>CM056578.1:78390722-83588222 GCA_029721435.1 Gymnothorax reevesii | reverse complement strand
TAGACCCCGAGTTTTGCCGATTCCCTGTACTGTACTGCATTCTTGGTTTTTCGAGCTCTTTTTGTCCGACAACGATTTTGTGATTGGTGCCCTGTGTATGACTTTGGATTACACCCATTGGAATTTGATTTTGCCGACATTGCCGATTGCCGACATTGTACTGTTGCCAGCTCTGTTGGGGGGTTTCCCCCTTCAGAAATAAAGCCTCCTTTTTGTATTTTACTGGTTGTCGCCATTGGTTCATTTCGTAAAACCCAACATCTGCTATAGTTTGGGTCACCAATTATCACTAAAAGTCACTGATTTAGTTTATTATTATTATTTAACTGATGTTTTTTGTCTGAAGCGACTTTCAGTTGATTGCACTAAGCAGGGGCCAGACCTGCCTTGGAGCAATGTGGGCTTAAGGACCTTGCTCGAGGGTCCAACAGCTACACTTAATCTCAGTGTGGCTACAGGAGGGCCCGAACCACCAATCTACTTGGTCCCACCCAAGCGTCTCCCATACCAGGCCCCAGAATATCAAGAATGCTAAGTGAGCTAGCTACCATATTTGCAGTATGTCAAGCTTCTTGGAGTGATGGCATACACTACCGCTCAAAAGATTGGGATCACTTGGAAATGTTCTTGTTTTCCATGGAAACACACATGAAATTAGTCTGAATAGGAAATATAGCAAATGAACTGAACCTACTGACATTGTCTAAGTTAGAAATAATGATTTTAATGAAAATGATGAATGTGTACTTCAAACTTTGCCTTCATCAAAAAAAAAAAAAAACATCTTCTCTGTTAATACTGAAACTGGTGTTTGACGGGAACTATTTTGTGCAGCTGCTAGTTGACAACCTGTGAGGCGTCTTTGTCTTAAACTACACACTCCCAGATATTTCTCTTCTTGCACAGTTGTGCATCGGGGCCTCCCGCTCCTTTTTCTGTCCTTGTCAGTGCCAGTTTGTGCTGCTCTCTGAAGGGAGTAGTTGAGCGCATGGTAAGAGATTTCAAGTTTTCAATTTCTCGCGTTGAATAGCCTTCTTTTCTAAGCACAACAATAGACTGACGGGTCTCTGAAGGAAGTTCTTTCTCTATGGCCATTTTGAGCCTGTAAACAAACAACTGCTGATGCTTCAGGTACAGTGTTTCCCACAGATCAAGGATCTATTTGTGGTGGTGTGGTTCGGGGGGGGGGGGGGGTTGAAACAATGTCAAAACCCACATTTTGAATGGAACAGCAAAACTATAATGTAACACTATATACACACACACGAATATGCAAAGCTACAATTGTAGACACTATACATGCATATATACTCAGCAACAAAAGTTTCTGTGACACCATTTATGTGTATGTTATAAATGACACGCAAAGATCTCAATGCAATCAATATGTTTATTTAACAGGAGAAACACTGACTTTTCAGTGCCAACGTCACTCAAAACGAAAAATTTCATTTTCATGCGTCATGAAGCACTTGTCTGACGTCTAACCAATTGTGACCTTCACACTTCAATACCGGGTGTGACTTCCTCGTGCCATGATGCAAGCAACGCATCTCCGCCGCATGGACCGAATCAGATGTGCCAGAAATTGCTGTGGGATGTCATTCCAAATCTGACGTAGACGTTGTCGCAATTCCTGAAGTGTAGCTGGCGGGTTATCCAACCGCCGCAAACGTCGATCCATCTCGTCCCAAAGATGCTCGATTGGGGACATGTCTGGGGATCTGGCTGGCCATGGCAGGACATTGACATGTTGTTGCATCAGATACTGCTGTACAATCCTTGCAACGTGTGGTCTGGCGTTATCATGTTGCAGCGTTATTCCGGGACCATGTTGCATCAAAAACTGTACCACCAATGGCCGTAGCACTTCATCGCGATATCTTTGACCTGTCAGATTTCCATCAATAACAAGCAAATCTGTTCTGTTTCTAGCCGTGATCCCTCCCCAAATCATGGCACTACCACCTCCAAAATGATCAAATTCCTGAACACAGTTGTTGGCATAACGTTCTCCACGTCGACGGTATACACGTAAACGACCATCACATCGGTTAAGCATGAATCTTGATTCATCAGTGAAGAGTACAAGATCCCACTGACGTTGGATCCACCGTCGATGTTGTTGTGCCCACTGTAGACGCAGTCGTCGGTGTTGTACTGTGAGTATTGGACGTCTTGCTGGCCGACGTGGGACAATGCCAAAATGACGGAGACGGCGATGGATTGTCTGTGCAGACAGTCGCCTCAAACCAGGTATCGTTCTTGCAGTTATGGTTGCAGGTTGGAATCGATTTCGGAGATGGGTTGTTCGAATCCAGTTGTCCTGTCTGGGAGTGGTTACTCGTGGACGGCCGCTGCGAGGACGGTCTCTGACATGTGTTGTCTGCTGATGACGCGGCCATAAGTTCCAAATGGTGTTTCGGTGGACATTCAGGCGATGAGCAACTTCCCTCTGCGAGGTTCCGGATTCAATCATCCCAATGGCCCTCCACCGATCATTTTCAGACAGTCTTGGCATTTAGAGGGTAGAGTTCCTGATCCGAAATGGCTGTGTTTTCGATAAGTGATGCTTCCGTCGTTCATCAGGCACAATGTGAACATTCCAAAAATTCTCCTCTTTTATTGCCATCCACAAGCATGATTTACGCACATTTTCACGTGCAAAGTCATTTTATCGCATTTTCATGATTTCCATTTTAATGTTGTGTTTACGTGTACTGTTTCAGTCTGATATCACCATGTATGACAATTTCATAATTGCGTTATGAAAAATAATGAACAATATTGGTGTCACAGAAACTTTTGTTGCTGAGTATATAAATGCTATACAAATGTACTTAAATAGAAATTTTTACAGAATAGAACAATTAATTATGTACAAGTATTGATGGAAATAGCCTCCATTCAGTAAATTTTTACTTAAGATCTACATATATAGATATACATTTTAATAAAAAGATATAAATAATAGCCTACATTTACTCTGTTAGTTTTCATAGATTCATATATAAACATGGTAAGGGCCTAAGTGCCTTCATTAATTCACCGGCGAGTTTAGTCCGAACATGCAATAAACCAATCAGAAAATCAGCTCTCATCACGGGTAAGAGGTAGGTGCGCAAGCAGTGGCAGCATGACGGCAGATTTAACAGGAGGAAACAAGAGAAAAGATTTTCAATGCGACGACACAGATATCCTGGTTCCAGAAGTGAACGCGTGAGAGCGCGCAATATATGGAGACACGTTTCCTCCATGTGCAAATACTTTATTTTACATGAACACCTGCAAAAACCATTACAAGAAATGAACCGCTAATGTCATGCAGATATGTTTTACACTGAAGCACCCGCTATGAAACAATCAGAAAGAGTTTCTGAAGTTTGAAGTGCGCAAAATTACGCATGGATATATCCATGACCACTTTTTTTGTTCAGACCACTTTTGGGCTTATTTGACCACTTTGTACCGGCACGTATTACCTTTGTCATTCCAGCCACGCCTCTTCCACCACGACTTTTTCTTCTGCGTCTCCTCAATTTATAGGCCCACCACGACTTCTTCTTCTGCGTCTTATTAATTTACTTATTAAGTTACAATGCATACCACCACCCAATGCGCCAGAATTGTAACGACACGCAACATTCACAAAGCAAACAGTCCGGAGGCGAGGTCGAGTCAAAAGCTGAAAAATGTATTTGTGGCGGCCAAAATTTATTCGTGGCGGGCCGCCACAAATAAATGAACGTGTGGGAAACACTGAGGTACTAAACCAACCTCAAGAATGCCGTGCTCTCTTTTGCGCTCCCTTATTAGTTCAACGGTTTTCAGCTGTACAACACATTTGCAGAAGGGTTTTCTAATAATCAATTAGCCTTATAAAATGCTTAACTTGGATTAGCAGCCATACCAGGAGATTGATGCAGAGTGTGATGGTCTGGCCCTGCAGGCCCTCCCCCCTCCTGTTTGCACCTCCACCTCAACGAGCTACAGCTGCTGCTCATTGAGGTGGAGGTGACTTGATGAGTGTATATAAGAGCTGCACTGCCAGTTTGGCAGTGCAGCTGTATTCTGTTGGCCATGCGTAATGGAGTCCTTTTCTCTGCTGCTGCTCTCCTGAGTTTTTAATGGTTTTTAATTAAACCTTTATATTTTACTCAGCCTGTGCGTTTGGGTGCCTTATTTCTGCTTTGGGTACATGGTCCCAGTGCCCGCCGGCTTATTGCCTTCTGCCGGCGGGACCAAACCATGACACAGAGCATTGACAGTTGCTGATAATAGGCCTCTATGCTAATATGTAGATCATTCTTTGAAAATCATCTGATTCATTTTAATTGTTTGTGAAATGGATATAAATGTTTGTGAATTTGGGGGGAAAAAAATTTGTGAAATGCATGAAAATGGGTTTTTTTTATTAATTTTTTATTAATTTTTATTAAAATTTGCAAGTGATCCCAAACTTTTGAGCGGTAGTGTACATCAGTAGAGTTTGGTCTTGCATTCTTTACTCAATGCAAGGTGAGCGTCTCAGAAGTTATGGTCTTTATCTGCTGTAAATATATTGGAACAAGTTCTTACATCTATCTGTTTAAGCACGGCCTTATTTTGACTGCAGATAGCAGAAAAGTGATAGCTTTCACTTCCTGTAAATTTCCTATTATTGCATTCAACAATAAGAAAGAGCGTGGCTCTCTTGTTACCACAATGCTTTGTGTGTGGTTTTTTTTTTTTTTTTTAATCAAACCAGAGTAATGAATGACAGGACATGTTCCCTGAAAATTTTACGGTTGACAAATATGTTCAGACTCTTTTTCATTAAATTTCTTGATTGAATTTGCATAAAGGGATCAAGAACCTCTGTACTTTCACTGCAAAACATTTTTATTGCATTTGCAGACTTTTGCATTGCAGTTGTATAGCGGAGCACAGCATTCAATATGAACAAGCCTCTGTCCTGTTCAATCATTCATTCAGGCATAGCATGCAGCCAAAGAAAGCAATTATCTCAAGTAAAACTGTGTCTTGATCTATCACGTTTGGAGCACTTCCGGCCAGACAGAGAGGGCATTTACCGCCGGACCGAGAGCCAGACGAGCCCAGCGGACAGGATGGACCTGCTTTTACCCAGACAGCCAGACAAAAGAAGTAGCATGCGGTGCTGTAGAACTGTGTAAAACACAATTGAAATGGAGCCAAATTCACAATTTGCAGGATTCCATTTGCACACATTCAACCATATATTTTTTTTTCCCAGCATTTTAGAAAGTACTTTACGAAGTTTCATGCATTTGTTATTCTGGTAGCACTTTATAATAAGGGTACATAAATTAACATCAGTTAATGCAGTAATAAGCGTCAAATATCCCTTAATTAACCATTAGCTAATGCATCAGTGCTGAATAAGCATTATGGAACCATAATTAACTCTTTATTAATGCTGTTTGTCACTCTTACAGTGAAGTTGGAAACGTTCCTTAAATATCCGTCAAAAAACACTCAATGATTGAATAATGTATAAATTAATACTGTTACAAGAACACCATTAGTAAATGATCACTAAACACATGAGTTAACAGTTCATTCGTGTTAATTAATGTATGCTTATTGCTAATTGTTTCCGTAATGTTCATTATTTTTATGCCCCCACCATATTTATGGCTGGGGGCATTTAAGGTTACAGTTCGTGTTCGTCCGTCCACACATATGTACGTCCGTCCCTCCTGATGTGTGATGTTGTGTATCTACTTCTAATGCCAATGAAAAAAAATTATTGGCGTGCTGGTATATCTTCTAGGGACCCTAAATGTGTTCAATGTGTTTTTTATTCAACTTAGCACACCTAGAGTGAGAATTTAACCTCACATTGGTGGGGAATATGTGTCCCAGTATTTTGAGAGAAAAAGGTTATTGCAGTTAGCAGGCAATTGAAAACTCAATTTCCCAGGCTACACAGTCACTGGCTCAGATGCATGGGAGATGTAGCCCTCCCCCCCCGCCCCCCGCCCCCCGACCCCCCCATCCTTGATGTCACCGCATTATTCAGGCCATTGGAGGGATCAGAAGCTGGATTTCATACAGGAGGTGCGCACCGATATTAATTACCGCACTGTGGGGAAGATTAAAGGCGCTCCTGTGTGTCTCCTCATTTTTCATTTTACCTTATTGACTGGTACTGCCCCCCTCTGCTCCTTTCCCTCGGTGTGTACCTGCTCATAGTGCCGATTCCTGCTGGTCTGTCCTCGTAATGGAATGAATACATGAGGGGAGGAATGCGTAGATTAATGAAAAATGTAAAATACTCGGCAAAAATGTACTGAATTTTTTACAGGCGCACCTTTTTTCCCCGAGTAGCTGATTCAAGTTTAGCTTCAGATTTGTCTTGGTTTGGGTAGGGGTGGTATTTAGGCCACTTGGAATATTTGGCCAGTGTTGTTATACGATTTCTTTCCTTGCCATGGCATTGATGCAGGGCTGATCATATTTTTGTCAGCTATCATGGACATGACAGAGACTGTCAATTCAGACAGATACACTTCTATGGAGACCAAGATGGCAGCTACCTCTAATGAAATGTGGCAGTTCTCATTCCCACAGACCTGAGTTGGTGGACGGCATTTCATTTGAAGGCCTGCAATTCCTGTGTGGTGAGTCCAATCATGCATCAGCACTGACGGGGATGGCCTATAGCCTTGTTGCTAAACCTTTGACTGGGTGAAAAGGAATGGTGGTTCAAACTCCAGTGCAGCAATTATAAGACTCATGCAGCAGCTGGGCCTGTAAGCAAGGGCCCTGAAACCATTAAGCTCTTGGGTCAGCCAAATGTGTCAGATGCATAACTTTAACTTAAAGGCATGGAGCAAATTAACCCTTTGTTGCATAACTCTTTTCCTCTTTGCTTATTCAGGCTCGTGGATGGGTTCAGTGACTTTAGTAACCACTGTGCAATAAAGGGTTAAATGTAGGGAAATGTAGGGTTAAATGCTCTGTAGGGAAGAATTTGCATGAGAAAAATTCCTCAAATAGATGTACCTCGAGCAACCCACATTATGACCTCCTCTAAACGCACATCCAAATTCAGCTTGCTGGCAAATACCTGAACAATTACTCAGTGAGCATTGTACATTAACCGGTAACATATGAATGATACATTTTTACCCCCTCCGAAAACAATTTTCTGAAGAGGTATTGTCAACATGTCTGTCCGACTGTGCAAGTGGGTCAGTGAAAAACTTACAAAACGTGCATAAGCAGTGTGATAATTGTTTGCACCTCTAGGGGCCGCAGTTTTGCAACAAAGAGGCACCAAAGAAGTCGTAAGTGCATATTTTTATTTGGTTCACAGTTGATATACTCCGGTCTGCATTATGTGACTTGTCAATGTTGTCATCTATGATGAAATGAAAATATCTGTTATGATTTTTTCCCCCTGTGAAGTATATATTTATCAAACTAGTAAAGACTGTGTAATAACAGACAAACAGTAACTGTATTTTCTTTGCCAAACTTACATTCCTTCTCAGTAAATGTCCCATCTCCAATACGGGCAGCGAATTTTACAGACCAGCCCTTTTCCTGGGTCAGGGAATATAGTGTGCCCTTTGGAGCCTAAAGACGTCTTACTGAATCATAAGAAATATTCATCTTGTTTTATTGAATGGTCTATATTATAAAATGGTTAAGTACATCTGGCCAGATTTCAGGCAGAAATGTGTGTTCAAGTTATTATATACGGAAGGACTTTAATTACCCAACTTTTGTCGGATGGTATATTTTTGGGAAGTGGGGTTTTCTGATGCGTGAAGTGGGCCCAAATCATGGCTAAGAAGCTACACATCACCGCGCCTTATAAGAAATGTGCTGGTAACCCATGTCTGGTCACTAAGGACTAATCCTTAAAAATTGCTGATCTGCCGTATTCCTTGTTATAAGTTGTTAGTGAACATTTCCCAATAACAATGTGCACGTTTACTCAGGCCTATAAAAGGTCGACACTTTGTTTGTCCAAAATGTTGTCTTTCATCATCCAGCCAATGAATCAAGTCTCAGGCCACCAAGCCGTTGGAATGCTGATGGCAGGAATAGGCCAACATGTGGTAGCCAGACACCCTGGAGTAGCTCCATCTACCATTAGCTGCCTGCAGAGGCGCTTTAATGAGACTGGCCATGACACATGACTGACTGTGACCAGGATAACTACGTGTTACCACACATGCCAAGGATTGGTATATCCGTACCACACATTTGCGGAATCCTTCTGTACAGCAGCACGGACAGCGGCAGAACTAGAGGCTGTAACCAACCGCAGGATTGTACGCGAACAGTCCGCCATCGTCTGAGAGAGCATGGCACACGACCGTATCATGCAGATGTGGGTGTGGAGCTGACTGAGCGTTGTAGCACTTGCGATTGGTGTGGGCGCGGAATCACTCAAACAGAAACTGTGACAGGCCAAACACTAGATGGGGTCAAGTGATATTCAGCGATGAATCGCGATTTCTGCTCTTCTGGCACAATAGCAGATGTCGGGTATATCGTCGTGCTGGTGAACATCATGCAGATTCCTCTCTCGTCCAGCGTGATCGTTAAGGTGGCAGTGGTTTCATGGTGTGGGTTAGCATATGCTACGGGCGGAGGATTCCTTTGGTTATCGCAGAGGGGGGACTGAATGCAAGCCGCTATACTGATGTCATTCTTTGGGATCACGTGGTACCTCATGTAAACACCAATCCCAACGTGCTGTTTATGCATGTCAATGCTCGTCCTCACATTGCGCGGATCTGTTTCAATTTCTTGGACCAACATGGTGTTGAAGTCTTGGGCAGGCCCCCATATTCGCCCGACCTGAACCCAACAAAGCATTTGTGGGATACCCTGGATCGGCGTGTTCGCCAGAGGCCAGCTCCACCACAAACCTTGCCCAGCTGTGAACAGCTGTTATGGGGGAATGGGACAACATTCCTCAGAGAGAAATAAACAATTTTTTCAGATCTATGCCGCACAGTATCAATGCATGTATTGCAGCAAATGGTGGACATATGAGGTACTGACTGGTTCAGAGGGGTTATGTGCTCTATGTGGTTCTAGTGAGGTTGATTTCATCATTATCAGAATGAAAATTTGTTCAGAACAATAAACAATAGAAATTTGTTGATAAACAAATTCCCCCGAAACTTTATGTTATGTAATTAAAGTCCTTCAGTATAGTTTTATCTCTGATGGACAATGCAGGCATGCACTCACACCTATAAGTTATTATCTCTTTCCCTATAACTTTCAGGATATTCTTGGGCAGTTTCCACTGGAAAATCTCAATTTGTGTTTGACAGAATTTTTTTTATTTTTGATATTGTGAAAATGTAGTCCAGTGATGAACCTGTGAGTGACAGTGTGAAGCTCTAATTGCTTCATGCGTAATCACATGACATTCTGTGGTGCTGTGGGTCACAGTCAGCGCTGGCACAGTGAGGATCTAATCTGAGATTGTGGCATTCGATCCTGTATCAGAGTGCTACACTTTTGCCAAAAAAGCCTGGAAACCAAAAGATTTAAGGACAAGAAACATAAAACACTTAATCTACCTAACCAAACAACTTTATCTCGTGATAATTCTTTTTACCCCTTTGCGCAGAATACAAATAATGCAAATTTTTCCTGTTATGCATGAGCCTATTTAGGCATTATAACTTAATATTTGCGTCACAAAGACTGAGTAAAATTATTCCAGTGAAGAAAGACATTTGGAAATTCAATTAAAGAATTATATAGCAATTTAATTCCGGAATTTATGGACGCTGCCGTCTAAATCTGCGCAGAGGGATTAAAGATGCCTACAACTAGTTGTGCGCATGTACCTTAATAACATACATTCTGGTGCAAGTTCATGGGCTTTGTCTGACCTTGACCCTGATTGGGTATAAAAATGGACTGCCACAGTCTTATCTTTAGCGCAGAGAAGTTTACAAAGATGGAAACAGGATGTGTAATTGCATACAGTGGAATAGAGTTGTATTCAAATTTGCTCATGAAAGTCACACATTTGCTCTGAGCATGAGGAAAAGTTCTCCAGTGAATTGCTCTGATATTTTGGCAGACATTAGGGAAACAGGTTGCGCAGCCTTTGCTGAGGTTGACGAGGAAGCATTTTCCAGAAAATGCATCAAGTCCCTTGTGGCTCATTCGGCGTCGCTGCTGAAACTCAGAAGATGGGGAAAAAACAAACATGAAAACATGTATTTGTTCCAGGAAAACTTTGCACTGGCCTGGGTAAAAATGCCTTGAACCTACTCCCCCTCTCTACTTATTTTCCTTTGCTTCTGTTTGCTTTTAACAAAAAAGTAAAATGCATCAGGGCATCATCTCTGGAGCTTGTGCTGAGTTCTAGTCCACAGTCCTACTCTGCTCTCCCTGACTGACTAACCTCGTCTCTGTGAGGGAACAAAGATGTCTTCCTCTTACATTCAAAGCAGAGTATAGACATTCTGATTCACACTGCTCAAGTCCCATTTATTTTCATAAAAAAGTGTTGATTGTATTGCCAGAGCTCAAAGACCAGATGGTAATGTGATCTGTTTTCCACTGTTTTCTACACCTCTACCTGGCCAAACAGTGGCTGAACTGCGTCTGGAAAAAGCTAACTAAAGCAGGTCGGTCTGCGGAGCTGGTGGTGAAACTGATAGATTCTCCGGTGCGGAGGCTCTCAGTATTCATGAGCAAACTCAAAAATGCTTTGCAGCTGGCTGCTATACTTTTTTAAGTTGAGCCATCATTTTTTCTTGTGTATACACTCTGAGAAAATTAATTTCATGTTTTCCATGTCTACATTGCGTTGTACCATCTCCAGTCATCCATATGAACCCAACATTAATTTTTAGCGATTCCCGAGGCCAAGACTCAAAAACTATTACCTTTCTTTCCAGTTGATCTCATGAGGTTGGACCATTTGTTCATGCTAGAATTTCTCGGCTTTATACAATCCAAATTGCAGATATATTTAGTATGTCTTTAACGTGGGAAGTGCCACTGAGAACATGTTGCTCTTTCTCATGGACGCCCTGGGGGAAATGCCAGATAGAGCAGTTCCAATTAGACAGTGATGGAGAGTAACAAGGGTGAAGCCCTTGGGATGGTTTTGAGGTTAAGGGTCAAGGGTCTTGTTGAAAGGCCCTAAGGCAGATATCATCATGTCTCCAGAAACAAGTCAAGCGTCACTGAGGTCTTGAACTAGCAACTCATGACTTACTTGTTAATCCATGAGAAGCAAAGGAAGGCATCAACAACACACATTATCATCTCATTTTGATGCTGTCATCGGTTGTGAGTGAAAACAGCGGGATTTTGTACATTTAATTATTGTCACCCTGCCCTGTTCTTTCTTGGATTTGAGATGAGGAAAGAGCAAGGCTGGATTATTGACCAGGCCAGTGGGGACAGTGCCCTGGGGCCTTGGACTCCCAAGGGGTCTCCAAGCCTCGACCCAGAGAGCAAAATTCTTCTGGTCCATATCCTGCCCACACCTGACACATTCATCCTGCCCACATACTGCATGGAATGATGGCACTTGGTACTCCGCTCCCACTTGCCAGAACTTGGCCACAACCAAGCCATCACAATGCCAGATATCAGCCGAGAACATATGATGCAGCAAACGTGGGCCAGTTTTGGTTCACTTACGACTGACTATTGTCACTCTGCCAAATACTTGCCAATTGTGGGCCATTGTTTTGTGATATTTGGGCCAAATTCAGCATTTACTACATGGGGTACTTTAGGCTCACATCTATTTTGTCCGGGCCAAAAGAATGGCAGAAGTGCCGGATCGTTGCCTGATATGGCCCACATCCATATGCCATCAGGGGATCAGGCTACGTGTGATGTGAGGCTGAAGACCTCTGTGAGAAGTTGAATACCATTGTCCTCGGTACGCAATACATTAACTGACTTATGGCTACTTATAGCATGGGCTAACCACTGAGGCCCCAATCCACAGTCTTGGCAATGTCAGGCCCCCGGGCCCCTTGATGCTTACAATGTGAGGCCCCCTGGATCCCTGGTGCTTAGAATTTGAGCTGAGCCCTAGGGCCCCTGGTGCTTCAGCACTTACAGTTTTAGGGCCCAAAAGGCCCCTCCAGTTAGGGGGTTTCCATTGTAAGCGGTGGGAGAACTTAAATATGAGGCAGGGCCTTTTATCAGATCGTCTCTTCCCCCTGGCCCTTCATGTGTCGTGTCTCCATTACACGCGGGACCCCAGTAGGACTCACCAAACTCTGGAGAGAGTGTGAATAGCTATTTGGCTAACGTGCTAGCGCTTGCATTGAAAATAAGTGTAAACATTAGCATCCCAGATGACCCACCCACCATATTTGAATCAGGAGGCTGGCGTTTTCCAGGAATGCATTGAAGTCCGTGCCCCAAGGCAAGGACTAAAATCGTTCCCAGCAAAAAGTCCCGAGACCACTCCTACAGGACTGTTCCTGCTAGTGGTCATGGGGGTGGGGGGGCTGCAATAGACGTGTGCCCCGAGGCCTCACTGAACCTTGATCTGGCCCTGGCCAAGAGGTACATCCACAGAGATTTAAAAACACTAGAGTGGATAACGTCTCTAGCTGGACCAAAGGGCACAGGGCTGAATAGCTCCGCCATCTTGTGTATGTATAAATGTCCATTGAGGCACATGTAAACAATAGGCTAAACATGGGTGTCGAAAAATTTTTGGGTTTTTTTTTTTCTGGGGAGAGACTTGTTTTTATGTTCTTTTTTATCTTTCCATACCTAAAAAGGACACGAATAAGGAATTGTAATTGAACAACAATGTTTTTGCTCCATTATTTGGCAAAGCTTAAGAATAAGCTCTACAATTGGGATACCTTTCATATTCTCGCTCAGTTACCTACGTTAAAGTTTCGTTCAAAGAAAAAGCGTTTGCATTCAGCTGTGCCTGTGAGTCTGACCCAGGTCTATACCTGGAAGAAACTAGTCCTTATTTGCATAATATATGGGGCTCTAATTTCCTGGCGCAGCGCAGGTGGCGGAACGTGGCGCAGCCCACGCAGTGGTAATTTCGTCCGGCGCAGCCTGCGCAGTGGTAATTTTGCGAGGTGCAACACTGTGTGCAGACGAACGTGCGCCGAGATGGGTGTGGCGGCGTAGTAGGGGGAAGTGTCACATATTCATCAAGACACAGTGACAGTTTCGGTCTTCGCTGCAGTTGCGCTGAAAGCTCGCCAGCTCCAACCTGGTTGACTTTCTGTGCAGTGGTAATTTGGCTGACCAGCGCGCAGTGTGTACACGTCACCGAAACCTCACAGGCAGGTTTCCAGAATGTCAGGCACATTTAAATACAGTAAATAATTACAGCAACCACTGTTTAATGTAACAATCTGAATCAGCACATAAATTGTAGTATCGAGAGCGATTGTCCTGATTCAATGTTATTCAATGGAATTTTCATGGATTTCATGGAAAAACATTACAGAAAAAAATCAGGACTTCAGCTGTTTGTCCGGTATGAGCGAGTTTCCATTTTATACGAGGACGATTTAGGCAAGTTCTACTGTATTTTCCTATGAATGTCTGCTCCGATATTCATACACAATATGGCGGCCGAGTGCTGCCACAGAAGTGAAGACTTTGTCCACTCTGGTGTTTTTTTATCTCTGTGGGTATATCTGTTTTGGTAATTTTTTAGAAGTGTGCCATTTTCCCTTTCCCTCCCCTTACAATGAATTTGAACATGACTGCTGTCATTTTGATGTCAAAACACCTCAGTCTGAGAGCAAAGGAAGCAAATTCTTTCAGTTTTATCTTTTTATTAATTAATCATCTCCACCAACAAGTTGGACAGGGTCATTTTTTCAGTCCCGTTTGTCCGTCTCACTGTTTGCAAGCAGAATTACAGAAAAAGCTCTGCATCAATTTTGACTTCATTGGAAGTTGATATATGACAACTGTAAGCGGTGATTACATTTTTAAAAGGTCAAAGGTCAAAACCAACATCGCAGAAAAGGTTGTAAGCGATTGTTAAAGTGGAGGTGCGCTCTCTACTCAGTGCTCTTGTAGTTTTAAGTATTTGCCTGCGCTAACTAATCAAACACTTAAGTCATGTCATCTTCATATCTGTCCCCTCAATTCAAAGTCACACATTTGGTATTTTAAAACATCCTGGATAAATCCTTTGAAAACTCTAATGGTAAGGAAGATAGTTTTCTTTTCACTGGTTTTTTAGCTTACCGGGTCAGTAAGCTATTGTCGTGCATGGCGTCCGTCGTCTGTCATCCGGGACATTTTTTATCTCTTTTTTGGCCCGATGAATTTTCGTGTAAATATGAGATAACATACTACTAGACCATATCTCCAGACCTTTTTTCCAGATTTTTGATTGAATCATTTTTGGTCTGTTTTATGGGCCCTTGAAATTTTGGCCCCAATGTGAAAGATAGGACTGAGACATTTTTAAAAATTATTTCTCAATAACTGCGCCATAAATTTTTTTATAAATCAGGCAGTCAACTTACCTTAGTACTGTCAATGTACAGTGCGAGCGCCATTTTGATTGAATCGACGGAAGTGGGTCTAGTGGGGGCGCTGTACTTTCTGAATATGCAAGATGGCCTGTGGAGGCCGAATGGTTGCAGACAGAGATTAATTTTGAATCATCAACATATAGAAAGTCATATATGACCTGTATTATGGCAATATTAAATTTGACCACAGATGAATTTGAAAGGTCAAACTCGAGGTCAAGGAAAATATTAACAATGTTAAAAGATATGACTTGAAATTTCAAAAAATTATTTCTCTGTTTGATAACTGTTTGATAACTTTTTACTAAATCTGTCAATCAACTCACCTTGATACAATTTATGTACAGTGCGAGTGCCATTTTGATTGAATCAACAGAAGTGGGTCTAGTGGGGGCGCTGTACTAAAAAATTGGGCCTTATGGAGAATGGGCAAAATTGCCTGTGGAAGCTAAATGATTGCAGATTGAGACTGTTTGTTTTACTGACAAATAGGAAGTTATAATATGAGCTATATTTTGGATGTGTTAAAGTTGACCTCAGATGACCTTGAAAGGTCAAACTTGAGGTCAAGCAAAATATTACAATTTTCAAAGGCTTCTAGAGGGTTGAAAATATTGAAGATTAAGAACATATGTGCATTGAACACTTCTGGGAAGTTATATATGAACTTTCATTTGGTGGCCTTGAACCTGACCTGGTGACCTTCGAAGGTCAAACTTCACACAGTGAGATTTCAATGACTTCTATCACCAAAATTATTACAGATAGAGCTTAGGTTCGTATAGTGGGCATAAAGGAAGTTATGTATGAAGTTTCTTTTGGTGACATTGAACTTGACCTTCAGTGGCCTAGAATGACCAAACTACAGTGAAATGTCAATTACTTGTATCAGCAAAATCGTTACAGATAAAGTTTTGGTTTGTATTGGAGGTGTATAGGAATTCATACATGAACTTAAATTTGGTGGCCTTGAACTTGACCTTCAGTGACCTTCAAAGGTGAAACTTCGTATAGTAAAATTTAATTGACTTTTATCACCAAAATAGTCACAGATTTAGCCAAGGTTTGTATAGAGACATTTAGAAAGTCATATATGAAGGCCATTTGCTGACCACAACTTGACATTTTGTGAACAAATTTTCATAACTTGTATCACCACTATAAGACAGCTTGCCAGTAAGCTACAGGACCCTTGGTCCTATTTCTCTCACTGTATTTCTGTATCTGGCAGATTTGGGAATCAAGGAAATTACCTTCAAAGGAAAATACGCACCTTAACCACAGAGGCCTGTCTTATCAGCAGTTTGAAATACTACAAAATTTATAGTCTATTCTACTGTTATGTTGTTGCAATAAACCTTAATTTAAATTAAACAATGATAAAACCTTTGAATATTATTAAACGATGTGACTTATTTTGATTTTAAGGCTTTCTTTTTTGTATCATTGAAAAAAATACGAGCCCACACCTTGTTATGTTTATAATCACTGAACTAATTCTCATCAAAAAAAAAAAGAACAAAAACTGTCATTAAAGTTCTCCTTAGCTATTTCCTAATAATTCTAGCAGGTTTGCAAACTGCAGCTGTTTTTGAGGCATCTTTGGTTGAAAGGTCCATGGTTCCATGGTGATTACACTCTCTGTTTGTTGGGAATGTCTATGATCAGGTTGTTCCAAAGAACACTCACTGCAGAGTACAAGATGTAATGCACCCATCTATCCCTTGAAACATTTATTAAGTAATTGAGCTAGTAGTTTCAGATGAGTGAAGGAGTCAGTTAGCTTTGAAGAATAACTCCTGATCTCCCTGGTCAGTTCTTGATCCTCAAATGTATAGACTGTTCGGCTCAATCAAAACCTTTTAACAGCCACCGTCTGGGTCTTTTGACCTATACAGTGACATGCTGCCAGAGGTAACTTAGGGTAGTCATCCTCACCTTTTATTGCACAATTCCTTGCAATCTATTCCTGTTCACTTTTCGTGATTAACAATCAAGCAATATGAATTGTGCAAGAAATAAGACTTGTTATGATCCAGACAAGGAACCAGATGCTGAGACTGAGTGCCATCCAGTTATTGGATTTATTGATAGGTATACAGTAATGAATGAGTTGCACAGAGCCCAGAGATTAATGGGGACAGTTCAGTTCAGATGGTAGATGGGTCATTCCATGTCAAATCAACCAATGGCAGAAAAGTTGATGTCTCAGAATTTCTTCAAATTTTAACCAGTTGTGAAGTGACCATATTTGAGAACATCTGCAAATTTTCTAAGGGTTCTGATATAAATTGTGACCCTCAGCCCCATAAATATGAGAGGGGGGTGCATGCGCAAAATCGCACCCCCTATTCTGAACAGGTTTTCAAATGCCTGTGACTGGAAAGATATACAACTTAGATGACTGATATTTGGTAATCCCACAGATAGTTTTGTAAAGAATACCTGGCCAAAATTTGGCAGAGTTTGATCAAATAAATATGGTTATTTTGGCTGCCCCAAAATGGGAATAAAAGGCATTTTTACTTTTTCCGAGAAAGATTTTGTTGATCTCTTTTGGCCTGTTATTTTTTACCTACATAGTTCAAATTGCTGCCATATATTGTCAGACATCCTGACTGTTACGGATACATGAGGGGAACACACTTGGGGAACATGAGCTTGCAAACAAGGACGTGGAAACATGAACATGAGCGTGAACTTGGGAACTCTCGGAAGACCCCGGAACGGGAGGGAGACACAAAAGGGGAGTGAGACGCCAGAAGCGGGAATCCAAAATGATATTTATTAAAATAAATACAGAAATAATCCAGGGGAAAAAGGGGGCATTCCGGCCAACAAAAACACCGTGCCTAGCACTGAAACAGGAGAACTCAAGAATCCAAAACACTAACAGATACCAGGGGGACAGACTCGGAACAAAACTTGGAACAAGACTTGGGAACAAACAGAACTCAGGAAGCTAGGAAATACTCACAAGACAAGACAGTTGGCACAGCTGGCAGATGGCTAACTCGGGTGGCACAGCTGGCCAGGAGAAGGGTAAGGGAGAACATCAGGAGGGGGACAGACAGGACACAGGGCTCAGGGCAGGCAGGAACGCTGGGGCTATGGCTTGGGCTATGGCAATGGCTTGAGGCTATGGACATGGCTATGGCTATGGCTAAGGAACTATGGCTTGGCTTGGGACTATGGCTTGGGCTTGGCTTGAGCTCGGGACTATGGCTTGGGCTTGGCTTGGGCTCGGGACTATGGCTTGGGCTTGGCTTGAGCTCAGGACAGGCAAGGCGGCTGGTGCTCAGGTCAGGCAGGGCGGCTGGTGCTCAGGACAACTCGAGACGGAGGAAGAAGACTGGCACAAGGTCACAGAAGACGCTGGAGGAGACAGGGGGCACCAGGGGCTTGAAGGCAGCAGGAAGGGCAGGCTGGTCAGAGAAGGAGGCTGAACTTGAGAACACAGAGGAAAACTGAGGGGACCAGAGGAGAAGTGCACCGGGCAGGGAGAGTGAGAGTGGGAATGCGTGCGAAGTCAGATCTGCTCGCGTGCAGAAACTGCTCAGACCTATAGGGCAGGGGCACACAGACACAGGTGTTGAAACTTAATCTAATTAACAAGGGGTGGAACATGAGGGAAACCAATTACTTGAAAACAGATTAACATTAACACACAGACAAGGATCACAAGACAATCCCAAAGATGGGATAAATAAACTGGATAAAAAGACTCCTAAGTGTACAGAAAAAGAGCCAGAACAGGTTATAAGAATGCAGAGATTCTGCAGGAAACTTTAGCAAAGCCAGTGAATAGTAAAGCAAGGGGCGGAGCTAGAACAGAGCGACTGCTGAGATAATTAGTCAATTAGTAAGTGCAGCTATACAATCCCGGGTGCTCATTAGTAGATTAGTATTATATACAAGGTTAGTTTGGTTAGTAATTTTAGAAAACAACAAACTTAGTAATGTTAGTATGTATAGAAAAGCAAGGGGAAACTAGCAAACGAGAACAGAAGGAAGGATGAAACCCAGAATCCATTAAATCACCCGAAATAATGTCACAATCAATTAACACAGAAACTGCTACAAACAATGACGCGACCGGGGAGAAAGCAAAGACAGTACATGGGTAAAACATGGACTGGACTAACACGGGAGAGGAATGAAATGTGAAACACTAAGACAAGGACTAAAAAAAACTGACATACCAAAATGATAGAAACCTAAAATTGACTAACCAGACACTCAGACCACGGAACTGAGGTTTTACGAAATGAACCAAGAGCAAACATTAGTAAAATGCAAAAAGGAGGCTTTATTTCTGAAGGGGGAAACCCCCCAACAGAGCTGGCAACAGTACAATGTCCGCAATCCAAAATCAGAATCCAAAGGGCGAAATCCAGAGTCATACACAGGGCACCAATCACAAAAAATCGTAGTCAGACAAAAGAGGTCAAAAAACAAGAATGCGGCAAAAGTACAGGGAGTAGGCAAAGCTCGATATCAAAGACGGTCCAGTCAGAAAGATAAACACTGAGAGATCAAGGCGAGAAACGTGGCACGAGAAAACTAGGGAGAACGATCTGACAAGAAAGTGTACCAAACAGACATCTTATATACACACCCGGGGTAAACACATGACCAGGGAGAACAGGTGCAATCAGTGGGAACAATGATCAAGGAGAGACACATGAGGAATAAACTAATTACATGAATTAGGCTGTAGCCAAAACACAGACAGGGATCACAAGACAAACCTAAGTACAAAACAACAGCTCCGGTTAAGGAGTACTAAAGTGCCAAGATAAAAGAAAAGGAAAGCACAAAGTATAAGTGGAAATCCACAGAAACTTGCAGCAGAGATAATTAGGGGTAGGCAAGGAGGCGGAGACTAGAATAGGGCGACAGCTGAGAGATCATTAGTCAATTAGTAAGTGCAGCTATACAATCCCAAGTGCTTGTTAGTAAGTTAGTCCAAATATACAAGGTTAGTGTGGATTAGTATTGAGCAAAAACAATAAACTGTTAGTATGTGTCACACAAGACAAGGGACCGTGAGCAAAGATACACACCTGACAAGACAGGGGAGACAAAGTGCAAAGCATGAAAATGAAAACATGGCTTGGAAACTAAATGATCTAAACATGAAAAATAGTAAACAGGAAATCTAAATACCAAATACACAATACATAATCTAAGAATGGTCAGACAAGGTCAGTGGTCTCTAAACACAAGAATCAATAACATGGCAGAGCAGGCACAGAACTTAACATGACACGCAGAATCATAACATGAGCAAAAAGCAGAATCACAACAGGAACACAACACTGACTACCATTCTGTAGTTCATGGAGCAAGTAACTATCATCCTTTGTGTATTATTGACCCTTCAAATTTCGAATTTTGCCATTTTTGCTCAATTTTGGAGGCAAAAATGAATATGTGGGACAGGTCCTAGGATCACCAAATTTGGCCTTTACACATATCTTAAGTGTCGAAACAACATATTAAAATTCTAGGATGGTGTTCTGTCCCATTCAGATTTTATTGCCAATTGAAAATAGAGTTTTTTTTTTCAATAATCGGATTTGCAATCGGATTCCCTGTCAACCACAGTTGACTACAAATAATGTCCTGAATGGGATTTGCTACCCTGGCAGGGCTTCTACCATGATGATTCTGATATTAGGCCATTATGTCCCCATTGCAACACCATACAGTTTTGCACTTCTAGAAATAGCTGCTGACATCAGCGCTAATCCACTGTGCAGTGTGCATAGTTCAGAGATCAAGAGCACTCTTTTCAGGATCAAACTCTGCTTTGCTGGAGGCAAACTTGTCCATTATATCAGTCCAGAATTTCTCACATATAGCAGCTGATGGCATTTCTCAGCTTCACCAAGGGATGATCCCAAAGTACATGGGTTTAAAGATGCCATTTGTACATGTACACTTTCTGCTCAGCAGCACCACAGTATATGTACCTGATCTCTGAACTATGCACGCTGCACAGTGGATTAGTGCTGATGTCAGCAGCTATTTCAAGAAGTGCAAAACTGTATGGTGTTGCAATGGAGACATAATGGCCTAATATCAGAGTCATCATGGTAGAAGCCCTGCCAGGGTAGCAAATCCCATTCAGGACATTCTTTGCAGTCAACTGTGGTTGACAGGGGCTTGAAATGTATGAAAAGTGCATAAAATGATAGATATTGCAAATCCGATTATTGAAAAAAAACCTCTATTTTCAACTTGCAATAAAATCTGAATGGGACCGAAAACCATCCTAGAATTTTAATATGTTGTTTCGACACTTAAGATCTGTGTACAGGCCAAATTTGGTGATCCTAGGACCTGTCCCACATCTTCATTTTTGCCTCCGAAATTGAGCAAAAATGGCAAAATTCGAAATTTGAAGGGTCAATAATAGACAAAGTATGATAGTTACTCGCTCCATGAACTACAGAGTGGTAGTCAGGGTGTCTGACAATATATGGCAGCAATTTGAACTATGTAGGTAAAATATAACAGGCCAAAAGAGACCAACAAAATCGTTATCGGAAAAAGTAAAAATGCCTTTTTTCCATTTTGGGGCAGCCAAAATAACCATATTTATTTGATCAAACTCTGGCCAGGTATTGTTTACAAAAATATCTGTGGGATTACCAAATTTCAGTCGTCTAAGTTGTATATCTTTCCAGTTACAGGCATTTGAAAACCTGTTCAGAATAAAGGGTGCGATTTTCGGCATGCACCCCCCTCTCATATTTATGGGGCTGGGGGACAATTTACATCAGAACCCTTAGGAAATTTGCAGATGATATCAAATATGGTCACTTCACAACTGGTTAAAATTTGAAGAAATTCTGAGACATCAACTTATTCACTTTTGAGAAAATTGGTTGATTTGACATGGAATGACCCAGGTGGGCTTTGGTAAGGGGCGTGTCCGTGCCCGTCCAGTGGCAGGATGGAGATCACCCTCGCCAGAGAAGAACTGAGGTCTTTAAATATCTTTAAGAGATTAACAAAGTGATTTAGGTAGGATTCCTTTGACCAAGTGTTGTTAGTAGAACTCGGGGTCACAAATTGAAGTTGACCCAAGGTAAATTTAGCACTGATATTCGTAAATATTTCTTCACCCAAAGAGTAATTTTAATGTGAAATTGCTTGCCTGACCATATTGTTTAGGCAGAGACCTTGGGGGTTTTCAAGAGCAGGTTTGACTTAAAGCTAGATACCATTGAGTCATTGAGTATCTGAGGGAATATATTCACAATAGTATAAAAAAACTGGCGAGCGTAGTTGGGCTCGCCACTCATGTTATTTTATGTTATGTTATGTTATGTTATGTTATGTTAAAACTGTTGGGAGGTGGAATGGTGAGTTTAACTGGGAAACTGTCCCAATCCCGATGACCACAGAATGCTTGGGACGTGCTGTTCATAAACTGAGCTTGGGAACAAATTGCCGGGGAAGGTTAAAAGAAATGTATCCTGGAGTCCAGTAAATAAGTTTGAGAGCTTGTTCCCATCAATAAGACTAAGAAGAATACTTCTGTATTTTACTATCACTAAAGATTATGATAATTTCTGGAGAAAATAAATTCTCAAAATAGAAAAGTATTGACTGGTTGCTCAAGGGCATTTGGCAAGGGTCATAATCCAGCACCTCTGCAGACCCGAAGTACAACGGGAACATATAGGAGTAGGGAACACAAATGCATTACACCTGGAGGGGGAGACACTGGAAGCGCTTAAAACAATTAAAGGAAATGACACGTCTAAAACACAAGCAGGTTGCTGAATGGGAGGAGGAATCAAATTCACTTGTGGGTTGTGACAAAGGCTAATCAGTAGCATGACTGGCCAGTTGTATGCGTTGATACAATTATTGCGTTCTGAGCATTCGGTAATCGTGAAACGGCACATATTTATGTGAATTTGTGCATTTTGCTTGACCTGTGTGAAGCCATTTTGCAGGAATGCGTAAACCTTTCATTTGTGGCATTCAGTGCCCGTTCTTTATGCACAGCTTTTTTTTTTTACACTTCAAATGTTTTTACCTCCACTGAGGAGATTAATCTTGACCTTCTATTTGTGGGTAAGTATGTTTGTTTGTTTGTTTGTTTGTTAGCAACAGTACGGAAAAAGTTTGGATAGATTTTTAAGATTTTTTTTTACCAAAGGTGTGTCTTGGCCCAGCTTAGAAGTTATTTCATTTTGGGAGTGATCCGGACCCAATTCTGGATCCAGGAATAATTTTTAAAGGATTCTTCTCCCGTGAGAGATGGCACTTCTAACTTGAGAAACATAATTCTAAGATACTTGTCAAAGCAGTCACTTGTGAATGTGTAATATTCTTTACTTGTGTGGTAATACATCATAAGGGTACTTGCATGTGACTCCAACATTAGGGGGGCAGTTGGGCCTTGGCGGAGGTTTGCCCCCACTGAGTGTGCACGTTTGATACTGAATCATGGATCATCAACATAAATCACCTGATTTTCAATTCATTTCTGAAAATGGGAGATTGGACATCAAAGAAAGCTTAGATTTTCCTGTCAATCATTGTATCTCCCCCGACAACGATAGTTGGTAGATAGTACGATTTAGTTCCAGGGCCACCGCCGGCGCAGAGATTTTCTGCTCCAAGCTCTGGAGGCTTCGAAGTTAATAGGATTTTTCTCTAAATTTGCGTAGTCAAAGATGATTATTTGGCAATGCTCAAGATCAATTCTCGACAATTTCCAACTTCCAATATGGCCGCCGCTGGCCCTTCTCTCAAAATCTTTTTTTTGCAGATTTTGTGTTTTCTGCTCATTTTGAACCACATTTACATATATACTGAGCAACAAAAGAAACTCAAGTTAGCTAGTTAGTTAATGTACTCATATGGTTACTCAGTCAAAGTGACCGCAAAATAAAGAAAAATTTGATGAAACGAGTGTAAATGTGCACACACTAGTAATGCATTCGATTTTCTAAAATAATTACACGCAAACTTATTTTCCAGCCTGCCTTTAATTAACTTGCGTTTCTTTTGTTGTTCACTATATATTCATGTACAGGGATGCATATTAATGTCATAGCAAGAGTAAAAACAGTAACATTGCGGGTGTAAGAATTTGCAAGTGATCTCACATAGGGATTGGGGAGATGCAAGACTCGGTCCCTGTGGTGACCAAGATATCTAGTTCAGATTATTACCGCTCTTTAAATCTCACGTCGTAACAAGCAGTTTTTATCTCTGTCATTATCAGTTCTTAATTATTAATGTATTGGTCTTGATCATTCAAATAAATTGCTTGATTTTTATCAGCCAAAGTACTTCAGAAGAGCTGAAGGGTAATTTTGCATTTAAAGGTGAAGTCACAGCCTGCCCCCCACCTCAAGTCTGTGGACCTAAACCAGAGTGACCATTTGCAAAAGGTTGATTCGACAGTTATTTTTTTTTTGTGCTCTTGGTGGATTGTCCTGGTTCATTGTCCTGTTGAAAGTTCGAGCCACAGCCCAGTTTTACAGCTCTGGCAGCAGCTGTCAGGTTTTGATCTAAAATCTTGCATCGATGGCAAAAGACCATGGCATGTATCCTAACAAGTTCCCCTGGGCCCTCCGAAGGAAAACAGCCGCACAGTTCCAATGACGCTCTGAAAATTCCCTGTGCTTACATTTCTGGTTTCATGACAGCAGAGATTTTTTTCCTGCCAAACCTTTCCAGCAGCTTGTTGGCACAGAGGTGTAGATTTTGAGGCTTGGTGACCTCAAAATGCAACCCACCTCCCCAATTCTCCACTGCGATTTTTTTTTGGCACTCAAACCATCTTCCAAACTTTTCCACTGAGCAATTTTACTTCAATTATGGGTCAACTTTATCTCATATTTTGCAGATAAAATCCATCTGGTCTTTCAACATGTTAAGACATCTTTCCATAGCCTTTTGTATTTATCTTTACAAAGAGTGAGAAGAGTCATACACACACACACACACACACACACCCCTAATTCTATCCATCCATCCATCCATTTTTATACCCGCTTATTCCTCACTAGGGTTGCGGGGTCCCTAATTCTAATCTTAACTAATAAGTCACAAGTTGCCTTTGTAGTTGTAAGGACAATTGAAAATGTCCTCTCTTCCCAATTATGTCCTAACTCCGTCGGGAAAAAAAAAAACTTTTCTTTGGTCCTTGCTTTGTAGCGCGTACAAGAACACACACACACACAGGGAGCAAGAAAGCAGCACTGCAGTGTCAGTATATTGTTTAGTCATTAGTTATAATGACTAACATATAAACATATAATACGTTTTCGCTCTTGTTGAAAAAAATAAAATACTGATCCAGCAATCTCCATCTGTACTGTTGCCCAGCTCTTGCACATTTGCAGTTAATTTAATCACTTCCTGCTAGTCAGACTCTGGTTGAGCTCCTCTCCAATTCATGCTGCTGCTTTGATCAACAGTGAACCTCGCCTACGATATGCTAACTGATGCTAAATTATTCCAACTAAGCTCTGCGGTTTTCTGTTGTATTTATATGGACTCCATTAGGAGTTTATAAAACATTTGTTGAGCCAATGGCAGTGTTAACATTGTTGGTGCATCCCCAGGATTAATAGGCGAACAATAGCAATAGATTTAATGGCTGTAAGGACGCAGGAGTGTGGCCTTAATGTTTGGTTTGTCCCAGCCTACAGGACCAGGGATGCGGACTCAGTGCTTTAAGCCAGGACTCCCCAAGTCACGGTCCACGAGGGCCAAGAACTACTGATTTTCCACCCTCCCTTAACCTGGCAGTCAGGTGTGATGGCAGTCTGCCCAGTTAGTGGTGATACCTGCTCTTGTAATTGCCTTGCCGAAGAGAAAGCCAGGGCTGGATTTGGATTCTGGGGGCTAGATTTTGGGAGCTCTGCTTTAAGGCGTGAGATCATCGCCGATGTCTGCTCGGAATGTTCTTGCCTGAACATTCTAGAGTGTTGATGTAACCATCACTGCTGGCAACTAGAACAATGGGGTTCCGGAACGCTGAATTCTGAATTCTGAGAGGCAAAAAAATCCCGAAAAATACGGCTCCTAGAAGGATTATAGGCTCTTGTTTCTGGCTTGCTGCACTTTTGACAGGGTGAGCAGTGTGTGTGTGGGGGGGAAGGGGAGGGTGGTGGGACTCGGGGAGGGAAGGGCAGGCAGAATTTAAAGGTGATTGAGGGTTTGGAGCATGGGTGCTGGTATGGACCTATTTTTTTCTGGGACTCTGGGAAAGTCATTCAATGTGGCTTCATGGACTGTACTGCCACAGCAACACCACCTCTGCGCATTTGAGGCCTCATTTATTAACCGTTTCCGAATAATGTCATGCCTGGGCTTAACTGTGCGGTCACAACTGACTTCTGAATGGCATTATATAATCTTGTTTGCAAGTTTTCCAAGCAAATAATTGCATTCTCAGTGCTCACAGCGGCAGGATTCTGGGAGGGAAACCAGCTTATAATGACTGGGTTGTAGGTTCAAATCCAGAAATAGGAAAAAGTTTAACTTTTTGTTATGTTATTATGATCAACTCCAAGTTCCAGTGATACACATAAGTTCCATTTGTAAAGTATCATTCATGCAGTTTCCATGCTTTGTCTTGGATGGAAAAATAATTTATTGTTCCAGTAACAAAGGAAAATACTGGGTGGAACAAACTTTGTTTCGCCTGAAAAGGCAATAACACATGTGCATGGTTTGAACTGGGCTGTGGAATCACGGAATTACAGTTATTCATGCATTATTACACTCTCATCCTCTTTCCGTTTCCCTCTTTTCGCTCTCCTCTGAGCTCTCCCTCTCTCTATCACTCTCTTTCCTTCTATCCCTCTCTCTATCGCTCTCTTTCCTTCTCTCCATCTCACTATCGCTCTCCTCTGAGCTCTCCCTCTCTCCATCGCTCTCTTTCCTTCTCTTCATCTCTCTATTGCTCACTTTCCTTCTCTCTGTCTATCTATCGCTCTCTTTCCTTCTCTCTCTCTCTCTATCACTCTCTTTTCTTCTCTTTATCTCTCTATCGCTCTCTTTTCTACTCTCCCTCTCTCTATCGCTCTCTTCTTCTCTCCTGCTCTCTAGCGCTCTCTTTCCTTCTCTCCCTCTGTCTAGCGCTCTCTTCTTCTCTCCCTCTCTCTTTTTACTTCCTCTTCTCTCCCTCACTTATTCTTTATTGTTCACTTCTGCCAAGGAGGGGTATGTTTTTGCTGGTGTTGGTTGGTTTGTTTGTTTGTCTGACTATCTGTTTGCCTGTCTGTTAGCAGAATATCTCAAAAACGGTTGCATAGATTTTAAGCAAACTTTGCAGGATGTTTAAGTAGCACAAGAGGAACAAGTGACTAAATTTAGGCTTATCTAGGCCAAAGTACATCTGAGATATAGGCCAAAGTTCAAATCTTGCGAGTCCAGTTGAGAAGATCAAGGACCAATCGATTAGATTTTTGGAGTGATCCGGGTTTGGGATTTGGGTAAGGGTTAGGGTGCTGAACAGAGGTGCTGTGCTCTCTGAGTGCTCTTGTAATTATTATTATTGTTATTATTATTCATATTATTCGCTTTTAACAATAACGGTAATACCTTTTTATCTGATTCCTTTTTATTTTATTGCGTTTATTTTATTGCTTCTCACTTTATACATTTTATTTCATGTTTTTATCTGATATGTCTTTGTATATGCAATTTCTTCCTTTCTTATGCGTTTTTATTTTTACGATTTTGTCATGCATAATGTCTATTTTTTATAATTCTTATTTTCAGCGAGTCTGTGCCTGTCGCATGAAGTGTGCGATACAGATAAACCTGACTTGACTTGATTCCTTCGCTCCCTTCCTCACAGGCTGGAATGATTCGCACAGAGGAGGAGGAGTTCTTGATCGAGCCCCTGGAGCGGGGAGGTCATGTGACTGGGGAGGAGGAAGGGGGGGTGGGTCGGCCTCACATTGTGTACCGTTCATCAGCTGTCAAGAGGCCTCCTGTCAATCATCCCCTTAACTACCCCTCTTCAGGTAAGATGTCCTCCTCATCCACCTGTGTCCATCTCTCTAATACCAGACTGAGGCAGTGCAACAATACTAACACAGTGAATACTGCAGTCCGTACTTTTCTAATGCCAGTCTATGGGGTAGAGTGTGCTCCAACAATACTACCACAGTGAATACTGCTGTCCATACTTTTCTAATGCCAGTCTATGGGATAGAGTGTGCTCCAACAATACTACCATAGTGAATACTGCTGTCCGCACTTTTCTAATGCCAGTCTATGGGATAGCGTGTGTTCCAACAATACTACCACAATGTGTACTACAGTCTGTACCATTCTAATGCCAGTCTATGAGGCAGAGTGTGCACTAACAGTGCTGTCACAATGAATACTAATGAGGTGTAGTGTGCACCCATAGTTATAATGATATGACTTACGCTGCCTTTAAAGGTAAGGCCACATTATTTAAGGGGATCAGTCCCCAACTAATCTAATCCACCGTAAGTCACTTTGAATGAACACATCAACTGTAATCAGCTTGTTTGTGCAGCTGTCAATCTGGATTCTGAGCTGAGTATAGCACCTGCATCTAAAACATCGGAGTATCCTCTTGAATTTTTATCACAGACCTATGTGAGGATCAGTGTGTTAAATGTATGCACAGACACCCTCAAACTCTACTGTGATGGGCGTTGGTAGTTGGATGCCAAGAGCAGTGGCCAGAAATAAAAGGAAACCCAGCAACGTGCTGAGAGACTGAAACAGATAGAAAGCACGAGACTCGCGCTACCAACGGACCTGACGCTGTCCGTGGTAACAAAACAGGTGAGCTCGAAAGAAAACAAAAGAAAAGGGAAATAAACCAAAGATTCCCTTACTTACTAACACTTATCCTGTTATGCAATTAAGAACCTGACAAAACTCTCTCTCAAAAGACCTTACCGGCTAAAGCGCCAAAGACACAATGACACTCTAGCAACACGAATGAGGTAGAACAGGAGCTTAAATAAATTCCGGGTAACGCCCCCAAGTAATGCCAGCTGGCCCAGGAATCCGATGGCAAGCAAAACAATATCATCCCGGACGAGAGTAACAAAAGGAGCTCTCAAAGCTCCAAAACCATGGGACAGCTCCAGAAGTCCCCAAGGAACCCCGCGAACGAAACTCTCAAATTAGTGAGGGGTCCAAAATGTCACGCGAAGGGACCAAGCACCACTCTTCGGGACCATATCCCTCCCAGTCTACAAGGAACTGGACCCCACGACCTACACGCCTCTCGGCCAGAATACAGCGCACGGTATAAACCGGCCCCCCACTCCACCATTCATGGCGGCGGCGGAGGCGTGTCGGCAGGTGCCAGGACACAGGTGCTAACCGGCTTAATCCAAGAGACGTGGAATGACAGATGTATGCGTAAAGATCTCGGGAGTTTCAGCTGGATCGTGACTGGATTGATCTTCCGCACTAAGCCCCGTAGAGGAATTACGCAAAGAGTTATGGGCATATTCGGCCCAAGCTAAAAATCGACTCCACGATGAGGGATTATCCGCCGCCAAACATCGAAGAGTGTTTTCAAGAGACTGATTCCTCTGTTCCGTTTGCCCGTTGGTCTCCGGGTGAAAACCTGAGGAGAGACTCACTGTGGCCCCCAACTGCTTACAAAAAGCCTGCCAGAATCTGGCCGTGAATTGAGGATCTCGGTCAGAGACTACGTCCTACGGAAGCCCATGTAAATGGAGCACGTTTTTAACTACAAGATGCGCTGTCTCCCGTGCCGAATGCAGCTTAGATAGCGCTACAAAATGAGCCGCTTTAGAAAACCGGTCAACCACTACCAAAATGACAGTGTTGCCGTCAGATACAGGCAGCCCCGTAATAAAATCGAGCGCGATGTGAGACTAAGGGCGCCTGAGAACGGGAAAAGGTCGCAGCAGGCCAGAGGGAGGGAGGTGGGAAGTTTTATTTCTGGAACATACGCTACAGGCCGCAACAAACTCCCGAATGTCCTTCATCATATCCGGCCACCAAAACCATTGGGCAAGGAACTGCTTGGTCCGATTGGTCCCCAGGGGCCCAGCCAAGCGGGAAGAGTGTCCCCACTGAAGGACCCTCGACCTAACCCCTAGCGGAACAAATAAACAGCCAGGAGGCTCCCCCCCAGGACCGGGATCCGTTTTCAATGCCTCCTGAACCACCGCCTCAACTTCCCATTGAATAGGTGCCACGATCAGGGCGGAAGGAATAACAGGCACTGGGGTAGGATCGCTATCCGTGCAATCGTACATACGTGATAGGGCGTCAGGCTTAATATTTTTAGAGCCCGGGCGGTACGTGAGCGTAAAATCAAAGCAGTTAAAAAACAATGACCATCGCGCCTGCTGGGAATTTCTTCGTTTGGTATGCTTAATATATATGAAGGTTTTTATGGTCGGTCCAAACCACGAAAGGGTGCTCAGCTCCCTCCAACCAGTGGCGCCACTCCTCAAGCGCCAGCTTGACCGCTAATAACTCCCGGTCACCAATACTATAATTGCGTTCGGCAGCGGACAAAGACCCGGATAAGAACGCACATGGGTGAAGCTTATTATCCCAATGAGGGCGTTGGGACAGAATAGCACCCACGCCCACCTTCGAAGCATCTACCTCCACGACAAATGGGAGGGAGGGGTCGGGCAAAATCAAAATAGGCTCAGAGCTAAACGTTTCTTTAATTCCTGAAAGGCAGCATCAGCTGCAGGAGACCAAAAAAACACTGAGGAGGTATAATTTATAGTGACCGCAATAATGGGGGCAGCAACCACGCTAAAATTACGAATAAACCTCCTATAAAAATTTGCAAAGCCCAGAAAACGTTGGACCTCTTTAACATTCTGCGCTGCAGGCCAATTCCTGACCGCAGCCACCTTGTCCAGGTCCATCCACACCGACCCCTTAGAAACAATGCAGCCCAAGAATGAGACAGTTTGGGCGTGGAAAACACATTTTTTTCGGCTTTAACAAAGTTTGGCGTTAAGCAGGGCTACCAGTGCACGTCTGACGTGTTGTTTGTGCTCCGACAGTGTTGAAGAAAAAATCAAAATGTCAACAAGATAAACGAAGACTAATTTCTCCAACATCTCTCAGAGCACGTCATTGACGAATGCCTGAAACACAGAGGGGGCGTTAACCAGCTCGAACGATAAGACTCGATATTCGTAGTGCCCGTCATGCGTGTTAAAAGCCGTTTTCTATTCGTCCCCCTCGCGAATGCAAATCAAATTGTACGCATTACAAAGATCTAGCTTCGTAAAAAATGACGCCTCCAGCAGACGTTCAAACGCGGATTTAATTAACGGAAGGGGGTATCGGTTTTTAATGGTGATTTTATTCAAACCCCTGTAATCAATACAGGGTCTCAAACCGCCATCCTTTTTCCTAATGAAAAAGAATCCCGCTCCAGCAGGGGACATGGACGGCCGAATGAAACCATTGGCGAGAGCCTCCTGAATATACTCTCGCATAGCCTTACGCTCAGGTCCTGACAACGAATATAGCAAACCCCTAGGCGGAGTTGTCCCAGGATGAAGATTAATTTCGCAGTCGTACGGACGATGCGGGGATAACGTAGAGGCTCGTTGTTTACTGAACACCTCAGCCAGATCGGTGTAATCCCAGGGAACATTTGGAGGCAAGTCAAAGTTCAGGGTGGCCCTAAATTCTTTACCCTGCTCAGAATCTAATGAATCCGTGACTGATTCCGAATCGTCAAAGGCCTCCAAAAAGTAATCGTCCTCTGGCTTTTGCCAGTCAAATTGAGGATCCCATTCTAACCCCTCCTCTGCCCCTTTTTCTAGTTTAGGAGGGTACAATGGGATAGCCTCCTCACACTCGCTTCAGGCATCAGCCTGCCCCGTGGCTTGATGTCTGGGAAAACAAGTTTCATTATCTCTACAATGAGAGCTGCAATTCGTGCCCCAGCGAAGGACAGGGTTGTTCTGTTCCCCCCAGCTGATGCAAGGTCTGTGTTCCCGTAACCAAGAATGCCCTAAAACAATAGGAAAAGCAGGGGAACTGACAATAAAAAACCGAACCTCCTCCGAGTGGCCACCAAATGAAATGAACATATTTAACGGTTCAGACACTTCGGTTATCACTCCCGATCCAAGCGGGCGACCGTCCAAAGTTCTGACCGAGCGTGACTGTGGAACCGTAACAGTGGGAACAGAGTACTTCCTAGCCCACCCAATATCCATGAATCAATCTACTGCGCCCGAATCTACGAATGCTTTAATACTAAATCTCTTGCACCCCACAGACAGTTCGACGGGGATTAATGTTCAGAAAGGAATTTGTCCCTCTATCGCCCCCCACGTAGCAGGAGGGGTTTTCTGTTTTCCCTGACGCTTAGGACAATGTGGATGAGTATGACCCGTCTTATTACAATTAAAGCAGATTATTCTTCTGCGAGTAGGTTTATTAGTTTGACTGTCAAACGAACTGTCAATTTGCATGGGCTCAACTAGGAGCCGAATACTTGCCACTAGCAACTTCAGCCCCATTATCAGCTAGCGGCAAGCTGTTGAGCTTCTCCCAGTTGCGTTCGCGTATGCGGTTGTCAATTCCCACAGCTGTACATACTAATGAGTCTAAAGTAGAACAAGGTTCAATAGTATCAATCCATCCTTTATTTCTTCAGTAAGGGCATGGCTAAATACAGACATTAGAGGAGCCTCTGGCCAGCCTGTCTCTGTGGCCAGAGAGCGAAAAGCAATAGAAAATTCAGCTGCACTTTCTTTGCCCTGTTTAAGGTGCATCAAACGCGTAGCTGCGTCCTGACCACAAATGTCTTGATCGAATACAGACCCCATCTCCCTAACAAGGGCCTCTACAGAATTTACAACTGGTGAATTAGATCTAATTACTGGGCCGACCCAATTGAGCGGTGTGCCTGCCAACAGGGATAATATAAATGCAACCCGAGAATCCTCATTAACAAAACGAGACGGCTGAGCCTTAAAAAATATCTCACACTGGGCGATAAAATCCTTACACATTCTAGCCTCGCCACTATATCTTTGGGGCAGTTGTAACTTAGGTTCTCGGGGAGGATGTATGGATGGTGCTTCGGCAACTTTTTGTGAATTTTGTGACGTTAGAGATTTAATACTCTCAGACAATCCTAACAGAACGCTCTGCTGATTGTGAAGTGAAGTCTCTTGCAAGTGTAGTCTCTCGACAAGTTCAGATCGCTGATTGCAAAAACCTGAAAGTGATTTAGTGATCCCAGCTAACATCTCTTGTTGGCTGGCGATAGCCCTCTTAATTTCTGCCACCGCTGGCGTCTCCATAGTGGCTAGAGTGTACTGTGATGGGCGTTGGTAGTAGGACACCAAGAGCAGTGGCCAGAAATAAAAGGAAATCCAGCAACGTGCTGAGAGACTGAAACAGATATAAAGCACGAGACTCGCGCTACCAACGGACCTGACGCCGTCTGTGGTAACAAAACAGGCAAGCTCAAAAGAAAACAAAAGAAAAGGGAAATAAACTAAAGATTCCTTTACTTATTAACACTTATCCTGTTATGAAGCTAAGAACCTGACAATACTCTCTCTCAAAAGACCTTACCAGCTAAAGCGCCAAAGACACAATGACACTCTAGCAATACGAACGAGGTAGAACAGGAGCTTAAATAGAGTCCGGGTAATGCCCCCAATTAATGCCAGCTGGCCCAGGAATCCGATGGCAAGCAAAAAGATATTGTCCCGGACGAGAGTAACAGAAGGAGCTCTCAAAACTCCAAAACCATGACACTCTCCACTTGAGTCACTGAGGGCCGGATTTATAAAGGACCAGTCTGAATACCCACCCATGATTACTATCACGAGATCCTTATTTGTAAGGTGGAGTATATGTGTTGGTCTGTCAGAAACAGCTCCCATTTGGTTCTATTTGGTCGTGAATATTATGCGTTAGTTAATGAATTCTTCTCAATGGGAGTTAGCATTGCTTGGGTGGCACAGTGGCACAGTGGTTAGCACTGCTGCCTCACAGCAAGAAGGTCGTGGGTTTGAATCCGGCCTGGGGCCTTTCTGTGTGGAGTTCGCGTGGGTTTCCACCGGGTGCTCCGGTTTCCCCCACCCACAAACACATGCATCACAGGAACACTCCAACCAGCACCCCTGACTAAGGAACTGGCCTTAGAACTGGAGTTGGTCCCTGGGTGACTGTGGCTGCCCACTGCTCCCAACTATAGGATGGGTCAAATGCAGAGGACAAATTACCCCACGGGGTTCAATAAAGTATATCTATCTATCTTGTAGTGTGCCCCAAGGTTCAATTTTTGGACCCATCCTATTTAGTTGATATCTGCCACCCCTTAGTTTCCAACCAATTGATTATCTCTTGAATTTTCTCTTTGATATAAAGTTGTGCATGACTCACCACTGTCTGTATCTAAATTGAGATAAAACAGAAGTCATGGTCATGACTCCCAAAACTTCATCAGTCCAAACTCCCAAACCTTCATCTGTACAAATTGCCATGCCTCCATCAGTACAAACTCTCCAAACTTCATCAGTCCAAACTCCCCAACCTTCATCAGACCAAACTGTCAAACTTTCATGAGTACAAACTGTGAAACCGCCATCAGTACAAACTCCCAAACCTTCATCAGTAAAAGCTATCAAACATTCTTCAGTCCAAACTCCCAAACCTTCATGTGCACAAACTGCAAAACCTCCATCAGTAAACAATCTCAAAACTTCATCAGTCCAAACTCCCTAACCTTCATCAGACCACACAGTCAAACCTTCATGTGTACGAACTGTGAAACCTCCATTAGTACGAACTCCCAAACGTTTATTAGTACAAACTGCCAAATCCTCAATTAGCACAAACTCCCAAACCTTTATCAGTGATTCAGTTATTTAGTTGGGGACAGTTATGTTGCGTGTGCATCAACGGACTAGCAGTATTCCTGCAGCTTGTGAGAATGCATCTGGCTAACAACCAAGGAATTATATTTGTATTCGCAGATTGTGTCCTTACGCGTGTCATGCCCTTGAGCGAGGTGCTTGTCTTCACTTTAGCATTTCCAAATGCTCGATTAGATGAATTGGACAGTCATCCTATTCAGGTGCTTCAGGTCTCATCCCTGTTCATCCGTCTGCTGTCCAAGTTTCCCTGCAGAGGGACCTCTTATTTCCAGGAATGTTCAATATCAAAGCTGTTGCAAAGCTGAGTGGAGCCTATCTCGTAATACTATTCAAGAATAGTAGTAACCAAAGCATATGATTTATTTGTAATTAACCATCATTCAAATTGTGTTGATTCATCCAAAGTATTGGTGAAGTTCTTGAAATTTGCATTCATTTTCATGATTAAATTAAAGGGACTAATCCATTTCCTTATACGAAGCATCAATGATATACTGAGATTCTTGCACTCACATCTTTCATGGTTATCGTAGTGCTAATAAGCTAATTATTTCCTGATAAGGAGTCCTGCTTTGACATTTGGCATTTCCTCGGTAATGTATATGTACAGAGAAAACATTTTCTCTGCATCTTTTGAGTAATATTTACGACTCATTCCCTGATTGTGTTTGTTGCCACTCTCTCCAGCTCACTTGTTTGTCCTTCCATTGCAGTGGCCTGGCTTATATACGCAATGAAACTATTTTTATTTACAGTGAATTTATATTTTTGTTTTGAGCAGAGGTTCTTAACTGCGTTCTGAAAGGGCCAATGTGAGTACAGTCTTTCTTTCTAACTAAGCACTCACTCACCTGATTTCATTGATAAGTCATTAGCAGAGGCTCTTGGCTTGAACTGATGGAATCAGAATTGTATCTGCATGGTTGGAATAAAAATCTGCACCCACACCGGTGCTTTCTGGGTGAGGTGTAGAGCCCCTGGTCTATTTGCTGTCGAAAGTCGTAAATTGGGGCTCGACAAGAAAGTTGTTGTCAGTTAGGTGTCTGGAAGCACTGTCAGTGCTCACACCTGATATGAATCTGAAATCAAGATTTGCTCAGCAGGAAAGCAGCCGGTTTTTAACAAATGTTATGAGGCATGATAGCGCATAAACGCGGTTTATTATTTCATAATTGAATGAATCCCCTTGGATTTATGGATTTCAAGGTCGCTTTGTACTGTGTGTACAAGAAAACTTTTTTGTTGTAAAAGTCTCTCAACAGCCTCTGAGGCTGAATGCAGCATTAAGTAAGAAGTCAGATGAAAAGCTGGAATGAACACACACACTGGAGCACACTGTTAGCTTCCACTGACTTCAGGAACCTGTGTTTTTATCTTTTTTGTCCCTTTGTTAGTTAACCGTGCTCTTCTATATTTTTCCTGAAGTTCTCTAGTTAACCGTGCTCTTATATATTTTTCCTGAAGTTCTCTCTGTTGGAAAAAGTGGTGTGTAAAATATTTATTGCATGGGCACATACAAGCACTTTTATCAATATTTGTGTGTGTGTGTGTGTCTGCATGTGTGCCTACTTGTGCACAGGCGCAAAATGTATCAACGCACCACTTAGTGCGTAATGCATGCATTGAGTGTTCATAACTGCATATACACACCAATGAGCCAAACATGAAAACCATTCACAACTGACATAAATAACATTTATTATCTCACACCAACGGTGTATGTCAGGGTCTGTCGACAGACCTTAGATGGTAATCGAACACTCAGTTATAGTTTTCAACGCGTTGGATGCAGGAGAAATGAGACCTGAGCAAGTTTTGCAGGGCCAAATTGTTATGGCCAGATGAGTGGGTCAGAGCACTTACATTGCAGCAAGGCCTCTTGAATGCCCCCTGTCAGCCGTGGTCTGTAACTACAGACAGTGGTCCAAGGAGGGACAAACCATGAATCAGTGAAAGGGAGTTTGGTGCCTAAGGTTCATCGATGCACTAAGGTAAGAAAGACTATCCCATCCAGACTGAGAATTTTACTAATACTTACATGAGGAATGTGTCACAATGCATTGTGAATCGCATCCAGGTGCGTATAATAATTTTTTTATATAGCGCATTTCTAGGCACTCAAAGACACTTCACAATGGATGCATTATTCATTCACAGTGGTAAATTATGTTTTGTAGCCACAGCTGCCCTGGGGCAGACTGACAGAGGCATGGCTGCCAGTACACGCCTACAACCACCACCAAGCATTCACACACAGGGGAGAACATGCAAACTGCACAGAGAGAGGCCCCAGGCCGGATTCAAACCCATGACCTTCTTGCTGTGAGGGAGTAGTGCTAACCACTGTGCTACCATGCCACCTAAATAGTACAGCACTTTCTAGATGCAGACCAGTCAGAGCGCTCACTTTAAGCCCGATCCACTGGCGGAAACGCCTACAGTGGGCACCTGCGCTTCAGAACTGGACCTTTGAGCAGTTGAAGAAGGTCGCCTGGTCCTCTGAGTCCCATTTTCTTTTACATCGTGTGTTTCTGCTGGGTACTTGAGCACCATTTACCTGAGTACAGATGCAGGATGCATTGTGGGAAGAAGACAAGCTGGTGGAGGGAGTGTGGTACTCTGGGAAACCCTGAGTTTGGGAATTCAGGGGACATCAGTTTGATGTAGCAGGTGGTTTTAAGGTTGTTGCTTATTGGTATTTAGTTGTCATGACTGTTTGTGTATGTATGCAGGTATATACTCATGCATGCCTCAATGTGTGTGTATATATTGTTTGCATGCTCGTTTGTGTGTGCATATGCTTTCTGTGTACAAGCTGGTTTTCCTTTTACATTCAGATGGTCCTATACCTACCAGGTTTGCTTAGTTTAGTTCCTGCAGAATTTACAAACACACACACACACACACGCACGCACACACGCACAAATGCTTGCACACGCATCCTCACTCCACACACAATGCTAAAAGTACTGGGCAATGCTCACTGCCACCACACCTGATTGGCCGCTGGATATTTCTTCTCTCTCTCCTGTTTGTTGACAAGCTCATCTTGCCTCTGCTTAGATGGGATTCAAAAGAAGCAAAGGTTTCTAACTAAAGAACAACACTAAAATAAAAAAAGCCAGATTTTATCAAAGCACCAGTGAGTTTGACTTCTCCCAGAAACTGGACAGGCTGTCTCTAGGGGAAAAGGTAAAATTTTGTGCAGTATGATCAAAACAGGCAGATGTTCGATCCTGAGGAGATGTGCACCTGCGCGTGTGTTTGTTGGTACCCTGTGAACTGGATTTTTTCAAAAAGAGACTGACTGCTCTCGAACAGGCTGAAAAGTGTTCAGTTTAGCCCCTCAGATCCACAATCTGTTATTATTGTCTAATGTAGAACTATGTTGAGTTTTTAAAGTTTACTCCTAAATTTAATATTTGATCTCATGTGTTGTCACTGGACAGGTTTTATAGAATTATTCAAGTAGACATAATTTGCCGCAGTTTATATTGTTTTCATCGCTATTTGCGGCATAATTACATTGTGTGTTTGAACAGCTGTTATTTCATCATTTGCTTTTGGCTGAATGTTGTAACTTGGATTATTGAGGAAAATGCGTTTGTCACATTTCACTAAACGTTCTTTGGAGTCAAGTCACTCTTTTTGCGGGTATGGATGTGTGTGTGGGTGTGGGTGCATGTGTGTGGTACGTGTGTGCATTAACATGTATGTGTGCGTAATTGTGCATCTGTCTGCACTGTTTGTGTGTTCATAGGCAGGTGTGTATGCGTGTGAATGCGTGCTCGTGCATGTCTCTGTGGGTACTGGCATTGAATGCGGTCGTATTATGTGTCCATGTGTATCTGTGTGTGAATCTGGTCTTTTGTCTCACGCGCTTCTTCTCTCGGGGTCTTCAGAGAAACACAAAGAGAACGGAAGGTCAGCGAATTGAATGAATAAAATATGAACCTCGCCCCCCGTAATTAAAATTCCACCTGACAGGAGGGTAGAGGACCCCAGAGAGCTCTAAAACTCTGCTAATAAGATCGTCTCTGTCACATCGCTCGCAGCCACGGCGACAGAGCAGGGTCTCGCCACCCCGATGTCACAATTTAATTTCCAGACACGTCTCAGGACGGTCTCAGATGAGAGAAAATGTTAAAAGCGGGTGTCGGGGGATTTTAGCAGTTGAAAGGGGGTGGGGTGGGATCGGGGTTGGAATAAAGGGAAGGTATAAACGGGTTTTGGGCATTTTCATGGAGACAGATAAACAAAACAACAACAAAAAAAGCAGGAATAACACAACCCCACTGTTTCCTTTGCTCTCCTTGAGCAACAGTGCTGAGCCCAAAGTGCTGAACATCCGCAAAAACTATCGCAGCTTCTCGCTCTACGAACTGTCGTGTGTGGCGGGAGGAATTTAATCGTGTCTTCAGCAGCTGGGCTCCAGGAGCACAACCAAATCATAGTGGGAGAGCGAGGGGATTGTGCAAAATCACGGGCCCAGCCAAGAAACACTGGAAATCTGATTTGATGCTTTTGCCTGGGGGAAATACCACTGTGTCATAAATCAACATCAGCCCATTCCTGATATTGCTCTGAAGTTACACTCGGTTTAAAAAAAAATGCAATATTGTTTACTGGGGGAGTCTGTTAGGCGGACCCTTGTTGTATTGGTTGCCAGGTTGCAGGTTCCAGTTTGGTCTTGTCTGGTATCATCATGGATTTGTTTGCCCAGTTTTTAGGTAAATAATCATGCATTCCATTTTGTGCCTTATGCTAATATGTTGTTGAAGAAGGAAGTCTTGATGGCAAGGTATTCATTACAGTCTATGAGGCGTTGCAGCTGCAAATGTATTGTTGCGTCCAAAGGCAATATGTATCGACCAAGACTGTGGCATGTCATGTGCTGTAACCACAGCTGTTGTTGTCATGCGTGTAAATAAAGATAAGAAACTAATGGTGTGAGGGAGCAGTGCAGACATTGAGATTAAAATGGAATAATGAAAACAGACAAAAATGTACTGCTGGGGGTACACTATAAACCCAGATAGTGTGGTGCACTCAATTGTTTTATGGAAACTGATGACCTTAAAAAAAAAAGAAATGTGTAAGCCAACTTAGTGATCTTGTGCTTAAAACCCCATAAAAGGGTGATTAGAATAACTTTTACCTGATGTTCTTTAAGTATCGTCCTCAGGATGCAATCAAGTTGGCTTACATAATTTTTTGAGGTAACAGGCTTCCACAAAACATTTGAGTTTGCCGCACTACCTGGGTTTATAGTGCAGAGGAGAGGAAAGAAATGTGATGACCTCCTGTATATACACACCCAAAATCATTTCTGTACAGGAATACAGGCGAACTAAACTCAAAGACATTAATAAAACTGCGAACCTGTGACTGCTGCATGTTGAGGCATCTCACAGTGCAGGAACACGTCTCGGCCTAGCCATGAGCGACTGCTAAGATGTACCTGCGAGGCTGAAACTACTTTGCACCAGGTTGTGTGCTATTTTGTGAAATATATTTGCGGTGTAGAAGCGAAAAAATAGTAGGCAATACAACACTGCTTTCTCTCACTCATTTCCTGCTGTCGCACTCTCCTTCGATCGCAAGGGCAGACATATTTTTGTTGGAGCTACTGATGGGGCTGTGCTGCATCGAGCCATTTCCTTCACTGAGCTCTGATTATTTCTGCATTCATATTGGCGTCGGAACTGGGAGCAGCATCCAGAACAGAGCAGGTTTCATGTCTGGCCTGGAATGAATCCAGTTCCCTTTAAGCACTCAGTTAGATGGGATTCGTTTATGTTTTTCAAAGAGCACAACACCATTTTACTTATTTTTAAACTGTGGCTGCGGTATCGATACATATAGGAGCACTTTTTTTTTCTGTCGATCTCTAATGTTCCAGAAAAGGACAGAATTCATAGGCGGATGGGGAATATACAACCTCCCATTATTGCAATGCAGCTCAAATAGCTGCTCAATAAATTGCACGACGATAAAAGAATGTTTTCATTCAGCAAAGTTGGGGATGTCTTGTTGTGATTGGGATGAGTTGAACACTAGTCCGAAGTATAGACAATGTCAGAAGTTATTAAATGCACAGCTGTTGTTTTCAAAAGAACTCCCTGGAGTTTTGCAGATCTTGAGGTCTCGGCATTTTAACTCTCCTGAGGTAAAAGTTTTGTCCAGAGCTCCAGACTAGATATTCTAAACTGCTGGAGGGAGTGGTTAAAATTCAACTTTATTGACTGTATGAGCCCATTGGCTGAATTTATGCGGCATCACTGGTTCCCCCGCTGAAAGAACAGATCAGAGTATATTTTATAGCCTATCCCCTTGAGTATCTACTAGGTCTTGACGGAGGAAAAACATGCCAGTGCTGACATAAGATAAACACTGAAGTCCCGATTTTAGTTAACAAGCTAATAAGACCATTTGCATTGGGAGTAAGCAGGAAGACAGGTAATGTCTGTGTGCTGAAGCGTGTCTGTATAGTGTTGTCTGTGGGAGGGCTCACCTGGAAAGAATCAGTCATTGTTAACAAGTTCAAGGACAGGTGGAGGCTTAAGGAAAAGGTATAAATTGGGCAGAGGGTGACCTGGCTCTTTTCGAAGGGCAGCTTTTCAAAGTGTATTTCCAAAATATTTAGCTATTAAGTCTATTTAGGTTGATAATCTTGCATGATCTGTCATTTTCAGCATAGTATGGCATGGAGACGCTATATTGTGGACGGAATATGTCTGGATTGACTGAGGACACTAACGCATACGAAGCGAAAGTAACAGCCGAGCTGCATTTCATTTGTCCTCAGTTATTCTTGCTTTTTTTTTATGTGAACACATGACACAGAAATAGGACTGAGTAAGAGAGGCAGGGAAGAAATAGAGTCGAGGAGCCAGCTCCTGAGAATTCTGGCCTCCTTGCTCATGTCAGAATCGTTTTCAGGAAACATCGTTTGCAAGTGTTGTTAAGGCACGTGGCTCTTAAACTTCTGAGAATTTAATAGTGAATGTTGTTTTGCGGCAGCCATGTCAAGTAAAGTATTAAAAACTTACTGTAACTAATGCAGTCTGATGGCGTGATTAATTGAATCAATAATATTATATTACTTTAAAAATTGCTGTTGAATACTGCGGCAGGTAATATGCACTTAGATTTATGCTTGGGTCTTTGGGAATAACTGTCATCATGGTGCACAACATATCTGTCTTTGTGCCATCTGTCATTGCTAGCATCGATGCACAATTATTCTGACATCATTTCAGTTACTTGTAAGAATAAGCATTCGCAGGGACTAAGCTATTTATAGAAGCGATTGCTGCGACAAATGATGTATCCCAGCATGCCCTTCTGCATTTGAATATTCACTCTCATCGTAGCCAGTCATCCCCTTCAGGGTCAACAGCAGACGCCAAGATGCGGAGTGAAGGACGGGTTTCTCTATGGTCCCATATTCTTCTATTTTTTAACAGTTTACACTTGTAAAACAAGGTTTTGAAGCTTGCAGAAAAAAAAAAATTTGCAGCCAGTTTCCAGTCTCTCATGCATTCCCCCATTATTTATGCACTGTTTTGAGTGGGCGGCTAGCCAATGAAAATGAAGCTCTGCTGTGATTGGCTGCCTTATTCCTGCATGAATTGAAGATTGGCTGCCAAAACTGAAAACGGTCTGAAGGGGGCTAAAGTCCGCAACCGATTCCCCTTGTGATGTCATCAGGGGCCCAGACTCTAAACGAGTCATTCAAAAAGATTTTTTTTATAGGGAGGCCTCTGCAATGCTGAGACGATTTGGTCTCACATATTTTAAGGTGTTTAGTTGCAAAACGACCAATGTATTGCAAGGGCAAGGAAAAATGTGATTTTCTTAATATGGGAAGTATTACAGCGCAGCTGTGGTGTTTACTAATCTTAGAGACCAGGTTCTTCTGTCATGGGCCAGTGACAGGGGCATTACATGATTCGCACTAATTTATCATGGGAAGTTTGACTGAGAAAATGTTCCTCTCTTTCAAGTATGCCGAGGGAGAAATTCCAGATTGAACAGCTGCAAACAGGAAATGTGGATTTCACGATGAGGGGCCTTGCTTGAGGGCCCAATGGGAGAATTGTTTATCTCCCCGGATATATGTCAGAATCTCAATCACCTCTAGGGGGCTGGAACCAGCAACTCTACAGCTGCTTGTTGAGAAACTTTCTATTAGGTTGCCCTGCCGTCCAGTTATGGTGATTCTAAGGGTTGGGAGAAGGATCCACTTATTCTCAGAGCCCTGATTTAAAGAAATGCCTCAAAAACTTGTGTTGTGACTGCACAGCTATGCAAAAGCCTGGGACAGTGTCGCCCAATATGAGATCTTCCAACCCTCACTTGTGCCAGTGGACATTAGCTTGTAATCGAGGGAAGTTCTGTCATGTTACTCAAGACAAGTTCACTCCACTCTCCAGTCATATTTCTTTTTTTTTTTTTATATACAAAGATCTGGATTCTCCTGTATGTTAGCACATTTCTGAAATTCTCTGCAAATGTGGAGAGAAAATATCTTGCATGAGTCCAAGCATATGCAAGCATATCTTGGCATAAGATTCAGTGTCAGAATGTCCCAGTCGACATCCCTGAGTGAAAATTTTTATTTGTGCTCGAAGTGATATTTTTACCTCACTTTGTGACGGCTAACAGTCTGACATATAGGGCCATTGGAAGGAAGGGTGCCAGATTAAATTTTTCGATCCCACAGAAAGACTTGTGCCATCTTGGAAGGAAATCAGATTGAAAATGAAATATAACCTGTTGCACCACTCCGCATAACTGAGATCACCCCGAAAAGCATGTGTTAAAAACCTACACAATTTATGCTAATTATCCTCTCCTTACACATATCGAGTGGGTATGAACACATGTCGCGCTGGAACAGATAACGTATTTCCATTTTAATCCTTAGGGTGATCAAGATGGTAGGGCAAAACATGGCAAACTGAATTAATAATATCACATATCCAGGAATTATGTACAGTACATCGTCGTAGATTCTCTATAAATTATTATTATCATATGTCAGCGTAACTGACCAAAACAAATCTACGCAATAAAAATAATAGTAAAGTAGTGCAATGAAGAACTACAATAAACGTATGTTTCCATGTCACTCTGCTCCTCAAGATTGTATTAGAGCAGTTATTCTTCTCTTTGGCCTTAGTTGTGCTGTGAGCTACAATCTTTGAGTCTCATTTCCTCACACATTCTAACAATCCAAAGGAGCTGTACAATATCCCAGGTGATGTTAACTCTCCAAGCCAACAAAGTTATAATTCGGGGCTGCCCAACCCTGGTCATCCTAGTTCTTCATCTCGACTGTAATCTGTCACATCTGATTCTACTATTTTGCGGCTTGATAAGGTGTCATAGCTGTTTAGCTATATTTTGTAAGGGCTGGATTTGAAACATACTGCACGTTTGATCTCTGTTTCAATCCACAATGATGTTTTATCACAAGGATCTTCCCTTTTTCCTTGTTACCTGTTCCCTGTTTAATTAAGCTCTCTGTTCCCACTCACTAATGCTTGGTCGTCAGACTGTACCAAATGGTCATCTTTCTGTAGCTATGGAAAATCTGTTCTTCTTCTGTGATTATCTTATCATGTTCCTGATGCTAACTCCTTCTTCTAGTTCAGAGCATTCGAGTTTATTTTAATTGTGTACTGTTGCCATAATCCTGAGAAAAAAACGCATCTTCTGCCTCTACTACCGAGTCTGCTATTGGTTCCTGCCCGCATCATAACAGATCTCTGTAATGTGAATTTACCTTTTTTTGCTCAGCCCAGACTGGAGATAGGTTTGGGCATGTTTTAGGCATGTCTGGGACAAGTCCTAGGAAAAAACAAAAAAAAAAGCCTAAAAGGTGGGAAATGTCTGCAAAAGAGTATATAAGGGGGAGAATTGAGACAGTAAAGAAGTAGGAGAAATTGCAAGGAGAAGGATACATGTGACCAGACCTGTCATTCTGTTCAAGACCTGTGAAGCTTTTAGTGGATTTTTGCCTGTGTTAGAGCATTTTCCTCACCCAGGACATCACCAAGCAACCCACCAAAGGGACTGTAAATATTTCCGTTTTTGTATATAATCAATCTTGGTCTGTAGAGTGGAGTAGTTTGTTGTTAGTTGCCTTTGTTTAAATAAATGTGTTTTAGTTTTAAATTTTTTGTCTGTCATCCTTTGCTGTCGTTAATGTCATCACAAATTGGGGCCATAACATCTCCATGATTGCAGTTGGGCAAACCTAATCTAAATTATTCAGTAATAAGTGTGTGATCCGTTTGTCTCTTGAGATATTGATGCACAGGTCTCGCTTTGAGATGAGAGATAGTATTGTTTGTTGATTAAGAAATGGCTGGCGACGACCTAAAACACCAAAGGAAGATAATTTCTTTTTGTGATAAAGGTCTTCATTTCTATAGGTGCCCTATGTAAACCCCCACTTTTACCCCCAAATCCCATCATTAAAGCAGTATTTTGCCTTACATTTCACAGCTGGATTGAATTGAGTAAGCTCCTTCTGAAGGGCTTGGCAGGGTAGTCAGCTGGTAGGTTGCTTATTTGGCGACTGAAGAGTTAGTTACTGGTTCAAGCTTGCAGATGTAGTCAGGGAAAATTTTGCATGCATCTCTCTCTCTTTCTCTCTCTCTCTCTCTCCAATGGAATTTCTCCCAGGGCACTCTTGAAAAACAAAGGCATGCTCTCAATTGAAAAACCCCAGTTAAGTATAGATTAAAAAATATCTCTTTAACGTTGAAACTGAACTTGTAACAGAACCAAGCTGATATATTGAATGTCTGCCTGCATCTTTTGTGCTATATGTTATAAAAGCTTATTCAAAATAATTTATGTTCTGATTAAAAAAAAGGGGGGAAAGATTGCACAGTCACAGACTGATAAGATTGAGATTGATGCCTTGAGGTTATGATTCAAGTTTGGAATCTGATATCCCTCTTTTGCTCAATGGATTTTCAGCTCTGATTGACCCACATCTGTACTTGATATGTATCGGCAGGCATATGCTTTACAGATTGGGGGGGAAAAAACCGTTTCAGAGAGGTTGTCCTTCAAAGCCTGTTTCAGAAACAAACAGTGCATAGATTCTTTGGTCTGCTTAAAGGCAAACCTCACACAAAACCAACCTGAAATAAAATAATTACCCATATGGCGTCCAGATATTATGACATGGATTTTTTTTTTGATTTTTCAGTAAAGTTGTACAATACTTCAAATCATGAAAATGCAACCAAACAGTAAAAAAAAAAAACAAAAAAAAAAAACTGGATGTCACCATCTTTCCATCCCTTGAAAAATTTTAACCAATGAGAGGCGAAGAAAGCCTTCGGCAGCCATGTGACAGTGATATCAAAAGGCAATAGCTTAACCAAAGTCTGCATCGGCTTAAGTCATTTCTTACTAAAGTCTCGCTCGTTTCAGGCTTTTTTTTTTTCCAGATAAATAGGTAAATGCATGAGGTTGTGTTCCCCCTCCCTTTCTGTGTTGGATTTCTTGGAACGGGAGAATTGTTTCTGATGTTTTTTTCTTGTTGATGTCTTTCCTGAAAACTATGCTTGAGTAAAACGTGAGTTGTCTTTTATATGACATCAAGCGAGTATTTACAATAGTGCAGGTATGACCATTACTAGCTGTGTGTCACTCATTTTATAGCTCTGGGATTTGGGAAGTTTGCCATGGATTTGATCATTACACACTGCTTGCATGTTTAGCAAACTAATTGTATTCCCCCACGATCAGTCGGGGATGCTATGGATCAGCAATCATTACGCCACATCCATCACCGTGGCATCCATAGAGATTTATTATGAGCGCTCCACAGGTCATAGTTGTTAATGGATTCATTGCGTATTTGGTATGGACCTTGCATGTGGCAAAATCATGAAACCTATTGATTTTGGGAGCGATAGAGTATCTGGAGAGAGTATCTACTTCGACCTGCGGGTGACTGACTAGTAAATGTATTAGCTTGTGTGGTTTGCCTAGCTGGCATCATTGTTAAATTACTGTGCATGTGCAATAGGTTAATGGACACAACAATCACATTTTTCTGCTTATATAGCAGAGAATTTGTTTTACTGGTGGATATGATTCTTTATTAAATTGTCTGTGTGCTTAGCAGTTGCATGTCATAACACTCACAGGCAAGCAGGTAACTCTGGTCTTCAGTGAGAGCTTTTTTTTTTTTACCTCTTGCCGTTAAAGAACTATTGGACATTTTACGTAACTGATCAAGGATAGTTGGCAGATTCCATCAATGTTTTGATCAGGATGCCAAAGAGGTAAGTATTCGGTTCAGCTTTGTCTTAAAATTACCTGAAACATATTTTGTAACATCCAAGGGGCAGGTCTTTTCGTATGCAGTTCCCTTCAGACGAAAGTCGTCTTTCAATTTAAAGGGGTCATATTTTGCCTGTTCTCTAATTCAATATATTTCAACAAACATTATCATGTGTTTATGGTCAAAAAGCACTTAGTTACAGCTGCAAAGGCTATGAGTGCAACACCAACATTTATTTATTGATTTACGTATTTATTTATTTATTTCGGTCTTTAGTTTGCTTTTAGTGGGGCATAGTGAGTGGCCATTTTTATGATTTTTACAGATTTTTACTGTTTTCTTCTTTTTAAATGTCTGGATTAGTTGGAACCTTGAGCACTTGTACTTATACTTTTTATCTTTTATTTATTTATTTTTAATACTTTGTTTATAGATATGTTTATCTTACTGGCTGCAAGTAAATCTACCTACGGGTACAAATAAAGTAACCTGTTACCTGTTAACTGAGGCTCACTCTGTCTGGAACGGGCTGTTTTGGTTCCTGTCTTTGAAAGGACCCCTGTCTTAAGCTCACTCTGTTGTGATTGCTCAGCTGCGGTTCAGGAAAAATTAGTAGGTAAAAATTAGGGGAACACAATAAAAGTCCATACAATGTGAATTTGCCTTTACACTAAAGGAAACAACGTCTCAACATCTCAACATTCTCAACATGGCAATACAGACTAAGAAAACTCCCCTCAGCCTCCTCTCTATCTACCTTTGTTTGAAGGCGTTCCTCACAAGCTACTATGCATGAATTATGTAATTGTGTTACATCCTGATGTAGACATGTTATGGGTGAGAAGACAGAACTTCCATCAAGGCGTTTCAGACTGTTCTGGAGCTGTGTTTTCTGTCAGAGGGTTTAACTGTCTTTGGCAAGGACTTTGGGTTTTTTTTAACTTTGCAGACGTTTTAATTGCAAAAAAGGCTACATAACTCATTAAAAGAAGAACAAAAAAATCTTAAAGCTGCCGTTGGTAAGTCTTATTAAAGTAACTTTTTGTCATTTTTGCTAAAACTGTCACTGTGTACAGACAGTATTACATAAAACTAGTATTCTGTCATTTAAAAAAAAAGTCTCCTTTAAACCCATCTACTGCTCCTACTGCAATTTAAAAGAATCGTTCGGACCGACCAAAAAGAACCTATCAGAGCCAGGATGGTGTCTGATAGCCATCAAACAGTGCACATGAATGCGCTGTGGACAGCCTCCTCCCCCTTCCTCCTCAGTTCACGCCAGTGCTCAGTCAAGCTCAAATCTCAGAGAGAGGGTTCAGGAGCTTAGAGAAACTAACGGCACTACAACAGCCATCAGCAAGGAAAAAAACACCGATGCCTCCGTTACCAACAACAGCACTTAGCCTGCCAACTGCAGCTTTAAAGTACCGGCAAATCAAAACATTTTTTTTTTCTGAGCTGAAATGTTTGCATCTGTAGAAAGGCCCAAATGCCAGATTTTCTTTCATTTGAAATTCATTTGAGAATCCCAGGTGATGGGATGACTGGCATGTGCACTTAATCAGGCTCTATATAAATCCCTCTGGACTGGGCAGCCTTGACCCTGCTAAGAAATGTGAGAAATGTTTTCCTGTCTTCTATGAATCTGTTCCTCATGTGCAGTGTGGTGGAAAAAATAAAACAACCAACAGCTGAAATTAACAGTTATTTCTGCTGGAGGCTTTATGAAGGCCCCGTTCAAATGAGAATCATCACAGGCGTGGCAGAGTCTGGACAGCAGGGCTGTGGCAAATGAGATTCTGAGGGGCTTTTAATGCGAAAGCAGGAGTGTGAAGATCCAGATGTTGAATGGAGGAGGGGTATTTTGAGCAGGAAGCAGGGAAATAACAGAACTTCTGTGCATAGCTTGGCATTTGCATCATTGCAAAGTTATCCTGTTTGCATCATTTCATTCTTACGATTGAAGTCTGAGGACTGTGTTTGTGAAATAGCACCCACGTGACCTTCTCAGGGTCATGGGCGGCATGAGCCTCAGTCAAGCAGAGCTCAGTTTTCACTCATTAGCTTCCTCCCAGTCCGTTTGTCATCCATGATTTTATTCTTAATATGTGTGAAGAGGTATTACTGCTTTACGCCGTGAGTTTTAGCCACACAGATCCGCGCTGAGCTGCCACAGTATCACGGCTTCCTAGTGGCGCAGTTCTTTCTTGGGGAAGTTAAAAAAAAAACTAAGGATTCATGAAATATTGTATCCTTCCACTTCAGACAGAAGAAAAAGACTTATGTCTGAAGTAAAAGAAAACAATATTCGTTAACACATAGAAGACAGAATTAATTTGTTTGAACGACATGGGCCAAAGGTGCCCTTCTGGAATTCCTCACAGGGGCAGGATAAATTACTCTAGACACTGAAGACAACCTCTCTATCACTAACGAATTACTTTTAATTACAGTTTTTATTGAAACGTCGTCTGATCTCCACATAGAAAAGGACTGCAAGTGAAGGAGTGTGATATGGTGCGTCTTGTATTTCTGCAAATAAAAACTGCTCTAAAAATAGATGGTTAGGAATATGTGCTCACCAAGTCCACAAAATAAGGTCTTTGAGGTTAACTGAACTTCCAGGTGGCTTGAAAATTAAAAAAATGTTGAGATGACAAAAGGCATGAATTATTGAAAAAATTCTGTGACTGGTGGTTAGTAAGAAAGGGTCTATGACCGGACTTTGAAGCAAAGGCCCATGCTTGCAAATGGCACTGCATATTTTGAAATGTGAGGGAAAATGCTTTAACATTCATGTCACTATTAATTCCTTCTAGCAAGAAAGCAAATAGAATGACTAGTTTTAGAAGCTGTGCTGGATCACACTTTTTCCTTATCGGTCCTATGGGACATACAGACAGATAGAGGAGACTGAATTGTCGCCTGCGGATAATCTCAAAGCTGCTCGCAGAAATGAATCTTCACGAGGTTACGAGTAAAACTCATTAACATTTCCAAGAGGAAATCAAACAGAAATTTTCCAGCGCGTAAAAAAACACTCCACTTTGTGAAACACTTACATTGTCCTTCAATACTATCCTCGTTCACTATAGAAAAAACTAACAAATAAAACACACACACACACAAGAGAGAAAAAAAAAAACTGAAAATATGACAAGAACACGAGATGAATGCAGAAATGGTGATTATCATTTACTCGTGAGAGTCAGTTTTTTAGTTTCCACTGTGTAACTCATTTGCAGTTTTGACACTGTCACTTAGAGCTAACATGCGGCTATTCATTTCATTTCTGTCTCGACGTGTAACCGGCTGGAGACAATACTTAGTTTCCGCCGGTTCACCGGAGAAAGGGTTGCCGGGGCAACATTGCACGAGGATTTTGTGATGGATGGGCCAGCTGACAGAGAGACAGGACAGGTCCCCGATGGGGCTCCTCCCACGCTGTGCCCCTCACTCTCCGCGAAAGAGAGACGAGAAGACTCTGACAATAAAAGAATGACAGAAAATAACCTGCAAAAAAATCTGCAGTTGTTAATGCCATTACATAGGTTTGCTGCTTTATGAAATCTTTAGTCTCCTGCCTCGTGCAAGTTCATATCTGCCTTTTAGACTCGTGACATTAATGTAAGTCCAGCGGTGAGCGAGACCTGTCCCTAGTTTTCACAGCACCCTCTGGCTGTAATTATTTAATTAGCTCTAACATTTAAGCCATCTGACTTTTCATTGATGTTTCTTTTCAAGCAAATGAATGAGTTTTAGAATAATCGTGTTGCGTTATGAAATGTCCAGTGGTGTAGTGGAGGGTATATGCAGGACTATGGAGTGTACTCGCCTTTTCTCTGTCTGCCTATCAGCCAAAGTATATCTTTCAGCCAGAAAGCCATTGAAATACATGACAAAGCATATCAACAGTTCAGCACAGGTGCAGTTTAATCAAAGTTATTGGAAGTTGCTTTACGCAGTATTGTTTGACCAGACGACATTAAAGGAGGAGACAGCACCTTGGCAAAGTATATTTCAGCGGAAAGTAGAATACCTGAAGTGTCTAAAACATATAGTTTTATAAATTTAAATTCGGTAATGATCCAGTGCAACGCATTTTTATACCAGTGAGTCTTCAAATTGGATTTTGATCTTTTTTGAATTTGATCTTTGGAAACCTCACCTTTAAAAATGTTTAATAACCGAATTCTCGCAGTTTACATCTCCCGATTAGCCACAGTTGCTCAGACGAATTGGTAAAAACCAACAACTTTCTAATTTACTTTTGATAACATCGTTATGCATTGCACCACAAAATGAGGCATCTTCTGCACATAAATGATGATGTAACATATCAATAAGTCTTCATAATTTCAGCGCTTGTGTTGCTCGTTAAGCAGCACAGATTTGCGGAAATTAGTTTGCGAGGCTGCGGGAATCCGTTCTTTATTTTGAATGTTGTCACGGCTAAAGGGCGCTGTAAGGTTGCACAGCTGTGTGACAATCCCAAGGACGGCGAAAATAAATGCTGCAAAGTCAGTGAAAGTTTTGGATTTACAATGCCATATCAATTATATAAATGTAGGCAATGGAAATTCACCTTTCATTACCATTTCTAATTATAGGCCATGTATTGGTCTTGGTCGCTCAGTTGATACATTTTTTGATTGTTAATCAGGCCAGCTTCATTAAAAACAGCTTGCGGGCAGCCAAGCCATAAAGGGAGAGCTTACTTAAGGCCCTTTGAACTACTCCATGGCCCAGATGAAAGGAAAGAGAACAACTGACGTCAGGTAAGAGAATAACTGACGTACAAGCACTGTGGCACTGGCGTTTGATTGGATAATGTGTTCTAAATGCACACTCACCCACTATATAGGGCACTATGTAGTGAATGTTCTACATTGAAAGCAATATAGAGAGTAAGTGAGCGAGTGGACAAGTGTGCATTCCGAACGCAGCCTTAGATTCCCCAAGTAAAAATGTCTGCCCCCTGGAATTGACGCCGATTTGAAGACTTTGCGGTTTAAAAATGCATCACACTGGATTATTACCAAATTAAAATTGATAAATCTATGCGTTTTAGACACTTCAAGAATTCTACTTTCCACTGAAATATATTTTGCCGAGATGCTGTCTCCTCCTTTAAAGTTAATGATTTTTCTTTTTTAGTATTCCAATCTAACAAACCTTGGGGCACTGGGATTTTCCACCCCTGTGATAGCCAATCAAACTATCCCAATCAGCCCTTGCTGGCTTTTGTCGGCTGGTTGAATTGAGCAAAAGTTCTCGCTATGACCTATAGTTGCTTCCACTAGGTTCTGAGCTGGATGGACTGAGGGACCTGGAGACCTTGTACAAAGGAGTGGAGCAGAACCTGAACAGAACCCAGGCCCGGAGGAGCCGCAGGCAGGTGGAAGAGCCGCTGTACAGCATTGAGGTTCTGCTCGGAGTGGACTACTCTGTGGTCCAGTTCCATGGGAAGGAGAATGTCCAGAGGTACCTGCTGACCTTGATGAACATCGTAAGTCTTCCTTGCGCTCTATTTCTGGTGCCACTGAATAGAAACATTACTCTGCAAGTTGATTGGTTAGGCTGGCCAATGAGCACTAAGGGGCAACCAACAGTCAGCCAACCGCTGCTGAGAAGCACATTTTCCTGTGCAAACATGAATGTTCTCAACACTGCTGACTGAAATTACTACTCTGCAATTCGATTGGTTAATGCGCACAGGGTGGTGCAGTATTAAGCACTGTTTCCTTGCTATAATAAGGTTCCGGGTTTGAGCCTTGGTGGGCCAGAACTTCTCTGCGTTGAGTGTACTGTACATGTTCTACCTGTGTTTGCATGGGTTTCCTCCAAGCCCAAGAGAGGAACTCTCCTACCACTGTCCCTGACCGAAGGACTGGCTTTAGAACTGGAGTTTGTCCCCGGGTGCTACACCATGGCTGCCCACTGCACCTAAATAACTTTGATGGGTCAAATGCGGAGGACAGATTACCCCAAGGGGTTCAATAAAGTATATCTTATCTTACAGAGAGGCTGTCAACTGCATGCAGCTGAGATGAAATCTTTCATAGGTCGATTAACAGGCAGCAATATCAATGTGAACGGTAGTGATGACAATTTGTGACATGTCATGCATAGTATGCATCTGACTGTTTAAGCATGTGTTTTCCTTGCTACTTTTAGTGGGAAAACTTGATCTGATCAGTCCCAGGTGGGGTCCTCTCTCTCTCTCTCTTTTTCTCCCTGTCTGTTTCTCTCTTTATTCCTGCTTCCTTCCCTCAGGTCTTTTATTGGAGGCATGAATAATTTATTTTCTGTGTCACAGCAAATCAAACCATCTATGGAATCCTTGGCGAGTGCAAGGGGTCTTTTCAATCCCTTATGTTATGCATTCTTCATTTCTTGCACCTGACTCAGATATCGATCGATCGTCTGGTTTCATTAATAAAATTCTTGCATTGCTCAAGAGCAAGAAATGGCAGGCAGGAACAAGGAATGCACTGTATGAATAATTATATCCCCGAAATAAGAGTTTCGGGGATATCATGGTTTCGCCCCTTCTGCCGCCGCGTCCGCAGATTTTAGCCGTTAGCGCGATAACTCACATAATACTTTACATTGGCTTTTCACCTTTAGTATATGGGTAGATATGGTAAAGAGAATGAACTGATTAGATTTTGGGCAAGTATGCAGTCCTAGATTTGCCACCAGGTGGCGCTATATATCGAAAAACACAGGTTTTTAATCATATCTCTGGAACAGTTACTTACACAGACCTAAAATTTGCCTCATATTGTAGGTCTAGTAATGGGGAATCTAATAAAAAGGGCTTCAAGGATTGTGGAATTTCAAGGACATACCCCTTAGCATAGGTCTATTTGAAGCTTTTGTTATTTCCTCATGTTTTAAGTAATCATTTGAACATAAAATTCTCATTTTCTCACCGAAATAGTGGATATTAAGTCAACCTAACTTGAATTTTTCCAACTTGATGACTTAAAACGTGTTAACCCTATAATGCCCAGACACAGGCATTATTGTAGGAAAAATACAACCCAGTAATATTTTTGAAGTATTGAAGGGTAGTATTCAGATCCACTGTTCATCATTAGGTTTTGTGATAGCAAAATATACATTGCTGAACAGAACATCTTCTAATTCTAGGAGTATCATATCTGATACAGCCAAAAATCAGCACCTTTAGAACTTAACTCACAAAATTTCAAATTATTTATATGCTCTCTACTATCTATAGCTATCCCTTAACATGTATAAGAATAAGTTTTTGTGTAATATTTACCTTGGAATGCCGAACTTCACTGTCAAAGTCCAAGGAAATTCATGAATTCCCATTCACATGGGATCTACTACCTTGAAGTGAGTGACTAGGGGAGAGATTCCTGTAATCTCACTTCTTCCTTCCAGGTGGCAGCACTGTGTATCAGATATGATACAGTGAGCAGTCGTGGTTGTGTTGCATCTTACCAGGTGGGCATGGTCCTTGAAATTTGGTGTATCATATATGATACAGGGGGCATTATAGGGTTAAAATTATAGAAGTTTCAAGTGATTGAAAACTAAGCTATAGGAATGTGCCTGGGATTTCCGGGATTTCTTGATCTTGCGACTGAAATGGAACGTTACGCATTCAGCGTCACCTGGCCGCCAGGTTCGTTATCTATTCTGTTATGCAAACACATCACTTTGCGGTTCTTTGGAGAAAATAAATAAATAAATATACATATAAATAAATAAATAATTCCTCTCAACCATATCCTGAACTCCCACGGGCAACCTGTTCTCATCACTGAGAGATACGCCTCTCCTCGGCTGCTGGCTGTCGTTTATAGTAGCGCGCGGAGTGTTGGCTCAGAGACGAAAGCCGCTGTAGGTGCGTACGTTGTTCAAAACTGCGAGGTGACTGGAGATGCACGACCGCTGACTCCGAAATGAAGAGTAAGAAAGATAGAGAAAAATATCGAGGAAAACACAGTTTTGGGTGGGGGAAATCCGCGTTCAGAATAAAATGACTTTTAAAAGTAGATGAATGAAGACGCACTCCCACGCGCTCGCTTCTCCCACGGAGAGCCCGCTCGCCTCTCAGCCCCTGATATGAAAAAAGAAAAAAAAATCTCACATAACGATGCGCTGCAGCTGGCGTCTGACGATGGAAAAGATAAACAGATGCATTTGGAATGCGAGAGTGGAGTATCCATCTGAGTGACCCATTTCTGATTCCCTTTCTCTTCTTACGTTCTCCCTCTTGTTTTCTCTCTCAGTCTTTTTCTCTCAATTCAATTCGCTTCGTTATCATGACGCTTGGATCAATCATGTTGCCAAAACAGAAAATCGTATGTAAATAATGCAAGATAAACAATAGCAATTATAAACAGTTTCAATATAATTACTTAACTTATCTGTAGTTGACAATTACACAGACATATTGTAACCACACAAAATAAATAAAAGAGATAAATACATAATAAAATAACTGACTAAATAAAAACTAGCAGATTCTTTTTATTATTGAACACAATTTGTAAGTTATAAACATGAGGTCAAACACAGTGTAGAGATATTTTACATGCAGATATATCTTGTTTGGTGACATGCAGTCAGACATTCCCTCGCCAGCTCTAGTGTACAGCCTGCCTTTTGCCTCAGGAAGCTCTTCCACCTCAGGGTTCTGACGTATTGAAAGCTGGTGAATAATTTTTATTTTCACAGAATTTAAACCCTTCACCTGCTTTTTTCAACCATCCATGTGCAGATCCTTTGCTTGGTGTATTTAAAACATGAAGAGGTGTTTTTTTAGGCATTTTCTTCATTATCCTTGCTTGGAATTCTGTAATTTAGTATGAAAATAATAATAATAATAATGCATTTTATATCAAGGCGTCTTTCAGGGCACTCAAGGTCACCGTACAAAGTAAAAAAAAAAGTGCAAGTATATCGAAGGGAAAAAAAAAACATTACACAGTTTACAACAATACCAAAACAGTTATAAAAACCTAATCTAAGCATTCTAAATCAGAAAGAATAGGCCTGTGTGAGAAGGTGTTTTGAGATGGGAAACAAAGGTGGGGATATTATCTATTGAACGAATGTCTTCTGGCAGGACGTTCCAGAGGCGGGGGGCATAGCAATCGGCAATCAGGAGGGCAGGGGGAGTTACAAATTGGGAGGTAGAAGAGGATCTGAGGGTACGAGAGCGAGCACAAGCATGGAGAAGTTCTGTGACATATGAAGGGGCTAGGTTATGGAGGGCCTAAAAGGTGAGTAACAGTTTCTTGTTGTTGATGCAGGCAGCCAGTGAAGTTATTGGAGAAGTGGAGTAATATGTTTGATGGAGGGAGTTTTAGTAATTATGATAGCAACTGAATTCTGGACCAGTTGTAGTTTATGGAGATACTTAAGTGGAAGACTAATGAGGAGGGAATTGCAGTAATCTAGACAGGATGTAACCAGGGCGTGAATAAGAGTAACGGTTCTGTTAGGTGTGAGAGAGGGGCGGATACGATTCGTATTGCGTGAATGAGAGTATGCAGACCGCGTGGGAAGGGAAAACTGTTGAGTTGTTAATGGTAAGGGTAAAACTGTCAGGTTTGGCTAGAGTGAATTTGGAACCAAGGAGGAATACTGTTTAATTTCAAGAAGTAGAGTGTGAACCAGGATTTGATTTCAAGTAAGCATACAGAAAAGGAAGTGGGGGGGAGGGAAGGCAGAATTAGGTTTAGTGGAAAGATAGAGCTGGGTGTCATCGCGTAACAATGAAACTGCCCACCAGATTTTCTGAAAATATGGCCAAGGAAAGGTAGATTATAAAAAAGACAGGGCCCAGAACAGAGCCGTGGGAACACCACTGGTAACTGGAGTTGATGTACCGTACGCTTACATGGTGAAATGTATGTTTGTATGGTGAAAACTATGTCATTCTCTTTGCCCTTAGTTTTGATAGTTAATTTTTTTGGTTTTTATTCTTCAGTAATGGGTGGTATAGATGAAAACACATTTTAAATGGAGAAATATAAATACCAAATAATATCGAACATTTATTAAATGTTTCAGTTGCTGATATTACATTTCTTTTTCCCATTTTTCTTTCCTAGTCCATTGACTTTTTGACCAACTTTTTGAACGGATTCTGCTTTATTGCTATTATTTACTTCAGGACATTCTCTTAGCATACGAGCTGTGTGGCTCTAATATTCCTGGGGTGGGACCTGCTCTAGACTCATGTCATGGCTTCAACAAGCTGCTGGAAACATTCCTCATGAATTTCATGGAAATGTAAAAGCTATAGGATCTTTTTGACTTGGCTTCGGTCGTACATGCACAGAACACAAATGCTGTTCTCTTTCACTGTGGTGATTAAATGCTGTGATATAGCAGCTGCTCTCAGTATTTCTCTCTCTCTTTCTCTCTCTCTAGCTCTCTCTCTCTATATCTCTATCTCTATCTCTCGTCTTTAGCATTTGAGGGGTAGTGACCTTGCACTGTCCTTAGCGCAGTCTTAATGATTCTGTGCCTGCACTGCATGACCTCTGGACTCCCGCTAATCTCCTCTCTGCTCTGCACTGAGTAATGAAGTCCAGCCAGAGCCCTGCGTGACACCTCCTGTACTAATGAAGGGAGAGAGGGAGGGAGAGAGAGAGACAGAGCGAGAGAGAAAAAGAGGGAGAGATAGATAGAGAGAAGCAGAGAGGGAGAGAGAGAGAGTTTTTTATTCTTAAGGTCCCATTCATTGAACCATTGCATCAACAGTGATTACACAATGCATCACAAATAAAATAAAAGGTCACTCAAAAGAATTTTCTCAAGAAAAACCAAAACAGGAAGAAAGTATTAAAAACTCAATAGAAAACATGTACAGATGCAAGACTATCTGAAAAACCTGCTCAAGCGACCAATTAGTGGCGTAGCTAGTAGGGGGCACAGACACATCACTTTATGACAACAATTAGTCCTGGCTAGTTCTCAGTCATTTTCCTTTATTGACGCTTTTTCCAATTATCGTAATTTGCAACTTAAGACACGGTTTCTCTCCATATGCATCTAACAGCAAATAAGTCATGGGCTAAATTCACTACAGTGGTGGAACAAGAGCAGAGAATTAGGTTTCATAACTGACAGAAGGTTCACTCCGAGAGCACTCCACACTTATCAGGTGCCGCTTGTTCTCCCCGATTAGGTAAGACGACAATCATTCATCTGGATGCCAATTTGCTGTATTTTAATCAATGTTATTCAAAATGGCATATCTGCGCAAACCGCTGGAGCCGCAGGCTTTTTATAGCCTATTGAACTGCCGAGTGAAACTTTCTTTTTTTTTTAATCAACCCACACAATATCGAGAGTGAAAGTCTGCATTTCATTGGAACGTGGACCAGTTCAATCAACGCAAAGCATTGGCCTATTAATACGTAAATAATTTTTCTGTACTGAATTTAGCCCATGATTTAATTGCTGTTACATTGCATATGGAGAGAAACCCTGTCTTCAGTTGCCAATTAAAATAATTGTAAAACGTGTCAATAAAGGAAATAAAAATGATTGAGAATTAGCCAGGACTAATTGCTGTCATAAAGGGACATGTCTTTACCCCCCCCCATCCCCCCCCCCCCACTAGCTACGCCACTGCGACCAATACATTTTATAAATGTAAAATTAAACCGTATTAACGTAAATAGTAAAAAGTACCACATAAAAATAGTGTTTTCCAGCATATCATTCTGTTAATTGGCCTACTTATGTCTAAAAACACACTTTGTTGCCTCCTTCATCATCAACGAAACATATCGCATCGCAGGCACACGAAACCTGTTTAAACAGAGAGGGGGGAGAGAGATGGAGAGAGGGAAGGAGAAAGAGAGAGGGAAGAGGGGAGGAATGAGAGAGTGAGTGTGAGACAGTGAGCGAAAAAGGAAAGAGATAAGGGAGAGTGAGAGAGGGAGTAAGAGAGAGAGGTTAAACTTCATGAACCTGTGGATGGAGCGGTTTCCTCATCCCTCATGATCCTGAACGTTAAATACATGGACAACAGCCTGCCGAGGTTTCTCTTTTTCATACTGCGTTCCTATTGGTCATTAACCCTTTCAGTCACTATAAAGCCCAAGTCAAATACATCTGTAGCATTTGTGTGCAAGTTGGAATACAAGTGCATTTCTGTGTTCAGATATATGGATTTACAATTTAGTTATTCTATTCAGTTCAATCAGTGAGCATTTACACTCTGGCTTGTTTAGTTAGATGGCATTGCGCTCAGTCTGTTTACACATGCTTCTAACTTTTGAAGCACATTATACAGACACAGAAACACCACTTGAGCCAGCAAAACCTTGCCACAGTATTTGTTTTTCAGTCTCCTGAATCCAGTAGTTTGCAACAAGATGGTTATTGAACAACCTAGAGGATAATTTTACTACTCAAAGCTTACTCTGCTACAACTGTGGAGATGAAACTGTGATTCCTTCAATCTAGTTTCTATTTGATCTGACGTTTTTCTCCTAAAATCTGCTGGAGAGAAAAAAATTAACATAGATGAGGCACACTGGACATCTTGCGAGAGGAGTCATTGTTGCGATTAAACGGAGATACTTTGTTAAACACGCGCATATGAATGGTTTTAGGTTCCTGTTTTGCTCCGGAGTTAACCCTCAGACTGCTGAAATAAATGTTTTAAAAATATTAATTTTATTACTGTATCATGTGACGACTCGACTTCTTAAGTCACCTCATGATAGGTGTTCAACAGCATTGATTTTAATATCGCACATCATTGAGCAACAATACCTCCATTTAGCGCTCTAAGGGTTAATTTTGTATCGCTAATGTTCTTCTCTGAAAGAGAAAACAAATGAGTTAGTAATGACCCTGAGTTAAGTTCAGCAAGATGTCTCCTTAAGTCCTAAATATGACTCCTCTTCTCAGTTGTTCCGTACATGTTGCCCATATCCGTTTTCATTTTGAGCAGAAATGCAGGCCTTGAGAGTTCTCCTGCCCTCGAAAGACTGTGACAGTTATTTCTTTTGGTCTTTTGTTACCTCAAGTCATTACATTTATTTTGCCGATGCTTTAATCCAAAGGAACATGCAATAGAATAGAACGAGTCCACCGAGGCAGTTACACAACCGATCGAACAAGGAACAATTCATACAGAGCTGGGACCACTAAATCCGAATCCAGATCCAGCTCCGGTTTTCTCGTCTCCCTGGTAATTAATTAACTGAACAATTAGTGCTACTGATTGGCCAGACTGTCTTTGCGTCTGACTCCCAGGTAAGGGGATGGTGGAAAACTGTTTATTCTTGGACTTTGCGGACCGCGATTTGATGATTCCTACTATAGAACATCAGACAGCTCAGTCGTGAACAAGTATGGCGCGGACTGCACAGTAGGCACATGTCAGCAATATTGGTGAATTACAAGAGGACATATAAGTAAACAAGCTGAAGATTCCTGTGAAAAATAAACGCTACAGAGTTATCTTTCCCTGGCGGGGGAAACATTGAGGAAGTGGGCTGTCTCATCGCTGAGAGAGACGCAAGTTTTAGTTTTTTTTTCTGAACGGTGTTGAGGCCTGAATGTTTCTGGTTTTGAGGTCCCCAATTCCGTTGCCCTGTGAGAGGCATACGTAAGCCCCTGTAAAATTCCTGCTTTACAATTAACTGATGCCGAAGACTTGTGTTGTGTTGCGTCGGTTTGGTAAAAGACCGGGGGAATTAATCAAACAACAACTTAACAGCAAAAAAAAATACTGTTCTCCAGAATAGCACAAAAGGGTATGAATGCATGCTGAATGACGGCACTGAGTGAAACCCACACACCCGAAACTACTGACATAGTAATCCTACTTTATGAACCAAGCCCTGAAGCTATATACACCCTGCACTATTGTGTTCAGATATTGGCCTTGGGGGTACACTACAGGCCAGAAGTTTGGAAGCAAGGCCAATACAGGTCAAAAATTTGGAAGCAACTTCAAGTTTCTGTTCACAGTGCCTTTCATAAAAACCAGTAGGAAATCTATGGATTTTGGGATGCATTTACTGCATGATTAGACTTTTCTTTCATTGATATGCACCATTTTCCTCTGTTTACCTTCAGGTACTGTATACATTGATGTTACCAGACCATTGCTGAATAAATTCTAACAAAAGAAAGGAGGGTATTAGTTTTTGGGTTGAGAAGGTTTGCAAGAGTCACAACTTAAGTGAAAAACCAAAAAACAAATCACAGTTTGCATTGTTCACTTTTTGTCATGGTTTAGAGCCCACCGAATGCCAACGGCAATCCGGCTGGCACTAGGATCATGGGCCTAGTAATATGGGCCTGATAATTTGAGTAAAAATGTATTCTGATATAAGTGAATCTTTTATAATAATCATATTTATTTTGTTGCAAAGTATGCCAATGAAACTATGATCCTTTATTGTAAAACTTTTGGCCTGTAGTATATATCACAAAGCAAGGTAATTGCATTTTCAGGATAATTTCACCAAACAAAACCTTGAACTAAACCCAGTTCTCGAAGGCACGCCTAGTCATGAGTGTTCAGATGTTGAAGTGAACCCAGTTTACTAAGCCACGACTAGTCGTTTGCGTTCAGTTGTTGAGTTAAGCTCAGCTTTCTTATCCATGTCTGGTTGTGTGCGTTTCGATGTTGAACTTAACCCAGTTTTCTGTCACACTCAGTCCTAAATGTTCAGATGATGAACTCAACCTAGTTCTCAAGTCATGTTTGCTCATGTGTGCTCAAATGTGGAACTATTCTAATCCATACCTGGCCATGTTTGTTCAGATGTTGAACTGAATTTAGTTTTGTGAGCCAAACCTGGTCGCGTTCGTTCAGATGTTGAACTGAATCCAATTTTCTAAGCCATGCCTGGTCGTGTGTGTTGTCACAGGTGAATGAGGTATACCAGGACAGTTCCCTGGGGACTCGGATCAATGTGGTCCTGGTGCGGATGATCATGCTGAGTTACCAGAAGGTGAGCAGAGCTTTGTTACCCATGATGCTTTAATGCTGTGTCCACCTCAGGTACTGGAGACTATGGACAGAGACGCCAGAAGCCATGATTGTGGATGACAGCATAACGTTAACCCTTTCAGCGCAGTGGGCGACTATAGTTGCCCAATGATGTATAATATCAAAGTTAGATGCTGTTGAAAACCTATCATCTGGAAACTTGTTTAAACTCTTAAGCCCCAGCCTCTTTTTTAGGTTTCTGTTTGAAAATGACATACCCAAAATGAATAGAGTATATCTTTGTTTGTGTAGCATGAAGTATCAGAGAGGGAGACATGGAAATGTGGAGAGAGGGTTGATTTTCTGACGCTACTCGGATTTTGATATTTGAAAATTAATATGCTTGGCGTTTGAGTTGTGCTTGGTGTATGAAAAAATGACTTATATGTGCTTGTAGCAGAGGCTCTCCTGTTTCATTTGATGTGTAATATGACTATATTGCTACTTAATTAGCGCGGCGTTGTAGGTATTTTGCTGCGGTGAGTTTAAGAGGTTAAAAGAGCCCCTGCAGGGGAGCTCTTTGAAACAAGTTTCCCCCTGATAGGTTTTCAACAGCTCAGGATAACTACATTTTAATTGCCTTGAAAATGTACTTGGCGCTCAAAGGGTTAAAATCTGTTGGGGATGCCAGAGCATACATTTTAATTCAAATTATTTAACTTTGCACCAATAGATCCCAGGGAATTTCAGACCCGATGTGACATGTCATGTCGCAACAACAAAGACAACAACAGAGGGAACCAACAAATAATTTTTATGTTATGTAGCTCCTATTTTATCTATTTTAATTTTATATTGACTGTTTAGAAGAGGAGGTGTACGAAACGCAGTCATCATTTTCCTATTCGTGTTAAAAATGGACTGTTTATCGTGAGATGATTAAAGTATTAAGTCGCCGTAGTGACATATCGTTGCTTTGCGGTTGCACCCTCCTGCTGATTTTTTCCTCATACCATCACAAAATTGCTGTTTTGTAATCATGTGACCATTTGAAACCAGCATTGCCATAGCTGCAGGAATTTGAACGTCAATTGCTCCTATAAGAGCTGACCTTGAACTAAATATTTGAAGAATACGTTTTTTGGAATGTTCTTCTAATCACACTAGTGGACTTACATGGCAAAGGCTTTCATTTCACATTATTCAGTCATCTGGTTAAGCCCTCTCCCACCCTAAAGAAAAATTTTTCGAAGGTTACGCTTGATAAAGCACTTTTATGCGTCGTCTTGTTTTGGTTTTCTGTTGCTTTTTCTGTTCATTGAGCAAGTTTTCTCACCTGCTGAGTGAGAGAAGTTGACAGAAACAGCAATGTCAGTGTGACCTGACGCCCGGGACGTTTCTGATTGAAAGCAAATAGAGACGAGGAGTGCTCTGGATGAACCTATCACTGCGAGGGACAGGCAGCTCTTCCTCTCTTCCCTAGGGCTACCTGTCACTTCTTATTGCCGTGACAACAGCTGCACTGCCCTGAACACCTTTCTCTGCGGTCTTTCTGTCAGAGACTGTTCTGTTTCATATTTTTTTCACCGTATCCTGCACAGAATTCAGTCTTTTTTATCTTAAAAACTGGGGAGAGTGTAAGAGTGTGCGTTGTACATGTAGATACCGATATTTGGAAGTGCGTGAAGAGGTAGGATTTGAACGATAAACAATAACCTTTCGGCGGTTTCCTGTGGGTTTCAGTTCGATTGTGAAAGAATGCAATTGAGCTCTGGTGATATGCTTGTGAAAATGATTTTTGGATGGTGAATATGATTAGTTGTGTCCAGTGACTGTGAGCGTGATTGGCCATTGTTACGCTTGGCTCCAAAAAAAACCGCAACAAACCCAAACGACGAGCAGACCAAAATTCAAGTTTACACAAATCTCTCACTGATGGCATGATGTCCCAAAGTTTGTTTCTTAATGTACATTACAGGTTGTTTTACGTCAGCCGTGTTGTCCATGTTTAAGGCCGTGGTTCCCAAACCCTTGTCCTGGGGATCCCCTGTGTATGCTGGTTTTTGTTCCAACCACAGTTGCAATCTTCACCTGCTGGTGGGATTGAGAATGGATTGCTCTTTCACATTAGGGACTCGGGCACGGTTCTGAATACATTTCACCCAAAAGTCCATTTGGTAAGTGTGAACACAGGCAGACTGTGCTCGGGCACGGTACACGAGGTGGACTAGGGCACAGTTCATCCGTACTCTTACCAAATGTGAAAGCAACCGTACTTGAGCATGGAAGTGGACTGTTACGTGACGTCTCAACTATTTGACTCTTTTGTTCTAACAAATGAAGGAATGCTTGCTCGAAATTTGGGCTGACTGGAATATACAAAACCCAAAACCAGTGAAGTTGGCACGTTATGTAAATCGTAGATAAAAACAGAATACAATGATTTGTAAATCCTTTTCAACTTATATTCAATTGAATACACTGCAAAGACAAGATGTTTAATGTTCAAACTGAGAAACTTTTTTTTTTGCAAATAATCATTAACTTAGAATTTAAAGGCAGCAACACATTGCAAAAAAGTTGGCAAAGGGGCCTTTTTACCACTGTGTTACATCGCCTTTCCTTTTAACGACTCTCAGTAAACATTTGGGAACTGAGGAGACCAATTTTTGAAGCTTTTCAGATGGAACTCTTTCCCATTCTTGCTTGATGTACAGCTTAAGTTGTTCAACAGTCCGGGGTCTCTGTTGTCGTATTTTACGCTTCATAATGCGCCAAACATTTTCAATGGGAGACAGGTCTGGAATACAGGCAGGCCAGTCTAGTACCCGCACTCTTTTACTACTGAGCCATGCTTTTGTAACACGTGCAGAATGTGGCTTGGCATTGTCTTGCTGAAATAAGCAGGGGCGTCCATGAAAAGGACGTTGCTTGGATGGCAACATATGTTGCTCCAAAACCTGTACTGTATGTACCTTTCAGCATTAATGGTGCCTTCACATATGTGTAAGTTGCCCATGCCTTGGGCACTAATACACCCCCATATCATCACAGATGCTGGCTTTTGAACTTTGTACCTTTCAGCATTAATGGTGCCTTCACATATGTGTAAGTTGCCCATGCCTTGGGCACTAATACACCCCCATATCATCACAGATGCTGGCTTTTGAACTTTGCGCCTATAACAGTCCGGATGGTTCTTTTCCTTTTTGGTCCGGAGAACACGACATCCACAGTTTCCAAAAACAATTTGAAATATGGACTCGTCAGACCACAGAACACTTTTCCACTTTGCATCAGTCCATCTTAGATGAGCTTGGGCCCAGCGAAGCTGGCGGCGTTTCTGGGTGCTGTTGATAAATGGCTTTCACTTTGCATTGTAGAGTTTTAACTTGCACTTGCAGATGTAGCGACGAACTGTAGTTACTGACAGTGGTTTTCTGAAGTGTTCCTGAGCCGATGTGGTGATGTCCTTTACACACTGATGTCGGTTTTTGATGCAGTACCGCCTGAGGGATCGAAGGCCACGGGCATTCAATGTTGGTTTTCGGCCTTGCTGCTCACGCGCAGTGACTTCTCCAGATTCTCTGAACCTTTTGACGATATTACGGACCGTAGATGATAAAATCCCTAAATTTCTTGCAATAGCTCGTTGAGGAATGTTGTTTTTAAACTGTTCGACAATCAGCTCAAGCATTTGTTCACTAAGGGGTGACCCTCGCCCCATCCTTGTTTGTGAATGACTGAGCATTTCAGGGAAGCTGCTTTTGTACCCAATCATGGCACCCACCTGTTCCCAATTAGCCGGTTCACCTGTGGGATGTTCCAAATAAGTGTTTGATGAGCATTCCTCAACTCTCTCAGTCTTTTTTGCCACTTGTGCTAGCTTTTTTGAAACATGTTGCAGGCATCAAATTCCAAATGAGCTAATATTTGCAAAAAATTACAAAGTTTACCTGTTCGAACACTAAGTAACTTGTCTTTGCAGTGTATTCAATTGAATATAGGTTGAAAAGGATTTGCAAATCATTGTATTCTGTTTTTATTTGCGATTTACACAACGTGCCACCTTCACTGGTATTGGGTTTTGTATGATCACATCTCAATACTACACACAGAAACACAGAGATTTATGGAATAATTCATGAGCATTTTCATTCCCCAGGTTATCGCAGAATAATAGAACAGTGCCTTGACAAACTAAAGAAAATGCGGCTGCGATGTCCCAAAGTGCAGGACACGGTGAGAAAGTCTGGCAGCTCAAGTGGTGAAAAAGATAAATTTCTGTGGTATTAGGCTGTGGACAACATAATCGGTAAAAAACAACTGGTGAGCAGATCATTATTGAATCGCAACCCATCACACCACCGACAGCACCATAAAGCAAAGGTTTGCTTCTTCTTCTTTGTGTATATTTCCCTATTAAAAACCACCTAGGTGCATACTGCCACCTACTGTATCAGAATTTTGACCAAAGCAACCGTACTCAGGTACGAAGCGACTTTGCTAGTGTGAAAGCTGACCAGCGGGGGTAGAGGAGAGATGGGACAATCGTACTGTGGCAGGGTACAAGCCAATCGCACCTATAGAGCGCCCTTAGGCACTGCTCAAGAGCAAATGGGATGGGATCAGTGTGGCAGTTGATCTTTGATTAACACACTTAAACACACACGAATAATCCATTTGCAGTCAAACCCACACCTTTTTTTAATGCAACGTTAAGGCGATTATATAATAAATTCATCAAAACTGTTTCATTCACTTGTCAAAGTAGGCTATGCTTTACAGAAAAGACAAACTCTCCTTGCTCTTCTGCATTTTTTGGCACATCCTGCTCTTCATGATTTGTAAAATGAAAACAAAGCAAGCAGGGACTGAAATGTGTGCAATTTTGCTTCCAAATGAAACGCTTCATTACTCGCCCTACCTTAACAAAGAGAACCAGCTTCACCTGAGAGCGTTGAATGTTTACACAGTTAACGTACCAGTAGTCATGAAAAATGACTGAAAACAGTTCAAGACTGATCATCAGTTTAAAGGAATGTCGTACACCCCCTCTGTTCTGGATTCTGCAGCCATAACTGTCTGGAATGCATCCCAATACGCAAACAAGCGTGTCCTTTTGGTTCACTTGTATACATCTTCTATCTGAGAGTTTGGGAGGTTGGAAGTGTGTGAAAAAAGGAATATGTTCATCTGAGAATTATCAAATCAGGCTTTGACTTGAATTTAGCTTTAAATTTTGCGGCATTTTTCATGTTCATATCTGTGTATACTCAATAGTTTTCAATTGCGAAGCTGCACAATGGTCAGTGCATTCCGACAAGGTGAAAAGACGGCATGCATTGGCTTGGCGGAGCTGGCCCTATTACCGGAAGTGCGGACATCTATAAGAGATCCCGTTCATTCATCTCCTGAGACCATAGCTTTGGACCTCAATTTGGGCTTGTTTTTTTGTGTCTTGACAATTAATGCTGAATTAATTCCATTGATTAACCAGATATTTAACTCAATTCTCGGTCTTAAGGGTCTCAGGTTTGACTCAGTCCTGTCACCTCACCTCCAGAGGCAGGTCATTCTCTTTATAATAGAGTGGCGGCATTATTAGACCATTAGATTGGGGGGGGGTCATGATTGTGAATAGCAATTATGTACAGTACCAACCTCGAGAGTCACCATTTCTGGTGGGAAGAACTCCCAGAACTCAATATTTGCATGTTGAAACAAATCGGACATTATAGGTTAATTCCTGTATTAACTGTATATCCTAATTGAATTTTCTAAAAATAGCTAATGAGCTCCCATCTGAAAATAATTTTTAAATGACCTTTTGAAAGAGGCTAATGTTTACATAGGCAAGTGTCTAAAAACCAGATGGTTTGTTCGCTTTCATTTTAATATGCAGCATATAATATGCAGCTGCTTATGTGTTTTGGGCAGTTTCTTTTTGCATTCAATGTATGCTGCTAATTCCTGTAAATAAAGCGCTCATGTTAGTTCTCTTATTGTTATTAATGTTGAAGCCTTGCGATATAATTGTCAAATATTTACCGAATCCCAAAAGGACAAGCAGATACAGGTTTTCTCTGGGATTTCAAAGTGACAGATCTTGAGGTAATTTTTTCCTGAGAGTTTTTTTCTTGTTTTTCCAGGTGACATTGTGTTTGGTTTCAGTCTAATCAGCACCCAGGTCTGACAGTATTGTGGTTGCAGTACAAAGGTTTTCATCGTTTATGTCCCACTAACTGTGCCTCTGACAGCTGCAGAGCCTCTCCCGGAAGAAATGCCACAGGAGCTGCAGATTGCCCTTCAGTATCGTGTTTTATGTTGGCTGCTGTGCAGTTTTAATATTGGAAAAATGTGTCAATGACATGAACCCCTTGTTTAAATCGATCTATCTGTCTGTCTATCTGTCCATCCGTCAGTCCATTTGGCTTGATAGCTGTTTAGTTACCAAGTCTTTTTGTCTGTACCTTGTTATTTGTCTTGTAATCTGTCTGTCTATCTATCTCTGTATTTTTGTCTGTCTGTCCAATAGGCCTGCTAGCATGCTTGCTAGTTACTAAGCTATTAGTCATTTTGTCTGTAGCTTAGTTAATTGTCTTGTAATCTATCTATCTATCTATCTATCTATCTATCTATCTATCTATCTATCTATCTATCTGTCTGTTTATTTGTAGGCTAATCTGTATTATTATGTCTGTTTTCCTGCCTATCTCTCTTAACTCTCTGTCTGGTTCTCAGTCCACGAGCCTGATAGAGTTGGGGAACCCGTCTCAGAGTCTGGAGAACGTGTGCCGCTGGGCCTTTCTACAACAGAAACAGGACGCGGGCGACGCAGAACATCACGACCACGCCATCTTCCTCACGCGCCGTGAATTTGGCCCTACTGGAATGCAGGGTCAGCACACGCACACGCATGTGAACGAAGAAGCGCTCTCTCACACACACACACAAATACACACAAATGGCTAGCTCCCATGCAGAAAGCTAGCAGTTTCCTCTGGTATCGATCACTGCTGCTGTGTAGTCAGGACTTGCACACGGACAAAGATTCACCAGTGAATTGGAGTTACAGGGCTGTTTACACTTGGAGAGGGAAGGACATTGTGCTTCAGGTTTTCAGTGGCACTACTGTCCATAGAAAACATTATGTTAAGGCTTAAATTTTTATATTAGCGTCTGGGTACTTCAATTACTGTTTGTTTTTGGTCAAAGAGCCAGATTTTTAAGCTCCAGTCCTGGAGAGCTGCAGCGCCTGCAGGTATTCATGGTCAGCTTTCAATTAGGGGAGAATTACGGGGTGTTCAAAGTCTTTACCCAATTAATGACCTTAAACAATCAGTCCATCACTCATCCTGGAGTGCACTAAAACTGGCAGACACCATAGCCTGCCAGTACTGGAGCTTGACACCCCTCTCCTGGACCAATAATTGAGAAGGGAAATTAATTTCTAAGTATAAATAAGGTGAATATGATTCAAAAGACAAATTGTTTCTCGTACTGACATCTTAGAGTCAACTTGTCATTAATCCCTTTAATGGGAGGACAAGCTTTGAACAGTGAAGTACGCGAGTGAATTAAAGCTGTAAAGAGTAATGTGATTTTCCCGCTCTTTCTCTCGTGTTACCTAGGTTACGCCCCGGTGACAGGAATGTGTCACCCGGTCCGCAGCTGCACCCTCAACCACGAGGACGGCTTCTCCTCCGCATTTGTGGTCGCGCACGAAACCGGACACGTGTGCGTAACGCCCTGTGAGAGACAAGCATATAAACATGCAATGATGGGCTCCTGGTTACTGATTGGATGGTCATGCATGCATATATGATTTTTGGTTATTGATTATTTCTTTAAGCAGAGATAGGCTTCCTGATTAATAATCAGCTATTCCCACACCAGGAAACATTTGGGTTACATATAGGCTGTGTTCGAAACTGCGCGCTACGGTCTACATACGCTATTCTCACTACACACTAGTCTACACACTACACGCTACTTACTACGAATGAACTCTTCCTGTTGCTTCTTCTTCTTGTTATTCCTCAGCGAGTTTTTCTGATGGTTTACACCGTGTTGCATCTTGGGCAATTTATGTATGAATAGTGAGCTTACAATGCACCCACAAAATATCTGTCCGATCTAGTGTTCATCTGGGAACCTCTCGCGGACACAAACTCACTCCGCACGCATAAGTGAACACCCTACCCCCTAAATCTAATGTCATCGGTAGTGTGAGTAGTACGTTAAAAACTGCCATAGAATGTAAGACTTCTGGTTGGTGATTAGCTGTTCTCTCTCAAATTGACTTTCTGATTAGTGAGTGGATGTTCACATGGAGATAGGCCTCTTGGATTATGATTCACTGTTTATGTTCAGATAGGCTTCCTTGTTACTGATTGGCTTCCTGGTTGCTTCCTTGCTACTGATTGGGTGATCACACACAGGTTGGCTTCCTGGTTGCTGGTTGGCTGTTCGCACGAAGATTGGCTTCCCGGTTGCTAATTGGATGCTTACACTTAGGGCAGATCTCAAAGTGTGGGCTACAGCCTTGGAGTACTGCATTTTTAGGGGTCTTCGCTTAATTTCATCCACAAAACTGACATGATGTCATTTCATCTCTGTTGAACAAATTTGGTTTAAGTCAATCCTCACTGGTTTCCCCAACCCTAACCTTAACTCTAATCCCTAACCCTAAACCAAGCCCCAAATCAAACCCTAATCCTAAATTTAACCTTATCGCAAACCCTATATATTAGTTTGGCAGGTGGAAGTAAGCTACAAACCCTAAAACTGCAGCCTTCGAAGGATACAGTCTACGCTTGGAGGTGCGCCCTAAGTTTTGCTGCCTTTTAGCTGATTGGGTACTCACACACGGCTAAGGCTTCCTGGTTACTGATTTTAGGGTTCAGGCATAGATAAGACTTCCTGTTTACTAGCTGCTCATGTGCAGATAGGCTTCCTTGTTATGGATTAGTGTTCAAACATAGATTAGGTTCCTGGTTATTGATTAGCTGTTAGCACCCAGATAAATATTGCGGTTACTGATTGGCTGGTCTGTCACCCCCTGCAGGCTGGGAATGGAGCATGATGGGCAGGGGAATCGCTGCGGAGACGAGGTGCCCATGGGAAGCATCATGGCGCCGCTGGTGCAGGCCGCCTTCCACCGCTTCCATTGGTCCCGCTGCAGCCAACAGGAGCTCAGCCGCTACCTGCAGTGAGTCCAAGCTCTGCCCTCTCTGCATGCTCCTCCCACTCAAACCTGGGGCACATTCGAGATTGAAGGGTCTTCTGCCCAGGTCTCTCAAGGGAACACTCCTGTATTTTGAACTACTCGCGAGTTCTTGCATGTTTTTCAACATGGGTGCCAGCTAGGGTTTGCATCAAATTCTTTCAAAAACTAGAGGCACTCTAGTTTAAACCTCCGCCATGGTAGCACAGTCCAACCCCTGCAGAGTGGGAGCAAAGTTCACTTATCAGGTGCCATAGGATTTCAAGATGGCTACCATATTGTTTCACTGATCGCGGTCAAAATCAATAGGGTCCATCCTTAATGTAATAGCGACCCACCCGCAAAATTTCAGAGATATTCATTGATTAATTTTTGAGTTATCTTGTTCACAAAAAACAGACAAACAAATGGCATCAATCACATAACCCCCATCCTGCCAACTTTGTTGTTGGTGGAGGTAACAGACTGGGCGGAGCCGGATGCCATCCTGAGAAGCAAGGCGAGACTGCTCGCGCATGTTCTTGCTTGTCTTCGCAAGACCAAACACAGTTTAATTGTTCCAGAGGTAAAAACTCACGGGCTCTTGCTCAACCTCGTGATCTTGAACATGCCCCAGATCATCCTCCGACCCACGCTGATCCAGCCCTTAACGCTACCGAGGACTTTGAGTGAGGTTTGAAGTATTGTACAAGTGGTACGATGATGTTACTGAAGGTATAGTTTGTTGTAGTTTTGGGCGGTTAGATGATTATACTCAAGACTCAAGTGGTGATCTGAAGTGGTTTGCGGCGGATGTCGTTTGGGGGTAAGGTGGTATTAAGAAAGGCTTGAAGTGCTTAGAGCGGGGAATAATGATGTTCATGAGGTATTAGTTGGTGATCCAGAAAGGTTTGTCGGTGGTTAGAGGACACCACTGTGGCTTTCATTGCTGGTTTGAGGTGGATTGCTGGTGGTTGGATGACTGAAAACTTAAGTGGTGGTTTTGAGTGGTGTAAGTGAAGTAACCAGTCAATATTTACAGTTGGTTTTGGTTATGGTAGTAAAGTAGACGATGTTGACTGTTGGTTTTGGTGGTGTTGGTGAAGTAGCCAGTCAATGTAGACCGTTAGTTCTGATGGCAAAAGTATAGTAGCCAGTTATAATAACAGTTGCTTTCGGTGGTGTTAGTAAAGTAGCCAGTCATTGTTAACCACTGGTTTTGTTGGCATTAGCAAAGTAACCAGTCAATGTTGATAGTAGGTTTAGGTGGTGCTGGTGAGGTGCTTAGTGTACTGAGGAGTCCAGTGCCATAGGAGGGCGGAATGAGGTTTAATGCTGCTATGTGGGACGGTGAGTCTGGTGTAGTTCTAGCTGGTTTTTCACTCTCCAGCACCTACGACTGTCTCCGGGACGACCCTTTCGACCACGACTGGCCGCTGTTGCCGCAGTTACCGGGGATCCACTACTCCATGAACGAACAGTGCCGCTTCGACTTTGGCCTCGGATACATGATGTGCACGGCAGTGAGTCTCTCATCCATTCATTTGACCCTGGCATGCATACTGTTCTTAAACTTTATTTGATCGTTCGGACCATGATCATAATTGTGCGGATAGCCTGGCCTGGGAGTGAGACCAGTTAGAGAGAGGGTAGGAGAGAGGGGGGGGGGAGATAGGGTGAGAGAGTGAAAGTGTCAGAGAGAGAGAAAGAGTGAAGTAGTTGGGGGGGAGAGAGGGAGATGATGAGAGAGAGGGGGAGTGTGGTAAATTCCCTGGGGCAGTTTTGCAGTTTAGGGCCTTTTTGCATGGGCAAAAGTCTTCCCTCTGTCATCACTCCAGCTGAAAGACAGAATCCCTGCATCACTACAGGACCTCCAGTCAGCAACTGCATACAGTAGTCACGACTTAAACTACCAACCACAAGCCACCCTGCTACCCCAATCTCTCTTCTCCACACAATTGAGCCATTTTAGGAATGGTTTTTATTGGCCACTTTTGCCAACTTCTCTAAACTGCCTCCCATCTGACCTTTAAACATGTCACCCAATTGCTATGCATGCAATATTTTTGTGGATGTCTGCTTGTGTGACTGTGTTTCAGAATGCACATTCCTGGAGCTTTCAGATGGTCTGATGGTGGTATTTCTTATGAGCGTGTATTGTGGAGCAGGATTACTGAGATAGCTAATGCTTTTACGGCATTCTGTGCTTCAGGGTTGGACGAGATCAGAATTTTACAAGGTGAAGTCATCATGTTTCCAGATATACCTCCTGCTCCACAGTGGAATGGAGTGTTACCAGCCCATGAATTACAATAGGAATTCCCTGCTTGTATCTGTGAGCTTTTTTTTTTGCTTGTATTTACTGAACTCAATAAGCAGTCCCTGTACAAAGTTGTACATGTAACCTTTTTGTGCCAGGAATAAAGATAATACACTTTGTGGTTCCAATAAGGAGACTCCAATCTACAAAATGACTCAAGACATAGGAATCAGAAGTTTCTGAAAGTTATATTGATCAAGGAAATAATGAAAGCATCATTCATAGAACTATTTTTATGCCCCGACCATACATGCATGGGGGTGTACAGGGCTACCCTTGTCTGGCCGTACATCCATATGTAGGTACGTCCGTAAGGGGTCCATCATGTTGATGGGTTCATTTTTTATCTGCTTCATCTCAATAACCGGTGGACAGAATTAATTTTAACTTATAAATGTTCTTTGCAGAGACACTGTGCAATTTATACCTCGGGTCTGAATATTTTTAATTTTGATGATTTCTCAGGCGTTTGGACTTAGGTAAATTTTGTTTCATAGATGCGGATACATCTGCGTCCCATGGACACAGTTTTTCTCTGGTTTCCATTAAAAGTGACATATGATTGATTAAACTGTGCTGTGAATCTATCTCTCTCCCATCTGCCGCACATAGATCAGGCCTGTGGACTTTCTGTAAATTACATGACTTTGATTCCCCTGTCTCCCAGTTCCTTTTCTATCCTCTCCTTTCATTGCCTCCTTGTTGGAAAGAGTTAAGAGTGGGAAAAGGGAGGAAATGAAGGAAGGGCAGATGTTCTCCAGGGTGACTGTGTTTGTTCCAGTACAGTATTAGCTCCAAGGTGACTGTGTTTCCTCCAGTACAGTATTAGCTCCAGGGCGACTGCGTTTCCTCCGGTACAGTATTAGCTCCAGGGCGACTGTGTTTCCTCCAGTACAGAATAAGCTCTAGAGCAACTGTGCTTCCTCCAGTACAGTATTAGCTCCAGGGTGACTGTGTTTCCTCCAGTATAGTATTAGCTCCAGGGTGACTGTGTTTCCTCCAGTACAGTATTAGCTCCAGGGCGACTGTGTTTGTTCCAGTACAGTATTAGCAACATGGTGACTGTGTTTGTTCCAGTTCAGTATTAGCTCCAGGATGACTGTATTTTCTCCAGTACCGTAGTAGCTCCGGGGTGACTGTGCTTGTTCCAGTACAGTATTAGCTCCAGGGGGACTCTGTTTCCTCCAGTACAGTATTAGCTTCAGGGTGATTGTGTTTCCTCCAATACAGTATTTGCTCCAGGGTGACTGTGTTTGTTCCAGTACAGCACCTTTGACCCCTGCAAACAGCTGTGGTGCAGCCACCCTGAGAATCCTTTCTTCTGTAAGACCAAAAAGGGCCCCCCCATCGATGGCACCATGTGTGCGCCAGGAAAGGTAAGAGGACCACTAACACATACACACACACTCGCACTCGCATACACACACATACACACTTACACATGCAAGCACGCACACACGCACGCAGACACACACACACATTCACATCGATGCACACACACAAAAGTAGATATTGACAGACATGAATTTGCAAAAACACGAGCATGGTTATTGTTCTAAGCACATTTGCATGTGAAAACAATACACAAAAATGTTGTCTCACACCCAAACCCACAGGGAATGCAACTGATTTAATGGGGTTTCTCACTAAATATGCTTGTGGGGGCCGTCCCTGCTAATTACTCCAAATATTCGCTATTCAGATCATTTCAATTTTCTCTTCATTACTTCACTGCGACTTTGCTGCTGTTGCAGTTTGCGGAGTTGCAAGACATTTGAGACTGACTCAGACTATCCTTGAGCGGGTCTCAAGTTTTGGGAGACACCTGTGTTTCCTTGGACAATTGGGATGTGAGACCCCTTTTGAAAAATTACCACAAAATACTACAGTAAAAATATTATGGGCTTTTCATTGTAACTTTGGTATTTTTGTGAAATTACTATATAGATATACTTTAGTAACTCTGTAGTTCACTATAGTGATGCAGACTCTACTATAGTAAACTATTCCAATGATACTTAATTACTATGGTATATTTACAACAAACTATGGTTTCCTTGAGTAAAGTGTAGTTTCCTATAGTTTACATCAATTTTATTGCATTAAACTATAGCTAACTATAGTAAAGTTTTAAAAGGGACTCTTCCTGTTTACACAGTTTGTATCTGCTCCGAATCAGCTTTGTAGGGCTGGGGAATACATTGGTATTATATCAATATCGTGACATGAGATAAGATGTCATCGTGGATTTTTGGTATCGTAATATTGTGATATGACAGAAGTGTTGTCTTTTCGGGCTTTAAAGGCCCCATTAATTACACTGTTGAAACTATTGCCTGTACCAGCTTGAGCACCATATCAACAATACTAACGACTGTTTATCAAAAATTGATTTGTGGACATATTTTGTGAAAGCACCAACAGTTATCTCTAATATATTGGCAAAATTTCGATATCGCGGAATTCAGTTGAAGGTACTGAGATTTTTGATTTTGTCCGTATCGCCCAGCCCTTGTTGAGGTGAGTCTGAGCGGTAAAATCTTTGCCCCTCTTGTCCTGTCAGTACTGCTTTCAGGGTCACTGTGTCTGGCTCACACCGGACGTCCTACGACAGGACGGGAACTGGGGAGCGTGGAGCAAGTTCGGGTCCTGCTCTCGAACCTGCGGGACAGGCGTGAGATTTCGGACTCGCGAGTGCAACAACCCGCCGTGAGTGTGACAAGTTTCTTTCTGCACCTCTCTTTGTATGACCCTAACAGAATTATAACTGTTTAGGTGATTATAACTACTGCAATGAGAGCATCCACACCAATAAACGATAACGTTCTATTGACGATCTCGTGTCGTTTGCTGTTTCGATGCCCTGCTAATCTGGATGGATGATGATTGGCTGTCAGTGCTTCTATATTATTTGTGCAGCTGGAAAATAATCGCTCTCGAACTGACCCTGATGATATCGTTTGTCACTGTTGCTATCCTTATCGGTTTTGGAGTAGACTTCGCCATCCAATTGAGCTGGAGTGATTTTTGAAGCCATTTATTAATTTGTATCGATTGAGTTATTGCTCTTGTTAAGGACTGGCATTGAGGCTAGAGAATAGTTTCAACTATTCCCACAAACTCTGGAAATACTTTAATGTTCTTTGTAGGAGACACAAACCTCCGGTCTTTTTTGCAAAAACCATTTATTCTGCTACATGGCACTTTGAGTAAAAAGAATGGACGCGAATGGCTATGAATTTACTCTTGCAGTAACATTCACATAAGCAGCAGTTGCTGTGAAACGAGATTGGAAGGAATGGTTGAAATCCCAGAAACCATGAAATCACTCGATAGTGTGGCACACAGTACTGGGGCCTTAAGAGATCACATAACAAAAGACCAGACAGGGGGAGACTAAGTGCAATGCATGGTATGAGTCAAAACATGGACCAGAATAAAACTGCAGGAGTGGAATATGGAAGACATACAAAGACAAAGCAAAAACAAAACATGGCTTTGCATCTAAATCACAATACAAAATACTGAGCATGGTCAGACAAAGCAGAATTCCTAATGAAACATGGGAGTCAGGCAGAAACAAAAACATGGTCAGGCAGAACAGGATCATAACACCATTTTAGTCTATTCTGAGCATCTTACTGTGTTCATTGAGTGAGTCGTCAAGAGCAGGGAGAACCTCTCTGTGGTCACTCAAGATTCCCTAACACTCATCGGAAAAGGAGATGCGGATTTCCTGGTGTCCCAATGTATGTTCAAAATCTGGGAACCACTGACCAACAGGTTTAAGAAAAACAAAAGGTCCAAAACAAAAATGCAAAAATTTCAGTGAGGCAGCACAATTTGTACCATTTGTATCTGGGTATGAAGTCACAAAAGGCAGAAAAACTACTTGGGGGGGCGGGGCGGGGGGGCGGGGGGATGGGAAAAAAATGGGGTACGATCACTGCATCCTTTTTGTCACTACAATTTCAAAGGATTCTGAAGAGCCTTCATACTCTCTCTAGAGCAGTGCTTCTCAAACCTCTCCTGGAGGACCACCTGTCCTGCATGTTTTAGATCTTTCCCTGTGTTAGCACAGGTGATTAAAATGATCAGCTCGTTATTGAGCCTCTAAAGCTGATTGATAACATCCTGATTATTTGAATCACCTGTGCTGGGGCAGGGAAAGATCTAAAACAGACAGGGCAGGTGGTCCTCCAGGAGAGGTTTGAGAAACACTGCTCTAGAGCCTCCAACATTATGATGGTGTTTTCCCTTATTACCGCCATGGTGTTCTGTTATCCTCCAGGCGCCATCTCCAGTCATCCATGACCAGGTTCATTAAAGGGTCAAATCCACGCAATATCCCCTGCACGCGGCGTCTATAACGAGTCACTAGGTCATATCTGAATTTAATTGGGGAAAAATGTAGTCTCCCCTCTCAGCTTCTGCTGTCTGTCTGTCTTTCTGTGTCTGTCTGTCTAAATAGCTGTCTATTTGACTATCTAGCTATCTTAACGCCTTTAAACTCTTTACTTTTCAGATAAGTTTTTCCTTAAGTTCAAAAGTGAGAAAAACATTTCTTTCATATTATAGGACAGTGTTACATACATGTTCTGTACCTGCTGGTCGCAGTGCTTCACTTTGGCTACTCTGCGCTTATATTGAGAGAAATATTCAAACCCAGGATACAATGTTTTTATGACCTCGGCATTGCATCAAATAGAAAATATCAAGAGGAATAAGAGAATATCTTGCACCTTATTTTGTACACATTTCCCAGCAATTCAGCAGGACATATTTATGACTTCTGGAAGTCTTTGGATCTCCTGTTGAATGTAAAGCAGCCCTGAAGTCCCACAGGTTTGAATACAGCAGCTGAATTTGACGGACCCATATATGGGTCTGTAGGTTTTATGGGGTTAATGTTCAGTCAGAATTCTTTATTACGTCCCAAAACAAGCACACTCCCCACTCCCCTCTCTATAGGCCAGCCAACGGAGGGCGCACCTGTGTGAGCCGCGACAGCGATTTCCAGCTTTGTAACACAGAGGAATGCGACGAGCTCTTCGCCGACCTCCGGGAGGAACAGTGTCAGATGCTGGAGCCCTTCTTCGAGTTCCAGAACAGCAAGCACCACTGGCTGCCGTTCGAACACGCGTATCGTGAGTACTGCCGGACTTAGGGGGGGGGGGGGGGGGGGGGCGGGGTTGTGGGTTCGGAGTTCTAGGATCAAAGAGTAGACGTCAAATTCTTGCCATCTGTCTGCTCCACCCATGAACTCCACCCAGCTGCTTGCACACATCGGTCTCCACCTTCTGTTAAATAAATTAAGCTAGTGACCAAAAACTGTTGGTAAAAATGATATTCCAAGGACTTTCTGAAGGTAAATTGTGAATACTGCGGTGCTGGGCGGGGGGGTTAATTGTGGTGGATCATCAGGTTTAGTATTTCACGTCCCATTACCGCACCTGCTGGCAAGTGAAGTCACATGTTCACTGCTTACCTGAGGCCTCTGTAGAGCTAAGCGGACACAACATAAACACATTCAGTTTCTTTAAAGGGGATGTACCTGCTGCATAAACAAAGATTTTACACAGCCATTAATAATTATCAATAAACAAATAAACTTCATTTATATTGCATATTTTTAGCACAAAGTTGCAATCTATGAACTTTACAAAAGATAAAATTGTAGATAAAAAATGACAATAAAACGCACAAAAGGACAGTTCAATACGCAAATACATAACATACTGTAAAAGTAAAAATAATATGAACTAATCGTTGCAATAAATATATACATTAATTCAATGAAGCAGTGCCACATTCTCACAGCAAGAAGGTTGTGCGTTTGAATCGGGCCTGGGAACTTTTTGTGTGGAGTTAGCATGTTCTTCCCGTGTTCACATGGGTTTCCTCCGGGTTTCCTCCCAAAGACATGCATAACAGGCTAATTTGAGATGCTAAATTGCCCATAGGTATGAGTGTGAGAGTGAATGGTGTGTGAATGGTGTGTGCGCCCTGTGATGGATTGGCAAGCTGTCCAGGGTGGGTCCCTCAGTCCCTCCCTTCACCCAGAGTCAGCTGGGATAGGCTCCAGTTCCCCGCGACCCGAGTGAGGAATAAGCAGGTATAGAGAATGGAAGGATGGATAGATGAACTCAAAGAAAATTTAAAAAAAAAATTTTTAAATCACTAATTCAAAACAGTAAAAACTGTACTTAAGAGAAGCCCTTTTATCGAGTTAGGTCCTCAGTTTTTTCTAATAAATATCCACACATTCAGGAAGCTTATTCCGCAGCCAAAGGACATAAAAACTAAAGCAGCCTCTCCATAAGGTGCGGTTCTTGACTGTAGAATGGACAGTTGAAGGGAATAAGAAGACCTAAGGGCTCCGGCAGGGACATATTATACTGAGAGGTAATTTATGTAGTCGAAGGCAAGTCCATGCAGAGCTCTTAAAACCAATAAGGGCACCTTGATATTGATTCTGAAATCAACCTGCCGCCAGTGTAATGATTTTCTACGGCTGAAGTGCTTGAAAAAATGATTAACTGTTAAAGATTTTGTGGAATGCTTCAACTTATTCTCCAACTAGCACCATTCATGATCACCGCTCTCTAATCTATTTGAAATTATATAGAGAGACTGTTGTATATCCATTAAAGAAAGGAACAGCACCTGTGGTCTTCCCATTCATCCTCAATGAAAAATTTGCGTTCATTGGTTTCAATGGTTTACAAATCATGGAATATATTTATTTAATTTTTGCATGGTACCACTTTTGCAGCAATACGTGGTACTATGGGCAAGCTATTTTGGTTTGAAATTGGAGTGCATACTTTCATGTGAGTGTTTCTTTCATTGACGCGCAGTTCAAGGACACGTGCACATTCTTTCTTTTCCTCCGTCTAAGTCATTCACAAGCACACACTCACACTGACACGGGAGCACGCACACACACACACACACACACATACATACATGCGCTCAAACCTCTGTGGAAGAGGTTAGGACAAGGTCTGGGTCACCAGAGGTCACCTACAGGCCAGTGTTTTCCAAAACGTCTGCAGTGCTGCATGTGCACGTGTCAGAGAGAGAAATCACACTCTGGGTTTACATCTCTCCCCAGTCATAAGTCAGAAGGAAAAGAGCTCACCCAAGTTCTACCCTTCCTCCACTCCTCGGATCACTGTCCTTTAACCGTCTGTAACAGCGGCCTTCCTTCCAGGTCCTGGAGCACAGTATACAGATATCAAAACTAGCTGTGCCTCTTACCATCGTGGGCGTTGACTTAAATGCGACCTCTAGCTACCCAGCAGACGTAGCCAAAATAGACTAGAAATATTACTAATGTGTGGATTACTTTGCATGTAATAACCTAAGCCTAACTCTTCCCTTCATTATAATCACACATTAATAACAGTCATAGTCTACTTTTGAAGTCTTAACACTCTTATTTGTGACGAATTTATGGATGGTCTAATTTTGACGACTTTAGTTTGGTAGCTAGCGCTGGCTTTGCGAAATCTTCTCTCCTGACAAGGGGAGAGGCACAGGTGGTTTTGATTTCTGTATAACATGACTGTTTTTCTCCTCACTCGGCGCAGTTTATTCTGTACTGCAGTCCATTACTGTCCGCTTCCTCACGCGCTGCGCTTCCTGGATCTGGATAAGTCACTGAAATTAATAAACCTGGACCCTGCAGCATCACCGGGGCCTGGAATAATGCTCACTATTGTAAAGTAGCAAATGTGCTGATGTGCAGCTCTCACGCCTGTGCTGTAGGAAATGGGAATCGACAAGTGAATTGCGTGGAACTCCAAACAGCTTGCCCTCAGCCCCTTCCCAGAGCCTGGAACTGGCCGAGCAATCGGAAATGTAATAACCCGGAGATGGAAAACACAGTTTTCCTCTCTCCTCGGGGCTCTCCTCTTATTTCTGCACTGGGGATTGACCGGTTTCGGCGCGTCCCTCGGTCCTTGGAATGCGCTCTTTCTGTGATTCAAACTCAGCTGCGTGCCAGCCGATCTAATTTTCAGAAAGAAAGTCAAGCAGTAACTGAGCAGGAATGCATTCCCATGCAGAACATCTGGTGTACAAAGTTAATTAAGGAAAAACATCGACAGGTGCACTATGGGGCAAAAGTTTTGGGCCACCCGCAGATTCTTAAAAAAGACAGTGACCCCAAACATTCTGCAAAGCTTTGCCAGAAATGCATTCATTCAAAAGAGGAGCAGAATGTCTTAAGAAACATGATTTGGCCACCGCAGTCTCCAGACCTTTCTCTCATTGAACTGGCATGGGATGAACTTGATCGGCAGGACCCTAGCAACAAAAAACAATCGTTTGAACACTTGAAATCTGCATGGGAATCACTGCCTGCAGCATACTTCCAAAAACTGTTGCATTGCCTGCCAAGAATTTGTGACACAGTGATCAAGGCTAAGGGTGGCTATTTCGATCAATCTAAAGTCTGAGCAAAGTCTCACAAAAAATGTCTTGTTCAGCCTGAATCCTTGCTGTAAACGTGACTGTATGATGTACTGAATCTGTCTTGGCCCCTTAAATCACAATAAACTGAAATGAAAAGCAGAACACAGTGTTTTGATTAGATTATTTTTTTTTAAATCTGAGGGCGGCCCCAAACTTTTGACCTGTAATGTATCTCACCAGACTTCAGAAGGATACGGTCAACAGGAAGGAATGGGGCTGCTGTGCCACAGAGCACTAGATTTTACCACAATTTGTTGGGTATCTCGTCATGAATGGGGTCCACCCATCGCATGATGACCCCATCGCTTGTTCAAGTGCACTTGAATTTGTTGCGTGTTTCAGGGCCAGTGCACAACAGTGGTGGAAACAAAACTCCAAAATCCAAAACAGATTGAGCAAGTTCAGATTTCTGACGAAGCAGCAACTGTAATTAACTCTCTCCTGCTTGGTCCTCTTCATACTGGTGATGTGAAGCTATGGCCATTCATTCCTCTCAGACGCTTTTATCCAAAGAGATGGACACATGATTAGACTCAGCCGAGGCCGGACAGCTGAAATGCTTTTTCCTGAATCGCCAGCCTCAAAGTCCCAGTGAAGTGCTTAGCTAATGGCTAGCAGGCTATTAATTGGTTATCTCACTTAATTCGTAATTTCACTGCTGAGTGATGTCACATTCGGGAACAGAGCACCACTCAAAAACGGACGAGCCCTCAAAAAACAAACGTAATTATCCTCCACTCTTTTGTTCCTGCTTAGCCAAGGAGCGATGCCACCTGTACTGCCTATCCAAGGAGACAAGGGATGTGGTGGACATGCAGAGACAGGTGCACGACGGGACACCTTGCTCTTACATGGACCCCTACAGCATCTGCGTACAGGGAGAGTGCGTGGTGAGCGTTTCTTTTCTTATCTTGCCAAACAGTCACCTGGGGAGGGTGAAATCGAGGAATGGGGTTATTTGAAGGTGATTGAATAAAAATGATGGGATTCCTGTTTTTGATTGAAAGAAGCAGCCCAGTACCAGACCATTAATCTTGATTCTAATTCTATTTTTTAAAATAAATTTACCATTGCCTCTGATGGTGTAATTGCAAAACACTGGATCTAGCTGGATCTGGGCCTAATCTAATGATAATGTACATCCTCTGCATCAATTTAGAATCTTTTTCATAGTATTTTGTCACAAATCTAGATATTCAACAACATATAGATAAATATATGCCACGTGACCGAAGAATAGCACTCAGTCTCAAAATAATAACTGCCTAAATGCCAGAAAACTCCCGTATGGAATATAGATATGGACATTATTGCTTTTCTAGACTTTCGGTTTGTAGAAACTTTCCATAACAATACTGTGCCACCATTATTATATTGTTCAGCTATACGTTGGTACTTCTTTTGAAACAACATATATTGACCATCTCGGTGCCTGAATAACAGGGCCTAACTGTGGATTTTATTGTGCATTTGTCTGCTTATTGTGGCTGAACCTGGTTAATGCACTCCTACATCCTCCACCTGTCCCACAATTCTGTTCACTCCGAGTGCTAACTCTATCCCGACAGAAAGTCAGCTGCGATTTTGTGATTGGCTCAACCACACAAGAAGACAAGTGTGGCGTGTGTGGTGGTGACAACTCCAGCTGTAAGATCATCAAAGGCAACTTCACCCGCAGTGCCAAGAAACAAGGTACCTTCCACCTCACCAAAGAAAAAACACAGAAGAGGAAAAAAAGTACAAGGCTCACTTAAGGCAAAAAGTCAAAAAAGCATAAAAAAACACCATGTTTCCCACAACTGCTATGACTTCTTGTGAATTGGTAGGTCACTGTATGTTCGCTCTGATCATAACCTGAAGCAATTCACACCTCGACAAAATTCTGTTCATTGACAGACTGAAATGTTTTACGGACCAACTATCAGTTTCATTTCAGATAAATTGCAGCAATTAGCTAAATAATTAATTGACTTATTTAGCTAAATAAGTTATGGTTTTTGAACAGTATCCAATCCCTTTGCGATGTATGACTAAGGGCCTTGCTCGAGGGCCCAAGAGCTGCTGAGGGTTTTGAACCGCCAACCCTCTGAAACCCCATCATGGATATTGTGCAAAAGATATGGTCACGAGGAAAAGACGTTTACCCGTGTATTGATTTAGTATTTGTCCTGCCCTTGCGGGTGAGTGGTAATAATCCAGTTTTGAGTTTCATATGAATCGCACTTTAGCTTTTGGTTTGTTTTATTATTAGTCGTACAGAGCCACCTAGTGTTGGAATTAATAATGACATTTTCACAATATCTAATCCGCCGTGGCCCCGTCACTTTCAACGCCCTCAGTGAGAGAAAAAGCATCACATTTGTGTTCATTTAATGGCAGGAATCTATTATTAATCTCACTGTGAACAAGAGCATGTATTGTTGAATTGGTGTTTTTCGATGTTATGGCCCCAATATTAAGTGATGAACAGGGTTTGAACATACTGGCCGAGTCAGATAAGATCGTTGCGTTAAACTCTGAGCACTTCCTGAACTACGCTGAGAAACACCTGAACAGGCAGTAAAAGAGCTCTTCTGTATAATTGCCTTAAAGTGTAGCTTAGTGTTGCTACGGTTTGCATAACTAAAAAAACTAATTACAAAGCATTTGTGACGTGATGATTTAAGAAATCTGTTGGCTACATTAAATAACATCAGGGACATTTCGATTTCCTGGCTTCCAAAGAGGTAAACATTTAATGATTGATAATTTGCGTTTGATTACTCTTTTTTTGGCAGCCGTGATTGGTTTTGAGATTGGCTGGCAATGAGCGACAGTAAAGAAAGACGGGGCTTTACTCCATCCCAGAGAGCCATTTATCCTGCCTGCTAAAGAATCTGAAAAGACAACTAATGATTCAAGAGACAGATGAAGCTCGTAAACACAGGCTTTAATTTAATCGGCAGATCAAAGTTCTCTTACGTACTTTCTGCCCATAAAGCGATAGGTATCAAAGCAGACAGTCTTTTGCTTCTGGAAGATTCCATGTGTTTCCTGTTGTCGTGCTCCAGGTTTTCTGAAAATACTGGAGGTCCCGAAAGGAGCGAGGCATGTACTTTTCCAGGAGTTTAAAGGAACGGCGCACATTTTGGGTGAGTGTGAGGGCTGGTTTCTGGCTACGGTGAGGGCACCCTGCCCATCAGTGCTTGGCTGCAGTATTACTGTGTGACGACTCCCTAAAACTGCTTCACTTGCCTTGGAGCATCCCTCCAAACTCATTTCATGAAGTTCTGTTCTTTGCCATCTGGCACTGGATCAGTTCTGAGGTGATGATCCCTGGTAAGGTAGAACTAGAGCTCCAAGATAGAGATTGTTGCAACAAGAGGGTTCCAGAAAATCCTGGGCATGAAGCCATTTTGTCTCCATCGCGTTATCGGGCACTGTCTCAAAGTTGATGGGTTTGTTTGTTTTCATTTTCACTTTTTCACATGATCAAACATCTCCCTTTCTTGTGCCTGTGTTGATACCATTGCTAGCTGGGTTATTGATTTTCCCCTGGTAAGAATACTTTTTATCTCTGAGAGATGAACAAAAAAAAATTCAACGATTTTCATGGTGTGAGGCTCGGTTTCATGTGATGGAAACAAAGTGGTTCCTGTTCTTGAGTTGTCCTGACTCTCTATCTCGGGACTCCGGGTAAAACCGGACTGTGAGCTCCTTTTCACTTTCTCTTTCCATCTTAGGGAGCTTGTCAATATACTGAACGCATTCAAATTTAAACTGGCCTTCAAAAATGAACAAGTCTCGGTTCATGTTCTGCAAAAAAACAAACGGCAGAGTGTTCAAAAATGAACGAGCATGCGTTCGTCTTGCGTCCAAAAACGAACACAGCTACCCTCTCTCACGTTACAAAATGAGTCTGCTCTACACTTCGCAAAATTTACACCAACATGCGTAAATATTTCCTTCTTACGAGAAAAAAATTCCCCGTCTCCCATCCTGCAGAATTTAGAAGTATACTGTATGATACATGCCTATTAAACGCCAGTTTTCATGTCGACTAAAAAATCATACCAAATCTCCAGTTTCGAGATTATATCTTTACCGATGGTCAATCAATTTACTGGAATGAACATCACTTCCGTGTGGTGTCATTATGCCACTTTTTCCTTTTTATATAAAAAAGCATTTTAGAATTCCAAATCATGATGTGACCGCTAGGCAATTTGTATGCAAAAGATTGTAAATAAATTAAATTAAAAACTTATAGTATTGTATCACATCAACTGCATGACAGCCCAAGTTTAATTCTACTATTCTGTGAGTATAAGAACTAGGATAACTTAGTCCAGCACATATCTAATTGCAAAATTATCCGCGATATTAATCCTTTCCTTTTAACCCTGTGAACCAAAGAAAATAAAACACCACTCTTTACAGCCCACTACGTACCAGATGAGTTCTGCTATGATATTCAGATTTTTGTTGCAGATTTTGTAGGCTACTATCTGTCATATTATATATTGTTCTAATTTATTGTACAGTATTTTTTCAGATTGAAGTCACAACACATGAAACCGCCGCTCTTTGGGAACTGCCGACGTCAAGTCCAGATCTAGACAAGCAGATGACAAAATGCCCCACAACCTGTAGAAAACTACCCCTCCTGAAACAAACTACCCCATATATGGGATAGTTTTTTACAGGTGACAGGGGTCTATTTTTTCCCCAGCAGTATCACGTATATGCAGAATATAGGGGTTGCTGCAGATCAGTCATGTAGTCTTATAAACTTTCGATCTGTACAGTGCATATTGGTTACAAAAACCTGATAATGTCAATTCCACAGCCTTTAAAATAAAAAGTGTAACAACTAGACCCGGTCTCCCCTATAGCTGATTATCTTCAGTCATGATGGCAAATTTGTTGTTCTTGACACCCTTAAAATCTTGCTATAAATCTTTTTCGTTGGGTGATATTTTAATTTCAACTTTAGCTGACGTAGAAAAAATCAGAAAGGCATACAGAAAAACACAACCTCGAGACCACGAAGACGATGGCGGGCGAAGGGTAACATACAGTGGGGGAAATAAGTATTTGACCCCTCGCTGATTTTGCAGGTTTGCCCACTTACAAAGAATGCAACGATCTATAATTTTAATTGTATATACATTCTGTGAGAATGTATATACAACAGTGAGAGACAGAATCAGAAAGAAAATTCCAGAAAATCACATGAATTTGTAAAAATTGATAACCATCTGATGAGGAAAAATAAGTATTTGACCCCCTACCAAACAGCAAGTATTCTGGGTCCCACAAGCCAGTCAGTCTTTCTTTAAGACACACCCCCAATCCCAACTAATTATTAACATCAAATACACCTGCCTCACCTCATTACCTGCGTAAAAGACACTTGTCCACTCCCAAACAACCAGATTCCAACATCTCCACCATGGGCAAGACCAAAGAGCTGTCTAAGGACATCAGGGACAAGATTGTTGACCTACACAAGGCTGGGATGGGCTACAAGAGAATCGGAAAGCAACTTTGAGAGCAAACATCAACTGTCGGTGCAGTTATCAGGAAATGGAAGAAGTACCACACTGCCGCCAACCTCCCTCTGTCTGGGCCTCCATGCAAGGTTTCGCCTTGTGAGATGTCCCTGATCATGCGAACGGTGAGGAATCACAAGGGGGGAACTGGTTAATGAACTGAAGGCAGCTGGGACCACAGTTACAAAAGAAACAGTTGGTAACATACTACGCGGTCATGGATTGAAATCCTGCAGCGCACGCAAGGTCCCCCTGCTCAAGAAGGCACAAGTACAGGCCCGCCTGAAGTACGCCATTGACCACCTGGATGACTCAGAAGAGGCCTGGATGAAGGTGATGTGGTCAGATGAGACCAAAATAGAACTTTTTGGGCTCAACTCAACTCGCCGTGTTTGGAGGGCAAAGAACACTGAGTACAACTCAAAGAACACCATCCCCACCGTCAAGCACAGTGGTGCTTTTCAGCCTAGGGGACGGCACAACTCCATTGCATTGAGGGGAGGATGGACGGGGCCATATACTGTGGAATTCTGGACCAACAGCTCCTTCCCTCAGTGAGAGGGCTGAACATGGGACGAGGATGGGTGTTTCAGCACGACAACTACCCTAAGCACACCGCCAAAGCAACAAAAGAGTGGCTGAAGAAGAAGTACATCAAGGGTCTGGAGTGGCTTAGCCAGTCTCCAGACCTGAATCCTATTGAAATTCTTTGGAGGGAGCTTAAAATTCGGGTTGCAAGGCGACAGCGATTTGGAGGTTGTCTGCAGGGAGGAGTGGGCCAACATCCCGGCCAAAATGTGCACAAACCTTGTCAACAACTAAAAAAATTGTTTGACATCTGTGCTGGCCAATAATGGCTTTTCTACAAAATATGAACATGCTGTTTGTCCATGGGGTCAAATACTTATTTTTGACCAAAAATATGCAAATAAATTCCTAAAATGCATACAATGTCTTATTCCACTTTTTTGGTGATATTCTGTCACTCACTGTTAAAATAAACCTATCATTAAAATTATAGACCATTGCACTTTTTGCTTGTGGGCAAACCTGCAAAATCAGCAAGGGGTCAAATACTTATTTCCCCCACTGTATGTGCACGTTTCGCGTTTTCCAAATTCTGGTACCACGTCCCCAGTCAAATGTAGGCCCACATTTCAGAAAAAGAAATGAGTAATGATAATATTTTATATAACTGATTCATAAAACAGAGAGTAGACTCCAGCTGTAACACTGATTGTTTCTATCTATAAAATCTATCTATAATAAATGACGGAAAACAAGGTGATGGCGTTAACCGCATAAACTGTCAGATACATCAACAAAATGTGCAATAAAAAACTCAGAACAGTTGACTACAAACAGAAATTATTAGATTGTGAACATTTTATTATGAACGGAGTTAAGTTGTATTTGAATGGCGTTCCGTTTTAGATGAACGCATCAGGCCTTGGGCAGGCATCGGGAAATGAACGCATCAGAAAATGAACAGAGGGGAGTTCATCGAACGCAGTGACAGGTTTGCAGCGTTGAACGCATCCAAAAATGAACAGGCATCCGTTCAAAAATGAACGTCTTCACTGTTCAGAATATTGACAAGCTTTCTTAGGCCTTAGAAACCGGTTGAAGTGACTGAACTGTATAAAAGGCTGCTTCATTTGATCAATAAAGTGCGGAGTAACGACAAAAACTAGAACACGCTCAGAGAGCTCATACCTCCACCAGCGCATTTTCACTAAGAACTTAAAAAATATGATCAATTAATCAATTGTGCCTTGGCCCAGGGGCTTCACTTCCACTAAATATTAGTGAAATTAATTGAGAAATGTGGGAGATATTGTCTGGATGGACAAGTAGACATCACCCATAATGGACAAGAAGCAAGATCCTGTATGATGTATTATAATGCCAGCAGCCATACTGTTACTCAGTCTGCTCCAGCTGCTTGGCTGAAGCTAAGGAGGTGTGGGCTTGGTTAGTACCTGGATGGGAGACCAGCTGGGAAAACCCAGTTGCTGCTGGAAGAGGTGGTGGTTGGCCAATAGGTGGCAATCTACCCTCTGATGGAATAATCCCTTGTGCAGTGATGGGAACACTATAGTCCAGGAGATTCCATCTTTCAGATGAGACGTTAAACCGTGGTCCTGACTCTCTGTGGTCATTAAAGATCCTTTGACGCTCTTTTACAAGAGTAGGGGGTTCCCTGGTGTCATGGCTAAATTCCCAACCTGCCACTTAATCATCCCTTGATCTAATTGGCTGTGCAAGTTGTCCTCTCCCTCTCCCTTTTCCCTTGAAAAAGAGATTTTGATCTCAATGGGACTTCCCTGCCAAAATTTTTAAAATAATCCCTATGCTAAATGATTGCGTTATGTGATTGACCAGTCCCCCCACTGTTTCACTCGTTTTCTTCAGTCTCTAATCTATTGGAAAATTCTTTGCCGCCTGTTCCCTAGCACTGAAGAACCTAGCCACTGGGCACATTTTTCTGAATGCAAAGGGAGAGTTCCCAGAGTCGCGGACCGTCGTGGAGAAGGGTGTGGCGTGGGAATATCACAATGATGACGATAAGGAGACAGTCCAGACAAACGGTCCGCTGAGATACGGAGTTTTGGTCATGGTGAGATTTGGTGCGGTAAAGGCTACCTCACTGCTGAAGGTCCTGGTTTCTGTGAAGAGGATCATACAGAATTAGCTTAGCTTCACATATGTGCATTAGCTACCTTAATTTTGTCATTTCCTGTTGCACCATCTCAACCACAAAACTTTTTTGATGAAAGAAATATGTGTGCAGGACTAGGAAAAGGGGTCACTTGGGGTCACAAGGGGTCACATTTTATGAAAATTGAGATTTTCCAACAAAATCAAAGAGTGATCCAAGTTTCTCACAGCAAAGTGTTGTAAATTGACTGTACAGTAGTTTGAAATTCTAGCTTTGCACATGCATTTTTGGTTGAATAGAACATCTTGAATTTTGACCCCGCTAATCTCAGAATAGAAAAAAATCCCAAGTGACCCCTTTTGCTAGTCCTGCAAGCATATATTTCATTGACTGAAAATCTGAATTTTTTCTCCCTTGAAACATATTTCAAAAAGTTATGACAGCTGAATGATAAAATTTTAAATAACAGTGGTTGAGTACATTTTAAAAAATAAAAAGTTGAAAAAAGTCGGGTCACCAGCTGCTAAGTATTCTTGTGTTTGCTCAACTTCAAGTTCTCTCAGAAATGGGTTCATGCAACTACTGGGAGTAAAAGTTGAGTAAATTCAAAAATGCAGCTGGTTGTCTTGACCTTTTTAAGTTTAGTCAACTTTTTTTGTTTTTTTGCTGTGTAACTTGATTTTCAGTTGATTAAAGCTGGTCAGGAATTATACGAGCCGGAAAAAAATATTAAGGTAGGTCTAACGGTCAGGATATTTTCCTCCACAGATCCAGGTTCACGGCGATGCCAAGGTCACGCTGTCCTATAAATACGTAATACACGAAGAGCTGCAGTCCTTCATCGAGAGTAACGCCCTGCAGGACGACTCGCTCTACTTCGAGTGGGCCCTGAAGACCTGGTCGCACTGCTCCAAACCCTGCGGAGGCGGTAATTATGCAGCGATGGCATCTGTCGGGAGTTACTCCTCTAATGAATAGGAGCCCTGTATGGTGCAATGGAGGAGATATCTCGCTTAGAATAAGGGCAACCAGCTGCAAGCCACTTTTGCGTTGGCGCAACTTTGATTTCTGAGTTCTTTCAACTATTAGTTTGCGCAAACTCAAAAACGCTAGTCGAGCCAACTCAAAAATGCATTGCAACTGGTTGTCTTACTTTTTTTAAGTTTTCGTTTTTACAGCGTACAGGAAGAGGATATTTTTTGCAAGATATCTCCTGTGCGGATAGCAGACACAAACTGCATGAATGAGGAAGTTAGTTGAGTATCCGCAGGCTGAGATGTGTTCAGATTGAACTGTGAAAAATCCCACAACTAACTGGAAAATAGGCAATGCCAGAGTGGCATTAGGTGAAGCTGATGCATGTTGTGCTGTGTGTTGCTCTTCGTGCGGTGATAGGTAAGCAGTATACACGGTTTGGGTGCAGGAGAAAATCCGACAGTAAGATGGTCCATCGCACGCACTGCCAGAACGTGAAGAAACCTCGAGCCATGACCAGGGACTGCAACCAGAGGGAGTGCTCGCTAGCCTTGTACGTGTGTTCACGTGTGCGTACTGTATGTCCAGAAGCGGTCTGTCGGCGCAATCAAAGGCTTTCAGTAACCTCACCTCTCAATGCCTAATTACCTCATCTTGTTGCAGTGTACTTTGCCTGATTAGGAACAGTTTCTTATGCTAATTGGAAGACTGTCAAATTAATTTGCGTTAGCATTGTTGTACATTGCATCATGAAGTTACAGTATGTGGCCATTTCATCTGCACATAAATGATGACAGTAAATGTCAATATGTTTTGACAAATTCTGAACTTGTGGCTCATGAAACAGCAAATATTATTTTGTGATGTTCATTAAGCAATAAGGCAGGAGAATCTGTTCTATAAACGGAATATACAGCACCAGGCAAAAGTTTGGACACACTTTGCTAATGTCACAGCACGTTGTTCTGAGAGAAATTTAAACAGCTTAACTTCGATATAATCTCAATGGAATCTGGTAAGAGGTAAACAGTCAGAAGTGAAAAGAGAATAATTTACTTGTTTGAATTGTGTCCAAAATTTTTGAATTCTCGAAGAAGCCATATTTTGCAAAGTAAACAGACAAATAAGCTCCTTCTGTTTTCCAACAGCCAAATTAAAGTCAAGCGATTTTGGGACTCATTGGGCAAAAAGGTTGATGGAAAGCACACCTCAAGTGCACCACGTCTTTGGGAAGTTAGACAGCCGTCCAGCTGCAAATTCATTACAGTCATATTACTGCCCTTATTAAAATACAATAAAAATAGTGAGTATGCTCTGCAAGTATGACAATAAATGATGGTTACTTTGATAGATTTAAGAATTAGATCTTTTTTTGCAAAATAAAGGTTGCTTATTTTTTTATTTAACATATATTGTAAGAAAAATGTGGGTATGTCCAAACTTTTGACTGGTACTGTAGTCTCAGCTAAAGGGCACTGTTTGGCATGACGCATTGTGGGGTGACGCAAGGATTGTGATAACCCGAAAAAATGCAAAAAATTGAAGACAAATTTGTCAGTATCATTTCTTAATCATTACAGATCATGTGTCGGTCTTGAATATTCAGTAAATTAATTAATTGTTATTCAGGCGAACTTAAACAGGAACAGCTTGAGAGCAATCAAGTGGTGAAGGGTGAGTTTACTGAAGGCCCTCTGAACATTGCAAATGTTTGTGTGTGAGTATACCTATTTGTTTGTTCGTATGTATTCACATGAGAATATGAGATGTGTGTGTGTGTCTCAGTCTTTTATCACGTATTGTGTACATGTGTCTATGTATGGGTGTGCGTATCTCTGTGTGTGCGCGTGTAGAAATGTGTGTGTGTGTATGTGAGGGAGTATACTTGTGTGAAATGCATAGATATGTTTGTGTCTCATTATTTTTACCGTGGCAATGTTCTCTTTGAGTGTCAGCATGCCTTGTATGTGTCTGTACATATCTCTGTGTTCTGTATGTGCGTGACAGTTTTATCATGTGTATTGTACGCGTGTATGTAGGTGTGTGAGAGAGTGTATGTCTGTGGTTCACATGTCAATATGCTCTGTATGTGCGCATGCATAACTGTTTGTCTGCTTACTTATTTAGGTGTGTGAAAGCATATTTGTGTTTAATTTCCTAGTGTTCTGCATGCGACAGTATGTGTGTACACAGTCTCTGTTGTTCCCCTGTGTGTGTGTGTGTGTGTGTGTGTGTAGGTGGGAGGTGGGGGAATGGGAGCCGTGCTCTAAATCCTGTGGTAAAGCCGGTCTCCAGCAACGCTCTGTCGGCTGTATCCAAGTCCTGTACGACGGCACTAATCGCACCGTCCACAACAAGAACTGCGGCCCGGACCGGCCCGAATCCCGCCAGCCCTGCAACCGCCTGCCCTGCCCTGCAAACTGGAGAGTGGGAGCATGGTCTCAGGTCAGGTGTAGGGTGTGTGTGTATGTGTGTGTGTGTGTGTGTCTGAGAGAGATGGGATCCCCCAACATAGCTGGTTCCCCCTGAGGTTTCTTCTGGTTGAGAGTTTTTTCTTTACATCTGTTTGAGTGTTTTTCAACTTCTGGGGTTTGTGCCATCCTGGGGGTTGGGGGACACTTGTCCCCCTTGCTACTCCATAAAATGTCTTGGCGCCATAGGCAATTACTGTTGCCCAATGATGTAAGATATCAAGACCAGATGCTGTTGAAAACCTATCATGTTGACACGATAGGTTTTCAACAGCACAAGATAATTACATTTTTAATTCCTTGAAAATGTATTCAGCACTCAAAGGGTTAAATGATGGCACAATTGAGGAGCCTAGTGCTAAAAGTCACATTGTCACACACCGTGTGGTCAGGATGGGAAACTGCCTTAAATAGTAACTGTAGTCCACCGCTTCGATTTCCTCAAAATTGACATTTTGTGACTTAAGTACTTTTAGCACTGGGGTCTTCAAGTGAATTGGTGCGCATGTGTAAGAATATGTTTGCATGTGTGTGTGTTTGCTCCTATGTGCGAACGGTTCTGTGCATTTTGCGCGTGTATGCACGCGAATGTGTCTGAAGCATACGCGTGTGAGGTGCTTCCACATGCATGCTTAACCCCTCAAATTCTAACTTTTCCCTTAAGTTTTCCCATAAGTAGGTTCAGAGTTGGAAAAAGCCTTTTCCCATGTTGTAGGACTGTTACGTGCCTGATGGATGATTGGGGTAGTATGTAAAATAATAGCGCTATGGGGAAAAGAGTAGACAGGGAACTGAATGCTTGCAAGCTTGGATATATTGATGTTTTTTTACATGGGAAGACAAACAGAAGTGACAGACGATGTTTACAGTATGCACAAGACAAAGACAAAGCCATTCACCAAATAGCTAACCAGGGGAAAACAAAAGGGTCGTGGAGACACTGCCAAATAAATAAAACAAAAAAAAAACCAAACATTGCTAAGAAAGAAAAATACCAACTACACAAGACTAACGATTAAAAAAAACCTCCTAACTACACTCAATATTCCAGAACATAAAATACAATGGGTGGCAGCTGTCTTTAAACTAATGAAACTAACAATGAACATAACCTACATGTTGTTCGATGTATGAGGGCCCCCGTCTACTCTCGACCAGTTTGTTCCCCCTCCAAACCAGAATTGCTCAGACGCGGGACAAGACGGGGCAAGAATCCATTGGCCGGACAGCGATTGGGTGACGTCATAGGGAGGCGGAAGTTGAAGATGCGGGAGGAGTGAGAGCGATATGATGGCCGGAAACACAAGGAGGCGCCACCTGAAGGGAGAAACGACAAAAGACACCGCAAGACACAAAAACCGGCACACAGAAAATTCAACCGCATCACAATTCCCGTAACAAGGACAATTTCACATACATGTTATGTATCTGCTGGTTGCAGCGCTTCACTGTCGCTACATCACATTTTGTTACGACCCGGTCTAGGGCAGGCAGCAACAGGTAAAGACAGCAAGGGAAGGATGAGTGGGGAGAACTGTAAAGGGCTAGAATTCTAGTCAAATGGGACAGGCCAAGGGTCAACCACCACAATTCAAACAAACCAATAAAAGGGCACGGCAAGAATCGTAAATCCAAAGGCAATCCGAGTCAAAGAAGGCAGAGAAAAAAACCCACAGATTGTTAACGCTACTAATAGATCGGAAGAGCTAGTCTCCGAGGTTTGACACTAGACCTCACCTTTTCAAGGGGTAAACCGGAAACGGAAGTATCAGACCTTAGGCGAACCAAAAAAAAAAAACAAAGATAACAGATTTCAAGCACAGATTCACAAATGTACGACAGGGGTCGTAACACGCTTATACTGAGAGAAATATTCAAACCCAGGACGCCATGTTTTATAGCTACGACATTATTTCAAAAGGACATTGTCGAGATCTTGTTCATCATTTTACACACCTTCCCCTGTAATTCAGAAGGGTATATTTGGAATTGTTGGAAACCTTGAGATCTCCACTAGAATGTAAAATAGGCCTGAAGTTCCAGAGGTTTGAATAAAGCAGCTTCATTTGACGGAACCCATACATGGTTCCGTAGGTTTTATGGGGTTAAAGGAGCTGTTTCACGATTACTGCACAAGCTCATGACTTTGAAAGAAGTAAATCTTTTCAACTGAAAGTTCAACAATCTAGAAGGTATTTGTCTTCTTCTATGATTATTGGCGTTGGCAGCCAGCTTACATTCATTGTATCCCTTGACTAAAGCTTAAAAGAGCGCTTTGAATCCTCGAATTTCCATTGAAAGCTCCTCAATATAAAAAGCATAATGCCAGAGTAACTAAATTATACAAGTTCAAAGCAAAACGAAGAAGGACCGGTAAGGACGAAATCCGATTGTGACTTGCAGCCACGCAGATTATTTTCTTGGGATGTATATTCTAAGCATGTGCAGTAATCGTGACACAGCCCCTTGAAGTGCATGGGTTCTTGGCTGTAAGTGTATGAACAGTGCCAGGGCAGTTCCTACATGTTTGAAGTACATGCGGCTTGCAGTGATTGCATGTACAGGAGTGATATTGCACACAGCACTCCTGTAGCCCGCAGTGTGTGTGTGTGTGTCCCACAGTGCTCTGTGACCTGTGGGAATGGTACTGAGGAACGCCAGGTGCTGTGTCAGGTGCACGGCAACACCTTCGACCTGTGCTTGGACGCCAAGCCCGACAACATCAGACACTGCTCGATGCCGCCATGTTCAAGTGGGTGTTCCTTAGACACGGAAATCCTTTCGTCTTTTTCCTCCTCTCTCATCCTCCTTTCTCATCCACTCCTTTGTCCCTTCGTCTCCTCTCCTCTACCTGAGAGCTGCACTTTTCGTGTAATATTGACCTCTCTACTATGTTAGAAATGTTACAGATACATCAGTGTGCAGTGATGATTATACACTTAACAAAATGTCCTATGAACAACAAAAGGTCGCAAGTGACATTCCTGATGAAACCTGTTTTTCTGCACTACAAAGTAATACAGTGGCTGAAGAACAACATTGAATGCCCATGACCGCTGGTCCCTCAGGCGGCACTGCATTAAAAACTGAAATCATTCTGTAAAGGATATTACCATATGGGCTCAGAAACACTTCGGAAAACCATTATCAGTTGACACAGTTCGTCGGTACATCTACATTGTACTAGTGCAATTTAAATCTCCACTATGCAAGGTGAAAGCCAACAACACCCAGAAACGCCGCCAGCTTCTGTAGGCCCGAGCTCATCTGAGATTGATGGAAAAGTGAAAAAGTGTGCTGTAGTCTGACGAGTCCACAGTTCAAATTGTTTTTGGAAATCATGGACGTCATGTCCTCCAGGCTAAAGAAGAAAAGGACCATCCAGATTGTTATCCGAGTAAAGTTATGCAAGGCTGACACTTGCACGACTTTTGGCCACGATTTTGTCGTGGCAAGTCGTGCCATTTTGGGGCATGAACTGGGAGGCTCCCACACTGTTCACGACTAGTTTACACATAGTTCACGACAAGTTCACGAATAGTTCACGAATGCGTGCCCATCAGTCTCCACATTGACACGAACTGGCACGACAAGTTTGCGCAATTCGGACGGTGTTATGCCGACTTGGGCACGCCATATAAAAAGCGGTCTCTGCCTCTGGCCTGTCGGCTCCTGGCCTTCTCTGCTTTGCTCTTCCTCGTGTCTGCTTTGTTTTAGGCATGTTGTCTCTGTGATATAAGTTGTCTCTTCGCTGGCGATCTCTGGAATGGCGAGCAGTGTCCAGGAAGCCCTATATGTACCCCACGACCGACCCGAGCGCCACTGTCGCGCAGTAGTCGTGAACTATTCGTGAACTCGTCGCGAACTGCTCGTGCCATGCGCAAACTGTTCGTGAAGTGCGTAAACTAGTCGTGTACTGCTCGTGCCATCAATGCGTGAAGTACACGTGACCGTGTCAGTGGGAAGGCACGCCCATGCTGCGACGCACACCAATTCGTGAACATGTCGTGAACTACTCGTGAACTCGACGTGAGCTGTTCGTGAACTATTCGTGGAAGGTCGTGACAGCCGTGGCATGGCGCGCACTGCCACGCACTGACACGCATCTTCCCGCATCGTCCCGTCGAGTTCACGAACAGTTTGCGCATAGTTCACGACCCGGTCGCGAAATTTTGTTGTGACCAAAATTTTGAACATTTCAAAATTCTCGTCCCAACATGGCATGCAGTCACGACGGGTTTACGCACACTTCGCACCAGTTTACGACTAGTTTGCGCACTGGCACGACTCGAGTCGTGCCAATGCGTGCCACAGAATCGTGCAAGTGTCAGCCTTGCTTTACAAAGCCAGCTTCTGCGATGGTATGGGGATGTGTTAGTGCCCGTGGAGTTGGAGCAACATATGCAGCCATCCAAGCAATGTCTTTTTCAGGGACGTCCCTGCTTATTTTAGCAAGACAATGCCAAGCCACATTCTGTGCGTGTTATAACAGTTTGGCTTCATAGTAAAAGAGTGCGGGTTATAGACTGCCCTGCCTGCAGTCCAGACCTGTCTCCCATTGAAAATGTGTGGTGCGTTATGAAGTGCAAAATACGACAACAGAGACCCCCGGACTGTTGAGCAACGGAAATTGTATATCAAGTAAGAATGGGAAAGAATTCCACCAACAAAGCTTCTCCAATTAGTGTCCTCAGTTCCCAAACACTTGTTGAAAGGAAAGGTGATATAACACAGTGGGGAACATGCCCCTGTCCCAGATTTTTTGGAACAGGTTACAGGCATCAAATTCAAAATCAGTGAATATTTCCAAAAAAAAAACAATAAGGTTTGAACATTAAATATCTTGTCTTTGTTGTGTACTGAATTGAATATAGGTCAAAAATAATTTACAAATCATTGTATTCTGTTTTTATTCACGTTTTACACAATGTCCCAACTTCATTGGAATTGGGGTTTGTATTAGGACCCCTTTTAGACAAAATTGGTGGTGTATTATCATCACTGCACACTACTGTAACGTTGATTTTTATGGGATTTTATGAAGTGGCTTCTGAGCTAAAGGACGGAAGCATGAAGTGAAAAAATTAAGGAAGAAACCTTTGAACCAACCACTGGGAGAACAGGGTGCGCGACAACTCTTATTGCCCCAATCGTTTGTGATATGGAGATGTTAAACTTATCCAGTCACACTTTATATGAGGTTTTGCTCATAAAGGCTTTATACAGCATGCATTGTTATTTTCACTGTAGTGTGAAAAGTGTTGCGTGGAATTCAGAAAAGTTGTCCATTTTTGCGTCCTTTCGATGTGCCAGCATTTTCCTGCGATGTCACTGATCTAGGCAGGAAAATATGACACCGAACTAAAGTTTTGCTGAAGGAGGTCACTCACAAAATATTGCACGCATTTTATTGAGGGTGATTGGGAGAACAACACAGGAGACACCTCCAATTTCCCAATGGTTGGTGGAATAGCCCCTCTGAAAAATTACATTTTCTATGTTGTGCCTGTTTCAGATTTTGCTAGTTGGTGATGAAATTGAAACTCATCGCTCCCACTGCAGGTTTATGAAGTGTATTTGATCTCTTTCACACTCATCGCTGTCTCTCGCTCTCTCCCCCCCACCCCCCCACCCCCCCCCACACCATCTCTCTCCTGTTCTGTTTTTGTCTCTTTTATTTTACAGAGAGATCGTCCGACCAGAACATCAAAGGGAACTTGTTTATACACTGGATCTCAAGGCCGGACCCCAAGTTTCCCCTCCGGAAAATTTCCTCAAGTAAACGGCCTCTTTACAGCTCGGACTGTGGCCTGCAGTGCATGTCCCTGCTGCCCTGGGCAGCATCCATCTCTCTGACCCTCTTCCTGTGGCAGAAACTCTCCTGACTGCCGCACCCTTCCTCCTATCTGGGCGGATCCCTCTGGTTTCTCTGCTATGGGAGGCTGTAGCTCCTGTTTTCAATCTCTCTCTCCCTTTTTCTCTTTCAAACATACACACACACACACACACTTTTTCTGGAGCGCCCTCTTCATAAAACCTTGTCTTAGACCTTGCTGTGCAAGAGAAATAAAGACCCGTGATTGGTTGGTGGTTTTATAGCTGGAGGGGCCAGCACTGAGAAGGCTCCCTTGTGATTGGTTGCCTGCACGGCCCTTATCTGACTGGCTGTGCTCTTTCGAGGATGGTGTGAAGCAAGAGCTGTTAACAAGAAGATGGGATTCAAAACTGAAATGAGTAATGGCTGAAATGGAAAGGAACGGTTTGTTGCGACTGTGCACTTTGCTGAATGAGTCCAGGTTTGGTGGCATTCTCCTTGTTTTTGGATACATAGGACCAGAATAATGTTAATAACTGCTGCAAAAGGTATTAGAGAACTATTGATTTGCTAAAGCAATAGGTGACAGAAATGGAAATGTGAAATTATTGAAGACAAACTGTCACAAAAAAAATATACAAAAGCTGATCTTCTTAAATTTGTATTAATCATGATGGTAACATATACTAAAAATACTCTGTAGCTTACTTGCATTAATTGTTTGACATGAGCCCTCGACAGGGACAACTAGGTTCACACAGATGTCTGATTGTGACGAGTTGGAGTCTTGCCTTAAATTATGGGTTTATGGCTTAGCAGGTAAATTAGTTGATTTTTTGCTGAAATTTTTTGTGGGTCTTCTTGCGGCCGATTTTGCATTGACTGGATTTAATCATATGTGGCACAGTATTCTGTGCAAGGGAACTTATTTTACCATGTGTCACAGTTCATGTGTACATGTATACAGACACGTGTTTTGTTTCTGTGTGTGTGTTATGTGTCTTGTTTGTGTATCTGATTTGTTTGCTGTGGGTGTATGTATGTATGTATGCGGCTGTATGTTTTTAATTATTTTTTATGGAATGGAAAACATATAGTAAATACCTCATTTATATTTTTTTGGGAGAGACATTTGCGAGCAGAAAAAGGCAGATTAGCCTGGACTGTCATTGTACATTTGCAGACGTGGTGGTTACATTTTATTTTTATTTCTCAAAGTGGATCACATGTCTTTTGGGAAAGATGATGATGTTATTGCTAGTACTAATGCTGGAAAGTTTCCAGAGACTGCAAAAATTTGCCAAGTCTCTGATCTCCTCGGGAACTTTATATTTATCATTTTTACTAGATTCTGTTCCACGTTCGCAAGTTACAAAACCTTTATTTTGGATTTTGGAGGGCATATTTCATGCGTTGTTCTGTAGATTTTATGCGACACTGTTGACTGTTGATTTAATAATACTTATGACTGTTATTTCTGTTTAACACAGTTGTAAACATATAGCATTGTGTGGATGAACAGTCAGTACCCTTAATATTCCACTTTGTGAGTTTGGGAAATGTAACAGAATCATTGTGTGGTTACAGTCTGTGAGCACTTTAATTTTAATTCAGGGAGAATATTATTGCTATTTTGTACATGTTGAATATGACAATTAATTTTTTCCACTCTCTTTTTACATTGCCATGGAATTATTTCATTTGATTACGTATTCTACTCATGAAAACTGATTGATGGCTCAATTAAATGATTTATGAATTTCAGTAATCAGGCACTTAAAGTGGCAGTGTAATCCTTCATCTTTTATATTTCTTCATACAAACAAAAATTGTTATTTAATGGGGTAGGGAGGGTATCTCTTTGCTCTGATTACGTTCCTTGCCAACAAACAAGAAGAGAAATATAAGACAATGCATTTCGAGCAAACCTCACCTTATATTCCTTTGGTATTTGAAAATTTTTGGACTCGGGGAAGAAATTAAGCTTGGAAAATTCATATGTTTTGTGTTCTGTGTGTGCTATGACTTCACGCTCAGAGAGGACACTGGGTTCACTCTTGTTGCTTATTTTTAACCTCCTTCCTTCCTTTGCCTAATTCCTTTCCTCGCCAATCTGGGAGGCAAGGAGCTGGCGCACAATAGGAGGTGGATATCGGGTAATCGAAGAAACAGGAAGCAGTGAAATAGAGTTTCCTTATGTCACTTACAGCCGTTGCAGACTCGTGAAAGATGTGGAATCACAGGTCCATCTTTTTCACGTCACACATTTGGAAATGGTACTTCCATAAAGAACACACTTGGTGTTCCTTGCTCCAGATATCTTCTGACTCCTAATTCTTGTTTCTGTACTCCTTAAAGGCATATTTGGCAAATTTGAAGAAAGAAGGCATGTCTTAATCGATTTCCGAGGTTGGCACCAGAATATGGAGGAGGAGGAGGTGAAAGATAATCTATTGGATTGAGTCAGTTGCCCTGTGTTACTCAAAACAGCTGGGGTCAAGACAGTGGGTTTCAAACAGATCCGAGGTTTGAAAACTCAGCTTTTGGTGAGCAGAATTAGGTGCCCCTTGTGGTGTGCTGGAAAACTACTTATTTCAGCAAAACAGATCTCTGGCACCTGGGGTTGTGACCATTCAACTACTTTCACCAGCTATGAAGCGTACTGGAGTCATAAATTCTGTCTCTCTGTCCGCGTTAACACAATAACATCAGACCTGCTTTAGCTACAACCTTAAGACACTGCATGTCACTAGCGGTGATAAGAAGTTGTTTGAAGATGGAAATGTTCGGTACGACAGATTGTTTATCATCATTATACATGTTGGAATCGAGCCCTACTTCAGACAATGGCTCACGTCACGGGTGATTTGATTGGGTCTGTAGTGTAAAATGGTGTTTTTATTCTAGTTTACAATAGTGTAAACTAGCTGTTCTGGAGTTCTAATTTTCTGCTCAAGGTCAACCAAAATCTTTATGATTTATTGCTAATGGTGAGATTTTTTATTTATTTTTCTCTTGAGTGGGATAATTGCAATATTTGGGAAACACAGTCTTAAGAATTTGTATGCCCATGATTAAGTAATAACTTTAGCAAATATCTCACATTTGTTTATGCCTCCAAGGTCAGTTTTACTGTTAAAATTACTATCAGTGACTCGGAGAGTACTTTCTGGGTAATAACTGCATGTGTGTTGCAAGGTTAATATAGTTTTGAAATTTTCATTCGTTTTTATTTTTATTTAGTTTCACAGTTTGCTTTTGTATTTCAGTTTAGTTTTAGTTCGCTGAACAAGTGATTTAGCAGTTTTAGTTTAGTTTTTATTTTAAGGAATTCACTAGTTTTGTTAAGTTTTTATTTAGTTTTAGTCTTAGTTTTAGTTTTTCAGCTATTAAGAGGAAGGCCTTAATTTGTAGAAGCTGACAAGGATAAAAGAATGTATGACAGCAAATATGTTTTTACTGAGTCCTTTATTAATCCTGTATTCTTTAATCATCATCTTTTTTAACATGTGACACTGATGATACTAATATAACTGGGGAAAAAAGTCCAATCCATCTCACCCCATACAGTCATCATGCTCAGTTATTTCCACAGCTTTTGCCATGTTTGAAAGCTAACCATCTTCTTCACTGAATGTGCGCAGGGCAGTTGCTTGGAATTCTGGGGCCCCTAACAGAATATCGGTGTGGGCCCCCACCCCCGACTTATCATTGCCACTCTTTAACGACAATATATCATGATTTTATTCATTATTTTTCTGTTTCAGTGTTCTTGACAGTGCCTAATGCAATACACCCAATTTTTCCTTTTATAAAATTAACCACTCAAGAAAGAGAGTATCACCATGTGAATTATGAATTATTAGTTGTCTTATTCACTAATTTACTCACCTTCAAAAACATATTCAGACTGCTGGTGGTGAGGATCTATTTCTGGGTCAGGTTCAGATGAAGTGACTACAGCTGATTCTGAGGTAGCAGTGCATAAAGGTTTAATTGTTCCATTTCATATTACTTTCGTAAACATTTATGGTTATGTTCCATGGAACAACTGATGAAGAACTAACCTACCGAGTCTTGGAATAAACAGAATCTAAATGGGCTTCCCAATACCATAGCTCTAAGCACCCTGCTTCATTTTGCTATTGCTAGGAGGAGGGCAAGCTCTGTAAAATTACCCCCCCCCCCCCGTGAGCAAGACTTATGCCAACAGGCTAAAGTAGCAGTTTAGTTTTAGTAAACAATTAAGGTAAAAGTAATGTCAGCCTTGATAAGCGATTATTTAAGTTACATCTAAGGTTACCGCACTGACTACATGTAGTTCGCTAGCCAAACCTAGTGTGTACAGTCAATTACAGCTAGAGAGAGCTGAGTATGCAGTAATCACTCATAAGAACGGAGGAACGTGTCCTAGGCTGCTGGTACCAAATTTTTTGACGGCATATTAGGATGGCTGGCGAATGATAACCTAACCGATCTTTTCTGTAGATGATACCGTTAATAACTGAGTAATGTCATTCTTGTCAGGCGATTATTTACTCAGCTGACTGCATGTTACTTTAACGTAACATTAGCAGCTGAATAGCCAGCCTGAACAGCTAACATAGCAAGCTAGTTTAATACTCTCACCTTTCTTTGAAAAGAATTTTGTAATGTTCTGGACCTCTGCTTTGCTCTTCCTGTCCTCTCTCTTATCTTTTCTAGCGTCCAGATTTGTGTGCGTTTGTTTGTTTGCTCTTGGACATCATATTCGCAAGGACGGTGATCCCTGTTTGCTGCCTGAGTTCACGACCTCGCCAGCAAAAAACGCACAAACAATTTTCCAATACGAGCATGAAGCATGGATTGAACCATTTTTAAAGAAGGGGGTGACTGAAATGTATTTCATCAATATTGCATGCCTTAATGGCTTTGTTTAAACTCTGATGCATTATTAGGCCTATTAATATTAGGTAAATCTATGCAAAATAATTTTGTCATGACGTCTACTGTGGGTTTTGTGGGCCCCAAAGGACTGTGAGCCCTAATGACGGCGCTGAATTAGAGAAGTAGTTTTCGTTAACTATAATAACCCTGGTGTGTTGTGACTTCAGTGTGCTCTTCAGTTAAATCAGTTTCTTCAACTGCAGTGAGGTTTGCTCTCCTTATCAAGACACACTTTATCTTCAACTTACGCATCCCATCAACCATGTGTTATTTTTAGCATTTCCTCTTGGAATAGACCGTAGATTTAAGGAAAAGAAACTGTCAAACTTGCGAGACGAGCAGGTTTTTTTGTCTTATTGCAAATTTTTTTCCCCATGGGAAGAGGAAATATTTGGTATTTGGTTTTTTTAAATACATTTGCATTGTTAGCTTCATATTCTGCTATTATGACATTCCCATCTATAGCTTCCATTACTCTCTCCCACCTCAAACTCTCCTTTTTCCCCCCTCTCTTTCTAGAACTTGTCGCTTTCAGCTTAGCGCTTTATCTTTGTCATCTGACGGCAGCTCTATGGTCCTTCTAGGTCTCTGGAACCATAGCCATGCAACCCCACTCCTGGAGATCCACCATCTTGTAGGTCTTTACAGCGACCCTAATTTGGCTTGCAGATGGCATGTTCCACATGGCAAGAGACATGAACTATCTGGACAGCGGCACAGAGTAGAACGTCTGCACTAACGGGACACGTGTTCCACAATATTTCCAAATATCTTGTTGGGACACGAGTCCAAGAAACCCATGAATTTGGGCCAATTCCATATTATAGTCACAAATATCACATATATATCCAGTGGGTAACCATGTTTCATATCACTGAATTCAGTATTGAAAGAGTTAAGTCCATTTTTCAGATGCCAGGCTTCACTTACCTACAGTTAGCCAGTTAACTCAGGGATCCTCCTGAGAGGAACATTCTCCTTATTCGACGTGTGAGCAGTTCAATGTGATATTTAATTGTTAAATAGGACGTGTTTAGCAAGAGCTGTGGTGAACACTTACAGGATGGTAGACCACCAGGAACAGCGAAGGGCTACCCCATCTTACAGCACACACCCAGCCATGATCGTCTCAGGCCTGTTCTTTTTTTCCTTGCAGGCCAGCGTTGTCGCAGGGATCAATCTCTTCTCTGTCGTATGAAGGCTCTAAGCAAGCATTGCTCCATTCCCAGCTTCAGACAGATGTGCTGCAAGGCTTGTGACGGGGCCCACAACTCCACCAGCCCTGACGTCACGGACTTCAGTCAGAATACAACAACTCCAACCTGGTCGAACAGGGAGTACACCACACCTTCGACAAAGTTAACTAGGGAATACGCCACAGCATCTCCACAATCAGCCAGAGAGAATACCACAACTGCTATATACAAACCGAGAGAGTATATCGATACTTCAACCCATACAACCAGAAAGTATACCACAACTCCTGCAAACACAAGCAGGAAATATACTAAAGCTTCCATCCAGGCAACCACGGAGTCTACCACAGTTCCAATCCCGTCAAGCAGAGACTATTTCACTTTTCCCTCCCAGTCTACGAGGGATTATACCAAAACTCATGTCCACACAACCAAGAAATATAGTACAACTGCCCTGCAGACAACAATGGAGTCTACCACAGTTCTTACACAGTTAACCGGCCTGTATACTTCAACTCCTGTGCATACAGATGCAACCAGAGAAGATACCACAGCCCCTAAATATATCACCAGTAATTATATGGCAACTCCTTCCCACTCAGTTGACCATAATAGTATAACTCCTGTGCACACGGTCAGAGAATATACCACAACTCCTACCTCCACCGCCAGGAAGTACACAGCTGATGAAAGCGATGCACTCAGGGGAAACACATCAAATAAAATTAATTTAAGCAGGAACTTCACAAGCAACACACATTATCTGCGCTGGAAATACAATAAAGAACTGAATCAATCAAACAGGAAACGTAAGAAAGATCTAGTTCCCTCAAGCAGGAACAATACTGAAGGTGTACATCATACAAACAGGAAATACATCAAAGATGTAATTCCCTCAAACAGGACCTACACCAAAGGGATGCGTCATATAAAGAGGAAACAAGCAAAAGATGTTCATCACTTAAACAGAAACTATACCGCTGACATGCGGCTGTTAATCAGAAAATATATAAAAGATGTTCTTAACTCAAACAGGAACGACACCGGTAGCTTACTTCAGCCAAACAGGAAGTATACCGAAGCTCTTACCAATACAACTGAGGAGCAAAATGCAACTTCTAATAATACTTTAAAGTTCTGCTCTTTCGATGTGTCGTCTGCAATTACTACAACTATCAGTCCACCTGCCCTCTTCAATGATGCTACATTGGTCACAGTTACTCTGACAAATGCTGCTTTGACCATCGAAGAAAGAGCAGCGACCGAGGCTGGTGGCATCATCGATGATGTCATAAAGCCAGGTGCCTCCATTCCGAGTGGCTCTAAGGCAGAATCCATCTCCAGCGCGCCCAGTTGGATGGAACCTAAGAGTGAGTCTTTGCCTACCTCTGCGGGCAGCACCAAGAACGCATTGCCTGTCAGGGAGACCACCACCGCCATCTTATCTGGCAGTTCAGGGAAGACTTCTGTCAAAGGACCACATAAACTCGTGAGGGTGGGCGAACGAACGCGGAACAAGAGGATTCAGGAGCTGCTTGCCGAGAAACTGAGGCAGGGCTTCACCCTCAGAAGAACGGGAGGGAAAACGATGGTTTGACAAAAATTTTTTAAGGCGGGACTTTTCAGTCTAGCAGTGGCTGATGAGACATGGGGGAGGTGACAGCCGAGGAAGTGATTGCTGAAGACAAATTAACAGCAAGTTCCCTATATGTTTCTCCTGGTGCTGACCAATGGTGGGAACCATTATGTAGTCCCTGTTCACATTCACAAAATAATTTAATTGGAAAGACTATTTGTGCTAAGCAATGATCGTACTCTTGGTCCGGCTAGCAAGGAAAACATAAAGTTTTCAATAGATTATTTGAGTAAAAGTAAAGAGACAATATATACAAGAAGAGTGAGTTGCTAACATGACCGCAAAACTCATCAGAAAAAGTGTTCGCAGCCATTAGCAAATATTTCATTCATTATGAATGGCTGCATCAGGGATTATACCGTATGTAAAAAAGCTACCAAAGGAGCTCTCAGCCCATGACTGGCAGGAGTAAATTAAAATGGAAGTTCATTTGGGACTTTATAGAGAGAGCAGCTTAGACCCGGATTGCTACAGTTATGTTTTTTGAACCAATATTTTCATCTTGAGCCATTAAAACCACTTGTATGTACCATTCTAGAGGGAATTATTGGGCATGACCATGGGGCTTACACAATCACTTCAATTATGTTTTCTTTGGGCCTTGTCCACACAAGCATGGATATTTTCCTGAAGGATGTTTTCTCCTTCCATTTTAGAAAAATCTGTCCAATCGCCCTCATTTTCCAAAATAACACAGAACACAAAAACGACTACAAACGCTCCAATCAAGTATGTCTGGCCAGTAGGTGACAATAATGACCAACAATGCTGTTTGTGTGAAGATAAGTGGCCAGGACACAAAGAAAAGGTTAAGTTTTTAAAAATGTCCATGTTTGTGTGGAGGAGGACTTTCTGTAATAATACATACAGTGACTGCCGACATGGTCTGAATAGGCAAGCTAACGCCTATTCTTTCCATGAAATCACACCAGCGGACTTCGAACAAACAGCAGCTGAATGTCAGAGGCCATTTGCAGTGCTTTTGGGACAAAAACTGCGTTGAGAAGTCAGCTAATTACCAGCGACATTGGACAGCTTACATTACCTGTGAAGGTATAACTACACTAAACCTGTTCCTATGCTCTTTGCCAAAATAACAAGTAAGCAATTGAAATACCTACTATTCAAAGCCAATATTTAGGCTACAATGATTATGAAGTGATAAAGAAAAGCAGATATGCCTAATTATTCATTAATTATTCATTCCTTGTTTTAATTTATTTTGCTTGGTTGTTTTCTATTGTTGAGAACTGTGCTCCATTGCAAAAGAGCGCTGGCTCTCAATCGGACTCCCAGTGCAAAATAAATAAATAATAATAAAATTCTGCTAATATGTGAGACTGAAAAAAATGCCAACAATCCCAACATTTTAAAGTCTTCCACTGAATCCGATTGTGGTATTTTGTAAAAAGATTATGAAACGTTCATTTAAAAATATAGTGGCACATCGTAGCCCTTGATTAACTCTAAAATACAACAAGGCGGAAAAATATTTTGTTGAGCGTATTGAACGTGACACGCAAGTTAATATATCCATCCATCCATCTTCTTCCGCTTATCCAGGGCCGGGTCGTGGGGGCAGCAGTCTAAGCAGGGATGCCCAGACTTCCCTCTCCCTGGACACTTCCTCCAGTTCTTCCGGGGGTATCCCGAGGCGAACCCAGGCCAGCCGAGCGACAGTTAATATAAAGTTAATATAAATTGCCACATTTGCACGAAATTGCAAAAATCTAGCAAACAAATTTTTGCAAATCTGTACTGCTTCATTAACATTCACATTTCTAAATGTTACAAAAAAAAATGCTATCCACAAAATTGGTAATTGGGCAAGTCAGCTGTTTGAGTGGTAATCAAGCAAAGTAAATGGGAACAGGGTGAGCGTAATTGTTGATTCAAAGCTAATGATTTGACGGGCTCTATTCAATTTGTCACCAGTAAATGCTGATATCAGAGAAGTTTTTTCTGGAATCATTTCCCATGGCCACTGGCATTTGGCTGCTGTTTCTTTATGACCGCATCAGATATGAGTCATTGAATGAGAAAGGATCAAGCCCCCCTGTTCATTCCATGGTGACAGTTATTCTGATGAATCATGATTATTTTAAGATTTAATTAATTGCGCAGCCCAACGTGACAGCATTTATTTATCCTGCTAACGAAACCAGTTTCTGGCACCGAAACAAGAAAAGACTCGAGTGTTTGTAATCTCAGCGTTCGATCCAGGTTCACGCTGGTGCTACTATGTGCCCTGACGAGGGCACCAGTCAGGTGGCCTCACTCATGCAGGCTTGGCTTCACAGAGGATTCACTTCGACCTCCTCAACAGACTTTCATCTTTGCAAGAGTCCCATTTACCTTCATTTTTCATTGCCTAGAATGCTCCCATGACTTGGTGGAGGGCCCAGAAAGATTGTGTATTGAAGGGCACATATCTTGACTTGGGTAATGCTGTGGTGGAATGTTTGTTTGTTCATGGATTAATCAGGGTTCCATTTGTCAAACATTTGATTATCTGCCCAGGTATTGTGGTGTGGCTTCATGTCTGTGTTTGAATTTCTGACTACACTGATTTATGAAGTACTTCTGTCCTCTGTGATCTTGTCACCATCTGCAATTTTCAACTGTGTTTTAAAAATACTTCTTCTATATTGAATTCTATCTGCTCAAAAAGAATGCAATTTCAATCACTCCCCCCCTCCCCCTCCCTTGATATTAACTGCAAGATCTTTAAAGGAAAAAAAAAAACAAAACAGTGCTTGATGTCCTTGTGCAATATCTGTACATATGAATCAGAACTTTATTTTAAATATTTATTAAAACAAATGTCTGTGCTATTTTGCAAACTAATTACTGAGTGGTCATTCTTCTTCATACAGAGATGAATCGCAAACTCATCTACCAGTGTAGGGGTAGTTACTCTGAATAAATAATATATTTTTTGCCATTTAAAACACACAGGTGAGGTATGAAGTGTATTTGCAGCAAATTGAAGAATCAATCAGTTTTTATTGCTTTTCCAACAGGAAATAAAGAAAAGCGTGTGGTATTGTAATACTGACGTGCGCCATGTGAACGCGCCAAGCACTTCAGTAATAACAAACATTGAGCTGTCTGTGATGTGTAGAGTGACACTTGACTTATTCTTTTGGGTGCAAAAGTAAAGGCAACAAAAGCTATCCCCTCGAGAACAAACTGGCAGAAGGGTTAAAATTTTTAATGATGATGACAGGAGGAATGTTTCACAACACTGAATAGCCAAAGACCAGTCATAGTCAACGTCTATGCTAACCCTGCCCACCGTCAAAAGTGCCTACATTGGGCACAATACCATTGGAGTTGGACCATGGAGCAACGGAAGGTAGCTTGATCTGACAAGCCCCTTTTCCTTTCAGATATTATGGACACCTGGGTATTAGTGTACCATTTATCAGGGAAAGAGATGGCACCAGGATGCTCTGTGAAATGTTCTGTTGGGTAACATCGAGTTTCACATTCACACGGATGTAAATTTGACACGTTACACTTGTTTAAACATCATAGAAAATGAGCTACACCCCATCATGGCAACAGAACTCTTTCAGATGGATAATGTGCCCAGCCATACCATGCAGACTGATCATTAGAGGGACGTTCAGAGATCAGGGTGTCGCCCTGTCCTCCACATTCCCCAGATCTCAAGCGACAGTGGGGACTGCTGGGAAATTGAGTCCAATCTATGGACTCAAAACATACAGAACTTAGGACTGCTGCTGAAGTCTTAGTGCCAAATATTTATGTTACCAAGAGTAGGTGGACACTTCACTGAAACCTGATTGACATATATAGAATACATACTTTTTGAGATTTTAACTGAATTAGGAATTAATTTGTCAGTATAGCCTAATGGGACAGACATTTAGTTTCAACTTGCAGATGATGCATTGCAAACTCATTTCACTATTAGGACTTTGTAGCACTTTGTACAGCCCTTTACTCCATCCACTGAAACAAACTGGAGCTGTGAAAGCTGGGGGAAGTATGTGCAGGAGGGGGAATAATTTCCAAATCGTGTCAGCGAATTGCATGAAAATATCTACAAACGAAAGCTGAATGTCAGCTCTATCAGCCCATACTAACCAATTCCTTCCAAACTCAATTAAAATGTCTGTCTTCTATGCATGTCAATGAAGGTTCAGTACTAAGGTACCACACTTTTGGCTACTGACAGTAGCAAGGGGCATCTTCAGAGGTCTTACAGAGTCATTCGTGGGCGACTCAGAACGGGTTCTGCAAAATGCCAGCATATGAGCCCAGTCTTCATAATTTTTTGGCTCATCCATATACTGTACATTACACACAAGCGAGCACAAGCTGGCATTGTGATGAATTCAGTTCACATCTGATGACAAAGTAATTCCGAAAAATTATTAGTAAATATTAATGACCAGAGTTTATTCAAACATGTACCGACAATGGACCAATTTTTATGACATTAGACAAACTGACCATCCATTACACCATTGTGAAAGCTTGTATGCCATGGATATGACAGCAAATGTGCCGATATGAAAAACATTAAACCGGTTCGATATTGAATTAAAAACCGAATGGCCGTCAGCAGCCAGTTTTTGTGAGCTATATTTTAACATTTGACACACTTTGGACGCTTCAAAAAAAAAAAATGTTTTTTTTTTTTTTTTTTTTTGATATAATGACGGACCGGTTCCGACAGTCCATATAAAATGAACCAGTTCAATCAAGTAAACCGGATATGAGTTTTACCAGCTTTATACTGAGTAGGTTCAACTGAGGTGTTGCAGAAAATCCACCCACCCCATCCACCATCGCATCCACCAACTCCTGGTTAGGGAGGCAAAAGGCGGTGGAGCCTTTCAGCATCCAATAATCAAGAGGCAAGAATAAAGCTGGCCAATCCACCCCCATTCAGACTCGCATCACTGGAAATTTGCAATAATCACAAGAGCCAAGTCCTTGCTGTTGTAGAAATATATATGCTGCAACTGTCATGAGCATAAGAGAGTACATCCTCTTTCAGCTCTATAGATAAACGCATCAGGATATAATGAAAAATCAGTTGGTCGCCATCAGGTCATAAAATTATGTAAATCTAACCTCAGGTGCAAAACAATGCACAACAGATTCCACTGTGCCGTTATTTATTTTACAAAAATTCAGCCAAAATGCAGAAGCCATGTGGGAGAAACTAAGTACACCCTTACTGCTTCCATAAGAATGAAGAAGGTAATTAGCAGCCAGGTGTTGCTGTTCAAATGCACTTGATTAATTGATCCTCAGCTAAAGTGACCACCTCTGTTATAGCAGACTTTTTGGCACTTTGCTGATCTGGCTCATTTAGGTGTGTTTCAACACAATCAATCAGGGAAAGGTTATAAGGACATTTCCAAACAAACTGAAGTCCATCATTCTTGTGTGGATTGAAGATTATTCTCAAGTCCAAACATTCACGATAGTAGGCAATCTTCCTAGGAGTTGACGTCCCAGCAAATTCACCCCAAAGTCAAACCGTGCCAGGGTTGGGTCCAAGTACAAAACCCAAAACCAGTGAAGTTGGCACGTTGTGTAAATCGTACATAAAAACAGAATACAATGATTTGCAAATCCAATTCAACCTATATTCAATTGAATACACTGCAAAGACAAGTAACTTAATGTTCGAACAGGTAAACTTTGAAATATTTTGCAAATATTAGCTCACTTGGAATTTGATGCCTGCAAACATGTTTCAAAAAAGCTGGCACAAGTGGCAAAAAAGACTGAGAGAGGGGAGGAATGCTCATCAAAAACGTATTTGGAACATCCCACAGGTGAACAAGCTGATTGGGAACAGGTGGGTGCCATGATTGGGTATAAAAGCAGCTTCCCTGAAATGCTCAGTCATTCACAAACAAGGATGGGGCGAGGGTCACCACTTTGTGAACAAAAGCGTGAGCTGATTGTCGAACAGTTTAAAAACAACATTCCTCAACGAGCTATTGCAAGAAATTTAGGGATTTCATCATCTACGGTCCGTAATATCGGCAAAAGGTTCAGAAAATCTGGAAAAATCACTGCACGTCAGCGACAAGGCCGAAAACCAACATTAAATGCCCGTGACCTTTGATCCCTCAGGCGGTACTGCATCAAAAACCGACATCAGTGTGTAAAGGACATCACCACATGGGCTCAGGAACACTTCAGAAAACCACTGTCAGGAACTACAGTTCGGTGCTACATCTGCAAGTGCAAGTTAAAACTCTACAATGCAAAGCGAAGGCCATTTATCAACAGCACCCAGAAACGCGGCCGGCTTCGCTGGGCCCAAGCTCATCTAAGATGGACTGATGCAAAGTGGAAAAGTGTTCTGTGGTCTGACGAGTCCACATTTCAAATTGTTTTTGGAAACTGTGGATGTCGTGTCCTCCGGACCAAAGAGGAAAAGAACCATCCGGACTGTTATAGGCGCAAAGTTCAAAAGCCAGCATCTGTAATTGTATGGGGGTGTATTAGAGCCCAAGGCATGGGCAACTTACACATATGTGAAGGCACCATTAATGCTGAAAGGTAAATACAGGTTTTGGAGCAACATATGTTGCCATCCAAGCAACTTCTTTTTCATGGACGCCCCTGCTTATTTCAGCAAGACAATGCCAAGCCACATTCTGCACGTGTTACAACAGCATGGCTCCGTAGTAAAAGAGTGCGGGTACTAGACTGGCCAGCCTGTTGTCCAGACCCGTCTCCCATTGAAAATGTGTGGCGCATTATGAAGCGTAAAATACGACAACGGAGACCCCGGACTGTTGAACAACTTAAGCTGTACATTAAGCAAGAATGGGAAAGAGTTCCACTTGAAAAGCTTCAAAAATTGGTCTCCTCAGTTCCCAAACATTTACTGAGTGTCGTTAAAAGGAAAGGCGATGTAACACAGTGGTAAAAAGGCCCCTGTGCCAACTTTTTTGCAATGTGTTGCTGCCTTTAAATTCTAAGTTAATGATTATTTGCAAAAAATAAATTAAGTTTCTCAGTTTGAACATTAAACATCTTGTCTTTGCAGTGTATTCAATTGAATACAAGTTGAAAAGGATTTGCAAATCATGTATTCTGTTTTTATCTACGATTTACATTACGTGCCAACTTCACTCGTTTCGGGTTTTGTACTTTCAAGTACTTTTGAGAATTGTACGCAAGCATTTTTTTTTTTTTTTTTACAGAGTGCTTGTGTTTGTATCTGAGTACTACCTAATAATGCCTAATATTAGGCATTAGGCTTAATGGATAATAATATGTAATAAGAACATGCACTTGTATCCAACTACTTTTCAAATTACTTGACCTATCTCTGTCAGCACTTAGGACACAAATTGATCAAGAACTTTGATAAGTACTTGAATACAAGTACAAGTACTTTAGGCATTAACAGGAAGTACTCCGATACAAGTGCAAGCACTTTGGTATTTAAAAAAAATTACTTGAAAGTACTTGAACCCAACTGTGCAATGCTCAGAGAACTTGCACAAAACCCAGGAACTACATCTAGGACTCGACAGGCCTCGTTTACCTAGTTAAATGTTAAAGTTAACGAATGTTCACGAAAAGACTCAACAACTATGGCTTGTTTGGAAGGGTTGCGAGGAAAAAGCCTCTACTCTCCATAAAGAACATGGCAGCAAGGCATTTTGCCACGTTTGGCGCAAACCAAACACAGTGTATCAACACTAACATCTCATACAAACTGTCAAGCATGGGGGATGATATGGGCTTCTTTTGCAGCCATGGGATCTAGGCACCTTGCAGTCATGGAGTTGACCACAAACTCCTCTGTGCACTAAAGTATTCTGTGAAACCATCTGTACAAAAGCTAAAGCTTGGCCACAATTGGGTGACGCAACAAGAAAATGCTCCCAAACACACCAGCAAATCTATGACAGAATGGCTGGAAAAGAAAAAAAAAAACCATCTCACTTAAGAACCCTCAGCTGTTGAAGTTGAATCGGGTGTTAGTCGGATTCTGATTGCAGAAATAATGTATGCAATGAAGCCGAGCGCTGATATCAACTAGGCTTATGCCGTCGAAGGCAACGGCTGGGGTTATATCCCCGAACGCCCCCAATCCTCCAATTCCCCAATCCTTGAATAGACCTTGAATACACTTGCATTTGAACTTAATTTCAGGTCAATCGGACAAATGGTTCTGAAGATATTGCCAAAATGGTAATTTTCCATCACAAAGCGCCACCTGGTGGCAAAATATTGAACCATACAGGTATGATGTCATCATGTGACACTTTGTGAGGTCATGACCTTGCAGTTGCACATAGTTTCATGTCAATTGGACAAATAGTTCCAAAGATATGGCAAAAATTGTGAATTCTATGTGACAAAGCTCCACCTTGTGTCAAAATTTTGAACCAAACCGGTATAATGTCATCGTGGGACACATCCTCAGGTCATGACCTTATGTTTGCACTTGATTTGAGGTCAATCGAACAAATATTTCCAGAGATATGATAAAAACAGTGATTTTTTCCGTTTTTGGCCCCTGGTGGCCAATCTATAAATTGTCCAAAATCGAATCAGTTTTTCCTCTTTATTATACTTACTTATATGCTAAACTTGGAATTTCTAATTGAAATATTACTGAAGTTATCGCATTAATACGTAGTGTGGCGGCGGCGGTCGGACCAAAAACATAATTCCCCCGGAACACCATTCGGCGTTCGGGGATATAATAACCTTTGCATGGCCATTTTTCACAATTCGCCCCCTGGTGGCCAAACTAAGAGTCGAAATTGGCAGGAATTTGATAGATAAGTGAAGGATCTATAGATGTACCACCCACCCAAAAAAGAGGAACCTAGAGGCAAACCTGAAGGTGCTAGAGCGGTGAAGTTGTTTAATTTAAAGATCGGCAACATTTACGCTATTCAACCTAGAAAACGGTAAAAAATAGGCGAAATCAAAAATGCGTCTTATATGTGATGAAGGGTGATCTCATGTGCCTTCAGTTTAACTGTGAGCGTCCTAGCGGACATAAGGAAGTTATGGCAATTTTTCATTTTTCACAATAAGCCCCCTGTTCCCCAAACTAAGAGTCAAAACTGGCTGGAATTCGATAGGTAAGTGAAGGACCCATAGATGTACCACCCACCCAAAAATGAGAAACCTAGAAGCAAACCTGAAGGCGCTAGAGCGGTAACATCGTTGAATTTAAAGATTGGCAGCATTTACGCTGGACGGCAAAGGGGACTACAATACCCCTCAGTCGACTGCCGGCTGAGGGGTAAAAATGCGTTGCAATGAGGGAAAAAAAAAAAAAATTCAATGTGTTGCTGTGGTCAAGTCAAAGTCCAGACCTCAATACAATTGAAATTCTGTGGCGGGACCTGAAAAGGTGCACAATGCAAATTTGTTTACTTTCTGCGCGATTGTTTTTTGTCTCAATTTGCAGACATCTCTCCATGATCCACTAGCTGCCTGGCCTTAAATTCACTGTATAAATAACCTGGGCTCTGGAGACCACACAGGCATCACAAACTGCAAATAAACACATGGGGCACAGGCTGTGCCCAATAACATAAAACCATTCCAGCCAATCACCGACAAGAGTCGACAGTCATGGAAGCACGGGAAAGGAGGGAACTATGGGAGGGAATGGCAGGCTACCTCTGTTTTTTTTTTAGTTCGAATGTCAACCGAAGTGAAAGTGAACAAAGTTGCATAGAGCACCTTTAAGGGAGCTGAGCATAAATATTGTTGTGTTCAAAAGAATAGCAGTGCAACATCAGTAACCTGATGAACCACTGTTCGTGGTAGAAGTGATAATTTTGCATTGCAAATAATTTACTTCTAGAAATAGTAGTGTAATACAAAAACAACAGACCCAACAGCCATAACATGCACACTGCTTATTCTGAGAAACAAAATCATTCATTTTAAGGGGAATGTTCAAAATAATAGCAATGAGGAGTTCAGAGACTTCAGGATTTTGTAAAGAAACAGGTGTCATTAATTCTCCTTTATTAAGTAGTGAAGCAACTGTTATAAAATATATTTCCTTCTGAATTGCAAAATAAAATGGGCTGTTCCAAAAGTTGTTCGGAGGAACAACGTAATTTGATGAAAAAGTTGATTGGGGAGGGGAAAATGTACAAAAAAATGCTGCAAATTATAGGCTGCTCTGCTGAAATAATCTCAAATGCTTTAAAATGGCGACAAAACTCTGAAACATACGAAAGGAAATGAGTAACTGCAGTTAAACTGGATCAAAGAATTGTCAGTATGGCAAAGATTCAGCCAACCATCACCTACAGAAAAATGAAAGACGATACAAAATTACCAGTAAGTGCTGTGACAGTCAGAAGACGTTTGATCAAAGCTACCAGCAAGAAGCCCCCGTAAAGCACTACTGTTGAAAAAATACCGTGCTAATCGCACTTAAGACCTCTTAGCTGCATATGTAAGTTGAATTGGGTGTTAGATGGACTCTGATTGCAGAAAAAAAATTTAATGAAGCCAAGTACAGATATCAATAACCTTGGCATGGGCATTTTTCATTTTTCACATTACGCCTCCTGGTGGCCAGGAATTGGCTGGAATTCGGTAGGTAAGTGAAGAATCCATAGATGTGCCACCCATGGGAAAATGAGAAACCTACACGCAAACCTGAAGGCGCTAGAGCAGCAACGTCATTGAATTTAAAGATCGGCAGCATTAAGACAGAAAACAGAGGAAAATAGGTGAAATCAAAAACGTGTCTGATATGTGATGAAGGGTGATCCCATGTGCATTCAGTAAAAATTTGAGCGTCCGAGCTCAAATAATAAGGAAGTTATGATCATTTTCATATTTCACAAGAAGTCCCCTGGTGGCCAAAGTAAGAGTCGAAAATGGCCGGAATTCAATAGGTAAGTGAGGGATCCATAGATGAACCACCCACATAAGAGAAGTGAGAAAGCTAGAAGCAAACCTGAAGGCACTTGAGTGGTAACATTGTTAATGGACAGACAGACAGACGGAGGGGATGACAATACCCCTCGGTCGATGGTCACCGCCGGCCGCAGGGTAATAAAAACAGCATGTGCAGAATCAGAGTAAAATTGATGAGATGTAAAATTGTTCTTTTTGGGTCTAGTAGTTGTCGACAGTATGTCAGACACCCCTCAGGGACTGAATTCAAGCCACAGTATGCTGTGAAGACAGCGAAGCACAGTGGGGTGCATCACGGCACAGGGATATTTTATACTATTATAATGTGCCTATTTATTGTATTCCAGGGATGATGGATCAGTTTGAAGACATCAAAAACAAGAGATTGTGTTGCCATACACCAAGGAGGAAATGCCCCTGAAACGGGTGTTTCAACAAGAAAACACTGGAGAAAGCGAGCAACATCTTGGTTGCAGACAAACAGGATTGAGGTGATGGAGTCACCAGTTCAATCCCCCCCCCAACCTCCACTCCACTGAATTACTTGTGAGGTGACATTAAAAATGCAGTTTCTGAAGCTAAACCCAAAAATTCACAGTAAATGTGGAATGTTGTGTGTTCATCCTACGGTGAAATATCGGTTTCTAGGTGCCGCAAGTTGGTTGATTCGATGCAACATTAATATTAGAGTTTGAAGATAAAATTGTTGACTGTGCTTTTTTTTTGTTGAACAGATTAACATTCCTTTCTTTGCTACCCGTTAAAGAACACAGATTTGATTAATTTGTTAATGCTTTGATTCGGAATTGAATGTGATGTTTCCAGTACATTTGAAATATGGAACCGAAGGCCATATAAACATTTTTTGCACTTTATTCACGTTTTTCAGTTGTTTTTTTTTTAAACACAACTGTAAATTCCCTCAAACATCAATGAACTGAAGCAATGTCGTAAGAGTGGGCCTAAATTCCTTCATCACAATGTGAGATACTGATAAAATCACAAACGATTAGTTCAAGTTATTGCTCCAGAAGCTATTGAAACATAGGGTGTTACTTAGTTTCTCACAGATTAACTTCTGCATTTATTTAATAAATAATGGCACGGACGAATCTGTTGTGTGTTGTTTTACACCTGAAATTAGATTTACCTAATTTTAGGACCCGATATGGACCAACTGAGATATATAGATAGATAGATATATATATATATATATATATATATATATATATATATATATATATATATATATATATATATATATATATATATATATATATATGATAGAAGTACAGAACTAAAAGAGGGTTTACTTTGCTTTTCTCATGATTGTACAGAATTTCTAAAAAAAAAAAAAAGTGATTAGCCACAGTGTGAACCACCTGCTGTGTTTCCAGTCATGAGACAGAACACACACTGTCAGAAAGAGGTACAGAACGAGTATTAGTTTTATTATGATCAACCATTGAAAGAAAGAAAGATACAGTCGTAAAGGAAGAGAAGTGGACCCTGTTATAAGCATTACTTACAGATAGAAGGTAATAGACATAAAGGGGCGACAGGAATTTGAAAATGCCATGTTTACCATTGCTTACCATTAGGACTCGAACAGTTAATTTTTTTTTTAAAAAACAGCTGCCTTTTATATATTCATATATATATATACTTTTTTATACATATACTTTTTTTTTTTTAAGTAACATTCTTTTGAAACTGTGCAAGTGCTTTGCTGGTATTCCATGAATGGTAAACAGTTGGAGTTGGTCCAGTGCATTACATTAAGACAAAAAAATGCCTACGTGTACACCAACCCCATTAAACTACAGCCTGCATGGCTATCACTACAGGCGAAATGGTGCGAGAGATGAGCAAGGAAGTGAGGAGAATGCAAAAAGACTTGTGGGAGCTCCAAAGCAGTTTTAACACGTAGCCAGTGACGAAATCTCACCGCCCCCCGCAGGAGTGGTTTCTTTATATAAAGGTGCTAACACACCCCCACACACACAAAAAAAGAAAAGAATGCATTATTGCTCAGACGCTACAGTAGCCCATAGTCGAGACAAACTGCACAACTGTACTGAAACGCGTTACCCAGCAGTGGGGAACCCAGTAACCCAGAAGAGATGGCGCCAATTTCCCAACCTCACAAAATCACACTCAAGTAGCCTCAGTTACAAATTCTGGGTCAAGAACATATTTAGCAGACAATTTATTTAAAAAAACGAAAAAATTAATCTCCCTCAATCTTCAGCCGTCTTTGAAGGCTTCACATAATCCAAACTAAGTGAGCATAATTCACCAAATTAATTAAATAACTGAAGTTACCGCAGAATTCTGTGAAGGTACAGGCTCATTTAGAAACTTGGGTGTCGCAGATCCGTTCAAAACCACCCCCCTCGTTAAAAAAAAATTAAATGCATAATTTCAGCAAGCAATTCTTTGAATGACTTAGCTAAAGAGGTAAAACAAGACTAAGAGGGGAATCTACACGCAAATGACAGATTGATTTCCTCCCGGTCTTTCGAGAATACGCCCGGCGTTTCTGGTACAGAGGTCCGCAGAAGACCAGGCCATTTCTCTTCCGACGCATCAACACAAGCATTAATTTCCCCATTACTCAGAGAGATGTGAGCAGACCTATGCCCACTGATAAGGGCACACCACGCTAGGCTAATGTACCGCGAGCGTTGAACGTGACCTTTGACTCCAGTAGCTTTGTTGGAAAATCTAGTCTGCTTGAAAAATTTAAAAAATAAAAAATGAGAGAATGGGGAAGACAATGATGTTTTCTATTAAACAATGCAAACCATTAATGAAGCTCCACCTACAGCTGGGTTAAGAACAATCCTCCCACCTCCATTCTCAAACCATGACAAATGGCCACACCCATAGAGAAGGATGAACCAATGAGGGGCATCACTGCCTGCTGCCAATTAGACTGACCCACTAGCCTAAACATGATTCTAAATTAACCAAATGTATATATACTGGCATATTCAATTAAATTCTAGTAACACAAGCAATCTTCCCACCATAACGGTTTCAAAATATGACTGGCACAATCAAAGCTAGCTATCACACAGACCATTATACCCAGATGAAAGTATTTAGTGAGGAAAACAAAAATAATTTTAAAAATTGGGTTTGAATATATGATGGCAAAAAGTGATAAGGTAAATTGATCACACATACATACACAGGAACAACACAATCCGTTTTAAAGAAAGGAAACAAGAGTTACAACTTTTATTCACACTTTACAAAAAAAGCTATTTTTTCCAACATACAGCACTATCTGCAATTCAACATAATAGTTTCCATATTTTACGATGTTCCAAATCAAAAAAAAAGGACAAGAAAAAGGGAAAATGCACAGAAAAGAACAGGTCCTGGAGGAGGACGACAGGTCTACCGCTTCCCCAATTTTCCTCGTTACGAAGAGTAATAAAAAAAGATTAAAATTCGCTTTTGCGTAATGGCAAAAAGCAGAGTTTTAAAAAGAGTGTAATAATATTCCATTTCCAGAGGGTAGCTGCACTAGTGATCTACTTTAAGTGCTTGTCAATCAATTTCATTAAAATAACCTTTAAAAAAAAAAAAAACATGAAAATTGAGCAAAGAACGAATTCCCGTGGAACATTCTTAGCACATCGAGTAATTTATACGTTTCATGCTTTTCTTATTTTCCATTCCCTCCCACTCGGTGGATGATTGTACGACAGGCGGCCCACATCATTAAAACGACAAGCTCAGAGCACTTCTGGCCCACAGTAGAGAAACAGCAATACACCCAGAGAGAGGGAAAATGGCCCCTTTTCTCCCTCCCATTTAAAAAACAAAACCCAAAAAAAAAAACGAAAACAAAAAACCTCTCGTAACACAGTTGCGGCAAGAGGACGACTTCCAATCTTTACACTTGGCTTTCTTGCCGCAAGTGTCAGATGGCACTACAATATTAAAGCAGAAAACATAACGGGGAGGCAAACTAACGTGATTCGGAGAATAACAGCCTGAGTTTAAGGGAGAGATGGGCGAGGGGACGGGAAGAGGAGACTCCGTGCGGCGATTTTAGACGAGACCGCAGAACAGGGGCATCTAAGGGGCAGTGTAACGTGTGCATATTAAATATTGTGTAACTGAGGGGAAAAAAAAACAAACACAAAAAAAAAAAAACCAGGAGATTTCCGAACTAGAGCACTGCAGCAGAGACGAGCGCACATACAAGGTTAAGCAGCTTAAAACGTCAAACTGTGTCACTCATTACCTGATTGAGAGAGTTCAATACCTCCAAGCAAACAAAATTTCAAAAGACACAGTAATATTCAATTCCTAAAACCCACAAAAGACCTCCAATGAAAACATCCACAAATGTTTACACCTTGTGTGTACGCATATATACACACTGTATATATGCAGTATCTAAAATATACACACAAACTACATGCGCAAAGAAGTGCTTAAGGGGTTTGGCCTCTTCGCATGTTGCAGTTCCCACTGTGGCAATGACTGAACTTCCACCTCGTCACCACCAGGGCGGCGATATGGCAGCTCGCAGCAGCTGGCAGTCGACCGCAGCTCGAGGCGGCAGAACAGCCCATTTATCGCTCAAACAAAAGAAACGTTTCGCAAGCTCGCCAAGATGCGCGTTTGCGCCATTTACCCAGAAACAACTTCTTTACAGTCAAGCAGATTCTTGACAAAATTGGCTTCGTCCGAATCAGAATTTGGAGTGCAAAACTTCAATAATAAGAATAATAATAATAATAATTAAAAAACAGCAGTACATTTACAAATTGTCACTGAGAAGATTGCAGAGGTGGGAACCCAGAAACAACCTCTGTTTTTTTTTTTGTTTTTTTTTCAAACTAGTACAAGCTGGTCTTTCATAGATATATATATATATTTTAAACACCTTAAAACAGTTACAAATATCACCTTAGTTTACAATACAATCTTGTTTTTTTTTTTCTCTAAACTGGATCATAATTCTTGGTACAAAAAATGCCACACAGGTCAGGTCTTTTTGTGGTTCATATACAATCATGTAAAGGCGGAATCCAAACTTCAGTTACATTAACGTTATACAAACATCTGTAGGAAAATCCCCTAGAGGAGGGTACAGTTTATGGCCAGGGAAGGAGGACTCTACTGGCCTCTGAGACAGTGCTACAAATCTGCATTTGTGTGTGTGTGTGTGTGTGTGTGTGTGTGTGTGTGTGTGTGTGTTCACGCACATATGTATGTATGTGCGTGGGTGCGAGCAAATCAGTGTACATGTGTGTGTGCGTGTGTATGTGCGTGAGAAAGAGTGAATGAGCTGGTGCCCAAAAGAGCCCGCCTCCCCGTATTTAAAAAAAGGCAGAGATGATAGTCAGCCAATCCCGAGCCTGCGCTGCCGCTGTGTAACCGCGGCCACCATTTGAGTGACAGGACACTGCAGCGGTAGCCTTAGCACTGTTCAACGTTGACAGATCCACAGTTGGCCCATGTCCGACAGCGCGTTTACCAGAAGGTGACGGTTCTGCGGTTAGCATGCCGCGGCTACGCGCCGCCGTTAACTTCATCCCACCTCAATGAAAAAGCAAAAAAAAAATAAAAAATACACAGACCGATAAAAAACAGAGGACCACGGCGACGACATCTGACCTCAAAACAGCTCGTTCAAATTCATAACCCTGCCTTAAAAATGGTCACTGGGGCCTGGTTACCCAGTCTGTAACGGCGTTCGCCCGTTGGCTACTGTCGCGAACCCTTTGCTTGCTGGAAACGGCCCCTGTATGGACAGCACCGAATGCAAGGATGCAAGGCTGGTGGGCAGGGCTCGTATAGCACCAGGAGAAACTCGTAAAATGCGCCAGCAATACTGGCAGGCGTGCTACCTCCAATACCGCCAAGTCCCCAGAAACTTCTTGATAAGGAGTTAGGCCAGATGATCTATATTGTTGACAGCTGTCATTCTCTAAAAATCTGTTTTTTCACTCAAGGAATGACACACGTTTGGTCTACAGACATAGGCTCCCTGTTCTTTAAACTCCGCCAGATCTAACCAGGACTATGTGCAACTCAGGCTTCGCGCCTCTGTACAAATTACATATTCTACTCTTTTCAAAATTCCTAACTGTCCCTTGGCGTGGACACGACAAAACATCTCCAGACTATACCAGAGTCTGAGGCTCTGCGATCATCGCCGTGGTCCACTCCTGTACAAGAACATACATGAAGTTGAGGAGTGGGATGTTGCATTATCTCCGAAAAATGGTAGGAATTTTACAAAGGATTGACATCAGCATTGTTTTCAAATTAAAACCTGAAAAAAAAAAATTAGAAAACGAAAAAGCAAAAAATAGGAGGAAAAGTCGGTAGGCCATATCCCGCTCGTCTGCTGTATTACTCAAGGTCAATAAAGGTTTTGGGTTTCTTCCGAAGTTTACGAAACTTAGCCGAGCTGCAAGAGGCGGCTCCCTCTGCTGGCTCGGAGGACTACCTGCGGCTGGGCAGGTGGACCCCGTTGAGCGGAGGCGGGTAGGTCAGGGCAAGCTCCAGTTGTGCAAACAGGGAGAAGTGATCAGAGGGGACGTGGGGGTGGGGGCAGCCGCTGATATTGTTCTCAAGAAGCCAGTTTGGATCCAAGGGCCCGAGGACCCCCAAAACATTGAGCAGAGGCTGGGAGTAGAAGATGTAGTCAATGACGCCCTGCAGAGAGACCAGAAAATGTGGTTACAACTGATCTGCGTGCAGGTACATCGCGCACAATCAAGGGTCAACCATGGACAGTTTTCTCCAACTCTGAGATGCTGTGAAGACCGTGAAGACAGCAACACTCGAGCTCACCTTGAGGTCGAAGGTGTCCGTTCTAGATCTCACCTAGACATTGAAGGTGGCCCTTCTGGAACTCATCTTGAGGTTGAATGACTATTAAAGACCTCACCCTGAGGTTGAAGGCGGCTGCTTGAGACCTTCCTGTGAGGTCTTGGGTGGCTGTTCAAGCACTTACCTTCAGGTTGATGGTAGTTGTTCTAGATCTCACCTTGAGGTGAAAGGCGGCTGTTGTTGAGCTCTCAGTTGCTGCACTCACCTTGAAGTCAAAAGTATGGTCGGGGTAAAGGCTTGATATAATTCCTGGACTCACCTTGAAGTCGAAGTTGCAGTCAATGTACCGCATGAGGCTGTTCTAGAACTCCCTTTGAAGTCAAAATTATGGTCCGTGCACGGCATGAGGCTGCTCGAGAACTCACCTTGAAGTCGAAGGTGTAGTTGGTGTAAGGCATGAGGCCGTTCTCGTAGGCACTCTTCAGCTTGAAGCCGTGCGTGATGCGCCCGTTGGACGTGGTGCTGTTGCCATTGCAGTTGAAGTTGGTCAGGCTGTCGATGTAGCGCAGCTCCTTGAAGTCCTTGTGCGTGGAGTCGACTCCGCCCGTACTAAGATACTCCACCACACCTAAGCAGACATGAACAGACGCACAGGCCATAAATTGGCGCTCAGGAAGGCCCACGTGAACTACTGAGGTCGACAATCAATTGGATACGCTTGGTTCTGTGTTTCTAATTGTGCATTCTGGGTTTCTCTGATGTTTTAAGCAATCACAATGGCTTATAACAGCATTTACAGGCATTGACCTAATCCCTTTACCCAACGCAATATATAGGATGACATAAATGCACACGAAGATACTAACAGAGTGAAATGCCCAGAAGGAAGTGAAGTGCTAAGTGCAAGCAAAAAAAACACACAGATCACAACTTGAGCTCTAGAGAACAGGAATCATTAAATCATGATCCTCAGAGGCCAAGAACTGCTGGTCTTCCGAGGGTTTTAACTTATTTGTAGATGAAATTGATCACATGCAGCTCTTTGACTACATGTGAGGTATTTTAATGCAAATTACGTGATGGGGCCATTCTCCGAAATTTGAGCCCAGAAGGGCAAATTTTCAAATAAGCTCCTTCAAATAACTTGTAGGGCCCCATGACATCGGTTTTATTTTTTCCAAAATTCCATTTTTACCTTTTTAATTTTTTGGAATTCTGTTTGTTTTTTACCTTTTACACCAATTTTCCCATCAGAGATGGTGCGCCATTTATGTTAAAGAGTAATACGTCCACTAATAGAAATAACCTAAAATTTGTTGTTGCAACACAACATTGCTCAATTTTCCTCAGTACTTAAAGTCAGAACAAATACTGCATAGTGAAGGAATATAACATTGCACTGTGAAGAAATAAAAAAATTTGTTTTACCTGAAATAATATTCCAAAATAAAAGCGTCACATGAAACAAAGTGTAAGCTACAGTCAAAAAGGCAGACAACGGCTGTATTGACATGCACCCGTCCGAATGCCCCTTTTTAATCATTTATAATTATATTGTATATATGAAAGTAGCAGTAATGACACCCAGTTTCCCCAAGCGATCAACAGTTGTCTGATTTTAATGCATCAACTTTATTTATCTACAACACAAATTCTGAAATAGTTGGGACAAAATGTAAATTGTGAATAAAATCAAAATCCAAGGACTTTCAGATCACGAGCTAATATGTTATTTACAATAGAACATAGATAATATTTCAAATGTTGAAACGGAGACATTTTTATGCACAAAATGAGCTTAGTTCAAATTTCCTGGCTGCAGCAGGTCTCAAAAAAGTTGGGACGCATGCAAAAAAAAGGGCTGAAAAAGCTATTTATATATAAGAGAATCAGCTGAAATAACATTTAGCAAGTAAAGAAGTTAACTGGCATCAGGTGTTTAACATGATTGGCTATAAAAGGGATGTCTTAGAGAGGCTGAGTCTCTTAGAAGTAAGGATGGCCAGAAGCTCTCCAACCTGTGAAGGCTTGCGTAGAAGAATTGTGGAATACTTTAAAATCAATGTTTCTCAATGTTAAATAGCAAAGGCTTTGCAGGTCTCATCATCGACAGTGCATAACATCATCAAAAGATTCAGAGAAAAAGGAAAAACCTCTGTGCGTAATGGACAAGGCCGAAGACCTTCACTGGATGCCCGTGATCTTCGGGCCCTCAGACGCCACTGCATCACTCACCGGCATGATTCTGTCATTGACATTACTAAATGGGCCCAGGAATACTTCAAGAAACCACTGTCAGTAAACACAGTCCACCGTGCCATCCACATATGCCATCTAAAACTCTATCATGCAAAAAGGAAGCCATTGTTGAGCATGATCCAGAAGCACTGCCGTGTTCTGTGGGCCAAGGCTCATGTAAAATGGACTGGAGCAAAGTGTCCTGCGGTCAGGCAAGTTCAAATTTGACATTCTTCTTGGAAATCATGGACGTCGTGTCCTCCGGGCTAATGAGGAGAAAGACCACCCCTCCAGTTATCAGCATTCAGTTCAAAAACCAGCATCTCTGACGGAATGGGGATGCATCAGTGCCTATGGCGTGGGACACCTGCATGTTTTAAAAAGCACCATGAATGCTGAAAGGTATACAAAGGTTTTAGAGCAACATATGCTCCCCTCCAGATGACATCTATTCCAGGGAAGGCCTTGTGTATTTCAGCAGGACAATGCAAAACCATATACTGCAGCTATTACAACAGCATGGCTTCGTGGTAGATGAGTCTGTGTGCTGAAGTGGCCTGCCTGCAGTCCTGATCTTTCACCAACTGCAAACATTTGGCACATAATTAAATGAAAAGGCTGTCAAAGCAGACCCATAACTCTCCAGCAGCAGGAGGCCTGTATTGAACAAGAGTGTGATCAAATTCCAATGGCTAAAATCAAAACTTGTCTCCTCAATGCCCAGACGCCTCCACTCGGTTTACATTTTTACAAATTTACACTTTGTCCCAACTATTTCAAAACAGGGGTTGTAGTATTCCATTGTACTTCAGTTTATTTTCATGATTTTGGACACATGAATGTTTACGTTGTTCACTTCTGTCCACCAAGTTCAGCTTTCCTACACTGTTAGAAACTGACCGAATTTAAACGTTAAATTAACGTATTGTCTCCTTGTTATTATCCCCCGCCAACACGAAGTGGGAGGGGGATATAGGTTTGACCTCCGTCCGTTCGTCCTTGCGTCCGTCCGTCCGTGTGTGCGTCCGTCCGTCCGTCCGAGATAAAGGGGACAGCTTTACTCAGAAACTACTACAGATACAGTAACCAAATTTGGTGTGTAGCTTCAGACCATAAAGGCCTTGATTGAGTTCGAAAATGAGAAGCGCACGATTGGCGGGGGATGTTGTAGACCATGTCGACTTGTTTTAACTTTAACTGGAGTCATGTGCGCATTTAACCGTGGTTTACACTGAACTCTTGTAAACTTATAGTATAATTGCAGTTAAAACAAGTCGACATGGTCTACAACATCCCCCGCCAATCGTGCGCTTCTCATTTTCGAACTCAATCAAGGCCTTTACGGTCTGAAGCTACACACCAAATTTGGTTGCTGTATCTGTAGTAGTTTCTGAGTAAAGCTGTCCCCTTTATCTCGGACGGACGGACGGACGGACGGACGGACGGACGGACGGACAGAGGTCAAACCTATATCCCCCTCCCACTTCGTGTTGGCGGGGGATAATAACAGGCAAAAAACCTGCATGTTTATGACAATGTATTTGCTGAAACTGAGACTGGCGCAGTTTCATTTACATACTTTAGTTTTTAGCCTCCTTCATTGATTCCAGTTTGAGCAACACGCAGCACCATCCTGTATTCACTGTGTCCGGACAAAGGCAGACAAAATGAAGTATTTATGTGCACTTCAGAATGAAGTTGTTCCAATCTTAATACACAAAGTATACATATATGGATATAATCTGTTTTATGCGAATAACGGATTATGTCCGTTTTAAGCATATAGTGGATTACGCTGATAATGGACAAAATGAGCTGGTCCAATTGAATTTGTTATATGTGAGTTTTACTGGTAATATGAAAACAGATTATGACTCCGGAATTGGAATTAAATAATCATGAGGCTACAGATAGGTAGAGCAGGATGTGCTCACAGCAACACAGAAGTTAACAACGTAGTTTATAGTTTTGCAAAGTGAACAAAATATTTTTTCTCTAATCGTTGCACACATTGCATTAAGAAGTAAGCAGAGCGTTTTACTGCAGATGGCTAATTTTTATTCATTGGAAAACAGGTCTAGAATGATCAGCACTCATTTTAACTTAAGGAGAACTGGCGACACCTGATTGTCCTTAGGATTTTTGGAGCTTATGCAAGGTCATTTCAATTAGGCATGGTGGCTTTATTTTGCCGTGGCGGTGTGCCGCGATCAATTACACGTAGCGGAAACCCTGCAATGCACTGCACTGGTCACCAACTCCCAACCAGCTACAATTAAGTTTCTAAGATATTTTCTTAAACCCAGAAATTGCGACATTTTCTGTCGCTTTAAATGAAAACGTAGTGACCTGCCTCATATTCCACGTGGATGCATCGCTCCTAATGCATTTTGTGGAAGTGTTGCTTCAACTTGTTTGAAGTTTCCAGACTTCAGGTTGGCTACTAATACTGATAAGTAGTTTGCAAAATGACTGTTTCATCTGGTGAATAAGAGTGGAGACCTATTCAGCTTTTATCAATTTAAGTTGAAGACATCGACCTGAACAGTGAACGGACAGTGGTACTTTAAGGTAAACTAAATTTTTTCCTTTGTTTTAATAAACTTCGAAAGCCTTGTCTGTGGAAATCTTTCAGTTTTGCCGCTTTCTTGTAAGTGGAAAGAAAATCGGCAGTCAAATAATTAGTAGTGTATCGGGATATGTATCGTATCGCGACCCCTATATCGGGATACATACGGTCTCGTGACGCCACAGTATCGATACACCTCTATATAAAGTATAGTAAACTTCACCCTCTACCCAGGGGTAATCATGGAGCCTGGGGGCCATGAAATGAAGAATTTTGATAAAGCACCTCAAGACCCTTCCATCTATGAATAGTATTGGTTTCCAGCCTCTCTTGGTCTGGAGAAGATGATTGTTTAAATTTTTGGCAATATGACCCCATTTGGGCCCCACCCCTCAGCTCCTGGGGAAGAGACAGGGTGAAAAGTCATTGAATCAAACTGTCATCTTATAGTAAAAATACCAATCAAGTTTGAATGATTTCCGGTAGAAAATGAACAAAACATACCGAAAAGTATCATTTTCCTACATAAACTATAGTAAATTTCGCCCCCTCCCCAGGGGCAAACATGGAGCTCGAGGATCATGGAATTTACAATTTTGAATAAGCACCTCGAGAGCCTCCCATCCATGAAGAGTATTGGTTCCCAGCATATGCAAAAATTTCAATTTGACCAGTTTTAGCCCCGACCCTGAGGGGTGCAACGATTCTGAATTGCGGTTTTTTGTAGGCGTAGAACCACCACCTGGTGCCATGGTGCGAACATCCAAGCTTTCCCGTTTCCTTCATTCAACTCGACGCAGTCTTGAACGAAAGTGCCAAACAAAGAGCCAAGTGAGCCAGAGTGTTTGAGACATGTGGAGACAGTTATCAACTCATCTCATTCAGTCCTTCCATTTGCAGAGTTCGCTGGTGCTAGGCTAGCGCAAGTCAACGGTTTTAGTTAGCCAACCAATAAAAACAAACAGTCTTACCCACTTCACAGTGCACCCGGAACAAATCAGTTATAAAGCCAGGCTATCGATGTATATGCCTGTGTTGAAAGAACAATGTTTGAAATAAAACTGACTTTGCATTTTGAAGGATTTATGTCTCAGCAGCAGCAGCTCCTTATACTTCCTAAAACTAAATGCACGGCCTGTTTACGCCTTCTAGACCGTCGCATCGCATTCCTCAGCAGTGGAAAACGCGTTCAGTCTGTAGATATAAAGAAAATTTCGTTGCGCTTACCGGAGTCAGGCAGGGAGTTGAGATCGGCGCACAGCACCAGCGGGATGCCGTTGGTCTCCCCGGAGAAGGACGACAGCTTGAGGCTGCGCGACGCTTTGTCCACAATGTTCTTCACCTCCGACATGAACATCATGGTCTGCACCAGCTTCACGTCCGAGTACTCAGGGTCCCAGTGCATGTGCGCGTTGGCCACCAGGATCAGCTGCTTTTCCATGCTGGGCAGAGACTTCCCCACTGAGGAGAGGAAAAGGGGGAGTGAGCTTGAGCCAAAATGGGGAACGAGGACTGCTGGGCCAATCTCAGCCCAAATACATGCACTTCTTGGATCTAATGCCACATTTTCACATACCGCTCTTTCTTTAAGGTTCTTTAAGGTTTAAGTATTTTTTCATGAGCTTTGTGTTATTTTTGTTGTGGTGCAGATTGGATTTAAAATGTCAGGTCAATAAAGATCAAAAAGCTTTCTGGTTGAATGAGTCCTTGCAAGTTTGGGTGCGCGCGCATACATATTTGTGTGAGTTTTGGTCTGTGCGGGCAGGATCACTTTGCCCTTTGCGAGCGCACACACATGCAGACATAATGGGTCAATGACAAATAAGCCTTAAAAAATGTTTTTTTTTTTTTTTTTAAATTAATCTTTAAAAAAAATGTACAGAAAACATTTATTTGGAGTTGGAAGAGTGTGTTTAAATAAGTCTTAATGGTTGCACAACATTTACAGGTTTTAAGAACAGTTTTAGATTGTATTCGCAATTTCACCAACCAAAAAATGTCAGGTACCGCAATCAAAAGTTTCTATGGGAGGGGGGGGGGAAAAAAAAAAAAAAAAAAAAAAAACACTTCCTTAGTGATTTTTTTTGTAAGTATACTTGAGAGTATCTGCCTAAAACAATACCATTTTGTAATTGAGCTGGGTATTAAAAGTAACTTATGAATTCTTTATTGTATGGGGCGGGTATTTTGGTTACCCAAAAAATTTAAGAACAATTAACCCCTTAAGCCCTGAGCCCCCTTTTTTGGCAAGCCCAAAATGAAATGAGTATATCGCTCCGACTAATTGGTCCATTTGAATAATCTTGGTATCATAATAAAGGTAAAACCATTTGGGATTTCAGCCCTGGTGTAAAAATCACAATATGTCACTGAGTCAGAGTAAATGGAGATGGAACACCGTGTAAATGAAATATCTCATTTTGCACCTAACAAGTTTTACTTCGATCCCTTGTAAATTTGAGTTGCAGCCTGAAACCTCTAAAAAATTACAGCACAGAATCTCATTATCATCAGTGCCAAAGTTTATTCTGATCAGGTCAATCAGAGAAAAATTAGAGGGGAATGCCTAGGTGGCTTCTCCATTTTGGCAATTAGATGCCTTGTGTTCCATTTCAGATTTCTCAGATACCAAGCTGTAAAACTTAAAAAATTTCACTTGTATATCACTACAGGCATCCATTCCATCCAAAGACAACATTTTTTTATTTTTAGAATATATATAAAAAATATATATATTATTTCAGCCAGTTTTGTTGCCTATAGAATTTCCCATTCAAACATAATACATACAATGAAAATTAAGTTTGACTCCAATGGAGCATATATATTAAAAAGCAAAACAAATAAATAAAATGATAAATACAAAGGCCATGTGAAAAAATGTTAAAGAAAAGTCAGAATAACAATACCCCAGTTATTATTGGTAGAAGGAAACTGCAATGATTTCCAAAAAAATTTCCCTGGTCAGGAATCGAACCTTCACAATTTCCTTCACAGCGCGCATTTTACCCAATAGGCTACGCCACTTGACAACAGTATACGGTCAAATTGCCCATTCAACGCATGGGTAAGGAAAATACGTAGCCTACTGTACTGTTGTAGTCTCAGTATTTGTGCGGAATAGTGCAAAGATTCTGTCAGAAAACAACTTTGAAAATGAATGTTGAATATTTAGCGGATAATAATTCGGACAATACCTAAATAAACTAGTTACGCGTTTATATTGTCGCGCTATTCAAGAACATGCATATGTCCCATTGACTCCGTTTGACGCACTGGGAACGCAAGGCTGTAGCTCAGGCTAGGTTTCTACGATTAAGGTGGTTTAGAGCTCGTTAGAATCATCAGGACTCATACAATCAAATTCCTACCGGCATAGTCTAACTGACAGCGTCACAAGCCAATGACAGACAGGAAAGTACATTGCAAGCCAGCTAAATGCTATTGGAGCGGAGATCTTTGAAGCAATGCCCTGGGAAAGAACGTGCTAGGATCCCAGCAGATCTAGTTTCGTTATAACACGAACACATTAGGCTAACAACAGCGAGCGCAGATTTATCCTCAAGCAGTTTTCTTTATTGCAAAATATCAAAGGTAAGATTTTTTTTCTGCTAATCTCTGTAGACTGTAAGGTGTATGCTTGCTGTTCTTTGAATGTCGTGTCGGTTTAAAATGACAGGGCTCATATCATTGCATTCTGTGGACTTTCCTCTTTTGAGGTATCGTTTTTATGCATAGCACAAATTCAGCAGAAATTCTGGCGATTCAGCGCTGATACGATTTTATCCGATGTTTTGCGAGATGCTAATTTACTTGCTTGGTGCTTGAATTGTGTTCGGTTGAGGTAAAAATGGTTTACACAAGCTTTTGGCTGAGTTTCTTTACAAAATGTGGATATGCCGCTTGACAATGCCGCAATTGGGAACTTGCAGTTGCACATAGTTTCATGTCAATTGGACAAATGGTTCCAAAGATATGGCATAAATGGTGAATTTTATGTGACAAAGCTCCACCTTGTGTCAAAATTTAGGACCAAACAGGTATAATGTCATCGTGGGACACATCCTCAGGTCATGACCTTTCATTTGCACTTGATTTGAGGTCAATCGGACAAATATTTCCAGAGATATGATAAAAACAGTGATTTTTCCGTTTTTGGCCCCTGGTGGCCAATCTAGAAATTGTAAATTGTCCAAAATAAAATCAGTTCTTGCTTTTGATGATACGTACCAATTTGCAAAACATGAATTTTCTAATTGAAATATCACTGAAGTTATCGCGTTAACACGTAGGGCGGCGCGGGGCGGTCGGACCAAAAACATAATATCGCTGAAACGTCATTCAGGGATAAAATTATGCCCCCATATTATATTAATTAATATTTTAAATTACATATTTAATACATTTCACAGTGTTAACTTGCTCAGACGGTTGCGCCACCTGTCATTGAGGGTTTGAGGTGGCAAATCATAAAATGTGTATATTTTTATGATAAACTGTAAATATGTTCAAATTAAACAGGTTTTATAGAATAAAATTATGCTCATTATGAATCATGTAAAATTATTTTAAACCAAAGCAGTGCACTCGGACAATGTCACGTCATTGATCCACGCGGGTGCGTGAGCATGAATAAGCGCAAAGACTCACCGCACTGCTCCATGGCCTCCTTCCGCAGCTCCAGCAGCACCGCCACGCCGATGTTGTCCTTGGTCATGACCCGGTTCAGCATGGCCTCTGAGCCCTCAGAGTTCGCCATGGCCAGCTGGTTAAACTCCACCGTGTGCTTCTGCACCAGGCCAAACCTGCAGGGACGAGCGGGCAGAGGAGTCAACACAGGGCTCAAGCACTACTGCAGCGAACAGAGAGATCGACCCCTGAGCAGGGCCCTTGAGCCCATATTATTCTGGGGAACTGGGGCTGGCTCTGGCTTTATCGAACCGTGACCCCGAGACAAAGTCAGGGCTACTATGGATCTGGCCTCTTCATGCGTCTGCCGCCGCCGTAGAGATTTCCTGACGGACGGACAGATTTTAAATGTCGCATTTTATGCCATTTCTTTTATATCCAGTATACACTACAGGTAAAAAATTTGGAAGCAACTTTTTTTTTTTTATTTACCTTTATTTGTGCTTATAGGTTTATACATTCTTGAGACATGATGTATAACATACCTATTACCATGTGAAAAACAAAAAGAGAAAGGAAAAGAAATTCATAGAGAATAACAAAAATAAACAGAATGATAATAAAAACAAGTATTTGACACTAACATGTCTTAGTCCCCCGTCACAAAATGTGAAATCGTGTCAAAAAAAACAATTTCTCAGTGTGACCTTGAGAATGGCGCGAAGGTCACCGAAATGGGCTTGCGCCAGGGTATCACCCTTATACATGTTGACATAAGATTTGAAGTAAATCCATCGATTCGTTCTTGAGATATCTTGCTGACAACGCTATCAGTGTGAAAATCCACAATCTCTCGGTGTGACCTTGAGAATGGCACGAAGGTCACCAAAATCGACTGGCGCCGGGGTATCACACTAATACATGTTAACATAAAATTTGAAGTAAATCTGTCGATTCCTTCTTGAGATATCTCGCTGAAAAGGCTATCAGTGTGAAAATCCACAATCTCTCGGTGTGACCTTGAGAATGGCGCGAAGGTCACCGAAATCGACTGGCACTGGGGTATCACAGTAATATATGTTGACATGAAATTTGAAGTAAATCCATCGATTCGTTCTTGAGATATCTTGCTGACAACGCTATCAGTGAGAAATTCCACAATCTCTCGGTGTGACCTTGAGAATGGCGCGAAGGTCACCAAAATCGACTGGCGCCGGGGTATCACACTAATACATGTTGACATAAAATTTGAAGTAAATCCGTCGATTCCTTCTTGAGATATCTTGCTGAAAAGGCTAGTGTGAAAATCCACAATCTCTCGGTGTGACCTTGAGAATGGCGCGAAGGTCACCGAAATCGACTGGCACTGGGGTATCACAGTAATATGTTGACATGAAATTTGAAGTAAATCCATCGATTCGTTCTAGAGATATCTCGCTGACAAGGCTATCAGTGTGAAAATGCAAAATCTCTCGGTGTGACCTTGAGAATGGCACGAAGGTCACCGAAATCGACTGGCGCCGGGGTAATTTGAAGTAAATCCGTCGATTCCTTCTTGAGATATCTTGCTGAAAAGGCTAGTGTGAAAATCCACAATCTCTCGGTGTGACCTTGAGAATGGCGCGAAGGTCACCGAAATCGACTGGCACTGGGGTATCACAGTAATATGTTGACATGAAATTTGAAGTAAATCCATCGATTCGTTCTAGAGATATCTCGCTGACAAGGCTATCAGTGTGAAAATCCACAATCTCTCGGTGTGACCTTGAGAATGGCGCGAAGGTCACCGAAATCGACTGGCACTGGGGTATCACAGTAATATGTTGACATGAAATTTGAAGTAAATCCATCGATTCGTTCTAGAGATATCTCGCTGACAAGGCTATCAGTGTGAAAATGCAAAATCTCTCGGTGTGACCTTGAGAATGGCACGAAGGTCACCGAAATCGACTGGCGCCGGGGTAATTTGAAGAAAATCCGTCAATTCGTTCTTGAGATATGTCGCTGACAAGGATTCGGGACGTACGGACGGACGGACGGTCATGAATACTATGTTCCGCGCAGCGGGGGACAATGAAACAAAAGGTAACTGAACAAAAACAAATACTGGACGTTACATGACAAAACTAAGTGGAAAAAACTTAACAAGACACAAGACAAGACTAGGAAAACAAGACAAATATGGACAAACGGGACATGATTGGACGGACAAAACAAAATTAGGACAGACAGAACAAAGTTGGACAGGCAGGACGAGACTTAACTAGCAGGATAATGCAAACAGTTAAAGTTTAAAATATTGTAGCAGCATATTGTAAAAACATGGGGTTTGTAATCAGGTGTAGTAAGATACAATACTGATTGAGATCGGTCAATCAAAAGAAACATTTGAAAATAAAATAAAGTTCAACAACCAGTACATAAGAGACACTGCATGGGGGAAAGTAAACATATTAATGAACACAAATAAAGAAATACAACTTTATAACATATCAATACACATTTTAGATTTTGATTTCTTCTTTGGGGTACACATATTTAACAGGAGCAGGGACACAAAGGAATCATTTTTGAAGGTAGTGCAAAAAGGGAGTCCAGGTTTTCTCAAAGGATGGGATATTGTTTGTTATGGAGGCAGTTAATTTTTCCAGATTAGAATGGTCAGTTAATAAGTTAAACCAGTGGGTTATGGATATTTTAGTTTGATCTTTCCAGTTTAATAGTATGACTTTTTTTGCAATAGTTAATGATATGAGTATGAATGGTCTAAGGGAGTTTGGAATGGGTAAAGTGGAGATATCACCGAGCAGTGCAGTAATGGGGCAGTGAGGGATGCTGATGCTGAGGATCTCAGACAGCCTGCTCATGACCTCCGACCAGAAGTTCTGGATGTGTGGGCAGGAAATTTGGAAGCAACTTGAAGTTTCTGTTCACAGTGCCTTTCTTCAAAACCAGTAAGAAATCTATGGATTTTGGGATGCATTTACTGCACGATTAGACTTTTCTATCATTCATATGCACCATTTTCCTCTATTTAGCTTTAGGTACTGTATACATTGATGTTACCAGACCGTTGCTGAATAAATCTTAACAAAAGAAAGGATGGGCTTTGTTTTTGGGTTGAGAAGATTTGTAGGAGTCACAACTCCAGTGACAAAGTAAACGGCAGCAACGCAGAGCGTGGCAGATGCCCCCGCCTGCATGTTGATCAAGGGCATATTGAGATGGCTGCTGTGGTGGCCATATTTGATATCGCACGACGCTGGCTTTCGTAAGGAACCTTCCTCTAGCCACTCCCAACACGCCATTAAGAAATGGCATCAATCCGACGAGGGATTCTTTAGTTATCCCACGGAAACGAAAGTTAACGGACGACGGACGGACGGACATAGTGTCAACATAATGCCCACTTTCCTCTTTGGAGGGCGGGGGCATAAAAACAAATCACAGTTTGCATTTTTCACTTTATGTCATGGTTTACAGCCCACTGGATGTCAATGGCAATCCGGCAGGCACTAGGATCATGGGCCTAGTAATATCGGCCTGATAATTTGAGTAAAAATGTATTCTGATAAGTGACTCTTTATATAATAATCATGTTTATTTTGTTTCAAACTATGCCAATGAAACTGATGTTATTTTTGTTTAAATTTGATCTTACTTCAAAACTTTTGGCCTGTAGTATATGAGCAGGGGTTAGGACAAGATGCCTATCAATTTTGGTGGCCATGATAATACAATTCACTAAATAGACAATTTTCTGTCAAAAATAAGGCAAAATGAAAAGTGTGGGTGATCATAGGCCACACCCATTGGACGCAGGCAACCGACCTGTCTAGTTAGCACACCGGCACTGACCATACAAGAATAAGAGAGACATCAAAATAACTATCACAATGTGATTGCGAGGAGGAACACCAACAATGCTCTTTAGCACAGACGCAAAGACAGAACTGCATCTGAATTCAGCTGCGCATTCAATAACGCACGAATTTATGAAAAAAAGAATACCAAATAGAAACTTTACTCATTAGTTAACCGATTAGAAGACTTTCAAATGGCACTCTCCAACAATTTTTGCTTCCACACAACTTGAAATATCACCGCATCTCATGATAAACCACACACAATAGTGAGCATCCTAATCAACGAACGAATGCAGGCCTGTAACATGACAAGTGCTAGAAGTCGCACTTATTTTGTGAATGAGTTGTGTTCCTTTTTCCTTTTTTCTGAACGTTTAAACACGTCTTTCACACGGGGCACTAGCTGGGAAAGACTTTTAATTTGGACTTTAAAAAAAAAAAAAAAAAAAAAGGGTGCCACAGTCGTGAGATTTTCAAACGATTTTCTGGTTAAAGTGAAGTGAGAGTGCAACGGGACCCACTTCTCGGTCTTGAAGAACACAGCGCAGCCGTCCACGTGCTTGCGGTCGGACTCGGACATCGTCCTGGCGCGGGACTTGGGACTGAAGAAGCCGTCGTAGCCGTGGTCCTTCAACTCTGGCAGGAAGAAGTGGTAGTACTGCTCTGTCTCCACCTCCTGTGCGCAAAAGGTTTCACACACAGTCATGACACGGAGAAGGACATTACGGATATCATTTTCACAACTGAGCCAACAGGGTGAAGGGAATTCAATGGCACAAACACGGCAGGAGTAGGTGCCAAGTGTACCTTGCATGTACAAATGTTATCAAATTATTCCAACTAAGCATTTCTCAAAGGCAAATATTCTTTCTGCACAACATGTTAATCTATACCTTGCTAATGTATAAATAACACCGCCCAGCATAAAATTTGCAGATTAAGAGCTGATACCCAATTTTTAGTCATTTTGGGGCACGAAATCCAAATATCGCAAGTTTTTGGCCATTACGTCCTGTATTGTCACAAATCACTACCCTTGGTATGACGAGAATCAGGTTTAAGCATAGTGTGTCCCTGCTGTCTCTCATGAATTAAACACTCCAAATCATCACCTTGGAGTCCTGTATCATCATGGAAAATAACCACATCCCAAGTAGCCTATGGCCAATCTTCTCTTGCCTTTTGCATGATGGCTGATTACTGTTGGTGCCTACAGAGACACTGCCCCGAACGAAATTATTACCATAAATCAAAGAAAAGAAAATGTAGTCCTTAGATAAGGTTCATTTTGTTTTATTACATCTTGCATTCTGCTTTCATTGATCATAATGTATTCTTACCTATATCAATGAAAAAAAGAATTTGCGATTTGTCAAAAAACCTGACGTGATACACAAATTTGAAAATTTGAAATCGGCGCCTTCGAATTACATAAAATCAACACAGTTTATCAAGTCAGCAGAGAAAAGGTTTCAAAATGAAGGGCGGTGTAATCATTCATTCACAGACCAATTCTAATTTAATTTATCGACAAATCGACGAATGGCAATGTCGTTTTCACGCCAACAGCATTAGCACATTGTTAAATCATGTTACCTACTGTACTGGTTAGAGTCACCTCATGTGACCTTAAAAGATCCACCCACCAGGACAAGCTCCACCCACCAGAGCAAGTTCTGCCCACTGGACCACCCCCAATCATTCCTTTCCCAGATACCACTACTGGAACAAATATTGGTATTCCCTGCCATTACCCATAACGCTCATTTTTCAACCAGTAATTGGCCGGGAAAAATTATGGTTGTCGAATCATAACTTCAGAAAGTATGCAACATAATCACCAGTAGCAATAAAGGTGCTATTGCACCTCTATTCCAATTTTTTTGATCAATAAAAACAATCTCTGAGCTCTAATATACTGTGAAGTACAAGTCATGACACATTTATCCAACCTTACCCTTTCCTTCATAGACTCCCCCCTCCCTTTCCCCATAATGACAACAAATGACAACCCTGGCTACATCAATGCAGACAGCATTTGATGCCTTGGGGATACCCCCGTTTTCAATTCTTGGGGAGGCCAGAGCAAAGGCCCACTGACGTGTTTCTAGGCGTCGTAATTCGTCATTACGATGAAAAGAGTTTAAACAAATAAATAAACCCTCTGTCAACTCACCAACATCCAAACATTGTAAACAGAGGATCACAACACTTCACCGCGGAGTTCAATCCAGGCTACGCTAGCACAACAGAATTACGCCATCTCGTCATGCCGCTGTTCCTGTTCAATCGGCCACTGCAGATGCATCTGTCAGAGACAACACTCTTCGAAAGGCTCACAGCTAAGAACGGAGACTCACACCAGGGAGCTCAGCAGGCAGGTGTCCGAATCCTAGCCACGCCATCACCGGCTACGGGCGAAGCAACAATTACCGCAGCTTTGCCGCGGATAACAGGCTAAAATGAGTCGTTTCATCCCTCTCTTGGTCAGGGGCATGTAGCAGTGGGAACTTAATTTTACACTCACTACGTGATCCTCCTCCTGCATAGGCAGTGAGAAATTGGTGGTGCGACTGCATAGTGTAAAGAATTGAGGGCAAGAATTGAGGAATCGCGTGCCACGCCTGGCTGAGTCGATGGAGGGGGGGAGGGGGGAAGAAGAAGAAAAAAAAAAAAAAAAAACTAGAGATAGTTTTTACACGTAAAAACAGATGTCTCCCCCTTCCCCCATTTCACATTTTAGAGTTATGGTCCGGAAACGAGTCCCACCCTTCAATATGCCTAAGTCCAAATTGTTGCCATGGAAACCGAAAAAATATTAAAGCTGCAAGCAACGTTGGACGGGTCCTCGCCCTCCCGCGCATGTTAAAATGGGGGCGAGACGCGTTCGAGCGCTGTCGAGCATTGTCATTCGTTGGACAGCGCGAGACTGAGGAAAATGTTATGTTGAGTTGAGAGCAAACCCCTTTACTAAAAGAGATATTTCTTTAGTATAATGGAGCTATGACCCATGCGACCAGATCAAACTTTCTGAAGCAGATTTTATCACTGCTGTGTATTGTACAATCTTCTCCCATGCATGAACTGAGTGAAGGGAGATGAGCCATGTGATCCTACTGCCACCCGGTGGTCAGAATGTGTAGCAGCACAAAGAGAAACACTGAAAATCAATAATAATCAAGACATTAATATACTCAGCAACAACAGTTTCTGTGACACCATTTATGTGCATGTTATAAATGACACGCAAAGATCTCAATGCAATCAATATGTTTATTTAACAGGAGAAACACTGACTTTTCAGTGCCAACGTCACTCAAAACGAAAAATGTCATTTCCATGCGTCATGAAGCACTTGTCTGACGTCTAACCAATTGTGACCTTCACACTTCAATACCGGGTGTGACTTCCTCGTGCCATGATGCAAGCAACGCATCTCCGGCGCATGGACCGAATCAGATGTGCCAGAAATTGCTGTGGGATGTCATTCCAAATCTGACGTAGACGTTGTCGCAATTCCTGGAGTGTAGCTGGCGGGTTATCCAACCGCCGCAAACGTTGATCCATCTCGTCCCAAAGATGCTCGATTGGGGACATGTCTGGGGATCTGGCTGGCCATGGCAGGACATTGACATGTTGTTGCATCAGATACTGCTGTACAATCCTTGCAACGTGTGGTCGGGCATTATCATGTTGCAGCGTTATTCTGGGACCATGTTGCATCAAAAACGGTACCACCAATGGCCGTAGCACTTCATCGCGATATCTTTGACCTGTCAGATTTCCATCAATAACAAGCAAATCTGTTCTGTTTCTAGCCGTGATCCCTCCCCAAATCATGACACTACCACCTCCAAAACGATCAAATTCCTGAACACAGTTGTTGGCATAACGTTCTCCACGTCGACGGTATACACGTAAACGACCATCACATCGGTTAAGCATGAATCTTGATTCATCAGTGAAGAGTACAAGATCCCACTGACGTTGGATCCACTGTCGATGTTGTTGTGCCCACTGTAGACGCAGTCGTCGGTGTTGTACTGTGAGTATTGGACGTCTTGCTGGCCGACGTGGGACAATGCCAAAATGACGGAGACGGCGACGGATTGTCTGTGCAGACAGTTGCCTCAAACCAGGTATCGTTCTTGCAGTTATGGTTGCAGGTTGGAATCGATTTCGGAGATGGGTTGTTCGAATCCAGTTGTCCTGTCTGGGAGTGGTTACTCGTGGACGGCTCTGACATGTCTTGTCTGCTGATGACGCTGCCATAAGTTCCAAATGGTGTTTCGGTGGACATTCAGGCGATGAGCAACTTCCCTCTGCGAGGTTCCGGATTCAATCATCCCAATGGCCCTCCACCGATCATTTTCAGACAGTCTTGGCATTTAGAGGGTAGAGTTCCTGATCCGAAATGGCTGTGTTTTCGATAAGTGATGCTTCTGTCGTTCATCAGGCACAATGTGAACATTCCAAAAATTCTCCTCTTTTATTGCCATCCACAAGCATGATTTACGCACATTTTCACGTGCAAAGTCATTTTCTCGCATTTTCATGATTTCCATTTCAATGTTGTGTTTACGTGTACTGTTTCAGTCTGATATCACCATGTATGACAATTTCATAATTGCGTTATGAAAAACAATATTGGTGTCACAGAAACTTTTGTTGCTGAGTATAAATGCTTCTTCCAGGTAAATCGTAGAAAGCTGAAATTTCAGGAGCATGTTCACTGAAGAAAGACAAAAGTTTTATACACTGCAATTTATGGTGAATTCAGAAGTGCGTCACTCAATATTTTTCAAAATATGAATATTCATAACATGTTTATATCTCAAGAAATATCAATTGAAATGGTACCACACTTGGCAGTTTGTTTGGCGACATGGAGATTATAAATTATATCAAAGGACATTTTGATACAATGAACTGTTTGTCCACAGCAAGAATGTATATCTTTCTGTACAGTGTATTATGTACGTAAAAATTTTTATTTCAAATAGTCTCATATGGATTTTCACGAAATTAGGTCACAGAACAGGGCATGGTACAGCAATGATGAGAGATTTTTTTCAGAATTTTATGACATTGTAACAGGCTGTGGTGAAAGCGAAAGTCCCATTTTGGCGTATTTAGGTGGTGCTAGAGAGCCATTTTCTCTCTTTGGTGGAGAATTTTCAGATTGCCATGTAGAAATTACTGCAAAATTTTTTTTTTTCCCGAGCATGTTAAAGGGGTCAAATGAAGGTTGGAAATTGCCTACGCATTGAGAAAAGGCAGTCAAAGTGGCTGGGGACCCCAGCTTTGACGCCTCATGAAATCCAAACCGTTCAACTTTTGAAAAAGTTGTACAGTAGTTTTTATTGGCAGTGTGCGCTTTGTCATCTGTTAGCATTTGGGGTCGAAACAATGAACGCCCTTAAAGGAGTTTGCATTTGTTCGAGGGCAAACTTTGGCCAAATTTAGGGGAAAAAAGAAATTTTGATATGCAAATTGCAGACTTCCTGTTCGATTTAGGTAATGGGTGTCGATTGTTCATTTTTAGGCCTTGATGAGATGAACAATATAGTGTTGGTTCCATCTCTCTATGACTTTCCTACCAGTTGTGGTGGCCGTCTAAGTGCAAATGAAATGATTCTTGGTGGCGCTAGAGAGCCATTTAAATTCAAAAGCAGTTCAAACGCTCAAAAGAATCGGTCAAACAGTTTCAGAGTTATGCTCCGGAAACAAATGGGAACGCCCACGCCAACAGGAATTCAGGCAAAAACAATGTGCCTCTCCCCCCCCCAGGAAGGGGGAAGACATTATATAAAAAAAAAAAAAAAAAAAAAAAAGGTATGGCGCCCTCACCTGCAGGCTGACGATGTCGGCGTTGCAGCTGAGGATCTCCTGCATGATGGACTTCTTCCTGTACTCCCAGCTGAGGGCCCAGGACGGGCAGTACCCGTACAGCTGCCGCGTGGCGTACTTATCGCACAGTACGTTATAGCACATCACCGAGAACAGGGCTGCAAGCACAGTGTGCGCACAGTTAGCGCATTGCAGCCACACGATTAACTCACATCTTGTTTTTCCACCTTGAGAATTACCTGGCTCAAGTGCAAATCATCCTACAGCTATAGTGGGGCTGCCCAACCCCAATCCCACAGACCGACCATGCCCCAGGTCTACTCTTCAACCTGAAAGCGCACCTCATTCATGCGCTGGAGAGGGTCTGCCTAGGAGATCTCTTGACCCTGACAAAACATGCCTCAATCAATGGCCAGAGATCTTGCAGAACAAAACCTGGTGAGTCAAATCGGGGTCAGTTTACGAACAGTCCTGATGGTAGACCTACAGGGTCAGGGTTGGGCAGTGCCTTACATTTTACATGACAGCAGTAAGCAGCTCAGTGGATGAATAGATACAGAGCACATCAGAATTTATTGGGTAGCAAAACTTTATTTTCTTTGTGTGGACAAAGGACATGCGACCAAATGTTAAAAAATTACTTACTTCTATATTTACAGTAAAAAAATAGTGCCATGGGGCCTGTAGCTCACCTGACCACTCGAGGGTGTGTAAGAAGCAGTTTAACTCAAACTAGATATGAGATGTTTCTTGCCACGTACTAACTACATAGAAAATTTCAGCTGAATATGTGCATAAATAGCTTTCAGATGGCCAATTATGTGATTTTCAATATGGCCGCCGTGGCGGCCATGTTTGAAATCGGATCGGAACCCCTTGAACAAACTTTGGTGTCCTCATGGGTAGGAAGGTACCTGTCAAGTTTCAGCTTCATAGGCCTAGTGCTTTCAGAGAAGATGTTTATGGACGACGACGAAAGATGGACAAAAATGACATAAGCTCATCTGACTGTCAGGTGAGCTAAAAAAACTTTTTCTGTTCAGAAATCTCCCGACTATCATCGTTGGGGAGATACAGTTAACATTGTCTCACTGGCCAATAAGTGATGATGCTCAAGCATTATCCTTCTGTAAGGTGCACAGCAGTTGACAAGATTTACAGAAAAAATGGTGGAAAGCACTGGACAGTGGGACTTCAGTCTCACCTGCTGGTCTTGTCCTGTCGGCTTCCTGCAGCACAATCCAGGACCGGGGAGGAGGCTGCTCTGTGGAGGCTTGTGTGTGTGTGTGAGAGAGAAAGAGTGAGTGTGGGACGGCAAACAAAAAACAATTACAATGCTGCATCAAAATTAGGTCCCCAAGAATTGTCATTAACTAGTTGTTTACTTCCATCTGCTGATAAGTTAACCATCAAGTCGTCAATTCATGTCAATAAATACAAACAAGCTGCTGACATTGTCAAGCAATATCCCCCGCAACTGGCATTGCATTATTGAATAGAGAATGTGTATATGCATTTAGATTTCTAAAGAACTGTATGTAATCGCAAAGCTGTTAATTTCCTTGCAAAAGAAATAGGCCGGAGAGTATGCATCAGAAAACTCGGAAAATTATACCAAATTGTTTTCATTACGCACCTTTATGTGGTTTTACACCTTGATGCCAAATATGATCAGAATCGGATGATTAGTTTCGAAGTTATAGCCCGGACACGACACATTACAGATTTCCCACAAATGTATCGCTTTTTGGCCCATAACGTGAGAAATTACAAAATTATTTTCAAAATTGTTTTTCATGACATACCTTTATGTGGTTTTACACCTCGATGGCAAATATGATCAGAATCGGATGATTAGTTTCAAAGTTATAGCCCGGACAACAAACGTGTCGGACGGACGGACTGACTGACGGACGGACGGACCCCATTTTTACATCCCCCGCAACAACTTTGTTGCGGGGGATAATTAGGACACATATTAAAAAGTCAATGCATTACTTCATGGATAACAGATTACTAACTAATGATATGCTTTGCTAGCAGTGTTCATACTTCAACTGATACATTAATCATTATGCAACAGCCACACAAACCAACAAGTTAACTCTATGCTCAAGGTGTCTGCACTCACTAAGCAACTACTTTAGGCCGTGTCAGTTAATTTGACATCATTGGGAAACCTGAATGTAGTAAAAATTGTGCACCTATTGCAAACAGAGACACTTGTCCTTGCAGGAAACAGCACTCACTGTGTTTGGAGGTGCCCGCCAGGTTGTCCAGCAGATAGTTGAGAAGCCGGCGGGTGCCGTCGGGCTCCTGGTAGAGGTTCACGATTTCTTGTGCAAGAGGGTTTCCTGCAGAGAAAAAATAAATAAATAAAATAAAAGATTCGCTCTACATTACGTCACTCATAGAATTTAGCCCAACTGAATACCAAGAGTAACGTTGGTTAATGCCTTAGCACGGTAGCAAGCTGGGGAAGTGCCATTCTCATAACCAAGTTAACGTTACTTAGCTAACCAGCGTAAACGCTGTACCTTTCCATAACCATTATGCAACATTAATTTAGTTACTGCATCTGTTGACTGCATGGCTAGTTCAAATGCCAATGTCACTCCGTGACTGACGGAGTATGATAGTGATGGAGTTGGCTCACCTGCCAATAAAATGAGAATTAGCACTGAGGAGCTAATAGAAAAATTAAGTTCATTCTCCACTAAATTACTATTGTTTTCTATTAAATTACAATTATGTGATAAACAATCTTAGACTTTTGGTAATGTTATATGAAAGTTATGAAAGTTATAAACTAATTTCTTAACTTTAATATGATGCACCCAATCCTGTCATGCAAGATCCTCTGGGTTTATTACCAAATAAAATGCACACCATGTACTATCAACGCTTGTATAGGCCAAAGTGAGAAAACTGAAAATACCAGGAAATTAGCACTACCACCACTACAGCTGATGGCACCGTAACGGATGCTACAGCTACCACAACTACTAGAATAACTACAATCATTAACCCTTAAAGCGCCAAGTACATTTTCAAGGACTTAAAAATGTACTTATCCTGAACTGTTGAAAACCCATCATGAGGCAACTAGTTTAAGAGAGCTCCCCTGCGGAAGCAGCTCCCCTAACCCTAACCCTTCCCTGCGGGAGCTCTTTTAAACAAGTTGCCACATGATAGGTTTTCAACAGCATCTGACTTTGACATCTTCCATCTTGGGCAACTATAATTTCCCACAGCACTGAAAGGGTGACCTACTAATGTTACTGCTATGTTTACGACTACTTTAACAACTACCTACTACTAACAACAACTGCTATTACCACAAATGTTCTCAGGGCTATTAGTACTCCCACCTACCTAGTGCTACTACTGTTACTCCAACAACAGTACTGCTATGAGAATTGCTACTTCTAAAAAACAACAGCTAAAAAAACTACTAATACTGCTAGTAATATTACAACTGATGCTCCTACAATTAATACTACTGTTACAACAACTGGTACTACCAAATCAACATCGGCTACTAAATATTAATACTACAAGCAATACTACAACTGTTACTCCAACAATTAATACTACTGTTACAACAACTGTTACGACTAAACCAACATCGGCAACTAAACCTACTAATACTAATAGCAATACTACAACTGATACTCCTACAATTAATACTATTGTTACAACAACTGTTACTACTAAAACATCGGCAACTAAAACTACTAATACTACAACTGATACTCAAACAATTAATACAACTGCTACGACAACCGTTACTGCAACAGCAACTACAGGTATTGAAACAATTAGTACTACTTCTACCAGCACCACCCTTGTTATCATTCCAGCAACGAATTTTGAGGGCAAAATTCAGAGCGATTAAATGTGCTTCACGCAGAGATGAATAAAAACAGGAAGTTAAAAAAAATAAAATTTAAAAAAAAAAAAAGTAGTAGAATAAAAACAGGAATAAAAATGCAAAGAAAAAAAATCCATGAAATACAAGAGGGCTATTCGCTTTTGTAAAATTGTAGAAAAGCAGTGTTGCAAAATAGTCGTAATTCCCATTGAGAGGGGCGGTATCCTTTGCAAGGAGACCGTTTCGATATGAACACCATAATCTGAAATGCTGTAGGTGAGGCCACGCATAAACACAAGTAAGTCATGAGAACTTTTAGCGCAGATGCAGCAGTCATGACTTGAGACTGAAGTTACACCAAAAAAAAAAAATCATGAAAAACCCTTCTCGTCCAACACTCCAGCAACACTCACCTTTCAGTCCCAGTGTCTGTAACTGGAAGAGTTTTCCCAGTTCGAATGGGAGAACCCGCAGCTGGTTATTATTGAGAAGCAGTTCCCTGAAAGTCAGAGCAGAGCCACCATTCAGATCATTACGCACCAGGAAAAAAATGTAGTCAACCTGTCCACTGACCATGGATTTAGAAAACCACAATGAGCGTTTTCACACGCAATGAGGAAAACAGGCCATGGATGGATATTTACATGCTCCATTAAATACAGGAATGCCTCAGATTTTGCATCCGTAAAAAGTTGTCAAACTGTTCCAGATATCTATGAGTTACACATCAGAGACGGTTTTCATGCAAGTCAAAGCATAACAACGATGTCCTACGATAAACTAAGCGCTCTTGCTACCTCTTGACACTGGTCTTACTGGACACCCTTACACCTGATATTCTGCTTTTCTGATCCTTAAAACCTTACCCATGGATGTCTTTTTTGGGCCGTTTTGGTAAAACTGACAGAAAGCAGCATATTAGGCAATCTAATCCGTCCTTCACAGTTGGTCTGTTTTGGCATTAACAGAATATCCTGCACAGTTTAAGTTCTAAAAGGGCTATTCAACCAGCTGAGACATCGCAGCGGGGCAAGTTCCGACATGAGAAAGGCGCTCGTGCACAAAAAATATGCACTAGGTTTAGAAGCAAAAGTCTTTGGATTGTTTAGGCTTCTTGTTTGCACAGTGAAGAATTATGGGAGACGTAGTTCCCACCCCACCTGAGAGACACCATGTTGCCAAGCTCGGCCGGCAGGCTCCTGATCTTGTTGGACGAGAGGTCGAGGTACACCAGATTGTGCAGTTTGGCGATGTCGGGTGGGATGCGGGACAGGGAGTTATCGCTGATGTGCAGAGCAGTGAGGTGGGTGAGAGACCACAAGGCTGTGCTCAGACTCCGCACTTTACCTGAGAAACCAAAGAAGGAGAGGGGACAAAATTCAGCAATCAAACAGGCCACGGCAAGGAGGAGGAGGATGATGAGGGAGACGAGTCCTGAGGAGGAATATATCCAAACCCCTCCAAAAAACAGCAGGCAGGGAGGGGCTATATTCAGCTTAACCCATTTAATCCGGGACAGCATGTGCGCATTTTAACCTTTAAAACCGGAGACGCTGTTACACATTTCTACCCTTCAGGCCGGCAAAGCTGATACGTCATTTTGTTGTTTTCCGACCATTTCCGGGCTCATAGCTGTTCTTTTACTGGCACTTTATACTAGGGCAGATGCCATAGTAACACTTCAATACACTTCATTTTTTTATATTTTTGTGTTTATTTTTATTTTATTTGAACAGACACCATCATGCCTGCCACCCAACAGCTAATCGCTGTTAGATCGCATGTGGAGAGAAACCATGTCTTCAGTTGCCAATTACAATAATTGGAAAAGACGTCAATAAAGGAAAATGATTGAGATCTAGCCAGGACTAAAAGGGACATGTCTCTCTCCCCCCCCCGTAGCTCCGCCACTGATGCCACCTGTTCTCTAGTGCAGCGCTTATACTTTTATTAGGCCTCTTTATTCCATTTGAGTTGTGCATATTTTGTAGATAGAGATTTGTTAATTTATTTTATTGCGGTTATTATATTTTATACACTGAGTACAAATGAAAACGCACCACTTGAATAAAGTCAATATTTAAGTTCAAATGAACTTCAATATAATGTTTATACAACAACACTAGTGACCCGACATGCCAGGTGCAAGAAATGCGAGAATTTCAACTGTAACGCTAGGCAATTTTTTGCAAAAATGAAACATCTTGCACGCACACCACGGGAAAAATGAATTTCACACTGAATTTGTGCACACATTGCCTTTAAAAGCATGTGAATCCAAATAAAATTTCACTTCTTCACTGACACTTGTGAAACGTCGACAATATGCCGCGACTTACAGCCCCTGCACGGGAACGTGCCATAGGCATGCTTCAAATTGGCGCCAGCACCAGGGAAATTGCACCAGGGAAATTGAGTGTAGCCAGACGACTACACTGCACACACAACGATCGCAAGACTCCATCAAAGGTTTGCAAACAGGGAGTACGCGGGACCGTCCTCGACCGGGTCAACAACGTGACAACGGCACATCAGGACCGTCAGATCGTACAGGATCATGTCCGAGACAGAACACTACCAGCGACAAGAATGGCTGCTCAAGTCCAAGGACGACGTGGATTCATTCACCCCAACACCGTACGGAACCGTCTCCGAGCTGCAGGCCTGCGTGCACGACGTCCTTATTTCAGCCCCATATTGACGGATCGTCACCGAAATCAGCGTCTACAGCGGGCAAACAGGCACCAGAATTGGCGACTACGACAATGGCACGGTGTCATCTTTTCTGACGAGTCACGATTTCACTTAAGGAACGCAGATGGTCGAATACGTGTTTGGCGGAGACGTGGTGAAAGTTATAACGCCGATTGTGTCGGTCAAACGGACCATTGGGGTGGTGGCAGCATTATGGTGTGGGGTGGAATAAGCTACCGTCACAGAACCCCTCTCCGTATCTGCAGAGGAAGGGTGAACGACGTCTACTACCAGGACCAGGTGCTGCAGAAGCATGTTGTGCCGTTCTCCGACCAACACCGCGATGTCCACACGTCCCAACAGGACAACGCTAGGGCACACACTGCAAGGGTGTCCATGCAGTACCTTGCACAGCAGAACATCCCCGTGCTTCAGTGACCAGCTCTGTCACCCAACCTCTCCCCTATCGAGCACTTATGGGATGAAATTGGACGACGTCTTTCACGTCGACGCCAGATGGACAACATCCGAGAACTTGAGGTTGCCCTTGTTCAGGAGTGGAATGCTATCCCTCAGGACACTATCCAGAGACTGATCAACTCCATGAGATGACGATGCACCGCATGTGTCAACGCAAATGGCGGTCACACCAGTTATTGACTTTCCTGTTTGACCCCTATACCAGTTAAACCTCTCTCGCGCATTAACATTATCAGGAATGAAATTGAATGAAGTTTACATGTCTTCTTAAATCATTCATCATCTCAAATGCATCATACGTGTACACTTCACATACCAATCCGTGAATCCATTCCAGATTTCATTTGTACTCAGTACAGTTTGTTAGAGTTTTTTCAGTGTTTTGCACAAAGAAGAAGATTTGCACAAATAAAAAGCATAGTTCTAATGAAAGCCACGGGTTTAAGCTCTCAAATACTTTTTGAATTTTGTTTCCATCCGCTACAGAGGCCGAGATATCAGCTTTTTACTAGACGTTGACACCTGGGTGCCGTTTTCCAGAAAACCTCAGGTTTTAGGGGTTCTTTTAAAAATCGCCCATAGGTTTTCATGGGCGTTTTTTGAGTAGGACTCAGGCCCAAATGGGTTAAATAAGCAACAGCACAGATCCTGAGCAAACAAAAGTATCAAAACACAATGAATCTGCAATCAAAAAAGCCAAGCTCACTAAATGAGATTTCACAATATAGTGGTAAACGAACACGTTTTTGCTCTCAAGTTTTCTTTAAGTCCCTTACCAACTTAATCTTAAAAACCCATTACATTACGCGTTCTTAGCAGACGCCCTCATCCAGAGCGAGGTACAAAAGTGCAAGAGATCAGTACAAAACTGCAGAGCTCCTAAGATACAAATAAAGTGCTAACAGTAAAATTGACAGAGAACATATCAGTTGTTACAGGTCTAGACCAACAGGTAAACACCGAATATACTGATTAAAACAAGAGCCATCTGGCAAAGTCGGATCCCCCCCCGGCTGTAGGTTGTGTAACAACCTTTAAAAGGCACATCATGATCGACATGCGTGTCAAGTTTGGTGAAGCTAGCACATAGTTTCCGAGATATGGCCCGGACACACTCATGTTTACAGACGGACAGGCGGACAGACAGACAGAGCGATAGCTTTATCCCCCCGCATAATATGTGCCAAGTGAAGGGCAACAAAGCACGATGGGAAGTAATGACAGGATTCAGAGCAGTGGAGTGAAGTTTCTAAATTTGCCACATCGAAAACAAAGCCTAGAGGATCTCAGTGTTTGTTGGTCTGCCCAGAAAGGGAGTCGATGCGATTGCCTGAAAGGTACCCCATTATGTTACGAGGTGCATAGCCAATCAGCAATTACAACCCATTTCAAAATCTGTTTCACTGTGACATCACATGGGGAAGTCACAGCCCAAAGGAAGGCAAGATCGATCGACCTAAAGCGAACCAGTTAATCAGTTCCTTCATTACGAGAGGTCTCTCCCCCTTGTGATGTCACTGAAAAACAGATTTTGAAATGGCTTGTAATGGCTAAGTGGTAGAGCACCAAGTCACCGAACAGGACCCTTTAAAATGTGAAACACAAACTGCAGAATGCGATGGCTTATGAGTAACTGCTGATTGGAACCGGGGGTCATACATAAAACTATCCGGTCCAATTCTGATTCATGCCGCTGGGAACACAACGTCACGTTTAAAATCGTCCAGGAACCAGACAGAAGGAAGGATGGCTCAGCTACCAATCAACACTTACCGCTGATCTCAAGCTCTGCCCAATAGGATTTCTTCCCACTGGCCGCCTCCTCACTGGACATTATGGTATACATGCGCCGAGGGTCGGGCGGCTCATATTTCTCCTTGGGCATGCCTGTGACACTGCAGATAAAGGGAAAAAAGTTTCCGGTCACAAACCCCGCATTGCACTCATCAGAGCGTGCAGAAGTTCCCCGCCAAAGATCGAACCGGCATGAGCACGGACAGACAGATGAATACAAAACACTGAAAAAGCACAACTAAAAGATGAAGTTAAAGTATAGCGAAGAAGCTACACAATTTCAAAAGGCCACCATCAGCGCTGGAGATCCACTCCAGCGGACCAAATTTTCAATTTTCATTTTCAATTTTTGCACCATATTACAGAATTGGGCATCATGACTGTGTTCCACATCGAAACAGGGGCTCATCCCACCCAAGAGCTATGTGCTGTTAAGAGCTTTCCTCCATAGCCCAACTACTGCACTGATCATCTTCCGTCTGCCCCAGGGCTCAAACCACCAGCCTTTTGGACCCCAGGCCCTCGTACAAGAAACTAAATTAAAGTGCCAGTAAGTACCTTGCATGTCTTCAATGTGACAACATATAAAAATGGTATCAGTAGGTAGGGAAATCATTCATCTTCACATCGATATGTAATAAAAATTTTTACGACATCGAAAAATATGGATTTTGATGTTAAAAACTCACTCAACCCTCAAACTGTCGCACGAGCGAAAATCTGATATCATTAGAGTAAGTTGCCTTTCTTGTGTACCACGTGACGTGTGACGTGGCACACACAACAGCAATAGCGGAAAGAATCAAGTTGACAGCCTCGGAGAGAAAACGCCGGAAAATTGCCCTTGATGCCAAAAGAAGACGATCCCTCGTATATATTGGGAGTGTTATTGATCGGTAGAAGAGTCTGAGAGAGCGACTGGGCATTGATGATGACTGCGTTTACATGCACATCATATTCCGATTAAGGTTCATATTCCGATTAAGGTAATATTCCGAATAAGCTGTTTACATGCGCTGAGCGATGGGAATATTCCATTTACATGTTCATTAGCATATCCACCACTTGGGTCCAATCTCAACATTGGGTTTTCAGCAAATATAACACTCAAAAGTAATCGTCATGGCTTTGGTTGGCTTCAATTAGAGCTTTAAAGCCGACATCGACTCCACTTTCTTGGCCATTTCCATCGCCAGCGGTCTCTGTCCCAGAATTTCATCCAGGACCGCAAAATAAATTAAACTGGCTAGATCAGGGCCGCTGGTATTGTTTTGTTTTTGGCAGTGGCTATTTTTAGCCAGTCGTGAGCTTACTGTAATTTGCTATTCTTATGAACTCCCGTATCCGCCTGCACAAAACAAAATTCGACCTCGGAAAAAATTGCGACTCGACTGGGTTGAAAACATCCCGCTTTCGCTGCGTGCCTTGTGGTTATAATTACTAGACCGGCTAGCCCGCTTACTTTAAATTACTGTCAGGATGTCCTCTACTCAAGTTAGGTAAGGTTAGTTGTTAGCCAGCTAACTTTGCCAGCTTGCCTCATTTGCCAACTTGCACTGTAGAATTTCTTGCAAGGACAAACTTTGTGCAGCTATCAGCTCTCCTACACGACACCAATCACTACTGACTACTGATTGTGGAGAGTGATGACCTGACAGTTCCACAAATATTAGCGATCAAACGTTGAACCTAAAATTACACTCTCATCACTACCTAACCCGTTAGCTAAATGAAGCAACTAGCAAGAAAACATTAGTGTTATAGCCGTCTCGCTAGCTAACGTCAGACGATACATTATGGTGCCGATTTCCTACATTGTGCAGCAACATACAGAAGCTCGTAAGAGTAGCAAATTGGAGTAAGATTACGACTGGCGTTAGAAGAGCCACTGCCTTTATTTTTTTCGCTTTGGAATATGCCGCCTTCAGTTTTCCAGCGATGCTGTACTTGGTTGGCACTTGGCAGTTCACACAAAACCAGCCTCTCCACTTTTCGCACACCTTAAAGATATCGTTGTTATGGTGCTTTGGACCATCGATATATTCCAATATATTCATCTCTTTCATTATCTGAAAACACACAGTCGTCTCCTCCTCACTCCAAAAATGCAAATTCCTTGCGAACTGAACAGGCGCACACATAGTTGAATATTCTGTTCGAGGGCATATTCCGATTAAGGTGTATACATGAGCCAATATTCCGATTAAAACAGGCATATGCCAGGGGTCTTAATCGGAATATTTCGAATCGGAAAATGACCTTAATCGGGTTATTGCACGCGTTTACATGACAGGTACGCAATCGGAATATTCTAATATTCCGATTAATACAGGAATATTGGTGTGCATGTAAACGCAGTCAATGATGAGTTGGCCCTAACTTTGATGGATTAGTAAGTTGAAATACCGTGTTGGTTTATCTTAGCAACATTTCTCGCGCTACTCGAGTTCATAAAAGTAAACAACATAAACGGTAGTGTGCCTCGAATGGGGGAATTGTGTTTTGCTTATCGTGTTTTGCTTAACGTTTGACAGGTTATTGCAGTCGTGAAATCATGATGTATTTAGACAGCAATCAGAATTTAATCAACATGGGACCCGATGTTTTCGTTATATGTTATATGGTCTGCGATATAGTAACTAAATGTCAAGGATCTACAGAAATGATAGTCTGAAGTAGATAGCTTCTTAAAACAAATATGGAGCTAAGATAAAAGACCTATAAATATCATTGCCCACTGAACATTACAGAACTCTTTGTTGCATGTGATGTGCCACAGTAAATTCAAAAATTCTTTTATTGCATTTTACTGCAGATTACGTGTCAGAATGCTGCCAGATAAAATATAATTTCCGATATTTCGCCACAACCTTTTGTAAATACATCAGTTAGATTGTGTTATTTTTCTTCAATTTAAAAAAAAATTCAAGTTAACAATATCTGGGTTTTTTTAAAAAAAAAAAAAAAACAACAATAACATCCGTAAGACAAAAACATTCCTGCTGTAAAAATAGACATTATAACTCCAATAGAAGCCAATCTATGACATTCAATGAGTGTCAGAACGTAGGCCTACAGTACCGTTCATTTAGCAACATCTTCACGGAAAAAAAAAAAATCAAAGAATCGATATACTTCAATTACATGACGCTTATGCAATCATAATATGTTCAAATGGTCTTCCCATATGTCATCGTGATTACTCGCCTCCACATTCTCCAAAAACGTTCCTGTCTGTCTTCTTTTTCGTCCGTGGGACACCATCTCTGTTTACAGAGCGCGATTTCGACCCACAATGCTTTGCGCGGTGAATAATCTAGCCGAGCTATTTTTAGACCGGGACACCCCTTTTTTGGGCCATATTACAGACAGCTTGATTTTTGGAAATTTAAAAAAAAAAAATGCAAGGTACTTACTGGCACTTTAATGCCTTTACCTCACTTCCCCCCTTTAGAAAGTGGAAGTTGTACAATGGCCACCTTGTACAAACCATTACCACTGCAAGTGAGGAGCCCAATATGAGGCCCTTAATTCTAGATTTGGTTTAGGGAACAAGTCTACAACATTGCACAAATGAAGCAATGAAATTGCACGTAACGCAGCACGAGCCCCAAATCACCTAATAGAACGAGCAGCTGTTCATCCTGTCGCTAGCATAGATTTAGGGAAATATTACAAGGACAATCAGTGCATGCGACGAGATGGCGCGATTGTGCTGGCGCCCCAGCGGCGGTGGTAGAACAGGGAATTGTGGGGGGGGGCACAGACACATCCCTTTACGACAACAGTTAGTCCTGGCTAGTTCTCAATCATTTTTCTTTATTGACGCGTTTTCCAATTATCGTAATTGGCAACTGAAGACACGGTTTCTCTCCATATGTGATTTAACAGCGATGAAATCATGGGCTAAATTCAGTACAGAAAACTAATTATAGGGATGCACAATATTATCGGCTGATATTGGCTTTAAAATTAAGTATTGGACATCAGACATTCTGCCGATATGATTAACCAATAAAGCAAAGTTTAAAAAAAAAAAAAAAACTTTTAGCGTCCAGGAGGTTGCCCAAAATTGGCGCGGGGCACTTATTTATTTCAGCATACTGGGTAATCTGACAGGATCAAGCGCCAATTTAGGTGGCAGCATCGTAGCTCTGTAAATACGGTGTATTGCAGAATAAAGTAAACTCTACACACAAGATGCTGCTACACAATGCCGCGGCCTGCTCATCGAGAAGCCAGGACACGTCAGAATCAAGTCTCAGGGCTCTCCTCAAGTTTTGAATGCAGGCTAGAGTGAGATTCTCAGGGGGTGCATGATACTCCCATTTTAAAGGAGCATATTCGTTACAGTAATTAAGAAGCCTAGTTTTTTGAGGATTTGCACTTCACTTAAGTTTTTTTTTTTTTTCTTCTTTTCAACCGGGAGTATTACTTTTACTCCATTACATTTAAAAGTTAAAAAAATTAATACTTTCTCTTCGTTACTTTGACACTTGACACTTAGTTACTCATTTCAAATTAAAATATGAATTTAATTCGTCATTTACAGATTATCTGGATTTGGCGTGCTCTAGAGACAACGGTGCTCCGCGGGGTATCTCTGTGAAGATGTGTCCGCGGAGCAGAAAATTTATGCACGCAATTATAATATTCTGTCACTAGATTGCACCCCCGGATCAGTTATTGAATACTCACAAGAAAGCCAGACTAGGTTTAGACTATGGAAGAGTTCACTCCAATCCATGTTTTTCAGGAGTTGCCTGAATAAAACTCCAGCTAAGCCTGATGTGCAAACTGCTCAGTATACTTGCCCATAGCATCTATCCAGCAGTTAAAAAAAATAAATCTCTTGCTACAGAAATAATCGTCCTCTGGAGCAGGCCAATTTATTAAATACAAAACCCAAAACCAGTGAAGTTGGCACGTTGTGTAAATCGTAAATCAAAACAGAATACAATGATTTGCAAATCCTTTTCAACCTATATTCAATTGAATACACTGTAAAGACAAGTTACTTAATGTTCGAACAGGTCAACTTTGTAATTTTTTGCAAATATTAGCTCATTTGGAATTTGATGCCAGCAACGTTTCAAAAAATAGGCGTGCAATGCACAGAATACCCCTCAGCCCGATGTCGAAGTTTCTGAAGACGCCCGCCTGCCGCTCGACCGCACGCCCGCCCACCCAACCGCACGAAGGATAGCAATACCCCGTCAGCCTTGAGGGCTGAGGGGTAACAAGCTGGCACAAGCGGCAAAAAAGACAGAGTTGAGGAATGCTCAAACACTTATTTGGAACATCCCACAGGTAAACGGGCTAATTGGGAACAGGTGGGTGCCATGATTAGGTATAAAAGCAGCTTCCCTGAAATGCTCAGTCATTCACAAACAAGGATGGGGCGAGGGTCACCACCCAGTGAACAAATAAGTGAGCTGATTGTCGAACAGTTTAAAAACAACATTCCTCAACTAGCTATTGCAAGAAATTTAGGGATTTCATCATCTACGGTCCTTAATATCGTCAAAAGGTTCAGAGAATCGGGAGAAATCACTGCACGTAAGCGAAAAGGCTGAAAACCAACATTGAATGCCCGTGACCTTCGATCCCTCAGGCAGTACTGCATCAAAAACCGACATCAGTGTATAAAGGACATCACCACATGAGCTCAGGAACACTTCAGAAAACCACTGTCAGTAACGACAGTTCGTCGCTACATCTGCAAGTGCAAGTTAAAACTCTACAATGCAAAGCGAAGCCATTTATCAACAGCACCCAGAAACGGCTTCGCTGGGCCCAAGCTCATCTAAGATGGACTGATGCAAAGTGAAAAAGTGTTCTGCGGTCTGACGAGTCCACATTTCAAATTGCTTTTAGAAACTGTGGACGTTGTTTCCTCCGGACCAAAGAGGAAAAGAACCGTCTGGACTGTTATAGGCGCAAAGTTCAAAAGCCAGCATCTGTGATGTTATGGGGGTGTATTGGTGCCCAAGGCATGGACAACTTACACATATATGAAGGCACCATTAATGCTGAAAGGTACATACAGGTTTTGGAGCAACATATGTTGCCATCCAAGCAATGTCTTTTTCATTGACGCCCCTGCTTATTTCAACAAGACAATGCCAAGCCACATTCTGCTTGTGTTACAACAGCATGGCTCCGTAGTAAAAGAGTGCAGGTACTAGACTGGCCTGCCTGTAGTCCAGACCTGTCTTCCATTGAAAATGTGTGGCGCATTATGAAGCGTAAAATGGACAACGGAGACCCCCGGACTGTTGAACAACTTAAGCTGTACATCAAGCAAGAATGGGAAAGAGTTCCACCTGAAAAGCTTCAAAAATTGGTCTCCTCAGTTCCCAAACGTTTACGGAGTGTCGCTAAAAGGAAAGGCGATGTAAAACAATGGTAAAAAGGCCCCTGTGCCAACTTTTTTGCAAAGTGTTGCTGACTTTAAATTCTAAGTGAATGATTATTTGCAAAAAAAATAATAAAGTTTCTCAGTTTGAACATTAAACATCTCGTCTTTGCAGTGTATTCAATTGACTATAAGTTGAAAAGGATTTGCAAATCATTGTATTCTGTTTTTATCTACGATTTACAAAACATGCCAACTTCACTGGTTTCGGATTTTGTCAAACTTAATTTGCTGTACAGTTGTACAATGCACTTTTCACATGTTCCTTGTGAATAGAGGTTATGTAAAATTGCCAAATTTGCCCTGGTTGTGGGTATTGTCATGATTGTCTCAGGGAGAGAATTAACCAAGTTTGTTTTAAGTTGGATAGGATGCAAGTATCTTAATTGTTTTGTTTAAAAACAATTGTCATGAATAAATATGATGTTTTACATAACATTATACTTAAGTATTTTTCTTATTTTGCACAAGGAATGATTACAGATGTTACATCATTTTAAGCTTTGTCTAATGTCTGCATTCGCCAGCGGGCCAACATGATGGAGTATGCAGAATAATTCTGTATGTTAATTCCACTAGAGAACCTAGATGAGCTCAGCAATTAGGTGTGGCGGAAAAAAAAAAAAAAATCAGTAATCCACCAAATGAGTTGTAAAATTTCGGCATATCGACCAAAAATTCAATATCGTGCATCCTTAATTAATAGGGCAACGCTTTGCACTGATAGAACTGGTCCGCGTTCCAATGAAATATATCACCTTTCATTTTCGGTATTGGGTTGATAAAACACTTGGCAGTTAAATAGGCTATAAAAAGCGTGCGGCTCAAGGTATTTGCTTGAAAGTCAAAAGGTATGCAATTTTGAGTAACGTTGATTTAAATACAGCAAATACGTGTCCAGATGAATCAATGTCATCTTACCTAATCAGGGAGACCAAGTAGCACCTGCTAAGTGCAGAGTGAACCTTTTGTTAACAAGTATTTGACACTAACGTGTCTTTGTCCCCCGCCACTAAATGTGAAATCGTGTCAAAAAGAACAATTTCTCGGTGTGACCTTGAGAATGGCGCGAAGGTCACCGAAATGGACTGGCGCCGGGGTATCACCCTAATACATGTTGACATAAGATTTGAAGAAACTCCGTGGATTCGTTCTTGAGATATCTCGCTGACAACTCTATCAGTGTGAAAATCCACAATCTCTCGGTGTGACCTTGAGAATGGCGCGAAGGTCACCGAAATGGACTGGCGCCGGGGTATCAGCCTAATACATGTCAACATGAAATTTGAAGGAAATCCGTCAATTCGTTCCAGATATCTCGCTGACAAGGATTCGGGACTTACGGACGGACGTGAATACTGCAGCGGGGGACAATTAGTCCCGAGAAGCAGTGGGTTACAGTGATTTTATAATCACTGTAAACAAAGGGGCGTTTTAAGACACAACGTATAGTATAGTAGAGTGCCTTAGTGCCCCACCGCCGTTATAAAAATCACTGTGACCCACTGCTTCAAGGGGTTTATTGCTTTATAAAACGGTTACCCTACATATAGCCCATTAAATAAACACACAAGAAAAATAATTAGGGATGAACAGAAATGAACATTTTTGGCCGAAACCGAAATGAGAAACGCTTGTCCGAAATCCGAAACACCGAAAGAAATTATGCCAATTTTTAGTACCATTGCATTCATGGCTATGACTGTGTACTTACCTAACTAAAGTCAAGGCATTGCAATGGCATAAATTAATATTCACGCTTCAAAGAATAAATCAATTACAAAATTATGAAAATATTTAATTAGCACTGACATTCCAACAAAGCACAATATAAAATAAAATAATACAAGAGTTAGTCACTAAAGTGACTATATCCCCGCCGTTAGGTCACCAAAACAGCCTGGTGTCTGCGCATTCCCAGTAGGAAGGTTGGTACAAATAAGAATTGAAATAGGTTGACTCCTTCTTGAGATATCGCGATGACAATGTTCGGGACGGAAAAACGGACGGACGGTACTGAATACTATATCCCCCACTTTTTGCGCTGAACGCGCGGCGGGGGATAATTATTAATAAAATGTTTAACTTGGCCCCACTCATGAATAACCTACAGGCCTATAACTGGCTGGTCTGTTACTGGCTGCTGAAAAATTGCAAAATATGTTGCGTGACGACAACAGCAGCCCACTGATTGGTCAGAAAGAATCGGCTGCAAAAGACCACTCGCCTCCGCATAATCGGTAGGAAACAGGCTTCACTTTCCATCACTGAAACAGGTCTTCAGGATTGTAGTTTTGAAACGTGCGTTGTTTTAGGCAGCTTGATAAATATACTGTGCATTGCCTTACTTTTCAAACAAGGTTGCATTTATTCACTGAAGCTGCCGCATTTATGAAATGCATTTCACCCGAATCGGACACAACACCATCTGCTATCCTATGCATCAGGACAGTATCAAACAGAAATCGCAATTCAGCACTCGTGGACTTGAGTGCCATAACGTGGTGACGGTGGTGCGCATCCCCCGATTTAAAACATACTGACAGGCGCATGCTGACCGCAGTTTTTGCTTGCTTCATCACAACATTCTATGTCGGCCGTATTAAATTAGGTGCTTCTCTAATAAAAACAGGTTCACAGGACTGTCACCAAGACAGGATTACTGCTGGTTGCATTCTAAGCTGTAAGGGCCCATGAAACAGATATGTGCGCTTGCTTGCCTAAAAGCATGTTTGCCATCGTGTGACCGTAAAAATGTTTAATGCTAAAAATATTTCCCACGATAAATGAGGAATTTGGGACACTTACAAATACATTCAATGTCATGTTAAATTTCTCCTCCAAAGTCCTCGCTCCAAAAATGCAAATTCCTTGCGAACTGAACAGGCGCACACATAGTTGAATATTCTGTTCGAGGGCATATTCCGATTAAGGTGTATACATGAGCCAATATTCCGATTAAAACAGGCATATGCCAGGGGTCTTAATCGGAATATTTCGAATCGGAAAATGACCTTAATCGGGTTATTGCACGCGTTTACATGACAGGTACGCAATCGGAATATTCTAATATTCCGATTAATACAGGAATATTGGTGTGCATGTAAACGCAGTCAATGATGAGTTGGCCCTAACTTTGATGGATTAGTAAGTTGAAATACCGTGTTGGTTTATCTTAGCAACATTTCTCGCGCTACTCGAGTTCATAAAAGTAAACAACATAAACGGTAGTGTGCCTCGAATGGGGGAATTGTGTTTTGCTTATCGTGTTTTGCTTAACGTTTGACAGGTTATTGCAGTCGTGAAATCATGATGTATTTAGACAGCAATCAGAATTTAATCAACATGGGACCCGATGTTTTCGTTATATGTTATATGGTCTGCGATATAGTAACTAAATGTCAAGGATCTACAGAAATGATAGTCTGAAGTAGATAGCTTCTTAAAACAAATATGGAGCTAAGATAAAAGACCTATAAATATCATTGCCCACTGAACATTACAGAACTCTTTGTTGCATGTGATGTGCCACAGTAAATTCAAAAATTCTTTTATTGCATTTTACTGCAGATTACGTGTCAGAATGCTGCCAGATAAAATATAATTTCCGATATTTCGCCACAACCTTTTGTAAATACATCAGTTAGATTGTGTTATTTTTCTTCAATTTAAAAAAAAATTCAAGTTAACAATATCTGGGTTTTTAAAAAAAAAAAAAAAAACAACAATAACATCCGTAAGACAAAAACATTCCTGCTGTAAAAATAGACATTATAACTCCAATAGAAGCCAATCTATGACATTCAATGAGTGTCAGAACGTAGGCCTACAGTACCGTTCATTTAGCAACATCTTCACGGAAAAAAAAAAAATCAAAGAATCGATATACTTCAATTACATGACGCTTATGCAATCATAATATGTTCAAATGGTCTTCCCATATGTCATCGTGATTACTCGCCTACACATTCTCCAAAAACGTTCCTGTCTGTCTTCTTTTTCGTCCGTGGGACGCCATCTCTGTTTACAGAGCGCGATTTCGACCCACAATGCTTTGCGCGGTGAATAATCTAGCCGAGCTATTTTTACACCGGGACACCCCTTTTTTGGGCCATATTACAGACAGCTTGATTTTTGGAAATTTTTAAAAAAAAACATGCAAGGTACTTACTGGCACTTTAATGCCTTTACCTCACTTCCCCCCTTTAGAAAGTGGAAGTTGTACAATGGCCACCTTGTACAAACCATTACCACTGCAAGTGAGGAGCCCAATATGAGGCCCTTAATTCTCGATTTGGTTTAGGGAACAAGTCCACAACATTGCGCAAATGAAGCAATGAAATTGCACGTAACGCAGCACGAGCCCCAAATCACCTAATAGAACGAGCAGCTGTTCATCCTGTCGCTAGCATAGATTTAGGGAAATATTACAAGGACAATCAGTGCATGCGACGAGATGGCGCGATTGTGCTGGCGCCCCAGCGGCGGTGGTAGAACAGGGAATTGTGGGGGGGGGCACAGACACATCCCTTTACGACAACAGTTAGTCCTGGCTAGTTCTCAATCATTTTTCTTTATTGACGCGTTTTCCAATTATCGTAATTGGCAACTGAAGACACGGTTTCTCTCCATATGTGATTTAACAGCGATGAAATCATGGGCTAAATTCAGTACAGAAAACTAATTATAGGGATGCACAATATTATCGGCTGATATTGGCTTTAAAATTAAGTATTGGACATCAGACATTCTGCCGATATGATTAACCAATAAAGCAAAGTTTAAAAAAAAAAAAAAAACTTTTAGCGTCCAGGAGGTTGCCCAAAATTGGCGCGGGGCACTTATTTATTTCAGCATACTGGGTAATCTGACAGGATCAAGCGCCAATTTAGGTGGCAGCATCGTAGCTCTGTAAATACGGTGTATTGCAGAATAAAGTAAACTCTACACACAAGATGCTGCTACACAATGCCGCGGCCTGCTCATCGAGAAGCCAGGACACGTCAGAATCAAGTCTCAGGGCTCTCCTCAAGTTTTGAATGCAGGCTAGAGTGAGATTCTCAGGGGGTGCATGATACTCCCATTTTAAAGGAGCATATTCGTTACAGTAATTAAGAAGCCTAGTTTTTTGAGGATTTGCACTTCACTTAAGTTTTTTTTTTTTTTTTCTTCTTTTCAACCGGGAGTATTACTTTTACTCCATTACATTTAAAAGTTAAAAAAATTAATACTTTCTCTTCGTTACTTTGACACTTGACACTTAGTTACTCATTTCAAATTAAAATATGAATTTAATTCGTCATTTACAGATTATCTGGATTTGGCGTGCTCTAGAGACAACGGTGCTCCGCGGGGTATCTCTGTGAAGATGTGTCCGCGGAGCAGAAAATTTATGCACGCAATTATAATATTCTGTCACTAGATTGCACCCCCGGATCAGTTATTGAATACTCACAAGAAAGCCAGACTAGGTTTAGACTATGGAAGAGTTCACTCCAATCCATGTTTTTCAGGAGTTGCCTGAATAAAACTCCAGCTAAGCCTGATGTGCAAACTGCTCAGTATACTTGCCCATAGCATCTATCCAGCAGTTAAAAAAAATAAATCTCTTGCTACAGAAATAATCGTCCTCTGGAGCAGGCCAATTTATTAAATACAAAACCCAAAACCAGTGAAGTTGGCACGTTGTGTAAATCGTAAATCAAAACAGAATACAATGATTTGCAAATCCTTTTCAACCTATATTCAATTGAATACACTGTAAAGACAAGTTACTTAATGTTCGAACAGGTCAACTTAGTAATTTTTTTTGCAAATATTAGCTCATTTGGAATTTGATGCCAGCAACGTTTCAAAAAATAGGCGTGCAATACACAGAATACCCCTCAGCCCGATGTCGAAGTTTTTGGAGACGCCCGCCTGCCGCTCGACCACACGCCCGCCCACCCAACCGCACGAAGGATAGCAATACCCCGTCAGCCTTGAGGGCTGAGGGGTAACAAGCTGGCACAAGCGGCAAAAAAGACAGAGTTGAGGAATGCTCAAACACTTATTTGGAACATCCCACAGGTAAACGGGCTAATTGGGAACAGGTGGGTGCCATGATTAGGTATAAAAGCAGCTTCCCTGAAATGCTCAGTCATTCACAAACAAGGATGGGGCGAGGGTCACCACCCAGTGAACAAATAAGTGAGCTGATTGTCGAACAGTTTAAAAACATTCCTCAACGAGCTATTGCAAGAAATTTAGGGATTTCATCATCTACGGTCCTTAATATCGTCAAAAGGTTCAGAGAATCTGGAGAAATCACTGCACGTAAGCGAAAAGGCTGAAAACCAACATTGAATGCCCGTGACCTTCGATCCCTCAGGCAGTACTGCATCAAAAACCGACATCAGTGTATAAAGGACATCACCACATGGGCTCAGGAACACTTCAGAAAACCACTGTCAGTAACGACAGTTCGTCGCTACATCTGCAAGTGCAAGTTAAAACTCTACAATGCAAAGCGGAAGCCATTTATCAACAGCACCCAGAAACGCCGCGGGCTTCGCTGGGCCCAAGCTCATCTAAGATGGACTGATGCAAAGTGAAAAAGTGTTCTGCGGTCTGACGAGTCCACATTTCAAATTGCTTTTAGAAACTGTGGACGTTGTTTCCTCCGGACCAAAGAAGAAAAGAACCGTCTGGACTGTTATAGGCGCAAAGTTCAAAAGCCAGCATCTGTGATGTTATGGGGGTGTATTGGTGCCCAAGGCATGGACAACTTACACATATATGAAGGCACCATTAATGCTGAAAGGTACATACAGGTTTTGGAGCAACATATGTTGCCATCCAAGCAATGTCTTTTTCATTGACGCCCCTGCTTATTTCAACAAGACAATGCCAAGCCACAATCTGCTTGTGTTACAACAGCATGGTTCCGTAGTAAAAGAGTGCAGGTACTAGACTGGCCTGCCTGTAGTCCAGACCTGTCTTCCATTGAAAATGTGTGGCGCATTATGAAGCGTAAAATGGACAACGAAGACCCCCGGACTGTTGAACAACTTAAGCTGTACATCAAGCAAGAATGGGAAAGAGTTCCACCTGAAAAGCTTCAAAAATTGGTCTCCTCAGTTCCCAAACGTTTACTGAGTGTCGTTAAAAGGAAAGGTGATGTAACACAGTGGTAAAAAGGCCCCTGTGCCAACTTCTTTGCAATGTGTTGCTGCCTTTAAATTCTAAGTTAATGATTATTTGCAAAAAAAATAAAGTTTCTCAGTTTGAACATTAAACATCTCGTCTTTGCAGTGTATTCAATTGAATATAAGTTGAAAAGGATTTACAAATCATTGTATTCTGTTTTTATCTACGATTTACATAACATGCCAACTTCACTGGTTTTGGATTTTGTAAAACTTAATTTGCTGTACAGTTGTACAATGCACTTTTCACATGTTCCTTGTGAATAGAGGTTATGTAAAATTGCCAAATTTGCCCTGGTTGTGGGTATTGTCATGATTGTCTCAGGGAGAGAATTAACCAAGTTTGTTTTAAGTTGGATAGGATGCAAGTATCTTAATTGTTTTGTTTAAAAACAATTGTCATGAATAAATATGATGTTTTACATAACATTATACTGAAGTATTTTTCTTATTTTGCACAAGGAATGATTACAGATGTTACATCATTTTAAGCTTTGTCTAATGTCTGCATTCGCCAGCGGGCCAACATGATGGAGTATGCAGAATAATTCTGTATGTTAATTCCACTAGAGAACCTAGATGAGCTCAGCAATTAGGTGTGGCGGAAAAAAAAAAAAAAATCAGTAATCCACCAAATGAGTTGTAAAATATCGGCATATCGACCAAAAATTCAATATCGTGCATCCTTAATAGGGCAACGCTTTGCACTGATAGAACTGGTCCGGGTTCCAATGAAATATCACCTTTCACTTTCGGTATTGGGTTGATCAAACACTTGGCAGTTAAATAGGCTATAAAAAGCGTGCGGCTCAAGGTATTTGCGTGAAAGTCAAAAGGTATGCAATTTTGAGTAACGTTGATTTAAATACAGCAAATACGTGTCCAGATGAATGAATGTCATCTTACCTAATCAGGGAGACCAAGCAGCACCTGCTAAGTGCAGAGTGAACCTTTTGTTAACAAGTATTTGACACCAACGTGTCTTTTTTTTCCCCCGCCACAAAATGTGAAATCGTGTCAAAAAGAACAATTTCTCGGTGTGACCTTGAGAATGGCGCGAAGGTCACCGAAATGGACTGGCGCCGGGGTATCACCCTAATACATGTTGACATAAGATTTGAAGAAACTCCGTGGATTCGTTCTTGAGATATCTCGCTGACAACTCTATCAGTGTGAAAATCCACAATCTCTCGGTGTGACCTTGAGAATGGCGCGAAGGTCACCGAAATGGACTGGCGCCGGGGTATCAGCCCAATACATGTCAACATGAAATTTGAAGGAAATCCGTCAATTCGTTCCAGATATCTCGCTGACAAGGATTCGGGACTTACGGACGGACGTGAATACTGCAGCGGGGGACAATTAGTCCCGAGAAGCAGTGGGTTACAGTGATTTTATAATCACTGTAAACGGAAGGGCGTTTTAAGACACAACGTATAGTATAGTAGAGTGCCTTTGTGCCCCACCGCCGTTATAAAAATCACTGTGACCCACCGCTTCAAGGGGTTTATTGCTTTATAAAACGGTTACCCTATATATAGCCCATTAAATAAACACACAAGAAAAATAATTAGGGATGAACAGAAATGAACATTTTTGGCCGAAACCGAAATGAGAAACGCTTGGCCGAAAACCGAAACACCGAAAGAAATTATGCCAATTTTTAGTACCATTGCATTCATGGCTATGACTGTGTACTTACCTAACTAAAGTCAAGGCATTGCAATGGCATAAATTAATATTCACGCTTCAAAGAATAAATCAATTACAAAATTATGAAAATATTTAATTAGCACTGACATTCCAACAAAGCACAATATAAAATAAAATAATACAAGAGTTAGTCACTAAAGTGACTATATCCCCGCCGTTAGGTCACCAAAACAGCCTGGTGTCTGCGCATTCCCAGTAGGAAGGTTGGTACAAATAAGAATTGAAATAGGTTGACTCCTTCTTGAGATATCGCGATAATGTTCGGGACGGACGAACGGACGGACGGTGCTGAATACTATATCCCCCACTTTGCGCTGAACGCGCGGCGGGGGATAATTATTAATAAAATGTTTAACTTTGCCCCACTCATGAATAACCTACAGGCCTATAACTGGCTGGTCTGTTACTGGCTGCTGAAAAATTGCAAAATATGTTGCGTGACAACAGCAGCCCACTGATTGGTCAGAAAGAATCGGCTGCAAAAGACCACTCGCCTCCGCATAATCGGTAGGAAACAAGCTTCACTTTCCATCACTGAAACAGGTCTTCAGGATTGTACTTTTGAAACGTGCGTTGTTTTAGGCAGCTTGATAAATATACTGTGCATTGCCTTACTTTTCAAACAAGGTTGCATTTATTCACTGAAGCTGCTGCATTTATGAAATGCGTTTCAACCGAATCGGACACAACGCCAGCTGCTATCCTATGCATCAGGACAGTATCGAACAGAAATCGCAATTCAGCACTCGTGGACTTGAGTGCCATAACGTGGTGACGGTGGTGCGCATCCCCCGATTTAAAACATACTGACAGGCGCGTGCTGACCGCAGTTTTTGCTTGCTTCATCACAACATTCTATGTCGGCCGTATTAAATTAGGTGCTTCTCTAATAAAAACAGGTTCACAGGACTGTCACCAAGACAGGATTACTGCTGGTTGCATTCTAAGCTGTAAGGGCCCATGAAACAGATATGTGCGCTTGCTTGCCTAAAAGCATGTTTGCAATCGTGTGACCGTCAAAATGTTTAATGCTAAAAATATTTCCCACGATAAATGAGGAATTTGGGACACTTACAAATACAAATACATTCAATGTCATGTTAAATTTAAAAATTTTATGGAGTGGATTTCATAGTTTCTCCTGAAAAAATAATAAATGCTAGCGAGGGAGATATAAAAAACTTAATTTTTCTTATTCACTTTACTATGACTCTCAATCTCACACTGTAGCCCAGTGAGGTACACCAGTTTGTCAGTATCATTTCTTATGCATTATGAAACAAAGTTTACACATTGGGTTTGATTTGTCAGAAAATGAATAGCTTGTAATTCAGCCAAAGTACACAGGAACTGTTGCATGATCGTGCTTTGGGAAGAGAGTACACAGCCTTGTGCAAATTAAATGGATAAAGCAGGCTGGAGTGGGAAAAAATAAATAAATAAATAAATAAAATACCCCTCAGATACCTCAAAATACCCCTCAAAATACCCAATACGGAATACCCCTCAGCCCGATGTCGAAGTTTTTGGAGACGCCCGCCGGCCGACTGCTCGCCCAACCGCAGAAAGGATAGCAATACCACCGTCAGCCTTGAGGGCTGAGGGGTAACAAAGGTTTTCAGAATTTTTAATAGCATCTTCATTCAGCACTCAATAGATCTGTCCTCCAAAGCTTTTGATAAGCCGTTCCACCCATTTTGGAATGGAGCTGACCAGGTTTTTGCAGTTTGCCTTGATTTCTTCATTGTGATGCCACACCTGGACAACTGCATCGATGACTTTGGCTTTTGTGCTGCAGTCCTTCTGCTGCAGCCTTGACTTGATGATGGACCAGAGATTCTCAGTGGGACTGAGGTCAGGTGAATGACCGGGCCAGTCCAACACAGTTACAGTGCTGTGCTGATGATGCAGTCGCATTAGTTGCATCATACAAGATGAGGAAATTAATAAAATGTGGCTAAATGGTACTACGCAGTGATCTTTGAGGCGGATATGTAACTTAGCGCGGCTATTTGCGCTCCATTCAGCTCATCATACTGACAATCACCTTAATCCAATTAATTTGCACAAGACTGTGCAGCCTCACTTGGGAGAAGCATACCTTGACAACTTTTCCAAGAAACATTTCATTTGGCCTCTGAAATTCGGTTGCTGTTGGTTTCAGGTCGCTTCAGGTGTGAAGGTACGTTTGCAAGAATGAGAAATGGTGCTCTATTGCATACACGGCCCATGGCAACAGTTGTTCTCATTACAATTGCGATTCAACCACGACACACCCCAAATTAAAGTTGAAGGCTACTTTGAAGGCTACTTCAGTCAGTGCTTAATGGTGTGCAAGCAAAGGGTTATTGCTGCCCCCAGGACACTTCCAAAGAGACACTTGCTCAAAAGGGATTACAGAGTAACAGTGCTGAATACAACACAAGGGTCTGATTCACTAAAAGGATAAGGTAGCAGGCATTACCAACCTTTCCATTTTTAACCACTGGGGGCCGCCAAGCTGTCACGGAATTCTCATTACATTTTGGGTTGTAACTACAATTAAATAAGATAAAATCAAGTATGATGTGTCATATTGAAGGTATTAACTTGTTCTTTAATATTATTAAGTGAAAATTATTTTTAGAGAAATTTTCATAGAAGAAACAAGCAAAAACTTCTCCGTCACGGAATTACACAAAATTGACGTGGTTTTTTTAATGTTGTGTTTAACTATCCAGAAAGTGATGTTCCTATCATTGTTAAGTTATGACACTTCAATATGTTCATATTTAAGGTGTTTATTGTTAACACTAAGTTATAGAAACAAATATTGACTTCAACCCTGCTTTAAGGGCAAGAAATTTCAAAAAGTCAATGTCACAGAATTACAAGAGGCAAATTGTCACGGAATGACAACAATAGTATTCATTAGTTTCAATATATTTATTTCAATATATTATACATATATACAAAATTATTTACATTTTTACAGTTTAGCAATATTACAATGAGTTTTCTGCTTATAATGACCAATCATAATACATACTTCAAAAATGTTTTTTAATCTCCGTGTCAACATTGGCTTGGCGGCTCCCCACTTAATACCAGACACAAGTTAATTTTCTCGTCTTCTCCCCCTCAACTTTCAACATATAATGTACATGAACACAATAAACCATAACAAAGACTGCAAGGAAATATAGAAATTTCAATGATAAATCACTTGACAAGTTTTCCCTCAATGATTTTTTTGTGGATTCAGCAACATTGCTATCGACCAGGCTGGTCCGGCACTTCCACTCAAAGGCCTAATGTTGAAACCGCTGTATCGGTCGGTCGCATATCACTTTCCCCAATAAACAAAGGACAAACAAGCCCTGTGCGATCGATGACCAGAGCACAATACCAGAGTTTAAAAGGAGCTTCGAGGCAAACTGGGACTGGAGTGACGTAACGTCTCACCACTGCATCAATGACTGATGCAATTAGACCACAAGAACGGCTTTCAGTGGTTTCATCCACCAGCCAGTACACAAGCAAAGCTTTCAGCAGACGCCGATTAAGCTACAGAAAACGGCCAAAATGTGGACTGCTTTCCTGTGACACATTTGGCGCGAGCCAGCAGCTTGGTCTTCCCCTCTGTTGTGCGTTGCCCTTAAAATCACCCTTCCCACTGATTACAGAACAATGCTACTTTCATTTGATCAGCATAAAGCACGCATCACTGCTCCAAATATGCATGCTCGGAAATTACGACCAAAACACACCACACCAACTTCCGCATTTTGTGAGCTTGTGAGCTCAGACACCGATCAAGGACTAACCATGAACACCAAATGCCATTTTGAATAGAGCTTCACCATTGGAAAAACTCAATCAGCAGAGTTTCACACATCCAATATTTAAAACACAGGAGCACCCATTAAGGCTCATGCTTCTAATAATTTTAGGTTCTGGCCCACAAATAATCAATCGTGTATGAACATGGCCCAGCTGGGCAACATCTAAATGAACTTTGCCTTCAAGCAAAGCACAATTTGGCTTCTAGGCCAAAAGGACAGAACTCTTAACGACATAAGGATCATCTGGTCGCCCTGTGCAGTTCCACTTGTAAAGACACCGGTTTGGATGTAAAGCTGAAGGACAAACATCTGGTGCCATTCCATTGCCTGCAACTGGCTCTTCTGGGCCATTAACCAGGAGGAATACCAAGAATCCAGGAGCTGGAGAACTCCCCTGGCTCTTCAAACGTGCAGAGCTCTCTCCAAATCTGGCCCTCCAGTCCAAATCAGCCCTGTTTTTTCCCCTCTATGCAAATGAGTGAACAATTAGGGACACTGATTGGCCAGAAAGACATCACACCTGACCCTCAAGAAAAGAGAAGTCGGAAAACTAGCAGTTCTTGGCCCTCAGGGACCGCGATTTGAAGAGGGCTGCATACACCCAGAGAGCACTTTAGTGGGCCGTTAACAGCATGGAATCCAGCATCTCCACCAACCATCAGCTCCCATTCGGTGCCACTGTTAGCCAGCCACTGGGCTTCCAGTCTGAGACAGGGAATGTTTACCTGAGACCCTGGCACAGGTAAATCTGATTTTAGACGGGTCCATCTGTTTACAAATTTCAAAGAATACCTCACAAACACAATGCCTTGCACACTCAAAGTGCCATATCCGCCATTTTATCAGCCATCTTAATTCTGACATTTTGTTTGTTGGGGAAAAAAAACTCTCATCCATCTTTGTGTGTTTGCTATATCAAGGTCATAATTTTAAAAAGCGTCTGTGGCAGTTTAACATTGCTTACATCTGGCCAGTTATTTTATCATTGCTTATTTTTTTTTTTGATCAATGCCTCATTCCTTAGCCCGCATGGTGCAACAGGCGAGCCGTATACATTTACGGATGTTGATCGTCGTACAGTCTCCATTTCTTCAACTTCTACGTCAATGCTTACATCACAGTCCACTTCCTCCATTTTAGCACAATAGTCTTGGATCTCCTGAGCTCTCTTCACGTGTCAGGGCTGCGGCCGAAATAACAAAGGCATGCAAGGTATTATGGCTGGAAGGGATCCTTTAAATTGCCTATGTGTGGAACGGGATCGCGTTTGAGAAGATAATGGTTGTCCCAAAAATCAGCAGTCGATTTGACTTTATTTCATTACTCCGTCGTGAAATTTTTCCCTCCACTCTGGTTCTAGGCCCAAATATAAACTCATTAACATCTGACAAATCAGCACACTTCTGTCTCATGATGTATGCTCCACGATGGCGCCGTGGCCAACTCGCGCAGCAGCATGTGAGGGCATTATCCCCTTGTACAAGAGTTGAATGATGTTTTAAAAGGTAGCTCAGCAATTGTATTGATATTGTGGATGTCCAAGAGCATTTAGTCCACGGTAAAATGATTAAAAAGGCACTGCGTTGCACTGATGTTAGATTCAACACCTCTTTCAAAGCCCCTCCAAGTAGCTTTTACTCGTATCGCTGTGTGGGTGTCCAGGCAACAGAGACTTGTAGCAGAAATCGGGCATTTCAGTAAATGTAGCCTAAAAGATATACATGTATTTATATTATCGTAATTGTGGCTCCATTCATTTTAATCATGTCGCCAGATTTCCACTCTCAGAAGTTCACTTCACCAAATTTCATTCCTAGTCGATCCCTTGTTGTGGCACAAGACACAAAATTTCCTAGGGTCTCTCAAAATCTGTGCCCAAAAGAAAAAAAAAAAAAAGCAATTCTTATAGAGATATGTTTCATACAAGTGGTAGAAGTGGGTGTATATTTGTATTAATAATTGATTTGAAGAGATAATCCCAAAGTGACTAGACATTCCATCTACAACAGCTGAAATGAACTGGGTGTAAAAGCTAAGAGTTCTGCCACTTTGAAGCTGGTCGTCTCCTGATCACGTAGACGGCGATTCCCAACATGTTATTTTAATCATATAAATGGTGTTCGGAAATTGTGAGGCGAGCTACGAAATGTAATTTCTGCTATGGAGCCAATATGAGCCAAAAGGCTTCCAACCGCTAGAGTCATTATGCCAAGTTTTAATAATCTGTGCTTTCTTCAGTTCTGTTACAAGAAATGATTGGTAATATGTTAGAGTTATACCTGAGCCCTGAGCCAGAGTGGGTGGGTGGGGGGGGTAAAATAAATAAATACATATTTAAAAAATAATAATAATTTGTATGCCGAGCTATATTCTTCAGTGAGAGATTGCCCCAGACACGGCTTCGCAGTGAGCAGGCGACTCATGGACGGACTGGCCATGCTCCGAACTCCAATCGAAGGAAATCCCATTGCTTCTGTCAGTGGCGCTAGGCGATGGGCTGCACTACTTCCCACACTGCCTTTTGCCAGCTGAGATCTCTACAAATGTTGTAGAATAACAAGATTTTGTTTGGTATTTAGTGCTGCAACACCCAGAAATGACAGAAAAACCTATAAGGTAGATTGGCGGATGGAGCATCGAACAGCCACTTGATCTCCCTACACAGTCTAATTACCTACTAAATACTGATGTCGGGGAAATGGCCAGTCTCTCCACTGGAGCCCATTCTTGGATAATCTCCATTCTAAACAGGCTAAATAAACTTGTCGCACTGCCGATGTAATAAATGAAAGTACTGTCTTCAGGCATGTATTGAGTCCAGGGCATTCGACAATTGAGACGTCCTTCAGCTGTTCCCATATTCTTCAGGATAGTTCAAACCGAGGCTGGCTGTCCGCACTTGGAGCATACATATTATTCAACTTCACTCTCGGCTTTCCCTACGACATAATCCAACACTTAATTCTTAATAATACCATGATTTTCTTTTATGTGAATGAAATACACTCATGTTTTGATGCGGGCACAGCTGTATCTTTAGCATGAGTGTCTTGTGTAATTAAATGTGGTCTTTAGAATTGAAATGGTGTATCTGACTCCTCCTTCTGTGTCACTGACACAAAATACCCATCAGTTATCTCGTGTGTGCAGCAAGCTTATTCAACAGGATGATCCGCAACCGTAGGTGGCTTGGTCTGGGCCAGGTCGGCCTGGTCACTGGGGTGAGAAACCCTGAAATTCCATTCTGGCTAACAGCATGTTCAGGGCAGAAAGACAAGCACATTCTGTTCTGTTAGCTTTCGACTGAAGTCGCCCTGGTGACCTCACTGCCCTCTGCGAGCTCAGAGAACATTATGGAGAGGAAATCACCTTCCAGAGCCAATCTAATGCTCACGCATAGTTACTTGTAAGACACGGTGATGCTCTTAACAGCAGCCAGGAAAGTTTAATAATAAAACAGCCACAAAAAAACGTAAGCATTTACTGAAAAATTCTGTCACACGCCAACCTCAGTATTTAATGCTTCCATAACTGCTTCAGATACAGTATTCCTTACGCATTGCATCAGCCATATTTGCATCATACCAAACTTTTGTGGGAATAAATTAGGGTTGGGTATAGCCATTGATTTCCTGAATCGATTCGATTTTGATTCACAAGGTCCCGATTCGATTCACTTCCCGATTCGATTTCGATTCATTGAAGGATATTTCAGCAACAATACCCGTTTTGCTTGAATGTGAAAGGTAGAAATTATACGTTCAGTTGCAGGGTTCTAACCAGAAATTTTATTGAACGTACCGGAGCCAAACTTCTCGTGATGTCACGAACCTGGTCACATGGGTTTGCTGACTACCGTGGTTGGCAAAAAGCCACAACATGACAATTGATTTTATAAGTGAAATAAAGTTGTCCTCCACTTTTTCTGTCATAATGCTAGTCAGTTGCAGCATTATTAACTGCATAAACCGTCTCGTGAAGAGTTCAGGAATACCTTTCCTACATATTCCTGACTGAGAACCGAAAATATCTACTTGGATTGATGCGATTCGATGCAACAACTGGATGCCGTCAACCCACTGGCGTTTTTGTACGGTTCACTTTGTCGGGTCAGTCGAAAGTTATTTTCCATCCATTCCATTTCTACCATGACATTTTGCTAAGATCTTGCTTCTTTATCCCCCGCCACGGATTAGCGCGAAGCGGGGCATATAGCATTGGGCTCCGTCCGTCCGTCCGGACACATAAAATTGAGGCGGCAGGGGATATTGCCATGTTAGTGGCAAACATTTGTTATTATTCGGTCTTGGCAAGGGATTGATCTTTTTGGGGGATGGGGGGGGGGATTCGACAGGTTCCTAACTTTCCAAAAAAAATTTAAGTGACAGCTCAAATATTAGTGTTGGAAAGCATTCAGTTTTCAACCTTTATCAGCATTGACTCAGATGAACATTTTTTTCGGCTTGAATTTTGAGTACCCAGAGAAACATTCGACAACGTAAAAACGTCCATCCAGTCAAGAAAATTGAGTTAAATGTCTACTGCAGCTATAACGGTGCCAGCCTTGTTACTGATGACACGCCAGGTGGCTTGGGAATGCGCAGTTTATGCATTCACGATATTAAATATTAATCACAAATTCTAAACCCCCTTATCACGAATAAAACCCCCAAAAATTTATTGTCGCCCCTTTTTAAAATCGTTCTGGTAAACGTACGACTGTGGATTACTTTCACTGATCAATGATGATCAACAAATGTTCAATTTCTGTTCGATGTAGGAAAATCAAGTGATGGTCCAGCCCACCCACACCCAAAGAGGGGTCGTTCCTCCAACGTTTCAGCTCGTAAGGATCGGAAGCCTACACAGACCTTTGCTGTACTTAAGCTACATCTCGGTACTGTCAAGGCTTTGTAAATACTCAGATCGCCAAATGGGTTCCTGTTTTGCTGTATTGATTTACACTTGTTCTTGCCAACCAGGCTAATGTGTAAGGCTGAATATGACTTCAGTGTTTGTAAACAAGAAGTATCGCACGCCAAAGGAGTCAGGAGGATCTAAATGAATAATTACCTCCGCCAAGGAGGTTATGTTTTTGGTGGCATTTGTTTGTAGGTTTGTTTGTGTACAACATAACTCAAAAAGTAATGGACAGACTTTGATGAAATTTTCAGAGAAAGTGGGTATTAAGTCAAGGAACAGGTGATTAACTTTGGCATATCTTGGCCAAAGTACTGCTGAGATATACTCCAAAGTTCAAGATTTCAAGTTTTTCCAATGGGCCGGAGTTCCAATCGCCGTGCTTCTAGGTTTTGCTGCCCCCTGGCGGAGGTCTGCGCTCTCTGAGTGCTTTTCTAGTTAACGCCGTGTTCTTACGCATCCCCGAGGTCACAAAATTATTTCAGTGGCTAAAAGTTTCATTCCATTTCCCCTGTAAAGTTAATTTGCGTAAAAGCATCATGCTGTATTGCCGGTTAATCTATTTAACCACCTCAACAGTGCCGTATTATTTTTTTTCCCCAAATAAATTTTTTAGCATACACAAAACACTGGCAGCGATGGCAATAATACAAACATGACTTAGCACAGGGCCCTATAAATAGCTTACCATTTCATAATCATTTAATTGCCTTTTTCGCCCGCTCAGAGTGTCCATCTTTGGCCCAGGACCCAATCCTAGCAATACAGATTTTCCTCCTTCATCCATGGGTGTCCCGCATAATTGCTAAGGTTGAAATGCCTCACAAAGCCTTGGTTTTTTTTACATCAAATTAAGGTCTGGTGTTGGTTTTTCCATGCTGATCAACTCAAACTTCTCATTGAATATTAGTCTAGAAATGTTCTTCATAAACTCAAAACGATATTCAAAGCTATCACGAACCAACAACTCAGGTTAACTCGCTAGGTTGTTTACCGCTGATTTTTTCTTCTTTTTAAGTTGCGCTAGCTTGTGATTCGCCTGGGGAACAGCGGACGGAACCGGTCATAATATTAGCGATAACAAAGCCCTCCCATTCATAAGAGAAATTTGATTGGAGAATTTTACTTTCATTTGAAATTACTATTGCTCGAAGCAGAGCCCACTGTAAATGCACAGTGGATCTGCAGCATTTCTGTCCCAGCAGCTGCAGAGGGAGAACATTCAGAGTATTTAGGCGTAAGAAACACGACTTACTTCGACCATGCATAACGACGAGCAAAAACTATTAGCGAACGGTATACAGTTCGCTAGCTATTTTATGGCAAGGTCGCTAAACACACATTAGAGAGGTCTGCATACTGATTCGGCTGCAAGTTTAACTGGGAAATGTTAAATGATATTGGAAAGATACTCATGGCTAAAATGATGAGCTAGCAACAATATATTTTTTCATGTGTGCGACGTGTTTGTAGCTAGTCAATCTAAGTAAGGCAATTGACGTGAATTACGACGCAGCCATTCACAATATGAATGTCAATTCCAGTAACCAATCTAACTTTATGGTCAAAGACGATGCAGAATTTTATATCTGTTAGAAAGCGTGCAATAACATCTGATGCTTCTCGCGAAGATATTAGTCCAATTACTTATGGGTAATTTGACGCCAAAGAAATAATCAATTTGCAATATCAGTATCTCCGAAGTATATTGCTACCTAGTTTCCGTGATTATTTTAAACTGTGCATTTTAAAAAGATCGGGATCCATCGGACAGTTCAATTGACATTTCCTAGAGCCAATTCTAATTCAAGCTGGCTGTATTCACTCGCTCAAGCAAGATCCACCGTCGTTGACGGCTTTCGCTTGCTACTAGGCTCCACTCTGATGATTGAATCATCGTATTCCGAAGTTTCTGATGTCGAGACATTCGCGGCACTGGTTTCATTTTGGGAACTAGTCCCAGGAGGTGGACGAACCAGCCAAGGGTCCATGATCAGCTGTTCGCGCGCTGACTGGTACTGAGCCTAATATGCTATGCATTGACAGGAGGGCTACTAGCAACAGTGGCAGCTATACGGGCCTATCTTTGGATAATCGATAAAACTAGGTTGATGGCCACAGACTGAAGCCATGCCTGTTGTTGCTGATGCTGGTACTGGTGACCTATCTGTAACGTACCGGCTGCAATTTTTTGCGTACCGGCGGATTTTCCAGCATACCGGCATGCGACTTTTGCGTTTGTCAGCCTGGCTTGAACTATGAGTTGAATTATTAAAATAAGAAACCTTCTAACTAGGCACAATATTTAAAATATTTAAGTTCACACTAAAAAGTGACCCCAAACTTGTTTCCTGAAAATACTTTTTATTGTCCAACACATTTTATCAATCAACATTATAAAGTGCAACATAGACTTAGCAGTCAGTAGACCATTATTTTCTGAAACTGGGTCAGTATTACATGCTTTGCAAGTTCATTTTCAAGCAAATGTTATTGAATTGGCAGTTGCTACGGGTATGGCAGTTTTTCAATGCATTTCAATGTGGAGAGGTACAGCAGTACCCATTTCAAGCCCTGCCCTAACCTAACCCTTTCCCTAATCATACTACCGAATGCTTATCCTAATACCTTGAAATTGACTACCTTACCAACAGAAACTGCCATGTCTTTAGAAACTGCATATTGAATTTAACCCAATATCCTTGCCCAAAATACCCCACATGGACAGGTTAGACTGTACAGAAATAAATATCATGATACATTCAACAAAGAAAATAATATTGGATTTTTTATTCGAAAACTGGTTGAAATGGTGGAGGAAAATTGGGACATGCTAGAGCTACTAACATGTCCCATAGCTACTTTAAAGTAGGGATTCAAAGAAAATAAGTACCCATAAAATTGGTCCGTTACAGCAATTTCATGATATGTTGAAGGTATTCACTCATAGTTTCAAGCTGCTTGATATTTGCCTTCCAAATATTGTTCTTCTTCGACATTAGCCAGACCGCCGACAGTCTCATTTTCCGAGACGTCACATAGGGGTTGTGTACTCAAAGTACCCAGATGCTCATAGTTATAATATAGTGAATACTGAAAATTATTTTCAATTTTGTTTTTAAAGCCTGACGAGTCAGAACTCTTAATAGATTTCTCCCAGTAGTTCGTTTTAAATCCCATGTTTAAATCTTTATTTTTTTAAGGTAATGTCGCATAAAGGTGATTTCTTTCATCGATACAAATGAGCTTATTTTGGTTCATTCCGTGCTGCAAGAAGTCCGGTCATCCTGCTAGCTATAACGCTTTACACGCACAAGTTTTCTAGTTTAGAAAGAAAATTATGTTTTTATTGGAGTCATGCTACCATTCCGAGGAAGGTTGGATAAGCCAATGTTCTGGGCTACGAAAAAGATAGTATTTAATGGACACGATCAAGTGGACTCTCATAACAGTGATTGACTGACAAAGAAATGTGGAGTGATGGGGTCGATGCGATTTAGAACACAATCGTACACCTTCTATAACTCTACCCAACACCTCAAAAGCAGCCCGAATCATCCGCCTGAACTTCTCATGCACTGATATTCAATTTTAATTGCCTTTTTTTTAATAGTTGTTGTACCTCTTCCCGTGGTTTTTTCTTCAGCTTCTGGTCCGTCCTCTTCCATAATGGCCAAAACGAAACCAACCTTGCAAATGTAATATCAGATAGTTACAGTATATGCAATAGAAAGATCTGACGACAGGCAGCTTCAAGTGCATGTATTCCCGCGCGACTTGAGAATAAATTCTAAAAATCTTCCTTTCTTGTTTTGTCGTCGCTCTTATCAAGTCTAATCATCGAAATATCATAATAAATTAAGGGACCATAAGTCCTTCCGGGTATTTACACAAATCGCTTCAGATCATTTAGCCTATATGTCCATGTTAATCTTCAATGTACTCTGGAGAAAAATAAGAGTTTAAATTTAAAAAAAAAACGACAGATGAATGTTTCTTCATTATAATTTATCCATCTGAAGTTAAGTACGACACAATTTGAACCTTGAACAAAATATAAAGCTTGGAGTGAGACGTACACTGCACGCAAACTCAAAGAGCAGAGCTTGCAAAACCCGTATGCGACATCCCCCAAAACAGGCGTCATTCCTAGCATCACGGAAGTATTGATAAAATACTGTTGTTGCGTGCGCGTTTCCATTTTCTCAAATTGATAATGTGACAGAATAGCATTACACTGCATTCCTTGCGTTCTAAGCTTTCCATTGATGTCGAAATTGCCATATTTCAGTTTATCATTCGAATCCCTACTTTAAAATGTTTCTAAAGCCCCCAGTATCCGGCCAAACGCCGGGCAAAAAAATACTAAGAAAAAAAAGTCACTGGAAGAGTTAAGGGAGAGTGAGAAGGAGAACGAGAAGATAAGATGGGAAAGTTAGTTCCAGCCTCAATGGCGAGACCACTGGAATTGGCTGGGATATGAAGATGTTCAAGAGGCCAAAAATGAGGTCTTTTGTGAACTCTGCAGATCAGTGCCCAGGTTTGCAGAGGAGTAAGTTCGAGAAAAGTTAGCGTGTATGAACATAAGTGTATGAGAACAAATTGCTGTGGAACTACGGAGAAAATATCATCATACGACGGTCTCGCTTGAAAACGCAGATCTGCAAGCACACATGTCCCATTTGTGACACACTGATCTTGAAGATTGGTGTTTTCCGCGTTGTACCGCAGCAATTCGATATCATATACTTCAGTCTCTAAATCAGTGTTTCTCAAACTTTTATATCTCAAGGTCTCCCCTTAACTCTGACAAATGTAGGTATTTCACCCTCCCAATCAGAATAGGGTACTTGGAATTATTATTATACAGTCATTTTAATAATATAATGATAAACACTTCCTTTATATAAATGTATAGTAGCTAGTTGAATCAAAATGTTGTTTTTCGTTATTATGGGGATTAATACCTGACATTGTCCTGGGCCAGTGATCTTCAAAAGCTGGGCCAGTGGCAAATTTTCCTTTTTGTCTACCCCTGATACAATACAATTCGAGGAATGAAACCCTCACCATCATCTCCCGGGCAGAACATCTAGCCTATAAATTCACATTCCACTACAGAGAGCATGCAGCGCTGAGCTGACAAAAGACACAAAGACGATGAATTTACAAATCTCACAAGTCCTATTCAAAAGAATAAAGCGAGTTCATCACTTAAAAACTCTGAAGACTGAATACAATACAAAGCAAATAACCAGGTGGCTCGTAACAATGAAACAAAATTGCTCAGTACTCCGCAGACAAAATTGCTCTGTACTCCGCCGAAAAGAGATTATGCAAACCGTGCAAGTTAAATATTGTAAAAAGCTGTGAAAATCGAGTTAGAAGCAGTTTAGCAGTGCTTTGTTGATGAAATAGCGACGCTCTCAATGTACGTTATCCTTCCATAAAGATGAACTTCATAATAACATTGCACTAAAGGCAAGAATAGCTGCATCACAATTTCCCTTTTAAGCCGCTTTCACACCGGACGCGAAACGAATTTTTCGCACGACAGATTACATTCGAAGTCAATGCAACGACGCGAATACAAGCGTTTTAGAATTGAATTTGAATGCAATCTGTCGTGCGAAAAATTCGTTTCGCGTCCGGTGTGAAAGCAGCTTGATTCGTCATTCCGATAATGCAGGCGAGAAATCAAATGCGTTTCCAACCATGCGCCGCGCGCACCATTCACCCCACTACCTGCTGGGCAGTCGATTCAGAGTGTACTGCTGCTCGAATGTAAAACGCCGATACTGAAAGAGCAAGAACGACGGGGAGATAACTTTATTCTTTAAAATCCCAAACACTTCAAAACAAGTAGATACTCATTTGCAACTACAACGTAAAATGAACAAGGTCCATGGGACAGATCTGCAAAATAATACATCTGGCGCAGGTCTGCTTATGTTAACAATGAAATAGGCGCAGAAACAACATTATTTCAGTGCTAACCACGCATTTTGCTAAATAAACGTTAACTGTGAGACACCGAGGTCCAGCAGCAGAGCAACATCCAACCATTAAACGTTATTCTGTAACTGGACCACTCACCTGTCGGTCCATCGAACATTTCATTTCCATCATCGATCATCTGGCGATCTTACCGCCACCGTAATACAAAGTAAAATGGCTGTAAACAAACAGGCCGCTGATCAGACTCAAACTACGAGCAGCACACAGCTAGACCACAATGCCATAGCCTCACACTTCCAATTAAACTTACGGCTTGCTAATGCAGTCGGAAGTGATCTGAAGCGGAGGCAAAACACTTTCCATTATGTGTAACGTGCTCAGTTGATGTGAATGACTCATCTGGCCCAATGAATTCCGCTCAGAGCGTAAACATTTAACGTGAACTCAGTCCGAGCGGCGTAACATTAACCTTCCGCAAACCCAATCTCACCGACAAGCAACCAAATAAGACGGGCTACGGTTTTTGAAAACAATAACTGTATTATAACAACGGCCCAACAACTACGGTTGTTTTTGAAATTGGCTAGCAAGGAAGCTACCAAAGGTTAGCTAGTTAGCCAATTCAATGACGTCAGACTTCCGAGCGAATTCTTCGTTGGGTCAACGTTAGCTAACGTTAACTAGCTAGAAAGGGAGTCTGTCAACTACTTAGGTTAAAAAGCTAGCCTATTATTAGTTAGTTAATTTTTCTGATTCACATTCCCCACTGGGCCAAATACACGCATATGGAGCGGCGCTTACAAACATTAGAGGACATCAACTTCCGTTGGAAAACAATTAGGAATGTGCGAATCGAAACAGAAATAGCTCGCTATTCACCGCGCATTAACATAGCGAACTAGCAATAGAACCAAGCCAAATATCTCAAAACCACAGACAAATTGACGTTCGCAAGTGAACCTCGATGAACTAACGCTACAGGAGTTAGATGCAGCACCACTGCCACAGCTGGGTTAGCTGTAGCCAACGCCACTGATCAATCTAAAGTTGTATGGCGAATAACTTTGGCTTGACTAACAAAAACAGGCAAATCGAGGAAAGACTCCAAGGTGCCGAAATATTAGGAACTCAGCTTAACCCTACTATTAGATTTAAAATAAAGTTGTTTTTTTTTTGGTCTGAGGCGAGTTTGATACCCGCAATGAAAAACTATATAAATGTAACTGAAAGCGTTACCCAATCTCCTCTCAGCTCATTTATGCCTTTCTACTGAGCATTTTAATGGCAAACTAAATAAAACAAAACTCGCCCATCCTCCCCTGATACACCAAACATTGTGTTTACATGATTATAGCTAAATGAACCAGACCAAATGTGAAATGAATGAGAAATTAATTTGAACATGCCCCAATCTTAGGCAACGCTGGACACAAACGAGATATAGCATAAATTATGATTTCATGTGATACTTGATCCTGGGGTCAGAATGACAAACCGAACCGAGCCTTACAATATTTGTTGCTTCAGAAGATAAAATCTTTTTTTACGCTGAATTCATCTTTTACCCGTAAAGTTGGGGGGGATCCAACTGAAAAAGTATGTTAATCATGTTTTTAGAGACTTTGAACATTTGACCAGAAACATAATAGGATGGTTAAACGACATGACTGAAAAATGGTCATTAACATTGCACGTTAAAACTTGGAACCATGCTACCCTTCCATGTGGGTCGCCAATTTTTGCTAACCATCGCTAGCTAGCCAGTGAACCAACGAGGAAACAATAACGTTAGCCAGTTGGTCAGCTAGCTAACTACCCAAGATGCCACGATGCGCTAATTTTCAACAATACAAGATGATCCTTCACTTTAAGCACTTGACTCCAGTATTTATCCACAAAAGCCACCAAGACATTTATTCCCAGCTGACCAAGTGAGAGTGAATATTAGGCAGTACAATACCAGCTCACACTGAATATTAGCCAGCACACTAAATGCACACAGAGAATATTAGCCAGTACTCTACATGCACGCAGTGAATATTAGCCAGTACACTACATGCACGCAATGAATATTAGCCAGTTCAATACATGAACGCAGTGAATATTAGCCAGTACACTACACGTTCGCAGCGAATATTAGCCAGTGCGCTACATGCACGCATTAAACTGGCGAGTTCGGTAAATAGCATAGATGTGCTAACGCTAGTTGCAGATTTTCTTAGCTTGTTTGCTACTAGCTGTCGCTGCTGACATCAATAAGCAGAAAGGCAGCCTGTTACACCACGCAACTATGCGCATACAGTAGCCCACAAAAATGTATTTATTTTACCTGAAAACGCATACCAGTGGACGAAATCGACTGTGTGCTTCCTTTGTTTGTAATTCACTACGTATCCTCTGCTGTTTAACGTCAAGAGCAAACAAGCATCATGGCGGTCGTGGGGATTTTTGGGCTTGTGGGAACAAGACTTGCGCTGATTGGCTGGTGTGGCGAAGAGTGCGCTCATTGGACCGCTCGCTCAAAGGACGCCTCCGCACTGTCCGTGCGCGCACATTGCCAGCGGCGCGCTTGTGATTGAGAATCACTGTTTGTTTAGTTTTCATTCTGTTTCTATACAGGCGTTGACTCGTGGATGATATTTGCAATTCAGATTCGCTGTCTGAGTGCTGAGCGTGCTGACAACTTACTCAGTCATAATTCTGTCGAATTAAATATTTTACTGCTGATAGGACAGCTTCTACTACAAGGACTAACAACAATAACGTAATAATGATAATGATGATGATGATAATAATAATTATAATTCCTCTTCATCATCTTACATAAGATAATGACAAATTGCCTCAAAAATAAAAGTGAAAGCCACTGTACTATATACCCAAAAAATTTCTAATGTCAGGCAAAACCCGGAAGGAACTACAGCTCAGTTTTCTTTGGGCAACCAGATTTGACAATGGATGTCCCATAGAAAAAAAGTCATATTCTGATAACCCAAATAAGTATATGTTTAGTCTCATTTAAAAGTTTCACAAAGAAAAGCCATTTGAACAAATGTGATCTTCAAAGAGGCAAGTCAGTCTACACATGCTGAAGAAATTTAATAGAGGTAGAGAGCTGCATCAAAATTAATGTGATGATTACATTTGCTGACAGATACTGGCATCTCAGTATATTTGATGTACAAATGATTATAGAGATATGGCTGCCTTGAAAGTTAGTTCATATTCAGGTTTAATTAATATATTCAAATGCAAAAAGGTAAACGTCCATGGACAAGTGATGACTATTTTGGCATTATTCAGAGTGAGAGATATATTGCCAACTATAACAGTACTGGAAACAGACTCACACTAAGAAACACAACTTCAATCCAGGCCTCCTGGGATTGATTACTCCCTGGATTACCTTCATGCAGGATAAAATTACTCCCATCTGCTGGCCCTCTCCCTCTTTCTCTGGGTAACTTTAGCAATTCTTGGCCACAAAGATCTTTGATGAGCTAAAATATGTACACTAAGTCACCATATTTTCCTGCTGTCATATAGAATATTTGTGCTTATCATGAAAGGTTGTACCTTGTTATGACTTGAAAAAAATCACAACAAAGAAAATCAGCAAAGAAAACTAAAACAAATGTATTCCTCAAAAAAAAGTTCTTCAAAAAATATCCACTATTTAATTCCTAATAACACTCTAATACCACTAATTAACTCTGTTGCCAAATCAAAACTCTGCTTCTGCTCTGCTCTCCTCTGCTGGGCTTAAAATCACAGCATTTATATAGACTAGCAACATTTTGGAAAGATCCGCAGGATTCCTGGGTAATCCCGCCGCCTCCAGGCAGGAAGGTGCCAGAAGCTTCACGAAAGCACTAGTCCAATACATAGAAGTGAGATATTACATCAGATTATGTTTTACAGACACACCATCAGACGGTGCCAAATGAACAAAATAAATAGAGCTGACCAGCAAGGCAGCAAAACAGCATGTAATAAATCTCCATTTACAAATGAAATATAATGCTGTACAAAACTGTACAAAAAAAACTCATACATAACAACCTTAATTCAGGGAGTCGACCAAGGCTGCTGCAGACCAGATTTTGTCCTCCTGGGGTGCATCCGATTTGTCTCAGGGTGCTTTCACACAAGGTACGATTGTCCCTCCTTCTCTCTCACCCTGCTGCTCAGCTTTCACTCAAGCAATGTTGTTCTTTGCCCAAGTACGGTTGCATATTTCAAAATGTTGATACAATAGCTCACAGTATGTACCTCTGTGGTTTTTAAATAGAGAAATATACAAAAAGAAGAAGAAGCGCAGAAATTTTTCATCACTTGTGGTGCCAGATTTTTGTAGCACGTTCCGCAATTTTAAGATAGTGCAGCCACATTTTCTTTAGTTTGTTAACGCACTGTTCTATTGTTCTGCAATGACCACGCGAATGTGAATATTTGCTCGTTATTCCATATATCTCTGCATGTCTGTGTGTAGTATCCAGTGTTGGGGGTAACTAATTACAAAGTAAATAATTACTGTAATCAGATTACATTTATCAGTAACACAGTAATGTAATGCATTACTTTGGTAACTTAAGTAATCGGATTACAGTTACTTACAAATAAATAATCTAGTTTCTTGTATTACTTTAAATTCTTCAACTATCAGCAGGATGGGAGGCCAGAAAACATATTCTTCTTCTTCTTCCTTTTGAGTATATCAGCGATTGAGACCGAGGACAGAAAAACAAATCAGACGTCCTTTTTCATGGGTGTTTATGCCAGTAATATAGCCTTGTACTTGACTCACTTTCCTGTGAAGTGCTGTTTGGGCTGATTTTCACAACTTTGCTGTTGGCTCTGCTGTATTAAAGAGCATGAAAGAGAGATCTTGAGTGTGTCCTTACAAGAATAAAGATTTGTGTTGAACTGGGCATATGCCAGGTTTTAACATGATATGGTTCATTTTTGTTTTTGTTTTGGTATAGGCATGGTGACCATTAGTTTTGGTGATTATCTCTGTTTCATCTTTTAATGTGTTCGAAATAAAGAATTTCATTTGTCATTTGTCATTTCAAAATAAAAATTCATTAACTTATGGTGAATTTGAGATGATAGTGCTGAGTAATCCAAAAGTAATATAACTAGTAGTGTAACTATATACTTTCAGCAGTGAGTAATTAAGTAAAGTAAGGGATTTTTTTTTTTAAAGTAACTAGTAATGTGTAATAGATTACTTTTTTAGGGTAACTACCCCAACACTGGTGATATCCAGTCGCGATTACATGTTTCCGTCTGCCCAAATTTCGACCAAGTATTTAATGTCTTTGGTTGACCAGAGAGACTCTTTGGCCACTATTATTAGAACAAAAGAGTTGAATAGTTAAGACGTCACAAAACAGTTAACTTCCCTGCTCAAATATACTTGCTTTCACATTTGGTATGAGTACGGATGAATGGTGCCTGAGACCATGTCCTCCGAGCAGACTCGCATACCGTGCCCCAGCTCGGTACGCTTGTGTCACATTCAAGTGTAATCGAATCCATGTCTGAGTCCCTAGTCTGAAAGCACCCTGACACAGTCGGCCTGTTATCTTTCTTTTTGACATGTCTCTGGCCTATGACAGCTACATAGCGAACATCACACTGATTAAATGAAGGTTACAGGGATATTAGATATGCATAGACTATGTCTGAGAAAAATCAGATGTTGTGTCCTTCAATATAGCATGAACTCAGTGGCAGTTGACGATGATGTGACTGTTCCAACAGGAAAACTTCGAAGACTGACATCTTTAATCATCAACTACTGCAAAGAATTGTGGCCCATAATCAATCACTTCTTCCCTCCATGGTTTCCTTGCTGTAAGGAATCAGTTGTCATGGTTGTGATTTTTGTTCATGTTTTTGTTCAAGTTCATTGTTCATAATTTTGTCTTTTATTTATTCTTTTTTGTTATTGTATTCGCAGGTTTTAATTCAGTCCATTTTCAGTTCCATTGCACTTGTCTCCCATGTCTTGTGATCTAGTTGGTTCAGTTAGTCTTCCCCGGTCTGTATGCTCACATGCTTCGGGTGATTAAAGGTGTTTAATAATATTCCTTCAATTCTCGTTTACTTCCTTCGCCTCGCTGTTCTGATTACTAAAAAGACTAACATTTGTATTTTGTATTATAGTCTACTAACCCAACTAATCCATGTGTATTTATATATGTATATATTACTAACTCACTAACAAGCACTCTAGTTAATTCTGTTAAGTTGCACCGCTACTAATTAGTACTAATTCCCTCTCAGCAATTGCGCTGTTCTAGTCTCCGCCTCTTGCTCAGTTTTACCTGTCTCCCCCCGCGTTTCCGCGAGATCTCTCGCACGTGCTTAATTACTTTCCTGCACTCGTTATCTGTGCACTTAGAACTCCTTGACCGGAGCTGTTTAAATGTCATAGGCTGTTTGTGTGATTCCCATCCGTGTCTTGGCTTTCGCCAATTTTCGTGATTAGGATTTCCCTCATGTGTTCCTCCCATTGTAATTAGTCAGATCCAGCTTACCTGTTCCCTGTTACTTCTCTCCCTTCTATTTAAGAGTCCTCACTGCGGTTCGACTTTGTCAGAACGTTGATCAATATTTCTTTGTGCAGAGCGCCTTGTATGCCATTGAGTATTGTTTTCCTTCGACTGTTTCGTCCGACTTCGATTCTTGCCATACTCCTTCTTGTATTATTTTGTCTTTTTGGATTTCGGCCTATTTTTTAAATGACCACGATTCCTGTGTTTAGATGCCCTGTGTTCATCGACTACGACTTTTTGCCTACCGTCTATGTACCTTTGCTCATCTGTTTTTCTGGTTCTGATCCCTGCCTGTCCAGTCGACTCTGTTTTTGGAATTTGTATTGTGGCTTGGCAATTGTGTTTCTTGGCATTGACCCGGATCTCATTAAAGGCATATGTTTTTTGGATTTCCCCCTCGCGTGTGGTTCCTGTTCGCACTGTCAGAGCAGTGGCCTGTTCCTTCCACCAATACTCATTATGGATACTTCTCATGGCTGTCAGCAAACTATTTCCAGGTCATGTCTATTCTCAAGGGAGCTTCCTTGCTCTTCAAAGAATGTGTAGTTATCTATTGACCAGAACTTGGAGCTGGGATATTCAGCTTTATCCAGAAGGGATCGGTATGGGTGCAGGATTTAATTTCAATCATGACATCATACTTACACAACTGATACTAAAAATCAAGGGGTACTTCTCAACATGGTAACTAATGCTGCCTCTCCTCTTCCGTGACCCGGAAATTGATCTGCCTTCACCATCATGGAAGGTCTTCCAATCCCTTAAACGCACCTGTATAACAAGATGTGGAACAAGGGGAGGGGAGGCTTCTGGGGGGAGCTGAAAGGGAGGAAACACAGGTACTGTATGTCGTACCTGGAAGCCTTTTGTCAAGCGGTGTGTCATTTAAATACAGCACATGAAATTGCCGAATGGGACAAAGGATTTCTCATTTGGCAGCTTTCGACTCCTCCATCCTTGTGCCGCTTCCTCACATCTGTGACTCGCTGGGAGACGCATGCGATGGAAGCATGGAGACATTAGCATAATGAAAAGCACCCTATATGATATGTGTAACAGACTCAACACTTCCTGTTTGGGCTGTCTGATGTGGGTGAAGCTAATCTCTCACTGCGTCTGAATAGCCAAAAAATTGCATCCGACTCAATAATTCCTAACCACTTTTCTTTGATCTTAGTGGATAACGTCATACGGTAAAGAAAGGCATACAAGGGAATGGGCACCCACCAGGATGGCATCACAAAAAACGTGAATAATCGTCACGTGATGTGGATGTCGGGTAAGCGTCGGGCATCTGCCGCAGAGAACCATTGAAAACGAGACGCACTAAACTGCTTGTTAATGGGTTTTTTTTTTCTCCATGGAATGAAGCGGAAATGTGTGCTCAAAGGTAGTTTAAAAATAGAATTACTCCTCCCGAGGCATATATATATATCGATGAATATTGACTGATTACACTAAATGAATGGGCGAATGACGAGCGGTAAATTTAGTCACACTCCTCCCTTTCTCCCCTGTCCTGGGCTGCGAGTTATGCCTAGGTAACCTGGTTCACCTGCTGCCTTCTGATACTTATGGAGACCCACTAGCAGCCATAGGTGTATAAAACTGCTTTTGAAGTCTTCACCAGCTTTGTTCCCTTACCTAGCATTATTCTTGAACATCAACATATTTTACACACACTGCAAGGTTTGAAATAAGCGTTATGGTATCACATTTGCGATCAAAAAATGCCTACTTTCGAACCAAAATGAAAAATACCAGACAAATGAATCACAGCCACTGCGAAAGAAAATCTCAACAACATAGGTGAAATAACTTCAAATTCTAGCATAGAATCATACTACCAGTATATTATCAAGTAGGTTAACGAACTGTTACCAAGCTAACTTGCCACAACCTGTCACAGGGGTCTCAAATTATATGAAAACGAAGTCTCCCTTGTTATCCTGCCGTGATTTGAGCATTGAACATGTTGCTTTTTGCATTTATGTAGCTGGCTAAGCGCAAACCAAAAAATGGTAATTGTCGCAGTTTATGTTATCTGGACTGCCCCTTATCTGTGTTTCCCCATTAGCTGTAAATGGTGAAGTGAATTTTTTCAGAGCCATTATTGCTATTGCTCGGTCTGCTCTGCCAAGCCAGGAATACGTTTTTCGAAGGAACAGGTGCAAACTTACATAGTTGGAGCCATCGACAGTGAGTGGACGAACTACGTAAGTTGCAAGCATAATTAAAAAACTATGCTTTTGGGAAAGGCACCCCAGGTCTCTATTCTCAAAACAAAGTTTGATCTAAAACAAAAGTTGATTAAATTGCCTAAAAACCCATTTTTTTCTAACTCGGGAAATTGCCTCCTATTGTTCGCTGGTTCGGAGAATGACGTTCACCTTTTATACAGGCTATTTTTTAGATATCGGGCAGGTCCCCATTCCTAACGGCTTAGAAAGTTAACCATGGCTGTATTCAAATCCCTGTTCTTGAACAGAGGACACTATTCTTCATGAATCGAATACCCGACGCGTTCTCTGCGTTCTTGAGCACACCACCAGGAGGAGGTCTGGTCAAGAACGATGGGGAACAAACATGGCGGCCACTGGCAAAACTGATGAAATGTAAGCTGATTTTATCCCTTGTATGGTCTATTTAATTTAACTTGTAGATTTCGGAACAATTTCATCTATTCACTGATCCATTAGGCCTTGACGTTGACCCAATTCCGGATTGAAAAAAATCACTCAAATGCTGACAATTCTTTGCTTCGTGATCAATAGACTACTTGCGAGAATTGCGTTGCCCCTGACAACCTCGGTACCTCTGCCAAACATTCAATAGCGTGGGCCCACAAATAGGACTGCAGACGCGTACCCTTGGTTACCGTTCCCGACTGTTCCGGCATATTCGATTCCTGACTCATTCCCGAGCTGTTCGGGAACAGTCAAGAACAGGGATTCGAATGCAGCCCATGATGCAAAGAGAATCCGAATATACATATATTGTACTAGGCAACTTGATCATGAGTCCCCTGCCCATCATATACATTACTTTTCCTGATTGGCCAGATGAATGGACGTCTCTTTAACATTGCTGCTGTGCTGAATTGTGGGATAGCGTTATCTCCTTTCTTTTCAAAAAGGATGGTTCAGTGTACCCCATGTTAAAGGAAGTAAATTAAGGAACCACTGAGACACCTTTCCTCGTCATTTAAAGACTTAAATGCACTTATCATGGCTGCCACGTAATTATTTCCGGATCATTTTTAGGAGTCTAAAACTTTGCTTGGCAAAAGAGACTATTCGGACGCAGCCCCTGTTTCAGGAAACAGGAAGTTCAGCAGCTGATGGTAGACACCGGTAAGAATGGCCATTTCTAAAATTGCAGGCTGCATCCTTTGAAGACTGCATTTTTAGGCTGCTACGTCATCGCAAGCTGTTTAGTAGTGCATGCACTTTGGAATTAAATCAATAAATGCAGCCTTCATCTCGCCTGAGATCAGATGGAATCATCAGCATGGAAACGAAGTGTAAACAAGCTAACAATTCTGTCCAATATCAGGCACATATGAAGGCTGCATTTCTCGGCTGTATTAGAAAGCACTTTCACAATGGAACAGCCTGCGATGACGTAGCAGCCGAAAAATGCAGACTTCGAAGGATGCAGCCTACGTTTTGAGAAAATGACCGTTGTTCCTCAGCAGCAGGAATAAATCACTGTCTCAGGACAGGTGATTTGGTTTCCTTTGTTTGTGGTTAGTTGGTTGTTCATTATACTACACCTTCCCTACATCCATTCAAACGCACACCACACCACTGACTGAGCTGATTCAAAAAATTCTGTTTGTCATTTGGTTACGATAAATATAAGTTAAATGATCATGTGTGGTTCCCGACTCCTTACCCTGCCTTCGAGCCAGGTTGTGACTTATGTAAGCCCATCCAGCTAGAGTTGAAAATATTGGCGCTTGTCTGAAAGGCTGCACCTGAACTCAGGGAGACTACCAAGGTTGCTGCTGACCAGAATTTGTCTTCACGGTGTTAGCAGAACTTAGTCTGACCCATTACAGCTGCTCCACATCACTGAGCTGGGTGCACTACGGTACCAGACAGTGGTGTAGAAAACACTTTACTTGTGTTACTGAGCTCTGTCTTTCAAGAAATTCAACATCTGTAAATAACCTCAAATGGCACAAGGTAAGGAGTGAATAGTCAGAAATAAAATATCAAAAATGCTGCAGGATAGTGCCCAAAATTTTGGAATTTATTTAAGCCACATCTGGAAAAATAAAGTAACAAATAATTTTTTTGTGTTTATCAACAAAAGAATTAAAATCAAGCCAGTTTGGGACTTACTGGACAGAAAGGTCAGAGAGGAAGCAATCCTTAGCACAGCACATAGGCAAAAACATACACAGCCGCGCTGGAGTGAACACTCAGAGCCTTATGACTGCCAGAATGTATAAAAACACATACAACCCCAATTCCAAAATAGTTGGGACGAAGCGTAAATTTTGAATGAAATCAAAATGCAATTACTTATGTTATGTGAATGTATTATTTACAATAGGACATAAATCACATTTCAAATGTTGAAACTGAGACATTTTACATTTTTATCCACAAAATTAGATTAATTCAAATTTTCTGGCTGCAACAAGTCTCACAAAAGCTGGGACACATGCAAAAAAGGGCTGAAAAAGCAATTAATATATAGAAGAATCAGCTGAAAGAACATTTAGCAAGTAATTAAGTTAACTGGCATCAAGGGTGTAACATGATTGGCTATAAAAGGGATGTCTTAGAGAGGCTGAGTCCCTCAGAAGTAAAGACCTGTGAAGGCTTGCGTAAAAAAAATTGTGGAATACTTTAAAACAATCTACCTCAACATCAAATTGCAAAGACAGTTGTAATGTGAATAGAGGCCACTAGATGGCAGTATTTACCTTTTTTATTTTTTTGTTAAGCCCAGACTGGAGATAGGTTTGGGCATGTTTTAGGCATGTCTGGGACAAGTCCCAGAGAAAATTTTAAAAAAGCCTAAAAGGTGGGAGGGGTCTGCAAAAGAGTATATAAGGGGGAGAATTGAGACAATGAAGTAGTAGGAGAAATTGCAAGGAGAAGGATACATGTGACCAGACCTGTCATTCTGTTCAAGACCTGTGAAGCTTTTAGTGGATTTTTGCCTGTGTTAGAGCATTTTCCTCACCCAGGGCATCACCAAGCAACCCACCAAAGGGACTGTAAATATTTCTGTTTTTGTATATAATCAATCTTGGTCTGTAGAGTAGAGTAGTTTGTTGTTAGTTGCCTTTGTTTAATTAAATGTGTTTTAGTTTTAAAATTTTTTGTCTGTCATCCTTTGCTGTTGTTAATGTCATAACAAATTGGGGCCATAACACAGTGCATAACATCATCAAAAGATTCAGAGAAATTGGAAAAACCTCTGTGCGTAAGGGACAAGGCCGAAGACCTTTACTGGATGCCCATGATCTTCGGGTCCTCAGACGCCGCTACATCACTCACCAGCATGATGCTGTCATTGGCATTACTAAATGGGCCCAGGAATACTTCAAGAAACCACTGTCTCTTCCAGGGCCTGTGCTGTCTCTGTATGTGTTTTGCCGTAGATTCCTGTTGGAGTGGAGCTTGGCAGAAATTGAATGAACATTTGATACACCTGTGTTCGGCGGTTCCAGGAGTTAAAAGACCAGTCAACCTTTGGCAATGCAGGACTTTTCGTCGTTCCTCCACGTGCTTCCTTTCTTTTGTAGCTTTGATATGTTTGTTTTTTTAAAACCAGCTTGCACCACACCATTCTTTGTGCTCATTCACACCCTATACTATTGATAACGCTGACAAACACACCTCATGGGACGGCTGTCTTTTCCCTGTGTTATGTTTAATTTTTGGTAAAAAATAAATTGCTATTATTTTTAGTTGAGCTGATTTAGAGTATCTTTCTTGTTGTGACCATGTGACCTGCGCTTGTAACATTTCAATCGCTGATTTTATGAAAATATGGGTATGTCCAAACTTTTGACTGGTACGATTTGAGGTGAATTTGCTGTGTCATGGTGCAGTGGAAAGCTTTACGGCAAGAGGGTCATAGGTTGCAACCCTAGGGCTTTTGTTTGGAACTAAAATTTGTTTGCCTAGGTTTTGGCTTGTTCTTCCCACAGTCTGAAGACATCCATGAGAGACTAATTAGAGACTAAATTGCAGATTGTTATGTGCTTGTGAGCAAATTATGAGTGGGCTTTGCAATGGAGTGCAAACTGTCCACATTGTATGGGCTAGGACAGCATAGGCACCATCGTGACTCAGAAAAAATTCAGGTTAGATAATGGATGGAAGGATTTTACTGGGTTATGGGCTTTGCAGTTTCAGCTGGTGCTTTCAGAGGTCAGGTGTTACCTGTGCCATTACTGGGAGCACTATTGTTTGTGTTCTGCTCATGCAATACAGACTAACTTCCAGGCCTTCACGAGCTGAGATTACCTGAAGACGTCTTCCAGTTTCGTTAAATATGCATTCCTGCTCTCAATTCGAAGTGATATAGCAACAGCAATATCTATAATGGACTGTAGTTTGTGTTGACGTTTCCTGTCCAGTGAGGGCAGTGATGTAATGAAACAAGAATTCCAGCAGAGGGCAATGTAGCTCAGAGTTGAATAACTCTGGAGTTTCTCAATACCAAAGTTCAGGGCTATTCAACATTATCGTGCAAGAGCCGGTGTGGGCGCAGGCTTTCATTCCTACCAAGCCCTTACACACCTGATACTACTAATCAAGCTCAGTAGCAAAGACTACTGGGGCTGATCAGTGGTGTCAAGTGTGAAAGTGCTTGGTTTGAATGAAAGCTTGCACCCACACCAGCGCTTTCTGGTGAAGGTTGAATAGCTCTGCCATAGTGCATGATTTTGATGGGGCCTGAAAGATGTGACAAAAAGGACATTTCAGACGGACACTCAGAGAAGATTTTGATCATGTTCCATCCTTTCTGTTGCTGAAATATAGATATGCTTCAGAATTTGGTCTACATTTGGAGAATACAACTCCGTAAAAACAGGATTTAGTAACGCAAAGTAAGTCTGCATGTATTCAGTACTGAGAATATGTCCAGTTATTTCGATCAGTTGGCTTTAGATTTCATCAGCACTGACGTCACATCATATAGGAAAAAGTTCTATCCTAATTCTTTCTTTTTTTTTTGTATTGGCCAAACAGGCACACAACTTCCTGAATCCTTATGCTGCCCTCGCTCCAATTTTTTTCCCCCTTTGCTCTCATCAAACCGAGCGTTAAAGAAGAAAATCTTTACTTGGCTACGACATGAAACTGCCAAAGACAAAGCCCTGAACAGCATTTTATTTCTCTCTGTCCATGTTCTGCATTTTGGCTGGGCCTGGGATCCACTCAGTGGATTTATCTGGCTTGCTCTGTAATCCTGCTTTGTGGAACAAGTCCCAGATCTGCTTTTGACATGAAGTCAAGCCTCCATCTGAAAAGTCAAAATCAAACCAAACTTTGCAGGGAGATTCAAACCTGTGACCTCCAAGTGAAATAGTTAGAAAGTAGAATACTTTTCTGAACTTCTTTCGGGGTTTTTGTGGTTCTGGCCCAATTTCTCCACCTTTAACAAGAGCCACGGAACTGTTTGTCGTGACAAACATCCATCATATCAAAGTTGTTCTGCACTTCATTAACAAATTTTGTTCTTTTCAGTATAAATATCCTCATTTATTTGACCAAATGGCTTGTATATGCGGTTTTTTTCCGCAGTATCTTTATTACCCCACCCTGCCCGAGGGGGAGGGCAAGGGGTATTGTTTTTGGTTCGATTTGTTTGTGTGGGTGTTTGTTTCTTTGTTTGTATTTTAACACTTTAGCAGCAAAATTAATGGCCAGATTCACCCCAAATTGGGTATAGGGATTGCCACTGACCCAGAATAGATGCCTATTGAATTTAGGAAAAGTAGGTCAAAGTATGAGCGAGGGGCGGGGTTTGTTGTGCCTGGCACCACTTGTGTTATTTATTATCATTTAGTAAGGGTTCCTATATTCCTGTGGAAAGCATGAAATAATACCTTTTATAGATTTATAGGACATGAAATGATGTTCTGTCAATACACTCAATGAATGCACGAGCATGAACGCTGGCAAGTCAGTCAAAGTGCAATATGCGTTTGTGTAACCATGCTTGTGGTAAAAAAAAAAATGCACACATTGTATTTCAATATAATATATAAAAACATATGTGCCCAGTGATGGATTGACGAGCTGTCCAGGGTGGGACCCTGTCTTTCACCCAAAGTCAGCTGGGATAGGCTCCAGCTCCCCGCAACCCTAGTGAGGAAGAATGAAGATGGATAAAACATGTTAGCAAAATATTATCCAATAAATATACAGGCCATAAAATAAAGTAGTTCTTGCATTGAAATAATGAGCCTTCAGTGGAGCAAAGAATGCTCTGAAAGTTAATTGAATCGAAGATTTTCATTAATGACCCTTTTTCCTGCAAGGAGGTTCACTTCATTCAGTTTTAATGACATTGTAACTGGTGCACTTAAAGGCGATCCAAGGCCTGGGGCACTGTAAACGATGAGCAGCTTTGCATAGCTTGTAGCGCCTCTCTAAATGACCTGATTTGGCTGGGAATGCTTTTGCACCAATAAAGCTGGGATGTGTAAATAATGCAAATGACGTGAGGGGCGGCGGCCATCTTTTTACTCCCTCACCTGGGTCTGTGAGTTTGTTTTAAACAGTTCTCAGGTGATCCTTGAGATGGTCCCCTAGATGCATTGTTCATTTTCATTGTTTTGTGATCGCACTCTCATCTTTGTGCCATCTGCTCATGAGCAACCACAAACACACAAGCAGACACACACAAACACACACATACACACAAACACACACACATACATCCGCACACACAAGCAGAAACCCGCACACCTGCAAATGCACATACACACATGCAAAACCCTCACAGTCACACACACACACACACACACACACACACACACACACACACACAGATATCCCCACATATACACATATGCACACATGCACATACATACATATGCAAACATGCAAAAACATACAGGCATGCGCACACAAACACATACATGCATAAATGCAAACACTCAAATGAACAATCACACATACGTAAGCATACACATGCATAAACACACGAACTCACACTTGCGTACAAACACGCACACACACAAACACACATGCAAGCATACATATTAACACGCATTCACACACACACGCATACACAAAAGCACACACATACATATGCGCACACACGCAGGAACACAAACAAACGCACACCCAGTGGCTACTCTCATTCATAGTTGTTCCAATAGCACCTCATAGGTAGCTTGCCCTGCCACTGTAAAATATAAGTGCTCGGATGGTGCAGGCGTTATCTTGTGGATTCCTCTGCGTCAGCATTGGAAAGCCCTCCCCGCCCATGTATCGTATCCTTTCACTGGAACTGAAAAGCTGATCCGCCCGTATTCCACAGAGGCAGAGTCTGACTGTCTGCACAAAGGACAGACTCCATTTTCAGCAGTCTCTCTAGTTCCAATCAAAGCAAGCTGATGGGATTAAAAATGGCATTGTTTTGCTTGGACTATTACTGACCATTTAAAGCAGAGATCTTAAACTCCAGTCCTGGAAGAGCCACAGGGTCTCTCTGTTTCTGGTATTTCCATTCAATCAGCAGCTAAATACAACCATTGAAACAAGGTGCACAGACTCTTTAGTCAATCAATGAATTTACATATGCACTTAATTTGATTCAATTTTATTTGTTTATTTGTAAAGCACTTTTTAATGAAAGACTTAATTTCAAAATGCTTTACGTGTGTCAGACCAGTGACAAGAGATGCCCCCAAGAGCAAGCCAGAGGCGACAGCAGCAAGGAAAAACAAAAAACTCCTTTATAGGAAGAAACCCTCAGCAGATCCAGGCTTAAATACAGCTGAAGGTGAGGTAGTGTACAATACAACAACAGATCGACTATAGCAGCAGGAGAGTATTTCAGCTAGAGGCTAAACGGTGGAAGTGAGGGGCCTGGGACCCAGCCGTTGGACGGGAGAGGAGAGGAGAGATGATGAGAGCACAGGAAAGGAGAGGAGAGCACAGGAAAGGAGAGGAGAGGAGAGATGATGAGAGCACAGGAGAGGAGAGGAGAGGAGAGGAGAGATGATGAAAGCACAAGAGAGGAGAGGAGAGGAGAGGAGAGATGATGAGAGCACAAGAGAGGAGAGGAGAGGACAGGACAGGAGAGAAAATGAGAGCACAGGAAAGGAGAGGAGAGGAGAGATGATGAGAGCGCAGGAGAGGACAGAAAAGGAGAGGAGAGATGATGAGAGCATAGGGAAGGAAAAGAGAGGAGAGCACAGGAGAGGAGAGGAAAGGAGAGGAGAGATGATGAGAGCACAGGAGAGGAAAGGAGAGTAGAGATGATGAGAGCACAGGAAAGGAGAGGAGAGGACAGGAGAGAAAATGAGAGCACAGGAAAGGAGAGGAGAAGAGAGGATAGGAGAGATGATGAGAGCACAGGAAAGGAGAGGAGAGGAGAGATGATGAGAGCGCAGGAGAGGACAGAAAAGGAGAGGAGAGATGATGAGAGCACAGGAAAGGCGAGGAGAGGAGAGGAGAGATGATGAGAGCACAGGAGAGGAGAGGAGAGGTGATGAGAGCACAGGAAAGGAGAGGAGAGGACAGGACAGGAGAAAAAATGAGAGCACAGGAAAGGAGAGGAGAGATGATGAGAGCACAGGAGAGGAGAGGAAAGGAGAGGAGAGATGATGAGAGCACAAGAGAGGAGAGGAGAGATGATGAGAGCACAGGAGAGGAGAGGAAAAAAGAGGAGAGATGATGAGAGCACAAGAGAGGAGAGGAGAGGTGATGAGAGCACAGGAGAGGAGAGGAAAGGAGAGGAGAGATGATGAGAGCACAAGAGAGGACAGGAGAGATGATGAGAGCACAGGAAAGGAGAGGAGAAGAGAGGACAGGAGAGATGATAAGAGCACAGGAAAGGAGAGGAGAGGAGAGATGATGAGAGCGCAGGAGAGGACAGAAAAGGAGAGGAGAGATGATAAGAGCACAGGAAAGGAGAGGAGAGGAGAGATGATGAGAGCGCAGGAGAGGACAGAAAAGGAGAGGAGAGATGATGAGACCATAGGGAAGGAAAAGAGAGGAGAGGAGAGCACAGGAGAGGAGAGAAGAGGAGAGATGATGAGAGCACAGGAAAGGAGAGGACAGGACAGGAGAGAAAATGAGAGCACAGGAAAGGAGAGGAGAAGAGAGGACAGGAGAGATGATGAGAGCACAGGAAAGGAGAGATAGTGAGAGCACAGGGAAGGAAATGAGAGCACAGGAGAGGAGAGAAGAGGAAAGGAGAGGAGAGGAGGAGCAATGATGAGTGCACAGGAAAGGAGAGGAGAACACAGATGATGAGAGCACAGGAGAGGAGAGGAAAGGAGGGGAAGGGACAGTGAACCAGAACCCAGGGGAACTCGGAAGCAGCTTCAGGGCAATAGATTCAAGGCGAGGGATTCAAGGGGCGGATAGTAGAAGCTGCCGGGAACCATGGATCTGGGACTCAAGGGTTGGGGCACCAACCAAAAGGGAGTTGGGATGGGCAGAAAAGAAAACAAATGTTGAGTAAGTGATAGCATGATATGTATGATATGTATGTGAATAAAGAATATGCTTGGAGCAAGATACAGGAGGTCTTCGATAGACTGCGGCCAGCAGCCATACCACTGCACAATCTGCTCCAGCTGCATGGCTGAAGCTAAGAAGGTGTGGGCTTGGTTAGTACCTGGATGGGAGACCACCTGGGAAAACCAAGTTGCTGCTGGAAGAGGTGTTGGTGGCCAGTAGGTTGCGATCTCTCTACTGGAATAATCCCCAAAGCCCCAGTGCAGTAATGGAGACACTGGGAGCATCTCAGAGTGAAGGCTGTATTTCTAGGGGTTGTCAATTAATTCTATCCCCCAAACTGGCTTGACATAATTTCCTCCCCAATCTTAACTCTAACCCTAATCCAAAATTTAACCTTATCCCAAACCCTAACAGCCAGTTTGACAGATGGAAGTAAGTAATGACCCCTAAAAATGCAGTCTTCAAAGGATGCAGCCTAGGCTTCTCTTCAGTAAGCGTAGAAGGTTCCCCGATGTCATGGCTAAATTCCCAACCCTGGTCTTTCAATCTGCCACCTTATCATCCCCTGATCTATTTAGCTATGCAACTTGCCCTCCCCCTCTCCACCTCAACCCCCAGGGTTCCCTTGAAAAAGAGATTTCACCGTCAACGGGACTTCCCTGGTTAAATAAAATAAGCCTAAAGCAGCATGACTAACAGATGATGTTCAGCACCCCCGCATCCCTGTGAGGGTGGCCCCGGGCTGGCCATACCTAACGATGAGAGAGAGCCAGGAGCAACCCTAAAACCAGCAGACACATCGGCCGTCCAGGATTTAAGTCCGAGACCCTTAAGTCCGAGACCCTTCATTTAAAGAGTAGGTGTTTTCTTTAGAAAGCTGACGTCGACATTTTCAGTCTGTGTTCCAGAACTCCATTGCTTTCAATAGCCTGAAGTGACTGTTGCCTGAGAATGATAAAAAAGAGCAATCTGAGATTTCAACCCTCTGCCAGGGCTGTGCAGCACATCATTTGTCAACACTATCAGCTTGTGATATTTTCTTGACATCACTGAGATAATGCCCCACGCCAACACATTCTTTCATTTCAAATTATTACCTCCGCCCAACAAAGTTGGAGGAGGTTATGTGATCATTACCGTTTGTCTGTTGGTTGGTTTGTTGGTTTCTTTGTAAGCAGGATTATGCAAAAACCTATGGATGGATTTTCATCAAATTTGGTGGAATGATTAAGTAATGTTCTAAGAAGAGGTGATTTGATTTTTTGGAGGTCAAGGTCAAAGGTCAAGCTCAAGGGCATGCAAAAGGTCAAAAACACATTAAAAACATATTTGCATAAAGACTACAGGACTGCATAGACACAATGGTTGCTAGCTAATACTGGAAAAAATAACACTGAGTACATTGGCGGATGTACTTGCGCTCTCTGAGTGCAGCTCTGGTTATATTTTTGCGAAGATGTGTCTCAAAATGTCCAATTTTGTCCACTCTCACAATGGTGAAAAACCCTTCAAAAAAAAAAAAAAGATCCTCCTCCTAAAATTCTCATGCCAATCCGTCCATTAGCTTTTTGTGTAATCCTGCTAACAAACCAACAAAAATGACCAATCATATAACCTCCGCTGGGGTAGGTAAGAAGAGAATTCTAGCTGCATATTTAAAGGGTTAAGTTATGCCGCTTATGCGCACCCCTTCCTGTTCAATACTCAAAAGTGCAGCAGGTAACTTCTACAAGAATAATGTTTTTTCATATTTGCTAGAACTGTAATTCTATACTGACAGCAATACACGCGATGGGCAAATCTATAAAAAATCAGGTACATTTGGCTCCTCCTAGTGCATCTAATGGCACCGGCAAAAATTTACCTTGCCCAATCAAAATTAACAAATCAGAGCCAGGATTTTCTAATTCAGTGTCAGTCACTTCTCCTGCACGAGCGCATGCTCACTCCTGTGCCTGGTTCCTGGAGGTGCTGAAAGTTGAAGTTGTTAACTATTTTTGTGCTTTTGTTTAGTGTGACAGTGCATTTGGATCTCAGTATGGCGGACCCTGACAGCGAAAATCCAGAAACATGAAAATATCTATGTGCTCGTGGTCAGGTCATCTGTTGCCAACAACTGGATAATTGTTATATCAGCAGAGAAAAAAAAACCAAACGCGCTAGCACAAAAGTAGTCAACCAAGAGGACTTGGAGAACGGTTGTAATAATTGCAACCTGCATAAACTGGGCATAAGTGTCAGGATGATCTGCTGGCTTTGTGTTGGTCAGCATCCTGTAAGCATTAGCACTGGTTTACACATTTATTTAGCTACAACAACTAGGCTTCTGTTATAATATGTAAAAGCAATCCGCCTGCGACAGAATAGTCAACGATGTGCAATACTTAGAAACTGTGGCTCTAATAATCTGTGCCTACATGGGTTTAATATACCAGTGTTGCAGCGTAGATTTGCATAGCCTCACCTGGTGAGCCGGAGAAAATAATAGACCACAAAAAGTCAGATCAGTCGGTAGCGAGCCAGCAGCTGGGAAGTGCACTTCACTCAACTGTACAGCGATGCAAACTAGTTTATCTTTTTGAGGCCTATCCGTGTCCCTCATCCTGTGGTTAGAACTGGAGTGTACTTATCACCACAGCCAAAACTTTCATCTTGTATAATGTAATACTGAAAAAAAAAGTATAGCTTGATTTGTTGCTTGGTAGCTTGTGTAATATGTACAGCTAGTTACTAGGTTTGGTGGCTAACTCTGTTAACGTTGTGTAGGTAACGGTAGTTTATTCATTTGTTTGGCTGATATGCAGCCTCCTCTCTCTGTCATCGTTCAATTATCCAGCACAATTACAATGACTGAAATGGTGTGATATGTGTCTGTGAGCTACACGTACATGCTCAATGTTTATTTTTTGTCATTACCAGTGTTACTTACTTTGCAATAAGACATACTGGAGCTCCTTACGTGTTTCTGTCATGGTTTGGGAGCTTTGAGAGCTGTTTGGGGCTCTCGTCCGGGACAATATCGTTTTGCTCCCTATCGGATTCTTGGGCCAGCTGGCATTGATTGGGGGCGTGCTCCGGACTGTATTTAAGCTCCTGCTTCACCTCGCTCCCGTTGCTAGAGTGTCAATTCATCTATGGCGCTTTAGCCGATAAGGTCTCTTGTGAGATTATTGTTTAAGGACAGGATCAGTGTGAGTGAGTAAGGGAATCTTTGATTTATTCCCCTTTTCTTTTGTTTTCCTCGAGCTCGCTTTTTTTCGACCACGGAAGGCATCTGGTCCGTAGGTAGCGCGGGCCTCGTTATTTTTATCTGTTTAGTTTCTCTCCACGCGGTTAGGTTTTCCTTCTTTTAATTTTTGGCCGCTGCTCTTGACGTCCACTGTCAGCAGCTATCACAGTTTCAGTTTAGCGACCACTACTGAACAGACCTCATCAACAAGTATGATGAATGGCTCAAAGGGAGGCACTACAGAAGGGAGAGAAGAAGCATTGAGGGAGGGGCTGTGGTGTTTAGGATCAAAATCTTATAATCAAAATCTCCCTCTTGCTCTTTTCTCCAAACTGACTGCAGCTTTAAGCATGAGGTTCTGTGAGCACCCTGCAGGGGGTGCAGCGGAACAAAACAGACGCTCAGGGATGGCAAATGCTGCTTCCCATTGGGCACGGCATTCTGCTGCTCGCAGATAGTATCTTCTCCTTTTTTCACTCAATCCTTTCAGTTTTTCCATCCATCTGTGGTTCTGGTCTCTACGGTTCTCCAGATTGGATGGAAGTTTCCGGCTCGCCAGACAGGCCTTTCCTCAGGCCAGCGAGTCGAGCCTAACAGAGAGAACAGATAGAGCAACAGAATGCTTAATTTAAAGAGCGCCAGACGCAGATCTGGTGTTTCACCATCCTTATTCAATTTTTTAAAAAATCAATCAGCTTTTATTTGGTCACATTCCAATGAATAATCCAAGACAGGGGCTGTAAACTGTCAGTACATATAGAGGGAAGTCAGTTTCCGCAACACGATAAACATTCAAAGTGTCACAGTCCCACTTGGAATTTTTAACAGTCACATCACAGTGTTCGCAGTTTACCTCCTGCAAATCATCATTTATGGCATTCATGGGAGAAAGACAGATAGTGAGAGGGAGTGAGAGAGAGAGATAGAGGGAGGGGAAGTTGGGGGTCTGCCCCCCATTTAAACATTATTTCTTGGATAGAAGTGATTAATATTACCTGCGTTAATGAAACTACTCACGCATAATATCAACATTTTAACTCCAGCAGTATGGTCTATTTGCCTTTGTTAACGAGGTTTTGAAAAAAAAAAACTTTCGATTTACTTGAAAATGGTATGTCAACTGGTTCCACTCATTTATTTTATCGTCCCCTTCACATGAGTGAAACTTGCATTAATTTCACACTCTCCTCAAATTATTATAGAGTGAATTTCGGGAAATTATATTTCAAACAAATTTGCCGTCCCACTTCTTTCAAAGTGAATTATACACCGCTAATTTTCCTGACAACAATCGTCAGTCATTACAAGATGTTAGTGAAGCATTTCACCTTCTCTCGTGGGGACAATGTCAGCGTCTGGCTTGAGATTTAAGCCTGTAGTTTTGGAGCTGTTGAGACAGTTCTCAAACTATTACTTCCCAAAGCAGCTCCAGTATAAAGAGAAAATGAGATTCAGTCCATCATTTAAACAATGGCAGAATTAATGTAAACACATAGTAAATCAAATTGTTTCTGGCTGCGTTGTCTTCAAGAACACAAAGATAAATTATTAGAACATACGCAACAGAAGACAGCATAGTGGAACATTCATTCTAATTCCTGTCCTGTTGTGTCCTTCATTTCGTGTCGACGGGAATTGCCAAATATTTTTCATTTAGCACCCATCATCACAAACTCACTGAGCGTGGTGAATTAGAAAATATGGCGTGTATCTAGACTGTGATTCAGTTACAAACACTCCTCGTTTTGGGGAAAAAGCTATTTTATTGCCTCGGGACTCAGGTATTGGAGGGAAAATAGAACAACCTTAGCAGAGCGGTGTGACTGAGGAGAAAAGTGGTGTCAGGTGTTTGTAAGGAGAACACAAAAGCCTGCCTATATTTATCTGAAATCCCCTTCTTATCTGTGTGACCCTTCACCTCAGATAGCCCGGTAAGGATTTTCTTCTTTCAATCACGGTTTGATAAGGGCAAAGAAAAAAACTTAGAGCCAGGGCAGCATAAGAGTTCTGGAAGTTTTGTACCTCTTTGGCCAATCACAAAACCTTTAAAAAGAATTAGGATAGAACCTTATTTTATATTATGCAACTTTGGCGCTGATGAAACCGTTAACTAATTAATTGAAATACAGAAGTAACTGGACATTTTTGCATTTCTGTCCACATGCAAATTTTCACTGTTAATCTATACTTAGCGCCATTAAAACACAATGGTGAGGTATGTACTGTCTTTATGGCAAATTGAAGAATCGATTGATTTTTATTGCTTTTCCAGAGACACGAGAGGAAATAAAGAAAAGCGTGTGGTATTGTAATCCTGACACACGCCACATGCACGCGCCAAGCACTTCAGTAATAACAAACATTGAGTTCTTTGTGATGTGAACGGTGACACTTGACTTGTTTTTTTTGGTGTGGTGAATAGCCTACATAAAGCCAACAAAAAAAAGGAAAAATGCAACTGCATCAAGAAAATGGAACAGCTTGTGGAACAGGAGAGAGAAAAAGTGCCATTAGCATGTTACGGGCAGGTCTCAGCTGTTTAGAGGTGGTGGATCATTTGCACTGTCAGCATTCAACAATCAGTCGGCTGTCTATCCGAGAATGGAACACAGGCACTGTCACTGACCGACCCCGCTTAGGGCAGCCACGAGTGACGATGGCAGCTCAAGAGCACCACATCTGGTTACAGCCTGTACATGACAGATTCCGGACAGCAACCCAAACTGATCATGAGACGAGGGGTCTGAGACGGTTGAGGGTGAGTACAAGTAGAATTTCTGACGCCATCTATGTGAGCAAAACATGCGTCCACAAGGCCCCTACATAAAACCCATTTCTTACGATGATGATGGAACCAGACGATGGAAACCAGATAGTCATTCTTTTAACGACCGCTGAAGATCGCTTAACTCCTTAACGTAACTTTTGGTTGTAATAAGCTGCTTGAACAAACAACCTTTGAGGGCGTAATTTGTAGGAGGACAGGCTCTTTTATACCCCCTGGCAACCACCAAGCTGGTTAACTTTATCGCTATTTAAAGACATCAGCACACTTCAAACAGATCATCAGATCGTATATGGCCTCCTGCATTTTCAAACTGTCTACTTGTTTGTCTTGTGAGGAAGGGCTTCCCTAGACTAGATATTATTCCAAGGGATTGGCCCTAATAGCACCATGTTTATATAATCAGTCCACATCACCATATTTTTTCATCCCTAATAACACAATATTTGTGTTTATGGAGAGCCACATTCACAGCGAAGCATTGGTATTAGAGGAAATAAGGTTGAATACAACCACGGGGCATGTGATATGTAAAAATATGCACGAACAATGAAGAACCTTAGAGATTTTGACTTAGAAATATTCTTTGCAGGGTATATGAGTGTTCAAAGCAACTGGAGATAGTTTTGGAGCAATGATTTTGTCTTGGGGGCTGGGAGCAAGGCTACTGGCTGCAAAAGAACTGGTGGCTGTTTACTGAAGCTCGACCTTCAGGGCCTCAAGCTCTCTTAAGACTCATGAATAAACATATCATTCAAATGACAAATTTTTTTATCCGCAAACAATATCTCTTGTTTCACTATGCTGCTCCAGTGCTCCTCTTAAAATCTACACTTCACACGCTCAGAGGAATAGCTGCACTTTTTGTTGTTGCCTGTGGGCTAATGTTCAGCAGTCACAAAAGCTCTTTGTTAAGTCGCAGTTTTTGTTGCAGTTTCTCCTGTCGTTTGCCTTTACAAGATTGGTGAGATCGTGAGGTCATGTGTCAAGTGGCGGAAGCACAATGCAATGGTTAATTTCCGTGGTCAACTATGTGCTTGCGTATACTGTATATGTATACACACACACACAGACACACACACACGCGCGCACACACACAAACGTACGCACGCACAAACTTGGCCTTAAGACGAATGCATTATAGGCATGACTGTGTGCCTTCTTGTGCATACATTATTGCATGAGCACTGCCATGTGAGCAAGTCCATATGTGAATGAGCATGTTCATATAAGAAAGCATGCAGATTAGTGTGACTCTGTGCATGTAAAATACCACAGTATTCCCAGTGAGGTGAAAGAACAACAGGACAGGATGTCCATGCAGCCCAGAAACTGTTTATTCTCAGCAGTCACTGCAGAACCCACAGATCATTGAACCTTTTTCTCGTCGATTTTCATCCAGTCATGAAGTACCGCTGAATTATCTTTTTTTAAAACAAAAATATCACAATAATGTAACAACATCTCTAAAAATCAAATACAACATACTATTAACTGCTTTTTAAACCATATCTGCGGTTACAGTATAGAATTCAGTAAGTGTATGAATAATGTCGCTCTTCCGGTAAGTGGCAGCAATGGTGACAGAAATGTCTTTTGACTTGTAGAAGGGTTAAAACATCTAGTTATTGCCTCAATCTGGGCGCAACATCTCCTTTCACTCTGCTAAAAAATAGAATACTCAGCTCATTTGGAAGACATTGCTGCAAGGTCTTTGATGTTAAAGAGGAAACATTTACAGCTCTGGCTCTGCACTGTACACTATACCCTGATGCCTGCGCAAGGCAAAGAATTACAATAAGAATGGAACCAAGAGATATATTAATAGCCACGCACTGTAGGTGCATAATCTTCTATTGGAGATTATTTATCGCCACACACTGTAGATGTATGATCTTCTATCGGAGATTATTTAAAGCCAGGCACTGTAGATGTATAATCTTCTATCGGAGATTATTTATAGCCAGGCACTGTAGACGTATAATCTTCTATCGGAGATTATTTATAGCCGCACACTGTAGATGTATGATCTTCTATCGGAGATTATTTATAGCCAGGCACTATAGATGTATAATCTTCTATCGGAGATTATTCACAGCTACACACTGAAGATGTATAATCTTCTATCGGAGATTATTTATAGCCAAGCACTGTATAATCTTCTATCGGAGATTATTTATAGCCAGGAACTGTACATGTATAATCTTCTATCGGAGATCATTTATAGCCAAGCACTGTATAATCTTCTATCGGAGATTATTTATAGCCAGGAACTGTACATGTATAATCTTCTATCGGAGATCATTTATAGCCACGTGTCATGGTTTGGAGGTATTGAGAGCCTTGTTGCTCTCGTCCGGGACGATATCTTTTTGCGCCCTATCGGATTCATTGGGGGCGTTACCCGGACTCTATTTAAGCTCTTGTTCTGCCTCGCTCTCGTTGCTAGAGTGTCAGTGTTTCTATTGCGCTTTAGCCGGTAAGGTCTCTAGAGAGAGTATCGTCAGGGACTTTAGCTGCATAACAGGTTAAGTCTTAGTGAGCAAGGGAAATCTTTGTTTTATTTTCCCTTTTCTTTTGGTTTCTTTGAGCTGGCCTGTTTTTCTACCATGGACGGCGTTAGGTACCTTGGTAGCGTGAGTCTCGCTATTTCTATCTGTTTTTATCTCTCAGCACTCTGCTGTTTTGCCTTTTATTTCTGGCCGCTGCTCTTGGTGTCCAATTTCCAGCAGCCATCACAGCCACGCACTGTATGTGTTTAATTTTCTGAGATTATTTATAGCCAGGCACTGTAGATGTATAATCTATCGGAGATCATTTAAAACCACGCGTTGTGGATGTATAATCTATTGGAGATTATTTATAGCCACGCACTATAGGTGTATAATCTTCTATCAGAGATTATTTATAGCCACGCACTGTAGATGTAAAATCTACTATCGGAGATTATTTATAGCCAGGCACTGTAGATGTATAATCTCCTCGGAGATTGGTATGTCTGAGCACTGAAGGCATAACAAGAGACGCGCTTTATTCTTGATGCTAATTTTTCTTTCATTTACCAATACAAAGCAGATGTGGTGATAGAGATGGAAGTTTCTGGTACCTATCATTCATATTTTACATATTATCCTCAGGATTTATGAGGAAAACCCTTATTCACTCTGGCTGATGAACTTTGGGAAATAAAATCTGGCAAAAATAATTATGTGGCAGTATTGTAGGCATAAAGTAATTCCCCTGGGATTTCTGCTCTGGGTTCAGCTCTGTCAGGAATGAGAACTGAAGCTAAGGTTTTCCATTAATCCCTTTATAATAGCCTCCAAAGTCAAGCCTATTGCAAATTTCCTTTATGCCTCCATATGTCAAGCCACATTCTTGTTGGCAACCAATTTTGTTGGCTCACTGAACATTGAACTCTATTTCTCAAGAAATGTTCCCAGTTGAAAGTCAAATTGCCAGGTTGTATTTTTCACCCCTGTGAAGTAGGGACTTATGCCACAACAGGGGTGCCAAATATTACGACATCTCAGATTAATCTTTGGTGTTCACAAAAAGGGTGCCAAGTATTATTTCATCTTGGATTAATCTTTGGTGTGATTTGTTTCGCACTTCACCATGCCAAAAACAACCAACTGAGAATTTTCTTGACAGAAATATTCCTGTAATCGGTGTTATTTTTCCCCCCTTTGGCCTTATATAATATTCTTGTCTGATTATTTAAGGTGTTTCACAAAGGGAAAACTATTCACTGCAAAATTTTAAGAAATATCCCATCGGACATGTCTGGATAGATTTAAGATTTAGCTAGCTGCATGCTTTGTCGAGAGACGGTACAAGGCAATCAGGTTCCCTTCAGGCTCCAAGTACCTGGCCATGGTGCCTTCCTGGGATGAAGAATTTGAGAGGTGTCAAAATGAGGACCAGGTTCTGATTGCATCATAAGCCACTGCCCAATGATGCTTGAAATTATGAATTTCTGGTTCAGCCCACAACATCACCTTGGGAGGAAATTTACCTGCACCGTCCTCACTCATGCTCAAGTTTTTCTGCGCCGACCTGTATTCCCAATGCATCACAAATCAAAGAGGTTAACCCTTTCAGCGCCGTGGATGACTGTAGTTGCCCAATGATGTAAGATGTCAAAGTCAGATGCTATTGAAAACCTATCATGTGGCAACTTGTTTAAAAAACAAGTAGCCACATGATAGGTTTTCAACAGCTCAGGTTAACATTTTTAATTCCTTGAAAATGTATTCGGCGCTCAAAGGGTTAATGCTAGTCTTGGACAAGTTCTGAAAGGTGGTGACTCGACATGAAAGACATGAAATCATGAGATTAATTAAATAAGCTGTAATGTCAAAATTGCCAAGGAAACGGCACAGAATAACCTCCCAAGGACAGACTAAAGGAGACAATCTCTGCCAGGATTTTGATATGAATTGATTTCAGCAGTTTGAGATGAACAAAAACTGCTTTCAGACTACAGTGATTGAGCAGGGAAGTGGCAGACGGATATCGTTGCTCTGATGACCTGATGTTCTCATTGCTCCAGATCCAAACTATGACCCTGGTGAATAGGGAACACAGAGTCTGGAAGAGGGATGATTTCTACAGATATTCACCCTTTGAACAGCCTCGACTACAGCTCTTCATCAATGACTGGGCAGCCCCTGCGGAAGGCAATGGCTGAACGATGGCATTTTCCTGTTTGCTTGCGGCCAGTAATACCGCATATCAAGCAAATAAATTGATCGAACCATTTTCTCGCTCAATCGTGATAATTTAGGGCGAGTTATCAACTCAGAGCTCATTTGTCACTGCTAAGCTGGTACAAACATCAGTTTGATAAAGGCGAAGCAGAATAGAAAAAAGGGAAATTAGAGGATCCCCATAAAATGCATGCACACCGCAATTATAAAATGGAGGCATGGTCTGGTAGCCTTGCGTCAGACATCTGATGATGCACAAAACTATTACTGACAAGGACGAAAGCCTCTGTGAAGTGACAGTAAGATCAATCCAGCTGTTAGGCCCTTGAGAAAGGCCTTTAGGGCCACATTACTCCAGACAGATCGACTTCTCGTTGATCTAATCAACTGTAAGTAGCATTGGAAGAAGGCGTAAGCAAAATTGGCTGTAATATAATAAAATCTGTACGTACACATAAACAAGGCAAACATATAACATGACTGCCCACACTCTCATGTCCAGTCAGGTACAGAGGGACGGCAGTCTTATCCCGACATGCCAGATCGAGACGCTTTCTACTCAAGCATCGATATACAATGAAAATGGAGGTTTTTGGTGTCCTTATTTGATGGCATTAGCCCCTATCCCTAACCCTAAACGTCACAATAAAGACACCAAAAGGCTCTATTTTCATCATATATTGATGCTTGGGCAGTAATTGTCATTATATCACAATGCAAGGGGACTTAATGGATGCTGCAGGTGTAGAGGTATTGTTGAGGGAAAGATATTTAAACATGACTGTCCTGCTATGACATAAAGGATAACATAAGCCATAGTACGCTTGTCAGACGCACTAAATACATTGGCATTGTTTTGCTGTTAGATGTGCAGCAAATTATGGATGTTTGTCGTCATGAACTCAGATGAATAATGCAGTGACCTAAAAGGAAAAATGGCTTTCAGTGAACTCATACTGTCTGTAGCTTGTGTATTGAGAAAATAGAGGTATTTCGCACACACTCTGTGTTTGGCTGTCACTCTTAATTTCAGAAGTTGAAATAAGCAGTCTGGGCAAAAGAATAATTTTCCAATTAGCTCAGACACTGAGCTAATTATTCAATTAGGAACTAATTATGAGATGTTCATCAAGGTGAAACAATAAAATGAATCTCTGATGAACTTAATTGTGGAACAAGTGATGCACAGATGAGAAGATGTCATTAGTCCACATGACAATTAGATAATAAAGACATGGAACAACATAAAAAGACAAAAAATGGAAAAAAAGGATTAAACTGAGATTGATTTTAAACCGCAAGATTAAATCTAAATGACTTGATGACTAATTCAGTGAGATTTATCATATCTGAGTCCTGTAAAACCAGATTAAGGACATGGCATTATGCTATCTAAATTTACTTGGATTAATCCAAGTCTTTGGATATAATTCAACACAGAAGCATACATTTAATGCTGGAAAATTCCTGAGTAACCAGTGCTGTCTTTTGACCCTTGCCTTGTTCTCAAAGACTGACAAGATAATTAGGCTTGAAATAGAATTGTCATTATGAAACAGACATATGATTATGAAATGAAAAGTTCTGACATAAAATGACAATACGGCAAAGGAGAAAAGGGCTTGTCAGAAACATGCAATTCGAGAAATGTGCTAAGCACTCTACTATAATTAAAGTCATTTTCAAAATGCCCAAAGGGTGATTATAAGCCGCATTAATTAAACAATTCAAACTATTTTGTTGTTCAAATCAAATTGACGACACTTCTTTATCACTTAGTTTTCAAATCATCTTACTGTTTGTTTTGTTTATTCATTGCCTGTGTTCAGCCATATGATCATCACAATCAAAAACCCAGTTATAAATGCACTCCTGACAAAAACTGGATTCCACAGGCAACCTTAATCAACTGTTCATGGTTGAATCCACTCATAAATGTATGAAAGCTGTCTCACAGTGCAAACTCCCTCAATGAATTTGCATTCCAGTCCTGACAAAGGCTGTCACTCTCATCTCTGGATGATAGGCACTAATGAATATAAATTATCTGCCTTGTGTCTGATTAAACTGTAAAAGATTGATTAGCGGAGGTGTTTAGCAGCTTTCGCGATCATGACCCGATGGCTCATTTATTCGAAACACAGAGGTTTTGAGGAACACTGACAATTCAAATATTTAATTTAAGACTTTTGAAGCATGGAGGTTACTAATACACAACTGCAGTGAAATAATGCGCATTAGACTTCATCAGGCAGTCAGCTGGCCCGTACAGTACATGGGCAGTACCTTACGATAAAGCTGGGACATCTGGCTTCAACCTTCCAGCGTTAATTTTGTCTGTAATTTTACTGATAGCTTAATTCCACTAGATGGCAGGTTTTTGGCCGTAGGTTAAAATCTTTAAAAGGGGTGTCAGAGTATTTGTTATTCCATCAGTCTGAATAATGCCGTTGACTTCACAAATTTGACAACTCATTTGAGGACCCGTGTCCAAATGAGAGTAGATTTTCACTGCAATCAATGTCAAGCCATCCAGATTTTAAGAAAAAAAAAAAGAGAAGAAAGTGTTTGAATACCATTCCACTGCAATTAACACACAAAAAACCAAAACACTGGACTCTTCTCATTTCTCCATTTCGCAACTCCCCGTCTCTTTTCCCCTTCGTACTTTTGCATGTGACCAGGAAATCGATCTCAGCACCATCTTGAAGGAGGTCTTTGTTCCTAAGATGCACATGGAGGAAAGAGGAGTGAGGAGAGAGGAGGCTTGCTGGAGGAATGAATATGTGAGCGAGGATGCTCAGGTGTATACTTTGTGGAAGTCTTTTCAACACCCCTTGATCCATTAAAGAGGCGCAACACATTACAGCTAAGTTTATTTCAAAAAGCACAGTCAGACGAGCAGAGTGAAAAAAAGCAGTGGGCAGGAATGCTGTGCCAAATCTGTAAGCAGGTAAGTCAGTCGTCAGATAACAGGCGGAGTTCAGAAACCAGGCGGGCAAAATGCCGCACCAAAAACACAATCCCAAAACTCGAGGTTTGAGACAGGCCACGGTTCATTGTCAAGCAGTACACAGATTTCAGAACAAGGTAGTATCCAAAAATAGAAAACCAGGACAGAAAGGGTCAGGCTCCAATAATGCAGGACGGAAATTAGCCGTGACAAACTGGCACAGAGCAGAGAAACAAAGGGGACAAATGAGAAAACAGGCGTCAGGAGCGAGGAAGAGTGGGAAGAATGCAAGGAGCCAACATTAACATGCCAGTAACTCAAGTAGGGAAGATGGCAGACATGACACATGGAAGGGAGAGCTGACCAGACGTACATGGACATGGGACCAAAAGACAAATGCAGGCTGTGTCTGAAATCACTCACTACTCACTACATAGTGCACTATATAGTGGGTTCGCCATTTTGTAGGGCTGTCCCAATTGTTTGTAAGAATTTTTATCCCCTTTATAGTGAACTCATTACATCCCACCATGCACCGCGAAAAGTAGTGAACATCCGATGGTCAGTAACCCACCTATATGTCCCATCATGCACTGCACACTAACCGAAAAACTCCAAAAAGGCTGCGTTTTGTAAACGGAGTTTAAAAAACAGGAACAAGACACTTATTAGCTTCAGGTGCCAAAATGTTTTTTTTTTTCTTATTAATTGGAAACCAAGCAGCGTAGCAGAGCCGTTTGTTTACACAGGATATAAACGGACATTCAGGTACAATTAAAATGAATAATGATGACTAAGAGGACAAAAAAATAGATGACAAAATTAAAAATTTAAGGCAAACTTTATTATTTAAACGATAATGGTAAACACAAACTTTTTTTTTTACAAAAATACGTCCAAATCTATCAACTGAAGCTGAACAGCAATGACGCTATTAACAGCTGCAACAAAACGAGCCAGATAGTGTCCGAAAGTGTTTCTTCCCTCTGCCAATGAGCTCACTATATAGTCACCTTCATAGTGAGTCCCTTTACAGTGAGAAGGGAATAGTGAATGGGTGAGTGATTTCAGAAAGAGCCACAGAGACAAAGTAGAATGAGGAAAACTGAAATATAGAACACACAGAATACAACACTAACTGCTGCTTCCTGACTCACTCTCACTGTTTGGCCTCTATCACTCTATTTTCTGCCAAACTTTCTCCCCGACTTCTGCCTCTCTATCAATCTATCTATCTCACGCTCTGTTACCACCGTCAACACAACAGCTGTGTCTTAAGGCAATCAGTCAGTTGGAACAATAAAAATTTCATAGGTTGCATTGCAAGTCATTGGGTGGCTGAGACAATGCGGCTTGCACATATAAACAGGATAAACAGGACTGCCCTGAGATTTATTTGGGAAACACTATTTTATGCTGGTAAGGGCAGGAAAATTTTAACAGACCCTAGGCATGAAAAAGAAGAATATGGATTTGTTTTATTAGACTCAAAATTGTCTACCATCTCAATGTTAGTCTCAGTTTTTTTCTTTTTTTTGCACAATCAAAATACATTCTTTATTGCCTCTAAACTTCATAATGGCTCCTGAACATTGCACTATTAATTTTATTTCCAGTAATAACAAAAATAAATAGCAATAATTTGATTCTAATTTACTTAAAAGTTCTTTGAAACAGAGAGAACCAAAGGTGGAGAATCCATTGGGTTAGAAAGTAAAATTCCACTTTTTTCCACCCATAAACTAAACCGTTTTACACTCATCTGCTGCCTCACAAATCACGCTCTTTCGCAAACTCAGGTGGTTTGAACGAAATCCTGGGAGGGATGTTTTCTTTCTAAACCTGGACTTTACATACAAATAGCTCAATGCTGCAGTTTATCCTATTTAATCTTTGAAAACATGTTTGTAGTTAAAAATTGGCGACCCCCAGCATTTTCTTTGACTAAATCAGGTTTCTCAGTGACAGCAGGATTCTGGGCTGATCAGACCAGTTGTCTTCATGACATGAAATTACAGCCACAAATCTAACCAGTCAACTTGGTACATTGCTTTGTTTTCCGCCTTTAAAATGGGTGTTACTCAACAACTGTAGCCAAAACTTTTATATTACAATTAAAAAAGTCAATTTTCTATAAAGTCCACATCGGGCTGTGATTGAGGACAATACTATATGAATTGACGTTCTATACATGGTTTAACTCTAGAAATATTCTCAGACTAGCGGAGGAAAATTATTCGGAAGTAATAAGGATGGAAGCAAGGAAGGAACAAGGCATCTGGTTGGACTACAGAATCAGTAAAACACTTGTCCTTGTATGTGATTGGTCCAATGGTTTCTGGTTTTCACCTATAGGGGTACAGAGAATGCACCCAGTCTGTGCTTCTCAACCCTATTACAGATTTTCAATTCAAACCTCATTTTGCATCCTTGGTTATAATAATTCACGGCTCCACAAAATGTGGGCACTTGTGCTTTGGTCGTGTTAGAATGAGAACCCACAATACAATAACCATCCTGGGAGAGGGTTGTGCAGCCCTGCTCTAGTTGTTGGATGAGGAGAGTGTTTTGTTATTGGTAGTGAAAACCCACAGGGCAGTGGAGCTGCAGGAGCAGAACTGGGCTGCAGTGTGGTAGATGTCCTGACCAGGAGTCAGGCTGTGCCAATGTAAAATTTGCCAAAGGAAACTATAAAACCATAGGAGAAAGGTGAAAAATGTCGAGACTTAATGAGTGTGTGTATGCGTGTGTTTGTGTGTGTGAGTGTGTGTGTGTGTGATTGTGTGCGTTAATGTTTGTGAGTGTGTGTGTGTGCATGCATGTGAGTGTATGTGTCTGAGTGAGTGTATGTGTGTGTGTGTGTGTGTGCGTGTGTGTGCATGCAAGTGTATGTGTGTATGTGTCTAAGTGTGTGTGTGTGTGTGTGCGTGCGTGTGCATACATGTGAGTGTATGTGTGTGTGTGTGTGTGTGCGCGTACGTGTGAGTGTGTGTGTGTGTGTGCGCGTGTGTGCATGACTGTGAGTGTATGCGTCTGTATGTGTCTGAGTGTGTGTGTTTGTGCGTGTGTGTGAGTGTATGTGTGCGTATGTGTCTAAGCGTGTGTGTGTCAGTGTATGTTTGTGTGTTAATCTTTGAAATCAGTAGCTCTGGGGCACAGAACATGCCCACAGCTCTTTCACTGTCTGTGTTTGATCGCCCTCATTATAGAGAAGGATTAAAACCGCAGAGCAGGCCGACTCATGATAACAGATTCATCAGCATAATTCCCCGCAGTTCTGCCCTGCACACAGTAAGTATATATTTGCGCAGATGTGCACACCCACACACATGCACGTGTATGCATGCCTGGACATACACACACACCTTCAGGCAGAAAGTCAACTGGGTTTTCATTTAGAGCTTAGAAATTACCAACCTAAATAATATATATTTGTTAGCTTTTCTTAATAAGCCAAAACACTCATGAAGTCTGATATTTCTGCTGCGTGTCTTTCTTTTCTCATGAATGACCAGCAAGACTGGTCTTGTGTCATTAACTGAAACATTGTCTGTGATGTAATCTATGACTAGATCCCGGTTTGTGTATACAACCAATTAACTCATTTCATCGCTGTAATTGGTCGAAACAAAAACTTGTGTACACAGTCCCTGGCCCTCCAGGAGCTGAACTGCCGACCTCTGGTGAATGGTAATTTATAAACAAGACCAATGTTTATTGCAGTCCTGTGTAAAACAATCCTCAATTTCTTTCTCTAAACTAGGCTTATGCCGTCGGAGGCGACGGCTTGAGATATATCCCCGAACGCCCTCAATCCTTCAATTCCCCAATCCTTGAATAGACCCAATACAATATAAAGCCCCTCATGTCATGATCTTTCATTTGAACTTAATTTCAGGTCAATCGGACAAATGGTTCTGAAGATATGGCCAAAATGGTAATTTTCCATCACAAAGCGCCACCTGGTGGCAAAATATTGAACCATACAGGTATGATGACATCATGTGACACGTTGTGAGGTCATGACCTTGCAGTTGCACATAATTTCATGTAAATTGGACAAATAGTTCCAAAGATATGGCAAAAATGGTGAATTTTATGTGACAAAGCTCCACCTTGTATCAAAATTTTGAACTAAAAAGGTATATTGTCATCGTGGGACACATCCTCAAGTCATGACCTTTTCATTTGCACTTGATTTGAGGTCAATCAGACAAATATTTCCAGAGATATGATAAAAACAGTTTTTGGCCCCTGGTGGCCAATCTAGAAATTGTAAATTGTCCAAAATCGAATCAGTTCTTCCTCTTTATGATACTTATCTATATGCAAAACTTGGAATTTCTAATTGAAATATTACTGAAGTTATTGCGTTAGCACATAGGACGGTGCGGCTGTCGGACCAAAAACATAATATCCCCGGAACGCCATTCGGCGTTCGGGTATATAACTACGGTGGCAAAACCCCAATGCATCAAATTGCCTAATATCGGTTAACAGATTTGGAAACTAAATTTGCTCTTTGCTGAGTGATTTTATTTAAAAAATGTTTCTTTCAGTCACTGTATTTTGCAAAATGCAGTATTTTTATACATCACCATAAATATTTTAAAATACAGTGTCATGTATGAGAAAAATTATTGTAGTGTGCATTAAAGGAGCTGCGTCACTATTACTGCCCATGCTCACAACTTTGAACGAAGTAAATCCATTCAACTGTAAGTCAAAATCTCGAAGGTATTTTTCTTCAGTGATTACTGGTGATGGCAACCATCTTACATTCTTTGCCTTCCTTGGCTAAAGCTTAAAATAGCGCTTTGAGTCCTTAAATTTCCATAGAAAGCTCCTCAATATAAAAAGAATCACTGCAGACGAACTAAAATATATAAATACAATGCAAAACGAAGATGTATTGGCAAGGATGGTATCAGATTACGACTTGAAGTCGAGCAGATTTAATTTCTTGGGATGTAAACGCTGAGCATGTGTAACAACTTTGAAACAGCTCCTTTAAGTTTGTTTTCGAAGATGTATAAAACATTTTATCAAATGCACATGTAGCCTAACTAAGAAACGAAATATTTCGATACGGTTATGGATCATTTACATATATTAAACATTTATGGACCCACCTAAATATTTAAAGAATGAAATACTTGCCTAGGCTATTACAATGCAGTTTTTAAGCCCTTTTGTAACCTAAAACCCGAACTTATTTGCATTTATTAGACTGACGGATCGGATTTTTGCCGTCACCGCGGCTCTTTTCACATGATTTACTCAGCGCTTACCTGGTAGGCTAATCGATTATTAGACGTGGAAGATTCATTTATATCGATTTGGTACGACGTTCTTTTCATGTGAACAAGCTTTTCATGAACTATTATGGGCAAGTCCCTTGCGTGTCCCTGCAAATCCGTTGGATACCTTACATTACCCCCCTACCATCCCTTCCTCTCTCTCTCTCTCTCTCTCTCTCTCTCTCGGAATGATGCCAAGTCTTTGCGCTCGCAAACTGCTTTAACAGAGTGCACTGCTCAGACTACCTCTACAGCTCCCACCGTGGATAAATAAAATATGAAATAAGCAGGGTTTTCCAAAGTGAATGAAAGGAAAACTAAATGACGCCAAACTAAATGACCATCTGATGGCAGAGATCGGCGAGAAATAGACTCTCATGGAATACTCTTTCCACTCAAAACTCTGGAGCTGTACAGTAAATAAACGCCAGTATTGAAGATGTTATCTCGGTAATTGCGAGGACAGCAACATTTAGAAATTTTTTTTTTATCCCGAAAGAATCCTTTTGTCTGCGAGAGTTGCACATTTTTTAACTGAGTAAACCAAACCATGGCTCCTCACGGCATGTCGAGAGTGACGCAACCAGTAGATTCTTTACAACTGCAATTTTTAAAATTAGTGTTCGTTCGACTGAGACGCTTGGGAGCACTTGGGTGGAGGTGTACGGCCAATGAGGCGTGAAGGAAACAAAATGCGCACAGAATGAATGGAACTCAACCGATTCTTACCTCGCAGGGGCAGAACTACTCGGAGAGTGCGAACGGCACGAGCGCATCTAGACCCCCTCCTCACTGCGCGACTGCCGCTGCGTCCATCATTCTGGTAGTCATCGTGATCATCGCAGTGACCATCGTGGGGAATGTGCTGGTCGTTGTGGCCGTATTCACTAGCAGGGCCCTCCGTGCGCCTCAGAACCTATTCTTGGTTTCGCTGGCGTCTGCGGACATCCTCGTAGCCACGTTGGTCATTCCATTTTCCCTGGCTAACGAAATTATGGGATATTGGTACTTCGGGAGCACCTGGTGCGCCATATACCTGGCTTTGGATGTTCTTTTCTGCACTTCTTCAATAGTCCACCTGTGCGCCATCAGCCTGGACAGGTATTGGTCTGTGACAAAAGCAGTGAGCTATAACTTAAAAAGAACACCCAGACGAATTAAGGCAATGATAGCAGTGGTGTGGGTCATATCGGCAGTTATTTCCTTTCCGCCCCTGCTTATGACTAAACATGACGAGTGGGAATGTTTGCTCAACAACGAGACCTGGTACATTCTTTCGTCGTGCGTGGTTTCGTTCTTTGCCCCCTGCGTAATAATGATTCTGGTGTACTGTAAAATTTACCGAGTGGCAAAGCAGCGCGCGGCGACCGTGTTCGTGGCCAGAAACGGGCTGGAGAGGCAGCCCTCGCAGTCTGAGACGTGTTTCGTGCGCAAGACCAAGTCAGAGTTGGAGAGCCCCAGCAGTCACAGTTCAGGGAGCAACCAACGACAGGAGGAGCTGGACGATATCGATCTGGAGGAGAGCGTTCCCTCTGTCAACAAAATTGGGAACTGTCGGTTCTCCAAGAGGAGTCCAGGGGGTCTCGGAGAGGACTCTAATTACTGTGCCAAACGGACCTCTCGCCTTTCCTGGGCTTCCAGTCGTGCTTCGCAGCTGTTTCAAGAACAAATCACGAAAAGGCAACAGTCAATTTCCAGAACGAAAGTGGCTCAGATGAGGGAGAAGCGTTTCACCTTCGTCCTCGCGGTGGTGATGGGAGTCTTTGTGCTTTGCTGGTTCCCGTTCTTCTTCACTTACAGCCTGCATGCCCTGTGCAGGGAAAACTGTGTAATCCCAGACGCGTTATTTAACCTTTTCTTCTGGATCGGCTACTGTAACAGCTCAGTAAATCCCATCATATATACTATTTTCAACAGGGATTTTCGAAAAGCGTTTAAGAAAATCCTGTGCAGGACTGCCAAACGCGCTTAAGTTTATTTTGGGCTCCATAGGCCCTACATAGTCTATTGTAGCTAACTGTGTCGATTGTTACATTCACCTGTAAATGTAATTATCAGACGCGTAAAATGGTTGTAAACAGTTTTATATGCTAGGTATTTAAAGTCATACGTAATTCACCTCCTGCACGCCCATCTTAATACTGTGTCGCAGCTAAAATTCATTTGAAAACATAGTCATACTCAGTGTTTAGTGGGGCGTTGTAAAAGGTTGGTTTTTGTTTCCTACATGTTTACAGTAATGATACAAATTTCTTGAAAGTCTGTTAAAGAAAAGTCGCGGTACCAGAACGATGAAAAAGTGCCGTGACAAAACAGATATACCATTCAACCTTCACATTTTGTAAGATGTATGTTTTTATCAACCCGTAAAAATAAAGTGACCAATACACTGTCAGTGATTAACAAACAGATTGAAGTAAGCTAGGTGTGCGTGAATTACGAGGCATTTCGATAGGGCACGAGCCCGCTGATATCCCTTTGCATGTTGTCTAATAAATTGGTCTGGATAAGACAACTCGATAAAATGAACAATGGGAGACGATATCTGAAAATTAAGTCCAAAGGCTCACATAAAAATGAGCTGGAGCGGGCTATAGCGATATCATACAGAAATTGTAAACGATGTTGAGGTCTTGCCATAAAATAAAATGTTTTTCACACATCATAGAAGAAACACGTTGGGTTTCGATGTAATCAATCAATCAATTAATCAATCAATCGAGGTTTAATGCCAATCAATGCTCACCCCCACCCCCCACCCACCCAAAAACAGAAAAATGCTCTCGTATTATGTATTTCGTTCCAGCCCACTGAGTATGCCCTGTGCCTACACATTGACCTCAGGAGTGTACAGGGACGTGAGGCGTAATATTCATGCAACAACGTCCTTGGTCTGGCAGAAAAATGTAATTCTTTCGCATCCTGTAACACGAGGCTAAACCGGTCTTTTAACAGAGATCCTGTTACTGAATATTTCAGGTCAATCACCTTTATCTCCCTGAGTCACGAATATACTTTGGATATTTGGAGAAATAAATTGAGTTATATTTTTCTCATAACAGCGAACAGAACCAAGTGCCTTTGATATAAATGAGCTTGCATGATTGAATACGGGCGCATTCGAGAACAGTATTTTGGTATGTGCTGGATGGGGTGCACTTCCGCTAAATTGTGAAAATCGGGGACTCGACAAGTGTACTCAAGTAGGCGACACGCTTTAAACGCTTTTTTTTTAGGGTTATGTTCTTCCAAGCTTTACATTCGTATCGGCCTGGATTTCGATGGAGATACTTTGAAACGAGAGTAGACAGGTTAGCGAGGTATGTTAAGCCTAAACTAAGATTTTTAATGTCACGAAGGTGGGTCTCCTTTACTCAGCCAGGGTATCTTATGGTATCTCTAATTACGAGTGTAGTGTTTGTCGTGCCAGCTCACTCAAAGAAAGCCCGGCAATGTTGAACCTGCTTCGTAGTACACCCCTCCTGGATTGACGCATCATTATATGATGATTAATGTGTTAATTCAAGGTTACGACGATGAATGTGCGCATTTTGTAACTCCATTCTTTGCGGATATAATGTAGCCTACTTTTTTGTAAAATATTTACTTCTCGCTGTGTCATATATGCTTGCAGAAAGTTACATGGAAAATAAAGCACCAGTTAGGGTGGTGGGTCCATCTTCCGCATTAAAGTGGCGCCCGCGTGCACATACTACTATAAAATGGACTTGAGATTTGTTGGGAGAACAGCAACAACATAATCAAAACTACGAAAAAATCTAAATTACTGTCCTCACTCACGACTCTTCGGATTGTCAAAAATTTGTCAACGCGCGCCCACTTCATGACCCCATCGCTATCCACGGTTCTGAAACCGCAGTACCTCTCTGGGACATTTGTTTTTCGGTGTAAATAGATGTGTTCAGCAACTTCACCTGTGACCTCCCATGATAACCAAGATAGAAACCCACAGCCACAACATTTAGCAGTGAAAGATATGTTTTAAATGTTCCGATCACCATCCCACGGTTCGATGGCACGCGCTGTATTTTTAAACAATCGTGTTCAGAGTATTGTAATGGATATAGGCTTTTCTGCTGTTCAAGTTCAGTACCTCCGTGCAGTAATTTGCACCTGTCGCGCAAAAAAGAAAAAAAAAGACTTGAATTGATTTATACTTAAAAAACCTAAACTTTTGCGTTGTTTACTCATATCTATGCCTATCAGTGATTACTGCTGCTAGTTTATCTCTGTTATCACACATGACTGGATCAAAATAATGGCTTTTCATCAGCTGGGAGTTGGAATCATCATGGTAATTTACAAAAGAAAAAAAAAACATAAAAAAGGCATAAAAAATGTATTTAGCTGCAAAACTGTCATTAATATTTTGAGAAAAATATATGAGAAAGCAATTTGAAATGCCAATCATCAAATCAGTGAATAGTTCATGTGTTGTATCAGTATAGCGCTCAGAGAAAGACTATGAAATAGAACAGGCACCTATTGTGAAATATACTTCATATATAACAGAGCCTAACGGGTCTTATAGTCAGTTAGAAAGTTAATAAGATTTTAACATTTCAGGTGGTAATAATCACTCCAAGGCCTCCAAGGCAATTATCCTTCAGCATTCCCAGGTGTTATGCCTGGCGAAAGCATGCAATTATCCATGATTACCCTCCTGAAGAGTAACTTTTTGGAACAGTTTTTCCCCTGAAATTCAGTTTTATATGACTCAATTGCTTCCAATTACTGGAGTGACTGTTACAGCAGTATAAGAGTAATCTATTCACAACACTGGAATTCTGGGACAGGCGGCTTCAGTCCTGGATGCCCACAGTGTCTGCAGGCTTCAGAGGCCTCCTGTTAATCAACTGGCAATTAAAGTCTTGATCACAAGGAGTGTTGACACGATAGCCAGTGACTTAACCATTTAACTGCCTGCACAAACCTTTTGGGGGAACACATTTTGAGTCAATATATCTAATTGAAAGATGTGTTGAACTTCACTGATTGGATTTTTTTTCAGCATAACATGCCTCAACCGAGCATTAGATATGGCTCAATCAGGCTAGGTTCAACACATCTTTCAATTAGGTACAGGGACTCAAAATGTGCCCTACTGAAAGGCTGAAGGCAGTTAAAGGGTTAAATACGGCTATTGTGCCAAAAAACACCACAAACCAGCTGACACTGGGGCCCTCGGGGGCCAGGCCTGCCCATTCCCACCCTAGTCATATTTCTGTTACCTTCCACCTTCACGGGTTAATAATGCAGCATACCACGGTGATCAAAAATGAATGTGTCTGAGCGAGACCTCTGAAGTACGTGGAGGGAAGAGTTTGCCTTTAAATTTTTCATGCAGGAATGCGGAGGAGTAGCCTGAATCGGTGGGTGTTCAGAAATTTGCGGGAGATTGCCTGTCTGATTGGGGACAGCCATTGGATGATCACGGAAGGAGGGCAAAGAATTGGCCAGATCTTGAGTGGCAGCTGCAGGGTGCTGGAAGAGATGTGACCGGCAACTGATGAGATGATTCTGTTCAGAGACTCCTGGCCTGAGGTAATGGGGTGATCATGGCCTGTAGCTATAGCACAGGCAGCGCCATTTACAGCTTGCTATACCACCGTCAATCGGACTGATTGCAGGTTGCCACCAATTGCAGGGCTCTGATGATGTAGACTGGTAAGTTGACCAAGGGGCCCTCGAAATGATCTAGACATTGCGAGCACTTGGATGGAACACTGAGCAGAATTTTGGATGATTTCTGATATTGAGAAGGTCGAAATTTTCTGAACTCTGAGGTTGCCATGGGTCCCAAAATGTTCCGGTGGCAATGTGGGGTCATCAAAGAGCCAAGGTCGTCTGGGTGTCAAAGAAGTAAAGCTCTCAAGGGCGACAGAGTTGGGCGCTAATCCTGGGGACTCCATTTAAACACGTTGAAATGTGCTGTCCTTCGCACGATCAGCCCCAGGTGATGATGTATTAATTCAGTTCCCTGTATTCTTTTTATGTACAGTATTTACTTTAATGCTTTCAGTGCCATGGGCAAATGATGTAAGATACCAAACTCAGATGCTGTTGAAAATCTATTATGTGGCAACTTGTTTAAAAGTGCTCCTGCTGGGGAGCTCTTTTAAACAAGTTATGATAGGTTTTCAACAGCTCAGGATAACAACATTTTTCATTCCTTGAAGATGTATTCGGCGCTCAAAGGGTTAAACCTCGTATGACATGAGTCTGTGAACAAGATCAGCACAAGAGGCAGTGAAACAAGGCCTTCAATGGGCTGATGAGTGAAGATGATACCACAAAATACAGCCGATTGACTCATTGCTCTTTTTCAGAATGTGTGGTAAACATGAAAGTGAGCTTACGTTTGCAAAACACTGTTTGCTGTTCATTGTAAATGAACAGAGTCAATAAGTCGAGATAGATGGGAAAAAAAAACAGTAATGTGCATAAATCATGCACAAATGGGAACTTTTACCTTGAAGAGGTTTCAAAACTCCAGTTGTAAAAACTACTCAATCTTACTACTTCTGTTTCACTGAATTGAAGGACCAAGTGAAGAGTTTGTTTCCAAATGCAATATATTTGTCTTACTCATTTTGAGTAAATCAGCTTCTTCTAAGTTGTTGCCCATTACATTTTATAGAAAAACACAAACTTTGACCATGAAAAAAAATATACCTTATAGTATGAATTTCTAAACATGGATTTCTGCCCCATGTATAAGAAGCACATGTTATGGTTTTAGTCCCGCCGGATGCAACGAGCAATCCGGCGGGCACTGGGACCAAGTACCCAAAAGCTGAAAAAGGGACCCACTCGCACAGGCTGGTGAGCAAAATAAAAGACATTTAATAAATATACTTTTTAAAAATGACAAAGAGGCAGGGGATCAGCAGCAACACATACGAGGCTAAAATACCAGAATGCAGCTGCACTGCCAATTTGCAGTGCAGCTCTTTGTGAGGTTTTACGAAATGAACCGAGTGCGAACACCAGTAAAATGCAAAAAGGAGGCTTTATTTCTGAAGGGGGAAACCCCCCAACAGAGCAGGCGACAATACAAAGTCCCCAATCCAAAAGCAGAATCCAAGGGGTGAAATCCAGAATCATAAGCAGGGCACCAATCACAGAAATCGTAGTCAGACAAAAATGGGTCAGTAACAACAATGCGGCAAAGTACAGGGAGAAGCCAAAGCTCGAGGTCTAGGACGGTCCAGTCAGAAAGATAATCACAATGATACAAGGCGAGAGAAGTGTGGCACAGGTAACAAGAAAGTAACGATCTGACAAGGAAGTGCAACAAACAGACATCTAATATACATTTCCGGGTGACCACATGACCAGGGAACACAGGTGCAATCAATGGGAATTATAATCATGGGGAGACGTATTGGGAACAAACTAATTACATGAAATTGGCCGTAGCCAAAACGTAGACAAGGATCACAAGACAAAACTATAGACAGATAACAGCTCCAGTCAAGGAGTACTAAAGTGCATAGGTAATGAGAGAGAAAGAACAGTACAAAGCAGTTTGTGGAGACCCACCAAAACGCAGCAGAGATGATGAGGGAAAGGCAAGAGGCGGAGACTAGAATAGGGCGAATGCTGAGAGATCGTTAGTCAATTAGTAAGTACAATCCCGAGTGCTCGTTAGAAAGTTAGTCAAAATATACAAGGTTAGTGTTGGTTAGTATTTATCCAAAATAACAAACTGTCAGTAGGTGTTAGTAAAATAGTAAAAGTAAGAGGAAGGAAGAACACGAGATAATGAAAGAAGATTGAAACCCAGAAACCAATAAATCACCCGAAGGAGTGGCGCTCCACTAGGGACCGTGAGCAAATGCAACACTCAAGACAAGACGGGGGAGACGAAGTGCAATGCATGGAACTGAAACATGGCATGGTAAAAACAGAACTGAAACATGGAAAATAATAAAACACGAGAATCTGAATACCAAAACACAATACATAATCAAAGAATGGTCAGACGTAAGCAGAGGTCAAGAAACACATAGGTCAGTCAAACATGGCACTAGGCCAGGCACAGAACTTGAAACATGGTGGGCATGGCATAAACATGGTACATGGCATGGCAGAAAATGCAGGATCACAACACTCAAACACACACAACACTTAAATATTCTACACTTCACCTCCACTTCAACAAGCAACAGGTGTGGCTCGTTGAAGTGGAGGCGAAGATAGCAGGAGGGGGAAAGACTTCAGGGCAGAACCATCACAGCATAGGGCTATCGCTCTATGGGATTATCTACATTTTTTGTAATTTTGGTACTTATTGCATTGTAGAATCAAACCCCTCAAGTGCTTTTACTTTGCTTTAGAAAAATTAAAAGATAACAGACCCTAAAAATTACTACATTTACTTCAGCAGAAATATCCCAGTGTAAACCAGACTAAAACAATATTCCAAATAAGAAATATCCAAGTTAACAGTGTTTTCTCATTACATTAACCCAAATTAGGTAAAACTCAGCATTAAGTTTCAGCATTACTTTGATTAAGACATGGAGTAATCCTACTTTTGTTGTGTTATTGAATAGCTTTACACCCATGTATACACCCTAGCTGGATCACGACTCACTATTTGGGTTTCTACAGTAGATTGCAACCCATACAGTAATCTAACTCCTCCACACACTAAGCTGTAAAGGCTGGTTATATCTGGGCAAGCCATGTCGGAATAATAACTAAATAGATCTATTAGCAACCCATATAAACACATAAATTGGACTATTGTCTTCGAGTAATTCCAATCATCAGACTATTACTTGGGCAGCGTGTGAAGTAACTTGAGTTTACATCTATCTATCTATCTATCTACAACCCCAATTCCGAAATAGCTGGGACAAAGTGAAAATTGTGAATAAAATCAAAATGCAATGACTTTCAAATCACAACAGGCAGTATTTTATTCACAATAGAACAGAGATAATTTAGCAAATGTTGAAACTAAGAATTTTTCAATTTTATCCACAAAATAAGCTCATTTAACATTTGATAGCTGCTACAGGTCTCAAAAAAGTTGGGACAGGGGCCTGTTTACCATGGTGTAGCATTCCCTCTTCTTTTTAACTCAGAGTGGAGGCGCCTGGGCATTCAGGAGAAAAGTTTCTTGAGTTTAGCCATTGGAATTTGATCCCACTCTTGCTTAATACAGGCCGCCAGCTGCTGGAGAGTTTTGAGTCTCCTTTGCTAAACTTTTCGTTTAATTATGCGCCTAATGTTCTCAATCGGTGAAAGATCAGGACTGCAGGCAGGCCAGTTCAGTACACAGACTCTTCTATTATGAAGTCATGCTGTTGTAAGAGCTGCAGTGTGTGGTTTTGCGTTGTCTTGCTAAAATATGCAAGGCCTTCCCTAAAATAGATGTCATCTGGAGGGGAGCATATGTTGCTGTAAAACCTTTATGTACCTTTCAGAATTCATGGTGCTTTTTAATACATGCAAGTGTCCCACACCATACGCACTAATGCATCCCCATGCCATGAGAGATGCTGGCTTTTGAACTGAAAGCTAAAAACAGGAAGGGTGGAGGCTCTTTTGCCCGGAGGACACGACGCCCATGATTTCCAACAAGAATGTCAAATTTGGACTCGTCTGACCACAGGACACTTTGTCACTTTTCCACAGTCCATTTTAAATGAGCCTTGGCCTACAGAACACGGTGGCTCTTCTGGATCATGCTCAGCAATGGCTTCCTTTCTGCATGATAGAGTTTTCGGTGGCATCTGTGGATGGCACAGCAGACTGTGTTTACTGACAGTGGTTTCTTGAAGTTATTCCTGGGCCCATTTAGTAATGTCAATGACAGAATCACGCCGGCGAGTGATGCAGTGGCATCTGAGAGCCTCCAGTAAAGGTTTTCAGCCTTGTCCCTTACACACAGAGATTTCTCCAGTTTCTCTGAATCTTTTGATGATGTTTTGCTCTGTCGATGCTGAGACCTTTCAAGCCGTTGCAATTTGATGTTTAGGAACATTGTTTTTAAAGTATTCTACAATTTTTTACGCCTCTATCCGCCATCTTCAGATGGTCTTTAGAAACTGGGGAAATGCCAAATGATTGGAAACAGGGCAATATAATACCAATATATCAGAAAGGGGACCGTACTCAGCCAGGAAATTACAGGCCAGTCAGTTTAACTTGCATTGCGTGCAAAATATTCGAATCTATCATAAAAGATGAGCTGGACTTATTTCTTGAACGTAACAATATCTTGAGTGACAGCCAACATGGTTTCTTTAAGGGAAGGTCATGCCTGACAAACCTTCGGGAATTTTTTGAAGAGGCCACCAGGACTTATGACCAGAGCTTATATGAAGGTACATTTGTGTCTTTATTATTCAATCAAAAAAAAGTTGTTTCAATTTTTTTTGACTGAAGTGAATTATTATTTGATTGAAAATATTTTTTTGGTTGAAGCATTTTTTTTAATTCCATGTTATGGGTAGGACATTTTTGTCTTTATTATTCAATCCCAAAAAAGATCACTTCAATCAAAAAAACTGTTTTCAATCAAAGAAAAAAAATGTTCAAATGAATTTTTTCGGGTTTCAATTTTATTTTTGCATTCAAACACTTTTTTTCTTTGATTGAAGTGAAAAAAGTTTAGAAGTCGTTTTTTTTCTCTCGATTGAAGTGAAAAAAGTCTTGAAGTCATTTTTTTCGATTGAAGTCAAAAAAGTTTTGAGGTAATTTTTTTTCGATTGAAGTGAAAAAAGTTTTGAAGTCGGTTTTTCTCGCAGTAGGCAGATGCTTCCCCATTGGTCAGACATTTGGGGAAGACACGTGTTTGAGTGACAAGTGTCTACACCAATGACGTTTGAAATAGGAATCTCTTTCTAGAACGAGGAAGTCGCCATTTGAGATGTACAGTTATGCGGTGAAAATCCATCTTCGTCCTTTCGATATGCATAAACTTCTCTAACAACGGCGGCGGATGGAAAACCGCACAACTGTTAGTTGTAATTACAGATACATTACTGATGTTTGAATGCAAACCCGTGAGCGACATATAGAGATCACATGAATGTGAGATCTCCAAACACGTTAATTAGGAAGCCTCAAAATGACCGCGGTGTTAGCGCTCAGGCTTCCCTCTGAGAGCAGCTTCTCTCGGATAGTCCCTTTGAAATTCGTCGCCTTATGCAGCGGGTCTCAACAAGGGGGAAGCGATCCCCAACTGGAATGTTTTTATAGATTACATCACCTGCAGTCATATAATTTGCCTTAAAATAGATTTTATTGAGGGTAGCTATTTGTGGATATCAGAGCGTCAAAGTGTCAGCAGCATCAACAACGGTGAAACGTAAGGTGCCACCGGCGGGTGAAAAGGAGCCCTGAGGTAAGCTTCGGAAATAAATTTATCAAGAGGACGGCTGCTTCTCCTAACCTGGACTGTGTGTGTAACAGTTTATGCAAACACAGAGCATTGTAACATTAGATCCCGACCGATCCTGTCGCATGTCTGGATATTCAAATAATCAATGAAGTTCCGGTGCTGTGCCTCATACTTAAAAGCAAAGAGACACGCACATAGCCTATTATTTCTGCTGCAGGAGGATCCGTGCCGCAGACATTTATTTAATAAGCCAAACACTTATTTTCTTGGAGGAATCCTGTAGCTACTTTCACTTCGTGCACCTGCAGACCCATTTCTTCTGCAGAAGGAAAGAGAAGCAAATCTATATTGCATAAAGTCAGGGCGATATTTCCGAAGCTTAGCTCAGGGCTCCTTTTCACCCGCCGGCACCTTACTTTTCTCAGTTGTTGATGCTGCGGACACTTTGACACCCATAAATACCCCTCAATAAAATCTATTTTAAGACAAATTATATGACTGCAGGTGATGAAATCAAAAAAAAATAAAAAATCATTCCAGGAGGGGGTCGCTACCCCCTTGTTGAGACCCACTCCATTAGATGTACCACAAACGAATTGCATTTCATATCTAATTACTACAGACATATGGGAAGTGTGGTCAGGGTAGGTAGTGACTTCTCCTTTTTTATCGCTAGATTTTGTCAACCTGTGTCCACTTACTATGTCTGTTTGTCAATCAGTCCATTTGACCTTTTTTCTGGTCAATTAACCCAGTAATGATTAGGGAAAAACCTCAAATCTCTCAGTAATTCCGAATATTGTTTTGATCTTTCGTTTATTGGAATATGAAAGTAGACTTTTTTTTTTAAATGGCATTAAAAAGTACGTGTTTAAGGGGCGAAATATTATCGTGAACATATTGACCACACATTGAACTCCGTATAAGAAAGGTTTTAATATTTGTAAATGGCATTGCGTTAGCATCCTCTTAGCAAATATGAACAAACCTGCCGTCTCGTGAGCATTTTAAGTTCAATGCACTGAATGGTGGTGGTCAGTGGTGTCTCATCTGAGCTAGGTATGGTGGGGAGTGGCATTCCTCATCTCATTAATGACCTTGATAGGAATATTGAGAGCAGATTAGTTAAATTTGCAGATGATACTAAATTGGGGGGTTTGGCAAATAGTTTGGAGTCCACTAAAGTGATTCAGGATGATTTGGATAGAATCCAGAAGTGGGCAGAAATGTGGCAAATGAAATTTAATGTAGCGAAATGTAAAGTTGTACATGTAGGTAATAAAAACATTAGACAGGATTACTTCATGGGAGGCTTAAAACTGGAATGTGCTCCACACGAGGAAGATCTGGGAGTGATTGTTGACCAAACCCTCACAGGTTCTAGCCATTGTGCCGTAGCAGTTAAAAAAGCCTATTGGATGCTGGGATACATTGCAGTGTTTCCCCTACATTCATTCAACAGTGGAGCAGCGCCGCTTCTGGATTTCGAGTGCCGCTGCTGAAATTTCACATGATCATTAAAGTGCCAGTAAATACCTTGCATGTGTTTTTTTTTTAATTCCAAAAGTCAAGCTATCTGTAGTATGGCCCAAAAAATATATAAAAAATATTTGACCAAAAATAATCTTAGGAAATGCAATTTTTCAAAAAAGGGTTTCCCGGTCTAAAAATAGATTGGCTAGATTATGTACCGCACAGCATTGCGGATCGAAATCGCGCACTGTAAACAAAGACGGCGTCGCGCGGACGAAAATGAAGACAGACAGGAACGTTTTTGGAGAATGTGGAGGCAAACATGATAAGCAAAACATAATTCCCCCATTCGAGGCACACTGCCATTTACGTTGTATACTTTTATGAACTTGAGTAGCGCGAGAAATGTTGCAAAGAAAAACCAACACGGTATTTCAACTTACTAATCCATCAAAGTCAGGGCCAACTCATCATTGTCAATGCCCAGTCGCTCTCTTAGACTCTTCCACCGATCAATAGCACTCCCAATATATACTAGGGATCGTCTTCTTTTGGCATCAAGGGCAATTTTCCGGCGTTTTCTCTCCGAGGCTGTCAACTTGATTCTTTTCGCCATTGCTGTTGTGTGTGGTACGTCACATGTTACGTGGTACACAAGAAAGGGAACTTACTCTAATGACATCACATTTTCGCTCGCGCGACAGTTTGAGGGTTGAGTATGTTTTTAACATCAAAATCCATATTTTTCGATGTCTTGAAATTTTTTATAACATATTGACGTGAAGATGAATGATTTCCCTACCTACTGATAGCCTACCATTTTTATATGTTGTCACAATTGAGATATCATTGAAGACATGCAAGGTATTAACTGGCATTTTAATATCAATGCGCTACGAATGATGTTTACTCGCACTTCGTGAACGCAACAACACACGAAATTATTTTGGACTTGTTTCGAGTCATCAACGAGCGCATCAAATCCTATCGGACCCTCTTTGAACATCAGCGTAACAGGTAACGTTCAAGCTTGTACACGGTCTAAATAGCGGGTAGCGCAGATAACGTAATGTGAACGTAACAGCGTAGCTCCAAGGGTAGTTTGCGGGAAGAGACGGTGATAGCGAACAGAGCAGCAGCGATTCAGAAAGATAAGCAGATGACAGAAAATGTACAGTTTGTCAGTTAATAAATGCTACAGCTTCTCAAGCCAACAGTCTTATGCCATATTAGCTGTGGTGTGCCGTCAGATGTGAGGAAGGACTTCAGTGATCACCCTTTCCCGCATAATTGCTCTTATACTTTTTGCGTTCAGGTTTGCCTGATTGACAATGAAACAGTTTATTAACTGAACAGCCTCCACAATGCATGACACGTCATGATTAAGGAATGCTAATGACAAAGCGATTACCTATTGGCTATGTTGATATAATTGATGTGACTCCGCAAGGATGACAATCTGCAAAAAATCCGAAACTTTCTCTGACTTCGCAGCTATTTTATCAGTCAGCTGTGCATAGTACCTAACAACAAACTTTAGCTGTCACTAAAGACTATAGAACAGATTCTCATGGCTTATTGCTCAATGAACCTCGCAAACTCATTTACGCAAATCCAGAAATTATAAAGACGTAGGCGATTGATATTTTCCATAGTCATCGATGTGCGGAAGCAAACGTATATTTTCGTTGTGCAATGTATAACAAGGCTTTCAAAAATAAATTAGATTCTTATCGATTCCACCAATCAGTCTGAGCAACTGTTTCTAATCGGGGAGGTAAACTGCGAGAGGTGGCTGTCATTAAGAAGTGAAAGGTGAGGTTACTGCTGGCCCTTTGTTTCTGCCTAAGGACCGTTACTGAATATTAGCCGTATTTATACCGTCAAATCTGTTCATACCACCATATTTATACTGTTAATTCTGTTTATACTACTACACTTGCCATATTTATACTGTTTATATTTTTGCCACCGTCTTTTCTTAGATATATTTTAGCTTGTACATATTTATTTTTCTACATGTTCATAGTTAAATGATATTTCAATTTTCAGATGAGTCTGTAAAACTGGGTGGTTAGGAAAAGAAAGGATGGTGACCATGTAGGAGCTGAAGTTAGTTAAGTATATTATGGATGCAAACTAGTGTTTTGCACCATGCACATACGCAGTTGATGCAGAGCAACGCAATGAAGTTCGGCTTTCCTACACTGTTATAAACTGACTCATTGTCTCCATATAAATTAACGCATTTTCTCCTTGCTATTTTAACAGTAAGTGGAGTTCTGCAGGCAATTTAATGTGGTTTACACTTAATATGGACGGAATACTGTTGTAAATTAATTGTAAAATTACAATTAAAATAATTTTAGCGCGGTTGCTGCCCCCATTATTGCGCTCACTAAAAAGAATACCTTCTCAGTGTTTTTTGGTCTCCTGCAGCTGATGCTGCCTTTCAGGAATTTAAAAGACATTTTAGCTCAGAGCCTATTTTAGTTTTGCCCGATCCCTCCCTCCCATTTGTTGTGGAAATAGATGCTTCGGAGGTGGACGTGGGTGCTATTTTGTCCCAGCACCCTCGTTGGGATAATAAGCTCCACCCATGCGCGTACTTCTTCTGGTCTTTGTCCGCCGCGGAACGCAATTATAGTATTGGTGACCGGGAGTCAGTAGCGGTCAAGCTGGCCCTCGAGGAGTGGCGCCACTGGTTGGAGGGAGCTGAGCACCCTTTTGTCATTTAGACCGACCATAAAAACCTTCAATATATTCAGCAAACCAAGCGGCGTTATTCCCGGCAGGCGCTATGGTCATTGTTCTTTAACTGCTTTGATTTCACGCTCACATATCGCCCGGGCTCTAAAAATATTAAACCTGACGCCCTGTCACACATGTATTATCACACTGATCGCGATCTTACCCCAGAGCCTGTTATTCCTTCTGTGCAGATCGTGGTATCCATTTAATGGGAGATTGAGGCGGTAGTTCAGGAGGCATTGATATCTGTTCCCAGTCCTGGGGGGGAGCCTCCTGGCTGTTTATATGTTTCGCTTGGGGTTAGGTCACAGGTCCTTCAGTGGGGACACTCTTCCCACTTGGCTTGGCACCCGGGGGCCCATCAGACCAAGAAGTTCCTTGCCCAACGTTTTTGGTGGCCAGATATGATGAAGGACATTCGGGAGTTTGTTGCTGCTTGTGGCGTATGTTCCAGGAATAAGACTTCCCACCTCCCTCCCTTTGGTCTACGGCGACCTTTGCCCTTTCCCAGGCGCCCTAGGTCGCATTTTGCGCTTGATTTTATTACGGGGTGGCCTGAATCTGACGGCAACACTGTCATTTTGGTAGTGGTTGATCGCTTTTCTAAAGCGGCTCATTTTGTCAGGCTACCCAAGCAGCCTTCAGCGCTAGAGACAGCGCATCTTGTGGTTAACAATGTGTTCAGATTACATGGGCTTCCGCAGGATGGCCAGATTCTGGCAGGCTTTTTGTAAGCAGTTGGGGGCCACAGTGAATCTCTTCTCAGGGTTTCACCAGGAGACCAACGGGCAGACAGAATGGACTAATCAGTCTCTAGAAAACACTCTTTGATATTTTTGGCGGATAATCCCTCGTTATGGAGTCGATTTTTAGCTTAGGCCGAATATTCTCATAACTCTCTATGTAATTCCTCCATGGGGCTTTCCCCGTTTGTGGCCCAAGTGGGTTACCAACCCCCACTATTTCCGGAGACTGAGAACGATTCCGAGATTCCCTCAGTCAACCAGTTTATTCGTCGCTGTCCGTCGGTTTGAACTAAGGTCCGTTCTTCGCTGTTGCGTTCGGGGTGCAAACAAGAATCTTTTGCTGATAGAAGGCGTCGTTTGGCCCCGTTTTAAGCAGAGGTTAGGCAGAGATTTTAGCGGTCTACCCGGGACCTCCCCTTGAAGGTAGAATCACCAAACTGGCCCCCCGCTATATCGGCCCGTTCAAAATTGTGTGGAAGATCAATCCGGTCACGGTCCAGTTGAAGCTCCTGAGATCTTTACGCATACATCCGTCATTCCACGTCTCTCGGATTAAGCCAGTTAGCACTAGCGTCCTGGCTCCTGCCGACACACCTCCACCGCCACCGCGAATGGTGGAGGGGGGACCAGTTTACACCGTGCGCCGCATTCTCGCTGAGAGGCGTGTAGGTCGGGGGGTCCAGTTCCTCGTGGACTGGGAAGGATATGGTCCCGAGGAGCGCTGCTGGGTCCCTTCGCGAGATATTCTGGACCCCTCGCTGATTTCTGAGTTCTGTGCACGGGGTTCCTTGGGGACCTCTGGAGCTGTCCCTTAGAGGGGGTGTCCCGTCATGGTTTGGAGGTATTGAGAGCTTTGTTGCTCTCGTCCGGGACGATATTGTTTTGTGCCCTTTCGGATTCCTGGGCCAGTTGGCATTAATTTGGGGCGTTACCCGGACTCTATTTAAGCTCCTGTTCTGCCTTGCTCTCGTTGCTAGGGTGTCAGTGTCTCAATTGCGCTTTAGCCGGTAAGGTCTCTAGAGAGAGTATTGTCAGGGACTTTAGCTGCATAACAGGTTTAAGTGATAGTGAGCAAGGGAAATCTTTGTTTTATTTTCCCTTTTCTTTTGGTTTCCTCGAGCTTGCCTGTATTTCTACCACGGACGGTGTCAGGTCCGTTGGTAGCGTGAGTCTTGCTAATTCAATCTGTTTTTAGTCTCTCAGCATGCTGCTGTTTTGCCTTTTATTTCTGGCCGCTGCTCTTCCCGTCCAATTTCCAGCAGCGATAACACCTGACCGTATTGTTGAGGCAGAGACCTTGGGAATTTTCAAGAGCAGGCTTGACTTAAAGCTTGATACCATTAAGTCATTGAGTATTTGAAGTGATATATTCACACAAGTATAAAGAAACTATTAAGCCTAGTTTGGCATAACATGTTATGTTATGTTATGTTAAAGTGCCAGTAAATACCTTGCATGTCTTCAATGATATCTCAATTGTGACAACATATAAAAATGGTATCAGTAGGTAGGGAAATCATTCATCTTCACGTCGATATGTTATACAAATTTTTACGACATCGAAAAATATGGATTTTGATGTTAAAAACTCACTCAACCCTCAAACTGTCGCGCGAGCGAAAATGTGATGTCATTAGAGTAAGTTCCCTTTCTTGTGTACCACGTGACGTGTGACGTAGCCCACACAACAGCAATGGCGAAAAAGAATCAAGTTGACAGCCTCGGAGAGAAAACGCCGGAAAATTGCCCTTGATGCCAAAAGAAGACGATCCCTAGTATATATTGGGAGTGCTATTGATCGGTGGAAGAGTCTGAGAGAGCGACTGGGCATTGACAATGATGAGTTGGCCCTAACTTTGATGGATTAGTAAGTTGAAATACCGTGTTGGTTTTTCTTAGCAACATTTCTCGCGCTACTCGAGTTCATAAAAGTATACAACGTAAATGGTAGTGTGCCTCGAATGGGGGAATTATGTTTTGCTTATCGTGTTTGCCTCCACATTCTCCAAAAACGTTCCTGTCTGTCTTCTTTTTCGTCCGCGCGACGCCGTCTTTGTTTACAGTGCGCGATTTCGATCCACAATGCTTTGCGCGGTACATAATCTAGCCAATCTATTTTTAGACCGGGAAACCCTTTTTTGAAAAATTGCATTTCCTAAGGTTATTTTTGGTCAAATATTATTTATAATTTTTTTGGGCCATATAACAGATAGCTTGACTTTTGGAATTTAAAAAAAAAAACACATGCAAGGTATTTACTGGCACTTTAATTGGAAATTACCCAGAGGTATTTGGGTATCGCATCATGAAAAGGAAGCAACACATGGTGAAATCACGTGACTCCATCTGGGCCAAGGGTATCCCCAGTGCACACCTACTTAGCGTTGACTTGGGACCATGTAAACACAGTCAATAGTGTATTGGTATTTCGTAACACAGGGGAAAAAAAGTTGTTTTTTTTTTTTTTCAATTACAATAATCATTCACAAGCTCGGCAGATTAAGAAGGAACAGATTGATTCCTCCTTTTGTCTTCCTTCCATGTGTCCAGAGCTGTTTGGCTCTGAGAGATGAAAACTGTCGGAGAGAGAAGAGGTATAAGCCACTTGGAGAAAGAAACACTTGTACAGATAAGCTCTGAAAGCCTTCATCTCAGAGCCAATGATCAAAGAAATGGGACTGTCTCTGAAGCAGTATTTGATCCCACCATACAAGTCCCCAAACCACTGAGACTAAAAATGAGATTGCAGACTAATCTTTTCTCTCCTTGATTAAATGCCAGATGACAATGGCTTCTGGGGTTGAGAGCAGGAACCATAAAAGTGAATTTTATATTGTGCTCGTGAGATGTTTGTAAGAAGGTGAAATGCTTTTGCAACATGCATTGTTTAAAACAATTCACAGCAGGGGTAAGTTGCCTCATGAAGAGTTCTGCCATATTTTGGAGCCGCAGATATGGGGCACCATCAGATGTGCATTAGCAACACTTCATTCCACGTCTCTCACCATGACACTTATTTAATGAAGTCCTCTGGCTGCTTTTAACAGGACCAGCATCCGTTTCAGCTTTTCAGCAGTTTGTAATCCATGTGGTTAAACTAGAAACAAGACGTAAGAATTCCTGTTTGCTTCAAACGGTGAAAAATAAAAATGCCCAAATTGGTTGTGTGGGTGACACCACGATTGAATGCAAAAATATGTATTTCAGTTTCTTTTGATACAGTCTGCAGGCATTTCTTGTTTAGACATCCCTGCTGTGTGTTTTCAGAGGACAGAATCCCTGTGCAATCAGGCTTTGGTGTGGGAGACTATAGTGGAAACTGCTTTAAAATATATTTCTCTGAGGAACCTAGACCCTGCTTCACCTCAGCTTGCAAACACAGAACAATAAATGGACGAGATATTGTTCATCATGTAGGGACAACACTGTAGCCGCTGCCGAGGCCTCTCTCCACACAGAAAACTCCGTTACCCATGGGGCACGGCCCAATACATTAGCAAGGGCCGGCCTGAAAAAAGCACTCACAATGCGCACCATAATTCATGGGACTGCAACATATTTTTTGTTCTGCTTTTGTTGCCTGAGTCCATTGAACCCAATTGAACACGCATTTTAGGTGCTTTAGGGGAGACAAAAGGCAAAAAGTCTCTGAAACAAGCAGGAAGTGAAGGTGGCTGCAGTACAGATCTGGCAGAGCATCACCAATAAAGATACCCTGCCTCTGGTGATGTCGCCGTATTACTGACTTCAATCAGTCATTGTCTGTAAAGAATATAGGGGAGACTGGGGTCCGATGACCCATGGGGACCAATGAGCCATATCACTATTTTGCGATCAATCGATGCCACAGGTGTTTCAAATTGGCAAACTAGTGATATGGCTCATTTATCTCCATGACTCATCAATCAATGGTCAACTGCCGATTTTAAGCAGCCCTGTCATCGATTGATCGCAAAATGGCTCATTAGTCCCATTGCTCATCGGACCCCAGTCTCCCCTACAAAGCATAATTGTAAAAAATAAAAATTCCTATAAACTACATCAGGTTAAGCTGTCCAATAATTTTTGATGTGACCATAAATGTGGGGTACAAAGTATTAACTATGCTGTCATTTCTAAACAGTTCATCCGATATGAATGAAAACGAACACAAAAAAAAGCTGACAGTCAGCACTTCAACCTTATTGTCATTGTGTCCTAAGAAACTGAAAGTGCTGAAGCGCAGAACCAAATATTTAAGAAGTTACTTTCCAAAGAATTGTGGTGCACACAGTACATGGTAAGAAAGGCCTTAGTACGGTGGCCCAGAACGGTCACAACACCTGCATATTCAGAAAACATCTGCAAATTCAGAAAACACTTTCATCAATTTCAAAACACATGAACTGCAAATGCCAAAACACGTGCATATTCAGGAAACATCTGCAAATTCAGAAAACACTTTCATCGATTTCACAACACATGAACTGCAAATGCTAAAACACCAGCATATTCAGAAAACATCTGCAAATTCAGAAAACACTTTCATCAATTTCAAAACACATGAACTGCAAATGCCAAAACACCTGCATATTCAGAAAACATCTGCAAATTCAGAAAACACTTTCATCAATTTCACAACACATGAGCTGCAAGTGCCAAAACACTCGCATATTCAGAAAACATATGCAAATTCAGAAAACACTTTCATCGATTTCACAACGCATGAACTGCAAATGCCAAAACACCCGCATATTCGGAAAACATGCTCAGAAAACACATGCAAACTCAGAAAACACATGCAAACACATGACAACGGAAATGTTTCCCGGGGGGACCATAACCAGTGACGGACCCACATCCGGGTTTCGGTCCCGAACGATCTATGCCAAGAAAATTGTGTCTGAAGAGTTTTTTTTTTTTTTTTTTTTTAAAGAATTTTATTGCAATATCAACAAACAAACAAGGCACAAATACAAATCTGAATACAAAGAAACTCTGCCTCAGGTTAAGCAATACTAATTCAAGTAAAAAAAGTATCCACAATAACAATAAAAAATTGATAAATAAAAATAAAAGATAAAATGACACAAAGACAACAGACATTATTAAAAAAAAAAAAAACCAAGAGAGGGGTTTATGTCAGATTAAATTAAAATTTTCAAGTATTGAAAACAATTTAAGAGCTGCTTTGTTTTGGATATACTTCAATGACTTACTCAAAAGTTTTAAATCATTCTTCCAATGATATACATTTGGTTTAGTCTTGAAATACCTACATTTATGTATAAAAAATTTAGCCAGTCGCAACATGTTGTTAAGAAGGAAGTCTACAATCATGTCTTCAACGAAAACACCAAATTGCACCGTCTTCATTGATACAGGAAACATAATACCCCTGGACTGGAGCCAGCTCTGAATGTCAGTCCAAAAGGACTGTACCGAATCACAAAGAAAAAACAAATGCTCCAAGCTTTCAATCTCTTTTTCACAGGAAGTACAGTGGTTAACCTCAAAGTTAAACCGTCGTCGTAGAAACTCATTTGTAGGGTAAATCTCATATAAAATTTTAAAGTTTACTTCTTTAACCTTGGGAGGAAGTGGAAAGCAGATATATCTTTTTTTAATTTTTTGAATATCCCCAATTCCGAAGTCCTTAAAAATGTAATTCCTCCTCGCAGGATTAGGAAAGACTTCTTTACTTAATAAGTTTCTGATGTTACGTACAGTTTCGTACTCCAGATATTCTGGAATGATTCCAATTTGGAAGAAGGTTTGGTTATAAATGATTTAATAGATGATTGAGCAAATGAACGTAGCAATTACAATTATACAGAAGCGGGTAATGAAGTTAATGTATTGAAGGTAGTAATACTGTCCTCTGACTGTCCGTCCTTACGATGTTCTCACGGCGATGGTGAAATTCCACTCTGCTGGTATCTGATGTCTCTGGTGTGGTGATCCTATCCAGAAGGTCTGTAGTCCGAAGTCCAATTGCACTCAGCTGGTCTAGATGTGGATGGGTCAGGGTCTCTCTCTCGAGCATGTCCCAGTCTAAAGCCTGCGTCTTAAGCCTATGTCTAAAGCCTGTTCCACTGGCTGCGAGTTCCCTTTATATAGGCCCTGTGCTTCTGTATGATGTCACAATGAAGAATCCTGACTGACATCCCAGAGAAGAATTCTGAAGGCCATAGAACTCTCCAGATAGCTCCTGAAGACTCTTGCAGTCAGTAGAACCCTGTAGATGGGAGAATCTATGGTGTTCTCAGTCTCTAGTCATTATGCTTACAAGCACTCATAAATATTCATTACCCTTACATGAGTAAGCAGAAACTACTGGCTGAGCAAAATAATACAATCAGGTGTTATAAACCCTCGTTACGTAACACCTCCCTCCGTAAAAGAAAAAGTTGGAATGTATGACAACTTTTTATAACGAAAGTGCTACGCACTGCAGATAAATACAATAGCAAGAAAAACACAATTTCAAAAGCAATTCACTTAGCTATATACAAATTATATTACAAATGTTTCGCTGCGCAGACTTGAGGTTTTCTTTTGCCAGTTCCCAAGTCTGACGTAGTCTCTCCTTGAACCTGGACTTGTAGTCCAACAGGCTCACATCCTCACTGGGCTCCAGCAGCTTTCCGTCTTTCACCAGCTTCAGTGAACCTCGGACTGTATAGCCAAACACCAACCCAAATGGGCTGAATCCCATGGATTCCTGCTTCGACTCTCGAGCGACGAACATGAGCAGTGGGACGTCCTCGTCCCTCTCATTCTGGGAGCGGTAGGTCCTTATCATGCCCTTTCGAGTGGAGTGGAACCTCTCCAGTGCCCCCTGGGACTCCGGATCGTAGGCGCTCAATGTTATCTTCTTGGCTCCAAGTTGGCACACCACACTTTGGAACAAGCCAGACATGAAGTCGGATCCCTGATCTGACTGGATTTCATCTGGCAGACTAAACAAAGTAACAAGGCTGATCAAAGCCTTCACACCCCTGGAAGCCACACGCAGTCTTCTCTTCGGCCAGTAGAAGTGCCTCAAGATCTTGTTGCTGGTCTTGTTTGCACTTAGATGACCTCTAAAGGGTATCTCGTGTGCCAACCTCAGATCCTTCGGACGATATGTCCTGGGAATCACGATCTGACGTACGACTGCCCAGTCCTCAGAGGCCGGGACCTCGGGTGGTCTCCGCTTCCTCATCAAAATTCCATCCTCGACGAAGTTTCCAACTGGGACCTCAAACAACTCCTCTTCAGGGAGAGCAGCATCAAACAGAGAGCTGAAATCAAGATCAACCTCTTGGTCTTGTATCAATTTCTCTCTGGACAAAGACATCTCCGTCGTAGACGGTACTGGCGTCCCTAACATTACATTGGACTGTTGGGCAAGATCCTCTTTAGGATCAGAAGATTGACGAAGATCCTCCTTGGAATCTAGAAATGTCCCTGACAAATCTACAATGTCATCTTCAACACCAACGTCCTGCAATTCGGCTATTTCCTTAGCCAGAGTCCTAGTCACCGCACAAGAAGGAACCACTTTGGGATTCTCTTCCACAATAATGTCACTTTTGGACAACGGGACTGGCTCACAAACCACTCTGGGTTCAGCAACGGACTGTTGAGCAAGATCCTCATCAGGATCAGAAGATTGACTAAGATCCTCCTTGGGATCTAGAAATGTCCCCGACAAATCCACAATGTCATCTTCATCATCAACATCCTGCAATTTGGCTATCTCTTTAGCCAGAGCTCTAGTCACCGCACAAGAAGGAACCACTTCGGGATTCTCTTCCACAACAATGTCACATTCGGACAACGGGACTGGCTCACAAACCACTCTGGGTTCAGCAATGGACTGTTGAGCAAGATCCTCTCTCGGATCAGAAGATTGACGAAGATCCTTCTTGGGATCTAGAAATGTCTCCGACAAATCTACAATGTCAACTTCAACCTCAACATCCTGCACTTTGGCTATCTCTTTAGCCAGAGCTCTAGTCACCGCACAGGAAGGAAACACTTTAGGATTCTCTTCCGCAACAATGTCTCTATCGGACGGCGGGACTGGCTCAAAAACCGCTTTGGGCTCAGCAACCACCCTATCTCCAGCTAACTCATTTCCCAACAACAAGGAAACACCTTTCACCGGTAACTCCGGAACAACCGCAACCTCAACAGAACCTGACACCAAATCTGACTTCAGCACAACATAGTGCAAGGGAACTGTTACAGAACCACATTCAACACCTTGCAAGATAACGAATTCACCAGTGGCAGAACTCGAATCAAAAGGCAACGTACCTTCCAACAATAAAGATCGAGTTGCCCCGGTATCACGCAAAATCTTGATCGGCACAGAACTGGTTTGACTAGGAAGTGATACAGAACCCTTTAACACAAAAGGAATTAATTCCCTTCTAACGTCAGACTTCTCACCATGAGGTTCAGGAACAATAGGTGTCTCCTGAGAACGAGGCTTTCTGGAGGAAACGAGTGCATTAGGGTTAACCTCAAGATTCATCTTTCTTTTCAACTTGAAACAATCGAACATTACATGACCTAGTTTCTTACAGAAGTGACAAACTGGAGCGGGCTTAGGTTGTCCTTTCTCCGACCTCTTTTCCTGACCATCCTTTACATCGGACTTATCACGATCACCCGTGAAATCAGACCTTTCACCTGTGTTTTGTTGTCTACTATTATCACCTCTCCTGGAAAACACCGACTTGTGCGTGAGAACGAAATCATCAGCCAAAATGGCCGCCTCTTCAAGTGTGCCAACCTTGTGTTCATTCAGATAGGTTTTGAGGTCATCGCGAACACATTTCTTGAATTCTTCAAGCAAGATAGTTTGCCTCAGTTTGTCAAAATCATTATTGACTTTACTGGAGGTACACCAGCGGTCAAACAGTACCTGCTTTTCATAGGCAAACTCCACATAAGTCTGATGATCTGGTTTCTGATAATTTCTAAACTTCTGGCGGTAAGCCTCTGGTACCAATTCATAGGCCTTCAGGATAGTGGCCTTGACAACTTCATAATCCTGGCTCTGCTGTAAGGAAAGTGCAGTGAACACCTCCTGGCTTTTGCCTGTCAACTTGCTTTGCAACAAAAGTGGCCATGCCTCAATAGGCCATTTACAACCGGTGGCAATTCTCTCAAAATGGATGAAAAATTTGTCCACTGCATTTTCATTAAACGGTGGTACCATTTTGACATATTTGCAAAGATCAAATTTGTGTTGAGCTTCCTCCATGCTGGCTTGATCTCTAAAATTTTCTTCCATTTCCATTCTTTTCATCTCAACCTCAGCGTCTATTCGGCGCCTTTCAGTCTCTACTCTGAGTTTTTCAAGTTCTAATTCCATGAGCCGAAGCTCTCTATCACCCACCACAAGGTGGTCTTGGGGATCGCTATAATCCAGCAAGGCCTCTTTTGCCAAAAGGCCATCTTCAACCAAAGCTTCCACAATCAATTTCTTGATGTCATGTTTCCGCATCGATCTTTTCGCATCAAGCTCGAGGTTTTCAGCGATCTCCATTAACTGGACTTTCCTGAAAGTCTCCAAAACATCAATGGAGGGATTTTTAACAAACTCAGCAAGCTCAGCCATTTTGCTACGTTCAGCAGCTCAATACAGAAAAATATTGTTCAATCCCGGACGAGCCCCCAATTTATGTTACGTACAGTTTCGTACTCCAGATATTCTGGAATGATTCCAATTTGGAAGAAGGTTTGGTTATAAATGATTTAATAGATGATTGAGCAAATGAACGTAGCAATTACAATTATACAGAAGCGGGTAATGAAGTTAATGTATTGAAGGTAGTAATACTGTCCTCTGACTGTCCGTCCTTACGATGTTCTCACGGCGATGGTGAAATTCCACTCTGCTGGTATCTGATGTCTCTGGTGTGGTGATCCTATCCAGAAGGTCTGTAGTCCGAAGTCCAATTGCACTCAGCTGGTCTAGATGTGGATGGGTCAGGGTCTCTCTCTCGAGCATGTCCCAGTCTAAAGCCTGCGTCTTAAGCCTATGTCTAAAGCCTGTTCCACTGGCTGCGAGTTCCCTTTATATAGGCCCTGTGCTTCTGTATGATGTCACAATGAAGAATCCTGACTGACATCCCAGAGAAGAATTCTGAAGGCCATAGAACTCTCCAGATAGCTCCTGAAGACTCTTGCAGTCAGTAGAACCCTGTAGATGGGAGAATCTATGGTGTTCTCAGTCTCTAGTCATTATGCTTACAAGCACTCATAAATATTCATTACCCTTACATGAGTAAGCAGAAACTACTGGCTGAGCAAAATAATACAATCAGGTGTTATAAACCCTCGTTACGTAACACTGATAACTCTGTTACTACAATTGTCATCAGAGAACTCAAGACCCCCAACACAGAGCTGCCTCCACCAAGGAGAAATATAGGAGTACAAAATAATTTCTTTAACCATTGATCTGAGGGAGAATGGTATAGCTTTAACAATTTGGTTGTATTTGGCAGCTGTACATTGTAACTGATATTTCTCACAAAAATCCAAATACTGTAACAAATTCCCTGCATCATCCAGAAAATGAGCTACCGCCCAAATCCCTTTAGACTTCCATTCCTCTATGTATATATATTTTCTATTAATATTAATATACCTATTGTTCCATATTGGAGAATTATGTGGTGTGAAGTTGTGCTTGTACAGTAACTTCCAATAAAGGAGAACTTGCTGATGAAAAGCAGAAAGTTTGACAGCCAGAGAGCAACATTCAAAATCACAGTGTAGTAAAAAGTCTATTCCACCCATTTTTTGAAAAACCAAATCCGGAATAATAAACCAAAAGGACTGTGTATTTTTAATAAAGGATTTCAACCATTTTAATTTCACGACACCATTCATAATTTCAAAATCAATTACATTCATACCTCCATCTTCATAGTTTTTTACAATATCATTTTTCCTTATATAATGGCATTTATTCTTCCATATGAATCTAAAAAAATTGACGTTATTTATTGCTTTATTGTCTGAAGAGTTACGTGTTCTTTTAACAGACTTAGCAATGTCGGATACCACGGTGGTTTTATTTGATTTCAACATATTAAGGCAGTGTCCCCATAACGTATTGGTCCACTTAGAAAACTGTTAAGCCCAACGCCCACTGGCCGCGAAGCGGCGCGGGGCGTCAAAGTTCGAACGTTGCCTTGACGCTGCCCACTGAAAGCGTCAGCCGCATCAACATTGACAGCTTTCAACGCAACCGAGAAGCCGTGCGTGTCAGTCTCAAAATATTAAACAAGACAACGTTTAATTTTGAATAAATAAATAAATAAATAAAACCTACCGATGAAGCTTATTTTGGCAAATATATGGCAAAGTGCGACGGTCATGTTACTATACAGGCATAATTTTCCTCCTAAATTTAGCCGTCTAGTAAATTAAGATTATGATTCATTTTACTTAACTCAGCAACAAATTAGCTAGCCAGCTAACTTAGCAGAGTAAAGTTCTCGGCAGTGTACTTTGACTTAGGTACTGTCTAACTGTAGATCGCTTGATAACTTAAATGCCCGCAAAATAACGGATTTCCTTTCAAAACTGCGACTTGGTTAAAAAGCAGTTTGACAATTGCGTGTGAGGTCACCGCTTAATGTGTGACTAACCATGACAAGGCGAAATAGTTAAATCATCTAAAAGAAAATGCGTTTTTATTGTGTAGACCCTTCAGAAATTCAGCAGTAGCGAAAAGGCAGAAACTGAGCAGTGGCAAATAGTAAAAATTGGGCAGTGGCGAAAAGTAAAAATCTGACGCGCGTCTAACGCCTCAATGGCCCAGCCAGCATGTCCATGTGGGGCTCACAAGGGTTTAATACGGGCTATGTGGGTACTGAGTGGGCATGGGCTTGAATTGGGCAAATTTAGCAGGTCCCATGCAGTTTCATTGTCATGGGCCCCACATGTGAAGCCTATGTGGGCTGGCCATATAAGCCTCATAAGGGATCGAAGTGGGCAAAGTGGGCATGGGTATAAACAGGGCAAATTGTAAGGGCCCCATATTTTTTCAGAAACGTGGGCCCCACATGAGGAGCCCATGTAGGCTGGCTAAATGGGCCCCATTAAGTATATATGTGGGCTAAGTGAGTCTGGGCTGGAACTGGGTAACGTGGACATGGGCCCTATATGGAATATACATGAGCTAAGTGACCATGGTATGGAACTGGGAAACGCTATGTGGGACCCATTTGAGTTTAGTTACATGGGGGCCACGTGACGAGCCCATGTAGACTAGCTGAATGGGCCCTATTAAGTACATATGTGGGCTAAGAGAGTCTGGGCTGGAACTGGGTAACATGGACATGGGCCCTATATGGAATATACATGAGCTAAGTGGGCATGGTATGGAACTGTGAAACGTAATGTGGGACCCATTTGGCTTTAGTTACATGGGGGTAACCTGAGGAGCCCGCATAGGCTGGCTAAATGGGCCCCATTAAGTATATATGTGGGCTAAGTGAGTCTGGACTGGAACTGGGTAACATGGACTTGGGCCCTATATGGAACATATGTAGGCTAAGTGGGCATGGTATGGAACTGGGAAACGCTATGTGGGACCCATTTGGGTTGAATTACATGGGGGCCACACGAGGAGCCCATGTAGGCTGGCTGAATGGGCCCCATTAAGTACATATGTGGGCTGAGTGAGTCTGGGCTGTAACTGGGTAACATGGACATGGGCCCTAAATAGAATATATGTGGGCTAAGTGGCCATAGTATGGAACTGGTAAACGCTATATGGGACCCATTTGAGTTTAGTTACATGGGGGCCACGTGAGGAGCCCATGTATGCAGGCTAAATAGGCCCCATTAAGTACATATGTGGGCTAAGTGAGTCTGGGCTGGAACTGGGTAACATGGACATGGGCCCTATACGGAATATAAATGAGCTAAGTGGGCATGGTATGGAACTAGGAAACGTTATGTGGGACCCATTTGGCTTTAGTTACATGGGGGTAACCTGTGGAGCTTGTGTAGGCGGGCTGAATGGGCCCCATTAAGTATTTAATGGGCTAAGTGAGTCTGGACTGGAATTAGGTGACATGGACTTGGGGCCCTATATGGAACATATGTAGGCTAATTGGGCATGGTATAGAAGTGGGGAAACACTATGTAGGACCCATTTTGGTTTAGTTGCATGGGGGCCACGTGGGGAGCCCATATAGTCTGGCTAAATGGGCCCCATTGAGTATGCATGTGGGCTAAGTGAGTCTGGGCTATAAATGGGTAACATGGACATGGGCCCTATAAGGAATATACGTGGGCTGAGTGAGCATGGTACAGAACTGGTAAACGCTATGTGGGACCAATTTGAGTTTAGTTACATGGGGGCCACGCGAGGAGCCCATGTATGCAGGCTAAATAGGCACCATTAAATACATATGTGGGCTAAGTGAGTCTGGGCTGGAACTGGGTAACATGGACGTGGGCCCTATACGGAATATACATGAGCTAAGTGGGCATGGTATGGAACTGGGAAACGTTATGTGGGACCCATTTGGCTTTAGTTACATGAGGGTAACCTGAGGAGCTCGTGTAGGCTGGCTAAATAGGCCCCATTAAGTATTTAATGGGCTAAGTGAGTCTGGACTGGAATTAGGTGACATGGACTTGGGCCCTATATGGAACATATGTAGGCTAAGTGGGCATGGTATAGAAGTGGGGAAACACTACGTGGAACCCATTTTGGTTTAGTTGCATGGGGGCCACCTGGGGAGCCCATATAGGCTGGCTAAATGGGCCCCATTGAGTATGTATGTGGGCTAAGTGAGTCTGGGCTGTGAATGGGTAACATGGACATGGGCCCTATAAGGAATATACGTGGGCTGAGTGAGCATGGTATAGAACTGGTAAACACTATGTGGGACCCATTTGAGTTTAGTTACATGGGGGCCACGTGAGGAGCCCATGTATGCAGGCTAAATAGGCCCATTAAGTACATATGTGGGCTAAGTGAGTCTGGGCTGTAACTGGGTATCATGGACATGGGCCCTTTACGAAATATACATGAGCTAAGTGGGCATGGTATGGAACTGGGAAATGTTATGTGGGACCCATTAGGCTTTAGTTACATGGGGTTAACCTGAGGAGCCCGCGTAGGCGGGCTGAATGGGCCCCATTAAGTATTTAATGGGCTAAGTGAGTCTGGACTGGAATTGAGTGACATGGAATTGGGCCCTATATGAAACATATGTAGGCTAAGTGGTCATGGTATAGAAGTGGGTAAACACTTTGTGGGACCCATTTGGGTTTAGTTGCATGGGGGCCACATGAGGAGCTAAAGGAACTAAAACTAAAAAAGACTAACTGTAGCATTAGTCATTGTCCATTTGACACAAATAGATGTGTGAATGTTTTGATGCTGTACAAATTTAACCTTATAATTATTGTGTGTGTGTGTGTGTGTGAGAGAGAGAGAGAGAGAGAGACAGAGAGACAGAGAAAACTAAGCGAGAGAGTTGTGCTGCGTTTAGGGGTTTTGGCGGAGAGCAGGAGGTGTGTCAATTTTGAAAAGTTAAAAGAACGTGTGCTTTCCGCCCCACTGTAATCGTCCCCTTCACGTACATCAAATTCAGTTAACGACGATTAAATTTCATTGGTTAACGCCCAATTCCGAAAAATTATAGTTTAATCATAACCGTCATACCTGTTGCAAATATTAGTAATGTACAGATTAGATGGAGCAGTTAAGCCTAAGCGGGTTCTCTGCGGATGGATATGCTGTTTGAAAACCAGCTGCCTGGCATAGCTCCCGTCTCCTCTCCTCAGTTGCCCACAGGAGCTGCACGACGTCACTGTGTCAAGGGTCATTTGTACATAGAGCCGACCCGAGCTGCACGCCTTGTTTTTGTCCTGAAAATGAATAAAATCTACCTCCGTGATCGTCGAAATGGACGAAGAGCAGGAAATGTCCATAGACGAGATTCGTTTGTGGACCGTGCCACGTCTTCAGGACCACAGAGATATAAGAAAACTAGAGTGGACGGAGTGTGGGCTGGACCAAAGCTGAAACGGCAGAATAGTTACGCCATCCTGTGTATGTATAAACGTCCAATGAGTTATATGTAAACAGTAGGCTAAACATGGGTGTCGATAACTTAGAGACTTGTTTTCCGTGTTCTTTTTATCTTTTCTTACTTCAAATGGACACAAATAAGGAATTATGATCAAACAACAAAATTTATTTAATTTTTTAATCCGGTGTATTCGATGTTTATTTAATCGGAAGACATTACAGAGAAATCGGAACTTCAGCTGTTGTCCCGTATGAGCGAGTTTTCGTTATTTTTCGAGCACGGTTTAGGCCAGTTATACTGCATTTTCCATTGAACGTCTGCCTCGATATACATACACAAGATTGCGGTGGCGTGCTGCCACGGAAACGACGAGATGGTCCACTCAAGTTTTCTAATATCTATGTGTTCGAGGACTTTCTTAGGACACGGAAACTGAAAGTTTCTGGGTGTAAAGACGAACTAGTAACGTTAGCCCTAGTGTTTTCGGCTCTACGAACGCCAGAGTTAGCGCCTGTTGTGGACTTGTCGAATAGCAGTGGCAACAGTTATTTCTCCAAGCTTCTTTGGCATTTTTCCTTTCTTTGCCACAAACTGCGTGCAAGAAATGCTTCACACCTGTGCAGGCCTTTTTTCTTTGTAAAATGGATTAATTGAAAAGGTAGGTCATTAACTGAGCAGCACACCAATAATCTGTCCTTTCAATCTGGTATCCAATGCTGTTGCACTGAGCGTATCCGACACCATTGGTTAATCTTCATTGGGATCATTGTAGCACCTAAAAGACGCTCCCTCACTTCGTTAGATGTAGCCTATACGGTTTCACCTGGCAGTCATTTGCGTGCTATGTATTCAACAGCGTTGGATACCAGATTGAAAGGACATGCAGGTTCTCGATATGTTGCTCAATTAGTACCTTCTCAATAAATCCATTTTACGCAGAAAAAAAGCCTGCACAGGTGCAAAGTGTTTCTTGCATGCAGTTTGCGACAAACAAACGCAAAGTGCTAATTGTTGTTATTGAAATTCTATTGGAGTAAAGTAGAAAATTCTTATGGACTGTCAAATAGACACAAAGTGGAAATAACGTTAAATAAAGAACTGGGTACCGTCAGTTATTTTTGTTTTCATTGTTTCTATTAATTGAATTAATCTGTTGGGCTTTTAATTCGTGTTTAAAGAAAACAGCTGACATTATAGTCCATTCCACCAGACTGCCGCAGGGGTTGCTTCGTTTTTCCTATGAAACCGCAATACAGAATGAACCAGGAGAAGTTCACTTGATTTGAATAATGTTATATAGCCTATTCTAAATAATATAATAGCTAATCAAAGAACTTACTGAATAAATTAATTGGGGAAAGCGAATTCATATTTGATGTCGCGCATTGCAATTAAAAAATTTCAAAGCTGCGTGAACATAAACACTATTCATTCAACTCAGCCATTCAGCTTTCGGTTTTAATGCCCTAGCGCTTAAACAATTAATTTGTGCTAAAAATGCCAAACATGCCCAGTGAATGATCCGCTATGTTAAGTTTAATAATCTATTGTGTAATCCCATTCCGCCATAATAAACGAGATGAGCAAAAATGACACGTTTTATTGTTTTTTTTTCCTAAAAAAAGTATATCTTAAATGTGTTATGTTTAAAGCAAGAATTTATAAAAAGTGCAGCTCACTTGTTTTATGTTTAAAGCAAGACTTTTTTAAATAAAAAGTGCAACTCAAATTTTTATGTTTAAAGCAAGCTGTAACATTCATTGAAATACAACTTTATGTTGTGGTTTTTGCTGCTAAATTGTTGCATTATTTTTTGTATTTAGTTGAAGATGAACTATGCAACTTTGATCCTGTATTAAATTTCAATTGTTAATTTATCTAATGGCTGTGGAGTAATTGTGATGGTTAAATGACTATGAGGAGAATGGAGGCTGTCTTCCAGTAGTGTTAGGCCATGTGTTAAGGCTGAAAATATGCCTAGAAATTGGTTTTCGTTCCAACGACTGGGTAAAACTTTATTTTTGCATAATTATAACCAGAAAAACATGCTATCAAAGTAACCAAGAGTTCTCCGCTGAAAAGTTTGCAGTTTTTGCAGAAACAACCACCATTTCAGGGGCAAAGGGAAATAGAGTAGGGGTCAAAAATCTGATGTCATCGGATTGTAACAAGTTTGGTATCAAACTGTAGGTCTATGAATGTGCTTCAAGGAAATATGTGTCCCAATCCGCTGGCCAGCCTCTGTGCCTCTGTAGAGGGGGTTGAAATCTGAGAAAATGAGATTTTGGCCCCTTACCATGGGGCCCAGCGGCAAGTGAGCAAGCTCAAACATGTTGTATTCAAATACACTCAACAAAAATATAAAGGCAACACTTCTGTTTTTGCTCCCATTTGTCATGAGATGGACTCCAAGATCTAAAATTCATTCCAGATACACAATATTACCATTTCTCTCAAACATTGTTCACAAATCTGTCTAAATGTGTGATAGTGAGCACTTTTGCTTTGCTGAGACAATCCATCCCACCTCACAGGTGTGCCACATCAAGATGCTCATCAGACACCATGATTAGTGCACAGGTGTACCTTAGACTGTCCACAATAAAAGGCCACCCTGAAATGTGCAGTTTTTGCTTTATTGGGGGTCCGGGGACTCAGAACCAGTCAGTATCTGGTGTGACCACCATTTGCCTCATGCAGTGCAACACATCTTCTTCGCATAGAGTTTATCAGATTGTCAATTGTGGCCTGTGGAATGTTGGTCCACTCCTCTTCAATGGCTGTGCGAAGTTGCTGGATATTAGTGGGAACTGGTACGCGCTGTCGTAAACGCCGGTCAAGCACATTCCAAACATGCTCAATGGGTGACATGTCCAGTGAGTATGCTGGCCATGCAAGAACTGGGACATTTTCAGCTTCCAAGAATTGTGTACAGATCGTTGCAACATGGGGCCGTGCATCATCTTGCTGAAACATGAGGCGATGTTCATGGATGTATGGCACAACAATGGGCCTCAGGATCTCATCACGGTATCTCTGTGCATTCAAAATGCCATCAATAAAATGCACCTGTGTTCTTCGTCCATAACAGATGCCTGCCCATACCATAACCCCACCACCACCATAGGCCACTCGATCCACAACATTGACATCAGCAAAGCGCTCACCCACACGACGCCACACACGCTGTCTGCCATCTGCTCTGAACAATGTAAACCGAGATTCATCCGTGAAGAGAACACCTCTCCAACGTGCCAGACGCCATCGAATGTGAGCATTTGCCCACTCAAGTCTGTTACGGCGACGATCTGGAGTCAGGTTAAGACCCCGATGAGGACGACGAGCATGCAGTTGAGCTTCCCTGAGATGGTTTCTGACAGTTTGTGCAGAAGTTCTTTGGTTATGCAAACCAATTGTTTCAGCAGCTGTCTGAGTAGCTGGTCTCAGACGATCTTGGAGGTGAACCTGCTGGATGTGGAGGTCCTGAGCTGGTGTGGTTGCACGTGGTCTGCGGTTGTGAGGCCGGTTGGATGTACTGCCATATTCTCTGAAACGCCTTTGGAGAAGGCTTATGGTGGAGAAATGAACATTCAATGCCCAAGCAACAGATCTGGTTGACATTCCTGCTGTCAGCATGCCAATTGCACGCTCCCTCAATGCTTGCGCCATCTGTGGCATTTTGCTGTGAGACAAAACTGCACATTTCAGAGTGGCTGTTTATTGTGGACAGTCTAAGGTACACCTGTGCACTAATCATGGTGTCTGATGACCATCTTGATGTGGCACACCTGTGAGGTGGGATGGATTGTCTCAGCAAAGCAAAAGTGCTCACTATCACACATTTAGACAGATTTGTGAACAATGTTTGAGAGAAATGGTAATATTGTGTATCTGGAATGAATTTTAGATCTTTGAGTCCATCTCATGACAAATGGGAGCAAAAACAAAAGTGTTGCGTTTATATTTTTGTTGAGTGTATGTTTAGTTAGACCTTTCAAATGACACCCATGTCAATGGGGTCCACAAACCCATTCATTCAGGGGAAATGTTCATGCATTTTGGCCCCCTTTTAGGGGGTTCCCTGCCCCCGGGCAGCAATGAGTTTGTGGACTCCAGCGACATGGGTGTCATTTGAAAGGTCTAACTAAACCTACTTGAATACAACATATTTGATCCTCCTCACTTGCCCCTGGGCCCCATGGTAAGGGGCCAAAATCTCATTTTCTCAGATTTCAACCCCCTCTGCAGGGGCACAGGGGCTGGCCAGCGGATTGGGACGTATATTTCCTTGAAGCACATTCATAGACCTACAATTTGATACCAAACTTGCTACAATCTGATGACATCAGATTTTCGACCCCTACTCTATTTCCCTTTGCCCCTGTAATGGTAGTTGTTTCTGCAAAAACTGCACACTTTTCAGAGGAGAAGTTTTGTTTACTTAAATAGTATGTGCTTCTGGTTAGAATTATGCAAAAATAAAGTATTCCCCACATGGTGGAACGAAACATCATATTTTGAGCCTTAGCACGTGGCCTATGTCCCTTGACCAAAATCCAACCTTGCAGCATCAGCGCCTCCAACCCTGTATCCCAGCTCTCTTCTTGGCAGCATCACAAATATGTTCCGTAATCTCTTGTTTATGTCAGACATAACTACACAAATATACACATTGTAACATGTATGTAATGTTATCCACCACTCCATGTGTACAAATTCACTTTAATTGAGCCTGAACTAGTAAAATCCCTCAAATTCGCATCGGGACACACTGGTGGAGCCTACATGGGTCTAACAGAACTCACCCACTTAGGACCCACCTAAAGCCCAGCCTGAGCTCATTTCAAGACCACATGGAGGCACACACTTGGGGCTTATATGGGTCTAATAAAAGTCATCCACTTGGGTCCCAGTTACAGCCCAGTCAGATCCCTCTTAAAGTTAACCAACTGGGGCCTAAATGGGTCTCAGATAAACTGCCTGGTTGGGACCCATTTAAGGTCCAGTCTGATCCATCTTTGTGCCCATATGGGGCCTACATGGGTCATGTCTAACTCACCAAGTTGGGCCCTACCTGAAACCCAGTCAGAACCAACTTGAAACCCATATGGGCAAACACAGGTGGGGCCACCATGGAAACTGCGGACAAACCCACTTGAAGCCCATAATGTAACCCATTTGGGTCCCACTTACAGCCCAGTCAGATCCCTCTTAAAGTAAACCAGCTGGGGCCTAAATGGGTCTCAGATAAACTGCCTGCTTGGGGCCCATTTAAGGTCCAGTCTGCTCCATCTTTGTGCTCATATGGGCAAACATATGGGGCCTACATGGGTCGTGTGTAACTCACAAAGTTGGGCCCTACCTGAAACCCAGTCAGAACCAACTTGAAACCCATATGGGCAAACACAGGTGGGGCCACCATGGAAACTGCGGACAAACCCACTTAAGGCCCATAATGTAACCCATTTGGGTCCCACTTAGAGCCCAGTCAGATCCCTCTTAAAGTTAACCTGCTGGGGTCTAAATGGGTCTCAGATAAACGTCCCGGTTGGGGCCCATTTAAGGTCCAGTCTGATCCATCTTTGTGCCCATATGGGCAAACATATGGGGCCTACATGGGTCATGTGTAACTCACCAAGTTGGGCCCTACCTGAAACCCAGTCAGAACCAACTTGAAACCCATATGGGCAAACACAGGTGGGACCACCATGGAAACTGCGGACAAACCCACTTGGGACCCTTATCTGCAGCCCAAATTCAACCCTTATGGGCCCCAGATAGACATGCTGGCTGGGGGGCGTTGGGCTTTAAACGTTCTGCAAACTTTGTTGGCTGTAAACTAGCTGGCTAGCGTTTCAACATAGTTGTCCCAAGACGAGCGCACCGCACCACCATTTTTGAAAGTTATCACTGTCACATAGTATGCATGTCAATTTTTATTTCATAGTGCAGTTTCGTGCAGATACGAACATTTTGCCCATTCTTTAGGACTATTCTCCGGCTATGGACTCTACTGCCAATTTTTTAAAATCACTCATGTATCAGCTTAGCGCCATGACCACTGAGAGACTTGTGGTGATGGCACTAATGCTGCGTTATTTGGATCGGAAGTCGGGGTTGGGAACTACGTCATACCCAAACAGGCTGTGTTCCATTATGTAAGTGGGAAAACTGACTTGGGGTCAGTGGTGTCTCATCTGACAAGTGCTAACACCGGAGCAAGAAGTCCGCCGATAAACTTTTTTCAGTACTGCGTGTACGACTTATTTAATGAAACACAAATGACCCTGAATTGCAAATGCAGTTTATTATCACAGGTTTCACTTGCTGTTGATATATGGTGCAGCCATCTTCAACTTGGAAGTCGGAATTCGGGGTATGAAGAATCTCCGACTCTCCGAGTAAAAAATTCGACTTAAGGGGGCGTTCAAATTGAAATTTCCATCTGATAGCTCGGAGATCCCGACTTCCCAGTACAAATGGAATGCAGCATGAGCAGATACATGGGCGATTTAAAAAAAAATGACAGGAGAGGGAATAGTACTAAAGAATGGGCAAAGTGTTCGTATCTGCACGAAATTGCACTATGAAAGGTGCGGTGCGCTTGTCTTGGGACAGCAATGTAGAAACGCTAGCCAGCTAGTTCACAGCTAACAAAGTTTGCAGAACATTTAACAATTATTTATGTGGACTAATACCTTATATGGACACTGCCTTAATATGTTGAAATTAAACAAAACCACGGTGGTATTAGATATCGCTAAGTCCATTAAAAGAGCACGTAACTCTTCGGAAACAATTTTCTTCGCATAGGTCGTTCGGGACGCTTATTTTTTTTCCCAGGCGCGATGTGGGCTAATTGGGCTAATTACCATAAATGGGCGTATCTATTGAGCTGTTGCTTTGCACGCAAATATTATCAGTTAATTTTTGTTTGTTTAGTAGTAAAACTCATCTTCTTTCTTACTCAGTAAGAAAGAAGAAGTAAGTTACTGTCAGAGACTCGGACATCGTTAGACTTAGAGTCATTCCAAGTTAGTGTGTAACGTGGTACTACGTTTAACGGTTTAGTTTAATACTAGTGTAGCCTGGCTGTAGGCAGAAGATTACAAAACGAAACATACTGTTGAGTGTTACTACATGTGACTTGTGCCATGCCCATGCTGTATGCATGGTTGGGCTTGTGAGTGTGACTCGCAATCAGTAAATTATACTTAGTTGTAGAATGAGAGTCCGAGTGAAGAGTTAAGTAACAGGTTAAGGGAATAAGGGTTAACTGTACACGTTTGATCTTTATGAATTAGTGTACGTGTCTCGGACTGAGGTGGTCTTGGTCTCGATCCCTAATGCTAAATGAATGTAACAAACATTTTTCTTCCTGGTCTTAGTCATGGGATCCTTGGTCTCGACTACATCTCTGCCACACACATGAACATGTGTAACACTCTGGTAAACGTGGCTATAAGCTGTTGGTAATGTTTTGAGTGTTAACGATAATTAGGTTATTGCCGAATGAATGAAGGAAACCACACGCGAGAATTATACTTCCAGGATACTTTATTAATCATAGTTAAGAATGCAGAGAATTATCACTTCGACTACTCCGCTGGTGCCAGGGCTTGTAGCCCTGACCAGAGCAGTCATTAGAAAAGATCCACATCTCCACTTGGGAGAGAACAGAAGATCGACTCTCTTGTCAAGAAGATATATACATTCACTTATATACTAGGGGGAGGGGCTGTCAGTGGAAGAGATATATATGGTGGCAGGAATTGCCAAGCCAGGGGAAAAGAGAACATTGACATGGACACCTGCACTTGCCCAGTTGGAAAGTCAGGAGCTCCATGCAAGCACCAGGCTGCTGTTGTCATGAAGTTTTCCAACGAGACATTGTCAGAGAACTTCCTGCCTTTGCAATCCGCTGAACTGAGGAGGCTATTTTACAAAATAGCAACAGGTAGAGCACCAACCAGCATGGAATGGTTTCAACCACTGAAAAGTGGTTTGCTTCAGAATATGGTAACAGGTGATACGGATGACCGCACACGTCAGGACGTGGTGAACCAAGACAACAATGCCAACACACAGGACATGGTGGCACAAGACAATGAAAACACACAGGACGACGTGGCGGTATATGACGACGATGAAAACACACAGGATGTGGCGGGCCAGCCGACAATGAAAACACAAGTACACAGGATCCCAAAGTAAAGGAAGATTTGAACTGAGTGTTTCAGACCATTCAAAGCAAGCTTGCTGGTGGAAGTGTAGAGTTTCAAGAGGCAGTCAAGCATTTCATCTGTAATTTCAACCGCATAACCACCACTGACAGCCACCTCATCAGTGCTTTTCATACTTTTGGCAAATACAGTGGTGCTTCACTGGCGATACGCCACAAGTCTATCAAGGCACGCAGACTTCTCACCTCTACAAAAATCGGTGCGCAGCCAACTGCAGTTGCACGTCGTAAAATGCCTGTTGGCGGCCGTAGGCGCCTCACTGTTGGGAGACCAGCTAAATCGGCATTCACCAGTGAACATGGATATTTAAAACGGAAAAGTTCAACATACACTCAAGGTGACTTGCCCCGAAAGCGACGTATGGCAACTCCACATAATCTGGCTCTGTGTGTGACCGAAAATGTGTCACTGGGAAATACTCATACCTCCAAATAATTTGGGTATATACCTTCATTTAAGAGGGTTAGATTAGTAGCCTGCCCCCTCCCCCCCACCCCCCACCCTCCAAGTGGGATTATGTACCACTTCCTGGTCTCATTACTGCGATAGTATGAAAAGTTTGACTTGAAGTTGAATTTTCTATCTTATCATTCTTCTATTTGTCAGGTCATTAAGTGTAAATATAATACCTACTTACAAAATTGTGTTACAAATCTCGAAGATCCCTTAATGCCTGCACATATCGAAATACTTATGCATGACCAAAAAGGGTGTAGATATATTTAAAAGACTTTGTTTAGAGAAGTTGACTATACCAAAACAATATGTCTTAATGGGAAAGACTGTTGGATTACATACCAGATTCTATAAAAATGAAAAAAAAACTGAATAGTGTTATTTTTCGTTTTACAACGGATGTCCGATTGAGATATTTTCAAAACAAAATTATGAATAGAATTTTGTTTTTGAAAAAGCAGTTGTTTAAATTGAAAATAGTAAATTCTGAAAATTGTTGCTTATGTGGAAAAGAAAAAGTATGTTGTGCATTTCTTTTGTTAATGTAAAATAAGTCAAGAAATCTGGATGAAAACTTTGAGCTGGATATCCGATCAGATACGATTTTTTTTTTCCATGGGGAATATTTTATTTGGGTTTGAAGGAGAAAGAAATTATGCATTGAACTTTATTCTTATTGTAATCAAAGAACAGTAATATTGGTTTAAGTTACATGGTAAACTACCTAGGTTTGAGATGATAAAAAAAAGATAATTCAATATTATGAGGATGAGAAATACACCTATATTGTTTGCGAGAAACTTTACAAGTTTTATAGGAAATGGCTTAAGCTTTAATCGTTATTTGTTTGAAGAAACATGAGAAAAAGGTTATGTTTCTATATTTTGTTGTCAAAACTGAATACGTCTGATTATGTTTTGATATGCAAACCTACTGACTATTTATGAATAAAATAGCCTGTGGAGGGCTAAAAAAGCTGTTGAAGAAAAAAGAATGCTATTTAAATTCATTTGTATCATTGTCAATCAAACTGTGGCACAGTGCGCAGTAAACAGGATGCAGCATTATGAATCTGAATGTATTCCCCATGCAGGATGTTTTATAACACTGTGTATTGCTTTTTTAATAACTCTATATACCTATTCTCGCTCTTCTCATCTCCTTTCCCCTCTCTGTTTCACACTTTCTGTCCCTGTGCTTTTCCTTCTCCTCCAACTTGTGTATTTTTAATCCCTGCATTATAATTCCTTATGCCAAGAATTAATGTTTTCAAAACTGTATAAACTTGTTGATGAATTTTCCAACGAATTATAGAGTACATGCATCTTTTTTTTACACTTTTCTCTGTAGTCATAAAATGGAGCATATGTCATTGATGAGAAGAAAGAGTATAAATGAACAAGTACTAGACGGAGGAGTGGGAAGATCGTGTGTGTGTGTGTGTGTGGGGGGGTTTGCGTGTGTGTGTGGGGGTTGTGCGTGTGTGTGTATACAGTACATGTGCAAGACACGGTGACAAACGCGCGACAAAGTTTCTCAGACTCCTCTGCATATATCGCATAGCTACAGTACATGTGCAAGGCACAGTTGATTGTGCAAAAGTGTCCATCGCGCATGCGTGCAAAGCAACAGCTCGATAGATACGCCCATATATGGCAATTAGACAATTTATCCCACATCGCGCCTGGGAAAAAAAAATAACACGTTCGGGACCGGTAACCGGATGTGGGTCCGTCACTGGTTATGTGCCCCCTGGGAAATATTTCCTTTGTCATTAAAGAATTTGCATGTGTTTTTCGAATATGCAGGTGTTTTGGCATTTGCAGTTCAAGTGTTGTGAAATCAATTAAAGTGTTTTCTGAATTTGCAATGTTTTCTGAGTTTGCAGGTGTTCTGACCGTTCTGGGCCACCTTAGCTTAGCAACCCTTAGTCCAAGGGAGTCACAGGGTCTGGTGGTTTTTGCAGTCAATCGACGTTTAATTATCAGGTTAGAAATGTTAATTAAACAGTGTTACCCCCCTCAAATGGTTCCTTGGGTCTGAGCGTGAGGCAGATTCCAATGTGAGAACCCAAACAAACAGAACTGCTGCCAGGCTTGACTGAGGTCATGGAGCCCCATATTTATCAAACGCACACAACTCTCATCTAACAGGGGAAGCGCGAGAGAACACAGTCTATCGTGAAGTCTATTATTCGCCGGAGCAACTGCAAATGGATTGTGTGACCCGAAGGGCGAGGGAGAATGCGGAAGAGGGGAACGAATGGACTGAATTGCCGTTGGATCGCTGACCCGGGGAAACCTGCACCAGGCCAAAAGGAAAACAGCTTTGCTGGCGTGAGACACACTGATAAGGCTGCGCTGGAGAGCTGTGGACGCGCTTGTTTTTTTCAGCGCTGCACACCGCACGCCTGTGTCCCACGTTTTTCACAGTTACGCTTAGCTCGACTTTGACGTTCATCGTGTACAGTCTGTGCTGTGGTGTATCTATGTTTTCAAATGTAAATGCAGAGGAGGCTCAGAAAAACATTCTTCCCTCGTTACAGAGTGTTTAAGTGTGCGTGCCTGCGCCCGTGTGTCTGTGTCTAAGCCATTATACAGTCCTTGGTCTAAGCACGCTTATGTGCACGTGTTGGCTGTGAACGCGTGACGGCCCGTCAGTGCAGTACTATAAATGGCTACAGCTGACGCAATGCCGTTAGTTAGCTCTGTGTATCTTTTCATTTACTTTGCATGCCTTTGTGTGCTAATATTTTTCCATGTTTCCGTACCAAGGAGCATTCACAGGTTTGCATGGGTATGAGCGTGCAGTTCTGATTCCATCTCAGCGAAGACAGGTACATAAGTGTGTTACACAACCTGTTTGTTTCAGACTTTCCTTATTTATTTATTTCGTTGGTGAGGTAATTGAGGGTGGCTTTCGCCCGGCACTGCACTGGATGTAGGAGAGGAAAGCAAAAGCAAAATGACTGAAGTAAAACGGGTGAATGCTGGATACAGTGTTTAAAGTGTCATGGCGGGAACTACATATTCTCATACACGTTCATATACTCAAGGTTACATTCACATATGCAGATGCATGCATGCGTATACGAAAATACACACACACACACATGCACAGTCACGCAAATACACACACAATTCATAAGGACGAAACTTTGCCTTTCTAAGTTCTCATGATGAAATGCTGAAACATGCCCAAACCAAGACACATGCAAGACACATGTACACACATGTAAACACACACAAACACACGCACACACATGCATATGTAAATACTGTAACATGTTTTAGCATGATTATTTTCATATTATGGATGTGGGGTTGTCCATAACATACAGTGCAGATATCAAAAGTGAGTGGGAAGATCAAGCATTGAGAGAAACAGGAAGTGATGCAGGATTTTTAAAGATGCTGTGAGTAAGCCACTGATATCCCCTTCCATCAAAAACATACTGAAACACCGTAGGAGTGGAAAAAAAGGATTTGCTCCACTCATCCTTTTGTGCCCACAATCGTAACAATACTGAAACACAGTAAAATTCATTGGTTTCATAAATTTCGGAATCTTCTGGGATGGTACCATGAGAAAAAAAAAAGAGAGCTGGACGGCGTGGTACAACAGCAAATAAAAAATATATTACTCTGGCGATGTTACTCTGTGGCTCCGTTATGATTCAGATCTTAAAAAGCAGTTTATCTACCAAGCTGACAAACGTTTAACACTCCATATCTATGTTATGTTAAGTTTCGAGTTACATCTCCAAGGTCCATCTACCGCTGCCATACCTGGTATTTCTTCCAGTTGGTACTCTCTGCTCTCTTGATCGACATTCAGTGCTGTGCTCTTGTCCGCTTTGATGTTTTCCCAGTTAGCCGAGGAACCTGATCCGTCTGAATATCTGGATGCTGTAAATTGCTCTTCCTGGACAACAGTGCCACTATAAGTAATTTTTCAAAAAATTACACTCAAAAAATATTTGCTATTTGTGCCTGCATGTACTTGGAACCCAAGATCCAAAGCCAAATTTTAAATTTCATCTTCGGGCCTGCTCCACAAAACAGAATGACTCAGCAAGCTGATCAACTACACCGTGTAAGACATGGAAACATCTCCAAACTGGAACTGGAGTAAAAAGAGCTGTCGCCGGCTTTACTTTAATTATATTTTTAATTTGCTTTGCTGGGGTTACTTGGCTGTCTCAGTGATCCTGCTTTAGAAACAGGGCCCCGTTCCACTTGTCTGGGAGATGGGTGAGGGGAGAAAGGACAGACTGCATTGTATTGTTTACCAATCTGGAATGTGACACATAACTAAGGAAAAAGTTCCCTTATTTCTTCTCATGGTCTCCTTATCCGATCTGAAACTTGGGGGAAGAAACGAGTGATGCACTCAAAAAAATGATACCCAATGAAATGTTAGATTTACTTAATAATGTTATGTCAACTGCTTCTACGCAATCGCTTTGCGTAACCTTTCTTTGACTTATAACATTTTTGGCCAGTTTAATTAATTGCATTGAGTGGAATGTACTTAACTCAGTTTTGTGGAACCAGTTCACATAACATAATTAAGTAAATCTCACATTCCACAGGGTTTAATTTTTTTTGAGTGCGCAAAGGTGGATACATACTGTATTCTGAGTATTGAGACAAGCCCCTCCCCCTCAAAAGAACCATGTACCTCCAAGCACAGAGAAGAAGATGGTCATTGAAACTCGGTCTTTACTTGCTATGACTGCATTCATACTAGACTCTATTTCCAATTTTGCTCTGTCACTTAATAATAATAGTCAGCTAATTCCCTCTCCACCTACCTACACCTCTCTCATACACCCACTCCTACCTCTTTACGCCTTGGTTTCCACTCACCTAGTCAAGAAGCCATCCACCCATCCAGTCATCTATTATCTAATCCACTTATCTTTGGTCAGGGTCGCCGTGGGGCTCCAGCCTATCCCAGCATTCAGTAGGCGAGAGGCAGGACACAGCCTGGTCAGTTTATCAATCCATCTCAGGGATTGCATGCTATTCACTCACAAACTTAAGTATATGGGCAGTTTTGAGTCTCCAGTTAGCCTGGCATGCAAGTCTTTGGACTCAATGAGGAAACTCACATGGACACTAGGACAATATGCAAAATCCATGCGATCATGTTCATGATCCAGGACTTCTGTGGTGGCAAAGATTATATCTGACTGTACTGGTGCCAACTGTGGCCAGCAGTCTCGTCGGCCCACTGCATAATCGGCTTTCAGCGGCTCGGGGTTATGGGAGGGATACAGCTGGTTTGGGTTAGCATTGTTTGTGACTCAAGCGCCTCCCGCTGAACAGCTAGATAAATGAGAACTGTCTGTGTTCTCCTGAGATGGCAGCAGGAGTCGCCTACAAGCATGTCTGTACATCATTTTCAAACTGCATACGCCAGATTCAGAAAGGATTGGGCATGCCAAAGTAGCCTAATTGGTACCACCTGACAAGTAGAATACTTTAGTTAACTGTAGCTCATGCAATAACAAGCATTAACTATCCGTTAATTTGTTGTGTTCCTGGGTCCTGGGCCTTTAGCCAGGACGGTATTTTTGGGTTTTAACAGTTTCATGTGCCAGGTTTCATAGTTTATGTTCATTTTCCTGTCACGGTTTTAACAGTTTCTTGTATCAGGTTTTAACATTCCATAGTTCATGTTTATTGTTCATATTTTTACTTTTCCGTGTCTTTTTTTTTGCCAGGTCTGCCCAGCCACTCCACCGCTTGTCTGCGTTCCACCCCATGTCTTCATTTTTACATTTCAGAGCTCTGGTTGGCTTTTGGTATTTCCCCCTTTCCTCTGTGCTGTGCTGGATTCAGGGCTGTCTAAGCTTAATTCAATCAGGAAAGACTTGAACAAGGTGGTGATTTGCAAAGGATAATAATGTTTATTAAATAGAGAGCAAGAGCTTTGGCGGTTAAACCCCGGCAAGAAATAATTATATAACGTTGTTGATGATTCTGTCGATTATATGCTCTATATGAGTAATAAAATACCCCCTGGGATCTAAACACTGGTGGTGGTGGTTAGGAACTACTGCTGGAATGATTCCTGAGAGCCGACTTGATCATGTGGCTGGTAGAATTCAATTGAATTCATTTGATATAGTGCTTTTCACAGAGACTGTCGCGAAGACGCTCTACATTGAAACATTAAATAACAGAATTAAAGGGCAGTGCCCAGCTTAATCCCCGCTACAGCAATGAGGCAAAAAACTCGCAGTAAGGAGAAAAATCCTCAAACGGTGGTGAGAAAAAAAAGAAATCTCAGGAGGAACCCGGCTGTAGTGGGGAAGCCCAACCTCCACGGCTTGCTAATTAAAAATAAAGTACTAGTAGAATAATTGAACTCGACTGCAATTTTAAAGTCCATCTAAATAGTGGCATCAATAGCTCCAGAAGCTGCATGCGAAGGATGGAGCTGAACTGGATCAGGACAGCAGCAGCCAGAGCTCATGGAAGGACAGGGCTTGGATGGTCCAGGACTCAGGATCCAGGCATTTTTCAGAGGATGGTGCTGGGGAGGAGGAGGGTTGCAGAGCGCATCAAGACTGGTCAACAGCTGAATGACTGCAGGGATAGAGCAAACTTTTAAGGTTGACGGCAAGCAGGTGATTGGACTAGCGACGTGGTGCAAGACTCTGATTGGTTAATAACAGGCCAGTGTAATAAAAGGGACAGTTGGAATCTATGCTGGAGACTTACAACGCATGTGCAGGGAGATAGTCTTCCTGCTTGAATTTTTGCTTAGGCTACACCTGAAAATTAACTGTTTTTAAGTTACTAACATTTACTAACAGTCACAGGGGGTGTAATTCTTAGACAGGCACATTACTAATACTACTAATTTAGGTAGGGAGTTTATTGTCATGATTCCTGCTTTGCTATTTCAAGTCTTGCTGTGCTTTTCTGTTCTAACATTCATGCTTCCTTCCAATCTGCATGCTTTATTGGTACTTAAGCTGAGCACGCTCTTTTCTTTATGAGCAAGTCATATCGACCAATCTTTGTCCATGTCTCATGATCTTGCCTTGCCCATTGTTTCCTCTCCAGGTGTTGCTCCTCATGTGTCCTGATTTCTCTCCCTTTATCTGGAGGCGGTGGAAGTTGGCTGGCAGACAGAGTCTTGATTTTCACGTGCTTAAGTTTCTTAGTATTTAGTGCAGTATTTTCGCCTTTCTCGTAGCCAAGCCAAGTCTTGTTATTCTTTTCTGTTCATGGTTTTCTCCCTGGAGGTTCCAGTGGTTTTTGTTTTTTGTGGTTTTGGATTTTTAGTTTACAGCTCTGTGAAGCTTTTCTTAGTTTGATTTTTGCAACCCTTTGCGCCAAGTTTTTTGTTGGCCCTAGTGCCTGTTTTTCTTTGTTTTAATAAACTCCCAGTTCCCCTGCATCTGGTGTCTTCTGATCTCGTATCATAATTAACAGTTAACTAATGCATCAGTGTTGAATATGCATAATGTAACCATAATTGACCTTTTATTATTGCTCTCTTTCACGCTTATTGAAAACAACCTTTAACTAACACTTCAAACTATTAAACTCATAAAAATGAGTTTAAAAATTGGTCTCCTCAGTTCCCAAACATTTACTGAGTGTCGTTAAAAGGAAAGGCGATGTAACACAGTGGTAAAAAGGCCCCTGTGCCAACTTTTTTGCATTGTGTTGCTGCCTTTAAATTCTAAGTTAATGATTATTTGCAAAAAAAAAAAAAGTTTCTCAGTTTGAACATTAAACATCTTGTCTTTGCAGTGTATTCAATTGAATATAGGTTGAAGAGGATTTGTAAATAATTGTATTCTGTTTTTATGATTTACACAACGTGCCAACTTCACTGGTTTTGGGTTTTGTATAAATTAATAGCTTAAGGGGCTTTTACATACATCTTATGATTTTTTTTTTTTTTTTTAATGCCGTATGATTTTAGCGGGTCCACGACAGAAGGGACTAATGTACGTTTGGGAGAGGGGGATTTGAAGGTTGCGTAGAAGCTGTCATATAATTATACTAGCGAATGCGTGCTCTGATTTGTAGTGAAAGATCAGCTTGGCTTTACTTCTATGACACCGGACATTCTAAAATGTTTAATGTGGAAAAAGCTTAATGTGGCTTAAAGCACCAAAACAGCGATCAATCGGCGGCAAATTCCTATCGGGCATTTCTGGTCAGGAGTGCTTTCTCCAAGAAAAAAAAATTAAAACTGAAGTCCAAAGAAAACTAACGTTGGACCACATTGAGCGTTTTCCTCCTATTGACTAACATTATAAGGGGAAAGCTTAATGTGGCTTAATGTTCCAAAACAGCAAGCAATAATCACTAATTTCTCTCTGACATTTCTTGTCAAGAGCACTTTCTCCTTTGAAAAAATCAGAACCACAGTGCAAAGAAAACAGAGGTTTTATCACATTAAGCGTTTTCCCTCCATTGCCATGCATTGTGAGGAAAAAGCTTAATGTGGTTTCATGTTCCGAAACAGCGACCAAAAATCACCAAACGCCTCTCTGACGTTCCTTGTCTGGAGCATTTTCTCCAATCAAAACATTAAAACCGAAGATGTTGGCGAGGAATTTCCCAATTATTTATCGCTCTTAAAGTACATTAATATACACTGACTAAAACTTCGTACGCAACACATACAATTTTGAAATATTTGGTGTACAAAAATGGGATATTTGTTTGGAGCCAAGATATATCAACTACAACTTAAAAGCTCAGAAAATTCTTTTGATTTTGTCGTGTGGGCAGCTCGTTATGCTTGATTGCACATTGTTTAGAGTTTTGCCTAACCCGTCAGGTTGAGTAGAACTCATTGACCAATCCTTCGAGAATTTGGTCAATAAATAGCCGTAGCAATGGGCAACTTAAATATTCCTTTACATTTTCCTGGGTCAACGTGTGACCATGCCGCGCCTAGGTCAAAATCAGCGAGAGCGAACCGTTGGTATGCTCACTGGTGGAATGTCGCAAAGACGGGTTGCAAGGAACCTGGGTGTCCACGTATTGACCATATCACATCTCTGGAGCCGGTATAATGTAACAGGAAGCACCGGTGATCAACCACGTGCCCCCAGACCACGTGTCACCACCCCTCAGCAGGATCGCCATATTCACCTCCAGCACCTGCGCAATCGCTTCCTGCCAGCTACTGTCACTGCTGCTCAGACCAGAGGTGGTCATTAGAACTGGATTAGCGACCAAACCGTACGCAACCGCCTGTGTGAAGCCGACTTGCACAACTGACGTCCCCGCTGTGGTTTGGTGTTGACTCCTGCACATCGCCGGATCCATCTGCGAAGGTCAAGGGCACATTTGGGCAGGAATGCTGGCAGGTGGAACAGGGTGCTCTTCTCCGATGAATTGAGGTTCAAGTTGAGTGTGTCTGACGGAAGACTGCGTGTATGGCGTAGGCGATGGGAACGTTATACTGACGCTACCATCCTGCAGCGTGACCGCTGGGGTGGACCCAGTGTGATGGTTTGGGCTGGAATAAGCAGTAGACACAAGACAGACCTCATTTTCATCGATGGAAACCTCAGTGCGGCCCGTTACCGTGACGACATCCTTACCCCTGTCGCAGTTCCACTCGTCCATCGCTATCGCCTAACGCTGCAACAGGATAACGCGAGACCACATGTCGCCAGAGTCTGTCAGGACTACCTGAGGCAGAATAATGTTCAGTGTCTTGATTTGGCCTGCATATTCCCCAGATTTAAACCCTATAGAACATCTATGGGATATTCTGGATCACCGGGTGAGAAGGAGTGATCCAGAACCAGCCACAGTCCAACAGTTGCGTCAAGCACTCCAGGAAGAATGGGACCGCATCACACAGGCTGAAATTCGGCATTTGCTTGACTCCATGCATCACAGAATCCAGGCTGCGTGTGACGCCAGAGGAGGCCATGTAAGATACTGACTTCGGTGATCCAGAATTGTGCCATCAACTGATGCAATGAATTGGAAACGAGGAAAAATCTGTTCTTCATTCCTGACTCTAAAACTGTGTTTTTGATTTGAATCTTATATTTGTTATGTATTGTTAAATTTATCGTAAGAGAATGACATGTGTTGCAATAAACCCGAGTGTTGCGTTGGATGTTTAAATCAGTATATTTTAAGCTTTTTCCTCATATTGGCCCTCATTTAACAAACGTGTGTACACCAAAAAAATGGGTGTAGGGGAGCTCCGGTGCGAAAGTAACTCTGGACAAAAGTAACACGGCGATTTACTCACAGCTATCCGCACTTCGATGCATTATACTAGGTCAGCACGTGCAGCTCGCAACCCTCTCCAAACCCACAAACATTCTTGAGGTGTCCAGTCTTCCTCGCGGCACAAGACCGAGAAGACTGTTTTCTACAGCGGTGAGTAAAGTCAGACGAATGCTAAACTTTTTCTATCTTAAGATTGTCTTTATCGCTCCATGTGTCATACTTATGATGAAATGATAGGTGATTTAGTTCCGTAACATATGGTGAAGTTTGAAATGTCAGAATTTTTCCACTTTAGAAGTAATCCTCGTTCAAATCTCAGGAATCACCGTCGGGACTGAAGTAGCAACAGTTACGTTCCTCCCTCTCTGTTAATGCGGCCGCATTTTGTGTTTAAAAGCTCAATGAAAATGTGTCTTATGTTTTACCGACAAAAAATGCCAAGAGTTAGGGGTCAGAACTACCCAGAGAAGAACGGTTGACCCAGAGGTTTAAGCAAGGGCCTTTTTTGATGTCCGAAGAGGCGATAGTATAAGGAGTGCAGCAGTGGTGCATGGCGTTTGTCATGGCACCTGTTCAGGTACTGCAAGAGGAGGGCAGAGGCAAGAGGGCAGCAGACCAGGGCCCTGGGGTACAGGGCTCACAACAAAGTCTTCACGGTAGAACAGGAGAAGAGCCTGCAGGCGCATATAAAGAGAGCAGCCGATATATATATTTTGGCCTGAGTCCTAAAGAGAAGCGAGTAACACCGCAGACAGAGCTACACCACTACCGTCATACAGCAAGCACCTCTGCTCCGGATCTGCCCCGGCTCTGAGCCAGATCAGCTAGAGCCGGGGCACATCCGGGACAGATCCGGAGCGGAGGTGCTTGCTATCTGGGAATTAACCTCTTTTTTATGCTTTTTTTTTTAGGTGCGAAAGTTTGCATATGAGCTGGCCAAAAATATTAGCCTCAAAACTCCATGTTCATGGAAGAAAAACCATGGCAGGGAAGGATTGGCTCACCTCCTTCCTTGAGCGCAACAAAACCCTGTCCATCCGTTGACCTCAAGCCACCAGCATGTCCCGTTCCACCAGCTTCAATAAGACGAACGTGACCATGTTTTTAACAACCTAAAGACTGTCCTCGCCCGCTATAATTTTGAGGCAAATGACATCTGTTGCATGGATGAAACAGGTAAAAATTTATATTCAGATAAATTCAAAAGCAACAGTTATTTGCACCAGCACTAATTCATTTCACTCATTATTTCAGGTACTACAACGGTTCAAGTGCCAGACAAAGTCATGGCCATCAAGGGCCAGCGCCAGGTCGGTGCTGTGACCTCCGGGGAAAGAGGGACATTGGTTACCGTTGCCTTTGCTGCCAACGCACGAGTCAACTTTGTTCCCACTTACTTTATCTTCCCAAGGAAGGAATTCCATGACCACTTCATCCCGGATGGTCCCCCTGGCTTCACTGGTTCTGCCAATGGATCGGGGTGGATGGAGGAGACTGATTTTTTGGCCTTTTGACAACATTTTGCAAGACACACCCGCATGACCTCGGAGTCAAAGTTGCTGCTACTCTTTGACAATCATGCATCACACCTCTCTGTGGTAGCTATTGACGTTTGCAATTCACAGGGCATTGTACTCCTGTCTTTTCCACCCCACTGCTCCCACCGTCTTCAGCCTTTAGACCAAAGCGTTCTTGGCCCTCTGAAGCACTACATTAACGGTGCAGCAGACAATTGGATGCGAATGAACCCTGGAAGAACTTTGACCATCTACAACATCCCAAGTCTTGTGGCTAAAGCTCTGCCTCCAGCTGCGACACCAAGCAGCATTTCGTCTGGGTTCGAGTGAACCGGTATCTGGCCCTTGAATCCAGATATTTTCAGTGAGACAGACTTTGCTCCAGCTTTTGTGACTGACCGTCCTACACCAGCACCAGCTCCATCACCAGCGCCCCCTTCATCTCCAGCTCCATCGCCAGCACCTGCTCCCTTGAGACACTAACCTAGCCCAAGCCCCTAGGAGCTGCATCCCCATGAGTCAGCCAGTCCTGTAGATGGTGAGAGTTTGTGTCTGTGTTTGTGTCTTTAAATATGCATGTTGAGCCTTGCCAAGCATTTTTCTTTTCCATATCATCTATCCAGGTATGCTAGTGGTTCCAGGAACATCTAGTGGCATGCCAGTACGGAGGTTGAGCCCAGAAAAGGTTCGCCTATATCCAAAGACTGGCTTGAGGAAAGAAAATAAAAGAAGAGGCAGAAAGAGGTGAGTATAGTGTCATTTTTAACTCATCTTGATTTTCTTGCTTCGATAAAAACAAGCTGATTCTGACTATAATCTCATTGAATCTTGCAGGTCATCAGCAATACTGACCGACACCCCAGTGAAAGCTGCTGTGGAGGAGGAGAGTCGGCAGAGGGGCCAGAGAAAACAGTCCTCTTCAAAACTCCCAAAGAAAACGAGGCTTAGTGGACACAATGCAACCACAGTGTCCCAGGGCAACGGTGATGAGTGTCTTGTTTGTGGGGAGACATTCGCCTCATCTTTACCTGGAGAAGTGTGCGTGCGGTGCATCTTTTGTCTGCTGTGGTCGCATGAGGCATGCACTGAGGGTGCCACTCCTTATACCTGTCACAACTGTGATGAGAAATTTAATTTTTATAAATAGACCTTGCACATTAAACATGTTCACGTTCACTTTTGGAGCATTTGAGGCCAATTAAAATGTTTAAAACGAATGTCTGGCTGTTTTTGCTTCTGTTTTAACAACATAAATGTATAAATATTCCAGTAAATTTGACCATGTTACTTTTGACCTGCTTGTGCATTACTTTCATACCAGCTGGATGGGTCGAAAGAAGCAACCCGCAACTTCCGTTCTATGCCGTATTCAACTATGCCGAAGTCAATATATATGGTGATGTTTTAGCAGCTGATATTGATTGAGCACACACTGAAGTAGTTAATCGCTCCAAAAATGTTACAGACCGAAAAAAAAAAATTTTTTAATATGACGTCCATGTGAAAAATGTTGTCCCACCTACCCCCCACGCCAAAACTGCCGCAATGATCGGCGTTTATCAATGAACTTCAGCGAACGGTCTGCAAAAATCTCACGTCATGTCTGACCAGGTGTACGCAAATTTGAAACCAGCGAACAACATGTAGGAACGAGTGCTGCAGTCAAAATGAGTAATAAACCATATGCAGCGATGCGGACGTCATGCAATTGTTGCTTTTATTAGTAAAATGAATAAATAACCTGAATAGATAGATAAATATGCTAAATTAATAAATGAATGAATGAATAAGACACCAGTGTCGAGAAATTAACTAAACTTATATCTTGAGACAACCTGCTTGTCAGGCCAGAGGGCTGACAATTACAATCAATTTGATTAAGCGCAATGCATGGCTTGGCAGATATGCAGTGTGGTATGCCAGATGCTCATCCTGTCAGATGTACGGTGGGGTAAATAAGTATTTGACCCCTTGCTGCTTTTGCAGGTTTGGCCACTAACAAAGAGTGCAACGGTCTATAATTTTAATGATAGGTTTATTTTAACAGTGAGAGACAGAGTATCACCAAAAAAAAGTGGAATAAGACATTGTATGCATTTTAGGAATTTATTTGCATATTTTTGGTCAAAAATAAGTATTTGACCCCCTGGACAAACTGCATGTTCATATTTTGTAGAAAAGCCATTATTGGCCAGCACAGATGTCAAACAATTTTTATAGCTGGTGACAAGGTTTGTGCACATTTCGGCAGGGATGTTGGCCCACTGCTCCCTGCAGACAGCTTCCAAATCATTCGGGTCCGGAGGCTGTCGCCTGGCAACCCGAATTTTACGCTCCCTCCAAAGATTTTCAATTGGATTCAGGTCTGGAGACTGGCTAAGCCACTCCAGAACCTTGATGTGCTTCTTCTTCAGCCACTCTTTTGTTGCTTTGGCGGTGTGCTTAGGGTAGTTGTCGTGCTGAAACACCCATCCTCGACCCATGTTCAGCTCTCTCACTGAGGGAAGGAGCTGTTGGTCCAGAATTCCACGGTACATGGCCCCGTCCATCCTCCCCTAAATGCGATGGAGCTGTGCCGTCCCCTTAGCTGAAAAGCATCACCATGCTTGTCGATGGGGATGGTGTTCTTCGGGTTGTACTCTGTGTTATTTGCCCTCCGAACGCGGCGAGTTGAGTTGAGCCCAGAAAGTTCTATTTTGGTCTCATCTGACCACATCATCTTCTTCCAGGCCTCTTCTGAGTCATTCAGGTGGTCAATGGCGAACTTCAAGCGGGCCTGTACGTGTGCCTTCTTGAGCAGGGGGACCTTGCGTGCGCTGCAGGATTTCAATCCATGACCTCGTAGTGTGTTACCAACTGTTTCTTTTGTAACTGTGGTCCCAGCTGCCTTCAGTTCATTAACCAGTTCCCCCCTTGTGATTCCTCACCGTTCGCATGATCAGCGACACGAGGCGAGACCTTGCATTAAGGCCCTGGCCGAGGGAGGTTGGCGCCGGTCTGCATTTTTGCATTTTCAGGAACACCTAGCGTGTACATGCAAATATTGTACGCTTATAGGTCGAAGTGCGCACTGAAAATTAATCAATTTTTATGATTTTTGAAGACCGCGAGGTAGCATATTTTGATAGGTAGCAAAATTTGTCAGAACACCGGCTGTTTCATCTCCAGCAAAAGGACATGTGAAGAAGAGGAGCATTTCACTTCACCATGTTATTTAATTTTGAAAATGCTAATAGAGAAACATGAGAGAACATAATTCATCAGGGCTGAAAAGCCAACTACTACACTATCCAAACTAATGAACCCTGCTGTCTGAGGAACCCAAAAACAAATTTAGGAGAATTATGTAATCTATCTACAATGACAAATTTATACTGAATATTCTAATGTCTAATGAATCTGATTTGCTGATACAGTTGAACCTTGTTATAACGTACCCCGAACAAATTTGTTATCACAGGAACATTATTTCCTCATAAAAACATACATAAAGCCACATGGATATCCCCCAATGGAAGAACAAGGAATCAAATCGACCACACACTTATCAATAAACGCTTTCGGAATTCAATAAAGGACACCAGAGTGTATAGATCTGCAGACATAGGAAGTGATCACTATCTTGTCTGCACAACAATCAAGTTTAGACTAAAGAAACATCAGAGTAGTAACAGTTCTAGAGTTAAGTATGACATATCCAAACTACAAGATAAAAAAATTTGAAGGCATTTACCATCTCCTTGAAAAACAAATATGAAGTACTTGAGAATGAAACACCTCTGATAGAGGGACATGAAGTACTGGAGAGAGATGCTAAGATAATGGAGAAAGCATACATAGAAACAGCAAAAGAAGTTCTTGGAATACCACGAAGAAAAAAGAAACCATGGATAAGCGCCGAGTCATGGATTATGATAGATCAAAGAGAAGAAATTAACAGGAAAATATTGAGTACAAAGTCGGAGAGAATTAAAAATCAGCAACGAATACTGTACACTGAAAAAGATAGAAAAGCAAAAAGGGGCATAAAGGCAGACAAGAAACAATGGATTGAAAGCATTGCAAAGAAAGCAGAAGAAGCTGCAAGAAGCCAGCAGATGAGAACACTTTATGGGCCAACCAAAAAGATATGTAAGGAAAGACCCAAGCAAAGTACTGCTGTATTAGACAAAAATGGAGGACTTGTAAATGGAAAAGAAGCAATGCGAGCAAGATGGACAGAGCATTTTAGGGAAGTTCTCAACAGAGAAGAACCAGTAAATCCAGTAACTGATGATGAAGAATACATGGTAGAAGAGGTAATCGAAGAAATAGAAATTTGCAAGTCCAGGCAGGGTGAAGTCAGGGCTGCGATATTAAAGTTACCGAATGGAAAATCACCAGGAGTCGACTCAGTAACAGCAGAATGATTAAAATCGGATATTGACATTGCCACAAAGAAAATACATCAACTTACGAACAAAGTCTGGAGGTATGAACGGATTCCTAGAAGCTGGAGTCAGGGAATCATAATAAAACTACCAAAGAAGGAAAACATGAAAGACTGTAAGAACTGGAGAGGCATAACATTATTATCTATCATAGCCAAAATACTTGCCAAAATCATTATAGACCGCATCAGGGGTGGAGTAGATCGTAGACTCAGGAAAGAACAGGCAGGTTACCGAAAAGGGAGAGGAACTACAGAACAAGTCTTTATATTGAGGAATATCATTGAACAAGTTAACGAGTGGCAAGCAACACTGTATCTTAATTTCATAGACTTTGAAAAGGCCGTTGACTTGGTACACTGTGAAGGTATGTGGATAATAATGAGAAAATATGGAATACCAGAGAAGATGATCAAGATGGTGAAGATGTTCTATGAGGATTTCGGGTGTGCTGTAAAAGACCAAGGACAAATATGCAGTTGGTTCAGTATAAAAACAGGAGTCAAACAAGGCTGCAATATGTCAGGTTTTCTATTTTTGATTGTTATGGACTGGATAATGAGGAAGTCAGTTGGCCGTGGTGAGAATGGCATCAGATGGAAGTTCACATCAAAATTGGATGACCTGGATTTTGCAGATGACTTGTACTTTTTTCCTCTACCAGACAACAGATGCAGAATAAAACAGAAAGAATAGACGAAGAATCCAAAAGAGTAGGACTTAAAATCAACATGGAAAAAATAAAAGTAATGAAGATCAACTCAAAAAATAAAGAAAAAATAACAATTAACGGACATAGCATTGAAGAAGTAGAAGAATTTATATACCTAGGAGCCAAAGTATGCAAAGAAGGAGGAGGGATGAAAGACTTAAAGAATAGACTGTCGAAAGCAAGAGGTGCATTTGCTAGACTAAAATCCATTTGGAGCTCTAAAAGTATCACAAGAAGGACAAAGCTGAAGCTTTACAAAACATTAGTAGTGCCAGTATTGTTGTACAGTTGTGAAACATGGAAAATGAACAAAGGTGACGACAAGGAAATTGATGTTTTTCGAAACAAATGCTTACAAAGGATTCTGGGAGTGAGATGGCAGAACCATGTCAGTACAGAAGAGCTATTAAAAAGAGCAGAAATAGAACCACTGAGTAGTAACATAAAAAAATGAAGATGGAAACTAATAGGACATATACTCAGGAAAGATAAGAACAGTGACGATGGAATTGCTTTGACATGGGCTCCCGAAGGGAAAAGAAAGAGAGGAAGACCAAAAACAACATGGAGAGGAACAGTCGAAAGAGAAAGAGAGGAAGGAGGATGGAAATCATGGGAGGAAGTAAGAAAGGATGCTGTGAATCATGACAGATGGAGACACATAATAGAGGCCTTATACACCACAAGGTGCGAAGTGGATAGGTAAGGTAAGGTATAGCATACCCCGTGGGACTACAGAAAAAGGTTCGCTGTATCCAAAGTTCTTTATATCCAGGGTAAAATTCAATACATTTGAATGAATTGGCACTCAAAGAATGGTTTGCTATATCAGTCAGTGTGTTCGCTGTAAAGGTATGCGTTATAACAAGGTTCAACTGTACAATAAAAATAGTATCTGCCCACCATGTGATTAATGACCCTGACCTGTGGGTCCAGTCTGTAACCAAGAGCAATTGGTCAAGATGGAAATTCCTCCGAGGCAGTGCATAGTTCACTTGGTAGAGTGCGTTTTACCCAGAGACTGGTTGTTTTTTACACATTCACGGATATTATGTTAGGCCTTGCGTCTAGGCATAACCTGCAGTCCTTTGATGGTCTGCCAGCACCAATGCGGTTTTTGGCACCGCCCACCATTTTCCTCCTGGATGCGGCAGTAGTTTGCACACCAATAGTCTTTGTACTAACTAAAGTTTTTCTTTTATTCTTGCCCAGAGCCTGAGCCACCCCCGAGTACCTGCCAAAGCAATGTAGGGCTGAAGCTAAGGCAGTGTCTGTTCCTGAGGTCAAATCATTCAGTTGCTTGGTAAATCTTTTCACAGGTGCTCCAAGGAAATTTTCGTCTTCAATATACCTTTGTTTCACAGTGCTAAATGTATTGCCAAGTTCAGTGAGTACTGGGTCTGTTTGAGCTTCGTTCTCATCAACACTTTTGACATGTTTGAGGTGCAGGCACGTGCATCAAACTGATTTTGTAGAGAGCGCTGCAAGTGTAGACTTTCCAGAGGAGAATTTGCCATGTCCTCGTGTCCACTGTCTGAAGTCACCATACCACTGTCGCCAGCTCTGTCATTTTCGTTTTCCCGAACGTTCATGTACTCCATGTTATTGTCAGCACCACTAGATTCATCGTCCTCATTGTTTGTAGAACCCATTGTCATGCTGTTGGCATCTCCATGCTCTGGCTCGTTCCGGCGATTTAGGGACTGAAACCACTCTCCTGAGACATTAGAACAGCCAGTTGCCACTTAGTACAACAGCTTCCTCATGGAAAGATCATTGACAGGAATGAAGTTCCAGCATGCCTGGATGTTGAACTTCTTGACAATTAGGTACTGATCAGTGGCGTAGCGTGGAGGCGCTGGGCCCCGGTGCGAGAATGCCGCTAGCCCCCCCCCCCCCCCCCCCCCCCAGGCCTATCCGCGAAGCAGAGGTGTAATTGTAACAGAGCTTTAGTTTTTTGAGGATTTGTACTTTACCTGAGTTCTTTCTTAAACCTGGACTTTTACTCTACAACATTTAAAACTTAATAATTATCATTTTACTTCGTTACTTTGACACTAGCCACTTAGTTACAAATTAAAATATGAACGCAATTCATCGTTTAAGATTTATCTGGATTTAGCGTCTTCGAGAAGAACAACGGTGCTCGGCAGCAGGGTATGTTAGTGCGGGGACAGGGAGCTGCAAATTTATGCACGTTGTTACAATATTCTATCACTAGATAGACACAGTTATTGGATATTCACAGAAACAATCGTCCTCTGTAGCCAACCACTTCAGCTACAGTGAGCCAGTAGGTATCCAAATCAGTAATTAAGAAAAATCAGTTTTCTGAAAAACGCAGACACCCATAATTATTAGGGCTATTAGAACCATGGACAATGAATATTTGCACAGCATCTCAACATCACACAACACGTTAGGCTGTTTGAACCATGAACAACAGTGACAATACATTGCCAATGAAAATGCGAAAAAGATCCATACGGCTGAACAGTCAACCGTATTTCCCTAACAGCACAACAGTGGCCAAATCAATAAGTAAACAGATAGATGGACACACATCCTGGCACAGCAGCCATTTAACCACAATCGGCAAGCTGATCACTTACAGTAGAAACTGCACTCACCCATTCAGAAGTTAACTCTGGGTGCCTTCTGCTCTGCAAAGTCGTTGAGCAAGAGGGCAATGAGGTGGTAGCATTAGCCTCCAAGTCTGACTGCTGCGTGTCGCCGCTATCATTCACAACGCTAGCAGGGGCTGCATCTGGACAAGATGACTATTTAAAAAATGCATTCAATTTCGCCAATTTGGAGTTCCGTACATCGAGCTCTTTTTTTCTTTTCTTTTTTGAGCACCGCTTTTGTGCTGCTCAACATGGTGCTCAAGACTTTTCACCTCCAATACTAGGCTAATGGGTTAGCTGATCTCTCAAAAAAGAACAATTCACGAACAAGCGCGTAGCCTACGAAGCTACGATCAGAAAGGAATAAGTGAATGTCAAATAATTGGACAAACACATTTCCCAGCAGGCCATGTTCATTTGAAAATGTTGTGAATAAAACAATCAAATATATGATTAGTAATTGTGATTATAACTGAAAAAGTATCATTACTGAAATACAAAAGACATATATCAAAGAAAAGAGGAAAAATGGCCAATGTGTGTGTGGGAGGGGGGGGGAGGGGTTGTTACCATGACTGTGTTGTATGAAACAGTAGAGCAATATATATACTAATCAAGTCCATGGGCTCTAGAAAATAACACTGCGTTGAATAGGAGACTTGAAATGAAAAGATTCAGAATCATACTTGCTTTATGTTTTATGATAAAAGGAAGTATGGTATAGTTAGTCACCGTGGGCCTTCAGAGGTCATCGGGGCCCCGGTCCAGCGCACCGGCTGCACCGGCATTACCTACGCCGCTGGTACTGATGCTTGCAGGGTCCACCTGAAAAGACAATAGGGAATACATTTATTAGAATGGCCAAGTAGACTCATCAGTGCCAGCTGTAAATTCCCCAAGCTATGAAGTCACAAGTGGTAACTTTCATTTGATCAGTGATTTCAAGTGCAGCTCCTTTCGCAGTACAAATTTCCTCTCCCGCATATGGTTTTCTCAACCTTATGTGCATCAAATACTTATCAAATATTTGTATTTTTAAATGAAAGCCGTGAAGACTAAAAATACTGGAGGTCTCACCTGTCATTCCTATCCTGCAAGCGCACACACCAACAGCCATATCCACCAAGCAGGTCGTTGTATCATCAGTCTCGCTTGGAACCAAGAAAAAGTGGTCGCCACTTTCTAACCTCAGTATTTCTTCGGGATTGATCTTAGATCCAGATACAATGCTTAGGAGGAATCTAGACTGCAATACCCTGTCCAATCTGTTATTGTAGACATTGATGAGTTGCCTTTCGTAGTATGTCTCCAGCCTTCTGGTGATGAAATCGACAAGCTGGATAACACTGTAACCCTTAGTCCTTTACAGGATCTGGTCTTTCATAATCCGCATTGCAGCTTCAGCATAGTTATTCGTGTGGTTGTCACGAACATTGAGGTCAGCACGGTAACAAACTGCCCACGATTTCCTTCTCGCATAGATATCCTCCACGTGTTGGCATACGTTTCCATATCGATCCAACGTTTCATTGTTCATTATTTCCTCGTGTTTTTCCTCCATTGCCTCAACCATGTCACAGTACACTATGTCCTTCAACAAGGAAAACAGACGAGGCCTGTCCTCCTTCCGGACAGCATTTTTATCTTCCCACAGGAAGCGCCAGAATGCCTGAAGAATATGGACAGAGGATAAGCGTGGCCTTAGGGTAGACATTGTTTAGAGCTTGCCTTTCGGAAGTGCTGTCTTCTGTCATGAACAGTTCTGGTCCAGAATTACAGCCTCGGCCAAAATAGGCACTATCATCATCAGAAGGGAATTGTACAATTTCAGCGCATGCGTCACTGTCCCTGTGCTTTCATTTGTGGTGATAAGCATTCCAACTGGTAGTCCCCCAGCACATCTGTGTGTTAAAAGCAAAAACACCCGACAGCCTTGCCTGTCCATATTCCCGGAGGCATTAATAAAAACAAGTTCACCAGAGCGTTTTATGAGTCTGTGAACACGTTGCATCAGTGGCATAACTAATGCAATCACAACCTGCTTTCCATCCTTCCCAACAAGCGACATTTTAATGTTGTCACCCAGTGATCCTACGTCAATTTTCCGCTCCAACTCTTTGAGGACAAACTCACCCTTGGCCTCGCCATACTTTTTTCGGAATGTCTGGCAATACAACCTGAAGAGAAAGGAACTAATTACCATTGATTGATACACACAGACAAACCGTTCCAACAAGTCATAAAAAAGCTACATGTAGAACAAAGTTCATCAATGAAAATTCACTCTGACTCTCCCAAGATGAAAAGTCCATTCAGGATCTTGCCATGTCTGAGAATACCAGCTTACTGGTATTGCTACTGTTATGGCCCCAATTTGTTATTACATTTACAACATAACAGCAACAGCAAGGGATGACAGACACAGTTCTAAAAACTTAAACACATTTAATGAACAAACAAAGACTAAACTACTATCTACCACTAAGACCAAGATTGAAAATATTAAAAAAAAACAGAAATATTTACAGTCCCTTGTTTTGGTGGGGTGGCTTGGTGATGTCCTGGGTGAGGGAAAATGCTCTAACACAGGCAAAAATCCACAAAAGAAACTTCACAGGTCTCGAACAAAAATGATAGGTCTGGTCACATGTATCCTTCTCCTGCAATCTCTCCTACTACTTTACTGTCTCAATTCTTTTCATTATATACTCTTTTTCAGACCCCACCCACATTTAGACCTCTTTTTTTAAATTTTCTGGGACTTGCCCCAGACATGTCCAGGACATGTCTAAACATAGCTCCAGTCTGGGCTGAAAAAAAAAAAAGGTAAATACTGCCATCTAGTGGCCTCTATTCACATCACACCTCCATTCCAAAAGGGAAAAATTTTGACTCATAAAGGCAAAATTTTTCTTTTCAATACAAAATGGTTAAGTGGACACTTGTCTATATATACATATCATACAATATTCAAATAAACACGTGATATATATATATACATATTCAAACACGGGATAAGCAATCAGCAATTACATTGTCTGTACCCTTCACATGCTTAATTTCCAAGTCAAACTCCTGTAAAATCAAACTCCAATTCAACAATCTCCGATTCTTGTTTTTCATCTTACTCAAAAACATTAACGGATTGTGGTCAGTGTATACAATCATTGGCTTTTGTCCTGTACAAACATAAACCTCAAAGTGTTGTCAAGAAAGGACCAGAGCCAACAGCTCCTTCTCTATTGTGGAATGGTTCCTTTGGTGGCGATTGAACTTCCTGGAGAAGTATGCCACGGGATGCTCAATGTCATCAGAGTCACTTCTCTGTAGGAGCACAGATCCACAAGCTTGGTCGCTAGCATCGACCGCGATGGAGAACAGTTTGTTGAAGTCAGGAGATTTGAGCACGGGGAAGTGACACAGCAGAGACTTCAGGCGATCGAAGGCTCTCTGGCATGCATCATCCCAAGTGAACTTTACGCCTTTCTTCAGTTGGTTAGTTAGACTGAGAGCAATCTCAGCAAAGTTCTTGCAGAACTTGCGGTAGTACACGATCATTCCAAGGAAGCGGCGCAAAGCTTTTTTGTTGTCAGGAACTGGAAAGTCCATGATGGCTTGCACTTTAGCATTTATGGGTGCCACCTTACCCTGGACTATGACGTAGCCAAGATAGGTGACAGTTGCACAACCAAAGTCACTCTTGCTCAGGTTTACAGTCAGGTTAGCCTGGGTCAGGCGCTGGAACAACGTCTCTACATCTTTTAGATGTTCTTCCCAGGAGTCACTCCATGTGATCAGGTCATTGATGTATGCACCCGTGTGTGGCAATCCGCCGATTGTAGACTGTATCATCCTTTGGAACGTGGCTGGGGCATTTTTCATGCCAAAGGGTAGGACTTCATACTGGTACAACCCAGATGGCGTGGCAAAAGCAGAGATGCTCTTGGCCCTCTCAGTTAAAGGCACACACCAATAACCCTTCAATAAATCAATCCTGGTCAGAAACTTTGCTTGCCCTACTCTATCAATACAATCATCAATCCTAGGTATTGGAAACACATCAGTTCTAGTTACAGCATTGACTTTGCGATAATCTGTACAGAATCTAGTACTTCCATCAGGTTTTGGAACTAGCACACAGGTTGAACTCCAATCTGAGTTGGAGCGTCTGATAATATCATGTTCTAACATGTACTCAACCTCTTTCTCAGCAATCTTTCTCTTTTCAGGATTCATCCGGTACGGATGCTGTTTAATTGGTTTGGCATCACCAACATCTACATCATGAGAGGCTATAGAAACTCTTTTTGGAACATCAGGAAACAGATCCTCATATTTCTTGATCAACCTCTTAAACTGATCTCTCTGTGAGGGTTCTAAGTGCTGGAGTTTTACATCAAGATTTTGCAACACTTCAGAATTTGACAATTTACATGAAAGAACTTCAGTTTTAATTCTAGGTTCATCATCTTGAAACTCCCCTTCATCTTCACACGTTTTGACCATAGGAGAATCTGAAGTGACAGCTGCAACCCTAGCATTTCTGTCATGATAAGGCTTCAGCATGTTAATGTGACACAATTGTTTTGGTTTTCTCCTATCTGGAGTCTTCACAATGTAATTGAGATCATTGAGTTTTGTCAGAATTTCATAAGGACCATGAAATCTAGACTGCAATGGATTGGGCTGCAAGGGAAACAACACAAGAACCTTGTCTCCTGGTTTGAGAGTACAATACCAAATTAGCATGAGAATTAGACATCGCCATTGCGAATAGGTTAGTCTGGTTCCACTCTCACCAGAACCAGACTAGCGCGTGATGACAAAGCCAGCTATGATTGGCTGTATGCAAATGAGTTCATACTGGGGTCCGGAACTCGCGTGGGGAAAAAAAATTTCGCCTCCTGGAACGGACAGCTGTCTGGTTGGCCACCACCAGTCTGTGCGCAACCCGTTTTTTTGGAGGCGATCTTAATATCGGACCACTTTTTTAACCTACATGTGAAGCATTTGGACTGTCAATTTTGTAGGCAATATAACATGAAATATTGTGGATCTATGAATTGAATTTATTAAGGCCGATGTTATTCGCACTTACACGTGTGGCCAATGCTGAATTTTTTTCTTGACCACACTTATAAGTGCGCCGACTGATGATCATTCCAGTGCCTCTTAGAAAGTACCACTTAAAGTAAATCTGGCCAAGAAAATTTTTTTTGCTTTGAACACACTTAAGATAAGTGTGGGCAATGGAGAAATGTGCATCTTGGCCACACTTATAAGCGCGTCTAACGTGAATTTCGATGAATTTTTATGTTTGGACGCACTTCAATAAGCGAGAATAGACACTTCGATCAATGAATTAAATCAAACGTCTGCACTTTGGTTTTCCACCTCAACAATGTTTACCGCAGCAGCAATAGTTTTCCAAATTGCAGCCTTCTGGGCTCCCTTTATGCCACTCTTAATACTTCCAAATAATTAGGCTATTTTGTTTTTCTCCATCTATTGTCGGCCTGCTGATAAAACCTTGTATCTTCAAAATGAGAAACTTTACAGGAGAGAAAAAAAAAAAGTTTAATTTTGCATGTAAGAATGCAGTTGAGCTGTGTTCGGGTAGGATGGCTATTTTTTCCTCCAAGAATGTATCCAATCAAAAAAATTTTGTATTTTGCAATGTTTATGTTATTATCGTGGACATACAAGTTTTTGTTTCTTATCAAATTGTAGATACGAGGTTTTATCAGCAGGTCGACGATATTTCCTCCTCATTGAAGTTCTGTCGTCTTTGCCGTCTTTCGAGAGTCCATGTCGTACAGTGGGCAGGGCTATGCCTCCCGGAACATGAAATTATAGGGGCGTGTCATGTAAATTACAATAGTTTCTGCTGCCAGATTTATCAACGCCATGCCTGTTCTACACTGAAATCAGCAACGTACACACTTTTAGTACATCAGACATGACACCTGCGAACGCTGATATTTACACCAGAATGTACACCAGATCCTACGCAAGTTTGATAAATGAGGGCCAATGTACGTCAATGGAGGGGAAAATGCTTGACGTGATAAATTCTTCAGTCTTCGGTTTTAATCTAAAAGCACTCCCGACCAGAATGGCCCGAGAGGAATTAAGCCTGATGTGCAAACTGGTCAATATCCTTGCCCATAGTATCGATCCAGTAGTTTAAAAAAATTATCACTTGCGACAGAAAAAACTTAGTACTCTGTCGCAACCGTTTTAGCCACAGTGAGCCAACAGCATTCCAATAAGTGGTAAAAAAAAAAAAAAACGTTTTGTGAAGCAAAAAATCCGACATTGTATTGATTCTCTCACATTCTACAGTCAATTACAGTCATCACACACAAAATATGCATAGTTCCTTCCCATGGATTAACGCGTATATTCCTCCATTGACAAATTCAGCGTTCCCTTCTATCCACCCAAGTACTGGTGTCGATAGCAAGTCACTCAATTAGACACTCAGATTCATCTGCTTAACTCCACAGTTATAGTTCACGCCCTCGTGAAGCTTCCCCGGTAACGATGTATTGATAGACTCGTTTCTTATCCAATTCCTAAGTGAAAGGAACGGTTTTCGACTCCAAATGCAGTTCAGCATCGGCAGGGCGTTTATTAGGATTTACACAGCTCATGGTCAAAAACAGAAACAGATCGATAGCCAGGCAAACAGGGTAATGCAGATTAGTCAGAATCAGAGTCAGGGGACAAGCAGAAATAATTCAGTAACCAGGGAATCAATCCGCAGAAAGACAGTAACAAAGGGGGTAGAGCTAAGGGAATGGAAGGGGAAGGAAAAGGGAGTTGGATGGGATAAGGGAGAAACACAGGAGTATCTAAACAGATGGGTACAAAATGGGAATAAGGGAGAACAAAGTATTACTCAATCAACTTGCAATCAAACGACGTAATACAAACAACCAATAACAAGAGTTACGGGAGAACACACGAGAAACGAGCAATCAACAATCGAAACTAGAAAGCGTAGAAACGAGACTTAACCAAGACGAGCTATGGGAAGAAACGAGTCGAAGAGAAGCTGGGGAAAAAGTGGGTCTTTTAAACACAAACTAATTAAGTGGAATCCCAGCGAAACACAGGACAGCTGTAGAGAGAGGCGGAACTAGAAAAGCAAGGACGGTGATAGGAGAGAGAGGGGAAACAGGTGGAGTTCTACCACTGATCTAACTAATCACCCGTGCCTCTCTAAACTACTCTCAGGTGTGGATAGTCAATGAGAACAGCAAGAAAGAAGGAAGTGGAATTACCTCACCGAAATACAGGGAAAAGAGTGTGATGAAAAAGACAAGACACCACGAGACAGAAACGAGAGGAAAACATTCAAGACCAAAGACAGCGCAATCTTGCAGAAACATACATACTCTAAAAGAATAAATATGATAAATAAATAAATAGCAACTAAAATTACTAAAACATACTAAAAACAAACATATAAACATATAATTCATACCAACAGAACCCCCCCTCTATGACCGCCACCTGGCGGTCTCAACTTAGGCTTAAAAGTCCTTTTGTGAAAGTCCTTGATGAGTTGTTTGTCGATGATGTGACGCGCGGGGATCCAAGAGCGTTCCTCAGGGCCGTATCCTTCCCAGTCCACTAAGTATCGTAGACCCCTTCCTCGCCGATGAACGTCCAGTAATTTGTGCACCGTGTAGGTTTCTCCTCCATCGATGAGCCTAGGGGGAGGAGGATTGGTCGGGGCAGGGGTGTGGACGGAATTCAGTACAGGCTTAATACAAGACACATGGAAGACTGGGTGGATACGGCTCATGGAGGCTGGTTAACTTGAGTCTAACAGAAACTGGATTGATAATCTTTTCAATGACAAACGGATCAATGAAACGGGGCGCTACCTTGCGACTTTCAGTCCTTAAAGCAATGTCCTTAGTAGACAGCCAAACTATCTGTCCTACTTTATACTATGGTGGAACTGAGCGACGACAGTTGACCTGACGACTCATCTCATCAGCAGCTTTTAGGAGAGCAGAACGAGTCTCCTCCCACGTCCTTCGGCACCTCTGGAGAAACTCCTGGATATTGGGAACGTTGACCTCAACCTCCTGGGAGGGAAACAGAGGAGGTTGGTACCCGAGACAAGCTTGAAAGGGGGACACACCTGAGGCAGCCGTGGGAAGGCTGTTGATAGAATATTAGACCCAGGGCAGTTGTTTGCTTCCCCTGATCTCGGGAGTGAGGCACCGAAGGACACTCTCCATCTGTTGGTTGGCTCTCTCTGTCTGTCCATTACTCTGTGGATGGAACCCAGAGGTAAGATTTACCTTTATTCCCAGGGCTTGACAAAAGGCTCACCAGACTTGTGAGATGAACTGAGGGCCACGGTCGGAAACAATGTCTGAGGGGATGCCGTGTATTCTAATAACGTGTTGGATGAGTAGGTCCGCCATCTCTCTGGCAGAGGGAAGCTTGGCCAGCGGAGCAAGATATACTGCCTTAGAGAAGCGGTCTACAATGGTCAGAATGACGGTGTGTTAAAGGAATTTTGATTTTATATTCCAAGTATTACCTTCACAAGAGAAAACTCAAGACGACTCAGGAAAAAATCAGTCGTAGGCAGAGAAGTTAATATCCAAGCCAAAGTCCGTTTACTTTTTTGCAAAAAAGGATCCCCACATACAGAAGTTCAGGTCAAAATGGAGGACAAAGAGTCAGAAAAGTGCTCTGGTATTTGTAGGAATACTCCATGGTGTTCTCCTCCCCCCCGTGCTGATTTACACATCATCCAGTTTTTCTGGAATCTTCGCCGTCTCACGCGATGCGTCAAGCTGTCTACCGATGCACGCACACATCCGTTAGGGAGGAAAGCACCTGTCCCTTCTATCAGCCCTGGCTCCAGCTTATCTTGCCATGGATTCCGGGGCTTTCTATAAACACATAAACTTAGAGAAAGAGAAAAACATCTTGCCCTTGGTACAGACATTCAAGGCCTCATGACTTTAGATAGGCTATATGTCATGACACACTAGTACAGTTATGCAGGCCCCTGCTAAATCAGAAATATGTAAGCACACACACGCTGGGCCTATGAACTGGAACAGAATTTAGCAAGCAAGGATAATAAATAATAAATCAAATAAGCAATCAAATGGATCAATAAGCAATCAAATGGAATCAAATAAGCATTTAATAATGATTAAATGAATCAAAAATAAAAATGTTTCCATATTTCCCCCCTTTTTATAATTAATTATCCGCCAGCATGCCACTTCTCTCGATTTTCAGCATGTGCTTCATTAACGGGGAAAATATGTCATCATTATTCTCCGTTCTTCTGTTCAAACAAGTCACCCAATTCAATCACATCGTCATATGAATTATTCAGCTCCTCGGGCAGAGTATTCATCTCGTTCCTGTCCTGCAACAGAAATATCTGATACTGTGGAGTTGCACTCAACACCCTTGATATCATTCCTTTAATTATGGGAATTCCACAGCAACTGCAAAAGAGCAGTACTGCGAGTCCCCCAGCTATAAGATTCATTACAGATGTAATTCCCGCTTTCCAACCCCCAGACAGAAGCCAATCCCACCAAGAATTTGTCACTGCTGTTGCAAGGTCTCGCTGTTGTGCATCAGATATGTCTTTCAAACGTTGCAAGGCTTGATCTATCACCCCTCCAGCCTCATCATTAGCGGGTATATAGGTACAACATGCGGGGCCAACAAGCTGGCAAACCCCGCCCTGTGCTGCTGTCAATAGATCTAATACCATTCGATTCTGTAATGTCATTAATCGTAGGGCAGTCAGCTCCTCCTTTATACTACCTGTAACATTACGGGTTTCATTCAAAAGTGCACTTAAACTGTAATTCACAGAGTCCAGTCGCAGCATTGCATGTCCAACCCCAAATTGCGGGAACAGAGAAAAGAGAACCTTGTTCCCTGTCGTCCATAACCTTTGATCAGCTGGGACATTATTTCCCCATGTTGGCTCCTGCAATAATGCGTCTCGCTTCCGTCGTGTTACATTTTTGTCTACACTCACAATATAAGTGTGATCATTCAATTGTATGTAAGCACAGACTCCCCCCCACTTTGATGGTAATGCCACATATATACGGTGTCCACACAGCCAATACCAACCATCCACAGCTCTCGTCCCATTCCAGTGAGGTGCCCATGGATGACATAATGTCGCATTCGGACTGTCTTCTCTGCCGGTGAACCAAGATGTTTCCATTATTGATGGATACCCACAGAAAATTAATAGTTTCCCCTGGCATCCCTGCGTCATCCCCACAAACTCTGTGCCATTCCCTTTGACACATCGCCAAAACTTTTGATCTGCACTATAATGGACTACCATCAGTGGGACTTCATCTTACCCAGCTTCAGATATCCATCCCTGTCAGTGCAGTATTTCAGTCCAGAATCCATTACCATGTTAAGTGGGGGCAAACTGGGATCCATTGAAACTAATCCACTGCGAGCAGTAGACACTGCCATGGCACATTTGATTGTACTGTTCACACTCATTGTGGGTGCCGCAACCTGTGTCACCTCTACTCTGGGTGTAGATATGGAGGCTGGTAGGTGTGTGCACACATAACAATCAGAACCAGGAATTAGTAGCATACACATGTGAGGGATTGTCAGCTTGAGGAAGGTGATTTCCCTCCCCCACAAATCTCCTTCCTCTGGGGGAGGTGAATCTCCATCCTGTATTCACAGCACACATGTTCAAAATAAGCAGACACAGGGAGAGGCAAGCCATTTTATTGAACCTTTTTTTTTTTTTTTTATGAACAAGTCCGGAGTCTCTACTGACCAAACTCTTCACCGGGTTTGAGACGGAGGAGCTCTATATGCCACGCCCCCCTTTGTTGCCGGAGTCCCTCCAAGTCTATCCTGTACCTCACCCGCTGGAGGAGGGGATACCACCTTACAATGCGACTGATGTATCCAAGTCTCCCTCTCCTGGATTTTTACTGCAGTCGGTGTGGTCAGGAGCACTTGATATGGACCCTTCCACTCTGGCTCAGTCCACTTCCGTTTTTTTCCGACACTCCGCACCAAGATCCAATCTCCAGGCTTTATCTCACCAGGCGGCAATTCCGCTACTGATCTAGGAGGAAGCACATTTCGAACATTCTGTTCATATACTCTTCCAGAGTTGCTTCTTCTACTTGTGTTCTCTGCAATAAATGTGGTAACTCAAAAGGTTTCCCATGTACTATTTCGTAAGGTGAAAACCCCAATTTCCGCTGTGGTGTTATTCTCAAACTGGTTAATGCTAATGGCAGACATGCTACCCAGTTCCATTTAGTTTCTGCCATGGCTTTGCGAATTTTTGCTTTTAAGGTCACTTTGATCCTTCGAACCTCCCTCTCCCAGGGCGCAGTTCCAGGCTAGATCCCTTTCCACAGAGATCTTTGCCCAGGCTCCCCCAGGTTCAGAACGCTGCCTTCTACTTCCTGGCCTCTCCTTTTCAGAGCCCACCGATCACAGAAGCACCACTCGCCTACTGACGCATTCGCTTTTGGCTTATGGTGGCCTGACTGTACATTGAGCCGAGCGCGGCTGCCCCCTCGGGGTCTTACTGCCCTCTGCGACCCAACCGGCCGGTGACCCAGTCGATAGCGATCTCCAGATCCCGTAGTGGTTACCAGCCACCCAGGTGGGAACCGACGGTCTGATCCCTACCCCACTTCGCTATGGGTATAGAAACTATGACTGTTTTCACCAGCCTCGCCTGTTCACAGAGGTCGTCTCCAACGCCCCTCTGCTAGGTGTGGGCTGTCACCCTTGTACCACGTGTTGCCCACAGTTACATGCAACAAGCACGCCGACTAGACAGTACCACGGCAGTATGTCAATTCATACTTCACCAGACACGGGGGCCTTCAGTCCTCTCCCCTGCACGATAGAACATTTTTAACGTGCTTTCGGAACTTTGCAGTCCCGCCGCCGCCTGTTAATGGAAAGGTTTGGGGGGCCCAATCCCCTACCCTCCCATTAGTCCTTTCCACTAACCCTGCTGATTGTGGATGATACGCACAATGTTTTTTCAATTCTATTCCCAATTTTGCTCCCAATCGAGTCAATACTTCATTCCTAAATTCTGGACCATTGTCGCTATATAATGCTTTTGGAATTCCCCATCTAGGAATAATTTCCCTACTCAAAACTTTAGCCACTGTAATCGCATCTACAGCTGCGGCTGGGAAGGCCTCTATCCACCTAGAAAAGAGTCATACCAAAACCAACACATATCTTTTCCCTTCACATGGTGTTAAGTGTATGAAATCCATCATCCATGTATGAAATGACTCAGGGGGAACAGGAATTGCCCCCTTCTGTGGTACCACACCTCCCCCTGCATTATAACTTTGTCATGTTGGGCATTTCTTCGAAAAATTTCCAAGATAAGTAGAAAGTCCAATGGTATAATAACTCTGGTTTATTAACCCCTCCATCCCCCCCTTTGATGCATGGCACTGCCCATGCACCAAATCAGCAGCAATGTGAAAAAGGGATTTAGGCAATATAAGTTTACCATTGGGCCCCATCCACCCTTCATCAGTATGTTTTGCCCCATGTGATGTCCACTGACGCTTTTCTTGTGGGGGAGCAACCTCTTGTTCTGCTCGTAGAAGATCATTTCTGTACTGAAGCCAGTCTTCTGATGACAATTGCAATGACACTGCTGCCAATTCATCACTGCGATAAAGCCAAAGGGCTGTGGCAGCAGTCGGGGTACCCAATCTAAATTTAGATTCGTATTCTGGGGCCATACCCCGCACTCCCCGATAGTACATTGTACAATGAGCAGTAGCCGCATCCTGTAGTTCTAATTTTGGAACATTTTTTGACACCATTTCCAACATTTCTGTGATCGGTTTGCGAGGGGACGAATCAGCGAACTGCAATGCATAGTAGATTGACGGAGGTCCGGTTCCTAGAACCACCAATTGATTCCCCGCAATCTCACCCTGTTCGTTTCCTTCGAACACGCGCATTGCCTCCCACGTAGTAGGACCTATTGGAACCACTCCGAGCCCCAGTTTAGACATTATGTCCCTCCTTAGGAGGTTTACTGGGCACTGTGTAGACACTATGACTGAGCAGCTTGTTTCAATCCCCTCAGGATCCTCGTTTTTGAGTTCCTCTGTTGCTACATGCTGTTCAGTTGTCCCATTCGCGGAACGTGTTTGTATTATGTCCGTGTTAAGCCGATGTGAGAAAGTCGCATCTATTTTTCGGATGACAGTTCGACATGCCCCAGTATCACACAGAAAGGAAATTGGTGTGCCATTGACGATCAAAGTTTTCCAAGCACTCGTTGGAGCTGCCATTAATGCAAACAATTTGGTTTCATCAAAGAGCAATGGCTCCCCAGATGTCAACTCTTCCCCCAGGGCGGTTAGTCATTCCGAATTGTTCCCTTGTTTTTGCGGCTGAGCTCGATTTCGATAATTTTTGGCAGGATGTCCTGGCTTCCCACAAACGTAACAAGCTTTGTTTGGGCACCCCCGAGCGAAATGTCCCTCTTTCCCACAGACATAACAAGCTCTGTTTCCCTCGGGTGCCCCATTGTCCCCACGGTTTCCCCCGCGACCGCGCTCGTTCCCTCTATTTCTTCCACGGCTACGCCCCGCTTTGTGCGTTTCCTCACAGTAGTACAGTGGTGTTCCTCCCTTATTCTCACGTAATTCCCTTTCAAAATGCAGGGCATGGTCTTTAACGGGTTGAAAAGCTCCCGTTTGCCACGTCAACAAATGCCGTTTCACTAATTTTGAGATTCCCGGGCGCAATCCGGATAAAAAAAGCAATCTTTAATTGCTGGGCATATGGACGATTGTCATCCCAAGGATTCGGCGTGTCCATGCCACTGTTTGCTGCAAAAATCAGTTGTAGTCGTTCCAAAAATTCGAGGCAAGATTCCTCTTTGCCCTGTCTACAATCAGAAATGCGCGCATAATTACAATGTCCATGGAAGAAATCACGAATGCGCCCGAGCAATGCCATCTAAGGTCCCCAATACACATCATTTGTTACCGCATCCGCACTCCCCGGTTTTGCCCACCAAAAATGTCTCGCTACAGCTGTGGCAACAGCCTCTCCTGTATTTGTACCCCGACCTATTACAGTCCAATTCCCAACAACTTGACACCAATGTTGCTTTAACAACATACGCAAACAACGTTCAATTTCAACAGCTTCCAAACGATAACTTGTAATAAACGGCTCAAACTAAGCACGGAACGCTTCGAACCCCTGCTGTGGATTCGGACATCCTTCCATCGCCGCACGCATATCACTAGCTGTCCACGCACGAAACACCCTCTGCCTGCCCCCATTACCCGATGCCACCTGTATTTGCGGCGCAAGCAATTCGGTCGATTCAGATTCACTTTCACTAGTACCACTCTCCTCCTGCCTTCTAGTTTGGCGAAGATGTCCTCTATTTATCGGTGTCAGTTTACTGGGCTCTCAAGGATTCTGATAAGGTTGGGGTGACATTAAGGCAGTATAAGGCGGGGGGTCAGCTTTTGATCCCTTGCCTGGTGAAACACAACAATGTTCTCCAGTTTGCACGGACACCTTCTTAACCACATCCGGATTATACGCATGTTCATTTTCAGGATGTTTTTGCATTGGCGAATCATCTGGCAACCGGGGATACAATTCGTTACTTCTTGCCATCGCCTGGTCATTATGTTCTGGACGCTCCGCCTCCGAGTGTCCCTGATTGGGAATTTCTGCCTGATTTCGATTCTTAGGAGGTTCAACTCCCTCCTGAGGTAACACAGGCACCGTTGGCGGTGCATTCTGATCCTCAATTTCTTTTTAGATTCAGCCGTAAACAATTGCATTTGTTGTTGCCTTTTTGCCTTCTCACTTTGCCATTTAGATTATTGATACTCAGCTTCCTCATGCCAATTTAGAGCAGCCTCATAGCCAAATTTTTTCAACAATCTCTGATCACCACCCGCCCGCTTCATCAAATCAGCATGGCCAAGGTCCGGTTGGCACCAGGATGGCAGGCGAGACGAGAAGAATGGGCCCACTGGAGAACTTCGGCCCTCAGGTTGTCTGGAACAAAGAGACAGTTCTTGGGACAGTTAGTAGGTGGCCCCCCAGAAGGTTGTGACCTTCTAACTCGATTCTCCAGTTCCCAAACTAATGATCCCACCACAACTCGACCGAGTAGGATGGCCTGTGGCTCCTTGGGAGGAGCGTCTGGTGCGAATTTACGCGACAGGGCATCAGGTTTCTTACTAAGGGAGCCTGGGCGATAAGCTAAGGTGAAATTGAATCTATCGAAGAATAGTGACCAACGAGATTGGCGAGAATTAAGTCTCTTAGCTGTGCGGAGGTACTCCAGATTCTAGCCAGTGATGCCACTCCTCTAATGCCAATTTTACCGCCAGTAACTCCCGATTTCCAACATCATAGTTGCTCTAGGCCGGGCTTAATCTGCGGGAGAAGAAGGCACAAGGGTGTATCTTATTATCTTCACCGTTGCGTTGTGACAGAACTGCCCCCACGCCAGTGTTGGAGGCGTCAACCTCGACTATGAACAGCTTATAAGGATCTGGCTGTTGGAGGACAGGAGCAGAGGTGAATCTTTGTTTTATATCCTGAAAGGCCTTCTCCGCCGATGGGGTCCACACAAAAGGAACCTTGGGGGAAGTCAGAGCAGTTAGTGGGGCAGCAACGGTACTGTAGTTGCGAATGAACCGGCGGTAAAAATTGGCAAACCCTAAGAAGCACTTTAGATCCTTGCGTGTCGAAGTGGTTGCCCAATCCTTAACCGCTTTCACCTTAGCTTGATCCATTAGGATCCCCCCTGGAGTAACCACAAATCCGAGGAATGGGACTGTGTCCAAGTGGAACTCACACTTCTCAGCCTTGGCGTTGAGTTGGTTCTCCAGGAGGCGATGCAGTACGGCACGAACATGGCGAAGGTGTTCTTCCTTGGAACGAGAGAATATTAGTATATCATCCAGGTACACAAACACAAATTGATTAATCATGCCATGCAAAATGTCATTAACGAAATTCTGGAAGACAGCGGGAGCGTTAGCCAGGCCAAATGGCATAACCAGGTATTCGCAGTGCCCCCTAGCGGTGTTGAAAGCTGTCTTCCATTTATCCCCTTCCTTAATCCTGACGAGGTGGTAGGCGTTGCGTAAGTCGAGCTTAGTAAAAATAGTGGCTCCCTGCAACAACTCAAAGGCCGAATTCATTAAAGGAAGGGGGTATCGGTTCTTTATGGTGATGTTATTTAGGCCTCTGTAGTCAATACATGGCCTGAGGAATCCGTACTTCTTACCAACGAAGAAGAAGCCGGCGCCAGCGGGAGAGGAAGAAGGACGGATGTTTCCAGCAGCTAGGGACTCCTCCACATACTTCTCCATAGCCTCCTGCTCAGGGCGAGACAGGGAATAGAGACCCCCTTTAGGAGGCGCTGTGCCAGGTTGGAGCTCGATGGCGCAGTCATACGGTCTGTGAGGAAACAGAGACAAGGCACGTGACTTTGAGAAAACTTTGGCTAGGTGGTGGTACTCACTGGGAACCTTTGTCAGATCCAGGGCGTATGGAGGCTCAATTGGATTCTCCCTCGGCCTGCTTAACGGGCACCTTGTGGAGGCAGGAACGCAGGCAGTGAGTGCTCCACTCAGCCACCTGCCCGGTCCTCCAGTTGATGGTGGGGTTGTGTTGTTTCAACCAAGGGAGGTCCAGGACGATGGGAGCAGAGGAGGAGGTGATGACATGGAGCCAGAGTTGTTCCTGATGATTGCCAGAGACAATGAGTGTGACTGGGGGTGTAATCTGGGTGACCTGACTTAGCAGTTGTCCACAGAGGCCAAGTGCTTGGAATGGCGTGGGAAGATTCTGGAGCTGGAGCTGGTCACACAGGTTGGCATTGATCAAGTTGATGTCTGAGCCTGAATCAAACAACACATCAGTGATCAATGATCGTTTTCCAAAGAGAAGAGTAACAGGAACCAGCTTACGGAGATCATTCTTCTTATTCTGAGTTAGCTTTCCAATTCTCCCACTCACTTCTTCTTTCTTCAGTAGGGGGCAGTACTGGATACGATGGCCCCCCTGACCACAGTACAGACATGCCCCGTGCGCAGTCTCCTAGCCCGCTCTTGTGGCGATAACCGGCAACGGTCAACCTGCATGGGTTCTCCCGACTCCCGGGGCTCGCCGGTCTCCTGGATAGGAGAGTCGCCCCGAGGACATCGAAAGTTACCACGCTGGCCTGACCGTCAGGGCTCTGAATGGCTCCGACACTCCCTCTTACGTTGTTAGATCCAGGAATCGATCTGGATGGCCACTCTTATGAGCCCCTGCAGGTCCGATGGAAGTTCACGGGATGCCAACTCATCCTTTATGTTCTCTGCCAACCCCCCATAGAACACATCAAACTGGGCGTCTTCGCTTTAGTGAGTAGAGGCGGCCAAGGAACGGAACTGGATGGCGTATTCGGAGACACTGCAGCCGGCATGTCTTAAATTCAGTAGTGCACTTCCTGCCTCTCACTCCTGGTAGGACCGGTCAAACACCTCCCTCATCTCCACCATGAATTTCTCAATGGTGCGGGTGCAGGGGTGGCCAGCGTCCCACATAGAGGTTCCCCAATGCCTCGTTCTACCGGTCAGGAGAGTGATGATGTAGGCCACTCTGGAACGTGAGGGAGGGAAGGTTAGGGGCTGTAGCTCGAATGTAATGGAGCACTGGGACAGGAATGCCTTGCAGGTGGTGGGGTCTCCGTCATACTCCCGCGGGGGAGTAAGACGTGGCTCCCGAATGGGAGCTGCCTCTGCCGGCACGACTGCAGGACTGGGAAAGGTGGGACCCAGAGTGAGACGCTGTAGGGTAGCTCTCATCTCCTGCAAGTCGCGATGCTGTTGCTGAATGACGACCTCTTGTTGTAGACTAAGGCGTTGATATTCAGCAGTATCCGCTGGAGTCTGCACTGGTCGACTCGTACTGAAAGGAACGGTCTTCGACTCCAAATGCAGTTCAGCATCGGCAGGGCATTTATTAGGATTTACACAGCTCATGGTCAAAAACAGAAACAGATCGATAGCCAGGAAAACAGGGTAGTGCAGAATATTCAGAATCAGAGTCAGGGACAAGCTGAAATAATTTGGTAACCAGGGAATCAATCCGCACAAAGACAGTAACAAAGGGGGTAGAGCTAAGGGAATGGAAAGGGGAAGGAAAAGGGAGTTGGATGGGATAAGGGAGAAACACAGGAGTATCTAAACGGATGGGTACAAAATGGGAATAAGGGAGAACGAAGTATTACTCAATCAACTTGCAATCAAACAACGTAATACAAACAACCAATAACAAGAGTTACTGGAGAACACACAAGAAACGAGCAATCAACAATCGAAACTAGAAAGTGCAGAAACGAGACTTAACCAAGACGAGCTATGGGAAGAAACGAGTCGACAAGAAGCTGGGGAAAAAGTGGGTCTTTTAAACACAAACTAATTAAGTGGAATCCCAGCTAAACACAGGACAGCTCTAGAGAGAGGCGGAACTAGAAAAGCAAGGACGGTGATAGGAGAGGTGGAGTTCTAACTCTGATCTAACTAATCACCCGTGCCTCTCTAAACTACTCTCAGGTGTGGATTGTCAATGAGAACAGCAAGAAAGAAGGAAGTGGAATTACCTCACCGAAATACAGGGAAGAGAGTGTGATGAAAAAGACAAGACACCACGAGACAGAAACGAGAGGAAAACATTCAAGACCAAAGACAGCGATCTTGCAGAAACATACATACTCTAAAAGAATAAATATGATAAATAAATAAATAGCAACTAAAATTACTAAAACATACTAAAAACAAACATATAATCAGAGATTCCCAACACAAAGTGTTTAAACTTTCCTAACTGTAAATACATTGATCGGACAATAAGAATAGGATACAAAGCTAAGCGTAAAAGTAAGGTCGGTTGTGTTCTTCGAATGTTGGCCAAGGTTGCGCAGCTGAAAATGATGCGATATCAAAGAAACAAAACACTCGAAACCGGCCTGAAGTGTTCAGTTTCATTTACGAGATACATGTTGTATTGACGCGGTCAATGGATATTATTCCAAATGAAACAGTACTGGAGGGTTCCTTCTACCCGATACATCTGTCTCTGGAGGAGGGCATCAATGAAGAAAACAGGATATACTTCTGCTCTGTTTGCATTTAGCTCAATATGGCTTTTTGCTGTAGAATTTATACCGCGTTTAAAGACACTGAATGCCGAGGTTTTCGTTTCTCCAAATGCATGCAGCCCACGCACGTCGGTAGATCCCTCAGTACGTTCATTACACCATTCGGTTGAATATGGAGGCATATGTCGTTTGAATTTGAACGTGAACGTGAACTGTTCTGTTAAAATAAGGCGTATTTCAGAATCCAGATATTACTGAGATGCTGAGTTTTTACCCTTATAAGGTGTAAGGTTATGAGCTCAGCTGTGAGAGCGGTTAGCTTTTCATTGCACCGTGAATATTATAGCTGTTTAATCAGCACTTTATTTAATGCTTGGGGGACTTCGAAGAAAAATGGACAATATTGTTAACTTCATTATGGAGAAAAGGCATGTTTTGTGTTTGGAGAGGTTACTGGTGACCAATGATGATCAACTGCACTGATGTTGCTAAATTCATGCTAAACTCAACCAGAAAATCATTAGTTCATGCTGAATTTCATGCCCCAAAAGTTAATTTGTGCTATATGATTGTGTTATATGATTAATGTATGATTTGACAGTGAACCATTTTGATGGATCTCAGACTTTGGAGAGACACCTGGATAGCTGTCTAATTTGGCTCATAGCAAGTGGGTAATCTAGAATGTAATGTTCAAGATGAATTGTACTTGTGGTCAAGAAGTATATGATCCCAGAAATGTATAGATTTAAGCCCCAGCAGTTTTTCATTTGTCAGTATTATTCATTTGTCAGTATTTTTTTGCTATTTCAATGGTGAATTCTAATGAAGATGTTTTATGTTTGCTGCCCCTTTTCTCCACCAAAATCATAAAAATAAACTGAAATATGATGGGGGTCTCAATGCTTCAAGTGTCTAGACTCAGTTGAGCCAAAGTTTTCCTGTCTGTGAAGCTGCAATCCTGAATTATAAAGCTTTAAATCAGGTAACACCTAAAAAGCCAGATTTGGCTTCTGCACAAAGGGGTTAAGCTACGTGAAGCTTTTTTCATGTTAAGCGTTTTAGGATGTCCCGCTGATGCAAGCATTTCGCTAGCAAATGCGGTGAACTTAGCCGCGGTGTTCATGGTTAATCTCATAATGCGCTCGGATTTGTAGCAAAAGATCACCTTGGCTTTTCACTTGGCTCCAGATTGACTGAAGCCAGCACTGCAAACTTGGGGTCCGGCTGTGTGAAATTAAGCCAGGCTGAATCGAGCCTGTGGTGTGAAGCAAAGAGAAATGACAAGGCCAGTGTTCATCTCACAGTAACGTAATGACGTACAATGAGTGATGTACGTTGTGCGCTATGCACTGCTGACAGAGGCAGACAGACACATCATTCAAATAGTAGTAGAGATGTGTAATATTAGAGTTGTAAGAAAATATCTCATAAAAATTTCACGACAGCTGTGCAACTGACAAAGGATTAACTCAATTCTACAAACTCATGACAAACACAAAAAAAACTGTGTATGGTGGACTAGAATGGTGGAACATTCATAGGACTGTCGTTGGTTTAACACAGGACAACCATAAGTCTATCGGAGGAAATTCCAAAGATAATGAGGACCTCAGATGACCCCAACTCAAACGAAATTCGCAGGTTTTGTGTAAAACAGTCGAAGAACCCCCAGATAGCAAAAAGCATTAATTCGGTCAGATTGGTTATTTTTGGTTGATGTTGAAAAATCTATGTTCACTCAATGTTTAATTACAGTTCCCATTTCAACGTTCTTTAATTTTTATGAGCGATTTTACATAACTAGTGGACCGTGCCACTTTCACCACAGCAGACGAAAATTCACCCTCGATCCACTAGGGGCGCCCCGAATTGTGACATCAGTGCGGCTGCCAGCACCATGAATGTCCGTTGTCCTGCGGTGCTGCATTGGGATTGTTAAATGACCGAGATATTCCCGCTTCCTCTATGGGGCAGACAGACGAGCATGATTATTAGCTACCTTTCTCTATCCAACACAACTTTAATTTAGATGTGAACTTACATCAGAGGCTATTTGAAATACTTCCGGAAAGAAAAGTGCGATTTGAAGTCTGCTAATTACCAGCGAGGTTGGAAAGCTGCCATCACTTTGGCATAATTAGCTTACCTTACGTCAATTCCTGTGTACTTTGCCTAACTTGTAATCAAGCCATTTATTCAGCCAACTGACAAATCAAAACCTAAATCTAACAAATAATGATTTAGAAGAGATGATGAGAAGCAAACAAACCGGACCAGGCTACCGTGCTAGATTGAAAAAATGTCAGTAATCTGAATAGATAGCAGACCTCCGAATTCCACCTCTTGTCTGAAAACTTTAATGTATTATAAAAAAAGATTTCTTAAAAATAAAATCCTGTTAAAATGGCCTGGTTTTTAAAGCGTCTAAAAATAAACAAAGTAGAAAACATTAGGCTCAGGCGCAGGCGCGGCGCATGGGGGGTGCGCCGCGCCAACGGGGTGTGTCCTAGCGTATGTGGCAATTTCGTGCCAGGCGTAGCCTGGTGCAAGTACTCCTCCGTCCCGCCTTTGTCCCCCCTTACAGCGCAAGTTGGCAAAGAAGGCGACACAGCCGAGTCAAATCTTGCTCACTGGCAAGAGAAACGATGTATAGCGTGTTCCAATTATTACAAATTGTTGCTGCTTTAAATTTTGGGATTAACATGCATGGACAACAATGCAAGATGCGTGACACATTTGTTTTCAATATGTGATCTTAACTCAGTACGAGATCATAGCAATCAGGCTGTATTCCTTTCCTCCACTGAAGACGATAAAACCTAAGTGACAATAATAGTAGCCTAGTATTAAGCCGCTTGCACACTGGACACGAAACAAATTTTTCGCTCGACACATCGCGGCTTGTGTCCGAAAGTCTGACAGGGTTTTAATAAATCTCCGTGTCCGACAGTCTATTATTGTTTTTAATTTCTTCTAATCTACTGACTCTTTTAGATATTAAACGTGAATGTTTTGATAAGAGGGCTCAGTTCTTCTAGATGAGTACCAAGAATTTCAATCAATGTTTCTGTTTAAGCACTGCTCAGTAAGTGAGTCGACACTGGCGCGAGACAATGTACAATGCCTCTGTGTCTGACAGCCAAGAAAAAAAGAGGACGATTTGAACAGATTGATAACGAAATATAGAATAAAAAGAAACATTTTAACAACAGAACATCCAATGAACGCTGTGATTTATTTATCGGCGGGTCATCTTTGTTGGATATCCCATTTGTTGGTGATATGTTTTTATTCTTTATTTCGTGATAAATCTGTTCTCATATCAATACTTATACTTTTTGCTGGGTGCCGGACATGGAGTATTTTGCATTTCGCGTCGGACAGTATTGATCGTGCATGTGACAATTTATTCACACTGTCAATGGTCATTGAATTGATTTGCTCTCTGATTGCAAGCACTATTTTATCTCTGCTGTGGAAATAAAGCGTGAATCTGTTCGATCCATCTGACTAATTTTCAAAAGAAAGACCGAATAAAGACTGCTGTCTATCTTCAACGGAAGAAAACAGACGAATAGGCTGAAAAGACCAAGAAAAGTCAATAGCTATCAATTTGCATTTTGTGAAGGTCGAACGCAAACATAAGTTTGCACATCTAATAATTCCTGGAATACTCAGAAAAATTTGAACTTTTATGACTTTCGGACGCGACGCTATTCAGGTAGTTACAGTGCTTCCTGTAATTATGTCTTGCATTGAAATATACCTGACATTCTGGAAACCTGCCTGTGAGGTTTCGGTGATGTGTGTGCACTCTGTGCCGGTCAGCCAAATTACCACTACACAGAAATTAAACCAGGTTGGAGATGACGAGCTTTCTGCGCAACTCCAGCGGAGACTTTTTCTATAAAATTGTCACTGTGTCTTGATGAATATGTGACACCTCCCCCTACTACGCCGCCACACCCATTTCGGAGCACGTTCGTCTACCAAAAGCTGCACACCTTACGAAATTACCACTGCGCGGGCTGCGCCACGCTACGCCACCTGCGCTGCGCCAGGAAATTAGAGCCCATTGAGTGAAGCGCAGCAAACGTGAATGTGAGAGATAAATTATTTTTGCATTGCAAGCAATGGACAAATGCACCAGAGACTGGGCAAGCACGTTCAGGTAAATGTGTGCCCCAAATTTTAAACATTTTTTATTTAATAACTGAACAAGATTCGCACACAAAGGCCAAACATATTCAGGCAAATTGCGTGCTGATCTAAGCAAAGTTAAGGTCTTCAAAATCATCCTCCTCTACTGGACAAATGCTTTCACCTCCCTCCCATTTACTGTGCTCAATTTGCAAACAAATAATTGATTTGCTCAATGAACAATTTTAAATTGGTTGGTGGTCTAATTTATTTGGATATCCATGTATTCAGACATTTTGACATCGCATGCATCATGCACGTGAATGCATGTGGCAGCCGCAGTGACGTTATGCTCTCGCAACTTCTCATGGGGGCCTCCCGGAAACAGCAATTCCGGCTAATTAATGGTAATTTAAACGAACAGGGAGTATGTATGGACAAATAATCGACCTGGTTATTATGTTGGAGTTCATTACTATAAGATTAAAAGATCAAAAGAAATAGTGTGTGCTAAAATGTACAAAAGAATTACAAAAGTATAATTTCTTTTGAATCTTCAATTAATAACTAAATGAACAATGGTCTGTTTTATTGTTTTTTGTTAATAAAGCATGCAGTAAAGCAGCTGTTCTCAACCTTAGTTTCTTAAAAAAATGGAAATAGCCAATCTGTAAGGGTTTTGCCTTGTGGCTTTCTCTCACTTCCACCTTAACAAGCTGCACCTGTTGCTTTTTAAGAAGGAAGTGATTATCTGAAGTATATAGAGCTGGCAGTTAGCAGTTCTCATCACACTGCATTTTGGTTTTATCATTGATGTGTGTGATTTGAATCCTGATGATATGGTGATGCTGCTCCATTTCTATCCCCGTGTGGGTTTTTTTTTTTAACTATTTATTAAACCTCCAGTTTGTACCAGCCTGGAATTTGGGTCCTGCATTTCTTTAGGTCCATGGTCCTAGCTCCTGCTATTCACCCATGAAATGATTACAATGAAGTATAGCGTCCCCCAAAACATGTCCCTGTGAAGTGGGGTCTTTGTATGAAAAGGTTGAGAATCACTGCAGTATAGCATACTTAATGAACCCGTTCAGCAATTTAACCTTTGTCTGTATGTTTTTAATGTGCCTCATTTAAATAATTAATCATTTTACTCTATTTGGTGTTTTAAAGTTCTGCAGGGGTTGCTCTAAACTTGTCTATTAGTGACATCACTGTCATTCAGGCATATGGCAGTGATATCACTGACTAGTAGACTACTTTGGCATGCTCCTTGTTGAACTATACTATAACTAGGCTTATGCCGTCATAGGCGACGGCTGGGGGTATATCCCAGAATGCCCCCAATCCTCCAATTCCCCAATCCTTGAATAGACCTTGAATAGACGTTCATTTGAACTTAATTTCAGGTCAATAGGACAAATAGTTCTGAAGATATGACAAAATGGTAATTCTCCATCACAAAGCGCCACCTGGTGGCGAAATATTGCACTATACAGGTATGATGTCATCATGTGACATGTTGTGAGGTCATGACCTTGCAGGTGCACATAGTTTCATGTCAATAGGACAAATAGTTCCAAAGATATGGCAAAAATTTTATGAATTTAATGTGAGAAAGCTTCACCTTGAAGCTCCACCTTGTGTCAAAATTTTTAACCAAACAGGTATAATGTCATCTTGGGACACATCCTCAGGTCATGACCTTTCATTTGCACTTGATTTGAGGTCAATCGGACAAATATATGATAAAAACAGTGATTTTTTCAGTTTTTGGCCTCCGGTGGCCAATCTAGAAATTATGAATTGTCCAAAATCGAATCAGTTTTTCCTCTTTATGATACTTACCTATATGCAAAACTTGAAATTTCAAATTGAAATATTAGTGAAGTTATCTCGTAACACGTAGTGCGGCGGTCGGACCAAAAACATAATCCCCCCGGAACGCCATTCGGCGTTCGGGGATATAAATAGAGTAATGAAGTGATTATTTTTTGATGAGGCATATTAAAAACATACAGAGGAGGGTTGAGAAGTGTTGAAATGGCCCTTTAATAATAACATTGTTTCAATGTATGATGCAATGCATACATAAAGTTGAATCAATGTTGATGCAATTCTATATTCTTTCAATGTTGATCATATCATAGTTGAATCAAGGTTGATTCATTGTCAGAATTGATCGGAAATTCAATGTTATTTCCATGGTGATCATAGCAAGCACTTTCAGTGTTCTTTTCAATATCTGACATCAATGTTGATTGCAGTCTTCAGCCCAACAATATCATAATGTTGATTTAATCATTTTTTGCTATCTGGGCCTCGTAGGGCACCACATGACAGATCTACGAAATGGGCATGACATAGAGAATCATTGATGATGCCTAAAAAATTTTGAGCAAGTTCAAAATTCTAAGCTGACGCTCTACGACAACAATTTCCATCGTAGAATACTTGAATTCTGTTGGACCTACGCACGAGCGTCTCACAAATTACCCCACATTTCTGTAGTAGACCTGCTGTGTACCCGTCTTATGACATGTATGAAAGCCCCTTCACTTAACATGAACACCAGTAGTAAATGATTAGTAGGCACACACATATGCTTATTATAGCATTGAATAATGTTAATTTGTGTACCCTGATTGTTAAGTGTCGCCAATTCATTTATTTTTAACAGATATAAAATAGAAAGCAACGAAAATACAAAAAGAACAGACTTAAGACCTTCTCGCAATTCGGCAGCAGTATTATCCAGCGGGGCCCTATTGCCTCCCCAGTGTACCAAGTACCTCCCCCAAAATGGGTCCCAGCATGGAGTGACTGTGATCGCTGTGTAAATACTCGATTAAAAAAAACAGATTTTCTGCCACAGTTTTGTCTTATCTTCAAGTGCATGATTTATGACTCCCCTTCCCCCACACACTTAGCCCCTCACCCTTGCCTCCGCACCCCCTCCAACCGTGAAAGCTTTCCATCTCCATCCCCAATCAGTCATTGTTGAGGCTGCATTGCATTGTGGAATTATATTCACTGCACTATAAATAAGCAGTCTAACTGTTCTCTCTCTCTCTCATATAAATGATATCTGATTGAAAGGACCAAACTAAATAAAAAATAAGCTCTACTAATGCAACAAATGGCAATTCCGTCAACTAATTGATCGAATACACTGCGTATGAATTTTTGATGCTTTAATCTCCTGGAGGGCCGCCATCTCTTATCACGGCTTCAAATCCAGTTGTCTCTCTCCCCTGTCATGTTTCTTTTGAAATTCATTGGGTATGCATGAGAAAGCCCAAGTGCTTTTGTCCTGGCCACTTTGACAGAATGCCTGAGATAAGAGCAGAGCGGTATGCATTGGACCTGAAAGAAAAAAAAAACCATCACCGCACACTTCTGGCGCCTGCCATCCAACAGTCTGATACACGGCGCCTGTCCTGAAGCAAACAATCCGAGAGCAGGGAGGTAGGAACAATTTAGTTTCAGTACAAACATTCTATACATGGACACAAACACTTGGTGCGATCTGCAACGAAAAGAATGACAACATAATTTAATAGAATATCTCAGTCACTGCTTCAAGCTATTCTGATTTTGAGACTGGCTTTGTGCTTTAGTATTATGAATATGTATATGATATAAATAGCCAGGGGGGAATATCGCTGTATTCTGCCAGCAGTGAGTCGGTGTGTTGAAAAGATAAATCCACTTGCCCCAGCTAAGAGTAGCAATTAAATATGCACTGTTGTGGTGCAAGGATTGGGAGGCTTGGATGGCTGTGGTGGACTCCAATGCAGGATATTTTCATGGAGCCCCAAAATAACTGGAGGCACCCCGTCATGGTGGTAAGTGAGAACAAGAAGCAGAATTTTGGTTTGATTTGCGCCAAACAAGAATGCTGTCCCTGGAGGCCAGAGACTGAAGATCATTGCCACTGATACAAAAGCCGCAAAAAATGTGCTGTCTTCTCTGGCATCTATCTTATGCTCAGCGCAGAAGGGCGCTAAACATAGCATGAGTGACTTTGCTATTTTACGGCCATGGAAAATACCAATTTCCCGTCGAGCGTCCTCGCAGCATAAATAGCCAATTCATTTGCGCCAAATTCAGCGCCCATGGGTGTGTTGGTCATAAAATGAGGCATGGTCAGCTGTGGTCTATCTTGAGACCTCAAAAAAGCGATCGCGCAATTGACTAACAAAAACCTGGTCTCAAGTCAATATTCAGTTTTTGACTGCTCATTTCGGGGCGCATAGTCAGATAGTATTACATGTCTTTGCAGGTGAATGCACAACGCACGTACACTCTGCTTGTTACACAATACCCATGCAGAGGCGAGCAGCAGTGCATGCAACCGATGAAGAATTAAGAGATTACAATGTGAAAGATTTTTGCCTGGATATTCAAAAAATGCATGTCAGAATAGTTAGTGCGACCGATGTCTGCACATTCGGGCATGCTGTGATACAAGCTATTTAATTTGACAGTAAACCTGTTCCATCAGGTAAAATTTGTGATTCAAGATGTGCGCTTATGCATGTTGATGTTCACAAATTCTTCAGGATAAAGTCACGACTTCTTGATATTGGTGCGCTCTGTTATTACTGCTGTGCTCTTGAAGATCCCTGCTGAAGGGATTCCGGGACAATGGTTAGGTGGTGTAATCATGAAATGACACAACGTCTAAAACAGGGGTGGCCAACCCTGGTCCTGGAGAGCCGCAGTGTCTGCTGATTTTTGGTGTTACTCAGCACACGATTGATGGATTAAAGTAGTTGATTACTCACTTAACTGATCTCACCTGATGTCTTTAATTTGGTATAATGAGCCAATCAAATAGTTGGCAGGAAGAACCCACAAGACTCCTAAAGCCAATTAAGCAGACTTGCAGGTTGTGACAGCAATCTACGTGTTAACCAAGATGTGTCAATGGTTGGATATTTAGCGTAGTAGTAATGCAGACAAAGTAGAAGTACAGACAAAAGTTTTTAGAGCAGGGGTGGATAATGCTGGTCCTGTAGAGCCAGAGGGTGTGCTGGGTTTGGTTTTCTCCACCCAATTTAAATCTAAGACACCAGGTGAGATAAGTGAAGTGTGTAATCAACTGCTTTAATTTATCAATCAAGTGCTGAGTAACACTAAAAACCAGCAGACACTGCGGCTCTCCAGGACCAGGGTTGGCCACCCCTGGTCTAAAACATTGCGTGCATCACACAAAACAGAAACTGTTACAGAACAAATGTTTGGAGAGCTGAAATTGCGCCTCAGATCTTTGGATAAGTTGTGCATGGGATGACCCATTGTCCTCAGTTATCTGAAAAATCAATTTTGAATCCGGCCTGATTCATTAATGCAGAGCTTGTAACCCATTTGTCCCGCCTTTCTCATGAAATGCAAAACCCCGCATTTCATTTGACATGTGTTCATTATTATATACAGTTTGGCTGAAAAATGAAGTGGCCCCCCCCAAAAAAAAACAAGTCTTTTAGTAACAGCAAAAGCAACTGAGACACATTAACCGTCTATCATTAATCCGAATTTCTTCAGTGTATCTGACTTGACCTTCAATTGTCAACCAGTCGGAAGCAAGTTCTTTTCACTACTGTCAGACATTTTTCAAGGGATTACGGTAGAGTAATCAAAATGACCTTATTTTTGTCTCTTTCTTACTGGCTGTTTGCAGTGCAGTGCGGTGGAGGTTAGTTTAGTGAGGCAGAAACTTCCCCTTTTCTTGATTAGCAATCATACGATTAACTAGTTTAGTAAGACTATTCGGCAGAATGACGGGCCAGTTTAAGTTTCCGTGGCGTTATTACTCAGTACATCGAACCCGAGATGCTCACAGGACAACAGATTTGCGCGTACTTGCTTCCAGGAAGCCGTAGCAATCTCATCAAAAAATATTAACACAGTTCGACTTACGCAGAGTTCGCTTAATCAATCGCCTATACAATGTATTCTCCTTTAAATTTGCGCTTTTACACCCAAACAAAGAGCGGGCGTTTATTTTCAGTCTTCTTTTCGATCAACAAAATGTTTATCGATATACAGAATTACCGAGAGCCAAGAATTTTTCCTAACTGATGATTCAGATTTTCATGCTTGCAGTCTCGAATTGCAGCGTATACACGAATGAAGTCATTATCTCCTCTATCAGTATCAGGCTTCCTACAGGCTTGGTCTAAATTGTTTTCACTGTCAATCAGGAATAGTACGAGGGAACAGGTTCTCAAAATCCTGTGTAAAAGTTTGGGTCACTGCATCACCTCACCACACGTCTCTGGCTTCCTGAAAGCAAATCGTCGCAAACACTTGCATCTGCAGCGTACTGTACACTTTTTTTTGCCGTGAGTACCAGGCAATTGCGCCCTTATAATTGCAGTTTGCGCAGATGCCGGGGCATCTGGCTTTTACTAGACATGGGACTAGACAAACTCTGATTGGCTCTATTTGTGTTATGCAAAATTGCGGCGCAGAAGTGACTGTCACGTCGCGGGTTCGAGCAACAGTGTTGGGATTCTGTGTTCTGCCTATGCCTTGTTTAAGTTCTGTACCTGGCCTAGCCTTGCTTATTGATTTTCGTGTTTGGTGACCACTGCTCTATTCTGACCATTCTTAGTATTGTGATTGTGTTTTGGTAATTTTTGATTTCCTGGTTTATTATTTTCATGTCTTGTATTATTCATAGTCTTTGCCTTATTTTTTTTTGCCATGCCTTGCTTTGCACTTCGTCTACCCAGTCTTGTCTTATGTAGGTCTTTGCCCACGGTCCCTAGACTTGCGTGCCACTCATTTGGGTGATTTATTGGTTTCTGGGTTTCAACCTTCTTTCATTATCCCGTGTTCTTCCTTCCTCTCTCTTTTGCTATCTACTAACAGTTTGTTGTTTTCGCTTAATTACTAACCCACATTAACATTGTATATTTTTACTAATATGTACTCGGGATTTTATACTTGCACATATTAATTGACTAACGATCTCTCAGCAGTCGCCCAATTCTAGTCTCCGCCTCCTTGCCTATGCCTAATTATCTCTGCTACGAATTTCTGTGGATTTCCACTAATACTTTGTGCTTTCCTTTCTTTAATCTATACACTTTAGTACTCCTTAACCGGAGCTGTTGTTCTGTACATAGGTTTGTCTTGTGAATCCTGTCTGCGTTTTGGCTTTTGCCATATTCATGTAATTAGACTATTCCTCATGGGTCACTCCTGATTATTGTATCATTGATTGCACATGTTTCCCCCTGGTCATGTGTTCGCCCCGGATGTGTATTTAAGATGTCTGTTTATGCACTTCCTTTGTTAGATCGTTCTTCCTAGTTTCCTGTGCCACGTTTGTGTTCTGCCTTGATTCATAGAGATTTATCTTTCTGACTGGACTGCCTGACTACGAGCTTTGCTTATTCCCTGTATTGTACCGCATTCTTGTTTATCGACCTCATTTTGCCCGACTACAGATTTTGTGATTGGTGCCTTGGTTTTGACTCTGGATTACGCCCATTGGAATTTGTTTTTGGATTGCGGACTTTGTACTGTTGCCAGCTCTGTTGGGGGGTTTCCATCTTCAGAAATAAAGCCTCCTTTTTGCATTTATCTGGTTTTCGCTATTGGTTCATTTCGTAAATCACAACACACAGTCGTACCAACAGGCAGTGATCGGCGGCTTCTCCAAAGTAGCGCAGAGTAGCTTCAAGATTTAAAATTGGGAAGGGATTTCCGAGAAAGGGAAATAAAATAAATAGCTTTGTTTGTTGCTCAAGCACCTCCTGCTCGTCAGGAGGATTATGAGCCTGTTCATGTCCAGGTATCCTCTGCCCTCGTTCTGTACTTGAAGATTCAACTAATGAGCATATTAGAAGCAGTGGCTGACAGGCGCATGCTTTGGTGGAGCAATCCTCTTCACTCTCCTGAATTTGGCAACAAAGCGCAACCGTGTGCTCAGATCATTAAAATGGGGCCCTTTGAGTTAAGGATACTTGAACCCAGTTTTCGTTCTTTTCATCCTCTGAGGATTAATTTTTTTTGCCTGGGTGGCACAAAGGAGTTATGTTTCCAGCCTGGTATGAGTTATTAACCCCTTGAGCGCTGAATACATTTTCAAGGAATTAAAAATGTAGTTGTCCTAAGCTGTTGAAAACAACAGCGTCTGATTTTGATATCTTACATCGTTGGGCAACTATAGTTGCCCACGACGCTGAAAGGGTTAACCATCGGCTCTCATAAGTTCCCAGAACATCTTCTGCAGTGATCAATGTCAGGGGATTCTCAAAAACCCCATACAAATGCAGTGAATTTCACAAATGGCAATTCGTATGTAAATGTAACATAATCCAAATGTGTTTTTCATGAAAATTTCAAAAACTTTTAAATGCATGCTTAATTTCTATTACAACCTTTTGTCCCAAAAAGTTGGGATGCAGTATACAATACAGCTAAAGACCAAATACAATGATTCATACATCATTTAGACTGTAAATTTCATTGAAAGTTCTGTGCGCATGCATTTACATTGATATTGATCTGCCCCCATAAGCAAAGGAAGTTAATCATTTCATGAACAGCCGAGACAAGGTTGCTTATCATTTTACCTATAGATCCTTGGCTGATTATCCTTTCATGCACAGCTTAGACTGATAATCATTTAATAAACATCCGGAGGCGTTCGTCATTTCACTTGTAGCATAGGCTGCTAATCATTTAATGCAAAAGTTAGCCTGATTATCACTGCATTTTTATCTAAGGTTTAAAGTCATTCAATGCAGAGGGTTTTTCACAGTCCTTGAGTGAATTTCTCGTGTGTCCCTTTCGAATTCAGCAACTTGCATGTCTGTTCGGTGTATGTGCCTTGTGATTGGTTTCCATCTTGTGCGTCTTCCCCGACTGGCTGAATCTCGTTACAAGGTTGACTGTGTTACAGTTATTTAAGCTTTATGTGCAAGTTGCTGGATTGTGAAGTAGTATTTGTTCTAAGCTCCCAGTCAATGTATGTTAGTTTAAGTTCTTGTCTTATGCCCCCAGTACTTCAGTGATAGGCTTTTCTCTACGAAGTCATTTAGTTAATTCGAACAAGCCTCCAGTTCTAACCAGGGTCCAAGATCGAAACGGCGTTCAAGTAAACCCAACTCAGACATGTTCATCTATTCAGTAACCAAGAACAAGCTCAATCCTAATCAGGGTCTAGGACTGACACTGTGTTCTTGTTAACCCCTCCAAGTTTTTTCTCCTTGTCCAGTCAGTTCGGAAAAAAGCTTGTCCAGGAGTGGGACCACATTCCTCCCAAGCGTGCTCTGAAGCAGTTCAGTCCTGATGAAGTCTATTCACCATCAGGCTGCATACCGGAAGCTACTGGCTGGTGACTGTCAGCCCAGCCTTGCCTGTCACATCTGTACTGAGCTGTCAATCATTATCTGGGGTTCGGTCTCCTCTTCATCAGTGGTTTTGTGCCCAGTGTGTACTGTACTGCCGTAAATAAACTACCTTGTGGACTGCATGTCTGACCCCGCACTTGTTTCCAAGTCTGAACCATAACAGGTTTGGTCATTCGTCATTTCATTGACATTTCCGGCTGAAACTCATATCATAGGTACACTACCAGTCAAAAGTTTTTGCACACCCCAATATCTTCTGTAATTGTTACATTTTTTTATATTTTGTTCTGGTGTATAAGTCTCATATTGGTTGTGCTACAATAAGGTAGAAAAACTGAAGCCCAATGCATAAACCATGCATGTAACAAAACAAATTAAGAAAAACCAGGGTCACTCATTTTGTCAATATTTACGCAGATCAGTAACGATGGTCTAATCCAGTGCTTCTCCAACCTCTCCTGGAGGCCCACCTCACCTGTCCTGCATGTGTTAGATCTCTTCTCTTGCTCCAGCACAGTTGAGTCAAATGACTTTCAAGTGAAATGCAAGTGACTCATTATCAAGCAGCTTCAGGGGGTTGATAGTGAGCTGATCATTTCAATCACCTGCGCTGGATTCCATATGTATTTTTGTCGTAAATTTATTATTTGTAATGAACAAGCATGAGTTCCAGTGATTTCCAGATAAAGACTTGAAAAGATCTTAGGGTGCGCAAAAGGTAGTGTAGCTCAGGCTGATCAAAAATTCTTGCACATTGTAGCCTGTTACTAAAGTCATGCACAGCTTGTGCACATAATAACTTCCCTCACAGCTTTCACCGGGTCTTTTATAGAGAACCGCAGTCCTGCTGTGTTGTGCAGCTTTAGCCTTTCATGCAAGGTAATTGAATTGCTCCTAATTTCGCACCCATAATCATCAGAAGATTGGAACGCAACACAAGGAACTGATTGGCATATGAGAGATAAACTTCCCAAAAACTTAGTTGGCTTAGAGGAGCTCTTTCATATGTGACAAAGACACCTGATCCACGCTTGAAAAAAAAATTAATGAACTAACAGTGTCAAGCTGATATGACAATCCATATTTCACAATACTGGTAGTTCAGTCTTGTTGGATTCATTCTCTTGGAAAACACTACAAACAAGCAGCAGCACCTTGTCCACTACAGTAACCTTTTTATACGCTCCAACTGGTACCCCCAGGAGAAATGTTCCTCAAGATTCAATACAACCTCATTGATACTTGTGTTAAATAAAATCAAAATGGGACGGTTGGACCCATGTGACGGCTTTTTTTGAGGCCCATAGTGCTTGGTTACACCCCTCATCAAAGATTACAGTTTCCGTCATCATAGTTGAGAAGATGAGAGATCACAACTGTGAACACAGTTATTTCTTGTAGTGTTAGGTGTCAGAACCTGTTATACAAAGCAGTTCCCCAGTTTTCTACTATTTTAATAATTCTGCAATATAGATGCTCTGCAGCACTTGAGGCCTCTAGGTGTGTGTGTGTGTGGGGGGGTAGTGAGGGTGTTTGAGTTGGGCGAAAATTAGTATTATGCTTGTTATGTGAGGTAGAAATGCACTGAGTGAACCTAAATCACAGTATGAATCAGATGTTTCAAGCTGAACAATAAGATCAAGTGCTTTCATGCCAATGAGCACATTCAGTATGACCTTTAGGACACGTTGATAAACATGACCAAAAGTGAAAGTGAATAAATGCCCCCATTATTCATCCACTTGATATTTAATTAAAATATTAACAAAAATGTAACCTGAAATAATTATAAGGGTGTCTGAAAGAACAAAAAACATTATGAAACATTTTTTTTTAAAGGCGCATGCGACAGTTATTGGATCTCCTGAATATAACACTTTGTGCAGACTCGCATTGCCCAGACAAGAGTCCGGAGTCTTTACCGATAGTGCACGAAAAGGTTGGAGGTGACAGACCAAGGGATCTGGAACAATGGCTCCATGCACAATCTCTCTGAATCCTTCACATTTCTGGATGGACTCTCACATTTCTGGATGGACTCTCATTTTCAGTTAGTCCCACAGACAAGGCCAGATTATCCAAATTATGACTGGTGTGCGAACACTGGGGCATCATGCTGGGAGGGGCATCACATGTTTTACGAATCCTCAGTTTTTAGTTTTTTTTTTTAACTGGAAGAGATGCGTATGTATATTATGAACAAATTCAAACTTAACTGTTGATATCAAAAGAGTATATTGAAAAAAAAAAGAATATGAATTAAAAAACTGCGATTTGGAACTGCCCTGCCAAAGTCACAGAAAGGCCAAACTGGTCCCAGATCGGTGTTGCAAGCTGAGCTAGAATCCCGCCATTTACGAAAGTAGAAACTGAATGGGCACTGATCTCTAATCAGTTGTTGATCACAACAATGTGCTTTCGTTTCTGAAATCACGCGCTACAACATACTGAGCGGCGGGGGAAGCAACCAAGGGGCTGCGCTAATCGGACAATCAAAGAAAAAAGTACGAAAGATATCCACGCTACCAAATGTACCAGAAATATCTTGCTTTTTTAACATTACTCGCGGCAAAGAAGTTGTCCGTAGAGACGCAACTGTTCTGCCCGTCAATTCCGCTCCTCCAGCGCTCGCAGCAAGTGCTTACGTTACAAAAGTCAGCCATGTACCTTAGAGGCTAATGCTAATGAGGCAGATGCAGCAGCGCATAACATTTGCTGACGTTAACGGGAGCCTGTCGCAGGTGGGATGACAGCAACAGCTGAACTCGGAGACGGAGAACGTTAGCATGATCGCAAAAGCAGACAATGGAGAGTTCAGACAATAGAGAGGGTTTTTTAAAACCCTCTGCCATAGAATTTCAGTCCTTAGTATTTAGTAAATGTAAATGTAAATGTGTGGCCTTTGTTGCCATAAATGTCAATACCCAAGTTAAGAGCCATTTTAGTGACTGGATGGAAAGTAATCATAATTAAGGGGTGATCTGAGGTTAAATGAAATATGACAACCGAGCAAGCTCATTAAATATGCAGAAAACGTCTGGCACCAATTTAACTCTATGATAGAATTCAGTTTTTCCTTCATCATTTAAAAGCCATTGCTTATCCAAATGCAATGACATAAACTGGGCAAAAAATGGCTATCAATTTTGTGATTTTTGGGCATTTTACTCACATTTTGAAATTATTTTGCGCAGAATCTGACGAATACTGAAAATATTCAAAGTATTTAACAGATAGGGAAATTTTGCCGATGTCAATGCATTTCTAATGAAGTACCTGCAGCCCAAATTTAATAGATTTTCAATGATAAATACAAAAGTTATGGCTGCCACAAACATGAGAAAAATGCCTTAGGAAATCAAAGGAAAATGCATTGGACCGCATTGAAAAGTTGTGTTCAGTTTTTCATCCATGTAGCAATTAGTGATTATTAAAGGTAGGTTATTATAGAATATTTTTATTCAAAAAATTTTTTTTGGAAAAATGATCAAATTTTGCCCATTTAACCCCAGATCACCCCTTAAGATTTTGGGCACTGTCCTTGAAGGTAGCAAGGTTGTCACACTGTCCTTGAAGGCACCGTTATTATTTTCACCATTGGCAATCTTCTTTTGAAGGCTTGTTCAGCTGGTGCTTTAGCTGTCATTATTGCTGTATGCCAGTTAAGTTGTTTATAAATGAAAAGCTAGTATTATCAAAAAGAAGAGTGGTCCATTTCTGTGTTCTATAAGCCATGTTAAGTAACCATTTTTGTAGCAAAATTTCAACACATCTTTAGGGTCATTGTCCTGTTAGCAGATTCCACCAAAGCCTAGTTCAGGCTGTCTAACAGAGACTAAGTACTGCTGGAACTTGATGGAATCCATGTGACCATTAATCCTGAAAAGTTGTGCAAGGCATCTGGAGAAAAATCAGGCCCCATTGACAGAATGTTCCGGAGAAATGAAACCCACATCTTAGTAGTTGGTAGTAGATGGTCCAAATCCAGAACACAGCAGACAGCAATGGAGGTGAAGGAGACTTGAGACCGAAAGGCAGTCCTGAGCCTGAGAGCTGCAGCCGTTTTACCGGTGCAGGGTGAGGTTGAGGAGATGAGTGGATGTCAAAGCCAGGAACGCCACTCGAGGGAAGTCGGGGCCGGCAAAACAATGGGGAGCACTGGGCCAACACAGGAATCCCGAAGAGAAAAAAAACAAACACACGGGAGGGCAGGAAAAACAAAAGAACCTGGAGCAAGGAGGGAGAAGAATGAAATGTGAGAGAGCACTGTTTAAGATGAGTACTGTTCAACATGTGGTGGAACAATGGCAATCTGGTAAAGAAAAAGACAGAGAGTAGACCCAGCAAATTCTAGATGTTCCTTCTACGTGTTAAAGTTCTGTGAGAAACTGGTGGTTTTTACACGTCATATTTTGTGTGTCGCTTTCAAAGCGTGAAATGAAGCGCGGACCAAACTGTACATTCAAACACGTTGATTGCAGGCACCAGTCGAGAAACAGAACTACACTCAGATAACGTGGCAAAACGAAAAAGCAGGTGCAGGAAAGGGTGTGAGGAATACACGAGAGGATTGACATGGCAAGGAAATAATTAACTATTCAATCAGACAATACAGAATGGAATGGAAAGAGCTGGAGAACCGCAGAGTCAGGACGTGACACATAACACAACACCAAACATCCACCACCATACTTCACAGAAGGGCTGTGGTTCTTTACAAGATGGCTATCGTTGTATTTTCTCCAAACCATCCTCTGTTTTTTTAATTATTATAAACAAAGGGCTCTGTTTTAGTCTCACACAGAACAATCCCACAGGAATTTCCTGTAAGCTTTGGCAAACTTAACGATCATGACTTCATTTCTTTGATGACAACAGAGATTTTTGTCAGGTGAATGTGCTCGTGTAAATGCCATCTGATCATAGTTTTGGAGACTTTCTGACCAAAGGCCAATATTAATGTCCGTAATTCTCCAAATGTGACCCTTGGAGTTTCCTCAATCACTTGAACCATCCTACCCACACGGAATGCTTTAAAAATAGGCACACGCCCACTTTCTGGCAGATTTTTCAGCATTGCCTCATCTCTTGAAATCTTACTTTTGACCCTGATGGCTTGAGTGGGTATAGTATGCTCAAATTTGATCGACAATACTGCCCATAATGTTGGAATAATTTTTTATTCAGACACTTTACATATCAAGAATAAATCGTATTGAGCTGCCGAATAGCTCACTTGGTTAAGGCACTGTATTGCAATGCAGAAGTGTCTATCACGTCGCGGGTTTGAGCCCCAGTCGTACCAACCGGCAGTGGGCGGCAGCTTTTTCAGCGTAGCGCACAATTGGCAAAAGCGCTACAGGGTTTCAAATTGGGAAGGGACTGTCGGAAATGGGATATAAAATAAACAGCTTTGTTCGTTGCTCAACTGCCTCCTGTTGGCCAGACGGGGGCTCGTCAGGAAGACTCTAAGGCCCGTATTCAGAAACGACACTCACACTCACCATATAGTGAGTACGACTGAAATGTAACTGGAGTGTGAGAAAGAGATTGACCGATCACTAACCAAGAGAGCGGTCCCACTCCTCGCCAATTGCTATTCATAAATGCCACTCGAGCATCACTGACAGTAGTGGGCACTGGGTAAAACAGGCGGTGCGTTGGCTGCTGCAAAGGGACGCTCAATCCTCATCCTTCAGCGCTGAATGACCTAAGCCTGTCGTAGTTTACTTTTCTTGATTAGAAAGTTTCTCAGATAAATTGGTAAAACGACAATCAAATTTATTTTTGATAGCGTTGTTATACATTGCTTCACAAAATTGAGGCGTTTCTTTCGCACATAAATGACAACGTAAATTTCAGCATGTCTTCATAAATTCTGTGGAAGAGTGGCTCGCGAAAGACGCAGGACGCGAGGCTCACTAAGCAACAAACGATGAAACGTGCCGGACATTTCCTTCTACATTCAGCGGTTAACAATGCAGACAAGGATGGAGTCTCGTGACTTAGAGCTACACGAGCCTCGCAGACCAGTCCACACGCGCCCCACGAGCCAGCTGAGCACGGCATTTTGCAACCCATGAGTAAAGAAAAGCGCGAGAAATCTGAATGCGTGACAGTTGACAGATACGCATCATTATTGAAAACTGGCCAGACCTGATAATGATGAGAGTTTTCAGAGTTACTGCAATTGTAATTTAAATGAATTGAAAACAGGTCATGTCCAATCATTATTTTTAAGGGATAGTTTTGACCCTCCCCTATTGCCAGTTCACCAGTAGGTACTGGTGGGTACACAAATGCTAACCTTGAGTTCACCACAGTGCAGTTCGTAAACACTGAAACCAGGTGGTCAGTTAGTAAGTTACCGGCATCGTTATCGTCATTATAGATAAAATTTGCGTGGTTGCCTAAGGCCCGTATTCAGAAATGACACTCACATTAATTGAGTGCGAGTGAGTACTAAAACTTAGTTAGTGTCAGGTTATACTAAATGAGTCATAGGTTGCCTTAACACTCATTTGCTTTCAGAGACCTCACTCACACTGAAAAAAGCGTATCTTTCTGAGTGAAGGTTGAGTGCAGGGAACACCTCCCTTGAGCCGCACTAACTTGCGCCGGTATTTCGTTGTCATGGCTTTCAGGTGGTTGCAAACATTGGAAACTCTGGATCACTTACTGCCACGTGCTCAACGCTATCGCAACTATGCAAATTTTAACTCTAATGATGACAACGATGCCGGTAGCTTACTAACTGACCATCTGGTTTCAGTGTTTACGAACTGCACTGTGGTGAGCTCGAGGTTAGCATTTGTGTACCCACCAGTAGCTACTTGCGAACTGACAATAGGAGAAGCTCAAAACCATTCCTTGAAGATAATGATTGAAAAAAGGTCATATCCAACCATTTAATAAAATTTTATTTACTTGAACTACAAAAATCCATAGGATTATCATGTGTCGCCAGTTCTACTTGTTAAGTTAGAGTGAGCATTGATAATTATCGCCCTGTTTTCAATTCACTTAAATTACCATCGCAACTCCGAAAACTCTCAAAATTATCTGATGTGGCCAGTTTTTATGAATGACACATATCTATTAACTATTATCTATTATCTATTAGTTTCTCACACTTTTCTTTACTCCTGGGTTGGAAAATGCAGCGCTCAGCTGGCTCGTGGGGCGCGTGTGGATTGGTCTGCGAGGCTCATGTAGCTGTAAGTCACGAGAATCCATTCTTTTCTAGATTCTTAATTGCTGAGAAGGAAATTGTCTGGCACATTTCACAGCTTGTTGCTTAGTGAGCCTCACGGGCTTTCCTGCGCCTTTCGCGAGCCACTCGACCACAGAATCTATGAAGGTATGCTGATATTTTACGTCGTCATTTATGTGCGAAGGAAACGCCTCAATTTTGTGAAGCAATGTATGAAGACGCTATAAAAATAAATGTAATTGTCGTTTTACCAATTAGTCAGAGAAACTTTCAAATCAAGAAAAGTAAATTGCGTCAGGTTTAGGTTATTCAGCATTGAAGGGTGAGGATTGAGCGTCCCTTTGCAGCAGCCGACGCCACCGTCTCTAGTACGCAGTGCCCTCTACTGTCAGTTATGCTCGAGTGGCGTTTGTGAATAGCAACTGGCGAGGAGTGGGACCGCTATCTGGTTAGTGGTAGGTCGATCACTTTCTCACACTCCAGTTTCATTTCAGTCGTACTCACTATATGGTGAGTGGAGGGTGAGTGTGAGTGTTGTTTCTGAATACGGGCCTAAGCCTGGTCATGTCCGGGTATCCTCCGCCCTTGTGCTGAACTTGCGAAGATTCAACCAATGAGTGTATAAGAAGCGATGGCTGACAGGCATGAGCTTCGGAGGAGAGCCGCAAACTGTTTACACTCTCCTGAAATGGCAGCAAGGGGTCGCAAACGAGCAAGCCTTGTACAGAGTTCACCAATTGGGCATTCCAGATTCAGGTGGGATTGGAGATGCCAAATTTATTTAAAAAAAAAGAATACATCATATTGTCAAAATCATTTCATGAAAAGAGGTTAAAAAAAGCAGCCACTTCTTCATTTGTGAAGCTTGTGGCTTACTGTCTTTTTTCATCAGCATGAGGTTAGATGACTTAGGTAAATTGGCTTCATTTATATTCCCAGGGAGAAAACGGAAGTCATGGGTGACCAGTTGGTTTTCTAATCATTATGGTGAACTGTAATCCTAAAAAAATGACTGTAATATAATGGATTTTTTTCCTTTCGTCAAATTCAAGTTTGATCATTCTTAATATGTTGAAAAAAAGATTGCTAGGATAAGAAGAAACCACATTTTGACAGAGCCTTTTTAACTAATATTCACCAAGAGTGCAAATATTAATGTAAGGCGCTGTAAGACACATTTTCTGTTGCTGCTGGGTCGTAGGGCGAGAGCATTAAAACTGCCATGCTTTCCTCAGTGATTCACAAGTAGCCGAGCAATTGCTCATCTGGAATAATTAAAAGTTCATTTTAATGGGTCATTGTTGACACGGCGAGATTTAATTTTCTGCAGCCTCATTGCACTACTTATGCTAATGCCCTGGGAAGTAAAGTGCAGATGAAACCGAAAGAAAAGCGAATATTTTCAACAGGAGTTGCACACCGAATACAGGATGGTAATCTAAAAATTAACTTCCCTAATTGAATGGTGCCATCAGTAATTTGCAGCCAGACAGCTGCGGTGGCATTGTCAAGCTCTGTCAACATGAGGAAACGGAGCAGGAAGGCGATTTGTTTGATAGACCTCTCAAGATCCCTAAAATGAACGATAGCGGCTGTTCTCGTGCAAAGCCATGAATAGCCTCACAAGCACTGAAGGTTTAAGGCATTAAAGCTCAGAAAAGCTTTTTTTTTGTTGCCCCGATCCTTCTTGGCACTATCAGAATTGGACTGCTGCTACTCTTAGTAATTGTAGCTTGGAACTGAGAATTAATGTAATTTTCCTATTTAAATTCAATGATGTGCTAAAATGGCTCGTCATATTTGGCGCACTGCATTCTACTGATTAGCATCTCGAAGACATGCCTGACTGTTGAATGTAATGAGTTTTGCAAGGGCTTGAGGGCAAATGTTCAGAATATATGGGGCAGCCCTGCTGTACGCTGTCAGAAGATAAACTACATCATCGTACCTGTAGGGTACAATGGCTAATTACTAAGGCAGTGCCCTCTCGGATACACCTATTTGACCCTTTAAAATCTATATGTTGCTTGAAAGCCCTTGAAAGGGTACATAGTTTTGTCGAGGTTCAATTATTAGCTCTGGGAGGTACATTAGTGAGACTTCACCTTGAGGGACAGAAGTGGACTTCCACTTTACCCATAATTCTGAGGGTGGAACCGCTGAATGAGGCAAGCTTTCTTACATTAGATGGGTTTACACGGAGCCAAATATTCCAATTAAAATGAGTTTAGAAGCCCAAACCGAATAAAAACGCTCCATATAAACACCCCAATCAGAATAAACAGGCTTAAACCGAATGGCATTTCACTCAACTTCAGAAGGGTTGAATATTCCTTTTCACAAACCGATGAAAAGTGAAATTTTATCACAGAAACAGTGAAATGGAAAGTTTTCAGGCCGCGTTCTTTCTATCCATGCTTTGTCTTGACGTAAATGAACAATGACGTTTCTTCACTTGCAAATATGGTGGATTCCAAGCGCAGCATGCAGAACTGGTCTACAGAAACTCTCAAACAACTGAACATTATCACACGCGTAGATGATAGGAAAACAATAAATAGCGAACTGTTTCAAAATGTCAGCAAAAAACTTGGCCTGGATAGACTGAAATGTCGAACAAATTAGAACTGCTGGAAAACGTTGAAGACCGGCGACTATAAGCCAAAACAGCACCACAACAAAAGTGGATACTTTTTTCATCAATCTGCACATGTCACATCTGTTCTGATTAAATGCGGTGTCACATATAAACACCAGATCGGAATAGATCACGCCACATGTAAACAATCGACCTGAAATCTTCAATCAAAATGATTTCAAACAGAATGAAAAAAGTGCATGTAAACCTGGCTATTCAGAGTGAAAACATTCAGGTAGGCAGGCCTCCATGGTCAGGTTTGGGAACTCGAGCTCTAGCAGCTGAATGAAATGAGCTTAGTCAGAATTGGAGTAGAAAAATACAGTTTGGTAGATCTCCGGACACTTTGTCGAACACCTCTGCTCTGGCTGTTCCCAGAGGATTCCTTAAGACCGGAATAAAAACCTACAGGTCGGTATATCTTCAGAAACAGGGTCGGGCAGCTCTAGTACTAGACAGTCTGCAGTGCTGTCGTATTACCCAACATATCGTCCAACCCATACGATCACATCAGTTATTTGGTCCCACCCTCAAATATAACCCTTAGGATTGATTCTTAGACCAAAGGAGCACTGTTTTATAAATTACTGTAAGAGCAGCAGTGCTCCTTCAAAAACAAATGGTTAGAGATGGATTAGGGTTCACAGTCAGGGAAAAGCTATTGTTGTTATATACAGTTTAGCCTCTTAAAAAGGTTGCAACCTGTACTTCGTACAATAGAACTTGCAGAAGCAGGAATAGAACATGGACCTCTAGTAGGGAAATCCTTCATTTTATACACCCACCTGACCTCCAACCCTTTGGACCTTTGCTGTGTTCATAATTACTCCAGTTGCTAGAGGGCACCTTTACATAAACACAGGTTGTTTTTCCTATCTGCATTTCCAACCTATCCAGTCATTTTTGGTGGGAGGACAGCCCGGTGTCATCTGCAGGAAAATCCAAACCAAGGGCTGGCATAAAATTAGGTGTAGGGGGAAAAAAACATGCATATATTGTATAAATGATTCTTTAAAAAATGATGATTAAGCACAGATTAAAGTGAAACCTCATTATTTCATAATTCTGAAGTAAAACTTCATTAAACATTAATTTCCTTGAGCACTTGGGTTGGTTGTATTTATTATTAATGTGTCTTTGTGGCTTGACTGCTTTGCAGAATAGTCTCCAAGAACAGAAGTTTTTTCACCATGGTCTGTGCCAATTTCCAGATTCCTGTTTCTTTCAAAGCTGTGTGCATGGAAGGCACTTATTGAGTGAACACTATTGAACCATGCACTTGTGACTCTCTCCCAATCAAATAGGTTTTCAAAGACTGTGCTTCAATATTGATAAGGACCATTAAAGCCATGTTGTTTGTCCTGCATGCATAGAACATCATGTTGACAACCTCCGGCATTGTCAGAGGCAACAATACATATTTGCTTTCTCACATATGAAGCAGTGTTGATTTGTGTGCTGCCATTTGCCTACAGCCGTTCTAGTCGACAGCACAAGGATATTTTAAATAATAAATTTGTAAATGCTTCGCTGACAGATGGGGTATAGTGAAGAGAAATGCTTTATATCCTGCGAGATAACATCTAGACAAGAGAAATGGTCGACAGAGGTGAATAATAGAGGGCTTCTTTGCCAGATACAGATACAGTACATTATCAACCGGCATAAAAAACAACATATTCTTAAAAAAAAAACATTTGTTTCATATGGGATAGGGTTCACAGTCACGGAAAAGCAATTGTTGTTTTATACAGTTTAGCCTCTTAAAAGACAGTTGCAACATTGTCGATCATTGTCCCTGCACCTGTCGATCAACTAGCCAGTGGGATTTTCGCTCCAATCATTACACAGAACACCTCATTCAACAGCGAGAGATCCTATCGAGTGGGCAATTAATGCTAAATTATGGCTGTAGTGAGAATGCACAAGATGGTACATTTCCAGTGATACATGGATAAAGAGAATACATACGAATACCCTAATGACCACTGCAATCACCCCAAACTGATAAATTAGAGCAGGGGCTGGTAGCTTGAGTACACTGAAAATAAAACACGTGATGAGCAAGGACCAAGGGCAGTAATATATAATTATTGAATTCAGTTGAGGTAAATCCAACGATTTATCAACCTTGGACAACTGGTCGCCTCGACCAGTAAGGAGGGAGCGATTCCATACCTCAAATAATTATTTGATTATTGATTTCAGTTAGGTTTAATCCAACGGTTTATCCACCTTGGACAAGTGATATTCACTGATCATTGGATTCACCGATGACTGAACAGTCAATAACTGTTTTATTATATGACCCTGCTTGAAAATATAACATAAGAGAAGAGCAACAACTTTGACTAAAAGCTCTGCACAGGGATGGAGTGACACAAAATACGAACACTCTCAGGTGCTCCTGCGGGGAAACCTCATCTATTTTTAGCAGGAGGTCATCGGATTATTATATTCACCTTTCCCGCGGTGAATATCACTGTCTACAGTGACCAGCGGAGCTCGCCTCGACCAATCAGGAGCGAACAAATCCTGATGTCATATTATAAAATCACTAATTGACTTTCTCTGGTTCATGGCAAAAAGGGACTTTGGCCATTTTCAACCTGCACCCCCCCCCCCCCCCCCCCCAAATTCCAACAACAACTGTGACCGTAAGCTGATGATTTTCTTTTCCCTTAAATGTTTGTTAAACACCTCAACAATAGCTCAGACATTCCTATGCGTGAAACTGCTGTACTGTATTCCAAATGCATGATTAATAGCTCTATTGATCTATCAGCGCATATTTTAGGCAAACAGCAAGTGAATTTATTTATACATCTCCTGCCGAATCTGCATCCTTTTTTCCTGAACCTTTGTTCTCTTATTAATTACTGTAAACACAAGGGATTTCTGCTCGACAGTGCATAATGGATATCGCTCCAGTCCTTTCGATTAATCTTTCAGCTCTCTCTGTGGAAGTCAATGACAGCACCTGGTTCTATTAAAAAATAATGAATTCAGGAAGGTAATTTACCTGAAATAATTACGTTTTTGCATGCTAAAACTGACAAATATTTGCTGGGGAGCAACATGTGACTGCTCTACCAAATCTAATCCTAAAATAAGTCTGCTAGTGAATATATTTTTTCCTTAGGTTGAACAAACTCAATTCTAAAAACTTTTAAGTGGCTCAATTTGCTATCTCTGTTTTGCTCATCTCGCATAATTAGTTGGGGACACTTCTTTCCTCATGCAAAGTGTGTTTGTCCTAATTTGTATTTTTGGGATGTTGAAATAAATGATTTGAATAAATTAGTTTCACTCAAGAATAAAATTCCCTGCATATTCAGTCCTTGGATTTCTATAAGCTTTTGTTGGGGATTGAGATTGTTTATTGCACAGTACTTTGCCAAACAGCTAAACTTTTCTTTTTTGTCTGAAACAGACGAGCCGTGCAGTTGTTGAATTAATCAACTTCAACTCAGTGCACAAAAGAGGAGCCGTGTTGTTCTTTAGATGGTAGGATTGTGATATCCTCCCAAAAACAAAATCACTGGATTACATATTCGGGTCTGCTATTGTCGACTAATGATTAGCTGACTGCATAAGGCTTAAGTTTGTAACTATATAACTATTGGGCCAATTCTCCATTCAGAGAGGGTGCCTTTGCCAAAAATATGTACAAAACGCTTGTGCCTAATTTCAGTAAATGAGTTTAAGTTCCCTTTATCCGGAATTTGCAAAAGTTATGATTGAATCATAATGTTAATGTACCCACAGTAGGCTTTTCGTAAGTCAGTGCAATTTAAAAATTTTAAATATTCATGTTTTGAAAGGGAAAAAGGTGAAAAAAAACTTGATACGCCATCTAAGCTTATCAGATTTTTCTGTTCCAAAGCCATTTGAGTGCCAGATCTCTCATTACAGGACGGACAGGAAATATATGAGCCCACTCCATTTGTACCGCCTGAGAGCTTTTTCATCTTGGTTTTAGGAGCGGCTGCCCAGTATTGACTACATCATCGATTAAAAAGAGCTAGGTGTCCCATTAATACTCCCATGTCCTCAGACCCGTACACCTTGCATCAGATCCTAATGCTTTGCAGAGAGGAGCGAGACTTCTTTAAACCATTACACAGTTTTATTTTTATTTAAGAATTAGTGATCGTGTGGCGGATAGGCACAGAGCATTCTTACATTTGAATCTTTTGAGGACCATGGTCAGTTGCACTGTCACACCCAACCATAGTGACATTAGTCAATGACATCAGATTCATGCTACTTATAACTTTGAACTTATCCATATACAACCTCAATTCCGTAATAGTTGGGACAAAGTGTAAATTGTGAATAAAATCAAAACGTAATGACTTTCAAATCACACCAGCCAGTATTTTATTCACAATAAAAAAAGATAACATAGCAAATGTTGAAACTGAGAAATTTTACAATTTTATGCTCAAAATGAGCTCATTTCAAATTTGATGGCTGCTACAGGTCTCAAAAAAGTTGGGACAGGGGCCTGTTTACCATCATGTAGCATCCCCTCTTCTTTTTAACACAGAGTGGAGGCATCTGGGCATTGAGGAGACAATTTCTTGAGTTGAGCCATTGGAATTTGATCCCACTCTTGTTTAGTACAGGCTTCCAGCTGCTGGAGAGTTTTGGGTCTCCTTTGTCGGACTTTACGTTTAATTACGCACCAAATGTTCTCAATCAGTGAAAGATCAGGACTGCGGGCAGGCCAGTTCAGCACACGGACTCTGGACTCTTCTGCTACAAAGCCATGCTGTTGTAATAGCTGCAGTATGTGTTTTAAGTTCCAGTTAAGTTCTATGTTTTATTGTAAATAACATATTAGCTCATGTAATCTGAAAGTCATTACATTTTGATTTTATTCACAATTTACAGTTTGTCCCAACTATTTTGGAATTGGGGTTGTAGTTTTAAAAGTGGTCGACTATCAAAGCTTAGCCCATATACAGCATCCTCCTCGACTATGAGAAGGTACAGAGAACACAGTGCAAGGCAAAAACTTCGCCCCTCCACTCAGCCAAGCAGTCATTTCATAGCAGAGGCCATTTTGTATTCACCTGCCACAGGCAGACTGCAGGCGACCAATCACACGCAATACTTGCTTCACTTCCTGTCTCACCAACTGAATCGGAATCTCCCCTCCTTGAAATTAGATTGGCTGAGCCTAAACAACAAGGAGATTCTAATTGTGGTAACTAAAAATAGAATAAAATAAAAACACTGGTGTGAAATTCTTACAGGTGCCTGTTCTCTCTCTCAGACAATTTGGTTTAATCCCATTTCTCCCACTTATGACATCATGCAATTAAAGTTAATGGGAGTGCATTAGTTGCAATCAAGAATCAAAATTAAAACTGCAGGTGGGATTTAGATGGACAAATTTGCTAACACACTTAGAATAAATAAGAACATTTAGTTGCAAAGTGCTGTTGCCATTGTTCCAAAGGCTACATCACAGCAGCTTTTACACCACAGAGCAATGTACGAAGGGTACCATAGAATTAGTACCGCAGAATTTAAAAATGTAGGAAAGATGCCAAAGAATTAAAGATAATTTAAAAATAGTCTGGGGACTTAAATTTACATTCTCAGCCTCCTGAATATATTCACACAGTTCTTTTACTTTTGTTGTCATAAATAACAAATGTTAAATAAAAATGACTGGAACTCACGACCCTTCTACCCTAAAATTACAATGTTTTTTATTTTAATTTCTCTTTATGCAATCATTAATTTATGCTGCATAGTTTTACCATAGTTATGTTGTGATTCTGCTTTCTGCATGTCATGTTTAAGTTCTGTGCCTGGCTATGCCATGTTTGATTCTGTGCTTAGTGACCACTTCATATGTCTGACTATTCTTAGGATTGTGTTTTGTGTTTTGGTAATTTAGATTTCCTGTTTATTATTTTTCATGTGTAGATCATTTAGTTTCCATGCCATGTTTTCATTTCCATGCTTTGCACTTTGTCTCCCCTGTCTTGTCATGTGTGTATCTTTGTTCACGGTCCCTTGTCGTGTGTGCACTCATTCGGGTGATTTATTGGTTTCTGGGTTTCCATCTTCTTTCATTATCTCGTGTTCTTCCTTCCTCTCTCTTTTACTGTCTTACTAACACATTCTAACAGTTTATTGTTTTTGCTAATTACTAACCACACTAATCTTGTATATTTTTACTAACTTTCTAACATGCACTCGGGATTGTAAAGCTGCACATACTAATTGACTAACTATCTCTCAGCAGTCGCTCAATTCTAATCTCCGCCTCCTTGCCTATCCCTAATTATCACTGCTACAAGTTTCTGTGGATTTCCACTTATACTTTGTGCTTTCCTTTTTCTTTTATCTTGGCACTTTAGTACTCCTTAACCGGAGCTGTTTTGTACTTAGGTTTGTCTTGTGATCCCTGTCTGTGTTTTGGCTACAGCCAAATGTAATTAGTTTATTCCTCATGTGTCTCTCCCTGATCATTGTTAGCATTGATTGCACCTGTTCTCCCTGGTCATGTGTTAACCCTGGGTGTGTATATAAGATGTCTGTTTGGTACACTTTCTTGTCAGATCGTTCTCCCTAGTTTTCTCGTGCCACAGTTCTTGTCTTGATTTCTGTGTTTATCTTTCTGACTGGATTGCCTGACTTTCGATTTTTGCCTTTGTGATTTTGGATTATTGTTGGATCTGTGTGTTTTGACCATTTTTCTGCCCGACTACGAGATTTGTTTGCTGCCCTGGTAACGATTCGGATTACGTCCTGTGGATTCTGGCTTGCTTCTCTGATAGAACTCTCCCTGTGTACCAGACCCATTTCTGTCCGACTACGATTACTGTGATTGCTGCCCTGGTTTTTGATACTATTTTTGCCCAACTGGATTTTGACTTTTGGATTGTGGACTCTGTACTTTTGCCTTCTGCCCTGCGGGGGTCCTCCCCCTTTATTAATAAAACAAGCTCTACTGCATTTCCTGGTTCTCGCGACTGGTTCCTGATCGCACCATTACAAGTTAAGTCATGAAAACTCACACTTGTGTTCCCTGGGTCTGTGTGTTTAGTTAGTCAATTTTAGGTTTTTATTTTGATATTGGTTTTTAGTCCATGTCTTAGTGTTCACATTTCATTCCTCTCCTGTGTTATTCCAGTCCATGTCTGACCCATGTACTGTCTTTGCTTTCTCTCCATTCGCGTCATTGATTGTAGCAGTTCTGTCTTAATTGATTGTGACACTATTTTGGGTGATTTAATGGATTCTGGGTTTCAGCCTTCCTTCCTCGTTTACTAATTTCCCCTTGCTTTTCTATATTACTAACCCCAACTAAGTTTTCTAGAATTTACTAACCAAACTAACATTGTATATTAGACTAACCTACCAACGAGCACCCGGGATTGTATAGCTGCACTTACTAATTGACTAATGATCTCTCAGCAGTCGCCCTGTTCTAGTCTCCGCCTCTTGCTTAACTTTCACTGGCTTTGCCGTTTTCCTGCAGAACCTTCTGCGTTTATCTTATCTGTCCTGTCTCTTTCTATTCACTGTGAAATTTATTTAGTTTATCCCGTCTTTGGGATTGTCTTGTGATCCTCGTCTGTGTGTTAATGTTTATCTGTCATGTAATTAGGTTTCCCTTTATGTTCCACCCCTTGTTAATTATATTAAGTTCCTGCACCTGTCTGCCTGTGGCCCTGCCTATATCTGTTCCTGCAGCAAGCCAGTTTCAGATCTGACTTTGCTCGCTCGCTTCACGCCACCACTCCTTGCCCCTGTGCACTTTCCCTCTGGTCCCCATTATCTTCTGTGTTCTCCAGCTATCATGCCCCAGCCCAGTCTGCCCTGCCTGCCGTTCCCGCTCCAGTTCCGTCTGAGTCTGCCCCCCGCCCATTTTTCCAGAGCCGCCTTCCTGCCAGCTGTGCCGTCCAGTCCTGTCCGCCCTGCCTATCGTCTCTGTGCCCCCTGATGTCTCCCGAGCCCCAAGATGAACAGCCGTTCCTAGCTGTTCCTGTCGCTGCTCCTAGCTGTTCCCTCCTGATGTTTTCCCCAACCCTTCTCCCGGCCAGCTGTGCCTTCCGAGTCAGCCACCTGCCAGCTGTGCCCGTCTTCTCGTCCTGTGCCTGCCCTCTGCCTTTTGTCTCCAGCCTCTGTCCCGAGCTTTCCGAGTCTGCCCCTATTCAGAGTTTCCCCTTATTCTGAGTCTGCCCCTGTCAGTTCCCGAGTCTGCCCCCTGGTGTTCCCTTCTATTAGTTTTGGATTCCTGAGTTCTCCTTCCTTCAGTGCAGTTGCACGGTGTTTCTGTTGGCCGGAGTGCCCCGTTTTCCCCTTTCGAGTTTTCTGGTTTCATTTAATAATATTTTTGGATCCCTGCATATGGCGTCTTGTCCCCCTTTGTCTCCTTGTTTCCGAGCTCCTAGTGTTTTCCCCCGGGATCATAACACACTTAAATAAAATAGAACAATTTATTCATGGGAATAAGCATAACATCATATTTGGCGGCGGTTCTGCTCTGGAGGAATTTCTTACCTAGGCACAGCAAACATACAAACATAGTTAGTCATGAACAGAGATCAAAATCCCCCTGATATGAGCAGAACAAAACAGGTGGAGGAGGCAAGCAAAACCAAAGAACGTGTAGCATAGCATAAAGTCATTGCAAACAGCGGCACAAGTGAGTGAGCTTGTCGTCTTTTAAATAGACCGCTGTAGTACCTCATGTGATGTCATCCTCCAATTGTTGTGGGCCTGCTGACGCTGACGTGGCTGGTAGCTTACCAGGCTGCGGTCAGCTGATGGAGCTCTACTCGAATTTCCTGCCTGAACTAGTTATACTTATTATTGCTGCACTGGCTAAATGGCAAGTTCTTTTCAACGGAGCTGTCCATATTCAAGACAACATAAACAAGCGTATCACTTCAATTTCTCTGATTTTTTTTTCTTTTTTTTAATTGGATCCAGCCAGAGATATTCATTACAGTTGTCTGGGGTGTGCTCTCGGATGTGTAGCTGGTCGTAAAAATATTTAAAACATTTGCCCTTTTTACAAACAATCTTAAGGAAGCACAATTAACTGGTTTAATCAATGCAACACAGCAGTGAATGATAAAGGACGAAATCAAAAGAAATCATACTGAGATGCCCAGCCATGATTTTCAAAGCATACTGGGTATGAATTTCATGAAAATTAACATGTGACAGCTGTGGTTGGAAACTACAAGAATCCTATGCACAGCAACCACTACCTGAGCATCACACCCTATGCTGTAGGTAGCGAGGTGGCTCTCACAAGTCTTCACCTTCACCTCCATGAGCAGCCAATGGTATTTTCAGCATGGGGCAGTTAAAGTCAAGTGTGAGCATGATAAAAGCAGGCTGTGTGTGTTTTAGGGTGCTTTCACACCAGCCATACTGAATCGAACTCTAGTTCATTTCCTTGGAAAGTCTGATTCGTTTGGGGAGGTGTGAATGTGCAATCGAACTCTGATGCGGATCAAAGAAGCGGACTCTGATCTGCCTGCAAACGTAGGTCTCGGTCCGCCTCATGCAAACCAAATGCCGGAAGTGGATTGCAACGCAGGGCATAGAAGAGCGATGTTTCTTCTTTGTTCTGAGTCTTGGCTTCTCCTTCAGTAATTGTTGATAAAGCGCCCCCACAGGCAAGGAGCGGAATACGCTATTCAAGAAGTTCAATTCTTTTGCATTGTGAATGCAATCGCGGATCAGCTGAATGCTGCGAATTCAATTGAACTAAGTCCCCAATTGAACCAAGTCTACAGGACTATTTAAGTGTGAAAACACCCTGAAGGATAGATACACCCTGCTGTTCCTCAGATGTGTGCCCCTACTTTAGAGTTAGCATCTGCCAGAGCTAATTCAAGTCATTCTGAGCGTGAATTTCCTTAGAACTGCGGAATTATAGCATTATTTAATCATTTATGAAACTGGGCATTTAGGACACTGAAAGTAATTAGTCTCCAAGTCTTAAAGCACTCAACTTGTCCGAAAGATTATCCACTCGTGTATGAAACATTGGCAATTCAACCATGCATGCCAGTCCAACACATTCTGATTCTGACTCGTCATATTGTAATGCTACCTGACCAAGTGTCGATTTATGACGCAAAAGGAGGCTTTTTGCGTCCTTATTTGACGCTTAGGGTTAGAGTTCAGGTTAAGGGCTAGGGGATAGGGGTGAGAGGGTAGGGTTCTTTTTAAACTGGCATCAAACAAGGACGGCGAAAGCCTATTACCGTCAGGCAGCGCCAATACATGACGCATCGGGATGAGACTAGTCTCGCTAGCCTGATAGATGCAGTCACTTCTAAGAGGAACAGTGCAAGCTATATGCATTTACAGATTATTTTTGGGGGATTTTGTACCTTTATTTGACAGTTACAGCGTGGAGAGAGACAGGACGGTTTGGGAGATGAATGGGGATGACATGCGGCAAATAACCCCAGCCGGAATCGAACCCAGGTCGCTGCGAAAAGGACACAGCTTTATGGTGTGTTTGCTTCGACCGATGTGCCACCGGGGGGCCCCGCTATATGCAATTCGGACTGACTCGTCGGCACAGCGCTTGATTACAGAATGGTGGCTGGCAGTGATTAGCAACTAACCTGACAAGACTGTTTGGTTTAGAATTCACTGGAATATATCCCGGCTCAGTGACGGGAACATCTGTCATCTGTTGATGGGCTGACATGGTGATTTTGAGAGACTGGATGCTGTTGTCTTTAAGTCAGTGCCATAGTACTAAATTTACAGTGAGAACCATAACTCACAGGACAGTGACACCTTTTGTTTTTGTTGTTATTTTGGTCCTGTTGCCCAGGTCCATCTGAATCCCACTGAACATGCATTTAACATGCAGAAGCAAAGACTGAGGGCAAAGAGTCCCTGAAACAAGCAGGAACTGAAGATGGCTGCAGTACAGGCCTGGCTGAGCATCACCAGGGAAGATACCCAGTGTCTGGTTTTGTTGGCATGTCACAAACATCAAACAGTCATTGCTTGCAAAGGACATTATGTCCAAATGTTCAAAATTTGGGGGGCGGCCGGACTATGTACTAAAGGTGCTGCCATTTCTAAACGGTTCGTCTGATGTGGATGAAAACACCCACAAATGGGAACTATCAGCCAGCACTTCAAACCTCATCATCATTGTATCCTTTGAGATTCAAGGTGCTTGTGTACATAATTAAAATAAATTATGGTACTCACTGTATGTTTTTGCTTCCTGCCTCTGAAAATAATGCACGAAAAGGGTAGTACTAGTCATCGTGGGGTGTCCCAGTTGTTCATCCGGTAAAGCATGTCACATGTATTAAACAGAGGAACTTACTCAAATGGTCGCGCCATTTGAAAGTTATGAAACATATTGATAAAATGTTTGCATTTGTTGCATGCTTAAGAAAATTTTACTCACCAAGTTTCATAACTTCCTAATGACAAGGCCAAGAGCATAACATTCTGTTTATCATACAACTGATTTGTGTAATATAATAGAAAACAGATGGAATTTCTATTAACGCCCAGTGCTTGTTAGGATTGAGCTAAATCCATCGCTCTGCTAACAAAGCCAGCCACTGAGTCACAGACATTCCCAGTTGAACAAGCAACAGCTGCGGTTGACTAACTTGCAAGCTAGCGAACTAATGTCACAAAAAGGTTATGAAAACGTGCTGCGTACACACTAGCTAGCTAGCCAAGAAACATGAACTTAATTATGTGATTGGCATCTAGCGAGCTTGCAACAGCGCTAAGCCATACCGATTTAACCAGCACTACACTTGGTATTTTTGCTAAATATTAACGGCATGACAAAATGCAGAGCAATTTTTTCCCCACGCTCTCAACCAATGAACTTTTTGAGAAAGTGATATTACCCTCGGGTAATTTCAGAATTATGTCATGGGCTGGGCTATGGGAAAAATACTACAGTTATGTGATAGGGCTGAATCCCCCTGCTAAGGCCTGGGATTGACTCTACCCCAAAGCCCTTCAGTGCACATCATCCTCTCTTTCCCAGCATTTCTCGTCTTTCTCCAGCTGTCACCATCAGAATAAAAAAAAAAAATGCAGACCAGTTACTAGGATTTAGGCAATCTCTACTGAGTCCAGCGCACATTTTAATATCTTTGACAACTGCCATTTCGGTAAATAAACCATTTTCATGGAGTTTGACAATTCACTGAGAATTGACAGTAAGCTGTCATTCTTCAGTTTACGACCTTTTCTCCACATGAAGGACTGAGGCGGTTTTTTTCCAGCGGACCTGATGCGCATGCCTTCAGCCAATATATAACTGTGAAGACAATATGTGGAATTATTCCATAAATATGAATGAGGCGGATGAAAGTCAGGAATTTCTAGTGAATTTAATTTTTGCTGTTCCTCTCTAGTCTACAGATTCTCAAAATAACAGCCTGACAAGAAATGAATTTGATCAGAACCGACAGACACAGCATACACATGGACCATTAATGTCCATTAATGGCGTGCGGTGCCACACACGCCTCAGGATGGCACAGAATCCCTGCCCGACACCTGTGCAATGTGCCACGAGTCCCATTAAACATTGAGAGGTGGTTCATAAAATGGGCTTTAAAAAGTGAAGCATCTGTTGGACTCAAAAAAAATGTTTTTCTTTTGCCTTCCACCGCCATCATCAACTACATACAGAACCGATAAGCCTACAGAGATAAGGAACAGAATAAAGAGCCAATAAAATGTGAAACATCTGCTGAAAGCTAAAAAGGCAACACATTCTCCATTTCCAATTACCACTATCAAGTAAATTCCAGATGGTGGAGAGTGTTGTGAAGTCGCTGTTTATTTTTACCCCCTGTAATCCCTTCTGTGTGCTTTAACTACCATAGAAATATAATGTATTTAGTACTTCCAATTATCTTACATCTCTCAGATTATGTTCTAGCAAGTGCACGCTTTACACTTTGCCCAGTTAAAAAAAAAACCTTTATCTCAAATGTACCTACTTAATTGTGCGCATTCCGCACTGATATCACATGAGGGTGGTAACACTACTGGTGCAGGGAAAAAAAAAAAAGCTTTCAAAAAGTTGCTTCAAGAAATGAATCACAGAAATTCTACCTTGTGTCTCCTTATATTTATTTTATAAAATGTCAAAACTGTTGCGGAGGACCGTTAAGTCTGTATGAAGACTGTATGAAGACAAGATATTGCGTGTTTTAATAAGGATGCTAATCTTTTCACTACTGTACCCTTATTATATGCGAAGCTGCATGGCTCGGGGCTTTTTTAGCTGTATGATTGTTGTGTTGTTTTGATCCCTGCAATCTCACTGATTAAGACACCAGGGACAACAGTTAAAGAATTAACAACCCAGGAGGAAATCCAAATCATATAATCTGGGAGGTTTTACCGAAGGCAGAGAATCATGGAGGCACTATAATTAGTTAGAAGAACATAATACAGTTACTCACAATCCATGGGAGACGCTGGGATCTGATGAGTCATGGGGACCAATGAACCATATCACTATTTCCCCTTTTTTTAAGCAGATCTGACATCTATCACAAATATATGGCTCATTGGACCCCAGTCTCTCCAACTTCCTGTTGCATCAACAATTAAGTAAGCCTTTACCATCCAACTGCTCAGACTGAAGTATGCTTATGCAAGATAGTTATGTGACGGTGTTACACATCACGTGCGATCAATAAAGTCTGATCGATACTGCTTCACGTGACTGACGGCCGGTTTGACCTGGCCAGTGGCTCTAACATTTTCAAAAACATAGCAGCAAACTTCCCAGCAGGCTTTATTTTGAAAAACTGACCACATCCTGGGAATTTGAAAAACTGACCACATCCTGGGAATCTGAATGGTTATTTTCTTACCTGAAAAAAAAAAGAAAGAAAACCTGAAGTGACTCAAACCATTGGATCCACTCATCAGTCTTTAATAATGAGGCACAGAATTAACTCCAAAGAAAGACAAGGCCTTCATTATTGTGCTCCATATTTTGGCAAAAAGATTTATGCCATCTTTACTGTTGTACTTCCAGACAAGTGTTTTGCCAAAATCAGCAGCATGCCATCAAATGTTCAGAAGGCCTTCAGTGACCTCACCCTTTACTGCTCAATTGTGCTCAAGCTGTTCTCATTCAAGTTCGCTTTACTAAAAATCAAACAATTTATTGACTGAACAACCAAGATCAATCCATGGCCTATAATAAGAAATGATAATGAAAAACCTGAATGCCTATTGCATACATGTATATAATTGAAATGGCATTGTAAGCATGGCAACAGCAACATAAATGTAGAAAGTTCGCAACTTCCACTGACTTTGCAGCATTTATTGTCACTATCACTCAGCTGTGTAGCATGCCTAACAAAGCCCTTTAGCGGGACCACATTCAGAATATTGAACGGATTCTCGTAGCTTATTTCTTAATGAGCCTCGCAGAGTAAGTAAATCTGCGGTTTCAAAAGCTAAAATAGCACAAAAATTATGAAGACATAATCATATTTTACCTCATAATTTTTTGTACAGTAGAAAACGCCTCATAAGTGTGCGGTGCAATGTATAGCAATGCTATCAAAAATTCTACTCTCGCCGGTCCTACCAATTAATCTAGGCAACTGTTGCTGATCGTGAAAAGTAAACTGCGAGAGGTTTGGGTTAATCAGTGTTGAAGGGCGAGGCTTCTGATGGCCTTTGTTACTACCGACGGACCACCCACTGGCCAAAATAATGAACACCAAAATGAAAGCCTTGTCTCCCTTCAAAAGTACTTTTGAGGTTTATTACTGAGGTAAGACTTATTAACATCATATTAACATTGGCTCAAAATCAGAGGAGATTTTAGCCTGGTTGCAGTCTGAAGAGATGCAATGCATTGTGTGGCAGTTACGTCCACTAAGCTGCAGCTGCACATTCGGAAATTAGTGCTAGCATAGAATACGTCTGGGCATACTCAATTTGATGTCATACTTAGTGTGAATATTATGTTATCACCCAGTTCCGAACGCAGCCGTAGAGCTCTTCTCGAGTGGGCATTTGAGAAAGCTTCCCTAATTGTCATGTTTCAGAATGCCAGCGAGATATGCTAATCGGAAGCAGGATAATGTTCATGCTGTGAAACAATTTTGACTTGTGATTGACAGGGGAACCGCATCATTGCCTGGGGTGAATTAAATAATGAAATGAAACGTCCTCAGAGCTCATGAATTGTGTTGAGCATGCACAGTGCACTGTTGACCCTGAGCCCCTGAAGGGACAAGAGAATTCATTCATCTGGCAGCTTAGAGCCGGACTCTGTATAAAAATAAATGTTTTGGCTTGGTTTTGTGCTAAAATATGACTGTGTAATTGAATAATAATTGCATGTTGTTCAACAGCTGTTACTACTGAGCTGTCAAGTTTTTTCTCCCGTCTCTGGTCCACTGGTCCAGAAAGCCACACAGCCGTGACCGGGATTAAGTGAGTTAGATAATGAAAGGATGGATGAATACTCAGTTTGGAAGACTGCAGTGTGACTGCAGTGACAGGGAAGAGAAAAACATCACCAGTTCATTTCACCATATAAATAGTGTGACTCCAGGTGCACAGTTAACCAAAGTAGCCCTTGCCAGTTCAGAGTCCGCCCCTATAGCACTTACAGGTGATTAGTGGCTGGACTGAAGGAAACACAAGCAAGAAGACGGGGATTTAGTACCAGTCTCATTATACCAGTCTGTGAGATGCAGAGGGAGGAGGTGGTCAGGACATGATTGATGAAATGAAAGGGGAAAATGGCTCTGTTGATATTTGACTGTTCTATAAATTGCTTCAAATCATAGCCGTCTGACTTAAGGGGAGGTTGAAGTCTTGAATTTCGTTTTCCCCTGGAACCATTTCGCTCAACCCTTTGTGCCCCAACTGAATGGAGGGAGATAAAAATACAACCAAAATAAGAGAACGAGAGTCAAATTACAGTGGTTTCTAATGTTTCTATCTTGAAAATACTTCCTTTTGCTCCCTATTGTTTCACCGCAATTTATAAGCTAAATAATTCAAATAACATGAGAATGTGGCCCAGATTATAAAAAAGCCACTCAACAATATAAGATGCTTCTCTTTGTGAGGCAGATATACTTTTCTTTTGTCTTTATTTACATTTTAAGTTTTTTTTAAAGTTAAATTATACTGTGCTGAAAGGAGTATGAATGTGTAAATACAAAAGTTAAATTCTGTAATTTCTTTCAACATGTTTGCTCGAAGAATATTTCACATATTTAACCAAAATAGGCCTCCTTTGATCGAGATAGAACAAATTAAATTGCCTGATTAAGTAATGGCTATATTTGGAGAATTCTGTCTCCCCTTTCTATCTCAGTCCACGACTGCAGCATCCAGTTTTTGGATAATTATCATTACTAGGAAATCGTAGTTCTACTTTCATTCGAAGGCGCTTTCCATTTCAATCAGGACAGACCAATGAATTGTGTAAAGGTAATCATTTATCACAGATTACAGGATGAACAGTTTAATGATAGTCTCGGCCCCGTGGAGTCCAGACACTGGTGGTGGCGATGGCTGATAAAGATGAAGCAGATGAACATGCAGAGGCTGGGCGGTGATGGGGAGGTGGAGGGTGTGCGCGACAGCAGTCTGCATGTCATAAAAGCAGAAAGTCTGATTGAAAAAGACAGCAGCAAGAGGATAGGCTAACAATGTAGCAGTATTGGATCACTGTGATCAGCTGACAACTCAATTGACAGCCCCGCATGATCACAGCTGGAACTAGAAAGCACTCAAAGAGCGCAGCACCTCCTCCACGTCAAGGCAACTCTGTGCATTAGTTATTTTCATTGGCTGATGTAGGGTATTGTTGCATTCCACCGCCAGGTCGCAGCAAAACCCATAAGCACTCCAATTGGAAATTCGGCCCATTGGAAAGTAGGCCTGGGGCCATTGGCTTTTATTGTTTGTTTTAAATTGCCACACTCGAAGAGAACACAGTTTTTTCACAATTGACAGGTAACTTTCTTAGAAGCACTGTAAACAAACATTTGGGGTTTGACTCGTGGACGTTAATGAACGGGAACAATCTAAACTTTACCTTTTTAAGCAGGCAAATGCTTTGGACTACTAACAGGATCTCCATGACAACATGGAAGTTTACAATGGAAAAGGCTGACATGCCAGCTTTTAAATGACTTCAAATGAGCATATTGATGTTTTCTCCAAAAACGTGCTTAAAGGTATAATGTAGGCTTCTAAATAATCAATCCCTAATGTTGCAGGGCTACTTTAAAGTTTCGAAAATGCACGCTATTATTCATCCACGTAAAGTGCTCAATCTCATATTTTTTCCACTCCAGTGAAGATTGTATTCTTACGTGCGTTCATTACATGAAAGTGTATTTAACCTACGATGCCAAATAATTTGAATAAAATTTCGATTGGTGTTCATACCCTCTGTGTCTCATTTATACCACATTAACCATAGTATAATTGTCACTAAATGACGAGGAATTGATTACCTTGGAGTTTTGCTTGGACGACTTATCTTGATGGTTATCCTTTTGATAGTCAATTGCATTGAACATACAGTGTAAACTGCATTGTAATATTACCGTTAAGTTTTTCATCACAAGCTATTAGTAATACAACCAATCTATACACCTAAATGATTTATATATTGATTGCACCACTTGAGGCCAGCATCCTCAGGCATCACGTCATCCTTGACAGATCCTCTGACAGGACTGTCTGGGGTCCTGTCAAATAACTTCTTTGTTTCTTGTTTGCTCACATTTATTCGCGCACACAAAGGCGTCTGTGGAAAGATGGAGTGCTGCATGCATGTGGCATCTGACGCAAACACCCCATTAATTACATTTTCACTTAAAAGTTGGGACAAATTGGGACTCTGCCTTTTGAAGCTCAGTGTGAAAATGTACCCCAGGTTTGGAGTTCCACAGCAACAGAAGCTCTGAACGGAAAAGAAGGATAAAAATGTAAATCAATAAATAATGTTAACTTGAGCATAAAACATTTAAGAGAATTGGAACAAATAGCCAACTGTAAATCAACTCATAATACCACAAACTCACGATATACTTAGTAATACTGCAGCAAGCGACTCGATGGACGCCGGAGCCAACGTCCTGTGGATCAGCTCTCTAAAGGGGTGCAAACTGATTGGCCACTGTTTAATGGTATAACAATATGGAGCTATTGTTTCTCTAAATGATTAGCTCCTGCTACACTTTGCGACATGCTGTAGAACTATGCAAACTCTGGATGCTTAGGATTATATTGTGCCATCTTCAACACGGCTCATTCTCAGTCTGCATCCATTTTCATAAGAATATGTCAAATAATCAAAATCATTAGAAAAATACAAACATTTGCTTTTCCGATCCTTCGCTCTGTCGCTGCTCTCCTCCTCGTGTTGCGTTTACCAGCATAGACATAATAAAGATTTATTTATTATGTCTCTGTATTATGTCTGTTTACCAGAAGTGCAAGCTTTAGAATGGCCGGTTCCCTTCGGTACGAAGAACGTGATTGGCCGACTAAATCCACGTGTCATTCTATGGGCGCTTTGATTGGTTCGAACATTTAGACTGGTTTTTTTCACTTGTTTTAATTTTATATTTAAAACGGCCAACTTTTGCACCCCAAACATTTGATATTGTGTTTTATAAATAATTAATCTACATAAATGCTAAATATTACCTACTCTCTTGATGGGGAAATACTAAATGAAGAACTAAAGCAGCTAGCTTCGCTTGGCCCACTGCTTAAAGACTTGGATTTGTACTTTGGCCAATATCTCAGCTGTCCTTTGGCATAGATATGCCAAAATCTAACTACTTGTTCCTCTTTTGCCACTCTAACATCCTGCAAGGTTTAGTTAAAATTTATGCCACCATTTTTTAGATATCCTGCTTACAAAGAGACAAATGCATGCTGGCGAAAACACACACCTCCTTGGCAGAGGTGAATTATGAGGGCATGTGTTAGAGGAGTGAAAGAAGACTGAATTAAAATAAACTGGCTGAAGCATGCGAAAGGAGCCTGACTGAACTTCCACTAGAGCTTCAATAATAAGATTTATTTATTTATTCAGAATTAAGACTACACTACACAGTTTAAAATTGATGCTTACATTTTCCTAACTAAGTGGCACATTCACCAGACTTCCATACAGTTCTCCTGGGTCTATTCCAATGTTCTAACTGGATTCTATTCAAAATATTGCATGTGAAATTTGCGCTCTTAAGCCGCTTCCACACTGGACGCGAAGCAAATTTTTTGCAAGACAGATTACATTCAAAGTCAACGCAAAGACGTGAATACACGTGAAAACGCGTGTATTTGCGTCTTTGTGTTGACTTTGAATGTAATCTGTCGAGCGAAAAATTTGTTTCGCGTCTAGTGTGAAAGCAGCTTTACTTTCAACTCTGATATCTTGAGCCCTTTTCATCATGCTTTGGTTTAGGGCCCAGTTCTGGCATCTTGTGCTTCAGCTGTGTCATATAGAAGGTCACAGCCCAGCCCTCATTCTCAATGCAGCTTTGTTTGCATTTTTCCACTTCTGGTTCCAACAGTCCAGCGTCTTTGAAAAACGAATGGGATTTTCAGAAATTGGCAAAAATAAGGTCCAGAGATGGTGTACACTTTCTTTAGTAAGATAATACAGGCATAGCCATATAACCACCTGAAAAAAAAATGAATATAATTCTGTTTCAATTAAAATGCTGCTAATGATATGCTGCACTGTTATAAACTGGCACCTCTTTTGCCAGTCATTTTGACTGTAATTTTACAATCTCTTTATAGCTGAGTGCAAATGGCGACTCCATTTCTCGCGCTCCTGTGCATCACTTGTGTTACTTGAGAGGGGTCAAAACTGCTGATCTGTGACCGCTAGGTGATGTAGTTCCATTTTACCTCAACCTCAGCATGTCAATAGCGACATTCACCCTTCACAGTATCAAAGTCTTTCTTTTTTGAAGTATTCAACTGCATTATCGCAATAAACAAACGATAAGGCTTTCCACGCCTTAATTAAATCATGAACCTTATTTTCGCGAATTTTCAAAAACCACATTCATTCCGCTAGACCATTGGAGCCGAAACTAAAATAATGCAAATGAAGCCGCATAATAATGCACACCACACTGAGACTCTGTGCCCTGTAGCAGATGTTATTCCAAGCTGGAGACCTGACTGTGGTCAGCAACAGGGGGAAAAGCCCTCCATGTCCAGCTGTGCGTTAAACCCAGAGCCGCTGATGTATCCAGCAGCACAAATAACTCCATGTTTGATCAGAGCTGAAGCCAGTGGGATTACAGTCCTGTCCCACACAGCAACTTTGTATTCAGGCCTTAGTATCATCTGTTTCAAACTCTTCATGCATTGACAGAAAATGTGAAGATTGAGTGTGGATTGTGATTGGTAATTTTCTAGTGTGCCACAGCACACCTCAATTCCCATCGATCTGTCTCTCACTTGTTAATGGCTATCCGTCTATATTCCATAAATTATAAAACGTGTTGGAGCCAAGATTTCTGAAGCTCCCGGCGACCAGCAACCGTGACCCTGCCACAGGTTTCACGAGTGTCAAGCTGCTTCATTAAAGTCAATGAACCACGAACAAAAGAAAAATCTTTAAAAAATCATCACGCTTAAATAATCTGAACTGATTGATTTGATGCGCAAGACTGCCTGTACAGTTTGTGAATACATAGTGTATCGAGCTGTGTCTTTGCGTCTCGAGAGTGCTCAACTATTTTCCGAAGCAGAATTATTTTCATGTCAGTTTTAGACAGTGTACAGCAGCCTACTGGTTAGTGAAGTTCTATGCAGCAGCTCATCCATCTAATTACGTAAACTTGTTCATTACAAGAACACTAATACGATGATGTAGTCAAGAAGGGCAGTTCCTGATTTTGCTTGCAATAGATTTGGCACTCATTTGCGAGTGGTAAACAAAACACTGAGCAGGGTACGGCTATTCTGAGACAACTGATCGATGCAGCCTCCTTGCTGGGATGACAGAAATTGGTTTTTCGTGGGCACGACGGGAGCAAAGACTGACAGTAAGATAAAGAGAGAATTTATTGGCTTAATACAAAGTTTCAGAAGTAACTGGCAAAGAATCGGGTGTATATATAAAAGGTTTGTGGTGCAGCCCATCAGGCGGTCAAATAACTATTCGCAATTTTCCCTCACTGATTGGAATTCAACTCCGACCCTCTCTGCTTCTCACAACTCCGAATTAAAAGTGGACTGCCTCGCCCTCATCTTTTACAAACAATAGTACAGTCTTTTCTTCTATGAAATTAGTAAGCGCTGGAATTGCACAAGGCAGTGATTGCATTATGGGTAAGAAAAGAATAGGGCTTGAGGTAATAAAATGTTTTTGAGCACAATATTGTGTGCAGCTCAATTTTCATTCTCAGCTTTGGACTCAAGGCCCAGAATGCCAAGGCCATTAAACTTTTTTAGTTCATTTTTGTACTCAACTTGGGCATAAAAATTTAGCATGGTCCAGAGCATGCTTAAACCGTGACTCATTTTCATCATCAGGGGTGGACGGAGTAGATCCAAGGGCCCTTCGTGAAACCCCAGGGGCCAGGTGCATGCTGGGAGATGTAGTTTATGGCATGAGTTGTGTTTGCAAAATAAATTTTTTTTAACATCGTTACGGTATATAGCTTTCAAAAAATACACAGCCGTCAAATGGGAAAGCGTGAACATACAGCACCATACGCTCCACACCAAAATGACCTGTATTCGCTGAAGAGACAGTACATCATGAGTGACCTCCAGTGGAGCGTGGTCAACACTGAGTTGTGCTCAGGGGTGTTAAATCTCTAAAAGCTTTATAATCTCGGACTCTGAGTGACGTTTTATGACCTCGGGCCTCAGTGACAGAAGTAGTATAAATGGTAGAAATACAGTTTGCCATTGGTAGTGGCGGCTATCTTGCAATATAATATAGCACAATATTTTTATTTTGTAGATACTTGATAAGAGGAGGTCACCGCCTAAAGTATATAGCCTGTCCACTGAAAGGACTAGGACTGCATTTCCTCAGTGTAGAGGAAAAGTGTTGGGGGGATTTTCAGCCAAATGTGCAAGTGACATGAAAGACACTTTTGAAAAATCAAACCTATTTATTTCCCCATAATTTGGCCTGATTTGGTTTTCTCAGTGAATTTCTAAGGATTTTACAAAGCTGCAATGCAAGTACTGTCTTTAACTGGAGCACTCGGTAACGGAGCACATGTATCCCCCGATGGCCCCCCAGTTGGGCCCAGATGGTCTCAGAGTACCAAAAATCAATGAGTGTCATGAACTTACTATAATACATGTCCCTGGAGAATTTGAAAAGAATCGGTGCACTTATGTGGGCTGTAGAGCGTTCACAAGAAAATCTCTGCGGACGCGTGAAGAGGCCAAATCCATAGTATCCCCAAACTACGTTCGGGGGATACAATTATGAGAAAATGCATTTTTTTATTTTTTCATGTCATCTTTCTTGTTACCATGTTTTTGTCAAAATACTACTAATATTCAAGTTTTAACCAAGTTTTTTGGGTAAAATGGTTTCAATTGCTCTTTGTTCCTAAAGTGTTTTACAAAAAGATTTCAGGGAAAAGGCTTAATATCTGCAAAGTAACAAAAAAGACCTATACGGTAACAAAAAGAAAATGTATAAAATGTTGGTGGTTTCATATGACAATTTTATAATTTTTTTAAAAAGTGTCCTGCATTGAAAGAAAATATCAATGTCTTATTCTGTGCTCATGACTGGCACAGATTTGTGTGAATTAGTTTGCGAGGCTCATGAAGCAGCAAGCCATGAGAATCCATTCTTAATTCTGAATGTAGTTACACTTCACTACAATGCAAATGAAAAGCAACCGCATAAAACAGGTGATTGACGATGAATACTGAATATACCAGTGTTTCATATATAGTGTAATTTAAAATGTTATCTCTATATTTGTAAACTTGGGGACAGATTTTTATTTTCAAATTTTCAATTAAAAGCTGCTAATTTCTGCAGAACTCAAAGGTGGTTTAATTGTTAAGGTTGGTGACATGAATCAGAGCACTGCTGTGGTTTCAGTGCTGTGAAAGGGAGGTATGAACACAGCTTTTTTCTGCAGGTAAGTCTTCCAGCGTATCTCTGCTCTGTATGGCTGAGAGTGGAAAGTAAGTGAACCTCCCTCATAACCACAACAGAGCCATGTAAAATAGACAATTTCATGGAAAAAAAGAACAGTACAGTGCATGAAATACCAGAAAGCAAGAGAGACCACGTCTAAGAATATTTGAAAATGTACTACTTCGTAAATCACAAACAATTCCAACGTTGGCCTCCTTAATCAATAAAATTTCTATTGAGCATATGACACAATATCATACCCCAATTGTGTTCACCAGTGCAACATGAACACTGTATTTTACAGAAGCAAGGGAAACACTTCCATACGACTGAGTTAAGTATTATCAAATGTTATTACTTAAACTGGCCAGAAATCGAAGAATTTAATCACATAGAAGAACAGTTTCACTTTTCTTCGGAATAACTGCGCAATAAGTCCAGGTTCTTCTGAAATATTTTATGCCTTTTTGGTCATTATGAGGAATGATCTTACAATAATTTTGGGGCAAGCATCACATCATCAATCAAACAAAATGTCAAATATGTTCCCAAAGCCATTTTGGGTTTGGCCGCAAGAAACTTGAGGAAACTGGTGGTCTACTGAGACTAGCTAGTATACATTGGGGTGCAAAAATTTGGGCTCCCCTGATTTAAATGTCTGTTATAATCGCCAGGTGATTGAAAGCAAATCTGAACATGAACTAAATGTTACAAAGTTAAACATGACACCTTTCTGCACATTCAAAAGCAAGGTTTCTTTATATTTTAATTTTTCTGAGTTTTTGAATCACAAGAAAGACAAGAGGGCCCTGTGCAATCATTTGGGAACCTTTTTGGATTATTCTTTGTTACCTTACAACAAAGACTTACATGGCACAGTTGCAAGAAAGAAGCCTTTCTTACGACCTCAACACAAAATTAAGCATCTGAAGTATGCAAAAGAGGACCTTGAGAAGCCTCAAGCCTACTGGAACAATGTGCTTTGGACTGACGAAACCAAAATTGAACTTCTTTGCTACAACCAATGAAGGTATGTTTGGAGAAAAAATGGTGAAGCGTTTGTAGAGAAGAACACGTTGGCAACTGTTAAGCACGGAGGTGGATCCATTATGCTTGGGGGTTGTGTAGCAGCTGTGGGCTCAGGCAATACTATGCAGGTGGAAAGAAGAATGGATTCCACCAAATATCAAGACATTCTAGAGGCTAATATTCAAAGCTCAGTCCAGAAATTGTGAATGTAGACATTGGATATTCCAGCAAGACCATGACCCGAAGCATATCTCAAAATCCACCATGAAGTACCTCCAGGAAAGACGGATGAAGGTTTTGGAATGGCCATCAAGTCCCCAGACTTGAATATTACTGAAAATCTGTGGAGAGACCTCAAAATGCTGTGCGTGCAAGAAGGCCGATGAATATTTCTGAGCTAGAGGTGTTCTGTCAGGAAGAATGGGGGAAAATTCCAAAGACAAGAATTGAAAGACTCTTAGCTGGCTGCAGGAAGTGTTTGCAAGCTATCATAGCTGCCTGAGGAGGAGTTACAAAGTACTAGCTGACAGAGTTCCCAAACTTTTGCACAAGGCCTTTTTCCTTGTTATAATATTTTGAAAGTGTAAAATGTTCAAAATAGAAATTATTCTTGCTTTAAAATGAGATGAAATGTGTAATGTCAAACTTTGTAGCATTTAGTGTTCAGGTTTGCGTTCAGTCACTTGAAGATTAATTGTAACAGACATTCAAACCAGGGGTGCCCAAATTTTTGCACCCCAGTGTAGTAGGCCTCGTTTCAACAAGATTTCATCAAAATGTCTGTGAACTGATTTTTTTTTATTTTTTTCCTTCATTGTGGCATCATACTTGTCTTTTGTGTTACCAATTTTTCTTTTTTGTTACTCAACGATGGTAACAATAAAAGACAAACTACTGTAACAAGAAAGACACATCCAAAAGTTTTTCAGCGTACTGAGGGCACTTGTCCACGCACAAACATGTCTTGATTATGGCAAACTGAGCTCTTTCAGTTTCTACCTGGAATCATGCATTATTTGAGAGAGGGCTGTAACATTTTGTGTACTGTACTGTCCTGTGACACGGACCGCTGCAACTGTCCTGCTCCACTTGGGGACTGGTCCAGACAGCCCCCTGCTGCATTATTTTGTGGTAACAAAAAAGACATGGAATTTGTGAGACACACAATTTGGAAAAACTTGCAGAGCTGTCTCTCCCTCCCACAACTTAGTCAAATTCTAAAATGCAGCCAAAATAGATTCCTTACATCCTGGTATTAAAAAAAAACCGTGGTTATGACACCTATTGGAGACAATGTTAATGTCCTCAGATATGATGGTGGTAACAAGAAAGACAGTGACTGAACCAAATTTGAGACATCGCTATATTGAATAATATCTCTTGAGGAAAACTAGAAAATGGGGAGACAATTCTGTTTTAGAGACTTAAATTACAAAGAAACCTGTGAAGTTTTGTAAGTGATCAGATTTCTCAAGGGAAGAGAGAAAAAAAAAAAAATCGAGTAAAAGTGACCCCACTTGAGACCGGTAACAAAATGGACATTTTGACCATAAAAATCAGCTATTTTTTGTTTTTTCCCCTTCAAACATGACCATACAATATTTTTAAACTAGAAGAAAAAGTGTTCTGCAACATACTTAATTGCTTGCTGGGTGTTTATTTTTAAATTAAATAGGTTAAATGCGATAAGACATTTTTTACCCCTAAATTGCACACTTGACTGTCGCTCGTACGTATGGGATGAACCACTTTTGGATTTGCATAATATTGACTTTGACTGCAAAAAAAAAAAGTAAATTCACAGAAAATCCTGTCCATTTCAAAGAGCAAAACAAGAGATGATTTAATTTCCAAGTTTTGGGGATAAACGTGTCACTACACAAGCCACATTTTTGTTCACTGCAAGGTATACCAGCACTTAACGTAGCTAACCGAAGAGAAAGGCTGGCCGTCCTGGGTGAGCTTTTATCTCCCAGTCCCAGAGTGTGCTCCGTGAGTCCTCAGCAAAACCACTGCATTCAGGACACGTAAGAGCCACCACGCAAGCTCCAGACGTCTGTACCCGGGCCGTTAACGAGGCCGAGTGTGGCTGTCGAGCAGACTTTGGATTTTCGAGAGTAACTCTATGTCCATCTTTAATCACTCATCCTCTGTAGTCTGCCAGCTTTTTCATGCTTTATTCATCACCTTTGCAGACCTCTTTCTCTCTGGGTCGGAATAAGAATCAGGTCCAGGTTTATTTACTGCGCGGCTTTATTTTTTAGATATCTCCTTTTTTTGGTAGTTTTGCCTTAGGCATGATATGCTTGTCAGCTCTGTCCTGTGCTACTGATTTATTTGGCATAGAAGAAGATGGAGTGGTGAGACTCAGACTGCAGAGCTTCGTCTTTTCATACAGCTGTAAGGATGCTGCTCGTAAAGAGCTCAATCTAAACATTTATAGTTCATTTATAATTTGAGAAACGAAGGATTACTGAAAGTGAGGCGATAAAGCTTGTCCTGAATCAATGCTCTCCTTTTGAAATTGTTCAAATTAGTATTTTTTCCAAAATATATTCCAGTCATGTGGTCCAAACCTTTACATATACCTGGGGGGGGACGATTATCTTTACTATATCCTCCTTTATTTGGACGTGGATGAGACAAATATACTTAGCAAGTCATGTCTTAGCTCACTCGAGATGAGCCAGGCCAGCACAGAATCGATCACCAGCGACCATCATGCAACGCACGCTAGATTCACGTCCAACTAAATCTCAACTTGCTCTGATCTCATGCACAAGTGGGCAACGATAATCTCTTGTTATGGAGTCGGCTGGCATTTTTGAAGCCGGGCGCCACAGTTGCTACCCCCGTCCCCCTAAGGGTAGGGCGAGGGCATTATCGTCGCCTTGGTTTGTGTGTTTTATTTACTTGTTCGTTCCTTCGCATGATTACAAGAAAACTACCGCCTCAAATTATACCAATTTTGGCCAAGAGTTGGGCAGTGACCGAGAATAGATCCCACTAAATTTTGGAATGAATTGGGTCAAGGTCATGGTCAGTGAAAAGGTCAACATGGATTTTTTAGCCATACCTGTAAATGTTTTGGTTTACATCAAACTGATGCCCAAAGTTTCCTTATTCAATTGGTAAAATATAATCCTATCCATTACTGTAGTGAAAGGTGCATAGTTTCAAAGATCAGTAGGGGTTTAAGTTCTGGGGTTCAAGGTCATTGATCTGAATTGCCTAATTTTCGCCATATCTCAAACTATTGTAGATAGCCACTTGGTTACTATTTAACACATATAGAAATTCATATGTGGAGACTAAAATAACCTGACCTTCAACCTGACCTCCTAATAAAGACCTTCAACCTTAAGTAACCTTGAAAGGTCAAAACAAAAGGAGAGGACATTTCAGAAAGCTGGTTACTATTAATCACATATAGGAACTCATACATGACAAGTACATTGACATCATGACCTTTGACCTTGAGTGACCTTGAAAGGTCAAACCCAAGAGCACGTGCCAGAAAACTCCTCAAAGAGCTAAAGCCTGGCACCACTTGTTGGCTCTTGTTTTTGACCGCAACTGCAAATTTTTGTTGAAACCCATGATTTCCTGTGTGACTGATATTTGGCGCTAGATTGTTGTAGTTCCATTTTGTGCAATGAATGTTTAATCTGTTGACAAACAAATCTTACGCAGCTGATGATAATGAACGCATGTGCAATATCTGCGACAGCTCTAAACAAATGTGCTTTGCAATCTACAGAGAATACTTTCTGTGACTTACTGTATATTTTTGAAGGCTATGGGAAAAACTGTCTGACTTGACGGCTGCTTTTTGTCACCACTCCCTGCTGCCGCTGCCTGATATTATCCACTTTCCAAGCAATGCACAGTTCATCAGTTCATCTCAAATGTGCCTATTAAAGTGCCAGTAAATACCTTGCAAGTGTTTTTTAAAAAAAAATTCCAAAAGTCAAGCTCTCTGTAATATGGCCCAAAAAAAAAAAATTATAAAAAATATTTGACCAAAAATAACGTAAGGAAATGCAATTTTTCAAAAAAGGGTTTCTTGGTCTAAAAATAGATTGGCTAGATTATTTACCGCGCAAAGCATTGTGGGTCGAAATCGCGCACTGTAAACAAAGATGGCGTCGCACGGACGAAAAAGAAGACCGGAACGTTTTTGGAGAATGTGGAGGCAAACACGATAAGCAAAACATAATTCCCCCATTCGAGGCACACTACCATTTACGTTGTATACTTTTATGAACTCGAGTACCGCGAGAAATGTTGCTAAGAAAAACCAACACGGTATTTCGACTTACTAATCCATCAAAGTTAGGGCCAACTCATCATTGTCAATGCCCAGTCGCTCTCTCCCTCTTCCACCGATCAATAGCACTCCCAATATATACTAGGGATCGTCTTTTGGCATCAAGGGCAATTTTCCGGCGTTCTCTCCGAGGCTGTCAACTTGATTCTTTCCGCCATTGCTGTTGTGTGTGCTACGTCACATGTCACGTGGTACACAAGAAAGGGAACTTACTCTAATGACATCACATTTTCGCTCGCGCCACAGTTTGAGGGTTGAGTGAGTTTTTTACATCAAAATCCATATTTTTCGATGTCGTAAAAATTTGTATAACATATAGATGTGCAGGTGAATGATTTCCCTACCTACTGATACCATTTTTATATGTTGTCACAATTGAGATATCATTGAAGACATGCAAGGTATTTACTGGCACTTTAAGTGCGGAAGAGGCAAGTCCTCATAGAAGTTCATTAAAAATAAGGAAGAACTAATGTTATATGCTCAAGAAGGTTCATAATTAGAGTTCTGAAAAAGAGCTTAAGTTTTTTGGAAGCTACTGGCAATAAATCAGATTAGTCTCTTTAAAAAGGAGTCATTATACATGCACAGGATCAATACACAAGATCTCACTCACATTACCCCCAATTAAAAATACTTCATTAGAACTGTTGGGCCCAAGTTTAGATCTGCAACTTGCACTGACAATGGGTGGAAGGCTACCACTTATTTTTCTCTACTCCCATCTGCTTCAGCCATTCAACAATTTATAATGATGATTGTGCTAAAGGTAGTCACGGTCACAATTTTGGAAAAATTTTACTGTCTTAAAACCTAAAAATGTGGTGTCTCAGTCCATAACCACTGACAGTGCCTCTTTTTCACAAGCACTATGGCAAAATGACCAAAATTTGTATTGTATTTCTTGTAGCGAGGCAAGTCAAAGAGGTGATTCACTTGAATATACCTGGGCGTTGACCAATATCCATGTGCGTGTCGTGAGCCATATTAATAGTTGTCTGAATCCTGTCATTCAACTGTCCTAGACCAGTCTCCCCTGTCTCTCGCCATAATATTCCATCCAATAAAGCTGAAAAACAGAACATAATGTTAAAAGGTTATAATAAACAGACCAATGAGGGCCTTGCTGTTTTTGTAATGTATGACCCAAATGGAGTTAAGCCCTTAGTGCCCACATGCAGAAATGGACTCCTCTGCCAGAATACGGATTTTTGTGTTTTCCGATTACCTTAGAGTCCTCAATCTTATCCAGCGAGGACCGGGGTGGGTGCAGGCTTTCATCCCATATTTGCAGTTTCACACCTGATTCTCTGAATCAAGGTTTTCAGCAAAGATTTAAATTCAAACAGATCATGTATCTCTGAGTATTTGCTCTTGATATGTAAAGTCATTTATGACATATACACATTATGATACATATATCATATGTACTGTATATTATCTATGTTTACATTTTATTAGTAAAAAACATTTTGCTTTAATTAAATGCATTCAACTTGTGCTGAAATGTATAAGCAACATTTAATTATAACATTTCATACCAAGAAATGCTACAGTTACCTCAGAATTCAATTTAAAAAAAAAAAAAAAAACTAAAAAAAACTGAAGAGCATATCTGATATCTGGCCTCGACTAACTTGGGCAGAGCAGTCATATTTGGTTTTGTAAAAGCTGGGTGTCAAAGGGTTCAAGAATAATGATAAGAAGAGAAGTTGTTTTCACTTTCTGATCAAGCGAATTGACTTTCTTTGATGACTGAGGCCAGATTACTAAGGCAACAATCAATATTGAGGGCTGCCTTAACTGTTTGGGAGTCTCCACAGTCACATTGGCCGCCCAATAGAGACTCCCATGGGGCTTCTCTAAGCGTGAGGTACTCTGTACAGACAGTCCCCCAGATGTACCAATTGAGGAAGAGGAAACCATTGCCGTGACTGAATTTTGTTTTAAAGGAGAATTCAGGTGTGAAATTGACTTGGGGTGTATTGAAACATAACGAGTACTAACCTTTGTCAAATACCCCACCTCTGTACGCACGCAGCATTTCGAAATACGTGGCTTTTTAGCTGAAGCTCCCAACAGGCTTACAATGGTAGTGAATTGGGCATAGCGTTGCCATGCAAAGAAATCGTCATTTTTTTCATCATTAACAAGGCTCAAAGTAGCTCCACACTTCATCGGTAGAATTCCAAGGGCCCTGACATTTAAAACAAGGCACTGAGAACTTTGAAAATGCACAGGTAGTTTATTAAAAAAGACGGTTTATGCAGACAGTACCTTGAGGTAGTTTCCAGAGGCCTCCATCTTGAAAGTTACAATAAGTCGATTGACGAGCACGAACAAATATGAAGAATAGGGGAACAGATTGCAATCTATTAGTTTGTGCTCGTCAATTGACTTATTGTGACTTTCAAGTTTAGGCCTTAACAGGGTTAACTATTTTGCAAAAATCTGAATAACTAACAAATAAAAATCCCTCGGCTAAAGTTCCACAATCGCTTACAGTTTTTTTAGATTGATTTAAATATGTTCTTGGTGCATAAGCAAAGTGACAAAACTTTAACTCGTTGTTATAAACCTTAAACACAGCGTGGCCATACCTTAGACATGTGCTGTCTGCAAAACACTTACTCCTGAACACTAGACACTATTTCATGCAGAAGACACCTTGCTCAGAAATAAAATTATGTGGTTACCATTGGGGAAACACTTATGTTCAAAACACAAAACACATTGGGTAATTAGAAAACCTGAGACATACACCTGAAAGCACTTACAGTACTTAGAAAACTGGACACACCAATCAGTTAGGGCATAAGCACTACAAATAGGCCCCAGGTTATCCATTTTGAGTACTTTTCAATCATGGAGGCGATGAGAGAAAGAGGTCAGGGAGACTTAGGGCTCTGAATTTGTTGACCAGGCGCAGGCGCTGCGAATGGGGGGAGCGCCGCGCAACGGGGTGTATCCAGGCGTATTTTGCAATTTTGTGCCCGGCGCAAGTACTCCTCTGTCCCGCCTCTGTCCCTCCTGCCGGCGCAAGTGGGAAAGAGTGAGGAGAGAGGGCATGAGTGGGTTTCACACAGCCAAGTCAAATCTTCACCAATCAAATGAGCTCCTCTACTCCCCTTTAAAACGTTGGAATAAAGAAGCCTCTGTCCTTGTGATGGTCGGGTTTTTTTCAGATGGCAAATGCTTCCAAAGGAACTAGATCCAGTCCGTATAACAATAAGGAAGCAAAGCGCGTATGACAGAGCGAATAGAAAGGGAAGAAATCTTGGAAACCGAAAAGAATTAGCACCAGACGGTGCTCAGAAAGAGGAAAAACAGAAAGATGCTATCTTGCTATCTAGCACTTTCCTCTTTTGCAGCTAATAACTCAACTTTCTCACTAGAGACCTTACCAGCTATTAGAGATGTCCCGATCCAGGTTTTTGCACTTCTGATCCGATACCGATATTTTTTTTTTCACTTCCGATCCGATACCGATACCGGCCTATCCGAAAAATGTATTAAAGTTCAAAGTTATTTACTTTCCTTACCTAGTGGTCAGACTCATGTTGAAAGCGATCACAGACAATGAATGGCTGCGGTGGTCGAGATCTGCGCCATGCGCGTGCTATGTGAAAACTGCTTTACCTTCGTCGTTCGATCCACGCCTCTTCCACCACGACTTTTTCTTCTGCGTCTTCTCAATTCATAAGCCACCATGACTTCTTCTGTGTCTAATTTATAGGCGGCGTTACAATGCATACCGCCACCCAATGTGCCAAAATTGTAACGACACGCGACATTCACAAAGCACAGTCCGGAGGTGAGGTCGAGTCAAAAGCCGAAAAATGTATTCGTGGCGGCCAAAATTTATTTGTGGCGGGCCGCCACGAATAAATGAAAGTGTGGGAAACACTGACCGTGATAATGTAGGAGATGCCACTGAGGTAAATTGAGAGACGCCACCTGCTAGTGCTGAAAAATGCGGACCAGATTTTAGGGAAACCACAGAAAAAAACTGGAATGGATTATCTAAATCGGTGCGCTGGAAAACGGAGCGGACTTTTAAAAATGGATCGGAATTTTTCCGCACCTGCCAATCCGATGCGCATTTTTTGCTGATATCGGCGGCCGATCCGATCCTAATATCGGATCGGGACAACCCTACCGGCTATAGTGCAAACAAAACACTGACGCTCTAGCAAGGGCAGCGAGGTGGAACTAGGGCTCAAATAGAATCCAGGCGACGTCCCCAATTATTGCCAGCTGGGCCAAGAATCTGATTGTGAGCAAGCCAATATCGTCCAGGACGATAGCAACCAAGAAAGCTCTCAAAGCCACCACCAACCTCCAAAACCATGACAGTCCTATATCTGCATGATGCGTTAATGTTGCATTTTGCTTTGCTGCTTCAGGCATATTTTCTGCACCGCTTACGTCAATTTTAAGCACTACGAATATGAGTTAGTTGACTTGCTAGGGCATTAGCGAATTATTACCATTAGCAAACTTGAATGGAATTTCAAAACAAAACCAAGTCAGATCATTCAAACTGATGAAGTTGGAATAGAATGACGGTTGCTCATTTATTTCTTCTGCCTGCATTAGTGATGCGCAGGTCGGCCCGGAACCTGTAGGTCCCGCGGGTCAGACGGGGCGGGTCAATATTTTACTAACACATAGAGGGTGCGGGCGGGTTGGGCCAAACAATGGCGACCTTTAATTCCCACCAAATTGCGAATGAAAAGTATAATAGGCTATTGGCCACTTGGGGCTCTAGACATACAGCCTAGATATGCTCGTGTCAAACGATGTAACACTACCTTAAGCAGGATAGAATGCCAATTGTACCTCTCCTCTTCCTACTCTCGTACATGTACTCACTGGTGCGCGGCTCAATCCTCCACGGTTAGATTAAGGATCTAAAGGTTGAATGACAGTTCATCTTATAAATTGTTCTGCAGTCAGCACCGCAATATTATATATTAGCAGTAATTTTATTGACCTGTGGGTCCAAACACAGCAAAACATTTTTTCGCCACTTTACAGTGAAAGGCATTTCACGATTATTATTCAAAAATAAAATCAACTTGTTGAGGTGCTTCCGTTTATCAGCTACGTGTACTCTAACAGCAGAGAGTGTGCTGCCATCGGCAGTATAAACATTTCTTAGATATACATATCTATAACACCATTCTATACACATCACCCAAACGAATAGGTAACTTATCACTGGAGCATGTATGGTCATAAACTTAGTCTTGCTCTCAATTACCATACCATGAGACATAATCGTGTAAAACTCCATGGTGGCCAAAGCAGTCCTCTGCATCCCAGCAACTAGCGCAACAAGCAAGCGAACCTTCAGTTTAGCTGAGCGTGTCCTGGAAGCGCGCCGTAATTGTTGTTTCGATCAGGAACCAGATGCGAGAACCAGGAAATGCAGTAGAGCTGGTTTTATTTGTAAAGGGGGGTGACCCCCGCAGGGCGAAAAACAGTACAAAGTCCACAATCCAAAAGTCAAAATCCAGTTGGGCAAAAATGGTATCAAAAACCAGGGCAGCAATCGCAGTCGGACAGAAATGGGTCTAGTACACAGGAATAGTACTATCAGAGAGACAAGCTAGAATCCAAAGGGCGTAATCCGAATCATTACCAGGGCAGCAAACAGATCTCGTAGTCGGGCAGAAAAATGGTCAAAACACACAGATGCAACAATAATCCAAAATCACAAAGGCAAAAGTCAAAAGTCGGGCAATCCAGTCAGAAAGATAAACACTGAGAAATCAAGGCGAGAAACGTGGCTCAAAAAAACTAGGGAGAACGATCTGACAAGAGTGTGAACCAAACAGACATCTTATATACACATCCGGGGTTAACACATGACCAGGGAGAACAGGTGCCATCAATGGTGACAATGATCCGGGAGAGACACATGAGGAATAAACTACATGAATTTGGCTGTAGCCAAAACGCAGACAGGGATCACAAGACAAACCTAAGTACAAAACAGCTCCGGTTAAGGAGTGCTAAAGTGACTAGATAAAAGAAAAGGAAAGCTTAAAGTATAAGTGGAAATCCACAGAAACTTGCAGCAGAGATAATTTGGGATAGGCAAGGAGGCGGAGATTAGAATTGAGCGACTGCTGAGAGATCGTTAGTCAATTAGTATGTGCAGCTATACAATCCCCAGTGCATGTCAGAAAGTTAGTAAAAAATATACAAGATTAGTGTGGCTAGTAATTAGCAAAAACAGTAAACTGTTAGTATGTGTTAGTAAGACAGTAAAAGAGAGAGGAAGGAAGAACATGAGATAATGAAAGAAGATTGAAACCCAGAAACCAATAAATCACCTGAATGAGTGGCACACAAGACAAGGGACCGTGAGCAAAGATACACACATGACAAAACAGGGGAGACAAAGTGCAAAGCATGGAAATGAAAACATGGCATGGAAACTAAATGATCTAAACATGAAAAATAATAAACAAGAAATCTAAATTACCAAAAGACAAAACACAATCCTAAGAATACTCAGACATATGCAGTGGTCACTAAGCAAAGAATCAAACATGGCGTAGCCAGGCACAGAACTTAAACATGACATGCAGAATCATAGATCACAACAAGAGATGTACATGGAAAATCCTCAGAGATGGTATTGACTTATGTGCTTACAATGGTCTTGACTGGTTAGCACAACCAAGTCACTTACTCAATTGTAGTACATTACAGGTGTATGAGATGTTTGGATTTCAACAGGATACACAGAGAGTAGCATACAAAATAGTTAGATGCATGACTTGCTGTTTTCCTATTTGGAAATCTGATCAAATCATAATGAAATACATACATACCTAGTATCTCCAATGAGGAGATTTAACACATGGTTTGTGTACAGTATCTCACAAAAGTGAGTACACCCCTCACATTTTGACAATTAATTTATTATATCTTTTCAAGGGACAATGCTACAGAGGTGAAACTTCTATATATTCTAGAGTAGTCATGGTACAATATGTGTAGCAGTGTAGATTTACTGCACTGTCCAAATACCTGAACAAACAGTCACTATTTCCAAAATGGATGGCAACAAAAGTGAGTACACACCCCAATTGATAATGGTCAACCAAGCAATGAAACGCGACCGGTTCATCATGTTCATGCCTTTGTCTGTTCGACTGGGCCATATGAGGTTGTGTAACATGTTGAAGGGTTAAATTGTGGTGCTTTGGGCGCAATGCTCTCATTCTGGTCACTGGATAGTCAACATGGCACCTCATGGGAAAGAACTCTCTGAGGATCTGAAAAAGAGAATTGTTGCTCTCCACAAAGATGGTCTAAGCTACAAGAAGATCCGTGAAACCATGAAACTGAGCTACAGCATGGTGGCCAAGGTTATCCAGCGGTTTTCCAAGATGAGTTCTGCTCGGAACAGGCCTCGTCAGGGTCGACCGAAGAGGTTGAGTCCTCGTGCTCTGCGTCAGGTGCACAAGTTGGCTTCAGAAAACAGACGCAGGAGTGCTGGCGGCATTGCTAACAAGGTTGTAGCAGTGGGATAACAGCCTGTCAGTGCTCAGTCCATACGCCATGCCCTGTGCAAAGTTGGTCTGCATGGCCGTCAGCCAAGATGGAAGCCTCTTCTGAAGCTAGCCCACAAGAAAGCCCGAAAACAGTTTGTTGAAGACAACCAGTCCAAGAACATGAACTACTAGAACCATGTTCTGTGGTCTGACGAGACGAAGATAAATTTGTTTGGCTCAGATGGTGTCCAGCATGTTTGGCGGCGCCCTGGTGAGAAGCATCAAAACAAGTGTGTACTGCCTACAGTCAAACATGGTACTGACAGCATCATGGTCTGGGGCTACATGAGTGCTTCTGGTCCTGGGGAGCTGCACTTCATTAATGGAATAATGGATCCAACATGTACTGTGAGCAGAAGCAGAACATGATGCCCTCCCTTCAGAAACAGCTGTTTTCCGCCATGATAACGACCCAAAACACACCTCCAAGATGACAACTGCCTTCCTGAAGAAGCTGAAGGTGATGGCGTGGCCAAGTATGTCTCCAGACCTGAATCCCATTGAGCACCGGTGGGGCATCCTCAAGAGGAAGGTGGAGGAGCAGCAGGTGTCCAACATCCACCAGCTCCGTGATGTTGTCATGGAGGAGGATCCCAGCAACAACCTGTGCAGCTCTGGTGAATTCCATGCCTCGGAGAATCAAGGCTGTGCTGGACAACAATGGCGATCACACTAAATATTGACACTATAGACACAATTTGGCATGTTGACGGCGAGGTGTACTCACTTTTGTTGCCACCCATTTTGGAAATAGTTGACTGTTTGTTCATTTATTTGGACAGTGCAGTAAATCTACACTGCTACACATATTGCGCAATGACTACTCTAGAATATATTCAGTTTTCATTTCTGTAACGTTTGCCCTTAAAAAGATATACTAAATTAATAGTCGAAATGTGAAGGGTGTTCTCACTTTTGTGAGATACTGTATGTCATATTTTGCTTTCTGTCTAGGGTATACAATAAGTGTGTTGCTTACTACTACTACCTATGTTTATGATGTGTAGAGTTTATGTTCTTTTGTAGTAAGGCGTACATAAAATAACTTTTTTTTTTGCCTGCCTAAATGCTGCTGCTGCCAGCTACAGATTGCACACCCTGTAATTGTGTTGCACACCCTTTTACTCATTTTCTGCCTACTGCCTACTCTGATACTGACATTGTTTATACCTCTGAATGTGCCCTGGTCAGCTGTTATGGTTGCCTAAATCTCTGAGTCTAATTGCATTGTTTGCCAACACCAGGTCAACAATGGCAGCCGTCTGCTCTGGGTTGAAAAATTTTCCTCACCCCCCTTGCATGAGGTAGCCTATTGATTCTCTAAAGAGAGATGTACAAACAATTCAATCATAGTTCCTCTGTAAAGACAGTTAACCTACTGTAAAGTACCGAAGTGTAACATACACTATGTCAACACGATGTGTAGTTGCACACAGTTTTATGCTATGCTACAGTATGTAACTTACCTGTTCTGAGTTTAAAAAATTTAAACAAGAGATGCAACTGCTTGTCTTTAGACAGGTTGCACCCTTTGTCCTGCCTCTGCATATGACAGGCTGATGGTTGATGACATGGTCAATGACAGTGGCCCGTATTTCATCGGTTACTTGTGTATGGCGGGCACCTCCACCACGTGCAGCCACTCTTCCTCTTATGCCTCCACTTCTCACTCTCACTCGCCCTCTTGCTTGCCTTTGCCCTGTGCCATCCATACCTGCCAACACCAACACAGAATAGGCAGCTTTTTATAAGTGGATGCTGACTGATTGGTGATTGAAGATTTGTGGAAAGGAGAGTGATGCAGGTGCACTGGTGATTTCACAGTGATGCAGCTAATTTCTATCAGCTGGGAGCAGATGTTTTGCTTTCGACTACCATAGTGAAGTCAATGAAGTCAGTGCCATGTAAATGACGCGTGAGAAATGTTGTGCAAAAGAGCGTGAAAAATGTGTGAATCCAATGAAAAGGTATGAACACATTTGCAAACGAAAACTTCTGCTGTGAGGCGAAGATGATGACAAAGTGGATCCCAGTTTCATTATACTGGAAAAAGCAATTGAAAAAAACTGAAACTGAATTACAGGTAATGTTAAACTACACAATACCAATGGAATAGTATTGTGTACCCAGTAAACAATTTTGTAGATTGCACTTACATACACAAACAAGTGCTGCATGCCATACAAGTTTAATTAGACTTGGACATTTTATATGGAATCCAATTAGGGCCAGTTGTTTTGCATGAGCGTAAAAAGGTTTTGAACATGTAAAATAGTTTTGTGCATGTGTAAATAAGTTTTGAGCTTGTAAAATTGTTTTGTCAGTGTGCAAAAAAGTTTTGACCTTGTGAAATAGTTTTGTGCGTGTGTAAAAAAAAAAGGTTTGAGCTTGTAAAATTGTACTGTGCGTCTGCAAAAAAGTTTTGAGCTTGTGAAATAGTTTTCGGCATGTGTAAAAAAAAGATTTGTAGTTGTAGAAATATTTTGTGCACACATAAAACAAACCTCCATTCACCCAAGATGTATCATTGTTCAGTGACATTACAGAACATTAAAAATAGAAATCATAGAACTATGGATTTCGCAAGTCTTTTAATGTAGCAGCACGATGCTAGCAACATAATGCATCTTTCCCTTCTTAGTGTAGCTCTGATATGTCTCCGGCAATGGATGAGTTATTTTCATGAACACGGTTTTATTGTTTGACTCAAGTTACATTAATTAGCTGGTTAGCTAGTTATTTTCCAGCTAGCTGGCGAACATTCAGAACAGCCACTGTACCTGCCAGGTCAGCTCACTCGGTTAAGGTTACTATTTGCGAAGCAGTAGTGACTACCACGGCATGGGTTCGATCCTCAGTCATACCAACCAGCAGGGGTTGTCAGCTTTCTCAGGGCAGCGCGCGATTGGCTATAACACTGCGGGTATGCAAATTGGGAAGGGACTGCCGGGAAGGGATATGCAAGCTGGGTGCCTTCTTCGTTTCTCAGGCGCCTCCTGTTGGGCAGCCGGGCGCTCATCAGTGAGTCGAGGAGAGCCGCGAACTGTCTCTCCTGAGCTGGCAACAGGGGGTGACATACGAGCAAGACTTGCATGTATTTCTCGTATTGAGCATTCCAGACAGTGGCGTGCACAGACATTATGGGGGGCAAGTGCTCAGGGGGGAGGGGGAGGGCACTTTTTTGCACACGTGGAACATGCTATTATAGAGTGAGATTAAAAAAATAAAATAAACATTACAGGCACATGTTCAATGCAATTCATGACTACTGTCATTCATCACAAGAAGGCACATGGGTAGCCCTTATGGGGATATTTTTCTCAGGCAATGGGGAACTGCCTGATTCTTCTTCATGTGTTCATTTATGTTGCCTAACAAAACCGACACAAAAGAAAATGTTCAGCTTAACAGATAGATTTGCAAAGTCGACCGACATTGTTTGTGGTGGTCGTCCTCACTTCATCTATCATTGTTTGGGCTATAGCATTAAACTAGCTAATCAGGTGACCAGTCTGCTAAAAAATGCTCAGTTGCGTGCCGTCAGATGCCAGGAAGGCCTTCAGTAACATCACCCTTTCCCGGATAATTGCTCTTAAACTGTTTGCAATCAGGTTTGATTGATTAACAATCAAACAGTTAATTAACAGAATAGCCACCACCAATGCGTGACACGTAGTGATTAAGAAATGCTAATTACAAAGCGATTGCCAGTTGGCTATGTTAATATAATTGATGTGAACCCGCAAGGATGACAATCTGCAAAAAATCTGAAACTTTTGCGGACTTCACAAAATTTATTTTCGTCTTCACTCAGCTGTGCTTCTTACCTAACAACGCACTTTGGCTGTCACATTCAGAGTATATAGAACGGATTCTCATGGCTAATTGCTCAATGAACGTTGCGAATTAATTTACGCAAATTCAGAAATTATACAGACGTAGGCTATTGATATTTTTTCCGTAGCCATTGGTGTGCGGAAGTAAGTTAAACGCCGTATAATTTCGTAGTGCAATGTATAACACGGCTTTAAAAAACAAGTTAGATTCTCGTCGGTTCCTCCAATCAGTCTGAGTAACGGTTGCTAACCGGGGAGATAAACTGCGAGAGGTGTCTGTCATTAAGAAGTGAAAGGTGAGGTTATTGCTGGCCCTGTGTTTCTGCCGACGGACCGTCTCTGTGTATGAGACATGCTACTGCACAACAAAATGATTACAGGTTGGGCTTGGAGGGCAAACTGTACGATTTCACTTGATCTGTGTGTTACCTGGCTGGTGGGGCACAAGACTGTGGCTTCCAATCGCTCAGCTGATATGCTCCTGCAGCGCATTTATATGCACTACGCGCGTGTTCACGTGACAAAGGAAGAGAGGTCGGAAGTGCGTGAGGAGGTGGCCCATTTCGGGGCATTTTTTTTTCTGTAGTTTTTAATCACACGGCTTTTCTAAAAGATCATTTCAACATTGGACCCACTAAAGTGTTAATAATAATAATAATAATAATAATCATTAAAAAAAAAACGAAATTTCAAAAGGGCACTTTCATTGATAAAGGGCAAAAGGGCAAGTGCTGTAGCACCACTTAGCGTCTATTTGTGCTCGCCACTTATTCCAGATTCGGGTGGGATTGGAGATGCCAAATTATTATTAAAAAAAAAAAGACAACACTGTATGAAAATTGCTCCAGTTTATTTTATTTCTTAGTTTTCTGCACAAAAAGTGTGGGGAACAATTTCGCTTTTTAAGAAACGGGTTGCTATCGCTATCAAGTTCATAGTAGCCATAATAGCATGACAGCCTCCGGTCAGTATGCTACACTGCGATTTAGTGGGTGAATCGTAGCATAGGAGGGAGTTGGGAGAAGACTAGAAAGACATATCATGCTGTGAGCATAATTCCTGACTCGAAGCTTGCGAAGGAAAGAAATTTGTGTGTCCGCAACTTCACTGTCACACAAGGTGGGAAATTTAATTGAATGTGCACAAAATATTTTTACGGAAACTTTTTTACACACGCACAAAACTATTTTCCAAGCTCAAAACTTTTTTACACAAGCACAGAACTATTTCACAAGCTCAAAATGTTTTTACACGCGCGCAGAACCACTGACTTTAATTGATTGCATACTTTTACACAGATGCCAAATCAAGCCAATCCTTGCCTGTTGTGAATCCCTATTTAAGAGTTTATAATTTAGGATTTGAGTGTCCCACACCTTTGAAAAATGATCTCAATGAAGCTAAACACTTTCTCATCTGGAAACACAATTTTAAGGCATCATTCAGCAATTGCAATTACTGCATCATTTAGACCCTGACATCTACTCTGCTAAAAGAAGTGAAAAATAAACAGAAATTTGAAATGTTTAGAAAGTAGCAGGTTTTCAGTTTCTTCTTGGACACAGAAAAGTGATGACCTCTTTGCAAAGTTGTGCTGGCCATTATTCAAAAAGAAGTCTGCTGTAAAATGATGAGGGAACACAAGAGGACATGGATTAACTCCACCCGGAACGCTGTTATGAAAATAGCTCCACAGAGGACAAAGGAGGAGATGTTGAGCAAGGAGGTACGAGGTGAGGAGGTCAAACAAGGCTGTGGGAGAGAGCAGGATGCAGACTGAGCTGGTAGGAGCAAACTATGCGGAGCAGGCCTGTTTGTAACGTGGAAAATGGAAGGAATTTCAAACCGAGTGTTTCAAAATCTAAAGCTGTGAAAGAAGATTGTAGGGTTATCAGCTAAACAAAGGATCTTCTGATTGAAATTCACTGGCTGTTAGACAAGTGGTGACTACTGCACAGGTTGACTTAACGAGGAGAGAGCGTTTTTCATTATTTGGGTCCTTCAAGGCGGTAATTTTATGGAAACTGAAAAAAACTTCAAGAATGCTGGCAGTTTAGCCTTGGGTGTCCTCCATAATTTTTATTTTGAAGAAAAGACAATAAAATTAAAAAGAGCGTGAGAGAATTAATTGAAAAGTAGAGTCGACACAGTGCACATTTTCCACGCAATAATGCTTTGCCTAAACTTAATATAAGTGCCTTCAAGCGGCACAAATCTTCAGCTAGTCAGGCTGATATTAGGGATGTGATGTCTCAATAAAAATACAAAAATAAACAAAACCATTCATCCCGTGATTTATGTATTTTTGGTTCTGTTCTTTTTAAAGACGATCACGCTGTTACAAAATCACATTTAGTCACTAGCAGGACTCTGCAGGTATATGGAGTTTATAAACTGCCTCTGGATTGAATTAGGAGAATATGGATGCATCTTGAAAACTAAGCCGGGCATTTATTTAATATGCCTGTTCCATTTCTGCGGCATATCCACTCTCTCAAGAAGGATGAACAGCCAATGCACTTCCACTGTTTCTCCTTTAGTGTTTCTTTCAACACATCTATTTCGAAGTTGGTCTTTTTCTCAAAACATATGTTTAGGCATTTTCGGACCGAACAGTTCTGCGGACTTCCCGAGATGACCTGCCCGCAGAGGAATTCCCTGCGAACTGTACACCCAAAAGGGCTTTTTTTTTCTGTTGGCTTTCCCACCGCGTACAGGAATCCCTGGAAAGGACATAACCAACGTACAGTTACATCACTTAGAGTTCCTCTGGTGCTGCAATAGTATCTTCTCAGAAGTTGGAGCTAAAAAGGTCCCTTATAACAGAGTTTTGAGAGCTACATTCATAGTTCTTGCAGTGTGGATACAATAAAATGGGAGGTTCCTTAGAACTAAGTACTTAGAACTATGAAAAGGTTCATCCGGTCCTTTTGCCAGGCAGCATTGAAAGTGACACTAAATTTGTTGCCCTTCACTGGATGGCACACCATGTCTATGCACCCATGGACATATCCATGACTTCATTCCTTCTTTCAAATTTGTTTTTGAAATCATTAGATTGATCCATCTATAAAAAGCGCATAATTTTCCATCCAAATTAAGTTTAGGTCTCGCAGTTAATCAGGTTGTAATGGTGCAAAACAATGGTAGCTGTGAAGCCTGTCTTGCTGGTTAAATAATGTCTTTAATAAGCCAAAGCATTTTGCTTTGCTCATTTAAATGTTTTATTTCATGCTCTTCACACAGTCAATTTTGTTGAAGGATAACAACAACAACGGAAAATAATTCAATTTCATGTGTATTTTTTAATCTAAACATGAAAGAAACTGCTATTGAAACACTAGACAAGATAACTTTGTCGGTGAATCACCAAGGCCTGTAGGTTTGAATATAAATATACTTGAATATCCAGTATTTGTAGTCTGTGCTTATTTGATAAGTTCAATTTGCTGTTCCACATTATCTTTTAATTGTGTGCAACAGATAAAGATTGCCGAGGAGGTGGGGAGTTTTCACACTGAAGAATTTCTCAGAGGTATTTTGCCAGTATTGCATTCTGGTTAGGAGCCCACATTCAGATAACACATCATTGCCAGATTCTAATATTGCCATGATTAAGCAAAACACATTTACACCTATAAAACATAATAAGAGCAAAATGCTGCTTGTCAAAAGTTCAGAATTAATTTCCGCTGGAATCCCCCGGGATTAACTGTCTTCAGTCAACTTCAAGCGAGGAAAAAGAAATCGCCGGAAGAATAATAAAGAAAGAGAAGGAAAGAATGGAATAGCATAATTCACCCGGTCAGTAATATGCTCTAAACCTCTTCTGTTTAGCTCCTTGTCAACACCTGTGCGACAAGCAGGAGGGATGCAGCAGACCTATCGAGAACAAATCCAGTTGCTGCCTCTGAACTGAAATTACAGGAGGACCGAAAAATCCCTTTTAACTAATGAGTAGTTTTTTCCTGTTTTCATTCATTTTTCTGAATTAAAATGTTTTATTCGCTTAAAAAAAGGATGAGCTTCTGCCATGTTTGATTTTGCACATCCTGGATGCAGGCCATCTAACCCATCGAACCTGCAGGGTAACCTGTTGGTAGGTTGCTTGATTAGTAATAAAAAGATGCGGGTTTGAGCCCTTGATGGGGTTGTGGATTCTGACTTGATCTGGAGAGATGAAGTTGGTAAGAACTTGAGCAAGGGCCTTCACCCCAAAATTTCTCTAGGGGCCTTACCCCTGTTCCTCTTCAGTCTCTCCTCATTTTCCACTGTTCTAGCAAGAGTTTCTCACGGGGCATCCTTGACAAAGAGACATTTATTCTCCATAGAATTACTCTAGTGAAATAAAAAAAATAAGTGCCAAAGGAAATGAAGATCACCAACAAGTATCCAAAACTGAGTAATATTACCTTTGATTGTTAAAGTTGAAGTTAAATTTTGCATTGCAATGACGTCTTTTATCTCTCATCTTAGCTTAAGGGTAGCTAAGCAAAATGTCAATTTTGGTTTAAAATTTTGGTTTTGAGGTAAGAACGTGAAGTGGTCCTTCAAATAGTCTGTAATATGGAGTCGCGTTCCGAAGGAAACATTCGTCATGAACACTGTGTTCAAGGCTGGAACAGCTATGAGTGTGGGTGACTTTCAGTGATGGCCAACGAGGAATTGCCTCCATTCTAATGAAACTTGGCATAAAGGCAGGGGCACACACACTCAATGAAAGGCTATCACAAAATGGACAGAAAACCTGTGAAACAGAGTGAAAAACGCGCAGTAGAATTTGGAAGTAAAAAACAAATTGACGCTCGACAAGCATGTAAAACTAGGAAAGGAACACAGATTGAAGAAGAGGGATTTACTTTTGAGGCCTCTTTTCAAGGAGGTAAAAAATCCTTTAAACCACTATAAACAAAATACTAAATGTATTCCTCCTGAGAACATAACTTCAATCGCATTATTACTGCCGAACTAAAATCACATTTTTCTAAAAATACAGATTTTCTACAAGAAAATACAGATTTCTCAGCGACCGTACTTCCAACTTCATATTTGGCAATTTTCTTCATTTTGTGATGATCTTTGTCTGTATAGAGGTCTTTTTGCAATATGTACCTATAAATATGAGTACATCAAAATATGCATATTTAATTAGCTTTTTCCCGCCAAAATTTATTTAGGGGGGGTCAAAATCAATACTAGAACATAGAAAAGTGGAAATAAAGCTCTGGAGTGACATTAGGAATAATTTTTTCTTGCCATTACAGCTGAAGTTATAACCAAGCACTATTTACTTATCTCAATGACTGTGTTTCTCTAAGTAGCTATATATTCATTCAAACTGCCGTCTCCCCTGTCTTGAGATCTAGTTGGTTCGGTCCGTCTTCCCTGTCTGCGTGCCCACTGACTTCGGGTTATTTAAATGAATTCCAGTGATTCTCGCTTTCTTCCTTCGTCTTTCTGTTCTGATTACTAACAAGCAGTACTTTAAGTGGGAAAAAAGAAGTGCCGGTACTCCCCCTTTTCAACTACTGGCAGGTAAATTAGGTGGTGGGTGGTCGGTACCAGCAGATCATTCAGTGATACATTCAAATGCTAGAACATGATGCTGATTTTAAGAAAATTTGTTTTAAAACTCCACTAAGAGTTTTAACAAGTAGTTTCTTGTTTAAATCCATCTATGAATTATCTGCCGACAAAACACGTCCAATTGAAAGGAGATGTTGCCCAACACTCCGAGCACAATGACACAGTTTTTGGGTGAGGCATGATATAGCCTAGAGTGTAGAGCTTATCAAAGAAAACCGTTGTAAGATTAAGTCTACCAACCTCCTTGAGAACATCACCAACTGCCAATTCCAGATGATGATTTGAGCAGTGCCACACAAACAGGTCTGGAAATCTCGGACAAAGTTGTGCAGCAACTCTTCTGTTCGGCATTACTTATGCTCCATCACATACAAATGCCACAAAACACTCTGAGACCACTCTGTGGTCTGACGAGTCCACATTTCAAATTGTTTTTGGAGACTGTGGACGTCGTGTCCTCCAGACCAAAGAGGAAAAGAACCATCTTACCACCTGTTATAGGTGAAAAGTTCAAAAGCCAGCATCTGTGATGGTATGGGGGTGTATTACTGCCCAAGGCATGGGCAACTTACACATATGTGAAGGCACCATTAATGCTGAAAGGTAGATACAGGTTTTACAGCAACATATGTTGCCATCCAAGCAACGTCTTTTTCATGGACGCCCCTGCTTATTTCAGCAAGACAATGCCAAGCCACATTCTGCACGTCTTACAACAGCATGGCTCCGTAGTAAAAGAGAGTGGGTACTAGACTGGCCTGCCTGTAGTCCAGACCTGTCTCCCATTGAAAATGTGTGGCGCATTATGAAGCATAAAATATGACAACGGAGACCCTGGACTGTTGAACAACTTAAGCTGCACATCAGGCAAGAATGGGAAAGAGTTCCGCCTGAAAAGCTTCAAAAATTGGTCTCCTCAGTTCCCAATCGTTTACTGAGTGTCGTTAAAAGGAAAGGCGATGTAACACAGTGGTAAAAAGGCTCCTGTGCCAACTTTTTTGCAATGTGTTGCTGCCTTTAAATTCTAAGTTAATCATTATTTGCAAAAAAAAAAAATAAAGTTTCTCAGTTTGAACATTAAACATCTTGTCTTTGCAGTGTATTTAATTGAATATAAGTTGAAAAGGATTTGCAAATCATTGTATTCTGTTTTTAATTACAATTTACATAACGTGCCAACTTCACTGGTTTTGGGTTTTGTATAATCAACATTTATTCATACTATGGGCATTAATATAAAATTTTTTTGTAATTTTTTTGGAGTATTCTCTCGTGGAAATACATGAGTTCTGACGTTAACTAGTCCTTGTGAGGCAGCCAATTTGGGCTCATGTTTTCTAGACATTGTGATATCCCAAAACTGAATAAATACCGCACATAGCAACACAAAACTGCTTTGCTAGTTCAATCATGTTGTAACTAGAATATCCGCTGGAAAAAAAATTTTTTTTTCATGGACTGATAGTTCTGCCGACATCAGTAATTTTTAGGCTTACAGGTGCCGTGATGACTCCGCTCATCTTTATCGAGCAAACTTATATTAACGGTTTTATTTAAATAAAGGCAACGGCTTTCCAGTGTGGGCGCCAGAACAAAAATCTATCCTTTGATTAACTCACCAGCAGATGTTTCATTTCAGATAGGGGGTGTCACTCCAATGAATGTAATTGAGAAATCTGAGCCATTTTCTTTTAAATGAAAGGGTCTAGTGCCGTATTTTCAACATATATATAACTGGAATGCATATAAGAATATGAATCAATGGGTTATTTTGCATGACAGCGTTTGATGATAAAGTTGTTGGGAGTGTTGTTTTACTCATCACACTCAACGTTAGAGCGGCCGATTGGTTGTATTTAGTAATGATGACAAATTACTGATGAATGGCCTACAAACACCATCATGAATTAGTTATTTATTGAAAGGACATGACATAGCGTAATGTGGATGGGCGAACAGTAAACTCGTCTTTTCTGTTCTCTAGCCAGCTGGCGTTGGTTTATGTATTTGGTTGTGGGTATTTTGAGGATTAATATCGATTCCATAAAAGTTAATAGTTTGAAACAGCATCTGGCATGCAAGTTATCATTGAACTCAGCTATGCTTGTCATCGCGTGGCGAAAGTGCCGGTAAACATTTGAAGCAGTAATAATATCAAAGATGATCAATTTCCACGTGTTGGCAAGTAGCTAGCTGGCATGATTACAAACAGCCCCACCAAATTAGCTTGGTAGCTAGGAAAGCTAAAACCCGTCTTTTCGCAGCAACACCCATTCCACAATGAGTCCGATCTGTAGCCAACGTTGCTTGCTACTTGCCATTGGTAGTTTGCGATGAGACTGGCAATGCATCACGCGGCTCGCTCTAATAATGTTTGAAAGACATGCCACTCCTCCTTGAGATCTCCTTGTGAGTGAACGTCTCACGAGTAAAGGGACAGACGTGCGCCGTGTACTAGTGCACAGTGTGTAATGTAGTATAGCCATCGGATCATGAATCGCCTAGAGGGAAATAGAGCAGGACAGGGTACTACGAGCTTGTGTGAAGTCCCAGTATGCCCTAAAATGTCCCAGTACGCCTGGGGCTAAAATCTAGAAGTGCCGGTACCGGCCCACTTAAAGCACTGCTAACAAGACTAACATTTGTAGTTTGTATCATAGTCTACTAAAACAACTAATCCATGCATATAAGATTGCTAACTTACTAACGAGCACTCTAGTTTAATATGTAAAGTTGCACCGCTACTATTTAGACTAATTCCCTCTCCGCAATCGCCCTGTTCTAATCTCCGCCTCTCAGCTGTTTCTGTCCTCTCCTGAGTTTCAGTGAGATCTCTCGCACTTGCTTAATCACTCTACTGCTCTCGTTATCTGTGCACGTAGAACTCCTGGACCGGAGCTGTTTAAATTTCATAGGCTGTTTATGTGATTCCCGTTTGTGTTTTGTCTTTCGCCATTTTTCATGGTAAGGGCTCCCCTCATGTGATTCTCCCGTTGTAATTAGTCTGATTCTCTACACCTGATTCCTGTATAGCATGTGACCTTCCCTGTATGTATTAAAGCAGTCTTTTCACTCACAGTTCTTGTCAAAACATTGATCAATATTTCTTTGTACAGAGCGCCTCGTATGCCATTGAGTATTGTTTCTCTTCTTCTGGATTGTCCGACCTTGATTCTTGCTATTGCCCTTTTTGTATTGTTTTTGTCTTTCTGGATTTCGACCCATTTTTGTATGACCATGATTTATGTGTTTGGATGCACTGTGCATGACCCTTGGCTTTGTTCATCGACTACGACTTTTTGCCTATCGTTTTTGTATCTCTGCTCATCTGTCTCACTGATTCTGACCCCTGCCTATCAAGCCAACACTGTTTTTAGATTTCGTATTGTGGCGTGGCAATTCCTGTGTTTTTTGGCTTTGACTCGGACTCCAATAAAGGCATACATTTTTTTGGATTTCCCTCTCTTGCGTGTAGTTCCTGAACGCACCGTCACATCTTCAGCCTCTTCTCATAGCTTTCATCTTTTATAACTGGAATTAGCATAGTGGCTCTTCTCTGAACTTTCTCTAGAGCCTCTATATCTTTCTTATAGTATGGTCCTCTGAACTGTACACAATACTCCAGCTGTGGGCTGAGGAATGTGCTGTACAAAAGAAGCATCACCTCCTTTGATTTGTACTCAATACTTTTGGCAATGTATCCCAGCATTCGATTGGCTTTTTTAACTGCTACGGCACAAGGCTAGGCTGCTACGGCTAGAGCCTGTGAGGGTTTGGTCAACAATCACTTCCAGATGTTTCTCGTGTGGAGCACATTCCAGTTTTAAACCTCCCATGAAGTAATCCCGTCTAATGATTTTATTACCAACATGTACAACTTTACATTTTGCTACATTAAATTTCATTTGCCACATTTCTGCCCAATTCTGGATTCTATCCATATCATCGTGAATCACTTTAGTGGACTCTAAACTACATGCCAAACCCCCAATTTAGTATCATCTGAAAATGTAACTAATCTGTCAGCTCTCACTATTCATATCAAGGTCATTAATGTAGATGAGAAACAGCAGGGGTCCCAACACCGATCCCTGAGGGACGCCACTCCCAAACATACCTAGCTCAAATGAGATACCACTGACCACTACTCTTTGTTATCTGTCCTGTAACCAGTTTTGAATCCACTCCAGAATACCTCCTGTAACTCCAATGGAGCTTAAAAATTTGTCTCTTATGCGATACTGCATCAAATGCTTTCTGAAAATCCAAGTATATGATGTCATCAGCCCAGCTTATAAGTCTTGGTGGCCTCTTCAAAAAATTCCAGAGGGTTTGTCAGGCATGACCTTTCCTTACAGAAACCATGTTGGCTATCCCTCAAGATACTGCTACATTCAAGAAATAAGTCCAGCTCATCTTTTGTGATAGATTCCAATATTTTGCACGTAATGCACGTTAAACTGACTGGCCTGTAATTTCCTGGCTTGGCATGGTCCCCTTTCTTACATGTTGGTGTTATATTGTCCTGTTTCCAATCATTTGGTATTTCTCCAGTTTCTAAAGACCGTCTGAAGATGGCGGATAGCGGCTTGAAGATGATCTCACCAACTTCCCTGAGCACTCCAGGATATAAGCCATCACGACCCGCTGCCTTATCTGCCTTTAGTTTATGCAACTTGTCTAATACTTCGTTATCCCTAACCTCAATTTCCGCTAAATAATCTTGAGCATTTAACATGCCCTCTGGCCGAATAAAGGCCCACTCTGAGGTAAAATTCTCAACAAAGTAGTTGTTTAAGGCATCCGCAATATCCTTGTTATCATATAGCAGCGATCCATTTTTATTCCTTATGCACCTGCTCTTTGACTTTCCTTTTTCTACTACAGTACTGAAAGAAACACTTAGGTTTATTTTTTGCCCTGTCTGCAATTTGTCTTTGATACAGTCTTCTAGCATTCCTCAGCTCATTTTTGACCACAGCCCTCATTTTACAGTATTCAGCCTTAGTGATCTCATTGTTATCCTTTATGTACATCTTATAAAGATTCCTCTATTCCCTCAAAATCCTACGAATACTTTTGGTCATACACTGAGGATTCAGCTTTTTCAGCTTATTTTTAGACACCTTTGGAATGAATTTGCATTGTGATTCAAGTAAAACCCCCTTAAATCTTTCTCACATCTCATTTACAGACTCACAATCCAGGAGTGTCAGCCATTTTATTTCACTTAGATATGAGAGAATCCTGCCAAAGTTTGCTCACCTAAAATTGAAAATTTTGGATTTGGAATACACCTTTTTCACTTCCCGTGAAACGTCAAAATTAACAGCAGAGTGACCACTTGTCCCAAGTGACTCCAGTACCTTGTAAAACCCCAAAAAAAGCAATAACCAAAAGGCGGATGTTGCCGGGGTGAAGGCCTTACGTGTTCTCTTAGTCTAACTTGAATTAGAGCATTCTTCTGGCTGGTGTGAATCACAATATAATGGATATTTATTCACCGTCCGAGGACGGGGCATGAAAGCGCAATGGTTACGATATCTGACTCCATATAACAGTTAGAATACAAAATTTAGCTATAATCCTCGTTAAAAATCTGACTCCAAATTAGAATTAGAATTGATAATTTTGAAACAGCATGCGTGAATCTCAGGGCAGCTACGCACCCAAACTCTGTCTGCGAAAACCATTGTTACTAAGCAAAACACCCCCTAGGGTTAAAATAGGCGTCTCTGCCTGGTCTAATTCGACGATAAATCCATTGGATAGAGGAGACTGGCACGGTAGCAACATCAGGCAAATAGCTCTGAGTATGAACGTACCACGAACCTAGGTTTATGTATATCAAAGGGCCCCTTAGAAAGATTAACCAATAGCTAAATCTTAAGAGCCGGTAATTTCATAACCCCTTAATAGGTAGAACCCAATCTCAATCTAACTTAGAAGTATCGCTACCTACACATGTCTTGGTAGGAGTCTCCCCTTAAGTCCCAATCGCAACAAGGCCAGAAAGAATATACAATGAGAACACGCAAGCTGGAAAAGGAATAACAATAATTTAATTCACCAGGTAGGCACAACTTGAATCAAAGAAATAAATGATAAGCCAATTACCGTTACATATAATTTAGAGGAATTTAGAGTATTTTCATACCTGGAAAAGATGAACGACCACGTGGAGCTAAAGTCGCCCCACGTGGTCGGGGAGAATTCACATGCCTCCCGGCTCCGGAACAAGGTGACATGTGACTTACCCCAAGAAGCCAGAAAAGAAGCCAAGAAAGAAGAGACCGCCCCCTCAGGATCTCGTACCTTTAAAGACTCCAAACCACGCCTCCGAAAAGGTAGAGGGAAGGTTGGCCGAATCAGAGTTTTACTGGCCTAGGTGATAAGATAATTTCCACAGGGAGACTAGGGTAGTTGCTTGAATGAATCTTACAAACGAACCATAATTCCAAGGGAAATGAAACATGTTCCATTCAACTCCTTGGACTCCCCCGAGAATAAAGAGACTAAACATGATAGGAATGTGAGCTAAAATGATGCAGTTGTCATGGAAAGCCTTAAAATGGAATATTATAGCCCAATTGCGTTATCAATATATAAGAGGTTCCTTCCTAGGATATTGAACAGAAATATATTATGAATTTGGTAGAGGTTTAAGTTGTTTTAAGCCAATTGAAGTAGCTGCGCTTTAACTTCAATGAAACCAGTGAATTTGAGTTCCAGAGATGCTGGGCCTGCTTGACTTGATGGCTCTCACCCCCTGCCGTGGGGAACAAAGGATGCCACTCTCGCAGGCAGGCAAAAAGACCATTCTAGGGTTATAAAACTTTACTGCTGACTTTTTGAGCTGCACCAGATTAACCAAACATTCAGATTTTACATGCATAATGGGCATGTGTTCCAACAATATGATTTTTGGCATATGTTTTGAGTAAAATCAAGCAAAATGAAAATTTCAGGTTCTACAACCTCAACATTGCTAATTCTATCTGGGTCATTACAGAGCACGAAGTCTAAAATTGCCTTATCTCTAGTAAGTTTATTAACATACTGCTCCAAAAAATGATGATTTATAACATCTAGAAATTCTTCCTCCCCCCTACCCTGTCCTTTCACCATTTCCCAATCGATACCAGGATCATTTAAGTCTTCAATCATTATGGTCCCTCCACCTCTTCAAGCTTGCATACTCCTCTTAAAAAGCATTTCATTGACTGTACTGTCCAAGGCTGGTGGTCAATAGCATACTCCTTTGTTTAAACCTGTCTCGTGTTTGCCAATGAGCCTGACCCAGATATCTTCATAGGGCTAGGAATGTTCAATTTCGGGAATTTCCTGTACATTTACACTCAGCAAAAATATAAACGCAACACTTTTGTTTTTGCTCCCATTTGTCATGAGATTGACTTAAAGATCTAAAATTCATTCCAGATACACAATATTACCATTTCTCACAAATCTGTCTAAATGTGTGATAGTGAGCACTTTTGCTTTGCTGAGACAATCCATCCCACCTCACAGGTGTGCCACATCAAGATGCTCATCAGACACCATGATTAGTGCACAGGTGTACCTTAGACTGTCCACAATAAAAGGCCACTCTGAAATGTGCAGTTTTGTCTCACAGCAAAATGCCACAGATGGCGCAAGCATTGAGGGAGCGTGCAATTGGCATGCTGACAGCAGGAATGTCAACCAGATCTGTTGCTCGGGCATTGAATGTTCATTTCTCCACCATAAGCCGTCTCCAAAGGCGTTTCAGAGAATATGGAAGTACATCCAACCGGCCTCACAACAGCAGACCACGTGTAACCACACCAGCCAAGGACCTCCACATCCAGCAGGTTCACCTCCAAGATTGTCTGAGACCAGCTACTCAGACAGCTGCTGAAACAATTGGTTTGCATAACCAAAGAATTTCCGCACAAACTGTCAGAAACCGTCTCAGGGAAGCTCAACTGCATGCTCGTTGTCCTCATCAGGATCTTAACCTGACTCCAGATCGTCGCCGTAACAGACTTGAGTGGGCAAATGCTCTCATTCGATGGCGTCTGGAACGTTGGAGAGGTGTTCTCTTCACGGATGAATCTTGGTTTACATTATTCAGGGCAGATGGCAGACAGCGTGTGTGGCGTCATGTGGGTGAGCGCTTTGCTGATGTCAATGTTGTGGATCGAGTGGCCCATGGTGGTGGTGGGGTTATGGTATGGGCAGGCATCTGTTATGGACGAAGAACACAGGTGCATTTTATTGATGGCATTTTGAATGCACAGAGATACCGTGATGAGATCCTGAGGCCCATTGTTGTACCATACATCCATGAACATCACCTAATGTTTCAGCAAGATAATGCACGGCCCCATGTTGCATGGATCTGTACACAATTCTTGGAAGCTGAAAATGTCCCAGTTCTTGCATGGCCAGTATACTCACCGGACATGTCACCCATTGAGCATGTTTGGGATGTGCTTGACCGGCGTATACGACAGCGCGTACCAGTTCCCACTAATATCCAGCAACTTCGCACAGCCATTGAAGAGGAGTGGACCAACATTCCACAGGCCACAATTGACAATCTGATAAACTCTATGCGAAGAAGATGTGTTGCACTGCATGAGGCAAATAGTGGTCACACCAGATACTGACTGGTTCTGAGGCCCCAGACCCCCAATAAAGCAAAAACTGCACATTTCAGGGTGGCCTTTTATTGTAGACAGTCTAAGGTACACCTGTGCACTAATCATGGTGTCTGATGAGCATCTTGATGTGGTACACCTGTGAGGTGGGATGGATTGTCTCAGCAAAGCAAAAGTGCTCACTATCACACATTTAGAAAGATTTGTGAACAATGTTTGAGAGAAATGGTAATATTGTGTATCTGGAATGAATTTTAGATCTTTGAGTCCATCTCATGAGAAATGGGAGCAAAAACAAAAGTGTTGCGTTTATATTTTTGTTGAGTGGATGTTTTCGTTCACATAGATTGCTATGCCCCCTCCTCACCTATTACATCTATCCTTCCTAAAGAGCTTATAACCTTCTATATTATATTCATCTCCATTCTCTTCACATAGCCATATCTCTGTAATCCCAACTATGTCATAGCCCTCACTAATCCTAACGGCCTCCAGCTCTGGAAATTTATTTTTCATGGTTCTTGCATTTAAATAAAAACATTTCAAGTGATTACTAATGCACTTCCCCCTTGATTTCCCATGCGGCCACTGCTTCAAGCCCCCCACTACGCTTTGTTGCTCTAAAAGTATATCATCAATAGTGCATATAACGCTGTCAGCTTCCATTGGGGCAGTCTGCATTTCCTATGTGTAACACTCACTAACCTCCCTGCCCCCCAAGTCCCTAGTTTAAATAATCCTGTGCTATCCTCAACATACGCTGGCCAAGTGCAAAGGTACCCCTGCAGTTCAGGTGTAGCCCATCAGGCTTGAACAGGTCACCCCTTTCCCAGAAAAAGTTCCAATGCCCCATTAACCTGTACCCCTCTTTCCTACTCCAGGTTTGTAGCCACGTGTTAAACCTCCAGATAAAATTCTGCGTTCCTCTGCTTGCACGTGGTACTGATAGAATCCCGGAGAACACTAGCGTTGAGGATCTGCTCCTAAGCTTCTCAGCTAATTCCACAAATTTGCCTTGCAGAATCTCAAACCTACCCGTACCTATGTCATTTATCCCAACATGGACCATGACAACTGGATCCCTCCCCGCTCTGGCCAGGAGCTTGTCCACACGCTCCAGGAGGTCTCCTACCTGGGCACCAGGCAGGCAACAAACCGTACAAGACTCCTTGTCGCGTGAACAGACTAAGCTATCTATTCCTCTAAGTATTGAGTCCCCCACTATCACTAACTCTCTTTTCTGAGGGGTAGAGGCCAACAGGGTGCCCTGCTGCTCATCAGTCCCCTCACTCTCAGGCTCAGGGGCCAATTCAAGTTCCTGCAAGGGCCGGAATTGGTTGGACACCTCAACCACTGGAGGAGCTGTCGCTGTACAGCGTGCAAGCCCTCTCCTGGGCTGTCGACCTACAGTCACCCAACTTTCTCTCCCTGCCTGCTCTGGGATCCCTGTACCACGCTGCTTTGGCATACACACCATTTCTCTAAACAAAATACTACTTAGTTCCTCTAGGAAATCTACTGATTGCCAATCATGTCGTGCCACAAACTGGCCCTGAAGATCAAGGATCTTGCTCTCCAGATGCTCAATTAGCTGGCACCAGTGGCAGACAAACCCACCCTGGAAATTTCTTTCCAAAAGTGCGATCATCCTGCAACCATCACATAGTTTTGGCCACATTGTGAACCCCCTACCTAATGACCTCGCTCACCCGAGATAAAAGAAAATTACAAATGCCGAGACAGAAGCGGAGGAACCACAATTTATTAATTTATCAACCTAAGAAGCGCTAAGCAGCAGTCACTATAGAAACCCTTGGGAAACTATGTAAATGTACTATAAGCCTCTTTTAACAGGGACCTAGTTTCAGTTAAGAGAAATGAAATACCAAATTGAGCTAAACTCTATACGTAATAAGCACTCCTAATAAGCTGACTTGAGTTTATCTAGGCCCAGTACTATTAATATACTAACCTAAAAATATCACAGGGCTTAGCAGAGAACCCAGATGAAACAGAATGGCTTCAACACCCAGGAGAAACTGGAGGAGGTAGGAGGCGGAGCACTCCGGTAAAACTTACCGTTTAAATACCAACCGAACCGTAAGGACGACTCAGTGACTGCTGCCCTACTAACTAAATACTAAAGCTTAGATCCCCAGCCAAAAATGCAAACAGTACTTATCTAGCTAGCTAGCCGCAGATACAACCAAGGGTGACCGAGAAAAGAGATAAGCCCCAGTTCTCTTTAATTAAAATGGACTGAATAAACAAGTCGTTTACTATGTGAGTGAACTAAACACGGTACCTCTCCCAACAAGCTGTCCTAAGCACTCAAACAAGCAGTTAAACCTTAATCAGCTGATCAAGGCACAGCAACCGGAGGAAAATACAAAGATAGGGTAATTTACAATATGTTTACTCAGAAGAGACCTTCGGTAATAAAAAAATGCGAAAAAGACAAAAACCCTGGTACGCGTTAATATTCAAGCTTGGCAGTGCGTTTATGTGGTAATGCGGTCAGAAAAGAGAACGAAGGGGACTAAAAAACCCTGGTGAACATCAATATGTATTGGCTAGAAGACTGTATGAAAGGCAAGCGACCAAGTATGAAACCAAGCCGGGTTAAAGTTAGATATCCAGGTAGTTTAATAATATTCTTGGCTTTGAGAGCTTGCTGGGTTTCGTTAGTTAAATCAGCTACAGAAAAACCAGGCAACAGTACCTCAGACCTTGGAAACAAGGTTTTACTTTGTATATCCCAGAATTCACTTAGTTAGACAATTATTTAGCGTTTAATTTACTTTCTAAATTTAGCTTTTAAATTTATTTTACTTTACCTTACCTTGCTCCTGGGAGACTGAACCCCCCAAAAAAAAAATATATAATTAGATTATGTGCAATTTCATATATATATATATATATATATACAGTATATAAACTCTACATAATCTAACAACCTGTCTTTCTACTCCGGTTTTAATTTAAGTTTATATTATTCAATTACCTTCAACAATTTAGGGCGTTCTTCTCTATTTTGTCTTTTTGTATTTGTATTTTTAAATGTATTTGATGTCCTGTAATCCAAATGATTTTGTAGAACCCTAATTCCTAAATAGTTGGGACAAAGTGTAAATTGTGAATAGAAATCAAAACGCAATGACTTTCAAATCACACCAACCAGTATTTTATTCACAATAGTACAGGTATAACATAGCAAATGTTGAAACTGAGAAATTTTATTATTTTATCTACAAAATGAGCTCATTTCAAATTTGATGGCTGCTACAGGTCTCAAAAAGTTGGGACAGGGGCCTGTTTACCATGGCGTAGCATTCCCTCTTCTTTTTAACACAGAGTGGAGGCATCTGGGCATTGAGGAGACAAGTTTCTTGAGTCAAGCTATTGGAATTTGATCCCACTCTTGTTTAATACAGGCTTCCAGCTGCTGGAGAGTTTTGGGTCTCCTTTGGTGGACATTTCGTTTAATTATACGCCAAATGTTCTCAATTGGGGAAAGATCAGGACTGCAGCCAGGCCAGTTCAGCATACGGACTCTTCTACTATGAAGCCATGCTGTTGTAATAGCTGCAATATATGGTTTTGCATTGTCCTGCTGAAATACACAAGGCCTTCCCTGGAAAAGATGTCATCTGGAGTGGAGCATATGTTGCTCTAAACCCTTTATATACCTTTCAGCATTCATGGTGCTTTTGAAAACATGCAAGTGTCCCACACCATATGCACTAATGCATCCCCATACCATCAGAGATGCTGGCTTTTCAACTGAACGCTGATTAGAGGAGGGGTGGTCTTTCTCCTCTTTAGCCCGGAGGACACGACGCCCATGATTTCCAAGAAGAATGTGAAATTTGGACTCGACCACAGGACACTTTGCCACTTTGTTACATTGCATTTAAAATGAGCCCTGGCCCACAGATCACGGTGGCGCTTCTGGATCATGTTCAACAGTGGCTTCTTTTTTCCATTATAGTGTTTTAGGTGGCATCTGTGGATGGCACAGCGCACTGTGTTTACAGACAGTGGTTTCTTGAAGTATTCCTGGTATTCACAATTTACACTTCGTCCCAACTATTTTGGAATTGGGGTTGTATTAAAGGTGAAAAGAGTTACATCTTTTGCATGCATTATGTTGTATAAATAAAGTTTGACTGATTGATTGATTGCTTGACAAAGCAAGCCTCGACACTGCCCTTAATTTGCCTGTACTCACAGGGGTAAAAAAAAAGCCTTCTTTTACCAAATCCCCTCACTTAGATAATGCCTATGCAAGCATAAATAGATTGCAGATTTGCTAAGATTTCAGGTGGTATTAATGGATTCCTCTGAGATGTTTATGAATATGTGCACACACAAAAAAAACATAAAAATAAAAAGCTTTCACGGAGAGGATAGGCCACGCTTGGTGAGAATTGCATATCTGCTGTCGTCTCACCAAGCTGCAATTTAACAATTCATTAGTCTCACCCTCATTTGCAGTTCTATTCATCTTTCAGCCTCAAAATTGTGGCAGTATGGTGCTGACCTCCACTGTCCTGAAGGACCTGACCAGACTGAAGTACCACACCGACATCACCATCACAGACAATTGTGAGAAGACTGTAAAAGATTCTCAGTCATCCACAGACAAAAATAGCAGAGATATTTTGGTTTTCAAAATGAAGAATGGTTCAAATCACAAATAACTGCGCAGGCTTGAAATTGTTCAGGACGACCTAATCACGTTGTTGAAACCTCAAATAATGAGATGAACTAGACAGGAGTGTATCATATTTAAATAACTATTTTTGAATATATGTTTAGAGATATGACAGACCAAAGCTGCTTGTTGTTCATAAATTGTATAATGACTGGCTTAGTTTGTAGACAGCCAAATGCTACAGTTCTGCATAATGTCTCGGCTAAGTAACTTGATACTGAAAAATACCTCTTTAGATTGTCAACCATCCATGTCTGAAAAGTTCTTGATCCATATATACTCGCTGGTCTAGTTAACAATCGAAACCCAGTAAAATGGCTGAAGACAGATGGGCCTCAGCAAACTGGATGGGGATGCATGAGCCCCAGAAAGATGTGGATGGGTGACAGGACATTGCAGTAAATGCAGCAAAGGGGAAGTGAGGAGCTCAGATGCACGCTTAAAATGGACATTATCATGTTCAGGAGCTTTAAAAAAATTCCTGACTGCTGGAGACTGCTGGTCATGGTTCAAAGTTATTACAATTGTGCCACACGTGGGTTTACACCTGCAACATCTGAATTAATAGAGCAGTTCCAATTGCCCAGCTGTCTCAGGCCAGTATTCTGGGTTCACAGCACATTGATTGGAGCGGACATGCGATTCCCGTGTTTTTTTTTTTTCTTCTTTTTTGCTGAAATGAACAACTGATTTGGAGGTTTCACTTGATCAGTTGACCAGAGTTATACTGATTGGTTTTGTCTATGGGCAACTCTGACCACAGTCACCAAGGGACAAAAGAATGCCAGCCCATCTTTTAAAACTGCCACCATGAACCTACCATTTGTTATTTCAATGAAATGGACATGTATAGTAATAATGAACTAGCTCCTCTCTAGAGTCTATTGCAGGTGGTTACTCAAGTAAGTGGCTCCAAAAAACTGTGTTCTGAGACCAAAGCATGATATTTTCAGTGAAAGATTTGATTGCAGGACCCCTACAGGGGAAAGAAGGGTGATGGACATGTCGATTGTTTGTTTTCACTCCATTCATTCAGGTTATATTCAGCTGAGATTATTATTTTCTTGATTGAGGATTTGATTGAACATTCATGCTGTTCAATTCAAATCAAACCAGGAATTGAGCCTTATCTGCCAAACCATATGGGAGTGGACAGATGGACTGGAATTAAAAAAGTTGAAAAGACTTCTTATTGTTGTACTGAGGTAATTCTCGAGTCCCAGTTGATAGCAGAACTTACTGCGGGACCCAAAGATAAATCTTCAGATCTTAATGGCAAATTGACCTTAAACTGAAGGATTCGACCTCTGGGAGTACTAGCCACATGCTCTCAGACTTAAGCTGTCTGCAACTTGTGCAAAGGTGTCGCAAAATCATCCAGTTATGTAAACAAAAATGAACCCCTCCTCCACGCAAAGTCTGGTTTTGTAGCACAAAATTGCTGCCATAAACGTGCACTGCTTGTCAGGCTGTCTGAGGTGTGACTCTCTCCATGCGCGTATAGCACCTCCCCAGTCTGAGGACTGTCACATGAATAATATAAAAACGTCCACGTCTGATTAAAAAATTGGAAAAAAACATTACAAGGTGAAGATTTCTCATGCCATGTTGAAATTGTCAACAAGATTTAGGTCCTCACAGCCATGTCTGCTAAAAGAAAGGAATCAAGATAAAACTAAAGGTAAAAAAAAACCCTTCTTATTTGCAAATGGTTTACAATTACACTTAAAAAAAAATGAAAGTGTAGCACTGCCCTCAACAAATTGCATTCATCGTCAAATTACACAATACATTATAATATTATACATTATACCATTTATACCATTATACCAATTCAACAAGACTTCGTTCCTGTGAAGGGTATTCATTATGTACAGTTGCGCTGTGTATTTGTGTCTGTTGTTCTTTTTACATAAATAGAACATGCGTAAATAACAAAATCACCTGCGTGATGTGATAAAATTTTGAATGACCAGATTCTTATTACAGAATCTCTGATGAAATGACAGTGGGTCTCGTTCCGTTCGGAGGTCAGTGTAACCGCAGGTTTCTATGTAATTAATTTCACTGTACAGCGTGCTCCAGGATCCAATTCATTTTATTCATGCATGAAAGCAGACTAAGAACACAGGGCAAAATTGCTTTGAGGTGTTAGAGAAATATATACAATGCTTCAGTGCAGATCATACATTTCTGCCGATTGCATAAGACACGTTTTTTTTTTCTTTCCCTGTGGGCACACAAATAGCTTTTGACTCCAAGCAATTTAAATCTCACCCCAATGACTAATGTTGGATGCGTTTTGCACTCGTTCAAATTCTGAGCACGAAATCATCAATTTCCAATGAAAAGAACAGCATGTGCACCGAGCATGCTCTGGTGACAAGCACTGAAAATATAATACGACATATCCTCTCCTGCTGCCCAGCAACCACACTCGAGACCGATGCCCGCCAGCACATGCTAACTCACACTTGAAATGTTGATCGCTGGCTAGGTGTTGCGTTTGTCCAACATGCAGTTAGGGATGTACAAGTGAAAACTGTGCACAGGGTGTTCTTTACCTCTGCATGAACCAGCGGCTGCTAACAGTCTTTTGTGTTACGCATTCTCTTTAAAGTTTAACACGCTCTGAAGATGGGCTAGAAACACAAGGGGGTAAGCGCTATCCTCTTCTGCTGATGTACGCCGTGGATGTGGAACAATGCAAACCCTTTGGGCTGAGGAGCCGATGAACGCACAGCTATGAATATTCCAGAACGCTGTTTGCCTAGGGCTATGTACAACCGTATGAAAACCATAAAGAAGGAACCCAGAGAGCCATTTAACTTTGTCTACTGAAGAGATGAGAGGAACAAGCTCTCAGTGGAGTGAGTGTAATTTTATTTCTTTATGTCTTTGTGTCAGCTAGAGTTCGAGCTAATGTCTCAGGAGTCTATTATGTAATGACAAAGTCGATACGGAATACAACTGACACCAACGTGTATACCTTCTCGAAGCAGTTTTGCATACCCAGGCTCTATTTCGCATCAGGTTTAAAACCTTGGTCATAGCCTACAGGACAATGTGCAAAAGAACCCCAGAAAACTGTTGACCTAACTGCCCAGAGCCTTACATAACCTCAGGTGTCTGGGTAATTTTGATGAGCATACCCAACTGGGAATCGACCGAGCTTCAACGTTTAAATATTGTTGAAATAATTTCAGTTAAAGAAATAATGTTTTTATTTTTTTCATCAAAAGAATGTTGTACATTAACTGGTCAAAGAAGTGCTGAAAAATCACTCCTAATTCAACGTTAAAATGTGAACTTTGAATCACTTGTATTTTAAATCAGCATAACGTCTATGTCAAGGGACGATTTGAGTCCCAGGATGATCTGAGTCTGGACGTACAGCGCATGCGCAAAAATGTCGCCTATTGTTTTTAAGCGTCACTACGGCAACATCACTAAGACAAATAACAGTTGTTTGTTGAAATATATAAACTTTACCTTCAAGCGGTCTCCATTGGATTTGATCGAGTCATGTTCATTTTAAAAGCTGTAAGTTCCGAGGCTTTCTATAATAAAAAAAGTCAAAGATACGGACTCTACGTCGTCTCACTGAGAGTTTTTCATCTATCGCCTCCATCTATCAACATCTGTCTGTGTACCATATCAAGCACGTTACTTACTCATTCACTTTGCCTTCATTAAACAGTGTAGTAGTTGTAATAGCCTATACAAACAGGTTGTTTGTATACAAATACCTTTACACAGGTTAATGGTCCGACTGTTGTTAGTAATGCTGTGATTTAATTTCAGAAGAAAGAATTCAAAGTTGGTCATCTCGGTAGCTTGCTCGAAAATAAGTAACCTTCTGTTGTTTGTTTGCGCTTTTTATAGGACTCAAATTGTCCCCATTGATTTGTCTTAGCGATGTTGCCGTAGTGATGCTTAAACGGACATTTTTGCGCATGCGCTGTACGTCCAGACTCAGATCATCCCGGGTCTCAAATCGTCCCTTGACAGTCTACAACCATCAATAAATTCTAACTCGTAAATATGTCCGTTGTAGAGCAGACGTAATGTCAACATCCAAACAACATTGAATGTTCACTGATTGAACAAGTGTTGAAAAATTCTTAAAGGATAAGAAAACCTTTGGTGAACTTGCTTGGCCAAATAAAGTACATAATCTCTGCTATCCTAAATGATACGCAATTAAAAAAGATTTTGTATTGTGCAAACTGCATTTAAATGTTCAATGTTTAAGACAGCACAAGAAAGCCGCCATGTTACTTTGGCTGGAAGAAGTTGCTTATGTCACTTGGGCTGTTAACTTTTTGTTTGAAAGGTAAAATGGTGAAAGATCACATCAGTCATGTTCGGTTCGCCCGTTTCGTTGGAATACCCAAGAACCGCGCACTGCGGCATTGTCGAGGATTAAATCTAGATTTCTAGCAAACAATTGGTTGTAATTCAAACGACTGGTATTTCTCAAAACACTCTTGATTATCAACGCAACTTTCAATACTTATACTGTCACTCCGCACATTCAAAAGACATATCCAGCCCTTATGATGTCACACAACGGTCTGGGGAGAATATTTCCCATTGTTTGATTGGCCGATTATTTTTAATGGTCGGCGATGACAGATTCTGAAGTTTGTAGGATTCTGTAATGATTGAAAGCATGTAAACCATGTAAAAAATGTTAATAAAATAATGGCTTATCATTTTGGACAGCAGACATTATGTCATTTATTTGACAATGCAAGTTCACCATCGGTTTTCTTATCCTTAAAATATCAAAATCTTGCGCCGGGTAGCTCAGCTGGTAGAGTGTAGGCCAAATACATTAATACATTAAGTCCTCACCACAGCAGAAAAACAGCTACTCTCAGCCTGCAAGGACAGTGATTTGGGGAACAGGGCCTGAGACATTTGCTATGTCATTATTTTTTAATGTACTTAAAAGTAATTCAATTACATTTTATTTGCCTGTTATTTTTTTAACAGAAGGACTGTTGCAAAAAACGGTTTGCAGAATAGGTACAAGAGCAACGCAGAGCGTGGCATATGCCCCCCGCCTGTATGTTGATCAAGGACATATTGAGACGGCTGCTGTGGCGGCCATATTAGATATCACACGACGCTGGTTTTCAAAAGGAACCTTCCTCTAGCCACGCCCAATACGCCATTAAGAAATGGCATCAATTTGACGACGGATTCTATAGTTATCCCGCGAAAACGAAAAGTTAACGGACAACGGACGGACGGACAATGGATGGACATGATGTCGACATAATGCCCCCTTTCCTCTTTGGAGGGCAAGGGTATAAAAAGAGGTGCCCGGCCTACATCCCCAAAATTAACAAACGTGTCAAAAAACAAGTCGACATGGTCAACAACATCCCCCGCCAATCATGTGCATCTTATTTTCGAACTCCATCAAGGCCTTTATGGTCTGAAGCTACAGACCAAATTTGGTTACTGTATCTGTAGTAGTTTTTGAGTAAAGCTGTCACCTTTATCTCGGACAGACAGACGCACGGACGGACGGACGGACGGAGGTCAAACCTATATCCCCCTCCCACTTCGTGTTGGTGGGGGGATAAAAAAAACACACACACACACACACACACACACACACACACGTTTGCACAAGAAACAAAACAAACAGAAAAAAATCTCGGGAAGAACCTGGCTATCATGAGGGGAGCCAGTCCTCAGCAAATTGGAGAAGTGAAGGAGTTAAGGATTGCAAAACCAGGCACAGTTATGACAAATAGATTTTAGGTGCATTGATTAAAAATGAATGGTGATTCTATGTTAATTGAAACATACTCATCATACTTCACTGATCTAAGATGCACACTCACTGCTCTGGAACTGTGATTAACTAGGCCTATGGGATTATGTTGCTCAAACACAATTGAGTGACAAAGGAGAAAGCATGAATAAATATGTGAACAAACGTAATAAGTGTGGATGTTTTCGGTCATTTTCCTGGCACAGTCTGGGGCCACTCGTCTCCTGAAAGATGGAAAGGGTCCCTGCACATCAGAGCAGAGTTATTCGATGTGATCAACTTTATATCCTGTGATGAATTATTCTTACCGTGATGGAAGCGGTCTTCTCCAGGATGACAATGGCCCAAAGCTCACAGGGCACAAGAGGCCACTGAATGGATTTATGAGTATGAAAATGATCCTGAACATACGCCACCACCTTCATAATCACCAGACCTCAAACCAACTGAACTCACATGGGAGGTTTTGAACAATGTGTAAGACAGTGCTCTCTGTCACCATCATGAAAACACAGATGAAGGGTATATTTCTCTGAAATTTGGCTATCAAGGGCCCTGGGGGGGGGGGGGGGGGGGTGCTTTCAGTAGGCCCTCTGACTACCAGGGGCCCCCAGCCCTGCTATACGACCCCTTATGAAAATGGATTAGGGGTGGCGGTCCTTTGACTTCTGACTACCAGGGGTCCTCGGGAGGAGGGGGCGTACTTTTAGAGGGCCATCTGATTATGAGCCCCAACCAGGGGGCCCTAGGAAGGAGGGAGGCGTACTTTTGAAGGGCCCACTGATTACGCCTATGACTAACCAAAGGCCCTGGGTGAGGGTGCTTTCAGTGGGCCCTACAGCTGGCCAGCCATGGGCCCCGCTGAAAGCACCTCCACCCTGGGCCCTTGGTAAGGGTGGGCATGGTTGTGTGAGTGGGGGGTGGGCCTCATGGACTATGAGTGGCCCCCACCAGTCCTCTGACTACAGGGGCAGCTGACCGCACTAAGAGCCTACTCACAAAAGGCAGCCCATACTGTACCCAAGTACACTTGATTCCCAAAGTCCGGTTTTCGTACCTGGGTATGATACACTAGTACACTTAGAAGAGGTGGACTCTAGCACGATAGACATGTAGTGTGCCCCAGCACGGATCTCAAGCATGACGTCAATAACAAGACTCCAAATAATAAATATGTCAATGCATTTGAGAAAGTTGTTAATAGCTGGTGTTTCTTTAAACATATTGTTTCATAGCATAGTGAATTATATGACATTATATTCAAACTGCATCATCAGTCTGCACTGTTGAGTTAAACTGGACCGGTTCTAATATTTCCTGATTTCATAATCAATATTTTTATTTCACTCGATACCAGAACTAGCTTGTTAACTAATGATGTCTAGTGTGAGTACGCGCAAAAAGGCATTACACAAGCTCTGTGTTCTCTCATGAAACCCTCTTACTACCAGAGCCTTAGTCTCTTCGTTTACCATGGCTCCTTGAACCCCTTGAACTACAGTACACTTACATACATAGTTTCAAACGCTGTGAAACTGCGAGGCGAGTTACCATATTTGATAACAAATGTTTGCAAACATGCTATAAATGTCTTTGCCTATTGTTTCTAAATATGTATTATTAACCTCCGCCGAGGAGGTTTATGTTTTCGGTGCCGTTTGTTTGTTGGTTTGTTTGTTTGTGTACAAGATAACTCAATAACTAATGGCCGGATTTTGATGAAATTTTCAGGGTAGGTGGGTATTAAGTCAAGGAAGAGGTGATAAAATTTTGGCATATCTAGGCCAAAGTACTGCTGAGATATACTCCCAAGTTCAAGATTTCAAGTCTTTCCAATGGGCCGGAGTTCCAATCGCCGTGCTTTTGGCTTTGCTGCCCCCTGGCGGCGGAGGTTCTGCGCTCTCTGAGTGCTCTTCTAGTTTTGAAGTTATTGTGTTGAAATAAACAAATTGTCTAAAGGCTGCCATCTTAGACACTGAGTAAATTGAGTGAATTTGGCCAAGGGTGTGATTTCACTTATGTGAAAACAACAAGCTATTTGACTATTTCCCACCTTTAAAATCCTGTATTAAAGACACCAATGGTCTCTCTGACTCTGGCACGAATGCAACAGTGCTTCTTCATACAAAACTGCAAGCGAATTTCACCCAGCAGCACAATTTTGGTTTGGGGACAGGTGATGAAACAGCAACTCACAAAAGCAGCATGCATTTTTGGTAGTAGATAGTGGCTACCCCTCCCCCACTCTCTCACTCAGAGTGTTGAAAAATTGTTACAATGCTCTAAATTCCCGCAGGGGCTGCGTCCAATAGTCAACTACTACAGTTAGTATTAGACATGGATAAGATGAAACTGCCATCTAACAAATGCTCCTGCAGCATCTACTTGATATAGAAGGTGGCAGGTCTGCACAAAAAGAAATTACTCTAAAACTCATGTGAGGTGTATGAAATGTCATAAATATTATTTATGATACACTCAGACTGTCTGTCCAACTTGCATGAAGTGAGGAGAAAAGGGGTCTGAATCTCTTACAGTGACTTGTACTGTTTTGGAGGATATTTGTATTTTGTACATGTTTTTATGTTTTAGAGTGGAGGTCTTGGTGATATCTGTAGGGGAAACTATTTTCGTGCATGTGCTTTCACTCACTCCCAACTGTGCAGCTGTGTTATTTTTTTGCCACGCCCCCAGATGAATCTTGTTATAATTCTGCCCTTTCGTGTGTTGTCCCGTGCTTATTTGTGCTTGTGCTTTACTTCCGTTTTGTATTTCCAGATTTCAGTTCAGCCGTCTGACAACCCACCCCCAATCTGTCTCCAGTGATGTCGCGTGACTGCCTTCAGCATGCCTGCGTCTCGTCGTCCAATCACGTTTCCTCTTTCGGGTTCGGTTTTGGTATTTCATTCATTGCTTCCAGCTGTGTTTAATTCTGGGTCTCGCGAAACTCTGAGTGAATGCCCTCTCTGATAGGATATTACTAACCCGTACTAACCAGCACTTATTTAAGGGTGATTGTAAATAATTTGTCACATAGTATTAACCTTAATTAACTCATTTAGCGAGCGTGTGCGTTTCTGGCTTTTGTATTTCAGTCTGAGCTGTCTCTGATTAACTACATTTAAAACTATGCTTTCCTCTGCTTCTCTTGTGGTGAGAATCTAAACCTTACCTTCATCCAAACTGTCTAGTTTTATTGATGGTCTCCGCGTCTTGTCTCGAGTCTTTATTGTTAAACCTGGTTTTTGTGTAATTGTTTATTTATCCCATGTGATTCTGTTTCAGTCGTGATTGCATTCCGAGTCCCACCCCTCCTCTCGTGATTATATATTTGGCTGCATTGGGAGCAATTGTCAGATGGATCCTCCGTATTGTCTCGGTGTTACATGGTGAAATCTCAGCTCTTAGTGCCTTCCGAGTTTCTCCCGTGTATGTTTCCCGAGTCTCGTTTGCTGCGCACTAATCTTGTCTGCCCCATCTGTTAAAGTCTCCCAGTGTATCTGTCAGTGTAGTTAGGTTCAGTTTTTGTTTTCTTAGTTTATCCTCTCTTGGAGAGAGTATTTCTATTTCCCCCTGCCTTTGGCTGCGAACTTCAGTTCTCCCATTGGTTCAGTGCTTGTGCACGGTGTTTTGTTTCTGGCGTGTCTGTCAATTTCTCCTTAGTGTTTCATGTTTAATAAACACTTCTGCATCCTGCAACTGGTGTTCCCCCGACCTCTTCTTAAATCTTCATCTCACTCTGATTAGTTCATTTCTGTCAGACCACTGATACGGACATGAATGAGCCAATCAGGTGTTGCAAGAACTTTTGAAATCCAATATTGATATAAAACCCCCTGCCAGTATCAAAACTCCTCACATTCAGACAGTTCAGCTTGAGAACTTGCTCTGTACTTCATTCAGCCTTTCGTAGATTTCGTTATCACAGGATCAACAACCAACAGCCTTTGTAAAGGCTTATTGCCCCTTTTATTGCATTATATTATTTTATAATATATTATTTTTGTATATTATATTAAGCCATACTATATTGCATATTATACAGCCTAATAACATTTTTGAAAGACTAAAAACCTTTTGTAAGGGTAAAAGTCTTTTAAAAGGCTTATTTTATTTTAAACTGCTCAAAAAAATAAAGGGAACAGTTAAACGACACAATGTAACTCCAAGTCTATCACACTTCTGTGAAATCAAACTGTCCACTTAGGAAGCAACACTGATTGACAATTTCATATGTTGTGCAAATGGAATAGACAACATGTGGAAATTATTGGCAATTAGCAAGACATCCCCAATAAAGGAGTGGTTCTCCAGGTGGTGACCACAGATCACTTCTCAGTTTCTTTCCTCCTCCTCAGTTGCTTTCTGGCTGATGTTTTAGTCACTTTTGAATGCTGGCAGTGCTTTCACCCTAGTGGTAGCATGAGATGGACTCTGCAACCCACACAAGTGGCTCAGGTAGTGCAGCTCATCCAGGATGGTACATCAATGCGAGCTGTGCCAAGAAGGTTTGCTGTGCCTGTCAGCGTAGTGTCCAGAGCATGGAGGCGCTACCAGGAGACAGGCCAGTACATCAGGAGACGTGGAGGAGGCCTTAGGAGGGCAACAACCCAGCAGCAGGACCGCTACCTCCGCCTTGGTGCAAGGAGGAACAGGAGGAGCACTGCCAGAGCCCTGCAAAATGACCTCCAGCAGGCCACAAATGTGCATGTGTCTACTCAAACGGTTAGAAACCGACTTCCTGAGGATGGTATGAGGGCCCGACATCCACAGGTGGGGGTTGTGCTTACAGCCCAACACCATGCAGGATGTTTGGCATTTGCCAGAGAACACTAAGATTGGCAAATTCGCCACTGGCACCCTGTGCTCTTCACAGATGAAAGTAGGTTCACACTGAGCACATGTCACAGATGTGACAGAGTCTGGAGACGCCCTGGAGAATGTTCTGCTGCCTGCATCATCCTCCAGCATCACCGGTTTGGCAGTGGGTCAGTAATGGTTTTAAGTATTCTGTTACTGTAATGATGGGGCAGGACTTGATAAGCATTCTTGCTTCTTCCTGCTCCTTCTCGAACATATCACATATTTTCAGTCTTCCGATGAATACCAAGTGATGTATTGTATTATACTGTATTTTGTGTTATTTATATTCTTTCTTATCTTTTATGTACTGTAGCTTATTTTCTGTTTTTGCTGTTTTTGTTCGAGATAAATAAACTTAAAAAAAAAAGAACTGAGTCCTCTGATCAAAACATTCACGTTTAATATCTAAAAGAGTCAGTAGATTTGAAGAAATTCAAAACAATAATTGACTGTCGGACACGGAGACATATTAAAACCCTGTCAGACTTTCGGACGCAAGACACTGCTTTCAACGCAATGTGTCGAGCGAAAAATTACTGTCACTTAGGTTTTATCGTTTTTAGTGGGGGAAAGGAATACAGCCTGATTGCAATGATCTCGTACTGAGTTGAGATCACATATTGAAAATAAATGTGTTACGTATCTTGCATTGTTGTCCATGCATGTTAAACCCAAAATTTTAAGCAGCAACAGGCTGTAATAATAGGAACACGCTATCCATCGTTTCTCTTGCCAATGAGCAATATTTCCAACTTGCGCTGGAAGGAGGGACAGAGGCGGGACAGAGGAATACTTGCGCCAGGCTACGCCGGGCACGAAATTGCAACATACGCCTGGACACACCCCGTTGGCGCGGCGCACCCTCAATTCGCCGCGCCTGTGCCTGGTCTACGAAATTAGAGCCCATGAACTCTAAGTTACCAAATCACAATCCATAATCCAAGGCACAGTCAGACATAGCAAAGATTCAAATATAAGCATGGCAAACAGATCAAAAACATGGCAAGACAGAACATGGACATAGCAAGGCAGGCAGAATCACAATAGGACAAGTTTCGGATTGAAAGTTTAAATGTTTTCATTGACAAACTTGTGTCCTGTCTTGACCACCATTTGAATGCATGCACACATTTAACCAAGCTATTTAATGTTCTTTTCATGCCCGACAATATGTCCAACGGTGGGCTCACTTTAAAGGCTAACTCACTCGCTGCAGCATATCCTTCAGATTTGAACATAAACCTGGCAGATGAACTGAAACAATTCAATACATTCATACCAGAAAAAGAAAAATGCCCAAGCAAAATGCTCAAAACCATGATAGATTTGGGTTTACAATCAACCTTTCCAAATGTCTACATAGCACTTAGACTTTTTTTTGTCAGTGCCTATTACAAATTGTGAAGGAGAGCGTTCATTCTCCAAACTGACACGTTTTAAAAATGAACTCAGGATTAGGATATTCCAGAACCGCCTAAACTCACTGTCACTTCTGGCCATTGAATCAGAGTTGGTCAGACAGCTTAATTTTGACGAATTAGTGGATGACTTTGCAAGAAGGAAGAGTAGAAAGAAACTTCTATAAAATAGATTATTGACAGATTCTTGAGTTAAGGTTAGTTATTGACACTAGGTTGTTTATAATTTTCTCTTTTAAACTTCTTGACAAAATATCTGTAATCAGACCTACATTTACGCCTAAATATTATACATATTATAAACAATAATGCATTAACTTGGGGGTGGATACCGTAAATTAAATTGTATTTCTCCCTCTAGCTTAAATGGAGCTCTTTCTCGAGTTTCACAGCTGATTCACAAATGTATCAAAATCTCCCCCCTCCTTTAGAACGTAACACATGCAGGCTGCCAGTGTGAACGTGCAACGTGGTGTTCGCTTTTTGTTTTAATCTCTGTAAGAGTATCCTTTTTTCAAGGATATCTTTATAATCCCCAAGGGGCAACTTGTTTCACAACCAGCAGCAAAACAACAACAAAAACAACAACAGTAAATAAATAAATAAATAAACAAACAAACATGAGTACAACAATAAATAACAATAACCGGAAAGCTCACATTGCCTTGTTTAAAAGGCCAATAGCAGCAGGAATAAAAGGGTTCTTGAGCCCATAAGTTCTGCATTTTGGCACAATATATCTGCGGCCTGAGGGGAGCAACCTGAACTCTTTAAAAAGCGGACGGCAGGGGTCACTCAGGACAGCACAGGCTTTCTTCAAGGACCTTAAATTATTGAGTTCATTCAAGTTATTTAAGGTCACGCCAACGATCTTGCTGCGGACTTTGACTATCCCATGCAGTCGATTTTTGTTTTTGATGGTCAGTGACCCATACCTGCAGATAAAAGAAAATGTGAGCACAGATTCAATAAAACAAGAATAAAATATTTTCATAACATTTTTCTTCCCTAGTTAAATCTAGATGGAAGAAAATAATAGAACGGAAGTGAATGTAATGAGCGTACCATTACAATTGCAGATTTAAACAAAGTGAGGCTTTCATAGTATGGGCGGCAAGAAGACAAATGGATCATACAGCTAATTCAAGATTTACTGTAGCCACAATGATTTAAGGTAAGACAATAGTGATTCCTTTATCATATGCCTGCCGTGGCACTAGTTACCAAGAAAGTCGCAAGAAATATTATTTGGACTTCTTATTTCACGCAGGGTGTATGTGTTGTATCTTATTCTACGGTCAGATTCATAGCATGACAGAACGTCTAGCTAACGCACTCCCACTCTCAACTACATTAGTACACGGTGAACTTCTGACAGACAACCCACGTGTTGGGGTTTAGCCAGTAGTTTTGAATATGGCAGGATGTTGGTAGTCTTTGTGATTGCGCTTACTTCAGTTTAATTCTGTATGCGTCTTTGCATTAACTTCGTTTTTGGCCATGTGCATATAGCTACCCTTTTAACAGTCTTTCGGCTGGTTTGCATTTAACTCTGGTTACACACAGAACCCTGGTTGTTGAGACCTTAGTGGTTTAATGTGTCAGGCTGTAGTTGTCTTCTTCGGGAAAGACGTAAAGCAACATACTGACGCTTCAATTTCTTCGTGTTCGAACTAGCACACTAGGTTGTGCAATGTTGCTCACCGGATGGATTTAGCACTGCAACAATAGCGTTCTTGGCGTTTTTGATCATTTAATTTTTAACTTTTTTGGGGGGGTGAGGGCTCCGCGAACTCTTTGCCCAGGGGCCCAGATGACCCATAATCCGTCTCTGGCGAGGCGTATTCTGAAGCAGATCTGGCAGCTTGCAGAGGTCCAGCGCCATTCTAAGGCTGTTTATTTTGATATCTTCCATTAACCTGTCAGCCGTCTGTAAATCTTATAGATATAATGATGTTCTTTATTTACTCTCAGATGCTAATCTTGTCTGTTGGAGACATCATAATGCAAAGTTAAGTGAGGTGAACATTCTCAAAAGCCTGTTTTACAGACACCAGTATTTTTTTTATTGCAAATGAATCATTGACTCAAAGTCAAACTCAGGTTCTGTTACGGATCTTTGGGGGGAATGCTCGGAACACACTGGGAACTTGGAAACACAAGCCTGGAAACAGGACTCGGAAACAAAGTAAACAAAGGGGAGAGACGCCAAATGCAGGGAATAAAATAATTTATTTATAAAACTAAAAATCTCGGAGGGGAAAAATCGAGGCACTCAGACCAATACAACCACCGTGCGACAGCACTGCAAAGTGGAAGAAACTCAGGAATCAAATAATTACACTCAGGAACACTAGGGGGCAGACTCGGGAACAGACTGGGGCAACACGGGAACAGACTGGGGCAAACTCGGGAACAGACTGGGGCAAACTGGGGACATCCAGGAGGCAACTCGGGAACAGGCTGGAGGCAACTTGGGAACAGCAGGAGGCAACTCGGGAACACCAGGAGGCAACTCGGGAACAGCCTGAAGGCACTCAGGAGGCTCGGGTAGACAACAGGCGGGGGGGGGCAGACACAGGACACGGCGACGGGCACAGCTGGCAGGTGGCTGACTCGGGAGGCTCAGCTGGCAGGGAGCTGGTAGGCAAATGGCAAGGACAGAGAGAGGGCGAAGGGGAACAGAGGGAGCGTGATGCGAAGTGAGGAGTGTCGAGTGAAGTCAGATCTGCACTGACTGCTGGGCAGGAAACATTTATAGGGCGGGGGCACAGACAACACAGGTGCTGAAAATTAATATAATTACCAAGGGGTGGAACACGAAGGAAACCTAATTACATGAAACGGAAAAACATTAACACACAGACGAGGATCACAAGACTCTCCCAAAGGCGGGATAAATAAACTGAATAAGAGACTCCTAAGTGCATAGAGTGAGAAGCAGAACAGGTAAGATAAATGCAGAGGGTCTGCAGAAAGCACAGCAAAGCAAGTTAAACAAAAGCAAGAGGCGGAGACTAGAACAGGGCGAATGCGGAGAGGTTGTTAGTCAATTAGTAAGTGCGGCTGTACAATCCCGAGGGCTCGTTAGTACGTTAGTCTTATATACACAGTGTTGGTTTGGTTAGTAAATTCTAGAAAACAACAAACTGTTAGTACGGGTTAGTAATATAGAAAAGCAAGGGGAAGCAAGCAAACGAGAACGGAAGGAAGGCTTAAACCCAGAATCCATTAAATCACCCGAAATAGTGCCACAATCAATTAAGACAGAAACAGCAACAAACTAATGACGCGACCGGGGAAAAAGCAAAGACCGTACATAGGTAAGACGTGGACTGGAATAACACGGGAGAGATATGAAATGTGAAACACTAACACATAAGACTACAAAACCGACATCGCAAAAATAATAAAAACCAAAAAATTGACAAACCAAACGGACAGAAACCCACAGAACACAACAGGTTTGCTTTAGTTCAGCTGATATATGTCTGGTAAGAACATATGTTATACAATCCGGGGCGTCTGAGGTTGTTTCTCTCTGCTTTTCCCCCAGAATTTAGCCTCCATCAAGACAGTCGACATCTTTCTGTAGTGGTATCCAATGAACCATTTGCAATATATTCTGTGGGTGTAGCATACAATTTATCAAATTTTAATCACTCCTTTGCTTCTGTAACAGTACCAGCGTGGATAAAGGTTACACTTTCGCCAACGTGCCGTTGGCCGTGTGTCAGCCTAAAGTCAGGTTGACGTCGTTATCAGAGAAATCAAAACAACAACAACAACAACAACAACATGTTTTGCCACCACTTTAATATTATTTAAATGATGAACAAAACCCGCACTTCTGAAAATAGAAATAAAATATGCAAATATCTTTGTAGTTGTTACTTACAATAATGGTGTCACTTTTTCACAAGAAATGTTTCGGCCTTTGGAAATCCAGAGGTATTAGTCCTCGTTGTGTATAAGCTGAGCAAGTCTCACTCTAGAAATCGGTGACTTGTTGAACGTTTGAACCAACGGTTGAACATAAATCGTGCTAACTTTTGTCGCCTTTTACTGTCGCCTAATTTGAGAGTTAATCTCAAGAATAAACTTTGGCTGTTACCTACAAATTAACACGATAAAGCCCTCTCTTGCAAGTGTCATGGGGTAGCGCAGATTATAAACTGTTCTCACAGCGGGACCAATTATGTTTTCACATTTGTGAGAAATGATCACTTATTTGCCTTCGGTTTACTGTGTAAAACATTTATATTCAGATTTAATGGTATTGTTAAGTATGGAGGTTTTGCATTAATTAATAAACTCAACCCTTAAATAATTTTATCAACACGCAATACAAGATAATATCAAAAGCGCTTTATATATTTTACATCCGTGGAATATTTTAACAACTTTCACAGTCGATGAAGTTGTTCATTTTTATCGCCAATAAAAACGCTTGTAAGATCGGGTCGCCTGTGTAACACGCTATACATTGCTGCAGTTACAAACAGTCAACAGGAATGTTTCCAACATTAAAACCACGCAAACCACCCACATATCCGTATTTCATACAAAATGGTTATTCAATCCAGAGGTACACAGTATTGTGTAGTTTTGCATAGTCAATTTTCCGGTTGCGCTATTTCGAGCTTGCGTATCCGAAACAGTTGTGGTAGTTTATTCTTGCCAAAATTCAAGGCCTGCAATCACATGTGGTACACACCAATCATACCCAAAAACCACTCCCCCCTTTGGACAGTCCCGCCCCACACCCCAAGTTCTGCCTGCCTGGACTACACCGACACCTGCTGTAATCCTACGCCACCGCCAGGCTGATCAGAAAAAGGTGGACGAAAACACGATGCCAACTTCTCGTTAACTTTAGCGGTACCTTTATTCATGCTGATAATGTAAGTTGGGTTTAATGTCTGTGTTTTGCTGCCTATTACCAAATAAATAATAAAAATAATGCCGTATCTGATGTGCGTTCTGCACTTTTTTTTCAGGAATCTTCTGCATACACAGAACCACCAGGAGGAAGGGGGGTAAAAACATACACAGACTCAAAATGGGGTCCTCTTTGCCCTGAGAGAATCGGTTTGCATTAGCATATCGTCAGTGTCGTATGAAAATCTCGTACACAGATCCTGCAAGTTTCTCAGGAGACAAAAGAAACTTCCTTATTTTGAAGATATTTGGGGTACCTTCTTTTTTTTTTGGAAATTAGAAAGGAGTCAGTTTTTGGAAAACTTTTTTGTTCCATCAACAAATAATGTATTATCATGAAAAAGAAAAAATATGTCCTCATCCACATCTGACCTTATGTCACATGGCATTTTTCTTCCCTTCCATCGGTCCATTTGTTATGAGGTTTTCAAAGTAATTCCAGAGTTACTTCTGCGTCTATTGATTTGAGAATCTCGAAATGGTCGAAATGACATATACAAGGTTTTCATCCAAACTGATGATATCCTGATATATACAAATAAGTAATGTGCCCTTACAGATGAGTATCTAAAGCAGGGAGAGCAAACCCTGGACATGGAGGTTCTCAGTGTATGCTGGTTTTTGGTGTTACTTTGAACTGAATACGAGATTGATTGTACAGTTAAATCAGATGAACTAGTGTCCTGAGTCTCAAGAGGCTGGTGGGAATAAAAGTCAGGGCCCCTAGGGTCCTCCACGACCAGGAATGCCCATCTCTGGACTAATGTATGGTCACATGTTTAGCATAGCCATAAGTTATATCTTATGAATACTAATAGGCACAGCAATTATTGTATCAGTTTGATTTTGTAATAATTTAGCAGAAATAAATTATTGTCAAATATAAAACGCTACCCACATTCAAACAATAGTCACAAAACTCTGCTATTTCTCTTGTAGTCAGCCCTACACCACTCCATTTTCTTATTACACATCATGGCAAATACAACATGTAACATAAAATATAAAATTAAAAAAGGGGTTACTTTTTTATTTCTCCATGCTTTCTCACTTCCCAATCAAATTAAGCAGCCTTACTCAATTTCAATTCTATTTATCATAAAGGGCATATCATCCAAGGGCTTTGAGGAAAAGAGCTGCTGTAATGAAGCAGGAAGCCACATTCACCTTCGACTGTGAGCTTTCTGAGCTCTTTGCCCTCTAGTGGTGAAATACCAGAACAGCAGCAGCTGAATTGGAGGGATGAGTAATACATTCAGTAGGTGGGTAACTGACTGAATTAGGCGCAAGGCCATTGTGAGAGCAGGCACTGGAAAACCTATAGATTTTCAATTGATGTTGCTTTATATCCTTTTGTCTGGCATCTATTTCTATCTCTTGAAGATCCATGCGATGATTTACGGCGATTGCACTGCATTTATTAGCGATTTAAATGCAACAGCGCGGAGCAGTACCTGGAATGCCAGCTTTTCACCAGGGCTGGCCAGAGTTGTGATGGTGGCAGTGGTGGTGGTGCCAATTTTGGACCCCAGGGTAGGCCTGTTCAATGCTGATCACCCCGATACCGAAAAACAGATGGGGCTGTGCAGCCACAAACAGGCAGTTTGGGGTCATGTTGGGGCAAGTTCAGTGCAGTGAAAGAGCTGTGTTACGCAGTAAGGAAGTGACTGCAGTGATTATTGTTTCAGTGGCTGGTAATGTGGAACACTGGTATTCCGCACCCTCACAGTATACTGCTCTGTTCACTCAATCAGCTTCAATCACTCAATAACAAACATTTCCTTGTCATGAATGAAATTTATATATGCACCATTGTCCTTTCTCCTTTTCACCAAACCATTTTCAGAATGATCCGAGCCCAAAAAGCTCCTGAATAAGTGTGTAACTGTCACCACAGCAGGCCTAAAATGGGAAGAATTAACTGTGCTAATAAAATAGGCCCAAGGAACCTTTTCAAACTTATTTAAGCATGTTTTCCCATATTTTAAACTGATATTTTGTGTTCAGAAGAACAATAATCTTCCAAGAACCTTATAAAAGGGGTTCTTCTCAGCAAAAGGGTGACAGAGTATCACTGACTTTTCTTTTTTCTCTATGACCACAGGTCTAATTTTGACCAATCAAAAATTGCATTATTGACAGACAGATTTTTTGACAATGCTCCATACTATATCCTGGCAGGAAGTGGGCAGAGAAGCTATGCTGAGCTGAGGTTTTTCCCATGAGATATTAAAACTTAAGTTATGACTTTCTACAGTCAATACAATGTCCAATGTCACTCATCATGAAAACTAGGAGGATCCCATGTGTCAGGGTTCACCTTGTCATCTTATCATCGACCAAGTTGAACTGGCTTAAAAAAGTTATGTCCTCAACCACATCAAATGGGCGATGAGCATTCTGATACAAAATGGCTGCTGTATACATTGGTGGTAGGTGATTGAAGTGAGTTTCCCCTTCATTGCTTCCATACGCTTTAATTTGCCACTGGTTAGAGGGAAAAATGCTACATGAATGCGATGGTCCTTCTATATATAACATTATCTTCAGTATCAAACTGTGAAGTTTGGGTTGAGGTAGGCAGTGGCAGACCGAAACGTAAAAACAAATTAATATTTTATGTATAGAGTCAGCAGTAAAAACACAGGCAAAATCAAACATAATTACTCCAAAAACTGTTGAATGCTGTAAAAAAAACACTGCTAATCCGGATTAATTACATCATTAATTGCATTTGCGGGGATTAACGGATTTAAAGGGACTTAAAAGACACTTGAAAGACACTGGACATGCACAAAAATGCGTTTTTCATTACATTTTGACTTTTAGTTTATTTTGAAACTCAAGAGTGAAATCAAATCTGTGTTTGAGTTCTGATCAATGTATTATTTAACTTGTCGCACTCTGAGTGCAAAGGAGAGATGTTTGAAACCACTTAAATGCGAAATGTTTGAAGTTTATGACGTTTTCTAGTGAATTTTATTAATTTTATTCATTCAGAATTAATGTGTACTTTGTCTTCAAATAATCTTGAAGGTTAAATATTTTTTATTTCGCTTTTATGTCTGAATAAAAGTTGAACGCTCTAGCGAGGAAGGTGGAGAAAGCACGCAAAACAATATACAGGCTTGTTTGCTCTTCAGCAAATTAAGGTAATTTCGGCGACAAGTACGTACCCCTGTTTTGTCAGCAGGGTCACTCAACTCGCTGTAAAAAAATAGACAGCTGTCCAATTGGAAAATGTAAATGGACAAAACTACATACTAGTCACCAAAATTGCCTTCATTCGCTGAAGTTCTGAAATGCCATCGCCCAGTGATGGTGCATAGATCTAATTATCATAAAATTATTTTTCTGTGCTGAATGTTGCCCATTATTTTGTCGCTTTTAGATTTCATGGGGGAGAGAAGCCATGTCTTCAATTACCACTTGATTATTCTTGAATTGGAAAACGTGTTATTAAAGGAAACCCATCTAGAACTAGAACGGGCACTCGGTAGAGCACATACCTTCGCCAACGCCACTGAATCCCTCGCCACTGGCGTTGGTTTCATGCCGATCGGATAAAAATTGACCGAGATATGGCCGAAAGTCGGTTTTGACCTTTTCGTGGCCTTGACCTTGACCTTTGACCCGATCACTCCCAAAATCTAATCAATTGATCCTCAGGTCATGCCAAATCAACCCACCAAATTTTATGAAATTCCGTTTGGTACTTTTTGAGTTATTCGATACACATACATACACACAGACAGACACACAAACAAACTAGAACGGGCACTCGGTAGAGCGCATACCTTCGCCGACGCCACTGAATCCCTCGCCACTGGTGTTGGTTTCCTGCCGATCGGATAAAAATTGACCGAGATATGGCCGAAAGTCGGTTTTGACCTTTTCGTGGCCTTGACCTTGACCTTTGACCCGATCACTCCCAAAATCTAATCGATTGATCCTCAGGTCATGCCAAATCAACCCATTAAATTTTATGAAATTCCGTTAGGTACTTTTTGAGTTATTCGATACACATACAGACAGACACACAAACAAATAAATACACGGGGATCAAAACATTACCTTCGTCAGCGAAGTCGCTGGCGAAGGTAATAAATACACGGGGATCAAAACATTACCTTCGTCAACGAAGTCGCTGGCGAAGGTAATTAGCCAGGACTAATTCTTTTTCATAAAGGGAGGGATATTAGCCCAGGAATTTTCAGGTTAAACGGCGCGCCTGGTCCTGACCTGTTCTCAGTCATTTTCATGATTAACAGAAGGTTCACTCCGAGAGCACTCTCCACACTTAACACGTGTTGCTTTTTCACCCCGTTTTGGTGAGACGACAATCATTCATCTGGATGCATATTTGTTTAATTAAAATCAACGTTATTCAAAAGTGAAAAAAGTGGCACTTGGCAGTGAAATAAGCTATAAAAAGCATGCGGCTCAAGTTATTTGCATTGGTATGCAATTTTGAATAATGTTGACTTAAATTCCGCAAATAAGAGTCCAGATGAATGAGGATCTCAAACAAAAAAGATGACATCACTAACACTAGTTAGCTAGTTAAATCAAATTTAAGCCTTAAATTTGATGGACGTAGCTGTGAATCAATGAGTGTATATAACCCCAGCTAGGACTGTGTTATTGTAAAAAAAAATAAAAAAAAAACACTCACAGCTAGCTCACTAAATAGTCTAGTTAGGCAGATGCCAGATAAGGATGCGTTCATTTGCGCAATTCATCCGGCATGAACACCACTAACGCTACACATTTGCGATGTCATACTAAATGTAGATATGCAACTTGGCTAACATTACATGGGCATGAAAGTTAGCTGGCCATCACCCTTTGTAAGCAACGTGATTTTATTGTGCCGACTAAGTTTATCTCACTAGCTACATTACAGATAAAGTTTGCCAACACAGCAGTCTACAGTGACTCGATTACTTAACACGCCAGCTAGACAAGAGGCTAGTTAGTGCTGTGCTTCCCATTAACACATGTTTTTATATTTTCGACATCTCAAACAGTGTCATGTAAAATTACGCATTAGTTTTTAATCTTATTTTTCGATCACTTGAAATCTTTTCGGAAGACCCCTCAGTTCGATGGAAAATAGCAGGAATTTCTTCATTGCAGTCTATGGGAAATTTAGAACTGCGGTGCACTTGAAGCCATATTGGTGTCTTCAACGGCGGTGGCCTCTCCAGTATTCACTCATTAGTGTGAATTCACGAAAACACCGAACGTCCAGATTGAATGACTAGCGTGTGACACTTAAGCATAAAGGCAGCGTAGTGTCCTGCCTTTTTGCGTTCATAATAAAGCATATGAAAAAGCACTGCGCGTGCGCAAAAACAACGTCTTTCATAACATGACATTCAAAGGCATCTCAGAGCTGTGCCTGCCCTGCAAAGATGAGACTGATTTGAAAGCTACTGCCTGGCTGAAAGATTGCGCTGTAGTGTCATTATAACTCAATGACTTAAAGCAACAGCATAAAGAAAAACTATATATCAAATAGCTTCAAAATTAGATTAGATATTACAATTACCAATAATTGTTAGCAACTTTATTTTTGATGATAGCTTGGGGTAGACAGTGGTTATCTTACCCCATCTTCATTATAGATTGACCAGTGGCAACGCTTGTGTGTTTTCATTTGTCAGATGTGACTTTGGAGTTGCTTTCTGACTGCCACGATGTCACGAGGAACAAGCTTCAAAACAATTACTTGTAAATCATACAAAACCATGAAATAAACAAGGCAAAGACAACTGTGAAAAGGCAACATAAAATTGCAAACCTCAACCGCAGTGTTATATTGGGCAAAGTATGCCTGTAATTTTGAGTCAGAGGGAATAGACAAGCACTATGCTTCATGCATGCCAGGGAAATATGAGCTGGGAGTGAGAATAGCTGCCCGTAGAGCAGTTTTTGTCCAGGCCACAGCTGAGCCCTGTGAAATTGGCATCAGTGACGAGGAAAATGAGGTCCCCAGCCGTTTCCAAAATCCCTCGTTCAAATTTTAATATGGAAATCGGGTAATACTGATGTCCCAGTTTCTACTCAAGTGAGAAACGTTTCCCTCTTTTCCAGTAATTAGGATTTAGTTGCAGCTAAAAGTGCCGAAACGCATCTTCATCCAGCTTAATTGCTGCCGTGCAAGCGGGTTACAGGCCATCAATGCTGCCCTCATTCCACAGGTAATCGAAAGGTTCCAGAATATTACTCAGGCTCGAAATTGCCTCCATCGTCCTGTTGCTGCTCCAGTTAAAAGTTGCCTCCATCATACCTGTAAGACAATCTGAATTCACAAAAAAAAAGAATTCCCATGTGACCTCTTTTTTTTTAATAGTACACAAGCACTAGAGCTGACAGTTAACAAAGAGAGATGACAAACAGCTCACTCCCTTTATAACTTTTAAATAAATTATGAAACAAGCCTCTCAGGTCCATGTCTAAAATGACTGTGAGCTCACCTGAGTTAAGCAGCATTCTCCCCTCCAGCTTTGCGCCCAGTTATAAGCAATGGCTGCCTATTACCATTAAAAAAGAATCAGAAAAGTTGAGCAAAAGTTTAATTCCAGCTTTTTTCCTCCCTCGCGCCCTTTAATTAAATGAGGGGACTCTAATTTGGACCAGACTTGTCTCTATCTGGGCCTCAGTCTGATAATAATTTCTTTTGCAAATTTCCGCATGAAAATATGATATCAGCATGAGGAAGTGCAGTGTACTGCTTAAGAGAACCGCTAGTGCGTTAAACCGCATGCATTTTTTACGCTGACTCAAAGTTTTGAATAAGAGAACAAGGTTGAGCATAGAACCTAAATTGTACAAATGCAGAACACACAGAGGAAAGCGGCATACTCTCGGCAAATTTGTAAATAAGCATCATTTATGAATGAAGACTGTCTGTGTGGGCAGAGTCTCAGAGACTCACCAATCAGAGGGATGATGGCTGAGGTGAAGACCGAACTGCTCTGAACTGTAAAAGTCATCCCAGCCCCCACCAGAATGGCCGAGAACCCCGCCAGCCAGCTGAAGGGGTAAGAGAAGCCTGAGGGGCAGGGGAAAATAATGTTCGGCAATAATTACCACCTAAAAGACAAATAGACATAATAAATGTTTATTGAAAAAAATATATTGCATGGAATGTCTGTACTCAATATTTCACACAAATAAGAGATAACCATTGAGAATAATATGCAAGTCCAAATCTGTTTAAAAAAAAAAAAAGATTGGCATGGAATCTGAAAGACAAATGAAGTCAAAAATCAACTTCACCATCACCTGGATCGCATTTATTTGGCACAACTGTGTTGATAACCGTCTGGATGACCTTTGCCACCTCACCCCGGAGAAGCCAGTTGAGCAGCCTGACGAACAGCACCAGACAGGAGCAGTGGACGAGTAAGGAGACCAGCATGAGGAGGCCCACCGTCAGGTTTGACAGGGGAGAGTTGACAAACAGGTGGCTGCCTGTAATCGGGGCGATGGGTGGTTGAGGGTCAGAGGTCAAAGGTCTCAAAGGTGTCACATTAGATGAATCAACACCCTCGCCATCTTTAATCTCAGCTGTTATCCTTTTATGAGAATTTAATGCCCACTTTCCTGCTGATAACTTATCAAACGGTATGAAGGGCCAATAAGATCAAATGTCCCTTCATGAAAAGCTCTCTGGGATCAGACTCTAATGCGTCAACAAAGATATCGACCTTTGAAGAATAGGGCTCCAGCACTACAAAAAAAGAATGACATCATACTAAACAATCCCGCTTCATTTGACAATTTTGTGAAGGTATACTTCACAATTCACAGAAGTAAACTAAACTTTTTAATTGATTTCTTCAAAAAAGAACGGGTATATGGCAATTCTCATGTAATGCTTTTGTAATGAATAAAGTCGAATCCACATAATTTTATGGAGATCACCATCCCAAAAATTTCATTTTAATTTGACCTGAACACTTTTCCCGCCATTGACTAAATTTTCTATGAATCAATGTTTTTCATTGTCACACGGTGGCGGGTACTGTTATGGATCTTCTGACAAAAATGGTTGAAACATGCAAGAAGACGGTGCATTTTGGTGCACCTCACAAACTTGTAAAGACAGATATTACATTTTTCTCTTAGGCAAATTCCATGATCTCAAGTTTTTCAGAAGCTGTGAAGAACCTCCTTGATAAATGCGGACAAACTGAAAACAAAGCAGCAGGTCAGCGTAAAATATCATCCATTCGCTTTTCTCAGCTTTTGTCCAAAATGTGCATTTTTTAAAATTAAAACGACCAACATTAAAGTGTTTGTATAAAAGAATGAATTATACTAGAATGAAATAGTTCCGTGTGTCAATAACCAGAAGTCCCACTCTTTCTGTTTACACATTAGACTGAATATTCTGAAGAGGTTAAAAACTCAGTGAATATTATGAAAAATGGTGACAGTGGTTGGCTACTCAAAAATATACTCTGGCAGGGAAAGCATGAACATCATCAGTCACAGAGTCCGCTGGGAAAAATAATTTAAAAAAAATTATGGTTACCCCTTACAGGTGGATTAAATTTACTGAAGTTTTAGATGCTCCTTATTAACTTTCCGTCCTCGAAGGTACTTGGTTTAAGCATGCTAACGCCACATCAGTCAGGACTGCATCAGTTCAAGTATGCCAGAAATGCAGCAGTAGGGCAGTGAATTAGTTTACGTATATATGCTAAGACTACATCAGTAGGGAGTGGATTAGGTGAAGTGTGCTAATCGAACAGCAGTAGGGCAGTGGATTTATTTGAGTATGCTGACACAACAGCAATAGGGCAGTTGTTTGGTTTACGGCGAAGATTATATCTGTTGGAAATGGTATAGTTTACCCCTTGTCACTCCGACAGCGCAGGATAGTTAAAAAAAACTATGTCATTCACACAGCTTGTATTTAACGTGAAATACTCATGCCACATATCTTGGGAAAGCTAAGATTCTTGTGATTCTACTGATGCCAAGCATTTCAAAATATAATCATCACAGCAGCTTTAAACAATGCCTGTGTCAGACCACAAACAAAGAAACAAACAGTTACAAAACTGTTGTAACTCACCAATGAAGCCTCCTAGTTCTCCTCCAGTCGAACATATCCCCTCAAACATGGTCTTGTTACATCCACAAAGTTCCCGTATCAATCCACTAAAGTATTTAGTCCAAAACACACTATTATACCAGTAGATATCCACGAGCAGCTGCTGCATTGTTTGAAATGAGCCGGTGGATATCCACAAAGTCCGCTGTATTTGTATTCGTAGCTCCGGAGCACATGTAAACAGTACAGAGCCATTGGAGAGGCATTTTAGGCAAATTTTGCCAGAGTGATAAGGGGTTAACTGTGTAAACCCAACAAGAGTAGGATCAGTGGAGTAGCTGGAGTATGCTAACACAAAATCAGTGGGGAATGGATTTGTGTTCGGTAAGAGTACATCAGTATGGAGTGGATTAGTTTAAGTGTGCTAACACAACAGCAACAGGAAATGAAATAGTCCAGAAAACCTAAAACTACAGCAGAGGGGAGTGGATTAGTTGAAGATTAGTGAGGTCAAAAGAGTAGCCCCCTCTTGCCAGCAAGGGTGAATGGGTGTACAGTTTTGTGGATTGTCAACAGAAACATTCACCATTGACTGGGGAAGAGACCAGATCCAATCCTTAACTATTTTACCACAGCGCTGAGCACATTAAGGCAAGAACAAGTAATCTATTCATGTGAATCGTTTCTCAGTAGATTACTCAAACAATATAGTATCTGCTGTCATGATGCAATTGCCGCCCGCCCCTTCGAGTTGCAACCTCAAAGAAAGAGCAGAGTGTGGTGCTAACTTCGATTTTCAATTCACGTCAGCTGGATTGGCGGTGGGAGGGGGAGGGGATCATGTGGACAGAAGATTTACATAAAAGAATTGACCTGACTGAGGAGACAAAGCTGTTATTTGCAAGCTCTGCATGCATTTGCACAAGCAATTGGCTCAGCAGAAATGAACAGCCATCTCACAGTTGTATTTTTTCCCTCCTTTTTACCCCATGGTCAATGCAGGTGTGTCTATAATGTACATTTTTAATTGCTAATGAATGATTACAGCATACACATGTGCGCTTGGCTTACAGTGATTAGGCCAGTCTGGCACTACACTTTTGTCAGGCTTTTGTTTCTCACACTCTCGTCCCCCTAAGATAAGTGGGGGGGGGGAGATAACTGACTTGTCCAGCTAAAAAGAAGATTACAAATAGGAATGGGAAATTACAGAAGACCCAACAAAACAAAAAAAATATGACACTAACTCATGAGGTCACTGAGACTGATATGAAGAATGCTCGTCACATACGAAGGTGACACGAATCGTAACAATCATCGCTGACACATGACTGACCCAATTCAAATTATTTGATCATTTGATCTGATTTTCACCTGTCCTATGCCATTCACTCCCACAAATGACTTGTTAAATTACCTTCCGTATTCAGATATTCTGAACATTCTGAATCAGCTTCCAGCTCCTGCAAATTCTTTAGACGTCTTGCATGAACTGCATGTTTGAGATCTCTCCAGAGCAGCTTGATGATATTGAGGTCAGGAGACTGTGATGCCCACTCTTGAACCTTCATTTTTCTCCTCTGTAACCACTAGACGATCAAATTGGCCTTGTGCTATGGATCATTGTCATGCTGGAAAGTCCAAGTCCATCCCATCCCCAGCTTTCATGCTAAAGAATGCAGATTGTCTGCCACTATTTTCGGATAATATGCTGCATTCATTTTGCCATCAATTCACCAGATTTCCCAGTGCCTTTAGAGCACATACACCCCCAAAACATCAGAGAGCCACCACCATGCTTTACAGTGGGAATGATGTTGACTGCTCACCAAACACAGGGCTTTATGTGACTAAAAGTAATATCTTGGTCTCATCATTTCAAATAACAGTATTCCAGAAGTTATGAGGTTTGTCTTTATTGTAGGATTGATGCAATAATAGCTTCCTTCGAGCAACTCGATCGTGCAGCACATTGCTGAAGTACCTCCTTATAGTGCTCCTTGAAATGACCACACCATCTGTTTCCTGAGCATCCTGTATTTCTCTTGAGGTAGCTCGCAGGTTTTTCTTTGTGTGTCGAATGATTCCCCTGGCAGTTTGGGCTGAAATAATTTCTTGGCCTAATTGACCTTTGCTTGGTATCAACATACAGTATTTGTGATGGCTGGTGAGTTAGAAACGCCAAACACAGTGGCCAGAATAAAAGGGGAAACAGCAGTTGAGAGAGAGGCACAAATAAAATAAGAAAGTGCGGCTCACGCTTCCAACGAACCTACATGTCGTCCGAGGAAAGGAAGCAAGGTGAGCTCTAGAGCACAAAAAGAAAGGGAAAAGAATAGAAAGATTTCCTTGCTGACTAGCAATTGTCCTCAAATATGCAACTAAACCCTCACCAGCTCTCTTACTAGAGACCTTACCGGTTAAAGTGCAAACATGACACTGGCACTCTAGCAACGGAAGGGAGGGGGAACTAGAGCTTAAATCGAATCCGGGCAACGCCCCCAATTAATGCCAGCTGGCCCAGGAATCTGATTGGGAGCAAAACGATATTGTCCCGGACAGGAGCAACAATGAAACCTCTCAACGCCTCCAAACCATGACAGGACCCCCCCCCCCCCAAGGGACAGCTCCAGAAGTCCCTAAGGAACCCCGTGCACGGAATTCAGAAATTAGACAGGGATCCCGCGAAGGGACCCAGCAGCGCTCCTCGTGACCATATCCCACCCAGTCCACGAGGAACTGGACCCCACGACTGACATGCCTCTCGGCAAGAATGCAGCACACGGTGTAAACCGGCCCCCCCTCAACCATTCGCGGTGGCCGCGGGGGTGTGTCGGCAGGTGCCAGGACGCTAGTGCTAACTGGCTTAATGCGCAGATTATTATATTAATAATTATACAATATTGCTTATGATATGCAATGTCAACTCATTGAACGAGTGAAAAGCTGCAGATTTTCTTTAGTTAGACGAGTCTACTGACTAATCAAGTGTCGCACACTTAATGGTGTTTGTTCGCTATACTCATGAAGGGAAACTCCATGCTATTCTGCGCTGAGCTAGAAGAAAGGTGTACAGGTGCTGATATTTTTAGTCCTCTTAATGTTTAGATGGAAGAGGCACCCAGAGGAAACGAAAATCAGAAAAGAGCTCTCAGAAATGTTTCATTTATTTCACCAAGACAACTATGAGATCTGTGTGGAACCCGAGCGAGACTATAGCTTATTTCTCCTGTCTCGCATTGTTTTCTCCAGAGCAAAAAGACGGACAAAAGCTAAAATTAGCCTCCTTCTAAGTTTAAAAAGAGATCTCATCAAGCTCTAAAATAATTCTCAGATTTTCTCAACTTTAACACCTCAGTTTGATCTCAGGCAGAGAAATCAGAGAGCTCTGCCAATGGCCTCACTGTATTCTCATCCTAGCCTCAGTTCATGCACCTCATGGTGATCTCAGACAGGGCAAATAAAGAGCTCTCTGCAAGCACTCAGTGAATTCTCATCCAGACATCAATGTTTTGTTTTTTTTTTAAAGCTGCACTCATATATCTGGTGGTAAATAAATCTATAGAGGGAGTTGACTAATATATTCCCTCAAACCATTGCTAGGAAAATGTGAACACATATGCAGAGACTTCTCGTTTTAATTGATATTACATGCTTGTCCACAACAAAAAACAAACACTGAGGACATCTGAAACGGAAGGGTTGCATGACACTGACAAGCAAATATCACAGTGTTTTTGACTGGATATCTCATCAACATTTTGAGGGTGCCCTTAATAATACATCCACATGGAAATTTTGTCATAAGTAATGAGAATATGATAACCAGAGTCAATCATTACTGATATCACTCAGTATAGTCTTTCAAATTCAGAACATTGCGTCACATCACTTTCATATAATGCACCCATTAAAACTGGGAAAAGAGAATTATAGCTGTGTAAAAGTACAGCTGCCAAAAACTCAGATAAAAATTAGCATCTATGTAATTTATTCATATGATTGTATCTTCTCATGCAGTGCCCAAAAGTATGATGGCGTATATATTAATATCTTGAACGCGTTTCCATAAAAAACAACTACAGTGATCAGGGCTAGAGCTGGCTTCTGAAACCTATTAGTCAAATGATTAGTCAAAAGGCAATGTCGATTAGTCAAATAACTTTACCCCTAGTCACTTCTTTTAACCTGATGCCCAGTCGTGCGGGTCTCCAATACCAATCAATTTCTTGTAGGTTTTGTTGCACCGTCGTTGTATTATGTTGATCATGCTTTTACTTACAACCATGTGCTGTTAAATGTCCTAGCTGACCGTGTGCTTTCCTCTGTCCTTTCTGACTTAGCCTCACCTTCCTTGTTTCCTATGCTAGTAGCATGTTTTTCTTTTAAGTATTAACCCCACCTCGCTTAGGACTTTCTCCCTTAGCTTACTTCATTCCCAGTCTGCCTTTTGCATGAATTATTTTTTTTAATCTGCATGTTACTGACACAGGTTAATGAAGAAGAGGAAGGGGGTCAGGCTTTGGCAAAACAGAAGAAGCTACTGCCTATGAAAGAAATGCAAATAAAAAAAGATTTATGCAAAAAACAACTTTCTTTTTATTCAGTACAAAGGACTAAATATAGATAACAAAGTACTTTCAAATGTTATTTACTGTAAATTGAGCTTCAAAGAACAAGAACTGTGATCAGAGGGAGAGGCATCATCAATTTTTTCAGAGACAGATGCTCTAGAAGATGATACTTTCTTCAGAAAGGCTGGAAGAAAAATGGCCCTATCCTTCATTTCAGTCCAATGCACAAATGCAGATTCAAAATCAAAGGTTGTAATATCATCTGGCCCTTCAATTTTTTATCATAAGCAACTTGCTTATGTTATCTGTAAGAAGAGAACTTCTTAAAGTGGATTTCACCAGGTTTTGCCTACTGAAGGCACGCTCTGGATCAACAGTTGTAGGAGGAAGCAGCAAGAAAATGGTACCAAGAGCAGCCATATTGACATATGCATCCCCTCTATCAGATTGCAGGAACCCTCCCCAAAACTGGCTACAAGTTTGATTCTTGAAGTGGAACAACTGCTGTTTGAACATGGGCCATTCAGAGAGAATTCCTTCTTTTGTGCATTCCATGGGTAATGTCACATCACTACCAGCAAGGTCTTTCTTTGGCTTCCCAAAATGATGAGCAAGTGTCAGAATTGCATCTTCCCCATAATTTTCAAGTTCATCAGTATGGAAACTGGAGAGGTTGGTAGGGTTCAAAATATCAAAGGCTTTGAGTATGGCATCATCATTACTGAACCTTGTCTCAAGATTTCTTATCAGATTATCCAAAAAATCAACCTTTACTTTCCTGAAGGTACTTACTTGTTTTGATGAAATTCTGTATGTGTGGGCACCATGTTCAATTTCATCAAGATGCTCATATCCCTGTGGCAACCCAACAAGAAATTTCTTAAGATGCGGACCATTTTTCACTTTGAGCCCCTTGAGCGTGTTTATTGCTACTTGAACATGACTAGCAACATATGCAAAAAGTAAGTCGGAGCCCTGAAGAGTTTTGCACAAGATATTCATGCAGGAAAGTGCATCCTTAAGGAAGAATGTGATGGAAAGAAAGTCAAAACTGGCCAAAGTCTGCATCAAACCTTAGGCCTTGGGCAAGGTGTCTACTTTCAATACAGATAGTAAACTATCATAGGATCTCATCAATGAGTCTACGCTGTCATGGAATGTCAACCACCTGGTAGCAAAAATCATTTTCATTTTCAAGTGGGTTTCTTAAAGTGCTGACTGTGCTTCTTTAAGATTTGCAGTTCGCTTTGCTGAATTTTCAAAGTACCTTGCCAGTTCATTAACAGTGTCTTGATATTTAACCAAGAACGGGATGTCACTGGCAGCCTTAGCACTGGCTAGGGCCAGTCTATGGGCTGAGCAGTGTAGTGCCATCAGGAATGGGTTTTCATCTGTTATGGCCCCGATTTGTTATTAGATTTACAACGCAACAGCAACAGCAAGGGATGACAGACACAGTTTTAAAAACCTCAACACATTTAATTAACAAACAAAGACTAAACTACTATTTACAAATACAGACCCAGATTGATTGGAAAACAAAAAAAAAACTGAAATATTTACAGTCCTTGTGGGTTTTCTGGTGATGTGCTGGGTGAGGAAAAGGCTCTTTTACAGGTAAAAATCCACAAAAGAAACTTCACAGGTCTTGAACAGAAATGACAGGTCTGGTCATGTTTATCCTTCTTCTTGCAATTTCTCCTTCTACATTACTGTCTCAATTCTACTCCTTATATACTCTTTTGCAGACCCCACCCACATTTAGACCTTTTTTTTTTTAATTTTCGGGGACTTGCCCCAGACATGTCTGAAACATGTCCAAACATAGCTCCAGTCTGAGCTGAATAAAAAAAAGGTAAATCTAGGCCATCTAGTGGTCTATATTCACATTACACCTCCATTCCAAAGGGAAAAATTTTGACTCATAAAGGCAAAATTTTTCTTTTCAATACAAAATGGTTAAGTGGACACTTGTCTATATATACATATCATACAATATTCAAATAAACATATATATATATATGTTTATTTATATAAATATATATAACATATATATATATATATACATATTCAAACACGGGATAAGCAATCAGCAATTACATTGTCTGGACCCTTCACATGCTTAATTTCCAAGTCAAACTCCTGTAAAATCAAACTTCAATTCAACAATCTCCGATTCTTGTTTTTCATCTTACTCAAAAACATTAACGGATTGTGGTCTGTGTACACAACTATTGGCTTTTGCCCTGTACAAACATAAACATCAAAGTGTTGTAAAGATAGAACCAGAGCCAACAGCTCCTTCTCTATTGTGGAATAGTTCCTTTGGTGGCGATTGAACTTCCTGGAGAAGTATGCCACGGGATGCTCAATGTCATCAGAGTCACTTCTCTGTAGGAGCACAGATCCACAAGCTTGGTCGCTAGCATCGACCGCGATGGAGAACGGTTTGTTGAAGTCAGGAGATTTGAGCACGAGGAAGTGACACAGCAGAGACTTCAGGCGATCGAAAGCTCTTTGGCACGATTCATCCCAAGTGAACTTTACGCCTTTCTTCAGTTGGTTAGTTAGACTGAGAGCAATCTCAGCAAAGTTCTTGCAGAACTTGCGGTAGTACTCGATCATTCCAAGGAAGCGGCACAAAGCTTTTTTGTTGTCAGGAACGGGAAAGTCCATGATGGCTTGGACTTTAGCATTGATGGGTGCCACCTTACCCTGGCCTATGACGTAGCCAAGATAGGTGACAGTAGCACAACCAAAGTCACTCTTGCTCAGGTTAACAGTCAGGTTAGCCTGGGTCAGGCGCTGGAACAACGTCTCTACATCTTTTAGATGTTCTTCCCAGGAGTCACTCCATGTGATCAGGTCATCGATGTACGCACCGGTGTGTGGCAATCCGGCGATTGTAAACTGTATCATCCTTTGGAACGTGGCTGGGGCATTTTTCATGCCGAAGGGTAGGACTTCATACTGGTACAATCCAGATGGTGTGGCAAAAGCAGAGATGCTCTTGGCCCTCTCAGTGAAAGGCACACACCAATAACCCTTCAATAAATCAATCTTGGTCAGAAACTTTGCTTGCCCTACTCTATCGATACAATCATCAATCCTAGGTATTGGAAACACATCAGTTCTAGTTACAGCATTGACTTTGCGATAATCTGTACAGAATCTAGTACTTCCATCAGGTTTTGGAACTAGCACACAGGGTGAACTCCAATCTGAGTTGGAGGGTCTGATAATATCATGTTTTAACATGTACTCAACCTCTTTCTCAGCAATCTTTCTCTTTTCAGGATTCATCCGGTACGGATGCTGTTTTATTGGTTTGGCATCACCAACATCTACATCATGAGAGGCTATAGAAACTCTTTTTGGAACATCAGGAAACAGATCCTCATATTTCTTGATCAACCTCTTAAACTGATCTCTCTGTGAGGGTTCTAAGTGCTGGAGTTTTACATCAAGATTTTGCAACACTTCGGAATTTGACAATTTACATTAAATAACTTCAGCTTTAATTCTAGGTTCATCATCTTGAAACTCCCCCTCATCTTCACACATCTAAGCCATTGGAGGATCTGAAGTGACAGCTGCAACCCTAGCATTTCTGTCATGATAAGGCTTCAGCATGTTAATGTGACACAATTGTTTTGGTTTTGACTCCTATCTGGAGTCTTCACAATGTAATTGAGATCATTGAGTTTTGTCAGAATTCCATAAGGACCATGAAATCTAGCCTGCAATGGATTGGACTGCAAGGGAAACAACACAAGGACCTTGTCTCCTGGTTTAAACTCACGGCTTCTAGCCTTATGATCATACCAAGTTTTCATTTTTCCCTGACTTGATTTCAAGTTCTCTTTGGCTAGGTCACAAGCTGCACGCAATCTTTCCTTGAACTTGCTAATATAGTCTAACAGACTGATGTACGGCACTTCCTCTTGCCATTGTTCACTCAATAATAGCAAAGGTCCTCTCACTTCATGACCAAACACTAGCTCAAATGGACTGAATCCAGTAGACTCCTGCACTGCTTCTCTAGCTGCAAACAACAGCAAATGAACACCTTCATCCCAGTCTTTCTCATGGTCATAACAATAAGTCCTCATCATTGTCTTAAAAGTGGAATGAAACCGCTCTAAGGCACCCTGACTTTCTGGATGATAGGCACTAGAAAGAATCTGCTTTGCACCTAGTTCATACACAACCTGCTGAAACAATCCTGAAGTGAAATTGCTACCTTGGTCTGACTGAATTTCCCTGGGAAGGCCAAACAACGTGAAGAACTTTATCAAAGCCTTTGAGATTGCAGTTGCCTTGATGTTACGTAGAGGTATGGCTTCAGGGAATCTGGTAGATGCACACATGATTGTCAACAAGTACTGATTTCCAGATCTAGTCTTGGGTAATGGACCAACACAATCAACAATGACCTTAGAGAAGGGCTCTCCAAATGCTGGGATAGGCTGCAATGGAGCTACAGGTGGGTCTAACTGGTGTTTTCCAACTACTTGACAAGTGTGACAGGTTTTGCAAAAGTTGGAAACGTCTTTCTGAAGCCCAGGCCAAAAGAAGTGTTTCATGATTTTATCAACAGTCTTGTTAACACCAAGATGACCTCCTAAAGGTAAACTATGAGCCATTGTCAAGATCTCATTCCTGTAGACCTTCGGAACAACAATTTGCCGAACCACTGCCCAATCTGCATTGGCAGGGATATCAGGAGGGCACCACTTCCGCGTCAACACACCATCCTTGAGATAATACCCAACTGGAACTGCGTCTATTTCTTTATCAGGAAGGGCTCTCCTCTTTAGTACACAAATTTCAGAATCATTAGTTTGCTCCTCAATCAACCGCTTTCTGGACAGAGACAAGTCTCCAGACACATCAGAATCACCAGAGCCATCCGGCTGGCTGAATAGAGAACTGATAAAAGTATCTGATAAGTCCTCAAACGGAGAAACCATAGTAGGCCAATCAGAGTCATGAGGCGAACCACCTGAGTCCTGACTATTCAATGCGCTGGACGGCACCACAACATCTTCTTCCTTCTTGGCCATAGCACGAGTCACTGCGCAAGAAGGATACAGAGATGGGTCCTCATCCCCATCTTCAGTGCTCGGCTGTGAAGTAAGATGTACAGGGGGAACTACTTTGCCCCCAGCCAGGTCATTGCCTTGCAACAGAGAAACACCCTTTATAGGTAGACTTGACATAAGTCCCACCTTTACCTGTCCTGTAACTAAATCTGACTTCAAGAATATAGAGCGCAGGGGTACAGATACAGTCCTCCCTTCAATACCCTGTACAAGTATGAAATCCCCTGAAGCGGTCTCATCACGTAACTCCAAGGAGTCCATCAACAAAAGTGACTGAGAAGCTCCGGTATCCCTTAGGATATATATGGGGACAGGAGTAGAATGCTCATTCAGAGCCACAAATCCCTCTGACACAAATGGAAGAAATTCCTCCCTCACGAAGTTAGCTGTATCAGGCTTTTTAGCCCCACAAGAAGCAGGCAATTTAGCAGATTGGTTATCTACTACAGGGGTTTCTAACCTTGTTTTCACAAAGGCATTTGGTTTGTTATCCTTTTCTTTTTCTTTCTTAGCTTTAAGGAACCAACAGTTAGTTGTAACATGACCAGATTTCTTGCAATAACTGCAAACTAGACCACTTTTGTCACTGTCAGCTTTCACACTTTGATCAGACCTATTACTGGATTTCTGAGCACCATCACCAGATTTGTCTTTGTCTTTGGGTGAGGAATCTTGGGTATCACCGTAACCCTTTTTCTGAAATTGGGACCATTTATTGTTACTGCTAGACTGAAATTTGGACTTATGAGTGAGAACATATTCATCTGCAAATTTGGCTGCTGATTGCAAGTTCAGTGCTTGCTTCTCATTAAGGTAGGTCTTAACATCATCCTTAACACAGTTCTTGAATTCTTCAACAAACACCATCTCTTTTAGTGAGTTGAAATCATCCTTGACCTCCATAGAAGTACACCAGCGCTCAAAGCAAACCTGCTTCTCATTAGCAAATTCAACATAAGTCTGATTTTCAGATTTCTTCGGACCTCTGAATTTCTGTCGGTAAGCCTCTGGAACCAACTCATAAGCTCTCAAAATAACCTTTTTGACAACCTCATAATCAGAGGAATCATCTGCAGACAAAGCCGAATAGGCTTGTTGAGCTTTACCCTTGAGGACAGTTTGCAACATCAGAGGCCAGTGTTCCTTTGGCCACTGGCAACTCTTTGCTACCTTTTCAAAACACTGGAAATAGTTGTCAACATCCTTTTCCGAAAATGGAGGCACCAGTTTTACCTCCTGGCTAGCCCGAAATGTATTTTCAGTTGCAATTTTTATTTTTAGTTGCTCCATTTGGAGTCTTTCTTCTCTATCGAATTTCTCTAATTCAAAATCTCTCTGTCTCTGTCTCTCTCTTTCTGCTCTTTCCTCTTTCTCTCTTTCTTTTTTCTCTTCTCTTGCTAATTTTTCTAACTCAAATTCTCTTTGTTTTTCTTTTTCCTCCCTTTCTTTTTGTCTTTCCTCCCTTTCTTTCTCTTTTTCCTCTCTTTCAATCTCTAGCAGTTTTAATTTAAGTTCCATTTCAATATGATGATTTTCCACTGGAAACTGTTCCAGATCTCCGGGTGCAAACACATTTTCATCAATGTAATATTCAACTATCTCTCGAGCCAGTCTTGCTTTTCGCATGGCTGGTTTTACCTCTGTCAGCTCTAAATGTCTGCAAATTTCTAGCAGTTCTGTGTTTTTAAAAGACTTCAAAACCTCAACGGTTGGTGATGCCAACAAATCATCCATTGCTGTTTATCTGTCAATATATTTATATAGGAAAATTCAAAAAACAATTTTACAATTTGAAATGCTAGATTTTCAATTAATTCCTCTCACAATGGTCTATCCCAGACGAGCCCCCAATTTGTTATGGCCCCAATTTGTTATTAGATTTACAACGCAACAGCAACAGCAAGGGATGACAGACACAGTTTTAAAAACCTCAACACATTTAATTAACAAAGACTAAACTACTATTTACAACTACAGACCAAGATTGATTGGAAAACAAAAAAAACAGAAATATTTACAGTCCTTGTGGGTTTTCTGGTGATGTGCTGGGTGAGGAAAAGGCTCTTTTACAGGCAAAAATCCACAAAAAAAACTTCACAGGTCTTGAACAGAAATGACAGGTCTGGTCATGTGTATCCTTCTTCTTGCAATTTCTCCTTCTACTTTACTGTTTCAATTCTACTCCTTATATACTCTTTTGCAGACCCCACCCACATTTAGACCTTTTTTTTTTAAATTTTCGGGGACTTGCCCCAGACATGTCTGAAACATGTCCAAACATAGCTCCAGTCCGAGCTGAATAAAAAAAGTAAATCTAGGCCATCTAGTGGTCTATATTCACATTACACATCTTTGAACCTCTTAACAACACCTGTATTTTTGCCAGTCATTACACTGGTGCCATCTGTTCCCAAGCATATTAGATTTCGCTTGTCCAGTTTTTTGCTATCAAGCACATTCTGCACTTCTCTGAAAATAGCTTTGGCGGTGGCACCAACCAAAGCACTTAGAGACAGGAAATGACTCTCCACCTTACCATTCCTGACAAATCTAACATACACAACGATGTTCTGACATACACAGCTGTCTGTGCTTTCATCAAATATAAGGGCATACAGCTTTGGCCGACATTTCAAGTCCTCAAGGAAAGAGCCTTCAATTTTCTCTGCCAAGCACTGGATGAAGTCATCCACACTATCATGACTTGTGTAGGTCAGCCTTTGATCCGGGGTAAGAATTTTCAGAGGCTCGCAACCCTGTTGAAGAAAAAACCACAGAGATAAGAAAACTAGAGTGGACAATCCCGTAGCTTCCATGGCAGCAGGCCGCCGCCATCTTGTGTATGTATATTGGAGCAGGCGTTCAATGGAAAGTGAAGTATAACTGGCCCAATCCATGCTCGAAAAAAATGAAAACTCGCTCATACGAGGCAACAGCTGAAGTTCCGATTTCTCTGTAATGTCTTCCGATTAAATAAACATTGAATACACCGGATTTTAAAAACATTTTTTTAAAATTAATTTTGTTGTTAGACACGATTAAGGAATTGTAATCAATTTTAAGAATGAAAGGAAAAAAGAACATGGAAAACAAGTCTCTAAGTTGTCGACACCCATGTTGTGCCTACTGTTTACATGTGCCTCATTGGACATTTATACATCCACAAGATGGGGAAGCTATTCTGCCGTCTCTGCTTTGGTCCAGCCCACACGTCGTCCGCTCTAGTTTTCTCATATCTCTGTGGAAAAAAACAACGCTGGTATTTTTCCGCGCTTTTTTTAAGCAACATTTTATTATGCCTCGGTGCGCATGCGTAAGAGGGGCATACGGTAGTTCGTTTGTGTGTCAGTCAGTGTCTGTCTGTGTCTGTCTGTCTGTTACCAGGATAGCTGCTATGCAAGTCAAAATTAAGTCCTAAAATATGACTCTATGGGTTAGTGGGAAAATGAATGGAAACAGCTTAAAATGTCAAAAGCAGCAAGTAAAGTCATTAGGCTACGTACAAGTTTTTATTCGCTTCAATGCTTTTAGGTGGGAATGTATGGAGCTTTTTTGTGTCTTTTTCAAGCAACCAAAGTTTTTTCATCCATCCAAAAAAAAAAAAACTTAAAACAAAAAAATTGTAAACAGATCAAAAAAAAAATTTTATTAAAAAAAGACTCGAACAGATATCAAAACTCTATTTCAAACGAAAGGAAAAAACATTTGAGAACAAAAAAAAAACATGTTCAAGAAGGCAAATATATTTTTAAATAAAACATCACGTGTTATGCAATGCAAGTGATTTGGATGCTTTTCTAGTTTTGAATTAAACTCCCTTTTTATTGCAAGTGCCTTTTTTTCTTTTGCTTTTTTTTTTTGGTCTCGATTTACTCTTTTTCTTTTGCGATGTTTTTTTTTTTGCTCTCGATTTCTTTTTGCTGAGTTCAGAGGTCAGGAGGCGTGCCCTACGTCTGAAAAATGCTCCACGCCTCCCCATTGGTCGGTCGGAGTTTGAGTGACGGCGCAGCACATATGGCGCGAACCCCCCCCGCCCCCACCGATTTCCTCTGCCCGCTTACGAGCAGTTAACGAGACACCACTTTCTGGAGAGAAGCATAAAGTACCGCCACAGTTTGCCTTAGTCAGTGTGGAAGGCCCGGGCCACACTGCCTGCTGCTGCGTTGCGTCTTCCGCAAGCGAAGCACTGCAGCCGCTGGTCGCATGCGTCTCGGTCACACTGCCTGCGAGTCTGCTGCGTCTGGTCTGCCGCGGGCTCCTCCGTCCAACTCTTGTTCTGCACGACTTTGCCCAAGAAATCACTATAAAATAATATATTATTTCGTCTCGCGTCGTTATAGCCTACTACACGCGATTTATATTTTGTATTGACAATGGGGGAAGCATGCTTGAGCGTTTCATACAAACAATCTAATTACACGATCATATTACAATACACCGGAAACCCGTTTAAATTGGTCTTCCTCTCTTCTTTCGGGGTAGTGGGAGGGTGTCGGGATGTGGAGTGTGCTTTCAAGGGCTATCTAATATACATTAATCAAGGATTAAACAATCCGTAAAGGCTAGGCGCTGAACGACCGTGAAAGGAACAGTTCAGACAATTCAAAAACTGGCTCGTGTTCTGTACGTTCGTCTGGCCATTACATCCAAAGGATGTTTTGTAGGTCCATGCTGTATCCAGCTTAGTTTTTTTCTCTCTTTACAAGTGGAAACAATCACCTGAACTTCCTGATACAAGTGGGGAGTTCTATGTAGGTTCATCGATCGCGGGGGTGTCATGGCCAGTGAGTGATACGGAAAAGTACTGCTCTGATACTTTCTTCATCAACATAATAAGCTATGTTCATTGGCTTGGCACCACAATTAATGGCATATTCCCGCAAAGTCCAAAAATCCGAAATAAAACGAGCAACGTCGTATTAAAGTTTTTAAAAATAAGTTGAGAATGACGAAATAATTTTCCATAGGCTACATACCCGTTAATGACGGCAGCCCACGATGAAAGTCGCGAATTTCCCACTACATGTTTCAATATTTCACAAAGCATTGCTAAATTGAGCAGAAGGGATTATGTCCGTACAAACGGACTTTTAATATGATAAACATGCCGGAAGTGTTGTTACATCTTTTGATTGTCTGCTTCATGCTTGCAACAGACACGCATCCTCAGCGGTTAATGGAAATTCATGTATTTATGGCGATATGACTGTTTCTGACAGTCGTTTTCAGCTCTGGTTTGCCTTTTTCCGCATGCGTCTTGCGGAAAAATTCGGCAAGAGTCCGAATCTATATTTTCCGCATGCGAGCAGTACGTCTTCTGCATGCGTGAGACGCGCAGCTTCGGCATGCAGTGTGGCCGCTCTCATTGAATAACATGGGAACCGAAACGAAAAGACGCATGCGACCTGCGGAAGACGTAACGCAGCAGCAGGCAGTGTGGCCCGGGCCTTACACACTGAATAAGGCAAACTGTGGCGGTACTTTATGCCTCTCTCCAGAAAGTGGTGTCTCGTTAACTGCTCGTAAGCGGGCAGAGAAAATCGGTGGGGGGGGGGGGGTTCGCGCCATATGTGCTGCGCCGTCACTCAAACTCCGACCGACCAATGGGGAGGCGTGGAGCATTTTTCAGACGTAGGGCACGCCTCCTGACCTCTGAACTCAGCAAAAAGAAATCGAGAGCAAAAGAGCAAAAGAAAAAGAGTAAATCGAGACCAAAAAAAAAAAAAGCAAAAGGAAAAAAGGCACTTGCAATAAGTTTTTTTTTTTTTGGATGGATGAAAAAACTTTTTGGTTGCTTGAAAAAGACACAAAAAAAGCTCCGTAGGAATGCATTTTCACCGCCTTCATTCGCATGAATATTTTTGGCGAACTGCAAGTAATTCGATTGACAAGTGGATGGAAACATAGCTTAGGTCAAGCATAGATGCACAGCAAAGGCACTCTGGCATGTCCACACCAGTGGCGGCTCGTGAACTGGCAATAGGGGAAGCGCAAACAATCCCTTAAAATTTATGACTGGTAATGACCTGTTTTCAATCATTCAGTTACATTGAATGATTACATTACAGACTTGCACGCATTTATTTAATCAGGGGTTGGGGTTGGAAGCAATGCATTTGTTTCATTATCGTAAATGAAATCAGATAATTTGAAATGTCTTTATGCAGTTCCATTGCTTCCAACTCTTCCATGCACAAGTAGCTAAATTCCACGCGAAAATCTGTTTCATACGCGTTGATAGAATAATTGATGTCTACAGCAGCAAAAATGCCACTTAAACTCATGCTGAATGCGTGAGAGTCGACAGTTATGCGTTATTAATGAAAACTGGCCGCACCAGATAATGTTGAGTTTTCGGAGTTTCTGTTATTGTAATTTAAAAGAATGATTGAAAACGGGTCATGAATAATCATTAACTTTAAGGGATTGTTTGAGCTTCCCCTGTTGCCAATTCACGAGCCGCCACTGGTCCACACAGAATTTTATAGCTTCATCAAGGGACATATTTGTCACTGCTATAGGCATCTGCAGCTTCGGCACTTTCGTTAATATTAGTTGTTGTTCAGGTTGTCGACGTATCAAAACGGGAAAGTGGAAAAAATAAAATTGGGATCAGGGCATTTTTTTTATTCCGCCGACCTCCGTGGATGTTAAACATTTCCCACGATAATTCTATTTTCTCTGGCGAACAATTACACATCAGCCGCTGATGTTGTAGTGAATGCGGTGCTTCCCGCCACCACGCGAACAACCAAGCATCCGCTGTGCTCGATCGCTCCGTAAGAGTGAGCTACTTTTCACTGCATAAATAACGTGTCCGGTACGTGTCCAAAAATCGGATATTTCATTTATTGATTTCAGTTCAGAAACGCCGTTGGATCTATGAGCCGACTGATATAATAACTCGCTGACGAGGAACCAATATCGGACTGTCGATGATTAAAAACGACGGAGTTACAAGACACGAAAACTTGCGCCTTACTAAGAGCTACTCAGTAGTCCATGCCATTCCCAATGGTGGCAAACTGGCTATGAATCTCAAGTCGGGACCAAAATTTGTGAAATGCGCAGTGTTGTGTTCTGGGGAACAGCATTTATGATTTTAACAGTTTCATGTTCAAGATTTCATAGTTCATAGTCACAGTTTTAACAGTTTCTTATACCAGGATCAAGTATTTCATTATTCATGTTCATTGTCCATGTTTTTACTTTTCCATGTTTTTGTTTTCGCCTGGTCTGCCAAGCCACTCCACCGCTTGTCTGCGTTCCGCCCCGTGCCTTCGTTGTTGCACATTTCTGAGCTATGGTTGGCTTTGGTATTTCCCCCTTCCTTCTGTGCTGTGCTGATTCGGGGCTCTCTAAGCTTAATTGACAATTAACTGTTTTTACGTTACTAACATTTACTAACACTCACTGGGTGGTGTAATTCATTAGATAGGCACATTACTAATACTACTAATTTAGACAGGGAGTTTATTGTCATGATTCCTGCTTTGCTATTTCAAGATCTTGCTGTGCTTTTCTGTTCTGAACATTCATGCTGCTTTCAAACTGCATACTTAATTGGTACTTCAGCTGAGCACGCTCATTCTCTTAATGAGCAAGTCTTGTCATCCAATCTAAGTCCATGTCATGATCTTGCTATGCCTCTTGTTTCTCCTCTTCCAGGTGTCGCCCTTCATGTCTTGATTTCTAGCCTTTATCTGGATGCGGTGGAAGTTGGCTGGCAGACAGTGTCTCAAGTTTTGTCGCTCATGTTCATGCTTCCAAGTCCTTGTTCATGCTCCTTGTGTATATAGCCATAGTCTTGTTATTTATTTTTCTTCTTGGATTTCTGCCTTGAGTTTCCAGTGGTTTTTTGTTCTTGCCTTTTTGCTATTTAGTTTCCCAGCTCTGTGTAGCTTATCTTTAGTTTGTCTTTTGCAACCCTTTGGGCCAAGTTTTTTGTTGGCCCTCGTGCCTGTTTTGCTTTTGTTTTAATAAATTCCTTATTCCTCTTCACCTCGCTCCTGGTGTCTACCTGATCTCGTATCACGCAGGGGTGAATAAATACCTACCTGAAGGATGGTGTGGGCCTGTAAGGCCTTCATTTTGTCTTTAACCATGCCTTCCTTGGCAAGGAAGTAAACGTTCTTCATGGTTGCTATTATAGCTTCTTTGATGTTATCGTACGCACGGGACCTCGCCTTCGCAGCTTGTTCCTTTGCTGCCGGGGGGAGTTCTCTAGCGGCAAATTTGTGGTCTTCCGTTTTTTCATGTTTGTCCGGGTCATCTTTCCTGGGATTAATGGCAGACTTGCCCTTTGCAAAAACATTGTCTCTCCCAGCATCGCGGCATATTTTACAAAACAGCAATCGTGTGCCGTCGGATCTAGTCCCAACCTCTAACCATTTAAACTGCGCAAACCAGGCAGACCTGATCTTTCTCTTGACGTTGAGCACCAAATAAGGCCAAGTTACTACGCGATCCATTCAATACTACTAACAGCTGCGTAGACTATTGGCTCGAGCATGAGCTGGTGGGTGGAGTTTTCCGTCCTAATAAGGGTACAGTAGGTTTCACGCTTATTCATTACGTTCCTGGAGCTTGCGCATCGGACGAGAGACGGAAGGCAGAGGTACACGGAGTCGGAGAGCCAGTGTCGGCTTGTGAGTTGTGTTTTTGTAGCCGACCCTGTATTATATATTAAACTCCCCCCTAAAATATTATTACAGATTTGGGCAAATCTCATGACCCCACTTTTGAAAGGTCTTCGTCAAATTTATCGTCAAATGTGAGTTACAGATGTCAAACTGTAGGAGGGATCGTCAATTGCGAATTGACGAATGGGTAGCGCGAGCCCTGAGTGATGACTTTATCAGACTAAACGTTCATAGACCCGTTGAGACGTGTATTCAATTTTAGAAGTAGCCTACGTGGCTAGTAATATGCTGGTTGCCCACAAAGCTATCTCTACTTTAAGACATTTACTAATTAACATTAAAGATAAGGACAAACCCAATGATAGAAAGTTCGAGAGTCCTCGCACAAAACACTCTCCGATGAATTTGTGTTAGGGACAGACGCGTATAGCACAAGCTTTATGGGACATAGAACATATGTGCGCAGGACTAGAAAAAGGGGTCACTTGGGATTTTTTTCCATTCTGAGATTAATGGGGTCAAAGTTCAAACTGTTCAATCCCAGCACTACTGTGGTGTCAATTTACAACACTTTGCTGTGAACAAATTCACCGAATTTTTTCCTCAAAATGAAGAACGTGGAACACTCTTTGTTTTTGCTTGAAAATCTCAATTTTCATAAAATTACCCAAGTGACCCCTTTTCCTATAGTCCTGAGCACATGTGACTTACCATCACATTAACTTTTGACGTGATGGTTACTTCAGCTACAACAGCAAGTATTTTCGACGATTGACTTTGGAAAGCCAGTTTACCAATTTAGAACAACCTCCTTTCGGGTTCCAAATTTTTTATGTTAACTTTCCGTTCATCACGACGCGTGCCAACCGTCTTCGATTTGACATCTCATGCAATAGATAAAAGTCCAGAATATGTGCACACACACCGCTCAGGTTCACAAAAATAACTTTAGATCGGCTGCAAGGGGCCCGGTGCAATTTGCACTTCCAGTAGAGAAATTGTGGTCCTCCAACCATTTGATTTGATCATTTCTCTTCAAGGAATCGCTTCTGCCTCCTCCAAATATCGGGCAGAAGAGGAGCAGGTTCTTTGAAAACAAAATGGCATCAGTAATGTCACTCGTGTTTTGGCGAAAGCTAGATCCGCAGCCGTTCATTCAGAGGACTTATATCACAACTTCAGCCAGATTCCCCCATAATTTTTCAGAAATCTCACGCATTTGGCTACCTTGCAGAAGCGCTTGAACACAGCCTTTCGTCTGAAAGCCATGACGTCAATGGGTACAATATATTAACCTGTAATTAATACAAAGTGTGCGACGGATTGAAGAACCCACGGGTTATGTCTTATCACTTCTGAGTCACGAAACAGACTATTTTTCAGATTAACAAAATAAATTTAAAAAGGGGAGACAATAGCCTATATCAGGGATGGGCAACAAGGGCCGTATCTGTCCCTGGTTTTCACACCAACCTCTAGCCTTTAATTAGTTAATTATCTAAATAAGCCAAACTATTCATGAAATCTGACTTTTCTTTAAATTATCATGAATTACCACCAAAGACTGTTCTTGTCACCCAACAAAAAACATTTTTCTTTATTCAAACCTTTGCAAAAATCTATATTTGTGTATGCAGCCAATTAACTCAGTTAGTCAGGGTAATTGATAGAAATAAAAACCTGCATACACACCGGCCCTCCAGGACTGGAGTTGCCCACCCCTGGCCTATATCTTTGCTTTCCAATCAATCTGTCAAAACATGCAAGAAGGAATTTTTGCACAAGGTCTTTATTGAAAACAACACGAAAGAAGTTAACAGTTTCCATAAAATCTTAAAATAGCCTAAATATCATTTTCAATATTCAATCAATAAAATAAAGTACAATATGAGACCTGATGCTCCATTCCTTTACACACCGTAGAGTGAATAGCCAGCGGCTACATCATAAAAGCACAAGAAAATAAAGAAAGAAATCACATCAGACCTGATCTTTACCGTTCCAAAAAAAAAAAAAAAAAGATGTCTACATAGTTAATTCATTGATTACTTAGGAATGTTTACCCACAACAGGCCACATACGAAAAATGGCTTGAGTGATTATAGGCGACGTCAACAGACATTCAGTTCACTGACAGCATAGCATGCAATATTCCCCAGACCGCGAGCACACAGCTGAAATTTTATTTCCATCGTAATCTGAGATACTACATCAGGTAATTCTTAGCGGTTTACAATGGAAACGGTAAATCGTGGATGCGCGCAAAAAGGAACGCATTATTACACAGGAGGAGCGGGAGGTAAACTTAATCGGATGATGGTGCGGATCAACCAACAGCTTAAATGCCTGTGTTAAAAATATTAATTTATCATGGCCACAGTTGACAATTGGATCGCACGCTGCACAGAATGATTTTGGGAGTTAGGTCTATTAACTGGGGGACTTCAATATTTTATGAAAACTCATTACTCAGCTATTTTTTAAAAAATTGCCCCGTTTAAAATTTAGGCTGCCCTATTAGTGTGTATGGTATGAAAAAGCATGCGGCAGTTGAACTGAATTTCAGAAACTGACGATAAGGCTAAGTTTCGCAATTGTGGTGTACTATGTGAGTGCCAGTTCGCACAAATCACATTACAGCGGCGTTCAAATGCGTCTGTAAGGTAGCCAGCTGCGCAAGATTCCCAGAAAATTATACGAGAATCTCGCTGAAGTTGAGCGAGAAGTTGGACTTCTGGCGCAACTTCAGCAAGATACTCGCGTAATTTTTCGGGAATCCGGCGCAGCTGGCTACCTAATAGACGTGCATGCTCGAACAGCCGCCGAGATTCGATCCAGCTGTCATCAGGGGCGAACATTGTGGTAACTTTGCCTCAAGTCACGAAAAACATGTCCTGGTTTCGTCAGTCCTCTGTCCTACTACCTCCATGCGAGGGACTAAGATGCAAGGATTGAACGCAAGTTGTAGGGGACAAGGATGCAATTTAAGCGAATTGGGATGTAGCTCCAGGCTACCAAGTTTACAAACACACTGTTGCTGGTTGCACTGCACAAAAATATAATTATGCGTGGATTTATGCCAACACCAGACTGGCGCCTGTACGAAAATAGAAACCTTACTCTTTTTTTTTTCTCTCCCTTCAGTGGAACTAGATCATTAGCATTAATCTAGGTATAGCATACAATATTGGATGTCTATCACTTGAGTTAAACTTAAATTTTTGAAAAGGAAATCTGAGCTGGTTGCAAAAATCATGGGCTCTTCTGTTCAAAATATGATGTGTTTTTTTTTAACTTAAATAATAAGTTTAATCCCTTTCAAGTCTGTTAGGGAAATGTGCAGCAAACACAATACCAGGCATCGAGGACAAATCAATGAAAACCATCTTGCCCAAAAAACTTTCAAGTGCAACAACTGTCCTTTTTACAGGAACTTCCAGTAAGCTCAAAACATGAAAACATGTCCCACCTGTCAGAGTATCCTGAAGAAGATTTATCCCTGCACCTGATAATTTATTCACAAATGCAAGGTTAATCTCATTCTGACATTCACTGGTTTCTTTGTAGGAACGCAATAATTCAATCTGGCCATATTTGATCTGCATCCCATCACAAAATATCACTGTATAATTGTTCCTTCGTTTGGCTTTGGCATAATGCTTTGAAGTGTAAACAATATTCCCTATTTCAGCTCTGTTATATGCCTTAACAACATTATTATGTAGGCTCTGACCAAGAAACTGTTCCACAAGTAACATATCATCAGCTTCAAGAGATAGACTGAATGATGCCCCAATTATTGCCACACTGCTGACAACATAATTTGCCTGATAACAACAGTCATTTGTCATTCTGGCCAAAAACTCAGCCACTACAGCGTTCAACTTTATGTTTTGCACAAGGCTAGGGAGACATTGTATAATCTTTACAGCATTCCCCATCTGGACAGGTATATTCCGGGTCCCATGTATAAGACGAAGTAAATGTCCATTTTTGTCTTCAAAATGAAAACAAGAGTGTGTCCACAAAGGTCCAAGTGTTCTGACGCTATCTGCTAAATGAACAAGCAAGTGCATATTGGCTGTCATGTATCGTTCACCATAAAGGCTGCTCATCTTTGAGCAAAAATTCCACAGCAGTTTTTCAGCATGATCTACTTGTGCAGGGGTTACTGACTCCATCAGAAGAATGAAGATTGCTTCACTAAGGAGCAGAAAGTGGTTGTAGTATAGTCCTGCAAGAATGCCCCGGAATACGACTGGCCCAAAGAACAACAAAATGGATCGATACTCAGAAGCTTTAAAGAACATTCTGTGAGAAGACACGGGGCGAGGGAATCTAACCCTGAAAGGTGGCTGAATTTCTTTCATGCGTTTATCTACTTCTCTGATTGACTTGACCATACTAAAAGCACATCTGGAAAACTGTGGAAAACCACAGAAACATCAACAGACGCATAACTCCCAGTAATACAGAGTGCATGTAATCTATGCCGGTACCCAACACCAAATCATAGCTTTTTAGTCTGCTGAGACAGGTTGGGCCCTTCACACCATGTACGATGCTTTTGGAATCATATGCCATCTTAGCATTATCTACAAACCCCTTGTGGGTTCGAGGGGGTCCTTTTGGATCTGCCTCCTGGAAAGGAAAGGCATGGACATGACCTTTCTCTCCAGTCTTTACTGTTTGACCAGGCTGTTCACACTTTAGACACCCAAACTGTCCATTGAACTGAACAGAATTAAGCACTAATGCTTTTGCTGGCAAATCACATGTGCCAGCAATAGTAAAAACTTTGCAAATGAAAGGTTCAGCAGCTCCTGCAAACTGAACAGAAATTCCATCTCTTTCAATTTTGCTCAGAGTGTCACATAGTGGTTCAAGGAATGTCAACATTGATGGCTTTGAGTCCCCATACCAAAGACCTGCAAATATCATGTTTTCTCGTTTTGTTCGATAAACAAAGCTTAACTCATTTATCACACAGAAAAAAGGCCAAACAGAAAATTTAGAAGACTTGAAAACGGGTATGCCATCTGTGTTCCAAGTAAAAGAAATGTTTCTGGGATCACTGAGAGGCCCATTGCAAGTTGTAAATTTCGGATAGACTTCTCCATCATATACTGTATTCCTCAATGCTGTCATGAGACCTTTTCTGTCTAGTCCCCCCAGGAATCTGCGGAGAAAAAGTGTTGATTCCGCGGAGAACATTCCTGATTCTGCGGTGAGCAATTCTTGATTCCGCGGCTTGAAAGTGGATTTTCCGCGGGCATTAAAAAAAAACCTAAAATTACCAGTTATAAAGCAAATTTATGTAATAATGAAGCAAAAATTGTCTTATGAAATTATTTGCAACACCAAAACACTGGGAAACATTGTGGTTATAAAATAAGCAGCATCAATATTCTTTTTGTCCCTCTTGAGCAGATTTATTTGCATAACGTATAAAGAGCAAAACATTTCACCAAACTATGGGTGAACGAGGCTTAGTAACTGAAAAAGTGCCAAAGATCAAAGTAAAGATTTAAACAAAGTGTACACTATTCACTGTATCCTCAGGATATTGTAAACGTTACTGCACACCATAGACTGTATAAAAAGATGGATGAAGCTACCGTGATGTCACCCACTGGTTCGAAGATGAAGAAGTGAATCGAAGATCCGGGGAGGAACGTGGCTCTGGATCTGACCGTATCGGACGAGGACCAGAGGATAGCGACGCCCCAGAAGCATATTCTGGCTTTATACTTTATTCTAGTTTATATGGGACCATAATTCACGAAAATGAATGACATGATATATCGAAGGAGACCTGAAACTTGCTATACTATAAACTTGCTATAGCTAACATAAAATGATGTGAAAAATCATTATTTAAATGAAAAATCAGGTCAGAAAGTAGGATCATTTTCTCATAGACTTCTATTGCATTGAACTTCTTTCTGCAACCACTGACGTCGCCATCTGCTGGCCATTAAATAGAATGCCATTGTACGGTACTTCCACATGGGCTTCTTTTTTCAAATCAGGGTGCTGCGTCCATCTTTTTATATAGTTTATGCAGCATACAGCAGAAAAAAATCAGTTTCCGTAACCGGCAGCACCAGCTGTGAGTCTTAGATCCCGTTTATATGACCGCAAAATCTAGCGGCCGGGATGAAAAATACATGTAAAATATAAAATTCTGCCCCTCGCCCTATATTCCGCGGACTGCTCTGATTTCCGCGGAGGGCTTTGAAATCTGCGGTAAATTCCGCGATCGCGGAATCGCGGATTCCTGGGGGGACTATCTGTCTATTAAACCTGAACTTTAGTTCTTCTTCAAAACCTTCCTAACCAAACAGTGACTTCACTTGTGCCTCAATAGGAACCTCAATGAAATAGGACGTTGAGCCCTCAATTGACACATTTGCCTCACAGGATTTGCACTGGGTGTCTGTACTCTCAATAGACATCAGGCATGCACTACAATATTTGTGCAAAAGTAGAGAGAAAGTAGCCAAATCCCCAAAAATTTTTTTTAGCTTTTGTAAATTCTGAAGACAGTCTGGATATCAGCGGGACAGTGCAGAGTGATTAGTGTGAACAAGTCAGTTAGAGCTTTTCCTGTTATTTTGTGTCTGTTTGCAAATGTCATTATGAGGAGAAGGCTTTCTGCAACAGAAATTGGTGCATTTCTGTAAAGTGGGTGATCTCCAATGTTTGTGGAGTTTTTGAGTCCTGTTCCTTCCTCTACATTTGGTTCTACACTATCCTCAAATAATAGGGCTTCATCAAATGACATGTCATCATCAAATGACAGGTCATCATCAAATGGCAGGTTATCATCTAAGGTCCCCTCCTCAAAAAAATCAGTTTGGTGATCAACAAATGTATTTATGGGATACGACTGTTCACTATGGGATTCTGCATTAAGACCAGTGTGTTGAGTCTCTCTTGTATGCTCATAATATTGGGATTTATGGTTGGTGTTATAGAGGCCACACAAATTCTTGATTGAAGGATCTTCCGGATCAGCAGAGTTTGGGGAAACTATTTGAGGTTTGCAAATCTCACGTCAGTAATATTTTATTGGATATATTCACTTTTCTTTGAAATTTATGCTGCTATCTTTCAGAATTTAAAGCTCTATAACAAAGCATTTCTTACATGGCGACTGCATGAAAAAACCATCGTGTCTATTTTCTATTTTTGAGACAGCAAAGTATTTATTTTGTATACACTGCTCAGTAAGCATACTAGGCATTTTTGCAAACATAACTGGATGGATACTGGGATATACGGCCTACACATGTCTGGGCTCTCTATGATGAGTGCTGCTGTCCAAGTGGTAGTTGGTTTCACATGCATTGGAGAAAGTATGTGTTTACCTTTGCCCTCACCAGCCAACTCTGTGTTTACACAACTAACCAAAATAATCAGTGTTGACATCAGAAGTAGTTTGAGGAAATAATTTACAGCATAACAATTTTAATTTTCCTCCTCTGGAACTAAAATCCTTTGTATGTAAAATTTCTGACATATATCAGTGGTCGATAGAATGACATGTTTTACATTTTTGAACAGTTGTTACCTGTGTTCCCCACTCCAGCTAAAAATATAGAAATAACATACACAGTTATCATACTTAACATATATTCTTAGCAAGCTGTTATTTCAAACAAACTCAATTCATAAACTATAACAAAACTATTAAGCAATACTGCAAGTAGCAAGAAGCTGCTCAAAAGTAGCTAAAATAACAAGAATAAAAAGAAATTCTCACCTTTCTTCGGTACCTTTTGCAATTAATTTGTTGGCTATTGAGTTTTCTCCTCCAGTGTTAGTCATGCCTATGTGTCATTTTCAAATTTATCGAGCCTCAGCAGTTTACCTAAAATACAGAACAGACATAAAATAACCTCCAAGAGTACAAATAGGCACTTGAAGACTCAAAATGTTTCAAAAACACAATGCCTCTGTCCCTTTCAGTTACATTACCTTTTCTAAATACCCCTATTGAAACTAACCCATGGATTACAGCACAGCATAAAATGTAATCTTATTTACATATACAGACAGGAGACAAAGGAAAAATCAACATTGAGTTTCTTAATGAGGTGTTGGTCATCACAAGCCAGCGAGCTACAAATTCAGTGTTCCTAGGCACTTTGATTCTCCAAGTCGTTGAACTTTGCTGGTTAAATAGAGCACCACTCTTCCAAAAGATATTGATGATGATGGTGGAGAGTGCTGTCAAACATGTTGATCAAAATTTCCAATTAGTGTTCAGCTGGGTTGAGATGTGGTGAGTGTGAAGGCGGCAGCAAATAATTTACATCATTTTCATTCTCATCAAACCATTCAGTGAGCCCATGTGCCCTGTGGATGGGGTTGTTGTAAGCAGGATCACAATGTTTCATTAGAGGATGAAGGTGATCACTTATAATAACTTTATACTTATATGCAATGAGCCCTCCCTCTAAAGAGACAAGGGGAGCAAACCCATGTTGATAAAATACCCCCCACATAGCATAACAGAGCCAGTGGACCCCCTCACTAGCATACAGCCCTGTAGCATCCTCTTAGTACATGCCCCACATGACCTTGCGCACTTGTGGAGATTATGGAGAGAAATGACTCCACTGACCACATCACTTTTTTCAACATCTCTGTAGACCAGTGCCAATAGTTTTCGCACCAATGAACTCTCAAATGTGCATCTGTCTTCGTAATGAATGTTTATGCACTGTTGCGCCGCTATAATATCCCTCTCTATGAACAGATCTTTTGTGAGAATGGAGTTCATCCCTCCTGTGCGAAAACTCGAAAAACACACTGAAACTGTTCTTGTGGTTTGTGGTGCCCAAAACCTTGCTAAGACATTTAATTTTTTTACCCCCTTTAATTTGTTTCCCATCTGTTTGTGTGTAATGTAATGTCCCCAAGTTCTTGACAAAATACTACAGCAACTGAACTCAACAAACTGAAATATAGGGCTAGGATGTGTGTAAAGACTTACCCCGCTATTCCATCCTACTCATACAGTATGTTCCTTCTATGCAAAAGCAATTTTCAAGTTTGACTGGTGTCGGAACTGACGCTGCTGTGACAGTGAAACTAGGGGTGACAGAAAAGGCACATAAAAAAGTTAAATTTCATTTACATAGCTCTTTGAACCCAGTTGATCTTACTACACTTTGAATACACTGGTACACAATATGATGTAAATTTTCCTCCTGAATGAAGATCAAATCAAGGTTTTTCCCATTAAAAAGAAGTTGATTAAGATTCCGATAAATATCATAAATCATGGATCACAGTTGTAACATTTATGATAACTGCTAAGCACACTTTAAAACAGGGAAGTAGACAGACACAGACAATTGTCAGCTAGTGCCTGATAACGTGATGAGTGAATAAACCATTTTGATGAACCTATTATGGGGGAAAAAAAAAAAAAACACTGCAAATAAGTTACTTAAATAACACCCTTAACATCAGTTGTAAGTAGTTAATATTTTATTTCAATAACACTTTTATTATTGGGGTATTTTCACTGATTCAAAGACCTCCCAGTAGAGGATATTTTTCCGACTTCTGAGATCAACCGGAAGCAGCATAACAACGCTGGGCTACCATTTAAAAAAGTGAATTAATATATTTTTGGTCAAAGAAATATTATGCTGAATAGTTTTATTCACTTACCCAATATAGAAGCATATCAAATGTCGCGCACAGAGATGTGAACTGTGAGCCCGCTGAATGATGTGGGCACAATGGCAGCGTTGGAAAATCTCATTGGACAACAGCGCCATCCGTCACGCGCCTCTATCGTGGATTGGTTAATTTGGAAGGTAAACTGACAGTTAATGCACGCATCAGAACCGCATAAGTCACCTAAGGAACCTAATGTGCCGCTTGTAACACAAAAGCAGAATCTGTGAAATGAATGGTATGCAAATAATATGGACTGCAATCAAGTATATTTAATTGTGGAAAATTTAATTGTAATTATGCTTAATTCCAATATTTGTGAAGTTTGAAAATTTTTTTACATAAATTAATTCTAGACATTTGGGAGGAATTGGTTGCTTTAATTAAATGTTAAAAGCCATAAACAAATAACTACTTAGTAAAGATATCCTAAGCCCATCTTGAAATTTCTGGATTTTTAAAACTTGTTTCTTCCTTTTCTTGACCTCTTGAACACTGTTGTATCCCCCTAAAGCAACCATTTTTTGAATTGCAGGTGGACAGGGTTCCCACAGCTTAGGGCAAGTTAAATTCAAGACTTTTTAAGACTTTTTTAATGCCATTTGATATTAAATTTAAGACCAACTTCATAATAAACACAAATGGAAAAATAACACCTCATCATAGGATTCGGGACAATTTTGCCCAAATGTTTATTTGAACATGAAATATGACCTTTTGATCAAATGAAAACGTTTTTTTGAAAAACATTAATACTAGGGATAGACGATATTAGATTTTTGGCCGATATCCAATATGCCAATATTTTACAACTCATTTGGCCGATATCCGATACTGATACCGATATTTTTTCCCCCACATCTAATTGCAGTGATCATCTAGTTTCTGCAGGGGAATTAACAGACAGAATTATTCTGCAGACTCTTCATCATGTCGGCCTGCTGGCAAATGCAGACATAAGACAAAGCTGAAAATGATGTAACATCAGTAATCACTCCTTGTGCAAAATAAGAAGAATACCTCAATTTACGTTATTTAAAACATGTCATATTTATTCATTACAATTGTTTTTAAACAAAAGAAATAAGATACTTGCAGCCTGTCCTACTTAAAACAGACTTATGACAACACCCACAACCAATTTTACCTCTATTCACAAGGAACATGTATGAAGTGCATTGTACAACTGTACAGCAATGCCCGTGACCTTTGACCCCTCAGGCGGAACTGCATCAAAAACCAACATCAGTGTGTAAAGTACATTGCCACACGGGCTCAGGAACACTTCAGAAAACCACTGTCAGTAACTACAGTTCGTTGCTACATCTGCAAGTGCAAGTTAAAACTCTACAATGCAAAGTGAAAGCCATTTATCAACAGCACCCAGAAACGCCACCGGCTTTGCTGGGCCCGAGCTCATCTAAGATGGACTGATGGAAAGTGGAAAAGTGTTCTGTGGTCTGACGAGTCCACATTTCAAATTGTTTTTGGAAACTGTGGACGTCGTGTCCTCCGAAGCGAAGAGGGAAAGAACCATCCGAACTGTTGTAGGTGCAAAGTTCAAAAGCCAGCATCTGTGATGGTATGGGGGTATATTAGTGCCCAAGGCATGGGCAACTTACATATATGTGAAGGCTCCATTAATGCTGAAAGGTGCATACAGGTTTTGGAGCAACATATGTTGCCATCCAAGCAACGTCTTTTTCATGGACGCCCCTGCTTATTCCAGCAAGACAATGCCAAGCCACATTCTGCACGTGTTATAACAGCATGGCCCCGTAGTAAAAGAGTCTGGGTACTAGACTGGCCTGCCTGTAGTCCAGACCTGTCTCCTATTGAAAATGTGTGGTGCATTATGAAGCATAAAATACAACAACAGAGACCCCGGACTGTTGAACAACTTAAGCTGTCCATCAAGCAAGAATGGGAAAGTGTTTCACCTGAAAAACTTCAAAATTGGTCTCCTCAGTTCCCAAACGTTTACTGAGTGTCGTTAAAAGGAAAGGCGATGTAACACAGTGATAAAAAGGCCCCTGTGCCAACTTTTTTGCAATGCGTTGCTGCCTTTAAATTCTAAGTTAATGATTATTTTCAACAACAAAAAAAGTTTCTCAGTTTGAACATTAAACATCTTGTCTTTGCAGTGTATTCAATTGAATATAAGTTGAAAAGGATTTGCAAATCATTGTATTCTGTTTTTATCTACAATTTACACAACGTGCCAACTTCACTGGTTTTGGGTATGTATATCGGCAGATATCAGCAGAATGGCCGATGTCCGATATTTAATTTTAAAGCCAATATCGTTCACTGATATGGCACTGCTTTTTTCAGTTCCTCCTCCACCTCTGCCAATTCTGCCATTTTTTCTTTGTGGCGCTTTCTCAGTGTGTTCACTAATTCATCACGAGTTCACATTTTTAAGACTTTTGAAAGATTTATTTAAGACATTTTAATGCCAATTAAGGCCTTGTTTTTAGATTCGTGAATTTAATGCCTTTTAAGACTTCTTAAGGATCCGTGAGAACCCTGGTGGAGAACAACTGGAGGCAGTTAAAAGCTTTCTAGATAAAGTGGAACTCCTACGGCCCCAGGGTGGTGTTGCAACTACAAAAAATAGATCTGGGAAGCAAGAGCTGTATCCAGAAAGTGGCCTCTTCCTGTCCTCAACCCGGCTGGCTGCAATCCATGCCGAGGCAAAGAAGGACTGCCTTCGCTTATTCCACCTCCTTTTTGATGAATTCTTTACTGCAGCTGAGTGCCAAAGTGCAGTGGCATTTGGGAAGCATGGGAAGGTGCCAGATGGGAAAACGGTCCTGGACAAGTCAAAAGTCAACGGAATCCTAAGTAAGTTCTTTGCTTTCTGTTGTCACGGGACATATTTCGCAAAATATTTTGTAAACAATAGTGTAGATGACTAGGGTTATATGACATCACAACTACATGTAAATGTGCTTCTTCCTCTTAATATAGCCATGAGCTAACATGGTTAAAACCAGAGTATCTCTGGTGCAGTTTTGATACATAGAATTTTACACGTGCCAGCTAATTACAGCTTTCTTACAACTGCTTTTTTGTTGTAATGGAACTGTCAAAAGTTATTCAGTTGGCTCTACATAGATGGCTACCAGTTGTTCCCTTAGCAACTGCAGTAACAGCCATTATACAACATGTAGATCCGACCGAGCAATCTGATTAGTCAATCAGACATTTAGAATGTTCTCAAATGAGCATGACAACTGTGCTTTAAGGAACACTCTAGACACCATTCGGAACACCACAGCAACTGCCTAGCAACACCTTAGCAACCATCTAGAACAGTACAGCCACCGCCTAAAACACCCTAGCAAGTGTCAAGAATGTAATGGAGTACTGAGGTGACTATGTCACACTGGCGTCAGAAATAAAGGTTCCCATTTCTAGTAGATTGTTTAGCCTGCAATTCTGCGCTAATAAGTTGGCTTCTTTGATCTAGTTTACTTGGTTCGGCTTACCCAGCTAGGAATCAAGTTTTGCGAGCAGTGCTGATTAATATTAATAGCCAAGTATCTTTTCCGAAAGTCAGTTTGGTAATAACTCTGTAGCCTGCGAACAAGCTAATCGGCCTTGTCAAAACCAAACAGACCCAGCTGGACAGCTAATTTGTGACTACTTGCTGATCTAGTACTAGCTAAGTAGCCAAATAATTGCGATTATCTTTTTTCATTGATTTATTTGCTCCGAGAAATAGGGCAAGGAGCTCGGACATACGGGCTCAGAGTAGAACCACTGCTCCTCTATGTTGAGGAGAATCTGTTGAGGTGGTTCAGATGCCTAGTTCCTGGACGCCTCCCTTTAGAGGTCACCTGAGGAGGAGTCCCTGTGGCAGGCCGCGGACACGCCGGAGGGATTTTATCACCCGGCTGGCTTGGGATCGTCATGGGTTCCCTCAGCAAGAGTTGGTGGAAGTGGCTGGGGGCGGGAATGGGGACGGGGACATCTGGGCTTCTCTGTTTAGTCTGCTACCCCCGCTAGCCTAGCATATGTGCTAGTTTGTTGGTGTCTTTAGTCAAAGTTTACTGGCAAACTGTGGTACATAACGCAAACTACATGCTCGCGGTTAAACTGGAGCGTAGTTAGTTGGCGAAATAATGGCTTTGCACTAATTTTCTACACGCTAGAATGCACAAAATGAAGTCAGATAGGCTAGCGAGCTAGCTAAGCTGGCGATCTACTGTTCGCTTGCTAGCTGGCTAGAAATCCTTTTTGCTGGATTAGCTGGTTATATTTTGTGCATGTTAATACTAGTTAGCTAATTAAATGGCGAAGTTATAACTATTCATGGTCTTTCATTGATTTTTACGCTTTACTTGTAGCTAGCTAGTAGCTAGCTAATGGAAACCCACCCAGTGACGGCTAATCGCAATATCTGTCACTATTCGACTACCGTCAAGGACTTTGTCACCGTTTGCCAAGACTGAGGTACTTCATTGGCCGGGAACAAAGCGCAGGGTACACACGCGTTTGTGTGTTGGATATGTAGTCCACAGTAGTGGACTACAAACTGGACTACAAGTCCAAATTCATGACCCTTTTGACATGAGACTGCACATTTGATGTGATCATCTGAATCTGCATGTCCCATGAGCTAATCGAACAGCGAGCCGGCTTATAAAAATAAGTTGAGTTTGAGTAATAACAGAGTGTCCAAAATCCAATTTCCCAATAGGGAAATTTCCCATAGGAATTTTACTTCCGACACCAGAAACTTACTCCCAGTGACATAGTCACCTCAGTACTCCGAGCAACACCTTAGCATCTACCTAGAACAGCATAGCATAACCTCATAACCAACAACCTAGAACCCCAGAAGAGCTGCAGTATTGTATACTGAACAAAAATATAAACGCAGCATGTGATGATTTTATTACTTTCAAAATTTTAATGGACTTCTGATTTCATGTCTTTGTACACCTCATAATGCAATTCAAAAAAGGCAGATAAATTTAGAGATGAGTTAAAGACAAGGATTCACGAATGTATGACCACCATTGGCATCACGTAAAGCCACACATCATCTTTGCACTTAATCAAATGCATTTTTGAGGCAATGATCTTTTGCAGACTAGTAGAAGTGTCTGCTAAGATTAATTTTATTTTGGAAATCGTAAAAATGCAACTGCTGAACAGAAATTTTTGTTTTTCTGGAATGAGTTGTTTTTTAGCATTTCAGTTTTATGTAACTTTCTCAGTAATTCCATAAACTGTTTTATTTACGCATTATTTGCAAAGTGATCAGTCGCCACGGGTATAGTCACGCTACTTTGAAGAACACAATATGTACGGCTTGGATATCCTTGCTACTGTTGCCCACCATCTGTTCAGACAGAAAAAGGTTTGCACACAAAAATTGATTCGCAAATATTTATGTCAACTGCCTGCAGGGGAACAAATCACAAACATTTCGACCTTGCGGTCTTCTTCAGTGTGTAACAGAAACACTGATTAAACAGCTTATATAAGGAATGTCACATGTACAATACCAATAAACTCATTAACAATCGCTAATTGAACAAATTACACATGCAAAGCTCACTGCAAAGACGCTACTGTACTGTATGCAAGGGGAATTTGTGTCTAATTTGTGCTTTTATTCTTGCAGCTTACATCATGCGCTGTGATACACTTGATGGATGAACGGCAGTGGAGAAAACCAAAGTGAAAAAAGCCTTGATAAACAAATGCCGCATAAGGGCTTTGAAGACTTTATAGGGGGGACAGGAGGAGAAGGAAGACGAGGCCTTTTTGTGAAGTAGACCTTCTCTTTTTCTGTGCTTGTTTTTAGCGCAGATGTTTTTCATTTGTGATTTTACGGTTTTGGGAGTTTTACCAAAGGTAAAAAAAATGTTTTTAGGAAAACTTGAAAATCCTGTTTTTATTGACAGTGTGCTATATTGATTAGTGCTCTTTTTGATGCAAAATTACCCGTTAAGTATTGCAAAAATGGTTGACTTTGCATGAGAGATCTGTTTAGTGAAAGGCTGAACAATATGGAAAAAAAATCTTTATGATTAATTTCACAGATGTTGCAATTGCAATATTATTCCCTCTAAAATTATGAATCACAACTTTGCATTCGCATTCAGAAAAATCGAATAAAGGGTTTTTGTTTCAGCATTTGTAAAAGTGTCTTTGATTATTGTCTTGGTTATTACTGTTGGTTATTGTTGTTGTGTGCGCCTGTGTATAGATAGATATATATATGTATATGTAATGTATATGTAAAACATTTTTATAGAAAATATACATATATGTGTGAGTATATAATATATGCACTTTATATACAATGTGTGTGTACACACACAGAGTTCGAAATATAGGTTGTGTTATCTCACCGCGAGACCATATTTTGTTTGGGGCAACTTCTTCATTAACTGAGGTAGCGCAGCGCGCAAGTTAGTTTTGGGCGCATGCCTTACGCAAGCGGTCCGTCTGTTTGCTTGTGCGGGACAGACTTCCTTGTAATCCTGATTCAGTATGTATTTAAAAACTATTTCTTAATTGTTTTCTAAGTCAGAGACTGTTTACTTTGTTGTCAAATTGACAGTTGTTAACGGAAAAGGTTCAGGGTTCACTTTCAATCATCGTGTACGGTTTTCTGACGGAAGAAAGTAGGAGAAATGTGAGACAAAATAAAATCAAAAATGAAATTAAATTGAGCTTTTAGCAAGGTATATCCTTTAAGTCTCAAACATGACTCCTGTTGCTCAATGTCCTGTCTCACCTATTTCTCCTAGTGAATTTTAGGAGAAACATGTAAGACGTAGTGGAAACTTAAATGAAATCAAGACGAGGTTGAAATGAGAATCACAGTTTTGTCTCCAGAGCTGTGGAAAAGCAAGCTTTGAGCAGTAAAATTTTCATCTGGGCAGGGCTGTGCTGGGAAAACTGCATAAGCATATCCACTGACTATGACCGGTGCTATGATGGGGAAAAATAAAGGACTGAAAGCAAAGGTTCTTAGTGTTGCACCATATGTCAGGTTTACTCACTGCCTTATCCACAGGGAGGCCTTGGCATCCAAGACACTAGAGCCAGAGCTGGACGATGTTCTCCAAACAGCAGTCAAAATAGTGAATCACATCAAATCACGCCCACTTAACACCAGACACTTTGCGCTTCTCTGCCAAGAAATGGGATCTACACACAAATCGCTTCTTTTTCATTCAGATGTCATTCAGATGTTTTGCGCACCTTTCACGCAAAAACAAACTCTGCTTTGGCACATCATCTTGCTGATTCCAGATGAATCTCATGTCTTGCATACCTGTCGGGTATATCTGACAAATTGAACACGCTAAATCTCTCACTGCAAGGCCCCAACAGTAATATCCTGACCCTCTCAGACAAAGTGATCGCATTCACAAAAAAGATGGAGCGTTGGGCTGCCCGTGCCGAGAATGGGGATTTCAAAAAGTTTTCGGACCTAAATGAATTTTTGGAGGAGAATGCCATCAATGTCAATACGGTAAAATCCCCAATAACCAGCCATCTCCAACATCTTTTCGACAATTTCCACCAATACTTTCCCACGGAAAATTTGGACAGATATGGCTGGATACGCCAGCCTTTCACCAGCAGCGCCTCAATCAAGCAGCAGTCTGAGCTCGAAGATGCGCTCCTTGAGTTGTCCAGTGACCGGACATTACAGTTGTCGTTTGCATCAAAAACACTGGACGAATTCTGGCTGTCTGTTGCGCATGAATACCCTGCATTGTCTACGTCTACCATGGACATTCTCACACCCTTTGGGTCGACATATCTGTGTGAAAAGACATGGTTGTCCGTCACGTACTCGAAAAATAGGTACAGATGTCGACTTAGCAGCATCTATTATGTTCGCAGAAGCAGGCCCACCCTTCCCATTAAAATACATGCGTGTAGAAAATAAAACCAAGAAAGTGACAGCAAATACAGTGAAATAGCCTTGTAGCCCCTTGGCATATAAAACAAAACAAATTCATTCAATTCATGTTCTTAGACTTACTTTAACATTTTCAGTTGAAATCAATTGCTAGTTCTCGCTCCACCAGATTTTCCCCTGATGCTCCGGCTCGTCTGAAATGGACTTAAATCTGCAGATGGGCTATGTATGGATTTCTGTTCTGCCTCTTGTGTTCTGTTGAAGTTCATGCGTGAAATAACTAGGCCGCTTGTTATATGGCCAATTTGTTATTTTTCATTGCGTTTCTTGTCCAATTAGTTATATTTCCTTTAACACAGTTGCGGGAATACCCATGACGGCAGGTTTAGAACAGGTTTCGGAATGCAGGGGGTCGCCAGACCTCACCTGAGATTTTTTGGGGGTCACCAGAGAAAAAGTTAAAGAACCACTGACTTAGACCACATCAACTGGATTTCTTTCAAACTGGATACAAGAAGAATGCATTGCAAGATTGGGTAATCGCAGACTAAAGTCATACATGAGGTTTGATTTGGTACTATTACTTTGACCTTCACTTGACCAAGCCGTTATTCACTCCCACAGTTCCAGAGGCTGAAGGTGCACCGACAAACCTGTCTCAATCTCTTTTATGTCCTTAGTCTCCATGAATTTAGTACCATATTCAAGATAAACTATATTTTGCATAGACTAGATGTCTTGTTCCCATCACATTAGAGAAGTCCCTATCTCATTGAACTGTGAGCTTGAAGGGGTCTATTCTATTTTTTATTCTATTTTAAGTAGGTCTGGCTTTTGGGGGACTCGAGCTATGGCTGCAGGCAACTATGGAGGGTGATTTGTGCCATAAATAAATACAATACACACATTGAAATACAATGCAGTTATTGAAATACTATACACATCTCCAAAATACAATACATGTGTAGCAATAAATACAATACACATTTTGAAAATACACTACATGCCTCGAAATACAACACACACCTCAAAATTACAATACACATGTAACAATAAATACAATACTAAAATGACTTCTTTTTCAATGTCTATCAGGAATATTCATGCCAAAATGAATGCATATCACACCTCGAAATGCAATAATACCTTGAAAATACAATACAAATGTAACAATACATACAATACAAAAATGCTTTGTTTTTCAATGTTGGAATATTTGTGCCAAAATTAAAACAATACAACCGTATTGGTTTTCAAGTTGTGTATTGTATTTCAATGAGTGGATTGTATTTCCATGTGCAGTTTTGGCACTATGTAAATTTTAGTCTATGAGCTCCGACCAATTAATATGATTGGACGAGGCATTCCATCGAGTGCCTAAGTCACGCCCGGTTGGTACACTGATGTATACGATGGTCTGGGTCAGAGCCATGTAGAGAGAGAGTCGCGACAACTCCGTTCACTCTAATGGTTTAGTTTTTTTCACAGCAATGGCGGATCGTGGAGGCTCTAAATAGTTCCCGGAAGTTCACAAAAATATCTAGTCCCACTGTTCAATTGAAGCGGAATGGATGGCTCATGACGCACTTTCAAAGGGTAAGACTTTTAAAGAATTAGATTTTATATTATCAGCTCACATGAATCAAATTCATGAATGCAGTACAGCTTTTTATCGGATTATCCCCCGCTAAATCAGGCAATGCATTGAACATTGACGGACTACAAATGAAGCTGGGATACTAGCTAGATGAAGTCAGCAACACATTGCTAGCTAGCTAACTCGCGTTAACCACGAACACTATTAATCGTAAATTTCGTTCTCTCGGTGTTCTTTCATTCGATTTTGGGGAATTAGATAAAATGCTTCCAAACGAGATTTTTCTACAGGGTGGGGTGAGGGAGTTAAATATTGGCGAATTAACAAAACATTGGACTTGTCGTTGTGGGTGGAGGTGGTGAAGTGAAATGAGATTCAGCATGTTGAAATACGAGGCAACGGTAGCATAATAAAGTGAACGTTATGTAACTGTAAGAGAGCTTTTTTGTTGCCATACACCACTATTATTTATTTTTCAGTGATTATTTTTGGCTTCTATACCGTAAACGAACATAATTTAGGGATTTTGGATTCTGATGCTTATTATCTGTCTGCATTATGTTGCTGCTGGGCTGATTTTGGATTGATGGCAAAGGGAGAGGGAAGCTGGAAGACCAAGCTCAAGAATGAAAAATGAAAAGTGTAAAATGAGCCGAAAAATGAAGAATACAAGGCTAAGTGGAGAATTGCACTAAATACTAAAAATGTTAAGTTCCTGTATTATATAATTAATTATATTAATCATGTTTTCTCTTAAGTTGCCCTCTTAATGTATGTTAATGACCAACTGTGGGCGCGTTGGTGTTTGTGAGGTCGAGGAGCTGTGACACCGCAGGACTTTTGATCTGATCAAGCTTCTGAAATGCTGCAGGTCAGGAGTGCTGAGTAGACCAGGCGAGACTGTAAACATGGCAAGGTAAATTTAATTTACTGCCATACTATATATGGAATTACACAAAACATTTTTAATTATATACAAAAGCAATAATACTGAGGATTATAAGTGATCATTTCGAGGAATTATACCACTGGGATGCCCCATTGGGATTGCTGCAGGGTGAGGACGAGTGATGTTTCAGATCAGGAGCGGTGAGGACCGTTGGTGTTTCAGGTCAGGAATGGGAGGGACCATTGGTGTTACTGTACAGGAGTGGTGAGGACCGCTTGTGTTACTGGTCAGTAGCGGTGAGGACCAGTGATGTTTCAGGTCAAGAGTAGGAGGGACCATTAGTGTTACTGTTACCATCATTAAGAGTTGATAATTATTATACCTGCCCCGCATTTAATACTATAGCTGTGATTAGCAGCTATCTGCACTATATTTACAGGTCCAGTGGTGCATCGTGATGCTGGGGCCCTCCTCTTTTTCACCACAGGGCGATGCACAAAGATGGTCGGAACAGCATCTGCTCTCAGCCTGGTCTTGCCTTTTTTGGACAGGATAAACTGGTCAGCCTCAAAATGTCCCTGCAGAGTGACTTGAGTTTACATCCCACGGGCAGCAACTCATTCTTTTATACTTGCATACATATCCGTAGTGTTGGAATGCACAGTATTGGAGAACAATTTATATTTATTGAACCTGCGTATGCTCATGACATGTTAGCAAGGTCACAAAGAACATGAGACAACTTTAGACAAATTCCTATCACATCAGTAATTGATGCTGCAATCATACCTTGTTAAACATCAACGGCAAAAGCTGTTGATAATGACAACCACTGAAGTTCCATTACATAAGTTGGGAAACAAAGACCACGGCTCCAATTTCTTGGCGCAGCGCAGGTGGCGTAGCGTGGCGCAGCCCACGCAGTGGTAATTTCGTCCGGCGCAGCCCGCGCAGTAGTAATTTCGTGAGGTGCTACACCGTGCGCAGACGAACGTGCGCCGAGATGGGTGTGGCGGCGTAGTAGGGGAAGGTGTCACTTATTCATCAAGACGCAGTGACAATTTCGTAGAAAAAGTCTTCGGTGCAGTTGCGCTGAAAGCTCGCCAGCTCCAACCTGGTTCATTTTCTGTGCAGTGGTAATTTGGCTGACCGGCGCGCAGTGCGCACACGTTACCGAAACCTCACAGGTAGGTTTCCAGAATGTCAGGCACATTTCAATACAGTAAATAATTACAGCAACCACTGTTTAATGTAACTATCTGAATCAGCACATAAATTATTGTATCTATATCGATTGTCCCTATGTCAGATCAAAGGCGGTTGGCACGCGTGATGGAAACTCGACCTGGCTTAATCAACGGAACTGAATCAATGATGCAAATTAATGACTTCACATCTTTCTCAGCCAACCACGAACTGCCTCGGTATCAGGCAGTGCGTATATAATGCTTGCGTTCTGTGCTCGGTAAAGCCGCTTCAGACCATCAGTCGAGTGAAAAGTCGGCCCTTCGACAGACCATGTCCGTCAGGTGTTCCAATAAAACAAAAGTAGGATGTCCGACCATGGTCCGACGGTTCATCACTGTTCGTTCGAAGTTGCGTGAGAATTTACACCTCAGCGATGCACTGCTTCGCTCTTTCACGTCCAAATATTCGAAATAAGTTAACGTTAAATGAAAAAAGAAAAAAAAACCCGATTTTGATTAGGTAGATCATTAACTTCAATTCAGACATAAATTAACGGCGCACATCGCTGTACGATGTCACATAAGTATCATTTTCATTAGGCTGTAACCTGAATACAGTCTAATTACAAGCAGTCTTTTCTCACTGTGCACTCTGCTGAAACTACGATTGGCAACAAAACAAAGCTATTGAACACACAAAAGACATTAAAACATTCCTATCGTCACAATCGCTCATTATACAGAATTGAGGCTGTGTCTCAAATCGCGCACTTCCACACTTCAAATACCTATTTTAAGTGCATAAGTGCGTTCACACTGACAAGTACAGCAAAAGGCAGTGCACTGCAAGGACCCGGATGATGCACTCATTACGGACAAAAAGTTGAGTGCAGAACGTTGGACGCTTCTCACCCTCAACAGTCGCCATCTTGCTTACGTAGCGGAAGAGGATGCACCTTCAGCTTTTGTGATAATGGTGGCGAAGAGGATGCGGTGTTCGTTGAAATGCACAGATGTAAGTTTTACGTATGTTCACTTCCCCACCAAGTTCCGATATATTGTTATCCGATTGAAGTCTTAAGTGTGTAGCTACATTGCATTAATATAGCTGTTCATGGATAATAAGTTTGCACCGAAAATGCAAATGCTAGCTAACTGGCGGCAGTACAGTTTGATCGGGTGTTGATGTTAACAGAAATGGTCCTTAGCTAGCTAGTCAGGTCTCGTTAACAGTTACGCGTGTAGTGGCATATGCTTCGTGTGAATGCGTGTTCGTATCGTGACTATTTAATTAGTTGGGAATATCTGTTAAACGCGGCTTCTGTCGTTAGATCATTAAAGTCAGCCGGTAGTTATCTGGTCAGCATCGGACACCCCACACGTATCAGCAGTAAGTTAACTTCTACCTGAATTGTTTTCGGCTCTGATTATAAGTTTCTGTCTTTGGTATTTTTAGGGGACGGATGACAATACGAGGTCTCATTTCATACGGCGCTGATAACGCTATTTTGTTCACAGGGAGACAAAATGATGCAGTGAATGGTTACGAATAAGTGAATACATATCTGTAAAATATGCTAACATTATGTACTATCATGAAGCCTTCCCTGTATCAGCACATTACTGTATGTAGACATTGATGTTATTTAGTGTATGGGGTGTCACTACATTGGTGTAACACAATTATAGTATTTATTTAGGATGTGCATTGCTGTTCCAGACCTGGAGTGGAGGGTGATCCCAGCCTTCTGTACGAGCTGATGAAAAGGTGACTTTACCTTGTTGGTTTAATACTGTATTTATGTCAAGCCTGCTGTATGAATGCATTCATGATGAAACTGACTGTAATGACTTGACTACTTACTTTTTTGCCAGTGAAAATAGTTGTTAGCCATGAAATAATGTGTTTCCCGTGTGTGGATTCCACAGAAGTGGCAGGTCACCAGCACTGAGTTGGTCCTGCTGTTGAAATTTTATGACTTGTGAATAATGTTTGCTCCACTCTCAGTTCAAAGTGTTCATGACACAAATTAACTGAGGATGACTTTATCACTGACATTTCGTCATAGTTTTTGGCCAATTCACCATTCCTGTATGGCACAGAAGCTCTTCTGATTAAAGAAATCGAAGGAGAAGCATGAGTTTGGAAGGGCAGAAAAACATTTGAAATGTTTCATCTGAAAACAGGATATTTTTCATTCTCCTAGCTGTCCATCCTGTGCCAGACCTTAAGTGCCCCAGAACTGTGGTCAGCACTGAGGGGGGCGAGGCCACAGCTGCAGAAGCCTGACAGAGGGTATTTCTGCTTGTAGTGGATGGTGGTGTCCTTCAACAACTTCGCATCCCGTGCCGACCCAGGAAACTGCAATGAACACATCACTGAACTCTGTTATGTGGTCACAGACAGCCATAAACTGAATCCAATAGTTTCACTGCTCGTTTTTTGGACTGCACAGTGCACAGTGGTTGGTGAGACTGGTCATAACTCAATGTGCGGCACCACTGACCACCCAAAATGGGAAGACTGGGGTCTCAATGATGGGTCCTCAGCCATGTCCAGATGTTTTGCTGCGGATGGTCATCGGAGCATTAAAGGATGCCCTGGAGAGGCGGAGGTCCCTTCTGGTCACACTGACCATCAAAGTACACAGTGCATACTGATTTAGTGGCCTTTAGCTGGCAGTACTGTCTGGGAGGCTGGAGAAAAGAAACTGATTTGTGTATCTTTTAAATAAAATGGCAATGAACCTTTTTTCATGTTGGTTTGTGTCTTCCTTTGCATTAGAGATTTTGCATGACTGTGGTAAGCTCTATGTAACACAGTTGGGCATGAATGAATAAGGGTCACAAGCTATGGTGTACTTCGACTTCTATATTCAAGGTGTGTTGGTGTGAAGGGCAATTTTGGTACACTATGGGTTATTCTGCTAAACTGAGTTGCAATTTTTTTGATACCTGATTTTTCCCCCTAGTTACTATGAGACTACTCCACGAGTAACGTAATGGATACATTATCCTCTGCAGTGTTGTCACTGGTGACTAGTGAGATGTGACTGGAACGAACGACATCCTTTTGGTCTTGATCGGTTTTTACCCACATAGCAAAATTAGTCTGGCCCAATAGTGGGCCACACAATTCACTCACACTCGGCCCACATATCGCAATGAATTAAGGCACTTGGGAGGGCCACATCTGGTTGCCACATATGGCCCATGATTTTGCCATGTCTCAGCCACCTATATAGCCATATGTGGCCCTGTTCTGGCCCAGTGTTGGGCCAGATAAGTTTTTGTTTTTTCCAAGATGTCAGCCACCTGTATGACCACAGCTGGCCTTAAGTAGGACCAGACAGGTTTCAGAACTGGTTCCAGATGTCAGCCTTAACTAAACCGTAACCAAGCCAATTCTTTAACACTTGCCATATTTGGCCAAGAAAACAAAATGCCCAAACAATGGCAGTATAAAATATTTATTTATGAATACAATACAAAGACAGTTATTCAATGCATTGTTAGCACAACACTGAAGCATTTGACTGGCCCCAAACGTGCTGCTGCATGAACAAACAAAGACACAGGCTCTTGCCTCTATCTAGCAATGCCAAATTATTATGAACCTTTTCCCCAAAGCCTAAATACTACGAATGGAGGACCTACAGTTTTTAATAGCAGAGCAATTAAAGAACTTCTTGAACAGACCATTGAGTGTTGAATGCTGATTTGAAGAGTATTAATATGAAATGAACCAAATATTCCTATGAAAACAAGTCACAGAAGATCATGTGCTTGAACACTGTACAGCACACACACAACATGCATTCACACACACACACACACACACACACACAATCCTCCAGGGTCATGTCTCCCTTCTGTAATGTGAATATAGGCCACTGGATGGCAGTATTTGCCTTTTTTTTTATTCAGCTCAGACTGGAGCTATGTTTAGACATGTCCTGGACATGTCTGGGGCAAGTCTCAGAAAATTAAAAAAAAGAGGTCTAAATGTGGGTGGGGTCTGCAAAAGAGTATATAAGGAAAAGAATTGAGACAGTAAAGTAGTAGGAGAAATTGCAAGAAGGAGGATACATGTGACCAGACCTGTCATTCTGTTCAAGACCTGTGAAGTTTCTTTTGTGGATTTTTGCCTGTATAAGAGCCTTTTCCTCACCCAGCACATCACCAGCAAACCCACAAGGACTGTAAATATTTCTGTTTTTTTTTTGTTTTCTAATCAATCTTGGTCATTCAGTTGCAGAATATTAGTTTAATCGTTATTGTCTTTGTTAAAAATTAAATGTGTGTAAGTTTTAAAACTGTTGTCTGTCATCCCTTGCTGTTGCTGTTGAGTTGTAAATTGTAATAACAAATTGGGGCCATAACAAATTGGGGGCTCAAGTCCGGGATAGACCATTTTGTGAGTCATTTATTAAAAATCTAACATTTCAAATTGTAAAATTGATTTTTTTTAATTGAATACATATATATTGACAACAGCAATGGATGATTTCTTGGCATCAACAACCGTAGGGGTTTTGAAGTCTTTTAAAAAGACAGAACTGCTAGAAATTTGCAGACATTTAGAGCTGACAGAGGTGAAACCAGCCATGCGAAAAGCAAGACTGGCTAGAGAGATAGTTGAATATTACATTGATGAAAATGTGTTTGCACCAGGAGATCTGGAACAGTTTCCAGTGGAAAATCCAAATATAGAAATGGAACTTAAATTAAAAATGATAGAAATTGAAAGGGATGAAAAAGAAAAACAAAGGCAGTTTGAGTTGGAAAAATTAGCAAGAAAAGAGAAAAAAGAAAGGGAGGAAAGAGAAAAAGAAAGGGGGGAAAAAGAGAAACAAAGAGAATTTGAGAGGGAAGGAAAAGAAAAACAAAGAGAATTTGAGTTAGAAAAATTTGCAAGACAGAGAGATTTTGAATTAGAGAAATTCGATAGAGAAGAAAGACTCCAAATGGAGCAACTAAAAATTAAAATTGAAACTAAAAATAAATTTTGTGCCAGTCAGGAGGTAAAACTGGTGCCTCCATTTTCGGAAAAGGATGTTGACAACTATTTCCAGTGTTTTGAAAAGGTAGCAAAGAGTTGCCAGTGGCCAAAGGAACACTGGCCTCTGATGTTGCAAACTGTCCTCAAGGGTAAAGCTCAACAAGCCTATTCGGCTTTGTCTGCAGATGATTCCTCTGATTATGAGGTTGTCAAAAAGGTTATTTTGAGAGCTTATGAGTTGGTTCCAGAGGCTTACCGACAGAAATTCAGAGGTCTGAAGAAATCTGAAAATCAGACTTATGTTGAATTTGCTAATGAAAAGCAGGTTTGCTTTGAGCGCTGGTGTACTTCTATGGAGGTCAAGGATGATTTCAACTCACTAAAAGAGATGTTGTTAGTTGAAGAATTCAAGAACTGTGTTAAAGATGATGTTAAGACCTACCTTAATGAGAAGCAAGCACTGAATTTGCAATCAGCTGCCAAATTTGCAGATGAATATGTTCTCACACATAAGTCCAAATTTCAGTCTAGCAGTAATAATAGATGGTCCCAATTTCAGAAAAAGGGTTATGGTGATACCCAAGATTCCTCACCCAAAGACAAAGACAAATCTGGTGATGGTGCTCAGAAATCCAGTAACAGGTCTGATCAAAGTGTGAAAGCTGACAGTGACAAAAGTGGTCTAGTTTGCAGTTATTGCAAGAAATCTGGTCATGTTACAACTAACTGTTGGTTCCTTAAAGCTAAGAAAGAAAAAGAAAAGGATACCAAACCAAATGCCTTTGTGAAAACAAGGTTAGAAACCCCTGTAGTAGATGACCGATCTGCTAAATTGCCTGCTTCTTGTGGGGCTAAAAAGCCTGATACAGCTGACTTTGTGAGGGAGGAATTTCTTCCATTTGTGTCAGAGGGATTTGTGGCTCTGAATGAGCATACTACTCCTGTCCCCATATATATCCTAAGGGATACCGGAGCTTCTCAGTCACTTTTGTTGATGGACTCCTTGGAGTTACGTGATGAGACCGCTTCAGGGGATTTCATACTTGTACAAGGTATTGAAGGGAGGACTGTATCTGTACCCCTGCGCTCTATATTCTTGAAGTCAGATTTAGTTACAGGACAGGTAAAGGTGGGACTTATGTCAAGTCTACCTATAAAGGGTGTTTCTCTGTTGCTAGGCAATGACCTGGCTGGGGGCAAAGTAGTTCCCCCTGTACATCTTACTTCACAGCCGAGCACTGAAGATGGGGATGAGGACCCATCTCTGTATCCTTCTTGCGCAGTGACTCGTGCTATGGCCAAGAAGGCTAAAGAAGAAGATGATGTGGTGCCGTCCAGTACATTGAATAGTCAGGACTCAGGTGGTTTGCCTCATGACTCTGATTGGCCAACTATGGTTTCTCCGTTTGCGGACTTATCAGATACTTTTATCAGTTCTTTATTCAGCCAGCCGGATGGGTCTGGTGATTCTGATGTGTCTGGAGACTTGTCTCTGTCCAGAAAGCGGTTGATTGAGGAGCAAACTAATGATCCTGAAATTTGTGTACTAAAGAGGAGAGCCCTTCCTGATTAAGAAATAGACGCAGTTCCAGTTGGGTATTATCTCAAGGATGGTGTGTTGATGCGGAAGTGGCGCCCTCCTGATATCCCTGCCAATGCAGATTGGGCAGTGGTCAGGCAAATTGTTGTTCCGAAGGTCTATCGGAATGAGATCTTAACAATGGCTCATAGTTTACCTTTAGGAGGTCATCTTGGTGTTAACAAGACTGTTGATAAGATCATGAAACACTTCTTTTGGCCTGGGCTTCGGAAAGACGTTTCCAACTTTTGCAAAACCTGTCACACTTGTCAAGTAGTTGGAAAACACCAGTTAGACCCACCTGTAGCACCATTACAGCCTATCCCAGCATTTGGGGAGCCGTTCTCTAAGGTCATTGTTGATTGCGTTGGTCCATTACCCAAGACAAGATCTGGAAATCAGTACTTGTTGACAATCATGTGTGCATCTACCAGATTCCCCGAAGCCATACCTCTACGTAACATCAAGGCAACTGCAATCTCGAAGGCTTTGATAAAGTTCTTCACGTTGTTTGGCCTTCCCAGGGAAATTCAGTCAGACCAGGGTAGCAATTTCACTTCAGGATTGTTTCAGCAGGTTGTGTATGAATTAGGTGCAAAGCAGATTCTTTCTAGTGCCTATCATCCAGAAAGTCAGGGTGCCTTAGAGCGGTTTCATTCCACTCTCAAGACAATGATGAGGACTTATTGTTATGACCATGAGAAAGACTGGGATGAAGGGGTTCATTTGCTGTTGTTTGCAGCTAGAGAAGCAGTGCAGGAGTCTACTGGATTCAGTCCATTTGAGCTAGTGTTTGGTCATGAAGTGAGAGGACCTTTGCTATTATTGAGTGAACAATGGCAAGAGAAAGAGCCGCATATCAGTCTGTTAGACTATGTTAGCAAGTTCAAGGAAAGATTGCGTGCAGCTTGTGACCTTGCCAAAGAGAACTTGAAATCAAGTCAGGGAAAAATGAAAACTTGGTATGATCATAAGGCTAGAAGCCGTGAGTTTAAACCAGGAGACAAGGTCCTTGTGTTGTTTCCCTTGCAGTCCAATCCATTGCAGGCTAGATTTCATGGTCCTTATGAAATTCTGACAAAACTCAATGATCTCAATTACATTGTGAAGACTCCAGATAGGAGAAAACCAAAACAATTGTGTCATATTAACATGCTCAAGCCTTATCATGACAGAAATGCTAGGGTTGCAGCTGTCATTTCAGATTCTCCAATGGTCGAAACGTGTGAAGATGAGGGGGAGTTTCAAGATGATGAACCTAGAATTAAAGCTGAAGTTCTTTCATGTAAATTGTCAAACACTGAAGTGTTGCAAAATCTTGATGTAAAACTCCAGCACTTAGAACCCTCACAGAGAGATCAGTTTGAAAGGTTGATCAAGAAATATGAGGATTTGTTTCCTGATGTTCCAAAGAGAGTTACTATAGCCTCTCATGATGTAGATGTTGGTGATGCCAAACCAATAAAACAGCATCCATACCGGATGAATCCTGAAAAGAGAAAGATTGCTGAGAAAGAGGTTGAGTACATGTTAAAACATGATATTATCAGACCCTCCAACTCCGATTGGAGTTCACCCTGTGTGCTAGTTCCAAAACCTGATGAAAGTACTAGATTCTGTACAGATTATCGCAAAGTCAATGCTGTAACTAGAACTGATGTGTTTCCAATACCTAGGATTGATGATTGTATTGATAGTGTAGGGCAAGCAAAGTTTCTGACCAAGATTGATTTATTGAAGGGTTATTGGTGTGTGCCTTTAACTGAGAGGGCCAAGAGCATCTCTGCTTTTGCCACACCATCTGGATTGTACCAGTATGAAGTCCTACCTTTTGGCATGAAAAATGCCCCAGCCACGTTCCAAAGAATGATCCAGTCTACAATCGCCGGATTGCCACCCACGGGTGCGTACATCGATGACCTGATCACACGGAGTGACTCCTGGGAAGAACATCTAAAAGATGTAGAGACGTTGTTCCAGCGCCTGACCCAGGCTAACCTGACTGTTAACCTGAGCAAGAGTGACTTTGGTTGTGCTACTGTCACCTATCTTGGCTACGTCATAGGCCAGGGTAAGGTGGCACCCATAAATGCTAAAGTCCAAGCCATCATGGACTTTCCAGTTCCTGAAAACAAAAAAGCTTTGCGCCGCTTCCTTGGAATGATCGGGTACTACCGCAAGTTCTGCAAGAACTTTGCTGAGATTGCTCTCAGTCTAACTAACCAACTGAAGAAAGGCGTAAAGTTCACTTGGGATGATGCATGCCAGAGAGCCTTCGATCGCCTAAAGTCTCTGCTGTGTCACTTCCCCGTGCTCAAATCTCCTGACTTCAACAAACCGTTCTCCAGCGCGGTCGATGCTAGCGACCAAGCTTGTGGATCTGTGCTCCTACAGAGAGGTGACTCTGATGACATTGAGCATCCCGTGGCATACTTCTCCAGGAAGTTCAATCGCCACCAAAGGAATTATTCCACAATAGAGAAGGAGCTGTTGGCTCTGGTCCTTTCTTTACAACACTTTGAGGTTTATGTTTGTACAGGACAAAAGCCAATGATTGTGTACACTGACCACAATCGGTTAATGTTTTTGAGTAAGATGAAAAACAAGAATCGGAGATTGTTGAATTGGAGTTTGATTTTACAGGAGTTTGACTTGGAAATTAAGCATGTGAAGGGTACAGACAATGTAATTGCTGATTGCTTATCCCGTGTTTGAATATGTATATATATATCATGTGTTTATTTGAATATTGTGTGTTATGTATATATAGACAAGTGTTCACTTAACCATTTTGTATTGAAAAGAAAAATTTTGCCTTTATGAGTCAAAATTTTTCCCTTTTGGAATGGAGGTGTAATGTGAATATAGGCCACTGGATGGCAGTATTTGCCTTTTTTTTTATTCAGCTCAGACTGGAGCTATGTTTAGACATGTCCTGGACATGTCTGGGGCAAGTCTCAGAAAATAAAAAAAAAGAGGTCTAAATGTGGGTGGGGTCTGCAAAAGAGTATGTAAGGAAAAGAATTGAGACAGTAAAGTAGTTGGAGAAATTGCAAGAAGAAGGATACATGTGACCAGACCTGTCATTCTGTTCAAGACCTGTGAAGTTTCTTTTGTGGATTTTTGCCTGTATAAGAGCCTTTTCCTCACCCAGCACATCACCAGCAAACCCACAAGGACTGTAAATATTTCTGGTTTTTTTTTGTTTTCTAATCAATCTTGGTCATTCAGTTGCAGAATATTAGTTTAATCGTTATTGTCTTTGTTAAAAATTAAATGTGTGTAAGTTTTAAAACTGTGTCTGTCATCCCTTGCTGTTGCTGTTGAGTTGTAAATTGTAATAACAAATTGGGGCCATAACACTTCTCACTCCACTAACACATTTGGGGCCTGTGGCTTTGGACTGATAAGTGAGGTGTAATGGCACCGCTTCCTCCTTGACCTAAATTAATGGCTCGCTATCAGGCCCCCTGACCAACCGCAGCTGAACATTAAGGTCACAGGTTGCTCTTCCTCTGCATTCGTTCTTTCCTCCCATTGTCTCGATCAGGGGCCAGGTGTAGCCATCTCTTGACAGTGGCATCAATTTCCTGGTCAGTAGCTCCACTTGTCAGTCTGTTGCACCTCACGGCAGCTAGAACATACATATAAACATGAATTCCATTCACCATTATTCCATTAACCAAATTCCACTAACCAGGTCTTAGAGGCATTCTGATGTGACATCTACACATAAGGCATGTAATTTTGCAGATTTTGCCATAATGAGCTGGCACTCCAGAAGAAAGTATATCTGAACGCTGTATCGCACAATCACACAATTTAAAAATGAATAGTGTTATGTCCCATCCCATCCCAGGTTACGTGGTGGAGGAGTATGGAACCCAAGAAGGAATTTGACAGCTTATTTTAAATCTTGTGTAGCTCCATGTGATCCAAAGCACAGTTTACCACCATTTCTTTAGGAAAACACAATAAAAATGGCATGAATTGGTATACGGCTTTCTACTGAAGTTCGACTCCACTGAACTGAAGCCAAATGTAAATATAAATAACTTTTGAGGACTCTTAAACATGAAAGACAGTACTGGCATCAAGGTAAACTTACCAAACACCACATCCCTGATGCGTAGGTGCCTGAAGCCAATCTTCCCGTTGACGCCCCCATGTTAATGTTCTTGGCCAAGGAGTTTGTTATTGTGGCCTGCATCACCCTCCAAACACTCTTTTTGATGTCGGTCCCTCCTTTCAGACCCAGTGTTTTTACCTGAAATCATATATTCCTCATTACTTCTTTCGGCAATATTAAAATAATCATGTATTGTAATCGTCAATGTCTAGGAATCATCATAAATGCAGTGCAAACTGTTTTCCTCCTCACAAATTCCAAATATTAGTATTCCTACTCCATACTATGTCCAATGACTCGTGTCACTTTAGTATACAAATAATCTTTACATTAATTCAACCCATATGAAACAGCAGAACAAATATACCGGTACATAATTTCCCAGCATTTTCCCATATGAAGGGCATAAAGGAAAAAGCAAGGAAATTAAGTAGCTGGACACCTGATAATTTTTCATCCACTACCGTGTTTAAGGGCAGAAAATATCAAAGTTTGGAACAGGAATAAGTGTGCATTTTTCAGCTAGTAGTGATAAAAGTAATTAAGTAGTTGTAAATGCACTAGAAGTCTAGGGAATCAGCAAGATGGATTACTTATTCATGGTAACTCTCAGATTAAAATTTCTGTAAAGTTTCTCAACATTTTTTAAATACTACTGAGACCAAATGGGACTAAAAGGGAGTTTTTCTGAGATGCCAAACTTGAAAACCAGAGTGCACAGTTTTGAAATAAATACTTGTAATGTAAAAAATATTATGGTATTATGTCAGATATTGTTCTTTAAAATTACTTTTACAAGAACTAAAGCTAAATGAATGTTAATTTGCATTGCTTGAAATTATCCAGGATTTTTATGAGGAGGAAAAAGGCATTTGTGGAAGATAAAAGCTTGCCAAATCCATTTTATGTAATGTGGTCATTGTGCCAACATACCAACTGTTTCTGGAGGTCAGGGTTAATTCCAAGTTGTTCTTCAAGGTTCTCTAGAGACTAGTGCTGGGCGATTAATCGAAAATAGACCCTCAATCTAGATTCAGACGCTCGTGCGATCTCATTACTGATAAGATCGAACTGCGGCGATTCTATGACGTCACGCTGCATTTTGTATTTTATTTTGCTTCTGAATGCTTCTTTTGTAAGGCAAAAATAAGCTATTGATTTAACAAAGCATGTGTCATTTTTGTGTCAGCATTCTGTCCGTCTCCTCATGCAGCAAGGCATGCAGCAAGCTCCCCGTTGCTACGGCAACCCGACGACCGACACCCGACACTCATTTACTGCACTTGATTAGCACATTAGCTTTATTAGCAGCAACAGCAGCGAGCACTCGGACCAAAGAGAGAAATGAGCGACCAATTGAACATTGAAGGCAGTGAAGACGGCAGTGAAGACGGCCACGACGATTGTGGCCAAGTCAGCGGGAGTGCCAGCGAAGTTCTTGTGCCGAAAAAAGGACCGCATTCTTCCAGCGTGTGGAACTTTTTCGGTTTTGCTCCCGACGATGACCTGCAAAAACAAGCCATCTGTATGCAATGTCATGGCATCGTCAAAACCAAGTCAGGTAACACCATAAACCTGCTCAATCACTTGGAGCGGCACCACAAAATACAATACGAACAAGCAACGAAAGACCATCCAAAAAAGAAAAAGCCAGGTCGCCCGACCACACAAACATCTATAACTCAAACGTTATATAACGCAACGCCATATCCAGACAGCTCACGAAGGCACAAAGAAATAACGGAGGCTGTAACCTTTTTTTTGGCTAAAGATATGGCATCGATAAACACCGTTCAAAATGACGGGTTCAAACACTTGGTGAAGACGCTGGATAAACGATATGAGATGCCGTCTCGCAACTACTTTTCACGCACTGCACTGCCTGCTTTGTACTCCCGGACCAGAGCCACAGTCGAGACAGAACTGCAAGACGTCACTCACTTTGCTGCGACAACAGATCTCTGGTCAAGTCGAACCATGGAACCATACATGAGCCTGACGGTTCATTTCATCAGCAGTGATTTCACCATGAAAAGTCGGTGCTTACAGACGGCATTCTTCCCTGAAGACCACACAGGTGACGAACTTGCAGTGGGATTAATGGAAAGTCTCAACTCCTGGAACTTGGACCAGGAAAGGATGGTGTGCATCACTACAGACAGTGGATCAAACATCATAAAAGCATGCTCCATTAACAATTGGACAAGGCTCCAGTGTTTCGGACACCGATTACATCTGGCTATAGGTAAGTTGAGTACAATAACTCTATCCCACAGTAAAATACTCTGTGCATTTAAGTGAGTGTTGAATTGTATTATTTCTCAAAATTGTATCACTCAACGTGTGTGTGCGTGTCTCTCTCTCTGTGTGTGTGTGTGTGTGTGTGTGTCACATACGTACAGTATATTTTATCTATTTCAGTCAGGCTGAAATGAATAATGACAGGGTTCCCGTGCGGTCTTAAGTCTTAAAAGTCTAATATTTTAGTTAGGGATGCAAACAATTAATCGATTTTCGATCAATCGTTGATAAGAAATTACTTGATTAAAATAAATTAATTGCAATTAATCGAAATTATGAATGTACTATTTGAGAAGTTTGTTTTGCTTCTAAGACAGTGCACTTATTTATTTTAATGTTTCAAGTAGCCTTGTTATTGCATTGTTCCATTTGTGAATGTGTTGTTCCCTGCTGTTAAGAATAAATCTTTTATTAAGGAATATGATTTGCATTTTCTCTTTCATAAGAAAGATAGCATTTTCGTAGAAAGGAACCTATTGATTCAGAGGGAAATTCAGCTTCTCAGAAAAATTGCTGCTTATCAATTAATTGATCATCGATCGATAAGATGAAACAACTATCAATTAATGAATTACTCTAATTTGCATCCCTAATTTTAGTATTAGGTCAAAAAAAATGAGGTGCCAAGTTGCCACACTACTTTCATTTCTTTTAATGTTAATTTTTCCCTCCTCTCTCTACCTCTAGAGAATTCAATGAAAGATCCACGAATTGCCCATGCTATGGGAGTCTGCAAAAAGGTGGTTAGCTGCTTCAGCCACAGCTGGAAGCGGAAGCGAGAGCTTGCACAAGCACAAAAAGACCTCCAGCTACCTGACCACAAGCTAAAAACAGAGTGCCAAACAAGATGGGGATCCTGTCTGGCCATGGTCAAGAGGATCCTGGAACAGCAAGAGGCCATTACACGTGTTCTCCGCCGGAACACTGACCGGAACCGGAACATCAGCGCTCACATTCTGTCATGGCAAGACATCATGGTTCTTGAGGTGATCGACAAGACACTGACACCACTGGCCGAATTTACAGATGCACTATCAGGAGAGCAGTATGTTAGTGTCTCGTCTGTAAAGCCTGTCCTCGACCTCTTTGAAAAACGGTTGAAAGTGGAGGAAGACGACTCTGCACTCGCACGCGACATCAAAACATCCATCCTGCAGTACCTTCAGGAGAACTACCATGATCCAAAGACACAGGAGCTGCTCGACATAGCTACAAGTCTGGATCCAAGGTACAAACTGGACTATGTAATCGACGAGGACACCAATGCCACCATTAAAGCCAGACTGAAGAATGAGATGATGAACGTTTCTATGGTAACTAACTATATATTATAAAGTGTAAACAATAAGGAAAATTGATTTAGTTTATCATGCTCAGTATTTAACAACTGATCTATTTAACTGCTAATGTAATTAACTACTGAGAATGTATTACTTATCTTATCAAATGCAGACTATAGATCAACTTTTTTACGAAATTATATTTTCCCTTTTCAAGGAGATACCCACTCCCACCACAGCTTCCTCCAGTGTCACCATGTGCCCCCCTGGTGGGAAGAAGAGTAAGGTTACCTTGGGCAGCCTTCTTAAAGCAGCAAAAGGGAACGAGGAAGCTCCTCCAGCTGTTCCTGAGGAGCTGCTGGCCGAAACTGAACTTGCTGGTTACCTGCTCCACAAACCTCTGGACGTAGAGAATGACCCCTTGGAGTGGTGGAACACACACAAGGGACAATACCCACGTCTGTCTATGCTGGCCAGGAAATACCTGTGCATAACTGCGACCAGTAGCCCATCAGAAAGGGTTTTTAGTACAGGGGGGAACATTGTAACTTGCCATCGTAGCTCCCTGAAGCCTCAAAACGTTGACATGTTAGTGTTCTTAGCCAAGAACTTGGAAGTGCAGTAGATGGATATTGTTGGCTAGGCTTGGGCTAAGTTTTTTTTTTTTTTTTTTTTTTTTTTTTATGGAGTCAAGCTCTAAGTTTATGTTCTGTATTTATATTCAGAAAAATCAGTACTGCAATATTTTAGTTAATCACTTCATTCAGTGAGTACTGCACTTTATTTTTATGAATACATTTTGAGTTATCTTGATCTTGTTTACATTGCATGTTATACCAAATTGCACACACATATAATAACAGAAAAAGATGGTTATTTATCTATTTATTTTTGTTGATTTTGTTGTTTTATTTACAAGGATTCAGTTTTAAGGTATGATGTATGTGCCTTTTTAAGCCTCAGCAGTTGACTAAGGCTTCTTGTTCCTCGTTTTAATTTTCAATACAGTTAAAAGAAAATTTTAAAAATGTGGAAAATAAAATCTTGTGAGAATCGTAGATCTCAACCTTTGTGGAGAAAAATCGAGATTCACATTTTAGCAATAATCGCCCAGCACTACTAGAGACTCAGCATCTTTGAGAGGCAATATATTTGGATCCAGGCCTATGTCTTCCTCATCAGAGGATTTAATAGACTGTAGGGTCTTAAAGATGATCCTTAATTGGTCCATCATCATTTCCTGTTTTATCAATATATTTTGCAGGAGGGCTGAGGTGGGGAAAAAAAGCAAGGAAGACAAATTAGAAACAGCACAAAAACTGGTTAATCCCCTTTGACTTAAAGGCATAGATGACCCAATCTTCAAAAATGCCTCATCTCCGCTATCCCGAGCGCCCGGCGTTTTGAGAGCGCCAGAGGGGGACAGACCCGCTGCACAGCGCTTTGAATGGAAGTGAATGGTACAGCCTGTAGCGGGCTATTTAACTAATCAAATATGCCATCAAATGACTCCAAAACGGTCGTGTGGACAAAGAAAAGATAATTTAATATTACAAGACAGATCTGTTTTTAAGCGGAATGCTTGGGACTACTTCCTTTCCTCGCGTAAAATCCCTCTGCCCGGCTGCTCCTGGTGGTCCATTTATCTTAAAAACAGCTCTGTCTTGTAATATTAAGTTGTTTTTCTTTACGCGGGGACTTTGAAACCTACCAGTTGTCCACACGAGCATTTTGGAGTCATTTGATGGCGTATTTGATTAGTTCAATAGCCTGCTAGAGGCTGTATCATTCACTTCCATTCAAAGCGCTGTGCAGCAGGTCTGTCCCCCACTGGCGTTCTCAAAACACCGGGCACTGAAGAGAGAAGTCAATGCACCCCCCCACAGTGCTGGGGGGTAATAGCCATGGGGACATTTGGAAGATTGAGCGAAATATGCCTTTAAATGGAATTTACTGTAAAGGCAGAGGAATTTGCTATATTATCATGGCTGGTGACGTGAATCCAAGAAGAAGGAGGAAGTGGAAGTGCTCAACAGTGGAGAAAATGATGATTATTAATCAATGGAACACTTGATAGAATACTTGATTACAAAAATATTCAATAGCTGCAAAAAAAATTTATCTTCTTACTAAAATCCAAGTTCATATGTCTTTGACTGGCTCATGTGGTTCCTGCATTTGTAAGTTCACTTCTAATGTTTAAGAGACTGCTTTAAAACAGCAAAAAGCGAAATCGTTTCACCACTAGGTGTGCTGTTGAGCGCTGCCTGTAGACCAAAATAAGTCCTGCATTTCTGATTATTGCTCAGGATTGCAAGCCCCTGACGATGCAGAAACAGTCCTGAGCTCGACTATCGACTCGTAGGGTCAACCCTGGATCTCGACTCTGGCAGAAAAACAGCTGTAAAACTGCTTTCTCTCATCAAGAGAGTTCATCCATGCTCAGGTTTTACGAGGTGAGGAGCTGGTGGATGTTTTTAACTTAACTAATCACTTGTATAGCGCTCTTCTCAGCACTAGTGCACAGAGCACTTTACAAGATATATAAACCGAAGTGAAAGTCAATAGTAAAATAACAGCCAGTCCAAGCAAAATAGCAGTCAACCTATAACATTTAGGATCAGTATAAAGAAGAGGGCAAATAGATAAACAGTGATATTCAGGAGCTCCTCGACCTAAAGAGACTGAGAAAGACAATATTAATTCATGGGGAGTAGCACAGCACCTAGAGATGGAGAAGAAGTTCTGAAGCGTGTGTTGTGATATTTTGAACATAGAAGAGGCCACATTTGCGGTTATAAAAAAAATTTGCCCATTGCTTTATATTCATAGCAAAAATGTAGCGCAGTTAGCAGCATCGGCGGGTTCCGATCCAGCTGCACAGCTACTCCTGTGGTAGTTCTGGAAGAGCCTGAGCTGTGGAGCCTTACATTGAATATGGCTGGGGTTCTCCTTTAAGAGTGAACATAGCCATAATAAACCTTAGTGAATACTCATAAATTTGCATGCAGGATGTCTGCTCAGCGTGCCTTGATGGGACTGGAGGGGGTGCGACATGCCTCGGAGAATGGAAATCAGTGCTGGCATGCCTCAATGGAAGAATCTGAGTGTGTGCATGCCTCAGAGTGCACAACTCACTGCTGGGTTGCCTTGGAGGATGGGTGTCTCTGCTGGGGTGCCTCGGTGGACGGGTGTCACTCCTGCTGAACCTCGGTGAACGGGTGTCACTGCTGGGGTGCCTTGGTGAACGGATGTCACTGCTGGGGTGCCTCGGTGAACGGGTGTCACTGTTGGGGTGCCTCGGTGAATGGGTGTCACTGCTAGAATGCCTCGGTGGACGGGTGTCACTCCTGCTGAACCTCGGTGAACGGGTGTCACTGCTGGGGTGCCTTGGTGAACGGGTGTCACTGCTGGGGTGCCTCGGTGGACGGGTGTCACTCCTGCTGAACCTCGGTGAATGGGTGTCACTGCTGGGGTGCCTTGGTGAACGGATGTCACTGCTGGAGTGCCTCGGTGGACGGGTGTCACAGCTAGGGAACCTCGGTGGATCGATGTGACTGCTGGAGTTCCCCAGTGAACCAATGCCACTGCTGAAGTGCCTTGATGGACGGATCTCACCGCTGGGGTGCCTTGATCTTCTGCTCACACTGCTGGTATTCTGATTCTGGTGTGGCTCAGGTGAGCTGTGGCAACTTTGTAGGTTTAGGTCTGGGGTGCTGTCACTACCTAAGAGGTCGGGAGTGTTGTCTCCAATAAGAAGGGAGTCAGTAATGGTATCATTTGCAAAGAGGTCAGGACTATCCTGACCACTTTGGCAGAGCATGGGGCTTCTTTGCTTCCCTATATCTAATGAGGGGGCTGGCTTTTTGATGTTTGGTGCTTTGGGCAATTGATCCAGTCTGTTCAGAGGAACAAAACAAGTCTCCGTACTCTAATGTAACAAAATACATTACAATTTTATCTTACATTACATTAGTCTTCGTACTTTAATGTAACAAAATAGATTATAATTTTATCTTATGATCTTATTATTAGGGGGTTGAAACGTCTTACCCTTTTTTTGACTGCTTGATTTTCCGGATCTCTTCTTCTCTTCTCTCTTCTTCATAATCTTCTTCCCCAGGGAAGAGAAGGTTCTTGCGTCTGACAACACAATCATTTCAACTAAATTAAAGGGCATCTCCTGTAATAATCAATGTTTGTGTCATAATCATCTCTATATTCAATTTTGTTAAAAAAATCAAAAACTTTGTCAAGTTTACATACAGTATAAGCACTGAATAATTTAACAAGTGTTTTGTAGTTACACCTACAAAACGTTACACCTCTTCCTTTTTTAAAAAAGATCATTTTAACCAAATTTTAATTTGGCGGCTTCTAATTAGTTTCACTTCTGGGTCTGCGCTGCTCTTTTTCCCAACAAACTCTTGACAGATTCTGAATTAGTCACTGGAATCTTGGTCAGTCCTCACCAAAGCAATTATGTAAAGCCATATGTTACCGTGTGACAAAACTACACACAATTAATTCTCACATGTTTTTGCTTGGTATTCAGCTCTTATTACAACTATTCTTCTCACGTAGATGCTTTCTGTTCTGTTCTGCCTGCACCCCATTATTACAGGCGGCGCTGCGGATTCGCGCCCCACAAAGTTAACAAAAACAAAGCTGACTACCAAACAAAAACATGCAAAAACTAATTGTGTGTTGTTCTGTCTCATGGTCTAACATTCAGATGGTATATCATTGCTTTGATGAAGGATAAATCAAGATTTCAGTGACTAATCCTACATCTGTAGAGAGAGAGAGAGTTTGTAGGGGAAAAGAGCAGCGCAGACCCAGAAGTGAAACAAATTGGAAGCCACCAAATTAAAATTTGGTTAAATTATCTTTTTTAAAAAGGGAAGAGGAGTAACGTTTGGAACATTGCAACTACGAAACGCTTGTTAAATTATTCAGTGCTTATATGTTAACTTGACAAAGTGTTTGATTTTTGAACAAAGATGAATCTAAACTTCCACAAGCAGAGGTTGGGGATATGGATGGTTTTAAATGAACTGATAATAGGAGAGATGATTTACGAGACAAACATCGATTATGACTGGAGATGCCCTATAAGTATTTGTGGTTTTATGCAGATAGGGATATAACAATAACCGGTAAAATGATAAACTGCGATAAAATGTCAGGCGGTTATTAGTATTGTTTCAAATCCCAAAACTTACATTCTTTTTCTTTTAAATTTAATTGGTGAATTGTCTTCATCACTTCCAAGGTCAGTGTGGTTCACAGCTTTAGGTAGTTTGCTCCTTGCTTCATTGTAGTCATCTGGAAAGACATTAACAAAAAAAAACACAATTTTTAATGAAAAATCATATACTGTTAGTTCAACTCAAGAGGTAGGAGTTAGAGCATTTAACTTACCTGATGTGAAAATGATTCTTGCTTTGTAGGGCTTCCATCTGACTCCAGGACATTCTTGGAATTTGATACATTTTGCCACATCACTTCTATTTGGAGGCCACATGCACTTTCCATTTTTAATCCACACTGAAGGCACAACTTCCACCTCATTTGTGTTGTCAAACACAACAATGTGGAACATCTAAACAGAATAATTAATTACATGAATAGGAAATTCCCATTCAACTAAAATATTCCTTAGCAAACTATAATACAAAATAAGTGTTACGCCTGGGTATGTGGACTCAGTAGGCAGGGACTGAGGCAAAGGCAGATGACTGATTACAGAGAGTTTATTGCAGTAGTCTGGACAGAGACACTGAAGAGGTTTGAAGGAGCAGGGCTGACAGGTGAGTGGTTCCAGAGAGGAGTAAGCTGGCTGGAGTCAGGGCGGAGAGTGAAACTGGTAATCCTGGGTGGGGGAAATGAAAGGATCAGGAACTGACAAAAATGGCAAATGAGCAACAAACAGGAAAGCTGAATAAATGTACAGAAAGCTGGAGCAGAAACTAACTGGGTAGCTGAGTCTATAATCCAGCGCTGACTGACTGTGGACCAGGAGCTTAAGTAGGCAGGGGCTGATGATCTGATGAGTGGCAGCTGTTTAGCTGAGGCCCTAACTCCAGCACAGCAGCTCCTCATTAGCCAATCAGTAAACTCACTCACAACACACAGAAAGAGACGGACTTGGAAGCAGAGGGCATGACAGTACCCCCTCCTCAACGGGCGCCTCCTGGCGCCCCACGGAACCGGTCAGGGTGGAGATGACGGAAATCCCTGATGAGTGACGGGTCCAAGATGTCCCGCCCGGGGACCCAACAGCGCTCCTCAGGGCCATAGCCCTCCCAGTCCACGAGGTAGTGGAAGCCCCGTCCCCGGCGGCAAACATCCAGGATCCGCCGCACCGTATAGGCTGGACCACCCTCCACCAGCCGGGGAGGTGGAGGGGGAGCCCCAAGAGGAGCGAGAGAACAGGAACGAACAGGTTTCAACTGGGACACATGAAACGTGGGATGAAGCCTACGAAACAAGGCTGGGAGTTTCAACCGGACTGCACAGGGATTGATAACAGCCTCAATTTCAAACGGACTAACATAACGGGGAGCAAGCTTCCTGGACTCCACTTGGAGGGGCAAGTCCTTGGAGAGGAGCCATACCTTCTGTCCAGGGGCATAACAGGGAGCTGGAGCATGGTGGCGGTTAGCTTGGACCTGGGTCTTGGATGAAGCACGGAGTAGAGCAGCATGGGCACGCCTCCAAGTGCCACGGCAGCGGCGCATATGGGCTTGGACAGAAGGGTTCGCAATCTCCTCCTCCTGATCTGGGAACAGAGGGGGTTCATAGCCAAGGGAACAGAGGAATGGAGACATACCAGAGGAGGCGTTAGGGAGCGTGTTATGGGCATACTCCACCCAGGGCAGCCGAGTACTCCAAGACAATAACTCTGCCGTGGTAATGCAGCGGAGAGCTGCCTCCATCTCTTGATTGACTCGCTCTGTCTGGCCATTGGACTGCAGATGGTACCCAGAGGACAAGCTGATAGTCGCTCCAATAGCTTTACATAATGCTTTCCATACCTGGGAGGTAAACTGTGGGCCCCTGTCGGAGACAATATCTGAAGGCAAGCCATGGATCCGGACAACATGCTGCACCAACAATTCAGCAGTCTCATGTGCAGAGGGGAGTTTGGTGCAAGGGAATGAAATTAGCAGCTTTAGAGAAACAATCAATGATGTTGAGAATGGCAGTATTACCTCCGGATGGGGGAAGACCAGTCACAAAGTCCAGGGCGATGTGGGACCATGGGCGACCGGGAATGGGCAGAGGATGGAGCAGACCTGAACTGGGCTTAGTTGTGGTTTTGTTTCGGGCACAGATGGAGCAGGCTGCCACAAAAGACCGGGTGTCTTTTTCCATGGTAGGCCACCAGAAGCGCCGTTTGAGGAACGAGACAGTAGATGGGACCCTGGGTGACAGGTAAGGTGGGAGGAGTGGGTCCACTGCAGGACCTGAGAACGGACAGAGTCTGGGACAAAGAGACAATTGGGAGGTCCATTACCTGGGCCCGGCTGTGTGGACTGGGCCTGACGGACCTTAGCTTCTATCTCCCAGGTAACAACAGCAATCACACGAGAAGGAGGCACGATGAATTCTGGTTCAGCAGGGGCCTCCTCTGCCGAAAATTGGCGAGACAGGGCATCTGGCTTCACATTCCTGGAACCTGGACGGTAAGTAATGGAGAAATTGAACCTCCCCAAGAAAAGGGCCCACCTCGCTTGACGAGCATTCAATCGCTTGGCCGTCTGGATGTATGAGAGGTTCTTGTGGTCAGTCCACACTATGAAAGGATGCTCTGCTCCCTCCAGCCAGTGTCGCCATTCCTCCAAGGCCAACACCACTGCCAGCAGTTCTCGGTTGCCAACATCATAGTTTCTCTCTGGAGGATCAAGTTTATAGGAGAAAAAAGCACAAGGATGCAACTTGTTATCTTTAGGTGAGCGTTGGGACAGGACAGCACCTACCCCAGTGTCGGACGCATCCACCTCCACAATGAACTGCTGTGACCGGTCAGGATGGATCAGGATGGGAGTAGAGATGAATTGGCGCTTCAGCTCTGAGAAGGCCGCCTCAGCCTCCGGAGTCCAGCGGAACGGAACAGATGGAGAGGTGAGTGCAGTTAAAGGGGCAGCTATACTACTGTAATTCTTCACAAACCTTCGATAAAAGTTGGCGAGGCCATTGAAGCGCTGCAGCTGTTTGTGGTTGGTAGGAATTAGCCAGTTAGCGACAGCTGAGACCTTAGCTGGATCCATTTTGAGCTCCCCTTGAGAGACGACAAAACCAAGAAAGGTGGTAGAAGTGGTATGAAACTCGCATTTTTCGGCTTTGACAAACAGTCTGTTTTCCATGAGGCGCTGCAGTACTATGCGGACATGCTCCTGGTGTTCTTGGAGAGAGCAAGAGTAAATCAAGATGTCATCCAAATAAACGAATACAAACTGGCCAAGCAAGTCACGGAGCACATCATTAACTAAGGCCTGGAAGACTGCAGGAGCGTTGGACAGACCAAAAGGCATGACTAGGTACTCAAAGTAACCTAACGGGGTGTTAAAAGCAGTCTTCCATTCATCACCCTTCCTTATGCGCACCAAATGGTAGGCGTTACGGAGGTCCAGGGTGGTGAAGATGGTGGCTCCTTGGAGAGGGACAAAGGCAGAGTCAATGAGAGGCAGAGGATACTTGTTCTTGACTGTGATGTTGTTCAGCCCTCTGAAGTCAATACAAGGTCTCAATGTGCCATCTTTCTTCCCCACAAAGAAAAATCCAGCACCTACCGGAGAGGATGATGGACGGATGAGGCCGGCTGCTAGGGACTCCTGTATATACTTCTCCATGGCTTGCTGCTCGAGACAGGAGAGTTTATACAATTTGCTACTGGGAAGTGGAGCCCCCGGCAGGAGCTCAATAGCACAGTCATAAGGCCGGTGGGGGGGAAGAGAAAGAGCCTGTTCTTTGCTAAAGACTGGAGGTGGGTCATGATACACTTCTGGAACAGATGACAGATCCACGGATTCTGCTGCAGGGGTAGAATCAGATGTGGAGGTTAGAGCCGAGTGGAGACAATGTGAATGACAGTAAGAGCTCCAAGAACTGACTTTTTCTGTGGTCCAATCCAAATGAGGGTTATGGAGCTTTAACCAGGGAAACCCCAGGACCAAAGGAACATGAGGGGAGTCAATAATTAGGAAACTGATTACCTCCTGGTGATTTCCAGATAGATGCACTGGTACAGGAGTAGTCCTATGGTTGATAGTGGCCAGCCGCATACCATTGAGAGCTTTGGTTTCCAATGGGACCTCGAGGGGCTCCGTCGTAATGCCCAGCTGCTGGCAAATGGCACTGTCGAGGAGACTCTCATCAGCCCCAGAGTCGATTAGTGCCGTAACAGAAAAGGACTGCCCCCGCCACAAAAGAGGGCAACATTGAGTTGAGGTCGGTCTGGGGGAGAACGGCTGGTAACATGGCTCGACAGTATTTCTCCCGCTACTGACGAGCCGACCCTTTTACTGGACGGATGGGGCAATGGGCAATGAAATGGCCAGCTTGACCACAGTACAGACAGGCCTGGGATTTGATTCTGCGGGCACTCTCCTCGGTGGACAGATGGATGCCGTCAACTTGCATGGGCTCAGGCTCGGGACTACTCGGCATTTCTCGGGGAACCTCTTGAGGACTCAGCACATCTCGGTGGAGACTGTGGGATGTTCGCTGTTCAGAGCGAAACATGGGAGAAATCGTTGATTCGGCACGCCACAGGGACAGTTGATCACTCACTTTAATGGCACATTTTATGGCCTCGTCCAAAGTCGTGAACTCTCCCCGGAGTGCTATCTCTCTTCCAATGTCACGGTTGAGCCCATTCTGGAAGGCGGTAATGAGTGGTGCCTCGTTCCAGCCCGACTCCACTGCTAAACTTTGGAAGTGACTCACAAACTCCCGAACAGAGAGCCTTCCTTGGCGGATCCGTGAAAGCGGCAGACCGGCTTGCTGGCCCCGTATGGGATGATCGTACACACGATTGAGCTCTGTAGCGAAGGCATCTGCAGACATAGCATGGGGGGAGCGCTGCTCGAAGAGGGCATTGTAGAAGTTGAGCGGAGGACCCTCCAATAAGTTCACCAGGTAGGCCACCTTAGCTGCTTCACTGGCATAGCGGCTTGGTTGGGCATTGAATGCTAACTGGCACTGAGTGAGAAATTGACGACATGTGTTGGAATCTCCTGAGTATTTTGCTGGAGTCGGAATGTGCGGTTCGTGGCTGGTCGAGATGTTATCAGGACCTGGTGGGGCGGCTGGAGGAGCTTGTTGGGCAGCGGGGGGCTGAACAGCAGGGACAGGACCGGCGTCGAGCCGATTGGTGAGGGTAGCCAGTGCAGTGGAGACTTGAGCCAGTTGATTCGTGACTTGACGCAGGGCAGTGTCGAGACGTCCTAGCTGCATTCCCTGGAGGGCTACTGCCTTTTTGAGTGCCTCCTGCCCTGCAGAGTCCATAGTGGCTGGATTACACTGTTACGCCTGGGTATGTGGACTCAGTAGGCAGGGACTGAGGCAGAGGCAGATGACTGATTACGGAGAGTTTATTACAGTAGTCTGGACAGAGACACTGAAGAGGTTTGAAGGAGCAGGGCTGGCAGGTGAGTGGTTCCAGAGAGGAGTAAGCTGGCTGGAGTCAGGGCGGAGAGTGAAACTGGTAATCCTGGACAGGGGAAATGAAAGGATCAGGAACTGACAAAAATGGCAAATGAGCAACAAACAGGAAAGCTGAATAAATGTACAGAAAGCTGGAGCAGAAACTAACTGGGTAGCTGAGTCTATAATCCAGCGCTGACTGACTGTGGACCAGGAGCTTAAGTAGGCAGGGGCTGATGATCTGATGAGTGGCAGCTGTGTAGCTGAGGCCCTAACTCCAGCACAGCAGCTCCTCATTAGCCAATCAGTAAACTCACTCACAACACACAGAAAGAGAAGGACTTGGAAGCAGAGGGCATGACAATAAGGGTTATTGTTCTCAATGCAGGAATGGAACAGCAACAAATTTGTTTTGGCATGGTAGTCTCACATACTTCTGCAGCTTCCCCCCAACCATGACACTCTTGAGACTGGTTGAGAGGCTAGAAACCACATAAATACCCAATTCTTTAGATTCAATTGGATATTTAATTAAAGAAGTGTTCCACCTGTTGATACTCATTGCCCACAATGTACAACATCCCTTTATCCTCAACAATGTTTTGGACTAAAACCAACTTGTTATCAATTTTGATACAAAAATCTCCTTCTTTGCTTTTTACAATGACGTCATCGAAGATGAGCACTTTAAATTGACGAGCTTGCTGTGATAAGCACTCTGGTACTGGCCCATTTGTATGCTCTTCATCCACTTTAAGAGATGCCTCTTTAACATCAGCACTGTAGATGCCATTTTCCCGCTCTGATAATCTGCGGATCACCTGACTCAAAGGATTGCATGGGCCCCAAACCATTTTTTTCAATTCTCCCAAGAAATTCTCATAGGGAAATGCTGATATTAGGTCTAAATTGCCATGGATTTTGACATCATCACTGAGATGTACCAGACCATGAATGTTGTAGATCAAAAACTCTTCACCGTAAAGCTGGCCAAAGTGTTCAACAAAGGAAACAACAAAGTCTTAGCAAGCTCATTCATCTCCATACAGTGTTTTGCACTTGCCAAAATGAACACTCCCACTGATAGAAGCATGAAGTTGTCATAGATCTGAGGCTGTAGCACACCTTTCAGCACAACAGGACCAGTGTACAATAAGAACTGACGCAGTTCTGTGGCTTTCCACCTACTTCGTTCAGCCAGTGCCCGGGGCCTTCGAGCAAACTCGCTGGGAATGAAATTTCTCAGAGCAAGAAGTCTTTCTGAGACCATAGAAGCTTACAAAGAGGAAATGCGACAGCGCAAGGGGCCAGTGGTGCCGATCCACAAATCTAAGAGGCGCCTCATTACACCGAGACAAACCAGGTGCATATAATCATGTGGGAAGCAAGCGACCATGTCAATGCCAACATCTGCAAGTGGCGAGTGGTGGACGTGGTGTTCTTCATCTGCTTGTCGAAAACTATGATCAGTTCTGAGCCTTGCATTGACCTCAGGAAATGTCATACGATTAGATTTTCGGACACCCTTTTGGTGGCATTTGTCACTCCCATGATATCCAGTGTGTGACTTCACTCCTCTGATAAAAGCTCGGGCTGGAGTATCACACACAACTGTAACAACATTCACAAAGAATGTTTTCTGCTTGAAGAAAAACCCACTTTTCAACATTTTCAACTCCTTAACCAGATTATGAAGATACTCAGACAATGAATTTGGCTTAGAAGTGCCACAAAACAGTCCGATCAACATTGGTTTCTTGGTGTATCCGTGTAACATTCCAAGAATCGGCCAAAACTGTGCGCTGGTACTCTTAAAGAGGGGTAGACCATCAAAATTTAGCTGCAGTTTGAAGGCATGTCCGTCAGGCACAGTAGACCACACTTCATCAAGGATTTTCCCGATAGATTTTAGAATTCCAAAGTAATGGAACACACCGCCAGCTAAAGCAACAATTTTGTATCTTGTTTTTGTTTGCAGCCACATGCGTCCATCCTTTGGCAGAGAAGGATGGAATATTTTGAGGATGCTGAGAAGAGCTGACAGTGCAATGAGAGAAACGCCAAATTCAACTGCCCAATCTGCCAGTGAGCTTTGCAGATCCCCATTACTTTGAATGGCCTGTTCTCTAGCATCGGGCATATCCTCAACAGGAGCTACAATTTCTTCATTATCCTCAATATTCAGATCCTGATCACTCTCCTCATCAGTAATTTGGATTTCTGATTCCTCTGAGTCATCAACACAAGCACTTGTCACAAAGTTGGCATCAACCATCTCTTCCGTATAAAACTCATTTTCAATGAATTCATTAACTCTTTTTAATGCTCTTCTTCGCACATTGCCCCTATCATTGTACTTCCAATCTTTCTCCATACCTTGACTTTAATCAAGGGTTTGTCCTTCTACCTGAAAGAGATTAAGCAGAACATAACAGTAAAAAAGTGGCTTTTCAGCATGAAAGTACATCATTTTAATATCTGACATTGTTCTGTATTATTACTACAACTATATTATTATTACTGTACTATTATTACTCTCTGCCGTTTGAGACAATCCAAACTGTGTGAAAATCGTTAAACAATTAGGTCTAGCGAGAGACCGACCCAATTATGGCGGCGCGCTGCGTCTAGCTATATGTCTATGGGGGAGCGGACCCAAGGCTCTCAAGTCTCACGCATTGAGCGTGACACTCACGCATTTCAATAAGTTCACAGGCTCTCACGCCACACATGACATTTCTCACGCTGAGAAGTGATAAAACTCGCTGCACATTAGTAACATGAACTGTAAAAGAGATTAGTAATCTATGAATGGATGAGGCGAAGGCAGATGGCTCTGCTTGAATCAGCGACCAATCAGCCAAACAGAAAATAGGATTGCTTGTTGCCAGGTGAAATAGCAGCGCCGTAATCACGTCTTCCACACGAGCGCGAATGCTATTGTGCACACGTCAATGAAGAGCTGGAAGTAGAAACCCAAATCAGGTAATCACTTCATCACTTTTTTTCCCCAATAACTGTTTATTAAAGTCGAGGAACTATGTAAGATATTTGCTTTATGGATCATTTCTTACCTCAATTTAACAACTTTTGACATCCTTATTTCAGGTTCCTCTTCTAATTAGATTAATTGACTTGTAACGTAACTTGTTACGGGGAGAGTCGGGGCTCTCTGCCTCCATGTAGTGTGTCTTGGGTGAAAACAAACCCTGCTCCGATCCGGTGTCACAGGTGGTACCGCAACATCTCTTGTTTTGACTGACAAAACGATACAAATGCTTAAAAGAATTTAATTTAGCCTTTATTATACTGGGGAGTCCCAATGAAATTAAATAGCACAGATATTGGGGGAATGAAGAGTCACAGTTTACTGCCAGTTGTGAATATTCAATAATTGATCCTGGTGTGCCATCTAGTGATAGAATTCTGTAACTGCGTGCATAATTTGCAGCTCCACATCCATTGGCGGACACATTTGCTCAGATACACCGTTGTTCTTCTCGAACATGCCGAATCCAGATAATCGGTAAATGATGAATTAAATTGATATTTTAATTTGAAACAAGTGACTAAGTTGCCAATGCCAAAGTAGAGAACGGAAAGTATACCATTTAAATACTGTAGCGAAGTACATGTACATTGATACTATGCACCTTAGAAATTGGGAGTACCATACCCCCCCCAAAGAAAATCTCACTCTAGCCTGCATTCAAAACTTGAGAGCCCTGAGCGGACCTAATGGCAGAGGAGCTTCAGTGGGGCTATTTACACACTGCGCTCTCGGTCTTCTGCCCTCGTCAATGGTCATTTTAAATATCGGTTGTAAAACACAGCTCATCGTAAGTCGGGTTATCCTGCTTTTCAAATTCAAATTCAAATGTGCGCTCAACTTCCGTTTGGCCGCGAAAACGCATACAGTTATTTTATTTTAGTTTGAATTAAGCTGAATACACCTTCAGCTACCAGACCAGACGGTTAACAGCCTACACTCTAAAAACGTTACTTTATCAGCACATGACTCCAGTTTTTCACGTACCTGTTCTCGTTCTATTCCACGATAACTGTGGCTCTACGAGAGAGCAAGAGGCTTCACCCGGTAAAGGCGGGCAAACGCGAAGGCGGAACCATGGTCATGGGCGGAATCGCGGAAACAGGAAGCTTTTTTTTTTCTTCCTCCTTTTATTTTTTAAAAATTACTTTATTTAAAGGCTGCAATGATAATAATGATGATAATAATAATAATAATAACAACAATTCATTTTATTTATATAGCGCTTTTCAAGGACCCAAAGACGCTTTACAGAGTATACGAAAAAAAAATAAAATAAAATAAAAATCTACTATTCAAAGATTACATATTATTCAATGACATGACACACCTTCTCATTCAATGCCTTTCCCATATTTTCATGACTAATTACATTGTAGATTCTCACTGAAGGTATCAAAACTATGAATGGACTCATGTGGAATTATGTACTTGAGACATTTCTCACTTTTTTGTTGACTTCTGTTCAACACAACTGATGGTGCCAATCCCATTAATGAGGCAAGAAATTCCTGTAATTAACCCTGACAAGGCACACTGGTGAAGTGTAAACCATTTCAGGTGACTACCTCATGAAGCTCATTGAGAGAACACCAAGGATTTGCAGTGCTATCAAAAAAGCAAAACAGTGGCTATGAGGAATCTAAAATATAAGATCTATTTAAGAGTTTAGAGTTAATTTCACACTTTTTTTGTTAAGTAAATAATTCCACGTGTTCATATAGTTTTGATGTAACTAGTCAAGAAAATAAAGAAAACGCATTGAATGAGAAGCCGTGTCCAAACTTTTGGCCTGTACTGTATTATTCAATCTATATGAATGCACAAACAGTGCAACAAATACAAAAGGGAAGAAAATAATTAATTAATAACATGTTACAGATACATATAATAAATAGATAAATAACAATTGATAAAAAGACACAAGGGGTCATACAGAAATTAGTCAATCCAAAGACATTAAAAATTGTGAAGATTCAAAGTTTTCACAGCTTGCTTGTTTTTAGCAGAAGCAATAGATTGAAAATATAGTTAAATTTCTTTCATAAAAACACAAAATAAAGGTCTCATTTAGTAAACTTACATTTATGACCATAAAATTTTGTTAGAATTATGAAAACATTGATTAAAATATATTCTTTTTCAAATGATGGATCATTGTTTATAAAACCAAAGAGCACCTTAAGCAAAAGGAGTTCAAAGTCACAGATGATATTATCCAAAATGATCTCCAAATATATACACCACACACACACACACACACACACACACACACACAGTAATTTACTACACACCAGACTCTAACACAGCCAAAACTTTTTTAGTTGAAATGTATTCAACTCATTGTTATACTACTGTTTCAAACAAGTTGATTTTTTCCGACAATGTCTCTCTGCAAACATGAGAAAAAGAAATTAACAGGATTGCACACTGTTCTATTACAATGGTAGTAGAATGAAAATAAGTGGTTTTGATGTTAGTAAATGGGCCCAGAATCGTCTCCAGGAGAAAGTGTGATTTTTTATGAATGAATTTATTTTTGTCTACACGTGTTGTTGAAATGTCAACATTCATTAAAAAAATAAAATCTTTTTCAGATTTCACATCATTAATGACATAAATGAGAGCACAAATAAAATTGACAAGCCTTTATAGGGCAAAAAATATTGTGCACTAAAAGAGGCCAATTAAAATGAATGGTGTACTTGAAATTTAATTTGTGTTTGATTTGGTACAAACACATTGACAGGAAGAACAGACCTGGGTCTTAAAGTGGTACCAACAGAATGCCACCTGTGGCCCACTGCTCTAATTTGATATGTGGCCCACATACTAAACTCAACATTTGGCCCACACTTTGTTTGCCACCCTAAAAAAAGAGCCACCTCTGCCACACCTGGACCATGTTTGGTTCACATGATGCATGCCAGTGCCGACTGAATGCCACCTGTGCCAGCTTCCGGCCAAATGTGGGCCACATGTCTCTGCTATGTGGGTAGTTATTAATTTAAATTAACATGACGTGAACTCCGAAAAACGTCAACACTATCCACTGTGATCAGTTGTGGTGAAGGCTAAACACTTCATTTGAATCCTTGCTATTCAGCCGATTTTTGTTTTCTTACTTTAAATTTAGCTGCCGCGTAGCGTAGGTTAGGCAACCTGCATTTCAGGATGTGAAGCGAATGCGGAATTTAACAGATTAGTCTCCATTGATTAGGAAAATAAAACAACTCTGTTGTTTACCATTTAATCGCAGCGAAACTACATCATGGTGGGGACTGTGTTTGATCGTATAAATGAAAAATCTCGCTGGACTACGAGTTAATGAAGCCAAATGATCGAAAACGGGTTTAGACAAGTTCAAAAGGATTGTTTTCTATGCCTCCCTTAATTATAGCCACGCAGTCGTAAGAGTTCTGTGCTTTCAAGTGAAAAATCACTCAAGCGAGAGTACAGATTATAATTGGTTGCCCAAGTTTGATGCATGGATAATGCCGATCAGCTCCGTCCTGTCCGTGGACCAAATCGATCACAAAATATGTAAATAATCATACAGGCACGTTTTTAGTCAGTAGGACCAGGAGGAATGATGGCGATGTAATTTCGACCAAGCCGAGGGCACTCACAAGCGAGCAAAATACAAGGATATTCACTTTTGACGTTTTAACGAACTGCATTGAGCAACCAAGCCGGCAGATACATTTTGGGCTCAGATTTTTTGTATCCATGATTAAATAGAAGAAGAAGCGGCCGCGATCATCATTTCCGGTCAGTGCACAGCGACAAGGGCTTGATTTAGAACATAACTACCCTGTCGAAGTAAGTAGGCCTACTACTGGTAGTGCGCGATTTGAGACACAGCCCGAGTTAAGCTGCTTTCACACTGGACCAAAAAATGAATTTTTCGCACGACAGATTATTGAAAGTCAATGCAAAGACGCCAGATCGTCCTGCGGGGTGATTAACAATAGGTGCTGCAGCGATAATGACCGTAAAAATTAAAATAGCGAAGTAATCACCCTTTATTCATGAAACGATAGTAACTGTGTACAGTTACAAAGGAAGCAAACATGTCCACTTCATGTGTCAGCGATTGCTGACAGTTCGCTGACTACGTGCTCTGACAACAGACTGATTTCTGCTTGCAATCTCTACGGAAACCGTCATTTATTTTTGTAGGTTTGTTGGTCCAAATAAATCCGCCGGCCAGCGTGGGCGCCTGGTCAATCCTGGCCACGCAGTGCGTATCTAGCCAAGAGCCAGCCTACATTGTGCCAAAACTGCATATCAAAATACAATACAAGGTGTATTGTATTTCATTGCGAGGCTTTTGGCACAGGGCTCTAAATACAATACATGCCTCAGAAATACAATACATAAATAACAATAAATACAATACAAACATAATTTGTTTTTCAATGTCGGTCAGGATTATTCATGACAAAATTAAATACAATGCACACATTGAAATGCAATACACATATTGAAAATACAATACACATCTCAATACAATACAGTTGTATTGTTTTAATTTTGGCACAAATATTCCTCAAATTAAAAAACAGTATTTTTGTATTGTATTTGCTGTTACACACATATTTTATTTTCAATATATATATTGTATTTTCAAGATGTGTATTGTATTTAAGCAATTTTGTGTTGTATTTACTGCTACAAATGTATTGTATTTCTGAGATGTGTACTGTATTTCAATAAGTGCATTGTATTTCAATGTGTGTATTGTATTTAATTATGGCACGAATCACCCTCCATAGGCGACGGCTTATGACTCCAATACTTACTCCTTGGACACCCAATGAAATTTCCTACAAAACAGCTCGCAGGTCAACTAGTTGCATTGTAGTGAGATGCCTTGGGGTATGTTGGTGTTAAACTGCAGCTCTTACTGCACTTCAGTAATGCACTTTAAATGGAAAAAGAGTACTCAAGAGCAATTAATGCAATATGCCTCATTTCCACTTCATGGTACCTGCTCTACTCTCCTCTACTCCACCCGCCTTGGTACTGGGTGCTTTTCTGGGGGGTCGTTTTCCATAAAAGGGTAGTACTGCCTCACTGTAGCTGGTTGTCATAGCAACACAGCATGAAACTGCTGCGACATCATTCTCAACGCGAAACACATACGCACATACAGAGACAATGGACGAAATCGATGGAGTGGTATTCTTGGTTCTTGTTATTTTGCACAGCAAGGAGGCAAATTTTGTTTCAGAAGAGGGAGCAAGACGAAACACCACTGAAAAATGCTGAAGAATTTGGGAAATCCTCAGGGCCACCGCCAAACTGAAGATTCAGGGGTTAAGATACATCTATTAATGAAAACAATTAGTCCTAGCTAGTTCTCATTCATTTTCCTTTATTAACATGTTTTTCAATAATAGAAATAATCAAGGGGCTATTGAAGACACGGTTTCTCTCCCCAATGCGATCTAACAGTCGAAAAATAGTGAGCTACATTCAGTACAGAAAAAAAAATTAATTAATAAATTACATTTATATATTTATATTTAATTAGATCTATGCAATGGCACTCAGCGACGGAAATTTTTTCCAGCGAGAGCAGCATTTCAGCACTCTTCAGCAAATTAAGGTAATTTTGGTGACAAGTATGTACACCTGTTTTTGCAGAAAGGTCACCGCAACTTGCTGTAAATAGACAGCTGTCCAATTGGAAAACGTAAATGGACAACACCACGCTCAGTACAGGCCAGCAGACAGTGCCATTTCTACGCAAGATTATCGGAAGAAATACACGAGACAGACACGAGAATATTGCGCCGCAGCGTAAATGTACGAGTGTCATATATCGGGCGTAGGAATAGTAATTGGCCTAGTGCCAGTGATAATTTGCATTTCAGTACATTGCATCGGCAAAATCTACACGGCATACAAATATCAAACTAATAATTACTGTTCACTTAACCAATTCCAACTAAAGGAAAAAGGATATGGAATATGAGCTCAGTCGTTTTCAGGATACTGCAACATTTGCAGAGATGCCAAGTCTCACGCGTTAGGCGTGAGTCTCTGGCATTCACGCTCCTGTGCTGTAGTCAGCAATTATTCTATTAATGCGCACTGAAGAAGTTCACTCACGGAATTTAAGTCATTATGCATGAAGTTGATCAGTTTCATGTGCATTACGTTTAATTTCCCCACTATTAACGCGGAAATCGATTATGACTCGGGAATTCTCACGCTTGTCTTTACTGAGGGATTGAAAGCAATGGAATCGCAAAAAGACGATTCGAATGGTCTTATTTCATTTAAACGGTCATGATTCCCATGCATTGTTTCCAATTTCTGAGTAAAAAGAGGCACAAGAAGTCCGGAGTCATAATCGTTTTCCATTTTACTTGCGGTGAGGTCCACCTTTACGCAAGTGACACTGAAACTTAAATGCACAAGGTTTTAATTCTGCTCAAGAATCTAATTAATAAGCATTCATTGAATAATTGCGGACTACGGTGAATAAGCCTAAAAGATGCACGAGACTTACGCCAAATGTGTGAGACTTGGCATCTCTGGCAACAACGCATTGTTTTAAATATAATTTGACATGTGAATCGACAGATTTTTTGCTTTATTGATGACACAATGAGACGTGCACAGAAAACATTCTGCAGTGCATTTACAGTACAAATGTTTAAGAATAAACCAACATCTTCAAACAGAAGGCTATTAAACAACAAACATAATATGAGTTATCTCCCTCTACCACATGACATGATGAAAAAGTAAACAGGCTGAAATAAATGCAAAGTTGCAATCTACATGTATGTAGCACAATAAGTTTCATTCAGACCAGCAGTACACATACACTGAGATTTTCAGTGATTCTTCAACCACTGCTTGATATAGTGTACTCCTCTTCAGCCCACCCTCGATTTTCACGGATTAATGATTAGCGATTACCAACAACAACCCGCACATAAAAAGTAATTCTCAGGAACAACTGTGCATGGGCCAAATTCGGACTACATTACGTCGCGCATTTGGCAGGCTCTAGGCATACGTGTGTAGGTTCGGCGGCTGGCCTACTGCAAAGCTTGTCTCGGCAGAGTACAAGGTTGATAATAGCACTCGACATAGAGAGATTATCGCGAGAAAGCCATGAGAGATACACGAGACGTCTCATGGGAATTAGGCAGTATCTGCTGGCCTGTACAGTACTTGTCACAGAGAGAGGCTGAGTCTTCAATTGGCACTTGATTATTACCATAAAATGTGGTAATAAGGGACGGTCGGGTAACAAGGGACAATTTTCACGGAAAGTTTTCAAACGCGAATTCAAGTTTTGTTTTGTCCTATGATGATACATTATTTTAATGATACCTTGGTAGGTATTTGAAAATTGTGAGGTGAGTTGGATATGATTCTATTGTTTCTTTATTACAGGTTAATAGGGGACTGGAACTTCTGGGACAGGGGAGACCTGTACAAGCCGGACGGGCTACACTTGAACCGGAGGGGTACTTTTGCAGTGGGTCAGCGTATGTTGAGAGTAGCACAGGGTTATTTCAGCAAGGGACTTGGGAGGCAGGGAGGTTAGAAAGTGTTATACATAGGAAATTCCGCCTGCTGTCATGGAAGCTGAAAGTGCTACATGCACTATTGATGATATATTTTTAAAGCAACAAAGTGTAGTGGGGGGCATGGAGAAGCTGGCATCTGTGAAATCGAAGGGATAGAGCATTCGTAATAATCTGATATGTTTTTATTTAAATGCAAGAAGCATTAAAAAATTTCCAGAACTTGAGGCTGTTATGATTAGTGAGGGCTATGACATAGTTGGGATTACAGAGACATGGCTTAGTGAAGAGGATGGAGATAAATATAATATAGAAGGTTATAAGCTCTTCATGAAGGATAGATGAAATAGGCGAGGAAGGGGTGCAGCACTCTGTGTGAAAGAAAACATAAAAGGGCAGGATATTCCTGAAATTGAATATTTCTTGTCCTGAAGATATCTGGGTCAGGCATATTGGCAAATACGAGACAGGTTTAAACAAAGGAGTATGCTATCGACTGCCAGCTTTGGACAGTATTGTCAATGAAATGCTCTTGAAGAGGATTAGGCAAGCTTGTTGCGGTACTGGAGCCACTTGGGACTAGTGATCACTCTACTGCTAATTTTGATGTTTCATGGCAAGTTAAAAAGGTGTCTTCAAAAACCAAAATTTTCCATTTTAGGCGAGCAAACTATGACTTTGCTCATATCTAAGCAAAATGAAATGGGAGAAACTCCTGGACTGAGAAGTGGGAAAGGATTCAAGGGGGTTTTACTTGATTCACAATGCAAAGTCATTCCAAAGGTGTTCAAAAGTGTGCTGAAAAAGCAGAATCCTCAGTGGATGACCACAACTATTCGTAGGACTTTGAGGGAAAAGAGGAATCTTTATAAGATGTACATAACAGATAACAATGAGAATACTAAGGCTGAATACTGTAAAATGTGGGCTGCGGTCAAAAAAGAGTTGAGGAATGCTAGAAGACTGTATGAAAGGCAAATTACGGAAGGGGCAAAAAAAAATCCTAAGCGCTTCTTTCAGTAATGTAGCAGAAAAAGGAAAGTCCAAGAGGAGGTTAACTGCATAAAGAATAAAGATGGATCACTGCTATATGATAACAAGGATATTGCCGATAACCTAAGCAGTTACTTTGTTGAGAATTTTACCTCAGAGCAGGTTTTCATTCGGCCAGAGGGCCAAGGCTCAAGATTATTTAGCGGAAATTGACGTTTGGGATAATGAAGTATTAGACAAGTTGCAAAAACTAAAGGCAGGTAAGGTGTCGGGTCCTGATGGCTTATATCCTGGGATGCTCAGGGATGTTAGTGAGATAATTTTTAAACCGCTCTCAGCTATCTTAAGACGGAAACTGGTGAAATACCAAATGATTGGAAGCAGGGCAATATAATACCAATATATAAGAAATGTGACCATACCGAGCCAGGGAATTACAGGCCAGTCAGTTTAACTTGCATGCCATGTAAAATACTGGAATCTATCATAAAAGACGAACTGGAATTATTTCTTGAACGTAATATCTTGAGAGATTGACAACATGGTTTCTGTATGGGAAGATCATGCTTGACAAACCCTCTGGAATTCTTTGAAGAGGCCATCAAGATTTATGATCAGAGCAAGGCTTATGACATCAAATACTTGGATTTTCAGAGAGCATTTGATACAGTTTCGCCTACGAGGCTAATTTTTAAAATGAGCTCCATTGGAGTTACAGGAGGTATTCTGGAGTGGATTCAAAACTGGTTACAGAACAGAACACAAAGAGTGATGGTCAGTGGAATCTCCTCTGAGCTAAGTATGGTGGGGAGTGGCGTTCCTCAGGGCTCAGTGTTGGGACCCCTGCTGTTCCTCATCAACATTAATGACCTTGATAGGAATATTGAGGGCTCTAATTTCGTAGACCGGCGCGCCTGCGCCGCGCCAACGGGGTGTGTCCAGGTGTATGTGGCAATTTCGTGCCTGGCGTAGCCTGGCGCAAGTTCTCCTCTGTCCCGCCTCTGCCCCTCCTTCCAGCGCAAGTTGGCAAAGAAAGCGTTTTTGGGTATAACACAGCCGAGTCAAATCTTCACCAGTCAAATGAGCTCCTCACCTCACCTTTAATGTGTTAGAATATAGAAGGCGACCCAGCCGAGTCAAATATTACTCACTGGCAAGAGAAACGATGGATAGCGTGTTCCTATTATTACAAACTGTAGCTGCTTAAAATTTTGGGATTAACATGCATATACAACAAAGCAAGATACGTTACACATTTATTTCCAATATGTGATCTTAACTCAGTACGAGATCATAGCAATCAGGCTGCATTCCTTTCCCCCACTAAAGACGATAAAGCATAAGTGACAATAATAGTAGCCTAGTATTAAGCCGCTTGCACACTGGACGCGAAACGAATTTTTCGCTCGACAGATTGCGTCTTGTGTCCAAAGGTCTGACAGGGTTTTAATAAATCGTCGCGTCCGACAGTCTATTATTGTTTTTAATTTCTTCAAATCTACTGACTCTTTCAGACATTAAACGTGAATGTTTGATAAGAGGGATCAGTTCTTCAAGATGAGTACCGAGAATTTCAATCAATGTTTCTGTTTAAGCTCTGCTCAATAAAGTGAGTCGACAGTGGCGCGAGACAATGTACAATGCCTCCACGTCTGACAGCCAAAAAAAGAGGACGATTAGAACAGAATGATAATGAAATAAAGAATAAAAAGAAACATTTTAACAACAGAGCATCCAATGAACACTGCGATTTATTTATTGGCGGGTCATCTTTGTTTGATATCACGTTTGTTGCTGATATATTTTTATTCTTTATTTCGTTATAAATCTGTTCTCATATCAATACTTTTTCTTTTTGCTGGCTGCTGGACATGGAGTAATTTGCATTTCGTGTCGGACAGTCTTGATCGTGCATGCGATGATTTCTTCACTCTGTCAGTGGTCATGGAATTGATTTGCTCACGCACTATATTATCTCTGCTGTGGAAATAAAGCGTGAATCTGTTCGATCCATCTGACTAATTTTCAAAAGAAAGACCGAATAAATACTGATGTCTATCTTCAACGGAAGAAAACAGATGAATAGGCTAAAAAGACCAAGAAAAGTCGATAGCTATCAATTTGCATTTTGTGAAGGCCGAACACAAACATAGCCAAGTTTGCACGTCTAATAATTCCTGGAATACTCTGAAAAACTTGAACTTTTATGACTCTCGGACACGGAGCTATATTAAAACCCTGTCCGACTATTGCGCCTTTGCATTGACTTTGTCTGTAATCAGTCGTGCGGAAAATTCGTTTTGCGTCCAGTGTGCAAGCGGCTTTAATGAGCATAGAACGCAAGCATTCGATATATATATATATTATTCAGTTTGTGGTTGGGTGAGAAAGATGTGAAGTCGTTAGTTTGCATCACAGATTCAGTTGCATTGATTAAGCCAGGTCAAGTTTCCATTACGCGTGGCAACCGCCTGACATCAGGACAATCGATATAGATACTATAATTTATGTCCTTATTCAGATAGTTACATTAAATAGTGCTTCCTGTAATTTTTTCTTGCATTGAAATGTGCCTGACATTCTGTAAACCTGCCTGTGAGATTTCGGTGACGTGTGCGCACTCTGCGCCGGTCAGCCAAATTAACACTGCACGGAAATTAAACCAGGTTTGAGCTGGCGAGTTTTCTGCGCAACTCCAGCGGAGACTTTTTCTACGAAATTGTCACTGCGTCTTGATGAATATGTGAAACCTCCCCCCACTACGCCGCCACACCCATCTCGGCGCACCTTCGTCTACCGAAGGCTGCGCACCTCACGAAATTACCACTACGCGGGCTGCGCCGTACGAAATTACCACTGTGCGGGCTGCGCCTCGCTACGCCAGCTGCGCTGTGCCAGGAAATTAGAGCCCTGAGAGTAAATTAGTTAAATTTGTGGATGATAGTAAATTGGGAGGTTTGGCAAATTTAGAGTCCACTAAAGTGATTCAGGACGATTTGGATAGAATCCAGAATTGGGCAGAAATGTGGCAAATGAAATTTAATGTAGCAAAATGGAAAGTTACTTCTTGGGAGGTTTAAAACAGGAATGTGTTCCACATGAAAAAGATCTGGGAGTGATTGTTGACCAAACCCTCCAGGCTCTAGCCATTGTGCCGTAGCAGTTAAATAAGCCAATTAGATGCTGGGAGACATTGCCAAAACTATTGAGTACAAATCCAAGGAGGTCATACTTCTCTTATACAACACATTCTTCAGACCACGTGTGGAGGATTGTGTATAGTTCTGGGGACCATGCTTTAAGAAAGATATAGAGGCTCTAGAAAAAGTTCAGAGAAGAGCCACTAAGTTAATTCCAGGTTTAAAAGATGAAAGCTATAAGAAGAGGCTGAAGATCTACTCGCTTATTTGCAGAGCAAAAATGAATTGATGCCGGTTAGGGCTGGGGTTAGTAGCAGCTGTGCATGCGAGCGACACCAACTCGGTTATTTGCAGAGCATTGCAGAGCAAAAATGAACCAACGCATAAAGGAGGGGTTTACCTGTCAAGCAGAAAAGTCGCCAACTCTGCGTCGGTTTTTAATCCTTCCAGATCACGGACTTCTACTACCTCTCTGAAAAGCCACACCGATATTTGCTCTGGTTTTATCCCGGGCTTTGTCTAATTCTTTCTTTTGTGCTTTTTTTCCTTCTGGCTTCCTCTTCTTACTTGTCTTAGCTGTGTATGCTGTTGTCAGTAAGAGAAGTATCTGTATTTTTTCTCTCGGCGATGGCTGTTTGGCATGAACTGAGGAGGACGGGGGAGGAGGCTGTCCGCAGGTCGTGCATGTGCACTGTTTGACGGCAGTCAGACACTCCCTCAGACACCATCCTGGCTTTGATTGGTTCTTTTTGGTCGGTTCGAACAATTCTGCTAAATTGCTGTAGGAGCAGTAGATGGGTTTAAAGGAGCCTTTTTTAATTACAGAGTACTACTATTATGTAAAACTATCTGTACACAATGACAGTTTTAGTAAAATAACAAAAAATAACTTTTATAAGACTTACCAACTGCAGCTTTAAAGAGGACATGAAACAACAGAATAGACACCAACACAGGATATGTGTATTTATTTAAAATATACTACCGAAATAAAACATTTTTAAAAATTAGCTGTTTTAAAGAAAATCTACTTTTCTCTACTCTACTTTTAAAGAAAATTTCTACTTTTGCATGTATGATACGTTTTGGGGCTTACTCTCCGCCATATTTATTTTTCGTCTCTGCCTACGTCTTGGAGTGGTTTGTTGGTGGTTCGGTTGGTTCAAGCATAGAGATTTCACGAGTTGTAGAGGGAGGAAAAATGTCAGAGGACGAGGCAGAAAGGGTTATTCTTCTGTCATCTAACCCAATGGCTAACGCATTTGAGCCAGTGACGAGGAGGAGGATTGAGAGACCCGTTTTTGCGGAGGATGAGGGAGCTGCAGCGGCTCCGGACGGAGGTGGCTCCGTGGAGCCGGTCGGCAACACCTCGTGTACATCCGGTCACTGCTCCGCAATGCCGACAAGTGCGGAGTCCGTGTACTGCCATGAAGCTGATTAGGATCTTGTGCTAGGGGAGCTATCCTGCATCACCCTATCACGCACCTTCCAGAATGCTTATTAATGAGATAAATCCTTGTCCATTGAAATATCAGTTTCCATCAGTGGATGGTCACCGCAAGTAACATGGAAAGCGATTATGACATCTCGTGCTTCTGTTTACTCAGCGATTAGAAACAATGCATGCGTTTTTCATGATCGTTTAAAGTGCCAGTAAATACCGTGCATGTCTTCAATGATATCTCAACATATAAAAATATATTATATATAATATATATATATATGTTGTGACAACATATAAAAATGGTATCAGTAGGTAGGGAAATCATTCATCTTCACGTTGATATGTTATACAAATTCTGTTAAAAACTCACTCAAGCCTCAAACTGTCGCACAAGCGAAAATGTGATGTCATTAGAGTAAGTTCCCTTTCTTGTGTACCACGTAACGTGTGACGTAGCACACACAACAGCAATGGCGAAAAGAATCAAGTTGACAGCCTCGGAGAGAAAACGCCGGAAAATTGCCCTTGATGCCAAAAGAAGACGATCCCTAGTATATGATGGGTGTGCTATTGATCGGTGGAAGAGTCTGAGAGAGCGACTGGGCATTGACAATGATGAGTTGGCCCTAACTTTGATGGATTAGGAAATTGAAATACTGTGTTGGTTTTTCTTTGCAACATTTCTCACGCTACTCGAGTTCATAAAAGTATACAACGTAAATGGTAGTGTGCCTCGAATGGGGGAATTATGTTTTGCTTATCGTGTTTGCCTCCACATTCTCCAAAAATGTTCCTGTCTGTCTTCTTTTTCGTCCACGCGACGCCGTCTTTGTTTACCGTGCGCGATTTCGCGCACAATGCTTTGCGCCGTACATAATCTAGTCAAACTATTTTTAGACCCTTTCTTGAAAACTTGCATTTCCTAAGGTTATTTTTGGTCAAATATTTTTTATTATTTTTTTTGGGGCCATATTACAGATAGCTTGACTTTTGGAATTTTTAAAAAAAATTCCATTGCTGTCAATCCCTCAGTAAAGACAAGGCTGAGAATTCCCGAGTCATAATCAATTTCCGTGTCCCGAGGAGGGAAATTCACCGTAATGCACATGAAACTGATTAACTTAATGAACAATGACATCAATTCCGCAAATGACCTCTTCAGTGTGCGTTGATAGAATAATTGCTTACTACGGCACAGGAACGTGAGTGCCAGAGACATCTCTGCAGATACTGTCGTTGTACTATTGTTGAGTGCAGCTTAACAAAAGACTAAAATTAAAGGAGAGGATTTCTTTTTTACATGTGATGGGTCGCGGTGCAGGGGGGTCGAATGTATTCGAACATCACATTGTCATATTCTAAATCAGTGGTTCTCAAGTTCAGTCCTGGCGCCCCCCTGTGTATGCTGGTTTTTGTTCCAACTACAATTGCAATTCTAGGATTTTAAAAAGCTGTTACTTTGTCTAAATTAGCAGCATTTCATGTTTTGAGCAGTTATTTACCATCTTAAGTCACATTTGGAAGGACATATCCATTCTGCTGTGAAAAATAAAAACCCTTGAACATATTGTGCTTAATTTTCAATATTGCTAGGATTTTCAGGTGAAAACATTTTTACACAGATCAAATTAGACTCTGAGAAAAGTGTGCATTTAATACAAAAAAAGTATACAAAACAAAAGTGTGCTCAAATACAAGTGTGCATTTGCCTCTTTGCATTGACTTTGATTGTAATCTGTTGTGCGAAAAACCCGTTTTCTATTCTCAAATTTAATTTGTTTTCAAAATTAATGTTTATCCTTCTACTATAACCTTGATGCATAGTAAATAGTTCATGTTGTACATGGCGTGTAGTGAACAGCTCAAATAAAATTGTGATCGCGACAGGAAGAGAATCCTTGCCTTTCGGGAATAACTACCACTTCTGTTCATCAACAAATTACTTGAGCTGTTCACTAACGGTCCCATTTCCCAGATCACACCAACATGTTCCCATGCTAAACTTCACCATTTTTTATAGCTACTTTAACAAATAACTCCAAAACGATTTGACCGATCACTTTTGTTCTTGGTGTGCATGTTGGGGTTGGGAACTACAGAAGCCTGTCGATTTTGGTAGCGCTCAGATGTCCAATATGGCCGCCACAGCCGCCATCTTGAAATCACATTCCGCACAATTACTCTAAAACGATCTCACCGATCACTTTTGTTTTCGGTGTGCATGTTTGGGGTGTGGAACGACAGAAGCCTATAAATTTTGGTTGCGCTCCAATCTTCAATATGGCCGCGACAGCCGCCATCCTGAAATCACATTCCGCACAAGAACTCCAAAACGACTTCACCAATCACTTTCGTTTTCGGTTTGCATGTCGGGGTTGTGGAACTACAGAAGCCTATCGAATTCCGCACAATAACTCCAAAACGACTTCACCGATCACGTTCATTTTCAGTGTTCATGTTAGGGGTGTGGAACTACAGAAGCCTATTGATTTTGCTCGCTCTCCGATATCCAATCTTGACAGCACATTTCGCGTAATAACTCTAAAAGGACTTCACTGATCACTTCCGTTTTTGGTGTGCATGTTTGAGATGTAGAACTACAGAAGCCTATTGATTTTGGTCGCAATCCGATATCCAATATGGCCGCGACAGCCGCCATCTTGAAATCACATTCCGCACAAGAACTCCAAAATGACTTCACCAATCACTTTTCTTTTCGGTGTTCATGAACTACAGAAGCCTGGTTCCATTTTCCACGTGGAAGTTGCTGTAAGGTATGTGAAGGTTTTTTTTCTATGTGTTTTGTCCCTTTTTATCTTCCAGTTACCAGTGTCACCACTGTTTATGAATGATAATGATAATAAAAATCACAATAATTAAAAAAAAAACTCAATAATAGTGACAAAGATAATAAGAACATATATGCTAAAAGGAATAAAATAACTAAATAAGTTTAAGTTACTCGTGAATCAGGGGCAGGAATTTAAAAAGTGTAAACTTTATCCTGCTCCTTTTCAGGCATGGTTACAAACTGATCTAATGTCTTACGTTGCTTTTTATTTATATATTTTTTTTCTTTGTATGCTTCTTTTTGTTTGATTTATGTCCTTTTTCCCATTTGGAACAGTAACTGTATATTTTGTCTGAAATAAACATAAAAATAAATAAATAAATAAACTTATCAAATTAAATTTGTTTTCAAAATTCGTGTTTATCCTGATATCATAAACTTGATGCATAGTAAATAGTTCATGTTGTACATGGCGTTTAGTGAACAGCTCAAATGAAATTGTGATCGCGACATGAAGAGAATCCTTGCCTTTAGGGAATAACTACCACTTCTATTCATGAACATATCAAACATATTTGAGCTGTTTACTAACGGTGCCATTTCTCAGATCACACCAACATATTCCCATGCTAAAATTTACCATATTTAATGGCTACTTTAACAATGGCAATTAATTTTCTGAAATCACTGTAATTGGGATTGCCAAAATTACAAACACGTCACTATTATCTGTTCACCATTCAATACACTCATGTTGGAATGACATGAATAGTGGCACCGGGCGGTACGCCTTCCTGCGGCCATGCTGAACAATGAATTTACGCAGTTCATATTCTTTTTTACAATCCCCCGCTAGTTACTGGTAAATCCAGGGAAAGCAAAAAGCACTTGTGCTTCGAAAATGATCTTTCATGTGCCTGTTTTATGTGTCTGCATTCAACTCAATGCTGTAAATTCTTTGACTAAGTTACCGCTTCTTTTATTCTCCATTTATTACATGAAAATATCACATCAACCACGGAAATACATCACATGCTATTGGATAAATCACAATGTAATGTATTATGCATTTTTAACATTTTGCTTGTTTGGCACAATGTACATGGTGCAAGACGTGCATTAATCCAAAGATGTAAATATTTCTTGATATCTGTCTGTTTCATTAATACCTAAATTATTTCAATGCACCATTTCGTCACTTCCCTTAGTCAATTTTTCATTGCACTTTTCCTCTGCTTCTTTGGTGATAGTGGTACTTTCTGTTCGCCTTCTTCTTGCTTTGCTTTCAGATACATGCTTTCTTATTGATATAGCATCAGCCAATGAAGTTTCTTCACAATACGTTTTGAAAAAGAATCTTCATTTCAAAACATAATGTGAAGAAACTTCATTGGCTGATGCTATATAAATAAGAAAGCATTATATTACATTACATTACATTACAAAAAACAATGGTTCAACCAATGAAGTTTCTTCACATTACGTTTTGAAAAAGAATCTTCATTGGTTGTACCTTTTTTTTTTATTCCAGGTTATGGTGCTTCCCGAGTAGAACATCCAGACCCTCAGCGAACCTTCGCATGATTATAGCTTCATTGGTTGTTTCCAGAACACTCTTTCCAACACCTACTTTCCAACACCTACTCTCAAAAAGTGCACAAGCATCATAATCTAAGCTTGGGTGCCAGGTATGCACCAACAAAGCTCAGCTTGAAACCAACTGTCATCAAGTCTTCAGTTTTTTCTTCCATGTTTCAAGTTCTGCCTTCTTGGTATGTACATGTGCATTCACTTGCATTGAAATGTCTTCTTACACCAAATCCAAGGTTTAACGGACAAAATATACTTTCACCATCATGATTTACATGACATCACAAATAAATAATAAACTTTTTCCTTTTCCAGGAAAATTAAATAAACAAAATCATACCTAGAACAAAGAAAGATTCCTATGAAAAATGAAAGAAGAAAGACCGTCTTTGAAAGGACAAAGAACAGGTATGGTAACATATCTGTTCAAGTATTACAATTAAAAGATAAACATGATGCATATTTTATTCGTTCCTTTTCATCCCCTCCCCTCAATAATCCTCTTTACCATGTTCACATTTGCTAAACATAATGATTTAACTCTTCTCCTTTCCAGGTCAAAGAACTATGTTCACAGCAATCGCAGCGATCCATTCAGTATGTAGACGTTACAGGCTACAATTTGAAGGTCCACTTTGAGATGCAGAATAAACTCAAAAAAGACAAAGAAGCTAAAATTCGCAAAGAATGTGGAACTGATTACCAAAATGTATCCAAAAAAAGACAGCGACTACATGGAGATTTCCGTCGGCAAGAGCAAGCACAGGATTCTAAAGCTAGAAAGAAAAGACGTGAAAACGTCGAATACATGTCAAAGGAACAAGAGAGTGATTCTAAAGCTAGAAAGAGAAAAAGAGAGGACGAGGAGTACCAAACAAAGAAACAAGACTATAATACCAAAACCAGAAAGACAAGACGTGAAAATGTCGAATACAGGTCAAAGGAACAAGAGTGTGATTCTAAAGCTAGAAAGAGAAAAAGACAAGATGAAGATTACTGAACAAAGGAACAAGAATGTAAAACCAAAACCAGAAAGAAAAGACATGAAAATGTTGAATACAGTTAAAAGGAACAAGAGTGCAGTTCTAAAGCTAGAAAGAAAAGATGTGAAAATGTCAAATTCAGGTCAAAGGAACAAGAGTGCGATTCCAAAGTTAGAACGAGAAAAGACAGGACGAGGATTACTAAACAAAGGAACAAGAAGTCAATATGTCATGGTTTGGGAGCTTTGAGAGCTCTGTTTATTACTCTCGTCTGGGATGTTATCGTTTCGCTCCCTATCGGATTCCTGGGCCAGCTGGCAGTAATTGGGGGCCGTTGCCCGGACTTTATTTAAGCTCCAGTTTCGCCTTGCGTTCCTTGCTAGAGTGTCAGTGCATCTTTGGCGCTTTATCTGCTAAGGTCTCTTGAAAGATTATTGTTTAGGGACTTAGCTGCATAACAGGATCAGTGTGAGTAAGGAAATCTTTGATTTATTTCCCTTTTGTTTTGTTTTCCCCGAGCTGGCTTGTTTTCGACCATGGACGGCGTCTGGTCCGTTGGTAGCGAGAGCCTCGTTATTTCTATCTGTCTCCCTTCACGCTGCAAGGTTCGCCTTTTTAATATTTGGCTGCTGGTCTTGACGTCAACCTTCAGCAGCTGTCACAGTACACTCTAGCCACGATGGAGACGTCAGCGGTGGCTGAAATTCAGAGGGCTATCGCCTCGCAAAAACACTTTCAGGTTTTTGTAATCAACGATCTGAACTTGCTGAGGTGTTCAGTAAACAACGAGCCTCTACGTTACCCCCGCATTGTCCATACAACTGCAAAATTAATCTTCATCCTAAGACAACTCCGCCTAGGGGTTCGCTATATTTGCTGTCAGGACCTGAGCGTAGGGCTATGCGAGAGTATATTCAGGAGGCTCTCGCCAATGGTTTTATTTGGCCATCCATGTCCCCTGCCGGAGCGGGATTTTTTTTCGTGGGGAAAAAGGATGGCGGTCTGAGACCCTGTATTGATTACTGGGGTTTGAATAAAATCACCATTTAAAACAGATACCCCCTCCGTTAATGAATTCCACGTCATTTTTTATGAAGCTAGATCTTCGTAATGCGTATAGTTTGATTCGCATTCGGGAGGGGGACAAATGGAAAACGGCTTTTCCAGAGATTTGAGAGCTCTGTTTGTTACTCTCATCCGGGAAGATATCGTTTTGCTCCCTTTCGGATTCCTGGGCCAGCTGGCAGTAATTGGGGGCGTTGTCCGGACTCTATTTAAGCTCCAGTGTCGCCTCGCGTTCCTTGCTAGAGTGTCAGGGCATCTTTGTCGCTTGAGCCAGTAAGGTCTCTTGAGAGATTATTGTTTAGGGACTTAGCTGCATAACAGGATCAGTGTGAGTGAGTAAGTGAATCTTACTAATCTTTATTAGAATCTTTATTTCCCTTTTCTTTTGTTTTCCTCAAGCTCGCTTGTTTTCTACCATGGACGGCGTCTGGTCCATTGGTTGCGCGTGCCTCGTTGTTTCTATCTGTTTTTAGTCTCTCTTCACGCTCCGAGGTTTGCCTTTTTAATATTTGGCCGCTGCTCTTGACGTCCACCTTCAGCAGCTATCACACAATACCAAAACCAGAAAGAAAAGACATGAAAATGTCAAATACAGGTCAAAGGAACAAGAATGTGGTTCTAGAGCTAGAAAGAAAAGGAGCGAAAAATGTTGAATACAGGTCAAAGGAACAAGAATATAATTCTAAAGCAAGAGAGAGAAAAAGAGAAGATGAACACTACAGGGCAAAAAAAAGACAGATGGAAACACCTACTAAAAAACGACAAAGAAAGGACAGTGATTATTAAAGTCGTGAAAACCAACTTTGGCAGGAGTGAAGGCCAGCACCTTCCACGAAAACTACAGCAGATCTTTTGCGGGAATTTCATGACAAAGTAAGCTGTGGCCCAATCCATACTTGTGCCTGTTGTGACCAGCTATTCTACAATCATGGCATTTCAAAAATACAAATTCTAGACAACTAAATGGTGAAGCAATGCCTTCAGCACGTTCAAACCGACGATGCAACGTTTTGCATCTGCAGGACATGCCTCCAATACCTTAGGAAAATTAAGTGTCCACCAACAGCTGCCTGTAACAAGATATCATTTCCGCCTATACCTGAACATCTCTCAGACCTTCATCCACTTGAATAGCGTTTCGTATCACCAAGACTTGCTTTCATGACGATATATGCAGCACCACGCGGTGGTCAAAAAAAGATCTCAGGTAATGTTGTCAATGTACGAGTGGATAAAATACCACAGTTCAAGCCCTCCCAAGAATGCCACAGGATGAACAAATCATCAAAGGGGACTAAAAAAGGCATTTGAAGTACAAGAATGCAGTCATATCAGCCAACATTAGACCACAGAAAGCCAAAGCAGCAGCAGCATACCTTGTGGAACAAGAATTACATACAAGAAGTATGATGTTCACTTCCTGTCAACTTGGAATCCTATCGCAGGTATATTAACTATCATTCCAGTTTCAAACATTCTAGATGACAAAAACCTGCCTACTTGTTAATATTACACAATAATTCATGTGCATTGAGTGTTACATTGCTTGTGTATTTTTCAGATACAACAGTATGTCAAGGTGAACACACAGTCAACGAAATAGACGATGATGTGATGACTAAAGATACTAACGACCATACCATTGCAGGCTCGTTGGAAGGATTGTCGAATCCTACCACAGGTATTTTAACTATCATTCCATTGTCACATATTCTAGATGACAAAAACTCGCCTACTTAGGGTATTAATATTACACAATAATTAATGTGCATTGAGTATAACGTTGCTATCTGTCAATAGTTAGTAATGAATGTGTACTTTTCAGATACGCCACCACGTCCACATGAACATGCAGTCAACGAAAAAGACGATGATGGATGGAGTGAAGGCAAAAATGACGATACCATTGCAGGCTCATTGGATACAATGTTGTCGACCCCAGACTTCATAGAAGACACAGAAAGACACCGTGTCTATTCCATTGCTCCTGGTCAAGACAATACGCCAATGAGCATCTTCAAAGATACTGATAGTGAAGAGTTAACATTTCCAGAAATATCTGGGGGAAAAAGAAGGGCAACTTCAAAGGACAGAGTTGTACCCCTCCATTACAATGACATCATAAAGAAGGAGCTCAGAAGAACAGATCGGAGAGCAGCAAAATGCACCAATAATGTTTTTTTATATTTATAATTGTCACGGTCACGTCTGTCTAGGGATATGACTTCACTTATAAAAGAAGGCAGGCTGGCCTGGACTGGTGAATGTGGAAGGAAAGCCGGGACTTACCTCCCCTCGCGACGGCACCGTCGCTTTCCAGGCCCAGCTCAAGCTGCCGCTCCACCGGCGAATAGCTCCGCGTTGGTTAGTTCTTGAGTTCAATATAGTGATCTTAGTTCATTAAGCACGGCAGTAGTGGGTGACAAAGTAAAAAAAATACGGCGCATACGGGTTGTTTGGAAGCAGGCATTTAGTGACAACGTCCGTCACTTCAAAGCTCTGGCACATCGCCCAGAAATCTTTAATCGTGGCCCATTTAAAAGGGACACCCCTCCCATGACCAACCACGGCCCAATCAGGACACAAGGTATCGTCTCGACTTCTCCAACCAGTCACCATCACAGTGCACAGCCGCCATGCCACTAAATGCGTGTTACCTATGCCTACATTTTCCTACCAAAGAGAGGAGCTACTAATGTTTCTATTATGCCTCGTTCCCGGACCCGAGGGCATAACAATAATAAATTGTATATTATTATATAAGCACAAAAAATTGCAGACAAAACAGATACTCGATAAAGTCCAAATTGCTCTCCGAAAGTGCCAATCAAAAGGAAAGAAGCTCAATGCAAAAACATTCAAAGACTCGGACAACATAAAAACATATCCTGTTTTTATTTTCCTTTTCTAGCCCACACATCCACTGTATGATCTGGATCAAAGATGCTCCGTCTTCACCAGAGTTCAACAGACGAGGTAATTGAGTTCATCGACACATATATAACCTGCCACCTACCCAGTTATGATGAAGACTAAGAACTGCACAACCTCGTACAGTACCAATTCCATCATCATTCTCATACATGTAGAAAAGGAACGAAGGATGAATGTCGATTTCATAACCTGCTACCCCCGTGCCAAGAACTCGGATCCTGGAACCTGTGCAGCCAGACGAAGATGACATCGATGTCTCAGAACTCGAAAAGAAATGGAAGCTGATTCATGTAAGGCTTGTGAAAATGGACATGGGATCAGACGTCTCATTTGAGGATTTCCTCAGACTGCTTCATATGGATGAAACAACATGTATAAATGCAGTGAGGTCATCAACCAAAACAACCACTATCGTCCTGAAGAGATCACCAAACGAAGTTTGAGTAAATGCTTACAATCAGATAGTGCTCAGAGCATGGCGAGCAAACCTAGACATACAATATATAATTGATGTCTACATGCGCAATGTATGTTGCTTCATATGTTACAAAGTCCCAACGAGGAATGAGTGAATTATTGAGAAAAGCTTCACAGGACAGCAGAAAAGCCAAAAGCATCAAAGAGCAACTCAGGACAGCTGGAAACAAGTTCTTAAATGTTGTAGAAATTGGTGCTCAAGAAGCCACATATGTAGCGCTCCAAATACCGATCAGAAAAGCCTCTCGCCAAGTGGTATTTGTAAATACCAACCTTCCCGAAGACCAAGCCATTCTGTTGAAACCTCAAAGTGAAATATGCCCGATGAAGAAGAAGATGTTCAGACGAAAGGACTTATAGAAAAATACTAAAGCAGGCCAAAGTCCATAGAAAATGTTTGCCTTGCTGAGTATGCATGTAACTATAGTTACACTCCTGAACATCTCGAACTACAACATCAGAAGAGTTCCTCCCTGAACCTCAGATTGTCGACAATGAAGATGACCATCGCCCCATACAAAGAAAGGTATAAAGAGGTGTGCAACTACATAATTGAGTCTGCAAACACTTAACCACTTTTACCACATCACATTTCATTTACCTAACCAGTTAGAAACAAATATATTGAATCCATATGCATTTCTTCTTTATAACTCTAATACATAACTTGCAGACCATTTTGTTTCATCCTTCAGATTCAACAAGAAATCCAAGACAAACGTAGACAATTTCAGCTATTCTCCCAAGAAGTGGACAATGCAACAAGAAGACTAGAAAAACAGCACATTGTGCCTGAGGATGATGTGCACCAAGAAAAGGAACCAACTTCCAATCAAGAGCCATGTATTGAACAAGGTGTCATAGGTCCAGACCTAGGATTACCACCTAGCAATGAGACAGAAGACCTGCAGAATAACTACGAAATTCCTGATGAGGAATATTGTGAGAAGCCTGAATCTGTGCCAGTTGCATTTCCTCTATGAAGTGCTACATCATGTGAAAATGTCTGTCATGCCCATCCACATATTTCTGAATGGAGGAGCTGGAGTTAGCAAAACAACCCTTGCACTTGCCTTGTACCAAACGGTGCTGAAATATTATAAACAAAAGACTGGAACGAACCCAAAGTCACCTCGCATACTCCTACTAGCTCCAACAGGAAAAGCAGCCAACAAGAAGCTGACCTACACACCACGAGATTCCGATAGGCTCAATTAGGGCTGGGCGATATGGATTAAAACTCATACCCCGGTATTATTTGTCTGACTGGCGGTATACGGTATGAAAACGATATTTCATACAGAGCAAGAAAAGTGATTCATTTTACTCAACATCAGAATATCAAAACCTTTAAGACTTAGACCACATACAAAACCTCACAGATTTTCTTTCCCTGCTCAAGAAGGCACAGCTGTGAAAATAAATGTAAGCAGCATATCTTTTCTGATGGACAGCGATACACAGTTATATAAAATCAAATCTCTACAACAATAGTCTATACTTTATACAAATAGGCATAATTCTGCTCATACAGAGCTCCAGAGCAGTGCAAATAACAAAACAGTAAGGAGCACTGAAGTAGCTACAGGCCACTTCACCCTGAATGAGAACCTAGGCCTTATGTTTCACATGAAAAGAGATTCAAATAAAAATAACAAAAATGGTTAATTGATACCTAAATGCATACCTCTGCTCCTGCAGAACTGCGTGAAAGTCAAAAATGTAAACGGATTCAGTAGGCCAACCCTGGATAAGAACACAGGTCTGCGGCTGTGCATGAACACAGATTTAAATAAGGGGAAAAAAAAATTCAAGAATAATAAAGTGGCAATTGAAGACACAGCGTTTCTCCCCCATGCGATCCAACAGCGACAAAATAATGGGCTACATCAGGGCTACCAACTTTCTACGCATTCTCATGCATATGGCATTGGTCACACGCATTTTGAAGGCATATTCACCGAAGTCAGCAACTGTTCAATCAGCGCGTACATTTGAGATTCTTACGCATAATTTAAGTCCTTGTGCATGGCAGTTTATTTCCCTCGCATAACGGTGAATTTCACCAACACGGAAAGCAATGACGACTCTGGACCTCTTGCACTATTTAAAATTGGGGATTAAAAGCAATGCATTTGTTTCATGATCTTTTATATTTTTAACCAACTCATATAAGACTATTTGAAATGTCTTTATGCCATTCCATGCCTTCCAATTCCCGAGTAAAGAAGGAATTCGATCATGACTCCCGAATTCTATGTCACAAGTGGGAAAATGAACCATAATGCACGTGAAACTGATTAACTATCGTGCACAACGACTGTAATTCTGCAAGAGAATCTCTTAAATGCACATTAACTGAATAAACGCTGACTACAGCACTGGAACGTGCTAATAAGAAGCGCGACACTCGCCCGGAATGCGTGAGAGTTGGCAGCTCTGGTAACATTCAGTACAAAATGATAATTTAATTATAAATAGGTCTTTGCACTAGCACTTAGCTACGGTAATTTTTTTCCAGCGAGAGCAGCATTTCAGAATTCTTTAGCGAATGAAGGTAATTTCGGTGCCAAATGCGTACACCTGTTTTTGCAGCACGGTCACGCAACTGGCTGTAAAACAAAAAGAGACAACTGTCCGATTGGAAAATGTTAACGAACAAAAGCACGTACTTGTCACCAGAATTACCCTCATTCGCTGAAGACCTCTGAAATATAGTCGCCGAATGCCGGTGCATAGTCCTAATTATAATTAAATTATTCTTCTGTACTGAACTAGAATGTAGCCCATTATTTTGTCGCCGTTAGATCGCATGGGGGAAAGCCGTGTCTTCAATTGCCTTTTGACTTTCCTTGTATTGGAAAACGTTTTAAGAAAGGAAAACCATCTAGAATTAGCTAAGACTGTTGTCATAAAAGGGATGGATGTTTTTCCCCAAATTTTCAGGTCTAGCCCCGGCCATTACGAGTTGTCTCGCAGTCGGCAGTCAACGTGTTAAGTGCCAATAGTTCAAGTGACAAAGAGCACTTAATAAAATAAGTGACAATTTAATAAACAGTGGACAAAAAGGCAGAGACCAGTAAAGTTAAAGAGAACTGCAACAAGCCATCTCACGCAAACGTGATGGACAGGCTATACATCGCAATACATCCACCTTTTGAAACAACTTACTTGCGACAGGTTTTACAGATAGCGTCTTGTTGCTCCTAGGTATGTATCTAAAATACCTCCAAATTACAGAGCTGTTGTTTTTTTTTTTCCTTCGGAACCAGCTCCTGTTCATCGTCGACCGCCATACTAAAGTCTGCCAAGTTGCTCGCCTCTACCGGCAGTCATGTTCATGGAAACTGTGTGACGGGGAGCGCACCTGCACACGCAAGGGGCGGAGCTTGAAGGCCCCGAGCAGTGAAAGCTGCCTTAAAACGCCTGATCGGAAAGCAGCAGAGTGGGTGACGCACTCATAATAATATAATAAACAATAAAACACCGGTATGGGGGTATTGTCTCAAATTTATACCTCCTTCAAAATTATACCGGTGTAAGTCATAAAACCGGGATACCGCCCAGCCCTAGGCTCAATACACTGAGAACAAAAATGGCTGATGTGAAGTTCATGAAATCTCAATGGTTGATTCGTCACTGTTCCACTTCGTTCATCGACGGTTACAACAGGTCCCCAAATGCTGGGATAGGCTGCATTGGAGCTACAGGTGGGTCTAACTGGTGTTTTCGAGCTACCTGACGAGTGTGACAGGTTTTGCAAAAGTAGGAAACGTCTTTCCGAAGTCCAGGCCAAAAGAAGTGTTTCATGATCTTATCAACAGTCTTGTTAACACTAGGATGACCTCCTAAAGGTAAACTATGAGCTATTGTTAAGATCTCATTCCTGTAGACCTTCGGAACAACAATTTGCCTAACCACTGCCCAATCTGCATTGGAAGGGAGGGCGCCACTTCCGCATTGCAACACCATCCTTGAGATAATACCCAACTGGAACTGCGTCTATTTCTTTATCAGGATGGGCTCTCCTCTTTAGTACACAAATTTCAGGATCATTAGTTTGCTCCTCAATCAACCGCTTTCTGGACAGAGACAAGTCTCCAGACACATCAAGATCACCAGACCCATCTGGCTGGCTGAACAAAGAACTGATAAACATGTCTGATAAGTCCTCAAATGGAGAAACTAGTAGGCCGAACAGAGTCAAGAGGCGAAGCACCTGAGTCATGACTATTCAATGTGTTGGACGGCACCACATCATCTTCTTCTTGAGCCTTTTTGGCCATAGCACGGGTCACTGCACAGGAAGGATACAGAGATGGGTCTTCATCGCCATCTTCAGTGCTCGGCTGTGAAGTAAGATGAACAGGGGGAACTACGTTGCCCCCAACCAGGTCATTGCCTAGCAACAGAGAAACACCCTTGATAGGTAGACTTGACATAAGTCCCACCTTTACCTGTCCTGTAACTAAACCTGACCTCAAGAACACAGAGCGCAGGGGTACAGATTCAGTCCTCCCTTCAATACCTTGTGCAAGTATGAAATCCCCAGAAGCGGTCTCATCACGTAACTCTTAGGAGTCCATCAACAAAAGAGACTGAGAAGCTCCGGTACCCCTTAGGATATATATGGGGACAGGAGTAGAATGCTCATTCAGAGCCAAAAATCCCTCTGACACAAATGGAAGAACTTCCTCCCTCACAAAGTCAGCAGTATCAGTCTTTTTAGCCCCACTAGGAACAGGCAATTTAGCAGATTGGTAATCTACTACAGGGGTTTCTAACCTTGTTTTCACGAAGGCATTTGGTTTGGTATCCTATTCTCTTTCTTTCTTAGCTTCAAGGAACCAACAGTTAGATGTAACATGACTAGATTTCTTGCAATAACTGCAAACTTGACCACTTTTTTCACTGTCAGCTTTCATACTTTGATCAGACCTCTGACTGGATTTCTGAGCACCATCACCAGATTTGTCTTTGTCTTTGGGTGAGGAATCTTGGGTATCACCGTTACCTTTTTTTTGAAATTGGAACCATCTATTGTTACTGCTAGACTGAAATTTGGACTTACGTGTGAGAACAAATTCATCTGCAAATTTGGCAGCTGATTGCAAATTCAGTGCATGCTTCTCATTAAGGCAGGTCTTAATATCATCCTTTACACCATCTCTTTTAGTGAGTTGAAATCATCCTTGACCTCCATAGAAGTACACCAGCGCTCAAGGCAAACCTTCTTCTCGTTAGTAAATTCCACCTAAGTCTGACTGTCAGATTTCTTCAGACCTCTGAATTTTTGTCGGTAAGCCATTGGAACCAACTCATAAGCTCTCAAAATAACCTTTTTGACAACCTCATAATCAGAGGAATCATATGCAGACAAAGCCGAGTGGGCTTGTTGAGCTTTATCCTTGGGAACAGTTTGCAACATCAGAGGCCAGTGTTCCTTTGGCCACTGACAACTTTTATTTACCTTTTCAAAGCACTGGAAATAGTTATCAACGTCCTTCTCCAGGAATGGAGGCACCAGTTTTACCTCCTGGCTAGCACTAAATTTATTTTTAGTTTCAATTTTAATTTTTAGTTGCTCCATTTGGAGTCTTTCTTCTCTATCTAACTTCTCTAATTCAAAATCTCTCTGTCTCTGTCTATCTGCTCTTTCCTCTTTCTCTCTCTCTTGCTAATTTTTCTAACTCAAATTGTCTTTGTTTTTCTTTTTCTTCCCTTTCAATCTCCCGCAGTTTTAATTTAAGTTCAATTTCTACATTTGGATTTTCCACTTGAAACTGTTCCAGATCTTGTGGTGCAAACACATTTTCATCAATGTAATATTCAACAATCTCTCTAGCCAGTCTTGCTTTTCGCATGGCTGGTTTTACCTCGGTTAGCTCTAAATGTCTGCATATTTCTAGCAGTTCTGTCTTTTTAAAAGACTTCAAAACCTTTACGGTTGGTGATGCCAAGAAATCATCCATTGCTGTTGATCTGTCAATATATAGGAAAATTCAAAAAACAATTTTACAATTTGAAATTTTTATTTTCAAATAAATGACTCACACAGTGGTCTATCCCGACGAACCCCCAATTTGTTATGGCCCCAATTTGTTATGACATAAGACAGCAAGGGGTGACAGACAAAATTTCAAAACTCAAACAGATTTTTATTAAACAAAAACTAACACTAACCTACAATCTATTCTTCTGACCAAGATTGATATATACAAGAAAAAAAATATATTTCTAGTCCCTTGAGATGGGGTCGCTTGGTGATGGGTGAGGAAATTGCTCCAACGCAGGCAAAAATCCACTAAAAAAAACTTAACAGGTCTTGAACAGAGTGCCAGGTCTGGTCAAATGTATCCTTCTCCTTGCAATTTCACCTACTACTTTACTCTCTCAATTTTCCTCATTATATACTCTTTTTCAGACCCCTCCCACCTTTTTGACTTTTTTTTTTTTTAATTCTCTGAGACTTTCTGTGGCTTAACAAAAACAAGTATTTGGCACTAAGGTGTCTTTGTCCCTCGCCACAAAATGTGAAATCGTGTCAAAATGAGCAATATCTCGGTGTGACCTTGAGAGTGACGCGAAGGTCACCAAAATCGACTGGCGCCGGGGTATCACCCTAATACATGTTGACATCAAATTTGAAGAGAATCCGTCAATTCGTTCTAGGTATATCTCGTTGACAATGATTGGGGACGGACGGTCGTGAATACTATGTCCCGCCGCTTCGCGCGTTCCGCATGGCGGGGCACCAAAAAAGGTCAATACTGCCATCTAGTGGCTTCTTTTCACATTACAGCGCCAAGTCCTGAAACGGTTGTTGGAGAACCGCCTTTTCATGAAGGCCAAAAAGTGCAAGTTTCACACCTGCTCCACAACGTTTCTGGGCCACATCATCTCTCCCGGGTCCCTGAAAATGGATCCCGCCAAGGTGCAGTCTGTCCTGGAATGGCCCCAGCCCAAGGACTGCAAGGCTCTTCAGGGTTTCCTGGGGTTCGCTAACTTCTACCGCCGCTTCATCCGAGGGTGACCGCGCTGACTTCCGTTAAGCAGCCGTTCCGCTGGAATCCCCAGGTGGACCAGGCGTTCCAGCTGCTCAAGCGGCGGTTCATGACTGCACCTATCCTGATGACTCCGGACCCGGCGTCCCAGTTCATCGTGGAGGTGGATGCCTCCAACGTGGGCATGGGAGCGGTGCTGTCCCAGAGGTCCACCAAGGATGGGAAGGTACACCCCTGTGCCTTCTTTTCGCACCGCCTCACGCCTATAGAAGCCAACTATGACGTCGGTAACCGGGAGTTACTGGCAGTCAAGTAGTGGCGTCACTGGCTAGAGGGAACCACTGCGCCATTTCTGGTGTGGACGGACCACAAAAATCTCAAATACCTCAAGACGGCCAAGAGGCTTAATCCTCGCCAGGCCCGGTGGGCCTTATTTTTCGAGCGATCTAACTTCTTGGCTTACAGGCCCGTAATGCCATGGTTGATGCCCTCTCTCGACGGTTCGAGACGGGGGTCGCTCCCGAGAGCCCTTCGGAGAACATCCTTCTCCCGAGTCGGTTCCTCAATGTTGTCCAGCTCCCCATTGAGGAAAGGGTTCAGACAGCACTGGTCGGGCAGTTCGCGCCCAGTGCCTGTCCTGATAACTGTCTGTTTGTTCCCCAGGGCCTCCGGTCAGCGGTGCTGCAATGGGGACATGGATCCCAGTTTTCTGGCCATCCAGGGGTTAAGAGGAATACAGCCTTTATCCGACGTCGCTTCTGGTGGCCAGACCTCCAGGACGACGTCAGGGGTTTTGTAAGTGCCTGCTCGGTCTGTGCCACGGCCAAGTCCACACACAGGTTCCGGCGTGAGGCAGGGCAATGGTTTGGTTGTGGAGATATAGGAGTGCAGTTTTCTGCTCTCCAGTGTTGGAGAAGCTTACCTGTTGTTGATGGAAACACCTCACTGAGCTGGACTGGTGGCTTCCCCCACAGTAAATCTTGAGTGTAGCCGGACCAACACCAAAACTCAGACACTGGGGGAGGGTCTTGTGCTTCAGGAGAGTTGAGGGGATTTTTAATATTTAGTCATTTTGTTGTGTTTGTCAGTGTCGTGAGCATGTTGATGTTCAATGTTGTTTTTAGAAGCGCAGGTGGAGTCAGCGTACTAGGGTTGGGAAAGTAGCTGGCGCAGTGAAATGGTTCCTTCGAGTGCCATTGCACATGAGCTCTGATCGTGTGCTTTATAGAAAATTGGGAGTTTGGTTGCGGTGCAATGTCATGTATTTCGACCCGAGGTAATGTAACTTCGGTGTCGCTTCATTTGCAGTGCCTGAAAGGGGGTGTGGCTTTTGCGGTGGGTGGTTTAAATTGGCACGTGCCTCTACACTTGTCTGCCTCGTGTGAGGCCCTGATGGGGCATTTCTGTCCTGGGCTTTCTTGGAGGGCACGACTTAAAAAAGTAAAGATTATTATTTCCAGTAACGTTTGGGTTTTATCTTTTCTAACTGTGCTTGGTATAAGCAGTGACGGGCGGTGGACGGAAAACTGGGGGGGGGCGGAAAACATCCCTTGAAACGAATGAGATTAGTGACCCAATTTCAATCATTGTTCTGGGTCAACATATTAGTTTCCCTTATAATGAAATGTTTTGGTGAGTGAATAATAAATATGATAAAATGTTTAATTCACATGCCTTAAAAGGCAGCTTTTCACGAAAAAACCACTGTGGATTTTCCTCGTTAAATTTTGTCACATCCTAAACAAGTCGTCAAACCTGTGCATAATGATTGTTTCATAGAAAAAGATTTAAATGCGCTCTTTTTTTGCGTTTAACTGGTGCATTTGATTTCTCATCTTAACAAAGACAATTAGCTACACCTGAGAGGATTGAGTTCAAGTATCTTTTACGAGGGAAATTGATAGAAACAGATCAAGACTAATAAGCAGTTTAAATACATGTTTATTGCCCTCCTTGTTCTCTGTTCACTGCCTGCCACTGAGTATAACTATCCTGTGAGCAAGTGCATTACCTTCTCATTCCCGAGACAAGATTTATTACAATATTTTCCTTCCTCTCCCGAAAGGGAAATGTATTCATAATACAATAAACCAGTTTGAAACCATAAGAGGGGAAAATTTTGGACATGAGAAAAGAGAAAATGGGGAAAAAAATACTAATTCGCTTTCAGACAGTGCCCGATCATGCAATAGAAACAAAATGGCTCAACGACCAGATTTACTGGAGCCCTCATGTTGCAACTTGCGTTATATTCTATTCCAAAAAAGAAACTATACATTGTTTTTAGCATCAATTTATTATACATGAAATGTTTTGACAAATGTGGAAAACATATTGAAAAGAGAGTGTAATCAATAATTCAATATTTGTATCGTTTCTTTTTTGGAAGAGTATATTTCAATATGTTTTCCACATTTGTCAAAAGATTTCTTGCACAAAATCAGTGAAGTTGGTACGTTATGTAAATTGAGATGAGAACAGAATACAATGATTTGCAAATCCTTTTCCACATATATTCAATTGAGTACACTGCAAAGACAAGATTTTAATGTTGAAACAATTTTTTTTTTTGCAAATAATCATTAACTTAGAATTTAAAGGCAGCAACACATTGCAAAAAAGTTGGCACAGGGGCCTTTTAACCACTGTGTTACATCGCCTTTCCTTTTAACGACACTCAGTAAACGTTTGGGAACTGAGGAGACCAATTTTTGAAGCTTTTCAGGTGGAAATCTTTCCCATTCTTGCTTGATGCGCAGCTTAAGTTGTTCAACAGTCTGGGGTCTCCGTTGTCGTATTTTACACTTCATAATGGGCCACACATTTTCAATGGGAGACAGGTCTGGACTACAGGCAGGCCGGTCTAGTACCCGCAGTCTTTTACTACGGAGCCATGCTGTTGTAACACGTTCAGAATATGGCTTGGCATTTTCTTGCTGAAATAAGCAAGGGCGTCCATGAAAAAGACGTTGCTTGGATGGCAACATATGTTGCTCCAAAACCTGTATGTACCTTTCAGGATTAATGCTGCCTTCACATATGTGTAAATTGGCCATGCTTTGGCAACTAATACACCCCCATACCATCACAGATGCTGGCTTTTGAACTTTGCGCCTATAACAGTCCGGATGGTTCTTTTCCTCTTTGGTCCGTAGGACACGACGTCCACAGTTTCCGAAAACAATTTGAAATGTGGACTCGTCAGACCACAGAACACTTTTCCACTTTGCATCAGTCCATCTTAGATGAGCTTGGGCCCAGCGAAGCCGGCGGCATTTCTGGGTGCTGATGATAAATGGCTTTTGCTTTGCATTGAAGAGTTTTAACTTGCACTTGCAGATGTAGCGACAAACTGTAGTTACTGACAGTGGTTTTCTGAAGTGTTCCTGAGCCCTCATGGTGATGTCCTTTACATACTGATGTCGGTTTTTGATGCAGTACCGCTTGAGGGATCGAAGGCCACGGGCATTAAATGTTGGTTTTCAGCCTTGTCGCTTACGTGCAGTGATTTCTCCAGATTCTCTAAACCTATTATCACGGACCGTAGATGATGAAATCCCTAAATTTCTTGCAATAGCTCGTTGAGGAATGTTGTTTTTAAACTGCTCAACAATCAGCTCACGCATTTGTTCACTAAGTGGTGACCCTCGCCCCATCCTTGTTTGTGAATGACTGAGCATTTCAGGGAAGCTGCTTTTATACCCAATCATGGCACCCACCTGTTCCCAATTAGCCCGTTCACCTGTGGGATGTTCCAAATAAGTGTTTGATGAGCATTCCTCAACTCTCTCAGTCTTTTTGCCACTTGTGGCAGCTTTTTTGAAACATGTTGCAGGCATCAATTTCCAAATGAGCTAATATTTGCAAAAAACTACAAAGTTTATATGTTCGAACATTAAGTAACTTGTCTTTGCAGTGTATTCAATTGAATATAGGTTGAAAAGGATTTGCAAATCATTGTATTCTGTTATTTACGATTAACACAACGTGTCAACTTCACTAGTTTTGGGTTTTGCATAATAAATTGATGCTTAAAACAATGTTTAGTTTCTTTTTTGGAAGAGTATATTCTAGTTCAGTTTATGTGGTTGAACCTCGGCATCCTGCTGTGATCAAATAAATGGGTCAGGAGATTAACGCTGCAGATACTTTTATGAACAGCCCTTTTGAAATGTCATGAAGTTACAAAATCATTTTTTTGGGAGTTTGCAATAATGTAAACACTCTTTTGTAATGTCAAGCTGATAAAAATGTTTTATATGTTTTCTTGAGCTGTAAACAAAGCTCTGGAGTCTTTTGGGTCCCAAAACTGAGCATTAGGTTCAAAAGACAAGGGGGTTCTCCAAGTGCAGCCCAATTCAGAGAAAACAGCATTTCCCTCCCTCAGTCAATCGCAAACAACAAAATATTTTGAGAATAAAATAAGGTCTGCTTACCCTTGGCAAAGTGAACACAGCATTTTTCATTACGATTTCATGACGATTTTATTGATTCGACTTCTCTCGCTGTTTCTGATGTACGCATAATGAATATATAAGCTAACTCAGAGCTGATATCAAGCTTACATTTATATGGCATATATAGAGAGGGGTGCAAAAATGTGGGCACCCCCGGTTTAAAAGTCTGTTACAATTAATCTCCAAGTGATTGAAAGCAAACCTGAACACTAAATTCAACAAAGTTAAACATGACACCTTAAGGCAAATTTAAAAGCAAACTTTCTTTTTATTTAAATTTAGCTGAGTTTTTAAATGATGAGAAAGGAAAAAGGGCCCTGTGCAAAACTTTTGGAACCCTTTTGGATTATTCCTTGTTCCCTTTTAAGAAGATGATTACTTAGGCCCAGACCCAGGTGATTTACTCATTAGGGCTTCAGTGAGTCAGGTGAATATAATTCCTGGGTTGAACTATGTATTGTAAACCAATAGTAGGTGTTTTCCGCAATCTGTTGGTTAATTACCCTTGTCGAATAGTGTTCGACATCCCTGAAATGACAGGATCTTTTCACCTGCTCATGAATACATTAGCATGCAGAGGTGTATAATTCAGGGGTCAGAAAGTAAAAATCCTACCATGTTTTCATTCCAACCGTAAACTCCTGTCAGCAGATTTGACTTGTTAGTTTTACCACCCAGCTGAAGAATAGTGTCAGCTGCCAGGTATTTTGTTGCTGGAACAATATCCTGGGATGGACTTTTACCTTCTGAACTTGGATTATACACCTCTGTTAGCTTGAAAACGGACCTACTTTCGCTCATTCAGCCCATCAGTTCAACTTGACAGGTTGCAGAATTCTAGCGCGTGACTCGATGACCTAATTGTGACGGATCACGTCGCCATACGAAAGAGTCCGTGCAAAAAACGTTTCTTTCTTGCTTATGGTTTACAATATCGATAAATTGTTACGTTTGTGAAATTTATGGTTTACAATGTCGATAAATAGTTACGTTTGTGAAATTTCTTGGGATTCATTGGAATTCAACGCCCGCAAATTTAAACGTTTAAAACCGACAACCCTTAAACTAAATTTGCGGGCGTTGAATTCCAATGAATCCCGGAAATTTCAAAACGTATCTATTTATCTTCATATTGTGAAGTAACTCCTTGCCTTCCAAAGTATCCGAATGTGGTGTAAAAAAACCATGCGTTCCTCTACGAAGTTGTCCAAGGATGGCAAAGTCAAGATAATTCACTTCCACCAATTTGTACTGTCAGAAACATTGTAAGAAAATGGAAATTAAATGGAACAACTGAAGTCAAGGCAAGATCTGTAAGACCAAGAAAAATTTCAGATAGAATGGCCCAAGATCTGGTGAGAAATGCTCTGAAGAACCCACACATCGCTGCAATAGAGCTGGAAAAAAGAGAAGCAGACACAGGTCTAGATGTTCACAGGACAACAATACAGCGTACCTTAAACAACAAAGACCTACATGGCAGAGTTGCAGGAAAGAAGCCTTTCCTATGACCTCAACACAAAATTAAGCATCTGAAGTATGCAAAAGAAAACCGTGAGAAACCTCAAGCCTATTGTAATAATTGGACTGACAAAACCAAAATTGAACTTTTTAGCCACAACCAACGAAGGTATGCTTGGAGAAAAAAGGGTGAAGCATTTGTAGAGAGGAGCATGCTGACAACTTTTAAGCATGGACATGAATCCATTTTGCTTTGTGTTGTGTTCTGTGGGTCACTGTGTGTTTGGTTTGTCAATTTTAGGTTTTTATTATTTTTGTGATGTCTGTTTTTTGTCTGATGTCTTAGTGTTTCACATTTCGTATCTCATGTGTTTTTCCAGTCCACGTCTTACCCATGTACGGTCTTTGCTTTCTCCCCAGTCGTGTCATCAGTTCATTGCAGTTTTTGTCTTAATTGATTGTGACACTATTTTGGGTGATTTAATGGATTCTGGGTTTCAGTCTTCCTTCCGTTCTCGTTTGCTAATTTCCCCTTGCTTTTCTATATTACTAACTCGTACTAACAGTTTGTTGTTTTCTAGAATTTACTAACCAAACTAACACTGTGTATATAAGACTAACGTACTAACGAGCACCCTGGATTGTATAGCTGCACTTACTAATTGACTAACGATCTCAGCAGACTGTTCTAGTCTCTGCCTATTGCTTTTGTTTAACTTGCTTTGCTGTGCTTTCTGCAAACCCTCTGCATTTATCTGACCTGTCCTGCTTCTCATTCTATGCACTTAGGAGTCTTTTATTCAGTTTATTTATTCCATCTTTGGGAGTGTCTTGCGATCCTCGTCTGTGTGTTAATGTTTTCTGTTACATGTAATAAGGTTTCCCTCGTGTTCCACCCCTTGTTAATTATATTATTTTCAGCCCCTGTGTTTGTCCGTGCCCCTGCCCTATATATGTTTCCAGCTCAGCAGTGCACTTCAGATCTGACGCCACTCCCCTCATCGCACTGCTCCTCGCCCCTGTTCACGTTCCCTCTGGTCCCCAGCATTCTCTGTGTTCATGCTATTTGCCTTCAGCCCCACCTGAGTTTGCCCCCCTGCCTGCTGTGTTCCCGAGCCTGCTCCCTGCCAGCTGAGCCTCCCGAGTCAGCTACCTGCCAGCTGTGCCCGTCGCCGTGTCATGTGTCTACCCGAGCCTCCTGATGTCCCGAGTGCCTCCAGTCTGTTCCCGAGTTGCCTCCAGTCTGTTCCCAAATTGCCTCCTGTCTGTTCCCGAGTTGCCTCCTGCTGTTCCTGAGTTGCCTCCTGAATGTCCCGAGTTTGCCCCAGTCTGTTCCCGAGTCGCCCCAGTCTGTTCTCTAGTGCCCCCTAGTGTTCCCTAGATTTTTGAGTTCTTTGGTTCCTGAGTTTTTCCCCTTTCAGTGCTGTTGCACGGTGGTTCTTTTGGCCTGTGCGCCACGTTATTTTTTCCCTTTCGAGCTTTTTAGTTTTATTTATAAATTATTTTTGGTTATCCCTGCATATGGCGTCTCTCCCCCTTGTTTCCTTTTCCGAGTGTCCCGAGTCCTAGTTCCGTGTTTCCTTCGAGTGTTTCCATGCCTTTCATAACACTTTGAGGTTGAATAGCTGCTGGGGGTACAGGCAATATTGTGCGGGTTCGAAGGAACAAAACATTCTACAAGCTAATGTTCAAAGCTCAGTCTAGAAATTGAAGTTGAAGAGACTGGATATTCCAGCAAGAAAATGACCCGAAGCATTCCTCAAAATCCACCATGAAGTACGTCCAGGAAAGACAGATGAAGGTATTGGAATGGCCATTACAGTCCGCAGAATTGAATATACTTGAAAATCTGTGGAGAGACCTCAAACATGCTGTGCATGCAAGGAGGCAGAGAAATATTTCTGAGCTAGAGGTGTTCTGTCAGGAAGAATGGGGAAAAATTCCAAAGACAAGAATTCAAAGACTCTTAGCTGGCTACAGGAAGCATTTGCAAGCTGTTATAGCTGCCTGAGGAGGAGTTACAAAGAACTCGCTAAGCTGACGGGGGTTCCCAAACTTTTGCACAAGGCCTTGTTTTATTAATTTGAAACTGTAAAAAGTTAAAAATAAAATTATTCTTGCTTTAAAATCTGATGAAATGTGTCATGTTTAACTTTGGAGCATTTAGTGTTCAGGTTTGCTTTCAGTCACTTGGAGATTAATTGTAACAGACTTTTAAACCAGGGGTGCCCAAATTTTTGCACTCCACTGTAAATATTAGTATGATAAATAAAGCCCTGAATCATTGGTTCTGCTTCAAAAATTCTGATGTCGATTGGACAGGAAGACACACCCTTACAGGATCAATGCCCTGAATCGGAACAGAGATATTTCACTGCCAGCTGGACTTAATCATTATTCAAATTGCCAGCAAATGCTGCATAGAGGGAGAACGGAGAGCAATTTCAAATTGAAATGAAATGAAGTGATTTTATTCACTGTATCACTGTTGTGCAGAAAGCATGCAATCCCACAGAATGTCCTTTTTGAGTAGCGGCAATTGAATACTAACAGCGACCTTCACTTCTACGAGAGATCGCAGTGAAATATTCAATGTAAACTCAACTCACAGTTCATTTGAGTTTAGTAAGGATCAAATAGCAGGGCTGAGAGTTTATTTAAGGCTGAATAACTTACTGAGGAGGAAAGGACTTTGTGGTGTCTTTGAAAGGTAAAATATCTAAATTTACCATGAATGAGGCTGGAAATAGCGCAAACTGGTATGGTAATACCGGCAATTATGGGAGAGTGACACAGTCAAAAGGAAACCATTTTGTCAACAATTCTTTTGAAAAGCTGATGAAAACAGTTTTTTATTTTATTTTAAATGTTCATGCCTGCAATATTAAATAAAAAAAACTGCTGAAAACCAGCTGGCGTGCATTTTTACAACTTTGCCAACCAAGAATTTTGCAAATGCTGAGTACACCGGTGCTTCGCCTTTCCAGTAAAACTTACCTCGTCAAATGTAAATTACCTTGCAGCAAAGTGCATGAATGAAGAGCCGTAAAAATGCTTCAATAAACCTGAATAGAGGACTCAACAGCAAATTATGAGATCACGGAGCCAGAGGAGGAAGCCAAACAAAAATAGCAGGTGTATAAGCAGATTCCCTATCCCTGTCAATCAAACCAACCTTGGCCCGCTCGGTGGAAATAAAACGGGCAGAGTCATGGTCATTAGCCCTCTTACCGCGATTTACCATTCGTGATTCTCCCTTGCTATCCTGAACTCCATGTTTCAAATCATGTGAAAAGCTTTGAGTGATTGTTAGCTTTTATACCTCCTCAGAGCTGCCAACTTTTCAAAAAATCTTGGAGTGAGATTCTGTCGGGGTTGACCAAAATTTTGCCCCAGACGCCCCTCACGCCCCGCACACAGCCACATATGCGTTTTACCCATGTTGTGCATTCTGGTGGTTTGTTGGGCCAAAAGCCACTGATAGAGGCGGCCTATTGGAGATGGACAAGATTAGTTACATTATGTGAAGCAAAGACAGCTGAAGGTCCACCCCAAGACATTTTGGATCAAGTAGATGTGATTTTTTGCATTCAAGTGGATTTTTGGGTGGCATGCTAAAGATGTCCAATACCTTATTCTTATTCATGCTCATCCGATCATGACTTGTAGAGCTTTCTAAACTTGAGCTGAATATTTTGCCTAAATGACTGTACCCTAATATATCCTTAATATAGCCTTATTATAATATAGCCTTAATATAGGCTTATTATATTACAGGAATGTGTTTAAGTCGGTATTGAAATTGTGATTACAGTCAATGGTATTCCACTAATTCTTCACTGAAAATGTAAGTATATTTAAGTATATTTAAGTATATTGTTAATTAAGAACATTAAAAATGACACGAGATTAGTTGGGGAGAAATAATTTTCATTATTCAAAGCCCACAAACAAAACAAATAAAGTGCAACAAATAAAGTGCTTCAACTTTAACACTATTAATAAGTGCTTTAAAATAACACAATGGCTCATAAGCATAAGCATTTGTGGGCAATGTTGTACTGGCCTGTGGCCTTCTTGGAGGCCATGATGACCTCTGTAGGGGGCTCCCATCTGAAGCAGGGTTCCAGGTTGGCCATCTTTGTCACCATTATGGAGGGCAGGGTGCCATCCAGTGCAAAGATCCAGCTAAGATTTGTGGGCAATGTTGTACTGGCCTGTGGCCTTCTTGGAGGCCTTGATGATCTCTGTAGGGGGCTCCCATCTGAAGCAGGGTTCCAGGTTGGCCATCTTTGTCACCATTATGGAGGACAGGGTGCCATCCAGTGCCAGGCTATTTCTTGTCTTGGTCTTGTTCAGGCCCACCATTGAGAACACCCTCTCCGCATTTGCATTGGAATGGGGCAACACCAGGACCAGCTTGGCGATGGCAGAAAGCCTCTCAAACTCTTTGGCTCCTGTCACCTATGGAAGATGACCCAAGACAAAAGGGGAACACATACCCCACATATTTTTATATTTCCATAATTATTGTTTGTAAGTATACAGCAACAAAGTTCAGATAAAAGCAACAGAAATAGCCAAGCCACACCTGTAAGACAAATAAAATGCGTACCTTATTTTTACGTGTTGCCATTTCCGCCCAGAAGCTTTCCATCTCAGTGTCGTCCTGAAGGGAGGTCAGTGGCATAGTCTGATAATTCAGAAACTCTTCAGCCAATTGATCGTGCTCTTCTGGCCCATGGTACGGAAGGAGATTAGGAAACCTACAGTATTTATTAAAACAGAGTTACTGGTTGTTGCATTTTAGATAAAGTTTCATCAACCAGCAGCAGTAAGGAGTGAACATACCATAAAAAGAGTATTTTAGTGAATATGATACTGACAGCAATTTAAGAAAAAACTAACCTTTCAACAAAGTAGAGGGCATCTTCAATGCCACTTTCAGCTCTCCTTCGCACATCAACAAATTGTGTGTGTTTTATCAGTGGCTCTTTAAGTGGAAGCTTCTTAAGTGCATAGTCCACAGCACTTGTAAGGAAACCCAAAACTGCTTCATGAAATGTATCCACCTGTTGTGGGGAGATATCACCCTCGTCCAGGAGTCGGTTAAGCTTAGCCCTGGTTGTGAACCCAATGTTCAACCTCTCTCCTGTAAAGATACAGCATCAGGTTAACATAAATGGTATAACATACTGAAACAGTAACATCAGCTTGACACATAGGGTATGGGATCCAAACAGAGGCTCACTATTGGAAGAACTACCATAAACCTTACACTTCTACTCAAAAGGCTAGATCATAACAGTGCTAACCTGGCAAATGGTTTGCCTTCTCTTTATAGGCCATTTCATATGGATCCTCATGGCCTTGCAGAGCCGCTGGAAGCATAAATCTGGAGCACAGCTTGCGTATGAATTTCACCATCTATGACAGATATTTACAATAGTATTAGATCCCTGTAGATATCAGGAAGACACACATGATGAAAAAAAAAGATTCAAACCCACCTCATCATGTAACAAATATATTGCTGACTCCTCTCTCTGCAGAAGCAAGTTGAAATTGGTGAAGGTTGGTGTGGTGGCTTGAAAGAACATCAGATACACTTCGCTCATGGGGTCAGTAAATGCCTGCACAAGCCTCTTGAATCTGGCCTGATTTTCATCTTGAATAACACAAACAAGAGGCTGTCAATAAGTATGTGAGTAACAATCCATCCATGCACAGGACAGTACTAATTACTTTTATAATGAAACTGAAAACAGATGACCATACTCTCAGATTTGAAATAGCTCGCCAGAGGTTCATAAAGCCTCAGGATCCTGGTCACACAGCGTTCAAGGCTTAGCCAGCGAACTGAGATGTGCAGGAGGACCTCCATGTATTCTGCTTCTTGCAGCTCACAAAACTCTGTTTCAAACATATAATATATTTTATAAAGCTTTGCGTTTCAATATTACACTTATAAAGCATCAAACATACATACCTGCCAGGTATCCTTTCCTGTTTGTGCTACCTTTGAACCAGTAACCGATGTCCACTACCATGTCCTCCAAATCAAAACCAGACACCTGCAATGTATTGATCAAATCATAATACATTCAGTCAATGCAATTAGGACACAAATAAAAAGTTACATGTTAAGATAAATCAGGCCTTAACTCACTTTAAAAAATCCCCCTCATGCAGCTTTGGCAGTGTTATGAGCCACATGGCAAGGACAACCATAAATATAGGTGTTGGGGTGTTTCTGGAGCACCCTAGAGGCGATTGAATTGCGTGACCCAGTGTTTACAGCTGCATTGTCAACCGAGAGACCAACACAGTTCTCCCAAGGGATACCATGCTCCTCTAAGGTGGAGTTCATTTTATCAAAAATCTCGCTTGCGGTCCCACATGTCTTCCCACTTGTTGTGCACATGCCTAAAAACTGGTGGACGACGTTGCTTCCCATGAAGACCCGGACAGTAAGCGGGTTCATCTTTTGAACTCCTGTAATAACAAGTTAGTATTAATCAAATGTACATGTTCAACAAATTGTTTTGCAGAAGATCTAAATACTTTGTGAAATACCTGTGTCATTTGATCCATCTGTAACAAGGGTATATGGGCTGTTTTTGAGCTCCTTCACAAGCTCTTTTACAAAATAAGGCGCAAGTGCCTCATTGACAATGCAGGATGACTTAGTCCTGGCACACCTGTAGTCCTGCGCTGTCTTCGAATCTTCAAAACAGTCTTTTAGGAGAGGGCCCAGGTGGTCAGCAAAGGCTAAAGGTACATTATGACTAACCAATCCAGCTGTTATTTTTACCTCAGCCCTTCTTGTCTGTAAAAAAAAATAAGAATTATTAATCCTCAAAAACACAGGTAGAAAATTCATTCAGCAATAAGATCTCAAATTAAGAAAACTGGACTGCAGTCGACTGAAATACAAACCACAAAACTATCAACCATTACCAACAGGACAAAACTCTTGGCTGAACCTTGACAGGACTACACATATCATACCTTAACCTCTTGAGGTGACATCCCCCCAACAGAGGGAACAGGCATTGCAAACTGTGAAATTGTGGCAGTGGACTGAAGAGCTCACTGCTTCTCTTGATGGCCTTTGCTTTTAATGCGGCGCACTACATCTGTCACACCCTGGTGGCAACATGAGTTTTCAATTCTGCAGATTGCACACCAATAGTGTGTGTTGAGGCTCCCCCTTGTTATAAATGGCCATGAAGTGGTCCACTCATTCTTAAAATGAGCTCTGTATGTTGCTGCTCCATCCAGAGCACGACTCCTCTGGCCCTGCTGGACTGGTGAAGTGCTTGTCTCATTCTGTCCCTCTGTGTCTTCTTCCATGATCTGCAATCCTCCTGCCTCAGCCTGTCCCTCTGCATGTTCTTCAATGACCTGCACTGCATGTGTCTCTTGCTCCTGTATCAGTTGCTCTCTCTCCATCTCTCTCTGTCCGGTTTGTTTTCCCTCAGTCTGTTGTTCCAGTGTTTCTGTAGGCCTAATTTGATCTGGCTGTTCTGGCTGTTCCTGACTTGTTCCTGACTTCAGATAAAATAAAATATTTCTTTTTTGCCCTGGGCCTGGCATCGGCCTTTTCCGAGACATCTTTGTAACCTTAAAGAATTCAAAGGGTTGGTTTACTCTCAGTCTATGTCTATGTTTTATTTTCTGTCTTAATGTCAAATCATTTGGAATACTGTACATCTTACCAGTTCGAATTGCTAAAAAGATAAAGCCTAACACTAAATAAACAATGGTTTTGAACTTCTGTTTTGAACATGCATAACGTTACACGAAGTTAACAAGAAGTTCCCTCCTGTAGACAACTGAGTTTACATTCATAACACAAATGTAACTTCACACGCAGACGAATTTCATTCAAGATTTAAAGTTTTAAGAGAAATAGTACTTAATTGACAAAAGGTCATTCATTGTAACATACCTTGAATTTTCTGTTGATAATGGAGGGTCTTCAGAAATTATCTTCCACCATGAACAGTAGCCTACAGGCTTCCTCCAGAGGACTTTTCCACCTTACTTCCACCAAAAGAAGTGTCCACCGCACTTGACTCCTTGTAACTCTTCTTCTGTCGCAGATGGGTAGGCAGCGAATACTCGGCTGGCGCTTCGCAGCGCCATCTACCGTCGCGGAGTTGCAAAGGAACGAACGTGTCTCGGCCCAGATGATTCTTTAGCGGAAGAAATCGGATGTGTGGCGTGAGTGCGTGTGGAGACGGGCAAAACCGTGTGTCACACGGTGAAGGCGTGAGAGTTGGCAGCTCTGCCTCCTGGGGCTCTACCACTCATTAACAGAACAAAGTTCCAGCAAACAAGGCTGTCAGCTATTTCAGAAATGAATTCTGCCAAGCCTGTTTTGTTAGAGTGAGTCAATTTACAAAAGTGCAATAATAATAATGAACATGTACTCCAGTTATATTTTTCACATTTTCCGGTGTGGGGACTGAGTCAACTTACCCATGTAATTTTGCAGTTAGGATACCCAGTTTTCACCCAGGCTGCCTAGGTTTCACTCCGATATGGGATCGTGCTTTGCTGACTTAGCCATTCCAAAAAAAAACATAAATGAAAGGTTATTGACAGAATGACGACTTGCCGAAATCATGCACAGATCTCTGAAACAAAATGAACAGAATGCAGTTGGTTTCAAGCCTCTAGCTGTAATAGAAGCAAATTTGTTGTAATGTTTTTGGTGACCATGACCTTCACCATTTACGGAAGCCCTGAACTGCACCATGAAAAAAAAAATTTTGTGGTGAAGTAAAAGTGTAATTTTTTTCCTTTTGTTATTTTGCGATATTATCTCATTATTTCAAGATAATATCTCGTTATTTCGAGATAATATCTTGTTATTTCGAGATAACATTACGCCTTGCCTGGGATTGAATCAATATTAATATCAGCCACTAAAGGGCAGACAATGACCGCAGACGGCAGACCCGGCTGTCTCGGCCTATTCACCTGGGCGTTTCTCAATATGCGTTCTTCTCTGTACTTCAGTTATTGTGAACTTGAGAAACGTCATCCCTCAGCGGCTTAATCATCGCAGCTGAATCTATGATGCAAACTAACGACTTCACATCTTTCTCAGCCAACCACAAACTGGATATATATATATATATATATATATATATATATATATATACATAGCATGCTTGCGTTCTATGCTCAGTAAAGCCGCTTGCACACTGGACACGAAACAAATTTTTCGCACGACTGATTACAGACAAAGTCAATGTAAAGGCGCGATAGTCGGACAGGGTTTTAATATAGCTCTGTGTCCGAAAGTCAAAAAGTTCAAATTTTTCCGAGTATTCCAGAAATTATTAGACGTGGAAACGTGGTCATGTTTATGTTCGACCTTCACACAATGCAAATTGATAGCTATCGACTTTTCTTGGTCGTTTTAGCCTATTCGCCTGTTTTCTTCCGTTGAAGATAGACAGTAGTCTTTATTCAGTCTGTCTTTTGAAAATGAGTCAGATGGATCGAACAGATTCATGCTTTATTTCCACACCAGAGATAAAATAGTACTTGCAGTCAGTGAGCAAATCAATTCCATGACCATTGACAGTGTGAATGAAATATCGCTCGCATGATCAAGACTGTCGGATGCGAAATGCAAAATACTCCCTGCACCCCTGCCGTAGATTTAACTCCCTTCGCGGGAGCGCGCGCACGTCATTACAATAGTCTACTAAAGTGATCCAGGTCTCTTTTATTTCGCCTTCGCAATTAATCAAAGATAATAACACCATTTCATATGTTAAATTCTTGCCAATGATTTACCGCTTTAATTTCGCAACCAATCAAAGTGCTAAAAAGTGCGTAGGACTATGTCATATTTTTAACTTTTGCGAAGGAGACACTGACTGTAAATAACAAATGTATTGTTTCGCAACATAATATCCTAAAGCCACGTGATACGAGTGATAACGAACTCAAAAATAATCTTATATAGCCTTCGTAGTTCACGTAAAAAGAGTCACTGCCTTTATTTTTTCGCTTTGGAATATGCCGCCTTCAGAGTTTTCCAGCGATGATGAATTTGGTTGGCGCTTGTTAGTGAACACAAAACCAGCCTCTCTCCACTTTTCGCCCACCATAATTATATCGTTGTTACGGTGCTTTCGCCCATCGATATATTACAATATATTCATGTCTTTCATTATGATTACAGTCGTCTCCTCTTTAAAATGGGCGATTTATATTGATTCAATGCCAGACAGGGCGTAATGTTATCTCGAAATAACGAGATATTATTTCGAAATAACGAGATAATATCTCGGAATAACAAGATAATATCTTGAAATAACAAGATATTATCTCGCAATAACGAGATAATATCTCGTCATAACGAGATAATATCGCGAAATGCCAAAAGGAAAAAAATTACACTTTTACTTCACCACAATTTTTTTTTTTCACGGTGCGGTTCAGGGCTTCCGTAACCATTGAATGAGGGACTAAAAAAAGTATCGGCTTCTGCTGACGAACCTCCTCTATCACGTGATGAAGTTTCATGAACATAAACCATATGAAAGGGTAAAATGGCTTTTTACTAACAAACAGACACACACACAAACAAACATACAAATAGAAGAATAACTAAGAACAGAATAACAGAAGAATAAGTAAATCAGGTGGATGCGAGGACATTACATCCGATAGTATTATAAATGGTACTGATCAATTGTATGTATGGTTATCTCTGCTATTTAAGGCAATGATAATTCATGGCTACAGCCCATCGCTCACTTTGTATGGTTTACTGGTTCCTACTATTCCTAAAGATAAACGTAAGTCGTTGTGCCTATCTGATAACTATAGGGCTACTGCCCTTAGTAGTGTCATTTGCAAAGTATTTAACTTACTCATATTGCAGAGGGAGATGAAAAACCTACGAAGCTCTGACATGCAGCTTGGCTTTAAAGAGGGAGTGTCCACCTCACAATGCACTTTCTCCCTACTTGAAACAGTGAATTACTTTAAGCAAAACAACACCCAGGTGTATGCCCTATTCCTAGATGCATTTGATAGAATTGAGTACAGCGAATTGTTTAATGTACTGATGAAGTGTCGCCATTGATTCTTAGAACCTTATTGCATATGTATAGGAACCAAAGATTGAAAGTAAAATGGGAAGATCCTGAATCTCGTCCCTTCGTAGCAACCAACGGTGTGAAACAAGGGGGGGTTCTCTCCCCAATAATGTTTGCGGTGTATATAGATGGCCTATTGGTAAAATTGAAATAAAGTGGTTTTGGATGTCATGTTGGAAATGCATATATTGGTCCTTTACCATTTGCTGACGATATTACGTTAATATGTCCCACTATATTTGGTTTAAACAAAATGGTTGAAATTGCTGAACGGTATGCTGCAGAGTATTCCATTATGTTCAATGCTAGTAAAAGTAAATTGCTTTGTTTTAATGAAAGTGGTTCCAATAGACCAAGTACATATGTTAATGTAAATGGTAATAGAATTACTCCGTCCGATTATGTGATTCACCTTGGTCACTATATTTCTCCTCATAATAACACTGGTGCTGTGAATCATATCAAGAATGCCTTCTGACGAAGTTTTAATTTATTTAATGCAGATCTTGGTTCTCTGTCACCTGATCTCAAATGTAAGCTATTCGCACAGTACTGTTGTAGTTTCTATGTTATACAGTTGCTAAACCTCTTTGGCAATGACACAAAGGACATTTTCGTTTCTTGGCGAAAAGCTTCGAGATGTATATGGAATCTTCACCCACAAACACATGGCGATTTTTTGGCAGTAATATCTGCACTGCTGCCTGTTCAGCTAAGTTTTTATAAAAGATATTGAAAATTTATCATGAAATGTTTAAGAAGTTCTAATAATATTGTGAAAACAATCAGTGGAGTGGCAGTTAATAATCCATATTCACTATGGGGTCTATTCTCCCATTAGCCTGTAAGTCTTTTTTTACGCGCTTCGAGTTAAGCGCTTTTGAGTTACGCGTATTCTTCCCTACTCACTTCGATCACGCCCACAGCGCTTAACTTCAGAATGTAGGCGGCCTTATGAAAGAGGTGTGACTGATCCAAAAGAGAGGCAGACTCTGGACAAAGCTCATTGATTATGGCTATCAGGAAAACATGGAAAAAGGATTTTCTGATTAACCATGAAAACGCATTTGTGGTCCATGGAAAACGCAATCCAGACTTTAAATTTGAATATCGTGGGCCTGCCGATAAAACCTCGTATCTCCAAACTGATAAGAAACGAAAACTGGTATGTCCACTATTCTTACATGCAAAATTAAACATTTTTATTTTAAACTATATTTATCCATTTATATTATTATAATTATTATTATTATTTTATTTTACTTTTTTTTTTTTCCTGTGAAGTTTGTCATTGTGAAGGTACGAGGTTTTATATGCCGCTGTAATAGTAGGCCGTACCAATTACAAGACGTAATTCAGATATCTCTTTATTTATCCCCCCGCCGCGGGGGATATAGCATTGGGCTCGGTCCGTGCGGACACATAAAATTGCGGCGGTGGGGGATATGTTAGTGTCAAACACTTGTTATTTCTTACTCTAGCCACTATAGCATTAAAGCTATGCATACAAACAAATTGCCGCGATAATGAAATAATAAATAAAGAATTTAGCGCTTCTCAATCAGCGCAATCAGATCATTGAAAATGTGCCCCTCCTACACCCGCCTGTTTGTTCCGTGGAAGACAGGGAAGAAGACAAAGGGAACATTCTAGCCACACAAAGACAATCAAAGACATTTTATATGATCTCATTTAGAAATTGCGCATTTGAAAACTACTCCGATGTCAGGATTGCAACTAAAGGACATGGAAACGCTTTAACAAGGATTCTTACCCCGCACGCGGTCATCTCCCCGCCCCGAAACCGCCTCAGCAATGACGGAATTCCATATCCATAGCCTATCATCCTATTTGATTTGAGCGATACATTCACTTGAACTTGTGCCTAATACTTTATTATGATCAATTATCCCATTTACTGATAATGATTCTTCCCATGTCGGCTATTCTTTAAAGGCTAAAATTGATTTTTTAAAAATGGATAGTGCTTTGGTATTTGCCAGGGTAGGGCTCAATCTAGAGTAGCCTATTTAATAATATCTTTATTCACACATTAAATTACACAGCATTACCAATGGTAAAAAATTACTAGGACTCGAGTTAGTTTATACAGATATCCTCAATTAGAAAATCAATCCCCTCACTCGTGAGAATATCACAACTTTTTAGATTATCACGAACATACAGGGCAGTCGCATTTGTTAATAGAACATGGAAGACAATGATGGCGACGTCGAGCCAAAGCCGAAAACCAAATTTCACAGATGTTGGTGTTGTATGGCAAGCAAGCAATGAAGGCTGATCCGAGGAATTAAGCTGCGAATCGTTCTGGATGTGGTGTCGGTGGGGAGATGTAAGCGCAGTATCCCTGATTTAAAGCAAAAATGGAGAGATCTGCGGGGCGCTGTAAAAGCCAGGTTCTCTGCTCACCGGAGAAGTGTACACGCAACAGGTGGTGGGCAACCATCATACCCTGTGCATTTTGCTGCACAGGAGGAGGGGATGGCATCCACTCTTTCTGCAGTGGAAGTGCATGGAGAAGAACTTGAAGCGCCAACGAACTGCGCCAGACACCTTGACACAGACGCCTGTGATGTGTATGACATCACCAGCCACTCTCTGAAACGACCCAGATGCCAGGAGCGACAGTGCAGTTCTGACGTTGATGACCACGGGTATGTTTTGTGGGTAATTGCTGCGGCTGGATAGCTGTTCATCCAGAAGTCGGCAAAGATGGATGATTGCCTCATGCACGGTCCAGGCGAAAGCACTGGATGCATTCGATGTTTGTTTGTCCCAGGATGTCCAAACGAAGCCGATATATGCGTGTTCGTCTTCGAGCTCGGCGCGCTCCTCTTACTCTTTCCCAATCACGCAAGAGTGCATGCAAATGCAGGACTGGCATTTTGGCTTTAGATTTTGAGGGCATGGTAGAATGATGGACTTATGTATAGTCATATTAATTAATTGTTTTGCGTTTGTAATTTAACTGATTGGAGAAGAGGCTGATGCGTAATATCATGTGATGATTTTGTTTGATAAATTTTCATGGCTTTGAGAAATGTAGTTTAGAAATAAGGAAGAACAATTGAATATTAAATGTCTCAACCTTTACCATGTTAAATAAAATAAAAGTAATGTTAAAATTCGGCCTATAACCGACATCAAACGCAATATTCAATTTCGCTTAATGTTGGCGCTTGACCTTAATACAGCCCTCAAAAGCGCTTAACAGAAAAAGCACGTAAGCCAGGGGGAGAATTCGCGTAAGTGTTATTTGCATGAGAAACTCCCGGAAACGCCCCGATTTTGGCCTTGCTCCGCCCCAAGCGCGTAACTGCCTTCAAGGCGCGTAATGCACAGACTTAAGTCGAGGGGAGAATACGCGTAGGCTGAAAAGCGCGTAGCTACGCGCTTTTTTCGACTTAAGCGCATGGGAGAATAGACCCCTATGTTGTCGTAATTACCAGAAGTTATTTAATAGCAACTCTACCTGTAAAATTTCAACATATATGGACGAATGGTCAAAGAAAGAGAAACTTAGTGAAGATACAGGTATGACTATAAAGGAACTTATAACCGTCAGGGACGGTCTGTCATATATACCGGGATTCAATATTGAGGAGGTCACGGACCAGTTAACCATCCTGTGCACGATGTGATATTATATTTATTCGTTCTTTACTGTTGATTTTATTTGTACCGTTATTTTAACGTGTGAATGAAGATGATATATATATATATATACAAAACCCAAAACCAGTGAAGTTGGCACGTTGTGTAAATCGTAAATAAAAACAGACTACAATGATTTGCAAATCCTTTTCAACCTATATTCAATTGAATACACTGCAAAGACAAGTTACTTAATGTTCGAATGGGTAAACTTTGTAATTTTTTGCAAATATTAGCTCATTTGGAATTTGATGCCTGCAACATGTTTCAAAAAAGCTGGCACAAGTGGCAAAAAAGACAGAGAGTTGAGGAATGCTCATCAAACACTTATTTGGAACACCCCACAGGTGAACGGGCTATTTGGGAACAGGTGGGTGCCATGATTGGGTATAAAAGCAGCTTCCCTGAAATGCTCAGTCATTCACGAACAAGGATGGGACGAGGGTCACCACTTAGTGAACAAATGCGCGAGCTGATTGTCGAACAGTTTAAAAACAACATTCCTCAACAAGCTATTGCAAGAAATTTAGGGATTTCATCATCTATGGTCCGTAATATCGTCAAAAGGTTCAGAGAATCTGGAGAAATCACTGCACGTGAGCGACAAGGCCGAAAACCAACATTGAATGCCCGTGACCTTCGATCCCTCAAAAACTGACATCAGTGTGTAAAGGACATCACCACATGGGCTCAGGAACACTTCAGAAAACCACTGTCAGTAACTACAGTTTGTCGCAACATCTGCAAGTGCAAGTTAAACCTCTACAATGCAAAGTGAAAGCCATTTATCAACAGCACCCAGAAACGCCGCCGGCTTCGCTGGGCCCAAGCTCATCTAAGATGGACTGATGCAAAGTGGAAAAGTGTTCTGTGGTCTGACGAGTCCACATTTCAAATTGTTTTTGGAAACTGTGGACATCGTGTCCTCTGGACCAAAGAGGAAAAGAACCATCCAGACTGTTATAGGCGAAAAGTTCAAAAGCCAGCATCTGTGATGGTATGGGGGTGTATTAGTGCCCAAGGCATGGGCAACTTACACATATGTGAAGGCGCCATTAATGCTGAAAGGTACGTACAGGTTTTGAAGCAACATATGCTGCCATCCAAGCAACGTCTTTTTCATGGACGCCCCTGCTTATTTCAGCAATACAATCCCAAGCCACATTCTGCACGTGTTACAACAGCATGGCTCCGTAGTAAAAGAGTGCAGGTACTAGACTGGCCTGCCTGTAGTCCAGACCTGTCTTCCATTGAAAATGTGTGGCGCATTATGAAGCGTAAAATAAGACAACGGAGACCCCGGACTGTTGAACAACTTAAGCTGTACATCAAGCAAGAATGGGAAAGAGTTCCACCTGAAAAGCTTCAAAAATTGGTCTCCTCAGTTCCCAAACGTTTACTGAGTGTCGTTAAAAGGAAAGGCAATGTTACACAGTGGTAAAAAGGCCCCTGTGCCAACTTTTTTGCTATGTGTTGCTGCCTTTAAATTCTAAGTGAATGGTTATTTGCAAAAAAAAAATAAGTTTCTCAATTTGAATATTAAACATCTTGTCTTTGCAGTGTATATATACACTGAAAATAAGTTGAAAAGGATTTGCAAATCATTGGATTCTGTTTTTATCTACGAGTTACATAACGTGCCAACTTCACTGGTTTTGGGTTTTGTATATATATATATATATATATATATATGTAAAGCAACCAACTAACATACTTGGCAAAATTGTTGACTAGACAGTCAGTCACCCGATGGTTGATGGGTGTCCTGGGTCCCCCTAAAGCAATCGCTCCCACATTTGATGGGCTTTGTGATTTTCCTATTTGGCATGAACCTTGTGTGTGGTAAAGGAACTGATTGAAATCTGTGGCCTGCTCAGGGCTGAAAACCAAATTTCTGTGGATGTGGTGGCGAACGCGGCACCCTGATCACTGATCCATAGTATTCCTGACTTGTCACCCTGGAATAAAATACCTAAAAGACCTTAGCCGCCTACTCAAAGGAAAAATATTCAGTCCTTCTTCACAGACATCCTGCATCCTCATGTGCTCCTGTTTGACTACAACTGATTGTACCGATTAGCAGCAGAATCTCCCCTTTACCATGTGCCATGATCATATAGTGGTTAGTACTCTGCATTGTGGCTGCAGAAGCCCCGGTTCGAAGCCGGGTCACGGCACTTGATCCTATTGGTAGCTGCTCTATTCTCCTGAGTGGACTGAAAAGAGGGGCTCATTTTAAGCACACTTTTTCTGCCAGACTTCCAGTAGTGCAAATGCATGGTTTTGACTCGGTCAGTTCGCCTGAAGAAAAATCTACTTTGATATCAATACAGTTCAATCCCAGCCATCCAGCACCTTGTCATGCTTTCTTTCAATACTAGTGTTACACAAATGATTCCACTATAATTAGCACTTTAACTACTTGAAGGCCAAGGGATTCAGATACCTTGTCCTCACCAAGGCAGCCTTAATTTGACTCCTGATATGGCAAAGTGAGTTTTTGACTCAAACACTTCAACAGGACAGTCCAGGCTTGTAGGGTTTCATTTTGGCCCTAAAAGGCTAAGCAGTTTGAAGCACGAGGCATGTCCATCAGGGCACCATCTCAGGATTGCCCAACTGTTGACGGGGGTATGGACAGTCAGGTGCTTTTTCACACTACATGTAGACACACTTGCCTTTAAACTTTTCAGTCAATAAAAGACTGGTCAATTTTTGGGACAGGCATGAGGTAGAGAAGAAAGGACGGAACAATTAAAGATTGGATTGCGCTTATTGGTACTGTGTTGAAGTGTTATCATGTATTGTATTTTTCCTTTTGTTGGCCTCATGTAGACAATTTAGCCACCTGTCCCATATGGTCTAGCGGTAAGGATTCCTGGTTTTCACCCAGGCGGCCCGGGTTCAACTCCCGGTATGGGAATCAGTCTCTTTAACTGGGTCAATTGCGATGATTTAGATATCTTTGAAGTTGCACTGCAGAGTGCGCCTCAGCATGCAAGTCCTTGTTCGGTATTGCTTCAAACCTAATGTGGCTCAGTTGATTCTACTAATCAGCTGTCCAACCATTGACCTGAAGGAAAAAAATCGCGAGAAAATATTCACAGTGACATGGCAGATTAAATAGATGAGTATCACAAGAATGAACTTTTCTCCAAGCTTGTGAAAAAAGGGCAATTTACTTGTCTTTTGCCCATTTGCGATGACAACGAGCTAATTTCTAGAGGGGGCAATGGAACAGACATTCTGCCCCATTTCACCAGTGTGGCCACAACCATATAGTGCTTAGCATTCTGGTTTGTAGGCCCAGCTACCCCAGTGCGAATGTGGGACAGGACGATTCATCGGCACAAACCTGAGGGTTGCTGCTTATGTCTCCCATGTGGACCAAAAAAGAAGGGGCTCATGGTCAACAGTTCAACTATATTTTCTACTGAACCTTTAAGAAAGAGAGAAAAATAAAAGATTGAAATGTGCTATTGTACTTGTGTTAAGAAGTACTGTGCACGTTGTATTCTAATTTTATTCCCTCCAGTGAACACAGGGCAGCTTTCCCATATAAACTAGCGGTTAGGATTCCTGGTTTTCACCCAGGCGGCCCGGGTTCTACTCCCGGTATGGGAATCTGTGATTTTGATCTCGTTGAATTGAGAAATCTTTGCCGTCCTCCAAGCTCCGCTGCAGAGCCTTCCCAACCGCGTAATTCCTAAGTAACTCTTGCATCGAACCTGACGTGACACAGCTGATCCTGCTAATCAGCAGTTTGTCTGTTTCCGTGAAGATCAGCAATCCCAAAAGTATTTTCTCGCATTGAAATGGCATATCAAACAGAACTGTTTTGCAAAAATGTACTTATGCACAAGCTTGTGAAAAAATGTTAATGTTCTCGTCGTCTCCGCATTTGCCATTATCATAAGCGAGGTTTTGTACACCAGGCCGATTCTACTAATCAGCTGTTCAAACTTTTACATGAAGATTATCAGTCACGAGAATATTTTTTCACAGTGATATAGCACAGAAAACAGAACAGTGTGAAAAGAATGTCATTTTATTCAAGCTTGTGAAAAAAAGGCAATGTTTTCGTCATCTCCACATTTGCGGCTGTGGCAAGCGAGTTTCTCGTCCAGGACATGGAACAGTTTTTCTCTTTTCCTTTGACCGTGCGCCGTGATCGTATAGTGGTTAGTACTCTGCGTTGTGGCCGCAGCAACCCCGGTTCGAATCCGGGTCACGGCACTTGATCCTGTGAGTAGCTGCTCTGCTCTCCTGAGAGGACTGAAAAGAGGGGCTCATTTTAAGCACACTTTTTCTGCCAAACTTCCAGTTGTGCAAATGCATGGTTTTGACTCGGTCAGTTCGCCTGAAGAAAAATCTACTTTGATATCAATACAGGTCAGTCCCAGCCATCCAGCACCTTGTCATGCTTTCTTTCAATACTGGTGTTACACAAATGATTCCACTATAATTAGCACTTAAACTACTTGAAGGTCCAGGGATTCAGATACCTTGTCCTCACCAAGGCAGCCTTAATTTGACTCCTGATATGGCAAAGTGAGTTTTTGACTCAAACACTTCAACAGGACAGTCCAGGCTTGTAGGGTTTCATTTTGGCCCTTATAAGGCTAAGCAGTTTGAAGCACGAGGCATGTCCATCAGGGCACCATCTCAGGATTGCCCAACTGTCGACCGGGGCATAGACAGTCAGGTGCTTTTTCACACTACATGTAGACACACTTGCCTTTAAACTTTTCAGTCAATAAAAGACTGGTCAATTTTTTGGGACAGGCATGAGGTAGAGAAGAAAGGACGGAACAATAAAAGATTGGAATGCGCTTATTGGTACTGTGTTGAAGTGTTATCATGTATTGTATTTTTCCTTTTGTTGGCCTCATGTAGACAATTTAGCCACCTGTCCCATATGGTCTAGCGGTAAGGATTCCTGGTTCTCACCCAGGCGGCCCGGGTTCAACTCCCGGTATGGGAATCAGTCTCTTTAACTGGGTCAATTGTGATGATTTAGATATCTTTGAAGTTGCACTGCAGAGTGCGCCTCAGCATGCAAGTCCTTGTTCGGTATTGCTTCAAACCTAATGTGGCTCAGTTGATTCTACTAATCAGTTGTCCAACCATTGACCTGAAGGAAAAAAATCGCGAGAAAATATTCACAGAGACATGGCAGATTAAATAGATGAGTATCACAAGAATGAACTTTTCTCCAAGCTTGTGAAAAAAGGGCAATTTACTTGTCTTTTGCCCATTTGCGATGACAATGAGCTAATTTCTAGAGGGGGCAATGGAACAGTCATTCTGCCCCATTTCACCAGTGTGGCCACAACCATATAGTGCTTAGCATTATGGTTTGTAGGCCCAGCTACCCCAGTGCGAATGTGGGACAGGACGATTGATCGGCACAAACCTGAGGGTTGCTGCTTATTTCTCCCATGTGGACCAAAAAAGAAGGGGCTCATGGTCAACAGTTCAACTATATTTTCTACTGAACCTTTAAGAAAGAGAGAAAAATTGAAAGATTGAAATGTGCTATTGTACTTGTGTTAAGAAGTACTGTGCACGTTGTATTCTAATTTTATTCCCTCCAGTGAACATAGGGCAGCTTTCCCATATGGTCTAGCGGTTCGGATTCCTGGTTTTCACCCAGGCGGCCCGGGTTCAACTCCCGGAATGGGAATCTGTGATTTTGATCTTCTTGAATTGAGAAATCTTTGCCGTCCTCTAAGCTCCGCTGCAGAGCCTTCCCAACCGCGTAATTCCTAAGTAACTCTTGCATCGAACCTGACGTGACACAGCTGATCCTGCTAATCAGCAGTTTGTCTGTTTCCGTGAAGATCAGCAATCCCAAAAGTATTTTCTGGCATTGAAATGGCATATCAAACAGAACTGTTTTGCAAAAATGTACTTATGCACAAGCTTGTGAAAAAATGTTAATGTTCTCGTCGTCTCCGCATTTGCCATTATCATAAGCGAGGTTTTGTACACCAGGCCGATTCTACTAATCAGCTGTTCAAACTTTTACGTGAAGATTATCAGTCACGAGAATATTTTTTCACAGTGATATAGCAGAGAAAACAGAACAGTGTGAAAAGAATGTCATTTTATTCAAGCTTGTGAAAAAAAGGCAATGTTTTCGTCATCTCCACATTTGCGGCTGTGGCAAGCGAGTTTCTCGTCCAGGACGTGGAACAGTTTTTCTCTTCTCCTTTGACCGTGCGCCGTGATCGTATAGTGGTTAGTACTCTGCGTTGTGGCCGCAGCAACCCCGGTTCGAATCTGGGTCACGGCACTTGATCCTGTGAGTAGCTGCTCTGCTCTCCTGAGAGGACTGAAAAGAGGGGCTCATTTTAAGCACACTTTTTCTGCCAAACTTCCAGTTGTGCAAATGCATGGTTTTGACTCGGTCAGTTCGCCTGAAGAAAAATCTACTTTGATATCAATACAGGTCAGTCCCAGCCATCCAGCACCTTGTCATGCTTTCTTTCAATACTGGTGTTACACAAATGATTCCACTATAATTAGCACTTAAACTACTTGAAGGTCCAGGGATTCAGATACCTTGTCCTCACCAAGGCAGCCTTAATTTGACTCCTAATATGGCAAAGTGAGTTTTTGACTCAAACACTTCAACAGGACAGTCCAGGCTTGTAGGGTTTCATTTTGGCCCTTATAAGGCTAAGCAGTTTGAAGCCCGAGGCATGTCCATCAGGGCACCATCTCAGGATTGCCCAACTGTTGACGGGGGTATGGACAGTCAGGTGCTTTTTCACACTACATGTAGACACACTTGCCTTTAAACTTTTCAGTCAATAAAAGACTGGTCAATTTTTTGGGACAGGCATGAGGTAGAGAAGAAAGGACGGAACAATAAAAGATTGGAATGCGCTTATTGGTACTGTGTTGAAGTGTTATCATGTATTGTATTTTTCCTTTTGTTGGCCTCATGTAGACAATTTAGCCACCTGTCCCATATGGTCTAGCGGTAAGGATTCCTGGTTCTCACCCAGGCGGCCCGGGTTCAACTCCCGGTATGGGAATCAGTCTCTTTAACTGGGTCAATTGTGATGATTTAGACACCTTTGAAGTTGCACTGCAGAGTGCGCCTCAGCATGCAAGTCCTTGTTCGGTATTGCTTCAAACCTAATGTGGCTCAGTTGATTCTACTAATCAGCTGTCCAACCATTGACCTGAAGGAAAAAAATCGCGAGAAAATATTCACAGAGACATGGCAGATTAAATAGATGAGTATCACAAGAATGAACTTTTCTCCAAGCTTGTGAAAAAAGGGCAATTTACTTGTCTTTTGCCCATTTGCGATGACAATGAGCTAATTTCTAGAGGGGGCAATGGAACAGTCATTCTGCCCCATTTCACCAGTGTGGCCACAACCATATAGTGCTTAGCATTATGGTTTGTAGGCCCAGCTACCCCAGTGCGAATGTGGGACAGGACGATTGATCGGCACAAACCTGAGGGTTGCTGCTTATTTCTCCCATGTGGACCAAAAAAGAAGGGGCTCATGGTCAACAGTTCAACTATATTTTCTACTGAACCTTTAAGAAAGAGAGAAAAATTGAAAGATTGAAATGTGCTATTGTACTTGTGTTAAGAAGTACTGTGCACGTTGTATTCTAATTTTATTCCCTCCAGTGAACATAGGGCAGCTTTCCCATATGGTCTAGCGGTTCGGATTCCTGGTTTTCACCCAGGCGGCCTGGGTTCAACTACCGGAATGGGAATCTGTGATTTTGATCTTCTTGAATTGAGAAATCTTTGCCGTCCTCTAAGCTCCGCTGCAGAGCCTTCCCAACCGCGTAATTCCTAAGTAACTCTTGCATCGAACCTGACGTGACACAGCTGATCCTGCTAATCAGCAGTTTCTCTGTTTCCGTGAAGATCAGCAATCCCAAAAGTATTTTCTGGCATTGAAATGGCATATCAAACAGAACTGTTTTGCAAAAATGTACTTATGCACAAGCTTGTGAAAAAATGTTAATGTTCTCGTCGTCTCCGCATTTGCCATTATCATAAGCGAGGTTTTGTACACCAGGCCGATTCTACTAATCAGCTGTTCAAACTTTTACGTGAAGATTATCAGTCACGAGAATATTTTTTCACAGTGATATAGCAGAGAAAACAGAACAGTGTGAAAAGAATGTCATTTTATTCAAGCTTGTGAAAAAAAGGCAATGTTTTCGTCATCTCCACATTTGCGGCTGTGGCAAGCGAGTTTCTCGTCCAGGACGTGGAACAGTTTTTCTCTTCTCCTTTGACCGTGCACCGTGATCGTATAGTGGTTAGTACTCTGCGTTGTGGCCGCAGCAACCCCGGTTCGAATCTGGGTCACGGCACTTGATCCTGTGAGTAGCTGCTCTGCTCTCCTGAGAGGACTGAAAAGAGGGGCTCATTTTAAGCACACTTTTTCTGCCAAACTTCCAGTTGTGCAAATGCATGGTTTTGACTCGGTCAGTTCGCCTGAAGAAAAATCTACTTTGATATCAATACAGGTCAGTCCCAGCCATCCAGCACCTTGTCATGCTTTCTTTCAATACTGGTGTTACACAAATGATTCCACTATAATTAGCACTTAAACTACTTGAAGGTCCAGGGATTCAGATACCTTGTCCTCACCAAGGCAGCCTTAATTTGACTCCTGATATGGCAAAGTGAGTTTTTGACTCAAACACTTCAACAGGACAGTCCAGGCTTGTAGGGTTTCATTTTGGCCCTTATAAGGCTAAGCAGTTTGAAGCCCGAGGCATGTCCATCAGGGCACCATCTCAGGATTGCCCAACTGTCGACCGGGGCATAGACAGTCAGGTGCTTTTTCACACTACATGTAGACACACTTGCCTTTAAACTTTTCAGTCAATAAAAGACTGGTCAATTTTTTGGGACAGGCATGAGGTAGAGAAGAAAGGACGGAACAATAAAAGATTGGAATGCGCTTATTGGTACTGTGTTGAAGTGTTATCATGTATTGTATTTTTCCTTTTGTTGGCCTCATGTAGACAATTTAGCCACCTGTCCCATATGGTCTAGCGGTAAGGATTCCTGGTTCTCACCCAGGCGGCCCGGGTTCAACTCCCGGTATGGGAATCAGTCTCTTTAACTGGGTCAATTGCGATGATTCAGACATCTTTGAAGTTGCACTGCAGAGTGCGCCTCAGCATGCAAGTCCTTGTTCGGTATTGCTTCAAACCTAATGTGGCTCAGTTGATTTTACTAATCAGCTGTCCAACCATTGACCTGAAGGAAAAAAATCGCGAGAAAATATTCACAGAGACATGGCAGATTAAATAGATGAGTATCACAAGAATGAACTTTTCTCCAAGCTTGTGAAAAAAGGGCAATTTACTTGTCTTTTGCCCATTTGCGATGACAACGAGCTAATTTCTAGAGGGGGCAATGGAACAGTCATTCTGCCCCATTTCACCAGTGTGGCCACAACCATATAGTGCTTAGCATTATGGTTTGTAGGCCCAGCTACCCCAGTGCGAATGTGGGACAGGACGATTGATCGGCACAAACCTGAGGGTTGCTGCTTATTTCTCCCATGTGGACCAAAAAAGAAGGGGCTCATGGTCAACAGTTCAACTATATTTTCTACTGAACCTTTAAGAAAGAGAGAAAAATTGAAAGATTGAAATGTGCTATTGTACTTGTGTTAAGAAGTACTGTGCACGTTGTATTCTAATTTTATTCCCTCCAGTGAACATAGGGCAGCTTTCCCATATGGTCTAGCGGTTAGGATTCCTGGTTTTCACCCAGGCGGCCCGGGTTCAACTCCCGGAATGGGAATCTGTGATTTTGATCTTGTTGAATTGAGAAATCTTTGCCGTCCTCTCAGCTCCGCTGCAGAGCCTTCCATACCGCGTAATTCCTCAGTAACTCTTGCATCGAACCTGACGTGACACAGCTGATCCTGCTAATCAGCAGTTTGTCTGTTTCCGTGAAGATCAGCAATCCCAAAAGTATTTTCTCGCATTGAAATGGCATATCAAACAGAACTGTTTTGCAAAAATGTACTTATGCACAAGCTTGTGAAAAAATGTTAATGTTCTCGTCGTCTCCGCATTTGCCATTATCATAAGCGAGGTTTTGTACACCAGGCCGATTCTACTAATCAGCTGTTCAAACTTTTACGTGAAGATTATCAGTCACGAGAATATTTTTTCACAGTGATATAGCAGAGAAAACAGAACAGTGTGAAAAGAATGTCATTTTATTCAAGCTTGTGAAAAAAAGGCAATGTTTTCGTCATCTCCACATTTGCGGCTGTGGCAAGCGAGTTTCTCGTCCAGGACATGGAACAGTTTTTCTCTTCTCCTTTGACCGTGCGCCGTGATCGTATAGTGGTTAGTACTCTGCGTTGTGGCCGCAGCAACCCCGGTTCGAATCCGGGTCACGGCACTTGATCCTGTGAGTAGCTGCTCTGCTCTCCTGAGAGGACTGAAAAGAGGGGCTCATTTTAAGCACACTTTTTCTGCCAAACTTCCAGTTGTGCAAATGCATGGTTTTGACTCGGTCAGTTCGCCTGAAGAAAAATCTACTTTGATATCAATACAGGTCAGTCCCAGCCATCCAGCACCTTGTCATGCTTTCTTTCAATACTGGTGTTACACAAATGATTCCACTATAATTAGCACTTAAACTACTTGAAGGTCCAGGGATTCAGATACCTTGTCCTCACCAAGGCAGCCTTAATTTGACTCCTGATATGGCAAAGTGAGTTTTTGACTCAAACACTTCAACAGGACAGTCCAGGCTTGTAGGGTTTCATTTTGGCCCTTATAAGGCTAAGCAGTTTGAAGCACGAGGCATGTCCATCAGGGCACCATCTCAGGATTGCCCAACTGTCGACCGGGGCATAGACAGTCAGGTGCTTTTTCACACTACATGTAGACACACTTGCCTTTAAACTTTTCAGTCAATAAAAGACTGGTCAATTTTTTGGGACAGGCATGAGGTAGAGAAGAAAGGACGGAACAATAAAAGATTGGAATGCGCTTATTGGTACTGTGTTGAAGTGTTATCATGTATTGTATTTTTCCTTTTGTTGGCCTCATGTAGACAATTTAGCCACCTGTCCCATATGGTCTAGCGGTAAGGATTCCTGGTTCTCACCCAGGCGGCCCGGGTTCAACTCCCGGTATGGGAATCAGTCTCTTTAACTGGGTCAATTGCGATGATTTAGACATCTTTGAAGTTGCACTGCAGAGTGCGCCTCAGCATGCAAGTCCTTGTTCGGTATTGCTTCAAACCTAATGTGGCTCAGTTGATTTTACTAATCAGCTGTCCAACCATTGACCTGAAGGAAAAAAATCGCGAGAAAATATTCACAGAGACATGGCAGATTAAATAGATGAGTATCACAAGAATGAACTTTTCTCCAAGCTTGTGAAAAAAGGGCAATTTACTTGTCTTTTGCCCATTTGCGATGACAACGAGCTAATTTCTAGAGGGGGCAATGGAACAGTCATTCTGCCCCATTTCACCAGTGTGGCCACAACCATATAGTGCTTAGCATTATGGTTTGTAGGCCCAGCTACCCTAGTGCGAATGTGGGACAGGACGATTGATCGGCACAAACCTGAGGGTTGCTGCTTATTTCTCCCATGTGGACCAAAAAAGAAGGGGCTCATGGTCAACAGTTCAACTATATTTTCTACTGAACCTTTAAGAAAGAGAGAAAAATTGAAAGATTGAAATGTGCTATTGTACTTGTGTTAAGAAGTACTGTGCACGTTGTATTCTAATTTTATTCCCTCCAGTGAACATAGGGCAGCTTTCCCATATGGTCTAGCAGTTAGGATTCCTGGTTTTCACCCAGGCGGCCCGGGTTCAACTCCCAGTATGGGAATCTGTGATTTTGATCTTGTTGAATTGAGAAATCTTTGCCGTCCTCGAAGCTCCGCTGCAGAGCCTTCCCAACCGCGTAATTCCTAAGTAACTCTTGCATCGAACCTGACGTGACACAGCTGATCCTGCTAATCAGCAGTTTGTCTGTTTCCGTGAAGATCAGCAATCCCAAAAGTATTTTCTGGCATTGAAATGGCATATCAAACAGAACTGTTTTGCAAAAATGTACTTATGCACAAGCTTGTGAAAAAATGTTAATGTTCTCGTCGTCTCCGCATTTGCCATTATCATAAGCGAGGTTTTGTACACCAGGCCGATTCTACTTATCAGCTGTTCAAACTTTTACGTGAAGATTATCAGTCACGAGAATATTTTTTCACAGTGATATAGCACAGAAAACAGAACAGTGTGAAAAAAATGTCATTTTATTCAAGCTTGTGAAAAAAAGGCAATGTTTTCGTCATCTCCACATTTGCGGCTGTGGCAAGCGAGTTTCTCGTCCAGGACATGGAACAGTTTTTCTCTTCTCCTTTGACCGTGCGCCGTGATCGTATAGTGGTTAGTACTCTGCGATGTGGCCGCAGCAACCCCGGTTCGAATCCGGGTCACGGCACTTGATCCTGTGAGTAGCTGCTCTGCTCTCCTGAGAGGACTGAAAAGAGGGGCTCATTTTAAGCACACTTTTTCTGCCAAACTTCCAGTTGTGCAAATGCATGGTTTTGACTCGGTCAGTTCGCCTGAAGAAAAATCTACTTTGATATCAATACAGGTCAGTCCCAGCCATCCAGCACCTTGTCATGCTTTCTTTCAATACTGGTGTTACACAAATGATTCACTATAATTAGCACTTAAACTACTTGAAGGTCCAGGGATTCAGATACCTTGTCCTCACCAAGGCAGCCTTAATTTGACTCCTGATATGGCAAAGTGAGTTTTTGACTGAAACACTTCAAAAGGACAGTCCAGGCTTGTAGGGTTTCATTTTGGCCCTTATAAGGCTAAGCAGTTTGAAGCACGAGGCATGTCCATCAGGGCACCATCTCAGGATTGCCCAACTGTCGACCGGGGCATAGACAGTCAGGTGCTTTTTCACACTACATGTAGACACACTTGCCTTTAAACTTTTTAGTCAATAAAAGACTGGTCAATTTTTTGGGACAGGCATGAGGTAGAGAAGAAAGGACGGAACAATAAAAGATTGGAATGCGCTTATTGGTACTGTGTTGAAGTGTTATCATGTATTGTATTTTTCCTTTTGTTGGCCTCATGTAGTCAACTTAGCCACCTGTCCCATATGGTCTAGCGGTAAGGATTCCTGGTTCTCACCCAGGCGGCCCGGGTTCAACTCCCGGTATGGGAATCAGTCTCTTTAACTGGGTCAATTGCGATGATTTAGACATCTTTGAAGTTGCACTGCAGAGTGCGCCTCAGCATGCAAGTCCTTGTTCGGTATTGCTTCAAACCTAATGTGGCTCAGTTGATTCTACTAATCAGCTGTCCAACCATTGACCTGAAGGAAAAAAATCGCGAGAAAATATTCACAGAGACATGGCAGATTAAATAGATGAGTATCACAAGAATGAACTTTTCTCCAAGCTTGTGAAAAAAGGGCAATTTACTTGTCTTTTGCCCATTTGCGATGACAAAGAGCTAATTTCTAGAGGGGGCAATGGAACAGTCATTCTGCCCCATTTCACCAGTGTGGCCACAACCATATAGTGCTTAGCATTATGGTTTGTAGGCCCAGCTACCCCAGTGCGAATGTGGGACAGGACGATTGATCGGCACAAACCTGAGGGTTGCTGCTTATTTCTCCCATGTGGACCAAAAAAGAAGGGGCTCATGGTCAACAGTTCAACTATATTTTCTACTGAACCTTTAAGAAAGAGAGAAAAATTGAAAGATTGAAATGTGCTATTGTACTTGTGTTAAGAAGTACTGTGCACGTTGTATTCTAATTTTATTCCCTCCAGTGAACATAGGGCAGCTTTCCCATATGGTCTAGCGGTTAGGATTCCTGGTTTTCACCCAGGCGGCCCGGGTTCAACTCCCGGTATGGGAATCTGTGATTTTGATCTTGTTGAATTGAGAAATCTTTGCCGTCCTCTAAGCTGCGCTGCAGAGCTTTCCCAACCGCATAATTCCTGAGTAACTCTTGCATCGAACCTGACGTGACACAGCTGATCCTGCTAATCAGCAGTTTGTCTGTTTCCGTGAAGATCAGCAATCCCAAAAGTATTTTCTCGCATTGAAATGGCATATCAAACAGAACTGTTTTGCAAAAATGTACTTATGCACAAGCTTGTGAAAAAATGTTAATGTTCTCGTCGTCTCCGCATTTGCCATTATCATAAGCGAGGTTTTGTACACCAGGCCGATTCTACTAATCAGCTGTTCAAACTTTTACGTGAAGATTATCAGTCACGAGAATATTTTTTCACAGTGATATAGCACAGAAAACAGAACAGTGTGAAAAGAATGTCATTTTATTCAAGCTTGTGAAAAAAAGGCAATGTTTTCGTCATCTCCACATTTGCGGCTGTGGCAAGCGAGTTTCTCGTCCAGGACATGGAACAGTTTTTCTCTTCTCCTTTGACCGTGCGCCGTGATCGTATAGTGGTTAGTACTCTGCGTTGTGGCCGCAGCAACCCCGGTTCGAATCCGGGTCACGGCACTTGATCCTGTGAGTAGCTGCTCTGCTCTCCTGAGAGGACTGAAAAGAGGGGCTCATTTTAAGCACACTTTTTCTGCCAAACTGCCAGTTGTGCAAATGCATGGTTTTGACTCGGTCAGTTCGCCTGAAGAAAAATCTACTTTGATATCAATACAGGTCAGTCCCAGCCATCCAGCACCTTGTCATGCTTTCTTTCAATACTGGTGTTACACAAATGATTCACTATAATTAGCACTTAAACTACTTGAAGGTCCAGGGATTCAGATACCTTGTCCTCACCAAGGCAGCCTTAATTTGACTCCTGATATGGCAAAGTGAGTTTTTGACTGAAACACTTCAAAAGGACAGTCCAGGCTTGTAGGGTTTCATTTTGGCCCTTATAAGGCTAAGCAGTTTGAAGCACGAGGCATGTCCATCAGGGCACCATCTCAGGATTGCCCAACTGTCGACCGGGGCATAGACAGTCAGGTGCTTTTTCACACTACATGTAGACACACTTGCCTTTAAACTTTTCAGTCAATAAAAGACTGGTCAATTTTTTGGGACAGGCATGAGGTAGAGAAGAAAGGACGGAACAATAAAAGATTGGAATGCGCTTATTGGTACTGTGTTGAAGTGTTATCATGTATTGTATTTTTCCTTTTGTTGGCCTCATGTAGACAACTTAGCCACCTGTCCCATATGGTCTAGCGGTAAGGATTCCTGGTTCTCACCCAGGCGGCCCCGGTTCAACTCCCGGTATGGGAATTAGCCTCTTTAACTGGGTCAATTGCGATGATTTAGACATCTTTGAAGTTGCACTGCAGAGTGCGCCTCAGCATGCAAGTCCTTGTTCGGTATTGCTTCAAACCTAATGTGGCTCAGTTGATTCTACTAATCAGCTGTCCAACCATTGACCTGAAGGAAAAAAATCGCGAGAAAATATTCACAGAGACATGGCAGATTAAATAGATGAGAATCACAAGAATGAACTTTTCTCCAAGCTTGTGAAAAAAGGGCAATTTACTTGTCTTTTGCCCATTTGCGATGACAAAGAGCTAATTTCTAGAGGGGGCAATGGAACAGTCATTCTGCCCCATTTCACCAGTGTGGCCACAACCATATAGTGCTTAGCATTATGGTTTGTAGGCCCAGCTACCCCAGTGCGAATGTGGGACAGGACGATTGATCGGCACAAACCTGAGGGTTGCTGCTTATTTCTCCCATGTGGACCAAAAAAGAAGGGGCTCATGGTCAACAGTTCAACTATATTTTCTACTGAACCTTTAAGAAAGAGAGAAAAATTGAAAGATTGAAATGTGCTATTGTACTTGTGTTAAGAAGTACTGTGCACGTTGTATTCTAATTTTATTCCCTCCAGTGAACATAGGGCAGCTTTCCCATATGATCTAGCGGTTAGGATTCCTGGTTTTCACCCAAACGGCCCGGGTTCAACTCCCAGTATGGAAATCTGTGATTTTGATCTTGTTGAATTGAGAAATCTTTGCCGTCCTCTAAGCTCCGCTGCAGAGCCTTCCCAACCGCGTAATTCCTAAGTAACTCTTGCATCGAACCTGACGTGACACAGCTGATCCTGCTAATCAGCCGTTTGTCTGTTTCCGTGAAGATCAGCAATCCCAAAAGTATTTTCTGGCATTGAAATGGCATATCAAACAGAACTGTTTTGCAAAAATGTACTTATGCACAAGCTTGTGAAAAAATGTTAATGTTCTCGTCGTCTCCGCATTTGCCATTATCATAAGCGAGGTTTTGTACACCAGGCCGATTCTACTAATCAGCTGTTCAAACTTTTACGTGAAGATTATCAGTCACGAGAATATTTTTTCACAGTGATATAGCACAGAAAACAGAACAGTGTGAAAAGAATGTCATTTTATTCAAGCTTGTGAAAAAACGGCAATGTTTTCGTCATCTCCACATTTGCGGCTGTGGCAAGCGAGTTTCTCGTCCAGGACATGGAACAGTTTTTCTCTTCTCCTTTCGACTGTGCGCCGTGATCGTATAGTGGTTAGTACTCTGCGTTGTGGCCGCAGCAACCCCGGTTCGAATCCGGGTCACGGCACTTGATCCAGTGAGTAGCTGCTCTGCTCTCCTGAGAGGACTGAAAAGAGGGGCTCATTTTAAGCACACTTTTTCTGCCAAACTTCCAGTTGTGCAAATGCATGGTTTTGACTCGGTCAGTTCGCCTGAAGAAAAATCTACTTTGATATCAATACAGGTCAGTCCCAGCCATCCAGCACCTTGTCATGCTTTCTTTCAATACTGGTGTTACACAAATGATTCACTATAATTAGCACTTAAACTACTTGAAGGTCCAGGGATTCAGATACCTTGTCCTCACCAAGGCAGCCTTAATTTGACTCCTGATATGGCAAAGTGAGTTTTTGACTGAAACACTTCAAAAGGACAGTCCAGGCTTGTAGGGTTTCATTTTGGCCCTTATAAGGCTAAGCAGTTTGAAGCACGAGGCATGTCCATCAGGGCACCATCTCAGGATTGCCCAACTGTCGACCGGGGCATAGACAGTCAGGTGCTTTTTCACACTACATGTAGACACACTTGCCTTTAAACTTTTCAGTCAATAAAAGACTGGTCAATTTTTTGGGACAGGCATGAGGTAGAGAAGAAAGGACGGAACAATAAAAGATTGGAATGCGCTTATTGGTACTGTGTTGAAGTGTTATCATGTATTGTATTTTTCCTTTTGTTGGCCTCATGTAGACAACTTAGCCACCTGTCCCATATGGTCTAGCGGTAAGGATTCCTGGTTCTCACCCAGGCGGCCCGGGTTCAACTCCCGGTATGGGAATTAGCCTCTTTAACTGGGTCAATTGCGATGATTTAGACATCTTTGAAGTTGCACTGCAGAGTGCGCCTCAGCATGCAAGTCCTTGTTCGGTATTGCTTCAAACCTAATGTGGCTCAGTTGATTCTACTAATCAGCTGTCCAACCATTGACCTGAAGGAAAAAAATCGCGAGAAAATATTCACAGAGACATGGCAGATTAAATAGATGAGTATCACAAGAATGAACTTTTCTCCAAGCTTGTGAAAAAAGGGCAATTTACTTGTCTTTTGCCCATTTGCGATGACAAAGAGCTAATTTCTAGAGGGGGCAATGGAACAGTCATTCTGCCCCATTTCACCAGTGTGGCCACAACCATATAGTGCTTAGCATTATGGTTTGTAGGCCCAGCTACCCCAGTGCGAATGTGGGACAGGACGATTGATCGGCACAAACCTGAGGGTTGCTGCTTATTTCTCCCATGTGGACCAAAAAAGAAGGGGCTCATGGTCAACAGTTCAACTATATTTTCTACTGAACCTTTAAGAAAGAGAGAAAAATTGAAAGATTGAAATGTGCTATTGTACTTGTGTTAAGAAGTACTGTGCACGTTGTATTCTAATTTTATTCCCTCCAGTGAACATAGGGCAGCTTTCCCATATGGTCTAGCGGTTAGGATTCCTGGTTTTCACCCAGGCGGCCCGGGTTCAACTCCCGGTATGGGAATCTGTGATTTTGATCTTGTTGAATTGAGAAATCTTTGCCGTCCTCTAAGCTGCGCTGCAGAGCTTTCCCAACCGCATAATTCCTGAGTAACTCTTGCATCGAACCTGACGTGACACAGCTGATCCTGCTAATCAGCAGTTTGTCTGTTTCCGTGAAGATCAGCAATCCCAAAAGTATTTTCTCGCATTGAAATGGCATATCAAACAGAACTGTTTTGCAAAAATGTACTTATGCACAAGCTTGTGAAAAAATGTTAATGTTCTCGTCGTCTCCGCATTTGCCATTATCATAAGCGAGGTTTTGTACACCAGGCCGATTCTACTAATCAGCTGTTCAAACTTTTACGTGAAGATTATCAGTCACGAGAATATTTTTTCACAGTGATATAGCACAGAAAACAGAACAGTGTGAAAAGAATGTCATTTTATTCAAGCTTGTGAAAAAAAGGCAATGTTTTCGTCATCTCCACATTTGCGGCTGTGGCAAGCGAGTTTCTCGTCCAGGACATGGAACAGTTTTTCTCTTCTCCTTTGACCGTGCGCCGTGATCGTATAGTGGTTAGTACTCTGCGTTGTGGCCGCAGCAACCCCGGTTCGAATCCGGGTCACGGCACTTGATCCTGTGAGTAGCTGCTCTGCTCTCCTGAGAGGACTGAAAAGAGGGGCTCATTTTAAGCACACTTTTTCTGCCAAACTGCCAGTTGTGCAAATGCATGGTTTTGACTCGGTCAGTTCGCCTGAAGAAAAATCTACTTTGATATCAATACAGGTCAGTCCCAGCCATCCAGCACCTTGTCATGCTTTCTTTCAATACTGGTGTTACACAAATGATTCACTATAATTAGCACTTAAACTACTTGAAGGTCCAGGGATTCAGATACCTTGTCCTCACCAAGGCAGCCTTAATTTGACTCCTGATATGGCAAAGTGAGTTTTTGACTGAAACACTTCAAAAGGACAGTCCAGGCTTGTAGGGTTTCATTTTGGCCCTTATAAGGCTAAGCAGTTTGAAGCACGAGGCATGTCCATCAGGGCACCATCTCAGGATTGCCCAACTGTCGACCGGGGCATAGACAGTCAGGTGCTTTTTCACACTACATGTAGACACACTTGCCTTTAAACTTTTCAGTCAATAAAAGACTGGTCAATTTTTTGGGACAGGCATGAGGTAGAGAAGAAAGGACGGAACAATAAAAGATTGGAATGCGCTTATTGGTACTGTGTTGAAGTGTTATCATGTATTGTATTTTTCCTTTTGTTGGCCTCATGTAGACAACTTAGCCACCTGTCCCATATGGTCTAGCGGTAAGGATTCCTGGTTCTCACCCAGGCGGCCCGGGTTCAACTCCCGGTATGGGAATTAGCCTCTTTAACTGGGTCAATTGCGATGATTTAGACATCTTTGAAGTTGCACTGCAGAGTGCGCCTCAGCATGCAAGTCCTTGTTCGGTATTGCTTCAAACCTAATGTGGCTCAGTTGATTCTACTAATCAGCTGTCCAACCATTGACCTGAAGGAAAAAAATCGCGAGAAAATATTCACAGAGACATGGCAGATTAAATAGATGAGAATCACAAGAATGAACTTTTCTCCAAGCTTGTGAAAAAAGGGCAATTTACTTGTCTTTTGCCCATTTGCGATGACAAAGAGCTAATTTCTAGAGGGGGCAATGGAACAGTCATTCTGCCCCATTTCACCAGTGTGGCCACAACCATATAGTGCTTAGCATTATGGTTTGTAGGCCCAGCTACCCCAGTGCGAATGTGGGACAGGACGATTGATCGGCACAAACCTGAGGGTTGCTGCTTATTTCTCCCATGTGGACCAAAAAAGAAGGGGCTCATGGTCAACAGTTCAACTATATTTTCTACTGAACCTTTAAGAAAGAGAGAAAAATTGAAAGATTGAAATGTGCTATTGTACTTGTGTTAAGAAGTACTGTGCACGTTGTATTCTAATTTTATTCCCTCCAGTGAACATAGGGCAGCTTTCCCATATGATCTAGCGGTTAGGATTCCTGGTTTTCACCCAAACGGCCCGGGTTCAACTCCCAGTATGGAAATCTGTGATTTTGATCTTGTTGAATTGAGAAATCTTTGCCGTCCTCTAAGCTCCGCTGCAGAGCCTTCCCAACCGCGTAATTCCTAAGTAACTCTTGCATCGAACCTGACGTGACACAGCTGATCCTGCTAATCAGCCGTTTGTCTGTTTCCGTGAAGATCAGCAATCCCAAAAGTATTTTCTGGCATTGAAATGGCATATCAAACAGAACTGTTTTGCAAAAATGTACTTATGCACAAGCTTGTGAAAAAATGTTAATGTTCTCGTCGTCTCCGCATTTGCCATTATCATAAGCGAGGTTTTGTACACCAGGCCGATTCTACTAATCAGCTGTTCAAACTTTTACGTGAAGATTATCAGTCACGAGAATATTTTTTCACAGTGATATAGCACAGAAAACAGAACAGTGTGAAAAGAATGTCATTTTATTCAAGCTTGTGAAAAAACGGCAATGTTTTCGTCATCTCCACATTTGCGGCTGTGGCAAGCGAGTTTCTCGTCCAGGACATGGAACAGTTTTTCTCTTCTCCTTCGACTGTGCGCCGTTATCGTATAGTGGTTAGTACTCTGCGTTGTGGCCGCAGCAACCCCGGTTCGAATCCGGGTCACGGCACTTGATCCTGTGAGTAGCTGCTCTGCTCTCCTGAGAGGACTGAAAAGAGGGGCTCATTTTAAGCACACTTTTTCTGCCAAACTTCCAGTTGTGCAAATGCATGGTTTTGACTCGGTCAGTTCGCCTGAAGAAAAATCTACTTTGATATCAATACAGGTCAGTCCCAGCCATCCAGCACCTTGTCATGCTTTCTTTCAATACTGGTGTTACACAAATGATTCACTATAATTAGCACTTAAACTACTTGAAGGTCCAGGGATTCAGATACCTTGTCCTCACCAAGGCAGCCTTAATTTGACTCCTGATATGGCAAAGTGAGTTTTTGACTGAAACACTTCAAAAGGACAGTCCAGGCTTGTAGGGTTTCATTTTGGCCCTTATAAGGCTAAGCAGTTTGAAGCACGAGGCATGTCCATCAGGGCACCATCTCAGGATTGCCCAACTGTCGACCGGGGCATAGACAGTCAGGTGCTTTTTCACACTACATGTAGACACACTTGCCTTTAAACTTTTCAGTCAATAAAAGACTGGTCAATTTTTTGGGACAGGCATGAGGTAGAGAAGAAAGGACGGAACAATAAAAGATTGGAATGCGCTTATTGGTACTGTGTTGAAGTGTTATCATGTATTGTATTTTTCCTTTTGTTGGCCTCATGTAGACAACTTAGCCACCTGTCCCATATGGTCTAGCGGTAAGGATTCCTGGTTCTCACCCAGGCGGCCCGGGTTCAACTCCCGGTATGGGAATTAGCCTCTTTAACTGGGTCAATTGCGATGATTTAGACATCTTTGAAGTTGCACTGCAGAGTGCGCCTCAGCATGCAAGTCCTTGTTCGGTATTGCTTCAAACCTAATGTGGCTCAGTTGATTCTACTAATCAGCTGTCCAACCATTGACCTGAAGGAAAAAAATCGCGAGAAAATATTCACAGAGACATGGCAGATTAAATAGATGAGTATCACAAGAATGAACTTTTCTCCAAGCTTGTGAAAAAAGGGCAATTTACTTGTCTTTTGCCCATTTGCGATGACAAAGAGCTAATTTCTAGAGGGGGCAATGGAACAGTCATTCTGCCCCATTTCACCAGTGTGGCCACAACCATATAGTGCTTAGCATTATGGTTTGTAGGCCCAGCTACCCCAGTGCGAATGTGGGACAGGACGATTGATCGGCACAAACCTGAGGGTTGCTGCTTATTTCTCCCATGTGGACCAAAAAAGAAGGGGCTCATGGTCAACAGTTCAACTATATTTTCTACTGAACCTTTAAGAAAGAGAGAAAAATTGAAAGATTGAAATGTGCTATTGTACTTGTGTTAAGAAGTACTGTGCACGTTGTATTCTAATTTTATTCCCTCCAGTGAACATAGGGCAGCTTTCCCATATGGTCTAGCGGTTAGGATTCCTGGTTTTCACCCAGGCGGCCCGGGTCCAACTCCCGGTATGGGAATCTGTGATTTTGATCTTGTTGAATTGAGAAATCTTTGCCGTCCTCTAAGCTGCGCTGCAGAGCTTTCCCAACCGCATAATTCCTGAGTAACTCTTGCATCGAACCTGACGTGACACAGCTGATCCTGCTAATCAGCAGTTTGTCTGTTTCCGTGAAGATCAGCAATCCCAAAAGTATTTTCTCGCATTGAAATGGCATATCAAACAGAACTGTTTTGCAAAAATGTACTTATGCACAAGCTTGTGAAAAAATGTTAATGTTCTCGTCGTCTCCGCATTTGCCATTATCATAAGCGAGGTTTTGTACACCAGGCCGATTCTACTAATCAGCTGTTCAAACTTTTACGTGAAGATTATCAGTCACGAGAATATTTTTTCACAGTGATATAGCACAGAAAACAGAACAGTGTGAAAAGAATGTCATTTTATTCAAGCTTGTGAAAAAAAGGCAATGTTTTCGTCATCTCCACATTTGCGGCTGTGGCAAGCGAGTTTCTCGTCCAGGACATGGAACAGTTTTTCTCTTCTCCTTTGACCGTGCGCCGTGATCGTATAGTGGTTAGTACTCTGCGTTGTGGCCGCAGCAACCCCGGTTCGAATCCGGGTCACGGCACTTGATCCTGTGAGTAGCTGCTCTGCTCTCCTGAGAGGACTGAAAAGAGGGGCTCATTTTAAGCACACTTTTTCTGCCAAACTGCCAGTTGTGCAAATGCATGGTTTTGACTCGGTCAGTTCGCCTGAAGAAAAATCTACTTTGATATCAATACAGGTCAGTCCCAGCCATCCAGCACCTTGTCATGCTTTCTTTCAATACTGGTGTTACACAAATGATTCACTATAATTAGCACTTAAACTACTTGAAGGTCCAGGGATTCAGATACCTTGTCCTCACCAAGGCAGCCTTAATTTGACTCCTGATATGGCAAAGTGAGTTTTTGACTCAAACACTTCAAAAGGACAGTCCAGGCTTGTAGGGTTTCATTTTGGCCCTTATAAGGCTAAGCAGTTTGAAGCACGAGGCATGTCCATCAGGGCACCATCTCAGGATTGCCCAACTGTCGACCGGGGCATAGACAGTCAGGTGCTTTTTCACACTACATGTAGACACACTTGCCTTTAAACTTTTCAGTCAATAAAAGACTGGTCAATTTTTTGGGACAGGCATGAGGTAGAGAAGAAAGGACGGAACAATAAAAGATTGGAATGCGCTTATTGGTACTGTGTTGAAGTGTTATCATGTATTGTATTTTTCTTTTTGTTGGCCTCATGTAGACAACTTAGCCACCTGTCCCATATGGTCTAGCGGTAAGGATTCCTGGTTCTCACCCAGGCGGCCCGGGTTCAACTCCCGGTATGGGAATCAGTCTCTTTAACTGGGTCAATTGCGATGATTTAGACATCTTTGAAGTTGCACTGCAGAGTGCGCCTCAGCATGCAAGTCCTTGTTCGGTATTGCTTCAAACCTAATGTGGCTCAGTTGATTCTACTAATCAGCTGTCCAACCATTGACCTGAAGGAAAAAAATCGCGAGAAAATATTCACAGAGACATGGCAGATTAAATAGATGAGTATCACAAGAATGAACTTTTCTCCAAGCTTGTGAAAAAAGGGCAATTTACTTGTCTTTTGCCCATCTGCGATGACAAAGAGCTAATTTCTAGAGGGGGCAATGGAACAGTCATTCTGCCCCATTTCACCAGTGTGGCCACAACCATATAGTGCTTAGCATTATGGTTTGTAGGCCCAGCTACCCCAGTGCGAATGTGGGACAGGACGATTGATCGGCACAAACCTGAGGGTTGCTGCTTATTTCTCCCATGTGGACCAAAAAAGAAGGGGCTCATGGTCAACAGTTCAACTATATTTTCTACTGAACCTTTAAGAAAGAGAGAAAAATTGAAAGATTGAAATGTGCTATTGTACTTGTGTTAAGAAGTACTGTGCACGTTGTATTCTAATTTTATTCCCTCCAGTGAACAAAGGGTAGCTTTCCCATATGGTCTAGCGGTTCGGATTCCTGGTTTTCACCCAGGCGGCCCGGGTTCAACTCCCGGTATGGGAATCTGTGATTTTGATCTTGTTGAATTGAGAAATCTTTGCCGTCCTCTAAGCTGCGCTGCAGAGCTTTCCCAACCGCATAATTCCTGAGTAACTCTTGCATCGAACCTGACGTGACACAGCTGATCCTGCTAATCAGCAGTTTGTCTGTTTCCGTGAAGATCAGCAATCCCAAAAGTATTTTCTCGCATTGAAATGGCATATCAAACAGAACTGTTTTGCAAAAATGTACTTATGCACAAGCTTGTGAAAAAATGTTAATGTTCTCGTCGTCTCCGCATTTGCCATTATCATAAGCGAGGTTTTGTACACCAGGCCGATTCTACTAATCAGCTGTTCAAACTTTTACGTGAAGATTATCAGTCACGAGAATATTTTTTCACAGTGATATAGCACAGAAAACAGAACAGTGTGAAAAGAATGTCATTTTATTCAAGCTTGTGAAAAAAAGGCAATGTTTTCGTCATCTCCACATTTGCGGCTGTGGCAAGCGAGTTTCTCGTCCAGGACATGGAACAGTTTTTCTCTTCTCCTTTGACCGTGCGCCGTGATCGTATAGTGGTTAGTACTCTGCGTTGTGGCCGCAGCAACCCCGGTTCGAATCCGGGTCACGGCACTTGATCCTGTGAGTAGCTGCTCTGCTCTCCTGAGAGGACTGAAAAGAGGGGCTCATTTTAAGCACACTTTTTCTGCCAAACTGCCAGTTGTGCAAATGCATGGTTTTGACTCGGTCAGTTCGCCTGAAGAAAAATCTACTTTGATATCAATACAGGTCAGTCCCAGCCATCCAGCACCTTGTCATGCTTTCTTTCAATACTGGTGTTACACAAATGATTCACTATAATTAGCACTTAAACTACTTGAAGGTCCAGGGATTCAGATACCTTGTCCTCACCAAGGCAGCCTTAATTTGACTCCTGATATGGCAAAGTGAGTTTTTGACTGAAACACTTCAAAAGGACAGTCCAGGCTTGTAGGGTTTCATTTTGGCCCTTATAAGGCTAAGCAGTTTGAAGCACGAGGCATGTCCATCAGGGCACCATCTCAGGATTGCCCAACTGTCGACCGGGGCATAGACAGTCAGGTGCTTTTTCACACTACATGTAGACACACTTGCCTTTAAACTTTTCAGTCAATAAAAGACTGGTCAATTTTTTGGGACAGGCATGAGGTAGAGAAGAAAGGACGGAACAATAAAAGATTGGAATGCGCTTATTGGTACTGTGTTGAAGTGTTATCATGTATTGTATTTTTCCTTTTGTTGGCCTCATGTAGACAACTTAGCCACCTGTCCCATATGGTCTAGCGGTAAGGATTCCTGGTTCTCACCCAGGCGGCCCGGGTTCAACTCCCGGTATGGGAATCAGTCTCTTTAACTGGGTCAATTGCGATGATTTAGACATCTTTGAAGTTGCACTGCAGAGTGCGCCTCAGCATGCAAGTCCTTGTTCGGTATTGCTTCAAACCTAATGTGGCTCAGTTGATTCTACTAATCAGCTGTCCAACCATTGACCTGAAGGAAAAAAATCGCGAGAAAATATTCACAGAGACATGGCAGATTAAATAGATGAGTATCACAAGAATGAACTTTTCTCCAAGCTTGTGAAAAAAGGGCAATTTACTTGTCTTTTGCCCATTTGCGATGACAAATAGCTAATTTCTAGAGGGGGCAATGGAACAGTCATTCTGCCCCATTTCACCAGTGTGGCCACAACCATATAGTGCTTAGCATTATGGTTTGTAGGCCCAGCTACCCCAGTGCGAATGTGGGACAGGACGATTGATCGGCACAAACCTGAGGGTTGCTGCTTATTTCTCCCATGTGGACCAAAAAAGAAGGGGCTCATGGTCAACAGTTCAACTATATTTTCTACTGAACCTTTAAGAAAGAGAGAAAAATTGAAAGATTGAAATGTGCTATTGTACTTGTGTTAAGAAGTACTGTGCACGTTGTATTCTAATTTTATTCCCTCCAGTTAACATAGGGCAGCTTTCCCATATGGTCTAGCGGTTAGGATTCCTGGTTTTCACCCAGGCGGCCCGGGTTCAACTCCCGGTATGGGAATCTGTGATTTTGATCTTGTTGAATTGAGAAATCTTTGCCGTCCTCTAAGCTGCGCTGCAGAGCTTTCCCAACCGCATAATTCCTGAGTAACTCTTGCATCGAACCTGACGTGACACAGCTGATCCTGCTAATCAGCAGTTTGTCTGTTTCCGTGAAGATCAGCAATCCCAAAAGTATTTTCTCGCATTGAAATGGCATATCAAACAGAACTGTTTTGCAAAAATGTACTTATGCACAAGCTTGTGAAAAAATGTTAATGTTCTCGTCGTCTCCGCATTTGCCATTATCATAAGCGAGGTTTTGTACACCAGGCCGATTCTACTAATCAGCTGTTCAAACTTTTACGTGAAGATTATCAGTCACGAGAATATTTTTTCACAGTGATATAGCACAGAAAACAGAACAGTGTGAAAAGAATGTCATTTTATTCAAGCTTGTGAAAAAAAGGCAATGTTTTCGTCATCTCCACATTTGCGGCTGTGGCAAGCGAGTTTCTCGTCCAGGACATGGAACAGTTTTTCTCTTCTCCTTTGACCGTGCGCCGTGATCGTATAGTGGTTAGTACTCTGCGTTGTGGCCGCAGCAACCCCGGTTCGAATCCGGGTCACGGCACTTGATCCTGTGAGTAGCTGCTCTGCTCTCCTGAGAGGACTGAAAAGAGGGGCTCATTTTAAGCACACTTTTTCTGCCAAACTGCCAGTTGTGCAAATGCATGGTTTTGACTCGGTCAGTTCGCCTGAAGAAAAATCTACTTTGATATCAATACAGGTCAGTCCCAGCCATCCAGCACCTTGTCATGCTTTCTTTCAATACTGGTGTTACACAAATGATTCACTATAATTAGCACTTAAACTACTTGAAGGTCCAGGGATTCAGATACCTTGTCCTCACCAAGGCAGCCTTAATTTGACTCCTGATATGGCAAAGTGAGTTTTTGACTCAAACACTTCAAAAGGACAGTCCAGGCTTGTAGGGTTTCATTTTGGCCCTTATAAGGCTAAGCAGTTTGAAGCACGAGGCATGTCCATCAGGGCACCATCTCAGGATTGCCCAACTGTCGACCGGGGCATAGACAGTCAGGTGCTTTTTCACACTACATGTAGACACACTTGCCTTTAAACTTTTCAGTCAATAAAAGACTGGTCAATTTTTTGGGACAGGCATGAGGTAGAGAAGAAAGGACGGAACAATAAAAGATTGGAATGCGCTTATTGGTACTGTGTTGAAGTGTTATCATGTATTGTATTTTTCCTTTTGTTGGCCTCATGTAGACAACTTAGCCACCTGTCCCATATGGTCTAGCGGTAAGGATTCCTGGTTCTCACCCAGGCGGCCCGGGTTCAACTCCCGGTATGGGAATCAGTCTCTTTAACTGGGTCAATTGCGATGATTTAGACATCTTTGAAGTTGCACTGCAGAGTGCGCCTCAGCATGCAAGTCCTTGTTCGGTATTGCTTCAAACCTAATGTGGCTCAGTTGATTCTACTAATCAGTTGTCCAACCATTGACCTGAAGGAAAAAAATCGCGAGAAAATATTCACAGAGACATGGCAGATTAAATAGATGAGTATCACAAGAATGAACTTTTCTCCAAGCTTGTGAAAAAAGGGCAATTTACTTGTCTTTTGCCCATTTGCGATGACAAAGAGCTAATTTCTAGAGGGGGCAATGGAACAGTCATTCTGCCCCATTTCACCAGTGTGGCCACAACCATATAGTGCTTAGCATTATGGTTTGTAGGCCCAGCTACCCCAGTGCGAATGTGGGACAGGACGATTGATCGGCACAAACCTGAGGGTTGCTGCTTATTTCTCCCATGTGGACCAAAAAAGAAGGGGCTCATGGTCAACAGTTCAACTATATTTTCTACTGAACCTTTAAGAAAGAGAGAAAAATTGAAAGATTGAAATGTGCTATTGTACTTGTGTTAAGAAGTACTGTGCACGTTGTATTCTAATTTTATTCCCTCCAGTGAACATAGGGTAGCTTTCCCATATGGTCTAGCGGTTCGGATTCCTGGTTTTCACCCAGGCGGCCCGGGTTCAACTCCCGGTATGGGAATCTGTGATTTTGATCTTGTTGAATTGAGAAATCTTTGCCGTCCTCTAAGCTGCGCTGCAGAGCTTTCCCAACCGCATAATTCCTGAGTAACTCTTGCATCGAACCTGACGTGACACAGCTGATCCTGCTAATCAGCAGTTTGTCTGTTTCCGTGAAGATCAGCAATCCCAAAAGTATTTTCTCGCATTGAAATGGCATATCAAACAGAACTGTTTTGCAAAAATGTACTTATGCACAAGCTTGTGAAAAAATGTTAATGTTCTCGTCGTCTCCGCATTTGCCATTATCATAAGCGAGGTTTTGTACACCAGGCCGATTCTACTAATCAGCTGTTCAAACTTTTACGTGAAGATTATCAGTCACGAGAATATTTTTTCACAGTGATATAGCACAGAAAACAGAACAGTGTGAAAAGAATGTCATTTTATTCAAGCTTGTGAAAAAAAGGCAATGTTTTCGTCATCTCCACATTTGCGGCTGTGGCAAGCGAGTTTCTCGTCCAGGACATGGAACAGTTTTTCTCTTCTCCTTTGACCGTGCGCCGTGATCGTATAGTGGTTAGTACTCTGCGTTGTGGCCGCAGCAACCCCGGTTCGAATCCGGGTCACGGCACTTGATCCTGTGAGTAGCTGCTCTGCTCTCCTGAGAGGACTGAAAAGAGGGGCTCATTTTAAGCACACTTTTTCTGCCAAACTGCCAGTTGTGCAAATGCATGGTTTTGACTCGGTCAGTTCGCCTGAAGAAAAATCTACTTTGATATCAATACAGGTCAGTCCCAGCCATCCAGCACCTTGTCATGCTTTCTTTCAATACTGGTGTTACACAAATGATTCACTATAATTAGCACTTAAACTACTTGAAGGTCCAGGGATTCAGATACCTTGTCCTCACCAAGGCAGCCTTAATTTGACTCCTGATATGGCAAAGTGAGTTTTTGACTCAAACACTTCAAAAGGACAGTCCAGGCTTGTAGGGTTTCATTTTGGCCCTTATAAGGCTAAGCAGTTTGAAGCACGAGGCATGTCCATCAGGGCACCATCTCAGGATTGCCCAACTGTCGACCGGGGCATAGACAGTCAGGTGCTTTTTCACACTACATGTAGACACACTTGCCTTTAAACTTTTCAGTCAATAAAAGACTGGTCAATTTTTTGGGACAGGCATGAGGTAGAGAAGAAAGGACGGAACAATAAAAGATTGGAATGCGCTTATTGGTACTGTGTTGAAGTGTTATCATGTATTGTATTTTTCCTTTTGTTAGTCACCTGTCCCATATGGTCTAGCGGTAAGGATTCCTGGTTCTCACCCAGGCGGCCCGGGTTCAACTCCCGGTGTGGGAATCAGTCTCTTTAACTGGGTCAATTGCGATGATTTAGACATCTTTGAAGTTGCACTGCAGAGTGCGCCTCAGCATGCAAGTCCTTGTTCGGTATTGCTTCAAACCTAATGTGGCTCAGTTGATTCTACTAATCAGCTGTCCAACCATTGACCTGAAGGAAAAAAATCGCGAGAAAATATTCACAGAGACATGGCAGATTAAATAGATGAGAATCACAAGAATGAACTTTTCTCCAAGCTTGTGAAAAAAGGGCAATTTACTTGTCTTTTGCCCATTTGCGATGACAAAGAGCTCATTTCTAGAGGGGGCAATGGAACAGTCATTCTGCCCCATTTCACCAGTGTGGCCACAACCATATAGTGCTTAGCATTATGGTTTGTAGGCCCAGCTACCCCAGTGCGAATGTGGGACAGGACGATTGATCGGCACAAACCTGAGGGTTGCTGCTTATTTCTCCCATGTGGACCAAAAAAGAAGGGGCTCATGGTCAACAGTTCAACTATATTTTCTACTGAACCTTTAAGAAAGAGAGAAAAATTGAAAGATTGAAATGTGCTATTGTACTTGTGTTAAGAAGTACTGTGCACGTTGTATTCTAATTTTATTCCCTCCAGTGAACATAGGGCAGCTTTCCCATATGGTCTAGCAGTTAGGATTCCTGGTTTTCACCCAAGCGGCCCGGGTTCAACTCCCGGTATGGAAATCTGTGATTTTGATCTTGTTGAATTGAGAAATCTTTGCCGTCCTCTAAGCTCCGCTGCAGAGCCTTCCCAACCGCGTAATTCCTAAGTAACTCTTGCATCGAACCTGACGTGACACAGCTGATCCTGCTAATCAGCAGTTTGTCTGTTTCCGTGAAGATCAGCAATCCCAAAAGTATTTTCTCGCATTGAAATGGCATATCAAACAGAACTGTTTTGCAAAAATGTACTGATGCACAAGCTTGTGAAAAAATGTTAATGTTCTCGTCGTCTCCGCATTTGCCATTATCATAAGCGAGGTTTTGTACACCAGGCCGATTCTACTAATCAGCTGTTCAAACTTTTACGTGAAGATTATCAGTCACGAGAATATTTTTTCACAGTGATATAGCACAGAAAACAGAACAGTGTGAAAAAAATGTCATTTTATTCAAGCTTGTGAAAAAAAGGCAATGTTTTCGTCATCTCCACATTTGCGGCTGTGGCAAGCGAGTTTCTCGTCCAGGACATGGAACAGTTTTTCTCTTCTCCTTTGACCGTGCGCCGTGATCGTATAGTGGTTAGTACTCTGCGTTGTGGCCGCAGCAACCCCGGTTCGAATCCGGGTCACGGCACTTGATCCTGTGAGTAGCTGCTCTGCTCTCCTGAGAGGACTGAAAAGAGGGGCTCATTTTAAGCACACTTTTTCTGCCAAACTTCCAGTTGTGCAAATGCATGGTTTTGACTCGGTCAGTTCGCCTGAAGAAAAATCTACTTTGATATCAATACAGGTCAGTCCCAGCCATCCAGCACCTTGTCATGCTTTCTTTCAATACTGGTGTTACACAAATGATTCACTATAATTAGCACTTAAACTACTTGAAGGTCCAGGGATTCAGATACCTTGTCCTCACCAAGGCAGCCTTAATTTGACTCCTGATATGGCAAAGTGAGTTTTTGACTGAAACACTTCAAAAGGACAGTCCAGGCTTGTAGGGTTTCATTTTGGCCCTTATAAGGCTAAGCAGTTTGAAGCACGAGGCATGTCCATCAGGGCACCATCTCAGGATTGCCCAACTGTCGACCGGGGCATAGACAGTCAGGTGCTTTTTCACACTACATGTAGACACACTTGCCTTTAAACTTTTCAGTCAATAAAAGACTGGTCAATTTTTTGGGACAGGCATGAGGTAGAGAAGAAAGGACGGAACAATAAAAGATTGGAATGCGCTTATTGGTACTGTGTTGAAGTGTTATCATGTATTGTATTTTTCCTTTTATTAGCCACCTGTCCCATATGGTCTAGCGGTAAGGATTCCTGGTTCTCACCCAGGCGGCCCGGGTTCAACTCCCGGTGTGGGAATCAGTCTCTTTAACTGGGTCAATTGCAATGATTTAGACATCTTTGAAGTTGCACTGCAGAGTGCGCCTCAGCATGCAAGTCCTTGTTCGGTATTGCTTCAAACCTAATGTGGCTCAGTTGATTCTACTAATCAGCTGTCCAACCATTGACCTGAAGGAAAAAAATCGCGAGAAAATATTCACAGAGACATGGCAGATTAAATAGATGAGAATCGCAAGAATGAACTTTTCTCCAAGCTTGTGAAAAAAGGGCAATTTACTTGTCTTTTGCCCATTTGCGATGACAAAGAGCTCATTTCTAGAGGGGGCAATGGAACAGTCATTCTGCCCCATTTCACCAGTGTGGCCACAACCATATAGTGCTTAGCATTATGGTTTGTAGGCCCAGCTACCCCAGTGCGAATGTGGGACAGGACGATTGATCGGCACAAACCTGAGGGTTGCTGCTTATTTCTCCCATGTGGACCAAAAAAGAAGGGGCTCATGGTCAACAGTTCAACTATATTTTCTACTGAACCTTTAAGAAAGAGAGAAAAATTGAAAGATTGAAATGTGCTATTGTACTTGTGTTAAGAAGTACTGTGCACGTTGTATTCTAATTTTATTCCCTCCAGTGAACATAGGGCAGCTTTCCCATATGGTCTAGCGGTTAGGATACCTGGTTTTCACCCAAGCGGCCCGGGTTCAACTCCCGGTATGGAAATCTGTGATTTTGATCTTGTTGAATTGAGAAATCTTTGCCGTCCTCTCAGCTCCGCTGCAGAGCCTTCCCAACCGCGTAATTCCTAAGTAACTCTTGCATCGAACCTGACGTGACACAGCTGATCCTGCTAATCAGCAGTTTGTCTGTTTCCGTGAAGATCAGCAATCCCAAAAGTATTTTCTCGCATTGAAATGGCATATCAAACAGAACTGTTTTGCAAAAATGTACTGATGCACAAGCTTGTGAAAAAATGTTAATGTTCTCGTCGTCTCCGCATTTGCCATTATCATAAGCGAGGTTTTGTACACCAGGCCGATTCTACTAATCAGCTGTTCAAACTTTTACGTGAAGATTATCAGTCACGAGAATATTTTTTCACAGTGATATAGCACAGAAAACAGAACAGTGTGAAAAAAATGTCATTTTATTCAAGCTTGTGAAAAAAAGGAAATGTTTTCGTCATCTCCACATTTGCGGCTGTGGCAAGCGAGTTTCTCGTCCAGGACATGGAACAGTTTTTCTCTTCTCCTTTGACCGTGCGCCGTGATCGTATAGTGGTTAGTACTCTGCGTTGTGGCCGCAGCAACCCCGGTTCGAATCCGGGTCACGGCACTTGATCCTGTGAGTAGCTGCTCTGCTCTCCTGAGAGGACTGAAAAGAGGGGCTCATTTTAAGCACACTTTTTCTGCCAAACTTCCAGTTGTGCAAATGCATGGTTTTGACTCGGTCAGTTCGCCTGAAGAAAAATCTACTTTGATATCAATACAGGTCAGTCCCAGCCATCCAGCACCTTGTCATGCTTTCTTTCAATACTGGTGTTACACAAATGATTCACTATAATTAGCACTTAAACTACTTGAAGGTCCAGGGATTCAGATACCTTGTCCTCACCAAGGCAGCCTTAATTTGACTCCTGATATGGCAAAGTGAGTTTTTGACTCAAACACTTCAAAAGGACAGTCCAGGCTTGTAGGGTTTCATTTTGGCCCTTATAAGGCTAAGCAGTTTGAAGCACGAGGCATGTCCATCAGGGCACCATCTCAGGATTGCCCAACTGTCGACCGGGGCATAGACAGTCAGGTGCTTTTTCACACTACATGTAGACACACTTGCCTTTAAACTTTTCAGTCAATAAAAGACTGGTCAATTTTTTGGGACAGGCATGAGGTAGAGAAGAAAGGACGGAACAATAAAAGATTGGAATGCGCTTATTGGTACTGTGTTGAAGTGTTATCATGTATTGTATTTTTCCTTTTGTTGGCCTCATGTAGACAACTTAGCCACCTGTCCCATATGGTCTAGCGGTAAGGATTCCTGGTTCTCACCCAGGCGGCCCGGGTTCAACTCCCGGTATGGGAATCAGTCTCTTTAACTGGGTCAATTGCGATGATTTAGACATCTTTGAAGTTGCACTGCAGAGTGCGCCTCAGCATGCAAGTCCTTGTTCGGTATTGCTTCAAACCTAATGTGGCTCAGTTGATTCTACTAATCAGCTGTCCAACCATTGACCTGAAGGAAAAAAATCGCGAGAAAATATTCACAGAGACATGGCAGATTAAATAGATGAGTATCACAAGAATGAACTTTTCTCCAAGCTTGTGAAAAAAGGGCAATTTACTTGTCTTTTGCCCATTTGCGATGACAAAGAGCTCATTTCTAGAGGGGGCAATGGAACAGTCATTCTGCCCCATTTCACCAGTGTGGCCACAACCATATAGTGCTTAGCATTATGGTTTGTAGGCCCAGCTACCCCAGTGCGAATGTGGGACAGGACGATTGATCGGCACAAACCTGAGGGTTGCTGCTTATTTCTCCCATGTGGACCAAAAAAGAAGGGGCTCATGGTCAACAGTTCAACTATATTTTCTACTGAACCTTTAAGAAAGAGAGAAAAATTGAAAGATTGAAATGTGCTATTGTACTTGTGTTAAGAAGTACTGTGCACGTTGTATTCTAATTTTATTCCCTCCAGTGAACATAGGGCAGCTTTCCCATATGGTCTAGCGGTTAGGATACCTGGTTTTCACCCAAGCGGCCCGGGTTCAACTCCCGGTATGGAAATCTGTGATTTTGATCTTGTTGAATTGAGAAATCTTTGCCGTCCTCTCAGCTCCGCTGCAGAGCCTTCCCAACCGCGTAATTCCTAAGTAACTCTTGCATCGAACCTGACGTGACACAGCTGATCCTGCTAATCAGCAGTTTGTCTGTTTCCGTGAAGATCAGCAATCCCAAAAGTATTTTCTCGCATTGAAATGGCATATCAAACAGAACTGTTTTGCAAAAATGTACTGATGCACAAGCTTGTGAAAAAATGTTAATGTTCTCGTCGTCTCCGCATTTGCCATTATCATAAGCGAGGTTTTGTACACCAGGCCGATTCTACTAATCAGCTGTTCAAACTTTTACGTGAAGATTATCAGTCACGAGAATATTTTTTCACAGTGATATAGCACAGAAAACAGAACAGTGTGAAAAAAATGTCATTTTATTCAAGCTTGTGAAAAAAAGGCAATGTTTTCGTCATCTCCACATTTGCGGCTGTGGCAAGCGAGTTTCTCGTCCAGGACATGGAACAGTTTTTCTCTTCTCCTTTGACCGTGCGCCGTGATCGTATAGTGGTTAGTACTCTGCGTTGTGGCCGCAGCAACCCCGGTTCGAATCCGGGTCACGGCACTTGATCCTGTGAGTAGCTGCTCTGCTCACCTGAGAGGACTGAAAAGAGGGGCTCATTTTAAGCACACTTTTTCTGCCAAACTTCCAGTTGTGCAAATGCATGGTTTTGACTCGGTCAGTTCGCCTGAAGAAAAATCTACTTTGATATCAATACAGGTCAGTCCCAGCCATCCAGCACCTTGTCATGCTTTCTTTCAATACTGGTGTTACACAAATGATTCACTATAATTAGCACTTAAACTACTTGAAGGTCCAGGGATTCAGATACCTTGTCCTCACCAAGACAGCCTTAATTTGACTCCTGATATGGCAAAGTGAGTTTTTGACTCAAACACTTCAAAAGGACAGTCCAGGCTTGTAGGGTTTCATTTTGGCCCTTATAAGGCTAAGCAGTTTGAAGCACGAGGCATGTCCATCAGGGCACCATCTCAGGATTGCCCAACTGTCGACCGGGGCATAGACAGTCAGGTGCTTTTTCACACTACATGTAGACACACTTGCCTTTAAACTTTTCAGTCAATAAAAGACTGGTCAATTTTTTGGGACAGGCATGAGGTAGAGAAGAAAGGACGGAACAATAAAAGATTGGAATGCGCTTATTGGTACTGTGTTGAAGTGTTATCATGTATTGTATTTTTCCTTTTGTTGGCCTCATGTAGACAACTTTGCCAACTGTCCCATATGGTCTAGCGGTAAGGATTCCTGGTTCTCACCCAGGCGGCCCGGGTTCAACTCCCGGTGTGGGAATCAGTCTCTTTAACTGGGTCAATTGCGATGATTTAGACATCTTTGAAGTTGCACTGCAGAGTGCGCCTCAGCATGCAAGTCCTTGTTCGGTATTGCTTCAAACCTAATGTGGCTCAGTTGATTCTACTAATCAGCTGTCCAACCATTGACCTGAAGGAAAAAAATCGCGAGAAAATATTCACAGAGACATGGCAGATTAAATAGATGAGAATCACAAGAATGAACTTTTCTCCAAGCTTGTGAAAAAAGGGCAATTTACTTGTCTTTTGCCCATTTGCGATGACAAAGAGCTCATTTCTAGAGGGGGCAATGGAACAGTCATTCTGCCCCATTTCACCAGTGTGGCCACAACCATATAGTGCTTAGCATTATGGTTTGTAGGCCCAGCTACCCCAGTGCGAATGTGGGACAGGACGATTGATCGGCACAAACCTGAGGGTTGCTGCTTATTTCTCCCATGTGGACCAAAAAAGAAGGGGCTCATGGTCAACAGTTCAACTATATTTTCTACTGAACCTTTAAGAAAGAGAGAAAAATTGAAAGATTGAAATGTGCTATTGTACTTGTGTTAAGAAGTACTGTGCACGTTGTATTCTAATTTTATTCCCTCCAGTGAACAAAGGGCAGCTTTCCCATATGGTCTAGCGGTTAGGATTCCTGGTTTTCACCCAGGCGGCCCGGGTTCAACTCCCGGTATGGGAATCTGTGATTTTGATCTTGTTGAATTGAGAAATCTTTGCCGTCCTCTAAGCTCCGCTGCAGAGCCTTCCCAACCGCGTAATTCCTAAGTAACTCTTGCATCGAACCTGACGTGACACAGCTGATCCTGCTAATCAGCAGTTTGTCTGTTTCCGTGAAGATCAGCAATCCCAAAAGTATTTTCTCGCATTGAAATGGCATATCAAACAGAACTGTTTTGCAAAAATGTACTTATGCACAAGCTTGTGAAAAAATGTTAATGTTCTCGTCGTCTCCGCATTTGCCATTATCATAAGCGAGGTTTTGTACACCAGGCCGATTCTACTAATCAGCTGTTCAAACTTTTACGTGAAGATTATCAGTCACGAGAATATTTTTTCACAGTGATATAGCACAGAAAACAGAACAGTGTGAAAAGAATGTCATTTTATTCAAGCTTGTGAAAAAAAGGCAATGTTTTCGTCATCTCCACATTTGCGGCTGTGGCAAGCGAGTTTCTCGTCCAGGACATGGAACAGTTTTTCTCTTCTCCTTTGACCGTGCGCCGTGATCGTATAGTGGTTAGTACTCTGCGTTGTGGCCGCAGCAACCCCGGTTCGAATCCGGGTCACGGCACTTGATCCTGTGAGTAGCTGCTCTGCTCTCCTGAGAGGACTGAAAAGAGGGGCTCATTTTAAGCACACTTTTTCTGCCAAACTTCCAGTTGTGCAAATGCATGGTTTTGACTCGGTCAGTTCGCCTGAAGAAAAATCTACTTTGATATCAATACAGGTCAGTCCCAGCCATCCAGCACCTTGTCATGCTTTCTTTCAATACTGGTGTTACACAAATGATTCACTATAATTAGCACTTAAACTACTTGAAGGTCCAGGGATTCAGATACCTTGTCCTCACCAAGGCAGCCTTAATTTGACTCCTGATATGGCAAAGTGAGTTTTTGACTCAAACACTTCAAAAGGACAGTCCAGGCTTGTAGGGTTTCATTTTGGCCCTTATAAGGCTAAGCAGTTTGAAGCACGAGGCATGTCCATCAGGGCACCATCTCAGGATTGCCCAACTGTCGACCGGGGCATAGACAGTCAGGTGCTTTTTCACACTACATGTAGACACACTTGCCTTTAAACTTTTCAGTCAATAAAAGACTGGTCAATTTTTTGGGACAGGCATGAGGTAGAGAAGAAAGGACGGAACAATAAAAGATTGGAATGCGCTTATTGGTACTGTGTTGAAGTGTTATCATGTATTGTATTTTTCCTTTTGTTGGCCTCATGTAGACAACTTAGCCACCTGTCCCATATGGTCTAGCGGTAAGGATTCCTGGTTCTCACCCAGGCGGCCCGGGTTCAACTCCCGGTATGGGAATCAGTCTCTTTAACTGGGTCAATTGCGATGATTTAGACATCTTTGAAGTTGCACTGCAGAGTGCGCCTCAGCATGCAAGTCCTTGTTCGGTATTGCTTCAAACCTAATGTGGCTCAGTTGATTCTACTAATCAGCTGTCCAACCATTGACCTGAAGGAAAAAAATCGCGAGAAAATATTCACAGAGACATGGCAGATTAAATAGATGAGTATCACAAGAATGAACTTTTCTCCAAGCTTGTGAAAAAAGGGCAATTTACTTGTCTTTTGCCCATTTGCGATGACAAAGAGCTAATTTCTAGAGGGGGCAATGGAACAGTCATTCTGCCCCATTTCACCAGTGTGGCCACAACCATATAGTGCTTAGCATTATGGTTTGTAGGCCCAGCTACCCCAGTGCGAATGTGGGACAGGACGATTGATCGGCACAAACCTGAGGGTTGCTGCTTATTTCTCCCATGTGGACCAAAAAAGAAGGGGCTCATGGTCAACAGTTCAACTATATTTTCTACTGAACCTTTAAGAAAGAGAGAAAAATTGAAAGATTGAAATGTGCTATTGTACTTGTGTTAAGAAGTACTGTGCACGTTGTATTCTAATTTTATTCCCTCCAGTGAACATAGGGCAGCTTTCCCATATGGTCTAGCGGTTAGGATACCTGGTTTTCACCCAAGCGGCCCGGGTTCAACTCCCGGTATGGAAATCTGTGATTTTGATCTTGTTGAATTGAGAAATCTTTGCCGTCCTCTCAGCTCCGCTGCAGAGCCTTCCCAACCGCGTAATTCCTAAGTAACTCTTGCATCGAACCTGACGTGACACAGCTGATCCTGCTAATCAGCAGTTTGTCTGTTTCCGTGAAGATCAGCAATCCCAAAAGTATTTTCTCGCATTGAAATGGCATATCAAACAGAACTGTTTTGCAAAAATGTACTGATGCACAAGCTTGTGAAAAAATGTTAATGTTCTCGTCGTCTCCGCATTTGCCATTATCATAAGCGAGGTTTTGTACACCAGGCCGATTCTACTAATCAGCTGTTCAAACTTTTACGTGAAGATTATCAGTCACGAGAATATTTTTTCACAGTGATATAGCACAGAAAACAGAACAGTGTGAAAAAAATGTCATTTTATTCAAGCTTGTGAAAAAAAGGAAATGTTTTCGTCATCTCCACATTTGCGGCTGTGGCAAGCGAGTTTCTCGTCCAGGACATGGAACAGTTTTTCTCTTCTCCTTTGACCGTGCGCCGTGATCGTATAGTGGTTAGTACTCTGCGTTGTGGCCGCAGCAACCCCGGTTCGAATCCGGGTCACGGCACTTGATCCTGTGAGTAGCTGCTCTGCTCTCCTGAGAGGACTGAAAAGAGGGGCTCATTTTAAGCACACTTTTTCTGCCAAACTTCCAGTTGTGCAAATGCATGGTTTTGACTCGGTCAGTTCGCCTGAAGAAAAATCTACTTTGATATCAATACAGGTCAGTCCCAGCCATCCAGCACCTTGTCATGCTTTCTTTCAATACTGGTGTTACACAAATGATTCACTATAATTAGCACTTAAACTACTTGAAGGTCCAGGGATTCAGATACCTTGTCCTCACCAAGGCAGCCTTAATTTGACTCCTGATATGGCAAAGTGAGTTTTTGACTCAAACACTTCAAAAGGACAGTCCAGGCTTGTAGGGTTTCATTTTGGCCCTTATAAGGCTAAGCAGTTTGAAGCACGAGGCATGTCCATCAGGGCACCATCTCAGGATTGCCCAACTGTCGACCGGGGCATAGACAGTCAGGTGCTTTTTCACACTACATGTAGACACACTTGCCTTTAAACTTTTCAGTCAATAAAAGACTGGTCAATTTTTTGGGACAGGCATGAGGTAGAGAAGAAAGGACGGAACAATAAAAGATTGGAATGCGCTTATTGGTACTGTGTTGAAGTGTTATCATGTATTGTATTTTTCCTTTTGTTGGCCTCATGTAGACAACTTAGCCACCTGTCCCATATGGTCTAGCGGTAAGGATTCCTGGTTCTCACCCAGGCGGCCCGGGTTCAACTCCCGGTATGGGAATCAGTCTCTTTAACTGGGTCAATTGCGATGATTTAGACATCTTTGAAGTTGCACTGCAGAGTGCGCCTCAGCATGCAAGTCCTTGTTCGGTATTGCTTCAAACCTAATGTGGCTCAGTTGATTCTACTAATCAGCTGTCCAACCATTGACCTGAAGGAAAAAAATCGCGAGAAAATATTCACAGAGACATGGCAGATTAAATAGATGAGTATCACAAGAATGAACTTTTCTCCAAGCTTGTGAAAAAAGGGCAATTTACTTGTCTTTTGCCCATTTGCGATGACAAAGAGCTCATTTCTAGAGGGGGCAATGGAACAGTCATTCTGCCCCATTTCACCAGTGTGGCCACAACCATATAGTGCTTAGCATTATGGTTTGTAGGCCCAGCTACCCCAGTGCGAATGTGGGACAGGACGATTGATCGGCACAAACCTGAGGGTTGCTGCTTATTTCTCCCATGTGGACCAAAAAAGAAGGGGCTCATGGTCAACAGTTCAACTATATTTTCTACTGAACCTTTAAGAAAGAGAGAAAAATTGAAAGATTGAAATGTGCTATTGTACTTGTGTTAAGAAGTACTGTGCACGTTGTATTCTAATTTTATTCCCTCCAGTGAACATAGGGCAGCTTTCCCATATGGTCTAGCGGTTAGGATACCTGGTTTTCACCCAAGCGGCCCGGGTTCAACTCCCGGTATGGAAATCTGTGATTTTGATCTTGTTGAATTGAGAAATCTTTGCCGTCCTCTCAGCTCCGCTGCAGAGCCTTCCCAACCGCGTAATTCCTAAGTAACTCTTGCATCGAACCTGACGTGACACAGCTGATCCTGCTAATCAGCAGTTTGTCTGTTTCCGTGAAGATCAGCAATCCCAAAAGTATTTTCTCGCATTGAAATGGCATATCAAACAGAACTGTTTTGCAAAAATGTACTGATGCACAAGCTTGTGAAAAAATGTTAATGTTCTCGTCGTCTCCGCATTTGCCATTATCATAAGCGAGGTTTTGTACACCAGGCCGATTCTACTAATCAGCTGTTCAAACTTTTACGTGAAGATTATCAGTCACGAGAATATTTTTTCACAGTGATATAGCACAGAAAACAGAACAGTGTGAAAAAAATGTCATTTTATTCAAGCTTGTGAAAAAAAGGCAATGTTTTCGTCATCTCCACATTTGCGGCTGTGGCAAGCGAGTTTCTCGTCCAGGACATGGAACAGTTTTTCTCTTCTCCTTTGACCGTGCGCCGTGATCGTATAGTGGTTAGTACTCTGCGTTGTGGCCGCAGCAACCCCGGTTCGAATCCGGGTCACGGCACTTGATCCTGTGAGTAGCTGCTCTGCTCTCCTGAGAGGACTGAAAAGAGGGGCTCATTTTAAGCACACTTTTTCTGCCAAACTTCCAGTTGTGCAAATGCATGGTTTTGACTCGGTCAGTTCGCCTGAAGAAAAATCTACTTTGATATCAATACAGGTCAGTCCCAGCCATCCAGCACCTTGTCATGCTTTCTTTCAATACTGGTGTTACACAAATGATTCACTATAATTAGCACTTAAACTACTTGAAGGTCCAGGGATTCAGATACCTTGTCCTCACCAAGACAGCCTTAATTTGACTCCTGATATGGCAAAGTGAGTTTTTGACTCAAACACTTCAAAAGGACAGTCCAGGCTTGTAGGGTTTCATTTTGGCCCTTATAAGGCTAAGCAGTTTGAAGCACGAGGCATGTCCATCAGGGCACCATCTCAGGATTGCCCAACTGTCGACCGGGGCATAGACAGTCAGGTGCTTTTTCACACTACATGTAGACACACTTGCCTTTAAACTTTTCAGTCAATAAAAGACTGGTCAATTTTTTGGGACAGGCATGAGGTAGAGAAGAAAGGACGGAACAATAAAAGATTGGAATGCGCTTATTGGTACTGTGTTGAAGTGTTATCATGTATTGTATTTTTCCTTTTGTTGGCCTCATGTAGACAATTTAGCCAACTGTCCCATATGGTCTAGCGGTAAGGATTCCTGGTTCTCACCCAGGCGGCCCGGGTTCAACTCCCGGTGTGGGAATCAGTCTCTTTAACTGGGTCAATTGCGATGATTTAGACATCTTTGAAGTTGCACTGCAGAGTGCGCCTCAGCATGCAAGTCCTTGTTCGGTATTGCTTCAAACCTAATGTGGCTCAGTTGATTCTACTAATCAGCTGTCCAACCATTGACCTGAAGGAAAAAAATCGCGAGAAAATATTCACAGAGACATGGCAGATTAAATAGATGAGAATCACAAGAATGAACTTTTCTCCAAGCTTGTGAAAAAAGGGCAATTTACTTGTCTTTTGCCCATTTGCGATGACAAAGAGCTCATTTCTAGAGGGGGCAATGGAACAGTCATTCTGCCCCATTTCACCAGTGTGGCCACAACCATATAGTGCTTAGCATTATGGTTTGTAGGCCCAGCTACCCCAGTGCGAATGTGGGACAGGACGATTGATCGGCACAAACCTGAGGGTTGCTGCTTATTTCTCCCATGTGGACCAAAAAAGAAGGGGCTCATGGTCAACAGTTCAACTATATTTTCTACTGAACCTTTAAGAAAGAGAGAAAAATTGAAAGATTGAAATGTGCTATTGTACTTGTGTTAAGAAGTACTGTGCACGTTGTATTCTAATTTTATTCCCTCCAGTGAACAAAGGGCAGCTTTCCCATATGGTCTAGCGGTTAGGATTCCTGGTTTTCACCCAGGCGGCCCGGGTTCAACTCCCGGTATGGGAATCTGTGATTTTGATCTTGTTGAATTGAGAAATCTTTGCCGTCCTCTAAGCTCCGCTGCAGAGCCTTCCCAACCGCGTAATTCCTAAGTAACTCTTGCATCGAACCTGACGTGACACAGCTGATCCTGCTAATCAGCAGTTTGTCTGTTTCCGTGAAGATCAGCAATCCCAAAAGTATTTTCTCGCATTGAAATGGCATATCAAACAGAACTGTTTTGCAAAAATGTACTTATGCACAAGCTTGTGAAAAAATGTTAATGTTCTCGTCGTCTCCGCATTTGCCATTATCATAAGCGAGGTTTTGTACACCAGGCCGATTCTACTAATCAGCTGTTCAAACTTTTACGTGAAGATTATCAGTCACGAGAATATTTTTTCACAGTGATATAGCACAGAAAACAGAACAGTGTGAAAAGAATGTCATTTTATTCAAGCTTGTGAAAAAAAGGCAATGTTTTCGTCATCTCCACATTTGCGGCTGTGGCAAGCGAGTTTCTCGTCCAGGACATGGAACAGTTTTTCTCTTCTCCTTTGACCGTGCGCCGTGATCGTATAGTGGTTAGTACTCTGCGTTGTGGCCGCAGCAACCCCGGTTCGAATCCGGGTCACGGCACTTGATCCTGTGAGTAGCTGCTCTGCTCTCCTGAGAGGACTGAAAAGAGGGGCTCATTTTAAGCACACTTTTTCTGCCAAACTTCCAGTTGTGCAAATGCATGGTTTTGACTCGGTCAGTTCGCCTGAAGAAAAATCTACTTTGATATCAATACAGGTCAGTCCCAGCCATCCAGCACCTTGTCATGCTTTCTTTCAATACTGGTGTTACACAAATGATTCACTATAATTAGCACTTAAACTACTTGAAGGTCCAGGGATTCAGATACCTTGTCCTCACCAAGGCAGCCTTAATTTGACTCCTGATATGGCAAAGTGAGTTTTTGACTCAAACACTTCAAAAGGACAGTCCAGGCTTGTAGGGTTTCATTTTGGCCCTTATAAGGCTAAGCAGTTTGAAGCACGAGGCATGTCCATCAGGGCACCATCTCAGGATTGCCCAACTGTCGACCGGGGCATAGACAGTCAGGTGCTTTTTCACACTACATGTAGACACACTTGCCTTTAAACTTTTCAGTCAATAAAAGACTGGTCAATTTTTTGGGACAGGCATGAGGTAGAGAAGAAAGGACGGAACAATAAAAGATTGGAATGCGCTTATTGGTACTGTGTTGAAGTGTTATCATGTATTGTATTTTTCCTTTTGTTGGCCTCATGTAGACAACTTAGCCACCTGTCCCATATGGTCTAGCGGTAAGGATTCCTGGTTCTCACCCAGGCGGCCCGGGTTCAACTCCCGGTATGGGAATCAGTCTCTTTAACTGGGTCAATTGCGATGATTTAGACATCTTTGAAGTTGCACTGCAGAGTGCGCCTCAGCATGCAAGTCCTTGTTCGGTATTGCTTCAAACCTAATGTGGCTCAGTTGATTCTACTAATCAGCTGTCCAACCATTGACCTGAAGGAAAAAAATCGCGAGAAAATATTCACAGAGACATGGCAGATTAAATAGATGAGTATCACAAGAATGAACTTTTCTCCAAGCTTGTGAAAAAAGGGCAATTTACTTGTCTTTTGCCCATTTGCGATGACAAAGAGCTAATTTCTAGAGGGGGCAATGGAACAGTCATTCTGCCCCATTTCACCAGTGTGGCCACAACCATATAGTGCTTAGCATTATGGTTTGTAGGCCCAGCTACCCCAGTGCGAATGTGGGACAGGACGATTGATCGGCACAAACCTGAGGGTTGCTGCTTATTTCTCCCATGTGGACCAAAAAAGAAGGGGCTCATGGTCAACAGTTCAACTATATTTTCTACTGAACCTTTAAGAAAGAGAGAAAAATTGAAAGATTGAAATGTGCTATTGTACTTGTGTTAAGAAGTACTGTGCACGTTGTATTCTAATTTTATTCCCTCCAGTGAACATAGGGCAGCTTTCCCATATGGTCTAGCGGTTAGGATACCTGGTTTTCACCCAAGCGGCCCGGGTTCAACTCCCGGTATGGAAATCTGTGATTTTGATCTTGTTGAATTGAGAAATCTTTGCCGTCCTCTAAGCTCCGCTGCAGAGCCTTCCCAACCGCGTAATTCCTAAGTAACTCTTGCATCGAACCTGACGTGACACAGCTGATCCTGCTAATCAGCAGTTTGTCTGTTTCCGTGAAGATCAGCAATCCCAAAAGTATTTTCTGGCATTGAAATGGCATATCAAACAGAACTGTTTTGCAAAAATGTACTGCTGCACAAGCTTGTGAAAAAATGTTAATGTTCTCGTCGTCTCCGCATTTGCCATTATCATAAGCGAGGTTTTGTACACCAGGCCGATTCTACTAATCAGCTGTTCAAACTTTTACGTGAAGATTATCAGTCACGAGAATATTTTTTCACAGTGATATAGCACAGAAAACAGAACAGTGTGAAAAAAATGTCATTTTATTCAAGCTTGTGAAAAAAAGGCAATGTTTTCGTCATCTCCACATTTGCGGCTGTGGCAAGCGAGTTTCTCGTCCAGGACATGGAACAGTTTTTCTCTTCTCCTTTGACCGTGCGCCGTGATCGTATAGTGGTTAGTACTCTGCGTTGTGGCCGCAGCAACCCCGGTTCGAATCCGGGTCACGGCACTTGATCCTGTGAGTAGCTGCTCTGCTCTCCTGAGAGGACTGAAAAGAGGGGCTCATTTTAAGCACACTTTTTCTGCCAAACTTCCAGTTGTGCAAATGCATGGTTTTGACTCGGTCAGTTCGCCTGAAGAAAAATCTACTTTGATATCAATACAGGTCAGTCCCAGCCATCCAGCACCTTGTCATGCTTTCTTTCAATACTGGTGTTACACAAATGATTCACTATAATTAGCACTTAAACTACTTGAAGGTCCAGGGATTCAGATACCTTGTCCTCACCAAGGCAGCCTTAATTTGACTCCTGATATGGCAAAGTGAGTTTTTGACTCAAACACTTCAAAAGGACAGTCCAGGCTTGTAGGGTTTCATTTTGGCCCTTATAAGGCTAAGCAGTTTGAAGCACGAGGCATGTCCATCAGGGCACCATCTCAGGATTGCCCAACTGTCGACCGGGGCATAGACAGTCAGGTGCTTTTTCACACTACATGTAGAGACACTTGCCTTTAAACTTTTCAGTCAATAAAAGACTGGTCAATTTTTTGGGACAGGCATGAGGTAGAGAAGAAAGGACGGAACAATAAAAGATTGGAATGCGCTTATTGGTACTGTGTTGAAGTGTTATCATGTATTGTATTTTTCCTTTTGTTAGCCACCTGTCCCATATGGTCTAGCGGTAAGGATTCCTGGTTCTCACCCAGGCGGCCCGGGTTCAACTCCCGGTGTGGGAATCAGTCTCTTTAACTGGGTCAATTGCGATGATTTAGACATCTTTGAAGTTGCACTGCAGAGTGCGCCTCAGCATGCAAGTCCTTGTTCGGTATTGCTTCAAACCTAATGTGGCTCAGTTGATTCTACTAATCAGCTGTCCAACCATTGACCTGAAGGAAAAAAATCGCGAGAAAATATTCACAGAGACATGGCAGATTAAATAGATGAGAATCACAAGAATGAACTTTTCTCCAAGCTTGTGAAAAAAGGGCAATTTACTTGTCTTTTGCCCATTTGCGATGACAAAGAGCTCATTTCTAGAGGGGGCAATGGAACAGTCATTCTGCCCCATTTCACCAGTGTGGCCACAACCATATAGTGCTTAGCATTATGGTTTGTAGGCCCAGCTACCCCAGTGCGAATGTGGGACAGGACGATTGATCGGCACAAACCTGAGGGTTGCTGCTTATTTCTCCCATGTGGACCAAAAAAGAAGGGGCTCATGGTCAACAGTTCAACTATATTTTCTACTGAACCTTTAAGAAAGAGAGAAAAATTGAAAGATTGAAATGTGCTATTGTACTTGTGTTAAGAAGTACTGTGCACGTTGTATTCTAATTTTATTCCCTCCAGTGAACATAGGGCAGCTTTCCCATATGGTCTAGCAGTTAGGATTCCTGGTTTTCACCCAAGCGGCCCGGGTTCAACTCCCGGTATGGAAATCTGTGATTTTGATCTTGTTGAATTGAGAAATCTTTGCCGTCCTCTAAGCTCCGCTGCAGAGCCTTCCCAACCGCGTAATTCCTAAGTAACTCTTGCATCGAACCTGACGTGACACAGCTGATCCTGCTAATCAGCAGTTTGTCTGTTTCCGTGAAGATCAGCAATCCCAAAAGTATTTTCTCGCATTGAAATGGCATATCAAACAGAACTGTTTTGCAAAAATGTACTTATGCACAAGCTTGTGAAAAAATGTTAATGTTCTCGTCGTCTCCGCATTTGCTATTATCATAAGCGAGGTTTTGTACACCAGGCCGATTCTACTAATCAGCTGTTCAAACTTTTACGTGAAGATTATCAGTCACGAGAATATTTTTTCACAGTGATATAGCACAGAAAACAGAACAGTGTGAAAAAAATGTCATTTTATTCAAGCTTGTGAAAAAAAGGCAATGTTTTCGTCATCTCCACATTTGCGGCTGTGGCAAGCGAGTTTCTCGTCCAGGACATGGAACAGTTTTTCTCTTCTCCTTTGACCGTGCGCCGTGATCGTATAGTGGTTAGTACTCTGCGTTGTGGCCGCAGCAACCCCGGTTCGAATCCGGGTCACGGCACTTGATCCTGTGAGTAGCTGCTCTGCTCTCCTGAGAGGACTGAAAAGAGGGGCTCATTTTAAGCACACTTTTTCTGCCAAACTTCCAGTTGTGCAAATGCATGGTTTTGACTCGGTCAGTTCGCCTGAAGAAAAATCTACTTTGATATCAATACAGGTCAGTCCCAGCCATCCAGCACCTTGTCATGCTTTCTTTCAATACTGGTGTTACACAAATGATTCACTATAATTAGCACTTAAACTACTTGAAGGTCCAGGGATTCAGATACCTTGTCCTCACCAAGGCAGCCTTAATTTGACTCCTGATATGGCAAAGTGAGTTTTTGACTCAAACACTTCAAAAGGACAGTCCAGGCTTGTAGGGTTTCATTTTGGCCCTTATAAGGCTAAGCAGTTTGAAGCACGAGGCATGTCCATCAGGGCACCATCTCAGGATTGCCCAACTGTCGACCGGGGCATAGACAGTCAGGTGCTTTTTCACACTACATGTAGACACACTTGCCTTTAAACTTTTCAGTCAATAAAAGACTGGTCAATTTTTTGGGACAGGCATGAGGTAGAGAAGAAAGGACGGAACAATAAAAGATTGGAATGCGCTTATTGGTACTGTGTTGAAGTGTTATCATGTATTGTATTTTTCCTTTTGTTGGCCTCATGTAGACAACTTAGCCACCTGTCCCATATGGTCTAGCGGTAAGGATTCCTGGTTCTCACCCAGGCGGCCCGGGTTCAACTCCCGGTGTGGGAATCAGTCTCTTTAACTGGGTCAATTGCGATGATTTAGACATCTTTGAAGTTGCACTGCAGAGTGCGCCTCAGCATGCAAGTCCTTGTTCGGTATTGCTTCAAACCTAATGTGGCTCAGTTGATTCTACTAATCAGCTGTCCAACCATTGACCTGAAGGAAAAAAATCGCGAGAAAATATTCACAGAGACATGGCAGATTAAATAGATGAGTATCACAAGAATGAACTTTTCTCCAAGCTTGTGAAAAAAGGGCAATTTACTTGTCTTTTGCCCATTTGCGATGACAAAGAGCTAATTTCTAGAGGGGGCAATGGAACAGTCATTCTGCCCCATTTCACCAGTGTGGCCACAACCATATAGTGCTTAGCATTATGGTTTGTAGGCCCAGCTACCCCAGTGCGAATGTGGGACAGGACGATTGATCGGCACAAACCTGAGGGTTGCTGCTTATTTCTCCCATGTGGACCAAAAAAGAAGGGGCTCATGGTCAACAGTTCAACTATATTTTCTACTGAACCTTTAAGAAAGAGAGAAAAATTGAAAGATTGAAATGTGCTATTGTACTTGTGTTAAGAAGTACTGTGCACGTTGTATTCTAATTTTATTCCCTCCAGTGAACAAAGGGCAGCTTTCCCATATGGTCTAGCGGTTAGGATTCCTGGTTTTCACCCAGGCGGCACGGGTTCAACTCCCGGTATGGGAATCTGTGATTTTGATCTTGTTGAATTGAGAAATCTTTGCCGTCCTCTAAGCTCCGCTGCAGAGCCTTCCCAACCGCGTAATTCCTAAGTAACTCTTGCATCGAACCTGACGTGACACAGCTGATCCTGCTAATCAGCAGTTTGTCTGTTTCCGTGAAGATCAGCAATCCCAAAAGTATTTTCTCGCATTGAAATGGCATATCAAACAGAACTGTTTTGCAAAAATGTACTTATGCACAAGCTTGTGAAAAAATGTTAATGTTCTCGTCGTCTCCGCATTTGCCATTATCATAAGCGAGGTTTTGTACACCAGGCCGATTCTACTAATCAGCTGTTCAAACTTTTACGTGAAGATTATCAGTCACGAGAATATTTTTTCACAGTGATATAGCACAGAAAACAGAACAGTGTGAAAAGAATGTCATTTTATTCAAGCTTGTGAAAAAAAGGCAATGTTTTCGTCATCTCCACATTTGCGGCTGTGGCAAGCGAGTTTCTCGTCCAGGACATGGAACAGTTTTTCTCTTCTCCTTTGACCGTGCGCCGTGATCGTATAGTGGTTAGTACTCTGCGTTGTGGCCGCAGCAACCCCGGTTCGAATCCGGGTCACGGCACTTGATCCTGTGAGTAGCTGCTCTGCTCTCCTGAGAGGACTGAAAAGAGGGGCTCATTTTAAGCACACTTTTTCTGCCAAACTTCCAGTTGTGCAAATGCATGGTTTTGACTCGGTCAGTTCGCCTGAAGAAAAATCTACTTTGATATCAATACAGGTCAGTCCCAGCCATCCAGCACCTTGTCATGCTTTCTTTCAATACTGGTGTTACACAAATGATTCACTATAATTAGCACTTAAACTACTTGAAGGTCCAGGGATTCAGATACCTTGTCCTCACCAAGGCAGCCTTAATTTGACTCCTGATATGGCAAAGTGAGTTTTTGACTCAAACACTTCAAAAGGACAGTCCAGGCTTGTAGGGTTTCATTTTGGCCCTTATAAGGCTAAGCAGTTTGAAGCACGAGGCATGTCCATCAGGGCACCATCTCAGGATTGCCCAACTGTCGACCGGGGCATAGACAGTCAGGTGCTTTTTCACACTACATGTAGACACACTTGCCTTTAAACTTTTCAGTCAATAAAAGACTGGTCAATTTTTTGGGACAGGCATGAGGTAGAGAAGAAAGGACGGAACAATAAAAGATTGGAATGCGCTTATTGGTACTGTGTTGAAGTGTTATCATGTATTGTATTTTTCCTTTTGTTAGCCACCTGTCCCATATGGTCTAGCGGTAAGGATTCCTGGTTCTCACCCAGGCGGCCCGGGTTCAACTCCCGGTGTGGGAATCAGTCTCTTTAACTGGGTCAATTGCGATGATTTAGACATCTTTGAAGTTGCACTGCAGAGTGCGCCTCAGCATGCAAGTCCTTGTTCGGTATTGCTTCAAACCTAATGTGGCTCAGTTGATTCTACTAATCAGCTGTCCAACCATTGACCTGAAGGAAAAAAATCGCGAGAAAATATTCACAGAGACATGGCAGATTAAATAGATGAGAATCACAAGAATGAACTTTTCTCCAAGCTTGTGAAAAAAGGGCAATTTACTTGTCTTTTGCCCATTTGCGATGACAAAGAGCTCATTTCTAGAGGGGGCAATGGAACAGTCATTCTGCCCCATTTCACCAGTGTGGCCACAACCATATAGTGCTTAGCATTATGGTTTGTAGGCCCAGCTACCCCAGTGCGAATGTGGGACAGGACGATTGATCGGCACAAACCTGAGGGTTGCTGCTTATTTCTCCCATGTGGACCAAAAAAGAAGGGGCTCATGGTCAACAGTTCAACTATATTTTCTACTGAACCTTTAAGAAAGAGAGAAAAATTGAAAGATTGAAATGTGCTATTGTACTTGTGTTAAGAAGTACTGTGCACGTTGTATTCTAATTTTATTCCCTCCAGTGAACATAGGGCAGCTTTCCCATATGGTCTAGCAGTTAGGATTCCTGGTTTTCACCCAAGCGGCCCGGGTTCAACTCCCGGTATGGAAATCTGTGATTTTGATCTTGTTGAATTGAGAAATCTTTGCCGTCCTCTAAGCTCCGCTGCAGAGCCTTCCCAACCGCGTAATTCCTAAGTAACTCTTGCATCGAACCTGACGTGACACAGCTGATCCTGCTAATCAGCAGTTTGTCTGTTTCCGTGAAGATCAGCAATCCCAAAAGTATTTTCTCGCATTGAAATGGCATATCAAACAGAACTGTTTTGCAAAAATGTACTTATGCACAAGCTTGTGAAAAAATGTTAATGTTCTCGTCGTCTCCGCATTTGCTATTATCATAAGCGAGGTTTTGTACACCAGGCCGATTCTACTAATCAGCTGTTCAAACTTTTACGTGAAGATTATCAGTCACGAGAATATTTTTTCACAGTGATATAGCACAGAAAACAGAACAGTGTGAAAAAAATGTCATTTTATTCAAGCTTGTGAAAAAAAGGCAATGTTTTCGTCATCTCCACATTTGCGGCTGTGGCAAGCGAGTTTCTCGTCCAGGACATGGAACAGTTTTTCTCTTCTCCTTTGACCGTGCGCCGTGATCGTATAGTGGTTAGTACTCTGCGTTGTGGCCGCAGCAACCCCGGTTCGAATCCGGGTCACGGCACTTGATCCTGTGAGTAGCTGCTCTGCTCTCCTGAGAGGACTGAAAAGAGGGGCTCATTTTAAGCACACTTTTTCTGCCAAACTTCCAGTTGTGCAAATGCATGGTTTTGACTCGGTCAGTTCGCCTGAAGAAAAATCTACTTTGATATCAATACAGGTCAGTCCCAGCCATCCAGCACCTTGTCATGCTTTCTTTCAATACTGGTGTTACACAAATGATTCACTATAATTAGCACTTAAACTACTTGAAGGTCCAGGGATTCAGATACCTTGTCCTCACCAAGGCAGCCTTAATTTGACTCCTGATATGGCAAAGTGAGTTTTTGACTCAAACACTTCAAAAGGACAGTCCAGGCTTGTAGGGTTTCATTTTGGCCCTTATAAGGCTAAGCAGTTTGAAGCACGAGGCATGTCCATCAGGGCACCATCTCAGGATTGCCCAACTGTCGACCGGGGCATAGACAGTCAGGTGCTTTTTCACACTACATGTAGACACACTTGCCTTTAAACTTTTCAGTCAATAAAAGACTGGTCAATTTTTTGGGACAGGCATGAGGTAGAGAAGAAAGGACGGAACAATAAAAGATTGGAATGCGCTTATTGGTACTGTGTTGAAGTGTTATCATGTATTGTATTTTTCCTTTTGTTGGCCTCATGTAGACAACTTAGCCACCTGTCCCATATGGTCTAGCGGTAAGGATTCCTGGTTCTCACCCAGGCGGCCCGGGTTCAACTCCCGGTGTGGGAATCAGTCTCTTTAACTGGGTCAATTGCGATGATTTAGACATCTTTGAAGTTGCACTGCAGAGTGCGCCTCAGCATGCAAGTCCTTGTTCGGTATTGCTTCAAACCTAATGTGGCTCAGTTGATTCTACTAATCAGCTGTCCAACCATTGACCTGAAGGAAAAAAATCGCGAGAAAATATTCACAGAGACATGGCAGATTAAATAGATGAGTATCACAAGAATGAACTTTTCTCCAAGCTTGTGAAAAAAGGGCAATTTACTTGTCTTTTGCCCATTTGCGATGACAAAGAGCTAATTTCTAGAGGGGGCAATGGAACAGTCATTCTGCCCCATTTCACCAGTGTGGCCACAACCATATAGTGCTTAGCATTATGGTTTGTAGGCCCAGCTACCCCAGTGCGAATGTGGGACAGGACGATTGATCGGCACAAACCTGAGGGTTGCTGCTTATTTCTCCCATGTGGACCAAAAAAGAAGGGGCTCATGGTCAACAGTTCAACTATATTTTCTACTGAACCTTTAAGAAAGAGAGAAAAATTGAAAGATTGAAATGTGCTATTGTACTTGTGTTAAGAAGTACTGTGCACGTTGTATTCTAATTTTATTCCCTCCAGTGAACAAAGGGCAGCTTTCCCATATGGTCTAGCGGTTAGGATTCCTGGTTTTCACCCAGGCGGCACGGGTTCAACTCCCGGTATGGGAATCTGTGATTTTGATCTTGTTGAATTGAGAAATCTTTGCCGTCCTCTAAGCTCCGCTGCAGAGCCTTCCCAACCGCGTAATTCCTAAGTAACTCTTGCATCGAACCTGACGTGACACAGCTGATCCTGCTAATCAGCAGTTTGTCTGTTTCCGTGAAGATCAGCAATCCCAAAAGTATTTTCTCGCATTGAAATGGCATATCAAACAGAACTGTTTTGCAAAAATGTACTTATGCACAAGCTTGTGAAAAAATGTTAATGTTCTCGTCGTCTCCGCATTTGCCATTATCATAAGCGAGGTTTTGTACACCAGGCCGATTCTACTAATCAGCTGTTCAAACTTTTACGTGAAGATTATCAGTCACGAGAATATTTTTTCACAGTGATATAGCACAGAAAACAGAACAGTGTGAAAAGAATGTCATTTTATTCAAGCTTGTGAAAAAAAGGCAATGTTTTCGTCATCTCCACATTTGCGGCTGTGGCAAGCGAGTTTCTCGTCCAGGACATGGAACAGTTTTTCTCTTCTCCTTTGACCGTGCGCCGTGATCGTATAGTGGTTAGTACTCTGCGTTGTGGCCGCAGCAACCCCGGTTCGAATCCGGGTCACGGCACTTGATCCTGTGAGTAGCTGCTCTGCTCTCCTGAGAGGACTGAAAAGAGGGGCTCATTTTAAGCACACTTTTTCTGCCAAACTTCCAGTTGTGCAAATGCATGGTTTTGACTCGGTCAGTTCGCCTGAAGAAAAATCTACTTTGATATCAATACAGGTCAGTCCCAGCCATCCAGCACCTTGTCATGCTTTCTTTCAATACTGGTGTTACACAAATGATTCACTATAATTAGCACTTAAACTACTTGAAGGTCCAGGGATTCAGATACCTTGTCCTCACCAAGGCAGCCTTAATTTGACTCCTGATATGGCAAAGTGAGTTTTTGACTCAAACACTTCAAAAGGACAGTCCAGGCTTGTAGGGTTTCATTTTGGCCCTTATAAGGCTAAGCAGTTTGAAGCACGAGGCATGTCCATCAGGGCACCATCTCAGGATTGCCCAACTGTCGACCGGGGCATAGACAGTCAGGTGCTTTTTCACACTACATGTAGACACACTTGCCTTTAAACTTTTCAGTCAATAAAAGACTGGTCAATTTTTTGGGACAGGCATGAGGTAGAGAAGAAAGGACGGAACAATAAAAGATTGGAATGCGCTTATTGGTACTGTGTTGAAGTGTTATCATGTATTGTATTTTTCCTTTTGTTGGCCTCATGTAGACAACTTAGCCACCTGTCCCATATGGTCTAGCGGTAAGGATTCCTGGTTCTCACCCAGGCGGCCCGGGTTCAACTCCCGGTATGGGAATCAGTCTCTTTAACTGGGTCAATTGCGATGATTTAGACATCTTTGAAGTTGCACTGCAGAGTGCGCCTCAGCATGCAAGTCCTTGTTCGGTATTGCTTCAAACCTAATGTGGCTCAGTTGATTCTACTAATCAGCTGTCCAACCATTGACCTGAAGGAAAAAAATCGCGAGAAAATATTCACAGAGACATGGCAGATTAAATAGATGAGTATCACAAGAATGAACTTTTCTCCAAGCTTGTGAAAAAAGGGCAATTTACTTGTCTTTTGCCCATTTGCGATGACAAAGAGCTAATTTCTAGAGGGGGCAATGGAACAGTCATTCTGCCCCATTTCACCAGTGTGGCCACAACCATATAGTGCTTAGCATTATGGTTTGTAGGCCCAGCTACCCCAGTGCGAATGTGGGACAGGACGATTGATCGGCACAAACCTGAGGGTTGCTGCTTATTTCTCCCATGTGGACCAAAAAAGAAGGGGCTCATGGTCAACAGTTCAACTATATTTTCTACTGAACCTTTAAGAAAGAGAGAAAAATTGAAAGATTGAAATGTGCTATTGTACTCGTGTTAAGAAGTACTGTGCACGTTGTATTCTAATTTTATTCCCTCCAGTGAACATAGGACAGCTTTCCCATATGGTCTAGCGGTTAGGATTCCTGGTTTTCACCCAGGCGGCCCGGGTTCAACTCCCGGTATGGGAATCTGTGATTTTGATCTTGTTGAATTGAGAAATCTTTGCCGTCCTCTAAGCTGCGCTGCAGAGCCTTCCCAACCGCGTAATTCCTAAGTAACTCTTGCATCGAACCTGACGTGACACAGCTGATCCTGCTAATCAGCAGTTTGTCTGTTTCCGTGAAGATCAGCAATCCCAAAAGTATTTTCTCGCATTGAAATGGCATATCAAACAGAACTGTTTTGCAAAAATGTACTTATGCACAAGCTTGTGAAAAAATGTTAATGTTCTCGTCATCTTCGCATTTGCCATTATCATAAGCGAGGTTTTGTACACCAGGCCGATTCTACTAATCAGCTGTTCAAACTTTAATGTGAAGATTATCAGTCACGAGAATATTTTTTCACAGTGATATAGCACAGAAAACAGAACAGTGTGAAAAGAATGTCATTTTATTCAAGCTTGTGAAAAAAAGGCAATGTTTTCGTCATCTCCACATTTGCGGCTGTGGCAAGCGAGTTTCTCGTCCAGGACATGGAACAGTTTTTCTCTTCTCCTTTGTCCGTGCGCCGTGATCGTATAGTGGTTAGTACTCTGCGTTGTGGCCGCAGCAACCCCGGTTCGAATCCGGGTCACGGCACTTGATCCTGTGAGTAGCTGCTCTGCTCTCCTGAGAGGACTGAAAAGAGGGGCTCATTTTAAGCACACTTTTTCTGCCAAACTTCCAGTTGTGCAAATGCATGGTTTTGACTCGGTCAGTTCGCCTGAAGAAAAATCTACTTTGATATCAATACAGGTCAGTCCCAGCCATCCAGCACCTTGTCATGCTTTCTTTCAATACTGGTGTTACACAAATGATTCACTATAATTAGCACTTAAACTACTTGAAGGTCCAGGGATTCAGATACCTTGTCCTCACCAAGGCAGCCTTAATTTGACTCCTGATATGGCAAAGTGAGTTTTTGACTCAAACACTTCAAAAGGACAGTCCAGGCTTGTAGGGTTTCATTTTGGCCCTTATAAGGCTAAGCAGTTTGAAGCACGAGGCATGTCCATCAGGGCACCATCTCAGGATTGCCCAACTGTCGACCGGGGCATAGACAGTCAGGTGCTTTTTCACACTACATGTAGAGACACTTGCCTTTAAACTTTTCAGTCAATAAAAGACTGGTCAATTTTTTGGGACAGGCATGAGGTAGAGAAGAAAGGACGGAACAATAAAAGATTGGAATGCGCTTATTGGTACTGTGTTGAAGTGTTATCATGTATTGTATTTTTCCTTTTGTTGGCCTCATGTAGACAACTTAGCCACCTGTCCCATATGGTCTAGCGGTAAGGATTCCTGGTTCTCACCCAGGCGGCCCGGGTTCAACTCCCGGTATGGGAATCAGTCTCTTTAACTGGGTCAATTGCGATGATTTAGACATCTTTGAAGTTGCACTGCAGAGTGCGCCTCAGCATGCAAGTCCTTGTTCGGTATTGCTTCAAACCTAATGTGGCTCAGTTGATTCTACTAATCAGCTGTCCAACCATTGACCTGAAGGAAAAAAATCGCGAGAAAATATTCACAGAGACATGGCAGATTAAATAGATGAGTATCACAAGAATGAACTTTTCTCCAAGCTTGTGAAAAAAGGGCAATTTACTTGTCTTTTGCCCATTTGCGATGACAAAGAGCTAATTTCTAGAGGGGGCAATGGAACAGTCATTCTGCCCCATTTCACCAGTGTGGCCACAACCATATAGTGCTTAGCATTATGGTTTGTAGGCCCAGCTACCCCAGTGCGAATGTGGGACAGGACGATTGATCGGCACAAACCTGAGGGTTGCTGCTTATTTCTCCCATGTGGACCAAAAAAGAAGGGGCTCATGGTCAACAGTTCAACTATATTTTCTACTGAACCTTTAAGAAAGAGAGAAAAATTGAAAGATTGAAATGTGCTATTGTACTTGTGTTAAGAAGTACTGTGCACGTTGTATTCTAATTTTATTCCCTCCAGTGAACATAGGGCAGCTTTCCCATATGGTCTAGCGGTTAGGATTCCTGGTTTTCACCCAGGCGGCCCGGGTTCAACTCCCGGTATGGGAATCTGTGATTTTGATCTTGTTGAACTGAGAAATCTTTGCCGTCCTCTCAGCTGCGCTGCAGAGCCTTCCCAACCGCGTAATTCCTAAGTAACTCTTGCATCGAACCTGACGTGACACAGCTGATCCTGCTAATCAGCAGTTTGTCTGTTTCCGTGAAGATCAGCAATCCCAAAAGTATTTTCTCGCATTGAAATGGCATATCAAACAGAACTGTTTTGCAAAAATGTACTTATGCACAAGCTTGTGAAAAAATGTTAATGTTCTCGTCGTCTCCGCATTTGCCATTATCATAAGCGAGGTTTTGTACACCAGGCCGATTCTACTAATCAGCTGTTCAAACTTTTACGTGAAGATTATCAGTCACGAGAATATTTTTTCACAGTGATATAGCACAGAAAACAGAACAGTGTGAAAAGAATGTCATTTTATTCAAGCTTGTGAAAAAAAGGCAATGTTTTCGTCATCTCCACATTTGCGGCTGTGGCAAGCGAGTTTCTCGTCCAGGACATGGAACAGTTTTTCTCTTCTCCTTTGACCGTGCGCCGTGATCGTATAGTGGTTAGTACTCTGCGTTGTGGCCGCAGCAACCCCGGTTCGAATCCGGGTCACGGCACTTGATCCTGTGAGTAGCTGCTCTGCTCTCCTGAGAGGACTGAAAAGAGGGGCTCATTTTAAGCACACTTCTTCTGCCAAACTTCCAGTTGTGCAAATGCATGGTTTTGACTCGGTCAGTTCGCCTGAAGAAAAATCTACTTTGATATCAATACAGGTCAGTCCCAGCCATCCAGCACCTTGTCATGCTTTCTTTCAATACTGGTGTTACACAAATGATTCACTATAATTAGCACTTAAACTACTTGAAGGTCCAGGGATTCAGATACCTTGTCCTCACCAAGGCAGCCTTAATTTGACTCCTGATATGGCAAAGTGAGTTTTTGACTCAAACACTTCAAAAGGACAGTCCAGGCTTGTAGGGTTTCATTTTGGCCCTTATAAGGCTAAGCAGTTTGAAGCACGAGGCATGTCCATCAGGGCACCATCTCAGGATTGCCCAACTGTCGACCGGGGCATAGACAGTCAGGTGCTTTTTCACACTACATGTAGACACACTTGCCTTTAAACTTTTCAGTCAATAAAAGACTGGTCAATTTTTTGGGACAGGCATGAGGTAGAGAAGAAAGGACGGAACAATAAAAGATTGGAATGCGCTTATTGGTACTGTGTTGAAGTGTTATCATGTATTGTATTTTTCCTTTTGTTGGCCTCATGTAGACAATTTAGCCACCTGTCCCATATGGTCTAGCGGTAAGGATTCCTGGTTCTCACTCAGGCGGCCCGGGATCAACTCCCGGTATGGGAATCAGTCTCTTTAACTGGGTCAATTGCGATGATTTAGACATCTTTGAAGTTGCACTGCAGAGTGCGCCTCAGCATGCAAGTCCTTGTTCGGTATTGCTTCAAACCTAATGTGGCTCAGTTGATTCTACTAATCAGCTGTCCAACCATTGACCTGAAGGAAAAAAATCGCGAGAAAATATTCACAGAGACATGGCAGATTAAATAGATGAGTATCACAAGAATGAACTTTTCTCCAAGCTTGTGAAAAAAGGGCAATTTACTTGTCTTTTGCCCATTTGCGATGACAAAGAGCTAATTTCTAGAGGGGGCAATGGAACAGTCATTCTGCCCCATTTCACCAGTGTGGCCACAACCATATAGTGCTTAGCATTATGGTTTGTAGGCCCAGCTACCCCAGTGCGAATGTGGGACAGGACGATTGATCGGCACAAACCTGAGGGTTGCTGCTTATTTCTCCCATGTGGACCAAAAAAGAAGGGGCTCATGGTCAACAGTTCAACTATATTTTCTACTGAACCTTTAAGAAAGAGAGAAAAATTGAAAGATTGAAATGTGCTATTGTACTTGTGTTAAGAAGTACTGTGCACGTTGTATTCTAATTTTATTCCCTCCAGTGAACATAGGGCAGCTTTCCCATATGGTCTAGCGGTTAGGATTCCTGGTTTTCACCCAGGCGGCCCGGGTTCAACACCCGGTGTGGGAATCTGTGATTTTGATCTTGTTGAATTGAGAAATCTTTGCCGTCCTCTAAGCTGCGCTGCAGAGCCTTCCCAACCGCGTAATTCCTAAGTAACTCTTGCATCGAACCTGACGTGACACAGCTGATCCTGCTAATCAGCAGTTTGTCTGTTTCCGTGAAGATCAGCAATCCCAAAAGTATTTTCTCGCATTGAAATGTCATATCAAACAGAACTGTTTTGCAAAAATGTACTTATGCACAAGCTTGTGAAAAAATGTTAATGTTCTCGTCATCTCCGCATTTGCCATTATCATAAGCGAGGTTTTGTACACCAGGCCGATTCTACTAATCAGCTGTTCAAACTTTAATGTGAAGATTATCAGTCACGAGAATATTTTTTCACAGTGATATAGCACAGAAAACAGAACAGTGTGAAAAGAATGTCATTTTATTCAAGCTTGTGAAAAAAAGGCAATGTTTTCGTCATCTCCACATTTGCGGCTGTGGCAAGCGAGTTTCTCGTCCAGGACATGGAACAGTTTTTCTCTTCTCCTTTGACCGTGCGCCGTGATCGTATAGTGGTTAGTACTCTGCGTTGTGGCCGCAGCAACCCCGGTTCGAATCCGGGTCACGGCACTTGATCCTGTGAGTAGCTGCTCTGCTCTCCTGAGAGGACTGAAAAGAGGGGCTCATTTTAAGCACACTTTTTCTGCCAAACTTCCAGTTGTGCAAATGCATGGTTTTGACTCGGTCAGTTCGCCTGAAGAAAAATCTACTTTGATATCAATACAGGTCAGTCCCAGCCATCCAGCACCTTGTCATGCTTTCTTTCAATACTGGTGTTACACAAATGATTCACTATAATTAGCACTTAAACTACTTGAAGGTCCAGGGATTCAGATACCTTGTCCTCACCAAGGCAGCCTTAATTTGACTCCTGATATGGCAAAGTGAGTTTTTGACTCAAACACTTCAAAAGAACAGTCCAGGCTTGTAGGGTTTCATTTTGGCCCTTATAAGGCTAAGCAGTTTGACGCACGAGGCATGTCCATCAGGGCACCATCTCAGGATTGCCCAACTGTCGACCGGGGCATAGACAGTCAGGTGCTTTTTCACACTACATGTAGACACACTTGCCTTTAAACTTTTCAGTCAATAAAAGACTGGTCAATTTTTTGGGACAGGCATGAGGTAGAGAAGAAAGGACGGAACAATAAAAGATTGGAATGCGCTTATTGGTACTGTGTTGAAGTGTTATCATGTATTGTATTTTTCCTTTTGTTGGCCTCATGTAGACAACTTAGCCACCTGTCCCATATGGTCTAGCGGTAAGGATTCCTGGTTCTCACCCAGGCGGCCCGGGTTCAACTCCCGGTATGGGAATCAGTCTCTTTAACTGGGTCAATTGCGATGATTTAGACATCTTTGAAGTTGCACTGCAGAGTGCGCCTCAGCATGCAAGTCCTTGTTCGGTATTGCTTCAAACCTAATGTGGCTCAGTTGATTCTACTAATCAGCTGTCCAACCATTGACCTGAAGGAAAAAAATCGCGAGAAAATATTCACAGAGACATGGCAGATTAAATAGATGAGTATCACAAGAATGAACTTTTCTCCAAGCTTGTGAAAAAAGGGCAATTTACTTGTCTTTTGCCCATTTGCGATGACAAAGAGCTCATTTCTAGAGGGGGCAATGGAACAGTCATTCTGCCCCATTTCACCAATGTGGCCACAACCATATAGTGCTTAGCATTATGGTTTGTAGGCCCAGCTACCCCAGTGCGAATGTGGGACAGGACGATTGATCGGCACAAACCTGAGGGTTGCTGCTTATTTCTCCCATGTGGACCAAAAAAGAAGGGGCTCATGGTCAACAGTTCAACTATATTTTCTACTGAACCTTTAAGAAAGAGAGAAAAATTGAAAGATTGAAATGTGCTATTGTACTTGTGTTAAGAAGTACTGTGCACGTTGTATTCTAATTTTAATCCCTCCAGTGAACACAGGGCAGCTTTCCCATATGGTCTAGCGGTTAGGATTCCTGGTTTTACCCCAGGGGGCCTGGGTTCAACTCCCGGTATGGGAATCTGTGATTTTGACCTTGTTGAATTGAGAAATCTTTGCCGTCCTCTCAGCTGCGCTGCAGAGCCTTCCCAACCGCGTAATTCCTAAGTAACTCTTGCATCGAACCTGACGTGACACAGCTGATCCTGCTAATCAGCAGTTTGTCTGTTTCCGTGAAGATCAGCAATCCCAAAAGTATTTTCTCGCATTGAAATGGCATATCAAACAGAACTGTTTTGCAAAAATGTACTTATGCACAAGCTTGTGAAAAAATGTTAATGTTCTCGTCGTCTCCGCATTTGCCATTATCATAAGCGAGGTTTTGTACACCAGGCCGATTCTACTAATCAGCTGTTCAAACTTTTACGTGAAGATTATCAGTCACGAGAATATTTTTTCACAGTGATATAGCACAGAAAACAGAACAGTGTGAAAAGAATGTCATTTTATTCAAGCTTGTGAAAAAAAGGCAATGTTTTCGTCATCTCCACATTTGCGGCTGTGGCAAGCGAGTTTCTCGTCCAGGACATGGAACAGTTTTTCTCTTCTCCTTTGACCGTGCGCCGTGATCGTATAGTGGTTAGTACTCTGCGTTGTGGCCGCAGCAACCCCGGTTCGAATCCGGGTCACGGCACTTGATCCTGTGAGTAGCTGCCCTGCTCTCCTGAGAGGACTGAAAAGAGGGGCTCATTTTAAGCACACTTTTTCTGCCAAACTTCCAGTTGTGCAAATGCATGGTTTTGACTCGGTCAGTTCGCCTGAAGAAAAATCTACTTTGATATCAATACAGGTCAGTCCCAGCCATCCAGCACCTTGTCATGCTTTCTTTCAATACTGGTGTTACACAAATGATTCACTATAATTAGCACTTAAACTACTTGAAGGTCCAGGGATTCAGATACCTTGTCCTCACCAAGGCAGCCTTAATTTGACTCCTGATATGGCAAAGTGAGTTTTTGACTCAAACACTTCAAAAGGACAGTCCAGGCTTGTAGGGTTTCATTTTGGCCCTTATAAGGCTAAGCAGTTTGAAGCACGAGGCATGTCCATCAGGGCACCATCTCAGGATTGCCCAACTGTCGACCGGGGCATAGACAGTCAGGTGCTTTTTCACACTACATGTAGACACACTTGCCTTTAAACTTTTCAGTCAATAAAAGACTGGTCAATTTTTTGGGACAGGCATGAGGTAGAGAAGAAAGGACGGAACAATAAAAGATTGGAATGCGCTTATTGGTACTGTGTTGAAGTGTTATCATGTATTGTATTTTTCCTTTTGTTGGCCTCATGTAGACAACTTAGCCACCTGTCCCATATGGTCTAGCGGTAAGGATTCCTGGTTCTCACCCAGGCGGCCCGGGTTCAACTCCCGGTATGGGAATCAGTCTCTTTAACTGGGTCAATTGCGATGATTTAGACATCTTTGAAGTTGCACTGCAGAGTGCGCCTCAGCATGCAAGTCCTTGTTCGGTATTGCTTCAAACCTAATGTGGCTCAGTTGATTCTACTAATCAGCTGTCCAACCATTGACCTGAAGGAAAAAAATCGCGAGAAAATATTCACAGAGACATGGCAGATTAAATAGATGAGTATCACAAGAATGAACTTTTCTCCAAGCTTGTGAAAAAAGGGCAATTTACTTGTCTTTTGCCCATTTGCGATGACAAAGAGCTCATTTCTAGAGGGGGCAATGGAACAGTCATTCTGCCCCATTTCACCAATGTGGCCACAACCATATAGTGCTTAGCATTATGGTTTGTAGGCCCAGCTACCCCAGTGCGAATGTGGGACAGGACGATTGATCGGCACAAACCTGAGGGTTGCTGCTTATTTCTCCCATGTGGACCAAAAAAGAAGGGGCTCATGGTCAACAGTTCAACTATATTTTCTACTGAACCTTTAAGAAAGAGAGAAAAATTGAAAGATTGAAATGTGCTATTGTACTTGTGTTAAGAAGTACTGTGCACGTTGTATTCTAATTTTATTCCCTCCAGTGAACACAGGGCAGCTTTCCCATATGGTCTAGCGGTTAGGATTCCTGGTTTTACCCCAGGGGGCCTGGGTTCAACTCCCGGAATGGGAATCTGTGATTTTGATCTTGTTGAATTGAGAAATCTTTGCCGTCCTCTCAGCTGCGCTGCAGAGCCTTCCCAACCGCGTAATTCCTAAGTAACTCTTGCATCGAACCTGACGTGACACAGCTGATCCTGCTAATCAGCAGTTTGTCTGTTTCCGTGAAGATCAGCAATCCCAAAAGTATTTTCTCGCATTGAAATGGCATATCAAACAGAACTGTTTTGCAAAAATGTACTTATGCACAAGCTTGTGAAAAAATGTTAATGTTCTCGTCGTCTCCGCATTTGCCATTATCATAAGCGAGGTTTTGTACACCAGGCCGATTCTACTAATCAGCTGTTCAAACTTTTACGTGAAGATTATCAGTCACGAGAATATTTTTTCACAGTGATATAGCACAGAAAACAGAACAGTGTGAAAAGAATGTCATTTTATTCAAGCTTGTGAAAAAAAGGCAATGTTTTCGTCATCTCCACATTTGCGGCTGTGGCAAGCGAGTTTCTCGTCCAGGACATGGAACAGTTTTACTCTTCTCCTTTGACCGTGCGCCGTGATCGTATAGTGGTTAGTACTCTGCGTTGTGGCCGCAGCAACCCCGGTTTGAATCCGGGTCACGGCACTTGATCCTGTGAGTAGCTGCCCTGCTCTCCTGAGAGGACTGAAAAGAGGGGCTCATTTTAAGCACACTTTTTCTGCCAAACTTCCAGTTGTGCAAATGCATGGTTTTGACTCGGTCAGTTCGCCTGAAGAAAAATCTACTTTGATATCAATACAGGTCAGTCCCAGCCATCCAGCACCTTGTCATGCTTTCTTTCAATACTGGTGTTACACAAATGATTCACTATAATTAGCACTTAAACTACTTGAAGGTCCAGGGATTCAGATACCTTGTCCTCACCAAGGCAGCCTTAATTTGACTCCTGATATGGCAAAGTGAGTTTTTGACTCAAACACTTCAAAAGGACAGTCCAGGCTTGTAGGGTTTCATTTTGGCCCTTATAAGGCTAAGCAGTTTGAAGCACGAGGCATGTCCATCAGGGCACCATCTCAGGATTGCCCAACTGTCGACCGGGGCATAGACAGTCAGGTGCTTTTTCACACTACATGTAGACACACTTGCCTTTAAACTTTTCAGTCAATAAAAGACTGGTCAATTTTTTGGGACAGGCATGAGGTAGAGAAGAAAGGACGGAACAATAAAAGATTGGAATGCGCTTATTGGTACTGTGTTGAAGTGTTATCATGTATTGTATTTTTCCTTTTGTTGGCCTCATGTAGACAACTTACCCACCTGTCCCATATGGTCTAGCGGTAAGGATTCCTGGTTCTCACCCAGGCGGCCCGGGTTCAACTCCCGGTATGGGAATCAGTCTCTTTAACTGGGTCAATTGCGATGATTTAGACATCTTTGAAGTTGCACTGCAGAGTGCGCCTCAGCATGCAAGTCCTTGTTCGGTATTGCTTCAAACCTAATGTGGCTCAGTTGATTCTACTAATCAGCTGTCCAACCATTGACCTGAAGGAAAAAAATCGCGAGAAAATATTCACAGAGACATGGCAGATTAAATAGATGAGTATCACAAGAATGAACTTTTCTCCAAGCTTGTGAAAAAAGGGCAATTTACTTGTCTTTTGCCCATTTGCGATGACAAAGAGCTAATTTCTAGAGGGGGCAATGGAACAGTCATTCTGCCCCATTTCACCAGTGTGGCCACAACCATATAGTGCTTAGCATTATGGTTTGTAGGCCCAGCTACCCCAGTGCGAATGTGGGACAGGACGATTGATCGGCACAAACCTGAGGGTTGCTGCTTATTTCTCCCATGTGGACCAAAAAAGAAGGGGCTCATGGTCAACAGTTCAACTATATTTTCTACTGAACCTTTAAGAAAGAGAGAAAAATTGAAAGATTGAAATGTGCTATTGTACTTGTGTTAAGAAGTACTGTGCACGTTGTATTCTAATTTTATTCCCTCCAGTGAACATAGGGCAGCTTTCCCATATGGTCTAGCGGTTAGGATTCCTGGTTTTCACCCAGGCGGCCCGGGTTCAACTCCCGGTATGGGAATCTGTGATTTTGATCTTGTTGAATTGAGAAATCTTTGCCGTCCTCTAAGCTGCGCTGCAGAGCCTTCCCAACCGCGTAATTCCTAAGTAACTCTTGCATCGAACCTGACGTGACACAGCTGATCCTGCTAATCAGCAGTTTGTCTGTTTCCGTGAAGATCAGCAATCCCAAAAGTATTTTCTCGCATTGAAATGGCATATCAAACAGAACTGTTTTGCAAAAATGTACTTATGCACAAGCTTGTGAAAAAATGTTAATGTTCTCGTCATCTTCGCATTTGCCATTATCATAAGCGAGGTTTTGTACACCAGGCCGATTCTACTAATCAGCTGTTCAAACTTTAATGTGAAGATTATCAGTCACGAGAATATTTTTTCACAGTGATATAGCACAGAAAACAGAACAGTGTGAAAAGAATGTCATTTTATTCAAGCTTGTGAAAAAAAGGCAATGTTTTCGTCATCTCCACATTTGCGGCTGTGGCAAGCGAGTTTCTCGTCCAGGACATGGAACAGTTTTTCTCTTCTCCTTTGTCCGTGCGCCGTGATCGTATAGTGGTTAGTACTCTGCGTTGTGGCCGCAGCAACCCCGGTTCGAATCCGGGTCACGGCACTTGATCCTGTGAGTAGCTGCTCTGCTCTCCTGAGAGGACTGAAAAGAGGGGCTCATTTTAAGCACACTTTTTCTGCCAAACTTCCAGTTGTGCAAATGCATGGTTTTGACTCGGTCAGTTCGCCTGAAGAAAAATCTACTTTGATATCAATACAGGTCAGTCCCAGCCATCCAGCACCTTGTCATGCTTTCTTTCAATACTGGTGTTACACAAATGATTCACTATAATTAGCACTTAAACTACTTGAAGGTCCAGGGATTCAGATACCTTGTCCTCACCAAGGCAGCCTTAATTTGACTCCTGATATGGCAAAGTGAGTTTTTGACTCAAACACTTCAAAAGGACAGTCCAGGCTTGTAGGGTTTCATTTTGGCCCTTATAAGGCTAAGCAGTTTGAAGCACGAGGCATGTCCATCAGGGCACCATCTCAGGATTGCCCAACTGTCGACCGGGGCATAGACAGTCAGGTGCTTTTTCACACTACATGTAGAGACACTTGCCTTTAAACTTTTCAGTCAATAAAAGACTGGTCAATTTTTTGGGACAGGCATGAGGTAGAGAAGAAAGGACGGAACAATAAAAGATTGGAATGCGCTTATTGGTACTGTGTTGAAGTGTTATCATGTATTGTATTTTTCCTTTTGTTGGCCTCATGTAGACAACTTAGCCACCTGTCCCATATGGTCTAGCGGTAAGGATTCCTGGTTCTCACCCAGGCGGCCCGGGTTCAACTCCCGGTATGGGAATCAGTCTCTTTAACTGGGTCAATTGCGATGATTTAGACATCTTTGAAGTTGCACTGCAGAGTGCGCCTCAGCATGCAAGTCCTTGTTCGGTATTGCTTCAAACCTAATGTGGCTCAGTTGATTCTACTAATCAGCTGTCCAACCATTGACCTGAAGGAAAAAAATCGCGAGAAAATATTCACAGAGACATGGCAGATTAAATAGATGAGTATCACAAGAATGAACTTTTCTCCAAGCTTGTGAAAAAAGGGCAATTTACTTGTCTTTTGCCCATTTGCGATGACAAAGAGCTAATTTCTAGAGGGGGCAATGGAACAGTCATTCTGCCCCATTTCACCAGTGTGGCCACAACCATATAGTGCTTAGCATTATGGTTTGTAGGCCCAGCTACCCCAGTGCGAATGTGGGACAGGACGATTGATCGGCACAAACCTGAGGGTTGCTGCTTATTTCTCCCATGTGGACCAAAAAAGAAGGGGCTCATGGTCAACAGTTCAACTATATTTTCTACTGAACCTTTAAGAAAGAGAGAAAAATTGAAAGATTGAAATGTGCTATTGTACTTGTGTTAAGAAGTACTGTGCACGTTGTATTCTAATTTTATTCCCTCCAGTGAACATAGGGCAGCTTTCCCATATGGTCTAGCGGTTAGGATTCCTGGTTTTCACCCAGGCGGCCCGGGTTCAACTCCCGGTATGGGAATCTGTGATTTTGATCTTGTTGAATTGAGAAATCTTTGCCGTCCTCTCAGCTCCGCTGCAGAGCCTTCCCAACCGCGTAATTCCTAAGTAACTCTTGCATCGAACCTGACGTGACACAGCTGATCCTGCTAATCAGCAGTTTGTCTGTTTCCGTGAAGATCAGCAATCCCAAAAGTATTTTCTCGCATTGAAATGGCATATCAAACAGAACTGTTTTGCAAAAATGTACTTATGCACAAGCTTGTGAAAAAATGTTAATGTTCTCGTCGTCTCCGCATTTGCCATTATCATAAGCGAGGTTTTGTACACCAGGCCGATTCTACTAATCAGCTGTTCAAACTTTTACGTGAAGATTATCAGTCACGAGAATATTTTTTCACAGTGATATAGCACAGAAAACAGAACAGTGTGAAAAGAATGTCATTTTATTCAAGCTTGTGAAAAAAAGGCAATGTTTTCGTCATCTCCACATTTGCGGCTGTGGCAAGCGAGTTTCTCGTCCAGGACATGGAACAGTTTTTCTCTTCTCCTTTGACCGTGCGCCGTGATCGTATAGTGGTTAGTACTCTGCGTTGTGGCCGCAGCAACCCCGGTTCGAATCCGGGTCACGGCACTTGATCCTGTGAGTAGCTGCTCTGCTCTCCTGAGAGGACTGAAAAGAGGGGCTCATTTTAAGCACACTTTTTCTGCCAAACTTCCAGTTGTGCAAATGCATGGTTTTGACTCGGTCAGTTCGCCTGAAGAAAAATCTACTTTGATATCAATACAGGTCAGTCCCAGCCATCCAGCACCTTGTCATGCTTTCTTTCAATACTGGTGTTACACAAATGATTCACTATAATTAGCACTTAAACTACTTGAAGGTCCAGGGATTCAGATACCTTGTCCTCACCAAGGCAGCCTTAATTTGACTCCTGATATGGCAAAGTGAGTTTTTGACTCAAACACTTCAAAAGGACAGTCCAGGCTTGTAGGGTTTCATTTTGGCCCTTATAAGGCTAAGCAGTTTGAAGCACGAGGCATGTCCATCAGGGCACCATCTCAGGATTGCCCAACTGTCGACCGGGGCATAGACAGTCAGGTGCTTTTTCACACTACATGTAGACACACTTGCCTTTAAACTTTTCAGTCAATAAAAGACTGGTCAATTTTTTGGGACAGGCATGAGGTAGAGAAGAAAGGACGGAACAATAAAAGATTGGAATGCGCTTATTGGTACTGTGTTGAAGTGTTATCATGTATTGTATTTTTCCTTTTGTTGGCCTCATGTAGACAATTTAGCCACCTGTCCCATATGGTCTAGCGGTAAGGATTCCTGGTTCTCACTCAGGCGGCCCGGGATCAACTCCCGGTATGGGAATCAGTCTCTTTAACTGGGTCAATTGCGATGATTTAGACATCTTTGAAGTTGCACTGCAGAGTGCGCCTCAGCATGCAAGTCCTTGTTCGGTATTGCTTCAAACCTAATGTGGCTCAGTTGATTCTACTAATCAGCTGTCCAACCATTGACCTGAAGGAAAAAAATCGCGAGAAAATATTCACAGAGACATGGCAGATTAAATAGATGAGTATCACAAGAATGAACTTTTCTCCAAGCTTGTGAAAAAAGGGCAATTTACTTGTCTTTTGCCCATTTGCGATGACAAAGAGCTAATTTCTAGAGGGGGCAATGGAACAGTCATTCTGCCCCATTTCACCAGTGTGGCCACAACCATATAGTGCTTAGCATTATGGTTTGTAGGCCCAGCTACCCCAGTGCGAATGTGGGACAGGACGATTGATCGGCACAAACCTGAGGGTTGCTGCTTATTTCTCCCATGTGGACCAAAAAAGAAGGGGCTCATGGTCAACAGTTCAACTATATTTTCTACTGAACCTTTAAGAAAGAGAGAAAAATTGAAAGATTGAAATGTGCTATTGTACTTGTGTTAAGAAGTACTGTGCACGTTGTATTCTAATTTTATTCCCTCCAGTGAACATAGGGCAGCTTTCCCATATGGTCTAGCGGTTAGGATTCCTGGTTTTCACCCAGGCGGCCCGTGTTCAACTCCCGGTGTGGGAATCTGTGATTTTGATCTTGTTGAATTGAGAAATCTTTGCCGTCCTCTAAGCTGCGCTGCAGAGCCTTCCCAACCGCGTAATTCCTAAGTAACTCTTGCATCGAACCTGACGTGACACAGCTGATCCTGCTAATCAGCAGTTTGTCTGTTTCCGTGAAGATCAGCAATCCCAAAAGTATTTTCTCGCATTGAAATGGCATATCAAACAGAACTGTTTTGCAAAAATGTACTTATGCACAAGCTTGTGAAAAAATGTTAATGTTCTCGTCATCTCCGCATTTGCCATTATCATAAGCGAGGTTTTGTACGCCAGGCCGATTCTACTAATCAGCTGTTCAAACTTTAATGTGAAGATTATCAGTCACGAGAATATTTTTTCACAGTGATATAGCACAGAAAACAGAACAGTGTGAAAAGAATGTCATTTTATTCAAGCTTGTGAAAAAAAGGCAATGTTTTCGTCATCTCCACATTTGCGGCTGTGGCAAGCGAGTTTCTCGTCCAGGACATGGAACAGTTTTTCTCTTCTCCTTTGACCGTGCGCCGTGATCGTATAGTGGTTAGTACTCTGCGTTGTGGCCGCAGCAACCCCGGTTCGAATCCGGGTCACGGCACTTGATCCTGTGAGTAGCTGCTCTGCTCTCCTGAGAGGACTGAAAAGAGGGGCTCATTTTAAGCACACTTTTTCTGCCAAACTTCCAGTTGTGCAAATGCATGGTTTTGACTCGGTCAGTTCGCCTGAAGAAAAATCTACTTTGATATCAATACAGGTCAGTCCCAGCCATCCAGCACCTTGTCATGCTTTCTTTCAATACTGGTGTTACACAAATGATTCACTATAATTAGCACTTAAACTACTTGAAGGTCCAGGGATTCAGATACCTTGTCCTCACCAAGGCAGCCTTAATTTGACTCCTGATATGGCAAAGTGAGTTTTTGACTCAAACACTTCAAAAGAACAGTCCAGGCTTGTAGGGTTTCATTTTGGCCCTTATAAGGCTAAGCAGTTTGACGCACGAGGCATGTCCATCAGGGCACCATCTCAGGATTGCCCAACTGTCGACCGGGGCATAGACAGTCAGGTGCTTTTTCACACTACATGTAGACACACTTGCCTTTAAACTTTTCAGTCAATAAAAGACTGGTCAATTTTTTGGGACAGGCATGAGGTAGAGAAGAAAGGACGGAACAATAAAAGATTGGAATGCGCTTATTGGTACTGTGTTGAAGTGTTATCATGTATTGTATTTTTCCTTTTGTTGGCCTCATGTAGACAACTTAGCCACCTGTCCCATATGGTCTAGCGGTAAGGATTCCTGGTTCTCACCCAGGCGGCCCGGGTTCAACTCCCGGTATGGGAATCAGTCTCTTTAACTGGGTCAATTGCGATGATTTAGACATCTTTGAAGTTGCACTGCAGAGTGCGCCTCAGCATGCAAGTCCTTGTTCGGTATTGCTTCAAACCTAATGTGGCTCAGTTGATTCTACTAATCAGCTGTCCAACCATTGACCTGAAGGAAAAAAATCGCGAGAAAATATTCACAGAGACATGGCAGATTAAATAGATGAGTATCACAAGAATGAACTTTTCTCCAAGCTTGTGAAAAAAGGGCAATTTACTTGTCTTTTGCCCATTTGCGATGACAAAGAGCTAATTTCTAGAGGGGGCAATGGAACAGTCATTCTGCCCCATTTCACCAGTGTGGCCACAACCATATAGTGCTTAGCATTATGGTTTGTAGGCCCAGCTACCCCAGTGCGAATGTGGGACAGGACGATTGATCGGCACAAACCTGAGGGTTGCTGCTTATTTCTCCCATGTGGACCAAAAAAGAAGGGGCTCATGGTCAACAGTTCAACTATATTTTCTACTGAACCTTTAAGAAAGAGAGAAAAATTGAAAGATTGAAATGTGCTATTGTACTTGTGTTAAGAAGTACTGTGCACGTTGTATTCTAATTTTATTCCCTCCAGTGAACATAGGGCAGCTTTCCCATATGGTCTAGCGGTTAGGATTCCTGGTTTTCACCCAGGCGGCCCGGGTTCAACTCCCGGTATGGGAATCTGTGATTTTGATCTTGTTGAATTGAGAAATCTTTGCCGTCCTCTAAGCTGCGCTGCAGAGCCTTCCCAACCGCGTAATTCCTAAGTAACTCTTGCATCGAACCTGACGTGACACAGCTGATCCTGCTAATCAGCAGTTTGTCTGTTTCCGTGAAGATCAGCAATCCCAAAAGTATTTTCTCGCATTGAAATGGCATATCAAACAGAACTGTTTTGCAAAAATGTACTTATGCACAAGCTTGTGAAAAAATGTTAATGTTCTCGTCATCTTCGCATTTGCCATTATCATAAGCGAGGTTTTGTACACCAGGCCGATTCTACTAATCAGCTGTTCAAACTTTAATGTGAAGATTATCAGTCACGAGAATATTTTTTCACAGTGATATAGCACAGAAAACAGAACAGTGTGAAAAGAATGTCATTTTATTCAAGCTTGTGAAAAAAAGGCAATGTTTTCGTCATCTCCACATTTGCGGCTGTGGCAAGCGAGTTTCTCGTCCAGGACATGGAACAGTTTTTCTCTTCTCCTTTGTCCGTGCGCCGTGATCGTATAGTGGTTAGTACTCTGCGTTGTGGCCGCAGCAACCCCGGTTCGAATCCGGGTCACGGCACTTGATCCTGTGAGTAGCTGCTCTGCTCTCCTGAGAGGACTGAAAAGAGGGGCTCATTTTAAGCACACTTTTTCTGCCAAACTTCCAGTTGTGCAAATGCATGGTTTTGACTCGGTCAGTTCGCCTGAAGAAAAATCTACTTTGATATCAATACAGGTCAGTCCCAGCCATCCAGCACCTTGTCATGCTTTCTTTCAATACTGGTGTTACACAAATGATTCACTATAATTAGCACTTAAACTACTTGAAGGTCCAGGGATTCAGATACCTTGTCCTCACCAAGGCAGCCTTAATTTGACTCCTGATATGGCAAAGTGAGTTTTTGACTCAAACACTTCAAAAGGACAGTCCAGGCTTGTAGGGTTTCATTTTGGCCCTTATAAGGCTAAGCAGTTTGAAGCACGAGGCATGTCCATCAGGGCACCATCTCAGGATTGCCCAACTGTCGACCGGGGCATAGACAGTCAGGTGCTTTTTCACACTACATGTAGAGACACTTGCCTTTAAACTTTTCAGTCAATAAAAGACTGGTCAATTTTTTGGGACAGGCATGAGGTAGAGAAGAAAGGACGGAACAATAAAAGATTGGAATGCGCTTATTGGTACTGTGTTGAAGTGTTATCATGTATTGTATTTTTCCTTTTGTTGGCCTCATGTAGACAACTTAGCCACCTGTCCCATATGGTCTAGCGGTAAGGATTCCTGGTTCTCACCCAGGCGGCCCGGGTTCAACTCCCGGTATGGGAATCAGTCTCTTTAACTGGGTCAATTGCGATGATTTAGACATCTTTGAAGTTGCACTGCAGAGTGCGCCTCAGCATGCAAGTCCTTGTTCGGTATTGCTTCAAACCTAATGTGGCTCAGTTGATTCTACTAATCAGCTGTCCAACCATTGACCTGAAGGAAAAAAATCGCGAGAAAATATTCACAGAGACATGGCAGATTAAATAGATGAGTATCACAAGAATGAACTTTTCTCCAAGCTTGTGAAAAAAGGGCAATTTACTTGTCTTTTGCCCATTTGCGATGACAAAGAGCTAATTTCTAGAGGGGGCAATGGAACAGTCATTCTGCCCCATTTCACCAGTGTGGCCACAACCATATAGTGCTTAGCATTATGGTTTGTAGGCCCAGCTACCCCAGTGCGAATGTGGGACAGGACGATTGATCGGCACAAACCTGAGGGTTGCTGCTTATTTCTCCCATGTGGACCAAAAAAGAAGGGGCTCATGGTCAACAGTTCAACTATATTTTCTACTGAACCTTTAAGAAAGAGAGAAAAATTGAAAGATTGAAATGTGCTATTGTACTTGTGTTAAGAAGTACTGTGCACGTTGTATTCTAATTTTATTCCCTCCAGTGAACATAGGGCAGCTTTCCCATATGGTCTAGCGGTTAGGATTCCTGGTTTTCACCCAGGCGGCCCGGGTTCAACTCCCGGTATGGGAATCTGTGATTTTGATCTTGTTGAATTGAGAAATCTTTGCCGTCCTCTCAGCTGCGCTGCAGAGCCTTCCCAACCGCGTAATTCCTAAGTAACTCTTGCATCGAACCTGACGTGACACAGCTGATCCTGCTAATCAGCAGTTTGTCTGTTTCCGTGAAGATCAGCAATCCCAAAAGTATTTTCTCGCATTGAAATGGCATATCAAACAGAACTGTTTTGCAAAAATGTACTTATGCACAAGCTTGTGAAAAAATGTTAATGTTCTCGTCGTCTCCGCATTTGCCATTATCATAAGCGAGGTTTTGTACACCAGGCCGATTCTACTAATCAGCTGTTCAAACTTTTACGTGAAGATTATCAGTCACGAGAATATTTTTTCACAGTGATATAGCACAGAAAACAGAACAGTGTGAAAAGAATGTCATTTTATTCAAGCTTGTGAAAAAAAGGCAATGTTTTCGTCATCTCCACATTTGCGGCTGTGGCAAGCGAGTTTCTCGTCCAGGACATGGAACAGTTTTTCTCTTCTCCTTTGACCGTGCGCCGTGATCGTATAGTGGTTAGTACTCTGCGTTGTGGCCGCAGCAACCCCGGTTCGAATCCGGGTCACGGCACTTGATCCTGTGAGTAGCTGCTCTGCTCTCCTGAGAGGACTGAAAAGAGGGGCTCATTTTAAGCACACTTTTTCTGCCAAACTTCCAGTTGTGCAAATGCATGGTTTTGACTCGGTCAGTTCGCCTGAAGAAAAATCTACTTTGATATCAATACAGGTCAGTCCCAGCCATCCAGCACCTTGTCATGCTTTCTTTCAATACTGGTGTTACACAAATGATTCACTATAATTAGCACTTAAACTACTTGAAGGTCCAGGGATTCAGATACCTTGTCCTCACCAAGGCAGCCTTAATTTGACTCCTGATATGGCAAAGTGAGTTTTTGACTCAAACACTTCAAAAGGACAGTCCAGGCTTGTAGGGTTTCATTTTGGCCCTTATAAGGCTAAGCAGTTTGAAGCACGAGGCATGTCCATCAGGGCACCATCTCAGGATTGCCCAACTGTCGACCGGGGCATAGACAGTCAGGTGCTTTTTCACACTACATGTAGACACACTTGCCTTTAAACTTTTCAGTCAATAAAAGACTGGTCAATTTTTTGGGACAGGCATGAGGTAGAGAAGAAAGGACGGAACAATAAAAGATTGGAATGCGCTTATTGGTACTGTGTTGAAGTGTTATCATGTATTGTATTTTTCCTTTTGTTGGCCTCATGTAGACAATTTAGCCACCTGTCCCATATGGTCTAGCGGTAAGGATTCCTGGTTCTCACTCAGGCGGCCCGGGATCAACTCCCGGTATGGGAATCAGTCTCTTTAACTGGGTCAATTGCGATGATTTAGACATCTTTGAAGTTGCACTGCAGAGTGCGCCTCAGCATGCAAGTCCTTGTTCGGTATTGCTTCAAACCTAATGTGGCTCAGTTGATTCTACTAATCAGCTGTCCAACCATTGACCTGAAGGAAAAAAATCGCGAGAAAATATTCACAGAGACATGGCAGATTAAATAGATGAGTATCACAAGAATGAACTTTTCTCCAAGCTTGTGAAAAAAGGGCAATTTACTTGTCTTTTGCCCATTTGCGATGACAAAGAGCTAATTTCTAGAGGGGGCAATGGAACAGTCATTCTGCCCCATTTCACCAGTGTGGCCACAACCATATAGTGCTTAGCATTATGGTTTGTAGGCCCAGCTACCCCAGTGCGAATGTGGGACAGGACGATTGATCGGCACAAACCTGAGGGTTGCTGCTTATTTCTCCCATGTGGACCAAAAAAGAAGGGGCTCATGGTCAACAGTTCAACTATATTTTCTACTGAACCTTTTAGAAAGAGAGAAAAATTGAAAGATTGAAATGTGCTATTGTACTTGTGTTAAGAAGTACTGTGCACGTTGTATTCTAATTTTATTCCCTCCAGTGAACATAGGGCAGCTTTCCCATATGGTCTAGCGGTTAGGATTCCTGGTTTTACCCCAGGGGGCCTGGGTTCAACTCCCGGTATGGGAATCTGTGATTTTGATCTTGTTGAATTGAGAAATCTTTGCCGTCCTCTCAGCTGCGCTGCAGAGCCTTCCCAACCGCGTAATTCCTAAGTAACTCTTGCATCGAACCTGACGTGACACAGCTGATCCTGCTAATCAGCAGTTTGTCTGTTTCCGTGAAGATCAGCAATCCCAAAAGTATTTTCTCGCATTGAAATGGCATATCAAACAGAACTGTTTTGCAAAAATGTACTTATGCACAAGCTTGTGAAAAAATGTTAATGTTCTCGTCGTCTCCGCATTTGCCATTATCATAAGCGAGGTTTTGTACACCAGGCCGATTCTACTAATCAGCTGTTCAAACTTTTACGTGAAGATTATCAGTCACGAGAATATTTTTTCACAGTGATATAGCACAGAAAACAGAACAGTGTGAAAAGAATGTCATTTTATTCAAGCTTGTGAAAAAAAGGCAATGTTTTCGTCATCTCCACATTTGCGGCTGTGGCAAGCGAGTTTCTCGTCCAGGACATGGAACAGTTTTTCTCTTCTCCTTTGACCGTGCGCCGTGATCGTATAGTGGTTAGTACTCTGCGTTGTGGCCGCAGCAACCCCGGTTCGAATCCGGGTCACGGCACTTGATCCTGTGAGTAGCTGCCCTGCTCTCCTGAGAGGACTGAAAAGAGGGGCTCATTTTAAGCACACTTTTTCTGCCAAACTTCCAGTTGTGCAAATGCATGGTTTTGACTCGGTCAGTTCGCCTGAAGAAAAATCTACTTTGATATCAATACAGGTCAGTCCCAGCCATCCAGCACCTTGTCATGCTTTCTTTCAATACTGGTGTTACACAAATGATTCACTATAATTAGCACTTAAACTACTTGAAGGTCCAGGGATTCAGATACCTTGTCCTCACCAAGGCAGCCTTAATTTGACTCCTGATATGGCAAAGTGAGTTTTTGACTCAAACACTTCAAAAGGACAGTCCAGGCTTGTAGGGTTTCATTTTGGCCCTTATAAGGCTAAGCAGTTTGAAGCACGAGGCATGTCCATCAGGGCACCATCTCAGGATTGCCCAACTGTCGACCGGGGCATAGACAGTCAGGTGCTTTTTCACACTACATGTAGACACACTTGCCTTTAAACTTTTCAGTCAATAAAAGACTGGTCAATTTTTTGGGACAGGCATGAGGTAGAGAAGAAAGGACGGAACAATAAAAGATTGGAATGCGCTTATTGGTACTGTGTTGAAGTGTTATCATGTATTGTATTTTTCCTTTTGTTGGCCTCATGTAGACAACTTAGCCACCTGTCCCATATGGTCTAGCGGTAAGGATTCCTGGTTCTCACTCAGGCGGCCCGGGATCAACTCCCGGTATGGGAATCAGTCTCTTTAACTGGGTCAATTGCGATGATTTAGACATCTTTGAAGTTGCACTGCAGAGTGCGCCTCAGCATGCAAGTCCTTGTTCGGTATTGCTTCAAACCTAATGTGGCTCAGTTGATTCTACTAATCAGCTGTCCAACCATTGACCTGAAGGAAAAAAATCGCGAGAAAATATTCACAGAGACATGGCAGATTAAATAGATGAGTATCACAAGAATGAACTTTTCTCCAAGCTTGTGAAAAAAGGGCAATTTACTTGTCTTTTGCCCATTTGCGATGACAAAGAGCTAATTTCTAGAGGGGGCAATGGAACAGTCATTCTGCCCCATTTCACCAGTGTGGCCACAACCATATAGTGCTTAGCATTATGGTTTGTAGGCCCAGCTACCCCAGTGCGAATGTGGGACAGGACGATTGATCGGCACAAACCTGAGGGTTGCTGCTTATTTCTCCCATGTGGACCAAAAAAGAAGGGGCTCATGGTCAACAGTTCAACTATATTTTCTACTGAACCTTTAAGAAAGAGAGAAAAATTGAAAGATTGAAATGTGCTATTGTACTTGTGTTAAGAAGTACTGTGCACGTTGTATTCTAATTTTATTCCCTCCAGTGAACACAGGGCAGCTTTCCCATATGGTCTAGCGGTTAGGATTCCTGGTTTTCACCCAGGCGGCCCGTGTTCAACTCCCGGTGTGGGAATCTGTGATTTTGATCTTGTTGAATTGAGAAATCTTTGCCGTCCTCTAAGCTGCGCTGCAGAGCCTTCCCAACCGCGTAATTCCTAAGTAACTCTTGCATCGAACCTGACGTGACACAGCTGATCCTGCTAATCAGCAGTTTGTCTGTTTCCGTGAAGATCAGCAATCCCAAAAGTATTTTCTCGCATTGAAATGGCATATCAAACAGAACTGTTTTGCAAAAATGTACTTATGCACAAGCTTGTGAAAAAATGTTAATGTTCTCGTCATCTCCGCATTTGCCATTATCATAAGCGAGGTTTTGTACGCCAGGCCGATTCTACTAATCAGCTGTTCAAACTTTAATGTGAAGATTATCAGTCACGAGAATATTTTTTCACAGTGATATAGCACAGAAAACAGAACAGTGTGAAAAGAATGTCATTTTATTCAAGCTTGTGAAAAAAAGGCAATGTTTTCGTCATCTCCACATTTGCGGCTGTGGCAAGCGAGTTTCTCGTCCAGGACATGGAACAGTTTTTCTCTTCTCCTTTGACCGTGCGCCGTGATCGTATAGTGGTTAGTACTCTGCGTTGTGGCCGCAGCAACCCCGGTTCGAATCCGGGTCACGGCACTTGATTCTGTGAGTAGCTGCTCTGCTCTCCTGAGAGGACTGAAAAGAGGGGCTCATTTTAAGCACACTTTTTCTGCCAAACTTCCAGTTGTGCAAATGCATGGTTTTGACTCGGTCAGTTCGCCTGAAGAAAAATCTACTTTGATATCAATACAGGTCAGTCCCAGCCATCCAGCACCTTGTCATGCTTTCTTTCAATACTGGTGTTACACAAATGATTCACTATAATTAGCACTTAAACTACTTGAAGGTCCAGGGATTCAGATACCTTGTCCTCACCAAGGCAGCCTTAATTTGACTCCTGATATGGCAAAGTGAGTTTTTGACTCAAACACTTCAAAAGAACAGTCCAGGCTTGTAGGGTTTCATTTTGGCCCTTATAAGGCTAAGCAGTTTGACGCACGAGGCATGTCCATCAGGGCACCATCTCAGGATTGCCCAACTGTCGACCGGGGCATAGACAGTCAGGTGCTTTTTCACACTACATGTAGACACACTTGCCTTTAAACTTTTCAGTCAATAAAAGACTGGTCAATTTTTTGGGACAGGCATGAGGTAGAGAAGAAAGGACGGAACAATAAAAGATTGGAATGCGCTTATTGGTACTGTGTTGAAGTGTTATCATGTATTGTATTTTTCCTTTTGTTGGCCTCATGTAGACAACTTAGCCACCTGTCCCATATGGTCTAGCGGTAAGGATTCCTGGTTCTCACCCAGGCGGCCCGGGTTCAACTCCCGGTATGGGAATCAGTCTCTTTAACTGGGTCAATTGCGATGATTTAGACATCTTTGAAGTTGCACTGCAGAGTGCGCCTCAGCATGCAAGTCCTTGTTCGGTATTGCTTCAAACCTAATGTGGCTCAGTTGATTCTACTAATCAGCTGTCCAACCATTGACCTGAAGGAAAAAAATCGCGAGAAAATATTCACAGAGACATGGCAGATTAAATAGATGAGTATCACAAGAATGAACTTTTCTCCAAGCTTGTGAAAAAAGGGCAATTTACTTGTCTTTTGCCCATTTGCGATGACAAAGAGCTCATTTCTAGAGGGGGCAATGGAACAGTCATTCTGCCCCATTTCACCAATGTGGCCACAACCATATAGTGCTTAGCATTATGGTTTGTAGGCCCAGCTACCCCAGTGCGAATGTGGGACAGGACGATTGATCGGCACAAACCTGAGGGTTGCTGCTTATTTCTCCCATGTGGACCAAAAAAGAAGGGGCTCATGGTCAACAGTTCAACTATATTTTCTACTGAACCTTTAAGAAAGAGAGAAAAATTGAAAGATTGAAATGTGCTATTGTACTTGTGTTAAGAAGTACTGTGCACGTTGTATTCTAATTTTATTCCCTCCAGTGAACACAGGGCAGCTTTCCCATATGGTCTAGTGGTTAGGATTCCTGGTTTTACCCCAGGGGGCCTGGGTTCAACTCCCGGTATGGGAATCTGTGATTTTGATCTTGTTGAATTGAGAAATCTTTGCCGTCCTCTCAGCTGCGCTGCAGAGCCTTCCCAACCGCGTAATTCCTAAGTAACTCTTGCATCGAACCTGACGTGACACAGCTGATCCTGCTAATCAGCAGTTTGTCTGTTTCCGTGAAGATCAGCAATCCCAAAAGTATTTTCTCGCATTGAAATGGCATATCAAACAGAACTGTTTTGCAAAAATGTACTTATGCACAAGCTTGTGAAAAAATGTTAATGTTCTCGTCGTCTCCGCATTTGCCATTATCATAAGCGAGGTTTTGTACACCAGGCCGATTCTACTAATCAGCTGTTCAAACTTTTACGTGAAGATTATCAGTCACGAGAATATTTTTTCACAGTGATATAGCACAGAAAACAGAACAGTGTGAAAAGAATGTCATTTTATTCAAGCTTGTGAAAAAAAGGCAATGTTTTCGTCATCTCCACATTTGCGGCTGTGGCAAGCGAGTTTCTCGTCCAGGACATGGAACAGTTTTTCTCTTCTCCTTTGACCGTGCGCCGTGATCGTATAGTGGTTAGTACTCTGCGTTGTGGCCGCAGCAACCCCGGTTCGAATCCGGGTCACGGCACTTGATCCTGTGAGTAGCTGCCCTGCTCTCCTGAGAGGACTGAAAAGAGGGGCTCATTTTAAGCACACTTTTTCTGCCAAACTTCCAGTTGTGCAAATGCATGGTTTTGACTCGGTCAGTTCGCCTGAAGAAAAATCTACTTTGATATCAATACAGGTCAGTCCCAGCCATCCAGCACCTTGTCATGCTTTCTTTCAATACTGGTGTTACACAAATGATTCACTATAATTAGCACTTAAACTACTTGAAGGTCCAGGGATTCAGATACCTTGTCCTCACCAAGGCAGCCTTAATTTGACTCCTGATATGGCAAAGTGAGTTTTTGACTCAAACACTTCAAAAGGACAGTCCAGGCTTGTAGGGTTTCATTTTGGCCCTTATAAGGCTAAGCAGTTTGAAGCACGAGGCATGTCCATCAGGGCACCATCTCAGGATTGCCCAACTGTCGACCGGGGCATAGACAGTCAGGTGCTTTTTCACACTACATGTAGACACACTTGCCTTTAAACTTTTCAGTCAATAAAAGACTGGTCAATTTTTTGGGACAGGCATGAGGTAGAGAAGAAAGGACGGAACAATAAAAGATTGGAATGCGCTTATTGGTACTGTGTTGAAGTGTTATCATGTATTGTATTTTTCCTTTTGTTGGCCTCATGTAGACAACTTAGCCACCTGTCCCATATGGTCTAGCGGTAAGGATTCCTGGTTCTCACCCAGGCGGCCCGGGTTCAACTCCCGGTATGGGAATCAGTCTCTTTAACTGGGTCAATTGCGATGATTTAGACATCTTTGAAGTTGCACTGCAGAGTGCGCCTCAGCATGCAAGTCCTTGTTCGGTATTGCTTCAAACCTAATGTGGCTCAGTTGATTCTACTAATCAGCTGTCCAACCATTGACCTGAAGGAAAAAAATCGCGAGAAAATATTCACAGAGACATGGCAGATTAAATAGATGAGTATCACAAGAATGAACTTTTCTCCAAGCTTGTGAAAAAAGGGCAATTTACTTGTCTTTTGCCCATTTGCGATGACAAAGAGCTAATTTCTAGAGGGGGCAATGGAACAGTCATTCTGCCCCATTTCACCAGTGTGGCCACAACCATATAGTGCTTAGCATTATGGTTTGTAGGCCCAGCTACCCCAGTGCGAATGTGGGACAGGACGATTGATCGGCACAAACCTGAGGGTTGCTGCTTATTTCTCCCATGTGGACCAAAAAAGAAGGGGCTCATGGTCAACAGTTCAACTATATTTTCTACTGAACCTTTAAGAAAGAGAGAAAAATTGAAAGATTGAAATGTGCTATTGTACTTGTGTTAAGAAGTACTGTGCACGTTGTATTCTAATTTTATTCCCTCCAGTGAACATAGGGCAGCTTTCCCATATGGTCTAGCGGTTAGGATTCCTGGTTTTCACCCAGGCGGCCCGGGTTCAACTCCCGGTATGGGAATCTGTGATTTTGATCTTGTTGAATTGAGAAATCTTTGCCGTCCTCTAAGCTGCGCTGCAGAGCCTTCCCAACCGCGTAATTCCTAAGTAACTCTTGCATCGAACCTGACGTGACACAGCTGATCCTGCTAATCAGCAGTTTGTCTGTTTCCGTGAAGATCAGCAATCCCAAAAGTATTTTCTCGCATTGAAATGGCATATCAAACAGAACTGTTTTGCAAAAATGTACTTATGCACAAGCTTGTGAAAAAATGTTAATGTTCTCGTCATCTTCGCATTTGCCATTATCATAAGCGAGGTTTTGTACACCAGGCCGATTCTACTAATCAGCTGTTCAAACTTTAATGTGAAGATTATCAGTCACGAGAATATTTTTTCACAGTGATATAGCACAGAAAACAGAACAGTGTGAAAAGAATGTCATTTTATTCAAGCTTGTGAAAAAAAGGCAATGTTTTCGTCATCTCCACATTTGCGGCTGTGGCAAGCGAGTTTCTCGTCCAGGACATGGAACAGTTTTTCTCTTCTCCTTTGTCCGTGCGCCGTGATCGTATAGTGGTTAGTACTCTGCGTTGTGGCCGCAGCAACCCCGGTTCGAATCCGGGTCACGGCACTTGATCCTGTGAGTAGCTGCTCTGCTCTCCTGAGAGGACTGAAAAGAGGGGCTCATTTTAAGCACACTTTTTCTGCCAAACTTCCAGTTGTGCAAATGCATGGTTTTGACTCGGTCAGTTCGCCTGAAGAAAAATCTACTTTGATATCAATACAGGTCAGTCCCAGCCATCCAGCACCTTGTCATGCTTTCTTTCAATACTGGTGTTACACAAATGATTCACTATAATTAGCACTTAAACTACTTGAAGGTCCAGGGATTCAGATACCTTGTCCTCACCAAGGCAGCCTTAATTTGACTCCTGATATGGCAAAGTGAGTTTTTGACTCAAACACTTCAAAAGGACAGTCCAGGCTTGTAGGGTTTCATTTTGGCCCTTATAAGGCTAAGCAGTTTGAAGCACGAGGCATGTCCATCAGGGCACCATCTCAGGATTGCCCAACTGTCGACCGGGGCATAGACAGTCAGGTGCTTTTTCACACTACATGTAGACACACTTGCCTTTAAACTTTTCAGTCAATAAAAGACTGGTCAATTTTTTGGGACAGGCATGAGGTAGAGAAGAAAGGACGGAACAATAAAAGATTGGAATGCGCTTATTGGTACTGTGTTGAAGTGTTATCATGTATTGTATTTTTCCTTTTGTTGGCCTCATGTAGACAACTTAGCCACCTGTCCCATATGGTCTAGCGGTAAGGATTCCTGGTTCTCACCCAGGCGGCCCGGGTTCAACTCCCGGTATGGGAATCAGTCTCTTTAACTGGGTCAATTGCGATGATTTAGACATCTTTGAAGTTGCACTGCAGAGTGCGCCTCAGCATGCAAGTCCTTGTTCGGTATTGCTTCAAACCTAATGTGGCTCAGTTGATTCTACTAATCAGCTGTCCAACCATTGACCTGAAGGAAAAAAATCGCGAGAAAATATTCACAGAGACATGGCAGATTAAATAGATGAGTATCACAAGAATGAACTTTTCTCCAAGCTTGTGAAAAAAGGGCAATTTACTTGTCTTTTGCCCATTTGCGATGACAAAGAGCTAATTTCTAGAGGGGGCAATGGAACAGTCATTCTGCCCCATTTCACCAGTGTGGCCACAACCATATAGTGCTTAGCATTATGGTTTGTAGGCCCAGCTACCCCAGTGCGAATGTGGGACAGGACGATTGATCGGCACAAACCTGAGGGTTGCTGCTTATTTCTCCCATGTGGACCAAAAAAGAAGGGGCTCATGGTCAACAGTTCAACTATATTTTCTACTGAACCTTTAAGAAAGAGAGAAAAATTGAAAGATTGAAATGTGCTATTGTACTTGTGTTAAGAAGTACTGTGCACGTTGTATTCTAATTTTATTCCCTCCAGTGAACATAGGGCAGCTTTCCCATATGGTCTAGCGGTTAGGATTCCTGGTTTTCACCCAGGCGGCCCGGGTTCAACTCCCGGTATGGGAATCTGTGATTTTGATCTTGTTGAATTGAGAAATCTTTGCCGTCCTCTAAGCTGCGCTGCAGAGCCTTCCCAACCGCGTAATTCCTAAGTAACTCTTGCATCGAACCTGACGTGACACAGCTGATCCTGCTAATCAGCAGTTTGTCTGTTTCCGTGAAGATCAGCAATCCCAAAAGTATTTTCTCGCATTGAAATGGCATATCAAACAGAACTGTTTTGCAAAAATGTACTTATGCACAAGCTTGTGAAAAAATGTTAATGTTCTCGTCATCTCCGCATTTGCCATTATCATAAGCGAGGTTTTGTACACCAGGCCGATTCTACTAATCAGCTGTTCAAACTTTAATGTGAAGATTATCAGTCACGAGAATATTTTTTCACAGTGATATAGCACAGAAAACAGAACAGTGTGAAAAGAATGTCATTTTATTCAAGCTTGTGAAAAAAAGGCAATGTTTTCGTCATCTCCACATTTGCGGCTGTGGCAAGCGAGTTTCTCGTCCAGGACATGGAACAGTTTTTCTCTTCTCCTTTGACCGTGCGCCGTGATCGTATAGTGGTTAGTACTCTGCGTTGTGGCCGCAGCAACCCCGGTTCGAATCCGGGTCACGGCACTTGATCCTGTGAGTAGCTGCTCTGCTCTCCTGAGAGGACTGAAAAGAGGGGCTCATTTTAAGCACACTTTTTCTGCCAAACTTCCAGTTGTGCAAATGCATGGTTTTGACTCGGTCAGTTCACCTGAAGAAAAATCTACTTTGATATCAATACAGGTCAGTCCCAGCCATCCAGCACCTTGTCATGCTTTCTTTCAATACTGGTGTTACACAAATGATTCACTATAATTAGCACTTAAACTACTTGAAGGTCCAGGGATTCAGATACCTTGTCCTCACCAAGGCAGCCTTAATTTGACTCCTGATATGGCAAAGTGAGTTTTTGACTCAAACACTTCAAAAGGACAGTCCAGGCTTGTAGGGTTTCATTTTGGCCCTTATAAGGCTAAGCAGTTTGACGCACGAGGCATGTCCATCAGGGCACCATCTCAGGATTGCCCAACTGTCGACCGGGGCATAGACAGTCAGGTGCTTTTTCACACTACATGTAGACACACTTGCCTTTAAACTTTTCAGTCAATAAAAGACTGGTCAATTTTTTGGGACAGGCATGAGGTAGAGAAGAAAGGACGGAACAATAAAAGATTGGAATGCGCTTATTGGTACTGTGTTGAAGTGTTATCATGTATTGTATTTTTCCTTTTGTTGGCCTCATGTAGACAACTTAGCCACCTGTCCCATATGGTCTAGCGGTAAGGATTCCTGGTTCTCACCCAGGCGGCCCGGGTTCAACTCCCGGTATGGGAATCAGTCTCTTTAACTGGGTCAATTGCGATGATTTAGACATCTTTGAAGTTGCACTGCAGAGTGCGCCTCAGCATGCAAGTCCTTGTTCGGTATTGCTTCAAACCTAATGTGGCTCAGTTGATTCTACTAATCAGCTGTCCAACCATTGACCTGAAGGAAAAAAATCGCGAGAAAATATTCACAGAGACATGGCAGATTAAATAGATGAGTATCACAAGAATGAACTTTTCTCCAAGCTTGTGAAAAAAGGGCAATTTACTTGTCTTTTGCCCATTTGCGATGACAAAGAGCTAATTTCTAGAGGGGGCAATGGAACAGTCATTCTGCCCCATTTCACCAGTGTGGCCACAACCATATAGTGCTTAGCATTATGGTTTGTAGGCCCAGCTACCCCAGTGCGAATGTGGGACAGGACGATTGATCGGCACAAACCTGAGGGTTGCTGCTTATTTCTCCCATGTGGACCAAAAAAGAAGGGGCTCATGGTCAACAGTTCAACTATATTTTCTACTGAACCTTTAAGAAAGAGAGAAAAATTGAAAGATTGAAATGTGCTATTGTACTTGTGTTAAGAAGTACTGTGCACGTTGTATTCTAATTTTATTCCCTCCAGTGAACATAGGGCAGGTTTTCCATATGGTCTAGCGGTTAGGATTCCTGCTTTTCACCCAGGCGGCCCGGGTTCAACTCCCGGTATGGGAATCTGTGATTTTGATCTTGTTGAATTGAGAAATCTTTGCCGTCCTCTAAGCTGCGCTGCAGAGCCTTCCCAACCGCGTAATTCCTAAGTAACTCTTGCATCGAACCTGACGTGACACAGCTGATCCTGCTAATCAGCAGTTTGTCTGTTTCCGTGAAGATCAGCAATCCCAAAAGTATTTTCTCGCATTGAAATGGCATATCAAACAGAACTGTTTTGCAAAAATGTACTTATGCACAAGCTTGTGAAAAAATGTTAATGTTCTCGTCATCTCCGCATTTGCCATTATCATAAGCGAGGTTTTGTACACCAGGCCGATTCTACTAATCAGCTGTTCAAACTTTAATGTGAAGATTATCAGTCACGAGAATATTTTTTCACAGTGATATAGCACAGAAAACAGAACAGTGTGAAAAGAATGTCATTTTATTCAAGCTTGTGAAAAAAAGGCAATGTTTTCGTCATCTCCACATTTGCGGCTGTGGCAAGCGAGTTTCTCGTCCAGGACATGGAACAGTTTTTCTCTTCTCCTTTGACCGTGCGCCGTGATCGTATAGTGGTTAGTACTCTGCGTTGTGGCCACAGCAACCCCGGTTCGAATCCGGGTCACGGCACTTGATCCTGTGAGTAGCTGCTCTGCTCTCCTGAGAGGACTGAAAAGAGGGGCTCATTTTAAGCACACTTTTTCTGCCAAACTTCCAGTTGTGCAAATGCATGGTTTTGACTCGGTCAGTTCGCCTGAAGAAAAATCTACTTTGATATCAATACAGGTCAGTCCCAGCCATCCAGCACCTTGTCATGCTTTCTTTCAATACTGGTGTTACACAAATGATTCACTATAATTAGCACTTAAACTACTTGAAGGTCCAGGGATTCAGATACCTTGTCCTCACCAAGGCAGCCTTAATTTGACTCCTGATATGGCAAAGTGAGTTTTTGACTCAAACACTTCAAAAGGACAGTCCAGGCTTGTAGGGTTTCATTTTGGCCCTTATAAGGCTAAGCAGTTTGAAGCACGAGGCATGTCCATCAGGGCACCATCTCAGGATTGCCCAACTGTCGACCGGGGCATAGACAGTCAGGTGCTTTTTCACACTACATGTAGAGACACTTGCCTTTAAACTTTTCAGTCAATAAAAGACTGGTCAATTTTTTGGGACAGGCATGAGGTAGAGAAGAAAGGACGGAACAATAAAAGATTGGAATGCGCTTATTGGTACTGTGTTGAAGTGTTATCATGTATTGTATTTTTCCTTTTGTTGGCCTCATGTAGACAACTTAGCCACCTGTCCCATATGGTCTAGCGGTAAGGATTCCTGGTTCTCACCCAGGCGGCCCGGGTTCAACTCCCGGTATGGGAATCAGTCTCTTTAACTGGGTCAATTGCGATGATTTAGACATCTTTGAAGTTGCACTGCAGAGTGCGCCTCAGCATGCAAGTCCTTGTTCGGTATTGCTTCAAACCTAATGTGGCTCAGTTGATTCTACTAATCAGCTGTCCAACCATTGACCTGAAGGAAAAAAATCACGAGAAAATATTCACAGAGACATGGCAGATTAAATAGATGAGTATCACAAGAATGAACTTTTCTCCAAGCTTGTGAAAAAAGGGCAATTTACTTGTCTTTTGCCCATTTGCGATGACAAAGAGCTAATTTCTAGAGGGGGCAATGGAACAGTCATTCTGCCCCATTTCACCAGTGTGGCCACAACCATATAGTGCTTAGCATTATGGTTTGTAGGCCCAGCTACCCCAGTGCGAATGTGGGACAGGACGATTGATCGGCACAAACCTGAGGGTTGCTGCTTATTTCTCCCATGTGGACCAAAAAAGAAGGGGCTCATGGTCAACAGTTCAACTATATTTTCTACTGAACCTTTAAGAAAGAGAGAAAAATTGAAAGATTGAAATGTGCTATTGTACTTGTGTTAAGAAGTACTGTGCACGTTGTATTCTAATTTTATTCCCTCCAGTGAACACTGCGCTGCTTTCCCATATGGTCTAGCGGTTAGGATTCCTGATTTTCACCCAGGCGGCCTGGGTTCAACTCCCGGTATGGGAATCTGTGATTTTGATCTTGTTGAATTGAGAAATCTTTGCCGTCCTCTCAGCTGCGCTGCAGAGCCTTCCCAACCGCGTAATTCCTAAGTAACTCTTGCATCGAACCTGACGTGACACAGCTGATCCTGCTAATCAGCAGTTTGTCTGTTTCCGTGAAGATCAGCAATCCCAAAAGTATTTTCTCGCATTGAAATGGCATATCAAACAGAACTGTTTTGCAAAAATGTACTTATGCACAAGCTTGTGAAAAAATGTTAATGTTCTCGTCGTCTCCGCATTTGCCATTATCATAAGCGAGGTTTTGTACACCAGGCCGATTCTACTAATCAGCTGTTCAAACTTTTACGTGAAGATTATCAGTCACGAGAATATTTTTTCACAGTGATATAGCACAGAAAACAGAACAGTGTGAAAAGAATGTCATTTTATTCAAGCTTGTGAAAAAAAGGCAATGTTTTCGTCATCTCCACATTTGCGGCTGTGGCAAGCGAGTTTCTCGTCCAGGACATGGAACAGTTTTTCTCTTCTCCTTTGACCGTGCGCCGTGATCGTATAGTGGTTAGTACTCTGCGTTGTGGCCGCAGCAACCCCGGTTCGAATCCGGGTCACGGCACTTGATCCTGTGAGTAGCTGCTCTGCTCTCCTGAGAGGACTGAAAAGAGGGGCTCATTTTAAGCACACTTTTTCTGCCAAACTTCCAGTTGTGCAAATGCATGGTTTTGACTCGGTCAGTTCGCCTGAAGAAAAATCTACTTTGATATCAATACAGGTCAGTCCCAGCCATCCAGCACCTTGTCATGCTTTCTTTCAATACTGGTGTTACACAAATGATTCACTATAATTAGCACTTAAACTACTTGAAGGTCCAGGGATTCAGATACCTTGTCCTCACCAAGGCAGCCTTAATTTGACTCCTGATATGGCAAAGTGAGTTTTTGACTCAAACACTTCAAAAGGACAGTCCAGGCTTGTAGGGTTTCATTTTGGCCCTTATAAGGCTAAGCAGTTTGAAGCACGAGGCATGTCCATCAGGGCACCATCTCAGGATTGCCCAACTGTCGACCGGGGCATAGACAGTCAGGTGCTTTTTCACACTACATGTAGAGACACTTGCCTTTAAACTTTTCAGTCAATAAAAGACTGGTCAATTTTTTGGGACAGGCATGAGGTAGAGAAGAAAGGACGGAACAATAAAAGATTGGAATGCGCTTATTGGTACTGTGTTGAAGTGTTATCATGTATTGTATTTTTCCTTTTGTTGGCCTCATGTAGACAACTTAGCCACCTGTCCCATATGGTCTAGCGGTAAGGATTCCTGGTTCTCACCCAGGCGGCCCGGGTTCAACTCCCGGTATGGGAATCAGTCTCTTTAACTGGGTCAATTGCGATGATTTAGACATCTTTGAAGTTGCACTGCAGAGTGCGCCTCAGCATGCAAGTCCTTGTTCGGTATTGCTTCAAACCTAATGTGGCTCAGTTGATTCTACTAATCAGCTGTCCAACCATTGACCTGAAGGAAAAAAATCACGAGAAAATATTCACAGAGACATGGCAGATTAAATAGATGAGTATCACAAGAATGAACTTTTCTCCAAGCTTGTGAAAAAAGGGCAATTTACTTGTCTTTTGCCCATTTGCGATGACAAAGAGCTAATTTCTAGAGGGGGCAATGGAACAGTCATTCTGCCCCATTTCACCAGTGTGGCCACAACCATATAGTGCTTAGCATTATGGTTTGTAGGCCCAGCTACCCCAGTGCGAATGTGGGACAGGACGATTGATCGGCACAAACCTGAGGGTTGCTGCTTATTTCTCCCATGTGGACCAAAAAAGAAGGGGCTCATGGTCAACAGTTCAACTATATTTTCTACTGAACCTTTAAGAAAGAGAGAAAAATTGAAAGATTGAAATGTGCTATTGTACTTGTGTTAAGAAGTACTGTGCACGTTGTATTCTAATTTTATTCCCTCCAGTGAACACAGGGCAGCTTTCCCATATGGTCTAGCGGTTAGGATTCCTGATTTTCACCCAGGCGGCCTGGGTTCAACTCCCGGTATGGGAATCTGTGATTTTGATCTTGTTGAATTGAGAAATCTTTGCCGTCCTCTCAGCTGCGCTGCAGAGCCTTCCCAACCGCGTAATTCCTAAGTAACTCTTGCATCGAACCTGACGTGACACAGCTGATCCTGCTAATCAGCAGTTTGTCTGTTTCCGTGAAGATCAGCAATCCCAAAAGTATTTTCTCGCATTGAAATGGCATATCAAACAGAACTGTTTTGCAAAAATGTACTTATGCACAAGCTTGTGAAAAAATGTTAATGTTCTCGTCGTCTCCGCATTTGCCATTATCATAAGCGAGGTTTTGTACACCAGGCCGATTCTACTAATCAGCTGTTCAAACTTTTACGTGAAGATTATCAGTCACGAGAATATTTTTTCACAGTGATATAGCACAGAAAACAGAACAGTGTGAAAAGAATGTCATTTTATTCAAGCTTGTGAAAAAAAGGCAATGTTTTCGTCATCTCCACATTTGCGGCTGTGGCAAGCGAGTTTCTCGTCCAGGACATGGAACAGTTTTTCTCTTCTCCTTTGACCGTGCGCCGTGATCGTATAGTAGTTAGTACTCTGCGTTGTGGCCGCAGCAACCCCGGTTCGAATCCGGGTCACGGCACTTGATCCTGTGAGTAGCTGCTCTGCTCTCCTGAGAGGACTGAAAAGAGGGGCTCATTTTAAGCACACTTTTTCTGCCAAACTTCCAGTTGTGCAAATGCATGGTTTTGACTCGGTCAGTTCGCCTGAAGAAAAATCTACTTTGATATCAATACAGGTCAGTCCCAGCCATCCAGCACCTTGTCATGCTTTCTTTCAATACTGGTGTTACACAAATGATTCACTATAATTAGCACTTAAACTACTTGAAGGTCCAGGGATTCAGATACCTTGTCCTCACCAAGGCAGCCTTAATTTGACTCCTGATATGGCAAAGTGAGTTTTTGACTCAAACACTTCAAAAGGACAGTCCAGGCTTGTAGGGTTTCATTTTGGCCCTTATAAGGCTAAGCAGTTTGAAGCACGAGGCATGTCCATCAGGGCACCATCTCAGGATTGCCCAACTGTCGACCGGGGCATAGACAGTCAGGTGCTTTTTCACACTACATGTAGACACACTTGCCTTTAAACTTTTCAGTCAATAAAAGACTGGTCAATTTTTTGGGACAGGCATGAGGTAGAGAAGAAAGGACGGAACAATAAAAGATTGGAATGCGCTTATTGGTACTGTGTTGAAGTGTTATCATGTATTGTATTTTTCCTTTTGTTGGCCTCATGTAGACAATTTAGCCACCTGTCCCATATGGTCTAGCGGTAAGGATTCCTGGTTCTCACTCAGGCGGCCCGGGATCAACTCCCGGTATGGGAATCAGTCTCTTTAACTGGGTCAATTGCGATGATTTAGACATCTTTGAAGTTGCACTGCAGAGTGCGCCTCAGCATGCAAGTCCTTGTTCGGTATTGCTTCAAACCTAATGTGGCTCAGTTGATTCTACTAATCAGCTGTCCAACCATTGACCTGAAGGAAAAAAATCGCGAGAAAATATTCACAGAGACATGGCAGATTAAATAGATGAGTATCACAAGAATGAACTTTTCTCCAAGCTTGTGAAAAAAGGGCAATTTACTTGTCTTTTGCCCATTTGCGATGACAAAGAGCTAATTTCTAGAGGGGGCAATGGAACAGTCATTCTGCCCCATTTCACCAGTGTGGCCACAACCATATAGTGCTTAGCATTATGGTTTGTAGGCCCAGCTACCCCAGTGCGAATGTGGGACAGGACGATTGATCGGCACAAACCTGAGGGTTGCTGCTTATTTCTCCCATGTGGACCAAAAAAGAAGGGGCTCATGGTCAACAGTTCAACTATATTTTCTACTGAACCTTTAAGAAAGAGAGAAAAATTGAAAGATTGAAATGTGCTATTGTACTTGTGTTAAGAAGTACTGTGCACGTTGTATTCTAATTTTATTCCCTCCAGTGAACATAGGGCAGCTTTCCCATATGGTCTAGCGGTTAGGATTCCTGGTTTTCACCCAGGCGGCCCGGGTTCAACTCCCGGTATGGGAATCTGTGATTTTGATCTTGTTGAATTGAGAAATCTTTGCCGTCCTCTAAGCTGCGCTGCAGAGCCTTCCCAACCGCGTAATTCCTAAGTAACTCTTGCATCGAACCTGACGTGACACAGCTGATCCTGCTAATCAGCAGTTTGTCTGTTTCCGTGAAGATCAGCAATCCCAAAAGTATTTTCTCGCATTGAAATGGCATATCAAACAGAACTGTTTTGCAAAAATGTACTTATGCACAAGCTTGTGAAAAAATGTTAATGTTCTCGTCATCTCCGCATTTGCCATTATCATAAGCGAGGTTTTGTACACCAGGCCGATTCTACTAATCAGCTGTTCAAACTTTAATGTGAAGATTATCAGTCACGAGAATATTTTTTCACAGTGATATAGCACAGAAAACAGAACAGTGTGAAAAGAATGTCATTTTATTCAAGCTTGTGAAAAAAAGGCAATGTTTTCGTCATCTCCACATTTGCGGCTGTGGCAAGCGAGTTTCTCGTCCAGGACATGGAACAGTTTTTCTCTTCTCCTTTGACCTTGCGCCGTGATCGTATAGTGGTTAGTACTCTGCGTTGTGGCCGCAGCAACCCCGGTTCGAATCCGGGTCACGGCACTTGATCCTGTGAGTAGCTGCTCTGCTCTCCTGAGAGGACTGAAAAGAGGGGCTCATTTTAAGCACACTTTTTCTGCCAAACTTCCAGTTGTGCAAATGCATGGTTTTGACTCGGTCAGTTCGCCTGAAGAAAAATCTACTTTGATATCAATACAGGTCAGTCCCAGCCATCCAGCACCTTGTCATGCTTTCTTTCAATACTGGTGTTACACAAATGATTCACTATAATTAGCACTTAAACTACTTGAAGGTCCAGGGATTCAGATACCTTGTCCTCACCAAGGCAGCCTTAATTTGACTCCTGATATGGCAAAGTGAGTTTTTGACTCAAACACTTCAAAAGGACAGTCCAGGCTTGTAGGGTTTCATTTTGGCCCTTATAAGGCTAAGCAGTTTGACGCACGAGGCATGTCCATCAGGGCACCATCTCAGGATTGCCCAACTGTCGACCGGGGCATAGACAGTCAGGTGCTTTTTCACACTACATGTAGACACACTTGCCTTTAAACTTTTCAGTCAATAAAAGACTGGTCAATTTTTTGGGACAGGCATGAGGTAGAGAAGAAAGGACGGAACAATAAAAGATTGGAATGCGCTTATTGGTACTGTGTTGAAGTGTTATCATGTATTGTATTTTTCCTTTTGTTGGCCTCATGTAGACAACTTAGCCACCTGTCCCATATGGTCTAGCGGTAAGGATTCCTGGTTCTCACCCAGGCAGCCCGGGTTCAACTCCCGGTATGGGAATCAGTCTCTTTAACTGGGTCAATTGCGATGATTTAGACATCTTTGAAGTTGCACTGCAGAGTGCGCCTCAGCATGCAAGTCCTTGTTCGGTATTGCTTCAAACCTAATGTGGCTCAGTTGATTCTACTAATCAGCTGTCCAACCATTGACCTGAAGGAAAAAAATCGCGAGAAAATATTCACAGAGACATGGCAGATTAAATAGATGAGTATCACAAGAATGAACTTTTCTCCAAGCTTGTGAAAAAAGGGCAATTTACTTGTCTTTTGCCCATTTGCGATGACAAAGAGCTAATTTCTAGAGGGGGCAATGGAACAGTCATTCTGCCCCATTTCACCAGTGTGGCCACAACCATATAGTGCTTAGCATTATGGTTTGTAGGCCCAGCTACCCCAGTGCGAATGTGGGACAGGACGATTGATCGGCACAAACCTGAGGGTTGCTGCTTATTTCTCCCATGTGGACCAAAAAAGAAGGGGCTCATGGTCAACAGTTCAACTATATTTTCAACTGAACCTTTAAGAAAGAGAGAAAAATTGAAAGATTGAAATGTGCTATTGTACTTGTGTTAAGAAGTACTGTGCACGTTGTATTCTAATTTTATTCCCTCCAGTGTATATAGGGCAGGTTTTCCATATGGTCTAGCGGTTAGGATTCCTGGTTTTCACCCAGGCGGCCCGGGTTCAACTCCCGGTATGGGAATCTGTGATTTTGATCTTGTTGAATTGAGAAATCTTTGCCGTCCTCTAAGCTGCGCTGCAGAGCCTTCCCAACCGCGTAATTCCTAAGTAACTCTTGCATCGAACCTGACGTGACACAGCTGATCCTGCTAATCAGCAGTTTGTCTGTTTCCGTGAAGATCAGCAATCCCAAAAGTATTTTCTCGCATTGAAATGGCATATCAAACAGAACTGTTTTGCAAAAATGTACTTATGCACAAGCTTGTGAAAAAATGTTAATGTTCTCGTCATCTCCGCATTTGCCATTATCATAAGCGAGGTTTTGTACACCAGGCCGATTCTACTAATCAGCTGTTCAAACTTTAATGTGAAGATTATCAGTCACGAGAATATTTTTTCACAGTGATATAGCACAGAAAACAGAACAGTGTGAAAAGAATGTCATTTTATTCAAGCTTGTGAAAAAAAGGCAATGTTTTCGTCATCTCCACATTTGCGGCTGTGGCAAGCGAGTTTCTCGTCCAGGACATGGAACAGTTTTTCTCTTCTCCTTTGACCGTGCGCCGTGATCGTATAGTGGTTAGTACTCTGCGTTGTGGCCACAGCAACCCCGGTTCGAATCCGGGTCACGGCACTTGATCCTGTGAGTAGCTGCTCTGCTCTCCTGAGAGGACTGAAAAGAGGGGCTCATTTTAAGCACACTTTTTCTGCCAAACTTCCAGTTGTGCAAATGCATGGTTTTGACTCGGTCAGTTCGCCTGAAGAAAAATCTACTTTGATATCAATACAGGTCAGTCCCAGCCATCCAGCACCTTGTCATGCTTTCTTTCAATACTGGTGTTACACAAATGATTCACTATAATTAGCACTTAAACTACTTGAAGGTCCAGGGATTCAGATACCTTGTCCTCACCAAGGCAGCCTTAATTTGACTCCTGATATGGCAAAGTGAGTTTTTGACTCAAACACTTCAAAAGGACAGTCCAGGCTTGTAGGGTTTCATTTTGGCCCTTATAAGGCTAAGCAGTTTGAAGCACGAGGCATGTCCATCAGGGCACCATCTCAGGATTGCCCAACTGTCGACCGGGGCATAGACAGTCAGGTGCTTTTTCACACTACATGTAGACACACTTGCCTTTAAACTTTTCAGTCAATAAAAGACTGGTCAATTTTTTGGGACAGGCATGAGGTAGAGAAGAAAGGATGGAACAATAAAAGATTGGAATGCGCTTATTGGTACTGTGTTGAAGTGTTATCATGTATTGTATTTTTCCTTTTGTTGGCCTCATGTAGACAACTTAGCCACCTGTCCCATATGGTCTAGCGGTAAGGATTCCTGGTTCTCACCCAGGCGGCCCGGGTTCAACTCCCGGTATGGGAATCAGTCTCTTTAACTGGGTCAATTGCGATGATTTAGACATCTTTGAAGTTGCACTGCAGAGTGCGCCTCAGCATGCAAGTCCTTGTTCGGTATTGCTTCAAACCTAATGTGGCTCAGTTGATTCTACTAATCAGCTGTCCAACCATTGACCTGAAGGAAAAAAATCACGAGAAAATATTCACAGAGACATGGCAGATTAAATAGATGAGTATCACAAGAATGAACTTTTCTCCAAGCTTGTGAAAAAAGGGCAATTTACTTGTCTTTTGCCCATTTGCGATGACAAAGAGCTAATTTCTAGAGGGGGCAATGGAACAGTCATTCTGCCCCATTTCACCAGTGTGGCCACAACCATATAGTGCTTAGCATTATGGTTTGTAGGCCCAGCTACCCCAGTGCGAATGTGGGACAGGACGATTGATCGGCACAAACCTGAGGGTTGCTGCTTATTTCTCCCATGTGGACCAAAAAAGAAGGGGCTCATGGTCAACAGTTCAACAATATTTTCTACTGAACCTTTAAGAAAGAGAGAAAAATTGAAAGATTGAAATGTGCTATTGTACTTGTGTTAAGAAGTACTGTGCACGTTGTATTCTAATTTTATTCCCTCCAGTGAACATTGGGCAGGTTTTCCATATGGTCTAGCGGTTAGGATTCCTGCTTTTCACCCAGGCGGCCCGGGTTCAACTCCCGGTATGGGAATCTGTGATTTTGATCTTGTTGAATTGAGAAATCTTTGCCGTCCTCTAAGCTGCGCTGCAGAGCCTTCCCAACCGCGTAATTCCTAAGTAACTCTTGCATCGAACCTGACGTGACACAGCTGATCCTGCTAATCAGCAGTTTGTCTGTTTCCGTGAAGATCAGCAATCCCAAAAGTATTTTCTCGCATTGAAATGGCATATCAAACAGAACTGTTTTGCAAAAATGTACTTATGCACAAGCTTGTGAAAAAATGTTAATGTTCTCGTCATCTCCGCATTTGCCATTATCATAAGCGAGGTTTTGTACACCAGGCCGATTCTACTAATCAGCTGTTCAAACTTTAATGTGAAGATTATCAGTCACGAGAATATTTTTTCACAGTGATATAGCACAGAAAACAGAACAGTGTGAAAAGAATGTCATTTTATTCAAGCTTGTGAAAAAAAGGCAATGTTTTCGTCATCTCCACATTTGCGGCTGTGGCAAGCGAGTTTCTCGTCCAGGACATGGAACAGTTTTTCTCTTCTCCTTTGACCGTGCGCCGTGATCGTATAGTGGTTAGTACTCTGCGTTGTGGCCGCAGCAACCCCGGTTCGAATCCGGGTCACGGCACTTGATCCTGTGAGTAGCTGCTCTGCTCTCCTGAGAGGACTGAAAAGAGGGGCTCATTTTAAGCACACTTTTTCTGCCAAACTTCCAGTTGTGCAAATGCATGGTTTTGACTCGGTCAGTTCGCCTGAAGAAAAATCTACTTTGATATCAATACAGGTCAGTCCCAGCCATCCAGCACCTTGTCATGCTTTCTTTCAATACTGGTGTTACACAAATGATTCACTATAATTAGCACTTAAACTACTTGAAGGTCCAGGGATTCAGATACCTTGTCCTCACCAAGGCAGCCTTAATTTGACTCCTGATATGGCAAAGTGAGTTTTTGACTCAAACACTTCAAAAGGACAGTCCAGGCTTGTAGGGTTTCATTTTGGCCCTTATAAGGCTAAGCAGTTTGAAGCACGAGGCATGTCCATCAGGGCACCATCTCAGGATTGCCCAACTGTCGACCGGGGCATAGACAGTCAGGTGCTTTTTCACACTACATGTAGAGACACTTGCCTTTAAACTTTTCAGTCAATAAAAGACTGGTCAATTTTTTGGGACAGGCATGAGGTAGAGAAGAAAGGACGGAACAATAAAAGATTGGAATGCGCTTATTGGTACTGTGTTGAAGTGTTATCATGTATTGTATTTTTCCTTTTGTTGGCCTCATGTAGACAACTTAGCCACCTGTCCCATATGGTCTAGCGGTAAGGATTCCTGGTTCTCACCCAGGCGGCCTGGGTTCAACTCCCGGTATGGGAATCTGTGATTTTGATCTTGTTGAATTGAGAAATCTTTGCCGTCCTCTCAGCTGCGCTGCAGAGCCTTCCCAACCGCGTAATTCCTAAGTAACTCTTGCATCGAACCTGACGTGACACAGCTGATCCTGCTAATCAGCAGTTTGTCTGTTTCCGTGAAGATCAGCAATCCCAAAAGTATTTTCTCGCATTGAAATGGCATATCAAACAGAACTGTTTTGCAAAAATGTACTTATGCACAAGCTTGTGAAAAAATGTTAATGTTCTCGTCGTCTCCGCATTTGCCATTATCATAAGCGAGGTTTTGTACACCAGGCCGATTCTACTAATCAGCTGTTCAAACTTTTACGTGAAGATTATCAGTCACGAGAATATTTTTTCACAGTGATATAGCACAGAAAACAGAACAGTGTGAAAAGAATGTCATTTTATTCAAGCTTGTGAAAAAAAGGCAATGTTTTCGTCATCTCCACATTTGCGGCTGTGGCAAGCGAGTTTCTCGTCCAGGACATGGAACAGTTTTTCTCTTCTCCCTTGACTGTGTGCCGTGATCGTATAGTGGTTAGTACTCTGCGTTGTGGCCGCAGCAACCCCGGTTCGAATCCGGGTCACGGCACTTGATCCTGTGAGTAGCTGCTCTGCTCTCCTGAGAGGACTGAAAAGAGGGGCTCATTTTAAGCACACTTTTTCTGCCAAACTTCCAGTTGTGCAAATGCATGGTTTTGACTCGGTCAGTTCGCCTGAAGAAAAATCTACTTTGATATCAATACAGGTCAGTCCCAGCCATCCAGCACCTTGTCATGCTTTCTTTCAATACTGGTGTTACACAAATGATTCACTATAATTAGCACTTAAACTACTTGAAGGTCCAGGGATTCAGATACCTTGTCCTCACCAAGGCAGCCTTAATTTGACTCCTGATATGGCAAAGTGAGTTTTTGACTCAAACACTTCAAAAGGACAGTCCAGGCTTGTAGGGTTTCATTTTGGCCCTTATAAGGCTAAGCAGTTTGACGCACGAGGCATGTCCATCAGGGCACCATCTCAGGATTGCCCAACTGTCGACCGGGGCATAGACAGTCAGGTGCTTTTTCACACTACATGTAGACACACTTGCCTTTAAACTTTTCAGTCAATAAAAGACTGGTCAATTTTTTGGGACAGGCATGAGGTAGAGAAGAAAGGACGGAACAATAAAAGATTGGAATGCGCTTATTGGTACTGTGTTGAAGTGTTATCATGTATTGTATTTTTCCTTTTGTTGGCCTCATGTAGACAACTTAGCCACCTGTCCCATATGGTCTAGCGGTAAGGATTCCTGGTTCTCACCCAGGCGGCCCGGGTTCAACTCCCGGTATGGGAATCAGTCTCTTTAACTGGGTCAATTGCGATGATTTAGACATCTTTGAAGTTGCACTGCAGAGTGCGCCTCAGCATGCAAGTCCTTGTTCGGTATTGCTTCAAACCTAATGTGGCTCAGTTGATTCTACTAATCAGCTGTCCAACCATTGACCTGAAGGAAAAAAATCGCGAGAAAATATTCACAGAGACATGGCAGATTAAATAGATGAGTATCACAAGAATGAACTTTTCTCCAAGCTTGTGAAAAAAGGGCAATTTACTTGTCTTTTGCCCATTTGCGATGACAAAGAGCTAATTTCTAGAGGGGGCAATGGAACAGTCATTCTGCCCCATTTCACCAGTGTGGCCACAACCATATAGTGCTTAGCATTATGGTTTGTAGGCCCAGCTACCCCAGTGCGAATGTGGGACAGGACGATTGATCGGCACAAACCTGAGGGTTGCTGCTTATTTCTCCCATGTGGACCAAAAAAGAAGGGGCTCATGGTCAACAGTTCAACTATATTTTCTACTGAACCTTTAAGAAAGAGAGAAAAATTGAAAGATTGAAATGTGCTATTGTACTTGTGTTAAGAAGTACTGTGCACGTTGTATTCTAATTTTATTCCCTCCAGTGTACATAGGGCAGCTTTCCCATATGGTCTAGCGGTTAGGATTCCTGGTTTTCACCCAGGCGGCCCGGGTTCAACTCCCGGTATGGGAATCTGTGATTTTGATCTTGTTGAATTGAGAAATCTTTGCCGTCCTCTAAGCTGCGCTGCAGAGCCTTCCCAACCGCGTAATTCCTCAGTAACTCTTGCATCGAACCTGACGTGACACAGCTGATCCTGCTAATCAGCAGTTTGTCTGTTTCCGTGAAGATCAGCAATCCCAAAAGTATTTTCTCGCATTGAAATGGCATATCAAACAGAACTGTTTTGCAAAAATGTACTTATGCACAAGCTTGTGAAAAAATGTTAATGTTCTCGTCATCTCCGCATTTGCCATTATCATAAGCGAGGTTTTGTACACCAGGCCGATTCTACTAATCAGCTGTTCAAACTTTAATGTGAAGATTATCAGTCACGAGAATATTTTTTCACAGTGATATAGCACAGAAAACAGAACAGTGTGAAAAGAATGTCATTTTATTCAAGCTTGTGAAAAAAAGGCAATGTTTTCGTCATCTCCACATTTGCGGCTGTGGCAAGCGAGTTTCTCGTCCAGGACATGGAACAGTTTTTCTCTTCTCCTTTGACCGTGCGCCGTGATCGTATAGTGGTTAGTACTCTGCGTTGTGGCCGCAGCAACCCCGGTTCGAATCCGGGTCACGGCACTTGATCCTGTGAGTAGCTGCTCTGCTCTCCTGAGAGGACTGAAAAGAGGGGCTCATTTTAAGCACACTTTTTCTGCCAAACTTCCAGTTGTGCAAATGCATGGTTTTGACTCGGTCAGTTCGCCTGAAGAAAAATCTACTTTGATATCAATACAGGTCAGTCCCAGCCATCCAGCACCTTGTCATGCTTTCTTTCAATACTGGTGTTACACAAATGATTCACTATAATTAGCACTTAAACTACTTGAAGGTCCAGGGATTCAGATACCTTGTCCTCACCAAGGCAGCCTTAATTTGACTCCTGATATGGCAAAGTGAGTTTTTGACTCAAACACTTCAAAAGGACAGTCCAGGCTTGTAGGGTTTCATTTTGGCCCTTATAAGGCTAAGCAGTTTGAAGCAGGAGGCATGTCCATCAGGGCACCATCTCAGGATTGCCCAACTGTCGACCGGGGCATAGACAGTCAGGTGCTTTTTCACACTACATGTAGAGACACTTGCCTTTAAACTTTTCAGTCAATAAAAGACTGGTCAATTTTTTGGGACAGGCATGAGGTAGAGAAGAAAGGACGGAACAATAAAAGATTGGAATGCGCTTATTGGTACTGTGTTGAAGTGTTATCATGTATTGTATTTTTCCTTTTGTTGGCCTCATGTAGACAATTTAGCCACCTGTCCCATATGGTCTAGCGGTAAGGATTCCTGGTTCTCACCCAGGCGGCCCGGATTCAACTCCCGGTATGGGAATCAGTCTCTTTAACTGGGTCAATTGCGATGATTTAGACATCTTTGAAGTTGCACTGCAGAGTGCGCCTCAGCATGCAAGTCCTTGTTCGGTATTGCTTCAAACCTAATGTGGCTCAGTTGATTCTACTAATCAGCTGTCCAACCATTGACCTGAAGGAAAAAAATCGCGAGAAAATATTCACAGAGACATGGCAGATTAAATAGATGAGTATCACAAGAATGAACTTTTCTCCAAGCTTGTGAAAAAAGGGCAATTTACTTGTCTTTTGCCCATTTGCGATGACAAAGAGCTAATTTCTAGAGGGGGCAATGGAACAGTCATTCTGCCCCATTTCACCAGTGTGGCCACAACCATATAGTGCTTAGCATTATGGTTTGTAGGCCCAGCTACCCCAGTGCGAATGTGGGACAGGACGATTGATCGGCACAAACCTGAGGGTTGCTGCTTATTTCTCCCATGTGGACCAAAAAAGAAGGGGCTCATGGTCAACAGTTCAACTATATTTTCTACTGAACCTTTAAGAAAGAGAGAAAAATTGAAAGATTGAAATGTGCTATTGTACTTGTGTTAAGAAGTACTGTGCACGTTGTATTCTAATTTTATTCCCTCCAGTGTACATAGGGCAGCTTTCCCATATGGTCTAGCGGTTAGGATTCCTGGTTTTCACCCAGGCGGCCCGGGTTCAACTCCCGGTATGGGAATCTGTGATTTTGATCTTGTTGAATTGAGAAATCTTTGCCGTCCTCTAAGCTGCGCTGCAGAGCCTTCCCAACCGCGTAATTCCTCAGTAACTCTTGCATCGAACCTGACGTGACACAGCTGATCCTGCTAATCAGCAGTTTGTCTGTTTCCGTGAAGATCAGCAATCCCAAAAGTATTTTCTCGCATTGAAATGGCATATCAAACAGAACTGTTTTGCAAAAATGTACTTATGCACAAGCTTGTGAAAAAATGTTAATGTTCTCGTCATCTCCGCATTTGCCATTATCATAAGCGAGGTTTTGTACACCAGGCCGATTCTACTAATCAGCTGTTCAAACTTTAATGTGAAGATTATCAGTCACGAGAATATTTTTTCACAGTGATATAGCACAGAAAACAGAACAGTGTGAAAAGAATGTCATTTTATTCAAGCTTGTGAAAAAAAGGCAATGTTTTCGTCATCTCCACATTTGCGGCTGTGGCAAGCGAGTTTCTCGTCCAGGACATGGAACAGTTTTTCTCTTCTCCTTTGACCGTGCGCCGTGATCGTATAGTGGTTAGTACTCTGCGTTGTGGCCGCAGCAACCCCGGTTCGAATCCGGGTCACGGCACTTGATCCTGTGAGTAGCTGCTCTGCTCTCCTGAGAGGACTGAAAAGAGGGGCTCATTTTAAGCACACTTTTTCTGCCAAACTTCCAGTTGTGCAAATGCATGGTTTTGACTCGGTCAGTTCGCCTGAAGAAAAATCTACTTTGATATCAATACAGGTCAGTCCCAGCCATCCAGCACCTTGTCATGCTTTCTTTCAATACTGGTGTTACACAAATGATTCACTATAATTAGCACTTAAACTACTTGAAGGTCCAGGGATTCAGATACCTTGTCCTCACCAAGGCAGCCTTAATTTGACTCCTGATATGGCAAAGTGAGTTTTTGACTCAAACACTTCAAAAGGACAGTCCAGGCTTGTAGGGTTTCATTTTGGCCCTTATAAGGCTAAGCAGTTTGAAGCACGAGGCATGTCCATCAGGGCACCATCTCAGGATTGCCCAACTGTCGACCGGGGCATAGACAGTCAGGTGCTTTTTCACACTACATGTAGACACACTTGCCTTTAAACTTTTCAGTCAATAAAAGACTGGTCAATTTTTTGAGACAGGCATGAGGTAGAGAAGAAAGGACGGAACAATAAAAGATTGGAATGCGCTTATTGGTACTGTGTTGAAGTGTTATCATGTATTGTATTTTTCCTTTTGTTGGCCTCATGTAGACAACTTAGCCACCTGTCCCATATGGTCTAGCGGTAAGGATTCCTGGTTCTCACCCAGGCGGCCCGGGTTCAACTCCCGGTATGGGAATCAGTCTCTTTAACTGGGTCAATTGCGATGATTTAGACATCTTTGAAGTTGCACTGCAGAGTGCGCCTCAGCATGCAAGTCCTTGTTCGGTATTGCTTCAAACCTAATGTGGCTCAGTTGATTCTACTAATCAGCTGTCCAACCATTGACCTGAAGGAAAAAAATCGCGAGAAAATATTCACAGAGACATGGCAGATTAAATAGATGAGTATCACAAGAATGAACTTTTCTCCAAGCTTGTGAAAAAAGGGCAATTTACTTGTCTTTTGCCCATTTGCGATGACAAAGAGCTAATTTCTAGAGGGGGCAATGGAACAGTCATTCTGCCCCATTTCACCAGTGTGGCCACAACCATATAGTGCTTAGCATTATGGTTTGTAGGCCCAGCTACCCCAGTGCGAATGTGGGACAGGACGATTGATCGGCACAAACCTGAGGGTTGCTGCTTATTTCTCCCATGTGGACCAAAAAAGAAGGGGCTCATGGTCAACAGTTCAACTATATTTTCTACTGAACCTTTAAGAAAGAGAGAAAAATTGAAAGATTGAAATGTGCTATTGTACTTGTGTTAAGAAGTACTGTGCACGTTGTATTCTAATTTTATTCCCTCCAGTGAACATAGGGCAGCTTTCCCATATGGTCTAGCGGTTAGGATCTAGCGGTTAGGATTCCTGGTTTTCACCCAGGCGGCCCGGGTTCAACTCCCGGTATGGGAATCTGTGATTTTGATCTTGTTGTATTGAGAAATCTTTGCCGTCCTCTCAGCTGCGCTGCAGAGCCTTCCCAACCGCGTAATTCCTAAGTAACTCTTGCATCGAACCTGACGTGACACAGCTGATCCTGCTAATCAGCAGTTTGTCTGTTTCCGTGAAGATCAGCAATCCCAAAAGTATTTTCTCGCATTGAAATGGCATATCAAACAGAACTGTTTTGCAAAAATGTACTTATGCACAAGCTTGTGAAAAAATGTTAATGTTCTCGTCGTCTCCGCATTTGCCATTATCATAAGCGAGGTTTTGTACACCAGGCCGATTCTACTAATCAGCTGTTCAAACTTTTACGTGAAGATTATCAGTCACGAGAATATTTTTTCACAGTGATATAGCACAGAAAACAGAACAGTGTGAAAAGAATGTCATTTTATTCAAGCTTGTGAAAAAAAGGCAATGTTTTCGTCATCTCCACATTTGCGGCTGTGGCAAGCGAGTTTCTCGTCCAGGACATGGAACAGTTTTTCTCTTCTCCTTTGACCGTGCGCCGTGATCGTATAGTGGTTAGTACTCTGCGTTGTGGCCGCAGCAACCCCGGTTCGAATCCGGGTCACGGCACTTGATCCTGTGAGTAGCTGCTCTGCTCTCCTGAGAGGACTGAAAAGAGGGGCTCATTTTAAGCACACTTTTTCTGCCAAACTTCCAGTTGTGCAAATGCATGGTTTTGACTCGGTCAGTTCGCCTGAAGAAAAATCTACTTTGATATCAATACAGGTCAGTCCCAGCCATCCAGCACCTTGTCATGCTTTCTTTCAATACTGGTGTTACACAAATGATTCACTATAATTAGCACTTAAACTACTTGAAGGTCCAGGGATTCAGATACCTTGTCCTCACCAAGGCAGCCTTAATTTGACTCCTGATATGGCAAAGTGAGTTTTTGACTCAAACACTTCAAAAGGACAGTCCAGGCTTGTAGGGTTTCATTTTGGCCCTTATAAGGCTAAGCAGTTTGAAGCAGGAGGCATGTCCATCAGGGCACCATCTCAGGATTGCCCAACTGTCGACCGGGGCATAGACAGTCAGGTGCTTTTTCACACTACATGTAGAGACACTTGCCTTTAAACTTTTCAGTCAATAAAAGACTGGTCAATTTTTTGGGACAGGCATGAGGTAGAGAAGAAAGGACGGAACAATAAAAGATTGGAATGCGCTTATTGGTACTGTGTTGAAGTGTTATCATGTATTGTATTTTTCCTTTTGTTGGCCTCATGTAGACAACTTAGCCACCTGTCCCATATGGTCTAGCGGTAAGCATTCCTGGTTCTCACCCAGGCGGCCCGGATTCAACTCCCGGTATGGGAATCAGTCTCTTTAACTGGGTCAATTGCGATGATTTAGACATCTTTGAAGTTGCACTGCAGAGTGCGCCTCAGCATGCAAGTCCTTGTTCGGTATTGCTTCAAACCTAATGTGGCTCAGTTGATTCTACTAATCAGCTGTCCAACCATTGACCTGAAGGAAAAAAATCGCGAGAAAATATTCACAGAGACATGGCAGATTAAATAGATGAGTATCACAAGAATGAACTTTTCTCCAAGCTTGTGAAAAAAGGGCAATTTACTTGTCTTTTGCCCATTTGCGATGACAAAGAGCTAATTTCTAGAGGGGGCAATGGAACAGTCATTCTGCCCCATTTCACCAGTGTGGCCACAACCATATAGTGCTTAGCATTATGGTTTGTAGGCCCAGCTACCCCAGTGCGAATGTGGGACAGGACGATTGATCGGCACAAACCTGAGGGTTGCTGCTTATTTCTCCCATGTGGACCAAAAAAGAAGGGGCTCATGGTCAACAGTTCAACTATATTTTCTACTGAACCTTTAAGAAAGAGAGAAAAATTGAAAGATTGAAATGTGCTATTGTACTTGTGTTAAGAAGTACTGTGCACGTTGTATTCTACTTTTATTCCCTCCAGTGTACATAGGGCAGCTTTCCCATATGGTCTAGCGGTTAGGATTCCTGGTTTTCACCCAGGCGGCCTGGGTTCAACTCCCGGTATGGGAATCTGTGATTTTGATCTTGTTGAATTGAGAAATCTTTGCCGTCCTCTAAGCTGCGCTGCAGAGCCTTCCCAACCGCGTAATTCCTCAGTAACTCTTGCATCGAACCTGACGTGACACAGCTGATCCTGCTAATCAGCAGTTTGTCTGTTTCCGTGAAGATCAGCAATCCCAAAAGTATTTTCTCGCATTGAAATGGCATATCAAACAGAACTGTTTTGCAAAAATGTACTTATGCACAAGCTTGTGAAAAAATGTTAATGTTCTCGTCATCTCCGCATTTGCCATTATCATAAGCGAGGTTTTGTACACCAGGCCGATTCTACTAATCAGCTGTTCAAACTTTAATGTGAAGATTATCAGTCACGAGAATATTTTTTCACAGTGATATAGCACAGAAAACAGAACAGTGTGAAAAGAATGTCATTTTATTCAAGCTTGTGAAAAAAAGGCAATGTTTTCGTCATCTCCACATTTGCGGCTGTGGCAAGCGAGTTTCTCGTCCAGGACATGGAACAGTTTTTCTCTTCTCCTTTGACCGTGCGCCGTGATCGTATAGTGGTTAGTACTCTGCGTTGTGGCCGCAGCAACCCCGGTTCGAATCCGGGTCACGGCACTTGATCCTGTGAGTAGCTGCTCTGCTCTCCTGAGAGGACTGAAAAGAGGGGCTCATTTTAAGCACACTTTTTCTGCCAAACTTCCAGTTGTGCAAATGCATGGTTTTGACTCGGTCAGTTCGCCTGAAGAAAAATCTACTTTGATATCAATACAGGTCAGTCCCAGCCATCCAGCACCTTGTCATGCTTTCTTTCAATACTGGTGTTACACAAATGATTCACTATAATTAGCACTTAAACTACTTGAAGGTCCAGGGATTCAGATACCTTGTCCTCACCAAGGCAGCCTTAATTTGACTCCTGATATGGCAAAGTGAGTTTTTGACTCAAACACTTCAAAAGGACAGTCCAGGCTTGTAGGGTTTCATTTTGGCCCTTATAAGGCTAAGCAGTTTGAAGCACGAGGCATGTCCATCAGGGCACCATCTCAGGATTGCCCAACTGTCGACCGGGGCATAGACAGTCAGGTGCTTTTTCACACTACATGTAGAGACACTTGCCTTCAAACTTTTCAGTCAATAAAAGACTGGTCAATTTTTTGGGACAGGCATGAGGTAGAGAAGAAAGGACGGAACAATAAAAGATTGGAATGCGCTTATTGGTACTGTGTTGAAGTGTAATCATGTATTGTATTTTTCCTTTTGTTGGCCTCATGTAGACAACTTAGCCATATGGTCTAGCGGTAAGGATTCCTGGTTCTCGCCCAGGCGGCCCGGGTTCAACTCCCGGTATGGGAATCAGTCTCTTTAACTGGGTCAATTGTGATGATTTAGAGATCTTTGAAGTTGCACTGCAGAGTGCGCCTCAGCATGCAAGTCCTTGTTCGGTATTGCTTCAAACCTAATGTGGCTCAGTTGATTCTACTAATCAGCTGTCCAACCATTGACCTGAAGGAAAAAAATCGCGAGAAAATATTCACAGAGACATGGCAGATTAAATAGATGAGTATCACAAGAATGAACTTTTCTCCAAGCTTGTGAAAAAAGGGCAATTTACTTGTCTTTTGCCCATTTGCGATGACAAAGAGCTAATTTCTAGAGGGGGCAATGGAACAGTCATTCTGCCCCATTTCACCAGTGTGGCCACAACCATATAGTGCTTAGCATTATGGTTTGTAGGCCCAGCTACCCCAGTGCGAATGTGGGACAGGACGATTGATCGGCACAAACCTGAGGGTTGCTGCTTATTTCTCCCATGTGGACCAAAAAAGAAGGGGCTCATGGTCAACAGTTCAACTATATTTTCTACTGAACCTTTAAGAAAGAGAGAAAAATTGAAAGATTGAAATGTGCTATTGTACTTGTGTTAAGAAGTACTGTGCACGTTGTATTCTAATTTTATTCCCTCCAGTGAACATAGGGCAGCTTTCCCATATGGTCTAGCGGTTAGGATTCCTGGTTTTCACCCAGGCGGCCCGGGTTCAACTCCCGGTATGGGAATCTGTGATTTTGATCTTGTTGAATTGAGAAATCTTTGCCGTCCTCTCAGCTGCGCTGCAGAGCCTCCCCAACCGCGTAATTCCTAAGTAACTCTTGCATCGAACCTGACGTGACACAGCTGATCCTGCTAATCAGCAGTTTGTCTGTTTCCGTGAAGATCAGCAATCCCAAAAGTATTTTCTCGCATTGAAATGGCATATCAAACAGAACTGTTTTGCAAAAATGTACTTATGCACAAGCTTGTGAAAAAATGTTAATGTTCTCGTCGTCTCCGCATTTGCCATTATCATAAGCGAGGTTTTGTACACCAGGCCGATTCTACTAATCAGCTGTTCAAACTTTTACGTGAAGATTATCAGTCACGAGAATATTTTTTCACAGTGATATAGCACAGAAAACAGAACAGTGTGAAAAGAATGTCATTTTATTCAAGCTTGTGAAAAAAAGGCAATGTTTTCGTCATCTCCACATTTGCGGCTGTGGCAAGCGAGTTTCTCGTCCAGGACATGGAACAGTTTTTCTCTTCTCCTTTGACCGTGCGCCGTGATCGTATAGTGGTTAGTACTCTGCGTTGTGGCCGCAGCAACCCCGGTTCGAATCCGGGTCACGGCACTTGATCCTGTGAGTAGCTGCTCTGCTCTCCTGAGAGGACTGAAAAGAGGGGCTCATTTTAAGCACACTTTTTCTGCCAAACTTCCAGTTGTGCAAATGCATGGTTTTGACTCGGTCAGCTCGCCTGAAGAAAAATCTACTTTGATATCAATACAGGTCAGTCCCAGCCATCCAGCACCTTGTCATGCTTTCTTTCAATACTGGTGTTACACAAATGATTCACTATAATTAGCACTTAAACTACTTGAAGGTCCAGGGATTCAGATACCTTGTCCTCACCAAGGCAGCCTTAATTTGACTCCTGATATGGCAAAGTGAGTTTTTGACTCAAACACTTCAAAAGGACAGTCCAGGCTTGTAGGGTTTCATTTTGGCCCTTATAAGGCTAAGCAGTTTGAAGCACGAGGCATGTCCATCAGGGCACCATCTCAGGATTGCCCAACTGTCGACCGGGGCATAGACAGTCAGGTGCTTTTTCACACTACATGTAGAGACACTTGCCTTTAAACTTTTCAGTCAATAAAAGACTGGTCAATTTTTTGGGACAGGCATGAGGTAGAGAAGAAAGGACGGAACAATAAAAGATTGGAATGCGCTTATTGGTACTGTGTTGAAGTGTTATCATGTATTGTATTTTTCCTTTTGTTGGCCTCATGTAGACAACTTAGCCACCTGTCCCATATGGTCTAGCGGTAAGGATTCCTGGTTCTCACCCAGGCGGCCCGGGTTCAACTCCCGGTATGGGAATCAGTCTCTTTAACTGGGTCAATTGCGATGATTTAGACATCTTTGAAGTTGCACTGCAGAGTGCGCCTCAGCATGCAAGTCCTTGTTCGGTATTGCTTCAAACCTAATGTGGCTCAGTTGATTCTACTAATCAGCTGTCCAACCATTGACCTGAAGGAAAAAAATCGCGAGAAAATATTCACAGAGACATGGCAGATTAAATAGATGAGTATCACAAGAATGAACTTTTCTCCAAGCTTGTGAAAAAAGGGCAATTTACTTGTCTTTTGCCCATTTGCGATGACAAAGAGCTAATTTCTAGAGGGGGCAATGGAACAGTCATTCTGCCCCATTTCACCAGTGTGGCCACAACCATATAGTGCTTAGCATTATGGTTTGTAGGCCCAGCTACCCCAGTGCGAATGTGGGACAGGACGATTGATCGGCACAAACCTGAGGGTTGCTGCTTATTTCTCCCATGTGGACCAAAAAAGAAGGGGCTCATGGTCAACAGTTCAACTATATTTTCTACTGAACCTTTAAGAAAGAGAGAAAAATTGAAAGATTGAAATGTGCTATTGTACTTGTGTTAAGAAGTACTGTGCACGTTGTATTCTAATTTTATTCCCTCCAGTGAACATAGGGCAGCTTTCCCATATGGTCTAGCGGTTAGGATTCCTGGTTTTCACCCAGGCGGCCCGGGTTCAACTCCCGGTATGGGAATCTGTGATTTTGATCTTGTTGAATTGAGAAATCTTTGCCGTCCTCTCAGCTGCGCTGCAGAGCCTCCCCAACCGCGTAATTCCTAAGTAACTCTTGCATCGAACCTGACGTGACACAGCTGATCCTGCTAATCAGCAGTTTGTCTGTTTCCGTGAAGATCAGCAATCCCAAAAGTATTTTCTCGCATTGAAATGGCATATCAAACAGAACTGTTTTGCAAAAATGTACTTATGCACAAGCTTGTGAAAAAATGTTAATGTTCTCGTCGTCTCCGCATTTGCCATTATCATAAGCGAGGTTTTGTACACCAGGCCGATTCTACTAATCAGCTGTTCAAACTTTTACGTGAAGATTATCAGTCACGAGAATATTTTTTCACAGTGATATAGCACAGAAAACAGAACAGTGTGAAAAGAATGTCATTTTATTCAAGCTTGTGAAAAAAAGGCAATGTTTTCGTCATCTCCACATTTGCGGCTGTGGCAAGCGAGTTTCTCGTCCAGGACATGGAACAGTTTTTCTCTTCTCCTTTGACCGTGCGCCGTGATCGTATAGTGGTTAGTACTCTGCGTTGTGGCCGCAGCAACCCCGGTTCGAATCCGGGTCACGGCACTTGATCCTGTGAGTAGCTGCTCTGCTCTCCTGAGAGGACTGAAAAGAGGGGCTCATTTTAAGCACACTTTTTCTGCCAAACTTCCAGTTGTGCAAATGCATGGTTTTGACTCGGTCAGCTCGCCTGAAGAAAAATCTACTTTGATATCAATACAGGTCAGTCCCAGCCATCCAGCACCTTGTCATGCTTTCTTTCAATACTGGTGTTACACAAATGATTCACTATAATTAGCACTTAAACTACTTGAAGGTCCAGGGATTCAGATACCTTGTCCTCACCAAGGCAGCCTTAATTTGACTCCTGATATGGCAAAGTGAGTTTTTGACTCAAACACTTCAAAAGGACAGTCCAGGCTTGTAGGGTTTCATTTTGGCCCTTATAAGGCTAAGCAGTTTGAAGCACGAGGCATGTCCATCAGGGCACCATCTCAGGATTGCCCAACTGTCGACCGGGGCATAGACAGTCAGGTGCTTTTTCACACTACATGTAGAGACACTTGCCTTTAAACTTTTCAGTCAATAAAAGACTGGTCAATTTTTTGGGACAGGCATGAGGTAGAGAAGAAAGGACGGAACAATAAAAGATTGGAATGCGCTTATTGGTACTGTGTTGAAGTGTTATCATGTATTGTATTTTTCCTTTTGTTGGCCTCATGTAGACAACTTAGCCACCTGTCCCATATGGTCTAGCGGTAAGGATTCCTGGTTCTCACCCAGGCGGCCCGGGTTCAACTCCCGGTATGGGAATCAGTCTCTTTAACTGGGTCAATTGCGATGATTTAGACATCTTTGAAGTTGCACTGCAGAGTGCGCCTCAGCATGCAAGTCCTTGTTCGGTATTGCTTCAAACCTAATGTGGCTCAGTTGATTCTACTAATCAGCTGTCCAACCATTGACCTGAAGGAAAAAAATCGCGAGAAAATATTCACAGAGACATGGCAGATTAAATAGATGAGTATCACAAGAATGAACTTTTCTCCAAGCTTGTGAAAAAAGGGCAATTTACTTGTCTTTTGCCCATTTGCGATGACAAAGAGCTAATTTCTAGAGGGGGCAATGGAACAGTCATTCTGCCCCATTTCACCAGTGTGGCCACAACCATATAGTGCTTAGCATTATGGTTTGTAGGCCCAGCTACCCCAGTGCGAATGTGGGACAGGACGATTGATCGGCACAAACCTGAGGGTTGCTGCTTATTTCTCCCATGTGGACCAAAAAAGAAGGGGCTCATGGTCAACAGTTCAACTATATTTTCTACTGAACCTTTAAGAAAGAGAGAAAAATTGAAAGATTGAAATGTGCTATTGTACTTGTGTTAAGAAGTACTGTGCACGTTGTATTCTAATTTTATTCCCTCCAGTGAACATAGGGCAGCTTTCCCATATGGTCTAGCGGTTAGGATTCCTGGTTTTCACCCAGGCGGCCCGGGTTCAACTCCCGATATGGGAATCTGTGATTTTGATCTTGTTGAATTGAGAAATCTTTGCCGTCCTCTCAGCTGCGCTGCAGAGCCTCCCCAACCGCGTAATTCCTAAGTAACTCTTGCATCGAACCTGACGTGACACAGCTGATCCTGCTAATCAGCAGTTTGTCTGTTTCCGTGAAGATCAGCAATCCCAAAAGTATTTTCTCGCATTGAAATGGCATATCAAACAGAACTGTTTTGCAAAAATGTACTTATGCACAAGCTTGTGAAAAAATGTTAATGTTCTCGTCGTCTCCGCATTTGCCATTATCATAAGCGAGGTTTTGTACACCAGGCCGATTCTACTAATCAGCTGTTCAAACTTTTACGTGAAGATTATCAGTCACGAGAATATTTTTTCACAGTGATATAGCACAGAAAACAGAACAGTGTGAAAAGAATGTCATTTTATTCAAGCTTGTGAAAAAAAGGCAATGTTTTCGTCATCTCCACATTTGCGGCTGTGGCAAGCGAGTTTCTCGTCCAGGACATGGAACAGTTTTTCTCTTCTCCTTTGACCGTGCGCCGTGATCGTATAGTGGTTAGTACTCTGCGTTGTGGCCGCAGCAACCCCGGTTCGAATCCGGGTCACGGCACTTGATCCTGTGAGTAGCTGCTCTGCTCTCCTGAGAGGACTGAAAAGAGGGGCTCATTTTAAGCACACTTTTTCTGCCAAACTTCCAGTTGTGCAAATGCATGGTTTTGACTCGGTCAGCTCGCCTGAAGAAAAATCTACTTTGATATCAATACAGGTCAGTCCCAGCCATCCAGCACCTTGTCATGCTTTCTTTCAATACTGGTGTTACACAAATGATTCACTATAATTAGCACTTAAACTACTTGAAGGTCCAGGGATTCAGATACCTTGTCCTCACCAAGGCAGCCTTAATTTGACTCCTGATATGGCAAAGTGAGTTTTTGACTCAAACACTTCAAAAGGACAGTCCAGGCTTGTAGGGTTTCATTTTGGCCCTTATAAGGCTAAGCAGTTTGAAGCACGAGGCATGTCCATCAGGGCACCATCTCAGGATTGCCCAACTGTCGACCGGGGCATAGACAGTCAGGTGCTTTTTCACACTACATGTAGAGACACTTGCCTTTAAACTTTTCAGTCAATAAAAGACTGGTCAATTTTTTGGGACAGGCATGAGGTAGAGAAGAAAGGACGGAACAATAAAAGATTGGAATGCGCTTATTGGTACTGTGTTGAAGTGTTATCATGTATTGTATTTTTCCTTTTGTTGGCCTCATGTAGACAACTTAGCCACCTGTCCCATATGGTCTAGCGGTAAGGATTCCTGGTTCTCACCCAGGCGGCCCGGGTTCAACTCCCGGTATGGGAATCAGTCTCTTTAACTGGGTCAATTGCGATGATTTAGACATCTTTGAAGTTGCACTGCAGAGTGCGCCTCAGCATGCAAGTCCTTGTTCGGTATTGCTTCAAACCTAATGTGGCTCAGTTGATTCTACTAATCAGCTGTCCAACCATTGACCTGAAGGAAAAAAATCGCGAGAAAATATTCACAGAGACATGGCAGATTAAATAGATGAGTATCACAAGAATGAACTTTTCTCCAAACTTGTGAAAAAAGGGCAATTTACTTGTCTTTTGCCCATTTGCGATGACAAAGAGCTAATTTCTAGAGGGGGCAATGGAACAGTCATTCTGCCCCATTTCACCAGTGTGGCCACAACCATATAGTGCTTAGCATTATGGTTTGTAGGCCCAGCTACCCCAGTGCGAATGTGGGACAGGACGATTGATCGGCACAAACCTGAGGGTTGCTGCTTATTTCTCCCATGTGGACCAAAAAAGAAGGGGCTCATGGTCAACAGTTCAACTATATTTTCTACTGAACCTTTAAGAAAGAGAGAAAAATTGAAAGATTGAAATGTGCTATTGTACTTGTGTTAAGAAGTACTGTGCACGTTGTATTCTAATTTTATTCCCTCCAGTGAACATAGGGCAGCTTTCCCATATGGTCTAGCGGTTAGGATTCCTGGTTTTCACCCAGGCGGCCCGGGTTCAACTCCCGGTATGGGAATCTGTGATTTTGATCTTGTTGAATTGAGAAATCTTTGCCGTCCTCTCAGCTGCGCTGCAGAGCCTTCCCAACCGCGTAATTCCTAAGTAACTCTTGCATCGAACCTGACGTGACACAGCTGATCCTGCTAATCAGCAGTTTGTCTGTTTCCGTGAAGATCAGCAATCCCAAAAGTATTTTCTCGCATTGAAATGGCATATCAAACAGAACTGTTTTGCAAAAATGTACTTATGCACAAGCTTGTGAAAAAATGTTAATGTTCTCGTCGTCTCCGCATTTGCCATTATCATAAGCGAGGTTTTGTACACCAGGCCGATTCTACTAATCAGCTGTTCAAACTTTTACGTGAAGATTATCAGTCACGAGAATATTTTTTCACAGTGATATAGCACAGAAAACAGAACAGTGTGAAAAGAATGTCATTTTATTCAAGCTTGTGAAAAAAAGGCAATGTTTTCGTCATCTCCACATTTGCGGCTGTGGCAAGCGAGTTTCTCGTCCAGGACATGGAACAGTTTTTCTCTTCTCCTTTGACCGTGCGCCGTGATCGTATAGTGGTTAGTACTCTGCGTTGTGGCCGCAGCAACCCCGGTTCGAATCCGGGTCACGGCACTTGATCCTGTGAGTAGCTGCTCTGCTCTCCTGAGAGGACTGAAAAGAGGGGCTCATTTTAAGCACACTTTTTCTGCCAAACTTCCAGTTGTGCAAATGCATGGTTTTGACTCGGTCAGTTCGCCTGAAGAAAAATCTACTTTGATATCAATACAGGTCAGTCCCAGCCATCCAGCACCTTGTCATGCTTTCTTTCAATACTGGTGTTACACAAATGATTCACTATAATTAGCACTTAAACTACTTGAAGGTCCAGGGATTCAGATACCTTGTCCTCACCAAGGCAGCCTTAATTTGACTCCTGATATGGCAAAGTGAGTTTTTGACTCAAACACTTCAAAAGGACAGTCCAGGCTTGTAGGGTTTCATTTTGGCCCTTATAAGGCTAAGCAGTTTGAAGCAGGAGGCATGTCCATCAGGGCACCATCTCAGGATTGCCCAACTGTCGACCGGGGCATAGACAGTCAGGTGCTTTTTCACACTACATGTAGAGACACTTGCCTTTAAACTTTTCAGTCAATAAAAGACTGGTCAATTTTTTGGGACAGGCATGAGGTAGAGAAGAAAGGACGGAACAATAAAAGATTGGAATGCGCTTATTGGTACTGTGTTGAAGTGTTATCATGTATTGTATTTTTCCTTTTGTTGGCCTCATGTAGACAACTTAGCCACCTGTCCCATATGGTCTAGCGGTAAGCATTCCTGGTTCTCACCCAGGCGGCCCGGATTCAACTCCCGGTATGGGAATCAGTCTCTTTAACTGGGTCAATTGCGATGATTTAGACATCTTTGAAGTTGCACTGCAGAGTGCGCCTCAGCATGCAAGTCCTTGTTCGGTATTGCTTCAAACCTAATGTGGCTCAGTTGATTCTACTAATCAGCTGTCCAACCATTGACCTGAAGGAAAAAAATCGCGAGAAAATATTCACAGAGACATGGCAGATTAAATAGATGAGTATCACAAGAATGAACTTTTCTCCAAGCTTGTGAAAAAAGGGCAATTTACTTGTCTTTTGCCCATTTGCGATGACAAAGAGCTAATTTCTAGAGGGGGCAATGGAACAGTCATTCTGCCCCATTTCACCAGTGTGGCCACAACCATATAGTGCTTAGCATTATGGTTTGTAGGCCCAGCTACCCCAGTGCGAATGTGGGACAGGACGATTGATCGGCACAAACCTGAGGGTTGCTGCTTATTTCTCCCATGTGGACCAAAAAAGAAGGGGCTCATGGTCAACAGTTCAACTATATTTTCTACTGAACCTTTAAGAAAGAGAGAAAAATTGAAAGATTGAAATGTGCTATTGTACTTGTGTTAAGAAGTACTGTGCACGTTGTATTCTAATTTTATTCCCTCCAGTGTACATAGGGCAGCTTTCCCATATGGTCTAGCGGTTAGGATTCCTGGTTTTCACCCAGGCGGCCTGGGTTCAACACCCGGTATGGGAATCTGTGATTTTGATCTTGTTGAATTGAGAAATCTTTGCCGTCCTCTAAGCTGCGCTGCAGAGCCTTCCCAACCGCGTAATTCCTCAGTAACTCTTGCATCGAACCTGACGTGACACAGCTGATCCTGCTAATCAGCAGTTTGTCTGTTTCCGTGAAGATCAGCAATCCCAAAAGTATTTTCTCGCATTGAAATGGCATATCAAACAGAACTGTTTTGCAAAAATGTACTTATGCACAAGCTTGTGAAAAAATGTTAATGTTCTCGTCATCTCCGCATTTGCCATTATCATAAGCGAGGTTTTGTACACCAGGCCGATTCTACTAATCAGCTGTTCAAACTTTAATGTGAAGATTATCAGTCACGAGAATATTTTTTCACAGTGATATAGCACAGAAAACAGAACAGTGTGAAAAGAATGTCATTTTATTCAAGCTTGTGAAAAAAAGGCAATGTTTTCGTCATCTCCACATTTGCGGCTGTGGCAAGCGAGTTTCTCGTCCAGGACATGGAACAGTTTTTCTCTTCTCCTTTGACCGTGCGCCGTGATCGTATAGTGGTTAGTACTCTGCGTTGTGGCCGCAGCAACCCCGGTTCGAATCCGGGTCACGGCACTTGATCCTGTGAGTAGCTGCTCTGCTCTCCTGAGAGGACTGAAAAGAGGGGCTCATTTTAAGCACACTTTTTCTGCCAAACTTCCAGTTGTGCAAATGCATGGTTTTGACTCGGTCAGTTCGCCTGAAGAAAAATCTACTTTGATATCAATACAGGTCAGTCCCAGCCATCCAGCACCTTGTCATGCTTTCTTTCAATACTGGTGTTACACAAATGATTCACTATAATTAGCACTTAAACTACTTGAAGGTCCAGGGATTCAGATACCTTGTCCTCACCAAGGCAGCCTTAATTTGACTCCTGATATGGCAAAGTGAGTTTTTGACTCAAACACTTCAAAAGGACAGTCCAGGCTTGTAGGGTTTCATTTTGGCCCTTATAAGGCTAAGCAGTTTGAAGCACGAGGCATGTCCATCAGGGCACCATCTCAGGATTGCCCAACTGTCGACCGGGGCATAGACAGTCAGGTGCTTTTTCACACTACATGTAGAGACACTTGCCTTTAAACTTTTCAGTCAATAAAAGACTGGTCAATTTTTTGGGACAGGCATGAGGTAGAGAAGAAAGGACGGAACAATAAAAGATTGGAATGCGCTTATTGGTACTGTGTTGAAGTGTTATCATGTATTGTATTTTTCCTTTTGTTGGCCTCATGTAGACAACTTAGCCACCTGTCCCATATGGTCTAGCGGTAAGGATTCCTGGTTCTCACCCAGGCGGCCCGGGTTCAACTCCCGGTATGGGAATCAGTCTCTTTAACTGGGTCAATTACGATGATTTAGACATCTTTGAAGTTGCACTGCAGAGTGCGCCTCAGCATGCAAGTCCTTGTTCGGTATTGCTTCAAACCTAATGTGGCTCAGTTGATTCTACTAATCAGCTGTCCAACCATTGACCTGAAGGAAAAAAATCGCGAGAAAATATTCACAGAGACATGGCAGATTAAATAGATGAGTATCACAAGAATGAACTTTTCTCCAAGCTTGTGAAAAAAGGGCAATTTACTTGTCTTTTGCCCATTTGCGATGACAAAGAGCTAATTTCTAGAGGGGGCAATGGAACAGTCATTCTGCCCCATTTCACCAGTGTGGCCACAACCATATAGTGCTTAGCATTATGGTTTGTAGGCCCAGCTACCCCAGTGCGAATGTGGGACAGGACGATTGATCGGCACAAACCTGAGGGTTGCTGCTTATTTCTCCCATGTGGACCAAAAAAGAAGGGGCTCATGGTCAACAGTTCAACTATATTTTCTACTGAACCTTTAAGAAAGAGAGAAAAATTGAAAGATTGAAATGTGCTATTGTACTTGTGTTAAGAAGTACTGTGCACGTTGTATTCTAATTTTATTCCCTCCAGTGAACATAGGGCAGCTTTCCCATATGGTCTAGCGGTTAGGATTCCTGGTTTTCACCCAGGCGGCCCGGGTTCAACTCCCGGTATGGGAATCTGTGATTTTGATCTTGTTGAATTGAGAAATCTTTGCCGTCCTCTCAGCTGCGCTGCAGAGCCTCCCCAACCGCGTAATTCCTAAGTAACTCTTGCATCGAACCTGACGTGACACAGCTGATCCTGCTAATCAGCAGTTTGTCTGTTTCCGTGAAGATCAGCAATCCCAAAAGTATTTTCTCGCATTGAAATGGCATATCAAACAGAACTGTTTTGCAAAAATGTACTTATGCACAAGCTTGTGAAAAAATGTTAATGTTCTCGTCGTCTCCGCATTTGCCATTATCATAAGCGAGGTTTTGTACACCAGGCCGATTCTACTAATCAGCTGTTCAAACTTTTACGTGAAGATTATCAGTCACGAGAATATTTTTTCACAGTGATATAGCACAGAAAACAGAACAGTGTGAAAAGAATGTCATTTTATTCAAGCTTGTGAAAAAAAGGCAATGTTTTCGTCATCTCCACATTTGCGGCTGTGGCAAGCGAGTTTCTCGTCCAGGACATGGAACAGTTTTTCTCTTCTCCTTTGACCGTGCGCCGTGATCGTATAGTGGTTAGTACTCTGCGTTGTGGCCGCAGCAACCCCGGTTCGAATCCGGGTCACGGCACTTGATCCTGTGAGTAGCTGCTCTGCTCTCCTGAGAGGACTGAAAAGAGGGGCTCATTTTAAGCACACTTTTTCTGCCAAACTTCCAGTTGTGCAAATGCATGGTTTTGACTCGGTCAGCTCGCCTGAAGAAAAATCTACTTTGATATCAATACAGGTCAGTCCCAGCCATCCAGCACCTTGTCATGCTTTCTTTCAATACTGGTGTTACACAAATGATTCACTATAATTAGCACTTAAACTACTTGAAGGTCCAGGGATTCAGATACCTTGTCCTCACCAAGGCAGCCTTAATTTGACTCCTGATATGGCAAAGTGAGTTTTTGACTCAAACACTTCAAAAGGACAGTCCAGGCTTGTAGGGTTTCATTTTGGCCCTTATAAGGCTAAGCAGTTTGAAGCACGAGGCATGTCCATCAGGGCACCATCTCAGGATTGCCCAACTGTCGACCGGGGCATAGACAGTCAGGTGCTTTTTCACACTACATGTAGAGACACTTGCCTTTAAACTTTTCAGTCAATAAAAGACTGGTCAATTTTTTGGGACAGGCATGAGGTAGAGAAGAAAGGACGGAACAATAAAAGATTGGAATGCGCTTATTGGTACTGTGTTGAAGTGTTATCATGTATTGTATTTTTCCTTTTGTTGGCCTCATGTAGACAACTTAGCCACCTGTCCCATATGGTCTAGCGGTAAGGATTCCTGGTTCTCACCCAGGCGGCCCGGGTTCAACTCCCGGTATGGGAATCAGTCTCTTTAACTGGGTCAATTGCGATGATTTAGACATCTTTGAAGTTGCACTGCAGAGTGCGCCTCAGCATGCAAGTCCTTGTTCGGTATTGCTTCAAACCTAATGTGGCTCAGTTGATTCTACTAATCAGCTGTCCAACCATTGACCTGAAGGAAAAAAATCGCGAGAAAATATTCACAGAGACATGGCAGATTAAATAGATGAGTATCACAAGAATGAACTTTTCTCCAAACTTGTGAAAAAAGGGCAATTTACTTGTCTTTTGCCCATTTGCGATGACAAAGAGCTAATTTCTAGAGGGGGCAATGGAACAGTCATTCTGCCCCATTTCACCAGTGTGGCCACAACCATATAGTGCTTAGCATTATGGTTTGTAGGCCCAGCTACCCCAGTGCGAATGTGGGACAGGACGATTGATCGGCACAAACCTGAGGGTTGCTGCTTATTTCTCCCATGTGGACCAAAAAAGAAGGGGCTCATGGTCAACAGTTCAACTATATTTTCTACTGAACCTTTAAGAAAGAGAGAAAAATTGAAAGATTGAAATGTGCTATTGTACTTGTGTTAAGAAGTACTGTGCACGTTGTATTCTAATTTTATTCCCTCCAGTGAACATAGGGCAGCTTTCCCATATGGTCTAGCGGTTAGGATTCCTGGTTTTCACCCAGGCGGCCCGGGTTCAACTCCCGGTATGGGAATCTGTGATTTTGATCTTGTTGAATTGAGAAATCTTTGCCGTCCTCTCAGCTCCGCTGCAGAGCCTTCCCAACCGCGTAATTCCTAAGTAACTCTTGCATCGAACCTGACGTGACACAGCTGATCCTGCTAATCAGCAGTTTGTCTGTTTCCGTGAAGATCAGCAATCCCAAAAGTATTTTCTCGCATTGAAATGGCATATCAAACAGAACTGTTTTGCAAAAATGTACTTATGCACAAGCTTGTGAAAAAATGTTAATGTTCTCGTCGTCTCCGCATTTGCCATTATCATAAGCGAGGTTTTGTACACCAGGCCGATTCTACTAATCAGCTGTTCAAACTTTTACGTGAAGATTATCAGTCACGAGAATATTTTTTCACAGTGATATAGCACAGAAAACAGAACAGTGTGAAAAGAATGTCATTTTATTCAAGCTTGTGAAAAAAAGGCAATGTTTTCGTCATCTCCACATTTGCGGCTGTGGCAAGCGAGTTTCTCGTCCAGGACATGGAACAGTTTTTCTCTTCTCCTTTGACCGTGCGCCGTGATCGTATAGTGGTTAGTACTCTGCGTTGTGGCCGCAGCAACCCCGGTTCGAATCCGGGTCACGGCACTTGATCCTGTGAGTAGCTGCTCTGCTCTCCTGAGAGGACTGAAAAGAGGGGCTCATTTTAAGCACACTTTTTCTGCCAAACTTCCAGTTGTGCAAATGCATGGTTTTGACTCGGTCAGTTCGCCTGAAGAAAAATCTACTTTGATATCAATACAGGTCAGTCCCAGCCATCCAGCACCTTGTCATGCTTTCTTTCAATACTGGTGTTACACAAATGATTCACTATAATTAGCACTTAAACTACTTGAAGGTCCAGGGATTCAGATACCTTGTCCTCACCAAGGCAGCCTTAATTTGACTCCTGATATGGCAAAGTGAGTTTTTGACTCAAACACTTCAAAAGGACAGTCCAGGCTTGTAGGGTTTCATTTTGGCCCTTATAAGGCTAAGCAGTTTGAAGCACGAGGCATGTCCATCAGGGCACCATCTCAGGATTGCCCAACTGTCGACCGGGGCATAGACAGTCAGGTGCTTTTTCACACTACATGTAGAGACACTTGCCTTTAAACTTTTCAGTCAATAAAAGACTGGTCAATTTTTTGGGACAGGCATGAGGTAGAGAAGAAAGGACGGAACAATAAAAGATTGGAATGCGCTTATTGGTACTGTGTTGAAGTGTTATCATGTATTGTATTTTTCCTTTTGTTGGCCTCATGTAGACAACTTAGCCACCTGTCCCATATGGTCTAGCGGTAAGGATTCCTGGTTCTCACCCAGGCGGCCCGGATTCAACTCCCGGTATGGGAATCAGTCTCTTTAACTGGGTCAATTGCGATGATTTAGACATCTTTGAAGTTGCACTGCAGAGTGCGCCTCAGCATGCAAGTCCTTGTTCGGTATTGCTTCAAACCTAATGTGGCTCAGTTGATTCTACTAATCAGCTGTCCAACCATTGACCTGAAGGAAAAAAATCGCGAGAAAATATTCACAGAGACATGGCAGATTAAATAGATGAGTATCACAAGAATGAACTTTTCTCCAAGCTTGTGAAAAAAGGGCAATTTACTTGTCTTTTGCCCATTTGCGATGACTAAGAGCTAATTTCTAGAGGGGGCAATGGAACAGTCATTCTGCCCCATTTCACCAGTGTGGCCACAACCATATAGTGCTTAGCATTATGGTTTGTAGGCCCAGCTACCCCAGTGCGAATGTGGGACAGGACGATTGATCGGCACAAACCTGAGGGTTGCTGCTTATTTCTCTCATGTGGACCAAAAAAGAAGGGGCTCATGGTCAACAGTTCAACTATATTTTCTACTGAACCTTTAAGAAAGAGAGAAAAATTGAAAGATTGAAATGTGCTATTGTACTTGTGTTAAGAAGTACTGTGCACGTTGTATTCTAATTTTATTCCCTCCAGTGTACATAGGGCAGCTTTCCCATATGGTCTAGCGGTTAGGATTCCTGGTTTTCACCCAGGCGGCCCGGGTTCAACTCCCGGTATGGGAATCTGTGATTTTGATCTTGTTGAATTGAGAAATCTTTGCCGTCCTCTAAGCTGCGCTGCAGAGCCTTCCCAACCGCGTAATTCCTCAGTAACTCTTGCATCGAACCTGACGTGACACAGCTGATCCTGCTAATCAGCAGTCTGTCTGTTTCCGTGAAGATCAGCAATCCCAAAAGCATTTTCTCGCATTGAAATGGCATATCAAACAGAACTGTTTTGCAAAAATGTACTTATGCACAAGCTTGTGAAAAAATGTTAATGTTCTCGTCATCTCCGCATTTGCCATTATCATAAGCGAGGTTTTGTACACCAGGCCGATTCTACTAATCAGCTGTTCAAACTTTAATGTGAAGATTATCAGTCACGAGAATATTTTTTCACAGTGATATAGCACAGAAAACAGAACAGTGTGAAAAGAATGTCATTTTATTCAAGCTTGTGAAAAAAAGGCAATGTTTTCGTCATCTCCACATTTGCGGCTGTGGCAAGCGAGTTTCTCGTCCAGGACATGGAACAGTTTTTCTCTTCTCCTTTGACCGTGCGCCGTGATCGTATAGTGGTTAGTACTCTGCGTTGTGGCCGCAGCAACCCCGGTTCGAATCCGGGTCACGGCACTTGATCCTGTGAGTAGCTGCTCTGCTCTCCTGAGAGGACTGAAAAGAGGGGCTCATTTTAAGCACACTTTTTCTGCCAAACTTCCAGTTGTGCAAATGCATGGTTTTGACTCGGTCAGTTCGCCTGAAGAAAAATCTACTTTGATATCAATACAGGTCAGTCCCAGCCATCCAGCACCTTGTCATGCTTTCTTTCAATACTGGTGTTACACAAATGATTCACTATAATTAGCACTTAAACTACTTGAAGGTCCAGGGATTCAGATACCTTGTCCTCACCAAGGCAGCCTTAATTTGACTCCTGATATGGCAAAGTGAGTTTTTGACTCAAACACTTCAAAAGGACAGTCCAGGCTTGTAGGGTTTCATTTTGGCCCTTATAAGGCTAAGCAGTTTGAAGCAGGAGGCATGTCCATCAGGGCACCATCTCAGGATTGCCCAACTGTCGACCGGGGCATAGACAGTCAGGTGCTTTTTCACACTACATGTAGAGACACTTGCCTTTAAACTTTTCAGTCAATAAAAGACTGGTCAATTTTTTGGGACAGGCATGAGGTAGAGAAGAAAGGACGGAACAATAAAAGATTGGAATGCGCTTATTGGTACTGTGTTGAAGTGTTATCATGTATTGTATTTTTCCTTTTGTTGGCCTCATGTAGACAATTTAGCCACCTGTCCCATATGGTCTAGCGGTAAGGATTCCTGGTTCTCACCCAGGCGGCCCGGATTCAACTCCCGGTATGGGAATCAGTCTCTTTAACTGGGTCAATTGCGATGATTTAGACATCTTTGAAGTTGCACTGCAGAGTGCGCCTCAGCATGCAAGTCCTTGTTCGGTATTGCTTCAAACCTAATGTGGCTCAGTTGATTCTACTAATCAGCTGTCCAACCATTGACCTGAAGGAAAAAAATCGCGAGAAAATATTCACAGAGACATGGCAGATTAAATAGATGAGTATCACAAGAATGAACTTTTCTCCAAGCTTGTGAAAAAAGGGCAATTTACTTGTCTTTTGCCTATTTGCGATGACAAAGAGCTAATTTCTAGAGGGGGCAATGGAACAGTCATTCTGCCCCATTTCACCAGTGTGGCCACAACCATATAGTGCTTAGCATTATGGTTTGTAGGCCCAGCTACCCCAGTGCGAATGTGGGACAGGACGATTGATCGGCACAAACCTGAGGGTTGCTGCTTATTTCTCCCATGTGGACCAAAAAAGAAGGGGCTCATGGTCAACAGTTCAACTATATTTTCTACTGAACCTTTAAGAAAGAGAGAAAAATTGAAAGATTGAAATGTGCTATTGTACTTGTGTTAAGAAGTACTGTGCACGTTGTATTCTAATTTTATTCCCTCCAGTATACATAGGGCAGCTTTCCCATATGGTCTAGCGGTTAGGATTCCTGGTTTTCACCCAGGCGGCCCGTGTTCAACTCCCGGTATGGGAATCTGTGATTTTGATCTTGTTGAATTGAGAAATCTTTGCCGTCCTCTAAGCTGCGCTGCAGAGCCTTCCCAACCGCGTAATTCCTAAGTAACTCTTGCATCGAACCTGACGTGACACAGCTGATCCTGCTAATCAGCAGTTTGTCTGTTTCCGTGAAGATCAGCAATCCCAAAAGTATTTTCTCGCATTGAAATGGCATATCAAACAGAACTGTTTTGCAAAAATGTACTTATGCACAAGCTTGTGAAAAAATGTTAATGTTCTCGTCATCTCCGCATTTGCCATTATCATAAGCGAGGTTTTGTACACCAGGCCGATTCTACTAATCAGCTGTTCAAACTTTAATGTGAAGATTATCAGTCACGAGAATATTTTTTCACAGTGATATAGCACAGAAAACAGAACAGTGTGAAAAGAATGTCATTTTATTCAAGCTTGTGAAAAAAAGGCAATGTTTTCGTCATCTCCACATTTGCGGCTGTGGCAAGCGAGTTTCTCGTCCAGGACATGGAACAGTTTTTCTCTTCTCCTTTGACCGTGCGCCGTGATTGTATAGTGGTTAGTACTCTGCGTTTTGGCCGCAGCAACCACGGTTCGAATCCGGGTCACGGCACTTGATCCTGTGAGTAGCTGCTCTGCTCTCCTGAGAGGACTGAAAAGAGGGGCTCATTTTAAGCACACTTTTTCTGCCAAACTTCCAGTTGTGCAAATGCATGGTTTTGACTCGGTCAGTTCGCCTGAAGAAAAATCTACTTTGATATCAATACAGGTCAGTCCCAGCCATCCAGCACCTTGTCATGCTTTCTTTCAATACTGGTGTTACACAAATGATTCACTATAATTAGCACTTAAACTACTTGAAGGTCCAGGGATTCAGATACCTTGTCCTCACCAAGGCAGCCTTAATTTGACTCCTGATATGGCAAAGTGAGTTTTTGACTCAAACACTTCAAAAGGACAGTCCAGGCTTGTAGGGTTTCATTTTGGCCCTTATAAGGCTAAGCAGTTTGAAGCACGAGGCATGTCCATCAGGGCACCATCTCAGGATTGCCCAACTGTCGACCGGGGCATAGACAGTCAGGTGCTTTTTCACACTACATGTAGAGACACTTGCCTTTAAACTTTTCAGTCAATAAAAGACTGGTCAATTTTTTGGGACAGGCATGAGGTAGAGAAGAAAGGACGGAACAATAAAAGATTGGAATGCGCTTATTGGTACTGTGTTGAAGTGTTATCATGTATTGTATTTTTCCTTTTGTTGGCCTCATGTAGACAACTTAGCCACCTGTCCCATATGGTCTAGCGGTAAGGATTCCTGGTTCTCACCCAGGCGGCCCGGGTTCAACTCCCGGTATGGGAATCAGTCTCTTTAACTGGGTCAATTGCGATGATTTAGACATCTTTGAAGTTGCACTGCAGAGTGCGCCTCAGCATGCAAGTCCTTGTTCGGTATTGCTTCAAACCTAATGTGGCTCAGTTGATTCTACTAATCAGCTGTCCAACCATTGACCTGAAGGAAAAAAATCGCGAGAAAATATTCACAGAGACATGGCAGATTAAATAGATGAGTATCACAAGAATGAACTTTTCTCCAAGCTTGTGAAAAAAGGGCAATTTACTTGTCTTTTGCCCATTTGCGATGACAAAGAGCTAATTTCTAGAGGGGGCAATGGAACAGTCATTCTGCCCCATTTCACCAGTGTGGCCACAACCATATAGTGCTTAGCATTATGGTTTGTAGGCCCAGCTACCCCAGTGCGAATGTGGGACAGGACGATTGATCGGCACAAACCTGAGGGTTGCTGCTTATTTCTCCCATGTGGACCAAAAAAGAAGGGGCTCATGGTCAACAGTTCAACTATATTTTCTACTGAACCTTTAAGAAAGAGAGAAAAATTGAAAGATTGAAATGTGCTATTGTACTTGTGTTAAGAAGTACTGTGCACGTTGTATTCTAATTTTATTCCCTCCAGTGTACATAGGGCAGCTTTCCCATATGGTCTAGCGGTTAGGATTCCTGGTTTTCACCCAGGCGGCCCGTGTTCAACTCCCGGTATGGGAATCTGTGATTTTGATCTTGTTGAATTGAGAAATCTTTGCCGTCCTCTAAGCTGCGCTGCAGAGCCTTCCCAACCGCGTAATTCCTAAGTAACTCTTGCATCGAACCTGACGTGACACAGCTGATCCTGCTAATCAGCAGTTTGTCTGTTTCCGTGAAGATCAGCAATCCCAAAAGTATTTTCTCGCATTGAAATGGCATATCAAACAGAACTGTTTTGCAAAAATGTACTTATGCACAAGCTTGTGAAAAAATGTTAATGTTCTCGTCATCTCCGCATTTGCCATTATCATAAGCGAGGTTTTGTACACCAGGCCGATTCTACTAATCAGCTGTTCAAACTTTAATGTGAAGATTATCAGTCACGAGAATATTTTTTCACAGTGATATAGCACAGAAAACAGAACAGTGTGAAAAGAATGTCATTTTATTCAAGCTTGTGAAAAAAAGGCAATGTTTTCGTCATCTCCACATTTGCGGCTGTGGCAAGCGAGTTTCTCGTCCAGGACATGGAACAGTTTTTCTCTTCTCCTTTGACCGTGCGCCGTGATTGTATAGTGGTTAGTACTCTGCGTTGTGGCCGCAGCAACCACGGTTCGAATCCGGGTCACGGCACTTGATCCTGTGAGTAGCTGCTCTGCTCTCCTGAGAGGACTGAAAAGAGGGGCTCATTTTAAGCACACTTTTTCTGCCAAACTTCCAGTTGTGCAAATGCATGGTTTTGACTCGGTCAGTTCGCCTGAAGAAAAATCTACTTTGATATCAATACAGGTCAGTCCCAGCCATCCAGCACCTTGTCATGCTTTCTTTCAATACTGGTGTTACACAAATGATTTACTATAATTAGCACTTAAACTACTTGAAGGTCCAGGGATTCAGATACCTTGTCCTCACCAAGGCAGCCTTAATTTGACTCCTGATATGGCAAAGTGAGTTTTTGACTCAAACACTTCAAAAGGACAGTCCAGGCTTGTAGGGTTTCATTTTGGCCCTTATAAGGCTAAGCAGTTTGAAGCACGAGGCATGTCCATCAGGGCACCATCTCAGGATTGCCCAACTGTCGACCGGGGCATAGACAGTCAGGTGCTTTTTCACACTACATGTAGAGACACTTGCCTTTAAACTTTTCAGTCAATAAAAGACTGGTCAATTTTTTGGGACAGGCATGAGGTAGAGAAGAAAGGACGGAACAATAAAAGATTGGAATGCGCTTATTGGTACTGTGTTGAAGTGTTATCATGTATTGTATTTTTCCTTTTGTTGGCCTCATGTAGACAACTTAGCCACCTGTCCCATATGGTCTAGCGGTAAGGATTCCTGGTTCTCACCCAGGCGGCCCGGGTTCAACTCCCGGTATGGGAATCAGTCTCTTTAACTGGGTCAATTGCGATGATTTAGACATCTTTGAAGTTGCACTGCAGAGTGCGCCTCAGCATGCAAGTCCTTGTTCGGTATTGCTTCAAACCTAATGTGGCTCAGTTGATTCTACTAATCAGCTGTCCAACCATTGACCTGAAGGAAAAAAATCGCGAGAAAATATTCACAGAGACATGGCAGATTAAATAGATGAGTATCACAAGAATGAACTTTTCTCCAAGCTTGTGAAAAAAGGGCAATTTACTTGTCTTTTGCCCATTTGCGATGACAAAGAGCTAATTTCTAGAGGGGGCAATGGAACAGTCATTCTGCCCCATTTCACCAGTGTGGCCACAACCATATAGTGCTTAGCATTATGGTTTGTAGGCCCAGCTACCCCAGTGCGAATGTGGGACAGGACGATTGATCGGCACAAACCTGAGGGTTGCTGCTTATTTCTCCCATGTGGACCAAAAAAGAAGGGGCTCATGGTCAACAGTTCAACTATATTTTCTACTGAACCTTTAAGAAAGAGAGAAAAATTGAAAGATTGAAATGTGCTATTGTACTTGTGTTAAGAAGTACTGTGCACGTTGTATTCTAATTTTATTCCCTCCAGTGTACATAGGGCAGCTTTCCCATATGGTCTAGCGGTTAGGATTCCTGGTTTTCACCCAGGCGGCCCGTGTTCAACTCCCGGTATGGGAATCTGTGATTTTGATCTTGTTGAATTGAGAAATCTTTGCCGTCCTCTAAGCTGCGCTGCAGAGCCTTCCCAACCGCGTAATTCCTAAGTAACTCTTGCATCGAACCTGACGTGACACAGCTGATCCTGCTAATCAGCAGTTTGTCTGTTTCCGTGAAGATCAGCAATCCCAAAAGTATTTTCTCGCATTGAAATGGCATATCAAACAGAACTGTTTTGCAAAAATGTACTTATGCACAAGCTTGTGAAAAAATGTTAATGTTCTCGTCATCTCCGCATTTGCCATTATCATAAGCGAGGTTTTGTACACCAGGCCGATTCTACTAATCAGCTGTTCAAACTTTAATGTGAAGATTATCAGTCACGAGAATATTTTTTCACAGTGATATAGCACAGAAAACAGAACAGTGTGAAAAGAATGTCATTTTATTCAAGCTTGTGAAAAAAAGGCAATGTTTTCGTCATCTCCACATTTGCGGCTGTGGCAAGCGAGTTTCTCGTCCAGGACATGGAACAGTTTTTCTCTTCTCCTTTGACCGTGCGCCGTGATTGTATAGTGGTTAGTACTCTGCGTTGTGGCCGCAGCAACCACGGTTCGAATCCGGGTCACGGCACTTTATCCTGTGAGTAGCTGCTCTGCTCTCCTGAGAGGACTGAAAAGAGGGGCTCATTTTAAGCACACTTTTTCTGCCAAACTTCCAGTTGTGCAAATGCATGGTTTTGACTCGGTCAGTTCGCCTGAAGAAAAATCTACTTTGATATCAATACAGGTCAGTCCCAGCCATCCAGCACCTTGTCATGCTTTCTTTCAATACTGGTGTTACACAAATGATTCACTATAATTAGCACTGAAACTACTTGAAGGTCCAGGGATTCAGATACCTTGTCCTCACCAAGGCAGCCTTAATTTGACTCCTGATATGGCAAAGTGAGTTTTTGACTCAAACACTTCAAAAGGACAGTCCAGGCTTGTAGGGTTTCATTTTGGCCCTTATAAGGCTAAGCAGTTTGAAGCACGAGGCATGTCCATCAGGGCACCATCTCAGGATTGCCCAACTGTCGACCGGGGCATAGACAGTCAGGTGCTTTTTCACACTACATGTAGAGACACTTGCCTTTAAACTTTTCAGTCAATAAAAGACTGGTCAATTTTTTGGGACAGGCATGAGGTAGAGAAGAAAGGACGGAACAATAAAAGATTGGAATGCGCTTATTGGTACTGTGTTGAAGTGTTATCATGTATTGTATTTTTCCTTTTGTTGGCCTCATGTAGACAACTTAGCCACCTGTCCCATATGGTCTAGCGGTAAGGATTCCTGGTTCTCACCCAGGCGGCCCGGGTTCAACTCCCGGTATGGGAATCAGTCTCTTTAACTGGGTCAATTGCGATGATTTAGACATCTTTGAAGTTGCACTGCAGAGTGCGCCTCAGCATGCAAGTCCTTGTTCGGTATTGCTTCAAACCTAATGTGGCTCAGTTGATTCTACTAATCAGCTGTCCAACCATTGACCTGAAGGAAAAAAATCGCGAGAAAATATTCACAGAGACATGGCAGATTAAATAGATGAGTATCACAAGAATGAACTTTTCTCCAAGCTTGTGAAAAAAGGGCAATTTACTTGTCTTTTGCCCATTTGCGATGACAAAGAGCTAATTTCTAGAGGGGGCAATGGAACAGTCATTCTGCCCCATTTCACCAGTGTGGCCACAACCATATAGTGCTTAGCATTATGGTTTGTAGGCCCAGCTACCCCAGTGCGAATGTGGGACAGGACGATTGATCGGCACAAACCTGAGGGTTGCTGCTTATTTCTCCCATGTGGACCAAAAAAGAAGGGGCTCATGGTCAACAGTTCAACTATATTTTCTACTGAACCTTTAAGAAAGAGAGAAAAATTGAAAGATTGAAATGTGCTATTGTACTTGTGTTAAGAAGTACTGTGCACATTGTATTCTAATTTTATTCCCTCCAGTGAACATAGGGCAGCTTTCCCATATGGTCTAGCGGTTAGGATTCCTGGTTTTCACCCAGGCGGCCCGGGTTCAACTCCCGGTATGGGAATCTGTGATTTTGATCTTGTTGAATTGAGAAATCTTTGCCGTCCTCTCAGCTGCGCTGCAGAGCCTCCCCAACCGCGTAATTCCTAAGTAACTCTTGCATCGAACCTGACGTGACACAGCTGATCCTGCTAATCAGCAGTTTGTCTGTTTCCGTGAAGATCAGCAATCCCAAAAGTATTTTCTCGCATTGAAATGGCATATCAAACAGAACTGTTTTGCAAAAATGTACTTATGCACAAGCTTGTGAAAAAATGTTAATGTTCTCGTCGTCTCCGCATTTGCCATTATCATAAGCGAGGTTTTGTACACCAGGCCGATTCTACTAATCAGCTGTTCAAACTTTTACGTGAAGATTATCAGTCACGAGAATATTTTTTCACAGTGATATAGCACAGAAAACAGAACAGTGTGAAAAGAATGTCATTTTATTCAAGCTTGTGAAAAAAAGGCAATGTTTTCGTCATCTCCACATTTGCGGCTGTGGCAAGCGAGTTTCTCGTCCAGGACATGGAACAGTTTTTCTCTTCTCCTTTGACCGTGCGCCGTGATCGTATAGTGGTTAGTACTCTGCGTTGTGGCCGCAGCAACCCCGGTTCGAATCCGGGTCACGGCACTTGATCCTGTGAGTAGCTGCTCTGCTCTCCTGAGAGGACTGAAAAGAGGGGCTCATTTTAAGCACACTTTTTCTGCCAAACTTCCAGTTGTGCAAATGCATGGTTTTGACTCGGTCAGTTCGCCTGAAGAAAAATCTACTTTGATATCAATACAGGTCAGTCCCAGCCATCCAGCACCTTGTCATGCTTTCTTTCAATACTGGTGTTACACAAATGATTCACTATAATTAGCACTTAAACTACTTGAAGGTCCAGGGATTCAGATACCTTGTCCTCACCAAGGCAGCCTTAATTTGACTCCTGATATGGCAAAGTGAGTTTTTGACTCAAACACTTCAAAAGGACAGTCCAGGCTTGTAGGGTTTCATTTTGGCCCTTATAAGGCTAAGCAGTTTGAAGCACGAGGCATGTCCATCAGGGCACCATCTCAGGATTGCCCAACTGTCGACCGGGGCATAGACAGTCAGGTGCTTTTTCACACTACATGTAGACACACTTGCCTTTAAACTTTTCAGTCAATAAAAGACTGGTCAATTTTTGGGACAGGCATGAGGTAGAGAAGAAAGGACGGAACAATAAAAGATTGGAATGCGCTTATTGGTACTGTGTTGAAGTGTTATCATGTATTGTATTTTTCCTTTTGTTGGCCTCATGTAGACAACTTAGCCACCTGTCCCATATGGTCTAGCGGTAAGGATTCCTGGTTCTCACCCAGGCGGCCCGGGTTCAACTCCCGGTATGGGAATCAGTCTCTTTAACTGGGTCAATTGCGATGATTTAGACATCTTTGAAGTTGCACTGCAGAGTGCGCCTCAGCATGCAAGTCCTTGTTCGGTATTGCTTCAAACCTAATGTGGCTCAGTTGATTCTACTAATCAGCTGTCCAACCATTGACCTGAAGGAAAAAAATCGCGAGAAAATATTCACAGAGACATGGCAGATTAAATAGATGAGTATCACAAGAATGAACTTTTCTCCAAGCTTGTGAAAAAAGGGCAATTTACTTGTCTTTTGCCCATTTGCGATGACAAAGAGCTAATTTCTAGAGGGGGCAATGGAACAGTCATTCTGCCCCATTTCACCAGTGTGGCCACAACCATATAGTGCTTAGCATTATGGTTTGTAGGCCCAGCTACCCCAGTGCGAATGTGGGACAGGACGATTGATCGGCACAAACCTGAGGGTTGCTGCTTATTTCTCCCATGTGGACCAAAAAAGAAGGGGCTCATGGTCAACAGTTCAACTATATTTTCAACTGAACCTTTAAGAAAGAGAGAAAAATTGAAAGATTGAAATGTGCTATTGTACTTGTGTTAAGAAGTACTGTGCACGTTGTATTCTAATTTTATTCCCTCCAGTGAACATAGGGCAGCTTTCCCATATGGTCTAGCGGTTAGGATTCCTGGTTTTCACCCAGGCGGCCCGGGTTCAACTCCCGGTATGGGAATCTGTGATTTTGATCTTGTTGAATTGAGAAATCTTTGCCGTCCTCTAAGCTGCGCTGCAGAGCCTTCCCAACCGCGTAATTCCTAAGTAACTCTTGCATCGAACCTGACGTGACACAGCTGATCCTGCTAATCAGCAGTTTGTCTGTTTCCGTGAAGATCAGCAATCCCAAAAGTATTTTCTCGCATTGAAATGGCATATCAAACAGAACTGTTTTGCAAAAATGTACTTATGCACAAGCTTGTGAAAAAATGTTAATGTTCTCGTCGTCTCCGCATTTGCCATTATCATAAGCGAGGTTTTGTACACCAGGCCGATTCTACTAATCAGCTGTTCAAACTTTTACGTGAAGATTATCAGTCACGAGAATATTTTTTCACAGTGATATAGCACAGAAAACAGAACAGTGTGAAAAGAATGTCATTTTATTCAAGCTTGTGAAAAAAAGGCAATGTTTTCGTCATCTCCACATTTGCGGCTGTGGCAAGCGAGTTTCTCGTCCAGGACATGGAACAGTTTTTCTCTTCTCCTTTGACCGTGCGCTGTGATCGTATAGTGGTTAGTACTCTGCGTTGTGGCCGCAGCAACCCCGGTTCGAATCCGGGTCACGGCACTTGATCCTGTGAGTAGCTGCTCTGCTCTCCTGAGAGGACTGAAAAGAGGGGCTCATTTTAAGCACACTTTTTCTGCCAAACTTCCAGTTGTGCAAATGCATGGTTTTGACTCGGTCAGTTCGCCTGAAGAAAAATCTACTTTGATATCAATACAGGTCAGTCCCAGCCATCCAGCACCTTGTCATGCTTTCTTTCAATACTGGTGTTACACAAATGATTCACTATAATTAGCACTTAAACTACTTGAAGGTCCAGGGATTCAGATACCTTGTCCTCACCAAGGCAGCCTTAATTTGACTCCTGATATGGCAAAGTGAGTTTTTGACTCAAACACTTCAAAAGGACAGTCCAGGCTTGTAGGGTTTCATTTTGGCCCTTATAAGGCTAAGCAGTTTGAAGCACGAGGCATGTCCATCAGGGCACCATCTCAGGATTGCCCAACTGTCGACCGGGGCATAGACAGTCAGGTGCTTTTTCACACTAAATGTAGACACACTTGCCTTTAAACTTTTCAGTCAATAAAAGACTGGTCAATTTTTTGGGACAGGCATGAGGTAGAGAAGAAAGGACGGAACAATAAAAGATTGGAATGCGCTTATTGGTACTGTGTTGAAGTGTTATCATGTATTGTATTTTTCCTTTTGTTGGCCTCATGTAGACAACTTAGCCACCTGTCCCATATGGTCTAGCGGTAAGGATTCCTGGTTCTCACCCAGGCGGCCCGGGTTCAACTCCCGGTATGGGAATCAGTCTCTTTAACTGGGTCAATTGCGATGATTTAGACATCTTTGAAGTTGCACTGCAGAGTGCGCCTCAGCATGCAAGTCCTTGTTCGGTATTGCTTCAAACCTAATGTGGCTTAGTTGATTCTACTAATCAGCTGTCCAACCATTGACCTGAAGGAAAAAAATCACGAGAAAATATTCACAGAGACATGGCAGATTAAATAGATGAGTATCACAAGAATGAACTTTTCTCCAAGCTTGTGAAAAAAGGGCAATTTACTTGTCTTTTGCCCATTTGCGATGACAAAGAGCTAATTTCTAGAGGGGGCAATGGAACAGTCATTCTGCCCCATTTCACCAGTGTGGCCACAACCATATAGTGCTTAGCATTATGGTTTGTAGGCCCAGCTACCCCAGTGCGAATGTGGGACAGGACGATTGATCGGCACAAACCTGAGGGTTGCTGCTTATTTCTCCCATGTGGACCAAAAAAGAAGGGGCTCATGGTCAACAGTTCAACTATATTTTCAACTGAACCTTTAAGAAAGAGAGAAAAATTGAAAGATTGAAATGTGCTATTGTACTTGTGTTAAGAAGTACTGTGCACGTTGTATTCTAATTTTATTCCCTCCAGTGAACATAGGGCAGCTTTCCCATATGGTCTAGCGGTTAGGATTCCTGGTTTTCACCCAGGCAGCCCGGGTTCAACTCCCGATATGGGAATCTGTGATTTTGATCTTGTTGAATTGAGAAATCTTTGCCGTCCTCTAAGCTGCGCTGCAGAGCCTTCCCAACCGCGTAATTCCTAAGTAACTCTTGCATCGAACCTGACGTGACACAGCTGATCCTGCTAATCAGCAGTTTGTCTGTTTCCGTGAAGATCAGCAATCCCAAAAGTATTTTCTCGCATTGAAATGGCATATCAAACAGAACTGTTTTGCAAAAATGTACTTATGCACAAGCTTGTGAAAAAATGTTAATGTTCTCGTCGTCTCCGCATTTGCCATTATCATAAGCGAGGTTTTGTACACCAGGCCGATTCTACTAATCAGCTGTTCAAACTTTTACGTGAAGATTATCAGTCACGAGAATATTTTTTCACAGTGATATAGCACAGAAAACAGAACAGTGTGAAAAGAATGTCATTTTATTCAAGCTTGTGAAAAAAAGGCAATGTTTTCGTCATCTCCACATTTGCGGCTGTGGCAAGCGAGTTTCTCGTCCAGGACATGGAACAGTTTTTCTCTTCTCCTTTGACCGTGCGCCGTGATCGTATAGTGGTTAGTACTCTGCGTTGTGGCCGCAGCAACCCCGGTTCGAATCCGGGTCACGGCACTTGATCCTGTGAGTAGCTGCTCTGCTCTCCTGAGAGGACTGAAAAGAGGGGCTCATTTTAAGCACACTTTTTCTGCCAAACTTCCAGTTGTGCAAATGCATGGTTTTGACTCGGTCAGTTCGCCTGAAGAAAAATCTACTTTGATATCAATACAGGTCAGTCCCAGCCATCCAGCACCTTGTCATGCTTTCTTTCAATACTGGTGTTACACAAATGATTCACTATAATTAGCACTTAAACTACTTGAAGGTCCAGGGATTCAGATACCTTGTCCTCACCAAGGCAGCCTTAATTTGACTCCTGATATGGCAAAGTGAGTTTTTGACTCAAACACTTCAAAAGGACAGTCCAGGCTTGTAGGGTTTCATTTTGGCCCTTATAAGGCTAAGCAGTTTGAAGCACGAGGCATGTCCATCAGGGCACCATCTCAGGATTGCCCAACTGTCGACCGGGGCATAGACAGTCAGGTGCTTTTTCACACTACATGTAGACACACTTGCCTTTAAACTTTTCAGTCAATAAAAGACTGGTCAATTTTTTGGGACAGGCATGAGGTAGAGAAGAAAGGACGGAACAATAAAAGATTGGAATGCGCTTATTGGTACTGTGTTGAAGTGTTATCATGTATTGTATTTTTCCTTTTGTTGGCCTCATGTAGACAACTTAGCCACCTGTCCCATATGGTCTAGCGGTAAGGATTCCTGGTTCTCACCCAGGCGGCCCGGGTTCAACTCCCGGTATGGGAATCAGTCTCTTTAACTGGGTCAATTGCGATGATTTAGACATCTTTGAAGTTGCACTGCAGAGTGCGCCTCAGCATGCAAGTCCTTGTTCGGTATTGCTTCAAACCTAATGTGGCTCAGTTGATTCTACTAATCAGCTGTCCAACCATTGACCTGAAGGAAAAAAATCGCGAGAAAATATTCACAGAGACATGGCAGATTAAATAGATGAGTATCACAAGAATGAACTTTTCTCCAAGCTTGTGAAAAAAGGGCAATTTACTTGTCTTTTGCCCATTTGCGATGACAAAGAGCTAATTTCTAGAGGGGGCAATGGAACAGTCATTCTGCCCCATTTCACCAGTGTGGCCACAACCATATAGTGCTTAGCATTATGGTTTGTAGGCCCAGCTACCCCAGTGCGAATGTGGGACAGGACGATTGATCGGCACAAACCTGAGGGTTGCTGCTTATTTCTCCCATGTGGACCAAAAAAGAAGGGGCTCATGGTCAACAGTTCAACTATATTTTCTACTGAACCTTTAAGAAAGAGAGAAAAATTGAAAGATTGAAATGTGCTATTGTACTTGTGTTAAGAAGTACTGTGCACGTTGTATTCTAATTTTATTCCCTCCAGTGTACATAGGGCAGCTTTCCCATATGGTCTAGCGGTTAGGATTCCTGGTTTTCACCCAGGCGGCCCGTGTTCAACTCCCGGTATGGGAATCTGTGATTTTGATCTTGTTGAATTGAGAAATCTTTGCCGTCCTCTAAGCTGCGCTGCAGAGCCTTCCCAACCGCGTAATTCCTAAGTAACTCTTGCATCGAACCTGACGTGACACAGCTGATCCTGCTAATCAGCAGTTTGTCTGTTTCCGTGAAGATCAGCAATCCCAAAAGTATTTTCTCGCATTGAAATGGCATATCAAACAGAACTGTTTTGCAAAAATGTACTTATGCACAAGCTTGTGAAAAAATGTTAATGTTCTCGTCATCTCCGCATTTGCCATTATCATAAGCGAGGTTTTGTACACCAGGCCGATTCTACTAATCAGCTGTTCAAACTTTAATGTGAAGATTATCAGTCACGAGAATATTTTTTCACAGTGATATAGCACAGAAAACAGAACAGTGTGAAAAGAATGTCATTTTATTCAAGCTTGTGAAAAAAAGGCAATGTTTTCGTCATCTCCACATTTGCGGCTGTGGCAAGCGAGTTTCTCGTCCAGGACATGGAACAGTTTTTCTCTTCTCCTTTGACCGTGCGCCGTGATTGTATAGTGGTTAGTACTCTGCGTTGTGGCCGCAGCAACCACGGTTCGAATCCGGGTCACGGCACTTGATCCTGTGAGTAGCTGCTCTGCTCTCCTGAGAGGACTGAAAAGAGGGGCTCATTTTAAGCACACTTTTTCTGCCAAACTTCCAGTTGTGCAAATGCATGGTTTTGACTCGGTCAGTTCGCCTGAAGAAAAATCTACTTTGATATCAATACAGGTCAGTCCCAGCCATCCAGCACCTTGTCATGCTTTCTTTCAATACTGGTGTTACACAAATGATTCACTATAATTAGCACTGAAACTACTTGAAGGTCCAGGGATTCAGATACCTTGTCCTCACCAAGGCAGCCTTAATTTGACTCCTGATATGGCAAAGTGAGTTTTTGACTCAAACACTTCAAAAGGACAGTCCAGGCTTGTAGGGTTTCATTTTGGCCCTTATAAGGCTAAGCAGTTTGAAGCACGAGGCATGTCCATCAGGGCACCATCTCAGGATTGCCCAACTGTCGACCGGGGCATAGACAGTCAGGTGCTTTTTCACACTACATGTAGAGACACTTGCCTTTAAACTTTTCAGTCAATAAAAGACTGGTCAATTTTTTGGGACAGGCATGAGGTAGAGAAGAAAGGACGGAACAATAAAAGATTGGAATGCGCTTATTGGTACTGTGTTGAAGTGTTATCATGTATTGTATTTTTCCTTTTGTTGGCCTCATGTAGACAACTTAGCCACCTGTCCCATATGGTCTAGCGGTAAGGATTCCTGGTTCTCACCCAGGCGGCCCGGGTTCAACTCCTGGTATGGGAATCAGTCTCTTTAACTGGGTCAATTGCGATGATTTAGACATCTTTGAAGTTGCACTGCAGAGTGCGCCTCAGCATGCAAGTCCTTGTTCGGTATTGCTTCAAACCTAATGTGGCTCAGTTGATTCTACTAATCAGCTGTCCAACCATTGACCTGAAGGAAAAAAATCGCGAGAAAATATTCACAGAGACATGGCAGATTAAATAGATGAGTATCACAAGAATGAACTTTTCTCCAAGCTTGTGAAAAAAGGGCAATTTACTTGTCTTTTGCCCATTTGCGATGACAAAGAGCTAATTTCTAGAGGGGGCAATGGAACAGTCATTCTGCCCCATTTCACCAGTGTGGCCACAACCATATAGTGCTTAGCATTATGGTTTGTAGGCCCAGCTACCCCAGTGCGAATGTGGGACAGGACGATTGATCGGCACAAACCTGAGGGTTGCTGCTTATTTCTCCCATGTGGACCAAAAAAGAAGGGGCTCATGGTCAACAGTTCAACTATATTTTCTACTGAACCTTTAAGAAAGAGAGAAAAATTGAAAGATTGAAATGTGCTATTGTACTTGTGTTAAGAAGTACTGTGCACGTTGTATTCTAATTTTATTCCCTCCAGTGAACATAGGGCAGCTTTCCCATATGGTCTAGCGGTTAGGATTCCTGGTTTTCACCCAGGCGGCCCGGGTTCAACTCCCGGTATGGGAATCTGTGATTTTGATCTTGTTGAATTGAGAAATCTTTGCCGTCCTCTCAGCTGCGCTGCAGAGCCTCCCCAACCGCGTAATTCCTAAGTAACTCTTGCATCGAACCTGACGTGACACAGCTGATCCTGCTAATCAGCAGTTTGTCTGTTTCCGTGAAGATCAGCAATCCCAAAAGTATTTTCTCGCATTGAAATGGCATATCAAACAGAACTGTTTTGCAAAAATGTACTTATGCACAAGCTTTTGAAAAAATGTTAATGTTCTCGTCGTCTCCGCATTTGCCATTATCATAAGCGAGGTTTTGTACACCAGGCCGATTCTACTAATCAGCTGTTCAAACTTTTACGTGAAGATTATCAGTCACGAGAATATTTTTTCACAGTGATATAGCACAGAAAACAGAACAGTGTGAAAAGAATGTCATTTTATTCAAGCTTGTGAAAAAAAGGCAATGTTTTCGTCATCTCCACATTTGCGGCTGTGGCAAGCGAGTTTCTCGTCCAGGACATGGAACAGTTTTTCTCTTCTCCTTTGACCGTGCGCCGTGATCGTATAGTGGTTAGTACTCTGCGTTGTGGCCGCAGCAACCCCGGTTCGAATCCGGGTCACGGCACTTGATCCTGTGAGTAGCTGCTCTGCTCTCCTGAGAGGACTGAAAAGAGGGGCTCATTTTAAGCACACTTTTTCTGCCAAACTTCCAGTTGTGCAAATGCATGGTTTTGACTCGGTCAGTTCGCCTGAAGAAAAATCTACTTTGATATCAATACAGGTCAGTCCCAGCCATCCAGCACCTTGTCATGCTTTCTTTCAATACTGGTGTTACACAAATGATTCACTATAATTAGCACTTAAACTACTTGAAGGTCCAGGGATTCAGATACCTTGTCCTCACCAAGGCAGCCTTAATTTGACTCCTGATATGGCAAAGTGAGTTTTTGACTCAAACACTTCAAAAGGACAGTCCAGGCTTGTAGGGTTTCATTTTGGCCCTTATAAGGCTAAGCAGTTTGAAGCACGAGGCATGTCCATCAGGGCACCATCTCAGGATTGCCCAACTGTCGACCGGGGCATAGACAGTCAGGTGCTTTTTCACACTACATGTAGACACACTTGCCTTTAAACTTTTCAGTCAATAAAAGACTGGTCAATTTTTTGGGACAGGCATGAGGTAGAGAAGAAAGGACGGAACAATAAAAGATTGGAATGCGCTTATTGGTACTGTGTTGAAGTGTTATCATGTATTGTATTTTTCCTTTTGTTGGCCTCATGTAGACAACTTAGCCACCTGTCCCATATGGTCTAGCGGTAAGGATTCCTGGTTCTCACCCAGGCGGCCCGGGTTCAACTCCCGGTATGGGAATCAGTCTCTTTAACTGGGTCAATTGCGATGATTTAGACATCTTTGAAGTTGCACTGCAGAGTGCGCCTCAGCATGCAAGTCCTTGTTCGGTATTGCTTCAAACCTAATGTGGCTCAGTTGATTCTACTAATCAGCTGTCCAACCATTGACCTGAAGGAAAAAAATCGCGAGAAAATATTCACAGAGACATGGCAGATTAAATAGATGAGTATCACAAGAATGAACTTTTCTCCAAGCTTGTGAAAAAAGGGCAATTTACTTGTCTTTTGCCCATTTGCGATGACAAAGAGCTAATTTCTAGAGGGGGCAATGGAACAGTCATTCTGCCCCATTTCACCAGTGTGGCCACAACCATATAGTGCTTAGCATTATGGTTTGTAGGCCCAGCTACCCCAGTGCGAATGTGGGACAGGACGATTGATCGGCACAAACCTGAGGGTTGCTGCTTATTTCTCCCATGTGGACCAAAAAAGAAGGGGCTCATGGTCAACAGTTCAACTATATTTTCAACTGAACCTTTAAGAAAGAGAGAAAAATTGAAAGATTGAAATGTGCTATTGTACTTGTGTTAAGAAGTACTGTGCACGTTGTATTCTAATTTTATTCCCTCCAGTGAACATAGGGCAGCTTTCCCATATGGTCTAGCGGTTAGGATTCCTGGTTTTCACCCAGGCGGCCCGGGTTCAACTCCCGGTATGGGAATCTGTGATTTTGATCTTGTTGAATTGAGAAATCTTTGCCGTCCTCTAAGCTGCGCTGCAGAGCCTTCCCAACCGCGTAATTCCTAAGTAACTCTTGCATCGAACCTGACGTGACACAGCTGATCCTGCTAATCAGCAGTTTGTCTGTTTCCGTGAAGATCAGCAATCCCAAAAGTATTTTCTCGCATTGAAATGGCATATCAAACAGAACTGTTTTGCAAAAATGTACTTATGCACAAGCTTGTGAAAAAATGTTAATGTTCTCGTCGTCTCCGCATTTGCCATTATCATAAGCGAGGTTTTGTACACCAGGCCGATTCTACTAATCAGCTGTTCAAACTTTTACGTGAAGATTATCAGTCACGAGAATATTTTTTCACAGTGATATAGCACAGAAAACAGAACAGTGTGAAAAGAATGTCATTTTATTCAAGCTTGTGAAAAAAAGGCAATGTTTTCGTCATCTCCACATTTGCGGCTGTGGCAAGCGAGTTTCTCGTCCAGGACATGGAACAGTTTTTCTCTTCTCCTTTGACCGTGCGCTGTGATCGTATAGTGGTTAGTACTCTGCGTTGTGGCCGCAGCAACCCCGGTTCGAATCCAGGTCACGGCACTTGATCCTGTGAGTAGCTGCTCTGCTCTCCTGAGAGGACTGAAAAGAGGGGCTCATTTTAAGCACACTTTTTCTGCCAAACTTCCAGTTGTGCAAATGCATGGTTTTGACTCGGTCAGTTCGCCTGAAGAAAAATCTACTTTGATATCAATACAGGTCAGTCCCAGCCATCCAGCACCTTGTCATGCTTTCTTTCAATACTGGTGTTACACAAATGATTCACTATAATTAGCACTTAAACTACTTGAAGGTCCAGGGATTCAGATACCTTGTCCTCACCAAGGCAGCCTTAATTTGACTCCTGATATGGCAAAGTGAGTTTTTGACTCAAACACTTCAAAAGGACAGTCCAGGCTTGTAGGGTTTCATTTTGGCCCTTATAAGGCTAAGCAGTTTGAAGCACGAGGCATGTCCATCAGGGCACCATCTCAGGATTGCCCAACTGTCGACCGGGGCATAGACAGTCAGGTGCTTTTTCACACTACATGTAGACACACTTGCCTTTAAACTTTTCAGTCAATAAAAGACTGGTCAATTTTTTGGGACAGGCATGAGGTAGAGAAGAAAGGACGGAACAATAAAAGATTGGAATGCGCTTATTGGTACTGTGTTGAAGTGTTATCATGTATTGTATTTTTCCTTTTGTTGGCCTCATGTAGACAACTTAGCCACCTGTCCCATATGGTCTAGCGGTAAGGATTCCTGGTTCTCACCCAGGCGGCCCGGGTTCAACTCCCGGTATGGGAATCAGTCTCTTTAACTGGGTCAATTGCGATGATTTAGACATCTTTGAAGTTGCACTGCAGAGTGCGCCTCAGCATGCAAGTCCTTGTTCGGTATTGCTTCAAACCTAATGTGGCTTAGTTGATTCTACTAATCAGCTGTCCAACCATTGACCTGAAGGAAAAAAATCACGAGAAAATATTCACAGAGACATGGCAGATTAAATAGATGAGTATCACAAGAATGAACTTTTCTCCAAGCTTGTGAAAAAAGGGCAATTTACTTGTCTTTTGCCCATTTGCGATGACAAAGAGCTAATTTCTAGAGGGGGCAATGGAACAGTCATTCTGCCCCATTTCACCAGTGTGGCCACAACCATATAGTGCTTAGCATTATGGTTTGTAGGCCCAGCTACCCCAGTGCGAATGTGGGACAGGACGATTGATCGGCACAAACCTGAGGGTTGCTGCTTATTTCTCCCATGTGGACCAAAAAAGAAGGGGCTCATGGTCAACAGTTCAACTATATTTTCAACTGAACCTTTAAGAAAGAGAGAAAAATTGAAAGATTGAAATGTGCTATTGTACTTGTGTTAAGAAGTACTGTGCACGTTGTATTCTAATTTTATTCCCTCCAGTGAACATAGGGCAGCTTTCCCATATGGTCTAGCGGTTAGGATTCCTGGTTTTCACCCAGGCAGCCCGGGTTCAACTCCCGATATGGGAATCTGTGATTTTGATCTTGTTGAATTGAGAAATCTTTGCCGTCCTCTAAGCTGCGCTGCAGAGCCTTCCCAACCGCGTAATTCCTAAGTAACTCTTGCATCGAACCTGACGTGACACAGCTGATCCTGCTAATCAGCAGTTTGTCTGTTTCCGTGAAGATCAGCAATCCCAAAAGTATTTTCTCGCATTGAAATGGCATATCAAACAGAACTGTTTTGCAAAAATGTACTTATGCACAAGCTTGTGAAAAAATGTTAATGTTCTCGTCGTCTCCGCATTTGCCATTATCATAAGCGAGGTTTTGTACACCAGGCCGATTCTACTAATCAGCTGTTCAAACTTTTACGTGAAGATTATCAGTCACGAGAATATTTTTTCACAGTGATATAGCACAGAAAACAGAACAGTGTGAAAAGAATGTCATTTTATTCAAGCTTGTGAAAAAAAGGCAATGTTTTCGTCATCTCCACATTTGCGGCTGTGGCAAGCGAGTTTCTCGTCCAGGACATGGAACAGTTTTTCTCTTCTCCTTTGACCGTGCGCCGTGATCGTATAGTGGTTAGTACTCTGCGTTGTGGCCGCAGCAACCCCGGTTCGAATCCGGGTCACGGCACTTGATCCTGTGAGTAGCTGCTCTGCTCTCCTGAGAAGACTGAAAAGAGGGGCTCATTTTAAGCACACTTTTTCTGCCAAACTTCCAGTTGTGCAAATGCATGGTTTTGACTCGGTCAGTTCGCCTGAAGAAAAATCTACTTTGATATCAATACAGGTCAGTCCCAGCCATCCAGCACCTTGTCATGCTTTCTTTCAATACTGGTGTTACACAAATGATTCACTATAATTAGCACTTAAACTACTTGAAGGTCCAGGGATTCAGATACCTTGTCCTCACCAAGGCAGCCTTAATTTGACTCCTGATATGGCAAAGTGAGTTTTTGACTCAAACACTTCAAAAGGACAGTCCAGGCTTGTAGGGTTTCATTTTGGCCCTTATAAGGCTAAGCAGTTTGAAGCACGAGGCATGTCCATCAGGGCACCATCTCAGGATTGCCCAACTGTCGACCGGGGCATAGACAGTCAGGTGCTTTTTCACACTACATGTAGACACACTTGCCTTTAAACTTTTCAGTCAATAAAAGACTGGTCAATTTTTTGGGACAGGCATGAGGTAGAGAAGAAAGGACGGAACAATAAAAGATTGGAATGCGCTTATTGGTACTGTGTTGAAGTGTTATCATGTATTGTATTTTTCCTTTTGTTGGCCTCATGTAGACAACTTAGCCACCTGTCCCATATGGTCTAGCGGTAAGGATTCCTGGTTCTCACCCAGGCGGCCCGGGTTCAACTCCCGGTATGGGAATCAGTCTCTTTAACTGGGTCAATTGCGATGATTTAGACATCTTTGAAGTTGCACTGCAGAGTGCGCCTCAGCATGCAAGTCCTTGTTCGGTATTGCTTCAAACCTAATGTGGCTCAGTTGATTCTACTAATCAGCTGTCCAACCATTGACCTGAAGGAAAAAAATCGCGAGAAAATATTCACAGAGACATGGCAGATTAAATAGATGAGTATCACAAGAATGAACTTTTCTCCAAGCTTGTGAAAAAAGGGCAATTTACTTGTCTTTTGCCCATTTGCGATGACAAAGAGCTAATTTCTAGAGGGGGCAATGGAACAGTCATTCTGCCCCATTTCACCAGTGTGGCCACAACCATATAGTGCTTAGCATTATGGTTTGTAGGCCCAGCTACCCCAGTGCGAATGTGGGACAGGACGATTGATCGGCACAAACCTGAGGGTTGCTGCTTATTTCTCCCATGTGGACCAAAAAAGAAGGGGCTCATGGTCAACAGTTCAACTATATTTTCAACTGAACCTTTAAGAAAGAGAGAAAAATTGAAAGATTGAAATGTGCTATTGTACTTGTGTTAAGAAGTACTGTGCACGTTGTATTCTAATTTTATTCCCTCCAGTGAACATAGGGCAGCTTTCCCATATGGTCTAGCGGTTAGGATTCCTGGTTTTCACCCAGGCGGCCCGGGTTCAACTCCCGGTATGGGAATCTGTGATTTTGATCTTGTTGAATTGAGAAATCTTTGCCGTCCTCTAAGCTGCGCTGCAGAGCCTTCCCAACCGCGTAATTCCTAAGTAACTCTTGCATCGAACCTGACGTGACACAGCTGATCCTGCTAATCAGCAGTTTGTCTGTTTCCGTGAAGATCAGCAATCCCAAAAGTATTTTCTCGCATTGAAATGGCATATCAAACAGAACTGTTTTGCAAAAATGTACTTATGCACAAGCTTGTGAAAAAATGTTAATGTTCTCGTCGTCTCCGCATTTGCCATTATCATAAGCGAGGTTTTGTACACCAGGCCGATTCTACTAATCAGCTGTTCAAACTTTTACGTGAAGATTATCAGTCACGAGAATATTTTTTCACAGTGATATAGCACAGAAAACAGAACAGTGTGAAAAGAATGTCATTTTATTCAAGCTTGTGAAAAAAAGGCAATGTTTTCGTCATCTCCACATTTGCGGCTGTGGCAAGCGAGTTTCTCGTCCAGGACATGGAACAGTTTTTCTCTTCTCCTTTGACCGTGCGCCGTGATCGTATAGTGGTTAGTACTCTGCGTTGTGGCCGCAGCAACCCCGGTTCGAATCCGGGTCACGGCACTTGATCCTGTGAGTAGCTGCTCTGCTCTCCTGAGAGGACTGAAAAGAGGGGCTCATTTTAAGCACACTTTTTCTGCCAAACTTCCAGTTGTGCAAATGCATGGTTTTGACTCGGTCAGTTCGCCTGAAGAAAAATCTACTTTGATATCAATACAGGTCAGTCCCAGCCATCCAGCACCTTGTCATGCTTTCTTTCAATACTGGTGTTACACAAATGATTCACTATAATTAGCACTTAAACTACTTGAAGGTCCAGGGATTCAGATACCTTGTCCTCACCAAGGCAGCCTTAATTTGACTCCTGATATGGCAAAGTGAGTTTTTGACTCAAACACTTCAAAAGGACAGTCCAGGCTTGTAGGGTTTCATTTTGGCCCTTATAAGGCTAAGCAGTTTGAAGCACGAGGCATGTCCATCAGGGCACCATCTCAGGATTGCCCAACTGTCGACCGGGGCATAGACAGTCAGGTGCTTTTTCACACTACATGTAGACACACTTGCCTTTAAACTTTTCAGTCAATAAAAGACTGGTCAATTTTTTGGGACAGGCATGAGGTAGAGAAGAAAGGACGGAACAATAAAAGATTGGAATGCGCTTATTGGTACTGTGTTGAAGTGTTATCATGTATTGTATTTTTCCTTTTGTTGGCCTCATGTAGACAACTTAGCCACCTGTCCCATATGGTCTAGCGGTAAGGATTCCTGGTTCTCACCCAGGCGGCCCGGGTTCAACTCCCGGTATGGGAATCAGTCTCTTTAACTGGGTCAATTGCGATGATTTAGACATCTTTGAAGTTGCACTGCAGAGTGCGCCTCAGCATGCAAGTCCTTGTTCGGTATTGCTTCAAACCTAATGTGGCTTAGTTGATTCTACTAATCAGCTGTCCAACCATTGACCTGAAGGAAAAAAATCACGAGAAAATATTCACAGAGACATGGCAGATTAAATAGATGAGTATCACAAGAATGAACTTTTCTCCAAGCTTGTGAAAAAAGGGCAATTTACTTGTCTTTTGCCCATTTGCGATGACAAAGAGCTAATTTCTAGAGGGGGCAATGGAACAGTCATTCTGCCCCATTTCACCAGTGTGGCCACAACCATATAGTGCTTAGCATTATGGTTTGTAGGCCCAGCTACCCCAGTGCGAATGTGGGACAGGACGATTGATCGGCACAAACCTGAGGGTTGCTGCTTATTTCTCCCATGTGGACCAAAAAAGAAGGGGCTCATGGTCAACAGTTCAACTATATTTTCAACTGAACCTTTAAGAAAGAGAGAAAAATTGAAAGATTGAAATGTGCTATTGTACTTGTGTTAAGAAGTACTGTGCACGTTGTATTCTAATTTTATTCCCTCCAGTGAACATAGGGCAGCTTTCCCATATGGTCTAGCGGTTAGGATTCCTGGTTTTCACCCAGGCAGCCCGGGTTCAACTCTCGATATGGGAATCTGTGATTTTGATCTTGTTGAATTGAGAAATCTTTGCCGTCCTCTAAGCTGCGCTGCAGAGCCTTCCCAACCGCGTAATTCCTAAGTAACTCTTGCATCGAACCTGACGTGACACAGCTGATCCTGCTAATCAGCAGTTTGTCTGTTTCCGTGAAGATCAGCAATCCCAAAAGTATTTTCTCGCATTGAAATGGCATATCAAACAGAACTGTTTTGCAAAAATGTACTTATGCACAAGCTTGTGAAAAAATGTTAATGTTCTCGTCGTCTCCGCATTTGCCATTATCATAAGCGAGGTTTTGTACACCAGGCCGATTCTACTAATCAGCTGTTCAAACTTTTACGTGAAGATTATCAGTCACGAGAATATTTTTTCACAGTGATATAGCACAGAAAACAGAACAGTGTGAAAAGAATGTCATTTTATTCAAGCTTGTGAAAAAAAGGCAATGTTTTCGTCATCTCCACATTTGCGGCTGTGGCAAGCGAGTTTCTCGTCCAGGACATGGAACAGTTTTTCTCTTCTCCTTTGACCGTGCGCCGTGATCGTATAGTGGTTAGTACTCTGCGTTGTGGCCGCAGCAACCCCGGTTCGAATCCGGGTCACGGCACTTGATCCTGTGAGTAGCTGCTCTGCTCTCCTGAGAGGACTGAAAAGAGGGGCTCATTTTAAGCACACTTTTTCTGCCAAACTTCCAGTTGTGCAAATGCATGGTTTTGACTCGGTCAGTTCGCCTGAAGAAAAATCTACTTTGATATCAATACAGGTCAGTCCCAGCCATCCAGCACCTTGTCATGCTTTCTTTCAATACTGGTGTTACACAAATGATTCACTATAATTAGCACTTAAACTACTTGAAGGTCCAGGGATTCAGATACCTTGTCCTCACCAAGGCAGCCTTAATTTGACTCCTGATATGGCAAAGTGAGTTTTTGACTCAAACACTTCAAAAGGACAGTCCAGGCTTGTAGGGTTTCATTTTGGCCCTTATAAGGCTAAGCAGTTTGAAGCACGAGGCATGTCCATCAGGGCACCATCTCAGGATTGCCCAACTGTCGACCGGGGCATAGACAGTCAGGTGCTTTTTCACACTACATGTAGACACACTTGCCTTTAAACTTTTCAGTCAATAAAAGACTGGTCAATTTTTTGGGACAGGCATGAGGTAGAGAAGAAAGGACGGAACAATAAAAGATTGGAATGCGCTTATTGGTACTGTGTTGAAGTGTTATCATGTATTGTATTTTTCCTTTTGTTGGCCTCATGTAGACAATTTAGCCACCTGTCCCATATGGTCTAGCGGTAAGGATTCCTGGTTCTCACCCAGGCGGCCCGGGTTCAACTCCCGGTATGGGAATCAGTCTCTTTAACTGGGTCAATTGCGATGATTTAGACATCTTTGAAGTTGCACTGCAGAGTGCGCCTCAGCATGCAAGTCCTTGTTCGGTATTGCTTCAAACCTAATGTGGCTCAGTTGATTCTACTAATCAGCTGTCCAACCATTGACCTGAAGGAAAAAAATCGCGAGAAAATATTCACAGAGACATGGCAGATTAAATAGATGAGTATCACAAGAATGAACTTTTCTCCAAGCTTGTGAAAAAAGGGCAATTTACTTGTCTTTTGCCCATTTGCGATGACAAAGAGCTAATTTCTAGAGGGGGCAATGGAACAGTCATTCTGCCCCATTTCACCAGTGTGGCCACAACCATATAGTGCTTAGCATTATGGTTTGTAGGCCCAGCTACCCCAGTGCGAATGTGGGACAGGACGATTGATCGGCACAAACCTGAGGGTTGCTGCTTATTTCTCCCATGTGGACCAAAAAAGAAGGGGCTCATGGTCAACAGTTCAACTATATTTTCAACTGAACCTTTAAGAAAGAGAGAAAAATTGAAAGATTGAAATGTGCTATTGTACTTGTGTTAAGAAGTACTGTGCACGTTGTATTCTAATTTTATTCCCTCCAGTGAACATAGGGCAGCTTTCCCATATGGTCTAGCGGTTAGGATTCCTGGTTTTCACCCAGGCGGCCCGGGTTCAACTCCCGGTATGGGAATCTGTGATTTTGATCTTGTTGAATTGAGAAATCTTTGCCGTCCTCTAAGCTGCGCTGCAGAGCCTTCCCAACCGCGTAATTCCTAAGTAACTCTTGCATCGAACCTGACGTGACACAGCTGATCCTGCTAATCAGCAGTTTGTCTGTTTCCGTGAAGATCAGCAATCCCAAAAGTATTTTCTCGCATTGAAATGGCATATCAAACAGAACTGTTTTGCAAAAATGTACTTATGCACAAGCTTGTGAAAAAATGTTAATGTTCTCGTCGTCTCCGCATTTGCCATTATCATAAGCGAGGTTTTGTACACCAGGCCGATTCTACTAATCAGCTGTTCAAACTTTTACGTGAAGATTATCAGTCACGAGAATATTTTTTCACAGTGATATAGCACAGAAAACAGAACAGTGTGAAAAGAATGTCATTTTATTCAAGCTTGTGAAAAAAAGGCAATGTTTTCGTCATCTCCACATTTGCGGCTGTGGCAAGCGAGTTTCTCGTCCAGGACATGGAACAGTTTTTCTCTTCTCCTTTGACCGTGCGCCGTGATCGTATAGTGGTTAGTACTCTGCGTTGTGGCCGCAGCAACCCCGGTTCGAATCCGGGTCACGGCACTTGATCCTGTGAGTAGCTGCTCTGCTCTCCTGAGAGGACTGAAAAGAGGGGCTCATTTTAAGCACACTTTTTCTGCCAAACTTCCAGTTGTGCAAATGCATGGTTTTGACTCGGTCAGTTCGCCTGAAGAAAAATCTACTTTGATATCAATACAGGTCAGTCCCAGCCATCCAGCACCTTGTCATGCTTTCTTTCAATACTGGTGTTACACAAATGATTCACTATAATTAGCACTTAAACTACTTGAAGGTCCAGGGATTCAGATACCTTGTCCTCACCAAGGCAGCCTTAATTTGACTCCTGATATGGCAAAGTGAGTTTTTGACTCAAACACTTCAAAAGGACAGTCCAGGCTTGTAGGGTTTCATTTTGGCCCTTATAAGGCTAAGCAGTTTGAAGCACGAGGCATGTCCATCAGGGCACCATCTCAGGATTGCCCAACTGTCGACCGGGGCATAGACAGTCAGGTGCTTTTTCACACTACATGTAGACACACTTGCCTTTAAACTTTTCAGTCAATAAAAGACTGGTCAATTTTTTGGGACAGGCATGAGGTAGAGAAGAAAGGACGGAACAATAAAAGATTGGAATGCGCTTATTGGTACTGTGTTGAAGTGTTATCATGTATTGTATTTTTCCTTTTGTTGGCCTCATGTAGACAACTTAGCCACCTGTCCCATATGGTCTAGCGGTAAGGATTCCTGGTTCTCACCCAGGCGGCCCGGGTTCAATTCCCGGTATGGGAATCAGTCTCTTTAACTGGGTCAATTGCGATGATTTAGACATCTTTGAAGTTGCACTGCAGAGTGCGCCTCAGCATGCAAGTCCTTGTTCGGTATTGCTTCAAACCTAATGTGGCTCAGTTGATTCTACTAATCAGCTGTCCAACCATTGACCTGAAGGAAAAAAATCACGAGAAAATATTCACAGAGACATGGCAGATTAAATAGATGAGTATCACAAGAATGAACTTTTCTCCAAGCTTGTGTAAAAACGGGCAATTTACTTGTCTTTTGCCCATTTGCGATGACAAAGAGCTAATTTCTAGAGGGGGCAATGGAACAGTCATTCTGCCCCATTTCACCAGTGTGGCCACAACCATATAGTGCTTAGCATTATGGTTTGTAGGCCCAGCTACCCCAGTGCGAATGTGGGACAGGACGATTGATCGGCACAAACCTGAGGGTTGCTGCTTATTTCTCCCATGTGGACCAAAAAAGAAGGGGCTCATGGTCAACAGTTCAACTATATTTTCAACTGAACCTTTAAGAAAGAGAGAAAAATTGAAAGATTGAAATGTGCTATTGTACTTGTGTTAAGAAGTACTGTGCACGTTGTATTCTAATTTTATTCCCTCCAGTGAACATAGGGCAGCTTTCCCATATGGTCTAGCGGTTAGGATTCCTGGTTTTCACCCAGGCGGCCCGGGTTCAACTCCCGGTATGGGAATCTGTGATTTTGATCTTGTTGAATTGAGAAATCTTTGCCGTCCTCTAAGCTGCGCTGCAGAGCCTTCCCAACCGCGTAATTCCTAAGTAACTCTTGCATCGAACCTGACGTGACACAGCTGATCCTGCTAATCAGCAGTTTGTCTGTTTCCGTGAAGATCAGCAATCCCAAAAGTATTTTCTCGCATTGAAATGGCATATCAAACAGAACTGTTTTGCAAAAATGTACTTATGCACAAGCTTGTGAAAAAATGTTAATGTTCTCGTCGTCTCCGCATTTGCCATTATCATAAGCGAGGTTTTGTACACCAGGCCGATTCTACTAATCAGCTGTTCAAACTTTTACGTGAAGATTATCAGTCACGAGAATATTTTTTCACAGTGATATAGCACAGAAAACAGAACAGTGTGAAAAGAATGTCATTTTATTCAAGCTTGTGAAAAAAAGGCAATGTTTTCGTCATCTCCACATTTGCGGCTGTGGCAAGCGAGTTTCTCGTCCAGGACATGGAACAGTTTTTCTCTTCTCCTTTGACCGTGCGCCGTGATCGTATAGTGGTTAGTACTCTGCGTTGTGGCCGCAGCAACCCCGGTTCGAATCCGGGTCACGGCACTTGATCCTGTGAGTAGCTGCTCTGCTCTCCTGAGAGGACTGAAAAGAGGGGCTCATTTTAAGCACACTTTTTCTGCCAAACTTCCAGTTGTGCAAATGCATGGTTTTGACTCGGTCAGTTCGCCTGAAGAAAAATCTACTTTGATATCAATACAGGTCAGTCCCAGCCATCCAGCACCTTGTCATGCTTTCTTTCAATACTGGTGTTACACAAATGATTCACTATAATTAGCACTTAGACTACTTGAAGGTCCAGGGATTCAGATACCTTGTCCTCACCAAGGCAGCCTTAATTTGACTCCTGATATGGCAAAGTGAGTTTTTGACTCAAACACTTCAAAAGGACAGTCCAGGCTTGTAGGGTTTCATTTTGGCCCTTATAAGGCTAAGCAGTTTGAAGCACGAGGCATGTCCATCAGGGCACCATCTCAGGATTGCCCAACTGTCGACCGGGGCATAGACAGTCAGGTGCTTTTTCACACTACATGTAGACACACTTGCCTTTAAACTTTTCAGTCAATAAAAGACTGGTCAATTTTTTGGGACAGGCATGAGGTAGAGAAGAAAGGACGGAACAATAAAAGATTGGAATGCGCTTATTGGTACTGTGTTGAAGTGTTATCATGTATTGTATTTTTCCTTTTGTTGGCCTCATGTAGACAACTTAGCCACCTGTCCCATATGGTCTAGCGGTAAGGATTCCTGGTTCTCACCCAGGCGGCCCGGGTTCAACTCCCGGTATGGGAATCAGTCTCTTTAACTGGGTCAATTGCGATGATTTAGACATCTTTGAAGTTGCACTGCAGAGTGCACCTCAGCATGCAAGTCCTTGTTCGGTATTGCTTCAAACCTAATGTGGCTCAGTTGATTCTACTAATCAGCTGTCCAACCATTGACCTGAAGGAAAAAAATCGCGAGAAAATATTCACAGAGACATGGCAGATTAAATAGATGAGTATCACAAGAATGAACTTTTCTCCAAGCTTGTGAAAAAAGGGCAATTTACTTGTCTTTTGCCCATTTGCGATGACAAAGAGCTAATTTCTAGAGGGGGCAATGGAACAGTCATTCTGCCCCATTTCACCAGTGTGGCCACAACCATATAGTGCTTAGCATTATGGTTTGTAGGCCCAGCTACCCCAGTGCGAATGTGGGACAGGACGATTGATCGGCACAAACCTGAGGGTTGCTGCTTATTTCTCCCATGTGGACCAAAAAAGAAGGGGCTCATGGTCAACAGTTCAACTATATTTTCTACTGAACCTTTAAGAAAGAGAGAAAAATTGAAAGATTGAAATGTGCTATTGTACTTGTGTTAAGAAGTACTGTGCACGTTGTATTCTAATTTTATTCCCTCCACTGAACATAGGGCAGCTTTCCCATATGGTCTAGCGGTTAGGATTCTTGGTTTTCACCCAGGCGGCCCGGGTTCAACTCCCGGTATGGGATTCTGTGATTTTGATCTTGTTGAATTGAGAAATCTTTGCCGTCCTCTAAGCTGCGCTGCAGAGCCTTCCCAACCGCGTAATTCCGAAGTAACTCTTGCATCGAACCTGACGTGACACAGCTGATCCTGCTAATCAGCAGTTTGTCTGTTTCCGTGAAGATCAGCAATCCCAAAAGTATTTTCTCGCATTGAAATGGCATATCAAACAGAACTGTTTTGCAAAAATGTACTTATGCACAAGCTTGTGAAAAAATGTTAATGTTCTCGTCGTCTCCGCATTTGCCATTATCATAAGCGAGGTTTTGTACACCAGGCCGATTCTACTAATCAGCTGTTCAAACTTTTACGTGAAGATTATCAGTCACGAGAATATTTTTTCACAGTGATATAGCACAGAAAACAGAACAGTGTGAAAAGAATGTCATTTTATTCAAGCTTGTGAAAAAAAGGCAATGTTTTCGTCATCTCCACATTTGCGGCTGTGGCAAGCGAGTTTCTCGTCCAGGACATGGAACAGTTTTTCTCTTCTCCTTTGACCGTGCGCCGTGATCGTATAGTGGTTAGTACTCTGCGTTGTGGCCGCAGCAACCCCGGTTCGAATCCGGGTCACGGCACTTGATCCTGTGAGTAGCTGCTCTGCTCTCCTGAGAGGACTGAAAAGAGGGGCTCATTTTAAGCACACTTTTTCTGCCAAACTTCCAGTTGTGCAAATGCATGGTTTTGACTCGGTCAGTTCGCCTGAAGAAAAATCTACTTTGATATCAATACAGGTCAGTCCCAGCCATCCAGCACCTTGTCATGCTTTCTTTCAATACTGGTGTTACACAAATGATTCACTATAATTAGCACTTAAACTACTTGAAGGTCCAGGGATTCAGATACCTTGTCCTCACCAAGGCAGCCTTAATTTGACTCCTGATATGGCAAAGTGAGTTTTTGACTCAAACACTTCAAAAGGACAGTCCAGGCTTGTAGGGTTTCATTTTGGCCCTTATAAGGCTAAGCAGTTTGAAGCACGAGGCATGTCCATCAGGGCACCATCTCAGGATTGCCCAACTGTCGACCGGGGCATAGACAGTCAGGTGCTTTTTCACACTACATGTAGACACACTTGCCTTTAAACTTTTCAGTCAATAAAAGACTGGTCAATTTTTTGGGACAGGCATGAGGTAGAGAAGAAAGGACGGAACAATAAAAGATTGGAATGCGCTTATTGGTACTGTGTTGAAGTGTTATCATGTATTGTATTTTTCCTTTTGTTGGCCTCATGTAGACAACTTAGCCACCTGTCCCATATGGTCTAGCGGTAAGGATTCCTGGTTCTCACCCAGGCGGCCCGGGTTCAACTCCCGGTATGGGAATCAGTCTCTTTAACTGGGTCAATTGCGATGATTTAGACATCTTTGAAGTTGCACTGCAGAGTGCGCCTCAGCATGCAAGTCCTTGTTCGGTATTGCTTCAAACCTAATGTGGCTCAGTTGATTCTACTAATCAGCTGTCCAACCATTGACCTGAAGGAAAAAAATCGCGAGAAAATATTCACAGAGACATGGCAGATTAAATAGATGAGTATCACAAGAATGAACTTTTCTCCAAGCTTGTGAAAAAAGGGCAATTTACTTGTCTTTTGCCCATTTGCGATGACAAAGAGCTAATTTCTAGAGGGGGCAATGGAACAGTCATTCTGCCCCATTTCACCAGTGTGGCCACAACCATATAGTGCTTAGCATTATGGTTTGTAGGCCCAGCTACCCCAGTGCGAATGTGGGACAGGACGATTGATCGCCACAAACCTGAGGGTTGCTGCTTATTTCTCCCATGTGGACCAAAAAAGAAGGGGCTCATGGTCAACAGTTCAACTATATTTTCTACTGAACCTTTAAGAAAGAGAGAAAAATTGGAAGATTGAAATGTGCTATTGTACTTGTGTTAAGAAGTACTGTGCACGTTGTATTCTAATTTTATTCCCTCCAGTGAACATAGGGCAGCTTTCCCATATGGTGTAGCGGTTAGGATTCCTGGTTTTCACCCAGGCGCCCTGGGTTCAACTCCCGGTATGGGAATCTGTGATTTTGATCTTGTTGAATTGAGAAATCTTTGCCGTCCTCTAAGCTGCGCTGCAGAGCCTTCCCAACCGCGTAATTCCTAAGTAACTCTTGCATCGAACCTGACGTGACACAGCTGATCCTGCTAATCAGCAGTTTGTCTGTTTCCGTGAAGATCAGCAATCCCAAAAGTATTTTCTCGCATTGAAATGGCATATCAAACAGAACTGTTTTGCAAAAATGTACTTATGCACAAGCTTGTGAAAAAATGTTAATGTTCTCGTCGTCTCCGCATTTGCCATTATCATAAGCGAGGTTTTGTACACCAGGCCGATTCTACTAATCAGCTGTTCAAACTTTTACGTGAAGATTATCAGTCACGAGAATATTTTTTCACAGTGATATAGCACAGAAAACAGAACAGTGTGAAAAGAATGTCATTTTATTCAAGCTTGTGAAAAAAAGGCAATGTTTTCGTCATCTCCACATTTGCGGCTGTGGCAAGCGAGTTTCTCGTCCAGGACATGGAACAGTTTTTCTCTTCTCCTTTGACCGTGCGCTGTGATCGTATAGTGGTTAGTACTCTGCGTTGTGGCCGCAGCAACCCCGGTTCGAATCCGGGTCACGGCACTTGATCCTGTGAGTAGCTGCTCTGCTCTCCTGAGAGGACTGAAAAGAGGGGCTCATTTTAAGCACACTTTTTCTGCCAAACTTCCAGTTGTGCAAATGCATGGTTTTGACTCGGTCAGTTCGCCTGAAGAAAAATCTACTTTGATATCAATACAGGTCAGTCCCAGCCATCCAGCACCTTGTCATGCTTTCTTTCAATACTGGTGTTACACAAATGATTCACTATAATTAGCACTTAAACTACTTGAAGGTCCAGGGATTCAGATACCTTGTCCTCACCAAGGCAGCCTTAATTTGACTCCTGATATGGCAAAGTGAGTTTTTGACTCAAACACTTCAAAAGGACAGTCCAGGCTTGTAGGGTTTCATTTTGGCCCTTATAAGGCTAAGCAGTTTGAAGCACGAGGCATGTCCATCAGGGCACCATCTCAGGATTGCCCAACTGTCGACCGGGGCATAGACAGTCAGGTGCTTTTTCACACTACATGTAGACACACTTGCCTTTAAACTTTTCAGTCAATAAAAGACTGGTCAATTTTTTGGGACAGGCATGAGGTAGAGAAGAAAGGACGGAACAATAAAAGATTGGAATGCGCTTATTGGTACTGTGTTGAAGTGTTATCATGTATTGTATTTTTCCTTTTGTTGGCCTCATGTAGACAACTTAGCCACCTGTCCCATATGGTCTAGCGGTAAGGATTCCTGGTTCTCACCCAGGCGGCCCGGGTTCAACTCCCGGTATGGGAATCAGTCTCTTTAACTGGGTCAATTGCGATGATTTAGACATCTTTGAAGTTGCACTGCAGAGTGCGCCTCAGCATGCAAGTCCTTGTTCGGTATTGCTTCAAACCTAATGTGGCTCAGTTGATTCTACTAATCAGCTGTCCAACCATTGACCTGAAGGAAAAAAATCGCGAGAAAATATTCACAGAGACATGGCAGATTAAATAGATGAGTATCACAAGAATGAACTTTTCTCCAAGCTTGTGAAAAAAGGGCAATTTACTTGTCTTTTGCCCATTTGCGATGACAAAGAGCTAATTTCTAGAGGGGGCAATGGAACAGTCATTCTGCCCCATTTCACCAGTGTGGCCACAACCATATAGTGCTTAGCATTATGGTTTGTAGGCCCAGCTACCCCAGTGCGAATGTGGGACAGGACGATTGATCGGCACAAACCTGAGGGTTGCTGCTTATTTCTCCCATGTGGACCAAAAAAGAAGGGGCTCATGGTCAACAGTTCAACTATATTTTCAACTGAACCTTTAAGAAAGAGAGAAAAATTGAAAGATTGAAATGTGCTATTGTACTTGTGTTAAGAAGTACTGTGCACGTTGTATTCTAATTTTATTCCCTCCAGTGAACATAGGGCAGCTTTCCCATATGGTCTAGCGGTTAGGATTCCTGGTTTTCACCCAGGCGGCCCGGGTTCAACTCCCGGTATGGGAATCTGTGATTTTGATCTTGTTGAATTGAGAAATCTTTGCCGTCCTCTAAGCTGCGCTGCAGAGCCTTCCCAACCGCGTAATTCCTAAGTAACTCTTGCATCGAACCTGACGTGACACAGCTGATCCTGCTAATCAGCAGTTTGTCTGTTTCCGTGAAGATCAGCAATCCCAAAAGTATTTTCTCGCATTGAAATGGCATATCAAACAGAACTGTTTTGCAAAAATGTACTTATGCACAAGCTTGTGAAAAAATGTTAATGTTCTCGTCGTCTCCGCATTTGCCATTATCATAAGCGAGGTTTTGTACACCAGGCCGATTCTACTAATCAGCTGTTCAAACTTTTACGTGAAGATTATCAGTCACGAGAATATTTTTTCACAGTGATATAGCACAGAAAACAGAACAGTGTGAAAAGAATGTCATTTTATTCAAGCTTGTGAAAAAAAGGCAATGTTTTCGTCATCTCCACATTTGCGGCTGTGGCAAGCGAGTTTCTCGTCCAGGACATGGAACAGTTTTTCTCTTCTCCTTTGACCGTGCGCTGTGATCGTATAGTGGTTAGTACTCTGCGTTGTGGCCGCAGCAACCCCGGTTCGAATCCGGGTCACGGCACTTGATCCTGTGAGTAGCTGCTCTGCTCTCCTGAGAGGACTGAAAAGAGGGGCTCATTTTAAGCACACTTTTTCTGCCAAACTTCCAGTCGTGCAAATGCATGGTTTTGACTCGGTCAGTTCGCCTGAAGAAAAATCTACTTTGATATCAATACAGGTCAGTCCCAGCCATCCAGCACCTTGTCATGCTTTCTTTCAATACTGGTGTTACACAAATGATTCACTATAATTAGCACTTAAACTACTTGAAGGTCCAGGGATTCAGATACCTTGTCCTCACCAAGGCAGCCTTAATTTGACTCCTGATATGGCAAAGTGAGTTTTTGACTCAAACACTTCAAAAGGACAGTCCAGGCTTGTAGGGTTTCATTTTGGCCCTTATAAGGCTAAGCAGTTTGAAGCACGAGGCATGTCCATCAGGGCACCATCTCAGGATTGCCCAACTGTCGACCGGGGCATAGACAGTCAGGTGCTTTTTCACACTACATGTAGACACACTTGCCTTTAAACTTTTCAGTCAATAAAAGACTGGTCAATTTTTTGGGACAGGCATGAGGTAGAGAAGAAAGGACGGAACAATAAAAGATTGGAATGCGCTTATTGGTACTGTGTTGAAGTGTTATCATGTATTGTATTTTTCCTTTTGTTGGCCTCATGTAGACAATTTAGCCACCTGTCCCATATGGTCTAGCGGTAAGGATTCCTGGTTCTCACCCAGGCGGCCCGGGTTCAACTCCCGGTATGGGAATCAGTCTCTTTAACTGGGTCAATTGCGATGATTTAGACATCTTTGAAGTTGCACTGCAGAGTGCGCCTCAGCATGCAAGTCCTTGTTCGGTATTGCTTCAAACCTAATGTGGCTCAGTTGATTCTACTAATCAGCTGTCCAACCATTGACCTGAAGGAAAAAAATCGCGAGAAAATATTCACAGAGACATGGCAGATTAAATAGATGAGTATCACAAGAATGAACTTTTCTCCAAGCTTGTGAAAAAAGGGCAATTTACTTGTCTTTTGCCCATTTGCGATGACAAAGAGCTAATTTCTAGAGGGGGCAATGGAACAGTCATTCTGCCCCATTTCACCAGTGTGGCCACAACCATATAGTGCTTAGCATTATGGTTTGTAGGCCCAGCTACCCCAGTGCGAATGTGGGACAGGACGATTGATCGGCACAAACCTGAGGGTTGCTGCTTATTTCTCCCATGTGGACCAAAAAAGAAGGGGCTCATGGTCAACAGTTCAACTATATTTTCTACTGAACCTTTAAGAAAGAGAGAAAAATTGGAAGATTGAAATGTGCTATTGTACTTGTGTTAAGAAGTACTGTGCACGTTGTATTCTAATTTTATTCCCTCCAGTGAACATAGGGCAGCTTTCCCATATGGTGTAGCGGTTAGGATTCCTGGTTTTCACCCAGGCGCCCCGGGTTCAACTCCTGGTATGGGAATCTGTGATTTTGATCTTGTTGAATTGAGAAATCTTTGCCGTCCTCTAAGCTGCGCCGCAGAGCCTTCCCAACCGCGTAATTCCTAAGTAACTCTTGCATCGAACCTGACGTGACACAGCTGATCCTGCTAATCAGCAGTTTGTCTGTTTCCGTGAAGATCAGCAATCCCAAAAGTATTTTCTCGCATTGAAATGGCATATCAAACAGAACTGTTTTGCAAAAATGTACTTATGCACAAGCTTGTGAAAAAATGTTAATGTTCTCGTCGTCTCCGCATTTGCCATTATCATAAGCGAGGTTTTGTACACCAGGCCGATTCTACTAATCAGCTGTTCAAACTTTTACGTGAAGATTATCAGTCACGAGAATATTTTTTCACAGTGATATAGCACAGAAAACAGAACAGTGTGAAAAGAATGTCATTTTATTCAAGCTTGTGAAAAAAAGGCAATGTTTTCGTCATCTCCACATTTGCGGCTGTGGCAAGCGAGTTTCTCGTCCAGGACATGGAACAGTTTTTCTCTTCTCCTTTGACCGTGCGCCGTGATCGTATAGTGGTTAGTACTCTGCGTTGTGGCCGCAGCAACCCCGGTTCGAATCCGGGTCACGGCACTTGATCCTGTGAGTAGCTGCTCTGCTCTCCTGAGAGGACTGAAAAGAGGGGCTCATTTTAAGCACACTTTTTCTGCCAAACTTCCAGTTGTGCAAATGCATGGTTTTGACTCGGTCAGTTCGCCTGAAGAAAAATCTACTTTGATATCAATACAGGTCAGTCCCAGCCATCCAGCACCTTGTCATGCTTTCTTTCAATACTGGTGTTACACAAATGATTCACTATAATTAGCACTTAAACTACTTGAAGGTCCAGGGATTCAGATACCTTGTCCTCACCAAGGCAGCCTTAATTTGACTCCTGATATGGCAAAGTGAGTTTTTGACTCAAACACTTCAAAAGGACAGTCCAGGCTTGTAGGGTTTCATTTTGGCCCTTATAAGGCTAAGCAGTTTGAAGCACGAGGCATGTCCATCAGGGCACCATCTCAGGATTGCCCAACTGTCGACCGGGGCATAGACAGTCAGGTGCTTTTTCACACTACATGTAGACACACTTGCCTTTAAACTTTTCAGTCAATAAAAGACTGGTAAATTTTTTGGGACAGGCATGAGGTAGAGAAGAAAGGACGGAACAATAAAAGATTGGAATGCGCTTATTGGTACTGTGTTGAAGTGTTATCATGTATTGTATTTTTCCTTTTGTTGGCCTCATGTAGACAACTTAGCCACCTGTCCCATATGGTCTAGCGGTAAGGATTCCTGGTTCTCACCCAGGCGGCCCGGGTTCAACTCCCGGTATGGGAATCAGTCTCTTTAACTGGGTCAATTGCGATGATTTAGACATCTTTGAAGTTGCACTGCAGAGTGCGCCTCAGCATGCAAGTCCTTGTTCGGTATTGCTTCAAACCTAATGTGGCTCAGTTGATTCTACTAATCAGCTGTCCAACCATTGACCTGAAGGAAAAAAATCGCGAGAAAATATTCACAGAGACATGGCAGATTAAATAGATGAGTATCACAAGAATGAACTTTTCTCCAAGCTTGTGAAAAAAGGGCAATTTACTTGTCTTTTGCCCATTTGCGATGACAAAGAGCTAATTTCTAGAGGGGGCAATGGAACAGTCATTCTGCCCCATTTCACCAGTGTGGCCACAACCATATAGTGCTTAGCATTATGGTTTGTAGGCCCAGCTACCCCAGTGCGAATGTGGGACAGGACGATTGATCGCCACAAACCTGAGGGTTGCTGCTTATTTCTCCCATGTGGACCAAAAAAGAAGGGGCTCATGGTCAACAGTTCAACTATATTTTCTACTGAACCTTTAAGAAAGAGAGAAAAATTGGAAGATTGAAATGTGCTATTGTACTTGTGTTAAGAAGTACTGTGCACGTTGTATTCTAATTTTATTCCCTCCAGTGAACATAGGGCAGCTTTCCCATATGGTGTAGCGGTTAGGATTCCTGGTTTTCACCCAGGCGCCCCGGGTTCAACTCCCGGTATGGGAATCTGTGATTTTGATCTTGTTGAATTGAGAAATCTTTGCCGTCCTCTAAGCTGCGCTGCAGAGCCTTCCCAACCGCGTAATTCCTAAGTAACTCTTGCATCGAACCTGACGTGACACAGCTGATCCTGCTAATCAGCAGTTTGTCTGTTTCCGTGAAGATCAGCAATCCCAAAAGTATTTTCTCGCATTGAAATGGCATATCAAACAGAACTGTTTTGCAAAAATGTACTTATGCACAAGCTTGTGAAAAAATGTTAATGTTCTCGTCGTCTCCGCATTTGCCATTATCATAAGCGAGGTTTTGTACACCAGGCCGATTCTACTAATCAGCTGTTCAAACTTTTACGTGAAGATTATCAGTCACGAGAATATTTTTTCACAGTGATATAGCACAGAAAACAGAACAGTGTGAAAAGAATGTCATTTTATTCAAGCTTGTGAAAAAAAGGCAATGTTTTCGTCATCTCCACATTTGCGGCTGTGGCAAGCGAGTTTCTCGTCCAGGACATGGAACAGTTTTTCTCTTCTCCTTTGACCGTGCGCTGTGATCGTATAGTGGTTAGTACTCTGCGTTGTGGCCGCAGCAACCCCGGTTCGAATCCGGGCCACGGCACTTGATCCTGTGAGTAGCTGCTCTGCTCTCCTGAGAGGACTGAAAAGAGGGGCTCATTTTAAGCACACTTTTTCTGCCAAACTTCCAGTTGTGCAAATGCATGGTTTTGACTCGGTCAGTTCGCCTGAAGAAAAATCTACTTTGATATCAATACAGGTCAGTCCCAGCCATCCAGCACCTTGTCATGCTTTCTTTCAATACTGGTGTTACACAAATGATTCACTATAATTAGCACTTAAACTACTTGAAGGTCCAGGGATTCAGATACCTTGTCCTCACCAAGGCAGCCTTAATTTGACTCCTGATATGGCAAAGTGAGTTTTTGACTCAAACACTTCAAAAGGACAGTCCAGGCTTGTAGGGTTTCATTTTGGCCCTTATAAGGCTAAGCAGTTTGAAGCACGAGGCATGTCCATCAGGGCACCATCTCAGGATTGCCCAACTGTCGACCGGGGCATAGACAGTCAGGTGCTTTTTCACACTACATGTAGACACACTTGCCTTTAAACTTTTCAGTCAATAAAAGACTGGTCAATTTTTTGGGACAGGCATGAGGTAGAGAAGAAAGGACGGAACAATAAAAGATTGGAATGCGCTTATTGGTACTGTGTTGAAGTGTTATCATGTATTGTATTTTTCCTTTTGTTGGCCTCATGTAGATAACTTAGCCACCTGTCCCATATGGTCTAGCGGTAAGGATTCCTGGTTCTCACCCAGGCGGCCCGGGTTCAACTCCCGGTATGGGAATCAGTCTCTTTAACTGGGTCAATTGCGATGATTTAGACATCTTTGAAGTTGCACTGCAGAGTGCGCCTCAGCATGCAAGTCCTTGTTCGGTATTGCTTCAAACCTAATGTGGCTCAGTTGATTCTACTAATCAGCTGTCCAACCATTGACCTGAAGGAAAAAAATCGCGAGAAAATATTCACAGAGACATGGCAGATTAAATAGATGAGTATCACAAGAATGAACTTTTCTCCAAGCTTGTGAAAAAAGGGCAATTTACTTGTCTTTTGCCCATTTGCGATGACAAAGAGCTAATTTCTAGAGGGGGCAATGGAACAGTCATTCTGCCCCATTTCACCAGTGTGGCCACAACCATATAGTGCTTAGCATTATGGTTTGTAGGCCCAGCTACCCCAGTGCGAATGTGGGACAGGACGATTGATCGGCACAAACCTGAGGGTTGCTGCTTATTTCTCCCATGTGGACCAAAAAAGAAGGGGCTCATGGTCAACAGTTCAACTATATTTTCAACTGAACCTTTAAGAAAGAGAGAAAAATTGAAAGATTGAAATGTGCTATTGTACTTGTGTTAAGAAGTACTGTGCACGTTGTATTCTAATTTTATTCCCTCCAGTGAACATAGGGCAGCTTTCCCATATGGTCTAGCGGTTAGGATTCCTGGTTTTCACCCAGGCGGCCCGGGTTCAACTCCCGGTATGGGAATCTGTGATTTTGATCTTGTTGAATTGAGAAATCTTTGCCGTCCTCTAAGCTGCGCTGCAGAGCCTTCCCAACCGCGTAATTCCTAAGTAACTCTTGCATCGAACCTGACGTGACACAGCTGATCCTGCTAATCAGCAGTTTGTCTGTTTCCGTGAAGATCAGCAATCCCAAAAGTATTTTCTCGCATTGAAATGGCATATCAAACAGAACTGTTTTGCAAAAATGTACTTATGCACAAGCTTGTGAAAAAATGTTAATGTTCTCGTCGTCTCCGCATTTGCCATTATCATAAGCGAGGTTTTGTACACCAGGCCGATTCTACTAATCAGCTGTTCAAACTTTTACGTGAAGATTATCAGTCACGAGAATATTTTTTCACAGTGATATAGCACAGAAAACAGAACAGTGTGAAAAGAATGTCATTTTATTCAAGCTTGTGAAAAAAAGGCAATGTTTTCGTCATCTCCACATTTGCGGCTGTGGCAAGCGAGTTTCTCGTCCAGGACATGGAACAGTTTTTCTCTTCTCCTTTGACCGTGCGCTGTGATCGTATAGTGGTTAGTACTCTGCGTTGTGGCCGCAGCAACCCCGGTTCGAATCCGGGTCACGGCACTTGATCCTGTGAGTAGCTGCTCTGCTCTCCTGAGAGGACTGAAAAGAGGGGCTCATTTTAAGCACACTTTTTCTGCCAAACTTCCAGTTGTGCAAATGCATGGTTTTGACTCGGTCAGTTCGCCTGAAGAAAAATCTACTTTGATATCAATACAGGTCAGTCCCAGCCATCCAGCACCTTGTCATGCTTTCTTTCAATACTGGTGTTACACAAATGATTCACTATAATTAGCACTTAAACTACTTGAAGGTCCAGGGATTCAGATACCTTGTCCTCACCAAGGCAGCCTTAATTTGACTCCTGATATGGCAAAGTGAGTTTTTGACTCAAACACTTCAAAAGGACAGTCCAGGCTTGTAGGGTTTCATTTTGGCCCTTATAAGGCTAAGCAGTTTGAAGCACGAGGCATGTCCATCAGGGCACCATCTCAGGATTGCCCAACTGTCGACCGGGGCATAGACAGTCAGGTGCTTTTTCACACTACATGTAGACACACTTGCCTTTAAACTTTTCAGTCAATAAAAGACTGGTCAATTTTTTGGGACAGGCATGAGGTAGAGAAGAAAGGACGGAACAATAAAAGATTGGAATGCGCTTATTGGTACTGTGTTGAAGTGTTATCATGTATTGTATTTTTCCTTTTGTTGGCCTCATGTAGACAACTTAGCCACCTGTCCCATATGGTCTAGCGGTAAGGATTCCTGGTTCTCACCCAGGCGGCCCGGGTTCAACTCCCGGTATGGGAATCAGTCTCTTTAACTGGGTCAATTGCGATGATTTAGACATCTTTGAAGTTGCACTGCAGAGTGCGCCTCAGCATGCAAGTCCTTGTTCGGTATTGCTTCAAACCTAATGTGGCTCAGTTGATTCTACTAATCAGCTGTCCAACCATTGACCTGAAGGAAAAAAATCGCGAGAAAATATTCACAGAGACATGGCAGATTAAATAGATGAGTATCACAAGAATGAACTTTTCTCCAAGCTTGTGAAAAAAGGGCAATTTACTTGTCTTTTGCCCATTTGCGATGACAAAGAGCTAATTTCTAGAGGGGGCAATGGAACAGTCATTCTGCCCCATTTCACCAGTGTGGCCACAACCATATAGTGCTTAGCATTATGGTTTGTAGGCCCAGCTACCCCAGTGCGAATGTGGGACAGGACGATTGATCGGCACAAACCTGAGGGTTGCTGCTTATTTCTCCCATGTGGACCAAAAAAGAAGGGGCTCATGGTCAACAGTTCAACTATATTTTCAACTGAACCTTTAAGAAAGAGAGAAAAATTGAAAGATTGAAATGTGCTATTGTACTTGTGTTAAGAAGTACTGTGCACGTTGTATTCTAATTTTATTCCCTCCAGTGAACATAGGGCAGCTTTCCCATATGGTCTAGCGGTTAGGATTCCTGGTTTTCACCCAGGCGGCCCGGGTTCAACTCCCGGTATGGGAATCTGTGATTTTGATCTTGTTGAATTGAGAAATCTTTGCCGTCCTCTAAGCTGCGCTGCAGAGCCTTCCCAACCGCGTAATTCCTAAGTAACTCTTGCATCGAACCTGACGTGACACAGCTGATCCTGCTAATCAGCAGTTTGTCTGTTTCCGTGAAGATCAGCAATCCCAAAAGTATTTTCTCGCATTGAAATGGCATATCAAACAGAACTGTTTTGCAAAAATGTACTTATGCACAAGCTTGTGAAAAAATGTTAATGTTCTCGTCGTCTCCGCATTTGCCATTATCATAAGCGAGGTTTTGTACACCAGGCCGATTCTACTAATCAGCTGTTCAAACTTTTACGTGAAGATTATCAGTCACGAGAATATTTTTTCACAGTGATATAGCACAGAAAACAGAACAGTGTGAAAAGAATGTCATTTTATTCAAGCTTGTGAAAAAAAGGCAATGTTTTCGTCATCTCCACATTTGCGGCTGTGGCAAGCGAGTTTCTCGTCCAGGACATGGAACAGTTTTTCTCTTCTCCTTTGACCGTGCGCCGTGATCGTATAGTGGTTAGTACTCTGCGTTGTGGCCGCAGCAACCCCGGTTCGAATCCGGGTCACGGCACTTGATCCTGTGAGTAGCTGCTCTGCTCTCCTGAGAGGACTGAAAAGAGGGGCTCATTTTAAGCACACTTTTTCTGCCAAACTTCCAGTTGTGCAAATGCATGGTTTTGACTCGGTCAGTTCGCCTGAAGAAAAATCTACTTTGATATCAATACAGGTCAGTCCCAGCCATCCAGCACCTTGTCATGCTTTCTTTCAATACTGGTGTTACACAAATGATTCACTATAATTAGCACTTAAACTACTTGAAGGTCCAGGGATTCAGATACCTTGTCCTCACCAAGGCAGCCTTAATTTGACTCCTGATATGGCAAAGTGAGTTTTTGACTCAAACACTTCAAAAGGACAGTCCAGGCTTGTAGGGTTTCATTTTGGCCCTTATAAGGCTAAGCAGTTTGAAGCACGAGGCATGTCCATCAGGGCACCATCTCAGGATTGCCCAACTGTCGACCGGGGCATAGACAGTCAGGTGCTTTTTCACACTACATGTAGACACACTTGCCTTTAAACTTTTCAGTCAATAAAAGACTGGTCAATTTTTTGGGACAGGCATGAGGTAGAGAAGAAAGGACGGAACAATAAAAGATTGGAATGCGCTTATTGGTACTGTGTTGAAGTGTTATCATGTATTGTATTTTTCCTTTTGTTGGCCTCATGTAGACAACTTAGCCACCTGTCCCATATGGTCTAGCGGTAAGGATTCCTGGTTCTCACCCAGGCGGCCCGGGTTCAACTCCCGGTATGGGAATCAGTCTCTTTAACTGGGTCAATTGCGATGATTTAGACATCTTTGAAGTTGCACTGCAGAGTGCGCCTCAGCATGCAAGTCCTTGTTCGGTATTGCTTCAAACCTAATGTGGCTCAGTTGATTCTACTAATCAGCTGTCCAACCATTGACCTGAAGGAAAAAAATCGCGAGAAAATATTCACAGAGACATGGCAGATTAAATAGATGAGTATCACAAGAATGAACTTTTCTCCAAGCTTGTGAAAAAAGGGCAATTTACTTGTCTTTTGCCCATTTGCGATGACAAAGAGCTAATTTCTAGAGGGGGCAATGGAACAGTCATTCTGCCCCATTTCACCAGTGTGGCCACAACCATATAGTGCTTAGCATTATGGTTTGTAGGCCCAGCTACCCCAGTGCGAATGTGGGACAGGACGATTGATCGGCACAAACCTGAGGGTTGCTGCTTATTTCTCCCATGTGGACCAAAAAAGAAGGGGCTCATGGTCAACAGTTCAACTATATTTTCTACTGAACCTTTAAGAAAGAGAGAAAAATTGGAAGATTGAAATGTGCTATTGTACTTGTGTTAAGAAGTACTGTGCACGTTGTATTCTAATTTTATTCCCTCCAGTGAACATAGGGCAGCTTTCCCATATGGTGTAGCGGTTAGGATTCCTGGTTTTCACCCAGGCGCCCTGGGTTCAACTCCTGGTATGGGAATCTGTGATTTTGATCTTGTTGAATTGAGAAATCTTTGCCGTCCTCTAAGCTGCGCCGCAGAGCCTTCCCAACCGCGTAATTCCTAAGTAACTCTTGCATCGAACCTGACGTGACACAGCTGATCCTGCTAATCAGCAGTTTGTCTGTTTCCGTGAAGATCAGCAATCCCAAAAGTATTTTCTCGCATTGAAATGGCATATCAAACAGAACTGTTTTGCAAAAATGTACTTATGCACAAGCTTGTGAAAAAATGTTAATGTTCTCGTCGTCTCCGCATTTGCCATTATCATAAGCGAGGTTTTGTACACCAGGCCGATTCTACTAATCAGCTGTTCAAACTTTTACGTGAAGATTATCAGTCACGAGAATATTTTTTCACAGTGATATAGCACAGAAAACAGAACAGTGTGAAAAGAATGTCATTTTATTCAAGCTTGTGAAAAAAAGGCAATGTTTTCGTCATCTCCACATTTGCGGCTGTGGCAAGCGAGTTTCTCGTCCAGGACATGGAACAGTTTTTCTCTTCTCCTTTGACCGTGCGCTGTGATCGTATAGTGGTTAGTACTCTGCGTTGTGGCCGCAGCAACCCCGGTTCGAATCCGGGTCACGGCACTTGATCCTGTGAGTAGCTGCTCTGCTCTCCTGAGAGGACTGAAAAGAGGGGCTCATTTTAAGCACACTTTTTCTGCCAAACTTCCAGTTGTGCAAATGCATGGTTTTGACTCGGTCAGTTCGCCTGAAGAAAAATCTACTTTGATATCAATACAGGTCAGTCCCAGCCATCCAGCACCTTGTCATGCTTTCTTTCAATACTGGTGTTACACAAATGATTCACTATAATTAGCACTTAAACTACTTGAAGGTCCAGGGATTCAGATACCTTGTCCTCACCAAGGCAGCCTTAATTTGACTCCTGATATGGCAAAGTGAGTTTTTGACTCAAACACTTCAAAAGGACAGTCCAGGCTTGTAGGGTTTCATTTTGGCCCTTATAAGGCTAAGCAGTTTGAAGCACGAGGCATGTCCATCAGGGCACCATCTCAGGATTGCCCAACTGTCGACCGGGGCATAGACAGTCAGGTGCTTTTTCACACTACATGTAGACACACTTGCCTTTAAACTTTTCAGTCAATAAAAGACTGGTCAATTTTTTGGGACAGGCATGAGGTAGAGAAGAAAGGACGGAACAATAAAAGATTGGAATGCGCTTATTGGTACTGTGTTGAAGTGTTATCATGTATTGTATTTTTCCTTTTGTTGGCCTCATGTAGACAACTTAGCCACCTGTCCCATATGGTCTAGCGGTAAGGATTCCTGGTTCTCACCCAGGCGGCCCGGGTTCAACTCCCGGTATGGGAATCAGTCTCTTTAACTGGGTCAATTGCGATGATTTAGACATCTTTGAAGTTGCACTGCAGAGTGCGCCTCAGCATGCAAGTCCTTGTTCGGTATTGCTTCAAACCTAATGTGGCTCAGTTGATTCTACTAATCAGCTGTCCAACCATTGACCTGAAGGAAAAAAATCGCGAGAAAATATTCACAGAGACATGGCAGATTAAATAGATGAGTATCACAAGAATGAACTTTTCTCCAAGCTTGTGAAAAAAGGGCAATTTACTTGTCTTTTGCCCATTTGCGATGACAAAGAGCTAATTTCTAGAGGGGGCAATGGAACAGTCATTCTGCCCCATTTCACCAGTGTGGCCACAACCATATAGTGCTTAGCATTATGGTTTGTAGGCCCAGCTACCCCAGTGCGAATGTGGGACAGGACGATTGATCGGCACAAACCTGAGGGTTGCTGCTTATTTCTCCCATGTGGACCAAAAAAGAAGGGGCTCATGGTCAACAGTTCAACTATATTTTCAACTGAACCTTTAAGAAAGAGAGAAAAATTGAAAGATTGAAATGTGCTATTGTACTTGTGTTAAGAAGTACTGTGCACGTTGTATTCTAATTTTATTCCCTCCAGTGAACATAGGGCAGCTTTCCCATATGGTCTAGCGGTTAGGATTCCTGGTTTTCACCCAGGCGGCCCGGGTTCAACTCCCGGTATGGGAATCTGTGATTTTGATCTTGTTGAATTGAGAAATCTTTGCCGTCCTCTAAGCTGCGCTGCAGAGCCTTCCCAACCGCGTAATTCCTAAGTAACTCTTGCATCGAACCTGACGTGACACAGCTGATCCTGCTAATCAGCAGTTTGTCTGTTTCCGTGAAGATCAGCAATCCCAAAAGTATTTTCTCGCATTGAAATGGCATATCAAACAGAACTGTTTTGCAAAAATGTACTTATGCACAAGCTTGTGAAAAAATGTTAATGTTCTCGTCGTCTCCGCATTTGCCATTATCATAAGCGAGGTTTTGTACACCAGGCCGATTCTACTAATCAGCTGTTCAAACTTTTACGTGAAGATTATCAGTCACGAGAATATTTTTTCACAGTGATATAGCACAGAAAACAGAACAGTGTGAAAAGAATGTCATTTTATTCAAGCTTGTGAAAAAAAGGCAATGTTTTCGTCATCTCCACATTTGCGGCTGTGGCAAGCGAGTTTCTCGTCCAGGACATGGAACAGTTTTTCTCTTCTCCTTTGACCGTGCGCCGTGATCGTATAGTGGTTAGTACTCTGCGTTGTGGCCGCAGCAACCCCGGTTCGAATCCGGGTCACGGCACTTGATCCTGTGAGTAGCTGCTCTGCTCTCCTGAGAGGACTGAAAAGAGGGGCTCATTTTAAGCACACTTTTTCTGCCAAACTTCCAGTTGTGCAAATGCATGGTTTTGACTCGGTCAGTTCGCCTGAAGAAAAATCTACTTTGATATCAATACAGGTCAGTCCCAGCCATCCAGCACCTTGTCATGCTTTCTTTCAATACTGGTGTTACACAAATGATTCACTATAATTAGCACTTAAACTACTTGAAGGTCCAGGGATTCAGATACCTTGTCCTCACCAAGGCAGCCTTAATTTGACTCCTGATATGGCAAAGTGAGTTTTTGACTCAAACACTTCAAAAGGACAGTCCAGGCTTGTAGGGTTTCATTTTGGCCCTTATAAGGCTAAGCAGTTTGAAGCACGAGGCATGTCCATCAGGGCACCATCTCAGGATTGCCCAACTGTCGACCGGGGCATAGACAGTCAGGTGCTTTTTCACACTACATGTAGACACACTTGCCTTTAAACTTTTCAGTCAATAAAAGACTGGTCAATTTTTTGGGACAGGCATGAGGTAGAGAAGAAAGGACGGAACAATAAAAGATTGGAATGCGCTTATTGGTACTGTGTTGAAGTGTTATCATGTATTGTATTTTTCCTTTTGTTGGCCTCATGTAGACAACTTAGCCACCTGTCCCATATGGTCTAGCGGTAAGGATTCCTGGTTCTCACCCAGGCGGCCCGGGTTCAACTCCCGGTATGGGAATCAGTCTCTTTAACTGGGTCAATTGCGATGATTTAGACATCTTTGAAGTTGCACTGCAGAGTGCGCCTCAGCATGCAAGTCCTTGTTCGGTATTGCTTCAAACCTAATGTGGCTCAGTTGATTCTACTAATCAGCTGTCCAACCATTGACCTGAAGGAAAAAAATCGCGAGAAAATATTCACAGAGACATGGCAGATTAAATAGATGAGTATCACAAGAATGAACTTTTCTCCAAGCTTGTGAAAAAAGGGCAATTTACTTGTCTTTTGCCCATTTGCGATGACAAAGAGCTAATTTCTAGAGGGGGCAATGGAACAGTCATTCTGCCCCATTTCACCAGTGTGGCCACAACCATATAGTGCTTAGCATTATGGTTTGTAGGCCCAGCTACCCCAGTGCGAATGTGGGACAGGACGATTGATCGGCACAAACCTGAGGGTTGCTGCTTATTTCTCCCATGTGGACCAAAAAAGAAGGGGCTCATGGTCAACAGTTCAACTATATTTTCTACTGAACCTTTAAGAAAGAGAGAAAAATTGGAAGATTGAAATGTGCTATTGTACTTGTGTTAAGAAGTACTGTGCACGTTGTATTCTAATTTTATTCCCTCCAGTGACCATAGGGCAGCTTTCCCATATGGTGTAGCGGTTAGGATTCCTGGTTTTCACCCAGGCGCCCCGGGTTCAACTCCCGGTATGGGAATCTGTGATTTTGATCTTGTTGAATTGAGAAATCTTTGCCGTCCTCTAAGCTGCGCCGCAGAGCCTTCCCAACCGCGTAATTCCTAAGTAACTCTTGCATCGAACCTGACGTGACACAGCTGATCCTGCTAATCAGCAGTTTGTCTGTTTCCGTGAAGATCAGCAATCCCAAAAGTATTTTCTCGCATTGAAATGGCATATCAAACAGAACTGTTTTGCAAAAATGTACTTATGCACAAGCTTGTGAAAAAATGTTAATGTTCTCGTCGTCTCCGCATTTGCCATTATCATAAGCGAGGTTTTGTACACCAGGCCGATTCTACTAATCAGCTGTTCAAACTTTTACGTGAAGATTATCAGTCACGAGAATATTTTTTCACAGTGATATAGCACAGAAAACAGAACAGTGTGAAAAGAATGTCATTTTATTCAAGCTTGTGAAAAAAAGGCAATGTTTTCGTCATCTCCACATTTGCGGCTGTGGCAAGCGAGTTTCTCGTCCAGGACATGGAACAGTTTTTCTCTTCTCCTTTGACCGTGCGCTGTGATCGTATAGTGGTTAGTACTCTGCGTTGTGGCCGCAGCAACCCCGGTTCGAATCTGGGTCACGGCACTTGATCCTGTGAGTAGCTGCTCTGCTCTCCTGAGAGGACTGAAAAGAGGGGCTCATTTTAAGCACACTTTTTCTGCCAAACTTCCAGTTGTGCAAATGCATGGTTTTGACTCGGTCAGTTCGCCTGAAGAAAAATCTACTTTGATATCAATACAGGTCAGTCCCAGCCATCCAGCACCTTGTCATGCTTTCTTTCAATACTGGTGTTACACAAATGATTCACTATAATTAGCACTTAAACTACTTGAAGGTCCAGGGATTCAGATACCTTGTCCTCACCAAGGCAGCCTTAATTTGACTCCTGATATGGCAAAGTGAGTTTTTGACTCAAACACTTCAAAAGGACAGTCCAGGCTTGTAGGGTTTCATTTTGGCCCTTATAAGGCTAAGCAGTTTGAAGCACGAGGCATGTCCATCAGGGCAACATCTCAGGATTGCCCAACTGTCGACCGGGGCATAGACAGTCAGGTGCTTTTTCACACTACATGTAGACACACTTGCCTTTAAACTTTTCAGTCAATAAAAGACTGGTCAATTTTTTGGGACAGGCATGAGGTAGAGAAGAAAGGACGGAACAATAAAAGATTGGAATGCGCTTATTGGTACTGTGTTGAAGTGTTATCATGTATTGTATTTTTCCTTTTGTTGGCCTCATGTAGACAACTTAGCCACCTGTCCCATATGGTCTAGCGGTAAGGATTCCTGGTTCTCACCCAGGCGGCCCGGGTTCAACTCCCGGTATGGGAATCAGTCTCTTTAACTGGGTCAATTGCGATGATTTAGACATCTTTGAAGTTGCACTGCAGAGTGCGCCTCAGCATGCAAGTCCTTGTTCGGTATTGCTTCAAACCTAATGTGGCTCAGTTGATTCTACTAATCAGCTGTCCAACCATTGACCTGAAGGAAAAAAATCGCGAGAAAATATTCACAGAGACATGGCAGATTAAATAGATGAGTATCACAAGAATGAACTTTTCTCCAAGCTTGTGAAAAAAGGGCAATTTACTTGTCTTTTGCCCATTTGCGATGACAAAGAGCTAATTTCTAGAGGGGGCAATGGAACAGTCATTCTGCCCCATTTCACCAGTGTGGCCACAACCATATAGTGCTTAGCATTATGGTTTGTAGGCCCAGCTACCCCAGTGCGAATGTGGGACAGGACGATTGATCGGCACAAACCTGAGGGTTGCTGCTTATTTCTCCCATGTGGACCAAAAAAGAAGGGGCTCATGGTCAACAGTTCAACTATATTTTCTACTGAACCTTTAAGAAAGAGAGAAAAATTGAAAGATTGAAATGTGCTATTGTACTTGTGTTAAGAAGTACTGTGCACGTTGTATTCTAATTTTATTCCCTCCAGTGAACATAGGGCAGCTTTCCCATATGGTCTAGCGGTTAGGGTTCCTGGTTTTCACCCAGGCGGCCCGGGTTCAACTCCTGGTATGGGAATCTGTGATTTTGATCTTGTTGAATTGAGAAATCTTTGCCGTCCTCTCAGCTGCGCTGCAGAGCCTTCCCAACCGCGTAATTCCTAAGTAACTCTTGCATCGAACCTGACGTGACACAGCTGATCCTGCTAATCAGCAGTTTGTCTGTTTCCGTGAAGATCAGCAATCCCAAAAGTATTTTCTCGCATTGAAATGGCATATCAAACAGAACTGTTTTGCAAAAATGTACTTATGCACAAGCTTGTGAAAAAATGTTAATGTTCTCGTCGTCTCCGCATTTGCCATTATCATAAGCGAGGTTTTGTACACCAGGCCGATTCTACTAATCAGCTGTTCAAACTTTAATGTGAAGATTATCAGTCACGAGAATATTTTTTCACAGTGATATAGCACAGAAAACAGAACAGTGTGAAAAGAATGTCATTTTATTCAAGCTTGTGAAAAAAAGGCAATGTTTTCGTCATCTCCACATTTGCGGCTGTGGCAAGCGAGTTTCTCGTCCAGGACATGGAGCAGTTTTTCTCTTCTCCTTTGACCGTGCGCCGTGATCGTATAGTGGTTAGTACTCTGCGTTGTGGCCGCAGCAACCCCGGTTCGAATCCGGGTCACGGCACTTGATCCTGTGAGTAGCTGCTCTGCTCTCCTGAGAGGACTGAAAAGAGGTGCTCATTTTAAGCACACTTTTTCTGCCAAACTTCCAGTTGTGCAAATGCATGGTTTTGACTCGGTCAGTTCGCCTGAAGAAAAATCTACTTTGATATCAATACAGGTCAGTCCCAGCCATCCAGCACCTTGTCATGCTTTCTTTCAATACTGGTGTTACACAAATGATTCACTATAATTAGCACTTAAACTACTTGAAGGTCCAGGGATTCAGATACCTTGTCCTCACCAAGGCAGCCTTAATTTGACTCCTGATATGGCAAAGTGAGTTTTTGACTCAAACACTTCAAAAGGACAGTCCAGGCTTGTAGGGTTTCATTTTGGCCCTTATAAGGCTAAGCAGTTTGAAGCACGAGGCATGTCCATCAGGGCACCATCTCAGGATTGCCCAACTGTCGACCGGGGCATAGACAGTCAGGTGCTTTTTCACACTACATGTAGAGACACTTGCCTTTAAACTTTTCAGTCAATAAAAGACTGGTCAATTTTTTGGGACAGGCATGAGGTAGAGAAGAAAGGACGGAACAATAAAAGATTGGAATGCGCTTATTGGTACTGTGTTGAAGTGTTATCATGTATTGTATTTTTCCTTTTGTTGGCCTCAGGTAGACAACTGAGCCGCCTGTCCCATATGGTCTAGCGGTAAGGATTCCTGGTTCTCACCTAGGCGGCCCGGGTTCAACTCCCGGTATGGGAATCAGTCTCTTTAACTGGGTCAATTGCGATGATTTAGACATCTTTGAAATTGCACTGCAGAGTGCGCCTCAGCATGCAAGTCCTTGTTCGGTATTGCTTCAAACCTAATGTGGCTCAGTTGATTCTACTAATCAGCTGTCCAACCATTGACCTGAAGGAAAAAAATCGCGAGAAAATATTCACAGAGACATGGCAGATTAAATAGATGAGTATCACAAGAATGAACTTTTCTCCAAGCTTGTGAAAAAAAGGGCAATTTACTTGTCTTTTGCCCATTTGCGATGACAAAGAGCTAATTTCTAGAGGGGGCAATGGAACAGTCATTCTGCCCCATTTCACCAGTGTGGCCACAACCATATAGTGCTTAGCATTATGGTTTGTAGGCCCAGCTACCCCAGTGCGAATGTGGGACAGGACGATTGATCGGCACAAACCTGAGGGTTGCTGCTTATTTCTCCCATGTGGACCAAAAAAGAAGGGGCTCATGGTCAACAGTTCAACTATATTTTCTACTGAACCTTTAAGAAAGACAGAAAAATTGAAAGATTGAAATGTGCTATTGTACTTGTGTTAAGAAGTACTGTGCACGTTGTATTCTAATTTTATTCCCTCCAGTGAACATAGGGCAGCTTTCCCATATGGTCTAGCGGTTAGAATTCCTGGTTTTCACCCAGGCGGCCCGGGTTCAACTCCTGGTATGGGAATCTGTGATTTTGATCTTGTTGAATTGAGAAATCTTTGCCGTCCTCTAAGCTGCGCTGCAGAGCCTTCCCAACCGCGTAATTCCTAAGTAACTCTTGCATCGAACCTGACGTGACACAGCTGATCCTGCTAATCAGCAGTTTGTCTGTTTCCGTGAAGATCAGCAATCCCAAAAGTATTTTCTCGCATTGAAATGGCATATCAAACAGAACTGTTTTGCAAAAATGTACTTATGCACAAGCTTGTGAAAAAATGTTAATGTTCTCGTCGTCTCCGCATTTGCCATTATCATAAGCGAGGTTTTGTACACCAGGCCGATTCTACTAATCAGCTGTTCAAACTTTTACGTGAAGATTATCAGTCACGAGAATATTTTTTCACAGTGATATAGCACAGAAAACAGAACAGTGTGAAAAGAATGTCATTTTATTCAAGCTTGTGAAAAAAAGACAATGTTTTCGTCATCTCCACATTTGCGGCTGTGGCAAGCGAGTTTCTCGTCCAGGACATGGAACAGTTTTTCTCTTCTCCTTTGACCGTGCGCTGTGATCGTATAGTGGTTAGTACTCTGCGTTGTGGCCGCAGCAACCCCGGTTCAAATCCGGGTCACGGCACTTGATCCTGTGAGTAGCTGCTCTGCTCTCCTGAGAGGACTGAAAAGAGGGGCTCATTTTAAGCACACTTTTTCTGCCAAACTTCCAGTTGTGCAAATGCATGGTTTTGACTCGGTCAGTTCGCCTGAAGAAAAATCTACTTTGATATCAATACAGGTCAGTCCCAGCCATCCAGCACCTTGTCATGCTTTCTTTCAATACTGGTGTTACACAAATGATTCACTATAATTAGCACTTAAACTACTTGAAGGTCCAGGGATTCAGATACCTTGTCCTCACCAAGGCAGCCTTAATTTGACTCCTGATATGGCAAAGTGAGTTTTTGACTCAAACACTTCAAAAGGACAGTCCAGGCTTGTAGGGTTTCATTTTGGCCCTTATAAGGCTAAGCAGTTTGAAGCACGAGGCATGTCCATCAGGGCACCATCTCAGGATTGCCCAACTGTCGACCGGGGCATAGACAGTCAGGTGCTTTTTCACACTACATGTAGAGACACTTGCCTTTAAACTTTTCAGTCAATAAAAGACTGGTCAATTTTTTGGGACAGGCATGAGGTAGAGAAGAAAGGACGGAACAATAAAAGATTGGAATGCGCTTATTGGTACTGTGTTGAAGTGTTATCATGTATTGTATTTTTCCTTTTGTTGGCCTCATGTAGACAACTTAGCCACCTGTCCCATATGGTCTAGCGGTAAGAATTCTTGGTTCTCACCCAGGCGGCCCGGGTTCAACTCCCGGTATGGGAATCAGTCTCTTTAACTGGGTCAATTGCGATGATTTAGACATCTTTGAAGTTGCACTGCAGAGTGCGCCTCAGCATGCAAGTCCTTGTTCGGTATTGCTTCAAACCTAATGTGGCTCAGTTGATTCTACTAATCAGCTGTCCAACCATTGACCTGAAGGAAAAAAATCGCGAGAAAATATTCACAGAGACATGGCAGATTAAATAGATGAGTATCACAAGAATGAACTTTTCTCCAAGCTTGTGAAAAAAGGGCAATTTACTTGTCTTTTGCCCATTTGCGATGACAAAGAGCTAATTTCTAGAGGGGGCAATGGAACAGTCATTCTGCCCCATTTCACCAGTGTGGCCACAACCATATAGTGCTTAGCATTATGGTTTGTAGGCCCAGCTACCCCAGTGCGAATGTGGGACAGGACGATTGATCGGCACAAACCTGAGGGTTGCTGCTTATTTCTCCCATGTGGACCAAAAAAGAAGGGGCTCATGGTCAACAGTTCAACTATATTTTCTACTGAACCTTTAAGAAAGAGAGAAAAATTGAAAGATTGAAATGTGCTATTGTACTTGTGTTAAGAAGTACTGTGCACGTTGTATTCTAATTTTATTCCCTCCAGTGAACAGAGGGCAGCTTTCCCATATGGTCTAGCGGTTAGGATTCCTGGTTTTCACCCAGGCGGCCCGGGTTCAACTCCCGGTATGGGAATCTGTGATTTTGATCTTGTTGAATTGAGAAATCTTTGCCGTCCTCTCAGCTGCGCTGCAGAGCCTTCCCAACCGCGTAATTCCTAAGTAACTCTTGCATCGAACCTGACGTGACACAGCTGATCCTGCTAATCAGCAGTTTGTCTGTTTCCGTGAAGATCAGCAATCCCAAAAGTATTTTCTGGCATTGAAATGGCATATCAAACAGAACTGTTTTGCAAAAATGTACTTATGCACAAGCTTGTGAAAAAATGTTAATGTTCTCGTCGTCTCCGCATTTGCCATTATCATAAGCGAGGTTTTGTACACCAGGCCGATTCTACTAATCAGCTGTTCAAACTTTTACGTGAAGATTATCAGTCACGAGAATATTTTTTCACAGTGATATAGCACAGAAAACAGAACAGTGTGAAAAGAATGTCATTTTATTCAAGCTTGTGAAAAAAAGGCAATGTTTTCGTCATCTCCACATTTGCGGCTGTGGCAAGCCAGTTTCTCGTCCAGGACATGGAACAGTTTTTCTCTTCTCCTTTGACCGTGCGCTGTGATCGTATAGTGGTTAGTACTCTGCGTTGTGGCCGCAGCAACCCCGGTTCGAATCCGGGTCACGGCACTTGATCCTGTGAGTAGCTGCTCTGCTCTCCTGAGAGGACTGAAAAGAGGGGCTCATTTTAAGCACACTTTTTCTGCCAAACTTCCAGTTGTGCAAATGCATGGTTTTGACTCGGTCAGTTCGCCTGAAGAAAAATCTACTTTGATATCAATACAGGTCAGTCCCAGCCATCCAGCACCTTTTCATGCTTTCTTTCAATACTGGTGTTACACAAATGATTCACTATAATTAGCACTTAAACTACTTGAAGGTCCAGGGATTCAGATACCTTGTCCTCACCAAGGCAGCCTTAATTTGACTCCTGATATGGCAAAGTGAGTTTTTGACTCAAACACTTCAAAAGGACAGTCCAGGCTTGTAGGGTTTCATTTTGGCCCTTATAAGGCTAAGCAGTTTGAAGCACGAGGCATGTCCATCAGGGCACCATCTCAGGATTGCCCAACTGTCGACCGGGGCATAGACAGTCAGGTGCTTTTTCACACTACATGTAGAGACACTTGCCTTTAAACTTTTCAGTCAATAAAAGACTGGTCAATTTTTTGGGACAGGCATGAGGTAGAGAAGAAAGGACGGAACAATAAAAGATTGGAATGCGCTTATTGGTACTGTGTTGAAGTGTTATCATGTATTGTATTTTTCCTTTTGTTGGCCTCATGTAGACAACTTAGCCGCCTGTCCCATATGGTCTAGCGGTAAGGATTCCTGGTTCTCACCCAGGCGGCCCGGGTTCAACTCTCGGTATGGGAATCAGTCTCTTTAACTGGGTCAATTGCGATGATTTAGACATCTTTGAAGTTGCACTGCAGAGTGCGCCTCAGCATGCAAGTCCTTGTTCGGTATTGCTTCAAACCTAATGTGGCTCAGTTGATTCTACTAATCAGCTGTCCAACCATTGACCTAAAGGAAAAAAATCGTGAGAAAATATTCACAGAGACATGGCAGATTAAATAGATGAGTATCACAAGAATGAACTTTTCTCCAAGCTTGTGAAAAAAGGGCAATTTACTTGTCTTTTGCCCATTTGCGATGACAAAGAGCTAATTTCTAGAGGGGGCAATGGAACAGTCATTCTGCCCCATTTCACCAGTGTGGCCACAACCATATAGTGCTTAGCATTATGGTTTGTAGGCCCAGCTACCCCAGTGCGAATGTGGGACAGGACGATTGATCGGCACAAACCTGAGGGTTGCTGCTTATTTCTCCCATGTGGACCAAAAAAGAAGGGGCTCATGGTCAACAGTTCAACTATATTTTCTACTGAACCTTTAAGAAAGAGAGAAAAATTGAAAGATTGAAATGTGCTATTGTACTTGTGTTAAGAAGTACTGTGCACGTTGTATTCTAATTTTATTCCCTCCAGTGAACAAAGTGCAGCTTTCCCATATGGTCTAGCGGTTAGGATTCCTGGTTTTCACCCAGGCGGCCCGGGTTCAACTCCCGGTATGGGAATCTGTGATTTTGATCTTGTTGAATTGAGAAATCTTTGCCGTCCTCTAAGCTGCGCTGCAGAGCCTTCCCAACCGCGTAATTCCTAAGTAACTCTTGCATCGAACCTGACGTGACACAGCTGATCCTGCTAATCAGCAGTTTGTCTGTTTCCGTGAAGATCAGCAATCCCAAAAGTATTTTCTCGCATTGAAATGGCATATCAAACAGAACTGTTTTGCAAAAATGTACTTATGCACAAGCTTGTGAAAAAATGTTAATGTTCTCGTCGTCTCCGCATTTGCCATTATCATAAGCGAGGTTTTGTACACCAGGCCGATTCTACTAATCAGCTGTTCAAACTTTTACGTGAAGATTATCAGTCACGAGAATATTTTTTCACAGTGATATAGCACAGAAAACAGAACAGTGTGAAAAGAATGTCATTTTATTCAAGCTTGTGAAAAAAAGGCAATGTTTTCGTCATCTCCACATTTGCGGCTGTGGCAAGCGAGTTTCTCGTCCAGGACATGGAACAGTTTTTCTCTTCTCCTTTGACCATGTGCTGTGATCGTATAGTGGTTAGTACTCTGCGTTGTGGCCGCAGCAACCCCGGTTTGAATCTGGGTCACGGCACTTGATCCTGTGAGTAGCTGCTCTGCTCTCCTGAGAGGACTGAAAAGAGGGGCTCATTTTAAGCACACTTTTTCTGCCAAACTTCCAGTTGTGCAAATGCATGGTTTTGACTCGGTCAGTTCGCCTGAAGAAAAATCTACTTTGATATCAATACAGGTCAGTCCCAGCCATCCAGCACCTTGTCATGCTTTCTTTCAATACTGGTGTTACACAAATGATTCACTATAATTAGCACTTAAACTACTTGAAGGTCCAGGGATTCAGATACCTTGTCCTCACCAAGGCAGCCTTAATTTGACTCCTGATATGGCAAAGTGAGTTTTTGACTCAAACACTTCAAAAGGACAGTCCAGGCTTGTAGGGTTTCATTTTGGCCCTTATAAGGCTAAGCAGTTTGAAGCACGAGGCATGTCCATCAGGGCACCATCTCAGGATTGCCCAACTGTCGACCGGGGCATAGACAGTCAGGTGCTTTTTCACACTACATGTAGACACACTTGCCTTTAAACTTTTCAGTCAATAAAAGACTGGTCAATTTTTTGGGACAGGCATGAGGTAGAGAAGAAAGGACGGAACAATAAAAGATTGGAATGCGCTTATTGGTACTGTGTTGAAGTGTTATCATGTATTGTATTTTTCCTTTTGTTGGCCTCATGTAGACAACTTAGCCACCTGTCCCATATGGTCTAGCGGTAAGGATTCCTGGTTCTCACCCAGGCGGCCCGGGTTCAACTCCCGGTATGGGAATCAGTCTCTTTAACTGGGGCAATTGCGATGATTTAGACATCTTTGAGGTTGCACTGCAGAGTGCGCCTCAGCATGCAAGTCCTTGTTCGGTATTGCTTCAAACCTAATGTGGCTCAGTTGATTCTACTAATCAGCTGTCCAACCATTGACCTGAAGGAAAAAAATCGCGAGAAAATATTCACAGAGACATGGCAGATTAAATAGATGAGTATCACAAGAATGAACTTTTCTCCAAGCTTGTGAAAAAAGGGCAATTTACTTGTCTTTTGCCCATTTGCGATGACAAAGAGCTAATTTCTAGAGGGGGCAATGGAACAGTCATTCTGCCCCATTTCACCAGTGTGGCCACAACCATATAGTGCTTAGCATTATGGTTTGTAGGCCCAGCTACCCCAGTGCGAATGTGGGACAGGACGATTGATCGGCACAAACCTGAGGGTTGCTGCTTATTTCTCCCATGTGGACCAAAAAAGAAGGGGCTCATGGTCAACAGTTCAACTATATTTTCTACTGAACCTTTAAGAAAGAGAGAAAAATTGAAAGATTGAAATGTGCTATTGTACTTGTGTTAAGAAGTACTGTGCACGTTGTATTCTAATTTTATTCCCTCCAGTGTACATAGGGCAGCTTTCCCATATGGTCTAGCGGTTAGGATTCCTGGTTTTCACCCAGGCGGCCCGGGTTCAACTCCCGGTATGGGAATCTGTGATTTTGATCTTGTTGAATTGAGAAATCTTTGCCGTCCTCTAAGCTGCGCTGCAGAGCCTTCCCAACCGCGTAATTCCTAAGTAACTCTTGCATCGAACCTGACGTGACACAACTGATCCTGCTAATCAGCAGTTTGTCTGTTTCCGTGAAGATCAGCAATCCCAAAAGTATTTTCTCGCATTGAAATGGCATATCAAACAGAACTGTTTTGCAAAAATGTACTTATGCACAAGCTTGTGAAAAAATGTTAATGTTCTCGTCATCTCCGCATTTGCCATTATCATAAGCGAGGTTTTGTACACCAGGCCGATTCTACTAATCAGCTGTTCAAACTTTAATGTGAAGATTATCAGTCACGAGAATATTTTTTCACAGTGATATAGCACAGAAAACAGAACAGTGTGAAAAGAATGTCATTTTATTCAAGCTTGTGAAAAAAAGGCAATTTTTCGTCATCTCCACATTTGCGGCTGTGGCAAGCGAGTTTCTCGTCCAGGACATGGAACAGTTTTTCTCTTCTCCTTTGACCGTGCGCCGTGATCGTATAGTGGTTAGTACTCTGCGTTGTGGCCGCAGCAACCCCGGTTCGAATCCGGGTCACGGCACTTGATCCTGTGAGTAGCTGCTCTGCTCTCCTGAGAGGACTGAAAAGAGGGGCTCATTTTAAGCACACTTTTTCTGCCAAACTTCCAGTTGTGCAAATGCATGGTTTTGACTCGGTCAGTTCGCCTGAAGAAAAATCTACTTTGATATCAATACAGGTCAGTCCCAGCCATCCAGCACCTTGTCATGCTTTCTTTCAATACTGGTGTTACACAAATGATTCACTATAATTAGCACTTAAACTACTTGAAGGTCCAGGGATTCAGATACCTTGTCCTCACCAAGGCAGCCTTAATTTGACTCCTGATATGGCAAAGTGAGTTTTTGACTCAAACACTTCAAAAGGACAGTCCAGGCTTGTAGGGTTTCATTTTGGCCCTTATAAGGCTAAGCAGTTTGAAGCACGAGGCATGTCCATCAGGGCACCATCTCAGGATTGCCCAACTGTCGACCGGGGCATAGACAGTCAGGTGCTTTTTCACACTACATGTAGACACACTTGCCTTTAAACTTTTCAGTCAATAAAAGACTGGTCAATTTTTTGGGACAGGCATGAGGTAGAGAAGAAAGGACGGAACAATAAAAGATTGGAATGCGCTTATTGGTACTGTGTTGAAGTGTTATCATGTATTGTATTTTTCCTTTTGTTGGCCTCATGTAGACAACTTAGCCACCTGTCCCATATGGTCTAGCGGTAAGGATTCCTGGTTCTCACCCAGGCGGCCCGGGTTCAACTCCCGGTATGGGAATCAGTCTCTTTAACTGGGTCGATTGCGATGATTTAGACATCTTTGAAGTTGCACTGCAGAGTGCGCCTCAGCATGCAAGTCCTTGTTCGGTATTGCTTCAAACCTAATGTGGCTCAGTTGATTCTACTAATCAGCTGTCCAACCATTGACCTGAAGGAAAAAAATCGCGAGAAAATATTCACAGAGACATGGCAGATTAAATAGATGAGTATCACAAGAATGAACTTTTCTCCAAGCTTGTGAAAAAAGGGCAATTTACTTGTCTTTTGCCCATTTGCGATGACAAAGAGCTAATTTCTAGAGGGGGCAATGGAACAGTCATTCTGCCCCATTTCACCAGTGTGGCCACAACCATATAGTGCTTAGCATTATGGTTTGTAGGCCCAGCTACCCCAGTGCGAATGTGGGACAGGACGATTGATCGGCACAAACCTGAGGGTTGCTGCTTATTTCTCCCATGTGGACCAAAAAAGAAGGGGCTCATGGTCAAGAGTTCAACTATATTTTCTACTGAACCTTTAAGAAAGAGAGAAAAATTGAAAGATTGAAATGTGCTATTGTACTTGTGTTAAGAAGTACTGTGCACGTTGTATTCTAATTTTATTCCCTCCAGTGAACTTAGGGCAGCTTTCCCATATGGTCTAGCGGTTAGGATTCCTGGTTTTCACCCAGGCGTTCCGGGTTCAACTCCCGGTATGGGAATCTGTGATTTTGATCTTGTTGAATTGAGAAATCTTTGCCGTCCTCTAAGCTGCGCTGCAGAGCCTTCCCAACCGCGTAATTCCTAAGTAACTCTTGCATCGAACCTGACGTGACACAGCTGATCCTGCTAATCAGCAGTTTGTCTGTTTCCGTGAAGATCAGCAATCCCAAAAGTATTTTCTCGCATTGAAATGGCATATCAAACAGAACTGTTTTGCAAAAATGTACTTATGCACAAGCTTGTGAAAAAATGTTAATGTTCTCGTCGTCTCCGCATTTGCCATTATCATAAGCGAGGTTTTGTACACCAGGCCGATTCTACTAATCAGCTGTTCAAACTTTTACGTGAAGATTATCAGTCACGAGAATATTTTTTCACAGTGATATAGCAGAGAAAACAGAACAGTGTGAAAAGAATGTCATTTTATTCAAGCTTGTGAAAAAAAGGCAATGTTTTCGTCATCTCCACATTTGCGGCTGTGGCAAGCGAGTTTCTCGTCCAGGACATGGAACAGTTTTTCTCTTCTCCTTTGACCGTGCGCCGTGATCGTATAGTGGTTAGTACTCTGAGTTGTGGCCGCAGCAACCCCGGTTCGAATCCGGGTCACGGCACTTGATCCTGTGAGTAACTGCTCTGCTCTCCTGAGAGGACTGAAAAGAGGGGCTCATTTTAAGCACACTTTTTCTGCCAAACTTCCAGTTGTGCAAATGCATGGTTTTGACTCGGTCAGTTCGCCTGAAGAAAAATCTACTTTGATATCAATACAGGTCAGTCCCAGCCATCCAGCACCTTGTCATCCTTTCTTTCAAGACTGGTGTTACACAAATGATTCACTATAATTAGCACTTAAACTACTTGAAGGTCCAGGGATTCAGATACCTTGTCCTCACCAAGGCAGCCTTAATTTGACTCCTGATATGGCAAAGTGAGTTTTTGACTCAAACACTTCAACAGGACAGTCCAGGCTTGTAGGGTTCCATTTTGGCCCTTATAAGGCTAAGCAGTTTGAAGCACGAGGCATGTCCATCAGGGCACCATCTCAGGATTGCCCAACTGTCGACCGGGGCATAGACAGTCAGGTGCTTTTTCACACTACATGTAGACACACTTGCCTTTAAACTTTTCAGTCAATAAAAGACTGGTCAATTTTTTGGGACAGGCATGAGGTAGAGAAGAAAGGACGGAACAATAAAAGATTGGAATGCGCTTATTGGTACTGTGTTGAAGTGTTATCATGTATTGTATTTTTCCTTTTGTTGGCCTCATGTAGACAACTTAGCCATATGGTCTAGCGGTAAGGATTCCTGGTTCTCACCCAGGCGGCCCGGGTTCAACTCCCGGTATGGGAATCAGTCTCTTTAACTGGGTCAATTGTGATGATTTAGAGATCTTTGAAGTTGCACTGCAGAGTGCGCCTCAGCATGCAAGTCCTTGTTCGGTATTGCTTCAAACCTAATGTGGCTCAGTTGATTCTACTAATCAGCTGTCCAACCATTGACCTGAAGGAAAAAAATCGCGAGAAAATATTCACAGAGACATGGCAGATTAAATAGATGAGTATCACAAGAATGAACTTTTCTCCAAGCTTGTGAAAAAAGGGCAATTTACTTGTCTTTTGCCCATTTGCGATGACAAAGAGCTAATTTCTAGAGGGGGCAATGGAACAGTCATTCTGCCCCATTTCACCAGTGTGGCCACAACCATATAGTGCTTAGCATTATGGTTTGTAGGCCCAGCTACCCCAGTGCGAATGTGGGACAGGACGATTGATCGGCACAAACCTGAGGGTTGCTGCTTATTTCTCCCATGTGGACCAAAAAAGAAGGGGCTCATGGTCAACAGTTCAACTATATTTTCTACTGAACCTTTAAGAAAGAGAGAAAAATTGAAAGATTGAAATGTGCTATTGTACTTGTGTTAAGAAGTACTGTGCACGTTGTATTCTAATTTTATTCCCTCCAGTGAACACAGGGCAGCTTTCCCATATGGTCTAGCGGTTAGGATTCCTGGTTTTCACCCAGGCGGCCCGGGTTCAACTCCCGGTATGGGAATCTGTGATTTTGATCTCGTTGAATTGAGAAATCTTTGCCGTCCTCTAAGCTGCGCTGCAGAGCTTTCCCAACTGCGTAATTCCGAAGTAACTCTTGCATCGAACCTGACGTGACACAGCTGATCCTGCTAATCAGCAGTTTGTCTGTTTCCGTGAAGATCAGCAATCCCAAAAGTATTTTCTCGCATTGAAATGGCATATCAAACAGAACTGTTTTGCAAAAATGTACTTATGCACAAGCTTGTGAAAAAATGTTAATGTTCTCGTCGTCTCCGCATTTGCCATTATCATAAGCGAGGTTTTGTACACCAGGCCGATTCTACTAATCAGCTGTTCAAACTTTTACGTGAAGATTATCAGTCACGAGAATATTTTTTCACAGTGATATAGCAGAGAAAACAGAACAGTGTGAAAAGAATGTCATTTTATTCAAGCTTGTGAAAAAAAGGCAATGTTTTCGTCATCTCCACATTTGCAGCTGTGGCAAGCGAGTTTCTCGTCCAGGACATGGAACAGTTTTTCTCTTCTCCTTTGACCGTGCGCCGTGATCGTATAGTGGTTAGTACTCTGCGTTGTGGCCGCAGCAACCCAGGTTCGAATCCGGGTCACGGCACTTGATCCTGTGAGTAGCTGCTCTGCTCTCCTGAGAGGACTGAAAAGAGGGGCTCATTTTAAGCACACTTTTTCTGCCAAACTTCCAGTTGTGCAAATGCATGGTTTTGACTCGGTCAGTTCGCCTGAAGAAAAATCTACTTTGATATCAATACAGGTCAGTCCCAGCCATCCAGCACCTTGTCATGCTTTCTTTCAATACTGGTGTTACACAAATGATTCACTATAATTAGCACTTAAACTACTTGAAGGTCCAGGGATTCAGATACCTTGTCCTCACCAAGGCAGCCTTAATTTGACTCCTGATATGGCAAAGTGAGTTTTTGACTCAAACACTTCAAAAGGACAGTCCAGGCTTGTAGGGTTTCATTTTGGCCCTTATAAGGCTAAGCAGTTTGAAGCACGAGGCATGTCCATCAGGGCACCATCTCAGGATTGCCCAACTGTCGACCGGGGCATAGACAGTCAGGTGCTTTTTCACACTACATGTAGAGACACTTGCCTTTAAACTTTTCAGTCAATAAAAGACTGGTCAATTTTTTAGGACAGGCATGAGGTAGAGAAGAAAGGACGGAACAATAAAAGATTGGAATGCGCTTATTGGTACTGTGTTGAAGTGTTATCATGTATTGTATTTTTCCTTTTGTTGGCCTCATGTAGACAACTTAGCCACCTGTTCCAAATGGTCTAGCGGTAAGGATTCCTGGTTCTCACCCAGGCGGCCCGGGTTCAACTCCCGGTATGGGAATCAGTCTCTTTAACTGGGTCAATTGCGATGATTTAGACATCTTTGAAGTTGCACTGCAGAGTGCGCCTCAGCATGCAAGTCCTTGTTCGGTATTGCTTCAAACCTAATGTGGCTCAGTTGATTCTACTAATCAGCTGTCCAACCATTGACCTGAAGGAAAAAAATCGCGAGAAAATATTCACAGAGACATGGCAGATTAAATAGATGAGTATCACAAGAATGAACTTTTCTCCAAGCTTGTGAAAAAAGGGCAATTTACTTGTCTTTTGCCCATTTGCGATGACAAAGAGCTAATTTCTAGAGGGGGCAATGGAACAGTCATTCTGCCCCATTTCACCAGTGTGGCCACAACCATATAGTGCTTAGCATTATGGTTTGTAGGCCCAGCTACCCCAGTGCGAATGTGGGACAGGACGATTGATCGGCACAAACCTGAGGGTTGCTGCTTATTTCTCCCATGTGGACCAAAAAAGAAGGGGCTCATGGTCAACAGTTCAACTATATTTTCTACTGAACCTTTAAGAAAGAGAGAAAAATTGAAAGATTGAAATGTGCTATTGTACTTGTGTTAAGAAGTACTGTGCACGTTGTATTCTAATTTTATTCCCTCCAGTGAACAGAGGGTAGCTTTCCCATATGGTCTAGCGGTTAGGATTCCTGGTTTTCACCCAGGCGGCCCGGGTTCAACTCCCGGTATGGGAATCTGTGATTTTGATCTTGTTGAATTGAGAAATCTTTGCCGTCCTCTAAGCTGCGCTGCAGAGCCTTCCCAACCGCGTAATTCCTAAGTAACTCTTGCATCGAACCTGACGTGATACAGCTGATCCTGCTAATCAGCAGTTTGTCTGTTTCCGTGAAGATCAGCAATCCCAAAAGTATTTTCTCGCATTGAAATGGCATATCAAACAGAACTGTTTTGCAAAAATGTACTTATGCACAAGCTTGTGAAAAAATGTTAATGTTCTCGTCGTCTCCGCATTTGCCATTATCATAAGCGAGGTTTTGTACACCAGGCCGATTCTACTAATCAGCTGTTCAAACTTTTACGTGAAGATTATCAGTCACGAGAATATTTTTTCACAGTGATATAGCAGAGAAAACAGAACAGTGTGAAAAGAATGTCATTTTATTCAAGCTTGTGAAAAAAAGGCAATGTTTTCGTCATCTCCACATTTGCGGCTGTGGCAAGCGAGTTTCTCGTCCAGGACATGGAACAGTTTTTCTCTTCTCCTTTGACCCTGCGCCGTGATCGTATAGTGGTTAGTACTCTGCGTTGTGGCCGCAGCAACCCCGGTTCGAATCCGGGTCACGGCACTTGATCCTGTGAGTAGCTGCTCTGCTCTCCGGAGAGGACTGAAAAGAGGGGCTCATTTTAAGCACACTTTTTCTGCCAAACTTCCAGTTGTGCAAATGCATGGTTTTGACTCGGTCAGCTCGCCTGAAGAAAAATCTACTTTGATATCAATACAGGTCAGTCCCAGCCATCCAGCACCTTGTCATGCTTTCTTTCAATACTGGTGTTACACAAATGATTCACTATAATTAGCACTTAAACTACTTGAAGGTCCAGGGATTCAGATACCTTGTCCTCACCAAGGCAGCCTTAATTTGACTCCTGATATGGCAAAGTGAGTTTTTGACTCAAACACTTCAAAAGGACAGTCCAGGCTTGTAGGGTTTCATTTTGGCCCTTATAAGGCTAAGCAGTTTGAAGCACGAGGCATGTCCATCAGGGCACCATCTCAGGATTGCCCAACTGTCGACCGGGGCATAGACAGTCAGGTGCTTTTTCACACTACATGTAGAGACACTTGCCTTTAAACTTTTCAGTCAATAAAAGACTGGTCAATTTTTTGGGACAGGCATGAGGTAGAGAAGAAAGGACGGAACAATAAAAGATTGGAATGCGCTTATTGGTACTGTGTTGAAGTGTTATCATGTATTGTATTTTTCCTTTTGTTGGCCTCATGTAGACAACTTAGCCACCTGTCCCATATGGTCTAGCGGTAAGGATTCCTGGTTCTCACTCAGGCGGCCCGGGTTCAACTCCCGGTATGGGAATCAGTCTCTTTAACTGGGTCAATTGCGATGATTGAGACATCTTTGAAGTTGCACTGCAGAGTGCGCCTCAGCATGCAAGTCCTTGTTCGGTATTGCTTCAAACCTAATGTGGCTCAGTTGATTCTACTAATCAGCTGTCCAACCATTGACCTGAAGGAAAAAAATCGCGAGAAAATATTCACAGAGACATGGCAGATTAAATAGATGAGTATCACAAGAATGAACTTTTCTCCAAGCTTGTGAAAAAAGGGCAATTTACTTGTCTTTTGCCCATTTGCGATGACAAAGAGCTAATTTCTAGAGGGGGCAATGGAACAGTCATTCTGCCCCATTTCACCAGTGTGGCCACAACCATATAGTGCTTAGCATTATGGTTTGTAGGCCCAGCTACCCCAGTGCGAATGTGGGACAGGACGATTGATCGGCACAAACCTGAGGGTTGCTGCTTATTTCTCCCATGTGGACCAAAAAAGAAGGGGCTCATGGTCAACAGTTCAACTATATTTTCTACTGAACCTTTAAGAAAGAGAGAAAAATTGAAAGATTGAAATGTGCTATTGTACTTGTGTTAAGAAGTACTGTGCACGGTGTATTCTAATTTTAATCCCTCCAGTGAACATAGGGCAGCTTTCCCATATGGTCTAGCGGTTAGGATTCCTGGTTTTCACCCAGGCGGCCCGGGTTCTACTCCCGGTATGGGAATCTGTGATTTTGATCTTGTTGAATTGAGAAATCTTTGCCGTCCTCTAAGCTGCGCTGCAGAGCCTTCCCAACCGCGTAATTCCTAAGTAACTCTTGCATCGAACCTGACGTGACACAGCTGATCCTGCTAATCAGCAGTTTGTCTGTTTCCGTGAAGATCAGCAATCCCAAAAGTATTTTCTCGCATTGAAATGGCATATCAAACAGAACTGTTTTGCAAAAATGTACTTATGCACAAGCTTGTGAAAAAATGTTAATGTTCTCGTCGTCTCCGCATTTGCCATTATCATAAGCGAGGTTTTGTACACCAGGCCGATTCTACTAATCAGCTGTTCAAACTTTTACGTGAAGATTATCAGTCACGAGAATATTTTTTCACAGTGATATAGCAGAGAAAACAGAACAGTGTGAAAAGAATGTCATTTTATTCAAGCTTGTGAAAAAAAGGCAATGTTTTCGTCATCTCCACATTTGCGGCTGTGGCAAGCGAGTTTCTCGTCCAGGACATGGAACAGTTTTTCTCTTCTCCTTTGACCGTGCGCCGTGATCGTATAGTGGTTAGTACTCTGCGTTGTGGCCGCAGCAACCCCGGTTCGAATCCGGGTCACGGCACTTGATCCTGTGAGTAGCTGCTCTGCTCTCCGGAGAGGACTGAAAAGAGGGGCTCATTTTAAGCACACTTTTTCTGCCAAACTTCCAGTTGTGCAAATGCATGGTTTTGACTCGGTCAGCTCGCCTGAAGAAAAATCTACTTTGATATCAATACAGGTCAGTCCCAGCCATCCAGCACCTTGTCATGCTTTCTTTCAATACTGGTGTTACACAAATGATTCACTATAATTAGCACTTAAACTACTTGAAGGTCCAGGGATTCAGATACCTTGTCCTCACCAAGGCAGCCTTAATTTGACTCCTGATATGGCAAAGTGAGTTTTTGACTCAAACACTTCAAAAGGACAGTCCAGGCTTGTAGGGTTTCATTTTGGCCCTTATAAGGCTAAGCAGTTTGAAGCACGAGGCATGTCCATCAGGGCACCATCTCAGGATTGCCCAACTGTCGACCGGGGCATAGACAGTCAGGTGCTTTTTCACACTACATGTAGAGACACTTGCCTTTAAACTTTTCAGTCAATAAAAGACTGGTCAATTTTTTGGGACAGGCATGAGGTAGAGAAGAAAGGACGGAACAATAAAAGATTGGAATGCGCTTATTGGTACTGTGTTGAAGTGTTATCATGTATTGTATTTTTCCTTTTGTTGGCCTCATGTAGACAACTTAGCCGCCTGTCCCATATGGTCTAGCGGTAAGGATTCCTGGTTCTCACCCAGGCGGCCCGGGTTCAACTCCCGGTATGGGAATCAGTCTCTTTAACTGGGTCAATTGCGATGATTTAGACATCTTTGAAATTGCACTGCAGAGTGCGCCTCAGCATGCAAGTCCTTGTTCGGTATTGCTTCAAACCTAATGTGGCTCAGTTGATTCTACTAATCAGCTGTCCAACCATTGACCTGAAGGAAAAAAATCGCGAGAAAATATTCACAGAGACATGGCAGATTAAATAGATGAGTATCACAAGAATGAACTTTTCTCCAAGCTTGTGAAAAAAGGGCAATTTACTTGTCTTTTGCCCATTTGCGATGACAAAGAGCTAATTTCTAGAGGGGGCAATGGAACAGTCATTCTGCCCCATTTCACCAGTGTGGCCACAACCATATAGTGCTTAGCATTATGGTTTGTAGGCCCAGCTACCCCAGTGCGAATGTGGGACAGGACGATTGATCGGCACAAACCTGAGGGTTGCTGCTTATTTCTCCCATGTGGACCAAAAAAGAAGGGGCTCATGGTCAACAGTTCAACTATATTTTCTACTGAACCTTTAAGAAAGAGAGAAAAATTGAAAGATTGAAATGTGCTATTGTACTTGTGTTAAGAAGTACTGTGCACGTTGTATTCTAATTTTATTCCCTCCAGTGAACATAGGGCAGCTTTCCCATATGGTCTAGCGGTTAGGGTTCCTGGTTTTCACCCAGGCGGCCCGGGTTCAACTCCTGGTATGGGAATCTGTGATTTTGATCTTGTTGAATTGAGAAATCTTTGCCGTCCTCTCAGCTGCGCTGCAGAGCCTTCCCAACCGCGTAATTCCTAAGTAACTCTTGCATCGAACCTGACGTGACACAGCTGATCCTGCTAATCAGCAGTTTGTCTGTTTCCGTGAAGATCAGCAATCCCAAAAGTATTTTCTCGCATTGAAATGGCATATCAAACAGAACTGTTTTGCAAAAATGTACTTATGCACAAGCTTGTGAAAAAATGTTAATGTTCTCGTCGTCTCCGCATTTGCCATTATCATAAGCGAGGTTTTGTACACCAGGCCGATTCTACTAATCAGCTGTTCAAACTTTAATGTGAAGATTATCAGTCACGAGAATATTTTTTCACAGTGATATAGCACAGAAAACAGAACAGTGTGAAAAGAATGTCATTTTATTCAAGCTTGTGAAAAAAAGGCAATGTTTTCGTCATCTCCACATTTGCGGCTGTGGCAAGCGAGTTTCTCGTCCAGGACATGGAGCAGTTTTTCTCTTCTCCTTTGACCGTGCGCCGTGATCGTATAGTGGTTAGTACTCTGCGTTGTGGCCGCAGCAACCCCGGTTCGAATCCGGGTCACGGCACTTGATCCTGTGAGTAGCTGCTCTGCTCTCCAGAGAGGACTGAAAAGAGGGGCTCATTTTAAGCACACTTTTTCTGCCAAACTTCCAGTTGTGCAAATGCATGGTTTTGACTCGGTCAGTTCGCCTGAAGAAAAATCTACTTTGATATCAATACAGGTCAGTCCCAGCCATCCAGCACCTTGTCATGCTTTCTTTCAATACTGGTGTTACACAAATGATTCACTATAATTAGCACTTAAACTACTTGAAGGTCCAGGGATTCAGATACCTTGTCCTCACCAAGGCAGCCTTAATTTGACTCCTGATATGGCAAAGTGAGTTTTTGACTCAAACACTTCAAAAGGACAGTCCAGGCTTGTAGGGTTTCATTTTGGCCCTTATAAGGCTAAGCAGTTTGAAGCACGAGGCATGTCCATCAGGGCACCATCTCAGGATTGCCCAACTGTCGACCGGGGCATAGACAGTCAGGTGCTTTTTCACACTACATGTAGAGACACTTGCCTTTAAACTTTTCAGTCAATAAAAGACTGGTCAATTTTTTGGGACAGGCATGAGGTAGAGAAGAAAGGACGGAACAATAAAAGATTGGAATGCGCTTATTGGTACTGTGTTGAAGTGTTATCATGTATTGTATTTTTCCTTTTGTTGGCCTCAGGTAGACAACTTAGCCGCCTGTCCCATATGGTCTAGCGGTAAGGATTCCTGGTTCTCACCTAGGCGGCCCGGGTTCAACTCCCGGTATGGGAATCAGTCTCTTTAACTGGGTCAATTGCGATGATTTAGACATCTTTGAAATTGCACTGCAGAGTGCGCCTCAGCATGCAAGTCCTTGTTCGGTATTGCTTCAAACCTAATGTGGCTCAGTTGATTCTACTAATCAGCTGTCCAACCATTGACCTGAAGGAAAAAAATCGCGAGAAAATATTCACAGAGACATGGCAGATTAAATAGATGAGTATCACAAGAATGAACTTTTCTCCAAGCTTGTGAAAAAAAGGGCAATTTACTTGTCTTTTGCCCATTTGCGATGACAAAGAGCTAATTTCTAGAGGGGGCAATGGAACAGTCATTCTGCCCCATTTCACCAGTGTGGCCACAACCATATAGTGCTTAGCATTATGGTTTGTAGGCCCAGCTACCCCAGTGCGAATGTGGGACAGGACGATTGATCGGCACAAACCTGAGGGTTGCTGCTTATTTCTCCCATGTGGACCAAAAAAGAAGGGGCTCATGGTCAACAGTTCAACTATATTTTCTACTGAACCTTTAAGAAAGACAGAAAAATTGAAAGATTGAAATGTGCTATTGTACTTGTGTTAAGAAGTACTGTGCACGTTGTATTCTAATTTTATTCCCTCCAGTGAACATAGGGCAGCTTTCCCATATGGTCTAGCGGTTAGAATTCCTGGTTTTCACCCAGGCGGCCCGGGTTCAACTCCTGGTATGGGAATCTGTGATTTTGATCTTGTTGAATTGAGAAATCTTTGCCGTCCTCTAAGCTGCGCTGCAGAGCCTTCCCAACCGCGTAATTCCTAAGTAACTCTTGCATCGAACCTGACGTGACACAGCTGATCCTGCTAATCAGCAGTTTGTCTGTTTCCGTGAAGATCAGCAATCCCAAAAGTATTTTCTCGCATTGAAATGGCATATCAAACAGAACTGTTTTGCAAAAATGTACTTATGCACAAGCTTGTGAAAAAATGTTAATGTTCTCGTCGTCTCCGCATTTGCCATTATCATAAGCGAGGTTTTGTACACCAGGCCGATTCTACTAATCAGCTGTTCAAACTTTTACGTGAAGATTATCAGTCACGAGAATATTTTTTCACAGTGATATAGCACAGAAAACAGAACAGTGTGAAAAGAATGTCATTTTATTCAAGCTTGTGAAAAAAAGACAATGTTTTCGTCATCTCCACATTTGCGGCTGTGGCAAGCGAGTTTCTCGTCCAGGACATGGAACAGTTTTTCTCTTCTCCTTTGACCGTGCGCTGTGATCGTATAGTGGTTAGTACTCTGCGTTGTAGCCGCAGCAACCCCGGTTCAAATCCGGGTCACGGCACTTGATCCTGTGAGTAGCTGCTCTGCTCTCCTGAGAGGACTGAAAAGAGGGGCTCATTTTAAGCACACTTTTTCTGCCAAACTTCCAGTTGTGCAAATGCATGGTTTTGACTCGGTCAGTTCGCCTGAAGAAAAATCTACTTTGATATCAATACAGGTCAGTCCCAGCCATCCAGCACCTTGTCATGCTTTCTTTCAATACTGGTGTTACACAAATGATTCACTATAATTAGCACTTAAACTACTTGAAGGTCCAGGGATTCAGATACCTTGTCCTCACCAAGGCAGCCTTAATTTGACTCCTGATATGGCAAAGTGAGTTTTTGACTCAAACACTTCAAAAGGACAGTCCAGGCTTGTAGGGTTTCATTTTGGCCCTTATAAGGCTAAGCAGTTTGAAGCACGAGGCATGTCCATCAGGGCACCATCTCAGGATTGCCCAACTGTCGACCGGGGCATAGACAGTCAGGTGCTTTTTCACACTACATGTAGAGACACTTGCCTTTAAACTTTTCAGTCAATAAAAGACTGGTCAATTTTTTGGGACAGGCATGAGGTAGAGAAGAAAGGACGGAACAATAAAAGATTGGAATGCGCTTATTGGTACTGTGTTGAAGTGTTATCATGTATTGTATTTTTCCTTTTGTTGGCCTCATGTAGACAACTTAGCCACCTGTCCCATATGGTCTAGCGGTAAGGATTCTTGGTTCTCACCCAGGCGGCCCGGGTTCAACTCCCGGTATGGGAATCAGTCTCTTTAACTGGGTCAATTGCGATGATTTAGACATCTTTGAAGTTGCACTGCAGAGTGCGCCTCAGCATGCAAGTCCTTGTTCGGTATTGCTTCAAACCTAATGTGGCTCAGTTGATTCTACTAATCAGCTGTCCAACCATTGACCTGAAGGAAAAAAATCGCGAAAAAATATTCACAGAGACATGGCAGATTAAATAGATGAGTATCACAAGAATGAACTTTTCTCCAAGCTTGTGAAAAAAGGGCAATTTACTTGTCTTTTGCCCATTTGCGATGACAAAGAGCTAATTTCTAGAGGGGGCAATGGAACAGTCATTCTGCCCCATTTCACCAGTGTGGCCACAACCATATAGTGCTTAGCATTATGGTTTGTAGGCCCAGCTACCCCAGTGCGAATGTGGGACAGGACGATTGATCGGCACAAACCTGAGGGTTGCTGCTTATTTCTCCCATGTGGACCAAAAAAGAAGGGGCTCATGGTCAACAGTTCAACTATATTTTCTACTGAACCTTTAAGAAAGAGAGAAAAATTGAAAGATTGAAATGTGCTATTGTACTTGTGTTAAGAAGTACTGTGCACGTTGTATTCTAATTTTATTCCCTCCAGTGAACAGAGGGCAGCTTTCCCATATGGTCTAGCGGTTAGGATTCCTGGTTTTCACCCAGGCGGCCCGGGTTCAACTCCCGGTATGGGAATCTGTGATTTTGATCTTGTTGAATTGAGAAATCTTTGCCGTCCTCTCAGCTGCGCTGCAGAGCCTTCCCAACCGCGTAATTCCTAAGTAACTCTTGCATCGAACCTGACGTGACACAGCTGATCCTGCTAATCAGCAGTTTGTCTGTTTCCGTGAAGATCAGCAATCCCAAAAGTATTTTCTGGCATTGAAATGGCATATCAAACAGAACTGTTTTGCAAAAATGTACTTATGCACAAGCTTGTGAAAAAATGTTAATGTTCTCGTCGTCTCCGCATTTGCCATTATCATAAGCGAGGTTTTGTACACCAGGCCGATTCTACTAATCAGCTGTTCAAACTTTTACGTGAAGATTATCAGTCACGAGAATATTTTTTCACAGTGATATAGCACAGAAAACAGAACAGTGTGAAAAGAATGTCATTTTATTCAAGCTTGTGAAAAAAAGGCAATGTTTTCGTCATCTCCACATTTGCGGCTGCGGCAAGCCAGTTTCTCGTCCAGGACATGGAACAGTTTTTCTCTTCTCCTTTGACCGTGCGCTGTGATCGTATAGTGGTTAGTACTCTGCGTTGTGGCCGCAGCAACCCCGGTTCGAATCCGGGTCACGGCACTTGATCCTGTGAGTAGCTGCTCTGCTCTCCTGAGAGGACTGAAAAGAGGGGCTCATTTTAAGCACACTTTTTCTGCCAAACTTCCAGTTGTGCAAATGCATGGTTTTGACTCGGTCAGTTCGCCTGAAGAAAAATCTACTTTGATATCAATACAGGTCAGTCCCAGCCATCCAGCACCTTTTCATGCTTTCTTTCAATACTGGTGTTACACAAATGATTCACTATAATTAGCACTTAAACTACTTGAAGGTCCAGGGATTCAGATACCTTGTCCTCACCAAGGCAGCCTTAATTTGACTCCTGATATGGCAAAGTGAGTTTTTGACTCAAACACTTCAAAAGGACAGTCCAGGCTTGTAGGGTTTCATTTTGGCCCTTATAAGGCTAAGCAGTTTGAAGCACGAGGCATGTCCATCAGGGCACCATCTCAGGATTGCCCAACTGTCGACCGGGGCATAGACAGTCAGGTGCTTTTTCACACTACATGTAGAGACACTTGCCTTTAAACTTTTCAGTCAATAAAAGACTGGTCAATTTTTTGGGACAGGCATGAGGTAGAGAAGAAAGGACGGAACAATAAAAGATTGGAATGCGCTTATTGGTACTGTGTTGAAGTGTTATCATGTATTGTATTTTTCCTTTTGTTGGCCTCATGTAGACAACTTAGCCGCCTGTCCCATATGGTCTAGCGGTAAGGATTCCTGGTTCTCACCCAGGCGGCCCGGGTTCAACTCTCGGTATGGGAATCAGTCTCTTTAACTGGGTCAATTGCGATGATTTAGACATCTTTGAAGTTGCACTGCAGAGTGCGCCTCAGCATGCAAGTCCTTGTTCGGTATTGCTTCAAACCTAATGTGGCTCAGTTGATTCTACTAATCAGCTGTCCAACCATTGACCTAAAGGAAAAAAATCGCGAGAAAATATTCACAGAGACATGGCAGATTAAATAGATGAGTATCACAAGAATGAACTTTTCTCCAAGCTTGTGAAAAAAGGGCAATTTACTTGTCTTTTGCCCATTTGCGATGACAAAGAGCTAATTTCTAGAGGGGGCAATGGAACAGTCATTCTGCCCCATTTCACCAGTGTGGCCACAACCATATAGTGCTTAGCATTATGGTTTGTAGGCCCAGCTACCCCAGTGCGAATGTGGGACAGGACGATTGATCGGCACAAACCTGAGGGTTGCTGCTTATTTCTCCCATGTGGACCAAAAAAGAAGGGGCTCATGGTCAACAGTTCAACTATATTTTCTACTGAACCTTTAAGAAAGAGAGAAAAATTGAAAGATTGAAATGTGCTATTGTACTTGTGTTAAGAAGTACTGTGCACGTTGTATTCTAATTTTATTCCCTCCAGTGAACAAAGTGCAGCTTTCCCATATGGTCTAGCGGTTAGGATTCCTGGTTTTCACCCAGGCGGCCCGGGTTCAACTCCCGGTATGGGAATCTGTGATTTTGATCTTGTTGAATTGAGAAATCTTTGCCGTCCTCTAAGCTGCGCTGCAGAGCCTTCCCAACCGCGTAATTCCTAAGTAACTCTTGCATCGAACCTGACGTGACACAGCTGATCCTGCTAATCAGCAGTTTGTCTGTTTCCGTGAAGATCAGCAATCCCAAAAGTATTTTCTCGCATTGAAATGGCATATCAAACAGAACTGTTTTGCAAAAATGTACTTATGCACAAGCTTGTGAAAAAATGTTAATGTTCTCGTCGTCTCCGCATTTGCCATTATCATAAGCGAGGTTTTGTACACCAGGCCGATTCTACTAATCAGCTGTTCAAACTTTTACGTGAAGATTATCAGTCACGAGAATATTTTTTCACAGTGATATAGCACAGAAAACAGAACAGTGTGAAAAGAATGTCATTTTATTCAAGCTTGTGAAAAAAAGGCAATGTTTTCGTCATCTCCACATTTGCGGCTGTGGCAAGCGAGTTTCTCGTCCAGGACATGGAACAGTTTTTCTCTTCTCCTTTGACCGTGCGCTGTGATCGTATAGTGGTTAGTACTCTGCGTTGTGGCCGCAGCAACCCCGGTTTGAATCTGGGTCACGGCACTTGATCCTGTGAGTAGCTGCTCTGCTCTCCTGAGAGGACTGAAAAGAGGGGCTCATTTTAAGCACACTTTTTCTGCCAAACTTCCAGTTGTGCAAATGCATGGTTTTGACTCGGTCAGTTCGCCTGAAGAAAAATCTACTTTGATATCAATACAGGTCAGTCCCAGCCATCCAGCACCTTGTCATGCTTTCTTTCAATACTGGTGTTACACAAATGATTCACTATAATTAGCACTTAAACTACTTGAAGGTCCAGGGATTCAGATACCTTGTCCTCACCAAGGCAGCCTTAATTTGACTCCTGATATGGCAAAGTGAGTTTTTGACTCAAACACTTCAAAAGGACAGTCCAGGCTTGTAGGGTTTCATTTTGGCCCTTATAAGGCTAAGCAGTTTGAAGCACGAGGCATGTCCATCAGGGCACCATCTCAGGATTGCCCAACTGTCGACCGGGGCATAGACAGTCAGGTGCTTTTTCACACTACATGTAGACACACTTGCCTTTAAACTTTTCAGTCAATAAAAGACTGGTCAATTTTTTGGGACAGGCATGAGGTAGAGAAGAAAGGACGGAACAATAAAAGATTGGAATGCGCTTATTGGTACTGTGTTGAAGTGTTATCATGTATTGTATTTTTCCTTTTGTTGGCCTCATGTAGACAACTTAGCCACCTGTCCCATATGGTCTAGCGGTAAGGATTCCTGGTTCTCACCCAGGCGGCCCGGGTTCAACTCCCGGTATGGGAATCAGTCTCTTTAACTGGGGCAATTGCGATGATTTAGACATCTTTGAAGTTGCACTGCAGAGTGCGCCTCAGCATGCAAGTCCTTGTTCGGTATTGCTTCAAACCTAATGTGGCTCAGTTGATTCTACTAATCAGCTGTCCAACCATTGACCTGAAGGAAAAAAATCGCGAGAAAATATTCACAGAGACATGGCAGATTAAATAGATGAGTATCACAAGAATGAACTTTTCTCCAAGCTTGTGAAAAAAGGGCAATTTACTTGTCTTTTGCCCATTTGCGATGACAAAGAGCTAATTTCTAGAGGGGGCAATGGAACAGTCATTCTGCCCCATTTCACCAGTGTGGCCACAACCATATAGTGCTTAGCATTATGGTTTGTAGGCCCAGCTACCCCAGTGCGAATGTGGGACAGGACGATTGATCGGCACAAACCTGAGGGTTGCTGCTTATTTCTCCCATGTGGACCAAAAAAGAAGGGGCTCATGGTCAACAGTTCAACTATATTTTCTACTGAACCTTTAAGAAAGAGAGAAAAATTGAAAGATTGAAATGTGCTATTGTACTTGTGTTAAGAAGTACTGTGCACTTTGTATTCTAATTTTATTCCCTCCAGTGTACATAGGGCAGCTTTCCCATATGGTCTAGCGGTTAGGATTCCTGGTTTTCACCCAGGCGGCCCGGGTTCAACTCCCGGTATGGGAATCTGTGATTTTGATCTTGTTGAATTGAGAAATCTTTGCCGTCCTCTAAGCTGCGCTGCAGAGCCTTCCCAACCGCGTAATTCCTAAGTAACTCTTGCATCGAACCTGACGTGACACAACTGATCCTGCTAATCAGCAGTTTGTCTGTTTCCGTGAAGATCAGCAATCCCAAAAGTATTTTCTCGCATTGAAATGGCATATCAAACAGAACTGTTTTGCAAAAATGTACTTATGCACAAGCTTGTGAAAAAATGTTAATGTTCTCGTCATCTCCGCATTTGCCATTATCATAAGCGAGGTTTTGTACACCAGGCCGATTCTACTAATCAGCTGTTCAAACTTTAATGTGAAGATTATCAGTCACGAGAATATTTTTTCACAGTGATATAGCACAGAAAACAGAACAGTGTGAAAAGAATGTCATTTTATTCAAGCTTGTGAAAAAAAGGCAATTTTTCGTCATCTCCACATTTGCGGCTGTGGCAAGCAAGTTTCTCGTCCAGGACATGGAACAGTTTTTCTCTTCTCCTTTGACCGTGCGCCGTGATCGTATAGTGGTTAGTACTCTGCGTTGTGGCCGCAGCAACCCCGGTTCGAATCCGGGTCACGGCACTTGATCCTGTGAGTAGCTGCTCTGCTCTCCTGAGAGGACTGAAAAGAGGGGCTCATTTTAAGCACACTTTTTCTGCCAAACTTCCAGTTGTGCAAATGCATGGTTTTGACTCGGTCAGTTCGCCTGAAGAAAAATCTACTTTGATATCAATACAGGTCAGTCCCAGCCATCCAGCACCTTGTCATGCTTTCTTTCAATACTGGTGTTACACAAATGATTCACTATAATTAGCACTTAAACTACTTGAAGGTCCAGGGATTCAGATACCTTGTCCTCACCAAGGCAGCCTTAATTTGACTCCTGATATGGCAAAGTGAGTTTTTGACTCAAACACTTCAAAAGGACAGTCCAGGCTTGTAGGGTTTCATTTTGGCCCTTATAAGGCTAAGCAGTTTGAAGCACGAGGCATGTCCATCAGGGCACCATCTCAGGATTGCCCAACTGTCGACCGGGGCATAGACAGTCAGGTGCTTTTTCACACTACATGTAGACACACTTGCCTTTAAACTTTTCAGTCAATAAAAGACTGGTCAATTTTTTGGGACAGGCATGAGGTAGAGAAGAAAGGACGGAACAATAAAAGATTGGAATGCGCTTATTGGTACTGTGTTGAAGTGTTATCATGTATTGTATTTTTCCTTTTGTTGGCCTCATGTAGACAACTTAGCCACCTGTCCCATATGGTCTAGCGGTAAGGATTCCTGGTTCTCACCCAGGCGGCCCGGGTTCAACTCCCGGTATGGGAATCAGTCTCTTTAACTGGGTCAATTGCGATGATTTAGACATCTTTGAAGTTGCACTGCAGAGTGCGCCTCAGCATGCAAGTCCTTGTTCGGTATTGCTTCAAACCTAATGTGGCTCAGTTGATTCTACTAATCAGCTGTCCAACCATTGACCTGAAGGAAAAAAATCGCGAGAAAATATTCACAGAGACATGGCAGATTAAATAGATGAGTATCACAAGAATGAACTTTTCTCCAAGCTTGTGAAAAAAGGGCAATTTACTTGTCTTTTGCCCATTTGCGATGACAAAGAGCTAATTTCTAGAGGGGGCAATGGAACAGTCATTCTGCCCCATTTCACCAGTGTGGCCACAACCATATAGTGCTTAGCATTATGGTTTGTAGGCCCAGCTACCCCAGTGCGAATGTGGGACAGGACGATTGATCGGCACAAACCTGAGGGTTGCTGCTTATTTCTCCCATGTGGACCAAAAAAGAAGGGGCTCATGGTCAACAGTTCAACTATATTTTCTACTGAACCTTTAAGAAAGAGAGAAAAATTGAAAGATTGAAATGTGCTATTGTACGTGTGTTAAGAAGTACTGTGCACGTTGTATTCTAATTTTATTCCCTCCAGTGAACAGAGGGCAGCTTTCCCATTTGGTCTAGCGGTTAGGATTCCTGGTTTTCACCCAGGCGGCCCGGATTCAACTCCCGGTATGGGAATCTGTGATTTTGATCTTGTTGAATTGAGAAATCTTTGCCGTCCTCTCAGCTGCGCTGCAGAGCCTTCCCAACCGCGTAATTCCTAAGTAACTCTTGCATCGAACCTGACGTGACACAGCTGATCCTGCTAATCAGCAGTTTGTCTGTTTCCGTGAAGATCAGCAATCCCAAAAGTATTTTCTGGCATTGAAATGGCATATCAAACAGAACTGTTTTGCAAAAATGTACTTATGCACAAGCTTGTGAAAAAATGTTAATGTTCTCGTCGTCTCCGCATTTGCCATTATCATAAGCGAGGTTTTGTACACCAGGCCGATTCTACTAATCAGCTGTTCAAACTTTTACGTGAAGATTATCAGTCACGAGAATATTTTTTCACAGTGATATAGCACAGAAAACAGAACAGTGTGAAAAGAATGTCATTTTATTCAAGCTTGTGAAAAAAAGGCAATGTTTTCGTCATCTCCACATTTGCGGCTGTGGCAAGCCAGTTTCTCGTCCAGGACATGGAACAGTTTTTCTCTTCTCTTTTGACCGTGCGCTGTGATCGTATAGTGGTTAGTACTCTGCGTTGTGGCCGCAGCAACCCCGGTTCGAATCCGGGTCACGGCACTTGATCCTGTGAGTAGCTGCTCTGCTCTCCTGAGAGGACTGAAAAGAGGGGCTCATTTTAAGCACACTTTTTCTGCCAAACTTCCAGTTGTGCAAATGCATGGTTTTGACTCGGTCAGTTCGCCTGAAGAAAAATCTACTTTGATATCAATACAGGTCAGTCCCAGCCATCCAGCACCTTTTCATGCTTTCTTTCAATACTGGTGTTACACAAATGATTCACTATAATTAGCACTTAAACTACTTGAAGGTCCAGGGATTCAGATACCTTGTCCTCACCAAGGCAGCCTTAATTTGACTCCTGATATGGCAAAGTGAGTTTTTGACTCAAACACTTCAAAAGGACAGTCCAGGCTTGTAGGGTTTCATTTTGGCCCTTATAAGGCTAAGCAGTTTGAAGCACGAGGCATGTCCATCAGGGCACCATCTCAGGATTGCCCAACTGTCGACCGGGGCATAGACAGTCAGGTGCTTTTTCACACTACATGTAGAGACACTTGCCTTTAAACTTTTCAGTCAATAAAAGACTGGTCAATTTTTTGGGACAGGCATGAGGTAGAGAAGAAAGGACGGAACAATAAAAGATTGGAATGCGCTTATTGGTACTGTGTTGAAGTGTTATCATGTATTGTATTTTTCCTTTTGTTGGCCTCATGTAGACAACTTAGCCGCCTGTCCCATATGGTCTAGCGGTAAGGATTCCTGGTTCTCACCCAGGCGGCCCGGGTTCAACTCTCGGTATGGGAATCAGTCTCTTTAACTGGGTCAATTGCGATGATTTAGACATCTTTGAAGTTGCACTGCAGAGTGTGCCTCAGCATGCAAGTCCTTGTTCGGTATTGCTTCAAACCTAATGTGGCTCAGTTGATTCTACTAATCAGCTGTCCAACCATTGACCTAAAGGAAAAAAATCGCGAGAAAATATTCACAGAGACATGGCAGATTAAATAGATGAGTATCACAAGAATGAACTTTTCTCCAAGCTTGTGAAAAAAGGGCAATTTACTTGTCTTTTGCCCATTTGCGATGACAAAGAGCTAATTTCTAGAGGGGGCAATGGAACAGTCATTCTGCCCCATTTCACCAGTGTGGCCACAACCATATAGTGCTTAGCATTATGGTTTGTAGGCCCAGCTACCCCAGTGCGAATGTGGGACAGGACGATTGATCGGCACAAACCTGAGGGTTGCTGCTTATTTCTCCCATGTGGACCAAAAAAGAAGGGGCTCATGGTCAACAGTTCAACTATATTTTCTACTGAACCTTTAAGAAAGAGAGAAAAATTGAAAGATTGAAATGTGCTATTGTACTTGTGTTAAGAAGTACTGTGCACGTTGTATTCTAATTTTATTCCCTCCAGTGAACAAAGTGCAGCTTTCCCATATGGTCTAGCGGTTAGGATTCCTGGTTTTCACCCAGGCGGCCCGGGTTCAACTCCCGGTATGGGAATCTGTGATTTTGATCTTGTTGAATTGAGAAATCTTTGCCGTCCTCTAAGCTGCGCTGCAGAGCCTTCCCAACCGCGTAATTCCTAAGTAACTCTTGCATCGAACCTGACGTGACACAGCTGATCCTGCTAATCAGCAGTTTGTCTGTTTCCGTGAAGATCAGCAATCCCAAAAGTATTTTCTCGCATTGAAATGGCATATCAAACAGAACTGTTTTGCAAAAATGTACTTATGCACAAGCTTGTGAAAAAATGTTAATGTTCTCGTCGTCTCCGCATTTGCCATTATCATAAGCGAGGTTTTGTACACCAGGCCGATTCTACTAATCAGCTGTTCAAACTTTTACGTGAAGATTATCAGTCACGAGAATATTTTTTCACAGTGATATAGCACAGAAAACAGAACAGTGTGAAAAGAATGTCATTTTATTCAAGCTTGTGAAAAAAAGGCAATGTTTTCGTCATCTCCACATTTGCGGCTGTGGCAAGCGAGTTTCTCGTCCAGGACATGGAACAGTTTTTCTCTTCTCCTTTGACCGTGCGCTGTGATCGTATAGTGGTTAGTACTCTGCGTTGTGGCCGCAGCAACCCCGGTTTGAATCTGGGTCACGGCACTTGATCCTGTGAGTAGCTGCTCTGCTCTCCTGAGAGGACTGAAAAGAGGGGCTCATTTTAAGCACACTTTTTCTGCCAAACTTCCAGTTGTGCAAATGCATGGTTTTGACTCGGTCAGTTCGCCTGAAGAAAAATCTACTTTGATATCAATACAGGTCAGTCCCAGCCATCCAGCACCTTGTCATGCTTTCTTTCAATACTGGTGTTACACAAATGATTCACTATAATTAGCACTTAAACTACTTGAAGGTCCAGGGATTCAGATACCTTGTCCTCACCAAGGCAGCCTTAATTTGACTCCTGATATGGCAAAGTGAGTTTTTGACTCAAACACTTCAAAAGGACAGTCCAGGCTTGTAGGGTTTCATTTTGGCCCTTATAAGGCTAAGCAGTTTGAAGCACGAGGCATGTCCATCAGGGCACCATCTCAGGATTGCCCAACTGTCGACCGGGGCATAGACAGTCAGGTGCTTTTTCACACTACATGTAGACACACTTGCCTTTAAACTTTTCAGTCAATAAAAGACTGGTCAATTTTTTGGGACAGGCATGAGGTAGAGAAGAAAGGACGGAACAATAAAAGATTGGAATGCGCTTATTGGTACTGTGTTGAAGTGTTATCATGTATTGTATTTTTCCTTTTGTTGGCCTCATGTAGACAACTTAGCCACCTGTCCCATATGGTCTAGCGGTAAGGATTCCTGGTTCTCACCCAGGCGGCCCGGGTTCAACTCCCGGTATGGGAATCAGTCTCTTTAACTGGGGCAATTGCGATGATTTAGACATCTTTGAAGTTGCACTGCAGAGTGCGCCTCAGCATGCAAGTCCTTGTTCGGTATTGCTTCAAACCTAATGTGGCTCAGTTGATTCTACTAATCAGCTGTCCAACCATTGACCTGAAGGAAAAAAATCGCGAGAAAATATTCACAGAGACATGGCAGATTAAATAGATGAGTATCACAAGAATGAACTTTTCTCCAAGCTTGTGAAAAAAGGGCAATTTACTTGTCTTTTGCCCATTTGCGATGACAAAGAGCTAATTTCTAGAGGGGGCAATGGAACAGTCATTCTGCCCCATTTCACCAGTGTGGCCACAACCATATAGTGCTTAGCATTATGGTTTGTAGGCCCAGCTACCCCAGTGCGAATGTGGGACAGGACGATTGATCGGCACAAACCTGAGGGTTGCTGCTTATTTCTCCCATGTGGACCAAAAAAGAAGGGGCTCATGGTCAACAGTTCAACTATATTTTCTACTGAACCTTTAAGAAAGAGAGAAAAATTGAAAGATTGAAATGTGCTATTGTACTTGTGTTAAGAAGTACTGTGCACGTTGTATTCTAATTTTATTCCCTCCAGTGTACATAGGGCAGCTTTCCCATATGGTCTAGCGGTTAGGATTCCTGGTTTTCACCCAGGCGGCCCGGGTTCAACTCCCGGTATGGGAATCTGTGATTTTGATCTTGTTGAATTGAGAAATCTTTGCCGTCCTCTAAGCTGCGCTGCAGAGCCTTCCCAACCGCGTAATTCCTAAGTAACTCTTGCATCGAACCTGACGTGACACAACTGATCCTGCTAATCAGCAGTTTGTCTGTTTCCGTGAAGATCAGCAATCCCAAAAGTATTTTCTCGCATTGAAATGGCATATCAAACAGAACTGTTTTGCAAAAATGTACTTATGCACAAGCTTGTGAAAAAATGTTAATGTTCTCGTCATCTCCGCATTTGCCATTATCATAAGCGAGGTTTTGTACACCAGGCCGATTCTACTAATCAGCTGTTCAAACTTTAATGTGAAGATTATCAGTCACGAGAATATTTTTTCACAGTGATATAGCACAGAAAACAGAACAGTGTGAAAAGAATGTCATTTTATTCAAGCTTGTGAAAAAAAGGCAATTTTTCGTCATCTCCACATTTGCGGCTGTGGCAAGCGAGTTTCTCGTCCAGGACATGGAACAGTTTTTCTCTTCTCCTTTGACCGTGCGCCGTGATCGTATAGTGGTTAGTACTCTGCGTTGTGGCCGCAGCAACCCCGGTTCGAATCCGGGTCACGGCACTTGATCCTGTGAGTAGCTGCTCTGCTCTCCTGAGAGGACTGAAAAGAGGGGCTCATTTTAAGCACACTTTTTCTGCCAAACTTCCAGTTGTGCAAATGCATGGTTTTGACTCGGTCAGTTCGCCTGAAGAAAAATCTACTTTGATATCAATACAGGTCAGTCCCAGCCATCCAGCACCTTGTCATGCTTTCTTTCAATACTGGTGTTACACAAATGATTCACTATAATTAGCACTTAAACTACTTGAAGGTCCAGGGATTCAGATACCTTGTCCTCACCAAGGCAGCCTTAATTTGACTCCTGATATGGCAAAGTGAGTTTTTGACTCAAACACTTCAAAAGGACAGTCCAGGCTTGTAGGGTTTCATTTTGGCCCTTATAAGGCTAAGCAGTTTGAAGCACGAGGCATGTCCTTCAGGGCACCATCTCAGGATTGCCCAACTGTCGACCGGGGCATAGACAGTCAGGTGCTTTTTCACACTACATGTAGACACACTTGCCTTTAAACTTTTCAGTCAATAAAAGACTGGTCAATTTTTTGGGACAGGCATGAGGTAGAGAAGAAAGGACGGAACAATAAAAGATTGGAATGCGCTTATTGGTACTGTGTTGAAGTGTTATCATGTATTGTATTTTTCCTTTTGTTGGCCTCATGTAGACAACTTAGCCACCTGTCCCATATGGTCTAGCGGTAAGGATTCCTGGTTCTCACCCAGGCGGCCCGGGTTCAACTCCCGGTATGGGAATCAGTCTCTTTAACTGGGTCGATTGCGATGATTTAGACATCTTTGAAGTTGCACTGCAGAGTGCGCCTCAGCATGCAAGTCCTTGTTCGGTATTGCTTCAAACCTAATGTGGCTCAGTTGATTCTACTAATCAGCTGTCCAACCATTGACCTGAAGGAAAAAAATCGCGAGAAAATATTCACAGAGACATGGCAGATTAAATAGATGAGTATCACAAGAATGAACTTTTCTCCAAGCTTGTGAAAAAAGGGCAATTTACTTGTCTTTTGCCCATTTGCGATGACAAAGAGCTAATTTCTAGAGGGGGCAATGGAACAGTCATTCTGCCCCATTTCACCAGTGTGGCCACAACCATATAGTGCTTAGCATTATGGTTTGTAGGCCCAGCTACCCCAGTGCGAATGTGGGACAGGACGATTGATCGGCACAAACCTGAGGGTTGCTGCTTATTTCTCCCATGTGGACCAAAAAAGAAGGGGCTCATGGTCAAGAGTTCAACTATATTTTCTACTGAACCTTTAAGAAAGAGAGAAAAATTGAAAGATTGAAATGTGCTATTGTACTTGTGTTAAGAAGTACTGTGCACGTTGTATTCTAATTTTATTCCCTCCAGTGAACTTAGGGCAGCTTTCCCATATGGTCTAGCGGTTAGGATTCCTGGTTTTCACCCAGGCGTTCCGGGTTCAACTCCCGGTATGGGAATCTGTGATTTTGATATTGTTGAATTGAGAAATCTTTGCCGTCCTCTAAGCTGCGCTGCAGAGCCTTCCCAACCGCGTAATTCCTAAGTAACTCTTGCATCGAACCTGACGTGACACAGCTGATCCTGCTAATCAGCAGTTTGTCTGTTTCCGTGAAGATCAGCAATCCCAAAAGTATTTTCTCGCATTGAAATGGCATATCAAACAGAACTGTTTTGCAAAAATGTACTTATGCACAAGCTTGTGAAAAAATGTTAATGTTCTCGTCGTCTCCGCATTTGCCATTATCATAAGCGAGGTTTTGTACACCAGGCCGATTCTACTAATCAGCTGTTCAAACTTTTACGTGAAGATTATCAGTCACGAGAATATTTTTTCACAGTGATATAGCAGAGAAAACAGAACAGTGTGAAAAGAATGTCATTTTATTCAAGCTTGTGAAAAAAAGGCAATGTTTTCGTCATCTCCACATTTGCGGCTGTGGCAAGCGAGTTTCTCGTCCAGGACATGGAACAGTTTTTCTCTTCTCCTTTGACCGTGCGCCGTGATCGTATAGTGGTTAGTACTCTGAGTTGTGGCCGCAGCAACCCCGGTTCGAATCCGGGTCACGGCACTTGATCCTGTGAGTAACTGCTCTGCTCTCCTGAGAGGACTGAAAAGAGGGGCTCATTTTAAGCACACTTTTTCTGCCAAACTTCCAGTTGTGCAAATGCATGGTTTTGACTCGGTCAGTTCGCCTGAAGAAAAATCTACTTTGATATCAATACAGGTCAGTCCCAGCCATCCAGCACCTTGTCATCCTTTCTTTCAAGACTGGTGTTACACAAATGATTCACTATAATTAGCACTTAAACTACTTGAAGGTCCAGGGATTCAGATACCTTGTCCTCACCAAGGCAGCCTTAATTTGACTCCTGATATGGCAAAGTGAGTTTTTGACTCAAACACTTCAACAGGACAGTCCAGGCTTGTAGGGTTCCATTTTGGCCCTTATAAGGCTAAGCAGTTTGAAGCACGAGGCATGTCCATCAGGGCACCATCTCAGGATTGCCCAACTGTCGACCGGGGCATAGACAGTCAGGTGCTTTTTCACACTACATGTAGACACACTTGCCTTTAAACTTTTCAGTCAATAAAAGACTGGTCAATTTTTTGGGACAGGCATGAGGTAGAGAAGAAAGGACGGAACAATAAAAGATTGGAATGCGCTTATTGGTACTGTGTTGAAGTGTTATCATGTATTGTATTTTTCCTTTTGTTGGCCTCATGTAGACAACTTAGCCATATGGTCTAGCGGTAAGGATTCCTGGTTCTCACCCAGGCGGCCCGGGTTCAACTCCCGGTATGGGAATCAGTCTCTTTAACTGGGTCAATTGTGATGATTTAGAGATCTTTGAAGTTGCACTGCAGAGTGCGCCTCAGCATGCAAGTCCTTGTTCGGTATTGCTTCAAACCTAATGTGGCTCAGTTGATTCTACTAATCAGCTGTCCAACCATTGACCTGAAGGAAAAAAATCGCGAGAAAATATTCACAGAGACATGGCAGATTAAATAGATGAGTATCACAAGAATGAACTTTTCTCCAAGCTTGTGAAAAAAGGGCAATTTACTTGTCTTTTGCCCATTTGCGATGACAAAGAGCTAATTTCTAGAGGGGGCAATGGAACAGTCATTCTGCCCCATTTCACCAGTGTGGCCACAACCATATAGTGCTTAGCATTATGGTTTGTAGGCCCAGCTACCCCAGTGCGAATGTGGGACAGGACGATTGATCGGCACAAACCTGAGGGTTGCTGCTTATTTCTCCCATGTGGACCAAAAAAGAAGGGGCTCATGGTCAACAGTTCAACTATATTTTCTACTGAACCTTTAAGAAAGAGAGAAAAATTGAAAGATTGAAATGTGCTATTGTACTTGTGTTAAGAAGTACTGTGCACGTTGTATTCTAATTTTATTCCCTCCAGTGAACACAGGGCAGCTTTCCCATATGGTCTAGCGGTTAGGATTCCTGGTTTTCACCCAGGCGGCCCGGGTTCAACTCCCGGTATGGGAATCTGTGATTTTGATCTCGTTGAATTGAGAAATCTTTGCCGTCCTCTAAGCTGCGCTGCAGAGCTTTCCCAACTGCGTAATTCCGAAGTAACTCTTGCATCGAACCTGACGTGACACAGCTGATCCTGCTAATCAGCAGTTTGTCTGTTTCCGTGAAGATCAGCAATCCCAAAAGTATTTTCTCGCATTGAAATGGCATATCAAACAGAACTGTTTTGCAAAAATGTACTTATGCACAAGCTTGTGAAAAAATGTTAATGTTCTCGTCGTCTCCGCATTTGCCATTATCATAAGCGAGGTTTTGTACACCAGGCCGATTCTACTAATCAGCTGTTCAAACTTTTACGTGAAGATTATCAGTCACGAGAATATTTTTTCACAGTGATATAGCAGAGAAAACAGAACAGTGTGAAAAGAATGTCATTTTATTCAAGCTTGTGAAAAAAAGGCAATGTTTTCGTCATCTCCACATTTGCAGCTGTGGCAAGCGAGTTTCTCGTCCAGGACATGGAACAGTTTTTCTCTTCTCCTTTGACCGTGCGCCGTGATCGTATAGTGGTTAGTACTCTGCGTTGTGGCCGCAGCAACCCAGGTTCGAATCCGGGTCACGGCACTTGATCCTGTGAGTAGCTGCTCTGCTCTCCTGAGAGGACTGAAAAGAGGGGCTCATTTTAAGCACACTTTTTCTGCCAAACTTCCAGTTGTGCAAATGCATGGTTTTGACTCGGTCAGTTCGCCTGAAGAAAAATCTACTTTGATATCAATACAGGTCAGTCCCAGCCATCCAGCACCTTGTCATGCTTTCTTTCAATACTGGTGTTACACAAATGATTCACTATAATTAGCACTTAAACTACTTGAAGGTCCAGGGATTCAGATACCTTGTCCTCACCAAGGCAGCCTTAATTTGACTCCTGATATGGCAAAGTGAGTTTTTGACTCAAACACTTCAAAAGGACAGTCCAGGCTTGTAGGGTTTCATTTTGGCCCTTATAAGGCTAAGCAGTTTGAAGCACGAGGCATGTCCATCAGGGCACCATCTCAGGATTGCCCAACTGTCGACCGGGGCATAGACAGTCAGGTGCTTTTTCACACTACATGTAGAGACACTTGCCTTTAAACTTTTCAGTCAATAAAAGACTGGTCAATTTTTTGGGACAGGCATGAGGTAGAGAAGAAAGGACGGAACAATAAAAGATTGGAATGCGCTTATTGGTACTGTGTTGAAGTGTTATCATGTATTGTATTTTTCCTTTTGTTGGCCTCATGTAGACAACTTAGCCACCTGTCCCAAATGGTCTAGCGGTAAGGATTCCTGGTTCTCACCCAGGCGGCCCGGGTTCAACTCCCGGTATGGGAATCAGTCTCTTTAACTGGGTCAATTGCGATGATTTAGACATCTTTGAAGTTGCACTGCAGAGTGCGCCTCAGCATGCAAGTCCTTGTTCGGTATTGCTTCAAACCTAATGTGGCTCAGTTGATTCTACTAATCAGCTGTCCAACCATTGACCTGAAGGAAAAAAATCGCGAGAAAATATTCACAGAGACATGGCAGATTAAATAGATGAGTATCACAAGAATGAACTTTTCTCCAAGCTTGTGAAAAAAGGGCAATTTACTTGTCTTTTGCCCATTTGCGATGACAAAGAGCTAATTTCTAGAGGGGGCAATGGAACAGTCATTCTGCCCCATTTCACCAGTGTGGCCACAACCATATAGTGCTTAGCATTATGGTTTGTAGGCCCAGCTACCCCAGTGCGAATGTGGGACAGGACGATTGATCGGCACAAACCTGAGGGTTGCTGCTTATTTCTCCCATGTGGACCAAAAAAGAAGGGGCTCATGGTCAACAGTTCAACTATATTTTCTACTGAACCTTTAAGAAAGAGAGAAAAATTGAAAGATTGAAATGTGCTATTGTACTTGTGTTAAGAAGTACTGTGCACGTTGTATTCTAATTTTATTCCCTCCAGTGAACAGAGGGTAGCTTTCCCATATGGTCTAGCGGTTAGGATTCCTGGTTTTCACCCAGGCGGCCCGGGTTCAACTCCCGGTATGGGAATCTGTGATTTTGATCTTGTTGAATTGAGAAATCTTTGCCGTCCTCTAAGCTGCGCTGCAGAGCCTTCCCAACCGCGTAATTCCTAAGTAACTCTTGCATCGAACCTGAAGTGACACAGCTGATCCTGCTAATCAGCAGTTTGTCTGTTTCCGTGAAGATCAGCAATCCCAAAAGTATTTTCTCGCATTGAAATGGCATATCAAACAGAACTGTTTTGCAAAAATGTACTTTTGCACAAGCTTGTGAAAAAATGTTAATGTTCTCGTCGTCTCCGCATTTGCCATTATCATAAGCGAGGTTTTGTACACCAGGCCGATTCTACTAATCAGCTGTTCAAACTTTTACGTGAAGATTATCAGTCACGAGAATATTTTTTCACAGTGATATAGCACAGAAAACAGAACAGTGTGAAAAGAATGTCATTTTATTCAAGCTTGTGAAAAAAAGGCAATGTTTTCGTAATCTCCACATTTGCGGCTGTGGCAAGCGAGTTTCTCGTCCAGGACATGGAACAGTTTTTCTCTTCTCCTTTGACCGTGCGCCGTGATCGTATAGTGGTTAGTACTCTGCGTTGTGGCCGCAGCAACCCCGGTTGGAATCCGGGTCACGGCACTTGATCCTGTGAGTAGCTGCTCTGCTCTCCTGAGAGGACTGAAAAGAGGGGCTCATTTTAAGCACACTTTTTCTGCCAAACTTCCAGTTGTGCAAATGCATGGTTTTGACTCGGTCAGTTCGCCTGAAGAAAAATCTACTTTGATATCAATACAGGTCAGTCCCAGCCATCCAGCACCTTGTCATGCTTTCTTTCAATACTGGTGTTACACAAATGATTCACTATAATTAGCACTTAAACTACTTGAAGGTCCAGGGATTCAGATACCTTGTCCTCACCAAGGCAGCCTTAATTTGACTCCTGATATGGCAAAGTGAGTTTTTGACTCAAACACTTCAACAGGACAGTCCAGGCTTGTAGGGTTTCATTTTGGCCCTTATAAGGCTAAGCAGTTTGAAGCACGAGGCATGTCCATCAGGGCACCATCTCAGGATTGCCCAACTGTCGACCGGGGCAAAGACAGTCAGGTGCTTTTTCACACTACATGTAGACACACTTGCCTTTAAACTTTTCAGTCAATAAAAGACTGGTCAATTTTTGGGACAGGCATGAGGTAGAGAAGAAAGGACGGAACAATAAAAGATTGGAATGCGCTTATTGGTACTGTGTTGAAGTGTTATCATGTATTATATTTTTCCTTTTGTTGGCCTCATGTAGACAATTTAGCCACCTGTCCCATATGGTCTAGCGGTAAGGATTCCTGGGTCTCACCCAGGCGGCCCGGGTTCAACTCCCGGTATGGCAATCAGTCTCATTAACTGGGTCAATTGTGATGATTTAGACATCTTTGAAGTTGCACTGCAGAGTGCACCTCAGCATGCAAGTCCTTGTTCGGTATTGCTTCAAACCTAATGTGGCTCAGTTGATTCTACTAATCAGCTGTCCAACCATTGACCCGAAGGAAAAAAATCGCGAGAAAATATTCACAGAGACATGGCAGATTAAATAGATGAGTATCACAAGAATGAACTTTTCTCCAAGCTTGTGAAAAAAGGGCAATTTACTTGTCTTTTGCCCATTTGCGATGACAACGAGCTAATTTCTAGAGGGGGCAATGGAACAGTCATTCTGCCCCATTTCACCAGTGTGGCCACAACCATATAGTGCTTAGCATTATGGTTTGTAGGCCCAGCTACCCCAGTGCGAATGTGGGACAGGACGATTGATCGGCACAAACCTGAGGGTTGCTGCTTATTTCTCCCATGTGGACCAAAAAAGAAGGGGCTCATGGTCAACAGTTCAACTATATTTTCTACTGAACCTTTAAGAAAGAGAGAAAAATAAAAGATTGAAATGTGCTATTGTACTTGTGTTAAGAAGTACTGTGCACGTTGTATTCTAATTTTATTCCCTCCAATAAACATAGGGCAGCTTTCCCATATGGTCTAGCAGTTAGGATTCCTGGTTTTCAACCAGGCGGCCCGGGCTCAACTCCCGGTATGGGAATCTGTGATTTTGATCTTGTTGAATTGAGAAATCTTTGCCGTCCTCTAAGCTGCGCTGCAGAGCCTTCCCAACCGCGTAATTCCTAAGTAACTCTTGCATCGAACCTGAAGTGACACAGCTGATCCTGCTAATCAGCAGTTTGTCTGTTTCCGTGAAGATCAGCAATCCCAAAAGTATTTTCTCGCATTGAAATGGCATATCAAACAGAACTGTTTTGCAGAAATGTACTTTTGCACAAGCTTGTGAAAAAATGTCAATGTTCTCGTCGTCTCCGCATTTGCCATTATCATAAGCGAGGTTTTGTACACCAGGCCGATTCTACTAATCAGCTGTTCAAACTTTTACGTGAAGATTATCAGTCACGAGAATATTTTTTCACAGTGATATAGCACAGAAAACAGAACAGTGTGAAAAGAATGTCATTTTATTCAAGCTTGTGAAAAAAAGGCAATGTTTTCGTCATCTCCACATTTGCGGCTGTGGCAAGCGAGTTTCTCGTCCAGGACATGGAACAGTTTTTCTCTTCTCCTTTGACCGTGCGCCGTGATCGTATAGTGGTTAGTACTCTGCGTTGTGGCCGCAGCAACTCCGGTTCGAATCCGGGTCACGGCACTTGATCCTGTGAGTAGCTGCTCTGCTCTCCTGAGAGGACTGAAAAGAGGGGCTCATTTTAAGCACACTTTTTCTGCCAAACTTCCAGTTGTGCAAATGCATGGTTTTGACTCGGTCAGTTCGCCTGAAGAAAAATCTACTTTGATATCAATACAGGTCAGTCCCAGCCATCCAGCACCTTGTCATGCTTTCTTTCAATACTGGTGTTACACAAATGATTCCACTATAATTAGCACTTGTACTACTTGAAGGTCCAGGGATTCAGATACCTTGTCCTCACCAAGGCAGCCTTAATTTGACTCCTGATATGGCAAAGTGAGTTTTTGACTCAAACACTTCAACAGGACAGTCCAGGCTTGTAGGGTTTCATTTTGGCCCTTATAAGGCTAAGCAGTTTGAAGCACGAGGCATGTCCATCAGGGCACCATCTCAGGATTGCCCAACTGTCGACCGGGGCATAGACAGTCAGGTGCTTTTTCACACTACATGTAGACACACTTGCCTTTAAACTTTTCAGTCAATAAAAGACTGGTCAATTTTTGGGACAGGCATGAGGTAGAGAAGAAAGGACGGAACAATGAAAGATTGGAATGCGCTTATTGGTACTGTGTTGAAGTGTTATCATGTATTGTATTTTTCCTTTTGTTGGCCTCATGTAGACAATTTAGCCACCTGTCCCATATGGTCTAGCGGTAAGGATTCCTGGGTCTCACCTAGGCGCCCCGGGTTCAACTCCCGGTATGGGAATCAGTCTCTTTAACTGGGTCAATTGCGATGATTTAGACATCTTTGAAGTTGCACTGCAGAGTGCGCCTCAGCATGCAAGTCCTTGTTCGGTATTGCTTCAAACCTAATGTGGCTCAGTTGATTCTACTAATCAGCTGTCCAACCATTGACCTGAAGGAAAAAAATCGCGAGAAAATATTCACAGAGACATGGCAGATTAAATAGATGAGTATCACAAGAATGAACTTTTCTCCAAGCTTGTGAAAAAAGGGCAATTTACTTGTCTTTTGCCCATTTGCGATGACAACGAGCTAATTTCTAGAGGGGGCAATGGAACAGTCATTCTGCCCCATTTCACCAGTGTGGCCACAACCATATAGTGCTTAGCATTATGGTTTGTAGGCCCAGCTACCCCAGTGCGAATGTGGGACAGGACGATTGATCGGCACAAACCTGAGGGTTGCTGCTTATTTCTCCCATGTGGACCAAAAAAGAAGGGGCTCATGGTCAACAGTTCAACTATATTTTCTACTGAACCTTTAAGAAAGAGAGAAAAATTGAAATGTGCTATTGTACTTGTGTTAAGAAGTACTGTGCACGTTGTATTCTAATTTTATTCCCTCCAGTGAACATAGGGCAGCTTTCCCATATGGTCTAGCGGTTAGGATTCCTGGTTTTCACCCAGGCGGCCCGGGTTCAACTCCCGGTATGGGAATCTGTGATTTTGATCTTGTTGAATTGAGAAATCATTGCCGTCCTCTAAGCTCCGCTGCAGAGCCGTCCCAACCGCGTAATTCCTAAGTAACTCTTGCATCGAACCTGACGTGACACAGCTGATCCTGCTAATCAGCAGTTTGTCTGTTTCCGTGAAGATCAGCAATCCCAAAAGTATTTTCTCGCATTGAAATGGCATATCAAACAGAACTGTTTTGCAAAAATGTACTTATGCACAAGCTTGTGAAAAAATGTTAATGTTCTCGTCGTCTCCGCATTTGCCATTATCATAAGCGAGGTTTTGTACACCAGGCCGATTCTACTAATCAGCTGTTCAAACTTTTACGTGAAGATTATCAGTCACGAGAATATTTTTTCACAGTGATATAGCACAGAAAACAGAACAGTGTGAAAAGAATGTCATTTTATTCAAGCTTGTGAAAAAAAGGCAATGTTTTCGTCATCTCCACATTTGCGGCTGTGGCAAGCGAGTTTCTCGTCCAGGACATGGGACAGTTTTTCTCTTCTCCTTTGACCGTGCGCCGTGATCGTATAGTGTTTAGTACTCTGCGTTGTGGCCGCAGCAACCCCGGTTCAAATCCGGGTCACGGCACTTGATCCTGTGAGTAGCTGCTCTGCTCTCCTGAGAGGACTGAAAAGAGGGGCTCATTTTAAGCACACTTTTTCTGCCAAACTTCCAGTTGTGCAAATGCATGGTTTTGACTCGGTCAGTTCGCCTGAAGAAAAATCTACTTTGATATCAATACAGGTCAGTCCCAGCCATCCAGCACCTTGTCATGCTTTCTTTCAATACTAGTGTTCCACAAATGATTCCACTATTATTAGCACTTAAACTACTTGAAGGTCAAGGGATTCAGATACCTTGTCCTCACCAAGGCAGCCTTAATTTGACTCCTGATATGGCAAAGTGAGTTTTTGACTCAAACACTTCAACAGGACAGTCCAGGCTTGTAGGGTTTCATTTTGGCCCTTATAAGGCTAAGCAGTTTGAAGCACGAGGCATGTCCATCAGGGCACCATCTCAGGATTGCCCAACTGTCGACCGGGGTATAGACAGTCAGGTGCTTTTTCACACTACATGTAGACACACTTGCCTTTAAACTTTTCAGTCAATAAAAGACTGGTCAATTTTTGGGACAGGCATGAGGTAGAGAAGAAAGGACGGAACAATAAAAGATTGGAATGCGCTTATTGGTACTGTGTTGAAGTGTTATCATGTATTGTATTTTTCCTTTTGTTGGCCTCATGTAGACAATTTAGCCACCTGTCCCATATGGTCTAGCGGTAAGGATTCCTGGTTCTCACCCAGGCGGCCCGGGTTCAACTCCCTGTATGGCAATCAGTCTCTTTAACTGGGTCAATTGCGATGATTTAGACATCTTTGAAGTGGCACTGCAGAGTGCGCCTCAGCATGCAAGTCCTTGTTCGGAATTGCTTCAAACCTAATGTGGCTCAGTTGATTCTACTAATCAGCTGTCCAACCATTGACCTGAAGGAAAAAAAACGCGAGAAAATATTCACAGAGACATGGCAGATTAAATAGATGAGTATCACAAGAATGAACTTTTCTCCAAGCTTGTGAAAAAAGGGCAATTTACTTATCTTTTGCCCATTTGCGATGACAACGAGCTAATTTCTAGAGGGGGCAATGGAACAGTCATTCTGCCCCATTTCACCAGTGTGGCCACAACCATATAGTGCTTAGCATTATGGTTTGTAGGCCCAGCTACCCCAGTGCGAATGTGGGACAGGACGATTGATCGGCACAAACCTGAGGGTTGCTGCTTATTTCTCCCATGTGGACCAAAAAAGAAGGGGCTCATGGTCAACAGTTCAACTATATTTTCTACTGAACCTTTAAGAAAGAGAGAAAAATAAAAGATTGAAATGTGCTATTGTACTTGTGTTAAGAAGTACTGTGCACGTTGTATTCTAATTTTATTCCCTCCAGTGAACATAGGGCAGCTTTCCCATATGGTCTAGCGGTTAGGATTCCTGGTTTTCACCCAGGCGGCCCGGGTTCAACTCCCGGTATGGGAATCTGTGATTTTGATCTTGTTGAATTGAGAAATCTTTGCCGTCCTCTAAGCTGCGCTGCAGAGCCTTCCCAACCGCGTAATTCCTAAGTAACTCTTGCATCGAACCTGACGTGACACAGCTGATCCTGCCAATCAGCAGTTTGTCTGTTTCCGTGAAGATCAGCAATCCCAAAAGTATTTTCTCGCATTGAAATGGCATATCAAACAGAACTGTTTTGCAAAAATGTACTTATGCACAAGCTTGTGAAAAAATGTCAATGTTCTCGTCGTCTCCGCATTTGCCATTATCATAAGCGAGGTTTTGTACACCAGGCCGATTCTACGAATCAGCTGTTCAAACTTTTATGTGAAGATTATCAGTCACGAGAATATTTTTTCGCAGTGATATAGCACAGAAAACAGAACAGTGTGAAAAGAATGGCATTTTATTCAAGCTTGTGAAAAAAAGGCAATGTTTTCGTCATCTCCACATTTGCGGCTGTGGCAAGCGAGTTTCTCGTCCAGGACATGGAACAGTTTTTCTCTTCTCCTTTGACCGTGCGCCGTGATCGTATAGTGGTTAGTACTCTGCGTTGTGGCCGCAGCAACCCCAGTTCGAATCCGGGTCACGGCACTTGATCTTGTGAGTAGCTACTCTGCTCTCCTGAGAGGACTGAAAAGAGGGGCTCATTTTAAGCACACTTTTTCTGCCAAACTTCCAGTTGTGCAAATGCATGGTTTTGACTCGGTCAGTTCGCCTGAAGAAAAATCTACTTTGATATCAATACAGGTCAGTCCCAGCCATCCAGCACCTTGTCATGCTTTCTTTCAATACTAGTGTTACATAAATTATTCCACTATAATAAGTACTTAAACTACTTGAAGGTCAAGGGATTCAGATACCTTGTCCTCACCAAGGCAGCCTTAATTTGACTCCTGATATGGCAAAGTGAGTTTTTGACTCAAACACTTCAACAGGACAGTCCAGGCTTGTAGGGTTTCATTTTGGCCCTTATAAGGCTAAGCAGTTTGAAGCACGAGGCATGTCCATCAGGGCACCATCTCAGGATTGCCCAACTGTCGACCGGGGCATAGACAGTCAGGTGCTTTTTCACACTACATGTAGACACACTTGCCTTTAAACTTTTCAGTCAATAAAAGACTGGTCAATTTTTTGGGACAGGCATGAGGTAGAGAAGAAAGGACGGAATAATAAAAGATTGGAATGCGCTTATTGGTACTGTGTTGAAGTGTTATCATGTATTGTATTTTTCCTTTTGTTGGCCTCATGTAGACAATTTAGCCACCTGTCCCATATGGTCTAGCGGTCAGGATTCCTGGTTCTCACCCAGGTGGCCCGGGTTCAACTCCCGGTATGGGAATCAGTCTCTTTAACTGGGTCAATTGCGATGATTTAGACATCTTTGAAGTTGCACTGCAGAGTGCGCCTCAGCATGCAAGTCCTTGTTCGGTATTGCTTCAAACCTAATGTGGCTCAGTTGATTCTACTAATCAGCTGTCCAACCATTGACCTGAAGGAAAAAAATTGCGAGAAAATATTCACAGAGACATGGCAGATTAAATAGATGAGTATCACAAGAATGAACTTTTCTCCAAGCTTGTGAAAAAAGGGCAATTTACTTGTCTTTTGCCCATTTGCGATGACAACGAGCTAATTTCGAGAGGGGGCAATGGAACAGTCATTCTGCCCCATTTCACCAGTGTGGCCACAACCATATAGTGCTTAGCATTATGGTTTGTAGGCCCAGCTACCCCAGTGCGAATGTGGGACAGGACGATTGATCGGCACAAACCTGAGGGTTGCCGCTTATTTCTCCCATGTGGACCAAAAAAGAAGGGGCTCATGATCAACAGTTCAACTATATTTTCTACTGAACCTTTAAGAAAGAGAGAAAAATAAAAGATTGAAATGTGCTATTGTACTTGTGTTAAGAAGTACTGTGCACGTTGTATTCTAATTTTATTCCCTCCAGTGAACATAGGGCAGCTTTCCCATATTGTCTAGCAGTTCGGATTCCTGGTTTTCACCCAGGCGGCCCAAGTTCAACTCCCGGTATGGGAATCTGTGATTTTGATCTTGTTGAATTGAGAAATCTTTGCCGTCCTCTAAGCTGCGCTGCAGAGCCTTCCCAACCGCGTAATTCCTAAGTAACTCTTGCATCGAACCTGACGTGACACAGCTGATCCTGCTAATCAGCAGTTTGTCTGTTTCCGCGAAGATCAGCAATCCCAAAAGTATTTTCTCGCATTGAAATGGCATATCAAACAGAGCTGTTTTGCAAAAATGTACTTATGCACAAGCTTGTGAAAAAATGTTAATGTTCTCGTCGTCTCCGCATTTGCCATTGTCATAAGCGAGGTTTTGTACACCAGGCCGATTCTACTAATCAGCTGTTCAAACTTTTACGTGAAGATTATCAGTCACGAGAATATTTTTTCGCAGTGATAAAGCACAGAAAACAGAACAGTGTGAAAAGAATGTCATTTTATTCAAGCTTGTGAAAAAAAGGCAATGTTTTCGTCATCTCCACATTTGCGGCTGTGGCAAGCGAGTTTCTCGTCCAGGACATGGAACAGTTTTTCTCTTCTCCTTTGACCGTGCGCCGTGATCGTATAGTGGTTAGTACTCTGCGTTGTGGCCGCAGCAACCCCGGTTTGAATCCGGGTCGCGGCACTTGATCCTGTGAGTAGCTGCTCTGCTCTCCTGAGAGGACTGAAAAGAGGGGCTCATTTTAAGCACACTTTTTCTGCCAAACTTCCAGTTGTGCAAATGCATGGTTTTGACTCGGTCAGTTCGCCTGAAGAAAAATCTACTTTTGATATCAATACAGGTCAGTCCCAGCCATCCAGCACCTTGTCATGCTTTCTTTCAATACTAGTGTTACACAAATGATTCCACTATAATTAGCACTTAAACTACTTGAAGGTCAAGGGATTCAGATACCTTGTCCTCACCAAGGCAGCCTTAATTTGACTCCTGATATGGCAAAGTGAGTTTTTGACTCAAACACTTCAACAGGACAGTCCAGGCTTGTAGGGTTTCATTTTGGCCCTTATAAGGCTAAGCAGTTTGAAGCACGAGGCATGTCCATCAGGGCACCATCTCAGGATTGCCCAACTGTCGACCGGGGCATAGACAGTCAGGTGCTTTTTCACACTACATGTAGACACACTTGCCTTTAAACTTTTCAGTCAATAAAAGACTGGTCAATTTTTTGGGACAGGCATGAGGTAGAGAAGAAAGGACGGAATAATAAAAGATTGGAATGCGCTTATTGGTACTGTGTTGAAGTGTTATCATGTATTGTATTTTTCCTTTTGTTGGCCTCATGTAGACAATTTAGCCACCTGTCCCATATGGTCTAGCGGTCAGGATTCCTGGTTCTCACCCAGGTGGCCCGGGTTCAACTCCCGGTATGGGAATCAGTCTCTTTAACTGGGTCAATTGCGATGATTTAGACATCTTTGAAGTTGCACTGCAGAGTGCGCCTCAGCATGCAAGTCCTTGTTCGGTATTGCTTCAAACCTAATGTGGCTCAGTTGATTCTACTAATCAGCTGTCCAACCATTGACCTGAAGGAAAAAAATTGCGAGAAAATATTCACAGAGACATGGCAGATTAAATAGATGAGTATCACAAGAATGAACTTTTCTCCAAGCTTGTGAAAAAAGGGCAATTTACTTGTCTTTTGCCCATTTGCGATGACAACGAGCTAATTTCGAGAGGGGGCAATGGAACAGTCATTCTGCCCCATTTCACCAGTGTGGCCACAACCATATAGTGCTTAGCATTATGGTTTGTAGGCCCAGCTACCCCAGTGCGAATGTGGGACAGGACGATTGATCGGCACAAACCTGAGGGTTGCCGCTTATTTCTCCCATGTGGACCAAAAAAGAAGGGGCTCATGATCAACAGTTCAACTATATTTTCTACTGAACCTTTAAGAAAGAGAGAAAAATAAAAGATTGAAATGTGCTATTGTACTTGTGTTAAGAAGTACTGTGCACGTTGTATTCTAATTTTATTCCCTCCAGTGAACATAGGGCAGCTTTCCCATATTGTCTAGCAGTTCGGATTCCTGGTTTTCACCCAGGCGGCCCAAGTTCAACTCCCGGTATGGGAATCTGTGATTTTGATCTTGTTGAATTGAGAAATCTTTGCCGTCCTCTAAGCTGCGCTGCAGAGCCTTCCCAACCGCGTAATTCCTAAGTAACTCTTGCATCGAACCTGACGTGACACAGCTGATCCTGCTAATCAGCAGTTTGTCTGTTTCCGCGAAGATCAGCAATCCCAAAAGTATTTTCTCGCATTGAAATGGCATATCAAACAGAGCTGTTTTGCAAAAATGTACTTATGCACAAGCTTGTGAAAAAATGTTAATGTTCTCGTCGTCTCCGCATTTGCCATTGTCATAAGCGAGGTTTTGTACACCAGGCCGATTCTACTAATCAGCTGTTCAAACTTTTACGTGAAGATTATCAGTCACGAGAATATTTTTTCGCAGTGATAAAGCACAGAAAACAGAACAGTGTGAAAAGAATGTCATTTTATTCAAGCTTGTGAAAAAAAGGCAATGTTTTCGTCATCTCCACATTTGCGGCTGTGGCAAGCGAGTTTCTCGTCCAGGACATGGAACAGTTTTTCTCTTCTCCTTTGACCGTGCGCCGTGATCGTATAGTGGTTAGTACTCTGCGTTGTGGCCGCAGCAACCCCGGTTCGAATCCGGGTCACGGCACTTGATCCTGTGAGTAGCTGCTCTGCTCTCCTAAGAGGACTGAAAAGAGGGGCTCATTTTAAGCACACTTTTTCTGCCAAACTTCCAGTTGTGCAAATGCATGTATTTGACTCGGTCAGTTCGCCTGAAGAAAAATCTACTTTGATATCAATACAGGTCAGTCCCAGCCATCCAGCACCTTGTCATGCTTTCTTTCAATACTAGTGTTCCACAAATGATTCCACTATTATTAGCACTTAAACTACTTGAAGGTCAAGGGATTCAGATACCTTGTCCTCACCAAGGCAGCCTTAATTTGACTCCTGATATGGCAAAGTGAGTTTTTGACTCAAACACTTCAACAGGACAGTCCAGGCTTGTAGGGTTTCATTTTGGCCCTTATAAGGCTAAGCAGTTTGAAGCACGAGGCATGTCCATCAGGGCACCATCTCAGGATTGCCCAACTGTCGACCGGGGCAGAGACAGTCAGGTGCTTTTTCACACTACATGTAGACACACTTGCCTTTAAACTTTTCAGTCAATAAAAGACTGGTCAATTTTTGGGACAGGCATGAGGTAGAGAAGAAAGGACGGAACAATAAAAGATTGGAATGCGCTTATTGGTACTGTGTTGAAGTGTTATCATGTATTGTATTTTTCCTTTTGTTGGCCTCATGTAGACAATTTAGCCACCTGTCCCATATGGTCTAGCGGTAAGGATTACTGGGTCTCGCCTAGGCGGCCCGGGTTCAACTCCCGGTATGGGAATCAGTCTCTTTAACTGGGTCAATTGCGATGATTTAGACATCTTTGAAGTTGCACTGCAGAGTGCGCCTCAGCATGCAAGTCCTTGTTCGGTATTGCTTCAAACCTAATGTGGCTCAGTTGATTCTACTAATCAGCTGTCCAACCATTGACCTGAAGGAAAAAAATTGCGAGAAAATATTCACAGAGACATGGCAGATTAAATAGATGAGTATCACAAGAATGAACTTTTCTCCAAGCTTGTGAAAAAAGGGCAATTTACTTGTCTTTTGCCCATTTGCGATGACAACGAGCTAATTTCTAGAGGGGGCAATGGAACAGTCATTCTGCCCCATTTCACCAGTGTGGCCACAACCATATAGTGCTTAGCATTATGGTTTGTAGGCCCAGCTACCCCAGTGCGAATGTGGGACAGGACGATTGATCGGCACAAACCTGAGGGTTGCTGCTTATTTCTCCCATGTGGACCAAAAAAGAAGGGGCTCATGGTCAACAGTTCAACTATATTTTCTACTGAACCTTTAAGAAAGAGAGAAAAATAAAAGATTGAAATGTGCTATTGTACTTGTGTTAAGAAGTACTGTGCACGTTGTATTCTAATTTTATTCCCTCCAGTGAACATAGGGCAGCTTTCCCATATGGTCTAGCGGTTAGGATTCCTGGTTTTCACCCAGGCGGCCCGGGTTCAACTCCCGGTATGGGAAACTTTGATTTTGATCTTGTTGAATTGAGAAATCTTTGCTGTCCTCTAAGCTGCGCTGCAGAGCCTTCCCAACCGCGTAATTCCTAAGTAACTCTTGCATCGAACCTGACGTGACACAGCTGATCCTGCTAATCAGCAGTTTGTCTGTTTCCGTGAAGATCAGCAATCCCAAAAGTATTTTCTCGCATTGAAATGGCATATCAAACAGAACTGTTTTGCAAAAATGTACTTATGCACAAGCTTGTGAAAAAATGTTAATGTTCCCGTCGTCTCCGCATTTGCCATTATCATAAGCGAGGTTTTGTACACCAGTCCGATTCTACGAATCAGCTGTTCAAACTTTTATGTGAAGATTATCAGTCACGAGAATATTTTTTCGCAGTGATATAGCACAGAAAACAGAACAGTGTGAAAAGAATGGCATTTTATTCAAGCTTGTGAAAAAAAGGCAATGTTTTCGTCATCTCCACATTTGCGGCTGTGGCAAGCGAGTTTCTCGTCCAGGACATGGAACAGTTTTTCTCTTCTCCTTTGACCGTGCGCCGTGATCGTATAGTGCTTAGTACTCTGCGTTGTGGCCGCAGCAACCCCGATTCGAATCCGGGTCACCGCACTTGATCCTATGAGTAGCTACTCTGCTCTCCTGAGAGGACTGAAAAGAGGGGCTCATTTTAAGCACACTTTTTCTGCCAAACTTCCAGTTGTGCAAATGCATGGTTTTGACTCGGTCAGTTCGCCTGAAGAAAAATCTACTTTGATATCAATACAGGTCAGTCCCAGCCATCCAGCACCTTGTCATGCTTTCTTTCAATACTAGTGTTACATAAATGATTCCACTATAATAAGCACTTAAACTACTTGAAGGTCAAGGGATTCAGATACCTTGTCCTCACCAAGGCAGCCTTAATTTGACTCCTGATATGGCAAAGTGAGTTTTTGACTCAAACACTTCAACAGGACAGTCCAGGCTTGTAGGGTTTCATTTTGGCCCTTATAAGGCTAAGCAGTTTGAAGCACGAGGCATGTCCATCAGGGCACCATCTCAGGATTGCCCAACTGTCGACCGGGGCATAGACAGTCAGGTGCTTTTTCACACTACATGTAGACACACTTGCCTTTGAAACTTTTCAGTCAATAAAAGACTGGTCAATTTTTTGGGACAGGCATGAGGTAGAGAAGAAAGGACGGAATAATAAAAGATTGGAATGCGCTTATTGGTACTGTGTTGAAGTGTTATCATGTATTGTATTTTTCCTTTTGTTGGCCTCATGTAGACAATTTAGCCACCTGTCCCATATGGTCTAGCGGTAAGGATTCCTGGTTCTCACCCAGGTGGCCCGGGTTCAACTCCCGGTATGGGAATCAGTCTCTTTAACTGGGTCAATTGCGATGATTTAGACATCTTTGAAGTTGCACTGCAGAGTGCGCCTCAGCATGCAAGTCCTTGTTCGGTATTGCTTCAAACCTAATGTGGCTCAGTTGATTCTACTAATCAGCTGTTCAACCATTGACCTGAAGGGAAAAAATTGCGAGAAAATATTCACAGAGACATGGCAGATTAAATAGATGAGTATCACAAGAATGAACTTTTCTCCAAGCTTGTGAAAAAAGGGCAATTTACTTGTCTTTTGCCCATTTCGATGACAACGAGCTAATTTCTAGAGGGGGCAATGGAACAGTCATTCTGCCCCATTTCACCAGTGTGGCCACAACCATATAGTGCTTAGCATTATGGTTTGTAGGCCCAGCTACCCCAGTGCGAATGTGGGACAGGACGATTGATCGGCACAAACCTGAGGGTTGCTGCTTATTTCTCCCATGTGGACCAAAAAAGAAGGGGCTCATGGTCAACAGTTCAACTATATTTTCAACTGAACCTTTAAGAAAGAGAGAAAAATAAAAGATTGAAATGTGCTATTGTACTTGTGTTAAGAAGTACTGTGCACGTTGTATTCTAATTTTATTCCCTCCAGTGAACACTGCGCAGCTTTCCCATATGGTCTAGCGGTTAGGATTCCTGGTTTTCACCCAGACGGCCCGGGTTCAACTCCTGGTATGGGAATCTGTGATTTTGATCTCGTTGAATTGAGAAATCTTTGCCGTCCTCTAAGCTGCGCTGCAGAGCTTTCCCAACCGCGTAATTCCAAAGTAACTCTTGCATCGAACCTGACGTGACACAGCTGATCCTGCTAATCAGCAGTTTGTCTGTTTCCGTGAAGATCAGCAATCCCAAAAGTATTTTCTCGCATTGAAATGGCATATCAAACAGAACTGTTTTGCAAAAATGTACTTATGCACAAGCTTGTGATAAAATGGTAATGTTCTCGTCATCTCCGCATTTGCCATTATCATAAGCGAGGTTGTACACCAGGCCGATTCTACTAATCAGCTGTTCAAACTTTTACGTGAAGATTATCAGTCACGAGAATATTTTTTCACAGTCATATAGCACAGAAAACAGAACAGTGTGAAAAGAATGTCATTTTATTCAAGCTTGTGAAATAAAGGCAATGTTTTCGTAATCTCCACATTTGCGGCTGTGGCAAGCGAGTTTCTCGTCCAGGACATGGAACAGTTTTTCTCTTCTCCTTTGACCGTGCGCCGTGATCGTATAGTGGTTAGTACTCTGCGTTGTGGCCGCAGCAACCCTGGTTCAAATTAGGGTCACGGCACTTGATCCTGCGAGTAGCTCCTCTGCTCTCCTGAGAGGACTGAAAAGAGGGGCTCATTTTAAGCACACTTTTTCTGCCAAACTTCCAGTTGTGCAAATGCATGGTTTTGACTCGGTCAGTTCGCCTGAAGAAAAATCTACTTTGATATCAATACAGGTCAGTCCCAGCCATCCAGCACCTTGTCATGCTTTTTTTCAATACTACTGCTACAAAAATGATTCCACTATAATGAGCACTTAAACTACTTGAAGGTCAAGGGATTCAGATACCTTGTCCTCACCAAGGCAGCCTTAATTTGACTCCTGATATGGTAAAGTGAGTTTTTGACTCAAACATTTCAACAGGACAGTCCAGGCTTGTAGGGTTTCATTTTGGCCCTTATAAGGCTAAGCAGTTTGAGGCACGAGGCATGTCCATCAGGGCACCATCTCAGGATTGCCCAACTGTCGACCGGGGCATAGACAGTCAGGTGCTTTTTCACACTACATGTTGACACACTTGCCTTTAAACTTTTCAGTCAATAAAAGACTGGTCAATTTTTGGGACAGGCATGAGGTAGAGAAGAAAGGACGGAACAATAAAAGATTGGAATGCGCTTATTGGTACTGTGTTGAAGTGTTATCATGTATTGTATTTTTCCTTTTGTTGGCCTCATGTAGACAATTTAGCCACCTGTCCCATATGGTCTAGCGGTAAGGATTCCTGGTTCTCACCCAGGCGGCCTGGGTTCAACTCCTGGTTTGGGAATCAGTCTCTTTAACTGGGTCAATTGCGATGATTTTGACATCTTTGAAGTTGCACTGCAGAGTGCGCCACAGCATGTAAGTCCTTGTTCGGTATTGCTTCAAACCTAACGTGGCTCAGTTGATTCTACTAATCAGCTGTCCAACCGTTGACCAGAAGGAAAAAAATCGCAGACAATATTCACAGTGACATGGCAGATTAAATAGATGAGTGTCACAAGAATGAACTTTTCTCCAAGCTTTGAAAAAAGGGCAATTTTCTTGTCTTTTGCACATTTGCGATGACAACGAGCTAATTTCTAGAGGGGGCAATGGAACAGTCATTCTGCCCCATTTCACCAGTGTGGCCACAGGCATATAGTGCTAAACATTCTGGTTTGTAGGCCTAGCTACCCCTGTGCGAATGTGGGACAATACGATTGATCGGCCCAAACCAGAGGGTTGCTGCTTATTTTTCTCATGTGGACCAAAAAAGAAGGGGCTCATGATCAACAGTTCAACTATATTTTCTACTGTACCTTTAAGAAAGAGAGAAAAATAAAAGATTGAAATGCGCTATTGTTCTTGCGTTCAGAGGTACTGTGCACGTTGTATTCTAATTTTATTCCCTACAGAGGACAGTGAGTTGCTTTCCCATATGGTCTAGCAGGGCGAAACTACTTATCAGCCGTTCAAACTTTTACATGAAGATTATCATTCACGAGGAGATTTTTTCGCAGTGATATAGCATAGAAAACAGAATAGTGTAAAAATTGTAATGTGAATACGAGCCACCAGATGGCAGTATTGACCTTTCTTATGTTAAGCCCGGACTGGAGCTAGGTTTGGGCATGTCTGGGACAAGTCCCACAGAATTTAAAAAAAGAGGTCTAAATTTGGGAGGGGTCTGCAAAAGAGTATATAAGGAGGAAAATTGAGGGAGTGGAGTAGTAGGAGAAATTGCAAGTAGAAGGATACATTTGACCAGACCTGTCATTTTTTTGTGGATTTTTGCCAGTGTTGGAGAATTTTCCTCACCCAGGACATCACCAAACAATCCCACCAAAGGGACTGTAAATATTTTTGTTCTTGTATTTATCAATCTTAGTCAGTAGAGTAGAGAGTAAATTAGTTAAAAGTGTTTGTTTAATTAAACCTGTTTAAGTTTTAAAATTTCGTCTGTCATCCCTTGCAGTCATATATGTCATAACAAATTGGGGCCATAACAAAAGAATGTAATTTTATTCAAGCTTGTGAAAAAAAGGCAATGTTTTCGTTATTTCCACATTTGCAACTGTGGAAAGCGATTTTCTCGACCAGGACATGGAACAGTTTTTCTATTCGCTTTTGCCCCTGCTTCGTGATCTTATAGTGGTTAGAACTCTGCGTTGTGGCTGCGGCAACCCTGGTTCGAATTTGGGTCCCAGCATTTGATCCTGCGAGTAGCTGCTCGATTCTCCTGAGTGGACTAAAAAGAGGGGCTCATTTTAAGCACACTTTTTCTGCCAGATCTTCCAGTTGTGCAAATGCATGGTTTTGACTCGGTCAGTTCGCCTGAAGAAAACACTTCTTTATTATCAATAGAGGTATTATCACCAAAATGATCAATCAATTAACTATCAATTAAGTACATTCTGAGTAATGATGGGAGAGGTCTGCCCAGACCGTCTCCTTAATGGCTCTCTTGAATGCGGAATCATCCTCTTTCATCTTTAAAACTCGGCCTTCAGTTTGTCCAGGATGGGGAGGATCTGCCCAGCAGTGGCACTCTTATCAGATGAAACTGCAATTGAAGCACCTATTACTAAAACCCCATAAGTCACACTTGACTTGACTTGTGGGGTTTTAGTAATCAGTGCTTCAATTGCAGATGTGCAATTGGACCCTCATGGTTTCCACAAAGTCCTCACACTTGCTAATGTCATCATCTCACACTCTCTCTAATCTCGGAATGAAATCCAAAGTGCAACATGATTCAGAATGTTTTATATCAGCAAAGGAGTAATTTATTTTTTTCTCACTGGTTGCCAATTTTTTATACCTGTCTCTGTCCATAGCCTTCTTGATGCTTGGGTCCCTTTAAGCAGCCTGGATGGCTGGGTATTGTTCTATGAACCTCTCCACCATCAGGAAGAGGCTTTTCCATCTGGTTCTCACATCTAGCACGAGGGAATTATCATCAAGGCCTTTGACAAGACAGAAAAATATCAATTTCCCCAGTGTAACATTGTTGTAAGAATATTAATAATGTATAAATTGGTGGAATTATTTTAAATCATTTACATGTCTAAAATGGTAACGATGAGAACATCCTATGTGTTTTTTTAACCTTCTACCTGCCTAGGAGTTTCTGTTTTCTTTAAGGACAAGCTGTCACCAGTATTGCCAGCTCTGATAAGACAAATAAGTGATCGCAGCTTCAAAAACGAGCCCAAAACAAGCCCAGTGTAAATTTTACGATACTAATAAGACGGTGTAGACCTGGGGTGGAATCTGTTTCGATTTGTTAACCCCTTAAGAATTACGGCCCGGTACCGGGGTCGGTTATTACGCATTACAAATACAGCTTGTTTAAAAATCACGAAACTGTCAAGCGGCATGTCCACATTTCGCGAAGAAACTCGGCCAAAAGCACAATTCAAGCACCAAGCAAGTAAATAAGCATGCAGCAGAACATAGGATAAAATCATATCAGCGTGGAATCGCCAGGATTTCTTCTGAATTCATGCAATGCATAAAAACGACACCTCAAATAAAAGAGGAAACTCCACAGAATGCAACAATATGAGCCCTGTCATTTTAAACCGACACCACATTGAAAGGACAGCAGGCATACACTTTACAGTCTACAGAGATGAGCAGAGAAAAAATTCTTACCTCTGATATTTTGCAATAAAAAACTGCTCAAGGGTAAATCTGCGCTTGCTATTGTTAGCCTAATGTGTTCGTGTATTACGAAACTAGATCTGCCGGGATCCTAGCATGTTCTTTCCCAGGGCGTTGCTTCAAATAATTCAGCTCTGTAGCATTCAGCTTCCTTGCAATGTATTTTTCTGTCTGCCATCGGCTTGTGATGCTGTCAGGACGGCTATGCTGGTAGGAATTTGATCGTATTAGTCCTGATGATTCTAACGAACTCTAATCCACCTTAATCGTAGGATCCTAGCCTGCGCTACAGCCTTGCATTCCGAGTGCGTCAAACTGAGTCCATGGGATATATGCATGTTCTTGAATAGCGTGACAATATAAACGCATAACTAGTTTCTTTGAGGTATTGTCTGAATAATTACCCGCTAAATATTCAACATTCATTTTCAAAGTCGTTTTCTGACAGAATCTTTGCAGTATTTCGCACAAATAAAGAGACTACAACCATAAGGTACGTATTTTCTTTACCCATTCGTTGAATGGGCAATTTGACCATAGACTGTTGTCGATTGGCGTAGCCTATTGGATAAAATTCCGCTCTGCTGAAAGGAAATTGTGAAGGTACGATTCCTGATCAGGGTACTTTTTATTTTTTTTTTGGAAATAATCGCAGTTTCCTTCTACAAATAATCGCTGGGGTTTTTGTTATTCTTACTTTTCTTTAACATATTTTCACATTGCATTTGTATTTATCACTTTATTTATTTGTTTTGTTTTTTAACAAATATGCTCCAGTGGAGTCAAACTTAATTTTCATTGTATGTATTATCTTTGAATGGGAAATTGTATAGGCAACAAAACTGGCAGAAATACTAATTTTTTTTTTTTATTCTAAATATTAAAAAATGTTGTATTTGGATGGAACGAATGCCTGTAGTGATATATAAGTGAAATTTGATAGGTTTTACAGCTTGGTGTCTGAGAAATCTGAAATGGAACACAAGGTACCTACATTGCCAAAATGGAGAAGCCAACTAGACATTCCTCTCTAATTTTGCTCTGATTCACCTCATCAGAATAAACTTTGGCACAGATAATAATGACATTCTGTGCTGTAATTTTTTAGAGGTTTCAGGCTGTAACTCAACAAATTTACAAGGGATTGAAGTATAACTTGTTCGGTGCAAAATGAGATCTTTCATTTACACTGTGTTTCATCTCCATTTACTGTGACTCAGTGACATATATAGTGATTTTTACACCAGGTATGAATTCCCAAATGGTTTTACCTTTATTACGATACCAAGATTATTGAAGTGGACCAAGCAGTCGCAGAGATAAACTCATTTCATTTTGGGCTTGCCATTTTCAGAAAAGAGGCTCAGCGCTTAAGTGGTGTAACGAAGAGCACTTCGCTACTTATAGTGGGTGGCTGTAGCCATGTAAATATGCACCATGGGGTTTTATATATTGCACTTTTTAAACAAATAATTTAACTTTGTATCTTAATGGCACTTTGTACTTTATTGACAGCATTGGCACTTTATTGATTTGAACATTTTGCACATTGCATATTTGCACATTTTTGTATCTTGTATTTATTGATATTTATTGATTATTTATTGATATTTATTGTGGTATTTTTGAATTTTTTTTTTAAAAACATGAACCCTTGATTGTCTCAGCAGGTTCGGTAGAGAGCACATAGCTTGCCCTGAAAGAAAAGGGAAACTATTAGCTGGTGACAATACAAACAGATTTTAATTGTCAAACAGCAATTATATGTGGGTTCTGTGCAAGAATGCTTAAATACTGTGCAATTAAGCAAGTGCTAAAGTACAGTCATTTGGAAAAGTGGTTGAATAGTTTTTTCATTCACTTACCTTTCCTGTCTTGTCTGCTCCAGGGTGTTCAGGCCAAAAGAGTCCCCAGGCCAACGAAAACCAATATAAGTTGCATGATAGGAGGGGGGATTTGGGCACATAGGGTGTGCATTAATAACTCACTGTAAATATGGTGGAGGATCATGTTGGGTTAAACAGCAGTAGATGGGGGGGCTGAATTAAATGTTATTACCTTTTCTACTTTGTTTGTGCGTGTGATAAGAGTCAGCTAATAACATTTAAGGCACCCTGTCGATGGTAGCTGCCAAGGCTCATTTCCTGTGGCACAGTCACTTCTCAACAAGCAACCATATTTTCAAAAACAAGCCCAAAAAAACAGCAACCTGCGACTGGTAATTTTTTCAAGCGACTTCAGGAAAAAAGAAGCCCCAAGTCGCGTATTATAAGCGGACTTGGCAACTCTGGCTGTCTCCTTGGCTCCTTAGGAGTCACCGTTGCTGCTGTCACTTTAACTTTTGGGCGGGTTGTATGGGGCCAGAACCCTGACATTAATAGTTTGCATTGAAAACAAAATTTGGAATTGTAATCACGATTTTTGGCATTGAAAATAAAATTTGGCATTGCAGTAACGATTTTTAGCATTAAAAATAAAATTTGGCATTGTAATAAAAGTTGTATTGACACCGGAAAAAAAAGTTTTGGCATCGAATAATGTTGGAACACAGACATAAAAACATACAATATTTTATTTGGATTTTAAAAAAATATATTATCATGTAGTTTTCAATGTCAGTCTTCAGATTTCTTCATGTTCATATTTTTTCAGTGTGTTTTTTTACACTGTATTCCCCAAGCAGTCTCACTGGTTTTCAGGTTCAGTGTTTTTTTTTCCGGTTTCAAGGTTCTTTTTTCAATGCCAAGTTACTGTCAGGGTTTTGGCGTGGAGGTGGGAGTGTCTGAGGGGAGGAGCTAGGGACACGTGAACGCGCCTCAAGGTTATAAGATGGGAGTGAGTGGGAGTAGCGCCGCCGGGCCTGTGACCCGGACGGTTATACATGTGCAGCTTTTCCACATCGACAGGCATGGAGCGAACGAGTTCGCCTGGAACGCCTAAACCTGCAATAAGTATGTTACTCTGTGTTTGTTGCTGGTTTCCACATAGAACCTTGCGCCATTAAAAATGATTTTATGCTTTATGTTATGCGGATTTGTTAACGGTCTGCCGGAACAAGCGCTAACATCATCTAAGCTAAGCTACGCTAACGTTAGTTAAAATGGTAAAGCGTTGTCGTACCTTGACGGTACGACGCGGTACAAGCGCGACCGTTAGCTAAGCGTTAGCTAGCTAAGCTAACGACGCACCGAGAAAACCCACTATAATCTCGTTCATTAATGGAAAACACCTATCTCCCCCGTCCTGTCGTTCGCCATTCCACTTGTATCATTAGAACCGGCATGTCCAGGGTTTACAGGGGCCTCTCATGTTTGATAGAAGGGGAGTGGGCAATAATATTCTCGGATGTCTGACAGTACAGCTATCAACATCCAATTACCATTTCTCCAGCCCTGTGACGTGTGTTTTGTTTTCTAGGAATCTGAGGTCTCATGAATGTCCCAACACAGTATTCACCAGCAATATCACACTCATCAGCCAGGGAGCACAAATTTAAGGCCAGAGGAGGCTAAAGTGGAAAGAGATGGCAGACTCACAATCCCAACAGGTAATGGCAAGTTAATCAACATTCATGTGACCATAATTGGCTTTCATATATTAAGCTTCATAGTTGGTGTGCATTTTTAATGGTGGTGCATAGGCTGAGCTAGGAATGCTCCAGAAAATCTAATTTTAAACACCTTCTCAATATAAACTTACAGTTGAACAATTTCTCCTTTTTTGATTTACAAAAAACATACAATTAGTTTTGTTCAAATGCTCTTAGGTACATGAAGTCATAGCATGACAAATCATCTGATCTGTGCATTATGAGCACTAATTAAGATACACTGTTTTTAATTACAGGCAACTGCAATTGGGAGGCAGTTTACGCAGAGAATGCTGCAAAGACTGCAGGAAGCTCTGCAACATCAGCCTGTGGATTTGGACCATTTACATTTTGTTTTGGGTCATGACATGGGTCTGTTGCGCTCTTTTGCTAATATAATAGAACTGCCACAAGATGTTTTGCGTGCCTCATTTGAGGTTTTGAGACTATTCCGTTTGCAAGAAGAGACACCTGCTGCTTCTACTGTAGAGATTCTGGGTAGTGGTAGGGGACAGCCCAAATTTGCCATATCTAAAGATTATCTGCAAGGCTTAATTGACATGCACCTGAAAATCCCCTGCATAGCCAAGATCCTTGGAGTCACTGAAAGGACAGTTTTTCGGCAGATGCATGAGTATGGGCTTTCAGTTAAGGGATCATACAGCAATCTCACTGATGATAAGCTGGACAATCTTGTGCACTCAGTCAAATTGAGGATGCCACACATCGGCTATAGACTGATGAAAGGTGAGCTGCAGGCTATGGGACACTGTGTGACATGGGAGCAGGTTTCAGCATCCATGCATCGTGATGATTCTGCCGGGATTTTGGAGAGAATGGAGTGTATGGGCTGTGTTGCCAGAAGGGTGTATTCTGTCAAGGGTCCCCTCTCACTGGTTCATGTGGATACAAACCACAAATTAATCAGGTACACTGTCATTGTCGATATTTGAAATCTAGTTTTTGACACCCACAATACATATCCAGTGTAGCTATTTTTTTTTCATTAACAGATTAGATTACCACAATTATATTTGACCTAGTAAAATAACATTTGCACATATAATGTCAATGTATTCAAAATTACTCCTTGAGGATCTGTAATTTGTTTTTCATATTTAATATCAGAAGTTGAAATTATACACTTTCTAAGAATTTTTTTTCTTGTCAGATATGGTATTGTCATCTTCGCCCGGAATAGATGGATATTCACGAAAGGTAAACATTTATTTATTAATTCCAAGACACACTCATTGTAGTATTACCATATTCCATTGTACAGTCACTAATGTATTTTGTCACTACGGTCAAGATAATGTACCTGAGTGCTGCTGACAATAACAAGGCATCAACTGCACTTGGCTTCTTCATGAACTCTGTTGAAGAATTTGGCTTTCCATTAAGGTAAGAAAATGGAAAGATCTTCTAATATTCTCTTCGGTTAATCAAATTTTATTAACTGTTAACATTTGACTTTGTTTCTGTCATTATTTAGAGTACGAGGTGACCAAGGAGTGGAGAATGTTGCCATTGCTCACTGCATGTTCACTGTCCGCGGCTGTGGCAGAGGAAGCTACATATCAGGAAAAAGTGTGCACAATCAAAGGTATGTCAAAATAAGCTGTATAATTGTTTTGGATTTGAAGGTACATTTTAGGGTTTGGTGCCCACATCGCAACAAATGTTCCTATTTATATGCAGATGATCGTGTGTTTGTTTTGTTTTTGTTTTTTTTTTCTTTCTTTTTAGGTGAAAGTGATTAATGATGCTCAAAAGTGTCAACAGCAACTGCCCTTGTAAATTTGGATAATTCATAGTCACCATAGACGTCTTGGTGGGAAAAATTTCAGAGGTGGTTATCCCTAAACATCAGCATACAAATACCTTTTGTGATTTGTTTATTTTTGTGTGATTTTTGTTTGTTTGTTTGTTTGTTTCTGTTTGTTTTCCCTCTTGCAGGGTTGAGCGCTTGTGGCGTGACGTGTGGATGGCCATAACAAGTGTATACTATGAGCTGCTTCACAGTCTTGAAGGAGATGAGCTGCTTGATCCCTCCAACAGTCTGCACTTATTTTGTGCCCAGTATGTATTTGTACCACGCCTGCGAATGGACCTTGACACTTTCGCAGGTGCATGGGACAACCATCCTCTGCTCCGGAGAATCTAGAGGTAAAAGCTCAAAAATGTTAAATCCAAGCAAAATGGTAGAAAGGGGCCAAATAACTTTTCACAACACTGTATTCATAATTTTGATATAAGTTTGATTGTTCTGTGAAGTACACTGAAGGTTACAACAATATTTCTTATTTATAGGGTATGCAAACTGTCCCGGCCAGGCAGGAACCTGGACAGTTTGGGTGAAGAGTCCGCATCAATCCTATGGCTCCCTCCCAGGACAATGGAAGAGACATTTACAAGGCTGCAGTGGACTATGCAATGTTTCAGTCTTAAGAAACAGGTTTGTGTAGAGAGTTTCTGACTCCCAGAATAGACTTTCAGACCTGGCTAACTTACAGTGGTAGACCATGGGTGGTCAGGAAACATGGCCTCGACACTCAACTGAAATCTATCTCTGAACTCACTGTATGTCTTTAATATTATACAGCAGGAAGAATCATTTGAACATTTATTAAAAGAGAACTTGTAATGTAATGAACTGTGTGATATTATTTTAACATTTACAGAAAAATGTTAATTGTTAACCTAATACACTTTTAAACATATATGCCATTCATTTTGAAAATGCATAATACAGATTTCTTTTTCTTTTTTTTTTTGGCTGTACTGTTTTCCTGAAATCATTATGTTAATCTTAAGTACTGTGACAGCAGCTAATACACACACCATAAGTGTATTTTACCCAAGTCCAAAGTGGATTCAGTCATGGTACCCACTATACTGTGCCATGAAGTTTGTGTGCATCAAAAAGAATGAATTTGTTATATACATAAATAAATTGCAATGGAAGTATTTGTATGTTTATTTCTTTTCTTTCCTAATGGTCTGAACAACTAGATTCTCACAGTGCACATTCTGACAGGTGGCAGTGAGTTTCCGTGGCACCTTTAACATTTCAGGAGTCAATATTGTTTCTACAAGTGAATTTTATTAGTTTGTGTTCATTTGGCCTTATTTAAAAAAAAAAAAACATAGATGTCTAACTACTAATTTACATTTTACACATTTTAGGTAAGACAATAACTTTGCCTGACACTCGCCAGCATTCTATCTATTTCATAGAATGAAGGATGAAGGCACATTTTATTGTCTTAAAACATCTGGACCACATTGGACCAGGTCCAGATCATAATCCAATGTACCTATAGTCTTCTCAAATCTGGATTAAATTGTCCCACAGAGGCTAATCATTCATTATAACACGTTGTACAAGAAAACAGTTAAATGGTTCAGACAGGCAGGGAAAATGTAAATTTTTTTGTGTGTGTTTTTTTTTTAATGGGTCATGATCACAGTTGCTGGAAGGCAGATTTAGGCAAAACATAAGGGCTGTAGCTTTACTCCTTTCAAAACTAAGTTTATTCTGTTGTGCTATTGATGCATTTGTTGTGTTCCGGGATTCTGGCCTTTGGCCAGGACAGTATTGTTTATGGTTTTAACAGTTTCATGTACCAGGATTTCATAGTTCATGTCCATTTTTCATGTTACAGTTGTAACAGTTTCTTGCATTAGGCTCATGTATTTCATTATTCATCTTTATTGTTCATGTTTTTACTTTTCCGTGTTCTTGTTCTTGCCAGGTCTGCCCAGCCACTCCACCGCTTGTCTGTGTTCCGCCCCGTGCCTTCGTTGTTGCACATTTCAGAGCTCTGGTTGGCTTTGGTGTTTCCCCCTTCCTTCTGTGCTGTGCTGGATTCGGGGCTATCTAAGCTTAATTGACAATTAACTGTTTTTAAGTTACTAAAATTTACTAACACTCACTGGGTGGTGTAATTCTTCGATAGGCACATTACTAATACTACTAATTTGGACAGGGAGTCTATTGTCATGATTCCTGCTTTGCTATTTCAAGATCTTGCTGTGATTTTCTGTTTTAAACATTCATGCTGCTTTCAAACTGCATATTTAATTGGTACTAAAGCTGAGCACGCTCATTCTCTTCATGAGCAAGTCTTGTCAACCAATCTTAGTCCATGTCCAATGATCTTGCCATGCCTCTTGTTTCTCCTTCTCCATGTGTTGCCCCTCATGTCTTGATTTCTTACCCTTTATCTTGATGCGGTGGAAGTTGGCTGGGAGACAGTCTCAAGTCCTTTCCAAGTTTCATTCCTAGTTCATGGTCAAGTCTAGTGTTCACAGTCTTGTTATTTTCGTTTATATATATAGCCTTTGTGTTTTTTGTCCTGTTTGGGATCTGGTATTCTTTTCTGTTAATTGCTATTTCTGCCTGGAGTTTCCAGTGATTTTTTTGTTCTTGCCATTTTTGGATTCCTTTGTTCTAAGCTCTGTGTAGCTCTCTTTAGTTTGTATTTTGCAACCCCTTGGGCGAAGTTTTTTGTTGGCCCTCGTGCCTGATTTTCTTTATTTTTTCAATAAACCGTATTCCTCCATCCTCACATCTGGTGTCTAACTGGTCCCGTATCAGCATTAACACTTAGCACACCTTATTAATTTAAATGTACATTAATAGAACATCTGAATTAAATGCATTTTTGTAAAGTATGTCTAAGAGACAATGCAAAGCAGGTCTACAGTGTAAGAATCATGTCTGCAGGTAGGTGGGAGGACAGGTGATGAGAAAAAAGGTGGAAGACGAGGAGTGGCAGGAGAGCACAAGTAGGGTCTGGAATAATGGCAGATGTTTGTAAAAACACATTAACAGCACATAGGCTAAACCAGGGGTTCTTTTTGACCTCTGGGCCCAATTTTCCCAGTACAAAGTGGCCTGGGGCCCATTCTAATATTAACACTTTCATTTTAATTGATCCGAGTCTTGGTTTGATTTGTATTCAATAACTAAATCAAGTCCACTTACAGTTTAACAAGCTAAAACCTTGTAAAATAAATGATGTGATACACTGTGATCGTCTGACAGACATTAATTTAATAATAATTTTATATGTAAACCTGCACATACAACAACACTGAACAGGCTAGCAATTATAACAAACCAAGTCGCTACAAGAAGAAATATAAAGCCTAGTCAAGCTTTTAACACAAAAATCAGAAATCCAAAAATATTTAGATTTTGATAGACTCTCAAAAAACTGAAGAGAAATTCAGATAAATAAAATGATATGGTAATAAAATGAATAAATTCAAAATAATAAAATTTTCAAATTAAATAAATAAATTGTAAATAAAATTTGAATAAAGTGCAAATGAAAATATTACCTTATAACCTGCTGATGAATTTGACAATTTAACAGTTGCATGGCAGAACCATAACTTACTCTTCCAATCTGTGACAAATGAACAATAAAAACAGTCACAAAAGTCAATTTTTTTAACATGCTACAACTCCCATTTTATGTTCTCCGCTTAATGGGACACTTGGGCCTGCCTCTCAGACATGATCAGATCCAGTCTGGGTGGAATGGGGGAAAGTCTCACTCTCAGGGTAGCCTCTAGTGATGCTCTGAGTCTCTTTCGAGCTTTGGTCTTAGTTGCGGCCACAATGGAGAATCCTGATTCACACAGGTATGTAGTTGAGAATGGGAGGAGTTTCACAGCCCTCAATGCTAGACATGGGTACTCCTATGAAACAACCATCCAGAAGGAGTCTAAGTCCAGTTTGCCCCACTGCACCTTTAAAGTGCTGTCAGTGGAAACTTCCAGAAGCTGTGATTCCAGATGTGAGGGCAAAGCAACATCATTTTCAATGGGATCCACTGAAAATGGGTCCACAACCCATATGTGTCCCTCTCTGGGATCCTCAGGAAAGTATTCATCAAATTCTTCTGCCAGTTGTGAGAGGTGTTGAGAGACTGAATGACTGATCTCTACCTGAGGGGAGTTTTCCAAAAAGTCAGACAAAAGTGGAAACGTGTCCATTCCTTCTTCCTGGGCCCTCTCAGTCCACAAAGCAAGTTTCCTCCTGAAAGCTTGAACCTTGTCTGCAACAAAAAATATGTTGCTATTTCTCCCTTGAAGTGAGATGTTCAGCTAGTTCAGCAGTGAGAAAATGTCACAGAGGTAGGCAAGTTTAGCTGTGAACTTGGTGTTGGTGTAGAAATGTGCAAGGGGAGTTTTTTTCTCAGTGAGAAAAGAAAAAACCTCATTCCTCAGCTCAAACAAACGCTTGAGGACCAGTCCTCTTGAGAGCCATCTCACCTCACTGCGATAGAGCAGCTGGACATGATCTGCTTCCATGCCCTCACAAAGTTTAGCAAAACATCTGGAGTTCACAGCATTATTTTTAATGAAGTTGATGGTTTTCACACTCATATCCATCACCGCCTGGAACTCTGGTGACATCCTTTTTGCTGCAAGGCTTTCACGGTGAAGAAAACAGTGGGTCCATTTAGCTTCTGGCGCACGATCAAGTATCTGCCAAATGACCCCGCGATGCCTGGCAGTCATTGACGCTGCACCGTCACTGCACACTCCAACACAGTTCTGCCAGTCCAGGCCGTTCTCAATGAAGTAGTTATCTATGCAGCGGAAACATTCCTCAGCTGTAGCTCGAGTTGGTAGCTCTCCACAAAGCAGTATGTCTTCTTGCAAACTGCTGTCCCAGCGATAGCGAACAGAAACCAGCAGGAGTGCAGCATTCATGACATCAGTGGACTCATCGAGCTGCAAAGAGAAAAACTGGCTATTTTTTATCCTCTCCAGCAGCTGATGCTGTATGTCTGAGGCCATGTCAGCAATACGGTGACTCACAGTGTCGTTTGAGAGTGGGATGGTCATCAGCTTCTTTGCAGCAGCCTCCCCGATCATCTCACGGCACATGTCCACATCGGCAGGCAGAACCAATCCCTCCGCTATGGTGAACGCTTTCTTACTCTGCGCCACACGTCTGGCTACGAGGTAGCTGGCTTTCAAAGCACATTTAGCGTTGCCAGTCAGTGACATGATGGATATTTTCTGTATCTGAGCCCATTTTCTTTTCTCTTGAAAAAATCCACCAGCTTTCCAACTAGCTTTGGATGTTTGGTTTCTAGATGCCGCCTTAGTTTTGAAGGCTTCAATGCTTCGTTGGATAGGGTTAGCCCACACTCAACACACTGGGCTCTCGGCTCTGCCTTGCTACCTCCGTACACAAAGCCTGTAATGTGAATATAGGCCACTGGATGGCAGTATTTACCTTTATTTTATTGAGCTCAGACTTGAGCTAGGTTTAGACATGTCTGGGGCAAGTCCCCAGAAAAAAAAAGAGGTCTAAATGTGGGTGGGGTCTGCAAAAGAGTATATAAGGCAAAGAATTGAGACAGTAAAGTAGTAGGAGAAATTGCAAGAAGATGACCAGACCTGCCATTCTGTTCAAGACCTGTGACGTTTCTTTTGTGGATTTCTTTGCCTGTGTTTGAGCATTTTCATCATCCAGGACATCACCAAGCCACCCCCCCACGGAAAGGGATTGTAAATATTTATGTTTTGTACATAATTCAATCTTGGTCTTTAGGTTAGTTAGTTGTTATGGTGTTTGTTAATTAAATGTGTTGAGGTTTTTAAAACTGTGTCTGTCATCCCTTGCTGTTGCTGTTGTGTTATAAATGTAATAACAAATTGGGGCCATAACAAATTGGGGGCTCAAGGTCCGGGATAGACCATTGTGTGAGTAATTTATTGAAAATCTAACATTTCAAATTGTGAAATTGTTTTTGTGAATTTTCCTAGATATATATTGACAACAGCAATGGATGATTTCTTGGCATCACCAACCGTAGGGGTTTTGAAGTCTTTTAAAAAGACAGAACTGCTAGAAATTTGCTGACAGTTGGAGCTGACAGAGGTAAAACCAGCCATGCGAAGAGCAAGACTGGCTAGAGAGATAGTTGAATATTACATTGATGAAAATGTGTTTGCACCAGGAGATCTGGAACAGTTTCCAGTGGAAAATCCAAATATAGAAATGGAACTTAAATTAAAAATGCTAGAGATTGAAAGGGAGGAAAAAGAAAAACAAAGAGAATTTGAGAGGAAAGAAAGAGAGAAAGAAAAGGAAGAAAAAAAAAAAAAAAGGTAGTTTGATTTTGAAAAATTACCAAGAGAAGAGAAAATAGAAAGGGAGGAAAAAGAAAAACAAAGAGAATTTGAGAGGGAAGAAAGAGAGAAAGAAAGGGAAGAAAAAGAAAAACAAAGGCAGTTTGAGTTTGAAAAATTAGCAAGAGAAGAGAAAATAGAAAGGGAGGAAAAAGAAAAACAAAGAGAATTTGAGTTAGAAAAATTTGCAAGACAGAGAGATTTTGAATTTGAGAAATTCGATAGAGAAGAAAGACTCCAAATGGAGCAACTAAAAATTAAAATTCAAACTGAAAATAAATTTCGGGCTAGCCATGAGGTACAATTGGTGCCTCCATTTTCGGAAAAGGATGTTGACAACTATTTCCAGTGTTTTGAAAAGGTAGCAAAGAGTTGCCAGTGGCCAAAAGAAACACTGGCCTCTGATGTTGAAAACTGTCCTCAAGGGTAAAGCTCAACAAGCGTATTCGGCTTTGTCTGCAGATGATTCCTCTGATTATGAGGTTGTAAAAAGGTTATTTTGAGAGCTTATGAGTTGGTTCCAGAGGCTTACCGACAGAAATTCAGAGGTCTGAAGAAATCTGAAAATCAGACTTATGTGGAATTTGCTAATGAGAAGAAGGTTTGCTTTGAGCGCTGGTGTACTTCTATGGAGGTCAAGGATGATTATAACTCACTAAAAGAGATGGTGTTAGTTGAAGAATTCAAGAACTGTGTTAAGGATGATCTTAAGACCTACCTTAATGAGAAGCAAGCACTGAATTTGCAATCAGCTGCCAAATTTGCAGATGAATATGTTCTCACACATAAGTCCAAATTTCAGTCAAGCAGTAACAATAGATGGTCCCAATTTCAGGAAAAGGGTAACGGTGATACCCAAGATTCCTCACCCAAAGACAAAGACAAATCTGGTGATGGTGCTCAGAAATCCAGTAACAGGTCTGATCAAAGTGTGAAAGCTGACAGTGACAAAAGTGGTCTAGTTTGCAGTTATTGCAAGAAATCTGGTCATGTTACAACTAACTGTTGGTTCCTTAAAGCTAAGAAAGAAAAAGAAAAGGATACCAAACCAAATGCCTTTGTGAAAACAAGGTTAGAAACCCCTGTAGTAGATAACCAATCTGCTAAATTGCCTGCTTCTTGTGGGGCTAAAAAGCCTGATACAGCTGACTTCGTGAGGGAGGAATTTCTTCCATTTGTGTCAGAGGGATTTGTGGCTCTGAATGAGCATACTACTCCTGTCCCCATATATATCCTAAGGGATACCGGAGCTTCTCAGTCACTTTTGTTGATGGACTCCTTGGAGTTACGTGATGAGACCGCTTCAGGGGATTTCATACTTGTACAAGGTATTGAAGGGAGGACTGTATCTGTACCCCTGCGCTCTATATTCTTGAAGTCAGATTTAGTTACAGGACAGGTAAAGGTGGGACTTATGTCAAGTCTACCTATAAAGGGTGTTTCTCTGTTGCTAGGCAATGACCTGGCTGGGGGCAAAGTAGTTCCCCCTGTACATCTTACTTCACAGCCGAGCACTGAAGATGGGGATGAGGACCCATCTCTGTATCCTTCTTGCGCAGTGACTCGTGCTATGGCCAAGAAGGCTAAAGAAGAAGATGATGTGGTGCCGTCCAGTACATTGAATAGTCAGGACTCAGGTGGTTCGCCTCATGACTCTGATTGGCCTACTATGGTTTCTCCGTTTGAGGACTTGTCAGATACTTTTATCAGTTCTCTATTCAGCCAGCCGGATGGGTCTGGTGATTCTGATGTGTCTGGAGACTTGTCTCTGTCCAGAAAGCGGTTGATTGAGGAGCAAACTAATGATCCTGAAATTAGTGTACTAAAGAGGAGAGCCCTTCCTGATAAAGAAATAGACGCAGTTCCAGTTGGGTATTATCTCAAGGATGGTGTGTTGATGTGGAAGTGGCGCCCTCCTGATATCCCTGCCAATGCAGATTGGGCAGTGGTCAGGCAAATTGTTGTTCCGAAGGTCTATAGGAATGGGATCTTAACAATGGCTCATAGTTTACCTTTAGGAGGTCATCTTGGTGTTAACAAGACTGTTGATAAGATCATGAAACACTTCTTTTGGCCTGGGCTTCGGAAAGACGTTTCCAACTTTTGCAAAACCTGTCACACTTGTCAGGTAGTTGGAAAACACCAGTTAGACCCACCTGTAGCTCCATTGCAGCCTATCCCAGCATTTGGGGAGCCATTCTCTAAGGTCATTGTTGATTGTGTTGGTCCATTACCCAAGACTAGATCTGGAAATCGGTACTTGTTGACAATCATGTGTGCATCTACCAGATTCCCTGAAGCCATACCTCTACGTAACATCAAGGCAACTGCAATCTCAAAGGCTTTGATAAAGTTCTTCACGTTGTTTGGCCTTCCCAGGGAAATTCAGTCAGACTAAGGTAGCAATTTCACTTCAGGATTGTTTCAGCAGGTTGTGTATGAACTAGGTGCAAAGCAGATTCTTTCTAGTGCCTATCATCCAGAGAGTCAGGGTGCCTTAGAGCGGTTTCATTCCACTCTCAAGACAATGATGAGGACTTATTGTGATGACCATGAGAAAGACTGGGATGAAGGTGTTCATTTGCTGTTGTTTTCAGCTAGAGAAGCAGTGCAGGAGTCTACTGGATTTAGTCCATTTGAGCTAGTGTTTGGTCATGAAGTGAGAGGACCTTTGCTATTATTGAGTGAACAATGGCAAGAGGAAGAGCCGTACATCAGTCTGTTAGACTATATTAGCAAGTTCAAGGAAAGATTGCGTGCAGCTTGTGACCTAGCCAAAGAGAACTTGAAATCAAGTCAGGGAAAAATGAAAACTTGGTATGATCATAAGGCTAGAAGCCGTGAGTTTAAACCAGGAGACAAGGTCCTTGTGTTGTTTCCCTTGCAGTCCAATCCATTGCAGGCTAGATTTCATGGTCCTTATGAAATTCTGACAAAACTCAATGATCTCAATTACATTGTGAAGACTCCAGATAGGAGAAAACCAAAACAATTGTGTCATATTAAAATGCTAAAGCCTTATCATGACAGAAATGCTAGGGTTGCAGCTGTCACTTCAGATTCCCCAATGGTCGAAACGTGTGAAGATGAGGGGGAGTTTCAAGATGATGAACCAAGAATTAAAGCTGAAGTTCTTTCATGTAAATTGTCAAACACTGAAGTGTTGCAAAATCTTGATGTAAAACTCCAGCACTTAGAACCCTCACAGAGAGATCAGCTTGATCAAGAAATATGAGGATTTGTTTCCTGATGTTCCAAAGAGAGTTACTATAGCCTCTCATGATGTAGATGTTGGTGATGCCAAACCAATAAAACAGCATCCATACCAGATGAATCCTGAAAAGAGAAAGATTGCTGAGAAAGAGGTTGAGTGCATGTTAGAACATGATATTATCAGACCCTCCAACTCAGATTGGAGTTCACCCTGTGTGCTAGTTCCAAAACCTGATGGAAGTACTAGATTCTGTACAGATTATCGCAAAGTCAATGCTGTAACTAGAACTGATGTGTTCTTTTTCATAATATTTCGCTCGATGTCTCACTATGGGATGCACGCCTCGCTGCAGCCTCAGAAGCATTAATCTCGTTACGCCAATCCTGATTGACTGGTGAACGTGTCCGTCCGCCCAGGTGGTACACCCACCTTAAATAGCTCATGCGGACGGCACCACGTCATTCAAACACCTCTTCTCACTCGGAGCATATCTCGCGTCCAGGGCTAGTTAGCTGAACTGTCCACAGACGGATTTTCTGTCGCCGGGCGCTACTAGCTTTGGATACCTTTTTGCTTCGTCGGTCACACCAGACCGGACTCAGTGCTCTCCCGCCCTACACGGCTTGGTCAGCGCTGTCCTCGACGCCTCACCACGGCACGTCGAGTACCGAAGGCTAGCACACCAGTTACCTGTCGGTTTTCTTCACTCGACGCCTCACCACGGCACGTTGAGTACCGAAGGCTAGCACACCAGCTACCTCTCGGTTTTCTTCACTCGACGCCCCACCACGGCACGTCGAGCTCCGAGCGCTAGCACACCAGCTACCTCTCGGTTTTCTTCACTCGACGCCCCACCACGGCACGTCGAGCTCCGAGCGCTAGCACACCAGCTACCTCTCGGTTTTCTGCCTCGTCTCCCGGCTTGCACACCAGCTAGCTAGGAATGGAGGCCCAAAACCCCCATACCAAGGGGCACGGAGACTCCGGGACCCGTCCCTGTCGCTGTGGGAGAAGATCTCGAGTAAAGATCCACACCAGGTCTGCTCGAGCTGCCTGGGGCTGGAACACGCCGGTATGGCTATCGAACTTCCCGGCTCGTGCCAACACTGCGCGGTGTTTACAGCGAAAAGTCTCCGCAGACGGCTAGCCCGCCAGGCTAGCTTGTCTGGAATCGACCCCCTCCTCCCCTCCGACGGTGCTGCCGCCGGGGGCAAGCAGGATTTGGCGGTCGCTACGGCGGCGATTCCGGAGGCTAGCGCCAGCTGGGGCTCCCAGCTCAACCTAGCCGCGGATCCCCCGTGTGAGGAAGACGTCCTAGAACTGGACTATGAGGACGATGAAGATGGCGTCTCTGAACTCCTCATATCAGAGGATGAGGAAGATGACGACGTCTTCATTACTCCGGCTCGGGCCGCGCAGCCCGCGGCCTCCGTCACCTCTCGGGATGGAGATGAGAGTAGCATACCAGCTTCTCCTCTCCCCAGCTCCGACATGCTCGACGTGTGCAAACGCGCTGCTGTCCGGCTGAACATCCCCTGGCCCGTTGTCGTAGCTGAGACCACCAGATCCCGCTACGAGGGGAAGAAATTGCCCTTGGCTAAGAGTGCGACGAAACAACTTCTCCCCGTCTTCCCGGAGCTGCTAGATGAGGTTGCGCGCTCTTGGAAAGACCGCCCTTATAGCAGCAGGAGCCCAGTTCCCGGTGCCTCGTCCCTCGATTGTGAGGCGATGGAGAGCCTGGGTCTGCTCCGCATGCCTCCGATGGAGCCACTCGTGGCATCGCACCTTCACCCCCGCCTGTCAGCGGTGTCCTCCCGGAGCCCCAGTCTGCCGTCCAAGTCGGACCGTTTTCAGTCAGCCTTGACTGAGAAGGCGTATAAGGCGGCTGCGCTTTCGGCCAGAGCGCTCAATGTCCTCTCCCTGCTCACGGCTTATCAGGCTGAGTTGTGCGAGGATTTTGTGCTAACTCAGGACCCAGCTACATGGGAGGAAATACCGGTCGTCACCGACCTGTGTCTCCGTGTCCAATGCTGCGCGGTCCAGGCCACGGGAAAAGCGCTGGGGACCATGGTCCTACAGGAACGGGCGCGGTGGCTCAACCTCGCCAACCTGTCGGACAGGGAGAAGGATGACATCCTGGACATGCCCATTGTCCCGGAGGGGATCTTCGGATCCGCGTTGGCTTCTATGCAACGGCGGTGCGAAGCTAAAAAGAAGGAGGATGAAGCTCTCAAGCTCTGCCTCCCTCGAAAGCCCCCTGCTCCTCTTCCGCCTGCTCAGCGTAAGACCTTTGCACAGGCTGCTTCACAGGATTCGCAGTTTAAAATGCCGAAACTGCGGAGGCCTCAGCCCGCCCCGCCTGCTCCGCCAGGTCGGCCCGGCTGGCCCAAAAAGCCCTCGGCCCCGGCTGCAGCTGCGCCTGCGCGACCCGCGCATACCGCCAGCAGCCAGGCCAGGAAAAAGAAGAGAGCGGCCTGACCCCCCCTCTCTCCACTGGTGACGCAGCTGGAAGTTCCCCGTTCTCCGGCTCCACCTGTTTGGCTTTCGGGCGTGCACCCAGGGGCTCCCCACGCCCCTATCTCCCAGCTGCCTCGGACCGTGCCAGTGCAAGCCGGGAGAGATGGACATTTGACGTCGCGGGGTTTAGCGGTTGCCCCCTTCTCATGTCCACAAGCACGCACATACACAAAAGTTTTCTCAAAGAGAATAAATTGTGTCCCGCTGTCGCAGCCAGGCCGAGTGCCGAGGGCGCAGCTGAAAATAAAGAAAGCCAAATCTGTCAAAATAAGCACGCCACCCGGGGGCCTTGTCATTCCGCCACAGGAGAGCGCCACCGCACTGCGGCTGGGCCCTCTTGTGGTGGGAGGACTGCAGGGCACGTTACCCGGGGGCTGTGTCATTCCGCCACAAGAGGGCGCCACCGCACTGCGGCTGGGCCCTCTTGTGGTGGAAGGGCTGCAGTGCACATCACCTCTCGCCCTCAGATGGCGGAGATGGGTCGCACTGGCAGCCCCACCCTGGGTGTTGAGGACGATTTCGAGGGGGTACAGGCTGCAATTCGCCGCTGTCCCCCCGCGATTCGCCGGCGTTATACACTCCCAGGCGCGGGGAGAGTCAGCTCGTGTTTTACAGGAGGAAATTTTCTCACTGTTAAACAAAGGAGCAATCTGTGTCGTCCCTCCCGCACAATGTCAGAGCGGTTTCTACTCCAGGTATTTCCTAGTCCCCAAACGGGGGGGGAACGGTATTCGCCCTATCCTGGATTTACGGGCTCTGAACAAATATCTCAGGAAGTACAAGTTCAGGATGCTCACACACGCATCCCTGTTGCGTCTTGTACGTCAGAACGATTGGTTCACTTCAATCGATCTGAAAGACGCGTACTTCCACATTCCAATCTATCCTCCCCACAGAAAGTTTCTGAGGTTCGCTTTCCAGGGGATCTGCTACGAGTATCGCGTGCTCCCTTTCGGTCTGTCATTAAGCCCGAGGGTGTTCGTGCGGTGCACGGAGGCAGCAATAGCCCCGCTGAGACGGCGGGGCATCCGTCTGGCCACTTACCTGGACGATTGGCTGCTTTTGGCGCAATCGGAGCAGGAAGCCAGGGCGCACACGCGTATTCTCACACAGCACCTAGTCGATTTGTGATAAACGCGGAGAAAAGCATGCTGTCCCCAGCGCAAGATGCTATCTTTCTGGGGTTATCCCTGAATTCGGTGTCTTTCACAGCTCGCCTCTCGGCGGAACGGGTGAGAGCTTTCAGGGCATGCCTCGCGCTTTTTTATCCAGGCAGGTTTGTTCCATTCAGATTGTGTCTTCGGTTACTCGGTCTGATGGCGTCTGCCATCCTCGTGATACGTCTCGGTCGCCTCCACATGAGAGAATTCCAGCTTTGGGTGGCCTCATGCGGGCTAGATCCCGTGCGTCACGGCACGCGGAGAGTCTTGGTCACACTGGAATGCGCCAGGGCGCTGCGTCACTGGCGGACTCCGTCCTTTCTGACCCAGGGGGTCCCAATGGGCTCGGTCCTGTCCAGGAAGGTGGTCACTACAGACGCCAGCCTGACGGGCTGGGGCGGAATTCACGGGGGCCGGTCTGTGAGGGGCCACTGGAGTGTGGCCCTCCAGCAGTCTCACATAAATTTTCTGGAACTTTCAGCGGTGTTCCTCTCCCTGAAACATTTCCTTCCATCTCTCATGGGTCATCATGTCCTGGTGAGAACGGACAATACGACGACGGTGGCGTACATCAACCGTCAGGGGGGGTTGCGCTCCCGTCAGTTGCACATGCTGGCACGCAAACTGATCCTGTGGAGCTGCGGCCGTCTCCTCTCCTTGAGAGCGACGCACGTCCCGGGGGTCTTGAACACAGGCGCGGACCTGTTGTCCAGGGGTGCGCCAGTGTATGGGGAGTGGACTCTGCACCCGGAGATTGTGGAACAGATATGGGCCCGGTTCGGTCGGGCCGCGGTAGATCTGTTCGCGGCGAGAGAAAACGCGCAGTGCGCGCTGTTTTACTCTCTGCGCGGCATGGATGCTCCCCTTGGCATAGACGCACTAGCGCACGTCTGGCCGGACGAGCTTCTTTACGCGTTCCCTCCCCTGGCCTTGATACCCCCCACTCTGTCCAGAGTGAGGGAACGTGGTCACGCACTGATATTGATTGCTCCGCATTGGCCGGCGATGCATTGGCTAGCGGAAATATATCGGTTACTGTGCGCTCAGCCTTGGCAGCTCCCGCTGCGCAGGGACCTGCTATCGCAGGGGGGGGGGCGATCCTCCACCCGCACCCGGAACGCCTGGCGTTGTGGGCGTGGCCCCTGAGTGGCTCAGTCTCTCGGCTGTGGGATTGTCACAGCGTGTGATTTCCACTATACAAAACACTAGGGCCCCATCCACTAGGTCTTTGTATGACTGTAAGTGGAGGGTGTTTGAGGGGTGGTGTCACAGGAACGGCCACGTTTCTTTTCAGTGTCCGGTGAGTGCTATACTGTCATTCTTGCAGGACCTGATTGACAAAGGCAAAGCCTTCTCCACGATTAAGGTGTACTTGGCGGCGATCGCCGCCTGTCACTAGGGGTTTGAAAAGCAAACGGCGAGTCAGCACCCACTGGTTTGCCGTTTTATGAAGGGAGCGCGCAGGCTTCTCCCCGTGTCCAGACCACTGGTGCCACCGTGGGATCTGGCTGTGGTTCTCGAGGGGCTTAAGGGCCCTCCTTTTGAGCCACTGGAAGGGGCAGACTTGAAGCACATGTCTTTCAAGGCTGTGTTGTTGCTGGCTCTGGCTTCAGCTAAGCGAGTCAGTGACATCCATGCGCTTTCGGTGCATCCGTCAGGCGCTCAGCTCTTCCCGGGAGATGTAAGGTTGATTTTGAGGCCCAACCCGGCTTTTGTGCTTAAGGTGGTGGGCTCATGTTCTCCAATTGACCTTCTGGCCTTTGCTGCCTCAACAGAGGAGCAGCAGTCGCACGCGTTATGTCCAGTCCGTGCGGTGCGCATGTACATGGACAGGACTAGGGGATTCAGGAGGAGCGATCAGCTGTTCGTCTCCTGGGCTAATCCTCATAAAGGAAAACCTATCACTGAGCAGCGCCTATCCCATTGGGTGGTGGAGGCGATTGCTTTAGCCTATACATGTCGGGGTTTGCAGCCGCCTGTGGGCATGCGGGCGCACTCGACTCGGGGCTTGGCCGCATCCTGGGCCTTATTCAGGGGAGTTTCTGTTCAGGACATCTGTGCAGCGGCGAGTTGGTCCTCGCCTCTCACTTTTGTCCGCTTTTAAAAGCTGGACGTTTCCGCCCCGTGCGTGGCACGCGCGGTTCTGCTGTCCTGACTGGAACAGATTGCTTCTCTGTGGGTTGGTGGACGCTGGATAAGCTTGTCTGGCAATACGGGAGCTACGATATCCCATAGTGAGACATCGAGCGAAATATTATGAAAGAGAACTTTAGGTTATTTACATAACCCCGGTTCTCTGAGTAATATGAGTGAGATGTCTCACCAGACAACCCTTCTTGCTGGGGCGAGTGAGAGGAGGTGCTTATCTTGAATGACGTGGTGCCGTCCGCATGAGCTATTTAAGGTGGGTGTACCACCTGGGCGGACGGACACGTTCACCAGCCAATCAGGATTGGCGTAATGAGATTAATGCTTCTGAGGCTGCAGCGAGGCGTGCATCCCATAGTGAGACATCTCACTCATATTACTCAGAGAACCGGGGTTATGTAAATAACCTAAAGTTTCCAATACCTAGGATTGATGATTGTATTGATAGTGTAGGAAAAGCAAAGTTTCTGACTAAGATTGATTTATTGAAGGGTTATTGGTGTGTGCCTTTAACTGAGAGGGCCAAGAGCATCTCTGCATTTGCCACGCCATCTGGATTATACCAGTATGAAGTCCTACCCTTTGGCATGAAAAATGACCCAGCCACGTTCCAAAGGATGATCCAGTCTACAATCGCCGGATTGCCACACACGGGTGTGTACATCGATGACCTGATCACATGGAGTGACTCCTGGGAAGAACATCTAAAAGATGTAGAGACGTTGTTCCAGCGCCTGACCCAGGCTAACCTGACTGTTAACCTGAGCAAGAGTGACTTTGGTTGTGCTACTGTCACCTATCTTGGCTACGTCATAGGCCAGGGTAAGGTGGCACCCATAAATGCTAAAGTCCAAGCCATCATGGACTTTCCAGTTCCTGACAACAAAAAAGCTTTGCGCCACTTCCTTGGAATGATCGGGTACTACCGCAAGTTCTGCAAGAACTTTGCTGAGATTGCTCTCAGTCTAACTAACCAACTGAAGAAAGGCGTGAAGTTCACCTGGGATGATGCATGCCAGAGAGCCTTCGATCGCCTGAAGTCTCTGCTGTGTCACTTCCCTGAGCTCAAACCTCCTGACTTCAACAAACCGTTCTCCATCGCGGTCGATGCTAGCGACCAAGCTTGTGGATCTGTGCTCCTACAGAGAAGTGACTCTGATGACATTGAGCATCCCGTGGCATACTTCTCCAGGAAGTTCAATCGCCACCAAAGGAACTATTCCACAATAGAGAAGGAGCTGTTGGCTCTCGTCCTTTCTTTACAACACTTTGAGGTTTATGTTTGTACAGGGGAAAAGCCAATGATTGTGTCCACTGACCACAATCCGTTAATGTTTTTGAGTATGATGAAAAACAAGAATCGGAGATTGTTGAATTGGAGTTTGATTTTACAGGAGTTTGACTTGGAAATTAAGCATGTGAAGGGTACAGACAATGTAATTGCTGATTGCTTATCCCGTGTTTGAATATGTATATATATATATATATATCCTGTGTTTATTTGAATATTGTATGATATGTATGTATAGACAAGTGTTCACTTAACCATTTTGTATTGAAAAGAAAAATTTTCCCTTTCTGAGTCAAAATTTTTCCCTTTTGGAATGGAGGTGTAATGTGAATATAGGCCACTGGATGGCAGTATTTACCTTTATTTTATTCAGCTCAGACTTGAGCTAGGTTTAGACATGTCCTGGACATGTCTGGGGCAAGTCCCCGGAAAAAAAAAAAAAAAGAGGTCTAAATGTGGGTGGGGTCTGCAAAAGAGTATATAAGGCAAAGAATTGAGACAGTAAAGTAGTAGGAGAAATTGCAAGAAGATGACCAGACCTGCCATTCTGTTCAAGACCTGTGACGTTTCTTTTGTGGATTTCTTTGCCTGTGTTTGAGCATTTTCATCATCCAGGACATCACCAAGCCACCCCCCCACGGAAAGGGATTGTAAATATTTATGTTTTGTACATAATTCAATCTTGGTCTTTTGGTTAGTTAGTTGTTATGGTGTTTGTTAATTAAATGTGTTGAGGTTTTTAAAACTGTGTCTGTCATCCCTTGCTGTTGCTGTTGTGTTATAAAAGTAATAACAAATTGGGGCCATAACAAGCCGAACTTAATAAAGTCAGGGTTATACTTGCGCACACATTTAGCCTTTGAAGAGGGGTTGGCATCACTTTCATCTTCATTTTTTCGCTGTAAAAACTTCCCCATAACTTCAGTCAAAACTTAGCACCTGGCTTCTTCTACTGCTGCTGCTTATTGGAGCGTGTTAAACTGGCTGACGCCTTACTGCCACCAAGTGGTTGGAGGCCTCATTGCGGTGGCGCGCCCCTTACGGCCCACAGGTGTAGAACTGAAAGTTTTTTGCGGCCCATTAGGTGGCGCTCGCGGCCCATCTGTGGAACGCAGCCCCATGGTTAAGAATCACTGGGCTAAACGACTTGTACGGTTCGAACTTTGACCTCTCAACTGACCAAAAAACGCCTCCTTGTGGTCTAAACGTGCAATATCATATACTTAAAATAAATGAATAATAATACTATCTATCTAATATACTTCAACTATTTGAAGGTAAATCATGTAATATACCCTATATTATATTAGGTTAGGTTACTTATATTAAATAAAATAGACTTGATGACACACCAAACACCACGTGTCAGTGTCAGCACGCGCAGGTTTGTGTTCTTGGCATCAGGGTGACCAGTGAGTCACAGGAAGCTCAACACATCTGTCCTCTTCTGCAATTGATATCTGTAAGGAAGCCTTTGTGATGTCTGCCATGAATGCAATGGGGTACAACCTGATCCTGACAAGGATGGTGAGGTCTGGGTTCAGGTTCGGTCCAGTGAGCAGACAGTTAAGAAATGGACAGCCATTCTCCTGTGCAGAAGCGTCAAAAACGACCCTCAGCTTGGTTGATGCATTTTCCTTTTTTATCACAGCATGGTGAGGCAAGTAGTACTGGATGTTGTGATTTTCTGCTCCAACTATGGACATTATTGGACAAACTGATTATTCCAGGTGTGTTTGACCTCAGAACAATGGTCAGACACACCTGGATGAATCAGTTTGTCCAATAATGTAAGACAGGAAGTAAAAGAGCCGGTTTATGTTCAGGGAGTAGTGGGCATAAAGCCCATTTGTCAGGTTCATATTACCATGATGGAGATGCTGTCCCTTAATACCCACATGTAAACTTATGACATTACAAATGTGTTACTGTGTTGTTTTATCATAGATGTGTAAACATAATAGGTTGAACAAGAAATTCACTCAATCTGAAACAATGTTTAAAATGACATGCTTTCACAAACCACAGTGACAGGTCAGTTTATTTATTGAAGGGCACCTCGTAATTAACTATGCTGTGATGTTGAACTTTTACAGCAAATTGTTCACTTAATCAACTTTTAAATCATCCATGCAATTGGAAGTGTTTATACTGAAAAGGCATAATACAGAAACCAACTAATTTACAGTAGTACAGTAGTCAACCTAGTACACGATAGCTGGTCAGGAAATATGGCTTCTACACCCGACTGAACTCTCTACCCATTCTGATCGCAACTGTCTTTACATCTCTGAATTCAGTGTATGTCTTCATATGTGCAACAGGAAGAGTTATTGTATTTGTACAGGCAGTTACAAGAGGAAAACAAATGACATGACTAGGCATTTTTTCTTTGCACTGGTGGTCAAACTTCACTAATTTTAAAAGCTGCCCGATCAGATGGAAGGGGTTTGTGCCCTTGTCCAGTTAACCATTGCATCACTATTGGGACGGACAGTCTCAAGTGTCTCTGTTTTTCCAGACTCCAGTTCCCTTCATTCTGACTTTGTACGGCTTCTTGGGATACCTTCTTGGGAGGCTCACACACTTCTTGGTGTTCATCCTGATCTGCATGATGAAAAAAATAAACATTTCAAACAAATCGAGTATTTCATCATGTGCAATCAAACGTTGTGAGGAATTACTCCTTGGTAATTTATTACTTTATAAATAAATATATGAAAGACAAAGATATGCATGTGCGTGTTAACACTTGTAATCGAGACAAAGTCAAACCTGTGACTTCAAGTTCTTGCCGAAAGTCTTGGATGAAGTTGATGATGGAATTTTTTGTTGCTCGTCTATAACTCCCCTTCTCACTCAGCTCAGGTGCCAGGATGCTCATTATGTAGTCAGAATCCGGCTTAAGATTAAAGGGAAAAGGTGGTTACAACAGACAGGAAGAGACAGACACAAAAAAGCCTCCACTAAAGCATACAAAGTCGTAAAGAGATGTAAGGTTTAAGAGAATCTTATCAAATCTTATTTCACAGCAAAAGAGCTGCAACAATTAATCTAACAATGATCGATTATCAATTAATCTTCCACAAATTTGATATACGAATCATCTTTTTGAGTAGTTTAGTCGGCACTGCTGTTGCACTACTGTCCCTTGGACTGAAAAGATCAACATTAACATACTTATTTATTGTTGATTTTACTGATGAGGTTAGGCAAGACAAGGCAATTTTATTTGTATAACCCATTTTTACAAACAGTTTGTCTCAAAGGGCTTCATGCAGCACCTACAACATCCTCTGCCCTTAGACCCTCACATCTACTGAGGAAAAACTCCAGGAAAACCCTTTTAACAGGGACAAATTGGAGAAACGGAGGAGGGATCCCTCACCCAGGACGGGTAGACGTGCAATAGATGTAACAGACAAGAAAATAGTTTACAACACACAATGTGCAAAAGGTTCATCAAATTTGCAACCATAGTCGGCCATTAGGAGACTGGACACCTTAAAGCAGTTCATTCTAGCAAGCAGAGAATAAGCTTGAAAGCATAGTGGATAGGTTTTCAGCCCATTGAACTAAACACTACGACACTCGTGATACTCATATTACACCAGCGGATCTAGAATGCTTTAAAATGTTACATTGGACACCAGTGAAGCTGCTGTGATTGGTCAACATATCAAGGGGCACGACTAATCTCACTTTATCAATGGGCACTGAGGCCAGAGCCAGCCGTGCCTGCCTCATGATATGACACTTCCATGACCTCAAAAGCAAGCATCCTGTTGGGATTCTGATTCTGCATGCCATGTTTAAGTTCTGTGCCTGGCCTTGTGCCATGTTAGATTAATCCGCGCATTCTTGACCATTGCTTATGTCTGACTATTCTTAGGATTGTTTTGTGTTTTGGTAATTTAGATTCATTGTGTTATTATTTTTCATGTCTTAGTAATTTAGTTTCCATGCCATGTTTTCATTTCTATGCTTTGCACTTTGTCTCCCCTGTCTTGTCATGTGTGTATCTTTGCTCACGGTCCCTTGTCTTGTGTGCCACTCATTCGGGTGATTTATTGGTTTCTGGGTTTCAATCTTCCTTCATTATCTCGTGTTCTTCCTTCCTCTCTCTTTTACTGTCTTACTAACACATACTAATAGTTTATTGTTTTTGCTAAATACTAATCCACACTAACCTTGTATATTTGGACTAACTTACTAACAAGCACTTGGGATTGTATAGCTGCACTTACTAATTGACTAATGATCTCTCAGCTGTCGCCCAATTCTAGTCTCCGCCTCCTTGCCTATCCCTAATTATCTCTGCTGCAAGTTTCTGTGGATTTCCACTTATACTTTGTGCTTTCCTTTTCTTTTATCTTGGCACTTTAGTACTCCTTAACCGGAGCTGTTGTTTTGTACTTAGGTTTGTCTTGTGATCCCTGTCTGCGTTTTGGCTACAGCCAAATTCATGTAATTAGTTTATCCCTCATGTGTCTCTCCCTAATCATTGTCACCATTGATTGCACCTGTTCTCCCTGGTCATGTGTTTACCCTGGATGTGTATATAAGATGTCTGTTTGGTTCTCACTCTTGTCAGATCGTTCTCCCTAGTTTTCTCGTGCCACGTTTCTCGCCTTGATTGCTCAGTGTTTATCTTTCTGACTGGATTGCTCGACTATTGATTTTGGTTTGCCCTTTTTGGATTTTGTTGCATCTGTGAGTTTTGACCTTTTTCTGCCCGACCTTGATTTTGTGATTACTGCCCTGGTTTTGGATTCGGACTGTCTTTGGCTTATGAGTTTGTTTCTCCTCCAAACCTACGCCTGTGTACCGAACCCTTTTTGTCTGACCACGAACTTTGTTATTGGTGCCCTGGTTACGATTCTGGATTACGCCCATTGGATACTGTTTTTGGATTGTGGACTTTGTACCGTTGCCAGCTCTGTTGGGGGGTTTCCCCCTTCAGAAATAAAGCCTCCTTTTTGCATTCTACTGGTTGTCGCACTTGGTTCATTTCGTAAATCCCAACATTACGATCTGACCATGACGGAGCCAGCGTCAGACCAGTCTCTGCAGGAGGCAGTGCACCAACAGGGCGCTCAGTTAGAGTTCCAAGAGCGTCAGCTTCGGGCTCTTATGCAACATATGCAAACCATGAGTCTTCAGATGGCGGATCTCACTCGCTCTGTGCAAGACGCTCAGCGGCTACAGTCTCCCCAGCCTGCCGTCCATGCCGCTCCTGCGTCTGCTCCGCCACTGCCAGTCTGCGAGCCACGCCTGCCACCGCCTGAGAGGTACGACGGGAACCCGGGAGCATGTCGGGCTTTTCTCACCCAGTGCAAGCTCATTTTCAGCCTACAGCCCTCGTCATTCCCCACCGAAAGAGCTCGGGTTGCTTTCATCATCACGCAACTGACGGGAAGGGCCAAGCAGTGGGCTACGGCTGCATGGGAAGCAGATCTACCCTGCGTGCAAACGTCTAATTTGCTGGGTGAGGAGATGAGGCGCATCTTTGACCGCACGAAGCTGGGTCACGAGGCGGGACGAGAAATTCTGCGCATTCGACAGGGGAGCCGTTCCGTGGCCGACTACGCCATTGATTTCCAGACACTGGCTACCAACAGCAGGTGGGGACATAGAGCTTTGTTCGATGCCTTTTTTAACGGGCTTTCTGAAGCGTTAAAGGATGAGCTGGTTTCCCGGGAGTTACCGGAGGATTTGGATGACTTAGTCGACTTGGCTATTCGCGTGGATTCCCGACTGGAAGAACGCAGACGCTTCGCCTCCCGCAGACGACCTAACCCACTCCTCCAGAGCACTCCGCCTCTACCACCCCCTACTGGCGACAGTCCTCCTGAGCCAGAACCCATGCAACTGGGCCGTCCTCGCATCCCTGTGGAGGAGAAGAACCGCCGTCGCAGAGAAGGGGCCTGCTTCTACTGTGGCAAGGGGGGACACCACATTGCTCAGTGTCCGAACAAGAGAAGTTCCCCTGGTGCCCAGAGAAGAGTAGTGATTGGAGTGACGCCAGTGCAGGAGACTAAGAACCGTACGTGCCTCCCAGTTATCCTGGAGTGGGGAGGAGGGAGTAAGTCCACCCTAGCCCTCATTGATACCGGCGCTGAGGAGAACCTCATCGATGTGGAGCTGGCTCAAGAATGGGGAATCCCTACCTAGAGGATCTTTCCTGACCGGGTGGCCAATTCACTCAGTGGCCAGAAAATAGCCCAGATAACTCACGCTACCAGCCCCATCAAACTCAAAACCTCAGGAAACCACCACGAAACCATTCAGCTCCTCCTCTTACATTCTCCCCATGCTCCCATTGTTTTGGGCCATCCATGGATGGCCAAACACCTCCCAAATATTGATTGGCGGAAGAATGAGGTTAAGGGTTGGAGCCCCAACTGCTCCCTGGCATACCTCCACAACGCCCGCGAACCTCAACACAGCCCATCCCAAGAAGAAATACTAGATCTTGAGAAGGTCCCCCTAGAGTTTCATGATCTCAAGGAAGTGTTCTCTAAGTCCCGGGCCACCAGCTTACCACCTCACCGACCCTATGACTGCACCATAGACCTGAAGCCAGGTACTATGCCCCCTAGAGGCCGACTCTATTCACTCTCCAGACCAGAAACCCAAGCTATGGAGAAGTATCTCTCAGAGTCTCTTGCTGCAGGCATTATACGCCCGTCGTCATCACCTGCTGGTGCCGGATTCTTCTTCGTGTCTAAGAAGGACGGATCATTAAGACCCTGTATAGATTACCGTGGACTTAACGAAATAACTGTCAAGAATCGCTATCCACTTCCTCTAATGAACACTGCTTTCGATCTCCTGCAAGGAGCTAAGATTTTTACTAAGCTCGACCTCCGTAATGCCTATCACCTGGTACGCATCAGAGAGGGGGACGAATGGAAGACTGCCTTTAACACTCCCACGGGACACTGGGAGTATTTAGTTCTTCCTTTCGGGCTTACTAACGCTCCAGCAGTGTTTCAAAACCTTGTCAACGATGTTTTAAGAGACATGATAAATAAGTTTGTGTTTGTGTATCTTGACGATATCCTGATTTTTTCAGAGTCCCAGGAGGCCCATGTCAAACATGTTCGCCAAGTGCTCCGTCGCCTCCTGGAGAACCGCCTCTTTGTTAAAGCTGAAAAATGTGAATTTAATGTGGAAACCACTACGTTTTTGGGTTACATCATCTCCCCAGACACCATCCGGATGGACCCCCTAAAGGTGGAAGCTGTCACTAATTGGCCCAGACCAGAGGACCGTAAGTCTCTCCAGCGATTTTTGGGCTTCGCTAACTTTTACCGCCGGTTCATCCGGAATTATAGTTCTGTTGCCGCTCCTCTTACTGCTCTCACCTCTTCTAAATCCAAGTTTCTGTGGTCCGAAAAGGCTGAAGAGGCCTTCAATGACTTAAAAGCTCGTTTCACCTCTGCACCTATCCTAACCATTCCCAATCCTGAACTCCAGTTTATTGTTGAAGTGGACGCCTCCAATATCGGAGCTGGAGCCATCCTGTCGCAGAGGTCCACAGAAGATGGTAAGGTCCATCCTTGTGCCTTCTTTTCTCGCCGCCTCAGCTCTGCAGAAAGAAACTACGACATTGGGAATCGGGAGCTGTTGGCGGTAAAGTTGGCCTTAGAGGAGTGGAGACAATGGCTGGAGGGCTCCAAGGTACCCTTCATCGTCTGGACAGACCACAAGAACCTGGAATATCTACAAACGGCCAAAAGACTCAATCCGCGACAAGCCAGGTGGGCACTTTTCTTTTCACGATTCAACTTTCATATTGCCTATCGACCTGGAAGTAAGAATGTCAAGCCTGATGCCCTCTCCCGTTGTTTTGAAATCCAGGAAGAGGAAATTAACAAAGATACCATCCTCCCTAAAGAAGCGTTCATTAATGCATTATGTCTTGATATTGAGAGAGAAGTCAGAAATGCCCAAAACAATGCTGCTACTCCCAGTGCGTGTCCCACCAATTGTTTATATGTGCCAGCTACCTTACGCTCCCAAGTCCTGGAATGGGGACACGCATCCAGACTGTCCTGCCACCCTGGTATCCGCCGCACTAAGAACTTTATTCTTCAGAGGTTTTGGTGGCCAGAACTCACTCAAGATGTCCAGGGCTTCGTTGCTGCTTGCTCGGTCTGTGCCCAGGCTAAGACTTCTCACCAACCACCTCAAGGTTTATTGCAGCCCCTTCCTACACCACACCGCCCCTGGTCCCATATTGCTCTTGATTTTATCACAGGCCTTCCCTCATCCAATCACCACACCACCATTCTCACAATTGTTGATAGATTCTCCAAAGCAGTTCACTTAGTTCCCCTCACTAAACTCCCTTCTGCTCAAGACACTGCCAACCTAGTAATCCAACATGTCATTAGACTCCACGGCATACCCACTGATATCACTTCCGATCGCGGCCCCCAGTTCACTGCACTTTTTTGGAGAACATTCTTTAAAGCTTTAGGCACTTCAGTCAGTTTGTCATCAGGTTTCCACCCCCAGACTAATGGCCAGACCGAGCGAGCTAACCAGTGTGTGGAAAGTGTTTTACGATGTCTCTGTATTAGGAACCCCTCCTCCTGGAGCTATCAGTTACCGTGGGTGGAATACGCGTTGAACAGCCACACCTCTGCTGCCTCCGGCGTCTCCCCCTTCAAAGCCTGCCTGGGCTACCAGCCCCCTTTGTTCCCGTCCCAGGAGGAGGAGGTAGCTGTCCCCTCAGTCCGCGAATTCGTCCGTAGGTGCAGACGCACCTGGACTGCCACCCGCCAGGCCCTGCTCAGGTCGGTCGCTCGGATGAAAGAACAGGCCGACAAGAGACGCACCGCGGCGCCCATGTACCGACCTGGGCAGCGGGTCTGGTTGTCTTCAAGGGACATTCCCCTCAGAGGTAACGGGGGTAAGCTTTTCCCCAAATTCCTGGGCCCTTTCACCATTGAAAGGGTCCTAAGTCCCACTGCCGTTCGCCTCCGTCTCCCCCTGTCCATGCGACGCATACACCCCACTTTCCATGTGTCCCAGTTAAAACCTGCAGTAACCCACCCCCTGTCCTCTGGACCTGATCCCCCACCACCCGCCCGGATCATCAACGGAGGCGAAGCCTACACGGTCCGTGCCCTCCTGGACTCTCGTCGACGAGGCAGAGGACTGCAGTACCTCGTCGACTGGGAGGGTTACGGACCTGAACATCGCAGTTGGGTGCCAGCAAGGCACATATTGGATAAAAACCTCATCAAAGACTTTCATGCTGCATCCCGTTCTTCGAATTGAACGCCAGGAGGCGTTCGTTGGGAGGGGGGTTCTGTTGGGATTCTGATTCTGCATGCCATGTTTAAGTTCTGTGCCTGGCCTTGTGCCATGTTAGATTAATCCGCGCATTCTTGACCATTGCTTATGTCTGACTATTCTTAGGATTGTTTTGTGTTTTGGTAATTTAGATTCATTGTGTTATTATTTTTCATGTCTTAGTAATTTAGTTTCCATGCCATGTTTTCATTTCTATGCTTTGCACTTTGTCTCCCCTGTCTTGTCATGTGTGTATCTTTGCTCACGGTCCCTTGTCTTGTGTGCCACTCATTCGGGTGATTTATTGGTTTCTGGGTTTCAATCTTCCTTCATTATCTCGTGTTCTTCCTTCCTCTCTCTTTTACTGTCTTACTAACACATACTAATAGTTTATTGTTTTTGCTAAATACTAATCCACACTAACCTTGTATATTTGGACTAACTTACTAACAAGCACTTGGGATTGTATAGCTGCACTTACTAATTGACTAATGATCTCTCAGCTGTCGCCCAATTCTAGTCTCCGCCTCCTTGCCTATCCCTAATTATCTCTGCTGCAAGTTTCTGTGGATTTCCACTTATACTTTGTGCTTTCCTTTTCTTTTATCTTGGCACTTTAGTACTCCTTAACCGGAGCTGTTGTTTTGTACTTAGGTTTGTCTTGTGATCCCTGTCTGCGTTTTGGCTACAGCCAAATTCATGTAATTAGTTTATCCCTCATGTGTCTCTCCCTAATCATTGTCACCATTGATTGCACCTGTTCTCCCTGGTCATGTGTTTACCCTGGATGTGTATATAAGATGTCTGTTTGGTTCTCACTCTTGTCAGATCGTTCTCCCTAGTTTTCTCGTGCCACGTTTCTCGCCTTGATTGCTCAGTGTTTATCTTTCTGACTGGATTGCTCGACTATTGATTTTGGTTTGCCCTTTTTGGATTTTGTTGCATCTGTGAGTTTTGACCTTTTTCTGCCCGACCTTGATTTTGTGATTACTGCCCTGGTTTTGGATTCGGACTGTCTTTGGCTTATGAGTTTGTTTCTCCTCCAAACCTACGCCTGTGTACCGAACCCTTTTTGTCTGACCACGAACTTTGTTATTGGTGCCCTGGTTACGATTCTGGATTACGCCCATTGGATACTGTTTTTGGATTGTGGACTTTGTACCGTTGCCAGCTCTGTTGGGGGGTTTCCCCCTTCAGAAATAAAGCCTCCTTTTTGCATTCTACTGGTTGTCGCACTTGGTTCATTTCGTAAATCCCAACACATCCAACATTTTAAATATATTTATAAGTCTGAAAAGCTGCAAAAGCACACTGTAAAAAAGCACAGGTTTAACACAAGAAATTGCATATGAGAAGGGCAGATATTTTTAAAATGAAATGGATAACAACATTACACACAATATTACCTTTCACCACACTGGCTGGCATGCAGAGCAATGTCATCCGCTGGAAAGCATCTTGAACATATTGGGCATTCCTTTCCAACCTGTAAATGACAGATGGTCAAATCAACTGTAGCGATAGCTTGAAAATTATGCGTAAATGTAGACAGATCTAGGTCCAACGTTATAACCTGTTCCTGTTTTCTGGACTCAATGTTGTGCGGCGCAACTGTTGAATTTGTGACGGAAAGAATTTCAACATCACCCTCATCTTGCCAGTCTTATAAAAAACAAATAATCAAATTTTAGAATATGTGGTCATACAGTAAATGTGTAAGCATGTTTTTTCTAGTAGTTCAATTATTTATGGTTGTAATATTGAAAATGATATGGCAATTGTAATGTCAAAACAATCATGATTAGATTCTTTTTTTTTCCCCAAAAAAATCATGCTGCCCTAAATACAGGGTTAAATCTGGTTCAGCAAAAACGATTTGGCCTTTTAGGTGTAGCTATTGTTTAGTCTTTGTTAGATATTGGGACCTGGGTTATAATATTGTGTATTACCATGGGCAACTGTACACTTTGTGTACCAACAAGTAAAGAAAAATGTATTATCCTATTTATCTTAGATACATGCATTCACCTCATCATCATAATAATCATCATCTTCTTGAGGCTCCATACATGACTGGACGTGCAATGCCAGAATTTGCAGCGGCATGCGTTGTTTACATTTTTGGCATGCAGCGTTGGGCGTCTTTTGAAATTCAGCTGCATCTGAGGGCAATGGTGTCATATCCAGTTCCTGTTGCAGTGGAGCAATGTACAAGATGGTCTTTTCGGCAGCTGAAGCACTGCGAATCAGTCTCCCTGTGTGTTGGGGTCACACAGAGGAAAGCCTTTCATATGTGAGGAGACAAAATGGAGTCCAGGACTTCCCATGACCACTTGCTGCCTGCAAGCCCCTCCCGCCAGCAGGCCAGGCACATAAAAGCAGTGGTCAACCATTTTATCTCTCTCTTCTCTTGGATCCTCTCTTGGAGCTCTGGACTCTCTCTCCCTCCCTTGGAGAGGCTCCTGGACCCCTGGGGACTGCTCAGGCTGGGGAACCCCTCCCCCACCTCCTAGGCCCAGCATAGACTGGCCATGCTGAAGAATCTGCCAGGCTACCAGTAGTACAGCAAGAGTTGAAGAAACAGCTTGCTTTTGAGGAGCGGCCAGCTTCCCTCTTCTGCCCACAGCAAAGGCACGGACAGCACCAGAACCGCTCTTCCAGCCGGTTCAACATCACCCGTGATTGGATCCTCCAGCAACCTCCAAACCTCTTTCCTCAACTAAGGACTGGTAACAACTGGGCATTCAAACCTTCTTTTAAGACTAAGACTGACTGTGTGTATTTGTAAAATGATAGTTGCTGTGATTGTTTTTAGGATTGTGTTTTAGTAGGACAGGATGGTATTAATGTATAGCAGACAAGGTTTTGCATGCAAATAACCCCTGTAGACTAACACGGCGCCTTTCCTGTGCAAAATACAAACAGATCTCTTCATTTTAATGTAATACACACACACACAAACACAACACTGAGTGTTTTAAGTCATTTAACTGACTTTATAACTCTTTAAACTTTCCATTGCTACTAAGACTTGGTCTCTGTTACAGTAGGGTTGCCTTCCCCCACTCCACATGGTCAGCAAGGCCCCTCCACTCACACCTTAGATCATCTCTTTGTTCTCTCTCACCCACACCCGCACGCGCGCACACACACACCCACACACACACACACACACCTCCTCCATTGTGCATATAGTGTTTAGTGTAGTCTAGATTGTGTGTTTCATTTGTTTCATTTAAATAAATATCCTTTAAAGACATATGCTGTGGTTATTAATGTTGTACAAGAGTGAACGAAACTGCCAACCTCTTCTATAGAACTCCAAAGCCTTCAATCTAACTATTAATTGGGTAAGTTGGTTACAATTATTAATTTAATTATTAATCAATTTCCAAATTAATAGCTTAGCAGATATTGAGACTGAGGTTTTATTAATTGGCTATTGTTTTCCCTTCACTGAGGAAGGGTGGTGCCCCGAGGTAATTATATTAATATTTAATATCAATATTACGATATCATATTTTTGGATAGTCAAATTAATAATATTGATATTATTAGGCAAATTGCATTTTTCCCAACATTGGTGTTCTGTGCGAGGCCATTACCCCAACACTGTGTAACCATCTACATCAGGAGTTATGGCAAGCAATTTTCTTCTTCCATGGCCACCTGCATAGACAGTAACACAAGAGATTTCAATATTGATGATGTCCTTTCACTACACAAAGGAAAGGGGTTTTAAAATATTAAGCAATGCACCTGAGGCCTAGTAGAAAAGCCACCCTTCCACCCCCTCCATTTTGGGATACTCCTCAACGAGAATTTTATTTATCTAAGGAAACAATTAGTCTAGTTGAAATATGTTTTTAAAAAAATAATAAATAAAGCATAGCTGTCTATAATAGTATTTCATCAAAATAACAGTAAAACATGACTAGAGCAACAACAACAATTAATTGAACAATTAATCAAACAATAATTGATTCTTAAATTAATCGTCAAATGTTTTGATAATCGAATAATCGGTTTGAGTTCTTTTTTTTAAAACTATAAAAGTCAAAATTCTCTGATTTCAGCTTCTAAAATAAAAAATATTTCTGATTTCTTTGTTCCTTTGAGTCTCTCTTAGGTTTGTGGACAAAACAAGACATTTGAGGATGTTGTCTTGTAGTTTGAGAAACACTGATTGATATTTTCCCACATTTTTAACATTTTAGCTATTGACCAAAAAACTAATTGATTAATCGTTTAAATAATCGACGGATTAATCAATATTGAAAATAATTGTTAGTTGCAGCCCTAAACATGACCACAATGTACATGCAACCCTTCTGTAAAGCCAAAATTATTATTCATTAAAATTAAAAGTAGTTACAATACCGTGGCATGGTCCATGTCATCGGTCAAGTCAAAAGACCTCTTTCTCAATCCAGCTTGGCTCAGCTCTTATTCCTCAGCTGCAGAATGAGTGCTAGTGCAGCCACAATTTAGCAAATATACATAAACGGTAAATGCCTTAATGTTAACTTTTTTCCTCGGAGTGTTTTGAAGGGGAGAAAATCTCTGTTTTCCTTTTCTCTTTGCAAAGAACCCAGGGAAAGACCTGTAAATATTAACATATGACAAAATTGTATGAATTACCACTATGAAAGACAATTTCTCATCAAATAAGTCCAGTATCAAAATCATTATCAAGACCTGGTCATCTCCTGTTGTACTGTTTGGCTCGAGGTTTGTGCTTGCTGACCCTGGTGCCCTGACTGTACTGAACTTCTCTGTGCTGGGCTGTCATGTGGCTGCTGAATGTTTTGTGTTAAGACATCTATGAGGCCTTGTGCAGCAGCAATAACACTGGCCTCAAGTGCCTAGAAAACAAAACACATCTCACAGGCCTGGAGAAATAATACATCTTGATAGCTATACTGTCAGACATCCGAGAATATTATTGCCCCCTCCCCTTCTATCAAACATGAGAGGCCGCTGAAAACCCTGGACATACCGGTTCTAATGATACAAGTGGAATGGTGAACGACAGGAAGGGGAGATAGGTGTTTTCCATTAATGAACGAGATTATAGTGGGTTTTCACGGTGCGTCGTTAGCTTAGCTAGCTAACGCATAGCTAACGGTAGCGCTTGTGCTGCGTTGTACTGTCAAGGTACGACGACGCTATACCATTTTAACTAACGTTAGCGTAGCTTAGCTTTGATGACGTTCGCGCTTGTTCCGGCAGACCGTTAACAAATCCGCATAACATAAAGCATAAAATCATTTTTAATGCCGCGAGGTTCTATGTGGAAACCAGCAACAAACACAGAGTAACATACTTACTGCGGGTTAGGCGTTCCAGGCGAACTCGCTCGCTCCATGCCTGTCGGTGTGGAAAAGCTGCACATGTATAATCGTCCGGGTCACAGGCCCGGCCGCGCTACTCCCACTCACTCCCATCTTACACGTTCACGTGTCCCTAGCTCCTCCCCTCAGACACTCCCCCCTCCACGCCAGAACCCTGACAGTAACTTGGCATTGAAAAAAGAACCTTGAAACCGAAAAAAAAAAACACTGAAACTGAAAACCAGTGAGACTGCTTGGGAAATACAGTGTAAAAAAACACACACTGAAAAAATATGAACATGAAGAAGAAATCTGAAGACTGACATTGAAAACTACAAGATAATATATTTTTTTAAAATCCAAATAAAATATTGTATGTTTTTATGTCTGTGTTCCAACATTATTCGATGCCAATACTTTTTTTTCCAGTGTCAATACAACTTTTATTACAATGCCAAATTTTATTTTCAATGCTAAAAATCGTTACTGCAATGCCAAATTTTATTTTCAATGCCAAAAATCATGATTACAATTCCAAATTCTGTTTTCAATGCCAACTATTAATGTCAGGGTTCTGGCCCCATAGGGTTGACAATGGGTCTGATGGACCTGTAAATGAAAACAAGCATTTACATTAACATTAAAAAGTACGAGGAACCGAGCTGAGTTGAAATCCCAAGCTAACGTCATCTTAAACGCTAGGCTTATTTACCTGGAGCAAACGAAGATGATGATGCCTCACTTGCATTGTCATTGTCGCTGTTGCCGTCACCAAATTTTAAGGCCATTTATTCTCCCATGTTGCTGGCTGCAGACGACGAGTCACTAACGGATGCAGGCGTGCTAACGGTGACGAATGCAGGAGTTGTAGCCCTAGATCTGAGGCTATCGAAAATTGCGCACTCTTCAACCTTTAGAAAAATCTTGTGGGGGCGCTGTGGAGCAGGGAAGATGTAGGACGTGTTTCATAGTGGCTCCGCTGAAATGTGACATTTTCTATACTTTATCCGCACTACTTTGTCCTGTCTGTCAGTAGTAAGCGTGAACACTGCAGCTTTATTGCTTTGGTTATTCGTTTTTTCGGTTGATAACAATATAAGATTGCAGGGCGTGGGAAATCCGACGCTTCCAAAGTAGGCCGCAATAAGTCTCAGCACTCTCCTGAGCCGGCAGACCCGGAGCTGAGAGATGCTAACGAGACTCTGTTGCTTAATATGAAGCGGATGATGGATGAAATGCGTGCGGACATTATTAGTAAATTTGACTCCACCATCTCGGCGGCGGTTAAGAGAGAGATCATGGCGGCTCTGGAGCCTTTTGAGAAGAAGATTGCTTCTCACGGAGGGGCTATCGCGGACCTTGAGCGCTCGGCTAACGATCATGATAATAAGCTAACTGATCTTCAAAACAATGTTAGCATGCTAACCACCCTGGTTGATTCTCTCTCCAAGAAATGTGAGGACTTGGAGGGTCGCTCAAGGATGAACAATGTTCGTTTGGTGGGCCTGCCGGAGGGAACAGAGGGCTCTCGCCCCACCGAGTTTGTGGCCCAGTTCCTGCAAGACCTGCTCGACCTTACTGACAAGCCTGTACTGGACCAAGCGCATCGCACTCTCCGTGCTAGGCCCAAGGATGGAGACCCTCCTCGTCCACTAGTCATAAGGGTAAATCTGTTTCAAGTCCGGAATCAAATCCTGCGCCGAGCCGGAGAAGCATCTCCTCTTTCTTACCACGGTAAGAGGATTTCCATTTTTCCTGATTTCACCTTGACGGTGGCCAAGAAACAGTCCGCCTTCAGCAGTGTGAAGAAGGAGCTTCACTGCTGCCCGAACGTTAAGTTTGGACTTCTCTACCCGGCGACACTGCGCATCACCTTGCCCGGAGGACAGATCCATAGGTTTGAGGACCCGGCTTCGGCATCGGAGTTTGTTCAAAAGAACATTAAAAGAGGAGTATCTCTGGGTGCTGTCTAATGGACATGCTAACTGGCTAGTTAGCTGTGGCTATTAGCCATAAGCTACAGGGACTACATTTCCCATGTTCCCTTGGTGCTGTGTATTAGTAATGGAGTCGACTGTTAGTAGGTGAAATGTTTTTATTTTCACCTTTGGATATTTGAACATATATGATTATCTCAGGAACAAGATCATGATACTGTAAGTGCCTCATTTATTTTAAGTTACTTGAATGGTTGAGGCTGCAGGTTCTGCTGTTTGATTTAATGGTTATTTTTACTATCTTTAAGTTTTTGATTTACACTTTTTGAGGTTTGATCAGACATAACTGGCTCAGTTATGAGAATAACAAATAGTTTGCATTTTTATTCACCTTATATACGGTCACATTTCCGACGCCATAGTTTTAGGTGAGTTGGTAGCTTCTAGGGTTACTGGAGTTACTATAGGCGTGACAGTTTTGTTATTTTTCAAGGGTGGGTTGCGCGCATCCTGTTTGGGGGGATGCTTCTGCCAAAGTTTGTGGGGGTGTGGGTGGGTGGGGGGGTCATGTGTATTGGTTATGTTGTTTTGTGTGTTTTCTCCATCAGTCGGGTATCGATATTTATTTTGTGTGCCACTGTTGACTGTCATCTTTGTTTTTGTATGATGCAACCAACTTTGTGCGGTGACACTACCTAACTTTGCTACGTCATCCAGCGGGAGTGACATTAAATTCACCAGCTTTAACTGTAAAGGTCTTCATAATCCTATAAAACGTAGTAAGGTTTTGCATCATCTTCGCCATCTGAATGCTCATATAATCTTTTTGCAGGAGACTCATCTTAAGGTCGCAGATCACTTAAAATTGAAGAGGGGATGGGTAGGCCAGATTTATCATTCTTCATTCTTGGGCAAATCGAGGGGTGTGGCCATCCTGTTCCATAAGTCTGTTCCTTTTGCTCAGTCAAATGTTATTTCTGACCCCAATGGTAGATTTATTATAGTTTCTGGACAGATCCATAATACCCGTGTGATTTTGGCTAATGTTTATGCTCCGAATTCTGATGATGATACCTTCTTTAAGCGTCTTTTTTCTTCACTCCCTGATATGTCTTCACATTACTTGATTTTAGGAGGAGACTTTAACTGTTGGCTTGATCCTCAGCTGGATCGCTCCTCCTCAAAAGTTTCTATGCCCTCAAAATCAGCCAAGGTATATCTCAACTTGATAACATTTATGCTACTACTAAATCCTCAGAGATACTGAAAGAACGTCTCTCCCTGCAAGCGGAATACGATTCTCTTATGACACACCGTACTACCGAGCTATTGCTCCAATCGAAGTCTAGGTCTTATGAACATGGTGATAAGACCAGTAAGCTATTGGCACACCAACTACGTCGGAGATCAGCATCCCACCAAATCCCACGGATCCGCACTGATTCAGGTATTACGAATGAACCTGGTGAAATTAATGCTGTATTCAAGGAATTTTATGAATCCCTTTACTCATCAGATCAAGTTTCCTTTCTTGATTTTGATGTTTTTTTTGAAGGTTTGAATGTTCCCTCTATTGAACAGTCTGTTAAGGAGGATCTGGAGAAACCTATCACTATTGCAGAACTTACCGCAGCAGTGAGATCTTTGCAAGGTGGAAAATGTCCGGGACCGGATGGGTTTCCCGTTGAATTTTTAAAGAAATTTTGGCACAAGTTGGCACCTTTATTACTGGACATGTTTAATGAATCTTTTGATTCTGGTCATCTTCCTCAAGCTCTTAATCAGGCCTCCATCTCCCTCCTCTTAAAAGAGGGTAGGGACCCCCTGAGCTGCACCTCCTACCGCCCAATAAGTTTGTTAAATGTTGACTTTAAACTTCTTTCAAAACTGTTGGCTCTACGCCTAGATTCTATCCTTCCGTCTATCATCTCCTTAGATCAGACTGGATTTATCCGTAATAGGCACTCTTTTTCCAACCTTAGACGTCTGTTTAATACAATTTATAATGTCTCCGCCTCCAATTCTCAAGAAGCCTTGATATCATTAGACGCTGAAAAGGCGTTTGATCGAGTGGAGTGGAACTATCTTTTTTTTACTTTAGAGAAATTTGGTTTTGGGAACCACTTTATTTCATGGGTTAAGCTGCTCTACTCATCTCCACAGGCCTCGGTCAGTACTAATGCTGTGCACTCTGAGTATTTCCGCCTTTATCGATCTACAAGACAAGGATGTCCATTGAGTCCGCTATTATTTGCAATCGCTGTTGAACCTCTTGCGATTGCGCTTCGTTCCCATCCCCACATTTCAGGTATAATTAGGAATGGTATGGAATTGAAAGTTTCTCTTTATGCGGATGACCTTTTATATGTATCCGATCTACCAGTTTCTATTCCTGCTGTACTTAATACTCTCCAGGCTTTTGGCCAAATTTCCGGATACAAATTAAATTTGAACAAAAGTGAGATATTTCCTGTAAATAAGGCTGCTAAGAATTATCCTTTACACAATTTACCCTTCAGGATTGCTCATAATGGCTTTAGATATCTTGGAGTCCAGATTACACATATATTTGAGGATCTGTTCAAAGATAATTTTGCTCCCCTGCTAACCCGACTCAGAGAAGATTTTGAACGTTGGTCTGTGCTTAATTTATCCTTGATAGCACGAGTTAATTCTGTTAAAATTAATGTTCTTCCGCGATTCTCTTATTTGTTTCAATGAATACCTTTTTGCCTCCCGCAGTCCTTCTTCCATAAAGTGGACAGTCTGATTTCAGAGTTTATTTGGAATAAGAAAGTTCCTAGGTTGCGTAAACAATATTTGCAGAGGTCTAGGCCACTTGGAGGGTTGGCTTTACCAAATTTGAGGTTTTATTATTGGGCTGCCAATATTAGAGTTTGTAAATATTGGCTTCAATATGAGTCTTTTGACTCTCCCCCTGTGTGGCTGGTTATGGAGGCCAATTCTGTTAAACCTGTGTCTTTGAATGCCCTTGTACATTCTCCTATTCTCTCTTCCACTCTTCCCTATACTAAAAACAGGGTTGTCAAAACCTCGCTTAAGATCTGGGTTCAGTTTAAGCGCTATTTTGGTTTTCAGTCATTTTCTATCTACGCTCCTTTGGCAGCTAATCATGTTTTTCCTCCTTCTTTGGTAGACAGTGCTTTTGTAGGGTGGTCTAATCTTGGTGTTAAAAATTTCAAAGATTTGTATGTTGACAATGTTTTTGCCTCTTTTCAGCAACTTTCAGATAAATTTTCACTTCCCAGAGAACATTAGTTTAGATTCTTGCAGGTCCGTAGCTTTGTCCGTAATACATTTCCCATGTTTCCCATGTTGCCTGACGATTCAGTTTTGGATGTTTTTTTCACACCCATTTCGATTCTGAAAGGTTCAATTTCACTCTTGTATAACCAAATTAATTTTCTACGCCCAGAATCGTTGAACTCTATAAAGGCCTGTTGGGAGGAGGATTTAGGTGAGGTAATATCTGAGGAGGTCTGGAGAGAGATTTTAAGGCGTGTTCACAAATCCTCCATTTGTGCACGGCACTGCCTTATCCAGTGTAAAGTGCTACACCGTATTTATTATACCAAGGCCCGGCTTGCGAAGATTTATGGTATATCACCAGCGTGTGTCAGGTGCCAACATTCTCCTGCAAACCTTATTCACGCATTCTGGCTCTGTCCATCCCTTCGCAATTTCTGGTCAGAGGTTTTTAATACATTGTCTGTGGTGATTGGAGAAAGAATTGACCCGGATCCCCTTTGTGCTTTGTTTGGGGTCATCCCTTCTTTGCCTGCCCTCTCCACCTCTAAAAAAGACCTTCTGGCCTTTGTCACTCTATTGGCTAGAAGACTGATACTGATACACTGGAAATCAGCAAAATCTCCTACTCATGCCCACTGGATTAGGGATATTCTTTAATTTCTCAAGCTGGAAAAGCTCAGGCTTTCATTACAGGGATCCCCCGACAAATTCAGCAAAATATGGAGCCCATTCTTCCAATTAGTTAATAATATGAACTTCTCGCTTGATCCTGGCTGAAATACCTGATGGGCTGGTGGAGTACCACTCCCGTGCTGGTTGTACTGTGGGCTGTATACTTCGGTATGGTCTGTCAATGTCTTTCAAATGTGTTTGTCTGGTGGCCGACTGATGTTGTTGTTGCTGTTGTTGTTTTCTTGTGTTTGTTTGTGGTTTTGTTTTGTTTTTTTTTTTGGGTGTTGAGTCATTACTCAATTGTCACCTTTCCAGTTCTTTTATGAATCTGTCTATACAGATATATATTTTTATATATATATTTTCATTACATTGTATTTTTTGAGAAAACCCAATAAAGAAAGTTTAAAAAAAAAAAAAAAAAAAAAATCTTGTGCTTAAACAGATACTTCCTCAGATTAGAAGTATTCCCACCACTGGCCTTGCACTTGCACCTTGCGCGTCACAAATATTGCAGCGAGCGTTATCTGCATCGCATTTTGAAAAGTGGAGCCATACTTACGAGCGCTTTCTATCAGCCATGCTTGCTTTGTTGATTGAACCTGCGGCTACTGACGTCATTACGCTCTTGTGCGTGCAATGCTGTGTTCATGTCCGGTATGAAAAATCGCCTAATCTTCCACTCCCTCACAGTCACAAGGATGCGTTTAGGTACCGAAATATGGTACCATTTGATTTTTCGTGAATCGGTACTCGGTAGTACCAATGGAATTCGGTCGGTACCTATAAAAGTCCCAAATTCGGTACCCATCCCTAGTATTTTCCCATAATCTGTGTCACAGTCCTTTTTATGCCCCCGCCCTCGAAAGAGGAAAGGGGGCATTATGTCGACACCATGTCCGTCCGTCGTCCCACCGTAGTCCGTAAACTTTTCATTTCCGTGGGATAACTATAGAATCCCTCGTCGGATTGATGCCATTTCTTAATGGCGTATTGTGAGTGGCTAGAGGAAGGATCCTTTCGAAAACCAGCGTTGTGCGATATCTAATATGGCTGCCACAGCAGCCATCTTGATTTTCGTTTCCGCCCGACAAATAAAGAATGCATCATCCGATTGATGCCATTTCATGGTGGCGTATTGGGGGTGGCTAGAGGAAGGTTTCTTTCGAAAACCAGAATCATGCGATATTCAATATGACCGCTACAGCAGCCATCTTGATTTTTGTTTCCGCCCAACAACTAAAGAACACCTCGTCGGATTGATGCCATTTCCTGGTGGTGTATTTGGGGGTGGCTGGAGGAAGGTTCCTTTCAAAAGCCAGCATCGTGCAATATCTAATATGGCCGCCACTGCAGCCATCTTGATTTTCGTTTCCGCCTGATAACTGAAGAATGCCTCATCCGATTCATGCCATTTCATGCTGGCGTATTGGGGGTGGCTAGAGGAAGGTTTCTTCCGAAAACCAGCGTTGTGCGATATTCAATATGGCCGCCACAGCAGCCATCTTGATTTTTGTGTCCGCCCAACAACTAAAGAACACCTCGTCGGATTGATGCCATTTCCTTGTGGTGTATTTGGGGTGGCTGGTGGGAAGTTCCTTTCGAAAACCAGTGTTGTGCGATATCCAGTATGGCCGCCACAGCAGCCATCTGGATTTTTGTTTCCACCCAATAACTAAAGAACACCTCGTCCGATTGATGCAGTTTTCTGGTGGTGTATTGTGGGTGGCTGGAGGAAGGTTCCTTTCGAAAACCAGAGTCGTGCGATACCCAATATGGCCCTATACGATATTTATTATGGCCACCGCAGTGGAAACTGAAGAACGCCTGATACAACTGATACCTGTTCTTGGTGAGGTTTTGGGACTGACCACGGAAGGTTTTACTTGTAAGTTCTGTTTTTCATTTCTCTCACATTTGGCACTTACAAGGCCTTGTGCATCAATTACTGCAACCAGTAGCTTGTATATTGACTCACTCCTTTTAATTGCTACTTTCATGAGCATATACATGTGAATGTATGCAGCAGTTTGAATGACCTCCCCTCCCATGCACTCTGGAATCATTGCTGCAGCCTATGATGCATATTTATGCCCCCGCCCTCCAAAGAGGAAAGGGGGAATTATGTCGACACCATGTATGGACGTCCGTCGTCCGTTAACTTTTCGTTTCCGTGGGATAGCTATAGAATCCCTCGTCGGATTGATACCATTTCTTAATGGCGTATTGGGAGAGGCTAGAGGAAAGTTCCTTTCGAAAACCAGCATCGTGCGATATCTAATATGGCCGCCACAGCAGCCATCTCAATATGCCCTTGATCAACATACAGTAGGGCCTAGGTGTAACAAATACCCTGGTCTTTACTGTCTCTACTCAAGCATACCGACGCAAAGTTGGCTCTTAGATTGCTGAGCAACTGTTAGCTTTTTTGAAAATCATTAATTGTGAATTGATTTTCCGATTTTCCAACTTTGCTTTGCATGCACTGATATCTCCTTGAGGAAATACAATTCTTGTTGGAATTTATTATTTCTCTTTTATCTTTTCACAAATTTTTTGTCTGCACTTTGGGTTGGAGGGAAACCCTGTTTCGATTCCTGTTTATGACTGGAGCATGCAAAAGAAATTGACAATAAAGCTGACTTTGACTTGACTTCCCAGAGCGCATCAAAGAACCATTTTCGATAAAGTCTGACACCTTAACTACTACACACAGCCTGCATTGATTGTGGGACAATATAGCGGCGCTGTTTGAGTTGGCAGGACCTTAGTAAGATTAGGCAATCTGATTGGTAGTGTTGAGGATCATATTTCAGTAGTACTCATCATATTCACCAGAATATCAATGATAATAAGTTCACACAAACACACGTAAACAGTTGATTTCTGTAGCTTTGATTCATATTATAACAGTGTGAACACGCATGGCAATTTAATTACTAACAGCCTCTGTGATGGTCCTGCCCTGCAGGCCCCCCCCCTCCTGCTGTCTGCACCTCCACCTCAATGAGCCACATCTGCTGCTTGTTGAGGTGGAGGTGCTGCGAAGAGTATAAAGGAGCTGCACTGCCAGACAGTCAGTGCAGCTGCATTCTGTGTTTTACTCTGTTATGGAGCCCTGTTTTTGGTTGCTGCTCCTCTTCTCTTTGTTTTTATTTTTCAAATGAAACATTTATTTATACTTTTATTCAGCCTGTGCATTTGGGTCCCTTTCTTTGGTGTTGGGTACTTGGTCCCAGTGCCTGCCGGCTTATTGCCTTCTACCGGCGGGACCAAACCCTGACAGCCTCAGTCAGGGTATCGGGCTGGCGAAGACCTGTGGAAACCCTGTCCAGCAAGCCTAGCCACCAAGTCACACAGCACACACTCCCATCTTCAAAGATAGTTACCATGACTGCACAGAATATGGTACAGAACGCATTTAATTGAAAATTTCTCAATCTCATTGAGCAATAGCAATAACCATTTTGCCAAGCCTGGACTTATCTCTACCCCCGCCGAGTTGTGCACATTCGTTGCCCGGGAGGCTCCGCTTGTCTTAGCTGCTGCCGGTGAATTGTTGCTTGGTGGTCTTAATGTTCTGGCCGCCGGAGAACCATACTCCACAACCGAGGTTTCGCGACGCAGTCGATCCAACTGTATTGTTGTGTTCTGGGGTCCTGGCCTTGGCCAGGAGAGCATTTATGGTTTTAACAGTTTCATGTTCAAGATTTCATAGTTTCATAGTTCATGTCACAGTTTTAACAGTTTCTTGTATCAGGTTTTTGCATTTCATGTTTTACATTCCATGTCCTTGTTTTTACTTTTCCATGTTTTTGTTTTTGCCAGGTCTGCCATGCCACTCCACCGCTTGTCTGCGTTCCGCCCCGTGCCTTCGTTGTTGCACATTTCTGAGCTCTGGTTGGCTTTGGTATTTCCCCTTCCTTCCATGCTGTGCTGGATTCGGGCCTCTCTAAGCTTAATTGGCAATTAACTGTTTTTAAGTTACTAACATTTACTAACACTCACTGGGTGGTGTAATTCTTAGATAGGCACATTACTAATATTACTAATTTAGACAGGGAGTTTATTGTCATGATTCCTGCTTTGCTATTTCAAGATCTTGCTGTGCTTTTCTGTTCTTAACATTCATGCTTGCTTCCAAACTGCATACTTAATTGGTACTTAAGCTGAGCACGCTCATTCTCTTAATGAGCAGGTCATGTCATCCAATCTCTGTCAATGTCTTGATCTTGCCATGCCTCTTGTTTCTCTCTCTCTCCAGGTGTTACCCCTCATGTCATGATTTCCAAGCCTTTATCTGGATGCGGTGGAAGTTGGCTGGCAGACAGTGTCTCGCGTCTCTTTGCATGTGCAAATTTAGCCAAGTTCTTGTCAAGTCCCCTAGCATTTCTAGTTTCAAGTCTCGTCCTAGCCTCTTGTTTTGTGTATATATATTTAGTCTTGTTATTTATTTTTTCTTGATCTTCTCGCCTGGAGTTTCCAGTGCCTTTTTGTTTTTTGCCTTTTGCATTTATTGTTTATAGCTCTGTGTAGCTTACCTCAGTTTGTTTTTTGCAACCCTTTGGGCCAAGTTTTTTGTTGGCCCTCGTGCCTGTTTTGTTTTGTTTGGAAATAAATTCTCATTCCCTTCTCCCCGCATCTGGTGTCTTACTGATCCCATATCATGTATGCCCCGTCCTATTTTTTACATTGTATTTCTCCTTTTTTACCATTAACAACAATGCAGTTCACGTCAACAGCTCACGCTACTCTTCTCTCCCCCACATTTTATTTCTGGTTCCTCTTTTCTAAACCCTACCCCGGCCACCTTTTCTTTTATTTTATTTTTTTTACTAAATCGGTCCCCTGCCATTACAATATTTGTTCAGTTGATTTCTGCTTTGATTAATATTCCTTCAGTTGATTCAGTCAATATCTGTTCAATCATCAGTATTATTCATCAGTAATTATATAGTTATGCATGCATGCTTGCTGTGTTATATGAATTATAACTATGTATACGCAATATTAGACTGCAAGACTGTGATATTTTAATCTTTTGTTTGCTGTTATCAGGGCACATAGGTAGTGTTTTGGTTTGCCTGTGTCTGGAACGACCTACGACCCAATTAAAAGTTCTCTTAAAGACTAGGCGCAAAAAGTGGAATGTCAGTTCTTCTTGTGCGACAAGAGCTCGGCTTTGTATTGGTTCATAAACCTGAATAAAGTTTCATTTTCTGAAGAGTCTGTCTCTCTGCAATTGTTTGAGGATGGGGGGGATCTCGAAAATACTAAAATTTCTGAATGGAAACCATGTAAGAAGAGGTCCGGTGAACACCAGATGCAAGAAGTTGTTTATTGAACACAAAAAACACGAGGAGAAAGGGTTGGCAGACACGCCAGAAATAAAACACCGTGCTCAAGCTCTGAACAAATGGGAGAACTAAGGTACTCTGCCAAAGGCAGGGGGAAACAGAAATACACTCTCCACGAGAGGGTAAACTAAGAAAACAAAAACTGAACCTAGCTAAATTGACGGACACACTGGGAGACTTATACATGGGGCAGACAAGACAGAAAGGCTTGGGAACCATACACGGGAGACACTCAGAAGGCACGAGGAGCTGGGACTTTACCATGTAGCACAGAGACAATAAGCAGGATCCGTCTGACAATCGCGTGGAAAACTGGAACATTTATAATCACGCGAGGAGGCGGGGACTCGGAATGCAATCACGGACTGAAACAGAAACACATGGGATTAATAAACAACTACACGAGAACCAGGTTAACAATAATGACTCGAGACAAGACGCTAAGACGAGCAATCAAGCTAGACGGTTTAGATTAAGGTAATCTAAACGTGACGAGGAAAAAGCACCACAAGAAAAGCGAAAGGAAAAGCACAGTTTTAAATGCAGTTAAACAGGGAGCTCAGACTGAATGCAGAGAAGCCAGAATCACACACGCTCGCTAAATGAGTTAATCAATGTTAATACTATGCGACAAAATATTTACAATCACCCTTAATAAGTGCTGGTTAGTGCGTGTTAGTAATATCCATCAGAGAACGCATTCACTCAGTTTTGTGAGACCCAGAATTAAAGACAGCTGGAAGCAATGAATGAAATACCAAAGCCAAACCGAAAGTAGAAACGTGATTGGACGATGAGAAGCAGGCTTGCTGAAGGCAGTCACGCAACATCACTGGAGACAGATTGGGAGCGATTGTCAGACGGCTGAACAGAGAGCTGGAAATAAATTAAACGAAAGTAAATCACAAGCACAAATAAGCACGGGACAACACACGAAAGGGCAGAGTTACAACAAACCACAACGATAGTTATTGTACACTTGATTGACAGGTCAGAAAGGTCCATAACAGGTGCATCCCAGTGTTGAAAACACATCCTACTCCTTCTTTTGGATAGTCAACAGGGATAGCCAATTAACCCTGGTCTGGAAGGGCACTAGGTTGAGCTGGTTTTTGGTGCTACTCTGAACTTAATTGATCAATTCAAGCAGTTGATTTAATAATTAACTTATCTCACCTGTCTTTCTGAACCACTGTAGTGTTCCCTGTTCCATAAGTGATAAGTTAAGAAACATTGAAGCCAGTTTCCTTAAATTTGAGGTCACTTGAGGTTAATGTTCATCTCTACACCTTTGGTTAAATGTTTTTTCTTTTTTTGCTTATAAATAGTAAAGCTGATTCGCTGTTTACTCACCCGACTAATAGACCTTTTCTGCAGCATGAGAGAAAATGTTGAACTCAGCCATTTTGAAAAATCCACCCTTTGACAATTGCGGATGCGCAAACAACAAGAACCTAAGCTTCTGAGATGTTGAAAACCCCTCAGAGGGGTGTTAAGGGTGATAAAGTTTGTCCTTTTATGCTCACGCGCAGTTGCTGATATCAGCCATAAGAAAATGAAGGAAAGGAGCTAAATTCAAGCAGTCATCATAAACATTTTTTTTTCTTTTACCTTCTGTCGATGGATATTTTAATTTAAAAAAAAATACAACTAATCAGCAGAAAACAATCTTGACTAGCACAAGAGGAAGGATATATTGGAAGGTAGAACTGATTTGTTTTATTTTTGGGGACATTTTTTGACACCAAACCATTTTTATCACACATATTGCCTGGGCTGCTATATATCTCAAAGCAGCCCGGGCAAATTCCAACAACAGTTGCAATCTCAGAATTTTAAAGAGTTGTCAATTCTTTTACATTTTACCAACCTGAAAGGTTCAGTTAGTATTTTGTTGTTTGGAAATGACTAGTACTGCATAAATAGTGGAAATTTGAAATTGATGAAATTATACAATGAATTGATGTTTAATTGGTGAAACAATTAAGGACACATGGACACATGGTGTCTAAAACTAACCATTCAATGACAAAGCAAATATATAATAAGTAAAACCAATTGGTGTTATTCACCTCTGCCAAGGAATCACAATTTGTCAAAAAATACAGATTTTCACCAAGGAGATACAGATTTCTCAGCAAATATATATCCAATTAATTTCATATTTTGCAATATTCTTCATTTTGTGATGACATATGTCTGTACGGAGCTCTTTTTGCAACAAGTACCTCTGTATATGAGTAAATCAAAATATGCATATTTAATTAGTGGTCTCCTGCCGAAATTGATTTTGGGGGGTCAAAATCAATACTAGAACATAGAAAACTGGAAAAAAAGCTCTGTAGAGACATAAGGAATGATTTTTCCTTCACATTACAGCTGAAATTATGACAAAACACTGTTTAGTTACCTCAATAACTGTGTTTCTCTAAGTATCTATATATTCATTAAAACAGCCGTTGCCGTGGCAACCACTAATGTGATGCTGCAGAAACTCTGTGTTTTAAGTTGCAATTTCTAATAGAATTATTTTGATAATAATTCTTCGTTTAAAAAGTGAATATCTTGGAAAAATGTTTGCTTAATCACATTCAGCATTCTGGAGATACATACTATATGGAATATTTTTTTCTCCCCGAAACTAAGCCTCGCGCCTTTTCAAAGGCTTCAGCAGGGTAGTAATCCAGCCTTGATCAGCAATTGTGTTTTTCTTCTTCTTCTTTTTTTTTTGGGTGCGCCGTGTAATGAATCCATAATGATAAAACCACCACTGGACTGTCTTTTGCTATTTTTTGTCCATTTTTTCTTTGTTCCGTGTTGACCAGTCATAGGCTGCATTCCTGACTTTTGACCAATTAGGCTGTGTTTCTGACTGGTCATGTTAGTGGCGGTCATACTTAACAGCACTGATCTGAAACACATTGCACAATGGAATACCATGAGATTGTCCCATCTCAACTATTTACAGATCTATACTTTTTGGGTAGCTCTTGAAATAATGAGTAGAATTGCGTAAAAATGCTAAAAATGGCCTAGACACCAGCATTTAGAAACCCAATTAGCTGCTTATTGATCGACTGCAGTTATTCAATAAAAACATATTGCCACCTTGGCTTTCTTTCTTGGACTACAGCAATAGAGATGCAATTTGAACGCTGGGCTTTTAAACATCATGGAATACCTACAAGTTTCTTTCATGACACGATTTCAAGGATTGAAACATCTCTCTCAGTTGAAAAGCAACTTATTGAGAAGCAATTGCTGCTTTTTAAAGGTCTTGAGATTGTAAATGTGGTTGAAATTAAAATCAACATGCACAGTGGGTCTCAAGGACCGTATTTGGGAAATATGTCCATGACCGTCGTCCCATCGGAAACCTCAGGGCCCTAGTAGGAAAGGAGAGCCTTTTGTTCTCTCAGTCTTCAGGCTTCATTTCAGCTTCTCAGAGGATGAGGAGGGAGAATCTGAGTCCAAGTACATTTCCTGAAAAACCAGCTGAGGGGTCAAGTCCAAATTCCACCACTTCATTTTGTTTCAACCTTCTAGTTTCGCTAATCTGCGCAATTTTTCAGCCTGGAAGCGATTAAATATGTAAAGTCATCTGAGCGAGTTAATGGATAAAACAAACAAGTCCTTCGTTTTATTGTCTGAAATGTAGGCACAAAAAAGTACATTAGAGGCACTTTATGGAAGTCTTCAGCTTGGAAGTGCTTAATAACTATTCCACTCATCACCTGCTGCTAAATACGCCATTTTAAACTATTAAAAGTGCAGTTAATGGTGGGATTTATTTATTTAGGTTAATCTATGAACTTACAGTATTGGCTGAATGAAAATTGTGAAGCGTTTGCTCTTTAGTCTTACCACAGCTTTGAAATCTGATGCATTTTTTAAAATCTCAGATTGATTGTGTGACAACACAGAAATGGGGATAAATAATTTTTGCTCAGACGGTATTTTGGTAAACTCGAACTAAAGAAAAGCAGGGTTTGAAATGCTGAAATCTTGAGGTTTAGTAGTCAGATGGAAAAGAAGCATTCACAATGGTTTGTTTTCAAATATGGCACGAGCGTGACAACTTACCGTAAGTTTCTCAGCGTTTGCCCTCACCAGCAAAGATGTCTGAGGTGTACGAAAGGCCTATAAGGGGATAGTAGAGGTAAAAATAATCAATTAGATTTTTTATGTTTCCACTCCAGCTCTTAAAAGCCACACTGCAAGGACAAATGATCTTGTTGGCTTGGCGACTAGTATTACAGTGTTATACTAGTTGTCTTTGTTAGGACTTGAATGAGGTCTACCCAAATAGAAACAGGATTGGGCAGGACTGGCTTTGAACAAATTCAAAGACTCTTGAGGATGGGACGTTTTCAACCGTTGTTCCATTCCAAAAATGAACACCAGGGGGTTCTCATTGTTCAGTGATGAATGGGCAATAACCAATATTGCCCACATACTGAAGTAAATCAGTATTAGGTCCATTCTTTTCTAATTGGGGCTGGAGGTATGCTGTCTGAAAAGGTAAATGAACTTTACAAATGAAAAGTATAAAAATAATGATAGAAAATATAATATTCATGATATAATAATAATAATAATAATAATAATTATTATTATTATAATAGTTGCAGAGGCCAAAGCAGTCCAGCAGTGCAGGTTTGCTATGGCAGTTTGATTTGACAATACCAAAAGCAAGGCTGTAACCACTGATTGCAAGTTTTAAGCGAATTGAGCAAAGATTACATGTAACTGAAATATGAGTTCATGTCCTGTTTGGGTTGTTTGTCTTTAAATAGGGAGTACAGCTTTAAAAGTAAAAAATCCATCTGATGAATTTTTGAAGCTTACTCTGAAGATCATATGTTGCAAACCTGGAGAAAGTTGTGCCAAACTTGGGGCCTGTGAGAAATTTTTTAAACCTTTCAATGGAATCCAGCGAGGTGGCCACATCAAACAAGTTGACGTGACAAGGTGCCATCGAGCATTGGACTCAACATATTAGTTTGTATTACCAGACACAATAACTATCACTCGGGCAACCTGTAAGGTACCTCAAGTCGAGGTTTACTGTTTCATCTGCCTGCCTGATTGTCCGTGAGCACATCAACTCGTCCCATGAATAACAAAAGGTCGCAAGTGACATTCCTCATGAAACCTGTTTTTCTGCACCACGAAGTTCAGAAAAACAGATTTCATCAGGAATGTCTCTTGCAACCTTTTTATTATTCGTGGGACGAACTTTTCCCAGTAAAAACACATTTTGATCATTGCAGCAGCCCATAAGGGTCAAATGATGCAATTTTTTTCTGATTCCTAAGAATGGGGTCCTCAATCCATGTATTGAATATGGTTTTTATACATCAAAGAATTTTGGATAATTTAACATGATCGAAAGTAATGTTGATCGAAGCAAGTGGTACTTCATTTTTGAAAATCAGGTATACATTTTAGAACATGCAGGCATAAGGTGACACGAGAGCACTTTAGGTGGTGACAGGAAACTTTCGGAAAAAAATCTGGAGACTGGTCCCAACGAGTGTGCCAAAATTCAAAACTTTTTATCATGAGGTTCAAGGGGTTGCCATAGATACCCCCGGCAGAGGAAGAGGGTGAATAAGAAAATATAGAAACATGGGTGCCTTAGCAGCTTTGCTGCTTGAATCCTAGTAATAATAACAACAGCAACAAAACAACGACAGCAATACAGCATAAATAATAATAAAAATAATAATAGTCTACCTTTTTGGCTCTTTGGATATCCCCGGTCGACATGGACCTGTTTTTCACCACTTGCTTCTCGGGGCTCGTGACTGGGGCACTGCGGTTTGAACAAAAGAGAGTTTCCAGGGAATAATCATCTTATCCCTGTTGTACTGCGTACGGATGCAAAATCTGATATTGCCGTGCAAGTACCGTTCCAGGATCAAAAAGATAATGTTCATCCAGAAACAACATAATAGTCCACTCTGCATAATGATGTCACAAAACCACCAAGGCTTTACCACTGGGCGTCACACATAGGTGGCAAGGACTTTCGGCTCCCTGTTAGAACCAGAAAAATCCGCAAAGGTGGACAATTATGGAGTAAATGAGATGTGAAAAATAAAGCTTACGAGGCAAATACCACATTTTGGGTTTTCTCGATGATAAGCATCCCAGGAAATTTCTGCTCATCAGCTCGAGAAGCTTGCCAGAAGTAGCGAGCTATTTTTTCACCACTCAAACTCATGACATTTTAAAGAGCAGCATAGAGGTATTAGAAATGTATTTATTGGAGCTGTTCATTGGTGGACTGTAATGTCACTCCTGGACGAACATTATTTTGTTGACCTCAGAACAACACTGTTGCTGTGTTCCGTTGAGTGATGTCAAAGTCAGAATTTTATTGTCTCACAATTACACAGGGCATCAGATTCCAAAGGAAAAGCTGAGCTTATTATCCCTTGCTGGTCAGTTTTAAAAACGTTGGTCATATGGTCAAAAAGATATAAAACAGCTAGATAATTTTAAAGTTTAGCACTAACTATTCTCCTGTTACAATCAAAGTCTACCTTCTTGAGTTAAATCATGTTACTTGCTGATGCCGACATTATACAGTGGCCTAAACTGTGAAGCATCATGGGGGAATAGAATGAAGAAGAACATCTGCAATAAAAACTTGTTAACTCATTTACACATTCATAACACATTCCAGGCTTTAAACTATCTACAGTATTTATAATAAAACTATAAACATTTCTGGCTCAAAACACTTCATATCTACACAAAGCAATGGTCTGCATGTAACGTGCGTTTAGCATCTTTGTTGAATTTTGGCTTCTTTCTGTCTGACATACAGTGAATATCCTGCTTGTGATAGATTCTCAGCCAATGAAATGCATGAATATTTTGCGAACATCATCTTTCGATGAAACCTTTTGGCGCCATTTTAATGGTACCGTCTGAAGTGTGGCATCATGAAGACAGCTGGGGTAATAAGAGAAGCCTCCCACCCTGTTCCACCAACAGTTGGGGGAATGAGAGAAATATTCCGCCCTGTTCCACCAACGGTTGAGGGAATAAGAGAAACCTTCCGCCCTGTCCCACCAACAGTTGGGGGAATTAGAGAATCTTTACGCCCTGTTCCACTAACAGTTGGGGGAATAAAAGAAACCTTCCGCCCTGTTCCACCAACAGTTGGGGGAATAAGAGAAAGCTTCTGCCATGTTCCACTAACATTTGGGGAAATAAGAGAAACCTTCCGCCCTGTTCCACCAACGGTTGGGGGAATAGCCACTCTGTCAACTCTCAGGTAAAGGTAAGGCTTGAATGATGACAAAATACCTCGCTTGGCCACTCGAATGTACACTCAGTCTTAAGGAGTTGAAAGTCCATCTGATAACTGTATCAGGTTTGATTACCTTATCTGATCTTACCTCCATATAAGAACACAAATCTGCAGTCATGCTCCTCAGAACCACTGCTTGGAGGTGCAGTATCGCGGTCCACAGCAACCTCTCTAGGTAAACAAAATACAAAGGTGTGTCTCACGTTGGCCTGTTATACCATGATGACCATGGTCTTGTATTGATACACATAATCTTTCCACATAAACTTTGCCAGACAAATGATGTGTCTCAATTAACCCATACATTAATTATATTTTACATGGTGAAACGTTCATGGGTAAATCAACTCTTAGAGTGCCAAATGGACAGTTTTAAAGTAAATTTGAGCTCACGCTTGCCGGATGTCTATCTGTCTGTCTTGTCTGTCTGTCAATTTAGATTGCTGACTGCTTTTCAAGAACTCGGCTTTAAGCACCTGTAAAGTAAACCCGAGCAGCAGCTAAAGCCACTGAATCAGGGAATCTACTTCAGAAAATTCAACTCAATATTGTTATGGCCCCAATTTGCTATGACATAAGACAGCAAGGGATGACAGACAAAATTTCAAAACTCAAACAGATTTTTATTGAACAAACACTTTTAACAAATTTCCTATCTACTCTACTGACCAAGATTGATATATACAAGAAAAAAAAATATGTACAGTCCCTTGAGATGGGGTCGCTTGGTGATGTTCCGGGTGAGGAAAATGCTCCAACACAGGCAAAAATCCACAAAAAAAAAACTTCACAGGTCTTGAGCAAACAGGTCTGGTTAAATGTATCCTTCTCCTTGCAATTTCTCCTACTACTTTTCTCTCTAAATTTCTCTCCTTATATACTCTTTTGCAGCCCCCTCCCACCTTTTAGACTTTTTTTATTCTCTGGGACTTTCCGTCTCAGACATGCCCAGGACATACCCAAACCTAGCTCATGACTGGGCTTAACAAAAAAATGGTCTTTCCACATTACACCTCCATCCCAAAAGGGAAAATTTTGACTCATAAAGGCAATATATATATATATATATATATATATATATATATATGTATATATACATATAATACAATATTTGAGTAAACACATGTGATATACGTACATACTCAAACACGGGATAAGCAATCAGCAATTACATTGTCAGTACCCTTTACATGCTTAATTTTCAAGTCAAACTCCTGTAAAATCAAACTCCAATTCAACAATCTCCGATTCTAGTTTTTCATCTTACTCAAAAACATTAACACTCAAAAACATTGGTCAGTGTACACAATCATTGGCTTTTGCCCTGTACAAACATAAACCTCAAAGTGTTGTAAAGATAGAACCAGAGCCAATAGCTCCTTCTCTATTGTGGAATAGTTCCTTTGGTGGCGATTGAACTTCCTGGAGAAGTATGCCACGGGATGCTCAATGTCATCAGAGTCACTTCTCTGCAGGAGCACAGATCCACAAGCTTGGTCGCTTGCATCGACCGCGATGGAAAACGGTTTATTGAAGTCAGGAGATTCGAGCACGGGGAAATGACACAGCAGAGACTTCAGGTAATCGAAGGCTCTTTGGCATTCTTCATCCCAAGTGAACTTTACACCTTTCTTCAGTTGGTTGGTGAGACTGAGAGCAATCTCAGCAAAGTTCTTGCAGAACTTGCGGTAGTACCCGATCATTCCAAGGAAGCGGCGCAAAGCTTTTTTGTTGCCAGGGACTGGAAAGTCCATGATGGCTTGGATCAAGATACGTGACAGTAGCACGACCAAAGTCACTCTTGCTCAGCTTAACAGTCAGGTTAGCCTGGGTCAAGCGCTGGAACGTCTCAACATCTTTCAGATGTTCTTCCCAGGAGTCACTCCATGTGATCTGGTTGTCGATGTACACACCTGATTGTGGTAGTCCGGCGATTGTAGACTGTATAATCCTTTGGAACATGGCTGGAGCATTTTTCATGCCAAAGGGTAGGACTTCATACTGGTACAACCCAGATGGTGTGGCAAAAGCAGAGATGCTCTTGGCCCTCTCAGTTAAAGGTACACACCAATAACCCTTCAATAAATCAATAATACTCTATCGATACAATCCTCAATAATAGCTATTGGAAACACACCAGTTCTAGTTACAGTATTGACTTTGCGGTAATCTGTACAGAATCTAGTTCTTCCATCAGGTTTTGGAACTAGCACACAGGGTGAACTCCAATCTGAGTTGGAGGGTCTGATAGTATCATGTTCTAACATGTACTGTTTTATTGCTTTGGCATCACCAACATCTACATCATGAGAGGCTATAGAAACTCTCTTTGGAACATCAGGAAATAGATCTTTATATTTGTTGATCAACCTCTCAAACTGATCTTTCTGTGAGGGTTCTAAGTGCTGGAGTTTTACATCAAGATTTTGCAACACTTCAGAATTTGAGAATTTACATGAAAGAACTTCAGCTTTAATTCTAGGTTCATCATCTTGAAACTGCTCCTCATCTTCACACGTCTCGACCATAGGAGTATCTGAAGATACAGCTGCCACCCTAGCATTTCTGTCATGATAAGGGTTCAGCATGTTAATGTGACACAACTGTTTTGGCTTTCTCCTATCTGGAGTCTTCACAATGTAATTGAGATCATTGAGTTTTGTCAGAATTTCATGTGGACCATGAAATCTAGCCTGCAATGGATTGGACTGCTGGGGAAACAACACAAGAACCTTGTCTCCTGGTTTAAACTCATGGCTTCTAGCCTTATGATCATACCAAGTTTTCTTTTTTCCCTGACTTGATTTCAAGTTTTCTTTGGCTAGGTCACAATCTGCACGCAATCTTTCCTTGAACTTGCTAACATAGTCTAACAGACTGATATGGGGCTCTTTCTCTTGCCATTGTTCACTCAACAATAGCAAAGGTCCTCTCACTTCATAGCCAAACACTAGCTCAAATGGACTGAATCCAGTAGACTCCTGCACTGCTTCTCTAGCTGCAAACAACAGCAAATTAATACCTTCATCCGTCTTTCTCAGGATCATACCAATAAGTCCTTATCATTGTCTTGAGAGAGGAATGAAACCGCTCTACAGCACGCAGACTTTCTGGATGATAGGCACTAGAAAGAATCTGCTTAGCATCTAGTTCATACACAACCTGCTGAAAAAATCCGGAAGTGAAATTGCTACCTTAGTCTGACTGAATTTCTGACTGAAGGCCAAACAAGGTGAAGAACTTTATCAAAGCCTTCGAGATTGCAGTGGCCTTGATGTTGCGTAGAGGTACGGCTTTAGGGAATGTAGTAGATGCACTCATGATTGTCAACAAATACTGATTTCCAGATCTAGTCTTGGGTAATGGACTAACACAATCAACAATGACCTTAGAGAAGGGCTCCCCAAATGCTGGGATAGGCTGCAATGGAGCTACAGGTGGGTCTAACTGATGTTTTCCAACTACCTGACAAGTGTGACAGGTTTTGCAAAAGTAGGAAATGTCTTTCCGAAACCCAGGTCAGAAGAAGTGTTTCATGATCTTGTCAACAGTCTTGTTAACACCAAGATGACCTCCTAAAGGTAAACTATGAGCCACTGTTAAGATCTCATTCCTGTCGACCTTTGGAACAACAATTTGCCTGACCACTGCCCAATCTGCATTGGCAGGGATATCAGGAGGGCACCACTTCCGCATCAACACACCATCCTTGAGATAATACCCAACTAGAACTCCGTCTATTTCTTTATCAGGAAGGGCTCTCCTCTTTAGTACACAAATTTCAGGATCATTAGTTTGCTCCTCAATCAACCGCTTTCTGGACAGAGACAAGTCTCCAGACACATCAGAATCACCAAACCCATCTGGCTGGCTGAACAAAGAACTGATAAAAGTATCTCATAAGTCCTCAAACGGAGAAACCACAGTAGGCCGAACAGAGTCATAGGCGAACCACCTGAGTCATGACCATTCAATGTGCTAGATGGCACCACATAATCTTCTTCTTAAGCCTTCTTAGCCATAGCACGGGTCACTGCACAGGAAGGATACAGAGATAGGTCTTCATCGCCATCTTCAGTGCTCAACTGTGAAGTAAGATGAACAGGGGGAACTACATTGCCCCGAGCCAGGTCATTGCCTAGCAACAGAGAAACACCCTTGATAGGTAGACTTGACATAAGTCCCACCTTTACCTGTCCAGTAACTAAATCTGACTTCAAGAATATAGAGCGCAGGGGTACAGATACAGTCCTCCCTTCAATAACTTGTACAAGTATGAAATCCACAGAAGTGGTCTCATCACGCAACTCTAAGGAGTCTATCAACAAAAATGACTGAGAAGCTCTGGTATTCCTTAGGATATATATGGGGACATGAGTAGAATGCTCATTCAGAGCCACGAATCCCTCTGACACAAATGGAAGAACTTCCTCACAAAGTCAGCAGTTTCAGGCTTCTTAGCCCCACAAGGAGCAGGCAATTTAGCAGATTGGTCATCTACTACAGGGGTTTCTGACCTTGTTTTCACAAAGGCATTTGGATTTGTATCCTTTTCTCTTTCTTTCTTAGCTTTAAGGAACCAACAGTTAGTTGTAACATGACTAGATTTCTTGCGATAATTGGAAACTAGACCACTTTTGTCACTGTCAGCTTTTACACTTTCATCAGACCTGATACTGGATTTCTCAGCATCATTCACCAGATTTGTCTTTAGTTTTGGGTGAAGAATTATGGGTATCACCGTTACATTTTTTCTGAAATTGGAACCATCTGTTGTTACTGCTGGACTGAAATTTGGACTTATGTATGATAACATATTCATCTGCAAATTTGGTAGCTGATTGCAAATTCAGTACTTGCTTCTCATTAAGGAAGGTCTTAATATCATCTCTTACACAGTTCTTGAATTCTTCAACAAACACCATCTCTTTTAGTGAGTTCATCCTTGACCTCCATAGAAGTACACCAGTGCTCAAAGCAAACCTTCTTCTCATTAGCAAATTCCACGTAAGCCTCAACCTCATAATCAGAGGAATCATCTGCAGACAAAGCTGAATAGGCTTGTTGAGCTTTGCCCTTGAGGACAGTTTGCAACATCAGAGGCCAGTGTTCCTTTGGCCACTGACAACTTTTAGCTACCTTTTCAAAGCATTGGAAATAGTTATCAACGTCCTTCTCCAAGAATGGAGGCACCAGTTTTACCTCCTGGCTAGCACGAAATTTATTTTTGGTTTCAATTTTAATTTTTAGTTGCTTCATTTGGAGTCTTTCTTCTCTACAGTATCTAACTTCTCTAATTCAAAATCTCTCTGTCTCTCTCTTTCTGCTCTTTCCTCTTTCTCTCTCTCTCTAGCTAATTTTTCTAACTCAAATTCTCTTTGTTTTTCTCTTTCTTCCCTTTCAATCTCTTGCATTTTTAATTTAAATTCAATTTCTACATTTAGACTTTCCACTGGAAACTGTTCCAGATCTCCTGGTGCAAACACATTGATTCAACAATCTCTCTAGCCAGTCTTGCTTTTCGCATGTCAGCTCTGTCAGCTCTAACTGTCTGCATATTTCTAGCAGTTCTGTCTTTTTAAAAGACTTCAAAACCTCTACGGTTGGTGATGCCAAGTAATCATCCATTGCTGTTTTTACAATTTGAAACGTTGATTTTCAATAAATGACTCACAAAATGGTCCAACCCGGACGAGCCCCCAATTTGTTATGGCCCCAATTTGTTATGACTTAAGACAGCAAGGGATGACAGACAAAATTTTCAAAACTCAAACAGATTTTTATTAAACAAACACTTTTAACTAATTTACTATCTACGCTACTGACCAATATTGATATATACAAAGTACAAGAGAAAAAAAATTTACAGTCCCTTGAGATGGGGTTGCTCGGTGATGTTCCGGTGAGGAAAATGCTCCAACACAGGCAAAAATCCACTAAAAAAACCTTCACAGGTCTTGAACAGAGTGACAGGTCTGGTCAAATGTATCCTTCTCCTCACAATTTCTCCTACTACTTTTCTCTCCCAGTTTCTCTCCTTATATACCCTTTTGCAGCCCCCTCCTACCTTTTAGACTTTTTTTATTCTCTGGGACTCTCCGTCTCAGACATGCCCAGGACATGCCCAAACCTAGCTCCAGACTGGGCTTAGCAAAAAAAAGGTCAATACTGCCATTTAGTGGCTTCTTTCCACATTACGTCAGTACTAATGCTTTCAGCATTGCACGAGAACCATGCCGTTGAATTGGCAAGGAAAGCTACCAGTGCTGCAGGGATACTGCTACCTTTGTTACTGAGTACCAGGGTGCTGCAGAGAGTCATGCTTGCAGTGTGTGTGTACCTGTCTCAGTCAGAGAATGAGAGTGAGGTAGTGGATTGGTGTCTGTGTATGTGTGTGCCTGCGTGTTCTGTACTTATTGGTACTGCTCATGTGTCAGATTAGTTTGCCATTTCCCCTGTGTGTACTGTAGTGATATGCCATCATTCTGTATTTCATTTGAACAACAACATTTAAAGGAACCCAAAAATTCCTCTAGGAACCACTTACAATACTAATTGACTAAATTACTGTTGTTTTTAACTCAGAGCCTATAAGGACAGAGAATTTGTTTTTTTTTTTGACTCCATATCTCTCCTGTCATTGTAAATAAACAAGTAAACATATATGTCAAGTCCACATGATGCATTTACTCAGTTGCGTGAGACATCGTGCAGACCAAGGGATTATCACGTCATGCAAAATGCACAATCCAGTTAGAGGTGGGCAGATAGTTTCTGCATTACTCAGTGCTCTTATTATCAGCCGGACTTCACCCAACCTTAATCTCCCCACATCCCACACACCAGTAGATTGAAATACGGTTAAAGGCATGTAAAAAAAAAATGATACGGAAAAAATCTGCAAATGTGAGCAAAAAATCCTCACTATCACTCGCCCACTAAGCTAAGCTGCTACGTCCTGTAGATCTATTATGATTAATATTGTAATTATTGTAGATTGCGCAGTAGTCTTACCTGGCCGCTGCTGGTCCTCTGTGCACTGCGCCTTAAATCCAGTCACTTCTGTTCCAGCTCTGACAGGCAGAGCAGTAAGAATCACTGTGCTACCGGAGACAGTTCGGCTCATGACGAGGAAAAAAATAATAACGATTCCTCTTTCTCTCTCCTCCCTTATTTCACTTTCTTTGTGTACATATATCTCTCTCTCCCTGTCTTTCTCTCTCACACACACATGCACACACTCACACACGAACTCACTTGCACACACGTAGACACTTTCTCTCTGGCCTGCTGTAAGCCAAACTTGAGTTTTGTATGAGGCTCGAGTACATACCCTGCATTACTGAAGGGTGTAGGTGAATAAGTGAGGTTATGATGTTTTCAATTTTGGCTGTTTTTTTTTTTTCGTTCATGCATCATGCTTATTTGTATTGCTGTCTGTACAGTATTTGCATCACAGAATCATTGTTTTTAGGATATTGCTGTGTGGAAATATGCAAAGTTTGCTGGTATTGTGATTCCCTTATCGGGCTAAAGTTAAGGAATATCAAAAGCATATATCACTCTAAAATTTCAATTCGCAGTGCTTTATTATCATGTATAATTGCATGGGGTGTACAATAGATTACGGCCAACAATAAAAAATTATGGAATAACATGATTTCATATGTTGTATACAAATGCACTGGATGGCCTTTGGAAACGCAATCATGAACATCAAGAGCGGTTTTTTGTTTGTTTGTGTGTATTTCATACTTACATATTGCTTATGCTCAAAAACATATAACTGGTGCGGAGTGAAAAAAACATCCTGCTTTATGAAACCCTGGGAAAGCAAAATGGCATGCAGTTTTTATTAATCGGGATCAACTTGGAATTTTGTATATCTGCATAATTTTATTAATTTTGCATGAATATTTAATGTCAAGTTTGTTTTGATTAAATCTGAAATCCTCAAAGGAAGTGGCGTACACATGATTTCTGTGCCTTCACACCACTTTCAAATGGGACAACAAGTTTGTGAAGCATAGAATATACTGTTTTTCCTGAACGTAGATCATCCAAAGATTGATCCATTTCTGTGGTGATTTTTGTAGCTGTAGCTCCATGTTGGAGAGAAACTGTCCCACCATGTCTCTGTCTGTCCCTTTCGGTGAGCATTGACTTGTGGTCACAATTCTGTAGCTCTTGCTGTTTCAAATGTTTGTTTTTGACACAGTTCCCCTTGCCACCTTAAATAGTTTTGCGGTTTTTTGTCACAGACATGTGAAGCAATCCTTACCTCAGCTGTTTGGGGCCTCTGACCGTCCTAATCTACCTCTGAAGCATAACTAGAGAAGAGCTTCAGGTCAGGCCTCTTGTAAGTGGACACAAGTGTCTAATTACCTTCCAAATTAATAGGATGTCCACTGTTGATGCTTCTGTAATTATAGTTCAGATACTTCAAGCTAAAGCCATTTCTCAGGGGTGCTTCTCATATTTTGGCTGATATTTTATGACGTCATCTCTCTCTCTCTCGCTTTCTTTCTTTCTCTCTCTATCTCTCTTGCTTTCTCTCTCTCTTTCTTGCACTCTATCTCCCTCACTTGCTCTCTCACTCCCTTTCTTTCCCTCTCGTACTACTCCTTCTATATCTATCTATCTCTCTCCCCCCTCTCTCTAGCTCTCTCGCTTTCTCTCTCTTTCTTGCTCTCTATCTCTCACTCGCTCTCTTACTCCCTTTCTCTCTCTCTTTTACTACTATCTATCTATCTATCTATCTATCTATCTATCTATCTATCTATCTATCTATCTATCTATCACTCCTCCTCCCCTCCACTGTCCCTTTCACTGTTAATGATCACGTTCCCCTAACTGCAGTACTTCCTATCAGCCTTATTCTTCTTCCTTATTAACATCACCAATTACGCTGCTCCGGGGATGTGTTTGCGAAAATACGGTTTGCACACTATTTCATCATACTTCAGTTTTTTATTTTTTTAGTATTCAACCACCAAATGAAGAGAAAAGGAAACAGACAGGGAATGAGTGATGCGGGCATCTACTGGACCCTACAATGTTCAGAAACACATGAGAGTATGACCCACCGCAGATGAAAATGCTAGCTGACTCATCTCTATTCAAAGGGGCCATTTTCAAGTCATGCAAAATAAATACAGTAATCCAGGTAGATTAGAATTAGAATATGCGCTTTATCATTCAGCCAGCTGTTAGATGTCATAAAAAATCTTTAATTACAATGTGATCAGTGCCTACTTCGCCTTCTCCCTTTTTCTTACTTACATACGCACATACAACATAGAAACAGACATGGGTAATCAAGTCCTTTGCATGCGTGAGCAGTACCCTTAAAATGATCACATGCCACACCTTTGTTCATGCACACACTTAAATCCTCACATACTCACGCACTTTCAGGAACAAACATCTTTACTCACCTATACACATGCTAATAGGCATTGTCACACATTTATATACTCACTGTCAGGGATACACACTCAGTAACACACTCATGCACTCACACCAGGTTATACACTCACAGCCTGTCATGGCCACACACACACACACACACACACTTACCCATAAACTTAAATGCAATGACTCACGCTCACTTCTCCGTGAGCATGCCCACACACACACACATACCTACACATGCTCAGTCGCCCAAACAAATACATGCTCACACTCACATATACACAGACAGGCTTTTCCTCCCAAACACATACACACACAGGCTCACCCTCACACACATGCTCAAATGCTCATTTTCTCTTACACACTCACACCACTGTTTCTCGGGACAACTCTGAACAGAAGAAGGACCCATCAGGCCTGGATAAGGGGGAGTGGCTCTGAGATCCTGACTCCGCCCGGTCTGGAGGTGCCCCGCCCGCTGCCCTATCCAGTGACAACTGTGTAGTAAGTGCAGGGACTGCACTGAGGCTGCAGGGGGCAGCACTGAGTTCCGAATTCCCCCTGCTCTCCCCCAGCGCCTCCTCGGCCTGCCCTTTCTCCTCCTGCCCCAGGGATAGCTCCAGGAAGCTGGGCATCACCAACTGCTCCTTGCTGAGTAACCCTCGCTGATCATCGGCACTGCGCCACTGAGCCTTAGAGAGCAGGGCTGCAAAGCCTGGGAGAGAGAGAGAGAGAGAGAGAGAGAGAGAAGGAAAGAGACAGGATAAAAAATAGAAATGTGAGGAGAGGGAGGGAGATAGAGATGCAAGGGAAGGAGAGAAATGACAAGGAAGAGTGGAAGAGAAGGATGAAGGTGAGGGAGAGAGAGGAACAGAGATATAAAAGGGTGAAAGACAGGGAGGAAGGGGAGAGAGGCAACATTATTTCCTCTTCATAATGTTCCGCTATATTTCAAACCATATTTTTCTGATTTTTCTGATGCCATGAGTCTGGTGTGTGAAGAAGAATTCGCAAATTCAGTTTCATTCAATTAAAATCAGCGCGCCACTTTGCCCCCCCGCGATTATCCCTCCTGAGGTTGCATAGAAATTCGCACCATCCATGTCGTAGGTTTTCCTCGCTGCAGTATTCCTTGCTCGGGTGTTAGGTCTGATCAGGTTCGCAACCGGCTGAAGTCCCTTGGCAATTTCTGCGGTGACCGCTCCTCTGTACTGGGTGGGGTGAAAAAAATCATTGTCCGTGATTAACATTGAAACTTCAGTGAGAGACGGTATGTCGTACATACTTCATTGACTGGAGTTCATTTGTATATGCCGTTAGGAAGTGAAAGACAGGCACCATATTTGGCTGAACTAGTTTAAAAGGTAAAAAAATAAATATATATAAACTTACATTTCAGTTAACCTTCTCGGCAACAACACCCTTAGTCTAAGGGCTTTTTCTGTGCACTCAGTAGAGTGCACTGAAAAACAGGAAATGTGAAACTGGATTCAGTTGCAAAGATGAATCAGGGTTTTTTATTATGCCTTGCCTGCCACACAGCAAAACAAGAATCGAGGTTCCTAAATATTATAATAGTTATGCACTGACCATTGACAGTGGTAACAGCTGTTATGGCCCCAATTTGTTATTACATTTATAACACAACAGCAACAGCAAGGGATGACAAACACAGTTTTAACAACTAAAACACATTTAATTTTTAACAAAGACAAAGACTAATAACAACCTACAACTAAAGACCAAGATTGATAAATAAGAAAAAACAGAAATAATTACAGTCCCTTTTTGGTGGGGTGGCTTGGTGATGTCCTGGATGATGAAAATGCTCAAACACAGGCAAAGAAATCCACAAAAGAAACGTCACAGGTCTTGAACAGAATGGCAGGTCTGGTCATCTTCTTGCAATTTCTCCTACTACTTTACTGTCTCAATTCTTTTCCTTATATACTCTTTTGCAGACCCCACCCACATTTAGACCTCTTTTTTTTAATTTTCTGAGACTTGCCCCAGACATGTCCAGGACATGTCTAAACATGACTCCAGTCTGAGCTTAACAAAAAAAAGGTAAATACTGCCATCTAGTGGCCTATATTCACATTACACCTCCATTCCAAAAGGGAAAAATTTTGACTCATAAAGGCAAAATTTTTCTTTTCAATACAAAATGGTTAAGTGAACACTTGTCTATATATACATATCATACAATATTCAAACACATGATATATATATACACATTCAAACACGGGATAAGCAATCAGCAATTACATTGTCTGTACCCTTCACATGCTTAATTTCCAAGTCAAACTCCTGTAAAATCAAACTCCAATTCAACAATCTCCGATTCTTGTTTTTCATCTTACTCAAAAACATTAACGGATTGTGGTCAGTGTACACAATCATTGGCTTTTCTCCTGTTCAAACATAAACCTCAAAGTGTTGTAAAGAAAGGACCAGAGCCAACAGTTCCTTCTCTATTGTGGAATAGTTCCTTTGGTGGCGATTGAACTTCCTGGAGAAGTATGCCACGGGATGCTCAATGTCATCAGAGTCACTTCTCTGTAGGAGCACAGATCCACAAGCTTGGTCGCTAGCATCGACCGCGATGGAGAACGGTTTGTTGAAGTCAGGAGATTTGAGCACGGGGAAATGACACAGCAGAGACTTCAGGCGATCGAAGGCTCTCTGGCATGCATCATCCCAGGTGAACTTTACGCCTTTCTTCAGTTGGTTAGTTAGACTGAGAGCAATCTCAGCAAAGTTCTTGCAGAACTTGCGGTAGTACCCGATCATTCCAAGGAAGCGGCGCAAAGCTTTTTTGTTGTCAGGAACTGGAAAGTCCATGATGGCTTGGACTTTAGCATTTATGGGTGCCACCTTACCCTGGCCTATGACGTAGCCAAGATAGGTGACAGTAGCACAACCAAAGTCACTCTTGCTCAGGTTAACAGTCAGGTTAGCCTGGGTCAGGCGCTGGAACAACGTCTCTACATCTTTTAGATGTTCTTCCCAGGAGTCACTCCGTGTGATCAGGTCATCGATGTACGCACCCGTGTGTGGCAATCCGGCGATTGTAGACTGTATCATCCTTTGGAACGTGGCTGGGGCATTTTTCATGCCAAAGGGTAGGACTTCATACTGGTACAATCCAGATGGTGTGGCAAAAGCAGAGATGCTCTTGGCCCTCTCAGTTAAAGGCACACACCAATAACCCTTCAATAAATCAATCTTGGTCAGAAACTTTGCTTGCCCTACACTATCAATACAATCATCAATCCTAGGTATTGGAAACACATCAGTTCTAGTTACAGCATTGACTTTGCGATAATCTGTACAGAATCTAGTACTTCCATCAGGTTTTGGAACTAGCACACAGGGTGAACTCCAATCGGAGTTGGAGGGTCTGATAATATCATGTTCTAACATGTACTCAACCTCTTTCTCAGCAATCTTTCTCTTTTCAGGATTCATCCGGTATGGATGCTGTTTTATTGGTTTGGCATCACCAACATCTCCATCATGAGAGGCTATAGTAACTCTCTTTGGAACATCAGGAAACAAATCCTCATATTTCTTGATCAACCTTTCAAACTGATCTCTCTGTGAGGGTTCTAAGTGCTGGAGTTTTACATCAAGATTTTGCAACACTTCAGTGTTTGACAATTTACATGAAAGAACTTCAGCTTTAATTCTTGGTTCATCATCTTGAAACTCCCCCTCATCTTCACACGTTTCGACCATTGGAGAATCTGAAGTGACAGCTGCAACCCTAGCATTTCTGTCATGATAAGGCTTCAGCATGTTAATGTGAAACAGTTGTTTTGGTTTTCTCCTATCTGGAGTCTTCACAATGTAATTGAGATCATTGAGTTTTGTCAGAATTTCATAAGGACCATGAAATCTAGCCTGCAATGGATTGGACTGCAAGGGAAACAACACAAAGACCTTGTCTCCTGGTTTAAACTCACGGCTTCTAGCCTTATGATCATACCAAGTTTTCATTTTTCCCTGACTTGATTTCAAGTTCTCTTTGGCAAGGTCACAAGCTGCACGCAATCTTTCCTTGAACTTGCTAACATAGTCTAACAGACTGATTTGCGGCTCTTCCTCTTGCCATTGTTCACTCAATAATCGCAAAGGTCCTCTCACTTCATGACCAAACACTAGCTCAAATGGACTGAATCCAGTAGACTCCTGCACTGCTTCTCTAGCTGCAAACAACAGCAAATGAACCCCTTCATCCCAGTCTTTCTCATGGTCATAACAATAAGTCCTCATCATTGTCTTGAGAGTGGAATGAAACCGCTCTAAGGCACCCTGACTTTCTGGATGATAGGCACTAGAAAGAATCTGTTTTGCACCTAGTTCATACACAACCTGCTGAAACAATCCTGAAGTGAAATTGCTACCTTGGTCTGACTGAATTTCCCTGGGAAGACCAAACAACGTGAAGAACTTTATCAAAGCCTTCGAGATTGCAGTTGCCTTGATGTTACGTAGAGGTATGGCTTCGGGGAATCTGGTAGATGCACACATGATTGTCAACAAGTACTGATTTCCAGATCTAGTCTTGGGTAATGGACCAACGCAATCAACAATGACCCTAGAGAATGGCTCCCCAAATGCTGGGATAGGCTGCAATGGAGCTACAGGTGGGTCTAACTGGTGTTTTCCAACTACCTGACAAGTGTGACAGGTTTTGCAAAAGTTGGAAACGTCTTTCCGAAGCCCAGGCCAAAAGAAGTGTTTCATGATCTTATCAACAGTCTTGTTAACACCAAGATGACCTCCTAAAGGTAAACTATGAGCCATTGTTAAGATCTCATTCCTATAGACCTTCGGAACAACAATTTGCCTGACCACTGCCCAATCTGCATTGGCAGGGATATCAGGAGGGCGCCACTTCCGCATCAACACACCATCCTTGAGATAATACCCAACTGGAACTGCATCTATTTCTTTTTCAGGAAGGGCTCTCCTCTTTAGTACACCAATTTCAGGATCAATAGTTTGCTCCTCAATCAACCGCTTTCTGGACAGAGACAAGTCTCCAGACACATCAGAATCACCAGACCCATCCGGCTGGCTGAATAGAGAACTGATAAAAGTATCTGATAAGTCCTCAAACGGAGAAACCATAGTAGGCCAATCAGAGTCATGAGGCGAACCACCTGAGTCCTGACTATTCAATGTACTGGACGGCACCACAACATCATCTTCTTTAGCCTTCTTGGCCATAGCACGAGTCACTGCGCAAGAAGGATACAGAGATGGGTCCTCATCCCCATTTTCAGTGCTCGGCTGTGAAGTAAGATGTACAGGGGGAACTACTTTGCCCCCAGCCAGGTCATTGCCTAGCAACAGAGAAACACCCTTTATAGGTAGACTTGACATAAGTCCCACCTTTACCTGTCCTGTAACTAAATCTGACTTCAAGAATATAGAGCGCAGGGGTACAGATACAGTCCTCCCTTCAATACCTTGTACAAGTATGAAATCCCCTGAAGCGGTCTCATCACGTAACTCCAAGGAGTCCATCAACAAAAGTGACTGAGAAGCTCCGGTATCCCTTAGGATATATATGGGGACAGGAGTAGTATGCTCATTCAGAGCCACAAATCCCTCTGACACAAATGGAAGAAATTCCTCCCTCACAAAGTCAGCTGTATTAGGCTTTTTAGCCCCACAAGAAGCAGGCAATTTAGCAGATTGGTTATCTACTACAGGGGTTTCTAACCTTGTTTTCACAAAGGCATTTGGTTTGGTATCCTTTTCTTTTTCTTTCTTAGCTTTAAGGAACCAACAGTTAGTTGTAACATGACCAGATTTCTTGCAATAACTGCAAACTAGACCACTTTTGTCACTGTCAGCTTTCACACTTTGATCAGACCTGTTACTGGATTTCTGAGCACCATCACCAGATTTGTCTTTGTCTTTGGGTGAGGAATCTTGGGTATCACCGTAACCCTTTTTCTGAAATTGGGACCATTTATTGTTACTGCTAGACTGAAATTTGGACTTATGAGTGAGAACATATTCATCTGCAAATTTGGCAGCTGATTGCAAGTTCAGTGCTTGCTTCTCATTAAGGTAGGTCTTAACATCATCCTTAACACAGTTCTTGAATTCTTCAACTAACACCATCTCTTTTAGTGAGTTGAAATCATCCTTGACCTCCAGAGAAGTACACCAGCGCTCAAAGCAAACCTTCTTCTCATTAGCAAATTCCACATAAGTCTGATTTTCAGATCTCTTCAGACCTCTGAATTTCTGTCGGTAAGCCTCTGGAACCAACTCATAAGCTCTCAAAATAACCTTTTTGACAACTTCATAATCAGAGGAATCATCTGCAGACAAAGCCGAATAGGCTTGTTGAGCTTTACCCTTGAGGACAGTTTGCAACATCAGAGGCCAGTGTTCCTTTGGCCACTGGCAACTCTTTGCTACCTTTTCAAAACATTGGAAATAGTTGTCAACATCCTTTTCCGAAAATGGAGGCACCAGTTTTACCTCCTGACTAGCACAAAATTTATTTTTCATTGCTATTTTAATTTTTAGTTGCTCCATTTGGAGTCTTTCTTCTCTATCCAATTTCTCTAATTCAAAATCTCTCTGTCTCTGTCTCTCTCTTTCTGCTCTTTCCTCTTTCTCTCTCTCAAATTCTCTTTGTTTTTCTTCTCTTGCTAATTTTTCCAACTCAAACTGCCTTTGTTTTTCTTTTTCTTCCCTTTCAATCTCTAGCATTTTTAATTTAAGTTCCATTTCTATATTTGGATTTTCCACTGGAAACTGTTCCAGATCTCCTGGTGCAAACACATTTTCATCAATGTAATATTCAACTATCTCTCTAGCCAGTCTTGCTTTTCGCATGGCTGGTTTTACCTCTGTCAGCTCCAACTGTCTGCAAATTTCTAGCAGTTCTGTCTTTTTAAAAGACTTCAAAACCCCTACGGTTGGTGATGCCAAGAAATCATCCATTGCTGTTGTCAATATATATCTAGGAAAATTCACAAAAACAATTTCACAATTTGGAATGTTAGATTTTCAATAAATTACTCACACAATGGTCTATCCCGGACCTTGAGCCCCCAATTTGTTATGGCCCCAATTTGTTATTACATTTATAACACAACAGCAACAGCAAGGGATGACAAACACAGTTTTAACAACTAAAACACATTTAATTTTTAACAAAGACAAAGACTAATAACAACCTACAACTAAAGACCAAGATTGATAAATAAGAAAAAACAGAAATAATTACAGTCCCTTTTTGGTGGAGTGGCTTGGTGATGTCCTGGATGATGAAAATGCTCAAACACAGGCAAAGAAATCCACAAAAGAAACGTCACAGGTCTTGAACAGAATGGCAGGTCTGGTCATCTTCTTGCAATTTCTCCTACTACTTTACTGTCTCAATTCTTTTCCTTATATACTCTTTTGCAGACCCCACCCACATTTAGACCTCTTTTTTTTAATTTTCTGAGACTTGCCCCAGACATGTCCAGGACATGTCTAAACATGACTCCAGTCTGAGCTTAACAAAAAAAAGGTAAATACTGCCATCTAGTGGCCTATATTCACATTACACAGCGCTTAAGTATTACAAACAAAACAGGAAGCGAGATTCCTAAATATTTTAATAGTTATGCCCTGAACATTAACAGTGGCAACAGCGCTTACGTATTACTAACAAAACAGGAATCGAGATTCCTAAATATTTTAATAGTTATGCGCTTAAAAGTGGTAACAGCGCTTAAGTATTACATCTCTCCACAATCCGCTAGCTGTCTGCCCCTAAATTCACAGTAAAAAAAAAAACCCCGGCCTCTGGAGACCACACAGGCGTCACAATCCGCAAATAAACACAAGGGGCACAGGCTGTGCCCCTTAACATAACAAACGTCCCAACCAATCACCGACAAGAGTTGACAGTTATGGAAGCATGGGAAGGGGGGAACTATGGGAGGGAGGGGTGGGCTACCTCTGTTTTGTTTGAGTTTGAAAGTCAACAGAAGTGAAAGTAAACAAACTTGCATAGTGCACCTTTAAGTATGAGTTTTATCTACAAGCAAATACACGGTTACAAAGTCCATACAAGACTAGAGCTTAACAACAGGCTGACAAGACTTCGCCCTGTGTGAAGTGCTCAGTTAGATAGAACTATTGATGACAATGGCACAACTGAAGCCCTGCATGCAAGAACCAGTTATGTAACTTTTTGGTGATTTTGAGATTTCCCACCAGATGGACCGACAGACATCCCCTCTATCTTATATTGGAAGCTCATAAAAAAAAAGTGACATAACTGGTTCTTGCATGGAGGGCCCCAACTGAAAACAGATGCAGGCAATCCAAGTGAAGCGTGGAATACAGGCTGGGACTTAATAGACCGCTGATTGAGGGCGCTGGAGGCGTGTGTTACATTTAGCGGTAACACTGGTGTTACGGGATTTACAGTAGCAGATTTTCGGTTTTTTAAAAGAGCAGTGAACCATATTTCTAACATTCAGTTTTTTGAGATCTGAAACTTGTTGTTACGCTTGTCAAAACATGCAGCTTTACACCATTTTGGCCTTGGTGTGGCAGAAGTTAATGACTGTTAGAGATGGCAAAAATTATGACACCTATAGTTTTAAGAAAAAAATCCAGTGCCACTGCCACTTACCTGGGAGGGAGAACCTAGAACATTGATCTGAGGGCAGCTGCTGAAGATTTTACCTGGGGAGGACAAGTGCGCAAAATATTCAGACAGACATTTGGACAGATAATGATATTACTTCTGTTTGAGATCACATTTTACTTATAATTTGAACCATTAACACTTTCATTATGACTAGGATATAGTGTCAGTTGGTGATGCTGTAAAGATTCATTATATCTATCAACAAACATTAAACTTGCCATCTGAAAAATCAGTATTTTTTTTTGCTAATTTAAAGCATGAATGAACACTGACGAGAAATTTGGCTAATTCTGACGAACTGAATTTGCTTTCAGTTTCAGTTCAATTTATGTACTGAATATGGAGTGCCTGGGCAGTTGGCTAACACAAACGTATTCAGGGGCATGAAAGCTGGAACTTTCCGATGGTGCACTAACCTTTTACTCTGTCCAGAAACAACGTCTTGTTTGCCAGAGGGAAAACTAGCATGTCCATTTTCAAGGGCTCCCGGCTGCCACTCTATGAACATGAGAGGCATATCACAAATGTCTGAATGACCAAGCAGAGTTCTACCATCAAGTGAATATGAATTACATTTTAAACCTGCAGCCTGACAGCTAAGCCTCTGAGTCCAGTTCTGCTAGCGGCTTAGCAATATGCTCTTCCCGTACGCTACTTATTCAAAAGTGACTTCCAACAGTAATTTACACACCAGAACGAATGGTCTCTTTTTATTGTGTGTGTCTCTTCCCTCTTGTGGGTAGGTGTTGTGACTTTTCAGGACTTAAAAAGTATTTCCACTTTTCGCAGTGAAGGAATTGCAAAGGCCTGGGGGGAGCAGTGATTTTCAGATTCAGTCTTAGGTACCTCTATATTATGCCAGCAAAATCTGTAATCCCTGTATTTCAGCAAGCTGTTAAATTGAAGACCCCAGGGCTAAAGGTACTCGAGTCTCAGGGCTAAAGGGAATCGAGGCCATGGACTTTATGTTAACTATGGCAACCATCCCCATCCTGACCGTGCGATCTATGAAAATGCAACATAAGTACTTTAGCACCAGGGCAGGGGTGGCCAACCCTGGTCCTGGAGAGCCGCAGTGTCTGCTGGTTTTTAGTGTTACTCAGCACTTGATTGATGAATTAAAGCAGTTGATTACACACTTCACTTATCTCACCTGGGGTCTTCGGTTTAAGTCGGGTGGAGAAAACCAAACTCAGCACACCCTCTGGCTCTACAGGACCAGCGTTATCCACCCCTGCTCTATAAACTTTTTTCTGTACTCTGTACTTCTACTTTCTCTGCATTACAACTACGCTAAATATCCAACCACATTGACAAATCTTGGTTAACAAGTAGATTGCATTCACAACCTGCAAGTCTGCTTAATTGGCTCTAGGAGTCTTGTGGGTTGTTCCCGCTGACTGCTTGACTGGCTCATTATTACCAAATTAAACCTGAGACACCAGGTGAGATCTGATAAGTAAGTAATTAACTACTTTAATCCATCAATCGAGTGCTGAGTAACACCAAAAATCAGCCGACACTGCAATTCTCCAAGACTAGGGTTGGCCACCCCTGCACTAGGGACTTCATTTTTACGCTGGTTTTCATGTGTAGAGGCATTACTGAGGCCATAATATGGAGGATATCGCCGAGCTAACCGTCAAATGTTCTGGGATAAATAAAGCAGTTACAACCAAACTGACCCTGGATATAATCCTGCGAATGCCACAAATCAGAAAAGCTGCACCTCTGGGTCGCGTTTAAGAGTCGCTAAGCCAGAGACAGAAGGCCAAAGGCGGCGTGCAGCCTCTTTCTCACCATGGTTACGACGGTCTCCTGAGCACGTAGCCCATGATTCAACAGGACAGTGGAAAGCGCCTCCTGCAGGGTCTTGCTGGATTTTGCCTCGATTCCCGTCTTGTTGCCGGTGAAGACGATCTCCACCCTGAGGTGCGCATCAGGTCATGCACAATTTTAGTTTTAGGCACTTATAAAACTCATCATCATCATCACTATTGTCATCATCATCATCAGAGGGACAGGATTAACACAGAGCGATGAATCAGTGGCTAAATCAAGGCTAAACCCACCGCTAAATTGGGCACCATTTTACCTATACATATTTCACAGAGTATTACCTCTGCCAGAAGGTACTACAATCACTTGGGAGTGTGTGTGTTTATGCATGTGTTGGTCAGCTGGATTACTCAAAAACTACTAACGGAATACAATGAAATTTTATGTGAAGGTGGACTGTTTGATATGGAAGAGGTGATTAAATTTCTAGACCAATCCAGATACAGATTTGGATTCTGCAGCTGATTATAAGTGCTAATTGTAAGATTATAAGTGATTTTTAAATGTAAGACCCCGATAATATGGCTGGAGACTTACACAAATTTGACCCAGAGCTCCAGAAAGACCTGCTGCTCCCTCAAAATACTGCTGTCCTGATCCAGGATCAGTGGCTGCTTGAGAAACAAAATGGGGATAAATACTGATCCAAAAACAGTGGCTGCTGCAGGGATGCTATGAGGATAAGGACTGAATGAGACAAATACTGATCCAGGATCAGTGTCAGCAGTAGGGACAAAAGTGCAAAGTGAATACTAAAAAACGGGAAGAGTAAGAATTGAGGGGGTGGTAACATATGCTAAGGAGGTCTCTACAGGGCAAGACTCTTGGGTCTGATTTAAGACAATCTTTAGCCTGTGCGAAACCTTCAAACAATGGTTTCCTGTCCTGTTCCTGGAGATTTATGGTCTTGTATGTTTTTATCCCAGACCCAACTCTGCACCTCATTCAACAGTGAGAGATATTACCATTACGATTCGACCTGTATTCAGTCTCTGGGTTATCTCACGGGTAACAGTGAGGTTTAACCCTCAGAATACCCCATGCAGCGCAAGCATCCCCAATACTCTTTAGCCACCATGGGTTAACACTAAAAAATCAGCATTCTCCCCGGGGTTCATAAACACCGCCAACCAGAGCTAGGTACTAACCCGGGTCAAGCTCGCCCTGGGCTTAGCAAAACTCCGGATTAATGAGTTGTAATGGGAACACAACTCGGAGAAGAAAAGCCCTGAAGCAGGTAAACCTTAACCCAGGGTGTCAAATTTCCAGGTGAAACAGAGAGGACACAGAGTGGGTGGGCGGGACATGCACCACAGTACTCACTCATGCAAACACAGTCGGGCAAACGCACCTTGTCCTTTCCCTCTAAGTAGATGGAGACATCCTTGAGGGCGAATCCCCTTTTTTCGCATACCACCCCCAACATGTCCCGGATGGAGACCCCAGAACGTGCTGGGGTAAGAGAGGCTGTCCCGTCCGGAAGGAACACGCAGCAGTACTTTTCCGGCTGCCTCCTAAGGGCTTGTCCCACTTCCAAATTGGCAGATCGGGGTGTCCCTCTCTGTGGTGGGGGACAAGAGGAGGTCAGCGAAGGCCCCCGGAAGCTCTGGCAATTTAAGGTTTTTTGAGGCCTATTTGACAGTCTAGATGGCCCAATTTAAGGATATATGCATACACACCTGTAATACAAATCTTGCATGTTAAATCTCTTGAAATAATAATAAAAAATATAATAATAATAATAAAAAAAAATTATAATAATACCTGGGAACACTGTAGCTAAAGGTAAACTTGCAAAGGCTTTGGTTCTGATGTGAACTCAGGAAAACAGAAACACAAAATGAAAAATAAAGCAATAATTTATTCACACAACTCACGCACTTACGCCACACATATTTTACGCGTATTTCTCACGCAAAAAAAAAAGAGATTAAAACGAAAACAATTTCCTATAGCAGACCTATTTGCGCAGCAGCATCGCTATAACTGTTAAAACCGGCAGGAATCAAACACATCTCCCCTGGAGTTGCTAGCCAATCAAAAAAAGAAAAGGGGCTACACAATGGCCAATCAGAAAATAGCACTATCGTATCTGGGTAAGATTTAGGGCAACAACCAATATAAAAGAAAACACAGTTATCCTGGAATTATTTATGTGATCCTCCCACAACAACGTTCTAAAAGCTGCCTTATTCATTCACCCATGGTGGAAAACAGGAGTATCATACCCCCTCCCTCCACCAGAGAAAGTCTCACTCTAGGCTGCGTTCAAAACTTGAGAGCCCTGCTAATGACAGAATCTCCAATACCGACTGACATAGTAGCACAAGTCTGGAGAAATAAATTAGTCTACATATGACCCCCCCATTCTTACCTAAACAATCTCATATGACAATGTGCACATAGTTGTTTCTGTCAAAACAAACCACACGCTATTTGTTAGCAGCGAAGACAATGGTAGACAAACAATTTTTTTTAGGAAAATGTGCGCATTTTTTACTGGAAAATGTGTCAAATTTTGCAATCACCCTGCTTGAAAGACAATGTAGCGGGCCAAGACACTGCATATTTCTTCAGGTAACAGCGTAGAAATACACTGGCGAGAAGGGTGCAGCGGGCTTTAAGGGAGGGAGCCTTTAAGAGACAGGACCGAAAACCACACATTTCAGGCTGAATGAGCCTGAGATGCTGCATACATAACATTTACAGCTGTAACTAAGCATTTTTTGACCACTGATATAAGCATATATTTGTAAATAGGCAACAAAAATGAAAATATTAAACTGGGAAATTAGAATGATATGACCCCTTTAAGTTAAGTTTAAGTTACAGTTCCACGGGGGATGTCACTAACAGCGTCTTTTACTCAGAGGGCTACAGTCCAGGAGTCAGATAATAAACATCAAGATATGTGACTGCTGCAGCCAAGAGCTCAACCAACTGATTTTTTTTTTGGTTAATATGTCTTCCCTGTGAGTGATAAACTGTGCTGATTATTAGTGTCAGGTGATTAAATTAAGTACAGGGGATGTTTCTTTGTAAACCAGGATTTCATGCCTTTGACTTTGATGAAGTTTCCCTTCCCTTCCCTGGACAACTTGTCCTTCCACCCATTTAAATTCAAGTGTCAACACTGCGCTGGGCAGCAGGGGGTGCTCAGGGTCCAGAGATCTATTTACCTTCCCCCCAAAACTAGGCTTTCCTCACCTGTGTGTCACTCTGAGTTGCTGAGAATGAGTGCGCAAACAGCTTGGCTGCAGAAAAATACATGACAATTAGCAGTCGACTAGACAAACACTTGCTTATTATACGTTGTACATAATACCCAAAATTAAGCATCACCAATGTACTAGTAGTTTCATAACATAACATAACATTACATGAATGGCAAGAACAGGCCTTTCAGCCCAACTACGCTCACCAGTTTATTTATACTATTGTGAATATATCCCTTCAGATACTCAATGACTCAATGGTATCTAGCTTTAAGTCAAGCCTGCTCTTGAAAACCCCCAAGGTCTCTGCCTCAACAATATGGTCAGGCAAGCTATTCCACATTGAAATTACTCTTTGGGTGAAGAAATATTTCAGAATATCAGTGCTAAATTTACCTTTGGTCAACTTCCATTTGTGACCCCGAGTTCTACTCACAACACTTAGTCAAAGGAATCCTACATAATTCACTTTGTTAATCCCTTTAACATATTTAAAGACCTCAATCAAATTACCCCTGAGTCTCCTTTTCCAAATACTAAAGAGATTAAAGATTTTCAGACTCTTCTCGTAGCTTTCATCTTTGATACCTGGAATAAGCTTAGTGGCTCTTCTCTGAACTTTCTCTAGAGCCTCTATATCTTTCTTAAAGTATGGTCCCCAGAACTGTAGACAATACTCCAGATGCGGCCTGACGAATGTGTTGTACAAAAGAAGCATCACCTCCTTATATTTGGAATCAATACTTTTGGCAATGTATCCCAGCATCCGATTGGCTTTTTTAACTGCTACGGCACAATGGCTAGAGCTTGTGAGGGTTTGGTCTACAATCACTCCCAGATCTTTCTTGCGTACTGCACATTCCAGTTTTAAACCTCCCATGAAGTAATCCCGTCTAATGTTTTTATTACCTACATGTGCAACTACGTGCTACATTAAATTTAATTTGCCGCATTTCTGCCCAATTCTGGATTCTATCCAAATCATCCTGAATCACCTTAGTGGATCCTAAACTATTTGCCAAACCCCCAATTTAGTATCATCTGCAAATTTAACCAATCTGCTCTCAATATTACTATCAAGGTCATTAATGTAGAAGAGGAACAGCAGGGGCCCCAACCCCCATCCCTGGGGGACGCCACTCCCCACCATACCTAGCTCAGATGAGATGCCACTGACCACCACTCTTTATGTTCTGTCCTGTAACCAGTTTTGAATCCACTCCAGAATACCTCCTGTAACTCCAATGGAGCTCAATTTAAAAATTAGTCCCTTATGCGGTACTGTATCGAATGCTTTCTGAAAATCCAAGTATATGATGTCATAAGCCCAGCTCTGGTCATAAGTCCTGGTGGCCTCCTCAAAAAATTCCAGAAGGTTTGTAAGGCATTACCTTCCCTTACGAAAACCATGTTGGTTATCCCTCGAGGTACTGTTCCGTTCAAGAAATAAGTCCAGCTCATCTTTTATGATAGATTCCAATATTTTGTACGCAATGCAAGTTAAACTGACTGGCCTGTAATTTCCTGGCTCTGAACTGTCCCCTGACTTATATATTGGTACAATATTGCCCTGTTTCCAATCATTTGGTATTTCTCAAGTTTCTAAAGACTGCCTGAAGATAGTGGATAGCGGCTTAAAGATGAACTCACCAACTTCCCTGAGTACTCTAGGATATAAGCCATCAGGACTTATCTGCCTTTAGTTTATGCGACTTGTCTGATACTTCATTATCCCGAACCTCAATTTCTGCTAAATAATCTTGAGCACTTAACATGCCCTCTGGCCAAATAAAAACCTCCTCTGAGGTAAAATTCACAAAGTAACATCTGCAATATCCTTGTTATCAAATAGCAGCGATCCGTTTTTATTCTTTATGCACTTAACCTGCTCTTTAACTTTCCTTTTTCTGCTACAGTACTGAAAGAAGGGCTTTGGGTTAGTTTTTGCCCCCTCTGCAATTTGTCTTTCATACAGTCTACTAGCATTCTTCAGCTCTTTTTTGTCCACAGCCCGCATTTTATAGTATTAAGCCTTAGTGTTCTCATTGTTATCCTTTATGTAAATCTTATAAAGATTTCTCTTTTCCCTCAAAATCCTACGAATACTTTTGGTCATCCACTGAGGATTCTGCCTTTTCAGCTTACTTTTGGACACCTTTGGAATGAATCTGCATTGTGATTCAAGTAAAACCCCCTTAAATCTTTCCCACATATCATTTACGGACTCACAGTCCAGGAGTGTCTCCCATTTTATTTCACTTAGATATGAGCGCATCCTGTCAAAGTTTGCTCGCCTAAAATTGAAAATTTTTGTTTTTGAATACACCTTTTTAACTTCCCATGAAATATCAAAATTAACAGAGTGATCACTTGTCCCAAGTGGCTCCAGTACCTCAACATTGCTAATTCTATTTGGGTCATTACAGAGCACAAAGTCTAAAATTTCCTTCTCTCTTGTAGGTTTATAAACATACTGCATCAAGACATTATTATTTATAACATCTAGAAATTCTTCCTCCCCCCTACCCTGTCCTTTCACCATTTCCCAATTGATACCAGGATAATTTAAGTATCCCATAATAATTTCAACCTTATTTGTCCTTGCTAGTTATTTGATTGTCACAAATTCTCTTTGAAAAGCTGATTTGATAGATGCTCTGCCTCCCATTTTCCATTTGGTAGAAAAAAAAAACCTATAAATTCAGTTAAAAAAATACTCGAAATACTCACTTTCCCATAATCCTCTTTGTTGGTCTCCTCTATCCCACTCTGCTCTGCACTCCTGACCCCGCCTTTTCCTCTCTGCCTTTATTTGCAGAAGTGAGTAGTTTTCAGACTGGACCTTATTCTTCTACAAACAAATATCAACACACATAACATAAACACACACTTGTACAGGCACACACATTCGCATCACAATTCATACTCTCACGAATGCTCACACTTGCACTGTCAGTGGTTTGGAACTCTGATAAAACTTAAATAATTTTAGGTTCAACTGAAGTTCCATCTGTCGTTGCCATCCATAACAACTAGTGCAAACTTAGATTTTACCATTGTGCTTGCATCTACTGTTTGGCGCAATCATTGTGGTCGTACCCAAGTTAAAAATGTACTACATTGCAAAAAAATTACAGAGTAACATTGGCATAGCAAGGTTTTGTTTATTTACTTCTGCCGTCTTTCTTTTTTTCCCTACAGCGCTGTTCCAAATAAGCATTTTGTCGTCAATCATCTGGAACAACGATTTTTTTCCTTAGTCTATGCATGTATTTGTCACTTCCCTCTTAGTGGTTAGTATTTGCATGTACACAGCACCTTGTTTCACACTTCTTGATGGGTGACATAGGCTATAGGATAACTTCCTCCATAGCTTCATTGATGATTTCTAGTTTCAGCTAAAGAGTGCTGCGCAAGCCTTGGGGCTCTATTTTCATGCCTTCACAAACGGAAACGCATGTGGCGCCAAGGTTATTCACAATTTTGTCAGTCGCACACGGCATATTTATCACCTTAGCTCAGTTTGGTATTTCTATGCTCCGCCATAAATGCCTTTGGATCATATTGGGTTGAACTGCACATTCAAGGGATATGCCAATGAATGAAGCTGGTGTTGAGCAATTTCAGGTTCGAAGATCTCACTTGTGTTCTGAGTCACCCAAACCACCTTTTAATGCTAACTCTGTTGCCTCATGGTAGCTTCAGTAGAATGAATTTCAGCCAGCAGATCTGTTCACTCATATATCGTTCATATGGTTTTCTTTCCTTTCTTTATTTTTACTTCCAGTAATGTAGACTACCATATAAATAATACAAACAAAATGGCGATGGGTTCTAATGGGGAGGGCAGGGTGAAAGCATATTTTTAGGTGTAAATATTTTCTTTGGGTGAACGATTACAAATAATTAACCCCAGTATTGCCCTTGTTTTAATACCATGGGTGTGGTTTCGCATACGGTTTAAATGGCCCACGTTCAAACAATTTGCATTGATGCTAGTTTTTGCTTTCCTCTTTGCCTCACACCATTAAACTGTTTACTGCTTTCAAGCACAGTTTTTAGATGACAGACAGAGGCAGCAGTAACATCAGCTAAATGCTTGTTCGTCACCTGACAAAATCACCATTTTGCTATGGCATTTATGTACTGGATATGATTGGTCTCACTGGAACCAATCCCCCAATACATTCGCTGGTCATTGATTTGTCTTAGACCAATCCTTTGGACAACAGCGCCACAGTTATGCTATTGCCAAATGTCACGGAATAATGAGAATGGAGTTAGACATGCCCATGTTTTAACCTGCATTCGCATTTGCACTTGCATTTGCCAACTGAGTCCTTGTGTTGATGCAGATAAATGTCACCTTGTTTTCACTGTTGAGGCAATCAAAGATGGTGTTCTGAGCTGTCCCAAGGATTTTGAAGCCAGGTCCAAGCCCCGGTAATGGCCGACCCTCTACATCCGCAAGCATGCATTTCTGGAAGAGCTGGGAGCGTATGAAGCGGGTGTAGCTGTCGAACTTCATCAGCTTGAAAATCTGCCAGAGAAAATAGGAGGGAAATACAACGCTCATTTCTCAATTACAACTTCACACAATTCACTCCTTTTAATAGCCATCCATTGCTTGATGAGTAACCTGATTTATATTTTCAATTTTCCAATAAAATCACAGCATATCAAAATTGAGAGTTATAACCAAACCCAAGCAGTGTTAGATTATGCTTTCTTATAACAGTTAAACCTTTCATAATCATTATCTGCTTGGTTTCACACTGCCTGAATGCGTCATGGCAGTCTGTCTATGCTGTGGTATAAGCCATTTTACCTAAAAGAAAATTCCCCCTTGTTTGTCTTTAGTCGCATCTTTACTGTCTGTCTGTGTCTGTCTGTATGCTCGGTCATACGCCCCTGTTATACATCTGCAAGACCAAGTCTGTTTTTCTTCTTTTTTTTTTAAATACTTGCTGTAATGCCGTGATCTGCATCTGTCTGTTTGACTTCACCTTCTCTAAAGTATTTTGCTTTATTTTCCTATTCGCTCCTGTTCTTTGCATGTACCCTCAACATCATCTTTTTGGGGATCGTTACAGGTTACAAGGCTGGGGGCCTGAGGGGTGGCTCTCTGAAAGCACACATTTGCTTGGAATAGAGGAATTGCTCGGTGTTTCACATGGTAAGCCATGTCATTTATCAGATTTTGTTCTGCAGTGTATCTAATAATTATGCATCAAAGGAGTTGTTATTTTGTCTTTCATTAAACCTGGAACCTCAGTTCTCTTTCTGTTGGAGCTAAGCGTCCGGAATAATCCCTCAGTCACCTCAGGATGACTTAGAAGAATAAACTCAAAGTAGGACAACCAAGGAGGAGTTACTCCAGACACTATCTGTGTCAGTCTGTCTGTCTGTCTGTCTGTTTGATATTACCTGCTGTTGTGCCTTGCGGAACATGTCTGGTGTGGGGTTCTGTAGGTCAGTCTCAGTTACGCGAGCCTTCTCATCTATATTGACAGCATGGATGGCGCTATCTGAGAGGTATTTGTCAAAGATGGATCGGGCTTCTGTGGCTAGCTGAGGGACATCGGAGAAAAACATTGAATCCATTAACATTACTGTATCAACATGTAAATATTGACAATACATTATCAAACATTTTTGCTTTATGGGTTATGCAAACTTGTAAGCCATTGAACTCCACATGTTGATGTATATGTCTTTAAGGCAATTTATAGAATGTTTAAAACTGTCATCATCATTGGAATGATCATCATCATCTTCATAATTGTCATCATAATCATCGTCGTCATCTTCATCATCATCGTCGTCAGAATCTTCATCATTATCGTTGTTGTTATCATCATCATCGTCATCATACAACATACCTCCTCTTTCTGATGAGCTTGTATCTGCTGGAACTTCTCGCATGACTGCCAGAACAGGATGTTCTCCATGCTGATCTCTGACTTCAGGAAAGCCTGCAGAGACGACCCACTGTTAGCCCTGCTCACACCGAACGGCTGTTATGCTTGCATAGCATCCCAAATGCCTCACTCAAGCAGAATAATGAAGACAAATCCAGTGTGTAAAAGGTGTCACAACAGCGTTATCCTTGTACAATCTGCTCTCAGTACTACATAGAGATGCTTAACATACTTCTTGGTGAGAAAAAAAATTACTGGCGCAGAAAATTGTGAATACTTGAGTTTTCATGCAAATACTAAGAAAATGAGGGTAAGAGATAATGTGATAAATGAGAGATAGAGATAAACAACAAACAAATTCCTTATATTCATTCGATGCGCCAGTACCTGTGTGGGAAATAATTTATGCCGTATGGTCATTTTAGATTAAGCCATCAGCTATATAGTCTGTGCGTTGACTAACTGCCCTACTGTTTCCACTATGGATGAGTCCAAAATCTTGCTCCACCCAAAAATATTTATTTTTAAAAAGCCCTCAATCACCTTGCAGAAATTTACAGCACCCACATCAAAATAAATGCGTTTGACTCACATGCTATGAGTTTACGCTCCGAATAGCCATTTTCAGAATGTGTTCACAAAGGAGAGTTTCAATTTGCTTCCACATCATCAAAGTGAACATAAAAATGACAAGAAACCTCAATTGATGGAATCACTATCAATGTAATGAAAGCATGGAGAAGGAAATCCATCTCTTTAATCCAATTTATTTCACTTTGCTCCATAAGGCCTGTTGTTTATCTTGTTATTCCTCTAGCCTGCTTATCTGATGTAGTGCTGGAAGAGGAATAATCACAAATTTATGGATTCAAGTCCCGGATGACGTATTGATTTTATGTTGTTCTCAAACAAGGCACTCAAAGGGCGACTCCATCTGCGTTCTTCTCCAGGTTTTTCTAACAAAAACTCCCATTTGGCCTCTTGGAAAAAGTAGTCATGTACATTATCAGTCAAAAGTTTTTGCACAACTCAATATTTTCTGCTCTTTCTTCAATTTTGTTCTTGTGTGATAGTATTGGTTGTATAAGAGAAAGGTAGGAAAAGTGAAGCCCAATGTATAAACCACATATATATATATCTGATCAGAGGGAAGGGTGTGCGAAAAACCCAGTGGCAATCCACCCACACCCCAGACAAAACATATCCTATTGATTACACTGGGGAACAAATTAAAAAAAAAAGTTTTTTGGTGTCTGATTTTAGACTTGATGCTAGTTATATTCAATCACACTTCTGAATAAGAATATTTTCTTCATTTCCTTCGAGCAGCTCTAGTTTTTTTTTGATAATGCACTTATAGTTAAATATATCAATGACAACAAGCATAGAAAGTTTCACCATTATCTGATTCCATGGATGTAATTTAATCATAAACAAATTCTAATTGCATGAAGCCATTTTTTTTTTTTTTACAAAAAGGCAACAATAATTGTAGTCATCAATGCTTGCTCTCGATCGGTTGTATGTATAACAATTAGGAATATATCATATCTTGAAAACCAGAGTTCATGGGGAAAAACTGATGGCATTTAGAATCAGTGACCAAAATTTACCTAATAGGTCTAATATCTCAGCTCCCAAGTTCCCCAGTGTTACTACAAAGTTCCTTCACAAAACAGTATTTGTCCCTTAATGTGGAAAATGTCAGCTTTAAACCAAAATAAAATAGAATAAAATGAAAATTGAATTTGATTTAACGATGAACATTCGCAGCTTACAGAATGGCTTACATTTGACAGAAATCTCCACACACCCCATTTTTCCATTCCCCAAAATTTAACATTTGACTTTTGATTTGTATACTGTGATGAGTGTCAATGCTATGTCAGAGGACCAATTCCTTAAAAGATGAGGCAAGATAACATTTTAATAATTCTTCCCCCTTTATCATGCATCATGTTCAAAGTACAGGAAAAATCAAAGAAGCTTAGAAATTACTCCCGTTTATATAAGCATTGTGAGAACAGTAAAAATGGAGGTCATTTCCTGAATTTTGAAGCTTTTATATTTAAGTTCCAAGTCAGATTTATTTGATTGTAAGCACCAAGACATACAATTTATTTGTAGCCTCAATGCATCTTTTTATTGTTTATTTATTGTGAGTGAGTGATTGTGAAACAAAAGGACAGAGACAAGTAGGGGGAATAGCTTTTTCAGAGTAGCGCACAATTGGCCATCGCGCTACAGGGTTCCAAATTGGGAAGGGACTGCCGGATCTGGGGATACTGTAATAGCTTTGTTCGTTGCTCCAGCGCCTCCTGTTGGCCAGACGGGCGCTCGTCAGGAAGACTCTGGGTTTGTTCATGTCCGGGTATCCTCCGCCCTCATTCTGAACTTACGAGGATTCAACCAATGAGTGTATAAGAATCAGTGGTTGACAGCCACGTGCTTCGGAGGAGAGCCGTGAACTGTCCTCACTATCCAGAGTTGGCAGCAAGGGGTCGCATACGAGCAAGCTTTGTACATAGTTCACCAATTGGGCATTCCAGATTCGGGTGGGATTGGAGATGCCAAAAAAAAAAAAATGAAATAAAAAAAAAACAAGTAGGGGGAATGAACTGTTCAACAAAATAGCCTAATTTTTCATATATGTATTAGTAAATTCTAAAAAATAAAAAAATTAGTTTGATTCTGTCACATCTGATCATAAGTCTGTGAGCACTGTTTATACTCTTATTTTTGCTGGGATATTGTTAAATAGGCTACTAGATTGAGCCCTACCCTGGCCAATACCAAAGCACTACCCATCAATTTTAGCCAACAAAAGAATAGCCGACATGGGAAGAATCATCATCGGTAAATGGGATAATTGATTATAATAAAGTATTAGGCACAAGTTCAAGTAAATGTGCTGCTCAAATCAAATGGGACATAATAGGCTACGAATATGGAATTGTGTCATTGCTGAGGCGGGGCGGGGGAATGACCGCGTGCGGGGTAAGAATCCTTTGTTAAAGCGTTTCCATGTCCTTCAGTTGCAAACCTGACGTTGGAGTAGTTTGAGATTTCAAGTACGCAATTTCTAAATGAGATCATATGAACTGTCTTTGATTGTTATTTTAGTGTGACTAGAATGTTCTCTTTATTTGTCGTCTTCCCTGTCTTTCACGGAACAAACAGGCTGGTGTAGGAGAGGAACATTTTCAATGACCTGATTGCGTTGGTTGAGAAGCGCTAAATTCTTTATTTGTTATTTCATTATTGCGGCAATTTGTTTGTTTGCATAGCTTTAATGCCATGATGGCTAGAATAAGAAATAAAAAGTAGATGTCTGCATTACTTCTTGTAATTGGCACAGACATACATAGGCCTACTATTACAGCGGCATATTGTCGGCCTGCTGATAAAACCTTGTATCTTCAAAATAATAAACTTCACAGGAAAATAAATAAATATAAAATAAAGAATATATATATAAATTGATAAATATAATTTAAAATATAAATAAAATAAAACATGTTTAATTCTGCATGTAAGAATAGTGGACATACTGGTTTTTGTTTCTTATCAGTTTGGAGATACAAGGTTTTATCAGCAGGCTGGTTTGCGTTTTCCATGGACCACAACTGCATTTTCATGGTTAATCAGAAAATCCTTGTTCCATGTTTTCCTGATAGCCATAATTAATGAGCTTTGTACAGAGCCTGCCTCTCTTTTGGTTTAGTCACACCTCTTTCATAAGGCTCCTTACATTCTGAAGTTAAGCACTGTGGGCGTGATCGAAGCGCGTAGGGGAGAATACGCGTAACTCAAAAGCGCTTTAATTATATTTATCAATTTATTTTATTTTTGTATTATTTTTTAATTTTATATATATTTTTTATTTTCCTGTGAAGTTTATCATTTTGAAGATACAAGGTTTTATCAGCAGCCTGACGATATGCCGTTGTAATAGTAGGCCTATGTATGTCTGTGCCAATTGCAAGAAGTAATGCAGACATCTCTTTTTTATTCCTTATTTTAGCCACCATGGCATTAAAGCTATGCAAACAAACAAATTGCCTCAATAACTCTCCGTCTTTCAGCTGGTGTTTCAGGGAACTTTATTAAGTGGTTGATGTGGCGCAGCATAGCTTCAACCAATTGTGTCCGACACCTTGACACAGACGCCTGTGATATGTGCATGACATCACCAGCCACTCTCTGGAATGACCCAGATGCCAGGACTGACAGCGCAGTTGTGACCTTGCTGACCACCGGTATGTTTGTAATGCGTTTGTAGTTGAACTAGTTGGAGAACAGGCTGTTGCATAATATCATATAATGATTTTGTTTGATAATTTATTATGGTTATGAGAAATGTAGTTTAGAAATAAGGATGAACAAATGAATGTCTCAACCTTTACCATGTTAAATAAAATAAAATAATGTTAAAATTCGGCCTAGAACCAACATCAAGTGCAAAATTCCATTTTGCCTTATGTTGGCGCTTGTCATTAATACAGCCCTCAAAAGTGCTTAACATTAAAAGCGCATAATATGTGAGAATATGCGTAACTGTTTTTTGCCTGAAAAATGCCCAGAAACGCCGCAATTTTGGCTTTGTTAGTGCGTAACTGCCTTCGGGTGCGTAACCCACAGACTTAAGTCGAGGGGAGAATACGCTTAGGCTGGAAAGCATGTAGCTACGCGCTTTTTTCGACTTAGGCGCATGGGAGAATAGACCCCTAACTGCAGTGACTGCTCTGTCCTCTCGGCAGTCCGCAGTGGAATATCCCACTTGGGTTGAAAAGGGGGTGGACAATAATTCAGATGTGATTATTTAATTGCAAATAAAATGTATTTAATTTGGTTTTAATTAAATATTATGCTAAATATTTTCAACTTAATATTTTGTAGCAATGCTTTGGCTTAAAAATATCAGAAAAAAGTGGGGGGGCAAAATAGTAGTTTTGCCACCCCACTTTTCAAAGTGGGGGGGCATTTGCCTGACTTGCCTATAAGTGCAGGCGCCTAAATATATATATATTTCTCAAAACAAATTAAGAAAAACCAGGATCAGACATTTTGTCAGTATTTAAGCAGATCAGTAATGATGGTCTAATCCAGTGTTTCCCAAACCGCTCCTGGAGGACCTCCTGTCCTGAGTGTGTTCGATTTTTCCCTGCTCCAGTACAGGTGAGTCACATGATCTACTCATAATCAAGCAGCTTCAGGGGGTTGATAGCTAGCAGATCATTTCAATCACCTGTACTGGATTTTGTAAATTTATTATTTTTTTATCATCATGCATTGGGTTCCAGTGATTTCTTTGTTGTAAACATATATATAAGATAAAGACTTGACAGGATCTTCGGGTGTGTGAAAACTTTTGACTGGTAGTGCAGGTAAACGCGCTGTTGCCCTCTTTTCCCTCCACACATGCAGTGTGCTGACAATGTAAGCACGGGAATTAGCATGGCCGTCATGCAGAAACCTTTGTCGGGCCATATGGGGAAACGTTTTAAGACGGGCTTTGGTAAAGCAACAATTTGACACAAAAACCTGTACTTCGACCAGAATTTGAGTGTTTGAATCTGGAAATTTAAGGATCCTGACTGGGACACTTCAAAGTGATACAATAAAATAATAAAGGACCTGCCCTTAAAACGTGACTTCAATAACATTGTGTAAATGACCTAAATAACGCATTAACTAAATAAGGACAGCAGCAAACCAATCAACTGCAGAGATAGTTCCCCAGAATCCCCACCAAAGAAATAAAATTTTACACTTTTCCATCGCAAAAGCTAGATCTGGTATAGCATTTTTATTTAAAGTTCAAGACAGACTGGTGGTATATTTTCCAAAGCACTTGTATTATACAAGCATGTCAATAGGACAAAGTTAACATTATTTACTGATTGTTTGTATTGGTCAGCATGATTAATAAATCTTCCTTAAAGTCTTTTCCAGAATCATTACCATCTTGTCTGACAGACTTGGGAACCAGAACTCAGGCACAGTCCAAAAACCAGTTTTTCTGGCTTTTTGGAAATAAGGTTTGAAGCCAAGCAGTCTGGTTTTTTATTAAACACAGGAGCTGCCATACACATTTGAAAGGCAGAATAAGTGTTGCTGATTTGCTAAAATAAGCAAATTAAAAATAAAAGGACAATAAATAGGAGAAACTTGAACTAAAACCATAAAATTACATAAGCAGACCACAGGCTGAAGGTGAGTTTACCGTGAAATAGCGCACTCCGGTCGGGTCGTCCAATAGCCTTTCAAAGCTCACCGCCCAGCTGGCCACCTTCCCCACAGAGGAAAGCTGATATGCAGGCAGGAAGCAGCTACTGTCCAGGCTGAGGCAAGTGCCTTCTTCATCTGAATCTATCATGTTGAGTTCTAGAGATGCAAAGGTGAACAACTCATCTGACAGTGACACGCAGCCGGGAACTTAACATGGAATCTTTCAGAAATCTCGGACTTACAGAATACATCAGGGATGCGCTGAAAAGCCAGTAATTTCATTTTCTTTTTGAAAGGTTTGCTACAGGCTTTAAGTTGTATGTAGCCACTACTGTCTCCCTCTGGATTTTATTTTTTTTCAACTATTTTACCTGACTAATGCACTTTGCTTTGTACTTCACTCTGGATTAGAGCGCTGGCGAAATGTCAACAATATATTGCAATGTACATCTGGCCAGAACTGTGGGCACTCTTGCAGGCGATCTACCATCTTGTTGGCTTTTAATTACCTCCGCCAAACGAAGTTGGCAGGAGGTTATGTGATCGCCGACGTTTGATTTTTTGTTTGTCTGTTTGCAAGATAACTCAAAAAGTGATGCACAGATTTTGATGACTTTTTTGTATTAGGTTTTGTATTAGGACTAGGAACAGGTGATTAAATTTTGGCATATCTAGGCCAAAGTACAGCTGAGATATACTTCAAAGTTCAAGATTTCAAGTCTTTCCAATGGACAGGAGTTCCAATCCCCGTGCTTTTGAGTTTTGCTGCCACCTGGGGGAGGTGTGTGCTCTCTGAGTGCTTCTCTAGTTCCAATTCAAATTTGGTCCATCTGATTTACAACTGAGGACCTGTGTGCACTAAGTCACTAAATAACACTTTTGTGATCATGGGGGTCAAGTTTTCAAAAACTTGAACTTGAAAAAACTATATACAGGGCCGTGAAAACGTATTTGCCCCTTCCTGATTTCTTATTTTTTTGCATATTTTTCACACTAAAATGTTTCAGATCATCAAACAAATTTTAATAATAGACAAAGATAGCCCAAGAAAAAACAAAATGCAGTTCTTAAATGATGATTTCATTTCTTGAGGGAAAAAAGTTATACAAACCTACCTGGCCCTATGTGGAAAAAGTAATTGCCCCCCCCCCCTGTTAAATCATGAATTAACTGCGATTAACCACTTTTCAATTTCACTAGCGACACTCAGGGCTGATTAGGGCTGATTACTGCCAGACCTGTTGAATCAAGAAATCACCGAAATATAACATAGTGAAGTAGGCTAAAAGATCTCAAAAAGTAACACATAATGCTGCAATCTAAAGAAATTCAAGAACAGATGAGAAAGTCATTGACATCTATCAGTCTAGAAAGGATTACAAAGCCATTTCTAGGGCTTTGGGACTGCAGCGAACCACGGTGAGAGTCATTATTCACAAATTGAGAAAACTTGGACCAGTGGTGAACCTTCCCAGGAGTGGTCGGCCTTCCAAAATTACTCCAAGAATGCATCAATGACTCATCCTGGAGGTCACAAAAGAACGCAGAACAACATTTGAAAAACTGCAGGCCTCACTTGCCTCAGTTAAAGTCAGTGTTCACTATTCAACAATAAGAAAGAGACTGAGCAAAAATGAAATCCACGGGAGAGTTCCAAGGCAAAAACTACCACTGACCAAAAAGAACACAAAGGCTCGTCTCACATTTGCCAAAAAATATCATCATGATCCCCAAGACTTTTGGGAAAATATTCTGTGGACTGAGGTCACAAAAGTTGAACTTTTGGGAAGGTATGGGTCCGATACATCTGGCGAAGAACTAACACAGAATTTCATAAAAAGAACATCATACAAACAGTCAAACATAGTGGTGGTAGTGTGATGGTCTGGGACTACTTTTCTACTTCAGGACCTGGATGACTTGATGTAATTGATGGAACCATGAATTCTGCTCTCAACCAGAAAATCCGGAAGGAGAAAGTCCGACCATTGAGGTTTGTGACCTCAAGCTCAAGTGCACTTGTGTTATGCAGCAAGTCCATCTCTGAATGGCTTAAAAAAAACAAAATGGGGGTACCCCAGTAGCTCTTCAGTCTAAGCACGCTTACCATAAAGGCTGTGTCCTTCCCGCAGCAACCTGGGTTCAATTCCAACTCAGGTCATTTGCTGCATGTCTTCCCCCATTCCTCTCCCCAACCCCCCTGTCTCTCTACACAGCATAACTGTCAAATAAAGGAAAAATGTCCAAAAATAATCTTTAAAAAAAGAAAGCAAAATGAAGGTTTTGGAGTGGTCTAGTCAAAGTATATATATACTTATATACATATATACATATATATAGTATAATACTACAGTGTTAAAATAGCACATAAAAATAAATATATCGGAAACACGTTTTGAAAACTTTGACCCCCAAAATCACAAGTGTTATATAGTGACTTAGGTACTTCTTGCACACAGGTCTTTCAAAGTGATTTCAGTGGGAGCATCCCAATACTCAAAAATATTTTATATTACCCCTTTCCTACTCATAGCTGACATTGAATTGCCATCACCGATTCGGTGTTTGACGAACGATTTCCTGCCATTTTTCATGGTTTCTTGCACTGCCCCCGAGCTTTCGGGTGGGTCCGAGCTGGAAGTCTTGGAGGAACTGCTTTCTCTGCCCGCCACGGGCTCGTTTGCCTTCCAATTTTCCCGAGAGGCTCAGATTTTCAAATGCCTCTTTACAGATTGAATGTCCAAGGAAACTCAGTTGCCGCTCTTCGATCGTATGTAAGAGCTGTCGCTTCATTCCGACCTGTCGGAGTACTTCCTCGTTGTCATAGCTGACAGTATGGGCGCAATACATTAGTGGATGAATGGAAATAAACATTTCTAAGATGAACCTGAGCAGTTACATTAGTTTTGCTGTAGGGTTGGAATGAAAATCTACAGGATGCTAGATCTCCATAAACAACTTTGATGCAACCTTATACTTGACCAGTGGTGTCAAATTTCAGTCCTGGAGTTCCACAGTGTCTGCAGACTTTTGCGGTCTTCTATTAATCAGAAGCCAATGAGTGCCTTGACAACAAGGTGTGTGGACCATCAATGAATAACTTAAATTCTTAACTTGCACTAAGACACAGAAAACTATAAGAAACTATAGGCGAGTGCAAACCTCCGCCAAGGCAGCACATTCCAAATCTTGGTGAAAACCAGGACTGGATTTGGATTTGAGGTCCAGATTTGAAAATGCCTTCCCTAGGGAAGGGCTATTCAAAATTACCCTGCAAGGGCCGGTGTGGGTGCAGGCTTTCATTCCAACCCAGTCCTTACACACGTGACACCACTAATCAACCCCAAGAGTCTTGGTTAAAGAGATTGATTAGTTGTGTCAGGTATGTAAGTGCTTGGTAGGAATGAAAGCCTGCACCCACACCGACCTGTCCGAGGAGATATTCCAGATGCAAGTGAGGTGGAGCTGAGAGACACAGGGGTAAAGGCCTTGGAGCAAATTTAAAGTTTAGGGCTCTCTGACAGAGTTTGCCTCACATCATCAATTCTGGATCCCAAGAATCACAGTAGGACTAGAAACTGTTTGTTTAACAGTCAAGCAACCTACCACTTGACTACCTGTCTGTTCTGGTTAGCATACTCCGTTTAGTGGGTATGTGCATGAAGTGGAGTCAATAGATGAAGCAGAGCTCAGATCGAGCCACTAGTGAAATACAAGAGAGGAAACACCAGCCTTAGCACTATCCCATAATGCCTCAGGAGTGTGCTAAAAAGAATCAGCAAGGAGAGGAAGTGTCCACAGTGTGGAGGAAGCAAGGGCTATTGCCACACAGGGATCACTCTGGAAACATGACAGCCCCATTAAGTTATGTGTACTTATTTTTTCTCTTTAACTACATTTGTCACGACAAGTTTTAGATAGTAAACTCAAGTTCATACATTTTCAAAAGATAAATTTAAAGTCATCCCTCTTGACAAATTGGGAGTTGACACAAGGCTTATCCTCAAGTTGAATTAACTCACATTTAGTTGAGTTAGCTTACATTTTTAAGGTAGTCGGTGAATTTTTGTTTCTAAGTCTAGACAGCTTGAAATGTAAATCTCTTGGTATTTAAAAAAAAAAATTCATCATGTGAGGTTTTCAGAGGTAAAGACAGAAACTAATTTTGCATATGTTGAGTTAAAGTTTGTTTTCATTCTTTTGCAAAAAGAAGGACTGAATTCTTAAACGTTAGTCCCTCGTGTTACAGTATATGACAGAATTCAAACATTACATCCTCCTTTTCTGGTGCAGTCTCAGTGCGTAGAAATCTCAGGCTAAACCGACAGGAAACTGCTGCGGTAACAGCACATCAAGGCTTAGATGGGCCAGCGGGGCGCCGACCACATCCTAACAAGGTTTCATATATTGAGTGCACTAAAAACCATGCTGATGATATTTGAACACATAGCGTAGCTATCAAGGACATCCAGGTGCAACACAGTTGGACACAGTTACAGTCTTTTGTAATCAGGATAAAGGCAGGAAATTTCATTCAAAGCATCTCTTCTTCTTCTCCTTTTTCTTTTGAAGTGTAGCTGTCATCATAATCACTGTATATCTGGTTTGAAACTGTGCCAACCGGTACTTTAATGTCTCTGTTCCTGATTCTATACAGTGACGTAACAGTCTATTAGTGTGAGCTCCCAGCTACCTCATCACAGATAGAGCATGTGTGTGTGTGCGTGCATGTGCATGTATAAATACAGTATAAATCCATAGATTTATCCATAGGCAAAAAGTATAAGAGCCCAACCTCTTAAAGAAAAAAGGTCTCAATTTTCTCAGAAATAAGCTAAAACTTTCAATAGAACAGACACGATACTTTAGATTTTTAGTGTAACATAATATTTTAAATAAAACAAATGAAAATGTGAGGGACCAAAATATATTGCTTGTCTTCTTCCAATGGTGCATCCTGATGCCATCTTTTCCCCAGGTTAAGTACCTGGCTGATGCACATGAGACCTTCTTTAACCGCTCCAAGGTCCAGTTCTGACACTCGTGTGCTCATTGTTGGAGCCTTTGGCAGCAGAGTACAATGCACTGTGTGTTGTGACAGATTCCTCACACAAGTATCCTTAAATTTTCTATGACTTGTGCCACAGTAGTCCCTTCTGAGGGTAGAGACCATACAGGATGGCCTTGCTTGCCATTGTGCATCGAAGAACCATGAGCTCCCAACATCCTGTCACAGGTTCAAGGTTTGTCTCTGCCTGGACTGCTGTTGTTTGGTACGTACCATTGCTATATACAGACATACGTCACAAAATTACAAAAATTGAGATAAAACCATAGAGCGATAGCCCTGTGCTTCTTACACATGGTGCAAAAATCTGTTTTTAGAAATTCATACTATAAGGTATATTTTTTCAAGGTCAAAGTTTTGTTTTTCAATGAAATGCAATAGGCACCGTTATGCACCATTTACCTGGGGAAGAGATGGCACCCGGATGCACCATCAGCAGAAGACAAGCTAGTGGAGGGAGTGTGATGCGCTGGGATATTTCTAATCTGCATTTGATTCCTTCCAGTCTTTTTGAAGCAAATGACAGCCACTGGGGACAAACTCTGGGTCTAAAGTCAGAGCCTTTGTCAGGGACACTGGTATGAACGTTCGCATGATGCATGATTGTTCAGGGTGAGAAAAAACGGACATAATCCACCCAAACACAGGGAGAGAACATGCAAACTCCTTGCACAAAGGTCCCAGCTGCTTGGTACTTTAACCTCCAATCTCCTTTTTGCAAAGCAACAGCATAATCCTTGTGCCACTAGAATTTACACATACAGCAATCCCACCAAATAAATTACAAATGAACCTATATGTGTCTCTTCATGCCCAGGACCCCAAAAATCTGAAGTTTTTGTCTCCCAAAAAGTGCAATAAAAATATTATTCTTACCACCATCCGACACTGCAGCCAGGGCCTGTCAGGAGAGAAAGAAACAGAAGATCCATCATAAATCTGTTTCAGAGGTCAGGGGTCAGCATTCAGGAGGCCAAAGGCTGAATGGCTTTCCAATCATGACCTAGGGCAGGGCTCCCCAAAAGTGGCCTCAAATCCAAAACCAGCCCTGGTTTCCTTTCCCTCCTGGCAAATCTTGAACAATTATTGTCTATTATTATTACCAGATAAAGGGAGGGTGGAAAACCAGCAGATCTCGGCCCATGTGGACCATGATTTGGGGAACACTGACCTCGAGGCTAAGGTGCATGACTGGTGCCTCGAAGGCTGATGGTTCAACCAGCACTTCAGTTAAGATAACACCCATACAACATTTTGGAACTTGAGCTGATCCTTTCCTCTAGTAATATTTTAGTCAGGAATAGCCTCAGCTCTAAAATAACTGTAATGGGTCACGGATTCACTTTCCCACTATTGCTCACAAAATTCCCGTAAGTTGCAATACGTCCAACTAGATAAGCTGCAATATGTCTGGCGGGACTGAGGTTCAGTCAGGAAAACTCACGTTTCAATAAAACAGAACAATTTATTCATGGGTATAAGCATTACATTGTATTTTGGTGGCGGTTCTGCTCTGGAGGAATGTCCTACCTAGGCACAGCAAACATAGTTTTTGCAAACAGCAGCAGAAGTAGGTGAGCTTGACGTCTTTCAAATAGACCGCTGTATGACCTCGTGATGTGTATCCTCCAATTGTGTGCCTGCGGATGCAGACATGCTGGTAGCTTATCAGGCTGCTGATGTAGCTCTTCTCGAGTTTCCTGCCTGAACTAGTTACACTCATTTTTGGAGCTAAAAAGCAAATTAGGTAATTGATGTCCAATCATAACTGCCACCACCATGGTAAAATTTGTTTGAAAAAATGTGTTCCCAAAACAAATGAGACAGGTTTATTTCTCAAAGATCAACATGGTTGCTTCCATGATTTGGAATCACAGACCACTGAGTAACTCAAGTAACAATGTATGGAACAACCAGATTCTGCCTCCAGTTCTTGTATTCTGTTGTGATTTGCCAGTGTCCTGTGCCGTTTGCCGGGACACTGTGGGGGTTTTAACTGTTTCTTGTACCAGGTTTCATTGTTCATGTTCATGTTCATATTTTTTATGATTTCCATGCCTTGTGCTCTCGCCCAGGTCTTGTTCCCGCTCTGCCCAGCCAATCTGGCTCTCCAGTGTCTGCGTGGCCGTACCTGTGTTTTATTCTCGCACTAAATTTGGGAGTGGCTTATGGTTTCATCCCTCTTTCGTGCGTTTCTTTCTTCCGGGCTTCCCTAGACTTCACACTTGTTAATTACTTTAATTGATTACTAACAAGTTACTAATCAGTCACAGGGGGTGTTTCAGTAGACAGGCACACACTAATCATTACTAATTTAGGTAGGGATTTAACTTGCATGCTTCCTGCTTTCGCTATAATTCTTACCTGTGCTTTACTACTTACTAGTTTAACGCTTTTCTGTTCATGGTATCTTATTGGATTCTTATATGCTGCAACATGCTCATCTCCTTGATCAGCAATTACCTGCTCTTATTGTCTTGTCTCGCCGCATGTTTTCCTGTCTCGTCCTCGTGCGGTGTAATCAAGCAATCTTGTGTCTCCCTGTCGTTCCACAGGTGATCCTTGTTGCCTCGTCATTTCCTGAGGTATATCTGGGGAGAGGCTGGAGTTGGCTGGCAGACAGAGTCTCTTGTTCATGCCTGGTGAGTGTAGCCAGTTGTGTGCCTTTGCTTATAGTATTTTGCCACAGCACTTGTTTTGTATTTCGCATGTGCTGTGTGCAATTGCCGTCAGTTATTTACTTTTACTTCCCTAGAGCTTCTAGCGGCTTTTGTTTTCTCGTTTCATATTTTTGTTCCTTGCTCTGAAGCAATTTTTTTGCAACCCTCCTGACCAAGTTTTTCCTTTGGCCATCGAGCCTGTTTTCTTTTCTTTCTTCATTTTTAGCTTGGGCCGAGTATTCTCACAACTCATTGTGTAATTCCTCCACAGGGCTTTCCCCGTTTGAGGCCCAACAGGTTACCAACCCACATTATTTCCAGAGACTGAGAACGATTCCAAGATTCCCGCAGTCAACCAGTTCATTCGGCGCTGTCGGTCGGTTTGGACTAAGGTCCGTTCTTCACTGTTGCGCTTAGGGCGCAAACAAAAATCCTTCGCTGATAGGTGTCGTTTGGCCCCGTCTTATTGGGTTGGGCAGAGAGTTTGGCTGTCCACCCAGGACCTCTCTTTGAAGGTAGAATCCCGAAAACTGGCGCTTCGCTATATCGGCCCGTTCAAGTTTGTGCGGAAGATCAATCCGGTTACGGTCCAGTTGAAGCTCCCGAGATCTTTACGCATACATCTGTCATTCCATGTCTCGCAGATTAATCCGGCTAGCACTAGCGTTCTGGCACCCACCGACACGCCATTGCCGCCGCCGCGAATGGTTGAGAGCGGGCTGGTTTATATCGTGCGCCGCATTCTGGCCGAGAGGCGCGTAGATCTCGGGGTCAGTTCCTTGTAGATTGGGAAGGATATGGTCCTGAGGAGCAGTGCTGGATCCCTCGCTTATTTCGTAGTTTCGTGCGCAGGGATCCTTGGGGACTTCTGGAGCTGTCCCTTAGAGGGGGGGGTCCTGTCATGGTTTGGGAATTTTGAGAGCTGTTTGTTGCTCTCGACCGGGACGATATCGTTTGCTCCCTATCGGCTTTCTGGGCTAGCTGGCATTGATTGGGGTCTTGGCCTGGACTCTATTTGAGCTCCTATTTCGTCTTGCTCCCGTTGCTAGAGTGTCAGTCCTTCTTTGGCACTTTAGCTGGTAAGGTTCTCTAGAGAGATTATTGTAAGGAACTTAGTTGCTTATCAGGAATTGTGTTAGTTAGTAAGGGAGTCTTTAGTTTATTTCCCTTTTCTTTTGTCTTTCCTCAAAGCTCGCCTATTTGCAACCACGGACGACGTCAGGTCTGTTGGTAGCGCGAGCCTCGTTATTTTTATCTGCTTTTAGTCTCTCAGCACTCTGAGTGTTGCCTTTTATTTCTGGCCGCTGGTCTTGGCGTCCACTGCCAGTACCCATCACAGGTAATTCTGTATATTGTTTTGATCTTTTGTTTATTATATTAAGCATTATGAATATGAGTTTGCTGGCTTGCTAGGGCATTCTCGAATTATTACCATGAGCGAACTTGAATGGAATTTCAAAACGAAACTATGCCAGATCATTCAAACTTATGAGACGGTCGCTCATTTATTTCTTCTGCCTGCATCATTGGGAAGAGAAACAATGGATAGCGTGTTCCTATTATTACACCCTGTTGCTGCTTAAAATTATGGGATTAACATGCATGGACAACAATGCAAGATATGTTACACATTTATGGTCACTCTGTGATCTTAACTCAGTACGAGATCATAGCGCTAAATATGATAAAACCTAAGTGACAATAATAGTAGCCTATTGTAAGCCGCTTGCACACTGGACAGGTAAACAAATTTTTCGTTTTTGTTTCTAGTTTCTTCAAATCTACTGACTCTTTTAGATATTAAACGTGAATGTTTTGATAAGAGGGCTCAGTTCTTCAAGATGAGTCCCGATAATTTCAATCAATGTTTCTGTTTAAGCTCTGCTCGACATTGGCGCGGGCCAATGTACAATGCCTGTCGGACATTAAATGCAAAATACTCCGTGTCTGACAGCCAAAAAAAAGGGGAGGGGGGTGGTTAAGACGATTAGAACAGACTGATAACGAAATAAAGGATAAAAAGAAACATTTTAACAACAAACACAACATCCAATGAACACTGCGATTTATTTATTTGTGGGCCATCTTTTCTGGATGTTCTGTTTGTCAGTGATATATTTCTATTCTTTATTTCGTTATAAATCTGTTCTCATATCAATACTTTTACTTTTTGCCGGCTACCGGACATGGAGTATTTTGCATTTCACGTCGGACAGTCTTGATCGTGCATGCGATGATTTATTCACACTGTCAATGGTCATGGAATTGATTTGCTCGCAGACTACAAGCACTATTTTATATCTGATGTGGAAATAAACCGTGAATCTGCTCGATCCATCTGACTAAAAAAGAGACTGAATAAAGACTGTTGTCTATCTTCAACTGAAGAAAACCGACGAATAAAAAGACCAAGAAAAGTCGATAGCTATCAATTTGCATTTTGTGAAGGTCGATCACAAACATGGCCAAGTTTGCACGTCTAATAATTCTTGGAATTAGACCTTTTATTACTTTCAGACACGGAGATATATTTAAAACCCCCCTTGCCTTGACTTTGTAATCAGTCGTGCGCCGGCCAGCCAAATAACCATTGCACAGAAAGTAAACCAGGTTTGAGCAGGCGAGCTTTCTGTGCAACTGCAGCGAAGACTTTTTCTACGAAATTGTCACTGCGTCTTGATGAATATGCGACCCCTCCCCCTACTACGCCGCCAAACCCATCTTGGCACACGTTCGTCTACCAAAAGCTGCGCACGGTGTTGTACCTCACGAAATTACCAACGCGCCGGCTGCGCCGGACGAAATTAGAGCCCTACGTGTTTAAGGGGGAAATATTATCGGAAACATATTGACCACACATTGAATGCTGCGTAAGAAGGGTTTTAATATTTGATAGTGGCATCGCGTTAGTTTCCACTAAGCAAATAAGAACAAACTTGCTGTCTCGTGAGCATTTTAAGTTCGATGCACTGAGCAATAATGTCGCGGATGGAACTGGCATGCTATTCTGCCATTTAGTCTTGTAAATTAGTTAATCAATCCTCAGATTGCTAATCAAGCAAAGTAATAGAGTTATCATTTGTTTAACGGCGAGGATTCTGGCCACCCTAACTGACCTCCAATGGCATGTTACTGCTGCAAGGGTAGTGTGCTTTCCATCTACCATCCAGTTATTTTGCTCAAAGTTGGTTGCATCATTGTGGTGGCAAGGTAGTCTAGTGGTAGGTTGGAATTCTTACTTGATCTAGAGCAGGGATCTCCAAATCCAGCCCTCTTTTTCGATTTCTCCCAGGTAATTAACTGATGAACCAAACAGTTACGGCTTCTGATTGGCCAGGATTTCATGACACCAGACTTCCAGGTAAAGGGAGGGTGGAAAATCGGTCGTTTTTGGACCACGAGGACTGGATTTTATGACCCTTGATCTAGAGAGACTTGGGAAGAACTCTGCCCTTGGGCTCTTGAGCAAGGCCCTTTACATCAAATTGCTCCAGGGGCCCCACTCCTGTTTCGCTCTGTCTCTCCTGACTTGCAACTGTTTGATTCAGAATTTCTCCCAGGACATCCTTGAAAAAGGGAAAATCCCTGGTTAAGTGGAGTTTTTAAAAAATCAACAACTGTAGCAAGAATTTCTCAAGGTGACATTTTTTCATCTGTCTGATAAAGGTGTTTTTTTTTTTTTTAAATCAATCAAATAATCATTGCTCAGTTCATTGGGATTGATTCATGGCATGCTGATTTCAAATTTGTTCTTTTGGACTAAAATTAAGTTTAATTTGCATCGTCCCAATACAAATAAACTTGGAATCAATCAAATGATTTAAATGAAGTTTGACCATCTGGTATTTATATTGAAAGAATATTTTTCTTTGACCTCTTTTGATCTCCATTACCAATTAAATTTAAAAAAAAAATGTACATAGTCCACTGGATTCAAAGTAATAGTTATTTCAATTCACCCAACCTCTTTCCTTGGGCTGAATATTTTTAATGGTTGTTTGCAAGAAAGGGGTTAATTTGCCATGTTGCATGCACTGGCTGCAACTAAAGCATCATTATCTGAAAACTAGACTTGCAGAAGAACAAAATGAAACCAGTTTCAGCCGGTTTACTGGCGGTTGAGGGATGTCCTGAAATAGAGACCTTTTTTTTAGCAGTCAAGCTCACTACCCTAAAAAAGAAAAACTAATTTATGAATGGCACTTTTAATGATCTGTAAACAGAAGTGCTAACAGTGCATGACATTAACATGAACCCAAAATTGCGCACACTATATACAGATTCATACGATAAAGTCTTATAATGAAGGGGGGCGAAAAATATAACGTAAGATAAAAACTTGTGAAACTCAGGAAAAATCATCACAGCATCATTGTGTCTCTTCCTCATGCAAACTTTGGGTTACTGTTGGCTTCAATTTTTGGAGCATGTACAGCATGCCTAACCTACTGTACTTTCAGTCGGCCAAAATTGCGCCAAGAACTAAACACATTGGTTTGCAAAGCAAGCGTTTAACCCGTGCGATTTACTTAGAGGGCAAATTTATTAAGTATTTCGCAAAAAAAAAAAAAGCTAGAGGTGCTCTGAACGTGCAAACCTCTGCCAAGAAAGAACAGTCGAAGTCTTGCTGAGTGAACATGGCTCATAAGAAATTTAAGGTATCTGCAACATAGGATTTTGAGATAGTTGCTGTGGTGACCATATTCTTTGACCGATCGTGGCCAAAATCAATGGGGCCCATCCCTCATGTGAAGTTTCAGAGATATCTGTGCATTACTTTTTGAGTTATCTTGCACACAAACAGACGGACAGACAAACCATCACCGGCAAAAACATAACCTCCTTGATGAAGATAACAATGACAGTAGACTCAGATTAAAGCAGCCTTTGATGAAAAGTTTCCATGTAACCACAGTTCACAGGAGCCAGGTAACCCATTAGTGCATCTTGCAGAAAACATTTCTATGCCTGAAAAATGGAAAAATAAAACATATGGACTGCATATTTACCTTTGCCAGCGACTTCGCTGACGAAGGTAATGTTTTGATCCCCGTGTATTTATTTGTTTGTGTGTCTGTCTGTCTGTCTGTCTGTGTGTATGTATGTGTATCGAATAACTCAAAAAGTACCAAACGGAATTTCATAAAATTTGGTGGGTTGATTTGGCATGACCTGGGGATCAATCGATTAGATTTTGGGAGTGATCGGGTCAAAGGTCAAGGTCAAGGCCACGAAAAGGTCAAAACCGACTTTCGGCCATATCTCGGTCAATTTTTATCCGATCGGCATGAAACCAACGCCAAAATGTGCAGAATTATTTACCCGATCCTGTGATGTGAAACACGGTACAATGGGGTCAATACCCTTCTTAGCGGTTGGGGGTCAAAGGTCAGGGGGGTCATTACCTTTCGAACTTAAAGGCGTATTGATGTAAAAAAAAAAATATCGTACTCTTGTCATTCATCGATCATTTAAAAAAATAAAAATTGGTCCTCAGAGTTATGTGGCGAGGGATTCAGTGGCGTCGGCGAAGGTATGCGCTCTACCGAGTGCCCGTTCTAGTTTACTTTGAAAGGCTTAGTGACACAACAGTAAATAAAATGAACTGGAACTCTGCAGATCTGTGAAGCACCATAATAAGCATTTAAATAATAATGTGACTCGAGAAGTCTGCTGATGAGACTTGTGCCAACTGTCACATCATTAAAGGTTGTTAAAATAGTAATCAGGACCCTCACCCTTTGAGTTATCTACTTTTGAGTTAGTCAAGGGAATACTTCATGTTTTGTATAATTCTTAGTAATTTGGGATTTAAATAAAAACTAATAATAAAAAAACTCATCCCAGTGAGACAAATTGTGAGTGAACAGATCAGTACACATTACATGACTACTAAGGGTTCACAGGTCATTTCTGAAGGGCTTACTCACAATGGATCAAATCCCCAGGTAAATATGAGGCCACGATGGCCCAGTCGGAACAGTTTTGAAAGTAAAATCCGCTTGCGTCCTTCCATGCTGGTTTAAACATCACTCCCTGTGTTCTGAACAGGTAAAGTCTAAGCAAAGCCCGTCACAATGGAAAGGGTAAAGTCCACCGGCACCAATGGTGTTTATTTTTTCACTACAATCAAATGCGACTACTTACTGGAAGCCTTTTTCTAATTTAATTAAAATTACTTTGACAGATTTGGGTTAAATAAGTTTTGTTCCCACAACAAGCAGCAGAAAAAAAACCCAGTTATACTCCATATCTAAATAACTAAACAAGAATAGAAAACATTTTTTGGGGGGGTCTTTTAGTGTAAACAAAAGGATTTTTCACCTCATTGATAAACTCTGAAAATTTGATTCCATTAATTTATAATGAGTAGCTCATAAGTGTGGAATGCAAGATCAGGAATACTGGCAAACATGCATTTTAAATTAGTATCTGCAGATTTATGAGACTGAATACACTCTATGCAGCATTACTTTGGCATGATTCTGTGGTGCTTTTGAATGATACACCCAGAATCAACAGTATGAAATATTCTATTATTACTCATAAACAGCTTAATGAAATTGGAGGGCATTTGACAGTATTGTGCTTGATATGTGTATCTCAAATCCCATTTGCGTTATCATAACATGACAGTGGCCAGCAATTCTCAATTAATCGGTAGTCTGGCGACAACTACAATGGAAAGGACAAAATCAGTCAATAATAGGTCCTTTGAAGCATTGACAGACAGGTTTGTAGCCAAAATGAGAGTATTCACCTTAAATAAAAGTATACAGTGCACAAAAGGTGTGAGAGTTCCAATGAGTCAAACTAGTAAACTAAACATAATCTTCACAGATTTGTCTAATGTCTAAAATAAAGTTGAATTCAATCATGTTATTAGTATCATTTTATATTTTCATTTCTTTAACATAAAATGGTAATTTTCATAACATTTGGTAATCTAGCTGTAACTGAGATTCCTATCAGGCGGATGGTAATGGTTTCCTCTAAACGGACTGCAGTGTATCGGTTTTTTTTTTGTTTGTTTTTTGTTTTTTTTTGGAAAAGGCTACAAACTAGATGGTCTCAGGGTACCGAGCAAACAGAGGCTGAACTGTCACTTACCCCAAGACCGAGTCTTGCGCCAAGGTTTTGTGTATTCCAGGACATTGCTTCTATATCAGAAGAATTTAAAATCCCAAACAACGCACAACAGCGAAACTATTGCAACAGAATGACACATCACTCTATTTTCTTATAGAAACTTGTGTCTGCCGGCACTTCCTGTCTGAACAGGAAACAGCCTGAGCAACACACCACAAGAGGAACTTGTGTGGGCTGCGCAGTGTACAAGTTTTATTCTTTCCCTCATTTATTTGAACTGAGGGCAATGCATTCATATTGATATGAATTAGAAAGCACCTTTATCAAAGGTCAGGAAGATATTGTGTGTTTGTGTCTATGTATGTGTGTGTGAGTGTAACGTTTGTGCGTGTGTGTACATGTTCATCGATATTTAGGGACTAAAAATATGCCTTGTGGGAATTTTAAGACCTCTCCTCAGGTTTGGGCCTTGCTCGAAGCCTTTCGGTAAGGTTGAGGCGTTGTCACGAGACTGCATTAACGAAATTCCAAATTTTCAACCTCCTGTCATGCAAAAATGATGCATATATTTAGTTTTAACTGAGCAAAATGTCAATCTCATCACCAGGTCCGCACAGGGACGCCAACTTTCACGCATTCGGCCTGAGTTTAAGTGGCATATTCACGTTGCTGTGCTGTAGTCCGCAATTAGTCTGCCAGACTTCTAACGCTTTTCTTTACTCAGGAGATGGAAGTATTGGAATTGCAGACGGTCTTTAGAAACTGGTGAAATACCAAATGATTGGAAACAGGGCAATATAATACCAATATATAAGAAAGGAAATCGAGCCAGGAAATTACAGGCCAGTCAGTTTAACTTGCATTGCGTGCAAAATATTGGAATCTATCATGAAAGATGAGCTGGACTTATTTCTTGAACGTAACAGTATCTTGAGGGATACTATAAGGGAAGGTCATGCCTGACAAAGCTTCTGGAATTTTTTGAAGAGGCCACCAAGACTTAGGACCAGAGCAGTGCTTATGACATCATATACTTGGATTTTCAGAAAGCATTTTATACAGTACTGCATAAAAGACAAATTTTTAAAGTGAGCTCCATTGGAGTTACAGGAAGTATTCTGGAGTGGATTCAAAACTGGTTACAGGACAGAACACAAAAAGTGGTGGTCAGTGGTATCTCATCTGAGATAGGTATGGTGGGGAGTGGCGTCCCCCAAGGATCAGTGTTGGGACCCCTGCTGTTCCTCATTTACATTAATGACCTTGATAGGAATATTGAGAGCAGATTAGTTAAATTTGCAGATGATACTACAAAAAAATTTGGGGGGTTTGGCAAATAGTTTAGAGTCCACTAAAGTGATTCAGGATGATTTGGATAGAATCCAGAATTGGGCAGAAATGTGGAAAATGAAATTTAATGTAGCGAAATGTAAAGTTGTACATGTAGGTAATAAAAACATTTGACGGGATTACTTCATGGGAGGTTTAAAACTGGAATGTGCTCCACACGAGAAAGATCTGGGACTGATTGTTGACCAAACCCTCACAGGCTCTAGCCATTGTGCCGTAGCAGTTAAAAACGCCAATCGGAAGCTGGGATACATTGCCAAAAGTATTGAGTCCAAATCTAAGGAGGTGATGCTTCTTTTGTACAACACATTCGTCAGGCCACATCTGGAGTATTGTGTACAGTTCTGGGGACCATACTTTAAGAAAGATATAGAGGCTCTAGAGAAAGTTCAGAGAAGAGCCACTAAGCTTATTCCAGGTATCAAAGATGAAAGCTATGAGAAGAGGCTGAAGATCCTTAATCTCTTTAGTCTTAGGAAAAGGAGACTAAGGGGTCATTTGATTCAGGTCTTTAAATATGTTAAAGGGATTAACAAAGTGATTTATGTGGGATTCCTTCGACCAAGTGTTGTGAGTAGAACTCAGGGTCACAAATAGAAGTTGAGTCAAACTGGTGAGCATAGTTGGGCTGAACGGCCTGTTCTCGCCATTCATGTTATGTTATTTTGAAAACATTTCAAATGGTCTTATTTCATTTAAAGAATTTGAACGATTGTGAAACACATGCATTGCGTTGATTGCATAATTGCTGACTACAGCATAGGAATGTGAATATGCCACTAAAGTTGGCAGCCCTGTTTGTGGCATACTAAGTGTTCATCTGAATTCCAGTCACTTAAGAATGATGGCCAACCATCAGGTTTTCGGAAAAGCCAGTTTGTAAGAGCCCCAGGAAACATGGTTATTCTGCAGTGATGGCCGAGTGCTTAAGAGCGTTGGACGCGAAATCCCATGGGGTCTCCCCGCAAAGGTTTGAACCCTGCTTGCGGTGTTCTTCCTATAAATCAAAATCAGCTTTGGGTGTGGGCATACAAATTAAAAAGCAGAGGCTGTGTTTCCTACTGAAGCTGGCTAGAAAGATATATTCAAATACAAACTTAATTCAATCAAATAAAATAGGCCTATTAGATTGCCTTGCTCATATTATGAAAATGTCAACTTTTAATGCCAGTAAAATAACTTTAACACAGAATGTTATGATGACAGCACTACAGCGCTTTCTGCTCAGAAATGGGCAGTATTTCATTTCATCTTTATTAACCTACCAGATGCAGATATAAACTCAAACCCCGCTCGCAGCACCCAGATTAGCAATTGGCACTTAACGATTTCACTGTCAGATAAAAGTGTCCTCTCTCTGATGATAAGCCAAGGCTGAATTCTGAATTTACAGTGACCATAAGCAGGCAATTTTTACCTTTAGTTTTCATTGATTCTACTTCAGATAGCGCCTACAAAATGAAAACCAGTGCAGTGTTACTTACTGTCCGAATAGGATCAATAATATTTTTATATAGCTTCTGAGTTCAATTAACGTCGGACGTTTCTACGCGCAGTAAGGTCAGAAAGGCAAGGCCGCTGTCCAAGGAAAAAAATGGACTTTAATATTTAATAAATAACATATTTTCTGCCTCAATATCACGGGCCTTGCTGTTATTTCTTACATTCATATTTTTGATCAGTTTACCATTTATTATTTAGTGCACTGTCTGACTAGCCACATCAGCAAAAGAGCTAAATTGTACATTGCAGAAAATATTGCAGATCACATTTATTTTGCATCAGGTCTCGGTCGTTACTTGCTCTCAGAAAAGAAAACATGACAATGCACAACATAATGGACCGGCTCAGCATTCATAAAGATTAATGGAAAGATATAATGGTTCACCTTTCTCCAAAACAGGCTCTTAGCTGTCTGTGAGTAATATGACAACCTGTTGAATAGACTCAGTCTCTAATTCAAGGCAAACTGCATTTTATTAATGGCATGAAGGTGTAGTCATTCATTCTCACTTCCAGAGAAACAAGCATGGTGTCAGCTCAACAGCCCATATGAAATAGCTGAATGTACTATAGGCCTACTCTCCGCCAACAGATCATCATCGTTTCTTCAGCAATAACTCAAGGTGATTCTTGCACGATGTGTTTTAATGTTCCTCCCACTCTACAGCAAGTCATTCACTCTGCAAATCATTCAAATACAATTCTATTCGTATACAACAGTTACATACCAGCTATTCAACTAGTATCTACATTAAAAAAAAAACAAGTGACATCAAATTCCACACAGTCTTAGCCCTTTTGCTACATCTCAGATCAAGTTTGCCTATGGGGGTTAATTTAAACATCTCATACCCTGTGAACATTTGGATTATTAAACGGGTTCGATGCCTGACTGCACTGTGCATGTGACTTTGAAGCGGCAGCTGTTTTCTTTCATTTTAGGTCCCTTTTTTTGTATAGAAACACCGTGCGCACATCTCCTTTTAAAGGCTGTTCTGTTTTTGAATTTCTTTTTTTCAGAGGAGTTTCTAATGACTCACTCAGCCAGTGAAAAGCTAAGGTCAAGAGCAGCGGAGAGAGGACAGGCCAAATCAAAAGAGTGAGCGACTCTTCGATAAGCGCTTGTGGGTCTGTGGAATATGACTCACACTCGGTGATGAATTGGAGAGACAGTCTGAAACAGTCCAACTGGACTCACCTCTGTAACGAACTGGCACTGAAGATGACTCAGTCGCTGCACTCCGGTCTATTGACATTTTTGTCAGAGAGAGAGAGAGAGAGAGAGAGAGAGGGAGCAATTGAGCCTGAGTATGTTGATTGCTACTAGTTTCTGGCATTCAAGTTTAGTTCAGTTTCAAACGCACACCATTATGACATCGTTTGTGTTAGTGATAAGAAATTTAATTTTGCCAAGCCAATAAAGCAAATGGAGTTGAGCGATATTTTTACAACAAAAGCTTCCCAGTAAATCCTAAAATCCATCACCTGAAAGCTTTCATGATCATTATAATCGGTCCAAATCCTACAATGTTGTCCCAACTGCTATTACTGCCTATTTCGGTGACAACACCAACACCAGATTCCACCAAACTCTGCACAAAAATGCAAAAAAAAAAAAAAAAAAGAGGCAGTAAACGCTGACTTATCAGACCCACAAATCTCACGGCCTCAATTTGAGCGATTTCATTTCTACTGCCAAAGGAAAATGGCTCCTTCTCTCCACATATTACCGCTAAGTTTAAATATATTGCTTCTTTTCAAATAGAGTTGTGCTGTTATTGCCTTGCCTCTGAAGGGTCCATTTTCCGCAAACTGTTAAATCAAGGAAATGTGACTAGCTGATCTGCTAATAAATATTCAAAATTTACAGTTAAGATTTGAAATTGTCCAGTTGAAGTCATAAGGAACCAGTGAAGACAAAAACTTTGAAATCATGCCTTTTTAATCATAATTGTAATTTTCTTTTAAGCAATGACTTTAGATTCCATCCTATGCTTACTGCATGATTTGATAAGAATTTGATCACATAATATACTATTATGATCCAGACGGGGAATCAAATGCAGATGCAGAGTACTATCTAATGGTGGGGTTTATTTATAGTGATATGGTTACAGTGGGATGGAGCCCAGAAGAGAATAGCACAGCTCAGTTCAGATGTTATGGATTAAGCAATGCAGGCCTCGCCAATCTTCGGTCAGTGGCATTTCGGGATGGCCGCCAAATGGGAGTGCACACTTCGCTAGAGTCGAACTGTCCAAAGGCAGATAGGAGTAGCTTAGGAGGAACGCAGTCCCAATGCAGATGACCAGAGCTGGCTCAGGAGCTTGTTCCTAATAAATTAGACAGAGGAACAACAGTGTTTTTAATAGACGTAGGCATAAATTTGGTCTTAGATTCAAAAAGGAAAGTGTGAGTCTTTGTGTGTGTGTGTGTGTTTTTGTGAGAGTGTTTGCGTATGGGCGTGTGTGTGTGTGTGTGTGTGTGTGGATTTCTTCACCAGATTTCTTCATATGAGGGCATTTTTTTGTTCCTCAGGAGGTAACTGAAGGATTTTAGAGCTGGGTTAAGGTTAGGGTGACATTTAGGTCAAAGCGAAAGACAAGTTTTGCGCCAAACCAACGTTAAATAAAGGAATTACCCATATGGAGTCCTGACAGGAAGAAGGTCATCGGTCTGAGTCCGGCTTGGGGCCTTTCAGCGCAGAGTTAGCCAGTTCGCTCATGTTTGCGTGGGTTTCCTCCTACAGTCCATGCATGTCAGGCTAATTGGAGATGGTAAATTACTGGACAACTTCACTCTCATCCAAAATGTCACCTTCCCCACCCACGATAAAGGACACATCCTCGACCTGGTCTGTTCCTCAAATCAACCAGTGCTGGACCTCCAACCATGCCTCTTTCCCCTTTCTGACCATAGACTCATATGGTTCACCATCCCCTCTCCAACCCCACGTCCCCACCTCCCCAGAGAAATCATATTTCGGAACCTAAAATCCATCAATCCCCACCATCTCTCTGACCTGCTCTCCACCACTTTCCCCCTGGACTCAACCCCCATCTCGCCTGATGACCTCACCATCCATCTCGACTCCAGCTTGTCTACCGTGCTCAACACTCTGGCCCCCCTCAAGACAAAAATGGTCACTTTCAACACCTCACCCTGGTACACACCTGAACACTGGAAAATGAAACAGACTGGCCGCCGACTTGAAAGACTCATCAAAAAATGATCTCTCACAGTCCATCATGAAGCCTACAAACTCAACCTCGTTGCCTACAAAGATGCTATCACTGCTGCCTACCTCTCCACCTTCGTCACCGACCCATGCCAAAACCCCAGAACCCTCTTCTCCACAGTGAACAACCTCCTCAAGCTCTGAATCATCCACTTCCCTACCTCTACGCCGGATCTCTGCGACTCATTCCTCCATTTTTTTGCTGACAAAATTAACAACATTTATCAATCTCTTTCCCCTGTACCCTACCCCCCAGCACTTACCACGGCCCTTCTTCCGTCTATCTCTCCTGACCTCAAAACTCCTCCTCCACACTGCCTCCTCTCCCGGTTTCAGCCAGTCACCCCCCTGGAAATCTCCAAACTCATTAGCTCTTCCAAACCCACTACCTGTTCCCTTGACCCCCTCCCCACTCCCCTGCTGAAGTCTTGCCTCCCCGTCCTCTGCCCCTACCTGACTAACCTTTTCAACTGCTCACTGTCTCAAGGAACTGTCCCCCCTGCCTTCAAAATTGCTGCTGTCTAGATTCCTCCACTCTCAATAAATACCGCCCAATCTCTAACCTCGCCTTTCTTTCTAAAACCCTGGAACGCATTGTCGCAATAAAAACCTGGATGCAACAAATCTTCCTCAAACTAAACAGCGATAAAACAGAATTTCTCCTCATAGGCTGCAAATCCACTCTGAGCAAAACCATTAACCCCACTCTCTCCATCCTTACCTACAAAGCCCTCCACCACCGGCCCCCCCTTACCAACCCTCCCCTCCTCTCCCCTTACCAACCTTCAAGGTCCCTCAGATCCTCATGATCCCCCTTGTTTGGGTTCTGTTTTGCTTTTTGTCCTGTTTTGGTTTAGTCTGCTTTGCTTTTATTTTTGCCCTCCCTATAAAGCGACTTTGAGTTATGAGAAGCGCTATAAAAGTTCAATTTATTATTATTATGATTATTAAATTGCTCATAGATGTGTGTGTGTGTATGTGTGTGTGTGTGTGTATGTGCGTGTGCGTGTGAATGGTGTGTGCACCCTATGATGGACTGGCGAACCATTCAGAGTGTGTCCTTGCTTTTCGCCCATGGACTGCAAGGATAGGCTTGAGCTCCCTGTGATACTGGAGAGGAAGACGGTATAAATAATGAATGGATGGATGCGCCCATATGTAGTCCAGATAATACAACTAGGACTTTCTGTGATTTCTTTGTAAAGTTGTGCAACACTTCAAATGACGAGAATGCGAACAAACAATAAAAAACTGACTTTCGTCACCTTGCCATCATTCAAAAAGGTTAAGCCTGAAGCCTTAAGCCTTAGAGGCTAAGGAAGGCTCTGGCAGTCACGTGACAGTGACGTCAAATGATCATAGCCTAACTGAAGTCTGTATAGAGTGAACTAATTTTGTACCTAATTCCCACTCGTCATGAGCCGTTTTGTTGGCGTAATTTATTAATGGGCATGCTAGTGCTCCTCCTCCCTTTCTGTGTTGGTTGAAATGGGAGATATAGTTTATGTCCGAGTTTTTTCTCTCAATGTTAGCTTATTTTCTACAGAGTATGCTTAAATGTATCGTGAGTTGTGTTTAGCATTCATTATATTTAGCGGATATTTACATTCACGCATTTACATTTATAGGCCTGGGATGTGAGAAGTTTGCTGCCTATTTTATCTTCACACACTGCTTGCATGTTCAGCAAACTTATTTATGTTTCAGCTTACATGGTTAGCCTCGCTGGCGTCATTTTCAGATTACTATACCTGTATATGTCCTTTCTCATTTCCTCTTTCAGGAACCCATACATACATATCTCTCTTCATCCATTTATACAATATATCTTTACAATATAACAGTAACCTCAGTGATGGGGAAAGTCCGCTCATCCCATAGAGTAGCTCCTCTGTCAAGTACAGGCTCAGTAGTCCTGAAATGCAATTTCTGTCTGGACAAATGTGGCTCTCTCTGAGATAGAGTTCCATTTATGAAGTCCTTTGGTTACCTGGAACCAAAAGATGACTGTATATTTGGAATTATTAACACAGCTAAGGTCTCCACTTCAGATTTAGATTGAAGCCACACTCTCAAGTGCTGGTGTTTGTCAGAAACAGAGCTGACAATGTGGAAATCACACAGGTGGCAGATCCTGTGATGTTATTTTATCTTATTTATTTTTTTGTTTTCCCTGGATTACTGTGAATGACATTTTAAAGGCTGCTTAGGGCTCATGATGTGGCCATGAGTCCTAAGCAGGTACTTCACCCTGATGAAGGCCTGCTTAGCACATACTCACCTGTGGTGATACCAAAACCCCTGTTATGCAGGCATTCCTATGTACCAGGAAAACCGCTTAGCACTGTCACCCCTAATGCTTCTTTGGGTTTCCCAGGTCTGCGCAGCTCCAAACACCTCCTTTCATCTGCATGAATTAGGTTCGGCTGAGCAGGAGAGAGAGACACCCCTGCCCCACCCCAAAAGCTTGTTCCTGTCCATCACTGACGATGCAAGGGTTATGGGATGCAGTCGACAGACTAACCATGATCTTCGGACACGTCTCCAACGAACTGACACCACAGCTGACCAACCTCGTTCTGGTAGCCCGCTTGTGACGTCAAAAGCAGAAAACCGACAAATTGTCTTACGTAATTTGCATAATCAATTTGTCACTGCAACGTCCACTAGGAATGAATTGTTTAGAGATCGTGTGACTAGCATTTCCGGTGGAACTAGTTACATTATGGACATTATTTTTATGATACACCATCTTTAATGAGTACTCAATTAAATAAAATCATTATTTCAAACCTCATTTCTTGTATGTTCAACTTATCAACCTCCAAACGAGTGTGAAGTTTTTATTTTGGCTGAGTATACATGCATGAGGCCTTAAAAATTTGAATCATGCATAATTAGGATCATGAACCCCCCTCACTGCACAGTGTGCTTGCATATGTACGATGTCAAAAGTATCCCATATCTATCTCATTATTCACAGCTGTGCACATATACACTGATTTGATGTATTATTTTAGTGCGCAGTGCAATGTGGAGTCTGTATGGCATTGTGTGTTGCTTGCAAGAGTAATAGTGTTAAGTTTAGATGATCCATTCAAATTGAGAATAAGCAGTAAAGTGTGAATGGACCATACGTAAACAACTGCAATGACACAAGTTGCACACTACTCCCACAACATGGCTGCAAATACAAACAAATGACGTTTTTTTTTTTTTCAGTTTCCAAGTTCAAAAACAACACTGACCAGGTATGGCGAGCCTTTGATGAGAATAAAGCCTGTTTGTGGCTTTGGCAATGCAAGCAATTGGGGATTAGCACCAATATTGCGCAATAGACAGCGACCGTCACAGCTCGCGCAAATGACAGCCACTGTCACAAGATGGGCCTGAACTGCATAATCCCTGGACAGTACGTGTCATGACAAAGCCCCTGTTAGGTGACACTCCATATAATTCATGATGGAAATTCATAATGTGAACACAGTAAATATTAAAGATATATATATTGATGTCAGGCATATTCCAAGCAAGTAGGCGACACTACCAAACATTGTTCATGGTAGTTGGGACGCTCTGTTGATCATTAGCAGTTTTTCTAGCTGAATATTTGACGATATATATTGTACCTTTAGGTAGTGTTACACAATGTTGAAAATGAGGAAAGGCAAGATGAACAATTAGAGGAGTAGTGGAGGCTTGTATTTTTTTATTTTTTATTTTAGTGACCACAACAGCGAGAATGTTGAGAAAAGTCATATTGGAGAAACAGAGCAGGAGATGCAGTTCATCACGGTGGAATTTGAGGCGCGACATCAGTAGGTCTTTGAATTTGCTCTGTGGCAGGTGGCAAAGAGGATAATCCAGGTAAGTCTGTAATACTACAGCGGGGAGGGGGAGGTGGAGAGAAGGAGGACAGCTAATTGTGGACTCCTAATCCTCGATGTGGGGCAGGGATCCCTCCTCGTTCACCACAACGCTCCAGGGTGGCGGCTCTGGTAAGCTGAAGAGCGAGGGTGGTCTAGGTCTTGAAAAGACAGAGGGGGATTCCTGGTGAACCTGGTTAGCAGCGGAATGAAGCCACGTTTTCCTTTCTGAAAGAAACCTGTTCAAGATGGGAGAGGTCCAAAAGGTATGTGCAGGCTGGCTGGAGGAGTGGGGGTAGTAGGACAGAAACAGGAGGACGCTTAACAGGACTCAAATCCAAAATTCATCCTGGAATCCCCTCATTTTTTGGGCGCTCACCTTCTTTTACGTGGCATGAGTGCGTGACTGTTGTGAGAAATTCCACCAAAAAATCTGCGATTTTAACATTTCAGCAGTTCATTCACAGGAACTCGCGAGGGACAGTTCATTAATTGTGGATGGCTTCTTTAAACATTTTTATAGCGTACTTGGACAGCGTTACGCTATTGTTTTTATTCACATTTTGTGGTAGTTTGCTCCCTTTCATGAATGTGTTCATGGGAAAGGCCAAGGGACCACAACTTCTCTTATTCAGGAACAGATACAGACTGTGTACACCTGTACAAATTGATAATAACCAGCAGCTTCGAAAACAAAACAACTCTGAGTGGACAGGAATTGGAACTGGTTGGTACCGTTCGAGTTAGTGTTCAAGATAGCTTGAAATGCACTAGGTCATGAGCTGTGGTCCTCACTCTAATCTAATTGTCTTTATTCGTCACAGAATTTTGCCTTTAACTGCCTGCTCAACCATTTGGTAGAGCACATTCGACTCGCTGTAAGTAAGTTAAGGATTTGGATTTGTTCTGCATAACATACCTCAAATGAGTGTTAGAAATGGTCCAATCAGTTTGAGTTAAGTTCACACTTCTTTCAATTAGATACAGTGACTCCAAATGTGCTCCACAAAAAGGTTGAGCAGGCAGGTAAAGCCTTAAAGTGTTTTGTTTTTTCCCCGATTTTTTTATCTAAAGGGTGAAAGAGCTTGCTTGAGTGAACTGAATTATCCCATTTCTATTTCCTATATTTGCAGATCAGAAGGATTTTAAAGACAACATGAGGGAGTTAAACATATAATTCATATAAAAACATATAATATATATATATTTTTTGCAACATAATTTCTTGTCTATAATTTTCTGATAATTATGCTCATATGGAACATAACAACTATTATTAAGTATAGACCAGTAGTAGTCAACCCTGGTCCTAGAGAGCCACAGGGTGTGCTAAGTTTGGTTTTCTCCACCGTATTTAAACCTACGACACCATGAGAGATGAGTTAAGTGTGTAATCAACTGCTTTAATTCATCAATTAAGTGCTGAGTAACATCAAAAACCGGCAGAAACTGCAGCTCTCCTGGACTAGGGTTGACTACCACTGGTATAGACAGACTGACGTGGGTGATATTAATATAATTTCTTAAGAATGCCATGTTTTAAAGCGTTAATTGTGTTCCCATGTGAATTTTGGGTTTTTGTCAATATTTCCAAATTATCACAATGGTAAATTTGTTTGTGCCAGTTCATTGGTCTGTTTTCCCATTTTGCGTAGAGTTCAGCCTCATTAGAATAAAAATGATAGAGGATTTTCAATGTCACGCAGATGGCTCACTTTTAACCTGCCATGGTAATTCATGGTATCTCTGATTGCGAGTTTAGGGTTTATCGGGCCAGCTCACACAATTAAATCCTGGCTAATGTTGAACTTGCTTTGTAGTACACTCCTCTGTTCCAAACGATTGGAAATTTTTCTTTGCCTAATTTTTTCATGCTTTTTATCAATGGGCCCATATGTCTGTGTCAGGGTTTATTTTCAGTAATTCAGAAACTTAAAGGAACTACAGAACGGGAATTACGGATCGTGCTTCTGGGACTCGACAATGCTGGCAAGACCACCCTCCTGAAGAGGCTGGCCTCGGAAGACGTCAGCATGATCACGCCAACACAGGTCAGGCCCAAGCGCAAAAATTCCCTTAGATTGTCATGAAATGTCATTGGTTGCCGAGCATGTATTGCAGATTAATTTAGTGGATTTATACACCTCGGCATTAAAAAAAAAGTCATAGAGTTGCCTAATACGATGCAAAATGCTGAAGATTTCTCCAAAGGGGCATTTCATGTGAAAATCGGGATTTCCAAGTGTTTCGCTGTTTGGAGTGACCATTCATCAAAATTGATAGTTCATTTAAGGAAGACCAATCACTTCCATTTCCCCCGAAGATGGAGACTTCAATTGTCGCGTGACCTGTAGGTTTCCTGTTAAGCACTGGCGTAGATGAAAAAGTCAGAGCGGATTCATACTTCTTTCACTGCATACATGCTGAAAAGACAACTATCAGCCAGATAAAATAGGTAGGGTTTTTCATTTATTGGTTCGTTTGACTGTCAGAAAGAAAACAAGCAAATTCATTTTTCAAAGGTTTTATTCACAAAGAGTGCCTTTTAAGGTCACATTAGTCCATTACTGTGATTTGAACCTATGGCATCCCACTTGCATGCCAAATCCCCTGTGTCTCTCTGTCGCCCAGTAGAGCAACCCCAATGGCCACGCAAGCCAGATGAAGGACATCATGGCGAGGTACCGGATTTGTGATTAAACCAGCATGTGTTCAATGAGCTTCTCTGAGCTTTAAATAGTCAAACACTAGATTATAAAATCGCAATGTGCCACAAAGGTCTTGACTGATTCATTTTTTTGTCCTTTTGCTTAGTCATTTTTTTAGCCCACTTGGCCTCTAGGCCAATCTTGCTTATGCTGTGGTTAAATGCCTTCATGGTGGTTTGTCCAGCACCCATTTGTCCATAAACTTTTTGCTTTTTCAGCACTCTAACGCCTTCAGTTTTTTTCACAGATCGCTTTCATATTGTATGCGCCTGTATATGGGATGAAAGCCTAGGCCAAGTTCAATTTTGGCCATGTTTGGCCAAGTGGTCGCAGTGGCTCTGCCACTATTTTTAAAGTATTGACTGGGAGAAAAATTTTGTAAAATCATGCTGTTCCTCCACATCTATTCCTCATTTTTCATTGTGGAAAGATTAATTTTTTTCATATTATTTGCTGACAGACAGACGTAAAGAAAATATCACACAATAGCTAAGTCACAGAGTAAACAATTCTATCAGTAAGGATGCTATGCTGCATTCAGGTTATGGATATGGAATCACTCCTATTACTGATCAGTACCTGAGGCCATCAAGGATAGACCAACATACACAATCTGATGATGTCACATAAGTGTTGTTCTGAGATCAAGAAAATAATGCTCGTCCAGGAGTAACATTATAGTCCGCCAATGAATAGACGCTCTGATGCCACACTTACAAATGTCACGTCTTTCACCTGTCTAGCTAAAATTAACAAGCTTTTCATGCAGATGAGCAGAGTTTTGCAGATAAATGTGTTATTGAGAAAAAGCAAAGTCATTTTTTGCCCTTTAGATTTTATATTATTTACACATTACTTACACTCATTTGCTGGTTCAAACTGCGAGCTGACATCCTTGCTAGCCCCTTCATGGTCTCATGCTGAACAGCTGCTGTTCATTGGTGGACTATTATGTTCCTGGATAAACATCTCTAAAACTCTCCCATTAGATGAAACTTCTTTCTTTTCTAGTGTGGCCATCCAGTAAGGACCCAGAATGTTTGGCCTGGCACAATGAGGAAATGAGCTGATACTAAGGGGACATATTGCGAATTTTTTCAACTTTCCTTTAGTGTATTTTATCATTTTATGTTTTTTTTTTTTGTGTGTGTGTGTGCATGTAAAGCATCTGAAAAGTTACAAAGCCCCAAGTCCACGCCAAAGAGATTTCTTTTCTCCGACTGAAAAGACAGCTCCTGCACTGCCTGAGATGCCTCGTCTGTGGTCCAGCCTGTTACTTGTCTATAACACAATTTCACATATTTGCCCAAAGCCTAACAGCTTGTTTGACACGCCTACAAAACGGCGGTGTTTTTAAGTGTTTACGAAACCTCTGTTGCTGAAATCCAGTTATAGAAGGGGGGCGTGACATTTTTGGCACACGTACCCTGCGAGCAGTTCGTCAATTACAACAGAGTGGGCTTTTAGGGAGAGGGCCTTAAGGTGACAGGAGGCAAAACGGCTTGTTTCAGGCTGAGTGGGCCTGAGGTGCTACCCATACAGCCTGTACAGCTGTGACTAGGTGCTTCTTGACAATGAAAACATGCAAATGTTTGTAAATAGATCAGAAAAATGATCTGGGTGGCTTCTTTAAGAGGGCACACGACTAGGTGTCTTTGACCTTTATGCTCTTAAGTGGTAAAATACTTTTTTTTATGCAGTAATTTATCTTGCTGCCATCTTAGGGGGTTTTCCAATTTGAGTCTTGCTGTTTGAGTCCCGGTGGGGCTTGAGATTCTGATTGGATTTGGAGAGAGGAAGTTGGGAAGAACCCTGTCATTTGGTGATTGAGCAAGACCCTTAACTCCAAAATTTCGACAAGGCCTTTACCCCTGTTTCTCTCTGTCCTCTTTCACTTGTATCTGTTCTATCTGACATTTCTCCCCGGGCATCCATGAGCAAGAGAAACACTTTCGCAGTGGAATTACCCAGGTTAATAAAAAGGATAAAGGTGTTAATTAATGCGTCGCAAAGCTATCTGAACACATGACTGCAACAAGTCATCGAGGCCGTGTAGTTATATGTGGAGTACCTCTGGTTCTGATTGGACTCAACCAAGAATTCTTCCTCACATGTCAAAATGCAGAAGTCTAACACAGGCAGCATCATTGAGACAGATGAGCTTCTAGCTGTGTTTATACTGTATCCTTTCAAGCTTTCTGTTTCTGTAGAGCACGATCGGTTCTTGGCACAGGTGCCACAAATGGTCTTTATTGCACTAACCGTGCTTTGAGAGCACAAAATGCTGAAAACAGGGGCGCTGAGCTGTAATAAACAGAAAAAAATAATCAATTACATATTATTTACCTGAAAATTTGTTTATATACATCAGTAATTAGTCCTAAGTTTTTAAAATTATGGCTGAGAAATAGTTAATTCCTTTTATTTGTCCAGTTGTCATTTGATTTTGCATTATTTGAGTTTGTTTTGCTACGACTCTTAGGGTTGATTAGTGCTATCAGGTGTGTAAGTCATCATTTGATTTATGGCCTGTTTCAACAAGCATTTTTTTCAGAATGTAAATAGCTAACATATTTTATCATCCTTTTTACGTTAACTTATAAAGTCTGGGACCAAAAAAAAGTGAATTAATCGCAATGTATAGTTGCATACCATGACTAGAGAGCAAAGATAACTTTAATATTACAGTAGCACGCAAGTAGCCCAGTTTAGCCTCTGTGGGATGTGTGCTAATAATAGAGTTTCAGGGCTGGAACTAATCCTAGGGTTGAAGATTACCTAACACAGTGAGGTCATTAAAACAGGAGGTGCGAAGAAGCAAACTAAAAATAGGAAGGGATCTGGGATGTCACATCTGTCACTTGAGTTCTGCATGGGATTTTCTTTTGATCATAAAATGGGTAGTTCCAGTCTAGCTATATGATTGGCTGAGCCAACTTGAGTTTTAAGTAAACTCATTGAGTTTTAAGTAAACTTACTGTTACGTCCAGAGGACGATATGTCGGACGCATTAATAGCGCAAATAAACGGTGAAAAATGGTATATATTGTGATACATAAAAAGGAAAATGAGAGAAACAGCAGGTCAGTACAGGGCACGGGTGTGGGGGAAACAATATGGTCAACAAGGCACTGCCAAATAAAAGAAAATAACAAAACCGTAAGCACCGCTAATAAAAAAAAAAACCAACTAACTACTGCGTCCCAGAAAAAAAAAACCTACCTATACTAATGGACTCAAAAACAAACAACAAAGGGTGACACGCATCTCTAACTAGTGCACTGACAAAAGCAATTCTACGTGAGTGCAAATGTACAGGGCCCCCATCTAGCCTGGACCAACATTGCATCCCACACCCCAGTGTATAACGAATTAAAAATTATAATAATAATGACAATGACCTAAGCACAAAATACGAATTAGCCACAACACAAAATGAATGAGCGCTCCCGAAGACTGGGAAGGGACGCGCTAAATAAACCAGGATCCAACGGAGCAACGGATTGGACAAGATGGAATTGGGTAGAATTTCGGGGCGGAGGGAGATGAAGGATTCGGAGGGTGTTGACCAGGCGATTGACAGCGGAATGGGAGAATCATGGAGAGTGAATACCTGAATGGGACACTTGCGGGAAAAACGAGACACACAAGAACACACACACGCAGAATACCAGAGGCTGTATGGGGTTCTCGTAACACTTACCCAGAACCGACATTTTGGAACCTGGGTTTAGAATGTTCGGTACAATAACAGTCATGTTCCCACTGCCCCAACAAACTTTAAATGGTAAAAACACAGTGATCAAACATTAACTGTATATAAAGATGGACAATATGTAATAAGAGGGACCGCGTTAAAACGGATTAAAAATTATTTAAGATGGGCAATAATAGATCAAATTGCCTGGACATTACCTGCGGAATTCCTCAGGACTCGGTCATAGGTCCTAAGCTGTTCATAATCTACATAAATGACATTGTTAAGGTATCCGATATCCTAAGATTAATTTTATTTGCTGACAACACGACTATTTTTTGCTCTGGTGCTGATCTCAACCAATTAGTCAAATTGGCTAATAATGAAATGTCTAAACTTCACACGTGGTTTAATGTAAACAAACTATCATTAAATCTAACAAAGACCAAATTTATGATATTTGGGAAAAAGGGTCTAAAGGACGACATAGACTTAAAAGTAAATGGTATCAGCATTGAAAGAGTAAACGTATATAAAGTCTTGGGAGTTATGATAGATAATCTCTTAAGCTGGAAACTACATGTAAATTTAGTTCAAAGAAAGTTAACTAAAAGTGTATGTATTCTCTGGAAAATGCAGAAATTATTAAACCTCAAATCTCTTAAAATAATCTACTCAGCCCTCATAGCACCCCATCTACATTACTGCGCTGAAGTATGGGGTCACACTTACAAAAATACAATAGAACCTTTATTTAAACTACAAAAAAAGGCCCTTAGAATTATTTATTGCGTACCGTATGGAACTCATACAAATGATTTGTTTATTAAGGCAAAGCTTCTTAAATTACAGGATATAGTAAAATTCAACTCCTTGCAACTTGTCTACTTGGGATATCAAAATTGCTTGCCCAAAAATGTACAAAACCTGTTTCTTCAGCGTGACTGTATGCAGCACACCAGAAGTAGGATGTTATTACAATCAAGCAAGGTCAGAGCGACACGTAGGGAGCATTCCCTATCTGTGGCTGGAGTCAGGGCATGGAATGTACTTGATGATAATATAAGGATGGCTGGAGAGCTGAAGGTCTTCAAATATTTGTTGAAATGTGCATATCTGAGTAACTATAAACATGTTCAATCTTGTTCATTGTGTCTTGTTAATTGTATCCTGTCACTGGACGCTTCAGACTAACTGTCCGAAAGGCAACTTACTTGCCCGACATGCCCGGATGGGACATTCCCGGCTGGTTACGTCATGGATTCATGGGGAAAGTGTCGTTCGCTGTGTTTGACAGTCCTGGACTGAGGATGTAGAGGATGTGCTTCCTCTCATCTACTCCAAATTAGCTGGAACAAATCGAATGATCAAGAATGGGGTTTTCGGGATAATGGCGCTTTGGATCAAGAGCGGCATTTGAATCTAAGTTATATGAACACTCACTTAATCAGCAATTCTAATTCTTATGATATTCATAAATTTTCATGATCTTACTTTCTGACGTTAAAACGTAGCGTACATGGACATTAACTCTGCTGTGATTTATAATCCTTATGATATTTTAACCATTACCTAACTGTTTTTTCTGGAAGCTGGGGGCGGGACTCTGATAAGCGATTTCGCTTCTCCCGCAACCCTTTCGGTCATGATACATGTAGTGTCGTGTTGAAATTGTCATGAAATGTTTACAATCATGCCGAAATAAAATTAAAAAAAAAAAAAAAAAAAAACCTAGCGGCTCCCCATAAGTGAGGCCAAAACGTTGTGATCGCCATCTAGTGGCTGGCTGCAGTACAAGATATAAGCCTGCCCCCTCCATGCTAGTGGATGGGACATCGGCCTCACTGAAATATTTAAATACCTGTCAAATAGGTTTTTTCCCGAGATGGTCGGTCATTTTTATTGTTTCTTTCCATATTGATATATGTTCAATTGTTCTTTTTTGCTGATAAGTTTTGTTTTATTTAATTATTTCATACAATAAAGCGGGGGTGTAAAGTCATGATTGACAGCTTAGATTAGAACAGCTTGTCTAAGAGAATTTGTCGCCTCTTGATGTACTTTCATGAATTTTGCCGAGCTGGAGTGCAACCATGAAAAACATTTCAGAAATGAAACCCTAACATTACACATGCATAAGTTGCTAGGTCCTTGCGCAACAGAATATAACCCGCAGAGATTTGCAATTCCAACAAAAAATCAATTGCAAAATGGTCTCCGCTCTGAATATAGGGTCATGTACTGTTTGCAGCGATGATACTACTGTAGATAGTTATAGCAAGCCAGATAGCTAGCAAGTTTGGCAACATTTTATAATAGTTCATTGTAGACAGCAACATAAATCGGTGGTAAAAAGCCCTTAACTTTGAACATAACATAACTTAGCCACTGTTCATATCGATATTATGTTCAGAGCAAAGGGCTTTCCGTAATTTTCATTGCTAGCATAAAAGACCCAAAAAAGCTGCTAGCTAGCTACCTAACTAACATTAGTAAATCAAGATTCAGAGGGGTCACGCTTAGCGATAGGTAGCCTGCTAGTTAGAACTAAAGTTATAACCCATGATAGTGGGGAGTCTATTAACTCATAGATTCTATTTACCATATTTTCAAAGGTTTGCTAGCTCGGAATTCTAAAGCAGGTTTGTATGATGCTGCTAGCTAGCCACTTATCCATAAACAGTGTAGTGGCTAGGTAGCTAGTACCGGAAATCGGGGAAGTAACTAACTGCCAAAGACGAGGACAACAGAAAACGTATTTTAGTGTAATACAACTTTACTGGGCAAAGATCCGATCTAACGAACCTTTTAATAAGCTTTTAGTCTTTGGCTGTGTATATCAGCTAGCATTTACCACAAATAGAGGGAGCCATTTGGGCTAGCTATGTAAAATGTTCAGGGGATGCGATTACGAGGAGGGCAGGTGTATGGGCAGGACCTCAATACTGCGTCTTACCCTTCGATCACTAAGGTGGCCGCATCCACATGAAGGATATTTTGGCTCCATTTTTGTACAGTAGTAGGAAGTGGAGACACGTTGTCCATCTTTATGTGCTATCAATGTGATCAAACAATGTACAACAAGTGTTCGATGTTAGTGTTTTTTTTACCAGTATGGCTTGACTTTTAGAGTTTCTAATTAGCCCAATGTGCAGGTCTTCAGACTGTGGGAGGAAAGCCCTAGAAAGATAGACTGCACAGACACACTGTACAAATAAAGACCCCAGAACAGATTCAAACCCCCAGCTAGAGCTGCCCACCACACCAACCCTGTTTGGGTTTTTTTGTAGTTTGTGTACTTATTCATATCTCTGGATGTTTCAGGGCTTCAACATAAAAAGCGTGACCTCCTATGGCATGAAACTGAACGTGTGGGACATTGGTGGACAGAGGAAGATCCGCTCTTTCTGGAAGAAATACTTAGAGAACACAGATTTGTTGGTGAGTAGCCTAATTTCAAAATGCTTAAATAGAAACATATCAGTGTCTTAAGCTCTAAAACTCAGCTGCTATCATTTGCAAGTCTGTCTAATACAGTTGCTGAATTTAAACCTGAGGAAGTTTAGGCCTATTTTAAATTCTGGAGGAGATCCCAGTGTTTCCAAAAATCTCAAAAAAACTTGCTGAATTGCTGAGAAATGTGCATAAATGTCGTGCAGGAATAGAGGGAGACCCCAAGTGCAGAGTAGCAGGCAAATGACTGGTTTATTTGTCATTGCACAAAGTTCACAAAGAGCACACAAGCGCAAAGAAAATGATGGTAATGGAAAATACAAAATGGCAAAGCTGTCAAACCCCTAAAAGGGAGAATCTAGCAAAACCCAAATTGGTAAGAAATGAGCAGAGACGCAGATATGCGAACTCTGAAATAGAGTTAAATTTAGAAGGGGAAATTCAGACACGGGAATAAACGCAAGCTCTCAGTAGTGAGAGAATTTAGTCTCCTGCCAGCGAGAAAACCGAACCGGCATAGAGAAAGGGAAGTGAATGATCTGACTGACGAAGGAAAACTAAACAAGGCAAGAACTAAATAGTAAAGTGAAGTGAAATTGAACCAGTGGAAGGACCAAACTAATAATTCGATAATAGGTGTGAATGGTGGGAAAACTATGCTGGCAGGCAGGAATGATGAGCTTCAACTGGCCCTCGTCACAATAAAATGATGTACAAGATCTTGATATTTTCCATTCCATGTAATGCTGTGGTTATAAAAAAAGGCTTCCTGAGTTGCAGTATTACTCTCAATTTAAGAGTGATGTAGCTTCAGAGAAGCATTGGAACCAGTAGATACCGAATACATATACGAGGCATTGTCCTGCAATAGGAAAAAAATGAATCTTTTTTTAACCACTTAAGGGGAAATTCAAGTGAAAATCAGGGTTTAAGGAGTTAATGGATGATACAATCTTTCCGCGGGGAAAAAACTAAAATAAAATTCAGCTCTCTTTTTCAGATCTACGTCATAGACAGCACCGACAAGAAGCGTTTTGAAGAGACAGGACTGGTAAGGAAACACCCATCAGAGGCAATCACTCTGCAGTACTTGTTTTTCTTTTGGTTAAAATGACCATTTACATACCATCTCAGCACTTAAATATATAAAAAACAAAATTTGCAAAACTGTTATTCAGACTTGGTAACATTGGTACTACTTTTGTTGCCCTATTTTGTTTATAATTTGAACTTAGAAATGTAGATAAACAGATCTTGATATAAAAACTTCAAGCAAATTAATTTTATTTCAGGGTCCCAATTATCAGTGACTTTTGACATAGTTATCAATGCAACAAGTAGTTGCATTTAAATTCGCTATGGTGAGGGCATGAAGGTGAAAATTTGCACTAAAATGATGGAGTGTTAGCATGTTAGCGACATTTACTCTTTCATAGGGCTGTCTAATCAAGCGTTACTTTCAGTGCTCTTTTTCAAGCTATTTCTGACTAATCACAGGAGCTCTCGGAGCTGGTTGACGAGGAGAATATGAAGGATGTGCCCATGCTCATATTTGCCAATAAGCAGGACCTGGCCACAGCGTTGCCAGCCAGCGAGATCGCTGAGGGCCTCAACCTGCACACCTACCGGGACCGCAAGTGGCAGATTCAGGCCTGCTCGGCGCTTTCCGGGGAGGGTGTGCAGGTGGGCACCATTTCTATTCTCATTATTGCCATTGTACCTTGTAAAATGATCATCAGTAGGTGTAGAACTGGAAGTAGATGAAGTAGCAGGTGTTGTGAAACATTCTGGGCTGACTGTGTAATGTTGAATATGGCTGAAGAGGAGCACGTTTGCCAGGCAAAGACCAGAACAGTTGAAAGGTTACGGCAAATAATGTGGATACATTAAAATCAGTGTGCGATACCCTTCTTCCTCTTCAGTCTGTTATGATCCGGACCAGGAATCAAGTGCAGAGGCAGAGTACAATCTAATAGTGAGGTTTATGGATAGTAATATGGTAAATATGGGACAAGGTCCTAAAGAAGAAGCCACAGTTCAGTTTAGACATTGTGAGTGAAGCAGAGCAAAGCCTATCTCCGGCCAGTGGCTTTCTGGGATTGCTGTCATCTGGAGCGCACACTTTTTGAGGGCCGAACTGTCCAGAGGGAGGATGGAGTAGCTTGAGAGGAGCTTGATTCCAATCCTGATGACCATGGAGGGATTGCGAGCTCGTTCCTAACAAACTGGACAGAGGAACAGACTTTGACTGGACTTACAAGAATGCAGTTCCAATCCTGGACCCTGAATTACGCTTGGGAGCTTGTTCCAATTTAACTGCATGAAGGAGCTAATTTCAACTGATTAACCTGAGCGCGGCTCCAATCCTGGACCTTGAATAGGTTCGAGAGCTTGTTCAAATTAACTGAGTAAAGAGGAAGGCTTCTCTAAATTTCTGTGATTAAAGGTTATGTTTCACTCAGTAAAGAGATTCTGCTGGGAAATACTGACTGGTTCGAAGCATGAATCGCAAATTTCAATCCAGAAACTTGCAACTCAAAGCAGGGGGTTTAAATACATGTCACTGGACCATTTGGAAATAACCATGAAATGAGACACGGCCGGGGAGAGGAGTAGATGCGAGATGTAAACCAATCAAAGGAGACCTCTATCAGCTGCTGAAGACACAAAAGGCATTCACACGAGGATCCTGGCTCAGTTTTATTGAACCTGTGGTCACCCGCACCAGTGTCTAAACAGACACTTTGAGTAATGTTGAATGTAACACACAATTTAGCCCCAAAGAACAAAAGTTGTCTAACTTCATATTTGTCTTTTTTTAAGTTCTAATCTTAAAATCATTCCTAAGTAGTCAATCTGTTTAGTGCAATAATGGATTAACTCAGTGTAGTTCTAGTGCTATACAGTGCCTGGGACATATTTTCAACACTTTAAGACGGCATGAAGTGCAATAGCCGTCCAAAATTAAAAATAAAAAAAATGAGTTGGACCACTCTTGATCTAAGGGGCTCAATTTTTCATCCAGAAAAATTGCCCCTGCACAAAATGCAATAACCACCAAGAAGTGGCTTGAAAACAATTCCCTGAGTCTCATGTTTTTCCCTGTAGAGAACATTTGGTCTCCCGCTCGATGCAGTCTAGCCATGCGACGTTTTCCAACCTCTAATTTACTGCTTCAAGGCATCAAATGGGTGGAACAATATTGACTCCTCTTTCTGCAAAAAGCTGTTGGCAACCCACCAGGCTTCAATGTTTCTAGTATTCTCAGGGGAAAGACACATCATCATTTTATCTATTTCTCCATTTTTTTTCTTTTTACATTTCTGACAATTGATTTGTCACCAAGAGAATGAGGAACACCACCACGTCACATTTATTATGTCCCAGTGGACAGTTGTCTTAGTAATATTCATGTACGTTTATGAAGAAATCAGTCGTTATTATTTATGCGATTAAAAATAATGAAGTCCGCTATTTTGGTTTTCCTTTACATTCTATAACCTTTATTTAACCAGGTAAAATCCCGTTGAGATTGTGATCTCATTGTCAAGGGTGACCTGGCCAATTCATAAATTCATAAAATACAATAAAATGAAATTAATACACAAATACATTAAAATAAATAGAGCACAGTTGAATATAATAAGAACAAAGTGGAAAGGGGTCGTGTTAACAGAAAAATTAAAAGCAGAGGCACTGTCCAGACGATTTTTCCTGTTGATCTTTTAGGAGACAATAGAGGACATTAAAAGATCTCGGAGTATGTGCAAAAACAGAGGTTAAGCAGCTGCTTGAATTGCTGGTGATAAGTGTCAGAGACTTACTGACATGTAGATGAACATGTAAGCCCATGTAGGCGCCTCTTGGTCCCAGAAAAATGTAAATAAATACAGAGCCTTTCGCAATGGGGATATTCTGTGTCTGAACAGTGGAAGCTGAGCAAATTTACATGAAAATTTTGCCTTGATTGTGCCAGTGAGGTAGGACGATGTCATGGGGATTGTGGGAGGTTAAATATGTAAATGTTTTTAAAACCACTTGACTTGAGCTCCTCCCTCTCCCACACAATAGAAGAAGTTAATTTACATGCCAAAGGACCTGCAAACACACAAATGGTTATTTGCCTTACAGCAACAGAGGCAGTTAAGCAGGAAATTCCAGAATTTTCCTCTCGCATTCAGTGCTGAATTTTGCTGTGATTTTAGTCATTTAAGTTGAAATGCTTTCAAGTGAAATACTCATAATTAGTGGCAGCTTAAAATACTGAATTTAAATGTAAATGTCATTAGTTTAATGACAAAAAAAAGAAGGATTTTTTCAGTGAAGCAGTTGATTGACGTTGTATTAGAACACCCTGTGCAGATAGAATTCCACTTCAAATTCTGAACATGAAACATAATTAACAAACACCATTTGTGAGCTCCTTTTTTCAAAATTATTCTGCAGGTCTTGTGTTTGAGGTAGATAACACTTTAAAAGTTCTTTGACGATCTGGCCACTTGGGATCGTATCAGATTTATACATGTCAATCATTCAACTGCTCAAAAGAGGATAGAGCTGCAGATAACCTTTACAGGTCCAAAGGGCTGAACTGCAGCGTTGAAGCGCCTTTTACATGGAATTTTCAGTTAAGTTCAATTCAGCCTCATTTTTTTGTGCGCTTTCTGCGAGTGGGCTGTTGCGAGGCAGTTTTGCTGAGGTCACAAATTTCTGATCCTCTACAGAAAAAAGGTCCAGGTATTGATTGTACTGAGGAAAATATCCATTGATTGTCAATCTCCTCATTGACCTATGAGACAACCATAGAAAACAGGATGTCTGCCAAATTCTTAGGTGACTCAGTTCACACGTCATCGTCACGGGAATGAAAGGAAAGGCCGGTTTGTTCATTAAGCACCCCAGGGGACAACCACTTGTGTGCTGCGATGGCCGAGTGGTTAAGGCGTTGGACTTGAGATCCAATGGGGTCTCCCCGCGCAGGTTCGAACCCTGCTCGCAGCGGTACTATTTTGAACAAAAAACTGTCAAACATCAAGTGGACTAGCTGCAGACTCTACATCAGCCCATAAAATTCAATGCCTAGTTTGATAGGGTGTTCATTGAGCAGGGAGTTCAGTCTTACCCAGAGAAAAGTGTGTTGACTTCCATTCCAAGCATTCAGTTACACAACTAATCAACCCCAAGATTCCTTGCTAAAGCCCAGCATTAGTAGTGTAAGGCAGTGGTTCCCCATCTCGGTCCTCGGGCGCCTCTGCCTATGCTGGTTTTTTGTTCCAACCTCAATTGCAATCACTGGATTTTAACAAGCTGTCAGTTTGTCTTAGCCAGGTGCACTTATGTTTAGTTATTTATCTTACGAAGCCACATTTGAATGAAAATTTATAAATACCATGCAGAGGAAAGGAATCCATGTCTATATTGTGATATATTGGAAACAGCTGTATAAAAAGAAGCGGAAAAAAATGGAGCCCATCAAAGGGAACAATCTGTGTGTTCCTAACTGCTGAAACTGTGTACACTAACAAAAATAACTGATAGAGTCAGCCCTGCTTTGTGTCATGATAATATCATTAAGTTCAAGCAAATTACTGAGAGAGAATGCAAAACACCTGTCTTCAGCAACCTAATTTGGAGCTGACTGATTTTCTCAGTGTCTAATTTGATCGTTTAAAATTGTTGTCCCCTGAAATTGCTTGTGTCCCCTGACACAGCTTGACAGTATCTCAGAAAGGTTTTCAGCCTATAAACATCTACAAATGTGTCAATTCTGCACTCTGGTGGTGAAACTGGTTTCAAATCTACTGCAGTCAAGCACAGCAGAAAGTCCGAGGTTCCGAAACTGACTGAAAACTCACCTCTGCTAACAGCACCATGACTCCTTGGACCAGAAGTGGACGACAAGGGCCATCTCTATTCCTGGCTTTCGCTCCAACTTCTAGCCTTTAAATTCATTAATAGCCAAACCTGTAATGAAGTCATATTTTAGCTGTATTTCTTTAGTAGCTTGTGAATGACCACCAAAGACTGATCTTGCGGCCCTTAAATGAAACTTTTTCCTGTGCCCAGATCTATAGAATAACCCACATTTGCATAGGAGCCACTTGGCTAATTTATTCAAGGTAATTAGTGGAAACAGAAACTTACACACAGTGTGATTTTCGGCACAGGGCTGTTTCAAAGATGTGCAGAACTTTTGATTTTCTACAGTATAATACTGCCAGGATCTCTTGTTTTTGCTGAGAGAAATGCCCATGGATTGGCAGGTCTGTTTCTCCATCAGATGTTTTGGCAACAAAAGAAAACAGTACATTTGTCAAACTCTAAGGTGACGCTGTTCACGCATCACACAGCAAATCTGGTTTGTAACAACCTGAGGGAAGGGCTTGCGTACTGTGATGGCTGAGTGGTTAAGGTGCTGGACTTAAAATCCAATGGGGTCCTGCCATTCAGGATCGAACCCTGCTCGCAGCAGTGTGGTTTTGAAATGACATTGGGGAAAAATCCCCTTCATTAGTACAATACTGTTTATCAACCTATAATATTGAACATGGGCCCTGTAAAGACACAGCTTTACTGTATCGCCAAAAGGTTTTCAGAATCTAAAATGCCTACTACGGTGTCAATGCTGCACGCTGGAGTTGGAACAGGCTTCCACCTCCTGCTGCAGAAAGTTCTGTTCTGAAATGAACTGAAGGCTCACCTCTTCAAACTGCACCATGACCTCCTAGACCCTGTTTAGAAGTCTACTCTTTTTTCACTTTCATTCCTTGCGGTGTTGTTGGTATAACTGTGCATTTGTGTAATCAGTCCTCCCCTAACAGCGCAAATCATTGTTTGCTCATTTGTTCAGTGATGGTTGTTAAAATGTTTATCAGTAAAGGTGCTAATCTTCATTATTTTTCATTTTGTTTTGCAGGATGGCATGAACTGGATTTCCTGCAACATTGTAAATGCGAAAAAGACAACCTGAGGCCCCATGCTACCCAAACGCTTCAAAAAAAATTCCTCTTAATTTTTTTTTTTTCTAACTAAGTCTGTTTACCTTTTAATACTCTGTTGTAAATATTCCATTGAGAAGCATTTATAATTGTGTTCATAATTCTGCCCAAAGCCAACTCTCCCCATAATATTGAGGAATCTTAATTAATTTTGAGGACGAAAATTAATTAATACTTAATTTTCCTTCACCAAATGCAAAATTTGCATTTTCCTGAGTCAACACCTCGGCAAATTAATTCAAGCAACTGTGGGACATAACCATTTCGGGAGAAATTATAAAGCCACTCTGGAATCCTGTGGTCAGATGTACCAGTTGGTTCATAACAGGGAGAAGACCATTGTAGAACCTTCCGGTTCAAACTGCAGCTGATGCATATTAGAATAGTTTGCATGACTACAGTAACTCTGTGAAAATGTCTGTTTGTCTGTTTCCTTAGATGGGATAAGTGTGAAAAATTAAAAGCTTAATAGTTTTTTGAAATGTTTGTTTCGCCTTCAGTCTTTCTATTTTTCATCTTTTCCACCTTAAGATCATAAATTTGAAATCGGCCTGGGTTATTTCTATGCGAAGTTTGCATGGGGCCCAAGTGTTTTCAGGGGTTTTCTTTGGCTCATAGGTCTGGATGTGTGTCTGAATGGCTATGATCCCTGCAAAAGATTGGCAAACTATCCAGGTTGTGCTCCAACCCTACAGTGGTTGGAGGAATCTTAACCCTTGGTTTCAAGTGCACTAAATAGTAAGATCTCCCTCAAGGACGAAGGGATAGTTTTGAGGGGAAGGGAATTTCACCTAACAATTGGGATGCCACTTCATGCAAATTAGCGTAACACGTGTGTCCACGTACGTCACGAGTATGACCAACGTACGCTTCTTGCACTTATTTTGAAAATGCTGTCTCTAAAATGACACGGGACAAACTGATCATCATCGTCATGACTTTTGCCAGCATAACTAAGTTGGGACAACGGGTAACCACCATGACTGCATGGCGTTTACATTCTATCATGTAATCTGTATTGGTGTTGTACACTGAACAGTAGCCTACATTATACAGTTACCGACTCATTGCATGGCTTGCCAGAGCGATCATTGCAACTTTGAAAGTTGACATACTCAGGTACAACTGGGTAGCTGTCATGGTATGTGCACATTACAATCACAAACCAGGTCATGTCACAACACAAATTTCAAAGAAATTGTAATATAACACTTGTAAAACGCAGGCATGCTCGTCACGCATAACGATAACATTAGGTAAATGCATGTAGCACACTGTTCTACAGAGAACTCAGTGGATATCATGCTGGCTACAACATGAATTAGCGATTTTCAAGCATTCATATTCTAAATCAACACTTACAGATAAAGGTGTATGCCCACAAACATAACACATTCCGACATTTTTAGGATTTTTTGCATGCATGCCTATAGAAATAGTACCTATAATTGTGCGATGCTTTTTTCATTGCAGCTGCCATCTTCTTCAAAAACTCTTCCAGCTCGATAGTCTCGCAGTGCATCCTGGGAAATTCATTCTTCCCCTCAATTTGTAGTGAGCATTGCCCGGCCCTTACAATTAAGTGGGAATTTTAAGGGCTAAAAAACAGTTACCTTAATCATCTTACAGTTTGGGACACCCTTGCCCTTTGCGGGAACGCACAAATAATAAGGCTAGGGTAAATTTTGAGTGGAAGTGTGGGTATTGGGACAGACCTCAAGACTCCTGACACGCACCGACTGGAGTATTTTTGGTGGCAATCTGAATGACAAGGTCTCCGTCATCACAGATAACATCAAATTCTGCATGAGCACTACTATTCCAACCAAGACCATCAAGAAATATCCCACCTCCAAGCCCTGGATTACTCCCCAAACAAGACAGATGCTGAACGGAAGGCACAAAGCCTTCAGGCCCAGGGACTGGGCCAGCGTCAAAATAGGAAACAGAAACATCAAAAATGAGGTTTTCAAGGCCAAACTGCAATACAAGAACAAGCTGGAACATGAATTTAGCACCATAAACACCAAACAAACTTTCCAGATGGCAAGGACCCAAACTGTGTGTGAACACTAATCCACCACATATGCAATTACCGACCAAGAATCCTCTGCAAAGGAACCAAACATATTTTATGCTCGCTACAACAGTCAGGACTTTTCACTTGAGGTTTTATGGAGAGCTGGCCCTGCACCCGTCCTTGAAGAGCCAGTCCACTTCATAGAGGAGTAAGTAAGGCACCGGCTCGGCCACTGTCGGCCAGGCCAGGCCCCGGAGCCTGATAATGTTGTTTTGGTGTTGGTTATTGTCTGTAAGGTGCAGATCTGTAAAAATGAATTTCCCCAGGGGGACAAATATAGGTCAAAGTTTAAGTTTACCTCACACTAATGGGAAAACCCTGACCTGCGATCAGTGGATTTGGTGATGAATTAATTTGTTTTACATAAATAAAGAAACAGTGGCAGAAAACATTTTGAACAGGTCATTTTGTCAATTCTGCAGTTACTGTCATATAGCGGGCCTTGCAATGTAGTTTTGCAACACTAGAATTGTATTTCTGATTTCAAGGAACACATTTTGGCAGGTAAGAATTTCTCTGTGAGTATTTTGACTAGAATCATAACTGCACACATCTTCATTCATCATTCAGTATGCGCGATGAATTGAATGTCATCCGTGATGTTATTCTTGCTGTTTGACAAGTGAAAATACATTTGCAGCTCTCAGAGTGCATTTGTCACCTGCCAGATCGTAATTGCAGTTTCTTGAATTTACCATCAAGAATGGTCATGTAAAATAGATCTTAATCTCATTGGGGTTTTCTGGACAAAATAAAAATAATATTGAAGCAAAACACCAGTACTGTATCGTCATGGAATATTAACCGCACATCCTCTGTAAAAACGAGGATTATATTCTTAAAAATCAGCATATCTGTGCATCCCTAAAATAATATTGCACTAAATTTGAATTCTGCAAACCAGTGCTTCCCAACCTTGTTCCCAGGGTACCCCTGCCCTGCACATTTTATATGTCTCCTTGATCTGACGCATCCAATCCAGGTCATCAAGTGCTCTACTGACGAGCAAATCATCTGAATCAGGGGGGTTAAATCGGGGACATCCAAAACACGCAGGGCAGGGGTACAGCAGGAGCACAGTTGGGAAACACTGCTCTAAATCACAATTATCAACACAACCATACGTCATTCCTTACTAAAGTGAATGGTAATTAGCTGCATGTGTCTTCTTAAAAGAGGTCCAACCAGCAGAACCTCTCCAGGTAAGATTTCAAAGCAAGATGAGGAGACAGAGTTCCAAAGGGGGACAAGTATTACATCAAGAGCCCAAATTTCTGGTGAGGCAAAAGTACCGAAAGTAGCATGGGGAACTGTGTCAGAAATTATGAAAAAAATAAGCCAAACACCAAAAACAGAAACAGCAAAAAAGTGGCCAAAATTCGACGCTCTCTGAGAGTTACAGGCAGACACTTAATTAGTTGCTCACAGCAACAGGACTACAGCTCTAAAAACTACCTGCAATTGAGTCAAACCACGTCCGAACCAGTGCGAACAAAAATAGCGTGTTACGGGGTTCACAACACTTTAAAGGGGATGTAACATGCTGATCCTTCTTTTAATACATATTAGTAATGTTATAATGTTGGTTGTCCATGCTCAACCTCTGAAAAGTTTCTAAACATAAGATACAGGGATTTTGCAGTAATCCAAGAATGTGATTTCATGAGCGTGATTTCCTCTCTGAACTGTTCCTCCCGAGATCTTCACGAGATCTGTGCAAAACCTGACTTCAGGTTGTGCCGTCCAATTAGTACGGACCTAGCCAGAGCCACCCACTTCGCTGGACCTGCCCACACCGGAAACTATTCTAGCAGGCACTAACAACGGCAAGTCATACTATGCCTTAGTAGCGCCTACACTTTTGGAAATACAGAGGAAGAACCGCAGATCATTTGAGGTGCAATTTTGTCAGTATCTCTCCCAAAGCTACTTGTCCGTTTACTTTTGGACGCAAAGAAAAACAAATATTTCTCTTCCAAAAGACGGTGCCACCAGAAATCAGTGGGCAACTTTTTGTTTGCTGGCAGTAAACAGCCATGGTCAAAGGGAATGTTAGCTGTTTGTGCTCAGCATTTCACCAAAGACAGCTTTGTCAGTAAAGGATAATTTGACACAGGAGAAGCGTTTCAGCTGCTTCTCCAACCTGAAGCAGTTGAATCAATCAAGCGCTCGGAGCCACAAGCTGTGAGTAACCATATAACAGCAAATAAGCTTATTGATATTATATCCACCCTGAGTACCGCTATGACACATGATCCATAGAGTATTGGTATCACATGCACTAAATTCCTGACGTTTCACACATACCTCATCAGGGTATAGAGAATGTAAACAACCTCCAGATGACTGTGATTGAACAGTCCACACAGGGGGGAAATAAATGAGTGAATTAGAAGTACAAATCTATTCTTATAAAGTGTAGTGATTTCTAAACATTGAAAAAGAAAACATGCCCTTCATTTTATAAATGAAAGTTGAGAATTAACGCTTCAGCCTTCACACGCAAATTACTTTTGGAGTACCCAGCCAAGCCAAGGATGAAATTGGTTTTCTTTTCACAAGCATTACAGAGTTTCAGGCAAGGGAGTGCTAGATCAGGTAGACTCTGGGTCCTTTGCATACAGAAAGCCTGGTACCTCCCCCCAGACGGTGTCACTTCAGAGCCCTGACTTATACTTTTATTGGCAGAGTAATTGAGGCGGGGGGGTGCAAATTCCTGACCGCTATCCCAAGGCAGGGCAGGGCCCAGACCAGACTAAAATAACAGCTGACCTAACACTGAGGAGTCTGATCTCCCAGTGTGTCGATCTCAGCAAGCGAAGTCAGAGGTCCCCGAGAGACAGACAGTACCTTCACCCAAGCAGCAGAGCTCCCTGCTACTCCCCAGCCCAGGACCCGCAAACTGACCCTCCCAGGGTAAGTCTAAAAATTCACATCTTGTTTTGCTTGTGGTGAAATTTCAGGCCGTTTTTGACTGTTAGTGTCCCTTCTGCAAATAGCTAACGCTCATCCTAGTAGTCCAAAGTCAGTTGGCCATTTGGGATCAACTGTTTGCTTCTTCCATGTTCAGATATGCGATATATGTACCAATTTAGGAGGTTTGAGTGCTGATCGGACATAGAAGTAACTTGCACAGCAAAATGTCCCGCAAAGGTGATAAAGTTCTCGCACCAAGTCGTATAAGGACACGTCACTGAGACAGCCGACAACATGGAGCAGATCCGGAGAACTAAAATGGACACTGCATCTATATATGGCAAATACTTGTAATTATATCCTAGGAGTACAATATAAAACATTCCATTGCAAAAAAAGATTAAAAAGATGGATATATTTCTCTATCACACTTAAATATTCAAAAATCATGAACAGAATGGACAGTTTGCCAATTCTTAAATGTAAAGAGCCTATTAATGATTAACAGTAAAAATAATCTCATTGCATGCTCATAAGTAGCTCCCCAAGCCAGCCAAACGCTTACAGACCGTATGATAAGCTGTGGACAGAGGTGTGTAAAGAACCAGGCTGGTGACAGCTAATGTCTGCACTCCTCCAGATCTGCAGTCAGGAATCTCACATGCACTCATAAGATTAAACACTCAGATTTGGGTGGGAATTGGACGCATTACGCCCAACCCTGAGAGTCAAAACAAAATAAATAAATAAAATCTCCTCGATGCTATAATCTTAAATGGCTCTGAATAAAAAAACCCCTTCAGCACAACATTATTCAGTGCTGCGAAAAAGCATTTGCCCCATTCCCAATTTATATTTGTCAAACTTAAATGTTACAGATCATCAAACTAATTTCAATATAAGGAAGAGATTGCCCCAGTAAATACAAAATGCAGTTTTTTGATCGTAATCTTTTATACTGAAGGAAAAAAGCTATCCAACCCTACCTGGCCCTATGTGAGAAAGCCATTTTCCCATAGCAACTAAATCAACCAATCGATTGATTTGCAACCAATTTAGCTTGACACACGCAGGCATGGTTACTGCCAGTCCTCTTAAATATAAACGTCACTTCAAATGTACCCCTCTGGCACTGTGAAGTTGGCAAAAAGGATTACTTGATGCTGCAGTCAAAAGAAATTCAAGAATCAATGAAACAAAGTCGTTGACATCTACCAGACTGGAAAGGATTACAAAGCCATTTCTAAGGCTCTGTGACTTCAGTGAAGCACCTAGAGCCCCAATATCTTGAAATGGATGCAATTTGAAACAGTGTTGAACCTTCCAGGGAGTAGCCTTCCTTCAAAAATTCTTCAACAAGTGCATCAGTTGGTCATCCAAAAGGTCACAAAAGAACTCAGACCAACATCTAAAGAACTGCAGGTCTCATTTGCTTCAGTTCAGGCCAGTGTTCAAGATTCACAGGCGAGATGCAGCAAAAATAGCATCCATAGGAGAGCTGCAAGGTGGAAACTACTACTGATCAAAAAGAATTCAAAGGCCAAGACTTTTGGTATAACAATCAGTGGACTAATGAGTCAAAAGTGGAACATTATGGAAGGCATGGGTCCTATTACATCTGGCGCAAAGTGAACACAGCATTCCACAGTAAGAACATCATACCAACAGTCTTACAGTGGTGGTAATGTAATGGTCAGGGGGTGCTTTGCTATTTCAGGACCCAGGCTACTTGCCATAATTGGTGGAATGATGAATTCTAGTCTCAACTTGAAAATCCTGAAGGAGAATGCTTACTCATCAGTTTGTGACCTAAAGCTCAGGCGCAGTTGCGTCATGTGACAAAACAATGATTCGTGGCACACAAGCAAGTCCAACTCGGATTTTCTCCAAGAAAACAAAATGAAGGTTTTAGAGTGGTCTAGTTAAAGTTCTGGCATGAATCCGATTGAGATGCAGTGACATGACTCGAAACAAGCAGTTCATGCTCTAAAGCACCAATGTGGCTAAAGTAAAACTCTTCTGCAAAGAGGGGCAGGCCAAAATTCCTCCACAGTGATGCAAAATACTTCTCATAGTCACAAAAGTTTGCAATTGTTGCTGCCAAGGGTGGCACAACTAGTCATTCAGTTTTGGGGGGCAACTATTTTCTTCAGATGGGTAATACTGGTTTTTCAATAATAATACAGTACAGTCAGTCTAACAAATTTGATGGGGTAACCCATCACAAATTGCGAAAGAATTGTTTCCACTGCAGTGCATTTCAGTAAGATCCCCTAATCACAATACTAAAAGTCCTGGCAAGGGGAAGTGGTCATATTTGCATATTATTCAAAGCCTCCACCATCAGAGAAAATTCATATTTCCACAATAATTTTTCTTATATGCATCCAATTGAAATTAATCAAGTGCTCCAACCCATCGATTCAAGGTCAGTGAACATGATTGACACATTTTTTGATTATTATTATGAACATAATTTGCATAATATGCAAAGTAGCTTTCGCTATTGGATAAAATTCAAACATTTTACTATAACTTTGCATCTAGACAAATGAAGGGATCAAACCAATGTATTCCAGAGTTTTGGACCAATGGCGCTGAAGAATCTATCTCTAAAAGGGGACCATTGTGTACAAACAATGGGGAGTAGACCAGCATCAGAGGACCTCAGGTGTGTAAGGATGGAGGAGATCGGCAATATGAGAAGGGGCGAGCCCAGAGATCTGTACGTAATGATGCGGAACTGAGTATGGTCAGCGTATTCGTACAAAATGGGTGATGTGAGCAGATGTCCTAGTCTGGGTGCGTAATCTGTTGTTGGGTTTCGGTCATATTGAAGTTTGTTGAGGGATTTAATTGGGAGACAAGCAAGTAAAAATAAGCCAAATGAGAGGTAATGAATGCACAGACTAGTGTTTTGGTGCCATGAAAACTGAAGGAAGAATGACTGTGGGCAATGTTGTGTAGGCATGAATTAACTGTTTTAGGAATGGAGTTAATTTGTAGCTGAAGGGAGAGTGTGACTCCAAGGTTGCGAACTGCATTGGAGTGGGTGATAGTGATGCCATACGGCAAAACGAAGATCCAGTCTTTGAAAGAGCTATCTTGGACCCTCCCAGCGGAATCACAATCTTCTCAGTTTACCTTAAGTAAATTTAAAGCCATCCAGGGTGAGCAGTCCGTGAAGGAGGAGAGTGGAAGAGGAGTAGTGGGTTTTGCATTGAGGTAGATTTAAGTGTCATTAGCGTAAAGATGAAATTGCATTGTGTCGCTGATGATAGAGCCAAGGGGGAGCGGGTAGATGATGAAAAGAAAAGGACCAAAGACAGAGACCTGTGGGACACCTTGGGAAAGTGGAGCAAAGTGTTAATAGTGTTTGCCTGTGAAGATAAAATTCTCTCTTTCAGTGAGAAAGTATGAGAACCAGGCTAAAGCAGTGCCACAGTTGCCTGGATGAGACTGGAGGTGAGACAATGGGATACAGCGATTGACAATATTAAAGGCAGGAAGAAGCAATATAGAAATAAGTCCAAAAACAGCTGAGAGGAGGAGATCATTGACAACTCTGAGGTGGGCAGTTCCTGCGCTGTGATTGGACCAAACTGGAGTGAAACAGCTCAAACCGGTCAGTTGTATGCATGAGAACCTGCAATTGGGTGGCCACTACTGTCTCTAAAACTTCGGAGAGAAAGGGAAGGTGTGAGAAAGGCATGCAATTTTTGAGGACTGTGAGCTCAAGAGAGGGTTTTTTATGAATTGGGGTGACCATGGCATTCTTCAGAGACAGAGGAACTTAGTAAGAGGTAAGAGAGCAGTTTTCGAGTTGAAAGGCGGTTTCTGATGTCGGAAAGAATCAGGAGAGGGGCTTTAAAAAAATTAATTGAAGAAAATTCAAATTGATGGTGGAAGTTAATTTGCATAATTTTCTAATTATACTTAAAACATTAATTTGTTCATGTGTCTATCATGTTGACTGAGCCTGAAATCATTGGTTTGGTCACTTTATTTATTTCAGTCGGGTTCTTAAATGCAAACTTACAATGAAAATATAAATTTTCTATTATGGAGGAGGCTACATTGCATGTTACGCAAATTGGATCACTTGCCCATGCCAGGATTTTTGAGGACTTTTAGTATGGTGTCAAGGGAACCATACAGAATGCACTGCAGTTGAAGCAGTTCCTTTGTAAATAATGGTGGGTATTGGTACTATTTTAAATGGACTGTAACCCTTTACCTTCAATAAATGAAATGATCATTTAAAGGCTGCATTTTATTTTAACTAACGTTGTCCTTGTAATATTAAAATAAGTCGGATGATCTGAAACATTTAAAAATGACAAATAAGCGAAAATAGAAGAAATTCGGCACAGGGGCAAATATTTTCTCACAGTACTGTATTTATTCACCATAATTCCTAACATTATAAGAACTGCCGAAAATCATACTTAATAGGATTCAATTCAATTCAATTCAATTTATTTGTATTGTGCTTTTCACAGATAGACTGTCAAAAAGACGCTTTACAGTGAGATTCCTCATAAGGTTTTGAGTTTACCTGTGTTTGGTTTCCAGGCATTATTAGGATTACGATATGTGTCATATTTATTAAAAATTAAACCAGGTAAATTTTATCTCTGGTCATAACTTTAGCACAGAACTTGAAATGTGCACAGAGAACAGGGACAAGAAAAGTATTTTGATGATTTTTTATTGATGTTTTTCTTAATTAAGTGCCCAAGCAAGAAGACCAGGAAGATGATTCTACCGGCCCATCCAGATCTGGCTGCGCAGAGGCAACAGATTGCAATGGATATCCAGGGAGGTAGGACTCACTTGCGTTCTCTACAACAGGTGAACCACTTGAGCAGATTTCACTGCAGGTGAAACCCTGAAAATTAACCCACTGACCGAGTGTCGTCTCCTCTTGTAAAGCTCAACCTTAGATCGCGTTGATCTCCACAATCAGTTGTTTTTGACGACAAAAGCCTGAGTTTGACATTGCTTAAAAAGGGTACGACATCCGCAAAGACGATCATTAGCCTGGGCACTGGTGTGGTAAATATCAATGTTGTCTCAGAGATAGAAGATCACGGGGCCTTTCAGTAGTGTGACTGCAACCTTCCACTGTGCGCCTGGTAGTATCCTCCAAGTTCCCCAAATTTTCCTCAGTTAGACAATAGGCAATTTGGGTTAACCTGAGAGTCTCACTTGCTCACAGATATAAAAGGAAGAGCGTGTCTTTCTACTAATTGATAACCAATTGACAACATTGATTCCAAATGCATTTTGAAAAAAGGCACCCCTCCCCACCCACCCCCTGTGACCCCCCATGTCCAGGACCAGGAACAAGTCGGTCAGATAAACGCGGAACGGCTAGCATTGCTCTTCTCTGAGCTAATGAAAGAAAATCAATCACTTCAAATAAATTAATTGTGTTCAAGTTCATCTCTTACTTTTTAATTAAATTTTCTATAATGTTTATCTAATAAATTTAATTTTTTTAAAAATTTAATGTATGTGTTTCAAACGAACTATAAAGTCAGAAGACCACTTATGAGACTGAATTACTTTGTAAGAGGTCAAAATAGGAATGTACAGCGCCCTCAAAAATTATTGTCACCCCTGGTTAAGATGTGTTCTTTAGCTTCTAATAAATTAAGTTTTTTTCTAAATAATATGGGACCACAATGAAAAAAGAGGAAAATCCAACCTTTAATTCAAGTGCATTTATTCAGGGGGAAAAAAATCCCACATTAAGCAATAATTCTTTTACATCAAATGATGTGTGCCACAATTATTAGCACCCCTGATGTTAATACTTTGTATGTCCCCCTTTCACCAACAAAACAGCACCTAATCTTCTCCTATAATGTTTCATAAGATGGGAGAGTACACAAAGAGGGATCTTTGACCATTCCTCTTTGCACTCTAATCTCTCTAAATCACCCAGCGACCTGGGTCCTCTCCTCTGCACTCTCCTTTTCAGCACACTCCACAGGTTTTCAATGGGATTGAGGTCTGGGGACTGAGATGACCATGGGACGAGCTTGATTCTGTGTCTGGTGAACCATTTCTGCGTAGATTTGGCCACATGTTTAGGGGCAATATCTTGCTGAAAGACCCAGTGACAACCCATCTTCAGCTTTCGGGCAGAGGCCACCAGATTTTGATTTAAAATGTCCTGGTATTTCAAAGTGTTCATGATGCCATGCACCCTAACACGGTTCTCAGGGCCTCTGGAAGAGAAACAGACCCACAGCATCACTGATCCTCCCCCATAGTTCACAGTCGGCATGAGGTGCTTTTCTGCATACTCATCTTTTGTGTTCCGCCAGACCCACTTAGAGTGTTTGTTGCCAAAAAGCTCTATCTTGGTCTCATCTGACCAAAGCACATGGTCCTAGTTGAAGTCCCAGTACCGCTTAGCGAACTCCAGACATTTGCGTTCATGATTGTGAGTGAGAAAAGGGTTTTTCCATGCATGCCTCCCAAACAGTTTGTTGGTATGTAGATAGCACCTGATGGTTGTTTTGGAGACTTTGTGACCCCAAGATGCTACCATTTGTTGCAACTCTTTAACAGTATGCTGTGGAGAACTTTTTATTGCTCTTACCATCCTCCTCACTGTGTGTGGTGGCAAAATAACCTTGCGTCCTTGTCCAGGCTTGTTTACCACTGTTCCAGTTGTTTTAAACTTCTTAATGATTCCTCTGACAGTAGATATGGGCAGGTGCAGGCGAGTAGCTATTTTCTTGTAGCCATTGCCAGACTTGTGAAGGTCGACACACATCTGCCTTGCTTGAATGGTGTGTTCCTTTGTCTTTCCCATGTTGAAGAGTGGATAAGAGAAATGGCCTCTGTGTCATGTCATATTTATACCCCAGGGAAAGAGGAAGTGATGAATTGCTAATTAAATGTTCCAAGATACTTTGAACAACTTTGTAAACTACTGTAGAATTGACAGAAATACTTACATTTATTTCCTAGGAATTGTTTGAGGTGCCAACAGTTGTGGAACAGGTGATTTTATGAAAAATGTCTTAGTCAGGGATTTTTTTTTCCCTTAAAATTCACTTGAGTTGAAGGTTACATTTTTTTTTTTACAATTTTCAGCATGAGAGTATGCTTCTGCAAAAAAAATTGAATTTATTTTAAGGCTTTTAACACATCGTAACCAGGGGTGCCAATAACTATGGAGGGCCCTGTGCTCCAGAAGAGGTTCAAAGATTGGCTTCCAATTTTCCTACAGCAAGCCACTGCCAACGGCGCGGCGAATTCTACCATTCCCTGCGGTGAGCCGGAGCCAGCGGCATGGATGACCATTCGCAGTTTGATGAAAACACGAAATCAATTGACAATCGCGGGGATGAGCCACCTGTACTTCAATACTTTATATTGTGTCATTTTCGGGAACAGTATTCCGTACAAATGCGACAATTTTATATAAAAGTATCCCGTAAGTAATGAGTTAAGTCTTGGAATAAAAGATAAAAGCTATGAGGAAAGACTGAAGAATCTTAAACTCATATGACTTTGTAAAAACAGACCTTGGGGTGAGTTAATTGAGGGTTTTGAACGCATTAAAGGGATTGAAGTCAGTGCATAGGATTGTTTAGGCTAAGTTCTGTTTGCAAAACTACAGGTTATAAAATGGAAGTTAGCCGAGGGTAAATTTAGCACAGATATCAGGAAGCATTTTTCTCACAGACTGGTCTGAGTGTGGAATAGCTAGCCATGCTATTTTGTAGAGGCAGAAATTTTGTGACCTTTCAAAACCAGGCTCAATACAGTACTAAATACTGTCAAGTCCTTAAGCATCGCAAGTTTTGGTACACTTTAGTGTTAGGAAAATGGCTGGCCTTATAAGGCTGAATGGCTTGTTCTCACCATTGTTATGCTATTAAAAATTGATTTTTTTTTCCAGTATAAAATAGAAAAGTGTAGGATCCAATGATTAGCTCAACTTCATCAAATTCATGATGTAAGACAAGATGTGGCACAAGGACAAGACATGCTCGAGAACCTTTCCAATTAGTTGACAATTCCGCTAAAAGAGTGTCGGCATACAGTATAGTGGTTTTCCCCCTCCTTTTTTACTGGTAATCAAATGACCACTGCCCTGGGCCAATCAAGAAAGGGGATAAGTTCTATGTTTACCGCCCGCCCCTCTCTCAGAGACACATGGCGCATTTGGAAGAGAGGACGCTGATTCAAGCAGAACTCGACCCCCATCCAAATTAGCCGAAACCGTTTTTGTGCGTTCCTCGAGTCGCTGAGGGAGTGTGTCATTGCCACCAATACACCAATAAAAAAACTTGAGTCCAGATAAGAGTCACTTGATCTCACAGGATATTTCTCAAATTACTTCTCCGAGCAGCACAAATCCCCACGACTGCAGTGCTGAAGAAGCGAGGCAAAGAATGATACTGGATTTCTGCAGTGCTTCAGGGAAAATGAATTTTACAAAGCGACTGACAGGAAATATGAGTGATGCCTCAGAAATAACACCATTCAGCAAAAAAAAAAAAAAAAAAAGAATCATACCAAAGTACAGTGCTACTGTAGATTATTTGGGTTGGCCGGCTTTGTTTTGATTGAAGATGATTGTATTATTCAGATGGGGGGATAAAGCAAATTTGTTACAGTAATTGGATGTAACTGTGAAATGGAAAGTGTTGTATTTACTGTGTCTTTTTGTTTGCTTGGATTTGCGTGTGACTGTGTGCTTGTATACATTTGCTGGTACATGTGTGTGTGCGTGTGTGCGTGTGTGTGCTCATGTGTGCGTGTGTATGTGTGTGTATCAGTGCATCTGAACCTCGGGAAGAAGGTGAGCACGCCTCAGGACCTGCAGATGGAGGAACTGGGTCTGATGACGAACAAGGCCTCGCTGATGTACCATGAGCGGCTGAAGCGTGCGGAGAAGTACACCTATGAGAACGTGCCGGACGTCAGGCGACCTGTCAGTCAATCATCATTCTCCACACCGCACCTCTCACTGCATGAGAGTCAAAGCAGACTCTGTCATTTCAGCTTCTGGCAGCGAAAATATTTCAGTGTTTTCAGCCCGAGTACATCACCTTGCTTTTGGGCAGTTGATGCTCTTTTTCTTAACGAACGGAGCATAATAAGGCCAGTCTGAGCAATAATGGCTGACACAAACTTACCCTTCATAGCTCTTCATAGCTTTCCTCCAAACTTGCTGCATTCGTCAAACAGGTTGCCAGTGTTCAGGGTTGTCACTGCTTTTTAGCAGGACTGCGCCGATATCAATACATTCATGTGGGCGGGTCAAAGATGTCAAAGCACAAGTATCAAAAAGTATTAGAGATTGAGAATTCAGCTTGCAGTTGAAATTAATTACAATTATAGGTCTTGAGGTTTCTGCTGTGATCATATAGAAATGCAGTTGAAGAGCCTAGTTCTAAAAGTACGTATTTTACATTTTTATACATCATGAGGTAAGGACTGGAAAAAGTCTTTTGTATACTGAGAGGCATTAAAAACGCAAAGTGGTTTTTATCATCTAATTTGAAAACTGATGGTTTTTCCTTTTGCTGATTGACATGATGACCATCAGGTATGGTAAGCAGAGCAAAATGTCAAGTGTCAGAGTTCGAATCCTTTAACACCTCATGATGATTATATAAGTGCAGCACAGTTCCCTGGATCATGGTCGTGAATCAGAGTGGGAGAAATCATTTTGCACATGAAAAGTTGAAGATCAGGGCCAATAAAAACACATATTAACAAAGTCACATCATTCGCACTTCAAATGCCACAAACAAATAAATCTCAGAAGAATCAAACATTTTGAATGTTGAATGATGGCCCGTCTCAAAGACAAGATTCTGGACGCATTAATGTCCATTAAATGACTGTATCCAGACTGCAAGGATGACACAGAATTACCAGATGTGTCATCTGTCCTCCCCGACAAAGTGCTCCATCTGTGACGCCACAAAAACACATTCCAGCCACATGTCAGATAACGCATAAGAACTGCTGAATTGACTGCCAATGTAACGATAACAGTGAGGGCAAGTGTCACTACCAAAAGCACAGTCTCCCGAGACCGTGTTTTGCAACTACAGAAGAAACCACTCACCACCACTTAAAACAGTATATTTTATTATGCATTTTTAATGCCTCTCAGTATTGTTACCTAAGTCCACTGCCTTGATTTTCTCAATACGGACATTTTGTGCCTTAAGTATGTTTAGCGCTGGGGTCTTCAGTTTTATCTATCTAAAGTGCACAATCTCTACTTTCCATGAACAAACCGAATCCTTTTTTTAAAGGCAGGACAAAACCAAGATGGCAGAATAAATAGATGGATGTGCGTTTCCCATGAAATGCTAAAATGCTCTAAATTTGTTTTCCAAAATGGCTCAGTTTAAAATAGGTGAAATATACGTTGAATATGTTTTCAACAATGAAAAAAAAACAAAAAACACATGAGTTTGGAAAAATAAATAAAGTAAATAAATTTAAGTTTGGCCAAGTATTTTTATAGGGACACTTATAGAGTCATGGTAAGGCCATGTTTGTGACAGTGATTAACCAAATACTTATCAGTTAGGTTGCTTGATACAACAAGAGGCTCCTCAGAGCCTGTACTCGGGCCAGGTCTAGGCCTGGGCCAATAGCGAAACCATGAGCAGGCATGAGCAGGAGAATCACGACCCTGAAAAGAAAAAAGAAAATAAGAACGGAGCTGAAACTTAGACTCGTGGCCTACTGGCCCAAATAATGAGTCGTGCAAATGAAATCAGCATCGTTATCATGAAATAATCTCAACAGATAAATGATCAGTCCAATCCGATCACTGGACATTCTTTATAGTATTGCACTAAAACTTAAGGGACAGAGTGATTGATGACATTACTCCAGCAAACTGTGGCCAATTTTCAAATGCGATCCCTCCATGACATACGTGAACAAGACTTGGCAATCCGTGCATTAAAAAAATTGTTGCAAATCAATATTATGAAGATTTGGAGCCAAAGAAAAACAAATTAAACTTTATTTTAAAAAAACATACACACCAACTTCACTGTGAACTCGTGCCTTGGTCAAACGACCTTCATCGGACTTACAAGGTCGTTTACCTGAAGCGTCAAGTTAGCATTGTTGTGTTATTTTCTTTTTTCATTTGAACTTCACTCTTTTTCGGATAGCATCACCTGCAAAGAACTATACGAAGCATGCAGATACTCCCTCTCTCTATTTGCCCAAGAAAAATAAGAAAAAATAATAATTTGTCCGGGAAGATGAACTCATTTTCAAGAATTTTAGTTTACATGGAAAGCTCCTGTTCCCCTCATAGCCTGGTCTCTTTTGAAATAATTGCTTTATGAGGAAATGAATTTGCTCGAAAAAACATGACATACGTACAAATCAATTATCCCCTTTTTAAAAACAGGATACGCAGGATGCTCGTCCAGGCTACATCCCTCCGGACCACACAAAAGCAGACGACACACACAACATCCGAACAGACATCCACATCGGACTGGGCGTTTTGAGAGGACCTGGCAAATACGGTGGGACAGGCAACGTGAGTGTAGTAGGTGCAGCAGGCGAAAAGGGCGGGCAAACTGGATCGGGCGGATCCGGTGGACAGAGTGGACACAGCGGATCAGGTGGAGGTGACGCACACGGCAAATCGAGTGGGAAGAGCGGATTGGAGGGAAAAGGAGGAGCGGGTAAACCGGGTGGGAAGACGGGCCTGCTGGCATCACTGCACGAATCCTTGGCCTTGAAAGGAAACCCCGATTCTCTCGCCCCAGGTACTGCAGGGGTACCACGGAAACGCACTTCTGTGAGGTCGCACGAACTAGCTTGAGTAATGATATTTCCTCAAGAAAATCTTAGCGCCATAAATTAGTTAGCTCATTTTAAATGACAAAAATCACTAAACTAAGGAAATAAAGCCATTTACTTCCTGGATCATGCAGGCATGAGATATATACTGCATGTTACAGTCAGATTGTGAAACCAAGCATTGCTCAAAATGACTAAAAAATTTTTTGTCATTTCATGAAATGATAAGTTTCATGATCTGACAGTCACACATTCAGACAGGTGACAAATTAATGGGAAAATCACCATAAACAGTCTTAGAAAGGTGTTAATGCCAGATCAGCTTCAACACGCCCTGGCATACAGGTACATACATGAGTCCACATGCATACAACTTTACTGGAGGAATAGAATACCTTTCTTCCAAGAGAAATAACATCATTTGCCGGAGCAGGCAGTGTGTCATATTGCTCTAAAATCTCCCACAGGTGTTCAGTTTGCTTGAGATCATGGTAACTGTGAAGTTGGTTCGTGAAGTTTTTTGTTTACGCTCATTTTCACACTTATAAAACCATTCAGTGTCCCCTTGTGCCCTCTGGGACAAATAACAAACAGAGGCATGAACATTTGTTATGTTCGTTCAAGCATTTATTCAAGTTATTTCCTTTAATTTGTCACCCATCTATACTCATGTGAATTCTTGTAAGTACATCTGAATAAGTCTATTTGTGTGCATGTGAATCAACATGTGTCAGTGTGTACATCTGTATGTATAATTTACAGCATTCCCAGGAATATTTTCGAGCCAAAATGAGTAAATCTGCAGTTAAATTAGCTGGAAAAAACTTTTCAAGACAGATGACTGCACATTTTCACTTTAATGGACATGATTATATGACCTTATGTTGCCAGTTATAACGAGAGCAAACATTTAGCATTGTTTACCCTAGAAAGCAAAAGCTCTTAACCTGGCAGTGTTTGTGGCCACTGACCCAGAAGCTCTCCTTCTTCTCAGGTTATTCAGGGCCTCTGAAGGGAGTGCCCCACGAGAAGTTCAATTACACCGTGATCCCAAAGTCCTACCACTGTCCTTGGCAGGATTATCTGAATGACTATGAGCCCGTCGAGACCATAGTGACTGTGCAACTGCCTGAGGCTCCCCAAAAAGTCCACTACAGGTGCTTCAACAGGTAAGTCAAGCCCCCTCACCAAAAAACAGCTGACCACTGGCCCAACTGCCCCTTCTGCCACACCCAATATTATCTGTCACCAGTATCAAGTGGGAGGTTCAATGTACAATTAAAATTACAATCCCAGATTGGAAAGAGTTGGGCTGGAATTGAAAATTCAGTTTGCACAGAAAGCTGTGGTTTCTTTTTTTGCTTTGACTTGTATTTCATTTCAGAAAGTATGATGACAATACATTAAACTAGAGCACTCGGCAACCGAGTACATGTATCCCCCGAAGGCCCCCCAGTTGGGCCCAGATGGTCCCAGAGTGCCAAAAATCGATAGGTGTCGTGAACTTACCATAATACAGGTCCGTGCAAAATTTGAAAAGAATCGGTGCACTTATGTGGGCTGTACAGCGTTCGCAAGAAAATCTCTGCGGACGCGGCGGACACGGACGCGTGACGAGGCCAAATCCATAGTATCCTCTGAACTTGTTCGGGGTATACAATTATTTGTAAATGCAGGTCTATTCCTACCCTCCAAGCTTGCAACTGATTCCAAAAGTAAGTTGCTGTGGGGGTAATGAAGGATGAGTTAGGTGAGGCTTTTCTCATGTTTAGGTTCTTGAAATTTTTTATTCTCAAATCCAAAAAACTTTTTTTTTTTCACTCATTCTTAACATCTTATCGAGAGTTCCAAAAGCTATGCTCCATCACACGGTATGGAGTTGTGTCAGTGCCCATGGTGAGGGGTAACTTGTACGTCTGCGAAGGCTCCATAAATGCTGAAAAGTACACTTATGTTTTGGAGCAACATATGCTGCCTTCGAGATGACATCTTTTCCAGGGACACCCTTGCATATTTTGAGAAGACAATTAAAATCTGCATTCTGCACACGTTACAAAGGTATGGCTGTGTGAGAAGATGGCACGGGTGCTGGACTGCCCTGCCTGCAGTCCCAAATTGTCTCCAATTGCGAACGTGTGGCGCTTTTTGAAAGAATGAAAACTGAAATGCGTGTATTTTGAAAAAATATACAAAACTGATGAGGAGAAAAATTAAATAATGCACTGTTGTGTTGTTTTCTACACAATACAGCCCAAAGGTTATTTACTTATCAGCGCTTTAAGTTTTATTTTCACTTCAACACACAATCCTAACGTTTTCTGATTCGTAAACATTTTATAAAATTTTAGATGTAAAGTAGCTGTACAGCAGTCATGTTTCTCATAGTCATTTGATATAGCCTACTGCAGTGCATGCCATTGCGCCTCCGAGTTCACCATAAAGCAAAATAAATAAATAAATCTGGGGGAAAAAAGCTAAGAAGGGCTTTGGCATCAGAAAGGATGTGAGCTAATTGAGTAGCCTACTTGAGCTCGACCCCTGCTTGGATCTGAATGTCTCTCACATCATTAGCAAAAGCGTCTCTCCTCATGTAACCCCATGACCCAAAATTTCACAGCCCCCTCCCTCACCCGCCATGCGATGTGCAATTTGCGATCGGGGTTCCAGTCGTCTGGTAAAGTCACGGGTACCCAAGGCGCGGTAATCCTTCTAAATTAAATGAATTGGCGCTGGATTAAGAAAGCCTGTGACTTCCAAGACTATGTTCCTAGGGTTGGGTGTCCTCCGTGCCCTTTTAATGAAACCCGGTCGGCTCTCGCGTCGCACCGCTAGTCTCACGGAGTTCAGAGACTTATTTACTCCCTGGGTAGCGAAAGGGGACACCCTCGCGCTCGGCACGCCCTTTTTCCATTTCAGACAGCAGTTGCGGACACTTGACTCTCCACAGCAATCATTGCTGCGCTGCAAATAATAGTATTTATCAACGTCGATCTTCAAGCAGTTCCAGATTATTACCACTCTGCGGCCGCGCAACTAAAAAGACAGGACATTCTTTTGAGCTCCAACATTTATTTTACTGAACTAGTCGATTTGAATGGTATTTGATATTGCACTGCTGTTCTCGAGCTGTGCGCGCGTCCTACTGAAGTCGGGAATTTTGACCCCGCTTCTATAGCCATCGTGTCATGCATTACTTGCCACGCCTTCAAGGGTCCGTAAACGTTCAGATTAGTCCTGCTTCCATTTTGAAAGAGTCACGAAATATTTATGCACTCGCGTCGCGAATATGCTCAATTTGAAGAAACAAGGAAAGCAGCGTATTCCCTCAGGACTGAAAAAACATCGGACGTGAACGAGAACTAACATTGTAAATAAGCAAATTACTTGCTAGTTGATTACTATAGCCTGTATGTCTAACAAACGAAATATTTTTTCTTCAATTTGTTTGTTCTTGATAATTTAATCACAGTTGCTGTCAGGTCATGAACTTATAAGTGAAAACAATTAAATTACTGATATTAATAAAGCAAATATGCAGCAGTTTGACGACTTAGCACTTTGGACACGTGACTGTGAATAATGGACAGGCAAGTCAAAGACCACAGATGCACGATATTTTTGAAATAACGGTGAAGAATGCAACAATTATTCTGGCAGAAACTAATCAACGAAGTAGCTCTGGATAATAGTGTCCGATAAAAAATGTTAAAAGAAGACTGTGATTACCAATCTTTGGTTAAATGGACTCATGATTCCCCTCTTTTCTCCCAGAACCCCAACGCCTTTTGGAGGAAACACGAGGTCAGCCATGTTCCTGATTGAAGAGGTCGAAGAGGAGCCGAACCCGGCCTCGGCCCGGATGCGTCACCGGCCCGACTTCAACCGAGCCCCCCGAGGCTGGGGCGAGACCGCAGAGCTGTGAGGGGACAGGAGTTCCCCATAAAGACTGAACGACAAACCTCATCACCTGCTTTTCTCTCTTTGACGCAAAATCCTCAGTGTGCTCCCAAAAAACGCTCTTCCACATCTCCCAGAATTCTCAGGACTGCTGTAGTTGCTGGCTGATATATCAACTAATCATTGAAACCCTGAGTACGCAAGAGCAAGTGTGCTATTTTGCGAGCCCCGATGATTCTGTGAGCATCCTTGATGGACAAATACCCATGGCCTGTACTGTAGTGTTAAGACCCTTAAATCCCTACTAAAAGGTCTTACAATATCAGAGAGAACAGTAGCTATCTTTTAAAGCAATCCTTACTGAAAAAGCCTACATCCCCAACCCTAAAGTTGAGAACAATACTCATTCAATAAATGACAGTACTCGACTAGAGATCATTGAATAATGCTCTTCTTGAAGTTTACTGCAGAGAATAAATTCACGTCCACATGCAGTTTACTGCAAATAGCAGTAAGAACTATGTAAGTTGCTTCCATATACCAGTTTTAGACTTTACATGCAGACTTGTGCATGTATTCATGAGTAGGAGTATGCTTATGACTAGGTGAACAAGTGTCCTTTTAATGTGAAGAAAAGTTTGCATAGATTTCTTCAAATGCGGCACAACTTTAGAGCAACTGTGCAGTAAAACTGAGGAAAACTGCTAAACCCCCATGCGTATTAAAACAGAACAAAACCATTAGATATGATCCCGATTTGGATAAAAGAACAGCTAAAAGTCAGTTTTAGACAGTGCTGTTCCATCATCTTCAAAATACTTTGAAGTATGCTTAAAAAAAGCAAAAAGGGGGGGGGTGGGGACTAGACTGGCGACACCCAGAAACCCAATATCAAATTTCCATTCAGAGACTGTCGCAATACTTCAATATCAATCAATTATAAATGTAAAATAATTCCTACTTCTCTGTAAGGAATACGAGAAGTCAATACTTCAAGAGCCAATAAATGTATTTGCAAGCTGTGTATATAGCGCTGCCATGGAGGTTAATGAAGCATGTAGTTTAAAATGCAGGACACCTACTTTAGTACTGTGTAGCCAAAAAGACCAGCCTGTTGCCAATTTAATTCCATCGACCCTGTCAAGCTCTTAAATGAGCCACATCTGAGTGCAGTCATATTCAAAGGAGACCGAGTCATACACTGACTGTATGGAAGAGATGGTGACTGGGCCCTCAAATAAGGCCCCACACTGCTACAGCGCAGGTGGTGCATAAGAGTAGTCTAATAAACAAAGTTATTTTGAACAAAAGCATGCAATGTATATTAAAAACCTAGTAATTTAAAATGTATTCAATTTCATGATCAACACTATGTATGCCTTTCAAGGGTTCAAGTGCCTTGCAAACGGACAAAATGCTCCCTAAATTTAACGACTATTTAATGGATAGTCTAAAAACAAAAACATAACGCGTTGCTGAATACCCCTCAGCCCGGACAAGACTTCCTGCCTCAAGGTCACAGCGCTAAGATCAAAGGTGAAATCCAGCAAAAACATGACCTTGCACATCCATGTGTCACAGTGAGTTACCATACAAAATTTGGTGAAGCAGCGATCAGTAGTTGCTGAGTAGTGACCCGGACAAGATTTCCTGCCTCAAGGTCACAGTGCTTAGGTCAAATGGTGAAATCCGGCAAAAAAACATGACGTTGCACATCTATGTGTCACAGTGTTACCATACCAAATTTGGTGAAGCTGTGAGAATTAGTTGCTGAGTACTAACCCGTACAAGATTTCCAGGGTCAAGGTCACAGAGGTATGGTCAAAGGTCAAATCCAGCAAAAAAAAAACCTGACACCGCACATGCATGGGTCACAGCGAGTTACCACACCAAATTTGGTGAAGCTGCGATCATTAGTTGCAGAGTACTGGCCCGGACAAAATAATGGACGGACGACGGCCAGACACACGGTGACGACAACACCCCTCTGGCCAGAGTCGGCCGAGGGGTAAAAACTAAGTGTCTAATAGACACTTATTTAATAGAAATAAAGACTGCAGAACAAAAGATGGTAAAAGAACCTTTAATAAGGAGAACATATAAAATTTATTTTATTTTAAAAAAAAAAAAAAGTGTACATTTTGTCAGGGTGAATGCAAAACCGACAGATCATGGTTTCTCGACTGCTTTGGGGGGGGGAAGAACTATGATCGATCTTCACACTTTCTTACACTGTGCACGAATGTGACACCCCAGTTTGCACCCGCCATCCCACATTCATTACGAAGCTGCAGACGCACGAGGCCGATACATCATGTGTGCAACCTCTACGCAACACTGACACCATTTACTCGCCAGGTATTGTCGGGGGTCTAACAGAGGGGTTAAACTGCACTCTCAATCAAGCTCTTCAGTGTGACAAACGGTCAACTAGTGGAGATCAAGATTCTAAGCTCTCAACTCTCAAGTGTGAACAACTATTTTCCTATTAAAAACGCATGAGCCCTTCGTTAACCGACAGTTTCGCTACTGCTCTTCCGCTATTGCACACGGTACTTTCGCTACTATGTCCAACGATGTTCACTACTATAATCAAGTGAAGCGTTTGTTGCCGATTCGATCTTTGTTTGACTGTCCGTATTGAGTCAGGCCCCCCCAAAACAAAAACTAGATTTAGTCAGTAAGCATGGCTTACAGGATACCCCCGGCAACAACAAGTAGTCGGGCAGTACCACAGTCAATAGACCTTCCAGCAAGAGAAAGAATTTTCAAAACTGGATGAGTAGATTATGAGATCTAGGTCCGGACGCACAGACGGACGGACAAAGCAAATCCAGTTGACCCCCCTAAACTTCGTTGCGGAGGGTATAAAAATATTCCTGATCCTTGATTACTGATCCTTGAGTAATATTTATGTTTACTTGCATTTATCTATAGTAGCGGACGGACTTAGACATAGTAGCAAAAGTGCAGAACACATGAGCAAAAATGGAATAGCAAAAAGCCTAAGTCGCAATACCACCGAAACCTTTTATCCACATAGTCTTCAGAGATTATTTCCTGGCACAAAGGGAGGCTTCTCATCAGACGCAATCCGTAAGCTTCAGACAGTTGCGGCTCACGCGTGGCAGTAAGGGTACTAGCCCAGCCCAAAACACAAATAATTTTAGTTCTGGGGGGGGAAAAAAAAAAAAAAAGACACTACTACAAATGAAGGAAATCTCATGTAATTTCCCCACATTGATACACGTTCGTTTCACTTAGCTTTATTGTAATACAATTAAAAAAGGAAGGGCGAATACAATGTGAATGTGCAGTCACTGGCCGCGCGCGGAGGTCAAGTGACCAGCTGGGCGGGATTAGGAGCCCCCGTGACGGCTGGCGTGCGCTCCCATGCGCTGAGGATCCTGGGACGGATAGTGGATGTGGCCTGGAGGTCTCATTGCCATGGGAGGGGGCGGAGCTGTTCCCATGGGACCCATGGAATGGAACATTGGTGGCCCAAAACCTGCCCAACAGAAGGGAAATCAGCACTGCGATTGGTTAAAACAACTGAGTCACAGAGGGCTTCCCTTTTTTTTATACTGGCCCAACAGATTTCGCTCACTGTATAAGACAAACCCTGCTCAGGCACAATTTAAATCTGTCGACAGTGTGGCAGACATGTATACAAGTGATGCTCTGGCCCAAAATAAAGCTTTTCCCTCACACATCTGTGCATAAATTCAAACCCCTAATTTGAGAGATTGACTCACATAAATATGCTTCCTAAAAAACCCTCAGAGTCCAGAAACATTAAGATGATGTAATGCAGCTGTGGCTGCGTAACCCTGCAGGTGTGATGGAGTCTGTGGGCTGACCTGGTGGGGGAGGGGGCCCGACTCCTGGAGGGGGGGGCAGGCCAATGTTCATGATGGCAGGGGAGGTGCTGGGTGCCAGGTTAAAGTAGTTTGCTGGGGGCTCCTCTTCTGACACAGGGGGAGGGGGGAGAGCTGGAGGGGGAGGGGGGGGGGGGTGGCAATTAGAGCACAGATACAGGCAGCCTGGAGCCACTTATCGGTCCATCAATTCAGACATGCAAATACACACACACACACACACACACACAAACGAACGAACAAACAAGTAAGAGATACAGACAGACAATAACACTCACACGTACGTATGAGCAAACACGCCTACGCAGACCCGTATATACACACGCGCACGCACACACACACACACACACACACACACACACACGTGTAGCAAACCACACACACCCACATAGGTGCAAACATACACACACACCCACATATATGTATGTGTAAACATAAACAAACACATATATACATATGGAGACAAACACACACACACACACACACACACACACACACAAACACACACACACACACACACACACCTCCTGGTAATCCTGGCACCGGGTCAAGTTTGAGGCCTGAGTCGATGATGCCATCTCTGTCTCTCTCTTTACCCCGCGCTGCTTGTGACCTGAGGGGAGAAGTTACACAGTCAGACTATCAGTCAATATACAGCCCCTGCCAGTCAGCCTGTCAGTCGCTGTACAGCACCTCCCAGTCAACCAACATACAACATCCCCCAGTCAGCCTGTCAGTCAATATACAGCCCCTCCCATTCAGCCAGTCAATCTACAGACCCTCCCAGTCAGCATGTCAGTCAATGTACAGCCCAACCCAATCAGCCTGTCAGTCAATATACAGCCCTTCCCAGCCAGCATGTCAGTAAATATACAGCCCATCCCAGCCAGCATGTCAATGTAAAGCCCATGCCAGTCAGCCTGTCAGTCAATATACAGCCCATCTCTGTCAGCCTGTCAGTTAATATACAGCCCCTCCCAGTCAGCATGTCAGTCAATGTACAGCCCCTCCCAGTCAGCATGTCAGTCAACATACAGCCCCTCCCATTCAGCCTATCAATCAATATACAGCCCCTCCCATTCACCAAGTCAGTCAATATACGGGCCCTCCCCGTCAACCAGTCAGTCAATATAGACGCCCTCCCCTCCCAGTCAGTCGATATAGAGCCCCTCTCAGTCAGCCTGTCAGTCAATATACAGGCCCTCCCAGTCAGGCCGTCAATAAATATACAGCCCCAACCAGTCAGCATGTCAGTTAATATAAAGGCTTTCCCAGTCAGTCAACACACAGTCCCTCTAGACAACTCAGTCAGCATGCAGCACTTCACAACCAGTTCACTCTACCCTGTGCAGCCCAAAGTTAGTATACTATTCTACAGTCATTAACACTAAGTTACTACATCGTTCCTGGCCTTGCATACACCTTCCCACATTAGTAAAGTAGCACTTCATGCATGAAGTGCTGCAGCAAACCTCCCGTCGCATCTTTCTGAGCTTAGTCACAGGCAAGTTAAATCACAACCAGTTCAGTAAAAAAAACCCCATGACCTGTTTAATATGCAAATTAGGTCACAGTTACCATAGCACCCTTCCACCATCTTCATGTTATTGTACCAAACTTAGCTGTCAAAGATCAAAGGGATAGTGTCAACTGTGACAATCATTGTGTATACTATAAACTAATTTTAGGTCATAGCGATCTTCAAGGTCAAGTTCAAGGTCATTTGGTCTCCAGTTGATATCCAAGGAGAAGAGGTAGCTGCTGTAAAGATTTCAGCCACCTAACTTTATGGCCATAAATGTGATTACTGCACTCGCTGACCCTGGGACCTAATTAATATGCAAATTAGGTCAAGGTCGCCATGGTAACCCTTCCCCCATCCCAGTGTGATATGGTACCAAGTTTGGTTAGATTCGGACCAGGGGCATTGGAGATACAGTGCAAAAATGTTTGGACGGACTGACGAACGGACATACATACATACATACATACATACATACATACGTACGCTGGTCTCCACTAGACCCCCCTTTCGGGGCCTATCGGCGACGACGGGGGGGTAATAAAAATATTGCACCCTGAAGCTTTCTAAACGAAAAGGAACCAATACACTACTCATGACAGTACAACACAAGTTCCAAGTGAGCTTACTAAATTACTGAACACACCTTTACAAACAGAATAAACTGTCAGTATAATATACAATTATTGACTTCAGCTGAGGTGAATCCAATTATTTATGCACCTGCGCCTTGGTGAACATCATGGGGGATAAGTCATTATCATACATCATTATGAATCATTTTTTTGGCCACAGAGTGTGCTGGTCATCGGAACATTTCCACTCAATTCATATCAGACACTTATTAGTTGAAGAGTCCAGACACCGCGTCTTCAAAAGTGGTGATAAGAAAATACCAGCACACGCTGTGGCCCTTCAGGACTGGAGTTCAGACACCACAGTTCTACACAAAAACCTTCTACAGTATTTGTGCACAACATCCCCACCCAGTGGACACTTAAGGTATTTTTCTGCAGTGACAACAGCCCCAGGCGAGGGAGACTGCCACACTAATGGACACACAGCCAGAGACGCGAGGAGCGGCTCACCTGCCCCACTTAACAGTCAGCCTCCGGCCGCCAATGATCAGCTTGCTGAAGGACTTCTCGGCAGCGAGTTCTGCGGCGGGCCGCGTGGCGAACTGGATGAAGGCGCACTGTTGCCTCTGAACGATGGTGGTGGTCCGGATCTCGCCAAACTGGTAGAAGTGGTTTCTGTTTGAAAGCAGGGCACAAGATTGGATTTAAACAGCACTTTAAGCCAAAAATACTGTCTTAATTACAATACCAGTGACCGACTTACTGATGCTTCTCTTGAAACTACTTCATAACATTCAAAAAAGTCAAGTTTCTCATTAAATTGAACATATAAATAGTCCAGTCCACACTGGAAATGTAGTCTAATCCAACTTGCTTTCAAACAATACATTAGTTAAAGACCGTGCGATTCTGAGGATGATTAAAACTTCCTAAGTCCAATATCTTAAAGAAATCTAGTAATTTTTGTGTTTTTTACTGAAGTAAACAGTTCAGTCATTTTGATTACATCACAGTATTGTCTTCGCGTGTAATTAACACTCACACTACTGGGACGTGCTCTTCAGTCAAAGGCTGTCATTGGACACATTCGGGGGGTATGGATTCCCATTATGTACAGCCCCAATTCCGAAATAGTTGGGACAAAGTGTAAATTGTGAATAAAATCAAAACGCAATGATTTTTAAATCACACCAGCCAGAATTTTATTCACAATAGAACAGATATAACATGGCAAATGGTGAAACTGAGAAATTTTACAATTTTATCCACAAAAATGAGCCCATTTCAAATTTGATGGCTGCAACAGGTCTCAAAAAAGTTGGGACAGGGGCCTGGTTACCATGTTGTAGCATCCCCTCTTCTTTTTAACAGCGGCGTCTGGGCATTGAGGAGACAAGTTTCTCGAGTTTAGCCATTGGAATTTGATCCCAATCTTGTTCAATTCAGGCTTCCAGCTGCTGGAGAGTTTTGGGTCTCCTTTGACGGACTTCATTTGATTATATACCAAATGTTCTCAATCGGTGAAAGATCAGGACTGCAGGCAGGCAAGTTCAGCACATGGACTCTTCTACTACGAAGCTATACTGTTCTAATAGCTACAGTATGTGCTTTTGCATTGTCCTGTTGAAATACACAAGGCCTTCCCTGGAACAGATGTCATCTGGAGGGGCGCATATATTGCTCGAAAACCTTTAGATACCTTTCAGCATTCATGGTGCTTTTTAAAACATGCAAGTGTCCCACATCATATGCACTTATGCATCCCCATACCATCAGAGATGCGGGCTTTTGAACTGAACACTGATAACAGGAGGGGTGGTCTTTCTTCTCTTTAAGTAAGACACGGCGCCCGTGATTTCCAACAAGAATGTGAACTTTGGACTCGTCTGACCACAGAACTCTGACACTTTGCTACAGTCCATTTTAAATGAGCCTTGGCCTACAGAACATGGCAACGCTTCTGGATCATGTTCAACAATGGCTTCCTTTTTGCATGATAGAGTTTTAGGTGGCATCTGTGGATGGCGCGGCGAACTGTGTTTCCTGACAGTGGTTTCTTGCAGTATTCGTGGGCCCATTTGATAATGTTAATGACAGAATCACGCTGGTGAGTGATGCAGTGGCGTCTGAGGGTCTGAAGATCATGGGCATCCAGTAAAGGTTTTCGGCCTTGTCCCTTACGCACAGAGATTTTTCCAGTTTCTCTGAATGTTTTGATGATGTTATGCACTGCTGATAAGACCTTCAAAGCCTTTGCAATCTGATGTTGAGGAACACTGTTTTTAAAGTATTCCACAATTACTTTTTTTTTAAAGCAAGCCTTCACAGGTTGGAGAGCCTCTGGCCATCTTTACTTATGAGAGACTCAGCCTCTCCAAGACATCCCTTTTATAGCCAATCATTTAACACACCTGATGCCAGTTAACTTAATTACTTGCTAAATGTTCTTTCAGCTGATTCTCATGTAAATTGTTTTTTTCGGCCTTTTTTTTTTTGCCTGTGTCCCAACTTTTTTGATCCCTGTTGCAGCCAGAAAATTTGAAATAAGCTCATTGTGTGGATAAAAATGTAAAATGTCTCAATTTCAACATCTGAAATGTTGTCCATGTTCTACTGTAAATGAGATATTGGCTCATGTGATCTTAAAGGCATTGCACTTTGATTTTTTTTCACAATTTACACTTTGTCCCAACTATTTCGGAATTGGGGTTTGTAAAAATACTGTGGGACTGACGCTCGTTCGATTCTTGCTGGATTTAACACATCAATCCTTTGGCTTCCCTCGCGAGCAGAAAGGAAACAGAAGGAACAGGATAAATGTTGCTGTCGTCCCATTTTACCTCATTAATTCAGTGAATATATTGAGTTTGGAAAGCACCTCACCACCTATACGTTTGTGTTTTTTACATGGCCCGTCTATGTTTTATGACACCAAATTCTAAACAATTCTATCAAGACCTTAACAATGAATCTGTGTGAAAGGCACCAAACCCACAAGAAAAACCATCACGAGCGAGGAACATCCTGCTGCGTGTTCGCCTACCATAGCTTCCTACGACCTAAAAGTTGACCTTTGGCCCCACATACAGCTGACCGTATGTGACCTTGACCTCTGACCGCTAATTGAGCCTCAACTGACCTCTGATGAACTCTAAAATTAAATCAGTTCGGCTGCCTTCCGCGTGGAGTTACCAAGTCTGATTCGGTGCATGTAAATCACTCAACTCCTCCAGTAAATATAGTGCAGAAAACAAGTCTGCGACAGAAAGTGTGACCGACACACGCGGACGAATCGACAACTTACACAACAGCTGCTAGCCCACTGCCCGCCCCACCGATGCTCACCGGAGATCTGCTTCAGTGATCGAGTCCCCAAGGCCTCCGACATATAGCGTGGTGATGGATTTATCCTCCGGCGGGTCGAGCCGCGGCATGGTGGAGGCTCTCTTCAGCAGCTTGTCCGCCACCGGGTCGTTTATGCCGTAATAGCGGTCTTTGATGTTCTGGTCCGCAAGGGGGTCGTCTGGGTCGGTGGGCTTCTCATGCCTGTCGGATTCAGATCACACCGATGAGAGGCTGCTTTTAACTCGACAGTCACAGAAAGAGCAAACACAAAGGACAAAGGGAGAGGTACACTAATGCACAAATAAAGCCTTCGCAGACCTAAGATCAGCAATTAAGGAATGTTCTTCAGACAAAGCTCAGTTGAGTCCAAGATTAAGATCAGTCCTGATGAAACTGACCGAGTGTCACACAAATGCCCCCAAGCTACATGATAAAAAAAATCTGCAAATTGTGTTGAGGTTTATATTTCAGTATTTCTCATCATATTCATCAGTAGATCAATTGCCATGTTGAATAACCATAATCATAATCAATAACCATGTTATGTAGCCAGCAGTAACACACACACACATTGAGGGGATGAGCAGTCCACACAGATACATGCACAGGCATAAGCAGCACATACACATAAAACACACACAGACACAGACAGACACATGTAGTTCACAGACACACGCAGCACACGTACACATGCACACAGACACACATACAGACACACACACAGACACGCATACAGACACGCATACAGACACACACACAGACACAAGCAGTTCACATACAGACAGACACACACATACAAGCAATTCAATTCACACATGCATGAGCAGCACACACACACATAAGCAGCACGCTTCTGTAGTTTTGATTAGTAAGCAGGCTTCTGTTTAGTTGATTCAAAAACATAATCAGAGGATGCATTTGATTTCTGTAGCTTTGTTCAATATTTCTTCAGTAAAATCATTAGTTGCTACTGAAAACATGATCAATTGAATCATTAATGTATCCACTTGCATCTATTCCTTTGTCTGTACTTTCATCTCTCGCCTGGAAGTTTCCACTCCTTTCTAGTGATGTGCAACTCCGCTTTGCTTTGAATTCCTGAAGGATTAGCTAGCCATGTTTTGGTTTGCCTGTCCAATTGTAGTGTGAGAATGAGAATGCGGAAAGACCATATTTGGAAGATATTTCCTGTGAAATAAGGTATAAAACCTGGGTGTGAAACGGAGGAAATCAATTCTTCTTGCGCAATACATTTATGAACATGCCACAATAAAGCCCAATTCTCTTAAAAATCTGTCTCTCTCCAATTGCTTGAGGCTGGGGGAACCTCACAATCTGAAAATATGTTTGAATGAAAACCACAACAAATGTAAATGAACAGAGGTAAGACTAAAATAAATAAAAATATGTAAAAAGCAGAAAAATTAAGCGCACAGTCTGGGGATGTGGATACATGAGGACTTTCTGAACAGCTCAGAAACTATCAAAACAGTCAACCATTTGTACAAGGTCTTACTGTACAATAGCATCATCTAGTGGACCTTCAATGGTACATCAAGTCAACCAGGAAGCAAAACCAGCTAAAAAGGCATTAATTGCATATCCTCAATATCCAACTTAAAGTTCCCATATATTTCCCCAGTTACTCACAGGACTAGATATTTTTGATTGATGGGTCATTCCATGTCAAATGATCAGATAAACAAAACATTTGGTCACCATGTAGTCATAGATTGCTTCCATATTTTCACATTAGATAAATACGTATTGAACAAATCCGAAATTTCAGCTCATTCGGACAAAAAATGAATTTTTGGTGAATTATTTTCCATCAGTTTTTTTGTCAATTGAAATTTTTCTTGTATTTAATATGGCATAACTTTCTTATTATTACACCAATAGCTTTGAAACCTTGCACCTAAGCTAATGTTATACTGTTTAATCGGAAAATGCAGCCCATTTTATATTCTCTTTCTTGGTTGTGGAGCTATGGGGACACCAAAAGTGCCTGTTGTTCAGGCAGTACCATGTTTAGGTCCCCAAAGCACCCCCAATATAAACCCTAGCATGGGCTCTCTGGCATTTTTTCCATTCATTTGTGTCAGCTGAATATAAATCAGGCTGAATTTACCATGAATTTGTCACCAACTGCAGTCAGCCCCTTGCCAAATGTGAAAAAAAAAAGCTAAAATGCCACCTGTTCAAATCCCCATATCTCCAGGGGTACACCTTGGATTTTTCTTTTTATTTTTATTTTTATTTTTTTTTACAGATTCCTCTGTTATAGTAGAAAAATCACTCCAAAAATTGTTGATGTGTTTTGACCGATATAAATTTTGCAGGTGTCTGAACAGGGATGGGGTAATCTCAAGAATCGCGTGGCACTTTAAGCTTCTTACACATTTAACTATGCAACATTTTAAAGTGTTTTCAATCGTTAGGCAATCACATACTAAATTATACTCATTCCTGTATTATAGCACACAAAACAAAAATTGTTGATGTGACTTGAATGACATACATTTCGAAATGGTCTAAATAGGGGTTAGGCAATTTTTGAGAATCGCACTTCTTTACATCAATAAAATTTACTGGCGCTATTTCTAGTAAACTGATTGTCAAATTAAAACTTTGTATTCCATGCTATGTTAACAGTATTATTGCTTCCTAAATGCAGCAAACAGCACAACAATGTTGCCTGTCCCAGGTTTGTCCAACTTATACTGCCGGGCTGTGGGTCTAGCGACATCCGGAGTTGGAACAGTTGGGAGAATGTTAATGAATGGCACCCAGCATTTTTCAGAAGAAGTCCGTGTCAATGCTTGTGTCCTTTTGTTTCGCTTCATGAAAAACACTAGTAATAATCAGAAATTATTGATCAATAACTGGTTCAGGTTTCTGCTTGCCAACATGATCTACCAACCTGCATATACTAAACTTTCTGTGAATGTGTCATTGTGGAATCATTTTTAATATTTGATTCATTTTCTTTATTATTAATTGTTTATCCTTGCTTGCACTGGCTCAATTTTGCTTAGGCCTCAGTGTGTACTCTTGCTTGTTTCTGATGAGCCAGGGCCTGCCTAACTGTACTTATCCATGAATCTGAGGAGACCTGTTGTGTGCATGACTCTTTTTCTGCAGAAAAAGTAAACTGACCTTGATTTGGATACTGCACTCTCTGCCTCCGTCTCATATCTTTTGGAGTCGTCTGAGTTCTATCCTGAGGTTCATACCAGGGGTATTATACCAAAAAATTCCTACAGCAGTTATGCATTGATGAATTGAGAACTTACAATTATTGTAATTCAATAATCATTAAAATTTTGCAAGAAGCTGAAAATGGCAAGCGATTGTTGAGATTACCCCACCTCTGTTCAAAAACCTGCAAAATTAATATTGGTCAAAAAAAATATTTCAAGTCATATCCCGATAGTAGGTTAAAAAACACTAATGTGATTTTCAGATGAGTCTCTTAAACTGGTTAAAGAGAAAGGCGGATGGTCACCACAGAGGAGCTAAGGTTAGTGAAAGAAATGAGGGCAGGCAACGGCTGTTTTTCAGCTTATGAAAAGTTTGTATTTTGATATTCAAACGTTTGTTGATAAAGAAATGCACCAGAAACATACTGCTACACAGTTGGGGCATTCCACTTGAAATCAACCTATTTCAAGAGAACTCCCCAGGCCATGGTGCCTGATTTGCTTCATTTTCACATATTTTGTAGTTTATGGGCCCAATATGAAAAATCCAAAATATTACTCCAAATGGTCTCCCTTCTGCAAGGGTCCAAAAAAGTGGGCGTGGCACCTTTTCGGGCTCGGTATCAATTTCAGCATCATACACCCAATTGGCATGGAGAGAATGGGCCTGGCCCAAGGGGCATTTTCGGACCAAATCTGCTCTTTTGGGGGATCCTGACAGCCACAACCTGTCCCTGGAGGAACAGAATGAATATAGCTATGAAAGAACCCTGAAAAACCAATTTCTGCGTTAAGCCACCCCATTTTGCTAGTCTCTTTTGTTACAAAGAAAAGCTTAAAATCGTACTTTTTTGTGTTCAACTATGGTCATGCTTTAGAATCAGTATCTAATGTCAGCAGATACCAAACAATCAGCAGATTCAAATTAAGTTGTAATTTGCCCAGAAAACTCATCAGAAGTCCCTATTGAAAGGGCAATTTTTCTAAATTTCCTTCCAAAGGAAAATTCCCCCAGATCCCCCTACTGTTGCTAGGTTACCAACACATAGCACCGCTGCTACAAATAAATCTAGGGGAAACGCTGGAATACATTTGTGAAACGACTTCGAAAACTAGAAACAAAACAGGAAACTACTGGGAAAAGTGTGAATTGGATATGAAGGATATGCAGTTGGGCATCCCATAATTAATTGTCCAGACAACACAATACAAGACTGGTGCTCTTACAGCTAAAGCTACCAGCCTCAACTGAGCCGCGAGTGAGCAGCTTCGATATGTACAGACTGACTGCGATGATTCAGACAGAACACAAAGCACATTCAACAGGAAACAATGCGCTTTCACAAGGGAACAATTATCATGCTCTGGAAGATTCTCAACTGTAAAAAAACAAAACAAAAACCGAACAAACAACATAAAACATTTATCCATGCCACATTTAAACAGTGTATGGTGGCTATTGAGGGACTGATGTTCGTCGCTGACATAATGGGACATTTATCATTTATTTTTGAATCCGCAAGGAAAGGACAAGAGAAAGGAAATGCAGAGCTGAAAAGCTCACTCAACCAAATCTGGAAGGGGGCAGTCGTTATGGAAAACTAAACTTCCTATAATCAGATCAGATAAGCTGAACAGGTGCCAAGGAGTTTCAGTCTCCTGCGCATTACAAAACGAATTTGGCACAGTTTGAAAGCACGGCTACGGTTTCTCAGACCATCCAGGTGCGACGGTGAAATTCTGTTTCCCAAACAGTCAAAGATTTTCCCTCTTGCATCTCACAAACCAAACTCAACTAGATAACTCTGTCGCCACAGGGACAGTCTCGTGCATCTCCCCGATTCCCATGAGAAATCACTTGCAAATTTTTTTACAGCTGCAATGTTACCGTTTTTACTCTTGCTATGACATTAATATGCATCCCTCTACATACATACATAATATTATATAATTTATATTTATATATATACACATACACATACATACGTGTGTGTGTGTGTGAGTGTAAATGTGGCTCAAAATGAGCTGAAAACACAAAATCTGCAAAACGGCTGCCGCCGGCCATATTGGATGTCGGAAATTCCGGAGAATTGATCTTGAGCATTGCCAAATAAACATCTTTGTCTATGCAAATTTAGAGAAAAATACTATAAACTTTGAAGCCTCCAGAGCCTGGAACAGAAAATCTCTGCGGCGGCGGAACTAAACCATAGCATCTCCCGACTATCGTCAACAGGGAGATACAATTTGTAGAAATAGCCATTTGAATGCAATACATAAACGCATTTTTAGGGAACAGGCTTTTCTGGGGTACATATGCAGATGCCAAAATAACCACCAGCGTCTCCCCAAACCGACTCCCAGGCTTGGAAGGAGCAGAGGAGAGTAGGACCGAGCTAGTGCATTCAGGGCCAAGGACAAAGATCAGGCTGCACCGGCAGCAACTCACCTGTAGGGGCACTCTTCGCCTCTCTTGCACTCCCCCTTCACCCAAAAGGAGCAGACGTGGGGGCGGTTCCTCTTGTAATAGGGCGTGGTCCGCGCCAGCTTCAGGAGCATGTCGCTGGAGCCCGGAACCTTCCCCAGGAGCCCCACCTGCCGTGTGCCATCCGAGTTCTGGATCTGCACGCAGAGCACATGTCAATCGTCTGGCCCCGCCCACTCACATAAATCCCATAAAATGTGCCAGAAAGGTCCGTCAAATGCTGTATTCAAACCTACAGAACTTCAGACCCATTTTAAATTTTAGCGGAGATCCCAAGGTTTTCGAAGATCCCAAATATGTCCTGCCGAGTTGCAGGGAAATGCGTTTAAGGTGATGGGCACGATCAAAAGCTTTTCCGCTTGATGTAATACTGCGGTCATAAAAAACACAATGTCCTATATTTGAATATTTCACCCAGTATAAAGCCCCTTTCACACCGGACACAAAACAAATTTTTTCGCATTCAAATTCAGCAAACATTCAACTAGTCATTTTCTACTTTTTTCAACTTCAAGACAGAAAATTTACTCAAACTTTGAAATGCTCAGGAGCTCTGTGGTATGAAATGGCTCTTTGCACATGCTCATTACGCAAGGGTTAGTGGGTCAAGCCATGGAGGTAATATAATAGAACTGGAGAGAGTGAAGAAGTACCTCCCCTATTACTTTCAATGGGAGATGCTAGGCTAGCTACTTCAGTCCAGGAAGTACGGAATTGACCGACGCAATCTACAAAAATGGCGTTCCATGGGTGCTTATTTCCGGCACCATTTCATAAGATTGCCAACTTGATTACACAGCACAAATTGCCAAGAAAGTGTGTCAGCTGTGCGGATTGGCGAATATTTGAGGGGAAATGACGAGCAACGCTGTTGATCCAGAAGGCGCACACACTTTTCACTCTTTTCATTGAACTGCCGCAGTCCAAGCAACAGCTGGACAACCAAACTCGTGCACGAGCGGTCATCAAGCTCTAAGAATCAGTTATTATTTTACAGGCCCTCTTAAAAACATCAAACAGTTGCGTTAGACAAAGAGCAAAATGATGAAGGATTACTGAATACATTTGCTTTTGTTTTCGCTTCAAGAAAAGCAAGAAAAAAAAAATGCACTTTCCAATTGGTGTCTATGGAGCCGCCGCGTCGTTGGCCAGAAAATTGCCTCCAGTGGGGAAACGCGAAAACAGGAAGCTAACATGCTAACTGGCTAAAGCAAAGGTACTTCCCTCTTTCTCTGTGGTTCTATTATATCTCTATGGGTCAAACCCAGCCTTTCAGCAATGGTACACAGTTCTCAGGAGCTGCACCTTTCTGGTCCCACGAGCAACATCTCTGAAAGGAGGGCGCCAATGAATTTGAAGCCGGCAAGTGACCCGGCCAAAAACCTGATGACTTAAATCATGTTAATCTTCAGTACCGCTGGTTTGGCTCCGGTCTAATGGGGAAGGATTACTCTCAGAAGGCACAAACTCATTTGAAGATTTGCATAGCCACACAGTGAAAGGCTCCTCCATCAGCACTCCTAATACAGAACAATTGCCATTAACGCGGCGGCCAGAGACCGCCTGATCACCCCTATCAGATGCGTACAGCACGTCGGGAATGCGATGGACAAACCAGGCATGTATTTTTAGCAGACAAGCGGGCAGCTGCCCGGGCAGGTGCAATGTAAACTCTCACAAGTGCTCAGAGGCTCTGTGGGGGTAGGATTGACACTCCAGCGCAAAATAATAGCTTAATGGCCGACTGCAAAGCCCAGTCGGGCGCGGAGACAAGGTCGTGAACCGATCGGAGAAAAAAAAAAAAAAAAAAAGCACTAGAGCCCCATTCAAAACCGCTGCCTCACCGCTAGCGCTTCAGCACAGAGCGTCTCTCCCAGTGAAGTCTCCCTCACAGCTGTGTAGGCCACTCCTCATAAAAGGACGGGGGTGTAAATATGTGTGTGAACTTTGGGACGCCCAAGCCCTTTATCCGCCGAGGAAACAAAGGAGTCGTCACCATAGCAGCCATTAGATGCACATTGTTGTACATGATGTCTCTGTTGTCTGGTCCCAATCAACGCCCATTGTACTGAGACACACTTAAACATGGCCGCTTTTTTGAGAGAATGCACAGCACAGGAGGAGGGTATGCAGGGCGAGGGAGTAGCGGGTGATTTGGGAAGTCAAGCCTACCTCTCGCTCCATGTTCTGAGTGTAGTACTCCTTGTTGACGTCGGATTTGGGCACGTCGTCCTTGATCGACAGCCCGGTGTCACGGACCTGAATAGGCAAGCCTGAGGAGAGAAGAGGGTGGGCGGGTGGGGGTGAATACTTGAATATCAGCACATCATAAAGTGCGCACACGGGCTCGGAAAAGATGCGGAGGCATACCAGCGCGCCTGACCGCTTGCTCTCGAAACAGACACTTTCCGTCAACTGGACCCACAGTCGTTTGCATGTTCAGTCTTGCCAACACGCACTGCACAGAGACCAAGACCATGGAGAGCTAACGAGTTTTCTTCAGCGGTGGCCCTGCCAAGCCTTCCCCAGGAAGCACAATCTTCACAAGTCACTACGGTAAACTCCACCAACAGCGTTAGCTAGAATTATTGGAAATTAGGACAGCGCAACTTTTCAGTATGTGGTCCCCAAGCGTGCTTGGCATGGCAAATGTCAAAATTAACTCAGTAACTACGACTGCTTGGAAGTGTCCGATTTCATTATAGTTTTTTTGCCATTGTCACACACTCCCATCTTATTTGCCAACGCCTAGACATTAAGAGCAAACATCACAGGTTTATCTATATAGATGAAATAAAGACACTAAGTAAATGGAGTGATGAGAATCGGGCATCATATAAGCACTATAAGGTTTACAAAAGCCGAAAGACGGCAAAATCAATGAAGAAAAACAGGAAAGAGAGAAAGGAAGTAGGTGGGAGCTAGACAATAGATCAGTCACCAATAAATAGATAGAAGATGGCCAGACAATAGATCAGAGATAGACAGACAGATACCCACCATACTCGAGGTCGAGCAGACACGTCTGACAGACGTTCTTCATCTTGCTGCAGGTCTGGCACACCTCCGTCTTTTTGAAGCGCATGCGCACGCCCGGACACCAGCGAAACACTGTGAAGGGCCGGGCGCAGATCTGCAATGGACCGCAACAGCTACTTTACTCCACAGAGACAGTACAATACAGCAGGAATAAGCAGGGCCACAGATCGCAAACAAACCGGGGAAGAGCGACACAATGAACAGGAAAACAACCAATAAACAGGGAGCAAGCAAGAAAATAGCCCAAAAAAAACAGGGAAAGAAACAGGGAAAATCTACAAAATCCAGATAAACAGGGCGACAGGCATACAGCCCAAATAAAGAAAGAGATTCAGCCACACAGGTCAAAAAACAGGGAAATGGTCCCACAAAACCAAAATGAAAACGGAAGCCAGAGCATTTTTCTGCAGTGCACAGGCTTCAAGCCAGAACGATGGTTTTTCCTTCATCTCAATCAATCATTTGAAAAAAAAAAAAATTCCATAAATTTCCTTACCTTGCATTCCTTGCCATATTTCTCTTTGGTCTAACAAAATGGAAACAAAAAAAGCCTCAGTAATTAGTGGCAACAGCAGCATCCTAAAATTCACCGAAAAACAATCAGTCATTTCAGATAATCTGCGGCACCATGAAAAACATCCTGCCAAATTAAATAATTAACCAACTTTTTCCTCTAAAGTTGTTGTTATCACTGCAGTGTAAGCAGCATGCTCTTCAGTGTGAATTTAGACAATTTGGATATTCCATCCTGCTGCAGTGTGAGAGCCTTTGTTTGCTTTCCAAAACTACTGGAATACAAGTACCATTCTAGCCTATAATGCATATAGCTATCAAGCAGGAAATGAACACGGAAGGGCTGTTGATTGGCAGTTGCCCACTTACCATGCGGATGTAGGGGTTCTCCCCGAGACATGTCTGACATAAGATGGGAAAGTCCTGCAGTCAGGGAGAGAAGACAGCCATGTGTGATGTTGACCTACAGCACTCAGCACCCAAAACAGAAATGTACCTTTTTACTCAGTTAACACTCAAATGCCCGACAGCTCCTAATACCGGACATTTGAAAACAATTGAGCAGACTCGCATGCAGGTGCTTGTATACATCACAGAAAACTTCAGGAAAATATTCAGAAGAAATTACTTTCGTAGGTGAGCGAGGTGGCGGCAGCGCAACTAGTCCCCAAAATCCGCAGATCAATCAAACTTACATTCCAACAGCTGAAGCTCTTGCTTGAGCTGAACCGCAACTGAAGTAATGCTGTAGAGCAATGTTTCCCAACCCAGCTCCTGGGGTATCCCAGCCCTGCATATCTTACAGGACTCCCTGTAATGTAATGTGACACACCAGTACTTCACTACCCTGCTGAAAAAACCAGCACCGACCAGCATAAAATTCTATGCTGGTCAATACAGGTTGAAAACCAGCATGGCCAGTCAATGTTGGTTTTGCGGATGACCAGCATATGTTGTGGTTTGGACACATCAATGCTGGTTTTTTTTCTGGGTGACCAGCACAAATCAGCGTGACCAGCATAAACCAACACTGACCACCATGGATATCAAGCTGGCCGGCGCTGGTTTTTTCAGCAGGGTCATGAGCGCATCGACTGAATCGGGGGTGTTAAATCAGACAGACGGTGCAGGGCAAAGGTACTCCAGAAGCAGGGCTACGAGACACTGCTGTAATACACGCATGCGTTAAATCCGAGCACAATGAGCTGATGCCATACGACCACTATGACAGCGCAACCCGTGACGTAGAGGCAAAGCATTTCAGAGGCTCTACGAAATACCAGGATGCCAAACGTTTTACGAGCGGTTCCTTTGACACCCAACATACACCAAGCGTTCATAAAATCACTGTTAAGATATGTGAACGATCACACACTGCCATTGACATTGGAATCAAATCATGTCAGTGTCCGGCATGTGATGTGGAGTATGCCGGAGATTCCTCCACGGTTATTTTTCACTTCTGCAGCATTGATGGAACATTAACCTGCTAAAGAAAGCAAGCAAGCTACGTTACACGGCTTTACTTTATGGCCTGGAATGTCAGTCTGCCAGCGGTGAATTAATGTTATGTTATACCTGGTCTGCAAGCAAACCCTTTACAGCCATTTTACAGGTTTTCCGTCAAAACAGTTGCAATCAAGTGTATCTTTCACGGAATAAACACGACTCAAATGACCAGCTGTATAGATGAATACTATATACTTCTCACAAACGGTGGCTAGCACACTTTTAACCCAATTTATTGACAGCATTGGTAAGTGATGGTAGCTGATCGTTAAGTCAGTAATGATCCCTAGTTATAACTATTCATCACCTCCTCGGATGAAAGCAGTACATCCATACGTAGAGAGCTAAATAGCGAGCCCGTTTGTACGGTTTTCCAGCAATCTGTCCAGCCATCCGTCCGCCAATTTTTCGTGAGGTTTAACGTCAGCTATCTAACCGGTTAGTTAAGAGGGTAGCCCAACAACGGTTACCCTCGAATTGTAGATAGCTCATCTTTAACAATTGTTAGTCTGACAAGTCACTGACAAGCTAACAGATCGCTGTATGGCTCTCGTAAGAATGTGCCGCGGCTCGTCAACCTTTCTCTACCAGCGAAAAACTGCATACATTTTGGCTATACAGAGCTACTGAAGTTATCGAGCCTGTCGTTAGTTATTAACTAGCGATGGTAGTAATGTGTGTGTTATGCCTCATAACATCGGGAAGCTAACTGTACTAGCAATCATCAGAGGGACACGCAAACTTACTCCTTCTGAAGGACTACTAAATGAGCCGTGATAGAAGCTAGCTAGCTAGCTAGCAAACCGTTAGCTCAGAGCCAAAGCGCATGCAAGGCATAACGTTAGCCAGCGATACCCTCCTTTCATAGCCTGAGCTTGATAACTACACATCACATAAACATAACGATGGATAACGTTCCACAATCATCGACAAATAAACCCGTGACCGGTCAGTTCCGTTTCTTCAAAACGAATAAATCGCAACAAATTTTAAACCTACCGCGTCTTCCCAGTTCTGCCTGTTATACGTGTTAGCTCCCAAAGAAGTCGCCATTTTCTTCAATTAAGTCCACCCAAGATGCATCTCTTCCGTGAAGTTCGGGTGGATTCCCAGAATGCAACATTAAACTGTTCCGCCCACCGATGGTGTGCTATTGAGTGCATCCATGAGAGCTGATTACGTCACGTTCGAAATACCCGCGCCATATTTGTGTCCGATATCGGATTGACAACGAACACAGCACATTTCGTTAAAGGGGACCAAACATGCCGATCGTTCTTTTAATACATATTACTAATGTTATAATGTTGGTTGTCCATGCTCAACCTCTGAAAAGTTTCTGAACATAAATTTTGCGGTAATCCAAGAACGTGATTTCTTGAGCGTGATTTCCTCTCTGAACAGCTCCTCCCAAGATCTTCACGAGATCTGGGCAAAACCTGCCGTCAGGTTGTGCCATCCAATTAGTACAGACCTAGCCAGAGCCAACCACTGCGCTGGACCTGCCCACGCCGGAAACTATTCTTGCAGGCACTAACAACGGCAGATCATACTATGCCTTAGTAGCGTCTACACTTTTGGAAATACAAAAGAAGAACCGCAGATCATTTGAGGTGCAATTTTGTCAGTATCTCTCCCAAAGCTACTTGTCCGTTTACTTTTGGACGCAAAGAAAAACAAATATTTCTCTTCCAAAAGAAGATGCCACCAGAAATCAGTGGGTAGCTTTAAATTGTTTGCTGGCAGCAAACAGCCACGGCCAAAGGGAACGTTAGCTGCTTGTGCTCAGCATTTCACCAAAGACAGCCTTGTCAAAAAAGGATAATTTGACACAGGATAAGCTTTTCAGCTGCTTCTCAAACCTGAAGCAGTTGCATCGATCAAGCGCTCGGAGCCACAAGCTGTAAGTAACCATATAACAGCAAATAATGTAAGTGAAGCTAACATGTTACGGATGGCTAGCAGGACCGCTAGCGATAGTTAGCACTAACAACTGGCCTAAAACGCAGGTTTTGTAAAATATCTGAAGATAAAGCCTGTATCAGTCGTGACTGTCCGTGACTCACAGACACAGAAGCTGTAAGTTGCTTTTACTGCATAAGCCAACCTGACGTGATAGCCAGTTGATTGTGGCTGTAGCACAGCCGCTAACATAGCCAAGTTACTGTTGCTAATGCTTGTGTCCTAAATATGCAAGAGTGATATCAGGGGAAATTCTACAGGTGGTGTGTGAACATAAACCTTATTTGAAGGTAACTTTTAATACTTGTTTGAAATTTGGATGCTTGGTACAACTGTTCACTGTAACAGAACTTGCTGTCTGTAAAACCTGTATTGCAAGTGCTCGTCTCTGTGGTTATGACCACTCGGTTACCAGCGACTGCATGTAAGTTTGCGTGCCGTGCTAATTAAAAATGCACCTGGTTAACTTGTATGCAGTAATTCTGATCAGTATGCTTGTGTTACTTAGGTAAGCATCAATGTGGCAGTTTCATCATAACTTTGCCCGATTGTAGCCACTACAGTAAGTGATAGCTTCACTTATCCACGCCTGGGATCAGCCGGATACTTCATAAATGTCTGAGCAAGCTCTCTGGCGCTACCATGAAAGCAATGCGAAACGCAGAAGTTCTACCGGTTCACAAATTATTTCTCTGCACTACCTTGAAATAATTTCATCCCCCTTAAAAAATTCTTGTGGATAATAAAAAGCTGAAAAAGGCAGAGATTAAATAGGCAGTTCTTTCCTGTCAATTCGCTGGCTCCACATAAGCAACTTGTCCGCACTAACGGAACTTTTGGTGTGGAAAACCTGTATTATGTTCTTAACATAACCGAGCTCTCTCTAGCCATCGCGTACTATCCATAAAGCTGCTTTCACATCAGACACGAAACAGATTTTTAGCAGGACAGATTGGCCTACATTCAAAGTCAATGCAAAGACGCAAAAACAGGCCTTATGGGCGCGTTAAGCAGTTTTCACACTGGATGCGAAAGGAAATTTTCGCATGACGGATTACATTCAAAGTCTTGACAGCTTATCAGCTACTGCAGGTTAGTTTGCGTGCTCTGCTAATTAATAATGCTTCTGGTTAACCTACATGCATCAATTTTGATCGGTATGCTTGTGTTACTTCAGTAAAAATCAATGTGGCAGTTTCATCACAACGTTGCCTGATTGTAGCCTCTACAGTTGAAGTTAACTGGAGAGGTGCTGCATGTGTCTGCCGAGTTGGGCTGCAGTTAGACCAGATGTAGATTTTGCTGAGCTTGGGATGCGTTTTTGGTGCTTATGAGACGATCGCTTTACTTATCCATGACCGGGGTCAGCCTGGTACATCTCCTATGGCTGGGCAAGCTCTGTGATACTACCGGTGAAAGCAATAGGGAAGCGCACAGGCTATAACGTGTTCGATATAACAAACGCTGAATTGCCATCAATTGAATATTACATTCTTTCCTGTAAAAGTGATAGATTTGCTAGCTCCACATAAGCAATGGTTCACGGAGATGGAACTTACGGTCTGTAAAACCTGCATTATGTTTATGACACAACCGGAGCTCTGTCTAGCTCTCGTACGCTATCCATAATGTGCCCATTTTCCGTAAGGAAAAGCTGGTCATTCTAAAGCAATAAGTAAACCATTACCATGGGCAATTTCTGAAAAGGTCGTTTTGCTTGGAGCTTTCGCCCCCTCCATCATATACCAGCGCGGAAGCTGTTCGTTTTTCCACGCAAACAACACACCACAGCTATGTGCACGAACCAGCAGGTCCTAATACACACCGAAGCAGTCCATAAGCTGTTGGTCCACTTTTAGCTGCCCCTCACTGTCCATATTTCCCTCTAAACTCAGATCCACCGGATTTCTACGGTCTACACTTGGGCAAGTCGACCCGTTCTACAAATGCGTCTATAAAGGGGTGGATTCTAGCTTCCCCTGCATCCTAGCTAGGAGTAGGAAAACTGCTGTACTCACCAAATGTTGCTGTAGCAAAATGTAGCCGATAGCAAATTCGTGTTTGAGCTGCCAGACTTTCACACTGCATCCTCCACTTTCGCCGTTGTGTTTATCAGAAGTTAATTTCATTAGACCTATACACATGTACTGCATTTTATAGCAGAATTTCCCCGCTGATTCCTTAGCTCAGATGGCAGACGCGTCTCACGTTTCACACAGAGACCCGGAAAACTGCGTTCTGCTGCCTCGTCCAGCCTAGATCCGCCCTCCACAGAACTGGCCAGTCAGAAGAAAGTGGGCACACGAGGAGTGGGGGCCATAGCGGAAGATCCACCCCAATGAGGCGCTTCAGACAGAGACTACTATGGACTACAAATGGGGATTTTTGAGGATGGCAGTACAAGTGAAATAAGTTCCCCTTTTTTTTAACTTTGCACAATCAGGATTACTCTTGGGGAGTCAAAGACCAAAATATAAATTTGGAAAAATAGCATATTAGGTCCCCTTTAAACAAGTAAGACTGCGCCATTTAGTGGTTAGCACCGCCACCTCACAGCCAGAAGGTCGTGTGTATGTCAAGTTTACATGTTCTTCCCATCGTGTGCTCTGGTTTTCCCCACCCAGAAAAACATGCATTATAAGAAGACTCCTACCAGTTACCATGACTAAGGAACTGGTTTCAGAACTGGAGTTGGTCCCCAGGCACTGCTACCCACTGCTCCTAATAACAGGATGGGCTAAATGCAGAGGGTAAATATACCAGCGGGGTTCAATAAAGTGCATATTAATCTTCACGTTGATTTTGTGCTTCTTGCAAAATGGTAAACATTTACATCAAAAATAGGTAACATCAAGTACTGTGGTAAAAGGCTCTTCACTTGGTTAGCATTAATTTTTTCCTTCTTAAGCATCAATACAATGCAGGTTTGCCTTTTGTGCACTTCATCTTATATATCTTAACCATGTTTTAATGTTTTGCATGTTTAGTCAGCGTTTTTCCAAAAAAGGGAAAAAAGGAATAATAATTAGCTAAGTTGAGGGTAAATTCAGTTTGCTGGAAACAAAGAGCTGACAGTATAGTACCTGGGAGTTGGTTGTTGGTTGCCAGCGGTCCCTTCTGACAGAAGCCAACTATTTTTTCCTCTCATCAAGCAAAGTCCTTTGGGATGGAACAAAACTAGTTGAGTTCTTCTGACGACAGTCCTTACAACCAGCTGCACAACATATCCTGGGCATATTGGATTAACCTTTATTATTTTTTACATCATCTTGTCTCATCTTCGAGGAGAAACCTAAAAATATAGCATGCAGCAGTGACCTTTCTGGACAAAACTATGGGGGCGCCAATGCACTGTGAGGTCACATGGGCCAGATGAATACAGGAACCATTGAATGTACTCAATGGGGTCTAATCTCCCATTTGCGCCCAAGTCCTTTTTTATGCGATTCGAGTTGAACGGTTTTGAGTTACGTGTATTCTCCCGTAGTCGCTTTGATCACGCCCACAGCGCTCAACTTCAGAATGTAGGCGGCCTTATGAAAGAGGTGTGACTGATCCAAAAGAGAGGCAGACTCTCTACAAAGCTCATTGATTATGGCTATCAGGAAAACAAGGAACAAGGATTTTCTGATTAACCATGAAAATGCAGTTGTGGTCCATGGAAAACGCAAACCAGACTTTAAATTTGAATAACGTGGGCCTGCTGACAAAACCTCGTATTTCCAAACTGATTAGAAACAAAAACTCGTATGTCCACTATTCTTACATGCAGAATTAAACATTTTTTTAAATTGTAAATTATATTTATCAATTTATATTATTTTATTTATTAACTAATTAATTTATTTATTAATTAAAATTTTAACTTATTTTTAATTTAATATTTTTTTTATTCCTGTGAAGTTTATCATTTTGAAGATACAAGGTACAAAGATACAACGATATGCCGCTGTAATAGTAGGCCTATGTATGTCTGTGCCAATTACAAGAGGTAATGCAGACATGTCTTTATTTCTTATTTGTGCCACCATGGCATTAAAGCTATGCAAACAAACAAATTGCCGTGATAATGAAATAATAAACAAAGAATTTAGCGCTTCTGAACCAGCTTAATCAGAGCATTGAAAATATGACCCTCCGATACCAGCCTGTTTGTTCCGTGGAAGACAGGGAAGAAGACAAGTAAAGAGAACATTATAGTCACACAAAAATAACAATCAATGACAGTTTATGTTATCTCATTTAGAAATTGCGCGCTTGAAATTTCAAACTACTCCGATGTCAGCTTTGCAACTGAAGGACAAGGCAACAATTTAACAAACAAAGGATTCTTACCCCGCACACGGAAAAATCTGCGGGTGCTGTAAAAGCCAGGCTTTCTGCACACCGGAGAAGTGTGCACACAACAGGTGGTGGGCAACTATCATCCCCGGTGCATTTCACTGCACTTGAGGAGGAGGTGGCATCCACACTTTCTGCCGTGGAAATGCATGGAGAACAACTTGGAGTGGATACGGATGAAGGAGGGTTACATAAAATTTTCATTTGCCTATACTCAAAGTATCACTGCGATAGATACTGGAAACAAGCTTAATATGGTTTCAAATATTTATTGTATTTTTTGGCATTTCAAGCAGTTGCAGAGTGCACAGGCATCATGGGCCGAGCCAGAGAATTTGGCGCAGATGCTTAATATGCATGTATCATCATCGCACACAACCTGAACATTAATGCTGTGCTGACTTCTTCGGTCTCTGTACATATTCTTATTAGTGGAAGGGGTTCTGATTGCAACGCGAGAACAATCAATGGCTCCCACAACACCGGGGAACCTGGCGACCCGGTAGAAACCCCTTTAACTCTCCGTCTTTCAGCTGGTGTTTCGGGGAACTTTATTAAGTGGCTGATGTGGTGCAGCATAGCGTCAACCAACTGTGTCAGATACCTTGACACAGACGCCTGTGATATGTGCATGACATCTCCAGCCACTCTCTGGAACGACCCAGATGCCAGGACCGACAGCGCAGTTGTGACCTTGATGACCACCGGTATGTTTGTAATTGTTTGTCATGCGTTTGTTATTGAATTAATTGGAGAACAGGCTGTTGCGTAATATCATATAATGATTTTGTTTGACAATGTATGATGGTTATGAGAAATGTAGTTTAGAAATAAGGATGAACAATCGAATATTGAATGTCTCAAATTTTAATTTTATTTTATTTAACATGGTAATGTTAAAATTCGGCCCATCACCGACATCAAGCGCAATATTCCATTTCACCTTATGTTGGCGCTCAACCTTAATACAGCTCTCAAAAGTGCTTAACAGAAAAAGCGCATAAGCTAGGGGGTGAATATGTGTAAGTGTTTTTAGCCTAAGAAACGCCCGGAAACGCCCCGATTTGACCTTGCTCCGCCCCAAGTGGGTTCCAGCCTTCGGGGCAAGTCATGCACAGACTTAAGTCGAGGGGAGAATACACTTAGGCTGAAAAGCATGTAGCTACGCGCTTTTTTCGACTTAAGTGCATGGGAGAAGAGACCCCAATGCGTGGAACATTATATTAACCAATCAGCCTCCAGGACCAGAACTACCTGTTATGCGGTGGGCAGCTGTTGTAACAGCAGCAGAGGTTAATATTGAAGGAAAAAAGATACGGTATCAGGGGGACATACTCCTCAAAGCTTTTGCCACCCATTATAAAGTATACCCTACATGTTCAAGCAGTTTGGATGCCTGGGGCTCAACGTCCAGTATGAGAACGATGCCTTCCCAAAGAGCCGGCTGTCCATGACGCAACATAGCTATAATTTGACGCAACCAGGAGCACGTCATAAATTACCCCCGTGCTTCATAGCAAATCCACCCCTTTCAAGACTAGTTTTTATTCAAAGATCTTTAATTTTTTCAAAATAATGTGAAAATAAACAGTAGTAATTTCTCTCTTTTTCCTACAGTGAAAAAAAATGATCATTCTCACAAGCCCTTAACACCTGAAATTTATAACTGTGAGAAAGAATAGTTTATTTCAAGTTTCAATCAAATAAAGAGAAAAACAGAAAGGTTCACATTTTTTCCAACAGGGTTTTGAAATTAACAACGGTCTGTAAACAGAAATTCCTTGACAAGTGTCACGGTGAGGTCGTCCTTTATGGCTACAATGTTCACTCTACCAAACAAATTTTTCCAGCACATCCTTTCGGACAAAGTATAATGATAATAATAATAATACTAATACTAATAACACTCTTCTTGGCTCAGATATGGAATTAACAATACAAAGAAAATGTTCAGTTCAGTACTAAGGAGGTTATACATGAGAAGTGTACCCTGTATGCGCCAAAATAAAAATAATTTGCAAGAAGTATGGCCACTATCCAGCAGGTGTAACAGGAGACTTGTGCTCACAAAATACAATTTGATTTCATATCCATCACGAAAACTCCAAACCCCTTCACCCTTAGAGCGCTAAAAGCAGATATTGTTGCTCAGTGATATTAGATGTCAAATCAAAGTTGTTTAAAACCTATCGTGGCAAATTTTTTAAAAGCGCTGCCGCAAGCGAGCTCTTTTAGCGGAGTCACCACACGGTAGGTTTTCAACAGCACATGATAATTACATTTATTTGTCTTTTCACTTTATTTCAGCGCTCTAAGAGTTAACAAAAACAGATAAAACAATGCATGTTTGATGGACTATAAGAACTTATTTCACATTTGTGACTGAATGGTTGAAGACTGATTAGCACACATTAATAAGTTTTTGCCATAGAACATACAGAAACGAAAGAAACCATGGTATTAAAAAAAACAAAAACAAACAAAAAAAAAAGCAATGTTTCCCCTCTTATGGAAGAACCAACTTTCTCAATGCGCGATGATCCTTTCCATCTTGCAGTGGCTTGCAGCTTGATCCGTAAGAAAGGCGATGGCGCCCCCTGGTGAAACAGAATAATATCACTCTAGTGCAGGAGGACCCAAATCCACCCATGGGCTGCGTCCAAATAGTCTTTTTTGCTTAGGAAAGTACTCCTAGAATATGATCCGGAAGTATTTACGTAGCAGACATAAGTGTGTTTGGAATCTTTAAGTGTAAAGGAAAGGTGTGACAATGCTTCCTAATTTAACACCTTTAGCATGGGGTACACTGAACCATCTTTTTCGAAAAAGAAAGGAGGAAATGCTATCCCGCAATATCACGTTGACCGTCCATCCAGCCAATCACTAAAACAAACAAACATGACGGGCAGGAGGCAGGAGATCACTGCGCCTAGTGTACAAAACCCAAAACCAGTGAAGTTGGCACGTTGTGTAAATCGTAAATAAAAACAAAATACAATGATTTGCAAATCCTTTTCAACCTATATTCAATTGAATACACTGCAAAGACAAGTTACTTAATGTTCGAACAGGTAAACTTTGTAATTTTTTGCAAATATTAGCTCATTTGGAATTTGATGCTTGCAACATGTTTCAAAAAAGCTGGCATAAGTGGCAAAAAAGACTGAGAGAGTTGAGGATTGCTCATCAAACACTTATTAGGAAAAATCCCACAGGTGAACGGGCTAATTGGGAACAGGTGGGTGCCATGATTGGGTATAAAAGCAGCTTCCCTGAAATGCTCAGTCATTCACAAACAAGGATGGGGCGAGGGTCACCACTTAGTGAACAAATTTGTGAGCTGATTGTCAAACAGTTTAAAAACAACATTCCTCAACGAGCTATTGCAAGAAATTTAGGGATTTCATTGTCTACGGTCCGTAATATCGTCAAAAGGTTCAGAGAATCTGGAGAAATCACTGCACGTAAGCGACAAGGCCGAAAACAAACATTGAATGCCTGTGACCTTCAATCCCTCAGGCGGTACTGCATCAAAAACCGACATCAGTGTGTATCACCACATGGGCTCAGGAACACTTCAGAAAACCACTGTCAGTAACTACAGTGCGTCGCTACATCTGCAAGTGCAAGTTAAAACTCTACAATGCAAAGCGAAAGCCATTTGTCAACAGCACCCAGAAACGCCGCCGGCTTCGCTGGGCCCAAGCTCATCTAAGATGGACTGATGCAAAGTGGAAAAGTGTTCTGTAGTCTGACAAGTCCACATTTCAAATTGTTTTTGGAAACTGTGGACGTCATGTCCTCCTGACCAAAGAGGAAAAGAACCATCCGGACTGTTATAGGTGCAAAGTTCAAAAGCCAGCATCTGTGATGGTATGGGGGTGTATTAGTGCCGAAGGCATGGGCAACTTACACATATGTGAAGGCACCACTAATGCTGAAAGGTACATACAGGTTTTGGAGCAACATATGTTGCCATCCAAGCAACGTGTTTTTCATGGACGCCCCTGCTTATTTCAGCAAGACAATGCCAAGCCACAATCTGCACGTGTTACAACAGCATGGCTCTGTAGTAAAAGAGTGCGGGTAATAGACTGGCCTGCCTTTAGTCCAGACCTGTCTCCCATTGAAAATGTGTGGTGCATTATGAAGCGTAAAATTCGACAACTGAGACCCCAGACTGTTGAACAACTTGAGCTGTATATCAAGCAAGAATGAGAAAGAGTTCCACCTGAAAAGCTTCAAAAATTGGTCTCCTCAGTTCCCAAACGTTTACGGAGTGTCATTAAAAGGAAAGGCGATGTAACACAGTGGTAAAAAGGCCCCTGTGCCAACTTTTTTGCATTGTGTTGCTGCCTTTAAATTCTAAGTTTATGATTACTTGCAAAAAAAAATGAAGTTTCTCAGTTTGAACATTTAACATCTTGTCTTTGCAGAGTATTGAATATAAGTTGAAAAGGATTTGCAAATCATTGTATTCTGTTTTTATCTACGATTTACATAACGTGCCAACTTCACTGGTTTTGGGTTTTGTAAGTGCATTTGGATTCTCTTATTAGCACGGTTCTCACCCTAAGCTGTAATAGAGTCCCCTCTACACCTTTCCTTTACCTCATGATGTTTTACACCGAGGTTAAGGAAAAGTGGTTAGGAATTAGACGATAGGCCGTAATTTTTCAATGATTCAGAAGCAGCCATGGTCTTTTCTCCCAGGTAATTAACGGAATAATTAGCCTTTCTGATCAACCAGATTTTCCTCACATCTGACTCCCAGGTCAAGGCGAGGTGGTAGAACAGCAGTTCTCGGCCCTCAATGACCATGATTCAAAGAACAGGGCTCAAGTATTATTATAACACCGTCTCTTCCCCGGGATGTTGATTTCATTCAGGGTCTAAAAATATTCCAAATTTAAAAAACAACAAAAACTGTCCACGTACCAAGTATGAAAGGACTACTTGATCCTGGGAGACTTCTTTTTCTGAAACACAAAAATCCAATATTGAATTGGCATCGACATTAAAAGAAAGCGATAACACGACAATAAGGTCACTTAAGCCTAAACAAAAGGTGCAATTAGTCATTCTAAAGACCAAAACAACATTAACTAATATAAAGGTGCATATTGTATTCTTTCGGATGAGACGTTAAACAGAGGTCCTGACTCAATGTGGTCATGAAAGATCCTCTGACACTCAGGGGGTTCCCCGGGGTCATGGCTAAATTCCCAACCAGGATCTTTAAACCTGCCACCTAATCATCCCCTGATCTAATTGGCTATACGACTTGTCCTCTCCCTCTCCACCTCAACTCCCCAGGGCTCCATTGAAAAAGATTTTAATCCCAAAAGGACTTCCCTGGTTTAAAAAAAAGGGCGTTGCTATGTTTACTGATGGTTTCAATATTCCATTTGTTCTCAGCTTTACACGTCAATGATAATTCATATGAAGGATGAGCAACTAGGATGCCACAATTCAAAAGCACATGACCATGATACTGACACACTGACCACAGAAGAAAACCTGCAAGTGTGAATAGCATGCTTAGGACAAACAGTTTTTGCCCTGGGTTTCCCAGTCTTCATAAGTACCCAAGTGCTGAGTTTATTCGTAAGAAAGCTTCAGTGAATTAGCCTAGGTTACTTTGGCGCAGTTTTTCTCAGTAAAGAGAGGTGTATGGGGAAGGAAAGGAATGGCTCTTGATACACAACACACCACATCATCCGTCAGACATAGTGGAGGCAGTGTTATGGCGTGGGCATGTATGGCTGCCAATGGGACTTGGTCACTGGGGTTTATAGATGATTTGACTGCAGATAGAGGAAGCAGGATCAATTCTTTAGTGTGCAAGGCGTTTCATCAGATTCAGCCGAATGCTGCAAACCTGATAGGACAGCACCCCACAGTATGGAAGGATAATGACCCTAAACATATTGTGAAAGCATCACAAGGCAAAGAGATGGAAAATTCTTGAATGGCTGAGTCAGTCACCTGACCTCAACCCAAGTGAGCTGCTTTTCATTTATTGAACACAAAACTGAGGGCAGAAAGAGTCACAAACGAGCAATGCCTGGAGAGAGTCACTGCACTTAAGAGCCAATTTTTGAGATGTTCAGACAGTCAGAATTATTGACCGCCCGAGATTTCGCTGATAATTTATTTTTGAGATGGATATGGTACCCGAAACCGTTCCTCTGTTGACCCCTTCTGCCCCGAGCTACAGCGACCCTTTTTTGGCCCTTCTTGGCCAATTTAACGAAATAGCATGTTCCCACCTCTCTAATTCTGAACCTTAATGGTCTCCCAGCTCAAAGTTTATTAAAAGTGGGTCTACAGGGTGGGCAGATTACCAGAATGTTGTTATCCACCTGAGGCACCCTTGAAGTTTGCTAATAGAGGGCGCTCAAAATGCTCCAAACCATTTTTTTCTTGAAGGGGAACTCCAGTGTGAAATTGACTTGGGGTGTATTGAAACATGATAACGAGTGCTAACTTTGTCGAATACCCCACCTCCGTACGCACCCAACATTTTGAAATACAGGGCTTTTTAGCCAAAGCTCCCAACAGGCTTACAATGGTAGTGAATGGGGCATAACGTTGCCATGCAAAGAAATCGCTATTTTTCCATCATTAACATGGCTCAAAGTAGCTCCACACTTCATTGGTAGAATTCTGAGGGCCCTGACATTTAAAACGAGGCACCGAGAACTTTGAAAATGAACAGGTTGTTTATTAAAAACGACTGTTTATGCAGACAGTACCTTGAGGTAGTTTCCCGTGGCCGCCATCTTGAAAGTCACGATAAGTTGATTGACATGAACGAATAGGTAGGATAGGGGAACAGATCGCAACATATTCATTTGCGCTCGTCAATCGACTTATCGTGACTTTCAAGATGGCGGTGACAGGAAACTACCTGACGGTAATGTCAGCATAAACAGTCTTTTTTAATAAACTACTTGTGCATTTTCAAAGTTCTCAGTACCTCGTTTTTCACTTTAAAGTGTTACAGGAGAAGCAGTATAAACAATGCTGCAGTGTTTCTAAAAGTACAGGCTGTGTGCCAAAAATAAAGCCATGCGTCCTTCTCTTCTCCCACTTATCTCCTCCTACCAAGAAGCAAAGGGAATGAAGACAAGGGAGGGAGAGGAGGATCAATTTATCGACAACTGGGGCACATTCGCAGCTTCAGGACCTCAGGGGTCAAAAGTCAGAAGTTGGGTTCCACTCACTTTCCCTGTGGTGCGGTTGCCAGGTGCTGGACTGGACCCCACGAATGACGGGGTCACTGGGCTGAACTCAGCTGCTGGAGGGTCATTCTTCCTCTTCCTCTCCTTTTTCTCCAGTTTGTTTTTCTCTGGGGAAGGTTGATGCAACATCAATAGGAAACAACCTGTTCGCGTTACACTTAACATCAGGGATCACCAAATCTGAACCTCAAATCCAAATCCAGCCCTGGTTTTCATTTCTGCCCGGCAACTAACCTTTGATTGGTCAAACTGTCTTTATTCCTGAATCCCAACTTTCAGCACTGGTCATCAGCCCTGTTCCTGGATATGAACCACCCTGTTGGTTTTTATTTTAGCTGTAATTTGGCACAACAGATTCTGTGAATTAGCAGCTCCGTGAGATCAAGTTGATGGCTGAGGCCAACTTCATGAGGGTGGCGGTCAAAGCACACAGCAGCAGTTTTACAACAGGGCTGATGACAGCTGCCTTAAGGGGATATTTTACACTGGCGCTACGATTAAATTTGTTTTTTTACAGCACTGTGAAAAAATATTTACCCCCCTCCCTTCCCCAAGTTTTTTATTTTTGCATATTTGTCAAACTAAAATGTTTCAGATCAAACAAATGTTAAAACTAGACAAAGACGACCGAAGTAAAAACTAAAGTGTTTAAACGAAGATTTCATCTACGGAATGAAAAATGCTCTCCAACCCTACCTGGTCCAATGTGAAAATGTAATTGCCCTTTCAGTTACTAAACCAACCAATTAAACAAATAATTAACAATTGGGAAAAATTTCATTTCAGTTTTCACAACAAATGAAATGATCATATGAAAGCTGCATTTTGTGTTTACATCATCTTATATGAAAATTAGTAGGACGAGCTCCATATAAAACATTTTAATATGACAAATACAATGGGGTAAACACTCCATACGTTTAATTGTCTTGTATCTATACTATTGTAGCACTGTTTCTTGAAGGCAGTCTGTCTAAATTATAACCGATGCGTTAGAACCGGAAGAGAACACAAGAAGTAGTGACGTCCACGAGTCCCCACAGTCGTCACAATGCAGCTGCAGTGAATTGTGTCCTTGGGTGTCACATCACAGCACAGCATTACATAATCTCTCTGAACAATGGCACAGAAAAGAACAGAAGAAAAGCAGAAGAGGGGCACTCACTCTTTTTCTTCTTTTCAGAAACAGGGCTGGGATTGGCGGCAGGGGAGGGGGGCGGGGCGTGTGCCGTGACCTCCATCTCGTCTGCCGACGCCGCATCCTTCGTTTTCTTTTTCTTCTTCTTTTTCTTTCCCTTCTGTTTCTTAGGTGCAGAGGGCAGTGGTGCCACTGGCTCAAAGTTCAACTTCCTGGCATCCTTTTTGTCCGAATTTTTCTTTTTCGGGGTCTCCTGCCCGTTGGTTTCGAGTGCGGCAGGCGCAGGGAACGGCCTCTTGCCAAGTAAGGCCTTGGCTCCGGCCGCCTTCCCTGGCGTTTCAGGAGACGCTCCTGATTGGTTGTTCATGACTGAGTCGGTTGCAGGGGGCGTGACTTTATTCTTCTTTTTCGTCTTCTTGTCGGTTTTCCGGGCCTTTGGCGTCCTGTTCTCCTCCTCTTTCGCAAGCAGTGCCATCATTAGTTTCTTCTTCATGGCCTTTCTCCTTTTCTTCAGCAACTTGGCTGACAGGACGATGGTGGCTGAGCCAGAGTTTGTGTTGGAATCGGTGTCCTGCGCAACCATCTCATCTGCCAACAGAGGAATAACGTCATCTCACCAGGTGACTAGTGTGTATCGAGCCCCTGATGACAGAATGCATGTGCTGACATTTCATCCCAACAGCATGTGTCCTATTAGGACAGTCGGTGCGTTCGAGCGCATCTGCAAGTAAGCGAAGTTGCGTGTTAAGCCCTCCAAACCCCGCGATAGCTGCAGCACGGCTAATCGCACAATTTCAGCAAGATTCTCCCGTAATTTTTCGGGAATCTCGCGCAGCCGGCTTACTTGCAGACGCACTCGAAAGCACCCAGTGGTCTTCAGCGTTGTTCCTGGGGGCCCACTTTGTTTGCTGGCTTTTGTTCCAACCATAGTTGTAATTGCAGGATTTTAACGGCTGTTCATGTTTTAATTTAGTTTATTTAATGTTTAGAGCAGTTATTTGCTCTCTTAATTCACAAGATAACAGAAATATCCATGTTTGCCATCAAGAATAAAAAAAATGCCATACCCACATTGCTATGCAGTGGAAATAACAGCATAAAATGAGAGAAAACAATTTAACCAATCAAATTTAAGATGTACTTAATTGGCTCCTAATTGGTGAAAACTAATTTGCTGACTAATCATGACAAATTTATTCGACAAGCAAATGGGTGGGAGTCAAACCAGCTTTATGTTATGTTAATCTAATTAAGTTCACCAGAAGTTTTTTGAAAAGAACTTGAAACAGTTGTGTCCAGCAGCCTAATTTGGGGTTTACAAATTTCCTCAGTGTCTAATTTGATCCATTTCAAATTATACAATCGATATTTCTTGCAATATAGAAATAAAACCACAATCTTCAAGGATATTTTATTCTTCATAGCATATATGGATGTTTCTATGTAACATTTGGCTAAAGACAGTGAGTAACAACACTAAATATGAAAAACAACTAATTAAGGCATTAACATCTTGTTAAAATCCTGTGATGACAATTGCAGTTGGAACAAAATCCAGCATACACAGTGGGTACCCAGGAACGACATTGAAGACCACTGTATTAGAGCATTCTTATGTTATGTAAACTTCAGTCATCCACTAAGCGGGCACACTCATTATTCTGTCATGGCAAAATACTAAACCCTACCAGTGGCGGCTCCTGAACTGGCGATAGGGGAAGCTCAAACAATACCATAAAATTAATGATCGGTCATGATCTGTTTTAAATCATTTGTTTAAATTACCATAACAGAAACTCCAAAAGCTCTCAACATTATCAGGTGTGGTCAGTTTTCATTCATAAGGCAATACCTCTTCATACAAAAGAATGTCAAGCTCAAATAAAAATGGCAGTTTACAACTTCCAAATTTTTTTCCACTACTATCATTCCTTTGTCTGTCAACAACCTACTGAGCTATTTGATCATTCTGTGAGAAAAGACTGGAAACTCATTGAAGAAGATATGCTAAAAAACTTAAATATCGATCCAAAATGCTTGTACTGTATGAAACGAGAGCAACGCAGAACGTGGCAGATGCCCCCGCCTGTATGTTGATCAAGGGCATATTGAGATGGCTGCTGTGGCGGCCATATTAGATATCACACAATGCTGGTTTTCGAAAAGAACCTTCCTCTAGCCATTACCAATACGCCATTAAGAAATGGCATCAATCCGACGAGGGATTCTATAGTCATCCCACGGAAACGAAAAGTTAACGGACGACGGACGGACGACAGACGACGTACGGACATGGTGTCGACATAATGCCCCCTTTCCTCTTTGGAGGGCGGGGGCATAAAAACTCCTAAAAGATGCTGTGCAAAGTCCACTTGAAGCAACATTTCATATCATAAAATCGCGTACGAAGATGTTTGGAATTAACAAAACCTCCTTAATTAATCAACCATTATGGCATAATTTGAACATATTGCTAAAAAATAAAGGTTATGAAAAGGAATAAATGGAAAGACTGTGGCATTACAAAGCTCTGTCACATATTTCATAACACTCGCTTCGAAACCTTTGATGAATTACCAATGAATACAAACTCCCCAAAATTGAATATTTAAATTACGTTGTACATTATCTTACAGCATACTATAAAAAAGAATATTTGAATTTATAATTTAAGCAAAAGAACTCACAAATTTGAAAGTGTACTTTTTAATGACAATTTGTTCTATAAAAAGATAGCGAAGAATTTTTGCACAATATTAAATGAAAACACTGCAGATGCATTTAATTCCTGTGCTAAAAAATGTATAGCAGATTTCAAAATTGTGGCAAAGCCACTGTGCCCGCTTGACCAGACATGGCCAAAACTGAACTTGGCCTAGATTTACATTAGCGCTGGGTATTGTCAAGGACGTCACGATACGTACCTCGATACAGTGCCAGACAATTCGATACATACCTCAATACAGCGCTGTACGATTCGATACGATAGTGACACCGATCTGATAACAACATAGGCCTTACACTGCAAAACTCATCATTTTTGGAAATGGAAAAAATGGTGCTGAGAATACAACTTTCTGAGTACGACTTATGTAATCTAGTAATAGGCTGGTAAATCTCAATATATTGGTAACCAAGTCGACAAACTATTTTGATTAATTTTAAATGTTCAAATTTATTTGTTATTATTATAATAATTATTATTATTATATTGTTCCTGTTGTAAAAAACAAGTCTGGTGATATCTCCAGTAAAATCTCGATAATTACAGACCAATCGCGATCACTTCGGCATTATCAAAAGTCTTAGTGGCACTTCTGCTTAACCGTCTGAAACCCTTTCTTCTGATGTCTGATTCTCAATTTGGCTTTAAACCTAAACATGGGACAGACGTGTGTTTTTATCTTAAAGCAAATTATTGAGTATTACAGGGGGTTAGGGTCCCTGTTTTTGTTTGTTTCATGGACGCCTCTAAGGCCTTTGATCGCGAAAACCATTGTTGGCTGTTTAGGAAACTGCTTGACAGAAACGTTCCGCTGTACATCGTTCGATTTCTATTCTTCTGGTATCAGAACCAAAGGAAGTGTGTGAGATGGGGTGCAATCCTGTCTGCCCGCTTTTCCGTTACTAATGGGGTGCGACAGGGTAGCCTCCTCTCCCTATATTTGTTCAACTTGTATATTGATAATCTGAGTGTAAGACTAAACAATGTCAAGGTTGGCTGCTCTATGGGTGGGTTAACTGTCAACCACCTTATCTATGCAGATGACCTGTGTTTGATATGTCCCAGTGTTAAATCTTTATAGCGAATAGTCGGGATATGCGAAGAGGTTGGTCTTGAAAATGACATATTGTTTAATATTGGAAAAGCATGTTGTATGTATTTTCCATGCGCGCGTTTGTCACTTCAGTATCCACCGCCACATGTAAGACTCTACGGTGCAAAACTGAAGTATGTGACCTCATGTGTTTACCTGGGTATACATCTGAACACTACTCTGACTGATGATGATTGTGTACACGCGCAAAATCGCGGCAAGTGACTGCAATTTGACCTATATACCACTTAGAATTACGTCAAATCAAAAACCCTTCTGAAATGAGATGGCCCCTTGCCATAGCTACCTTCCATGAAAAATTTGAGCGCTCTAGCACAAAGGATAAGGGACTTATGGCCATTTTTGTGTTTTTCATAAAGCACTCACTATTGACTAAACCAAGTCTAAGAAGCAAATCTGGTCGATTATCAAACTCGACCTGCGTCTCACGCCTATACAGCCATGCACCGCCAAGCCGGCTAAAAATCTGAGCAGTCTAGCTTAAATGGTAAGGGACTTATGCCCATTTCTGTGTTTTATAATGGCTGTAGTGGGCTAAAGTAGTGGGCTGTTCGAGCCAGAAATCAAAGTCAATCGAGATCTTATGGTCATACACCCACATACAAAAAACCAGAGGGCTAAGTCAAAAACTGAAAGCACTAGAGCGCTGACAAGGTTAAAGGTAAAATTGCGGTGATTTCCCGCCATTTGACCTATATATCTCCTAAAATGTGGTCAAATGAAAAACCCGTCTGATATCTGATGACCCCTTACTACCTTTTGGCCATGCGGCCAAGCGTCTAATAATAAACTGGTGGAAGATATTTTCAGGACTGATATATGGAAAAATGCAAAGCAGCCCTTCTGTTATGCAAAAAATAAATTGAGGCAATTTGAAAATTCGAAATAGACTGTATTATACTCCGTCACAGCTCTACAAAATGGGAATTAAGGATGACAGTAAATGCCTAAAATGTGGTGTTGATGAAAGTACTCTGCTTCATCTACTCTGGGACTGCTTTAAAATTAATGACTTATGGTTTGGCATAACAAAAGATGTAACGAACAGCATTGATACAGCCATTCCATTTACTCCACAAACAAGTATATTGAGAGATTTACATAATTTCAGTAGGGTTCCTTTAAAGACTAAAGTCTTTCTCTCATTTTGTGTGATCACAAAGAGGGTTACAATGGAAAAGTGGATTTCTTCTCATATACCTATGCATAAAGAATGGATCTCTGAAGCATCAGAAATTATCAAATTGGAAAAGATGGCTTTTAGATTGCAAAACAATGAGTCAGAATTGTTGAAGTATGGGGACCAGTAGAAGGCTACCTAATGTCATTATAAAGGCTGAAGGAGGTGTTTAGAGGGGGGAAATTAGTCCACCATTTTCATTTCATTTGATTTCATTTGTTCTTCCATTTTTATAATTGTTTCATTTTTTTATATTGTTTTTGTTGTTTGCTGCGGTTATCATTCTCTCTCTTTCATGAAAAATCTAATAATGGATGCTTAATTCTAATATTCTTTCGTATATTGTTGCAGAAACCTACTGTATGAAAATTGATAGATATTTCTACATTGGGCTGATATTGTTTGAGGGCTGCATTGCTAAGCTTAAATTGTTTTGTTCTGAAAAAAATAAAAATAAAAAATAATAACGCATACCTGTCAATTCTCACGTATTCGGTGTGAGTTTTAGTGGTATATTCACGTTCCTCTGCTGTAGTCAGCAATTAGTCAATCAACGCAAACGTAAGACATTCTTGTGCAGAATCAAAGTCCTTGTGCATGGATGTTTATCAGATTCACATGCGATTATGACTCTGGACTTCTCACGCTTTTTTTTACTCAGGGGTTGGAAGCAATGCATGTGTTTCATTATCGTTTAATTCCATTGCTTCCAATGATCTTATTTCATTTATTCAATTTAAACAATCATGAAACACATGCACTGCTTCCAACCCCTGAGTAAAGAAAAGCGTGTGAAGTCCGGAGTCATAATCGATTTCCAATAATTAGTGGTGAAATCCACCGTAACGCATGCGAAACTGATAAACCTCCATGAGCAAGGACTTCAATTCCGCATAGAGCGTGAGAGTTGAACGGTATGCGTTATTCATGAAAACTGACCACACCTGACAACGTTGAGAGTTTTCGGAGTTTCTGTAATGGTAATTTAAATGAATGATTGAAAACAGATCGTGACCAATCATTTATTTTAAGGAATGGTTAGACGAAAGACAACCGCGCAGTTCACATCATTCCGCACCATCTATTTCTACTGTAGAACATTGACGGTATAATTTATGTCAGTCCCCAAATAATTCTAGTGCCTTCCAGTCACGAATTCGGTAATGCTAATACAGTTAACCATTCATGAAATGGCACCTTCTACAGTGAAATAAAGCAGTTGACACAACACAGAAGCAATCATATTTTGCAAATATTCTCAAGGCAGCCAATAGACCAATGGGCAAGGAGTTAGACTAAGAGGGTCAGAGGATCAAGTTTTAGTGGAGCCAAAATACAAACAAGTGTCTGCAACTAACATGGCAATATCCCCCGCCGCCTCAATTTTATGTGTCCGTACGTACGTATGGACAGACGGACGGAGCCCAATACTACATCCCCGCTTCGCACTAATCGCGCGGCGGGGGATGATCAATTTAGCTGTGGGCCCTTACTCCCATGATACTCCAGGGGCACTGGCTGTCCAGAAAAATCCAGTGTTTCCGAACCCTCTCCGCATGACACGAGCCAAATCAAGGTAACTTGTTGTGTTCTACCTTTAGCATTCCTGATGGAAACCAATCAAAATAATAATTAGCTTCATAAGGAGGTGCTTAAGGTGGTACACATCATATACCTGAATCTGGCTTGCATGTCCCGAGGAGAGGGTCGGGAAAAATGCTGGATTGGGTTATTTTGAATGAAAGTACGGGCTACATATCTGTGCTGCTCATCTCTTTTGGCTTCTTTGGCCAAACGGGCATGCTGGCTTCTCCACACCTGTAACTTCACTGGATTCACTCAGTCCCATAGCTGGAGATGCAGCCGCTGGCTCCGCCTCTTCCTCCTCAGCCGCCTCTTCCTCCAGCTGACCCCTTCTCTTCTTCTTCTTCTTCAGTTTATTCTTTTTCTTTTTGGCAGGTAGTTCAGTTTCCTCTTCCGCCCTCTTCCTCTTGGCAAGTGGAGCAACGGTCTCAAGGGGGGCGTCGACGGCTGTTTCAGCGGGCGCATCTTCAGGGACGGGCTGTTGTCAAGCGTCAGACAAGACAAAACAACAAAAATGCAACTTCAGGGAGCCAAGAGCCAATTTGGCATACAAGAAGCCAGCAAAATGAGACAGTTACGGTATTTTACGAACATTAATGCAAGGCATGGTAGACAACGTCATGCCGAGTTGTTGCTGACCATATTTGGGTGCCTTCACCAATTCCGGGTCAATTCAAAGCAAAACAAAAAGCAAACTGGCTACTCTATGACTCTAAGGGCTCTGGGTCATTCCATGCCAAATCACCTAATTTTCAGGAACGTCCCCGGGTGACCCTCTTAGATTTTGCTGAAACTCCATGTAAATGTTCATATATGCAAATAAACAACACACGGAAAATTTCAGGCCAAAAGTCCAAGCTGTTTTGAAATTACGGCCGTCCGAAAATATGGCCAGACCCCCCCTCTTTCACCTTCGCGCGCTGCGTCGCGGATTTTTTTCATTTTCCAATGATCATATTTTTGGATTTGAAAAAGCTACAAGGCTCCCTGGGGTAATTTGCACTCAAGCTTTCAGAATCTGCAATCAAAAACAGAGTATCTTGCTTCCTTTTGAAGATATGGGCACCTGAAAATGAAAGTTTTTTCTAGCAGAAATAATTTTTGCTATTTTTAGGCTTACCTGGTGCCCGAACCATTGATCTGAGGATACCCAAATTGCTGATACATAATTTATACATACAGCTAAATAACTCCCTGCAAGCATAGACTTATAAAACAATCAGTAAAGGTATGGCTAGGGTCCAAAGTCGGACTTTCACAAAAAAATCTCAAAAATCACCCATTTTCGGGGGGTCGGTTGACCTTGTGAACAGTTACTCAGGGTAATGAAATTTACACCACAGAATTATATGCATCTTATATGTACCAATTATATGTACTCAATGAGTCTAGACACTTGAAGCATTTTGACTCCCATCGTATTTCAGTTTATTTTTATGATTTTGGTGGAGAAAAGGGGCTGCAAACATAAAAAATCTTCATGAGAATTCACCATTGAAATAGCAAAAAAAAATAATACTGACAAATGAAAAACTGCTGGGGTTAAATCTATACATTTCTGGGATCATAAACTTCTTGACCACAAGTACAATTCATCTTGAACATTACATTCTAGATTACCCGCTTGCTATGAGCTAAATTAGATAGCTATCCAGGCTTCTCCCCAAAGTCTGAGATCCATCAAAAGGGTTCACTGTCAAATCATACATTAATCATATATTTAACACAAATTAACTTTTGGGGCATGAAATTCAGCATGAACTAATGATTTTCCGGTTGAGTTTAGCATGAATTTATCAATATCAGTGCAGTTGAACATCATTGGTCACCAGTAACCTCTCCAAACACAAAACATGCCTTTTCTCCATAATAAAGTTAACAATATTGTCCATTTTTCTTCGAAGTCCCCCAAGAATTAAATTAAGTGCTGATTAAACAGCTGTAACATTCACCGTGCAATGAAAAGCTAACCGCTCTCACATCCGAGCTCATAACCTTACACCTTATAAGGGTAAAAACTCACTAACTCAGTAATATCTGAATTCTGAAATACACCTTATTTTAACAGAACAGAAATTTCACTTTCAGGAAAAATCAAACAGCATATGTTTCCATATTCAACAGAATGGTGTAATGAACGTATCGAGGGATCTACTGACGTGCGTGGGATGCATGCATTTTGAGAAACAAAAACCTCGGCATTCGATGTCTTTAAACTCGGTATAAATTCTACAGCAAAAAGCCATATTGAGCAAAATGCAAACAGAGTAGAAGTATAACCTGTTTTCTTCATTGATGCCCTCCTCCAGAGACAGATGTATCAGGTAGAAGGAACCCTCCAGTACGGTTTCATTCGGAATATTCCCATTGAGCGCGTCCATACAACATTTATCTCGTAAATGAAACTGAACACTTCAGGCCGATTTCGGGTGTCTTTATTTCTTTGATATCGCATCATTTTCAGCTGTGCAACGTGGCCAACATTCGAAGAACACAACCGACCTTACTTTTATGCTTACCTTTGTATCCTATTCTTATTGTCCAATCAATGTATTTCAGTTATTGAGGAAAGTTAAAACACTCGGGAATTGGATAAGAAACAAGTCTATCAGTACATCGTTACCAGGGAAGCTTCACGAGGGCGTGAACTATAACTGTACTGTTATGCAGATGAATCTGAGTATATAATTGAGTGACTGGCTATCGACACCAGTACTGGGGTGGATAGAAGGGAGCACTGAATTTGTCAATGGAGGAGTATACGTGTTAATCCATGGGAGAGAACTACGCATTTTTTGTGTGTGATGACTGTAATTGTGAGAATGTGAGAGAATCAATACTATGTCGGATTTTTTGCTTCACAAAACGGATTTTTTTAACCACTAATTGGAATACTGTTGGCTCACTGTAGCTAAAATTGCTACAGAGTACTAAGTTTTTTTCTGTCGCAAGTGATAATTTTTTAAAACTACTGGATCGATACTATGGGCCAGGATATTGACCAGTTTGCACATCAGGCTTAGCTGAGGAGTTTAATTCATGCTACTCCTGAAAAATAGGGATTGGAGGGAACTTCCGCATACTCTAAATCGCGTTTCAGCTCTGCCTGCTTGTGAATATTCAATAGCTGATCCGGGGGTGCCATCTCGTGGTCGAGTACTGTAACTAAGTGCTTAAATTTGCAGGTCTATAGATGAGAGTGTCTACATCTGCAGAAAGGGGTTAATTTGCTGAAGAGTTCTGAAATGCCACGCTCGCTGGGGAAAAAAAAAAAAGTTACGTCGCTGAGTGCCAGTGCATACACAGGATTTTGTTCTATGCTTCAAGTCAGACGGGAGAGGGAGTTGGAAGTGCATGGCGAAGCGCATTTTTTTCTTTTTTTTTTTTTACTTCATACCAAACATTAAACAATATTTCAATGTCAAAAAATAAAAATCATAATAATAATAATAATAATAATAATAATAATACTAATAATACAAAACCCAAAACCAGTGAAGTTGGCACATTGTGTAAATTGTAAATAAAAACAGAATACAATGATTTACAATTCCTTTTCAACCTATAATCAATTGAATACACTGCAAAGACAAGTTACTTAATGTTCGAACAGGTGAACTTTGTAATTTTTTTGCAAATATTAGCTCATTTGGAATTTGATGCCTGCAACATGTTTCAAAAAAGCTGGCACAAGTGGCAAAAAAGAGAGAGAGTTGAGGAATGCTCATCAAACACTTATTTGGAACATCCCACAGGTGAACAGGCTAATTGGGAACAGGTGGGTGCCATGATTGGGTATAAAAGCGGCTCCCCTGAAATGCTCAGTCATTCACAAACAAGGATGGGGCGAGGGTCACCACTTAGTGAACAAATGCATGAACTGATTGTCGAACAGTTTAAAAACAACATTCCTCAACGAGCTATTGCAAGAAATTTAGGGATTTCATCATCTATGGTCCGTAATATTGTCAAAAGGTTCAGAGAATCTGGAAAAATCACTGCACGTAAGCGACAAGGCCGAAAACCAACATTGAATGCCCGTGACCTTCGATCCCTCAAGCGGTACTGAATCAAACACCGACATCAGTGTGTAAAGGACATCACCACATGGGCTCAGGAACACTTCAGAAAACCACTGTCAGTAACTACAGTTCGTCGCTACACCTGCAAGTGCAAGTTAAAACTCTACAATGCAAAGCGAAAGCCATTTATCAACAGCACCCAGAAACGCCGCCGGCTTCGCTGGGCCCAAGCTCATCTAAGATGGACAGATGCAAAGTGGAAAAGAGTTCTGTGATCTGACGAGTACACATTTCAAATTGTTTTTGGAAACTGTGGACGTCGTGTCCTCCGAACCAAAGAGGAAAAGAACCATCCGGACTGTTATAGGCGCAAAGTTCAAAAGCCAGCATCTGTGATGGTATGGGGGTGTATTAGTGCCCAAGGCATGGGCAACTTACACATATGTGAAGGCACCATTAATGCTGAAAGGTATAAACAGGTTTTGGAGCAACATATGTTGCCATCCAAGCAACGTCTTTTTCATGGACGCCCCTGCTTATTTCAGCAAGACAATGCCAAGCCACATTCTGCACGTGTTACAACAGCATGGGTCCGTAGTAAAAGAGTGCAGGGACTAGACTGGCCTGCCTGTAGTTCAGACCTGTCTCCCATTGAAAATGTGTGGCGCATTATGAAGCGTAAAATACAACAACGGAGACCCTGGACTGTTGATCAACTTAAGCTGTATATCAAGCAAGAATGGGAAAGAGTTCCACCTGACAAGCTTCAAAAATTGGTCTCCTCAGTTCCCAAACGTTTACTGAGTGTCGTTAAAAGGAAAGGCGATGTAACACGGTGGTAAAAAGGCCCCTGTGTTAACTTTTTTGCAATGTGTTGCTGCCTTTAAATTAGTTAATGTTTATTGATTAATATTGATATCATATTGATTAATGATTATTTGCAAAAAAAAAAAAAAAAAGTTTCTCTGTTTGAACATTAAACATCTTGTCTTTGCAGTGTAATAAATTGAATACAAGTTGAAAAGGATTTGCAAATCATTGTATTCTGTTTTTATCTCCGATTTACACAATGTGCCAACTTCACTGGTTTTGGGTTTTGTACAATTCATGATTAACTTAACAAAAACAGATCCTCCCCTGACTGGATTTGACCTCATGCACGGGCAATTCAACTTTTTCAACGGACAAATGTGGCGACCTTCCTCTCTCCATCATGGATTTCGGTTTGAGGATTTGGGATATCACAGCCTGCTCCGAAAGGCAATGGCACCTGGCACACTGATTGGTTTAACTGGCATAACGCCCAAACCACGCCTATGCATAATGTAACGGGCAAAGCTGGTGTTTTAGGGACATAGGCAGGTGTACAAGATAGCAACTTTCGCGGGGGAACCCCTCTTACGCAATGCAAAATCCCAAAATAACGGATTTAGGGACTCTGGCATAAGATAGGGGCCAAAGACTTTCTGTTTGTATTGTAAGTGGATTTTAAAAAGAGGACTCCATTATGTGTTCACTAGCCAACAAACTAGGGGCACAAACCTGTGGGGTTTCAGATTTGGCGACCTGGGGGCTGGTGTCACTGTCCGATACCTCCTCATCTTTGGACGCCTCCTCAGCAGCTGGAGACAAACAGACACATATAAACCTCACATTAGACTAACACATGTGGACATGTGGACTCGTAAGAGGCTTGTGGGACGCACAGGCATTCACAACAAGCGCTGAACACCACACTCAGCTTTGACTAGAGGACAAATTATCAACACAATCAATGAGCAACACCAGCCAAAGTGTCAAAACATTAAGTCCTCTTTATGTGATGTTCCAATCGTGAGCAGCGTCCCAGGAGTGTATGAGTTGGTCAGGAGCACTGTTCCTATAATGCATGTTTTTCTGGTGGGGAAAACTGGAGTACCCAGAGAAAGCCCACATGAACACTGGGAGAACATGCAGAAAGGCCCCAGGTCAGATTCGAACCCACGACTTCCTTGCTGTGAGGTGACAGTGCTAAAGTCCACGCAGAAAGGCCCCAGGTCAGATTCGAACCCACGACTTCCTTGCTGTGAGGTGAAAGTGCTAAAACCACTGTGCCGCCGTGCTGCCTTAAGTCGGCAGCAATCTAGGTCAGAAGATTCACTTCTTGGAGACACTCTAATGTTTTTCAAGGAAAATGACCTTTGACAGTACAGCATGAGTGTGCAAACTGCTCACAAAGCCCCAGCAACCCTCACAGCAAAAAAAAAAAAAGAAGAGATGGAAAAATGACAGTAAATCATGTCATTTTGTCCTGTGATGGGGAGAGGCTGGGGTTCCTCTCCGTTCCTCCGCTATAAGCATATCTAGATCGACGGGAGGGCTCGTTTGGGATAGGCTGGATGGGGGCGCAGTTCTTACCCTTTGCTGGGTCATCAGGGGTGGAGGTCTCCTCAGATGGAGCAGAACCTCTCTTCTTCTTCTCCTTCTTTTCTTTTTTCTTCCCTTCTTTGCTTTTCTTGCTCTTTGGTGTGGACCCCTCAGCTGCGGTTGCAGGTTCAAGAACGGCCTGAAAGCGATTCAGGTCATTCAGAGGTGTGGAGAAAACAGAATCAACCACAGCCCTCCACAGGAGAAACTGACATATTGCAGTTCAATAAAGTTCAATAAAGACCATGGGCTCAGGTCCAGCTACTGCGCAAGTACAGATAAACATTCCTTTTAACTCTCTTTTTTGGGGAAGTCTAAGTAAAATGGAAGGAGTCTCTGTCTGTCTGTCAGTCTCTCTGTCTGTATCTCTGTATGTATGCTTGCATTCTGTCCTTTGATTTTCTCTACAAGGGTACAACCGATCAACTTCACACTCGGCAGGTGTTTTACTAAGGAGCCAAAAATGTAAAGATTTAAATGTGAAGTTGTTGAGCTCAACAACTCTGGAGAAGCCCAGTCTGCTTATAAGCCAAACCATATGCCCAGCACGTAACCCAACATAAACCCTCATACACCACTACATGTATTCAGAACCACACCCACCATATACACTAATATACCATCCAATATATGTACACCACTGCCACCATATACACTACATCACATACCCAACAATCAACCATAAATTGCATAACTGCTAAAGGTGCTAGGATTTTTTTTTAAAGGAGTAACTGGTCATCTCATTGGTCTATAAGGGAGAGATTGACAGCTCTACCCACCTGTGAGATCTCCTCTTCGCCAGGACTGGGGTCCTCTGTGGTTGGTTCTCCTGGAGCTGGGATTGGCTGGTCAGGGGCTGTATCTGAGCAAACACCACATCAACGGGCACAGCATGAAAACCCAAAACGGACACAGGTGGCAAAACCCAGTCATGTCACTCACCACAGACGTACTACAACAGGGGGTGGTTTCACGAAGCAGGATTACCTCGTTAGCTGGATTACTGCACCTACCCAAGCTCTAAACTCCCCAAATCTGACCAAAGACTGACGCATAAAAAGCTGTTACCGGTTTTTTTTCAGTGCAGGTATTCGGCTAACGAAGTCACTCCTGCTAATACAGTGCTGCACAGGCCTTGGGATCTATACTGAACACAGGTCCATTAATTATCCATTATTGTGGAATTATGGAGGACATTAGGGACTGAAATAGCAGCATTTTCAGTCTATGTACTACAAACCAAATTCTATCTTATTAGTTAATGAGAAAACAAAGTTCTGTCGCCCTAAGAGTCAATCAACAAAACAAAACAAAAATGGAACATGGGAGACAAAATCTGTGCCACGCCCCCAAATATAAGAAACATTCAATAAATCTACAAAAAGCACAGTAGAAAGACAAAGAAATGGCGGAATAAAAAAAGTCACCTTCCGAAGGGACGATCTCGGGGCTCTTGGGTTCAGTCACTTCCTGTAAACATCAAACACGAAGTCATCGCTCAGTGTGACCCACAACCTCACTCCCCAGATTAGAGTAAAAACACTGCTTAAAACTGAGATTTTAATTTATTAAGCCAGAGAAAAGAAAGAAAATTTTCATCTTTAGCAATTTCCTCTTAATTTGAATTGTCGACAGAGAGTGCAAGCGTATCCTAAAAGCTGATGGACACCATATAAAGGGCAATGAACAAGATGTGAATGAAACATGAAAATGAAGAGTCTTTACAAAAATAAAGCTTTCCCATCACCCTTTGTAATGCAGTAAGTTACCATTTAAAGCATAAAATAGTATCAATACTGTGTACATTTAGAAAATAATTTTCACTCAAAATGGTACCCAGATGTCAAGTTTACTCCTGTCTTTGTTTCGTGTATCCCCAGTCTGCATAGAGCGTGAAGTAACCCAAAGATCTGACACTTACGCATATATAGTACTGTCAGGTCCATAAATATTAGTTTATTGACAATGTTATTGTTCATTTAGCCATCTACTACTCCACATTGGAGATTAAACTATACAATGAATATGAGCTCAAAGTGCAGACTCTCAGCTTTAATTAGAGGTCATTTACCTCAGAAAAGGGTGGACAATCCAGAAATTACTGAACTTGTACACTGGGTCCCCCTTTTTTTAAAGCGCCAAAATTTATTGTACATTTGGCTATCCAGCTGTTCTATGACTAGATTTGAGTTGTCCTATATCATTTCATTGACATGTAAGCAGATAAAATGGGGTTGATTTGAAGTTAGACATTTGTGTTTTCAATCTGTTGTTGTAACTTCTCAATATACAGTAAATTCAAGAATTATCACTGCCGCTACAGCAAGCCATAATTCAACTGAAAAATCAAAACAAAGCTTCATAGAAGCAGCAAAAACTAACGTGTGGCCAAATCAACCATTTTGTTTATTCTAAGAGATGAACAAAGCTTTAGTGAGCTCCAGAACACCAAAAGGCCAAGTATGGTGGATAAGAGTAGATCTCCCCCCCTTTCCCAACTTTCCCAAGGCCAGACTATAAAAGACTCCAAAAATGATTTTCACAACATGAAAGTTTGATGCATAGCTTGCATTTGAATTGATTTTAAATGCATGCCGTGAGGTGAACTTTCACAATGCACCAATTACCAATTTACTAAATTATTCAATTACCAAGGCTTTGACGCAAGAGCGTTAGTAATTTAAAAGCCTACATTATTATCCCTTTGCGGCACAGTCTGCAGATGCGCTTCCCCGCAAAAGTAGCCTGTTTTTTTGGAAACATTTTGATGAAGTGCAATCTTAAAAAAAATTAGGTAGCACTGCTGGAAAAAAAGGTTGAATCACATTCATGCAAAATATGTGCTGTTCAATGGCTATTTAAGTTTATAGATGCTGCATTCCAGTGGATGGTGGTCCACTAACATGGCAGAAAAGCAATGAGTGTAAATACCTCCACACCGCCAAGATGGCAAGATGCTATCTCGCTGTGCCTAGCGAGAGGGTATTCCCCACTGCACGGGATATAGTGACTGCAAAGAGGTCTACACTTAGTGCACTATAAGTTGTTTTTCATTCATGGTCCATGTTTAAAAGAAGAAGGTGTCATACCTTAAATTCGAATTTAATTTGTTTTTATATAATTTTAAGTTTTTATTTTTTATTTAAAGGGCAGAAATGTTTTACAAAATAAATGGAAGACAAAGTTATATTTGTCTTGCCTTTTTTGTTGTTGTTGTTGATGTCAGCATTCGAGAGAAGTAAATACAGAGGTTTTATCTCCAGTCAGATGAAATACACTGGGCAAGTCTCAAAATCAACAAGTTTTCCAAGAAACACCCACAAAAAAAAAGCCGGTACAGTTCTGGAACAGCATTCTATGGGCAGACGAGATAATTATCAATATGTATGCGAATGTTGAGAAGAGTATGGAGAAGACAAGGCAGTGCTTATGATATGAAGCAAAAAACCTAATGTGTGAAGCATGCTAATGTAAAGGCATGTATGGCTGCCAATGGAATAAGTTTTATTGTATTTATTCATTTTGTGACTGCTGACATGAAACATTCTGAACTATATAGGGCTATATTATCCAATCAGATTCAGTCAAATGCTACACAACTCATTCCATGGTGCTTCACATTGCAGATGGACAATGATCTGAAGCAAAGTGCAAAAACAACCTGACAATTTTTAAGGCAAAGACATAGAATGCTCTAGAATGGCCAATCAGTTACCTGTCCTGAATCCAACACAGCGAGATATTCACTTGCAAAATGCTCCAAGAACAAACAGGAACTGAACATAGTAGAACTGATATGGGTCCCAGGCATCAGGCAGTCACTTACTGCAAAGGATTTGCAGCCAAGCATTAAAAATGAAAATTTAATTTGTCATTTTCTTGGTTTTACCAAATACTTGTGAGCCCCTAAAACTGTCAGCTATAAAAACTGTTATAATTCACACACAACACATACAATATTTTATGAAAAGTCCTTAAATTAAGCCTGATAATCTATCCTTTATGCACATCTTAAGTAATTTAAAATCCATTGTGGTGGCACACAGAGCCAAAACGATGAAAACTGTGTCACTGTCCAAATAATTACGGACCTGACAGTATATTGCCACCCTGACACTTGCACGATTTTTGTCGGCAGTGTTCGCAGAGTTTGTGTAGTGTTTACGCATGGTTCACGTGAACACTGCGTGCCGAATTTTTGAACATTTCAAAATTCTCTCCAAAACATGGCACACACACCCGCACCCTTCACACACTCCTCACGCTCGTTGCCGAAGATTTTAATCATTGCCACGACGCACTGCGGGAACAAAAATCAAGTGCCGTGGTGGCATAAGGATACCGCATGCACTCGCACATGGAGTGTAGTGTTTTACCTGACCAGGAGAGGGTGCTGGTCCCTCCTCTCCCTTTGAAACAGGAGAGGTGGGCGTGGCGGGGACACCAGCGTCAGCAGCAGATCCAGGGTCAGTCAAGGTCTTCACAGCTTCAACTGCAGAAAAACGCCAGCTCCGATATTTCAACAAGCAGCGTTACTTTAAAAAGGAACAATGGCTTGGTTTCTGCCGTGACACCGGCAGCCAAAATGCACGAAACCAGGTGAGGCGAGTTAACCATTTAATCATCTGCCAAGTTAAAACGATACATGCAGACCATGTGGTTTTCCAAGACCAGGAATATAGATCACTTTACTTTAAGTTTACCCTGAAAATTCTTCGTAAGGATGGATTTTGGTCTCTCCTTGAATCAATCTTGTATTCTCACCATGTGGCTTCTTGCATCAGCAGAATTGTGAAATGTCACTATCATCCATACCAGCAGGGGGAGTACCTCCATCTTCTGAAGAGTCCTCACTGCCACTTTCCAGCACAGCCGTCTTGGGCGTGGCCAGCATTGCCTTCGACGACACTGGGGCTTTCTGGTGGTGCGTAGGAAATCAAACCTGAAACATTTCTTTGCACAATATCTCACTTTGAAGCTCCTAGCTTCAGCCTCCAAACTTGACAAAAGGAACATTAGACAGATTGGTAATGCCTTTACAGATGGCAGTTCCTCAATCAATTTTTGGGTCAGAGATGAGAGAGGATGACGTAAGCAAGAGAAGTAAGCCCAGGGACTGTTCTGCTCACCCTTAGCTCAGCCTCTTCCTCGCTGGTGGAAGAATCTGTGGTCTCTCCCTTCCCAGATGGTTCCGGAGTATGGGGCAGGGCAGAGGGTTTGGACTGAGGTGTGATCAGCACAGCTTTCATCTTGGGAGACAACATCACCTTCTGATTGAAACAAAATCGAGAAGTGGGGGGGAAACGCAAATGTTAGGAATTTGGAAACTGTGGTTTATCCCTAATCATGCACAGTCCATGTCAAACACACCTTCACTATGACCTCATTATCCGTCTCTGAGCTCTCGCTGTCCACATCGGCTATAACTGTGTTTCTGGGCGTGGCCTTGATTAGACTTGCTGTTGCCCCGCCCACCAGTTTCTCTGCAGCCGCCACAGCTGCTGTCCGGGCTGGATTGGCTCCTGTGGTCTGTTCATGACATAATAATGCAAGTGGTGGTCAGTTTAAGACTGACAGTAAAGCTGTTACAATATGCAAGATACACGTTTTACATGAGCTGACATAGACTGAATAAAAACATGGATGGGGCAACCATGACATCACACATTTGGTTTCAGCATACCATTTAGGAGGCCTCGATTTTGGCAATTTGAATAGCACCATTTTGCTTTGAAACCAGAGGTGATTCCTATTGGACAAGAGCGTGAATTTAAGATCCAGGGAGGAGCAGGGGATGGATCTACGTGTGGATCTGACCATATCTGAGGAGGATCAGAGGATAGCCACGCCCCTAAAGCATATTCTGGCTTTATCCTTTATTCTAGTCTATTTGGGACCATAATTTGCTAAAAACGATCATCATGATATATTGAAGGAGACTTGAAACCTGCGATAGATACCATAAAGTAATGTGGGAAATCATTATTTAAATAATAAATTAGGTGGGAAAGTAGGGTCTTTTTCTCATGGCATTGAACTTCTTTCTGCAATCACTGACATCGCCATCTGCTGGCCATGAAATAGAATGGAAAATGTAGAGTTTTTCGCATTGGCCTCAGTTTTCAGACCCGGGCCCTGCGTCCATCTTTTCAGTCTAGGGAGCTGACCAGCCCTGCTCCTCTACTGTTTGGAAGATTCACACATCAGCACCAATTAAGTAGCCTTCATTCACCAGCAAGATACCTCAACTGAGCCACTAATTTGTAGTTGTGACGAATATGGGTTGAGATGAAAATCTACAGGCCAGCAGATCTCCACGAACAGCCGAGGCTGCCCTGCTCTAGCTGCTCAATGGGAATGCGCTTTGTTTGGTTTGCAGATAACAAAAAAAAAAAACAATGAACGCCTGGATGCATTCTTGGAAGCAAGCCGTGGTTAGCCTTTCATTACTGACATTTTCCCATGCATACAAGCCAGTAATTAGCATCCATGGAGAAACAAGCCTTGTTTTGATAGAATAATGGGTGGGGATACAACAGCGCAGCAGGGGAAATTCATGCATAACTTGTTATATAGAAAGAGACACCACAACATGTCTACACAGGCTAGCGTTATAGAAGCAAAAATGCATCCATGCGCATTTTCACTGCACAAAAATTCAGGAAGAAAGCCTGCTAGTGCCAGATAAAAGAGGTATAATCAGGCAAGAGCATTATGAAGCTAATCTGTAAACACATACAGCTTAATGAGCCTAGCAGGTCATAACGCACAAAATATAAAAGCCAATTGCTTGATCTTACACAGCTGCAAGCACAGGATGTAGAAGCTCAAAATCAACATAATGAATCAAGCCAACAGGCAGGAGACTGGCTACTCTGTCCAAAATAAACTACCCAAAGTGAACCCAAAAGAAAGTTCTGGTTGCACATTATCCAGGTTTTCTTCAGCAGTCCCAAGGCAAACCATAATTCAATTTCTAGTGAAGAGAAGGCCAAAAGCCAATTTCTAAGCCCTCCTGACACACAAAAAATATCCTCAAGTAGGTTCGTTGAAATGCTTACGACAGGAAAATCGTCTCCAATATGTGTGCTTCAACTAGTGGTTAATGTATTATTTCTCGTGTACAGCAGTTTCTTGTTCAACTGGATATTTGAGAAATGCAGACCAAAACTAGTGCCTTTGTGCTAAAGTGGGAAATAAGGATCCTGCATCTTTGTACTTCTGCAAGTTGCTCGGGATAAAGTCAAACAGAATTGAATGGTTCAGGAGAAATATAATGCATGCCATAAAATTATGGAGTTGAATATCGGGTGGGTACATATAGTGCCGCACTCCTACAGACTCTGGGTTTTGGCATCGTCACTCAATAGCCGTGAGAAACCGACCTTTCTCGACGGAGCCTTCTCCTCCTCGTCATCGTCCGAGCTCTCACTCTCTGTGCTCTCGCTATCCAAGCATACGGCCTTCTTTCCTGCGACGAGGGATTTGAGTGGAGCTTTAGCCTTGTTGACGGAGGGCTGGACAAGCTGGACCAGAGACATCTGAGGCCTCTTCGTCAGAGTGTCAGCCTCGGAATCCGATGAGTCCGTGTCATTGCTCTCCTCCCTCTTATTGGAAGCCGAGGCCTTGGTCTTGCCGAGGGCTGCTGCGGCAACCAAGTTTCCCGCTAGGACCTGACAAGCCTTTGTCTTTGGGAAGACAGAAGCCCACGAATTGACAAAGTCAAATAGTACAACGGGCTCTGGAGTAGCACCAAGGACAACAGCAGCGGGACACCGTCTGAGACCAACACTCCCTGCTAACTTCTAGTATCCAAACTATCCATTCCTAAGGGCATCTCCCATAGCCTCAATTTCCAGAATCTCAACTTTCTGCCGCTTGAAATAACACCAGAATATTATCATGTATCCATAATTTATGGGTCATTCCACAATATTCTGCATGCCAGAGTCAAAATTTAGGAACATAAGCAGGGCATGAATTGCAAGTTAGTAGTCACAACCAACAAGGATTTACCTCAAGTTTTGGTTACTGCAGTATATTGCACTACAAAATGCACTACATTGGTTTCATCTTGCATGGCTCATACGCCTCTTACACTTCGATTAATGCTTCACAAAATAAATTCACTGAGCCCTTTTATAGATTTGAAAAAAGAAAGAAGTGCACGCACATCAAGTTCGTAATACAGGTGCAGGACCAAATGGAATCAGTATAACCAAGGAAAGTAGAGTTTGCACACTGAAGATATGCTCCCAAATAGTCAATTTATTGATGCGTCAACCTTGCGGTTTTCATCACAATCATGCTCCGTTGAAAACCGCGAGGTCGAAACATCAATAAGTTGACTATTTGGGAGCATATGTACAGTGGGCAGACTCTACTTTCCTTCCTTTTATAGATTTACCAATTATTCATTTACCTAGAATAATTAATAAACTATTGAACAAACGGCAACAAAATGGTTGTTCGCCTGAAACATCATCCACATGATCACACCATTAGAGGTGGAGCCTTTTCCTCCTCGCTTTCGGATTCATCGGAGCTCCCGCTCTCCAAGCTGTCAGCCTTCTCCTCCGAAGCAGGGGCCTTGGTTCCAGCTTTACACGGGTTGAGAATGACCACACCAGGCTTTACTGTTCCCCTTGAGCCCCCCTTCCTGGGTGTTTGCTTGGCTGGGGTGGCAGCAGCTGCAAGTTCTGGCATCACTGGCACTTCCTACATCCAAATGCAAATAGAAACTTTTAGGGCCTACAGTTGGTATTAATAGCAGAATTGCCGCAGGTTTGCACTTTCTATATCGGATAAAAAACACTTTTAAGGGGTCAAGCCCGGGTTCCCTCAATTTAAGTACTTCTAAACACTAAACACACATAAAAATTGTGTCAACTGAAAAAAAGCTCAGAAAGGACTTTGATTTTAATCAAATTTAATAAGTTTGTTCCCGTGAAAACAATACATTATTGGCGAAAAATGTGAAATCTTGTGGGAACAATATCTCAGAAACTATACCATATTTTCCTGCAATTCTTTTTTTGTTTTGAAGCTAATGTCACCAGCTATACAATGACATACTCATTCTGGGTATTTTCATGGGAAAATATTTTGAAAAATTATTTGGTCATAGAATTTTAGAAACAGGTGGCAGAACCTGCCTGGCAGATGGATCATAAATACACCATGTATCCACCTACCTAAAAATGGCTATGTCATTGATTAGAACACAACAAACTGATGCTATGGTGAGAATTTCAGAGCAATACCTTGAAAAATGTGGATTTTATGCCTGCCACAGGCCTGATAAACTATGAAATTTTGCGATGCGAGAGCGCAATCCAGAAAAGGCCACTGCAGTGAACAACTGGATGCTCTATAGGCATGAGTGTTCTACGCAGTTGCACTCCTGAGGCAGGAATAGAACACTGACCCCTTCGGATCACAGCATGAAAGAATTTCCAGGGTCGCACAACCTCGTCTCAAGGCAGACTCAGTCCTATGTGAACAGATGGTCAAAAATAACCTGAATTACCCCTGGGTCAGCAGGTTTTAGCCCGCACAGCTGAAACAGCTCAAAGTTGCGTGCATTTCAGCATTTAAAAACAGGAGCTCAACTACTTCCAAAAAAATTGAAAAATTAATTTATGTTTGGTTAACTACCAAGCAAGCAATCAGGAGAAATGGGATCAAGTTCTGCAACTGTACTACACATATAAAAATTACAGTAAGAACAACAGAGTCATGACATTATACTGGATTTAAAAACTCAGCTACACATCAAAACTGAGTCCTCACAGAATGACCAAATCAGCAATCACTCAAGTAAAGAGTGCATTTCAACTCTTATAATCAAAGCATCAACAGTATTTCCTTGTGTGATCAAAATGTGAAAAACTAAAAATATTGTTCCACGTGAATTATTTTAACCATTGGGTTGACTTTCACATATTCATACTATGACCGACAAACCAGCTATTTCACATGCATGACAGTTGTGCTGAGGTAGAAATAGAGAATCTTACATGAGTGATCATGTCATACGACAATTATGGAGCAAATTAACTCAGCTCACAACTTTCATATGGAAGAACCAAGAGCATAAGATTCTGTTTATCACATAACTGAATTGTGTAATTCAATAGAAAGCAAACATAATTTTGGTTAGCGCCTTAAGGGCAAGTCACATTATATGTTAGCACTGAGCTAACTCCATCAGTCTGCTAATCAGTCAATCAATGAGTCACAATAATGAAACAGGCAAGGGTTTCCAAAGTCACAGTCAACTGAGCTGCTAGCTGTTAGCTCGCAAGCCAACAAACTAGTTACATAATGGTTAAGGAAAGGTATTGAGTACTTGCCAGCTAGTTAGAAAAGTAATGTTATCTTAGTTCTAGGAGAAGCACTTGGCTAGCTCGCTACAGCACTACACCATACTGATTTAATCAATGTTAACACTTGGCATTCACTTTGGCTGACTATTAACAGTGTGACGCAACACAAGCAATTTTTTCCCCCACGCTCTCAGCCAATGAAATTTTTGCAAAATTATAAGTACCCAAGGTAATATCAAAAACATATCATGAGCTGGGATGACGAGGAAATACTAGTTAAGTAATCAATCTTCTTTCTGTTTTGATCCCATTCAAGCATGTATTAATTAGCACCTAATTTTCCACCCGTGGCGTTTCATATTCTAAATTGATTGCCAAATGTCAAGTCTCACCCAGATTTGAAGAATATACTACGAAACACAAGATGGATTTCACTAACACATGCTAAAAGGAATACATTGCCGATTTTCAACAAGCTTTGTAAAATTACATTGTGCTTAGTATATGCAAATGAGCAATGTTTAACTTTCCTCAATATTGCCCGGACCGAGAATTTTCCATTTCGTTGCCAGACATTCTCTCAAACTGAACCATAGATTGTATTTTCACATTTTTCGTATGCCCGCCTCCGCGGATCGAGAGAGGCTAGCCCAGCCCGTCAGATCCAAACTCAAAACGTCCAGTCCCCATGCTTTCAATGTACCATATCGTGGATTGTGCATCGATGGAAAAAGAAGTGGAGTCAATGAGCTGCAGCGAATATAACAGGAGCATGTTTCTCTTGGATGAAAGTGCTCAGTCTGCAGAGAAAGGGGTACAAGGATGTGTAACGCTACACCAAAGCTTCAGGCCACACAAGGACAGGAGAGCATACTTCAGAATCCAAAAAAAGAAAATGAATTTTAAAAAAAAATTTAAAAAAACGACCGCAGGCAGTGGGACAAAACGATCATCCATAACATCTCATGTACAGGACAATAGCGACTATATTTTATTACTAACATGGAGTCTGTATGTTCTAACCTGCAATTCCAGAAGTTCGCTTGGTTTTACTGAGGACACGCCCATGTTCTACTAATAAATCCCTGCTCCTCTAATCATGGTCCTTGAGGTCTGAGGACCCCTGGCTTTCCATTTACACTTGACCTTAGAGTCACATGTCCCGACAGCCTGGCTAATCGGCAGTGCCAACTGTTTTAACGACCAACCAGGGAGGACAGAAAAGCAGGGACGAATTTGGATTGAAGGGCCAGGCTTGAGGATGCCCAGAATAAATGTTTTTCTTAAATGCACAAATAGTCTCCATCTTTATTTGATTTTATTTTATTTAGTATAGGTAAGGAGGTGAAAGTAAAGTCAGGCAACCAGAATCCTGTTACCACGGAAACAATAGAATCGTACAGCAGGCCGTTATTGATCCCGTGACACTGAGACACGACATAAGCTTTCCGGCATCAGACCGACCTGCAGTATGGGAACCTCTTGCCCAGTCGAGTCATCGCTGCTGCCAGCCTTCACCTCGGAAGCAGGGCCGCCCTGAAGGGCGGTGACATCACTCATCACCACAGAGGAGGAGCGCACTCCATTCTGAGAGCCTGATGGGTGAGATTTACTTGAAAATATGTGCAACAATGTAGATATTCTAAAACAAACTGCATCTTTGAACCCATGCACTGGATTTCACATTTAGAAGCTGAACAGTTCCCATAATCAATTATCCAGTGCTTCAGTTCTACTTTGTTTCCTCCAACTACAATATGCTATTCCAGCCAATGATAAGTGAATGAGAAATAAAAACCAAATATTCATTCACACCTTCTGACAGCAAGTAAATTATGCTAACTAGAACGGGCACTCAGTAGAGCGCATACCTTCGCCGACGCCACTGAATCCCTCGCCACTGGCGTTGGTTTCATGCCGATCGGATAAAAATTGACCGAGATATGGCCGAAAGTCGGTTTTGACCTTTTCGTGGCCTTGACCTTGACCTTTGACTCGATCACTCCCAAAATCTAATCGATTGATCCTCAGGTCATGCCAAATCAACCCACCAAATTTTATGAAATTCCGTTTTGTACTTTTTGAGTTATTCGATACACATACATACACACAGACAGACGCACAAACAAACTAGAACGGGCACTCGGTAGAGCGCATACCTTCGCCGACGCCACTGAATCCCTCGCCACTGGCGTTGGTTTCATGCCGATCGGATAAAAATTGACCGAGATATGGCCGAAAGTCGGTTTTGACCTTTTCGTGGCCTTGACCTTGACCTTTGACCCGATCACTCCCAAAATCTAATCGATTGATCCTCAGGTCATGCCAAATCAACCCACCAAATTTTATGAAATTCCGTTTGGTACTTTTTGAGTTATTCGATACACATACAGACAGACACACAAACAAATAAATACACAGGGATCAAAACATTACCTTCGTCAGCGAAGTCGCTGGCGAAGGTAATAAATACACGGGGATCAAAACATTACCTTCGTCAGCGAAGTCGCTGGCGAAGGTAACAAGCAGTCAACAAGACAGGTGATTTTGGGTCTCCATGAACAGGAAAAGCAACACCATCTTAACAGTACCTAACAAACATTAGCAATTATTTAATGGAGATAACAGCTGAATGACAACATGATCCATCCTCCTACTTTAGAACAACTTCATTATAACGGAACTTACTAGAATCTATTGGTACAACCGTCTCAATCACGGTGTAACTAACCATTAGAGTCCTTCGATGCTTGTGATTCAGCAGAGGCCGAATCAGTGTTAGTGGGGGCTCCAGCCAATTCAACAGGCTTCAGGTCCACTGTTTCACTCCCGTTTTTAGCAGTCGAATCTAGGAGAGAATTTTCAATAAAATGTTAAATGGACCGCACAGTTTTTTTTTTTTTTTTTGGAGAGGAACAAGCTTCATAACCTGATCATACCATAACAGACACTGCTTTTGTTCTGTTGGCTACATTACTCTCACTGCTGCAACACCTTCCAAATGCACACAGGAATCATTCCGTACAGCTGAATGAGTCAAACTGCACCGTTTCTTCCAAGCTGTCAGCTTTTGGAATTTTCACTGAACTTTCAAGAGCTTTGTCCATTGAAAAAAGCTTGTACACACTTGTAAAGATATTTTCAAATGACAGTCAAATTAACAGAAAGTTATAAGTTGCCCAGGATGAGAGCATTTGGTATGCAAATCATATTCATGTGACAAACAAAGGGTCCATTTCAACAGCTTCAGAAGTCACCAGTACCTGGAGAAACTGCATCTTCATATTTTTCCTGTTTTTCAGGGTCAGGCGTGTCCACAAAGGTTGCATCAATGTCAGCTACCTCCTCCGTCTTCACAGAATCCGAGGTTCTGAAGCAGTAACATATTAATTTAATGAATTTAAATATGCATTGCTCGCAGATGAGATGATTGTCAAAGTAAATATCAACTGGGCCTGAGTAGAAAAGAAAATGAGAACGATTCATAATTTTCAAACTTTAACTGCTAGCTGAAATATCCCACTACTGCACAGACACACCGATTAAAAACAAAAATGTTCTAATTACATCTGACTAATTTGATGCAATACACAATGCAAAGTCAAAAGGGAAATTGACAATTATGAGAAAATACAAGTTTAAACTGCATTAAGCACTGACACAAGTCATTGCGGAGGAAAGATTCATTTTTGGAGACAATAATATTTCATAACGTCTCTGAGGGACAAGGAGGACTCCAAGGAGGACTGAGAGGATTACATTTTTAGCAAATTCACAATATGCTTACAAAGGAACAGCACAGAAAAACAAAGAAGTCTCACGCAACTGGTGAGATCAGTGTTTGACTAGCCGACATTAATTCCAGAACAATGATGATTTGCCAAAGTACATGAATATTTTACGTTTTATTAACCTTCATTGCCATTACCTTCATCGGCGCAAACAGAGCAGCGCATATTAAATGTCACCACGAATTTATTTCGGTATAAAGATCTGGAAGTGGTTGTGCTTCTCGTGCTGGTCGCTCTACAGTCAGTAGTACATACCGTGCTGTGGGGGAGGGTGTTACAGTGTAAACATTCCATCATCGCTGCAGCGCAAAACAGGCAGGGAATATCGTGTATTCATGTGATAAGCCTCAGATAAAACGCGTTTCCTTTATTGCGCATCTTTCAGGTCAACAAATTGAATACTCAAACTCAAGAATGCAGACACAAAACAAGCAAAACAAGATGAAGCAGGACGGGGATGGACAATTTATCGCTCATTAATTTATGTGCAACTCGTATAACGATATGGAGCGACTTACTTAGCCCAGCTCTTGTAGATATCATGCAGAGTAGCCGCCGCCGCCGCAGTTTCATTCTGGGCAACATCGGAGTAACATGGTTATAAGTCAGAGAACTACGCCCCCCACACTGCGAACATAGCGCAGGAAGCGTATCATAGAATATCCCCGCACTATGAATACAATAAATCAGTAAATTTTTAAATCCTTTAAAAATGAGACGATATTAACGACAAGCGAAGTCATCAATTCTTTCGGCAATTTTACGAGTTCATGCGAAATGTCCAGTGCCAGACCAGCTATCCTGAACTCCTCGCCTAGTGTTACGTAATTAATTCACGCACGGTGTCTTCCAGGTCTGGCGAAACAACAAAAATTATATAATTCTGAAAATCTTAAGAAACTAATAGGCAATATGTAACAATTTCCGTGGGTGACCTAGCGAAATACAAGTATAGGTAAAGATTATCGATGACATTTCAATAAAACTACTGCGATCGACTCAATTATTATAAAATCATTAGCAATGGACATTCACACAAGAAGACAACCATGAGTCCAGAAAACTGGAATGCGTAATTACCTGTGTAACGTGTTTTCTCAGCACATTAGCCGCTTTCTTGTAACCGTTCTCTTTCAAATGCAAATAAATCAAATGCAATAATTCATATTTTGACGCGTCTCCATCCTCTGAATTCATAATTCGTGTCGTACAATACCCCAGTTTTGAGTGAAACTTATTTAGCCAATTAATAGCTCTATTTCGGCGAATCGACCATGCTCCCACCAAGTGTCACCTTTGAACCAGAAAATCGCCCGTCCTCATCCCTGCCACTTGCATCTTGGGATGTGTAGGCTGGCTCGCATTGTTCATGCTGTATGCATATGAACCATGGATTAAAGGGCATCTGAAGTCGATTCTCATTGTTTTTGTTTATCGGCCAATCAGCGAGCCGCACCAGTGCAAAGGAGCCGAAATAGAAGGAATATCTACGAATGTACATAAAACATTGGTTTATATCAGAGCCTATCTACGAGGAGCCTTACCACTCTCCATTTAGCCCCATTGTATCGAACTTGGTTGCAGTTCCACCAGAATTCCACTAGGAGTGATCGCGGGCGAGTGCAGAGTGAATGGAGTCCTATGGAGCTAGAAGGCTAAATTTGTCCCTTTCACCTCGTAATCGTTGAAAAATCGCAAATACTGTTGCATTTTCTGCAAGTTCAATATGGATTATAGGTTGAAAGTGAAATTGCCAAGAAGTTACGTCCTTTTGATTTCCTACAGGTTGGGCTGCTGTTGGCCATTACATGCTAGCATTCTGCTAATGAACGCTGATTGGTCAGTTACATTGATATAAATATATATATATATATATATATATATATATATATATATATATATATATATATATATAGAACACTAGATTGCTGATAGGGTGCACTCAAGTGAAGCATCTGTTCTAAGAGCCTATACACCCGGAAGTAAAATTCGCTCATAGACTCCCATTTATTTTAGCCTACTTTAAAATTACATTTTCAAAAACACTTGCGTGCGAGTCTGTGTTATTTTGGTATCGCTGCGCAGAGCAACAGTTTGTCTCCCTAAGTATGTGCTTTTCGGAGGATGGAAAGCGGCACACTTTCTAAAGCGAAGATCGAAATGTGACTCGCTGTTAACGTTAAAGTGCAACAGAGACGTGACGTTTAAGTGACCGATGATTTTACCTCTGATAAGATAATAGCTTGGAAGTTATCGCCGTTATAAGAAACGTTGATGAATGTCCGTATACGCTATCAAATTACACTCTGGTTTCCTCACTTCATTGTACCCTGGTTGACTATTTGAAATCACCTGATTTAATGCCAACATTGATAAAAGGAAGCGCTAGTGAAGCCTTTCTCTCCTCCTTGTCTTTTGGAGCTCTGCATAAAACAGACAAAGCGACATGTGCACTGTTTTAAATATTATGCGGGTGAGAAGTATTGTCATTGAATGTCAATTACAAGTAGCTAGCCAGTTTGTTAGCCACCTTTTTCATTTATTTATCACTAAGTCAATGCAGTCCCCGCGACGCCAAGGTAGCTTGCTGGTGACCGTTATCAATCGCTAGCGTTCGCTTTCATGGGATAGCTAATTAGCTAGCTAGCACGAAATGTGATTTTTAACTATTAAAGTGGCAACTTTGCGTTTATACATTAACTTACGCATTAAAACATTTTATTACAGCTCTTCAAATATTTATTGCTGCAAAAGGCAGCCGCACATCTCGGCATTTTCTCGCTTGTATCAACTTATTTCAAATTGGCCTCATAGGAAACTATTCATTTTTATGAAGAAGGTGGATGTATCAATATGGCGGCCGGGTCCTTCACTTTGGATAATGTAAATATGACATCATCAGCAATCTAGTGTTCTAAATATGTATATATATCTATGGTCAGTTACGGACCTGCGACTATTTACGACAGGAGAACCCACTTGATGACATCTGAAGACCGGGGCTGCGTTCCAATCCGAAAAAATGCTTGCTTCGTCGTGTTCACTTGCCCTCCAATCGAGGGGGGAATCCCCAAAAAAATCCCGGATGTAAGATGGCTGCCACTTGTAGGGTCGTTCCAATCCAGTTTTTGCAGAGGGAAGGGCGCATTTTCATTTGCTCAAGCCCTCGATTATCCTCCCTCAAACGAAGCCAACAACGAACATCCCTCCAAGCTTTGATATTGCCCAGAATGCTTTGCTCATTCTCCCTCGGTCAAAATTTCACGTCCGCCATTTTTTTCAGATGGCAAAAGGAGGAATTGTGGCAGGGATATTATCATACCAATTTAAGAAATGTGTTTGAGTAGTGTGCAATTTATGACAGAGTTATATGCAAGTAGCGAAGTTTGGGGGTGAGGGGCATCGGTTTCGCATTATTTTTAAGCATTTGTGACTTAACGTTCATTTTTGCTGTTGCTAGCCTATAAGCATCCGCGAGGACTGTTGCGGAGCTAAAAGCCACTTTCACACTGGACGCGAAACAAATTTTTCGCGCGACAGATTACATTCAAATGCAAAGACGCGAATGCACGCGAAATGCATCCATCGCACTGATCATGCAATCTGTCGTGCGAAAAATTCGTTTCGCGTCCGGAGTGAAAGAAGCTTTATTTTCCCATAAAACAGTCACACGCGATACGCTTCTGCGTGAACTGTGAAAGGTAGAACGTACACATAGATATATCTATGGAACGTACAGGCAACTAACTCACTCGGCTCCATGGCAACGCAAACTTCCGCTGGCTTGCTGACAAATGTAGAAGTGCGGAAAAAACCTGGCGATGGTCGTACCAATCCGATTTCCCACAACCCTCCCCCAAAGTCCCCTCTATTGCCCTCCCTTGCTCGGGAAGGGCTTACTCGCTTGCTACGTCATTCGGAGGGCTCACTCGAGTGGAGGGAAGAAGTGAAGGGAGTATATTATTTTGGATTGGAACGCAGCCCAAGACTACAGACCCAGCAGGTCAAGATATCAGAAATACATTTTAGGAGGATTTTTCTGTCAAACTTAATATTTATAACTGTTCTATTACCTTTCAGCAGCAGTAAGATAATGGATAAAAAATGACGTGGAGCAGCAAAGCTAGCTAACCACCGCGGTGTGCTAATGCTAACGTTAGGCTAAGCAAATAGCAGTTCGCCAACCGGCGGCTAAAATCAATGTCGCTGCATTAGCATTGTTCATGTATTAAAATAGCTTTATCGCTGATGCCAGTTGCAACCCAAAAAACCATTTGAGCCGTATTCATGTGAAATATTCGCACATTTGGGTTTTTACATTGAATTTTTCACATGTTTATTCAACCAGAGAGCTCTAACAGCTGACTGTACCAGTTGCCGATGCATTTGCTAAAATGGAACAGCAAAGCTTGCTAACCACCACGTGGTAAAATAATCCAATACAAATAACATTATGAGACAGCAAAGACGGTAAAAAGCACTACATGTTCGTAGATTAACGATGTTCCCTGCTGAAAAAAAAACAGCATTGACTGGTCAGGGGTGCGTTTCCCAAAATCACAGATGCTAACTTACGTAGTTGGGCTCATTGACAGTGAATGGACGAACTATGTAAGTTGCTAACTTAGTTAGCAACTACGTTTTTGGGAAACGCGCTCCAGGCTGGTTTAAGCTGTGTTTTGGACAGTTTCAGCTGGTCGACCAGCCCTTCACCAGCTGACTCCAGCTGAAAATACCAGCTTCGACCACCTTCATCAAGCTATAGAGACCAGCTAAGAACACAGCTCAGACCACCAGCTAGAATCAGATACAGTGACGCGCAGTCGGAGGTTATTTTGGTTAGGCAGAAACCTCCACTTTGCCTGCTTAGCAATCAGACGATTAACTAGTTTAGTAAGACTATTCGGCCGAATTATGGGCAGTTTAAGTTTCCGCGGCGTTATTACTCAGTATAGACTACATCGAACTTGAAATGCTCACGAAACTACAGATTTGCGAGTGTTTGCTTACAGGAAGCCAGAGATGTACGGTGAGGTGAGACAGTGACCCAAACTTTTATCACAGGATTTTGTGAACCTGTTCCCAAGTAACGTTACTATTCCTGATTGACAATGAAAACAATTAAGACCAAGCCTGTAGGAAGCTTGATACTGATAGAGGAGATAATGATTTCATTCATGTATATGCTGCAATTCGTGACTGCGAGGATGGAAATCGAAATAATAAATTCGGAAAAATTCTCACGGTAATTCTGTATATCGTTCAAACATTTTGTTGATCGGATTACGAAAGAAGACTGAAAATAAACGCTCGCTTTTTGTTTAGGTGTAAAAACGCGTATTTAAAGGATAATACATTGTATAAGCTATTGATTAAGCATTGAACTCTGCATAAGTCGAACTGTGTTAATATTTTTTGATGACATTGCTTCGGCTTCCTGGAAGCAAGTACGTGCAAATCTGTTGTCGAGCATTTCAAGTTCGATGTACAGAGCAATAACGCGGCGGAAACATAAACTGGCCCGTCATTCTGCCGAATAGTCTTACTAAACTAGTAAATTGTCTGATTGCTAATTGGGTGGTTTCTGCCTCACCAAACTAACCTCCACCGCATGTCACTGATCAGATACATATCCGAACAAAAACCACATATGAATGAGGCCGATCGAGGGCGGAATCAATGTGTTTTTTTTCTGTTAGCACAGCCATGTGACAGATCGGATATTGGCCGCATTTGAGCCAAAGATCCAATCCGTGTCACTTTTAACCCTCAGTGTAAATCCAGCCAAAGTGACTGACTGTCTCCGTTGACGAACTGGAGGCTCATCGGGCTCTGGGCTCTGAGGTAACTCGGAACTAGCCAGAGGTGCTGCTGCACGGTAGTGACGTCTTTGGGTTATTTTGAAGGACATTGTAGAACTGATAATTGAACTTAAAAATCCAATATTCAGCTGAGTGCATTTTATTGTTCCCCCTTTTGAAAATAATATTCAAATTACTTGAAAAAAATTATTTCCAGAGAGAAGTGGATTTTCAGGGGTGTAACCCTAAACCGAAGCCATTTACTTGTTTTGTTCTAATGTTAACAAATTCTAAAGTGATTTCTGCGTGAATAGTTGATTGCTGTATTGTTGATCGATTGCGTATGAAGTGCATCAGTACACAACTCGGAATCTTTCTGTTGACGGCGCTTCCCATAACTTTGTGCGCCCAATCTGTGAAATATCAAATTCACACGATAGATGGCGCTGATCAGCTGTACAGCCTAACCGAGCTGGTTTGCTCATCCTAGTTAAACTGGTGCACTAACGCACTCTTTTCAGCAGTGGGAACCAGCCTTGTTCCTGAAGATGCACTGTCCAGTTTTTGATGCTTGTTGCGCTTTTGAATTCTAATGTGGAACTTTCAGTTCTACTTTCTTGCACGACAAGATGCCCAACTTTGAGTGGGATGCGCTGCTTGCTTTAGAGGAAAACCCTAGAGGACACTAGAAATTCAGGTATAGAGTTTGGCATTTTGGCAGGTCTTTTCTTGCTGTAGAATGATTAGTGATTTTTTGGGGATGGAGTGAAATCCTGCAAGATTACAGATCTCCAGTCACAAGGATAGGCATCCCTGATCTAGCTGTTGAACAATGTGTGCCTTGTCTGGGTTGGCATGAAAATCTGTGGGACAGAAGATCTCTAGGAATAGGTTAGGGCAGATCTGCTGTAGCTGTTAAATGGGGTGTGTTTTCTTAGCATTGGAGGGAAAGTATACTGGATGGTTGATCTCCCGAAATAGGGTTTTTGACTGCTGCTTACCAATAGTGATAAAAAGTGAGAGCACCAATCTAAAATGATGCCATAGGATTCTGGGCCTTTGTGTGTTATCATTAAGGCACGTATGCTCCGTGATAAAATCCTCTAGGATCAAATAATTCACAGAAATAGCACACTACTCCTCCGTGAGAAAGCAAATTGATACACGCTTTGAGGCAGGAAGTGAATGCTTTCTCTGGTAAACTTGTGTACAGATCGTTCAACAAATGCTCGGCAGTGCTTTGCTTTCCTGACAGAGGAAGTCATAAAATCTGAATCACTCATAGCTCCACACTGTCACCAGATGCCAAATATTAGCAGACAGCCTAGTGCAGTATATCATAGAACGTCAAAAAATTAAGCACGACCTCAGACTGAGCAATTTTGGGCCCTTGAGTAAGGCCCTTAACTCCACATCACTCCAAGAGGGATGGGACCCTCCTTTGTCCAATCACCATCAAGTCCCTTCGGATAAATGCAACGTCTAAATAACAGCAGTGTCATGGAAATGATTAGAAGATATAAATTAATATTGCGTGAAGATAAACACGGAGTATGTTTCAAAGTTCAGGGGGGGGGTCCATGTCATTGTTCAGACACGCCAGTTTTCAAATATATTTCAAAAACCACTGCAGATAGGCATTTGGTTATGACTGATCACATATAGAAAGGCATGTATGAAGATTACAATGACTCCCTGACATTTGACCTGGGATGACCCTGAAAGGTCAAACCCAAGATCACATACATGAAAACAGTGGACCAATTTAATGAACAGCCAAACTATTTGCAATGGGTATGAAATTGTCCTCGCCCTCTATCTCTCAGTTGATGTTCAGTGAGTGATCTGACACAAAATGGCTGCCGTAAATCACCCAGGTGAGTGCCACACATCGGCGGTGAAGTGAGATTCCCCCATAACACTGTAAAATGTTTTGAGTCCCTGTCAAAGAGTGCTATATAAATGCAAAGTTCATTCATTCATTCATTATTTTGAGAACTGGGGTACATTCTTTATTTTCCTGTGCAATTATTTGCCCTTACTCTCCTTGGGGGGCATAAGTGTCTGCCTGGTCTTTAACTCAAAAACCTACTAATTCAATATATTGAAACCTGCACTACAAGGTATATTCTGTATAAAATATTGTAAATTAATATATTGTAAATAAATTGGAATTAATAAAAATATTTTCACTGCAACTTTTTGTCATTCCTGTAACCAACTTTGGTCATCCCACTCCAAAATAAAAAAAGACATGCAGAATTGTATCCCATAGCTTGATCCCCTCCTGACCAAAGTTGAAAAGAGATCCAGAGATTGATGTTGCAGCCCTGCTGAACTGCAAGTATAAGCGCTGGAGGTGGGGAATTGTTTTTGGCATCACAATTATTCATACGTGGCTCGAGTGGGCAGGAGAAAACAATGTTCTGCGGCTGTTGCAGTTTCAAGAGAAAAGACATCAAGAATGTTCAGGACTCGTGCATTTCAACTATTTCACAGACGCAACTCTGTACAATCCAATGCCACTGTGCATCAGTAACACATAAATGGACAAATGAATAAGATAGGCCAGCAGTTGCGCATGAGGTAAGCATGTATGGTAGCTTCTCACTATTAAACACATCTCAGTGCAGTGCGCCGTCGGCTGCAACACAAGGAGATGAAAAATTTGAATCTTTCGGGGAAAATTTTTGCGAGTCGGTGCATTACGCTCATTTATCTGTTTGCTGGCACTTCAGCGCATAGCTCTGCACTCAGCTAAATTTCCTCCTCAGTCAACTCGATATACCCTCAGCTCAGCTACAACAATTAGCGCGGTTTCTCGGCAGTACTGTGGCACAGTAACTAAGGCTGTTGCCTTGCAGGAAGAAGTTTGCGGGTTTAATGCCAGCCCGGGGCCTTTCTGTGTGGAGTTTGCATGCTTTCCATGTTTGCCTGGGTTTAGAATTGGTTCTCTGGTTTTCTCACGCAACCCAAAGACATGCATCTCAGGCTGATTGGAGACTCTGAATTGCCAGGACAGGTGAGAGTTTTTGAGTGAATAGTCTGCAGAGAGTGCAGAGTGCCCAGAGGAAGCCACAATTACACAAGAAACGTGAGCAAATTCAACACTGATAGGCCCATCCAGAGACAACGCACAACCTCCTTAACTTCTTATTCACTCACTCACTCACTCACCCACCCACCCAAGGACACCCACAGGGGTTAGCATTTTATGTATTTTGGTTCACTGTCAACTAAAAGTGCAGTAGTTTTAGCCGCCATACATAACTGAAAGAAATATTCAATCATGGATGTGATTACATTTGTTGAAAATTCAATTTATTCATGCTTTGGTAGTGGATAGCAAAAACAATACAATGCTCACGGAACTGAGTGTGTGTGTGCATGTGTGTGTGTGTTTGCGTGAGTGTGTGTGAGTACATGTGTTTAAGTATGTATATGTGTGCGTGTGCGTGTGTGTGTGTGTGTGAGTGTTTGCTGGGTTTATTTTCTGTATGAGAAAATATAGATGCAGTTTCAGAATCAGGGAAATGATTCTTGAACAGAGTAGCCCGTGAGATTTTTATTATTTATTATTAATTCGGCCAGAAAGCTCCCACTCTCACTCGCCTCAACACCTCCGAATCTGGAGAGGCTGTGAGCTGCTCAGTGTGGGATTGTTACAAAACAAACTGTGGAACAATATGTGCCCAGAATCAGACGACTATGGAGGATTGCTGCAACCAAACACACACTGGCACACAAGCACACAAACACGCACATGTTCTCATCTCACGCACATCCTCTTTCCTTGCGTGCATACTTGTACTTTCGCACACATATTCCTCCCTCTGGCGCACATGCATTCGCTTGCACACATGCTCAAACCTTTTTTTTTTAACACTTGCTCAGATGCATGCACAGTTTCAGAAGCATGAATTGAGTGTACCAGACATTATCAGCACAACTCAAGGGCTTCTACTGCTCAAGAGCTGTTAATAAAATACAGGAGCCCACTGCTCTGCAAAAGTACATTCTCCGGTGGTTTCAGAAATCGCTTGTACTGTACAATTTCACAATCTGAATTCAAGCCAAATTGATAAGCTATATGGCATTAACTTAACTGAAGCCCAAAATTTTAAGAGTTTGTCTCCAAAATGCAATATATATATTTTACTCATTTAGAGTGAATCAGCTTTTTGTATGTTGACACCGATTGCATTTTATGGAAAAACACAAACTTTGACCCTGAAAAAATACACCTCAATTCCTAAAAACATTTTTTTTGCGCCAGTTATAAGAAGCACAGGGCTATAGCTTTATGGCATTATCTCAATTTTACTAATTTTGGCACTTATTGCATTTAGGAAACAAACTCTTCATTTGTTCTTTTTTCAGTTGATTTTAGTTTCCAGAATTAAACTTATTCTTCGATATGTGTGATTGAAAATATCTCCACTGCCATGAGAAAATATTTTTAGATTTACACATCTTTTTGTTCCCGTAATTGTATGACTTGTCAGTAGCTGTAATAGCAAACTGACTCTCAGATAACCAAGTCCCAAGCCTCTCATCACTTTTTTTGAGGTTGAAGTATCATCTTAAGTGGCGAAAGTCCAACTCTGATGTATGAATGTGGTTTATAGAAGAAGGACGACGAAACAGTGAGATGAGGCGGCTTGCTGAAGTGGTATGAAGTGGGATAAATTTGGAAGAGATGTCAAGCAATATCCTGCCTGGCAACATTTTTCATCAGAGACCTCAGTTTTTCTTTTAGGTGGAAGTTCTGGACAGATTTATATATAAAAAAAATACTCCAAACATCCATCTGCTAGCTCACCAAGTTACTGCGTTAATAGAGATCTTTGGACAAACTGTTCAGTATTAAATCAAACCTGACATAATACATTTTTACACTGATAGAATTAATTTTATCTCGTCTGGGTTTTTGAACCCTTTAAAGTGGAAATAATGATTTACATTAGTGCTCCACAAATTATGGACCTCGAGGGCTGAGAACTGCTGATTTTCAACCCTCCCTTTACCTGGGAGTTGAGTGTGATGACATTTTGGCCAATCTGTGGCAATAATTCTTTGCTTTTGCCAGGAAATACAGAAATCCAGGACTGGATTTGGATTCGAGGGCTGGATCTGGGCAGCCCTGATTTACAAAGACAAGAAATTTGTACATAAGTTGCTGCAACTTCCCAAATCAATTTGCAGTTGATTGGCTGAAGCAGGCGCCTGTCCCCATGGAAGAAAAAGGAGGAGCGATTTTCCAAAATGTGGAAACAATTCTGAGTATATCACAATGAACATTCTCAAATACTGCTTTGTTAAATGCTAAAAACCTCTAAATTAATGTCAATGCACAAAGTAAATGACTGATCGCCAAAACTAATGGACTGAAATTTCATGAAGTAATTTCATGGCAGCTTAGATAAGTTCATCAAATCCAGGGCTTCGCACGCTTTGAAAAACCACATGTAGCCATTTCATTACTTTCCTTGACAATACCTCACTTAACTGTATTGTCTTTTAAGTGTGCTTTATTCAATATAACTATCAATTAATTATGATTGTTTCTTTTTTGCACCAATGTTCTTTCAAATGTGAATTAATAATGAATCAACTGATGCTGCATGTAAATATGAGTATCTGCTTAGAAAATATAAACATTTACTTCAAATTTATTTTTGATCAAGGCACAATAAGAAAAAATGAAAACATAAAATTCCAAGGCATTATAGCTTTACAGGAACAGCACTTCCTTGTTGTTGACATCCGTGAAGACGGATCTTCATTTCTTCATTAGCGGCTGAGCGTAAAAAAGGCTGCAGCATCACCAGGATTCTCAACGAATTCGGGGAACGTCTTCGCATCTGTCTCTGTTGCATGATGGGGAACCTTGAAACCAGTGGCCATGATGCACACAAATAGAAGTAGAACCTATCTGTACTGCACAGCTCATGTCGCTAATACCAAGTTCCATTTGTCTAATTGGAGTTAGCGGACCGAGCACTCTCTGGAAAATTGAGGAAGTTTGCATGCATGACAGACTGGATCAAGCATATTATATAGGACTGAGAACATTGTCAATATGATGCTATATTATAAGGAAATGCTAGCACCATTATCTCAATGGAGAATATTTTGCACTGAATGAGTTTTGGAAATCAGTTCCTCATATGGGGTTAAGGTCCTTGGTTAGAGGCCCTACAGCTTGCACTGATTTTATTGTGGCCACACTGGGATTTCATCCACCAATCTTCTGAAACACTGTCAAAAAACGAAGCCAGCTGCCAGTAAAATATAGGAACAGGCTTTAAGATTGATTTTTCCGGGCTAACAGGTGTGTGTGTGTGTGTGTGTGTGTGTGTGTGTGTGTGTGTGTGTATGTGTGTGTGTGTGTGTGTGCGTGACTGTCCGTGTGTGCTTGTGTGTGTATGTTGGTGTCTGCGTGCATGTGTGTGTGTGTGTGAGAGAGAGAGGGTGTGCAGGTGTGTGTGTGTGTGAGAGAAAGAGAGAGAGAGAGCGTGTGCACTTGTGAGTGCATATGTGTGTGTGTGTGTGTGTGTGTGTGCATGTGTGTCTGCGCATGCGTGTGTGTGAGAGTGTGTGTGTGAGCGTGTGCATGTGAGATGTCTATGTCTATGTGTGTTTCTGTGTGTGACTTGTAGTGTTAACAAAATGGAATTTGAAATAGGGCCTTTTCATATACTGCAGACCCACACAATATTATTCTTTTTAAAAGCACTTTTTAAAATGACAGGATCAGAACGTGGCTTTGCCCGCCAGACGCTGGCCCAGATAGGACAGGATTGGTCGTAACACTCGATGACCTTTCGTCTTAAGCATTGCAAAATCAACGCCAGACCGGAATATATGACATTTTTATGAGTATTTCACGACATCTTATTCTTCAGTCTTAATGTGGAAATAGGTCCACTTACCTGGAAATGGTCCTTCAGATCTACTCTACAGCTCCCAAGATCATTTTCCCAGTAATTGCCTGCAGCCTGAGTACTTTTTTAAAAATTAAATTTTCCATTGTTTCTTCAGTTTCCGTCTTGTCATAACCTTATTTTTAAAGATCTATTTCTATCTATCTTTCTATTTCTCCGAAAAGGTTCTCTCAGGTGAGCAGCGGCCATTTTATGCAGACCTTAACCCTCTGTTCTTGTGGTCATATGTATATTTCAGGCCTGATTTACTTTAGCGCCTTTTATAAAAGCAAAGCAAAGTGGATTCTTTCTTTCTCTACCCGCACAAGTAAAAGCCTCATAAAAAATATCTGGGCTGGAACGCCAGAACTTTCTCTCCACTCCACTTTTCTCTCTCCTCTGTCTGAGAGCTTAGTCCCTGTCAAACTGTCAGACTGCTCGACGTCGGACTCCAGAAATGTGAATGCTGTTCATGATCCCTTCCCCTTTCCATTTATTCATTCAAAATATGGGGGAAAATAAGAATAAAAAAGAACAGCTCAAAATAAAAAAGCCACCTCATTTATCCACAGCGATGCTTAAGACAGCTAAGATGGCCGACTTCAGCCGACAGTATTCATTACTCTCTTAGCGATGATTTACAAGGCTAATCATAGCCTGAAGCAGGAGTTTTCATTCTCAGTCATGTGGACTGGTTTTTGTTTGTAGACTGGCTTTTATTTTAATGAATGTATCGATCAATTTCAGATTGTTGAAGACAAAGGAATATTGTCGTTGCACCAGCTGGAGTTTTTTAGTTCTGATTCGTGCTAAGTTCATTGGTTTATTGAGGGATTACAGACTGTCTTAACCCTTGTGTGATGTTAGGGTCTTTTGGACCCATTTTCAATCTTTACTAAAATAAAAATCACACAAGTAATACTTTTTTCAACCTGAAACTCGGTGTCCTCGCCTTATTTTATGTGAAGAACATGGAGGATAACTTTTTTGGGAGGAGCCCCCACTCTACACCCCCCCTCCACATTTACATCACACAGAGGGTGTTGGGGTCCAAAGGACCCCAATGTAAAACAATAGGGCAGTAGTCTACTCTACAGCTTGAGTGTGAACATTGGAATAGGACCAAAAACATTGCTGCATGCCTTTACCTGCCTTCCTTCTACCAGAGACTAGAATACCTGAACAGGGGGTGGAGTGGGGGGGGGGATATATTGTCCCCAACCAAACTTGACCCAAGGGGGCGGGGCTTCGCTACCACACCATTACGCAACACAAATCCTACAACCCAGCCCCTGTGTGTGCCAGAGACATGATGCATGCACCAGGGGGTTCACAGGGACAGCCCTGAGTGCACCATACTGTCTCACAACCACCCTTGATCCAAGGGGGCGGGGCTTCGCTACCACGCCATTACGCAACAGGAATCCCACAATCAAGGCATCGTGTGTGCCAGAGACATGATGTGTGGAGTCTTGATTGTAACTGTTTGTTATACTGTATGTGATGTGTGTAGAGGTAATATAGTAGAGGTCAAGGTACATGGTACCTGATATGGTCTAATAATGGCATCGTTAGTGGCATGGAGGTCAGACTCCACCCCCTTGGACCAATGCAGATTGGGGACTGGTCAGAAACCACCCACAAGCAACACCCTGGTGAAGACAGTGTGTCTCTAGCCCTAACAAGGGCTAAGTTGTGGGATTTGTGGCGTGCATCAGTGGCGTGCGGTGGAGGTTAGTTTGGTGAGGCAGAAACCACCCCTTTGCTTGATTAGCAATCAGACGATTAACTAGTTTAGTAAGAGTATTCGGCAGAATGACGGGCCAGTTTAAGTTTCTGCGGCGTTATTACTCAGTACATCGAACCTGAAATGCTCAACAGATTTGCGCGTAGGCAACTTGCTTCCAGGAACCCGAAGCAATGTCATCAAAAAATATTAACACAGTTCGACTTATGCAGAGTTCAATGTTTAATCAATTGCCAATATAATGTATTCTCCTTTAAATACGCACTTTTACACCCAAACAAAAAGCGGGCGTTTATTTTCAGTCTTCTTTTTTAATCCGATTAACAAAATGCTTGAGCGATATACAGAATTACCGAGAGAATTTTTCCTAATTTATTATTCAGATTTCCATCCTCGCAGTCACGAATTGCAGCGCATACGTGAATGAAGTCATTATTTCCTCTATCAGTACCAGGCTTCCAACAGGCTTGGTCTTAATTGTTTTCTTTGTCAATCTGGAATAGTACGTGGGAACAGGTTCACAAAATCCTGTCAGCTAATAGGCTACTCGCAAATCTGCAGTTTCGTGAGCATTTCAAGTTCGATGTAGCCTATTGAGTAATAACGCTGCGGAAACTTCAACTGCCCGTCATTCTGCCAAATAGTCTTACTAAAATAGTTAATCGTCCGATTGTTAATCAAGCAAAGGGGAGATTTCTGCCTCACAAAACTAACCTCCGACTGCACGTCACTGGCGTGCATGATGGCGAAACCTCGTCCCCCAAGGTCACAGTCAGTACAGGGAAGGTCAGTGCCGTCACAGCCACGCAGTAACCGTCCAGTGAAGACAGTGTGTCTCTAGCCCACACAGAGGCTGAGAAGTGGGATTTGTGGTGTGGATGATGGCGAAACTCCGCCCCCAAAGGTCAGAGTCATCATAGGAAAGGTCATTGACATCACAGCCTTCCACCAGTAACCCTCCAGTGAAGACAATGTGTCTCTAGCCCTCACAAGGGCTGAGTTGTGGGATTCGTGGCGTGCATGATGGCAAAACTCCACCCCCCAAGGTCAGAGTCATCATAGGGAGGGTCAGTGACGTCACAGCAACCCACCAGTAACCCTCCAGTGAAGACAGTGCGTCTTTAGCCCACTCAGAGGCTGAGAAGTGGGGCTGGTGGCGTGGATAAAAGCGTTTTGAATAGGCTCTGCCCCCTCCTGTTGGAGCAAGCTAGTGGTAGGTCAGTGACCTGAAGGACATCCTCAAGTTCCCTCCGGTGAAAACGGAATGTCTCTAGCCGGCACACGGGCTGAGTTATGGGCTGAAACGACCCCTTAACACCCCGAGGATTCAGAAAATCCTAACACCACACAAGGGTTAAGGCTATATTTTTTATCAGAAAATAGCTCATATTGCGATGATGACAACAGTGTATACCTCATACTCTGCTTTCCAGATGTGATATCTCCAAGTGCCAAGTGATTACTGTATAAAGAGATTACAGCTGATTACAGATTTACTGTTGAAATCACTGGCTGTCAGCCTGCCGAATGTGCTGTCACTCAGTCACTGAAACATATGAGTTTGAGAGCAAAATTAAAGGCCCCCAAAAAAAGCGAAAGCAAATGAGCTATGAGCTTGTTTTGTGTTTGTGGAAAACATGATGCAAAAACTAAACACGCCTCCATTGATCTGGAAACAAAACTGGAACAAAAGACCAGCACATACTGCACCGGGATGCCGCAAAGAGGTATGCTCACGACTCACATCACTCTCTCATCCAAAAGGACATAAATTTAATTAGGCTAATCAGGAACCAATCATCCCTGGAGTTATGGGCCGTTGAGAGCCTTGATGAAGTAGCAACACTGATGCTGGTTGCTGTGACAATGGGAGTTGAATCTCCAACCTGCTGGAGTCTTGGCAAGTATCCCAACGCTACGCCATCCCCAGTTCATTAGCAAAGCTAACCAGTGTTAATCTGCAAACATGTGGAAGGGCTTGACACTGAGTGAGGAGCTCTGTTGCCAGCTGTGTTAGAGGGGGGTGTTGTGTGCAGTGCAGTGGGTGACGGGTTGGGGAGGCGAGGGGGGGGTTGTTACAGTTGAGTTTGGATGGTTGTGCTCATATAAACCAGCAGGCCCAGTTTACGAACAAAACCCCTGCCTCGTCCGAGCCCCAACATCTGTTGCAAATACAACACCAGAGCTGCTCTTTTCGATAAACAATTTGCCTAATTATTCCCCCTCACGGCTTCTCAGTTTTCCTCGCATAAGAGATCCTGGGGCAGGATATTATGAAATGACGCAGACATAAGGCTCCAGGAGATAATCAGAACCAAACGGGCCTGGTTTGCGGAATGACGGAGATGAGAGCTGGCCGTATGCAGCATGAGCCAGAAAAGGCGGCATGTTGGCACAGTGGTTAGCACTGTTGCCTCTCAGCAGGAAGGTTGTGGCTTTGATTCCAGGCTAACTATAGGATGGGTCAAATGCAGAGAACAAATAGCCCCACAGGATTCACTGAAGTGTATATTATCATTAGTTTGCAGGAAAATGGGAAATTAAGTCTGATACAATTACACAGGATATCATTTTGCTTATATTATTTATGAATATAAATAATAAAATTCAGAAAAAAAATTCTAAATTCTTTTCTGAGACAGAAAAGAAGATTTCTTTTGCGGTCAACGCTGGGCGGCTGTGTGTGCGGTGAAAGGCCACGATGATTCAAGGACCCAGATAGGACTGGTCTCCGGCACAAAGGTTGAGGATTGAAGCAGATTCTGCCAAAGTCAGCCAGAAACTGGAGAAAGTGAGGTTGGCTTGCTATCTGGAAATATTCCCAGGAAAATGTTCAGAAGATCAACTATTACAGGGTCTGGCAAGAGAGGGCTCAGATAGACTATTTTAATTGTGACAGACTTAATTTGACTCTGCAGGAATATTTCACGGAGTTCAATGAAGAAGCCCAGGATGTTTAGGTATTCGGCTGCATGATGGTTATTGAGGAATATGGAGTCGCTGAGAATGTGCTGGGCCTGCTCCTATTCTGGGACCACCAGAAGCCCTGACATTTGCTGCTGACAACTCCAAGCCCCTTCCCCCGACACAATTCTGCTTATCCCCGAACAGAGAATGTACTGTATCGTGGCAGGAATTCAGCTCCATACAGTCAGTACGAGTCAGTAAAAATGAGTAATGGCTGGGGGGGAAGGGGGGAACACAGAGCAAGGTTTTCAGATGCCCAGAGTACAGACGGAGAGGTAGAAGAACCCGGATTCTGGAAAAGGGGCAGCTGCGGGGCCCCGTTCTACAGCTGTGTGGTCCTAAGGAATGTTTAGGAGATTTGCGCTCTTTTTGACAAGATGGCAGCTCGGACACACATCACATTTATAGATGGAGGTGACCACCAGTAGGGCGTTTGATGTTTTCCCAAGTTTAGGGCACTGGGAGGAGTGATGATTCCTGACCCAGGGATCAACTGTACGTCCATGCACACAGTTGTTCAATTATTAATGTTGAATGGGTGACAGCGAGGGGGAGAAGAAAAGAACTATCCTGCCATTCCAAAGCGTGCACTCTCGTGAATCGTTTAACAGAGCAGTTTGTTTATTTTTCCGCTGCTCATGAATAGGTGAACAGCTGGACTCGATTCTGTGTTTTTCTACCTGGTGTAGTAGTGAGATCCGCTGTTGGCCTATATTTATTTATTTACTTGTTTGTTTGCATTTACACTGTTTGTACATTGAGCATAAGAGTACAGCATGAGTGAGCTCCAGCCATCTTGAGGTACTTGCTTTAGAGTATTCAGGGTAATCAGAGTAAGGAATTATCCAGGATTAAATGACTCAACAGCCATCCATCTACATTTTGTACAATCAAACTCATTTATTCCTGGACTGGGTCGTGGGGGGGCTGGTATCGATCCCAGCATGCACTGAGGGAGGGGAAGTTCATTAATCCATCGCAGGAAGCGCCCAGGCACACGCTGTTCTCTCACACGCTCAAAACTCTGGCCAATTTTGAGTCAATGACACAAGTGTGGTGCTGTTTAGCGGACTGTAGAGAGACCGGAAATGGGTTGACAGCGAAGCAGAACTTCCCGCTCGGCCAATCAGGTGTATCAGCAGCCTTCCTGAATGCCAGTTTGTAATGCCACAGAGGCAGCTGACGAAAAGGCTGCCTTCGTAAACATCATCTCATCGTGTTTCTATGGAATTTCACCGCTTGTTTTTACTGCCGTGAAACCGACGGAGGATGTTGCCCGTTCGATGCGCTCGCACATGTCAAATTTGGCAGAGTTACTAAGGGGAAAACCACAAATGGAGAAAAAAAATATCCTGGCATCCATCTTTTTATTTGTTCCGCAGATGTCAAAAAACTCAAAATGTAATCAATTTCACATGAATTGTTTTTTGAATTGTTTATCATAGTGTGGGCACCGCACCCTTGTGGCTTATACACCGGCCTGGCCCGATCAAGAACCCATTGTAGTTATGCTCATCACTCTATTGACATCCATACACATCTCAATGCTTGTATATCCATGGCTCTCAACATCGGTCCTGGGGCCCTCGCGTGCATGCTGGTGCATGCTCCAACCATGTTTGCAGTGATAGGATTTTAACAAGCTGTTGATTCATCTTAAATAGGAGAATTTCATGATTAGATCAATTATTTACCCTTTTAACCTCGACATATTCCTTGTTCTCTATACGCTCATAGTAACCTTGGAATCATTCATTTTTGACCTTGCCCCAGAATCCCTGTATAGTTGGTCATCAGAACAAAGGATGAAGATCAGAGATTTATCCAGCTGCTATTTACAGCCAATGAGTAATGAGTAAGTATTTCAGGAAGCAGTTTAAGTTTTTTTTTTGATTTTACACCACCAGTTAATGAGAACAAAACTTCTGTTGACCCTCATAATTAGTCATTATTTGAAAAGCAGATCTTTTTTTAATGATACAGTATATCTTTTGTTAGTCATTATCTAAGGTTAATAAATTGTAATTAATATTTCAGGGAGAAGGTCAAGTGTAACATTTAGACCAGTCATTTATGGAGAATAACTGCAGTTAACTTTAGAAAATAGCACAACAGCGTCACGGCGATAATGATGTCAATGAATTTCACTGAACTACACGAGTGTAGGAACATTCTTGAACTGCAAAGCAACAATTCCAATAATAACATAAAGAGAAAAATCACAAAAAACAGTATCATGAAATGTTTCAGTTTGAGGAAACTTCGACTGCGAGACTCTTTCAGATGCACTGTCTATACTTGCGGCAAGTTTTATTTTCAAACCATTTTTACACTGAAATGACCGGGAAAGGGGCAAAAATTAGCATGTCCACGATGGAGTCATGTTTCCATCACTGCCGATTGGAACTGGAGCCAATAAATACCTGTGACCACAGCAGAGTCATTTGTCTGTGGATAGGTTAATGCTGATTGTACCTTTCCCGCTGAAAATAAAACCAACAAAAAAAAAAAACCCCACATACTACCAGTTTTTACTGGGTCTTTATCTGTGGGACAGATAAGCCATTTCATCACTTCTGCTCTAACATGATGTCACAAGGTAGCAACAGCCCTTGGATGGGAACAAACGAAAATGCAGAAGCTCAATTGGCGTTTTGTTATTCTTTTCGGAGCAGCTGAGGCTCATTAGCGGAGGTGAAAATGCAGTCAGATCCTGACACGTGAAGACACAACACCACTGGGGACTCTCAAAATTGAAAGTGCAAGTGCAGGCGAGTACGAGGGAGAGAAGTTACAATGTCATGTTTCTCCCTGCATACAACTTTCAACATAGCGAGCGGTTTTCATTGGCCAAAATATGGCACATATCCATGGTGATAATTTGGTTGTGACTTCACACTAATCTTCCCAATCGTGAAAATCTCAATCCCAAAATGTTTTGCTCCTTAAGGAGACAAAGAGTCCGGAGACAAAAAGCTTATGTGTATAAAAAAAATCCAGGGATGAAAAGTCTTCGGGGATGAAGAGCCCAGTGGTGAAAAGTACAGGGACAAATAGTCAGATTTCCTCCATATTGTCTTCCAGCTGTGAAACTTCCTCCCCAACATCACAGCCATCCTCAAAGATCAAACCTAATACCACTTTGGTATGCAAGTCATTTATACCTTTTCTAGCAACTGTGTTTCACCAAGCTGGAAAATGAGAAGACTCACTCTTCTGTTTTCCTCCAGCTATTGATGATATAAACTTTAAAATAAACACACTATTTGAAGTGGGGAGGGGGGGTCTAAGGACCATTTTAGGAGGGCTTTTGACCCCTGAAATACACCAAGCTATACTGCTGGTGTGACGCTTGGGCAAAAAGGACCAGATGCGAGTCAGGGAAAGGTCTTTATTCCGGCAGGGTCAGAGCCGGGGGATCACAGGGCGACAAATCCAAACAGTGGGCAAAAATCCAAAATTCAAAAAACAAGCAGAGATTGAAATGAGAAAATCAGAAGGGAAGACAAATCCAAAAGGGCAGGCAAAAAAAATCGAAGTCGGGCAGAAGGGTGTCACAGAATCTCTAAATACAAACAGACACACTGGCTGCTCGACTCTGAATGAAGTAAATCAACGTTCTGACAAAGAACAGACGGCAGGGTGGGACTATATATACACAGGGGAGGTAACGAGCTAGGTGGGGCAACAGGTGTGAGGGATAATCTAAACGTTAACTGAGAGGGGAAAATACGAGAGATCATTAACAATACAAAACGGGAAACAGTGGGTACATCTCAAAGCGTAGGCTGCAGCCTTTGAAGGCTGCATTTTTAGGGATCGTCACTGAATTCCATCCGCCAAACTGACATGACCTCATTTCATCTCCATTAAACAGCTTTGGTTTACACGAGTCGTTGCAGGTTTCCCCGACCGTAACCTTTACTCTAACCCCTAAACCTAAACCTAGCCCCAAACCTGACCTTACCACTAAATTTACCCTAGTCTTTCACCCTGAATGTAAGTGTGGCGGATGGAAATATATGACAATCCCAACAAATGCAGCCTTCGAAGGATGCAGCCTATGCTCTGAGATGCACCCAATGACAAAGAGTAGTTTCACAAGACATCCTTAAACGACGGCTCCATTCAATGAGCACCTAAGACAGTGGTTCTCAAGTTCTGTCCTGGCGCCCCCCTGTGAATGCTGGTTTTCCTTCCAACTACAATTGCAATCTTTAGATTTTAACAAGCTGATGATTTGTTTTAATTAGGTGCATTTATGCAAATATCCACATTGAGATATATTGTAAATATTGGCAGAGGGAAACAATTTAACCAAACATTAAATCAACATAAATACTCAAAAGGTTCCTCATTGGTGAAACTCTTGACACATGGTGGCAAAGCCCGACAATTTACTTGGCAAACAATGGAGTCACACCTGTTGTGTTTCCTGTTGATTTTATTTGGTTCAGGCAGGTTATTCGGGAAAAACTCAAAACACCTGTCGTCAGAAACCTAATTTGGAATCTAATTTGATCTGTGTAAAAATGTTTTCACCTGAAAATCCTAGCAATTATTGAAAATTAAGCACAATATGTTCAAGGGTTTTTTTTTCATAGCAGAATGGATATGTCCATCCAAATGTGACTTAAGATGGTAAATAACCGCTCAAAACATGGAATGCTGCTAATTTAGACAAAGTAACAGCTTTTTAAAATCCTAGAATTGCAATTGTAGTTGGAACAAAAACCAGCATACACAGGGGGGGCGCCAGGACCGAACTTGAGAACCACTGACCTAAGAGAAGAGAGATGGGAGAAACAGATGAGTAGAAAAGATAGTTGCAAAGTATCTGCAGAAACTAAGATGAAGGAATGGGACAGCAAAATGGGCGGAGTTACAGATTAGTGTGGAGCGGAGAGATCCAATGAGTTAAGTCAGTGGTTTGTGCAGTAATAATATTACCCAAATGGTGCAAGTTAGTACGTTAGTTATTTACAGGATAAGTATATTAAGTAAAGATTAGTAGATAAACTAGACAAAACATAGAGTGTTAGAGGGATTAGTGCTTTATTAGTTTCTAGTGTTTAAGGAAGCTACCTAAAAGTGAAGGAAGTTTGTGAAATACTGGAAAACTTTTGAAAATCACCGGTTATGTAACAGCTCACAAACAGGGAAGTGCACTGGCGTAAATACATAGCAGGGGGAGACAATGATGCAAGGATCTGGCGATGGTAATAAAAATAACAAAATAGAAATGAACCTGACAGAGAAATCAGACTAACAGAAAATGTGAACAATAAAGAAAACCAGATCATAACAGCTAGGTCATAAAATTCTTGCAGAAAAAAGGCATTAAGGCTGGGGTTTTTTTTTTTTCATTTTCCATTTTCATTTTCCATTTCCCAGGATTTGATGAACAGACAGTTTTACTGAACTTTTCTTCGGAGCCCAATGGAGGTCACCCTTGTCAGAGTATAACTCTTAGAGAGCAGGACCAGAAAGTTTAGCTGGAACACAATCCCAATCTCGATGACTGCAGAGGGCTTGGGAGGTGTTCTTAATAAACTGGGCAGAGGAACAGAGTGAGAAACGATTAGCAGGAATGCAGTCCCAATCCGGGAGACCAGTGAAAGGCTTGGGAGCTTGTTCCGATCGATGAGACGATGAAGAGTACTTCGGAGTTGAACTATTATTAAAGGTTAAGAATAGTTTATGAAGACGATAAAATCTGGATTAGGAAGATACTGAATGGTTGCTCAAGGGCATGTAGCGTGTGACAATCCTGCAACTAACAGACTCAAAGCAATGGGTTAAATAAACCGCAGACACATAAGAGGATGGGGAACAAAAATGCATCACACCTGGCAAGCACTGTGAACCCAGATAGTGAGGCGAAATCAAATGAATTGCGGAGACCTATTACCTTAGAAAAATTGTGTAAGCCAACTTAATTGCGTTGTGTGGACATTTGGAAAAAAAAAATAAGGTTAAAAGAACCTTAAAAGAGAAATTACTTTTACCGTTTCTAAGTGCTGTGAACACAAGATAATTAAATTCGCTCAGCCAATTTTTTGACATAATTGGTTTCAACACAAGAATTGAGTATGCCAGACTATCTGGGTTTACAGTGAGGGAGGCACGCAAGGCGTCAAACCAATGAAAAGAGACAACAGCCTACATCGAAAAGACACACAAGATGGGAGGAGGAACAATGGAAATTCACACGAGAGTCGTGACAGGTACAATTTAACTTGAGCTGTTAAACTGCAATGTCGTGCTCTGTTATGTAAGTAAGAGTCAACCTCAAATCTGCCAAATCTGTGCACATTACCTTTCCGGGATCATTGAGAGATTCACTGCTAAATCACTTCATGCATATGAAGACAATGCTGCTTGATCAGCTGGGGAACCTTGAGGAGTTAGTCGCTGTCTGTTGACTTGTGGCGCAGGTTGCCAGCGGCTCGGGTTGCCAGCCTTTCTACAGATGACATATTGGACTGCTATTTGAAAGTGCACGGGAATCGACCCTCTCATTTTCATAGAACCAAATCCCTCTCCGAGAAAAGACCTCTTAGTTTTAGACACAAGTCTGAGTAAGTGAAGATAGTTTCTCAAATTTAAAATGGTAACAGTAACAACAACAAAAAAGACTTTGCTGGGGATTGAAGAAGGATTTACCTCCACCAAAACGAAGTTGGCAGGAGGTTATGTGATCGGTGCTGTTTGTTTGTTTGTTTGTAAACAAGATAAATCAAAAAGTAATCAACGTTATCTCTGAAATTTTTTGGCTGGGTCGCTATTACATCAGGGATGGACCCTAATGATTTTGACCGCGGTCAGTCAAACAATATGGCCGCCAGAGCAGCCATCTATGACATGCGATAACTGAACTTTGCTCCCACTCACGATGATTTGGACTGCGCTGAGGTTTGCACTCTGGGAGTGCCTCTAGTTATATTCTTTGTCAGGTGAACCAATTTTTAGATTGTGTTATAGGTCAGCTTCTCTCAGGAAAGAAAAAAAAAAAACTGGCAAATAGCACTGATGGGGGAGGGGGGGTTGCAAACATGAGAAAGAGGAAAGTGGTGTTCAAAGTCATATGTAGGGGGAATTTTACTATTTGACTTAACATTGCATTTTCATGGTATTCTACAACAAAAATATAGCAGACGATACTATATCAAGGCAAAGAAAATGAACTTTATCATAAGAGAAAAACAAGTTGACTTAGATGTTAAAACTCTTGAGACTAAATACTAACTCAGACAGGGCTTTTTTTTTTTTGGCAGAGCAGGGCCCCAGACCCAGGCACAGTCTCGCCTTTGCACTGGGAGTTCTGCATCTGTGATTGTTTAGACTATGCTCCCCCCCAAGGGGGCTATTCTTCAGCGAACGCGTGCGTGTCTGCCTTTGTTTGTTCCCCCGTGGCTTGATAAAGTGGTTTTCTTGAGCTGTGAGATAAAAATGTTTGCTCAAAACTGAGTCAGCGGGACGCGGAGCAATGCGTATCTGACTGAATCGGCCCGAGATAATGAGTAGTAATAAGTGTGTAAGTTAAGACAGAGTTGACTCATGAATGTAGCCTGAAAGCGTGCAGACTTTATTGAGAGAAACGCTAGCATGAGGTTTAGCGCATATATATCTCCATGCTGATGTGTGACCACAGAGTGCCTTGCCGTATAGAGAGAGAGGTCTTTATCAATCTATAATCTCAACAGCATATTCTTGGATAGTTGGGGTGAAATTACCAGCCCATCTTAAGCATCAAATGCCATTCACTCACACGTATATATATCTGGGCTATTTAGAGTCACCATTTTGTCTGGCACACTTGTAGGAGGAAGCCATGGTGCCTTGACAAAACCCGCACACACACACGCACACACACACACACACACATACAAGGAGAACATGGAAACTCCACACAGAAAGGTCCCAGGCTGGATTTTAACCCACAATTTTATGTGAGGCAACAGGGACTGTACTGACAATGTACATAGTTTGACGGGGTCTTACTCTCAGGACTGAAAAGCGCATGATTCCTGATGTCTTCTCAAGCAGTATAAATCTCCTGTCACTAGGCAAGAAAATTATGCACATATAATTGCAAGATAATCAAGTAAATATCTCTATACTCAGCTGTTACTACTTGCTATTTCCTAAGTGATATATTACATAAAAACAAATGAAGTAAACATTAGCACACTCTGAGACTGAACATCACTGCATACAGCTTATTGAGTGCACAGCTGGCAAAATTACTTCACTAGCAAAGTTCTGACCCATGTTGAGCACAGAAGGAACCACAAATCCAAATACAGCATTCTTTTCTCCGAGTGATTGATTGAACCCTGTTCCTTGGCAAAGGGTGGGTGGAAAACCAGCAGTCGTCGACCCTTGCGGATTGTGATTTGATGATTATTGAAAACTTCTCAGTCATGTTTGCCCTCTATACCCCTGCTCTATAACCAGACATGGCTGGTGCAAACAATTAGATCTAGACACTACTTTAGCTGTAGTGCATTAGCACAGTTACCAGAAAAAATCCCAGCTGATTATAAAGTGCATGTGCGTATGCAATGCATTTTCATTGGCTCCATTCTATTTCAAAAAAAAAAAAAAAATTCAACAATATATATACATTTTTACACAGAGCATATGTTTTAAGTTAGTCATGCATTACATATTCCCCAAGGATCCGTGGATACTGTTTTCCTAAAATAACCAAGGATTTAAAGCTGAGTTTGTCTTAACACCAACTGCCCACCCCGGTGGGAGGCTTCTGTCAGGACTCTAGCCAATTTGCTCTTTCCTCTGAATCCTATCAATTAATAGCAATAAAAACATCTTCAGGAGTTCTCTCCCATACATTTACTGCAATTCTTTAAACTTGCCCTCTTTGGCTGCAATTTCAAACCACAATGTTGGCGCGAGAACTGTTTCTCCTGGGTGTGAGTCAACTTTTATTTTATTTACTTTAACAACTCTACTATAGTGACAGAGAGTGATAAGTGTGAAAGAGGTGAGTTTTTATGTGGCATTTTAGATGAACCAAAAAATGCTGCAGTACTAGCCTAAAGGCTGGCAGCTGTAAACCCTCCTTACTTAGGTAAATTTTACCAATCAGCTGTCCACTTGAAAATCAACAGAACACCCCGCTCAAGTATGTGAAGTTTGTATTTGATCTGGGGCTGTTTGTAATAGGCTGGCACACAGTTGCAAGAGTCATAGTTTTTTTGTAAGTAATATTTTTTTTGGCATGACAATCAGTTCCAAGGCAGAACAAGACAATTAATACCCCCCCAAGCCCAAATAAAACTAATCATAGTAATCAAGCAGATTAGTGAAATGTGAGTATTTTTAACAAGCTCAAGTGTAAATTTCTTGTACATCAGGCTATACAAGTGCTGCAAAGGAGGCGCAAGCCATTCATTTACAGGTTGAAATTTTATTCATAATCAATATATACAAATGTTGACAAGAGATTTACAGCGAAACCATAAATTTCTATAAAAAAATCCCCACAACCCCAACAACTACTTTACTGCCGCATATATGACTCAGCACCAATAGTTGGACAGACAGCAATTTTATGGAACAGAACAGAAAAAGATGCGGTATAATCTGTATAAAAATATTAACAACAACAACAACAACAATAATAATAATAATAATAAGAGGGAAAGAAATAAAAAAGAAAGAGAGATAGAAACGTGAAATAAAAAGGAAACTACATCGGTTAGTGCTCAAAAAGTTGAAATGAAAAAAAAAAGTAAATCAGCGGCTGAGGCTCGAGGTGAGAGGACATCCTGATGCAAACATGCCAGTAACTACCGGTTGGCCTCTTGGGACAATTTGAGACCGGTTTCCTCACCATTTAAAATGGGTCTGAACGGTCACGAACGTGTTTTCTTTGGCATACCGTTTCTTCTGGCTGTGACGTTCGCTATCGGGCGGGGTTAATACCAGAGCCCGCACAGAAAGAACAGAATAGACAGAGTGAAGAGAAGACAGAAGTTTCAGAGGAACATATATAAAGATCAGACCGAAGTAAGGTTTCGGTCTGTAACGGTCAGACATGCGGTTTGCTGACTACTTTAAACTTTTCTCTGATGAAAAGCTCTTGTTTTTTAAGTATCGCACTCTGGCTTAACTTTAATACAGAATCTAGCACAATGTTTCATTGATACTTTATGCGGAGAGTTTTGATTAAATTCACAGCGGAATGGAAATTACATGATTAAAACCTATTCTTGGACCATTTTGTAAACTGCTCAAGCAGGGAAATATTTGGAGCAAAAACTACATGGAATAAAGCAAACACCGAAACAGACATTAACGTGCACATTATAATTAATCTCCAATCGCGTTTGAAAATTGTGTACGTTCTTACTCTCAATGGCAGCGCAGGCGCTAACCGGGCTCTCAATGATGAGTTTGCTGAGCTTCGGCTATCTGTCCTGGGACTGGACAAAGACCGATCAAATGGAAAACGAGCCCTTCTTGGATTTCAAAGGCAGCAAACCCGAGTTCAAGCCAAGACAACCACCGCACATCATATTCTTTCTGACGGACGACCAAGGCTTTCACGACATCGGCTACCACGGCTCGGGTATACACACCCCCACGCTGGACAAACTTGCCGCCGAAGGTGTTAAGTTGGAGAACTATTACGTTCAGCCCATATGTACGCCGTCACGAAGTCAGCTGATTACCGGCAGGTAAAAACTTCGACTATGAATGACAGTTACTGTGTCAATTACTCCGTAAAAAATAGTTTATTCACTCAATTTGACTAAGTCAAGTCTACTTGTGGCTTTAGTTCTCTGAAAGAGTAAAGTTTAGTTCCGATGAAGTTGACTGTACATTCACAGAACTTAACTCAGTCAAAGCAACAAAGTGACCTGACTAAGTCAAGTTAAGTGAGAAAATCGTAGTTTTACAAGTAGGTTAAGCATGATGCAGCTACTGTTGACTGCATAGTGTGCGGCTAAGAATGTTCTTATACCGGATTTTTCATGCCGCAATTCACGGTGTAAACTCCTGAGAGTTGGTCAAGCCCAAAGTGGAAACCAATAAAGCTTAGCCTACTGGTTTGCACACGAGTCATTGGTCAAGAAATTCGCCAGAATTAAGTAAACGGATAACGTATCTCAGTATGGAATATGTTTTGCTTTGAATTATATAAATGTTTCAGCCCTGTCGGTAAACTTGCAGGCTGATAGAAGAGTCTGTGTTCTTTCTCTTATTGCTGATAGCTTCAAACAGTTGAGTGGTTGAAAAAGTTTCCTGGCTGATGTTTGTGTTTAATGCGAGATCAAATATTCTTTATTTGATTCTGGTCTAAACTCTGAAACCTCTTCCTCCATGCTAAACTGGGGCAGGAATGCTAATTTTTTATAACTTTTTAAATATTTTTGCTCAGGATATATACTTGAAAACTATTCGGTGCTGAATGCATAAAAGGTCTATCAAAGGCGCTAGAGTTTCCTGAAGTGGTATGTTATACTACAGATTAAGTGCAATTTAAAGATGCTTTTACAAAGACATTAAATTGACTCATGGCATCTGACAGTGTGACAAAAACCAAAATCTGGTAAAGCCCAAGCATTCTCAAAATCATGCTCTGATTTGCACAGTTTAATTGGCAATTTTACATCCTTTCATGATATATATATATATATATATATATATATATATATATATATATATATATATATATATATATATATTATCCCGTTTCTTCCAGTTCTTATATTTAGTCTCAATAGCTGCATCAAACCTAATGCAACACAATTTTATTGCATTTTTATAAGTGTTAAATGTATGAATCATTTTTTTCAGGGAAAAATCTCAAATTCAGGCCTTTATTGAGGTGATTCATTCTTTATTGAAATGTAAATTTGAAATTATTAAAACCTGTCTTCTTAAAACATTCCAAAGACATTTTCCTGACACTGGAGTCAATATTGGAGACCACACATACAGCCATACAAAATTAGCTCAGTGTGTGTGCTGGGCTAACATTTGCTGGTCCTATGGTGGGTCTCGGGGTCTCTGTCACACTCGTGTACACACACACAAACACACACACAGACTCAAAGGCATGCGCATGCCCACACACACACACATACACACACACATGCACACACACGAACGCACACATACACGCATACTCAGTTTTGCCTTGAGGACATAGCTGATTGCCAAAGGTTCTCCATAAATATTTCAGCCCTGGATGCCTTGTCAAGCACTGTTAAACCCAAACAAAATTAGAACGTGTTTCTTTGAAATGTTTATGTTTTCGTCACATCGTTTCTGTAGTTTGCGCGCCAGTGTGTGTGTGTGTGTGTGTGTGCTCTTGCACATGCTACAAAGTGAGAACCAAAAAATGTTTTTCTTCCTACAGAGTGGGGACATTATCGGGAAGAGAGGACATTTTCAAATGTCCCCACAACATCAAATGCAAATTGTGACTTATTAATTAAGGTTAGGGGTTAGGTTAGAGTTAGGGTGCTTTCACACCGGCCTCATTTGGTTCGGTAGAATTACACCAGAGTTAGTTTTCCTTCTTGGTACGGTTCGTTTGGTTCGGTGTGAAAGCAGCAATCACACCAGGAATCGCACCAAAACCGTGCCAAAACAAACGTACCGAGACCTCATCCTTATGTCTCGATACGCTTTCAAACGAACTCTGGTGCGGTTTGTTTCAGTGAGAACATGACCCGACCTAGATCAGACCCAGACCGGGGTTTCCACTACATGTAATTGATCGTGGGACACCGCCATGGCAAAATTAAAGCTGCCCCGCCTATGTAAAATGTAAATTACGGAAATCCTAAGGACAATCAGGTGTCGCCTGTTCTCATTGTTTAGTAAAAATGAGCGCTAATAATTCTTGACCTTTTGTCAACCACTTCGCTTGATGAAATGTTTTCCAATGAATAAAAATTCGCCATCAGTAGTAAAACGGACTGCTTTCTTCTTAATGCTATATGTGCATCGATTTGAGAAAAAATATTTTGTTCACTTTACAAAACGATAAACTACGATTTTAACTTCTGTGTTTGCTGTGAGCAAATCCTGCTCTACCTAATTGTATCTTCATGATTATTTAATTCCAATACCGGAATCCAGAGTCATAATCGGTTTTCATATTATACTCAGCAACAAAAGTTTCTGTGACACCATTTATGTGTATGTTATAAATGACACGCAAAGATCTCAATGCAATCAATATGTTTATTTAACAGGAGAAACACTGACTTTTCAGTGCCAACGCCACTCAAAACGAAAAATGTCATTTTCATGCGTCATGAAGCACTTGTCTGACGTCTAACCAATTGTGACCTTCACACTTCAATACCGGGTGTGACTTCCTCGTGCCATGATGCAAGCAACGCATGTCCGGCGCATTGACCGAATCAGATGTGCCAGAAATTGCTGTGGGATGTCATTCCAAATCTGACGTAGACGTTGTCGCAATTCCTGGAGTGTAGCTGGCGGGTTATCCAACCGCCGCAAACGTCGATCCATCTCGTCCCAAAGATGCTCGATTGGGGACATGTCTGGGGATCTGGCTGGCCATGGCAGGACATTGACATGTTGTTGCATCAGATACTGCTGTACAATCCTTGCAACTTGTGGTCTGGCGTTATCATGTTGCAGCGTTATTCCGGGACCATGTTGCATCAAAACCGGTACCACCAATGGCTGTAGCACTTCATCGCGATATCTTTGACCTGTCAGATTTCCATCAATAACAAGCAAATCTGTTCTGTTTCTAGCCGTGATCCCTCCCCAAATCATGACACTACCACCTCCAAAACGATCAAATTCCTGAACACAGTTGTTGGCATAACGTTCTCCACGTCGACGGTATACACGTAAACGACCATCACATCGGTTAAGCATGAATCTTGATTCATCAGTGAAGAGTACAAGATCCCACTGACGTTGGAGCCACCGTCGATGTTGCTGTGCCCACTGTAGACGCAGTCGTCGGTGTTGTACTGTGAGTATTGGACGTCTTGCTGGCCGACGTGGGACAATGCCAAAATGACGGAGACGGCGACGGATTGTCTGTGCAGACAGTCGCCTCAAACCAAGTATCGTTCTTGCAGTTATGGTTGCAGGTTGGAATCGATTTCGGAGATGGGTTGTTCGAATCCAGTTGTCCTGTCTGGGAGTGGTTACTCGTGGACGGCCGCTGCGAGGACGGTCTCTGACATGTCTTGTCTGCTGATGACGCTGCCATAAGTTCCAAATGGTGTTTCGTGGACATTCAGGCGATGAGCAACTTCCCTCTGCGAGGTTCCGGATTCAATCATCCCAATGGCCCTCCACCGATCATTTTCAGACAGTCTTGGCATTTAGAGGGTAGAGTTCCTGATCCGAAATGGCTGTGTTTTCGATAAGTGATGCTTCCGTCGTTCATCAGGCACAATGTGAACATTCCAAAAATTCTCCTCTTTTATTGCCATCCACAAGCATGATTTACGCACATTTTCACGTGCAAAGTCATTTTCTCGCATTTTCATGATTTCCATTTCAATGTTGTGTTTACGTGTACTGTTTCAGTCTGATATCACCATGTATGACAATTTCATAATTGCGTTATGAAAAATAATTAACAATATTGGTGTCACAGAAACTTTTGTTGCGGAGTATATATGTGAAATCCACCATCACGCACGTGAAACTGAAACCTCCGTGCACTTAGAATTAAATTATTACACTGCCTACGTCCTGATAGAATAATTGCTGACAGCGCGGGACTCAGAATATGTATCTTAACTCCCTCGCCAGTGCATGAGAGTTGATGGGTATGCTTATTAATGAAAACTGGCCACACCTGATAATGATGAGTTTTGACCCAATGCTAAAGCCCCCCGTCACAGTTTCAAAACATCCTGGAGGAAACCCTGCAAGCGCTGAAAAAATGGGTATTTTGGACTAAACCAGCTACCGTGGTGAGCGGCACAGTGCATTTTGGGATGAGGCTGCAGTTTAGTAAACACAGCGTAGCAGGCATGGTGAGGAAATGTTCGTGGTGAAACGTGGAGTCCGGAGGAGGTGCTGGCCCGAATAAATATTAAGTCTGATGACCAAATCCTATCGCTACTATCCAAAACGTATTAAAAGAGAGATTTTTGGTTTGTAGTGACTCAGGATCCACCTTCATCACATGCAGTGCACTACAACATTTTGTGTTAGCTGCATCCGCGCCTTGTTAATGAAAAAATTTGAAATGCAGGCGATGTAGTACATCTTTAGGAGGGCTGCCTATTCATTGTACTTCTCTTGTCAGTGTGTCTTGTCTTGCCTTGAGTGTTGACTTTTCCTTTGTTTACTTCTGTGGGTCCTTTTAAAAATTACCGGCCTATTCTGACCAATTGAAGACAACCTCAGGAAATACATTCTGAGCCACATTTGGCCAATGGGTGATAGCAATGTACTGATGTGACTTGTTTTACAAACTCATCAACTGATTCGCACCAAAATAAATAATGCAGTGTGACAGGGGACTAAAACTGCTAGCAACTATAACAATGTATATGTTTTTGCACTTGGTCCGGGCCAACTGAACCGAACTACTGGTGTGAAAGCACCCTTAGTTATAAGTTAAAGTTAGAGGTAAGGGTTTGGGTTAAGGTTAGAGTTAGGGATGGATTCGGGTTTGGGTTAAGGTTAGAGTTAGGGATAGGTTAAGGTTAGGGCAGTGGTTCTCAAACTCGTTCCTAGCGCCCCACTGTGTATGCTGGTTTTAGTTACAACCACAACTGCCACAACCACGACAATCTTAGAATTTTAACAAAGTGTCGATTTGTCTTAATTAGCTGCATTATATGTTTAGCGCAGTTATTTACCAACATGGCTGCATTTTTATGGACATATCCACTGTGCCATGAAGAATAAAAACCTTCAAACATGTTGTGCTTATTTTTCCATATTGTGAGGATTTGCTGGTAAAAAAAATTTCTAAACAGATGAAATTAGACTTGAGAAAATCAGTAAGCTCCAAATTGGGTTGTTGAACACAGGTGTTTTGAAATTCTTTCAAAATAATTTTCCTGAACGTAATAAAATGAACATGAAATGAAACAGGTGTCACTTTACTGTTTGACAAATAAATTGTTGGCTTTTGCAGCCATGTGTTGACAGTTTCTCGTATGAGGAACCCATTGATTGTTCACGTTGATTAAGGGTTCGGTCAAATACTTTCCGTCTGCAGTTATTCATACTGGTTTCTAACATATCTCATTGTGCATATGAAATTTTAATTCTTCATGGAATGTGCAGATTTGTCAAATGTGGCTTAAGAGGACAAATAACTGCTCTAAACATAAATGCACCCAATTAAGGCAAATCAACAGCTTGTTTAAATCCTAAGATTGCAACTGTGGTCAGAATAAAAGCCAGCATACACAGTGGGGCGCCAGGACCGAGTTTGAGAACCACTGGGTCAGGGTAAGGTTTTGAGGTAAGGCTAGGGTAAGGGATTGGGTGAGGCATACTTTGCTTATTGTTAAGATTAGAGAAAGGCTGTAGAGACACAGAAATGTAAGTTAATATAATGTCTCAAAAGGATAGATATACAAGGATGTGTGTGTGTCTGCATTTTTCTGTGTGTTTGCACGCATGTATGTTTGTGTGTGTGTTTGTTTGCATGCATGTTTGTGCGTGTATTTGCAAGCTTGTGTTATTGTGTGTGTGTGTGTGTGTGTGTGTGTGTTAACGCATTAATGTGTGATTCTATGTGTGTATGTGCACATGCATGTATGCGCATGCGTGTTTGCCTGTGGTGTGTGTGTTCGCATGCTTGTCTGTGTGTTTGCTGAGTGGTGTGCTCAGGGTTGAGTAAGCCGAGTGATGGGGTTTCTTCAGTTGCTCTGTGTGGAGAGGAGCAGCTGTGAGATGCTGGTCGGTCGGAGCGGAATTTCCATCCTGCCCATCGCCGTGAGTCACACCCAGACCCAGAGAGGGCCGTCTGACGCTCACACTCGCCTCCTGTTTCCCATCAACATGAGAGAGATACGGAGTGAATCAGCACACTTTGATTTCATAAGGGCTTTGGTGTTCCGGGGAAGCGGCCGTAAAGCTTTTAATTTTCCAGTAAATTTCCTCAGCTTCGCTCAGGAAACGGCCCCAGTCAGCCTGCAAGTGTAGATTTGCAGGCTAGTTCTCATAGTAACATGCACTGCCCAGTGAACCTGTCAATTGCGTAAACATTAGCGGATAGCCTTTCCAATGTGCTTTTCCAGTGTTGTTTAGAGACAGTCTGTTACACCAAACACTTGTCAGATCAAACAGAGGCATCTACGGTAGCAGGAGTTATAATTTGGGCTGAGGACCAGAAGGCCAGGTGGCTAAACTCAGACATATGATTCTCATGCTGGCTTTTGTAGAAAGAAAGACTTGCATTACAGGGTATGTCAGTGATGTGGGGTAGTTAGTGCTGAGACAGGATGTGGATTGTCCTCATGACAAAATCCTTTCCGGGCTCCAAGATACACCTCAAAAGATTGGACTGATAGGCCTGTACACACTCACGCATACATGAGCCGGGTGAAATTAAAACATGCTCACACTCTCAGATGCATGCTCACGCACACACATGCACACGCTGTGTTTTCATGTCTTGTGGGGACATCTCATTGGCTTCCATTCATTCCCTAATCCCTTACCCTGACTATAACATAAACACTTCATGCCTTACCCTAACCATAACCTAACCCTAACCTTAAAGCAGGTATTCAAAGAAAAAACTGAAATAAGGCAATTTGGACATCAGCGGAAAGCTTGGAACGCAAAGAATGCAATGTAATGTCATTCCGTCACATTATCGATATGAGAAAATGGAAACAAGCACGAAACGACAGTACTTTATGGAGCGTGAATACTTCTGAGATGCTAGGGAAGAGGCCCGTTTTGGGCGACCTCACAGACAGGTATTGCAAGCTCTGCACTTTCAATTTGTGGACAGAGTCAATAGAAGTACTATGCCTCTCTCTTAGCTTTATATTTTGTTATTTAAGGTCCAAAATGAGTCGTACTTTACTTGAGATGGATAAATTATAATAGAGAAAAATTTATCTGTCTTTTTGATTTTAAACTCATATTTTTCTATGTAGTGCATTGAAGATTAACATGGACATATAAACGATCTGACGGGAAGGCATGTGTAAATGTGAGGAAGGCAGAGTTTCCTCCAGGATTTTTTGAAACTGTGGCGGAGGGCTTCAGCGTTGGGTCAAAACTCAGCATTATCAGGTGTGGCCAGTTTTCATTAATCAGCACGTAGGCGATGTAATAATTGAAGTTTCTGTGCACAGAGGTTTATCGGTGTTCTAAATGGCATCCACCTCGTCACCCCACATTTCTATGTCAGTCAATCACTGTTATGAGAGTCCACTTGATCGTGTCCATTAAATATTATCTTTTTTGTAGCCCTGAGCATTGGCTTATCCAACCTTCTTCGGAATGGTAGCATGACTTTAGTAAAAACATAATTTTCTTTCTAAACTAGACAATGTGTAAAGCGTATAGCCAGCGCAGCGACCAGACTTTTTTGAAGCATGGAACGAACCAAAATAAGCAGCAAAACTAATATGCTTCCATGAAAGAAATCACCTGTATGCAACATTAGCTTGGGAAAAAACGGCAGTTGCTACGGGTACGGCAGTTTTTCAATGCATTTCAATGTGGAGAGATACGGCAGTCCCCATTTCAAGCCCTGCCCTAACCTAACCCTAACCCCAACCCCTAACCCTTCTCCTAACCATAATCCTGAATCCTTATCCTAATCCCTTGAAATCGAATGCCGTACCAATAAAACCTGCTGTCTCTAGACACTTCCAAAAAAAAAAAGATTTAAACATGGGATTTGAAACTATGAACTACTGGGAGATATGGAAGAAATCTATTAAGAGTTCTGACTCGTCAGGCTTTAAAAACAAAATTGAAAACAATTTTCAGTGTTCACTGCTTTATAACTATGGAACATAACATAACATGAGTGGCGAGAACAGGCCGTTCAGTCCAACTAGGCTCACCAGTTTCTTTATACTATTGTGAATATATCACTTCAGATACTCAATGTCTCAATGGTATCTAGCTTTAAGTCAAGCGTATTCTTGAAAATGGCCAAGGTTTCTGCCTCAACAATATGGTCAGGCAAGATGTTCTACATCGAAATTACTCTTTGGGTGAAAAGATTTTTCCTAATATCAGTGCAAAATTTACCCTTGGTCAACTTCCATTTATGATCCCGAGGTCTATTAACAGAACATGGCGGAAGGAGTCCTACATAATTCACTTTGTTAATCCCTTTAACATATTTAAAGACCTCAATCAGATCACCCCTAAGTCTCCTTTTCCTAAGACTAAAGAGATTATGGATCTTCAGCCTCTTCTCATAGCTTTCATCCTTTATACCCGGAATCAGCCTCTCTGAACTTTTTTCTTGAGCCTCGATATCTTTCTTACAGTATGGTCCCCAGAGCTGTACAAAATACTCCAGATGAGGTCTGACAAATGCGTTTTACAAGAGAAGCATCACCTCCTTGGATTTTACTCAATACTTTTGGCAATGTATCCCAGCATCCGATTGGCTTTTTAAACTGCTACGGCACGATGACTAGAACCTGTGAGGGTTTAGTCAACAATCACTCCTAGATCATTTTCTTGTGGAGCACAATCCAGTTTTAAACCTCCCATGAAGTAATCCTGTCTAATGTTTTTATTACCTACATGTACAACTTTATATTTTGCTAAATTAAATAAGTCCAGCTCATCTTTTATGATAGATTCCAGTATTTTGCATGCAATGCAAGTTAAACTGACTTGCCTGTAGTTCCCTGGCTCAGTACGGTCCCCTTTCTTATATATTGGTATTATATTGCCCTGCTTCCAATCATTTGGTATTTCTCCAGTTTCTAAAGACCATCTGAAGATAGTGGAGAGTGGTTTAAACATGATCTCACTATCTTCCCTGAGCATTCTATGATATAAGCTATCAAGACCCACTGTCTTATCTGCCTTTAGTTTATGCAACTTGTCTAGTACGTCAGATCTATCCCTAACCTCGATTTCCGCAGAATAATCTTGAGCGTTAGACATGCCCTCTGGCCGAATAAAAACCCGCTCAGAGATAAAATTCTCAACGAAAAAACTGTTTAAGGCATCCGCAATATCCTTGTTATCATATAGCAGCGATCCATCTTTATTCTTTATGCACTTAACCTCCTCTTTGACTTTCCTTTTTCTGCTACAGTATTGAAAGAAGTGCTTAGGGTTAGTTTTTGCCCCCTCTGCAATTTGCCTTTCATACAGTCTTCTAGCATTCCTCATTCCTTTTTTGACCACAGCCCACATTTTACAGTATTCAGCCTTCGTGTTCTCATTGTTATCCTTTATGTTCATCTTGTAAAGATTCCTCTTATTCCTCAGACTCTTACGAAAGGCTGTGGTCATCCATGGAGGATTTTGCTTTTTCAGATTACTTTTGAACACCTTTGGAATGAATTTACATTGTGAATCAAATAAAACCCCCTTAAATCTTTCCCACATCTCATTTACAGACTCACAGTCCAGAAGTGCCTCCCATTTTATTTCGCTTGGATATGCACATCCCGCCAAAGTTTGCTCGCCTAAAATTAAAATTTTAGTTTTTAACGACACCTTTTTCACTTCCCATGAAACATCAAAATTAACAGTGGAGTGATCACTAGTCCCTTGTAGCTCCAGTACCTCAGCATTGCGAAGTCTATCACAGTCAATACAAAGCACCAAATCTACAATTGCCTTCTCTCTTGTGGGTTTATTAATATACTGCACCAAAAAATTGTCATTTATAACATCCAGAAATCCTTCCTTCCCTTTACTCTGTAACGTCTGGTACTTTCAGAGTACACAACCAGTGTGTGACGTCATGGGAAATGAGACTTTTGGAGGACTGGTTACGATGGAAAAGGAGCAGTATTTTAAAAGCGAATATCAAGTAGCATGGAAATTTTTTCTCTTGTCATATGAGTGAATACCTTCAACATATCATGAAATTGCCATAAGAAACCAATTTTATGGGTACTTATTTTCTTTGAACCCCTACTTTAACCTTATTCTCACCATTACCTTATCCTAACCCTAAACTAAACCTCACTGTACCCTTGTGAGGACCAAAAAATTTCCTCATGAGGATGAAGAAATCTGGTATTCCAAGAATACCTCCCCACACACAAACACACTCACAGACACACACACACACACGCAGGCACGCATTCACACACGCACGCACGCACACACGCATGCACGCACGTGAGCAGGCACACACGCATTGCCAGCTCTCTGAAAAAGGCCAGGCTCTGTAATTCAGTGCCCAGTCTCTGTTTGTCTCTTCAGTTGTAATTTGGCGGCTCAGCATTCTCTGCTCTTGAGTGTGATTTACGCCGATTACTTAAAGACGCGTCACCCTGTGATTTTTCTTCTTCTCTCTCTAATGGAAATGCCCCGCTTTCTTTTGTAACTCTGCCACACAGCGGGAGCTCTTTCCATCAGTCAGGAAGTGTGTGGACAGGCTCTCATGCCCAGAGCACACAATACACACGCACTCATACTCACACACCTCCCTTGGCAGCCATTTTTTACCCTATAGTGCACCAGCCGAGCCCTGCAGGTGATTGGACGGTGGGGGGACATCCTGGATGAGGAAGTCAAACGGCCCGGGGGTTGCCTTCCCGAGCTTGAAATCTAGTGGCATTTCAAAACCAACGGGAGCAAATTACTAAACTTAACAACATTTTGTGATCAAGGACAAAATGGAATTGGATTTAATATTTGATGCAAGGATGCAGAACCGAAACTATCAAGGAGGTTCTTCGACAACCTCTCTGTGACTGCTCTGTGACGCCTAGCCTTTGCGAGAGCCGATTGAAAGAAGTCCCTTATTGTCCCCTGCTTAGTGATTTCAGGGGTATTTTGAGATTTATGGGGACATTTTTACCCTGTCTCCTACTTAACCCTTAAAGTGCTTAATTTTTACTTATCCTATCCCTCCAAAGGTTAATCATTCATCTTGTAGTCGACAAATGACCTTCAGAAGACCTCATAGGTAACTTTGAACATTGCTGACTAAAAATGGACAAAATTGTTGACCTTTTGATAGCTGAAATCTGAAATTTTGCTTCATAAGTTTTGCGCCTTGCGTGACTATAGCAGTAATTAGCACTTTAAGGGTTAATATCCCACCCTGGTCTTATTTGAGTGTTTATTGCCCGTGTGGGTGTACACACTCCACATCTCTCAGGCCTACTTGACGCCATTTTGTTCCGCTCTCGGCCTGAGAAGACCGTGAGCACCCAGCACCATGGTTGAATCAGGGGGGTAATGATTACAGAAATGGAGAGTACTGCCGGGTTTAATATGGATTTTATTTTTTTGAGTGAGGCTGCATTTGGATTGTTCACCACTTACAGGATAAAGAGTGGCAAAAATTCTGTATACACATTAACAATAATGCACTTGAAGTGAATGTGGTTATGGAGTGTATTAATCATGTAAATAGGAACAGGTTGAGGGTTATCATGCTTGAAAAGTTGAGCATTCTGTAGGCCTTTCATACTTCCATCGGCATTTCACTGCAAAAACAGTTGTGAAGTATTTTACTGACTTCTACCTGCATTGTTGTGATACATCTGAGAGCCAGATAAAACAGTGCCTTAACGGTCCTCTATTATACCGTGTTTTAATTTTAAAATAATTCCCTGATGTATGTAAAACAAGGTTTTGTAGTTTGTTGCAAAAAATGAAATCCTAAATTTAGCAAAGGCCAATCATATCCAATCTCTATTTCCTGCCCTCAGTAACTGTTTTGAGTGGGCGGAGTCAGCTAAAATGTGGCTGTTATTTGATTGGCAATCTCATTGTGGCGCAGAATGAACAATAGCGGAGGAGACAGACACATGTCTATACTGGACTGTATGATGCAAATGACTCCCCTTGTGATATTGTAAGAATCAAAACGGGCTAATTGATAACATGATTTCTTCCTAGGGTTGCTTCAGTAACGATGCTGAGACAATCTGGTTTCCCGTTTGCCAGATATTAGGTAGCGGCAGGGCAAAATGATATGCCAAAGTGCTACGAAAATTTGATTTTGATCATAGGGGAGCTAACATTTAACCAAACTGTTCTTTCCTTTTGGTGCGTGTGATGCAGTGGTTAGCTCTGTTTCCTCACCAAAAGAACATTCTGGATTCATCTCCGGCGGGTCCGGATCATTCGTGGTTGCAGTTGTGTGCCCTCTCCATATGTTACCGGGGTTGCCTCCGGATTGTCCGGTTTGCTCCCTGTTTGAGGGACGTGCAAGCACATACAGTGAGCACCATAATTAATTAGACAGCGGCACATTTATTATGTCCCCCGCGAAAGCGGAGGACATACCGTTTTATCTTCCATCCGTAATTATATCCCCAAACGCCGAATGGTATTCCGGGGATATTATGTTTTTTGTCCGACCGCTGCCGCACTACGTGTTAACGGGATAACTTCAGTAATATTTCAATTACAAATTTTGCACATAAGTAAGTATCATAAAGAGGAAGAACTTATTCGATTTTGGACAATTAGGTGTTAACGCAGTGGTTCTCTAATTCGGTCCTGGCGCCCCCCTGTGAATGCTGGTTTTTGTTCCAACCACAATTGCAATCTTAGGATTTTAACAAGCTGTTGATTTGTTGTAATTAGGTGCATTTATGCAAACATCCACATTGAGATATATTGTAAATATCGGCCGAGGGAAATAAATTCAACCAAACATTTAATCAACATAAATAATCAAGAGGTTCCTCATTGGTGAAACTCTTGACACATGGTGGCAAAAACCGACAATTTACTTGGCAAACAATGGAGTCACACCTGCTGTGTTTTATGTTGATTTTATGTGGTTCAGGCAGGTTATTTGGGAAAAACTCAAAACACCTGTATTCAGAAACCTAACTTGGAGCTTATTGATTTTCTCAGAGACTAATTTGATCTGTTTAAAAATGTTTTCACCTGAAAATCCTCGCAATATTGAAAATTAAGCACAATGTGTTCAAGGGTTTTTAATCTTCAAAGCAGAATAGATATGTCCATCCAAATGTGACTTAAGATGGTAAATAACTACTCTAAACATGGAATGCTGCTAATTAAGACAAAGTAACAGCTTTTTAAAATCCTATTATTGCAGTTGTGGCTGGAACAAAAACCAGCATACACAGGGGGGCGCCAGGACCGAATTTGAGAACCACTGTGTTAACGTCATAACTGCAGTAATATTTCAATTAGAAATTCAAAGTTTTGCATATAAGTTAGTATCCTAAAGAGGAAAAACTGAATCGATTTTGGACAATTTACAATTTCTAGATTGGCCACCAGGAGCCAAAAACTGAAAAAATTATTTTTTTTAATTACATCTCTGGAAATGTCCGATTGACCTCAAATCAAGTGCAAATGAAAGGTCATGACCTGAGGATGTGTCCCACGATGACATACCTGTTTGGTTCAAAATTTTGACACAAGGTGGAGCTTTGTCACATAAAATTCACCATTTTTGCTCTATCTTTGGAACTATTTGTCCAATTGACATGAAACTATGTGCACCTGCAAGGTCATGACCTCACAACGTGTCACATGATGACATCATACCTGTATGGTTCAATATTTTGCCACCAGGTGGCGCTTTGTGATGGAAAATTACCATTTTGGCCTTATCTTCAGAACCATTTGTCCGATTGGCCTGAAATTAAGTTCAAATGCAAGTCTATTCAAGGTCTATTCGAGGATTGGGGAATTGGAGGATTGGGGGTGTTCGGGGATATACCCCCAGCCGTCGCCTCAGACGGCATAAGCCTAGTTTTGTAATTTCATTCTGTGACTCTGTAAGTCTGAAACGCTACCGTTTTCAGCTTGTATCTCAAAAACTGTTTGAAATTTTAAACGAAACTTGATGCGTGCTTTGAACTACTGGCGAACTAATGCCTTTTGTTATTTTGGTGATCCTGGGATTTTTATTTCTCTTGTTTTCCATGGAAACACATTTTAAATGAAAGCGAGGAACATCGCAGCGCATCAAATGGACATCACTCGAGTTAATTTGGTTCTTAACTAAAGCACTTTTATTTTGAAAGGTTACGATGACATTGAGGTTACAGTGCAGACTGTCAGTTCTACTTTGCGTGTGATTTTATCCATATTGGACAAACCATTTGCAACCAACAAACACACTCTACTGGCCCCATCCCATTTTTGGTTGCATAAAAGAATATTGGACAGTTTAAGATATTGTAGAATGAAGTAATCATTTTGAATACTTGACTGCATACTCTTTGCATACAGTGATGAACTCTGCTACACACAGAGAGATGATGTACTTTACTGAACCCATTGTGAACAGGCTCGGTGCAGGACCCCAGGACCACATACAGGCTGCGTTCCAATGGTCGGCTTTTGCTTAGGAAAGTTCTCAACTCCTAGAAAATGACCCGGAAGTATTTACGTGGCTGGCATGATAGATGTGTTCAAAATTTCCAATGTTAAGGACGGATGCTTCAGTGTTTCCTAACTTATCACCTCTAGCATAGGGTACACTGACCAACTTTAACAAAAAGTAAGGAGATATCGTTGTTCCACAATTCTGTGCAGCAGCAATATTTAAAGAGGCAACCATTCGGCCAATCGCGAAAACAAACAAACATGACGAGCGAGAGACACATGATCACGTGGCCTAGCAAATTCATTTGGGATCTTTTAACTGCACGGTTCTCTTTTCCTAAACCTTTATGAACTCCCCTTTAAACCTTTCCTTAACCTCAGGTTAAAGAAAGGTTAAAGAAAAGTCGTTGATGAAAGTGGTTAGGAATTTGATGATAGGATGTCATTTTTTGACTATGCAAAGGTTGCTCCTGTTCTGAAGGCGAAGCCTTACTCAGGGACACTAGTAGGAGCGTTCCTATAGATGATGTCTTTTATGAGTGGGGGAATGCTGGAGTACCCTGAGGAACCCTGTATGAATGAGGGGAGAACAGGCAGACTTCACCCAGAGAGGTCCTCGCAGACTAAGAATGAAACCCAGAACCTTCTTATTGTGAGAGAAAAGTGCTAACCGCTGCCCCAATATGCCAGACACTACTTATCTCCCATAGCGATGCTGTGGTTGACCTGTCCTGCAGCCATCTTCAGTCCCTGTTTGTTTCCTGGACTTTTTGCCTTCAGTCTCTTCTTCAGCATGTAAATCGCAAGTCTAGTGGAGAAGCAAACTAACAAAAAATGCACCACCGTCCTATGAATTATAGTGCTCAGTGTACGCTCTGGCCAGTTTCTCTGACCACAGCTGTGGCGTACAGATGCTGCTCAATTCTGCCTGTAGTGGGAACCTTTCAGGTTTAAACCCCTCCGACCATAAAACCAGAGAGTCATAAATCCAGGCAATAAGACCTCAGTTTTCAGCCCTAGTCCTTGGAGACTCACGGGGTCTGCTGGCTTTCTTACTTACTTACCACTTGACAATCACAGAGTTGATTGGTTGATTTTGAGGTTGTCTCAGGGGCTGGACTGGTTTTGGCAGTAACTCAGAAACTAGCAAAAAAAAAAAAAAAACAGCAGACACTGTGGTTCCCCAGAGCCTGGCCTGGCGATGATATTATAAGGATGATAATGTGGTGACCGATAGCAGCGTATCCAACTCCTCTTAAAGCTGAGGCAGAATGGGGTTGCAGTCAGCCAATCACATTCAAGCCTTCAACTCCAGGGCCGACAAGCCTCAGGAAGACACTCCAGAGCGCACGGGCCGGACAGTTTGATCGAATGTCGGAGAAGCGTCCTTATTTGCATCTCATGCGTGTGCATTCATAAATGCATCCCCAACATAGTCTGAAATCATGCTGGCAGGAAGTGCAGGCGTCTCGGTGCTACTGCAGAGTGGGAACTCACCAAAAAGAAATCTGTTTTTTTCTTGGTCTGTTTTTTTTGTGCTTATACTCTGCAGAAACAGAAACGCTGAGCAACTGAATCAAATTGCGGCTATATTAAATACGAAGATGGACTACAATCAATCTTCTTGTTCTCGTTGTGTCTTATCTTTGCTGCAGTTAAAACAGTTACCATGAGTGCAGTGTAGCATGGGAACGTTTATAGAAAAGAACAGGCAATTAAGCCAGAAAGGCCTGGCCATTTAGCTCTCTATGGTAGCATTCAGCATTGATCTGGGCTAAGTTCAGAGTCTCTGTGTCAAATTACCTGGCAATTTTAAGCCTCAGAAGGTTTGTTTCCCTGCTTGTTCAGCAGAATAAATGCCCAAATTTTCTTTTATAACTAACACTTTTGATTTATTACCTTTGATTACCTTTGCATTTAGTTTTCAGGCTTATTAGCATAGCAGCTAGAATATATTGCTCTTCACATTTAACCAGTTATACCATGTTGTGACAAAATTAACAGTATGAGACGACAAGACCAGAAAACGGCATCAAAAAAATTTAATCTGTATATCAATGTTTGCATGGTTTTATACAAGTTGGGACAAGAAGCATAGAAAACATAGTTTTCATGGAAAATGCATTTTGTATGATAATCAAGTAAGAGAACTTCTTTGGGTTAATTATGTCAAGATTAGTGCTGTTATGCTAGGTAATTTACATGTACTCTTTTAGGGTTAAAATTACTCTGAATCTTCTCGTAAACACTAAATTACTGTGATAAAGCTGTATGGGTATGGATTAGATAACCTTGATAACCCTCTCTAAGAATTAGTGTGTAAGATAATTTTATTTACCATTATTTAGACAAGCAATCTCACCGAGATGTGGGATCTTATTTTGAGGACAGACCTGGTTAAGTCACTATAACACAAAGTTACCAACAGACAGGGCGGTCAATCCCGATCAAAGATAGAACACATATGAAACAGATGTGTTCAAGTGATAAGTGGTATTAGATTTTAAAATATCATGTGCAATGGCAAATCTTCATGGATGCTCTCTCTCAATAATGGATATAAGACCTGAGAAATGAATGGACATACTCTTTGAAGAATGGATAGATGAAGGAATATATGACATAAGCCATATGAGGTACAAAATGGATAACCATTCATAATAATTCATGAAAACTGCTTTTGTTTGACCTGTGTGCTGTAGCTTTTCCAGAGGCATTTGGCACGAGCTCATAGTAAGTTGCTTTGGAGAAAAGCTTCTTCCTGTTAGCTGTAAATGTGGAAGTGGAGGGTGAATTGTCTATCTTTGCAGGTACCAGATCCACACCGGGCTCCAGCACTCGATCATCCACCCCCGGCAGCCCAACTGTCTGCCCCTGGACCTGGTGACGCTGCCCCAGAAGCTGCGGGAGGCCGGCTACGCCACGCACATGGTGGGCAAGTGGCACTTGGGCTTCTACAGGAAAGAGTGCCTGCCGACACGCCGCGGGTTCGACACCTACTTCGGCTCCCTGACGGGCAGCGTGGACTACTACACCTACGAGTCCTGCGATGGGAAGACGACATGCGGCTACGACCTGCACGAGGGGGAGACCGTAGCCTGGGGGAGGGGGGGCAAGTACTCCACCCACCTGTACACCCAGAGGGTCCGCAAAATCCTGGCGGCTCATGACCCACGACAGCCAATCTTCATCTTCCTGTCCTTCCAGGCGGTCCACACGCCCCTGAAGCCGCCTAAGGGCTATATCTACCCTTACCGGGGAATGGGGAATGTCGCGCGGAGGAAATACGCTGCCATGGTGTCCATCGTGGATGAGGCGGTACGCAATGTGACCTACGCCCTACGCAAGTACGGATATTACCAGAACAGCGTCATCATCTACTCCACAGATAACGGCGGCCAGCCGTTTATCGGGGCCAGCAACTGGCCCCTGAGGGGGCGCAAGGGGACGTACTGGGAGGGCGGGATTCGCGGTTTGGGGTTCGTCCACAGTCCCCTGCTCAGACGAAGGCGCAGGGTGAGCAAGGCCCTGATGCATATCACGGACTGGTACCCAACACTGGTGGGGCTGGCTGGGGGGAACGTTTCGCGGTCGGACCGGCTGGATGGGTATGATGTGTGGGCCGCAATCAGCGAGGGGAAGGAGTCACCGAGGCAGGAGATCCTGTACAACATCGACCCGCTCCACAGCCGCGCCGAACACGGGTCCTGGCAGGCCGGGTTCCGCGTCTGGGACACGGCGGTTCAGGCCGCGATCCGCGTCGGGGACTGGAAGCTCCTGACGGGCGATCCGGGTCACGGGGACTGGGTCCCGCCACAGGTGCTGGCCACCTTCCCGGGGAACTGGTGGAACCTGGAGCGCAGCCAGGAGCTGCGGAACCCAGTGTGGCTCTTTAATGTGACGGGCGACCCGTACGAGCGCCGAGACCTCTCTCGCCAGAGGCCCGACGTGGTGAAGCGGCTGCTTGCGCGGCTAGCGCACTACAACCGCACAGCCGTGCCGGTTCGCTACCCTGAGGACGACCCCCGGGCTAACCCGCGCCTGAACGGGGGAGCATGGGGGCCGTGGGCCGGGGACGACGAACAGGACCTGGAGGACAACAGTCTGGAGGGGGCCCCTTACCGGAAGGGCTGGGGCAAAGGCAAAAGCAGAAAGAAGAAAAAGAAATGTAAAATCTGCAAACTGAAGTCCTTCTTCCAGAAGCTGAATACCAAGATTATGTCCAACAGGATATGAGAGGGGAAAAAATGTTGTGTAGCACTACAGCAGCGAGTTCGCTGAGCCTTAAAAATGTACACATTTATTTGAGAACTTGATAATGGTGACCACTAGTTTGTGTTCACTTTTTGATGTCTTTGTGTGTGTGTGTGTGTGTGTGTGTGTGTGTGTGTGTGTGTGTGTGTTTGTGCGTGCGTGCGTGCATGTGCGTGTGTGTGTGTGTTCCAGATTGCCGCACCAGATGTTTGTTGCTGGGTGTTTAAATGAATTATCTGGCGTTTCATTCACAACGTTGTCCTCATTTTAATGCACAAGTACTTTTCTCTATGAGCAAGTACTTCTTCCTCTGGGTGTGTGTCCCAGTTCATTTCAGTTTCACATTTGGCATGAAGGTCTCTGTTCCTGTTGTGGTGTGCATTGGTAGACTCTTGATTTCGCAGTTCATGACTCTGAGCTCTCAACCAGAGCTTTGTTTGAGTATGGTCGCTTGACTGCAAAAATTAAAAAACAAGGCAGTGTTATCAAGTATTTTACTTTCTTTTTATGTTTTATTTTTAGTATTTTAATAAAATTACTATGTTTTTTTGCTTTGGAAATATTTCTCATTTGTATTATGTTTTAGCGGAATAAGGCCCACAGATTTTGTGAAGTATCTGGTGACAAATTCAGATGTCTAAGAGTTGGCAACGAAGTAAGAAGAAGTTTACTTGGATGAGTTCACCAGCAGTAACTCTAAAAGAAGCCAAAATTCCCTGCTCAAGAAAGAAAAATATGATTTTGGGGCTCATTTAAAAACTACAACACCTATTAAAGGCAACACATTTTTAGCAGTTCTGCACGTGGTCTGGAGCGAGACTTCTGTTGCAGTTGCTACGCAACACTTCAGAGCTGTTAGCATAGCTCGTTAGTGATCGCCCTTTTGACTCCAGTGCAGTAGGGGTATAAAGTAAAGGAAATTAAAAGGAAAAATCATTGAGATGAGGCACTTCAAACACAAAAAGGGAACAGAGAACAGTGAAGCAAAGATGTAGCAATCTCTCTGTCCTTCCTCCGCCGACATTGTATTTCATACTTGAAAGTACTCTGCAAAAGGGAAAGGATTCAGTTCCTCTGGCAAGCCCTTCGTTGTTTGCGGCAGGGTGTGTTGACACGGAAAATAAAAGTCGGTCATGTGTGGAGCAGATGTTGGACTCTGGGATGTTTGATTGGAAAGGGGTACGATGTGGGGCTCTGCATGATGACTGCTCGAGAGTGGGGGCTCGCAGAGTACCTGTCTGTCACCCCAATCTCTCTCTCTCTCTCTCTTTCTTTCTTTCTCTATCTCTCAGGGCTTCAAACAAAATATTCAGTGTAAGCCAGGACCATAAATCCAGTCTTTAGCCATCTCTTCAAAGAGGTGTCTCAGTTTCTTGGATTTCAAAGATGATAATTTTAGTTTTAGTGTGCTTTTGAAGCAAAGGATATCTTAAATACTATTTCTCTGTTACTTGATAGCAAGTGGAATATGTGGTACCTAACAGTCTAAAGCTTGGAAAGACACTTCAAACAGCAAATCAGTTAATGCAGGGAAGCTGCTTCTCAAGATGTGTTTGATTCTGCTGTATTTTCAACAAAGATGACATCATTTTTGTGGTCTTTATTCACAATTATGAATTAAAAAGATCTTTATATATATATATATATATATATATATTGGACTGGTATTCTTTCTTTGGGCACTGCTGAGACTGCATATGCCTAATGCGATATGTTTTCCCTGAAAGTAACGTGTAGTAAGTAACTAAGAAAGTAACTAACCAAAATGTTCATTTAGGCCAGGGATCACCAAATCTGCCTCTTGAGTCCAAATCCAGGCCTGGTTTAATTTCCTCCCAGGTAATTAACAAATCAAATGAACTTGGGCATTGAGTCTCTTCAGCTGACTCTTAGGGAAAAGCAGGGTGGAAACCAGCCATTCTCAAGCCTTGTAGACGGTGATTTGGTGATTCCTGATTTATGTCATGACATTGCCAAAGCAGTCCTGTTTATTTTCTCTCATCCAGCCATAAGCTTTAGCTTTAGGTGTGTTTAGGAATTTTGGAAAGGACTTTAGGAATGGAGAGTCTCGTCAGAAACCCCTGCAAGCAACTTGCACTTCCTGCTGTGCGCACGTAAATACAATCTGGTTCAATTAAATGCAGTGGTGTGTTGTCAATGGCATTAAATGCTTGTGGCAGTCTCACCTTTCAATGCTTAATTACCCTGAAGCAGTCGCAGTTTATTTTTTTCCTTATTTGTGACCAGACATTGATTTGCTTAGTTGTTAAGACTAATTGGTTGAACAACTGTCCAATTTATTTTGATGGCATTATTGCACATGGCATCGCGAAGTTATGCAACAATTTCCTATGTATATTAAGGATGACGTGACACATTGAGGCCTTTCGAAGATTCTGAATTAACACTGCCCTCCATAATTATTGGCTCCCCTGGTTAAGATGTGTTCTTTAGCTTCTAATAAATTCAGTTTTTTCCCAAATTATATAGGACCACACTGAAAAATAGAGGAAAATCCAAGCTTTAATTCAAGTGCATTTATTCAGTGGGGAAAAAAATCCCACATTAAGAAATAATTATTTTACATCAAATCATGTGTGCTGCAATTATTAGCACCCCTGATGTTAATACTTTGTACAACCCCCTTTTGCTAACAAAACAGCACCTAATCTTCTCCTATAATGTTTCACAAGATGGGAGAATGCAGAAAGAGGGATCTTCGACCATTTCTCTGTGCACAATCTCTCTAAATCATCCAGCGACCTGGGTCCTCTCCTCTGCACTCTCCTCTTCAGCTCACTCCACAGGTTTTCAATGGGTTTGAGGTCTGGGGACTGTGATGGCCATGAGAGGAGCTTGATTCTTTGTCTGGTGAACCATTTCTGTGTAGATTTGGCCACATGTTTTGGGTCATTATCTTGCTGACCCAGTAATGACCCATCTTTAGCTTTCAGGCAGAGGCCACCAGATTTTGATTTAAAATGTCCAGGCCCTCTGGAAGAGAAATAGGCCCACAGCATCACCGATCCTCCCCCATACTTCACAGTGGGCATGAGGTGCTTTTCTGCATACTCATCTTTTGCATTGCGCCAGACCCACGTAGAGTGTTTGTTGCCAAAAAGCTCTATCTTGGTCTCATCTGACCAAAGCACACGGTTCCAGTTGCAGTCCCAGTACCGCTTGGCGAACTCCAGACGTTTGCGTTTATGATTGTGAGTGAGAAAAGGCTTTTTCCATGCATGCCTCCCAAACAGCTTGTTGGCATGTAGGTAGCGCCTGATGGTTGTTTTGGAGACTTTGTGACCCCAAGATGCTACCATTTGTTGCAATTCTTTAACAGTGAGCTTTGGAGAACTTTATATTTCTCTTACCATCCTCCTCACCGTGCATGGTGGCAAAATAACCTTGCGTCCTCGTCCAGGCTTGTTTACCACTGTTCCAGTTGTTTTAAACTTCTTAATGATTCCTCTGACAGTAGATATGGGCAGGTGCAGGCAAGAGCCTATTTTCTTGTAGCCATTGCCAGACTTGTGAAGGTCGACACATATCTGCCTTAATTGAATGGTGAGTTCCTTTGTCTTTCCCTTGTTGAAGAGTGGATCAAAGAAATGGCCTCTGTGTCACGTCATATTTATACCCCAGGGAAACAGGAAGTGATGAATTACTAATGAAATGTTCCTAGATACTCTGATCAACTTTGTAAACTACTGTAGAAATGACAGAAATACTTCAATTACATTTAATTCCTAGGAATTGTTTGGGGTGCCAATAATTGTGGAACAGGTGATTTTATGAAAAATAATAATGTCTTTGTCAGGGATATTTTTCCCCTTTAAAATTCACCTGAGTTGAAGGTTACATTTTTCTACAATTTTCAGTATGAGAGTATGCTTCTTCAATAAAAATGGAATTTATTTTAAGGCTTTTAACACATTTTAACCAGGGGTGCCAATAATTATGGAGGGCGCTGTATGTGCCTCATAAAACAGCCCAGATTTGCAATAATTGGTTTTTAAGGCTTATTCTAAATAAAATCTTTTCCTGAAAGCTCAGTATAGTTCAGTACACCTAAAATTTCTTCCTGTTGAGATTTATTCTTTTGAATGCTTAAAACATGATGAAATCAGGTGCAATCTTATGTTTAATTACGCTGCTGCGAAATGCCAAAACACAACATGAAAGTAAAAGAAAGTTTTTTTTGGATTTTTTGCGGTTATTTGGATTATTACCCTATTTACAAAGTCCCATCCATGGCATAAATTTGGCCAATAGGCAATCACTTTGTCATTATCATCTCTTAAAGCCAGTGGCGGTCCTACAGGAGGGGCAAAGACATGTCCCTTTTAGTCCTGGCTAGATCTCAATCAATTTCCTTTATTGATGTCTTTTCCAATTATTGTAAGTGGCAACTGAAGACACGGTTTCTCTCCACATGCGATCTAACAGCGATCAAATCGCGGGTTAAATTCAGTACAGTGGCGGAACAGAGAATTGGGTTGCCCAAAACAGCCGTTGAAAACAATTATAAATCTTGACCTGTTCTCAGTCATCTTCATGATTAACAAAAGGTTCATTCCGACAGCGCTCTGCATTTCACAGGTGCTGCTTTTTCTCCCCAATTTGGTAAGACGACAATCATTCATCTGGACGTGTATTAGCTGTATTTAAATCTACGTTATTCAAAATTGCATAGCCTACCTGTCGACTCTCGCTAATTGCTTGAGCCACACGCTTTTTATAACCTAGTGCCGAGTGCCACTGCCTTTTTAATCAACCCACGAAATACCGAGAGTGGGAGTCCGCGTTTCATTGGAACACGGACCAGTTCAATCACGCAAAGCAGTGGCCAATTAATAAGCAAATTATTTTCCTGCACTGAATTTAGCCAATGATTTCATTGCTGTTAGATCGCATACGGTGAAAAACCATGTCTTCAGTTGCCAATTACGATAATTGGAAAAGACGTCAATAAAGGAAAATGATTGAGGTCTAGCCAGGACTAAAAGGGACGTGTCTTTGCCCCTCCTGTAGGACTGCCACTGCTTAAAGAGGAGCTAATATGCTGATCTTTCTTTTAATACATATAAGCAATGTTATAATGTTGGATATCCATACTCAAACTCTGAAAAGTTTCTAAACATAAGATACAGGAATTTTGCTGTAATCTAAGAACGTGATTTCATGAGCGGGATTTCCTCTCTGAACAGCTCGTCCCGAGATCTTCACGAAATCTGGGCAAAACCTGATGTCAAGTTGTGCCATCTACTTAATACAGACCTAACCAGAGCCAATCACGGCGTGCGACCTGCCCACACCAGAAACTATTCTAGCAGGCAAAAACAACTGGGGATCATACTATGCCTTAGTAGCGTGTACATTTTTGGAAATACAAAAGAAGAACCGCAGATCATTTGAGGTGCAGTGTTGTCAGTATCTCTCCCAAAGCTGCCTGTCCATTTACTTTTGGGCGTGAAGAAAAGCTCCTATTTCTTTTCCAAAAGACAATGCCACAAGAAATCAGTGGGTAGCTTTTTTTGTTTGCTGGCAGCAAGCAGCCACGGCTAAAGGGAACGTTAGCTGTTTGTGCTCAGCATTTCAATTCGATGCTGGATAAGCGTTTCAGCTGCTTCTCAAACCTGAAGCCCTCGAAGCCACAAGCTGTAAGTAACGATATAACAGCAAATAATGTGTGAAGTTAACGTATTATGGGTGGCTAGCAGGACTAACAACTGGCCTCAAACGCAGGCTTTGTAAACTATCTGAAGATAAAGCCTGGATTGGTTGTGACTGTCCGTGACTCACAGATGCAGAAGCTGTAAGTTGCTTTAACTGCATAAGCCAATTTGACGTGATAGCCAGTTGATTGTGGCTGTAGCACAGCGGCTAATGTAGCCAAGTTACTGTTGTTAATGTTTGTGTCCTAAATATGCAAGAGTAATAGGGGAAATTCTATAGAAGGTGTGTGAACATAAACCTCATTTGAAGCTAACTTTTTATACTTGCTGAATTTGGATGCTTGGTACTGTCCACGGTAACAGAACTTTCTGTCTGTAAAACCTGTATTGCAAGGGTTTGTCTCTGTGGTTATGACCGCTGGGTTACCAGCTACTGCATGTTAGTTTGCGTGCCGTGCTGATTAAAAATGCTCCTGGTTAACTTATATGCAGTAATTCTGATTGGTATGCTTGTGTTACTTTGGTAAGCATCAATGTCCATTACCACGAACAATTTCCAAAAAGGCCGTTTAGCATGGAGCTCTCACCCCACCGTCATATACCAGCGCAAAAGCTGTTTGTTACTCCACGCTAACGCCACACCACAGTTATGCACACGAACCAGCGGGTCCTTATATATACACCGAAGCAGTCCATAAGCTGTTGGTCCACTTTTAGCTGCTCCTCACTGTCCTCTAAACTTTAGCTTTCCCTCAATCCTAGCTATAGAGTAGAAACACCGTTGTACTCGCCATAGTAGCCGTAGGTAGATTTGAGCTTGAGCTGCCATACTTTCGCACTGCATCCTCCATTTTCGCCACTGCGTTTATTATAACATGTTCATTTCATTAGATCTATACACATGTACTGTGTTTGATTGCGGAATTTCCCCGCCGATGGCTGCTCAGATAGCTCAGATGGCAGACGCTGCTTACGTTTCACACTTGGGAGGCGAACCGGAAAACTGTGTTCTGCTGAGTCCCGCCCAGCCCCGCCCTCCACAGAGCTGGCCAATCAGGCGTTTCAGGCAGAGACTACAATGGATTACTAATGTGGTTTTTTGAGGATGGCAGTATGAGCTAAATAAGGACCCTTTTTTGGACTTTGAACGATCAGGAGTACTCTAGGGGAGTCCAAGATCAAAATATAAATTTTTAAATGTAGCATTATAGGTCCCCTTTAATCATTTGAGGCTTCATATTTTTGATTATTCAGCTGGTGAATTGTGTGGTTGTCAATCACGCAAAAGAAATCGGGAGTAATCAAGCGTTTAAAGGTGAGGTTACTGTGCTGCAGGCCTTTCGCACTTCTGACAGCATGCCGCTAATTTAACAAAAACACTCAACAAAAGCGAAATCAAGAAAGTTAACCACTCTCACTTTTTTTTTCGTTTCACACCCTGAAAACAGGAAAAAGATTCTGTTTGCTCAGAAAAATAAAAAATTGGCTTGAAATGGACATCAAATTAGCGACCGTGTCACTATAATTTCCTGACCATGGCTCCCAGATTGAGATGCGGCCTAATGTTTCTAGATAATCCTTCAGGAGTAGCTGACTTTAATCTCGGTTTAATCAGGATCACCGTCGGTGCTTGTTACCCACAGAAATGATTATGAATGTGATTGAGTCATGCTAATCTCAGCCATAGCCCTTATCATGAAAGGATGTGGACGATTCTGCTGTCAGGGTCTCAATTTTTCCGTTTTGTTCTCTTGATTTTAGTTCTTTTGGAACAGGGATCACCAAATCTGGCTCTCAAATCCAATTTCAACCCTGGTTTTATTTTCTTTCAGGTGAATAACTAGTTCAATGAACTTGGCCAGTATTTTTTTCCCCACCTGACTCTAAGCAAAAGGAAAGGGGGAAAAATAGTGGTTCTCGGACCTTCAGGACCGCGATTTGATGATCCCGGAATTAGAATTAGACTCAAACTGGTCTGTAAAAGGCCCAGGGGGCTGCAGGGTTTCATTCCAGCAGAGCAGAAGCATACCTGATACAACTGATTTAATCAACTGATGTCAGGCTGCACAGTTGTGTCAGGAGTGCTTTTGCTCAGCTGAAATTAAAATCTCCAGCCTCCTGGCCCCTTTACAGGTCAGTTTGAGGCCCCTAATTTAGAGGGTTCCACTGAAGATGGAAAAAAAAAAAAAGAAATTAAAATAAATTATTAAATAATGCGTGACTTGTGCTATTTCCAGCCTCACATTTGAAAAAACTACTGTTTCAACAAGGTTGTGTTGACTTTTTATTTCCGCTGTAGTCTCCGTCACGCAGTGGCTGAATGGGGCCTCCATGAGGCCTCTCCGATTTTTTGTCACGCTGCTGTTTGCACATAGCGTGACTGCTCAGTTGGGGACGGGGCTGTGCTTGTTAATTCTGCAGGAAGTGTACGGGGGTCATGCTGTTTACTATGCAAATGAGCACGATTTGGTTTATGGGCCCGGAGCAAGTGTGACTGAGCATCGCAAGTGGCTGCACAGTAAGATGTGAGTGACATTTTGCATACAACTAACGGTGTTCTTTATTACCTCTGCCAAGGAGGTTATGTTTTTGCCGGCGTTGGTTTGTCTGTTTATCAGTCTCTCTGTTTGTGTACAAGATAACTCAAAAAGTAATGAGTGGATATGGGTCACTCCATACTAAACTGTACAATTCACTGTGTTGTATAAGAAAAGTCAATAAAATAAAAAAAATAAAATTTCTGAGAATCACATGATTTGCATTAACATAACATAACATGAATGGCAAGAACAGGCCTTTCAGCCCAACTACCCTCGCCAGTTTTTTTATTCTATTGTGAATATATCCCTTCAGATACTCAGTGACCCAATGGTATCTAGCTTTAAGTCAAGCCTGCTCTTGAAAACCCCCAAGGTCTCTGCCTCAACAATATGGTCAGGCAAACTATTCCACATTGAAATTACTCTTTGGGTGAAGAAATATTTCCGAATATCAGTGCTAAATTTACCTTTGGTCAACTTCCATTTGTGACCTCGAGTTCTACTCACAATACTTGGTCGAAGGAATCCTACATAATTCACTTTGTTAATCCCTTTAACATGTTTAAAGACCTCAATCAAATCACCCCTTAGTCTCCTTTTCCTGAGACTAAAGAGATTAAGGATCTTCAGTCTCTTCTCGTAGCTTTCATCATTTATACCTGGAATAAGCTGAGTGGCTCTTCTCTGAACTTTCTCTAGAGCCTCTATATCTTTCTTAAAGTATGGTCCCCAGAACTGTACACAATACTCCAGATGTGGTCTGACGAATGTGTTGTACAAAAGAAGCATCACCTCCTTAGATTTGTACTCAATACTTATGGCAATGTATCCCAGCATCCGATTGGCTTTTTTAACTGCTACGGCACAATGGCTTGAGCCTGTGAGGGTTTGGTCAACAATCACTCCCAGATCTTTCTCGTGTACAGCACATTCCAGTTTTAAACCTCCCATGAAGTAATCCCGTCTCATGTTTTTATTACATTTACATTTTGCTACATTAAATTTCATTTGCCACATTTCTGCCCAATTCTAAATTCTATCCAAATCATCCTGAATAACTTTAGTGGACCCTAAACTATTTGCCAAACCCCCCAATTTAGTATCATCTGCAAATTTAACCAATCTGCTCTCAATATTACTATCAAGGTCATTAATAGGAACAGCAGGGGCCCCAACACCAATCCCTGGGGGATGCCACTCCCCACCATACCTAGCTCAGATGAGATACCACTGACCACCACTCTTTGTGTTCTGTCCTGTAACCAGTTTTGAATCCACTTCAGAATACCTCCTGTAACTCCAATGGAGCTCAATTTAAAAATTAGTCTCTTATGCAGTACTGTATCGAATGCTTTCTGAGAATCCAAGTATATGATGTCATAAGCCCTGCTCTGGTCATAAGTCCTGGTGGCCTCTTCAAAAAATTCCAGAAGGTTTGTCAGGCATGACCTTCCCTTACGAAAACCATGTTGGCTATCCCTCAAGATACTGTTCTGTTCAAGAAATAAGTCCAGGTCATCTTTTATGATAGATTCCAATATTTTGCACGCAATGCAAGTTAAACTGACTGGCCTGTAATTTCCTGGCACGGTACGGTCCCCTTTCTTATATATTGGTATAATATTGCCCTGTTTCCAATCATTTGGTATTTGTCCAGTTTCTAAAGACCGCCTGAAGATGGTGGATAGCGGCTTAAAGATGAACTCACCAACTTCCCTGAGCACTCTAAGATATAAGCCATCAGGACCCGCTGCCTTACCTGCCGTTAGTTTATGCAACTTGTCTGATACTTCGTTATCCCGAACCTCAATTTCTGCTAAATAATCTTGAGCATTTAACATGTCCTCTGGCCAAATAAAGACCCCCTCTGAGGTAAAATTCTCAACAAAGTAACTGTTTAAGGCATCCGCAATATCCTTGTTATCAAATAGCAGCGATCCAATTTTATTCTTTATGCACTTAACCTCCTCTTTGACTTTCCTTTTTCTGCTACAGTACTGGAAAAAGCACTTAGGGTTAGTTTTTGCCTCCTCTGCAATTTGTCCTTCATACGGTCTTCTAGCATTCCTCAGCTCTTTTTTGACCACAGCCCACATTTTACAGTATTCAGCCTTAGTGTTCTCATTGTTATCCTTTATGTACATCTTATAAAGATTTCTCTTTTCCCTCAAAATCCAACGAATACTTCTAGTCATCCACTGAGGATTCACCTTTTTCAGCTTACTTTTGGACACCTTTGGAATCTGCATTGTGATTCAAGTAAAACCCCCTTAAATCTTTCCCACATCTCATTTACGGACTCACAGTCCAGGACTGTCTCCCATTTTATTTCACTTAGATATGAGCGCATCATGTCAAAGTTTGCTCGCTTAAAATTGAAAATTTTTGTTTTTCAATACACCTTTTTAACTTCCCATGAAACATCAAAATTAACAGCAGAGTGATCACTTGTCTCATGTGGTTCCAGTACCTCAACATTGCTAATTCTATCTGGGTCATTACAGAGCACTGTGTAAAATTGTTCATTCACTCCCGGATTGAAGATGCCCATGAGGAAAAAACTGAGTCATCGGTCCAACAACACAGCAGAAAAAGTGGTGTCCTAATGTCAGCCAAGGAATCGTGAAAGCCATATTTTGTGACAACATTTGGCAGCCAATTTTGTGAAATGCTCATGACATGTCTGTTGATACTTCGAAGGACAGTGAAATGAAATATTGCTGAGAAATACCCATAATAACGGTTTCAATTGTCTGCACTAAATTATCAGGACTCGTCTGATCAGAAATGCAATTTGCATCCTCACGTGTTACGTCCAGACCTGTGGGCTAATTCACATAATGTCTGCAAATGGCATAAAGATGACCTCGGCAAATTAAGGTACTCACTTCCCGCATCAAAATTTCACAAGGCGTCAGACAATCATATATACCATGCTTTAAAAAATAATGACTGAAAAAAGAAAAATATTCTGTGTCCTAATATTGTGTTACAACCATAACAACATAAAGAAATAGATCGTGTCCGGGGCATAGACTGTATAAAGAGATGGATGCAGCACCCGGGTCTAAAAAGTGAGGCCGATGCAGAAATCTCAAAAAATTGCATTATATTTAATGGCCTGCAGATGGCGACGTCGGAGGTTGCAGACGGAAGTTCAATGCTACTGAAGCCTATGAGAAAATGACCCTACTTTGCTACCTGATTTATTATTTCATTTTTATTCTTTGAAATGCCTTCTTGTGAATGAAATAATACATTCTTTCGGTGATTTTAGAGCAACAGGTAACCAAAATTTTAACAATGCTTTGCACTGGGGCCTGGTGAACCGAATACAAACAGTGAGGACAATAGACATGAAAAACATTGACAAGCCGTAATTGTCCATAAATGTTTTTGATTGACTGAGGCCATTTATCATTGACAAGAATTGACTTGGAAATGTGTCTGATTTTCAGGAATTCGATATTTATTTTGTGTCCTCGTTACACCCACAACGCCTGCCACCTTAGCACATTATGGGGTCACTGAAATGAAGTGATCACTCGGTTTATCTTCTTGCTTGTTTATTTGTGATGTCCATGGATGGGGTTTCACCACTGCAATTAAAAACTTTGGAAAAGGTGTTTTTGAATTTTCATCACCATTGTAACACATTTGTTCAGTTTAGTATGGAGTGACCCATATCTCTTTTGTGGGCAGGTTGCTATTACATCAGGGATGCATCCTATTGATTTTGACTGCGATCGGTGAAACAATATGGCAGCCACAGCAGCCATCTTGAAATCCTATGACAGATTATAACTGAACTTTGCTCCTAGTGATATCACCCAAATTATGTGGGTTGATTGGTCTTGCATCAGGGACAGAACCCATCCTTAAATTTCTTGAGAGCCATGTTCACTCAGCAAGACTTCGACTGCTGCCTTGGCGGAGGTTTGGACTCTCAGAGTTCCTCTAGTGTTGTTGTTGTTGTTATTATTATTATTATTATTATCCGTAGTAGTAGTATTGCAGTACAATTTGTAATAAATCCTGTCATGGTAACAGTAAGTTAATAAAATTATGACATTTCTTGGTCTGACATTATTTCAACCCTGCAAATGTAGGAAGTACTACGATGCTGGCTTTTTGGCTAAGCCTAACTTTAAGCTTAAGTAAAATCCGGAGCAGCTCCTTTTACTTCAGTCCATGTTCCAGATTTTAAGAGGTACCTGGTTTTACTAAGTGCTGAAGTCCGGCTTAATCACAAAGCCACCTTCACAGTACACTCCCCTGGAGAGCCAAGGTCTTGTATGTCTTAGATGTTTCTGCTCTAACACAGCTCATTTAACTGACTGTAGCCAGGCAAAAGCTTGATAATGAGACAGCAGTATTAAATCAGGTGTGTTCGAGAAGAGAGACGTGGCAGGGCTATCGTTCTCCAGCGGTAGGGTTTCGCTAACTCTGATCTAATCAGTGAGAACAGTTGGCTGAGCCCATTGGTGGAGGTAAAACATGGTAGGACTCTGAATTTCTAACACCTGCAATGCCCGTCTCTTCTAAAATCCGAGTTCTCTTACGTTCCTGCTTAATAAGACAAGCTTGCTAATGAGGTAGGGCCAGTTTAACTCAGTTCTAAGTTCGTCAGTGGATTAAAACATGAGAGTATTTTCTACTGGAGAAAAAAAACAATAATTTCATATCTATATCACCTGTGTAGACGGGGTTTTCTTGCTATGTTTGGAAAAAGGCTGTGTCTACTTGAGATAAAGAAATAATATCCATTTATTTTGGCCCTTACTTGATAAGACTAATTGGAAAACTCATTGAAGTAGACTTGAAATATGCCATCATAACTAGGTGTGTGTGTAAGTCTGTCAACAGGGTCACTTGACCCTTCTGTGCAGATTTAGACGCCGGTGTCTGTATATTCTGAAATTTAATTGCTAAATAATTCTGGATTACATTTCTGGAATCATTTCCACAGTTTCTGCGACATAAATACTGAGGTATAAAGCCTTAAGTAGGCTCATGCACAACAGGAAAGATTGGCGATATTAGTATTCTGCGCAAAGGGTTAATTGCTTTAGGGCAGTTTGGGGAAAAAAAGGGTAATCTGATGGCTGGTTTTGTCGTGTACTATCCATGCTCCAACATTTTAGAGTTTGTCCGTCGGCATGTAAGTGAATATTCAGCAGTTGCTGTCAGTGTGTTATGTAGGTTCTCTGCTGTAGCCTGATTGCAGGAACTGTGGCAGTAATGAAAGCCAGCTGGTCTCAAGAACTACGTGGTTCTTAAAGTGCAGACTCAGGGCAGTTGACATGATAACGGTTTTTAACATAAAACAAGAAATTGTTGCAATTCGGCCTTTCCTTATCACAACAGCATTTTTGAGGTTTGAAACCTTTAACTTAAAGGGGTTTCAGACCGTAAACTTTTGATAATGTCAATCTTGCTGTCATTGTGTAGACTGTCAATAGACAATCGTTGACCCCAATATGCGCATGGCTATTACATTTTCAACTCACACTAGACAAATCAATGTCAATGGCTTGCTATCAACTTTGTTTATGCGCAGGATTGTAGCATTCTTCTGTAAAGTTTGTATCATAATGTCAAAGTTACACTGCCACCTCCTGGCCTGGCATGCACACAACACTGTTTTCAATCCTCTTTGGGAATCCGTGTGATCGAGGATTAGTTCTCATTATGTTGACATATGGGCGCAAAGCTTTTTTAAGAGTGCAAAGGAAAACCTATTTGTTTTTAACAAAACTGTTTTTGAATAATAGTTCCCTCAGCTACCCCCAGCCAGTGGAGCAGGACGGAGAAAACTTTGCCAGAGCTAATACGACAGCTGATAAGATGCTGGAGATGAGCTGCTTACCATCGGCTCTCCTGTGAATGAGCTTATTGTATGAGGATGTGAGTTTCTTGCAGTTGCCAGGAGTGCAATTTATGGGGTGAAAATCACATGTTGGAACAAATTTCCAAATCTCGATGTTCTTCTTTTTTCCAAATCTGGAATGTCTGGTCTAATTTTTTGGGCCATCTGTTCACGGAGAGCTCTTAAAAACAAGTGAAGTGCACAGATAATCATGCACCACCTTCTGTGAGTGCACACACACACACATCCACCCATGCACCACCTTCTGGGTGCGCACACACACACACACATCAACCCATGCACCACCTTCTGTGAGTGCACACACACACACATCAATCCATGCACCTCCTTCTGTGAGTGCACACACACACACATCAACCCATGCACCTCCTTCTGTGAGTGCACACACACATCCACCCATGCCCCACCTTCTGGGTGCGCGCACACACACACACACACACACACACATCAACCCATGCACCACCTTCTGTGAGTGCACACACACACACATCAACCCATGCACCACCTTCTGTGAGTGCACACACACACACATCAACCCATGCACCTCCTTCTGTGAGTGCACACACACATCCACCCATGCCCCACCATCTGTGAGCGCACACGCAGACATTCACCTTTCTGTGAGTGCACACAAAGACATATCCACCCATGCACCACCTTCTGTGAGGGCACACACACACACACATCCACCCATGCACCACCTTCTGTGAGCGCACACACACACACACACACACACACACACTCATGCACCCATGCGCCACCTTCTGTGAGCACGCACGCACACACACACACACACAAAACCACCCATGCACCACCTTCTGTGAGTGCACACACACATCGACCCATGCACTCACTGAAAGGTGGTGGGCAGCACGGTGGCACAGTGGCTAGCACCATTGCCGCACTGCAAGAAGGTCGTGGGCTCGAATCTGGCCTGGGGCCCCCCTGTCTGGAGCCTGCATGCTCTCCCCATGCTCGCCTGGGTCCCCTCTGGGTACTCCGGTTTCCCCCACCCACAAAAAACATGTATTATAGGATGTATGGCTGTGTACGAATGCTTGGTGGTGGTTGGAGGGGCCGTGGGCGCACACTGGCAGCCACACCTCCATCAGCCTGCCCCTGGGCAGCTGTGGCTATAAAACATAGTTTACCACCATCAGAGCGTGAATGTGTGAGTGAATGAATAATGTATCCATTGTGAAGCGTTTTTGAGTGCCTAGAAAAGCGCTATATAAAACTCATGCATTATTATTATTATTATTATTATTATGTCTGTGTGTGCGCTAATAGAAATTAGCGCACAAACAGACATCCACCTTTCTGGGAGTGCACACACAGACGTCCACCTTCTGTGAGCGCACACACAGACATCCACCTTTCTGTGAGCGCACACGCAGACATCCACCTTTCTGTGAGCTTACACACAGACATCCACCTTTCTGTGAGCGCAAACACAGACATCTACCTTTCTGTGAGCACACACACAGACATCCACCTTTCTTTGAGCGCACACGCAGACATCCACCTTTCTGTGAGCGCACACGCAGACATCCACCTTTCTGTGAGCGCACACAGACATCCACCTTTCTGTGAGCGCACACACAGACATCCACCTTTCTGTGAGCGCACACATAGACATCAACCTTTCTGTGAGCGCACACACAGACATCCACCTTTCTGGGAGTGCACACACAGACGTCCACCTTCTGTGAGCGCACACACAGACATCCACCTTTCTGTGAGCGCACACGCAGACATCCACCTTTCTGTGAGCGCACACGCAGACATCCACCTTTCTGTGAGCGCACACACAGACATCCACCTTTCTTTGAGCGCACACGCAGACATCCACCTTTCTATGAGCGCACACACAGACATCTACCTTTCTGTGAGCGCACACACAGACATCCACCTTTCTGTGAGCGCACACGCAGACATCCACCTTTCTGTGAGCGCACACACAGACTTCCACTTTTCTGTGAGCGCACACACAGACATCCACTTTTCTGTTAGCTCCCAGCCTGATCAGATAGTGCCTCCCTCTTAGAATCCTCTGCTTGGAGATTCAAGCCTGCAACTTGCATCAAGAAACCTTATGTCACTACCAGCTGTTCTGCTTCATAATCGTGAGACAGAACGACCCGCACCATGATGGACCTGGCCCAATTCTTTCTTCTCGCAAAGCTGTGCTGTGAATTCATTCTTTTTGCACAGCTGTAACGGTGACCTAGAAATGCCTGCTCTGCTCCACGGTCTGGCAGACAATGGAAAAGCCGTTTGTTGCGAACCCCAGTGATCTGAGAGCCGCTGGAAGAGAACGTAACGTTTTTTTTTTTTAAGCTAGTGCTGGAAAAAATGGAAATGGACCAGGCAAGCCACCGCCAAGACAAGCATTCATGACTTCATCTCAGCGAATGCTTGGAATCTAACAAACTGTAATCACTGAAAATGTATTTGCTGCCATTAATTTATTAATTATTTAGTTTGCCATGAAGTTCAATGCATTGTTTGGAGGGCTGCAGGGTGAAATTCCTCTCCAAACTGATATCAATGTGTATGAATTTTTTACAGCTTCTATTTAATTATGGAAGTTTCATAGAGAACATTTTTCTCTTGGTGTCCCTGGGAGAGATTCCTAATTGGGCTGCTGTAAGTAGGGAGGGATCGAGAGCAGGAGGGGTGAAGCCCCAGGAGCGATTTCGGGGTAAAGGGCCTTACTTAAGGTCCCAACAGCTTCCAGATTTCACCTCTGCAGAAGGAAGTCAGAATTCCAATTTAAACTGGGGACATCAAAGCAGGAACTCGAGCAGCTGCCCCTGTGTTACCCAAGGTGCCTGGGCTAGGAATCCATTTGAAAAGGGATGTAAAAATTTTAATGTTCCCAGTTGAAAATTTAGAACACCCCCTAAAGTCAGATTTCTGACTTGGAAAGTTGGGAGAACTTCACCAACCTCAAAATCCAAGATGGCCACCATGCACAGACACCAAAAAAAAAGAAATTAAATATTAGATTTACTGAATAATATTATGTCAACTGGTTCCACAAAACTGATACAATTAATACAATTAATTAAACTGGCCAAAAATGTTTGAAAGCGATTGTGTGGAACCACTTGGCTTAATTTTTTTGAGTGCAACAAAGTGAAAGCTGTAGTAATGTAGTGTTAATTAGCACATCTGTTCTATTTGTGCGTCATTAAACCAGTCGTACACACAGAACAGTGCAACTTCTATCTGTAGACATGCTGATACGGTGTTTGTGAGCTCAAAATACTTAGCAATGTGTTGTTATCAATTTACGCCTGAAATGAGCAGGTTTTCCATATTGTTGTCCTGGAAAGCAGTCAACACGGGTGTGACGTCATTTTGTGGTGAATGAAACTGGTGAATGAAATGCGATAATAGTATTCACCTATGGTTGTCAAAAAATTACCCCTCCCCCTCTCCTCTGGAGCCCAGGGCAGTAAATCCAGTAAAGCAGCCCTGCTTGACTGAAGCCCATAGGTGCTGTATAAGTGTGTTGTTGTTAGAGCAGAATAACCTTAAATCCCCTTTCGTTGGCTTCCGTAAATGAGCCATTATGGCTTTCCGAATCAGTCAGTGCACAGCTGTTCATCTCATTTATAAACAGCTAAAATTATCTCTCTCAATCCTCCATTCTCCACCTCCCCGCGCCTGTTCCTGAGAGAAGAGCGGAAAAAATAAAATCAAGAGCAAGTACTGCGATGTTCTGGCAGAAGAAATTGAATCCAATGCAAGGGTGGCAAGCATTAATTTGTTATTTGTTCGCTAATTGGTATTTTAAATGTTTGATGGTCGTGAGTGTTGTTAAATAGCCTGTCCACAACTAGTCAGATAATTAAATCAGATTTGCTGCCAAAAAAACAGCGGTGAGGCAAAAACAAACTGAAACATTTATTTTATCAGAAATTTGATTTTCAAGCTGCTCTTTTGCGGGGGCAGGCGAAAAATATAATTAATTATGTTGTGTGTCCGGCACCATTTTATGTCGCACCACTCTTCACACGGTAACACTTTACTTGAAGGTATTGTCATAAGAGTGACATAACACTGTTACATGACACACATGAACGTGTCATGAACATTACGTCAATGTCATAAATGTTTATGACTCAAGACAACCCAAACAATGTCAACTGACATTGTCGGTCTTATGACGAAACCTTCAAGTAAAGTGTGACCCCACACCTATTATTTAATTGTTATTATTCTATTTAATTGTTCACAACCACAACAGAAAAGTATCGCGGCTCAAGCATGATAATAATATTGCATTGTGGAGCATCAGTTGATTTCCACCATTACTGGTTACAGGTCATGACCCAAATAAAGTGCAGAACACAAATGCTACACAAGCTGATAACATAATTCAGATTATTACTAGATCTTTCTGATCTGAGTCTGCTGGTCTTCTTATTCTTCCTCTCTGACAAAAACACCAGCACCCATCCCCCAATCACAGTATCAGGGAACTGTCAGTTTTCTGAAAACAAACCTTTTTACAGTATATGAAATGAACTACCCCAGCTCATAACATTTTGCATAGCTTTTGATTGCTACATCAAAAACAAGAGCGCCTTCCAAACGCGTGGGAACAATTTGCTCCTTTTGCCTTATACCCTGGGCCTTTTGGATTTGAGATCAAAAGTCGACCAAAGCAGAGACAGTCAGTTTGTACAACTGATTGCACATTTTTATATCGTTGAACAAAAAGCTGCTTCTGTGTTTGTTCTTCCATTACAGCTGTGCAGAATTAAGTAAAGGGATAAACGAAAGGTGCTGACTTTTGCTGAAATGGTTTAAATTAAATGGATTGTTCTCTCAGGAATATTTTCTAATCTGTTTCTTTGGTGCTAGCGAGAGCTCGATTCCACCGTAGTGTTTGAAGTTTTTGTATGAAACATTCAACCCAAACTCAGAAAAGTTGGGATAGTATGGAAAATGCACATAAAAACAGAGCGGCAAGGTATAAATTTATTTTTGCATGTGTTTCATTGCTTGCAGTATGAAGACAAGATATTTGATGGTGTTTTCTGGTCGACTTCATTTTTTTAGTAACAAAACATCCATTCGTGCCATTCAGGCCTGTTGCGCATTCCAGAGAAAGTTGGGACAGGGGTGATTGAGGACTAGTTAAAGGGGACCTGATTTGCAATTTTTCCAAGTTTATATTTTGGTCTTTGTCTCCCCTAGAGTAATCCTGATCGCGCAAAGTAAAAAAAGGGTACTTATTTCGCTCAAACTGCCATCCTCAAAAAACCCCATTTGTAGTTTATTGTAGTCTGCCTGAAACGCCGCATTGGGGTGGTTCTTCCGCTATGGCCCTTGCTCCCCGTGTGCCCACTTTCTTCTGACTGGCCAGCTCTGTGGAGGGCGGAAAGAGGGAGTCGGGCCCAAAGAGGCTGCAGAGGCTGAAGAACACAGTCTGCTTCGCCAGAATGAAACGAGAGACACAGCTGCCATCTGATAAGAAGCGGCAGGCAAATTCCGCAATCTAGCGTTATACTTGAATATAGATCTAATGAAATAAGCTTGTTCTAATAAATGCAGCGGCGAAAGTGGAAGCAGTGCGAAAATCTGGCAGCGCAAGCTCAACTTTGCTATCGCCTACAGTTTGCCACCAGTGAGTACAGCGGTTCTTCTACTCACTAGGATGCAGGGAAAGCTAAAATCCACAACATACTGTTATGGCCCCAATTTGTTATTACATTTATGACAGCAAGGGATGACAGACACAATTTTAAAACTTAAACACATTTAATTGAACAAAGACAACTAACTACTCTACTGACTAAGATTGATATATACAAGAAAAAAAATATTTACAGTCCCTTTTGTTGGGTTGCTTGGTGATGTCCTGGGTGAGGAAAATGCTCCAACACAGCCATAAATCCACAAGAAACTTCACAGGTCATGAAAAGAGTGACAGGTCTGGTCAAATGTATCCTTCGGCTTGCAATTTCTCCTACTACTCCACTCCCTCAATTTTCCTCCTTATATACTCTTTTGCAGACCCCTCCCACATTTAGACCTCTTTTTTTTTAATTCTCTTGGACTTGTCCCAGACATGCCCAAGACATGCCCAAACCTAGCTCCAGTCTGGGCTTAACATAAGAAAGGTCAATACTGCCATCCAGTGGCTTCTATTCGCATTACACCTCCATTCCAAAAGGGAAAATTTTTGACTCATTAAGGCAAAATTTTTCTTTTCAATACAAAAATGGCTAAGTAGACACTTGTATATACATAAATACATATAACACAATGTGCTAATAAACATGTGATATATATATACACATTCTCAAACACGGGATAAGCAATCAGCAATTACATTGTCAGTACCCTTTACATGCTTAATTTCCAAGTCAAACTCCTGTAAAATCAAACTCCAATTCAACAATCTCCGATTCTTGTTTTCATCTCACTGAAAAACATTAATGGGTTGTGGTCAGTGTACACAATCATTGGCTTTTGCCCTGTACAAACATAAACCTCAAAGTGTTGTAAGGATAGAACCAGAGCAAACAGCTCCTTCTCTATTGTGGAATAGTTATTTTGGTGGCGATTGAACTTCCTGGAGAAGTATGCCACGGGATGCTCAATGTCATCAGAGTCACGTCTCTGTAGGAGCACAGATCCACAAGCTTGGTCGCTAGCGTCGACCGCGATGGAGAACGGTTTGTTGAAGTCAGGAGATTTGAGCACAGGGAAGTGACACAGCAGAGACTTCAGGCGATCGAAGGCTCTCTGGCATGCATCATCCCAAGTGAACTTTACGCCTTTCTTCAGTTGCTTGGTGAAACTGAGAGCAATCTCTGCAAAGTTCTTGCAGAAGTTGCGGTAGTACCCGATCATTCCAAGGAAGCAGAGCAAAGCTTTTTTGTTGTCAGGAACAAATGTCCATGATGGCTTGGACTTTAGCATTTATGGGTGCCACCTTACCCTGGTCTATGACGTAGCCAAGATATGTGATAGTAGCACAACCAAAGTCACTCTTGTTCAGGTTAACAGTCAGGTTGGCATGGGTCAGGCGCTGGAACAACGTCTCTACAACTTTCAGATGTTCTTCCCAGGAGTCACTCCATGTGATCAGGTCGTCGATGTACGCACCCGTGTGTGGCAATCCAGTGATTGTAGACTGTATCATCCTTTGGAATGTGGCTGGGGCATTTTTCATGCCAAAGGGTAGGACTTCATACTGGTACAACCCAGATGGTGCGGCAAAAGCAGAGATGCTCTTGGCCCTCTCAGTTAAAGGCACACACCAATAACCCCTCAATAAATCAATCTTGGTCAGAAACTTTGCTTGCCCTACTCTATCGATACAATCATCAATCCTAGGTATTGGAAACACATCAGTTCTAGTTACAGCATTGACTTTGCGATAATCTGTACAGAATCTAGTACTTCCATCAGGTTTTGGAACTAGCTCACAGGGTGAACTCGAATCTGAGTTGGATGGTCTGAAAATATCATGTTCTAACATGTACTCAACCTCTTTCTCAGCAATCTCTCTTTTCAGGATTCATCCGGTATGGATGCTGTTTTATTGGTTTAGCATCACCAACATCTACATCATCAGAAGCAATAGAAACTCTCTTTGGAACATCAGGAAATAGATTTTTATATTTCTTGATCAACCCCTCAAACTGATCTTTCTGTGAGAGTTCTCAGTGCTGGAGTTTCACATGTAGATTTTGCAACACTTGAGAATTTGACAACTTACATGAAAGAACTTCAGCTTTAATTCTAGGTTCATCATCTTGAAACTCCCCCTCATCTTCACACGTCTTGACCATAGGAGAATCTGAAGTGACAGCTGCAACCCTAGCATTTGTGTCACGATAAGGCTTCAGCATGTTAATGTGACACAACTGTTTTGGCTTTCTCCTGTCTGGAGTCTTTACAATGTAATTGAGATCATTGAGTTTTGCCAGGATTTCATACGGACCATGAAATCTAGCCTGCGATGGATTGAAATGCAAGGGAAACAACACAAGGACCTTGTCTCCTGGTTTCAACTCACGGCCTCTAGCCTTATGATCATACCAAGTTTTCATTTTCCCTGACTTGATTTCAAGTTCTCTTTGGCTAGGTCACAAGCTGCATGCAATCTTTCCTTGAACTTGCTAACATAGCCTAACAGACTGATATGCGGTTCTTTCTCTTGCCATTGTTCACTCAACAATAGCAAAGGCCCTCTCACTTCATGGCCAAACACTAGCTCAAATGGACTGAATCCAGTGGACTCCTGCACTGCTTCTCTAGCTGCAAACAACAGCAATTGAACACCTTCATCCCAGTTTTTCTCATGGTCATAACAGTAAGTCCTCATCATTGTCTTGAGAGTGGAATGAAACCGCTCTAAGGCACCCTGACTCTCTGGATGACAGGCACTATAAAGAATCTGCCTCGCACCTAGTTCATTTACAACCTGCTGAAACAATCCGGAAGTGAAATTGCTACCTTAGTCTGACTGAATTTCCTTGGGAAGGCCAAACAACGTAAAGAACTCTATCAAAGCCTTCGAGATTGCAGTTGCCTTGATGTTACGTCGAGGTATAGCTTCAGGGAATCTGGTAGATGCACACATGATTGTCAACAAGTACTGATTTCCAGATCTAGTTTTGGGTAATGGACCAACACAATCAACAATGACCTTAGAGAAGTGCTCCCCAAATGCTGGGATAGGCTGCAATGGAGCTACAGGTGGGTCAAACTAGTGTTTTCCAACTACCTGACAAGTGTGACAGGTTTTGCAAAAGTTGGAAATGTCTTTCCGAAGCCCGGGCCAGAAGAAGTGTTTCATGATCTTATCAACAGTCTTGTTAACACCAAAATGACCTCCTAAAGGTAAACTATGAGCCATTGTTAAGATTTCATTCCTGTCGACCTTCGGAACAACAATTTGCTTGACCACTGCCCAATCTGCATTGACAGGGATATCAGGAGGGCACACTTCCACATCAACACTCCATCCTTGAAAAAATACCCAACTGGAACTGTGTCTACTTCTTTATCAGGAAGGGCTCTCCTCTTTAGTACACTAATTTCAGGATCATTAGTTTGCTCCTGAATCAACCGCTTTCTGGACAGAGACAAGTCTCCAGACACATCAAAATCACCAGACCCATCTGGCTGGCTGAAAAAAGAATTGATAAAAGTGTCTGATAAGTTCTCAAACGGAGAAACTATAGTAGGCGGAACAGAGTCATTAGGCGAACCACCTGAGTCATGACTATTCAATGTGCTGGACGGCACCACATCATTTTCTTCTTTAGCCTTCTTGGCCATAGCACGGGTCACTGCACAGGAAGAATACAGAGACGGGTCTTCATCGCCATCTTCAGTGCTCGGCTGTGAAGTAAGATGAACAGGGGGAACTACTTTGCCCCCAGCTAGGTCACTGCCTAGCAACAGAGAAACACCCTTCATGGGTAGACTTGACAAAAGTCCCACCTTTACCTGTCCTGTACCTAAATCTGACTTCAAGAATACAGAGTACAGGGGTACAGGTACAATCCTCCCTTCAATACCTTGTACAAGTATGAAATCCCCAGAAGCAGTCTCATCATTTAACTCCCAAGCGTCCATCAACAAAAGTGACTGAGAAGCTCCGGTATCCCTTAGGATATATTTGGGTACAGGAGGAGAATGCTCATTCAGAGCCAAAAATCCCTCTGACACAAATGGAAGAAATTCCTCCCTCACAAAGTCAGCAGTATCAGGCTTCTTTGCCCCACAAGGAGCAGGCAATTTAGTGGATCGGTCATGTACTACAGGGGTTTCTAACCTTGTTTACACAAAGGCATTTGGTTTGGTATCCTTTTTTTTTCTTTCTTAGCTCTAAGGAACCAACAGTTAGTTGTAACATGACCTGATTTCTTGCAATAACTGCAAACTAGACCACTTTTGTCACTGTCAGCCTCCACACTTTGATCAGACCTGTGACTGCATTTCTGAGCACCATCACCAGATTTGTCTTTGGGTGAGGAATCTTGGGTATCACCGTTGCCTTTCTTCCGAAATTGTAAACATTTATTGTTACTGCTAGACAGAAATTTGGACTTATGTGTGAGAACATATTCGTCTGCAAATTTGGGAGCTGATTGCAAATTCACTGCTTGCATCTCATTACGGTAGGTCTTAATATCATCCTTAACACAGTTCTTGAATGCTTCAACTAACACCTTTTGGTGAGTTGAAATCATCCTTGACCTCCATAGAAATACACCAGCGCTCAAAGCAAACCTTCTTCTCGTTAGCAAATTCCACATAAGTCTAATTGTCAGATTTCTTCAGACCTCTAAATTTCTGTCGGTAAGCCTCTGGAGCAAACCCATAAGCTGTCAAAATAACCTTTTTGACAACCTCTTCATCAGAGGAATCATCTGCAGACAAAGCCGAATAGGCTTTTTGAGCTTTACCCTTGAGGACAGTTTGCAACATCAGAGGCCAGTGTTCCTTTGGCCACTGGCAACTCTTAGCAACCTTCTGGAAACACTGGAAATACTTATCAACCTCCTTCTCGGAGAATGGAGGCACCAGTTTTACCTCCTGGCTAGCAGAAAATTTGTTTTCAGTTTCAATTTTGATTTTTAGTAGCTCCATTTGGAGCCTTTTTTCTCTATTGAATTTCTAACTCAAACTGCCTTTCTTTCTCTCTTTTATTCCTCTCAAATTCTCTTTGTTTTTCTTTTTCCTCCCTTTCTCTTTTTGCCCTCTCAAATTCTCTTTGTTTTTCTCTTTCCTCCCTTTCAATCTCTAGCATTTTTAATTTAAGTTCCATTTCTACATTTGGATTTTCCACTGGAAACTGTTCCAGATCACCTGGTGCAAACACTTTTTCATCAATGTAATATTCAACAATCTCTCCAGCCAGTCTTGCTTTTTGCATGGCTGGTTTTACCTTTGTCAGCTCTAACCGTCTGCATATTTCTAGCAGTTCTGTCTTTTAAAAAGACTTCAAAATCTCTACGGTTGGTGATGCCAAGAAATCGTCCATCGCTGTTTATATGTCAATATATCTGTCGGAGAGCTGTCTATTTTTACAGTGTGACCGTGCTGCAAAAACAGGTGTGCGTACTTGTCGCCAAAATTACCTTTATTTGCACAAGAGCTCTGAAATGCTGCTCTGGTTGGAAAAAAATTACCGTTGCTGAGTGCCAGTGCATAGACCTATTTATAATTAAATTTTTTTTCTTTACTGAATGTTGCCCATTATTTTGTCACTGTTCGATCGCATGGGGGAGAGAAGCTGTGTCTTCAATTGCCATTTGATTATGACTAATTGTAGTCAATAAAGGGATGGATATTTTACCCCAAATTTTCAGGTCTAGCGCCGGCCCTGATATTATATATAATATTTATCATTAAATCAAAATCATTTTGTATCAATCATTTTTTCCCGCTTTTATGATTGTATATAATTATTATATATAATTATATATAATAATTATATACAACCATAAAAGCGGGAAAAAATGATTGATACAAAATACAAACAATATAGACTTACCTGAAAGGCACAGGTAGTTGGTGCGCTGGCAGTACATGCATTCTGGGCGATTTAGTACTATCTCTGCCATTTTCTCAGGGGTTCAACTGTGGCTAAAGCAAGGTGGCTTTTTTATGGTCGAGTTAATTCGAGAAGTGGTGCTGCATGGGCCTGTCCACTTGTGTCCAAGTGGACGCGCAATGAAGCTGCCTGGGTGCGCTCTTGTAGAAGCCCAAATGGGTAGCGGGTGGTTTGAGGACCCGCTATACGCTTTCCCTAAATTGTGTGGTCACGATAGCAATTGTAGGGAAAGCTCCTAAAGACGCCCAGGGGCACACCTCCAGGCGCAAATAAGGGAGTCGGTATCATGCATAGCGGGTTGTGTGGCCGCAAGATATCGTTTAGGGATAGTGGAAGCTGCTAAATGCGTAATTCAGGGGTGGCGAGTAGTGGCAACGGGTAGGGCAGTGTGAAAGATAGAGCCCAATGTGTCTTATAACACTGAAATGTCTACAAAGATTTCTACTGCCAAAGGCAATAGCAACAACATCAAAATTGATATGGCAAAATGGCTTGAACTTCTCATAACATGATAGTCAACTGTAACTCGTAAACGGCAAGGCATATGAGCACCAAATTTTCACAAAAAACTAAATCACTACAACCATTTTGGTATTATTATGACCCATCATTACATCATTATGACATAATGTTTTGATTTTTATTACTCAGAACGCTTTTCTTATTTTATCCCATCGTGCACCAGCACCGAGAGGCCATAAAATACACAGAATTCTATTTATGTTCCGTGAAAATAGTTTTTCATTTACTCAGAATGTTCTTCTTAGAAGTTCAGGTCAGAAAGAAATGAAAGTAAACTTATATAGGATTACAGGTTTGCATAAGCAAAACTTGCTCTGTTCTTATTGTCAACTTCTTTGTATTTGGTATTTTAGAAAATAAAAGGAATCGATGAAATTTGAGGGAAAATGTACCTGAGTCAAAGATATAGTCCGCCATCTTAGATTTTGTCCATTCAATGAAATCATCAAAATGGCATAAATTAATTCTACTCAACAAAGCTGACATTAAATTACACAAGATATTGTAAATATAATGGAATAAGTATATGTTAAAAAGAAAAATTGGAAACTACATTGATGAAACGGAAATCGGCGATTTTTTCTCAGACATATCAGTTAGAAAACCGTTGCCATGGAAACAAGTCCACCATGCAGAGATGGTGGACTTGACTTATTCGTATAAAATTGTTCCCAGAAAAGTTTTAAGAAAAGTCACCAAGTTTGGTGGTGCTATCTCAAGCCATTCAGAAATTATACGACATGAAAATTGGCGCGGGAATAAAAAGCCCCCCCCGTCTAGATAGGCTGAAAGGTAAAGCAACTTTTCAAGGTTCAAGGATGCTTCAAATATGTTTACCCACACCCTGAGTAACGTATTGCAGTTGCTCTAACACCCTGAGTAACGTGTTACAATTGCTCTTACACCCTGAGTAACGTATTACAGTTGCTCTTACACCCTGAGTAACATGTTACAGTTGCTCTTATCTCGTGAGCTATGGCCATAGTAACATAACAGCAGCTGAAACCTATTCTGTGTGCCCTTTCTTCATGTGTGTCTGTTATGAATCTCCATGAGAAAGTATGATGCGTACTTGGAAAGGCTTTTGGGAAAAATCGGTAGCAAGAAACCCGAAACCAGAAATAAGGGGGAAAAAAGGAAAAAGCAGAGATGCAGCCTATTTGCAAATATGGTGGAGACTGTCTGTACCACTATTTCCTGCATCAAAAATGTTTGAAAAGCAAGAAAACAAAAAAAAAGGCCTGCTGGCCTGAAGGCCTTGTGTCCCCCGTCGCAGAAGTGACCAGAAACATGTGGCAAAAACTGTTTTGATGGCTGAAAATAATGTGGTGCACTGTTCCACTAATAATGTGAAGTACAATGACACTGTAGCTCATTGGTCATTGGTTGAACAGAGAGATGGATGAGGGATGGATCATTGTGATATGAGCTAAATATAACCATGGGTTATGAGAGAGATTACAATTTTCCTGACTTGTGGATGATGGACGCATCGCCAAGGCATAGCTTTGTGCCCATGGCTGAGATCAACCTTACAAACCAATAAGAATGTCATATGAATTTGGTGAGCCTCCAGCAAAGCTGTCAAATGTTATTGCGAGTACAGTGTTCCTCACATCTTTTTGCTCAGTGAGCTTGAAAACTAGGTGAAGGTCACTCATCATTGAACGAGAGCAAGGCCTTCATGAGAGGCATATGTGGTGTGAATTTGGATATCCTCCATCAAAGCTGTCAAAAGTTATTGCACGTACAGTGTTCTTCACATGTTTTCACTCAGTGACCTTGAAAACTAGGACAAGGTCACTCATCATTAAACTTGAGAAAGGCCTTCATGAGATGCATATGTGGTGTGAATTTGGTGATCCTCCATCAAAGCTGTCAAAAGTTATTGCACGTACAGTGTTCTTCACATGTTTTCACTCAGTGACCTTGAAAACTAGGTCAAGGTCAATCATCATTAAACTTGAGCAAGGCCTTCATGAGAGGCATATGTGGTGTAAATTTGGTGATCCTTCGTCCAAGCTGTCAAACGTTATTGCGAGTACAGTGTTCTTCACATGTTTTTGCTCAGTGACCTTGAAAAGTAGGTCAAGGTCAATCATCATTGAACTTGAGCAAGGCCTTCATGAGAGGCATATGTGGTGGGAATTTGGTGATCCTCCATCAAAGCTGTCAAAAGTTATTGCGAGTACACTGTTCCCGGACACACGGACGGACGGACGGACGCATGGACGGACGGACGGACGAACAGCATTTCTATGTCCCCCGTTCTGCGGGGCAACGGGGGACAAAAAGAGGGAAGATGGACAGGCATTCAGGCTCAGTTTGATTCCAGACAGGGAGAGTATTTGAGGGTGTAGGAGACAGGAGACAGGAGATAGGAGGGAGGCTGCTCGTAAGGCACGTGTTTCTCCCTTTGCAGTCAGGTTGCCTGTCCTGAGGAGAAGTCATGTGTTATTATTTAATTATTTAATGTTTATAGGGACAAGGCAAAGAGTCAGAGCATGATTACTGCCGGTTTACTCCGGGTTCACAAAGCTGATGTTCTGCATTTAGAAATAATAGCTATCGTTAATTTCCGACTCCTGTCTGTAGTAAGGCTTTTTTTGTAAAAACAAAAAAACCATGTTTATAAAAGGAAGTCAACAAATCAAAAATAGGGTGCTGAGTGTAAATGGCGAAATTTGCACTTAGGCACAACATTTCAGAGGCAGTGGGTCGAAAGGATGGGGGTGGGCAGGGGATGATAAGCTTGCTTTTTGGCATTCTGCCAGGTTGCCGATTCTAACCAAAAACACATTTATATCAGGACACGCTCGGGCAGGATGCAGGAGTCGGGAGAGCCGGGGGGGGGGGGGGGGGGGGGGGTGTCTGCCCATTGGCAGTGTGGATGTTCCTCTTCACGAAAGTCTACCGAACACCCACCCCCCACCTCCAGGGAGGGCTGCTGGATGATGTGGCAGGCGTGCGGTGTCACTTTTTTTACTGGAAAGATATCCCAAGAGATGTGAGTCGATGGCTGTGTGCTGTAAACCGTCTGGGAGTCTCACGGGATGCCGTGTGTGTGTGTGTGTGTGTGTGTGCGTGCGTGTGTGTGTGTGTGTTTGTGCGTGAACTACTATTTACGCTTGTATTTCTGCATGTGTGTATGAGTGTGTGACTGCGTGCATGCATGTGTGTCAATGTGTGTATGTTTATGTGAAGCTGCATATATATATATATATATATATATGTGTGTGTGTGTGTGTGCATGTGTGTGTTTGTGAGGCTATGTTGTTAGTGTGTGTTTCTGTGGCTGTGTGTGCGTGTGTGTGTGTGTGTGTGTGTGTGTGCGTGCGTGTGTGTGTGTGTGTTTGTGCGTGAACTACTATTTACGCTTGTATTTCTGCGTGTGTGTATGAGTGTGTGACTGCGTGCATGCATGTGTGTCAACGTGTGTATGTTTATGTGAAGCTGCATATATATATATATATATGTGTGTGTGTGTGTGTGCATGTGTGTGTTTGTGAGGCTATGTTGTTAGTGTGTGTTTCTGTGGCTGTGTGTGCGTGTGTGTGTGTGTGTGTGTGTGTGTGCGTGCGTGTGTGTGTGTGTGTGTTTGTGCGTGAACTACCATTTACGCTTGGCTTTCTGCGTGTGTGTATGAGTGTGTGACTGCGTGCATGCATGTGTGTCAACGTGTGTACGTTTATGTGAAGCTGCATATATATATATATGTGTGTGTGTGTGTGTGTGCATGTGTGTGTTTGTGAGGCTATGTTGTTAGTGTGTGTTTCTGTGGCTGTGTGTGCGTGTGTGTGTGTGTGTGTGTGTGTGTGTGTGCGTGTGTGTGTGTGTGTGGGCACATGTTTGTGTGTGTGTGGGAGGAGAGGGAAGAGGAATAAGCCAGACATTCTATGCTATACTGTATACGAACACAGGAGGACTGTTTCTGTGTAATACAAACCCCAATTCCAATTAAGTTGGGACGTTTTGTAAAATGCAAATAAGCATAGAATTCAATGATTGGCAAATCTCATAAACCAAAATTTTATTCACAATAGAACATAGACAACATATCAGATGTTGGAAGTGAGACATTTAACCATTGCATGAAAAATATTAGCTCATTTTGAATCTGATGGCAGTAACACATCTCAAAAAAGTTGGGAATGGGCCATGTTTACCATTGGGTAGCATCCCCTCTTCTTTTCACAACAGTCTGTAAACGTCTGGGAAGTGAGAAGACCAATTGCTGGAGTTTTGGATGAGGAATGTTGACACACTCATGTCTTATGTAGGATTCTAACTGCTTATCAGTTCTGGGTCTTCTAAGCCAGATTTTTTGTTTTATGAGGCACCAAATTTTTTCTTTTGGTAAAACTTCAGGACTGCAGGCAGACCATTTCAGCGCCCAGATTCTATTGCAACGAAACCATGCTCTTGTGATGGATGCAGTATGTGGGTTAACATTGGCCTAGCTGAAATATACAAGGCCTTCCCTGAAAGAGACGTTGTCATAAAACCTCTATATACTTTTCAGCATTGATAATGCCTATCCAAATATTTAAGCTGTCCATGCCATAGGCACTAATCCAACTCCATACCATCAGAGGTGCAAGCTTTTGAATTGAGCGCTAATAACAAGCTGGATAGTCCCTCTCCTCTTTAGTCTGTTAACACGGCATCTATGGTTTCCTAAAATAATTTCAAATTTTGATTAATCTGATCACAGAACAGTTTTCTATTTTGCCTCAGTCCATTTTAAATAAGCTGGTGCCCAGAGAAGATGGCGGCATTTCTGGATTGTGTTCACATATGGCTTCGTCTTTGCATGATACAGCTTTATCTTGAATTTTTGGATTGCATGGTAAACTGTGTTCACAGACAATGATTTCTGGAAGTGATACTGATTCCTTGCTGTGAATTCCAGTGCAGAATTATTCCTGTTTTTAATGCAGTGCCGCCTGAGGGCCTGAAAGTCACAAGCATCCAATATTGACCTTTGGCCTTGTCCCTTGCACACTGAGATTTCTCAAGATCTCTCTTTCAGGCGGGCTCAGAGGTCTGCCTCAGGTGGTTCTGGACAGTCTGAGCTGATATCCGCCTGTTGTGCAGTCCGACGGTCTTGTCTGATGTCCTGGTGGCTGGTCGGAGCCGATCACAGAGGTGCTGGAGCTGCAAGTGCCGATCCTGTGTGGGCGTGGTCACACGTGGTGGTGGGGCATGCGGATGATTCATAGTGCTGCCAGTCTCTCTGAATCGACTTCTCAACTGGCTGGTGGAATGATGCTCATTCAAGTGTGTTGGCACCGTTGTCACAGATATCCCAGCATTCAGCTTGCCAATGGCACGCTCCCTCATGACTTGTGACTTCTGTGGCATTATGACTTGCGACAAAAATGCACATTTTGGGGTGGCTTTTTGTTGACCCTGGTGCAAGGAGTGCCTGTGCGTTGGTCACGCTGACTGACCAACTCCATGTTGTACTCAATGCAGCTCAGGGGCAGAATAACTCAATGAGTGAGTAATCTCACAGGGAGTGGTCAGTGAGAAGTGGATCACCAGAATTGAGGAAAACAAATCATTCATTGCACCGATTTGGAGGGCAAAGGTCAATGGACACAGCGCTCAGAAAGTGTGGGAGAATCACAGACGTAGGCACAGATGTGCGGCCAAGGCATTTCTCCCACAGTATTGAATCAGTGGATGATTTTCGGAATGATGTAAATGAGCAAGATTAGGAGAAGGACGATGACGATGATGCTCAAAATACTGACCCAGCGCATACTGATCCCTCTCGGTCCTGTAGAGCCGCGCACTGCCAGAACTAGGGACCAGCAAAACAAATCAGTCCGTATGCCAATTAACATTATTTGTGGGTATATTTCATTATAGGTCAATTTAACTCAGCATTTTTGGTTCGTGCGTTTATATTTTTGTTCAGTGTAATTTAAAAGCTGCATTGTTGTTTTTGTCTTATATTACATATGAATAAGACAAACAAGCAAAAATGGATGAAATTGAGAAGGGAGCAACTACCTCTTCATAACCATGTGTGGTAATAATCCAAAACACTAGAACCACTGACAGATAAAGCAAATAACTTAGATTGTCCTGTTACAACAGAGGTCGTCAAGGACTGCCAACAGCCCTCTGACAGTAAGTGAACAGTCAGTTTTCATAGTCAACATGACTAGAAAAGGGATCTGAGTAACTTTGATATAGACCTAATCGTAACTGCCTGACGAGTGGGTTACAGCATGTCTGAAGTTGCAGCATTTCTGGGGCGCTGGCAGTCAGCAGAAGTACTATTGACGGTGAGGCACAAACCACAAACCTGTAAAAATATATTACCTGCTGGCAGAGGTACAATAAAAGCAGAGGTTGTGCTAACACTAATCATAATAATAAGAGGAAGAATAACTTGAAGGACACTCTGTAAAGCGCATACCTCCACCAATCCATATGTCAGTATTATTGGTTGTGGATCTGCAAGAATATTATTCAGACCATCAACAACTCTACAACAATTCTACATTAGTGTAGAATTTATTTCATGTAGAATTTTTTGAAAATATGTTCATTACTTAAGGGGCAATCATTCTCAGCAGGTACAATTTAATTTCTTCCAGATCTAGAATTCAGAATATGTTGCGGATCACTTCTAATTGTTCCAAAATTTAATCAACTCATCCTTTAACTACCACCTACCATCCAACCAAATTTCGTGCCAATCGGTTCATAACTGAGATCTGAGTTATCATGTTAACACGCAGACAAACAAACACGGGTGAAAGCAAAACCTCCTTTGCGGAGGTCATAATAATGATGGTGATAGTACTAACAATAATAATGTGTTAATTATGAACTTAATACATGCCGATAAAATCATTTGGCAAAATATGTTAACACCAAGCTGCATGAAAAAGATGTATGTCATCTAACATAACATAAAATAACATGAATGGCGAGAACAGGTTGTTCAGCCCAACCAGGCTCACCAGTTTCTTCATAATATTGTGAATATATCACTTTAGATACTCAATGACTCAATGGTATCTAGCTTTAAGTCAAGCCTGCTCTTGAAAACGCCCAAGGTCTCTGCCTCAACAATATGGTCATGCAAGCTATTCCACATCGAAATTACTTTCTTTGGGTGAAGAAATATTTCGGAATATCAACGCTAAATTTACCTTTGGTCAACTTCCATTTGTGACACCGAGTTCTACTAACAACACTTGTTCGAAGGAATCCTACATAATTCACTTTGTTATTCCCTTTAACATATTTAAAGACCTCAATCAGATCACCCCTAAGTCTCCTTTTCCTAAGACTAAAGAGATTATGGATCTTCAGCCTCTTCTCATAGCTTTCATCTTTTATACCCGGAATTAGTTTAGTGGCTCTTCTCTGAACTTTTTCTAGAGCCTCTATATCTTTCTTAAAGTATGGTCCCCAGAACTGTACACAATACTCCATACTTTTTTAACTGCTACGGCACAATGGCTAGAGCCTGTGAGGGTTTTGTCAACAATCACTCCCTGATCTTTTTTGTGTGGAGCACATTCCAGTTTTAAACCTCCCATGAAGTTATCCCGTCTAATGTTTTTATTACCAGCATGGACAACTTTACATTTTGCTAAATTAAATTTCATTTGCCTCATTTCTGCTCAATTCTGGATTCTATCCAAATCATCTTGAATCACTTTAGTGACTCTAAACTATTTGCTAAACCTCCCAATTTAGTATCATCCTCACATTTAACTAATCTGCTCTCAATATGCCAATCAAAGTCATTAATGTAGATGAGGAACAGCAGGGGTTCAAACACCAATCCCTGCGGGACGCCACTCCCCACCCTACCTAGCTGAGATGAGATTCCACTGACCACCACTCTTTGTGTTCTGTCCTCTATTCAGTTTTGAATCCACTTCAGAATACCTCCCGTAACTCCAATGGAGCTCATTTTAAAAATTAGTCTGTAGGTGCTGTATCAAATGCTTTCTGAAAATACAAATATATGATGTCATAAGCCCTGATCTGATCATAAGTCTTGGTGGCCTCTTCAAAAAATTCCAAAAGGTTTGTCAGGCACGACCTTCCCTTACGAAAACCATGTTGGATATCCCTCAAGATATTATTATGTTCAAGAAATAATTCCAGCTTGTCTTTTATGGTAGATTCCAATATTTTGTACACAATGCAAGTTAAACTGACTGGCCTGTAATTTTTTGGCTCAGTACAGTCCCCTTTCTTATATATCGGTAATATATTGCCCTGTTTCCAATCATTTGGTATTTCTCCAGTTTCTAAAGACCGTCTGAAGATGGCGGATTGCGCCTTAAAGATGATCTCACTAACTTCCCTGAGCACTCTGGGATATAAGCCATCAGGACCCACCGCCTTATCTGCCTTTAGTTTATGCAACTTGTCGAATACTTCGTTATCCCTAACCTCAATTGAAGCACTGATTACTAAAACCCCACAAGTCAAGTCAAGTGTGACTTATGGGGTTTTAGTAATAGGTGCTTCAATTTCCGCTAAATAATCTTGAGCATTGGACATGCCCTCTGGCCGAATAAAGACCCACTCTGGGGTAAAATTCTCAACAAAGTAACTGTTTTAGATATCCACAATATCCTTGTTATCATATTGCGGCGATCCAATTTTATTCTTTATGCACTTAACCTCCTCTTTGACTTTCCTTTTTCTGCTACAGTACTGAAAGAAGCGCTTAGGGTTACTTTTTGCCCCCTCTGCAATTTGTCTTTCATACTGTCTTCTAGGATTCCGCAGCTCTTTTTTAACCACAGCCGGCATTTTACAGTATACAGCCTTCGTGTTCTCATTGTTATCCTTTATGTACATCTTATAAAGATTCCTCTTTTCCCTCAAAATCCTACGAAAAGCTGTGGTCATCCACTGAGGATTCTGCTTTCTCAGCTTACTTTTGGACATCTTTGGAATGAATTTCCATTGTGAATCAAGTAAAACCCCCAACCACAATGCTGAAGAGGGCTAAACATAACTAATAGACAGACGGACAGTAAGTAGTAATTATTGATTGTAGGTTTTTTATGGAAGTTTGAAGTGAGTTAAAGCACTGTCTAATGAGGCCAGGCAACTCGTTTTTAAACTTGCTTCTTGGTAAAAAGAAGACGCCATAAACAGCAACAAGCCTTATATTTATTTCTCCTCTTTGAGAAAGAGAAGAACTGCTATTGTATTTCAAAACTGAAGAGAAGACATTTCAGAGGAGTTTTATCCGTCTGTCTCAATATTTTCACATCTAAATTCAATCGACGGATCAAAGCACAGTTTTTATTTCTGGAAAAAAAGTACCCCGGAAGAGAGAAAAAAAACTTGGGAAATTAAAGGATTACTGAGGAAAACACAGAAAATATGTTCCCAGAACTCTAGGAATGACAACTCAGAGAAAATATGGTTTTGTGTACAAATTTACCATTCATGTCTTTGATTATGATATAGGACTATCTGCCAAATGCAGCTTCAAGTAAACGGGCTAATGTCCAACAGTGTACTGATGTCAATGTAAAATTAACCTCTTTTGAGTGGATACCATTGTGAGAACTTTTGAACACTACTTGACATTCCTGTGGGGGATTAGATCCTGGCTGGCGGACGAGGTATTTATCAGCCTCCGGCCTAATTTCCAAATCCGTTCTTTCAGATTCGAAGTGAATGAGGCAGCAGATAGCATCCCAGTCACCATCCAGGAATTCTGGGATCTCAGATTTATAGGGACTGTGGGGTTAGTCATGTGACCTGCACACAGCTGTTTTGGGGTGAAGGGGGTGCAAGCAGGTTGGGCATTGGGGGCCGCGGCATTTGGAGGGCAAAGGTCAATGGACACAGTGCTCAGAGAGTGTGGAAGAATCACAGGCGTGGGCACAGATGTGCGGCCAAGGCATTTCTCCCACAGTATCGAATCAGTGGATGATTAGGAGAAGGACGATGACGATGATGCTCATAATGCTGACCCAGCGCATACTGATCCCTGTCGGTCCTGTAGAGCCGCGCACTGCTGGAACCGGGACCAGTGCCTTATGTGGATACGCCCTCTAGGAGCTTCTGCTGCCTGTTTTTGGGCTCCCAAACGCCAGGCACCAGATACGGCCCCTGTGGGGACTCAGATAGCCAGGAGTGGAGACTGTGGTGCCAAACCCTCGCTCTGTTTCGCCAGAGAATACAGCTGACTTCATCTTTAGTGCTCTATAAGACTGCAGTGTAGGTCTGCCTTTGCTGAATCGCTATTCGGACAAGAAGTCAATCGTAACATGGAGCCGGTCATATTTTTGTGCTGTTTTTTTAATTTATGATGATTGTCAATCTTGTCTGTTTGTCTGTCTGTTTGTATATTTGTTTGTGCTCACACCTCTGTCCACAGTTCTTTAAATTTATTCAACAAGAAGCTACATGTCCAAGAAAGAGGGCTTTTATTTTGGTATGTCAAGGTCAAAAGATAAGGTCATTAAAAAGGTCAAAAACACATTCCGCAATCAAGGATGATTACCACAGTCATTAGTCCTATTCATATTATTAACACAATGATCTTCATTAAGGTGCCAATCACTGTAGCTCTATCAGGAACCCATTATTTCTTGACAGATTATCATTTATTCATTTTTGCATCCACAGCAATAAAATCGGCACATTCTTATCTTGACTTTACTTGACTAAAGCTCGATACATGAAGAAAAAGGAGGCTTTTAGAATCGTTATTTGTCACTTAGGGTTCGGGTTAATGGTTTGGAGTCAGGGGGACGAGTATCGCTTGGTCAGGTAGTGTCACTATATGATGAGTCGAGATGAGACTGAGATCATAAAACCCACGTCCAAAACTTTCTAAACATAGCTTGTCTAAAGACCACGAAGGGAAACAAGTTAATAATCTTTGGCTGTCATGGTGGCACTTGTAGAGGCCTCTTTAACGTGATGGCAAAAACCGCACTGCAATGGACTGAGATAAGAGAGGCAATACATGCACTCATGTCCTCATTTGTCAGTTACTTTTATTCAGAGCATCATATTGGATAGTCCAACACTGTGTAATTTAATACCTTTCTGAGATTTTCAGAGTTTGGAAAGATCCTGGTCTCGTCTGGGCCCAGGCTATCTCTCAGAACCTCTCTCAAGCGGAACTACCTTTCCAATCTGAGCAGCACCTTGACGGATTCAGTGAACTTCAGTCAGTCATAAACCTGCAGGCCTAAGATACGAAATGGCTGAGAGGGTCTGAGGGAAACAACAAACGTATCCACACTAATGGTCGCGCAGTATTGCAGTGTTAGAATTGTTTTTCGCACGCGAGTGGATAGTGGTCCACAGGGGCTGGTTATAGCATGGCGGTGTGGGGTGGTAACGGCAAGAAGGGCCGGTGATTGCGCGGCTTTTTATTGATTTTCTAGCCTTGCGAGTGGCGCCATTTTCAGTAAATGTGAGCATTGCCGGGTACGGCTGCTGGAAGGCCGGCTCGCGGCTCCTGCTGTTTTACGCCACAGTAAATGTGATGACAGCGGAAGACCGAGGCGAGCCCTGCTGCTTCATCACAGCGTAAGCCGAACGTTTCGGCCTCCGCTATACCGCTATGGCTTCAGACAAGTGTCTGCCTCATCGAGGCAATGCTTATGTAATGTATGTTCCATATCTCCCCATTAGATGCATCACACTAATTTATTCAAAGTTGGCAAGCATTTATGGTACGAAATGAAGCATATTTGAACCTCCTCGTGTCTGTGCCTAAATCAAAAGGGCACTGTGGCACAATCTATCCACCCGTAGAGCCTGCTCATTCCCAGTCAGGGGCGCGTTTCCCAAAAGCGTAGTTGCTAAGTAAGTTAGCAACACATGCATTTAGTTGTAAATTTACGTATGGTCTTGATTTGCATTGACTGTATTTTCACTGCAAATTTATGCATGGCTATGATTTGCATTCTCTGCGAATTTACGTGCAATTAATAACAAAATGATGCCTGGCCTTGATTTGCATTTCCCTCGATTTTCTTTGCATTTGACTGTTATATTACGCATGGCCATGATTTGCATTTGCCATGAGTTCATGAGCGGTTCACAGTAAATTTGCACCTGCCTATGACATTTACTGTGATTATTCATATATTTCATACCAATACAATTCCCTTTACCCGTAAATGAGCACGAATTTTTTAAGTGATGATGGGAGGATAAATAATGATTTTCTTTGACAGGAATGTTTACGTCTAAAAAAAAAAAGCTGAAAGGTGGGGGGAAAAAAATGACACAAACCACAACAGAACCTGAATTAACTTTTATAAGATGTTCGGCTGAACATTTAAATGCACAACCCCGATTCCAAAATATTTGGGACAGTGTAAATTGTGAAAAAAATCAAAATGCAGTGACTTTCAAATGACACCAGTCAGTATTTTATTCACAGTAGAACAGAGATAACATTGCAAACGTTGAAACTGAGAAATTTTACAATTTTATCCACAAAATGAGCATTTCAAATTTGATGGCTGCTACAGGTCGCTGCTCACGTAAGCTATCGGCCTACATTCACCCATATTAATACTACCTGTATGTTACATTTTTTCATTCCACAATCTCACATAATACTCATCAGCGTCAGTCCAAAAAAAAAAAAAAAAGTTGCATGTATAGGTGTGACCATGAGACAAAGGTTCAGTTAAGCTTCAACAGTATCAAACCTGCAACCTGGATAAGTTAAATTAATCAAGCTCTTGTAAGGCCAATAAGGGGAAAAAAGTGTATGTTTAAGTGTAAGGTAATATACACTGCTCAAAAAAATAAAGGGAACACATAAACAACACAATGTAACTCCAAGTCAATCACACTTCTGTGAAATCAAACTGTCCACTTAGGAAGCAACACTGATTGACAATCAATTTCACATGCTGTTGCGCAAATAGAATAGACAACAGGTGGAAATTATAGGCAATTAGCAAGACACTCCCAATAAAGGAGTGGTTCTGCAGGTGGTGACCACAGACCACTTCTCAGTTCCTATGCTTTCTGGCTGATGTTTTGGTCACTTTTGAATGTTGGCGATGCTTTCACTCTAGTGGTAGCATGAGACGGACTCTACAACCCACACAAGTGGCTCAGGTAGTGCAGCTCATCCAGGATGGCACATCACTGCGAGCTGTGGCAAGAAGGTTTGCTGTGTCTGTCAGCGTAGTGTCCAGAGCATGGAGGCGCTACCAGGAGACAGGCCAGTACATCAGGAGACGTGGAGGCCGTAGGAGGGCAATTACCCAGCAGCAGGACCGCTACCTTCGCCTTTGTGCAGGGAGGAACAGGAGGAGCACTGCCAGAGCCCTGCAAAATGACCTCCAGCAGGCCATAAATGTGTAGGTGTCTGCTCAAACGGTCAGAAACCGACTCCATGAGGATGGTATGAGGGCGGGATGTCCACAGGTGGGGGTTGTGCTTACAGCCCAACACCATGCAGGACGTTTGGCATTTGCCAGAGAACACCAAGATTGGCAAATTCACCACTGGCGCCCTGTGCTCTGCACAGATGAAAGCAGGTTCACACTGAGCACATGTAACAGATGTGACAGTCTGGAGACGCCGTGGAGAACGTTCTGCTGCCTGCAATATCCTCCAGCATGACTGGTTTGACAGTGGGTCAGTAATGGTCTGGGGTGACACTACTTTGGGAGGCCGCACAGCCCTCCATGTGCTCACCAGAGGTAGCCTGACTGCCATTAGGTACTGAGATGAGATCCTCAGACTCCTTGTGAGACCATATGCTGGTGCGGTTGGCCCTCAGTTCCTCCTAATGCAAGACAATGCTAGACCTCATGTGGCTGGAGTGTGTCAGCAGTTCCTGCAAGACGAAGGCATTGATGCTATGGACTGGCCCACCCATTCCCCAGACCTGAATCCAATTGAGCACATCTGGGACATCATGTCTCTCTCCTAAAACCAATGCTACGTTGCACCACAGACTATCCAGGAGTTGGCGGATGCTTTAGTCCAGGTCTGAGAGGAGATCCCTCAGAAGACCATCTGCCACCTCATCAGGAGCATGCCCAGGTGTTGTAGGGAGGTCATACAGGCACGTGGAGGCCACACAACACTACTGAGCCTCAATTTGACTTGTTTTAAGAACATTACGTCAAAGTTGGATCAGCCTGTAGTGTGGTTGTGTGTTTTTTTTTTTTTTTTTTTTTTTTTTTTTTCTTCCACTTTAATTTTGAGTGTGACTCCAAATCCAGACCTCCATGGGTTGATTTCCATTGATAATTTTTGTGTGATTTTGTTGTCAGCACATTCAACTATGTAAAGACCAAAGTAATTCATAAGAATATTTCATGCATTCAGAACTAGGATGTGTTATTTTAGTGTTCCCTTAATTTATTTTGAGGAGTGTATTTGCTGTACACATTTCAACCATAAACCTCAAACTTTTTTTAAAAGTACAAAATGTACAAACTAGCCTATACCCAAAAAGTAGTATACTGGAAGTTAATTTTATTAAGTATACTTGAGTATAAGTACAGCACGTTTAGTATGGACCATGTACTTGTAGCGCACTAGAAAGTACACTAATTTAATACTTCTTCGGACTAAATTGGAACCTTTTAAGTTTATAAAAGTATACCTTTAAGTATACTTTAAGTTTAAGCAAAGTAAACTGAAAGTATCCATCTAGTCTACATCTAAGTTTTATTTTATACTGCAAGTACACTACAAGTGAACTTTTTAGTATACTGTGAGTCAACTAGTTGTGTACTTCTAGTATACTTTTCAATTTCTGAAAGTATACTGCAAGTAAACTTACAGATATACTGCTAGTTTATTAGTTGTATACTTCGAGTAAACATTTCAGTTCATGAAAGTATACTGCTAGGAAACTTAAAGAGTGTCATTGGATGTTAATTGACTACAGCAAGTCAGGACTTTAGGTTCATATCTCAGCTGATAGACAACATCATTATCACTGCACTATTGTGTGTTATTCCACCAGTGGGGAGATCCCCACCTACTGGCCCACCAACACCTCCTCCAGTAGCAACTTACTTTCCTCAGACAGTCTTCCATCCAAGCACAAACCAAGCCTATAGCTGCTTAGCTTTAACCACATAGCTGGTGCAGATCAAGTTGTGGTATAGTTGCTTGTTTTGAAACTAATACAGACATTTCATTGCCACTTTGTCAGATAGCACTGAACTTACAGTCTTCTTAATCTCATGTTTGAAAATACTGTGTACATTTATCTGTGAATCTGCAGATAATGGCCAGCTAGATTGAACTGATATCTCAACTTAAACACAGCAATGTTTGGTACAGGTACAATATGCAGGGCTTTGATGTCCACACTCTTGTTTAAAAATCATTAAATCATTGATAAGAAGAATGTACCATTTTTCAAGTATTACAGCACTGCTGCATCTTTTCTTTAGTCGGTCATGTTTTTGACTGTGATACAGAACTCCATTTACTGAAAAACATCTCATCGGTGTACTCATTTGGAATATTTCATCAGCCTTTGCTTGAGTCCTTCAGCCTACTGGTCAGGCTGAAGGCACTGATAATTAATATTTTATGTGTATTTCTGGTTCCATATGAGAGAAAGAGGTACTTTTGTTTTGAATTGGTATTTCAATAAGATTTGCCTTTGCTGTGTTCTTATACTTCGGCATCCAATACAATATTGGGTTTGAAAATTTTATTTAAAAGGAATCAATTTTGTTCTCAATCCTGAGTATGTGTTTCATTGTTAATCCTTATAAGTACTTTAATCTGTAAATTAAAGCAGAATGCACAGAAGCATTGTCTTCTAGTAGAGTACATGAGGTAACCTCTCGTCTACTTACGTTAAATAATATCTGAATTGCAACAATAATATATTTTAGATTGCAATAATCATAAGCTGTTTGATGTTAAGTTAGCTTAAAGAAGACTTTAAAGTATACTTGCAGTTAAAAAAAAAAACTTTTAGCTCCCTGAAGGTTTAAAACAAAATTTAAACTATAGAAGGCTTGAAGTATAGAACTAGTGGACTTGTAGTCTACCTATAAGTTTACTTGCAATATACTTCAAAGTGTACTTTCATGAACTAAAAAGTTGGCTTGAAGTATATCACAATTAAAGTTGTAGTACATCTGAGTTTATGCTTCAAAGTATACTTTTATAAATTAGACATTGTTCTAGAAGTATATAACTAGTCAACTAATAGTTCATCTTTAAGTTTACTAGCAGTATACTTTACAGTATACTTTCATGAACTGAAAAGTTTACTAGAGGTATATAACTAATACACTAGCAGTATATCTGTAAGTTTACTTGCAGTATACCACAAATTAGACTTTTATAAACTAGAAATTGTGCTAGAAGTATGTAACCAGTAAACTAATAGTTCATCTTTAAGTTTACTAGCAGTATACTTCACAGTATACTTTCATGAACTAAAAAAATGTTTTCTAGAAGTATACAACTAATGAACTAGCAGTATATCTGTAAGTTCACTTGCAGTATACTTAAATGTATACTTTCATAAATTGAAAAGTATTCTAGAGGTATACAACTAGTTAAGTCACAGTATAGTTAAAAGTTCACTTGTAGTGTACTTGCAGTACAAAATAAAACTTATAATGTAATTATGTAAAAAAAAACTAGATGTAATAGATGGCACATTAAGTTTACGTTGCTTAAACTTGAAGTATACTTCTTTTTTGTCAGGGTATGTATCAAGTCTGTCAATACTGGAATAATTGTCAAATTAGTTCTCAAATAAAATCAGGCAAATGTTAATCTGTTTCTAAGTGGGTTAATAATACTGCATAAAAATCAAGTTTAGCTCCACCCATGTGCTCTTTACTCTGCTATGCTGCCCCAAAGCTGACTTGTTACTGCAAACGTACATGTGGAAGATGTTAAGTCCATGAGATATTAAAAACTGAGTAAAAATATAGTGCAGTATACTTCAAAGAAGCCAATATGTATGGTAAAAAATATTTTAATGTGCTTATTCTTTTGATAGTAGCCTAACTGCAATCCCAGTATACTTGAAATTTAGGCATGAATATATATATATATAATTTAGGCATAATATTTTAATACTTTATTCTACTTTTCTTGAGGTAAAAGTTTAGGTAAAAGTATTACTTTGCTAAGTATAGCTCTTATAAGTACATCAAAAGTAAACTGAAAGTACAGTACAGGCCAAAACTTTGGACACACCTTCTCATTCAATGCGTTTCCTTTATTTTCATGACTATTTATATTGTAGATTCTCACTGAAGGCATCAAAACTATGAATGAACCCATGTGGAATTATGTACGTATGTATCAAACAGTTGTCCAGTAGGGCTGTTGGCTGTGTATCAACCTGACTTCTGCACAATACAACTGATGTTATACGTGCTTATGTGCCAGCTATAAGTAACATAGCAAACCATTATCAGAAGGCAACGACGGCATCAAAACACCGTGACGATGCAGTTGCAGATTTATTCGGCAAATAACGTTTCCATCAGCATTTATTGCATAAGCCTTTTACCGATCAAAAGAAAATTCGATCAGATCAATCGTATAAACTTTGTGTCAATATTCTTCAAATCAAGTCGAATGTCACCATTTCCATAAGGCATTTTTAATTTGATATGACTTCATTCGCATAAGAACGTGTGGATGGAAACATGGCTTGTGGTGAGCAAGCATTCTATCCAATGTGCTATTCTAATTGGCTATGTGCACAAAATGGGGCTAAGTAAATTCTGAAATACACTGGCTCGCTTTACTATTTTAAGTTTGCTTCAGTCATTTATCAGTCTACATCAGATGCTGTGCAGGTGACAGGAATATAATCCTAAAAATGTGATTTTAACTATTGCCGTTGTTCCCAAGATTTGGCTTAATTAACCGTGAATGATGTTCGCATAGTTTGTCTCGATTAGCTGCTACTGTTTGTTCATTGGCACTGTTAATGAGAGATTAGCTTCCCCACTGATAAAGAGGGTTTCCAACACTTCTACCTAGCATCATTTCCAGCCGTTTACTCAGGTGACTGTCATGAACTGGCTTTACGGGACAAACATCCAGTGTTGCAAGACCCAAATTTCCTCATTAGATTAATATCTGGTGCTAGCTTTCATTTTTTCATGAAGCAATAGCAAAGTTGAGTTGCTAGCAAGGCTTGCTAGAGAGCTGGCAAGATTTTCTGTTTATGTTTCATATTGAATTTACTTTTACATCTTCTGATACAACTGGCTTGCTAGTACTGCGATATTGTTATGGTTTTCTTAAATGCGCTCAGCTAACCATAGCCCCAAATGTGATGGTCTTGAGAGTGCAACTGATGCCGAGTGGGAAGGGAAACGATCGAAGTATCGACAATATTAAAATATGCATGGATCGAATGTTAGATTTATGAAACAGCATTTCGAAGTTATGGATTATTTACACATTAATTATCAGATATTTTCACATATTTAATCTTTCGCTAAAAGCCAGTTAATCACTCATCAGTGAGAACAGCTGGAAATGTGTAGCTAGTTAGAAATCCTCTCATTGGAGCAGCAAATGCCTCATTAAGAGTGCCAATGAACAAACATCAGTAACAGGTAATCAAGACAAATCATGCGAACATCATTTGTGGTTAATTAAGCCAAATCCTGGGAATATGGCTAAAGGTAAAATCACATTTTCGGGATGATATACCTGTTATCTGCCCATCATCAATAGCATAAGCAAACCAGAAATAGTTAAGCTTACCAACGTATTTCAGAATGTACACAGTGCCATCTTGTGCAACTAGCCAATCAGAAAGACTTGAAATCTTGAACTTTGGCGTATATCTCACCTGTACTTTGGCCTAGATATGCCAAAATTTAATTACCTGTTCCTTGACTTTATACTCACCTTCTCTGAAAATTAAATCAAAATCGGTGCATTACTTTTTGAGTTATCTTGCTAACAAACAAACAAACGCTGCTGAAAACAAAACCTCCTGGCGGTGGTAACTATCAATAAGTTTTGCTGACGAGACAAGTAAAATGAAGCTTGTTGCTTCATTGCTTAATCCGTAATCATTCGTAGACACAGCTGGCCGTTGTAACTAAAAACCAGTTATTATTGGAGGATGAGAACTTTGCTAATGGAGCGACACGGGAATAATTTTGGGATCGATCAAGGCCGATAATTCAAAGAAAGTGCATCTTTGTCCCCCTTACTTTTTCTGTTCGTGAGCAGGACAAGACTTAGGCGTATTTCGTCAGGTTATATTTGAGCTGGGAGGCTAATACGCGTAAGACCAGCGCTAGTCAACGGCATGTAGGGGAGAGCTGGTACGAAAGTAACATTTTTCACATGGATGTCATTTTAAAAGATAACGTTTCAGACTGAAAAAAAAAAATTGGAGCGATTAACTACTTTCGTGTGTGCTCTGTCAATATCAGGTGCTAAATCATCCCAGTATCTATTGACTACGGCATAGTTTGACGTCGAAGTTGCGCATTGTTGCTTTCGACCCATCCAGTTGGGATGAAAGTAATGCACGGGCAGGGCAAAAGTATCGTGATCAAATTCACTGGAATCTTGTTAAATTTCTGTCGTTAAAACAGAAGCAAAAACAGCCAGACATTTGTTTTAAACATTTTAATTGGCTTCAAAAGTTTCAAAAGTATATGTGAACATGTTTAACATGTCTATTTATAAAAATTTAATTACTCATTATCACAGTTGTGACAGATATAATGAGCGGCACCCTGAGTGCATGCCTCATGCGACCACAGCAGATAAAACATGCATTGCATCCACACTTCCCCAGCCAAAGATGAGGCAAATGTCTCCCCACAAACTAGACATTCCTCATCATTGCCCTGAGAAACTGTGGTTGCAGTGTATCCACTAAGCCTCGTTTTCTTTGGGAGTTTTGAAGAGGACTGTTTCTTCTGGCCCCTCTGCCGACTCCACCAAAGCAGCTTTCACCTGGGCTGTTGGTCAGTATTGCTGTTGACCTGCAACATTCAATGAGATTATAGTCAGAATCGGCCTGTTTTTATTCAGGCGAGAGAATCAAGACGAGTTAAAAACAACACTATGTTCACCTCTTTCTGCCTCTCCTTTTATTTTCTTTCCTCAAGCCATCCTTTGGATATAGGCGAACCTTTTCTGGGCTGAACCTGTGTATTGGCGTGCCACTAAATGTTCCTGGAACCACTAGCATACCGGGATAGATAATATTGAAAAAAAAAGGCTTGACAAGAATCAACATGCGCATTTAAAGACACACACAGACACAAACTCTCACCATCGACAGGAACAGCAAACACATGAGGATTCAGCTCAAATGGGCTCTGGCTTGGTGCCCCGGCTCTGTGCCGACTTTAGTTGATCCGGCTCAGAGCCGGGGCAGATCAGGAGCTGAGGAGCTTGTTATCTGGGTGGTGTCTCAAGGGAGCAGGCGCTGGCGATGGAGCTGGTGACGGAGCTTGCGCTCGTGATGAAGGGGCAGATGGTGATGGAGCTGGCACTGGCAGTGGACATGGAGCTGGTGCTGGTGCAGGACGGTCGGTCACAAAAGCGGGAGCAAAGTCTGCCTCACTGAAAATATTTGGATTCAAGGGCCAGATACCGGTACACTTGAACCCAGATGAAATGCTGCTTGGGGTCACAGCTTGAGGCAGAGCTTTAGCCACAAGACTTGGGATGTTGTTGATGGTCAAAGTTCTTCCAGGGTTCATTTGCATCCATTAGTCTGCTGCACTGTTAATGTAGTACTTCAGAGGGCCAAAAACGCTTCGGTCTAGCAGCTGAACACGGTGGGAGCAGTGGGATGGAAAAGACGGGAGTACAATGCCATGTGACTTGCAAAAGTTAATAACTACCACAGAGAGGTGTGATGCATGATTGTCTAAGAGTAGCAGCAACTTTGACTCTGGGGTCACGCGGGTGTGTCTTGCAAAATGCTGTAAAAAGGCCAATAAATCTATCTCCTCCATCCACCCCGATCCATTGGCAGAACCAGTGCAGCCAGGGGGACCATCCCGGATGAAGTGGTCATGGAACTTCTTCCTTGGGAAGATAAAGTAAGGGAGAACAAAGTTGCCTTGTGTGTTGGCAGCAAAGGCAACTGTCACCAATGTCCCTCTTTCCCCAGAGGTCACAGCACCGACCTGGCGCTGCCCCTTGGTGGCAATGATTTTTCTGGCACTTGAACCGTTGTGGTACCCAAAATAATAATTGAAATGAATTATTGCTGTTGCAAATCACTGTTGCTTTTAAATTTATCTAAATGTAAATTTTTACCTGTTTCTTCCATGTTCCAGATGTCATTTGCTTCAAAATTATAGTGGGTGAGGACAGTCTTTAGGTTGTTAAAAACGCTGTCACGTTGGTCTTGTTGAAGCTGGTGGAACGGGACATGCTGGTGGCTTGAGGTTGATGGATGGACAGGGTTTTATTGCGCTCGAGGAAGGAGGTGAGCCAATCCTTCACTGCCATATGGTTTTGAGGCCAATATTTTCGGCCAGCTCATATGCAAACTTTACCACCTAAAACAGCATAAAAAAGAGGTTAATTCCCAGAAAGCAAGCACCTCCACTCCGGATCTGCCCCAAATCTGCCCCAGCTCCAGCTGATCTGGCTCAGAGCTGGGGCAGATCCGGAGCGGAGGTGCTTGCCATATGGCGGTAGCGGTGTAGCTCTGTCTGCGGTGTTACTCCCACCTCTTTAGGACTCAGGCCAAAATATATATCGGCTGCTCTCTTTATATGTGCCTGCAGTCTCTTCTCCTGTTCTTCTGTGAAGACTTTGTTGTGAGCCTGTACCCCAGGGCCCTGGTCTGCTGCCCTCCTGCCTCTGCCCTCCTCTTGCAGTACCTGAACAGGGTGACAAGACAAACGCCCAAAAATGCCCAAACCTCCGGGTCAACTGTTCCTCTCTGGGTAGTTCTGACCCTAACTCTTGGCATTTTCCGTTGGTAAAACATAACACACATTTTTATTGAGCTTTTAAACACAAAGTGCGGCCGCATTAGCAGAGAGGGACGAACGCGACCGTTGCTACTTCCGCCCTGACAGTGACTCCCGACATTTGAACCAGGATTGCTTCTAAAGTGGAAAAAGTCTGACATTTCAAACTTCAGGATATTTTACAAAACTAAATGACCTAATCTAAATTATAGATTCAGGGCTCACAATTTAAACGATTTCAAGTATTTATTCATTTATTTTTACATAATTTGGGCTTCCAGCTCATAAAACCCACGAAAACAGGAATTCCAAAAATTAGAACACAGAAAGAAATCAGCTCAAATTTTGCAGGGCATGAATGTTTTAAACTGAGTGTCACACACTAATCATCTGCTAAACTCAAAGCACCTGCACAGGTTTCCCCAGGTGTCATTAAATTGCTTCAGTTTGGTTCAATTGTCTCAGTTTGGTTCAATATGGGGAAGACTGCAGACTTGATAACTGGCCAGAAGACCATCATTGATACCCTCGATAGGATGGGTAAGCCAGAAAAGTTCCTAGCTAAGGAGGCTGGCTGTTCACAGAGTGCCTTGTCTAAGTATATCAATGGAAAGTCTAGTGGAAGGGCAAAATGTGGCAGGAGAAGATGCACCAGCAAAAGAGATGACCATGGGCTTCAGTGGATTATCAAACAAAGAAGATTCAAGAATCTGGCAGAGATCCAGAAAGATAGGAATGAGGCTGGAGTCACAGCTTCAAAAACCACCACATTCAGACGCATCCAGGAGATGGGCTACAACTGTCGGATTCCTCGGATCAAGCCACTTCTGAGCCTGAGCCAACGTAGGAAGCGTCTCAACTGGGCCAAGGAGAAAAAGGACAGGACTGGTCCAATGAGAGTAAAGTGCCTTTCATTCGGTAATCAGGGTCCAAGGATTTGGAAGAAGACGGGTAAGGAGTAGAACCCAAGGTGCGGAGGTCTAGTGTGAAATTTCCACTGTCAGTCATGATTTGGGGTACAGTGTCCAGTGCAGGTGTTGGTAAACTCTGCTTTCTTAAATCCAAGGTCACTGCAAAAGTCTACCAGAATGTTTCAGAGGACTTCATGATTCCGTCTGCTGAGGATCTGTATGGAGATGCAGATTTCATCTTCCAGCAGGACCTGACCCCTGCCCATACTGCCAGAAGCACCAAAACCTGGTTTTGATGCCCATCACATTGCTTGACTGGCCAGCCAACTCGCCGGACCTAAACCCATAGATTCTCGATGGGGGTATTATCAAGAGGAAAATGAGGGACACCAGACCCAAAAACAAGGAAGGGCCAACAGCAAGCATCAAGGAAATCTGGGCTTCCATAACTCCCAGGCAATGCCACTGGCTGATTGCCTCAATGCCACTGCGCATTGAGGCAGTGAATAAGGCAAAGGGAATCCCAACCAAGTATTGAAGATTGACATATCGTTTTGAAAGTACCATATTTTGATTAATTTGATGTGATCCTAATTTCTTCTTTTTTTTCTGCAAAAACTGAGAAGTAAATGGTGATTTCTTCACAGTATTCCAATTTTTGGAATTCCTGTTTTCGTGGGTTTTATGAGCTGGAAGCCCAAATTATGTAAAAATAAATACTTGAAATAGTTGAAATTGTGGGCCCTGAATCTATAATCTATGAAGGTTTAATGGAATGGTATTATGGAAATGAAATAACTTTTCTATGATATTCAAATTTTTTTTGGAGAGGGTCTGTATATGTATCTATATGTACATGCATATAATATATGAAAACGGCCAATTAAAACTTCTTCATTTTTTTTTTTTTTTTGGGCAATGCCAATCCCACCCGAAAATGGGATATCTAAGAATATTGCTTTGCCTTAAATTTTTATTAAAGCGAAAATTCAGAAGTTCTGAATTAAGACAAAGAATGTTTTCCAAGCGAAGCTGTCAGAATTTTATATATGACCGCCCGTCTAGCCTACAGGGCTCACCAACGGGAACTCTGATCCACATAACCCTTCCCAGCAGGCTCTTCACAATTTGCATCCCTGTAGCGCATTGGCCAATGGCGCGCTACTTCTGAAAAGAGCTGCCAACCAATGCTGGTTGATACAAGGCGGAGATTAAAATCTATATGTTTACTAAAGGCCCAGTCACACAGCGAAAACGCATGAATTACGAATTTACGCATGAATTACGCACAGATTTTCGTTTCTGCGCGGAGCGTACGTCGTATGCGTAATTCGTAGGTGGAACGAACGTGGACTGTCAGCGATTGTAAATTGATGTGCGTCGAAGGCGGTTTGTGCGTGATTTTGAGTTTTGAACGGTTCAAAAATTTTCCGACGCACAACTGTGCGTTGGTGTGCGTAATTCATGAGTCGGCATGCGTAGTTTATTCGTCGAGTATGCGTAACTATGCGCGGGACACTCGTCGGCCGTCAGTGCTTATGCGGCAGAACTGGTTTGAATCCGCGCACGTCCACGTCCGTCCACTGATGCCCCACGTTCATATCACGCATGAAACGCGCACGTATCACGTTCATTCCACTGACATCCACTGACAATACGTGAAGCGTTCGTGTTTGGACGTGCTCCATCCGTGATTCATGCGTCGGGCGTGCGTCGAATGTTCGTGGAATACTGCACCGTGTTTGCTATTATGCGTCGACGTGCGCGATATGTCAGTGATTGTAAGTGATACATGCGTGGTTCATGCGCGATTCATGCGTGATTCGTCCGAGATTTCTACCCCCGACACCCCGAAAAATTGGTCAATTTCTCAACGCACAAGCACGCACAAACCCAATCTGTGCGTGATTTGTGAGTGATTCGTGCGTGATCGGCTGTGTGACTGGGCCTTAAGGTTCTTTCCGTGTGGGAATATAAGAATCCCTGTTATTTCATCCCTGTAGGAAAAAGTCTGGGACCTTTAGTTGCTATACAAGCATCTCAGATGAAAGACAAGTGTCTATTCATTAACTGTGAACAGAAATGTAGACTTTGTCTTCAAATTCATTAACCACACTGAACTGCTCAAATAGATGTGGGGATGAAAATGACTCTAGGAAAGGCATGTTTACTTTATTGTCTGTTCTTCTGTGTACTTTTATTTTGTTATTTTTTATTTTGCTACATTTAGACGAAGGACCTCTGAGCCATATTCATCTAGAAACTAAATTACAGACAAGATAGAAAACATTGCATTTGGTGGATGTAACAGTGTAGTGTATAATCTTTCAGTGGATGTGTATGAGCTGTAATAACGTGAATCCAATTTTATTTAATGTGGTGAATCTAGCAGTGACTTAAACGCGAAAAAAATGCTGAATTGAAATAGACATAATCAAACCATTTTGTTTTTATACATTTCCTTCTCTTCCACAATACACAACTCAATATTCATAGAATGTAAATAAGTATGGTCAAGAAAGAATTGATTACCTTGTTATTGTTAATGTTTCAGGGAAAAAAATGTAACAAATAGAATTAGATATTTGTGTTCATATCTTAGCTTTTTGACTCCTCTCACTTGCCATAGTTAATAATGATTGGTTTGCACATTACATGCCGTTGTCACATGTCAACATGTATTTAGGATCAAATGTGATGCCAATTTCACGTGTTCACATGCAATTAATAAGTTATTGCATGAAATTCTTGTTATTTCTGGAAGGGACTTTGGACTAATATGCAGATATTACCTTGAGAATAAAAATATGATCAAGGCATCATGTATGACAGTTGCAAAAGTGAGATATGAGCTATATAATAGGTATGACAAACAAAACCTGCCAATGGGTATATGAGCTATATAGGAGACGTATACCTTGTATGTACATATAGGGCTTATATGTGGAAATAAAGAAGCAATATAGGAGACCTATATGCCCTCTATTAGCACTTATATGTACCTGAATTTTGCCTATGAGCGGCATACAGTGCCCTCCATAATTATTGGTAAATATGTGTAAAAATCCTTAAAATAAATTCAATTTTTATTGTGGAAGCATACTCTCACACTGAAAATTGTTGAAAAATGTAACCTTCAACTCAAGTGAATTTTAAGGGGGAAAAAATCCCAGACTAGGAAATAATTATTTTTCATAAAATCACCTGTTCCACAATTATTGGCACCCCTAACAATTCCTTGAAAATAAATATAATTGAAGTATTTTTGTCATTTCTACAGTAGTTTATAAAGTTGATCAGAGTATCTAGGAACATTTAATTAGTAATTCATCACTTCCTGTTTCCCTGGGGTATAAATATGACGTGACACAGAGGCCATTTCTCTTATCCACTCTTCAACATGGGAAAGACAAAAGAACACACCATTCAAGTAAGGCAGATGTGTGTCAACCTTCACAAGTCAGGCAATGGCTACAAGGAAATAACCACTTGCCTGCACCTGCCCATATATACTGTCAGAGGAATAATTAAGAAGTTTAAAACAACTGCAACAGTGGTAAACAAGCGTGGACGAGGAAGCAAGTTTATTTTGCCACCACGCACAGTGAGGAGGATGGTAAGAGAAGTAAAATGTTCTCCAAAGCTCACTGTTAAAGAATTGCAAATGGTAGCATCTTGGGGTCACAAAGTCTCCAAAACAGCCATCAGGTGCTATCTACATGCCAAAAAGCTGTTTGGGCGGCATGCACAGAAAAACCTTTTCTCACTCACAATCATAAACGCAAATATCTGGAGTTCGCCAAGCGGTACTGGGACTTCAACTGGGATCATGTGCTTTGGTCAGATGAGACCAAGATAGAGGTTTTTGGCAACAAACACTCTAAGTGGGTCTGGTGGAACACAAAAGATGAGTATGCAGAAAAGCACCTCATGCCCACTGTGAAGTATGGGGGAGGATCGGTGATGCTGTGGGCCTGTTTGTCTTCCAGAGGCCCTGGGAGCCTTGTTAGGGTGCATGGCATCATGAACGCTTTGAAATACCAGTATATTTTAAATCAAAATCTGGTGGCCTCTGGCCGAAAGCTGAAGATGGGTCGTCACTGGGTCTTTCAGCAACATAATGACTCTAAACATGTGTCAAATCTAGACAGAAATGGTTCACCAGACACAGAATCAAGCTCCTCTCATGGCCATCTCAGTCCCCAGACCTCAACCCCATTGAAAACCTGTGGAGTGAGCTGAAGAGGAGAGTGCAGAGGAGAGGACCCAGATCGCTGGATGATTTAGAGAGATTGTGCAAAGAGGAATGGTCGAAGATCTCTCTTTCTGTAACATCTTGTGAAACATTATAGGAGAAGATTAGGTGCTGTTTTGTTGGCATGAGAGGGTTGTACAAGGTAATAACATCAAGGGTGCTAATAATTGTAGCACACATGATTTCATGTAAAAGAATTATTTCTTAATGCGGGATTTGTTTCCAACTGAATAAATGCACTTGAATTCAAGGTTGGATTTTCCTCTTTTTTTCATTATGGTCCTATATTATTTAGAAAAAAACTGAATTTATTAGAAGCTAAAGAACACATCTTAACCATGGGTGCCAATAATTATGGAGGGCGCTGTAAATGCTGTAGGTTGCATATATGCACATATATCTTCATACAGATTCTTTCCAGGTGGGAAAACCTGGGCTGGTTTGTGCAAACCAAGTAGCATTCATTCTTTAAGAATCACCTGACACAGACTGACCAACAATTGTCACGTTTTCCAATTTATTTCCACTTTTGGTTCTTCTGGGGAATTACTGAACCTGACACCATCCACCTAATCAAACATCATTAGCTCCTGATTGTTACATTGTCTTAATTGAAACTTTACACCTTATCAACGAGTTTGCAGGAATTACCTTTTTCGCAGTGGCGTGCCGTCAGATGTCGGGAAGGCCTTCAGTAACATCGCCCTTTCCTGTATAATTTCTCTTAAATGGTTTGCGATCAGGTTAGCCTGATTAACAATCAGTTTATTAGCTGAACAGCCACCACCAATGCATGACACGTAATAATTAACGAATGACAAAGTGATTACCTGTTGGCTATGTTGATATAATTGATGTGACTCCGCAAGGATGACAATCTGCAAAAAATCCGGAACTTTCGCTGACTTCGCGGCAATTACGTTCGTAATTATCACTCAGCTGTGCATCTAACAACGCACTTGAGCTGTCACTACATACAGACGAGAGAACGGATTCTCTTGGCTTGTTGCTCAATTAACCTCGCGAACTAATTTACGCAAATCCAGAAATTATAAAGACGTAGGTGATTGATGTTTTCCATTGTCATTGATGTGCGGAAGTTAACGCCGTAAATATTCGTTGTGCAATGTATAACAAGGCTTTCAAAAATAAATTAGATTCTCGTCGGTTCCACCAACCAGTCTGAGCAACTGTTTCTAATCGGGGAGGTAAACTGCCAGAGGTGTCTGTCATTAAGAAGTGAAAGGTGAGGTTATTGTAAGCCCTGTGTGTCTGCCGACGGACCGCCACTGCTTTTTCGAAAGGTGTGAAGTCACTTTTGGCCTCTAGGGTTGCTCATAAACTGCACCTGTCCTTCTAAAAAAAAAGAAAAATTCAGTATTCAGCTAACCTTAGTTAACCCCTCTGGGTTTCCATCATGAATTGTCATGAGTTAGCTGGACCCTCCCATTATCTACCACTTCTTTCTAATGAAGCCTCTCATAACTGCCACCATTATGGACATTCTGGAAAACTTGTTATAAGCTTTAAAGGCTGCGAGAGTTTCCTCATCTGGTCAGACAGATTTGGGAGTTACTAGCTTTTTTCACAGTTCTGCTGTTTTTTTGTTTGTTTGTTTGTTTGTTTTTTGTGATTCAGAAAGCCGTACAAACCTGCCTCAGTTCTTTGTTGAACTGTGATTATGGCTATACTTTTTGACTATTTCCCCACTACTGCATCTAAGAGAAGTAGACAGGCTTTCTGGACACTTAACATAAGACTTCCTTTTTGCACAGTAAAAAGCGTTTTTTTGTCTGACCATGGCTATTTTTACGAAGATCGTAAACTTATTGTCATTAGATACTCTTACAAACTTGCGCATACACATGGACAATGAACGATGTTAACAAAATCGAGTCCCGTTTCTGTCCTCATGCTCCCGCGTATCACATGCGTAACTTGAGATGGGCTGTTTGGGTGAAATCCGTTAAAGGAGGGCTATTATGGCTGGGAAAGTTGGGTGTTATTATTTCAATATATCATGAAAAAAGCTCCTACGACTTTGTTTTCTGCATTTTGCGATTTCTTTAATTTTTATGAGCGATTTTACAAAACTAGTGGACCGCGCCATTTTCACCATGGCAGACGAAAATTCACCTTTGATCCGCTTGGGACACCCCTAATCTTGACGTCAGTGCGGCTGTCAGCGCCATGAATGCCCATTGTCCTGCGATCCTGCATTGAGATTGTTCAATGACCGAGATATTTCCGCTTCCACTATGGGGCAGACAGATGAGCTTGATTATTACCTTTTTCTTTTCGACACAACTTTAATTTAGAGGTGAACTAACATCAGAGGCCATTTGAAATGCTTCCGGAAAGGAAAGAGCGATTTGAAGTCTGCTAATTACCTGCGAGGCTGGACAGCTGCCGTCACCTTGGCATAATTAGCTCACGTTCAATCAATTCCAGTGTACTTTGCCAAACAAAGGCAAACTTTGCCATTTTTTCAGCCAACTGACCAATCAAAACCAAAATCAAGCCAATAATGATTTACGTAGAAGAGATAATGAGAATCAGACAAACCAAACCAGGTTACCATGCTAGATTGAAATAATGTCAGTTATCTGTATAAATAGCAGACCTCTGAATTCCACCTCTTGGCGTATTTCACGTATTATTAAAAAAGACATGTTAAGATGGCCCTGGTTTTTAAGCATCTAAAAATATACGCAAAGTAGAAAACATTGTATAAAGCGCATCAAATGTGAATGTGAGAGAGAAATTATTTTCACATTGCAAGCAATGGACAAATGCACTGAAGACAGGGCAAGCACGTTCAGGCAAATCTGTGCCACAAATTTTAAACATTTTTTATTGAATAATTCAACAAGATTCACAGACAATGGGCAAATGTAGTAATCAAGCAAACACATTCAGGCGAACTACGTGCTGGACTAAGCAAAGTTATACTCCGTTTACACATGGCCGGATATTTTCATAAACAAACATTTCACCGTCTCCTTTTTCAAAAATGATATGCACAAGTTTTCGTTTACACGTACCCGTGTATATGCTGTCAAGAACATATCAAACCTGTAGGTGGCAGTGCAACAATAAGCTCAGCCCACGTTCGCCAATCAGAATCCCGAAAATAGCAATAACAGATCATCCATGATTACCACCTGACATTGGCTGCCTAAAACTTAGTTTTTCTCAGTTTACATGCAAACTTGCAACCGAAGTTTTCCAAAATCTCCACTCTGGCCGGAGTTTTTAGAAAGAATTTTAAATTGGTTGGCAGTATAATTTATTTAGATATCCATGTATTCAGACATTTTGACATCGCATGCATCACGCACATGAATGCATGTAGCAGCCGCAGTGATGTTATGATCTCACAAGTTCTCATGCCACTTGTGGCGTTAATGGCGGCCTCCTGGAAACAGCAATTCCGGCTAATTAATGGTCATTTAAAAGAACAGGGGGTATGTATGGACTAAAAATCGACCGTGGATATTATGTTGGAGTTAATTACTATAAGATTAAGTCAATACATGCAGGTCAGTATAGTCCTCCTTTAAATGTTTATGAAACAGATTCTCTGCGGATCGAGCTGGTGCAGCCGTATCCCATCAACCTCCGCTGTGTGCAAAGCTTGGGCCACCGCAGTGACGAGTGCAAATGTCTCTGTTCCGTGTAAGTTAACTGTAACTCAAAGTTAAATGCGCGTAGAACTGGATTCACAGTTAAAATAACAAGGAAACACTGTGTTAATTTAACTGTAAGATTCCATCAGTTTATAACAGTGTATGGGCAATTCAGCAAACCCCACCATGCATATTTTTAGACAGTTGGAAGAAACCCATATGAACACAGGGAGCCATGCAAACTCCATGTAGAAGCTGATGTTTCCAAGAGAAAATGGGAATCACATTCAGTGAAGATGACAATGCACACAATGTGCAAACATACTACTAAAGACAACAATTTATTTAACACCACTGTCTCTCAGATCACCAAATTCTTAGATGGTGACGATATTGATTTGCAATCGTACACTTATATGGACATGACAAAACACACAAAGCTGCAAACCCAATTGAACAAACCAAAATTATACATGGGACAAATGAGGCCAGTCAATATTCAAAACTGAATGGTGCTAAAATTCCATCAGAACCCGTGGTTAAAGCGAATAATTTTGTGTGTATATTTGTTGTTGCAGTTGCGATACGTAGCTTGGTGCTGCAGCAGTATGGGGACAAAGAAAAGAAAAATGGCAGCGCACTGTGCATTGTGGAAAAGTACGCAAAAATCCATAACATCAGTGAACACAACCTAATCTTCATTCTATTTGATCGATGGTAAAATAACTCTTCCGTCGGCACCTTTGGCGAGATAAGTAGCTTACAGTAAGTGATACACAAACTGGTCTGATAATTCATGCAGATTGCAGACACAAATCCTGTGAGATGTGTTACTCATGGCAAGTGCAGTGATTTAGTAGTTTTAATTTCACTATCATCTCTTGGAGTCAGAACATATTGTTTAATTTACTGAACTTAATAATTTGCCCTGAACTGAGAGTGCATTAACGTGACAATTGATTTCCTTTTCTTTGTTTAATGCTTCAAAGTTCATTTCTTTCTCTCTCCAAACCCTCAATTGAATGTTCTCCCTCTCTACTCTCTCGAAGCTCCTGTCTTGATAATACGGAGACATTCTAAGTTTTTTTCAAAGTACTCTGTAAAATCAGCAATGCTTTGATAAAGCCTCAGAACACTAAATACAACCATTGCTCAGCGATGTAAGGTATCAAACTCAAAGCTGTTGAAAGTGTATCATGTGGCAACTTGTCTAAAAGAGCTTCTCAGCGGGGGAAGCTTCAGTTGTTTTGAAAATTTATTTCAGTGCTCTAAGGGTTAAATAGCCATGTTTAATTAGCATCATGTTACGTATTCCTTGAAATTAGCTTTTATTTTGAGGAGCAAATGGCATTATTATTCCATAAACAAACAAACAAAAACTACTCAATTAGTGGATCTAGAATTGCCCAAAAGGAAACTTGGGTTTTCAAGGCCATTTAGAATTTACTGTGACAAAAAAGAAGAAAAACTAAATGAAGCGCACTCTATAGAGATGCTAACCCACGCCTCTTGTTGACCTTGACCTTTTGACCTCAAAATGCAAATTTGGACAGGGCACCCTAGGATCATCTACCCCACAAAGTTTGGTAACCCTAGCATCAGTGGTGGCCGAGCTGGCGCACGGACACACACACACACACACACACACACACACACACACACGAACAAACACACACACACACACACGCACACACACACACGCACAGACAGACAGTGCTAAACTGTATACCCACGCCGCCTCGTCAGGCGTGGGTAAAAACCTGTAATGAAATAACAGGAATGTTAAATCAGTCTAACTACTGCGACAAAATATTGCACCCGAGGCAAATAAAAAATTGCCATCTGGATGGATGGTGGGGATGGAGGAGAAAAGAAGCTGAATACAAACATTTATATTGTAGAAATACTGCTTCCATATGGTGTGCAGCCACAATGCTCAATCAGGATATATTCAGTCCATGTAAGAAATTGCAAACCGAATAAATATAGCACTGTCTCAATCGATTCCTCATACAATTCAGTTTACAAGTGACTAAAATCTAATCTTGCTTTTCTAAACACAGGAATGTTAGTTAAATTAAAAGGCCTCTCCATTACTCAATTAATGTGGATTATAATTCATATTTTAACATTATAAATGCGTAATATGCCAAATTCTCTCTTTGATAATATATCTTCAGCAGTTCACTATCTGACATTATCATAGAGCACTCTGCCCTGTGACCTAATTCAAAATACTGCTATAGACTGGAATTTATGAGGAAATTTTATCTTGAATATTTATGCGAACATTTATTATGGTTTACCAATATGAGTTCATCCCTTAAATATAAATTAACTCTCAGCCTGAGGCCCATACTGTTGTCTACATTTGTGGGCCGGTGCCTGTTTTATGGTAAAACCGCAAAAAATTTGTGGCAGAATAAGCCTGATTATTTGTGGCTGACCTTTCTTAATGACCTTTTTTAAAGACCTTTATTAATATTTATTAGGGAAATCAACGCTCTGTCTCCAGATTTGAAAAATAAAATGTGTCCGGGGTAAAAGGTGGAAACATGATTCAATGAAGTGTTAATTAAGAAGGCGGTTACTCATATTATCGTACCCAGGCTGTGCTGGGAAGATTTCATTCTCTATTCATCAGGTCTGTACAGACCTGGGACTCTGGGCTCCAGAGCTTCAGCAGCATCTCACACCAGTGCTTCTCCCAAACTATAGCCCAGTCCGAGTGTTTCCAGCCCCCAAATTCACTGGGGTGGCAAAATATTCTTAAGAAAATCAAAGTACTACCGAAATCGCAGTTCAACAGAGAGAACTGAGCCAGGGTCGTATGGCCCTTCAAAATTACTGAAAGAGAAACTAGAACTACGAAGACAGAAAAACTCATAAATCTGTCAAAAAAAACCAGATAGCAAAATTCAAGCTGGCTGCTCATGGCTGGTTGTGTAAACAAGTCTTCTGGAATGACCAAACTGGTAGTCAACCTCATAGAATGAGCTAGTTTATTCCCGTTAATTTTGTACAAAACCAAGAATCCAGCCAACTTGGGTACCCGACTCGATGAAAACCCAGGGCCGTCCACACGAGAAAGATTTTTTTGAAAAAGCATAAATATTTCATTGTCTCGGCTTTGCGTCCACACAGAGACGGCGAAAACACAGCCCAAAAGCTGTATTTTTTGAAAATGGGTTCCAGAGCGTGAAAATCTGAAAACGCCACCACAGCGTTTTCGTGTGGGCAACCAAAACCGTAATTTTTTGTAGCGTTTGTACAGCACCATACAGCGCCACACGCAGGCCTGGAATATTTACTACAGCGTTTTGGGTAGTTTTAGGCGTCTCTGTGTGGACGCAGATATTTTTAGAAACAATGCCATGTTGATGGGTGTTTTTTCTGAAACAACTAAAAAAAAAAAAAAAGGCCAGTTTTGAAAATCTCCATCTCCGTGTGGACGAGGCCCCAGAGGATAGTTGAATCCTCAGGTATACCCAAAGTTTAAGTAGGGTAGGTGCAGTTCATGAGGAACCGAGAGGCCTAAAATGCATTCACACTGTATATATGTAAAAGGCAATTCCGGAACACATGCAACTAAGGGTGTAATATTACAATTAAGACAATGTATCATTCAGGAACTAATGATGCCTGAAAAGGTAGAAAATGTCAAATTTATCCACGCCCCTGGGTGGGGCTTAGGGACCCATATAAAAGGAAACCTGACAATCGGTGGTCAGTCTGTGTCAGATGATCGTTGAAGAATGAATGCTACTTGGTTTGCGCAGACCAGCCTGGGTTATTGAATTTCACTTTGGGCTCCTTACAATAAACCCAAATGCATCAGACTCTGGAGAATGTGCCCATTCCTTGAGAACAGATTTATAAGTGTGAGAGGAACACACAGTCCACTGGGCAGGACGGAGGGTATTTTTCTCCCTCATTACCTAAAAAGAGAGGTACAGCTGTTGAGTGCTTGAGTCGGTCCGGCTTCGTCTCATCAGCTGTGTCGCTGTGGATGAAGGGCCTGCTGATTTCTCAGGGGGGGAATTCATTCAAACCGGTAACTTCTTCATAGATTTCCTTCCGAAAAATACTTCAAATTGCCCCCCTTGTAACCAGTAAGGTAACACTATGTGATACTTAATAGTTTTAAACAAAATAACACAGTAAGGTCTGCATGCTGTGGGACTTGCTCCCAAAAACTTTATCACAATGACATGTATGTTATAATCACAACATCTAAATTGAAATGGTGATGTCATGGCACTACAGTCTTACAGTATGCATTATACAACCCCAATTCCGAAATAGTTGGGACTAAGTTTAAATTGTGAATAAAATCAAAATGCAATGACTTTCAGATCACATGAGCCAATATGTTATTTGCAATAGAACATAGAAAGCATTTCAAATGTTGAAACTGAGACATTTTTCATTTTTAACCACAAAATGAGCTTATTTCAAATTTTGTGGCTGCAACAGGTCTCAAAAAAGTTTGGACACAGGCAAATAAAGGGCTGAAAAAGCAATTAATATATAAGAGAATCCGCTGAAAGAACATTTAGCATGTAAATAAGTTAACTGGCATCAGGCGTGTAACATGATTGGCTATAAAAGGGATGTCTTAGAGAGGCTGAGTCTCTCAGAGGTAAAGATGGTCAGAGGCTCTCCAACCTGTGAAGGCTTGCGTAAAAAAATTGTGCAATACTTTAAAAACAATGTTCCTCAACATCAAATTGCAAAGGCTTTGAAGATCTCATCATCAACAGTGCATAACATCATCAAAAGATTCAGAGAAACTGGAATGCGTAAGAGCCAAGGCCGAAGACCTTTACTGGATGCCAGTGAGCTTCGGGCCCTCAGATGCCACTGCATCACTCACCCGCATGATTCTGTCATTGACATAATTAAATGTAGGAAGGAATACTTCAAGAAACCACTGTCAGTAAACACAGTCCGCCGTGCCATCCACAGATGCCACCTAAAACTCTTACGAAAAGGATGACATTGTTGAGCATGATCCAGAAGCACCACCCTGTTCTGTGGGCCAAGGTTCATTTAAAATGGACTGTAGCAAAGTGGCAAAGTGTGCTGTGGTCAGACGAGTCCAAATTTGACGTTTTTGTTGGAAATCAGGGGCGTCGTGTCCTCCATATCAGCATTCAGTTCAAAAGCCAGCATCTCTCATGGTATGGGGATGCATTAGTGCATATGGTGTGGGACACTTGGATGTTTATAAAAGCACATGAATGCTGAAAGGTATATAAAGGTTTTAGAGCAACATGTGCTCCCCTCTAGACAACAGCTATTCCAAGGAAGGCCTTGTGTATTTCAGCAGGACAATGCAAAACCACATACTGCAGCTATAACAACAGCATGGCTTTGTAGTACAAGAGCCCGTGTGCTGAACTGGCCTGTCTGCAATCCTAATCTTTCATCGATTGAGAACATTTGGCACATAATTAAACAAAAAGTCCATCAAAGGAGACCCAGAACTCTCCAGCAGCGGGAAGCCTGTATTAAACAAGAGTGGGATCAAATTCCAATGGCTAAACTCAAGAAACTTGTCTCCTCAATGCCCAGACACCTCCACTCTGTGTCAAAAAGAAGAGGGGATGCTACACCATGGTAAACACGCCCCTGTCCCAACATTTTTAAGACCTGTAGCAGCCATCAAATTTGAAATGAGCTCATTTTGTGGATAAAATTGTAAAATTTTTCTGCTATGTTATCTCTGTTCTATTGTTAATCAAATACTGGCTGGTGTGATTTGAAAGTCATTGCATTTTGATTGAATTCGCAATTTACGCTTTGTCCCATCTATTTCGGAATAAGGGCTGTATTATTTAGTTTGATGCGGATCTCTTGCTGCCCTTGCTCCTGTAGTAGAATGGATGTGCATGCTCCACTTTCATAAATATTTAATAGCTTGTCCACACTCCTTATCACTCCGAGCTGAATCTGAACTCATAAAAGTCGGCCCTGCCAGGCCGGTGTAAGTACAGATGTGGCCCTGAGTGACTCGCTTTCTGGCTCATCCCACACCTGGAATACCCAGTTTGGTTTTCAATCTACGTCCCAACCGCTACACGGTGCACATATATGGTTCGTTTGCCTCTTTGTGGGCTTGTATTCCTTCCCAAAGGGGTGAGCATTACTGCTGGCGGTTATAGACTTACACTACCAACGAAAAGTTTCAGTCTATTACTTGTTTTTTAGTGAAACAAACAGTTTTAACTCATGCAGACATAACTTTGCTCAAATGGCACGAGGCGAGACTTTGGCAGTTAGCTGGTCGAGAATAATCATTTCACTCGAGAGCAGCCTAATTTTTGGTGTTGATTAAAAAAAATCTACTGAACAAAATGAACAGGTGCTCTAATTATTTTTATCTTCCAACAAAGGACGTAAAATCAAACTGAATTGGCTGAAAAGCTCAAGAAGAATCAAACCACAGGTGCAGGGCAACCTGGGAGGAGTTGAGTGTAAATATACTGTATTATATCCATTGTGAGAAAAAAAAATTATTTTGCTCACAGGTATTACCGCAAAAGGGGGCCGCATCTAAGATTTAGATCTTTTTCTGGAAATCAAAGGAGTCGGAATTTCATTTTTCCATCTCTGACTGCTAGAAAATTGTCGGTTTTCCAAAACTTTTGGCTGCTAGTGTACACCTACTGATCCGTCACAATTGGGCAGTGTATAAGGTAATATTGGTCTGGCCTTGTTGTGATCACAAATGCATCTGTGGACATCGGCTCCTTCGATGGCGCTGGTTAACCTTAGAGCGCTGAGGGCAGCAAATAGCTGCAATTTCAGTGGGATCCGACATGGCAGAGCTGGAACAAAGCCCTGTGGAATGCGTACGGTGGTAAGTGGACTGCTATCAGCGAAGAGCTGACATCCACTTCAGAAACACTGCAGTGCTCCGCCATCAGGACAGACATGCGATACACCAGGGTACACCTTTACAGACACAAATAAACCCCCCACACCCCTCATGTGAGTCATAGTGTGTTTGTATGCGTGTGTGTGTGTGTGTGTGTGTGTGTGCGTGTGCGTGTGTGTATGTGTGAGTGTTGTTTAACTCCACACATGAAGTGGCAACTGCGGCTCGATGTTATTAGGTTGCCGTGGGGATGACTCTGTTCGTCCGTGGGAGCGCAAACACTGATATTGTTTACGCCGTCGAGCAGTCGATTGGTAATTCCTGCACACAAGCACAACCCCCGACCCACGACCTGTCACAAAACTGTCAGCTGAGCATCAAAAATCAATGACATGACGTGACCCGTGGCTTCCTCTGGACTGCATTTCTCATCTCCTTCACTCCCTCTCTCTTTCAGTGCCACACACACACACACACACACACACTGCCTCTTCTCATTCCTCTCTCAAGCTTTGTACCTATCTGATCTTATAACTTGAGGAAAAGCAATTAGATCATAAATATTAGGAGTAATAGAACATGATGACACAGAAAGATAACACATAATTCAGTATGGTTGAATTTAGATTAAATAGCATTAATCGGTCAGACGAATGTAGAGTGATAGCATGGTCTTATTGCAGATTGACGTTTAATCACAAAGTCACAGTTGTGAGGTCATGACCAGGTCATAAGAGGTTTGAGAATTATCACCATGGAAACTAACAGACATGCACAAACTCAGGGCCACGTTTAAACTTCCACTGAGTTGATTTAATAGCCCAGGGTCTGTGGCTTGGGAACACAATTAAGCTGCTGCAGAATGTTTACACAAAAATGCCAGACCAATCCCAAATGCAGCCGTACACAAGTGTAGCTGGAGGCACATCGGTGCGCGCAGCAAGGGAAATATAAAGCAGGGGCGATCGAATAATATTGTGCAATTTTGGTCCAATATGATTCTGAATAGACTATAATCAGAAGATTATCCAAAAGTGTGTCACAATTTCATCCGCTACATCAATGATAATTATAAAAACAATGTAAATAGAGGATGTCTCAAGCTGGCTTGGGCTGGCTGTCAACCTTGGAAGAAACACTAGGTGGCAGCAGTGAACTTTATCCTCCGGTTCCATGTCTCTTCTCAGTACGTGGTTCCCAATTGGAATTGTCATGTGACAAATGATGATTCAATGCATCTTTGGAATCCTTAAATGGCTCAATAACGCCCACCCTTCCCTTGGGTCCGAGTGTATGATTTATTGTGTGATTTGCAGACCTCTGTTTGTGGGTGGAGTCAGCCATTAGAGATGATCAGTGGAAGATTGTTATTTTGAATCTAAAAATAAAACTTGAATGAGGCAAAAGAAGAATGTTTTTCAAAATAAAGCCATAAATGCTGGGGGGGCTGAGCTTGAGCTGAAAGAGTAAGCTCCAATTCATCAAACAAGACATGGGATTAAGTTTAATGATGTTTAGATAATCCATTAGTGCTGAATACAGGAAATGCAATTTCATTGTATTTTAGAGGTTGAGAGGTTTCTCAGTTTATGCTCTTAGGGCAGGCTAAGAAGTACCACCATCAAGGACATGCATTTAAAAAGAATGCATTATAGGAACACTCCTATCGATACCCCTGACCAAGGAACTGGCTTTGGAACTGGAGTTGGTCCCCGGGGCGCTGCTCTGTTGCTACCCACTGCTCCTAACTACAGGATGGGTTAAATGCAGAGGACAAATTAAAAATTACTTGAGAGATCAACCTTATTAATTTGAGATTTGTTTAGAAGACTGCACTGATTAGTCAAACGAGATTGAAATGACAAGATGAACAGAAATGCCAGAAAAAAGGTCGCAAACAAAAATTGTATCTGCCACGTAAAGAGCAAAATTAGTCTTTTCAGTTGGATAGCTACTGCTACACTATGGCAGATAATAATGCCCGATAGCGCCCTTAAAAAAAAGGAAAAATAAAAGACCCGATGTATCATTATATAAGCCCTGCCCACTCAACAAAGAGCGTTTAGAAGTAAATTGCGATGCTGGTCCAAGAATTTTAAGTCCACCTGAGGGGGATTGTTAGAGCGGAGGACTGAAGGAATGCCTTTCAGCTGGGCCCTGACAGATCGGCAGATGTGTGGGTGGGTTTTTTCAGTCGAAGTCCTTATGGCCAGCTTGCCCAGATGAGACTGTGACATTTGGTGATTCAAGCACCGTAGATCCAGCAGTACCATCAGTGCAGCTCTCGCACCTTTGAGCCAGGCCTCTGAAGCAACATTTGGCCAGAATACATGGCCCTCCTGTCTAAGCAACTGTAGGTTGCCTTAAATGTATGCGAATAACCAAATGAACTGCTGTCAAACAAGGACAGGCTCACAGTGGATGTTGTGGACTTTAGCAGATTTAACTGGGGCAATTCATGCAAAAACACTACTATCGCAAAGGTTTTTCTCCACTGAAACATATTTGAAACTGTTTTCCTCCCACTTGAACAACAAACAGTACCGCCTCCGTCCTCTACAGTGGCCCCTATGGGTCCTTTTATGGCATGAAAAAGAACATCCAATACAGGGTAGGAAGGCCCCTAGAATCAATTCAGTCCATCCACGCCGATCAATGCCATCTTCTTACACAGCGAATGGCATAGATACTTCCCTGCTAGGAGAGAGAACTCTCACGACAGATTCAAGACAGTATGATGATAAGGGGATTTGAAAGAAAGAGGCAGTTATTAGAGACTGAGAGAGACTGAAACACAAAGCCTCTAAATTCTGCTATTCTCATAAATCACGTTATCTTAAATACTGGCACTCATTATATGCCCCAGGTCTTAGAGAGAGAGACTGCATGTTTAAGTGCTCTATCCCTGTACTTTGGAGGACATGAGTGGAAGTTAAAACAATTGAAAGATGGCCGACAAAAGACACCAGAAGAGAACCACGATGAGTGCATATTTGAGAAAGAACTTACCATTTAAAATTCACAGGTCTATGTACAGAGGTGAGAAAAATTCTTATCAGCCATTAGGAAATATTTTTTCACAGCAAGAGGTGGACTAGCTTGCAGGGATCATGTAATAAAGGCAAACACTCTAGGATTTTTTCAAAGAGGAGGTTTGATACAGTGCCGGATACTGTCTTGTCATTAGGTGTAAAGTGTGAAGCACTTTAGCGGCAGGAAAGCAGTATGTTTAGCCGAGCTGAGTCACTGTGTTGCCTTCCAGTCAACTCTGTTCACCCGTAGAGCACTAAATTGAGCTACTGTTGCTAAATGATGTAAGATATCAAAATCAAGGCTGCTAAAACCTTTCATGTGGGCACTTGTTTAAAAGAGCTCCTGCCGGGGATAGGTTTTCAATAACTCAAGATAATTAAATTTATATATTTTTAAAATTTATTTCAGCGCACTAAGGGTTAACACAAGGCACATAATAGATGGTGTATGTGGCAGCTGCAACCTTTAGCATCATCTTTTTTCTGCGAATGATTCCACTGTCATTTTCAGATTTTGGAGACAAATTGTCCAAATCTTGGCTCAGAGCTCCTGTATTCGCCATGGCACTGTTATACTGACACCATTGCTGAATGCAATGAAAGCATAGTCATCTAAGTGCCTTTCTTTACTGTGCAGTCGACTGTCGGAGCTGTTCAGTCAGTGTATTGGAGAGTCCCACTTCAAATCAATTCAGGCAGACCAAAAGTGTCAAAACAGCTGATGGAATGATGGTTGTGACCTTACCAATGGAAATGTCTCTGAAAATGAATGGCCCTTTCCTTAGAGGTGCTCTCCCAAAATATGAAACTCCCTGAGCCAAAGATAAGATGAACAGTGAAGTAAACCACAGTTTGTCGTCTTTTAAAGCAACCTTGTCATCAGTTTCAATTTAATCTGTAACTCATGGGGAAGAAAATTGAATCAGAAGGTAGATAGTTCGGGGAATTATGAAAAGAAACTGCTGCTTTGTGCACAATGAAGGGATGTGAACCAATCAAAACTATGAGGAGGATGGTTCAAGTGGTAAAAAAACAACTTCAGGGATTACAGTTGGAAAATTACAGGCATTTATTATAACATAACGTAACATAACTCATGTTATGTTATGTTACGTTATGTTACATAAGGACAGGCCGTTCAGACCAACTAGGCTCGCTAGTTTCTTTTTTCTATTGTGAATAGAAAACTCAATGTTTTCTCAATGTCTCAATGTTATACTTCAGATACTCAATGACTCAGTGGTATCTAGCTTCAAGTCAAGCCTGCGCTTGAAAATTCCCAAGGTCTCTGCCTCAACAATATGGTCAGGCAAGCTATTCCACATTGAAATTATTCTTTGGGTGAAGACATATTTCCTAATATCAGTGCTAAATTTACCCTTGGTCAACTTCGATTTGTATCCCTAGATCTACAAACAAAACTTGGCAAAAGGAATCCTGCATAATTCACTTTGTTAATCCCTTTAACATATTTAAAGACCTCAATCAGATCACCCCAAAGTCTCTTTTTCCTAAGACTAAAGAGATTAAGGACTTCAGCCTCTTCTCATAGCTTTCATCTTTTATACCTGGAATTAGCTTAGTAGCTCTTCTCTGAACTTTTTCTAGAGCCTCTATATCTTTCTTAAAGTATGGTCCCCAGAACTGTTCACAATACTCCAGATGTGGTCTGACGAATGTGTTGTAAAAGTGAAGTATGACCTCCTTGGATTTGAACTCAATACCTTTGGCAATGTATCCCAGCATCTGACTGGCTTTTTAAATGCTACAGCACAATGGCTTGAACCTGTGAGGTAATCTCCCTTGAAGTAATCCTGTCTGATGTATTTATTACCTACATGTACAACTTTACATTTTGCTACATTAAGTTTCATTTGCAAGATATCTGCCCAATTCTGGATTCTATCCAAATCACCCTGAATCACTTTAGAGGTCTCTAAACTATTTGCCAAACCTCCCAATTTAGTATCATCTGCAAATTTAACCAATTTAAATATTCCTACCAAGGTCATTAATGTAGATGAGGTACAGCAGGGATCCCAACACTGATCCCTGAGGGAAGCCACTCCCCACCACACCGAGCTTAGATGAGATTCTACTGACCACCACTCTTTGTGTTCTGTCCTGTAACCAGTTTTGAATCCACTTCAGAATACCCTCTGTAACTCAAATGGAGCTCATTTTAAAAATTAGTCTCTTATGCGGTACTGTATGAAATGCTTTCTGAAAATGCATGTCATAAGCCCTGCTCTGGTCATAAGTCTAGGTGGCCTCTTCAAAATAATTCCAGGTTTGTCAGGCATGACCTTCCCTTACGGAAACCATGTTGGCTATCCCTGAAGATATTTAAATGTTCAAGAAATAATTCCAGCTTGTCTTTTATGATAAATTCTGGTATCAATGCTAGTTAAACTGACTGGCCTGTAATTTCCGGGCTCAGTACGGTCTCCTTTCGTTTATATTGGTGTTATATTGTCCTGCTTCCAATCATTTGGTATTTCCCCAGTTTCTACAGACCATCAGAAGATAGCTGAGAGCAGTTTAAAGATGATCTCACTAACTTCCCTGAGCACTCTTGGATATAAGCCATCAGGACCTGCCGCCTTGTCTGCCTGTAGTTTATGCAACTTGTCTAATACTTCATTATCTCTAACCTCAATTTCCACTCGATAATCTTGAGCGTTGAACATGCCCTCTGGCCCAATAAAAACCTGCTCCGAGGTAAAATTCTCGACAAAGTAACTGTTTAAGGTATCCACAATATCCTTGTTATCATATAGCAGTGATCCATCTTTATTCTTTATCCACTTAACCTACACTTTGACTTCCTTTTTTCAGCTACAGTACTGAAAGAAGCACTTAGGGTTAGTTTTTGCCCCTTCCGCAATTTGCCTTTTATACAGTCTTCTAGTCCTCAGCTCTTTTTTGACCACAGCCTGCATTTTACAGTATTCAGCCTTAGTATTCTCATTGTTATCCTTTATGTACGTCTTATAAAGATTCCTCTTTTCCCTGAAACTCCTACGAAAAGCTGTGTACAGCTTACTTTTGGACACCTTTGGAATGAGTTTGCAGTGTGAATCAAGTAAAATCCCCTAAAGTCGTTCCCAAATCTCATTTATAGACTCACAGTCCAGGAGTATCTCCCATTTTATTTCGCTTTGATCTGAGTTTGCTTGCCAAAAATCGAAAATTTTGGTTTTCAAAGACACCTTTTAAACTTCCCACGAAACACCAAAATTAAAGGAGCAATATGTAAGAAATTAATGCTGATTAATCGTGAAATGGCCCTGATATATCACCAGACATTGAGGAATGATGTTAATTTCAAATACTTATATCACTGACAACAGTAGTCCAGCCCGATTATGCTCATTACAAAAGCGAAGTTGCTGCCCACAACTTATGTTGATGTTGTCATTTCGTGTTTTGACTTGTTGCTTCGCCCTCCACCTATCTCCGTATCACAAAGTCAGTAGCATTTTCGGCATCCAGGTTGCCAGTTACCACTGAGCTGCAGCTACCAGCGTTTCAGAGCACAAATGTCTGATGTTACTAGACCTAAAAGGTCTCGTTATGATTCCGAAATATGTTGTGACAAAGTCAGAAACAAAACAAGGATCTGTATAGGACATGCCTTTGAAAGATGGAGATGGCTGAATGCAGAGAAGACCGACGCTGAAGTTGCTAATTTTCTCCTGGGCAGGTATAAGATTCAGCTAAGTTTGGCTCACTAAACTCTATTTAATGTAGGCATGGACATTTCAAATATTCTGTACAGTTGAATAACCTCATGTAAGTTCATTCATGGTACGTTAGTGCGTATGCAGGTGGGTCATCGAATTGACTAGGTAACAAATTGTTTGAGAAATAAAAACTGTGGCTCTTGGTTGCTAACATTAGCAATGCATTATTAGTCTGTTTCTCTGGCTTTATGCTGAAATGCTGTGGAAACCATTCCAACATTAGCACAGCCATTATGGCAATATGAAATGTAATTGAGACAGTACATCGGTCAAATGAGTCCTCATTCATTCTTTACGCATATTACAGTATGGACTTTAGTCCACACAGTCCACACAGGAGAGTGACGAGCTGTTGTGATTCTGCATTCTGCAAGTCATGTTTAAGTTCTGTGCCTGGCTCAGCCATGTTTAGGATTCTTGTGTTTAAGTGACCAGTGCCTGTTTGACCATTCTTAGGATCATATATTGTGTTTTTGGTAATTTAGATTTCATGTTTTATTATTTTTTCATGCCTCAGTTTTCATGCCATGTTTTCATTTCCATGCATTGCACTTCATCTACCCTGTCTTGTCTTGTGTAGGACTTTGCCCACGGTCCATAGTCTTGCGTGCCACTCATTCGGGTGATTTATTGGTTTCTGGGTTTTCAATCTTCCTTCATTATCTCGTGTGCTTCCTTCCTCTCTCTTTTTCTATCTACTAACCATACTAACAGTTTGTTGTTTTCGATAATTACTAACCCTCATTAACATTGTATATTTTTACTAACTTACTAACATGCACTCGGGATTGTATAGCTGCACATACTAATTGACTAATGATCTCTCAGCAGTCGCTCAATTCTAATCTCCGCCCTCCTTGCCTATCCCTAATTATCTCTGCTGCAAGTTTCTGTGGATTTGCACTTATACTTTGTTCTTTTTAGTACTCCTTAACCGGAGCTGTTGTTTTGTACTTAGGTTTGTCTTGTGATCCCTGTCTGCTTTTTGGCTACAGCCGAATTCATGTAATTAGTTTATTATCTTCGCCAGCGACTTCGCTAACGAAGGTAATGTTTTGATCCCCGTGTATTTATTTGTTTGTGTGTCTGTGTGTATGTGTATCGAATAACTCAAAAAGTACCCAACGGAATTTCATAAAATTTGGTGGGTTGATTTGGCATGACCTGAGGATCAATCGATTAGATTTTGGGAGTGATCGGGTCAAAGGTCAAGGTCAAGGCCACGAAAAGGTCAAAACCGACTTTCGGCCATATCTCGGTCAATTTTTATCCGATCGGCATGAAACCAACGCCAGTGGCGAGGGATTCAGTGGCGTCGGCGAAGGTATGCGCTCTACCGAGTGCCCGTTCTAGTTCCTCATGTGTCTCTCCCTGATCATTGTTACCATTGATTGCACCTGTTCTCCCTGGTCATGTGTTTACCCCGGATGTGTATATAAGATGTCTATTTGGTTCACTTCCTTGTCAGATCGTTCTCCTTAGTTTTCTTGTGCCACGTTTCTCGCCTCGATTTCTCAGTGTTTATCTTTCTGACTGGATTGCCCGACTTTTGATTTTTGCCTCTGTGTTTTTGGATTACTGTTGCATCTGTGTGTTTTGACCATTTTTCTGCCCGACTACAGTATCTCTGTTTGCTGCCCTGGTAACGATTCAGATCACGTCCTGTGGATTCTGGCTTGTCTCTCTGATAGTACTATTCCTGTGTACCAGACCCATTTCTGTCCGACTACAATTACTGTGATTGCTGCCCTGGTTTTTGATACTATTTTTGCCCAACAGGATTTGTACTTTTGGATTGTGGACTTTGTACTGTTGCCTTTTGCTCTGCGGGGGTCACCCCCCTTTACCAATAAAACAAGCTCTACTGCACTTCCTGGTTCTCGCATCTGGTTCCTGATCGCAATACAACACGAGCAAGTTCACCAATATGACCATTGCTAAAGTTTGTTAGTCACTAGTCTCAATCTTTTCTGAACTGAACTGAACTGAACACAACCCTGTCAGAACAAATCATTGGTAATATTGAAACGTATCCATGGTAGCTCCGTGTAGTAGACGTTCTTGCTGGATCCAGCAACCTTACTGGCAACCTCTCATCTGGGGGAGAGGAGGAGGGGATACTGCGCTCTGCACTATTTTGAATGTCATTGCACTAGCAGTTTTGGCCACAAACTTACATACTGCTCCTTTAACTGTCGAGTGATCACTAGTCCCAAGTGGATCCAGTACCACAACATTGCTAATTCTATCAGGGTCATTACAGAGCACTAAATCTAAAATTGCCTTCTCTCTTGTTTATTAACTTACTGCACCAAAAAATTGTCATTGATAATATCTAGAAATTCTTCCTCCCCTTTACCCTGTCCTTTCACCATCTAAGCATTTTCTCCCTCTAAGCTTTGTTGCTTTAACTGCTCAAAAAAATAAAGGGAACACTAAAGTAACACATCCTAGATCTGAATGAAATATTCTTTTTAAATACTTAGTTCTTTACATACTTGAATGTGCTGACAAAATCACACAAAAATTATCAATGGAAATCAAATTTATTAATCCATGGAGGTCTGGATTTGGAGTCACACTCAAAATTAAAGTGGAAAAACACACTACAGGCTGATCCAACTTTGATGTAATGTCCTTAAAACAAGTCAAAATGAGGCTCAGTAGGGTGTGTGGCCTCCACGTGCCTGTATGACCTCCCTACAACACCTGGGCATGCTCCTGATGAGGTGGCGGATGGTCTTCTGAGAAATCTCCTCCCAGACCTGGACTAAAGCATCCGCCAACTCCTGGACAGTCTGTGGTGCAATGTGGCGTTGGTGGATGGAGTGAGACATGATGTCCCAGATGTGCTCAATTGGATTCAGGTCTGGGGAACGGGCATACAAATCATTAGCATCAATGCCTTCGTCTTGCAGGAACTGCTGACACACTCCAGCCACATGAGCTCTAGCATTGTTTTACATTAGGAAGAACCCAGGGCCAACCGCACCAGCATATTGTCTCACAAGGGGTCTGAGGATCTCATCTCAGTACCTAATGGCAGTCAGGCTACCTCTGGCGAGCACATGGAGGGCTGTGGGGCCCCCCAAAGAAATGCCACCCCACACCATTACTGACCCTCTGCCAAAGCGGTCATGCTGGAGGATGTTGCAGGCAGCAGAATGTTCTCCACGGCGTCTCCAGACTCTGTCACATCTGTCACATGTGCTCAGTGTGAACCTGCTTTCATCTGAAGAGCACAGGGCGCCAATGGTGAATTTGCCAATGTTGGTGTTCTCTGGCAAATCTCCTGCATGGTGTTGGGCTGTAAGCACAACCCCCAGCTGTGGACGTCGGGCCCTCATACCATCCTCATGGAGTCGGTTTCTGACCATTTGAGCAGACACATGCACATTTGTGGCCTGCTGGAGGTCATTTTGCAGGGCTCTGGCAGTGCTCCTCCTGTTCCTCCTTGCACAAAGGTGGAGGTAGCGGTCCTGCTGCTGGGTAGTTGCCCTCCTACGGCCTCCTCCATGTCTCCTGATGTACTGGCCTGTCTTCCGTTAGCGCCTCCATGCTCTGGACACTACGCTGACAGACACCGCGAACCGTCTTGCCACAGCTCGTATTGATGTGCCATCCTGGATGAGCTGCACTACCTGAGCCACTTGAGTGGGTTGTAGGGTCCATCTCATGCTACCACTAGAGTGATAGCATCACCAGCATTGAAAAGTGACGAACTCATAAGCCAGAAAGCATAGGAACTGAGAAGTGGTCTGTGGTCACCACCTGCAGAACCACTCCTTTATTGGGGGTGTCTTGCTAATTGCCTATAATTTCCACCTGTAGAGGCCAACAGACTGCCCTGCTGCTCATCAGTCAGGGTCAGGGGCCAAGTCCGGCTCCTGCAAGGAGCTGTCGCTGTACGGCGTGCACGCCCTTTCCTGCGCTAACATCCTACAGTCATCCAACTTTCTTTCCCTGCCTGCTCTGGGAGCACCTTGCTTCCATGCTTCGACGTACACACCATTTCTCTAAACGACATATTGCTTAGTTCCTCTAGGAAATCTACTGATTGTGAACTACGTCGCGCTGCCGACTGGCCCTGAAGATCAAGGATCTTGCTCTTCAGATGCTCAATTAGCTGGAACCAGCGGCAGACAAACCCACCCTAGAAATCTCTTTCCAGAAGTGCAATCAAGTGCGTTATTATGTGTTGGGGTCCTCTATAAACCGTAATTAGATAACATCTACAGCGCTACAGGGGAGGGAAGGTTGCCAGAAAAAGGCCTTTGTTATCATCAAAAAACATACTTGCCAAATGAGACTGGAACCTCCATTGGGACTGAGTACTATGGTCAGGTGACACCAAAATGGGGCTCATTGTGATTCAACTTGCAGAAAATCTTATAAAATATTTCCCTGATTTTTTAAATTTGATTTTATTCTTTCTTTTTTTTAGTCTTTATTTTTTTGCCAGGAGTAAAACCTTTGGAAAGGGCGGATGAGAGAATCATTCCTCTCCTCTGGCGATTGCGGCCCAGTCACTCTCTTCTCTCTGGAATGTACTCCCGCTGGATGTGGGTGGATGTGTGGGCCGTTCTGCAGTCGAATGATGATTGCGCTAACCTCGTTAGCGTTAACGCTGCACCCCCACCTCCACTCTCTTCTCCCAGGTGTCAACAGAAGCTGTGGGCTCTCGGCGCGGATGAGGTAAGTGCACTGGGGCGCCGTGGGGCCCCTGGGGGCCATTACAGCACAGGGCGTGGCAGGATGGTCCCCAGGCTATCAGAGCACTGAGCCAAGAGCAACCTAAGTAGCATATCATCCAGAAATGGGTGGTGGGGTTTTGTTATGACAGAGGAAACATGGCCAAGCCTTGCAAAATGAAACTGCTGTCTCCCAAACTCCAATACTCCCCTTATCCACTCTCTGAACAAGGATGTGCAAAAACAACACAAGCCAAACAAATTCTCACAGGCAATGTGTGCGTTTTGGGACTACATGTACGGTCTAACGTATTCAGCATATCAATTATGTAAACACAGGAGTATTAAACAAAAATGTGCAAAATGTTCGATATAGACGCAAAATATTGTGTGGACAGAAGTTTTGCTGAGTCCTCTGGATATAAAAATTATAGTGACTGCCAGTTTTAATCATCCACAGCATAATATGTGTTGATATCACCGAAAATGTAACATCAAGTATACCCGCAAATTGCATTGGTTTTCAACACACTCATTTTAATGGTGTGCTTTTGTCCTCTCCTGTGGGCTGTCTGCTCAGGTGGTCGCCAGGTGAGGGTTTAAAAAGATCTCGTGTGGTAAGGGAATCACACTCATGCCTCAGGGGAATTCACTGGAGCCTGTCTGAAAAAAAAAAATGCAGTTAACATTTGAACCCAAAGTTATGTTAGACAATGGAGCATGACATTCATGTCTGGTCCTCCTCAGATGGACCAATAAAGAAGGATCAAGGTGGAAACAGCCGCCCAATCAGGGACTCAAAATTTGTGAGGCTGCAGATATTCATAAATGATGGAGACAGAGAGATAGAGACAAGTAGATAGAGAAAGAAAAAGAAGCTGGCATTCGTAATATCAGACAATTTGCAAACAATTCCCTCTCATCCCCCTCACACTGGCATCGGAATGAAATGTGGCGAGAGAGAGAAGGAGCAGATTTTTCATCTCTAAATAAATAAACGGCGCAGCGATCCTGCACATCAGAAGTACATTTTTGATGTCTGTGCATCACCAAGGCAACAGCATTGCTATAAAAGAGTGGTGGTTACCAAGGAAATTTCACCAAAATTATTTTTACTGGCTGTTGCCAGGGGGGGTTGTGTGACTGAAACGTGCATACCCTGAATACTGAGTTTCTGCATGCGTGTGAACATGTGCGCGCACGTGTGTGCATCCGAGTGAGTGTATGTGTGTGTGTGTGTGTGTGTGTGTGTGTGTGTGTATGTATCTCGATGCCAGGGTGTCACTGTGAGCCAAAAATGCCCGCCCGAGCAGAGTGTGCGTGGAGAGGGGATGCAGTTGCCATGACGACGGGGTCTGAGAATTCAAAAGACGAGGGCCTGCTGCGATTGGTGGAGAGAGGCGAGGGGGCGGGGCAAACCTGTATCCCGGCATCCTGCTTTCCCCCCAGTCTCTCACACCCCCCCTTCCCCCTCCCCCCTCCCTCCCCACGCACACACACACACACACACACACACAACTCCCCGGCACTTGCACTCCGGAGATTGAGAGGAGCGATAGAGAGACACAAAGCTCAGAGCAGCACTTCCAGAGTCGTCTCATCTCGCGGAGCAGAGCAGAGCATCAGCGCCCCTCACCTCCTCAGAGCCCTCCGGTTCCTCCTCTCCAGGCATGGCCACGATCACCTGCACCCGCTTCACTGAGGAATACCAGCTCTTCGAAGAACTGGGAAAGTAAGTTAGCCTCACCTGCTTCCGCGACTGCCGTCACTTCTACTCCGCGGTGATACTGTGCGCTGCACAGGTGAGGATGTGAGCAGCGAGGTGCTGGGAAGGTTTCTGTCTGAAACCTGGCAGTAGTTTCAAAGACAACAACAAAATAAAAATTATCAAGGGGGTCAGGATTTGGATCAGCCAAAAGAGGAAGCTCTTTTTTCTTTCTTTTCTTTTTTGTTGGAGGGATGGAGACAGGAGCCGAGATCGGATTGGATTAACAGTCATAACATTAAATAAAGTTTCCTTGGATTAGAAATGTTTTTCAGGCGAGATCGATTGTACAAGCTTGTGCACGTATGCGCGCAAAAAAGGCATGAGACATGGTTCTGTTTTGCAAAAATTGAAGGAACGACAAAGAGATAGAGGCTGAGAGAGGATGAGGGAAAGAAAGAGGGACAGTCTGTGTGAGTGTGTGTGTGTGTATGTGTGAGCGAGACAGAGAAAGAGACAGAATAATTGAGTGAGACGGAGAGGAGGGAGATGAGATACTGTATGTACCACAGAGACAAAAGCGGAGGGGCGGTTTGCGGGTTCTTCTCAGCGTTTTGTTGAAGTGGAAACAGGTGGCTGTTTCTGATGGAGGAAACTCAATCGCTCTCTCTCAGTGAGGGGATGATGTGTTTGGGAGATGTGTGTTCAGAAAAGGGATGATGTGTTTGGGAGATGTGTGTTCAGAGAAGGGATGATGTGTTTGGGAGATGTGTGTTCAGAGAAGGAATGCTGTATTTGGGAGGTGTGTGTTCAGTGAAGGGATGATGTGTTTGGGAGGTGTGTGTTCAGTGAAGGGATGATGTGTTTGGGAGGTGTGTGTTCAGAGAAGGGATGATGTGTTTGGGAGGTGTGTGTTCAGAGAAGGGATGATGTGTTTGGGAGGTGTGTGTTCAGAGAAGGAATGATGTATTTGGGAGGTGTGTGTTCAGTGAAGGGATGATGTGTTTGGGAGGTGTGTGTTCAGAGAAGGGATGATGTGTTTGGGAGGTGTGTGTTCAGTGAAGGGATGATGTGTTTGGGAGGTGTGTGTTCAGAGAAGGGATGATGTGTTTGGGAGGTGTGTGTTTAGTGAAGGGATGATGTGTTGGGGAGGTGTGTTTTCAGTGAAGGGATGATGTGTTTGGGAGGTGTGTGTTCAGAGAAGGGATGATGTGTTTGGGAGATGTGTGTTCAGAGAAGGGATGATGTGTTTGGGAGGTATGTGTTCAGAGAAGGGATGATGTGTTTGGGAGGTGTGTGTTCAGAGAGAGGATGATGTGTTTGGGAGGTATGTGTTCAGAGAAGGGATGATGTGTTTGGGAGGTGTGTGTTCAGAGAAGGGATGATGTGTTTGGGAGGTGTGTGTTCAGAGAAGGGATGATGTGTTTGGGAGGTGTGTGTTCTGTTGAGTTCAGCGATTCTGAACTGTCTCACACGCCAAACTCCTGGTACTTGGTTAATTGGGAGGGACTAGAAATCAGGGTGTTTTATTAATGAACTGCCAAAAACTGTGCAGGCTTTACAGCATATGCTGAGCTGTGTGTGTGTGTGGGTGTTCGTGAGTACATATCAATGAGTGTGGGTTGGTTAAGATCGCGCGTGCGTGTGCTTGAGTACATTTCAATGTGTGTGGGTTGGGATGAGTGATTGTGTGTGTGTTTAGGGGTGGGGGTAGTGTGTGTGTGTGTATGTGAGTGTGTATGCCAGTGTGTGTGCGCGTGAGTGTGCATGCCTGTGCAGTTGTGTGTGTGTATGTGTATGTGCGCGTGAGTGCGTATGCATGTCTGCGTGTGTGCATGTGTGTGCATGTGTGTGTGTGAGTGTGTGTGTGCGTGAATGAATGTGTATGCCTGTGTGTGCGCGTGTGTATGCCTGTGTGATTGTGTGTGTGCATGTGTGTGTGTGTGTGAGTGCGTATGCCTGTAAGCGTGTGTGTGTGTGTGTGTGTGAGTGCATACGCCTGTAAGTGTGTGTGTGAGAGCGGAAATAGTGCAGTCAGACGTACCCCTCGGGCTGAGCTGCTTGTTTGGTGGAGTGGAATGAAGCAGGGAGGTGGGGCTTTAATATTTGATGTGTTGTGGTGAGGAACACACTCCTCTCCAGCTCAGATTAGGCTGCTCCTCTCCTGTCTCTGATCTTACAGGCTGCGAGAACTGCAGAAAATCATTTCTGATCATCGTAATATGAGGCGCAGGCATGATGCCGACTGTGATGTGCATTCACGGCGATGTAAAGTTAATGGAGCTGTGACAGTGTGGCAGGCAAGACCATTAAGGTGTAGGTGTGAGATGAATGTGTGATTATGTAACTTTACATTAATGCGTAGATTCACATGTAGATGTATGGTGTGAACACCTGAAGCATCTGCATGTGTGTTTGCATTTGTTCTCTGCCAGTTGATATTTGTGTGTGTGTGTGTGTGTTCTTGCGTGTGTGAGTGTGGTGGTGGCGCGGGGGGTGGATGGTCTATATATGTGTGTATTTGTATGCATTTGAGAGTGTATCTGCATGCCTGTTGACATATGTGTATGTTCTGTCATTCTATATGCATGTCCCTGTGTGTGAACGAGTTTTGCTGTGTGTGTGAGTGTGTGTGTCTGCGTGTGTGTGTGCTTAAAATGAAACTGAAAGAGTGTGCATCTGTATGTGAGTTAAAGTTTGTGTATGATATGCCATAAATGATTTCCCATTCCTCTATGCCTACATATTATGTGCATGTGTGTGTGTGTTTGCGTATGCGCGAGTGTGTGGGTGGGAGGGTGCGCATATCTTTCCATATCGAATGGATCTCACACGAGCTGTAATTTCTCCATTTGTCATCCCACTCTCTCCCTCCCTCGCCTCTCACTGTTGAGAGTAGAAATCAGCTCATTACTAAAACAGTGAGCGAGAGAGAGAGAGAGTGAGCGGGCAAGCAAGTGACCTCTGACCCATTGGCTCCCAGTCATCTCCCCTCCCGCACACATTTCCCACAAGGAGCCGCTTACATAATCCCGTCGAGGTCCTTCTTATCTCACACCCCTGTGCGCTAACATTTAGTAGCTCTGTATTGGCTGCAAGGCCTCGAATGTGGGCTCAACTGCGATTGCTTTTTTTCCTCCTAGCTTTTATTCCTACCTCCTTATGGCTTAGTGCCAACCCCCCCGGTGAGACAGGGAAGATATGTAAGAGAAGGACGGGGGGAGAGATGATACTGTCGAAGATATGTGAATTAGCGAAATGGACCATCCCTGTTCCTTCAAATTTCAAAATTGACGCTAAGCGGCAGACATTTACAGGGTTGGTAGATGCGTGGGAAATAGTGTTAGGTGGATTCCCTGGTCAATAATTTATATGTCACTTATTCTGGGAGAAATACGTCCACAAGAAGGATCATATAAACGCACCATATCTGAACCTGCCATGGAGGAACTTCTTTTCCCTTTTCGCTGCTTGTTTGATGTATTGGAAGGGGGCTTGGGGGGTTGGACTCGATTTACTTCTGGGTCAAGTGCGAGGATGGAAGGAGAGGAGAGGAAAATAAGTGATTTTAACAAGCTGTGGATATCTCCTATTCCCCTGTTTCCACTAACCTCTGCCCGCTGTTTGCTCCTTCAAGACGTAACAGCACTGTACCGTGGTTGTGTTTTTCTCCAAACACCAAAGTGTTTGCGGAGTTCAAAAATACAGTACAGTAAAGCGAACCACAAAAATAACCTCCCCCCCACAAAGAGGCTTATTAGTTTGTCACAGACACTCCTACACATACATACTGTAATTATGGAGGAGGTTTGTGTGTGTGTGTGTGTGTGTACTGAGAAAAATTCAGCATTCATTTACCTTACATTCATTTATTAGTTCAAGATTGACCTAATGTGCACTCATCATGGTGAAGTATTTTAATACTTTATTTTATTTTCTGTAGTGTGTGTGTGTGTGTGTGCGTGCGTGCACACGCACGAGTGCGTGTGTGTTGTTTGCAAGAGCATTTGTGCGCTCACCAGACTGTTTCATAACACAATATTCAGAAACATCCAGCATTCATAATTTTTTGCAATTCATTTCTCCCCTCCCTGGTTAAGGCAGCTGATCTTGGAACATTCAGGAAATCATAAGTGAGAGAATGTGTTCCTGTAGACAAAAGCCACCCCCGTCCTGCCCACTGAGTTGGGTCTCAGTTCCTGTAGATATGCTCCTATCTCCGAGCATTTAAAAAAAAAAGCGAGCGTTCTCATGCTGGAAAGCTTTTGTCACTAAGGAGCCAGGATCCATTACTAGGGTCATGCTCTGTGCAAATGTAATCTTGAGAAATTCACAAAACGCCTTATGGTTGAATCAATTAACAGAATCCTCTCAGGGTCCACGGATTATCTCCAGGAATCAGGAAGTCGTAGATGCCGCATCTGTTTTGACTGTGTTCTGCGGAATCAGTAACTCTCTCTCAGGCCCTTTTATCCATTTCCTGGTTCCTCTTACGAACCCCCATCTGAACTAGGAGGAATTAATTCAAATCAAAATGTTTTACGCACTAATCTTGGCTTCTTTCGAATGAGGTATGTTATGGGAAATAAATCTGCCTTCCAGCCTGCTTATTCACTTACTGTCAACCTACCTACTTACCTCCCGATTGAGTTCTCTACATATCTGCAAACCTACTGACAAACCTTCCTGTCCACCTGTCTGCTAATCAATCAACTTGCTTACATTCTCATCATGTCTCATTATATTCTGACGCGAGCTGAACAAGTGTCAATATGCAATGTTAATAGCAGCTTTCGGCGTCTGTATTTGATGCCAGTGCTAAAACTCAAGCCCCCAACCCCTCACCCTTACCCAAACCCTTAGATGTCAAATAAGGATGCCAAAAGTCTCTATTTTCATTGTATATCAAGGCTAGGTCAGCTAATGTCACTATATGACGAGCGGGGTGAGAATGTGTTGCTTACACACATACCTACTGACCTATCCACCAGCTTGTTAGCTGATGTAATTATGTGCATATTTCCCCTCCTACCTTCCTAGCCCTCTATCAATCCAAGCATGGTATTTTTATACCCCAGCATTGTTGTTGGGGATATAGGAATGACTGGTGTCTTTCCACATGTTCTCTTATCAATCATGGTGTTAAGACAGGAGAGGGAAAAAACACTGGGAACACTCGGGAAACTCAGAAACAGGGGCCTGGACTCGGAACGACTAGGTAACAGGGAAACAAAAGGGGAGAGAGACGCCAGATGCGGGAATCCAAAAGAATAATTTCTTAAATAAACAGAGAACCAGACAGAGGGAAAAAAAACCAAAAAAAAAAAGGGGCACTCTGGCCAAACAAGACACCGTGCCAAGCACTGAACGGGAGAGAACTCAGGAATCCAGAAACCAGAACACTAGGGGGCAGACTAGGTACAACTCAGGACAGGACAAGGGGACACTAGGAAGAGGGAGCCAGGGGACACTAGGAAGAGGGAGCAAGGGGACACTAGGAAGAGGGAGCAAGGGGACACTAGGAAGGGGAGCTCGGGCACACTCGGAAAGGGAGCTAGGGGACACTCGGAACAGACTGAGGGCAGGCACAAGACGAGACAGTGGGCACAGCTGGCAGATGGCCAACTCGGGAAGCACAGCTGGCCGGGAGAAGGGTCAGAGAGAACATCAGGAGGGGGGCAGACAGGACGGCAGGGATGCTGGGCTCGGGAGCCGGCGAAGGCGGCCGGCACACTGGGCACTGGAGACGGCGAAGGCGACTGACACACTGGGGGCACTGGAGACGGCGAAGGCGACTAACACACTGGGGGCACTGGAGACGGCGAAGGCGACTGACACGCAGGGGGCACTGGACAGGTGGCACACAGGGCTTGGAAGACAGGGGGCAACAGAGGCTGAAGGCAGCAGGAAGGGAAGGCTGGGCTGGGAATGCAGCTGAAGAACACACAGAAGAGATGAGGGGACCAGAGGGAAAGTGCACAGGGCCGGGAGTGTTGTGAAGCAGGCGGGAGCGAAGTCAGATCTGATCTGAAGTGCTGGAGGCTGGAACTGATATAGGCAGGGGGCATGGGCAGACAGGTGCAGGAGCTAAATATAATTAACAACGGGTGGAACATAAGGGAAACCTAATTACATGAAACAGATAAACATTAACACACAGACGAGGATCACAAGACAATCCCAAAGACGGGATAAATAAACTGGATAAATATTTCACAGTGAAATAGAAAGAGACAGGACAGATAAGAAATGCAGAGGTTCTGCAGGAAAACTTAGCAAAGCCAGTGAAAGAAAAGCAAGAGGCGGAGACTAGAACAGGGCGACTGCTGAGAGATTAGTCAATTAGTAAGTGCAGCTATACAATCCCGGGTGCTCGTTGGTAGGTTAGTCTAATATACAATGTTAGTTTGGTTAGTAAATTCTATAAAATAACAAACTGTTAGTAGGAGTTAGTAATATAGAAGAGCAAGGGGAAGTTAGTAAACGAGAAAGGAAGGAAGGCTGAAACCCAGAATCCATTAAATCACCCGAAATAGTGTCACAATCAAGACAGAAACAGCAACAAACTAGTGACGCGACCGGGCAGAAAGCAAAGACAGTACATGGGTAAGACGTGGACTGGAATAACACGGTAGAGGAATGAAATGTGAAACACTAAGACATGGACTAAAAACCAACAACACAAAAATAAAAAAAACCTAAAACTGACTATCTAAACACACGGACCACAGAACACAACACATGGTTCTTTTCTGGGCCAGAACTCCCAAATTCCTCAACATTTTTGCATGAAATTAAGTGCATGGATACATACTGTATTACTGTGTTGATGTGCCTTTTCATACTTCCGTCCATCAGTCCATTTTTCCATCCCTTCACTGCGTTTTGTTTCCACCCGCGACATCAGCCATTCCGTTCTTTTCCATGCCACAACCCTCAAACAGTTCGGTATTTCTCAACAAAATTCGATATGTGGATACAGCTCACTGCGTAGACATGCCTTTTCATATTTAAATCCATCCTCCAGTCTGTTTGTCCGTCCCTCCACCGTGGTTTTTCTCCAGGCTGATATCTGCCATCTAGTGGCAGGGGATCTGAGTATTTCCTGTTTGTTACTTTGGCGATATGTTCCCTCTGTCAGCTATGCCAATAAATCTGAAATCATTGTCAAGATGTGAGTCTGAGCATGAGGCACGAGTGTGTGCTGACAGAATGTTCTACAGCCATGACATTTATATCTGGTGAAACAGTGTCCTCCAAAATGATTCAGACAGTTGCAGCTGAGATTATTTCCTGCTGTAATAATGTGACTGCATGAAGGAAACCATAAGAAAAAAGAGCAATATTGTTGGGCAAGTATATCCCATCCAAACTCAGTATTGGGCACCTGTACTACAGCTGCCTTCAGTACAAAACTGTACTCATATACATTTATGTAAAATTCATGTTTATCATCGCTGTGGAGAGAAGTGAAAAAAAGAAAACATTTTTGACCTTCACAAGTCACACAATGGTTACCATTAAATGTGAGAAAAAAAAAATTGCCAAACCACTTTTCGCGCTTGGATCAATGATTAAAACCACTAAAGGCAGCAAGTGCACAATGTTCTGCGAAGCAAAGCAAAAGATCAGGGGCACAGTCGGACATTTTCAAAACCACATTTGCATCCTGGTGCCACAACATCCGCACATTTACTACAATCACGGCCAGTTTTTTCAGAGGCGTTCTCAGAGGGGAAACATCATCTGGAGTTTGTTAAACGGCCTTAGAACTGTGACTGAAAAACAAATGATACGGTCCGGTCTGATGATGCTGGAACGGAACTTTCTGATCACATACCAGCTTGTGGATTTGGCTTCCGGAAAGTACCCCAGAAGTACTGAATTATGGGTCTTCATAATGGAGCCATAAAAGGTCAATGAAGTCATTTACAGCATTTTGGCCAAAAATTCAGTTCCCTCTGCCCATTTCAGGCAACCTGAATGCAGATCTTTCAACTATGCAATAAACCCAAACCTGCCTAAAAAGCTGACAAACGTTAAACTCAGGATTACTGTCCTTCCGTGGCTTTCTATTTCTCCACACAGTCAAGTGGATCCGTCGAAAATGTGATTTGTGGAAGTTAGTCCACAAGCTCAGACAAAAGAATCTGCGGCACATTGAAATACTCTGTCAACTGGAATAGTCCCAGCCATAATGTTCAGAAATCTTGTAAAACACCATACATGATCAATCAAGTCCATAAAACACTAAAGAAGGCAACTCATGTCATCATAAAAACTCAACTCTGCTCATCATTGTGAAAGTTAGTGTGCAGTAAGCACTGAAAACAGAATGTTCGGATGCTAAACAAATGTATTTAATTAAGATCTTGCCCAATGCTTGGGCTGTCCTCTGGATCTTCCTGTTTTTATGATAATCTTCACCATGTTGTGAAGTATTTTCAGAGATTCAACTAATTAAAAATCTCTGCAAGCTTCATCAGAGTAAGACAAATAATCAACTCCAATACACAACATCCCCCAGTACAGACCTGGATCCTCTGACTTTCTATGCTATTACTTATTTGATTAACCCCTCAAACTCCAACTTTAGTTAAGTCCCCCCCCCCGCCATGTTGTGGGTAAACACATTCTGTAATTGGTTGCAGCACTTCACTGAAGCTGAATCTGTGAGGTTACGCTCAGAACCAAACGCGAGAACCAAGCAATCATATAAAAAAATTTTTAAAAAACCACCTCCCAACTTGTGTTTTATTAAGAATGGGGGCGAACCCCCGCAGAGCAGGAAGCAACAATACAAAGTCGACAATACAAAAATCAGAATCCCGGGGACGTAATCCGTTATAAACAGGGCAGCAAACACAAAACTCGTAATCGTCAAAAAAGGTTCAGTACACAGATGCAAACAAATCCAAGTCAAAATCACAATCGGGGACGGTCCAGTCAGAAGAGAATCACAAAGAGTACAAGACATAAACGATCATAGCACAAGGGAAACGTTCTGACAAAGGCTGGTTGTGAAATGACTGCTTAAATACACAAACGGGAAGTCACATGCTACAACAGGAAACAGGTGAGCTGGATCAGAATAATTAATGAGGGAATAAACCTGAGGAAGTTCCTAACCACATGAAATTGGTGAAAGCCAAAACGTGGACAGGGATCACAAAGGCAGCCTATTGACAAACATACACCTCCTGTTAGGGAGTTCTAACGTGCACAGATAAGGAGGGAGAACAGAGTTTAACAAGTGCGGAGGATCCGCTCAAACACAGCAAAGTAGACAAGAGGTGGAGACTAGAAGAGGGCGAATGCTGAGAGCTCGTTAGTCAATTAGTAGAGTGCAGCTATACAATCCCTAGTGCTCATTAGTAAGTTAGTATTATAAACAATGTTAGTCTTGGTTAGTTTCTTTAACTAAAATAACAAACTGTTAGTAATGATAGGACAGCAAGGCGAAAAAAGTAAACAAGATTAGAAGGAATAATTGAAATCCCAGAAACCATGAAATCACCCGAAAGTGTGGCACATAATACTGGGGCAGTGAGCAATCACATGACATGAGACCAGACAGGGGGAGACTAAGTGCAATGCATGGTATGAAACAGAGCAAGAACCGGAATCTGAGAGAATGGAATACAGTATGGCAGACATACAGACAAAGCAAAAACAAAACAAGGCATGGAATCAGAATCGTAATCAAGGCATGGTCAGACAAAGCAGAATCATTATCAAAACATGGGCAATCAAGGCAGAATCATGGGCAAGACATGGTCAGACAAAGCAGGATCACACTTATATTGCGATTCAAACCCAGGATGCCTTATTTTTTTTTGGCCATAGCATTACATCGAATGGAAAGTATCTATATCTTGTGAGTAATTTCATACACATCTCCCTGTAAGTCAGCAGGACAAATTTTAGATCGTTGGAAACCTTGGGATCTCTGCTATAATTTTACTGACTAATATATTGGTTCGTACTGCAAAGGAGTTGATTACAATAGCCCACCTTGACTTCCAAGAACAGTATTTCATGAACTCTGAATAACTGCAGAAGCCTTAACACTTAATACTGGGGTTTAATTTAATGAAAGGATATTTTTTGTTGTTATTTTTCACTTTGTGTCTGTGCACACATATTTCTCTCTTGCTTATTTCCCAGGGGAGCATTTTCAGTGGTGCGCAGATGTGTGAAGGTGCTCTCAGGACAGGAGTATGCCGCCAAGATCATCAACACTAAGAAGCTGTCTACCCGTGGTAAGCGAGCCACACGTTGCATAAAGAGCTATAAAGTATGCTATTGAATGTCAATGCAAGGTTTGCGCTTGTAGGTCCCATATTGGTGATTGTTTAGATAAGGGGTTTCCAAACTCAGTCCTGGGGACCCACTGTGTCTGCAGGACTTTGTTCCAGCCGCAATTACAATCCCAGAATTGGGATTAATGGGTCTTTGGGCTATTGCCGAAGAGCTGCATATTAAAATTGTACGATCTTACAAATTACTTTATCAAACTCAGTCCTGGGGACCCACTGTGTTTGCTGGGTTTAGTCCCAACTCCATCACCAATTTCAGGATGCTAATGAGTTGTTAATTGTTCTTAATGGCACTATTCTTGTTCATACTGATCATCTACCCTTTTATAGACCACATGCCAAAAATGACCATGACCAAAAAAAAGTTTCATAGCGCGCTATATTGTAAATTACTTTTCTAAAATGAAAAAAGTGGAAATTTGCAGTTGATGATATGAAGCTATGAAATGGCTTTTAATTGATAAAATTGAGGACACATGGTCACTAAAACTATTATTAGGCAGTTGAGAATTCAAAGACAAATCGTATTATAATGAGTCAAACCTGTTCAATTACTTAACAGGTTTACTGTTACTTGTTTGGTTTCAGGAAAGAGCTCCTGCGGTCAGAACCCAAATCAGAAGCTTATTTATTGACAGCAGTCTTGCATTTGATCGCATAAAACTAATCAGCTCCTTGGCTTGGCGTACTTACTTGGAATACATCAAAATATAAATGTTGAGCTTTGAAACATCATGGAATGCATAGCCATTTCTGCTATAATGTGTTTTAAGAGGGTAAAACCTCCCTCTGATCAATTGATCAAATGATCAATAAATAAAAAAATGACTGCATTTTAAAATTCAGAGATCATAATTGTAGTTGGAACAAAAAACCAGCACACACAGTGGATCCCCAGGACCGATTTTGGGAACCACTTTATCACATAACAAGAGAGGAAAAATGTAACTCTTGATATTGTAGAATCAATTGACCTTTAATTGTTGAAACTGAACATGCGGTCACTAAAACTAACCATTAGGTCATTAAGATTTCAAAGACAGAGCAAATTTTGATGAGTCCAACCTTTGAGATTGGTTTTGGGAAAACCTTTTGGACAGAACTTGGAACACTTGTGTTCAGAAGCCTAATTAGCAGCTTATTGATTCGCTACAGTCTTGATTTTGATCATTTAAAACTTATTGCCATCTTGACATGGCTTCCTTACTAGGAATGTCACAAAATATGCACAACGTAAACACTGGGCTTTTAAACATCATGGAATACATAACCATTTCTGTCAAAGCAGTTTAAGTGGGTGATACCATTCTTGTATAAATAGATCTGACCTCAAGAATTAAACTGAAGATGCTCGTTGAAAAGGATAAATGCTAATGGTAAAATGCTGAGCGTAACATGGCATTTGGAAAGAGGCTGTTGATTATTCTGTTCCCCTAATATCTGCCAGAACAGCCAAACCAAGCATTACTTTATATAAAGAGTGATCATCTTTCGAGCATGATTGCAGTCACTCATGTGTTAGGACCAGAGCAGGGTTTAATTATCTTTAACTGTCTTTTATCTTTTGTTTTATCTTACAAAATATAAATGCAAGTGTGCTGTTTTTTAGGATTAAAAATCTCAATGGTGTATATGAAGGGATTGAATCAGTGTGAACTATGTTAAAAGGTAAGGACCATATCAGGACATCGCTCAAATTTATTCGGCCAGTCAGCAGCTTGGGTCCGGGTCGTCAACCTGCTAATGAGTTTTATTTTCAGGTTCTATTCTTGGCTGAAATTATCCTCCCACATAGCTTCATCCTCATCGGTGTTTGTGGTCTAATATCACCAACAGTTGCTACTGTAGTCTAATATTTGATTTGGAACAGCACTGGAACTTAATAAACTGCGTAAACCATCTCAGCTCATCTGACATTATTTCTAGTTACAAAAATAACAAATGATTCACATTTGTTTAGATATCTGCTCATAGACTTTTCATCTGCCTGTTGCTATGGCTTTTAAAGTTCATTTAATTTATGAGTTGTTACAGAGGTAGATTCAGTGTTGAGTTGAGACGTGTAGCACAGTCTGAGTGAATTTTGAGTATACACATTTTCCCCTCCAACCTCACCAAAAAATATGCAGAGGATCAGTCCTGACCATCTCAATTCCTCAGCTATGGCCATTTGTTTATCAACCATGATGCTCCAGCGTAGTGGTGTGGGGAAAATGTTTGAGGAAGCCAAGTGAGGCAAAACCTCTAAGCCATGTCATTTTTATTAGGGGGGAAGGGTTAGACTTCTCCACTTTAACAGCCAATTAAAGCTGCTTTCACACCGGACACGAAACAAATTTTTCGCACGACAGATTACATTCAAAGTCAATGTCTTGCAAAAAAATTGTTTCGCGGCCAGTGTGAAAGCGGCTTTATTCTAAACAAAGCAACCTGTATAATGCACAGATTCGATAATGAATTAAGGGCGCATTAATTCACAGACTCAATCAGGACATGTCAGTGGCTGGACTGAGGTGCATAGCTATATTTAGGCTTATGCAATTGTGTTGCCGGTAAAGTTATTCTTAAGATTATAATGCCATCTATCTAGCAATATAATATCTACATCAATTTATTATCAATATATTAACTTTGGAAATAATCATGTAATCTAAAATATATAATCTTTTGGCTTGCAAGCCGTAGATAATAGGCATCATCTGATGTGTAGTACGAAAAAATTAGGTAAAAAAGAATGGACACACCTAATGTCTTGGCCAAACAAAATACCGGGCCATTTTTAGCCAATTCCTTTCAGTAATGTTTACAGACAGTTCCTTCGACTGAAAAACAGAAAATTATGTTCATTCACCGTCTATCTTCTGTTCAATTTTATGGGGTCCTCCGTTGATCATTAAATGGACAGCTCAGAATCACGTATTAAGTAAGGATATTTCTATCAATCTGACGACACATTTGCAGAACATATTCTGTTCCATTTACGGATTCCCGCGATCACCCAACACAGAAGATTTTGTATATGTAGGCCAACAGTATGTGTTCTGTAGCATTAAGGAATTCCTGGGTTCACCCAATACGCACAATTCCGAACTAATCGATTACAGTATGCAAATTTATGTTCTCTTTATAGTTAGGCCACAGGCTAACCTAGTTAGATTCATTAGCTAGTCTGAACCAATTTCTTTACAGCTAACAGCACACCAATCTAAATGCACCACACTGATCTTACTTCCACGAAATTTAAATAAATCAGTTTGCTAGCACGTTTAATAATCGATTGGACAGTACAGTCAACTTGAACGAGATGGTCGACAAGTTCTCTTACGTGTGAAAGAAAAATGGAAGTAACGCTAACTGACCAAAATGGAAAGATAATCAAATGAATCTGAGAACCGTGTAAATGAAAAATAATAAATAAGACCAAAAAATTTTATAATTGTCCTCCGTAATTGCACTTGCCACTGTTGCTAATGGAGAATATGATTGGCTATAAAGTTGCTCACTGTTAATTCATTTCAATGGCATTGACAATACGCTCTGATTTGATTGCTCAGAAGCCAAACAGCTGCTGCCTTACCTTTGCTTAGTTCAGTCACTCAGTCAGTGGCCAGAGCTCTGGAAGTGGCATGATGATTGCCTTATCTGATTGGTTAATCCTTTCCTAGGGGTCGCCAACTTCCCCAGGGACATGGCGATAGTCTACAGTTGGGGTGTGATACAGTGTTTCACCAAAAATTTACCACATAACATTTATAGGGGCTCGGTCTCACTAATTGCAAAATATTCCTTGAGAAATGGAGGAGAGATGGCAGCAAAAGTGCACAGAATTAGCGGAACTGTAAAACAAACTGATTTTATTGAAGTGACAGCTACAGTTTTGATAAAAACTGAGAAAGCTTGGCTTCCCTCGGCGTCCATGCGAAAATGCCACGATGATGCTCCCTACTATGTACGAAGTCTGAAAGCCTTTTTATACCTATAAGACATATGCAGACACGGTTTCCGCGACATGTAATTGATCGTGGCGCACCGCCACGGCAAAATAAAAGCCGCCGCGCCTATGTAAAATGACTTGACATAAACTCCAAAAATCCTAAGGACAATCAGGTGTCGCCAGTTCACCTTGTTAAGTTAAAATGAGCGCTAATATTTCTATTTTTATTTTCTATTTATATTTCATTTTGCTTGATGAACATGTTTTCCAATGAATAAAAATAAACCATTTGCAGTAAAACGCGTCGCTTTCTTCTTAATGCAATGTGTAAGTAAGTAAGTAATTTATTTATTTATTTTGCACTTTTCACAGATAAAATCACAAAGTGCTTTACAGTGCATACCAGGAATAAAAGAAAAAGCAGATCATCATATCATCACAATGGAAAAAAGGTAGCATTAAAAATTCAACAATGAATAAATCGATATACGCTAAAAAAAACCCACAAGCTACTCTTCAATCTCCCTTTGAAACTTTCTACACTGTCTGCAAGTCTAATTTCAGTCGGGAGAGCATTCCGAAACTTAGACGCGGCCACAGAAAAAGCTCTATCACCACAAATGTGTTCACTTTGCAAACTGATAAAGTACGATGTTAACTTCTGTGTTTGCTGTGAGCACATCCTGCTCTACCTAATTGTGTCCTCATGGTTACTTAATTCCAGAGTCCGGAGTCATAATCATTTTCATATTATATGTGAAATCCCCTGTGAAACTGATGAATTTCTGTGCACATAAACATCAATTATTACATTGCCTACGTGCTGGTAGATTAAAACTGGCCACATCTGATAATGCTGAGTTTGGACCTGACGCTGAAGCCCTCAGCCGCAGTTTCAAAAACATCCTGGAGGAAACCCAGAGACGTCTTTGGGAAAGTGTTGGACAATAAAGATTCTATTATGATAAAGCGACATGTTGGACAGTGTCTGCAGTGCAAACTGTTGTCTCCATGGTAATTATGGTAATTATAATTATTTCTTTGTAACTATACCCGACCTATCTTTCTGTGTATGCCTCTGAAACAACTCCGTAACAACCAACAAACTTTCGGCCCATAGTAAAATTATAAGACAACCTACGACAGTGTCTGTGTCAGGCCTCGCCCACAACGGTCCGCATCACTGGAGTATTAGCTCCAGCCTCCTCTGCACACCAGCACCTCCACCGTTTCATCTGTCATCAATTACTGTATCTAACAATCCAATTAAGCTTATATAGAGTGGTCGCAAGCCCGCTCTCGCTGCAAAGTCTCTTGTATCCTCTCAGATGACGTTGCACTAAACCTTTGTGCTTGAATGTTAGCTGACTTTCTGTATAGTCTTGCTGAACTCCTTGTATTTTAGAACTGTAAATCCTGCTTGTTGTTTTTTATTTACTTTATTATTTATTATTGTTGTTCATTATTTTCGCACTTGCACTGTTATAAGCTGGCACCTTTTTTTTGCATGTTATTTTAACTGGCAGCTTTTTTGCCAGTCATTTTACCTGCAATTTTACAATCAGTTTATAACAGAGCGAAAATGATGATTCAAATTCTTGCGTTCCTGTGTATCACTTGTTTAACTTGAATGGGGTGAAAACTGCATAAACTGTAGGCCAAGCCTGGTGCAGCCGTACCCCATCAATCTCAGCTGCATGCCAAGCCTGGACCACTGCAGCGACACGTGCAAATTTTGTGGTTCCGTGCATTTGAACTGTAAACCGCAGCTAAGTGCGGGCAGGACTCTACTTACAGTTAAAATAACAAGAAGTGTTAAATTAACTGTTAGATTCAATCAATTTATAAGTGTGGATCCTCTCCCCTCAACTTTTATTCAGTGTGCATTACCGTGTGTAATGAATTCTTTACAGCGTGTAACGCTATAACAGGTACAGGACAGCATTGCATGATACTTTTCTTTGTCTCTCACATCATTTTTGTTGTCAGACACGGTCGTCGGACATATTTTATAAGTATAAAATGGCCTTGAAACCTCAAAAAACTGCCAGGCTCATATGAGGAGGCTAAGTGATTCTGATTTACACGAGCTTTAATTCACTTAGGGCAGTCTTGTCCAACCTCAGCTCTATATTTATATTTCTTGGTTTGTTTACAGATAATTTCACATTTATAAAATGCTAGAGAACTTAGGAAATTTTGAATATGGGGAGCAGCTTATTACTGACTTAAATTGTGAATGACAATTTGCCATTAGAAGAGAGTAGGCCTAAATCAATATGCAGTCTGAGTTAATTTAATAAGTATGCATAAAATTCACCTCAGTGGATAGATAAGCCTTTCTGAGAAAGTTTCAGGCAACAGAACAAACATTGTAAGATAAGAATAATGGTGTAGAGAGAAATAAAAAAGAGAATTGAAATATAACTGCTGAAGTTATAGAACAAAATAAAAAGGTCTTTGAAAGGCAAATTCTGTGAAATGAAAAAATCATCCGTAAAGAGCAGGTTACAGTATGTCACTGGTCATAAGTAAACAGCATTACTTTAGAATATAATGTAAGAATGCGAATATTGTTCATATCTGAAACTTATTGCATCGAGAGTTTTGTCCAAGAAGAGTTCAAAGATAAGCCTGCAAGCTAACTCAATTCTCAGAATGTCTTGGTGGATATTGAGATGTGAGATGCAGTGCTCATCCAGGAAAGTTATTTATTGAACAACAGATCTGACATTTAACCTTTCATTTTGTGCAACAGACTGGAACCTGTTCAAAGGAATAATCCATCTGGCTATGTGGTATGCAGAAGCTGCAATGACAGATGTATTTATGTGCCGGACCGGGACAGTCGTGCCTGCAAATATTGTTTTGCTACAGCTGATCCCAGTGCTGTCATTTTGAAGGGGAAGGCCATGTCGTAACAAAGCTGTGACTTCTCTGACAAAGTAAATAAAATAAAAACTTCTGTGTTTATATCAAAGGTTATGATGTTTAGCTGGACATCCATTCAAAATTTTAAAAATGGTGCAAGTGCAACTAAAACAAAGTTTATGAGTATTACAGGCATCATTAAAAATTGATTTTGGTAATAGTGCCTGGAAAAAAACACAAGGAGTTTGTATACAAATTTGTAACTCCGTTACCAGCCAGTTTTTTTTGCCGTTTTCACACAAAATAAATCAAATGAACGATATTGGCTATATTGTTGTTTGAAGCACGAGGGAAGACCTACAAAGCCATTTAAATTGTAACTCTATCTTACTAAGTTTTGGAGCTCAAAATACACCAATTTTGTTACTCTGTTACCGCGTGACCTGGCCCAGGAGAGAACTTATCGGTATGTTTGACAGTATTAATGAGACAATGGAAGCACTAACTATTTGTCTCAAAACAAATTTGTCTTGATATTTTCATATGTTATGTAACTGTTTATAATAAACAAATTTGTCATACTGAAGGACTTTAGTTCTGCATGTATTATTTATGGTGGGATTTCTGACCCAAAGATGATGCACTTCGGAACTGCGATAATTATAGAATAATTGATCTAGTTTAGCCAACAAGTTATTGAACATGCAATAAAATCAATCTTTCATCAATTCCATTAATTTTGTTCTTATTATCAAGTCTGATTTCACACCCTAAATTATGTATGCAGTCCCTCAGTATATTTTCATATGTTACCTAACTGTTTATAATCTTCGTAAGTAACCCAACGAACATTAAGCATGGTAAATAAATTCCCCAATGTAATCTGCAGGTGCATACGGAAAATCTAAGGTTTTCAGGGCCTCATTTTTCTACATGTGCTACATCTAATGATATGCGCACAGACTGATTGCTTCGCATATTCTGATTTCCTCTTGTTGCAAGGCCTATCTGGTATTTTTCTGCCAGGGCTAATTGCAACTTGGTGGATAGTGGTGACAGTAGTGGAAGTTTCATTTAAACGAAGTCTAGCGACATGATATGTGCTGTCTTTCTGGAACATTCGCCAGTCCATACATGACTCGGGAAAACCATACCTGAACTGAAGGGCGCTGAAAGAACATGATTGATAGAAATAGCGGTATTAGTTGGCACAATATAAATTATTTGTAATTGCTGTTCTGTCCCATTGTACAATCAATGTTTATTACTTTTGGTATACTTTCTGTATGGATAATAATGATAATAATTTTTTAGCCTGTTTGCTAATTCTCACAGCCAACTTCGCCCTGTGCACACGTATGTAAGGGCATGGTTAAAGAACACTGAAAACATGATATAAAAAAAACATTATTTGTTCACTGGATTTTATTTGATTCTACCTACTCAGTTTAGAGCAGTAATTTTTGCTATAGGAATGTATACTGTAGCCTACATTTGCATCGATTGACAGAGTATAGAACATACGTATAATTCCCAGAGGTGTGGACGGATTTACAGTTCAAGAGTGCAAACTTACCTGAGGATAAGTTCCAAAGACATTTTTTTCTGAAGGTTGTGTGCATCTGTCATACAAATGACCCAAATTTCCTTTGCGTTGCAGTTAAAATATCAATTGTCTTATTCTTATTTGTCATTTATTAATTCATTCAGTTATTATGAACTTATAGGGCTCTAAAATTATTGACCAGGCGCAGGTGCGGCGAATGGGGGGAGTGCTGCGCCAACAGAGGGGGAACCAGGCGTATTTTGCAATGTTGTGCTCGGCGCAAGTACTCCTCTCTCCCGACTCTGTCCCTCCTGCCAGCGCAAGTGGCAAAGAGGGAGGAGAGAAGGCGTCAGTGGGTTCAACACAGCCGAGTCAAATCTTCACCAATCAAATGAGCTCCTCTCCTCACCTTTGAAATGTTGGAAAAAAGAAGCTTCTGCCCTATATCTGCATGATGCGTCAATGTTAGCTGGCTAGCTAGGGCATTCGCAAATTATTACCTTTAGCGAACTTGAATGGAATTTGAAAAAGAAACTACGTCAGATCATTCAAACTTATTAAGTTGGAATGAAATATGACGGTTGCACATTTATTTCTTCTGCCTGCATCCCAAGATCTTGGGATTAACATGCATGGACAACAATGCAAGATGCGTAACACATTTATTTTCAATATGCGATCTTAACGCAGTACGAGATCATAGCAATCAGGCTGTATTCCTTTTCCCCCCTCTAAAAACCTAAGCGACAATAATAGTAGTAGTAAGCCGCTTGCACACTGGACGCAAAATGAATTTTTCGCATGACAGATTACACTGAAAGTCAATGCAATGCATGTATTTGTGTCTTTGCATTGACTTTGAATGTAATCAGTCATGGAAAAAATTTGTTTCGCGTCCGGCATGAAAGCAGCCTACACACACACTCACGCACACACACATCGCTCTCTCTCTCTCTCTCTCTTTGATCTGAACAGTCAGAACAATCGATATAGATATTATAATTTATGTGCTGATTCAGATAGTTACATTAAATAGTGGTTGCTGTAATTATTTATTGCATTGAAATGTGCCTGACATTCTGGAAACCTGCCTGTGAGGTTTCGGTGACGTGTGCGCACTGTGCGCCGGTCAGCCAAATTACCACTGCACAGAAAGTAAACCAGGTTGGAGCTGGCGAGCTCTCTGCGCACTTTCGGCGGAGCCTTTATCCACAAAATTGTCATTGATGAATACGTGACATCTCCCCCTACTACGCTGCCACACCCCTCTCCACTGTGCGGGCTGCACCGGACAATATTACCACTGCGTGCCCTGCACCAGACGAAATTACCACGCCACCCTGCGCTGTACTAAGAAATTAGAGCCCATAATATTTTAATGCAGTGATTACATTTTTTGGAACAAATGATCATGGTCACAGTACCAACTTGTAAACTATGCAGTATGTGTCCACCATGAAATGTACTAATAGGGCTTGGCAACCGATGTCACTGCGCAATGCATTCTGGGATGTAAACAATAGCACGCCGCCATATTGTGAGGCCATATCGTGCGAGACTAAATTAAAACAGAGCCAAAGAGACACAGTAACTAGGTGTAAACTTGTCGAAATTGCTGAGATGCCAAGTCTCACGCATTCGGCGTAGGCTTATTCAGCATATTCTGCATTTATTCATTAACCGCTAAATGAGATTCTCACGCGGTAGTAAAATCCTTGTGCATTGAAGTTTCCGTTTCACTTGCGTAAAGGTGCCCCTCATCACAGGTAACATGGAAAGCGATTATGACTCCGGACTTCCCGTGCCTCTCTTTACTCAGGGATTGGAAACAATGCATGTGTTTCATGATCGGTTAAATTGTTTTCATGAAACAAGACCATTTTAAACGTCTTTATGCAATTCCATTGTTATTAATCCCTCAGTAAAGACAAGCCTGAAAATTCCCAAGTCATAATCGATTTCCTTGTCACTGTTGGGGAAATCCACCATAATGAACGTGAAACTGATTAACTTGATGCACAATGATTTAAGTTCCGCTAGTGAATTTCTTTAGTGCGCTTTGGTTGAATAATTGCTGACGCAGGAACGTGAATGCCACTAAGAGGAGAGACTCTCGCGTAATGCGTGAGACTTGGCATCTCTGATTAAGTGATGCTAAGAAGTCGATTAAACGAAAGAAACATACTATAAAGAGACAAGCTTCTACCGAACGCAAGAAAATGGTACATTAAAAAAATTGCGTTGATCGGAAATTTGGATCCGCACGAGGTGCCTGTGAGAAACTGCAGTCGAAACTGCCTTACCCCCTTTGACGTTTCTCGATATTTTTGTGTACTAAGTCTGTGGTGTCAGTGCATATACCGAGGATGAATTTCGGAATTATAAATCTATGGAAGCCCATGTACAATTCACAAATGGCTGGGTCCATGATTTGGAGGCCTGCAAAGCACCGAACTGTGAAAACAGCTTCGTTTGCACAAAGGTGTGTATCATCTTGCTTGCTTACCTACCTGTGATTAGAGAGACTCACGTACATTATTAGGCTACTCAGTGGCAGCTTGTGAACTGGCAATAGGGGAAGCTCAAACAATCCCTTAAAATGAATAATTGGTCACAACCCGTTTCTAGTCATTCATTTAAATTACCATTACAGAAACCCCGAAAACTCTCAACACTGGTGTGGCCAGTTTTCATTTATAACGCAAACCTGCTCACTCCCACTAATTCGATATTACGTTTAAGTGGCATATTTACGTTCATCTGCTGTAGTCAGCAATTATTCATTCAACATGTATGTAAGAGATTCTCGAGCGGAACTGAAGTCCTTGTGTGTGGAGGGGTTGTAAGAAATGGAATTGCTTAAAAACGTCTCAAATGATCTTATTTCATTTAAACAATCACAAAATGCATGCATTGCTTCCAACCCCTGAGTAAAGAAAAGCATGAGAAGTCTGGAGTCGCAATAGGTATGCAGTATAGGCTAAATGAAAACTGGCTGTATCTGACCACATGGCAGGTTCTTCCCATGGCTTTGGCTTCTCGGTGCGCAACAACAAGGAGTGGCCTCACAGTATGGCGATCTCTCCCATCAACCCCTGTGGCGTTGCAGCCCTGACCCTATACAAAAAATCTCTGATTACATGCTACAATGGTAGACTTTTCCTCGTGTAGCCTATACTGTATTCCAAAATACAGAGCAATCAGTGGTGTATTGCTAAGACCCAGGTGATTTAACTTGCTAAACTCTGTAGAATGCTATTTCAATCTTTGCTTTAACACCGTAAATGCACCAAGTACTTTCTTAAATATCACAAATAACAAAATACACGAAATGCTTTATTAGACTATCGCCCATAAAGACTCGGGTCTTAGTCGAAAAAAACCCCCAAAAAATTCAATCACGTGTGTACATTCCTTCATAGAGACGCAATAAACATGCTCACGTTTATCCAGCCTCATAAGATAGATCGTCCTTTTTTTAATCACACGTACTCGTGTGCTAGTATTTAAATGAATCCAGAGGAACTTATAGCACTGATAAATCACGAAAGAGGCAGCGATAGTCCCTGCACGTATTCCGTTTGATTGGAAAAATTGAACCCTCAATCTCTTCATGAAAATTGAGGGAATGAATGTCAACTCCATATAATGGATTTTTGACATGAACTGCAGTACATTTGTCCGGTAGTTTTTCTGTCAGTTGAGCAAGAAAGTGTTTCTTTATGCAGAGAGCTGTTAAAGGGTGAAATAACTTGTCAGATTGTTTAGTGGAAACAGAGACCCACGGGATTTTTGCATCCTTTAACGTGAGATAGTGTTTCATGTGAATGACAGGTGCTAGCTCTGACTTAATTTGTGGAAAATGCTGGAAATATTCAAGCCATATGCGTTCTTGCGTTTCAGCTGTTTTGTTCTTCACTTATTTGTAGATGGAAATGCAGTCATTTTTCCGCTGTGACATTTATTCCTGCTCTCTCCTCTTCAGGTAGCAGATTTTTTTTTTTTACAGTAAATTATTTTGCTACAAATTTTCCCCCATACTGTCCTAATGAGATCTTTCTACAGTATTCATCTAAATTTATTATACCAGCCTAAATGTACTGTATTACAAGGATGTCAATTGATGTCAGTGCTACTACAGTTATGGTTCTCATGCACTGTTTAACAAAGCATACGTGGTCATAAAGGGGAATATCTGTTTCTACAACCCCAATTACGAAATAGTTAGGACAAAATGTAAATTGTGAATAAAATCAAAAAGCAATGACTTTCAGGTCACGTGAGCCAATGTGTTATTTGCAATAGAACATATATAACATTTAAAATTTTAATCCACAAAATTAGCTTATTTCAATTTCTGCAACAGGTCTAAAAAAAGTTGGGACACAGGCATGTAGCATGATTGGCTATAAAAGGGATGTCTTAGAGAGGCCGAGTCTCTCAGAAGTAAAGATGACCAGAGGCTCTCCAACCTGTGAAGGCTTGCGTAAAAAAATTGTGCAATACTTTAAAAACAATGTTCCTCGACGTCAATCATCAACAGTGCATAACATCATCAAAAGATTCAGAGAAACTGGAAAAATCTCTGTGTGTAAGGGACAAGGCCAAAGACCTTTACTGGATGCCCGTGATCTTTGGGCCCTCAGACGCCACTGCATCACTGACCGGCATGATTCTGTCAGTGACATTACTAAATGGGCCCAGGAATACTTCAAGAAACCACTGTCTGTAAACACAGTCTGCTGTGCCATCCACAGATGCCACCTAAAACTCTATCATGCAGAAAGGAAGCCATTGTTGAGCATGATCCAGAAGCGCCACCGTGTTCCAAGGCTAATTTAAAATGGACTGTAGCAAAGTGAGAAAGTGTTCTGTGGTCAGAAAATTTGACATTTTTGTTGGAAATCATGGGTGTCGTGTCCTCCGGGCTAAGGTGGAGGAAGGCCACCCCTCCTGTTGTCAGCGTTCAGTTCAAAAGCCAGCATTTCTGATGGTATGGGGATGCAGTACTGCATATGGTGTGGGACACTTGCATGCTTTAAAAAGCACCATAAATGCTGAAAGGTATATAAAGGTTTTAGAGCAACATATGCTCCCTTCCAGGGAAGGAATAGAATATTTCAGCAGGACAACGCAAAACCACGTACTGCAGCTATTACGACAGCATGGCTTCATGGTAGAAGAGTCCGTGTGCTGAACTGGCCTGCCTGCAGTCCTGATCTTTCACTGATTGAGAACATTTGGCGCATAATTAAACGAAAAGACCGTCAAAGGAGACCCAAAACTCTCCAGCTGTTGGAAGCCTGTATTAAACAAGAGTGGGATCAAATTCCAATGGATAAACTCACGAAACTTTTCTCCTCAATGCCCAGACGCCTCCACTCTGTGTTAAAAAGAAGAGGGGATGCTCCACCATGGTAAACAGGCCTCTGTCCTTTTTTGAGACCTGTAGCAGCCATCAAATTTGAAATTAGCTCAGTTTGTGGATAAAATTGTAAAATTTCTCAGTTTCAACATTTGCTATGTTATCTCTGTTCTATTGTGAATAAAATACTGGCTGGTTTGATTTGAAAGTCATTGGCCCTCATTTATCAAACTTGTGTACACCAAAAAAATGGGTGTACGCCAAATCTCCCGCAAGAATCGGCATTTATCAATCTGCACGTGAGCGAACGGTCCGCAAAAATCTCACGCCAGCTCTGACCAGGTGTACGCAAATCTGAAAACAGTGAACAACATGCAGGAACGAGTACAGCTGTCAAAATGAGTAATTAACCATATGCAGTGATGCGGACGTCATGCTGTTGTTGTTCTTATTATTAAAATGAATAAATAGACTAAATAAATAAATGAATAAATAAATGAATTAAAGCAGGTTGTTTCCAAATATAAGTGTAATTAATTTCTCTACTCAGATGTGACGAGTGGCTGCTCGTTTTGTGTGGCACCCAATAAAATGTCAAAGTTCTTTCTTCTTTGCCGTCTTTCGAGAGTCCTTGTCGTAAAGCGGGCAGGGCTATACCTCCCGGAGCATGAATTTATTGGGGCGTGTCATGTAAATTACGATGGCTTCTGCCGCCAGATTTATCAACGCCCCGGCCAAACTTATTTTAAGCGATACTTTCTAAGTGGCACTGGAATGGTCATCAACTTGCGCACTTACAAGTGTAGTCAAGAAAAAACATTAGCATTGGCCACACGTAAAAGTGTCAATAACATCGGCCTAAATAAATTCGGTTTATAAATCCAAGATATTTCATGTTATATTGCCTACATAATAGAAAATCCAAATGCTTTACATGTAGGTTAAAAAAGTGGTCTGATTTTAAGATCGCCTCCAAAAAAACGGATTGCAACAGTGCACGGACCGGTGGAGGCCAACTAGACTCCAGCTGTCACAGCACTGATAGGCTGCCCCTCCATCGTGGGAATACGAGCCGGTGGGGACATGGATGAGTCCCCCCCGCCTCGATCAGAGCACGATCGAGCACCATGAGGGTAATTGGTAAAATACAGTCTGCAGAGATCACTCTTCATTGTACTTTTATCCGTGTTACTCCATGACATTTTATTGGGTGCCACACAAAACGAACAGCCACTCGTCACATCTGTGCAGGGAAATTAATTACTCTTATATTTGGAAACAACTGCTTTTATTCATTTATTAATTAATTCATTTATTTAGTCTATTTATTTATTTTAATAATAAGAAAAAAAAACAGCATGACGTCTGCATCGCTGCATATGGTTTATTACTCATTTTGACAGCTGCACTTGTTCCTGCATGTGGTTCGCTGTTTTCAGATTTGCGTACGCCTGGTCAGAGCTGGTGTGAGATTTTTGCGGACCGTTCGCTCATGTTTAGATTGATAAATGCTGATTCTTGCGGGAGATTTGGCGTACACCCATTTTTTTGGTGTACGCAAGTTTGATAAATGAGGGCCATTGTGTTTTGATTTCACTCACAATTTACACTATGTCCCAACTATTTTGGAATTTGGCTTATGGTTTCTAGGCATTTTAGCAACAGTGAATAAATCACAGTCAAAGACTGTACAAACATTGAGTACTTATTCAATGATCTAATGTACAAGGAGCACAGTGTGCTGTCGTTGTGTATACTGTGGCTCATTAGCTAATTTAGTCAGGTTATTTTTAAAGAAATCTGCATATATGTCATGTCTCCAAAAGCAGAATTGTGCTTCCTCAATATAAAACCTGCCACTAATGCAATACCACTCCACTTATGTCACAATGCAATACATTTAATAAATAGTGAACAAAACAACAATTGAGCCAAACATACAATGTCTCGTGTACTCTATAGACTGAATAGACCAAAGACTTCGCTCTCCACGACAACTAAAGGTTTTTGTGTTTTTTGTTTTACATACAACAAAGGGTGAGGAACTACGAATTGTTTTATATTGACATTGTGTTGGCTGCTATCTTGGCTAGGTTTGTCTTACTGAAGAGATTCTGAATCCCAGTAAGACTTCCTGGTCAAATAAAAGTAAATAAAATAATGCGTGAAGCATGATGTTATGTCATTTTTGTCAGCTGGCAACTCCCATGACCGCTGACATTGAAGCAAGCAAATTGTGCGGTAAATAGAGTGCACCCAGCGATTTGATAAAATTAGGAGGAAAGTAGTCCACCTCAAAAAAAAAAACAAAAAAAAAACTGATCAGACGGGAAAAGTTGTCGCATGCTTTCTAACGCCAGCGTCACTTAACTCAAATCAGTGGGCTTCAGCTGATGCCACCTTATGTGTAATAATGAGATATTGTCATCTAATAGCACATCCCACTCGGGAAAGATATGCCATAACACCGAGTAAAGATTATCACTCGGTATCATTAACTAATGGCTGACATGTATCGCACGTCGTAACGACTCTATTTTGAGGCGGCTGGCACACACGCTGCCGTCACTCCAGCGAGCCAATATTCACAGCGACGCAGAGCAGAGCGAGGCCATTTGTGCCAAGGTTAAATATTTTAATCCCTCTTGGCTTCTACTGCCTTACTTTACTCTGAGTGGGCCGAACCACGAATGAGTCAGCCATTTGGGGGTGTGGCTGGCATCAGACAGTGCCTTCTGTATTCTAACACATTTCAGGTTCTGAAAATTCACGAGGAAAACAAATAAACATACAAGGAATTCAATGTCAAATGTTTAAAATGTATCACTGTGTGTTGATTCAATTTTTTATAATATTGCATTTTGTTCATGTTTTTATGATGATGTGATCATGTAAACAGGGCAGCGTCACAAATGCGACAGAGGTCTCAACGGGTTTCCCTGGGAAAATAAAGGTTAAATTAAAAAAAAGAGAAATTAAAATCTGCATCAATACTTAGAGTAAATAAATGGAAGAGTATTCTAAAGCTACTTACAGGGCCATGAGAGCCTTTTATGAGGAGAAATTATGAGGAACATTTTGAAAATTAATAGTTGAATTTTTTTTCTACTTAACATATTGTTCTCTATTAGACACCTCATATTCCATAAAATGTTAATTTTCTGACCGGTTCAGACATTGTGCTGTGGTGTGCTGGAGGTGTATTCCCAGGTTTTCTCTTAACAATGTGCTATTTCACTGAACGTTGTTCGCTTCAGCAGAATGGGGAAGAGAACCTATAATAAGAAGTGTGAAGTGGTATAATTGCATGTGCTACTGTTGGGGTTTTAATCTTGTTCATTTCACTGGTCAGTCCTTTATATGCAGGAGTGCATCCCTTAGGTTCTACTGTGTTATTAATCACAGTTAATGTCACTATATAATGGTAGCAATTAAATTCAACATGCATTTAGTGAATACATTTAAAACACTGGGAAGTTCTTTAGTTCATCCTACTGCGAGCGCAATGGAAGCAGGAGTATCAGATTAGAAAAAGTACGTATGTCTTCGGCACCTCACAAATGGAATCTTTTCTTGGACATGCTTACGACTGCACGTTAGAACCATTAAATGGTCAAGATAGATAAAGGGTCGGCAATTAGGACAATCCCAAGGACCCTGACTGATGTTGGCCCTTATAAAATATTAGACTGCAGAATTTTCAGTGATGAAACCATGTCTCATTGCCTCACATCAAAAATGCCTGTCAGAGGTACGAACTGTGCTCAGATGCATGGGGAACATCCCGCTACTTATTTTGCATGTCGGTTCCCTTGTCCTAAACGACAGAAAATGACACTGCATTGCTGTACTTGAATGGTATTAACCAAACACTTTGCTTAGGTGACCTCCAAAACTCCCTGCATTTCAACAAGGTGTGTTCAACTGTACAGACTCTTAAGCTGAATTTCAGGGGTGCGACTGTACTGCCCTACCTGGCAATCAAACCGGAAAACAAGGTCACTTCCCCTGTTTCTGCCTCATTATGCCGCAAGGCCCCCGCATATATGCATCGCATATTAACGGTCGCTTGTCGGAAATGCCTCCGCTTGCGTCTGTCACCAGATGGAGCGGCTGGATTCTCAGGGTGATGGAGTACGTACTTAAAAATGCGTCGACATATGGAGGAAAATTACAGGTGGTGTAACCTGTGTTGAAAGTTCTTCTGCTCCCGTATGCCCTTTATTCATTTGATCTGGCAACCCCAAAAAAAAAAAAAAACTTTGAATCGAACTGCAGAGGGCATCGTGTTTTCACCTCTCAGCTGGAAGGTCATGGGTTTTAATTTCACTTCTCGGTGTGGACATGGGTTACCTCAAAGCACTTTAGCGTCCACCCATTATTATCACATGCTTGTAAGGCTAGCTGGAGAACTGTACATTACCTGTGGGTATCAGCGAGTGAGCGAATCTTGAGAGATCCTGGCCGTAAATGGCGAACTGTCCTGGCTACGTTCATGTAACCTTTATACACGTGGATAGGCTACAGCCCCTATGTAACCCTGACCAGAAATGAGCATTTGGGAAAAGGATAGACGAGCGGATAGAGGTTTTCATTTCGTGATCATTTAGCTGTTTTTTTTTTTTTTTTTTAATCCAAAGTGACGCACAGTTAATTAAGCTGAGCAAGGGCCAGACTCTCCCGGAGAGATGTGGGGTCAAGAGTCTCGCTCAAGAGCATGGCAGCTGTGTTCTTCCTGAGACTTCATTCTAAAACTATCAAGTTGCTGTTAATTTCCTGCACTTTGGAGTTGGGAGTCAATTCCAGTGTCTCCCTGAATGCTGTTAGAGCTTTTATTAGGCTGTATCCACATTCCCTGACATTGGTAGCCTGTTCCATTTCCTCTCCCCTTTTTCTTGGCCTCCCTAGAAAACATCACCTGAGTCAAGGGGAAGTTGCAGGGAGATTTTAAAAGTACCTTTAAGACATGCTTGAGAAAAATCCCTCGGTTGAAGCCTTCGTATTTCCAATGAAAGCCGATTAGTGCTTCCCTGCTTCCTGTAAGAGCTGATTGATGTTTGCCTTGTGCTGGTCAGAGAAGATTGGTGTTTGCCTGGTTGTGGTGAAAGCTGATTGATGTTTGTCTGGTTTTGGTGAAAACTGATTGGTATTTCCATGGTTCCTGTAGTGAGCTGATTGGTGTTTGCCTGATTCTGAGAAAGCTGATTGGTGCTTGCCTGGTTCTGGTAACTACTTGGTGTTAATCTGGTTCTCTTGAAAGCTGATTGGTGTTGCTGATTGGTGTTTGCCTGGTTGTTGCTTAGAATGCGGCTATACAGCACCCTCCATAATTACTGGCACCCCTGGTTAAGATGTGTTAAAAGCCTTAAAATAAATTAAAATTTTATTGCAGAGGCATACTCTCTCACTGAAAAAAATGTAACCTTCTACTTGCATGAATTGTAAGGGGGAAAAAAACTAAGAAATTATTATTTTTCATAAAATCACCTGTCCCATAATTATTGGCACCCCTAACAATTCCTAGGAATTAAATGTAATTGAAGTATTTCTGTCATTTCTACAGTAGTTTACAAAGTTGATCAGAGTATCTAGGAACAGTTAATTAGTAAATCACCACTTCCAGTTTCCCTGGGGTATAAATATGACATGACACAGAGGCCATTGCTCTTATCCACTCTTCAACATGGGAAAGACAAAGGAACACACCATTCAAGCAAGGCAGATGTGTGTCGACCTTCACAAGTCAGGTAATGGCTACAAGAAAATAGCCACTTGCCTGCACCTGCCCATATCTACTGTCAGAGGTAGACAGTAGATCGGTAGATCATTAAGATGTTTAAAACAACTGTAACAGTGGTAAACAAGCCTGGACGAGGACGCTAGGTTATTTTGCCACCAGGCACAGTGAGGAGGATGGTAAGAGAAATAAAAAATTCTCCATAGCTCACTGTTAAAGAATTGCAGCAAATGGTAGCATCTCGGGGTCACAAAGTTTTCAAAACAACCATCAGGCGCTATCCACATGCCAACAAGCTGTTTGGGAGGCATGCACGGAAAAAAACCTTTTCTCACTCACAATCATAAACGCAAACGTCTGGAGTTCGCTAAGCAGTACTGGGACTTCAACTGGGACCATGTGCTTTGGTCAGATGAGACCAAGATAGAGCTTTTCGGCAACAAACACTCTAAGTGGGTCTGGCGGAACACAAAAGATGAGTATGCAGAAAAGCACCTCATGCCCACTGTGAATTATGGGGGACGATCGGTGATGCTCTGGCCCTATTTCTCTTCCAGAGGCCCTGGGAACCTTGTTGGGTTGCATGGCATCATGGACGCTTTGAAATACCAGGACATTTTAAATCAAAATCTGGTGGCCTCTGGCCGAAAGCTGAAGATGGGTCGACACTGGGTCTTTCAGGAAGATAATGACCCTAAACATGTGGCGAAATCTACACAGAAATGGTTCAGACACAGCATCAAGCTCCTCCCATGGCCATCTCAGTCCCCAGACCTCAACCCCTTTGAAAACCTGTGGAGTGAGCTGAAGAGGAGAGTGCAGAGGAGAGGACCCCAATCGCTGGATGATTTAGAGAGATTGTGCAAAGAGGAATGGTCAAAGATCCCTCTTTCTGTATTCTCCCATCTTATGAAACATTATAGGAGTTGATTAGGTGCTGTTTTGTTGGCAAAAGGGGGTTGTACAAAGTATTAACATCAGGGGTGCTAATAATTGCGGCACACACGATTTGATGTAAAAGATTTCTTTCTTATTGTGGGATTTTTTTTTTTTTCCCACTGAATAAATACATTTGAATTAAATGTTGGATTTTCCTCTTTTTTTTTCATTGTGGTCTTATATTATTCAGAAAAAAACTGAATACACATCTTAACCAGGAGTGCCAATAATTATGGAGGGCGCTGTAGCTGTAGCAGTGGCAGGTAGGAGTGGGGATGTTGCAGGAACGCTCCAAAGGTCGACAACGGCAAACAACCGCTCACACCTCCCACACACTGCAGCCAGAATAAAAGCTCTGTCAGTTTGATGTACAGTAACGCACATACACAAGACTCACATGGGAACACACATGTGCACACAAAACGCACTCACATACAGGCACATGTGCACACACACGCAAACACACACACACATACAGATGCGTGGACACCGACTCACGTGAGCAGACACACATACTTGTTCTCCTGCACGCGCTCACACATTCACAGTTACACACACGTAGATACACAAGCAAACACATGCACACTGACACGTGGACACTGACACGTCACAGGCACACGTACCCACACACACACAAACACATAAATTAATAATAAATTAATTGAATTTGAATAAATTTTCAAGGAAGTAAAAATGTAGTAATCCTGAGCTGTTGAAAACCTATCATGTGGCAACTTGTTTAACCTTCCTCCAGTGTTCAGGCAAATCCGACCGATGTTGCAGCTTTCCTGAAGCTTAAATGATGTGTTTTTCATCCGATTGCCTCAAAACTTCATAACATCCTCCACATCAGGCACCCGAACATATAATATTGCTGATCACCATTGTCATTGAATTTTGAGAGATTTATTCAACTTTGTTACACCTTTGGTGTTCCCAAATGAATGGATGAGACTGCATGATGTTCATCCAGTAGATGGAAAACATCCCCATACACATATCCACACACTCTCACCCCCACCACACCACACATCCACTCACTCTCACCTACCCCCCACGCCCACACCACACATCCACACTCCCACACCTCCCCTCCACCCCCTCTCCCCCACACAACCCCATACCTTTCTCGTACTTATCTGCCCATGCCCCCACAAGAGCAACAACCCTCTCGGCTTAACAGAACATCTTTAGAGTTAGTTGCGGGAACCTGTCTCTCTCTCGTACTTTGCGTGCCCCATCCTCACCCCCCACCCCACGTGAAACATACCCTTTAACTAAACTGAAAATCGTTACGGGAACCTGCCACTTTCTCATGCTTTGTGCCCACTTGCCACATGAACCACACCCTCAAAACTAAACAATGCATCATATATTTCTTCCCCAGCCCCTTCCCCCCCAACAAGGACAAGGGCAGAAGGTGCCAGCTTTGAAACCTTGGAGACAATAAAACCAGCCAAACATGCCGCAAATGCCATGCCTATGTTTACAAGGCACACTTCAAGGAGATTGTACAAACGTACATTGCCACTCATATGTGTGAACACACTCACACTCACACACGCACACACACTCAAACACACACACACACACACACACACTATTCATGTTGAGCTTGTGTTCATATTGTCTCTGTTTTGAATTTTCTCTCTTGTTCTTTAACAATAGACGTTCATTTAGAAATACATGTTTAGTGTCTGTTCTTTGTGTAATCACTGCAATTGTCCATGTTAAGCATAAGTTGAAGACATTGTTTCATTGCTGAAGAAGGTTTTAAACAAAATTTAGTGATGATTTATGGCTTTTGTGTCAATATAAGAGCAGTTAAAACAGACCGGTCACATTTGACCGCGATCACTGAAATAAGTGATGAATGAACAACGAACACTGGAGGAGGGTTAAAAGAGCTCCTGCAAGTTGCCACATGATTGGTTTTCAACAGCATATGATTTTGATATCTTGCATCATTGGGCATCTATAGTTGCCTATGGCACTGAAAGGGTTAATCTGCTGCAGTCGTTGCCATTGCAACCACATCACACGCAAGTAGAAGTCAACCACCCCCTCTCCCAGAGAGAATTTTTTTTAAAAAATAATAAAAAAAGCAGTAGCTGGGTCTAATGACATTGTTTCCATAGCAGCTAGGAACAATCTTCATTTGATCGTCTGTTATTTCTTTTTCCAAGCTTTCATTGAGACAAGCCCTGTTTCATACCGATGCGTCATATAATGACGCTACCTGACCAAGCGTCAATATATGACGCAAAAGGAGACTTTTTGCATCCTTAGTTGATGCCAGTTTAAAACGAACCCTACATCCTAGCCCCTAACCTTTAACCCAAACCCTAAACAGAAGTGTCAAATAAAGACGTTAAAAGCCTCCTTTTGCGTCGTATATTGACGCTTGGTGAGGATACGTCACAATATGACGAGTCGAATGAGTGTTGTTGAGACGCATCAACAATTGGACTCACATAAACATTATGTTCTCTCATCCTCATATTCTTCTCAGTTTAACATAGGAAAACCACTTTTCCATAGTGTGACTGAAGTGACTTTGGATTTGTTAAATCCATGGAGATGGAATGGCCAAGTGGCTCAACTCCGGTCTGAATGGAAAAGTTGGGACGGTAGCACTCTTGCAAGGTTTGGGCAGTGCTCCAGTCGATTTGCGACCAAGATTTACGTTTTGCAACTTACATTCTCACATCGGTCATGCACTGTGCGACCAACACTTCATGCACTGTGGGCCTATTCTCATAGACAGTAAAAGAAGTGGACGACGGGATGGCGCTATTTTCAGCGGGAGAGTGTGAAGCACAATTGAATGAGTTTTCAGTTGGCACCACGCCTACTGCTCAGGCTCGAAGTCAGCTCGCTGACGTAAACCAACATCCTGAGAAGCGGTAACTCGTCTGGTAGATGTATCCTACACATAATTCCCAGCAAGCAAGCGATTGCGTCTGTCAGTATAGTCTGATTCTGTTCGCTGTTATGTTTTGCAAATTATTACTTCATAGGTACTTCACTTTGTTAGCGCTGTGGCTCAGTCGTCTTCTGTTTATGATTTGTTATGGGGTTCTGGTCTAAACTGTAGCCGACGGTTATTTTGATCCTGTGCGACAGAAAGTCGCCGGCATTTCACATCACTTTCAGCCTAGCCTGGTGCCATCGGCTAAAAATGCTTACTATTAGACCATAATGTTACATACGAGTAGTTTCTCTGTGGAAAATATTATCGCTGACATGAAGGCTCATAATGTTTTTAGTGTAACGTTATTTGATGTCAATAGTCAGGCAAAATTAATAGGGGTGAATGGAGAAGCTACCACTAGTTGATCTGCTATCTACTTCCAGCGTTCAATTGAGCTTCAACTTCCGAGTGTATTCCTACCCCCTTGCCTATTCTGGTCAGTCTCTAATTGTATCCCCGAACGAAGGTCGGAGGATACTATGGATTTGGCCTCTTTGGCGTCTGCCGCATCTGCAGAAATTTTCTTGTGAACGCTCTACAGCCCACATAAGTGCACCGATTCTTTTCAAATTTTGCAGGGACATGTTTTATGGTAAGTTCACAACACCTATGGATTTTGGGTACTCTGGGATCTTCTGGGCCCAACTGGGGGGCGTTCGGGGGATACATGTGCTCGGTTGCCGAGTGCACTAGTGCACTCAGTCGCCGGTTGCAAATTTTTTTCTTCAGGTCAGTTGGTACCATTACGTACATCAGCCAATCACAGATCAGCTGGTGCCATCAGCCAATCACAGCTCAGCTGTACTCATGCATCGATTAGAATGGAAAAGCATTCAACCGTGTCACTTGTCAGCTGAGTTGGGCGCGCGGCAAATTTGTTAAACTTAGTTTGACAAAATGCTCCACAGGTCACAAAATTACAAGTACTCTAGCTGGTCTGCTGCAGAAGTCCAATACGTATTAGGCCTTGGCTTCGGTGACTAATACTGCAGATCAAAGAGCAAATTTCATGATATCAGAAAATGTTTTCATTACCGGTTTTTTATTTTGCTGTTTAGATTTTGTGCATTTCTAAGGGTAATGGAAACGCACCTGGAAAGTGAGAACAATGTCCGATGTTATTAGCCCAAAAACACAGTCTGCTTCGTGACCATAGACTGTTCGTGACAGTATTGAGTCTTGTTGATACTAGCTATGGGTGCTTGCGTACAGTGGCAAATGGATTTATTTAGTGTTTCAATATCAATCCCTAACCTTCTACCCTGATGGATTAGGTTGGATGCGCACTTCCACTCTGATCTGAAGTTCCGCATGTACATGATTATTAATGCAGTATGCATGAAATCGGTGACTGGTTGGTCCAAGTACAAGATTATTTATTTTTATTAGAGTAGGATTAAGATGACAAAAGCTTCTTATAGATTTATAGTCTGTTTTCTTTGGGGTTCCGCAACTTGGCCAGCTGGAGGAATAGTATTTTGTCGATTGCAGCAAATGTTCAAAACTGATTCAAAAACTAACTGGTGACGCATGCCCAATGTACTCCAGCGACAACCATATCAGTGCAATGCCTCAAATATGAGTCTGTGTCCGTGTGCAGTGACGAAGCAGACTGTTTTTTGGGGGCTAATAACATCGGATATCGTCCTCACTCTCTCTATGTGTTTCCGTTACCCTTTGAAATGCGCAAAATCTAAATAGCATAATAAAAAAACTGGTAAATAATCACAATTATTATCATAAGCCATCCTACTACATTGTTACAGGTGAAAGAATTTCTTGAAACTTCGTGCAAACGAACTTGGCATACTGCACCTACTTTTTACCAAATATTTAGGGTGTAGTGAAACGGGGTAGTTGAAAAAAAGTGCAAATGGTGATACAAGCAACGGACTTCGCATATATCCCCATAAATCAAAATCAACCTCCGGCCTCTTCAATTTATAGTTATATCTAAGATGGCCGACACGTTTTCAAAATGGTGGCAAATTTGGTCTATATTTTGAATATTTTCAGCCTATAAGCTACAAAAATTGCATATTTTCTACACAATCATTGTGAATTCATATATCTTGGCATTCTTACAGTCATAAAGAGATAAACTAAACCAATCCTTCCAATCCTTATCCTTTTACCACCTATACAACATGTAAACACTTTCAGATATGGGATACAACTAGGCTCAGATATGTTACAATCCTACCCCTAGCCCGATCATTCATCCAATGCTATTTAATTCCCGTGTGATCTGTACACTTTCCAGAAGACTATAGCCCTGTCTTCTTTGGCTCGGCTCTCCCGCGCTGGCACATCCTGTCAACTCAGGTGCAGCTGTTTAACTATAAAATGGGGCTAGAGAAACAGCATTTGGGAAACTAATGACAAATTTCTACCATTAGCTAGCATTGAACCCCATGCTGAGTTTCACAGCTATAGTGTCAACCAGTGTACCCTGGTAGTGCAATGACACTACACTATTACAATGTTATACTTACCTTTATGTTCATGTTTTCAAATTAGAATGAAAATTAATTAAAAAGAGCTTAATTATTTTCTTACTTGCATAAATAAACTGATCCAGCTAGATTTACCCCAGATCAATCTATTACCTGACCTTTTAGCGCACATATGAACTTATACGCAAATATTTTGCTCTTTGGCGGCCATTTTGGATATGATGACAGCCATCTTGGATGTTTCTAGAAACTATTTTACATAATCTTAGTACTTGTAGGCTTGCTCTCAATATTTTAGCATAAACTGACAATGATAAAGAAATGTTTAAGTGATTAAGGAATTAAATGTCCATATTCATATATCGGAAGGAAGCCATTTTGAAAAACTGTCAAATTCTGTGTGGCCGGAGGTTGATTATGAGACAGGAGACAAAGAAGAATAGTTATGCCGAATTTCATGCTTGTATCACTATTTGCACTTTTTCCCTGCTATTCTCAAGTTACCCGCTCCACTAGTGGATCACCTTGGGAACTATATTAATTTTAATGTTAAACTTTCAATTTGTGATGAAAAAACTTAGCCAAAATATTCTTTCTATGGCTTCAATTCCTCCTGAGTCTCATACTTTCAAAGCAATGAAGCCTTGTTTGGTGTCAAATTGTTCCTTGGGATGACAGCAAAAATAACAGTTATACATTTTAGAAATGCACTGTGATGATCTACTTTTCAGTTCACAAAGTGATTTCTGATAATGTTTCTCAAATGAATGCAGCAACAAGCAATAGTCTGTTCAGGTATCTTTATTTGGACTAGTAAATTTTCAGAAAAGTATCATGGTACTGCGTGACCACAGTTTTGGCCTGCATGTCTAAACTCTGGCCTGCGTGCCCAACTTTTTCTGGTTCAGAGCATATGCGCTCCTTGGTCCAAAAGTTAGTCTGGAGGGTTGTTGGGTGAAAAAAGTCATCAGTTTTTCTTTTTGGTATGTTTAAACGTGTAAAGTAATTGTATAGTACTGTGACAGGGTTTAGATCAAAGCTGCCAAGAAATTCTGCAGGGAGTTCCTGTTCATCTACCTTCCTGTGTGCTTTTACTTCGAACCTGTCAGCAGATGCCTCGCTTGACAGCTGGAGGTTACACTGAACTGTTAATTATGCGCTTCAGTTGTACCAAATTAGGGCTGAAAAGCGCACATGAAGGATGGTAGATCTCCAAGAGATGGGCTGAGAAGACAGTTCAAGCACAGTACTTCTGCAGCAGCATGATGGTGAAATGGGTAGCATTGACATTGAGCCAACAGAAGGCTGTGGATTCAAATCTGTGTCAACCTGACTTTCGGTATTGACTTTAAAACTTCTCCCCATGTTCATGCAGGTTATCTCCATTTTCTCCAGTTTCCATCCACAGTTCAAAGACACGTGTGATAGTTAGAGGCGCTCATTTTTCCCATAGGTGGGAGTGAACAATGTCTGAATGAGTCAGTACTGTGCAATGGATTGGCGGATTAGATAATGGATGGAAGATAATGGGCAAGCGAACACGAGGTGGTCGAGTGGGATAGATACATGGGTGTAACAAGGGAACATTGTCAATGAGCTCATGGCGATCGACTAATGATCAAAACATTGTTTTGACAGCTTATGGAACTGCTCCATCAAGTCCTGTTTCGGGGGCTCGTCCGGGAAACACATCCCTCTGAAACATGGTAGCTCTCTACAGGAAGGCAGACTGAGACAAAGAGGAAGACACAGATATTAATGGAGTCCATGCGACAATCAGAGAGGCTATTCGGAGCCTTTGGGCAAAAACTAACTGAATGCTCGGTGAACCGTGCAGGCGTATGAGCCAGAGATGGGAGATAAGTGCAGAGATGCAAGATTACGCTCATTTCCCTTCATCTCCTCTCATCTTTCCTTCCTCTGTATTGAATCTTGCAAGATTCTTGCCTATGATTGATGGACCCTGCTTTGAGAACTAGCTGGTGGTGGAGTGTCTTGCCTGAGGTGATATTATTCCAGGCCAGCTGTTGAGAGCTGCCTTCTTTTCTGCTGCAGACATCTGCCGTTATCACAGCGGATATTATTTATTGCTGTGCTGGACCGTGGCCATCAATTACAATTTAGCCACAAACCTGTAAAAACAGAATTTAATGGAATATTTTGTGATGCGATAAATTTTGGTTTTGCTAAACATCAATCATTATTTTATTTGCACCTATTTTGGAAAGCATTTGGAAACAGAGACGTGGCAAAAACACAGTGTAAAAAAATATATACACAATGCTGAAACAAAGACAACGCAATGCCCCATAACTATTGTTATATGCATTATTACCTCCACCATGCAAAGTTGGCAGGAGGTTATGTGATCGGTGCCTTTTGTTTGTCTGTTTGCTAGTGAACAAGATGACTCAAAAACCAATGAACGGATATCTCTGAAATTTTGTGGGTGGGTCGCTATTACATCAGGATGGACCCTATTGATTTTGACTGCAATCAGTCAAACAATATGGCCGCCACGGCAGCCATCTTGACTTCTTATGACATGCGAAAACTGAACTTTGCTCCCATTCACCAAGATTTGGACTGTACTGCCATGGCAGAGGTTTGCGCTCAAGGAGTGCCTCTAGTTCATCATTGTAATTAATCTTAAGCTCTACCCTGTGGAAAAAGTGTGCTGTGTGATATTGGATAATCCTTATAGTGCTTATTGTAGTATGCTTTATCCGTCAAATTACTATTTACATTCAGTTATCACTCTTTGAATGATATGCGGTTCTGACAAGGGATATGGTCACTCTGAAAAAGTTAAAAGAGAAGAGTCACAGAACTTCTGAGAGCTGACTTTGAGCACATTTTTGTTCTTCGCCAAACTTTTGCCTCAGTTTGCCTTCGTGAAGAGTGATTGGCTAAATCTTGTGATAAAGCGAGGTAGCTGGGGCCATAAAAAGCAGCTGTGTGATTGGTTTCCCTGTGATGGCTGGAGCTCTTTGCCGGAATAGTGTTGCAGCTTAAGTCATGTTAGAGGATGGCGGATAAAATGGTTCTCAAGGTCATCAGTACCGGCAGAGAAGAGTTGACATTTTTACCCTCACTGGCAGCGTGGGAGAGAATGACAGATAAAAACACAACCTCCAAGCAAGAACAGAACTGCAGGGTTCGATATTGTCTTTGGCCTCCTCTGGAGACAATTAGCAATACCTGTACCTGAAAACAATAGAAATGTCAATGCTAAACACTAAATCCTTGATTGAACTTAAGAAGAGGGTACATACGGTGCGTACCTTCGTGTCAAAACGTACCATATTCCGGACCATACGTGCTGCTTTTTTTTTTCATTTAAAATGAATTATTCAACAGCATAATACATAAAAAATGTCTGGCAAAATCTATTGACTCATGAATAAAATATGAATTTCTGGCTAATTTTTTTTCTCTGTTTATCTCTTTCCTAGCTGCCTTCCTTAACCGATTTTCTGTGGTTTAATCTGTTGTTTATTGTCATGGAGGGAATACATTTTCCCCCAAAAGCTGTTTTGAAAATGTTTACACAGGGTACGCAAATGAGACGAAAGCCAACATGAGTGTGTCTGCGTAAGTGCTTGCGTGTGTGCCTAAGTACGTCTGTGTGTGTGTTTGTGTGTGTGTGTGTCCGTTAGCGTGTGCGTAAGTGCTTACGTGCGTTTGTGGGGAAAAATCTGTTTTAATAAGTTGCATGTGTATCGCTCAAAATATTTAAGTCAAAAAGTCCTGTCTAAATGGTTTTTCAGGAACACGCAGTTTAATGAAGCACTTTCCACGCTTCCTTGTACGGAACCTGCATTTACTCCCATCAACATATCAAACCGTATTCAACATTAACATTTTGTCCTGTCGTTGCCTTACAGCCTGTCTCTGAGGTAGCGTTCATAATTGTAAACAGGCATCACAGCTCAGGAGAGAGCAGATAATAGGGACATGACAAGCGTTTAATTAACTCTGCTCTGATTCCTTTCGAGCACTTGCATGGGGGTGGGGTCAGTGAAATTTAAAGAAAATAAATGTTAACATCAACAACAGGTACTGCAAATTGGGGCCAAGTGGTCTGCAGTTTTTGAAAGTTACCAACCACTCTCAACAACTGCCAGTCTATCTGACCTGTTAAAAATACAGCACCAATACTGATTTGGATGGCTTTGTTTTCAGATAGACGGTTGGCTGCTTTGACTGGTGCTTTATTGACACATTTCACTTCACAGCCTAGTTGTCACTGAGATGTACGACCCAACTGACTAGTCTTGCATGACAAGCTTTGCCTGGTGGCACAGTGGGTAGCAATGCCACCTCACAGCATGAGAGTGTGGGTGTGAATTCAGCCTGAGGCCTATCTGCGTGGAGTTTGCATGCTCTCCCTCTGTTCGCGTGGTGAGGTACTCCAGTTTCCTCCCAGAGTCCAAAGACTTACACGTCATGCTGATCAGAGACTATGAATTGATAATACTGTGGGCATGTGTGTGTGAGTGAATTGTTGAACTGTACAGGGGCGTGTTCCGGCCTCGTGCCCATTGAATGCTGGGAGAGAATGACGGTGAACCTGACCAGGAAGCCAGATTATTTTTCAATGTCAAGTTAGGGAAAAATTCAAGTTACGCACAATCTGATTGGCTAACAAGTCCAGTTAGGTTCAATTTGATTGGTTTAAGCGTGGCTCAGAGTTGAAGTGGTACCACAACTAGGTTGGGGAAAAATAACCACACGGCCAGGGATAGCCTGATTAGACAATTGATACCTGGACTGTATTGTGTGCATACAACAGTTTATGCATAAAACATCCTTTTCAAGGATGAGACAAAGTACTAGGAGAAATGGATGGAAAATATGGATTCCACTGAATGATAAACAGCCATGTTTGTACGAACTCTGCTGCAAGCTGAGTTTAGGATGTTCTGTTTTCATGCATAAAGTGGTGTCTGAAATTAAGGTATATCCAAATTTTAAAAATTAGAAAAGGCAAGGCAAGGCAAGGCAACTTTATTTGTACAGCGCATTTCATACCAAAACAGCAGTTCAATGTGCTTTACAGAAAATTGAGGCAATGGCCTCACCAGAGCAGTCTAATGCATCATGCATCATAATACAGTTTAGTAATATTGACAGCAGAGGAGGCAAAATTTAGATTAAAAACAAACAGACAAAAATGAAATAACAATAATAAGAATAATGATAATTATAAGACCTGTAAGGTCCTCTAAAACAATACTGTGTACTGTGTATTTTACAAAAAACTCCATTTACCATAATGCTTTGTGTTTGGGAATATTTTCACTGTTCTGATGTGACAAACTGTATTAGCTAATCAGATGTATTTCTTCTGTTTTTATTTGAATTTTATAATCCACCAATGGTGGTTAGTACATGTTTTGTGCTCGTGCTGATTACCGGAGACCGTTGGGACATAGCTTGGTACGTTGGCCGTTTTTTTTTTTGGAGCGGAGACAGCGACAGAGCCTGGTGTGATTCAACGGTTAAGCTTGTTTTTTTTCCCTTGAAGTTTCTGATAACCTCGCTAAATATTAGCGATAGGGTTACGGATTTCTTCAGGCTAAGGTGAACTTTATGGGCTGTTGAAGACCTGGGACTGGCGGCGTGAGTGCTCCGCGTCGGAGGAGGACTCGGTGCTGGACCAACAGGGGTCGTAGTGGCACCGCCAAGCTGCGTGTACCGCTAGGCGAGCCAGAGCAGATAGCGATCGGTTAATCCCCCCCCAATCCCCCCCCCTCCATGCAGTTAGTCTGGAGGCTGGTAGAAAGACACAGCCGTAAGCTTCAGGACTGAGTGGGAAGACTGTTCGTGAGTTACGCCCCACACATTTTGCTACGAGCGAGTCGAAGCAAGGGCACTGTCGCGGTTGCTACTTTGCCTACGGCTCAGAGAGCTGTGGATCATTGGCGGAGCTAACGTTTGCTCAAAAGCTGACGTAACCTTTGTGCACCAACATACGGGCCCCAACTGTGCGCTGTGTTTTGTTTTTTTTAGATCTTTGTTAATTATAAATCGCTGTACTTGTTATTCATACGGGAAATCACTTAATGTGTTGTATATTAAATGTTTTCACTTTCATGGTTACATATCAATAATATTTCCTATTATTATTATTATTGCTTATTAATAAATATAATCATTATTATTTAATTCTATCTGGGGTGTTGGCAGCTCATTTTTTTCACCTGGCTAACGGTATTGCCATGAAGAGTGCTATTTAGGTAGCTTAATGAGTGTATTGTAATTGAATACACTACAGTTACATAGCTAGAGCATTCATTATAATAGATTGAACATAATGTATTTGAATTCTGGGGAGATACATCCTGCACTGGCTTGAGGGTAAGTGTAGTTTTTCCACAGTGGAGGCACCGCGCTACTAAATTTGTAATCATTTATAAGTATTCATATTCCTATTTACTACTACTACACAGTTATTCAATTACGCTTGTGGTATAAGGAATCTCAGCCAGCTCACCATTCCACCGCTGAGAACTTCGGATCCTGTTGCGCCATTATTTATTGTGATTTAGGGTAACTATAAGTAGCCTGTACTGTGCTGGGTGATTAACACCCGTCCAAAAAGGGGTTACATTTTGGAGGCACCGCTGGGATTTTCCTGTTTACCAGAACGAGTAGGTAGCTGTGTTTTGCTTAGTGTTTGTCTTGTTTTAGCCCAAGTTTTTGCTGTTTTGCTGTGCACCTTTTAACATGGACCTTAGTCAGGCTGTTGAGTGGAGCCGTGAGGAGAATGTTGATTTGTCTCATGCAGCTGTTCTTAGCAGAGTGCCACTGGAGGCTAGTGATGATGTGGTTACCCATGTGCTCAGTACAGTCAAGGTTCTGGGTAGGACCCAGATCCGTGGTCGCCGTGGTGACAAAACTGGTAGGCACCTGTACATTTTAGTGGAGTCTTCTGCTGAGTTGGATCAGAGCTCTGTCCCTCCTGAAGTGGGAATTGCAGGTGAGGCAGGTCCATGGGCTGTTCATGTAGTGAGTAGTTTGCTGCCTGCTAGTCCTGCTCCTGAAGGGTATGATTTTGAAGCTAAGCTGTTGGCATTGTTGCAGAAGGAGGGTAAGTCCATGGGTGATGTAAAGACAGCTGTTCTGGGCCCTCAACCTCCTAAGCCTGATGTCAGCATTGATCTTGTGAATGCCATAGGTCAGCTCGTAGACCGCTGTAATCAGGCATCTGTTGATGCATCTGGCTATAGAAAACTGAGGCTGTTTTCTGGATTACGACCTGTTCCTCCTGGTGAGGAAGAGTATGAGGTGTGGATGGAGCAGGCTATTCAGATGGTTACTGAGTGGCAGTGCACTGATGCTGTGAAGCGGCAACGCATTGTTGAGAGTTTGCGTGGGCCTGCTGCGGATATTATTAGATTTTTGAAAGTCAGTAACCCGTCTGCCTTGGCTTCTGATTATGTCGCGGCTCTTGACATTACTTATGGGTCCACAGAGTGTGGAGCAGACCTTATGGCTTCGTTTCGCTATACTTTTCAAGAGGATGGAGAGAAACTGTCTGCTTTCTTGTACCGCTTGGACAAGCTTCTTCATCGCGCTCTTTTGAGAGGAGGGATTGATGCTGCAGGTCTGAATCGTGCACGCCTGGAGCAGCTCTTCAAGGGTGCTCTCACCAATGACCTTGTGGCTTTGCGTGTGCGTGTGATGCACACTTTGCAAAATCCGCCTTCTTTTTCGCAGCTAATGCGAGCAGTGAGAGAGGAAGAGCACTGGGTAAGTGCTAGAGAGAGTGCAAAGGTTTCTGCGACCACTTCCACTGTTCGCCAGGTCCCTGTGACAGCTGCTGTCACTCTTTCCCATGAGCCTGTTACTTCAATAATGTCTGATGTGGACAGTCTGAGGAAAGAGGTTAAGGAGCTGACGTCTTTAGTAACTAGAATGTTGACCGCTAGTACAGCGTCTTCTGCTACTCCACCAGTCTCACAGTGTGGCTCAAGCCAGGGCACAGGAACCACTGCTCCAGCTGCCCCCACAAGGGCTGTTTCTTCTGCTTCTTCAAACTTGCTTAAGTCAATGGCAGCCTCTCCTGTTCCTGCCATTTTCTGTTATAAGTGTGGAAAGGACGGCCACACCAAGCGAGAGTGCACACGTCCTGAGAACTTGAGATTGGTGAATCAGAAGCTGCTTAAGAGGGTCACGCAGCAGGGAAACTTCCCCGGAGCTCCATCACATAAGACGCGTTCCGCTCATTGCTCTCCTCCAATCAAAGTCAGCCAATCACAATTACCATCTGGGTTAGTGGGGCCCTCGGCTGAGGTGCCCGTGCAGATAGAGGGCATCTATGCTAAAGCTTTGCTTGATAGTGGTTCTCAGGTCACCATCTTGTATCGTAGCTTTTACAATACATACTTGAAGCACCTGCCGCTGCAGCCAGTGGAAAGTCTCGAAATATGGGGTTTGAGCTCTCACAAATACCCATATGATGGATATTTGGCTCTCAGGTTGGAGTTCACTGAAGCTGTCACAGGTGTGTCTCAGGTAGTGGACGCGTTAGCTCTTGTGTGTCCTGACCCTAAGACAAAAGAGGGTATAGCCATTTTGGTTGGCACAAACACTCACTTGGTGCGGAAACTGTTCCACTCTTGTCACGAACAGGCAGGAGACGGGTTTCTTAACACGCTTACTATACACCCAGTGATGAAAGAGGTTTTTGAGTCCATTAAGCACACAGTTGTTTTGCCGGAGGATGTGGATAAGCATGGCACAGTGTGGTTCACTAGAACTAAGCCTGTTGTTTTAAAGCCTGGGCAGGAGCTGCAGCTCTCCGGCCTGCCCAAGTTTCCTGGTGAGATTCATGACTCTTTAGTCCTTGTAGATCAGCATGTTAGTGCTGATGGCGTGTCTGCCCCGGAGCTCGAGGTTAGGCCTGAAGTACATCCGGTCTCTGCTGTGTTGTGTCGTCGCATCACGGTAAATGTGAAGAATGTCTCTTCTAGGGATATTCTTGTGAAACGAGGTAGTCCCCTTGCTCACATATTCCCTGTAGACATGGTGCCGCAGATTCCGTCCACTTGCTGTTCCACAGACATTAGTACACTCTCTTCTGCTTCTTTTGACTTTGGCACTTCTCCTATGCCAGAGGAGGCAAAGCAGTGCCTCTGTGAGAAAATGCTGCAGAGGAAGGAAGTGTTTTCTTGTAGTGAGTGGGATGTAGGCTGCTCGAGAAGCACCCAGCATGAGATTCGGTTGAATGATTCACGGCCTTTTCGAGAGAGATCTCGGCGCTTGGCCCCGGCTGATTTGGAGGATGTGCGTCAGCATTTGATGGAACTACAGAAACATGGCATTATTTCAGAGTCCAGGAGTCCATATGCCTCACCTATTGTAGTAGTGCGTAAGAAGTCTGGTAAGGTCAGGATGTGTGTGGATTATAGAACGCTTAACCGGCGGACTGTCCCTGACCAGTACACTGTTCCTAGAATTGAGGATGCCCTCCATTGTCTCTCTGGTAGTAAGTGGTTCTCAGTGTTGGATTTGAGAAGTGGCTACTACCAGATTCCCATGAGCGAGGCTGATAAAGAGAAGACTGCCTTCATCTGTCCTTTAGGCTTCTATCAGTTTGACCGCATGCCTCAAGGAATCTGTGGTGCGCCTGCCACGTTCCAGAGAGTCATGGAGCGGACCGTCGGGGATATGAACTTTCTAGAGGTTCTTGTGTACTTAGATGATTTGATTGTTTTTGGCCGTACCCTGGAAGAACATGAGGAAAGGCTCCTGAAGGTTCTTGACCGTCTGAGAGAGGAAGGTCTTAAAATCTCTCTGGATAAATGTCAGTTTGGTCGGACGTCAGTGAACTATGTTGGGCACATAGTTTCACAGGACGGCATAGCCACTGACCCTTCAAAAATTGAGGCTGTTGTATCTTGGCCTCGACCTCAGACTGTAACGGAGCTGCGGTCATTTCTGGGGTTTTGCGGGTATTACCGTCGGTTTGTGAAGGGTTTTTCCACATTGTGCCGTCCCCTCAATGAGTTGCTGCAGGGCTGGCCGTCCAGGAAGACGAACTCAAGTTCACAGGCTGCTGACTGGAAGCCTCGTTTTCGGCCCTCTGAGCCTTTTGGTCCCAGGTGGAGTGACCAGTGTGAGGCTGCTTTTCAAGAACTTAAACAAAGGCTGACTCGGGCTCCAGTTTTGGCTTTTGCAGATCCCCAAACGCCGTATGTTTTGCATGTGGATGCAAGCCTGGACGGCTTGGGTGGCGTTCTGTACCAGGAGCATGTTGACGGGTTGCGTCCAGTGGCATTCATCAGTCGCAGTCTTTCCCCTTCAGAGAAGAATTACCCTGCTCACAAGTTGGAGTTTTTAGCTTTGAAGTGGGCTATTGTGGATCGGCTGCATGATTACCTTTATGGGGCCACTTTTGAAGTCAGGACAGACAACAACCCGCTGACTTATATAACTAAGTCTGCAAAACTTGATGCCACTGGTCACCGTTGGCTGTCAGCTTTGTCAACTTACAACTTCAGCCTGAAGTATAGGCCAGGGAAACGGAACCTGGATGCAGATGCACTGTCACGACGCCCTCACATCAGTCTGTCCCCTGATGATGAGTGGCAAGAGATTCCAGCCCCTGGGGTGCGAGCTATTTGTCAGGTGGTGGCCACACAGAGGGCAGGTTGCCCTTCTTTTCCACGTGTGGCAGATCAGATTTGCAGTCACGAGTCAGCTGTTCCCGAGGCGTACTCGCATGTTGCTGCAGTAGCGCCTGATGAGTTGCCTGTGTTTAGTTCTGATGAGCTTCAAGAGGCCCAGAAGAATGATGCTTGTATAGGGGAGGTTTGGCATGCGGTGAATCTTAAGGAGCCTGCTAGCAGCATCCTGACACGGCATCCTGACATGAAGGTCCTGAAAAAGGAGTGGGCTAAGCTCTCTATTGACAATGGGTTGTTGCACAGGACGGTTAAGCACGGTGATCAGCAGGTCAGACAGTTGGTGCTGCCACGGCAGTTTCATGGTCTTGTTTTTAGGCTGCTGCATGATGACATTAGTCACTTAGGATTCGATAAGTCATACAGCTTAGTGCGTGACAGATTTTACTGGCCTCGCATGAAAATTGACGTAGAGAAGCACTGTAAGACTTGCGAACGCTGCATCAAGCGGAAAACGCTGCCACAAAGAGTTGCCCCTCTTTCGCATCTCCAGAGTTCCGGGCCGATGGATCTGGTATGCATTGATTTTCTTTGCCTTGAGCCTGATTCTCGCAATGTCTGTAATGTGTTAGTCATTACCGACCATTTCACTCGGTATGCACAGGCCTTTCCTACTAAGGACCAGACAGCGGTCACAGTGGTGAGGACCCTGTGGGAGAAGTATTTTATTCATTACGGCTTGCCCACTCGTATTCACTCTGACCAAGGTAGGGATTTCGAGAGCAGACTGGTAACAGAGATGTTGACCATGTTGGGTGTGAAAAAGTCGAGAACATCTCCTTATCACCCACAGGGTGACCCACAACCTGAAAGGTTCAACCGGACTTTGTTGGACATGTTGGGCACCCTGGAGTCACATCAGAAGTCTAAATGGAGTCAGCACATTGCGCATTTGGTGCATGCGTATAATTGTACTCCTAATGAGGCAACTGGATACTCTCCCTATTTCTTATTGTTTGGTCGGGAGGCCCGGCTCCCAGTAGATGTGTGTTTTGGTGTTTCATCTAAGGACGCGTCATCTGTGTCACACTTGAGGTATGTGACCCAGATGAAAGAGGAGTTGCAAGTTGCTTACCAGCTGGCACGAGCCTCAGTGGATAGGATGAACCAGAGCAACAAGGAGCGTTATGACCAGAAAGTCCGATATCATAGCCTGAATTCTGGGGATCGAGTTTTGATTCGGAATCTGGGTCTGAAAGGGCAGCAGAAGTTGGCTGACAGGTGGAATTCTTTTCCTTACATTGTGGACAGTCAGCTGTCTGATCTTCCGGTGTACAGACTGAAACCTTTTGATGGTAAAGGGCCAGTCAAGGTGTTGCACCGCAACCACATATTGCCTTTGGGACAGGAGGTGAGATTAGGCCCTGTGGTTGACGCCCCCTCAGCTTTGTGCCCAAGAGCTGTGAGACGTAGGAGGACTAAGGAGAAGCACAGAGCTGGTGTGCCTGAAGTGTTGCCCCCTGTAGTGCCCACACATTTTAGCTCTGTAGGTTCTGATTCTGATTCGGAATATGGCTGTTATATTGAGGATGCTGTGCAACACACTCCTTTGGGAGCCAGCACACAGGTTAGCCAGCCTACACCGGAGTCCCCTGCGCCGTGTGTCTCCACGACATCTAGAAGCCCTAGTTTAGTACACACGCCTAGTGATAATTTGCTAGCTTCAATCAACACTGCACTCCCTGCCTCTTCACATAAGTCCCCTGAGGTGGTAGAAGATTTAGTAGATGCTGATCAGGATGGTAGTCCTCCTGATGTTCACTCTGTAGCTGACTCTGCAACTGCCTCAGTCGCAGTACCCCTTGCAGTGCGTAGGTCACATAGGGAAAGACAGCCAACTAATCGCTTGAATTATGGCAAGCTGGGAGTGCAGAGTGGGCACACTGTAGTAGCGTCCACTCTAGCCTCAGTGCAACCATCCTTTGAAAGGAATAATTCTCATGCCTGGTGGTGTTCTCCACAGGCTCTTTGTAGCACATGCACACACAGGCCAGTTCTTATGCCATGTAAGACTGTCATGACACCCATTGCTAGTTTAACGTACTAGTTTATGTTTGTTGTTTTGCTACTTTGTTTTGTTTGTTTTGTTACCTGTACTTTCCTTTTCAATGTATTTGACCCAGCATGGGGGCATGCTGTTTGTTTGGTGGGGGGAGAGTGTAAGGTCCTCTAAAACAATACTGTGTACTGTGTATTTTACAAAAAACTCCATTTACCATAATGCTTTGTGTTTGGGAATATTTTCACTGTTCTGATGTGACAAACTGTATTAGCTAATCAGATGTATTTCTTCTGTTTTTATTTGAATTTTATAATCCACCAATGGTGGTTAGTACATGTTTTGTGCTCGTGCTGATTACCGGAGACCGTTGGGACATAGCTTGGTACGTTGGCCGTTTTTTTTTTTGGAGCGGAGACAGCGACAGAGCCTGGTGTGATTCAACGGTTAAGCTTGTTTTTTTTCCCTTGAAGTTTCTGATAACCTCGCTAAATATTAGCGATAGGGTTACGGATTTCTTCAGGCTAAGGTGAACTTTATGGGCTGTTGAAGACCTGGGACTGGCGGCGTGAGTGCTCCGCGTCGGAGGAGGACTCGGTGCTGGACCAACAGGGGTCGTAGTGGCACCGCCAAGCTGCGTGTACCGCTAGGCGAGCCAGAGCAGATAGCGATCGGTTAATCCCCCCCCCTCCATGCAGTTAGTCTGGAGGCTGGTAGAAAGACACAGCCGTAAGCTTCAGGACTGAGTGGGAAGACTGTTCGTGAGTTACGCCCCACACATTTTGCTACGAGCGAGTCGAAGCAAGGGCACTGTCGCGGTTGCTACTTTGCCTACGGCTCAGAGAGCTGTGGATCATTGGCGGAGCTAACGTTTGCTCAAAAGCTGACGTAACCTTTGTGCACCAACATACGGGCCCCAACTGTGCGCTGTGTTTTGTTTTTTTTAGATCTTTGTTAATTATAAATCGCTGTACTTGTTATTCATACGGGAAATCACTTAATGTGTTGTATATTAAATGTTTTCACTTTCATGGTTACATATCAATAATATTTCCTATTATTATTATTATTGCTTATTAATAAATATAATCATTATTATTTAATTCTATCTGGGGTGTTGGCAGCTCATTTTTTTCACCTGGCTAACGGTATTGCCATGAAGAGTGCTATTTAGGTAGCTTAATGAGTGTATTGTAATTGAATACACTACAGTTACATAGCTAGAGCATTCATTATAATAGATTGAACATAATGTATTTGAATTCTGGGGAGATACATCCTGCACTGGCTTGAGGGTAAGTGTAGTTTTTCCACAGTGGAGGCACCGCGCTACTAAATTTGTAATCATTTATAAGTATTCATATTCCTATTTACTACTACTACACAGTTATTCAATTACGCTTGTGGTATAAGGAATCTCAGCCAGCTCACCATTCCACCGCTGAGAACTTCGGATCCTGTTGCGCCATTATTTATTGTGATTTAGGGTAACTATAAGTAGCCTGTACTGTGCTGGGTGATTAACACCCGTCCAAAAAGGGGTTACAGACCGATAAATAGAAGAGAGATATTAAAAAAACAAAGTTGAGGATTAAAACAAAGGCAGATAAAAAAAGCAAAGAACTTCTTTTCCTGCTTGCCCATTTGGCTGATTGGAATTTTACCAGGCTGGACTGTGTTAACTCTTGGTATTTTTTCATACCTGATGATATGAGCACTGCCTGAACCATGTCCATGTGGGAGGAGCTAATGAACACAATGCCTGTACTGCGCAGCCAATCAGAGCAGCCGACACAATTTGAGGTCTTCCACAAGGCTTGCATCATGGTGGCCAGTCTCATCACTGCACAGACCATGACTAGACTTATAGCAATTCCCCACCGATTAGAATACGCCACCAATTAAAGCCTGTGGTTGTGTGACTACCGCTATGTAATTGATAGCAAGTACTGCTCAACATACATCACTCCTGCCACCTCTGTCTATGTGCCCCCCCCCCACCACCAATAGCACTAATGTTAGTTTTATCACGTTTAGCTCAGCGCGCTGGGCAATCAGAACGCAGCTCATGCTCACAGTGGGAGCGCCCGCTCAAAACCGCCTGAGACAGAATAACAGGAGGCGAATGGGCCAGAAATTATGGATTTTCATGGTGATTTTTTTTCTAATAAAAAGTTTATGAACCCCCTTTTGAAAAGCCGAGAATAAAATGACTTGGGATAAAAAAAATACAGCATAATATGAAGCCTTTAAAAGCCACTCCCTCTCTCTCTCCCTCCAACTCTCTTTATTCTTCCCTCTCCGCGAGTACAAACGCTGGTGTTGATTTATTCCTCCGACTGTGGTAGCAGGTGGCCGCACATCTCGACGCCAGGTTTGCTCCATTAAATTGCAGGGAGAACGGTTTACAGCTATGCTAGCGCTGTACGCGTGCGCTGCCAGAGCTTAGCAATTCGCCGTAGAGAGCAACCAGCTGTGAAATAATGGCGAATGAATTAGACAATACAAGGAATAATAAAATGTAATGATTAGCATTACTCAGGTGGAAAAGAAAGCAAAATATATGTGTTTGTATTAATATAAGTGCAAAAACATTATGCGCAAAGACTGTGATTATTACATAACAGTGTCATCCATCAAACACATCCATCATTTATTCAGAGGAATGACTTTAGACAGTGCGCTGCCAGCAAGTTATGTGTTCAAGCAGGGGGAAAAAAAACCTACTCCGCTCTTTCTCTCTCTCGCACACAGACACACACAAACGCGCAAACGTTCATTTTTCACATTATAATATAACTTTAATAACAAATAACATTAGAAGATAAGTAATTAAAACCAGTCTTTCCTGTAGTCTATGAAAAATTGTAATAAAAACTGAAATATTATTATAATTGTGCATATAAACTAGCTAAACTAAGGCTTGCTTTCTCTGCCATACCTTCCGAAGCGAAGGACAGACTGTTCAAGTATCCAGTTACGTAACAGCTCTCATCCTTCACAGAGCGGTACAATTTAACGGAGACACTTTCAAGCACATGAAATATCATGTCATCCAAACAAATGGAGATACTCAAATGTTCAATATTGCATATCTGTGGCCCAGAGAATACAGGGATGTGTCAGTCATATAGGCCACGGGATGCTCAGATCTGTGCTTGCTTTACGACCCCCTGTTCAGGGCAGTGAGTGTCGAGGCCATTTTCATCATCGTATGATGCAACCCCTCCTCCCTTTCTCATTGGTCGTTAATGCTCTTGTGTACACCCACACGCACACGCAAACTTGCTTTTGTTGATATTTCCCCCGTGAAGTCCCATGGCCCCCCGCCCCCGCCACCACCCCCCACAGCTTTTGGTGGTCAAAGGCACAGCTCTCGTTAATTGATGGGCTGCATCTGCACTCTGTAATGAGTGACGCACAAAACAGACCGGAAGTAGTTTAGCTGGTAGCCATGACGTGGAGCGCCGTTAGTACATTTCATGAAGGAAAGGAACCTATTAGCTCCTTCGTTGTTTCCTTCCAGCAAGGAAACACAGGACCAACCTTGGTTGAAAGGAACAATCGAATGTAGACTGCAATCCTTTGCAGCTGTGGCAGTTGGAAACGTAATTCGGCCTCAAATTGCAAAAGCTAACTTCGCTGTCGAGTTCATGACGTATTGGAGAAGATCAAATTTCTCTCAAATATGTCCAAGGGTTCCTTTAAAATCTTCTTTGTAACTTTCCTTTGACCCGTGTGACACTTTCTAGCAGGGTTAAGGTAAAGTATAGAGGAGAGAAAAATGTTCGCCTAATTAAAAGAACTCGGAAGCCACAATTATCTGAGAAAACAGGCTGCTATTCTCCGTGCACAGCCAGTCAGACCTAGAGCTGCTGTCCATGATGCTGATGGGATCGTACCCTCAGAGAGGTGAGGAGGGAGGGATGGAGGGATGGGTATGGAAGAAAGGAGAGAGAGATGAATTGTGGAGAAAGGAAAGGAAATCAGAGAGAAGATGCAGGGAGGGCTATGGCCGGTTTATGCATGTAAGACGCGTTGACAGACTTCTTAAGAGAAGTGTTGAGCCACACTGGGGCTTTTAGGCTTAAGTGAAGTGTCGGACGGTGTCTGCCGCAAGCTGTCACCTCCGCTTTAATTATAAATTTATGGTTTTACCACCAACCGATCTTTTTGTGAAGAATACTGTAACAACATTCTATATCCATAGCAGCCACTGAACACGCGGTCCATCCAGCCAGTGAAACTATATGCCAACCAACAAAACAGTCTTTGACGTTACAAATACTCGACTGGCACAGGCACTGTTGGACAATACTATTTTTCTGTCTCTCTGACATCATTTTAGGTATCAGACGCTGTCGAAATGCAAGTCCTGCAAGTATATAACGGCCTTCAGGGTTAGCTCTGGATCGTCTTACTGCAGAAATTACCTTCGCAGTTGTTTTCACCCCGACCCAAACAGACGCACCTCATTCCACAGTGACTCATTCATCAGAAAGCGGGATGATTGCCGCGGCTTCAGGCGCTGGCTGCTCCTTGGCGGCCGAGGGTCAGGAGCGCCCCCTGTGTGTCCTCTGATTAGATGCTGACTGGCGGGTGCCCTGCCATGCGTCCGCTGTGGAGCCGCCCTCCCCCCCCCACCCCGATGCGACACGCCGGGTCTCCTTGAGAGGCAGGGTGACTGAGGCTGTCAGACGCCCTGTCAATCACGTGCCTCCCGCTCGGGAGAATGAGTCAGTGATTCACTAACTGTGTCTGTGCATGAGAGTGCGTGTGACTGTGTGCATGTGTGTGTGCGAGCATGTGTGATTGTGTGTGTATACGTGCATCTGTGTTATTGTGTGAATTTGTGTGTGTGACCGTGTGCATATTTTTGAGTGCATGTATATTATTGTGTGCATATATTTGAATGTGAATGGGATAATTTCTTGGCGCAGCGCAGGATGGCACAGTGTGGCGTAGCGTGGTGCAGTCCACACAGTGGTAATTTTGTACAGCGCAGCCCGCGCAGTGGTAATTTTGTGCAGTGCAACACCGTGCGCTGCCACTTTGGCAATTTGGTAGACGGACGTGCGCCGAGATGGGTGTGGCGGCGTAGTAAGGGGAAGTGTCACATATTCATCAAGACGCAGTGATAATTTCGTAAAAATTGCACACAGTCCGCACACGTCACCGAAACCTCACCGGCAGGTTTCCAGAATGTCAGGCACATTTGAATGCATTGAATAACTAGGCGTATGCCGTCGGAGGCGACGGCTTGGGGTATATCCCCGTACGCCCCCAATCCTACAAGTCCTCAATCCTTGAATAGACCCAATACAATATAAAGCCCCTCAGGTCATGACCTTTTATTTGAACGTAATTTCAGGTCAATCGGACAAATGGTTCTGGAGATATGGCCAAAATGGTAATTATTCCTTCACAAAGCGTACCTGGTGGCAAAATATTGAACCATACAGGTATGATGTCATCATGTGACACGTTGTGAGGTCATGACCTTGCAGTTGCACATAGTTTCATGTCAATTGGACAAATAGTTCCAAAGATATGGCAAAAATGGTGAATTTTATGTGACAAAGCTCCACCTTGAGTCACAATTTTGAACCAAACAGGTATAATGTCATCGTGGGACACATCCTCAGGTCATGACCTTTCGTTTGCGCATGGTTTGAGGTCAATCGGACAAATGTTTCCATAGATATGATAATAACAGTGATTTTTTCCATTTTTTGGCTTCTGGTGGCCAATCTAGAAATGGCAAATTGTCCAAAATCGAATCAGTTCTTCCTCTTTCTGATACTTACTTATATGCAAAACTTGGAATTTCAAATAGAAATATTACTGAAGTTATCACGTAAATTAGTTTTTGGCCCCTGGTGGCCAATCCAGAAATCGTAAATTGTCCAAAATCAAATCAGTTCTTCCTCTTTATGATATGTACTTAAATGCAAAACTTGAAATTTCTAATTGAAATATTACTGAAGTTATCGCGTTAACATGTAGGGCGGCGCGGCGGCGGTCGGACCAAAAGCATAATATCCCCGTAACGCCATTCGGGGATATAATTACAGGAAGCACTAATCAATGTAACTATCTGAATTAGGACATAAATTATAGTATCTATATCGATTGTCCTGATGTCAGATTAAAGGCGGTTGCCACGGGTAATGGAAACTTGACCTGGCTTAATCAACGCAGCTGAATCTGTGATGCAAACTAACGACTTCACATCTTTCTCAGCCAATCACAAACTGTATAATATATATCGAATGCTTGCGTTCTATACTCAGTAAAGCCGCTTGCACACTGGACGCGAAACGAATTTTTCGCACGACTGATTACAGACAAAGTCAATGCAAAGACGCGATTGCCAGACAGGGTTTTAATATAGCTCCGTGTCCGAAAGTCATAAAAGTTCTAATTTTTCCGAGTATTCCAGGAATTATTAGACGTGCAAACTTGGCCATGTTTATGTTCGACCTTCACAAAATGCAAATTGATAGCTATCAATTTTTCTTGGTCTTTTTAGCCTGTTCGTCTGTTTTCTTCCTTTGAAGATGGACAACAGTCTTTATTCTGTCTTTCTTTTGAAAAGTAGTCAGTTGGATCGAACAAATTCACGCTTTATTTCCACAGCAGAGATAAAATAGTGCGTGATCAAATCAATTCCATAACCATTGACAGTGTGAATAAATTATCGCATGCACGATCAAGACTGTCCGACGCAAAATGCAAAATACTCCATGCCCGGCAGCCAGCAAAAAGTAAAAGTATTGATATGAGAAGAGATTTATAACCAAATAAAGAATAAAAATATATCACCAATAAACGGAACATCCAAAAAAGATGACCTGCAAATAAATAAATCGCAGTGTTCATTAAATATTCTGTTGTTAAAATGTTTCTTTTTATTCTTCATTTCGTTATCAATCTGTTCTAATCAACCTGTTTTTTTTTTGTCAGACACGGAGGCATTGTACATTGTCCTGCGCCAATGTCAACTCACTTTATTGAGCAGAGCTTACACAGAAACATTGATTGAAATTCTTGGTACTCTTGAAGAGCTGAGCCCTCTTATCAAAACATTCATGTTTAATATCTAAAAGAGTCAGTAGATTTGAAGAAATTAAAAACAATAATCGACTGTCGGGCACAGAGTTATGTTGAAACCATCCGACTCTCGGACACGGAGATATATTAAAACCCTGTCAGACTTTCGGACACGTAGACACGCATTCAACGCAATCTGTCGCGCGAAAAATTAGTTTCATGTCCAGTGTCCAAGCAGCTGAATACTAGGCTAGTATTAGGCTATTGTCATTTAGGTTTTATCGTTTTTAGTCGGGGAAAGGAATACTGCCAGATTGCTATGATGTCTTACTGAGTTAAGATCACATATTGAAAATAAATGTGTAACATATCTTGCATTGTTGTCCAAAATTTTAAGCAGCAACAGGGTGTAATAATATCAACACGCAATCTATCGTTTCTCCTCCCAATGATGCAGGCAGAAGAAATAAATGAGCAACCGTCGTATTTCATTTCAACTTCATAAGTTTGAATGATCTGACGTAGTTTAGTTTTGAAATTCCATTCAAGTTCGCCAATGGTAATAATTCGCGAATGCCTTAGCTAGCCAGCTAACTCATATTCGTAATGCTTAATATAGACGTAAGCGGTGCTGAAAACATGCCTGAAGCAGCAAAGTAAAATGCAACATTAACGCATCATGCAGATATAGGACAGAGGCTTCTATATTGTAACACATTAAAGGTGAGGAGAGGAGCTCATTTGATTGGTGAAGATTTGACTCGGCTGTGTTATTCCCAAACATGCCTTCTTTGCCACTTGCGCTGGAAGGAGGGACAGAGGCGCGATAGAGGAGTACTTGCACCAGGCTACGCCGGGCACGAAATTGCAACATACGCCTGGACACACCCTGTTGGCCCCCACCCCCCATTCGCCGCGTCTGCGCCTTCTGCATCCGTGTGTGTTCGTGTGCCATGAGTTTCTGTCAGATCATCCATCATTCAGATCAGCCACACTCAGGCCTTTTCTCTCACCATTCTCTTTTTTAACATTTCTTTCCCACAGAGGTTCTTAAATCTCACATCGACCTTGCAGCTAATGATGCACTTTTAAGCAGACTTTCAGTCGCCAGTTTGTGGCTTTTGGGAAAAGTTTGCCTGGGGAAAACGGTCACCTCATATTCTGGACTCGAGAACAAAGACTTTGATCAGATAGGCGGTTTTTTTGCATGCTTCTTGCTAATCTATTCAGCGTTGATATGTAATTTATAGCTAGTTTACCATAGCCTTGAGTGGCACTAAGCTAATCATATTCTTATCAGTTTACAATGTAGCACTTAGGCAGAATGAGAAATCAAAGAGCTTTGCGCTTCCTGGTTGTGAGTATAGATGTAATGAGTAATACTGTAAAGGCTACGAGCAAAAAAGCTTGATAGAAGGCCACTGAATGACAAAAATTCTGGGTATGTTTAGTACAGCATGTACCAAATGGTGGATTGTGGACCAGCACAATGTTGTGCTATGCCAGTTTAAAATGGGTTGTTGAAGCTTCAAAACAGGGCTTTGGGAGGAAAAAAGAGCCCTATTTACTAATTTCTTTAGCTTGCTGGAATTCTACACTCCCCTTGGTTCTATGTGAAAACACACTGTAAAAATAAAAAGTTTACGAAACTTTGAGAAGTAAGGCAACCAGCTGCAAAGCTTTTTTTTTTTTTTTTGAGTTTGCTCGACTTCGATCACCAGGTTCTCTCAAAAATCAATTTGTGCAATTACTGGGAGTTGAAGTTGCGCAAACCCCAAAATTCTTTGACGTTGTTTGCCTGACTTTTTAAAGTTTAGTCAACTTTTCACTCATTACGGTGTACTGTGACTTTTTACAATGTCAAATGACAAAGTATTTTTAAAAAAAAATCTCTCCAGGGAAGAAAAAAAATCATCAAACAGCTTTTTGGCTAAAAAGTTAATATAAAAAAATCACACTTTTATTATGTAAAAATGTATTTGTATTTTGTTTTTCAGAAAATGCATCTACTTGTTTACTTAGAGGATCTCCCACTGGAGAGAGCTAGTTGACAGACAGCACTCTCTGCACCATTGAAATGAAAATATTTTAGCCGATAATAGCAGAGTGAAAAGTGAACTGAGTTATGCTGTAATGGATCACATTGGATAATTGGCTTTGCAGCAAAGCGGAACAGATTCTGAAGTGGTTAAATGGTGGGCTTGTGCTGTTCTGGGTGACGATTCTATTATGTGAAGGCAGTGTTGGCAGGCCGCTGCTCAGGAATACATTTTTATTCATGATGCATAATTTATTAAATGTATTTTCAGAGTGCTGTTTGATACTGGAGTGTCTGGTATTGGTGTACGTGAGTGTGAGTGCACGTGTGTTAGGTACAGTCAAGCACGCGCTCGTGTGTGTTTGAGAGTGTACATGCGCGCGCGAGTGTATAAGCATGTGAGCATGTGTGTTGGTGTGTGTGTACGTGGAGTGTGAGCCTGTACGCGTGTCGCGAAATCTTTAGCTCGATTTCAGCCATGACCATTGAAAGCCTCTGCATTCAGTTGCAATTAAAACCCACAAACACACACGTGCTGACGCGCGCACACACACACACACTCAAAGACATCTGTCGAGAATTACAAAGCTGAACCAATCAAAATTGTTTAATATGCAGAGTGCTTTTTGTTGACTGACTGATTTTTTGTTTTGCAATTTGTTGGTCTGCACAAGCTTCCCAAGTCCCAATTAAAGACTGTTTGTTATGGTGTGATTGATTCGTCGGAAGGAAACGTGCAGAATTTAAACAAATGTATGTTCTTTTGCTGGGATTCAGACAGGCAAATATTTGCTCAAGAACTCTGCAGCAATGGCTTAGAAGAGACTGAGACCAGAGAAGTTGAGAAAACAAGATTTTTGAATCAAGATCTTGAGATCGGTCCAGTGGTGGCACCAGAAAAATTGAAATTGCAGAAGGGGGGGGGGGGGGAGATCACATAGAACATCTCTTGAAAACTATTATTCATTCTGACTTACTCCCAATCATTTTCTAAATTAACAAGACATCCACTCAGAGAACACTCCACACTATCAGGTGCTGCTATATTCCCCTTGTTAAAGCAAGACTACAATCATTCATTTGGACGCGCACTTTGGTGCATTTAAATTTCAGGAATTTCAAAGATCATGAAGGAAGCGTGGAAGTTTCAGTGCAGTTTACCTTTCGTAAAGCATTGGCCTATGCATGAGTAAATCATTTTTCTTAACTGAATTTAGCCCATTATTTTGTTGCCGTTAGATCACATGGCAAAAGAAGCTGTGTTCTCAATTGCCAATGGATTATCACTATAATTGGAAACTCTGTCAGTAAAGGAAAATGACTGAGAACTAGCCAGGACAAATTGTTGTTATAAAGGGATGTTCTGTGACCCTTCAGTTTCCTGTTCTGGTGGCGCCATTGTTATGGTTTGTGAATGTGCTTTTTACTTTCTTTGTTACTCTCGTCCCTGACGACATCGTTTTCTTTCCACATTGGATTCTTTACCCAGCTGGCTGATCATTTCTGGGCGTTCCTTCCCCGAAGTCTATTTCAGCCGGAGGTTGCCACCCCTCCTTCACTGGAGTGTTTGATATGACTTTGCTCACTTCGGCTCGATATACATCTTTGGTCAGGGGTTTATCGATTTACACACACACATATATATATATATATATATATATATATATATATATATATATATATATTCTTTGTTTCTGGGAAGCTTTGCTTCTTTAGGTTTCGGCACTATTGTAAGGTGCCTTGTTAGTTTTTGTCTTTTATTGAGATTTCTTTCTGGTTGCTCGCTCCGTTTCTGGCACTTAAGCCTTTCGTTTGTCCAGATACGCGAGCTCCTTTCCTCTTTTATGTCGCCCAATTACTTTCAGTTGCGTCGGCTCTGTGCTCGGTGCAACTTTGCCTGCCGCAGAATCTGAAACTCCGCTCTCACCAGCCATTACAGCCATTGGATCAGCCTTTAACCAAATTCTGCCTCTGCATTATTACAGGAATAATTCCGTCATAATCCCTGACCAAGACTTTGGCTTTAGAAAGACATGCTCTATAGGAACACTCCTACCAGTGTCCTTGACCGAGGCTCTGGCTTTAGAAAGACATGCTCTATAGGAACACTCCTACCAGTGTCCTTGACCGAGGCTCTGGCTTTAGAAAGACATGCTCTATAGAATCACTTCTATCAGTGTCCCTGACCAAGGCTCTGGCTTTAGAAAGACATGCTCTGTAGGAACACTCCTACCAGTGTCCCTGACTAAGGCTCTGGCTTTAGGAAGACATGCTCTATAGGAACAGTCCTACTAGTGTCCCTGACCAAGGCTCTGGCTTTAGAACCAAAGTTGGTCTCCAGGCACTGCACTGTGGCTGCCCACTTTTCCTAAGTAACTAGGATGGGTGAAATGAAAAAAATATTTCAGCTTGATTGGTTCGTGGAACAATATCTACTCTCTCTAACCATGGCTCTTGTGGCTTTGCTCAGTCCGACTGTGGTTGGCACTTGATCGGCAGGCTCTGGGCAGTTGGATGCATTCCCTCACACTAACACCTCTGGGTGATGGCAGACAGGGTGTTTGCGGCTGCAGGAGAGGAGAGGCCATTGATATTCGGTTTGAACAGTGTGCTGTCCGGGGTAATAACAGGAGAGCTGAGTGAAGGGAGAATTACAGACCGTGTCCTGCTGCGATGTGACTCTATTCAGCCTCTTCAGGGCAGCACAGCCCATACTGAGGCACAGATAGACTTTGTCTGTGTGTAGGTGTGTGTGTGTGTGTGTGTGCGCGTGTGTGTGTGTGTGTTAAAGAGTTAGAGTGCTTGCATCTCTGAGTGTGCGCACATGTGAGTGCCCGTGTCTTCTTGTGTGTGTGTGTGTGTGTGTGTATGCGTGTGTCTACATATGCCTGTATGCATGTGTGTGTGTGTGTGTGTGTTAGAGAGTGTCTGTATCTACATGTCTGAGTGTGAGAGTGCCTGTGTGTTTGTGCCAGAGTGCATATATCTATATATACATGTGTGTATGTGTGTGCACATGCGTTTGTGCGCGCGCGTGTGTGTACGCATGTGGAAGGAAAATTAACTTTCAAATTGTAAACATATACCAGCCACTGACAGGTATCCATACAGATTCACTAGCCACTTCATAATAAACTATTGTTTTCTGTCTGAAATGTAGGTCCCACCTTCCTACAAGCGTTTGGTCGGTGGCTAGTGCCAGCTTTCCCCCACATGTGTGCATGTGTGTGCTGGTGCTTGTAAGATTGTTTGCTTATTGCGTGTTTATGGAAGTGTGCATGTTCATGAGTGAGCCTGTTAATGTTTGCTCATTTATTTGTGAGTACCTTCATGTGGCTGAGCGTATTCATATACAATGTAGTACTAAAGCTTGATCGTGTCAATACTGAAGTATTTAGTCATTGCAAATCCAACATCACATTGACCATATGACCTTATATTCTAGAAAGAAAAAAAAAACGTAGATTATTGAAATGATAATGTCTTGAGCCTCTCAACAAATCAATCATGAGACCTGATGTTCTGACCCGCCCTGACATCATTTTATTGGCCATTTGTTTTTATTGCAGGCTGTTCAGCAGTCACTGCCTGCCTGATCATTAAACCGTCTGCTACGGCACCGGTCATTTGCAGACCCAAGCCTATCGAGAAAGCTGTCCATCAGTTTGAAAACATGCTGCCACTGAAAATGGGGTTATCTATCAGCAATAAAGGGCCTGTTAGTTCAAATGTCAATTTCCATGGAAGTATGATGAATTTGATATGACTTGTTGTAGCAGACAATCGCGTGTTGAGATACCGTTTATGTATCCCATACTGCCCCAGAGTTATGTTGAGGAAAAGTATTTGTCAAAGACAGCACAAGACACTCCAGTCTCACATGGCAATATTATATAAATACACCCTTGTTTTGGTATTTGGATTAAATAATAATATTTTCTTTTTTCATCCCTACAACATCACTGTTAAGTACGTTGTCAATTTAGTCCATCGGTAGTCCATAGCCTTGGTCATTTCTTATTAATTACCAGCTTATATATTAAGCTTTATTATTACGTAAATAAATTGTATGATTATTAATCAAGCGATCTTAAACAGGAACAGCGTGAAAGCAATAGTGCATTTAAGGGTCAGAGGCTCAAGGCATGCCACTGAAAAATCCCCTAATGCTGGCATTACTGCTAGGGGGATGTTGGGCTTTAGGATGTTAACCAGGGAAGTTCTATTGAGACCTTATTTCTCTTGGCAAAATGCCAGGGGGAAAAGACGCTAGTTGGTAGGGATAGAGAGAAAAGAGGTTAAAGCCCCTGGAAAAGTTTGGGGTTAAGGGCCCTGGTTGAGGGTCCAATGAGGGAAAACTTCTCAAAGTCAACCCTCAAGACAGAAGTCAAAGTCCAAAGCTCAACTTGGAACCAAAATTAGCAACTCTGCTGTTATATATATACGACCAGAAGTCTTTCACTCCGAGAAGTGAGCAACGATAAGTTAAATTGGGTAGACGGCATTGTTGACCCCAGTCAAGCATAACAAATAATGTGATTTCGGATCATATGATCTTCACAGTAAATTCGTGAAATCTGTCACTCTGTGCAGAGAAGCCCACCGTCTGAGAAATTTGTTAATTGTTGGTAATTCCCGGCAGCCTCATTAAAATAAACACACTGAATTGGGGGGGATACATTTATGCTTGTTTGCTTTAGGAACAAATCCCATGATTCCATGCGCCTTATAGCTGGACTGGTTTGTGGATAGCCTGCACTGCATTCACTGAGAACTGTGGTGATTTGGGTCAAACAAGATCGCCTCCCCTGACAGTTTCCAGATTCTCACCTGGTACGATATTATTGGACAAATGCCGTCTACAACTCTCAATGAGTCCTTGTACACTTCTAGGAGTAATAGACTTCTGACCTTACCAATAGACTGCAATACCACACCAGGACATTTTAGACATTTGCTCTATGGAACTAGACAGACCAGTCGCCCACAACCACAATTGGTGTAGCCCCCGTGAGCCCGCTTCTCCCTTTATTTGCACATTATTCGGCCAAGACTGTCGCCATGGCAACCAAAATGGACAGGTATCATAATTTAAGTATAACACATGTCCATACCAAATATGCCAGTAATTGGTCAAAAATTACAGCCTTAACAACATCCACAATGAAGTCTCTACGGACGCGGTGGTGGAGATGACAAGTATGAATCCATAGTAACCACCCAACTTCATAAGGGCTGAAATTATGGGCCTTTACTGTAGTCTGCAGGCTAGCTGAAATCCAGTGTTTTATTCTACACAAAAGAACTGTCAGGAAAAGTATCAGCAATAAACGTACGTGGCTTTCCCCCTTAACCAAACACGGAGTAAATCACCCGTAACGTCCACCCGGAATGATCAGGAACAGGTTGTGTCTCATGTTTATTTTCTCCAGAATTCATGGTTCAGGAGATGGATATGTACACTCTGAACTGATGCCACACGTGCAGATTAGCTGCGAATCCTCAAAGCTGTCCGAGCAAACAACAGCTTAGCCCAATGTGCAGAAAGCCCAGGCAGGGTTTAGCGTAGCCAACCGCTAAGGACAGGGCTGTGCTCCAAGGGCAGAGTGCCAGAGAACTCTCATTTATACCTTCTTATTTTGTCTTGTCTTCTCTTTTCATAATTTTTTTAGTCTTATCTTGTACTTTAAAGCATCGTGTGACTGAAAAGTAATAGATAAGACAAAATAAGATTGTCTTCTGTTGTCCCGTCTTACACTTTTATGACTGGTGTGGAAGTATATGCTGCTGGACATTTATCAACAACACAGACATTTTAAATCTTATCTATTTCAAAGAAATCATTTTCTTTTCCCACAGAAAATTTACTTCCATCATTTAGCTCCCTGAAAGGTGACAGCTGTAGACAGACAGTATTTAATATGTGTTTAGATTCCAGGAATTTGTAGATTGGAGCCCATTAAGAGAAGATAAATCTTGCTTCAGGAGGAAAACTGATTCCTGTCAAATATTTTTTACCTCTCTGACAGATGGCTTAAGCCAATAAATATTGACACTTGAACGATACTGATTAGTCTGGAACTTGAAATCTCACCCCGAAATCTCAATTAGTATTTTCTTATTACTTTTCATGAAACACCTGCTTAATTGAATTTCATCAGTGACCTTGGTGTGCAATCTTGGCAAGTGTTAAGTGATGCAAAAACAAGGCGGCCATTTTGCAGTAGTGCAGTGGCCAGAATGTGGTTGAAACAGTAATTATTGAGCCGATTATGCCGTAACTACCCATAATTCAGAGGGCACAAGGGAATGCCCTAATGTTTGTGCTAAAAGTGATTAAATGTAATTACCATAGAGAGGCAGGGCCGAGGTTTAATGACTCATCTGAAATTATGCTTCTTGTTCAGTACAACACATTACTGCCATTTAGCAGAGACTGACATCCAGAGAAGCCTGTGCAATTCTGTCAATTTTTTAAATGGTATGTGTTTATATAACTGATTGGAATAAGCAGTGGTATTCTCTCGCTGCAGAAGGTGTGAGTTTCTTGCTTTTGTGTTAACGCATTTGCTGCTGAATGCTTATGTGCTTGCAGGAGTTCGGCTCCGGTTGCATTTTGGCCAATGCATGAGGTTGCATTTGAAAGGTCGAGCAATAGTCCATGAATTATGGCCCTAATACGTGATTCAGAGTCTGTGTGTAAGACTTTAGAGCACTAAAGACTTCGATGAGCATTGAGAAGAATTTTTATTGGATTGTTTTAAAGTCTTTTTCTTAGTATTATTACTTTTGTACTATAATTAGTAGTAGTATTACTTACCTCTATCAAGGAGGTTATATTTTCACTCATTTGTTGGTTGTCGAAATCGATAACCGTGTCTCTTCATTCCATTAGTCATCTGTCTGTCTGTTTGTTAGCTGTGTATCTCAAAAATGGCTGCCTAGATTTCAACCAAACATTGCAGGATGTTACAGTAGCACAAGAGAAACAAGTGATTGAATTAAGGCATTTCTATGCCAAAGTACAAATACAGCTATGCTGGCGCAGATTTGAAGTCTCGAGTCAGACACCAGACGATTTCAACAACAGTCAAAATCGTCAACCATGACACTTCGTTCTGTTAGTCGTCTGCCTGTTTGTCTGTCTATTTGTCTGTTTGTTAGCAGGATATCTCAAAAACAGCTGGATAGATTTCAACCAAACTTTACAGGATGTTACAGTTGCACAAGAGGAGCAAGTGATTAAATTTAGGCATATCTAGGCCAAAGTACAGCTGAGATATATGCCAAAGTATAAATGCAGCTATGCTGGCAGAGATCAAGTACAGCTGAGACATAGATCAAAGTTCAAATCCCGCTATGCTGGCAGAGATTTGAAGTCTTGAGTCAGACACCAGACGATTTCGACAACAGTCCCGCTAGGTGGGATGTCACTTCGTTCCGTTAGTCATCTCTCTGTTTGTCTGTCTGTTTGTTAGCAGGATATCTCAAAAATGGCTGCGTAGATTTCCAGCAAACTTTGCAGGATTTTAAAGTAGCACAAGAGGAACAAGGGATTAAATTTAGGCATATCTAGGCCAAAGTAAAGCTGAGTTATAGGTAAAAGTACAAATCCAGCTATGCTGGCAGAGATTTGAAGTCTTTCCAATGGGCCAGATTTCCAATCGGCGTGCTTTTGGGTTTTACTGACACCTGGTGGTAGAATGCAACAATATCCTACATCACCTAATGACAATAACTAATGCACAGAGTTGCCTTGGCGTGGCGGAGGTATGCACTCTAGGGCCCTTAAGCAATATCGTATTATCCAGTTGTCCTAGGCCACACATTTAAAGTTCTGAGGCAAAGGTCGAAGTACCACGCTACGAAATTGACCCTAGTCTTGAGTCAGACACCTGACGATTTCGACAACGGTCCTGCTAGGCGGGGGTCATTTGTTTGTTGGTCTGTTAACAGAATAACTCAGAAAGTTATGAATGGTTTGGCACAAAATTTGGTAGGATGATATGTGGTAGTCTAAGGAAGAGTTGATTCAGATCTGGAGGCGATCAGAACATATTCTGGATTCTGGGTCCAGAAGAATTAAAATCTGTCTAACGCAGGTCTGTGTGATATTTCTGACTGGATAACTTGAGAAGCTATGAGTGGTTTGGCATGAAATTTGGCAGGTTTATAGTTGGTCGTCCAAGGAAGAGTTGACTTAATTTTGGTGGTGATCCAGAACATATTCCGTGACCAAAAGATATGTGGCGTGGCAGAGATATGCACTCCACCAAGTGCCCTCTATTTGTCGTAGTATCTGTGGTCATAGTAGTAGTAATTGAAGTGGTACTAGTTGTAGTAGTAGTAGCAGCAGTAGCAGTATTACTAACAGTAACAGTAGAAATATTTACTATATCTAACCAATCAGCTCTGTCGTTTTCTTTCAGTGTCACCATCAATTATTCACTCATCTTCAGAAACTGTCCTATAGCTCTTCAAGATTGATCTTACAACTTGTTACCAAGGGTTTGCGGTAATATTTTATCCTCAGTGTGGAACTCATGCAAGGACAGTTAGGATCAGCTCAAAGGAGCGTAAGGATTGAGCCCCAGTGCCGTCATATTCTTCCTGTGTTTTGAGGTAAATGTTACGGCTGATGGACTAAGTTTCTGATGCCTGGATATGGCCCTGATGAAAACATGTATGCATATTACACTTGTTTATTGTTGGTGAGTTACTGACATCGTGGTGCAACAATATATTTTTTTCCATTCTTTAATTTCACTCAATATACATATCACGTAAACAAACCATAACCTAGTGTGAACAGAACAATCAAGAAGGTTCTGACAGATGAATTTACAGAATTTGCTAAATAAATTAATAAAAGTAATGTATGCAGTCAACTCCTCAACAATTGTCCAAAGCCTCTTACTCTGGATGACTAATCCCATGATTCCTTTTGCAATGTGGCCCGTTTTTAAAGTGTGTATCGCCGATATCCCATGTTTGCTAAAATTGATTCCAGGAGACTCAAACATGAAAGAAATCCCTGCTAAGTTTTGCAAAATTTGCTGCTGTTTATCTTGTTGCCAGTCAGCATGAGGACTACACAGACATGCTAACTGGGACCGAATGCTGATTTGCCAGAGAACAGGGGCTACTTTTAGCTGTCATGGAAAAGGTAATAAAATGGGGGAATACCATGGATCTTCCGAGAGAGATGGAGAACGTCTGGTTCCTCGACAGAATGAAATTGTGAATTTAGATACATCCTCAACATGATTGGATGACTGGCCAGTCCTACCGCTTGAATGCTCCGGAGGGGCGTGTCTTTGAGAGAATGTAAGTGGGTTCCATTATAACGCATGTGGTACTGATCCACTCCTGACTGGATGGACCTCCCCTGGCTCTGATGTGGGGGTGGTATAAATAAGCCTGGGCGATATAGACAGAATCAAATACCATAATATGTTTCACCGAACGCCTCAATATCACTATGGTGGCGATATCATAGGGATAGCCATTGGTGCTCTCGCAAAATATTTACACAAAGTGATTTTTGGTCACCTGTCATTAATAATGTGGATGTGATGACCCAGCAGGTTCAGGCAACAGCTACTACAGAGAAATACACATAAAAAACTGCATCCCTTTACTGTAATGCGGCATTTAAAGCCAGAAAAGACAGCTCTTATGTCATATCAGGCTATTACGTTTCCATAATCCCTTAAAGCATCTTGTATCATGATATAAATATGATAGCGATATACTGCCCAACACTTGGTGTAAGAGAGACTGCCTGACCCAACAAAGCCTGGACTTAAAGCCATTAACAGATGGATACGCTGGGTATGTCACACCCTACAGATGGTCGCACGGCACCGTCGAATGCCTCTGCCAATTGGCTTTTTACCCGCTGAGAGGTCTGGCTCTGAAACCTGGCCCTTGCCTTTATGAAAAATTACCATAGTTCTTAGCTAATTATCTTAAAGTAAATGGCTGGTTTTTAGCCACCATAGTCCATAGTGATACTATAGTTACTCAAACTACAGCAATACAGTTGTGTAGACTATAGTAATGTCATGGTACTGTTGACTGTGGTAATACTGTAATTATAATGTGATGGCTATAGAACTACTCTAGTTATACAATGCAAACTATAGCAATACCATAGTTATGCCATTATACTGTAGTATTACTAAGAAATAACTACAGGATATTTTCATAAGGGCTGACCCAGGAATAGGGGTGGGCATTTATTCATATGTGTGTACATGTGATTCTGTAGGTACGTATTCCTGTGTGTCCATGCTCATAACCTGTATACTATTGAAATGTGCTCTGTTGTTGCCATATGTGTATGAATTACGCGCCTGTGATTGTGCTTATGAGTGTATCTCTTTGAGTTTTTTGGTGTATACATAGACAGTATGTGCAGTAAGGAATCACTGTTTACTGTTGGCATGTACTGTATTTACATTTTATTTACATTTGCATTTTTCTCAGCCAGTGCCATATCCAGGGTGCAAATTTGTTGTAATTTGGCTTATTCAATTCTTTTTTTTAATCTAGGCAGATAAAAATACTGAAGTTTTTATTTTCTTTAATGCAGGTGAGGATATGTAAATAGCACCCCAGCCGCACAGTGGTCAGAGATGGGTCTTGAATATATTAATGTGGGTAATGGCTCTTGAACATATTTACTTAAGTGTCTCTGGTGGAGTACATTCCTTGCATCCAAGGGGAAGCCAGGATTTGAACTAACAGTTTTTTGTTACGAGCCAAGTTCCGCACCCATGTCACTTGTTGCCATAGTTCTGTTTGCTGAGTAGACTGCCCGCAATTTAGCATGGTTCTAATCTAAACTCTCAAGGCTAAGAAATCTGGTTGTTGACCACAATGAATACAGGTCATCGCTATGATTACCGTGAATTACCATAATTTAGCATAGCCTTTATTGAGACTAAACAGGAGTCTTTCTCTCTTGAGCAATGTGGGGTGCAGGGCCTTGCCGAAGGACCCAACAGCTGCCCTGGTCTATTCTGGGTCACAGTGATGTTAGAACCTCCATCCCTGAAGTGCTGGACTGTCCCAGTCCAACGCTTTCTTTACTGTAGCCTGCAGCTGCTTTGAATCCATGGGTCGCCCACACCGTTGGTCTACTATACAATTTGAAACTAACTACCCACTAATTTCAACACAAGACCAGTTCATTATAATTTCATCTGCCTATGATTTTGTCGGAGAAATGTACAAGTTTAAATGGGATTAGATCATTTGGACCTCATACCTGTTGGACCCATACAAATTGAACCCTGTCCAGTTGGACCCCTGACCCTAACTGTTTGGACCCCATAACATTTGGACCCCAAGCAAGTTGAACCCTAGACCAGTTAGACCCCAGACCAATTGGACCCCTGACCAGTTGGGTTAGGGTTAGGGTTAGGATTAGAGTCTGGGGTCTAAACAGCATGGGATCCAACTGGGTGGGGTCTGGGGTCCAGCTAGTCTGGGTTCCAAGGGGTCAGGGGCCCAACTGGTTTGGGTCTAAATGGTCTGGGGTCCATTCAGTTAGGGTCCATCTGGTATGTGTCCGACTGGTATGGGGTCCAAACGACCTGTACTCAGTTTAAACTCAGTGAAGGTTGGTATGCCGGTCATAGCAAAATAATAACCAATTATATGGGAAATAATTCTGAAAACATGTTTCGTAAGAGCTTTCATAACTTTGAATGGGGGAACGGAGCACTTGATGCCGTTTTTTTTTGTGCAGTCCATAAATCTAGACGTACGTCCATATCTATTTCTATTTTGAGTGTGTTCAGTGGAGTTGCCTAGCAACGCATTTTTAATGTCTGCCATGTCGCTGTGCTTGCACCGTTCATCGCTCATTCAGTGTGGTGCTGAGAATGAGCGGGGAACAGATAGAGTGTGTTGCATTTAAAATTGATGATGAGACACAGATCAACTGAGGAGAAATACACTCTGTATCTGTGAAGTTCCGGTGAGGCAGATAAACACGGATGATGTAAAAATGTTCCTTTCTGACTTCGTTTTTGGACTTGATCTGCGCGCAAACCTGCAGATTAAGTCCATAGGCATTGGCTGAACCGAGAGGTCAAGTGGAAAAGGGCTCTTTACCAAGAGGCTACAGGTTTAGTGGCCCAATGTGAGGCATTCCTACTGTGCCCTTTATCGAATTGCAAAATAATGAGCCGAATGAATTTCGAAAGTCATGAATACAATCAGTGGAGGTTTACCTGAATAATGCATTTGAAAATAATACTGCCAGTTAGAAGAATGAATTTAATCAGCACTGATAAATATAATTATTCATCCATTCACTGTCTAATCCATTTATTTATTTATCGTAGTCGTGGGGGAGCTGGAACTGATCCAAGCCAACAGTTCACCGGGTCACACGCACCATTCAAACTGCGTCACACACACCATTCACACGCACCGACACGGTCTTTTTTGTTGGTAGTTTGCCGAATGCATGTCTTTGGACCTCAGGAGGAAAACTGCACAGTGCCTGAAAAACTCCACACAAACAGAGAAAAAACTGAGCAGATAATAATAATAATAATGATGAGGGATGCACCGAAACATTTTTGGCCGAAACCGAAAATGAGAAACACTTGGCCGAAAACCGAAACACCGAAAGAAATTATGCCAATTTTTAGTACCATTGCATTTATGGCTATGACTGTGTACTTACCTAACTAAAGTCAAGGCATTGCAATGGCATAAATTAACATTCACGCTTCAAAAAATAAGTCTATTACAAAATTATTAAAATATTTATTAAGCACTGACATTCCAACAAAGCACAATATAAAATAAAATAATAAATAAAATGTTTAACTTGGCCGCACTCATGAATAACCTACAGGCCTATAACTGACTGGCCTATTACTGGCTGCTGAAAAATTGTAAAATATGTTACGTGACGACAACAGCAGCCCACTGATTGGTCAGAGAGAATTGGCTGCGATCGACAACTCGCTTCCACATTATCGCAAGGAAACAGGCTTCACTTTCCATCACTGACACAGGTCTTCAGATTGTGGTTTTGAAACGTGTGTTGTTTTAGAGAGCTTGATAAATAAACTGTGCGTTGCCTTACCTTTCAAACAAGGTTGCGTTTGTTCACTGGAAACAGGCTTCACTTCCCATCATTGAAACAGGTCCTCAAATTGTGTTTTTGCAACGCGTGTCGTTGAAGGCCCCTAGATGTAAATACTCTGCGTTGCCTTTCCTTTCAATCTAGGTAGCATTTGTACACCGAAGCAACTGCATTTATGAAATGAGTTTCTTTGTTCGTGATCCTGTTTATAGCGAAATTAGAAGCAACGGTGTTTTGTCCAATTCTATTTCCCCAATTCCCCTTGAGAAAGTTATTATGCTGCCCCTATTCTACGAAAATTGCGCCGAGAATAACTTTACGGGTGCTGATGAAGCATTTTTGTTCTCAGGAAAGGGAAAGGTATCACAGATGAGATGACGCATTGTAAAGCGATACATTCCAATATATTCAAACTTCCGCAATTTGCGCATTTGCCACGTGTTTCGCCTTCACTTTCAAAGTGAAATGTTAAATGACGCCTGCATGTCAAGCTAATAAACAATACTTGTTATATCATATGTGTTATTTGCTTCTTTGTTTTGAAGGAAAAAAGGTAAAATAATATCTGTGTGGTGATTCCATATTTTTCCAGGGGTTGTAGTTACATTGTGGAATACTGATGTTACACAAATGCCTTGAAAATATATTGCCATTGTCTATGAATACTCTATGCCTTTTACGGATATCATTGCTTTGTGTTTTTATGTGGTACGTATTTAATGTGCAACCGAATCGGACACAACACCAGCTGCTATCCTATGCTTCAGGTTAGTGTGAAACAGAAATTGCAATTCAGCACTCGCGGGCTTTAGTGCCATAACATGGTGACGGTGGTGCGCGTCCCCTGATTTAAAACATACAGACAGGCGCGTGCGGGCCGCAGTTTTTGCCTGCGTCATCACAACACTCTGTTTCGGCCGTATTGTTTCGTTGTTAAAAGTCTTTCGGCCGAAAACCGAAAAGGCATTTTTTTTGCCTATTTCGCCGAAGATTTTCGGTGGCCGAAAATTTGGTGCATCTCTAGTAATAATAATGATAACTAGAACGGGCACTCGGTAGAGCGCATACCTTCGCCGACGCCACTGAATCCCTCGCCACTGGCGTTGGTTTCATGCCGATCGGATAAAAATTGACCGAGATATGGCCGAAAGTCGGTTTTGACCTTTTCGTGGCCTTGACCTTGACCTTTGACCCGATCACTCCCAAAATCTAATCGATTGATCCTCAGGTCATGCCAAATCAACCCACCAAATTTTATGAAATTCCGTTTGGTACTTTTTGAGTTATTCGATACACATTCATACACACAGACAAACACACAAACAAATAAATACACGGGGATCAAAACATTACCTTCGTCAGCGAAGTCGCTGGCGAAGGTAATAATAAGAGTAATAATAATAAAGTGCCCCTGTGGGAGCTCTTTTAAACAAGTTGCCACTTGATAGGTTTTCAATAGCATTTGACTTTGACATCTTACACCTTGCTGAAAAGGTTAAGCCATGTAGGATGCCTTGCTCGGATGGTACTTTAGAAGACATGGTATTTCCTATATATTTAATGCAGCATGTTTTTCAGCCCTGTGAAAATAAGATCATTAAGTTGGGTAACATAATATTTTGAGGTAATCGGTTGTCCGCAAGACATTCGAGTGCAGCACACAGTCTGTGTTTACAGTGCACTGGTCGTCTACATGGTTTTGTTAGCTATTTCCCTGCAGGCGTTCGAGTCTACAGTCTCTGCTCTTAAAATTTATTTCATACCATCATTGCTGCCAGTTTGTCTGCTGCAGTTTTTCTCAGCACACGTTGAATGGCGTAATAACTACATTGAATGGCGTAATAACTACATTTTGATTTACAGCTGGACATGAACAGTATACCTGGGGTATTTGAGGTTTGTAATTTATGGCGGTAAACCGTTAGCGGCGGGCGCCATGGCAACATGTTGCATCTGGAGCCGCAGGGCGAAGGATTGAGGTCAGTGTCTGGACACCAGCGGAGATAACTAGTCGATGCACACCGAACGGTATCGCTTCTGGAGTTTCCACACTTCCATTCATTTTCAATGGCAGAAACCGGAAGTCTCCAAAAAGAATACTGGGCCGGCTCGCGGTGTGAGGCTGAAGGCGTAAATTTGGTTTGATGTAGGATTTTGCAATGCCACACAATTTGGGTTTCATCCGGTGTCTCTTTGACTGTTACTGTCAAGACACACTGAATGCTGCTGCATCTGGCTTCACACCTCCATTCGTTTTCAGTGAAAGATAAACGATCGACTGAAAGAGGAATGCTGATGCAGTTTGAAGTACAAGGTCACGCATTATACGTGCACTTCAATGGAGATGAAGACAGTAATGCTGCATTCGATGCGTCTCGACCAGTCGCATAGCCAGAACTGAAAATTGGGTGGGCAAAATTGTGTGGATGCTCTTGAACAATCATTACTCCTGAGTTTTTCCTCAATCATTTTCTGTTATTTAAACATTTACCAATTATAATAACAGACTATTGACAATTATAGACAGGGCATCTTTCTTAAAGCAATCAAAGGGTGACATAATAATAGGCTAAACTCAGTTCAGGAAAATAATATACTTGTTGGCGTTCGCTTTTCGAAACTGCTCTGGATCTTCCATGCTACATTGTTGGCACATCAGGCGATCAAACCTGCTCTTCGTGATCGCTTAAACTGTTGAAATTCAATCAAAGACGAAGATTAGACACAATTTCGTAAAAAGCGCGTCCAAACAAATGATTATCATCTTACCTTAACGAGGAGAACTAGCAACTCCTGAGTGTTGGAGTGTGGAGTGTTTTCAGAGTGAATGGTTTGTTTCGTGTGAAAGATGATTGCAAACAAGTCAGGAGTAATAAAAGTTGAAAAGGGATGTTCTGTGTCCACCCAATTTTCAGTTCTGGCTGGTCAGTGCTGGTCTCGACCGTTAAAGAGGCGTTCCGGTGTGCTTCCCAAGCCAGTCGGGCTGACGGCTGTGCGATCATGAGCAGCCTTGCCTCCAAACACCTCCTGCTTAGCGCTGACATTTGCATTTTCTCCGCCCGTGGAGGCCTGGCAGGTCGTGTGTGGGAACAGCTGAAGAATCCCAGCCTCACGCCATGATTCCGGGGATTCTTCTAGCAGCCTGTCAGCGGCACAAGGGACTGCGCCAAGTCATGTTTTTCCTGCGATACAGGGATTACAGGGCACCTACAAATACCGCGAGGTTCTTGATACTTAGACAGAGCCGGAATTCTTACAACTTTCACTCGATATGGATGGAAGCACCCTTTAACCCCCTTCAACTTTTCACTGAAGTTTTCCCTTAACTTAATGCAGATATAGACACCAGCGTCCGTAAATTCCGAAATTTAACTTCGAAATAATTCAGTAATTGATTTCCCAAATGTCTTGCTTCACTACAATAATTTTCCACAGTCTCTGTGACACAAATACTGAGTTATGAAGCCTTAAATAGGTTAATGAATAACAGGAAAATTGGCATTATTTGTATTCAACACAAAGGGGCTAAGAAGGTTCAGCAAATGCATATTGTATCATATTGTAGGATCACTGTCACATACCTATTCTGTGATCATAATTCAATGATAATGCAGACGCGGCAAGTTATTTAGAACAGTTTATGGTGGGGCCAAAAATTGTGACAAGTCTGGGGTTTCACAGCAATATTTCACAGGGCCCAAAATTAACACCCGTTGCCATGACTATAATATGCATTTGCACTTCGTTGTTTTCCACTGAGGTGCATCAAGGACGTTCTTCTTCTGAGAGGCACCAGCGAATGAGTTTCACACAAACAGTAAATAATGAATTATGCAGGAGGTGCCGAGCAACTCCTTTAATTTGAGTTTGTTTAATCATCGGAGCCTACTTATTGAAATAACAGCTCGACACGGTTTCGCTACGCAAAACATTCATTACAAGCAATCAGCTGAAGACGAGGAGCGTTACAGGAGGATGGTGCGATTCAGCTCAGCTACAGCATTTATCTTGTTCTTGCATGCCTCTGATGGTAAGGCGTGGCAGTGTTCAGACTGTCGAAAGGTGGGCGACTGGGTTAAGAGTCCCAGCAGGACAGCAGAGGTGGTAAAATGTGTCCTTCACAAAATGGCCGCTCACATGATCGGGCAGTTTACTGGGGTTGCTGGATGAAGCTGGGGGGAACTATCGTCCTTCCCTGTGAGAGGCCAGCAAGTTTAGTGTTTCTCACTGATCCCAGCGACTTCACCTCAAGGTTGCTCAGAATGGTTCATTTGAGTGTAATGTAATGGAGATTGGAGAATCGATGGCTTGACTCATTGTAAAGGCAATGTCCAAGTCAAGTGAATGATGTCTCTACTAATGAAAGTTTCTAAACGCAGGCAAGGGTCTGGTGTTTTTGGTGTAGACTGGCAAAGCTAGCCTGTCCAACAAATTATCAAATCTCCCATGAGTCTCTGCTCTTGCCCTCTTTCACAATTTTTCCTGGTTTCCCCTCATACCCATCTTTTGAGGGGGAGGGTGGAATTTCATAGGGGTGACAAATACCCCCCAAACCCCCCCCGAGTTCCCCCATCCAAAGCGCCATTTCCTCTGTCTGAAGGGAAGCACAAATGAATGAGAGTGTTGAAGTCACGTTCAGCGATGAATCGTGATCAATGAGCGATGAATTCAATGCCTGTAGACTGAAGGTGTGTGTTGAAAGGTTCGCAGATTTTCTCTTGTAGTAAGAGTTGTTAAGGATGCGTGTGCTTTATTTTTGGAAAGGCGTGAGACGCGAGGGCACGTGCCGTCGCTAAAAAAGCAAAACGTCATTCCTAAACAAAGACTTTGGCAGCCCAGGTTAGTCAAGATCTCAGTGTCGTGTCTGGGCCTTTGAAGGTATTTGATTCTTGAGAAAAGACCAGTAAATTGAGGGTCACTGCATCAAAATAGCATCAAAATCTTTTTTTTAATTTAACCACTTGCCAGCAAGACATGCAGTAAACCTCTTTTCTCTTTTTTTATTCATCTATTTTCATTTTCATTTGTGTTCTTAATTTCTACTTTGTCCTGGCTTCAAAATCTGAGTGTGTGTAATTTCGAAATTTTGTTTTTGAGTCTCTTTGTTTCAGTCCTATTGAGAAACCAGCCATTTCATGAAATGAATAAAAATTTCAGTTATTTCAGAAAATTGCTAGAGCTAAACTTCAGTCATTTCACGAAATGCCAAAAATTATTAGTCATTTCACAAAATGATGGGTTTCACAATCTGACTGTAACATATACACTTAAAAAATGTGAATTTGGGACACTTTATGAACCTTCTTATAAATCAACCTTCGACCTTGGGCCAAAACAAATGCAGGAGATGAACAGGGAAATAATAAAAAATTAAAGACACATTTTTCTGTTACTTTCAGATCACCAGAAGTTGGACAGAGAGGCCAGGATTTGCCGGCTGCTGAAGCACCCAAACATTGGTGAGTCTTATTTGACACCTTGCTCACCTCACTTCAAGCACGTGCCTGATTGGTCCTGTGCAGTCTTCAGTCTGGCGGGGTCAGTCGGAGGTGGACATTCCAGGGTTCAGAAAGTAAAACTCCGGCCATGTTTTACCTCCAGCTATGAGCTCAGGCAGCTGATTTTCCTTATTAGTTCAACCTCTGGGCTGAAGAGTTGCTGCAATTCTTAGGTCCAGGCAGTTGCAGCAAAATACTGGGACGGACTTCTACTTTCTGGGGCTGTATTGTCCACCTCTGGGGTTAGTAATATTAGGAGTATAATATTTAAAAAAATATTTAGAGAAATATGAAAGAATGACTAACAAGAGTCCTCTGAGAGCACAACATCCTCCACCGGAGTTGCTACTGCGAGATGCGCATCACCAGTCTGTCTGCAGCATATGTGCAAAGTTTTAGGGATGTCCTATGAAAATTGTAGACGTTGATTTCGCCGGCCAAGTACATTCCAATATGGACAGATTGGCAGACGGATGGACCGACGGACTAAGCTGCGACATAATCTCCTTTTTGGGCTTTCACCTGCCTGGGGATAAAAACTACGCTCTAAAGCTTTTGTAATAGCACATTTAAAGTGCCTTTAGCAGGTTACAGTTAATGTGTCAGTTTTCTTAGGGGAGCAATAAGCTCCAATTGGTTTACTTGTTGACTGTCAGGTATATTGGATGAATTCAGGGGATCACGATTAAATGTCAAAATCTCGCCAGGGGTTGTGCAAAAATATTCGAGTCACAATACGTACTTCTGGTTTCAGCCATATATTGTGTACAGTCAATGGTTTCAGCAGGAAACTGGTTTTCCCTTTGCAAATTCATGCTACAGGCAACAGAAAAGAGGTGCTACTTTGTAATTGTCAATGTGTTTTTTTTTGTTTTTTTTTCTGGAGACAGGATTGTACATGTTCACACAAAGGAAAAACCATAGCTGTATATTGTATACTGACCTAGCGTTGCATTGCAAGCGAAGAGTATTAGTCACAGGAAGTGCACATTCAAAAATTGAGAACTGACCTCCTTTAATCTCCGGCGCATCAGCCAAACACACACAAGGATTTGGTGATAAAAGTGAAAACGCCACTGGCAGCAAAGGTTGGAAATTGAACTGGGATTCTGAAATTCAATACACTGGATGAGATAAATGAAAAGTAGGGGAAAAAATTCTCGAACTGTAGTGTCTTATTGTGTAAGGAAGTGATATTAAAAGTTCCATAAATTCTGGTACGTTTGTTGCTAAGAATGAGCCAAAATTTTGATTATGGTTGTCACAGAAGAACAGAACATCCCACACTTTCCTCAGTACATCTGCAAAATAGTACAGTGAGTATTTTCTGCATTCTAGCCATCGCTCTCGAAAAAATACACACATAAAGTGTGCGTTCTCATTAGAGGGCTGTTCATATTTTGACGGCTGATTAGTGAGGCGTCTGATTCATACACCAGATGTTCCAAGCCAAGGCAAGACAGAGCTATCAGGCTGGTCCTATTCCGATGTGGGGAAGGTGGCTGGCTTTTCATAGCTTCGCTCGCATTAAATAAAGCAGCTCAATTTGCGATTACGGACATGAAGAGCTGCATTATTCATCCGAGGCTATTTTCGACCTCTTTTTCTTGTGGAAAGAAAGCGAGAAGAGGAAACAGAGGGAGGGAGTGTAGTTTTAAGCAAGTCGATGTAGTATTGATCATGTATTGCGTACTTATATTGATTCTGCCTTTTTTTCTGCAAACTGCCCTCAAGCCAATGAAACTACTTTACCATCTTATAATGAAATATACATTAGACGGACAGATGGGTGGTTCGATAGATAGATGGATGGACAGACAAGCAGATAGATAGACATGCAGATAGACAGATTGATGAGAGGGAGAGAAAGACAGACTTTAAAGCTTCCCCTTATAACGACTAATAAATCCCCAAAATTAATGCAAAGAGAAACATGGAGAGACGGACAGAGAGAGTGAGATGTAGAGACAGAGAGATGTAGAGTGAGAGCTTCGATTTTTACTGGCAGTCAGGAGTTTTTCTCAGTGACTGAAGGTGTCAGTCGAAGCCAAACCCGCCCACATAAACCCAGAAGCTGTTAGCAGTGTGTTATACGTCTCGGCTGTGATGTGCATCTCGCTGCCCGAGAAGTAACGATGAGGCTGCCAGATCGGCTGTTTCCTGATCAGGAGCAGAAAATCCATCTCAGGCTTCGGCCCTGAGAGTCTGACTGTTGTCCTAGTCATGGAGCATTCTGGTAATGGGTCTCAGCTGTGTGTCCCTGACTTAGACTTGCATTTTTGGATTGTTGTTTTCACCCAGCTACTTTACTTTTTTCAGTCAGAGTCTGACAGTCAATTTCTAGACACAAGTAAGAGACTCCTTCAACTCTGACTTGGATGAAAGGATAAAAGCCTTCTCTTCTCTCTCTGATGCCTCGTAATGGTTTTGATTTAGATTTGGGGTCTAGAATTGTTGGCCATTTCGAGTAAGCGCAACGTTCTGCTAATGGAACCCGATTGGTTGGCGACGCAGTTCTCTCGGGTCAGTCAGATCACTGAGTCAGATCACTTTACATGACGTTAGGAAAATTTGAATTATTGCGTTAGTTCGACTAAAACGGGACTTTTAAAATACGTGAAAACATGTTAGTCTGACTGGAATGGTACTAAGTCAAAATTCTCATAGTCGGACTAACACACAGATAATGCAGTGTAATAATGCGGTCACATTATTCCTCCATGTATATGCTTGAATTGACCTGTACTGGACAATGCGCTCCGCGCATGCACCACAATTGACCCGGGCTTTGACCCGGAGTACTTGAAGACTTGTAAACACTAACATGATCAGCAACAACTCTGTGCTCTGCCCAACTAGCAAGTCTGGACAGAACAGTCACAATTTACATCTGCATGGGTACTGGTGCTCGAACAGTCATGCCTTGGGGGCTCATAACTTCTTCCGTTAATCCACGTGATTTATCGAATGACATGTGCGTCATCTGAAAATTTACCTTCCATTTGCCATCGGAAAAATGACTCTCTCTCACTTGTCTGTACTCCTGACCCGCATTCAATATGCACAGGATGCCAGGGGGTACATTTCCCGAAAGCACAGGAGCTAACTTACATAGTTGGGTTGGAACCACAGACTGAATGGACAAACTATGTTAGTTGCTACTAGGGTTCTGCGAAATGCACCCTGGGATGGTAGAGAGGGCACAAAGAGAGCACAGTGGCATTGCCGCCTAGCTTCGGCTAACGCCATAACGACCAGGAATAGCAGGCATCTTTGTTGTCCATGTTCTCACCACTCGACATGCTAACAACTTAGTTGATTGTTAGGTCTTTGACATAATAGATCAATCAAAAAAAGGTCCAACACGACCAAGCTGAAAGGTTACATATCACCACCTATCGTAGCGGAGACAAATATGTTTCGGTCAATAAATCGAATATCCCCCCGTTCATGTATACCTGGTCAAGGACAGCAGTCCGATCAAATGGCCTAATCGTGCAATTACCGTAGCTGGACTAAACTGTGCGTGTAAACGTACTGACTGAAGCTGTTGAGCCCCTGAACCAAGGCCCTTAATGCCACATTTTCCCAGATGGGGTTGGTCTTCGCTTTGTCAAATCAACCATAAGTTGCCTGGCCTAAACAGAACAGCCAAATAACAGTCTAAATCAGCTTTGACATTTTGGGTTTTTAGTGCCACATGAGATGGTGCAGGGCTCTAGACTAACTTTTTTCCCAGGTAGCACTGGTGCTACCTAGCTTTTCATTTGGTAGCACAAAAATAAATTAGGTAGCACACCTTATTTTTCTTTGTTGTGTGACATTAATAAAACGTATCATGCCAGTGATAGTTTTTATTTCTATACCATAGTTTTGCCTTGATATGACGTAAAGATTGACAATGACCCAAGCTTGACATTTGTAAAATGTTTTAATCACAACTGACTAAACGTGAGCAGCTGATTACTGCATGAGCAGTAGACAAAAGGTCTTCTTATAAAGAAAAATAAAATCAAAGGATAAAATAATATTTTACATTACATCATGTAAAGACATGAGACTAACTTATCCAACAGGTGAAACATGACATGATGCTACCAAAGAATACATGTTTCTTGAGATCCAAAAGGATGGGGACAGTCTGAGGACTTTACTCCATGTACTCTGGCCAACTCTTAAAGTTAGGCCTCCTGGTCCTCTTTCCCTGGGAGAACCAGACCTTAACATCCTGCCCGGCATCATAGTCCTCCAGTTTTGGACCCTCAACACTAATTCGGATTAAGTCCTCAACAGTATCAGTATGCAGGCTTGCCCTAGCATCAGACTTGATTCTGTTTACTGATGAGAAGCCTCTTTCACAGATCGCTGAAGATATTGGGAGGACCAGCATGATCTTGACCAGGTGTAGGATATTCTGCAAAGGGCCAAGTAGAGTGATGAAACCAACACATCAAATAAAAATCAAAGTGACAAAATTAATCTGATCATGTCATGTTTAATACTACAAATAACGACACCATATAGTCTGAGCAGTATGGCTCTTTTGTCGTCATGACTTGCCACAGTCCAAGGTAGCTTTTGTCTTTGAATGATGTGTGAATTGTCATTTTCATCTCTCTGAACTCTTCTCTGGCCTGCTCTTTGCTGCACCTATTCCTGACATGAGATAGAATGGCAGGGACAAGGTTTGTATCAGCATAATTTCAGCCATGGTGATGTCAATATAAATGAGACAACACACAAAGCACTCACCTATCTAGGACAGTGGAGAAGTGTTGTAGGAGAAAGTTCAACTCTTCTACATCATGGTCCAGCAGCCCCAGCCTATCTTCTGGCCAAGAGTCATGGTTGAAGATATTGAAACACCTCACTGCCTTCGCTGTTGCTACATCCTTTGCGTTCTCTTCTATCAGCAAAGGACAGACAGAACATGTTAAGTCTCTCAACATGCGCTTTAAACATGTCATTATGTTTAAAATGTAATGCCAAATTAAATAAAACTCACCAAGTAAGCTGCTAAATCTGCTTTTCAGGTGTTTCACTGTGGACTCACAGGTCAGCCCAATGGCTCTGTGCAGTTTGGGAGCACACTGGCTGATTGGTTCACCACCTGCCAGCTCTGCAGCTTCACCTTTAGAAAGATGAACTTCCTGCCAAGCATCATACAACATTAAAATGCTGCTAAATACATTATAACATGAAATAATAATTTGATTTTATATACAGTAATATTGTGGTGTGCAGTGTACCTGATACATGAATTTCCCAGGTTCTCCTCCTTCCTGTTGGCTCTGCCTCTTCATGGCTGCCAGGAACTCAGACAGCTTCCCATCAGATTTAGGTCTAGCTGCCATAGCTTCTATGGTAGTGAGGAGTGATTCAATGCCACTAACAGCCTGGGAAGACAGTTGTATGTATTCTTAATATAAGAAACATGTTAAAGAAGATAACTAATCCCATCCCCTCCCTTTTCTCTCTTCTTTACCTGAGGTAGGATCACATCATTTCTCTGGAGCAGCAGGCTGAACTTGCTGATGGAAGAGAATAGGTCTGACAGGAAGTGACAGAATGCCACAAATGTCCCATCCTCCATGCTGGCTTTGATCTGTAAATATATCAGTGTGGTTCTCATTCTCAATCCATACTAAGTTAATTCATGTTTTTAATAATTGATTAATACTACTGTCCAACACAAAACACAGAAAAGATAATACTAACCTTCTTTGCTCTGCCAGCTATCTCTGCATTGACAGAGGTACCTGCCAGGTGGTCCATGTGCACATACACAGCTGTGAACTGGCCAGAGCTCTGGGAACTGCCTCCCTTCCCTGGTTTTAGGAAGGTGCTCAAGCTCCGGGAAACATGAGGCAGCCACCTTGTCCCTTTCACGCCACTTGGTGTATTCACAGTAACTCCGATTTCAGCACCCAGTGCTCTGAGTTCCCTCATTGATTTGGGGCTCCAGTGGTATGTTTTCCACACAAGGTGGAGCAAGTCGTACACCTGGCCAATCATTGAGACATCTCGTTGAACACTCAACAAAGCCAGTTCCAATCTATATAGAACAGAAAATAATTTTTATTCGTAGAAATACATTTTGAAGAATGAAAATGTACATGGCTTATGATATGATAACTGAAACCTACCTGTGTGGCATGCAGTGGAATGGGACAATGAAGGACCCAATATCTTCCTGCAGGAGGGCTATTACTCCACCTCTGTGCCCTAGATTGACAGCTGCTCCGTCTGCCCCCATGGCTACAATTTTCTCCTGCCAGTTTACACATGCTGGTCCAAGGCTGGCAAACGCTTTCTTGGCTGCAGCATAAACACCTTAAATATAAGCATATACATATAAACATACACACACACATTTATTAGCTATAAAATGGGCATGATAGGATTGAACAATACTTTTATGAATTTTCTATGAAGTTATTTTTGGCTATATGAAAAAACAAATGAGACCCCTTACCCTCTGCGTGGGCGTGCTCCACTTCAATATGACCAACAAGGAGATTAACAGGTTTCCCATCCTCGATCATCCGTGCGTAAATGATCTCGCATTCCTTTGATGATTTATCGGTAGAACCGTCGACCATGAATGAAACGTAAGATGTGGATGCTAGTTTCAGAGCTGTTTTCTCTTTGAGTGTGTCCCCAATAATGCCAATAAACTGAGCGCAGGCTACATCATTTGCATAAGTGGGGTTAACGTTCAGCCCGTTTTTTTTCATGAGTATGATTTCGGATTTAAATTTGGTGAAGGGGAGCTCTTCCTTGGTAATGTGGTACGCTGTGTTGAACTTAATTATCATTTCAGCTTTCTCTGCTGAGCGGTTGCTCTCTTCTGAGCGCTGAAATGATGTTGGGAGGGGCTGGGCGCGACGGGCGATGCACCGGTCTCTGCAAGTCCTGTGCTTCACACTGTCGCCGTGTAATTTGATAGAATGTATCTTGAATTGATTAGTGCCATCAACAAAGTTTGTTCTGCCCGCTACGGTCGGGCCGCACTGTCGGCAGTAGATGCAGAACATTTTTTGCTGCTCGTACCGTAGCCAGGTGAACTCGGTAAGCCACTTTTGCTGAAAGTGGTATTTCTTTTTTTGCCCCGCCGTCTCTCTCCCATCACTCTCCAACCTGTCCGGCGCGTCCGCGACCTCCTCCTCACTTCCTGAATCAACCGTTGGTTGTTCCTCTCCCCCTTTCTCCCCTCCGCCATCTCCAGAGACACTCTCATCATCGGCTACATTATTTTTCTTGAAGAAATCACTGATAGTTCGCTTCATGGTTGTGGCAGTTAGCGAGCGGTGGAGAGTGACGTCATCGCTCTCTTGTGAGAGAGAAAGATGCGATCTCGGACTAATATTTCATTTACGATTTGAACCACAAAGAAATAATTTATTGTCAACCACACGTCCGCGCGGTCACGGCTGAGGAGGGTAGTGAAAGTGGGGTCCTCCTCAAGTCGCACCGGTGCGACCTGATCGAAAATTAACTCGCACATTTTGCAATTAGGTCGCACTCTAGAGCCCTGTGGTGCTAGAAGAATAAAAACATTTCTCTGTTAAAAAACTGCCACCACTCCCCACCCCCTTTTAAATTACAAGCATTTTCACTCAAGTGTTTATAAATGCATACATATTATTATCATATCCCGTTTTTCTGGAAGAAATACCTTATTGCATTCAGTTAAAAACATCCCCAATATTTTTAATCAAATTACTCCTCTCAACATCCATCTCATGCCCGACCATATACAATACCATAAAATTACACCTGTCACGCTGACAAATCACTGGGCTGGGAAAAATACGGGCCACGGGATGAATGAAAAGGTCTCCGCGGGGAGGAAATTGCAATGCTAACCGCCTCGAATGACAATGGCGACATCAAAAACGACCGTGAGAAGACTATTAACACAGCCGGGGTGACACGGTAAAAACGTCACCAGCTCACAGGCAGATGAGATGCTATGTTTCACCGAAATGTGGGTTTAGGAGGTGAAGGTTGGGGCGAGACTGAGGGGCAGAGTGCCGATTTGGGACAGAGGAGTCCAGAATTGGTTTTCCGATTTCTAAACGTATTTCCTAGCTTGTGGAAAGATGGTGCGATCCAGCGTAAATTGGGTTGGCGCTCGTTTCAATGCAATTCAGCGGTATCTGTAACACAAAACATAACGAGGATAATCGTTTTTCCCAGGAAAACCTGCACTCAGAATATTCATTTTGTTTTGCCTGTGTAACACAGTTCCTCTATGTGCTGATTTGGTCTGATTTTGATTTAGACAATAGGGAAATAGACAGCCGACAATTCAGAAACAGATTATATCACTGCATCTAACACCGTTATTGGGAAACTTGGAATGGGTTACCACACAGACATTGGTTCCAGTTTCGAAAACATGGCGACTCCCCAAAAATGCACTTTTTTTGTGTGCTGAAATTATTTTCACCACGGTCTAACCTTATGAAGGTAAATATGTAGCAAAATGGGAGAGCGTGTACACTTGATTTGAGAACTTGTAGAATAGAATGTGAGAATGTGTAGAACGAAAATGTGAACTTGTAAATGCCTATTTTCATGTTCGTGTGGGTTAAATTTGCAGTCACGGGGGAAAAAAACACACGGGTGCTTGAAAAAAAAATGCGAACTTGCGGATTGAAATATTCACTTGTGGAAAATATTCACACACAAGGGAGAAAAATATTAATAAATGTGTAGACTGATATTTGCATGAATAGCTACAGCTACATCCATAAGGACAGATACAACCGCAACTCAGCGACTGCAACTTCTCATATGTGTCCCAGCAGTTTCAAATCTGCGCGCCTTGACTTTTGCAACACATCTTGCGATGTGTCTGTAGCAAAATCAATTTGCACTTGCAGAGAGAGGGGTAGGGGAGGGGAGGGGGAGGGGGAGGGGGAGGGGGAGGGGGTTACCCAGAGCCATGTAGAGAGAGAGTCGCGTCAACGGAGGTCCAAAATTCTCGATCGTCACGTGGTTCATGGAGACGGCGAATAGTTCTCGGAAGTCGCTGGCGGGCAATTTAAATGCGTCTGTCAAATGGGCTGCAGAGACATGTCTGCAATTATCGGTAATTACTAGTCAATAAATAGCGTTATTTCTGCCTTCTTTACATATTTTAGGCTTGAATGAATGTCGCCGTCTCACTTAAGTGACCCCAACGTTAAACAACCGCGAAAAAGCAACATTAAACGGCAGAATTTTGAACATGTACACTCAATACAGGCAGTATTCGAGCAGTTTTAGTGCCTTCGAATTATTGAAATAATTAAGATGACTAAAACACAGCGGCGGTCAGTTGGCAGAAACACAGGGCCAGCTATAACCTCGCCTTTCACTACTTAATGACCTACACCTCTCGCAGTTTACCTCTCCCAATTAGCAACAGTTGCTCAGACTGATAGGCAGAACCGACGAGAGTCTAATTTATTTTTGAAAGCCTTGTTATACATTGCACTACGAAATTATACGGATTTTTTCTTCCGCACATCAATTACTACGAAAAATATGAGTTCTTTATCATTTCTTTGCTCATGTAGCACGTGAAACCACAGATTTGCGTAACTTAGTTTGCGAGGCTCTTTGAGCAATAAGCCATGAGAATCCGTTCTATTGTCTGAATGTAGTGACGACTTAAGTGCGTAGTTAGGTACGATGCACAGCTGAGTGATGCCGAAAATAATTCCTGCGAAGTCCGCGAATTTTTCTGATTTACTTGCAGATTGTCAACCTTGCAGAGTCACATCAATTATATCAACATAGCCAACAGGCAATCACTTTGTAATTAGCATTTCGATATCATTACGTGTCAAGCATTGGTGGAAGTTGTTCAGTTAATAAATTGTTTGATTGTTAATCAGGCAAACTAGAACAATTATGCGGGAAAGGGTGATGTTACTGAAGACCTTCCTGACATCTGAAGGCACGCCACTGCTATTCAGTCAGTATAAAGAGCTTTTTGTTTTTGCTTTTGAATACAATGCTTGTTTAATCCCATCCTAATGTTTATTATGCAGAGGGAGGGGAAGGAACGTTTCAAAATTGTTTAATTTTCTACCATTTCTTCATTTGCTTGGGGTTTTAATCATCCCATGGAAATAAAGAATCTAAGTTATCAATTCAGTAATTAACTTATGTAATCTTCATGACTTTCAGAAAGGACCGAGGACTGTCAGGTGACTATCTATGATTACCAACCAAAAATAAACAATTAGTCCCTGCATTATTAAAAGCAGCATAATGTTCAGTGTGGCATCTTAGAAAATCCACTGGTAACAAGTCGACATGGTCTACAACATCCCCCGCCAATCGTGCACTTCTCATTTTCGATCTCAATCAAGGCCTTTATGGTCTGAAGCTACACACCAAATTTGGTTACTGTATCTGTAGTAGTTTCTGAGTAAAGCTGTCCCCTTTATCTCGGACGGACGGACGCACACACGGACGGACGGACGGACGGAGGTCAAACCTATATCCCCCTCCCACTTCGTGTTGGCGGGGGATAATAATAATAATTTATCTGCTCACATCTGCACTTGTCACTAAACACCAATACATAAGTTCAGAACAACTTTTTCATTGACTTTTTGCATGCAGAAGGTATACATTTATCTAGGCTTGCATGTATAGTAACATTTTCAGGAAGGGCTCATTAAACACTATATATCCAGACAGAACAAGACACATTAACATACAAACTTCTACTGTTATACACATACATTTTCTATATATCTTTATTTTGCCCTCATGTACTACAATTACTTCATGACACAGAAATCTTGAATAAATTTAGAAACATGAATAGCATGTGAGGCAGTTTGTCGGTGCCCTCTCCTCCGTGTTGTCCTTGTATATTATGTCTACCATAGTTTGCTGTGCTGCGTGGGGATGCTCCAGTCGCTGGGGGGGGGGTGTTTAGTACAAGCTTGTGAATAAAATCAAAATGCTTTTAAGCTTGTGGGCTCAATTCAACAGGAGAAATGTAACAATCATTCAAAATTACAACAACAAAGATGTAAGATGATCATATTCAAACACTGCACATGCATTTTTTCACAACCAAAGACCACAGGATTTGGAAGCTTATTGTCCAGTTTATTAAAAGTAAGTAACAGGGAAAGGCCTGCACAGCTGAGGGAGTTAAAACTCAGGGTGCAGAGTGAGTGTCGTCTGTCTCATTGCAGGGATTTCTTTGGCTCATATTGAATTGTCTGCAGTTCTTCTGCTGAAAGAGAGCGGGGGGGAGAAAAAGACAGAAGAAAGGGTTAGACACACCTATATGGGCTTGGATGGGAAATGGTGCTGAAAGATGAGGCTGGTCTTTGTTTCCCAACTTAGCTGATGGACCTTAAGTAGTTGTGATCAGCTTTTGCTGCTGATGTTTAAGGAAATATGGTGAGTGGCATCAGTAACATCTAAAAGGAATAAGTATAAAGATGGATCATGTTCTTCGCAGTCTTTAAGACAAGTAATACAGTACAGCTCAATATTTATACTATTCAGTATGATTCCCCACTTAGTCTTCCATGTTTAATTTTCCAAATTGTTCGGCCAATTTGGGCAATACTTTTTGTTCTCAATTTTCTATTTGGTCCTCCAGCTTCCCTCTCCCCTAACCATCAATCCAAAATTAGCAAAATGAGCAGCGACATAATATTGACAAGCAATTGTCAATTGAATCTCAAATCCTAAAAACTATAACTATAGATCACGTTTTAGTTAATTCAATAGCAGTAAAAAATAGGTCTAACAATCAATATTAATAGCGATGTATCACAGCAACCGATGGCTTTCTGCTTTCACATTGTGTAACTTTTATTATAATAGCTAACGTTAGCTACCTTGTACTCGAAGAGAACCTTACTTCACCACCTCCACTACTGTAGCCAGTCTGATATTTACGTTAATTCTCTAACATTTCACTCCTCCACCCCACTCCGCAAAACATCTCTTTAAGAAGTCTTTTTCTCAAATATCGCGTCGTTAGATGAAATGACACTGAGCGAACCGGAGTTTTCCATTATGCTGCTGCTCATGGTTAGCGCTAGTAACTGTGTCGCTAACTGCACCTAGCTAGTATCCCAGCCTAATTTTCTGCCCTTAAACGTTCAATATATCTCGAATTCTACAAGGGATAATCCAGGAAAACGCTTTACTGTACGTGTTTATTTCATTCAGATGCGCTGACAATACACAGTCTAATTCTTAAATCGGCTTACCTTTGGAAAGATCATCACAAACGGTCCATTCCGCTTCATCTCAGCTGCTGGACTAGCGTTCGTCGCTAACTTCCGGGTACGTCCACGCCAATTCTCAGTTTTACGGAATTTACCCCATGACTTCATCGCTGTTAGATCGCATGAGAAACCGTGTCATCAGTTGCCTATTACGATAATTGGAAAACGCGTCAATAAAGAAAAATAATTGAGAACTAGCCAGGACTATCAATTGGTCCATCGGAGTGAACGGAGTTGACGCGACTCTCTCTCTACATGGCTCTGGGTAAACCCCTCCCCCTCCCCTACCCCTCTCTCTGCAAGTGCAAATTGGTTTTGCTACAGACACATCGCAAAATGTGTTGCAAAAGTCAAGGCGCGCAGATTTGAAACTGCTGGGACACATTTGAGAAGTTGCAGTCGCTGAGTTGCGGTTGTATCTGTCCTTAAGGATGTAGCTGTCACTCTATTCATGCAAATATCAGTCTACACATTTATTAATAGTTTTCTCCCGTGTGTGTGAATATTTTCCACAAGTGAATATTTCAATCCGCAAGTACATATATTTTTTTCAAGCACCCGCGTGTTTTCTTTTCCCCCGTGACTGCAAATTTAACCCACACGAACATGAAAATGGGCATTTACAAGTTCACATTTTCGTTCTACACATTCTCACATTCTATTCTACAAGTTCTCAAACCAAGTGCACACGCTCTCCCATTTTGCAACATATTTACCTTCATATAACCTCAATGTCCTACCTACGGCACATACCGGTAGTTTTTCCTGCAGTCTGTTGGAGGAGCAGTGGAATGGGGAAGAGAATGGGAGGAATGTAGGCGAAGGGGTCAGGAGTCAAGAAAAAGAAGAGTAAATTAAAATTGAAGAAGTGAGAGAGATCGAGGTGTGACAGCCATAGAAAAGTACTGGAACTGTGGAGAGGAGGAGATGAGGCGTAGAGATGGAGCCGTAGGAGATGCATTTTAATAAATTCTGTAGTTGAGATGCAGGCTTATGCACTAACTCGTCAGTTCAATGGGAAAGAATAATACATTTTCAGCAGCCTTTCCTCATGGCGTGCACAATCCACCTCCTTTTAATAACTGCAGCAAAACGCTGAGCTTTTAAAGAAAAGGAGTCACATCTTCCTTTGATTGAGAGTTTGATAAATGGGTTATACCTCAGTGCCACATCTAACAAGAAAAAAGTCAATTACGTTGTGTATAAAAAATGATTAGAAAAAAGATCTATTAACTCATCGAGGAAAAACAACAAAAACTAGAAAGTCGACATCATTAGACAACTGCAGCGAAGTGTTTATTAATAAATGTTCAATGAGATCTTGATCAATATTGATTTGATTTTTGGTAGATGGAAGTAGGCTTTCATGAATTGGAAATGGTTGGAATTGTCATATGAACAACATGACGCAAAGATGCTTTCTGAATGATTTCCTGTAGACAGAAACAGGAATTAGTCAGCGTGCCAGAAGCTCTCTGAGGGCTTCATGTAATTATTGCTCACTGAAACAAAACTCATCGTTTTCGCTCACTAAAGAAGCAGACACAGGGGGTGCCGTCAAATTGAGGTAACTGCGGAGAGTTCCACTTCCGAGCCTTACATTAAAGGTCTAATATTACGCTGGTTTTTTTTTCCATCCATACATCCATCCATCCATCTTCATCTGCTTATCCGGGGCCGGGTCGCGGGGGCAGCAGTCTAAGCAGGGATGCCCAGACTTCCCTCTCCCTGGACACTTCCTCCAGTTCTTCCGGGGGTATCCCGAGGCGTTCCCAGGCCAGCTGAGTGACATAGTCCCTCCAGCGTGTCCTGGGTCTTCCCCGAGGCCTCCTGCCGGTGGGGCATGCCCGGAACACTCTCCCAGGAAGGAGTCCAGGGGGCATCCGATAGAGATGCCCGAGCCACCCCAGCTGGCTCCTCTCGACGTGGAGGAGCAGCGGGTCTACTCTGAGCTCCTCCCGGGTGACCCTATCTCTAAGGGAGCGGCCCGCCACCCTACGGAGGAAACCCATTTCAGCCGCTTGTACCCGAGATCTCGTTCTTTTGGTCATGACCCAAAGTTCATGACCATAGGTGAGGGTGGGAACGTAGATAGATTGACTGGTAAATCGAGAGCTTTGCCTTTTGACACAGCTCCTTCTTCACCAGAACAAATTGGTACAATGACCGCATTACTGCTGCCGCTGCACCGATCCGTCTGTCAATCTCACGCTCCATCCTTCCCTCACTCGTGAACAAGACCCCAAGATACTTGAACTCCTCCACTTGAGGCAAGAGCTCTCCTCTAACCCAGAGGGGGCAAGCCACCTATTTCCGGTCAAGAACCATAGCCTCAGACTTGGAGGTGTTGATTCTGAAGTTTTTTTTTTTTTCCAAGTATTCATATTTTTGAATGTCTTTAAGGGTGGATTATCACACTATTAGCAGTAGGGGGGAAAAAAAGATAAAAATCCATAATTTTTGGACCATTTGCTGTCAGTCATTCACTCCCTACCAAACAAGCTGTTTCGTGTTGGCATTCCCGCATAAAATGTTGGGCTGTGCTCCGATTGGCCGATAAAGAGAGCTACTGTTTTGAGTGATGATGAATTCTGCTCTGATTGGCTGGTATACTGAGTTACCAGCCCCTTACATCATGCCTCAACAGATGATGGTGAATACATAAAAATTCCCTGACTAAAATAGCCACAGTTTTGAAAATACACATGAATTGATTAAGTTGGAAACTAAATCAATAATGAAAAAGTACTGTGTTCAGACTAAGCAACAATTATGGCTGATACGTACATAGCCAAGGGCGTGAAGCAGTCGCTGTATAAGATTAACAACGCTTGAAATTCAAGATTATCATGAACGGACGCATCCACTGCCACAAAATTCTTGACCGACCATTTGTTAGAAACATGTTTCTTAACCGCTACATGCCAATCAACAACCTTCAGTGGGCTCTATCTCCATCTATCTATTACTGGCACCCTGCACTGGCAATGCACAAACAATACCAAAAAAATTGTTCTATATTTATATATTTTATATCGCTACAGTCTGCATAATTGCGCATAATGTTGTGTTATGCATAATCTCCGTTTCAGCTGGAATCTGTTACCAAATCATTAGCTGGTAAAAGGGTGTTAGCGTAGGCAAAAAACTATTTCTCCTTGAAGGTAAGCTGAATTACATTACCAGATTCAGTTTAGCTTGGCCAATACTATAGGCTATGAGAAGGCGCAGCGCCCATTTAACGATTACCTGCAAAATTTTTTTAAGTGCAAAACTTTCACCAAAAATTTCTGAATGCTTTGATATTGCTGGCAAAGACCACGGTATAAGCGGGATAATCAACTCGTTGGTATATATATATATATATATGTATATCAGTGGTGGTTGGTGAACTGGTGATAGGGGAGGCTCAAAACAATCCCTTAAAATTTTCAATTATTCATTTAAATTACCATTACAGAAACTCTGAAAACTCTCAATATTATCAGGTGCGGCCAGTTTTCATTTATAATGCATACCAATTACGACTCTGGACTTAATGTTGATAATGTTAATGTTGAGAGTTTTCGGAGCTTTTGTAATGGTAATTTAAATGAATGATTGAAAACAGGTCATGACCAATCATTATTTTTAAGGGATGGGTTTGAGCCTCCCCTATCACCAGGCCACCAGCCGCCACTGAGATATACATATACAGTTGTACCAAAAATTATTCATACCCGTACAAATTTTTGTTTTTCTTTTTGATATTTTTTTTTAACAAATCAAATTTATTCTTGCACAAATGACACAGTAAGTGGACATAAGGCTGTAAGAAGTACAGTAAACAATTTTTCAAGAAATACAATACTTTTTGCTATTTTATTTGACAGATTTACAAAAATTGCCCCATCCAGAATTATTCATACCCTTTTCTCAGAAATTGATGGCAAGGCATTTTTTCACGATTACAGTCTCCAAACGCTTCCTGTGGTTGATCACAAGGTTTATACATGTTTCCACGGGGATTTTGGCCCACTCCTCTTTGGCAAACTTCTCCAGATCCTTATGGTCTAAGGGTTTCTTTGCCATGACCTTGGTCTTCAATTCCCTCCACAGATTATTAATAGGATTGGGGTTGGTGCTCTGGCTTGGCCACTCCAAAACATTCACTTTGTTGTCCACTAACCATTTCTTTATGGATTTGGCCATGTGTTTAGGATCATTATCCTGTTGGAAGATCCATTCCTGCCCAAGAAGTTTCTCGGTGGATTGCTTAATGTTTTCACCGAGGATCTGGATATCCTGGTCCTGTTTCATCATGCCATTAACTTTAACAACGTTTCTGGGCCCATTTGCTGAAAAGCAACCTCAGACCATGATACTCACGCCACCTTGTTTGACCGTTGGGACCCTGTTTCTCAGGTTGAACACTTCACCTTTCTTACGTCTTTTAGACTTCCCCAACCCAGACACACAAGAACCAGTCTAGCCTTCGCAAAAGCTCACCCGGATGTAGATATACGCTTCTGGCTGTCAATGTTATGGACGGATGAAACAAAGATGGAGCTGTTTAGGCACAGAGATGGGGCTTTTGTTTGGCGTAAGAGGTGAAGCACACGGTCCCAACGGTCAAACAAGGTGGCCGCCTCCATCTAGAAAGTTACAATAAGTTGGTTGATGAGCATGAACGAATAGTTTGCAATCTGTTCCCCTATCTTTCCTTTTCGTTCATGCTCGTCAATCAACTTATCGTAACTTTCAAGATAGTTTCCAGTCGCCTCTATCTCGAGGTACTGTTTGCATAAATAGTCTTTTTTAATACACTACACGTGCATTTTCAAAGTTCTCAGTGCCTCAGTTTAAATGTCAGGGCCCTCGGAATTCTACCGATGAAGTGTGGAGCTACTTTGAGCCTTGTTAATGATGAAAAAAATAGCGATTTCTTCGCATGGTAACACTATACCCGATTCAATACTATTGTAAGCTAGTTGAGAGCTTCGGCTAAAAAGCTATATATTTTGAAATGTTGCATGCGTACGGAGGTGGGGTATTCGGCAAAGGTTAGTACTCGTTATCATGTTTCAATACACCTCAAGTCAATTTCACGCCAGAATTCTCCTTTAAATCAGTGGAAATTTAGTACCTGGTTTAATTTTGGGAAGAGTAATTTACAAAACGCTTTAAGGGTGCCATTAAATGAGAACTTGATTTGGAACGAATTGATTTTTAATTAAATCATTAATTTTGGTTGGTTCCATTGAAACATTAATGTCGTACTGTATTTCTCATGTTGTTATTTTGAATTTTTCAATAGATATATGTTTTGGAATTTTTTTAAAGCATTGTTTGTGCATTGCCATTCGAGGGTGCCAGTAATTTTGCAGCCTATGGTATAAGTCAATGTATTGATATGCCCAAATTAGTTACAGCTCCTTTTGAACAAGATTACTGGGGCCTGTTATTCACACCAATTGTTCATTAACCAAATACTGGATAGCTTAAACAATGTGTTTTTCTTGCTGTAAATTATTTTAGCTTCAGGACACATTTCCACATATAATGTCTGATACAGAAAAATAACTTTAAAAACTTTTTTTACTTTCCAGCGGGAGTTTTTAAAAATAACTGTAAGAGAGAATAAAATTCACACAGAAGTCATGTTTCCAGTACGTACATGTAGCTCACGCTACCAGTTGTAGCTTTACCCAACCAACAATTCCAAATATTGCACATATTCCCACCAAGTAACGATGCTGACAGGTTGCACACATGCTCATGAGTCTTGGAGTGTAGGAATGGCTGCACTTCTTAGAATTAGTTTGGTCAGGAGTCCACTTTTGTACAGGCCTGCTTCAGTACAAAGAGCTTCGAACAAACGAAGAAGGCACCGCTAACTGAAGCAAACTGAAATTAAATGAAGCTGAAAAGTTGTCTGAGAAAATAAACTTAAGCCACTGCTTCTTTGAATCAGCTGACGCTGGCAGAGAATGAATAGATTGATATTAGTCGTCACAGCCGACAACAGAGCACTCGGTTTGTTTGCTTCTTAACTTGGACATCATGACAACTTTGGGCTCCTTCTGCAAGTGCAGGACTGGGACTACGACTGGCACTTCTGCTTTGTCTTATTCCCTGTTTTTATTAACAAAGTCTGAAGTGGGTGTAACTTGCCTGTCCATGGGTTAGCTTATGCAAATGCAGTGCCTGTTCTACGTAGAAGATACCGCCCATTCCATACCATGCTATTTGCCTCAAAAACTTATATGATATTCCTAAAAACATCAATATCATCAAAAACAGGTTGACTGTCCATTTTCACTCCCCCTCACTTTGGTACTGGGAGATTACAGTACATGTGGGAGGGTGAGGTAAAAGCATATTTTCATACTATAGGACCTTTCAGAGAATCCGCACATGCTGTGTAACATGATTACATGTGTTTTTAGATGAAAATGACTCAAAAAATGGAAAAATATCGGAGGGGGCGGGGGGGGTAGGGGGATTGTGGGTGTGAGTCATGATGGCTAAAGCCTTGAATAGAGCTGTGGTGAGCGATAGCCCTAAATGTCAGATGAGCTGTACGGCGACGCGATAACGGCTCGGCTCGACTGGTGGGCCGCACCGCCGTGTAAGAAGAGCTCACACCTATGTGAATGGCTTCTGGGAAGATGAATGTGTAAGCGGGCACTCCTCTGAACTGACTGCAGGACCTGGGTGATAAAATAAAATTGGGTCCAACAGGAAATGGCGAGATTTAGTAAATAAACAAGCAAATAAATAAGTGCATTTTCCTGTCTGCACCTCTAATTTACACCCCCGTCGCAGTCCCTGTGCCCTGAGACCTCGTGCAGCCTAAATGCTCAAAACATGAAGATATGCTGCTGGGTATACACTCCTGGGCAAAAAAAAATGGGCCAAGCCCCAAATGGCAAACTATTTAGCTTTTAATGATCTCAAAGTGGAAATAGGCAACTTTTTTGCTTCTCCCCCAGCATTTCCAAGTGGGATTTTTTTTTTTTTTTTTTTCCGCTGTTGCAAATATAACAGTATTGCTCTCTGCTCAGAGCCTAGCTTTATGAAGAAATGATCAACACCAATTTGGAAATAAGGCACAGCAAGCATTTTCACTGAAGAGGTAAATTGACATTGTCACAGTTTTATACTGAATTTGGGGACAGACAAAAGCTATTGTAATGATATGTGCTGCATTGTAACAACATAATAAACGTAAAGTTATTTCTTCGCACAAATAAGTAACTACAGCAGGAGTGGATTGGCAGTAACCTTACAAAGCCCTTTGGAAATCAAAAGACGAGTTTATTCTTGAGGTGTCCTCAATGCTACTAAAATGTAGTGCGTGCATTTATAAGTACAAAGTTATTAGATTTTCCAGAGCAATACTCGACGATACAGAAATACAACATAAAACACTACTGAGGATAGCCACCGATGGGGAAAATAAAAACTCCATCTTCTTCTTCTACTTGTGCAATGGTTGATAAACTTCTTCGCTTCTATTGTGCCCTCATTCGAGCCTCAATTTTCCCAGGAGATTTTACCCTGTGGCAGACAGAATTCCATTGTGAATACCAGGTTGATTGGGAATTACTTTGGTGGAGTCATTATTTGGCAGCCATTATGCCATTTAACCCCTTCCCACTTAAGCTTTCCCGGAAAACTTGATTTTACATTTTCCTAGCTGCAAACAAGTAGGCAGAGCACTTCTTGGTTAAGTTAAACTCTTTCCCCCTCACAGCCCTAAAGATAATACAGCAGTGAATAATCTGTGGGGAGCAGAGACCAGGCATCCAGAGGCACTTGTGGGGAAATAAGGGATAGGCGTCGAGAGGCGCTAGTGAGGGGGAAAGAGTTCATCTACGTTTATTTCATAATATGTGAGTTAAAGGAAAAAAGTTGCCTGTTGCCATTTTAACAACTGTTTCATTACTCAACTGTTTCATTGAAATTATCAGACGCAATGTGAATGTAAATGGCACAGAACAAATTTCCGTAAGGACAATAAATATTCTATCTTATCTTATCTTCTTAAAAGAATTAAACAAATGAACTCCAGAGACCTCCTGTGTCTCATTTGCTACAGGACAAGCGGCTTGAAAACAGGTCCATCAGGCTCATGTATAAGGTCGGGTCAGAGTCCAAATTTTAAACCTGTTGAGAATATTTGACACACATTAAACATAAACTAAATGGGAAATGTTTTTCTGCTACTCATCAACTGTTAGAGGTTGTCAACACTGAGTGGGACAACATTGACTCTTCTTTCTGTAAAAAGCTGTGTACAAGTTTACCCACAAGGCTGAAAACATTAAAAGAAATTAAGGCAAAAAACTACCCCATACTAAGGTATTTTATCTATTTGTGTGATTTATACTAATTTCTTGAATAATGATTTGTTTGTTAAAAAAAGCTTAAAGTTTCATATTTTGCAATTTTGTGCTAGGCCTTTTTTCCTTGGTGTGTAGTTAACCATTGTCTGACAATCTCTTATTTTAGTTATAAGATGGCATCCAAGAGTGTTCCTCAGGAGATGCATTAGGCCTCTGGTATCACTCCCTCCAAAGCCCTTCAGTGACATTACAAGCTGTGGCTCAGACCTGTTTTACACCGTGTCCAAAAAGTTCATGCACCCCAATGGGCAACATGTCTGTCTACAAAATGGGTTGCACTCGGTCAGCCAACCTGTCGTGAGGTTGTTTAATTAGTTCATCTGTTTGCGAGCAGTCCATAAATTTCTTGGTTGACCAAGGGACGAAGAGAGAACTGTCGCTGAGAGAGCCTTTTTGGTACTGCTGCCACGATGGCCAAACAAAAACCTGGAAAGGCTGCTCTTTCAGAGCCTCAGGTCCATGCTTAAGCTATTGCCTTGTGCAGGGCAGGGAAAGCTTGCAGTATAGCTCAGGACCTTAGCGGAAGCATGTGATGGGTGAAGAAGTGGTGGCAGAGACACCAGAGTTGTGACTCCCTGGGAGACGAGCCCTGTGCAGGTCGCCCCTAAATCCTGAGTTCCAAGGTCAAGGACCTCACCTGAAAGACGAAGGGAAAGAGACGTCGATCCTGCCGCAGACTCATTTGAAGGCTCAATAAGCAGTCTCTGAGAGTACCATCCATCGTTTTCTGACTGAGAAACTGTGTCTGAGAGGATACAGAAGACATCAGATTCCTCTCCTTCTGAGCAGCTTCCTGGCTTTCTGTGCAAAGAGGAATGGCCACCCAACTGCCCGGGCCTCAACCCGATTGAGAACTCCTGGGGTATCCTGAATATTCGCGTCTTCCACAGCCCGCCCCCTAACACCATGAAGCAGCTCAATGCGAGGGCTGTGCGGGAGTGGGGCAACTTTGAGCCTTCCGTTCTAAATAACTTAGTGCATTCTATGCCCCACAGGCTGAGGGCAGTAATTAAGATGCAGGGGGGACATGCTGGCTTTTGAATAAACGCATTCTGTTGAATATTCATAGTCTGAGTTGATTTTTTTTGTGGTGCATGAACTTTTGGGACACAGTTTACTTCCTGTGACATCATCAAGTATGGCTACGAAGCGAATATCTGCAGAAGTTTCAGTGAGATCATTATTAGGAGCTCAGCTCACAGCAACATTAGCTCTGAATACCTTGTCACCAGCTGTTCGGCAATATCCATGTCAGTTCCAGTCGTATCATTAGCAATTTTTGGTGCTATGAATCATTGGGGATCTGTGCCCTGGCTACCCGACTGTCAGACCGCAGATTCATTCAGCCTGTGTTGTATCTCACTCAGCAGATTCTAGCCTGAACTGTCCTTGTAGTCAGGGAAGGTGAGAGGTTGTGATCAGAGTAATGAGAGCAGCTCTAAGGTTCTCATAACAGTCACAAGTGACATATCCTCACAATTTCTTTATGCATATTACACTCTATCAGGGCTTATATCCTGGGCAAAGTTCCCATTCTAAGACCCGCTCCTGTTAAATAGCAGGGATTAGTCATATTGTAATTCTATTGACTTAGCTGAGCTGAAGCCGGGGAATTTAACGAGCGAGGTGATGAAAGATTATGGATTTTTTAATCACACTGCAAGCTTCCTTGACATGCCTCCCAAATGACGGTCAAAACTGCTGCACATTGGTTGATTTGTGCCGCCGAATTGTTTCCTGTTATGTTGGCCTTTTGAGCTGAGAAAGATATGAAGAGGAATTGCAACTGTGGCCTACCAAAGCCATCAAAACAATAATACATTACCAACCAATTAGATTCTTTGATTCTAGATGAGTCCCTGAAAGATTGACATTTTTTCATAGTAAAAAGTTTGTATTGCTGTCTTGTTTTGTCCCTACTCTGCGTCTAACATCTAAGAGTCATGTCAGTGTAGTCCGTTCATTCAAACTGACATGGAAGGACATTTCCGGAATAGATATTGGTCAAGCTGTTCAGGCTGATATTCAACTAATTTATGATTTAAAGTGATGCATAAAACATATGCTCAAAACACACATGCAAGATTGTGCAAGATCATGCGTACACACTCGCACAGCTGTGAGCACGCACACATAGACACACACACACACCCACATGCAATCCTCAAACGGGCAGAGGTGGGCGGAGTATATTACTATTATCGGCTAAAAAACAATCAAAATAAGTTTTTTTTGGATACAGGCAGGTACTGTATCTACGAATTACAGTTCTCATAAACCACTCTAATTTAAGTCGATTGTTTTCTATTATAAGATGAAGAAAGAAAAAGTAAAAAGGAATAAAAAAGAAGTCTAAAATAGCGTTTGCCAGTGCAGAATTTGTGATCTGTATTTTCATGGATTATATGTAACCATGATTCACAGAAACAAATGTGCTTCACACTGGTTGCTTGGCTTTGGAAAGTTGCCTCTGACGTGTAATTTTAGATATGCATTAAATCTAAATGTAAATTTAAATCTGAAATTTGGAGCAGTGATATTAAACATCCACATCACTGAATTCAGCCTTTTCCACGGCAAATCAATCCTGATCTGGAAGACAGTAGGTATTAGCCCAAGGCATCCATGAGAGCTCTCTGTGACTCCTGTAATCACTGATGAACTGCGGCATGAATATCAGCATTTATGCAATTCAGGTTTATATTAAGATCTTGCAACTGGATTTTGAGAGTCTGTGTTATTCCAAAGCAGCTGTGATACAGCTTTTTTGTGTTGAGAACTGAAGCACATAATTCACCTTAGTTTATAATTAAGGTTCTCAGTTAAGGGGCTGCCAATTTCAAACAATAACATCACACACTGGCACGTTTCGGATAAGATTAGACATCTCTTTGGTAACTGAATGATTTCTAGAGCTGATTATAGTTCTGTAGTGCACTCAACAAGTGCCTTCACAAAGTCTTGTGTCTACATTTATTTCTCAGGGTATAGAAATATCAGTTCAGTAAGATACCTCTACCTCTCCCTACCCCAGGGCCTTAGCCTATTTATCAACCCTTTCTTTTTTTTTTTAAATTTGGCATCTCCAATCCCACCCGAATTTGGAATTCCCAATTGGGGAACTATGTACAAAGCTTGCTCGTATGCGACCCCTTGCTGCCAACTCAGGATAGTGAAGACAGTTCACGGCTCTCCTCCGAAGCACGTGCCTGTCAGCCACTGATTCTTATACACTCGCTGGTTGAATCTTCGCAAGTTCAGAGCGAGGGCGGAGGATACCCGGACATGAACCAAGCCGGAGTCTTCCTGACGAGCGCCCGTCTGGCCAACAGGAGGCGCTGGAGCAACGAACAAAGCTGATATCGAATACCCATATCCGGCAGTCCCTTCCCAATTTGTAACCCTGTAGCGCGATAGCCAATTGTGCGCTACTCTGAAAAAGCTGCCGACCCCTGCCGGTGGATACGCCGAGGCTTGAACCCGCGACGTGTATCAACCCTTTCTTAACCAGGGTGTTTTGAACTGGGCAGAGTGGCAGCCTATTGTAAGACTGACGATGAGACATTAGGGCGCGTCGGGTATGTAATGAGGAGGATGAGAACTGAATGGATTGTAGAACCTGATGTACATAATTAATTGCTTGCTAATAATTGACTCACTAACTAGGCTTATGCCGTCGGAGGCGACGGCTTGGGGTATATCCCCGAACGCCCCCAATCCTCCAATTCTCCAATCTTTGAATAGACCCAATACAATATAAAGCCCCTTCATGACCTTTCATTTGAACTTAATTTCAGGTCAATCGGACAAATGGTTCTGAAGATATGGCCAAAATGGTAATTTTCCATCACAAAGCGCCACCTGGTGGTAAAATATTGAACCATACAGGTATGATGTCATCATGTGACATGTTGTGAGGACACAACCTTGCAGTTGCACATAGTTTTATGTCAATTGGACAAATAGTTCCAAAGATATGGCAAATATGGTGAATTTTATGTGACAAAGCTCCACCTTTTGTCAAAATTTTGAACCAAACAGGTAAAATGTCATCGTCGGACACATCCTCAGGTCATGACCTTTCATTTGCACTTGATTTGAGGTCAATCGGACAAATATTTTCAGAGATATGATAAAGATAAAAACTGATTTTTTCAGATTTTGGACCCTGGTGATCAATCTAGAAATTGTAAATTGTCCAAAATTGAATCAGTTCTTCCTCTTTATGATACTTACTTTATGCAAAACTTGGAATTTCTAATTGAAATATTACTGAAGTTATCGCGTTAACACGTAAATCAGTTTTTGGCCCCTGGTGGCCAATCTAGAAATTGCAAATTGTCCAAAATCGAATCAGTTCTTTCTCTTTATGATACTTACTTATATGCAAACCTTGGAATTTCTAATTGAAATATTACTGAAGTTATCGCGTTAACACGTAAATCAGTTTTTGGCCCCTGGTGGCCAATCTAGAAATTGCAAATTGTCCAAAATCGAATCAGTTCTTTCTCTTTATGATACTTACTTATTTGCAAACCTTGGAATTTCTAATTGAAATATTACTGAAGTTATCGCGTTAACACGTAAATCAGTTTTTGGCCCCTGGTGACCAATCTAGAAATCGTAAATTGTCTAAAATCGAATCGGTTCTTCCTCTTTATGATACTTACTTATATGCAAAACTTGAAATTTCTAATTGAAATATTACTGAAGTTATCGCGTTAACACGTAGGGCGGCATGGTGGCGGCGGCGGCGGCGGTCGGACCAAAAACATATCCCTGGAACGCCATTCGGCGTTTGGGGATATAATAATTTGGCTCACTGGAAGAGACACCAGGCAGGACAAATAGAATTTAGAGTTAAAAGTTGAAGCAGCCCCTCCTACAAGTAAGCCTTTAGAGCAAGATGATCCTGCCCTGACTGAGACGAGACCAGAAACCTATATATTCAGGACAACCAGAGCAGCTACAGCTGATAACATGAAAGCTATAACAAAACAATCGATCAATTACCTGGAAAAACCTGCAAGACTGCTGGAACTGGGGAGGAAGCAATTAAACAAGCCTGTCCTTCAACCAAATGCAGCGGGAAAGGTCGTTCGTTCAAGCAGCTAATTCCAAGCTAAAGTTACTTAAAGGAGTTAAGCGAAAAAAATGACAATTTGGTTTCCATCGACAGTATCGCCGCCACTAAATCCCCAACCTAACCCTAATCGTGACCCTAAACTGTAAAGGCCAATGCCCAATGGAAGCGTGAGATGCGCGTCAAAAAATTGGTTACATTAATTTCAATAGAGCAATGCCCACTGGCAGCATTTTTACTTTTCGCCACTGCTCAATTTTTACTATTCACCACTGCTGAATTTCTGAAGCGTCAACACAATAAAAACGCATTTGTCTTTTACATTATTTAACTATTTTGCCTTGTCATGGTTAGTCACACATTTAGCGGCAACCTCACATGCATTTGTCAACCTGCTTTTTAACCAAGTCGCAGTTTTGAAAGGAAATCCGTTATTTTGCGGGGATTTAAGTTAGACTGCGGGCATCTACAGTTAGACAGTACCTAACTCAAGGTAGACTGAGGAGAACTTTACACTGCTAAATTAGCTAGCTAGCTAATTCGTTGCTGGGTAAAGTAAAATGAATCATAATCTTAGGAAAAATTATGCCTGCATGTAACGTATAGTGCATAGCAACCTGACCGTCGCACTTTGCCATCACTTAAAATAAGCTTGATAGGTAGGTAGGTAGGTCCCCCCCCCCAAAAAAAAAATTTAACGTTGTCTTGTTTAATATTTTGAGATTGACACTCATGGCTTCTCGGTCAAGTTGACAGCTGACAATGTTGACGCAGCTGACACTTTCAGTGGGCGTTTAAAAGCGTCAAGGCAACGTTTGAAGTTCGACACGCCGCTTCGCGGCCAGTGGGTGTTGGCCTTAACTGTAACTGTAACTGTAACTCTACCTTCCTGCTGCCAGTGGGGGCACTATTTTAGGAAACGCTTCTCTGGGTCCCAAGTCAGGGTAAACAATCTATTTGGGCGTCTGGTTGGAGGACAGGTTTAATTACACAGACATGCAGGTCGCGACTCGGGGGTGGTTTATGTTGTTTTTTCTCAGGGACATCCCTGGGAGAAATGCCAAAGCGAAGAGAAAAATATCAATCAAGAGAGAGAACGTGTTTTCAGAGTACCTCAGTCAGTGCTTGAATTCCTCCTAACTTTATCACTCCAGATGCAAGTCAGAATCCCAGACCCCACTGGGGACTCGAACGAGCATTTCCACAGTGATCAATCCGGCAGCCAAGCACTTACCCACTCTCCCAGCCATGCACCTGTCAAGCGAATGTGCGGTGTGTAGCCGTGTTCTTGACACTTCTGGGGCCCAATGCATAAAAAAACCGGCATTTTATCCACTGGGGCTGGATATGAACTCCAGACCAATGTGTGCACATTCTGTGCGTCGGTCACTGCCGTGGCAAATATGCATCAAAGCTCATCAGCAAGTCTCCTCGGCTGTAGAGATTAATTTTCAGCCTATTGATCAGGAGCTGACATCCAGCTCGCCCAGACATATATCCCGCTTGGTAACCAGCCTCCTCCAGCGCTTCAGTCTTTGTAGATATACGGACTTCCACCAAAGAGCTAATAAAATTTATGGACCTCACCCCCCACACCCCCATACGTGGCTCTTTTTATATTTCTCAGCTGACACCAGGGCGGCTTAATACACACCAGATTCCACCAACGAGGCAGTGAAATGCTACTGAACATTTTAGCCAGCACTCACGCAGCAGTTTAAGCAAGAGCTCCTGGGGGTGGGAATAACGTGAAGCTTGGAATATAAACATGGTATAGTTTTTTTAAAAAGCTCCCTTTGAATGATTAATAATGCGATTCATTGCCATTAATTTTAGCACTTAGCTGCTGTGCATTTCCTGCTACGTGTTGAGAAATTGTTTTACAGTGTCTAAACAAGGCAGGCAATGTTTTTAATGTTTTTAAAAGTTTTTTTTTTTTTTTTAAATCTCATGTATTCATATGAATGGTGCAGTGGGTATCGCAGCAAGAAAGTCGGGGGTTTGAACCCAGCCCGGGGCTTTTCTGTGTGGAGTTAGCATGTTCTTTCTGTGTGTCACATGGGGTTCCTCCCACAGTTCAAAGACATGCACGTCAGGCTAAATGGGGACTCTAAATCGCCCTTGTGTGAGTAAGTGGTGTGCGCGCCCTTTGATGGATTGGCGAGCTTTCCCTGCCTTTCGCCCAGAGTTAGCTGGGAGAGACTCCAGCTCCGAGTGAGGAAGAGGCGATGCAGAGAATGGATGGGTGGATTCCGATTGCCGGATATTTACCAACTAGCTGATATTATGTAGCTTGAAGAGCACATTGGCTGATTATTATCCCCCGCCATGAAGTGCAATGGGGGGATAACGGATTGGGGTCCATCTGTGCATCCGTACGGGCCACAATGGGGACAAGATTTATCTGAAACTATTATACCTAGATGCATGAAATTTTGTATGCTTAATAAGCAACGTGTGATCTACGTTGAGTGCTCAGATGGATGTCGAAGTTTTTAGGAAGTTATGGCCCTTGATTTTGGCGGAGGATAGTGATGACGCACTTGTCTCGTTGTTATTATTATTATTATTATTAGTATTATTTTGTAAATAAGTTAATTTTTGTATGCTATATTCTGTGAAATCAGTTATAATTGTAGGGAATGAAAGTTTAAAGCCATAAGCAATGGAGGTGGCATGTAATGCTGTTAACGGTCGGTTGTTTCTAAAACTGTTCTCTTAAAAAATGTCTGTTTCTGGTTTATGTAATTCATAAGCGTTGCTATGGGCTGTTGGCAGGTAAAGGAATGTGAAACCGCAGTCTTCTTCTTGTACTCTCAGCCCTCCGCACCCACACACTGCGGGACTCTCATGCTCCGGGACCGAACGAACGCTCACCCGCACGCACACATACACACACACACACACACACACACAGACACAGCTCCCTAATGCTTCTCACACAGAGGGGGGGGGGTGGAGGGATGTAGGTGGTATCTATTCTCTTGGGCTGAATAAATGGTGATGAGACGAAGAATAGGAGCAGAAATAAACATTGTGCGCATCAGCCTCCACGAACGCTTAGATGTCCCCACAAATCTTCCTTGGCCCTTGCGAGTCCTCCCAATATCTTCTCTCGGCGCACCTATGAGTTGTTTAGCTGATGATTCTGTGCAGTTGCTCGGGGGCATAAACCACCAACTATCGACCTCTGTTCCAGTCAAACTCCTTTTCTACTGGACCACAACCTGCTCACTAATTTCTGCATGTATGTACATCTCTATCCAACAGGTACATTAATAACCCTTTTATTGCTTCACCTTTGTGGTAGAGCACATTTTGAAGCCCTGTATTTATTGAAAGATGTGCTGAGCTTAAATCAACCTGGTTGAGCCATCTCTAACCCTTGGTTCAGGTGTGTTATGCTGAAAAAATCAATTACATACAGGGACTCAAACGTGCTCTACCGAAAGGTTGAATAGGCGGTAAAAGGGTTAAAAGAACTAATGTCTTTCACTGTACTTTTTTTTTCTTTTTACCAATTTAGATTTGTGGTGGTTTGGCCAATCAGTTTTTGATTACTCCTGTACCTGAATGCACCAAATGCTGTTGTAGTTGAAATATTCTTGCTTATGAAGCGCTGATGTGCTGTAGATTGAGTGTTAAGGGCCAGGAAAACTGATTTATCTCATTTGAGACGTCCAAAGCTCTCCTGTCACGCTCATTCATCCCATATGTACGGTCATTAAACAAGCAAACAGCCAACGGTGCCGGACAGAATTATCTGGATTGGTGGTGATAATGTGCAGAGAGGACGGTATTGAATGAACTGTATCTATAATAATGAGCCATGCTGTTGGCGCTGAAATGGCAAAATCTTTCTGCTTATGTAACCTGCAGGTATTTGCAGCATGTATAGCGCATAGGATATTAGGGGTCTTTTCAATTGCTGCAAAAATATACCATTCCTGTCACTGCTCGCGTAAGGTAACCACAGCGCAATACACCCTATGGCAGGGATATTCAACTGTGTCCAGAAGGGGCCAATGTGGGCGCAGGCTTTCATTCCAACTAAGCACAGTGGTGGATATACTGAAAAACTCTCATGTGTTACCATGTCTGCTGGTTTAAGGTATATCATTGACTGGCTGAGTTTTGCATACTTTGGTTTTTTTTTTTTTTTTTTTGGCCTAGTTAAGGAGAAATGGCAAAATTTGGCTTAAACAACAGTCCTTCAATATTGATTGAACGCTTTCCTCAAGAGTATGAGAACACACTTGAGAGATCCATTTTTAAACCCTCCGTGCTCTGGCAAGGAAACCTCTACATAACAAGGAAGTAGAAAATATCTCATGGTCAAAAAATTGTCTAGCAAGCAGATAAGCTAACAATTATTTATTTTTTAAGCTTTGACATTAGTCAGGAAATGATCGCACAGGTAGCAAGGCACCTATTGTGAGGCAAACATCCCACAACATGTACAGACAATTGAACAAAGAGGGGAAAAAATAGTAATAATAAAATAAGACAGTATACTAGCAAGTGTAAGTAACATCAGTGGGACAGATGGCAACGTGAACAATGACATTTGCCAACCCACTTACAGGTATCGTCAGAAGAAAAATAGTTATTAAACTTTTCTGTATAAAAATGAAATAGCTTCAATTTCAAAGCAGCTGTGGTATCAGAAATTTGATAGAGGTGACTGACGTCCCACAAATAAAATAATCTTTTAAAATACAAAAAACAATGGCAAAAAATTTCAGACCTAAATTTTGGAATTTTCATTAAAAATGTATCCTCATTTAGAAATTATACAAAATGATTATAGTTGATGTCATATTCCTACTTCAAGCATTTGCACAAGAATACACAATCAAGTATATCACGTCTGTAGCCCAGTGGTAAAAGATCAAGCTTCATTAGTCGGGCTTTGTAATTGCTTCCAACACAATCATTATAACCAAGAATGTACTTAGTGGCTCTCCATTGCACACCTTCAATATGAAGGAGAGATTTTTTTGATGAAATGGCCCAAGATTGGGTGGAGTATTCTAAAAGTGGTCTTATAAGCGAAATATACAATTTTTGTTTTGTTTGAACGGAACTCGAATGACCGCAAGTTCTTTGAATTAATCCAAGCATGCGATTTGCTTTACTAACCAAGACATTTGTATGTGCTTCATGATAAATTTGATGACACCACAATCCCAAGATCACGCCTGCTGTCGACTTTTTCAATTAGATTACCATTCATTGTGTAATGGTGAAGAATGGGAATTTGCTTCCTTGTAACGCTCAATAGTCTACATTTACCAGCGTTAAATCTCATATCCCATTTACGGCTCCAATCCAAGATGTTTTCGAGGTTAGGAGGCAAAAGAGTTAACACTCAGGAATTTCGGCTGCTCTACTTGGCGTAGTCATTTGTGAGGTCGATCAATCATGAATTAAATTTTCCCAACTAGCTTGCGTGTACCAAGCGGAGTGGGATGAATTCCGTCTCTTTGATAAAAAGCTGCACGCTCCTAAAACAGATTAAAATTATCAACAAATAACATATTGTGTGAGGGGCAAACCACTGAAGCCATGTGTGGAGGCTCAGAATTCGGCTGAAACGCCCTGTCCCTCGACCTGGAGTCGGGATAGGGCCAGAAATTAAAGCACGTTTCCTACTCAACTTAAAAGAGTTAAACAAAGAAATAAAATCACGTTTGAGAAGTTCAGACTGCTGGTAAGAAGTGTCATTTGTACCAACATGGACGACAACGTTCGGTACATGTGGATATTTGTCCAGCAGGCTGGGAATCTGATCTAAAATGTTCAAAACTCTGGCTCCTGGGAAGTAGGGTGTAATGGCTGATTTTGCCCTTAATGGCCCACTCACACAGCCGATCACGCACGAATCACTCACAAATCACGCACAGATTGGGTTTGTACGTGCTTGTGCGTTGAGAAATTGACCAATTTTTCGGGGTGTCGGGGGGTAGAAATCTCTGACGAATCACGCATGAATCACGCATGAACCACACATGTATCACTTACAATCACTGACGAATCACTGACATATCGCGCACGTCGACGCATACTAGCAAATACGGTGCAGTATTCCACGAACATTCGACGCACGCCCGACGCATGAATCACCGATGGAGCACGTCCAAACACGAACGCTTCACGTATTGTCAGTGGATGTCAGTGGAATAAACGTAATACATGCGCGTTTCATGCGTGATATGAACGTGGGGCATCAGTGGACGGACGTGGACGTGCGCGGGTTCAAACCAGTTCTGACGCATAAGCACTGACGGCCGACGAGTGTCCCGCGCATAGTTACGCATACACGACGCATAAACCTCGCATGCCGACTCATGAATTACGCACACTAACGCACAGTTGTGTGTCAAAAAAATTTTGAACCGTTCAAAACTCAAAATCACGCACAAACAGCCTTCGACGCACATCCACTTACAATCACTGACAGTCCACGTTCGTTCCACCTACGAATTACGCATACGACGTACGCTCCGTGCAGAAACGAAAATCTGTGCGTAATTCGTGCGTAATTCATGCGTTTTCGCTGTGTGACTGGGCCATAAGTTCCTCATGATGGAGTCCCCGATTATTAAAGTTACTGGGGGTCTCGGGGTATTGTATGAAGACCTGGTTGCCACTGAAAGAATAGCCACAGAGTCACAAATTGGCCGCGGGATAGTGGAGTGAGACTTATGAGGCTGAGTTGGCTCCCTCGTTGCGGGTGGCGGAGGTTCAGCCGGACTCACAGGAGAGGGCGGGGATGCGGAGTCCTCCTCGTCCAGGACGGAGAACCTGTTTTCGAGCTGCAGTTCTCAAGCAGAGGGGCACGCGGTTGGAGGGCCTGGCGCAGCGTTTGCTCCCGTGGGATCCGGCCCACGGCTCAGGCTGGCAGGGTGTAGAGCTCACTACCGCCTTGGGTCTTGCTCCCAGCTGGTTCCAGGGATCCTCGGACTGGGTCGGGGCGGCTTGAACTAGGGGAGCCTTGGAGTTGCGCTCAACCGCAGCGGGGGCATTCATGGTGGCGAGAGCTGGAGCCACTAGGGAATTGATGAGTTCCTCATCTTCCCTAATTTGATGGAGGGTGGAAATTCGCCCCTCCAGCTTCGCGATCTTCTGCGACAGGCGGGCGCAGCTTGCACAGCCAGACGGAGAGGTGAGGGAGCCATTACTGCAGCCAGCCGGGCCAAGCCTCGTTAAAAAGTCTTACGTTAAAATAATAAATAAATAATAAAATAATAAAACAATTAAAATGAATAAAATGATAAAAAATGTAAAGTTATAATAGAATAGAGATAAAAACAATAAATGTCAAAATAAAAAAATAAGATAAATTAAAATGATAAAATAATAATAAGTAACTACGAACAAGCTGAGAGCGAGGAGCAACAAACCGCCAACTTTTGAGCTTTGAGTGTGATGCATCCAAATCTTTGCATACTGGTCTCAATTCACGAACATTGTGAGAGATTGCTCTCCTCTCGCTGAATGCAGACTCCCCCACCATGTAGTGGAGCGTGGGGGTATTGCAACGGAGCCCGTCTGTCTGTCCTTAGTTCCCCTATCTGTCCGTCCGACAAAGTAGGGACAAGTTTTTTTCAGAAACTAGTTTACCTACATGAATGATATTTTGTGTGTGCGTATATGACTGTGAAACTAGCCTTGACTGTGTTCGTAAATGGTACTCCATGATGGCAATGGTAACCCCTTGTATTTACTTTGTAATACTGTTGCACAAAACTCAATCTTTACAGCCATAACTATGACGTTATGCTCCTGAATTAATTTCAGAAGTCAAAAAAAGGATAGTGATAATGGGATTTAGGATTGCAGTTTGAATATGTGAGCCTTCAGTTTTCCCATTACCCACAATTCCCTTCTCTTTTACAGTACGTCTTCATGACAGCATCTCTGAGGAGGCGCATCACTACCTAATCTTTGATCTGTGAGTACCATTGCAGTACTATTTTGTGTGTGTATGTGTGTGTGTGTGTGCGTGCAAGATTGTGTGTGTGTGTGTGAATGTGATATTGTGTGTGTGTGCGTGTATGTATGCACGCATGCATACTTTTAAGAGTTTGTGTATGTGTGAGTGCGAGATTGTGTGTGTGCGTGTGTGTGTGTGCGTATGCATTCTTGCCAGATTGTGTATGTGTGCGCCTTTGCATGTAGCTTGACCAATGTTCACACTGTAATTATGATGATGTTGTGTATTGGTTTTGTACACATATTGCATGTGTATCAGTTTTAAACATGAAAGTGTAAGTGACTGCTGTTATTATTTTAAAAAATCCATTTTACATCATTTCTTGTAATTGTGCAATTTTTAGTTACATGATTGGACATCAATAAGGCCCTGTATTGATTATAAACCAAACAGCACATTGCCTCAATAACCATCATCTGCTCATTATCACGGCAGAGGGAAGATGAATTCTTTGGGCTCTATTTATGTGGCTTTGCAAAGCGAAACAAACAGAAGTAATGTTCTTCACGATTTTTCTGGTGTATTTGTCACCTTTGCCCAGTTTGGTAGTTTTGTGCTTTGCAACAAAGGAGTTTGCGTCATGATGGATTGAACGGCACATCAGGCGGTGCGTCAATGAATTCAGCTGACGCTATGCTGTTGCTCTATGCTTGTTTCATGGGGCTGAATCCCACCTTGCAGAGCTGCTTGCAAATGAAGGCATCAAGCTTATATTGCTTTTTTCCCTTTTATTGTTCGCATTCATTATGTAATCCATAAATAATAACTCCAAAATGGTGCTGGGGTCTAACAGGAAGGGGAGAGTGAAGTGTTAAAAGTGGTGAACTTTCTTTGATGGGGGCAAATACAAATAAGTAACTTTAGACTTGCCCTTTTTTGTTGCACCATCAGTGCCATTTTGTTTGTGTTGAAATGGCCCATATCCTTACATACAAAAATGCAAATGCCTGGTGAATCAACTACCATCCCCTGAACTGCTGCACTCCCAGCATGAGGAGGTTCGAGGGAGCTGCCTTGCCCTCTGTCCTCTACTGGCACGAAGAACTTGCTGTCGGATGTGTTCTCCCTCTTGCTTGACCCTAGCTTTCACTTTCCTCTTCATCTCACTTCATTAAACCACTCAATACATTGGAGCGCTGTTCTCAGAGGATCAGAGCAAACGGCTGTAATGCATGCAAGGTGCTTGTTTATTGCCTGAAAACACTGCCGGTTTCCTTTTGCATTAAGGCACTGGTTTTAAAGATAATCACAGCAGCTAATCTGCTAGGCCTTAATGGAACTTAATTCCCATCGCACCCTAAAGTAATGAATTTGTCTTAGACTAACCTTTTTGACTGTGGCGCCACAATTGCTTCCTAATGTCAGGAAGGTGCCAGTATGGAGTTAGACACGCCCAGTTTTGATCTGCGATACCATTTGCACTTACTTTTGCTGGTTATGTTTAGGTCATCAAATGTTTTATGACATAAGGACATTGCTGACAAAAATAAGTTGCCCTGAGTTCAACACAGCAGGAGATGGTCGGAGTGATTACTGTCCTGCTATATTGCCATTTTTTAGGCTGACATGGGGGTAAAGGCTAATGGAGATAATGTATAAAAATATTAACTTATTTTAGTTTTAGTAACTAAAGTCAAATGATGTAGTCTTGATTGAATTGAGGTGTCACCAGGCTCAGGTTGGCGAGGAAGCGACAAATCCTTGTTCCCTCTCTGCTACCTATTTTTACATCACCAATATCAGTGCTTTGAAGCCATGTTTTTCACAGGGACTATGAGTCACCTGTACAATTGCTTCAAAGACCAGGCGCACTCTGGGCCATCGGCAGAACAGTGCGTCTCGACGGGCTGAATTTCGCCAATAGAATTTCCTGAGCCCTTGGGCCCTGGCAGATACGCCGCGTACCGTTGGGTAACATTACGGCTTGTCGATCCGCCTAATTGTGCTGTGAAAATGGGAAGGCAAAACAAGAGCAGACCAAACAAAGCCAGATGGCCTCGCGTGGCCCGTCTCCACTGCGCTGAATCTTGTCTCATCGCCGGTCCCACATGGTGCCCAGTACCTCTGTGCGACGGAGCAGCCCTGAGATGCACAGAGATGCTCCCTTTGTGTGCCGAGATAAATCTCTTGATCGGTGCAGGGAAACCTTGATCAGTTCATTTATCCTTTATTTTGACCAGAGTTTCCCATTGAGATCGAAATGTCTTTTTCTAGAGAGTCCTGGGAGCTGCTTGTACCTCACAATAGAGACATCGAAGAGCCTTGAGCTGAAAGTGCATAAGTCACATTTTCACACACCGTGAGGTAAAGACGGGGAAACATTTTTTCTCCAGTATGTCCACTGCCTTATATTTCTCCGAATGGACATTTTGTGACTCAAGAACTTTTTAGCCCTGTGGTCTTCAATTTAATGAGCCATTTTGGGTGTGTTTTTAAAAAATAATACATAAGATGTTCGAGCTTTTGTCATCTTTATTTGACTGGATACTACAGAGGCTAGAAGAAAGAGGAATAAGAGAGAGAGAAATGCGAAAAATGCAGGACGAGCTGTCTGGTGTTCCCAGGCCACCAAGTATAAATCACACAGCATATCACAAACTTTGGAAAAAAAAAAAAAACCACGGTGCCCAGCGATGGGGTGAAATTGCATGCCCTGCTGTTGGCGGATAAGTTATTTCTGGATGGCATCTATGATCCATTCAGAGCACACTTTCCATCGCAGAACTGTTTCATGACTGACTCAGGATGGAAAATGCTGGATTAACTGTCAGTTTGCCGAGGCCATTCTCACTGCACAGTATTTTTATGAAGCAGAGAAAGAATTCTCATCATTATTTTGTGAGTGAACTGGACAGGACTGAAAACTGGCCGGTACAGACTAGACCAGGGTTTTCACTGTCCCTTTACCTGCGAGACAGGTGTGATAACAGCCTGGCTAGATTCCGTGATCCCTGGACTAGACTACGGCTAGAACAGTCAGCCGGAGGATGAGGTGATGGCAAAGATCTATTTACATACAATAATGAGCTGGCTTGCAGATTCCTATCAGCTGAATGGCAACAGGCAAGAGGGGAAGAGCCAATCAGAGTTTTTGGAGAAGGAAGTGGCGGATGCTATCAGGGTGTAAAACACCCCAATGAGGCACAGTCACGAATTCACTGAAATACAAGGGATCATCTAATCACGGTTTGTGAGGTTCAAGAACTGTTGGTTTTCCACCCTCTCTTTATCTGGGAGTCAGGTGTTTAGACAGTCTGAGCAATTAAAAAGATTTCTTGTTCCTTAATAACCTTGAAAAATGATAGCCAATGATGAAGATATATATAAAGCGCCGTCAATAAATATTGGCACCCCTGGTTAAGATGTGTTCTTTAGCTTCGAATAAATTCTGTTTTTTTCTAAATAATATAGGACCACAATGAAAAAAGGAGGAAAATCCAACCTTTAATTCAAATGGGGGATTTATTCAGTGGGGAAAAAAAATCCCATATTAAGAAATAATTATTTTACATCAAATCATGTGTGCCACAATTATTAGCACCTCTGATGTTAATCAACAAAACAGCGCCTAATCTTCTCAAGTAATGTTTCACAAGATGAGAGAATACAGAAAGAGGGATCTTTGACCATTCCGCTTTGCACAATCTCTCTAAATCATCCAGGGACCTGGGTCCTCTCCTCTGCACTCTCCTCTTTAGCTCACTCCACAGGTTTTCAATGGGGTTGAGGTTTGGGGACTGAGATGGCCATGGGAGGAGCTTGATTCTGTCTCTGGTGAACCATTTCTGTGTAGATTTGGCCACTTGTTTAGGGTCATTACCTTGCTGAAAGACCTAGTGACGACCCAGGTTCAGGTTTCGGGCAGAGGCCACAAGATTTTGATTTAAAATGTCCTGGTATTTCAAAGCGTTCATGATGCCATGCACCCTAACAAGGTTCCCAGGGCCTCTGGAAGAGTGACAGGCCCACAGCATCACTGATCCTCCCCAATACTTCACAGTGCGGATGAGGTGCTTTTCTGCATACTCATCTTTTGTGGTCCGCCAGACCCACTTTGAGTGTTTGCTGCCAAAAAGCTCTCTCTTGGTCTCATCTGACCAAAGCACACGGTCCGAGTTGAAGTCCCAATACCGCTTAGCTAACTCCAGACGTTTGCGTTTTTGATTGTGAGTGAGAAAAGGTTTTTTCCATGCGTGCCTTCCAAATGGCTTGTTGGCATATAGATAGCGCCTGACGGTTGTTTTGGAGACTTTGTGACCCCAAGATGCTACCATTTGTTGCAATTCTTTAACAGTGAGCTTTGGAGAAATTTCTATTTCTCTTACCATCCTCCTCACTGTGCGTGGTGGCTAAATAACCTTGCGTCCTCGTCCACGCTTGTTTACCACTGTTCCAGTTGTTTTAAACTTCTTAAAATTCCTCTGACAGTAGATATGGGCAGGTGCAGGCGAGTGGCTAGTTTCTTGTAGCCATTGTCTGATTGTGAAGGTCGACACACAACTGCCTTATTTCAATGGTGTGTTCCTTTGTCTTACCCATGTTGAAGAGCGTATATGAGAAATGGCCTCTGTGTCACATCATATTTATCCCCCAGGGAAACAGGAAGTGATGAATTACTAATCAAATGTTCCTAGATACTATGATCAACTTTGTAAACTACTGTAGAAATGACAGAAATACTTAAATTTCATTTATTTCCTAGGAATTGTTAGGGGTGCCAATAATTGTGGGAAAGGTGATTTTATGAAAAATAATTATTTCTTAGTCAGGGATTTTTTTTCCCATAAAATTAACTTGAGTTGAAGGTTACATTGTCCTACAATTTTCAGTGTGAGAGTATGCTTCTGGAATAAAAATTGAATTTATTTTAAGGCTTTTAACACATCTTAACCAGGGGTGCCAATAATTATGCAGGGCACTGTGTGTGTGTGTGTGTGTGTGTGTGTGTGTGTGTGTGTGTATATATATATATATATATATATATATATATTTACATACAGTGGTGCTTGAAAGTTTGTGAACCCTTTAGAATTTTCTATATTTCTGCATAAATATGACCTAAAACATCATCAGATTTTCACACAAGTCCTAAAAGTAGATAATGAGAACCCAGTTCAACTAATGAGACAAAAATATTATACTTGGTCATTTATATATTGAGAAAAATGATCCAATAATACATATCTGCGAGTGGCAAAAGTATGTGAGCCTCGAGGATTAGCAGTTAATTTGAAGGCGAAACTAGAGTCAAGCATTTTCAATCAATGGGATGACAATCAGGTGTGAGTGGGCACCCTGTTTTATTTAAAGAACAGGGATCTATCAAAGTCTAATCTTTGCAACACATGTTTGTGGAAGTGTATCATGGCATGAACAAAGGAGATTTCTGAGGACCTCAGAAAAAGGATTGTAGATGCTCATCAGGCTGGAAATGGTTACAAAACCATCTTTGGACTCCACCAGTCCACAGTCAGACAGTTTGTGTACAAATGGAGGAAATTCAAGACTATTGTTACGCTGCCCAGGAGTGGTCAACCAACAAAGATCACTCCAAGAGCGAGGCATGTAATCGTCGGCGAGGTCATAAAGGACCCCAGGGTAACTTCTAAGCAACTGAAGGCCTCTCTCACACAGGCTAATGTTAATGTTCATGAGTCCACCATCAGGAGAACACTGAACAACAATGGTATGCATGGTAGGGTTGCAAGGAGAAAGCCACTGCTCTCCTAAAAGAACATTGCTGCTCGTCTGCAGTTTGCTAAAGATCACATGGACAAGCCAGAAAGCTATTGGAAAAATGTTTTGTGGATGGATGAGACCAAAATAGAACTTTTTGGTTGAAATGAGAAGCGTTATGTTTGGAGAAAGGAAAACACTGCTTTCCAGCATAAGAACCTTATCCCATCTGTGAAACATAGTGGTGTTTCATCATGGTTCTTGGGCCTGTTTTGCTGCGTCTGGGCCAGGACGGCTTGCCATCATGGATGGAACAATGAATTCTGAATTATACCAGCGAATTCTAAAGGAAATGTCAGGACATCTGTCCATGAACTGAATCTCAAGAGAAGGTGGGTCGTGCAGCAAGACAACGACCCTAAGCACGCAAGTTCTTCTACCAAAGAATGGTTAAAGAGGAATAAAGTTAATGTTTTGGAATGGCCAAGCCAACGTCCTGACCTTAATCCTATCAAAATGTTGTGGAAGGACCTGAAGCAAGCAGGTCATGTGAGGAAACCCACCGACATCCCAGAGTTGAAGCTGTTCTGTATAGAGGAATGGGCTAAAATTCCTCCAAGCCGATGTGCAGGACTGATCAACAGTTACAGGAAATATTGAGTTGCAGTTATTGCTGCACAAGGTGGTCACACCAGATACTGAAAGCAAAGGTTCACATACTTTTGCCACCCACAGATATGTAACATTGGATCATTTTCCTCAATAAATAAATGACCTAATATAATTTTTTTTGTCTCATTTGTTTAACTGGGTTCTCTTTCTATACTTTCAGGACTTGTGTGAAAATCTGATGATGTTTTAAGTCATATTTATGCAGAAATATAGAAAATTCTAAAGGGTTCACAAACTTTCAAGCACCACTGTACATATACAAACACACACACAGTGCCGCGAAAACGTATTTGCCCCCTTCGTGATTTCTTACTTTTTTGCACATTTTTCACACTTAAATGTTTCAGATCATCAAACAAATTTTAATATAAGACAAAGATAAGCCAAGTACAAAATCCAAAACCAGTGAAGTTGGCACGTTATGTAAATCGTAGATAAAAACAGAATACAATGATTTGCAAATCCTTTTCAACTTATATTCAATTGAATACACTGCAAAGACAAGATGTTTAATGTTCAAACTGAGAAACTTTTTTTTTTTTTTTTGCAAATAATCATTAACTTAGAATTTAAAGGCAGCAACACATTGCAAAAAAGTTGGCACAGGGGCCTTTTTACCACTGTGTTACATCGCCTTTCCTTTTAGCGACACTCAGTAAACGTTTGGGAACTGAGGAGACCAATTTTTGAAGCTTTTCGGGTGGAACTCTTTCCCATTCTTGCTTGATGTACAGCTTAAGTTGTTCAACAGTCCGGGGTCTCCGTTGTCGTATTTTACGCTTCATAATGCTCCACACATTTTCAATGGGAGACAGGTCTGGACTACAGGCAGGCCAGTCTAGTACCCGCACTCTTTTACTACGGAGCCATGCTGTTGTAACATGTGCAGAATGTGGCTTGGCATTGTCTTGCTGAAATAAGCAGGGGCGTCCATGAAAAAGACGTTGCTTGGATGGCAACATATGTTGCTCCAAAACCTGTATGTACCTTTCAGCATTAATGGTGCCTTCACATATGTGTAAGTTGCCCATGCCTTGGGCACTAATACACCCCCATACCATCACAGATGCTGGCTTTTGAACTTTGCGCCTACAACAGTCCGGATGGTTCTTTTCCTCATTGGTCCGGAGGACACGACGTCCACAGTTTCCAAAAACAATTTGAAATGTGGACTCGTCAGACCACAGAACACTTTTCCACTTTGCATCAGTCCATCTTAGATGAGCTTGGGCCCAGCGAAGCCGGCGGCGTTTCTGGGTGCTGTTGATAAATGGCTTTCGCTTTGCATTGTAGTTTTAACTTGCACTTGCAGATGTAGTGACGAACTGTAGTTACTGACAGTGGTTTTCTAAAGTGTTCCTGAGTCCATGTGGTGATGTCCTTTACACACTGATGTCGGTTTTTGATGCAGTACCGCCAGAGGGATCGAAGTTCACGGGCATTCAATGTTGGTTTTCGGCCTTGTCGCTTAGTGCAGTGATTTCTCCAGATTCTCTGAACCTTTGAAATCCCTAAATTTCTTGCAATAGCTCGTTGAGGAATGTTGTTTTTAAACTGTTCGACAATCAGCTCACGCATTTGTTCACTAAGTGGTGACCCTGGCCCCATCCTTGTTTGTGAATGACTAAGCATTTCAGGGAAGCTGCTTTCATACCCAATCATGGCACCCACCTGTTCCAATTAGCCCGTTCACCTGTGGCATGTTCCAAATTAGTGTTTGATGAGCATTCCTCAACTCTCTCAGTCTTTTTTGCCACTTGTGCCAGCTTTTTTGAAACATGTTGCAGGCATCAAATTCCAAATGAGCTAATATTTGCAAAAAATTACAAACTTTACCTGTTCGAACATTAAGTAACTTGTGTTTGCAGTGTATTCAATTGAATAAAGTTTGAAAAGGATTTGCAAATCATTGTATTCTGTTTTTATTAACGATTTACACAACGTGCCAGCTTCACTGGTTTTGGGTTTTGTAAATACAAAATGCAGTTTTGAAGTGATTATTTCATTTATTGAAGGGAAAAACCTATCCAAACCTACCTGGCCCTATGTGAAAAAATAATTGCACCCCTTGTTGAATCATGAATTAACTGTGATCAACCACATTTTTTGAGTCCAATTTCACGAGCCACACCCAGGCCTGACTACTGCCAGACCTGTTGAATGAAGAAATCACTTTAAGCGAACCTGTCTGACAAAGTGAAGTAGGCTAAAAGATTTCAAAAAGTAACGTGTCATGCTGCGAACTAAAGAAATTCAAGAACAGATGAGAAACAAAAAAATTTACATCTCTCAGTCTAGAGAGGGTTGCAAAGACATTTCTAAGGCTTTGGGACTTTGGCGAATCACGGTGAAAGCAGTTACCCGTAAACGGAGAAAACTTGGAATGGTGGTGAACCTTCCCAGGAGTGGCTGGCCTCCCAAAATTAATCCAAGAGCGTATCGACAGCTCATCCAAGAGGTCACAAAAGAACCCAGAACAACATTTAAAGAACTGCAGGCCTCACTTGTCTCAGTGGTCGTGATTCAACAATAGGAAGAGACAGGGCAAAAATGGCATCCATGGGAGAGTTCCAAGGCGAAAACCACTGCTGACCAAAAATAACACAAAGGCTCGTCTCACATTTGGGAAAAAACATCTTGATGATCCCCAAGACTTTTGGGAAAATATTCTGTGGACTGAGAAGACAAAAGTTGAACTTTCTGGAAGGTGTGCGTCCCGTTACATCAGACATAAAACTAACACAGCATTTCATAAAAAGAACATAATGCCAAAAGTCAAACATGGTGGTGGTAGTGTGATGGTTTGGGGCTGCTTTGCTGCTTCAAGACCAATGACTTGTCATAATTGATGGAACTATGAATTCTGCTCTCTATCGGAAAATTCTGATGGAGAATATCCAACCATCAGTTGGTGACCTCAAGCTCAAGCGCACTTGGGTTATGCAGCAGGACAATGATCCAAAACACACCAGTAAGTCCACCTTTGAATGGCCTAATAAAAACAAAATGAAGATTTTGGAGAGGCCTAGTCAAAGTCCGGACTAAAATCTGCTTGAAATGCAGTGGTATGACCTTAAACAAGCCATTCATGCTCAAAAGCCCTCCAATGTGGTTGAATTAAAACAATTCAACAAAGAAGAGTGGGCTAAAATTCTTCTACAGCAATGTGAAAGACTCATTGCCAGTTATCGCAAACGCTTGATTGCAGTTGTTGTCGCCGAGGGTGGCACAATCTGTTATTAGGATGTAGGGAGCAATTACTATTTCACATAGGCCCAGGTAGGTGTGGATAGCTTTTTTCCCTTTGTAAATGAAATCATCATTTAAAGACTGCATTTTGTATTTAGTCAGGTTGTTTTTGTCTAATATTTAAATTAGTTTGATGATCTGAAACATTTAAGTGTGACATATGCGAAAAATAAGAAATCAGGAAGGGGGCAAATACTTGTTCACGGCACTGTATGTATACAGGTGCTGGTCATCGAATTAGAATAATTTGAAATAGTGCAATTGTAAGATTTTTAATTGCATTTTTTGTGCAGAAAGCAAATCAGGTGTTCACCGCGCCTGTCCTACTTGTTGGAGTAATCACAGAACTCGCTACCTGTAAAAAATTAGCTCAGCTGAGCTTTCCAAAAGGCCCATTTAGGCCATTTAACTGTGACGCTGTTGTTTTATTGAATTAGAATAATGGAGAAACTGTTTCACTGAATTAGAATAATTTTTATTATAATTAGAATCATCACTTTCTCAGTATTTTGTGGCTGCCCCCTTGGCTTGTATGACTGCCTGAAGTCTCTGCGGCATCGATTTGACCAGCTTGTCGCAAGTTTCTGCACTCACTGCTTCCCAGGCTGTGGCCATGTTCTGCTTCAGTTGGTCCAGCGTAGTCGGCCTTCTGTCGCAAATTTTCCGCTTGACGATTGCCCAAAGGTTTTGAATGACATTGAGGTCAGGCTAGTTGGCCGGCCATGCCAAAACTTCAAGCTGTGTTTTGGCGAACCAATCTTTGGTCGACTCTGCCGCATGAGCCGGTGCAAGATCCTGTTGAAATATGAGGTCTTCTTCGCCAAACTGTTCCTCAACAATCAGAATCAGGAACGTTTCCAGAACATGTTGGTATACGGCAGCATTGACAGTCTTCTTGAGGAAGCAGAGTTTCCCTACACCCCGAGCGGACATGCATACCCAGACCATAACGCTCTGGGGAAACTTGACGTATCTTTTCCCGGCCTCGTGGTTGTAGGTTTCGCCACCACGACGCTAGACACGAGGACCTTGGTCACCGAAGGAGATGCAAAAGCGTAATTCGTCACTGAAGACCACTTTCTGTCAGTCTTCAGCAGTCCACTCGCCGTGTTCTTTGGCCCACTTCAGCCGTTTCTCCATTTGTTTCTTGTTCAGGATTGGTTTTACTGCTGGAATGCGAGATTTGAAGCAGAGTTTGCGCAGACGACGGTAAGTGATTGACCTCGAGACGTTAGTGCTGGTCTGCTCGTTCCACAAGTCGCTGAGCTCGGAAGTGGACTTGAACCAGTTGCTGACTGCGATCTTTCTCAGCTACTTGTTGTCGCAAGCAGAAATTTTTCAGACGCCGGAACATTTGGTGTGCTTGCTCCAGTCTTTTTTGAGAGCTTTGCAGACGGAAGACTGGCTGTTGCCGAGCTGCTCAGCAATTTTAGTTTGGGTCAAGCCTCATTGGCGAAGGGTTGAATTTAAGCCACTATTCTGGTTTAGAGGTCGCGCTGCTGACCCATGATTGATTTTACAACTTAGAAATTCTACTCAACCCTGACTTTATACTGCACAGTGAACACTCTTCACAGAAAACAAAAATTCAAGCACTTATTCTAATTCAATGAAATGACTTATGAATTATTCTAACTCAATGAAACAACAATGTCACAGTTAAATGGCCTAAATGGGCCTTTTGGAAAGCTCAGCTGGGCTAATTTTTTACAGGTAGCGAGTTCTGTGAGTACTCTAACAAGTAGGACAGGCGCGGTGAACACCTGATTTCCTTTCTGCACAAAAAATGCATTTAAAAATTTTACGATTGCACTATTTCAAGTTATTCTAATTCGTTGACCAGGACCCGTATATACTTTAGATTTTTAATGAATTTTATTTAACAAATGTCACTTCACAAGCATAGGTTCGAAAATAGCCATAATCCATCTGAAACGTTACCGTCAGTATTTGAATATGTTTCTGATCCATCAACTATTGCGTAACATAACAGAACATAACATAAAATATAACATAACATGTCATGAATGGCCAATTAAGCTCGCCAGTTTCTTTATACTATTGTGAATATATCCCTTCAGATACTCGATGACTCAATGGTACCTAGCTTTAAGTCAAGCCTGGTCTTGAAAACCCCCAAGGTCTCTGCCTCAACAATATGGTAAAGCAAGCTATTCAACATAGAATTTACTCTTTGTGTGAGTAACCGGCCACTATTAAATCTTGTGGAAAACAAGGTTTAAAAAAGACACTTTTCTTACCCCGTTTAATAGCATTGGTGATCATTCTTTGGCTAAAATGCTCCTACACTGTGAATGGCTCAGGATTTCTCTTATGGTATTTTCTTCCAGAACATTCAATTAAGTCACATTAGTATTCATGTGCTTCCATTCCTGTACTTCTATGCATTTGCTAAGCTCTTGTTGCTGACTCTTGGCCAGGTCCTTCTACACCCACATCTAATTACAGTCATTTCACAACCCACACAGCTAGAAGTCGACGGACGGAGTTGAGTTTGGAGTGGACGGTCGGGGAAAGTGAGAATCAGTTCGCTGAATTGTGGATACTCTCTGAAGCCTGTTTAAAAAGAGATGGAACGGGAAGTTCCTTTCAAATCAAACCACTCAGAGGCTAATCCTGCCCACTTCCTGTGAGGCAGTTGATGTAGTAGTGTCAACCTGAGTAACTCATATCAGTGAAGCGGATATTTGAGGGATATTTACCATAAACAAGCAAATGACTAAAAGGGCAGCACTTTACTGGGAGGAGGGTCACTTTAAGAAACATGACTGAACAATGGTATTGTTTTGCAAGCAGTTTCTAGTTTTTCAAGTGTAGTTCTGAGAGGAAAATCAATATAAATATTCCCAAATAGCCACCAAGCATGGACAGCCTGTCATGGTGGAAAAGACCTCTTTTACTCACATTAGAGTCATATAGCTGGCAATCTTTCCTGTTTTTTCAACTATGTAGAAGCTAACTTCCCTCCAGGGGCAATGTGGAGGCCAATAGCTCCAGTGATCTTTTTGTAGCTAAAATGGGGCTTGAACCACCAACCCTCTGAGTTTCAATGACAGAGCGTTAAGCCATGCGGCCACCGATCATCCCTTTGAATCAAACAGGTTTAAACGGAAACGTAAGATGTACTTGACGCTCTTAAACATCTCTCCATTGAGACCAAGTTCTGTAACACTTTCCCACTCAAACTCCTTTTCCAGGAGCATTTCAGTTATTTATTACAGTTCCGTACCGTTCAGTTCATTCCATTGTCGATGCCTCCCAGTGTAGATCAGGGATGGGTAACTCCAGTCCTCGATGGCCACATGTGTAAGCCAGAGAGGTCTTCTAACCTGTTCCTGGATGGCTACCATCCTGAAGGTTTTTCTCTCTCCCTAATTCATGAAGCTCTCCAGGAGCAGGGTTGGAGAGCACCGTTGTAGCTGTTTTTTTTGGTTCCAGCAGTAACCGTGGCTCAATGACCCAACTGTGCTGTTTACACCAGCTGTGGTTCAACTTAAGAGTAGTTGCGTCAGATCCAGATCCTCTCCAAAATTATGAGTGGAATTCAGAGATAAAAAATCCCACCAAAAATAGTGTGAGAGTTAAAATTAGGCGGGGTATGCATGATTGATACAATTTGGGATACCTCTGCACTCTGCAGTATAACCAAAATTGATTGAGGTTGTGCATAATGATTCTGAATATGCAAATTATGTAAGCACAACACAATCAGGAAAATTATAAATTCTTACCAACTTCCATAGTACTAGTGCTACAATTAAGCAGTACTCTTTGATTAAGAAACATAGGAATTTCATTTTTGCTGACAAAACCTAAATTGTTATTGTTTTGGGCAAAGCTGTCAAAATTGATAAATAAAACGATCCTCTAACTATAAGCCTGGAGATTGACAGGTTTTGGATTTAAACCAGATAACACTTAAATGTTTCTTATAAGGGCACAGTTTGTCTTTGAGTGTCATTCAAGCTCATATCAAGGAATCATAGCCAAAAATCTCAGATGGCCAAAATGATATAGCTAATCAAGTCATCAAAACCATAAGCGTCGATGATACATATTCAGGTAGATGATAATATTGCATGCTGAGAAAATGTTTGTGGGTAAAAATAAATATGATTGTCATCGCCTACTTCTCTTACCATTCTCATCAACTCTGTTCCCATTGTAACAGTGCAAAACCCAAATTTACAATCGTGTCTTAAGCTTGGTTTCATTAAATTAAAAGAGGCTGGGTCTCAATGTCAAATCTTATCAAATAAAATAATCAAATTTATGATGAATAGGTTCATTGTATCATTTTCTCCTTATATTACAGAGTAACCGGTGGAGAGCTCTTTGAGGACATTGTCGCCAGGGAATATTACAGTGAGGCTGATGCCAGGTGAGATTTCCTTTGAACACGCTCACTCACACACACACACACACACACACACACACACACGCAGACAACCGCACACACACACACACACACACACACACAGGCACTCATGCACACCTGCATGCATACCAAAGTACACTCGCTCTCATATTCTTGATCAAATCAGACATCTTCAACACACCATCTCAGCATTGCTAAGCGGAATTCACATTATGTACCCTAGAAGGCAACCATCATCTGTTAGGAACTTCAGGCCACTTTCTGCTCAAAATAACACGTGTAATCAGACAGCAGACGTTTTACAGCAAGCCTCCTGGGTTTTCACAGCGGGATGAAAAATGGTGACAATTTTGCAGGCACACAACTTCAAGAGGGTGTACTGGGGTGCAGTTGAAGGGGGCCCCAATATACACCAGTGTTACAAGCTGGGCAGAGAGGGAGCCAAATGCAGGATCGACGATGAGCCACTAGGGAGCGTTTACAACGAGGAAGATGTGGAGAAATGGAAGAAAGCAGAGAGAATCTGCCATTCCTAATAATATGCTCACTTTTAATTAAGCTCACTAGAAAAGTAGAAGAGGTAAGAGGTGTGCAATTAAGAGGTGGAGTGAGAGGTTAGAGCAGGTGTGGGGAATTTTGAGCCTGGAGGGCCGGTGTGTTTGGAGGTTTTTGTTTTCATCGATTACTGCGACTGATTGAGCCAATTGGGTGGTATCTGCACGCACATGTACTCACAGATTAGCAGAGATGCCAAGTCTCACGCATTCGGCATATGTCTCACACATCCAGCGTAGTCCGTAATTATTCAATGAACCCATATTAATGAGATTCTCGCGCGGAATTAAAATCCTTGTTCATTGACGTTCCAGTTTCACTTGCGTAAAGGTGCACCTCATCACAAGTAAGATGGAGAGCGATTATGACTCCGGACTTCTCTGCTTCTCTTTACTCAGGGATTGGAAACAATGCAAGTGTTTCATGATTGTTTAAATTGTTTTAATGAAATAAGACCATTCGAAACGTCTTTATGCAATTCCATTGCTTTCAGTCCCTCAGTAAAGACAAATGTGAGAATTCCCGATTCATCATCGATTTCCGTGTCACTATTGGGGAAATCCACCGTAATGCACGTGAAACTGATTAACTTGATGCACAATGACTTAAATTACGCGAGTCAATTTCTTCAGGTCGCACTGATTGAATAATTGCTGACTACGGCACAGAAACATGAATGCCACTAAGAGGAGAGACTCGCGCAGAATGCGTGAGACTTGGCATCTCTGGATTAGATCACAAACAAATTTTCATTTAGGGCCACAAAAACTGTCTCTGGTTGTCATTCATGAACTTCTCAAGAAATGCAGAATAACTTTCTGATTTCATAAATGGTCAGGGACAGATCGGCCCCCATAGAGTCATCTGCACTAGGAAGAGAATCCAGCCCTGACTGAGCCACAATCCATAAACACAGACCAATCAGAGGCTACAGCTAATCACACAAAGGAAATAACTAGCCAATCAACCAAGTATCAGGAAGAACCCGCAAGGCTGCTGGAGCAGGGAAAGAACCAATCAAGCAGGCACATAGGTTGTGACGCACAAGGGCCCGAAGCAATATTGCTTTAGGAATGGCTTTCTGTGGCCTGATATGCCTTGCCCTGATTGGCAGATTCTTTTGAGTGATTGAAGGGTCTGGCAGACTCCTCCCCTGTCTTGTCTGTCTCTGAGGGTGCATGTCCTCCGCAGCAATGATGTAGAGAAATAACTGGACTACGCAAAGCCCCCTTTCTCGTGGTGAGTTGGGTTTAACATCCGGTCATGGCAAAACAAAGCATATAGTGCTTTAACCTATTTGGATGCATGTGATTTGTGTGTCAAAATGGTTACTTCTCGTTGCACTGTTGTCTGTGGAAACCGTGGAGACTGTGCGGAAGTATGTTTTTTTTTTTCCCTCTAAAACTGATATTTATGCTTTAATATTTGAGTTTTTTAATTATCAGTTTTCCTGATTTTGATCATATCGGTTATAACCGGAAAGCCTTCACTTATAAGTGTGTTCTGATATGAAAAAATGCCCTACAGCAACCTTATTTTTTGAATTTATTTCTGAATAGGGCTGTTAACTGTGTTAACTATGCGTTTCGCTATGACCGGAAGCTGGCGCTGACTGACCGTTGCGGAATACAGTGAGAATAGAGCTTTTTCTCAAAGTCATTGCTCCATTGCAGGGAAGAGTAAACAAGCATCGATTTCACACCATCGATCCCGTGCCTGTGGAATGCAGGTGTATTGCGGGTAATGATCAGAGTCTAACGGCGAGCAGATGCTCTCCTCAGACAGGACTGAGCAGAACTCAGATCAGTGAACATGACTGAGGCCGATTCGTCCTCTCTCCCCCTTTTTTAATCTTTTCCTCTTTTCCGGACATTACGCCGCACTCAGGAGCATTGACAGGGGTTTCGAGGTTCCAGACAGCGGTGCGACTGAGCCAGTTGGGATCCTGTGAAGGGCTAGTGACTGACATGCAAGAGTCAATCAAGGAAATAAACATAAAAGCCCTCTGGGGCTTTTGATTCACAAACCATTCATCCCTCCAAGACCCGAAGTTTCATTGCGATCTTTGTTCCTCGTGGTTGCTGTCATTTATAAGGGATGTGTGCGTGTGCGCGCATGCGTGCGTGTGTGTGTGTCTGTGGGGGGGGAACTGTGGTAAATTATGCTGGTTGTTTTGATTAATTACACTTGCATCAGACAGTAATCATATTAAAAAAATGAATATGATAAGCTTTACATCTGGGAGTTATATTGCGACAATGATAAATGTGCAAAATTCTGTCGCGAAAAAAAAAGCCAGAACAAGCCACACAGTTTACAGATTACAGAGATAGCAAACTTTTGAGCAGAAATTGCATTCTTTGGAAAGTGGAGGGAAGACAAATCAGCGTCTCGATGAGTTTCCGATATCCGCTGGCGCTCTTAGAGGATACAGAACAAGGCTTCAGAAAAATAACCTTTGCAATGCACTAAAGAAAGATCTCAATCGATGAATGCCTCCTACCCTTAGTCTTTATTTATTTATTTATTTGTTTATTTATTTTTAGCCATCAGGGACACTGCAGAGTTCCAGTCCTCCGACTTTTCGAGATTTCGTTCAAAAATCCATGTATTTGTGAAATTTCTCTCTACATTTCAGCCACTGTATCCAGCAAATCTTGGAGGCTGTGCTTCATTGCCATCAGATGGGCGTCGTCCACAGAGACCTCAAGGTACGTACCTGCCGTCAGTGCCGAGTGGGAGGCCAGTTGTGTAATCGCTGAGGTGTTTATGATTATTGGACAGGCTGGCCGTTCAAGCTTCTGTGTTTCTGCAGTAGAAGTCAGTTCTGCTATGGAGCCCTTGTTTAAGGCCCTTTGCTTAACTGCACATTACTCTTGTGGGAATTGGCCCCTGCCATAGTCCAACGGTCTGTAAGTTGATTATGTTGGTGCTAAATGACTATAATAGTGAAAAGAAATAGTATAATACTGAAACTACTTCATAGGCCGCTGCAATTGTTAGCTGTTTGTTGTCTCCGAGGCCGTTCTGTTCACAGCAGGCACTGGTATGATTTTCTTTTATTTTTGTTTCTGTGTCTGTTTCGATTAGGTACAGTACTGTGCAAAAGTCTTAGGCACCCTGCACTTTTTAAAATTTAAATCTGCTTCAAATCCATACTTTTTCCCACAGTAGAGTTGCTGAAGATAAAAAGTTAATTAAAAATTCCAAATGCCAATTTAAAGAAAAGTTACATAAATAAATGCTTATATTTCATTAAAAAAAACAGCCATTACAGTTAATACGGCCTTGATAGGTCCCTGATGTCAAAATCATGTCTGTCAGCAATTACTTGGAGGGACAGACGCAAGTGAGGCAGTCAGTCTGCAGAAGAATGATGACAAGCTCTGCCTGGAACAAGCAAAAAGCAGATCATCTTATTAACTATGCTCCTACACTTGCACAACAGGACAGCGTCCCAGATTTTTTGGCAAAAGGTTGTTACACTAAATATTGGTTCGGTATAGTTTATAACAGTTCATAGCTCTGTTTAGTACATTTCTCAGTAATTAGAAATTTAAAATTTCATCATTTTTGCAAGCATGCATGCCCTTTGAAATCGCCTTAAATGTGCCTAAGACTTTGGCTCAGAAATGTATATTTTTGGTAGTGGGATATGTTTATGTTCAATTTTAGAGCCACAGTTAGAAAAACATTTCAGACCCTCCCTGTGACTGGGGGAGTATCATAAAAAACACATCTGTCCCAGAATGCACTGGTTGCTCCTTAAGTGCCCCTCAGCTCCTATGAGTTCAAATTTGGAAAGCTGTCCTAACATGTTGAACTGCCCACAAGTGTTTGACATGGGAGGGGAGACGTTCAAAAATGCACAGAGAAATCTTGCAGACGCACTCCTGTACATGAATATTAGACGCCCACATCTGCATCCATTCACTCTGAGACACACACAAAATCACGTACATGGCACAAGTCACCTGTGCACGTACAAACGCACTAGACATGCGCTCATTTCTAAAGGTATAATTGTACATTACTTCTGTAAAGCCTGTCCTGAACCATAACCCTAACCTTATCCTAACCCTAAATGTAGCTCAAACTTAGACCAGCCAAAATGTCCTCAGAACGCAAGATGTCCTTACAACGTTTGTGGTGTCTCAAGACTTGGTTCTTACTCACGTATATAGCGGTGCAAGCCTCCATTCACACACAAACTCGCAGCACATTCTCAAACAGTATGCCCATATACACTCACTCATAATCATTAACATGGCCGCGCTGCTCCTCCTCCGCTTCATTCAGGTCATCTCTCATCTCTTTACTCCCAGACGCAGGAGAGAGGAAGTTAGTCATGTGGGTGTATTTGGAAGGCCTGAGGCCCTGAGCAGAATTACTGGGGCTGCAGGCTGGACTGGTGTGGGAGTGTGAGTGGGCGGTTGATGGCATTTGGATATACTGCGCTGATATTATTCTCGAATGTATTTGAGGCTGCTGTTCATCTGAGACTGTGCTCAACCAAAAAAAAAAAAGACCCTCTCTGCACTCGACTTAATGGTGTCCTGGTGTTGAATGCGTGGAACCTTTATCTCGTCGATTCGTCCATCTCATGTTTTTCTCGTTTTCTGAACATCTGCCTTTGTCAGCTGTTTTTTTTTCTCTACGGCATCTTCCATATTTCTCTGTCCACCTCACACCCGCGCGTCTGTTCGCTGACAGTCCAGCTTCTCTCTCGTGTGTTTACCTGTCCACTGTTTTACGCTCACTGCTCGTGTTCGTCGTCCATCCTCACCACTGATAAGTTTTGCAAAAACTAGCTAATGTCATTGTTGTTAACTATCAAGTGATAAGTCTTTGCACCTTTCATTCATTTGCCGATTCTTGAAGGAATCCCATCATTCACGTAAGAGATTGCATGCTTATCCTATACCTTGGTATTGCTGAAAGAACAAAACATTAATAATTTATGAACAAATAAATTGACTAATTTTTTTCCCATTTTGGGTATTTATGCGTCATTGATTCGTATTGACAACATCTTTGGTTAATGACACTTCATCTGAGCTTTTTGTAAAGCGTTACACTGTTATTTTGCCGTTTACCCTCCCTTCCTGAACCCCCTTGTGTCCCCCAGGGGTTGACATGGTGGGGCAGGACAGTCCACCACTGTCTAAGAGGAAGAAGGTCCTGGGTTCATATCCTGGCAGTCTGGATTGACTCTGTGTGTGTACAATCCAAATGTGAATACACTTTAGGAGTCACTTGCAAAAGAAATATCAATCTTAGAGTTAAATAATGTGTAAAGGTACCAATTATACGGCCAGAGTGTCTCAGTGTGGCCTGTTGGGCACTGTTGTGCAGGCATCACAAGCTGCAACGCTGCCATTTTGAATCCGTCCTCCGATGTTTGTTGCAAGTCCCTTCCTCTCTCATTTCTCATTCTTCCTGTCTCTGTGTACCACCACCTCCAATTAAAGTCCGGAAAAAAACTTGAATATTAATATTTAAACTTAAATTGGTGTTTCTTCCTGTCCTCAGCCCGAGAATCTCCTCCTTGCCTCCAAATCGAAGGGAGCCGCCGTGAAACTGGCAGACTTCGGGCTGGCCATCGAAGTGGAGGGAGATCAGCAGGCGTGGTTCGGTAATAGCCGGCGAAAGAACACACAAACTGACCGGCACTCTTCTAAGATGCTCAGTGCAGTTCACTAGATATCCAAAGCGTGCTTGTTTGGACCATATTACTGCTTAACTTTGCTGAAAGACAAATACTCGATCCAGAAATTCCACCGAGTGTACATCATCATCATACGAGAACACTCACACTTGAGAATTATGCTCCTGGCAGGAAGATAAATCACGCAAGATTCCTTGATTTCCCTGAAAAGAGTTGTTACTGTGAGGTAATGTCTTGGAAAGCTGGGAGTAGAGAATCAAACAACGTATAATAACCAAGGCTGACAATATCAATTGAATCAGAAAGCTACAAAGGTGTTCGAACAAGTTTTAAAGTAGGTCGGCAGCTTACGGGCGGGTGACAGAACAAGTCTGTGGAATGGTATGTTTTATTAATGAGTTTAGCGGTTAACAGATATAGAAATGTCACCGCCATGGCGCCATCACGGCTCATTAGCTCAAGAGCCTGCTGCGCCTGGATGTCGAGCAGAAGAGCGGCTCGAGTTCCCTCCCTTTCCGTGGGGCCCTCAAATTGTAGTTTTAATTGCAGCTGCTTCCTGCCAAAGGTCACACAAAATTCATGATTCCTTTTCTTCAGCACGGCTGACATGATAAATCCCTTTGGTAGGAACCTTTCGAAAAAAGCAGGTGATGTCTTTCTGTGCTGTATTAAGTGGTGGGCTTTGATTTATCTCTTGAAAGAAACCAACTCTTCCCTACCAAGCCTTTTGTCAGCCTTTGTCTCTCATCCAGTTATCACTGGGCATGCGTCATGGCTTTGGAAGCAACCATTTTATTTATTTATTTATTTTAAGAAATAACTTTTGTCGCCCAAAAATGATTCGCCCCTATGTGTTCAGGCCTTCACGTACCCTTGTCTTATGGAAGTTTTTCTTCGGTTCATGATCATATTTTTTGGGAATCATCAACTATTTCATTACATGCATGAAGAATATTTCAAACTCTCTGGATCCTATGACCTGTTTTGCTGAGCAGTTGCTGTTCCAGTAGCTAATGGCAAATGTTTGTGAACTATGTGCAAGGGGGCTTATATGGGGTGTCACTCTGCCACCAGTTCAGCAGAGTCAAGATGACTGTCCTGCTGTTTTTCTGCAAACTGCACACGGTGCTGTTCAGCTACATCTGTTCTCACTGCAGCGCTGAGCTGCGCATGCATGGACCACCGGTGGAACAGACCCAATCATACGTCTGCAAAGAGTGCACGCTACTTTGCGGAGACAGTGAAACAGGCATTGCTCAAATAATGAATGCTGCTATCCCTTCCAACTGGATCCCTCCTGCATGTTGTAGGTTTGGGTTGATACTGGCTGTATATAAAGTACTAATGCTGAGCTTGAACTGGAGTTCAGTTGAATCATTTTACGAAGAAAATTGTACCTACACATCCCCGTTGAGCTCAAGTCTTTTTCCCAGCCAGTGATCCCCAGCATATGTCAAAATCAACCAAGCTAAGGGCAGCCAACCATAAAATTACACTTTGCAATGGGCAGTTTTTAGACTTGATTCAATCAAATAAACGGCCCTCCAAAATTATTGGCCCCCCTTGTTAAGATGTGTTCTTAAGCTTCTAATAAATTCAGTTTTTTTCTAAATAATATAGGACCACAATGAAAAAAGAAGAAAATCCAACCTTTAATTCAAGTGCATGTATTCAGTGGGGGAAAAAAATCCCACATTAAGAAATAATTATTTTACATTAAATCATGTGTGCCACAATTATTAGCACCCCTCATGTTAATACTTTGTACAACCCCCTTTTGCCAACAAAACAGCACTTAATCTTCTCCTATAATGTTTCACAAGATGTGAGAATACAGAAAGAGGGATCTTCGACCATTTCTCTTGGCACACCTGGGTCCTGCCTCTGTACTCTCCTCTTCAGCTCAATCCACAGGTTTTCAATGGGGTAGAGGTCTGGGGACTGAGATGGCCATGGGAGGAGCTTGACTCTGTGTCTAGTGAACCATTTTTGTGTAGAAATGGTTTTCTTTTGGCCACATGTTTTGGGTCATTATCTGAAAGACCCAGTGATGACCCATCTTCAGCTTTTGGGCAGAGGCCACCAGATTTTGATTTAAAATGTCCTGGTATTTCACAGTGGGCATGAGGTGCTTTTCTGCATACTCATCTTTTGTGCCCCGCCAGACCCATTTAGAGTGTTTGTTGCCAAAAAGCTCTATCTTGGTCTCATCTGACCAAAGCCAACAATCCCAGTTGAAGTCCCAGTACCCCTTACGGAACTCCAGACGTTTGCGTTTATGATTGTGAGTGAGAAAAGGTTTTTTCCATGCATGCCTCCCAAACAGCTTGTGGGCATGTCAATAGCACCTGATGGTTGTTTTGGAGACTTTGTGACCCCAAGATGCTACCATTTGTTGCAATTCTTTAACAGTGAGCTTTGGAGAACTTATTATTTCTCTTACCATCCTCCTCATTGTGCGTAGTGGCAAAATAACCTTGCGTCCTCGTCCAGGCTTGTTTATCACTGTTCCAGTTGTTTTAAACTTCTTAATGATTCCTCTGACAGTGGGCAGGTGCAGGCAAGAGGCTATTTTCTGGTAGCCATTTCCTGACTTGTGAAGGTCGACACACATCTGCTTTACTTGAATGGTGTGTTCCTTTGTCTTTCCCATGTTGAAGAGTGGATAAGACAAATGGCCCCAGGGAAACAGAAAGTGATGAATTACTAATTAAATGTTCCTAGATACTCTGATCAACTTTGTAAACTACTGTAGAAATGGCAGAAATACTTCAATTGCATTTATTTCCTTGGAATTGTTAGGGGTGCCAATAATTATGGAACAGGTGATTTTATGAAAAATCATTTTTTCTTGCAATCAAAATTAAATTTATTTTAAGGCTTTTAACACATCTTAACCAGGGGGGCCAATAATTATGGAGGCCGCTGTATGTGCAGCCTAAATGAAACATCTCTGTCTGTTTGTGCAGAAAAGGGGTCTTTTAAGATTTTATGCATCTGAATGGGGGGGGGATCCTCTGAATCTTGCAGAAAGAACTATTCAGGAGTCAGGGAGAATTCACTGATATATGGTCACAGTTTTGACACCTGTCAGTGTTGGAAAGGAAGTCATTCTCTCAAAAAATGTAACGGATCATGCTGCTAAAAAATGATATCTAAAAATCCTATTTTGTGTGCATACTACTGCTTTTTGGTTATGTTCTATTGAAAGTGTTGATAATTTAATGGCCACTTCATGTTCCTGCTACAAGTGAACTTGAAATGCACATTAAGAAATGCAGATGAACCACCCCTGGCCAGATGTGTCGGAGGTAACCGCTTAAAGGCAGAAGGCATCTTGTACCATCACGCTGCGCCTTTATCAGAGAGGAAACACTATTTGGTTTCCGAAGAGAGGGATACCTGCAATGAAAAGGTCCGAAACCATCCTCAAAAAATGGGTCTGTCTGCAAGAATTCTTCCCTTTGTCAGACTACTCGCAATGGCGGTCATTATATTCCACACATTACATTGCATTTGTCATCTCCCCCATTAAATTGAACCTTGTCTGGAATGTCAGACTCCCTATACACTCTCAGAAATAGGGGTACAGCAGGAGTCCATTTCTGTTCCCCAAGGTACATTCAGTACTTATGTACCCTTTAGGGCTAATTATAGGACCTCGAGGTACCTGTGAGAACCTTTTGAGGGTCTAAAAGGTACTTTTATTGCCAAAACACATGAAATAGCAGTTAACAATATGTATGAAATTGGATATGCACAGGATTTCGTACTGTTGGAGGACGGAGTGGAGTCGAGTAGGTGGAGACCAGTGCAGGATAACGGGGAGCCCCAGGCGAGGAGACTCAGGGTTTGCTATTGCGTCTCTTATTGGAGTCATCAAGGCTCTTTCGAGTCCCCAGGGGGTCCTATATAGTGATAGGGTGAGAGAGGAGTAGAAGGGACTGGTAGGGAGGGATATTGTACAAGACAGATGAGGATTGTATAATGAAGGTGGTGTAAACAGGCTGACTGATTAGGATGTTGACGAATGGAGTGACGGTTTAGGCGTGGTGTTGTCCACTAACCTGCGTTGAGCTCTGATAGGACCACTTTGTCAAAAGGAGATAATGTATCTTTAAAAGGAGCATACAGGCATACAAGCATATCTTTGGTTTGGCGACATGGCTCTGTTCTGACAGATCCCTGACCCTCCAAGCGTGGAACCGAAGGCAGGGAGCTGTATGTAAACCCCCCCCCAATAGAACAGAGCCTACGGCAACAATGGCCTCGAAGGAAGAGACATTGTTATTGAATGGTTCTTTAGTCATAAGAGAACATGATCAATGAATGGTTTAAAAGACAAGTGAAGCTAGGGTGGAGGAGGTATATTGAGCTAGTGCGCCGAGGTGAAGCTACTCATGATGGCAAGCTTAAGTTAGCCGACATATTACTGGCCAAGCAATCATGTCACAGCAGTCAGGTGACAGTGAAATGCACTCCGGTGACTCTCCAGCAGGTAGCACCTCCTCTACAATAAGCAAGCCTCACTCCGTGGCCTATGAGAATTTACGGCAAAGCTCCATTAACTACATCAGACAGCGCATTATTGGAGAGCACCCCATGCCATCTTTGGGGAACCCCTCGCAATTAACAACTGCTTATTTCTTTTAACTTGTTTCTCTAGTCACATAATGGCAGTTGGTAGAACTGGTATTTCTTTCATGACGCATTGACGGTGGACAGTGAAGCAAACAGCTGGAATTTGTCAATGATAAGGACGCTTGCAAATTTTTCCATTCAGATAGAATACCTCTTCTATCGTAGTTGCAGTCTCTTGGCAGTTGTATTTATGTGTAACTGATTGTGTAACTGTACTCGTTACATAAGCCATTTTTCCTACATGAGGACACAAACACTTGAGAGACTGCTCTTGAGGATATTCTACACTGTATAAAACAATAGTTGACCAGAAGGGCACTGTTAGAAAGTGCTAGAACAGTCAGTTTGGGTCATGTAAAGTTTTTTGTGAACACATCTCAATTGAAGGAAAATAAAACACATGCGTTTAAAGCAGGACTAGCTAATCCTGGTCCTGGAGAGACATAGTCTCTGCTTGCTATAGTTTTCGCCATCACTTTAGACCCAATTGACCAGGTAAGGTGCAATACTGTATACAGTATGTGTAACTTGACAGTCCGGTAGCCCGCTACTGCATGGGTGTAGGCCCCAAAAGCCCGCTACCCCTGTTCTTTGCGCATTATTTGGACAATAATGTTGCCATGGAAACCAAAATCGATAGGTGTCATAACTGAAGTATGACTCAAGTCGATACCAAATATGAAAGCAATCGGTCAAAAATTGCAACCTGTACAGCGTAGATTCTACGGACGTGGCGGCGGCAAGTAGTCAGCCAACTTTGTCCGGGGGCTACAATTAGCTACCTTAATTTATCAATTAAGTCCTGAGTAACAACAAAAACCAGTGGATATTGTTGCCCTTTCGGACCAGGACTTGTTAGTCTTGTTGTAAAGTCCGTCCGTAAAGTTTCGCTTTTGAAGCAACCACCACCACACAATATGGAGGTTCCAGCTGAAGCAAACTAAGCCTTATCAGGAGGGGTTATCATTATGCATTTGGGATCGCCCTTGTTTTGGTCGTAATGACGAATGCCTACTATGGAAGATTAAGCAAGCAGATCAAATCGCGACACATCTGAAAGAAAGCCAGAAAGATGATGGAAGGACTACTACTTCTCAGTTTGAAGGAAGCCACGGCACTGATGAGGTTCTGAATATTGTACGGTGTCGGCACGCACAAAAGGCAGAATAGGGGTGAACCGTTTGCTTTTATTTTAATTAATTGTGCTTTTTATTTAGAGAAAGAAAATCATTATTAGAGCAGATCGTTTAATGCTGGGAAATTTAAACTCTTTCGCTGGGAATGATGGTCTTTGTCGTTGGCTGGAAAAGCACTCCACGTGCCTGATCAAGCACAGATCCAGGAACCCTCTCACACCGAGCGCGCTCAGTGAAGAGGAAATTAGCAGGTATGGTGGTGGAGACGATGATTCAAGTGTGACTCAGACCATCTGTGTTGCTGGATAGCCTGGGGGTAACCTGCTTGACTGGCAGCAGTGAGGCTTCTAGTTTGAGTCCGTGGTGGGGTTAGGGGTTCAAGAGAAAGTCTGCCTTTGGACCCTCGATCGAGGCCCTTAATTCTGAACCTGCTCCAGCGTCTTCCAGGGTTAAAATACAGAGATACCTCTGTGCACTGCTGAATCTACTCAGAATGAGAAGCACTCTTTGTCATAATTACAGCATGCAAAACATCAGCATGCAAAACAACGATTTTAGCTAAAAAGGTATCACTTTTATGCGGCTTATTTTGAATCCTAGAGGATGAGAAAATATTTTTGTGATGGCCGGCGAGAATGGAAGCGACGATCATTCCTGATTGGCCACGTGCCTACAGTAACTTGCTGCCTTTATTCAAAATAGCATCTGCATGAAATGTAATCACGGTGAATTACTCATTTGAATTTAGATTAATTGATTAGATAAATAATGAGAGTATTTATTTATGAGACAATTATACATGAGTTGATGATTCTCAGTTGAAAAAAAATTTCTGACAAAAAAAAAAGGAAAATCTGGCCCTGTAATGCCTCCCCTGTGGCATTCCAGATCCTCCCTACTTGCCCTCAGTCAACGATCTTCCCCTCTGCACCCTCAGTTAATTATCTCACCTGTTCCTCTTTAGTTAATCATGATTCCTCTCTCTATTTAAAACCTAGTTTTCCCCTCATGGGCTGGGAGCCCAACTGTTCCCCTCTTTAGTTTGGTTCTCTCCCTTTCTGTTCCCCTGAAGTTTTATATTTTTGTTTTGCTTGTACACACTATTTAGTTAATAAATATTCACGTCCCTGCACGTGTCCTCATTCCATCACTCTTCTGGCACCCTTCTAACTTCTTCGGGCACCAGGACATGACAGGTCCTTTTTATTATCTATTTACACATAAACTTTAAAAGAAAATGCCAACCCCTCTAAATCTGTATTTACATGTGATCTGTAACCCTCAAAATCTGAGCTCTCAATTTGTAATTAGTCTAATTGTAATTAAATACATGTGCATGTTTTGGGTTCCGTCATTGAAAGTATGCTGGTAGACTGCGATTGTACAGAGGAACATAAACATTGACATTCAATTCACTTTGAATAATGTGCAACTGTCTTATTGGTGTCTCTACATTGTCTATTGTACCATACTGTACAGTAATTTTGCAATGCAGCCACATGGAAGATTCATGGCATTGCTCGTTACAGACTCGGTGCACAAATCCACCCCATACATGGCTCAGCAGAAAGGTTGTAATTGAAATGAATTGCGATGATGAATGTTTGCAACATTGCTGAGCTTCCTGCAAGACTGATAATGTGACCATAGCATTCGTAACTCCTCATAACTCCAAATATAGTGATATCAATTCCTACCCTTCCATTTTTCACAGATATAGTTTTTCTGAGTTTATGAGCCATTTACGTGAAATATAAAATGAAAAATCAGTTTTATAATCGGGGATGTAATCACAGTATTTTTTGTGTATTTTTAGGAAAGATGCATTCAATCCAAACTCATGATCTAAATGCCAAGGTCTCCCTCTTGCCTCGAAATAAATTACAACTGCACCCAAATCTCAAAATATCACATTGTTTAATGGACCGTAACTGCTTGAGAATCATTTTTTATTTTTGCAGTCATGCCCTGAGCCAAATGCTATTTCTGCTTTCCAAGCTTTCCAAATTTTTTTGTGAAATGTTTGCTAAGTAGCTTATGGATTTTATCAAGTGTGAAACAGTCCATGCAAGTTGTCTGCCAGCAAGCTTTTGCCAGGTGTCGTCACTAAAAGCCCTCCACAGAATGGATGGATGGATTCCTGACCTGGTAATCTGACCATGTCAACCAATAATGGCAACATTATGGCCAACATTGGATCCAACACCCGAAATGTTTGGTCTGTAGGAGGGTGGCCTTTGAGAAACAGCCCTTTTTGTCTGTGTGAAGAGTGCTGACTTGTGAAAACCCTGACTTTTTTGGACAGGCTTTGCTGGGACACCTGGATACTTGTCTCCAGAGGTTCTGAGGAAGGACCCCTATGGAAAAGCAGTGGATCTGTGGGCCTGCGGTAAGTCATAGTAAAAAAAATTACAAGCAGTCATCTAACTCAGAACTAATTTTTCTTAACCTTGCTGAAAAACATCATGAGGTCAAGGAAAGATGGGAAGAAGAATTCATGAGGGAAAGACGTATACGGCACTCAGAGGATCCGACTGCACCTACGCTAGGCGATGTCATCGTGCGTCCCTTGCCTATGATTTTCGGTTATATTTCATTAAGGTTAGTATAAGGGATAGGTTAAGGTTTTGCTGAGGATTTGGGGGAAGGTTAGAATTATGGATAGGTTAAGGTTAGGGTGAGGGTTTGGGGTAAAGTTAGAATTAGGGATAGGTTAAGGTTAGGGTGAGGGTTTGGGTTGAGCATACGTTGCTCATTGTTAAGATGAGGGAGAGCCTGTCGAGCAACAGAAAGAATGAATGGAAGTCAATGTAGTGTCCTCTCAAAGATGGAATTACAAGGATAGGTGTGTGTGTGTGCGTGTGCGTGTGTGTGAGCGCGCGAGCGCACCTGCGCACAGTGCAATCATTTGTGTGTGACGCTGATGTTTGGATACTCATTGCAGCCTGTTTCAGATGGGCATGTCAGTTTTAGGTCTAATGAGGCCCCCTGACTGTAATGAGAGCAGAACTGTAACGGTTTAGAGAGGGAACGGCTTGTGCCTGAATTGTTTTTAATGCAGAGACTAACCGTCAGGGGAGTGTTTCCTGAGAATCAGCTAGCATCTGCTACACTTTCGAGAAGAGCCTCGCAGACGAGGAGTGGTGAGGGTGGGGTCGAGCCTAGCTGTGGGCTATATGCCACGCAGGCATTTTCTGTGCCCCTCGCCAGAAAAAAAGAAATATTAATATTGATTAAAATATTAATATAAATAATAGAAGGTAAAAATCTGAAGCAGGTGCTGTTTACTGAATCACTGTGTCCCCCGTCTTCACATGAGAGAAATTCAATCACTAGCCACTCTCTGTCACTCACAATAATAATCACGCTAACTGTTGGGTGTCAGGATTTGCAGTAAAACTATGGAATTATATTTGTGCCGCAATCCTGAGCGAGCAATTGGAAATTTTGAGTGCAGAAAAATATATTGCGCAAGCACACAAATCTTGTTTAGAGAAAAAAGAAATTTTGTGAGCAAACAAAGCCTAGCAATTGAGCGAACAAAACTATTCTGTGCTCAACAAATATCTCTGCATGTTTGCTATGATCAATTTAAACGTGCAATATTAACCCCTTCCCTCAGTTTCACTCTATGCCCTCTCGCAAACTCATGTTCTGCACACTGGCAGACCGCAGCATGCTCTCTCAACGCATGTCTCTCCCTCTCTCAGTCTGCCCTCTCTGTGCGCGCTCAACTTCACCTGCGCAGTCGCTCGAGCTGTGCAGAATGTTACAAATGTGCCACGATTCTGATTGGATGCTTCGGTTTCCAATTAGATGCATTATGCCCAACCACCAAAGAAAGGGGGGAAAGGTAATGACGGAATTCGTCTGTGACTGGATAATAGTGCTGCCTTTGTTTGGGACAGGTTAAGGTTAACGTTAAATCTCTTGAGACATCGACTGTTGTGCGACTCTTGACCTACTGTCTATGCTCTTGACTCACATCCCTCTTTAGCAACACTGGCTGCTGCTAACTATAGCATTGGACAATGTTTTTTAAACGTCAAATCCAAAATGTCACACCGGAGCCACGAGCACTACGTTTTATGGACCTTTATGAAATTTTTGTTGGTTAGTCTGTACACCTTCGGCTTGCAAGTTCACTATCTAGTTAGGTTGCTAGCGTCAGGTCAGCTAACTAATGTCCGGAGAAAAGCAGAAGATTACTGGCGTTAACTTTACTTCCATGATAGCTGGCAAATTTGCCAGTCTTAAAAAAATTGTTTTGGCACCTTTCTCCGGCTGATTTATTTCAACATATAACGCCTGATGAGGGCACTTTGTCGATATGTCTGTCGCCATAGTTTACCTTGAAGTTCATTCACAAATGAACCAACCAGAGTAATGACCTCTACCGTGGCGAGTGCTTTGAACTACGGGACCGCTGGTGCCAGCGTCGGCTTGGCTCACTAGTATCAGGCCTACTAAAGAAATAATTGAAATGGGACTGAAATTAAACGAAATGTAACATTATTAGCTGAAACTGCATCACAATTTAGCGAAGCAGAAGAAAATTAATAGAAACTGCGTAACTATGCAGCAATCTGCGATGGAAAAGCACAGAGAATAAGATTTAAAAGACTTAAAACGAAACACCATGTAACTGCGCATGTGCTGGTCAAGGGTATCAGCAAGGGTAGATCGTGTATTTGAAATTTAATCGGCTAGACTGCATTTTACTGGGCAAAATTCAAAATCAACACTATCTTTGTATGTACGAACTGGTTTTTTTAACGAAATCACTGGATCCCTTGCCTGACAGGCAAACGTATTTTGGACCCAAATTAAGAAATAGACTATAGTCACTATTAGTTAGATAAGTTACTCTAGCGGGGTTTCCAATGCTATTAAAATTACATATGCTGAAATGTTAACAGAAAAATCATATACTGACACAATATACAGCTAATATAATGTTGAGAACTGAGAAATTAGGTTATTTGTATTCACTAGCGAGTAGGATGGTTATTCCGTAATTGCCACCAAATTGGGTCATTTCCTCGCGTGCTCATTTTCACGAAACATTTTTCATTTGCCAGTCCATTGTAAGGGTATTAACTAGGAGTGTCGCGATAATTAATCACGATTAATTTAAGCACAATAAAAGTAACTGCCACTATGAGGCAGACAGACATGATTGCTTATTACCTTTTCTATGACACTTACCTAATGCGGTCATTTGAAATGCTTCCGGTAAGAAAACTGTGGTTTGAAGTCCGCTAATTACCAGCGACGCTGGACAGCCTCCATCGCCTTGGCATAATTAGCTCACCTTAAATCATTTCCCGTGTACTTTGCCTGACTTGCAATCAAGCCATTTATTCAGCCAACTGACTAATCAAAACCAAAATGTAGCCTATAATGATTAAGAAGTGATAATGAGAAGCAGACGGACCTAACCAGGTTGCCATGTTAGATTGAAAAAATTTAAATAATCTGAATAAATAGCAGACCTCAGAATTCCACCTTTCATCAAGGAATTTTGTATGCATTATTACAGATATTTCTAAAAAAAAAAAAAAAGTTATTCAAAGATGGCCCTGGTTTGAAGAGCTTAAAAATATAGGCTACGTGAAGTGGAAAACATTTTTTGAAGCATACCGAACATGAATGTGGGAGAGAATACGTTTGCATTGCAGGCAATAGTCAAATGCACCGAAGATTTGGCAATTAACGTTCAGGCGAATCTTTGCCGCAAATTTGAGGCATTTTTTATTAGATAATTGAACGAGAGTAATTTAAAATAATGTAACTCATAGCACTTGATTTTATTTACTTTTGAGCATCTAAATAACCAACAGTGAAGGTGGAAAACATTTCGTTTAAGCTTATAGAACGTGACATGTAAATAGTTAACGAATTTGAAAATCTTTCAATATAATGCTGCAGCCTGGTTAGGTCCGTCTGCTTCTCATAATCTCTTCTTAATCATTATAGGCCACATTTTGGTTTTGATTTGCCAGTTGGCTGAATAAATGGCTTGATTGCAAGCCAGGCAAAGTACACGGGAATTGATTTAAGGTGAGCTAATTATGCCAAGGCGATGGAGGCTGTCCAACCTTGCTGATGATTAGCGGACTTCAAATCACAGTTTTCTTACTGGAAGCATTTCAAATGACTGCATTAGGTAAGTGTCATAGAAAAGGTAATAAGCAATCACGTCTGTCTGCCTCATAGTGGCAGTTACTTTTATTTCGCTTATATTAATCGCGATTAATTATTGCGACAACCCTAGAATTAACACACGATTCAATATATCGGTGGTATACATAAAACACTACAAACGTCAGTTGCTAAAATACAAATATTTCACTTACAATCAAAGAAATAACTTACCTCAATCACAAGCAGGTTGGCTTTCGCTTTGCCCACTGCGCACATGCAAATTGAGTGTTGCGTTTTGAGTCTTTCAAATCTCATTCTTTACATCACTGATCGCTGCATAGTTATGCAGTTTCTATTCATTTTCTTCCGCTTCGCTAAATTGTGATGCATTTTTGGTTATTTCTATTGTTTTTGTGTTTCGAAATTTCTTTGGTAGGCCTGAGTATCGCCTGAGTATCACCTGGCGCTAATGTTCGTGAAAGTGGACGTTCGGTGGCGCAACACCAGGCTTTGATGCGCGTGTCCCCGCTGGCAGCTATGAAGGCCGGCATTGCACTGCTGGGCGCCGGCTCCCTGGCTCCAGACTGATTGGCTTCTTCAGCCACACATCGTGTGTTGTTACCGTGATCTGTTTCTGCATATTTCACGAACATTAGATGATACTAGTGAGCTGAGCCGACGCTGGCACCAGCGTTCCCGTAGTTGGAAGCACTCGCCGCGTTTGAGGTCATTTTTCTGGTTGGCTCATTTGAGAATAAACTTCCAGGTTTTTCCAAATGTATTCCACGTAGGTTTTGGTTATGCTTTCAGGTTATTTGTCTTAAGCAGTCCCCCAAATATCACTAAACAATCGCGACTGCTGTAATTTGACACCACAATACTGTATCTTTCATTCTGTTTATACATCCATACTCCAGTAAGCCAGCACAGCAGCACCAACACCGGGAACGGCAGCAGCACGCTGGTTTAGTTAGCTTCACCAAAATGGAATATTACCCCTAATTAATATCGTTTATCACAACTGCACTTTATTGCTAATAGTGTTTAAGTATTAGAATGAGATGTCAATCACTGCATAAAACACGTGTCTTTGCATTTACAAAATTAATCACAGATGATCGTGTACTTAAGTTGTGGATGTGTAACATTAAATGATCAGACTTGATATGCAGGTTATAAGTGTATTTCAGTTTATGGCGATAGACATATCGGCAAAGTTCCTTCTTCAGGGGTGTTGAAATAAATCAGCTGGATAAAGGTGCCAAAACTATTGTTTTTCTAAGACTATCAAGTTAGCCAGCTATCATGGAAGTAACGTTTAATGTCTGTAAGCTTCTGCCTTTCTCCCCAACATTAGCTAGCTAACCTGACGCTAGCAATCTAACTGGATAGCTAACTTGGTTTGCAAGCCAAAGGTGTACAGACTGACCAACAAAATTTCATAAAGGTCCATAAAACATGGTACTCGTGGCTGCGGTGTGACAATTTGATTTTGATGCTCCGAAGACATTGTGCAATGCTATAGTTAGTAGCAGCCAGTGTTGCTAAAGAGGGATATGAGTCAAGAGTCACTCAACAGTCAATGTCTCAAGATACATAGAGATTTAACATTAACCTTACCCCGTCCCAAACAAGGGCAGCACCACAGAGATCTCCGTGGGCAGCACTATTATCCAGTCGCAGACGAATTCCGTCATTACCATTCCCCCTGTTCTTTGGTGGTTGGGCATAATGCATCTAATTGGAGACCGAAGCAGCCAATCAGAATCATGGCACCTTCGTAGCACTCTGCACAGCTCGAGCGAGTGCGCAGTTGAAGTTGGGCGCGCACAGAGAGGTCAGACTGAGAGAGGGGGAGAAACATGCCAGCATACAGAACATGAGTTTGCGAGAGGGCATAGAGTGAAACTGAGTGAGAGGGGTTAATACTGCACGTTCATATTGATCATAGCAAACATGCAGAGATATTTGTTGAGCACAGAATAGGTTTTGTTCGCTCAATCGGAAGGTTTTGTTTGCTCACAAAATTTTTTTTCTCTAAACAAGATTTGTGTGCTTGCAAAACATATTTCTCTGCGCTCAAAATTTCCAACTGCTTGCTCAATATTGTGGCACAAATATAATTCCATATAAAACAAATACTGTAATTTTTTACCTGCTGAAAATGTATATTTTTTTAGCTTTTCCACATTTCCTGTTACATAGATTTACCAAAATAAAGTGTTTTTGTTAATACTGGGTTATTCTAGGGGAGAGTTCCTTGAGATTTCCTTCTCTTTTTGAAGAGGGAGCTTGTCAAAATGGCTGCCACTCGACTCGACATGTGGGTGGCAATGTGACTGAAGGGTCCAAATGCTGTGCTGGTATCAAAGGGGTTGCGGATCTCGTTGTAGAGTTTCGTGGTTCCACATGGTGTGTTACATTCCCTTGCGCAAGAAATTCAAATTCAATCCATCTTGACTATTCAGCGAATGTTGGATTGCTGTCAGGAATAAATAAAATTATAAAGATACAGTTTGTTTGCTTGGACTAAAAAACTGTGGTGGAGGATAACCTAAGGCTAGGCTAGTATTCAGCTAATTTTCAAATACTTGAAATGTAGTCAGCTAATGGATTGTGTGTTTTTGTTTACCTTTTCATCTTTATGGTAGATTGCCAATGTATGACTGACAGCCATTAACAGTGTTTAATATATTATTGTACGTTGTAGATATTATGTGTATCAATTACATACCCTAAGGTCCTGACAAATTTCTCAGCAGCAAATATGATGTAATTTCTCTGGGGTCCATTGGAACTCGCAAGTTCTACGCTACAACAGCTTCTGCCAAAGTGTCCCAGCACTAAAACTTAATCTCAGAAATTACTTTAGAGTTTGCTCTCACTCTCTTGACAGTTCTGAGGCACTGATCATGCAAAACACTATCTGTGCAATGCTCCTAACACACATGGTTTCCGCAATCAATGCAACAGGATCTTGACTTCCAATCTTGTTCACGTGGGCACAGAAAGCATCTTCTCGTTGCAGCTGGCTGCATGTTTTGTGCTCTTCCTCTTAGATCAAAGTGTCCGAAGGGACAGTGGTCACTGTGCTATACTGTTGTAATTCAGCACCGCTTTGACCATATAACTTTGTATGTATTACGTGTAATTAGGAGTTGTAAGCTATCAAAAGGGGGCTATATACTGTTGAAACATGGGCTACATGGTTACACATGGCCGTGGATAAGAAATAAATAATTTTTATGTCTGTGATAATTATGCAAGTTACTTGAGATAAAGTCCTCCCAATCTCAAGAAATGATCCTCCTGCTGCAACAATATTCTTGCCTGGAAGTATCCAGAAGTTTTCAAGGGAATGAAAATGGCACAGTGCCTTCTGCTTTGCTTACAAGAATGTGATATCCCAGAGTATTACTGTCAATTTACTCAAAAGTGCATGCCCTAGCAAAGCCATTCTTTTCTGTATTTTGTGTGACTAAACCATGGAGGATTACATGAAATCTCGGACACGTGTCATTTAAAATGAAAAAGATAATAAATGAAAGTGCTTGGCGTCCATTGGACCCCAAAAATCCTGAATAGGGTTAATGAATCTGCACTCTTCTGCACTCTTTCTCTTGTACAAAATTCCTGTCAGTGAGTGATGTGTTGGATGTCTTTATATAAGTCTTCATGTAAACACTCTGCTTTTAGTAAATTTGTGTTTATTTGTGATTTAAAAAAATGATCACAAAAAAATGGCTTTGTCAGCAGGCTCCTTCAGCGTAAGAAATTCAAGAAGGGTCACGTGATTTGTGGCGATATATCAGCATGGATTGTCCTCACTTCCTGTTTCCCCTTCCCAGGCGTTATCTTGTACATCCTGTTGGTGGGATACCCGCCCTTTTGGGATGAAGACCAGCACAGGCTCTATCAACAGATAAAGGCGGGGGCTTACGACGTGAGTGAACAGGGCACCTCAGCATTCCCTGCAGCCGCTTACGGAAAGTTCCGGAAAAAACAAAGGAAGGAATATTACAAGATAATCAGAGTCACAACTGTCTATAGAGCCGCCCGATAAGGAGTTTTAAATTGGAAAAGCCTTTCTGTTGGTTTGAAAAAAAGAAAGAAAGATGACAAAAACGATATTTGCCATAAAAACAGTCCTATGATATGAATGGGTAACTTCCCCCTTTATTGAACCGAGTCACACCACCATTCCCAAAAACTGCTCACTGAATCCCTGCAAAAACTGGATGGCAGCGCACATTTGCTCTCTGGCTGCATTGCTGGTTTGCTCCGAATAGGCTAGTATGAAGCCCTGCCTACATCAGCAGTCTCACAAAAAATGCCATTAATGACCAAAAAAATTTCTGACGAAAAAAAAAAATTAAATTAAAAAATTAAATTTAAAAAAATTGTCTGCCTCATTGTTGAACCTTCTCCCACATAAGTTAATTAGTTTAATCAGGTATTATATTCAGGTTTGGAGCACAAGCTTGCACCAACACCAGCTTGTCTCAGGTATGATTTGGCAACCCTAATATAAGCCATCTGTCACGCATTTTATTAATTTTATGAATTCATCTTATTCCAAACCCTGATTCTGATATTTCTGCTCATGTCACTGCTCTTCTCAGATGAACTCGATCCATGAAAGATGCAGAGCTGCCGCAGAGCTGCCTATTGTGTTCCACACTTGATTAGACACTTCTGACGTTAATTCGTTTCTGTTGTTGCCTAATTAAGGATGACTCACCCTCTTAAGTCAAAAACACATATTCATATTGGAACAATTGGAATTCATACTACAGTTGGAACATCCTGTATTCACCTTTGGCATTTTAATCATTTTTTGTAGAAGAAATGCTGTAATTACTAGTTGTTTAATGCGACAGATTGTTCCCTTAAAAGAGGTCGCAGTATATAGTAAGTGACAAACCCACAGCTGGAACAGAAGAAACGCTGAAGATGAACATCATTCAACTCCTTACTGAAGCTGAAGTTTACCCACAAAGCAGCACACACTACAGAAATGGTTACAGCCAAACCCGCATCATGGTAAAATCTGGTTTTGTGCACTTTAATGGAAAGTAAACACAAGTTGCAAAGTAGCAGAATGTTAATATGTGTGTTTTTTCCTTAGCATCTGGCTACATAGAAGATTCAATGACTTTTACATTATTGAAAAATTACTTGCATGGTCATTCATTCAATTTGTGAAAGGTGATTTTTATTTTCGTCATTATCATTTTCTGCAAAAATAAATGTGGCGACTAGGCAAAGACGTGCAGTCAGGGGAGGCAGTGACTTTTTATCGCTAGTCTGTCAACCTGTTTCCACATACTATGCCTGCTTGACAATCAATCAGTCAAATTTACTTATTTATTTTTTTAACCAAACAATTAAGACCTAGCCTAGGCTATAAGCAGCCTGAAATGATTAAGAGGTGATAGCGACAAAAAGATTCATTTAAGTTTATGCTTTGATTCAAGACTGCAAGTATGAAAATTTAATCATTAATTAGAAAAATACTCAACTCCCTCGGTAATTCTGTGTATTGTTTTGACCTTTTGTTTTTCGGTTTATGAAAGAAGACTGGAAATAAACTCCCTATTTTTTTAAATGGCATTAAAAAGGAGGGAAACATTATCGTAAACCTATTGACCACACATTGAACGCCGCATAAGGTTTTAACATTTGTTAATGGCATTGCATTAACTTCCTGTAAGCAAATATGTACAAATTTGCTGTCTCGTGAGCATTTTAAGTCAGATGCACTAAAAAATAATGTCGTGGATGAAATCAGCGTGCCATTTCTGCCATTTAGTCTTGTAAATTAGTTAATCCACCCTCAGATTGCTAATCAAGCAAGTAATAGTGAGTTATCGTTTGTTTAACGACGAGGATTCTGCCTCCCTTAACTGACCTCTGACAGCACGTTACTGCAACTAGGAGATTATTTAACGAGTCCTCATGCATCCTGTATGTGGGTTTCTAATGCAATTTCTCATTCAGGGCCTGTTTCTTAATTGAAAGTGAAAAAATCTCTTCTGAGCCCACAAAACCCTTATGCACTTTTTTCCCCTTTCTAATGTACGTATTGTTTTGGTTCAGCCATTTTATTTGAAGTGAGCATGAAACAGGTGTGCTAAAATGACCAACACAAAAACATAAACATAAAACATTGGACGATGCATTTTGAACTGAAGATCTCCTTGTTTACCAATTGTGCTTTCTCTCTCTTACTCTCATGCTCTCTTTCTCCCGCTCTCTCTCCCTCTGTCCCTCTCTCTTACTCTCACACCCTGTCCCTCTCTCTCTTACTCTCTCACTCTCTGCCTCTCTTTCTCTCTTACTCTCACACTCTCTCCCTCTCTTTCTCTCTTACTCTCACATTCGGTCCCCCTCTCTCTTACTCTCACTCTCTCTCCCTCTCTTACTCTCACACTCTCTCCCTCTCTTTCTCTCTTACTCTCTCCCTCTCTTACTCTCACACTCTCTCCCTCTCTCTCTCTTACTCTCACACTCTCTCTGACTCTTGTTCTCTCTCTCTCTCCCTTGCTCTCTTTCTTTATATACCCCTCTTTCTCCTTCATGCTTCCTCTCTCCTATTTCCCCTACCCCTCTCTTTCTCTCTCTTTCCCTCCATTGAAGTTCCCCTCTCCTGAGTGGGACACAGTGACCCCTGAGGCGAAGGACCTGATAAACAAGATGCTGACCATCAACCCAGCCAAACGCATCACCGCGGCCGAGGCGCTGAAACACCCCTGGATCTCTGTGAGTGTCGGGGAGAGTGTGGGGCTGAGGGTGGCTGGGGGGGATTCCATGAACCAGGTTTCCTGAAGTCGCTAAATAACTGCACCGAGTCTGTAATCCATCAGCCAGTCACCAGCTGAGATCTCAGCTGGTCCTGAAGTGCTGGTGTGAACCACAGAAGTTTATATTACTACTAGTGAGCTGAAACTGAGCTAACCGATGGAATAAACACCATACAGACCAGCATCCTCAGGACTAGAGATGCGATGCCTGCCCCACAGCTCTGAAGGTCAACAAGGGCTCTGTATGTTTACCTCTCATTCTCACATCTGACGGTTAACTATGAATCAAGTTCAACATTAGCTAACCTGTCTTTGCTTGAGGTGGCTTCATAAACCGTAAACTCGCAATCAGAGATGCCATAAGTTACCATGGTGGGTTAAAAGAGAGCCACCTTTGTGAAAGTGGAAAAACCCAGGCTTTATACTCAACAGAACTTGCAAAGCCACTTTATCTTGCTTTGTACTGTATGGGACTGGCCTAAATTGCCTTCAGAGCACGAATATTCACATCACATTTGACGTCTCAGCTAAATCTTTTCGATTACCATGTGGACGACCAGCAAAACTGTTGATATGTCCCTAATGAAGAGTTTTGCTTTGATCTAACTAGCATGTGAACAAGTATTGGCGTATATGGCCAAATCAATCATTCAGCCTGGAAAACCGGCAGGACCGAAAACAAGCGTGCTGTTATTGTACAGCAGTATATTTAATACCTACTCTCTAATTCTTAAGTAGCTATCTTAAGTGTCAGATACACTTCCTTAGTCGGAACATGGCAAGCGTGGTTGGGCAGAATGGCCTCTCTTCGACTCTGTATGGTAATATATTACTTTATGTTAGGCTATACCTCTCTCCCACTCCCTAAACCTTAAGCTGGTACATTCTTTAAAATCTGTGGCTTTATTTGTCATGGTAGTGTTGCTGCACAATCTAAGTTTTGTGGCTGCCAATGGCACTTTGAGTGCCACCACCCTCTAGGGTTTTCATCACTTCAAGTCCGTCTAAAATGCATTTTGTGTTGTAAGTCGCTCAGGGTAAGAGTGTCTGCTAAACACCTGTAATGTTATGTTATGTTATAGGGGGCAGTACTATTTGTGGCTGCAGCAGTCAACATACAAATTCCTAGGACTAGCTTTGGCCACCCCTGGTGTGGAGGCTTCTGGGTAACGGTCTCTTCCTCTCTCTCCCTCCAAGCACCGCTCGACTGTGGCCTCCTGCATGCACAGACAGGAAACTGTTGAATGCCTGAAGAAGTTCAACGCCAGGAGGAAGCTGAAGGTAGGAGTGTGCTCGTGGGACAAAATGGCAGTAGGGGAGCGGGAGGGAGGCGTAGTGGTAGGTCGGTGACTGTAGAACTGCTGGTTCAGCCTTCCAATGGTGCATGAGATTCCTAAGTTTACTCCAGGGGGTTTAGCCTTGTTTACCCTCTTACACTCCCACTGCTTGTGATTTCTTTTTCTTTGGTATTTCTCCCAGGGTGTCCTTGAAATAGAACATCTTGTTCTCAGTAGAATTCCCCTGGTTAAGAAAGGTTAAAAAATAGGTGGTTATTGGCCGAAGGAAGGAGAACTTGAAACGCACATACAAGTTTTACCTTCAACACGTGTTCATGGATGTCTTTTTTTAAAAGTTAAAGTGGCCTCTTAGGTGAGATGTGTTCTTCATTAATCGGCCTGGTTAAGTAATGGTTAAATGATGAAAGTTTGCCACATGAGTGAGAAAAGGAGGGGTCAAACTGGCATAAGGTGAAATTTCAGCATTAATATTTCTAATGGTTCAGCAACCTAAATTTTTGTGGCACATCTAGAAAATAACAGAAAAATAATTATGAAGGCTGCACCATCTGTTATTTGATACACTTTCAGGAATACACATACAAATAATTATGCAGTCAGCAAATGATGCCAAGACTTGCTTTTTATTTTTAATGACAGTTGATAACAACAGAGTAATTGCCTCTCGATGACTGACGTAAAGTGAGATATTCATTGGCCGCAGATTGTGGAGCTAATTCCGGCAGACAACTGGAGACACGCCCACATTTCCATAGACACTCCCATGCATATCACACACTGCTCCGCCCCTCTAATAAATGGGCTGCATGATCTGCTCTCTTACTCCCGTTATGATCTAAATAAAGAACCAGATGCAGATTCAGGGTACAATCCAATGAGGGAGTTTGTTCATTGGATTACGGTAACAACAGGGGAAGGCCCGACATCCACAACAGGATGAGCACTGTCCAGCTTAGGTGGCATAGAGTGATGAGGGTGATGGGTGCGTTCGTGCCCAGCCAGCGGTGTCCCAGGAAAGAAGCCTGATAGTGCTACCCCCAGCCAAAGCTGGACTGCCAGACAGCTGGTTGGAAGGCTTCAGCAGAAACGCAGTCCCAATCCTGGAAACTGATGAAGGTTGAGGAGGTTTTTCTAATAAACTGGACAGAGAAACATGCTGGAATTAAGCTGGTTAACAAGAAAGCGATCTCAATCCTGGAGACTGACAGTGCGGCTTGGGCGTTCGTTCTCATTTGTAAAACTATGAAGACTAGTTTCATATTCCAACATCAAAAATGTTACCACAAGTTCCGAAGATGGTAATACAGTCCTAACCTTGGAGACATACACCGGCTGGTAGCTGAACTGAACAAAGCATGACAATCCAGCAACTCCGCCACACAGAATTAAGGCTTATATACACCACAGGAACACAATGGAAAGGAGTATGCGGAGGGATTATACCTTGAAAGGGGAGGCATTCCCCTTTTCCAAAGCAATTCACAAGAAAATACCTCTAAAAGACACAACATTTTTTGGGAAGGGGGATGAGACAGTTATGGAGACAGAGGGGTTGTGACTATTCCACCTTCAGGGCGTAACACGCCACTGCCTGCTACTGCGCTGCATCACACTTACCTGCTGCTGGTTATCATCCCACCTCCACCCCAGCATCCACTTGTGGGCTGTGAATTTCCCCCCAGAGGGATGGTGCTATACTGACACACCCTACTCTCTTCCTCTCCAGCTCAGCCGCTAGCAGGGTGTGTTACCACCAGAGCTTGGACACCAAACCATCAGTGTATTTGTCTTTTACTTCTGCTGTGACCGGTTTGCACATGAGTTGGAAATATATAAATACAGAAATATAATTTGCTCAATGTACAATTTGTCTGAGCTAAGCAACATTCTCAAAAAGTGCAAAATTTCCTCTCCTGTCTTTTTTATATGCGTTCTTTTCTTTTTCTTATCAATGCTTAGACAATATTGGGAAGTTCATGACTGATTACAAGGAATGGGCTGGCGGGGCAGCCGAGTGTTGGTGTGTTGTTTAACTGGTAACCCTGGAGTCGCCCGAACTTTCCCTGGTGAACTAAAGATTTATCCTCTGCCTCTTCCAGGGCGCCATCTTGACCACTATGCTGGCAACACGGAACTTCTCCGGTGAGTGTGACGGCAAAAAATACAGTAGCGTGACGTGGAACATGCATTGAAAAATAAGTCCATCTTAGAAAACATTTTAATCTCACTTATTTATATTTCCTTTATTTGTAGTAAGGCATAAATTCTGCCAATGAGGTGAGATCATTTTGACTCCTGTCTGGGATGTGAAAATTTCAGTCGTCAGATGCATGGTAACTTGAAAGAAGCTAAAATTTTACTTGATAGAGAAGTCTCATAATAAGAGTAAATGGCTATTGAAGACACTTTGTTCTGTGTAGGGCAGAGATCGTTTTGGGTGGTAGCAGTCTGGAGTTCTCTGCAGGTTCCACAAATACTGCTACTCAGGAAGTTTTGTGCCAATTAATAGGCACAAGCAGATACAGCCCTGAAGTTTTCCAGTTGGAGATAAGCAAACACGACTAGAAAGTTCCCGGCATACATTATCCCACAGCCAGCCCCCTGCTTATCCAATGAGTCATTTTTGAGCACGTCAACTGAGATGGGGGGAGATAGGGATGAAGCTTAAAAGTTGATGCTTTTCTGTGATGCGGGGAGGAATTGGTGGAGTCGAATCGCCACTAGGAATCAAACAACCAGCCGCTAAAGTCCCGATAGAGGCTGAGGAATCAAGAAAGCTAAAACAATAGAATACTCCTGAGGGAATGACCCTCCCACTCGAGACCAACATCTGGTGCATGAAAAAGGGAGAAACTAAAGAGAATAACTAATGCAAAATTCCTTCTAATCATTTCTCAATATTAAATGCGAAGACCTCGCAAACAAACCTAGAGCTAATACCCTCTAGCTGTTACTGGCTCTCGTGTATAGACCACAACAAGCAGGAAGCAAGTGCCACTTTCGCATATATATTTGTATATATATACATGCTGTTTGTCTTTAGCCTACCATTGTAATTGATTTATTGGAATCAGGGCTCCCCTGCAAAAGAGACCTCGGTCTCAGTGGGACATCCCTGCAATAAAGGTTATTGATTTATTATTGATTGATATATAGAAGACAGGTGCTGCAAATCATCAGTTAACCAGCTCTGGTAAGACAGACACCTTAATAGTAATTTGATAGCTGAGTGGCAAAAACCAATTGATTACACCAAAAATGAGTAAAAATTGACATGCACCCCTCACAGAACAAAGAAAACAAACAATTTCCCCAAAATCATGACATTTTCAAAAGCAGGAAAGAAGCTAACAGCTTAGTGGTCATCCCAACACTACAGATCCCTGATGTAGTGATGTCAGCTAAACACATGACATGTCTGGCAGCTTAATGGTGGACGGCATGTTCATGGGAGGAAAACCTCTTCTTGTTCATCTTCAACGCCCCATTTATCACAGTTCTGACCCCTTTTCCTCTGGCAAGATGGACAGCGGAGGTTTGCCGTTCCCACTGCATCAGATTCATTAGCTTCTAAAGCACATTCATTAGCTTCACAGTTGCTCGACCATTTTATCTGCTCACTGGATAAGCTGCTCTGAGCCTTAACGGGTCATGCCATGCTACATGCTAGCCTTGACAAGCCTATGACAATGTATAAAAGTCACTGGACGAGGGCAATTATTAGCTTTTATAGCCTTGGTCCATTGACCTCAGTTCATTGTTAACACAAGGTTGTGTGTACCATGTGTCCCTTAACTCATTCCCAATGGAATATTTTTATATAAAATTGTCTAGTTTGTACGGAATACTTTTCCCGAAAATTACACAATATAAAATATTGAGGTACAGCTGGCCCATCACCGCGATCGTCAACTGATTTCATGTTTTCATCGGACTGCGAATGGTCATCCAAGCCACTGGCACCGGCTTACTATAGGGAATAGTTGAATTCGCTGCGCTGTTGGCTGCGGCTTGCTGTCGGGAATGAGTTAGTGTCCATTGTGAGTAAAATGGAGAGAGTAGACGAGGATATGTCTTCTTATAGAATCTGGAACAGACCTTTTTTTTTTTTTTTAACAAATTACGTGTCAGCACTCGTTTTCAGGTCTTTCCTGTAATGTGCTACACAGAAATGTAAAAAAAAAAGTTTAATTACATTTCTTTTTCTGAAATAAGGTTAATGATGTTTTAATGGTTCTTTCTTCGCTGTTGTGGATAAGCATATCTGCTAAATGCCTCAAATTCTTTATAATACGTAAAGTGTGGTTTAATTATTAACATTAAAGAAGCCCATTTTAGAAAACTAACACATTGTAACAGTATGAAAAACATAACCCTCTGAGCGCTGAATACATTTCCAAGGAATAAAAAATGTAGTTATCATTAGCTGTTGAAAACCTACCATGTGGCAACTTGTTTAAAAGAGCTCCCCTGCGGAAGCTCTTTTGGGAGCTCTTTTAAACAAGTTGCCACACGACAGGTTTTCAACAGCATCTGATTTTGATATCTTGCATCATTCGCTGAAAGGATTACTTTGGGTGTACTTTGCACCTTCCCAGCAGGGGTATGTGACACTGAAAAGCCCCTTTACCGCTGCACCTCTCTTGTTTCCCGTCCCAAGTGTTGGTTTTCCACCGAGAAACCTGATGAATGAGCAGGTCTCTATCTGAGTAGGTCTGAGCAGGTCTGTATCTGATTAGGTCTATATCTGAGCAGGTCCATAACGGAGTCTGAGCAGGTCTATTGCTGAGAAGGTTTTAGCAAGTCTTATCTGAATAGGTCTGAACAGGTCTAGATCTGAGCTAGTCTATAGCTGTGTAGGTCTGAGTAGGTCTATATCTGAACTAGGGATGTAGCGATATTCAACTGCGATTTTTTTTTTTAAAGCGTAGTAAGACCCCCTGCTTCCACGGGGCGAACATCCAAGCTCCCAACCGAGCTCTGTTCAGCATGTTGCCGAAAAATACTGATGCCAGTCAAGTTTTTTTTCCCAAAAGCATGTTACATGCCTTTTAATGTTTGTCACTTTTGGCTTCTGTTCATTCAAGACTGCATCAGGTTTAATGAATGAAAAGTACAAGCTTGACTGTTCACCCCATGGCAGCAGGGGTTCTTACTACACGTTAAAAAAATCTCGGTTGAGTATCTTTACATCCCTATAGCATATCCAAGCAGGTCCATAAGGCAGGTCAATTGCTGACTATGTCTGAACAGGTCTATATCTGACCAGGTTTGAGCATGTTTATTGGTGACTAGCTCTGAGCAAGTCTACTGCTTATTAGATCTAAGATGGTTTATAGATGAGCAGGTCAGAGCTGAGCAAGCCTGTGTTGATTTATAGCTGAGGTGATTTGCCCAGGTCAACAGATTGGCAGGTCTGAGCAAGTCTTTTTCAGACTGTGTGAATGTCACCCTGTTCAGAATAGACCCCTTACACCAGCAGCCAGGAAGTACAGATATGAAAGCTCTTCCCCAACTATAACTCTGGAATCATGACCCCATTCCAGCACCTCTAAATATTCCCGTCCAAAGTTTCCTTTTAATTTTTCAGCCTTATTTTTACCCTCACAGCTGACTGAAAACAGCGCGGGAGACTAAATGTATTCAGCCCTACGACTCATTATGCGAAACACCACAAGCATTCACTCTATGGTCAAACTTTAAATCCCCTTTTAAGGTCACAGAATGACCAGTGTCCAAACTGTCGTGGTTTGCAGTGGTAAAGAGACTTGCGGCAATCTATGTGCTGTGCCCGCACTGCATCACTGTACTAATGTTCCCATTATAATTAATGTCATCAGGAGGTGATTGCAAGATTAAATATATACCATCGCAGTGCAAAACATATTTACAGAACACTTGGTTGGCATATAACGGCCAGCGCTTGCTCGTGTTTGAGCACATCATTGTCACTTTGCTAGCCTCTCTAGTTAAGCACCTGGCAAATAAATGCAGTGTACTGATATGAAGCACTGACATATTGAGGGGCTGTAAGCACTTTTTGAGTTAGCTGGCTTCTCTTGTACTCGCACTCCTGCGTGGAGATAGCAAATCCAGTTATTTGAATGGACCTTATTTCCATGAATTGCACCACAAAATGAGGCTGAATTTTGGGAAAGCCCATATGGGGAACCCCCTCTACCTAGCATGTGGAGGCGTCCAAACAAGAAGTCCACCATCCCCCCCCGTACCCACTGAGACTGCTATTGCGTCCAGCCAGAGCAAGGCACTCTAAGGGTCATGCTAAATTTAGCCGACAGTTGACAAAAATAAGAGGGAAAACACCTGGCTAATTTTAGCGGGTGATGTGGGGGGGGGGGGGGTAACTGAACGATTTTGGCAAGTGAGAAAGAGAGAGGAAGTGAGAGAGGAGGGAGGGAGGGTAAGAAAGAGTGGTGAAAGCAACTGGACACAGGGTAGCAGAAGGCGACCTGATAATGGAGGGGCTTCTTCGCTATTGACAAACTCCTTAAATAGTCCTCCGGCGAGGCCGTATTCTAACGCAATGGCCTTGGGTCCCGCAGTGTTGGTCTAACTCTCGACGACCTAAACACGGGTGTTGCTTGCCTTTTTTGGGGGTCTGTTTATCTCTGGGAGAGTGATACTCGGAGTCCATTGCCTGGTTGGGGCTCACTTCAATTCATTCTGGATTTGGAGGGAAGGCTTTTGAGGAGATTCCTCAGAAAACATGGTGGAGTGACAGCGCATCTCACGGTTTTCTTTTCTGGAAGGATCTATGAGCCAGTTGTGTGGAGCTCCTGAACCCTGAGATTTGTGGATTCTCGTAGCCTTGACGCGGCGTGTGTTTGCGGTTTCTCGCCAATCTGTTTTTTTTAGGGGTCCGGAAATGCCTTTCGCCCTCCTTTTCTGGGCATTTGTGCCCATCCTGATCGCTTTCTCTCTCTTTTTCTTCCTCTCTCGCTCAGGGGGGAAAACAAACAAGAAGACGGATGGAGTGAAGGTAGGGCTGTGATGGAATTATTTTTTTGTGTGAATGATGTGTAGCATGGTATTTGTTAACTATTAAACACAATAGCACAGACACACACAATTAACACTGGTGAATACACACACACAAATACTGGAGCATACAATCCCAGACACATATCAACATCCACACGAACGTGCGCACACACTCTTGCTTACCCCCATGCACACACACTTGCTTACACACAAATTATGCACAAATGCATATAATGGCACTAGAGCAATGGAAGACCACAAAGGAAAAATGATCAGAGTCCGAATTTTGCATTTTTGCATATTTTATATATTGTATATTACTATAATATTTACAATCATATATAATTATATATTATTAAAATATTTTTTTTTTTTTTCAGTGCTTTGTTTCTAAGATCGTTTTGAATTTTTAATCATCATTTCTCCACAACGTGAAAATGTGACTCTGATCATTTACATTGTGGTCTTCATTTATCAAATTCATATCCAAAGACACTGTCATACCCTTGAATTACTCATCCAGAAACTGGCAAGCATTGCTTTGAGAGTCTGCTGGAGATATGTGTTTATACTGTGTGTACTTTTATATGTACATTTTACTTTTATGATTTAAGTTTTACATGGAATTTCTTAGTCACTCGCATTGAATTTCATTACGTATTTTTGTTTTTCTTTTAAACTGACCATGAGGCCAAACTTTATCCACTCTAAAGATAAGACTTGCATTTACAACTTTAGCATTATTTTCACAGCTCAGAAATGTACATTATATCAAGGAGTTGTGTTGTAGTAGTCATTACAATTTATGTAATGGACTCACTGGCTTAAACTGTATCATAATTGGCTTTAATGGACTCCTGTTCATTGTCTGAAAGATGTACTGCCGGCAAGATAAGATAATACTGTCTGAGTGCATGTCAGAATCAGTTGCTTCAATTGGCAGATGTAGCTCTTGATAAAGATGAGGATTTCGGCGTTAAACATGCCGCTACAAGAAAGCGTCTTGATTTGAATCCATAATGATGCTTGAATGACGGTGAAATGAAATGGCGAGACATGAAAGAAGATGGTTTTAAGTGCGGGAGGGATGAAAAAGCTTTTAAGATCCAAAAATATCACTCTTCGCCACCTCAATACAATTCAAAAGAAAGAGCAGTAGAATTTTCTTGAGAGATGTTGACCGGCGCAAAGTTTTTTTTTTTTTGAAGCTGCTGCTTTAAATTTAAAAAAAAAATTCCCCCAGATTCCTGCAAAGGACTTGCAGCTATATGTATATTGTTTCCTGTTAGGGAAAATAGGCTGTTGATTGTCGAGATTAAGGTAGAGTCTGTGTATGCGCGCGTGTGTGGGTATGTGTGCATGTGTGTGTGTGTGTGTGTGTGTGTGTGTGCGTGTGCTTGCGTGTGTGCGTGCGCGCGTGTGTGTGAGTTGATTATAGTGATGTAAGTAGTGGCCCTTTCAGGGGATTAGAGTGGAATGCTTATTGGACCATTACTGCAGTTAACGGTGGAGTCCATCTTATCAGAGGGATGTAGAGCCTAACTATCTGCTGTCTGGTGCTCACTGCAGAACATGGAGTCTCTGTAGAAGGCCTGTATGGTCTGGAGTAAGACCTGCACACACACACACACACGTACGCACGCACACGCACACACACACACACACACGCACACACTGTGATTCTCTCCCACTCCCCACCTTTTACCGAGGCTCCCCGTCCCAGGCCTCTCCATATCCATCGTGTGCGTCTCTGTTTAACCCTTTCTCTTCCAGAAGAGGAGGTCCAGCTCCAGTGTCCAGTTGACGGTGAGTGCGTGACACCCTAACGGCCGCTCTTTTGAGCGCGCTCACTATCACCCACCCTCTCTCCCAACTCCCAACCCCCACAACCCAACTGACGGCCAAAATTCTGCAGTCAGGAAACAAACAAGTCTGAAAAACCATATAAAAAACAAAGCTAAGCAGCAATTTAGGTGCCACTTAAAGAATGGAGCTGGATTTTTTTTCTTTTTTCATTTTTTGATGTAGCAATTTCATTTTGTCTTCAGAAGCGGTAGCTCGTTATGTTCCCGGTGGTCATTGTCAGTCTTGACGTCCGTCTGATTAAGTTGTCACCTGCTTCCTGCTGTCCTGCCTCTGCCCTCGAATACAGTGACCTCCGCGCACACGAAACAACTCGGCCGACGGCCGCTTGTTTTCAAAAGTGCCAGTTTCCAGGCATGAGGGGGAGGAGCCAAACTTAATGTGTACTTTCTTAGTTTACTTGGGGGGGATGGGCAGTTCGATGAACTGTGAACCCAAGCCTGGTGCCGTGTGACGAGAGAAACATTCCTCTTTTACCAGCTGATGATGAAGGGCCTCACACTGTCTTGTTCTCTCCAGGAGTCCTCAGAGAGCACCAACACAACCATCGAAGACGAAGACACCAGAGGTAAGGATGGCTACCGTGATTGGTGGTGGCCATATTGCATCGAATTTCTTGCCATACCTTAGTGAGAGAGAATATGCTTTATATACACAGTATAATTATTTCACTGACTACTTCACTTAAAGAGACTCTTGATTCGCAGGGGTCAAAGGTCATATCTTTCAGCGCACTGTTAGGTTAAAGGCCCCACGCCTAGCTGCGCTGATTATGTCCATACCGCAGGCGAGAAACTCAGTTGCATTCCTCATTGTGTACCTACATTTTTCATCCAGTCAAACAGAAACAGGAATAACTAGAGTAAATGAGCCTGGATGAACTTGACAGCCAGTGAATGAGTATTGAGATCATACAGCCTCTTGTATGATTTCACGTGTGCAGTGCATTAACATGCTAAGAAACTGGTGCAAAACTGGTGCAGTACGGTCGCGCGCTAACTTACCCGGGTCATGCACCGCAATGCATTAGCATGCTAACTCTTGCCTTGTACATGATAGTCTTGATCACTAGCATGCTAACTGTTCCATCATGCTATTCTTTGCACTGTGTCTGCATGGAAACTCTATCTTTGGATCATAGTTCAATGTTTTAGTATTTAAACTCACTCTTTCACCGTATTACACAAATGCATTGGCATTCTGGCTGTTTTCCAGACAAACAGCGTTTGTCATTGTCACAATCATTTTTGCAAATCTTCAGTCAAGTAAATTTCTGGTTTTCCAAACTTCAGTCTTGATTTCTGCTCTCCTTGATTTCAGGTAAGAGCTTCTTCAAAAAGACTGCTTAACATATTCTCAAAGGTTTTTAAACCGGCTGACAGGCTCAACCTTGCTCGACCAAATGTTCCTCCAGAAATCACCTTTATATCGCCTCAAAATCAATTTTGCTGGGTGGCGCTGCCAGCATTAGTGTAGCTTAGCATGCTAAATCAATTTCAGTTTTTTTATGGACAAAGACAATGTTTCATGTGGCTATAAGCCTTCACAATTCAGGAAAAGTCAGCACATTAAAAATCGGAGCACCGTGGCAATCACAACAGATAAATAATAAATCTGGCCCTTAGGTGAACGACACATTCTGTTAGTGTTTGCTGATTCAAATCCATCTATTTGCGCACTGGACATTTGGTTTCTATTTAAGCTGATATGAATGCGTAACTTTAAAAATTGCTTTGTATCATTCATGTCCTCATTTTCTAAATGTTCTCACTCCTTGGCAGGTCAGAATCTCTGTCAATGTTTGAACAGGGTTTTCACACTGCGCCTGCATTTCAGTATTATTTCAGCTGTGTGACGCCTGACAGTGCGTTGCGGCAGCATTAGCCTGCTCACCGTTCTCCTGAATCAATCATTTATGCACCACTGTGCTGAAGTTTGCTAAAGTGCACCAGTTTCCTTAGAAATTGAGGAGGCACAATTTCAACACTGGAGGCACAGTGGAAGCACATTTTACTCTTTTTTTTGTTGTTCTTTTAGTTTTGAATTTTCCCCAAATGTACACTACCAGTCAAAAGCTAAGATCTTGTCAAGTCTCCTTAACATGTATGTTTACAAAAAAAGAAATCACTGGAACCCAATACTTGTTCATTACTAATGATAAATTTACAACAAAAAAAAATCCACAAGGAATCCTGCACAGGTTATTGAAATGATCAGCTCGCTATCAACCCCCTGAAGCTGCTTGATAATGAGTAGATCATGTGACTCACCTGTGCTGGAGCAGGGAGAGATCTAACACACGCAGGACTAGTGTGACTCCAGGAGAGATTTGGGAAACAGTGGATTAGACCATCGTTACTGATCTGCTTAAATACTGACAAAATGACTGATCCTGGTTTTTCTTTATTTGTTTTGTTATATATATAGTTTATTAATTGGGCTTCAGTTTTCCAACATACAGTATCTGATATACAGTACAACCAATATGAGACTATTAGACAAGAACACAATATGAAAAATTGTAACAATTACAGAAACGTGTGCAAAAACCTTTGAGTGGTAGTGCATGTTCCCGGAAAGTATCAGAATATTTTTCACCCATCTCCAGCACCTTTGTCAAGCAAAAACAAAACTGACAGATTATTAAACACTAGGGGTACAACTTTAAGTTGGTATTGGAAACTGCACCTGAGACAAATGTTTTACCTGCATCTATATCAACAATTTATTTTACCTTTTTTTTTTTTTTGGGAGTGCGTGTATGCAATTTTGCAAATTGCTCGTAGGTTAACCATTCACTCAGAATACAAAATAAAGAAATGATATGAGCGAGAGCAGTTAGCTTGCTGTGGATAAAGCTAGTAAAAACAGCGTGTACTTTGCGATTATTGAATGATACTTCACTTGAAGCCCTCAAGATTAAGCAAGATCTAATAGTCTGTCTGATACAGTACATGCCATCACAGCTATCACAAGATGCCATATGAGATGGAGTTAGTTATATGGAATGACATAATTCTTTTATTGCTTCATCAGAAAACACTGTGGCCCATCTAATTGGCCTAATTAACTGGAATCTTTATCATGGAATCCTCCTTACTTGTATCCAGTCATCAATGCACTATGCTGACCAGAAAAGATGGGCTATCCTGTGTAGTTTGGTTCCAATCTGAGATTTTTACCCTCTGTGGAATATCTTTCCCTGCTGCTCAAGACTCAAGACCAGTGTTTGCCACTCTGCTCCCATCGAAAGCGTCTCTGACAGAAAAATGCTCCATACCAAAAAAAAAACTGAATTGGGTTCAACAGAAATGCAGGATACCTCAGCACTGGAGTCTGTGAGCGACAAACTACAGATGAGCAACCCATGTACTACAGCAGAATTCAGCAGCAGAAATCCTTGCTCACTGGAGGTTTTCTGAAATCAATGAGCTGCTTGATACAGTGGCGGCTCGCGAACTGGTGATAGGGATTATTGGTCACGACCTGTTTTCAATCGTTCATTTAAATTACCATTACAGAAACTCCGATAACTCCGATAACATTATCAGTTGTGGCCAGTTATCATTTATAACTCATATCGATTGCGACTCCGGGCTTCTCACGCTTTTCTTTACTCGAGTTGGAAGCAGCGCATGTGCTTCATGATCGTTTAACTGAAATAAGATCATTTGAAACGTATCCAGTGCACAAGGCTTAAGTTCCCTGCGAGAATCTCTATCATATGCGTTGATTGAATAATTGCTGACTACAGCAGATGAACATAAATATGCCACTTAAACTGACGCCGAATGCGTGAGAGTTGACAGGTATGCGTTATAAATGAAAAATGGCCACAACTGATAACGCTGAGAGTTTTCGGAGTTTCTGTAATGGTAATTTACATGAATGAGTGAAAACAGGTTGTGACCAATCATTAATTTTAAGGGATTGTTTGGGCCGCCACTGGTTTGATACTATGACCAGCACATGGAAAAACCAGGTGACCAGGAGGCAGGAGATGGAAGAACCCTGATTACGGTGAAGAACCTCAGTGGTGTCTTCGTTGGCGCAGTACACACAAGCCTGGAGCCTCTCGCAGGTGCCTATCGGAGAAACGCATTTCTCCCTCGTAAGTTCTGGGTCATTCTGCCCCCGCCGGAAATGTTTTGTAGTCCCTCATTACTGCAGTATAACCGGAGCATCTGGATATTGTCATAGTTAACTCAACTGTGGAGATGACGAGGAGTGACCTTAAACAGCCCCTGGGGAAGGACAGGACACACACACACACACAGGCGCGCACAAATACGCATGCACACACACACACACACACACAGGGACGCACGCACACACAGGCACCCCTTTCTGAAAGACGCCCCTGGCTTATTAGGGCGGAAAACAGGCATTGATATCAGTGACTCATCTTCTGAAAGGATCATTGTTGCCATTAGTCATCGCTGAATTTCAGAGCTGTTTCATGGAGCTGGTTTGGCGAGGGCATCCCTCAAAGCACAACAGTTCGCGTATCTGCCATTTTGTTGCTTGCATATGGACGAGGTCAGCACAGTCCAGTTGAGGAGCTTGGCAGCCATTGGCCGGTGGAGTCTGGACGTTGTCATTCAAGGATACAGGATGCGGGGGTTATTGGTCAGAGTCATCATTCACTTTCATCCTCATGCAAGTGAAATCAAGCTGCTAAATCTGTGAAAACTGTTAAGGATTTCGACAGCAGCCAACCCGCCCCATTTCAAACCAGTGAAAGCTGGACTGGCTGGCTTTAAACTCCGTTTCTGACGATTGCGGCTCGTTACAGCTGGGTGACCTCCTGAGCGTTCCGCTGTCAGCTTATGGACTAGTTTGACCTCACAGCTCGTACCACCAGCCGCAGACCAGCTGAGACTGGCCACAGACCAGCCATGACCAGCGAGAAGACGCTGCTTGTCCAGGCTGAGAATTGCAGCAGGTCTGATCTCGATTTTTCAGCAGGACAGGCATTCACGATCATGTCCAAGCATCCATAAAATTAATGTCTCAGCGCTCGAAAGCTTGTGGCCATGGCCCTCTGCATGACCAGCTGTTTGCCAGATGTTCAGTGGTGGCCCAGGTGACCGGACAAGGCTTAGATATATGGAAGGACCCCAGTGAAACATCCTGACTTTAATTAACTCTCAGACCATTTAAGACCTGCTGTTACCATAACGACACAGAGTCGATTTAACTTTGACTGCAAACACTCTCGCGTTCCTTGGAATTCTACGAAACCCCTCCTTTCAACGGTCCTATCCGTTACCGTCAAGCAAAGATGTCTGATAATTAAATTTCAAGATGCACAACTATTGTTGCTTAAAATCATGCATGCAGGGCTGGGCGTATGAAACAGTAAAGCAAAAACTGAGTTATGTTTACGGATTTAAGAAAGAGCTTTTAAATCAAATGTGATGGGAAGCAATTTAGCGCCGAAGGTCTTATTTTTGGGAGAACATGAATAGTTATGAGTTTTCTGAGAATTAAATGTGGACCAACTCTGAACAGTTGAGATACTCTACTGTCTGTAAACAATCACAGGTATGGTTGGTGGGTTCTACAACCTCGAAATCCTGGTAATTAGGTATCTAAGGAAGCCCACAGCATTAAGAAGTTGCTCTCTATTTCTGTTATTAATATCATGTGCTTTAATGAGCTAATATATTAGCTTTCATGTTGGTAACAATTCACAATTTTGTTATTCATTATATTCATGATATTGTGTCATTAATTCCGGGGAAAATTAACTATCAAGGTGTGTGCTGGTTTGTAGTGATGCACACGTGGTCACATTAGCATAGGATTCCAATGCATTGCTTTCATGGAGCATATGAGCAACAAATAACAGTGTTTAAGGAGACAAAGTATCATGCGTGTCTGCTGAATCAGGAAAGTTTCATCAAGGAGAAATGTCTGATTTTGATAAATATTTTGGATTTCCATGTTTGGCTGCCAGGTTGTGCTGATATCTGAGATTGCCATATGCTTGCTCGGTGAGGCGCACTGCGTTAGTGCTTCCATGATTTTCATCAGTTGGCAGGTTTCCGTGTCTGTGTGGGTTGTGTTCCCATGGATTGCAGCTGTCAGGTCACATGACTGTAAGCACTGTTAGAGGTTTCCATGGCTTCCATTCAAGATTGCCAATATTCCATCGCCGTGAAAATAAGGTCAGCAACATTTTTTTTTAACTGAGGAACAAAATGTTTCATCATACAAGCATGTAGTCTCATTATATCACAACCCTTATCTTGTTTATTGCCTGACGTACAATATATCCGATGACTAATGACTGCTGGGAATTGAATTATTAAATTTTAGCGCGTAACTTTGTCATCCGAAGATTCTTCTGATGATGCAGCCACAAATAAAGGATGTATTGACTCTAATGTTTGGGTTTGTAATTCTTCTGAGTACCAAGTATTTATATTGACTTGTCCGGGTCAAGGCATCCATTAATTTGCCTCATTCCTTCTTCGTGTTTACCCCTTCAGATGATTTATGCAGAGGAAGAAGGATTTTGTCCCTAAATGACATGGGCAGGGCAGGGCCACATTTACTGCCTCCCACAACAAAAAAATACAGAAGTACAGTACATCCAGGACTTGGACTGGCTTAAGGTTCCAGCCCTGTTTTTAAATAGTGGCGTCCAGGTCGCATCCCTGGAAAAGAATTTCTAGATGTTAACTGTTGAAAGAGCATGTTTCTAGAATATACAGCAGCCGTGCTTGACTATGGCTAACTTTAACTCTTGCTCTCAGTCTTGGGAACGAAATAATCCCAATGAGATAATCCCATCAGACCTGCACCATCGATCGTGTGCTAGTTTGTGTACTGCTAGCATCCCACTCTGATTCGAGGCAGACGGGCGCAGTCTGTGTAAATGAGTGCGCAGCCGAGTGTGGGGGATGGGCTGGATTCTAATTCATAAAATGGTTAGAGTTTAGCCCGAGGCTAAGCTAGTGCTAATGTTTAATGGAGAGGGAGGGCTGCAGAAGAGTGACGTGTGAGCATGTGTGTGTGGCACACATGTGGGTGTGTGTGTGTGTGTCTCAACCGTGTTGGCTTGCCCTGGTGGGCAGAGATTTTTCTTATTTCTGTGGCTGCAGGCAGATGCAGCTTCTGTGTGTGTGTGGGCAGAAGCTGGCCCACGCGCTTGCCATCTCTCTCTCTCTCTCTCTCTCATATAAATGCACATGCTCTTTCATGTGCCCTGTCACATGCACCCTTATAACCACGCACACTTACGCATGCCATGTCAAATCGAACATGTGCGGACACCCCGTACATGTATGTGTTCACACCCACACAGTGTCAAGTGCGCAGTTATAAAGCAAAGCACAGCGGACAATGTTCAGTCATGCACATGTAAATGCACATGTATGTGCACTCACACACACAAACACTGACTCACACACACAGAGCTATTGAAGTAAAGTGTTCAGAAATGTAATGTGCAGTAATGCATATGTAAATGCAGACATATGTGCACACAAATGTACGCACGTATTCACATTCACAAGTATGTGCACAGGCACACAGACACACACTCATATATGTAACATACACACACATTGTTTATTTATTTTTTGAATAAGCCGTCTGTTCTTTTCATTTGTAGAATTTTCAAAAAATTTTAACCAAAGTCCTGTTCGGGACTAATAGTCACAGATGCCCCTCTTGTTGCGGGACTCATAAGTGACCGTCATCAGCTACAAACTTATACTCGTGAAACAGCTCAGTTTCTTTTTCATTTGCATTGAAATTTACAAATGAACCGCCACCAAAGTTGCAGTGCTTTCTCCGCCTGTGAATGAAATACATTTCCCACAATTCACCGGTGCGCTCACCTCTGAGTGAGGTAACTGTGTTCTCTCTCCCACAGCGAGGAAACAGGAGATCATCAAAGTCACAGAGCAGCTAATAGAGGCCATTAGCAATGGAGACTTCGAGAGCTACACGTAAGTCTCTGGCGTGCGTTTCTATCCTCTGTTTTCACACAAACTACAAGCAGGCTGCAGGTGTCGTTATGAGTGTCATACATTTTTCACAAATGTTGACAGATGCTCTCAGAAAGGTTTCCAAAATGTTTCTCAGTGTCTCCGTTTAACCCTATCCACTTTTGTGGAATTTTTGTTTTGGCAACACGGTTCATTCCAACTAGGTTCTTTTCAATCTTGACAATCAAACAATATGCACAATCTGATATAACCTTGTAAGTGTTTTTCTAGGATCAACAAAATAGCACTAGTCCAGATGTACCATTATAGTCCACGAATGAGTAGCTGCTCTGCTATGATGACATCATGAAACTACAAAGGCTTTACACCCGTTCATCACAAGCAGCTAGAAAGGAACTTCAGCCTAGCAGTTTGAGCCAGCAACATCCCGAAAGTTAGCAATTTACGAGAGAATGTGATGTTAAATTATATAAAAATCACAAATAAAAAACCTCTTTTTTCTTGCAAAAAGGCATCTCTACAGGTCTTTGCTCATTTGGCTTATAAGCTTGCTAACATTAGCTGGCTGACTTTTGACAAAAATGCATGACTGGTGCTAGCCCAGTATAGAGATGCTTGGTGGACTATGCTGCTACTGCTCGATGAGAATTATTTTGATTTTGGCACAAGTGTTATACAGCAATATCAGATAGTGCCCTGTGATCAAAGACTGTAATATGAAATGTTTCCTCTGTGGAGATGTGTCACACAACCCATCATAAGATGAGAGTTCAGGCTTCAGGTGTCGTAGTTTAATACATTCAGACACAGGAAAATTGGCTGTGAATTGACATAGATGCAAAACTGAAGAAAGTATCTGTCAATTCTACAGGAACCATTGATCACCAGCATTTTGTTCCGCACAGTGTATCACTCCACTGTAGTAAAGGCTGACAATATATCCACCAGAGAGGCCATCATCATTTTATAACAATTATTGTTGTCATTTAGACTCTGAAACCGCTTTTTTCCTGAAATGATTAAGTCTGCTGAAATCCCTGTTTAAAATAGACGAGGGGGTATGGCGATACAAACAGGCTGCGGACCGTCACCGCTATTGGAGCCAATACTTATGCCTCCATCTGGTGTGTCTCCATCAGAATAAGAAAGCCCTGGATTTTTTGGCAGCGGTCCAGCGTCTGGGTACGGATTACTCACAGTTGTCAGGACAGTAGTGGGACAATTGGTGTATCCGGTATTTAAAGTGTCGGGCTAAGTGGCGCTTCCCGGGGAAGTATCAGGTTCGCTGGGCATAGCATCGCGTGGCGTCACCTCCAAATATCTTGCCACGGCGAATCACGTCACCGCCTCAATATAAAACCTGCCCCAACAACCGCTCTGCCTGCACTTCATAAAAAAAACCCTCTGCCATTTATAAATTATTTACATCTTATTGCATTTCCAGGTCACTTCTCCCCTTGTATTTCTGTCCTGAAGGTGTTCACCCTTCCCCCTCTTTTGTTCACAGGAAGATGTGCGATCCCAGCGTGACGGCCTTCGAACCCGAGGCCCTCGGCAATCTGGTGGAGGGCCTGGACTTCCACCGGTTCTACTTTGAGAACCGTAAGCACTTCGAGCTCGCTCCTTTGAGTGTTGGGTACCGAATGAGAGAGATTGCCGGCGGAAACGGCACGCCTCGTTAGCTTAGAAGAGAGCGCTGGCGCCAATGAGGACCCTTTAAATACATCCCCTCTGCATTAGCCAGAATCTTTTCAAATGAAACCTCAACCGGCTCCCCATATCTGCGCCTATTACCCAGAATGCCATTTCCCCTGATTGCAATTTCCTCTGATTATGTAGGGCTATATCGCATTATGCTGCATCCATTCATCAGCCATTACCCAGTGGTACTTTCAAATTTAAGTTCATAAGTGCATGCAAATACTCTAATAAAAAAATGCCTGTCTTAAGTGTTTAAGCCATGTTAAAGGACTTCATGTACCATTTTACAGCTGCTGAGGAGAAAATATTACCTTGTTTAATTTATGATTCTCTTTACGAAGGTAATTCTTTTACCCTTCTGGTAAACCTTGAAATGAGTTACTAGAGATGAAAACTGACTCCCCTCTCTACACTGGGCGGCACGGCGGCACAGTGGTTAGCACTACTGCCTCACAGCAAAAAGTTTGTGGGAAGCCTATCCTGTTCCTGTCAGACATTGAGTGTTTGTTATTGGTTCCTGTGCAGCTCTCAGACATTGAGTGTTTGTTATTGGTTCCTGTGCAGCTCTACTATTCCCAAACCAGTCGAGTACTAATCCCGCCCCTCAATTATGACAACGATTTAGAATTGATTTCACTGGTTGCTACCAGAACCTTTGATAGAGGCACAAGGGAACGCCCCAACCCTAAACCCTTCACCAATCCTGAACTGCCATGATGAGTGAGGGGCGTGGTTATGGCAAATATGAGTTGGGAGAAAACGTAGCCGGTTCCTGTCTTGGCAGTATTCCCGTCAGCTCTCGCGCTCCAGGTTAGCAGTCTGACTCCTCAGCAGATGGAGAGATAGCTCAAAATGGCTGCCGATAAGACTCATTACGAGTAGTATGTACAGCAGGCAGGCAGTCACTGACAGAGGCGAGGTTCACAAACCACAGTGCAATCCTATCCCGTCAAACCCAAATTATCATGATGATCAAGCCGGAACTGAAGGTAGTGTTACAAGTATTGGTAATTTTTAAACACTGTGTATTTGCTAATGTTGAATGATTCACATTTATAAAATATTAACTGTTATAGCCCCAATTTGCTACGACATATATGAAAGCAAGGGATGACAGACAGAATTTAAAAACTAAAACAGATTTAATTCAACAAAGACCAACACTAACCTACAATTTACAAGTATACTACTGACCATGATTGACATATACAAGAAAAAAAATATTTACGGTCCGTTGAGATGGGGTTGCTTGTTGATGTCCTGGGACAGGAAAATACTCCAACACAGGCAAAAATCCACAAATAACTTCACAGGTCTTGAAAAGAGTGACAGGTCTGGTCAAATGTATCCTTCTCCTTGCAGGTTCTCCTACTACTTTACTCAATTTCTCTCCTTATATACTCTTTTGCAGCCCCCTCCCACATTTAGACTTTTCAGTTTCAGGCAAAGCAATATAAACATCATGTAATAATGGCTTATATGTAGTTTATAAGAAAGCATTATAGTTAATTACTGGATGTAATATCCCTAAATCTGTGAGTGAATCAACAATCAGTTTCTTTCGCACATTCAGGACTGAGTTAGGAAGGAGAATCTGATTCGAGGGGTCAGTGAGGCCCATTCTCCGCACGAATGACTGAGTAGTTTCGTTCGCTGGCGAGGGGTGATTTTCCCTCCGCAGTTTTACTTGAGAACAGTATTGGCTGCATCTGAGGAAGTGAGCGATGGAGGAGAAATAAATAAGACTTCTGACTAAAGTGCCGTCTGACTCGCTCTTCAAAAGCAAAGCTTCTGCGGTGTGATTCTCCATCACTTTTGCCTTTGTGGCCAGTTCCACTTAAGAGCACTTTTCTGTATTTGAGTGTGTGTGTGTGTGTGTGTGTGTGTGTGTGTGTGTGTTAGGAGAATATGGCAAAGCCAAGCTTCGCAATTTCTCTCAAATGACGTCAGCGCCTCTGGGAATTATTTTTAGTCGTGAACAAAGCGCTTTGTGGTGCTGCATCTCAGAATTTGTTTAACATTTAATAATGTTTTAGTGTTTTATAATATTCAGTGGGATATGAATGCCATTGTGTACTAATGCTTAATGGTGCAGAATAATGAAGAATAACCTCAGTTTTGTCGTTGTTTTTGTGACACACCCTACGGACCTGGATACTTCCTCACCTAGGCGCTTACTTACCTACTCACTCTCTCGCTCAGTCACTCAGCCAGTCACTCATTCACTCAGTCATTCACTCTCTCACTCTGTCATTTGCTTACTCTCTCGTTCACTCACTCAGTCACTCGGTCCCTCACTCACTCAGTCATTCACTCTCTCACTTTCTGTCACTGTCATTCGCTCACTCACTCTCTCTAACACTCACTTACTCATTCACACTCTCACTCTGTCACTTACTCATTCGCTTGCTCATTCAGTCATTCACTCAGTCGTTCACTCTCTCAGTCACTGACTCCCTTGCAGTAGATTCCTCTCTCCACATGAGGGTGCTGTTAGCTCTCATGCCGCTGAGAGGCAGGAGTTACTGTATGAGTAATGCTGCACACCGGTGACTACAGGTGTGAGGTCCTGGGGTCAGTAAATAAAATGTCTGCCACAGGTTTGTTTCACCGATTAACGACTCAGCTATCTAGTTACCTCTGCCCTCTGGCTGTAGAATTGTGCATTGGTAGCTGAATAATGGGCAGGACTTTTATTGTGTGAACCTGGGTTTGTGTGACAGAGTTATTTATCTCCCCAGTGTGGTCGAAGAACAGCAAGCCGGTGCACACCACCATCCTGAACCCCCACATCCACCTGATCGGCGAGGAGGCGGCGTGCATCGCCTACATCCGCATCACGCAGTACATCGACACCAACGGCATGCCCCGCACCGCCCAGTCCGAGGAAACGCGCATCTGGCACCGCCGCGACAGCAAGTGGCAGATCGTGCACTTCCACCGCTCTGGATCTCCGTCCGCCATCACCAAGTAAATCCGCCCGCGTAACCAGCCTCTCACGCAATCATCCCCAGCGTCTGCCTTCCATCTCCCACAGGGCGAGGACAAAATCATCCACGAATAAAGTCAAATTAAATGATCTCAACAAGTATTTAGACTCATGTTTATACATAAAATATTATATCTGTTCCTTTTTGGGTAATTAAGACAAAAAGACTGCAAATGAGGTGAGACCATTTGACTCATTTCAAGATGAGAGCAGAACATTTAACTGGTGATGACGGTGGCAATTTACAATACATTTTTGCTTTTTTAAAAAAAGCAGCCAAAGTAACCAGACATGGTCTGCAGAACTTCATTCATCAGACATATATGGCCTAAAATACAATTGCGGGATAATATAATTATAAGAGCGGTAAAGTAGATTAACATACATTTTAAATCTTGTTCAATTGCTTGGCACAATTGTAATACATTCCACTCCTGAGGACAGTGAGTAAAAATATCTATGCCTCTAGTATGGCTCAAAGTCTCCATCGTGTGGCATGGAATGCAAACTGCAAACTTGACTGCACTTCAAAAATTCTTTCATTCTGAAATACAAACAGGCCTAACTGTTTCTGTCTCCTTGTCAGTGGTGGGTCATTGGGCTGTTGACTGACTGTTTCATTCTATATCAGCTATTTTAATTGTTAAAAGACTAAGAGCAAATCACCGAGCTCACGACCAAAATATGGCAAAGTGCCAGAAAACCAAACATAAAAAAAGAGTATCTGCACACTTGGATCAATGTCAGTTTCTTTTACTGAAAAGAAAGTTGCATTGATCCAAGTGTGCATATGCTCTTTTATTTATATAATTTTTTATATAATTGTTTAGAGACTGAAAGTTTGAATCATTACAGATTATCTCAAATTGTCATCTTCAATTCGGCTGACTTAAAATTTCCAGACTGCCACGACATTAACGTTTTTTTTTTCAGCAAAAAGAACTAGTTTTTTCGCAGTATATCCGCAAATCAAAAATTGAAATATCTGCCACACATTTATAACACACATGAATTTAGATGTCACTACTGAGTCTCATCTCCTGGTTGTAATACGCTGATCATCATATTGAGGAAACTAGAAGCTACTAGAAACTACAAACTGAGGCTTTTGGTCTCTGAGGGTGGAGTTACTGCACCTGCCATTGACGAATGATTAATTTTCGTGTAATAACGTCATTAGTGAGCCGGAATGGAGTCTGTTAAGAAGGTTGTTTGGTTATTCGATAATGCAATCAAGAAACTTTTGCTCTCGCCTTGCCTTCGCAGCTGAGCCGCTGTCGTGGAGGACGCGGACAAGGCCCGTCTCCATGACGACCGTCTTCAGCCACTCACGCCTGGGGACAGCGTTGGTCACACTGATGCTCATCAAACCCCGCCCTCTGCGTTTCATCACTGACCTGCTCATGCCTCCGCTCCGTTGATATGAATGCAATGTTGCGATCTTACCAGTAACACAACAGATTCAAACTATCATCAACGTTTAACTTATAATTTCTGCTGTCTGTCCCTTTTTCTGTCGATCTGTAACATGTACATGCATGCGAACATTCATACATACTTACGGTACGCACATGAAAACAATCTGTACATACGTATATACTGTACATACAGAAATACACATATTAATACGTGCAGACATTTACACACATTTACATGCAGACAAACATATACGTACATATATACATATATGATTGCATACATACACACACTCACACATGCATACATAGGCAAACTCATACATACATGTATACTTACAGACATACATTCATAATATATTAATACATTTACATTTCCAGCACCATCAGGCTAAGACTTGCTTAAGACTTCGTACGCCACGGCTGGTAACCTTTAATACAGAGCTGTTGTTATTGATACGTTGATGCTGCCTATCTGTTCAGAACACGGTCACACTGCAGCATTAGCGTTGTGGAGTCAGCCCTCATGCACATTACGATACATTAGTTTGGCACGTGCTTTATCCAAAGTGACATACAATGAACTGCACTATACACTGTACAATTTCCTTCATCCAGATTCATTTTGCACCTGTACACCCTTTTGAAATACACCTGGCTTCATCTCACTGGTGTTCATCGGAATTTCTGGAGAATTAACAAAACATTACAAATGCGTGCACTCTCTAAAACAAAAAAACAATACCCAACAGTCAAAAGTTCTTGTTAATCAGAGCATGAAATCAGAGCTAAGGCATACAGAAAATCAGACAAATGCTTTGTAAACATTAACCTCATTTGACCATTTGACCCCGAGATTTAAAGACAAAATAATTGAACTGAATTTATTTTTCTTCAAAAATCTTACTTTGTGGGTACGCAGAAGCGAAAAACATTTCATTGTGCAGTGTTGGTTTTTATCCAAGTGTGAATGAGTACGCCTTTTATATTGTGCTACGACTGAAGGTCATATCTTTATCTCACAGAATTCAGGCTGGTTTTGCTGTAGCTGGTTATTCTTGCTGTATCTCCAGATTTCTTCAGAAGTAGAATAGGTTGGCTAGATCCTCTGGTCATAATTGACTGATCAGGTGCTCAGCTAGAATTGCGATGTTGATGATGATGTGTTTGGCTAAGTTTTTTTTTTTTCTTGCAGCAAATGCCCAACAAAATATTGCACACATGGTTATCTTGCATGCTTAAAACTTTGTTGATTTCCAAAGTGTGTTTGTTTTTGACATGACACACATAACACTCTCCAGGTAAATATGGAGGTCAAGTGACTGATGCACTTTGTTTTGCTTATTTTCGTTCTTCCAGTAACGATGCCGAGTCTATCGTCACTACCCCAGGGCAGTGGTCTGTCCGTCCGGCTCTTTCCATCTGCCCGTCTGCACAGTAATGAGGGCTCAGGTGTTTTGATCCGTTGCCACAGCCGAGGGCGACAGCTAGAGAGGGAATTTTGTCTTTCGCTTAGCACATATCAGGCTTCAAAACAAACAAAAAAAAAGCAATTCCTTAAAGGCCAATGAAGCTATCTAGAGATTTCCTGCAATAAACTTATTGATGTTTTTATTGTTATTAATGATGTTGTGCAGGCTGGCATTTTCACGTTCGGATTTCACGGTGGAGTGTTAAGTGATGTTTTATTTCGACTCAGAACTTTTTAAATACCTGCTGTTTGTAGCCATGGTTACTTATCTGCTTTCGCTCGTAAATCATAATATTCAAATTGCATGGACTGGGTCACTACAATTTTCATACTCTTTTGCGCCCCTCAGTAATGCAAGATAAACAATGCAGCTTGTTGTTCTGAATATATGATATTGTTATACTTGTTTTCTGGCCAGTTGGAGGGTAGTAGACTGTGTGTTTTCAGAGCAAAGAAGAATTAAAGTAGCTGTCTTATAAATAATAATTAAATTAGTAATTGAGCAGCATGAACACGCCTTTTACCTGTAGTGAATCTGGCATTGTTGTATTAATGTGGAATTACAGATCAACAAATGAATGATGTGCATTTTGGGACTGTCACGTCTCACAAGTGTCCAACTGCAGGTGCGGTGCAAATCACTATAACAGATTACAGATTAAAAAGGGTTACTTTGAACAACATGGTGTAAACTGTCCAAGGCTTACTGAAAATGAATAATATGGTAGATGAATGAAATACAATTATTAAATTACAGCTTGGAAATGAAACACCACTTGATCATGTACAGGATTCCGTTACATATTTCTTACACTCATTGTACATATTGCTTGTTTTGTAGTCGACATTGATATTTTATATGGCTTATTATACAGATTGTATAATTGTTTTTTATGATGGTTATAGTCCTCATTGTGACAATGGCTTTGATATGAGAACTTCCAGCCAATCAGCTGTCAGAATTGTTGCTTTTCTATGTGCCAGTGAACGCATCCTTCAACAGAGATTACATGGAAGTTATTGAGCACACAAACAATGGGATTGTATTTGTTAAATAGCAACTATTAGAAGCCTGAGAACTAATCTGCAGGTTACACTGGTGTGAAAATTGCACATTTCATTTATATGTATATGTTCACTGCATGGAACTTTTGTGTGCGTGTGCGCACACGTGTGTGTGTGTGGTTTTTTTTTTTTTTTTTTTTTCATTTTGAAGGAAGATTGGAACAGTGATCTAAATTAGATAATTGATGTTCGGAGTTCAGACTGAAATGTTGGGGGGTCAAAACAATATTTTGGTCGTCTTCTGCTGGAAGTGAACACGTAGTGAATGTGTAGTTTAGTTATTTACTTTATATGATTTCAACTAAATTACTTTGAATGTCCTTATTGGACCGTAAACCTTGCCGGGCTGACTTGCTGAACTACCTACACAATGGTGACTAACTTGCTAAAACTGTACTAACTTAAAACTACAAACTGTAGCTGCCATTTGTTGATGTTTTTGGAAAAACTTTTAAGAATAATAATGAAAAATAAGATATTTAAGCATTAATTAGAACAATCCTACAGGAAAAAAAACGGACTGACAGAACTTTTTACCCTGAATTTTGAATAGCAGCTGGCTTCCTGAATGACTGAAATGATTCTCCCAAGCAATGCGCGCTTCCTGATGGAAATTCAGAGTTCCTTTTGACGAACTCTCTCCTCTCCATCCTCAATACTTCACAAAGTCGAATTAATTTCCTTTGTTGAAAGTTATGGGTGCGGGTATTTTGTTTTCAAGATATGATTATATTCATAGTTAAGTTCTCAGTTGTGTGGATTCACAGTGTATTAAAGAGGCTGTATATTTTGTTCATTTAAAGTTTGATCTCTGCTCGAGCCTTCTGTTAATAGGAAAAAAAAACAAATAAAATTAATAAAAATCATATCGGTGTATGGGAATCTGGTGAATGGAATAAGGCGTCACATTAAGTGTTCGCTCTGTACACATGAAGTATTATCAGACACGTCCCAGAAGACGACACAAACAAGGAAAATTTCCTCAAGATCCCTCCTCCCCCCTCTTTTTAGGTATTCTGTACATCTTTAACATCTAAAAATACCGAGCACCAGTACTTTGCAAGTACATCTTACAGTGAACCCTCTCTTGCAGCACGTTATGCCGGCGCACTCTTTGAACTTGACAGATCCTCCTGGAGTACTGCCTCATGTTTACGTGGTAAAACTGTGGTCTTGCAGCACGCATATGGATTGCCTAGACCAGTGATCACCAAATCTGGACCTCGAAACTAAATCCAGCCCTGGCTTTCTCTCCTCCTGGCAAATAATTGAACAATTATTGCCCCTGATTGACAAGACTCTCATCACATCAGATACGACTATAATCACCCTCAAACTGAAATTTTGTGAGTCTTTTCAGTGCTACCACAGAAGTGCATTGCCAAAGTGAGATAGTGTAGTTCATTACAAGAACACGTTTGGACTTCAGTAGGTTCCTCCCGGAAAACCCAGCTTTAAGGATTTGGCACATTTTAGTTTAGCATTGCAATCTGAAATGAATGTAAAAGACAAGAGTGGAGTGGAGAGTGGAGACAGGATGTTTACAGGGAATACTGTAGGCCAGATTCACGTGACAAGCCCTTAAAACGTTTAATCAGCAGCAGTAATAGCAATTTGAGCAATGATCAATATGAAAACGATGCACTGATGATGCCCTCACGCCCCTTTTCTGATGCTATATGGGATAATTCGGTGGCCAAGTCGTTTCCGGTCCCGGGGAACTGTGGAAAGTTACTTTAGCTAGCATGGATATGGGTACTTGGCCATATGATACTGAGCGTAGATCGGTCATTTGTTCGAAATATCAAGTGGGGCCTTCCATGGTGAAAATCAATAATTGATATAATTTCTGCTATAATTTTTGGCGTTCCCTTCAACAATCACAGATAATGTAGAGCAGTGCTTCTCAAACCTCTCCTGGAGTACCACCTCTCTCACATTTTTTAGATCTCTCCCCGCCTACACAGATCATTCTAATGATTCACTCATTATCAAGCATCTTCACGGGAAACAAGCTGATCATTTGCTCACCTGTACTAGAGTGGGCAGGGTGTAAAACATGCAGGAGAAGTGGTTCTCAAGGGGAGGTTTGAAAAGCACTGATTTAGATGACAAGATTGCTATCGTTCAATGTTATTATGCTCATGTTGCAGACTTAAGCACTAGCAAGCTGCGCACTGGAAGTGTTGTAGTCTCGGAAGTGTAAGAAATTTCGGCAGAAAAGCTAGATCTGGCTTTTTTTGTATTGACGATTGCTCGAATTGAAGATATCAACTATTGCTTTTTGCTAAAATTCCAAGTCAACATGTCCGTAATGTAATTTTGACGAGTAGCAATTTTAATGAGCGATATCGACAAATAAATTCTCGCTGGCCAAAATGTTAATGCTACATATAGACAATACATTTCTTATATGTGGAAATATTTATTGTAGATATTGTTATGACTTGGAAAAATCACAACAAAGAAAACTGGCCAGTACAACTAAAACAAATTTATTCTTTACAAAAAAGTTGTACAAAAATTATCCACTATTTAAATTCTCTAATAACACTGCCACTATTTAACTGTTGCCAAAACAAAACTCTGGTCTGCTCTCTTCTGCTGTCTGCTCTCTTTGTTGTCAGTCTCTTTTTATAGTCTAGCAACCTTCCAGAAAGATCCACAGGATTCTAGGGAAATCCCGCCCCCTCCAAGCAGGAAAGTGCCAGAAGCTTCGAGAAATTACTAGACTTTTCTTAATGATTTTAGAAGTACGCCACCAGATGGTGCCAATGAACAAAATAAATATAGCTGACCAGCAGGGCAGCAAAACAGCATATAACAAATCTTCATTTACAAATGGAATATAAAGCTGTACAAAAAATTATCATACATAACACCTCCCCTCTTTAAGAAAAGAAAGGTTTGCTAAAAGCTTTCTTTTGTTAAAATTAACACAGTTTTATAATCAGAACAATATTGAACTTTACACAAACGTATTATTGATCATGATAACAATCATATACATAACAAACAGTGTAAGTCTCACAATCAAATAGAAAAGTAAAATTACGTTTTTCACAATCACGAAAAGAAATAAAATTACATGCGTGAAAGTGTATCTGGGATTACATTATCTTTTCCCCTGATGTGAGAAATGTCCAAATCATACTCTTGCAAAAGTAAACTCCATCTCAGTAATCTTTGATTCTTGTGTTTGATCTTGTGCAAGAATGTGAGGGGATTGTGATCACTGAAGACCTTGATGGAAGTAGCTGAACAAGTCAAATAGACTTCAAAATGTTGTAAAGCCAAAACAAGTGCCAAACATTCTTTTTCAATTGTTGAGTAGTTTTTCTGATGTTTATCAAACTTTTTGGAAAAGTAACAAACAGGATGATCTACTCCATCAGTGTCTTCTTGCAGTAAAACTGCACCTGCACCAATGTCACTGGCATCAACTGCCAACTTGAACTCCTTTTTGAAATTGGGAGATAAGAGAACTGGTGCATTTTTGAGAATCGCTTTCAGCTGGTCAAATGAATTTTTACATTTTTCATCCCAAACAAATTTTGCATTTTTCTTCAGCAAATTTGTCAAAGGTTCAGAGATGATCGAGAAATTTTCACAGAATTTTCTGTAGTAGCCAGCCATCCCTAGAAATCTCATGAGCTGTCTTTTAGTTGTTGGCTCAGGAAATTCAGTGATAACTTTGACTTTTGCATCATCTTGTAGGATGACATCATAGTAAACCAAATCAGTCCTTGATGGAACGTCAGGGAATATGTGACTATTTTCAAATATGAGCTGCTTTAGCTGCTGTTGTTGAAAAGGGTCCAGGTGGGACAACTTGCTGTCAATATTTTCAAGAATGTCTGAATTTTCAAGTTTGACTGGACCAGGTTCATTTTCTAAGGGGCAGTCACAATCTTCGGAATTTTCCAGTTCAACTGTATTTACCACATTGACTGGCTTTTGCTGTGTGTCTCTATCAATGTATTCTTTCAGCATGTTGATGTGACACATTTGTTTTTGTTTCCTCCTTCCAGGAGTTGAAATTATGTAATTTAGATCACTGACCTTTTTGAGGACAGTGTAAGGGCCGAAATATCGGGCCCTTAGAGGGTTTCCAGGAACTGGCAAAAGTGCAAGAACTTTGTCACCAGTTTTAAAACTTCTATCTTTTGAATGAAGGTCATATCTGGCTTTCATTTTGCCCTGAGCTTCTTTGAGATTAGACTTAGCAAAGTCACAAGCCTTAGCAAGACGATTGCGGAAGTCAGAGACATACTGAAGCAAGTTCATTGGAACATCATCTTCAGCTAGCAACTTTTCCTTCAGTAGCTTCAAAGGTCCACGGACTGTATGCCCAAAAACGAGCTCAAAAGGACTGAACCCAAGAGACTCCTGAACAGCTTCACGGGCAGCAAACAGAAGAAGATGAACACCTTCATCCCAATCTTTCTCTGTGTCAAGGCAGTAGGTCCTTATCATGTTCTTCAGGGTTTGATGGAACCTCTCCAAAGCACCTTGACTCTCAGGATGGTAAGCTGATGACCTGTATTGTTTAATACCAAGCTCATGCATAACTTGTTGAAATATGCCTGACATGAAATTTGATCCTTGATCAGACTGAATAGACTTAGGAAGACCCACTAAGCAGAAAAACTTGGTTAGAGCCTTGATGATAGTCTTCGCCTTGATATTACGAAGTGGAATTGCCTCAGGAAACCGGGTGGAAGCACACATGATAGTCAGTAAGTACTCACAACCAGACCTAGTCTTCGGCAATGGTCCAACACAGTCAATGATGATCCGACTGAAAGGTTCTTCAAAAGCGGGAATGGGCTTAAGTCGAGCCTTTGGAATATTCTGGTTCGGCTTCCCAACCATTTGACAAGTATGACAGGATTTGCAGTACTCCTGTACATCAGACCTCATAGAAGGCCAGAAGAAATGGTTTCTGACACGTTGAAGGGTCTTCTTGATACCCAAATGACCTGACATAGGATTGTCATGGGCCAGACTAAGAGTTTCTTGACGGTACGGCTTTGGAAGAACAATTTGATGGGTGATCATCCACTCTTCATCTGCAGGAACATCGGGTGGACGCCACTTTCTCATAAGCACACCATTTTTGTAGTAAAAACAGACAGGAACTTGAGTAGCCTCTTGTTCACTTGCAGCCTGTGGTAGAAGATGCGCTAGATCACGAGCTTGTTGTTGCTCAAGAATAAGTTGTTTACGAGACAAAATGTCATTAGAATGACCTGACAAGGACAAGTCTGAAGATTTCCCAGATATCTCAGGACTGGAAGGTTCCTGATGAAAAGACTGCCCAATGAAGGTGTCAGCCAGGTTAAAGTCCAGATCAGCATCATCTTGAATAGCCTTTTTGGCCATAGAACGAGTAACTGCACATGAAGGATAGAGGTCTGGAATTTCCTCCTCTATAGAGTCAGATTCTTGATGAATCAAAGGAGTGTCAGTTACAATAGGGTAGGGCACAACCTTATCCCCAGCAAGATCATTACCAAGAAGCAAATGAATGCCTTTGAAAGGAAGAGAAGACCTAACACCAACAGTAACAGGCCCAGAGACTAAGTCTGATTTGAGATGAACATTATGGAGAGGTACACTTGTAAAACCACATTCTACTCCTTGAATAAGGACATTAGCCTGAGTAGACGATTTGTCCGAGAAAGGCAGAATATCTGCAAGAATAAGAGATTGGGAAGACCCAGTATCCCTTAGAATTCGAACAGGAGCAGATGAGGAAAAATCATGTGAAAGTGAGACAGAACCATCAGTGATGAATGGCTCAAAACCCTCCATAACCGGATCAGACACAGACGGTAGAAGATCAGGTGAACTGACCATTGACACAAGAGATTCTCTCTTTGTCAAAGCAGTTGGCTTGGTTTCTTCTCGTTGTTGTTTTTTCTTGAGAGCATAACACTCAGAAATAAGGTGACCTTGCTTTTTGCAGTAATGGCAAGACACAGAGGGTAAAAAATCAGAGGATTGCTTCTCACCGGAAGGTTTCCTCTCAGAAGTGGCCTTAGAATCATTAGAAGTGTTATTAGAAGAAGTCTTGGACTGAAACTTGCTTTGAAATTTAGAAAAAGTAGATTTTTGGACAAAAGAAGTCTTGTGAGTCAATGCATAACTATCAGCTAGCGTAGAAACATCTTGCAAAGTAATGGCTTGTTTTTCTTCAAGGAAAGTCTTAATATCAGGCTGGACACACCTTTTGAATTCCTCAACCAGAATAAGTTGCCTCATTCTATCAAAATCTTTTTCAACATTCATGGAATTACACCACTGATCAAACAACTGTTCCTTTAACCTGCCAAATTCAACATGAGTTTGACTGGCTTCCTTGCAAGAATTCCTAAATTTTTGCCTGTAAGCCTCAGGGACTAATTCATAACCCTTCAGAATGGCAGATTTGGCAAAATCATAATCAGCACACTGTTGGACAGATAACTGGTTATAGATTTTTCTAGCTTTACCAGTAAGAACACTTTGTAACATCATTGTCCAATGCTCTTTTGGCCATTTCAAATTTTCAGCAATTTTTTCAAAATGGGTAAAGTATTGGTCAACATCATTTTCTAAGAAAGGAGGAACAAGTCTGATATGTTTAACCACATCAAAATGATCAGAAAGTCCAAATGATTTTGGAACAGTACCTGCTTCTATTTTCTTCATTTCCAATTCGAACTGCATCCTTTTTTCTTCTAGTTCTCTCTCCTTCTCCCTCTCCAACCTTCTTTCTTCCATTTCTTTCTCCATCCTTCTTTCCTCCATTTCTTTCTCCAATCTTCTTTCCTCCATTTCTCTTTCCTTCTCCCTCTCCAACCTTCTCTCTTCCAGCTCTAGTTGTTTTTGGCGCAGCTGGAGTTCAAGCCTTTGCAGCTCTGTTGCAGGCACTTCCACAGCTTTAATTAATTCTGCTGCTTCTTCCCCAAAGATATCTTCATCGATGAAATGTTGCACCAAAATGTTGAATATTTCTTGTTTCTTCATTGATGACTTCACATCAGATAATCCAAGGGTTGAGGCTATTTGTAGCAAGTCCTTCTTCTTTGCCAACAAAATTAATTCCTGGGTTTTCAAAAAACTTTCCACATCAAAAGTCATGATTGCTGGTTTTTAAACTAGTCAAAAGATTTAAAATAATAATCTTCGGTGAATCCAATCTCGGTAGAACCTCCAATTTGTTATGACTTGGAAAAATCACAACAAAGAAAACTGGCCAGTACAACTAAAACAAATTTATTCTTTACAAAAAAAGTTGTACAAAAATTATCCACTATTTAAATTCTCTAATAACACTGCCACTATTTAACTGTTGCCAAAACAAAACTCTGGTCTGCTCTCTTCTGCTGTCTGCTCTCTTTGTTGTCAGTCTCTTTTTATAGTCTAGCAACCTTCCAGAAAGATCCACAGGATTCTAGGGAAATCCCGCCCCCTCCAAGCAGGAAAGTGCCAGAAGCTTCGAGAAATTACTAGACTTTTCTTAATGATTTTAGAAGTACGCCACCAGATGGTGCCAATGAACAAAATAAATATAGCTGACCAGCAGGGCAGCAAAACAGCATATAACAAATCTTCATTTACAAATGGAATATAAAGCTGTACAAAAAATTATCATACATAACAATATACAGTATAAGTAACTTAAAAACAGTTACTCAACTTTTACCAATTTAATTTAAACTCAATTTAAACTCAATTGCAGATATCTACAGCCAATTAAATTTTAACAAATAACAATTCTAAAGTCGACGTAACCATAATGTAATTTTAACTAATTCTAATTAATGATATCAACAGTCCTCTCACTAATAGAAACGTCAAATATTGTTATTAAGAATTCAATTCTAACCAGTGGCAATGCTCATTGTATAACATAGATACATAGAACTGTTAGTACATTACATATGTCATAAGTAGAATTCAGGATATCTAAAATTAAATTCTGACTTGCCAAAATTAATGGATTGGCAAGCTGTTCAGGGTGAGTCCCTGCCTTTGCCTGTAGTCAGCTGGGATAGGCTCCAGCTCGCCCCGTGACCCTAGTGAGGAATAAGCGGGTATAGAAAATGGATGGATTTGCCAAAATTAAATAACTGATATGTCGGCTTGGAGTTCTAAGTAGATTTATATATATACATATACATATATATATATATTTTTTTTTTACATAGATTTATGTAATTTTAGGTAGCCCATCTAGAATTGTATTTCAGATACAGGCCCACAGTTTCATCTATAGAAAATGACATTTATGCAAGCACCAATTTTATTTGAGATATCAACAATTCTTTTTAGTCAGAATTTCAGGTAGGCCTGTTGAAAAAGGAATTTTCTCTGTAGCCAAAATGTCATTGTAGATGCAGTACGTATTTATCCAAATTAAAGGGTGTACGAGCATATCCAAAGTAAATATGATAATTTGGGCTACATGCCCGACATGAATATGGTAATTTGACCGTCTTATCCAGAATGTGAGGGTTAATTTGAGGCCATTCCTTTATTCAAGCTGCTGGTGAGGTTCTGATTTATTGGCAATAATGAATAGTGATTGTCTACTTTGCTAGCATCAGGTCAGCAACAACAGTGAGTTGTGATTATTTAGCTCAGTAGCTAGGTCAGTGGCTTGTTAGCAAGGTTGATGCTAGCAAGATAGTTCGCAGGCTACTGTTGGCTAACTACATTTTTTGAATTTCAATGAATAGAGACTAGGAAATAGCAATTACTTTGCCACTTAACCTGTTAGATTAGGGAGTTGTGATTATTTAGCTGCATGGCTAGCTTCGTCAGTTATGTATTGACAACACTAATTAGCTAGTTTGCTCGCTACCAAATTTTTATGCTATGAAATATAAGTCAAAGATACTTGCCGAATAATTTAAATTGGCATCACCTACCTAACTTGATAACTAGCCAGCATAGCTATTTGGAGAACATACAGTTGCTAACTATTTGGCACAGCTTAAAGGTCTAAACTGAAACCGATCATGAGGCTTCCATATTAAAGAAAACAATTGAATTGACCGATTTGAGAGAAAAAGATTTAATTTTCGTGCATAGTACAGTTTTTTTTATTTAAAACTCGTGGTTCACACCCTTCTTCAAGAAACAAAAATATTCTCCGATCTTCGGGTGATGACAAATTCAGGAACACAGCTTCGCCTAAGAAAGGAATCAACCATTCAACGCTTTCAATAGAGTTCATTGTGTTGCTCCTTTTATCCTCAAAAATGGTCCATAAATGTGTAGTTTTTGGGTGCAGTGCTACTGCGGATCAGGAGAAGGGTGTATCATTGCACACATTCCCAAAAGATTTCAGAATTCCCCGACAGTGGGTGAGATTTTTCAAGATGACGAGAGTGAACTTCGCGAACTCGGGTACAGTTCATCCGTACTCGCTCCGATTGCAAAAGCAACCGTACTTGAGCATGGACAATTGCTGTTATGTGTTGCAACTCTCTTGTTCTAACCGCAGTGGCGAAAAGATATTTCCATTCAAACTTGCTTGCTTGAAATTCAGTGCTTGCTCGAAATGTAGGTGGAGGAAAACATACAATGACCGCAGGATGCTACACATAAAAACTCAGATTAATGGAATAATTTGTGAGTGGACACATTTGCGTGGTTATCAATAACAATAGAACAGTTCTGTGACAAACTAAAGGAAATACGACTGCCATATTTCAAAATGCGGGACGCAGTGTGAAAGTCTGGCAGCTCAAGTTATGAGAAAGAGAAATTTTTGTGGTAAAGGGCAGTGGACAGCATAATCGGCCAAAAACACAAGGGCGAAAGAATTCCGTATTCAACCTCCACCAATATCGAAAGTAATCAGTACTTCGGCTTACCTTGATGTTTTGATACCCAGAGAAAGATGCAAGTGAGTAAAAACAGGCATCCAGTCAAGAAGATTTCGAGTTTAATTTCTCGTGCTGCTATATGTGGTAATCCATGTTACCAATGACACACCGGGTTGCTATTGAACGCGGAGCATATGCGTTCACAATATTAATATTTGATATTATTAATATTCTAAACCCCCTTCTCAATAATAAAACCCCCCAAAATATATTGGCACCTCCTTTTAAAACCATTCCACATTTAAAACCACCTAGGTGCATACTGCAACGCTCTGTATCGGAATTTTGACATATGCAAGTGTCCTTGGGTTTGGTTGGATATTAGTAGTGTGAAAGCTGACCAGCGGGGGAAGAGGGGAGGGGAGGACAATCGTACTGTGGCACGGTACGGAGCAACGCTTATTCCTCTTCCATTTCTTTCAAAGAAGCTTCAGAATCGCTCTCAGAATCACTCTTTTCTCTACAAGTCGCCATTGTTTTTCATGTTCTACAACCTTTATATTCCTGAGTTGACGTCATTTCCGGTTTGGTGAGGTTATTCATTTTGTTTTTGGACAATGCAGGAAATTGGGCAATTAAACAACATTTGCTTAGAAACCACAGGATATTTTTCTTTTTTTTTCTTGTATTTAGTCAAGATATATGAGCCTACATATAGGAACATGAAAATTGCCGCTCATACTTCAGTCTAGACCAGGGATGGGCAACTCCAGTCCTGGAGGGCCGGTGTGTATGCAGGTTTTTATTTCTATCAATTCCCCTGACTAATTGAGTTAATTGGCTGCATACACAAATATAGATTTTTGCAAAGGTTTGATCAAAGAAAAATGTTTTAAGTAGGGTGACAAGAACAGTCTTTGGTGGTAATTTATAATAATTTAAAGAAATGTCATATTTCATGAATAGTTTGGCTAATTTAGATAATTAACTAATTAAAGGCCAGAGGTTGGTGTGAAAACCAGGGGCAGATGCAGCCCTCGTTGCCCATCCCTGGTCTAGACCATTAACAGACTGGGCTAATAAAGATGGCAACATGCTGGCAAATTTCAATTGCAAATCTGAACTCATTGTTTTTGGGAATGGGGAGGCTCCTGGGGCATGTAATTCTAGACCATAAAGAGGGTTAGCATGCAAGCAAAAAATTAAAATGATGTAAATTATCGATGACTGCAGTTGAGAAAAATGACATGTATAGCTCCTCTGATGTACGATGCAAAATCTTGAAATTGATTGATCAACAGAAAGTACTTCAAAAGTGAATTTTTTAGAAAAGTCTAAGGATAAAATGAATGGGAACTTTTACTTCTGATACCACCATGATGTTGACACCTCAGTGCTCTATGAATGGAGTGGAAAACTACACCTACAGGCACTCTGGGAAGAGTAAAGGAATGGGCCCTTTTTTTTAAACGCAGACTTGAAACTAGTAAAACACCAATTTTATCGCAATTTACTGTATAATTATAGTAATACGAAGTGCAGCAATCTATTATAACTCCTGAACTTGATTATGCTGAGGTGGGCCTATGTCTCCAATTTCATTAGTAGCCCATGACACAGTCATGAAGGAGAAAAAAAAACCCTAGAATGCTATTGTTTTGGTTGCCTATGTCCCTACATGCAGGTCAAGTGAAAATGAAATAATTAGCAGCAAACCTAATGCTGCCTAAATGATTTTAACCCTAAAAAATTGTGATTACAGGACAATCTAATGTTGCAGGCAGTGATGTAAAGCCATTGCTCTCTCCATTCAGGGTGACATGCGAGAGCAGTCAGTGGTGTTGATGCCTCAGCTCCTTGTAGTACGAGTTTTCAAAAAGTATTCACAATTGTTCATTATTTGTGAGGTCTATTTGAAAGTTGACCAATGGCTTTGTGGTACTTTACTGAAACCTGCACATCTGAAAAGGTTTGCTGACATGTTGGATATGGAGTTGTTGGCATTGAAAATTGCAAAATTTGATTTCCTCAGGAAAAACATGAATTACTAATAACTATAATTAAAGATAACTGTAAAAAAATTTTGGCAAGTCAAAACATTATTTCATCATTCAATTACATTATTGAATTGCATTAAAAATATTTTTAAAATGTCACAGTTCATTTCCATGTCTTAAATTAACATTTCAATGAGCTAAAACAACATATTGCCAAGTCGAAATGTAATTTCCACCAGTTTAAACTAAATAACCCCGATAAAGGCCTATTGATTAAATGTTTTAAGGGCTTGCCATAGGACTCAAGAAGTGAGTTCATTGCTGTCCGATAAGAACGTCTCAGGAAGACAGACGATAGGCTGCTGCAAACTGGGGTGAGAAAATGAAAAAAAAAGACGTTCTCTCTCTTTCAGCGCCTTTGCAATACTTCCTGTGTCGTGAGCCCTTGGAAAGAAGATACTGCAGTGTGCATGGAGACATGACAGAAACAGAAAAAATAAATTATCTGCAAATTTATGAGCTGTATTTGTGGATTGAATGACTGCCTTGTGTACAAAAATAGTTTTGTTTTTTTTTTTGGTAGCCAATGTTAATATCTATTGTGCCACTTCAGAATGAGGGTGGTTTAATATCCAGGTTTCTCTGTCTTTCACTCTGAGATTTATTATACTACTGCCAAACTGAAAAGCATATACTTAATGGTGTTTTCATAAATAAAACTGTATTTCCCAGCTGCTTGCCTTGTCCTATTCATTTGGATGACTACAGCCTGAGGCCTGATTCAAGAAGCACCCGCCCCCAGCCTCTATATTTAAGATGATGAATCCTGATAATGCAATTTTTATGCATATACAATTGCGGTCATTATGATGATTTTCAAGATAACATTGTCTACACATTTTTTCATCTTACCGTTTGACACGCGTGGGTGGAGATTTTCGCTCAGCAACTACACTTTGGCTTACACGTTTTCACCTTCGAAAAACAAACTTCACCCGTCGATGCGATTGGCTGAGTTCACAGCCATCGCAATCCAGCCAAACCATATTCTGGTTTGATAGCCCAACAGTTCTGGTAGATTCTCTGTTCATTGTCAATGCCTGTCGAAAGCTCAACTGTCATCTGATGCAAAAAAAAGATGTCTGCCTCAGTTGTGCTGCTTCTGTCGCTGATCACAACCTCACAAGGTGAGCTAAATTATGTGTATCTATTATTGTATCTCCATTACTAGTCAATTATTTAACAGATTTAATATCACCATTACTGTGTCTAGTGGTGTCCACATATTGTGATGTATCTGAATCATTATGGCTGGAACGTGTCAGGTTAACAAAAAGAATCAGCACTCTCTACTAATATATTCTTTAATGAAATTATTCTTTTTTAATTTGCCAAATAAGTCAGAATTTCTGAAGAATTCCTGCATTTCTTGGGTTACTCTCCCAAATAATCTAAGCTTAAGTTTGTAGGATATTGTGGGATATTAATTTCATATGTTTTTAACTGAATATGACAGCAGAAGGTTCTCCTCTAAGGCAGAAGTATGGAAGCTATGCTACCTGTGGACGCTACGAAACAGAGAACTCTGTGACATGGATAAAACCCATCTGTGTCATCATGGATTATCAAAAAATTGGTTCAAAATAAGTTTTTTCCTCCCCAGGTTCGAAAAAAAAAAAAACAGACCAAATCTTTTAAAATGCTGTCATATTTATGAATGTGAAGTAAGGTTAAAAATGAAATCCAGCTTACCTGTGGGTTCTGCAAGACCAGATAAGCATTTTACAATTCAATCATATTGGTGAAAGTCACAAGAAAATAAACTGAAAAACATCAATGGAAAAGCATGGGGACCGAGTGGGAGTGATCAGCGATTCTCAGTGTCGGTCCTGGGGCCCCACTCTACATGCTTGTTTTTGTTCCAACCACACTTGAAATTGCAGAATTAAAAAAAAAAGTTGTTTATTTCTCTTAATAAATAATAATAATAATAATAAAAATATTAAATTTTATTTCTAAAGCACTTTTCATCAAAAAAGATCTCAGAGTGCTACAACGTTAAAAGCAAAGTAGAAAAAAAAATCTTAAAGTAATTAGGTTCGAGCAAAGTATTTTGAAAGAAATAACATCACTCGCACTCAGCAGCCTATATTGGAGCTTGTTGAGATTCTTTGTGACTAAATTGCCCCATTTCAAAATTTTATTACCTGACACAACTGAAAATACAAGTGGTTCCAGGCACAACAAACCCCGCCTCTCACACATACTTTCACCAACTTTTCTGAAATTCAATAGGCATCTATTCTGGGTCAGTGGCAAAATCCCAATTTGGGGTGAATCTAGCCATTAGTTTTGCTGTTAAAGTGTTAACAAACAAACAAACAAACACCGAAACAAACGCACAAGCACAGAAACAAACTGAATCAAAAACAATACCACTTGCCCTCACCCTTTGGATGGGGCGGGATTATAAAAGAAAAAAAAACTATATGTTCAGTATGTTTTATTCTTTGTGGCATGCAGGGATATAGCGATATTTACTGTTGATAACAATGATGTCATAGTTCTGCATGCACAGTTTTGCAGTTGGCAGAAAAGGTCATCATAACACAAAGAAGCATGGCAAGTAGCCTCTTTGGTTCTTCGCTAAGAATCCTGAAAAACGTGATTCCTGAGCCCTTAGTGAGCCTGTTGGTTTACACAACAACTTACTGGCATCATTATTTTAGATGTTTTATTAAGTACATAAGTAGATCTTCTAGTATAGGCCTACTTGGTGTAGGATGACCCTTTCTGCCAACCATGAGACTTCATTGTGAATATGGCTATTTATGTTACAATGTGGCTAAGAAACTTAATGTGCTCTGAACATGAAATGTAGCTATGAAGACAAAATATCTGCTTGTTAAAACTGTTTGAGTGCAATTGTGGTGGGAACAAAAACCAGCGAACGCATGGAGGGGCGTAGAACCGAGTTTGGGATGCACCGCCTCGGAGCGATTGCATTACATAGTGCTTGTTCTTCATCCAAGATATCCCACATACTTATTCTACCTGTTAGGAGTGCCTGACTAAATGGTGTATGATCCTTGAAAAGGATTGCCCACCTATTGCATGCTGGGATAGGCTTTAGCTAGCAGCGACCCTGACCAGGAATATTCAGGCAAGATAATGAATGGATGCATCAGTGGATATTCTGTGCCTTACTCGTTGTAACCTTATTTTGCTCTAATCACACTGGATTTTTTTTTTTTTGCAGTCAGTGTCTCTACATACTCTACATGCAGATTTGAGACAGGCCGGACAGTCCTGTGCTATGGATCTTTGGGGCATCCAGTCTTCTTACAAGTGGGAAACTCTATAGAGGATAAAGAAATCACTATATGCACAGAAGACGAGCAAATTTTAAAATATAAAAAAGGTTATGCATTTTTAAGATATAACTCGTCCCAGTTTTTTGAGAATGGCACACTTAGGCTTGACGGAGCTTTGAAAAATTATTCACAGAAGTACACATTACATGTCTATAATAAGAAAGGAACGCTTCTGAAGAATTCCACAATACAACTCATCTATCAAGGTACGCCCCTTCATGCTAATCTCAATAAATCAGAACACTTGAGCAATCGCTGTTTTATATGAATTTGAACCCAGTGCGTACAGTCTGAACAGATGGTATATTTTGCTTCTCAGCGTGAACCGAAAGTGCGCTTTGAATGTTTGCTACCGCTACCAGCAATAATTTTGATTACTGGTTGCAGTTCCGTGATAAGCCAAACTAAACTTTTGAGTCTTAGTGTGTAGATAGACTTTATGTCAATGTACTCGTATGTTGAAAATGACCAAAATCGAATGATATTAAGGGTTGATATTGTACGTATTGAGCGAATGCCACAGGCATACAAACGAACAGACAAAGTAACAGAGTCTTGGGAAATTCACTTTCGTCGATTGTTAGTAACGTTAAATGTATTACATAAAACCATTATACAGTCAACAAGCATGTAATCCAAGACAGTTTCCCAAGTGGATGGCTGCGAGAAAAAATGGAATATCAGAAAGGGAAAGAATGAACTGAGATTATGAAAAATTAACAGATACAAAGAAATAAGGAAATATTGACAAAGAAGTTTCCCTAGTCTCTCTAAGTTACCCAGAACAGCACATTGCAGCTCGCCAGAGCTTTGAAATTAAGTGAGTGACGCTCGAGACTCATCACAACACTCCTTAGCTTCGCATATCCAGGAGTAAAAATAATTCAGACAAATATACGGCCGATGTCTGTTAGAAGCCTGATGAAAGTCAGCATTTCAAGTACGTTAGAGCAATAAAAGTTTTGTTGTAGAAAAAAATCATCAATGCCAAAGTCAGTAGAAATGAATTAAATTTATGCTTGACCCGTCTTTTGAAAAGAGCATTATCTAGCTAGGTTAGAGTCGGGATTTAAAATGCAAACCAATAAAAGAGATGCTTATTTGGTACCAAGTGCAATACACCAACTTGAGTCAGCGATGACCAAGGTCACTTCAGGTCTCTTTCCAAACCCTAGAGACCTAGTACAAACGGACGGGCTTCTTGAACAGTAAAAAATTTTGACAAAAACAAACAAACAAAAAAAAAGCACAAAAATATAAAGTATTTCTTCTGAAAGGAGTAATTTCCATGCGCTAAGATGTTCCAATGTATTTAATGTGAATGAAAAGTGAAAAAAAAAAACTTTCTTGAACAAAATTCTTTGAAGTTCAACTGGTGATAATACTATGTCTCTTTGTATCTGTCGTAGTCCATTGAATTGATCAATTGAAAAAAATTCTTCATTAGGATGACCCTTATATCTTTGCCTCCCCTTTCAATGTCTGCTGCAGCCCCCTTGTCTGAACCTGTCATATCTCTGCTGTGTTTACCTCACGGAGAGGTCAGGGCATCCTGTTCTGCAAATGGTGACATGGCTGAGTACAGCTGGGCTCTGGGTAATAAGCCTCTTAATGCAAGTGTGGCCTACATGAAAGATGAGAGGGACACGGTCATTCTGAAGGAGAATGTTTCCAGAAACATCACTTGCACCGTCTCAAATCATCTCAGCCGTAATTTTACAACAGTTCGATTGCCTGCCTGTCGAGGTAAGATGCTGGGTGTAAGGTGTCTGGGGTTATATGGTGTTTGTTGTTTTGTTAAGCTCACCATATGTCACAGTCCCTGAGACTCTCGCGCTAAGAATGACCGCAGTCCGAGGGATGAAAACTTCTGGAAGTCCCACTACCATTGAGGATTTTTATAATACTCAAGATAATTACACTGGACTGAGGATTAACTGAAAACCAGACACCTTTAATTGCTTGATAGAATCCACATAGCCTAAATAATAGCGCATGATTTATTTGACTGCAACCTGCTGTTATTTTCAATTTCTATAGAAGTCAGTGGCAGCTGATGGGCTGAAAATTGGGTAGGGTAAGGATTTACCTCTCAACTTCTGTTTCTTGACCTCTATTCAGTCATTTATTTGAATTAACCCTCTCATGCATGAATTATGATAAACTAAGGAGTTTTTTTTTTAGTGTTTTTATACATCCTTAGGGATGTAAAACAAGATGTGAGAAAATATTTTTTTCTATCTTTATTCTATAAATTACTACTTTTTCCCATTGCGATGACCTGCCAATGGGATTTTTTGTACGGTATGATGCAATTGTGTCCACCAGAGTGGACTATTTGCTGCAGTGCCCATAATTGCAGGCACATATCATACTATATAATACTATAATTTGAGGAACGTTTGTCTGTCTGTTTGTTCCCCTACTCCTCCAATGTCCTCTGACGGATCTTCACCAAACTTGGTGGGTCTATGTAGGTTGTCCCTGGAATTGTGCTTGAGGGGTTAGTTTTTTGAAAGGTCAAGGTCACTGGGGTCAGAGGTCAATTTTTCGCATCTCCCACTTAAAATAGTGACATTCAATGGTCAGTTTCCTGACAAACAAGGGACATACACAGACAATGTTGTCTACAGAGAAATCCTCAACTAACCAGTAAGCTCCAACCAAACCATTCTACTTTGGACACTCCACCAACCCCATGCCAGACAAAACTCCTCTTCCTCTTTGGGATAAGGGTGTGGCATAGCCCTTTACAAATGTAACTGCTGTATTTCCATCTCGATGCTCGCACAGTCGAAATTACTCTCGCCACGGGTAATTTACTAGTAGAGAAAAAACACTTTTAAACAGCTGTACACTGTAGTGACCTCTATGCATGAAAGGGTTAACATTACGTGAACTTGGAAAACACACAACACACTCAGGTGTGTCCAGTTCTCCTTTTTAAGGTAAAAACAGAAAGAAAACGTGTAATTTTTTAATGCTAAATTACAATTAATTCTCCGTTAAAGTTATTCACTGGTGGATTCTTGCTGCTTATCTTTGTTTTCTTTGTAGTTTATACAGTTTATACAATCATGGAGCACATACTGGATAGCCTATGTTCAGGATGTGCTAAAAGCAAACGTGGAAGTCAAATGAGTAGTTCATCTTTTTTGCAGAGTTAATGAAAACATTCCTCTGGGTTTAATCTCTGCGGCATTGCATTTGTAAAGAAGCTACGTGTTTAACTGCCAATGGGTTATTCTGATCATCGGAAAATTCGTTAATCAAAGAGAATGATTGCAAACAGGTCAAGACTACTTATTTGCCAGGGATTTTACCATCTTACTCTAATTTCAGCTGAGCAGCTGTAACTGGTATGATTATCCCTAGCAGGTTTATTAAACTTGAAATGTACAAACAGCAAAGACAGCATTTTAAACATGTAATTGTTATCCATCCTCCAAAGATATTCAGAGCTAGTATTTTTCTTTTCTGCATTTTTTTGCAGTGGAATGATGTTTCAAAATAAGGAACGCTTGTTCTGTGTTGTCAACTTTTTGTATAATTGAAAACATGTGGAAATGCGTTTACAACTAACGGATTAAAGGGCATTATACAGACCACAGTGTGTAGTTCATAATATAAAATCTGATTATTTATTCTTGAAAAAAGCATATTCAATACTCAAGTATGTTAAATCGTCCTTGGTAATTTTTTTCTTTTTCAGTTTAATATTGTTTTGTGGTTTTTTTTCAATGTGATCTGTACTAAAAAATGATTGCATGCTATAATGCTTAGTATTTAGATAGCTGAATATTCTTAGTCCACAGATCCATCCCAGTGACCGAGGTGATTTTGAAAATGTGGGAAGTGAAAAGCAGTCTGTCAGTGTCTCCTTGAAGACTTGGGTCATGTGAAAAAATAGATAGGGGAGACCGAGGTCACGGGGTTAGGTTTGATACCCCAGTTTTTTTCATTGCAAACGCACTGACGGGAAAAGAAAAATGTTCAAATTATGTGACATCCCACCGATGTCATCTCTTGGAAAGATGAAGGACTTGTAGTATCATGTAAGTGTTTTCCGCCTAAATAATTGAATTTTGGCCCATATTCCAAACTTTAAGTTTCTGAAAGAAATGCGTCTAGCTTCTTTGAAGACAAAGATTTCAACAGTGTTTTTACTGTGTCATAAACGTATGTTACTAGAGTTATTAATAACACGTAAGATAAAGGCCTGCTGCGATCATGAGATGAGAGATGCGGCCTTATTTCCAAAATGGGAGCACGGGGCTACACTGGCCAAGCAGCATGGGGTTAGTTCGTCAGGGTGCTGAGGTTGCACCACTTGTATTTCCTGTGTTAGGCCGATATTCAAATATTCCAAAGTCAAATATAGGAGCAGATTTATTGTTTTTCAAGCACCTGTAGTATCTTAATAATTATAATATTTGCATTTATTTTATGTTTATGATAGAGGACCTATTAAGTCCTTTGTTTGAAGGACACAAGTATTTTTTTTATAAGGGGTTTGCTCCTTGCAGCCCCTCCCCTTTCTCATTCTTTCACCTCCGCCTTAATGTGCCACAGGTGGGGCCCATTAAAGTGGAGGAGTTGGCAGAGTATTTAGGGTTGGCAGGTGCCAGCCATGGGGCCTCTGCATTTCATTCCATTCCTTTGTCAGTGGGAATGTTTGCTGCTCCTCTTTGGTACCGTGGTCCTTACTGATCATCCAAAGGTGGAGTGGAGTGGGTCCAATGCTTCTCATGCAAAGGGTGGGCACATGAGGACTGTGCAAATGTCAGTGAGCTTGCCTACAATATGTCACAACTGCTACTCTGATGGTGATTATGCATAAATCATAGCTTGTGTTGGTTTGTTGTAAAAATAAAACAGTTCTCACCATTTCTGTTATGACAATATTGGACTGTCTTTTTCAGCTGATTGCCAACTATGACAATTTTACCCCACCCATCTGACAAAATAGCCCGGGGTATGGCGTTACTTCGGCATGTTTGTGACATTTCGAAAATTGAATATTGAGACGAAAATATAGGTTAAATTGAGATTGTATCAATACAACTTTTGTAGGCTGCACTACACATAGGCCATAAAGGTATTTCTCTAAGTTTTAGCAACAAAGAAGCCAAATACAAAATCATGACGAGCTAACCCTGGTCTTCCCTAACTGAAGCCGCTTTCACACCGAACGTTAAACAAATTTTTCCCACGAAAGATTAAATTCAAAGTCAATTGACTTTGAATGTACCCTGTCGTGCGAAAAATTCGTTTCGCGTCCGGTGTGAAAGCGGCTTTATCCTTCAGTTCCATGTTTCTGGTCTATATTTTAAGGTGGGGTGGATTGCTATAGCAATTGAAGTGCTAAAAGTGCTAAAGTAAAAGCACTAGACTCTAGCACTAGATTAGCAAACCTCTGCATCTGTTTTTCCTGTCTGCAGCACCTCGAATCTGCACATTGGCAAACAAAACCGAGGTTTCTGTGAGTGTGAAATCAGCAGAGGATTTTATGCCTCCGTTCATCATCGAAGAGATTTTAATCTCTGTCAGTGGGAGAGAGAACACGACTGTGGTCTGTAACAATAGTCTCAAACAGAGAAAGTGGGAGAAAAATAATGAAGAAACTGGCAGAACAACAATATGCGGTAGGATATGATTCGGGATTAATTTGAATTGTTGCCCTGTTGTGGCAAATGCTGCTGATTTTATGAGCACATTATGATAATTATGCCACCTTAAACTATTCTAATTTAACAAGATAGACACGTTGTCAAAAAGTCAAAAGCTTTTGTACACCCACATTTTTCAAGCTGTCAAAGATGGACAAGAAAAATAACTATAAACTTTATATAAACTTTATATATATATATATATATATATATATATATATATATATATATATATATATATATATGGCAAATCAAAATAGACAGCCTTGGCCATAATAGCTGCTGAAAATATTCATGGTTTTTTCAACAAGGACAGTCATGTCATGCTGGAAGTTTCACTTCTGTGGATGCAGTGCACTTGTGGCATTCTTCCTCTTGATTATTCTGTCTAATATGTGACACAGCTTGATTTCCATTGGCAAAATGGAAATAATTAGGTTACCTGTTTCATCTTTCACATAATAGCTCTTGTAAGTAACTCCAAATATACGGCAAAACTATTCTTTTTGACTTGTAAATATGACTTTTTGAGTGTGGCATTTGATCTTACTTACATGAGATGGAACGGATTTTATTTCACCAAAAACATGAACACAGCTTGAGTAAAGTTTAAAAAAAGTTTGACTGCAGGGGATATAATCCAATTCTTAAAATGTCACAGCAGCTGTAGTTTACTGTGCGTGCTTGAAGGCTCTGTAATGTTCATCAGCATATTCTTTGCGTTGAATGTGCTGAATGTAATTGTTTTTTCAGAGTTTTTCTTCATCTTTGCCCAACAGTGGAAATAACGGCCTTATTTGTGGCCGTCAGTGTTGTCTTCACACTTTTTGCAGTGACGACAGTAGTGTGCTGTCTGACCCGAAGACGAAGCAAAGCTGGGGTGACAGATGAAGGTTTGTGTGACTCTTGTAAACAATCATAACAGTTAGATTTGGAGGCTTCTCTGCAGCCACTCAGTCGCTGTTCCTCTCTCTCCATTCACAGGTGATAACAAGACACAGGAAGTGGTTTACGCCGAGGTCGCTGGCCTCTGTAGAGAAGAGGAGGAGCAAGCCAGAAAGAAGAGGAAACAGCCGAAGACAGTTTATGAACAAGTCAAATTTATCGAGACACCTGAGCACTTAGTGGAGGCAGCCCAAGGACAAGTGGACGTGGTGTATGCCAAAGTTCGCAAATAAAATCATCCTGTCAGACTGGATGCAGTACAAGACAATGAAAGAGCGGGAAACGCAGCATGTGATAATCAGAAGGTAGAACACAATAGCGTGTCTTCTTGGTTTATTTTTCCACATATTTTTAGATACTAAAATGTGTGAGACCAAACATTTTTAAAATACTTCTACTTATTAACCAAGCTGCGTAATTATACCAGGTAAATGTTTTGTAGGTGTACAGCTATCATGTAAATTTGGGTACATTCTGTGTCTTGGCGTATGATTCCTCATTTAAATTGAATGTACTGAAAATCTTTTGACACATTACCCTTAAGAGTACATACTTATATGGACATACATTTACATTTGGTTATGAGGTAAACAAAAATGCCAGTGGATGTTCAGCCAGTCGCTTTTTTCAAAGGCTTGGATGTCAGGCATACAACCATACTAAAGCTTTTTAATGACTCATTCCAATTGAATAAATAGATCATTGCATTGATATACAATAGCGATTTTCTCACCAAGTGCTTCACAGTGAGAATGGAAACCTCGTCTGGCTACTCCTGGCTGATGCATGGCAGCCATTTTGCACCACAACACTCACCAGACACCAGACAATCAAATGATAGGAAATTAAAATTAACTCACAAAAAGTAGGGTATAATGAAAAGAAAAGACAAATAAGTGTGAAAATAAATATATATAGAATTTTGAAACTATGTAATTTAATTGGCGAGCAATTGAAGATGAAGTTCATGCCACGTTATCATCACTAAAGTTATTGAAGCTTTTTTCTGGTGGTACGAAATATCACTTGGTTCCCCAAAAGTAACAAGTGTACAGTAACAAGTTGCTCTGCCATTAGCATCCAAACAAGCATCACGCCGACACTGCAAGTTCCTAACGAGACGACCAATGTCAGCTTGAGGAATTCTCTGCCACTCCTCCTGGGGTGCTGCACCCAGCTGCACCAAGTCCTGACAGGCTGGGTGCTGCCAGTGTACATATATTCTAGTACGAGCACACAGGATATGAACAGATTCCACGAGGGAATTATTAAATAAATAGCAGCCAAACTTGATACTTTGAACTTAGTAAAATAATGGATGGCCATATTTGAGGGCCGGTAATTCCTGCAAATCAAAAAGTTAGTGAAAAATAGCCCATCCCTAGCATACTGCACATGCTCTCTGACAAACGTACAAAAGAGATTCTAGTGGAGAAATATTAAATGAAAGTCCTTCAGATTTCATACTTTGTGATGTGTGAATGGAGACAATTGAATGGGTGATCATGTTTTTGGGCCTATAATTCTTGCATTACAGGGTTGGTAAAGGATAACTTACATACTACACTACTTGTCTACCAGTGCTCTTTTACATCAAACATACAGTAGAGTGCAAAAATTTGGGCACCCCTGGTTTAAATGTCTGTTACAGTTAATCTCCTAGTGATTGAAAGCAAACCTGAGCACTAAATGCGACGAGGTTAAATGTGAGAAATTTCTGCAAATTTAAAAGCAAGGTTTCTTTAATTTTTTTCCCCTGAGTTTTTAAAAGATAAGAAAGGAAAAAGGGCCCTGTGCAAAAGTTTGGGAACCCTTTTGGATCATTCTTTGTTACCTTTTTAGAAGATGATTACTAAGGCCCAGACCCAGGTGAATTACTCATTAGGGCTTCAGTGAGTCAGGTGAATATAATTCCAGGGTTGAACTATATATTCTGAAGTAACTCCATGCCTTCTAAAGTATCAGACTGTGGAGGCTGTTGTGACTGGTGATAATAAACATGTTCCTCTAAACAGTCATCCAAGGATGTCAAAATGAAGATAATTCACTTCCGCCAACAAGGAGAGGGCTACAAAAACTCTGGCAACGTTTCAAACTGCCCATTTCTACTGTCAGACACATCGTAAGAAAATGGAAAATAAATTGAACAATTAAAGTCAAGGCAAGATCTGGAAGACCAAGAAAATTTTCAGATAGAGTGGCCCGAGATTTGGTGAGAAATGCTCAGAACAACCCACACATCACTGCAAAAGAGCTGCAAAAAAAGTTGCAGACACAGGGTTAGTTGTTCACAGGAGAACAATACAGCGTACAATAAACAACAAAGACCTACATGGCAGAGTTGCAAGAAAGAAGCCTTTGCTGCGACCTAAACACAAAATTAAGCATCTGAAGTATGCAGAAGAGAACCTTGAGAAACCTTAAGCCTATTGGAACAATGTGCTTTGGACTGACAAAACCAAAATTGAACTTTTTCAACTAAGGTATGTTTTGAGAAAAATGGGTGAAGTATTTGTGCAGAAGAACGCATTGTCAGCTGATAAACATGGAGATGGATCCATTATGCTTTTGGGTTGAGTGGCAGATGGGGGCTCAGGCAATATTGCGTGGGTGGAAGGAAGAATGGATTCCACCAAATATCAAGAAATTCTAGAGGCTAATGTTCAAAGCTCAGTCTAGAAATTGAAGTTGAAGAGACGTTGGGTACTCCAGCAAGACAATGACCCGAAGCATGCCTCAAAATCCACCATGAAGTACCTCCAGGAAGGACCGATGAAGGTTTTGGAATGGCCATCACAGTCCCCAGACTTGAATATTATTGAAAATCAGTGGAGAGACCTCAAACATGCCATGCATGCAAGAAGGTTGAAGAATGTTTCTGAGCTAGAGGTGTCCTGTAATGAAGAAGCCATTTATAAAATAATTCTTTCATTGAATCACTCCTTATTCAATACACTGGTACTACAGCACATGCAGTATGGTCGTGTATTTCTCCTCAGTTTTCTCATTTTCACCAGATATCAATTTTGATGGCAATTTTATGTATTAATTCCAGTGTATTTTCTGCTCTTATTGATTTATTTGCTTAATGTAAAAACACTTATACTGTAACAAGAAATTGCTAGTGCTGATCTGGAATAATAGCACCTCACCAAAATCGCTCCCATCGCCTTAGTCAAACTATCAACTTCCTGTCCTGTTTAGTGAAAAAATAAATATATAAAAATCAATTGAAAAACCAAATCATGCAAGTTTGTTTGCGTATTTTTCTCGTATTTTGTTGAACAAGCTTCGTTATTTCTTTCCACGTGACGGTTATTTGACGGCAATTACATCACGTGACTTTACTACCGTGATGTCTACCATATTGGCGCATTTTATTATCAGCTGTGATGGTATGACCGTCGTTTTCCAAGCTAGTGATAGCTTGACCGGTGTTCAGAAAACGTCGCAACCTACAGGGGGTCAGGCTCATTTTGTCCTCTGTACAGCCCCAAGGATTTTGAAATCCCTCTTAGTGTATCAATAGTAATCACAATGTCATCCACAGTGCTCAATAATAGCATAATCTCACCATGTTTCAAGACAATCATGAAATAGAACTTAATCAAATCATGTAAATGAGCCAAAAGTTTAATGTGATATTTTCACGTAGAAATAACGTGAAAATATCTCGGCAAAGCGTGAAAATATGTTGTAATAACAAGAAACTTTTCACTCATGACATGATTACAGACCCGCTATTTTTCCAGGAATGGCAGCAATACGCTTCCGTAAGTCAGGGATTCGACCACATGAGGGCGCCCAGGTGGAGTCCCTGACTTGCTGTCTATGTGACTTACTGAACCGTACTGCTGCCATTCCTGGGGAAAAAAACGGGTCTGTAATCACGTCATGAGTGAAAAGGTCATTTTCGAGTCACTACAACATATTCTCGTGCTTTAACAAGATATCGTCACGTTATTTCAACGTGAAAGCATGACATTATAGCAAGAAACTTTTGGCTTATATACATGATCACTGCACAAAATGATAAGATAAAATACTAGGTAAGATGAATTTACTTATTTTAGGACTTAAAAAACTTATTTCTATCACCATTTTTCTCATTAAGACAAAAAAATTTCTTGTTTTGGGGTCATTTTTACTAGCTTGCCAATGGGGTAAGTAAATTTCACTTGACAAGTCAAATAGTAACTTGTTTTAAGTTTTTTTTTTTTCTTAGCGCAATTAAAAGTGTTTTCCCCACTGGATTGTTCAATGTTCTCCATCCCAATCCACTGGAAAAGTTGCTTTTCAAACCCTGCTAATTTTGGCACAAGGACAAAATACATACGCCAAAAAATTGAAACAAAAGGAGGGACAGAGGTAACCCCTGATTTGGAAGCGTCCGAAAGGCTGAGTGAGGCAGCAGTACAACATAAAAGGTTTGTAACTAGAGTGGTTGAGGAAGTTTTGACCCTAGGGACCATTAACTATTCCTTAAATGAGGATCTGAATATGGATTTCACTGTTGATGAGTTGCAGAGAACTATAAAAAGATTAAAAAAACAATAAAGCATGTGGTATTGACCTCATCAGAAATGAATTTTTTAAATCTTGTCCATGGGATTTGCTGGACTTCATAAAGGATCTATTCGATTTTATTCTGGGTACTGGTATTATTCCTTCTGAATGGTGCTTGGGCCTTGTCATCCCTATATACAAAAATAAAGGGCACGAAGGTGATCCTGATAATTATCGGGGGATTACTCTCCTGAGTTGCTTTGGGAAGTTATTTACAGCCGCACTTAATAGTAGAATTACAAACTATTTGGAACATACTGGTATCCTTGGTGATGAACAAGCAGGTTTCAGAGATGGTTTCCCTACCATCATTGAGACATTGATTCATTTGTTTATTTAGGAGGTTTATTTAACTTTAATGGGAGACATAAGAAGAGTATTGCTAAACAGCTAACCCAAGCAAGAAAAGTTTTATTTTGTATGCTGTCAAGAGTTGAAATACTTAAATTGTCCATCGATGTACAGCTTGACCTTTATGAGAGAATAGTCTTGCCAGTCCTAGAGTATAGTTGTGAAGTGTGGGGTTATGAAGACCTTACCCAAATTGAAGTTTTCCATAGAAAATTTTTGAAAAACTTATTAAATGTTTCAAGTTCTACACTGAAGCTGGGATTGGCTCCAGCTCGCCCTGCGACCCTAGTGAGGAATAAGCGGGTATAGCAAATTAATGAATGAATGAAGTTCTACACCAAGCTGCATGGTTTAGGGAGAAACAGGCTGTAGTGAGCTTAGTAATATTGTTAAACAAAGGATTGTTGCATTCTGGTGTAGAATCATGACTGGCAACCGAAATAAATTGTCATTTATCATCTGTAAATTACTGAAAGCCATGGATGCCGACCCAGATATCCTCATACACTGATATGGGTTATCTGTGGTCAAACGGACTCTGGACAGTGCTGGTTTTAGTAAATTGTGGATTAATTCTATGGATGGTTTTAGTAGTAAATATATTAAAAATGCCCTGAAACTCAGACTTTCTGATATGTCCAAGCAAGACTGGCAAAGTCAGGTTTTTAAGACATTGTACAAATTACAGGATATTTAAACAGGAGCTGACCTTTGAAAAATATCTTTAACCTCTGGACTATAAAGAGAGAGTCGCACTTTGTAAATTTCGGTGTAGAAACCACAGATTACGTATAACGAAGGGTTATTTTTATGGTGCAAATGTTGACAAACAGGACATGGTGCGTCCCCTTTGTAATTTAAATGAAGTTGGCGATGAATTTCATCATATATTTAAGTGTTTGTTTTTTGATATAGAAAGGTTGAGTTTCATAGGGTGGAAACAGAGTGAGTTGGGAAATGTAAACTCCGTGCCTAAGATTTTTAATTGTGCACAGATTTCAAAGTTAAGGAAATTGGCTAAATTTGTAGATATTGTGATGAGACAGTTTGAATATTCATAAGATGTAATATATTATGACTTGTTACCCCTTACAGTGTTAACAACTATGACCAGAGGTGGAAGATTAGTAACTTGTCCAAATAGACTCAAACTTTAGTCGTCTAAACTATTAATATAGGCTCGGAAGTAATGTCTATGGCTGTCCAAATCAAAGAACGCATAGAGCTGGTTTTTTACTGTTGTCGTGTGTATACAAGTATGTGTTTACTCTTTAGGTATTTATGCTGGTCTTGGCTACTGTGTAAATTGTATGCATGTGCTAAGTTATTATGTAAATTATTTTTGTTTATTATTGGTGTTATTTATACTCTACATACCCAGAAATGTGGTTCTTACCCTTGAAAGGGGGTCGTTAGAGTCAATAAACTTACTCACTTGCTTACTTTCTTACTTACTTTCCAAGGTTATACTCAAAGACTGTGCATTGCATTTGGTGATGCTCAGTCAGGCCTGCATGCACTGCCATTACCAGCTCTGGTCCATCCATTCATACATCTTTCCACATACATTCATACATCCATGCCACACATCTTCCTCTCTAGGGTCAGAGAGGACCTGGAGCCCATCCCAACTGACTGTGGGCGAAAGGCAGGAACACAACCTGGACAGCTCGCCAATCTATTGCAGGGCCCACGTACCATTTACACACTATTCATTCACACACACACATACATACAGGCAATTAAAAGTTCAGTTCTAGTCCGTTTAGAATGCATTTCGCCTGGAGTTACTTTGCACAAATGAAATGCAGATCAGGTGACTACCTTAGCCAATGATGATCAATCCACTTTTTAGCCCTGAAAAAATCTTATGGAAATTGTATACTCTTCCAAAAAAGAAACTATACATTGTTTTTAGCATCAATTTATTATACATGAAATGTTTTGACAAATGTTGAAAACATATTGAAAAGAAAGTGTAATCAATAATTCAATATTTGTATAGATTCTTTTTTGGAAGAGTATATTTCAATATGTTTTCCACATTTGTCAAAACATTTCATGTATAATAAATTGATGCTAAAAACAATGTATAGTTTCATTTTTGGAAGAGTATATGTCTTCTTCTGCAAGGGAAGCTCATGTCATGGTGAATTCAGGTGTTGGATCTCGCTTTTAAAAATGTTTTTGGTTTTTAGCCCAGGAAACTGCCTGGGTTGCATCTGCCTTGTGGTTGAGGTAATGTGCGGAGTGAAGTGCTATATGTCGACTTAACCTGCATTTGTTTGTAAAGACATCAGTGAAGACGAGTGAGTGACTCCCAGATACTATTTCAGTAAAAAACAGTTCGGCAATAGATGTTGATCATACATCAGTGCAGTATTAGATGCTGGTATCATAGCTGTTTACCAATATGCTACTCATGCGAACAACTGCAACTCCAGTGAAACGCCTCAAAGTACACCTGAAAATACATGCAGAATCGGTTTTGGGTGTTATGCTCCAGACCAGGAATTAAGTGCGGAGGAAGAGTGTAATCCAGTAGTTTGGTTTAGTGTTAGTAATCTGGTTAACAGTGGGATGGAGCCCAGAGGAGAGGAGAGCACAGTTCAGATGTTATTGGAGAAGCCTTGTAGGTGTTGCCAATCTCTGGCCAATGGCTTTCCAGGAAGAGCCGAACTGTCCGAAGGCAGGAAGGAGTAGCTTAGGAGGAACACGATTCTAATACTGATGATGACGATTGAGAGCCTGTTCCTAATAAACTGGACAGAGGAACAGACGAGGAAAGGATTAACAGGAATGCGGTCCCAATCCTGGATACTGTGAGAAAGGCTTGGGAGTTTGTTTCTATTTACTTACCTGGGACCGAAACTCCTGTAAATTGCTATCAGTAAAGATTGTGTTTTACTTTGAAAAGACATCGAGTTTTACTCTTAAATTTTGACTGGTTCTAAGCACACATTGTAAATTACAATCAAGAAACTTGCAGCCCAACGGAGGGGGCAATATATTCATCACAGATAGAAGGGGTGAGGTAACGAAGAAACAAGACGCAACCGGGGAAAAGGGAACACGCAAGACGCAAGCTAATCAAAGGAGAGTAGGAGACATAATTTCTAATAGACACGCGAGTTGCTGAATGGGAGGAGGCGCAGAAGGCATTCACATGAGGATTATGACAGCAATGGCCATCTCAGTCACCAGATCGCAATCCAATCACAAACCTGTGGGTTAAACTGTAGAGGGCAGTTTATAATTGCAAACCCAAGCTTCTGTAAAATCCTGGCCATTCCGGTTGGTTTTACTGAAAAATTGATAGTGCAGTATTTCTCACATATTGGCATTTTGAGTCTATCGATTGAAATTCTTGAAGTGTTTTCATACATATCTAGTCAGGGGTGCCAATACTTCATGAGTGAACTGTATAAACTATTGTAATGAACATATTGACTTCGTCTGAGGAAATATTAGCCAAATACTAAAGGATTAGCAAGTATTAAAAGATTATATTATGAGATCTGTCTTGAACAATCGATAGAACAGAGGATATTTTTGCTGAAATTCTATGCCTCTTCGTGGCAGTCCTTCTCTAAAAAGCGTTGCATAAATTAAATTGAATTGAGTGGAAGGTAATTTTGCCCCGACTTTCTTATGGCAGTTTCATGTGAGTGTCAATCTTCTGCTTTCTGTTTGACTGAAGAGGGGGATGTGGTTTGAGTGACTAAAATGATGCCAGAAGCACTGAAGCTTGTGGAGGCTGATCAGCTGAGGGGTGGAGAGAAAGACATTTGGGGAACTTGATTCCCTTCTCTCGTTTCAGTGAGGGTGGACGTATCTTTCACTATCCGTAACTTTCGCCAGTCTGTGCTCTTAATATTGACCCTTGATATTGACCTCATTATTGCTATAGTTATTTAGCTATTGCTATAATTCAGTGGAATTTACACATTGGTCTAAGCAGGAGCCCATTCTCCTGGGAGCAGTGTGGGATTAAGGGCCTTTCTCAGGGGCCCCTCAGCTGCACTGCTCTTACTGATGCTACACTGGGGCTTGAATCATAAACCTAGATTAACAAATTAGCCTTGGGCCACCCCTATATTAGCTCTTTCCCACCCCTAAAAGCCATCCAAAAATGACTATCTTGCAGTTTCTGCAGCCAGCTGATAATCACCAACGGTTTTTTCTTCCTGCATGTTATTTGTTCTTCTCAAACACTCAGAGCCCAGCAGCCAGATGGTGTGCAGCAGTGATGCCCATCATGTGCCTTAATGGCCTCCTCAATGCTTGAATGTGTGCTATTCAGCGAGATCAGCAGGTGTTTGGAATCAGCTGTGATTGGTTGGAATGAAAATTTACATTCTCCTGGCCTTCCATGACACATGATGGGGAACCAGTGATGTACAGATATAAGCCAGAGGAAGACACTTTGCCTGCTGCTTTTAGTGAGCAGATTGCTAAAGCAGCAATCACAAATTAGCATGGTGAATTTCAGATCTCGATGTGGTGTGTAAAGCGTGTGGGCTAAATTCGGGCAATTTACCAAACGTCTTCCTGCAACATGGGAATTCCTCTCTTGAGTGTGTTAAACAATGACGAGATATTCAACAATAGAGGAAAACCATGGCTGGCGCGCAGTTGAGACCTGCTGTCTTCTACAACTGTGCTCCAACAACACTGTGCAAGCAACATTTTGGAGTACTTACAGAAATAATGCAATTTGTGAGAAAATTGCTGATATGCAGCACTGAGAAAAACAATAGCCGCTTTAAGCACTCTTCTCTACTGCTCACAAAGTGTGTCTCGGAGCGGCCCTGCCACCATTACAAAATAAACAAAATATTAAGGGAAGGGGAAGGCTCTTTTTTGCTCCATGAGTCATTTACTGTGCATCCACACAGAAATATACTGGATCATTATCCAATCGGGCAGTTAGCACTGAAGTGAGAAAAGTAGACACACATTCGAACACAGTCGAGTGCTGATCTGGTGCATCTGATCACAAAAGTCACCTTGGAAAGATAAGTGTAGCCAGGGCCTTGTGTCCTGGTCCTGTTGACAGATGCTGCTCACTGGTGCCACTGAGGTTCATGCCAGCATAGGTCATTGAGCAGTGACGGTTCTAGACCCGGGAATTGGGGGGGGTGTAGACACGTCCCTTTATGACAATTAGTCCTGGCTAGTTCTCAATCATTTTCCTTTACTGACATGTTTTCCAATTATCGTAATTGGCAGCTGAAGATACGGTTTCTCTCCATATGCGATGGAACAGCAATGAAATCATGGGCTTAATTCAGCACAGTGGCGGAACCTGAGCTGAGAATTGTGACAAAACTTCCGTTTAAAACAGTTATTAGTCCTGACCTGTTCTCAGTCATTTTCATGATTAACAAAAGGTTCACTCTGAGAGCGGTCCGCACTTAACAGATGCTGCTTGTTCTCCACGATTACGTAGGAAGAGAATCATTCATCTGGACACTTATTTAAATTAACGTTACTCAAATTTGCATGCCTGTCGACTCTCACACAAATAGCTTGAGCAGCACACTGCCTATTTAACTGCCGAGTGCCGCTTAACCCACGCAATACCGAGAGTGAAAGGTGATATTTCATTGGAACACGGACCTGATCAATCAACGCAAAGCATTGGCCTATTAATAAGTAAATTCTTTTTCTGAGCTGAATTTAGCCTATGATTTCATCACTGTTCAATCGCATATGGAGAGAATCCGTGTCTTAAGTTGCCAATTACGATAATTGAAAAACGCGTCAGTAAAGGAAAATGATTGAGAACTACCCAGGACTAACTGTCATAAAGGGACGTGTCTGCGCCCCCCCCAGTTCCCGCGTCTAGAACCGTCACTGTCACTGAGACCCCATTTTCAAAGTAAATCAATGGATATGTGGTCAAAACATGAAGTGAATCCATTTTTTTTCTAGATGAAAAAGAACACTCACCAAAATCCTATTTTCATCACCTTGCATTTTGGTGATGAGCTCCTGCATTATTTTGACAATGGAAAAATATTTACAAGTATGGACGAATCAGGGGCAGGTCGTGTTGTAAGTCCTTCGGAATTGAAGATGACCGTGGACATCAGTGGGTTTTCGAGCTGGAATGACGTCCCCAGAGACAGCTGATGAGGCTAATCCAGGCAAGGAATCCCCTCCCACAAGTGGGGCACATGAGGGTGGGTTCTGTGGCGTGGTGTTGGTAATGGCTAATTACTGTGTGGCGCACATGCTGAGCAGAGGAGGAGCCCATTACTATTGCATTTTACAACTCCAAGCTTTCTGATGACGCAGTCCCACGCCTGGGTGTTGGTGGAATTCAGTCATAAATTCCTTATTATTGCTTATTTGGTTATGAATTATTTTTCCTTGCTTGCTCTTGATTTAGTATTGATTTACTTGTTTATTCAGTCATTAAGTGTGTATCCTTGCTTGTTCTTGAGTGGCCTAGGTGACCTATGCCATGTGTGATTGCAACTTTTATAATGTAGCTTGTTCCTATGTAGAAGCATCATGAAGTATGTTTACTTAAACAGTATGTTCCTTCTGAAGCCTGGACTGTTCTAGATAAGACCCGAGGAAACATAAATTTCTGCGGGGGAGAAACTTTTTAGGATTACTGGAGTCAGACTTACGTGGGATGCGCACACACGCAGCTGACGCAGAGGGCGTACATCATGACGTTCTGCTTTTACAAATATCCAAAGCAAAAGAGATTCCTCTGTCTTTGTTCTTGCCTGTAACAAAGACCCTATGTGGCACATATTGATCCTATTTACCCTCATCTTGTCTCAATGTGATTTGTTTCAGGAATAAAAATTCCCACAACACTGGTGGTCTGAACTAACATGGGTGTCGGAGTCTCCAAGGAGGATGAGCTTTTCTGACTGTGGAACAGCAGAAATTAGAGCTTCCAGTTCTTCATAGAACTTTTCCTTGGTCTCTTCAGGGTTAATCATCGTGGGAACGTAGGCACTGATCAGCGTGACATTCCTCCTCCCGCCCTGGAGAGACTGGAGTTTCATCAAGCGGGTCGTGACAGTGCGCCAAACTCCGCTGCTATACGAGTCACACTGGCTTAAATTTTTCCATAATAGCGGCGCCGAATGATTGCCCTTCTGTGGTTCAAAGTGTTTTTTTTTTTCTTTTTAAAATCAAGCCCTGGGAAAATTAATGGGTGACCTCAAAGTGACGCCGTCCATATTTTTTCAACAACTGATGACCTGTGAACGGTGTCACAAAATAATAATAATAGCTTTGAATGAGATGGAGAGACAACAGCTGTTTTTGGTGTCCTAGACCACCTTTCTTGAGTCTGCCACTGATAAAACTACATACATGCAGCCAAGTCAGTTAGTGGTCAAATTAATGCATTTTTTATTCATTTTTTTTGCACTTTTTTTTTAACCAGTTTTCATAAATTTTGACATTAAACATGAAGAAATTGTATTCATCCTGTTCAGTTTTACATCTGCTATCGATGATCTTCCTTTCCTGTTTTCATGCCTTACCTCAACCACAAATATTAACTGAAAACAGGAAATAGCATCACAATCCCTGACCATAGGGTGATGATCACATCCTTATTAGTCCACAGGTAGCATTGCTGCAGTCATTAATCATGACTTGTAAGAAGCTCAAAAGAAATACAGCTCCAAAGCATGCTAGCCGTCCGCGATTTCAAGCTCTACTTGACTGGAAAGAAACTTGCTCTGTGGATTGTACTTCCCCTAATTTTCAACAGAAAAAGTAAGTCTCTTTATATTTACTTATTTGTATGTTTATTTGTTTGTTTGTTTGGTCAGAGGAGATTTGCATTATAAATTGAATGTGCTGTTAGTAATTTGTCCCATTTTTCTGTAGTTATTGCAGATGGAAAGGAAGCAGTCTTTGGGAAAGTTGGAAATACAGTTTTTCTGCACCCAGGGATGCAGCACAGACCTGCATATGAGGTCAAATGGAAAACTCAAACCAAAGTTGTGGGTAAATTAACAGATGGAATTCTGCAATGTGAAAGCAGATTCAAGATTTTTGCCAATGGCTCACTGAGAATGAATAATACAAATATGATTGATGCTGGAAATTATACAGTGGAATTATTTGACAAAAATGGAAAGAATATTGCCACTGAAACGGTTGTGCTGCATATGCAGGGTAAGACTTTGTTCAGCTAAATTTGACAAGTAAAGAATATTTCTTATTTCTATGTACTGAATGTTTTTCTTCCAAAACACTTTAAAAAGATAATTGAGAATCTCTTACCTTGAAGAGCGAAACTGTCACTTTATGAAGTAATGTCATGATCTTAAGCACATTCTAGTTAAATGGAAACCTGTGAAAGGCTGGTGGTTTTGGGGTGTGAACTTTGGTTTAATGCACCAAATAGCATAATATTGCTTGCAGCATAGGGGAGAACTCTGTCAAGAATCGCTACCTTATCATTGTGGAGGAGTTTGTGCACCTCTGGGATCTTGGGGGCTATGTTGCCTGGAGGATTAGCTCCTGGTTGGGTCTCCCAAGGCAAACTGGTCCCAGGTGAGGGGAATGTAATCATACTGCAGGGGAACGGGTCAGAGCCTGTATGGGAGGTTGAGGAGTACTGGCTAGATATAGCCAGACTCACCTCTATGCCACATTTTTGGCTCTGGAACCTAACTCCTTGAAAGGGGTCGGACTCTTTTTTTATTCTGGAGTTGCCCATGGTGAAAGGCACTGAGCAGAAGTGGGGATACTAATATCTCCTCAGCTGAGTGCCATCGTGTTGGAGTTTACCCCGATGAACGAAGGATCTCCACAATGTGCTTGCGGTCGAATGTTTTAGACAGACAGGTGAAGAGAGGGGCAGAGCTGTCAACTGATTATTACCTGGTGGTGAATTGGATCCGATGGCGGGGAAGACTGCTGGACGAACCTGGTAAACCTAAACATGCTGTCAGGATTGACTGGGAACATTTTGGGAAGGACCCTGTCCAGACGATTAGAAACTCAAACCTTAGGAAGAGCTTTTCCTTCACCCCAAGGGAAACTGGGACATGGAGTCCGAGTGGACCCTGTTCAAAGTCTCACTTGTGGAAGCGTCAGCCATGACCTCTGGCTTAAAGGTAGTTAGTGCCAGTCGTGGCGGCAACTTAACTACCTGTGAGTCATACCAGCAGTGAGGAAGGTCATTAAGTTGAAGAAGGTGGCCTTTCGGACCTGCTTAGCCCAGGGGACTCCTGACTCAGCAGACCGGCATTGACAGACAAGAACTGCAGGCGCAGTGGCCATAGAAGCAAAATTTCAGGCTTGGGAGTTCAGGGAGGCTATGGAGCAGCTATGGCAAACCATCAGGCGACTCAGGAATGGGAGGCAGGGCCTCAGCAAGGCTGTTTTTAGTAGGCTTGAGGAACTGCTGACCTCAACTGGGGGTATTTTTTGGCAGTGGAAAGGAGCACTTCGAGGAACCCCTGAATCCGGCAGACATGCCCTCTTCGGCGGAGACAGAGATGGAGGACTCAGATGAGTCTCGATCAATTTCCCTGATGGAAGTCACTGAGGTGGTTGAAAAGCTCCACACAGTGTCAAGTCATCAGGAATGAACAAGATTTGCTCTGAGATGCTGCAGGCTTTAGATGTTGTTTGGCTGTCATTCAATTCAATTCAATTCAATTTATTTTGTATAGCGCTTTTCACAGAGACTGTCACAAAGACGCTTTACAGTGAGAGTTGAAAGAAATAAAAAGGCAGTGCCCAGCCTATTCCCCACTACAGCAAATGAGGCAAAAAACTCCCAGTAGGGAGAAAAATCCTCCAACAGTGGTGAGAAAAAACTCCCCAGTGGGAAGAAATCTCAGGAGGAACCCGGCCATAGTGGGGGAGCCCATCCTCCGCGGGCTAGCTAATTAAGAACAAAAAAGTAAAATGGAGTGAACAACAGAGGAGTTCCATTTAAGTCCATCTAAAGTGGCAACGGTAGCTTCAGAAAGTGGCAAGTCGAGGATGGTGCAGGACTGGACCAGGGCCAAACCGGATCGGATCAGGACAGCAGGACAGCAGCAGCCAGCGCTCATGGTGAGGGACAGGGCTCATACGGTCCAGGACTCAGGGAAGTGGAGGGAAGATCCTCGGAAAGAGACAGAGAAGAAAGGGGTGTGAGGCACTGGATAACTACTGCATGATAATAAAAGTACCGTCCTCTGTCATGTGCCAAGTGAGAAGTTATAAGGAGACTGGTCAGGAAACAGTCAACACCCCTCCATCCACTTCCTGCAGCACAGAGGCCCAACACTTATTCTAGGCTGTTAGATCACTTTATTTTCTAAACAATAGTACCATATGGACCTCCCCGGTGACGAAGGCTATAGCAAGCCCCACTGGTGCCGTGTAAGTGCAATCTCAGTGCCACCGGTTCCACAAGGATTTAAGCAATTTTAACGACCAAAAGCTAGTAACCTTCATCCACTTAATGCAGCGCAGAGGCCCTGAATTCCATCCGACCAAGGCTGCGTAATTTTTCAATCAGATACCACCAACACCATGTGGACCTACCCGGTGACTAAGGCCGTAGCAAGCCCCACCGGTGCCGTGTAAGTGCTATCTCAGTGCCACCGGTTCCACATGGATTTGCGTAACACTACACCAGTATCATATGGACCTCCCCGGTGACTAAGGCTGTAACAAGCCCCACTGGCACCGTTAATGCATGCTCAGTGCCACCGGTTCCACATGGATTTACTTAACTCAGGCTTCCAATATCTTATGAACCCATCAACTAGGTTTTAGTCAGTCCCATCCGAGCCAAGTAATGTTTTATACATAATGATCTAATCATGATCTAATCATAGGCTTGACTAAAAAGGTAAGTTTTTAGCCTACTCTTGAACACAGAGACTATGTCTGAGGCCCGAATGTCCGTTGGGAGATTGTTCCACAAGATTGGGGCTTTGTAGGAGAATGCTCTCCCTCCAGATGTAACTCTAGATATAGTTGGAATTTTCAAATATCCAGCACCTTGTGAACGAAGTAATCTTGGAGGGGAGTAAGGAATGAGAAGTGCACTAAGATATTCTGGGGCCAAATCATTTAAGGCTTTGTAGGCAAGCAGTAGAATTTTATATTCAATTCTAAATTTGACAGGCAGCCAGTGAAGATTTTTGAGTACTGGGCCAATGTGGTCATATTTCTTCGTCCTGGTCAGAACCCTAGCAGCAGCATTCTGCACTAATTGAAGGCGATTCAGGATAGAACTGGTGCAGCCTGACAGTAAAATGTTACAGTAATCCAGCCGAGAGGACACAAATGCATGAACCATTTTTTCGGCGTCCTGAAGAGACAGCATTTTTCTCAGCTTAGATATATTTCTAAGATGAAAGAAAACCACTTTTATGATGTTGTTAATGTGAGATCTGAATCAAGGGTGACACCAAGGTTTTTAACAACAGCTTTTGCAGAAACCCGGAGACTGTCGACGTTGAGAGAAAACTTGAGGAATGTGTTTCTGAGTGATTTGGGACCAATTAACAATATTTCAGTTTTATCTGGATTTGAAGAGAGAAAATTCTGTGTCATCCATGCTTTAACGGCTTTAAGACACATCTCTAATCTAGTTAGTGGATCAATTTCACCTGGTTTAAAAGATATATAAAGCTGCGTGTCATCTGCATAACAATGGTACTTCACGTCATAACTACTTATGATGCTTCCAAGGGGAAGCATGTATAAGGAAAACAGCAGAGGGCCCAGAACAGATCCTTGAGGTATTCCAAAGTTCACCTTGGAATACTCAGAGGAATTACCATTTACTCTGACAAACTGACATCTATCAGAAAGATAGGACTTAAACCATGAAAGGGCGAGTCCAGAAATACCAACCAGATTTTCTAGCCTGTGAAGAAGAATATGGTGGTCTATCGTGTCGAAGGCAGCACTTAGATCAAGTAGGACAAGGACAGAGATGCGGCCACAGTCCATGGAGAGAAGTAGATCATTCATTACTACAGTGAGGGCTGTTTCAGTGCTATGATGTTTTCTAAAGCCAGATTGAAACCTATCATTTACCTTATTCGTTTGCAAGAAGCAAGTGAGCTGTTGGGCAACACATTTCTCAAGGATCTTGGATAGAAATGGAAGGTTTGAGATCGGCCTATAATTGGCCAAAACTGTTGGATCTAAATTTGGTTTTTTGAGTAGAGGCTTAATTTCAGCAATCTTAAATGAAGTCGGAATCAAACCTGAAATCAGGGAAGAATTGATTATGTGCAGAATTTGACTGCCAAGAATGGGCAGGAGTTCCTTCAGTAACTTACTTGGGATGGGATCTAAGAGACAAGTTGTTGATTTGGAAGCAGCGACCAGTTTGGCAAGTTCGCTCGGGGATATAGGAGAGAATGAATTAAATTGGTTTATATGCATAGCATGAGGTTTTAAGTTAAGGCGAAGGGGAACTTGCAGCATGGTTGTTTGTTAATTTGGCCACTGTTTTGAACAAGAATCGAGGGTCATTTTTATTTTCCTGTATAAGATTTGCAAAATATGACGACCTAGCAACAGACAAAGCCTGCTTATACACAACAAGGCTCTCTTTCCAAGCACAATGGAATACCTGGAGTTTAGTGCAGCGCCATTTGCGTTCTATTTGACGGGATTTTTGCTTTAGAGTCCGCGTCCGGTCAGTGTACCATGGGGCTGGTCTCTTATTCTGAGTAGCCTTTTTAAATTTCAATGGGGCAACTACATCAAGTGTACTACGGAGGGCATTAGCAAACTTATCTGCCATTTCATCAATACAGAGGGGGCTGGCTGGATAATCAAGATAAGTTGGTAGTACTTCAATGAATTGTGAAGATGTTGCGGCAGTAAAAGTACGACTTACGTACATCCTATTTTCTAATAATACAGGGTGGGCCAATTGTAGACTGGATGTTAAAAGAAAATGGTCCGATAAGCTGGGATTGTGTGAATGGATGTCAACTTTGGCAATCTCAACACCAAAGCTTAAGATCAGGTCTAAAGTATGACCATGAATATGTGTTGGGCCAATGACACTCTGAGTGAAGCCAACCGATTCCACAACATTAGTAAAGATGGATGTTGAAGAATTATCTACCCTCTCAAAATGCAGGTTAAAATCACCCAAAATAACAATTCTATTATAGCTTAAAACTAATTCAGAAAGGAACTGCGAGAAATCATGCATGAAGCCAGAATATTGACCGGGTGGCCTATAGACTATCACCAGAGCAATAGACTAAGAAGGGATGGAGTTCATACTTGCATCAAGATATGAGAAATTCATTAATAGTACCTCAAATGAATCAAATTTATGTTGCAGTTTGGGCACAGAGTGAAAGGAGTCATTATAAATAACGGCGACGCCCCCTCCTTTCCGGTCAAGACGGGGGTTATGAGCAGATATAAAACCAGGTGGAGAAGCTTCATTCAAAGAGGTGTTTTCATCTGATTTCAGCCAAGTTTCAGTAATGTTTCTGTTGAACATGCCTGTTCAACATTTCATGGATGTCAAATACAGTACCCTTGGACTAGCAGACAGGGGTGGTGGTTTCTAGGTTTTAAAAGGGGGACCAGAAGGTGTGCTCCAACAACAAGGGAATCATTCTGCTCAGCCTCCCAGGGAATGCTTGTGTTAAGATGTTGGAAAGGACTCCGCCCGATGATCAAACCTTGGATTGAGGAGGGGCAACGTGGGTTGCCGTCTGGCCATGGAACAGTAGACTAACTTCGTACCCTTGCATGGATACTGGAGGGGTCATGGGAGTTTGACCATCCAATTTGCATGTGTTTTGTGGACTTTGAGAAGGTTTACCACTATATTCCATGAGGTATCCGGTGGAGGGTGCTGCGCGAGGTTGGGGCTAAAGGTGAAGCTCTTGATTTACTGGTCGATCTACGTTCCAACCCTCACTAATGGTCATGAGCTCTGGGTAGTGACCAAAACAACAAGATTGCACATACAAGCAGCTGAAATTAGCTTTCTCCGTAGGGTGGCTGGGCTGACCCCTAGGGATAAGGTGAGGAACTCAAGACATCTGGGAGAGGCTCAGGATAGAACCGCCGCTCCTCCGCATTGAGAGGAGTCAGTTGAGGTGGTTCGGGCATCTGGTTCAGATGGCTGCTGGACGACTCCCTTTAGAGGTTTTCAGGGCATGTCCAACAGGGAGGAGCCCCGAGGCAGACCCAGGATGCACCAGCTGGTCTGGGAACAGCTTATGGTTCCCCATCAGGAATTGGAGGAAGTGGCTGGGGAGGGGGACACAAGGGCCTCTCTGCTTAGTCTGCTACCCTTGTGACAGCCCCAGATAAGTGGTAGAAAGTGGATGGCTGGATCAGAAGAAAAGTGTGATGACAGTATTGCAGTGGTCAAGAGTACTTTAATGATGTGTGTTCAGTGTCATAGCAAACTTAGTATATTCACATCTTTATTTATTTATTTTTTTGTTTATTTATTGTTTGGTAGGGATGGCTCAGTGGTGCAGTCGGTATTGCTGTTGTAAAACCCCATAAAACAATACCAATGTTAGAAATTGCTGGGGGAGAAGGCTCAACGTGTTCTTTTGGGCTGGTGTTTACAAGCGCAATCTCGTGGCTGGTGCGAATCACAATAAAATGAATACATTTTCTCTGTTCGAAGAACGAAGTACAAAAGCACAACGGTTACAATTAATCTGACTCCACAGTAAATTTAGAATACCAAATTTAGTGATACTCTCATTAAACATCTGACTCCAAATTAGAATTAGAATTTATAATTGAGGGAAAACATGCGTGGACCTACCTTGGACCCGTAGGTAAATGCCTGCATCACTCAATACATGCCCCTGGGTTTCAGTATAATTGCCGGATCTTAGTTCGATGATAGTTGTAGAGGATGAAAGAAATCACTATGATAGTAGCATCTTGGCGTAAAAATATCATGAACCCAGAAAGGTTCTTTAAGGTGAATCTGGCAGACACTGGCCTATAAGCCCAGGGGTGCCCTTAATGCGTAATCCCCAGAACCAGTACTTCTTAAACCCTTTATGTTAGTAGACCGTAATTTACAATCCAACTTAAAACCCATCACTACCTATAAACATCAGCTAGCTAGTCTGGAATGATAAGGAATTGCCCCCTAAGTACCGCTCGTAACGTGGCTAGAAAGAACAAGTCGACATGGTCTAAAACATCCCCCGCCAATCGTGGGCTTCTTATTTTCAAACTCCATCGAGGCCTTTGTGGTCTGCAGCTACACACCAAATTTGGTTATCCTATCTGTAATAGTTTCTGAGAAAAGTTGGAAAGAGAACAGAAGGACGGACAGAGGTCAAACCTATATCCCCCTCCAACTTTGTGTTTGCAGGGGATAATAAAAGGATTAGGAGTTACAGAGACCTCGCAAATTTAAAGGAATAACAATAATTTATTCACCAGGTAGGCAAGAGCTTAAAGGTTCACTCAGAAAATTTTTTGGCTATTTTTCGAAGGAATGGATCATATGAAGCAAATTAATATGCATCACACATTTTTAAATGCTTTCTATAACTTTTTATCATTATTTGAAAACTAAGATTTGGCTGGTTTGTACATTCCTAAGCCCCACCCCTCAAAAAAGTGGTTGCACACGGTCCTCATAGTCATATGACCGGTGACGTGTGAAAAGTAAGTTGTAAACGTTCCCAGCTGATCGACCAGTGGTTTGTTCTATACTGATAATTAATTTCACCTTGATCAATCCTTGGTTTCATTGATTTTGAGATAACATTCATCAACATGCCAAATAGGTGTGTAGTGGTAGGCTGTAACAAGACGAAACAATGGTATGAGTTTACATCACTTTCCAAAAAAGAGGTGCCAAGTCTTACGCATTCGGTAGATTCTCGCCTCTTAGTGGCATTCACCTTCCTGTGCCATACTTTGCAATTTTCCAGTTAATGCACGCTGGAGAAATACACTCGCGGAATTTAAGTCACTGTGCATTAAGTTAATCAGTTTCACATGCATTATGGCGGATTTCCCCACTAGTGTCACGGAAATCGATTCCGACTCGGCAATTCTCTCGCTTGTCTTTACTGAGAGATTGAAAGCAATGGAATTGCAATAAAGACGTTTCAGACAGTGGAGGAGCTAGAAATGGGAATTGGGGCGGCACAGACACGTCCCCTTTATGACAATTAGGATAGTCCTGGCTCGTTCTCAATTATTTTTCTCTATTGACGCGTTTTCCAACTATCATAATTGGCAACTGAAGACACGGTTTCTCTCCATACGTGATCTAACAGCGATGAAATCATTGGCTAAATTCAGTAGAACTGAGAATTGGGGTGGACAAGACATCTGTGTTAAGCAATTATTAGCTCTGACCTGTTCTCAGTAATTTTCATGATTAAATAAAGGTTCACTCCGGGAGCACTCCACACTTAACAAGTGCTGCTTGTTCTCCCTGATTAGGTAGGATGACGATCATTCATCTGGATGCGTATTTACTGAATTTAAATCAACGTTAAATAGTTTGAGCCGCATGTTTTTTATAACCTATTTCACTGCCAAATGCCACTTATTTTCACTCAATACCAAGAGTAATTTTGAATAACATTGATTTAAATTAAGCAAATGCATCCAGATGAATGATTGTCGTCTTACCTAATCGGGGAGAACAAGCAACACCTGTTAAGTGTGGAGTGCTCTCAGAGTGAACATTTTGTTAATCACGGAGAACAGGTCAGGACTAATAATTGTTTTAAACAGATGATTTGTCTACCCTAATTCTCAGTTCTACGGAATTTAGCCAATGATTTCATCGCTGTAAGATCGCATTTGGAGAGAAACCGTGTCTTCAGTTGCCAATTACAATAATTGGAAAATGTGGCAATATAGAAAAATAATTGAGAACCAGCCAGGACTATCCTAATTGTCATAACGGGATGTGTCTATGCCATCCCATTTCCCATTTATAGCTCCACCACTGGTTTCATTTGGTCTTGTTTCATTAAAACAATTGAAACGACCATGAAACACATGCATGTTTCTTTTCCCTGAGTAAAGAGAAGCAAGAGAATTCCGGAGTCATTATCGCTTTCCATGTTGCTTGTGGTGAGGTCCACCTTTTACGCAAGTGAAACTGAAACTTCAATGCACAAGGATTTTAATTCTGTGTGAGAATCTCATTAATAAGCTTTCATTGAATAATTGCGGAATACAGTGAATAAGCCTAAAAAATGCGTCGGACCTACTTCGAATGCGTGAGACTTGGTATCTCTGAGATCCGTTCTCGTGCTTACTCCCCACTTGATCAGCTGCTACCCCACCGGGCCCGGTGCGGGTAGCCCACGGTTCAGCCCCACTGTACGGCTTCGGTGTTAATGTCTATGTAAGAGTGCTGTGAATACGATCTGTCAAGTGAGATTGTGTTTACATTGCTTTGTTAGTTACTAGTATCGTTGATCATTGTTGTTTTTGATGATGTTTTTGATTTCAATACAAAATGGCTAAGTGAACACTTGTCTATACATACATATCATACAATATTCAAATAAACACAGGATATATATATATACATATTCAAACACGGGATAAGCAATCAGCAATTACATTGTCTGTACTCTTCACATGCTTAATTTCCAAGTCAAACTCCTGTAAAATCAAACTCCAATTCAACAATCTCCGATTCTTGTTTTTCATCTTACTCAAAAACATTAACGGATTGTGGTCAGTGTACACAATCATTGGCTTTTCCCCTGTACAAACATAAACCTCAAAGTGTTGTAAAGAAAGGTCCAGAGCCAACAGTTCCTTCTCTATTGTGGAATAGTTCCTTTGGTGGCGATTGAACTTCCTGGAGAAGTATGCCACGGGATGCTCAATGTCATCAGAGTCACTTCTCTGTAGGAGCACAGATCCACAAACTTGGTCGCTAGCATCGACCGCGATGGAGAACGGTTTGTTGAAGTCAGGAGATTTGAGCACGGGGAAGTGACACAGCAGAGACTTCAGGCGATCGAAGGCTCTCTGGCTTGCATCATCCCAAGTGAACTTTACGCCTTTTTTCAGTTGGTTAGTTAGACTGAGAGCAATCTCAGCAAAGTTCTTGCAGAACTTGCGGTAGTACCCGATCATTCCAAGGAAGCGGCACAAAGCTTTTTTGTTGTCAGGAACGGGAAAGTCCACGATGGCTTGGACTTTAGCATTTACGGGTGCCACCTTACCCTGGCCTATGACATAGCCAAGATAGGTGACAGTGGCACAACCAAAGTCACTCTTGTTCAGGTTAACAGTCAGGTTAGCCTGGGTCAGGCGCTGGAACAACGTCTCTACATCTTTTAGATGTTCTTCCCAGGAGTCACTCCATGTGATCAGGTCATCGATGTACGCACCGGTGTGTGGCAATCCGGCGATTGTAGACTGTATCATCCTTTGGAACGTGGCTGGGGCATTTTTCATGCCAAAGGGTAGGACTTCATACTGGTACAAACCAGATGGTGTGGCAAAAGCAGAGATGCTCTTGGCCCTCTCAGTTAAAGGCACACACCAATAACCCTTCAATAAATCAATCTTGGTCAGAAACTTTGCTTGCCCTACTCTATCGATACAATCATCAATCCTAGGTATTGGAAACACATCAGTTCTAGTTACAGCATTGACTTTGCGATAATCTGTACAGAATCTAGTACTTCCATCAGGTTTTGGAACTAGCACACAGGGTGAACTCCAATCTGAGTTGGAGGGTCTGATAATATCATGTTCTAACATGTACTCAACCTCTTTCTCAGCAATCTTTCTCTTTTCAGGATTCATCCGGTACGGATGCTGTTTTATTGGTTTGGCATCACCAACATCTACATCATGAGAGGCTATAGAAACTCTCTTTGGAACATCAGGAAACAGATCCTCATATTTCTTGATCAACCTCTCAAACTGATCTCTCTGTGAGGGTTCTAAGTGCTGGAGTTTTACATCAAGATTCTGCAATACTTCAGAATTTGACAATTTACATGAAAGAACTTCAGCTTTAATTCTAGGTTCATCATCTTGAAACTCCCCCTCATCTTCACACGTCTCGACCATAGGAGAATCTGAAGTGACAGCTGCAACCCTAGCATTTCTGTCATAATAAGGCTTCAGCATGTTAATGTGACACAATTGTTTTGGTTTTCTCCTATCTGGAGTCTTCACAATGTAATTGAGATCATTGAGTTTTGTCAGAATTTCATAAGGACCATGAAATCTAGCCTGCAATGGATTGGACTGAAAGGAAACAACACAAGGACCTTGTCTCCTGGTTTAAACTCACGGCTTCTAGCCTTATGATCATACCAAGTTTTCATTTTTCCCTGACTTGATTTCAAGTTCTCTTTGGCTAGGTCACAAGCTGCACGCAATCTTTCCTTGAACTTGCTAACATAGTCTAACAGACTGATGTGCGGCTCTTCCTCTTGCCATTGTTCACTCAATAATAGCAAAGGTCCTCTCACTTCATGACCAAACACTAGCTCAAATGGACTGAATCCAGTAGACTCCTGCACTGCTTCTCTAGCTGCAAACAACAGCAAATGAACACCTTCATCCCAGTCTTTCTCATGGTCATAACAATAAGCCCTCATCATTGTCTTGAGAGTGGAATGAAACCGCTCTAAGGCACCCTGACTTTCTGGATGATAGGCACTAGAAAGAATCTGCTTTGCACCTAGTTCATACACAACCTGCTGAAACAATCCTGAAGTGAAATTGCTACCTTGGTCTGACTGAATTTCCCTGGGAAGGCCAAACAACGTGAAGAACTTTATCAAAGCCTTTGAGATTGCTGTTGCCTTGATGTTACGTAGAGGTATAGCTTCGGGGAATCTGGTAGATGCACACATGATTGTCAACAAGTACTGATTTCCAGATCTAGTCTTGGGTAATGGACCAACACAATCAACAATGACCTTAGAGAATGGCTCCCCAAATGCTGGGATAGGCTGCAATGGAGCTACAGGTGGGTCTAACTGGTGTTTTCCAACTACCTGACAAGTGTGACAGGTTTTGCAAAAATTGGAAACGTCTTTCCGAAGCCCAGGCCAAAAGAAGTGTTTCATGATCTTATCAAAAGTCTTGTTAACACCAAGATGACCTCCTAAAGGTAAACTATGAGCCATTGTTAAGATCTCATTCCTGTAGACCTTCGGAACAACAATTTGCCTGACCACTGCCCAATCTGCATTGGCAGGGATATCAGGAGGGCGTCACTTCCGCATCAACACACCATCCTTGAGATAATACCCAACTGGAACTGCGTCTATTTCTTTATCAGGAAGGGCTCTCCTCTTTAGTGCACAAATTTCAGGATCATTAGTTTGCTCCTCAATCAACCGCTTTCTGGACAGAGACAAGTCTCCAGACACATCAAAATCACCAGACCCATCCGGCTGGCTGAATAGAGAACTGATAAAAGTATCTGATAAGTCCTCAAACGGAGAAACCATAGTAGGCCAATCAGAGTCATGAGGCGAACCACCTGAGTCCTGACTATTCAATGTGCTGGATGGCACCACAACATCTTCTTCTTTAGCCTTTTTGGCCATAGCACGAGTCACTGCGCAAGACGGATACAGAGATGGGACCTCATCCCCATCTTCAGTGCTCGGCTGTGAAGTAAGATGTACAGGGGGAACTACTTTACCCCCAGCCAGGTCATTGCCTAGCAACAGAGAAACACCCTTTATAGGTAGACTTGACATAAGTCCCACCTTTACCTGTCCTGTAACTAAATCTGACTTCAAGAATATAGAGCGCAGGGGTACAGATACAGTCCTCCCTTCAATACCTTGTACAAGTATGAAATCCCCTGAAGCGGTCTCATCACGTAACTCCAAAGAGTCCATCAACAAAAGTGACTGAGAAGCTCCGGTATCCCTTAGGATATATATGGGGACAGGAGTAGTATGCTCATTCAGAGCCACAAATCCCTCTGACACAAATGGAAGAAATTCCTCCCTCACGAAGTCAGCTGTATCAGGCTTTTTAGCCCCACAAGAAGCAGGCAATTTAGCAGATTGGTTATCTACTACAGGGGTTTCTAACCTTGTTTTCACAAAGGCATTTGGTTTGGTATCCTTTTCTTTTTCTTTTTTAGCTTTAAGGAACCAACAGTTAGTTGTAACATGACCAGATTTCTTGCAATAACTGCAAACTAGACCACTTTTGTCACTGTCAGCTTTCACACTTTGATCAGACCTGTTACTGGATTTCTGAGCACCATCACCAGATTTGTCTTTGTCTTTGGGTGAGGAATCTTGGGTATCACCATAACCCTTTTTCTGAAATTGGGACCATCTATTGTTACTGCTAGACTGAAATTTGGACTTATGTGTGAGAACATATTCATCTGCAAATTTGGTAGCTGATTGCAAATTCAGTGCTTGCTTCTCACCTTCTCAAGGTAGGTCTTAACATCATCCTTAACACAGTTCTTGAATTCTTCAACTAACACCATCTCTTTTAGTGAGTTGAAATCATCCTTGACCTCCATAGAAGTACACCAGCGCTCAAAGCAAACCTGCTTCTCATTAGCAAATTCAACATAAGTCTGATTTTCAGATTTCTTCAGACCTCTGAATTTCTGTCGGTAAGCCTCTGGAACCAACTCATAAGCTCTCAAAATAACCTTTTTGACCACCTCATAATCAGAGGAATCATCGGCAGACAAAGCCGAATAGGCTTGTTGAGCTTTACCCTTGAGGACAGTTTGCAACATCAGAGGCCAGTGTTCCTTTAGCCACTGGCAACTCTTTGCTACCTTTTCAAAACACTGGAAATAGTTGTCAACATCCTTTTCCGAAAATGGAGGCACCAATTTTACCTCCTGGCTAGCCCGAAATTTATTTTCAGTTTGAATTTTTATTTTTAATTGCTCCATTTGGAGTCTTTCTTCTCTATCGAATTTCTCTAATTCAAAATCTCTCTGTCTCTGTCTCTCTCTTTCTGCTCTTTCCGCTTTCTCTCTCTCAAATTCTCTTTCTTTTTCTTTTTCCTCCCTCTCAAATTCTAGCATTTTTAATTTAAGTTCCATTTCTATATTTGGATTTTCCACTGGAAACTGTTCCAGGTCTCCTGGTGCAAACACATTTTCATCAATGTAATATTCAACTATCTCTCTAGCCGGTCTTGCTTTTCGCATGGCTGGTTTTACCTCTGTCAGCTCCAAATGTCTGCATATTTCCAACAGTTCTGTCTTTTTAAAAGACTTCAAAACCCCTACGGTTGGTGATGCCAAGAAATCATCCATTGCTGTTGTCAATATATATATTTATATAGGAAAATTAAAAAAAACAATTTTACAATTTGAAATGTTAAGATTTTCAATAACTTACTGACACAATGGTCTATCCCGGACCTTGAGCCCCCAATTTGTTATGGCCCCAATTTCTTATTACAATCTACAACACAACAGCAACAGCAAGGGATGACAGACACAGTTTTAAAAACTTAAACACATTTAATTTTTAAACAAAGACAAAGACTAATAACAACTAACTAACTGACCAAGATTGATTAGTAAAAAAAAAACAGAACTATTTACAGTCCCTTTGTTTGTTGGGGTGGCTTGGTGATGTCCTGGGTAAGGAAAATGCTCAATCACAGGCAAAAATCCACAAAAGAAACTTCACAGGTCTTGAACAGAAATGACAGGTCTGGTCGCATGTATCCTTCTTCTTGCAATTTCTCCTACTACTTTACTGTCTCAATTCTTCTCCTTATATACTCTTTTGCAGACCCCACCCACATTTAGACCTCTTTTTTTTACTTTTCGGGGACTTGCCCAGACATGTCCAGGACATGTCTAAACATAGCTCCAGTCTGAGCTGAATAAAAAAAAGGTAAATACTGCCATCCAGTGGCCTATATTCACATTACACTGGCCATATCATGATCCTAGTCACCGGGGACTACTAGGACTTCGGTAAGGCACATATCCGAAAGTGAAACGCAAACATAAACACAAGCGACCGGTCCATGCGAGTATGTAGTTGTTGTACAGTCGCTTACTATGTTCGAAGTGCAAAATTAGCATTGATTTTGTGTAGTATACAATGCAAGAACGCGTAAAACGATTGTACACGCGTTTACGACCAATGCAAACTTTTCGTTTTGCAATCCCAGATGAGATCAGAGCTTTGTTCGTGGAAAAGTTAAAACCCACAAAATCTGGACAGTTTGTGTAAATCATTTCATTGGGTATGGAGAGAATGTATCGATAAGAATATTTGTCCCAAAAAAGATAACTATAACTTGTCTTTCTTTTACAAGTTGGCTGTTGAAATGAGGAGTGAAATACGTCATTTTCTGCACTAGCTCCAGTGCAACTTACTTCTCATACGTGCCAGCCGATTAGCCAATCACTTGCGAGTTTTAAGGAGAGGTCTCAAATTGTCTAGTTTCTTCATTTTTTTTGCCAATATGACATACAATTACGAAGTTAAATGCTGTATTTGTGAATTACAGGCCATAATACATGTATACACCGTTTATTTATTTTCTAACTTAGTAGACCTTTAAATCAACTGACTAAGCAACCGTTACCAGGAATTTAGACAAATATAAAAGTCAAACCAGGCAGAAGCTACACATGAATTGCTGCGTGGGGGCGAGGACAGAGAGACGATCTGCCCCCATTATAGCGGCTACACACGACATAGAGGTGCATGTGTGGGAAGTCGGCTGCGATCTTCCAATTTAATTCCAAATTAATTTAATTTAAGAGGCTACTTACGCACTAATGTATGCGAGGAGAGATCGGATACGATCTTCCCTGACAATATGGTAAAGAGGCTACTACACACGCACTGACGTGCGCGGGGAGAGATTGGATACGATCTTCCCAGACTATATAGATTGGCTACACACGGCATAGAGATGCATGTGTGGTAAGTCAACTACGATCTTCCCTGAATGGGTTGTTTCTCTTTGCTTTAAGCCAATTCACGTCTTTGATCCAGGCAGATGGCCATAAAAGACCTGGAAGGGGAGTCGAATCTGGTTTTCAGGTCTCCACCATTTGGAGGATGTAATAAAACAATTAAGCAGAGAGAGAAGAACAGGAGGATTACCTGAGAGGATTCTGACTAATTTTCAGGAGTTTCCAAAAGAGAATGAATCATAATTTCAATGGAAATGAAACATACTCCATTCAACTTCTTGGATTCCCCTGAGACTAACAAGACCAAACATGATATGAATATGTACTAATATGATGCAGTTGTTATGAAAAGCTCTTAAACTGGATTATGGTATAAGCCAATTTTGGTTATGAGCCCGTAAGTATTGCATAGTAGTATATGGAATATATGAGAAGGGTTTGACAATATTATAGTGTCAGAAAATGTAAGTTGATGAGTTTAAGGTCCAGTTTCAAGAAATACATGGCCATGTCCGGGGATGAGGCTCATGGGGGGAGGAACTGTGATAGTTCCCCCCCTCACATCGCCAGAGTTCTGCTGATTGCCCTGGGCCACAACCCCCCCAGTCTTCCACAGTCCCAGCTGCATTTCCCTTCTTACACTGTCATCTCAAAGCAAGGAGGTTGTGGGGTCAAGTCCTGCTTGCATTTTCCCAATGTTAGTGTGGGTTTCCCCATGTACTCCAATTTCCTGCCGCAGACTAAAAACATAAGAGTCAGGCTCATTGGAGACTAAATTACCCATATGTACGAATGACAGAATGAATGATGTTTGAATGGTGTGTACTCCCTACGATGGATTGGCGAGCTGTCCAGGGTGGGTTCCTACCTTTCGCCCATCGTCAGCTGAGATACACTTCAGCTACCCCACGATCGTATTGATGAAGAAGCAGTTTAAACTAGAGGAATTCGTTGAGTGCAAACCTCCGCCACGGTAGCACAATCCAAATGTGCATGAGTGGGAGAAAAGTTGAGTCATCGCGTGTGGTAGGATTTCAACCATGCCATGGCGGCTATATTGTTTCAGTGTTCAAGGTGAAAATCAATAGGGTCCATCCTTCATGTAATAGCAATCAACTCACAAAATTTAAGATAAATCCTTACATTACTTTTTGAGTTATGTTGTTCACAAACGGACAGACAGACAAACAAACAGGGGCGAAAACATAACCTCCACCCCAACTTCGTTGGCAGAGGAAATAATGGGTGGATGTTGGTTGTTTACTCCATGCATGCTTGTCCCTGACTATTTGGAAAGCCAACCTGGACAAAAGCATCTGTAACAGAAACACTGACAAATAAAATCTTTTCCCTCAGATGAAGTCTCCATGCCTGAGGTGCGGACTTCCTGTACGGTGGATGGAAGAGTGAAGCTGACCTGCTCTGTGAGGCACGGTAATGAGGTCAGCTTTCGCTGGATCTCGTATCTCCTATCGCCCAACCGCAGCCTCCATGATGCCTCCAGCAATCACCATACTCTCTACCTGTGGAGGAGAACGCCAAGTGATCTGATTTGTGAGGTGAACAACGGAGTGAGTCAAAAATCCAGCCGACCCGTCAATGTGACCTGCAGGGGTAAGTGTAGCCTTAATCAGGAGTGTCCAATCTTATTCAAAAAGGGTCATTGTGGGCACACAATTTTCTTTTTGAACCAGAACTAGAACATCTGTTTCAGTTGGAAAACCAGTCATGGTCTTTGGCCTAGACCTTGATAAGCTAAATCAAGTGTCATGTTGCTGAACCTAAACAAAATCCTCGGCCCATGCCTGCCCTTTGCATAAAAAAACTAGAAGGCATTAGGTGGAGTGCATACAACCATATACAGCATCTGTTCTTTTTGTTCCAGAAATATGAATAGTTTGTCTTCAAAATGCAATGTATCCATTTTACTCATTTTGAGTAAATCAGCTTTTTCTGTGTTGGCGCCTATTGCATTTTATATAGGAAAACACAAACTTTGACCATGAAAAAATACACCATGGAGTATGAACTTCTAAAAACAGATTTTTGCACCATGTGTAGGGCTATCGCTCTATGGTATTATCTCAATTTTTGTAATTTTGCCATTTATTGCGTTTTTGAAACAAACTCATTGTATGTTCTGAATCACTTCCAAAATTAAAGGAGAATTCCGGTGTGAAATTGACTTGGGGTGTATTGAAACATGATAACGAGTACTAACCTTTGTCGAATACCCCACCTCTGCACGCACAGAACATTTCGAAATATATGGCTGTTTAGCCGAAACTCCCGACAGGCTTACAATGGTAGTGAATCGGGCATAACGTTGCCATGCAAAGAAATCGCTGTTTTTATCGTCATTAACAAGGCTCAAAGTAGCTCCACACTTCATCGCTAGAATTCCGAGGGCACTGACATTTAAAATGAGGCAATGAGAACTTTGAAAATGCACAGGTAGTTTATTAAAAAAGACTGTTTTCTGCAAACCGAACTTTGAGATAGTTTCCAGTCGCCTCCATCTTGAAAGTCACGATAAGTAGATTGACGAGCATGAATGAATACAAAGGATAGGGGAACAGATTGCAATCTATTCGTTCGTGCTCGTCAAATATTTAACGTGACTATCAAGGTGGAGGCGACTGGAAACTACCTAAGGTATGGTTTTTTTTCACTGTTCTCAGTACCTCATTTGGTATACTCAGCAACAAAAGTTTCTGTGACACCAATATTGTTAATTATTTTTCATAACGCAATTATGAAATTGTCATACATGGTGATATCAGACTGAAACAGTACACGTAAACACAACATTGAAATGGAAATCATGAAAATGCGAGAAAATGACTTTGCACGTGAAAATGTGCGTAAATCATGCTTGTGGATGGCAATAAAAGAGGAGAATTTTTGGAATGTTCACATTGTGCCTGATGAACGACGGAAGCATCACTTATCGAAAACACAGCCATTTCGGATCAGGAACTCTACCCTCTAAATGCCAAGACTGTCTGAAAATGATCGGTGGAGGGCCATTGGGATGATTGAATCCGGAACCTCGCAGAGGGAAGTTGCTCATCGCCTGAATGTCCACCGAAACACCATTTGGAACTTATGGCAGCGTCATCAGCAGACAAGACATGTCAGAGACCGTCCTCGCAGCAGCCGTCCACGAGTAACCACTCCCAGACAGGACAACTGGATTCGAACAACCCATCTCCGAAATCGATTCCAACCTGCAACCATAACTGCAAGAACGATACCTGGTTTGAGGCGACTGTCTGCACAGACAATCCGTCGCCGTCTCCGTCATTTTGGCATTGTCCCACGTCGGCCAGCAAGACGTCCAATACTCACAGTACAACACCGACGACTGCGTCTACAGTGGGCACAACAAGATCGACGGTGGATCCAACGTCAGTGGGATCTTGTACTCTTCACTGATGAATCAAGATTCATGCTTAACCGATGTGATGGTCGTTTACGTGTATACCTTCGACGTGGAGAACGTTATGCCAACAACTGTGTTCAGGAATTTGATCGTTTTGGAGGTGGTAGTGTCATGATTTGGGGAGGGATCACGGCTAGAAACAGAACAGATTTGCTTGTTATTGATGGAAATCTGACAGGTCAAAGATATCGCGATGTGCTACGGCCATTGGTGGTACCGTTTTTGATGCAACATGGTCCCGGAATAACGCTGCAACATGATAACGCCAGACCACACGTTGCAAGGATTGTACAGCAGTATCTGATGCAACAACATTTCAATGTCCTGCCATGGCCAGCCAGATCCCCAGACATGTCCCCAATCGAGCATCTTTGGGACGAGATGGATCGACGTTTGCGGCGGTTGGATAACCCGCCAGCTACACTCCAGGAATTGCGACAATGTCTACGTCAGATTTGGAATGACATCCCACAGCAATTTCTGGCACATCTGATTCGGTCCATGCGCCGGAGATGCGTTGCTTGCATCATGGCACGAGGAAGTCACACCCGGTATTGAAGTGTGAAGGTCACAATTGGTTAGACGTCAGACAAGTGCTTCATGACGCATGAAAATGACATTTTTCGTTTTGAGTGACGTTGGTACTGAAAAGTCAGTGTTTCTCCTGTTAAATAAACATATTGATTGCATTGAGATCTTTGCGTGTCATTTATAACATACACATAAATGGTGTCACAGAAACTTTTGTTGCTGAGTATATAATGTTCTTTTTATGAAATGCTGTGTTAGTTTTCGGCCAGATGTAACGGGATGCACACCTTAACAAAAAAATCAACTTTTGTGTCATCAGTCCCCAGAATTTTTTCCCAAAAGTCCTGGGGATCATTAAGATGTATTTTGGCAAATGTGAAATTAGCCTTTGTGTTCTCTTTGGTCAGCAGTGGTTTTCGCCTTGGAACCCTCCCAAGGATACCATTTTTTGCCCAGTCCCTTTCTTATTGAAGAATCGTGAACACTGACTTTAACTGAGGCAAGTGAGAACTGCAATTTTTCAGATGTTGTTCTGGGTTCTTTTGTGACCTCCTGGATGAGTTGTCAATGGCTCTTGGAGTAATTTTGGAAGGCCGGCCACTCCTGGGAAGGTTCTCCATTGTTCCAAGTTTTCTCCATTTGTGAATAATGGCTCTCACGGTGATCCACCAGAGTCCCAAAGCCTAAGAAATGGCTTTGTAACCCTTTCCAGACAGATAGCTGTCAATTCCCTTTGTTTCTCATCTGTTCTTGAATTTCTTTAGATTGCGGTATGACGTGTTGCTTTTTGAGATCTTTTAGCCTACTTCACTTTGTCAGACAGGTTCTATTGAGGTGTTTCTTCATTCAACAGGTCTGGCAGTAATCAGGCCTTGGTGTGGCTAATGAAATTGGACTCAAAAAATGTGATTAATCTCAGTTAATTCATGATTTAAGAAGGGGGGCAATTACTTTTTTGCATGGGGCCAGGTAGGTTTGGATAGCTTTTTCCCATTAATAAATGAAATCATCATTTTAAAAGAGCATTTGGCACAGTGGTTAGCACTACTGCCTCACAGCAGGAAGGTTGTGGGTTCGAATCCGGCCTGGGGCCTTTCTGTGTGGAGTTTGCATCTTCGTGTGGGTTTTCTCCAGAAACTCCAGTTTCCCCCACCCACGAAACATGCATCATAGGAACACTCCTGCCCAGACCAAGGAACTGGCTTTAGAGCTGAAGTTGCTCCCTGGGCGCTGTTCTGTGGCTGCCCACTCCTCCGAACTATAGGATGGGTCAAATGCAGAGGATGAATTACCCCACAGGGTTCAATAAAGTATATCTCTATCTTAATTTAAGTGTGAAAAATATGCAAAAAAGTAAGAAATCAGGAAGGGGGCGAATACTTTTTCACGGCACTGTATGCGCAAATAGGCCAAATTCAGGTACATATATGTGCTTATAGAGGGCATATAGGTCTCCCATATCTCTTCTTTATTTCCGCATATAGGCATAATATGTACATACAAGATACTGGTCTCCTATATAGCTCATATACCCAGTGGCAGGTTTTGTTTGTCATACCTTTTGTATAGCTCATATCTGTCATACATGATGCCTTGCTCATATTTTTATTCTCAAGGTAATATCTGCATATAAGTCGAAAGTCCCTGACAGAAATAACAAGCATTTCACGCAATAACTTATTAATCGCATGTGAACACGTGAAATTGGCATCACATTTGATCCTAAATACATGTTAACATGTGACAACAGCATGTTATGTGTAAACCAGTCATTAGTAACTATGGCAAGTGAGAGGAGACAAAAAGCTATGATATGAACACAAATATCTAATACTATTTGTAACATTTTTTTCCTGAAACATGTACAATAACAAGGTCATCAATTCTTACATGACAGTACTTATTTCCATTCTATGAAGATTGAGTTGTGCATTGTGGAAGAGAAGGAAATGTATAAAGACAAAATGGTTTGATTATGTTTGTTTCATCAATTAAGCATTTTTTCAAGTTAAAGTCACTGCCAGATTCACCACATTAGATAAAATTGGATTCTCATCATTACAGCTCATACACATCCACTGAAAGATTATACACTACAATAAAAAAAAACAAGAGTCATCAGAAGATGACTTATCCTACCGCTTCCACATAATTCGTGATTTGTGGCAGAGTTTTTGAATTCTGCTCTAGAAAAGGGACAAAGTCCAATTTTTGGGCTGTTTTTGGTATAGAAATGAAAAATTTTGGGCAGAATGGAACTGAAACCCCCATAAGGCACAACTACACCATAAGAGTAAGTTCCATATCAAATGTGAAGTTTGTGAGTGGCATAGTTTTTGAGTTCTGTCCCGGAAATGAGACAAAGTGCAATATTAGGGCTGTTTTTGGTGAAAATTTCCAAAATTATGGGCAGCATGGATCTGAAACCCCCAAAAGGCACAACTACACCATAAGAGTAAGTTCCATAGCAAATTTGAAGTTTGTAAGTGGTATAGTTTTTGAGTTCTGCTCCGGAAATGAGAACGAATTTGGAGGGACGGACGGACAGACGGACAGGGCGATGACTATATCCCACAGTATTACATACCGGTGGGATGACAAAAATAAAAAAATAAAAGTACACAGAAGAACACACATTCAAGTAAACATGCCTTTCAAAAGCCATTTTCATCTCCACATCTATTTGAGCATTTCACTGTGGTTAATGAATTTGAAGACGAAATCTACATTTCTGTTCACAGTTTTAATGAACAGTCACTTGCTTGCATAGCAACTAAAGGTCCCAGACTTTTTCCTACAGGGATGAAATAACAAGGATTCTTAAATTCCCACACGGAAAGAACCTATATAAACATATAGGGCCATAACTACGAAAGGTGTCTATCTATTATCCGTGTGTAGCGTTTAGACGTGTATAAATATGACTTAGATGCTTCTAGCTAAACGTGCGTTTTTATCACACCCTACGAAACACTCTAAACAGCTGATTAGTTAGCTGTGTCTACCAATCCCCGTCTAACCTTGATGTCCTCAGTTCAATCTGTTAAATGGGATTTGATTGGCTGCTGGATTCCGAACAGGAATATGCATTCTGGTGTTCTGTCAAATTTGATGGGTAGCAACCCATCAAATTATGCTGCCTTGCGGTTCTGCCCTTTTGCAAACCTAATATCTCGGGCTGTTTCTTCGCTCATATCTTAAGTATCTTCAAAAATAAAAAAATATATATATTTTTTTCTGTGCGCCTTTTGACCTAGAATCCAAATATATTTGCATGTATGTGCTGGGTTTTCCTGAAAATGCAGAAATGATATGATAATGGCATATGTGGGCATATATCTTCAAAAAAACTTATCCAACTCATTATAACATCTGCTTATGTTATAATAAGCTAACAAATAAAGTTACTACAGTAAACTGAGTCATATTGCAATATAAAGGCAAAAACAAAGACTTTACGATCGCTTTGCATTGCGATAGCATTCTTTGACAAGGAAGCACTAATTGTCAGAGCACCGGCTATAGCACCTGTAATTCTAGGGAAACCAACTATATGCCAAAGCCCATCCATGACATGTCGCTTTACATCTAAAGCGACTGGGAATGGCAGAAACTGTGGCTTGTTGGCACAGATTGCAGCAGCAACCCTATACACATAAGCTTGTTGAGAGATCCCAGATGTGTCTCCTGCAACAATCGGAAATGTTCCACAAGCGAAAAATCGCAATGCACAAGCCAACTGTAATGCAGCTGGAAGAGGATTGCTGCATCGTGTTGGATGTTCCAGTTGCGGTATCAGCAACTGAAGCAGTTCATTGAAAGTGTTTTTGGAGAATTGGAATTGTTTTAAGAACTCGGTATCTTCTCTTTCAGTGGATTCATCCTGTCCCTGAATATCCTTGGTGCACGCAATCTATTTGCATTCTGACGTTCATCTGCCTCCTCTTGAGCAAGTTCAAGTATTTGCAGCGCGTTCATAATGCTCGCACTGCGATCGACAAGCAGGAAATGACAGTAAAACGCATGCAAAACTACCCCCCTCCCATGTTTAAGGGTTTCCATTGTTCATTTTAGACAGTCTTTGATCGTGGTTTATTTTGTTGTCCTTGTGTAAACCTAAAACCGCTTCATAGTGTGTGACTAAAGTAAAGCGCAAATTTAGTCTGCGCTTAACCGATTTACACGTGCACAGGAGATAAGCTACTTATCGGTCCATAGGTTTTAATCCCCGCCTTGTATCAACCAGCAGTGGTCTGCAGCTGTTTACAGAAGTAGCGCGTGATTGGCCAATGCGCTACAGGGATGCAAACAAGGAAGGGCCAGCTGGGAAGGGTTATGTAAATTAGAGTTCCCCTAGGCAAGTCCTGTTGGTTAGATGGCGCTCAGAAATTTGATTCTAACCAAGTCTAACTGGCCTCTGCCCTTGTTCTGAGCTTGCAAAGTTTCACCCAGCGAATGTTAACATATCGATTACAAAGGGCTGCGGGCTGTGTATATTTTCCTGAATTATCAACAGGGGGCCGCATATGCTAATAAGCGTTGGAACTTATTTATAGTTCTGTTGGGTTTTACGAAATGAACCAATCGCAAAAACCAGTAGAATGCAAAAGGAGGCTTTATTTCTGAAAGGGGAAACCCCCCAACAGAGCTGGCAACAGTACAATGTCCGCAATCCAAAAATCAGAGTCATACACAGGGCACCAATCACAAAACCGTTGTCAGACAAAAAGAGGTCAAAAAACAAGAATTCAGCGAAAGTACAGGGAATAGGCAAAACTCTGTGTCTAGGGCGGTCCAGTCAGAAAGATAAGTCACAATGAATCAAGGTGAAAACAAGCATGGCATAGGAAACAATGAAGAACAATCTGACAAGAAAGTGAACCAAACAGACATCTTATATACACATCCGAGAGAACACATGATCAGGGAGAACAGGTGTTATCAATGGTAACAATAATCAGGGAGTGACACATTAGGAATAAACTAATTACATGAATTTGGCTGTAGCCAAAACGCAGACAGGGATCACAAGACAAACCTATGAACAGAACATCAGCTCCGGTCAAGGAGTACTAAAGTGTATAGATTAGAGAAAGGAAAGCACAAAGTATTTGTGGACAACCACAGAAAATTGCAGCAGAGATAATAAGGAGAGGCAAGAAGGCGGAGACTAGAATAGGGCGACTGCTGAGAGATCGTTAGTCAATTAGTAAGTGTAGCTATACAATCCCGTAAGTTAGTCCAAATATACAGGGTTAGTGTTGGTTAGTAATTAGCAAAAACAATAAACTGTTAGTATGTGTTAGTAAGATAGGTTAGGGAGAGGAAGGAAGAACAAGAGATAATGAAAGAAGATTGAAACCCAGAAACCAATAAATCACCGGAATGAGTAGCCCACTAGACAAGGGACCGTGAGCAAAGATACACACATGACAAGACAGGGGAGACAAAGTGCGAAGCATGGAAACATGGCATGGGAAATGAACATGGCAATGAAAACAAAACATGGCATGGAGACTAAGAAACTAAAACATGAAAAATAATAAAACATGAATCTAATTACCAATACACAATACACAATCCCAGAATGGTCAGACATAAGCAATGGTCAAGAATGCGCAGGTCAGTCAAAACATGGCATTAGGCCAGCCACAGAACTAAACATGGGCATGGCAAAAAACATGGAACATGGCATGGCAGAAACGGAATCACAACAACTTCCCAAATTAGACATCCCAGCATCAGGTGGGATTGGGGAAAAAAAAAAAAACGTAGAAGTTTTAATTGGCTGTTTTCATGTATTATAGGTACAGGTACAATGATACTGTCTCAAAAGAAAAATTTTCATTAAATTATTACGGCACTTTAATTCCTGCAGCTTACATCTCATCACTATTGGCTCTTGGATTGTTACTTGTGCTTCCACTGCTGGCCATTGCTGTACTCAGGCTGAAGGAGAAACAGGCTCCTGCTCCCAGAAAAGGTGAGAAACAAACTATCACATCCTGATCAAAATCTGAATCTGAATATCACAAATATGACATGTTAAATTGAAGACCTGCATGCAAAGAAGTACCGAAGTCACATTTTGCAAACTAGAAAGCACTCAGAGAGCGCAGCACCTTATTGGATCATCAATACTTTTGTGTGTTTCTGCACTTGAACAGACTAAGAAATGACTTGTGGGGAGTAAGAGCTTGAAGGAGAGTAAAGTCTGAAAGATTGCACTGTTGTGACAGTTTTTTCAGTCCCCCTGAAAAAAAAAGCTTAACTCTGGGTGAAAATCTGGGTTTAGGTGTAGTGTTGCAGTTGTGCTTTTGGCCAGCACTAGGTCTTGTTTTTAGGTCAGCTATTAGAAACAGGTTCTGAGCTATGGAGCGGACTTGGATTAAGGTTAAAGATTGGAGTTTTTTGGGAAGGAGGTCAGAGTTAAGACAAGGGTTGGGTTCAGGATTATCAAAGCGGTTGAGGTTTTGATTTTAGGGTTTTGGGGTATAAAAATAGGATTTTAGCACAAAGATCTTTTTTTTGGTCCCCACGAGTATAGTAAAACATAAGCTGTGTGCGTGTATGTGTGTACATGCTCATGATAACACATTTGACCGTGGTTCCAAAGACAGCAAATTTTTAAGTACGCTTTGATTGAGTGGAGGAGTATGTAGGGGCATGTGTATGATCCACCATGACCTAAGGTTAGGGATCTCAATCTCCAGGCTACACAGTGTCTGTTGGCTAACACTGCGTTTCAGCTCGAGTGATTTCTCCCAGTGATCGGCTCTAGTCCATACAGATTATTATCAATTGGTTAAGTATGTTATTGTCCGCATACAGTGAAAAAGGCCTGCCAATATATCCTGTATTGGCCCACCTGTATTGGCCGAGTTCAGCAGGTGCACAAGCAGTCGCAGACCTAGAATTTAGATCTTTAATGAGTCTTGAAATCGCGAACTTCAGAAGTCAAAGTCATAATATTGTTATGATAGCTCAGCATACTTAAGCAATTAATAAAAATAAGGCCAATACCAAGGCAATAAGGAAATAAGCAATTAATAACACATATTATCAAGTTAACTGCTTGCTTGTACAAGGGAACCCACAAATGACAGCAGAAACTCTGGCCCACCTCGGTCTGAATGCTTTCTAGAAAAGGCTAATCTCTCCCTGTTTCAGATGCAGAAAATTTCTATGTGGAAATGCACAAGAAAACAAACCCTTCTACCGACTGCGACCCAACCTATTACGGTACTGAATGCTCTTTGATTAACATTATTATGTTGTCAATTTTGTCATCTTTTTTGCCCTCAGTTTAGAATTAACAGCTCTACCATTGTCACTGAGATTTGAGGTGAATTTTGAGGAATATTTAACTTGCAACTCACTACCTTCAAAATAGCTTTTATTTGATGATGTAATGTGTCATACCATTTTTTTCTTCTTCATTAGTCTCATAGAAAATTAGCTACATTGAATGAATTAATCATAAATATGACTGCTAATTTGTCCATGGCATGTGGGACATCATAAAATTAAATTCAAAGCATTGAATTGTCATAATATCATCCTTAACGGTGATAAATATTGGGAATAATCTTTATAAATTTAAAATTGACAAATAAAATATGACTCGGTCCTCTTTGTATCATTATGTTCCCTCAGTGGCCTTCAAACCAACTTTGGCTTGGCAAAACGATGAAGCGGGTCAACACACACCGGAGCCAGAACCAGAGAATGTGTATGTATGAGGACGGGAAGTCTTTTGCAGGCCCTGGGACCCATATTCTCAGAACAACTTCCCCTGCCCATGTCCTCAACACATTCACAATCAACGCAGAAGACTAAACTGATGCCTGTTCAGCTACCTTAGTCTTGCCAGTTTTGTAAGTTGGGACTGCTGTGTGGTGTGTGTGCATGATGAAGGACCTGGTCTTCCTCAGGACGCTATGGCTTACGAGTCAAGAGGTTATGCGCTGGACTTGAAGTCCAATGAGAGTTCGAACCCTGCTGACAGAGTATTACGCTGTTTGATGCGCATATTGTACATCGCTTCAAAGAAACGTGTGAGAGGAAAAATTACGAGTGAGTGTGTCAACGTTGAGGGTCTATGGACTTATTAATTTGGGTTATTGTTAACATCCTTCTCTCCTTTCCTTCTATCCTTTCCTTGCTCTAAATTGTGTTCACTCAGGAGGCAAGGAAGAAAGGGAAGTAGGTAAAGGCAATCAAAGAAGTGTCATCTACAGTAGTGAGACTGAACGCCCTCGCTCCCACAAACATTCAAAGTGTCATCAGTCAGCGCCACAGCAGATGTAGGAGATATTTGTAGGGGTGGTTCAGCAGGTCAATAATATGTTGTGCACTGCAGGAAAATAGTGCTTCTGTTCTGCTTCTGTTCGTCTTTTCTTGCTCGCACTATTTTTGAGTAACTTCTAGTTCTTATTTTCTGACTTGTATTACGAATTAAAATCTCCACATTGTCGATGAACTGATTTCCAGGTCAGTCCCAAAGAAGCAAGAAAGTTGCCTGAGTGTGATTCCTAGGGTCAGGGTGTTTGATCTGTAACATACAGTGTATTAAATTCATGTGTAATCTCAACGGCCCTGAATGACAGTGACCTTCTTTAAAATGTTTATTTCTTTTGTTCAGGGATGGACTTGTCTACTCTGCCGTGAAATGACAAAAGGAAGCAAGTCCACTTTTCATCCAAACTGAGATAAGTGTATGTTCGTAATGAGGGAAGTTAGTCCTATCTTTTGGTATATTTGTTTAAGCAAAATCACCTACTAGTTCGCCCACATTTAACATGACAAAAGGAAGCAAGTCCAACAAAATAAAACTTTTGCAGTGACTTAAAGAAGCAAGTCCACAACCAAAGAAGTTGACTTTTACAAAACTTTCAGCCAGTCAGATTTGAGGTCACAAATACTCCAAGGACTATGAAGTGGCATGGTTTCTTTGATGCATCAAAATGCCAAGTTCTGCGGATGGTTTCAAACATTTGAAAGGCAGGTTTGTATCTTAATGTTCCTCCGTACCTTTCTGTAACAGATCATCAAATATGATGATGCAATGTCTATAATAGACTATTAATTACCTGGCTTAAAACATTGTCGTGTACAGGCCATGCCCTGGGCCAATGCTTTTGCCTCTGGGCAGAGTACTGCATGCATTGTTTACATGTAGCCTGTGTGTCCTGGCACCTGATATCATGGAGGATGTATAAGTTAGGCTACTAAGGATACATAATTGTGCGTTTTTTTTTTTTTTTTTCCCATTGTAGGCCTAAATTATGACATTTTTTCCAGATATACTGTAAATTTAACTTGGAGGATTTCTAATCAAGTGTGGCATAAATAACATGACTGACCATTTGAAATTATAAACTTTTTGCTTGCAGAAAATGGACTTGCTTCCTCTCTCAAATTCTCATGTCAATATTCAAAGTATAGTTTTAATGACACAAGTCACACTAACCACGCCCTGGTTAGCATGACTGGTTATCAGCACGCACTTGTCATTTTCTCAAAACTTTACTTTTGTCACTTGCTTCCTTTTGTCATTTCACGGCAGTACCAAGGTTCACTGCGAACCATTTTATAAGGCCAAATATTCCTGTCAGTGCACCAGAAGATGTAGTTATCATGAGGACTGGTCTATGATGTGAGATTAATGGGTGGGTGAGGTATGTTGAGCCTTAGGTTAGGCTATTCAATGTCAGTTGAACATTGTTAGTGATGCTGAGTGCCATTTGTTTATGTTTCATGTTGTAGGATGTGAGATAATACCACTGTCATAAACTTGGTTTATGAAAGGTAACATCAGGTGCTTTCTCACCAAGTTGCAGAGCTTAGTTTATGACATAAGTCATTATGCCATTGTGTGTCATTAAGTTAATTACCTCAGGCAATTTAACAGTGCTATATGACTTATTTAAGGCGCTGTCAAGTCTACTTGTGTCAGTAGTTATGTCATGGGGTAAACACTTGGAAGTGAAGAGTACCATAAAAATGCATTTTTTTGTGCGCAAACATGACGCACTGGAATAATGACTTTCTAATTTTTCTAATCGCAGTATAAAACCATGTAATTACAATATTCAAATGTGCACGCGCACACGCGCGCACACACACACACCCTCAAAGTAGTCAATACTTTCATCTAATACAGCAAAGGTCAATATACAATATTTGAGAAATGTAAATATTGTTTCACATGTTGCACCTCTTCCTTTATTGACTGTGTTAACAACTCCTGACCTGGGAACTTCACTTCCTTAAACAAGCGATAGTTCTGCAGCCTGGATTTTGCACTTTTCAGAACAAGGCTTTTTTATTCTTGTTGTTCATAAATAGTATTATGAAGCATTTTTACAAAGCTTTTTTAATGGAATTATTGAGTTCAGTGCAGATTAGAAAACTTTCTTGTCCTCAGAATGGGTATTTGAAGAAAAGGACATGATAAAGGCTGGTAGATTCAATGTCAAATCACAAAACTACATAAAACAACATAAACAAGTGTAAATAAACTGCATAAACAAGAATAACAGCAACAACATTCGGAACAACACACTACTTTAACCATTCCAATATCCTTGAGCATTGCAATTCAAATCGTGAATATACAACTGAAAATAAATAAATCTCTCCTCCTCCCCCGCCCCACACACACACACATTGAAATTTCATTTCAGTAAATGAAATATTCAAATTATGCCCCATCTATATGCTAAAACAATCAACATGTACATACGCTTAGTATTTCACAATACGCCCAGAATTCTTTTCAATATATGCAAAGCTGAAATTTCCACTTTCAGTTTTGTAATGATTGTCCTGGGAGTCAACCAAAACACCGTCAGGTCATTCTGAAAAATAGAAAAGTCTCATTACTCAGTCATATTTACCAGGCTGGAATAAAAACTGAATTTTCAGTATGGACAATATTAGGGTGATGCTTAAAAAACAATATAAATGTTACAAACAACTGGTGACAATTGTCATACATCCATTTGAACAAAAAATTATTTCATGAAATTATTATTGATGGGGAACTGTTTGACTCATTAAAGCTCAAAAGGAATGGTGAGTTGACACCAAGTTGAAAAAAAAGTTTGAAAACCTGCATATTGTTATTTCCCTTGGTATAATTTTCAGGTTTACAACATTATTGCAGCTCTGTCACTGCCAGCACCAAAACACAACATATGCTGGTATGCTAGTCATGCTGAGCCCCTTGAATAATAGGCTATCCAACTGGAGAGACAAGAAGTTGTTTCCTCTTGTCTTATGAATGAAGGTCGAGTCGAATACATGGAACAAGGTCTGATTAATTACAGACGGCGAGGACAATGTCGCCCATTACTTTTTCTGAGCGCGACCAGCATAGGTTGTGTTTTGGTGCGGGTTCATGCTGGTTTTTTCAGCAGGGTGGACAAACGCTGACTTAAATCAGGAGAATATCGCTTCGGTGTCATTATGTATCGTATGCTCGCTTTCGCTCTGGTAAAATAACTGTGAAGCCCACTATGACCAGTAGGTGGTAGCATTTCTTCCGTGTCAATGACAGCGAAGAGAGAAGTCTCCGAGCATTACGCTTTGTGTTCATTGGTATCGTGGGAGATGCCCACGCTGTAAATAGTTCCTAGAATAAATCGAGGTCTGACTGCAATAAACAGTTATGTCCAGATGTTATAAATTGGATACAACTATTTATTGCAGTCAGCCCTCGAAATGGAAATGAAAAAAAAAAAAAATGCTGGAAATGGCCATATTATGGAATCAAAATAAAGCAAATAAGGTGCATGTCGAAATATTGATGATCTCGGTGAAGTGCCCGGACTGTTCAGAAAAATAAATAAATATATATATAAATATATATATATATATATATATATATATATATATATATATATATATATATATATATATATATATATATATATTTAAATAAGCGTATGGACGGTTGTCGGTGAAATTGGCTCCGAGCCCTTCGATTTATAACTTGCCGTTGTTTTTACATGACTGCCAAATCAATTTTGAATCAGAGCGCGAGTCAGGCAAAGGTTTGTTAGCATTGCTGTTTCTGTAGTCAGCACTTTAACGCAGAAGGCATTCAGGGACAGGAAATATATTTTTATACCATAAACATAAAATGCTTTGGTGGAGGAGTAGGTAATGAAAACAACCAGATAAAGAAGAAGAAGCCACAAATGATTTATGAATAAAATGAGGCTAGCGTTTGAAAGTCAATCTTTATGATGACACCATCTAAGAAGCCACAAATGATTCATGCTTAAAATGAGGCTAGCATTTGAAAGTCAATCTTTATGAAGATACCATCTAAAAATAAGCAAAGAAATGGCATGATGGTATTTGACTATTCAAATAAAAAATATAAATAAGGTGGTCCCTACAGGTTTTTCGGTCTTTAATTTAGTGTTAAAATTGTATGTCAGTTATTCAACTGCAAAACAAATAAAAAAATTGATGATTTGCTGATCATTGATCATTTCAAGGTTTGCTGGTGGGGTAAGGGAAAGTAAATTACTTGGGGTTAAGGAAATAGCTTTATTAAGTAATAAAGATAATATTCTCTCAGAAAGAGCAAAAAAGAGACTCAATACAAAACAGTTTCTTTCACCGATTGCTGGGCCTTCTGCGTTTGAAAATCCCCAGAGCCCTGGAGAGTCAGGCAGGGGTCATAGGTCACAGAACTGAGGATCACATGCAAATTGTGTCAAGGTAAGCCCATGTAGAGAGGGCAGAGAGTAATAAACGACTATCTTTATGGCCCATCATAATCAAACTTTCCATAAACTACGGCTTTACTGCCCGGCTCCGGTTAAATATTCAACCAGCAGGTGACAAGGATACGGAGAAATTGTGCGATGAAAGTCCATCTGGTTCTCATCTTTTTAAGGTGGCTCTTTTTTTCCATGGGAATGGAGTCATGCAACGCTCCCAATGACAGCATTGGCTGTTTTCCCCGTTTTCTTTTTTTTTTTTTCCCCAAGATACCACTTAGTTTTTCTATCATACTTCCATGCTTATGGGGCAACGACCATTGCAGCTAAAAAGATATTTTTTTGCTGCATGAGCCTGCTAACACAGCAAACAGAAACTTTTCGCCACCAGTACTAATAAAACGCTAATAAGTGGCTTGAACAAATGATCTTTGGGGGCGTATTTTTCAGAGGACAGGTTCCAGCTGCTGCCTGTGTCACTGACAGTCTTTCGGCCTGGACACAACACTTGAGTAAAGCCAATGGTGATGATCACCTCCATAGTCATGTGGATAGAATGAAACAGGAATGGGGGGGTAATATTATCCCTTTGAGAATACATTCAGGACCTGACTTTGTTCTTCAAATTAAAGACCATATTGGTATTGAATACATTTATACACTGTTAAATGTTAAATACATACCTTGAGGGGGACACAACTACTTATTCGCTATATGTTAACAGATTGCTGTGGTGTGCAGTGTGTCATAAATCTATAAGTTAGGAGTTTAAAAGAATATATCACGTTGTAGAATAATTAAGCCATTTCAAGTTTATGGTTTATAATGTGCTGAAATATAAATAAATTACAAATAGTTAATATATAACATATCTACAGCAGTTATATTTGTAAAAATTGCACAGTATTTCCTAGTTAATTAAAATATGTTAATTTCTATATTAATGCATCCTAGCAAATACTCGTGCAGGAAGTAACAGTGAACAGTTACAGGATATACAGCGCCCTCCATAATTATTGGCACCCCTGGTTAAGATGTGTTCTTTAGCTCCTAATAAATTCAGTTTTTTTTTTTTTTTAATGTCCAACCTTTAATTCAAGTGCATTTATTCAGTGGGAAAAAAATCCCACATTAAGAAATAATTATTTTACATCAAATCTTGTTTGCCACAATTATTAGCACCCCTGATGTTAATACTTTGTACAACCCCCTTTTGCCAACAAAACAGCACCTAACCTTCTTTGCACAATCTCTCTAAATCATCCAGCGACCTGGGTCCTCTACTCTGCACTCTTCTCTTCAGTTCACTCCACAGGTTTTCAAAGGGGTTGAGGTCTGGGGACTGAGATGGCCATGGGAGGAGCCTGATTCTGTGTCTGGTGAACCATTTCTGTGTAGATTTGGCCACATGTTTAGGGTCATTATTTTGCTGAAAGACCCAGTGACGACCCATCTTCAGCTTTGGGCAGAGGCCACCAGATTTTGATTTAAAATGTCCTGGTATTTCAAAGCATTCATGATGCCACGCACCCTAACAAGGTCCCCAGGGCATCTGGAAGAGAAACAGGCCCACAGCATCACCGATCCTCCCCCATGCTTCACAGTGGGCACTTAGACCCACTTAGAGTGTTTGTTGCCAAAAAGCTCTATCTCGGTCTCATCTGACCAAAGCACACGGTCCCAGTTGAAGTCCCAGTACCACATAGCGAACTCCAGACGTTTGCATTTATGATTGTGAGTGAGAAAAGGTTTCTTCCGTGCATGCCTCCAAAACAGCTTGTTGGCATGTAGATAGCGCCTGGTGGTTGTTTTGGAGAGGTTGTGACCCCAAGATCCTACCATTTGTTGCAATTCTTTAACAGTGAGCTTTGGAGAAATTTTTATTTCTCTTACCATCGTCCTCACTATGTGTGATGGCAAAAAAACCTTGCGTCCTCGTCCAGGCTTGTTTACCACTGTTAACAACTGTCTTAATGATTCCTCTGACAGGAGATATGGGCAGGTGCAGGTGAGTGGCTATTTTCTTGTTGCCATTGCCTGACTTGTGAGGGTCGACACACATCTGCCTTACTTGAATGGTGCGTTCCATTGTCTTTCCCATATTGAAGAGTGGATAAGAGAAATGGCCTCTGTGTCAGGCCATACATATACCCCAGGGAAACAGGAAGTGATGATTTACTAATTAGTTGTTCCTAGATACTCTGATCAACTTTGTAAACTACTGTAGAAATGACAGAAATACTTCAATTACATTTAATTCCTAGGAATTGTGAGGGGTGCCAATAATTGTGGAACAGGTGATTTAATGAAAAATAATTATTTCTTAGACAGGGATTTTTTTTCCCCTTAAAATTCATTTGAGTTGAAAGTTACATTTTTCTACAATTTTCAGTGTGACAGTATGCTTCTGCAATAAAAATTTAATTTATTGTAAGGTTTTTAACACATCTTAACCAGGGGTGCCAATAATTATGGAGGGCACTGTATCTTGTAGAGTATATGTTCTGTTTTTCTTTTGGCTCAGGTCTGTAATTCTGAGTTTTTTCTCTACATTAAATTGGTGCATTAGAGCTGTTCTTTGCATGGTTTGGTCAACTTAAGGATCGCCTTGGGACTAATATAGCAATTTTTGAAACTTATCAGAAGAACAAGCGTAAACTACCTCAAATCCAGATCAGTGCTACACACTCCAAAAAGGATCTGCTCATCTACAGCTGCAAAACCTGAGAAATATGATGAATATAAGAATTATAAAGTTAAATGTCTTTGCTGCACCCTTTAATGACAAAGCAACAATAGCACCACAGCTATCTTTGCAACAGCGATGAGCCAGAGAAGACTAGGTAACAACAATCCTCCTGCGAGAGTTATGAACTCAGCTATAGAAAATGTTATGCTTTACATAAAATTTGCATCGGCACTCAGGGCTACTTACGGCCGTGATTGACTCCTGGAAGGTCTGTGATCAGGATTCTTTGGCGCCAACCTGGACATTCAGTGAATCATAACATCATGCACACACTCCAGGCTGTAAAACAGAAAAAGTTGACTCAACTTAATAAATGTTGGGCAACCAGCTGCAAAGCACGTTTGAGTTGGCTCAACTGAGTTATTTTAAAAATTAGTTAATGCAAACTCAAAAACTCGAGTTGAGCAAAATCAATAATGCTTTACAGCCGGTTGCTTCACATTTTTTAGTTTTGTAATTCACAGTGCAGCAGAAGTAACATGACTTGCCAAAGAAAGCAACATCAATCAGCATGTTAAAAAAAGAGCGAGCCTATGATTAGATCAACACCAAGCGCAGGAGGATTGTAGGTATGTGCAATCACCAAGGTCATTTCAATTACTGCACCAAATTTACGCATTCTGGTGGTGATAACATTTTTCTTCCTTTATTGTCACAGACCATACCATTATTGACTGCTCTTAAATCAAGCTGTGTTTGAATAACTTCTTGTCCATGATCTAAGTAATTTGTTTTTGATTTGTGAAAAGTAAATTTCTTTATTTTTTTGCCCTAAAAAGTATCATGGTAATATGGGAGCACTGAGGTCATATTAAGATAATCATTTTTGCGCATATTCACCTTGCCTTCATTTAACGTCATCGTTTAGCGCATCCCAAAATCAATTTTATAAACTGATAAATGGATCGGATTAGAGGAAAGCCTCCCCACCTCAGCGTTTTGTGATGACACAGACAGCTGCTATTCTTAGGTATCATGTGAAGTGAGCCTTTCACAGGAAATTGTGAGAGTGGACATCTTGTAGAAGATTTTTCATCGAAGCACCTTCTTGTTTCAAAATGTCACTCTTTACCATCACAGTCTCTCAGACTGTGGATTAGAGCTCCCCAGATCGAGAGGGTTATGACATCAGGGTTACAGAAAATCTGCTCTCGGAGCCATTTTGTTTCCGTTGCGTTATCAGGTGCCATGAACAAAATTCTTTTCTGTTTTCTATTTTCTCATGTCTGAAAATTCTCCCTTCAAATGCTTGTTGAAACTATTGTGAGCTGGTTTATTTTTTCCCTCCCGAAAACTTGAGAAAAGAACAAAAAAGACCAATGATTTTCATTGGGTGAAAAAGCTCATTTTTTTTGTAATGGAAACCGAATGCCTCATATTCTTGAGTTGTGATGATTCTCTCTCTCTAGGGACTCAGCTTGAATTGATTGCATTGTGGTGTCATCATGCCAGTAGAAGATGAGAGCTCACCAAAAACTCACATGCTAATAGAGATGCTTAAGAAATCAGCCTTAAGCTGGATTTATGGTTCTGCGTCGACTCCACGTCGACTGCGTCGAGGTGCACGGCAAGCGACACAGAGGCTCTGCGGTGGGGGTTCACGTCACCGCAGAGGCTCTGTGTAGCGACGGCGTCAGTTCGATGTAGAACCATAAAATCCAGCTTTTGAACGTTGCTTTGGCATAGCGGGTTTTTTTATTCATTAACCCAATGGTAAAATAAAAGCCATTGATTCCGTTTTCACTGATTGTACTAATGCAATCAGATCATAAAAAAATGTAAAAAATAAACTTTTTGCATGATGCCTCATCTCAGCTGTCGGAGGTCAGCCAACACATTTACAAGTAGCATTACTGTTTTCAGGCTTTCTGCAGCATAAGTAACTAATTTGTGTAAAATCATAGCACACTCAGTGGGCTGTTCGGACATGATGATTCCGCTAGAGCCGTGATGCTGCCTGACGAATGAGACCCTGTCTAAGTGTGCAGGTGCTCAGCTATCCCTTTCAAACAAAACAAGTGCTTGTCTCAGTAAAACAATAAATATGCCATAAATCCATAAAGACAAAGATAATCCCACCACTCCACAAGCTACTATAAAGGGAGAAGGTGTATATTATAACACAACTACTGTTTAGATTTCCCATCAGGATTTATCTTCGTCCTTCTCTGCCCGCAGAATCGGGCTCAGTTAATATCTGTGCACTGACATGTGGAATACATTTGTCAAGTTTCCTGACGATAGTTAAGAAATAACAAAGGAGTAGCGCCTCTAAGTTTGCATCCACACCAAGAAGAACAAGAAGAAAACGAAGGAGATGAGTGATTTTTTCATCCCTCGTCCCAAGGATAAAAACAGTTCTGGTTTGTGCACTTACAAGCTTCCAGTCTTATAGGAGATTAGAGACTATCAAGGTTTAAATTTTTTTTTAATAGAACTGGAGACTACAAGATACATTATTACATTCCTTTATTTAAATGTCATATAGTTATTTCTTTGTAATACTTTAGTATTTTATACCGTATGTACTGTATACTGTAACTTTAGTATTACTATAGTTTGCATTGTATAACTACAGTCGTGCTATAACCATCACATTATAGTTATAGTAATACCACAGTCAACAGTACCATGATATTACTACAGTCCACACAACTGTATTGTACTGCAGTAGTTTGAATACCTATAGTATCACTTTAGTAGCACTACACTATGGTGGCAAAAATACCATCCATTTACTATAGGATAACTAAAGCATGGAACTATTGTAATTTTTCATAAGGGTTTGCTTAAAAATATCAAATCTGCAGGCAGCACAGAGAAAACCACTTGGCTCATTTGGTTGAAAGTGAACGATACTGATCTTAATTTTCATAGAGACAAAATGGCACCGAACAGACAAGTCTGGATGAGTAAAATGCACATAAAATGTATCTGTTATTTTCCATTGTGTTGTTCAATAAAGGGTGAGCTAAAATTAAGAGTTTTTTTTCCCCCACACAGATAAAGAACTTGACTCATAGCGAGGCAGGCTTTTCTCGGTCACCAAAGGCAAACCGTCAGATAGCTTAAGCATAGCACAGTATACAAAAAGCTAAAACACATTTGGCTTCCTTAAACACCACACTTAACCCTACTGCCCTGCTTACAGCAATATGTGCCAATGATTTTTCTGTACTTTCTCCCCAAACACTGCAGGCAGCGACCGGCAGGGAGATTTCTGACTGCTGTGTGAGCTCGTTCCCATGCCGGCAGTCTTCTGTATTCAGACGTCGATAACGACTCACAGACAGCAGTATTCATACACGCCCCTCTAAGGGGAGTCCTATTGAGTTTCTTGCCCTCACTTCCCCCACTACCCAGGCGTTAGATAGAGCCTGACCCTCACCGGCAGAATTTTGAGATCTTAACTGTGTTTAAATGTGAGAAGCTCCACACATAATGACATAAATTAATTCATTTTATAGTGTTTTGGTCCTTTGGTGTGTGGAAAGCACACTCACTGTAGAATTTGGACTGTCGGCCAGCCTATCTTGGAACGTAAATATCAAACGTTTAATACTACCGAGTTGAAATTGGTGCGACGCAGACGAGTTTTCGAGCAGATCACGTGACTCTCCTAACACACCGAATTGTGTTAGATGATCTGCAGCAGCATTAGAAAAAAGTCTGGCTTTTCCTTAAGACTGGAAGATTGGGGGGGGGAGTCGGGGCCCAAATTATCGGGCTGAATTATCCTTTGATGTGAGCCTGACTTAAGAGGGCGGAGTCTAGATACAGACCATGGGTGGGGGTTTGGGTGGTGGTGGTGGAGGTGGGGGGGAAATAAAAGCCCCACTCTGCCCCTTGTCTTCAATAGGGAGGAAGCTCTCTGATCTTAGCATTTGAAGGGGAGCCCTATTCGAGGAGGTGACACAGGAACGAGTCACACAATGGCGGCCTAGACGGCTGCCGTGGAAACCGCGGGAACCACGGGTCAAGCGCAAGTGTAAGATCCCGCCGTGACTGTGGCCCCGCGGGAAACTCAGAGAAGACCTGCAGACAGGAAGAGAAGTGACCTTTGACCTGATGGGACAGTAACTTTCATCATACACACATAGGTTCAGGTCTAACTATGCTGTGAAATATCTATCTATCTATCCATCCATTGGATCTGTCAGTCTGTCTGTATCTCTATCTTCCTACTTATCTATATGTCTGTCTCTCTGTCTGTATGCCTGACTATCTGGCTGTCTGTTCATCTGTCTGCACATCAGGATTGGGGATGGAAAGTGTCACCTGTTTGAAGACTTGAAAAATGTACATTTTGCACTGAAGTTATGTGACAGAGCAAAAAAAAAAAAGTTAAAGGAATGTTACATAAAGATATAACAGCAGTTTAAGAGTGTGAAAACATTCTGCTTCCAGCACTGGGTTCAAAAATGATTAACCTTTACAGCAGTGTTCTCTCATAAGGGGGATTTCAACACCAACACACCCCACTGGAAACCAGTTCCCACCTCACGCGCCACTTCCACATTTGCTTTGGTCGTGGAATGAATCAAGAACCCCCTCGAGCTCATTCGGGAATGGAAATAAAAACACACCTGTGAATAAAAAATGGGCAACAAATTAATGGAGGTGAGGCAGAACCTTTGGTCAGCCGTATGGTTGAAGCTGACTGCAGGATTTTATCATCGGGTTGATAACTAATCGGCTGCGAGGAGGAAGTGTGGGTGGAGGTGGCTGTGAAGTGGGGGAGGGGAGAGAGAGAGAGAGAGAGGCAGGAGGGAAAGGATGTGTTATGGTCCCAATAGGAGTAGGATCTGCCTGTAGTGTAGTGGGTAAGGTGCCTCACTAGGCCGAGGGATGTTGGTTTATATCCCATTGTGGCCGCAATATCATCAGTGCATCCGGTGGGCTCTTCACTTCAAGCCACATTGGGGGTCTGTCCCCTGTTTCCCTAGTCTAATCGACTGTGATTCACTGAGTAAAAGTGTCAGCTAAATATCTCATATCACTTTAAGAGCTCAGTAAGGGTGGCATATTTGTTGAAGAGTCATGAGTTGCTGTCACGTTACTGCTGTAGCCACTCTTTAAACCAGGCACACGGTCACGAAATATTTGAATTATGATGCAACTTTAATGACTGTATTGGCTCAATGTGGATGTAAATCCTAAACCTAATTTGATGGTATTACATCTTGTAAAACTTGTAAAGCTATCAGCCCCACAGTGCGTGGAGTGTTGGCATAGTACTAGTACTTGGTACTAGTCCTGGATCAGGGGTAGACAAAGAGGGCCACATCTCTCTCTGGATTTTTGACAAAAAATTTGCCCTGAGTTATGTAAGCCCGTATGAAAATATTAGTTGGTTGGCATCCCCGCTTTCCCCAGAAAAACACTCCCACGTCCCATGTATTTCATTTATTCTCGATTTTGAGAAAATCTGTTAAAATCGTACCAAAAGATTGCAAACAAGAGCAATCTGAGATTTCTGATCTTTGCCAAAGGATGACATTGATACAAATGCAAGATCTGTTTCTTGGGAAGATTTTAGGACCGGATCCAGAATCCAGATCCGGACCCGGATCATCACCAAAATTGTATGGAGTCATCCCTGGACCAAGATCTATCTCTGGTGAAAATTTCATGAAGATCCCTTTAGTAGTTTCCGAGAAATGTCACTAAATTTGTAGATCCGGATTCGGATCACCAAAATTTAATGGAGTCGTCCCTGGACCAAGATCTATCTCTGGTGAAAATTTCATGAAGATCCCTTCAGTAGTTTCCGAGAAATGTCACTAAATTTGTAGATCCAGATCCCGATCCGGATCCAGAATCCGGATCATCACCAAAATTTAATGGAGTTGTCCCTGGACCAAGATCTATCTCTGGTGAAATTTTCATGAAGATCCATCCAATAGTTTCCGTGAAATCCTGTCCACAGACAGACAAATAAATAAATAAATAAATAAACCGACTCGATCGCGTAATCTCCTTGGCGGAGATAAAAATGCTCAGAATCCCTGTCTGTGTAGCAGATGATCTGTTTGGCTTTCAGTCACTGCGTCACTTATGTGTTAAGCAGTTTTGATTATGTTAATACTTGTACTTGTGATTTAGATTTTTTTGAAGTACAGTACATGTTTTTACCTCAAACTGAAACCTTTCACATAGGAGAATTAGCTAAATGATCTACTTCTGTGATATTTGTACTTGATATTTAGCTACATTCTATCATATTTACAGCAGCTGGTGACTGTGCATATGCTTTTATTCCTGTATTTAGGCATTATTTGTCATCTAATCTGAATCGGTGTTGGGGTATATGGACAATTAGCCAGTCTAATGGCAATAACAAAAACTTGCGTGCAGACTGGGCCTCTGGGATTGCTGTTGGCCATTTATATCCAAAACTGAAGTTCATTTTCAATGCAGATTCTTTATAGAAAAACTGAGGCCTAAACATAATGTGCATCAGTTAATTTGACTTCGAATCTCACTAGCATGCTAGCCTGGTAAGCAATAATTCATGAGAATATATCAAAACATACTCCACTTCCCATCAAGCTCACAAATATGTTCCGGTGAATGTCGATGTGAGATTTGCGTATGGAAGAGCTGTACTGACTGAAACACTTCGGTTGTGTGTGATTCTGCCTCCTCCACCAGACCGCTCACTCCCGCTGATTCTGTGGTTGCTGGTGATTCTGCTTCTACTTTGAAGCTGTTCTTATCCTGAATTCCGCTTCTAGCAAAAGCCAGGAAGATCTCTGAGCTCGGAGTCTGCGGTGTTGTTGACCTCGAAATCACCTTGAGGGAGGCGGCCATTAGTATGTCTTCAGCTGAAGTCTGTGTTCACGCATTTGAGGAAGTCAGGTGCATCTGCATGACAATGATCCTGACGGAAGCAGGAGGAATTTCTTCAATGGTGTGGGGCTCTAGAGCTCCTAATGTGACAGACACCCTGATGGCACTATACAAGGAAACAACTTCAGCTTTTGCTAAAACATATATACACTTTTTTAAATTATCGATACGTGCTGTCTAATCAATACCATCAAACAGATTTCAAGTAAAGATTAGCTTGCCAGAAAATTGGATTAAAATACTGAGTACAATTAACACAAAATGCCTCAGATGGAGCCTGTTGAACCAACAAGATTAAACCAGAAATTCACTGAGTGTTCATTACATTTAGAGCATTTTATTGTTACGTTTGCATAAGTTCTCTTCATTGTTTTTTCACTGATCAATTAGTATTGAGTTGGGTAATGCAACTGTCCAGATATGCCAAATTTTCATTGCAGTTCCTTATAAAGCATGGAGCTAGCACAAAATGGCTGACACAGACAGGTGAAGTAGTTTAGCCGAAGGCAAAAGAGGTTATCATGATGAATAATAACAGCCAGAAGAGACTGAATTTAAACTACTCAATACTGTCATGATTTCAGGGTAGTTTTAACAAATCAAATTATGTAGAATGACTCCAAACCTGTCTTTAAGGCCTACTGTGAAGTAATCCCCCCCCCCCCAAAAAGTATTTTTCAATGATTCTGGGATGAGCTATGGTATTTATACAAAACTCTGTGAACAAGGGCATGCCTGGGTGACAGTGTTATGGCGCAGCATGTTAAACAGTCATTGTCATTAATAGCAATTAGTAATGGGTAAGTAGTCATTAAGTTAACTATTAACACTCCAACAGCTCTCTATTCACCCTGGGCTCCTGTTTCTGAATAATGATTGATGACTTGTACGGAAGGCTTTGAAATTTGGAGGCAGATATTGAAATTATAGATGTATGTTGTTTAATGGCAGAGTAAAAACCTATAGACCACAGAGCAGAGATGCTGTCAGTCGGAATGCTGTTACTTCTGCTCAAATACAAGCAGATTATATCTTCTTTTTTTTATCTTCTTGGACTTTGAATATGAGCCACTCTACAATTAAGGAATATTTTGGCTACAATTACTACTTCATTTTACCCATTTATTGCAACAAGCCTGGCTCATTATAGTCCTTTCCCACTGTAGAGCTGAACCAGGCTGGCTCATTGCCCTCTCTCACTGTGGAGAAAGAAATAATCCGTTTCTGATGTCAATACAAAGTGATTCTGTGTTTATGTCATATTAGCCTGCCAGGTTCTGGTACACCATAGCTTTCATGTGTTAGCACAGGCCCATCTTTCTAGCACTGTCCCTAGAAAGTTCCAGAACTGGTCAGTCTCTGCCAATGTTCCATCGTGGTCCACAGACCTCAAAATTGTTCACTGTGGTGTTCTGCGGCATTCTCTTTAACCTGATGGTCAATTTTTATGGATCCAATTCAATGCCAGAAAAACTGGTATAATTATGGATAAAAGCTTTTAAAGCCGCATCTTATCAGATACGCTCGCAAGTGAGGATCAAATCGATTACAAATTTAAAAGAACTTGAAAGTAATGTAAAAAGCAATTCGTTACTGCAACAGAAAGTAATATTGTAACATCACTGATTACCTTTGATAGAAGGTTATGTGTGATGCACTACTTTTGACTAACTTCTCCAATACTGCAGATATTAATATTATTTGAATATTACCACTGAGAAATGCAGAGACATAAGAAAGCTAATATGACGCGATTCATTCTTTGGTTTTAACTCTGCTCATGTGATGACTAACAGTGGCTCCAACACGCAGTGTCTGTACTGCTGCTGTCGAGGCCTTGTGACTGTCACCAAAAGTGAGATAGTGTTAACGGCAGCGGGCTCCACTCAGACACGCAGCGCGTTCCGTAAGCGTCTTTGCCCCCCTGACTGAAGTGGGAAAGACACTTTGACTTCAGGCTTACGGAAGAACTGAAAGGTTCCCTCCACTTTTTTTCAAAGCCTGTGCTGCCAATTGTCATCTACAGAGCTGATTAGCAGCTGGTAATAAAACGAAATGACCTGGGTGGCTGTTTATGATGGGGTAGCGCAATTGGAGGGGGGGGGCAGCACTGTTGGATGGCATCAAAGGACAGGCCAGTTCGTGCGCACACACACACACCCCTACACACTGAACACTTTAAATTTCACCTTTAAACACAAATACAATACAGATTCACGCTCACAAATACAGAGGCAGTAGCACACACACACACACACACACACACACACGCTGTACTTACACCCAACCTCTTTGGCAGTGTTACTATCACCATGTACAACTTTTCAAATCTCATTGAAGAGGACACATCTCTGATATAGTATGAACTGTCACACTGTGTTTCTAGAAAGTGATGAACTCTAAGAATCTAACAGGCTAGGCATATCAATCTCACTCACAGATCACTGGTTGGTCTACCAACTCATCCATTACAGTGGATGATAATGTTCAGTTAAATTTGCAGGGATGATCATAGACATAATTAAAATCACTATTAATACAATCCTAAATAAATAAGCATTTCAAACTCTAGTTGTGATTTAACTCTCAGGTGATGTTGAAGTGACACAAATCAATGTATTGTCACAGAACTCACGTTTCAGTTTAATGAAATTTTGTCCTTAATGCCATATAGTAAGACCAAAGTTATGCATTTTTATTTCAGAATTGAAAGCAGGTGACCTATAACCACACTAGACTCACAAGAATACAAAAGAATAAATGCAAGAATTAAGACATCTAACCTGGGTTTCAACCCAACAGACCATATCACCCCCGACTCCAACCGCATTTATAAATCAATGCCTTGTCTAACCAAAAGTTGGTGTGAAACTAATCTGTACATTCTCTTCCTGGCTCTGTTGGTACTTCCTGGAATTGGGTGGCAATCACGACAAAGCTCCGCTCCCTCCCCCCTCCTGTCTGAAGGCTGTCTGGAGGAAAATCTTGGGTCCACGATGGAAACTCCACTTATCAGGGGTGCAGTTACTGACAAGTTCTCCAGCAAATAAAAAGATGGCATGGATTTCAGTCAGTCACTGTAACCATCAACCATGTGATCAGCATTATCAGCCAAGGTGCACTATCATTTACGGTTTGTGTTTGAAATAACTGAAAACAATAGCCTATAATGTATACACTTTTTCCTTTACTCCATTTTACACTAATACTCTGGTAAAACCAAAACAAAACTTCAGTTATGGTCTAATTTATATAGCAAGGAACATATACAAATTTATAAACAAATATATTGATGGCACTTTCTTTGGACAATCCCACATAGATATTCAACTGAAGGTCATATTAAATTTCCAGTAAAATGTCACCAAAGTGTCACAAGTGAATAGACTGAGCATTTGAAGAGCCCAGTGCAAAAGTCACATTTTCACACGCTGTGTGTTAGGTACTGTTCAGGAACCACTCGCGACAGCGTAATCCAAAAACGTATGCCTTTAAATGGGGTCCGAGTCAAAACCAGAATTGCCAAGCCACAATACGAAATGCAAAAACAGTATCGACTAGAGAGGCAGGGGTCAGAACCAGTAAAACAGATGGGCAGATAGACAAAATGTAGTAGTCGATGGGCAAAGCCAATGTTCATACACAGGGCATCCAAACACAGAACTCGTGGTCATACAAAAATGGGTCAAAATCCAGAGACATGCTATTCTGGGATCAGCCATGGGGAATGAGGCTAATTACATCGGGAGAATCACATGAGGGAAACCCTTACCACGAAAATTGGCGAGAGACAAAATACGATCGGGAATCAAACAGCCTATGACATTTAAACAGCTTCGGTCCAGGAGGTCTACGTGCACAGATAAGCGCAGGAGAGTGATTAAGCACGTGCGAGAGATTCTCGCTGAAGCTCAGGAGAGGACAGCGACAGACAAGGGGCGGAGAATAGAACAGGGCGATTGCGGAGAGGTAATTAGTCCATTAGTAGTGGTGCAACTTTACAAATTAAACTAGAGAGCTCATTGGTAAGTTAGTAATCTTATATATGCACACAAAGACAGAGTTGTGTTAGTTGACTAAAATACAAATGTTAGTCTTGTTAGTAATCAGAAGGGCGAAGAAAGAAAATGAGATTTCAAAGAATTATAGTAAAACACCAGAAAAAACATTTAAAATCACCCCAAGTCAGTGAGCACGCAGACTGGGAAGACGGACTGAACCAACTAGATGACAAGACAGGGGAGACAAGTGCAATGGAACTGAACATAGAATGAACCAAAAAAAAAAAAAAAAAAAAACCATGAACACAAAACCAGAACATAAACATGACCAACAACCAAAACCATGACACTGAGGTATGGATAGGAAAATCTTTTATAGTTGCAAAACCCCACTGCCTCAATTTTTGCAAAACAGACTTTTTTTTTTTTTTTTTAAACTTAAGTACTTTTAGCACCAGGGTCTTCAATTGTTGGAATATGGAAACTATGATGTTCAATATTCCAAAACAGCATTTGAAATTAGACAAATGCTGAAGAAATATTGAACTATGAAAGGTTTAGTCATCATTAAATCATCATCTCATGATGAGAAAAATGGACAAGTTTGTCCCTGCTTGAAGAAAACAAGCATTAGCCATGACTGAGAAACACTGAAAGATTTGAGAATGACCAATGGCATGTTCCACATTTATTGCATTAAAATTGGTCTTTAACACAAACTAGCATTGTGTCTCCCTTAAATGTTATTTCAATTTTATTTGTATAGCGCTTTTCACAGGCTGGCTATCACAAAGATGCTTTACAGAGAGAAAAGGGCAAAACCCAGACAAATCCCTAATCCCCAAATAGCGCAAACCCCCCACACACCCCTCCCTGTAGGGAGAAAAACACTGCGAGAAGAAAGCTCAGGAGGAACCTGGCTATTGTGGGGGGGGCGGGCGCGCGGCAGCGAGGAAGCCCATCCTCCACTGGCTGGCTAATTAATTGATGAGTAAAATTAAAATCCAAAAAAAAAGTTTTTTTTTTTTTTTAATTAAAAAGTGCCCAAGCAGCGACATCTGTAGCTCCAGGAAGTGGAGAGGTGGGGATGAGGACCGCAGGAAGACTGCAGTCGATGGCCATTAGCTAGAGACAGGGCTTAGGTGGTCCAAGGACTGAGTTCCGGAGGGGGGCGGCGTTCCTCGGAGAAAACAAAGAGGGTTATGTACTGGATAAACTAATAGATACTGCACAAAATGTCCTGTCTCAGGTATCAAGTTACCTGAATGTACTACAACTCTGGGGTAACCAGTATAGAGCAGTCAACTCTCCTTCATCCACTTATTGCAGCACAAAGGCCCTGAACTTCATCCAACTAATGCTGCATAGTTTCCTTATTAGACACCACCAAGTAGACCTGCCCAATGACTAGAAGCCGTAGCAAGCCCTACTGCCAGTACCGTGTAAGGGCAATCTGTGTCACCGGTTATTTACCCCGCTGATTCCTGTTCTGTGTTGAGTGTGACCACAAGAGCAGAGTGGCAGGCAAAAACGACTATTAGAATTTGAACCGGCACACAGAAGCAATGGCAATGAAAAGGCAAAAGAAAACAGGCTTACTAAAGTCCAGAAGAGAGAAATGAGAAATGTCCAAACAGGAAGTAAAACTCGCAGAGACGCAGATATACACGAGCTCTGCATAAGAGTTGAATTTAGAAGGGCAATTTAGACAGACAAAGGCACCAGCTTTCCACATAGAAAGAATATAGTCTCCCGAGAGAGAGAACCAAGCTAGCTTAGAAATAGGGAAGTGACAAAGTAAGAACTAAATAGTGGATTGAGTGAAAACTAAGCCAATGGTAAGACTGAACTAGTGATTGAATAATTGGTTAGAGTGGCGGGAAACTAAGCTGGTGAGCAGCGATGACGAGCTACAGCTGGCGCTCATCGCACTATGTGTTTTACAACCCATAGGGCAGTGGTTCTCAGACTCGATCCTGGGGGACCCCTGTGTATGCTGGTTTTTGTTTCAATCAGAATGGTAATCTCAGTATTTTAACAAGATGTTAATTACCCAAACTAGGATCTTATATTGTGGGATTACTGAAATTCTTAAATCACATCATGCCAGAATTGTCTATGTATGCAATGAAAAATTGATCTTCCATGAGCATATAGTAGATTAAATTTCAAACAGTTGATTTCACTATGCATGAAGAAAGGTAATCTATGACCAATGGAATTAAAGACTGAGGTCAATCAGCAGGCTCTGATTTGGCATGAACACCTGGCCTTCATTCCCAATCATGAAGAAGATAATGAAGAAGGCAACAACAATGCCAGTGATAATGAGACACCAGTTTTGCTGTGAAGTATCAGGAAAAAATAGCCAATTATTGTGTATACAGCAGTTAACCAAGTTACCGGTTATGTCATTAAGTTGGTAAATTCATCTTATTGGTCTGTTACCTCTTTAATTTTTTGCCTATAGTTTATTTATTAAGCTTTGACAGAAGTCAGGAAATGATCGCACAGGTGGCAAGGCACCTATTGTGAGGCAATCATCCCACAACATGTACAGACAATTGAACAATGAGAAGGAAGAAAAAAAAAAAAATCATATATACATAATAAAATAAGACAGTTTATCAGCAAGTGTAAGTAACATCAGAGGGACAGACGACAACGTGAACAATGACATTTGCCAACCCATGTACATGAATCATCAGAAGAAAAATAGTTGTTGAACTTTTCTGTATAAAAATGAAATAGCTTCGATTTAAAAGCAGCTGTAGTATCAGAAATTTGATAGAGGTGACTGGCATTCCACAAATAAAATAATCTGTTAAAATATGAATGGCGAAAAGTTTCAGTCCTAAATTTTGGAATTTTCATTAAAAATGTATCCTCATTTTGAAATGAAACAAAATGGTTGCAGTTAATGTCATATTCCCCCTTCAAGCATTTGCACAAGAATACACAATCAAATATGTCACGTCTGTAGCCCAGCGGTAAAAGATCAAGCTTCATTAGTCGGGCTTTATAATTGCTATCAACACAATCATTATAACCAAGAATGTACTTAGTGGCTCTCCGTTGCACACCTTCAATATGAAGGAGAGATTTTTTTGATGATACGGCCCAAGATTGGGTGGAGTATTCTAAAAGTGGTCTTATAAGCGAAATATACAGTTTTCGTTTTGTTTGAACTGAACACGTATGACCACAAGTTCTTTGAATTAATCCAAGCATGCGATTTGCTTTACTGACCAAGACATTAGCATGTGCATCCCATGATAAATTTGATGACACCACAATCCCAAGATCACGCATGCAGTCGACTTTTTCAATTAGATTACCATTCATTGTGTAATGGTGAAGAATGGGAATTCGCTTCCTTGTAACGCTCAATAGTTTACATTTACCAGCGTTAAATCTCATGTCCCATTTACGACTCCAATCCAAGATGTTTTCTAGGTCGCACTGCAGGTGTGAACAGTCTTGCGTGTTTCTGATCTCTCTTATGCATTTAGAATCATCTGCAAACAAGGCAACCCTAGTCTCAGGACTTGCACAGTCTGGCATGTCATTAATATACAGCAGAAACATCAAAGGGCCCAAAATTGATCCTTGTGGAACCCCTGATTTAACGGGAGACCAGGATGATAGGGCACCATCGACAGCAACTCTTTGCTTACGATTGGATAAGTACGACGTAAACCACTTTAAAAGATTTCCATGAAATCCGTATGTCTGGAGTTTATATAAAAGTAAGTCATGGGGGACGGAGTCGAAAGCAGATGAAAAGTCTAGATATAAAATATCAATTTGTCCGGACTGATCTAAGCATTTGCCAACATCATGAAATACCTGGATTAACTGAGTTGTTGTGGACCTACCCTTAACAAAACCATGTTGCAGGTGATGTAGAACAGGCACTACATGAGGGTAGACAAAATCAAGTATGCACCTTTCCAGCACCTTGCTACAAATGCACATTAACGATACCGGTCGATAATTACTCACATTTTCTTTGTCAGATTTTTTATGGACTGGAATAACATTTGCTCTTAGCCAATTAAGTGGTAATTCTCCAGCTTGAAGAGATTTGTTAAAAAGACTACAAAGTGATGGAGCCAATTCACGAGCACATTCTTTTAAAATCCGAGCTGGTAACCCGTCAGGCCCATATGCTTTATTTGTATCAAGGTTAATCAAAACTGATTCAACTTCATGGGCAGTAATCCTTAAATCACCCAAATGAACATGTTTGAAGACTGTTATATCCGGGTATGTTCGTTCTAAAGGCTGAGGGGTAAATAGGGATTGAAAATACTCGTTGAACAGACTCGCCTTTGTGCTAGGATTGGAGGCAGTTTTATCTCCATAAGCAACAGAACTGGGGACACTTTTTGTCTTTGTTTTACTCTTGAAGAATCCCCAGAAACGCTTTGGTGTCGTGGCAAGAGAATCACTGAGAACGTCCAAATACTGATTGTACTTGAAAGTACATGCATTTTTTAATTTATTCCTTAGTTTGCGAAATTTTGCCCACAACGCTGGAGTATTGCGTTTTTTAGCAAGTTTCCGTGTGGATTGTACCTTGTTGCTCAGGTGGCGCACTTCACTGTCAACCCAGGCAGGAGAATTTATATCCTTAATTACAGCAATGGGAATAAATTTGCTGACAGATGAATGTACAAGATCAAGCCAACTTTGCCAATTAACATTAATATCAAGATGAAGAAGAGCAGAAGCACATAGTGCAATGAGCACAATGTAAAATTGGTCATCTTTGGGGCATTTATAAGCTATGTTTGGCATTCTGTAGATTAAGATGGTAAATTACCTCTCTGAAGATCAAAACCACCTAATTAAGAAAAACTTGTTAAAAATGCTTGTTAAAATACTGGAATTGCAATTGTGGTTGGAATGAAAACCAGCATACACAGGGGTCCCCCAGGACTGAGTTTGAGAACCACTGCATTGGGCATGGTTCAATCTCCTATTCAGATGTCTGCAAAAGGACACAAGGCAGTTCTTTACCTGCGCCCACAGATAATGAAAACAAAGCGAGAAAAAAACCCAATAAAATAATACAGTTTATCTCTCCTTATTAGCTTTGTACTCTAAAAATGTTATGATCCATATATCAGTGTATATTCAAATCAGAACACTGGGATACATTCAAATAATCAGAAATGCTGCTGCAGATGCCAAATTCGTGACACGACACACTATTTTTGTTCAGTTTGGTTCTGGCCTGGAAAGGTTCAATCTTGTGATCTGCACATTGTGCTTTTTTATGTTGCTATTTTTTGGTGTTTGAATACTGTATGCTATTATAATTTTTGCAGTGTCCTTCTTGTCACTTGAGTTAATTTGCTGTTTTTGTGGCCGATGAACCTGCGATTCGGGGACCAACCACTGAAGTCCGTTGGGATCTCTGCTGGCAGCATTCCACTCTTTGCTTTAAAGATGTACCAAGCTGGTTAGAAATTCAAATTTAAAGCCTTTTCCCAGGTGTTGATATTTTGTTTAACCAATAAATGCTTATTGGAGCAATATTCTTCTTTTTTTTAAATAAACAAGGGATTTTGAGAAAAACGTTAAAAAAATTATCAAAAAATTGACGCCCTATTTATTATTTTGATGAATGTGCTTTTAATAAGAGTTTACATTTCGTATAAATACCGTCATCAGCTCTGGCTCTATGCCTGTTATGGCATAATCTACCACACCATTATTCAGTGAAGAACAGTATATGTAAACCTACCTTGAGTTACCTCTTGCTCTTCCATTCACAATGTATAAACCATGACTTCTACACATTTTAAGCAGTTCTTGCACCACTGTTAATAATGTCATCAAAACTCTGTCCCCAGGCTCCAATGATGTGAACAGTGTTGTGTTATCAGTAGTGAGCCTGTTTTTTCTTTTGAAAATCTTATTTTATACATTTGATTTCTTATCAAACTCTTGCATTCAGACCTCTCAATAGCATTACCTATCCCTCAGACTCGATTGGTAGTAAAACACTCTAAATGGGCTGACAGCCATCTTGTTGGTAAAAGGTGATGTTGCAGACAGCATGCACAGAGGTAGATATTCTTGCGCGTTTTAACAATGTTCTTATTGATTTCTGATCACAAATGTGTTTTATCTTGTTTAATTAGGATCAAATATTTTTCTTATTGTTCATCACCCTAAATTAAAATGCCTCCTGACTCTACCATTGTTTGTGCCTGTATGTTTCATGGAGGGGATGATTATTTATCTGTAATTATAGGGACAATGTATTGCTACATCCTTTATACACCAAGTTTCGGGTAATATTATTATATCTACATTTGGGTCCTTGCTCTTCACTCCTAGAGGACAGGGGCCGTCCTCCTCAACACAAGGTCAGAGGAGGGCAGCCCCTGTGTGTTCCAGCTACTAATGAAGAGAATACATTTGAAATACATATTTTTCGAGTTGCTTGTGGTAAATGTCAATGAAGGATACAGCTGAATTGCTGAAATAAACATCTCGACATAAAACGGGGGCAGAGGTAGGTGTATTCTGTGCGCGATCCCCCTGACTGCTACAAGGTGAACCGCAAACTTTTCCGCACGCATTCCCGCTCTTTTTTTTTTTTTGCATGAATATGACGACCATGCAGCAGCATTTCTGTGCGATTATACTGTCCCTCGTCGCAGACTACAGTTTTTACATAGAGCGGCTCAGCGCATGTTTTTTATGCATTTTTTTGTCGGCCTACTTCTAATTTTTAGCGAGGAACCTCAGCAGCAGGCTTTTATCGTTTATGCCAATTAATTCAGATTTATTATCAATTAATTTTATTTTCAGTGCAGTCTTTAAAAAAGACACTGAATTAACCCATAGTAGCATATTAGACTAAGTGAAAATTGGCATTTTAGTAGGCTACACCGGCATTTTTATTCAGAAAAATGCTACCGTAAAAACAGTAGTTCCATTGCCTAGTGTCCAGTAAAGTTGCACTCGAGAATATCAGACATTTATTGACGCTAACTGCATTGACACCATTCTGATTTCTATTGCTTTACTGCTTCTCTGTTGATTTTAGAATGAATCTAACCAATGCAGAGGATATTAGGGGCAGTAAGTATATTGTAAAAGTGAACATTTATGGTGCAACTGCTCTATAAACACGCAGTTATTTAGCGTGAATTTCAGCACTGGGAAGCAATTGGCTTCATCGCAGGTGTCTGAAGCTGTGATAGCGCAGCGATAGACTCGACTTTATTTGGGCCTATTAATTCTCGCTTTGCTGTCTCTCAGACCTGAAGCGTTTCGCAGTGCTGGTCTATTTTCTAAAGCCTCAATAACCACGCTAGGAATCCTGCCTTATTTCACAATTGTTTACTTAGCATCTTTTAAACATTTTTTAAAAAATTATATCGTTCCACTATGAACATTGTGTTGCAAGAATTTTGTGAATTAAATAATTTAATTCCACGTGGTTACTCATCTTACCATTAGTGTATGTAGGCTATTTCCTTTAAGGAAGTGGCCATTTGCCCCGCAGCGGAGTGAGTTGAGGGAAATAGGCAACATCAGCTATCTGCCCCGCAGCGGGGCTGATAAGAGCAGCAGTTCCGCCATTCGCACCACGGCATGGCGGATAACAGAAGCTCTTCTGCTGTTTGCCCAGCTGCTGGGCCAATAAGAAATTTCATTTTATAATCCATCCCACTCTGTTTCCCGCTGAAGCGCTGCGGGGCGAATAGCTTCTTCCTTTTTTAATTAGGCTATGTAAGATATGTTAACATTAACCGGTGCAAATTTTTCATGACATATATACGAGCTAGAAGACATTCTGACTCGAAAAACATAAAATATTTAAAAACGCAAGAATCAGCACTGATTACAACCTCGCATTCAGGTCATGGCGCTTGCAATTAGCCAACATAAATGTATTGATATGAAGTGATATAAATGATATATAAATGTTCTAGGCTATATAACTTTTTTGAGAGCTGAAAAATACTGTACGCATCATTATTAAGTCATAAATTCATTTTTAAAGAATTGAGTGAGATATAGAATGTGAAAGCAGAGCAGACAGACTCTGTTTATCGAAGATTAACGGCTGAGAACTTGAATCGCTCTTACACCAGCTTGGTACGCATGTTTCTGTCGCTGTGCTGAAGGTCTGTACAGAACACGCGCTCATAAAGTTTATTGCCTTCTGAGTACAAGTGTGTCATCTTGCCTGAACACATCATTCTGGCTCATGGAAAAGGAGAGGAAAAATTGTTTCTACACTTAACCTGTTTTTTCTGCTTTAAAATGTTGCTCCTCTAAAAATGGACAAACATTTATTTCAATTTAACAACCATAGGGGTCTACTTAATTGAGCTCGGGAAACATTTTAATGGAGTTCTAGATATGCTTTTATTTTCTGGTTTATTATGCCAACAATCACAAAGTGCAATTAAAGCATAGCTGACTTTAATATTTATTGCTGAGGTTTTACGTGTATTGAGCTGCTTAGACAGACTGGTGGTGGTAGTTGATGAGGGTTTAACAACACATATTCGTTTGGTTGAACTTGAGATGTGTCTGAACTAAAGCGCAATCCATTATAGTTTAGTCCTCAAGATACAGACCCATAAGGCAGGTGTCGGCATGATCTCCCAAAGATAATCACACTGGCTCAGGAACCCTGATTTCGCAATTAAAGGAAGGAGGTAAATTTGTAAAGCGGTAACAGGTATTAACGCAGATATACATAACCAACAAAAGGCGTGCTTTCCAGGTATGATCGGCATTATTTCCTGGTGTGTGTTTTTTCGTTGTCGCTATGGACGAGGTTCTCAGCACTCGTGGTGAGCGTCATCTCTCGTACACACCCAGCGCTTGGCGGCTTGTTCAAACACGCGCGGTCTGTCCTCCCCGAAGCCCTCTTCATATCTCCCCACTCCCGCTACATAGCAACTGCGCACATCTTCAGAGGGACACGAGAAGCACGATGATTGTGTTTTATTGCATGCCATACCAAAGTGCAGCTCGCCCTGGCATACAGACAAGGGGTGGGGGTGGTTGGGGGGTATATTTTTCTGCGATGAAGGCCATACAATTTGGCGGTAGGACAACTGTGTAAAGTGACTGGAAAAAAAGAAAGCTTATTGTGATTAAAGCGAGGCAGTGATAACTTCCAAAATGCAAAAATGCTCCACATTAGAGCAAGAAAACTCTGACGAGATCCTGTTTTTTTCTGTCACAACATCATGTAACAAGCCGTGACTTCACCTATCCCGTAAACATGTGTGTTGTTTGCAGTGGTGTAAAAATACAAACTCAGAAATTATTCTTAGATATACTTTCATCCCACAAAATTGATCCACAAGACCTGAACTTCCTAAAGAACAAATCTCTTCAGCCGGAATACAGGGAAAAATTGTGCGTGTGTGGGTGGGTCTGTGGGTGAGGCAAAGGAAAGCAGGGCAGGGCCGTAGGACTGTAAGCATATATACCTCTACAAAAAACATTGCTGTTTTGGGAGATACCTTGACCTATTTTATTCATCAACCAGAGTGATGAACATTTGAAGCTCTGTCATGTCCCCCGCCCCAGATCAAATCAGAGCTGAAACTATTTCAGAGTTGAAACGGTTCTGTTTTAGACTGACGGATTCATGGAATCACGGAGTGACGGAATTGCAGATTTACGGACTAAGGTGTAAAACAGCGGGTGACGTAATTATGCGACAGTGTCGCAAGTCGTTCAATATACAACATAGATTTGGTACAATACAGATTAGGTCCCATTACATTGAAAAAATTGTGCATTGAAATTATTTTGTTGAGCCATTTTACACTTGAACAATCCAGATTTCTTTCAGTTATACAATTTTCAAGACCTCCAAATAATCCAGATAAGATATAAAACGCTCTCTCTCTCTCAATATCATAAATAAATGTATGCAGCGAGACTTATTTTAAAGAAACACATCCCCCAAAAGCACAGTGACTGCACAAAAAATAGTTTATTTACAAGCGAAAGAAGGTGAGCGACATTTTGTGTGTGCCAGAACCTTCAAACATCCTCCATAATCCTCAGGTGCCTTTAAGCCTTGGCTGTTCCACAGTCCCATCTCTTGCTGAAGCCTAAATCAGAGACCCATCCCTCCTTATAAAGCCAGCAGTCCATCAGAGCTCACATTTAAAAACAATTAAAATTTCAGATTTACTTAAAAAATGTAATGCCAACTGGCTCCGCGCAACTGTTTAATGTAACTCAAACGTTCTTTGGGTTTTAGGGAAATTTAACAGTTATTTGTACCTTAACTCTGTTGCATGGAAGCAGTTAACATAAATTTTTTTAAGTTAATTCAGCAGAGAAACATTTTTATGTTTTTGAGTACAGATATGTGATGTGGGTGATCTGACGTGACTGTCCTCCGCCCAGCCCCTAAGGCCTGAACATGACCTCGTAACTCCTACACCTGTGGGCTGCAGGGCAAGGTGGGGGGGGGGGCATTTATGCTATTTGCTTGATCCTTACCTTGCCCTTTGGACACCACTCCCTGGGTTGTTAACAAGACGGGCAAATAAACCTTTGCATGCGACACAGCTGATATCGAGCAGAGCAAATGCTTTCTTATGTCCAGATAAGGAACCATGAGCTGCGCCCTGTGACATCCAGAATTTAACTGCACAATGTCCACACATTTCATCTTTAACTGTACAAATAAACCCCGGGTTCCCACGGCTCCAGTGACTATATTTCACCTGGCCGTTTCCTTTGGTTTAATTATCGACATCACAGCTTTATATCACTTTTTGTTTTCCCATCGCAGCACACTAGAATCATTGGAGGGGAGTCAAATCTCTTGATGCCACGTTTGATCTTATCTTTGATTGCTGTACAATGTTTGTGAGAAGCTTGTTGGCTTACTTTTGGTGAAGCCTGCCCTCGATGAACTACTGTATATCTGGTGTTTGTGAAGAAACAAACAATAAACTTTGTGCTTCAATGCTCCCTAAATGGACAGTTTGATTCTAATTACTTCAAAAGAACTAACAAATTTTGTTGGATAGAAATTTGTAAATCAAACCCACAAACCAAAATGAATGAAAGTAAGGGCCGAATAAAAGAATCCCATAAGTGATGATATAGCTATATGATTTGCATGGGCCCAGAGGAAGGAAATTGCCATCATGATCCTGTAAAAATGTTTTGCTTCACAGAGCATTCTGAAAAAATTGAAACTTTTGACAAAACATTCTTTGTACCTTTCTAAATTCATTGAATATCATTCATTATTAATAAAAATATTACACATAAACAATTTAGCTGTATTACCATGACAATGAAATCTCTCTCAGGTACTTGGTAAGCTAACAATTGACCTTGACCAAAATTATTGCTTAGAATTAGAATTACAATTTCTTTAAAAAACCCATTGAAAAAAACCTATGAAATTTGCCCAGGATTCATTTAATTTATTGACCCAGAAAGTGCTGATGTGCTTCGGACAAGGCCTTTGCGGGAGCAGTATTGATGTCACCTTGCCATCATTATTGATATTTAAGATGATAACCAAAATAGTTCCAGCTGGCAGTGTTCCTGTAGTTTGTTTTTTTTTTAGTAGCTAATAGCCATGGGACCTTAGAGAAGACACCATGAAATGAGATGCTTTGATTTACCGTCCTCAAAACTGATTAACCTATGAGACAAGCATCACAATAATGTTTTTAATACAAATTATCTTCACACACATATACACAAGTGAAGTGAGTCTCCAATCATGAGCATTTACAAAAGATTTCCAGCGAAGAGATGAGCGGTAAATGAGTAGAAGTGGCGACAGCACATGTTACGCCATTAACGACACAGCTTCATATATAATACGATATAATATATATATCTCAAATCTCTTTTTTCTCTGTCTTAATAGTTATCAACAAAAAAGCGCCACAAAGCAACAAATGTCCTTATTTCCTCTTCTCTTTTTCAGTAAGTTCAAAAGGTCTCATGGTGCGCAGTTCAGATTTTATCTCTGCTGGTTCTGAAGAGTCCATTGAGTGAGATATTAGGGGGTCCTTCTCAATATTCCTCTTTGATTGACAGGGGCATGGGCGGGGAAACCAGGCCGTTGCTGCTGCTGGTCACCATGGTGACGTTACTGGGCGTGCTGATTCCGGGCGGGGTGGGGGTGGTTGTGGAGGCCTGCTGCGGCTGCTGCAGTTTCTTCTTGTTCACCTTCCTCTCTTTTGCACGACGGTTCTGGAACCAGATCTTCACCTGAGGGAAAACCGCGGCAAGCAAATCCGTCAATATGGCAGAGATCGAGCTTAAAAAACTGGGACTGACAGCTTCAAACTCTGAATAACGTCCACTTTTGACTCTTCTTACTTTTAATAAAATTCATTTAACACTGCAAGAGTTGAACACTGGTAATTTTCCACTGAACACTTCTCCCTCCTGCTTAGTCTTTGTTTTGCAGTCAAAGCAACAAGATGACTCAGTGTAGTTGAGTGAACAAATCATTTTTTACAGTGTTGAACTGTATGGGAGGAACCATTATCCGGGCAGAAGCACTGTGGCGGAAGAGCCTGACTAGGGGACTCACCTGTCGCTCTGAAAGACTGAGAGCCGTTGCAAGCTCTGCCTTCCTGCGGATAGTGATATAGCGGCTGTAGTGAAATTCCTTCTCCAGTTCCAGGCGTTGATGGTCAGTGTACACCACCCTGTACTTGTCTTTCGTCCGGGTCTTTCCACCTGCAATCCAACACAGCAGTGTGTCATTTTACCCACAGGCTCGTCCTGAACTGCAATGATTCTTGCACTGAGCCAAAAACTGAATTGAAATTGTTCAATGTAAAAAAAAAAAAAAAAAAGTTGACTCAAAAAAAATTGAGGCAACCAGCTGCAAGGCATTTTTGAGTTGGCTCAACTTCAAGTTCCAAATTCTGAGCTGGAGCAACCACAGGGACTTGACCTTGAGCTAACTCAAAAATTCTTAGCAGTTGGCAGCCATACTTTTTAAGTCTAGTTGACTTTCTTTTCCTATACACTGTTAAACCGAGATAGAGCGGTACACTCAATTGTTTCGCATAAACTAATTATTTGAAAAAAATTGTGCCAGCTAACTTAATGATATTATAAACATGGTAAAAATAACTTTTTTTCAATTTTTTCCTTATGTTCATTAAGTTGTCCAAACCAGTGACCTGCGCGTAGTGCAAGATGTACACCATGTCCACACCGCCGCCGCAGGTTGCTTCTCCACATCCGCACTGCATCCGCAGGAATTAGATCAAACTGCGGCTGCAGTGCGGACATGGTGTACATCTTGTACTCCGCGTAGGTTACTGGTCCAAACAACGTGCTTAAGTTGGGTAACACAATTTTTCTGTGGCAATGAGGATCCAGAAAACATTTGAGTTCACCACACTATCTTGGTTTTCAGTGTAGAGTTGGGACTCCACGGTGAAATGTTGATCCAACTTGATCCAATGCTTCAGTACATACAGTATATATTTATACAGGCCTGACAAAGATTGCAGGTAATTTGTTGGTGTTGATTTAATGCTGAAATTCCAGTTCCTCTCCTCGAGTTCAAATATAATTCTTTTTATAATTTGCTGGATGTTTAACCAACACCTTAGGATTTGATCAATTCACAGTTACGTGTGTGAGCGCACCCCTCACATTTCGACAATTAATTGATTTTATCTTTTCAAGGGACAACGCTACAGAAATGAAACTTGAATATACTCTAAAGTAGTCATTGTACAATATGTGAAGCTGTGTAGATTTACTGCACAGTCCAAATAACTGAACAAACAGTCATTATTTCCAAGATGGGTGGCAACAAAAGTGAGTACACACCCCAATCGGTGATGGTCAACTAAGCAATGAAACGTCTTATTCATCACGTTCATGCTTTTGTCTGTTTGACTGGGCCATATGAGGTTGTGTAATGTGTTGAAGGTTTAAATTGTGGTGCTTAGGGTGCAATGCTCTCATTCTGGTCACTGGATGGTCAACATAGCACCTCATCGGAAAGAACTCTCTGAGGATCTGAAAAAGAGAATTGCTGCTCTCCACAAAGATGGCTTAAGCTACAAGAAGATCGGTGAAACCATAAAATTGAGCCACAGTACAGTGGCCACGGTTATTCAGCAGTTTTCCAAGACGAGTTCTGCTCGGAACAGATCTCGTCAGGGTCGACCAAAGAGGTTGAGTCCTCATGCTCTGCATCAGGTGCACAAGTTGGCTTCAGAAAACAGACGCAGGAGTGCCGGCAGAATTGTTAACAAGGTTGCAGCAGTGGGAGAACAGCCTATCAGTGCGCAGACCATACCCCGTGCACTGCACCAAGTCGTCCTGCATGGCTGTCGGCCAAGACGGAAACCTCTTCTGAAGCTAGCCCACAAGAAAGCCCAAAAACAGTTTGCTGAAGACAACCAGTCCAAGAACATGAACTACTGGAACCATGTTCTGTTGTCTGACAAGACCAAGATAAACTTGTTCGGCTCAGAGGGTGTCCGGCCTGTGTGGCGGTGCCCTGGTGAGGAGTACCAAGACGTGTGTACAATCAAACATGGTGGTGACAGCATCATGGTCTGGGGCTGCATGAGTGCTCCTGGAGAGCTGCGCTTTACTGATGGAATAATGGATTCTAACACGCACTGTGACATTTTGAAGCAGAACATGATGCCGTCCTTTTGGAAACTGAGCCGCACAGCAGTTTCCAACATGATAATGACCCGAAACACACCTCCAAGATGACAACTGCCTTCCTAAAGAAGCTGAAGGTGAAGGTGATGGTATGGCCAAGTATGTCTCCAGACCTGAATCCCATTGAGCACCAGTGGGGCATCCTCAAGAGGAAGGTGGAGGAGCAGCAGGTGTCCAACATCTACCAGCACCGTGATGATGTCATGGAGGAGTGGAGGAGGATCCCAGCAACAACCTGTGCAGCTCTGGTGAATTCCATGCCTCGGAGAATCAAGGCAGTGCTGGACAACAATGGTGGTCACGCTTAATTTTGACTCTATGGACGTAGTTTGGCATGTTGACGGTGAGGTGTACTCACTTTTGTTGCCAGTCATTTTTGAAATAATGACTGTTTGGTTCAGTTATTTGGACAGTGCAGTAAATCTAACCTGCTACACATATTTTACAATGACTACTGTAGAATATATTCAGGTTTCATTTCTGTAACATTGCCCCTTGAAAAGATATAATAAATTAAATGTTGAAATGTGAGGGGTGTCCTCACTCTATTTATGAGATACTATGTGTGTGTATATATATATATATATATATATATATATATTTCTTTTTTTACCCCCCACTCAGGCTGATCACTGCAACTGAGGTGGGTTTGATTTGTCAAGACTGAAAAGAGACACAACACTGATTAGGTGGATTATTTTTTAAAAACATGTTCATTTTCCGGGACAGCATAGACCTAATTTGTGACAGCAGCAAAATTTCTGGTCCATTTCTTGAGTCAATGCTTTCACAAAAGCACGTATGCACACAAAGACGAGTGATGGGCCCTGCTGGAGCATGGCCTTTTAATTGGGCCGTATATCAAAGTCAGTTTATTCTGTCTTTCGTGGAGTGCGATCCTAAGAGCAGGTCTGGCAACCGAGTTAAAGATTAAAATGCGGAGCAGGATGAGCAACATTTGCTGGAAGTGCGGGATGGAGGGGACAGCAAAAGCGAGAGGAAATCCACTCCATTAAGCCTGTGAGACCAAACTGGCGCCCGCACAGAGCTGATTAATTCTGTTAATCGTCCCATTCATAATTCATTCGGCAGAGAGGCCGTCCTATTTGATGACTGTCCTTATCAAAACTCAGTGTATATCCAATGTCGCCTCCAAACATTCAAAAACTGGGGCAGCTGAGTCGTATGGGTATCGATAAAATGCAAAAGTCTTTGTAGAAAATAAGGATACAGCAATGACTGAGGCAAACCTGCCCATGCAAGAAGATGATTGAAAGTTGCCAGAGGATTGTTGTCTGTCTGTCTGCTACTCTGTCTGCAATGTAAAACCAAATGTTTAAGCTCTGAACATACGTTAAACACTTTTCTGTAACACTTTATAAACATATCAGAGTGCTTAGATTGGGTTTTACAGCGTATTCTACAAATCTGAAAAACGCGACATCCAATGAACATCAGTGTTGTGAATGAGAACACCTATTTACAAAAATAATCACCAGGCATTAAGTTTTTACACACTGGTGTTTAGATTAAAAACGTCACATGTTCGACAGTTTTACAGTGTGAGTGCTGCATATTTGATGTATAATTCTGAACGTCTTTTCTAAGGTGAAGCAACAAGAGCTGAATTATGTATGGATGGTTTTATAATTCATGGTTTAAAGTCAGTTTGAGGACTGATTTAAATATGTATTTTTTATCTATTCTTCCTTCGGTTTTCATAAAAAATATTGCTCTCCTATCAAAAAATGCATTTTAAAGTTTATTTATTCATTTATTTTTTTTTTTTAGCTTCGTGTAAAAACTTCCAGTTCAACTCATTCTAAACTGCAACCTGAACAACTCTCTCTACTGTTCAGCCCATTGACTACTGCATCTAGAGTTAATTCAGCATTGTGTACAATGTAGACTGTAGACTCTTGCTCTGCAAGAGCTGAGTTAACACTGAAAATTATAATCTGAGTCAGACGCAAGTTTGTCTAAATTCTGTCGACAAGCCACTCAAGGGAACATGAGTGATAGCTTTGTGTTGCATCTGTGATGTCACTGCCGATCAAGATGAATTATTTTTCAGTTGCTCCTAATGGAAAGTTCATGGGACAGAATGGCTCAGGCAAGATATGATAAAGTGCTGCGGTTCTAGTTTGGAGTTAATCTGTAACACCGGCTGTAAAATGCTCTGTCTGTGTCAAGGAGATAACCAGGCAAACATGGGTCCAGTTTTAAGTTACATGCTGGTACACGCACAGAAAACATCTTCACCCCTTCAGTCCACACTCTCGAAATAAATATCACTGAACCCTGTGATGCCACAGAAGTTCATGATGGTACTCACTGGTCAAAATAGGTCCTTTAGTGATAACCTTCACACTTCATGTCCACAAAGATTAAATCCTGTAAAATCTGATTTTTGCGTGAATATCTCCGTAAGAAGATTCAAAGTTAGAAAAGCATTTTTTTCTATTTCTTTGGACACTATCACACAGATGTTTTGAAACTGTTGGTTACAGCGTTTCAATAAAGTGACTTCACACTAATAGTGAGTGAAATATTCAAACCCAGGATGCCGCATTTTTATGGTCACAGCATTACATTGACGAGAAAATAACTAGATCTAGTGTCTCGGTTTGTACGCATTTCCCCTTAATTCAGCAGGATATTCCCAGATCTTTGGGAATCTTGAGATCTGCTCCAAAATTTAAAATGGATCTGAAGTTCCACAGGTCTCAATAAAGCAGTTGTGTTCCATGGACTCATATATGGGTTTGTAGATTCATGGGGTTAAAAAGGTTCCTCAAAGGAGACGATTCAAAATACCTGTCAGCTTCAGATTCGGTTTTGGGGCTCAGGGTCCCCAGCATCAGTCCTGGGGACCCCTATGTATGCTCATTTTTCTTCCAACCACAAATGCAATTGTAGTACAATTTTAACAGGCGGTTAATTAATAACAGGCGAAGATAGAAATTAGCCAGTTAGATTAAAGAAATACTAGCTTCTAAATGGTGAAAACTAACTGACCATATGGTCCCGAAAACTAACCATATATGCATGTATTATGCAAGCAAATGATACTGTCAAACCTGTTTCATGTCGCATAACTAAGTTAAAGTAAAGCATTTTGAGAGAACTTCAAACATTTGTGTTGTTAGCAACCAAATGAGCTCTTTTGCTCTGTCTAATTTCATCTGTTTAAAGTGATTACCTGAAATGACTTTTAAAATCTTTTTTATGGCAAACACTGGTATTTCTGTTAAAGTAGAAGCACAAATTAACATCTTGTTAAAATCTGAAAATCTTATGATTGCAGTTGTGAAGGGAACAAAATCCAGCTCCCAGAACTGACTCAGGTGACCACTGATATTGCTGAATACATATTGCGATATCATCAGTATCAGCAAAATATCAACACTGAAAGAGCTAGGTTAACTTCATTTCATTCTCGGTATATTGATATGAACTTGCCAGCGGTGATTTAACAAAGACAATTCTGTCATGCTAGCATGTTTATATCAATTGTCCCCTTCAAACACGTTATAGGCTACCAGAGTACGGTCACTGCAAGAATTAATGTCCCTGGACATGAACGCAATTATCACGACCTCCATTCCAAAGATTAATAAATCCAAGTTCAATCGATGACATCCTTTCAGACAGCGAAGTCTGAGAATCTATCTATCTATCTATCTATCTGCTAAATGAAAACGACCTAAATCGATAATAGTGCACTCAAAATATCTAATGTTCGTTCAAATTTTGTTCATAATTAATCAAATTATTCTTCCATTTATTCATTTCTTTATGTAGACTGAATCCATAATTTTGTTGTTTAGTTGAACATTTTCATGGAATTACCCTTTTTGTGCGTCGTTCTGCCCCGACATCGTTATGTCCTAGCTATCCCGATTTAATAAAATTATTAAGACGTCCAATTTTGTTCAAATCAGTTTATTTCACCCAGCATGAATGAACTACATCAAAGTAATAGATACCCAGTGATCCCCGCCTCGAGACACACAGGGAACAAAGGATGACAACAAAGCAAACAATTAATCAGTGTCGCGCGCCCGGGGCTACGGTGGACAACGAAACGCAAAAAATAAAAAGCCAAAGACAATTTGCATCACAATCTCTTCAAACTATGCGATTTTTTTGTTTCGCTCTGTTCTTGTGCGACGAACTTCCAGTTTTCTCCGTGGAATTTCGTCCTGACGCCTAGTTTTAACTGCCTTTTTCGCGGTTTTCACTCTGGGCTTTGGGAATGAGGGCGCATTTGCACTACTGCCGCTATAAGGCAAAGGCAAGTTAAACTTACCAGATAACGAGGGACTGTCGAGCAGTGCCAAAAATAAAAACAGCAAAAAACGTAGAATTGAAATAATAATTGAAAAAAACTAACCAACGAAATTTTTACATCTAAAAATAGATGTTATAAAAATATACAATTTCTTCATTATTCTAGCCATAGCCTGACTGAAATTCGAGAATGAAAAATAATTTTACAGCCTGAAAATTGTATTAGGCCTATTAATATAATAATATTTGTTTATTGTTATTATTATTATTATTATTATTATTCGTAGTAGTAGTAGTAGTCGTTAACGCCTGGGATTATCAGTTGTAATAGTAGCAGTATTAGCATAATTGTGGTTGTTCCTGTTATCATTACTATTAAAGACGATAAAGAGCGAAAGTGGTAGCAGTTTATGCTATATAACTTATTGGTTTTTATCAGTGAGAAGAAAATAAAATTATACAGGACACTAAAAAGACAGTAAATGGTAAAAAAGACAATAATCGCTGATAAATAATCATATAATTGGGTAGAAGTACGTAAAACAGTATTTAAGCAGTAAAATGATTGGACCTTTTCACCTTGTAAATCCATCACATATAGCCTATTGTACCAATAAAACTGATGAGGTTGCGCTGTTAATTGCGCAGCTTATTCAAGATGAGATGCGCAGTAATTCACGGGGCCATGCTTGTACGAAATCACGCTTTAATTCCCACAAATTTTTTATTAATCAATCCGCAGAATTCACGCACTCGTGAATATTGACCTAGCTGCATTACTAGACATAAACGCAAAGGGATTTATCTTGAATATTTGTCTCAGTTTAGCTTGACTGTACCATGAAACATTTCGCTACGCATGTTTGTGTTACTTGACCCACAGGCCTACCGCCAAACTCCGTTTATCCACGTATAGGCTGTTTGACAGCGTCAATAAACTTTCGGATATTTATATTTCAACCCTGCAATGTCGTTGATTCATGTTTTGGTAAAATCGCCTCGCAGTTACACTCGAAGCAGATATTTCCTGCATTATTTATGACCGCTATTTCCGAGTCTAGCAGCCAGGTAATCACCTGTTTCAACAGAAATTAATGAAAAACAATCATGATGACAGAAATCAAGTCATTACTGACTGCGCTAGCCGACAGCTCTTCAGTGTTGCCTGTATATTCCTTCCATTGGCAAAGCAAGAGGACAAATGCACTTAGCGGACCCGTAAGTGCAGGTGGACAGGTGCAATGCGCGTGTACGCTCATTTCATAATCAGCAATGGCATAATATTTAGTTGCATATGTCAAAATGAAATCGACCCTTTGTGAATGCAAAAATTCCTCGAGCAAAGTGTTTCATACGGTATTTGCAGGTAATGCACGGTGTCATCTTAATTAAAGGCTCGCAATTTCGCAAATTGCAGCCTATGACTAATAAATAAATAAATAAATAAAACCCCAACAAATTAGATTATTATTTTACCATTGCCAGGGTTAAATGTTTATCTTGGTGCACAACGCCCACCGAGATGTCAGACTACCTGTATTTGACGGAGGGGCAGTCCGCCTCATCCAGTCGTACGGGTTTCGCCGTTGAGAATTTGGGGAGAGCTGGCCGACAGATGAATTCATTGGCGGTGGAAGAAGTCCTGGGGGCTGCACGGGAGAAAAATCCGGCGGGCTGAAGCCAAGCTGCCCGGGGTTTGATGTCGCGGGCCCTGTGGATGGCCCGTACGGGGCCCAGTCCTCCCGCGGTGGAGCGTAGCCAGGGTTCCAGGCCCCCGACTGACCGTGGTGAGGATCATTAGCGTTAATCCCCGGGACATGGTGGTATCCTGTGAAATCCGTGTACTGCGGTGGAGGTGGTGGGACAAAGTTTTGAGGGTTTAGGTTGAGGCTCGGGTGTCTCACGGGATTCGAGTACATGCTGGTGTCCTTGTCCAAAAGATAACTCACGTACATCTTTCAAAATGAGTTGCCCTGCGCATAATGCGCAGTCAGACTGAAAGGCCGGTCTATTCCCTCTGAACCAGTTTTATTTTAACCAAGCCACTTCTTCCTGGGTTCCACTAACTATGTTCTTAGTAGCGTCTTGTTTGCCAGACTCACTGCCTGTTAAGAGGTAGCACCATGACGTCAACTTTTTATTACGCCCTCATCTCCCTCCCTTGTGCTGTCCGTCAGTAAAATTAGCATAGAAAGACGGGTTTACATTTCAAAGGCGCTTGAGTCCAGCATCAAAGGTGCCGCGGTGTGTAAGAAACAATTTTACAAATCATGTGGGAGATACTTACAGCAGCACACTTTGGATCTGGCATTGGCTGACTTGTTCTCGGACTGCCCGCGTATTTCCTATCATCGCCGGGGGCAGGACAACAGCTTTTTTGACAATGTGAGGCTACAGGTGGGTTTAGGTGTGCAATCAAAAAACATCTGGGGACCGTGGAAATTAGCCTGAGTGCATTAGATTTATTATGAAAAGTGCTGAGTAAACAAACACGTTTGTTTCCAAGGTTGCACCACTAGTCCTTACGGTTCCATAGGGATACAAAGCTGATGTTAGTTGTAATCGATATTGTTTACTAGACAGATTTCCTTGCAGCATTCAAGGAGAAATTATTATTTGAATGGAATAGGCCATTCATATTTGGTAAAATTTTATTTATTTTTTTACATTTTTACTTTTTATCTCTTTCACGGAGCCTAATTAACTCATCCGTTCAAAATTCAATGCCAGAAAATTAATAATTAAAAAACAGCGCGAGACAAATTTACAGCATATTAAAATCGCTGTTTTTTCAGAAGGTATTTAAAAAAGAGTATACCCAACTTAAATCATCGATTATATTGTACATAAACCCGTGAAAATAAATGCGTGGTTAGGGTAGCTATCATTTAAAAGAGTAAAACCAGCTCTTTCTAATTACACTAAAAAATAAAATTCAGTAGCCTAGTTTTTGTAAAGTATAATCGACCATTAAAGGTTAGACATAGGCTACCTTTTTTACGCTTCAGTGCGATTTTGAGATTTTCTGGGTAAATCAACCCAAAATGCGAGAAAAAGAAGCGCGGATAAATAAAGAGGAAAGAGGCTGAATTTTACCTTCAAAAAAGTCAGTTTTGTAAAACTGACTTTTTTTTGAAGATAAAATTCAGCCTCCTTCCTCTTTATTTATCCGCTCTTTTACACTCAGTCACTCCGGGTCTGCATCGAAGGGTTCCAGTAAATGGGAATTTCAAACAGATCTAGGCTATCGGGCGATAGTCTGCAGCGGGCGCGTGCCCACCTCCTCACGACACGCCTGCCTGTTGAGTAAATGACTAGGGTGGGTTTCACGAGGATAACAAGGACAGACTAACCTCTCCATGCACGCGTTTTATTCATGCCATTCTGCCACCCGAACCTTTAGATTTCCGCTCGTTAAGGACTTGACAGTCAACTTCTGACAGAAACATTGCGCGCGAACAATACATTTCCCAGATTCTGTTTTTTTTCCTTTCTTTTTTTTAAGTCCGGACCATTTTTGATCAGATTTTTACGGACAGATTCTGACTGAATAAAGCTGTAGTTGAAAGGACATGACTAATCCTAAAAACAATCATTTATATTTATATCTTATGCCCTATTTCCATTATTAGAAGAGCGAGAGCAAACATAATAGGATGATGAAAGGTAAAGCTGTGGTAATTACTACATCAGGAAAATAATAGCCTAATGCTAATACTAATGCTAATACTGATGCTAATAATAACAATAACAATAATAATAATAATAATAATAAAGAAGAATGAGCGCCCATATAATTGCAATAAGGATAATAATTTTTTTCTTGTCTGAAGTACTCATAAAAAATTCATCCAAAATTACCCAGGAAGAGTTTATCATTTTAATAGATTACCTTTGTACATTTCTGAACGTGACGATCTTTAGTGTGGGCCAATAATGCAACTCATTAGCCCAGCATCCGCTCTACATACAGGGTAAATGGCAATAATAACAAACCACACATAACCCTGAATTTATTACTCGGGGTTCCAGATAAAAAGAGCTATGGCTGAACGATCCTTTGTGCCCATTTAATTTCCTACAAATCCCATAATTCCTACGGGACAGATTTACTCCCTACATTGCCTTTTGTCAATCCTGACAGAATTTTTGCTGGTTTGTAATTGCTTATACCTATAGTTTATTTATTTTTTTTTTTAGAATTACAATTACAATATGAACTATTAATAGTTTTTTTGCGTTTTATTCCTGTCTGAGTCCTATTTATGGGCTCACTTCATGGAAAATTACTTCCCTCTGGGCTTTTCAGAGCTTTTGTATCCGCTGATGCACTTCCCATCAAATGTCACTGTGGATAAGATCATCTGCTAAATGCTTGTAACATAATGTAAATTAATGTAATACAACGCAGGAGTTTGCAGGTCTGACCACACTGGGGGCGTTTCCCAAAAGCGTAGTTGCTAACTATGTTAGCAATTTACGTAGTTCGTCCATTCATAGACAATGGGTCCAACTATGTAAGTTAGCATCTGTGATTTCAGGAAATGCATCTCTGGCTGACAGAGCACAGATGCGTCTCCGACAGGGTTGAAGCTTCAGGGGATCCCCTTCTGGTTGCCCGGCTGGTTAGCATTAGCAGTTAGCATTTATTGAGCGTGCGTGAACCGCACCACGGAGGGGGGGACCTCCAGAGACGAGGGCGTTTTTCTCTGCGGCCAGTCGTCTGGTCAGGTTTTCTCCAAATCCTGCCCCCCGTCCCCCCTCCACACACACACACACACACACACACACACACACAGATACAATACACACACCCACATACACATGCAGGCACATTATCTCACACATCCTTGCCAGTCATGCATCCACACATACACACACACACACACACACACACACTGCCATGCTCACATATGCTGCTATGACTCCAATCTGCCACAGTCCACATGCTGTAAAAAACCTTTATAACTTTTGTGGTTTCTTTATGTTTGAAGTTGTCAAGTCAACAAAAAAACTCAAATCAACTTTAATACCACCATTTTCTTAGGAAAATTACACTGTTATAAATGGGCACCTTTTTTGCCAGGTATTTTAACTGTAATTTTACAATCAGTTTATAACAGAGGATCCATGTATATTGAATGTAAACCACAGTTAAATGCGCACAGGACTCAACTTACAGTTCAAATAACACAGAGACAATTCATTAATTTAACTGTTAAATTCGATCAATTTATGATGGTGTACAATTAAAGTTCAACTGACAACTCCAGCACAGTGCATAATTTTCCACAGAGCTCCAGCATATTTTGCGTATCTCTGCAACAGTTTGTGTTGAGCGGGTGCGTAGAGATACTGACTGCATGGGTATTGTAGTTATCAGGGCTGAGACGAGAGGACACAGGCGCAGAGAGGAGGGTTGAAAGGACAACAGACAGGGTGTGAAGCCACGCTTAGCACCTAGGAGCCATTTCCTGGGGGAAGCTGGTTGTCATGGAGATGGAGGAGAACAGTGGGTGAAAGTGACCGTGTGACCCCTGGAGTGTGACCTTTCCAGTGTCCTGCAGGTATGGGCCAGGTGGGGAGAAAGAACTGTTAAAGACATGAAACCTTTCTTTCTGCGACCAGTCTGTGTGTAATTTAAAGATCCGCGTTCATGCTCCTAGTGAAAACCAAGCTTTAACTCTTTCACATGGTATATACAGCGTCCTCCATAATTATTGGCATTATTGGTTAAGATGTGTTCCTTATCTTCTAATAAATTCAGTTTTTTTCTAAATAATATAGGACCACAATGAAAAAAGTGGAAAATCATCCTTTAATTCAAGTACATTTATTCAATGGGAAAAAAACCCCACATTAAGAAATTATTCTTTTACATCAAATCATGTGTGCCACAATTACTAGCGCCCCTGATGTTAATACTTTGTACAAACCCTTTTGCCAACAAAACAGCACCTAATCTTCTCCTATAATGTTTCACAAGGTGGGAGAATACAGAAAGAGGGATCTTCAACCATTCCTCTTTGCACAATCTCTCGAAATCATCCAGCGACCTGGGTCCTCTCCTCTGCACTCTCCTCTTCAGCTCACTCCACAGGTTTTCGATAGGGTTGAGGTCTGGGGACTGAGATGGCCATGGGAGGAGCTTGATTCTGTGTCTGGTGAACCATTTCTGAGTGGATTTGGCCACATGTTTAGGGGCGTTATCTTGCTGAAAGACCCAGTGATGATCCACCTTCAGCTTTCGGACAGAGGCCACCATATTTTGATTTAAAATGTCTTGGTATTTCAAAGCATTCATGATGCCATGCACCCTAACAAGGTTCCCAGGGTCTCTGGAAGAGAAACAGGCTCACAGCATCACCGATCCTCCCCCATAATTCACAGTGGGCATGAGGTGCTTTTCTGCATACTCATCTTTTGTGTTCCGCCAGACTGACTTAGAGTGTTTGTTGCCAAAAAGCTCTATCTTGGTCTCATCTGACCAAAGCACACGGGCCCAGTTGAAGTCCCAGTACCGCTTAGCAAACTCCAGAAGTTTGCATTTATGATTGTGAGTGAGAAAAGGTTTTTTCCGTGCATGCCTCCCAAACAGCTTGTTGGCATGTAGATAGCACCTGAAGGTTGTTTTGGAGACTTTGTGACCCCAAGATCCTACCATTTGTTGCAATTCTTTAACAGTGAGCTTTGGAGAAATGTTTATTTCTCTTACCATCCTCCTCACTGTGCATGGTGGCAAAATAACCTTGCCTCCTCATCCAGGCTTGTTTTCCACTGTTCCAGTTGTTTTAAACTTCTTAATGATTCCTCTGACAGTAGATATGGGCAGGTGCAGGCGAGTGGCTATTTTCCTGTAGCCATTGCCTGACTTGTGAAGGTCGACACACATCTGCCTTACTTGAATGGTGTGTTCCTTTGTCTTTCCCATGTTGAAGAGTGGATAAGAGAAATGGCCACTGTTCACGTCATATTTATACCCCAGGGAAACAGGAAGTGATGAATTACTAATTAAATGTTCCTAAATACTCTGATAAACTTTGTAAACTACTGTAGAAATGACAGAAATACTTCAATTACATTTATTTCCTTGGAATTGTTAGGTGTGTCAATAATTTTATGAAAAATACTTTTTTTTCTAGTAAGGGATTTCTTTTCCCTTAAAATTCATTTGAGTTGAAGGTTACATTTTTCTACAATTTTCAGTGTGAGAGTATGCTTCTGCAATAAAAATTGAATTTATTTTAAGGCTTTTAACACATCTTAACCAGGGGTGCCTATAATTATGGAGGGCGCTGTATCATTATTATTATTTTAGTAAATTCACATTTCAAAAACAAATGAACATATTTTCCACTTCAACTGTGTGATCCCATATGAGTGTTTGTCAAATGCAGCAGCTTTATTTGAACATGCGGAGATGTAGGCAGATTTCAGATTTTAGCGGAGATCCCAAGGTTTCCAAAGATCCCAAATACACTCAAAAAAATGAAATAATATGAAATTTTAGATTTACTTAATGATGTTGAGTCAACTGGTTCCACACAATTGCTTTGCATAACCTTTATTTGACTTTTAACATTTTTTACCAGTTTAATTAGTTGCATTATGTAGAATCAGTTTTGTGGAACCAGTTGACATGACATTCAAAAGTAAATCTTACATTTCACAACGTTTGATTTTTTTGAGTTCATGTCCTGCTGTATTACTGGCAAATGTGTAGCCCATAAAATGATGCCCAAGATCTAGATATTTTCTATTTGATGTAGTGCTGCAGCAATAAAAACATGGAGCCTTGGTTTAGAATATTTCAGTATAAGTGTGATGTAGCAACAGAATATGTCTGTGACTTTATCCCATAATATAGAAAAAAAAATGCTTTTTCTGACTTTGAACCTCGTTGACGAGAAATTAAAATTGAAATCAGTTTGAGGGATGATTTTGGGAACTAAAATAAAATAGATGTCGCAAAAAGACGACAGTGTCATCACTATCCCCGCCACAATCAATGGCCATAACTCAGTAAAAAAATATCCTTCGACATCCATTTTCGAACTCAGCGTTAAGCATACAAAAATTCACGCATCTAGGTATGATAGTTTCTGAGAAATCTTGTCCCCATTTTGGCCCAGACTACGGACGGACGGACCCCGATCCAATATCCCCCGTCGCACTTCGCGGCGGGGTATATAATGAGTAGGTTTGATCAACCTTTAATTTAATCAAATTCCAATGCATTATTTCAATATTCTTCTCCTCTGAACTGCACAAGGAGACTTGCGAACACCCGCGTGAACACTAGGAGAACTTGCAAACTGCGCATAGCGTGGATTCAAATACGCCTGACTCCGCCAGCTTTCGTACTTCCACTTAATTTCATTTCGATTCATTACTCATTCATTTCTCTGTGTACGAAGCAAAGCGAAGTAGCAGAGTCTGGTTTTACCAGGCTAGGATTCAACTAGCCAGGCAACAGTGCTAACCCCTGCAACACTGATGAATCAAAGAAATGTGAATACATTTAAGTGGAACATCTTCGCGCTTTCAAATGTCAGTTAGCGGTAACATCAAGCCGTAGTACATCTAGGCGATGGCAGAACCACACCACGTACTAAGCATTCCTCAAAAAGCAGAGAGAATGTTGTATTTTCATTATTTTATTGCTTCTCTTCTATTTTATCACTGTATTGATCATTCTGTATTATTTTATTTACATGGTCAATGGTATGACTTTTTGTGTTTTGACGTGCTGATTGTTTTGATTCTATTATTGAATGTCATGCACTTTGAGCTCCATTTTTTGTGTGAATGGTGCAATACAAATAAAACTTTATTATTATTATTATTATTACTATTATTATCATTACAACGAAATACGGTGGAGGATGGTCTCGTCTTCCTTTGCTGAGCCATCTTTGGGAGGCTTTGAATTCTCATATCCGTTCTCATTACATGGACCGACTCTCATCACCAATGAACGTCAATTGATTCTCATGTCAAGTGCAAGATAAATCGTAACTTGTGCAAAATAAGAGCCCGTTCTGTCACTGTTTTCATTAATATGGCTCCATATCGCAAAACAATTTGGCAAACTTTAAAATGACTACTTATTTATATTTGATGATTTTACTATGGTATTAATAGTTCGATGTTTTACAACAATGCAGTGCCTGTAGGATTAATATTATTATTATTCCTTTTTTAACAATAGGGAGGTCGGATTTTTGAAGCGATAGCTAACTTTTGCGGGTCCGATTGCGAAACGTAAGTCCACATTATTCCACAGCGTGGCATTACCGCACTGGCGTAAAGAAATGCCCAACTCCAATACTCTGCCGGGCAACACTATCAAATATGCTCACACACTTTCAGCCATCTGACAGAATTTTCTACTAAAATGCAAATTCTCGTTCTAAAATCTTTATCAGCTTCGATATCATATTTTTATAGAGGCCTACTTTTAAATGGTTTAGCAAAAAAAAAAAAAAACGTCGGTACGGGATTAAGTATCCAGACAAGAGGCGATAAGAAATTTGTGCTCAAACGGTCAGATCAGCGTATAAACATTAGATATTCTGTTGAGAGACGGATAAGTTACGGGGGATGCAAGGACAGAGAGAGAAAAGGAGGAACAGACAGAGAAATAAGAAAACAACGCTTCAGGCAAGAAAAAGGACAGAAAGGCTGGTAGATGATAGTGACAGAAAGGCTAGAGGAGCTGATTGGGTCGCGAGAATAACAGCTGGGTCGGCATAAAGGAGTCGCTGGGAAACGCAAGATTCGCTCCTGTGAAATTATTTACATGGTCGCATAACCTTTGCAGGCAATGCTGTATAGACACCAACAGACACTAGGTATCTTCCCTGGTGACGCTCTACCAGGCCTGTACTGCAGCCATCTTCACTTCCAGCTTGTTTAGGGGAACGTCTTTCCTTCAGTCTCCTCTAAAGCATTTCAAATGCGAGTGCGATTGGATTCAGGTCTGGGTATCATAAATGAATAGTGCACAGAGATGATGCGTATGCCAATTCCTTTGGAGATTTTTGGTTTGTAAAAACAAAAATTGACTATTAAAAACACGCAAAATTAAGAGGACATTGCACATTTGAAAAATTCCTTGCTAATTATCTGAATAAATATTTCATGCAGTGTAGCTCACCCAGTTTTAAAAATTAGGATTTTAAAAAATTATTATTTTGAGCATGCGCACTCTTTAGGTTTTACATCCACGCAAGTCTTCAGAACTAAGACCCTTGATGAGGTGATGGACTTGGCCCACAGAACAAAATGAGAAAAAATGTCTGACTGTCCGATCAGTTATTGTACTCACTGTGTATATATGATGCTTATGTACGATGTACTGATGCAGATATTCTGATCACATAAAATGATAAAATGTATAATACAATTTAAATGAAGTAAATTAAATGCTACTCTTGAAACCATGTGTGGCACCAGCAGGTCTAAGGGAATTAAGAATATTAATCTCCATTGTTAACCCAGATCCAACATTACATGAAAGGATGAACACATGATACAGATGCGTGCTGCTGCATTAGAAAGCGAAAAGTGGTGCAATATGTTTGAAACAGCTATCGTGTCCTCTTGTTTCGGCTCTACATGCCAAATTGTAATATTCGTCTTGGAACAATGACCAAACACTAAACATGCATATCTTTTGGTCTTGATGCAACGATACATACTTGTGCTTGTGTGCGTGCGCGTGTGCGTGCGTGCGTGCGTGTGTGTGTTCATACGTGTCTGCACGTGGTTACATGTTTGGAGCTGCACTAATACTTGATTTTTGGCCAGACTAGCATTATATCCGTGCAGTGGTGGAGCTAGAACTGGGAATTGGGGCGGCACAGACACATCTCTTTATGACAACAGTTAGTCCTGGCTAGTTCTCAATCGCTTTCCTTAATTAATGCGTTTTCCAATTATCGTAATTGGCAACTAAAGACCACGATTTCTCTCCATGTGCGATCTAACAGCGATGAAATCAGGGGTTTTATTTTCAGTACAGTGGCGGAGTCAGAACTGAGAATTGGGGTGCATAAAACATCCGTTTAAAACAATTATTAGTCCGGGCCTGTTCTCAGTCATTTTCATAATTAACAAAAGGTTCACTCAGAGAGCACTAAACACGTACCAGGTGCTGCTTGTTCTCCCCGATTAGGTGATCATTCATCTGGATGCGTATTTGCTGTATTTAAATCAACAATATTCAAAATTGAATACTTGTCAACTCTCATGCAATTATCTTGAGCCGCACGCTTTTTATAGCCTATTTAACTGCCGAGTGCCACTTTCATTTTTTTTAATAAACCCATGCAATATTGAGAGTGAAAGGAGATATTTCATTGGAACGCGGACCAGTTCAATCAGCGCAAAGCATTGGCTTGTTAACAAGTAAATTTTTTTTTAAGTCCACCACTGTTCGATCGCATATGGAGAGAAACCGTGTCTTCAGTTGCCAATTATGATAATGGAAAACGCGTCAATAAAGGAAATTGATTTAGAACTAGCTAGGTCTAACTGTTGTCATAAAGGGACGTGTCTGTGGCCCCCAATTCCTAGTTCTAGCTCCGCCACTGCATTCATGGATGTCCGCAGCTGAGTGAGTAAGTGAGTGAGTGAGTGAGTGAGTGACACCATAGGTCGGCCGGCCAAGAGCAATTTCTCCACTGTCCATGGCTCTTTGCCAATAATTTCACGCAAAAACCTCAAACGGTATAACGATAAGCCAGGTTTTGACCTAGTCTGGTTATTTTAGCGTAGCTAAGGATGTTTTGGCCAAAAGCAGTTCAAGTGAGCAGTCATTGCACTGGAATATGGCGTGAAAAGGAGAAATTGCCCCCTCTAGCGAAATCAGATCATATGGCAGGCAGCACAACAAAACTGAATTTCGACGTACGGAGTCACTTACAACGAATTTGACAAGGGCGTATTCTTCAAAGGGGACCCAATGTTTATCCAGAAAAAATAATACGTCATTACTTTTTCTGTCTATTTTATTTATAGATTTTTTTTTGGAGAGTACTCCGCTGATTTTTGCCTCTATAAGCTGTATAAAGTCTTGCGTGCAACACAGTGGTGGACCCAGACCGGAAAACTGACTGCGTTCAGGCCAGCGTCCAATCCGAGAAACACGGTAAAACAAGCATTGTTCAGCAGTATGCGCATATACGAGGCGTTATGGTAAAAGCGTAAAAAGTAAATTTTTTCAAAATAAACGCTTGCTTACAACATGCATTATGTCAGTCAGTCTTTCAATAGTAAATGAGTAAATGTATAAAGAAATAAAAACTACATTAATAGCTGCATTAAATATTATGAATTAATATTAAGCTGAATAATACATTGAAAAATAAAGATTAGAAATTAAGATCATCGGGACATGCTGAGGTTGTATTTCAAAAAGATTTTTGTTCCGTTCCCTCTAATTTCAGATTAAAATTCAAGGGAAGCTTCCCATTACCACTGACTGATTTCAATTATACAGGATAAATCATCACCGCAGACTGTGAATGAGACAGTATCAGGACATTCTGATGCACTATTTCAAATTTAAATCCCTTTGATATGTCATGTATTTTTTGCTGTGTTCCCTCTGATTTCAGATTAGAATTACACTGAAAATCTGTTACCACAAACACATTTCACCGGAGAATGATAGCACAATGTTTCAGAGTGTCACTCAGGGGGTATCATGACAAAAAAAAAATTTCACGACAGAGTGATAGCACAGTATCTCAGAGTTTCATGCAGGCCATATCAGGACATTCTGATGTTACATTTCAAAATTAAAGCCCTCTAAAATATCATACATTTGTTGTCTTCCCCCTAATTTTAGGTTAGATTTAAAAGGAAATTACTTGTTGCCACAGACTAATTCCTTAACAGCATGATCGCACAGTATCTCACAGTGTCACTCAGGGGATAAAATGACATTCTGATGTGACATTCCTAAATTAAAGACCTCTAAAATATCATAAATTTGTTGTCTTCTCCTTAATTTTAGGTTAAAAATTAAAAGGAAATTACATGTTGCCACAGACCAATTCCATAACAGCATGAGAGCACAGTACCTCTCAGTGTCACTCAGGGGATATCATGACATTCTGATGGACATTGCTGAATTAAAGCCCTCTAAAATATCATACATTTTGATTGTGTTCCCTCGTACTTCAGATAGAATTGAAAGGAAATTACCTGTTACCACAGATTGATTTCATAACTGCATGATAGAGCACCATCTTAGACTTTGTCAGACAGTATCAGGTCATTTTGATATGTTATTTCAAAATGAAAGCCTTCTGAAAAATCTTATATTTTTTGCAATGTTCCCTTTAAATTCTGATCAGAATGTAAAGGGAATCTCCCAGTTGCCACAAACTTATTTCACTACAGCATGAATGTCCACCACATAATAGTGCAACTCAAAAGAAATCAAGACATTCTGATACAGAATTTCAAAATTAAAGCCTTGTTAAATCATAGAAATATATAACAGAACCAGAGAGAACGAGGAAGTACTTTTGCTTCAGCCAGTTAGCATGTTAGCTTCCTGCTTCCGCGTTTCCCACTGGAGGCAATTTAGTGGCCAAAGACGTGGACAGCTCCATAGACACCAATTGAAAAGTGTGCATGTTTTTCTTGCCAAATAAAGTAAAAACAAAAGAAAATGTATTCAGTAATCCTTCGTTATTTTGCTCTTTGTCTGATGCCACTGTTTGATGTTTTCAAGAGGGCCTGTAAAGTAAGAGCTGATACCAGCTGTTGCTCTGACTGCAGCAGTTCAACGAAAAGCGTGAAAAGTGCATGCGCGGTCCAGATAACAGCGTTGCTCGTCATTTCCCCTCGAAAATATTCGCCAATCTGCTCAGATGACACACTTTCTTGGCCATTTGTGCAGTGTAATCAGATTGGCAATGTTATAAAATGGTGCCAGAAATAAACACCCATGGAACACCATTTTTATAGATGGCATCGGTCAATTCCGTACTTCTTGGGCTGAGGTAGCTAGCCTAGCATCTCCCATTGAAAATAATAGGAGCGTTACTTCCAGTTCTATTTATATTGTGTAAAATATCAGAAATTTGTTTTTGTTATATAATATATGTGCACATGTTTTGCATTTTTACATCTATGTGACTTTATGTATATGCACATTTCCCTCAATTAGCTAATTCAGGGCTCTCAAGTTTTGAATGCAGGCTTGAGTGAGATTTTTTTTTGGGGGGGTGGGGGGGGGGGGTGCATGATACTCCGATTTTCAAAGGTGCGTAGTATCGATGCACTTCGTTACAGTATTTAAGTAGTATACTTTCACTTCGTTACTTTGACACAGGTAACTTAGTTACTCGTTTCAAAATAAAATATAAATTTAATTATTAATTTACGAATTATCTGGATTTGGCGTGTTCGAGACGAACAACGGTGTATCTTTGTGCAGATGTGTCCGCCAGTGGACATGGAGCTACAAATTTATGCACGCAGTTACAAAATTCTATCACCAGATGGCAGACCAGGATCAGTTATTGAACATTCCCAACTGCCAGTAAACTGAAATAAGAAGTGACTCTTCACCCCCCCCCCCCAATATCTGTGCTTTTTTAATTTCATTGGGACTCCCCAGTATACCATAGGCTAAATTAAAGGTATTTGTATCGTTTTGTCAGTCACAAACAAGAGATCGGAGCAGGGTTTGTTTTCAACCAAAATACACTACATGGAGGAGAGAGAGCCCCCACTCTCCCCATAACAAGTTAGAAGTCAATTCATCTAACCATGACCGCCCATAGCTGTTAAATTGAGGTAAAAAATAATCCATAGAGCAGATATCCGACATAGATCCTCGACTTTAATAAGCAGTCATTGAATTAAAAAAGTGATGAAGTGATAACCTGGCTTCGGGCTTCTACTTCTAGCTCTTCTTTGACGAGTGCACACAATAGCATTCGCGTGCGTGTCGAAGACGTGATTATGGTGCTGCTATTTCACCTGGCAACAAGAAATACTATTTTCTGATTGGCTGATAGGTTGCTGATTCAAACAGAGCCATCTGGCTTTGCCTCATCCATTCATAGATTACTAATCTCTTTTACAGTTTATGGTACTAATGTGCGGCGAGTTTTATCACTTCTCAGCGTGAGAAATGTCATGTGTGGCGTGAGAGCGTGTGAACTTATTGAAATGCGTGAGACTTGAGAGCCCTGCCTAATTACTGATTCATTTAAAGCTGCTCAGTTTGACTTGATATTCCATTAGGGATCCGAACAGTGCAGCATTGTTTTTGATGTGGTTTTTATGAGGCGGGGTCAAAGCAGTCAAGCATTTCTTTAGGCCTTTATTACCATTATTATTTTTTATAATTATTGTTTAGGGTTCCAGCAGTGATGATGATGTTACTGAGGCCTGCAGTTATTTAGATGTTACTCTGAGTTCATTGGTAACCTCCTCATTGAGTCTTCATTGCACTCTCGGTGGAATTTTGATAGGCCATACACTCTTGAGAAGGTTCACCACTGTTGCAGATTTCTCCATCAGTAGATAAGGGCTCTCATTGTGGTTTTCTGGTGTCCCAGAGCCTTATAAATGGCTTTGTGAGCCACTCTAGACTGTTAGACGTCAATGACTTTGTTTCCCAGCTGTTTTTGAGTCCCTTTAGATTGTAACATCATCAGCTGTGTTTTGGCAAACTTCCCATCGCCAGACATGTTGTATTTTAGTGATGTTCACATTCAACAGGGCAGGCACTAATCCTGCTTGTGTTTGTTGCGTGAAATTGACTTCAATAATTATTATTCAAAGGGCTTTAATTTTGAAATTCCACAAAACAATGTACTGAAATCCTCTGAGTGAAACTGTGAGGTGTTGTACTATCATGCTGTGGTCAATTTATCATGGTGTCTGACTGTAACTCAGGGATGGTGTTTCATCACGCAGTCGCAAAATCAGCCTGTGGTAACCGGCAATATTCTTTTAATTCTGATCTTAAATTAGAGGGAACACAACCAAAATTTATGATATTTTAGAGGTCTTTAATTCAGAAATGTCCCATCAAAATGTCCTGGTATCCCCTGAGTGACACTGTGAGATACTGTGCTATCATTCTGCGGTGAAACGTTTTTGTGGCAACAGACAGTGTCCTTTCAATTCTATAGTGAAATTAAAAGGAACATAGCAAAGAATACATGATATTTCAAAGGGCTTTGATTTTGAAATGCCACATCAGAATGTCCTGATATGTAATTAGTGACAGTGTGAGGTACTATATAAACACTCTGTTGTGAATAAGGTCTGTGGCAACAGGGAATTTCATTTTAATTCTAATCTGATATTAGAGGGAAAACAGCAGAAAAGACATGATATTTCAAAGGGCTTTAATTTTGAAATGCCACATCAGAATGCACTAATGTCCACAGTGTCTCACTGTGAGGGACTGTACTATCATGCCGCGCTTAAAGTAGTCAGTGGCAACTCCGAATTTCCTTTTAATTCTAATTCGAAATTAGAGGGAACACAGCAAAAAATACATGATTTTTTAAAATCTAAAATACCATATTAAAATGACCTGATACTGTCTGACTGAAAGTCTGAGATGAAGTTCTCTCATGCAGTCGTGAAATCAGTCTGTGGTAACTGGCAATTTCCTTTTAATTTTGATCTGAAATTAGAGGGAACACAACCAAAATTTATGATATTTTAGAGGGCTTTAATTCAGCAATGTAACATCAAAATTTTATGATATCCCCTGAGTGACATTCTGAGATAATGGGCTATCGTACTGTAATGAAATTTTCCGGTGGCAACATGGAGTATCAATGAAATTATATCCCCTTCGGGATATTATGGTTTCACCCCACCCGCCGCCACATCCACAGATTTTAGCCATTAGCGCGATAACTCACACAATACTTTACATTGGCTTCTCATTTTTAACATATAGATATGGTAGAGAGGGTGAACTGATTAGATTTTGAGCAAGTTTGCACTCCTAGGTTTGCCACTAGGTGGCGCTATATATTGAAAAAATCAGTTTTTTAACCATATCTATGGAACAATTACTTACACAGACCTTGAATTTGCCTCATATTGTAGGTCTAGTAAAGGGGAATCTAATAAAGGGGGCTTCGAGGATTGGGGAATTTCAGGGATACACCCCTTGCTGTAGGCTGCTGACAGCGTAGGCCTAGTTCTAATCTGAAATTAGAGGGACCACAGCAAAAATATACATGCCATTTCAAAGGCCTTTAAATTTGAAATAGTACATCAGAATGTCCTGATACTGTCTCACTCACAGTCTGCGGTGATGATCTATTAAATGTTATTGAAATCAGTCTGTGGCAACAGGGAGATTCCTTTAAATTGAACTTCCCCTTCACAACAATTATTAGTGCTGACTTATTCTCAGTCATTCACCCTTATTAACATGATTTCCCATTTATATGATAACTTCATTTGTTATTAAAGACAGCTTCTTTCTTAATGCAGTCTGAGGGCGACAAAAAATAAGTTTAATTCAGTTCAGAAAAATGATTTACCCAGAAGTACGCCTATGCTTTACAAAGGGTAAACTGCCCTGAAACTTCTACGCTACCTTTAGGCAAATCGGCAATCTAACTTGCACTTCATGACCTTTTTAATTGCTTAAATTAAATCAAGGACAAACATTAGAAACACCATAACACAATTTTGAATAGGACTGATTGAAATTCACCAAATTGCGCGTCCAAATGAATGATTATCGTCTCACCTTAACAAGGAGAACTAGCAACGTCTGATAGTGAGAAGCGTTTTAAGCAGTGAATGCATAGTTGCTTTGGAAAAATGAGTGAGGAAAAAGTCAGCCATAATTGTTTGAAAAGGATGCTCTGTGCCAACCTAATTTTCCAGTCTGGGACTGTCACTGGTACCACAGCTTGCTTCGAGGTCATGATGCTACCTATCCAGGGGTGTGTTTCCCAAAAGCGTAGTTTCTAACTAAGTTAGCAGCTTGCATAGTTCGTCCATTCACAGTCAATGGGTCCAACTATGTCAGTTAGCATCTGTGATTTTGGGAAACGCACCCCAGATGGATGAGAGTGGTTGGTGGGACTCTTCTCAAGCCATTTTAAAAGTGAGTTTTTTCGACCTTCTTTGGGTATGGTCTTATATACAGCTTCACCATACAGCCCACTGTGAAGCTACATATCTTTCAGGCATCATCGCCAGTTGAAGCATGGAGCTGTGGCAGGCTGGGGGGGGTTTCACATTCTGCAAACAGAGTAAAAAATAAATAATCCGTCCAGAGGGGATTTTAAGGTCATTGGAACTAACACGGTTCCTGAGTTTTCCAGAACACTGTGCCTAGGTGAAAAACACAACACATTTCTGTTATTTCAGAAATGCTCACTGGACAAGGACATGGCTGCACGCATGTATTCGGCCTCTGCAACGCTTTATCTCTCAGTAAACTCTAAAACAGGGCTCCCCAAATCTGGCCCTCCAATCCAAATCCAGCCCTGGTTTTCTCTCCTCCCAGGCAACTAAGTGAACAATTAGTGCTGATAATTGGCCAGACTCTTTACTCCTAACTCTCACTGGACCAGGCGACCTTCTTCAACTGATCAAAGGTCCATTTCTGAAGCTCAAGTGCCCATTTGGGGTGCTTTAATAGGTGGGCAGAGTGGGGTGCTATAACAGAGTGGGCACTTCAACTGGTTTGCGAGTTAGGAAGTGCAATGATGAGAAGGGCATGATGTCGCGTGTTGTGACACATTCCTTATGTGAATATTATTGACATTTTCAGCAACTTGTGCCACAGTCGCCCTTCCGTCAGTTTGGACCAGACGGGATAGCCTTCATAGCCAAGGTGCATCGGTGAGTCTTGGGCGCCAAAAACCCTGACGCTGGTTCATGATTTGTCCAGGTCCAGCGACTTCAGAGATGATCCACCCACTCACTAAGCCATAACGATTTGGCGCTAGTCAAAGTCATTCAGTACCCATTTCTCCTTCATCCAACGCACTGAATACGAGAACCAACTGTTTGCTTACCATCTACGACCTATCTGTAGACCACGCGATGAGCCGTTGTTATCAAAAAATCAACTTTACTCGCTATATCAGTGCATGGTTTTTATGTTTAGGCTCATTGGTGTGTATGCACCCATAATGTGTGCGTACAACATATTGATAAATGTAGACGTAATATCTCCAGCAGAATTGCCAGAAAGTGCTACGTGAAACAATCATCGATTGCAGTTAGTAATAACGACAAAGCAGAAGTAACTGATTCCTGCATTAAACCTTAACTCAGTTTTAGCTACAGAATTCTTGTTTAAAAAGCACATGACAGAATTATTGAGCATTCCACTGTGCTAAAACATAGGGTAGGAAAGCAGACTGTGCAATAATACTGTTAAACATTACATTGCCTACCTGGATTATTTGGACATGTAGGCCCTATTTAATTGAATTTCTCCAAGTAAGTGCACTGATCTTGTTACTGCCACTCAGTCAATGGATATGAAAGGAGAGATGTAAGCAGGGAAAACTGATCTGAGATCAGTGTGCAGGCTTAAGGGGCTTTAACCCCATTCTGCAGATGTGGCTGCCCGCGGACATAAAGCTGCTCTATTTATGCATGCAGTAACACTTTTCTATCACTAGAAGGCACACCGGGATCAGTTATTGAATATTCACTAGCAAGCCAAGCTCGAACACGGTTTAGAATATGGACGAGTTCCCCATTCCTGTTTTTCAGGAGTTGCCTGAATAAAACTCCTCAGTTAAGCCTGATGGACAACTGCTCAATGTACTTGCCCATAGTATCTATCCAGCAGTTCAAAAAATGATCTCTTGTGACAGAAAAAAACTTTATCCTCTGTAGCAACCACTTCAGCCACAGTCTGCCAATGGTATCCCAGTTAGTAGTTAAGAAAAATCAAAAATTTGACATGGTATTGATACTATCTCATTTTACTGTCAATTGTAGCCATCACATATAAAAATGCATATTTCCCTACTGTGGATTTACGCGTGGATTCCTCCATTGACCATTTCAGCGCTCCTTTATATCCACCGAAGTACTGGTGTTGATAACGAATCACTCAATTATATACTCAGGCTCATCTGCATAACTGCACAGTTGTAGTTCACGCCCTCGAGAAGCTTCCCCAGTAATGATGTATTGATTGACTCATTTTTCTAAATCCAATTTCTGAGTGTTTCAACTTTCCAAAGTAACTAAAAGACATTGATTGGGCAAACAGAAAAGTATCGAAGCCTTTGTGTATCAGCAAGGTAGACTGTATCCTCTCAACATTGCGCATGATTGCGCAGCTGAAAATAACGTGACATATATATTAAAAAAAGACTCCAAAATCGGCCCGAATGTTTAGTTACATTTACAGGATTTACAGTTGGGTGCAAAAATTTGGGGTACCCCTGGTTTAAATGTCTGTTACAATTAATTTCCAAGTGATTGAAAGCAAACCTGAACACTGAATGAAACAAAGTTTAACATGACACATTTCATCACATTTTAAAGAAAGAATAATGTTGAGGATTATATTTCAATATTTCTCATCTTATTCATCAGTAGATCAAATGCCATGTTGAATAACCATTATCAATAATCATAATCAATAACCATATTATGTAAGCAGCAGTAACACACACACACACACACACACACACGCACAAACACACACACACACAACATAACACTTATACATACAAGCAGTTCACGCACAAATGAGCAGTGCACACAGATACATGCACAGGCACAAGCAGCACATGCGCACACACACACACACACACATACAAGCGATTCCGTTCTCACATGCATGAGCAGTTCACACACATAAGCAGCGCGCTTCAGTAGCTTTGATTAGTAAGCTGGCTTCTGTTTAGTTGATTCAAAAATATTCTGTAGCTTTAATCAATATTTGTTCATTAAAATCATAAGTTGTTACTGAAAACATAATCAATCGAATCATCTATGTATCTACTTGTATCCTATTCATCTGACTGTGTCTTTCCACCCTTATACTGTAATTTTCCGCACCATTTTTAGCATATATTAATGTATATTCTTTTATTTTTTTTAAATACCAACATTTCTTTGCTCCACTATGGTTTAATAAACAAAGCTAGAGAATGAAAAAACGTTAAAGATAAGATGGTTACAACCCATGTATTTTGATTGGAGCAAAGTTGGTTGAGTTTTTCTCATAAATATTGTAAAGAATGTAAAGAACGCCGAGTTAGCACTTCTTGGCCAAGGACTGCTCACCGGGTTTGGATTATTACTTGATTTGAGGCTGGGAATCAAGACGGCTTCTGAAGATTTTGTCTCTCTCCCAATTATTCACGAACAAGGGGATCTCAAAAATATGTAAACATCTAGTCGGGAAACCACAACAAATTTGGCCAGCCGTCGGCAGAGGTTTGTTACACTCGGAAGGGTGGACGGTCTTCCGGTGCTCAGAGATGGTGCAGGGAGCACACATGCACACCCTAAGCTGCTAGCAAACTAAGGATAAGGTGAGCAATTCAATTAATTTGCTTGAATTATCTTGCTCAGATAGATAAGTAGGGGTGTTGTTTTGTGTTGTCCCGGCCCTGATCTTCGCACCAGATCTCGGGCCATTCTATCTGACATTTTTTTTTGGTCTTCCGGCTCTTGCCATGACTTCAATTCTTCCATTTATTTTCAATTTTCTAACGATGTTTCTGACAGTAGAAATGGGTAGTTTGAAACGTTGTGAGATTTTTGTAGCCCTCTCCTTGTTGGTGGAAGTGAATTATTCTTATTTTGACATCCTTGGACAACTGTTTAGAGGAACACATGGGGCTCTAATTTCCTGGCGCAGCGCAGGTGGCGTAGCGAGGCGCAGCCCACGCAGCGGTAATTTCGTATGGCGCAGCCCGCGTAGTGGTAATTTCGAGAGGTGCGCAGCCTTCGGTAGACGAAGATGCGCTGAGATGGGTGTGGCGGCGTAGTAGGGGGAGGTGTCACATATTCATCAAGACGCAGTGACAATTTCGTAGAAAAAGTCTCCGCTGGAGTTGCGCAGAAAACTCGCCAGCTCCAACCTGGTTTAATTTCCGTGCAGTGGTAATTTGGCTGACCGGCGCAGAGTGCGCACACGTCACCGAAATCTCACAGACAGGTTTCCAGAATGTCAGGCACATTTCAATGCAAGAAATAATTAGAGGAAGCACTATTTAATGTAGCTATCTGAGTAAGGACATAAATTATAGTATCTATATCGATTGTCCTGATGTCAGATTAAAGGCGGTTGCCACGCGTAATGGAAACTTGACCTGGCTTAATCAACGCAGCTGAGTCTGTGATGCAAACTAACGACTTCACATCTTTCTCAGCCAACCAATATATCGAATGCTTGCGTTCTATGCTCAGTAAAGCCGCTTGCACACTGGACGCGAAACAAATTTTTCGCACGAATGATTACAGACAAAGTCAATGCAAAGACACGATAATCGGACAGGGTTTTAATATGTTTTTATATGTAAACAGGGCTATGTTTGTGTTCGACCTTCACAAAATGCAAATTGATAGCAATCGACTTTTCTTGGTCTTTTTAGCCTGTTCGTCTGTTTTCTTCCGTTGAAGATAGACAGCAGTCTTTATTCGATCTTTCTTTTGAAAATTAGTCAGATGAATCGAACAGATTCACGCTTTATTTCCACAGCAGAGATAAAAGAGTGCGTGAGCAAATCAATTCCATGACCATTGGCAGTGTGAAGAAATTATCGCATGCACGATCAAGACTGTCTGATACGAAATGCAAAAATACTCCATGTCCACCAGCCAGCAAAAAGTAAAAGTATTGATATGAGAACAGATTTATAACGAAATAAAGAATAAAAATTTATCAGCAACAAACAGGATATCCAACAAAGATGACCCGCCAATAAATAAATTCCAGTGTTCATTAGATGCTCTGTTGTTCAAATGTTTCTTTTTATTCTTTATTTCGTTATTAATCTGTTCTAATCGTCCTATTTTTTTTGGCTGTCAGACACGGAGGCATTGTACATTGTCTCGCGCCAGTGTCGACTCACTTCATTGAGCAGCTTAAACAGAAACATTGATTGAAATTCTTGGTACTCATCTTGAAGAACTGAGCCCTCTTATCAAAACATTCACGTTTAATATCTGAAAGAGTCAGTAGATTTGAAGAAATTGAAAACAATAATAGACTGTCGGACACAGAGATTTATTAAAACCCTCTCAGACTTTTGGACACAAGATGCAATCTGTCGAGCGAAAAATTCGTTTCGCGTCCAGTGTGCAAGCGGCTTAATACTAGGCTACTATTATTGTCACTTAGGTTTTATCGTCTTTAGTGGGGGAAAGAATACAGCCTGATTGCTATGATGTCGTACTGAGTTAAGATCACATATTAAAAATAAATGTGTGACGTATCTTGCATTGTTGTCCATGCATGTTAATCCCAAAATTTAAAGCAGGAACAGTTTGTAATAATAGGAACACGCTATCCATCGTTTCTCTTGCCAGTGAGCAAGATTTGACTTGGCTCTGTCGCCTTCTTTGCCAACTTGCGAAATACTACATCCCTGCAGGCCTGGAGGCTGCACTTTCAGGACCGCACTTCCAGGACCGCAGTTCTAGGACCCTGGTGTTTTTGCCACAGCGCCAAATCCCGTTTGGAGGCTGGTTACGGCCTGGAGGCTGCACTTTCAGGACCGCAGTTCTAGGACCTTGGTGTTTTTGCCACAGCGCCCCCTCCCGTTGGAGGCTGGTTTCAGGACAGCAGTTGTTGGACCGCAATTTCAGGACCTTGGCTTTTTAGCCACAGCGCCTCCTACTGACTTAAATGACTGCCGCAACCAAATACTTCTTGTTGTGGGTTTCAAAATTTATTCCACCAAATACTCTTATCGTTTATTTTTGTAAAGTTGGATTACACCCAAATACATTGATTCATTATTTATATTTTTAAAGGTTGATTCTACCTAAAAAAAATTGTTCTTTATCATTTTAAAGGTTGATTCCAGCGAAGTAATATTTTGATTTATTCGCCATTTTAAAGGTTGATTCCACCCAATTAATACTTTCTTCCAAAGACTTAAATACATATTCCATACAAACACTACTTTGCCATGAAATTGACCGTAGTTGCAAAGACTTGAAAATTGTATTATTAGCAGAATTAGCTAATGATACTGAGGGAAAAAGTGAAAGCACATACAGACCTCCATGTAAAAATGTGCCTTAAAAGACACAGACTTCTGTTATGATTTGGTGTGAGATAAACAGAACTGATCTATCTATATTTCAACCAGATATTTTAAAGGTTAGAAAGAGGCAAGAAACAAGAATGAGTCTACATTTTTATTTTATCCACACAATGAACAAATATAAACAATTATATATTTGTTTATAAACAACATAAACATGCTGGTGGCCACAGGAGTGGGAAGGCTAGTAGTTGCAGGAGCTGGGATGGTGGGGGTTACTGTAGCTGAGATGACTGTCGCAGTTGGAGTGGAGTTGGTGGTGGTAGATGGAGCTGGGATGCTGGTGGCCACTGGAGTGGTAATGGTGGTGATTGCTGGAGCTGGGATGGTTGCAGTTATGGCCGAGGTGTTCTTATTGAAAAAGAGACAGATGATTAATGAAGTCCTGTTTACGTGAAACTGTTGACTGGCAGTAGATGCAGTGGTAATGCCACTGTGGTCAGCAGTTTAACCCACATCTGTGAACAGTGTACCCTGTAACATTAATTATTATATTAGTATATTATTCAAAAGTGTGTCTCAGAATCATTTTTAATAAAGGGGTATGATAAATATTGATGCTGATGAATATCTACTCAAATTGTTGTTGAACCTAAACATGATGTCAAAGGGCTGAATTAGAATTTAGAGGCAACATCTTATAAAAGTTTAGGTATGTTTGTGAAGTTTCTGGATGACCAAATAAATGAGCATTTGAAGAGTCAGAGTTAGTGTTTGATTTCATTGTAATACTGATGTCAGATTTACTTGCTTCAGAACTTAGGAAAATTAAGTCATCCATCTTTACTCACTTCATCAGAGCCCTGCCGATCCTTGGATTTGCATGAACTACATGTTATATGAAGTTATTTTTAAAATAAAAAAATTGTAAAATGATCGGTTGGCTTACTGGTATGGGCTATGATCAGGCAAGAAATTAGCTCATATTAGTGTTCACTAACAAATACCCATTTCATTCAGACACTAACTTAATTTGCATTTCCTGTGACAATGTTCTCAAATGTTACCTTCATGGAGAGTAGCTCTGTTGAAATGGCTCTCCAAATGAGCTTTCACTTTGCTTAACTTCGTTGGGTGGAATACAGTTGAGCGACAGAATGGGCAATGAAATTGTCTGCAGCATGAAGTGCATCTTGAGATTTCCGTCAATGTTCTGCCATCCTGGACAGTTATATGCATCTTTAAAAAAAAGAGATTACATTATTAGTCCAAAAAAAATTCCGATAATTTCATAGAAAATCTAGAAAATCGTATTTTCTTTGCTGACTGCTGGAATGCACTTAAATACATTGCTGAAAATTTAGAAAAGCAAATGCAAACTACGTAAGATTAAAGTTTATGGCACAAACATTGTTGATAAAGAGCCCTAACTTCAAAAAGCTTGTACATGAATGCTAAATATAGTATTGTAAAAAAGAGGGATATTTGAAACAGCATAAAATGAAGAAAAACATACATTACAAGCAGATAAGTTACAATGCAGGTGGATTTTTTGACATTTGCAAGAAAGAGGAGAGAGAGGTTTTTATCATCCTTTTAAGCTGACTAGAATTAATTATAGAAATATGATTTGTCACTGACAATTAGGACACAGTTAGGCTTACCAAATCATGCCTTGGTTTCACAACACAAATGTTAATACACAGTCAGCATTATACGGGTGAGGTTAATTATAAGTGACCACAACCAGCTGCATAGTTTTAAGTAATCCTACCTGTTGATTGTGAAATGACAGTTGTCCAAAAGCTAAATAAAATAGTTGTATCAAACAATAGTCTTGGCCGAAAGGACAATATGGTGATATTAAATAGTTAGCGTTAGCTAAATACGTTATATTAAACATGCTAACACAGTTGCAACAACCTCTCATAAACTTATTAATGTTGCACTAAGCTAAACTTGTGCAAACTTACTACATACTTTGTTAAGCCGACGTTTATTTTCCAGTTAAATTCATGCAAAGGACTTAATTTTTAATGTCAAACAAATAAAACTTTCTCAGTACTCACTTCTCAGTTTGTTGCTCGTCGTCATACTCCTTGTCATCTCTTTGTACAAGTAATGCAGCCTCCTAAGGTGAGTGGCGCTGTTTGGAGAAACCAGGGGTCCTGAATGTGCGGTCCTGAAACTGCGGTCTCCGAGGTTGCAGCTATACCCTACTCAACTTGCACTGGAAGGAGGGACAGAAACGGGACACAGGAGTACTTACGCCAGGCTACGCCGGGCACGAAATTGCCACATACGCCTGGACACACCCCGTTGGGGCGGCGCACCTCCCATGCGCCGCGCCTGGTCTACGAAATTAGAGCCCATGGTTTTTAACACCAGCCACCACAGTCGGATACTTTAGAATTTACTTCAGAATATATAGTTCAACTCTGGAATTATATTAACCTGACTCAATGAAGCCCTAACGAGTAAATCACCTGGGTCTGGGCCTTTGTAATCGTCTTCTTAAAAGGTAACAAAGAATAATCTAAAGGGGTTCCTAAACTTTTGCACAGGACGCTTTTTCCTTTCTCATCATTTAAAAACTTGGAAAAATTAAAATAAAAAGAAACCTTGCTTTTAAATTTGCAGAAAGGTGTCATGTTTAACTTTGTAGTATTTAGTATTCAGGTTTGCTTTCAATCACTTGGAGGTTAATTGTAACAGACATTCAAACCAGGGGTGCCCAAATTTTTGCACCCCACTGTAAGTGAGGTAAGGACATAGACAATGGTAATTATTCCTGATGAAACAGGACCAGAGGGTTCCGTCTACTGGACACATATGTCTAAGGAGGGATTCAATAAAGAAAGGTTATGCTGCTACTGTGGTAGCATTTTGCTCAATGTGGCTTTTTCTTTTGGAAGTTTCGTATTCGATGAAATTGAATGCCGAGGTTTTTGGACATTCAAAATGTGAACTGGTCAAGCACTTCGGTAGACCCCCTGGTACGTTCATTGCACCATTCTGTTGAATCTAGGGAAGCATACATTGCCTGATTTTCTGTATTTTCTGTTAAAAAAAGATACATTTCAGATATTACTGAGTAAGTGAGTTTTACTTGCTAGTTATAAGTTGTAGAAAGTGTTTATATAAGGTTTTGAGCTTGGAGGTGGGAACTGCTAGCTTTTCATTGCAGGGTGAATGTTCTGGCCGTTTAATAAGCAATGTATTTAATAAGTATGTGTTCTGGCTTGAGGGACTTTGAAGAAAAATGGACAAAACTCAAAAATTTATCATGGAGGAAAGGCATGTTTTGTGTTTGGAGAGGTTACTCGTGACCAGTGATGTCCAACTGCGCCAATATTGATAAACTCATGCCAAATTCAACCAGAAAATCATTAGTTCATATTTCATGTGTCAAAAGTTGATTTGTGTTAAATATATGATTATATTATGATTTCACAGTGCGCCATTTTGAAGGATCTTAGACTTTGTGCAGCCACCCGGATAGCTGTCTTATTTGGGTCCTCGAGAGTAGGTAAGAGAGTAGTAATTTAGAATTCAATGTTCAGATGACTTGCACTTGTGGTCAAGGAGTTTATGGTCTCAGAAATGTATAGTTTTAAGCCCCAGCAATTTTTCAATTCTCAGTATTATTATTATAATTTTTTTTATTTACAATTTCAACACTGAATTTTCATGAAGATTTTTTTGTGTTTGCAGCCCTTTTTCTCGACTGAAATTGTAAAAATAAAATGAAATACGATGTAATTCTGAATGATTCAAGTGTCCTGACTCAGTTGAACCATTCCCTTCCTGCCTGTGAAGCTGCAATCTTGAATTATAAAGCCTTAAATAAGACGACACATAAATAAACAGATTTGGCTTCTGCACAAAGAGGTTAACGATACTGACCATGGTGACATGTCAGTGTACAGCCAACAACCCCTGGAAAAAATTATAGAATCATCACACGTACAGGATGTTCATCTAGCTTTCTTACAAACTTTATAGCAAATGATCAAATCGTAGATAAGAAACAAAGTCATTTTGTAAGGATTTGTGGCTTCATGACACACACCACAAATAATTACCTTGAAATTGGAATTTCAAAAAGAGATACTAGCACAAATCTGAATATGCAAATTACCCTGCTGGCAAAAGAGAGTGCTTGCTGACCTTGATGTGGTGTCTGAATTGGCTAATAGGGAGAAAGCACGGCATCAACAAGAGAGCCAGCCATTCAAACAATGAAAAGGATTATAAAACTGCTCCGAGTAGGAAATTCAGCACAGAAAGCAGCAGACGATGTTAGTTGTTCCCAGTCAGCTGAGTTGAAAATTTGGTGCAAGTAGAAACAAAATGAAAACAGCATAAAAGGAAAACATTCCAGTAGACCACGAAAGGCGTCAAAGCGTCAGAACAGAAAACTCAAAGTGATATGCCTTGAATTTAGCAAAAGCACTACAAAACAAAGTAACATGTAAACAGAAGCAAGCAAAGTAACAGAGGGCTTAAAGAGAAGCAATCGTGGAGTGTGGGTGATTGGAAGAAAGTGATATTCAGTGAATCACAACTTTGCATTGGCAAGATGACTGCTGTAGAAAACAAGCAACTTACCCCAAGTATTTATGATATGGGGGTTGCATGTCATGGAGCAGGGGAGATGGCAATCATTACCTCAACAGTCAATGCTTCAGAGTACTTTGAAATTTTGGACCATTTTCTGATTCAATCAATAGAAAATAGGTTTGCGATGATCAATTTTTTTCTGGCCGGGGATTATAATAGACCATAGAAGTCTTCCGGCGAATGACCGCATCATTTCGTCCGTAATTTCGCAATGAGTTACCTATTTGATATTGAAACTCTACAATGCTTTTTTCATGTTAAAGCAATTCCTTATTCGTCGACTGAAAGCATGCCTTTTAAAGATCTCTGGCTCGCCGTTTTAAAAACATTACCTCACTGCAAAAACCGCATTTATGCGGAAAGTACACATTACCAAGGAAACCGTGAACCGTGTTGTGAGTCTGAAGTCGTGTTTGCAGGTGTTGGGTCCAACACGGACATGCCAGGAGGAGAATGCATCAGGTTTAAAAGACTTCTCTGTGCGCTTACACTCGTGTCTGGGGCTCTTAAATCTCCCATTTCCTGAGGAAGGCTCCATCCAAAACCAGTAACGCATGCTGACACGAGGCATGCGGGTTCATTCTCCGGGGCTTCAGCAAACGTCTCATTTTAGCTCCAACCGAATATTTTTTCCCCTCTCAAATTTGTTTTAAACAAACCCCGTTTTTGACTGCCTCCTTCCGCAAGATTTAAATCTCTGCAAGATTTAAAGCTTACTTGAGCGGGTTTAGAACGGCTTAGTCCATTTATAAACATTGTTAGTCTATGAAGCTTTATGTCAGATGGTTTGATATCGCAAATGCTCCCTGTTCTCTAATGTGACAGCCTTCCGCTTGATGTCTTCCCCTCAGCACGCAGAAATTTCAAGTATTTCATACGGCCATCTGCTGCTTGATTTAAACACCCAGCCTTGCTTGTGAACTGAAGGCCCTGACCGACAGAGAAGACATTGGCCTATCTTTGAAGGTACATTTGTGTCTTTATAATTCAATCAAAAAAAGGGTTGCTTCAACCAAAAAACATATTTTGAATAAAAAAATAATAATAATTCATTCAAAGAAAAAAAAGTACTTGAATGCAAAAATTCAATTGAGTCCCAAAAAAATTGCATTGTTTTCCTTTGATTGAAAAGGTTTTACTTTGATTGAAGTGAGTTATTATTTGATGAAAAATATATTCTTTTGGTTGAAGTGACTTTTCTTTTTGATTCCATATTATGGGTAGGACATTTGTGTCTTTATTATTCAATCCCAAAAAATATCACTTCAATCAAAAAAAATGTTTTCAATCAAAGAAAAAAAGTGTTCAAATGAATTTTTTTGGGTCTCAATTTTATTTTTGGATTCAAACTATTTTTTTCTCTGATTGAAGTGAAAAAAGTTTTGAAGTCTTTTTTTCGATTAAAGTGAAAAAAGTTGAAGTCGATTTTTCCCCACAGTGGGCGGATGCACCCCATTGGTCAGACATGTTTGAGTGACAAGTGTCTACACCAATGACGTTTGAAATGGGAATCTCTTTCTAGAACAAGGAAGTCGCTATTTGCAATGTACACACTCTAAAATGATGGGTTGATTTTATTTAACTGAACCGAAGGATTGCTTGAGTTGGGTAAATTTTATGGGTTGTTTTCTGAAATATTGGATAATTTGGTCTAACCCTTCCTTTGGGTTGTCAAAGTGACAGTTATGTGCCTGTTCTTCACGCGCTTGGTGCTCCCCTCTCAGACTCAGAGGTCTCCCGTGGAAGAAAAATTAGCAATGGCAAGAGTTACTGGAAAGACATGTAAGTATCTTATATTTCAGTTGTGTTCTTTTCATCCATTTTTGAGAAAAGGGATGCAAGGCTTAACATAGGTCGAATTATGTATCCGTCAGATCGATCTTTACACTAATTTACATCGACAAAACCGTAGTTCCGCCATCATTTTTAAGTTTTCTTCGCGTCAGCTATTTATCCAGCTGAAATAAGGGTTTGCGTTTACTGAAACTTCAAGTTAAGAACCGAGAAAAGAGTTCTATGATGATATGTTAGTTAGGTTTGTTTGAAGTGGGGGGTTTTTATTGGGGCTCTGGCCAGCTAATTTGACATTTATAATGACCAAACTGTGCGTTATTATGGGATTGTGTTAAGGCAGCGATTGACTGAGTTGCTAAGTTGCGAGCTAAGTTAGCTAGCAAGCACAGCTGCTCCAGTGCATTAAAGACTTCAGTCGGCTGTGTGTTCGTAGGACCTGAATGTTAGCTTACTTGGTAACATCAGAGATTCCAAGTCTCACACATTAGGCGTGAGTCTCTCCTTCTAGTGGCATTCACGTTCCTGTGCTGTAGTCAGCAATTATTCTATCGACGCGCACTGAAGAAATTCACTCGCAGAATTTGTCATTGTCCATCAAGTTAATCACTTTTACGTGCATTATGGCGGATTTCCCCACTAATGACACGGAAATCGATTATGACTCGATAATTCTCACGCGTGTCTTTACTCAGGGATTGAAAGCAATGGAATTGCATAAAGACGTTTCAAATTGTCTTGTTTCATTAAAACAAGTTAAACGATCATGAAACACATGCCGTGTCTCCCATCCCTGAGTAAAGAGAAGCATGAGAAGTCTGGAGTCATACTCGCTTTCCATGTAACTTGTGGTGAGGTCCACATTTATGCAAGTGAAACTGAAACTTCAATGCAGAAGGATTTTAATTCCGCATGAAAATCTCGTTAAGCATTCAACGAATAATTACGGTTTACGGTGAATAAGCCTAAAAAATGCGCGAGACCTACGCCGAATGCGTGAAACTTGGCATCTCTGCAACTTCAGTTTTTCAAACTGTAAAACAGCACTTTATGATGAATGACGTCAACGCTTTCGGCTGAGGGAATGAAGTTGAGATAGTGGAAAGAATTAAACATAGCCACTTAGTTTGTTAAGCTTATTTATCCAATGTTGATGTACTGCTGAAAGAAAGCTTTAACTGTAAAATAAAAATTCAGATTTATGAACAGAAAGTGGATTAATTGAAGAGAATTAAGAAACTGTTCAAGTATTTTTATAAGTCTTGTCAACTAAATTTGAATGAATGGTGATGGATTGAGAAGTCATAATTTTTAAAAAAGATTTGTAATCAGAAGTTGGGTGACTTTCCAGTTTATGACATTTTATTGTTCATTGAGAATAAAAATGTATTTCAATGCCTTATCTATGAAATCTTCTCTCTCTCTTCTGTTGTCTCTATATATAGCAGTAATGGAAAGTAAACATTTTCAGGGGGTGCTCATCATAAATTGGGACATAAATTCACTTTTGAAATGGCTTCTCCAGTTTTCTGTAGCCAGAAAATGTTGGGTAAGGAGCTTTTGTTCACCATGGAGAAAGACTGCCTGGTGGAATGGTTTGGAATAACAATGCTAGTTCTGTTTTCCAAAAAAAAGTTAATATATCAGTAAATGATTCAAAAATGTTCAGATGTTGAAGGTCCCTTCCCTTGAAGACTCCTGCCCGTGATGATGTCATGCCTTGACAACAGAAATTGGAAGACGTATGTGACCCAAGCTTTGAAGAAAACAAGAAGTCTTTTACTGACTTAAAGCATGTAAGTACCATCTACAATGGTGCACACCGGTTTCCTCACCATAACACAACTGCTGTCTCAGTCACCATGCATGATATCAGACTGCTATTACCAAGTGATTACATTTAAACTTATGTTACATTTTCATTTAGTTCACTTTACCTTCATTAAATGCATAGCCATAAAATAATTCAAAGCTTGCCAATGAGCGAGACCAAGCGCAGATCAGCAGAAGATGCCTTCAGGGCTATAAATGAGCTAAAAACGCCAAGGACAACATGTGACAGGAGCACAGACTGGAACAGTGGTCAGAAATTCCAGTTCAGGCTATGGGCAAACAATGTCAGAAACGGCGATTCTACTCCCTGTTCATCAACAGTTCAGGGTCAGATGTTGGCTGGTCAAGATGATTTGCAATGCCTGCAGAACAAGGCATCCACTGGTGGCTGTGCGGGAGTGGGGTCCATCTCTGCTGTGGAGGTATCGAGAGAACAGGGAGAGCCTGTGCCTATTAAATTGCAGTAGTTGCATCAGTTATACTACTTCTACCTGGATAACTGTAGATGGAGAGCACTCGGACTCGAGATAAAGAGCTGACTAGGAAACTTCAGTCAGGCAGAACAATCTAGCAACAATTTACACCGACTTAGCGACTTATACAGTATAAACATGACATTGATCAATGGGATACGGACTGCGGAAGGAAACAAGGATGGCAGGGGGTAGATCGAGTAGTTCTCTCCAGGCCTGCTGACAGCCTTGGCCGGGCCCGGGACAAAATACTCTGAATGGGCCCCGCCCCCACCTATTCACCCCAACCTCCGGTCCAAATACTGTATATAAAGATGGACGAAGCAACCGTGACGTCACCCATTAGTTTCAGCATACCATAAAGGAAGCCTTGATTTTGGTAATTTGAATTGCGCCATGTTGTCATTTTGAAACCGGATGTGATTTCTATTGGACGAGAGCGAGAATCAAGATCCGTGGAGAGACGTGAGAGGTGGATCTGAATGTATCGGACAAGGACCAGAGGATAGCCACGCCTCTAGAGCATATTCTGACTTTATTCTTTATTCTCGTTCACTTGGGACCATACTTTAAAAAAATGAACATTATGATATATCAAAGGAGATTTGAAACTTGCTATAGCTACCATAAGATAATGTGAAAAATTATTATTTAAATGAAAAATCAGGTGGGAAAGTAGGGTCATTTTCTCATAGTCTTCTATAGCATTGAACTTCTTTCAGCAACCACTGACATCGCCATCTGTTGCCATTAAATAGAATGCCATTTTACGGTACTTCCGTATGGGCTTTTTTCAGACCTTTTTACACAGTATATGCTCCGGTCCCATCAGCGCGATAAGGATTGGAACATTTTAAACAAAAAATAGCTTGTTGTCCCGTGTGGCTGATGCGCTCTTGACTTAAATTTAACTAGTTTAGTATGACTATTCGGCAGAATTACGGGCAGTTTAAACTTCCGCGGCGTTATTACTCAGTATATCGAACTTGAAATGCTCACGAAACTGCAGATTTGTGAGTATTTGCTTACAGGAGGCCTGAGACGTGCGGTGAAGTGAGACAGCGACACAGACTTTTATCACAGGATTTTGTGAACCTGTTCCCACGTACTATTAATGATTGACAATCAAAACAATTAAGACCAAGCCTATAGGAAGCCTGATCCTGATAGAGGAGATAATGACTTCATTCACGTATACGCTGCAATTTGTGACTGCAAGGATGGAAATCTGAATAATCAATTAGGAAAAATTCTCGGCGCTCGGTAATTCTGTATATCCTTTAAACCAGAGGTGGGCAGCGAGGGCCGTATCTGTCCCTGGTTTTCACACCAACGTCTGGTCTTTAATTAGTTGATTGTCTCAATTAGCCAAACCATTTATGAAATCTGACGTTTCATGCGCATTTCTTTAAATTATCATGAAACTACAAAGACTAGTCTTGTCTCCCTTCATAAAACATTTTCCTTTGATTGAATCATTGCAAAAATCTATATTTGTGCATGCAATCAATTAACTCAATTATTCAGGGTAATTGATAGGAATAAAAACCTGCTTACACACCGGCCCTCCAGGACCGTGATTGCCCACCCCTGCTTTAAACATTTAATTACTTGCTAATCGAGCAAAGGGGAGATTTCTGCCTCACCAAACTAACCTCTACCGCACGTCACTGAATCATAGGGCCCTATTTTGGTGCATAAAAACCTATTTACAGTAAAATAAATAAACATGTGACGCTTAGCCTGGCGGGGGGGCAAGAAAAGCCGGACCGGGTGACTTAACGGGGCTGGAAAACGGTGGCTGCTCTGTGTCTTACCTGGCTCTGCCCTGCCTTTTCTCGAACCTGCATCATCAGAAGAACCTTTTTAAAATATTTATTTAGTGAATCCCTTAGACTCCTGGTTTCTTTTTCTTTTTGTTTTTGCTTTTGTGCCCCTGACTCTCTGACACACGTCAGCAGACTGAAGCGCAAATCAATTGACGTCGTATTTTTGATCACAGGCCAAACCATTTTTGTGTTCGGAGTGGCAGGGGGTTCTTGATCCCTATTTCAAGGACAATAAAGGTAAAAACAATTAGAAATCATTTCTTTAATGCAAATAATATACATTTCTTCCACAAATAGGCATATTTTGAAATAAAATAGAATAATTATTCCACAATTTCATGAGAGCCCAGTTCTGGGCCCCCCTCCTCCCTGGGCCCGGGACAAGATACCCGTTTGTCCCCACCTGTCGGCGGGCCTGGTTCTCTCAGCTAGAGTGATTGGTCTTATTTAGGCAAATCAACTGATGAGTCAGCTGAATGTGTGTAAGTACTGTGGAGGAAACAGTGTCTTTGGACATACTTTGGGAACAATTTTTGGAGCTTACTCTGTCGTGGTTATGGTTTTTTGTCATGATTAAGTTCATGTTTATGTTCAGGATCTGTGTTCATCATTTTGTCTTTCATTTATTCTTTTTGGTTATTGTAATCCTCAGGTTTTTAGTTCATTCCATTTCTCAGTTCCATTGCACTTGTCTCCCTTGTCTTGTGATCTAGTTGGTTCAGTCTGTCTTCCCAGTCTGTGTGCTCACTTACTTCGGGTGATTTAAATGAATTCTGGTGTTAAATATATTCCTTCGATTCTCCTTTACTTCCTTTGTCTTCCTGTTGTGACTACTAACAAAACTAACATTTATATTTTGTATTATAGTCTACTAATATTTCTAATCCATGTATATAGTTTACTAGCTTACTAACGAGCACTCTAGTTAAATCTGTAAAGTTGCACCACCACTAATTAATACTAATTCCCTCTCAGCAATTGCCCTGTTCTAGTCTCTGCCTCCAGCTCAGCTTTACCTGTCTCCCCCTGCGTTTTTGCGAGATCTCTCGCACGTGCTTAATTAATTTCCTGCGCTTGTTATCTGTGCACTTAGAACTCCCTGACCGGAGCTGTTTAAATGTCAGAGGCTGTCTGTGTGATTTCCATCCGTGTCTTGGCTTTTGCCAATTTTCGTGGTTTGGGTTTCCCTCGTGTGATTCTCTCAATGTAATTAATCTGATCCAGCTCACCTGTTCCCTGCGTAGCATGTGGCTTCCCTCCCATCTACAAACCCAAAACCAGTGAAGTTGGCACGTTGTGTAAATCGTAAATAAAAACAGAATACTATGATTTGCAAATCCTTTTTAACCTATATTCAATTTAATACACTGCAAAGACAAGTTACTCAATGTTCAAACAGGTAAACTTTGTAATTTCTTGCAAATATTAGCTCATTTGGAATTTGATGCCTGCAACATGTTTCAAAAAAGCTGGCACAAGTGGCAAAAAAGACTGAGAGAGTTGAGGAATGCTCATCAAACACTTATTTGGAACATCCCACAGGTGAACGGGCTAATTGGGAACAGGTGGGTGCCATGATTGGGTATAAAAGCAGCTTCCCTGAAATGCTCAGTCATTCACAAACAAGGATGGGGCGAGGGTCACCACTTAGTGAAGAGATGCATGAGCTGATTGTCGAACAGTTTAAAAACAACATTCTTCAACGAGCTATTGCAAGAAATTTAGGGATTTCATCATCTACGGTCCGTAATACGGTCAAAAGGTTCTGAGAATCTGGAGAAATCACTGCAAGTAAGCGAAAAGGCCGAAAACTAACATTGAATGCCCGTGACCTTCGATCCCTCAGGCGGCACTGCATCAAAAACCGACATCAGCGTGTAAAGGACATCACCACATGAGCTCAGGAACACTTCAGAAAACCACTGTCAGTAACTACAGTTCGTCGCTACATCTGCAAGTGCAAGTTAAAACTCTACAATGCAAAGCGAAAGCCATTTATCAACAGCACCCAGAAATGCCGCCGGCTTCGCTGGGCCCAAGCTCATCTAAGATGGACTGATGCAAAGTGGAAAAGTGTTCTGTGGTCTGACGAGTCCACATTTCAAATTGTATTTTGGAACTGTGGACGTCGTGTCCTCCGGACCAAAGAGGAAAAGAACCATCCGGACTGTTAAGGGCGCAAAGTTCAAAACCCAGCATCTGTGATGGTATGAGGGTGTATTAGTGCCTAAGGCATGGGCAACTTACACATATGTGACGGCACCATTAATGCTGAAAGGGACATACAGGTTTTGCAGCAACATATGTTGCCATCCAAGCAACGTCTTTTTCATGGACGCCCCTGCTTATTTCAGCAAGACAATGCCAAGCCACATTCTGCACGTGTTACAACAGCATGGCTCCGTAGTAAAAGAGTGTGGGTACTAGACTGGCCTGCCTGTAGTCCAGACCTGTCTCCCATTGAAAATGTGTGGCGCATTATGAAGCGTAAAATACGACAACGGAGACCCCGGACTGTTGAGCAAACTTAAGCTGTACATCAAGCAAGAATGGGAAAGAGTTCCACCTGAAAAGCTTCAAAAATTGGTCTCCTCAGTTCCCAAACATTTACTGAGTGTCGTTAAAAGGAAAGGTGATGTAACACAGTGGTAAAAAGGCCCCTGTGCCAACTTTTTTGCAATGTGTTGCTGCCTTTAAATTCTAAGTGAATGATTATTTGCAAAAAAAAGTTTCTCAGTTTGAACATTAAACCTCTTGTCTTTGCAGTGTATTCAATTGAATATAAGTTGAAAAGGATTTGCAAATCATTGTATTCTGTTTTCATCTACGATTTACATAACGTGCCAACTTCACTGGTTTTGGGTTTTGAATTTTAGAGTCCTCACTGCAGTTGTGACTTTGTCAGTGATCAATATTTCTTTGTGCAGAGTGCCGTGTATGCCATTGAGTATTGTTTTTCTTAGACTGGTTTGTCCGACTTCGATTCTTGCCATTGCCCCTCTTGTATTGTTTTGTCTTTTTGGATTTTGATCCATTTTTGTATGACCACGATTTCTGTGTTTGGATGCCCTGTATATGACACTTGGCTTTGTTCATCGATTACGGCTTTTTGCCTACCGTTTATGTACCTTTGCTCATCCGTCTTCCTGGTTCTGGCCCCTGCCTGTCTAGTTGACACTGTTTTTGGATTTCGTGTTGTGGCTTGGCAATTATTGTGTTTTTTGGCTTTGACTCGGACTTCATAAAAGGGATACATTTTTTGGATTTCCATCTCTTGCGTGTGGTTCCTGAACGCACCGTCACATACTCAGCATTCACCAAATTTAACCCAATATTTTTGGAGGTAATTAAACACATTTGTATTTTATTTTTGGTAATACCAAGCCCTGGCACTAACTTAGTGGTGTGTTGTGATTCACAAGGTGATCTAGACAAAGCAATGCATTTCCTTCTGCCTCCATAACCTGCCTATTGAGACATAGGCCCGTATTCAGAAACGACACTCACACTCACCCTCCACTCACCATATAGTGAGTACGATTGAAATGTAACTGGAGTGTGAGAAAGAGATCGACCGACCACTAACCGAGAGAGCGGTCCCACTCCTCGCCAGTTGCTATTCATAAACGCCACTCGAGCATAACTGACAGTAGTGGGAACTGGGTACCACAAGCGGTGCGTCAGTTGCTGCAAAGGGTCGCTCAATCCTCACCAATTCAGTGCTGAATGCCCTAAACCTGTCGCAGTTTACTTTTCTTGATTAGAAAGTTTCTCAGACAAATTGGTAAAACGACAATCAAATTTAATTTCAATAGCGTTGTTATGCATTTCTTCACAAAATTGAGGTGTTTCTTTCGCACATTAATGACGACGTAAATATCAGCATGTCTTCATAAATTCTGTGGTCGAGTGGCTTGCGAAAGGTGCAGACAGCCCGCGAGGCTCACTAAGCAACAAGCTGTGAAACATGCCAGACATTTCCTTCTACAAATCAGCGGTTAAGAACGTAGAAAAGAATGGATTCTCGTGACTTACAGCTACATGAGCCTCGCAGACCAATCCACACGCGCCCCATGAGCCGCTGAGCGCAGAATTTTCCAACCCATGAGTAAAGAAAAGCGCGAGAAATCTGAATGCGTGACAGTTGACAGATATGCGTCATTAATGAAAACTGGCCAAACCTGATAATGATGACAGTTTTTGGAGTTTCTGCAATGGTAATTTAAATGAATTGCAACCAGGTCATGTCCAATCATTATTTTTAGGGAATAGTTTTGAGCTTCCCCTATTGCCAGTTCACCAGTAGCCTCTAGTACACGCATGCTAACCTTGAGTTCACCACAATGCAGTTCGTTAACACTGAAACCAGGTGGTCAGTTAGTAAGTTACCGGCATCGTTATCATCATTATAGTTAGAATTTGCGTAGTTGCGATTGCGTCGAGCACGTGGCTGTAAATGATCCAGAGTTTCCAATGTTTGTAACCACCTGAGAGCCATGACAACGAAATACCGGCGCAGGTTAGTGCGGCTCAAGGGAGGTGTTCCCTGTACTCAACCTTTACTCAGAAAGAAACGCTATTTTCAGTGTGAGTGAGGTCTCTGAAAGCAAATGAGTGTTAGGGCAACCTCTGACTCATTTAGTATAACCTGACACTAAATAGGTTTTAGTACGCGCTCATACTCAATTAGTGTGAGTGTCGTTTCTGAATACGAGCCATAGAGTAAGTTGCCATTACATTACATTACAGGTACTTAGCAGACGCTCTTATCCAGAGCGACGTACAAAAGTGCATAAGAACAGTACAAAAGTGCAGACCTCCTAGGAGACAAGTAAAAGTGCTAACAGTAAGTGACAGAACACGTTCCATTGTTACAGATCTAGACTAATAACAAAAAGGCAAGGTCAAGGGCAAGTGTACAAAATAGCAGCAAGGTTAAGTGCAGAGGCAAGTGCAACAAAGAGCAATAAAATAAGTGCAATAGAAGGGCAACAGGTCAAGTGCAACAAAGGTGCAGGAAAATCAAGTAAACTGACAGAATAGAGTGCAACAAAATGAAGGGAAACCAAATCAAGCGGTACAGTCAGGAAGTAGGGAAAACGGAATTAAGTGCAACAAATCAAAAGGATGTAGGGACAGGATTCAGGGCAGTGGAGTAGGGGAAAGGTGGAGCCTGAAGAAGAAGAAGAAGTTGAGCTACAGTGTCCCTTGATAATTTTTCCTCTTTTTGTACAGCTTTGCCAAAGGAACACAAAAGGCAGTGGAAACACAGGTGTCAGAATACCAGACCATACCCAACCCCTCCATCCACTGCAAAGTGGTCTGTCATCAACCACAATTTCATGGATGGTCAAAGAAAGCTCAAGGACATTTACATCCAACATCAGACCATCTTCAGAACTGAGCTACTCCATCCACTGAGAAATGCTGCAAAATGTGGCTGAAATCTTCAGAAGCAGTTTACACCGTGTTTAGATTTTTTATTTGTTAACATTTATTTGTCTAGTGTTCATATTGTGGTTCTTTATAATGTTGATTTCCCTTCCATTTCTTCCTTGGCCTTAAAGACCACAGCCAATGCTCTCAAGTATTTGTTTTTTTGAAGATTGGCACTGAAGCAAACCCACTCTCCTTGATACTGTGGACTCACTATGTAAAGTTTTCAATATACTGGACATTCTTTTCACCAGCAGTGGTGTGTGATCTTAAGGCTCTTCATTTGTCTGCCAGAGCAGTATTTTCACCACGTGACACTGTATGGCCATCTTGACCCAAATGTTACATAAACTTCCACTTGTACTGTCTATCACTAACTGTGTAAGGTTGTAAGACCAGGAAATTGAATGGAGATTGCTTTCATGGATAATGCTGTACTGTCTTCATTGAAAAAGAAAATATAATGATCATTTGAAAAGATGCTTCAACTTGTCTGCTTAAATGATTGCAGTTTACTCAAGTATGTTAAGAAAATTTGCAAGTTCAGTATTATCCTGCTTGAATGGGAAGCAGCTTTTGCCCATGATGAAGAAATAAAGGTCAGAATAAGCAAAACACTGTTTCTTGGTCAGTAGTAATGTATACGAGTTGTAATTGGGGAGGATAAATTCAGAAATGCCAGTATTGTATTTTAAAATACAAAACTAAAATTTGGGTTATCTTAACCCAGTATAGAGTAATAACTTCCCATAAGTTGGGTTGATTGTACAACCGTTGAGGAATGGGTCAGGTGGACACCAGGTGCGGGATCCAGGAGGTTCATTTGGGAACCCAGATACGGGAAAACACGGCACACAGGCTAAAAGGAAACACCGTGCACATGCACTGAACCAGGAGAACTTAGGTACTCTGCCAAGGGCAGGGAAAAAACTGAAACACACACTCAACGAGTGGCTGAAAATAAATAAAACAAGCTGACGAAAATTATGGACTAAGACAAGGAGAACAAGGAGCTTGAAAAACGGAAATGCTTGGGGTGCTCGGGAACAGAGATACTCAATGACGCTCAGGTTCAGGTAAGGCGTGCGTGTCTGAAGAGCGAAGCAAAGTCCGGTCTGACATCCATACCCCCTTCCCACAATAAATACACTAGGGAGGAGGCGGGGATAAGGCAGGCATCCTCAAGGGGAAACAGAAAAACATGGGATTAATAAACAAATTCACGAGGACCGGGTAACAATAATGACTCGGGACAAGACGCCAAGACGATCAATCAAACTAGACAGTGTAGATTAAGGTAATCTAAACGTGACAAGTCCAAAGAACCACGAGAACAGCAAAGAAAAGCATAGCTTTAAAACACAGTTAATCAGGGAAAGCTTCAGGCAGAATTTACTTAAAGCGAGAAACGCACAAACTCGCTAATGAGTTCATTAGGTTAGTAACTACGTGATGAAATATTTACACACCCTTAAGTGCTGGTTAGTACGGTTAGTAATGGCCCTATCAGAGAAAGCATTCACTCAGAGTTTTCAGAGAACACATTCACCAAGAGTTTTGCGAGACCCAGAATTAAGCACAGGTGGAAGCAATGAATGAAATACCAAAGCCGAAACTGAAAGAGGAAACGTGATTGGACAACGAGACTCAGGCATGCAGGCTGTCACAGGACATCACAGGAGCCAGGCGAGGGGGAATAGGTGGTCAGGCCGAGGGAATGGAGCTGAAACACAAACCGAGAGGGACACGGGGAAAAACGCTCAAGCACAAACGAGCACCCAGGGCAGAATCTGGCCTCTGGCTGTGCTGTTGCGCTGTTCGTTGGTGAACATTTCGCTTGAGTTGGGAGAGGAAGAGAGGAAGTCTGTGGGATTGAAGCAGAGAATTTAAGCTTGTCTAAATGGCTTTTTCTGAAAATAATTTGTGTGTTAAGTCTCAAACATTAATAGAGATTAGACGATTTGCTCCTGAGGTATAACCTTTGTCGCAGTAGAGACAGGGAGAATCTTCCCCCCCTTTTCCCCCCCCCTTTTCCCCTTGTAACAACTCGGTGAGCAAACAGCCGAATTAAGTCGTTAATCTAATCAAACAGGCGACGGGGGTTTTTTGGGGGGGGTTTTAGTCTCCTGGGAGCAAAGCAAAGTAAGGTAACCCTTACGAAAAAGAAGTTTATTCAAGTGTGCTATTAGTATACTTCTTCTAAACTAAAAATAAGAGAGTATACTTTCAGTTTACTTTTGATGTAGTTATCAGGGATATACTTGGCCAAGTAATACTTAAGTATACTTAGCTTATACTGAAAAGTACACAGAAAAGTATCAGTATATTTGGCTAATACTTGTACCTAAACTTTTGATTATTATACTGTTCTTGAGAATATCTCAAAGTATTAAAATATTCATGCCTAATGTTCAAGTATACTGGTAAGTATACAAAAGTATACTTAATGTTTAAGCAACATGAACTTAAAGTAACCATCTAGTTTACATCTAAGTTTTATTTTGTACTGCAAGTACACTACAAGTGAACTTTTAAGTATATTGTGACTTTACTGGTGGGTACCTCTAGCACACTTTTCAATTTATGAAAGTATACATTTAAGTATACTTACAAGTAAACTTACAGATATACTGCTAGTTTATTAGTTGTATACTTCTAGTAAACTTTTCAGTTCATGAAAGTATACTGTGAAGTATACTGCTGGTAAATGTAAAGATGAACGATTAGTTCACTAGTTATATACTTCAAGCACAATGTCTAATTTATAAAAGTATACTTTGAAGTATACTGAAAGTAAATTCAAATGTACCACAACTTCACTTGTTATATACTTCAAGCCAACTTTTTAGCTCATGAAAGTACACTTTGAAGTATTGAAGTACACTGTAAGTAAACTTATAGGTAGCCTACAAGTCCACTAGTTCTATATTTCAAACCATCTATAGTTTAAATTTAGTTTAAAACTTTCAGGGAGCTAAAAGTTTTTTTTGTTGTTTTGTTTTTTTAAACTGCAAGTATACTTCAAGTCTTCTTTAAGCTAACTTAACATCATACTCACAGCTTATGATTATTGCAATCTAAAATATATTACTGTTGCTATTCAGATATTATTTAACATAAGTAAACGAGAGGTTACCTCATGTACTCTACTAGTACACAATGCTTCAGTGCATTCTGCTTAAATTTACAGGTGAAGGTACTTATAACAAATTACAATGAAACACATACTCAGGATTGAGAACAAAATTGATTCCTTCATAAATTAAAATTTCAAACACAATATTGTATTGGATGCCAAAGTCTAAGAACACAGCAATGGCAACTCTTATTGAAATCCCAATTCAAAACAAAAAAAAAAAACCTCTTTCTCTCATGTGGAACCAGAAATATGCATTAAATATTAATTAGCAAATCAAAGGCTGATGAAATATTCCAAATGAGTACACCGATGAGCTGTTTTTTGGTTCATGTAGCTGTATCACAATAAAAAATATGACTGACTAAAGAAAAGATTCAGCAGTGCTGTAATACGTGAAAGATGGTACATTCTGTTTAATAAATGATTTAATCATTTTTAAACAAGATTGTGGACGTCAAAGCCCTGCATATTGTACCTGTACCAAACATTGCTGTGTTTAAGTTGAGATATCAGTTCAATCTAGCAGGCCATTATGTGCAGATTCACAGATAAATGTACACAGTATTTTCAAACATGAGATTAAGAAGACTGGAACTTCAGTGCTATCTGACACAGTGACAATGAAATGTCTTTACATGTTTTAAAACTAACAACCCTACCACAGCTTGTGCTGCATTGGCTGTGTAGCTGAAGCTAAGCAGGTCTGGCCTTGGTTAGTGCTTGGATGGGAGATAACCTGGGAAAATAATTGCAGATGGAGCAGGTGTTGGTGGGCTAGTAAGTTAGGATCTTCCCTCTGGTGGAATAATACACAATACCCCAATGCAGTGATGAGGATGTTGTCTGTCCAATGAGATGTGAACCTGAAGTCCTGACTCTCTGTGGTCATTAAACATCCAATGACACACTTAAAGTTTCCCACAGTATACTTTCATGAACTGAAAAGTTTACTAGAAGTATACAACTACTAAACTAGCAGTATATCTGTAAGTTTACTAGCAGTATACTTAAATATAAACTTTCAAAAATGGGAAAGTATACTATAAGTATACAACTAGTTCACTAACAGTATACTAAACTTTTAGCGTACTTGCTGTATAGAATAAAACTTAGATATAAACTAGATGAGTACCTTCAGTTTACTTTGCTTAAACTTGAAGTATACTTAAAAGTATACTTTTATAAACTTAATATGTTCCAATTTAGTACGAAGAAGTATTAAATTAGTATACTTTCTAGTACACTACAAGTACCTGGTCCGTAGTATAATTGCTATACTTATACTTATACTCAAGTATACTTAATAAAATGAACTTCAAGTATACTACTTTTTGCTAAGGGAAAGTAAAATAAATTTAAACGCTTAATTTAGAGAATAAATTAAATGCTGAATAAGTGTCTAACTGAGTGAATTGCGCGATCTACAAAGTAAAACAGATTTAAAGGACTGTGGTACTGTCGCCTGGTTTTTCAGTAGCTTAGCTGATTTAGCAAACGAATCCTTGCAAGCTCTCAACGCCAAGGATATAATCCAATTATCTGGATATCAAACTATAACCCGGCGTGGTTTCAAACCTGGTGGCTGCCTTTCATACAGTCTTCTAGCCAACAATTATTGACGTTCACTGGGGTTTTTTAGTCCCCTTCGTTCTCTATTCTGACCGCATTACCGCATAAACGCACTGCCAAGCCCGAAGGGCTCTTCTGATTAAACACATTGTAAATACCATATCCTTGTATTTTCCTCCGGTTGCTGTGTCTTGGTCACCTGATTGAAGTTTAACTGCTTGTTCGAGTGCTTAGGACAGCTTGTTGGGGGAGGTACCGTGTTTAATTTGCTCACTTAGTAAACGACTTGTTTATTCGGTCCGTTTTAATTAACGGGAACCGGGGCTTTACTCTTTTCTGGGACCCTTGGTTGTATTTACGGCTAGCTAGCTAGATAAGTACTGGCGCATTTTTGGCTGGGGATCTGAGATTTAGTATTTAGTTACTAGGGCGGCAGTCATTTGACTCGCCCGTTCGGTTAGGTTGGAATTTAAAAGGTAAGCTTTTATCGGATTGCTCCACCTCTTCCGGTTTCTCCAGGGCGTTGAAGCCAGTGTGTTTTTATCTGGGTTCTCAGCTAAGCCCTGCGATATTGTTAGTTTAGTATATTCATAGTACTGGGACTAGATAAACTCAAGCCAGCTTATTTGGAGTGCTTATTACATATAGAGTTTGGCTCAATTTGGTACTTCATTTCTGTTAATTGAAACTAAGCCTCTGTTAAAACTGGCTTATCCATTTACATAGTTTCCCCTCGGTTTCTATTGTGACTGCTGCTTAAGGCTTCTTAGGGTAATAAATTAATAAATTGTGGTTCCACAGCTTTTGTCTCGGGATTAGTAATTCACTTTTATCTAGGGTGTCAGGGCCAGTTGGCGGCACGACATAGTTCTTAATCAGTAGAGTTCCTAGAGGAACTAAGTAGTAAGTCATTTACAGAAATGGTGTGTACGCCGACGCAGGGTGGTACTGGGATCCCAGAGCAGGCAGGGAGAGAAAGTTGGGTGACTGTAGGTCGACAGCACAGGAAAGGGTGTGCCCGCTGTACAGCGACAGCTCCTCCAGTGGTTGAGGTGTCCAACTGATTCCGGCCCTTGCAGGAACTCGACTTCGCCCCCGACCCTGAGAGTGGGGGGACTGATGAGCAGCAGGGCACCCTGTTGGCCTCTACCCCACAGAAAAGAGAGTTAGTGATGGTGGGGACTCAATACTTAGAGGAATAGATAGCTTAGTCTGTTCGCGTGACAAGGAGTCTCGTATGGTGTGTTACCTGCCTGGTGCCCAGGTAGGAGACCTCCTGGAGCGTGCGGACAAGCTCCTGGCCAGAGCGGGGAGGGATCCAGTTGTCATGGTCCATGTTGGGACAAATGACATAGGTAAGGGTAGGTTTGAGGTTCTGCAAGGCAAATTTGTGAAATTAGCTGAGAAGCTTAGGAGCAGATCCTCAAAGGTAGTTTTCTCCAGGATTCTACTGGTATCACGTGCAAGCAGAGGAAAGCAGAATTTTATCTGGAGGTTTAACACGTGGCTACGAACCTGGTGTAGGAAAGGGGGGTATAGGTTTATGGGGCACTGGAACTTTTTCTGGGGCAGGGGTGACTGTTCAAGCCTGACGGGCTGCACCTGAACCGGAGGGGTACCTTTGCACTGGGCCAGCGTATGTTGAGGGTAGCACAGGATTATTTAAACTAGGAACTTGGGGGGCAGGGAGGTTAGTAAGTGTTACACATAGGGAAATGCAGACTGTCCTGATGGAGGCTGACGGCGTTACATGCACTACTGAAAATATACTTTTAAAGCAACAAAGCGTAGTGGGGGCCTTGAAGCAGCGGCCACATGGGAAATCAAGGGGGAAGAGCATTAGTAATAACCTGAAATTTTTTTACTTAAATGCAAGAAGCATAAAAAATAAATTTTCTGAGCTTGAGGCTGTTATAATTAGTGAGGGCTATGACATAGTTGGGATTACGGAGACATGGCTTAGTGAAGAGAATGGAGATGAATATAATATACAAGGTTATAAGCTCTTTAGGAAGGATAGATGTAACAGGCGAGGAGGAGGCGTAGCAAACTATGTGAACGAAAACAAAAAGGAAGTCTCTGAAATTGAACATTCCTTGCCCTGTGAAGATATCTGGGTCAGGCTCATTGACAAACACAAGACAGGTTTAAACATAGGAGTATGCTATCGACCACCAGCTTTGGACAGTACAGTCAATGAAATGCTTTTTAGGAAGGATTACGCAAGCTTGTAGAGGTGAAGGGACTATTATTATGGGAGACTTAAATTATCCTGGTATCAATTGGGAAATGGTGAAAGGACAGGATAAGGGGGAGGAAGAATTTCTAGATGTTATAAATGATAATTTCTTGGTGCAGTATGTTAATAAACCTAGTGAGAAGGGAATTTTAGACTTAGTGCTCTGGAATGACCCAGATAGAATTAACAATGTTGAGGTACTTGGGACAAGTGATCACTCTGCTGCTAATTTTGATGAATCATGGGAAGTTAAAAAGGTGTATTCAAAAACAAAAATTTTCAATTTTAGGAGAGCAAACTTTGACAGGATGCGCTCATATCTAAGTGAAATAAAATGGGAGACACTCCTGGACTGTGAGTCCGTAAATGAGATGAGGGAAAGATTTAAGGGGGTTTTACTTGAATCACAATGCAGATTAATTCCAAAGGTGTCCAAAAGTAAGCTGAAAAAGCAGAATCCTCAGTGGATGACCAAAAGTATTGTAGGATTTTGAGGGAAAAGAGGACTCTTTTTAAGATTTACATAAAGGATAACAATGAGAACACTAAGGCTGAATACTGTAAAATGCGAACTGTGGTCAAAAAAGAGCTGAGGAATGCTAGAAGACTGTATGAAAGACAAATTGCAGAGGGGGAAGAAACTAACCCTAAGCGCTTCTTTCAGTACTGTAGCAGAAAAAGGAAAGTTAAAGAGCAAGTTAAGTTCATAAAGAATAAAAATGGATCGCTGCTATTTGATAACAAGGATATTGCGGATGCCTTAAACAGTTACTTTGTTGTGAATTTTACCTCAGAGGGGGTCTTTATTTGGCCAGAGGGCATGTTAAATGCTCAAGATTATTTGGCAGAAATTGAGGTTCGGGATAATGAAGTATTAGACAAGTTGCATTAACTTAAGGCAGATAAGGCGGCGGGTCCTGATGGCTTATATCCTAGAGTGCTCAGGGAAGTTGGTGAGATCAACTTTAAGCCGCTATCCACTATCCTCAGGCAGTCTTTAGAAACTGGAGAAATACCAAATGATTGGAAACAGGGCAATATTGTTCCAATATATAAGAAAGGGGACCGTACCGAGCCAGGAAATTACAGGCCAGTCAGTTTAACTTGCATTGCGTGAATATTGGAATCTATCATAAAAGATGAGCTGGACTTATTTCTTGAACGGAACAGGGATAGCCAACATGGTTTTCGTAAGGGAAGGTCATGCCTGACACACCTTCTGGAATTTTTTGAAGAGGCCTCCAAGACTTATGACCAGAGCAGGGCTTATGACATCATATACTTGGATTTTCAGAAAGCATTCGATACAGTACCGCATAAGAGACTAATTTTCAAATTGAGCTCCATTCGAGTTACAGGACGTATTCTGGAGTGGATTCAAAACTGGTTACAGGACAGAACACAAAGAGTGGTGGTCAGTGGTATCTTATCTGAGCTAGGTATGGTGGGGAGTGGCGTCCCCCCAGGCGTCCCAACAACGGAGTAGCGACCTCATCCTGAAATGATTATTTTTTTTTTTTTTTTAAAGATTTCATCACCTGCAGTCATATAATTTGTCTTCAAATAGATTTTATTGAGGGTATTTGTGGGTGTCAAGGTGTCAAAGTGTCAGCAGCATCAACAACGGAGAAAAGTAAGGTGCCGGCGGGTGAAAGGAGCCCCGAGCTAAGCTTCGGAAATATCACCCTGACTTTCTGCAATAAGGATTTGGCTCTCTTCTGCAGAGGAAATGGGTCCGCACGTATACGAAGTGAAAGTAGCAACAGGATTCCTCCAAGAAAATATTATCTTTATTTGGCTTGTTAAATGCCCGCTGCACGGATCCTCCTGCAGCAGAAATAGTAGGCTATGTGAATGTCTCTGCGCTTTTAAGTACGAGGCACATCACCGTAACTTCATTGATTATTTGAATATCCAGACGTGCGACAGAATCGGTTGGGATCTTATGTTATAATATTCTGTGTTTGCATAAACTGTTACACACACAGTCCAGATTAGGAGAAGCAGCTGTCCTCCTGATGAATTTATTTCGGGACTCCTTTTCACCCGCCGGTGGCACCTTTTGTTTCTCCGTTGTTGATGCTGCTGACACTTTGATGCTTTGATGCTCACAAATACCATCAATAAAATCTATTTCAAGGCAAATTATTTGACTGCAGGTGATGTAATCGGCAAGGGTACCATACATAACCTCCACTTTTTTTGAGTTTTTTTTGGCCAGAATGATTTTAAAAGGGGGCACAAATATTTTTGGGGGGAGAATATTTTTATGAGTGAGAAGGGGGTTTAGAATGATAGGGGAAAATTTTAAAAAGGAAGGGGTAGATGTGGCACAAGTTTTGCAGTAATTCCTCTTTCCACATCTGTATTGTTCCCTCGTATCATTTCACTCTATGACCTATCTCTTGAACTACTTATGTTCTTTATTCTCCTCCGTCGATGAGGCTGTGAACAAAGGTTTACATGTTAAGTTAGACATTACATTAGTGTCTGCAGCAGGATTCAAACCAGGAAACCTGTGGAGAAAGCAATGTTAAACACACCACACACTGAAAGACAACCGAAAGTGTATATAACCACCGCCCTCAATAATTATTGGCACCCCTGGTTAAGATGTGTTCTTTAGCTTCTAATAAATTCAGTTTTTTTTCTCAATAATATAGGACCACAATGAAAAAAAAAGAGGAAAGTCTGATCTTTGATTCAAGTGCATTTATTCAGTGGGAAAAAAATCCCACATTTAGAAATTATTCTTTTACATCAAATCATGTGTGCCATAATTATTAGCACCCCTGATGTTAATACTTTGTACAAACCCCTTTTGCCAACAAAACAGCACCTAATCTTCTCCTATAATGTTTCATAAGATGGGAGAATACAGAAAGAGGGATCTTTGACCATTCCTCTTTGCACAATCTCTCTAATCATCCAGCGACCTGGGTCCTCTCCTCTGCACTCTCCTCTTCAGCTCACTCCACAGGTTTTCAATTGGGTTGAGGTCTGGGGACTGAGATGGCCATGGGAGGAGCTTGATTCTCTGTCTGGTGAACCATTTCTGAGTAGATTTGGCCACATGTTTAGGGTCATTATCTTGCTGAAAGACCCAGTGACAACCCATCTTCAGCTTTCGGGCAGAGTCCACCAGATTTTGATTTAAAATGTCCTGGCATTTCAAAGCTAATGTTCATGCTAATGTTATTGACGCAATTTTTTTTTAAAAAGAACTCAAAACACTTGTGTTCAGTAACATAATTTGGTGCTTACTTATTTTCTCAGTGTCTAATATCATCAAATTTGATCTATTTAAAATATTATTCCATAAAATTACTTTGCGATATACACAAATAAAACACGATATGTCCACAGGCATTTTATTATTCATGGCATAAATGGATATTTCTGTTAAAATGTAGCTAAAAAGAGAAAGTAACAACCCTATACATGAAATGAAGCAAACTAAGACTAACAGCTAGAAAAAAAGCTAAAATTGCTATTGCGCTTGGAAGAAAATAGTGGGCTCCCAGGAATGACAAAGAATCATTGGTTTTCTCTGCACTTGTGGGCTAATATGGCCATAATGGAAGTGAGAGAGAGAGAGAGAGTGAGTCACAATTCTTTCTTACTCAATATCTAAAGAATGGTACTAGCTATAATATAACCAGCTAGTTTTGCTCAACAGCAAGTACAGTGTGGCAGATGAGCTGATTAAAATTTGGCTGAATCCGTGAAGTTGCATCAAACTATATAAATATACAAAAATGCACTGCATTGCACGGTCCTGTACAATCCAGAAGGACTTCACATTGCCTCAAGCTATAGCCAGCGAATGAAATTGAAATAATTTTTGATCCAGTCAAAGCCTGATTAAGGCCTGATTTCGCCAATAGTTATGCTAGCGATGTTTGTTTTGTGTTTCTGGTTCCGTTAAAGCTGCAGTTGGTAACTTTGAGGAGAGAGAGGACTTTGCATAAAAATTTGAAAAATGCAACTTTCAGATCCCTCCCCTTCCCTCTCCACTGCACTCCTCAGACCCTCCCCCAGAAAGCTGCCGTGCACGTGAAGGCACGCTAGCTGTAATGCATGCAACTGCGGAGAGATTTTGCACGTTCACATAATGAAAGCGGCCAAGTTGCCGAGGCTAGAAGTTACTGTTGCGAACAATTAACACTGCTGGCCAACAAACAGGCGCGTCATTAGACCTGAAAATTCTGGGGCTAATATCCCTCCTTTTATTGAAAACAAGTGTTTGCCACTAACATGGCAATATCCCCGCCGCCTCAAACGGACGGACAGACGGAGCCCAATGCTATACCCCCCGCTTCGCACTAATCGCGCAGCGAGGGATAATAATTAGTCCTGGCAAATTCTAGGTGGTTTTCCTTCATTCACATGTTTTCCAATTAAAGAATAATCAAGTGGCAGTTGAAGACACGGCTTCTTTCCCCCATGCGATCTAAAAGCGACTAAATAATAAGCTACATTCAGTACCGAAAAATAATTTGATTATAATTAGGTCTATGCACCATCACTCGGCGATGGCATTTCAGAACTCTTCAGCGAATGAAGGTAATTTCGGCGACAAGTACATACACCTGTTTTTGCAGCACTGTCGCTCAATTCGTAGTAAAAAAAATAGACAGCTGTCTGATTGGAAAATGTAAACGGACGAAACCACTTACTAGTCTGAAATGCGGTCGCGGAGTACAGGTGCATAAACCTAATTATAAATAAATTATTTTTCAGTCCTGAATGCAGCCCATTATTTTGTCGCTTTTAGATCGCATGAGGGAGAGAAGCCGTCTCTTCGATTGCCACTTGATTATTCTTGAGTAGGAAAACATGTTAATAAAGGGAAACATTTCATTTTTCATGTAGCTCTGTAGCTAGTTACCCAGCCAGCAGGGAACGTTCCCACATCATTGGCTAACATTCCCTACAAGTTCTGATTATGTTTTAAAGAAAAAAGTTTTATCTAATGTTCAAAGAATGTTTCAAGAATGTTTATAATATCAAATAATGTTCCTAAAATGTTATATGTTAACAAAGGAAGAATGTTTAAGGTGCAACATTCTGAGGATGTTTTGGTAATGTTGTTGTGATAAAACATAACATAACATAACATAACATTACATGAATGGCGAGAACAGGCCGTTCAGACCAACCACGTTTGCCAGTTTCTTTATACTATTGTGAATTTATTCCTTCAGATACTTGGTATCTAGCTTTAAGTCAAGCCTGCTCTTGAAAACCGCCAAGGTCTCTGCCTCAACAATATGGTCAGACAAGCTATTCCACATTGAAATTACTCTTTAGGTGAAGAAATATTTCCAAATATCAGTGCTAAATTTACCTTTGGTCAAACTTCCATTTGTGACCCTGAGTTCTACTCACAACACTTGGTCAAAGGAATCTAACATAATTCACTTTATTAATCCCTTTAACATATTTAAAGACCTCAATCAAATCACCACTTAGTCTCCTTTTCCTAAGACTAAAGAGATGAAGCATCTTCAGCTTCTTCTCATAGCTTTCATCTTTTATACCTGGAAAAAGCTTAGTGGCTCTTCTCTGAACTTTCTCTTGAGCTTCTATATCTTTCTTAAAGTATGGTCCCCAGAACTGTACACAATACTCCAGATGTGGTCTGATGAATGTGTTGTAAAAAAGAAGCGTCACCACCTTAGATTTGTACTCAATACTTTTGGCATTGTATCCCAGCATCCGATTGGCTTTTTTAACTGCTACGGCACAATGGCTAGAGCTTGTGAGGGTTTGGTCAACAATCACTCCCAGATCTTTCTCGTGTGCAGCACATTCTAGTTTAAAAACCTCCCATGAAGTAATCCCGTCTAATGTTTTTATTACCTACATGTACAACTTCACATTTTGCTACATTAAATTTCATTTGCCACATTTCTGCCCAGTTCTGGATTCTGTCCAAATCATCCTGAATCACTATGATATGATAGAATGGTCTTCTATAAAACATTCTCATAATATTACATGATAACAACGGAAGAATAATCTCGAAGCAACATTTTGAAAATGTTGTCAGTACGTTATTGATGCATCACATTACGAAACGTTTTTCATAAAACATTCTTGTACAAAACCCAAAACCAGTGAAGTTGGCACGTTGTATAAGTCGTAAATAAAAACAGAATACAATGATTTGCAAATCCTTTTCAACTTATATTCAATTGAATACACTGCAAAGACAAGATGTTTAATGTTCAAACTGAGAAACTTTTTTTTTGCAAATAATCATTAACTTAGAATTTAAAGGCAGCAACACATTGCAAAAAAGTTGGCACAGGGGCCTTTTTACCACTGTGTTACATCGCCTTTCCTTTTAACGACACTCAGTAAACATCTGGGAACTGAGGAACTGACCAATTTTTGAAGCTTTTCAGGTGGAACTCTTTCCCATTCTTGCTTGCTGTACAGCTTAAGTTGTTCAACAGTCCGGGGTCTCCGTTGTCGTATTTTACGCCTCATAATGCGCCACACATTTTCAATGGGAGACAGGTCTGGACTACAGGCAGGCCAGTCTAGTACCTGCACTCTTTTACTACGGAGCCATGCTGTTGTAACACGTGCAGAATGTGGCTTGGCATTGTCTTGCTGAAATAAGCAGGGACGTCCATGAAAAAGACGTTGCTTGGATGGCAGCATATGTTGCTCCAAAACCTGTATGTACCTTTCAGCATTAATGGTGCCTTCACATATGTGTAAGTTGCCCATGCCTTGGACACTAATACACCCCCATACCATCACAGCTTTTGAATTTAGCGCCTATAACAGTCCGGATGGTTCTTTTCCTCTTTGGTGCGGAGGACACGACGTCCACAGTTTCCAAAAACAATTTGAAATATGGACTCGTCAGACCACAGAACACTTTTCCACTTTGCATCAGTCCATCTGAAGCCGGCGGCGTTTTGGGTGCTGTTGATAAATGGCTTTCGCTTTGCATTGCAGAGTTTTAACTTGCACTTGCAGATGTAGCGACGAACTGTAGTTACTGTGGTTTTCTGAAGTGTTCCTGAGCCCATGTGGTGATGTCCTTTACACACTGATGTTGGTTTTTGATGCAGTACCGCCTGAGGGATCGAAGGTCTCGGGCATTCAATGTTGGTTTTCGGCCTTGTCGCTTACATGCAGTGATTTCTCCAGATTCTCTGAACCTTTTGATGATATTACGGACCGTAGATGATGAAATCCCTAAATTTCTTGCAATAGCTCTTTGAGGAATGTTGTTTTTAAACTGTTCGACAATCTGCTCACGCATTTGTTCTCTAAGTGGTGACCCTCGCCCCATCCTTGTTTGTGAATGACTGAGCATTTCAGGGAAGCTGCTTTTATACCCAATCATGGCACCCACCTGTTGCCAATTAGCCCATTAACCAGTGGGATGTTCCAAATAAGTGTTTGATGAGCATTCCTCAACTCTCACAGTCTTTTTTGCCACTTGTGCTAGCTTTTTTGAAACATGTTGCAGGCATCAGATTCCAAATGAGCTAATATTTGCAAAAAATTTATAAGTTTACCTGTTCGAACATAAGTAACTTGTTTTTGCAGTGTATTCAATTGAATATAGGTTGAAAAGGATTTGCAAATCATTATATTCTGTTTATACTTACGATTTACACAACGAGCCAACTTCACTGGTTTTGGGTTTTATATATGGGGACAGGTGGAGAATGCTCACTCAGAGCCACAAATCCCTCTGACACAAATGGAAGAAATTCCTCCCTCACAAAGTCAGCTGTATCAGGCTTTTTAGCCCCACAAGGAGTAGGCAATTTAGCAGATCGGTCATCTACTACAGGGGTTTCTAACCTTGTTTTCACAAAGGCATTTGGTTTGGTATCCTTTTCTTTTTCTTTCTTAGCTTTAAGGAACCAACAGTTAGTTGTAACATGACCAGATTTCTTGCAATAATTGCAAACTAGACCACTGTCAGCTTTTACACTTTCATCAGACCTGTGACTGGATTTCTGAGCACCATCACCAGATTTGTCTTTGGTTTTGGGTGAGGAATCTTGGGTATCACCATTACCTTTTTTCTGAAATTGGGACCATCTATTGTTACTGCTAGACTGAAATTTGGACTTACGTGTGAGAACATATTCATCTGCAAATTTGGCAGCTGACTGCAAATTGAGGGCTTGCTTCTCATTCAGGTCGGTCTTAATATTATCCTTAACACAGTTCTTGAATTCTTCAACTAACACCATCTCCTTTAGTGAGTTGAAATAATCCTTGACCTCCATAGAAGTACACCTGCGCTCAAAGCAAACTTTCTTCTCGTTAGCAATTTCCACATAAGTCTGATTTCATCAGATCTCTGAACTTTTGTCGGTAAGCCTCTGGAACCAACTCATAAGCTCTCAAAATAACCTTGTTGACAACCTCATAATCAGAGGAATCATCTGCAGACAAAGCCGAATAGGCTTGTTGAGCTTTACCCTTGAGGACAGTTTGCAACATCAGAGGCCAGTGTTCCTTTGGCCACCGACAACTTTTAGCTACCTTTTCAAAGCACTGGAATAGTTATCAACGTCCTTCTCCAGAAATGGAGGGACCAGTTTCACCCCCTGGCTAGCACAAAATTTATTTTTAGTTTCAATTTTAGTTGCTCCATCTGGAGTCTTTCTTCTCTATCTAACCTCTCTAATTCAAAATCTCTCTGTCTCTGTCTTTCTGCTCTTTCCTCTTTCTCTCTAGCTAATTTTTCCAACTCAAATTCTCTCTGTTTTTCTTTTTCCTCCCTTTCTTTCTCTCCTTCTTCCCTCTCAAATTCTCTTTGTTTTTCTCTTTCCTCCTTTTCAATCTCTAGAAGTTTTAATTTAAGTTCAATTTCTACATTTGGATTTTCCACTGGATTGTTCCAGATCTCCGGGTGCAAACACATTTTCATCAATGTAATATTCAACAATCTCTCTAGCCAGTCTTGCTTTTCGCATGGCTGCTTTTACCTCTGTCAGCTGTAAATGTCTGCATATTTCTAGCAGTTCTGTCTTTTTAAAAGAGTTCAAAACCTCTACGGTTGGTGATGCCAAGAAATCATCCATTACTGTTGATCTGTCTATATATATATATATATATATATATGAAAATTCAAAGAACAATTTTACAATTTGAAATGTTAGATTTTCAAAAAAAATGACTCAGTGGTCTACCCCGGACGAGCCCCCAATTTGTTATAACAAGTATGACAGCAAGGGATGACAGACAAAATTTTACAACTTAAACAGGTTTAATTAAACAAACCCTTTTAACTAATTTACTATCTACTCTACTGACCAAGATTGATAAAAACAAGAACAAAAATATTTACAGTCCCTTTGGTGGGGCTGCTTGGAGATGTCCTGGGTGAGGAAAATACTCCAACACAGGCAAAAATCCACAAAAAGCTTCACAGGTCATGAAAAAAAAATGAAAGGTCTGGTCAAATGTATCCTTCTCCTTGCAATTTCTCCTACTACTTTACTCTCTCAATTTTTGTCCTTATATACTCTTTTGTAGACCCCTCCCACCTTTTAGACTTTTTTTTAATTCTCTGGGACTTTCCATCTCAGACATGCCCAGGACATGTCCAAACCTAGCTCCATTCTGGGCTTAAGAAAAGAAAAGGTCAATACTGCCATCTAGTGGCTTCTATTCACTTTACAGTGGGAAAGGGCTATTAGTCATTAGGATTTAGAGTTCCCTATTTAGCGTCAGTTGCAGCTGATTGCTACTGTGTATTCTTAAACTCTGTGAGGGATCCCCCCCCCCTTTTTTCAGCTGTCTGATTGGCCCTGTGGTGGAAACATAAGAATAAATATTGTCTTATCTTTTATCTTGCTGTTATCACTGCCGTCCCGTCATACAGCCCCCTGTTCCATTCACACAGTTATCAAGAGCAGTGAGGTCAAGCAGTCTGCCATCACTTCCTGTTTCTGCCCTCCACCACCAGAGGCTCTTCTGCAAATTTATGTAAGGCATGTCTTTCCGGTGTATTCCGCAGGGAGGACTCCGGCAACAAGCTGTATCTGTCTGTCCCCCATCTGCATTCCATGTGCATGACTCACAGGCCATTGAACGTCCGAATCGCGTCCCCAGGGTCTGGCTCTGGGCTTTCTTATCACAGTGATCCAGCTAACTGAGGAAAAATTTAGCATCATGATGTATCCATGGGTTGGCAATATTAACATGACATCTGTCGAAAGCATGCTTAGGAAACCTGGTACACATTAATGTAGCGTTAACATGCTATAAATTCAGGCTAATGCATAAAGTGCACACACAACTCACTCATTTACACTGGTGTGAATAATTAGCATTATTAAGACAAGATTCAAAAGTAAATACATACTGTACATGAATGTGCGCGCAAAAAATATATATATATGCCTGGTCAAAAGTTAAGCGCCACTCTATTCTCAAATCAAGTTCCACTTTGCCAAAGCACTGAATTAATAACATGAACAAACATTGCCCAATTCTTACAAATATGGCCTGAACATACTTTTCCTGTCATACAAAATGAGTTTGAAAAGAATTTGATCCTTACTTCAGCTTTTAAAGTAAGGGTGTGATTTTAACACATTTATTGCCTTTAAAAATGTGGGCCTACTGTCCTTTACAGATGGCAATGAGACCTGTGATCACCAAAAACCTGTCCCCTGAAGTCTGAACTTTAATTGAAAGAAACAGAATAAATATTGCACTAAGAAGAAATCAGTGTTCTCAGAAGCGCCACCTAACTGCTAACCTTCAGCATGCGCAATTAAGCACGGTTCATAACGAACCCTTTTGTGAGTGCAAAATGCATGAGGAATGTATGCTAAAACCTTTTTGCAAATATAGTGAGCTCAGGACCAGACAAATTTATGGAAAATTTCATCTTGAAACTTTTGCCCAGGTGCACATGGTACAATGCAAAAAGATTAACACTACCAGTCAAAAGTTTTAGGACACCCCAGTTTTTCCAGTTTTTTATTGAAAATTATGCAGTTCCAATCTAACAAATGGCTTGAAATGGTAAGGGTAAGAGGTGAACTGTCAGAAGTTTTAAACAAAAGGTAAGGTTACCTGGCTTTTTTGTACACCGTCGAGAAGGTGAAAGGATGGTTCCTCAGTGTGTAACATCGACAGTCAAACATGGAGGAGGAAGCATGATGGTCTGGAGCTGTTTTGCTGGATCCAGGGTCAGTGACTTATAGAGTGAAAGGCACCCTGAACCAAAATGGCTACCACAGCATTCTGCAGTGCCATGCAGTACCCTCTGGCATGCGCCTAGTTGGTCAGGGGTTCTTAATGACCCAAAACATAAGTCCAAGCTCTGCCAGAACTAGCTTAGGAAAAAAGAAGATGGTAAGCTTGAAAACATGGAGTGGCCAGTACATTTTCCAGACTTAAACCCCATTGAGATGGATTGGAATGAACTGGACAGAAGAGTGAAAGCAAAGCACAACCTACAAGTGCCACACATTTATTGACACTTCTCCAGCAGAGGGAAGAACTTTCTGATGAATGTTTGATTTCCATTGTAGAAAGAATGCCATCAATTTGTTCAGCGGTTATATCTGCCAAAGGTGGCTACTTTGAGTCAAAAGTTGAAAATACATTTAGGTTTATACATTCATTCCATGATTTATTTTTTAACTTTGATCGTTAATTTGTCCTACCATGTCTTTGCTTTCATTCCAGAGTACAATGAGACATTAAACTGCATAATATTCTATTGGAAAAATTGGGGTGTCCTAAAACGTTTGACCAGTAGTACACATTGCTTTTCTGAGGATGGAAGTTGGGAAAATGTAATTTTGCTCAGGTTTGGTTGGCCCAAAAGATTCAATATTTGAAGAGTTTGTTTCCAAAATGCAATAAGTGCCAAAATTACAAAATTCAGATAAAGAGCGATAGCCCTGAGCTTCCCTTTTTAGAAATTCATACGATAATATATATATTTTCATGGTAAAAGTTTGTGTTTTTCTATAAAGTGCAATAGGCTCCAACATCATAAAAGCTGATTTTCTCAAAATAAATAAAATGGAAATATTGCTTTTTTGGAAAGAAACCTAATTTATTTGTTGCAAAAAAACTTCCAGAACTTGTTACTTGTTTATTTGACGCCTCTATTTAAGTGCTGTTTGTTTGCAGGGGCCACATTCTCATCACACTGCGTTCACAACCCCCCCCCAGACTCATCTGTGAAATGAGTGGCGAGCGGCCTTTTTTAATGACTGCCCGTGAAGAATGGCTGTTTACTTCAGGCAGGATTTTCTGCACGCTCTCTAAAGCTGTCAGACTGAGGTCTGAGGGGGCCCGTGTCCTGCCAGATCATCACTACTGAGAGAGAGCTTGCTTACTCAGCACTGCAGACACCTCATTACGCTTATGTGCAGCTGTCAATGCAGATACTGAGAGAGAGAGAGGGATGGAGAGAGGGAACGAGCGATAGGAGACCACATACAGAACTACAGAGAGACAAATAAGGGGAGAGCAAGAAAGAGAAATACAGTGGAATGGGGGAGAGAGTGATAGAGGGAGAGGGGTAATAAGGAGAGAGAAATTGGGAGAGCAGTAAGAGAGAGATGTTGAGAGAGAGTGAGGAAAAAAAGAGAGACAAAGAGGGAGGGATTGAGAGAAGTAAGGGCTGGGGAGGGAGGAATGGGGCAGAGAGACTGAGTGAAGGAGGGAAGAGGGAGGGATAGTTGATAGACTAACTCCAGCACAGAGAGGAGGAGGAGTGTAGACGAGTTCCCCCATCTCGGCTCGCACAGATCCCAGCTTCGCTCCCGTTCTTCAAAAGCCACAACAGAGCCTTTTCTCAGCCTCTAAGCGTACTTCACTGTCAGCTCAAAGGAGAGAGTGTCCTGTAGTTCTGGAGCAGCTTTTGAACACAGCGCCGGGAAAATAATACGCTTTCTTCTCCTGCTCCGTTTTTCCTGGAGCTGGGAACTTCTGCGGATAAACGTTTTTGCAGGAATCCCCCTAACACCGCCCACCCGCCCCCTCCGAGACGCCCCAAACTTTTCCATTTTCTTGTTTTCCTTACTCTGGGAGGTACGGACAGAGTTTAGAGTGCTGCTTTTCATGTGGCTGTCAGTTTGCACCAAAAGCTTTCACAGAGGAGTCAGGCTGCAGTGTTTCTCTGCTCAAAGGGGCAGATGTAAACAGGGAAATCAGAAAAATTGGAATTGTAGAATTTAATTCTTCTCTACTTCTTTTTCAGTCGCGTAACTGCTCCTCAGCGTTTTTTATTTTCATTTAATTCTACTTTTTGGGGGGGAAGCTTCATCCTGGAGGTACGCATCAGTTTTCATTCATCTAAACAAACGCATCAGGGGGCGGCTGTCCCGCGGACCTCTGGGAGAGATACAGAGACGTTCCTCACCGCGTCAGGTCCTCTTCAAAAGACGCCCGCTGACCCCAGAACATCACAAAGGCGAACTTTCCCTGAGGCTGGCGACATCAGCGGCATTTTGGACCATGATATAAGGAAAAAGACAGAACTAAGTTACTGAACAAAAACCAAGAGGAGAGCAAGCACTCTGACTGTAAGAGAAACATTTGATTCTTTTTGTTGTTGTCATTTTCTCACAGCTGTCTGAATGAATTGGCCACCTTCACCATAGACTGTCTGTCAGGATCTCTCTATGCAGGTCGTTGTGGTGCCTTTGAAGGTGGACAGATGTGTTTTCATTTTGCTAATTTTTCTCCAGAAACTTGAAAAGCAGTTCCAGCTAAGCTATCATTGACTGCTTTTGACCATTTTGAGAAAATTCAAGCACGTGTACCTATACAATGTGCTTTTGCCTTAACATATTTACGAACAATCATGTTGTTCACTTAATTTGTCAACCGAGATTATGCAGTAAAAGCAAGGAGAGAGTGTGTGAGAGAGAGAACGAGGGTGAGTGAGGGAGCAAGAGAGAGAGAGAGAGACCAACTGTTGGGACTTGTAACTGCCAATCTTTCTTTCTGTGCCATTAAGAGGATTTTGAAATATCTGTTGGAAATACAGCGATTATAAAGTCAGGCTTCGAAGACTCCATAAAGAAGGGACTTGGACATACTTGTTTTATCAGCAGTTGACTTATATAATCTGCTCAGATGATATTTCTCTCTGAAACGGTGGAGTCCAGCTCTTAATCCGCATCATAGTCACCTACAACTCACAATATCCATTTGGTCTTCCAAACCTCTCATCCGCGTCCTTTAAAACAGCTCTTGGGTGATCTGACTGTTCAAAAGGCCAGATATGCTAAGGTGAGAATGCACAGACCAATCGAACCCTCAGGTTTCCAAAGACCCTAGAAATCTCTGACAGTGATACAGAATGTCACCATGATGTCCATCATTTTTTTTTTGACGGTACAGTATATGGTTGATGACCATCCTGACCTCCTTATGATAGCATGGTAATGCGTTTACTTGTACTGTTGCCTCGCAGTAAGAAGGTTATGAGTTTGAATGGTGGGTGGGGCCTTTTTGTACGGTGTACATGTTATTCTTGTGTTCAAATGTGAGTTCGCTGGGTTCCTCCTATAATCCAAAGAAATGCATGGCTGGCTAACGAGAAACGCCAAACTTCATTGTGGGCGCTGTGATGGATCGGAGAACTGTCCAGGGTGTGTTCCTGCCGCTCACCCATTGCATGCTGGGATAGGCTACAGCTACCCTGGCCGAGAGAAAGGGAATTAGATGTTGGATGGATTATTACGGCCTGTTTTCTCATTTTTACCGTGGTTGGAGGTGATGGGCATGGAAATGTTCGTTTTTATGGTTCCTCAGAAACCAATCATGGAACCCACAACCACTTCCTGTCTCACACTGAAACTGACATTGATCTGTGAGACATTCACAGTGGAGGAGCCAGAGATTAAGTCAACAAGCATGTAAGCAGATTCCAGTACATTACTCTCAAAAAATTTCCAGAACATTTTGATAAACATTACAGAAAGACAAAACACATGGACTGGTCTAGGAGATCCTAGCTGATGAGTTAGAGAGCCTCTCAAATACAGTGAAGAGACAAATTTGTGCCATTATAAAGGTGTGTGTGTGTGTGTGTGTGTGTGTGTGTGTGTGTGTGCGCGTGCGTGTCCGTGCATGTATGTGAATACGTGTATGGATTGTATCTGCATGTGTGTGTGTGTTTGTGTGATAGCCTGTGTGTGTATGCATGCCTTTGGGCTGTGTGTTGGGGGGATGGGGTGTGTAAGGGCTTGTGTATGTGTGTCTGTTTACAATGTTTACATGGGAGCCTGTGTAAAGGGCTCTTAAAGGTCTAGACTGAAACCGATCATGAGGCTTCCTAATGAAAAAAAACAAAAAACAATTGAATTGGCCAATTTGAAAGCAAAAATTTTTTATTTTTGCGTATGGTACAGTTTTCTTTTGTAGACGGGTCTACTGAACTGGGAACTCAATAGAATATTTTCTGTCTAAATTCTATTGAAATGTCTCCATGTACAAAATGGTTCCAAAGAAGTAGTTCTCAACTTCTAGTTCAGATATTCACAAAACACACTTCACAACTCCTGTAGGACATACTACATATAAGCTGCTTAGCAAAGATCACTTCAGCTGATCAAGGTGGCAAAATAGTCACTAATCAAATTCTCTTCCTCACTGTTCCAGCACATTCTACGAGCAAGTGTGCTGTCGAGATAGTCTCAGAGTGAATGGTGTCTATCTTATTTGTACTTCTTTTTTTGTGTGTTTTCTCTTATAATTTGTTTGCTGTAGTGTAAGCATGTGTTCCGGGCATCTGGCGTGTTGTTAGTCGGTAATTTGGTTTGGTAGTGGAATTGCTGGCGAATTTTATCGGCTTGGCTGTCGGCTAGGCTAACGGCGTAGCAACTGGCTGGCTGACAGCACAACACGCCTGCGGTGCATCGTGGAGCTCATTTTGAGAGGTTGATTCGCCAACATGCAGTATAGCTGGTGACGGCAGTTAGTTGTTCAGTCGCGTAAGCTGGGTTAGCGGTTGGAAAGGTGGTGAGTTATAACAATGGACTGTATATTAACTGTTAAAGCTGAACTGGATGATATTAGCTAGCGCATACGTGTAAAAATATATACGCCCAGCTTCGGCAGGCTTCGGACCTGTCAAGCTGAGCGTTCGGTAATGTTAGTAGTGCTGCAGGATAGTGTAAGCCAGAACCAGTACATAGGCAGACCGAAGAGGAAGTGACGTCATCATTTCCATTTGGTCTTCGAAGTGAACAAATCGCGATTTCAGTTCTAATCCACCGATTCGGAGTCGCAAATTAGGTGCAATAGGTATGTATCCAAGGAAAAAATGTATTTGACGGAAATAAAGAAATATAGTACTCCAAACACTCACTCCTACAATATACATTTGAAATGGCTGGTAGTGCAAGCATTATGGTTAATGGAATACTCGTTCTTCTAATCCACTGGACATGCTTGTCAACATTACACTACCTACTCGCCATGCGGCTATATTCATGAAACCCTGTCTAGTGACGGGTCACGCCTTGTGATCAGGTTACCATAGTAACCATAGTGTTTCATTGGGAGAATAACTCAGTGACGAATGTATTGAACGTCTGTTGAGCTACACACAAACCCTACCGGTTCTCCCTTCCACTCTGACCTCGGAGGCGTGATTCATACCTACATTGGCAATGGGTGTAGGCGGTTTTCCTGTACAGGCTACTAGGGACTAGAGTAATACCTTGTCATAGATGTGGTAAACAACCTTACATATTAATAATTTGTTCAGTGTGATACTGTTGGTTTCATCGATAAATTAACAAATTGTTTTGCAACTTTCCACTTCGAAATGAGATTCGTATTCTACGTCGGCGCTACTCATGACTTCCGATACGGCTCTCATGAGGATTAGAACTGAAATCGCTATGCGTTCACTTCGAAGGCCAAATGGAAATGATGACGTCACTTCCTCTTTGGTCTGCCTATGTACTGGTTCTTGCTTGCACTATCGTGCAGCACTACGAATATTACCGAACGCTGAGCTCGACAGGTCTGAAGCCTGCCGAATCTGGGCGTATGTATTTTTACAAGTATGCGCTAGCTAATATCATCCAGTTCAGCTTTAAATCTGTCTCCCGGATGTACGGTGATGGCGTAATTTTTTAGATAAAACTGATAAAGCAGTGGACGTTATGGAAAGGTGGGTTTATTCATGACACTTAAGCCCAAAGCCCACTGGCCGCGAAGCGTCGCGTCAAACTCTGAACGTTGCGTCAGCGGCATCAACGTTGACAGCTGTCAACACGACCGAGAAGCCATGAGTGTCAATTTCAGATATTAAACAAGACAATGTTTAATTTTGGGGGAAAAAAAAAAAACCTACCGATCAAGCTTATTTTAAGCGCTGGCAAAATGCGACGGTCAGGTTACTATGCAATATGCATTATACATAGGCATAATTTTCCTCCTAAATTTAGCCGTCTTGTAAATTATGATTATGATTCACTTTGATTCACCCAGCAGCGAATCAGCTAGTTAACGAACTTAGCGGTGTTGAGTTCTTACCAGTGTACCCTGAGTTAGGTACTGTGTATGTTATGATCCTGTTCTGCCTGACCATGTTTTGGTTTCTGCCTGACTTCCATGTTTGATTTTGTGTCCTGCTTTGTCTGACTATGCTCAGTATTTTGTATTGTGATTTTTTGTTTTTGCGTTGTCTCTTTCTGTTTGCCATATTCCACCTTTGCAGTTTTATTCCGGTCCATGCTTTGTCTTATACCATGCATTGCACTTTGTATCCCCCTTTCTGGTCTTTTGTCATGTGATCGCTCACTGCCCCAGTATTGTGTGCCACACTTTCGGGTGATTTCATGGTCTCTGGGATTTCAACCATTCCTTCCAATCTTGTTTACTTCCTTCACCTTGCTTTTCTATTTTACTAACAATACTAACTGTTTGTTGTTTTAGTTAAACTTACTAACTAAGACTTACATTGTTTATAGTACTAACTTACTGCACATTACTAATTGACTAACAAGCTCTCAGCACTCGCTCTGCTCTAGTCTCCACCCCTTGCCTTCGGTCAATTTACTTTCCTGTACTTTAAGCAGATTTTCTGCACCTGGCTAATCACTGTTCTCCCTCTCACTCTGTGCACGGTAGAACTCCCTAACCGTAGACGTATGTTTGTCTGTAGGTTGTATCTGTGATCCCTGTCCGCGTTTTGGCTTTTGCCAATTCTTGTAATCAGGAACTTCCTTGTAATTAGTCTGATCCAATTCACCTGCTTCCCCTTTGTAGCATGTGACTTCCCCCACGTGTATTTAAGCAGTCATTTCACTCACAGCCCTTCTCAGAATGTTTTCCCTATGCTGCAATTTTTGATGCCTTGTACTCTTAGTGTAATACTTCTGACTGGAATGTTCCCGATTCTGATTTTGGCTTTTTCTTTGATACTTATCTACCCATGTACCGTACCAGTTTCGCCCGACCCTGAGTTTTGTGTTTGCTGCCCTGCTAACGGTTTGGATTATGCCCACTGGATTTTTGGCTTTGGACTCTCTGACAAACCCATACCTGTGTACCAAACCCGTTTTGCCCGACTGAGTTGTTTGCTGCCCTGTGTACACTTTGGATTACGTCCCTGGGATTCTGATTTTGGATTGTGGACTTTGTACCGTTGCCTTCTACCCTGTGGGGGTTAACCCCCCAACTTCAATAAAACCCACTCTTGCTGAAACTTCCTGGTCTCACATTTGGTTCCAGAACGGTACCTCAGTCTAACTGTAGGTCGCTTGATAACTTTAATGCCCGCAAAATAACAGATTTCCTCTCAAAACTGCGACTTGGTTAAAAAGCAGGTGTATCGGTTTTGACAACTGCATGTGAGGTTTCCGCTAAATGTGTGCCACCAACCATGACAAGATGAACTAGTTAAATCATCTATATGTGAATTTCAATTGAGAAATCTATAGAAATTCTGTAGAACTGAAGTTCTATAGAATAGTGTTCTATTGAATGCGGTTCTATGGAACCTTATTCTATAGAACTTTGGTCCTAAAGTTCTACAGAATTTCTATAGACTTTCCTCTATAGAACTTTTTTTTTTTTTTTGCAGGGCTAAGTAATGAGAAACATGTTTGTGATATAAGGCAGTGGGCAGCATAATCGGCCAAAATCGCAAGGGCGAAAGAATTCCGTATTCAACCTCCAATATCGAAAGTAATCAGTACTTTTCTTTTTCGGCTTACCTTGATGTTTGGATACCCAGAGAAAGATTCTGGTGAGAAAAAACATCAAGCATCCAGTCAAGAAAATTTTGAGTTTAATTTCTCGTGTTGCTACACGTGGAAATCCATGTTACCGATGACACACCAGGTTGCTATTGCATGCACAGCATATGCATTTGCAATATGAATATTCATAATCAAAACCCCCCTCTCAAAAATAACCCCCCCCCCCCCCCCCCCCGAAATATATTGGTGGTTCCCTTTAAAATCGTTCCCCATTTTAAACCACTTAGGTACATACTGCAATACTGCAACGCGTTGTATCTGAATTTTCACATATACAAGTGTACGTGTTCCGGTTAGATATTACTAGTGTGAAAGCTGACCAGTGAGTGGGGAGGGGGGACAATCGAACTCTGGCACAGTAGGGAACAAAACGTATTGCTCTTCCGATTTCTTTCAAAGAAGCTTCAGAATTCCTCTTAGAGTCGCTGATTTCTCTAGAAGTCACCATTGTTTTTCGTGTTATACAACCTTTGTTTGCCTGAGTTGACGTCACTTCCGGTTTGGCGCGCTTATTAATTTTGTTTTCCGAAATTGGACAATTAAACACCAATTACTTAATAACCATGGGATATTTTTCGATTTTTTAATCTTGTATTTAGTCAAGACATATGACCCTACGTACAGGAACATGAACATGTGATGGGCGTTGGAAGTAGGACGCCAAGAGCAGTGGCCAGAAATGAAAGAAAAAATCAGCAGCGTGCTGAGAGACTAAAACAGATAGAAATCAGGAGACTCGCGCTACCAACAGACCTGACGCCATCCGTGGTAGACAACAAGCGAGCTCAAGAAAAGGGAAATAAACCAAAGAATCCCTTACTCACTAACACGTATCCTGTTATGCAGCTAAGATCCTGACAATACTCTCTCTCAAAAGACCTTACTGGCTAAAGCGCCAAGGAGAAAATGACACTCTAGCACACGAAAGAGGTAGAAGCTTAAACAGAGACCAGGTAATGCTCCCAATTAATGCCAGCTGGCCCAGGAATCCGATGGCAAGCAAGGTGATATCGTCCCGGACGAGAGTAACAAAAGGAGCTCTCAAAGCTCCAAAACCATGACAGGACCCCCCCCCATCTAAGGGACAGCTCCAGAGGTTCCCAAGGAACCCAGCTCACGAAACTCCGAAATTAGTGAGGAGTCCAAAATATCATGCACAGGGACCCAGCACCGCTCCTCAAGACCATATCCCTCCCAGTCTACTGGACCCCACGACCTACACGCCTCTCGGCCAGAATACAGCGCACGGTATAAACCGGACCCCTACTCCACCATTTGTGGTGGCGGCGGAGGAGTGTCGGCAGGTGCCAGGACACTGGTGCTAACCGGCTTAATCCGAGAGACGTGGAATGACGGATGTATGCGTGAAGATCTCGGGAGTTTCAGCTGGACCGTGACTGGATTGATCTTCCGCACTATTTTGAACAGGCCGATATAGCGGGGCGCCAATTTTCGGGATTCTACCTTCAACGGGAGATCCCGAGTAGACAGCCAAACTCTCTGCCCAACCCGATAAAACGGGGCCAAACGACGCCTTCTATCAGCAAAGGATATTTGTTTGCGCCCCGAACGCAACAGCAAAGAATGGACCTTAGTCCAAACCGACTGACAGTGCCGAATGAACTGGTTGACTGAGGGAATTTCTGAATCGTTCTCAGTCTCTGGAAATAAGGTGGGTTGGTACCCCACTTGGGCCTCAAACGGGTAGAGCCCCATGGAGGAATTACACAAAGAGTTATGGGCATATTCCCATAACCCAAGCTAGAAATCGACTCCACAATGAAGGATTTTCCGACGCCAAACATCGAAGAATGTTTTCAAGAGACTGATTCATCCGTTCTGTTTGCTCATTGGTCTCTGGGTGAAACCCTGAGGAGAGACTCACTGTGGCCCCCAGCTGCTTACAAAAAGCCTGCCAGAATCTGGCTATGAATTGAGGACCTTGGTCAGAGACGACGTCCTGCGGGAGCCCATCTAAACGGAACACCAAGATGCGCTGTGTCCCGCCCCGAAGGCAGCTTAAGTAGTGATACAAGATGAGCCGCTTTAGAAAACCGGTCAACAACAACCAAAATGACAGTGTTGCCATCAGTTACAGGCAGCCCCGTAATAAAATCGAGCGCGATATGTGACCAAGGGCGTCAGGGAATGGGCAAAGGTCGCAGCAGGCCAGAGGGAGGGAGGTGGGAAGTTTCATTTCTGGAACATACGCTACAGGCCGCAACAAACTCCCGAATGTCCTTCATCATATCCGGCCACCAAAACCGTTGGGCAAGGAACTGCTTGGTCCAATGGGCCCCCGGGTGCCCAGCCAAGCGGGAAGAGTGTCCCCACTGAAGGACCCCTGTCCTAACCCCAAGCGGAACAAATAAACAGCCAGGAGGCTCCCCCCACGACCGGGATCGGATTTCAATGCCTCCTGAACCACCGCCTCAACTTCCCATTGAATAGGTGCCATGATCTGGGCAGAAGGAATAACCGGCTCTGGGGTAGGATCGCTATCCGTGCAATCGTAAATACGTGACAGGGCATCAGGCTTAATATTTTTAGAGCCCGGGCGGTACGTGAGCGTAAAATCAAAGTGGTTAAAAAACAATGACCATCGCGCCTGCCGGGAATTACGCCGTTTAGCCTGCTGAATATATTGGAGGTTTTTATGGTCGGTCCAAACCACGAAAGGGTGCTCAGCTCCCTCCAACCAGTGGCGCCACTCCTCTAGCGCCAGCTTGACCGCTAATAACTCCTGATCACCAATTCTATAATTGCATTCTGCGGCAGACAAAGACCAGGAGAAGTACGCACATGGGTGAAGTTTATTATCCCAACGAGGACGCTGGGACAGAATAGCACCAACACCCACCTCCAAAGCATCTACCTCCACGACAAATGGGAGAGAGGGATCGGGCAAAACCAAAATAGGCTCCGAGCTAAAATGTTTTTTGAATTCCTGAAAGGCAGCATCAGCTGCAAAAGACCAAAAAAACGCTGAGGAGGTATTATTTTTAGTGAGCGCAATAATGGGGGCAGCAACCACGCTAAAATTACGAATAAACCTCGTATAAAAATTGGCAAAGCCCAGAAAGCGTTGAACCTCTTTAACACTCTGCGGTGGAGGCTAATTCCTGACCGCAGCAACCTTGTCTGGGTCCATCCGCACCGACCCCTTAGAAACAATGAAACCCAAGAATGAGACAGTTTGGGCATCGAAAATACATTTTTCGGCTTTAACAAAAAGTTTGGCATTGAGCAGGGCTTCCAGTACACGTCTGACGTGTTGTTTGTGCTCCGACAATGTTGAAGATAAATCAAAATGTCGTCAAGATAAATGAAGACGAATTTCTCCTACATCTCTCTGAGCACGTCATTTACTAATGCCTGAAACAGGGGCGTTAACCAGCCCGAACGGTAAGACCCGATATTCATAGTGCCCGTCATTCGTGTTAAAAGCCATTTTCTGTTCGTACCCCTCCCGAATGCGAATCAAATTATACGCATTACAAAGATCTAGCTTCATAAAAAATGACGCCTCCTGCAGACGTTCAAATGTGAAATTCATTAGCGGAAGGGGGTATCTGTTTTTAATGGTGATTTTATTCAAATCCCTGTAATCAATACAGGGTCTCAGACCGCCATTCCTTTTTCCCAACGAAAAAGAATCCCGCTCCAACAGGGGACGCGGAAGGCCAAATAAAACCATTGGCGAGAGCCTCCTGAATATACTCTCGCATAGCTTTACGCTCAGGTCCTAACAGCGAATATAGCGAACCCCTAAGCGGAGTTGTCCCAGGATAAAGATTCATTTCGCAGTCGTACGGACGATGCGGGGGTAACGTAGAGGCTCGTTGTTTACTGAACTACTCATCCAGATCGGCGTAATCCCTGGGAACATTGGGAGGCAAGTCAAAGTTCAGGGTGGCCCCAAATTCTTTACCCTGCTCAGAATCTAATGAATCTGGGACTGATTCCAAATCGGTAAAGTCCTCCAAAAAGTAATCATCCTCTGGCTCTCGCCAGTCAAATTGAGGATGCCATTCTAACCCCTCCTCTGTCCCTTTTTCCAGTCTAGGAGGGTACGGAGCAATAACCTCCTCACACTCGCTCTCGGTGTCAGCCTACCCCATAGCTTCACATCCGAAAGAACTATTATCATTAGTTTTACAATGAGTGCTACACTTGGGACCCACACGGACAATAGGATTAATCTGTTCCCCCAAGCTGATACAAGGATCATGTTTCCATAACCATGAATGACCCAAAACATAGGGAAAGTGGGGGACCTGATAATAGGAAAATCGAACCTCTTCAGAGTGGCTACCAAAGGAGATGAACATTCTTAGTGGTTCTGAAACTTCGGTTATAACTCCTGTTCCCAGCGGGCGACCGTCCAAAGTTCTTACAGAAAGTGATTGTGAAAGTGCAACAGTAGGAACGGAGTCCCTCCTAGCCCACTTAAAATCCATGAAACAATCAATGGCGCCCGAGTCCACGAACGCCTCAATAGTAAATCTTTTACTCCCAACAGTAAGTTCTACGGGGATTAGTGTTCGGAAATTGGGTCTGGCCCTGTAGCGCCCCCTGAATCGCGAGAGGGGTTTTCTGTTTCCCCGAAGCTTAGGACAATGTGGACGGATATGACCCGGCTTGTTACAATTATAGCAGATTACTCTTCTGCTAATGCGTCTCTTAGACTGACGGTCAAACGAACCGCATGGGCTCAACCGAAGTAGAATCTTTAATGGGTGGAATGGGAGATGCACATTTGCCACTAGCAATTTTAACCCCATTGTCAGCCAGTGGTGATCTATTTAGCTTTTCCCTGTTGCGTTCACGTATGCGGTTGTCAATTCGTACCGCAGTATGAACTAAAGAGTCTAAAGTCGAACAGGGTTTTAAAGTTGCCAGCACGTCCTGAATCTCCTCCACAAGGGCATGGCTACATACCGTCATCAGAGGGGCCTCTGGCCAGCCTGTCTCTGTGGCCAGAGAACGAAAAGCAATAGAAAACTCAGCTGCACTTTCTTTGCTCTGTTTAAGGTGCATTAAACGCGTAGCTGCGTCTTGACCAGAAATGTCATGATCGAAAACAGACACCATCTCCCTAACAAGGGCGTCTACAGAATTTACGACCGGTGAATTAGATCTAATTAGTGGGCCGACCCAATTGAGCGTTGTGCCAGCCAACAGGGATAATATAAATGCAACTCGAGAATCCTCATTAACAAAACGTGACGGCTGAGCCCTAAAAAATATTTCACACAGGGCAATAAAATCCTTACACTTTCCGGCCTCGCCACTGTATCTTTGGGGCAGTTGTAACTTGGGTTCTCGGGGAGAATGTATGGATGGTGCTTCTGCAATTTTTTGTGGAGTTTGTAACGTTGGAGATTTAATACTCTCAGACAAATCTAACAGGATGCCCTGCTGGTTCTGGAGAGCAGTCTCCTGCTGGTGTAATCTCTCAGCAAGTTCAGAACAGGGTTACAAAAAACTGAAAGTGATTTAGCGAACCCAGCCAACATCTCTTGTTGGCTGGCAATAGCCCTCTTAATTTCAGCCATCGCTGTCGCCTCCATTGTGGCTAGAGTGTACTGTGATGGGCGTTGGTAGTAGGACGCCAAGAGCAGTGGCCAGAAATAAAAGGAAAAAATCAGCAGCATGCTGAGAGACTAAAACAGATAGAAATCACAAGACTCACAAGACCTGACGCCGTCCGTGGTAGACAACAAGCAAGCTCGAAAAAAGACAAAAGAAAAGGGAAATAAACCAAAGAATCCCTTACTCACTAACACGTATCCTGTTATGCAGCTAAGATCCTGACAATACTCTCTCTCAAAGACCTTACCGGCTAAAGTGCCAAGGAGAAAATGACACTCTAGCAACACGAACGAGGTAGAACAGGAGCTTAAATAGAGACCAGGTAACGCCCCCAATTAATGCCAGCAGGCCCAGGAATCCGATGGCAAGCAAAACGATATCGTCCCGGACAAGAGTAACAAATGGAGCTCTCAAAATTCCAAAACCATGACAGGAAATTGGCACTCATACTTGGTTTCAGTCTAGACCTTTAAATAGTACCATGTAGCCAATAAACTAAACTTTGAATATTTGGAAAGCGAATGGTATTCCAATTCCAGTTAAGAGCCCACATGGTACCAATAAAGAAACGCATTACTCATTGCCAAAATTGAAATCACTGTATTTCAAATGTGTGCTGGTCTGAAATATCATATGCAAGTTCTACCCTGAAAACAAAAAAAAATCTGAATATGCAGACGGTGCCTAAATGAATGAAAGACCCCTCCTCCTGAGAGGTACATGTTGACATCATAACTAGTCACTAGCAGAAGCTGCTGATTCATGCAAATTTGCTTTCAGGAGGGGAGGCTTACTCATAGGTTGTTTACAATGCAGCGGACCAAAACAAAGCCATTAAGTTCAGATAATGAATACAAACCCAAGCGGCTTCATAGATGTTCATTCTCATTTTATTTATTTTATTGCGCTCTATTAAAGAGCTGAAATAGACACATTTTAATGTCTTTAAAAATGTACAAAACGGTGCATACTTAATATTTAATATATATAGAATATGTAAATCGAATGCATTTAATTTTATGATGTTTCCGTTTTTTTAAAAAAAGAGTTAAAAATGACCATTTTGAGCGACCTTAGACGTCCTTTTCTGAAAAATTAGTGAACGGTCACGTGACCAGCAGGTCAAAGGTGTCACGTCACTGTTAGTAGTCGATACTGCAGGTCGCCATTAATCAGCGCGAAATACCAATTGAACCCACGTACGGATCGTAGAAAAGGCTGCGTTTTAGCGTAGATTTGGCAAAATGCCGACAAATTGTGTTGTTGGAGGCTGTAGCCAGACATCCAAAGACAAATCGGCGAGTTTTTACGGATTTCCGAGCGAAGCCAAAGACCAAGTTCATAATCCTCATCCCCAGTTCCGTCATTGGCCTCATTCTCACCCTCCTCAAGCACTGAGTTGTCATGTTCGTCATCACTTGACATCTCGTCTTCATTTGACTCGGATTCCACCTCTTCAAACTCGAATGGCGAGTCCTGACAATATCGCTCGTTGATTCGAGCACGCCATTGAAGAAAGCAGTAGTATTGTTGTTTTTTTTTCGCATGAACTAGTTCATGAGTTCAACAACATCACTTGGGAATCACTTGACTGCATCATAATAATGGGATTTGCCTCAGAGTTGCCACAACAGCGATCCAGTAGTCCAAATGGGCTATCTTTGACAGTCTTTGACGATAAATAACCAAATAAAATACCATCCGATTTATTTATTTATTTATTTAATCAGTTCGCCTGTACTCCCTATATAGTTATGGTTAGTAGGTTAGTTAGTTAGTAGGTTTAGTTAGTTAGTTGGTTAGTTAGTTTATTAGTTACTTAGTTAGTTACTTGGTTAGTTAATTAGTTACTTTGTTAGTTACTTAGTTGGGTTAGCCTACTGTCTCAGTTTAGGACATATTCTGCAACAATAATGTATAATCTGAACTTGACGACTAGTGGACGAAAAACGCCTTTTTATTTTTACTTGGCCTACAATAGGGCAGCTACGGTACCAGCTCTAATTCACATGCAATGTACCGGTGCATCTCAGCGCGATGCAGCATGTCAGCACGATGCAGGGGTGCAAATTCCCCGCCAAATTCGTCCTGAAAACACGGATTAAAGGCGAAGTGGATACCTAATTTCATTTTCTACTGTGATCACGATACTTTCCTTCATGTAAGTGTTGATATTTTCTCCTGAAAGCAAGCTTGATTTGTAAATTCACATGGAAATCGCTCGTGGTTGGGGATGGGAATGAAGTTCCATCGACTCACTCAATGTGTGTTGTTTTACGTGCAGCCACTGGTCACTGATGACATTGCCTTCAGCACGACTCCGTACGATGACGTAGGGGTTGCTAAATTGCATATAACGGGGATTGGCGATCGTTTCACAAACTAGCTAGAAATCAAGTTTCTCGAGTGCCAAAACCCACTTTTTAAACCCCAAATTTACAGACTTCCCGATCAAATTTTTAAAAAATTCAAAAAGTATTTTGTTATACAGAACATATTCTTCAAACGTGTGAAATAAAACAATATTTTTTTCCTAGAAATATTTCAGCTCTTTAAGAGGGGACCTATTATGCTACATTTCCAAATTTATATTTTGATCTTGGACTCCCCAAGAGTACTCCTGATCGTTCAAAATCCAAAAAAGGGTCCTTATTTTGCTCATATTGCCATCTTCAAAAATCCCCATTTGTAGTCCATTGTAGTCTGTGCCTGAAATGCCTCCTTGGATGGCTCTTCCGCAATGGCTCCTCCTCCCCCTGTGCCCACTTTCTTCTGATTGGCCAGCTCTGTGGAGGGCAGAGCTGGAAGGGACTCGGCAGAACGCAGTTTTCCGGGTCCACCTCCCTAGTATGAAACATAAGACACGTCTGCCATCTGAGCTAAGAAATCGGCAGGGAAATCCCGCAATCAAACATAGTACATGTGTAGAGATCTAATGAAATGAACCTTTTCTAATAGCTAAACGCAGTGGAGGATGCAGTGCGAAAGTCTGGCAGCTCAAGCTCAAATTTGCTATCTACCTACGACTACTATGGTGGGTACACCGGTGTTTCTACTCTATAGCTAGGATATTAGTTGCTAGGATTGAGGGAAAGCTAGAATCCACCTGATACAGACACATTTGTAGAACGGGTCGACCGGAGACCGTAGAAATCCGGGGGGTCTGAGTTTAGATGGAAACATGGACAGTGAGGAGCAGAGTGGACCAACAACTTATGGACTGCTTAGGTGTGTGTTATGAGGACCTGCTGGTTGGTGTGCATAACGGTGGTGTGTCTTTAGCTTGGAGTAACAAACAGCTTCCTCGCTGGTATATGATGGAGGGCGAAAGCTTCAGGCTAAACGGCCTTTTCGATAACTGCCCGTGATAAGGTTTACTTATTGCTTCGGAATGGCCAGTGTTTGCTCGTAGAAAATAAGCGCATTAATTCTTTGTCTTTGCATTGACTTATAACTTGTTTATTCACGTCTATTCGCGGATGAAAATATGGCAATGCAGAGAAATCCTTTGTTATACCAGACCTGTTAGAGCTTGTGTGTTTTGCCTTACTTTCACTGCGGTAGCTTCAGCGAGCTAGCCCAGATATTGGTGAAGTATTCGGCTGATCCCTGTCATGAACAAGTGAAGCGATCACAAGCAGCCATAAACAAACCCAAACACTTATCCCAAGCTCTGCATAACCTATGGCTGGTCTTACTGCAGCCTTTTCAGCCCAACTCTGCAGACACATACAGCACCTCTCTGGTTAGCTTCAACTGTAGTGGCTACAATCGGGCAACGTTATGATGAAACTGCCACATTGATGCTTACCGACGTAACATAAGCATACCGATCAGAATTACTGCATATATGTGAACCAGGAGCATTTTTAATTAGCACAGCGGCACGCAACTAAAATGCAGTAACTGGTAACCGAGCGGTCATAACAATCACAGAAACAAACCCTTGCAGCGCAGGTCTTACAGACAGCAAGTTCCGTTACCGTTGTTGGGGTAATGCCTCACACAGAACACCAGTGTTGGGGAAATGCCTTGAATGGTGGAACCTTTGTGGTGATAATGCCCAAGCAGCGGCGACGTTGTTGTACATGCAATGGCCGTCATACAAGGGCGCCGGCTGTTGGGGTTACACCTCACAGGTGGACACCATGTGTTGAGGCAATTTGCCAAATGATATTATTAATTTGACATCAAAAACATATAATATTACATATTAATATGAATACCTCGGGGCACCACCCTTTCTTAGTGAAGAGAAAACGATAGCTAATTATTAAAACTCAGTCTCAATATCCACTAAGCTATTAACCTCTTAAGCCCCCGCCTCTTTTTTAGGTTTCTGCTTGAAAATGACATACCCAAAATGAATAGAGTATATCTCTGTTTGTGTAGCATGAGGTATCAGAGAGGGAGACATGGAAATGTGGAGAGAGGGTTGATTTTCTGACGCTACTAGGATTTTGATATTTGAACATTAATATGCTTGGCGTTTGAGTTGTGCTTGGTGTATGTAAAAATGACTTATATGTGCTTGTAGCAGAGGCTCTCCTGTTTCATTTGATGTGTAATATGACTATATTGCTACTTAATTAGCGCGGCGTTGTAGGTATTTTGCTGTGGTGAGTCTCAGGGGACCTAGGAGTTGAAGAGGTTAATGTGGAAATTAATTAATAATTAAATTAATAATTGTAACCAACTTCAATAGCTAGATTGAAGGATTCGGAGTTCTACATAGAAGAGGCTGGCAATATCATTCACTCTTCTACAACATTAATAACCACAGCATATGTCTTTTAAGAATATTTATTTAAATTAAACAAATGTAACACACAATCTAAACTACACTAAACACTAACACTATATGCACAATGAAGGAGGTGTTTGTGTGTGTGTGTGTGCGTGCGTGCATGTGAGTGTGGGTGAGAGAGAACAGAGGGATGATCTAAGGTGCCCTGCTGACCATGTTGAGTGGGGGAGGGCAACCTTACTGTACAAAGACCAAGTCTTTAAAACAATGAAAGTTCAAGAAAGAATGTTTATAGTCAGTTTAAATTACTTTAAATGTTGTGTTGCCTATGTGTTAAGTTAATATGAAGAGATGTGTGAATCTTGCACAGGAATGGTGCCGTGTTAGTTTACAGGAGGTTATTTGCATGCAAGACCCTGTCTGCTGCACATTAATACCATCCTGACCTACCAACACAATCCTAAAAACAATCACAACAGCTATCATTTTACACATACACACAGTTGGTCTTTCTTAGAGAAGGTTTGAATGACCAGTTGTTTCCAGTCCTTAGTTGAGGAAGGAGGTTTGTTACTTGCTGCTTGGTGGAGGATCTGATTTTGGACGATGCTGATCCGGCTGGTAAGAACGGTTCTGGTGCTGTAAAAGGTCCGTGTCTTTGTTGTGGAAAAGAAGGGAGACTGGCCGCTCCTCAAAAGCAAGCTGTTGCTTCCAAGGCTTGCTCTACTCCTGGTAGACTGGCGGATGCTTCAGCATGGCCACAGGAGAGGGAGGCTAAGAGATGTGGGAGGAGTACCCCAGCCTGAGCAGTCCCCAGGGGTCCAGGAGTGTGACCAAGGGGGGAGAGCAGAGCCAAAAGACAGAGTGCAGAGCCAACAGCCAAGAGACAAGAGCAGGAGAAGAGAAAATGGTGGGCCACTGATCATACTATGCCTTAGTAGCGTGTACACCTTTGGAAATACAAAAGAAGATCATTTGAGGTGCAGTTTAGTCAGTATCTCTCTCAAAGCTACTTGTCCATTTACTTTGGGACGTGAAAAAAGCTACTATTTCTCTTCCAAAAGATGATGCCACTAGAAATCAGAGAGTAGCTTTTTTTGTTTGCTGGCAGCAAACAGCCACGGCCAAAGGGAACGTTAGCTGTTTGTGCTCAGCATTTCACCAAAGACAGCTTTGTCAATAAAGGATAATTCAACACAGGATAAGCATTTCAGCTGCTTCTCAAACCTGAAGCAGTGGCATCGATCAAGCGCTCAGAGCCACAAGCTGTAAGTAACCATATAAGTAAGGGATAATTAACGAGAAGGTGTGCATTCCACGGTTTTAATGCACTTGTGCGATCAGGAGTACTCTAGGGGAGTCAAAGACCAAAATATAAAATTGGGAAAATAGCATATTAGGTCCCCTTTAAATATATTGTTCGTTGTGCAAATGTCTCTTTATTTGTAAGTATGTTAGTCAATTTGGTTAATATGTTAGTCACACCCTTAATCCTCAATCGTACAGTGATCATCTTTGTTTTGATGTATTCGAGTATGAAAGTGTCTCAGCTTGAGGCCTATACTTTAGAATGATCCTGTCATCAAGCCCAAGGGCAAAGGTCATCTAAAAGGTCAAAACCACACTTTGGTCAATTCATGGTAGAGATTTCGAACTAAAGCCATTCTGATTATAAGGTCAATGTGGTCCTTGCAATTACAGGTCGCAATGACGTCACTCTGACGCATGTGGGTGGAATTTTGGCTAGTCATCATTCTATGAAGGATCTTTCGTTTATTTGTTTGTTTGTTTTTAGGTAGAAAACAAACATATTTTTACGGTCATGGTCGTAGTGGAATTTTCTACAAAACATGGGCATTGCAGTATACCCATTGTGGAAGCAAGGCTCGCCCCCTTCAAAGGTGTACAACCCAACATACTGCTGTATAAATCTAGTGGACAGTAAATCTACTGTGTATTTGTTGTGGCTAAGATGGATCTGGCTGCCTGCCAGGCGAGAGGAAGGCGTTTCTGGTTTCGTGTCTCAGGTAGAGTCTGCCTGAATGTGGCCTCAGTGTTAGCACTGCAGTCGGAGCTCGAGCTGTTTAACGGCACTGGCTGTGTACCATTCCATTCCTCTGAGAGCGTCTGTTTCCCCGGAGAGACCTACACAAACAGCCACGCTGTGAGCAAAACCGGACCACGCGTGCATGACTCGACCGTGCGGGCGCTTCGCTTATCGAGCGAGCCGAGGACGTGCCCAGTAAGAGCTCTGTCTGCCCTGTCAAAATCAGTGACATCAGGATGGAATTCAGATGCTCTGTGTAATGCGCTTGATTTGGATCCTGGCAGCATGAGCTCCAGGATTGGTTCTTTACTGGGTTGTGTTGTTTTAAAGGGCCGATGGCATTTTCATGACGTCTGTTACAAAGATTTAGCTTTTCCTTCCCTCCTCTTTCTCTTCTTCTTCTGCATATGCGGGCAAGCCTGTAAAAGAGGGTGATATATGGGACATGAGTTAATTGCTTTCAGATGGTCATTTTCCAGCATGTGCGAGCAAGCATATGCGTATGTTTGTAAGTGTGTGTGTGTGCATGTGTGTGTGTTGTTGTGTGTGTGTTTGTCACCTATTTTGGACCTTTTCCAGTAAACACACTGACCTTGTCAGGACCTGTAGTCCTTATGGGGACCAAAACCTGGTCCCAGTACAGCAAAATGTAATTTCTGAGGTCATGGTTGAGGTTAGGGGTCATGTGTGAATTGAGGCAAGTTTAAGGTTCGGCATAATTAAGTTGAGGTTAGGGTTAGGGATAAGGTTAGGGTTAGGCTGTTCATAGTGAATAGAAGTCAATGCAATGTCCTAAGAATGATATTTGCACAAACTTGAGTGTGGGTGTGTGTGGGAGTATGTGTGCATGTGTGGGTGCCCAGTGTCCTACACTGATATTCTCAGAGGGCTATTGTTTTAGTTAAAGAGACGGGACCAGTTTTGAGACCCTGTTGCTGCCCCAACCCACCCATACTGACCCGCACACTGGTCATTATCAGCACTTTGCCGATTACAGTAACTGGATTTAGCCCTGTCATCATCTGGCCTAAGGAGAGACGTGGTTTTTGCATTAGCACTGTTAAAATTAGTCAACCCTTCCTCTGCTCTGTTTTTAGTCACCCTGCCTCGCAAATTACTTCAGTGTGTCAGTATGAGCGCATTTTATCTTCTGCATTTATTTTGGAAATCACTGACTCACCAAACTGGCTTTTTGTCTGGGAAAGTGCGTGTAGTTGGCTCCTATAAACCTCCACACGTAAACATGCGTTGTCCAGATCTCTGATTGGGCACAAATTAAAGCCCATATTTTATTTATTTCCCATTTGTTCATCATATTTTTGTCATTTGTCTTCTGAGAATAATCCTTTGTTCTTCTCTTTTGTAGTTTTCTGGTCCCCCGGCCAGTCCTCAATAAATTGTACTTATTTAAATTAAAACCAGTGACTAAGTGTTTGTGTGTTGTTCACTGCACTCAATGGAGGGACGCATAAGAAAAGGTGGCAGCACTACAAAGGGCTTTACTGGCACATTATGCTTTGAACTGGTCTACTCCTTTAATTTATTACTTTAATTACTTTATTGAAGGTTACTAATGTTCTAATATGGAAAGATTGTGTTGGTTTGCCCTTTTATTTGTTTTATCAATTTGCAATATGTGACCAGCGATAGCAAAATGAGTCTTAATGACCAAAAATTCAAAATTGAGTTGTCTACGCCATTGTATTGATGACACTGTAAGTTCTGTAATGGTGCTTTGATCACTGCTCTATCTTACCCCATCACCGAGATATTCAATTTTGCTAAGTCGGGAAGTCCTGAACCTAATTTCTTTACCACTTCTAACAGCTGCTATTGGCTGCTTGTTACATGTAATGCCATTTATGGAAAGCAGGAATTCCGTACATTATTTTGGTATACAGATGATGAGGATTCCCCAGCAAAAAATACCATGCTAATTGCACTTCCGACCCCTCGGCTGCATATGTAAGCCCTTCGTGGGCAAAGTAAGAGTCGAAATTGGCTGGAATTCGATAGGGGAGTGAAGGATTCATAGACGTACCACCCATTCAAAAATGAGAAACCTAGAGGCAAGCCTGAAGGCGCTATAGCAGTAACGTTGTTGAATTTAAAGATGGCAGCGTTTACAGTATTTGATCTAAAAAATGGTAAAAAAATAGGTCAAATCAAAAACGCGTCTGCTATGTAATGAAGGATGATCCCATGTACCTTCAGTAAAAATTTGAGCATCGTAGCTGAAATAGTAAGGAAGTTATGGAAATTTAAAAATTTTCACAATAAGCCCCTCAGTGGCCAAACTAAGGGTCGAAAATGGCTAGAATTTGATAGGTTGGTGAAGCATGTGTATATGTACCAGCCACCCAAAAATGAGAAACCTACAAGCAAACCTGAAGGCGCTCAAGTGGTGACGTCATTGAATTTAAAGATCGGCACCATTTAGGCTATTCAACCTAGAAAACTATAAAAAATAAGTGAATTCAAAAACGCATCTGCTATGTGATGAAGGGTGATCCCATGTACCATCAGTGAAAATTTGAGCATCCTAGCTGAAATAGCACGGAAGTTACTGCAATTTTTTATTTTGCACAACAAGTCCCCTGGTGGCCAAAGTAAGAGTTGAAAATGGCTGGAAAATGGCTCGTGAGGCATCCATAGACGTATCAGCCACCCAGAAATGAGAAAGCTCGAAGCAAACCTGAAGGTGCTCGAGCGGAAACGTCGTCAATGGATAGATGTACGGACAGATGGACACCGCAGGGGACGACAATACCCCTCGGCCGGCGGCACGTCAGGGGTAAAAAGAGGGGTAAAAATCGGACAAATTTATTGATGAAATTGGTTAATGTACAGCTTTGTTTCAGGTAATTTTTCCATCATGAAGTGAACTACTGTTTAAAAATGGTCTATTTTTACCAGTTTGTGACGTTTTCTCGCCAGTAGAGTTTATCAGATGGAATTTTAACATTATGAAGTGGCTAAAAATGGACGTAATGAATAATGTGTGCCCTCAGGCACATTTGGCATTTACTGGAAATGCATAGGCGTGACTTAAGACTCATTTTGCTATCACGGGTCCCATACAACTAGAAATAAACAATTATATTTGTGGTTGTATATGTGTTTTAGTTTTACGATGACCTTAAATGATTTGTACCACTTTTATGATGTAGATTTTTTTTTTTTGTCAAGTATGTGCATTGCTTTACTTGACGAAAAGTGTTGTTGGAAAGAGTGAAAATCTTTTCCACATGTACAATTTTGATATTTAATGATAATGTGCTTTGTCCTGTAAAATTACAGAACTGCAGGATGTAAATTTAGCCCACTTACTAGTTGATCAACACCTTCAATCTGGAATTATACACCATAAAACTGCCTGCTTTAGTAAACCAAAAACTAATAGAAAAAAAAAATCTGGTAGTGGTGTCATTTTAGACACGTCAAAATTGCATCAAGTTTCAAGTTGACATTCACTAGTATATTTTGACTGAAGGAATACAAAAATGCTCTTAAATGAAGCGTCTGCTCTGTTAACCTGAATAAAAAAGACCATTTATGTTACAGAAATACAGTATTTTGTGAACAGTACAGACGAAACAACACCCATTCACCTGGAACTATGTGCAAGCACGCAGTGTTGTGAGATGTTCATAATGCAGAAGGGAAAAGTTCGTAGAGTCAGTCGCGTAGACTTACTAATGTGTTTCCCTTTCATTTCAGCGACAGGACAGCCTTCATCACTGCATGTGAGGCTCAATGGCTGTGATTAAATTTGCCCAGCCTTCCATTGTCAAGACTGAGGGAAAAAAATTGTGGGAAATACTCAGTGGAAACAGGTGTTTCAACCTGTAAACAAGCTGGCAAGCTGAATATACCATACTTATCACTACTTTTTCCAAAAAAAAAAAAAAAAAAGCATTTAAAGGTCATCGTTATATTGTCACAAGACTATGGGGTGCCATTAGCTCTAAGACGGATAGTCTGAGGAATTATTTCCTCCTATTCTATGTTCTAATGCCCCAACAGATGCGTTCTGCTGTCAAAAATGTGGCCAGTTACAACTGCAATCGAATAATCCTCAGTTTCCCTTTTCAAGATCAACTTTCATGTTTCCTGGGTCTTCACTTCGCCAAAGTGGAGTTGCCACTTGAGGACCATCCCTCCAGGAGCTGAATTCCCCAGCAAGTGCAGATAGAGACAGATAATAGACCAGCTGGAGTTGCGAGAAGGAAATGTAATTTCCACTACACAATCCATTCACAGTTTATATTTATTCACAGAATCAGTTGAATTCTCCCGTCTAATAAAATCCATAAACCAATATATACACTGTAAATCCTGTCAAGTGTGGTGAACTTAAATATTTTGAGGAAACCGATGACCTCAAAAAAAATTGAGTATGCCAACTTAATGATCTTGTGCTTACAGCACTTAAAAACATGTAAAAGATAACTTTACGCTATTTTCTTTAAGTTCCTTCTACACAATGCAATTAAGTTGGCCTACACTTTTTTTTTTGTTGAGGCAATCAGTTTCTGCAAAACATTTGAGTTCATCACACTATCAGGGTTGACAGTGTAGAAAATGAGATATTTGACATTTTGATTCACGATTCATTATAAGCATAAGCATTTCACCAAACAGATTATGGCAGAGCTCCATCCCTCTCTAGAGTGGCCAACCAACACTGACCCCAAACCAGGTAGATTTTTTGGCCAACCTTTTTCCTGGCAAACAGACCAAGTAAAGGAGAGGTCGTTCCGTCACCACGTGTACGGCTCCCGTGTGATTGAGGCTGCATGTCTGAGCTCCGGTTGTTGTATTGGGTTCACGAAAAAAAAAGGGAGGCAGTTCCTCTGTTTTAAGTAACTTCTAATAAAATTCATAGATTTTTTTTGGCCAGTTCAATTAATCAAATTAGTTTGAAGGTGCTCAAGTCAGTTGTGTGGAATTGTTTCACCTTTTTTCTGTGTTGTCGGGTGTGTGATTTCCGCTCCCAGCTTCCTTCCTTTATACCCACACCGGGCCGGAATGGCTGCGCCTCGGAAACAAGCAGTTTCCGCCATGGGATGAGATGCGCGAGATAAGGGCCTGATTTTTCTTCTGGAAACTGGGCTACTGTGCATTCCAGAGGGAATAGACAGATTGAATAAATCTAATGCTATGATGCTCTGGCAAATAAACAGAGAAATGCACATACTGAAATGTTGTAGTCATAACCATCCAGCTACTATAATTTGAGAGCAGTTCGTGTGTGTTTGTGTGTATATGTACTTGCACTTCTATGCTTGTGAGAGCCGAAAGACCTCATAACTATCGCAAAGTATGAGGAAAAACTGACTCATGAGGACATTTTTCTGGTTAATAAAAGGTTAATGCTGGGCCAGGAGTTATGGTTTAGGTCTGTGGTTACTACGGAGCTTATGTTTAGGACTAAGTCTAGATTCAAGATTAGGTATCTGAACTTATTATTATTACTATTTTCATACCCATCCTGGAGCAATAAAGATGGTCATACATTTGCTGACATAATGAGAACAAGCTCTGCGAATTTAATTAGTTGAGGCCGTCTTGCGGTTAACCCGGCTCATCCTGTTTTTCTGTATCTCCGACTGTGGTCATCTACGCACTTATCACCCATCTCTCACACTCCATTTTGGACAACTGAGGACAAATGAGAGGCGTGTTTTACCAACTCTATGCACTGTTCTGGAATACTTCCCCGAAAGCTCTGTCTATAAAACAGGCACGGACTGATGACACAAATCACTTCATTGGAGAGATTTCGCTGGACTGGGAGAGGATCATTGATCTTCAATTATCATTGTTTGAGAAGACTCAGACCACCAGCAGATTCATCTTAACAGTATTCATAGGGCTTTCCTCACTCTAAGGAAGGCTTATCTTATGAAACAATATGGCACCTTGTGCACAGATGGACTTACGGGTTCCTACATGCATATGTATTGGGAATGCAGGGATGTGGAGGTCTTTGGAAGTGAGGTTTGTGCAACTCCATCTGATGTTCTGGGTGCCATGATCTCCCAATATGCTCCTCTTGAATGATACCGCCTCATTAAAACTAGCCTGTGTGAACAGACATATTTTCCTAACAAGCATCACCGCTGCTGAAAAGATGCTAGCTTTACGTTGGAAACCTCCGCACACAGTCTCAAAAACTCAATGGATTAACGCATATACTGATATAGCTAATATGGAGCTATCAGTGGCAAGAGTGCATGGTGCCGTTGCTGCAGCTATTTCAGCATAGCAGGCAATTGCAGACAGTTGCAGGACTGCTGTAATCACCATCTCTGGTCTCTGTTAAATCTTGGGTCCCTGTATCCTGCACATATTACAATATACGAGGACCCATGGGGAGGGGAGAGAGGGTTTGCCTTGGATTTATATTTTTTCTTAGATTACTGTGTCTGTATTTATTTTATTTGTTGTTGTATGTGTATATCTACCTGAATCAAAAGAACAATTAAAAAGGATTCGGGTTAAGGTTAGGGAAGAGTTAAGATTAGGGTTTCACCTTAAGGTCTAGGGTTAGGGGAATAATATGATGATGAAATATTTTTTTGGTCCTCACAAGTATAAAAATACCAACATGCGTGTGCTTACGTACGTGTGTGTGTGCGTGTGTGTGTGTGTCCATCATGATTTCACCAACAACTATGGAAGCCCAAAGTGGACAATATTCAAATGAAAATGTAATCCCACTATTGCATTGTAATTTTCCACTTATAAATGACTTATTTGAGACAATATTAAATTGAAAATGCATTAATCCAATTATCACTTTAATTTTCACATAGACATATGGGAAATCTATGACTATATTCAAATGATAAAGAAAAGCTGCTTGACATTTCATTTTCAAAGTCACGCTCCGCAAAGTCATGTCCATGCTCCGTGGACAATATTCAAATGCAATAAGCAAAACAGCAACCCCAGCCTATTTTATTTACATTTACATGCAATCATGCTCTTTTAGGGTCAACATGATAATGAAAATGCTGTTTTCTAATCACTTGGAAATAATAATGACATAATAATGTTGACCACATTTGACTTTTCATTTTCAAAGACTTATCCTGCAATACATAGGACAATATTCAAACGCAGTAAGGGAAACAGCACCTCCCAGTCCATTGCATTTTCAAATACATGTCACCACGCTCTTTTTGGGGCACAATGAAAATTAAAATGCAATCTGTCAGCGTCTCATCAAGGCGGGTCTTCTGCTAGGACGTCACTCATTAGGGGCGCAAACGGAAACCATGTTCCTCATTTGTATACCAACCAATCAGTCTCTGGGTCGTGCTTGTATGCACGGAGGCTTACTGATAATGTCATGATGACTAGGCTGCTATGTATTGTGTGCTATCGAGCTGTAGGCTATGTTGCGCTTTGGATGTAGCCACCTCGGCAGCTAGTATGCTAGCTAACGTTGACTAAAGAAAATATTTGTAAATGATCATCACAAAAGCAGCATGATTTGATTTTTGCACCAACTCTATTAACTGAGCAAGCTGCAATATGCATGAACTTATCAAAGGCTTTGCGGCATAGCAGTGCATTTTGCTGAAAATTACAGGAACCCTGGTTGCCACACAAACAATGTACTTTCTGTAAAGTATAATTTTTTTATGGCTGGACATCTCAGGAAAATCAGTTTGGGGGCCTTCTCCAAAATGGTTCTGCTGGCTGGCTCCTTTTAATGACTGTTATAGTATATATCACATTATAAAAATATTGTGTCGTGATTAATTGTGCAAAGCGGCTTCACAGTAAAACGCACAATTTTATGCGCTACAGATTACATTCAAAGTCAATGCAATTTGCCCTTCACTACAACCACGAATATCCCGAATCACCTCGAACTGGAAACTTTAGAAATTCGTGGTGATTCAGCCAAAAAAGCAAAATTTTGTGGAGAATTGGTAGGAGGTACGAAGCAGTCACAACAAACATTCGACAGAGTCACGAAAATTCGTGGCTAATCGTGTTGAAAAATATGAAGAATGTCAGGAATGGGTCAAGAAACGTGTACGAATCACAAGATTCATGCACGAATTGTAGGAATCAGCTATGACTAAATTACGTATATGCAGAATATATGTACGAATGCAGTACGGTCGCAAGGAATAAGATCTGACTAATACGACTTATTTGCGAGTAGTTTTTATTATTTATTAAACTTTGACAGCAGTCAGGATGCGATCGCACAGGCGTCAAGTCAACTATAGTGAGCAATCCTCCGATTACATATACGGAAAATGAAAGGAACGGGCTTAAACTCCAAATGCAGTTCAGCATGGCAGGGCGTTTATTAGGATTAATACAGCTCATGGTCAAAAACAGAAACAGATCGATAGCCAGGCAAACAGGGTAATGCAGAATAGACAGAGTCAGGGGACAAGCAAGTAGTTCAGTAACCAGAGAATCAATCCGCACAAAGACAGTAATAAAGGGACTGAGCTAAGGGAATGTAAGGGGAAGGAAAAAGGGAGTCGGATGGGATAAGGGATAAACACAGGAGAATCTAAACAGATGGGTACAAAATGGGAATTAGGGAGAACGAAGTACTAAGCTATCAACCAGCAATCAAACAACGTAATACAAACAATCAATAACGAGACTTACGGGAGAATTCACAGAAAACGAGCAATCAACAATCGAAACCAAGAAAGCGCAGAAACGAGACTTAACCAAAGCCAGTGCTTGAAGTGGGAAAAAAGAAGTGCAGGAACCCTCATTTTCTGAGAACCATCCCGGTCATTAAAAAAGGTTTAGGGTTAGTTGAAAAGTTGAAAACACGTAATTTTTTAAATTGGAAACTTAATCGTTTTTTTACATTCATGCATTTAGCAAACAATGCTCTACTCTTTTCATTTTGTGCTACAGTACTTGTTTGAACAGATGTGTTTTCACAATAATTCTGATATTAGGCCTATTTTTGAATGAACCTTTAGTATGTGGGCAGCTGGAGTAAGAACCACAACCGTATTGTCAAGATGTTTAAGTTTTTTGCAATCTCCATGTCTGACAGTCTATTATTGTTTTTAATTTCTTCAAATCTGCTGACTCTTTAAGATATTAAACGTGAATGTTTTGATAAGAGGGCTCAGTTCTTCAAGATGAGTACCGAGAATTTCAATCAATGTTTCTGTTTAAGCTCTGCTCAATAAAGTGAGTCAACACTGGCGCGAGACAATGTACAATGCCTCCGTGTCTGACAGCTAAAAAAAAGAGGATTAGAACAGATTGATAACGAAATAAAGAATTAAACGAAACATTTTAACAACAGAACATCCAATGAACTCTGCGATTTATTTATTGGCGGGTCATCTTTGTTGGATATCCCGTTCGTTGGTTTTTATTCTTTATTTCGTTATAAATCTGTTCTCATATCAATACTTTTACTTTTTGCTGGCTGCTGGACATGGAGTATTTTGCATTTCCTGGCGGACAGTCTTGATCGTGCATGCGATAATTTCTTCACACTGTCAATGGTCATGGAATTGATTTGCTCTCTGATTGCAAGCACTATTTTATCTCTGCTGTGGAAATAAAGCGTGAATCTGTTCGGTCCATCTGACTAATTTTCAAAAGGAAGACCGAATAAAGACTGCCATCTATCTTCAACGAAAACAGACGAATAGGCTAAAAAGACCAAGAAAAGTCGATAGCTATCAATTTGCATTTTGTGAAAGTCGAACACAAACATGGCCAAGTTTACACATCTAATAATTCCAGGAATACTCGGAAAAATTAGAACTTTTCTGACTTTCGGACACGGTGCTATATTAAAACCCTGTCCGACCATCGCGTCTTTGCATTGACTGTCTGTAATCAGTCGTGCGAGAAATTTGTTTCGCGTCCAGTGTGCAAGCGGCTTTAATGAGCATAGAATGCAAGCATGCGATATATATATATATATATCAGAGCACTTTATTCATGTCATTGTTTGGATTGTCTGGCTAGAAGTCACCAGTCAAACAACATAGGATAGTTTGCAAAGCCTGCTCAAATTCTTAATAGCAACACAGAACTGCATAATAATAATCATACCACCAGCCAACGACGACTGAGAAGTGTTTTGTGCTTTAGAGTTTAAAGGACGAAACACTGTTCCAGCGTGTTGGCTGGTTAGATTGTGATGTTAGTTTAAAATCCTTTATTGAGAGCTCGTCAAGCAGATTTTGCGAACCAGTTGGCAAGTCATTGAATTATTTTTCATGCTGGTGGCTAGCTAGCTAATGTTAGCACAAACAACAACACTGGACCCGTCTTGGTCGCACTTAATAGAATAGACTAGAACGCCTTTATTGTCATTTCACAGAGTGACAAGAGATTCAAAGCTGTCCCATAGAGTGCACATACACATAGGAATTCCCTGAGTGGATATAAAATTATGATCGACTTACTGCAGATGAATCCTCGCGGTCTCGTCTTTTCAACGATGTGTTCCTTGTCTTCATAACCGTAGTAGGTGTTTTACAATCCAGCAGTTAATATTGGCAGCAAACATTTACAGCTGTGGTTTGGACTGTAACGTCCCACTTGCCAACCACAGCAGTGCAGACTTGAATGAGCGCGCCCTCAGTACCAATGGCAATAACTCAGAAGTGGTAGCTACTAGGCAACCAATTTGTTGTCAAATGTGGGATTTTCTTTTATTGGTGCGCTCATGTGAATGAACGACAAGCAACCCAGACAATGGAATAATCTAGGCTATCGAATGAACCACAATCTTTGATGAAAATATATAATGTGTAATGTAATGTAAAATAAAGAAGTGCCGGAACTGTGTTCCGGTGCGTTCTGACCAACTTCAAAGTGCAGGAACGCATATGATAAAAATACAGAAGTACCGGAACTGCGTTCCGCTGCGTTCCGGTCCACTTCAAGCACTGACCAAAGCGAGCTATGGGAAGAAACGAGTCGACAAGGAGCTGCGGTAAAAATGCGTCTTTTAGACACAAACTAATCAGTGTAATCCCAGCTAGAATGCAGGACAGCTGTAGAGGGAGGCGGAACTAGAAAAGCAAGGACGGTGATAGGAAAGCGAGGGGAAACAGGTGGAGTTCTGACTCTGATCTCACTAATCACCTGTGCCTCGCTAACTCTTCTTCGGTGCGGATAGTCAATGAGAACAGCCAGAGAGAAGGAAGTGGAATTACTTCAGTGAAGTATAGAGAAGAGAGTGTGAAGACTGACAAGACGCAACAAGACGGAAACGAAAAGAAAACGTTCAAGACTAAAGACAGCGCAATCGTAACAGAAACATACATACTCTAAACGAAGAAATATGATAAATAAATAGCAATAAAAACTACTAAAACATACTAAAAACAGACATACAAATCAGCGATTTCTAATAGAAAATTGCAAAAAGAAAAAGACAGTTAAAAACAAAGAAGAGAAGCCTCAGATATAAAGAATAAAAGCAGCCAAAAAATGTTTAACTATATTAGGCACATGCACTGAACAAATGCGAAAACTAAGGTACACTGCCCAAGGCAGGGGGAAACAGAAATACTCACTCCAAGAGTGGCTAAACTAGAAAAACGAAAACTGAACCTAACTAGACTGACGGACACACTTGGAGACTTAAACAAGGGGCAGACAAGACGTGGGCGCAGCAAAATACAAGACTTGGGAATCATACAAAGGAAATACTCGGAAAGCACAAGGAGCTGAGATTTCACCATGCAGAGCAGAGTCAAACAAGGTTCCATCTGATGATCCCGACCATCTCTGCCACATATAGTCACGAGAGGAGGGGGGGACTCGGAATGCAATCTCGACTGGAACAGAAACACATGGGATTAATAAACAATTACACGAGAACTGGGTTAACAATAATGACTCGAGACAAGACGCTGAGACCATCAATCAAACTAGACAGTTTAGATTAAGGTAATCTAAACGTGACGAGTAAAAAGCACCATGAGAGAAATGAAGGAAAGCACAGCTTTAAACGCAGTTAATCAGAGACAGCTTAGGCAGGAATTACTAAAGCTAGAATCACACGCACTCGCTAATGAGTTAATAAATCATGACAAAATATTTACAATCACCCTCAAATGAATGCTGGTTAGTACGGGTTAGTAATTATCCTATCAGAGAACACATTCACTCACAGTTTCGCGAGACCCGGAATTAAACACAGGTGGAAGCAATGAATGAAATACCAGAGCCGAAACCGAGAGAGGAAACGTGATTGGACTACGAGACGCAGGCATGCTGAAGGCTGTCACGCAACATAACTGCAGTTTGGCAGACAGGGAGTTGATCATCAGATGGCGGACATGAAAGCTGAAAAATAAAACGAAAGTAAGGCACAAGCACAAATAAGCACAAGACAACACACATGAGGCAGAATCATAACAAAAAGTTCATCAAAATATATAGAAAACAAAACTGTAGATAACGCACTTCCCTGACGTACACTATTCACGGTTTCAATTTGACTAGAATACACACCATTCCACAAAGCATATACTACCTGTTGAAGATATGAATCAAAAAAGAATTGAGTAGCATATGCAGGCATATCACACTGTAATAGAAGTTTAAATAATTTGCCATAATGGACTTTGTGGAAAGCCTTGGTGGCATCTAACGAAATTGAGAACACATTAGAACCATTAAAATTATAATTACTTATTACTTTTTTAAGCACAGCAGTACAACAGACAGTGGAATGCTTATCTTTAATTGCAAACTGGAGATCACTGGTTCACAGTGACGGAGAGTGCTTACCAGTGAATTCATTGTCAATAATCTTACACAAAGCGATGCATAAAGCAATACCTCGATAGTTGTCACTATCGTTAAGTGACTTAACTGTAACATTTAGGATTACTAACTATAATGAATGTGAGGAGATCATCTGCTGCGTGACCACGAATAAGCATACAATTGACATGCGACGTGACATGCTCAAATAAAAGTAAAGATCCATTAATAAAATGACTAGAGTTGGTGCCAAATAGACCATTATTCTAATTAGGTTTCAACTTATTTATGGCACAATGAATATTATTAATGGAAACATATAGAGTCAACTGTCTCATTAACGAGCCTATTTCTCAATTCTTGGCACAGTTGCTCTGGTCCTGGAACTTGAGTACCAACACCAACTGCTGATAGCGTAAATTCGGCCCCGTTTTCTTGGGAATCGTGTTGCTCTTACTTAATTCTTACATGATTTGTCATTGACTCGGGGCATTCGTGACTGTTTCGGGATGTTTTCAGGTTGGGCCAAGAATTTTAGAGAGCCAGGAATTGCTAACAATGGCCAAGAATGCAAAATAATCGATTACGAAGCTGTTATGGAACATAAGAATTAATTAAGAATGGATTACGATACAGCCATGAAATTGCAATTCGGGGACCCTTCCATGAAAGTTTTTGACAAACAAAAATTTCTCACTGATTCAACGAACTCCCGCGAACTGTACGAATGCTTGGGAATCAAATAAGGTTTATTTAAGAACTTCAAGAAATGTTTGAGATTTATCCACGAACATTAAAAATTTCCGATTCGGGATATTTGAGGCCGTAGTGAAAGAGAGGCATAAGGCAGTCGAAAAGACAAGAGGCTCTTTCTTGTTGTTTTTCCCATTTCTTCCATCATTTTCTCTCTTATTTACTGTTAGCTTCACCCATTGGGGAGGTAAAGAAAAGAAAATTATGGAGAATCTAAGAAATTTGTATTAGTGAAATGGAATTTCCTCACTCCTTCAAATGTCAATAGGGACTTCAGCTGCAGTTATGACAGATGTGCTGCAGATGTGGAGAGTTACATCCACAGGTCCAATAAAAATGTCACACACTCTGAAAAAATACTTTTTCAAAAACTAATTTTTTGGTTTCCTTGCTTAATATGTCTTTGGGAAACTCAATTCCTATTTCCCAATGCACCTCATAAGCTCTATCTCTTACATGATGGCAGACCTCAATCAAAGGGGGCATCTTTTAAATTGAATTCACGTTCCCTCACTTCTTTGTTTTCCTGGCGTATCAGTCCCTCCCACCGAGGGTGTTGGAGAGGTGCAGGGAAGTCACGCAACGAGAAAACAAATATGGAAATACGTTTTAAAGAGATGTGATGTCTTTTCACGTCACATCATGTCACGTGAAGCGATGTCAGTTTCTGACGACAGTGGACCTGCTGCCATCACCTATAGTTTCCGATTCATATCATGACTGAAACTGTCCCTGGAACACTGCTCGAGTGTATCCTCGCTCATGTCTCCTCAGGGCTCCCTCCTGACTCCTTGCTCCTCGAGCAGAGATAAGAGCTTTGAGATGGCCGGTAAGATGGGAGGATCTAGATCAGGGGTGGGCAATCACGGTCCTGGAGGGCCGGTGTGTATGCAGGTTTTTATTCCTATCAATTACCCTGACTAATTGAGTTAATTGATTGCATGCTCAAATATAGATTTTGGCAATGATTCGATCAAAGGAAAATGTTTTATGAAGGGAGACGAGACTAGTCTTTGTAGTTTCATGATAATTTAAAGAAATGCGCATGAAACGTCAGATTTCATAAATGGTTTGGCTAATTGAGACAATCAACTAATTAAAGACCAGACGAAGGTGTGAAAACCAGGGACAGATATGGCCCTCGCTGCCCACCTCTGATCTAGACCAACCTTTGGCTCCTTATTGATGTAAAACCCCTCAAAGTGAACAGTTAGCATGGCAGGTATCTACAACCGTACATCCATACTGAGTGAACAGTGGTAGAGCTGTAACCCTATAATGCTGTCTCCCCAGAAAAGATCAAGGTAAATTTGACAAATCATGGAGAGTCAGAAAATGTAATTTCATGTAATGACGCAAGAATGACAAGCAACGTTGATGGTTTTCTTCACGTTTGGAGTTCACTCTATCTAAAAAGTAAGGCATTACATTTGGAAATTGTTGTACAGTTGTAAAGTAGCTGTATCTGGTAGGTTGGGGCGCTTTCCAATACACCAGCGTGATGTGGTAACTGTGGATGTCTGGGAGGTACAGATGCTTGGAGTAGAGAGAGGCGCAACCTCTCCCGCGATGGGGCTTGGTTTCCGTGCCTCCAGGAGACACGCCCCCACTGTCCTGGGGCAGAGAATGCTGCTTATTTCTTAACAACTTCGAGGCCTAATTTTATATACTTAGCGGCTTTTTTAGTTCTTCACATTTGACAGAGTGATTAATAACATGTTTTTCTTTGGTATGATAAACTCACAAAACATATTTAGTTTTACTTTACAGGGACTTTAATGGATGTGGTGTGTTTGAGGACAATGTAATTCTCCAACCTGGGGATCTGGAGTGATCTAACTATGGCTATATCAGAGCAGGAAAATTTAGCTGGAATTGGAACTGCCTGCTTTGGTGCTGGGACGGGACGGGCAATTTGTCTGTCCTTATGGATCCAGCGCTTTCCGTCTCCGCCTGTCTGGGCCAGAAAAATATAGCGAAAAGCTTTTTTTCGTGGTTGACCTGTTTCAGATGGAATATCCAGCTGTGTGGCTTGTCCGGCTGGCTCTGTTTATGAGACTGAAAGAGACACTCAGCTTAAAACTTACCAAAGATTTCTCTCGACCCCATGCTGAGTTTATTGGCAGAGTTTTAGAGGGACACGGAAGATAAAAGCCCTGCCATGTGTTCATTCCACCCAACATTTCAACTTTAGTTCTCTCTCTTGCCTGAAGATTTGCTCTCATAGCACTTAGTAATGAAACAATGAAGTCCATTTGAACCAAGTTTCCACTTTCAGAATTGTACCCTTAGACTGGTACGTAACCTCGACCTATACCCTAGAATCGGTTTGCGTGTCCACCAGAGTGAACTCTTAAATGTAGGCAGGGTTGCTATGGGATGGTAATAGCCTTGTCAAACATGTCCTTAGTCAAGCAAGAGTAACGCTTCTCTCTTGACCAATCAACAGACTGCAGGGTTTCTAGCTCCTCCTGTTAGTATTGGATCAGCAAGATTCGTAAATCGGCAGAGGGGTCACAAAAAAGTGGGACAGATTGGAATAGTTCCTTTTGAAACCATCCACAAGTTTTGACTTGGAAACAAGAATTACCTAATTTGTAACCAACTGAACCAGACTACTACATGGAACAAGGCTATATATAGAGTGCTTTTTTACCCCTCAGTTCTCAAGGCTGATGGGGTATTGCTATCCTTTGTGCAGTTGGGCGGCGGAGAAGGCTTTCAAGTCCCCCTTCAATGTTTGATGGAGCGGGCAGTTCTCCAGTGGTCAGGGACAAAAATTCTGGTAACTTTCACTTCCCCAACTTGGATTAGCAGCTCTGTTTGTGGGGTTAGATTGAGGACTAAGCAGATGTTGGCTGTGCTTTTCCACGCAGAGATGGCCTGTTGAACAAAAAGATTTAGGAACATGAGGTGAAATGACTCCCCAGAATGCAAATTGGCTGATTTCTCCAGTCAGTGGGTAGAAATGATTAGTGAAACTGAGTCATTGAGTGAACTTGGCCCAACTTTCACTCTTGTATATTCCATCCCCTGTCAAAGAATGGGTTTTGTGGCTGGAATCCAGAGTGACATTATTAATGTTGATCTTACATCCTGTGCCGAGTGAAGCTGCATGTAGAACTGTGACCTTGTGACCTCTGACTCTCCATTTCTCCTCAGTGTAGTTTCCTCTCCGGGGAAAATGAGCACTGACTAACACTGAGTAAGCAGCATGAAGATTCTGAATAAGTCAAAACACTTGTGTTGAGTCTCTTATGCAGAGGCTACTGCTCATGTTGTTCGTAAGGCACTTTGAAATCATGTAGATTTCACATCTTTCCTTTCTTTCATTATGCTTCATCCAGAAATCGATTAAGGTCCACTATGATTACTGTACGATGATTCAAACCTGTTGAGCTCATTCTTAAATAAGAATAAGTTTCCCAAACATGTCTGGAGCAAAAAAAAAAAAAAAATCCATTGTTGGAGTATTTTAAATTTCCGGAACGTAAGACGTGTAAATGGCTTACCATTGTGATGCGTGATCAGGAAGACACCCAATGCGAGGTGGAAGGGAAAGGGAAATTTATTGAAATTGAGCAAAACTGGCACGAGGGCCAACAAAAATCTTGGCCCAAAGGGTTGCAAAATACAAACTAAAGAGAGCTTCACAGAGCTAATAACAGAGGATCAAAAACGACAAAAACAAAAGCTACTGGAAACTCCAGGGAGATAACCATGAACAGAAATAAGACTAATGATGTTTATTACGAGGCTATATACAATGCTGATAAGAACTATGGCTAAGGAAAGCATGGGACTAGAACAAGACTTGGAACTTGACATGCAAGGGAACTTGAGACACTGTCTGCCAGCCAACTTCCACCGCATCCAGATAAAGGCTAAGAAATCAAGGACACATGAGGGGCAACACCTGGAGAAGGAGAACGAGAGGCATGGCAAGATCATTGGACATGGACAGAGATTGGATGACAAGACTTGCTCATTAAGAGAATGAGTGTGCTCAGCTTAAGTACCAATTAAGTATGCAGTTTGAAAGCAGCATGGATGTTTAGAACAGAAAAGCACAGCAAGATCTTGAAATAGCAAAGCAGGAATCATGACAATAGACTCCCTGTCTAAATTAGTAATATTAGTAATGTGCCTATCTTAGAATTACACCACCCAGTGAGTGTTAGTAAATGTTAGTAACTTAAAAACAGTTAATGGTCAATTAAGCTTAGAGAGCCCCGAATCCAGCACAGCACAGAAGGAAGGGGGACACACCAAAGCCAACCAGAGCTCTGAAATGTGCAACAACGAAGGCACGGGGCGGAACACAGACAAGCGGTGGAGTGGCATGGCAGACCTGGCAAAAACAAAAACATGGAAAAGTAAAAACATGGACAATAAACATGAATAATTAAATACTTGATCCTGGTACAAGAAACTGTTAAAACTGTGACATGAAATATGACTGGACTATGGAATCTTGAACATGAAACTGTTAAAACCCTAAATGCTGTCCTGGCCCCCAGAACACAACACAGTGGATCTATTCCTCCCTCTTGGTCACGCCTATAAACTACATTAGACTTTGAAATGATGCAATTGAAGGAGCGAAGGCATTCGATTTCTCTACCTCGTGTTTCTTTGATTGACCATCAAGGAAAGGAAGGGAGGATGTGAAGATATGAAACACTGATTAGCACGAGCACCTGGACTCATTTGAGTGGCCCTTTTTAGGAAACTGACAAACAGCATTATGGGAGGCACAGCTGGTGTGCACACTGTCCTCTGTGGCACCCGAACTCAAAACTGCAACCGGGATTTTATCAACTGAGAAGTAAATGAGAGCTTTTGTCTCTTCATCATTAATAGTATTCATGAGTTAGCATTGGTCACGGCGAAACACTGACCTGTTTGTGTCACGGCAAAGAAAGTACTTGAATTCTGTGGCGAGAGTTAAGGACAAATTTTTATTGAGTGCAGACAAATGGCAGTGTCTCATCTTCCAGGCCATGCAGTACTGTCGGCCTGCATTCAAGAGTTTTCACACTGACTTGGCCTCTCTTAAACCTTCCCAGAATTACCAAAGAACTCTAAAGGACACGCAACGCACATACACGCACACACAGCGCGCGCTGTCGCTCTCTCTCCCTTACTAGAGCCCCAGGCAGGACACAGTGGTGTAGAGAGCGGCTCTTAAAGTCCTAAGCAAGGATGCCAAAGCTGGTCTGGCAGTGTTTACCAGCAGGATTCACATGACAACTATAAATGGCTTATATAAAATATTATCCCAGCTTCCTTCTCTTAAGCTGTTTTCCATTCTCAGCCCATGGCAATGGAAGTGGATTTGGTTGGTCGGTTGCATTTTACCCCATTTTTCTGAGTCTTATTGAGAGGGAAAGTCACAGCGAGCACTACAGGGAGATTTCACCCTGAACCGACCTCACACAGCACAAAGAGGAGAGATGGCAATATGGCATGAGCTTGACTTAAATTAAGTCATTGCTAACAGTTTATTCTGAGGGCACATTAATTAACATTACTTAATACAGCAATAAGCACTAAATATCAGTCAATTAACAATGAACTAATGCATCCAGTAATCATTTACCAATGGTGTTCAGGTTAATTAAGGGAGTTCATACATTGCTGAAGAATTTAATAGGTTGAAGTGTTGCTTAAAGGATACTTTAGGGATTTTTCACAATAAGAGTGGCAAAGAGCATTAAAACATGGTGGTTACATAATGCTTATACAGCACTCTGATGCACTGGTCAATTGTTAATTAACTTCTCATGTACAGAACCTTTTAGTTCAATCAAAACCAATAATATGGTTAATAACTGGCACAAGCTAAATATCCTAACTTGTCGCTAGTAATATATTTTTGCACCTGTTTGAACATGAATCATCGAATCACAGTCTCTGAGGTCCAGCAAGTGCTGGTTTTCCACCCACTCTTTCAATTGGAGTTAGATATGATGGGAATCAGTTGGACTAAGTGTTCAGTTAATAACTCAATAACCTGGGAGACAGCAGAACCAGGGCTGAATTTGGATGCCAGGTCAGGGGTTTGCGATCCGTGTGCTGGAGGTTCTGAGTGAATCAGGATTCACATCATCAGAGCCCTACATTAGACTGAAAAATCCTAAACTGTGTACATCCTTCAGCAAAACAGTCCAGGAGATTTTGGACCAGTGACCCGCTGTCTTGAGATAAACAGGGTTAATTTTTTCAGCCTTCACTGCAGATTCCAGTTCCTTCTCTCCTCTATTCTGGCGTCTTCTCTTCCCTCCTCCCCCCGTATTTCTAGCTGAAGCCAGCCTTAATGGTTTCCAGACGCTGTGGTATCCTCTTTGGCATCTCCAGCACCTTCTGACTGTGGTGCTACCTCCATTGCATTGGTGGTGGCTGTGCGGTAGATTAGCCTAGCAGTGGGTTAACCTGGTTGCCTTTTGATGGCATAATACCCTGGTAGCCTTTTGGAGGCTTAGTCGAATAGTCTTGTGGTGGGCTAGGCTAGTAGGCTTCTGCCAGGTTAACTTTGTGGTGTGTTAGCCATGTATTTTTGTGGTGGGTTAGTCTGGTAGTCTTGTCATGCCTTAGCCTAAAAGCCTTGAGGTGGGTTAGCCTAGTACCCTTTTCATAGGTTAGCCTGGTAGCCTTGTCGCGGGTTAGCGTGGTAGCTTTGTGGTAGTTTGTGTGACTGGCAACAGAAGAGTTTCTGGTATTAGCTCCCAGTCAGGCTTGAGGTTCTGGCCTCAGGAAAGCCCTTCAGCTAGGGCCTGGACCATTGGAGTAGATAAAAAACAAATTTTTTGATGTGCCAAGCATTTTGGAGAGTTAGGAAGAGGAAAATTCCAATATAGAGGATGAAGATACTTTGGAAGTTTTGGACAACATCAAACCACAGTTGACTGCACGTGGTCAGATTTTCTCCCTCTAACTCTCCACTAAACCACTTGGCTCAAACATATCACTGTCTTCGCTAATTTCATTGAATTCCATGTCTGCATCCGCAAAAGTTTTGTTTGTATCTTCCTCTCATGTGTATACAAGAGGGCGACACGCCATTTTCACCCTCAAAGCATTGGCAAACAAGGTTTTCTGGGAAATGTGCTTATGCTTGTTGTCAGCAGTCTTTACCTGTCAGTAGTAGATTCTCCTCAGCCACCAGCATGAGTAGCTTGATGGTATTCAATCATATATATATATATTTATATTTATACATCCTGGGTTGCTTATGCTCGCAACAAGAATATATGTATTCTTCCTTAGTAGTGAAGGGGTTTAGCAAAGCCTTTAATTCGATTGGTTTCCTGCCTGCTTCTCACTATCAATCGCTATTCGTAAAGATGCTCTCTTTGCTGTTACTCCCAGGTCATTCTAGTAAATAAAAATGATATGACCTGTCTGGTTAAATGTTGGTTTGAGAAATTCTTTTCTAGCTGTTCCATCCCACGTGTTCCTGACCTCAGAAAAATCTAGAACACGTAGAATTCTACCCTCAATGGAATAATACTCTACTAGCTGCATTTTGTTTCACCCAGAGATCATTGTTTTCAGACGCAGTGTGTAGTTTAAAATTTAGTTTCCCTTTTGTTTTTTCACAACTGGTAATTGAAAGTCAATGCAGCTCTCCATCACTGAATAAATATTTTGAAACAAGTTTTATTTCAGCCGTTTTACTTAATCTTTTTCTAGTGCTTCCACAAATGTATTGCAACAGCTATCCTAACAGCCTTCAATGAAATAATCGTATTCTTGTTCATTTTGCATATGTCATTGGCAGTCACTGGGGAAATTCATGAAATTACAAATTCTATGGTCACCTTTTTGATAATAAAGGATCAAGAATCGTCTTTGATTTGCCACTCCAACAGCTTCGTCTTTATCTCCAATGGCAGGCAAGCATTTTGTGCAAAAATGTAAGTTTAGTTTTTCTTTCTTTATTTCATCCACAATTTATATGAGTCAAAAACACGGCATATAATTTTGGGATCGCCAGGTTGGCTTTGGTCTTCGACCACAAATTGTGTTTCTCGCAAATTATGTCCTTTGGAAAAAAAGATGTCAGGGATAGCAGTATTTGCTGAGCATTTTTACTAATCTGTATTGCTTGTATATTCAGGAGAATGTGCGGTTGTCCTTGACATGTAAACCCCTTCACATGGTAATGTCAACATCATAGTTCTGTAAAATTTTACGCATGAGAGAGACAGAGAATGATCCTTTATATTTCCCTTCATTGCATCATATCCTCCCTCTGAGTTTTGTGGTTTGGGATTGTTAAGGGTAAGCGAGAATGCAGAGCTTTATAGGAGATTGTTGTTTCTGTAAACTGTACAAAAATGTCCTGCTGTTTTTTTTTGCTAGGATCCTGCATAGCTGAAAAAACATCTCTATTTTCTGAATGAAGAATGCTGAAAGAATGTTTTTGTGGATAAACAGTTGTTGTTCTTCAGTTTGTTACTCCTGCAGTTTTTTGTTTTGCTCGACTGACAGTTTTTTTTTTGGGTGCATCTGAGGATTGTCTGTTAATTTAAGTTAATCAAATTTAGAGTGTTGTTCCTTGTACATTGCCGCTGGAAAACAGCGCATCATGCGTGTGGATCTGTCCTCCTGAATCTACCGCAGCAGATCTGGAAAACAGACATAGAAAACAGCAGGAATTTAAAAGTGCGCAGAGGGTAAGGATTTTTCAATGTCAGGAACTGAAATGTCTGTTCATCTATCCCTTATGAAATCCACTTAGTACTGGACAGGATCACAAGGGTGATGCTCTCTATCCCAGCATGCAACGGACAAGACACAGGAACACACCTGAAACAGTTTGCCAATCAGTTGCAAGGCTCAAGCACCAGTCACTCACACAATCACACCGATAAGTATTTCAGAGTCCCGAAGTCGCCTGACATCCATGCTGTTGAATTGCGGGAAATTATCATGCCTGAAGGAAACCCAAACAAATAAGGGATCGACGGGGAAACTCCACACTGTAACACTCTAGGCTAGATTTAAGGCCATGGTGTTCCTGTGGGGAGATAACATAGTAATTAAATAAAGTCCACACACTGAAGGACAATGCTCCCCAATAATTTATTCTGAGTATCGACATTTCGATCGAAGATCGTTCTCATCGAAACGTTGATATTCTGAATACATTTTTTGAGGAGCATTGTCCTTCAGCGTGCGGACTTTATTTAATCACTTTGTTCGTGGATTCTCCAATTGTCCTGCACCTGCATTCGAGTGGATGTGCATGCTCTACATTGTTAAATTTATCTCCCTGATGAAGATAGTCAGGAGATACTATGATTTAGTTCCGGGCTGCCGCAGAGATTTTCTGTTCCAGGCTCTGAAGGTTCAAAGTTAATAGGATTTTCTCTAAATTTTTCTAGTCAAAGATGTTTATTTGGCAATGCTCAAGATCAATTCTCGGCAATTCCAACATCCAATAAGGCTGCTGGCGGCCATTTAGTTTTGCAAGTGATCTCTCATGGGGATCAGGGAGATACGCGACTCGGGCCCTGCGGCGACAGAGTTATCTGGTTTAGAGATAACACTGTACCCTGCTGTGTTGCCATTCCACCCCTAATGGGGATGTGCGATTCATAAATCCAACTTGAAGAGACATCACCCTCAACATTGAAGCCGGTAGCACTTAATAATGACCATCGTTCATATATCGTCGGCCTGCTGATAACACCTCATATCTCCAATTTGATAAGAAACAAAAACTTGTATGTCCACGACATTGCAAAATACAAAATTTTATTGATTGGATACATGCAAAGTTAAACATTTTTTATGCTCTCCTGTAAGGTTTATCATTTTGAAGATACGAGATTTTATCAGCAGGCCAACGATATGGTGAATTGTATGAGTTAGCCATAATTTATTGTTCACAAAAAATGAAATCATAATTTGTAATGTTTTCTAATTATTTATTATTTATGATATTCTGCTGATGATCTCCTATCATCTATAATGCCATATATTCTTTATAAAATTGTAAATGTAATTTACACAAAGTAATGAGATATTAACAAAGTACAGTGTTGCTAATCATTTATCCATTTATTATCATTTTATTAACAATACCAAAAACTGTTGTTAAATTTTACTACGCGATTATCTAACCATTTAATTATAAAGTGTTACAGAGAAGTCTATCAGTGTGACTTCACTATATGGTAAAATGTCCAGAGCTAATTTAACCCTATCAAAGTGCGAATCCAGTGAGGGCCATATGTGCCGTGCAAGTTTTGATTTATCACTGGTCATTTTAGTGTGTTGGAGAAATGTTATGATAACTTCCCTCTTTATTTCCTAGGTCAGAATATCCAATGAAAAGCCTGTCTCCGCTCAGCTGGGCAGTGCACTGCATATGCATTTTGATCGGGCATGTAGCCGGCCACCTTTTCTTCCTCAGCCTATAAGGCAGTCATTGCTGCAAGGGACAGCTCTGAGAAGCTGGCTCTTGGCAGCAGAGCTACCCTCAGTTTTGAATGATTACAATGCCGACTGACATTCTGAATGAAGCTCTGAGGACAAGGCTATTGCTAATTGTGCTCCACGGTTGGCTCAGGCAAACCTGTTTGACTGACTCCAGACCACCAGGCGTAGAATATATCCTTTAGTTGGACTTGTCACCCTGCGGCCCACTTTTCTATGCTTGATGAGAAACAAACCCCCCACCCCCACAAAAAAAATAAGATCCATTCAAAGGGTGAAAGCCTGTAGGCCAGACAGATTTGTTGTGGATGGAGTTTAACAGGAGCCATTGAAACTGCCTGTAATGTGTCCTGGATTTCACTGAAGCATGTGAGACAAGCTTCAGGCTACCGGGGGTCTCTGATTCTCAAACAAGATATTCTAAACTATTGGCGCACAATGTAATGCTATGTGAAAAAAGAAAATATTTCCGCACGTCAGCTTTAAGTGAACCGCAGACCTCCAATAAACTGCCAGCGCTGTGTGTCATGGGAATGTTCTCCTTTTGGAGAGCCAAGCTGAAAAGAAAAAAAGAGGCCACTCAAGACCATCTGGAATCCTATGCTGGTTTAAACACGACTTTCCAAAACCTCTTGCCGATTGCAGCTAGTCTGTGGCTGGTCTTAGCTGGTCTGTTGCTAGTCAAAACTGGTCTGTTGCTGGATTTTCCTCGTCTGTGGCTGTCAAAGCTGATTTAAGGGGGCACAGCTGAGATATTAAGCTGCTGTCAAAATGGTGGACTGTCTGACCATAGAGTGCTGAGCTGGTAAACTGCAGGGCCCCAGCAAGACCCATCAGGAAGTGGCAGAAACACGACTTGACCTCTTTAAGTTGTTTATGAAGTACTTGGCAGCAGGAAATAAAAAATAGCCAACTATGTTTGGGAACTGAGGGCTCAAACTCACAGAGGTCCCCGAGTGTTTACCCCAACCTCGTATGGAGACATCTGTCCACAGTGTACCTTCATCATAAGCTTTGCCTGTGATGCTTTTTCCATCATGTCCTATTTCCTCTGAATAATGTACTTTTTCCTTTCTTCCAGAGTAATACCTTCGTGTGTCTATGCGATGAAGAGAAGCAGGGAAATCAGGCTACAGTTGGTAGCATTCCTAACTGGTAAGAGACTTTACATTCAAATACATGATCAGAATCTTTACTACTGGTTGAGTGTTTTTCTGGTGCAAGCAACACGATCCTAACACTGTGAATTTGGCCTGCCAGTCTCAATTCCTTGAAAACCTGGATTCAAGCATCGTTTGGTCTTAACTTGGGCATATACGCTTAGCTGGGGGAAAATGTTTCAAAATCATGGCCCTCCAGAGGACAGTAATGGCACTGTAATATTAAACAGCGATGCCCTGTCCATGCCAGGACTGTATGCAGAGAGAAATCCTTCAGCCCCTTATGAACACACAAAAAATAACATTATGATGTGAGAGGACCACCTAGTCCATCCAGGTTTGGAATTTCAGTACATCTGGAGTGCAATCAAAAATTTGTCAGACTTAAAGTATTTCTAAGATTGGCTTCATTTTTAATCCCTGTACACAGCCATTATAACCTGATTATGTATGTATATGGAGGTTACCATCATACTTTTTCTTTGTTTAAAACATTTCAAGTATCCTTTTTACAGTTTTTCTCAGGCGCTTTGGACAATTTGTTGAATCAATATTAACATTTGCAAACCATAATGTGCATTTCTTAAAACAACCTGTACAAACAGCAGTAGATTTCCGGAAAAGGCACGTAACTTGCTCAAAATATTGCTTTGTCTCATTGTCAGTGCCATCAGAATGTCAAGTCATTATGTCATTGCTTATGACCAAGACAGGCAAAATGCTAAGCCATGTTATCAGTATAGCAGTGCCCTCTGTAAGTATTTTCCAAGGTGAAATATGCCAAAGATTTTGATCAAAATAATTGAAAAGATGCGCAAAACTGCACTTGTTGTGTACCATATATGATTTTTAAAGTAACAAATTACAAAATTACAAGATACATATGACCACTTTGGAGATAGTTTGCAAGAAACTAGGCAATAGGCATTTACAGTTCAGCATGATTTTACTGTTTGACATGTTTTTATAGTAAAAGGCCACGTCAATACAATTACAGTAAGAAAAGAAAATCACTATTTGATGAGCACTGCATAATGCAAATGGAAAAAAACAAATATAGGTAAACATAGAGAATCAGGTGGTATGTACAAAAAAGTACTATACTGGAAGTAACATTGCATTCTACATATCCTGACATTCCTACTGGTTAGGCCAGAGATTCTCAGCGACATCACAACGACTGCGCTCCCTTGCAATGCAGCATGGAAAAAATCTTGCATGCCTTAGCTATCCCCTGCATGCATCTTGTGTGATGTCATCAGAGGCTGAATCCATGGCAACCGGCAGGGTCATCTGAGCATGTGGCCTACGGTCATACACTTTCCACCTCCATACGGAAAAGAACTCTTCAGTGGAGTTAAGGAATGGGGAATATGGTGGGAGGAATTCCATAAGCATTCTGATGAGCTTCAAACCATTGGCTGATAGTGACAGAGTGATGGAACCTCACATTATCCCACAGGACCACACATTTCAGCAAATTTCCCTCGTTTCACTCCCCTCTCTTCAACAGGGATCACATCCTTGTGGAGGGGGTCTAAGAAGGTGACAAGATGGTCAGTGTTTGATGGTCCTATAATGGGAATATAATCAGGACACCATCCTCTGAAATGGCGGAGCACATAGTTATATTCCCTCCTCTTAGGCCTGGAACATCAACAATAGCTCTATGCCCAATCAGATTTCTCCCATGCCTTCTTCCTTTAGCAAGAATGAAGCCTGCCCCCCACCTACCCCCCCTCCCAGATAAATGAAGCTGTGTGGACACTCCCTGGATTCCAGTTCCATTACTCGCTGTTCCTCGAAAGATAAATACCGTGTTAGTTTGATGACTACAGTAATTAATTGCTTACTGTATTTATTGTTGGCAACATACGTTACATATTTGCTTTTCTCAGCCATAGAAAAAGAGAAGACACCACACTTACTGTGAAGTCTTACGGTATGCTGTATATTACCACACTACATTACTGTATTGTATGTTGTACACACTTACAGAATACAAATAAATGTCTTACTGTACCGTATGGACCTGAACATTCTACCGTACCGTAACTCCCTCACTCTGTAACCATTTCTCTCAAATGGTATGCGCTACAGCAGTTTCATTGACAACTGATGTCTTTTCAGCACTCTGTCAGTTGTTGATATGCTGACAGCAGGAATGTTTCCAGAAATTACACTGTTTAGTATAATGGCTGTCTGTATTTCTCTTAGCCAAAGAGAATTATTTTCTATCACCATGGTAGAAATGGCTTCTTCCAGTAGCGGTGTGGAAAGAGACCTTCAACCAGCCCTATGAGTGACTCTTGCAGTCCTGCATGATACAGTAAAAGGATAGTGCTGTATTACAAAACACATGCCTGGATAATTCCATTATATGTATGTACAGAGATGTGTGTGGTGTATGTTCATTACAGTAGTGCATGCCGAAGTTGTCAGTATGTTCTGTTCTGTGCTGTTGAATTACACACCTGTTTTCTCTATGGAAAGTTTGAATGATTGCCGAGACAGTTGATCTCCGAATGTTTGGCTGAACATGACAACCAGCCTCAGCCATTGTTAGGCCATGATTTATGACATGGTCCACCATTGTAGCCCTAATTTCATCATAAACATGTTGATAAACTTGGCCTCTCCTTCCTCTTTCCTGCAGTGTGATTTTTCCTCTGCGCAATCTTCTTCTTGCGGGCTGTTGACCCCTTAAATTTCTGTTGTTTTCCATTTCAGAAATTGTAACATAGTGTTCTGCTCTTCCTACATACATATACACTTCACAAATGAAGGTTCAGTCAGGAAAACTCACGTTTGAATAAAATCTAATAATTTATTCATGGGTATAAGCATTACATTGTATTTTGGCGGCGGTTCTGCTCTGGAGGAATGTCCTACCTAGGCACAGCAAACATACAAACGTAGTCATGAACAGAAATCAAAATCCCCCCGATGTGAGTAGAACCAAACAGGTGGAGGCTGGGGTGGAGGTGGCAAGCAAAAAACCAAACAGCATGTTGCATAGCACGAAGAGTCATTGCAAACAGCGGCAAAAGAAAGTGAGCTTGACGTCTTTCAAATAGACTGTTGTATGATCTTGTGATGTGTATCCTCCAATTGTGTGCCTGCTGATGCTGACGTGCTGGTAGCTTACCAGGCTGCTGTCAGCTGATGTAGCTCTTCTCGAGTTTCCTGCCTGAACTAGTAACACTCATTTCATAGGAAACACATGTCAAGCCATTTGAGAGAGCTGGTAGATCATTGGTTTAACTAAAGGTTCAAACAGCCCCCTTCCCATACGTGAAAAGCCACGCGGTATCTGATAGTAATTCATCAAAGCAAGGATTATCTTTGAAAAAGGGGAACAAAAATTCATAAAATATGCTTGACATGTTATGATGAACGAATGCCCAAATATTTTGGGGAGTATGATTATTGTAGTCCCCGGACGAAGTTGGGCAGCTACTATGGATTCACGTGTGTCATCTCTGCCGCAGTCGCCACCAGGTCTGCGTCCGTTGACACTCTCTTGTGGATGTAGTTCAGACTGCAATTTCTGACCAATTTCTCTCATATTTGTTATGGACATGTGCTACACTTCAATTATGACACCTATCGATTTGGGTTGCCATGGCGACAGTATTGGCTGAATAATATGCAAATTAGGGACAAAACAGAGAGATTTCCTTATGGACGCAGCACAGGCTGCAATTTTCGACCGATTACTTTCATAATTGGTCTGGACATGTGTAACACTTCACTCATGATACCTATCAAGTTTTGTTGCCATGGCGACAGTACATACCAAATAATGCGCAAAAAAGGGGAGAAGCGGGCTTTCGAGGCCTACACCCATGCGGTCCAGCTGACCAGACTGTTCAAGAGTGAACCAGTACAATATATTTTGATGAACATGACTTAAGCAATGGAAAATGAAATTGCAGATAATTGCATGAAAGCATTTGGTAAATGCTGAAAGGTATGAGAAATTGCTTATGTGATCTGCAGAAGTGACATGATGATGTGGAGGTTGTACAAGTAGTTTTCTACTTCTTCTGATTCTGATCTGAGAAATGTGCCAAAGCAACTGAGAAAAATTGTGAAAAGGAAAATAAATTAGTGCATGATCTTCAATAGCTTACTGAATTAATATCAATCACATAAATTAATGTAATTCCAGTTACAATGTAAGTTGTATTTGCCTAGACATTGGCATTACAATAGGATTCGTATCTTCATTTGGGCACTTTTATTCTATGTTGAAAATTGAATTCAGGGAAGTGCAGCACATAATTCATCTTGCAGCCAGTGATTTAAACAGAATCTAACATGACAGTTCTGTTTAGCTCTCCACGATAGCTACATTTAACCCTTAAAATAACAGTTGTTTGCAAGCCTTCTAACATACATTGGTCTTACAGTCACATATTTACAACAGATTGAGCTACACATTAAAATAACATTTATTTTTATTTTCATAATTTAGTACGAACAATGATAAACTGACAAAAGCTATATATGTTTGAAAAATACACATTAGTGCTGGAACTTATGGTGAAAGATGACTGAGATGACTAGATGAAACTGCAAAAATTTCTAGAAAGTATGTTTTTCTCAGCACTCATTGCCATGAAAAATTCTTTATCTGAAATTGAAGAGCATAGAGCTAAAAGTGCTAAAGCCTCATTTTCACACTCTGAAATAAGGATGGGAGAATGTCATTAATTGTTACCTGTTTTGTGACTTAAGTACTTTTGGCACTGGGATCTTGAATTAGAACGTGTCTAGAAAAATGTTGAAAATTACAGCGAGAGATCTAGGAGAATCGCCCAGTTAACTACACAAAATTGAATTTTAAAATGAACTCTAATTGCTCCTTAATTTATATTGAAACAGTCCTATGGCACTGGCTGCCACAAACTGTGGGCCTGGAAATCTCGCCAAGCGCCACAGAAGTCGTTCTTTCCGCCAACTCCTCCATTTCCATCACCTGTTTCGGGTGGAGCGAGGTGAAATGGACGAGCCGGACCGACCAGGAACTGAGTGAGGTCCTGGTGCAGAACGAGTCGACCTCCAGCATGCTGACTCTGCAAAATGTGACGTGGAGACACTCAGGGGTGTACGTCTGCCAGGAGCCGTCTTCAGACGAGGCACTTGAAGTCTCCGTGTTTGTGCCCGGTAAGATTAGATTGAGAGCAAGAGTCCCATTTGATACCTACTGTATGTATAAAACCAAGTGAAACCAAGTGATAAATTGGTTTCACATTGACCAGATGAATTTTTGAATAAAGCATGTATTATTTTTAACGTGTTGGACTGGCCCATTAAGTTGAACTAGCTTCTTTTCTTTCAGTCCACTTGTCATGACAAGTTTAAAATTTTGAACTCAAGTCCATGAGTTTTTAAAAGTTATACTTATAGTTATCCACTGTCTTGACTAATTGTGAGTTAAAACAGAGCTTATCTACAAGTTGGTTTGACTAATATTTAGTAACCTCACATCTTTCAGGCAGCCGATGAACTTTTGTTACTAAATTCAACCAGCTGCTAAGAAGGCCCAGAAAATGTACAAGTGTATATTGGAGTGTACAATGTAAAGAAAATAATCAGCTAATGAATAATGAAACAGTCAGTCTAGTTTTTACTGTCGTTGTAGTCTTAAATTTAACAAGAATAATATCCATTTTGCTATTTTGTTTAAATGACAAAAAAAGGTTGCCAAGAAGGTGAAACAGTATAACTTCTCCCAGGCTATTTCCAATTGGATACGACAATATTCCTTAACTACCAGAAAGTAGCATAAAACAAGGTAACATTTTGCTCTGAAGAGACAAAAAACAAGATAGGCAGTCTCATTATTAGTCTACTTTTCTCGTAAAGACAAAAAACTTTTTGAACAGAAAGGGCTTATTCCGTTGAAATGTGTCACTGATGAGTCAGTTGTTGGCCAATGAACAGACCCTTTCTAACTGCTGACGGAGGTACAAAAACTGCACTCACGTGGAGTTGATTCATTTCAGCAGTCATGGATTTAATTTCCTATTCTGAGGAAATACTATAGTCTCCAATGATCTAATGACTGCGCCGTATCTGAGCAGTATGTCAGAAAATCTGATGTTATGAAATTGTTTTCCATTTTGAACCAGTCTTGGCACTCAAATGCCATAACCTTTTAGTTTAAGAAGACATAGGTCATATTGCTGATCATAGTATAGAGGTATTTTCATGGTGAAAGAGATGAAGTTACTCCATCATAGGCATATTACTGTAAGCTTGTTTGAGCATAATTTTGTATTGGCTGAGCATAAACTCTATCGTCCATCCTAAAAAAAGGAAATGATTTAGAAATAATTAAAAATGAAAAAAATGCTCATACTTTTCAAATACAGGTACTGCTAATGGATTTGGATTCTCAAATCTTATTTTGGGCCAACCCCTAAATAAACAAGTGGTGCCAGGCAGAACAAACCCCGCCCCTCGCATATGTTGTAGCTTATTTGGGCATTGATCCAGTTTTTGTCCAATTTCCTTCTGGTATACAGACTTTATTCATACTTTTGTAGAATATTTTTGGTGTCAAGATATTTCAAGTCAAATTTTTAGAATGAGCTGATTAGAAATGCTTAATTTTACTGCTTTGCATATAGTTTACGGGCTGCTACCCACTACCCGGAATGAAATTGCCATTTTTTTGAGTGCATGACCGTTTTTCAAAAATTGGGTGATGTCAAGTCCTTCCTGGTGTCCAAGTGGATATTCACACCAAACTTGGTGTTAATCGGTTGAGAAATGTAGAAGGAAAACGTGTACATACACACGGACATCGACCTCAAAAAAAAAAAAAAATCTAACACTGTTTGATAGAGATATGTGTATAAAGTGTCTCTCTGTATATGTCTGCAAAGTTTGCAGTAAATCGTAGTAAAAATTTTTGCTGCTAAAGAGTTAACAAACAAACCAAACAAAAAACACTACCCTTGGGGGGGGGTAATAATAATAATGGGGGGTAATAATAATAATGCTGTCTCCTTGGGGCATGGAGGGTTGAGAATCACCAGTAAAGAATATGGATGGAGGAATTTTGTTTTTTCCCAGCAAAATATGCACATTTTCTGATCCCATGTTTCATGCTTTGCCACTGCATGATATTGAGTTGATACCCTTTGGTCGAGTTTGAACATCAGATTTATATCCAATTCATGAGATTGCATGATGTTTGTAGTAACAGATTTGACAGACCTTGTGTGAGACCGTTGATGCGTACGTCTTTGAAGCAATGAAGGCTGGAATCGAGGTTTGAAACAATCTACGGTATTCCTCCGCAGATGAAGACGTCTGGTTCATTCCCAATGAGTACAAGGTGGTGATGAAGATGGGCGTGGAGGGCACCATCCCCTGCACCGTCACCGACCCCCGAATAAACGTCACGCTCTACGAGAAGGCCAGCGATACGCCGCTGACGGGCACATACCACCCCGCCAAGGGGTTCACCGCTGCCCTGATGGACACCACCTACTTCTGCCGCGGCGTTCTCAACGGAGAGACGCGGGAATCCCAGGCCTTTCACGTATACAGCATCGTGGGTATGTCAGCTGCAGGTCTCACACAAACAGAATTTTACTCTAGTTAATTTGATGCGGACATTAGTATTACAAACAGGTGATAAATTGAAGAGAAAACCAGAGGAAATGAACAAAGAAGAATAATGAATGCAGATGCCCCCACTCAGATGCACTACATGGTACAGTAAAAGCTGCTGTAACTGATTTGGTTGTTTTTGTAGCTTCTTGTCCGAAGCCTATGTAAGTAGTCCCCCCATCCTCAGGCACAGGAACCCGCATCGGTTTCTGACAGAGGAGAGTAGCGACTCAGTTACAATTCACTCTAAGAAAAAGGTTTGATTCAGCACCTTTTACAGGTGCGCACGTTTGCTACAATAGCAGCACCTTTTAAGGTTCTTGTGTGCACCTTTTTTTAAAGGAGCTCATGAGCACCCTAAAAAGGGGTGGCCACACACACCCTAAACAATGCTCATGAACACCCTAAAAAGGGGTGAACATAAGCACCCCAAAAAGGTGTTAATGAGCACCCTTGCATGGGGTGAACGCGACAACCCTAAAAGGTGCTAACATGCACCTCTATGAGGGGTGAATGCAAGAACCCTAAAAGGTGCCGATGAGCACCCTTATTAGGGGTGACCACGCGCACCTCTGGAGAGGGTGACTGCAAGCACCTTCTAAGATTCCTGTTATTACCATTCCACAGGGTGCACATATGTACCTCATCTAATGGGTACTTGTCTGCACCTCTAAAGGATCTCTCTTATAGCTTTTTTTAAGCCCCCAAAACGGAGAAGGGTCGAGCTGCAGCCGCAACCGAGTGCAAACCACGCCCCGTACAGAACACACCCCCTGCAAGACACGCCCTAACCCTAACCCCAACCCTTTTGTAGGGAATGTGTTTTGTAGGAGACATGGTATGTACTGCACCCGCGTGGTTTGTAGGGGGCGTGATTTGTAATTCACCCGCGGCTGTAATTGGGTATTACTGTCAAATGGCGCTTGCAGCCTAAGAGCGCCTCCATTATCTGAATCATATGACGAGTTTGCACATTATGATTGGTCGAGCACATGTAACATTGCAGCAGGTAGACCCCACCCAGTTAGAAACTTCCTCACATGATGTAAAAACATCTAGCATGCAAGATATGTTGCTGCACTGAAGAAGCCACGCAGGAAAAACCATCCCCACATGGTACAACATTGCATGATGCATACATGCTAACTCTACTGCTATTAGGGCGTTTTTTTTTTAAGAATGAAATGCCCCAAAAGCGGTAGAGTTGGTAGAGATGCAGTATACACGTGTGTCACATGCCTCAGTCAAAGTTGTACCATCAGGTGCAGGCTTTACTGCGTGGCATTTAAGAGACATCACAAAGAGCCTTTGCACTGGACTCATATGTATATCCCCTGGTCTGAGGGAACAACAAACAGGTGTGTAGGCTGATTGACTAATGACAGATGATAATTGAATAATCATTAAAAGTTTGCTCCGGGGTCTCTTGGAGCGATGAGCTGGCTGCCAGGAGGCGTGTCTTTACTCATTGTATTTACACTTATAAGGGGCAAACGTGCATGTCAATGACAGTCACATTGCTGCCTAGTTTTGCATGTTTGAAGACTTTTTTTTGTCATGTGCATTCAACCTTTGTTGGCATCTCCATACTGACACTGGGAACAAATTTTAAATTCGACATTTGAATCTCATCTAAAGTTAATGCATTTGTTTATAAACCAGATATCAAAGCAGCTGCATAAATGATATGATGAGAAGAAATGGCAAAACAGATCCATTTCATGGGCTCTAATTTCTTGGCGCAGCGCAGGTGGCGAACCGTGGCGCAGCCCACGCAGTGGTAATTTCGTTCAGTGCAGCCCGCGCAGTGGTAATTTCATGAGCGGCAACACCGTGCACAGACCAACGTGTGCCGAGATGGGTGTGGCGGCGTAGTAGGGGGAGGTGTCACTTATTCATCAAGACGCAGTGACAATTTCGTAGAAAAAGCTGCAGTTGCGCAGAAAGCTCGCCAGCTCCAACCTGGGTCACTTTCTGTGCAGTGCTAATTTGGCTGACCGGCGCGCAGTGCACACACGTCACCGAAACCTCACAGGCAGGTTTCCAGAATGTCATGCACATTTCAATACAGTAAATAATTACAGCAACCACTGTTTAATGTTACTATCTGAATGAGCACATAAATTATAGTATCTATATCGATTGTCCTGATGTCAGATCAAAGGCGGTGATGACGCGTGATAGAAACTCGACCTGACTTAATAAACGCAACTGAATCAATGATGCAAATTAACGACTTCACATCTTTCTCAGCCAACCACAAACTGCCTCGGCATCAGGCAGTGCGTATATAATGCTTGCGTTCTATGCTCGGTAAAGCCGCTTGCACACTGGACGCGAAACACATTTTTCGAACGACTGATTACAGTCAAAGTCAATGCAAAGAGCTATCGACTTTTCTTGTTCTTTTTATTCGTCTGTTTTCTTCCTTTGAAGATAGACAACAGTCTTTTTTTGGTCTTTCTTTTGAAAATTGAACAAAAATGAACAGATTCACGCTTTATTTCTACAGCAGAGATAAAATAGTGCTTGTAATCAGAGAGCAAATCAATTCCATGACCATTGACAGTGAGAATAAATTATCGTATGCACGGTCAAGACTGTCCGACGCGAAATGCAAAATACTCCATGTCCGGCACCCAGCAAAAAATAAAAGTATTGATATGAGAACAGATTTATAAAGGAATAAAGAATAAAAATACATATACATCACCAACCAACAGAACATCAAAAAAAGACGCCGGCAAATAAATTAATCGCAGTGTTCGTTGGATGTTCTGTTGTTAAAATGTTTCTTTTTATTCTTTATTTCGTTATCAATCTGTTCTAATCGTCCTCTTTTTTTTTTTTTTGGCTGTCAGACACGGAGGCATTGTACATTGTCTCGCGCCAATGTCGACTCACTTTATTGAGCAGAGCTTAAACAGAAACATTGATTGAAATTCTCGGTACACATCTTGAAGAACTGAGCCCTCTTATCAAAACATTCACGTTTAATATCTATAAGAGTCAGTAGATTTGAAGAAATTAAAAACAATAATAGACTGTCAGACAGGGAAATTTATTAAAACCCTGTCAGACTTTCGGACACAAGACACTGCTTTCAACGCAATCTGTCGAGCTTCATACTAGGCTACTATTATTGTCACTTAGGTTTTATCGTACAAACCCCAAAACCAGTGAAGTTGGCACTTGTGTAAATCGTAAATAAAAACAGAATACAATGATTTGCAAATCCTTTTCAACCTATATTCAATTGAATTCACTGCAAAGACAAGTTACTTAATGTTTGAACAGGTAAACTTTGAAATTTTTTGCAAATATTAGCTCATTTGGAAATTGATGCCTGCAACATGTTTCAAAAAAGCTGGCACAGGTGGCAAAAAAGACTGAGAGAGTTGAGGAATGCTCATCAAACACTAATTTGGAACATCCCATGGGTGAACGGGCTAATTGGGAACAGGTGGGTGCCATGATTGGGTATAAAAGCAGCTTCCCTGAAATGCTCAGTCATTCACAAACAAGGATGGGGCGAGTGTCACCACTTAGTGAACAAATGTGTGAGCTGATTTTCAAACAGTTTAAAAACAACATTCCTTAACAAGCTATTGCAAGAAATTTAGGGATTTCATCATCTACGGTCCGTAATATCGTCAAAAGGTTCAGAGAATCTGGAGAAATCACTGCACGTAAGCGACAAGGCCGAGAACCAACATTGAATGCCCGTGACCTTCGATCCCTCAGGCGGTACTGCATCAAAAACCGACATCAGTGTGTAAAGAACATCACCACATGGGCTCAGGAACACTTCAGAAAACCACTGTCAGTAACTACAGTTCGTCGCTACATCAGCAAGTGCAAGTTAAAACTCTACAATGCAAAGCGAAAGCCATTTATCAACAGCACCCAGAAACGCCGCCGGCTTCACTGGGCCCAAGCACATCTAAGATGGACTGATGCAAAGTGGAAAAGTGTTCTGTGGTCTGACGAGTCCACATTTCAAATTGTTTTTGGAAACTGTGGACGTCGTGTCCTCCGGACCAAAGAGGAAAAGAACCATCCGGACTGTTATAGGCGCAAAGTTCAAAAGCCAGCATCTGTGATGGTATGGGGGTATATTAGTGCCCAAGGCATGGGCAACTTACACATATGTGAAGGCACCATTAATGCTGAAAGGTACATACAGGTTTTGGAGCAACATATGTTGCCATCCAAGCAATGTCTTTTTCATGGACGCCCCTGCTTATTTCAGCAAGACAATGCCATGCCACATTCTGCACGTGTTACAACAGCATGGCTCTGTAGTAAAAGAGTGCGGGTACTAGACTGGCCTGCCTGTAGTCCAGACCTGTCCCCCATTGAAAATGTGTGGCATATTATGAAGCGTAAAATACCACAACGGAGACCCCGGACTGTTGAAAAACTTAAGCTGTACATCAAGCGAGAATGGGAAAGAGTTCCACCTGAAAAGCTTCAAAAATTGGTCTCCTCAGTTCCCAAACGTCTACTGAGTGTCATTAAAAGGATAGGCGATGTAACACAGTGGTAAAAAGGCCCCTGTGCCAACTTTTTTGCAATGTGTTGCTGCCTTTAAATTCTAAGTTAATGATTATTTGCAAAAAAAAATAAAGTTTCTCTGTTTGAACATTAAACATCTTGTCTTTGCAGTGTATTCGATTGAATATAAGTTGAAAAGGATTTGCAAATCATTGTATTCTGTTTTTATCTACGATTTACATAACGTGCCAACTTCACTGGTTTTGGGTTTGTATAATTCCCAACTTGATTGATTCACCGAGCATATGCCACGCCTGTTAAGCGTTTTAACATAAAATTAATTGCGAATCCTAATTGCACTCATTGCCATGACCAAACACTAGGCACGACAATGCACATGTTTTGGGAATGCACACAGATTAAAAATTTTTGGACTCGCATTGTGTTAACACTATCAGATTTAGTAGGTACCAATATTATTCCAGATCCATGCCTATGTCTGTTTAATGATGTTTCATCTTTATCTCTTAACTTAAATAAACGTAGACTGCTACTGGCCGGATTCACGGCAGCTAAGAAAACCATATTGACTCAGTGGTTTAATCCTAATCTTCCGCTATTTCAATACTGGGTGGAATCTTAACAAAAGATAGCGTCCCTTGAGTGCACAACTGCACGACTTAATAGAGCCAAGCCAACGACTATCCAAGCATGGTCCGACATAGCTATGGCCATTAGGGTCTACCTTGTTACCCCAATGTCTATGCCTCTCCCTCTCTAATGAGATCAGACCCTGAACCAGATACTTATGACAAGATAAATGAATCCCGTTGCCTTTTCCTTTTTTCCCCCTTTTCTCCTCCAACTACCGTATGTATTGGTATATGATGCATTATATGTAGACTACCTGCTTGTCTATGGTAGCTTTATTTTCAATTCAAAGGCATCCCCCCCCCCTTTTTTTTGGGGGAATATGTTTTTTCATCATCATGTATAGTAACTATAGCGTCACTGTGATCTTTGTTTTCAAACCTAACTGGATTGGACCGCACCATATTTGTTATTTGTTTGTTTGTGTGTTGGTATTGTATATTGTTGTAAAAAATAAAAATTGTTGATCATAAAAAAACCAGCTTGAACACGACGAACGCCAGTTATTGTCCATGTTGATTGTCCTCGCTTGTACAATTGTCGGACTGCCATTGGTTTTCGAGGAGTAGTCTAATCGAAAAGTTGTTAATTTAATCAGTTGTAATTTTCTTATTTCATGAGAATAAATAAGTTTAAAAATGCGGCAGCGTGCATTCTACTAATTTTGTACAATAAAAAAAATTAGTGATGTGGCGTTCTGTGCCAATGGTTCGAGGCGTGTGCCAAGTAGGCCTAATGCAGGAATTATTTTGTGAAGCGCGTATCGAGCATTGACTGTATTGATTCCTTCAATTTTGCCCATTGAAAGCGGCACCAACACAGATACAGCTCTTTGCCATGTCGCATTTTTCCTCCCCAATTCTATTTGTTCCTCTACTGTTGTTTGGCGCTTTGGCTGTTTAATTTTGTACGCTGTCTCCCGTAGCGTTGGGATCGGAAGCTTCATCTGTTCTGCTTTTGCCAACAACACAGATTTGTTTCTGATGATTTTTCCGGCAGATGGTGCACTAACAATGCAGATGCAGCTCTGCGCGTTCACAAGCAGAGAGAAACGCGTCTTTATGGCGTTCTCTCACCTGATTGAATAAAGGCAGACGGCGACTCCAGACTTTTATTTACTGCTTTATTGCAGAAGACGGTGACTATGAGACTTGTGTTATCGACCAGATACTCTAAATAAATTATCTCTGTCAGAATGTGGAGCTATCTAACACTTTTTTCAAAACAAAAAAATCACTTACATTAGCTTTAAGATATTAATATCCAGTCATGTTCTGTGGCAAGTGTAAAAATGCTGAGTGCAACTGTGTGGAGTTTGCATATTCTCCCCATGTTTGTGTGGGTTTCCACCAGGTACTCACAAAAAAAACATGCATTATAGGATGTAATAGTATTAGTATATATTATATAGTATAAAATAATAGTATATAATAGTATAGTATAGTATATAATAATAGTATATAATAGGATATAATAGCAATCTGTACATATATTTTATTATATATATATATATAGTATATAATAGTATACAATAGCAATCTGTTCCCCTATCCTTCCTATTCGTTTGTGCTCGTCAATCGACTTATCGTGACTTTCAAGATGAAGGTGACTGGAAACTACCTCAAGGTACTGTCTGTATAAACAGTTTTTTTTTTAAATACACTACCTGTGCATTTTCAAAGTTCTCAGTGCCTCGTTTTAAATGTCAGGGCCCTCTGAATTCTAGCAATGAAGTGTGGAACTACTCTGAGCCTTGTTAATGATGGAAAGCAAGCAGTTTCTTCGCAGGGCAACGCTATGCCCAATTCACTGCCATTGTAAGCCTGTTGGGAGCTTAGCCTAAAAAGCCATGTATTTCGAAATGTTGCATGCGTATGGAGGTGGGTTTTTTGACAAAAGTTAGTACTCGTTATCATGTTTCAATAAATCCCAAGTCAATTTCACACCGGAGTTCTCCTTTAATTTCACATAATGAGACGTCTCTTGAAAGAGCCAAAGCTAAGTATATTAGGACTGTAGGACTGAGGTGTAGTCAATGCACTACGGGATTGGTACGCTTTTATATTGTTTTTCTATTTTCAATTCTTCTCTCACTTCAGTTCCAGCGACAATTAATGCCTTCATCAATGCTTCGAAGACTGTGCTAAAACAAGGGGAACCGCTCACTGTAAACTGCACGGTCAAAGGGGCAGACATCGTCTTCTTCGACTGGGAATACCCTCGCAAAAGTGTAAGTCTCTCTCGTTACATTACATTTCCATTATTTAGTTGACTCTTCATCCGAAGCTACAGACAGTTGATTGGACTCAATAAATAAAATAAATCCCCTATGCTTCAGAGTAATGGGGTTTAGAGCCTTGCGCAAGGACCCAACAGGGCCTCTGATCTATTGGCGCTACAAAGGACCTACACCAATTAGAACCTAGTCTCATCATGTTGTCATATAGTGATGCTACCTGACTAAGTGTCGATAAATGATGCAAAAATGATGCTTTTGGCATCCTTATTTGAACCAGTTTCAACAAACCCTACCAACTATCCTGTAACCTGAAACCTAATCCTAAGCGTCAAATAAAAATGGCAAAAGCTTCCTTTTGTGTCATATATCGACGCTTGATCAGGTAGCGTTACTCTATGACAAGTTGGGATGAGAATGTGTTGCTCTCAAACTCTCTGAGTTCCAATCAAGTATTTGAACCACTGGGGGACGCTGTATTTTCCAGTAACAGAAATGTTATCACACGAGTTTCTGTCAGACACCATAAAAACATTGATTAATTAAAGGAATACCGTCACGGCTGAGACGAGTAGTGGATGCTGATTGGCTGAGAGCGCTTCCTTGAATGACAGTAGATGGCTTCCAAAATTTCAGTCACTCATGTGGTCACACTACCACAGCAGCAACCTACAAAGAGGGCAGAATTGTGTTTAGTGATATTAATATCTTTTTTGCCAAACGCCACAGCCAGGCTTCATAAGATAAGATATACTTTATTGAACCCCGTGGGGTAATTTGTCCTCTGCATTTGACCCATCCTATAGTTAGGAGCAGTGGGCAGAGCCTAGGGACCAACTGCAGTTCTAAAGCCAGTTCCTTGGTCGGGGGTACTGGTTGGAGTGTTCCTATGATGCACGTTTTTGTGGGTGGGGGAAACCAGAGTACCCTGAGGAAACTCATGCAAACACGGGGAGAACATGCAAACTCCACACAGAAAGGCCCCAGTGCTAACCACTGTGCTACAGTGCCGCCTTCAAGGCATATATCGGCTTCAGACCACTTCCTGAACAATGGCCACCATGGCCAGATGCGACAGTAAACATCTAAGAGTTAAAGCAAAATTAAGAACTAAAGAACTAAACACTGTTAAACTAAATGCACTGTGAATCCTGCCTTCAGTAAATAATTAATTTTTCTGGATGACATATTTTGGTTATGTAAAACTGAGATATAAACAAGCAATTTCCACCAGCGACAACCTTGGGGAAAAATTGGCTAATATTTTTCAAGTTAATGCAGCACTATTCTGCTGGTGTGAGTTTTGTGACTGCGTTCCTTTAAGGGAGCGCGAAGAAAGTACCAAATTTTACTGCACAGATGGTGCATCTCAGAATGTGCCACATTTAAAGAGGGGTTTGGCTCATTTTGAACCTCATTCAAACTTGAAAATTTCAAGTTGGGTGCCGATGAAAAAGTGGATGTTCTCCAAAAATTCCCAACAGATTTTTATTTTTATTTTTGCATTTTCTTTATCTGCTCACTAAGACCTAATATGACATAGGTCTTGTTTCAGTATCTTTCTTTCAAACTTTCAAGCACTTTAAACCCAGTGTGTTGCACCATTGATCGGCCAGCCAAGTGTACTTTCCCCGTTGTTCGTTGCTCTTTCACACTGATTTCCATTTCATAATTAGGGAGCATTGACGGCAAATGTACATGGATCTAAATTCAAAGAATGTTTAAAATCCAGGACTGAACACTGTGGACCATGTGACTGACTATTCCTGTAACTTATTGCCCCTTATTTCAAACATGGACCAGGCCTATACTAGGGTTTGACATAGTCACAGAACACATTTCCAGATCAGTTTATGTACTGTTGTGCTCGAGGCTGAAAGTGCTTTTTTCTGTCTCGGATAGCTGTTTTCCCAGCAACTAAACCGAAAAAGAGATGATGAAATTTTCTCCAATACTCGAGACAGACAGGAGAGCTGATCGAGCCACTCACCGACTTCCTCCGAGACAACAGCCTGCGCTCCTGCCTCGATATCCCCAACGCCACGCTGGCGGACTCCGGCCGCTACGTCTGCCAGGTCCAGGAGTCTCTGCAGGGCCAGTCCGCCACCGACAGCATCTTCATCACGGTCCTGGGTGAGCCGCCATCCGTAACCACCTCTCGCACAAAATGCCTGTCAGGAAAAACGAAAACATTGATGATTGAGGAGGATTAAATCCTTATTCTGAGTCCAAGAGTTTTCTCCAGTATTTAGCACCAGTTCCCTGGATTTTCCAATCAGCCCTGTTCTTCAGCCACAGTGCCCAGCTAAAAATTAAGTTGCACACTTAAATATTAAGTTGAAACCCCAGCAGCTTTGATTACACTGCAAATTCATTTTGTCTTTGTTTTTACAGCGGTGTGCAACGTCAGACCATTTATTTTCAATCAGAGCTGCATTATTTTTTGGCTTGAGATCTTGTCTTGACCGCGTTCAGTCCTCTCCAGCACATCCCACAGACTTCCAATGCGGTAAAGGTCAGGACTCTGTGGTGTCGATTCGCGTGTGAGAATGATTCCTCACCTGTTTTTCTCATTCACTGTTTTCTTTGATAGACACAGGTCAATAATATCCGCCCTCTGTAATTCTGTAACGTCTTGTCTGCCAGCAAGGAATACGTCTTTTGTTGTGATTTTTTTAAGAAACGAGGAGCTTCACGCTTAATCAGTGTGGGTTAAAATTGCTGAAATAATGATCCAATCATAGTATTTTTGAATTTATTTCCAAAGAGCGACAGTTTTTTCGACAGGCAGCGTAGGTTCAGAGAGCTAATCTGTGAAATTAGATGTTCGAGATCATGGTTGGTCAGACACTTGCTGTCTGACTCCTGGTCTTTGCATCTCTGATTGGTGATGAGTTTGCTGTCTTGCCAGGCCTGATATTATGCTTTGCCACAAAAACAATCATTAAAACCAATTACAAACTGGAAAAGCACTCGGTAGAGGCCCGTTCACACATAGACGCTGCTTCTACTATGATAGAAAAGTGACCGAGATCGTGGCCAATCGTGGGCCAAACGTGGGAGGATCTCCATGAGTGTGGTTTGGTCGGGGTGGGATCTCCTAGGTCGTGAAGCTGCACGCTCTCCCTACGCTTATTTTGCACAAAATAAGCGTAGCTGGGTCGTGGCCAACAAAAAGCGCGGCAAAGTCTTATTAAGAACGTAGTGGGAACTCCATTATCGTGCAAGGAGCGTGACAGCATCGTGGTGAAATCTCTGTGGTCGTAATAAAAACGCAGCACCGTTCTTGTTGGAGCAGAGCCAGTTGAATCAAGTCAGCATCAGGTCCGTTCATCTTTGAAGTTGGGAAAGAACTGAAGAAATGCTTGAACACCCCTGATTTATAAAGATGTAATCCTCGTTTCTCGATTTAGGTTGCATGCTCCAGGTTTCTGGGCTGTGGGAATGACCGCTACAATTGGTAGTACACAAATCAATCTTTAATCTTAGTTCTTCGATAATCACACCAATACAGTACTGTACAGCTAACGTAACATCTAACAAAACGGACTAATCAACTCATTCGTTTTTTCTGTTACCTCCTTTTCCCCATCACACTCCTTCTTCCCCAGTAAAACAAACAGAAGTAGGATATTCAATCGAAGCGAGAGGACATCAATTATAACTTAAATCAGCGCACAAAATAATTGCATAAATTAAATAATAAGTACGATGACTTTTGCTTACTGTATTTTATTTTCTTCACTCACTTTACTTACAAATCACAAAATCAGTTGAGCAAGTGTAAGATACTCCAAAGAAAAAAATACATACCGCAATTACAATTACATAGATATTGCCACAAATTGTACTAGAAGCGTAATATTGTCAGCACCAGCTTAGCGACATCGTCCTACAGTCTTCTAGCTCTGTATAACAACGTAGTATGGTCCTGTGCGTCGTAGCAGCAACATAGTAAAAATGACCCCTTGGTCGGCATTCGTCTTGGTGTAATCGTAGTGGCAGTGAGTCAGCTGCGCTTTAGACGTAGAAGCATCACAGTACAGTCGTTATGTAGTCTTTAATTTCCAAAATTGCTGGATTTTGACGGTGATAATGATAATTTGATTACTTTTCCAGATCAGGGTGATCAGCATGGTCTTCGTAAGGTTGCAGAGCTGTGTGAACGGGGTTTAACCTCCGCCGTGCAATATGTCAGTTTTATTGGTTCTCCTGGATCTAGAATCCAGAATATGTTCCAGATCACCTCCAAAAGTGAATGAACTCACCCTTGGACTAACAGCTAAAACCCTGCGTAATTTCGAGCCAAGACATTCATAAGTTTTTGAGTTATCCTGTCAACAGTCAGACAAACAAACAAACGAAAGGTAGTTCTTTGAACGACGACTTAGGAGGCCTGTTGATCCCAGACTTAGGTGGTGAATGTGCAACGAGCACCATTCACTCCAGGGCCCTGTCCTGAAATCTGCATATTTTCAAAATGTTTTTTTAAACATTATACAAAAGTTTATAATCATTTCTATGCCCTCTGTGGACTCTTGAATACTGAAATGAGTGAAAGACTAATAAACACCAGCTTTTCACTCTCAGCTGGAGTTCAGCTGGAATTAGAGAGCTGCTTTGTGAATACTGTCATTACCCCAGATATGACTGGCTAAACTAAACACACTGGAAGCATACAGTAAAACGCTCTGTACAACTGCAAGTCCTCAGTTCATATTGAATCTGGCAGTATAGAGTGCAAACAGGAGGCGGTAGCTTTGAGTTGCTGGTTATGGTGAATGGGAACATTGTCACTGTTTTCTAACTGGAGTCTCAGGTATTTAAGATGTGGTGTGTCTCACTGAAAAACTGGACGTTTGCCAACAGCTTTAAATACTGCAGCTGGAAGCTGGAGAGACGATGGGCTGAGTGTTCTACATGCAAATATTGAACATGAAATGATAATACAGTTCAGCTTTGGCTGATGAAATCAGATTCTTGGGACATCCTGTACAGAGTCCAATTTCACCAGAGACAGAATGCTAACAAGCTAGTTCTCGAATCCAGGGGGAATCTGCAGCTTCAGCATGTGCCACTGAAATCTCTCCCCGCAGAACGAGGATTCCTGGAGGTCAGTTCCACTGTCGGGAGGAACGTATCAGTGCAGCTTCACGAAAGTGTGGAGCTCCGGGTGGAGATTGAGGCTTACCCCAGGCCGCAGGTTGTCTGGATGAAGGAAAACGCCACCCTAGATGGGGACACAGTGTCATTCGAAACCAAACGGCTGAAGGACTCGAGGTATCATAGCTGGGCCTTGCCTAGGAAGCAAGGCCGATTGCCTGGGGAGCCACTGGGCAAATATTAATTCATATTTGAATTAATTCAACTGAGCAATCTGGGTAACAGGGTATAACAAGCATATGGAAGCGTTTACCAGAAACAAATTCTTAAGAGATAAACGTCAAGCAAAAACCTTTTTACGTTTTATTCGAAACTTGTTTGGATTAACTGCAGAGTCTAAGTTGCCCCTCAGTACGAATCCTTGTCAGTGAATAGGTTGTACAACGGGATGAATTAACAAATTTACCAGTTTTGTCTGGACTCCCCTCTCCCCTCAACTTTAAATGGAAATGGTGGGTTACGTTGCAGGGCAGGTGGATGGATGAATAGATGTATAGATTTATTGATGTATGGTATAACGGATGAGTAGATGTTTCTAAGGTATCCCATAATTCCATGCTCTGGGTCCTGACCCCCAGGTACCTCTGCACTTTGACCCTGGTGAGAGTCAGGAGGCAACAGCGAGGTCTCTACACTGTTCGCGTTTCCAACGACGACGACGTCAAGGAGCTCACCTTTGATCTAGATGTCAAAGGTCAGACAAATACCTACATCCCAATGGCGGCTGGTGAACTGGCGATAAGGGAAGCTCAAACAATCCCTGAAAATAAATAATTGGTCATGATCTGATTTCAGTCATTCATTTAAATGACCATTACAGAAACACCGAAAACTCTCAACATTATCAGATGTCGTCAGTTTTCATTAATAATGCATACCAATTACAACTCTGGACTTCTCATGCTTTTCTTTACTCAGGGATGGGAAGCAATGCAAAAGTTTCATGATCGTTTAAATGAAATAAGATCATTTGAAACGTCTTTATGCAATTCCATTGCTTTCAACCCCTTCATGCACAAGGACTTAAATTCCGTGTGAGAATCTCTTACATAGCCTAGGCGTTGATTGAATAATTTCTGACTACAGCAAAGGAATGTAAATATGCCATTTAAACTCACACCGAATGTGTGAGAGCTGACAGGTATATGCTATTTATGAAAACTGACCACACCTGATAATGTCGAGAGTTTCTGTGATGGTAATTTAAATGAATGATTGAAAACAGGTTGTGACCAATCATTATTTTCAAGGGATTGTTTGAGCCTCCTATCGCCAGTTCACCAGCCGCCGCTGCTACATCCTGTCCTGGTGTTTATATTCAAACTATATAGCATTGAAAAAAACATATTCAAGAGACATCAACTCCCCTCTTTTATTCTGGACCAGAAAGGACACTTGATAATATTAAGTCCTTGCATGACTGGAACTCATAATATTTCATATACAGTGACAATTCACATCAGAATCAATGTTATATAATTTATGTGAACAGCTTTAGGATACATGGCATTATTTCTGAAAATCGCTCCCAAACTTGAACACTTGACTGTATTAGTAAAAATAAAGGTTCCATGTTTTAGTCTGCACAGATTTCCAGCTAAATCTGCAATCCTGTGTTTTACAATGAGCCCCAGTTCACGTCATAGAGCAAGCAGTGGATGACGGTCACACTGCAGCAGTTTTGCCGTCCGTCTCATAACGGTGCGCCTGACTGACTCTCCTCTCCGCAGTGCCGCCCGTGATCCTTGAGCTGTTCGATCAGCCGCTGGCGGGGAAGGGACATGCGGTGACGTGCGCCGCCGAGGGGGCCCCTGCCCCAGTGATCCTGTGGCACAGCTGTGACAGCACGCAAAAGTGAGTGAGAGAGGGGGAGGGAGAGAGGGAGGGGGAGAGATGGGGAGGGAGAGAGAGGGGCAGAGGGGGATGGAGAGAGGGAGAGGCGAGAGGGAGGGGGAGAGGGAGGGAACATTGGGGGGAAATGAAGATTGCTGCAACTTTGCAGCACAATTTGTCTTCTTCTGTCGGCCTGAGAAACACAGAGTGACCCTGTCATGCGCATGCCCACACAAAACAAACACACAAACTCCCCCCCCTCCCTCCACACTACTTATTCATTCTTCACACACACATACACACGCACACGCACACGCACGCACGCACACACACACACACACACACTCATACACCTGTTCCTGCTTCACACAAGCACAGATCTTCAAAAAGTTCTATTACAAGTTATACTATTTGTATCATAATAAGAATTATTCAGTACTATGTACTATGTACTCCCTGCAATATCTCACACAGTTGCACGGACTCACTCTTACAGTTACTGATAAGACTGGAAATTTTCATTACGTGCTGATGACATTTAGAAATTTCTTTGTGCTATTCTTGCACCGGTTTGCAGTATTAAAAACATTGAAAATCAGGATACTTGCTGGGAATGCAATTCATCATATTTGCGTTGTGACGATTGATTCATAAACTTATGCTATATTTGCTAAGAGAATTTCTCTCTATCTCTTCATCATCACATATAGATGCAGCAATAAAAGCGCTATTTGGTACCCTCTAGTGGCCAATTCAGGGAACATCAGTATTCAGACGAACGTGAGCTTCCTGGAGTCCCGCGATGTTGAGCACGTGCGGAGCGTGGTCTCATTCCAGAAGCTGCCGGGAACCTTTACCGTTCGCTGTGAGGCAAGAAACGAGAGAGGACGCCGAGCACGGGATATCAAACTGGTCTCGAATAGTAGGTACTCAAACAAAGGACATTCAGGAGTATTCAAGGGTCCTTACACATGCACTTTGGTATTTAAGATCCTAACACATGTACTTTAGCTTTGAAGGTCCTTACAGGTGTGCTTTGGTTTTAAAGGTACTTACAGATGTAATTAAGTTTTAAAGGTCCTTACACATGTACTTTGGTTCTAAAGGTCCTTACTTACTCATGTAATTAAGTTTTAAAGGTGCTTACTCATGTACTTTGGTCCTCCTTCAACCTAACTTCTGACAACACGGGAGACCTGAGATTAACATTGTTACTATTGCACCACTCACAAGAAATTATGTACTCTGTTGTTATTTTCAAATCGTTTAATTTTTCTTTGTTTATTTATGAGTATTCTGTCCCCCCTCCTTTTTGTAGCCTTGTTCTCACAGGTGGCAGTCCTAGCAGCCATCTTGTCTCTTGTGATCCTAGTCGTAATCTTCATCATCATCCTCATTGCAGTGTGGAGGAAGGTCAGCGCAAATCGCCGCCTTATCGCTGCAGATTCCGTAGGGACTCCATCCATTACTGAGAGCTCATCACGAACAGCTTGAGGCATACTTCCAAACAGCATCGGCATGAGAAAATACGTTGGCCAGCCGTAGCCTTCACTGTATCGAATCAATTTTAGATGTGCACATGGATTCATAGCCTTATCCTTGCTGCCAAGTGCGTGCGTCATCTGTCTCGTAATCTCTTAGGCTTTAAATACCTAACTATATATTTTCTGAAAGCAAGTTGACCTATGTCAAACTTAGGCATAATTTTGGCCACCATCGAGAGAATTTTAGTGTGTGAAAGATTATAAGGCTGTACTGAGGAGACGTGGTTAGAACATTCAAGTTTCAACTGTGCATTTGAGCATTTTTTAATCAATATTATGACAGTAGCATTACAGTGAGTGCCATGGTCTTTCTTTTGCCTTAGAAACCGCGCTATGAAGTCAGGTGGAAGGTCATCGAGTCTGTTGGCTCTAGCGGCCATGAGTATGTCTATGTGGACCCTACACACCTGCCGTATGACTCTGCTTGGGAGGTTCCTCGTGACAGCCTCATTCTGGGTCAGTACCCCTTTCTGCCCGTGGACACTGGAGAGGGGGGATAAAGTTCTGCTGTCAGTATTGTAAAAACAGATCAAAGTGTGGTGCGTGTAAGAGCCCGGTCCCACCCTGACGCGTCATATAGTGACACTACCTGACCAAGTGTCAATATACGACACCAAAGAATGCTTTTGGCATCCTTATTTGACGCCACTTTAAAATGAACCCTACCCTTTAACCCCTAACCCTTAACCTGACGCCTAACCGATACCGTTGAATCAAGACGCCACTGGCGTCCTTTTGCGTCCTATATCGACGCTTGGTCAGGTATCATCACTATATGACAAGTTGGGATGATGTTTTGCTTATAAAGGTCATGACCTTACTCAGAAAGGACCATTGAGTTGAGTCGGCTTTCATTTCAACCAAACACTCCTGACTCCACCACCTGGGTCTTTACCAAAGACTGCAGGGGTTTGTCAGTCGAAAAAAGTGACGCATGAAAACTTGTGAAAGTTTTTTTTGTGTAGCTGATATTGCCAATTCCTGCTGTGATTTTTTATTTTCGTGCGTGTGTCAAGGTTTTAACCCTCTTGCCTCGCACAATATTAATTCATATTTACTTTAGATTTGAAATGACCTTCAAGTTTGTTTGGGCTTGGTTCAACTGTCTTGCTTTATGATGCATTTATTTATTTTGTATATATTTGGAACATTTTGCAATGATAAACAAACAAACAAATTTAAAAAATTGAGCACAGCGGTAGTTCAGGCAGGCTACTGAGTCATGCCCAGCTCGCAAGCCTGCCTTCATTAGTGATGATACCGATCGCAAGCCACGCCCTCATCAGTTCATAGCTCAGCTGATTTTCTCCAGGCCCTCATTTGGCAAATCATCAACACGGTGCCCTATTTAAACATACTTTGCCAGCCTACTATTGCTGCTTTCTCTGCTCATTTGCAACCCACCTCCATCCACATGTTTATCTGACTTATTCAATGACGACACAGTAACTGATGCTCTGTTCTGTACCCTTGGGGATTTGCTGCTGCTCTCCGCCAATGGCATCACGCGTATGCATGGAAGGGCAGGTTTTTAGCTCTCCCTGCCTACTGGCTTTTCATGCATACGCGAGGTAGCGCAGGGAGGCTCCAGAATAGAGCCATGCCACCAAACTCAAATATTGCAAATAAACCTGCTGCAAATGATAATATAATTTGGGGTTTTAACAAAGTGGACCTGAGTGAAGTAGAATCAGGTGTGTAACTGCTGGATTAGAATTGATAACAGTGCCCTTACTGGCCCTCTCTGGATAGGCTTTTATTCAAAACCTTCTGCAGTTTCAGTAAGTAAATGCCCACTTGCACAAAGACACACAGACCATTTTTTCCACAGAGTTAAATTTGGTTGTATTAGATATGTTTAATTTGTTTCTATGGTGTCAATGAACCGTACAGTACGTGAAGCGTAGGTGCAGGAATACTTGTATTTTCAGTCTTAAAGTTGCACGCAAATTTTACTTTAATTTTGCTTTCTTTCTGTTTCAGGTCGCACTCTGGGCTCTGGGGCATTTGGCAGGGTCGTTGAGGCCACGGCTTACGGCCTCAGTCACTCTCAGACCAGCAGCAAAGTTGCTGTGAAGATGCTCAAATGTATGTCCTCAAACTGCCAGCGATTTGCATGTCTGATTTTTCGATACCATCTCAAAATAAGGTCACTGGTTCTGGCATGAACTGACACACTACTCTAGTTGTGAACATGAGGTAATGATTCAGAAATACTTAAGCGTGAAATCATTAATTAATGTATTTATTGACTAATAATTACCGAATCAGTTAATAATTAGTTTTACATCACTAGTTACAAAACGGCGGACTGGTAACCTATAATCAGTTAGCCATAAAAAAGCGTTTCGCTGTGTAGTGTTTCAGTGTGCATTAAGTAATTGTTATCAAAATTAGGTGTCAGTTGTTAATTTTCAACAACTACAAGAGTTAACGCTAATTCATTAGCAGCTCGCAGGAAAATGTGACGCGGTTTCCAATCCAGTCCTCAAGGACCCCTTGTTCTGCAGGTTTTTTTTGCAGCTTTACTTTTGCACACCTTATCCATTTAAGGCCCAATGCACCTTCATGCAAACCCTGTTCAGGAAGATCCTTTTCAACCAATCAGCAAGAAGCCCTTAAATGGATCAGGTGTGAAAGAGAGCAAAAACCTGCAGGGCAGGGGGTCCTTGAGGACTGGGTTAGGAACCACTGCTCTAGTGTATTTTTGTAACACTTCTCGTTCAGCACGGATTATTTTAGACTGTTTTGTCACATTCTGAGTCCGCGCTCTCGTTTTATTGCACGCAGCCACGGCGAGCAGAAGCGAAACTCAGGCGCTGATGTCAGAGCTGAAGATAATGAGTCATCTGGGGCCTCATCTGAACATCGTCAACCTACTGGGCGCCTGCACTAAACCCGGTACACAGAGCCAGACATTCAGCATGATATCATACGCATATAGTTAAACACAGAGAGACAGGGAGACGCCTGTGCTTGGCCGCTCCAGTCCTGGAGGGGCGGTCCACATCCAGGTTTTTGTTCCCACCAGTTACCCCACCTAACTGAGCAAACTGGCAGGTTATGAAACATTAATTAATTTATTCCCCTATCAGACACACAAGTCACTGATTTATTTTATTAAAAAAGAAATTTATATTCTGTAATGCGTGAACCTATACCCGAGGCATTTCATAAATACAGCACATTTTTGAAAATAAATGTAAACATTTTTACACTGAAGGATGAGATACTTCAACTTTTTTATGCTGAGTGTCAGGAGGATTTAAATCTGTATACGTATTCACAACTGAAAGAAAATTAAATTACTGCATTGAGAAAAACATTGTGTTTGCTCATGGAATGGTAATAATATTTTGAGGCGTCAGACTGACCGCATTGTTTTTTGTAGGCTACTCCCTCTAGATATTTCTCCATGCAGTAGAAAAGAAGCAAAAATCTGCCCACATTAACTGTCCATGCAGAAACTCGCGATGAGTTAAATAATTATTTGGGACGTCGGCGTCCTGGCCAGTCGGGGGTTTAAGTTTTGTTCATCAGGGGAGTCTGTAAAATGGATCTGTAAAATGTTTCATGTAAAGACACTGGAAAAATCTTTAGATGTCATTCATGGGCTTATCACGTCATTCAGCTAAAATGTCACATGGTGTTTAAGTTCAGGCTACTTAACTAACTAAGGGTGGGAGCTGGCATGAAAACCAGGCCTAGAAATGGACATGACTATTGCCTGGTGCTTGTTTGTGATGTAGTGTATATTGTTGGTGACAGCCTTAGCAGTGTTTTTCATACATAGAGACCGCAGCATTTCTTGCACTCACGTTGGTCATTTTAATGATTTTTTTAAAGCTGTGCGTACAGTTGAGGGGTCGTCTATCTCAGTTATTATATTTTCATAACATAACAACGCAAATTGAATGGGCCGCTGAAATTTGCAGGCACTGCCTGCATTATTTTCCCAATCATTTTTATTACTCAACGCTAAGCCATAACCAGAATATTAATTTTAATATTAATTTTTATGTGTGCACGTGACATTCAGTTGCACTGAGGAGAACACGCAAATCTCTGGCCAAGAAATATAAATTTTTTGGGGCGATGCCAAGTAGACATGCTTGCATGTAGAGTAGCTGACTGGTGCACAACAGGTAATAACATTACACACACTTTATCAGCCATAAATTGTGTGTAATGTTATTACCTGTTGTGCAAGATTGTGATCTTACAATCTTCATTCACCTACCAGGACCAGTATACCTGATTACTGAGTTCTGTCGCTATGGAGACCTGGTGGACTATCTGCACAGGAACAAGCACACCTTCTTGCAGTGCCTCGCAGACAAAAACCACAGATACGCAGATGCGAGTCCCAGCAATAGTAACGGTGCCAGCTGTGCAGCCATCGGCCTGGAGCAAAGGCAAGTGCTCTGTGTTGAGTGTGTGTGTCGTGTGCAGCTGGTGAGTACCAGCTGTTTCACAGTTTGAACCCAAGACTCCAGCGTTTCAGGATTAAACCACGGAGCGCATAACATCAGGTCATACCCACTTGCTCTGAGATTTTGTGTTCATCAAAATATATGAACAGGTTCATTTTATTATACAACCCCAATTCCAAAAAAAAAAAATCTATGCGTAAGGGACGAGGCCGAAGACCTTTACTGGATGCCCGTGATTTTCGGGCCCTCAGACGCCACTGCATCACTCACTGGCATGATTCTGTCATTGACATAACTAAATTGGCCCAGGAATACTTCAAGAAACCACTGTCTGTAAACACAGTCTGCTGTGCCATCCACAGATGCCATCTAAAACTCTATCACGCAAAAAGGAAGCCATTGCTGAGCATGATCCAGAAGCACTGTCGTGTTCTGTGGGCCAAGGCTCATTTAAAACAGACTGTAGCAAAGTCGCGAAGTGTCCTGTATTCAGACGAGTCCAAATTTGACATTCTTGTTGGAAATCATAGACGTCATGTCCTCCGGGCTAAAGAGGAGAAAGACCACCCCTCCTGTTATCAGCCTACAGTTCAAAAGCCAGCATCTCTGATGGTATGGGGATGCATTAGTGCATATGGTGTGGGACACTTGCATGTTCTAAAAATAACCATGAATGCTGAAAGGTTTTAGAGCAACATATGCTCCCCTCCAGGTGACATCTATTCCAGGGAAAGCCTGTGTATTTCAGCAGGATAATACAAAACCACATACTGCAGCTATTCCAACAGCATGGCTTCGTAGTTTAAGTGTCCATGTACTGAACTGGCCTGCCTGCAGTCCTAATATCTCACCGATTGAGAACATTTGACACATAATTGAACAAAAACTCTGTCAAAGGAGATCCAAAACTCTCCAGCAGCTGGAAGCCTCTATTAAACAATAGTGGGATCAAATCCCAATGGCTAACCTCAAGAAACTTGTCTCCTCAATGCCCAGACACCTCCACTCTGTGTAAAAAGAAGAGGGGATGCTATACCCTGGTAAACAGGCCCCTGTCCCAACTTTTTTGAGACCTGTAACAGCCATCAAATTTGAAATGAGCTCATTTTGTGGATAAAATTGTAAAATTTCTCAGTTTCAACATTTGCTATGTTATCTCTGTTCTACTGTGAATAAAATACTGGCTGGTGTGATTTGAAAGTCATGACCCCCCCTTCCTGGGGGTGAGAGACATATTGTTTTTGCCTGAATTCCCGTTGGCGTTGGCGTCAGCGTCGGCGTTCCTATTTGTTTCCGGAGCATAACTCTGTAACTGTTCGACCGATTCTCACCAAATTTGATATAGTGTCTCTCCATAACATGTAGATGTGCCTTTTGAGGGTTTGAACTGCTTTTGAATTTCATCGTTTCCATGGCAACAATTTGGACTTAGGCATATTGAGGGAAGGACTCGTTTCCAGACCATAACTCTAAAATGTGAAATGGGGGAAGAAGGAGACATCTGTTTTTACGTGTAAAAACCATTTCTAGTTGCGTTTTGATTTTATTCACAATTTACACTTTATCCAAATTATTTTGGAATTGTAGTTGTAGTTATACAGTAGAGGTCTTTTCAAACCAGTGAATAAAATTTTGAATTTTTTAATTGACACAATTTTGTTTAGTTTATCCGTTTTGTCTTTGGTAAGAATAGGCCACGAAATGTTCAGAGTTGAATCAAATCTTCTTGAATTCAATGTCCATTTGGACTCAGCGTTGCCAGAATTTGTTCAGTAACTCGCCAAAAGAGTTGACATTACTCTGAACGTTTTACTGGTCACATGCAGTGCCATCAAGTGCATTTTCCAGTCAGATCAAGCGAACAAAGTGTGTGTGTGCTTGCCCCTTAGTGACGCATCTCTCGGCGAGTGTGACGGCGGTTATATGGACATGAGACAGGAAGACAGCATGGAGTATGTGGCCATGCAAGAGCTCAATCCAAACATTAAATACGCCGACCTGGAGCCCGTCGTCTACGAGACCCCGTACCAGCAAACTCAGGCCCAGAGCCCAGGTGAGCAAAGTTATGCAGAGAGTGGACGTGGCTGCTTTTTGTGTAAGTATGGATGGTAGGTCAGCGCTGCCTTATACGTTCCAAGATTCTAAAAATATACTGAGACCCTGAACTGTAAACAAAAAATGGTCGCGCTTTTGGATATTTAAACATTTTTTAACTTGTCGTTGGTTATCGATTTATTTCTTTATTTATTCATTGCTCCCCTCCATCCCCCTTTGCAGACTGACTTCCTTTGTATTAATGTTGTTCAGAGCATAACTGGAAGAGCAGGTAATCAAACATGAACATGCAAAATAAGCAAACAACTAAACAAATGAGCCGCCAAGAACGTTAGATTCATGCAAATTAAGTGGGATCAAGATAGGAGAAAAAAAAGACTATATGGAACCCAGCAGAACAAAATAATACAAGACAGGGTGCTATAGAAATTGCGTTTTTGTGCAGTAACGCTCTGGAACCAAACGCGAGAACACAGGATTGCAATAAAGGAGATTTTATTGAGCGAGGGGGGTAACCCCCGCAGGGCAGAGGGCAAAAGTACAGAGTCCGCAATCCACAAGTCAAAATCCAGTGGGGCAGAAACAGAGTCGTAACCAGGGCAGCACAAAAATCGTAGTCAGGCAAAACAAACTCGGTACACAGGCAGTGGTTTGTAGAAGAAGCAAAAATCAAAAACCAAAGGGCAGTCCGAATCGTTAACAGGGCAGCAATCCACAAAATCATAGTCGGGCAAAAAGGGTTCAAATACACAGATGCAACAGTAATCAATGAAGGGCAAGCCAAAAATCAAAAGTTGGACGGTCCAGTCAGAAGAGAAACGAAATGAGTACAAGGCGGGATAATAAGCAGCACAGGTAAACACGAGAGACGTTCTGACAAGGAAGTTCTGTGAAGAGACACCTAATATACACTCCAGGGAGATCACATGGTACATGGAATGCAGGTGCAGGAAATGAGACTAATTACAAAGGGTGGAACAGGAGGGAGAACCTAATCACATAAAATAGGCAAAAGCCAAAATGCGGACACGGATCACGAGACAATCCTATTGACAAACATACGGCTCCAGTCAAGGAGTTCTAACGTGCATAGACAATGAGAGAAAGGACAGTGTGACCAGATGGGGAGATTCCACAGAAATGCAGCAAAGGAGATTAGGGAGAGACAAGAGGCAGAGAATAGAACAGGACGAGTTCAGAGAGCTTGTTAATCAATTAGTAAGTGAAACTATACAATCCCTTGTTGCTTGTTAGTGCTGGTTAGTAACTTAGTATTATACACAATGTTAGTTAGTGTTAGTAACTTTTAGCGAAAAAAACAACAAACTGTTGGTTAGTAAAATAGAAAAGTAAGGTGAAGTAAGCAAATAAGACTGAAATCCAGAAACCATTAAATCACCCGAAGAGTGGCACGCAATACCGAGGCTGTGAGCTGAGACAAGACAAGAGACCAGACAGGGGGAGACAAATTGCATGGTGGAAAGCAAGACATGGACAGGATTAAAGCTATGGTAAAATTCCAAATATGGAAAATACATAAACGAATCTATGTTACCAATTCACAATACACATATCAAAGAATAATCAGACATGACAATGATTCAAATACCAATAAAATATAAAATCAAAACATGGCAAATAGAACAAGACATGGCAAATCAGAGCATGAGCATGGCGAGACAGATCAGAATCATAACAGTTTTTGTCTGTGTGAGTTTTTGTATGCGTGAGAATGTCCGCGTGTGTGCGTCTGTGTGCGTGAGCATGTGTATGTGTGTGTGAGACCATGTGTGCGTGAGTGTTTTTTGCAGGGGGAAAATGTTGATGCCTGTAAGTCTATGGAGGTATGGGGTTGTATGTGACTTTAGTTATGATGTGAGGTTTGACTGAGGCAAGAGGCACGCTAATATCTCATGACTTCTATGTTCGTTTATAGACAAAGTGCGTGTGAAAAGGAGGATTGGTTTGAGGAATTATAGTCATTTTGACGTGATATAGTTATTTCCTCAACAAAGTTGAGTTGAAGTTGACTTCAGTAGATATTTCTTGACTTGACTATGATTATGATTGATTATGTTGAATTGTGCCGCAAGTTTTTTTTTTAGCAGTGTGAGCATAATTAATATGAGGCGAGTTTATCATATTCTTTGCATTGTTAAAAAGGACGAAAACTGCCTCTGGAAACCGCAGGATTTCTGCTCTGCATTTCAACATGCTGAAGAGGGTCTGATTTTGTAACTCTGGGACAGGGAAAGAAGAAGGAAGTTAAGCCAAATATTGGCACGCAAACGTCAGGGTTCCGGGGGGTCGTGACATTATTGTTGAGTCTCAGGGTCATCAAACTTTGCTGATGGCATCACATGGGAGTTCTGGTGCAAAATTTGAGACATTGTACTGCCTTGTGAGCCTTACAAGGTATGTGTTGCCCCAGAACACACACAAGGAATGCGAACAATGAGATCTGACTATTTAGCAAGACGGCTGCTGAACTTATTTATGACCTTTGCTAAGGCAACTTGCAATTTATTTCAGTATGGTTGAGTTTATGCACTGACTGTGGCATTTGGCTGCTGCAATATTTAACTTGAATGCAATGCTCCATTTCATCCTGAATTTGAAAATTAAAAGTCAATTGATTCAATAATTTAATGTACAAATTTTTTCTACAGTGCCATGAAAAAGTATTTTCCCCCTTCCTGATTATTTTAATTTTTTTGCATATTTGTCACACTTAAATGTTTCAGATTATCAAACTAATTTTAATATTTGACAAAGATAACCCAAGTAAATACAAAATGCAATTTTTAAATGATGATTTCACTTATAAAGGGGAAAAAGCGATCCAAACGTACCTGGCCCTATGTGAAAAAGTAATTGCCCCTGCTTGTTAAATCATGAATTAACTGTGATTAACCACATTTTTTTTGTTCAATTTCACTAGCCACATCCAGGCCTGACTATTGCCAGACCTGTTAAATCAAGAAATAACTTAAAAATAACCTGTCTGACAACATGAAGTAGGTTAATGATCTCAAAAAGCAACACATCATGCCACAAATTAAAGAAATTGAAGAATACAAACTATTTGAAATCTATCAGTCTGAAAAGGGTTACGCTAAGCCATTTCTAAGGCTTTGGGACTCCAGCGAACCATGTTGAGAGTCATTATCCACAAAGGGAGAAAACTTGGACCAGTGCTGAACCTTCCCAGGAGAGGCTGGCCTATCAAAACGACTCCAAAGGCGCATCAACGACTCATCCAGGAGGTCACAAAAGAACCCAGAACAACATCTAACGAACTGCAGGCATCACTTGCCTCAGTTAAAGTCAGTGTTCAAGATTCAACAATAAGAAAGAGACTGGGCAAAAATGGCATCCATGGGAGAGTTCCAAGGCAAAAACCACTGCTGACTAAAAAACACAAAGGCTCGTCTCACATTTGGCAAAATACATTTTTTGGGGGAGGAAATTTTTCCTTTATCTAACAACTACACAGTGTCGTGAGAGACAGGAAAGTTGGGGAAAAGAATGGGGAAAGACATGCAGCAAATGACCCGAGCCAGAATTGAACCCAGGTCGCTGCAGGAAGGACACAGCCCCCATGGTACAGGTGCTCAGACCGATGAGCCACTCTGGCACTGCCAAAGTACATTTTCATGGTCCCCAAGACTTTTGGGAAAATATTCTGTGGACTCACGAGACAAAAGTTGAACTGTTTGGAAGGTGTGTGTCCCATTACATCAGGTGTAAAACTAACACACCATTTCATAAAAGAACATCATACCAAAAGTCAAACATGGTGGTGGTAGTGTGATGGTTTAGGGCTGCTTTGCTGCTTCAGTACCTGGACGACTTGTTATAATTGATGGAACGCTGAATTCTGCTCTCTAACAGAAAATCCTGAAGGAGAATGTCTAACCATCTGTTTGTGACCTCAAGTTCAGGCACACTTAGGTTATGCAGCAGGACAGAGATCAGAAACACACCTGCAAGTCCACCTCTGAATGGTTTAAAAAAAACCAAAATGAAGATTTTGGAGCGGCCGAGTCAAAGTTTTGACTTCAATCAGATTGAAACACTGTGGCATGACCTTAAACAGGCAATTCATGCTCAAAAACCCTCCAATATAGCTCAATTAAAGCAATTCTGCAAAGAAGAGCGGGCCAAAATTCTCCCAAAGGGATGTGAAAGACTCATTGCTAGTTGTCGCAAATGTTTGATGTCAGTAGTTGTTGCCGAGGGCGGCACGACCAGTCATTAGGTTTAGGGGGCAAATACTTTTTCACAGCAATGTACATAAAGTTACAGCTCACAAACTTTTCCAATGATGAACAGTGTGAAGGTGTGCCACCTTCTTGTGTTTTAGATAATTTCCTGTTTTTTCTTCAACCCTGCAGACACAGTAAAGGCAGAGGTTGCCTTGATCATCAGTGATTCCCCCATCTTGAGCTACACAGATCTGGTGGGCTTCAGCTACCAAGTGGCCAAAGGAATGGAATTCCTGTCCTCTAAAAATGTATGTGACGGAACAGTAAAGAGACCAGCAACTTACAAATATCAGCCACGCAGTTTTATTAATGTCATGTTCACATGAATCACAGTCAAAGGCAGCAATCATTAATCATAGTGGACAAGAGCTCAATGGCAAAATCTGATTTGGACACCAAATTATTCCAGCTTTGGAAGTCTTGAAGTTCAAAATATTACATTTTTTACCTCTATGTTCAACAAAACACCATGTCGGTGAGGAGAAAAGAGACAGCAATGCAACATAGGGTTACACTTTACTTGAAGGTACCGTCATTGTGACAAGACATTGTCATGTAGTTATGACAGTGTCATGTCACGATTATGACAACTTCGTCATAAGACAACCCAAACTGTCAACTTGTCATCTCAAAAACAAAATGACAACCTTTGACATTTAAAGTTTGACATGTTCATGACTGTCATGTCACTCTTATGACCTTCAAGTAAAGTGTTACCCAACATAGTCATAGAAAATGTGCATCTTTTTACGAACGTAGACAAAGAGCTATTGTGTACCAAGCATGATAATGCTTTGCCTATCCATGTTTAAATTGATGGTATTATACAACATTCATGGAAAAGCAGGTAGAACACTCCAAGCTATTTGCCTGACATTATTTCTACTGGTAACAATAAGGTCACAAAGGTTAGTTATTAATCAATAAACCAACTATTTGTCATTTATTAAAACATTATTACTATTTGAGTGTACATTTGTTAATGTTATTTGCACATTTTGCTAAATTTTCAAATTGTGAACACACAAAATTGACATTATGACTTTTTGCGATACTTTCTTGTATGTACCTGTAAAGTATTTGATGTCAAAAAGTGATTCACCTATTAATTTTAGTTGAATCATGCAAGTAGTAAACCGCCAACACAGATCAAGTAAAAAGTGCCCAACTTTCACCCTTTGTCAATTTTTACTTGATGCATTCAAAATTTCTGATGGCATGTCGTGTTCTCTTAATTTACTTACTGATTGGGGTTAACTGGTGTACCTGTGAACATGAATTGAACTGAGGCTATGTTTTTGACACTATTGCTTAGTTAATGCTAATTAATTCGCACTCTGTGAGGTAGCGATCTGGAACCAAATGCAAGGACACGGGATTGCAAAAAAGAGCTTTATTGAGTCAGGGGGTAACCCTCAGAGCAGTGAGCAACAGTACAGAGTCCGCAATCCAAAAATCAAATTCCAATGGGACAGAGCAGAGTTCTTAACCAGGGCAGCGATCACAGAAATCGTAGTCAGCAGAAACAGATCCGGTACACAGGAAAAGGTTTGTGGGAGAAGCACAAAAGACAGTCCGAATCGGTAACAGGGCAGCAATCCACAAAATCAAGAGCGGGCAGAAAAAGGTCAAAACACAGATGCAACAGGTAATCAAAAAAGGCCAAACCAAAAATCAGAAGGCGAGCAATCCTGTGAGAATCAAAACTCAATGAATACAAGGCGAGAGAATAGCAGCACAGGAAATGATCTGACAGAATGGCAGTGAAAAGACACCTAATATACACTTCTGGGAAGATCACATGGAGAATCACAGGTGCAGGAAGTCAGACTGATTACAAGGGAAGGTGAAAGGAACGGGCTTAGACTCCAAATGCAGTTCAGTATCGGCAGGGCGTTTATTAGGATTAATACAGCTCATGGTCAAAAACAGAAATAGATCGACAGCCAGGCAAACAGGGTAATGCAGAAAAGTCAGAATCAGAGTCAGGGGACAAGCAGAAATACTCGGTAACCAGAAAATCAATCCGCACAAAGACAGTAACAAAAAGGGTGGAGCTAAGGGAATGGAAGGGGAAGGAAAAGGGAATTGGATGGGCTAAGGGAATAACACAGGAGTATCTAAACAAATGGGAATAAGGGAGAACGAAGTACTAAGCAATCAACCAGCAATCAAACAACGTAATACAAACAATCAATAACGAGACTTACGGGAGAATTTACAAGAAACGAGCAATAAACAATCAAAACCAAGAAAGCGCAGAAACGACACTTGACCAAAGCGAGCTATGGGAAGAAACGAGTCGACAGGGAGCTGCTGTAACTCTGATCTAACTAATCACCCGTGCCTCGCTAACTATTCTTCGGTGCGGATAGCCAATGAGAACAGCCAGAGAGAAGGAAGGGGAATTACCTCACTGAATTACAGGGAAGAGAGTGTGAAGACTGACAAGATACTACAAGATGGAAATTAAAGGAAAACGTTCAAGACTCAGGACATCGCAATCGTACAGAAACATACATACTCTAAACGAATAAATATGATAAATAAATAAATAGCAATAAAAATGACAAAAATATACTAAAAACAAACATATAAATCACCGATTTCTAACAGAAGGCACACAAGGAAGAGACTAATCACATGAAATTGGCCAAAGCCAAAACGCGGACAGGGAACACGAGACATTCCTATAAACAAACATACGGCTCCAGTCACGGAGTTTCTAACGTGCATAGATAATAAGAAACAGAACAGCGCGATGAGGTGTGAGCTTTCACAGAAGTTGCAACACAGGAGATTAGGGAGAGCAAAGAGGCGGAGACTAGAACAGGGCGAGTGCTAAGAGCTTGTTAATCAATTAGTAAGTGCAACTATACAAATCCTTGGTGCTCGTTAGTAAGTTAGTATTATATACAAGGTTAGTTGTTGTTAGTAATCTTTGGAGAAAATATAAACTGTTAGTATTGGTAGTAGATAGAAAAGAAGAGTGAAGCCAGCAAACGAGATCGGAAGGAAGTTTGAAAACCAGAATCCAATAAATCACCCGAAGAGTGAAACAGAAGACTGGGGCAACAATAGCAGGCGAGACGAGAGACCAGACAGGGGAGACAAAGTGCAATGCAAAATGGAAAACATGAACCGGATTGTGACTATAGCAAAATGTAAAACATGGAAACATAAACTAAGACAAAACATGACAAATCAAAGTAACCAAATCACAATACATACTACAAAGAATAGTCAGACATGAGCAGAGATGCAGAAACACAGAGGTCAGTCAGAATCATGGCATAAGGCCAGGCACAAAACTTGATACATGGCATGGGCAAGGCAGGCATGGCAGAATCATAACACTTTCAGTATCCTTCATTCACTGATTGTTGTAATGATAATCCAAGTCGACTCACAGCAGTTGGTGGAGATGGTTGACAGATCTGGGCTTTCCTCTGTGTTTGTGTGTCTGTGCAGTGCATCCATCGAGATTTAGCGGCGAGGAACGTACTCATCGGTGAGGGGAAGCTGGTGAAGATCTGCGATTTTGGGCTGGCCCGAGACATCATGAACGACTCCAACTACATTTCCAGGGGCAGTGTGAGTGTGTCATCTGCTAGGAGAACCGTATGCTGCGATCACAACTGTGTGGTTAGGATGATCCAGACAGAACATTCAAATGCAAATGCAACAATCACTACTGGTAACTCAAAGCAGTTGAGGTTAATCGGTATAAGTACCTTGACTTTGAATGTCGATAAAGCAGAGGTGGGCAGCGAGGGCCGTATCTGTCCCTGGTTTTCACACCAACATCTGGTCTTTAATTAGTTGATTGTCTCAATTAGCCAAACCATTTATGAAATCTGACGTTTCATGCGCATTTCTTTAAATGATCATGAAACTACAAAGACTAGTCTTGTCTCCCTTCATAAAACATTTTCCTTTGATCGAATCATTGCGAAAATCTATATTTGTGCATGCAATCAATTAACTCAATTAGTCAGGGTAATTGATAGGAATAAAAACCTGCATACCCACCGGCCCTCCAGGACCGTGATTGCCCACCCCTGCGATAAAGCATTCCTCAACTCCATTGGCTCTTGGAGACCACAGACCTCCGCTCAGGCCAATCATCTAATCTATCATGATACACAAATTTGTAAACAAAACCATCGTGTTTCTGCAATTGGCTATGTAATGTCACTATTGAGTAGTGGCGGCTGGTGAACTGGCGACAGGGGAGGCTCAAACCCATCCCTTGAAAATAATGATTGGCCATGACCTGTTTTCAATCATTCATTTAAATTACCATTACAAAAGCAGAGGAACTTAAATATACCAGTAAACTCACACGGTATACGTGAGAGTTGACAGGTGTGCATTTTTAATGATTGAAAACAGGTCATGACCAATCATTATTTTCAAGGGATGGGTTTGAGCCTCCCCTATCGCCAGTTCACCACCAGCAGTTAACAAAAATGTATATTTCCAAAATTCAGTGGGATCTGCCTTGGCCCATGCTGCACCCTTCCACCATGTTTCATGAAAATCGAAGCAGTAGTTTTTCCGTAATCCTGTTAACAAACGGACAAACAGACAACCCAGACTGAAAACATATCTTCCTTGCCGGAAAAGAGAAATCTACACTTCTAGAGCCAAAATCTAGTTCGAGAACTAAAATCTGGTCCTCAAAGGCCAAAAATCTCTGGTGTACCACTCTCCCTTTTAGTTTGAGTGTGCTGTTACTGAGCGATTCTGAAGGTGGGTAAGATTAGATAGATGCTGCTATTAAGGAATCAGCACAAACCTGTAACATAGCCGACCACAAGTAAAGTCTTCACTGCATTAGTTGAGGCAAATTCATGAGGAGCTTTGTTTATAGTGTTACCGCTGTGCCCTTTAGTGCTGAAATTTCTTCACTCATTCTCTCCACCTCCAGACTTTCCTACCCTTGAAATGGATGGCACCTGAGAGCATTTTTCACAACCTGTACACGACCCTGAGCGACGTCTGGTCCTACGGGATCTTGCTCTGGGAGATTTTCACTTTGGGCAAGTATCATGGTCTCAGCAGGGCATGTAGGCCTGGGTCTTGTTCAGAAGGCTGATAAGCTGTGCTACCACTAAGCCATTGAAGCAAATGCCATGGGTGCTTATAGCACCCCCTAGGGGTGAATCCTTTGCTTACCGAACATAAGTATGTTAGCCAAGTCCATCAAGCTCTTATTATTTTCTCAACGCTAGCTCTATTTAGGAAAAAGTAACCCACCTTACTACACAGATGAGTTTAATTTGTTATTCTGGGTCGTTTCTGGTTGAGCACTGCCACCCAGTGGTGAAATTACAAATAATCAATTATGTTGATAATTTATTTCCTCCTGATATCAAAACATTGGAACTTCGGGTTCCTGTATGGTTGTTAACTGTTCAACTACCTTAAATTTAATTTCAGGGACACCCCAATCACTCTACTTCCGACTTCACTGATGAACAGTGTTCTTAATAGGAGAGTTCACTTTTTTTTTTTTTTTTAAATTTGGCATCTCCAATCCCACCCGAATTTGGAATGCCCAATTGGGGAACTATGTACAAAGCTTGCTCGTATGCGACCCCTTGCTGCCAACTCAGGATAGTGAAGACAGTTCACGGCTCTCCTCCGAAGCACGTGCCTGTCAGCCACTGATTCTTATACACTCGCTGGTTGAATCTTCGCAAGTTCAGAGCGAGGGCGGAGGATACCCGGACATGAACCAAGCCGGAGTCTTCCTGACGAGCGCCCGTCTGGCCAACAGGAGGCGCTGGAGCAACGAACAAAGCTGTATCGAATATCCAAATCCGGCAGTCCCTTCCCAATTTGTAACCCTGTAGCGCGATGGCCAATTGTGCGCTACTCTGAAAAAGCTGCCGACCCCTGCCGGTGGGTACGCCGAGGCTCGAACCCGCGACGTGGTGATCACCTCTGCACTGCAGCGCAGTGCCTTAACCGTGTGAGCCACCCGGCAGCTCAGGAGAGTTCACTTTTGAGTGTAGGTTTTTGATTGGATCATGTTTTCTTGCTTGTCTTGCTTTTGAAATCCATTTTGAAATTACATCAAAACAACTTAACAATGCTTAACAATGAAAAGGAGCTTTAAGCTTCCGGGCAAGGTGCACATATGAATTTTGTTGTAATAGTGCACTCATTGAAGGACACTGGCATCGAAACTATGTAGTCATTCAGAGCCCCGGAAATCCGCTTTCTTTACATGTAGTGAACCAGCGTAGCCTCTTATGAGCTGCTTCTTATTTACAAGGACAACCCGAGAGAAATACCAGAGGGAAGTTTAGTTAGCAGGGAGTGTGAAGGAAAGAGAGATAAGGGTAAGATCTCGGGAGTGCTGTTTAGGGCGAAGGGCCTCAGTCAAAGTCCTCATAGCCGAGTTCTTACCGACTTTTTAGCTCCAGATGCAAGTCAGAATCCTAACCCCAGCGAGAGGCTCAAATGAGCGACTCTAAGCAGTCAGGCACCTGGCAACCATACTGCCCCAATCAAGTTTAAAAGTGGTGGCAGTAGCGGCTCTAGACCTGGGAATTGCGGGGCGCAGACACGTCCCTTTATGACAATTAGTCCTGGGTAGTTCGCAATCATTTTCCTTTACTGACGCGTTTTGTAAGTATCGTACTTGGCAACTTAAGACACGGTCTCTCCATATGCGATGAAACAGCGATGAAATCATGGGCGAAATTCAGCTCAGTGGCGGAACCTGAACTGAGAATTGTGACAAAACATCCGTTTAAAACAGTCGTTAGTCCTGACCTTTTCTCAGTCATTTTCATGAGTAACCGAAGGTTCGCTCCGAGAGCAATCCACAGTTTACAGCTGCTGCTTGTTCTCCCCGATTATGTAAGACGACAATCATTCATCTGGACGCTTATTTGCTGTATTTAAATCAACGTTAGTCAAACTTACATACATGTCGCCTCTCACGCAAACAGCTTGAGCAGCACGCTGCCTATTTAACTGCCAAGTGCCACTTTTTAATCAACCCACACAATACCGAGAGTGAAAGGCGATATTTCACTGGAACACGGACCTGATCAATCAACGCAAAGCACTGGCCTATTAATAAGTACATTTTTTTTCTGTACTGAATTTCGCCCATGATTTCATCGCTGTTCGATCACATATGGAGAGACCATGTCTTAAGTTGCGTAGTACGATAATTGGAAAACGCGTCAGTAAAGGAAAATGATTGCGCACTACCCAGGACTAATTGTCATAAAGGGACGTGTCTGCGCCCCGCCATTCCTGGGTCTAGAGCCGCTACTGAGTGGTGGTTTTAATTGATACTGGAGGACCGAATATGGACAGCAACATTATTGGTTACGGATACTGTACATGCGACTCAGTTCTGTACACACCTCATCAAAGACTTCATCTGAAAATAAAGGCAAGTTAACATGTATTATTGGAAGTGTCAGCCAGATATGTGTTTAGTACTGTTTCCCTGTTTTATCTTTTTTGATTTTACACATCTACCGAGAAGCTTCCCCTCCTGTACTGCAAATGGTGAACGTGTAGAGTTTCCACCCCAGCAAATATGCCTGAAATTAGTGTTGAACATTTCAGTTCCTCTTGTTGATGCAAATTCATTTATTCTGTTGCTAATCAAACTTTGCTCTCTGGTTGGTTTTTGAATTCATTCAATTCTTCTTCAGTGTCTGGTATGGTATGAGCTCACTCACAAAAAAAGAGTAGGTCTATATTTGAAGAATCTTTACACTTTCAGAGGTACGCTTTTATAAATTGACTGAATTTAAAAGTTAAATTAATGCATTTTTTTCTTGTTATTTTAACAGTAAGTAGAGTGCGCATTTAACTGGTTTACAGTTAACACACACAGAACTCTGTTATAAACTTATTGTAAAATTACTGTTAAAATAACTGTCAAAAGAGTTGCTAGTTTATAAAAGTGTAGGATTACAAACGTGATTAGAATAGTCTTAACAGAACAATCACATGCTAATCTACCTAACATTATTGTAACTCAAGCAATTGAGGTCCCACACACAGCAAAAATCCCAGGGTTAATTCAACACCAGTAGAGTTTATATGAGACCAACCCATCCATCTTGGACGCAAATGAACTCTATTGGAGTTGAATTAACCCTGGGATTTTTGCAGTGCAAATGTTCACCAAACATTCCAAAAAATCTACTCTTCAAACAGCCAGAGCTCTAGAACATTGCAGAATTTTTCTTTGAAAGGTTAATACATTGCTTGGAGGTGATGAAATTGACAAATTATGTGTATAGGCTTGTTGATCATTTGGAAATAACCTACATTTGGTTCACAGACACTTGGATAGTCTTTTCCTGGAGAACTGGGGCTTTCAGATCTTTTTCTGAGAAAAAATAGAATGTAGTATGTGGCTAAATATGCCTGAAGTGGGAAATTATAAACATAAGTACTTGCATCATCACCTGAGTTGGGAAACACACATTTTCCAATATTAAAACGGACATTATGTTATGCTAACGTTATTTATCTACAGAATTTTTTATTTAATTTATCTACATTTTCATGCAGCGTTTACAAAACTTTGGTTGTGTCACACAATGTAACATAACAAGCCAGATAGCAAAAGACATTAATTCAGTGTTGGATTTTGGTCAGATTGGTTATTTTTGGTTGAGTTTGAAAAATCTATGTTGATTCAATGTAGTGTAGATGATGATTTTTTTCAATGTTGAAATTCCCTACAATGAATTGACATTGTTTCACTGGTGCTTCCTCCACAAAAAGCCAGGCAGGAAACCTTAAAAGATCAAAAGAAAAGGTGTGTGCTAAAATGTACAAAAGAAGTAAAAAGTAATTTCTTTTGAATCTTTAATAAATAACTTAACTAGCGGCACTCGTAGAGTGCAAACCTCCGCCAAGGCAGCAAAATCCAAATGAGCATGAGTGGGAGCAAAGTTGAGCTATCGCGTGTGATAGGATTTCAAGATGGCTGCCCGGCGGCCATATATTATCACTGATCGCAGTCAAAATCAATAGGGTCCATCCTTGATGTAATAGCAATCCGCCCACAAAATTTCAGACAAATCCGTGCATTACTTTTTTTGTTATGTTGTTCACAAACAGACAAACAGACAGACAAACGAACAAACAAATGGGCGAAAATATAACCTCTGCCCCAACTTCATTGGCGGAGGTAATGAATAATGGTCTTTTTTATTGTTTTTTTTTTTTTTTTTGTTAATATAGCATGCAGTAAAGCAGCTGTTTTCGACCTTGATTTCTTTAAAAAATGGAAATAGCCAATCTACATGCTCAAAACACATTTTTGAATATTCACTTATGAAATAATTATAATCAAGTATGGGCTCCCCCAAAACATGTCCCTGTAAAGTGGAGTCTTTGTATAAAAAGGTTGAGAACCACTGTAGAATAGCATACTTAATGGACCATTTCAGCATTTTTACCTTCGTCTGTATGTTTTTAAATATGCCTCCTTTAAAAAATAATCTTTTTCTCTATTTGGTGTTTTAAAGTTCTGCGGGGGTTGCTCCAAACTTGTCTATTAGCGACATCACTGCCATTCAGGCATATGGCAGTAATATCACTGACTAGTAGACAACTTGGCATGCTCCTTGTTGAACTATTGTCAAGGATTTGCCCCCGCCGGCAAAAGACCTGAAACCGGCGGGGACTGGGACCATGTACCCAAAAGCAGAACTAGGGACCCAAACGCACAGGCTGAGTAAAAATATTAAATCTTTAAATTGTAAAATACATTTCCAGAAGTGAGCAGCAGCACACAAGAAACAGCCAGGGCTCCAGAACACAGGATACTGCTGCACCAAAATAAGGTGCAGCCAGCCCTTAAATAACAGCACTTCACCTCCACCTTAACGAGCCACACCTGTTGCCCGTTAAGGTGGAGGGGAAGAATGCAACAGGGGGAAGGGCCTGCAGGCCAACACCATCACAACTATACCATGAGTAGAGTAACAAAGTGATTATTTTTCTAATGAGGCATATTAAAAACACACAGAGGAGGGTTAAAAAAATTGAAATGGCCCTATGTGGGCAATTTCACACTAACTTAGGCCATCAATGTCTCATGGGGTCAAAATTTGAAATGCATTTTGTTATGTTACTTCCAGTGGATATTAAAACAACAGATCTTATGTTTATGGAAAATTAAAGTTAGTAAGCTACAGATTTTATGACAGTTTTGCAATAACAACAAAAAGTTAAGTTACTGGTGAAAAATTATTTATTCAACGACTAAAAAACTGAGCACCTGAGTATACACTCAAAAAAATTATTTGTTGGGTGAACATAATAAAATTATGGAATGTATTTCCACCCAATCATAATACGCTAATTTAGCAACAAATTCTTTTATTGAGTGACATAAATGTAAATATGCTGGTTCAACATAAGGTGTTGATGTTACTATTACTCAATTACAAGGGGTACGTCCAACATAATAATCATTAGTTGGGTGAACATACAAAGTTTATGGAAAGTATTTCCACCCAATTATAATACGCTCATTCAGCAAGAGACAGTTTTGTTGAGTGAAATTAATGTAAATATGCCGAATAAACATAATGTGTCTGGGGCAGACTGATGGGAGCGTGGCTGCCAGTATGCGCCTACAGCCCCTCCGACCACCAAGCATTCACACACAGCCGTACAGAGGTGTTCCTATATTGCATGTTTTGTGGGTGGGGGAAATCCACGGGGAGAACATGCAAACTCCACACTGAAAAGCCCCAGGCCAGATTTGAACCCACAACCTTCTTTCTGTGAGGCAGTCGTGCTAACCACTGTGCCACCCAATTTGGGTGACCCAATTTAATGGGGTAGATTCGATTATATTTTAAAATGATACAACACAACTAATTAATTGTGCTGATCAGACAAGACTTATGTATGTTTGACAATCACAAATACTTTAGTTCAAAGTCCTTTCAGTAATATGAAAATCAACAGTAATAATTCAATAAAAGTCAATTCTGACATCAATATTTGTTTTAAATTAACTATTTGTTATCCTAGTTTATGACAGTTGATATCAAGTTAGGGAAAAAAAAAACACCTAAAAGCAAACAGGATTTCCTGAGATTGAACTTTATTGCCCATGAAGAGGCAAACAGTGAAAAACATCTGGCTCTACAAAAAATTTGAACACAATAAAAATAAAAGTGCATTCTTGTGCATCCGATGGTAAATGATTTACCTTACCGCCTTCCCCAACTTGTCCGCCCACCCGTCTCTTTCGTGCCTTGCACTGCCTTCTTCTGCAACTTCCAAAAGTAGAGTTTGTAAATGCACTCCCTGCACGCACACTACTGCCACCTTTTGTTCTGGAGTTGAACACGCCATTTGATATCTTACCCAAAAAGCATTAGGTTCTGTCAGCGTAACTGAATTTAGTAAATGTTAAGTTATTGCACATCATGCTAAAATAACATTACTTAATGATGTTCAACCACAAAACATGATTATATATGGTAGAAGCAACATGTTACACTTATATTAATTTAGCAGACACCCAATCTGGTTTTTTTGAGTGTATGGTATGTTCCAAAATGTTGTGGTTTGCTGATCTGTAATAACACCTGAACATCAAAATTTGATACATATAGTCATGGAAGTATTTTTGTATCATAAACAATAGGGAAAATTAAGTTTTCATCAAGTTCTATCTGCAAATTTTGAAAATGCTCATGTAAACTGTTTGTTAGAGTATGCAAATTACACAATAAATTGCATATTTATGTCCAAAGTCAAAGACCATCTGTAGGTGCTCCCACTTTTGCCATAGGCGAAATTGTTTGGCATCAATTGTCTCAAAAACAATTTTAGTTCATTTGTGCCGGAGTGGACATTTTTAGGACATAAAGAATTATATAAGAATTATATAATAAACCTTTTAACCATGTGTTGGGTCATATATATTGCAAAGTAGGTTCACCAAATCATATTTTATGCAAATTCCTAGTAAAGTAAAATTTAGAGAAAGAATTTCTCTTACTTGCCAAATGTAAAAAATATGTACAGGAACTAAAGTTATTCTACCAAAACAGGCAAAATAATACTGCAAAGACAGTTCTCTTGTATCTCCTTAAAGTTACTAGTATTATCTCTAACATCAGAACCCTGAACTCAGCCTTGAATGTCATTAACACGGAATATTTTAACATGGTCCATATGTGTTGGAGTGGACAAACATTTGGACATCATCCATGGAATCTCCGACTTTGTCCGGGGATACAATCATTTCATTAGACTGGCCATAGTGGCTTCAGCAACCATGTATACTTTATCTGGGAGACTAAAATGTCGTCTGGGAGTTGGAGCAGGCGGATCATCCAAGGTACATAGCTAGGATCTCTTGAGCAGGGAGTGTGTCCCTTTCAGGCTTTGCAGGCACTACAAAACGATTCCGTCCAGCTGGGGGCTTCATAAAGTTGATGGTAGCTGATTCATCTTGAATGTCTTCCACTTCTTCCGGAAGCCAAATATTTTTTCATATCTTGTGTGGGAGTGGACAATCACTGGACATTGTGCTTGGCCTGCATGTAATAATGAAGCATGTGACCTTTCAAAAACTTACAGTTGCTAAAATTATTATTGCATATTTGCCTATGTATTAAACAGAGAATGTCTTACATTTAGCAACACTAAAGACACACAACAAGCAGAACATCAAATGTGTCGGAGTGGACATGTTTGGACGGAAGATGTTTGGTACCTTGACAACAGATGGAAGTACCAACAATGTAAAATATTGAACTTTTACTGAATATCTCTTCATAATGTCTGTTATATATATCCAAAATAATGGGCTTCCCCATTCTGTGGCAATAGGTACAGACCAATGTGTCGGAGTGGACATGTTGGAAAGAAAAAGTAGCGTAAAGTAAAAAATATGAAAGGTGAATAAATAGTTGCTCCACACTCAAGGCAAATAGCTTTCATTTTTTGTGACAGATCGATCTATTAGTATTGTGATAGAAAATTTATGTGGATACACACAAACAAAAGCTACAACAGTTCATGTAAATGATAAATTTTTATGAGACACAATATTCCGTCCAATATTGGACACATTTCGACATTATAGAAGTACTCAGCCGATTTTGATGAAACTTGGCGTGATGATTGCTCATGAGCTGCTTTTCCAAATACATATCAACATCATCAGCCATACCCAGTATAAAGTAGGATTCGCTGCTCATTTTTGAAGTATTGTTGATGGCCTTGGTTAGCGTAAATTGCCCATATATAGTTGAATCAATGTTGATGCAATTCTACATTCCTTCAATGTTCATCATATCATAGTTGAATTAAGGTTGATTAATTGTCAGAATTTCAACGTTATTGCCATGTTGATCATAGCGAGCACTTTCAATATTTTTTTCAATGTGTGACATCAATGTTGATTGCAGTCTTCAGCCTGACAATATCACAGGGTTGATTCAATCACTTTCTGCTATCTGGGAAAGCTTAGCATAACAATACAACAGAGTGACAGAATTAGCTTACAAAGCTAACCGCTTTTCCAACCATAAAGAGTACCAAACACTTTACTCCAGACCTTGGTAGCATCAAACAAAGTATCAAAGCTGCTCTTGAAATCCCGAGGCATTGCTTCCTCTACTTCATGCTTTTCCAGCCCAATCCACACTGTGACCTCTCTCTGTATTAAAGATGTTACTTAGCTATATCAGTGCAAAATTTATCGTCTGCTAACTTAGCTGACTGCCATTTTGTCTGTCTATAGGAGGAACACCATACCCCGATCTCCCCATGAATGAATTGTTCTACAACGCTTTGAAGAGGGGCTATCGAATGCCCAAGCCACCTCACGCTGCTGACGAAATGTGAGATCCGCTAAATTTGTACACCCCCGCCCCCCCCCCCAGATCCAAACTCCCCACCTTTTGCACAACTTTTTCACTTATGTTGCATTGAAATGAGAGAACATTTTCCCCCTGTTCAGCAAATGGATGGCAGCATTTTATAATTGGTATATGTTTGTCATTATGTTATTGCACTGTTACTACCAAGTTACTAATGAGTAATTGCACTTCACGTGCTGTACATTATATCTAGAATGTCTTTGTGTCGTACAGGATTTTGTAATTCTGTTGAACAGGACAGGTTGTTTGAATGTAGCCGCACCTTATGCAAAGAAACTTTGTAGCATCCTGTTTGTCTAACGAAAGAGTCATTACATTACATTTACAGTGCTGTTTCACCGTCGCATGGTACTTACTGACTGAACTTTAGCGGATGAGTTAATTATAGCTTAATGGAAAGTGGAAATCAACCCATTACTTCTGTCTTCCAGTTACGATATTATGCAAAAATGTTGGGAGGAGAAATATGAGAGTAGACCTGAGTTTCCCTTCCTGACACATGCCCTGGAGAATCTGTTGACCGAGTGCTACAGAAAGGTAACCAATTTTTTTTAAATGATAAGGCTTTTCTGGGCTTATCTTGCAGTTACACCTCTTTACTTCTAGAAATTTATCATGGAAATTAAGATAGATACAGACAGTGTAAACATTCGAAGCTGTTGCATTGACAGTATGATAACAAAGTGCGCTCTCTGAAACTCAATTTTAACAGTATCCCACCCATACCGTTACAGAGATATGAACTGGTGAACGAGAGCTTCTTGAATAGCGACCATCCGGCGGTGGCACGTATCAAGCCTCGCCAGCCCAGGACTGTGGCATCATCAACGTGCGACTCCAGGGTGGAGGTGGCCCAGGCCGGGCAGGGAGAGGAGGAAGACGCCGGGGCCTCCAGCGCTGATTACATCATCCCCATCCCAGACCTTAAACCTGAGGAGACCAGCGAGGTGCCTGACATGCTCACTGAAGCCCCGATAAGGTACGGCCATGAACAAAAACACCCCCTACTGGAGTATGTTTGCAGGGGTGCTGTCTGTGTAGGCTCCCAAAATATGTCCTGGGGTTTATATGAACCCTGACTAAATTGAACAAATTAAAGCAAATTAGTTGCTATTACTGAGAATCACAGTCATTACCTCTCCTTTTTATTGGAGTTTGGATCATCTGAAAAAGTAACAAAAAAATCACATACAAACATAGTCATGGTCTGCAGCTGCCTACTTTCAGTTTCGCAATCCAACGTAGTAAAATCAATTGAAATTAAAGTCCTTGTGCATGGATGCCTATCAGTCGTGTCTATCAGCGTTATGGTGGATTTCACTACTAGTAACATCGAAATCGATTATCACTTCGGACTTCTTACCCTTTTCCTTGCACAGGGGTTGAAAGGAATGGAATTGCATGAAAATATTTCAATTGTGTTCATTTAAACAATTTGAACGATCGTTAAACACATGCATTGTGTTGATTGAATTAATGCTGACAATGGCACGGGATCATGGATATGCCGAATGCGTGAGAGTTGGCAGCCCTGGTACTCGGGCATGGCTCATTCATACTTGGACCAATTGTGCAACTGTATTTGAGCATGGAAGATTACTATAATGTGTTACAACTCTCTTCTTCTAACTGCAGTGGCGAAAATATATCTCAATATATACACAAAGAAATTACTTAAAAACCACGGGATATTTTTCGAATTTGTTTCCTTGTGTTTAGTCAAGATAAATGAGCCTACATATTAGAACATGAACATTGGCACTCATACTTGGTTTCAGTCTTGACTTTTAAGTTGGAGGCCCAAAGGCAACAGTGGAAGCTGGAGGGCACCTTGTGCAGATCCCTGCTCCAAAATAAAGGGGAGCCCGACCGCCTGGTTGAGCTAGGAGAGATGAGGGAAGGAAAGAAGGGGACTGGTGACAGGAAAAGACGAATAGGGAAGGGGAGGGAGAAAAAGGGGGCAACTTTTCACACAGGAGGAGGGAAAAACATCCAGAGTCAATTCAACTGCCGTGCAGTAGGCAGTATATGCAGAATTTAAAATTTGATTCAGCACCAAAAAATGTAACACTGTGCACTGCAAACCCTGATAGTGTGGCGTTGGGAAATGGGATGTTTGGATATTGGCAATATGAGGCAAGCCAGACGGTTTGATCAATAGGAGTTGAATGTATATGAGGAGATAAAGAGAGGCCATCGGGTCCGACAGGACATATCACCTATTTGCTAATTCCAACTGGGATCTCCGTTTGTCTTCAGTTCCGACAGGACACAATGCGCACAAGCGCCTTTTAGTTGGAGGTTCCGTATGCGCATATATGGAGCCCACTTCCAGGGGTTGGGAGTCTATTGAGCCAATTAAGTTGAGAGGTTCAGGTAAGGCCCAATTGTATAGTATACTTTTTATCACTTTGTAAACCCCAGGACCAATCAGCAACAACTTCTGATCATATTAAAGAAATCATATGCAAATATCTGTACTTTAACATTTATAAAGTTTCTCATGAAATTAGGGAATTTTGAAATCTGCATCATGCTGTTGTTCCCATGGCCGGCTGTGTAATAAACTTATTCCTGCTTTTGCTCCGATCATCGGAGTCTGCTTCTTCATCGGGACTACGTTTTTGGTTTTATTAATTAACCAACAGCGGGAAACTCAAATGTTTTGTGAATACCGATTACTGCAAAAAATTGTGTTGGCCAACTAAATTGCATTGTGTGGAAGGAACTTAAAGATCGTTTTTACATGTTTTTAAGTGCTGTGAACACAATTTACAAAATTTTTTTGAGGTAATCAGTTTTCACAAAACATTTGAGTTCACCAAACATCAATCTATTCCCTTCTCATGAGTTCTGACCATATGCTCTGTAATATTACCAATGTAGCTTGGATTGATTGATTTATTGCCATTAAGACTGGATTTAAATTTGGCCTCATCAAATTGATCACGCTGCCCTCTGTGAGTCGATGGTTTGGATTCCTGCCACAACTCCTGGCTGAAGTTTGATGCGTACTCGTATCCTATTGGGTGTGCAATATCATAATCTGTGATCAGAATGTCCTTCTGTGAAAATTTATCACGGGTGCGACAATCACTACTTGACAACAGAAGGCAACAGAGTTGCTGAATTAGATTAAAATAAACACATAGCTACTCTTCAGAGAGGTAACGCCGAAAGCTTGCGCTGCATTTTTTTTTTCAAATTGAGCTCTGTGGCTGATGGGGCCCAGAGAGGAGAGGAGCTTGCGTGTGTTTGTGTGGCTAATGGGGCCTTTCTCTTGGGGGCGCAGGAAGCGACAGAGACAGCAGTAGCAGTGGCATTGCACAACATCGCACTGCCAGATGGGCGTTAAAAATACCCGTGGGTCAGACGCTTCCTATGCAGCGCAAAATGCAAACACACCAATATTCTGAGCTGACTCTGAGCGCTTAACCCCCCCCGATTCACTTTCCCTGGCCACTTAAAAACAGTGATTACGCCTGAACAAACAATTTTTCACAGGAATATTTATCGTGTGACAATTGCATCAAATACTTTTGACCCTTTCCCTCCAGGGACCCATTCTAGTGGGTCCAAAAATAATTAAAACTTGATTTTTTTTTATCACTGACAGGAAATTTTGTTACAGACAGGATAATAATAACATTATTTACATAGCATTATTGATGCATAAAATGCAACATAAACAATGTTGCAACATTAAAAAAAATGTTGGCTTTTCCTGTGCACCGAGTCGAGTGTACTGAAAAATGGCAAACGTGGAACTGGATTCAGATGAAAAGATGAATTAGGCTTTATTATGCCTTCAAAACAAAGGCTGAAAATGCAAAATGCGAAATGCAGAACAAACAGGAAACGATGTTCCAAACACAATCACAATAATGTACTGAACTTATAATAAAAGCCACAGCGCTTTTGAAATGGGTTTTAAAAATACGCGATTACGCGGTTACAGTGTCTATAGTACAAGACTAGAGCTTAGCGACAGGCTTACGAGCCTTCGCACCTTCATAGCACAAAGCTCTGGTTTATATAGAGAGAGCAAGTCAGATGAGTAGTTGCGCGCACATCTCAACCAAATTTGGCCCAGTGCTAGATTCACATGGTACTCAAGCAAAAAGAAGTAACAAATCTGCACACTGGGTTGAAGCTCCGAAACCTTTATTATTTATTAATAAAGGTTTGGGTGCTTCAATGACAGACAATCAAAACATTTGTGATTTAAAAAAAGGTTTTAAACAAGAGTCATCAGAAAATGACATATCCCCCTGTCCCCTGATTATTTGCGAAAGGCATGACAATCCTACACCTTCAAAGAAATTCCAACAAGAATGTTGACGTGATTTTCCTCTGGAATTATGAGGAACTATGTACTGGCAACATCTACGAAAGACTATGAACCTCATGTTGACAAAGGCAATGATGAAACAAAAGTCATAAATGAACAGTGTTTTAGTTCTGCTCCGGAAACAAACCCATCTCTGAGTCCAAATCCAACTTGTTTCGATGGAAATGAAAAAAATTATTTTTCAGAAGTCTTAAAATATCAGAAAGCACCTCTTCAGTATGTGGGTGATACACATGCAAAATTTCAGAAAGATATAATGAACGGTTTTTGAGTTGCGGTCCGGAAAAGAACCCAGCTCTGTACAGTGTCCAAATGCAACTGGTTTACATGGAAATGAAAAAAATAAGATTTTCAGAAATCTGAAAATATGAAAAGGCACCACTTCAGTATGTGGGTAATACACATGCAAAGTTTCAGAGAGATATATTGATATATATATTTTGAGTTCTGCTCCGGAAACAAGGTTGGCCTGATGTGCAATAAGTCCAGATTCGTTTCCGTGGAAATGGCAAAAATAGTAATCCTGAAGTTTCCAAAGTAGCAAAAGGCACATTGAGACTATACATAGAATACATGTACCAAGTTTGGTGCTAATATCTTGCATAGTTTCTGAGTTCTGCTCCGGAAACAAAATGATTACAGACAGACGGACGGACAGATGGACAGACCGACAAGGCGATGTTTATATCCCCCCGCATTTTATGCCGGGGGTTGCAGTAAAAGCATGAATGATTAAAAAAATGAAAGATAAAAGACAAAACATCCATCAGTTAAAAATACATTTCAGGATAAAGCATTGTTAAAGAGGTGTGTCTTAAGATTTCGTGTGAAACTTTCATTGGATTTAGAGCCCCTAGGACCTTCAGACAGACTGTTCCAGAGTTTGGGGACATAATTAACAAAGGCTGCCTCTCCATGCCTTTTGGTTCTAACCTGTGGAATAATCACAAGGTTTGAGTCAGAGGATATTATGTACCTAACAGGCACACGGGTCAATGACGTAACATTGTCCGAGTGCACTACTTTCGTTTTAAATAATTTTAAATGATTCATAATAAGCATAATTTTATTCTATAAAACCTGTTTAATTTGAACGTATTTCCAGTTTATCATGAAAATGATTTATATTTTATGTTTTGCCATCTCAAACCCTTAAAACGTCAGGTTGCGCAACAGTCCGAGCAAGTTAACAAAATGAGAATTAAATATGTATTAAATATGTAATTTAAAATATTAATTAATATAATATTAATATTGGGGCATAATTTTATATTGAAAACCTTTCAAGTAAACAAAGTTTAATTGTTTAATTGTCCTTACATTATTTGGAGAACCAAAATACCCGCCCCCTACAATAAAGACTCCCTAAGTTACTTTTAATACCAAGCACAATGACAAATAAAAATGTTTTAGGCAGAGTAGATACTCTCAGGTATACTTACTGAAAAAAAAATAATTTAGAAAAAAAAGGGAAGCGTGTTTTTTTTTCAAGAAACTTTTGGTTGCGCCACCTGACATTTTTTGGCTGGTGAAATTCCAAATACAGTCTAAAACTGTACTAAAACCCTGTAAATGTTGTGCAACCATTAAGATTTGTTTAAACACACGCTTCTGACTTCAAATAAATGCATTCTGTTCATTTTTAAAGCATTTTTAAAAGGCTTATTTGTCATTGACCCACATACATCTTCACCAAGTCAAACTGATAAGATAGGGCGAGGCCATTTAATGATTTAAAAACCAATAAAAGAATTTTAAAATTAAAATTAATTCTGTGACCGAGAGGTGACCAATGTAATGACTGTAAAATTGGGAGTGATGTGGGCTCTCTGTCTGGTTTTCGTCAGACCTCACACTACTGCATTTTGTACCAGCTGTAATTTTCCAATGGCTTTTTAGGCACACCTGTCAGAAGAGCATTACAGTAGCCCATTCGGCTGGAGATAAAAGGATGTATCTACTTTTCTGTGTATGCCTGGGGGCCAAATGGCCAGACTCTGGCAGTATTCCTAAGGTGTTAAAAGGACACTTCTGTCACATTTTTAACGTGATGTTCAAAGTTAAGGTCAGGATCAATGATGACAAGGTTTCAGTACAATCAAATTTAGGTGGTTACACAGCTTTTGCTCCAATAACAAGAATTTCGGTTGTGTCTTGGTTTAACAGTCTCATTCATTCACAAACGCAGGTCAGACAAACATGCAGTCAGGTCATTGAAGTTATGGACACATATAACTGGGTATCTTCTGTATAATTATGGAAACTAATGTTGTGATTTCTAATAATATTGCCGAGCGGTAATATACACAGACTGAAGAGTAACTATAAAGCTTAACTATTGTAAATAAATACGTATTTACACTAAAGTTAGTGTTTAGCTTTCTTTCAGGAGGGAAAGGGTTAAGTACATATTTTAAATCACTTTAGCTGGTCATATAGCTGGGACCATGTCTTTCCTAAACTTATAAAATTGAAAACGTGCTTGTGCATTGAAGTTGATTGATCAAAGCAGATCATTATGTTATTAGAAAATGCAGAGAATTGGGCTTGAAACTTTGATTTGAACCAAGGGTTATGAGTCAGATGTAATTGAAAATCCAATATGACAATGGTCAGCTTGGAGTTAGTGGGAGAAACATATTTGTGGTATTTTATTATTTTCATGTTTTATATAACAAAGTGGCTATTCTCCCAACCATTGGTGCAAAAGGAAGGAAGGTGCATTTATTCCCCCAACAGACTTTGAGACGCACCGAAAAGTTTCTCCAAAAATGTCGCTCACAAAATATTCCACACGTTTCATTGATTGAGAACGGTTGGGTGAATAACGACCCTGACACTTAAAATTTGCCCATAGGTTGAGGGAATAGTCTTTGCCTTTATATACATACATACATACATACATACATACATACATATATACATATATATATATATGTATATATGTATATATATGTATGTATATATATATAAAGGCAATATATCTCACCGCCACTCTGCATAAATTCCACCAGACCAGTTTGATATAGACACTTGGGGAAGCAGAATAATAGCAATAAATACTGGTACAGATTATACAAAATGGCTAGCCATCTTCTGATAAAATCCAAGGAAATACCTCCTTGAACACAGTGAAGGACATTTCTCTGTATTGCCAGTACCAACAAACTAGCACCTTAGCCGTGCAAGGCATATTTATTATGATGGTTTATCTTTGGAGCAGCAGCAGTTGGAGCCCTGAGGTCTGGGCTAATGGTAAACCGTGTTTGATCTTTCCAAACGTGACGTGAGCTAGTAACACAGAAAAGGGAAGCGCTCTGCAGATTCTCCTGTAGAAATTCAAAAGAAATGTCAAATTGAGAAATTGAGAATTAAAAAAATAAAATATGAATAATGCTGGGGCAGAAAAAAATACATGTACTATTTAAGCAATTTATGATCAATCAACAAATGCAAACGTTGCATTTGATGAAAATGACGTGAAAGATCCACAGTAAATCCTCGGATAGAATAGTTGGAAAAATTAAATGTCAAATGAAACCAAGGAAGAACAACTGCCTTCAAATGAAATTCAATAGATATGCTGAATGCTAGTTTAGGCTGGGAAATCTTTGGGCAGAGTCGTTACTCTGATGTGCAGTTGTATAAAGCCTGCGTCGTAAAAGTGGGCATGGGATGTTCACTGTGGATTTATGTGGAGTCTTAAACGTCGGTTAGTGAACCAGACCACGCCAAAAAACGTCACTTCATTCAGTCAAGTCCTAACCAAACAGCATATTTATACCACCTTCTTTCGACAATCATTGTCTGTCTCGTGCAATTTCCCTTCCGTTCCCTTCTATTCATCTATCCCCCTGTGACGCTAAAGCAGCACCAGAACACTCGAAAGATCCTTTATGACTCCAAGAAGAGATGCCACCTCCACCCTGAGTCCCCTCGCTTGGAGCCTGCTGTTATCCTGCACCAGTCTCCACCTACTCGGCTCCATTACGTCCTTCATCAGTACAAATTCCCATGTTTATTCAAGTCAGGAAATATTGTTAACTAATATTTTAGGTGGGGTCTGGAATTCATTAATTTTGATGTGCCTGCAACTTCTGTTTCTGTCTGTAGTTTTTTTTTTTTTTTTGTTCATTCAAGTTTTGTCGAGGTTAGATGTTATTTAATGTATTGCAGAATACAAAGCAAAATTGCCCATCAGTATATGTGTTTTAGTCTGTACATGGGGTACATTTTTGACTTCGCTTTGATATTGGTGAGGAGGGTAACTCTGCCACTTCACAGCAAGAAGGGTGGGGGTCAAGCCTGGCCTGGGCTATTTCAGGATTTGCATTGATCTCCCCATGTTTGCTTGGGTTTCCTCTGGGTACTCCAGTTTCCTCCCAAAGTCCAAAAACCTGCCTGTCAGGCTAATTGGAGGGTGTAAATTGCCCTCTGATATGAGTGTGCAAGTGGGCGGTCTGTGAATCCATGTCACCTGATGGATTAGTTAATTTTTAAGGGGGTTTTACGTCTCTCATTTATTGGATGCAGCAGCCCCCTGTGACCCTGGCAGTTGAATATAGCATGAATGGATGGGGAGACTATAACTGTTGAACAAATTGGGTTTTTGTCCAAAGCAGAATGAAGAGCATATTTTTCTCTTTCGGCAGTGATGTCTCCCAAGGGCCCGAAGAGACCATTAATGCGGCCCCCCAGATCCCTGAGGGCGAAGCAGAACCCAGTCCCTCCCAGGAAGTCAACACTGCAGATCACCTTGGAAAAACTGAAGAAGAAGACAGCTTTCTGTAGGAGCAGTGGGGGGACTTGGGGCTTGTCTGAATACATATATCACATATGTACGTAAAAGAATTAACTTTGATACCTACTACTTAACCGTTGACATAGTGGGCACAATGTGTATGTATCAGCACCGTGTGCATAAAATCGGTCAGACCGTACGGCCGACATCTCACCCATCTTCTGACCTGGTTTACACACAACATGGCATAACCATCACCCTTGCAAGAATTGAAAGACGCAACTTTACCTTAGAGATGATGGCATTTATAAATGTTTTTAATAACACAGGTTAACACAGCGTTCCTTTTGATTTTATATATTGTTTACTTTATGTGTTTTCTAGAGAGCGATCGCTCCCCCTGTTGCTATGAAAATGGCTTGTAATATATAGGGCCATATGGCATAGCTTTGCTTTCATCAGTCGCGTACAACAGAATTCAGACAAAGTTAATGGCCGTCTGGGTATCGTTTGCGTAGTTTGATTATACAAAAGTTTTGGACATGCGACGAATTCCAAGAACATATTTTCGGCAACTGTATATCAAGCATGTTTGTGTATTCAGACGTGCCTTTGGACATAAATTCCCTCATTTGCGATGCATGCATCTGCCACAGGACGAAATTAAATATTAAAATGGTTGAGACCATCACGTGTACCTAATGCAACATACTGTATCATGATTCAGCTAGACAGGGCCAGGCACCCCTTAACCCCTAAATAAGAGACAAAGGGCTACACTGATTTATTTAGTGGGTAATGAATCAACAACTCTCCGGTCCCAGTTTGGCTCCATTGCCACTAGACCAGAGGAAAAGGGAACTCCCCCTGGAGTTCTCGACCCCATCACTAGATAATAAGCTAAACGTTTACTTAACTGATATGGCATTTCCTGATTAAAAGTACGTGGATCATTTGCTTGCACAGTCAGCTGAGACAAGGAGTAAATTTAGATCCTTTGTGAAAAAAGTGAATTTTTCAGTCAATTTGTCAGCCCGTAATATATTGATCAATAAACAATTGACAAAAAAATGTATTCAGGTATACTGAAGCACTAAAATATATTTATTTAGAAATCCACTTGAGTGTGTATATCATGAAATACTATACACCAAGTGTACTTGGTGTATAATTACGGGCTGCCTAATTTTCTTTTTACTTGTGTTGTTGAGAAACAGAGCAGTTTTCTTGGTAAAATAAGAAGTTGCTCATGATTTGGTAAAACACATTTTAGTACAACTGCCTAATCAATAGTACAGGCTCCTGTAGTACCTAGCTGTATTTCTTGAGATCTACAATCCTGTAGGTTCCTATTCCAACAAAGCACCCTTCGCTCAGCTGCTAAAGACCTTACTCAACTGCTAAATATCGAACGAGACATGCCAAATTTGCGTGGGAATGAAATCCAGCAGGGATACGTTCTGCAGAAGCTTAGTTGCTAACTATTTAAGCATCTTATGAGGCTATGCAAGTTGCTAACATAGCTAGCAACTAAGCTTTTGGGAATGTACCCAGGATGGTGGATCTCCAGAAACAGGGTTGTGGTCCACAGGTTGCATCCTTCATTGATCCTGGGAATACAATCCTGGAATACTGTGGCAGAAGATGCTCTACAGAAGAGGAGCTTGCATATGGAAAGATCCAGAAAAGTGTCCTTTTTTGGCAGTTCTTTGCATATTTAATTATTGGGAGTGTTGTATATCTTAGACTGCATTTTGATTATACGAAATATGCATTACCCTGTTATAGCTGTTGGGAATATGTATTTTATATTTTTCAATATGCATTTTGATTTATTTCATATTGATGGTTTATGCTAATTGCAGCTTCATGTGAAGATAATACTCTAAGCACTTAGTGCAGTTTCAAAGATAGAATATGGACACTGAGATCAAAATTATTTATACTTTCCTGTCTCGTATTTCCAGTCACTTAAATGTTTTTTTTTTTTGGGGTGGGGGCATCTCATTTTGACCATAGCTTATAATGGAATAATCTCAGTTGTGAGTGAAAACTGAAAATATTTAGACGAATGCATGCATTCCTACTTCGACTGGATGATTCCCTAATTACGATAATTATTTACACCATTCATTCAGCTCCATTCATTTAGAGTTTTCTGCACCAGGTGACATTGATATGGAAAAGTGATAATTTCTCGGCACATCCATTTTACCCCTCTTTCAGGGTCATGGGTCTGGTCTTTAGCCATAGTTACTGCTTAGTAGATTTAAGGCATGTTTTCCGAAAGGATTGTCAAATGGCTCCTCACATTACTCGGGAACTTGCTTTTTGACTGCAAAGTTTAGATTGCTGTCTTAAACTTTGAAATTCTTTTTTGACTTCTCACTAGTCACATCTTGCCTCATTCCGTTAGAACTTTAAAAGTTAAAAAAATTTTGACTGGTAGTGTACTTTGTCTGTCAGGTCTGAGGAGGATAAATACATGTGGATCACCATAATTCACAATTTTGGTTGTTAGTGAAAAATCACCCCTGCACACACATTAGCAGGTGAAGCTCCTGTTGTTTTTCTATTGACTATTATGTATATACTGTATCCTTGTTGATGTGCACTATACTTATCTATGGCTGATAGGGGCAAACGCGCTGCAACGGCCTAAAACGTCCTATAGGAGAAATGTGCTGCAAAAACAGAAATGACGCAAACTCCAAAACATGCAAACCACAAAAGTAAATGGAATATAAAATGCTGCATATCCACATCAATTCAACGGAAGTGCTCCCACAAATAAATAAATAAATAATCCATTATTTCACTCTCTCACTCAGCTGGAGTTGAACCGCGAGCATTTATATTATACCGAATATAGCTGCTTGCTAACATTATTTCACTTGCTTTGCTAACTAGTTCGCTATCTCACCAAGTTAGAATTGAAACGCGAGCAATTATGTTATACCAGTTACAGGGCTCTCAACTTTCATGTAGTCGGCTTGAGTTTAAATGACATATTCACGTTCCCGTGCTGTAGTCAGAAATTATTCAATCAGTGCCTTTGTTAGAGATTCTCAGTTGGAAGTGAAGTCCTTGTGCATTGAAGGTTATCAGTTTCACATGTGTTACGGTGGATTTCACCACAAGTAATATGGAAATCGATTATGACTCCGGACTTCTCACGCTTTTTTTCAACCAGGGGTTGGAAGCAATAGAATTGCAAAAAATGTTTCAAATGGTCTCATTTCATTTAAACAATTTGAACGATCGTGAAACACACACATCGCGTTGAGTGAATAATTGCTGAATACAGCATGGGAATGCGAATGAAGAACTAAATCTTTTCTATTTTGCTCCGCATTTCTCCAATTGGAGATGTTTTGGGCCATTGCAGTGCCTTTGACCCCATTGGCCATCATACTTATCAGCTATATTTTCTATTTTTTTTTTTTTCCTATCTCTGACTGCATTTTGTTTTGAAGCTGAGGGAGGCTGACAGATTGTTTGATTAAGAAAGTTTACCATGCAGTAGAGAGTTGTTATGATTTGAAGCATATTAATCAAAATTACAAGATGTTAGTATTGTATTTATGCAATGAATAGTAACACGTGCGAACACAGTACATATATTTTCAGAATATTTTTCCTCAATAAACGTTGAAAATATTTTCTGCATATCACAGCGAAAGCAAAGCTACTCATTTACTATCAGTTAATGACATTCTGTAATCATTTATTGAAATAAATTACAAGCAGTATTTTCGGTGAAATGTAAAATTACGAAGAATATATGCAAAAAAATGTTTGTGTGGAAATTTTAATGTGTGAATTTGCTGACAGTACACTCTATATACTGTCCCAATTAGTTTTGGAATGCAACTTTTGTCCTGAGTGATCTGTCCTACATTGATAAAAATGTATTCAGTCACTTGCTCAAAACAGAATTTTGCAAGTGTGCACTTTATTAAAGGTTAAAGGGGAAGTATTGGGAAGAGGAAAAAATTATTGGCTGTCTATGTAGTGGAAAATGGTACAAACATTATTAATAGGGCTGTCGGAATAATTAATCGCGATTAATTTAAGGGCAATAAAAGTAACTGCCACTATGAGGCAGACAGACGTGATTAGTTATTACCTTTTCTATGACACATGCCTAATGCGGTCATTTGAAATGCTTCCGGTAAGAAAACTTTGGTTTGAAGTCCACTAATTACCAGCCAGGTTGGGACAGTCTCCATCGCCTTGGCATAATTAGCTCACCTTAATTCAATTCCCGTGTACTTTGCCTGACTTGCAATCAAGCCATTTATTCAGCCAACTGACAAATCAAAACCAAAATGTTGCCTATAATGATTAAGTAGAGAGAATGAGAAGCAGACAGACCAAACCAGGCTGCCGCGTTATATTGAAAGATTTTCAAATTCGTTAACTATTTACATGTCACGTTCTACAAGCTTAAACAAAATGTTTTCCACCTTCACTGTTACTCTCGTTACTCTCGTTCAATTATCTAATAAAAAATGCCTCAAATTTGCGGCAAAGATTCGCCTGAACGTTAATTGCCAAATCTTCGGTGCATTTGACTATTGCCTGCAATGCAAACGTATTCTCTGTCACATTCATGTATGCTTCACAAAATGTTTTCCACTTCACGTAGCCTATATTTTTAAGCTCTTAAAACCAGGGCCATCTTTGAATAACTTCTTTTTTTTTGAAATATCTTTAATAATGCATACAAAATTCCTTGATGAAAGGTGGAATTCAGAAGTCTGCTATTTATTCAGAGTATAGAAATTTTTTCAATCTAACACGGCAACCTGGTTAGGTCCGTCTGCTTCTCATTATCACTTCTTAATCATTCTACGCTACATTTTGATTTTGATTAGTCAGTTGGCTGAATAAATGGCTTTATTGGACGTCAGGCAAAGTACGCGGGAAATGATTTAAGGTGAGCTAATTATGCCAAGGCGGTGGAGACTGTCCCAACCTGGCTGGTAATTAGTGGACTTCAAACCAGTTTTCTTACCGGAAGCATTTCAAATGACCGCATTAGGTATGTGTCATAGAAAAGGTAATAAGCAATCACGCCTGTCTGCCTCATAGTGGCAATTACTTTTATTGCGCTTAAATGAATCGCGATTAATTATTCTGACAGCCCTTATTATTAATAAATAGTGGATGAGTGAATGAATATATATACACAATTATTGACTCAATCTCCAATGGGATTGTGCCAGTATCTTGTCATTCTAGGGCAGGGATAATTAAATCATGGTTCTTAAGGTCCAAGAACTGCAGCTTCTCCTAGATTTGGAGATCCCTGTTCTTCTTTGTGTGTGTATACACACACACACACAGCCTCATACATTTGAACGTGTTTAAAATGTTTTTCAGAGATGTGTTTGTGAACATCACAATGCTGTTTGGAGCATCTGGAAAGTTTTTAGGAATATTTTGAAACTCAACCTGTTTGATTAAGAACACATTTAATTAATGGTGACTCCAAGCTGAACGTAAACATTCATCTTGTGCGGGGTTATCAGTCTTTGTGCGGTAATGATGTATTTTTCTTATTGAGAAAGTTAATCTGGGTGTAGAGGTGTCACAGACAGCACTTTGTTCTGATGGTGGGGAAGAGATGCATCAGGTCCAATTGAATACGGTCCGGTAATGTGTCGGCTGTGACTCGACGTCAGTTCTGTGTGTAAATATAGAGAACCTATCTGGTATGGAGCTACGTTTGTACCCTCCAATCCCTGTTGTGTTTTGGGTACCGAAAGGAGCCCCTTTGCTAACTTTAAACGCTCCCGGCGAGCGTCGGTTTGGAAAAATTGGTGTATATCCTTATATGCGCACCTGGTGTGCAGCATCCAGCTTATGAAGATAGTCTTTACCATTTATTCTTTTTTAAAATTTCTGAAATGTGGAAATTTATGGTAAATGTGGGGTCTTGGTAAAAGCATTTAACATTTGGGACATAGTGCCATAACCCTTGTAATAAATAGACCAATTTAGATACGTAAATAGACCTTTAACTGCGTACAGCACATTGTATCATTGCTGTACGGCAATACTGAAGTTTGGTACCAAAGCTTATTTGAATGTGTTTATAAGTATACTGTGTATGCATTTTGTTTAGTATTCATGTTTTTACCTGTATCTTCTGGAACATTTTTGATAATAAAGACGTATTACTTGTACTGTTTTAATTATTCTTCATGACTTGTTTGTTTGTCAAGAGGCAGAACTGAGAATCGAAGCCTCACCTGTCAATCTTTCTGTTTCCACCACTGACAGCACCTCCGACACCACAGACTGACTGTTTCTGTTTGTGGCCTACATATATGGTCATAGCGTTTTTTTTTTTTTTTAATTAGACTGCAAGCATTTCGCAGTTTGATTTTGGCTTGCTTTCACACACACATATATATATAGTGCCCTCCATAATTATTGGCACCCCTGGTAAAGATGTGTTCTTTAGCTTCTAATAAATTCAGTTTTTTTTCTAAAAAATATTGGACCACAATGAAAAAAGAGGAAAATCCAACCTTTAATTCGTGTATTTATTCAGTGGGAAAAAAATCCCATATTAAGAAATAATTTTTTTACTTCAAATCATGTGTGCCACAATTTTTAGCACCCCTGATGTTAATACTTCGTACATACCCCTTTTGCCAACAAAACAGCACCTCATCTTCTCCTATAATGTTTCACAAGATGGCAGAATACAGAAAGAGGGATCTTTGACCATTTCTCTTTGCACAATCTCTCTAAATCATCCAGCAACCTGGGTCCTCTCCTCTGCACTCTCCTCTTCAGCTCACTCCACAGGTTTTCAATGGGGTTGAGGTCTGGGGACTGTTATGGCCCCAATTTGTTATTACAATCTACAACTCAACAGCAACAGCAAGGGATGACAGACACAGTTTTAAAAACTAAAACACATTTAATTTTTAAACAAAGACAAAGACTAATAACAACTAACTAACTGATCAAGATTGAATTATAACAAAAACAAAAAGAAATATTTACAGTCCCTTTTTTGTGGGGCGGCTTGGTGATGTCCTGGGTGAGAAAAATCCACAAACACAGGCAAAAATCCACAAAAGAAACATCACAGGTCTTGAACAGAATGAAAGGTCTGGTCACATGTATCCTTCTTCTTGCAATTTCTCCGACTCCTTTACTGTCTCATTTCTTTTCGTTATATACTCTTTTGCAGACCCCACCCACATTTAGACCTCTTTTTTTTTAATTTTCTGAGACTTGCCCCAGACATGTCCAGGACATGTCTAAACATGACTCCAGTCTGAGCTTAACAAAAAAAAGGTAAATACTGCCATCTAGTGGCCTATATTCACATTACACCTCCATTCCAAAAGGGAAAAATTTTGACACATGAAGGCAAAATTTTTCTTTTCAATACAGAATGGTTAAGTGAACACTTGTCTATATATACATATCATACAATATTCAAACACATGATATATATATACACATTCAAAGACGGGATAAGCAATCAGCAATTACATTGTCTGTACCCTTCACATGCTTAATTTCCAAGTCAAACTCCTGTAAAATCAAACTCCAATTCAACGATCTCCAATTCTTGTTTTTCATCTTACTCAAAAACATTAACGGATTGTGGTCAGTGTACACAATCATTGGCTTTTGTCCTGTACAAACATAAACCTCAAAGTGTTGTAAAGAAAGGACCAGAGCCAACAGTTCCGTCTCTATTGTGGAATAGTTCCTTTGGTGGCGATTGAACTTCCCGGAGAAGTATGCCACGGGATGCTCAATGTCATCAGAGTCACTTCTCTGTAGGAGCACAGATCCACAAGCTTGGTCGCTAGCATTGACCGCGATGGAGAACGGTTTGTTGAAGTCAGGAGATTTGAGCACGGGGAAGTGACACAGCAGAGACTTCAGGCGATCGCAGGCTCTCTGGCATGTATCATCCCAGGTGAACTTTACGCCTTTCTTCAGTTGGTTAGTTAGACTGAGAGCAATCTCAGCAAAGTTCTTGCAGAACTTGCGGTAGTACCCGATCATTCCAAGGAAGCGGCGCAAAGCTTTTTTGTTGTCAGGAACTGGAAAGTCCATGATGGGTTGGACTTTAGCATTTATGGGTGCCACCTTACCCTGGCCTATGACGTAGCCAAGATAGGTGACAGTAGCACAACCAAAGTCACTCTTGCTCAGGTTAACAGTCAGGTTAGCCTGGGTCAGGCGCTGGAACAACGTCTCTACATCTTTTAGATGTTCTTCCCAGGAGTCACTCCATGTGATCAGGTCATCGATGTACGCACCCGTGTGTGGCAATCCGGCGATTGTAGACTGTATCATCCTTTGGAACGTGGCTGGGGCATTTTTCATGCCAAAGGGTAGGACTTCATACTGGTACAATCCAGATGGTGTAGCAAAAGCAGAGATGCTCTTGGCCCTCTCAGTTAAAGGCACACACCAATAACCCTTCAATAAATCAATCTTGGTCAGAAACTTTGCTTGCCCTACACTATCAATACAATCATCAATCCTAGGTATTGGAAACACATCAGTTCTAGTTACAGCATTGACTTTGCGATAATCTGTACAGAATCTAGTACTTCCATCAGGTTTTGGAACTAGCACACAGGGTGAACTCCAATCTGAGTTGGAGGGTCTGATAATATAATGTTTTAACATGTACTCAACCTCTTTCTCAGCAATCTTTTGCTTTTCAGGATTCATCCGGTACGGATCCTGTTTTATTGGTTTGGCATCACCAACATCTACATCATGAGAGGCTATAGAAACTCTTTTTGGAACATCAGGAAAAAGATCCTCATATTTCTTGATCAACCTTTCAAACTGATCTCTCTGTGAGGGTTCTAAGTGCTGGAGTTTTACATCAAGATTCTGCAACACTTCAGAATTTGACAATTTACATGAAAGAACTTCAGCTTTAATTCTAGGTTCATCATCTTGAAACTCCCCCTCATCTTCACAAATCTCGGCCATTGGAGAATCTGAAGTGACAGCTGCAACCCTAGCATTTCTGTCATGATAAGGCTTCAGCATGTTAATGTGACACAATTGTTTTGGTTTTCTCCTATCTGGAGTCTTCACAATGTAATTGAGATCATTGAGTTTTGTCAGAATTTCATAAGGACCATGAAATCTAGCCTGCAATGGATTGGACTGCAAGGGAAACAACACAAGGACCTTGTCTCCTGGTTTAAACTCACGGCTTCTAGCCTTATGATCATACCAAGTTTTCATTTTTCCCTGACTTGATTTCAAGTTCTCTTTGGCTAGGTCACAAGCTGCACGCAATCTTTCCTTGAACTTGCTAACATAGTCTAACAGACTAATGTGCGGCTCTTCCTCTTGCCATTGTTCACTCAATAATAGCAAAGGTCCTCTCACTTCATGACCAAACACTAGCTCAAATGGACTGAATCCAGTAGACTCCTGCACTGCTTCTCTAGCTGCAAACAACAGCAAATGAACACCTTCATCCCAGTCTTTCTCATGGTCATAACAATAAGTCCTCATCATTGTCTTGAGAGTGGAATGAAACCGCTCTAAGGCACCCTGACTTTCTGGATGATAGGCACTAGAAAGAATCTGCTTTGCACCTAGTTCATACACAACCTGCTGAAACAATCCTGAAGTGAAATTGCTACCTTGGTCTGACTGAATTTCCCTGGGAAGGCCAAACAATGTGAAGAACTTTATTAAAGCCTTTGAGATCGCAGTTTCCTTGATGTTACGTAGAGGTATGGCTTCAGGGAATCTGGTTGATGCACACATGATTGTCAACAAGTACTGATTTCCAGATCTAGTCTTGGGTAATGGACCAACACAATCAACAATGACCTTAGAGAATGGCTCCCCAAATGCTGGGATAGGCTGCAATGGAGCTACAGGTGGGTCTAACTGGTGTTTTCCAACTACCTGACAAGTGTGACAGGTTTTGCAAAAGTTGGAAACGTCTTTCTGAAGCCCAGGCCAAAAGAAGTGTTTCATGATCTTATCAACAGTCTTGTTAACACCAAGATGACCTCCTAAAGGTAAACTATGAGCCATTGTTAAGATCTCATTCCTATAGACCTTCGGAACAACAATTTGCCTGACCACTGCCCAATCTGCATTGGCAGGGATATCAGGAGGGCGCCACTTCCGCATCAACACACCATCCTTGAGATAATACCCAACTGGAACTGCGTCTATTTCTTTATCAGGAAGGGCTCTCCTCTTTAGTACAGAAATTTCAGGATCATTAGTTTGCTCCTCAATCAACCGCTTTCTGGACAGAGACAAGTCTCCAGACACTTCAGAATCACCAGACCCATCCGGCTGGCTGAATAGAGAACTGATAAAAGTATCTGATAAGTCCTCAAACGGAGAAACCATAGTAGGCCAATCAGAGTCATGAGGCGAACCACCTGAGTCCTGACTATTCAATGTACTGGACGGCACCACATCATCTTCTTCTTTAGCCTTCTTGGCCATAGCACGAGTCACTGCGCAAGAAGGATACAGAGATGGGTCCTCATCCCCATCTTCAGTGCTCGGCTGTGAAGTAAGATGTACAGGGGGAACTACTTTGCCCCCAGCCAGGTCATTGCCTAGCAACAGAGAAACACCCTTTATAGGTAGACTTGACATAAGTCCCACCTTTACCTGTCCTGTAACTAAATCTGACTTCAAGAATATAGAGCGCAGGGGTACAGATACAGTCCTCCCTTCAATACCTTGTACAAGTATGAAATCCCCTGAAGCGGTCTCATCACGTAACTCCAAGGAGTCCATCAACAAAAGTGACTGAGAAGCTCCGGTATCCCTTAGGATATATATGGGGACAGGAGTAGTATGCTCATTCAGAGCCACAAATCCCTCTGACACAAATGGAAGAAATTCATCCCTCACAAAGTCAGCTGTATCAGGCTTTTTAGCCCCACAAGAAGCAGGCAATTTAGCAGATCGGTTATCTACTACAGGGGTTTCTAACCTTGTTTTCACAAAGGCATTTGGTTTGGTATCCTTTTCTTTTTCTTTCTTAGCTTTAAGGAACCAACAGTTAGTTGTAACATGACCAGATTTCTTGCAATAACTGCAAACTAGACCACTTTTGTCACTGTCAGCTTTCACACTTTGATCAGACCTGTTACTGGATTTCTGAGCACCATCACCAGATTTGTCTTTGTCTTTGGGTGAGGAATCTTGGGTATCACTGTAACCCTTTTTCTGAAATTGGGACCATCTATTATTACTGCTAGACTGAAATTTGGACTTATGAGTGAGAACATATTCATCTGCAAATTTGGCAGCTGATTGCAAGTTCAGTGCTTGCTTCTCATTAAGGTAGGTCTTAACATCATCCTTAACACAGTTCTTGAATTCTTCAACTAACACCATCTCTTTTAGTGAGTTGAAATCATCCTTGACCTCCATAGAAGTACACCAGCGCTCAAAGCAAACCTGCTTTTCATTAGCAAATTCAACATAAGTCTGATTTTCAGATTTCTTCAGACCTCTGAATTTCTGTCGGTAAGCCTCTGGAACCAACTCATAAGCTCTCAAAATAACCTTTTTGACAACCTCATAATCAGAGGAATCATCTGCAGACAAAGCCGAATAGGCTTGTTGAGCTTTACCCTTGAGGACAGTTTGCAACATCAGAGGCCAGTGTTCCTTTGGCCACTGGCAACTCTTTGCTACCTTTTCAAAACACTGGAAATAGTTGTCAACATCCTTTTCCGAAAATGGAGGCACCAGTTTTACCTCCTGACTGGCACAAAATTTATTTTTAGTTTCAATTTTAATTTTTAGTTGCTCCATTTGGAGTCTTTCTTCTCTATCGAATTTCTCGAATTCAAAATCTCTCTGTCTTGCAAATTTTTCTAACTCAAATTCTCTTTGTTTTTCTTTTTCCTCCCTTTCTTTTTCTCTTTCCTCCCTTTCTTTTTCTCTGTCCTCCCTTTCAATCTCTAGCATTTTTAATTTAAGTTCCATTTCTATATTTGGATTTTCCACTGGAAACTGTTCCAGATCTCCGGGTGCAAACACATTTTCATCAATGTAATATTCAACTATCTCTCGAGCCAGTCTTGCTTTTCGCATGGCTGGTTTCACCTCTGTCAGCTCTAAATGTCTGCAAATTTCTAGCAGTTCTGTCTTTTTAAAAGACTTCAAAACCCCTACGGTTGGTGATGCCAAGAAATCATCCATTGCTGTTGTCAATATATATGTATTCAATTAAAAAAAAATCAATTTTACAATTTGAAATGTTAGATTTTCAATAAATTACTCACAAAATGGTCTATCCCGGACCTTGAGCCCCCAATTTGTTATTACAATCTACAACACAACAGCAACAGCAACAGATGACAGACACAGTTTTAAAAACTAAAACACATTTAATTTTTAAACAAAGACAAAGACTAATAACAACTAACTAACTGACCAAGATTGAATTATAACAAAAACAAAAAGAAATATTTACAGTCCCTTTTTTGTGGGGCGGCTTGATGATGTCCTGGGTGAGAAAAATCCACAAACACAGGCAAAAATCCACGAAAGAAACATCACAGGTCTTGAACAGAATGAAAGGTCTGGTCACATGTATCCTTCTTCTTGCAATTTCTCCGACTCCTTTACTGTCTCATTTCTTTTCCTTATATACTCTTTTGCAGACCCCACCCACATTTAGACCTCTTTTTTTTTTATTTTCTGAGACTTGCCCCAGACATGTCCAGGACATGTCTAAACATGACTCCAGTCTGAGCTTAACAAGAAAAAGGTAAATACTGCCATCTAGTGGCCTATATTCACATTACAGGACTGAGATGGCCATGGGAGGAGCTCGATTCTGTGTCTGGTGAACCATCTCTGTGTAGATTTGGCCACATGTTTAGGGTCATTATCTTGCTGAAAGACCCAGTGACGACCCATCTTCAGCTTTTGGGTAGAGGCCACCAGATTTTGATTGAAAATGTCTTGGTATTTCAAAGCGTTCATGATGCCATGCACCCTAACAAGGTTCCCAGGGCCTCTGGAAGAGCAACAGGCCCAGAGCATCACTGACCCTCCCCCATACTTCACAATGGTCATGAGGTGCTTTTCTGCATACTCATCTTTTGTGTTCAGCCAGACCCACTTTGATTGTTTGTTGCCAAAAAGCTCTGTCTTGGCCTCATCTGACCAAAGCACATGGTCCCAGTTGAAGTCCCAGTACCGCTTAGTGAACTCCATACGTTTGCATTTATGATTGTGACTGAGAAAAGGTTTTTTCCATGCATGCCTCCCAAACAGCTTGTTGGCATGTACATAGCACCCGATGATAGTTTTGGAGACTTTGTGACCCCAAGATGCTACCATTTGTTGCAATTCTTTAACAGTGAGCTTTGGAGAACTTTTTATTGCTCTTACCATCCTCCTCACTGTACGTGGTGGCAAAATAACCTTGCGTCCTCATGCAGGCTTGTTTACCACTGTTCCAGTTGTTTTAAACTTCGTAATGATTCCTCCGACAGTTGATATGGGCAGGTGCAGGCGAGTGGCTCTTTTCTTGTAGCCATTGCCTGACTTGTGAAGACTGACCCACATCTGCCTTACTTGAATGGTGTGTTCCTTTGTCTTTCCCATGTTGAAGAGTGGATAAGAAAAATGGCCTTTGCGTCACGTCATATTTATACCCCAGGGAAACGGGAAGTGATGATTTACTAATTAAATGTTCCTAGATACTCTGATCAACTTTGTAAACTACTGTAGAAATGACAGAAATACTTCAATTACATTAGATTCCTAGGAATCGTTAGGGGTGCCAATAATTGTGGAACAGGTGATTTAATGAAAAATAATTATTCCTTAGTCAGGGATTTTTTTCCTTTAAATTCATGTGAGTTGAAGGTTACATTTTTTTTTACAGTTTTCAGTATGAGAGTAAGCTTCTGCAATAAAAATTAAATTTATTTTAAGGTTTTTAACACATCTTAACCAGGGTTGCCAATAATTGTGGAGGGCACTGTATATATATATTTTGCAGCATTGTATGTGTCTTGAGAGTATATATATGTGTGCAGGACTAGGAAAAAGGGTCACTTGGGTCATTTGATGAATATTGAGATTTTCCAACAAAATCAAAGAGTGATCCAAGTTTTTTATTTTAAGAAAAAAATTGGGTGAATTTGTGCATAGCAAAGTGTTGTCAATTGACAGTACAGTAGTGCTGGGATATCACTACTACTGGGATATCACTGAGATACCCCGTTAATCTCAGAATGGAAAAAATCCTGTGACCCTTTTTTCTAGTCCTGCACACACACATACATACATACATACATATATATAATATATATATATATATATATATATATACACTATTATTATTAATTTATCCTCTTAGCAGATTTTTATTTCTATATTAAATTATTTCTTTATATTTTTGCCTTAAACTGGCAAAACCTCACTCACTTACTTCCAGAGAAACAGGTTTCCTCATGATGCCAGGGTGTGTACCGTCCCTTGTTCATTTAGGCAGTGTGTGATGCAACGAGGAAAAGTGCATGAGAAAGTGTAATATAAGCAAATAAATACTGTCATTCAAGAGCAAACACACACCCTTGCTCGGACACAATCACACTCTTACACACACACGTAAACAAAGGCACGTACATGCACACATCCACTGGCATTTTGAAACTTTACAAAGAAGAAACACAGACTAAACAGTCAGGTCAGCACGATCACATGGGTGTAGCCCCCAAAAGCCCCCTTCTCCCCTTTTTTGGGCAATATTCGGCCAATACATTCCCCATGGCAACCAAAATGGATACGTGTCAGGAGTGAAGTATAACACATGTCCATACCAAATATGAAAGTAATCTGTCAGAAAGTATAGCCTGTATAGGAAGTATGTACGTTCAGCACAAATTTGCATATCATTAGGTCAATACTGTCGCCATGGCGACCAAAATCAATAGGGGTCATAAGTGAAGTGTAGCACATGTCCATACCAAATATGAAAGTAATTGGTCAAAAATTGCAGCCCATACTGCATTCGCAAGTAAATCTCTTATGTTTTGTCATTAATTTGCATATCATTGGGCCAAAACTGTTGCCATGGCAACCAAAATCGATACGTGTCATAAGTGAGTTATAATACATGTCCATACCAAATATGAAAGTAAGAGGTCAAAAAAATACAGCCTGTAGAGAATCCACAAGAAAGTGTCCACTAACGCGAACGCGGCGGCGGCAGAGACGAGACACGTGAATATAGTAGCCGCCCAACTTTGTCAGGGGGCAACAATAATCATACTATATGTAACTTAATGGTGTAGACGTGAAATTTTATCTCTCTATCTCTGTCACTCTTACTCACAAAGCTGGGCTATTTTTCATTTAATGATTTATGTTTCTAAAAGTTATTTACATCTACACTTACTAATAATGAAGGTAAAAACTAAGTTAAAACACATCAAGAAAACTCTGTCTGAAAACACTGTCTCAAGACAGTGGGCAGTTGAGACCAGAATACAGGGCACCTTATCTTCTCAACTCATTACTCTGTGGCTGTTTGCCTTCTTGAACTGAGAAAAAAAGGAGAAGTCAGCTGGGAGTCGGAGTTAAAGGCTGAATCATTCTGTCCTGCTATAGTACCTGATGAGCGCACGCATTTCCAAAGCGCGAATAACACGAAGTGAACCAGATCGCCGCACTCATTTCAGCCTCGCGTAACGCCATGAGAAGTGGGATGTTGCCCGCAATTATTCTCCTGATCGCCCTGCAAGCTGCAGCGCAAGGTAAGATCGCAGAACAGTCACCAGCCGCTTTTATTCACCGAATTAAAACCGGCGACCGCGATCATGCCCAACACTAGCAAGAATTATGCACACTGGTTGCGTGCGATATAACGCGACGTGTACCATTCTAGATGATTTAGTACATAGTGAAAGCACCCAACGGACTGAAGTCCCATATCATTTTAATCCTTTGCAAAAACCACCGTTCGCAATTTTTTAGAAACCCTATATTTTCAGGGTACATCACCATGGTACCTTAAAAGTACCCCAGTAATTGCAGTGGAGATAATTACCTCCCTCAGAGTAGGTTTGCGTTTGTAGGTTGGTTGGTTGGGAGGATGGTTATAGCAGCATTATGCAAAAACTAATGGATAGATTTGCATGAGGATTTTACCAGAGGTGGATCTTGGCCTGACTTCGAAGTGATTTGATTTTTGGAGTGATTCAGGTCCATATCTGGCGTTGGTACTTTTTTAAGGATTCCGTATCTTTGTGAGATTTTCAGCAAAAAGTTTGAGTTATGTACATCTTCACAAATACATCACTATTTGAAATTTAAAAAAAGAATTGGGGGCATTATCTCAATTATATCACGATCTGGATCTGCGGATATCCCGTTGTATGCAGGGACTCAACTTATGCAAAATTAGTTTGCATACACAAAAGTCACTTCTGTACTTTAAAGTAGCTAATACTAGTAGATACTTCCAGTCACCCCTAAGTTATTTCTGACATGAAGTAGACTCATGCTACAGAAAAAGACAAGTAAATCCCCAAGAATATTTTGCAAGGTGTTGTCAAATATGGCATTGTTTAGTATTGGTGGAGGTTTGTGATCTTTGGTTGCTGTTTTACATGGCTCTGAGCCATATAGTCAACATTTTAACATAACACTGGACACACTCAGATATCACTCAGATAGGGGATCTCAATTAGCTGTCCATGGGTATGTTTGAGTGAGTGTGTGTGTGCGTTCGTATGTGCACATTTTCATTTAAAAAGTTGCCATGTCATATTTAAATATTTCATAATTCTGCATACTCTCTAACATTTTCCCCATTTAGATACATAATGAATATTTGCGTATATCAAACTTTGTGAGCTTTTGTATTGGCAAAAAAAACTTCAACTGGAGCAAAACTTGCATAGGCAGTGGTGAAGTGGTCCCTGGAGAAGTAGGTAAATGGGTAGATCACAATGGAGAAAGTGGTTATACTCCATTATAAATTTCTATGACTTTTCAAATTATATGTGAGTATGCTGTAAATTGACAGATAAAGAGGTGGGTATACACCATACATCTGCACAAACCCTCCACTACATCACTGTACGCAAGCGAATCAGAGGTGCTTGAAGATTTTGAGAGATATGCAACTCAATTTTTAACACCTAGAGAACAAAGCTATTCAGTAAAGTTCTTATGACATGTCAGACACATCGAAACACTAAACTCTCTTGAAAGATATTGGCCGATAGATTATTCATAAATCCGCATACAGCATGAGCTGGACATCTTCGAAGTCGAGAGATGGTGCCACCGGAGAACCTCTTGTAGATGTGCCAGAGGCAAAACTTTCCCATGCAATTCTGGCAATAATCCCACGCCAGAATTTTGGAAATTCTGCAAAAGAATACCCCCCTAAAAGGAAGCTTTTTATTGTTCAATTTTGCCCCATCCATTTGGTTAATGTGCTGTTTGTTCTGCTCAGATATCAAGAGCACAATGCAAATAAAAAAAATATATGTATTGTTTTGCTTTGCTGCTCTCCCAAGTAGACACTATTTTGATTCAGTCAGAATAGAAATGCCTTCAAGACACTTGTCACAAAGTTATCATAATTATACCTTTATTAAGCCATTATTAAGGCATTGAAAGGCAACATTCTTTTTAAGTTTTAAATTGGTTTCTTCTTGTAAAATTTCCAGTTTAACAGCAGTATGTTTGTAGTATTCAAGAAAACAAAAAAATGCCTTCGGCTATTTACTTCAGTGATCATCCACATTTTATGGAATACAAATCAAAAAATCAATAACTTCAAACCAATCTTGAAACGCTCTGTCTGATGTTCACATAATGTCTGAGACACAACCAGGAAATTTGACAGTAGATTCCAGAAAGTCGATTAAACGTTCCAGGAACCAAATTTATTTTAAGCACTCGATGGGATTTCACTACTTTAGGGTTATCATCATAGGACTGTGGAGTAGACAGCTGAAATGCATCATAATCCTGAGATTATTTCTTTATTTATCTATTTATGCATCTGTCTTTGTCTCTTGCAAAGTTGTTATTTATCACATTTATGGTGCAGCACAGACCCCCACCTTAAAATCTGAAAATATGGTGACTATCATGATGGTCGAGCAAATTCTTCTTCTTCCTCTTTTCCCTCTTCTTCTTCTTCTTATTGTTTATAATTATTATAAGTTGTTGTAGCAGTAGTATAAAGAGTTGTAGAGGCAGAAGCAGTTGTTGCAATAACAGCAGAAGTACCTACAGTAATAGTTGTGGTGGTAATAGTGGTAGTAATAGTAGCAGCAGTGAATTATTATAAACTGACAGCTTTTTTGCCAGTTATTTTAACTGGCACCTTTTTTGATTGTCTTCATAGCACCCTTGCATTGTTGAGTCTTGGGCACCCAAAATCCCGCCACCAGTTCATGTTTTGCCCCTCCTTGGACCACTGTCAGTAGGTACTCAGATATGCCGACAGGGAGCCCCCCACCGGTCTCGCCACTTCAGAGATGCTCAAGTCCCCTCATTGGGCCATAATGATTTGTCCCTTGTCAGAGTCTTTCAGTTCCCATTTCTCCCACTTCCAACACGTTGAATAGGAGAACCATCTATTTGCTTACAATCTAAGATCTATCTTCAGATCTGGACCTATGTCATCGCTATAATCAACATTATTTGCTGCATCAGTGAGTGGTTCTAATGCTTTGGCTCATCAGTGTATGTTCCTTGTATGCACAGTTGATGTGCTTTTATCCTTTATTGCTCAGCCTGTTGAGAGCACGATGTGTTTGTTTAATGTTACTGATATGAAGGTGGTCTTATTTGTCTGTGACAAGTTTTTTTGAGACAATAACCAATGTATTGAAGCTGACTTTCACAGGTGTAAAAAGAAACACTGCCTACATGAGGTGATTTAGGGTGTAGACCTAAGCAATGACGCAGATAGAACTGGGAACTGGGGGGGACACAGACATATCCTTTATGACAACAGTTAGTCCTGGCTAGTTCTCAATTATCTTCCTTTATTGATGCGTTTTCCAATTATCGTAACTGGTAACTGAAGACACGGTCTCTCTCCATATGCAATCTAACAGCGATGAAACCATGGGCTAAATTCAGCGCAGAAATGGGCTACTTGCGTGAGGGTCGACAGTTTTTTGAACAATTTTGCAATTTTGAACAATGTTGATTTAAATACTGCAAATATGTGTCCAGATAAATGTTTGTCTTCTTACTTAATCGGAGAGAACAAGCAGTACCTGTTAATTGTGGAGTGCTCTCGGAGTCAACCTTCTGTTAATTATGAAAATGACTGAGAACTGTGGAGGTTCACTCCTATATTTATGATAATAGTAGTAGTACATGCGTTAGTTGGAGTAGTGCTAGAAGTTGGAGGAATAGCAGCAGTCCTAGTAGTAGAGGTAAGTATAATTTCATGCAAGATTTGGGTCAATCGCATCCTTTTTCCCTAAGGTCTGTATATGATCAGGGATTTTCTGAATTATCTGAAAAATCTATATAAAACATTATGCATGTTAATAAAAATAAATGAATTATGCGTGCTGAACTGAAAGTGAACACATACCTCCATTACGCTAGATAATCTTTCAAAAATAAGAGCACTCAGAGAGTGCAGCACTTCCGCCACGTCAAGGCAACTCTGTGCATTTTTGTTGGCTGACGTAGGGTGTTGTTGCATTCCACCATCAGGTGGCAGCAAAACCCAAAAGCACGCCGATTGGAAATCCGGCCCATTGGAAAGACTTCAAATCTCTGCCAGCATAGCTGGATTTGAACTTTGGCCTATATCTCAGCTGTACTTTGGCCTGGACATGCCTAAATTTAATCACTTATTCCTCTTGTGCTACTCTAAGATCCTGCAATGTTTGGTTAAAATCTATGCGGCCGTTTTTGAGATGCCCTGCAGACAAACAGATAAACACCGGTAAAAAACATACACCTCCTTGGCAGAGGTGAATTAAATCAACTCTTCCTTGAACTACCACCTACCATCCTGCCAAACATCATACCAAATCGTTTATCGCTTTTTGAGTTATCCCGTCAGAAATATCACACAGACCCGCAATAGACAGAAATATTTTTAGTTCTCCAAGATCCATAATCCAGAATATGTTCCCGATCACTTACAAAATTGAATCAACTCATCCTTGGACTACCATCTATCACCCTGCCAAATTCGGTGCCAAACTATTTAAAGTGAATCGCCACCTTATCGTGTTGGAGGGGTTTGAGCACCTGGATGATCCTAGGAGCTATGTTGTCTGTCTTATTTACCCCTGGTAGGGTCTCCCAGGGCAAACTGGTCCTAGGTGACAGGTCAGACAAAGAGCGATTCGAAAACCCCAAATGAATGTCAAAAAATCGAGAATGCTTACGTCGCCCGGATTAGCGTCACCGGGACCCCACCCTGGAGCCAGGCCTGGGGTTGGGGTTGGTAGGCGAGCGCCTGGTGGTCGGGCCTCCGCTTACGGGACCCGCACGGGCATAGCCCGAATGAGCGACGTGGGCCCGCTTTCCCGTAGGCCCATCCACTGTGGGAGGGTTCAGAAGGGGCTGATGCCTTGTGTTTTGGGTGGCAGTCGTGGGCGGGGGCCCCGGCGACCCAATCCCCGGACTCTGAATCTGGTTCTGGGGACATGGAATGTCACCTCACTGGGGGGGAAGGAGCCTGAGCTTGTGCGGGAGGTCGAGCGATACCGGCTAGAGATAGTCGGGCTCACCTCCACGCACAGTCTGGGCTCTGGAACCCAACTCTTTGAGAGAGGCTGGACTCTCTTCTACTCTGGAGTTGCCCGCGGTGAGAGGCGGCGGGCTGGTGTGGGTTTGCTTATAGCCCCCCAGCTTGGCCGTCAGGTGTTGGAGTTTTCCCCGGTGAACGAGAGGGTCGCTGCCCTGCGCCTTCGGGTCGGGGACAGGTGCCTCACTATCATTTCGGCTTATGAGCTGAATGGCAGTGTAGAGTACCCGACCTTCTTGGAGTCCGTAGGACGGGTACTGGAAAGTGCTCCGACTGGGGACCCCATCGTTCTACTGGGGGACTTCAACGCCCACGTGGGTAGCGACAGTGTTACCTGGAGGGGATGTGATTGGGAGGAATGGCCTCCCCGATCTGAACCCGAGCGGTGCTCTGTTATTGGACTTCTGTGCTAGTCACGGTTTGTCCATAACGAACACCATGTTCAAGCATAAGGGTGTCCATCAGTGCACGTGGCACGAGGACACCCGAGGTCGGAGGTCAATGATCGACTCTGTGGTCGTGTCATCTGAGCTTCGGCCGTATGTCTTGGACACTCGGGTGAAGAGAGGGGCTGAGCTGTCCACTGATCACCACCTGGTGGTGAGTTGGATCCGCTGGCGGAGGAGGAAGCTGGACAGACTTGGCAGGCCCAAACGTGTTGTGAGGGTTTGTTGGGAACGTCTAGCGGAACCCTCTGTCAGAGGGGTTTTCAACTCTCACCTCCGGGAGAGCTTTGACCAGATCCCAAGGGAGGCTGGAGACATTGAGTCTGAATGGACAATGTTCTTCACCTCCATTGTTGACGCGACTGTTCGGAGCTGTGGCCGTAAGGTTTCCGGCGCCTGTCGTGGCGGCAATCCCCGAAGCCGGTGGTGGACACCGGAAGTAAGGGATGCCGTCAAGCTGAAGAAGGAGTCTTACCTAGCTTAGTTAGCTCGTGGGACTCCTGAGGCAGCTGACCGGTACCGGCAGGCTAAGTGTGCTGCGGCCCGGGCGGTGGCGGAAGCAAAAACTTGGGTATGGGAAAGGTTCGGGGAGGCTATGGAGGAGGACTATCGGTCGGCCCCGAAGAGATTCTAGCAAACCGTTCGGCGCCTCAGGAGGGGAAAGCAGTACCCTGCCAACACTGTTTACAGTGGAGGTGGGGAGCTGTTGACTTCGACTGGGGATATTGTCGGCCGGTGGAAGGAATACTTCGAGGACCTCCTCAATCCCGCTGTTACGCCTTCCGTAGAGGAAGCAGAGGCTGGGGATTCAGAGGCTGACTCATCCATCACTCGGGCTGAAGTCACTGAGGTAGTTCGGCAGCTCCTCGGTGGCAAGGCACCCCGGGTGGATGAGATCCGCCCTGAGTACCTCAAGTCTCTGGATGTAGTAGGGTTGTCTAAGTTGACACGCCTCTGCAGCATCGCGTGGCAGTTGGGGACAGTGCCTCTGGATTGGCAGACCGGGGTGGTGGTTCCTCTATTGAAGAAGGGGGACCGGAGGGTATGCTCCAACTATAGGGGGATCACACTTCTCAGCCTCCCGGCCGATAGTCGAACCTCGGATTCAGGAGGAACAATGCGGTTTTCGTCCTAGTCGTTGAACACTGGACCAGCTCTATACCCTCCGCAGGGTGCTTGAGGGTGCATGGGAGTTTGCCCAACCTGTTTACATGTGTTTTGTGGACTTGGAGAAGGCATTCGACCGTGTCCCTCGTGGCATTCTGTGGGAGGTGCTTCGGGAGTATGGAGTCCGGGGTCCTCTATTAAGGGCCGTGCGGTCTCTGTATGACCGGAGCAGGAGCTTGGTTCACATTGCCGGCAGTAAGTCAGACCTGTTCCCGGTGCATGTTGGACTCTGGTAGGGCTGCCCTTTGTCAACGGTTCTGTTCATTATTTTTATGGACAGAATTTCTAGGCGCAGCCAGGGGGGCGGAGGGACCACAGGATCTCATCTCTGCTTTTTGCGGATGATGTTGTCCTGTTGGTTCCTTCGAACCAGGACCTTCAGCATGCACTGGGGCGGTTTGCTCCGGATCTGCCCCGGCTCTGAGCCGGATCAGCTGGAGTCGGCACATGGCCGGGGCTGATCTGGAGCGGAGGTACTTGCTATCTGGGTAGCAATTATTGAACTGTGCATCATAACATGCACGCCAATGTAGTTACATGGCCAACTGGCTGGCAAGCTAAAAAGGCTACAGTTCGCTCACAATGGAATAGTCACGAGCGAGCTATTAGGCTAGCTAGCTAGCAAGATAAAGAGACATCGATATCTATAATGTTATAGCTTGCATGCCAATGTATTTAACATCCTAAAGTCGCTTTCACATCGGACGCGAAACGAATTCTTCGCATGACAGATTACATTCAAAGTCAATGCGAAAACGCGTGTGTTCGCGTCTTTTCATTGACTTTGAATGTATCCTGTCGTGCGATAAATTCGTTTCGCGTCCAGTATGAAAGCGGCTTCAGTCTTTTGTTGCAATATTCGTTTGCTATTTCTTGGCTGAATACTCTTCTGGTGATTTTAAGGCGAGGAACTATTATCCGAGTACATTTGGAATATTGCCTGCTTTACGATGTTTTATGTCAAATATGCTCCAGTGTTTTCGGAGTAGAGAAACTCCGCAACAGCCAGCGGAACGTAGCTAAGCACCTTAAGTAGCTCACGCTCACAGACCCATCTTCCCCCACAGATAACATTGCGGGGGAAAGGGGATGATTGCCTGATGGCAGAGGAAGTCGCGGTTTACTGTCTGGCGTAGGCTATTGCATAATACTAACGAGAACGCATCATCTCAAACCGTCGACAGCCTTCTGAGTGTTCCTAGCCTTGGAAGTGCACATTGTGTTTACATTTTATTTTAAGTAAACCAGTGAAAATAATCAGAAGTTGAAATGCCGACACCAGCGAAGACGACGACGTTGACGTCATCAAGTACGTTCCTGTTCTAATTGCAGAAAGACCGTACTCTCGTCCTCCCGTACCCAGGGAGTTCATTCTTTCATCTGAACTCGGCAAGTCCAGACTCTCGGGAGTTCATAAGTACGAACTTGTTGTACTTGTTATTGAGAAACGGCCAACGACAAAATAAACAGTGCGAGGAGGAAGGTGGCAGAGGAAGGCGTCTTCGGTAAGTTTATCGTTTTAGCTAAAATTAAATAAATCCTGTAATATGCAGCTCAATGCTGCCAGGGGAGGCCGCAAAATTGCATTTATATTTGGTGAGATATGCTTTTGTAGGAAGACTTTGCATCGTTCGGAAGTATTAAAACTCATCATTCTATCTGAATTTGCTTTTAGACACAATTGCAATCCTTACCAAAATCAAAATCCAGACAGGAAAAAGTAATAGTTCGTTGAATTAATATAGTTAGTGGAGTCCAACTTTCGCCAACATTACATTGGACAGTACTTATTTCAGGGCAGCATTTAGCGGACAGTGACATCACTGGGAATGCTGAATCACCAATAAGCGGCCAAACCAAGGGAAAATGAAGCATCTGCAGGCGTTGACGCGCCAGACCGATGTAAATCCACTGATAGAATGCAAGCAGATCGCCATTAACTCACGCCTTCGTTATCCTCTACTGCTTAGCCCAGGGTCCTAATGCTATGCCGGCTACACATAAACCCAGGGACACTACTAAAAAGGGTCAGAAATATAAAGGGCCACCCTGACCTTGACCTTTGATGTACATGCACCAGAAGTTAATCACTTTGCCCTTCACCCATACTTAGATGAAACCTAGTTTCATCCAAATCCACCCCCAAGTTTTTGAGTTATTCTGTTCACAAACAAACCAACAAACAAGCAAACGGAGATGAAAACATAACCTCCGCGCTTCAACTTTGTTGGAGACGGACAAAATAATATGATTCATAAGTTAAATTTTTGGGCACATAAAGCAGTAAAATTTTCCACTGTTTTAATGCTGTTAAGCCACGCCTCCAGCGCCCTCAATCAATGGCCCTGGAAGACCCGGCCCCATATAACCACGTTCCATATAACACCTGCATCTGTTGCTCTTTGTGCCAGTGTCATTGGTATGCCCATATAACCGCGAGCCTCGCACTTAGTCAGTGCAAAGTCTTGGAAGCCTGTTGTTGTGCTCCAGTCTGTAAAGTCTTAATATCCGTTAATTCTGTATGGATAGAAACCTCTACTTAAGCGCTCTTACTGTGATATATGTTCAGCGTATTTCTACAAGCTTCTATAAGGAACCTCACTGCTTTGTTCTTAATACTTCAGCGCTGCTACTATCGTGTAAGTTCAGTGCATAATTATTATCATAATATACTTAGGAACCTAGATTCCGATTCTGTTTGTATGGAAAAAAGTTGCGTTGCTGAGTGCCAGTGCATCGACCTAATTATAATGAATTATTTTTCTGAACCGAATGTAGCCCATTTGTCGCTGTTAGATCGCATAGGGGGAGAGAAAGCCGTGTCTTCAATTGCCACTTGATTATTCTTACAAAAAAAGCGTCTTAATAAAGGAAAACCATTAATGGACAAGCCAGGACTAATTATTGCCAATAAAGGGATGGATTTTTGCCTAGGTAATCGTCCAGGTGAGCGCCGGCCCTGAGTGCACGTCCTTGAGTGCATAATGTATGATGTTAGACACGTAACGTAATTTATGGCAAAACATTTATTTATTCTGCATTTTTCTCCATCTGTTCCTCAACTGCTACCATTTTATCATCTCTCTTTCTTTTTAAACATACAATCAATGTTTCTTTGCATTTTGAATAAGTTGTGTTTTACCATTCCCTGTCAAAAGGATGCAGCACCCAGCCTTGCATCACCTAGGCAACCAGCATCCAATCAAAAGAACGCATTAAGTGTTCCCACTTTCTGCATGTGTTTGTTTGCCGAAGTGAGTGGTGGACTACTCCCTCGCATGGCAGAGAGTCATTTAGATTGTTAATTGTGAAACCTCAGAATTTATTACTTGGGGATTTTTTTTTTTTTTTTTGCAAAAACCACTGCTCACTGCTGTCTGCCAAAATCCACAGCACTCGAGTCACTACCATTGGATTAACGTTACAATGCAGAGTGTAGACTGCCTACAAGTTACAACATATCACTGTAAGCGAGTAGCCTACTACAAATGATAACGTTTGTCCAGCGCACTAAAATCCACTTCAACATGTCACGGGCGGCACATTCTGTTGATGAGTTTCATGCATTCTTCAAATTTACATTTATTTTGGAGAAATTCGCTTGAAAATTGAAAGGGCTCGCGTTGTGTGCAGGGGTGAGAGTTGCTCTTCCGAGGCATACCCCTGCGTACCGGCTATAGAGGACTGTATATCTCTTCCCAGTACGGTGTACTGTCGCGTACCGGCTTACTTTAACCCCTGATAACAGCTTGAGAAAAGTGTCAATAGCTTGAAGGTTGGAAGAATGATAAATCTTGAATAATAATCTTAAGGGCCGATTTAAGTAAAAACAGAAGTAAGGAGTTAGAGTTGGGGGGAGGGGGCAGTGTTTTTGGAAATGGGAGAGGGCGGGACCGCGGTGACCAGGAGCAATGTGTTTCCTGGAGTTTCAACCTGTTGCAAATCAGTTAGTGCATATTTCCTCCAGGCCAACTGGCTTGGCCACTTTCATTTCCCCTGTTCCCCCCGAAACCACAGATGGACCGTGTTGCACAGGCGTCAACATTTCAAACACAGCACATTCACCTCAGTGACCCACCCAGGCTGGGTTTAGCTCTAATTTGTGGTGTCTGATCTATCCAGTACAGTGGTGCTGGACTCTGACCACCATTCAACCTGCTTAGGTTGGTTTGGTTGCTATGCAGGTGTGGGCTTGATAATAATTTGGATAGGAGACCACTTGTGAAAACTGCGTGGTAAAAAGGTATAGTTGTTTTTACATAGAGATCTATTATCTGGGCTACCTCAAAATTTTAATGATTGTCATGATTCAAAATTACCTCAACTTAAATTCAGTTAACTTAAAATTTTTAGGCAGCCCAGAAACTAACTTTTTAAGTTTAAAAACTACAGTGTAAGTTGCTGCTGGAAGTTTCATTGATGGGCCAGCAGGAGGTGGTCTTCCCTCTGGTCAAATAAACCCCAATAGTGATGGGGACACTGTGCTGTAGGAGTCGGCTTAAACCAAGGTCCTGATTCACTGCAGTCATTAAAGATCCCATAACGCTCTTTGACAAGAGAAATGGGGTCCCCAGTGTCCAGTCTGAATTCTCAACCTGGCTCACAACCAGCCATCGAATCATCCTCCGATTTAACTGCTTACGCAAAGTGTCTTCTCCGCCTCAGCAGATGTGTGGTGAGTGTTCTGGTGTAAAATGTCTTCCGTGCATTGCCCAGTAGTGCTACATATTGGTGGTGTTGAAATCAGATCCCCCCCATATGACTGTAAAAGAGCATTAAGTATCTATGGGAAAGTAATATGTAAATGCAACGTTATTCACATATTACATCTGCTTTATTAAATCAACAAATCATGGTCATCAGTAAAATCCTGATCAGGTACAATTAAGTGTTTTGGGTTCAAAACAAAAAGGTTTTCTTAGAATGGCTACATCATCACACAAAAGCTGGTGTCGACTACTGACTGTACAAACTTTCCCACAAGCAGCTTTATGTTCAGTCTGCTGCAATAATCCAGAAGGAAGCAATAGAGCAAGTCAAGTCAAGTCAAGACCCAAATAAGTTCACCTATTACGATGCATGACCACCAGGCCTGAATGCCAGAATCAAGAAAGTTACAGGCTGTTGCATCACTGATTGAAAGTAAGTTCACATTTTGCTTTTGATGCTTTCGTGATTACTCTGGTATTGAGAGACAAAAGAGAGCAAGTCTAGCTCCACAAAACAAGCTTTCACAAATGCCAAATTAGCTTTCAATTTAAACTATACTGTAATTCTGTAGAACAGCATGCTCGGCTAATTAAGGCTTTATATCTCACTGCGACAAACCATCCTTGAATGGAAGCAGAACTAAATCTATCATGAACAATCTTAGAACAAGGCAGAAAAAAAGTTTAAGAAAGAGGAGTTATCATTTTCAAATAGTCCTTTGCACTGCTTTAGTTCACATTTAGCCTGATATCTATTGAAACTAATCCAATCGACAGTAGTGGAGTGGAGGCCATCCAAAGAGTGAGACTTCTTTGCTACCTTCTGGTTAATAACCCTTTCGGTACTAACGGGACACCAGTATTTGTCATTGGAACATATTTGTCCCCACAGTATTGTATCAATTACTGACAGGTTTAGTATGACAATTGATATTGATAAAATTGTACTGTAAGTCAGTAAAATGACATATGCAGTATATCCAATGGGTAACTCTGATTCATATTACTGTATTTGGTATCGAAGGGTTAAAATTATTGTAATGGCTAAATAATACAGTGCTTTTGCATTAGTTGTTATTATGGCCATGATTGATACAATGTCAGCAGGATGTAGACCAGGGATACTCACTCTTACCCGGAATGAGCCGCAGTGGGTGCAGGCTTTCATTCTAACCATGCAGTTACACACCTGATTCTACTTATCAAGGGACTATGGCAAAAGCTTTAAGGGTTGATCAGTAGAATCAGGTGTGCGACAGCTTGGATAGAGTGAAAGCTCGCACCCACTGTGGCTCATTCTGGAAAAGAGTGAGTATCCCTGATGTAGACGGTGGACTTCATCCACTGGGATAAGTAATCAAACTTTTCACTCCCCAAAGGTGCTGTGACGACGGATCCACCGCTGCAAATGAGGGGGCAAGCGGCCAGCAGCCAGGATGACATGCTGAAGCTTCTGCAGGCCATGAAGGACCAAGGAGCTCAGCAGCTGACCAACCTTCAGACCCTGGTCAGCCACCAGCGCCTCCTGGTGGAGAACAACCAGGCACTGCTCCTGCAGATTTCCCGCATCGCCGGCCTGCTGCAAGACCTGTCCAAGAAAATCCCTCCACCCGAAAACACCGGGAAACAAGATCTCGTATCTGCATGAGTCCTCCAGCCAGCCAATCAGCTCACATTCTTCCTCAAAGGGTGGAACGAGACCTGTGCCACGCTTTGAAGACTATAGCATGGGCAGTGCTGATTATTGATTTTATGGCAATTGACTGACCAGCTTGATAATGAAAAGCTACTAAAAGTAGCTAATATATCACACAAGCTTTAGCGCATGAAATGGTTTAGCAATTGTGATTTATGCTCAAACAGCAATTGAATCTTGAGTATGTGAATCATGATGTTTTTACTTTCATATTTACTTAAGCAATCAACGTTCATGCGTTTTTAAAATTTCTCTAGAATCTAATCCCAATGGGTTTTTTCATGTTTTTGTACCAAAAAAGAAATAAATGAATTTGAATGCTCCATCTGTTTGAGTACTCATTCAAAACGAGTTTTGACTGCATGATTAAATATTGTGATTCCTCAAATGCACCTCATGAATTTTGTTGCAGTCCTTAAGCAATACATCCAAATAACTTACTTATTGAACATATTACTTTATTTATTATTGAACCTGTACATGCAGTAGTATCTTCGGCAATGCATAATGTTGAGGGACACATTCATCATGCATTGGGTAAGAGTAGGGAATACACTATTGGAACAACCCTCGTGTCTATCTCATTAGTTCTCCTGTTCCAGCAGTCTACACTAGCTTATCAGTCAGTCGGATTGGCAGTTAATCATTAACTTCCTTGCTTCCTTAATGTGATCAGCTGTGGCCAATCCCTTCTGTTTGGTTGTTCTGTGCATAAATGTTTCTTGTCTTGTCTCAGTCGGCGTTGGATCGACTCATGCTCTAACGATTTACTCGAAATTCTAGTTCTCCTTCTTGATGTCCATTCCAGGCAGCCAAATTATTAGTGAACAAATAATTAGGCACAGTGCCTTCTTCGATGGCCTTCTTCTTCTTCCTCATTATAAACGCCCCCCAGTGGCCCATCTTAGGTCCTGCAACTGGCTCTCCCCCTGCCCAGTTTGTAACAACCATGGGCTAGTCATTGATCTATCAGAGGGCACACACAAAATTCACTGACAAAGTCATCATCAGGTGATTTAGGGCCAGTTTCACAAACATGGTTTAAGCGTAGTCTTGGACTAAGCAGAGTTCTGTATGGAGATTTTCTATTTAAAATTGAATTTAGGATTAAGCTTAATCTGTGTCTGTGAAACCGGCCCTTAGTCTTCCTTTTAACCTGGTTTTTGGACTTTGGGCAGAAACTGACGCATGCAGAGGAAGCCCACACAGGGGACAGAGCGAAAATATGGAGAGAATATATAAGTTCCACATGGAAAGACCCCTGCTACACATCAAGATAACACCAACACAATCCACTATAGATTGTGACATTGGTTTTATAGCAGAGAATATCACAGTACATGGAACTGGAAAACAAAGTAATACCAATACTGGTATGCCACCGTAACCTAGTAGCAAGTTACTTGACCAGTAACTAAAGAATTGCTAGTTAATGCCTTCAGTGGGATTTGGGGCTCTGACTTTCATTTCCAGATGTCAAGCCCTTGAACTAAATTGGTCAAAGGGCTTTACTACTGTTTTCTCTGTGCCTCTTCACTTGCACTTGTTCTGTTTGGCATTTCTCCCAGGGTGCCATTGAAAAATAGAAACAAGCCCTCAATGGAGTTTCCTTGGTTAACTTAAGGTGAAATAGCTTGCTTAGTTACAAAAGAGAATCTACTGGTGTGGTGTTATGAAGCAGCATACGATTTAAAAGCACCAACAACCAAACACATAATTTATGACAAACATGAACGTCTGATTATCTGGTTCCTCTTTATAGGCGTAAATGGCCGAGTGCGTCATTTGGGTTTTTGCCACTTAGTGTGAAACAGTGCCCTGGAAAAGAGCATCTGCTACGTGACAATAATATATTGTAGTCTTAAGAAAACTTTCACCTGGAATCATGAATTATCTTAATGCCAAAAATAACATTAAATCCATGATTCAAAGCCAGAAGGGGGATCAGTAGGCCATGACCCTGTCTATTTTAGCAGGGGTGCCTATCATACCGTTGGCCTCATAGCATAATTACCCAAGTCATTTTTTGGCTTACTGTTGCAATATCAATAAAAATACCAATGTGCTTGCTAAAAATTGTGTTTTTTCTTGTTTTCTGAAAACGTTCAAATTTGACTAAGGCAATTATGCTATTAGGCTAACGATATCAGTGATATCACAAGCATTCTGAAAACAACATTAATCCAGCTAATACGTTGCGAAAAACCATGACATGGCAAAAATTTGCAGATCACAAGTCAGCCTGCTGTTTTGTATTATCATGACAAATAGCAAAAACACCTTTTCTGAAATTTTTACCATGTAAGCTTTAGGCTGTGTACAATGAATTAAGACAATAAAACACCGCAAAATCACTTGTAGATGATGTCTACAGCTCCAATGAAAGCTGATTGGATCACGACAGGTCGGAAGCATAGCCTGTACCTGGTGCCCCAATAGAGGGGGTGCATTTGGGGTTGCTGTCACATTTGGTCTGATCGATGACAATTTTCCAGTACCCAGTTATACAACTGGGTGCAGTGAGGCACTGCAGGAGTGGTTTTTCTCCAAAGACATATTGCAAAAGCTGTGGCAAGGACTTGAACTCAGGACCGTTCAGTCAGGAGTCAAGCACACTTAATCACTGTGCTTCCATATCTCCCAACATCCCATCAAACAGCTACTTGCACTTTGCTAATCAAGGGCTTCAGGATTAAGCAAGAACAACACGCCAAGGATTCTCACGATGAAGCCCAGTCGAAAAACTACACACCTTGATCAAAAAAGGTTTTATTTGGAATCAATGTGACTTACGAAGGTGAAATACATGGCATGGCCGAATCTAATTGAGTATCTGCACTTAGGCTACCGCAGCAGTTAGAGATTGCAGGTAATTATGGTTCTACCTGTCACACATGTAAGCACAAAAGTTCACAATTTTTTTTGAGATGAAAAAACCTTTGAAATAAATAATCTACCTCCAAAAGATACACACTGCAATCATTTGGATCCCAGTTTCTGAGAGACTGCAAGCTTGGGCTCTAAAAGGTTGTACAATTTCCAGCAATCGATTCTACATTTTTAAATTTTGACTGTTGTTTTTCCTGCGACAGACTGGATACCCCCAACGATCAGTTTGAATTCGGCCCTGCAGAGGCAGCCGGAGGTCACCTTGCAGCCCGGGACCCCTCTCATCCTCACCTGTCTGGGCCACGGAGAAGTGATCTGGACCACGGCGCAGTGGAAACACAGTGTTCACGTGAGCGGGAATACCATAGTGGTGCAAAAACCCACCGGAGAGTACACAGGCACTTACGAGTGCGCGTACAAGAACCACAAACACATCTTCTCCAAGATTCACGTCTATGTCAAAGGTATATAGGTTTTAAAATACACCACAAAAATATCTTTGATCCTCGATATTGCATTTTAACATAACTCAGTGACAGCAAGCCACTGGCTGATGACTTAGCAGAATTTGGGAGTTTTCCTCCTTGATTAGGCAAGTTTTGCTTTTTCCGTTTCAATTTATGATATGATTTAGTAGGTTTTGAAAGTGGAGCTATCAGTGGGACATGCGCAGGTAACTGAAAAGAGGCTAAAGGAGGTAACTCATTTATTTTGAAAACTTGACTTAGCAGGTTTTGCAAGTGTACTCCTCAAATGTCCCTGATGACTAGGAAATCCAGATTTCTTTATCCTTATGGGGACATTTGCAGGTCCCTATGAGGAAATTGAGCTATTTTAGGCTTAGGGGTTAAGGTTAGGGTTAGGTATAGGTTTGTACTGTTGAGGGTTAAGATCAGGGAAAGGGGTTATGGAATTCAAGTCTATGGAATGTCCCCACAAGACATGAAAACCTAACGTGTATGTGTGTGTGTGTGCGTGCGTGTAATTGTATTTTTTCAGATCCCCTAAACCTCTTCACACCAGTTCAACCTCTTCCTCCCACGATAATGGAGGGTGGTACCTACCTGTTGCCATGCCGACTGACTGACCCTGCAGCCACTGACTTTACACTGCGTATGGAGAATGGTAGCTCTGCCCCCTCAGGGATGAACTTCACCGCCGACCCCAGAAGCGGCGTCCAGATCCGCAACCTTCGACCCAGAGACAGTGGGCGATATGTCTGCACTGCCCGGATAGGCGAAGTGGAGAAGTGCTCTGGATTCGTTCACATCAGAGTCTCTCAAAGTGAGCCCTTGGCCCTCCTATGTACATTGTAAATCTCCAGGTCAGGGCTGCCTAACTATTTCTAAACACAGCTGCTTCTGCTAATTAGCAGCTCGATGAGATCTTTGACAGTTTAATGATTGTGCTTTATTAGCACTGGAGTGAAACCATCAAGCAAGATAATCTCCAGAAACAGGGTTGGGCAGCCCTGCTCTAGCTGTTAAATGAAGTGAGCTTTGGTAATGTTAAAGTGAACACCGACAGAGAAATAGATCTCCGAATATGATTTGGCAGCTCTCTGCTAGTTGTTGAATGTAGTGAGCTTTGTTAGGGTTGAAGTGAAAACGCTCCAGGATGGCAGATCTCCTGGAACAGGGTCGGGCAGCTCTCCTCCAGCTGTCAAATGAGAGTGCTTTGTTACTATTGGATTGAAACTACCAAGATGGTAGATCTTCAGTAGCAGGTTTTGGTAGCCCCACTCTTGCCCCATTAGCAGGAAAGTGTCCCTGTATCCTGTAATCTATTAACTCTGGTCAGGGGCATCATTTTACCTGAATAGTAGTACAGCTTGTTTTTTTTCCTGACTCATGTGCAAGACAGTGCAAACAGCCACAAACCTCAAGTTCTGCTTTGCCGTATGTGTATCACTCCATGTGTCACAAAAGGGCCCAACAGATTACCAGCTTGGTCAGACACGCTCCTATCTTCCAATCAGAAACTAGTGGTAGAACTTTGAAGACTGTATGTGTTCTATGTTGAGGCTAATTTTGTACACGTGGAGAGGACAGCATGTGTTTTATTTTGTGGCTAATGTTGTACATGTAGAGAGTGTTTAGGATCACTACATGTGCAAGGTAGAACTTGTTCAATGTATACCAAAGTTTCGTCACACACATTTACCACAGAAATACTGTTTAACGCAATTTTGTATCGTTGATAGTGTGCTTGGTAAAATAGTTTTAAATGTCATTTTTTTATTCACTCAAAACTGACTGTTATTAATTCTATTCTTATGAGTTAGTCATACTGGAAGAGTTTACAGTGTGGTCTGTGGTTGTGACAGGAACTTGAATGTTCACGGCAAGTGTGAACTTGGTAAGCAAAGAATGGCTGACGTTAAGCTACACTATCATGAGTTGCAGCGTACCTTATGAAAAATACTAAGTCTGCCAATTCCATAATCAATGTCTGCTAAATGGGGAAACTCTTGAACCAGCAGTTTTATTGATAACTGAAGGGAAATTCACAGAAGTGATTCAAGACACTTTCCAAATCTCAGCCATAAACCTCCCTTCTCAAAAAACACATTAAGAGGACATATTTTTGCAGTACCAGATTTTTTTTTCGCTTATTCAAACCAAATCCTTCACAGAAATGTGTTTCATCATTAGATAGTGCAGTGAGTACCACTGTGTCCTCACAGTAAGGGGCCTTCCAACGAGAAGCTTGCTCTTGCCATGTTTGAGTGAGCTTCCTCCGGGCACTCCAGGCACTCATCCTACAGGTTAAGTTGGCATAGCAGGATAATTGGAGACAAAAATGCCCATCAGTATAACTGTGAGATAGTATGATTTTTGTAATAGATTGGACAACTTTCCAGGGTATGTTCCTGCCTCTCTTCCATCGTGTGCTGTAAAAGGCTCTAGTCATGTGACCCTTACCAGGAATAAGCAGGTTACATAATCGATAGCTGTATCAATAGAATTCCTTTAAAATATCCCCATGTGGTGACCTGAGTGTAACGCTCTACACTTTTGTTCTCTCCAAAAGGGATACGTGACCCTCCCTCAGTGAGCCTGGAAAGAGATGAATATGTGCGTCTCATAGGCGAGGAGTTGGAGATCACCTGCATCACGCGCAACCCAAACTTGAACTATTATGTCACCTGGCACGCCTCCGGCAAGGTGAGAGTTTGGGGAGTTAGCTGGACGCTAAACTGAAAGAAGTATCTATCCCCATCCAACAGCTACTCTGCATCCATACTGACTTTCCAATCTCCCTGGAAACAGGCCAATTTTATCGACTGGACTCAGATATTGGTCACCATGATGATGACTCCTGGTGCTAGGGGTGGCCAGTTCCTGGTATATAGAATCAAGGGTGTCCCAAGGTTCACACTCATATTTTTACCTTCCTCCTAAATGAGGAGCGCCCTCCATAGCTGGAGTGCCACTCAGTAGTGCCAATGGTGAAGGGGCAGTTTGGTAACGAGCCTAGATGTCCATCAGAAGTAGGGAAAATTCTTCTTCAAATTACTTTCTTGTTCTTGTGACAGTCTATGCTGTGTAGCAGATGCAGTGACCTTCTGTAAGCACTTACTGTATGTTACAGCATATATACAAAAAAGAAACTTCACACTCATAAAGTTGTAAAAATTTTCAACTGGGGGTAAATACGTTGTCGAAGACATGACACACATCAACTACGACGTATGTAGCACGTGTGAGCGTACTTTAACCTAAAACCATGTTTTCTCGTGTTCCAAGTCACATGACTATATGAGAGATGTGCAACTGAGCTCACGTTAGCACGTTAGAGTGACATCTCGGAAAACCAAGTTTTTACAGTTAATTATTTGTTGATTTTCAATGCCATGGCTGTCAAACATTCAGCATGAACGTGCCATTGGCATGCTGAACATGGAAACGTCCGTCACTTACGTTGCAAGGGTTATGGGATGCAGTCGACGGACTATCCATGATCTTCGGACACGTCTCCAACAAACTGGCACCACAGCTGACCGACCTCGTTCAGGTAGCCCACGTGTGACGTCAAAAGCAGAAGACCGACAAATTGTCTTATGTCATTTGCATAATCGATTTGTCACTGCAACGTCCACTAGGAATGAATTGTTTAGAGGTCGTGTGACTGCCCAAATCATGTGTAATCGCCTGCGCACTGCTCTTATTCAAGTTGTAACTTAGCATTTTTACTCTTGGACATTTTCGTAGCATTTCCGGTGGAACTGGTTACATTATGAACATTATTTTTATGATACACCATCTTTATTGAGTACAGAATTAAATACAATCATTATTTAAAACCTCATTTCTTGTATGTTCAACTTATCGACCTCCAAACGAGTGTGAAGTTTTTATTTTGGCTGAGTATATAATTTGTAAAACTGGTCACAGCTTTATAAACTTCAAGCAAGCATTTACGGAAATGGAATGGAAATGGAATTTTTGTGAAAACAGTGGAACAGGAATTGAATGGAAATGATAGATGTAGTCACATTGTTTTCCTTGCCAGATATTAAACCCAGAGAACCTAGTGGAACATGATAGGGGAAAGGGAAGCATCCGGAGTGTTTTGAGGATCCCCCATGTGAATGTTTCTCATGCCGGGAACCTTACCTGCATGGCTGAGAACGAGGCCGGCGTCAGCAGTACCTCTGCAAACCTGCAGGTCGTGGGTAAGTCATCGGGTAGAAACATCTCGGATAACTGTGGAAAAAACAGGGGGTAATGAGTGTTATAAATTACTAAAATATTATTTCTTGTACCCCTTTTCTTCTCTCATTTTGAGGATATTTGAGGGATATATATTGGCCGTATATGTTCCGATTTTAGAACGTTTTTGCAACGAAAAATTACTTTCTTAAAAAAAATCTGATGTAAAAACGTTTATCAATCTCGACGGTTAAAGATTTAATTGGCCAGTCAGGCCACCCTAATCCATAAGCATATGCTGTCTAGGACTAAACATGTATACTTTTGAGATTGTTTAGGGTTCTGACATGAAAACTGGATGATAAAAATTGAAATAGAGGAGACATTTCAAGAACAGCCATGGTTCCAGACATCCCAGATCCCTGAGCTGTTTATATTGTATCTGGTTCCTCTGGAAGATCGCCCTTACATACGGCTCTCTCCTGGGCCCTCCGCTGAGAGAAATGGGACCTTCCTGGAGGTGATGGAGGGCAAGGACCTGGAGCTGAGGGTTAGGATGGAAGCGTACCCCGAGATTGAGGCTGCATGGTGGGACACCCCCAAACTATTCAACCACTCACTGGAGCTCCACCAGCATAATTACAGGTGTTTACCTTAATACCTGCTTTCTACCTAATAACCAAATCATTGAGAATCCCATGTTTGACTGTTGCAGAGACGCCAGTAAGAATACGGAATTTATGAAAAGAGCTGCAACATGGATGTAAATGTTCTCAAAATTAAAACTGACAAACTCTGAGCTAACCTCATATTCCCCGTTTTTAAACAATGTGTGCCTGATTTCAGAGAAATTTTGCCTCTGCCCTAACACCTTCAAACCTGCCTTTGGCCCAAGCTAGTGTAAAAATCATGTTTTGTTCTAATACAGTGTTATCTAGCAACATTACTTACCGTTATTATGGGGTTTACAGGCCCTCATCCTTAAGTTGATCTCCTCACACTACAGAAGACTGATCGACATCATCAGTACATCAGCTTGATGCCAACACAATCTATTCAGAATTTTAATAAACTCTGTAGTTGCCATTGATTAGAACTGAGCATTGCTGTCGAACTTCCTGTCCTTCTACAGATACCAAGCAGCCCTGCTCCTGAGGCGGATGCAGTCTGCAGAGCAGGGTCGATATCTCTTCTTCGCTCGGAGCTCCAAAGTCAACTCCTCCATCGCCTTTCATGTTAAGATGTTGCGTAAGTCAACGTGTTAGTATTTAATTCATTTTAGACACACTGTTTTTCCTGATTTCAAATTCCCAGTTCTTGTGAGCTGGTCCAGTTGGTTCGAAGCTGGCAGCCAGATGTCAGAGATAAAAACCTGCCTGGCGAGGTCAAGCTTCATATGGTCAGCAGACCATCACAATGGGCTCTAATTTCTTGGCGCAGCGCAGGGTGGCACTGCGTGGTAATTTCGTCTGGTGCAGTCCGCGCAGTGGTAATTTTGTGCGGTGCAACACCGTGCGCAGCCACTTTGGCAATTTGGTAGACCGACTTGTGCCGAGATGGGTGTGGCGGCGTAGTAGGGGGAGGTGTCACATATTCATCATGACGCAGTGACAATTTCTTGGATAAAGGCCCCGCTGAAAGTGCACAGAGAGCTTGCCAGCTCCAACGTGGTTGATGTTGTTATTTGGCTGACCGGCGCACAGTGCGCACACGTCACCGAAACCTCACAGGCAGGTTTCCAGAATGTCAGGCACATTTCAATGCAATAATTACAGCAACCACTATTTAATGTAACTATCTGACTCAGCAAATAAGTTGTAGTATCTATATCAATTGTCCTGATGTCAGACCAAAGAGACCGATAGAGAGAGAGCATGTGGGCAAGTGAGTGTGTGTGTAGGCTATGTGGGTATGTGTCCTTCAGCTGCTTTCACACAGGACGCGAAACTGAATTTTTCGCATGACTGAATACATTCAAACTCAATGCAAAGACACGTGTATTCGCGTCTTTGCATTGACTTTGAATGTAATCTGTCGTGCGAAAATTCGTTTTGCGTCCAGGGTGCAAGCAGCTTAATACTATTATTGTCACTTGATTAGGATCAAGCCAAATTGAACAGGGGGGTCAATTTTTAAATGTCATCAAATTGATTATATGGTTACATCATTGGAACGGATATCACTTCAAGTTTCTAAAACAGCTGAAATTTTGAAAATATATTGAGAAGGATTTTATGAGCATTTGACTTCAGGGTATTGCCAAAACTCTGCTCGGAACAATTTTGCTCATTCCAGAGCCAGATTTTCAATTCTCTGCTATTTGGTGTTCCTTTCGAATAATACTAATTTTTTTGACCAATTACACTTTGGTAATTCCTCTACTTTCAATACCTTTTAACATTTTTTATAAAAATGAATATTTAATAACCTTAAACGCAAAATGAAATTGCATAATCGATGAAGATGCTGGTGTCCCCGCGACATAATAGATGTTTTTTTTTTTCTTTTAAAATAGTTAAAATTAATTTATTAAAATGAAACTTCATTAAAGTAAGCATTTAAGGATATATAAAAAGACTATGTAATTTTGAAAGAAAATAAGTTAATAGTTTTAAAGTAATATTGGCTGAAAGTTTTTCTCCCCAACATAATTTTTGCTATCTTGGATTCAGTCAGTTCCAGTAATCCAATGTTTTTAATTAATTCGCCTAGAATATAATGAACATATCACTTACTAAATATTGTGATAAGGAACATGACTAAAAATAATTATTTTGAGCTTCAGATTTATGAAGCCACCCCTCAAAGGCACATCAAACAGGCTGGTGTGAATCACCCCCTAAAGGAATATTTCTTGTATCTGGCAGATTAACTTCACAGTTCAACTTAGGGAAAATAAGGAAGTTTTTCTGGAAGCCACCCCCGAAGGAACAGATTTTCACGCTCTGAGGCAGATTTCACTTTGATCCTCCCTCGGGGTGGGTATACATACCGGTCCTGCTCAGGTCTCAGATCAACACTGCACTACTACAGTCAACTATGGTTACTGATAATGCTTCTACGTGTAATTCCTATCGGGCTAGGAAGCAACTCTATTCCTGAGTCATACTGGAGTCAAGAACTCTATACTTGAGAAACAAAAATTGTAAATAGGGGAGACCGGGGCTTGTTGTCACCCTTTTTACACTCTCATTTATTTATTTATTTCTTCAGCCCCCTGAAAAGGGGAAACATACATTAAAACAACATAAAATACGCGCACATCAAGTACATGACTGAACACTAAAAGAAGTTAAACCAGGCAAACAAGTAAAAAAACACATTATAGCATACACGATACAGACTGAAGCCCGAGACCAGTGACTAGATCCACAGGACTAGCGACATGGCACTATTTATGACATAGTTATTAAAACTACGCAGCCTTGCAACATGTCATGAGAATATGGACTGGACTTTCATATTTTTCTTGGAATCAATACATCATATATAAAAAAATGTGTACCAGATGAAAGACCAAAGTCTCAGGTATATATTTTGTATTAATGCATTTTCATATCTTGTGTCAGTGCAGACTTATAAGCAATCAAATAGAGATTGTCACCATGTGACAAGTTGCCCCATCAACGGGTAAGTTGTCACACTAAGATGTCACACTGGATTTTGCAACGAATAAAACAAGGACAAAATGATTGTTGTTATTTTTTTATTTGAAAGTGAATAAATCTTTACATAAAATATTATGCATCATGCATTATGAGACTTATGAAACTTAAACTAGTCCTGGAAGATCTATTAAAAAAACTCAAATAAAACCTGATCCCGTTAGTCAGTCCTGGAACATCCAGTCAGAAAATCTCAAACAAAACTTGACCTAACTAGTCAGACTCCTCCTCTGAGTCGCAGTTCTGGCATACGTAGATTGATTTGCCAGGGGTGCATTCTTCATGGGCCCATCCTTTGCATATTATGCTCTGCACTCAGGTTTCTCCTAGGCGGCTGTTTCCAAATGGCTCTACACCAGGGGGGACAAACTGACCCGTAAAAGGGCCAAGATGCTGCAGGTTTTCACTCCAACAATCCGGAAGCACACCTCATACAACTAATCAGTTGTGCAGGCCTAGATCAGTTGATTAAGTCAGTGCTTTCAGATGTGCTTCTACTTGGTACGATTGAAGACCTGCAACCTCTTGGCCCTTTTACGGGTCAGTTTGACATCCCTGCTCTACACAGACCAGGCACAGGGACTCATCTTCTTCCGATGAGGAGTCATCTGGAGTTTTTCTTTTTGAACCTGCCCTCTGTTTCTTACCTGTGCTTTGCTTTGGTATTTTGGATATGGTTGCCTTGCCTTTCTTTTTGAATACCCATTTTTTCCCTTGTGTCTGCCTTTCATTTTCAAGTGCCTCCTTCACAAGTGTGTCAGTGAAAATAGCAGTTTTTCTCTTCTTTCTCTGCTGGTTAACTTGTTTTCTTCACATGTGACAACTTACCCCCAAATGACTGAGACAAGTTGCCCCAAACTACCATGTTTGCTAATGCTAGCTCTAGCTTAAAGTTAGCTTAAAACAGAACAATGACTGAGGTATGACAGGATGCCTTAATATCTTCGCTAACAAGTCCACATGTACCACAGCTAGGATTTCTATCTGAAAGAAGCTTATTTTAAAATATATAAAGTTAATATTTTTTACTTTGGGTTGTGGAAAATGGATAATTGGTGCTCATCTGAACTTACAATATGTTGTTCTCTTCTCAAACAGGACATGAGACCTGACCATGTAAAGGAAGAAAATTAGTTTTCCACTTTTTAGTTGCGACCTCTAATGGAGAAGATAATTGCAGCGTGACAACTTACCCGTGACAACAAGCCCCGGTCTCCCCCTATGTAAAGATCTAAATTATGGCATAATTTTACAATTGTTATTGGTTATCTATCATGAAATTAAAAAATGTTCAGTTAAAAATGCATTTCTTTTCTTGTTACACCTGTGAAATGCTACGTAAACATCATATCCCCCGACATATGTCCCCCCAACATAAATTCTTTGCTTACATTTCTTGCCATAAAATCCTTTAAAAAATTTTTTTTGATCCCAAACTTTTTTGTTTTACAAGAGAACTATTTTTTTAATCATGTTGTTCATTTTTCAAAGTAAGGAACAGCAGGTTTAGCTGTTGAGAATTTGATGCAAGAAAATAGGTGAAATTTTTCAGTCCCCCCCGACATAATAGTTAAAATAATTTTAGAGATTGATTTGCCACAAAAAACTTGCTCCATCAAATCATTAGTTACAGAGTTACTCGTTACAGAGCAGTTGACCAGACTTGCTCATTTCAACACACAGTTCGAAGTAAAATTTCACAGGTGGCAAGTTAACTATACTAATTTTACATTCTCCATTTGCGCACCAGTAATCCAATTTACTCACTCTTCCCCACTGTGTACTGTCTCACCCAGTTTAGCATTCTGCCATAGAAATGAGCTTATCTGATGTTTCACGGCAATTTCATGCATCCCAACTGTACTTATAGGTTTTTGGGATGTTCGCTATCATGCTAGCTAACTCAAGAGCAATCACAGTTATAGCTAGCTAGAGAAGTTAGGGCAAAAATCAAATCACATTGCTTATATATGGCAACTGTTTACAAAGATTTTCCTTTATTAATTTTATCTGGCGAGCTAGCTATATAATCGAAGGAATAACATAATGTGCAATCGCATACCCAACGGCTATTATAGACTTGAAATAACACGTCCCAGGCGAGCTGTTAATCAAAGTAGGGTTGCGTGGGTGTGATTGCATTGAAAGTGATAAACGATAAGAGGGCTAGTGACCTGCATTTCAGTCAATCACAGACTTCCACCGCAAATTCGCGCTCTCGTGAGTTCAGCTCTGCTTGCTCAGGAGCCAGAAAGGATGACATCAGCAACTTTGGCTATGACCCCTAAGAGCCACTGTGGACTATCGGCACAATATCTAGTCACCAAAATAAATACTCGCATATGGCGACTTGGCGATAAACTATTTATAGCCCTGTATAATATTTAATAACAACTGAGGGTCATCAACGGCCATCGGTATTAGGCTGTTACTTAACAGGGTGACCCGACGACGAGGCTGGGGGCTAGGCCTAGGGCCTGCCGTTAATAACTGAATAAAATAAGCCCACCCCTTCGCTAATTTGCTTGCTTTAAGTAATCAACGCCAAAATTTGCAGATTCAGGTAATTACTGAAAGGTGCAGAGCCATTATTTATCAATAATATGAGGTAAACCTGACGAAGTATGAAGATAAAAACATGATTGTATCGCGCCATGCTGTCATACACAGATACATACAGACATAGGCCTACCAGTCCATGCCTTCTTTCCACCTGCACTTCAGGCAAAGAACTAGATAACTCGGTCGCCACAGGGACCCAGTCGTGCCTCTTCCCGATCCCAATGAGAGATCACTTGCCAATTTTTACTGCCACAATTTTACCGTTTTACTCTTGCTATAACATTAATATGCATCCCTGTACATGATATACATATCATATACATATAAATGTAAATGTGGCTCAAAATGAGCAGAAAACACAAAATCTGCAATAAAATTTTTTTTGGACAAAATGGCCACTGGCGGCATATTGGATGTCGGAAATTGCTGAGAATTGATCTTGAGCATTGCCAAATAAACACCTTTGACTATGCAAATTTAGAGAAAAATCCTATAAACTTTGAAGCCTCCGGAGCCTGGAACAGAAAATCTCTGCGGCGGCGGCCCCGAAACTAAACCAAAGTATCTCCTGACTTTTGTCGTCGGGGAGATACAATGACACCAACAGGAACTTTCTTGACTATTGTTCATTAGCTAAAAGTCTTACAAATGCAATTTGGGATGTTTGAACCTATCTTTCTTTTCAAAATGCAAGGACATCTCAAATAATCCTAATCGATCACCTACCTGTCATATGTCCTCACCTTGCACCTCACAATCAACAGAGTGCTAGCCTTAAGGGGAATAGTTTGTGAACCCTCCAATATCATTTGTGGCCGACTCCGATCGAGAGGCTTGAGAGCATAGGGGCCAAGAGGAAGGAACTCTTGGAAAAAGAAGTTGAGAGATAACTCTGACTCCATAAATGATACCAGCATTTAGTAAGAGGTCTAGAGTAAAATGGCACTTTGACCAATCGTATTATTGACATTCACAAAAACTTAAATGTGTACATCGTACAGCGTACAAACGGGATCAAAAATGGTATATTGTACACCAGAATCGTACAGGTAGGCAGGTCTGCTGACAGTGTTCATCTGGGGTAGAAACTGGTTCCATTGACATCTTGTCACAGAAAGACTGGCTTTCCCTCCGTGACCACCAGACATAGAGTACATAAAAACTCAGTCCAAATTATCTCACAATAAGACAAGTTCAAGTTCCTGCTAGTCAGGACCTCTGTATGTGGAGCATGTTCACGTGGCTTCCATTCTACCTTGAACGATGTAAGCAACAAGAACATCCCTGCTATCGCCGCTGACCCAGGTTCTGGCTATATATCTGGAGTTATTCTCCAGGTACTGAAGTGTAGCTGCCCACTGCTGCTATTTACAGTGGGTTCAAATCAAAGGGAGAATTACTCCACAAGGTTCAATAAAGTAAATCTTATGTCAGTATAACGCGTCTTCACTCATCTGACAGAGAGGCCGAGTGCTATGCTGAGATGGACTAATGGCTCCCTGACCTGCACTACGTTTGGATATCCAGCTCCCAGAATCCACTGGTTCAGGTGTCCTGGCATCCGGAGCACGTATGTATTTAGGCCCTATTGCTGGGATTCCAAGTTAAAGAGGCAATTTGACTGTTAACTTGTGGCAAAGTGCTTGGCAACCTGATTATTATCCATAACGTTTGTCTTTGTCTGTCTTTCCTAGCCAAAGCGCAGTAGCTATTATTATTTAACACCTCATATTTATCTAATTCAAGGGCCTTGGGCTGCAATTGTGAAACAACCAACTTTGACCTCTGACCTAGGCGCAGTGACTCTCACCTTGAAACTTTTGTGCGGGCTGTGTCTCAACAGTTAATAATAGCAGCAGGGTCATTCGATGTCAAATCATCCAGATTTTGAGACATTTTCCAGGTCACTTTCTCAAAAACTTTCGAAAAAATTCACGAGTAAATATTCACACAAAATTAAAAAAAAAAGCCAAATATTAGGCCAGTATCTCCAATAGATTTCAAGTGATAGCCCTTTAAAATTTGAATAATATTTTAAGTTTTTGGCGAACCCATTTTCAGCTAACTTTGGCAACTTATTGCTCCAAACTGATTCCTTATACAAGGCTGAAATTGGGCATATTAATCATATTCATCCCTTCGAGTCCCGGTCGTACCCACTCGCAGGGGTCGGCAGCTTTTTCAGAGTAGCGCACAATTGGCCATCACGCTACAGGGTTTCAAATTGGGAAGGGACTGCCGGATTTGGGATGCAAAATCAGCTTTGTTCGTTGCTCCAGCGCCTCCTGTTGGCCAGACGGGCGCTCGTCAGGAAGACTCTGGGTTTGTTCATGTCCGGGTATCCTCCGCCCTCGTTCTGAACTTGCGAAGATTTAACCAATGAGTGTATAAGAATCAGTGGTTGACAGGCACGTGCTTTGGAGCAGAGCCGTGAACTGTCCTCACTATCCTGTGTTGGCAGCAAGGGGTCGCATACGAGCAAGCTTTGTACATAGTTCACCAATTGGGCATTCCAGATTCAGGTGGGATTGGATGTGCCAAATTTTTAAAAAGAAAAAAAAAAAAACCATATTCATCCCCTAGAATTTGAAAATGCTTCTGTACATCTTGTTCCTTTTTGTATGGTAAAGCCTCAAAATCAGCCGAAAACACAAAACACAAAATGAGACCACATTTCATGGCCTGTAACTTAGGAACTAACTAAGATAAAAGCCTAGAATTCATTTTTTATGATTTTGTGACACATCTCTCTGTAAAAATGCAGTAATCCAAATAATATCATTTGTAAAAAGTTTTTAATGCAGTTATTTTTTATAAGTAAATTTTTTTCAGTTTTGCCCCAAAATGCCCTTTTTTGGGGAAAAAAAAAATGATCATGTCACCAGTTATTCATCTCTTTGAAATTTGTACTGTGCAATCTGATAAATGTGAACAGTGTCTTACAAAAAATCAGAATGGTATTCGGCTTACTTTTTTTTTTGGATGAATTTTTAAAATATATTCCAAAATTATATATTTTTCCTTGACTAAACAGGTATAGGCCTGCTGCAAGTGCTGTTATCTACTAAAAATAAAATAAAGCATTGATTATAAATATTTTTTGAATTTAATACACCATCTAAAAGTATAATACATGACAGGGGTCTTGTCATTGGTTTCATTGTTTTTGTTGGGGATGACTGTTTGGGGATGACATCAGTGCCTCAAACATGCCATGACTTGACTCATCACAAGCTTATGAAGTAATCCTAAATGAGCTCAAACTTGTATTACTGAATTGTGCAATAATAGTTCACATAAAAGGAGGCCGTCTCACTTGGGGATTATTAGATTAATCATGAGCGATGAAATGGTGGGGAGTAATTTACCTTGGTGCAGTATTGGAATCCATTTAGATGATGCATGTCAATCAAGGAAATTTGCAAGAAAGACTGAACTATTGGGACTAGATTCTTTCTCAAGTGAGGATACAGCCTTAATACAGTGGCAGTCTGGTGTTCCGTTGGTTGATTCTGTGTTGTCATTAGAAAATGTTTTTAACTTGCTATCAGAAGAATCAAAGGTACTGTGCAGATCCCAGAAACATTCACCACAAGACAGCAGCAGGCCTATAGGCATTTAGGCAATGAAAATTTTGGAACAATTTAAAAAGTCATAACAAAAAAAGCAAGCTGAACATCATTCAAATTTTTTTTTGTCAGACATTGTTGATATTTATAAGATTGCATAGTACAAATTTGAGATGAATAACTGGTGACATGATCATTTTTTCCCCAAAAAAAGGGCATTTTGGGGCAAAACCGGAAAAATTTACTTAGGAATGATTTCATTAAAATAAACCTTCTACAAATGATATTACTTGGATAACTGCATTTTTAGAGAGATATATCACAAAATCATAAAAAATGAATTCTAGCATTTTATCTTACTTAGTTCCTGAGTTATAGGTCATAAAATGTGGCCTTGTTTTTGGGCATTTTGTGTTTTCTGCTGATTTTGAGGCTTTACCATACAAAGGTGGATCATGATAAACAGAATCTATTTTCCATTTTCAGATTCAAGGGGATGAATATGGCTCGTATGTCCAATTTCAAGTATTGTATAAGCAATAAATTTGGAGCAATAAGTTGCCAAAGTTGGCTGAAAATTGGTTCGCTAAAAAAAAACCAAAATATTTCAGACAGGACACTCAGGTCAGATTTAACCATTTATTTGGAATGACATACATTTGGATTTGGTGGCGACTCTGCTCAAGTGATACTCTGGAACAATCTGAACAAGCATGACACAGACATCCCAGGAGATAACACCCCCCTAGCAGAGCCTTGTTCACTGTTTTAAAATTTCAATAGCGCTTTTCACAGAGACTGTCACAAAGACGCTTTACATTGAGATTAAATAAATTAAAGGGCAGTGCCCCATCCTCCGCAGGCTAACAAAGTCAACTAGAGTAAAATGGCAAAAAAGAGTTCCATTTAAGTCCATCTGAACAGTGGCATTGGTAGCTCCAGGAAGTGGCATGTCAAGGATGGTGCAGAACTGGATCAGGACTGGATCAAGACAGTAGGACAGCAGCAGCCAGCGCTCAAAATGAAATGAAAGACAATACAGTTTACAAACAATTCCAATACCGCACAAAACAATGCCAATACCGTATAAAGACAAGAGTATGACACAAGTACTGCCAAAGACTGTGCCATTAGAAAGGAGGAGGCTGGGAAGGTGGAGGGGATGTTTGTGTAGATCTGTAATGGGTCTTGGTGGGAATGGTAGAGCTTGGCTAGTTGAGATGGAGAGCGGCAGCTTATTTAAAAAGACCCTCAAATTAGGTATGTGACACTGAAGTCCAATGCGATTGGACAAGGGGTGGAGCCAAGACTGACTTCCGTGCCTGTCTGAACTAACACTGACGCTCCATTTCAGACAGGACACTCACGTCAGATTTAACCATTTATTTGGAATGACATACATTTGGATTTGGCGGTGACTCTGCTCAAGTGATACTCTGGAACAATCTGAGCAAGCATGACAGACATCCCTGGAGATCACAACCCCCAAACTCGCGCTCCTGCAGGAAGCAGATGAGCAGAGTCACCCGCGGGGATCTGAACATGACCTGCGTTTCGATCCATTAAATTTTTGGATACGAATAGCAAGCTCATTCTATGATCAAGGAATAGAAGATATGACATTGACTGGAACATTAATAGACAAAATCGATACGCAGCAAGTGTGTTACGTGGGGATAAGCAATGTGAATGCGATGAGCATGTCATACCTTTGAATTCATGCAAGCATGCATGACCTTCTCTTCTGGATGTGGGAGACCAGCGGCAGGCTGAATGCAAGCAGAAGAACATTCGGCAAGTCCCTCATGAGAGACTTGATGCAAAGGAAATATGCTACAAGATATGAGTCTACAAGTGGTAAATACATTGACATTTTAAATTTTAGATGGACAGAAGGTGGATGCAGATAGTGAATCGATATGAATGAAATGCTAGTTCCCCCAAGTTGAACGGATTGGACAATACCCATGAATTTTGCATGCGTTAATTTTCCTAAGGCCCATTACAGTTGACCGACACTAAATTTGAGGTGGCAACACTTCGTGTGAGCATAGAATTAACATTGCAAGAACTACAATTTACCAATTACATACATTATTCACCAGTATTAAGACAGACTTATTTCTGGTATACTCCTGAGGACCAGCGATACAGGGTAAGGATAACAGATGCTGGAACTACAGAGGTAGCCATAGTTGCAGTGCCGATGCGAAAGCAATGTGCGGTGCATAGGATTGGGGGCAGACCATAGCAGTGCTCAGAAAGGAAATTAACAGCAACTAAACTCTGTACATCGCCTTCCCAGAATCGGTCATGAACAGGGGCTCATCTCCTCTTGCATTGGCTCGCCATTTCAGGGACCGAGAAATAGAAGAAGGACAAATGCAGTTCTGGCAATGACCACAGAAGTGCCTTTACTACATTGATCAGTTTTGGAATGTTTGAGGTTGCTAGTGAACATAGTTATCGGAGGAGAAATCAAAAATGGTGAGGTCACATAAAGGATTAAATTTCTCTGAAGGTGTAGTTAATTCCACACATCTAAGAACCCCGAAGAAAGCTGAAAGGCGGACTACTTCCAAGAATACATCTACATAAGGACTAAAACACCCAGCTCTTAAGTGCGATACCAACTTTTCACCAAATAAAGTGTGAGGGAAAAACGCTTATCATTGCCTTTTGGATGAACCTTCTTTAATCCATTATTAGGCAAATGGAGGAATTTCCAAGCAAGCTAGTGACTGAAGGATCTAAACATCTTAAGTGAAACTAGACCCCAGCAATTCATGCTTTAGTAGAACAGGGATGAATTTTATGAAACTCTGAACAACACTAAAAAGGTACAGGTCATGGAAATGATATCTGGCAGAACTGGGATTAAAAACCTGCGCAAGAGGGAAGTACGACCAGCAGCTTCATAAGCTTTTAATGTGATTTGACAATCCAAACCTCCAGAAGCCAAGCAACCCCCAAAACCAAGAGAGGGAGCCGCATCAGTGAAGACTCGAAGGCGACCGATGACTCCGGCCTATCCTTAAGAAAGAACGAAATGCCATTCCAGTGCTTGCGCAACCGTGACCAAAGCGCAAATCAGATTTAACCTTCGTCTAATTTGACAGTTTTTTACAAATTGATTACAGATTGAGAGAGGTCGAGGAGCCGGTACACGAAGGAAGTTCAGTTGCCTCAACAGGGACAACAATTTGCGCTTTGTCATAGACGAAGCCGACGTGCACTCTCCCTAACTTCCCTGATTCTGCACCATTTATCCTGGGGTAGAGACGCTTACATTTTAACTGAGCCAAGAGAAATACCCAAAACTCCAGTTCCTGCGCAGTACCCCAGTTTCTTGAAAACGTCTTTAAGTGTAAAGATGCTGCAACGTGATACGAAATTGGGAAAGTAGTGATGTTACCTCTGATACCGAGGCTCCGAAGCGCGCTTCAAACTCGACAGGGTATCTTTCCGAAGCACTGTGCTGGGGCTTGATTCATATCGGGGAAACCACGTGACTGATGACGTTCAAACCACTTCAGTGCTTCATTCAGACTGAATCAGCTGACCGCTTATGGAGCTTTGAAACATTGGCGCAATTCAAATATATTCAAGATCGACGAAACAGCGCTCAGTTATTATTATTTTTTGAATAAAAATGCCTAAGTCGCACAATCACACCAAGCATACGCCAAGCACAATCAAAAACATAATGTAACGTTTTTTGGACAGCAAATAATGAGGCTGTGGATGTCATTAATGTTAATGCAGTACAATATAATATGAATTATTAAGGAAAGGAAGAAAAACAACACTCACATGAAACAAAGTTAGATTTCAGCTTTAAGTATTTTTCACAATACAATAAAACTCAAAGGGCACACGCAAGGTGCGTCAGCGTCACCTTTGCGAGGCTGTGCAACAATCTCTGTGCCATCAGATGTCAACCCACGTGCTCAATGAATGAAGCTTCGAGTAGCGAACCAATTTTCAATACAATGGCCTAAAAGGGTTGAAAGCTTCATAAAGCCTCGTTTGGCCATCACTATGTGAAATCGCATAAGGCAAAAACCATCTTAAGCAAGTGTTTAAACTTTTATAAACTTTGAGGAAGTTTATTTGCATGTTTCCATCGGCTTTTTCCAATGCGAATTTTCAAAATGTGCATAAAAATAGTGAGATGGAAATGCAATCACTGTGAAACTATTCATACATAAAGAACATTGGATGGACCTACACTACCGCTCAAAAGTTTGGGATCACTTGCAAATTTCTTTGTTTTCCAAAGAAAAATACATTTTCATGCATTTCACAAACATTTTTTTCCATTTCATAAACATTTTTATCTATTTAACAAACGATTTAAATAAATCAGATGATTTTAAAAGAATGATCTGCATTTTTGCATAGAGGCCTATTATCAGCAACTGTCAGTCCTCTGCATCAATCTCCTGATATGGCTGCTAATCCAAGTTAAGCTTTTTATAAGGCTAATTGATTATTAGAAAACCCTTCAGCAAATGTGTTGCACAGCTGAAAACCGTTGAACTAATAAGGGAGCCGAAAGGCAGCTTGGCATTCTTGAGGTTGGTTTAGTACCTGAAGCATCAGCAGTTGTTTGTTTGTTTACAGGCTCAAAATTGCCAGAAAGAAAGAACTTCCTTTAGAGACCCGTCAGTCTATTGTTGCGCTTACAAAAGAAGGCTATTCAATGCGAGAAATAGAAAACTTTAAATCTCTTACCATGCTGTCAACTACTCCCTTCAGAGAGCAGCACAAACTGGCACTAACAAGGACAGAAAAAAGGAGTGGGAGGCCCTGATGCACAACTGTGCAAGGAGACAAATATGTGAGAGTGTGTAGTTTAAGACAAAGATGCCTCACAGGTTGTCAACTAGCAGATGTGCTAAATAGTTCCCCTCAAACACCAGTTTCAGAATTAACAGTGGAGGTGTTTCTTTTTTTGATGAAGGCAAAGTTTGAAGTACATATTCATCATTCTCCATTAAAATCATTATTTCTAACTCAGACAATGTCAGCATCTGTTCATTTGCTATATTTCCTATTCAGACTAATTTCATGTGTGTTTCCTTGGAAAATAAGAAAATTTCCAAGTGACCCCAAACTTTTGAGGGGTAGTGTATACGTCATCTGGTTGTATTACAAATTTGATCTTTGACATTTACTCTATGACCTTGAATACTTTTCTGATCTCGCGCGCAAAAAAAAAAAAAAACATCTGAGAATTTTCCAAGTTTCAAAGCAAAGACGTGATTTAGTATAGTTGTTAATAATGGCAAAAAAAAAAAATGTTCAAATTAGGTCATTGTGACCTACTTATAGTAATTATGCAAGAATTATGTTCGTTCAAAGTCGGTCACTATGACCTAAAAATAATAATAATAATAATAATAATAATAATAATAATAATAAATTTAATTTATATTGCACTTTACATTAAAGAAATCTCAAAGTGCTACAATGAAGTGTAATAAAACAACACAAACCAAACAATGAAACATAGACTAAAAAAGGCTAGGGGAAGGCCTTTGTAAAAAGGTAAGTCTTTAGGCTACACTTAAAAGAATCCACAGTCTGTGGTGCTCTCAGATGGTCAGGGAGAGCATTCCACAGACTGAGACCAGCCGAGCAGAAGGCTCGGTCACCCATGCGATGCAGCTTAGTTCTGGGGACCCTGAGGAGGTTGGCTGTGCTGGAGCGGAGGGTACTGTGAGGAAGTCTGGGGGAAGAGGAGTTCCTTTAGGTAGGCTGGGGCATTTCCATGTACACACTGATGGGTGAGGAGGGAGATCTTATAGTCAATCCTGAGTTCCACAGGGAGCCAGTGCAGTGATTTCAGGATGGGGGTGATATGGTCATATTTGCGCACCCTCATCAGGATCCTAGCAGCGCTGTATATCGACCTGCAGGCTGTATATCAGGTATTCATATTCACCTTCATGGAGATTCCAATCTGTTTGATATAATGGTAAGGCCGAGTGGTTTTTAGTGCCTTGCACATTATGTTTGCTCTTATCTGTGTTTGGGCTGAAATATTGAGTGTAGATACCCTTCCGGCATATGCAACACATTTTTCATCTAACCACAGCCAACCAGCAAAAATATATCAAGATGGCACAATAAATTTGTTTGCTTCCTGCTCATTAGTTTAACCCTTGTGTGCTACAACTAGAGTTCCAGAATATTCTGCCCATCGGCATAGAATGTGTTGCTCATCGGTAAGGTCAACTGCATGGCTGTTTCTGCAAAATTATTCATTCTGGTGGCGTTGTGCTGTCAGCGTTTACCTCAGACAGTGCGTTCATTCATTTAAAAAAGTGGTACTTTTTGCATTTAAAATTTACAAAACCCAAAACCAGTGAAGTTGGCACGTTGTGTAAATCGTAAATAAAAACAGAATACAATGATTTGCAAATCCTTTTCAACCTATATTCAATTGAATACACTGCAAAGACAAGTTACTTAATGTTCCAACAGGTAAACTTTCTCATTTTTTCCAAATATTAGCTCATTTTGAATTTGATGCCTGCAACATGTTTCAAAAAAGCTGGCACAAGTGACAAAAAAGACTGAGAGAGTTGGGGAATGCTCATCAAACACTTATTTGGAACATCCCACAGGTGAATTGGGAACAGGTGGGTGCCATGATTGGGTATAAAAGCAGCCTCCCTGAAATGCTCAGTCACTCACAAACAAGGATGGGGTGAGGGTCACCACTTAGTGAACAAATGCATGAGCTGATTGTCGAACAGTTTAAAAACAACATTCCTTAACGAGCTATTGCAAGAAATTTAGGGATTTCATCATCTACGGTCCGTAATATCGCCAAAAGGTTCAGAGAATCTGGAGAAATCACTGCACGTCAGCGACAAGGCCGAAAACCAACATTGAATGCCTGTGACCTTCGATCCCTCAGGCGGTACTGCATCAAAAACCGACATCAGTGTGTAAAGGACATCACCACATAATAATAATAATAATACATTTTATTTCAAGGCGCCTTTCAAGGCACTCAAGGTCGCCGTACAAAAAAGATAAACATACAACAGTTAAAAAAAAAATTTAAATTGGGGGGGGGGGGGTTGAACAGAGGATCAGAGTGAGAATGCTTGTTTGAACAGGTGGGTTTTGAGGTGAGCAGTGAAGGCTGGCAATGAATCGATGGTTCTGATGTCCGGAGGGAGGGAGTTCCAGAGGCAGGGGGCCGAGCGACTGAATGCTCTAGTGCCCATGGTGGCCATACGAGCGGGGGGAATGGTGAGGTTGATGGTCGAGGATGATCTGAGAGTCCGGAATGGTGTATTTATGAAAAGGAGTTCTGTCAGATATGGGGGGGCGAGGTTATGGAGGGCTTTGAAGGTGAGGAGCAGGATCTTGTATTTGATGCGATGCGTGATAGGAAGCCAGTGGAGCTGCTGGAGAACAGGGGTGATGTGGTGGGAGGAAAGAGTTCTGGTGATGATCCGGGCTGCAGCGTTCTGGACCAGTTGGAGTTTGTGGAGTAACTTGAGGGGAAGGCCAGACAGGAGGGAGTTGCAGTAATCCAGACAAGATTACTGGGCTCAGGAACACTTCAGAAAACCACTGTCAGTAACTACAGTTCGTCGCTACATCTGCAAGTGCAAGTTAAAACTCTACAATGCAAAGCGAAAGCCATTTATCAACAGCACCCAGAAATGCCGCCGGCTTCGCTGGGCCCAAGCTCATCTAAGATGGACTGATGCAAAGTGGAAAAGTGTTCTGTTGTCTGACAAGTCCACATTTCAAATTGTTTTTGATAACTGTGGACGTCGTGTCCTCCGGACCAAAGAGGAAAAGAACCATTCGGACTGTTATAGGCGCTAAGTTCAAAAGCCAGCATCTGTGATGGTATGGGGGTGTATTAGAGCCCAAGGCATGGGCAACTTACACATATGTGAAGGCATCATTAATGCTAAAAGGTACATACAGGTTTTGGAGCAACATATGTTGCCATCCAAGCAACGTCTTTTTCACGGACGCCCCTGCTTATTTCAGCAAGACAATGCCAAGCCACATTCTGCATGTGTTACAACAGCATGGCTCCGTAGTAAAAGAGTGCGGGTACTAGACTGGCCTGCCTGTAGTCCAGACCAGTCTCCCATTGAAAATGTGTGGCACATTATGAAGCGTAAAATACGACAACGGAGACCCCGGACTGTTGAACAACTTAAGCTGTACATCAAGCAAGAATGGGAAAGTGTTCCACCTGAAAAGCTTCAAAAATTAGTCTCCTCAGTTCCCAAACGTTTACTGTGTGTCATTGAAAGGAAAGGCGATGTAACACAGTGGTAAAAAAACCAACTTCACTGGTTTTGGGTTTTGTACATAACCATGCTAGCCTCAAGGACCCGCAGTATTCCAGAACTATCTAATGCAGTGGTGTCTAACCATGTGGAAGACCAGTAGTATGCAGATTTTTATTTTTGTGACATTACTGGAATCCAAGTGTATTTATGAGTGAAATTAGTAGGTCTGGTGATTTAAAATGAGCTCCATTGGAGTTACAGGAGGTATTCTGGAGTGGATTCAAAACTGGTTAGAGGACAGAACACAAAGAGTGGTGGTCAGTGGTGTCTCATCTGAGCTAGGTATGGTGGGGAGTGGCATCCCCCAGGGATCGGTATTGGGACCCCTGCTGTTCCTCATCTACATTAATGACCTTGAGGGGAATATTGAGAGCAGATTAGTTAAATTTGGAGATGATATTAAATTGGGGGGTTTGGCAAATAGTTAAGAGTCCACTTAAGTGATTCAGGATGATTTGGATAGAATCCAGAATTGGGCAGAAATGTGGCAAATGAAATTTAATGTAGCAAAATGTAAAGTTATACATGTAGGTGATAAAAACATTAGACGGGATTACTTCATGGGAGGTTTAAAACTGGAATGTGCTCCACACAAGAAAGATCTGGGAGTGATTGTTGACTTAACCCACACAGGTTCTTGCCATTGTGCCGTAGCAGTTAAAAAAGCCAATCGGATGCTGGGATACATTGCCAAAAGTATTGAGTACAAATCTAAGGAGGTGATGCTTCTTTTGTACAACACATTTGTCAGACCACATCTGGAGTACTGTGTACAGTTCTGGGGACCATACTTTAAGAAACATATAGAGGCTCCAGAGAATGTTCAGTGAAGAGCCACTCAGCTAATTCCGGGTATAAAAGATGAAAGCTATGAGAAGAGGCTGAAGATCCTTAATCTCTTTAGTCTTAGGAAAAGGAGACAAAGGGGTGATTTGATTGAGGTCTTTAAATATGTTAAAGGGATTAACAAAGTTAATTATGTAGGATTCCTTCGACCAAGTGTTGTGAGTAGAACTCGGGGTCAAAAATCGAAGTTGACCAAAGGTAAATTTAGCACTGATATTCGGAAATATTTCTTCACCCAAAGAGTAATTTCAATGTGGAATAGCTTGCCTGACCATATTGTTGAGGCAGAGACCTTGGGGGTTTTCAAGAGCAGGCTTGACTTAAAGCTAGATACCACAGAGTCATTGAGTATCTGAAGGCATGTATTCACAATAGTATAAAGAAACTGGCGAGCGTAGTTGGGCTGAATGGCCTGTTCTCGCCATTTATGTTATTTTATGTTTTGTAATTCAGCAAGACAGAGTGTAGTGAACCCCATACTTTTCAGATGTTGCAGCTATTGCGTATGGGCCTGGGCTGACTAGGCCCAACCTGCTGAAAGGAGGTTTTGCAGGGTATATGTAAATTTGCCCACAACCCCATTTGAACCATCTTCTGGTTATATGTACCTACTTCTAGGACTGCCCAGAAAATAGATTTGTAATGTGAAATTTGCATACAGGAAGTGAACTGTGACCTATTTAGTGATTTCAAGATTTTTGTGGGACAAGGCCCCGAAAAGTCCATGTTGAAACCCATAAATGAATGTTCTGAAAAAAATCAGATGATTTTCAATGGTTACACAACAACATGACAGACATTTTTATACCAAACATAAGTATATGTGTGAAAAACTGAAGAAGTTTCAGACAATTTTCCATTGAAAAATGTATCTGTCTTGACCAAAATTGATGCAAAACCAAGCTGCAACACACCTGATTCTAGTAATCAAGGCCTTAACAAACATTCCAGAGGTTGATAAGTAGAATCAGGTGTGTAGCAGCTTGTTTGGTATGAGAGCCTGCACCCACAGTGGCTCTTTCTGGAAAAGGTTCCCCACCCCTGGTATACAACAATGTTGAATGCTTTGTGGTTCACAAAATTACTGAAGTGTGACCACAAGCGCAGACTACGCTTTGCTCAGTGGAGTAAAAACAAGGCCTAATAGATATAGAACCTATACAATGTACAACAGTTTATGAAAACATTTAAATGGCTTTTCTGAGAAATATATAGTATATAAATGGCTTGAATTCACCACCATTAACTGCACTTATCACAATTACAGGTGTATCCTGAAAGTGTCATTATATCCTAATAAATTAACATACAACTATATACTTTAAATAGTAACAATCAATATTTGTCTAGTCTTAAAAGCACAATTGCGTTTCAGATGTATTGTCGTTATGATCCAGAATGATCTGGAAGGCCAATATCTCGTCAATCATGTACATATACTCTAAGACTCTAAGATTTGGATAAGTATCTATAACAAGCATTTCATGTTTATTATTTAGTGACCTATTTTGCCACCCAAAGGAGATAATGATAATTTCTAAATACAGGGATGGTTCCAATTTTCGTAATCCGGATCCATGTTTTCGGTCTCGGAATTTAACAATACTTGCACATTATTTGGCCAACTATATGAGGCGATATTTGTGAAAATATCTTAAGTGTGTTTTCATAGGAACCTGGTTGATTTTCAAGATGAACTTTACGTTTTGCATCAATTTTGGTTAAGACAGATGCATTTTTCAATGGAAAATTGTCTGAAACTTCTTCAGTTTTTCACACATATTAGCTGCTACCCGCTACCCGGAGTGAAATTTTTTTTTGCGTGTCTGACCGTTTTTCAAAAATTGGGTGAGGTCAAGTCCTTCCTGGTGTCCAAGTGGATATTCACACCAAATTTGGTGATAATCGGTTGAGAAATGTAGGAGAAAACCGTGTACATACACACAGACAGACAGACAGACATCAGTCTCAAATATATTATAGATTATAGATTTGGTATCAAAATGTCCGTTATTTTGTTGTGTAGCCATTAAAAATCATGAGATTTTTCAGAACAATCATTTATGGGTTTCAATATGGACTTTTCGAGGCCTTGTCCCCCAAAAATCTTGAAAACACTAAATAGGTCACAGTTCACTTCCTGTATGCAAATTTCACATTTCAAATCTATTGTCTGGACAGTCCCACAAGTAGGTACATGGGCCTGTCCACAGAAATGGGGTACATATGACACACAAGACGAAAAATAAACCAATAAAGGAGAAAAAAGATTCAACCTAATAAGTCACTAAAGGGACCTTGAATAACTTTCTGCAGTCGTAAGGATAATATCAGCAAAGATGACATTGGAACTCACAGTTGAAATGGTCATGGCAACACCGATTTACGTATGTAACAAGACAGATATTTCAACCTAAAATCAACAAAAAAATGCTTATTAGAAGTAGGTGAAAACATTAATTTATTCTAAAAGTTATAAAAACAATAACACTGATAAAAAATACATTGAGTAATATTAAAAATCAAATTTTCTTTCAGATTTGCAATTTGTGGATTTCCCGCTTGCAAATTCTGGCACATAGTGTTTTTCAACACTCAAAGCAAACACCTTGCAAAGTTAAAAATTTAGCTAAATGAACTCCATTGAACATCAGTAACATCAATCAATAAAAAAACCTAACATAAATCAACACCACAACTAACAATATTCGTTTTCCAAAACTAGCTGAAAGGTATTACGTATGTAACTGGACAGATGAGATAAACTGCAGAGACATTTCCTCGAAAATAATATAATTTACTCCCACGTGGCATATGGTTTAAATATGCAAGACAGATTGCATTCAAATTCAATGCAAAGGCGCCAATACGCGTGTTTCACGTGATCTGTCGTGCGAAAAATTCGTTCGCGTCCAGTGTGAAAGCGGCTTTATTGTTAACATTCGCAACGATATTTTCGGGTAAAGAAATAATTAAACAATTAAGAACGACAAAAACAACGATTAAAAACGTTATTTTGATGAACATACATTCGGATTCAACATTTATAACAACATAACCATATGGAATATCTTATTTATTTTGAAATAATTAATCGGAACAATGACATGGAATTAGAAAACAATTGGCCAGGGAGGTGCTGAACTATTTTCTGATTCCCTTTTTATTTATTGGGGTGGCGTAGCATTTGGTCTAATCGTAATAGTCTGCGCATGACCTCCGGTGCAATTCCCACAGACGGGTCTGAAGCAATTGCAGCAGGTGACGCGTCTTATCTTGTGATACAGCTCTTCCGTTTTGGTGCCAGTGTATCCTGCTGCTGCTGCTGGCTCAAACTTTTTGCCAGTGCTGCCCAATAAAATAAAATAATTCTAGACTACTCTACTCCACCAACTCTGACAGGGGCATCGGTTAGTTGCTAGGCAAAAAAAGATACATTTTTCGAAAAAAAATTACAGCCGCAAAACTGTACAGTCAGTGAGACTGTCTAATGGCAGAAATAGGTAGATTTGGTGATATTTTATGCTCCGTAGGTGTAATCTATATAAAAAGTCGGCGAATTTGCTCCATGTTTGCAGTCCAATCTGAGACTTCAAAGTGCATTATTCGCCCAAACTATTGTGTTGATTATGTCAAATAAATGATGTGATCATTGCTCATTTTCTATTACGTTCGTAACAGTACTTACGTAAGTAATATTCGTGACAGATTCAGAGAAAATCATTCCAGCAGTGAAGACGATGCTTGCATGACCTTCAAGCAATGGCGTCAACGTCGAGGCGCACACGCATATTTAGTATTCAGCTGTGACTGAGTTCACAGTCGAAGATTCGCATGAATTTTTCTTGTTTAGGTGGGGTTACGAACGTAATATTTTTTGGACAGACTCGCTACGCAAAATTTTGAACAATCGTTGAAAGAAATCAGAAGGAAAGAGAACCGAAATCAATAATTATATCGTATATCAACAAATGGATTCCTACTTTTCGTACATGTATGGGTGGTTATTTCCGCAAATATATCCCAATCTGACCCATTTTTATGTTCGTAACTGCAAGGACAGACGATGGTTACGAACGTAAGCTTTTCAAATTAGGGTGTCATTAAATTTTTTTTAGAAAACGAAGAGAAACTAAAAGAAAATAAGTTATTTATTCAAGCTGACAACTTTACTCAAAATAAGGGTGCCCTTTGATGGGCTGAAACCGCCCTGATATGAACTACATCTACAATGTCACAAACAATGTCAAAAACCAGTGTGGACATTTTCTTCTTTCTGCAAGTAAAAATAAAACTAGGCAAAGCATTACTTCAAAAATGTTCTATTATATCTTTGTCATATGTATAACACAATAAACATACAATTCAGTGAATTGTCGAACACTGTAACATGTTATTTAACCGTTAATGTACCATGCCCCTTAGGTACCCCATTTCTGTGGACAGGCCACATATAACCTGAAGATGGTTCAAATGGGGCAGTCGGCAAATTTGCCTATACTCAGCAAAACCTCCTTTACAGCTATGCTCATCTATCGTCCCAAGCTGGTTGTAACAATGGTCCAAGATTGGACACTTCCATCTGGTCATAGCTGGTCTGTTGGTTGCTGGTTGATCTCCTGCTGGGCAAAGCTGGTAATGAGATATTAGCTTGTACAGTTATCTGTTGGTCCAGTTGGTGGACGAGCTGACTACACAGGTTGACCAGCTTTAAGTGTCCAAGACACAGCGTAACTGGGATTGACCATCTTCTGGTTTTGGCACAAATTTTCACAGGGTTGTCTTGTTGAAGGGTGCCTCTTGATTTTCATCAATCACTTAGGGAAATTGAATCCTCACTTAACTCAGCTCATGCAGTTTTGGATCTAAAGTTGTGTGTGAAAGCAAGAACCAGCGGCTCTCTAGCCATCAGAGTTCACCATTCTGAGCATTGGTCCATGGTCCATGGATTCAACTCATCCACTCACCTACTGCATAGAGGGAGTTCCTCATTTTAGATTTCAATGGCTATGTCCAATGGTGGGCAACGCTCCTATCAATGCGTTTTTCTGTCAGGGAATGCTCCCTTAGATCCTTGCTGTTTGGCTATAGTGCTTCACCTGCCTTAGGTCTGGAATCACCCAAAGCAGGATAGAACACCAACAGTGGCACCTCGAGAAGGATGTGTCTCTAAACCACACAGCACAACCTTGGACTAGGATAGGTTATGTGTTCACTTCACTAGCCGCTGGTGGATTGAATCATAGGGATTAATTACCCGACCACCTTACCACAACTGGACATCACAAATTGGCAGAAGTGTAAAATCCATGCCCCAAAAGTTTTTTCCCATTTTTCTCCAGTTTCAATCACTTGTATTTGTGAAATGTCCTTTAGCTGAGGGGTAAGAGATTAATAGTCAAAATGGAGGGGTAAGAATATGTAGTCGAAGCATCAGGCTGAATTCTTTAAGAAGAAAGTGTCACAAAAACATTTGAGGATACGACCACATGACTTTCCCGCTTGACTAATAAGTGGAAAAAACAGGCAAAAACAAACAAAAGAGTAAGTCCCCCCGTTCCCTTTGTGGCTGTGGGGTCATTTGATTGGTCCTGATTTCAGCATGTCCCGCCCCCTCCCTCAGGTGCTCAGACAATGAAACCCAGGGGGTGGAGCCTCTTGAGGCAGAGGTGGAGACTGTGCGGAATGAAGAGTTTGGGGCTGCAGAGGTGATGAGCACACTGACCCTTCCACTGTCTGACCTCACGGCGACCGTGGAGTGTGTGGCCGTTAACTCTGTCGGGACAAGCCGGGACAACCTCGTCATGGATGTGTCCCGTAAGGCTGTGCATGTTCTTCTCTCTGAAGAGATTATATGGTCTGGTTCGTGGAGAGATGCATGGTTTGCATGGTACTGCCAGTTTTGTGCATTTTATTACGTCCTCCGTGGACCTACTGTAAATCATAAAGCGTGCATGATCTTGAAATATCCATGAAAATATGATGTCTACCTCACGAATGTTTAATTGGCAATGAAAAAATGGACAAGCCCTGTTAAAAGGCTCAATTGCTTAATCGTCTCTTCTGCAGAAGTGTGGATGTATAAGGTCCTCACGCCATCTCTGGCTGGAGCAGCCAGCCTGCTGTTACTCCTGACGGTCATCCTCCTGTACAAGTACAAACAGGTAGGCCACCTGCCACAGAGGAAAATTTATTCAGCTCAATACATTTGCTTTACATGTAATGTAAACTGCTTTACATTTACGACAAGTTCCTGTGCCCTCCCCTAACGAATATACGGCAAGGGTTTAAAATAGTCACATATACCAAATTTGCATGATTTTCAGATGCTCCCTCGTTGGGTTTATGATTCTAAAATAAAGTGCAATGACTCAGTCACGGGGCTGGTGTGAGAAATGAGTCATTGTGGTGAGGTACTGACTGTAAGTAGGTCTTTAATTATGCCCGTATGCCTTTAATTAAGCCTGATTATGCCTGTACGGCCCATGCAGTGAAGTGAGGCTGTACAAACTGCTGGGCTGGTGCTTGCATTTTAATGGCTCTGAACATTAAGGGCAGTTGGAGATTAGGTTAGATTGGTTGTTATAAGAATAAATACACAAGAGTGACCTTTTGGGTTAAATTGCCGATATTGGTCAGTACCGGTGCAATAAATTTGGTTATTACAGAAAAGTTTTGACGTAGGTGACATGAAATAACATGTAAGCAGTAGTCTTAAATTTTGAAGTGGCGTGTCTTTCTTAGCTGAATGAAATCATTCCACGTCATGAAAACCTATTGTGCAATTGAATACTTGAGTTTCTAAAGGGCCAAACTCCAAGAAACACTCTTTGTCAAGAAAGGGAAAATTTGATTCATTTTTTTTCACAATATGTTATGACCCATATATTTTTAGTTTCTTTCTTTTATTGGGGTACTTTTGACTGAAATAACAAGAAAGTTCCCCTTTTTGTTATAAGATATGCAAACCTCTAATTCATTGCATATGGGCCCTTTGGAAACTCAATGATTCCATTACGATCCAAGGTCATTAACATAAAAGCTTCATAGTCACTCTATAAAAGTAGATACAGTACTTTAAAGCGCTCACATGCAATTAATAATACAACCCCAATTCCAAAATAGTTGGGACGAAGTGTAAATTGTGAATAAAATCAAAATGCAATGACTTTCAGATCACATGGGCCAATATGTTATTTACTATAGAACATACATAACATTTCAAATGTTGAAACTGTGACATTTTACATTTTCATCCACAGAATGAGCTTATTTCAAATTTTCTGGCTGCAACAGGTCTCAAAAAATTTGGGACACAGTCAACAAAAGGGTTGAAAATGCAATTAATATATAGTAGAATCAGCTGAAAGAACATTTAGCAAGTAATTAAGTTAACTGGCATCAGGTCTGTAGCATGATTGGCTATAAAAGGGATGTCTTGGAGAGGCTGAGTCTCTCAGAAGTAAAATTGACCAGAGGCTCTCAAACCTGTGAACAATGCATAAAAAATTGTGGAATACTTTAAAAACAATGTTCCTCAACGTCAAATTGCAAAGGCTTTGAAGGTCTCATCATCGACAGTACATGACATCAACAAAAGATTCGGAGAAACTGGAAAAATCTCTGTGCGTAAGGGACTAGGCTGAAGACCTTTGCTGGATGCCCGTGATGTTCGAGCCCTCAGACGCCACTGAATCACTCACTTGCATGATTCTGTCATTGACATTACTAAATGGGCCCAGGAATACTTCAAGAAACCACTGTCTGTCAACACAGTCCGCCATGTCATCCACAGATGCCACCTAAAATATCATGCAAAACAGACGCCATTGTTGAGTATGATCCAGAAGTGCCGCTGTGTTCTGTGGGCCAAGGCTGGACTGCAAAAATGGACTGTAGCAAAGTGGCAGTGTCCTGTGGTCAGACGAGTCCAAATGTGACATTCTTGTTGGAAATCATGGGCGTCGTGTACTTCGGGACAAAGAGGAAAAAGACCACCCTTCCTGTTATCAGTGTTCAGTTCAAAAGCCAGCATCTCTGATGGTATGGGGATGCATTAGTGAATATGGTGTGGGACACTTGCATGTTTTAAAAAGCACCATGAATGCTGAAAGGTATATAAAGTTTTTAGAGCAACATATGCTCCCCTCCAGATGACATCTATTCCAGGGAAGGCCTTGTGTATTTCAGCAGGACAATGCAAAACAACATACTGCAGCTATTACAACAGCATGGCTTCGTAGTAGAAGAGTCCATGTGCTGAACTGGCCTGCCTGCAGTCTTGATCGTTCACCGATTGTGGCGGTGTGTGGTGCATAATTAAACAAAAAGTCAGTCAAAGGAGACTCAAAACTCTCCAGCAGCTGGAAGCCTGTATTAAACAATAGTGGGATCAAATTCCAATGGCTAAACTCATGAGACTTGTCTCCTCAATGCCCAGACGCCTCCACTCCGTGTTCAAAAGAAGAGGGGATGCTACACCATGGTAAACAGGCCCCTGTCCCAACTTTTTTGAGACCTGTAGCGGCCATCAAATTTGAAATGAGCTAATTTTATGGATAAAATTATGAAATTTCTCAGTTTCAATATTTGCCCTGTTATCTCTGTTCTACTGAGAATAAAATACTGGCTGGTATGATTTGAAAGTTATTGCGTTTTAATTTTATTCACAATTTGCACTTTGTCCCAACTATTTCTGAATTGGGGTTGTATTACTGCTGTTCCATGTAGTATACATCATTGATACACACTTTTTTCCAGTTACAAGTAAACTATAAAGGTATGAGCTGCATTGTGTAACAATTCGTATTTGACAGTGCTGAACCAATTCTGTGCGATTGAAAATGACCAGCGGTTCTGTTGCCAGGCGGTAAATGGTTGCAGCCCATTGTGTGTTTGGTGTTTGCCAACTAAGGCATGAGTCCTGAGGACATTTAATTCACTTAAATGCAGACACGACTTCCTGTGACAACTATTTCTGCATACCCTTCAAACTAGTGAGTTGGCACTTTTTAAACAGTCAACAACCCCGAACTTCATCCCCCACCCGCACCGTACTTCTTATTTTACAGAAACCACGATACGAGATCCGGTGGAAGATTATTGAGGCCAGTGAGGGAAACCACTACACCTTTATTGACCCCTCCCAGCTTCCATACAATGAGAAATGGGAGTTCCCCCGGGATAAGCTCAAACTGGGTACGGATGATTCATTTATAGTTAATCTATTAATTATGTTAAAATTATCGGTTAGTTTATTTAGCTAAATGGTGACAATCCACTGCACAATGAAAAGGATAACTTGTTGTACAATTTTGGAAAGCGTATTTAACATTTACACCAGTCATTCTCATTTCTGTCATTTAGATATGTAATGCATTTGGGAAGACATTTTTTTTTCTCCCAAGTTACAGAAAAAAAGAGATATTTGTGTTTAATCTGGAAAACTTGCACATAAAATAATGACTTTAATTGTCCCTTTTTGCATCCGAACTGGAACAAGTGAAAAGGTTCAGATTATATATCAGGAGGAGGTGACACAAATGCCCTCTTGCTGAAAAGAGAAAGTTTTTACATTTTCACCCTCCAGACTCTTGTACCTAGAGGACTCAATCAAGAAATTGATCTCAAACCTTTCCTTTGATCACCTTTTATACTACATTGGCGGAATATCTTGTTGCTTTTTTAAGAAGGTTTTGATGCCTATATTGTGATGCACCTTGGTATCTAAAGATGTATGTTTCTTTTTACGTACAATTTTCACAATAGAGTGGGTGGCTCTACTTTTTTGGTGTAACTATACCTATTTATTCCTTTTGTGTCTATGTGATATATGTTTGAATTTTGAATTTGAATTTTTAGTCTCCTTCCTTATTGGAGATTATAATTATTCCTGTCATCTTATTGGCGGGGATAATGTATAAATATGGGTGTGTACCCCCCCCCCTTTTTGAGAATTGCTGACCAGACGAAGATCCAAGTCGGATCGAAACGTTGTCATTTTATAATTAATAAAGTTTTCTTTGGTGACCTGGAGTAAGGGTGCAGGCGTCTTCTCCTTTCTCAATTTACGCATTTTCTTTGATAGCCTTGCACCTATATGCGATGTGCGTGTAACTTTTGCTTTGTATCAGATTATATATCAGTCATTAGATGGGTAAATTTTATTTACCTACATAGTTCCACCCCAGGGACTATGATAATCCTCTTGAAAACTGATGGCTTATTATCAGTTGTTCCTATTTTCGGTGTGCTGAGTTAAAATAAAGATTTCCTGTTCCAGGGAAGGTGCTGGGAGCGGGTGCATTTGGGAAAGTTGTGGAAGCCATGGCATACGGCTTGGGAAAGGAGGACAATGTGCTCCGTGTCGCTGTAAAGATGCTCAAACGTGAGTTGACCTTCTGCGAGTATGAGAACATTTCCCAATAAGATCTGCTTTAAAAATGCTCGGGATGGTAAGATGGAATCAAGAGCTATTTCCATGTTTCGGCCTTTATTAAAGAATGGCTTCTTTCATGAAGTTGTGAAATTAAAACAGATGAGGGAAAAGTTTGTGGAAAGGACACTTCTGCGGAAAAGTGCTGATTATATCACAATTTTTTTTAATGATGAAGGCATATTTAGTTAATTTGGACAAAAATGGGACTCCATGCAGACATTATTAAATTTGCAACTGCTTTCGAGTCTCAGTGAAGGACGTTGCTCCTGCAGATCTACTTTGCTGTTGGTTATCACTCCAACCCTAATTTTGAATGCCTAATTCAACTAAGCTTTGATAAATGCTGGAGTGAAAACCTGCAGGATGATAAATATCCAGGAACATGGCTGGGCAGCCCTGTAGTAGCCATTGAATTAGGCTGAGTTCTTTGTCAGGGTTTGGAGTGAAAACTTGAGACAGCAGATCTCCTGGAACAGGATTGGGTAGCTTTACTCGAGCTTTTGGAACAGGAAAGGACAGCCCTACTCCATCTGTTGAATGAGGTGTGCTTTATTAAGGTTGGAATGAAAACTTACAGGTGGTAGATCTCCAGGAACCGGGTTGGACAGCCCTGCTCTAGGAGTTGAATGAGGTGTGCTTAATTAGGGTAGGAGTGGAAATGCATGGGAGAGTGGTTCTCTAGGAACAGGGTTTGGCAGCCTTGCCCTAACTGATGAATAAGGTGTTCTTTGCTAGACTAGGAGTAAAAACCTACATCTCCAGGAACAGGGTTGAACAGCTCTATTATAAATGTTGAATTAGAAGTTTTTTGCCAGGGTAGGAGTGAAAACCCATAATACACTAGATCCTTAGGAACAGGGTTGAGCAGCTGTTTTACTGATGTTGAATTAGGGGTTCTTCGTTGGGGTTGGAGTGCAAACTTACGAGATGTACGTGCTCCCAAAGCTGGGTTGGCCACCACAGATGCGGGAAATTGTGAGAGAGAATTTTGTGGCGTGGAAGGTGTAAAGGTGAATTGTCTGGTTCTGCCTCTGCAGCAACAGCTCATTCTGAGGAGAGAGAGGCACTGATGTGTGAACTGAAGATCCTCAGCCACCTGGGCCAGCACAGGAACATTGTCAACCTGCTGGGCGCCTGCACCTGCGGAGGTAAGGCCGCGGGATGACCCACGCCACAATAAAGTAGCGGTCCTGCCTCGTGTTTGAGTCACCCATGAACTCAGCTAATTCTAATGAATAGGTTTATCTCGTCTGAAGAATTAGATGGACTAGTACTGTGTCCGTTCAAAATGTGCCTGTTTGGAACAGGCCAGTAGCTTGGCTTCAGGTATTGCTGCTTGCAGCTTTCTTAAGATTCTCGCGAGAACTGCTCAGCCAAACTTTTGTACTCTGCGTGGTAACTGCACTTCCTTGGGTCCTTTGTAATACAAATGCCAAGTTTGAAGTCGATCGGCTGAACAGTCGATGATAAAATTGATGGAAAGACATGCAGTCAGGCAGACAGAGACATCTCCATCTCATTGACGACCTCTTGATGCTATTTTCAATCCCAGGTCCGGTGCTGGTGATTACCGAGTACTGTAGTCATGGTGACCTACTTAACTATCTACGGAGCAGAGCGGAGTCATTCCTGAGCTTCCAGGCGAATGGGCTGGGTGCACCGCAGCACAGCGGCGACTACACAAACCTCTCTGGCAAACGACTGTACATTCGAAGGTATCTGGAGCTAGTTACTATTTGAAAGCAAGAGCACTTAGACAGCGCAGCCCCACCGCCACGCCAAGACAACTCTGTGCATTAGTTATTTTCGTTGGCTGATTTAGGGTGTTGTTGCATTGGACAAGCACACCTGACGCTCTCAGTCAAGCACTTGAGTCCCTGTATTATTTAAGGGTACAGTCTGCAATTGATGTTGGTGAACCACTGAATCAAATGACACAGCCCTTTGGCTTGGCCTCTCGGATAAAGCTTGCATTTCCAGATGAAGGTAAGGATAGTTATCCTCCAAAAAAGCTTAAGTGCACAAAAAGCTTTTCTATTGACACCACAGGTCCTAGATAGAGCGAGAGAGTTTCCACATCAGAGTCCCAGAAAATCTAATCATGGAGCCATTTTGTTTCCTTGGCATTATCGGGCACCGTCTTAACGTGAATGAATTTCTCTGTTTTCTCGTTTCTCGTGTCCTCACATTTTTCCCTGTTATGGGATTGTTGTTTTTTTAACCAAAGATGAATACGTTTCCCCTTTGAGAAAAGAACAACAAATTTCCATTGTGTAAAATGGCTCAGCTTAGCTCATTGGAAACAAAATGGCTTCTATTCTGGAGTTGTCACGACTGTCTGGAGACTCTAATTTACACTGTGGCTGCCCCTTCACAATCCCTGCCTTTGTTGATTTGTCTTTAATCAAATGGAAGCCCATGTTGGTCTCATGCTCCTCTCCCCCCCGCTTTGTTGTCATAGCGATAGTGGAATCTCCAGTTCGGCCTCAGATAGTTATCAGGACATGAAGCCCGTGCGAAGGCCAACGGTCTCTTCTCAGGGTAAGTTACAATCTGGACATCCTCCCACCTTTCCGTAATGTTCCGTGACCATCAACATCGTCAATGCAAGGACGCCACAAGAAGAATATTCCACTTCCAATCAAATCGTGTGTTACAGACTTACAGGTTAGCCAAACAATTTAAATGGAGAAGAAAATAGTTCCAACTTCCATACAGTTTTATTCCTCTTCTGTACAGTTTTATTCCTTCGTAAAAGAACCACATAAATAATACATGTTTGGACATGTACTAGCAGAACATATTCACAGTAAATTACCTGAGAATAAATACTGACAGAAAAATGAGCCCCTCAGAACAATAGTGGTCTAACTCCGATTTTCTAATTTTCCAAGTTAGACCCATATTTTTCATGCTAAAGGTAAAATCTAGTGCTGAACTGGCCTGCCTGCAGTCCTGATCTTTCATCGATTAAAAACATTTGGCACATAATTAAAGGCAAAGTCCGTGAAAGGAGACCCAAAACTCTCCAGCAGCTGGAAGCCTGTATTAAACAACAGTGGGATCAAATTCTAATGGCTAAATTCAAGAAACTTCTCTCTTCAATGCCCAGACGCCTCCACTCTGTGTTAAAAAGAAGAGGGGATGCTACACCATGGTAAACAGGCCCCTGTCCCAACTTGTTTTGAGACCTGTAGCAGCCTTCAAATTTGAAATGAGCTCATTTTGTGGATAAAATTGTATCATTACTCAGTTTCAACATTTGCTATGTTATCTCTGCTCTATTGTAAATAAAATACTGGCTGGTGTGATTTGAGAGTCATTGCCTTTTGTTTGTATACACAATTTACACTTTGTCCTAACTATTTTGGAATTGGGGTTGTATTTACAAAATGTGTAAATGAGCAACGTTAGGATAAATAAGTCTAGAGTTCCAATCAATCATTACGACAAGCCGTCACATGTGCATTCGCGGATAGACAAAGCCTGGGTTTTTCAAATGGCGGCCTCCCATTGGGGAGTGAGTCTCCAGTTTGTCAGAGTGATGGTTTGTAGTTATGATTTGGTTAGTCAATTAGCAGCCTAAAAAGGTAAAAGTTCACAGTGCCACAGGCTGTTGCTCGGTGAACATCAGCCGACTGGCCACAGTGATCATTTAAAGATTCACACGCTGCACTGGCAGACGGAAGAGGATGGGTAACCCTCTTTGAGTCTGGCTTCTTCTAGAGTCCCTTGATAGAGTCATGACAAGTCAAGAATTAGAGCCATTTTGTTTTCATCAAGCAAAACAGGGCTGTTTTGCCACAATGGAAATTGTTGGGTTTCTTTGTCCTTTTCTCAAAAGGGAAACCTATTAATTTCAGAGGAAAAACAATAAACCAGCTTGCGATGGTTTGGACAAGCATGAGCGGGGACAATAGTCAGACGTGAGGAGAGAGAAAGCACAGGAAAAAAAAAATACTTTGAGAGGGATCCTAGTAATGCGATGAAAACAAAATGGCTCCAGGACAATGACATTTTCTGGAAACCTCACGTCGCAATTCTCTTTATCAAGGACGTCTAGTTCCTCCCAAGTCTTTGAATCAGCAAGGAAGGAGCTTCGGCTTGCTTTTGTGGGGGGTTAAACTTGAGTCATCCGTGAAATGTGCTACCATGTTTGACTTGATTGATGTTACCTATGATGCTCTGCTGTTCCTCACTCAGATCTCTGTGGTGAGGAGGTGGAGCCAGACCCACAGCCACTCGACGTCAGCGACCTTCTTGAGTTCTCCTTCCAAGTCGCCCAGGGTCTGGAATTCCTGGCATCTAAAAATGTAACTAGAAAATAATCACCTCTTACCAAATTAGAGTAATTCCATGCTAACATGCATTAGCCTGCTATTTTCTGCCTGGTTCTGGTGTAAAATAAGTGGCCCTTGTATGTTGAAATGCTGGCTAAGGCGAAAGCACTACACTGCTTTCGAGTTTGACCCAGAATGGCAAATACTGCTCAGCATTGGGAGTGCTGATGTCGTCCCTAAGTTGGTCAAGGTAATGGAGGTGGAAAATCATTGTTTTCAAAATGAAAAGTCCACCCGATTGCTTTCTTCTTGATCATCTCAAGCTGTAAAAAAGCCTCAGATTATTCTGTGATTGCTTAAGACACTGAGCTGAGTCTGCTGTAAGTCTGGTACAGAAGTGTTGAATTTGGGCCAGGATCTGTGTTGGTCTAGCCAGAGGTTTCCAGCCATCAAGATTCTAACCAGGCTTAATTCATACAATTTTTAAATTTTGACTCTAAGCTGCCATTGGTCAGAGCTTTCAGTTCAGAGCTCAGTTGAATAAATACATTCATCATAATGTTGGTCATGTTCACACCGAGCTTCCACCAGTGAAACTGAACTCCATCTTCCCTCGTGTGTGTCTCTGCAGTGTATCCACAGAGACGTCGCAGCCAGGAACGTGTTGCTGACAGACTCTGGCATCGCAAAAATCTGCGACTTCGGCCTGGCCCGCGACATTATGAACGACTCCAACTATGTGGTGAAAGGGAACGTGAGTCAACATCAAAGCTGCACAATGAATTATAGACATGAAAATACATCCATATTCCTCTTTGTGAAGATCCAGTTTTGCTAACGCAAGCCTAGTTGTGTTTGTTCAGGATCTGTGAACCCTGATTGTGTGGTGAACTCAGATATTCTATGGACACCAATTTCCTCAAAGAAATTGTGTACGCCAACTTGATTGCATTGTGTGGGAGGAACTTAAAATAAGTAAAGTTTTTTTGTTTTTTTTTGTTACATGTTTTTAAGTGCTGTGAACACAGATCATTAAGTTGGCATACTCATTTTTTTTTGCCACAAAACATTTGAGTTCTCTACACTTGTCAGGGTTTACAGTGTGGGAACATCAATATTTTTTCATTTATTTGGAAGAATTTCACCTCACTAATGACTCAACCAATGAGCTCAGCTCTGTGATTATCCGTTATATGGAAGTACTCTGAAATTTTAGTCCTCAACTCACAAGTTAAACAGGCTCAAAAACAAGAGCAGCTATACAGGAGCAATTCAAAGCCTTGCATCATATTAAAAAGGCCAACAGGATGCTGGGCTATATAGCCAAAAGTATTGAGTATAAATTCAAGGAGGTCATACTTTTCTTATACAACACATTCGTCAGACCACATCTAGATTATTGTGCACAGTTCTGGGGACCATACTTATAGAAAGATATAGAGGCTCTAGAAAAAGTTCAGAGAAGAGCCACTAAACTAATTCCATGTATAAAAGATGAAAGCTATGAGAAGAGGCTGAAGATCCTTAATGCCTTTAGTCTTTTTAAAAGGAGACTTAGAGGTGATCTGATTGAGGTCTTTAAATATGTTAAAGGCATTGACAAAGTAAATTTTGTTGGATTAATTTGGGCAAGTTTTGTTTGTACAACTTTGGGTAACAAATGAAAGTTGGCCAAGGGTAAATTTAGCACTGATATTAGGAAATATTTTTTCACCCAGAGAGTAATCTCAGTGTGGAATTGCTTGCCTGACCATATTGCTGAGGCTGTAACCTTGGGAGTTTTCAAGAGCAGGATTTAGCGCTAGATACCATTGAGTCATTGAGTATCTGAAGTGATAGTTTCTCTATAGTAATAAGAAACTGGCGAGCCTAGTCGGGCTGAACGGCCTGTTCTCGCCACTCGTGTTACGTTATTTTATGTATTTCCCGCAGGCTCGGCTGCCAGTGAAGTGGATGGCTCCAGAGAGTATCTTTGACTGCATCTACACCATGCAAAGCGACGTCTGGTCCTACGGAATCCTTCTCTGGGAAATCTTCTCTTTGGGTAAGTATTTCGGGAGAGAGATAGATGAAGGCTGCAGTGGCGGGTGGGGCTGCGGGCTGGTACAATTGACACAGGAAAGCCACAGAAATCGTTTGGCTTCTGCTCGAGGGTAGGTTTGCCCTTGGTATTGCACAGCCTGTTTCCCTCTTTCTATTCTGATTCAACGGCGCTGAAATTTCAAAACCCAGCCCCATGACCACAGGCTGGGTGCAGCTGTCGATCCTTGAATTGAGTTTTTGTGCAGAAATAAAATATCTCATTCTCATTATAACTAAACCTCTATCACACTGACTAACACCTACACGCACGCGTACATACGCACACATGGCCAAAAGTATTTGGATGCTTCTTGTTTTTTTTGAGGTTCGTCGACAGGCTTTTGGGCTCACGAAGGAGAACCATTTTGCTTTCAGCTTACAGTGACATTCCCGGTGATTAGACGCATCCAACAGTACAAAAGCCCTTTTGCACCCCCACATGCACTCATTTCAGACCACGTACTATCTGCATAATTAAACAGAGAATCCCTCATTGATGTGTGTTGCAACGACTAAAGTTTTTACACACTCCAAATTCCTCTACTCAAATGCTACAGGCAGCCATGTGTAATGCAGTGTCACATTATGAAATAGTATTTCACCTAAAGTTGCCGTTGCTGCAACAACAGCAGGCTCCTGTGATCTTGTGTTGTAAAACAATCTCGCTTGAAATTTTATGGAGTGTTGTATTTGATAATTCTACCATGATAGTGACTTTCTAGCAGCAGGTGTTCATAACAAGAGTGTGTTTGTGTTTGTGTGTGTGTGTGTGTGTGTGTGTGTGTGTGTGTGTTTTCCAGGGAAGAGCCCATATCCTGGCGTGCCGGTGGATTCCCGGTTTTACAGAATGATAAAAGACGGTGGCCAGATGTCTCAGCCAGAATTTGCCCCTGCAGAGATGTAAGAGAACCTGAGTGTTTGGCCAGTATTTCAGATAGGCAGGAGTCTGGGTCACGTCATCCACACAAAAATAAAATGCTCTTGATGAACACTCATGAATAACAGTAGCAAGACTGTGATTATAACTTTTCCACCTGACCGACTTCTTTTGTCACTGAACTGGAAAAGTCTCTGATCATGTGTCCATTAGTCATTGTGGTCAGAGGGCAACACAAAGCTTGCACGCCATTGGTCAGTTGGACGAAGCTAGCCTTAGCACGATGGAAAAATGAAGACAGGTCAGAAATCCTTGAAGAACTTGCAGAGATCATGCTGAGAGCATCAAGGCTAAAGCCAAGGACAGCTTAATGAAAGCACTGATATCGACTGGGAGAATAATGCTGACCCTCAACTTGTGGCATCAAATATTTGTATTTCAGAGCAGGTGGTGAGTAGAGTCTGAAAAGAGCTAAATTAATTGATAAGATTGGGAAGCAATGATTGGAAAGGACTATGGATTTTAATTCTCGGTATCTTGTGAAGGAAGGAAATATCCTGACCAGCTAGTGCTTCAGGAAGCCAAAAAAAAAAAAACCCATTGGCCGATACTTTGGGCAGGTGTATATAAAGCATTGCTCTGTGTACTTTATCGCTTTCTGTGCTTCGTTGAGAAATGAAGAGAGAAACGAACCATTAATTTTACATTGTCTGTTTTGTGTGATGCAAGTTTAGCTCTTTGCTGATCCGTACAGCAGCACACTGTGAAGTTCAAACCCATGACTTTCTGACTATAACTCAGTCCTGCAATCCAGCTTCAGGAATGGTAGTGTGTATTTCTTCACGATTGTGGACAGAGTGCGGTGTATTTATAAAATGTTTCACATTTCAACAAAACAACAAAAGTTCAGAGAAGAGCCACTTAGCTAATTCCGGGTATAAAAGATGAAAGCTATGAGAAGAGGCTGAAGATCCTTAATGTCTTCAGTCTTAGGAAAAGGAGACTTAGGGGTGATCCGATTGAGGTCTTTAAATATGATAAAGGGATTAACAGAGTGAATTATGTGCGATTAATTTGGCCAAGTTTTGTTAGTAGAACTCGGGGTCACAAATGGAAATTGACCAAAGGTAAATTTAGCGGGGATATAAGGAAATATTTCTTCACCCAAAGAGTAATTTCGATGTGGAGTAGCTTGCCTGACCATATTGTTGAGGCAGAAACCTTGGGAATTTTCAAGAGCAGACTTCACCTAAAGCTAGATACCATTGAGTCATTGGGTATCTGAAGGGATATATTCATAATAGTTAAAAGAAACTGGCGAGCCTAGTTGGGCTGAATGGCCTGTTCTTGCCACTCATTTTATGTTATGTTAAAACTATATGGACGGACAGCTAATACTCCAGGTTAAGTGGAAACAAACAGCCATTTCTTTTTCTGGCCCTTTAAGAGTTCTTAATGGTGACTTCTCACTCAGATACGAGATCGTGAAAGCCTGCTGGAATCTCGAACCCACAGAGAGACCGACTTTCAGCAAGATCATCCGGACCATGGGCCACATGCTACAGGGCCCATCAGAGCAGGTGAAGTTTGGCGGGGAGAGAGAGAGACAGAAAGCTGCCGAGGTTTTTCGGTTACACTGCCGAATTCTCACACCTTGATTCTCACAGGCGTGGTCTTACGTTTCTGCTAAATGGCATCTTGTTCCAGTTTTCACTAGGAGCAGTCTTAACTGCCACAGAAATGGCATATTTGTGCAAACCCCAATTCCAATAAAGTTGGGACGTTCTGTAAAATGTGAATAAAAACACAATTACAATTTGCAAATCCTATTCGACCTATATTCAATGGAGTACACTACAAAGACCAGATATTTAATGTTCAAACTGATTAACTTTATTGTTTTTTTTGGAAATATTCACTAATTTTGAATTTGATGCCTGCAACACATTAGTAATAGGTGCTGACTGAAGTGACCTGCCGTTGAAAATTCAGCAAAAATAAATAAATAAATAAATAATAAAAGGAATAACAAAAAATAATAGTAATAATAATAATTAGCTTTGTATCCATTCTCTTCTTGTATTTTTACAGAACTTTTTTAATTGCCTCTCAAAAACAATTACAGTTAGACACTCAGAGGTAGATATATAGCTATTACAGGAAAGACATGGTCAGTTTATGCTTAACAGGGCCTATTGGTCACTCTCTACCCACAGCATTAAGACAAACACTCATAATACTGCACAGAACAAGCCCCAGTGACCAGCATGTGCTTTTTCCCCCTGCAGGGATACAAGAACACACTGGACGATGCATTCAAGCACCAACTAGAGACGCTTCACTCTTGTAAGAGCGGTGAGGGGTCCAGCGACCAGTCATGTGACCCGGAAGATGAGATTCTGCCACTCATGAACACAAATAATTACCAGCTGTGCTAAAAGGCTTCTCTCTCTCTCTCTCTCTCTCTCTTTCTCTCATACCACCCCCCCTTCGTCATCCATTCATCCCATATTCTGCAATCAATTCCACTTTTTTCCCATTGTTCTTGGAATATTATTAATCTCCGCCACGACACAAAGTGGAAGGGAATATTACAATGTAGCTTGTCCGTCTGTCCAACAGTCCATCCGTCTGTTCATCCAGATAAGTAAGGAGAAGTTTTTTTTTAAACTGCCTTACCTACATGAATGAATTTTCTGTGTGTACGTTACGAATCTTGACTGGGATGGAGATGGGTGCCTTACAGGTAATACGATTTTGTCTCAGATCTCGAACTCTTTTCTGGCTGCCATGGCCAAAGCCCAGAGTTCACTTGATGTGTATGTTGTGTGGGCCTCCATGTTTCAGTCGTGGAAAAAGCGATTACATTTCAGATGGTGCTTATACGTTTATCCCAAAGGGTATTCATATCTTTTGTCAGAAGTCATGATTTATGTCACTTATCAACTTTTTACTGGTGATAATATTATTTTGCTCCGAAAGGATATCAAAGTTATACTATTTCAATCATATTTCCATTACCTGTTTTAAAAAACACGACTCATCCAAATTCAGCTTGCGGTTTCTGAGATTAAAGACAGACTCCAGCTGTTTCCTTCAAATAGAAAATAACAGTTTGACAGCAGCTGACAGGACATCACAAGATCCTATCCTGCTCTTATTAAAAAATAAATAACATTATATTTAGCATCAGGCATGCAAACACATGATTCTTTTCAGATGGCAGACTTTCTCATTCAGACGGTGTAGACAAGATTATCTGTCTGTGTAGCCACTGACAGACCGCATTTAAACCACAGGACAAGACCCAGAAAAGGGGGCGATTTTTTTTTTAATAAATGGAAGTTTGGTGGCATTTTTTTTCTTTGATCCTGAAATGAGGAAAATAATAGAAAAGAGGAATGTTTGTATGATGAGTTCCTCATGACCTCTCGCCGTAGCGAACACCTGACCTCTCATGAGATCACGCCTTGCATTTACACTGTTTTCCCGGGTGAGACAGCATTGCCTATTGGCTCATGGGATCACCCATCTCTGCAGCTCAGTTGCATTAAGGGCTCTTTTATATCATATTTCCTCCCTCCTTCATCCTTGGTTGATCCAGAGGTTGTTTCAGATCTGCCATAACGTAACATGACAAGTAACATGACAAGTGGCGAGAACAGGCCGTTCAGCGCAACTAGGCTCAGCAATTTCTTTTTACTCTCCTGATCCTTTACTGTCACTTCAGATACTCAAAGACTCAGTGGTATCTAGCTTTAAGTCAAGCCTACTCTTGAAATTTCCCAAGGTTTCTGCCTCAACAATATGGTCTGGCAAACTATTCCACATTACCACATGTCATCTTGAGGCTTTGATTTTGGCAGTGAGGAGCAAGGATAGAGCTCTGAGGAGCCATGAGTGAGGAAACATGAGAGCAGCCGTCCCAGAACATTTTCAGCATCAATCCAGCAGTGCGCCAATATCTGAAATGAACGTCGCTTTGTGATACTTAGGACTTGTTCCCAAGAATACATTTCCTCAATTCCTTCTCTTTCTGCATTGTTTCCTTGTGTTTCCATGTTTCCTCAGTGAGAGGGACTAAGATTCAAGGAAAATATGCAAGTGAGGGAAACGTGGATGCAGCTTAAGAGAAATGAGATGCCCTCTGTGCCTCTTTGTGGAGATGAAGTTAGGCCTCAAATTTCAGGCCATAGGGGGCCACACTGCCACTGTGCTGGTGTTTGTGGTGTCCTCTCAATGCCTCCTCCTGGACTGGAGTTTAACAGCTGCAGCTGTCCTTTAAAGGTCTCCTGTCATGTCACCAGGTGCACAGCCATTTTGCCATTACAAGCAATTTCAGAATCTGTTAGTTTGAGACATCACATGGGGAAGTGACCACTCGGAGGCAAGAAGGACTGATTAACTTCAGCGCCCAAGTAATCAGGTCCTACATTATTCGGGATGTTACCCGCTCCTTGTGATGTCACAAAAGACAGATTGAAATGGCTAGTAACAGCCAATTAGCTGTGCACCAGGTAACATGATGGTGGACCTTGATAGCAAATTACAGAATGTGCTGTAACTGTCCACATTGCCATGAAGGTCATGTGTTCACAATGTTGATGGTTATGATGATGAAGGCCATAGTGATGATGATGATGATGATGCAGAGGATTTGGTGGAACCCATAAAAAAATCTAACACTGAGCTGAAACCACACATCTCCAGAAAAATGTTACAAAATATTTTTACATTTTGTTTGACGGCCCCAATGTTTGTACAATTTCTGCAGGAAGGAACAATATTTGTACAATTCCTGCAACAATGAGCTCATGAGCAGCTCTTGAATATGAAGGAAAAGATCAGAACTGCTGTTTGCCCCAAATAATGCACTGTAGCACAATTACTGGTTAGTAGTAGTTGCCTTGCTTAACAACACATGCATATTACATTGTATTTCTGATATCCATGTCAAATTCAGTTTTTTTTTAAAAGTTGTAATACTGTGAATTTTATTTGTCGTTTGGATAAGCTCTTAGCTTTTAAACACACAGTATGCTGTATTCCTGTATGTAGCAAACAGCAGGCACTGCCTACCTTCTTTATATACTATGCAAATGTTTGGTTTTGTAAGTGATGCATGGTACTATGGTTTTGCTGTGAATGACTTTTCTAATTTTTTTATGTTAAGTTGTAGCTAGTGTTGCAGGGAGAGTTCAACAGCTTTAGAAAAATTTGGAGACCATGTCAATTTTTCAGCGACAGTTAAAGAAAAATTTACGTCCAGAATCAAAATGTTTGTATTTTTTTATTAACTTAATTTTATCTGTGATTTTAAGTGATGAATGCTAATAATATGCAGGGCTCTTACACATAACATAGACAGGTTTATACCCTGAATTACATGAGAAAAATAACATCGTCTTCATTTTGAAAGGGGTTGAACATTTTCTGGGAACTGAGAGAAAAAAAAAAAGACATGACTGGTCCAGGAATGCCAATGACATTTTTTGTTCCATCCAAACCCGCAGATGAATAAATTGATTAATTCTCATTCATTTGGATTCCATGAACTAAAAGAGGAGGTTAAAATATTCAGTGATTCATGCTTAGATGTTTAATTGAGGCTTTTTTCTCCCTACAGGGAGTTTTTTGCCTTCTATTTGGGGATTAGGGAATAGTCTGGTCTCCGCCCTTTTCGCTCTGTAAAGCGTCCTTGTGACAGCCTGTCTATGGAAAGCGCTATAAAAATAAATTAATTAATCATCCATCAAACTCAGGAGGTCGAGCTTCAATGGAACAAAAACTAGAACGGCGCTCATACTCCAGGACTGAAGTTGCATAGTACCCTTGATATAGTCTCTTATTTTTCTCCAGAGACACCACTACAATACACTTAGTTCGTAAAAATCAACAGAGAAATAATACACATTGCCGACTTATGTAAAGGTAAAAAATGAAATGCATTACTCTATACAGAGCAAACATAAAGTTACTTCACATCGACATACCGTAAACTGGTTGTTCTTTCATGTAATTTACTGTATGTTGAAAACTAAAGGGGAATATGTCTAACAAGAATGGCATTCGCTCTTGAGAAAATGCCACATTTTGTGTCAGCTATGTTTGTTAATGTTTATGCATCATCACAAACTTGGCTAACCAGGCTGCTTATAAACATTGTATGAATGAGTTAATATTTTAAGTTGTTTTTCTTCGACATTTAAAGTACGTTTTTGAATTATCATGTGTAGGATAGATTGACATGTAGTTTCATTTGTTGCATTTCATGATTTTGGGCGAAAATAGATTTTTCCTTTTGTTTTTGGATATTTTCCCCGTCCAGGAAATGAAATGCCGTGCCATTTCAGAAAAATGTTATGTTGGTGTTTCCATGTATATTCCATGCTGCCAATAAATGTGAAATTTTTTTAAAATACAATTTTCTACAGCCATACTTATTTTTAAACATTTCAAGAGTTTTCAATGATATTGAAAAGTTACCATAGAAAATTTGGGAACCGTGATAAGTAAAACTATTCTGCTCCAACACTGCTTTACCTTAAGTAAAATAAAAATGTACAAAATGGAATAACTTGATTATCAATAAAAAAAAGTTTGGGGATTCCAATGAGCAGGCTAAATTTTAGTCAAATATAAATGAATAAATATTGCAACCATTTTTATTGAATGGAGACTGCATGAAACAGGAAATTTTGCAAATGACAGCAATGATGAAGCTACGCACATGTAATATCTCTAGTAGTTTTCCAATATCTAACTCAAGGTCAGGCGATAAGTCAGGATACAGCAAACATTGAGACACGAGCTCTGCAAGTCATTGTCAACAAAACACTCTTCTTCCCCAAATTTGCATTTTTTTTAACTTTATTTTTGGATCGTATAGCAGATTTGCACCCTGTGAGACATGCAGAATCAGCTTTTTCTCCCTTCGTTTAAATCTGCCCTCTGTTTTGTGCAAAGCGCAATATGATTGGCCGTGTGGCAAAAAGTCAGCTTTAAAGCAAAAAACCAGAAATATCAGGGGTCTTACTAATAAAAATGTGGATGGTACTCGAACCTAAATATTCTGTCTACTCAAAAAAAAAGGAAAGAAAAACAAAACGTATAAAAAAATCTATTTTATAAAACCATGGGTAAGCTAAATTTGTTTTCAAGGTTAAGTTTGTTATTATAAATCCAAAATACGTTATAAATTAGCATACGCGTCATATGCATTATACGCCAATGCAGCACTATTTATGAATGAAACCCCAGGACATGGCTTTACGCTGAGCTATTAATCACACCGGACTTGGCATCACCATTGGATTTTTTTTTTTGCTTTATTGAACCAGATGAGACACACTTTGAGATTCAGAATCTCTTTTTCAAGAGAAACCTGGCTACGAGGCCACAGAAAACAACAAGCTAACAATATTAATATTAGTATAACAATAAACAATACAAATTACACGTTACAAAATAAAAATTACAGCCAATTACGCAATATTTTAAAATATAAAGATAATTTCAGAGATGGCTAAGGGAGCATGAAAGTTTACATTATAAGTACAGACCATAAAGATTGAACCAGCTAGTGACTATTATGAGAAGCGAGAGCTGACCCCGACAGACTCAGTTTCGATTTTCCTGATTATGGCCTTGAATTCTCCTAAAGAGACAAGCTCCTGAACTTTCAAGTTCTTCTGGAGAAAGTTCCAAGTGAAAGAGGCACAGAACCTACATTTCAATTTATTTTAACGCCTTGTACGTTTTTGAGAGAGTCAAGAGAGTCAAGGCAAGCCTGGAGCCCCCCGAGTGAATAATAAATTCTATAAAATGTTTAATTCACATGCCTAAATAGGCAACTCTTCACGAAAAAACCACTATGGATTTTCCGCGTTAAATTTTGACACATCCTGAGCAAGTCCTAAGCCAAACCTGTGCATAATTATTCTTTAATTGAAAAAGATTGAAATGCGCTATTTTTGTGTTCAACTGGTGTGTTTGATTTCTCGCCTTAACAAAGACATTGGCTACACCTGAGAGGGGAGAGTTCAAGTGTATTTTTCCAGGGAAGTTGACTGAAAACAGATCAAGACTAATAAGCAAATTAGAGAAATGTTTATCGCCCTCCTTGTGCTCTGTCCACTGCCCGCCACTGAGTTGCAGGTAAGAGACTGCGCAACTATGGACAATTTAGAGTCTCAAATCAGCCTGACATACATGCCTTTGGACTGCGGGAGGAAACTGGAGTGCCTTGCAGAAACCTGCTTGACCCGGAGAATATGCAAACTGCACTCAAAAAGAAAGAGTGAAGTACCAGCGTCCTGCCTGTAAGGCACTTGGTTTTTTCTAACGCTGTATCAGGGCAGAACAGCGGGCCCCTGGCGCAGGGCTCTTTTTGTCAGCAATGCTTTGGCAATGCTCCCTTTGGTGGAGTATATTACAAAACCCAAAACCTGTGAAAGTGCCACGTTCTGTAAATTGTAAATAAAAACAGAATACAATGATTTGCAAATCCTTTTCAACCTATATTCAATTGAATACACTGCAAAGACCAGTTACTTAATGTTCGAACAGGTAAACTTTGTAATTTTTTGCAAATTTTAGCTCATTTGGAATTTGATGCCTGCAACATGTTTCAAAAAAGTTGGCACAAGTGGCAAAAGACTGAGAGAGTTGAGGAATGCTTATCAAACACTTATTTGGAACATCCCACAGGTGAACAGGCTAATTGGGAACAGGTGGGTGTCATGATTGGGTATAAAAGCAGCTTCTCTGAAATGCTCAGTTATTCACAAACAAGGATGGGGCGAGGGTCACCACTTAGTGAACAAATGCGTGAGCTGATTGTCGAGCAGTTTAAAAACAACATTCCTCAACGAGCTATTGCAAGAAATTTAGGGATTTCATCATCTAAGGTCCGTAATATCGTCAGAAGGTTCAGAGAATCTGGAGAAATCACTGCACGTAAGCGACAAGGCCGAGAACCAACATTGAATGCCTGTGACCTTTGATCCCTCAGGCGGTATTGCATCAAAAACCGACATCAGTGTGTAAAAGACATCACCACATGGGCTCAGGAACACTTCAGAAAACCACTGTCAGTAACTACAGTTTGTCGCTACATCTGCAAGTGCGAGTTAAAACTCTACAATGCAAAGCGAAAGCCATTTATCAACAGCACCCAGAAACGCCGCCGGCTTCGCTGGGCCCAAGCTCATCTAATATGGACTGATGCAAAGTGGAAAAGTGTTCTGAGGTCTGTTCAGTCCACATTTCAAATTGTTTTTGGAAACTGTGGACGTTGTGTCCTCCGGACCAAAGAGGAAAAGAACCAGCCGGACTGTTATAGGTGCAAAGTTCAAAAGCCAGCATCTGTGATGGTATGGGGGTGTATTAGAGCCCAAGGCATGGGCAACTTACACATATGTGAAGGCACCATTAATGCTGAAAGGTACATACAGGTTTTGGAGCAACATATGTTGCCATCCAAGCAATGTCTTTTTCATGGACGCCCCTGCTTATTTCAGCAAGACAATGCCAAGCCATATTCTGCACGTGTTACAACAGCATGGCTCCGTAGAAAAAGAGTGCGGGTACTAGACTGGCCTGCCTGTAGTCCAGACCTGTCTCCCATTGAAAATGTGTGGCGCATTATAAAGCGTAAAATACGACAACGGAGACCCCGGACTGTTGAACGACTTCTGCTGTACATCAAGCAAGAATGGGAAAGAGTTCCACCTGAAAAGCTTCAAAAAATGGTCTCCTCAGTTCCCAAACGTTTACTGAGTGTTGTTAAAAGGAAAGGCGATGTAACAGTGGTAAAAAGGCCCCTGTGCCAACTTTTTTGCAATGCGTTGCTGCCTTTACATTGTAAGTTAATGATTATTTGCAAAAAAAAAAAAAACGTTTCTCAGTTTGAACATTAAATATCTTGTCTTTGCAGTGTATTCAATTGAATATAAGTTGAAAAGGATTTGCAAATCATTGTATTCTGTTTTTATCTACGATTTACATAACGTGCCAACTTCACTGGTTTTGGGTTTTGTACAAACAACTGTTCTCCCCTGCTGGAATCCAGTTGTCCTTGGGTTGGCTTTTCAGGAGAGAAAGGGCTAAAATGTAGCAGCTTGTAGTTAATGTCTCTGGTATTTTCCAGCTTTCACTAAAATAGCCCAGGCTTTTTCAATTCACTTTCAGTGAGACATAGTTCCGTCTAAGATTCTGAAATGGAGTAATCAGGCCTGTTTCTTACTGAAGTACTTCTGCTCTGAAACCTGCTGGAGAGGTTGTGCAATCCTGATCAACACACACGCGCGCGCACACACACACACGCTCACACACACACACACACACACACATGGATGTACACACAAAAACATCTACATTTATGCACACAATACAAGCAATACAATGAGCTCAAAAAAATCAAGACTTTTTATTTTCTGATTTGGTTTACTTTTTGTTCTGTATATGAAGCATGACTTCTACATAATATTCCCATTTTCAGATACCAAATATTTGGGACAAATGACTTCTTGGGTGTATGAGGTGAATCAAATTTTTTATTTATGCTGGGAGTCTGATTGAGAGCAAGCTCTTTTGCAACAGAGCCCAGTCGTGAATCATGCACTACAACAATAAATTAAAACAAAAATGTTTCCAATTTCAGTGTCTGCTGAAGCCTATTCCATTTCTGTGGGGCATAGTACATAAAAGCAGTTTTTCCCAGTTCAGAATGAACCCTCCGGACGTCTAAAATCATAAAATCAAGAGCACAAAGACGGTACTCCCCCATTCTAAAATTAAGCAGACTGGCAATATATCCAGGCAGCTTACCCAACATCATCTTGTAAATAAAAAGACAACAAAGTTGCTCCCTTTTCATGGCCAGTGAAGACCAACCAACCTTGAAATAAAGACAGCAAATGTGTTCTGCCACATCCTCAGTGCCAACACTAGAGAAAAACCTTTCTATAGCTAATCTAGACAGGCTATTGATCAGATTTAGGGCCTGTTATTGGTCATTCTCAACATGAAGACCAATGTTAAGACAAAGACAAGACGGCAGAGGATTAAGAAGCACACACACACACACACACGCACGCACAAAGACGTAAAGTTCTGTAAAATTAACAACTGGGAACGTCAAGATCATGTTGCTTGGTTACAAAAAAGAACTTTTGGTCAGTATGGTTTTGCTCATGGCTGTTTTCATTTTTTTTCCTTTGCGGTGAACACCACGCTGAAGATGTGACATAATTTCTGTCTCCAGTGCTGGCAGCAGTTTTCTAATTGTTTCTTGCCAGACCGTGGGCAGGTTACAGTACAATGCCCATAGTTGTGCAAGCCTTACTGGTAACTAGACCTCAGATGTCTTTCTCACTGCACTGTATGAAGAAGTGGCACAGCATGAATCCCTCTGCCAAATTTCAACAGCAAAGTATACTTTCATGCACTAAAAATTTTGCATTTAGTAAACTAGTGGTACACTCAAAGCTCACGTACACTTAAAGAATACAAACAAAATTTTATTGTCTTAAAGTTAATCTATTTAGTCCCAATAAGTTTTGAAGTAGTACACTTATAAGTATACTACTAGTATACTTGGGAAATATACTTGAAGTTAACTTTTAAAATTAACTTGAAGTATGCTTTTTGGTGAGGGCTCTTTTAAGATTTGAAAATCAAAATCAAATAATTCAAAAAAATTTCTAAATAATCTGAATGGACTGAGCGATTGATTTTCAATTAAAAATAATGAAATGGGCAATTTTTTTTTCTTTTTGGGCATTAATGAAAGATTATTTTTATGTCTGTCAAACTGGAATTTTTTTTTTTTTGCCTCAGAGGAAGGTTAAGGTAGATTACTGCCATAAAAATACCATTACCATTACCATTACCATTATTTTTCACACGCCATTTCTCAAAATCCGCTGGTCCGATTTTAATGAAGTTTGGAACAGAAATAGATGGTTTACAGCACGATGATTGTCCTGAACCTAAAAAAATCTAGCCCTTTTGATACTCTTTTAATTTCAGGGGGTGCTGAATATATAATGAGGTAGAGAATTTTCAAGTCAAGAGCAAAATTTCAAAAAACCTTTGTATTTCGTTAAAGTATCCAACTTTAAGAGGTTTAGCCCATAGATAGCCCATAGACCTGTGTGCAAAATAAAAAGTTGATATGTCTATTAGTTACTGAGGTATGGTGTTTTGAAAATGTCATGATATGCCCCTTTGCAGCGGCCATCTTGGACACCTAATTTGCATAATTTATGCAAATCACCTCCATCCCTGCTAATTTGAATGTTTGCTTCTCATTTCAATAAAGCAATTGGATGTAAGTGATGAAATAAAGATTTTCATGCTTAATAGCAGTATTCTACCTTAAAGGTGACCTAATATGCTATTTTTCCAAGTTTACATTTTGGTCTTTGACTCCCCTAGAGTACTCCTGATCGCACAAAGTAAAAAAAGGGTACTTATTTCGCTCATACTGCCATCCTCAAAAAACCCCATTTGTAGCCCATAGTAGTCTCTGCCTGAAACGCCTCATTGGGTGGCTCTTTCGCTATGGCCCCCACTTCCCGTGTGCCCACTTTCTTCTGACTGGCCAGATCTGTGGAGGGCAGATCTAGGGGGGACGAGGCAGCAGAACACAGTTTTCCAGGTCCAGCTCCAGAGTGAAACTGGAAACTCCCTAAGGAATCGACGGGCATATTCTGCAATCTAATACAGTAAATGTGTACAGATCTAATGAAATTATCTTGTTCTAATAAACAAAACGGCGAAAGTGGAGGATGCAGTGCGAAAGTCTGGCAGCTCAAGCGTGAATTTGCTTTCGGCTACAATTTACAACAGCAACAGTTGGTGGGTACAGCAGTTTTTCCACTCCTAGCTAGGATGCAGGGGAAGCTAGAATCCACCCCTTATAGACACATTTTGTAAAATGGGTCGAAATGCCCAAGTGTAGATCGGAGACCGTAGAAATCCGGTGGGTCTGAGTTTAGAGGAAAACATGGACAGTGAGGAGCAGCTAAAAGTGGACCAACAGCTTATGGACTGCTTCAGTGTGTATTAGGACCTGCTGGTTCATGTGCAAAGCTGTGGCGTGTTGTTAGCGTGGAGAAACAAACAGCTTCCGCGCTGGTATATGACGAAGGGGAGAAAGCTCCAAGCTAAATGGCCTTTTCAGAAATTGCTTTACTTATTGCCTCGGAATGACCATCTTTTCCTCGCGGAAAATGGGCACATGCGAGAATGGGCATGCGAGAGCTAGGCAGAGCTCCAGTTATGTCATGAACATAAAACAGGTTTTACTGACTGTAAGTTCCGTCTGCGTGAACCATTGCTTATGTGGTGCTAGCGAATCGATCACTTTTACAGGAAAAAATTTAATATTCATTCGATGGCAATGCAGAGAAATCGTTTGTTATACCGGACACGTTATAGCCTGTGCGCTTCCCTATTGCTTTCACCGGTAGTATCAGAAAACTTGCCCAGACATTGTAGATGTATCAGGCTGACCCCGGTCATGGATAAGTAAAGCGATCGTTTCATAAGCACCCAAAAAACGCACCCCAAGCTTTGCAAAATCTACGTCTGGTCTAACTGCAGCCCAACTCGGCAGACACATACAGCTTCAACTGTAATGGCTACAATCAGGCCACATTATGATGAAACTGTCACATTGATGCTTTCCGAAGTAACACAAGCATACCAATAATCATCACATGCATATAAGTTAAGCAGAAGAATTTTTAATTAGCAGAGCACGCAAACTTACATGCAGTAGCTGATAAGCGATCATGACTTTGAATGCAATCTGTTGTGCGAAAAATTCATTTCGCGTCCGGTGTGAAAGCTGCTTAACGAGCCCATAACGCCTGTATTCGTGTCTTTGCATTGACTTTGAATGTTGCTAATCTGTCATGCGAAAAATTTGTTTTGCGTCCGGTGTGAAACCGGCTTGACGTGTCCATAACGTGTATTCGCGCCTTTGCATTGACTTTGAATATAGGCTAATCTGTCCTGTGAAAAATTTGTATCGTGTCTGATGTGAAAGCAGCTTTATGGATAGTACGCGACGGCTAGAGAGAGCTCGGTTATGTTATGAACATAATACAGGTTTTGCGGTATTAAAAGTTAGCTTCAAATGAGGTTTATGTTCACACACCTTCTGTAGAATTTCCCCTGATATCACTCTTGCATATTTAGGACATATTTTAGAACGCTTATCCTGTGTCGAATTTTCCTTTACTGACAAAGCTGTCTTTGGTGAAATGCTGAGCACAAACAGCTAATGTTGCCTTTGGCCGTGGCTGTTTGCTGCCAGCAAACAAAAAAAGCTACCCACTGATTTCTGGTGGCATCCTCTTTTGGAAGAGAAATATTACGTTTTCTTCGTGTCCAAAAGTAAACGGACAAGTAGCTTAGGGAGAGCTAATGACAAAATTGCACCTCAAATGATCTGTGGTTCTTCTTTGGTATTTCCAAAAGTGTAGACGCTACTAAGGCATAGTATGATCTGCTGTTGTTACTGACTGCTAGAAAAGTTTCCAATGTGGGCAGGTCCAGCGCAGTGATTGGCTCTGGCTAGGTCTGTACAGATTGGATGGCAAAACCTGAAGTCAGGTTTTGCCCAGATCACGTTCTTGGATTACGGCAAAATCCCTGTATCTTACGTTTAGAAACTTTTCAGAGGTTGAGTATGGACAACCAACATTATAACATTACTAATATGTATTAAAAGAAGGATCAGCATGTTAGGTCCCCTTTAAAGCTGCAGTTGGTAAGTCTTATAAAAGTAACTTTTTGTCATTGTTGCTAAAAATGTCACTGTGTACAGATAGTATAACATAAAACTAGTACTCTGTAATTAAAAATAGGCTCCGTTAAACCCACCGACTGCTCCTACTGCAATTTTAAAAGAATCGTTCAGCCCGACCAAAAAGAACCAATTAGAGCCAGAATGATGTCTGACAGCTGTCCAACTGCGCACATGCACGCGCTGCAGACAGCCTCCTCCCCCTTCCTCCTCAGTTCACGCCAGTGCTCAGTCAAGCTCAAATCTCCGAGAGAGGGTTCAGGAGCTTAGATTCATCAGCGAGGAAAAAATTACAGATGCCTTCCGTTACCGACAACAGCACACACAGCTAAGACATGTAAGCAGAGGAAGCCAGAAGAAAAAAAAACACAAAAGAAAGAATTAGACAAAGCCCGGGATAAAACAAGAGTGGACACTGGGGTGGAGGGAACTCCTGGATCTTGAAGGATTAAAAACTGACGCAGAGTTGGCTGACTTTTCTGCTCGACTGGTAAACCCCTGCTTTATTGGTTGATTCATTTTTGCTCCGCAATGCTCTTCAAATAAGTGAGTTGGCATCACTCACATGCACAGCTGGTACTAACCCCAGCCCTATCCGGCATCAATTCAGTTTCGCTCTGCAAATAAGCAAGTACACGCCGCTTACAAGCACAGTGGCTGTTCGAATAGCCAGCTTCTTGTAATTGTTACTGTACTCCGTTGTGCGTGTTGTTATGGCCCCAATTTGTTTTTACATTTACAACATAACAGCAACAGCAACAGCAAGGGATGACAGACACAGTTATAAAAACTTAAACACATTTAATTTTTAACAAAGACAATAACTAACAACTAACTAACCTAAAGACCAAGATTGATTATACAACAACAAAAAGAAATATTTACAGTCCCTTGTTTTGGTGGGGTGGCTTGGTGATGTCCTGGGTGAGGAAAATGCTCAAACACAGGCAAAAAAATCCACAAAAGAAACTTCACAGGTCTTGAACAGAATGCCAGGTCTGGTCACATGTATCCTTCTTCTTGCAATTTCTCCTACTACTTTACTGTCTCAATTCTTTTCCTTATATACTCTTTTGCAGACCCCACCCACATTTAGACCTCTTTTTTTTTAATTTTCGGGGACTTGCCCCAGACATGTGCAGGATATGTCTAAACATAGCTCCAGTCTGAGCTGAATAAAAAAAAAGGTAAATACTGCCATCCAGTGGCCTATATTCACATTACACCTCCATTCCAAAAGGGAAAAATTTTGACTCATAAAGGCAAAATTTTTCTTTTCAATACAAAATGGTTAAGTGAACACTTGTCTATATATACATATCATACAATATTCAAATAAACACATGACATATATATACATATTCAAACACGGGATAAGCAATCAGCAATTACATTGTCTGTACCCTTCACATGCTTAATTTCCAAGTCAAACTCCTGTAAAATCAAACTCCAATTCAACAATCTCCGATTCTTGTTTTTCATCTTACTCAAAAACATTAACGGATTGTGGTCAGTGTACACAATCATTGGCTTTTGCCCTGTACAAACATAAACAACAAAGTGTTGTAAAGATAGAACCAGAGCCAACAGCTCCTTCTCTATTGTGGAATAGTTCCTTTGGTAGTGATTGAACTTCCTGGAGAAGTATGCCACGGGATGCTCAATGTCATCAGAGTCACTTCTCTGTAGGAGCACAGATCCACAAGCTTGGTCGCTAGCATCGACCGCGATGGAGAACGGTTTGTTGAAGTCAGGAGATTTGAGCACGGGGAAGTGACACAGCAGAGACTTCAGGCGATTGAAGGCTCTCTGGCATGCATCATCCCAAGTGAACTTTACGCCTTTCTTCAGTTGGCTAGTTAGACTGAGAGCAATCCCAGCAAAGTTCTTGCAGAACTTGCGGTAGTAACCGATCATTCCAAGGAAGCGGCGCAAAGCTTTTTTGTTGTCAGGAACGGGAAAGTCTGTGATGGCTTGGACTTTAGCATTTATGGGTGCCACCTTACCCTGACCTATGACGTAGCCAAGATAGGTGACAGTAGCACAACCAAAGTCACTCTTGCTCAGGTTAACAGTCAGGTTAGCCTGGGTCAGGCGCTGGAACAACGTCTCTACATCTTTTAGATGTTCTTCCCAGGAGTCACTCCATGTGATCAGGTCATCGATGTATGCACCCGTGTGTGGCAATCCGGCGATTGTAGACTGTATCATCCTTTGGAATGTGGCTGGGGCATTTTTCATCCCAAAGGGTAGGACTTCATACTGGTACAATCCAGATGGTGTGGCAAAAGCAGAGATGCTTGGCCCTCTCAGTTAAAGGCACACACCAATAACCCTTCAATAAATCAATCTTGGTCAGAAACTTTGCTTGCCCTACTCTATCGATACAATCATCAATCCTAGGTATTAGAAACACATCAGTTCTAGTTACAGCATTGACTTTGCGATAATCTGTACAGAATCTAGTACTTCCATCAGGTTTTGGAACTAGCACACAGGGTGAACTCCAATCTGAGTTGGAGGGTCTGATAATATCATGTTCTAACATGTACTCAACCTCTTTCTCAGCAATCTTTCTCTTTTCAGGATTCATCCGGTACGGATGCTGTTTTATTGGTTTGGCATCACCAACATCGACATAATGAGAAGCTATAGAAACTCTTTTTGGAACATCAGGAAACAGATCCTCATATTTCTTGATCAACCTCTTAAACTGATCTCTCTGTGAGGGTTCTAAGTGCTGGAGTTTTACATCAAGATTTTGCAACACTTCAGAATTTGACAATTTACATGAAAGAACTTCAGCTTTAATTCTAGGTTCATCATCTTGAAACTCCCCCTCATCTTCACACATCTCAGCCATTGGAGGATCTGAAGTGACAGCTGCAACCCTAGCATTTCTGTCATGATAAGGCTTTAGCATGTTAATGTGACACAATTGTTTTGGTTTTCTCCTATCTGGAGTCTTCACAATGTAATTGAGATCATTGAGTTTTGTCAGAATTTCATAAGGACCATGAAATCTAGCCTGCAATGGATTGGACTGCAAGGGAAACAACACAAGGACCTTGTCTCCTGGTTTAAACTCACGGCTTCTAGCCTTATGATCATACCAAGTTTTCATTTTTCCCTGACTTGATTTCAAGTTCTCTTTGGCTAGGTCACAAGCTGCACGAAATCTTTCCTTGAACTTGCTAACATAGTCTAACAGACTGATGTACGGCTCTTCCTCTTGCCATTGTTCACTCAATAATAGCAAAGGTCCTCTCACTTCATGACCAAACACTAGCTCAAATGGACTGAATCCAGTAGATTCCTGCACTGCTTCTCTAGCTGCAAACAACAGCAAATGAACACCTTCATCCCAGTCTTTCTCATGGTCATCACAATAAGTCATCATCATTGTCTTGAGAGTGGAATGAAACCGCTCTAAGGCACCCTGACTTTCTGGATGATAGGCACTAGAAAGAATCTGCTTTGCACCTAGTTCATACACAACCTGCTGAAACAAACCAGAAGTGAAATTGCTACCTTGGTCTGACTGAATTTCCCTGGGAAGGCCAAACAACGTGAAGAACTTTATCAAAGCCTTTGAGATTGCAGTTGCCTTGATGTTACGTAGAGGTATGGCTTCAGGGAATCTGGTAGATGCACACATGATTGTCAACAAGTACTGATTTCCAGATCTAGTCTTGGGTAATGGACCAACACAATCAACAATGACCTTAGAGAATGGCTCCCCAAATGCTGGGATAGGCTGCAATGGAGCTACAGGTGGGTCTAACTGGTGTTTTCCAACTACCTGACAAGTGTGACAGGTTTTGCAAAAGTTGGAAACGTCTTTCCGAAGCCCAGGCTAAAAGAAGTGTTTCATGATCGTATCAACAGTCTTGTTAACACCAAGATGACCTGCTAAAGGTAAACTATGAGCCATTGTTAAGATCTCATTCCTGTAGACCTTCGGAACAACAATTTGCCTGACCACTGCCCAATCTGCATTAGCAGGGATATCAGGAGGGCGCCACTTCCGCATCAACACACCATCCTTGAGATAATATCCAACTGGAACTGCGTCTATTTCTTTATCAGGAAGGGCTCTCCTCCTTAGTGCACAAATTTCAGGATCATTAGTTTGCTCCTCAATCAACCACTTTCTGGACAGAGACAAGTCTCCAGACACATCACAATCACCAGACCCATCCGCCTGGCTGAATAGAGAACTGATAAAAGTATCTGATAAGTCCTCAAACGGAGAAACCATAGTAGGCCAATCAGAGTCATGAGGTGAACCACCTGAGTCCTGACTATTCAATGTGCTGGACGGCACCACAACATCTTCTTCTTTAGCCTTCTTGGCCATAGCACGAGTCACTGCGCAAGAAGGATACAGAGATGGGTCCTCATCGCCAACTTCAGTGCTCGGCTGTGAAGTAAGATGTACAGGGGGAATTACTTTGCCCCGAGCCAGGTCATTGCCTAGCAACAGAGAAACACCCTTTATAGGTAGACTTGACATAAGTCCCACCTTTACCTGTCCTGTTACTAAATCTGACTTCAAGAATATAGAGCGCAGGGGTACAGATACAGTCCTCCCTTCAATACCCTGTACAAGTATGAAATCCCCTGAAGCGGTCTCATCACATAACTCCAAGGAGTCCATCAACAAAAGTGACTGAGAAGCTCCGGTATCCCTTAGGATATATATGGGGACAGGAGTAGTATGCTCATTCAGAGCCACAAATCCCTCTGACACAAATGGAAGAAATTCCTCCCTCATGAAGTCAGCTGTATCAGGCTTTTTAGCCCCACAAGAAGCAGGCAATTTAGCAGTTCGGTTATCTACTACAGGGGTTTCTAACCTTGTTTTCACAAAGGCATTTGGTTTGGTATCCTTTTCTTTTTCTTTCTTAGCTAACAGTTAGTTGTAACATGACCAGATTTCTTGCAATAACTGCAAACTAGACCACTTTTGTCCCTGTCAGCTTTCACACTTTGATCAGACCTGTTACTGGATTTCTGAGCACCATCACCAAATTTGTCTTTATCTTTGGGTGAGGAATCTTGGGTATCACCGTAACCCTTTTTCTGAAATTGGGACCATCTATTGTTACTGCTAGACTGAAATTTGGACTTATGTGTGAGAACATATTCATCTGCAAATTTGGCAGCTGATTGCAAATTCAGTGCTTGCTTCTCATTAAGGTAGGTCTTAACATCATCCTTAACACAGTTCTTGAATTCTTCAACTAACACCATCTCTTTTAGTGAGTTGAAATCATCCTTGACCTCCATAGAAGTACACCAGCGCTCAAAGCAAACCTTCTTCTCATTAGCAAATTCCACATAAGTCTGATTTTCAGATTTCTTCAAACCTCTGAATTTCTGTCGGTAAGCCTCTGGAACCAACTCAAAATAACCTTTTTGACAACCTCGTAATCAGAGGAATCATCGGCAGACAAAGCCGAATAGGCTTGTTGAGCTTTACCCTTTAGGACAGTTTGCAACATCAGAGGCCAGTGTTCCTTTGGCCACTGGCAACTCTTTGCTACCTTTTCAAAACACTGGAACTAGTTGTCAACATCCTTTTCCGAAAATGGAGGCACCAATTTTACCTCCTGGCTAGCCCGAAATTTATTTTCAGTTTGAATTTTAATTTTTAGTTGCTCCATTTGGAGTCTTTCTTCTCTATCGAATTTCTCTAATTCAAAATCTCTCTGTCTTGCAAATTTTTCTAACTCAAATTCTCTTTGTTTTTCTTTTTCCTCCCTCTCAAATTCTCTTTGTTTCTCTTTTTCCTCCCTTTCTTTTTCTCTTTCCTCCCTTTCAATCTCTAGCATTTTTAATTAAAGTTCCATTTCTATATTTGGATTTTCCACTGGAAACTGTTCCAGATCTCCTGGTGCAAACACATTTTCATCAATGTAATATTCAACTATCTCTCTAGCCAGTCTTGCTTTTCGCATGGCTGGTTTTACCTCTGTCAGCTCCAAATGTCTGCAAATTTCTAGCAGTTCTGTCTTTTTAAAAGACTTCAAAACCCCTACGGTTGGTGATGCCAAGAAATCATCCATTGCTGTTGATCTGTCAATATATTTATTTATATAGAAAAATTCAAAAAAACAATTTTACAATTTGAAATGTTAGATTTTTAATAAAGGACTCACACAATGGTCTATCCCGGACGAGCCCCCAATTTGTTATGGCCCCAATTTGTTTTTACAATTTACTACACAACAGCAACAGCAAGGGATGACAGACACAGTTTTAAAAACTTAACCACATTTAATTAACAAAGACAACAACTACTCTCTACAACTAAGACCAAGATTGATAAATAAGAAAAAACTGAAATATTTACAGTCCCTTTTAGTGGGGTTGGCTTGGTGATGTCCTGGATGAAGAAAATGCTCAAACACAGGCCAAAAATCCACAAAAGAAAACTTCACAGGTCTTGAACAGAATGACAGGTCTGGTCACATGTATCCTTCTTCTTGCAATTTCTCCTACTACTCCACTGTCTCAATTCTTCTCCTTATATACTCTTTTGCAGACCCCACCCACATTTAGACCTCTTTTTTTTTTATTTTCGGGGACTTGCCCCAGACATGTCTGAAAACATGTCCAAACATAACCCCAGTCTGAGCTCAACAAAAAAAAGGTAAATACTGCCATCCAGTGGCCTATATTCGCATTACAGTTGAAATCATCCTTGACCTCCAGAGAAGTACACCAGCGCTCAAAGCAAACCTTCTTCTCATTTGCGAATTCCACATAAGTCTGATTTTCAGATTTCTTCAGACCTCTGAATTTCTGTCGGTAAGCCTCTGGAACCAACTCATAAGCTCTCAAAATAACCTTTTTGACAACCTCATAATCAGAGGAATCATCTGCAGACAAAGCCGAATAGGCTTGTTGAGCTTTACCCTTGAGGACAGTTTGCAACATCAGAGGCCAGTGTTCCTTTGGCCACTGGCAACTCTTTGCTACCTTTTCAAAACACTGGAAATAGTTTTCTACGTCCTTTTCAGAAAATGGAGGCACCAGTTTTACCTCCTGACTGGCACAAAATTTATTTTTAGTTTCAATTTTAATTTTTAGTTGCTCCATTTGGAGTCTTTCTTCTCTATCGAATTTCTCTAATTCAAAATCTCTCTGTCTCTGTCTCTCTCTTTCTGCTCTTTCCTCTTTCTCTTTCTCAAATTCTCTTTGTTTTTCCTTTTCTTCCCTCTCAAATTCTCTTTGTTTTTCTTTTTCCTCCCTTTCTTTCTCTTTTTCCTCCCTTTCTTTTTTCTCTTCTCTTGCTAATTTTTCCAACTCAAACTGCCTTTGTTTTTCTTTTTCTTCCCTTTCAATCTCGAGCAGTTTTAATTTAAGTTCCATTTCTATATTTGGATTTTCCACTGGAAACTGTTCCAGATCTCCTGGTGCAAACACATTTTCATCAATGTAATATTCAACTATCTCTCTAGCCAGTCTTGCTTTTCGCATGGCTGGTTTTACCTCTGTCAGCTCTAAATGTCTGCAAATTTCTAGCAGTTCTGTCTTTTTAAAAGACTTCAAAACCTCAACGGTTGGTGATGCCAAGAAATCATCCATTGCTGTTGATCTGTCAATATATTTAGGAAAATTCACAAAAACAATTTTACAATTTGAAATGTTAGATTTTCAATAAATTACTCACACAATGGTCTCACCCGGACGAGCCCCCAATTTGTTATGGCCCCAATTTGTTATTACATTTACAACATAACAGCAACAGCAACAGCAAGGGATGACAGACACAGTTATAATTTAACAAAGACAATAACTTACAACTAACTAACCTAAAGACCAAGATTGATTATACAACAACAAAAAGAAATATTTACAGTCCCTTGCTTTGGTGGGGTGGCTTGGTGATGTCCTGGGTGAGGAAAATGCTCAAACACAGGCAAAAAAATCCACAAAAGAAACTTCACAGGTCTTGAACAGAATGCCAGGTCTGGTCACATGTATCCTTCTTCTTGCAATTTCTCCTACTACTTTACTGTCTCAATTCTTTTCCTTATATACTCTTTTTCAGACCCCACCCACATTTAGACCTCTTTTTTTTTTTATTTTCGGGGACTTGCCCCAGACATGTGCAGGACATGTCTAAACATAGCTCCAGTCTGAGCTGAATAAAAAAAAAGGTAAATACTGCCATCCAGTGGCCTATATTCACATTACAGTGTGATGTTACTGTGATGTTACAGTCGAGCTCATGTTAGCTTTTTTCCGATGCTAGGGCTAACGTTACTGGCGTCGTTTTTTTTTAGAAAGTAGCAGAAAATATCTTTATGAAGTGACTTGACAGTCTTATTGGTTGTGTTGTTGTCCCCATAAATATGTGTAACGTTTCTGTGCTCTCACAGCGAAATGCTACATGGTCATACAAAACCCAAAACCAGTGAAGTTGGCACGTTATGTAAATCGTAAGTAAAAACAGAAAACAATGATTTGCAAATCCTTTTCAACTTATATTCAATTGAATACACTGCAAAGACAAGATGTTTAATGTTCAAACTGAGAAACTTTTTTTTTTTTTGCAAATAATCATTTACTTAGAATTTAAAGGCAGCAAATCATTGCAAAAAGGTTGGCACAGGGGCCTTTTTACCACTGTGTTACATCGCTTTTCCTTTTAACGACACTCAGTAAACGTTTGGGAACTGAGGAGACTAATTTTTGAAGCTTTTCAGGTGGAACTCTTTCCCATTCTTGCTTGATGTACAGCTTAAGTTGTTCAACAGTCCGGGGTCTCCGTTGTCATATTTTACGCTTCATAATGCGCCACACATTTTCAATGGGAGACAGGTCTGGACTACAGGCAGGCCAGTCTAGTACCCGCACTCTTTTACTACGGAGCCATGCTGTTGTAACACGTGGAGAATGTGGCTTGGCATTGTCCTGCTGAAATAAGCAGGGGCGTCCATGAAAAAGACGTTGCTTGGATGGCAACATATGTTGCTCCAAAACCTGTATGTACCTTTCAGCATTAATGGTGCCTTCACATATGTGCCTTGGGCACTAATACACCCCTATACCATCACAGATGCTGGCTTTTGAACTTAGCGCCTATAACAGTCCGGAAGGTTCTTTTCCTCTTTGGTCCGGAGGACACGACGTCTACAGTTTCCAAAAACAATTTGAAATGTGGACTCGTCAGACCACAGAACACTTTTCCACTTTGCATCAGTCCATATTAGATGAGCTTGGGCCCAGCGAAGCCGGCTGCGTTTCTGGGTGCTGTTGATAAATGGCTTTCGCTTTGCATTGTAGAGTTTTAACTTGCACTTGCAGATGTAGCAACGAACTGTAGTTACTGACAGTGGTTTTCTGAAGGGTTCCTGATCCCATGTGGTGATGTCCTTTACACACTGATGTCGGTTTTTGATGCAGTACCGCCTGAGGGATCGAAGGTCGCGGGCATTCAATGTTGGTTTTCGGCCTTGTCGTTTACGTGCAGTGATTTCTCCAGATTCTCTGAACCTTTTGACGATATTACGGACCGTAGATCATGAAATCCCTAAATTTCTTGCAAAAGCTCGTTGAGGAATGTTGTTTTTAAACTGTTCGACAATCAGCTCACGCATTTGTTCACTAAGTGGTGACCCTTGCCCCATCCTTGTTTGTGAATGACTGAGCATTTCAGGGAAGCTGCTTTTATACCCAATCATGGCACCCACCTGTTCCCAGTTAGCCCGTTCACCTGTGGGATGTTCCGAATAAGTGTTTGATGAGCATTTCTAAACTCTCTTTCTTTTTTGCCACTTGTGCCAGCTTTTTTGAAACACGTTGCAGGCATCAAATTCCAAATGAGCTAATATTTGCAAAAAATTACAAATTTTACCGTCCTGTTCTAACATTAAGTAACTTGTCTTTTCAGTGTATTCAATTGAATATACTGTTGGTTGAAAAGGATTTGCAAATCATTGTATTCTGTTTTTATTTACGATTTACATAACGTGCCAACTTTACTGGTTTTGGGTTTTGTACATGGTTTACTGGCCATTCAGCAGGATTCACGACAGTTTCTGTACTCAAAAAAAAAAAAAAAAAAAAATGGGTAACTTACTGAAATAAGTGTGTGCTGGGTATTTACTGAATACATACTGCTGTAGATTACTTTTCATGTCGATATGATTTATTTCTGCTCGTTTGCTGGCCAGCAGTATTGACAGTTCACAACAGTAATGTGTAGCCTTGGCAACTTGGTCGTATGCATAACAGCTTGTGTGCCTTTGCGTGCACGGCAGCCTTCTGGTGGAGGGTCTTCGGGTGAGGGGCGAAAGTTGCATTTTTTCAAATTTTCATGGAAAGTCCTCTCTCTCCTCAAAGTTGCCATCTGCAGGTTTAACAGAGCTCTGCATCTGCTTGCCGAGTTGAAAGACTGTCCACTAGAGGGAGACATTGTGTCAGCAACAGACAGCTATGGGAACAGTTGCAGAAATGATTGACTTAAATGTTTCGTCCTGAGTGTTTCCCTAATTGCTTTTCCTTGCAATCCATCTGTCTGATCTGCTTTTATTTTGTGTGTTGATGTGCATTATTTAATTATTGTCTCATTGTACTCCCTGCCCTCTATGTTTCACTGCCCATACCCACACAAGCATTTCCCCTTCTTTTATTGTGTATTTAAGTTTCTGGCCTTCATTTTGTTCTTGCGGGATTGCTGTCTTTAGTCTTCCATCTGTAGAGTAATATATATTTAAAAAATCTTTTGGAGAAACTCTACCCAGATTCTACAATCCTGGCGAATCTTTTCTTCCAGTTCCTCCTTCACCCCAATTCGAAGGGTGGCACCTGCCCTGCTGGCCCTGGTTCATTTCTCTTCCCATCCCAGATACTGACCGGCCCGTCTCCTCATGTTCCTGACTGCTCCCTCCTGTCCATGGATGGTCCACAAAAAATCTCCAGCTCCACAAGCCTTTTTGAGTTTACTTTCTGTTTTGTCAATTAAGGCAAAATTTTTAACCAGTGATTTGCACCTGATATCAGTTCTGACTCGGGACGCTTAATAATAATAATAATAATCATCATCATCATCAGCATCACCATCATATTCATGATATTCATAATAATAATAGACTCAGAGAAAATGGTGCTTGTTTCACAGTATTGTTACATAATTATATTTTGTATCATGTAAACTGGTGTGTTTACCTTTACAGCAATTTCAGTATTAAATGACCTGGTATGGACAAGGGTGAAGCAGGGTTCAATATGACGCTAAAGAAAACGCAACAATGAAAAACCTGATTGGCCAGTGCAACATACTACATCAGATATCTCCGTGCAAGGCCCTATATTTGTTATATGCAGGATCTTTGAATGTGTTGTTCGGTTTCATTTCGAAAGGTATAAATGCTTGTAAGGCCCCAGCTCCAACACTGGGTGGTAGCAGAGGACAGCAGCACTTCATGAACCATAATTATTATGGCCCAGAGGGTTTAGAGACCGTTTTAGGAGTTCCCTCAAAAGTAGGTATAAACTTTCATTCATTTACTTATCATTCTTAATATACTTACGGCTTTTATATTCTAGTTGATTGAGAACAGATATAGAAGCAAATTAAAAGAGTGCAAATGCAAGCACCCGCTGACCTGACAGATGACTCTGACAAATAGGGTATTGCGATAGTCTGTTGGCAATGGACTTATTTTACAATTATCTCATTGCTCAGTTCCAGGAATTTTTCTTAATGTTTCAAACCCTGGATGCATTTTAACCATTAAACGCGTGGGTGTTCGCCCATCCCTCCTACATACCTCGGGTTCTTTGATACTGTCACTTGCAAAACACAGATTGACTTTCATATTCATATAAAAATTCATATGGGAATCTATCCAAAGTGGAAGCGGAAGGAACACACCCGGCACACACACTATCCACTCGCCCAACCCACAGTTCATTGAAAGAACCAGAAACCTTCCACTCACACACTCATACCTTGACGCTGTAGAGTTTGTAATTTGCCTGGCATTTTCTGACACTGTGACAGTACACGGAGAGAAACATGCCGGCTGTTTGCTGAAATGACCCAGGCCAGATTTGGTCCTGCAACAGTGCTACCCACAGCCCCTCCCTGCACAACAGTCCACCTAGTGAATGGTTTAGTGCTTATTTAAGTCCCGCAGAGTTAATATCAGCCCACATACGCCATTATTGACTCTTGGGGCCTGATTTACTAAGACCTTTAGCACATGCAAAATCTTTTTGCCCGTTGTTATGCTCCTATGTTTTCGTCTGTGTTGGTGTTCTCTTTTCTTGTCTGTGTATCTGTTCTTGGAAGTGTTGCAGGATGTCCCATATGGTGATGACACCACTTCATTGGTGGTTGCAGTCTATAAGAGGGGCTGCTCTATCGAACGAGACGCGATGCTACACTGGGCCACGTAGCTCTCTCCCGGCCCTATCACGTTCTGACGCGCCTTGCCTTCTTGTTTGCCACGCACCACCCCTTGGAGTGCACTCTTCATGGCTGTGTTGCAGAGTGGAAATTGAAGGCCTGGTTTTCCCCAGGCCACTTTGCTTTTGCATTCGTTGTCTCTATGTTTGGCATAATAAATTCCATAATTACGCTATTGTGCTTTGCTTTTTTTTTTTTTTTGAATTTTTCTGTTCACGTCCCTTCCCCTAGACGGGGACGTAACACCGTGCAAAACCAATAACATTGCCACTGATTGGTGCAAGGCAAGAACCTTGGCCAACCATGGGAAACGTTACTGGTTTTGCACGGGCAAGAAGATTTTGCATGTGTTAAAGGTCTTAGTAAATCAGGCCCTTAGAGAGTCAAAAGGACCTAATGTATCTGTGAACATTGTACTGTGTTGCAAGTCACTGGATACAGGAAGTGTCCCTGCCCCCTAAATAAAGGATGATCGATGATAAAATATTCAGTTGTGTTCTCGAAACACACAACGGTGCCAATTTCAGATATAATCCAGGATTACTCAATCCGCTCTGGATTAGTTCCAATCAGGGCAGGTCAACGGCCTATTTTCCAGGAAAATTAAGGCATCGCTTTTCAATGCAGAGTGAGTTCTGTAACTGTTTGTGTGATTGTGCAAGCGCTCGAGTGTGTGTGTGTGTGTGCGCGTGTGTATGAGTGTTTTTGTTTGTCTGAGTGTCTGTGGCTGTCTATCTGTAGTTCATTTATCAATTTATTTATTTACTTACATCTATTTAATCAGGGGAACCTATTGATACCTAGGTCTCATTTGCATTTGAGTCCTTGTTACAAACATAACCACATAATCATAAAAACATAAACAACATAGAATACTGAATGCAATAAAATCATCATACATCAATTAATGAATTTTACTGATGTTATGGCACCCTTATATAAAATGTGTGTGTGTGTGTGTGTGTGTGTGTGTGTGTGTGTGTGTGTGTGTGTGTGTGTGTGTGTGTGACACGTTTCGCAACTGAGAATAAATGATAAACAATTGTAAAATACATACACTTGCCTGGTACAGTGTACAGTGTACAGTATGTGCACGGTAATTCAGTGGCAGACCACGCTCCAGGCACACCTGGGCAGAAGGGCACCTTCTCTTTGAAAAAATGTGTCTCACTTCCCTTCTCTCGTTGCATATTTTCACTTGTCATGATGGAGTAATTTCAAGTATAATTTATGATTATTTTTCCTCAAAGAAATCAATGCATTGCATGATTCTAACCAAGCCTGAATTCTGTTTGATTAGCATTGGGCAGCCATTTTGAACAAGAAAACTTCCAGTGACATAATTACATGGTTTTCCTGGCCTTATCCAAGGCTGCATATGGAAACTGATGTGGAAACATGAACTGTTGAACAGGGAAAAATGACAAACTGCCCGTGAAACAGAACCTTAGTCATACAAGCACAAAGCACACAGATCCCTGATGTTTTGGCTTTTATTAAAACAACAGGAGCAGTTGCTAAGGATGCTAAGCCACATAGAATTAGCAGGTTATTTAGTGTTTGGGAGGTCAGTGTACACTCTGCATTCCTGCAACGACAGACAAACTGAGCACACTATTCATATCTTGGAACATCTTAGTGGAAGAGTGGTATATATGAAGCAATAAGAAATAGATGAATTAATAAATAAGCCTTTCCACCTGGGCCTACAGTCCGGACTTACCACAGGATTACCTTAATCTTTTTCCGATATCGCGATATACCCATGCATATCATCATAGTCCAATAATATGAAATTCATATGGTCATATTTGTCCATGCTTGTTTTTTCCGCTGAAGTTTCCTGTAAGTTGCCATGCATTCTCCGGAATTCTACCGGTACCACGTGGAAGCAGAGGGAAGCAGAATTTTATCTGGAGGTTTAACACGTGGACACAAACCTGGTGTAGGAAAGAGGGGTACAGGTTTATAGGGCACTGGAACTTCTTCTGGGACAGGGGTGACCTGTTCAAGCCTGACGGGCTACACCTGAACCGGAGGGGTACCTTTGCACTGGGTCAGCGTATGTTAAGGGTAGCACAGAGTTATTCAGGGACTTGAGGAGCAGGGAGGTTAGAAAATGTTATAAATAGGGAAATGGCCTGATGGAAGCTGACAGCGTTACATGCACTATTGATGATAGATTTTTAAAGCAACAAAGCGTACAGAGGGGCTTGGAGTAGCAGGCAGCTGGGGAACCGGTGGGTAAGTGCAGTAGTAATAGCCTGAAATGTTTTTATTTAAACGCTCGAAGCATAAAAATAAATTTCCAGAACTTGAGGCCATTATGAGGGCTATGGGCTATGACATAGTTGGGATTACAGAGACATGGCTTAGTGAAGAGGATGGAGATGAATATAATATAGAAGGTTATAAGCTCTTTAGGAAGGATAGACGTAATAGGCGAGGAGGGGGCGTAGAAATCTATGAGAACAAAAACATAACTGTGCAGAAAATTCCTGAAATCAAACATTTCTTGTCCTGTGAAGATATCTGGTTCCGGCTCATTGGCAAACACGAGACAGGTTTAAACATAGGAGTATGCTATCGACCGCCAGCTTTGAACAGTATTGTAAATAAAATGCTCTTTAAGAGGATTATGCAGGTTTGTAGAGGAGGAGGGACCATTATCATGGGAGACTTCAATTATCCTGGTATCAGTTGGGAAACGGTGAAAGGACAGCTTGAAGGGGAGGAAGAATTTCTCGATGTTATAAATGACAATATTTTGGTGCAGTATGTTAGTTTTCATTAATGGCGCATATCTGTTAACTCTCACACATTCGGATTTCTCGTGCTTTTCTTTACTCATGGGTTGGAAAATGCTGCGCTCAGCTGGCTCGTGGGGCGCGTGTGGATTAGTCTGCGAGGCTCATGTAGCTGTAAGTCACGAGAATCCATTCTTTTCTACATTTTTAATTGCTGAATGTAGAAAGAAATGTCTGGCATGTTTCACAGCTTGTTGCTTTGTGAGCCTCGCGGGCTGTCCTGCACCTTTTACAAGCTACTCGACCACAGAAATTATGAAGACATGCTGATATTTACGTCGTCATTTATGTGCGAAAGAAATGCCTCAATTTTGTGAAGCAATGTATAACAACGTTACTAAAATACATTTCATTGTCATTTCACCAATCAGTCTGAGAAAATTTCTGATCAAGAAATGTAAACTGCGACAGGTTTAGGTCATTCAGCACTGAAGGGTGAGGATTGAGCATCCCTTTGCAGCAGCCGAACACCCCCTGTGGTACCCAGTCAGTTATGCTCAAGTGGCGTTTGTGAATATCACCTGGCGAGGAGTGGGACTGCTCCCTCGGTTAGAGGAAGGTCTATCTCTCTCTCACACTCCAGTTACATATCAATCGTATTCACTATATGGTGAGTCGAGGGCGAGTGTGAGTGTCGTTTCTGATTACACACCATGCACGCTAAATACAAAATGCCGCACAGTAAGCAAAGAGGCTGTTCTTGAATTGACTTCACTACTGGAAATTCCCGAAGATGGCCGAAGCTTTTTGTCTTGGTTGTTAAGTGCGTTGCTATGGCCATAACTCAGTAATTAGGTGATATTTTGGAAAAATTTCAACGTAGAATGTTTTATGACAGTGCATTAATCGAACTGAACTTGGTTTCAGAGATTTTAAAATTAATTCCCATAACCTCTTTAAGATGCCAAACTGAAAAAAGTCCTCCAGAGATTTTCTTTGGAACTGTTTTCTATAGAACTTTTTTTCTATAGGACTTGAGGTACTAAAGTTCTATAGAATTCTATTGGATTCCTACAGCACAATTATAGGAATTTCTATAGCACATAGTTGAAGGGAACTTTGACAAACTACGCTCATATTTAAGCAAAATAAAATGGAAGACACTCCTGGATTGTAAGTCTGTAAATTAGATGTGGAAAAGATTTAAGGGGGTTTTACTTGATTCGCAATGCAAATTCATTCTAAAGGTGTCCAAAAGTAAGCTGAAAAAGCGGAATCCTCAGTGGATGACCACAGCTATTCATAGGAGTTTGAGGGAAAAGAGGAATCTTTATAGGATGTACAAAACCCAAAACCAGTGAAGTTGGCACGTTATGTAAATCGTAAGTAAAAACAGAAAACAATGATTTGCAAATCCTTTTCAACTTATATTCAATTGAATACACTGCAAAGACAAGATGTTTAATGTTCAAACTAAGAAACTTTTTTTTTCTTTGCAAATAATCATTAACTTAGAATTTAAAGGCAGCAACACATTGCAAAAAAGTTGGCACAAGGGCCTTTTTACCACTGTGTTACATCGCCTTTGCTTTTAACGACACTCAGTAAACATTTGGGAAGTGAGGAGACCAATTTTTGAAGCTTTTCAGGTGGAACTCTTTCCCATTCTTGCTTCATGTACAGCTTTAGTTGTTCAACAGTCCGGGGTCTCCGTTGTCGTAATTTACGCTTCATAATGCGCCACACATTTTCAATGGGAGACAGGTCTGGACTACAGGCAGGCCAGTCTAGTACCCGCACTCTTTTACTACGGAGCCATGCTGTTGTAACACGTGCAGAATGTGGCTTGGCATTGTCTTGCTGAAATAAGCAAGGGCGTCCATGAAAAAGACGTTGCTTGGATGGCAACATATGTCGCTCCGAAACCTGTATGTACCTTTCAGCATGAATGGTGCCTTCACATATGTGTAAGTTGCCCATGCCTTGGGCAATAATACACCCCCATACCATCACAGATGCTGGCTTTTGAACTTTGCGCCTATAACAGTCCAGATGTTTCTTTTCCTCTTTGGTCCGGAGGGCACGACGTCCACAGTTTCCTAAAACATTTTGAAATGTGGACTCGTCAGACCACAGAACACTTTTCCACTTTGGATCAGTCCATCTTAGATGAGCTTGGGCACAGCAAAGCCGGCGGCGTTTCTGGGTGCTGTTGATAAATGGCTTTCGCTTTGCATCGTAGAGTTTTAACTTGCACTTGCGGATGTAGCGATGAACTGTAGTTACTGACAGTGGTTTTCTGAAGTGTTCCTGAGCCCATGTGGTGATGCACACTGATGTCGGTTTTTGATGCAGTACCGCCTGAGGGATCGAAGGTCACGGGCATTCGATGTTGGTCTTCGGCCTTGTCGCTTACGTGCAGTGATTTCTCCAGATCCTCTGAACCTTTTGACGTTATTACAGACCGTAGATGATGAAATCCCTAAATGTCTTGCAATAGCTCGTTGAGGAATGTTGTTTTTAAACTGTTCGACAATCAGCTCACGCATTTGTTCACTAAGTGGTGACCCTCGCCCCATCCTTGTTTGTGAATGACTGAGCATTTCAGGGAAGCTGCTTTTATACCCAAAAATTTTATTTATTTTTTTTAATATCATGGCACCCACCTGTTCCCAATTAGCCCATTCACCTGTGGGATGTTCCAAATGAGTGTTTGATGAGCATTCCTCGACTCTCTCAGTGTCTTTTTTGCCACTTGTGCCAGCTTTTTTGAAACATGTTGCAGGCATCAAATTCCAAATGAGCTAATATTTGCAAAAAATTACAAAGTTTGCCTGTTCGAACATTAAGTCACTTGTCTTTGCAGTGTATTCAGTTGAATATAGGTTGAAAAGGATTTGCAAATCATTGTATTCTGTTTTTATTTACGATTTACACAACGTGCCAACTTCACTGGTTTTGGGTTTGTACATAAAGCAATGAGATTACAAAGGCTGAATACTGTGAAATACTGAGGTCAAACATGAGCTGAGGAATACTAGAAGACTGTATGAAAGGCAAATTGCAGAAGGGGCAAAAACTAACCCAAGAAAGTGCTTTGTTTAGTATAGTAGTAGAGAAAGGAAAGTTAAAGAGGGGGTTAAGTGTATAAAGAATAAGATGGATTGCTGCTGTCTGAGAATAAAGATATTTCTGATACCTGGAATTGTTACTATGTGGAGAATTTTACCTCAGAGAAGAGTTTTGTTCGGCCAGAGGGCATGTCCAATGCTCAAGATTATTTATCAGAAATTGAGGTGAGGGATAATGAAGTATTAGACAAGTTGCATAAACTAAAGACAGACAAGGTGGTGGGTCCTGATGGCTTAAACCCTAGAGTGCTCAGGGAAGTTAGTGAGATCATCTCTAAACCACTGTCAGACGGTCTTTAGAAACTGGAGAAATAACAGATGATTTGAAGCAGGGCAATACAATACCAGTTCCTAAGAAGGGGACCGTACTGAGCCAGGGAATGACAGGCCAGTCATTGCATGCAAAATAATTATTATATTATAAAAGACGAGCTGGAATTATTTCTTGAACTTAATAATTTCTCGACGGATAGCCAGCATTGTTTCCGTAAGGGAAGGTCATGCCTGACAAACCCTGTGGAATTCTTTGAAGAGGCCAGCCACCAAGATTTATGATCAGAGCGGGGCTCATGATATCATATACTCGGATTTTCAGAAAGCATTTGATATAGTACTGTATGAGAGACTTTAAAGTTTTAAAATGAGCTCTGGTGGAGTTACAGGAGGTATTCTGGAGTGAATTTGAAACTGATTACGGGACAAAACACAAAGAGTGGAGCTCATTCGAGCTAGGTATGGTGGGGAATGGAGTCCCGTAGGGATCAGTGTTGGGACCCCTGCTCTCCCTCGTCTACAATAATTAACTTGATAGGAATAATGAAAGCAAATTGGTTAAATTTGCAGATGATACTAAATTGGGAGGTTTGGGGAACAGTTTAGAGTCCAGTAAAGTGATTCAGGGTGATTTAGATAGAATCCAGAATTGGGCAGAAATGCGGCAAATGAAATTTAATGTAGCGAAATGTACATGTAGGTAATAAAAACATTAGGCAGGATTACTTCATGGGAGGTTTAAAACCGGAATGTGCTCCACGTGAAAAAAATTTGGGAGTGATTGTTCACCAAGCCTTTACAGGTTCTAGCTGATCGGATGCTAGGATACATTCCCAAAAGTAGTGAGTACAAATCCAAGGAGGTCATACTTCTCTTGTACAACACAATCTTCAGACCACATCTGGAGTATTGTGTACAGTTCTGGGGACCATAATTTAAGAAAGATATAGAGGTTCTAGAAAAAGTTCAGAAAAGAGCCACTAAGCTAATTCTGGGTATAAAAGATGAAAGCTATGAGAAGAGGCAGAAGATCCTTAATCTCTTTAGTCTTAGGAAAAGGAGACTTAGGGGTGATCTGATTGAGGTCTTTAAATATGTTAAAGGGATTAACAAAGTGAATTATGTAGGATTCCTTCGGCCAAGTTTTTTTAGTAGAACTTGGGGTCACAAATGGACGTAGGCCAAGGGTAAATTTAGCACTGACATTCGGAAATATTTTTTCACTCAGAGAGTAATCTCAGTGTGGAATAGCTTGCCTGACCAGATTGTTGAGGCAAAAACCTTGGGAATTTTCAAGAAGAAGCTTGATTTAGCACTAGATGCCATTGAGTCATTGAGTATTTGAAGTAATAGATTCACTACAGTGCCAAGAAATTGGCTGAACGGCCTGTTCTCGCCACTTGTGTTATGCTATGTATAAAACAGTTTTTAGTTGATTCAAATAAGCAGGGGTCCTCCTCAGGGCAAGACAAGGTCAAGGGCCTTGCTCAAGGGTCCAGCAGCCTCAATGTTCTTATTTAGGCTACAGTGTAGCAGCTGCAGACTGAAGAATGAATTTATTAATCTGTTTTTACATGGATAGTTCGACAATGTGACCTCAATTCACGTCAAACCCTTCACCATTCTACATTTCTTTCACCATTGGCTTACTGCAGGGGTGTCCAATCTAATCCACAAAGGGCCTGTGTGGGTGCTGGTTTTTGTTACACCTCAACACTAACACACCTGATTCTTCTCATTGAGGTCTTAATTGACCCCCCTGATCAGTTAATTAATGGCATCAGGTGTTGTGGCATTGAGATAAAGCAAAAACCTGCACCCACACCGGCCCTTCATGGATAAGATTGGACACCCCTGAATTACTGGCAACGCGACATTATTCATGCACTTTCTGAAGTCAGTTGTCACCATAGATGTGGTAAATGAACAGTTAATAGAAAAATGCATGTTAGTTGATTTTCAGATGAATTTCTTGTAACATTATTTTATTTTTTAGTTCATTTGCTTAGAAAAAATCACTGAGTGGTACTGTACAGCTAGAAAAGAACTGCAGCAGTAAAAGGGTCTCCATTGCCATTTAATCCTTTATATTCCTGTCCTTCAAATCACAGTCCAACAGGGGCCAAGAACTGCTGGTTTTCCACCCTCCCTTTACCTGAGAGTCAGGTGTAAAAACGGTCTAGCCAATCAGCAGTGCTAATCTTTTAGTTAATTATGCAGGAGGGAAGAAAACCCAGAGTGGATTTGGTCCAGATTCAACAATCCCTGCAACTGTCTACAGGCCAGGGCTCTATTTCATCAGGCAGAATTATTTCCTAAGCTGGATAACTGCACTATGAAGAAACCTCCCAAATCCAGAGATTGGATGAAAGTAAAAAGAGCAGTCAAGGGTATTGTCTAATGCAGTAATCCAGCTAACTCAGTAATCCTGCTTTGTGAAACAATCACAACCCCCAGGAGCCCATTGCATTCAGCAAAATTGTTGAATTTGGTGGGTGATGGCGCAATATAAATCCTCCAACTGTATTTTTTACCTCAGTCCATGTTCCTGTAGTCTCACTATTCCAGATTTGTGAAGCAGGCTAACTAAGGTAAGCTAACAAAAAGCTTAAGTGAGAATGGTCCAATGCTTCCATGACATGATGAAGAGAACACTGATGTTAGTACACCAATCACAGAGGAATAAAATGTGATTATGATTGTTTGTTATGGCTGTTTTATTTATAAAGAAAGGTAATTTAATAAGCGCTGTCACTAGCAATTAATCATTTATTTTGGTTGTAATGATATAAATTATCATCACCGTCATCATGCAAATAATATTAAATCTTTAATTTCATAAGCAATAAACCCAAAATAATAATTCCAGAATCAAGTCATACCCCTTCGACACACTGCGAGAGAACCGAAAGACATTTTGCAGATCTTCCACTATCTGCATCTGCATGGGTGCGGTTCGGTGCTCATGGGTCAATGTGTCACGTTCTGTGCCGGGAAGGACGGTGACATTGACCAGTTTTCGGTATATGTTTACCAGCAGATTTTCTGAGAACTGAACAGTGAGTATGGTTGCCTCAGGTGGGAAAAATGGAAGTGAGAGCGGGTGTGTGTACGTGTGAATGTGCATGTTCAGCTGTGTGTATATGTGTCTGTGCACACGCACTTGCATGTGAGTGTGTGTGTGTGTGTGTGTGTGTGTGTGTGTGTGTGTGTGTGTATGCGGTCAAAGGCTTGGCTGAGTTCCTTGAATGTAATTGCCGTGGAGAGAGATACAGTTGCTTTTCCATTAATTATCTCAACAAAACAGGGTAATATACTCATTGTCCAATGATTAAGTCTATAATGTCCATGTAGCTGTAATAATACTAGCAGCACTTGATTGTATATAACTTAAATATTATCCATGGAAATGGACTCTTGTTATGACTGTAGCAATAGGTGACTGGTTCTTGTTGAGTTATATGACGAATAATTCCCCTCTTTATCTGTACCTATTCATGACTTGTAAACAAGCCATTGAAATAAGAGTAAATTATTCTACTTAAGTACATATTTGTTAAATGGATTGACTATGGCAAAATACTGCTTTACTTGGCAGTATACAGTTGGCAAGCAGAACCCACATGCACAAATACGACCAACAAGCTGCACGGTCAGAGCACAATCTGTGATATTCCAATAGGCAAAGGCTGAAGAGGCCAAGCAGGGCAAACTGGCACAAATAACCCTGCTACAGAGCAGTAGGTGGAAGAGCATCTGGAAGCAGGACTTGATGGTGCAAAGTTGTGCGCTGGTCTTACTGAGAATGCGAGGAATGCAAATGCTGCCTCTTTCTCCTTGTCTGGGCAAAGCAGACAATAATGTGCCCTTGTGTGCGTGCGTGCGTGCGTGAGTGCGTGTATGCGTGTGTGTTTGCGGTATGCCAGCATAAGTCTGTGTAATGAGCCGAGCAATGTTCAGATACCCAGTTGATGAATCTCTCACTCTCTCTCTTTCTCTCCTCTCTCTCGCTGACTTGCGCACACACACACACAGACATACACACTTACACACATACTCACTCTCTCTCCCTCACACTCATAAACACACCATGTCATTGTACCCAAATGCATATTTAAACAGATAATTGAATTAGTTTATAATGATGACACTAAATATTATTAGGGCCAAATTTTAGTGGCATGCGATTGTTCCAGAAAACAGTTCCAAAAAAAGGGCTCATGATTGTTATACAGTGAATTAAGTCAGCTGAGTCACGTCAGTGTGAGGTAAGCCACTGAATGCCGCCTGTTAATCACAGCCGTACTGTAAGCTACTGAATCCTCTCAATCATTGGTTACGCGTGATGTGTTGCGCCACCAGTCTGCTGATCTTTCAGACACCTCCGTAAGAGATTCCTTCGCTGCCGTGGAGCCAGCATGCCGCAACTCGTTCGCCGTCGAGTGGAGATTCACATCATGCACAGACTCAGTGTGTATTTACTCACACGAGCCCAGTGATTGGACAGGAGAGAAGCGGAAAACTTTCCTTAAGCCACCTTAAGGGTGCTTATCATGAGGGACCTTGGAGAAGTCCTTGGTCTTCAGACCTTTTGTATTGTTTTGTCTTGCTTCCCCCCCCCTTCATCTGTAATTTTCGCCTTGTCATCGGGTAGCCAATGTTCTGGCTTCAGACCGAAAAGTAACTGAGATACGAGGAAAGAGCGGAGAGTCTGGTGAGAGTCACCTGCAGCTTCTTCATGTCCTCATATTTCTCATGTCATTCTTGCATTTTATATCCCTGTGCAGCACAATGTGACATTTTATCAATTAAAAACGTTGTTCTTCATTTGACAAAAACAATTACAGACAATAATCATGTTTATGTCCATGTACATAGCCCTGAAGGTTTTACAGAATCAATTAATCCTAAGATGAAAAGATATTTACATGAAGTGGGAGAGAGGATGAAAGCTTAAAAGGAAAACGATAAATGGTAACAGTACATTAATAATATTTTCCATGGACTCTCACATGACTGATCTAATGCAGTTACATATCACCCAAAGCCTGAACTGCACATTTAAACACATGCATATATTTCATAATCATTAAAACACACTCATGCACATGGGCACCTTCACACGCACACATGCACAGACATAGACAAACATACAAACATACGCGCGCGCACACCCATGCGGGCGCAGGCAGGCACACACACGCGCTGCACGCACACACTTGCACGCTAGCACACACACACACACACATGCACGCGTGCGCACACACACACACACAGACACTCACACCCTCTGTGAAATGTGTTTTGGAAAGACATTTCATTCCAGTCCTCCCTATTTTTAGAGCACAAGTGTCCTCCTGAGATGGTCAGCTGGTTTAGAATGAGTTGTTTGGTTCCGAATAGGATGCAAAAGGCCAGTGATTATGCCAAAACAACACTCCAGCATGAGCTATACCGCATATTCTGAACGACCCAACACATGACAGCATGTGCTGTATAGCAAAAAAAACTCAACAACCCAGCCCACTTTAGTATGTGGTATACTGCGTATACTAAACGCAGCTCACTTGAACCTTACGCAGTAGTAAACAACGTAACACATTTTAGTGTGTGCTGTACTACAAATACTAAACAACCCAACACACTTAAGCGTGTGCTATAGTGCAAGTACAGAAAAAGCCAACCAACGACAGCTTGTACTATTCAGTAAATTTCAAACAACCCAGCCCACAAACACTAAACACAGCTCACTATACCATGTGGCTACACTGCATACAAAACAAGCCAACACACTTTAGCATGTGCTATACTGCAAAGACGAATCAACACCGCTCACTTGAACATCCACAATGCTGCCTACACCAAACAACCCAACATGTTTTAGCATGTGCTATAGGATATATACTAAACAACCCAATACACTTTAGCACATGCTGTACTGCAAGAACTTAACAAGCTGGCACATTTTAGCATGCGCAATAGTGCAAAAAGTAAACAACACAGCTCTCTTTAGTATGAACTATAATGCAGAAACTAAACAATAAAGTTCACTTAAGAATGAGCTATTAGCCTGCTATCCATCCATCTATCCAGCCATCAATCCATTTTATTCCACTTATCCGAGGCTGGGATGCAGGGGTAGCAGCCGATGCAAAGTGGCCTAGATAACCTCCCCCCGGCTACTTCCTCCAACTCTTCCAGGGGGACCCCAAGACCTTCCTAAGCCAGGCACGAGATATCATCCATCCAATGTGTCCTGAATCTGCCTTGGAGCCTCTTCCCACTTGGACATAACCCGGAACACCTCTAAAGGGAGGCGTCCAGGAGGCATCTCAACCACGTGCCTGAACCACCTGAACCACCTCTCAGCGTGGAAGAGCAGTGGTTCTACTCCCAAACGGTCAGCCCAGCCACCCCGCGGAGACAGCTTGAATTGGATACTTGCATTCACAATCTTGACTTTTTAGTCACTTCCCAAATCTTGTGACCATAAGTGAAGATTGGAACGTCGATCGACCAGTAAATCGAAAGCTACGTTCGTAAGATCAGCTCCCTCTTAACCACGACCGACCGGTATAACGCCTGCATCACCACAGACGCTGCAGCAATCTACTTGTCAATCTCCTGCTCCATCTTACCCTCACTCGTGAAAAAGACCTTTAGATACCTGAACACCTCCATTTGGAGTAACAACTCACCCCTCTCTCGGAAGGGACAATGTAACTTTCTCGGGCAGAGAACCATACCCTCAGATTTAGCCACCAAAAAGGCAGGATACTCCGAACAGCTGTTAGGTGCATCAGCACGAACAACAGTCAGAGCATTCCCCTCCGCAACCCGCAAGCACATCGCAAAGACCCTCTTGTTCACCGGTGCAAACTCCAACACAGCGGCACTCAGTCCACCTGCTGCCTCTCACCTTGGGCAACTCCAGAAAAGGAGAGAGTCGAACCCCTAGCAAGGAGCTTAGTTCCAGAGCCAAAGCTGAGCTTAAAGTTGAGTCCAACTATATCTAGCTGGTACAGCTCAACATCCCATTTAAGCTTCGGCTTCTTCCCAGTGTGGTGACACTCCATGTCCAGATCCCAGAATGCCAGGTTCCCCGCCCCCGTCTGCCGCCTGGTCCACAATGCACGCGACCCCTCCTCCTCTGCTTGCGGGTGGTAGGTCCATGAAGAGATGGCTCCCTGTAGCCTTTTCGAGCTAAGCCCGGTTGAGTCCGGGAAAAACCGTGCCACTAGGCGCTGGAGTCTCTATTCTGGGCTAGGTTCTCTCGTCTTTGGAGAGCTGTCATAGGAGGCTAGGGAATTGCATTTTGTCTGGCCCCTCACCTGGGACCAGTTTGCCATGGGAAACCCCACCAGGAGCAAATGCTCCCGGCAACACAGCTCCCAAGATCACATTGGCACACAAACTCCTCCACCACCATAAGGTAGCAATTCTTGGAGGAGGCCTATGAAAAACTAAATAATCAAATGCACCGTAGCATGTGCTGTACTGCCCAAAACAAAGTTACAACACATTTCTCCAACCAAGGCAACACAATAAACTAAATAATCCAACATATTTCATATTACTTCAGCATGGGCCATACATCTTTCATCTAAAGTGCTTCTTTTATTGAATACTGAGTCCATGACCAACTAAAGCCCTGTCCCTTACTTTTTGGTCGCTGGCCGCTGCTGTCCTGATCCTGATACAGGTCTACCCCATCGTTGCCTCTCCACTTCCGGGAGCTACACACAATGGCCATGTTTACATGGGTAGTTTTCCTCAATCTGATTGAAATCGATCTGAATAAGTGAATCTGATTCGATCTGTATATATGAAGTTTAAGTAAAGAGATCCACGTTCAATCCGCGTTGACATGGCCCCAGCTGAATCCGATTGTATTGTGTTTTTTTACCTGCGCATTACGTCACTCTGCGTACGTCACTTCACTTGCGAGCTTCTTTCGTACTAGGAGCGCATGCGTGGACCGAACAATCCTCTTTATCAATACAATCCGCTCCACTCAGTCGTTTACATGGAGCATGGAGCGAATTATTATCAATCGGCGTAGACTACCTCTTACAATCCGATCCGAAATACAATCGGATGCGGGTGAATCAGATTGGCTAAGGTGTTTATATGAGACATTTTGAATTTGATTGACCTTTCAATCTGTTTGTAAATAGGATTTTTGTACCCATGTAAATGGGGCCACTGTTGCTTGGATTTTTTTGAGGTTTTTATTGACTTTAATTCACTTTTATCAATTAGCTTGCCAGCAGAAGACAAGCTCCTCCACTATAGCTGATTTCCTGCTCAGATTTCTGCCCACTGGGGACTTTTTTTAATACCACTGTTAGGGATTTTTCACCCTATGGAGGGGTTTTTTCCCCTCATTTGCTATTTTGGGGATTAGGCCGAGCATCCGCACTTTTTGCTCTGTGAAGAATCTTTATGACAGTCTGCCAGTGAGGAGCGCTATACAAATAACATTGAAACAAATTGCATTCTGCATCAAAATGCACTGTATTGCCTACAACTTCCGCATTCACTACACCGCCTCAACAGACTCTACGCAGCCTAACACATTGCATTCTACATCACCATGCTCCAGACAGTCTGAGCGCCCTAAACAGCCCAACACATGCTTCACTGCTCAACACACTCACTAGAATGAAGGCGAGAGTGGGAGAGAGAGAGAGAGAGACAAAGGCAGCAGGAGACTGAGGCTGAGGGAGAGAGAGAGAGAGAGAGAGAATGCGAGGGCCTCTGGAGCCAGTTATCACAGACGGCACAAGGGTTGACAGTACTCTCTTCGCTGGAAAGCACGTGCAGCTGAACACTTTCGCAGTCTGGGAGCCGCGGAGGACGAAACAGAGACGAGACAGAGAGTCCCCCTCTCCGCCCACCCTCCCCCCCTCCTCGTCCTCTTCCTCCCTCGCTCACCTTTAAATCACAGAGCCAGGCGCGTACGCCGAGGATTTCCCTGGAGTAGAGGTGGGAGGACACGAAGAAAGGGAACAGGAGATGTTCGCGGAAAACTGAATGAGAGAAGAAAAGCGTGCTTTTGTTAGACTGAGGGGAAGAGAACGAGAGAGGGTGAGACTGGGGCAAAGCAAGAGAATGAAGGAGGGAGAGCGTGTGAGACTGAGATAGAGTAAAAGACATGAGTGAAGAGAAGAGCGCATGAGAGCTGAAAAGAGAGTGCAAGGCAAAGAGAGAATGAAAGAGTATGCATGAGAAACTGAGGTAAAGAGAGAGAGGAAAAGAGGGAGAGACAGAGAGAGAGAGACAGAGGGAGACTTTATCTCACAATGCTGCTTCGGAGCCCTAGCGTTTTGGACTTGTCTGGTCTGGACTCGGGTTCGAACGGAAGCGCGGCTCCCCGAGTCAGGGTCACATCGCTAGGAGCGCCGCTCTGCTGACCTCCCTCTGCTGCCCGACCACACCACGCCCCCTCCTCCATCGCGGGCACTCGGGGGCATTATGCGGATGTTTTTTGCGGCCGTGGCGGTAATCGCGGGAGCGCTAGCACTGTCTGGTGGCAACGGCTCAGCGCTTGAGGACTACGAGGAAGCGTCCGACGCGCCGGAGGACGCGGAGGTAAGAGTGACGGTGGTAATCCCGCAAGGGCTGACTGGCGGACATGCGGTATGCAAGCTAGCGTGGTATATGCATGCCGCGGAGGAAACACGATCCCCCCGCGAAACGTTAGCCCCTGTCCTGATTAGCCTGGATAGGGGCGGAAATTCGACAGAGCAGCGTGCCTCTCTCTCTCTGTTTTCTGCTCCCTTCTTTCGCTCTATTTTCCTCTCTGAAACGCAGAGGGCCTCAAGACGTGGGCGTGTGCCTGTGATTCTTTAACCGTTTCTTAGCTGAGTTGCAGTGCTGGAAAACATGTGGACATGGGGTAACTGTGGGTGCTTGTGTTCATGTGCACATATTATGCGTTTGTATCGTGTGCACGTGTGCATGTGCATTTGGCCGTGCATGCGTTTATGTACATGAATGTGCACGAGAGTGCGTGTGCGCGTATTTGGGCGCATGTGAATGGATGTGTGCTTGTATGTGTACATGCATATGCGTGCGTTTGCATGAACGTATGTGTTTGTGTGTGTGCGCGTGAGTGTGCATATTTGGGTGCATGTGCATGCATGTGTTGTTGTGTGCAAATGCATATTTTTGCATGAATGCATGTACATTCTGCAAATGCGTTTATATACACCCACATGTCTGTGAGTTAACGCACGTGTGTATATGTGCATGCGAGCATGTACATGTATGCTTACACATACAGTATGTACACTGAGCACCAAAATTCATCGGACAGTGAGCAATCTTTTTTTTTATTTTGTTGTTGCCCTGCAGCACTGTAATTTGGGAATGTCTTGATTGCCATTGGATGAACCTAAAGAAATGATGGCATGTTTCATGCACAGTCCAACCTATGCTTGTGTGCATCAAAAAATCTCACACTGGTTAGTATAATGTGGAATAAAATATTAATTTTGAATATTTGGCAACATATCCATTGCAATGACTGCTTGATGACAGCGACACCAGACGCTGGGTATCTGCCCTGGTGATGCTCTGCCAGGCCTGTACTGCAAACATCTTCACTTTCTGCTTGTTTCAGGGACTTCTCGCCTTCAGTTTCCTCTCCAGCATGTAAAATGCATGTTCATGTGGATTCAGATTCAATAATTGAGTCCATCAACATACCCAAAATATCTCAAGATACGGCATTTTCCAATGACTCATAGTGCTGACTGTAGATGTGTTTGCAAATAAATGCATGCACATACTTTGTCTGTATGTGTGTCTGTACCTGAATATGCATGTGCGTGTTGTCTGCGTTTGAATATTTGTGCATATATGTGAGTGTTTGTGTGTGCATTTATGCATGAGAGTATGTATGGGTGTGTATGTGTGCATGTGTGTGTGCGCGTGTGTGTATTTGTACATCAGTGTTGTCTATGCATGTATGTGTGTGCATGCCTGTGCATTTATACATGTATGCCTGAGTATGTTTGTGAATGAATGTGCATGTGTGTGAGTGTGTCTGCTTGTGTGTGTGAGTGCACAAGATTAAGAGACAATTAATTATTAATTAATTATCAATGATTATATACTAGCAATATCCGCGCGCTCGTTGATTCTAACCAATAATCCTAACAAATAGAGATCTCGCCCATCATCAGGGAAACGTTAGGCAAAAACGGATAAAATGACCCAAATTTAAGTAACGGGGCGAGTTGGTTCGATTCCACATGGCGGTAGACAGAGGCAGGCTCGTGTGGAACACATACGCCAGAGGGCACCGGGATCTGCTGGACGGTTTTTGGGAGGAGATACGTTACAAAGGCTGGGCAAACTTAGAATTAATATACAGATTATTCTATGCATTATTATGACTTAATTATTAATGCAGAGGACTGTGGGAGAAGCAGCTGCTCAGGGATACAGAGAAATACAGCATGGGAGGGATGAAGGTAAGGATAGCGAAAGGCAGGGCAGGCTCACATTTTATTTCTGCGGCTTATTGTATCTGTGGCAGCTGGCAGTTATCTTACTAATGGACTCTGAAGCTAATTGAAGCGAATCACTCTCTCTCCATCTCTCTCTTTCAGTCTGTATCTCTCACTCACTCTCTCTCAACACACATACAGTGATCTCTGTAAATCCCGCTGAAAGCACTTTCCTGTAACATGTGTCTAACACGTGGGAACCTCCACACTCACCACTGCTGATGATCTTTTGCGCCTGAGACAGGAATCTGATCTGTGTGATTCAGCCAATCAGTGTCCCCATGTAACTCTGTGCACCTGTCAGTCTCCACTTCACTCAAGGGGTCAGCAATAGGGCGAGTGGGTGGGCCTTTCTCTGCCAGTGACACTGACTTCCTGCACAGAGGCCAATCAGATCACTTGGCCCTCTGATTGGCTTTTCTGGGCCTATTAGTTCAAATAGCTTATGCCTGGTCAGGTTTCCAGAACTGGGCTCTTATGCATGAGAGGCCATTTGAGAGAGAATTCATGCTTGCTTTCACATGAACTATCATACTGTCATACAAACACCATCATTCTCTCATACACACACAATCATTCCTTCTAGCACACGCTATTATACTCTCACACACACCATCATTCTCACACACACACACACACACCATCATTGTCACACACACGCACCATTATACTCTCAAGCACACACCTTCATTCACTCTCACGCACACCATCATTCTCTCACGCACACACTATTCTACTCTCACGCACACACTATAATTCTCTCACAAATATACCATTATACTCTCATGCACGCACCTTCATTCTCTCTCACACTATCATTCTCTCTCACACACACCATCATTCTCTTACGCACACACTATCATTCTCTCGCGCACACAATATTATACTCTCACGCACACGCTATCATTCTCACACATACACCATTACACTCTCACGCACGCACCATCATTCTCTCTCACACACACCATCATTCTCTCGCACACACACCATTATACTCTCACACAAACTTAAACTCGTTCAAGTGACAAAATGACGGTGAATGTAAAACAGAATGATAGTGTATGTGAATGAGAATAGGTGATTGTGCGAGAGAGTTTGATAGAAACGGATGTTAGTTTGATAGAAACGGATGCAGCTTTAAATTCTCAGCTCCTGATTGGTTATAATCGAAATCTTCCAAAATTTAGTTAGAAGCGGGATTTCACGGACACATCCCACCCTCCCGTTCGACAAGGAAGCACGGTGAAAAAACTGCATGCTCGTCGCGGGAGCAACAAGTCCATCCAAATCCATTTGAAACGTGACGTGTTGCTTGTTATTCATCCCGATTCCGTCCGGAAAGTGGAGTATAGCACCAAAGTGTATTAGCCTATATCACACTATAAAATTGAAGCAGAGCTCGTCATTAAAAACAAATCATTTCATTGGCCAAAAGTACAACTTCGCAGGCGGATTTTCGCAGAAGCTTAAGCCCGTGCGGATGTTTTTTTCTGGAAATTCCGCCTTGGTGTGCAAGCTACATTAGAGCCCATGGAATTAGCTCCTATAAAAATCCACGCTTGGTGTGAATGGGCCTTAAGGCTGTGCAAGCGTATAGCTTACGAGTAGTTACAAGGGGACTATGGTATAGGTATAGCATTTTATCTTACCTAACGTTAAAATCCTTTATTTTGATTGGCTGACATGTTTAATTCTTTTCCATGTAGCCCGCGAGTCTCACGGGGTGTATGATCATATACCCCGTGAGAGTATGATTTTGAATTCGATTCAACCTTTTTTTGCCGATGTAACGGAACGTAAATCTGAATTGTTTACCGCGTTTCGTTTGCTTTTGACAACAGTCAAAATGGCATCGAAACGTTTCGCTAGTCACTCAGACGACGACATTCTTGAGAAACGCGCGAAAGTGATCCCCCAGAATACAAGAAAGTCAAACACCTTATCCTCGTCAATGTTGCGTGAATACCTAACAAAAAAAGGAGATGTGGACTTCGAATGCTTCGACAGCGTTCGCTTGGCTGAGACGCTGAGTCACTTTTACATGGATTTAAGAACAATATATAGGTTGCCACCGTAAGATCAAAACGGTAAGATAAAAACGGTGTACAGCTCTTTCAAGGGGTACCCTGCCTCTGAATCTATGTTCCCCGCGGCTTCGCCTTGGGGAACATAGATTCAGAGGCAGGGTACATCACGACATATAGCCTACCCCTTGAGAGAGCTGTACAACTTATAATATGCCGGCTGCGATCACCCAGCGGAAACAAAGAACAAATGATTCCAGTTGACTGATGCAATAGCGGCGCTCTAGGTCTTAATTGGCCGGTGTTCTGTCAAATTTTGCTCCCTTGTCAAAAAATGCTTCCGTAATGCAAAGCGATCGTAAAGCCTTTGTTTTCGCCTTGATATTGCAATATGAATCAGGTTACAATTGTAACTTTGTTGTTTGTTAGCTTATTATAACAAAAGCAGAAGTTATAATGAGTTGGATAAGTTTGTTTGAAGATATTTGCCCATATACGCCATTATCATCTAATTTCTGCATTTTCAGGAAAACCCAGCGTGTACATGCAAATATATGTCCGCTTACAGGTCGAAATGCGCACTGAAAATATATCTATTTTTATGATTTTTGAAGATACTTAAAATATGAGCGAGGAAACAGCCCGAGATTTCAAGTTTGCGCAAGCGCAGAACCGCAAGGTAGCATATTTTGATAGGTAGCAAAATTTGTCAGAACACCTGTGTATATGATAGACCGTATATAATGAGCCAGTATATAATGCTATAACTTGACCATAGTCTGATACCACTCCTAAGTAGCTATGTGCGCAGTTAGTCTACTTTTTCCTAGTAGTTAAAGTTCTACACTCTTAGAATGAATGTGTTGAAAAATAACTCAAAAATCACGTATAACACATTTTGTGTTGATTTCAGCACAAAATATGTAAAAAAGTAAGAAAAAAAAAATCAACACTGATTGTGTTGAAAACAACACGAAATGTGTTGTCCTTTGGCGGTCCTACAGGAGCGGCGAAGACATGTCCCTTTTAGTCCTGGCTAGATCTCAATCAATTTCCTTCATTGATGTCTTTTCCAATTATTAAAAGTGGCAACGGAAGACACGGTTTCTCTCCACATGCGATCTAACAGCGATCAAATCGCGGGTTAAATTCAGTACAGTGGCAGAACAGAGAATTGGGTTGCACAAAACAGCCGTTGAAAACAATTATAAATCCTGACCTGTTCTCAGTCATCTTCATGATTAACAAAAGGTTCATTCCGACAGCGCTCCGCATTTCACAGGTGCTGCTTTTTCTCCCCAATTAGGTAAGACGACAATCATTCATCTGGACGGGTATTTGCTGTATTTAAATCTACGTTATTCAAAATTGCATAGCCTACCTGTCGACTCTCGCTAATTGCTTGAGCCGCACGCTTTTTATAACCGAGTGGCGAGTGGGTTTTTTTTTAAATCAACCCACGAAATACCGAGAGTGAGAGTCCGCGTTTCATTGGAACACGGACCCGGCCGTTCAATCACGCGAAGCATTGGCCTATTAGTAAGCAAATTATTTTCCTGCACTGAATTTAGCCAATGATTTCATCGCTGTTAGATCGCATACCGTGAAAAGCCATGTCTTCAGTTGCCAATTACGATAATTGGAAAAGACGTCAAAAAAGGAAGATGATTGAGGTCTAGCCAGGACTAAAAGGGACGTGTCTTTGCCCCTCCTGAAGGACCGCCACAGCCTTAACTAGACACACACCGGTGTGTTAAAAATTAACAGGTGTTGTTATTTTCAACACATCTCTTTTGAGAGTGTAGCTAATCATAGTGGGGGTTTTTTTCTCCCAATTAACATTTTCATATGTTGAATATTTGTGCACCAAATCACGAAGCTGTACGTTGCTGAGGTGTAAATTATGATGAAGCTTCGTCTGGAAGTTTATTGGAACCCCAGGTCCGGGGTAACATCAATTATTGATAAGGAAACCGTTCGTTGGCTACGTCAGTGTAAAAGTAGACTGCGAAGCTAACGTTATGGTTCAGATACTTACAATGTCATCGTCGCTGCTACTGCTATCATGATTCATTTTTGTTAAATTATAACTCGCGAATTTGTTTCACGCTGTGCGAAATTGGAACACAAGAACGCGAAATTTCGCGCCGAGTTCGGTTTGGTTTAAGGCGGAATTTCCGTTTCGCGTATTTTCTATTGCTAAATCAAACCATTGATAGAAGTGCTGTGAGATTCCAGCACTTATAATTTTATGGAACCTCTTTTCAATTTTCCTTTTATTATAATATAAGTGGAGCCTCATACATTCGCTCAAACCATTTAAATGTAATTATTTACTAGGCTACATAACGGGGCTTTACATCCACAAAGAGCGAAGTTGTGGAGTAAACCAACTTCGTGCAATAGACTCTGCTGAAAAAACCAGCCTAGGCTGGTCAGGCTGGTTAAAGCTGTGTTTTGGACAGTTTTAGCTGGTCGACCAGCCCTTCACCAGCTGACTCCTGCTGAAAATACCAGCTTAACCAGCTTTGACCACCTTCATCAAGCTATAGAGACCAGATACACCAGCCATGACCTGCTAAGAACACAGCTCAGACCATCTTAAACCAGCTTAGAATTATAGCAGCTAGAATTCTAAGCTGGTTTAAGATGGTGTTATTAGCTGGTCATAGCTGGTCTCTAAAGCTTGATGAAGTTGGTCAAAGCTGGTTAAGTGTGTGTGATAGTGTGTGTGAGAGAGAATGATGGTGCGTGCGTGAGAGTATAATGGTGTATGTGTAAGAGAATGATAGTGTGTGCGTGAGAGTATAATGGTGTATGTGTGAGAGAATGATAGTGTGTGCGTGACAGTATAATAGTGTGTGCGTGAGAGAATAATAGTGTGTGTGAGAGAGAATGATGGTGTGTTCGTGAGAGTATAATGGTGTGTGTGTATGTGTGACAATGATGGTGTGTGTGTGTGTGTGTGAGAATGATGGTGTGTGTGAGAGTATAATAGCGTGTGTGTGAGGGAATGATGGTGTGTGTATGAGGGAATGATGCTGTTTGTGTGACAGTATGATAGTACATGTGAAAGCAAGTATGAATTCTCTCTCAAATGGCCTCTCATATGTTTGTCTGTGTCTAATAACCAGGTTTCCAGACTCTGGCAGATACTTGATTACAATTATCTTGATTACAATTTTACAATTTTGCTTGATTACAATCACCTGCTTGCATCTCCTGACACGCAGCACTTTGTCCAGAGAGTCACAAGGCAGACATTTTTGACAGCAGCGCTCTGAACAGTGTGAAGAGTGATGGGGGACATACAGCATGTATGACCCACAGCTGTGGGTCACATAGTTCTCTGGTCACTGGTTAAATCAGAATATTCAAACAATGAAAATGTTTCAACTGAACGAGACCTATTTCACGATATTTCAAATCTATAGAGTTAACTTTAGGCATTTTTATTTATCCAAGTAAGATTATGTCTCATTTTTCATTGTGCCTTCCTAATCAGTGATATTTTAAGATGTACTTTTATCACATAACTGCAGTACATTTCCCATAGCCCAGCTGATGACATAATTTTGATATTATCCTAGGGTAAAATCACTTATGCAAAAATGTCATTGGCTGGGAGCATGAGAAAAAAGATCACTCTGTGTTACATCACGCTGTTAATATATACTACTCAGAATTTGATAGGGATCATAGGAATTTTTTTGTGTAATGACATGCAAATTTGGTAACTGCCACTGATAAACAATATATTGGATAAATGACATGCAGTCAGACACAAAACACATTTGCAAGTGCATTTAATGACATTAAATGAGCGTGCAGCCTGACACTTGTGGCTTTCACGAACACTTCATGGTTTCACCTCTGACATAAAGTGAAAACAGACAGTGTTCGTTTGATGTTTCATTACCACAGTTAATGTCAATAACGGGTATGGCCTCCCCTAGCTTGAATGACGGCTTGACAACTTTGGGTCATACTGTCAATCAGATGCTTGCAATTTTAATGTTGTTCCATTCTTCAATAAGGGCATTTCTGAGCTCTTCTAGAGTTGTGGGTTGTGCCCTACGACTGGAAATGGCGACCTGCAGCATGTTCCACACATGCACGATAGGGTTTAGGTTCGGCAAACACGCGGGCCAGTCCATGCGGACAATTATCTCCTGCTCTAGGAATTGATTCACCACCCTAGCATGATGGGGGCGGGCGTTATCATCCATCAAGATGAAATCAGGGCCAACAGCACTAGCGTATGGTCTTACGTACACATTGAGGATCTCATCCCTGTACCATACCCCTGTCATCGTCCCTCTCCCCATGACATGCAGGTCCGTTCTGCCGTTCCTGCTTATTCCTCCCCAGACCATAATTGATCCACCACCATAACGGTCGTGTTCGTTGATGTAGGCATCATTTAATCGCTCAAGTTGTCTTCACCACAGCCGTTACCTCCTGTCAGTAGAGTCCAAGCAATATCGGGACTCATCAGTAAAGAGAACTGGAGCCCAATCGTTGTGTGTCCATGTGACATGATCGTGAGCCCAATCCAAACGGTCACGCATATGACGCACGGTCAGTGGGATTCGAACACATGGCCTTCTTGAGTTGAGGCTGGCAGTATGAAGATGATTCCGTATCGTCTGAGTGGATACCCTGATCCCCGAGGCGTTATGAAGGTCATTTCGTAAGGTGGTGGCTGTCCAGAAAAGTTGACGTTGTGCCTGAAGTGTGAGAAAGTGGTCTTGTCGTTGTGTAGTTGATGTCTGAAGACCACCCCCATGACGGTGTGCTGCTGTACCAAACGTTTGATGCCGGTTCCACGCTCTGTTCACAACGCTTTGGCTGATGTTAAGTGCATTAGCAACGTGACGTTGTGAGAAGCCAGAGTCAAGCATTCCGATGCATCTTACCAATTGCTCTGAAGTCAACCGAGGTCTAAGACGTTGAGGAGACATTGTTATTGCTAAATGTAATGCAAAAAATTTGGCAACTTCCAAATTTTCACCAACAAGCAACACACACGTCTGAGTTGAAATGGAGAAGTGTTAGTCAAAGCCAAAATGTGAGGCTGCACGCTCATTTAATGTCATGAAATGCACGTGCAAATGTGTTTGTGTCTGACTGCATGTCATTTATCCAATATATTGCTCATCAGTGGCATTTACCAAATTTGCATGTCATTTCACAAAAAAATTCAGATGATCCCTATCAAATTTTGAGCAGTATATATATATATATATATATATTTAGCCAAACTCAATACCAAGTGTCTTTTTCTTCTTTGGTAATGTTGGATAAATCGGTTCGGCTCAGCACAGTTGCAAGTTCGCTAGGTACCACTCATGTAAGTTCACGTTGCTTAGATAGCTAGCTTGCACGTACGCAGTGCATTTTCATTAGCATTACCATTGTTCTTTAAAGGACCAGTGTGTAATCTTTGGAATGGTTGGTTGGCAAAATCTGAATATACTACCCATTAATATGTTTATATAAGTGTATAATTGCGATAAAATAAAATTTGCTTGGTTTTCATAGCCTTATAATTATGCGTTTATACAAAACCCAAAACCAGTGAAGTTGGCACATTATGTAAATCGTAGATAAAAACAGAAAACAATGATTTGCAAATCCTTTTCCTTGCTCCAAAACCTGTATGTACCTTTCAGCATTAATGGTGCCTTCACATATGTGTAAGTTGCCCATGCCTTGGGCACTAATACACCCCCATACCATCACAGATGCTGGCTTTTGAACTTTGCGCCTAAAACAGTCCGGATGGTTCTTTTCCTCTTTGGTCTGGAGGACATGACGTCCACAGTTTCCAAAAACAATTTGAAATGTGGACTCGTCAGACCACAGAAGACTTTTCCACTTTGCATCAGTCCATCTTAGATGAGCTTGGGCCCAGCGAAGCCGGCGGCGTTTCTGGGTGCTGTTGATAAATGGCTTTCGCTTTGCATTGTAGTTTTAACTTGCACTTGCAGATGTAGCGACGAACTGTAGTTACAGACAGTGGTTTTCTGAGGTGTTCCTGAGCCCATGTGGTGATGTCCTTTACACACTGATGTCGGTTTTTGATGCAGTACCGCCTGAGAGATCGAAGGTCACGGGCATTCAATGTTGGTTTTCGGCCTTGTCGCTTACGTGCAGTGATTTCTCCAGATTCTCTGAACCTTTTGACGATATTACGGACCGTACATGATGAAATCCCTAAATTTCTTGCAATAGCTCGTTGAGGAATGTTGTTTTTAAACTGTTCGACAATCAGCTCACGCATTTGTTCACGAAGTGGTGACCCTTGCCCCATCCTTGTTTGTGAATGACTGAGCATTTCAGGGAAGCTGCTTTTATACCCAATCATGGCACCCACCTGTTCCCAATTAGCCCGTTCACCTGTGGGATGTTCCAAATAAGTGTTTGATGAGCATTCCTCAACTCTCTCAGTCTTTTTTGCCACTTGTGCCAGCTTTTTTGATACATGTTGCAGGCATCAAATTCCAAATGAGCTAATATTTGCAAAAAATTCCAAAGTTTACCTGTTCGAACATTAAGTAACTTGTCTTTGCAGTGTATTCAATTGAATATAGGTTGAAAAGGATTTGCAAATCATTGTATTCTGTTTTTATTTACGATTTACACAACGTGCCAACTTCACTGGTTTTGGGTTTGTATATACATATAGCAAGGGCCTTGCTTTAGAGACGTCGCCATCTTGCACCGCCATGTTGGTAGGGTTGGTAGGTGAGCATGAGTGAGCGAGTGAGTGCTGCAATCTAGAATCTGAATGCTGGATGCCACTGTTTCTCCCCAATTTTACACACTGGTCCTTTAACATTAGTTTGTTAGCTAGCGAGCTAACAATAGCTAGCTACTTAGTTAACTGAATTACGAACCGTTGCAAGTTCAGCAGCCAGTGTCTGTGACTCAGTGACTGACTTTGCAGAGAAATGGAGTTAGCTCAGTGCTAACAAACAATGGGCGCAAATGGAAATTACGTTTGTTTTCTATTAATTTACGCAATTCAGTATTGCAATAACAAGGTTGCCAACTTTCATGCATTCGGCATGAGTTCAAGTGGCATATTCACGTTCCCGTGCTGTAGTCAGCAATTATTCAACCAGCACATTTGTAAGAGATTCTCAGGCAGAATTGAAGTCCTTGTGGATGGAGGTCTGTCAGTTTCATATGCGCTACGGTGGATTTCACCACTAGTAACACGGAAATCAATATTGGACTTTTCATTGCTTTTCTTTACTCGGGGGTTGGAAGCAATGGAATTGCATAAAAACATTTCAAATGGTCTTATTTCATTTAAACATTTTAAACAATCGTGAAAAACGTGCATTGCATTGATTGCATGTTGATGTTGATTGATTGATTACAGCACGGGAATGTGAATACGTCACTTGATCGCACGCCGAATGCGTGAGAGTTGGCAGCCCTGCAGTGATAAACAGAATCTTATACTCTTGGTCATGCCATTAGACAGTTATGAAACTTGTTGAGTAAATTTTGGGTTTGTTGCTAAATTTTCTCAACTTGTTTCGTAACTTTCATATGACGTGCCCACTCGTGTAAGATCCTCTATATGTTAATCAATTAATTGTTATATCACATAGCACTTATGTCATAGCCATCTGTGACAGTTGGTGCCTCGGACTACATATTTAATTAATTTTCATGTGATATAACCGACAAACAGATCAGCCACATATACAGTAAATACACACACACACACACACACGCACACATTGACATTCAATACACACACATTCGCAAACACTCAACACACAAACAGACACACACATACAACATGCAAAATGCACACGCACATTCATGAACAGTCAAACGCACACAACACACGAAACACACACATTGGAATGTACCTCAAAGCACAGGACGATGAACTGACATTTGCCTGCTGAATTCCTTGGCAAGACGTTAGTTTTATAAACTTGAGTAAGACACTAAACTTACACAGCTTCAGCAAGTATCCAGCTGTGTAAATACATAGCATGAAGAATTATAAGCAGCGTAAATCACTGAGGTTATGGGCATTCCTTGGTAAGAGGTATCGGAGTGCATAAAAAATATTTAAAAAAATAAGTTAAAATATGACACCCAGTTTCTGGCTTCAGGCCTGAAGTGGTGTAACTGCGATAGCTTTAGGGGATGATAAATAGTCTTAAAGTACATTTTGGGGGTCAGACTCTCATCGTCTGTGTTCTTTTTTTTATCTTGGTGGCCGTTGTGCCTGTATGAACCTTCTTCAACCCAGTGCCAGGTCTCAAACAACTCACTAGCTTGCTCTCGCTTGTGTAAATTGAGTAAACTGGATGTAAAGGAAGCTAACCACATGCGTAATAAAGTGATACATGTTTTCCATGCTTTGGCTGAGTGAGGACGCGCGCAAACCAACCAAACATACAATGCAAATTGTCCAACTTTTTCATCACGCTATTTTCCAAAGGCAGGACAGCTGTGTCAGCAGATGTCCAAGTTCGCAACAAAAATCACTCGGACTCTTTTTCGATGATCCTATGGGCTGCAATTGGGCTCAAAGACAGCACCGCCACTTCGTTTTTGGGTCAGATGCATTTCTCGAAAAACATTTCCTCAGGTGCTCTAACCATGAAAATGTGAACATGATCCCGGGATATAAAGTAAACAAGAGTTTTACATTCCTAGCAACCTTCTCATGCAGAGTATTCAACTCGCTGTTACGAGAAACGGCCTGTGCTGAGAAGGGCAGTGGGTGACTGAACGCATGTTTCGAAGACAGAGCATGTTTCAAAGGAACTGTTGTCAGGATGACATTTTGGACTCTGGCCTGGTTTCGCAGTAGTTTGATGGGAAACTGAACTGGGCTTCAGCTACCATTTTCATCCATCCTACACACTGGGATCACAGTTATTCAGAGCGCACCAGTGAATCGCACATTCCCATCACTTCACCGAAATCCGCTATTTATGCTTTTAATCAGGGCAACTTACAGACATAGCAGGTGCCAGCACCCCCTTGAGCAATGTAGTGTTTAAGGGCCTCAATCAAGGGCCCATAAGCTGTGATGAACTCATAGATATTGTATTGTGCACTTATATCATGTTCAACATGTCTATGATATCAACAGTGTCTCGCAGACCTGGGGTGCCACTTGATCTGCATGTTTTAGATCTCTCCTTGCTCCAGCGCAGGTAATTCAGATGAGCAGGTCATTGTCGACCCCTGAAGCTGCAAGATCATTTGAATCAAATGTCGAAGCGGGGAGAGTTCTATGCAGGACAAGTGGTACTCCAAGAGAGGTTTGGGAAACACCAGTCTAGGGCAGCGGTTAGCAACCTTGTCCTTGGAGGTCTGCTGTCATGTAGGTTTTCAATCCAGTGCAAATTTTTCACATCAGACTCAACTAATTAGAGGCTCAATACAGATCTCTAGCTGTGGGATGAAGAGTTCTTGTTACAGTTGGAGTATAAACCTACTGCACAGTAGATCTCCAGGAAAAGGGTTGGTGGCCACTGGTCTGGGGTGTGTGGCTGTGACCGTGGTGATAGGTGATGTGTTTCTCACTTCACAGTTGGGCGAGAGCCGATTGGACGCAGTCACCAGCGTAGACGAGCTTGTGGAGATGCTGTACCCTGAATACGGCCTGGTCCAGCACTGTCTACGGAAGAAGTCGCTCGTCACGCCGTCCCCGGATCGTCCGGACAATGACCTCTGGAACAGTCCCCTCCAAGCCGCTCACTACAAGGTGGATGGGACCTTGGGAGGTGAGACTGACCCAGCACGCTGCCCGAGACCGCTGAGTTCTGTGGCGTGTGATAGGATCACTGGCTCTGTCACATTTGCAAGGAGGCTTCCTATCGCCTCGGTGCCTAGTTAGGACACCGCCTTATTATTAACCATTCATTACAAAGGTTACATGAAAAGAAAAACTCGAACTAGGAAGCATCATGTGAGTAGTGCAGTTTATGTTGCAGCCCGGGGTCAGCGAAACACTAGCTTCCTGTCAGCATAGTTCGTGGAGCTTCAGCGCCACAAAACAGCCAATCTTCGTTACCTACGCAGTCAATTTCTTGCTTCAAAAATGATCAAAGCGAATTTTATGATGAAACGGTATGCAAACTCAATCAAACACCGAACGTTGCTGTCCCTCTTTGTGGTCTACACGGCGTATAGATAGAATAGATAGTGAATAGAATAGTATGCCGCAAGGCATTTTCGGATTTCCTTCACTGAGAGGGAACCACTCGATGTTTCCTTAAAATTTCGCCAAAACATGGTACCTAACTAGGTTGTTTCCTATGCTTCCTTTTGAGTTGAGACAGTCCTGAGCGGCCATATTTTCTAAAAATGCCACCTACTTAGGATGCTTCCTTGCACATGAGACACAGCCACTGAGTTAGCAGGATAACGGAGCAGACCGAAGCAGCTCTTTTTTGTGTTTTTGTGTATCAGTGCTTTTCAGTTCCTATAATTGGATAAGTGTGCGATTTGTGACCTCTGGGGTTCTGAGGTTTACATAATGCATATTACACAACCAATTTAGTAATCCTGGTGACTGACTGGTGATTCTCGCATCAGCCTCGCTACCTCATCTTGAGGACATTGATCCAAAATCTAATGACACTTTTCTCAAAAGGTAATGTGAGCCATTCTTCTTCATTCTATAAACAATGTCTGTCTTGAAAAAAGTATATTATTAAACTGGGTGCACCAACTATTCACAACGGACTATTTAAAGTATCATAAAGAGTAATTAATGAGGCAAGTTTAGTCAGTAAGATATTGGAAAATGGAAATCAAATATACTCAGCAACAAAAGTTTCTGTGACACCATTTATGTGTATGTTATAAATGACACGCAAAGATCTCAATGCAATCAATATGTTTATTTAACAGGAGAAACACTGACTTTTCAGTGCCAACGTCACTCAAAACGAAAAATGTCATTTTCATGCGTCATGAAGCACTTGTCTGAAGTCTAACCAATTGTGACCTTCACACTTCAATACCGGGTGTGACTTCCTCGTGCCATGATGCAAGCAACGCATCTCCGGCGCATGGACCGAATCAGATGTGCCAGAAATTGCTGTGGGATGTCATTCCAAATCTGACGTAGACGTTGTCGCAATTCCTGGAGTGTAGCTGGCGGGTTATCCAACCGCCGCAAACGTCGATCCATCTCGTCCCAAAGATGCTCGATTGGAGACATGTCTGGGGATCTGGCTGGCCATGGCAGGACATTGACATGTTGTTGCATCAGATACTGCTGTACAATCCTTGCAACGTGTGGTCTGGCGTTATCATGTTGCAGCGTTATTCCGGGACCATGTTGCATCAAAAACGGTACCACCAATGGCCGTAGCACTTCATCGCGATATCTTTGACCTGTCAGATTTCCATCAATAACAAGCAAATCTGTTCTGTTTCTAGCCGTGATCCCTCCCCAAATCATGACACTACCACCTCCAAAATGATCAAATTCCTGAACACAGTTGTTGGCATAACGTTCTCCACGTCGACGGTATACACGTAAACGACCATCACATCGGTTAAGCATGAATCTTGATTCATCAGTGAAGAGTACAAGATCCCACTGACGTTGGATCCACCGTCGATGTTGTTGTGCCCACTGTAGACGCAGTCGTCGGTGTTGTACTGTGAGTATTGGACGTCTTGCTGGCCGACGTGGGACAATGCCAAAATGACGGAGACGGCGACGGATTGTCTGTGCAGACAGTCACCTCAAACCAGGTATCGTTCTTGCAGTTATGGTTGCAGGTTGGAATCGATTTCGGAGATAGGTTGTTCGAATCCAGTTGTCCTGTCTGGGAGTGGTTACTCGTGGACGGCCGCTGCGAGGACGGTCTCTGACATGTCTTGTCTGCTGATGACGCTGCCATAAGTTCCAAATGGTGTTTCGGTGGACATTCAGGCGATGAGCAACTTCCCTCTGCGAGGTTCCGGATTCAATCATCCCAATGGCCCTCCACCGATCATTTTCAGACAGTCTTGGCATTTAGAGGGTAGAGTTCCTGATCCGAAATGGCTGTGTTTTCGATAAGTGATGCTTCCGTCGTTCATCAGGCACAATGTGAACATTCCAAAAATTCTCCTCTTTTATTGCCATCCACAAGCATGATTTACGCACATTTTCACGTGCAAAGTCATTTTCTCGCATTTTCATGATTTCCATTTCAATGTTGTGTTTACGTGTACTGTTTCAGTCTGATATCACCATGTATGACAATTTCATAATTGCGTTATGAAAAATAATTAACAATATTGGTGTCACAGAAACTTTTGTTGCTGAGTATACATCTTGTCACATCTTGTCAACAGTTGGGTATTTGTGCAGCATTTAACTTGGCAACTGGGCCCTTTAGCATTATAGATAGCAGGTTTTTCTATTAGGGCTGTCTCGTTAATTAATCTCGATGAATTTAAGAGCAATAAAAGTAACTGCCACTATGAGGCAGACAGACTTTCTTGTTTATTACCTTTTCTATGACACTTACCAAATCTGAAATGCTTCCGGGAAGAAAACTGTAATTTGATGTCTGCTAATTACCAGCGAGGTTGGACAGCCTCCATCGCCTTGGCATAATTAGCTCACCTTAAATCAATTACCATGTACTTTGCCTGACTTGCAATCAATCCATTTATTCAGCCAACTGACAAATCAAAACCAAAATGTGGCCTATAATGATTAAGAAGAGATAATGAGAAGCAGACAGACGTAACCAGGCTGCCGCATTATATTGAAAGATTTTCAAATTCGTTAACAATTTATATGTCACGTTTTAGACACTTAAAGAAAATGTTTTCCACCTTCACTGTTGGTTATTTAGACGCTCAAAAGTAAATAAAATCAAGTGCTATGAGTTACATAATTTTAAATTACTCTCGTTCAATTACCTAATAATAAATGCCTCAAATTTGCGGCAAAGATTTGCCTGAACGTTAATTGCCAAATCTTTGGTGCATTTGACTATTGCCTGCAATGCAAACATATTCTCTCTTGCATTTATATTCGGTATGTTTCACAAAATGTTTTCCACTTCACGTAGCCTATATTTTTAAGCTCTTTAAACCAGGGCCATCTTTGAATAATTTCTTTTTTTTTTCTTTAGAAATATCTTTTATAATGCATACAAAATTGCTCAGTGAAAGGTGGAATTCAGAGGTCTGCTATTTATTCAGATTATTGAAATTCTTTCAATCTATCACGGCAACCTGGTTAGATCCGTCTGCTTCTTAATATTAGTTCTTAATCATTATAGGCCACATTTAGATTTTGATTGGTCAGTTGGCCGAATAAATGGCTTGATTGCAAGTTAGGCAAAGTACACTGGAATTGATTTAAGGTGAGCTAATTATGCCAAGGCGATGGAGGCTGTCCAACCTCGCTGGTAATTAGTGTACTTCGAATCACAGTTTTCTTCCCAGAAACATTTCAAATGATCGCATTAGGTATGTGTCATAGAAAAAGTAATAAGCAAGAAAGTCTGTCTGCCTCATAGTGGCAGTTACTTTTATTGCGCTGAAATGAATCACGATTAATTAACGCGACAGCCCTATTTTCTACATTTCTGTTTGTGTCTCATGGATGACTGTGTTCTCCAAGCCTATGGCTGGTGCCATGTGCAAAATTTTGAAATTCGACTAAGGACAGATCAACACAGTCATGCATTAGGTATGTAGGGGGTTCGGTGAATCCCTCTGGAGCTTTTAAAACAAGGTCCTTCCGTCAATCATCATGGGAACAACATATGGAACTTACAAACCAGACCCAAGGTCAGGCATTTATCATTACAAAAGGAATGCATTCAGGCATAAGCAGAGCAAACAACCTGATTAAAGAAATACATTCGGAGAAACATACTGGCCTTCCAAAAAAAATTTTGCACACGACAATGTTTTGTTGGGCCACATTTAGCTTTGATCAGGGTGCACATTCGTTGCGGTGCTGTTTTGACAACCTTATGCAATGTTACAACATTACTGTCCAACCAGATTTGCATTGATCTTGGCCGAGATATTGTATTGTCAATGAGCGAGTTATGCCTTCTTCAACACATCCCCAAGACCTTCATTTGATTAAGATCCAGACTCTGAGGTGGCCAGTTCATGTATGAAAATGATTCCTTATGCTTGATGAACTACTCTTTCACAATTTGAGCCATATGAATATTGACAGTGTCATCCCAGAATATGCCTGTGCCATCAGGGATTAAAAAATCCATTGATGGGTCACTGGTCATTCAGTATATTCAAGTAGTCTGCTGAAGTCATATTATTGCTGCAGAACAGTGACTAAGTGAAGCTACTCCAGATCATAACTCTGCCTCCAGAGGCTTGTATGGTGGGCACTATGCATGACAGGTGCATCGCATCGCTTCATGGGCTTCCGTTCTTACCTTGACATGGCCATCCTCACTCTGGAACAGGGTAAATCTGGACTCATTAGACCACATGACCTTTTTCCATTGCTCCTCTGTCCAATCTTTTTGCTCCCTTGCAAGCTGAACTCCTTTTTTCCCCAATTAGTCTTATTGACAAGCAGCTTTCTTGTGGCCACGCGGCTGTTTAGTCCCAAGTTATTATTGCATCATGTGTCTGGAAATGATCTGACCCTCATAATTAAACATAACATGAGTGTACCATCGATTTTTTTAAAGGTGACCTAATTTGCTATTTTTCCTAGTTTATATTTTGGTCTTTGACTCCCCTAGAGTATTCCTGATCGCACAAAGTAAAAAAGGGTACTTATTTCGCTTATACTGCCATCCTCAAAAAACCCCATTTGTAGTCCATAGTAGTCTCTGCCCGAAATGCCTCATTGGGGTGACTCTTTCGCTATGGCCCCCGCTCCCCGTGTACCCACTTTCTTCTGACTGGCCAGCTCTGTGGAAGGCGGATCTAGGCGGGACGAGGCAGCAGAACGCAGTTTTCCTGGTACGGCTCCAGAGTGAAACTGACGCGTCTCCCGACGGGCACATTCTGCAATCTAACGCAATACATGAGCATAGATCTAATGAAATGAATTTGTTCTAATAAATGCAACGGCGAAAGTGGAGGGTGCAGTGCGAAAGTCTGGCAGCTCAAGCACGAATTTGCTGTCGGCTACTGTTTGCTGCGGCAACAGTTGGTGAGTACAGCGGTTTTTCGACTTCTTAGCTAGGATGCAGGGAAAGCTAGAATCCACCCCATATAGACACAGTTGTAGAACGGGTTGACATGCCTAAGTGTGGACCGGAGACCGAAGAAATCCGGTGGGTATGAATTTATAGGGAAACATGGACAGTAAGGAGCAGCTAAAAGTGGACCAACAGCTTATAGACTGCTTCGGCGTGTATTAGGACCTGCTGGTTTGTTTGCTTAGCTGTGGTGTGTTGTTTGCATGGAGAAACGAACAAATTCCGCGCTGGTATATGACGGAGGGGTGAAAGCTCCAAGCTAAAAGGCCATTTCGGAAATTGCCCATGATAATGGTTTACTCAGTGCTTTGGAATGACCAGCTATTCCTCCCGGGCGCTTTATGGATAGCGTACGAGAGCTAGACAGAGCTCCGGTTATGTCATGAACATAATACAGGTTTTACAGACCGTAAGTTCCGTCTGCATGAACCGTTGCTTATGTGGAGCTAGCGAATCGATCAGGAAAGAATATAATATTCAATCGATAGCAATGCAGAGAAATCGTTTGTTATACCGGACACGTTATAGCCTGTGCGCTTCCCTATTGCTTCCACCTGTAGTATCAGAGAGCTTGTCCAGACATTGGAGATGTATCAGGCTATGGATAAGTATGGATAAGTAAAGCGATCGTTTCATTAGCACCCAAAAACGCACCCCAAGCTCTGCAAAATCTACGTCTGGTCTAACTGCAGCCCAACTCAGCAGACACATACAGCACCTCTCCGTTTAGCTTCAACTGTGGTGGCTACAATCAGACAACGTTATGATGAAACTGTCACATTAATGCTTACCGAAGTAACACAAGCAAACCGATCTAAATTGCTGCATATAATTTAACCAGAAGTATTTTTAATTAGCTGAGCGCGCAAACTAACATGCAGTAGCTGATAAGCGGTCATGACTTTGAATGTAATCTGTCACGTGAAAAATTTGTTTCGCGTTCGGAGTGAAAGCCACTTAACGCGCCCGTTACGCCTGTATTCGCGTTTTTGCATTGACTTTGAATTTAGCTAATCTGTCGCGCGAAAAATTTGTTTTGCGTCCGGTGTGAAAGCGGCTTGACATGCCCATAACATGTATTCGCATCTTTGCATTGACTTTGAATGTAGGTTAATCTGTCCTGCGAAAAATTTGTTTCGTGTCTGATGTGAAAGCAGCTTTATGGATAGTACGGGACAGCTGGGGAGAGCTTGGTTATGTTATGAACAGAATACAGGTTTTGCAGACCATAAGTTCCGTTCTGCGGAAAAGTTGCTTATGTGGAGCTAGCGAATTGATCACTTCTACAGGAAAGAATTACCTATTTAATATCCTCCTTTTTTGGCTTTTTATTTGCCACAACAATTATAAATTATGAATGAATTATGAATTAATTATGAAATTATGTCAAGGTAGTGCAGAGAAATCATTTGTAAACCGGTTGAGCTCCTGCGTTTCGCATTGCTTTCACGGTAACACCAGAGAGCTTGCTCAGACATTTGTGAAGTATCCGGCTGATCGTGGATAAGTGAAGTGATCACTAACTGTAGTGGCTACAATCGGGCAATGCTATGATGAAACTGCCATATTGATGCTTACCGAAGTAACACATGCATACCGATCAGAATTACTGCATGTAAGTTAACCAGGAGCATTTTTAATTAGCACGACATGCAAACTAACATGCAGTGGCTGGTAACCGAGCGGTCATAACCACAGTGACAAAGCCTTGCAATACAGGTTTTACAGACAGCAAGTTTTGTTACTGTGAACAGTTGTACCAAGCATCCAAATTACAAACAAGTGTATTAAAAGTTAGCTTCAAATGAGGTTTATGTTCCCACATCTTCTGTAGAATTTCCCCTGATATCACTCTTGCATATTTAGGACACAAACATTAGCAACAGTAACTTGGCTACGTTAGCTGCTGTGCTACAGCCATAAACAACTGGCTATCACGTCAGGTTGGCTTATGCAGTAGAGCAACTTACAGCTTCTGAGTCTGAGAGTCACGGACTGTCGCGACCGATACAGGCTTTATCTTCAGATATTTTACAAAGCCTGCGTTTGAGGCCAGTAGTTAAAGCTAACAATCGCTAGCGGTCCTGCTAGCTCTGACAAAGCTGTCTTTGGTGAAATGCTGAGCACAAACAGCTTACGTTCCCTTTGGCCGTGGCTGTTTGCTGCCAGCAAACAAAAAAAGCTACCCACTGATTTCTGGTGGCATCGTCTTTTGGAAGAGAAATATTTGTTTTTCTCTGCATCCAAAAGTAAACGGACAAGTAGCTTTGGGAGAGATACTGACAAAATTGCGCCTCAAATGATCTTCGGTTCTTCTTTTGTATTTCCAAAAGTGTAGACGCTACTAAGGCATAGTATGATCTGCCGTTGTTAGCGCCTGCTAGAATGGTTTCCGGTGTGGGCAGGTCCAGCGCAGTGGTTTGCTCTGGCTAGGTCTGTTCTAATTGGACAGCACAACCTGACGTCAGGTTTTGCTCAGATCTCGTGAAGATCTCGGGAGGAGCTGATCAAAGAGGAAATCACACTCACAAAATCGCGTTCTTGGATTACGGCAAAATCCCTGTATCTTATGTTTAGAAACTTTTCAAAGGTTGAGCATGGACAACCAACATTAAACATTACTAGTATGTATTGAAAGAAGGATCAGCATGTTACGTCCCCTTTAACATGAGACTTTATCAAGCATTTTAGCAATCTCCGATCTGAATCAGTCATGATTTTTCTCCCACCCATTTTCTCAGCGAAGTTGACAGTTTTACCACTATCCTACCAGGTTTTAATAAATTATTGGACAGTTCCTGACCCAATTCCAGTGATTTCAGGGATGTCTTTAGCTATTTTCTCTTCTTAAAGCTGGCCAATAATTTGCCCCTCTGAAAACACAGTAAAATCTTTTCAACCACCATGAGATTCGTCTTCTGACAAATGCACTGAATCAGGCAGGATTACAATATTTATTGCCAGCTGAAATATATTCATCACTGCAATAAAGATTCAATCATCCGCTCTTGCTGATTCAAATCCAAACGTCTTTTTTTTTTTTGGCCAGGCAGTGTGCATTCAGTGTTCTGATCCAACATTAGGTGATACAGCACACGGGTTTAAGGAGTTAAAGGAAATGGAAAGCAAACTGCAGGTTTTATGTTTTTGTGTTCCCTTTGTTTCACTGCCTTATTGACTCCTATAAAAACATTGCACTAAGAAAAGAGTCCAGTCGATTAAACCGTCCGGAATTGAGATGAAACATCTGTGAGGGCCAGATGTGTCGAATTTGCACACAGGGATGAAAGCAGCTGTCCACCAGCTAAGCTCATAGGAACTCCTTCAAAACAGCAGTGCTGTGAGCAATAGACTCTCAGTACATAGAAGATCATGTTGTGAGTGTAAGCGTGTTGTGACCTGAGGATTGAGCGTCCTTGGGCGAGATAAAGCCAGAAATGATTAAAGTTGACGAGGTGAGAGCATGCTGAATATTTTTGTGAGGCCTTCGCTAGATCGGGCGTTTGGTGGCTTCAAACTCACGCCGGATGATTTGGTTAAACCTGAAGGTCAAGTCTGACAAAAAAACTTCTACAATGTCCTGTTGTTGCCCTTAAGGAGATACTCCCGGGTCTAAACAAATTGACCTCAGCGCTTGAATTCTGAGAAAGAGCACTACAGTTACCAAACCGTTTCAACCCTTCAACTGCCAGCTCAACCTTCTGGTTGAGCACATTTTGAATCACTGTGTCTAACTGAAAGATTTATTAAATGTAACCGAATGGATATTTTTCAGCATAACACACCTCACCTGAGTGTTAGAGATGGCTCAACATGGGCCCAGTTGTTCAAAGCTTTGCTAACTTTAACCGGTGATTAAGTTTAAACCACAGTATCTATATCTCTGAATGAAAGCACAGATGTTGGTATATTTTTGATGCATTTTGTTGGTTTCCCCTTGATTTAAGTAGTGAAGAGCATTCGCGAGAATCTTATTTAGAGAGTGGTCATAATGTCAGGTGTTTAGCGCTAACCAGCCGTCAAATTAAAGCTGCAGTTGGTAAGTTTTAGAGAAGTAACTTTTAGTCATTTTTGCTAAAACTGTCACTGTGCACAGGCAGTATTACACAAAACAAGTATTCTGTAATTCACCCGTTCAGACCCTGCGTCCATTGCAATGGACATGACATATTTCTGGCTCTAAACCAATAAAAATGATGTGAGCAAATGATGTCAGCAGTGCTGGTTACTGATTGGGTCCTGATTATCCAATTACATTTGAGTCATGACTTTATGCATGCCCAGAGAGAGTGACAGACGTCGGACAAGACAGGCATGGCTCAGCGACTGGAGAGAGGGAGGAGTAAGTGCCCATTTTTAGTCAAAAATATGAATTTATGTTCAAGCTAGCCAAACAAATTTGAAGTCAGCATAACTATAAGTGTTGCAAGTGATAGTATTTCAAGTAATCTTGAATATATCTCATATCATTAGTTTAAAGGAATTTTTCAAAGTCCGATGTCCACTGCAATGGACATCAGGAGTTAGGCAGCATTAGACAACATTCACTTACTGCTAGTGTCAATATGCAAAGAAACAAAACACCTGTAAGCTTTTCTTGGGTAAAGTATGATGTCTCAGTTTATTTATTCATGTTTAGAAAATTTTAAATGTGTATTTTTTGTACATAATGTTCTTGTAGAGTATAAAGTCGAAGACTTCTTTGAGCGTCTCGTAGATGGAGAGTTATCCGAACTTGACTCCTTGATTGAGAGGAGTAAAAATCAGTTGGACAAAAATTTTTTTGCCCAGCAGAAAAAATGCGGGTCTGAAGGGGTTAAAAAAAGGCTCCTTTAAAACCACCTAATGCTCCTACTGCAATTTAAAAGAATCGTTCGGACCGACCAAAAAGAACCAATTAGAGCCAGGATGGTGTCTGACAGCCGTCAAACAGTGCATATGCACGCGCTGCCGACAGCCTCCTCCGCCTTCCTCCTCAGTTCAAGCCAGTGCTCAGTCAAGTTCAGATCTTCGCGGGTTCAGGAGCTTAGAGCCATCAGCGAGGAAAAAATACCGATACCCCTGTTACCGGCAACTGCACACACTGCTGAATTTGACAAATTTGACAAAACCTGGGATAAAACCAGAGTGAACATCGGAGTGGCTTTTGAGAGGTGGAAGGAACTCCGTGATCTGGATGGATTAAAAACTGACGCAGAGTTTGCGACTTTTCTCCTTGACAGGTAAACCCCTGCTTTATTTGTTGGTTCATTTTTGCTCTGGCGTCGCCGACATGCTCACCAAACTAACCCCAGCCCTAACCAGCATCAATTCATTTTCACTCTGCAAATAAGTGAGTGAACGTCGCTTACAAGCACAGTCGCTGTTTGAATAGCCAGAGTCTTGTAATTGTTACAGTACCCTGCAGTGCATGAGATGTTACTGTGATGTTGCAGTCGAGCTAACGTTACTGGCGTTGTTTTATTAGAAGGCAGCAGAAAATATCTTTATGAAGTGACCTGGCAGTCTTATCAGTTGTGTTGTTGTCCTTGTGTAACATTTCTGTGCTCTCACTGCTAAATGCTGACATACATGGTTTACTGGCCATTCAGCTGGATTCGCGACAGTTTCTGTACTAAAATAAGCAGGTAACTTGCGTGTGCTGGGTTTTTAATGAATACATACTGCTGTAGGTTACTTTTCATGTCGACATGATTTATTTCTGCTCGTTTGTTGGCAGGCGCGTTGTTAGACCTGAAAAATCCGGGGCTGATATCCCTCCCTTTATTGAAAATAATTAGTCCTGACTAATTCTAGATGGGTTTCCTTTATTAACACGTTTTCCAATTCAAGTATAATCAAGTGGCAATCGAAGAGACCGCTTCTCTCCCTCATTCGATATTAAAGCGACAAAATAATGGGCTGCATTCAGGACAGAAAAATAATTAAATTATAATTAGGTCTATGCACCTGCACTCGGCGACGGCATTTCAGACTAGTAAGTGGTTTCGTCCGTTTTACATTTTCCAATTGGACAGCAGTCTATTTTTTTTACTGCGAATTGAGCTACCGTGCTGCAAAAACAGGTGTATGTACAAAACCCAAAATCGGTGAAGTTGGCACGTTATGTAAATCGTAGATAAAAACAGAAATCAATGATTTGCAAATCCTTTTCAACTTATATTCAATTGAATACACTGCAAAGACAAGATGTTTAATGTTCAAACTGAGAGACTTTTTTTTTTTTTGCTAATAATCATTAACGTAGAATTTAAAGGCAGCAACACATTGCAAAAAAGTTGGCACAGGGGCCTTTTTACCACTGTGTTACATCGCCTTTCCTTTTAACAACACTCAGGGAACTGAGGAGACCAATTTTTGAAGCTTTTCAGGTGGAACTCTTTCCCATTCTTGCTTGATGTACAGCTTAAGTTGTTCAACAGTCCAGGGTCTCCGTTTTCGTATTTTACGCTTCATAACGGCCACACATTTTCAATATGAAACAGGTCTGGACTACAGGCAGGCCAGTCTAGTACCCGCACTCTTTTACTACGGAGCTATGCTGTTGTAACACGTGCAGAATGTGGCTTGGCATTGTCTTGCTGAAATAAGCAGGGGCATCCATGAAAAAGACATTGCTTGGATGGCAACATATGTTGCTCCAAAACCTGTATGTACCTTTCAGCATGAATGGTGCCTTCACATATGCGTAAGTTGCCCATGCCTTGGGCACTAATGCACCCCCATACCATCACAGGTGCTGGCTTTTGAACTTTGCGCCTATAACAGTCCGGATGGTTCTTTTCCTCTTTGGTCCGGAGGACATGACGTCCACAGTTTCCAAAAACAATTTGAAATGTGGACTCGTCAGACCACGGAACACTTTTCCACTTTGCATCAGTCCATCTTAGATGAGCGTGGGCCCAGCGAAGCCAGCGGCGTTTCTGGGTGCTGTTGATAAATGGCTTTCGCTTTGCATTGTAGAGTTTTAACTTGCACTTGCAGATGTAGCGACGAACTGTAGTTACTGACAGTGGTTTTCTGAAGTGTTCCTGAGTCCATGTGGTGATGTCCTTTACACACTGATGTCGGTTTTTGATGCAGTACCGCCTGAGGGATCGAAGGTCACGGGCATTCGATATTGGTCTTCGGCCTTGTCGCTTACGTGCAGTGATTTCTCCAGATCCTCTGAACCTTTTGACGTTATTACAGACCGTAGATGATGAAATCCCTAAATTTCTTGCAATAGCTCGTTGAGGAATGTTGTTTTTAAACTGTTCGACAATCAGCTCACGCATTTGTTCACTAAGTGGTGACCCTCGCCCCATCCTTGTTTGTGAATGACTGAGCATTTCAGGGAAGCTGCTTTTATACCCAATCATGTCACCCACCTGTTCCCAATTAGCCCGTTCACCTGTGGGATGTTCCAAATAAGTGTTTGATGAGCATTCCTCAACTCTCTCAGTCTTTTTTGCCACTTGTGCCAGCTTTTTTGAAACATGTTGCAGGCATCAAATTCCAAATGAGCTAATATTTGCAAAAAATTACAAAGTTTATCTGTTCGAACATTAAGTAACTTGTCTTTGCAGTGTATTCAATTGAATATAGGTTGAAAAGGATTTGCAAATCATTGTATTCTGTTTTTATTTACGATTTACACAACGTGCCAACTTCACTGGTTTTGGGTTTTGTACTTGTCGCCGAAAATTACCTTCATTCGCTGAAGAGTTCTGAAATGCCATCGCCGAGTGATGGTGCATAGACCTAATTATTTTTTGGTTCTGAATGTAGCCCATTATTTTGTCGCTTTTAGATCGCATGGGGGAGAGAAGTTGTGTCTTCAACTGCCACTTGATTATTTTTTAATTGGAAAACGTGTGAATGAAGGAAAATCATCTAGAACAAGTGTTTGCCACTAACATGGCAAAATCCCCCGCCGCCTCAATTTTATGTGTCCGTATGGAGGTACAGAACAGACAGAGCCCAATGCTATATGCCCCGCTTCGTGCTGATTGCGCGGCGGGGGATAATTAGCCAGGACTAATTATTTTCAATAAAAGGAGGGATATTAGCCCCAGAATTTTCAGGTCTAACAACGCACCTGTTTGTTGGCCAGCAGTGTTGACTATTTGCAACAATAATGTCGAGCCTCGGCAACTTGGCCGCTTTCATAATGTGAACATGCAAAATCTCTCCACAGCCGCATGCATAACAGCTCGCGTGCCTTCGCGTGCAGGGCAGCCTTCTGCGGGAGGGTCTTAGGAGTGCAGTGGAGAGGGAGGGGGAGGGATCTGAAAGTTCATATTTTTTCAAATTTTTATGGGAAGTCCACTCTCTCCTCAAAGTTACCAACTGCAGCTTTAACAGAGCTTTGAACAACCGGGCTTAGGTTGATATAAGCTCAACACATCTTTCAATAAGATACAGTGACTCAAAATGTGCTCTACCACAACGCTGACGTAGTTAAAGGGTTAAAAATGGTTGGTGGGGGTGGCCAGAAATGGGCATCAGCATCATTTTCCAAATCATGATCCTCATTATTTCATTACTTCAATCCTATCTTGATCTGGCATTCACAAGCACCAGCTAAAGCACCGATTGCCAATGTACCCATACGCTGTTACTCTGCTCAAGCTGAGGAGTAAACCAGCATCGTTGTGTAGAGCGTCATGAAAATGAATCTGCGGTAATTGGTTGGAACAAAAACCACAGTGCCAGCTGATCTCCCGGATCTGGGGGGGCCTGTTAAAACCTAGTGTAAATGTGTTTGAATGGACTTGTAATCCAGTCCTGGTTTTGCCCACTCCCTGCGCAGTCATCATGGAGGAGATGCAGCGCACGGCCTGCCGCCCACGGGAGGTGTGTTTGGAGGTGTCAAAGGAATACCCTGAGAGCACTAGCTATTTCTACGTGCCGCGCTGTGTGTCTGTGCACCGATGTGGGGGCTGCTGTACACACGAGGCACTGTACTGTACCAACACCAGCCAGAGCCTGGTCAACAAAACGGTGTGTACACGCACACTCGCATACGCACTCACACATACTTACTGTACTAACACCAGAGCCTGGTCAATCAACCCTGAGTGTCTTACACACACACCCACGTACGCACAAACACACACACACACGCACGGACACACACGCACACCGTACCAACACCAGCCAGAGCTTATTCATCAAAACCGTGAATGCCTTACATACACACACACATGCCTTATATACACACCAGACACATACACGCACATGCAAGCACATACTGAACCAACATCAGCCGGAGCCAAGTCCACTAAACTGAGCACTCAATTCACTCATGCACATTATACTGTCTGTAAGCACATACAGTAATCAAGACACACACACACACAAAATAACTACGAACAGATAACTGAAAAGGTTGCATAAATAATCCTTGAGAATTGGAATAACTCACTACTGTCCCAGCCTGCATTTCCTTGAGATTATGAGCCCATACCTCCGGCATTTCAGTTACACAATGTTAATTATGATGTTAAAATGATGACAGAATAGTCTGCAGTAATGTATTGTTCCCTTGTGGAAACAATATGAAGTTACAAGAATAAAATTAAAACTAAACAAAAAATAAAATTTAAATTTTAACTTGATATTGTGTACAGTTTTACCCGTGTCAAAACCTGTTACCACACCTATTCAGGCATAACAGCAGTTTGGTTGCCAGGCTCCTTCTCACGCTGATTCCAGTGTGTCCCACGTTTATTTCCCCAGCTCATTCAGCTGTCGCCACTACAGATGAAGCGAACGGTCATGGCAACCTTCGTGAACCACACGTCCTGCGAGTGTCAGCCCAAGAGACCGCTCCGGCCAATCATACGCAGAGAGGCTGCTTATCATCACGCCCTGTGAGTAAAGCATCCCGTCAAGAAATGGCAGAATGATTTTTTGGGAACAAATTTTTTTGTTAGGCTGCCTGGGCCTAAAGTTAAAGGTTCAAAAAGGAGACAATTTTTCGCCATTATTTAGCCAGAGAAGTTCCACTGAGAACACATTTCTCTACTTCATGCTGTCCATTTTCTGTGGTGTTTTTCACCAAATTGAGGAAACTGAAATAAGTGCTCATTTCTGATGACAAAATAGTATGCTGCCAACCACCCATCGCCCAGATACCATTCAAAACTACAGACCTGTTCCTCAAATCCATGTCCTCGAGGGCTAGTGCTGAGTTCCATTTTAACCATTTTATTTCCGTCGGAAATTTCAACTGGGACGCCCTCTGAAGTTGGATTTCCCAATCGGAAAGTCAGGGGAAACTCATCAGCCAGAGTGCCGAGTTCAAAATGGCTTCTCTCTGTATCAAGTAAGGGAAAGCTGTAGTAATGTACTGTTAATTAAAGTAGAGATGTATTGAGAAATCAAAAAATGGGCAAATTATTCCCTTACGGCAGTGGTTCCCAAACTTTTTCTGCTGGGCCCCCCTTTGGTACATAAAAAAATTTTTGTAAGTAAACGGTCATAAACTGTAGATTGTCATAAACTAAAACTAGGCTACTTTTAGAATTGGAAATAGCAAAATAACAAACAACCACGGTGTAATTATTTTAAGTGTAAATGTTTTCAAGCACCTTATCTGTGTAATTATGTTCAGTGTAACAGGTTTATTTTTTTTAATATACAACAACATTGCTATTTATGCATTTTCCGGACACCAACAGAAACTTACTTGCATACAGCCAATCAGCGGCCTTGTGCGGACCGCTGAAGGAGTGTCTCGAGACAGTTACATTTTCCTCTCTTCACTGGCCTCGCACTTTTAAGTTAAAATACGTTAACCGAGATCGCGTCAGCTTATTCTAGAATATAGGAATGCTCTGCACAGATGATTTTTGTCCAGCCTAGCTGGAAGCATTAAAAATGATTGGCACGTTTGGAAACGGCCACCGTTATTTTCCAATTAAGGACACAAAAATTGAATAATGCAAAATCTCTTTTAAAGTATAAAATCATTAGGCTGTATCACACTCGTCTGCCTGAGTATAGCCGTCTACTTAAAATTATGTTTCTATGATGCAGAAAGAAAGCACCACAATCAACCTATATTAACAGCCGATAGCGAAGTACGAAAAAAAATTCACGAACACCACTTGCCGAACCTGCCGATATGTTTGTAACGTTCAGTTGCTGGGCTAGATAAAAATAATCTGTCGGCATACAGAGCATTCATATTATCGAGAATAAGATGACGCAATCTCGGTTATTTCTGCTTTGTATTCATCGGATTTTGTTCGGTGTCACTTACCATTTTATTATCAATATGCCAGATCAGTGCAGGATAAAAAGCGGCGAGTTGGGTATGGAGAGACTACATTACCGGCTTCAAATATTTGAACAACAACATTCATAACAAATTATTAATGAAAATGGCAGGCAAGACGAATGATTTGGCGAACAGTTATGTTGAGAGTAAGGCAGGCATTTACGATGTAATCGCAGAATTCTGGGCAGCGAATGGACTGTATGCAAATGATTTTCTGTTGGTGTCCGGAACTCCCGCACCCCGCGCCCCCCCTGCAATTGCTCTGCGCCCCCCCTAGGGGGCGCGCCCCCCACTTTGGGAACCACTGCCTTACGGAAAGCTATTGTCATGGAGATAATGAGTAAAACGCATTATCAACACTCACTCCAACAGGAAGGGAATATAAGAGGTATTTTGAACGCCCTTTAAACTCGCGCAGATCCCCAAAAAAACTGAGGTAAAATAACCCCTTTTGCCCTTTTACGTATGGCTGCCCTTAGCAGGGTCAGTCAGCGACAGTCCTTGTTTTCCATTCTCAGACAGAAACAGGGAAATAAAGTGCCAAAAAAATTACACAGAGGCAGATACCCCCAGTCAGAAGTGAAGAGTTCCTACTCCTGTCAATGGGCAAAAAATGGGTTTTCTGTAGGGGCCGTGTGCACACATGTTTTGCTCACGTAGACGGCGTCTAATGGTACTTGCGCTCACCATCAATTGTCTCGGACCCCTCGTTTCATGATCAGTTTGTGTTGCTGTCTGGAATCTGTCACGTACAGGCTGTAACCAGATGTGGCGCTCTTGAGCTGCCATCGTCACTGGTGGCTGCCCTTAGCGGGGTCGGTCAGTGACAGTGCCTGTGTTCCATTCTCGTATAGACAGCCGATTGTTGAATGGTGACAGTGCAAATGACGCACCATCTCTCGGCGGCTGAGACCTACCTGTAACATGCCAATGGCCCTTTTTCTCTCCCCTGTGCCACAAACCGTTCCATTTTCTTGATGCGGTAGTATTTTTCGTTTTTTTTTTGTTGGCTTAATGTAGGGTATTGACCACACCCTAAAGAACGAGCCAGCTCAATGTTTGTTATTACTGAAATGGTTGGCGCGTGCACGTGGCGCGCGTCAGGATTACGATACCAGGCGCTTTTCTTTATTTCCACCCGTGCCTCCCTGGAAAAGTAATAAAAATCAATCAATTCTTCAATTTGCCGCAAATACAGCACATACCTCACCGTTGCGTTTTTAATGGCGCTAAGTATATGTATCTAGCCATTTAGATTTATGATCTTCATAAAGTAAGTTTTTGTTTGGCAACTGGGGTAGCTGACCCAGTTAAGGCGCCGCTTCGTGGAGTAGTTTTGAGCAGTACGGCCTGGGTTGGAGCCCTGGTCGCACCAGTACCTGGTAGCCTTGCCGGAGCAGGGCAGGGAAAATGCAGGGAAATAAATTGGGAGGCATTGCCGGTTTCAGCTTATGGGATTGTAGCATTGTTTGTTGCCTAAAGGCCTCCTGTTAGCCAGCCGGGCACTCGTCATTAAAATTCTAAGCTTGTATATGTTCGAGGTCTTTCCACCCTTGCTCAGGGGTAGGTTTCCCAAAAGCTTAGCAACTTACATAGCTAGTTCAACCATAAACTGTCAATGATCCCGACTTAGTTAGCAACTGTGCTTTTGAGAAACGCACCCCAGAGCTTGCTTCCTGCTTACTTGCCTGTGTCTGCGGCTCCAGTTTGTGCTGATACGCTTGTGGTAACTGTTGGCGTTCAGCTGCATCCCTAGTGTCGCCGATTTTTCATCTCTCTTACCTCTTCATCATCATTATCATCATCATCACTGGCGCTAGTTGTTACACTTGCACTGGAATCATGCTCTTCAACTGCAATGTCCAATTCAAGCAAAAATTCTGATTTTGGATTTCAACGTCTTGCTTGCGATATAAACAAGTGTTTGCCACTAACATGGCAATATTCCCCGCTGCCTCAATTTTATGTGTCTGTATGGACAGATGTACGGATGGATGTACGGACGGACGGAACCCAATGCTATATCCCCTGCTTTACGCTAATCGCGCGGCAGGGGATAAATACACAAACAATAACCTACGTGTCACAACTGATCCCATGAGTGATGTCACAGCTCTTGTCCCAATTCACAGTGCTGTTCAAGGGTGATATTTGGGGTTGCTAAAAGCCCATGATCACTCTGTAACACTGTCATTTCTGGGTGAAAAGTGTTGATACCATACCATACCATACGATACCAAATATGACAATTTTTTAAATAAAGTTTCAAATCCAAACATGTCTACTTAAACCCTTCTGTCTTATTTCTGTCTCATTACATCAGTTGAAAAAACTGTACCGTACAACTTTCATCTGTTGCTACGGTGATTGTACGCACAAAATACCATGTAATGCGTTGTTATCAACCAAACAATAGCTGACAATGGCTTTCCTGGCCAGAGGAAACCCCACTGACCCCAAGCCAGATTTCCGACTCACGTAAGAAGTCATTCCCCGTTGATGTTGACGTCAATCCCAGCTCTGTGTTCCAACTTCCGCGGAAACTGGAACACAGCATGAGAACTGCTAGTTTGCCACGCTCCCTTCACCTGAGTGTGAAAACAGTATGGCCAATCGACACTGCTAATGGTATTGTTAATTTCACGTGAGGAAAGAAAAACAGGGTTGGATTTGGATACGAACACCAAATTTGAGGATCTCCGGACAAGTAGTTCATCTTCCTTAAAACAAATGGCAATTCTATTATCATTCATACTGGAATTAAACCTACAATAATTGAGCTTGAAAGAAGAGAACTGCTAATTTTCCACCCTCCCTGTACCTGGGAGCCAGGTGTGAAAACAGTCTGGCCAATCAGCAGCATTTATTGCTTGGAAAATAATAATAAAGTTTACTGGAGAATGGAAAACTAGGTTTGGGACCAGATTTGATGATTACTGGTCCTCAACTTCAGTAACTTGTATTCCACTGACGCAACAATCATTGCTTTTCATTTTCTTTGTTAGACCACCATTAAAATGATTCCAATTAATGCTTGCGCGAGCTCAGTACTTATCAGAGCTCTGCCTGCATTTTGTTGCTCTTACAGTCAGCAAAGGACTCGGGGTCTGTTGCTTAGCGACAGACACGATACTAGCCCACAGTAATGAATTATGAATGGGCTTTCCACAGGAAGTAGGTCACTGCCTGTGTGCTAAGCATATTCTAGAGCCACTTTGGAGAGGATCGGTGATATAGCGATTGCACTTCCAGCCGCTCAGGGTTTGCATAATTCATTGTGATTGCTTGGGAAAGCGACAGGCGAACAGAACGGCGGGGAATCCATTTACCGTCGCAGATGCCAGCCGAGCCCCCCAGGTTTTGAGGAATTTTGGGGGCTGTGAGCGGGACTGATTCATATCTGTACCCCCCTCCCCCCCTCCCCCAGGTGCTCCCCCCCAGATCCCCCCTGTGAAGAGGGGCTGGTCTGGGATCCCACGGGCTGTCAGTGCATTTCTGAGGACGAGAGTGTTCTCTCGGCCACTGAGCTCGGTAAGTATGGCTACGCTTCCTCCTTGCGTCTATACAACTTTTCCCTTAACGAACATCTACAGTGAATTGCAAAAGTCTCATAGAAAACTTATACCACAGAGTTCTTCAAGAACCAGTATACCCATGACCTCTCAAAGAACATCTAAACCCAAAGCTCTATATCCCATTACCTTCCTAGAACATTTGTATTGTCAGAGAACATCGGTAGGACTAAGTTCTTCTGGAACATCTCTATCACTGACTCCTTGAAGAAATGTATGCCACTTAACCCTCCTAGAACATCTTTGCCACTGTTTTCTTCTACCAATGAAATCTCATAGATCATCTTCACCACTGAATTCTCTGGAACATCTATGCCACTAAGTTCTTCTGGAACATCTATGTCACAGCAATTTCCCAGAAAATCAACTGCATATAAGTTTTTTGAATACATTTATACAAGTGAGTTGTTCTAAAACATCTATATGACAAAATCCAAAAATGTACCCTCCCAGAACATCTATACACCAGACTCACCCAGGAGATATATACCGTATATCCTAGAGTGCTCAGGGAAGATCATCTTTTAAGCCGCGATCCGCCATCTTCAGAAGGTCTTTAGAAACTGGAGAAATTCCAAATGATTGGAAACAGGGCAATCTAATACCAATATATAAGAAAGGGGACCGTACTGCTCCAGGAAATTATAGGCCAGTCAGTTGCATTGTGTGCGAAATATTGGAATATATATTCACAATAGTATAAAGAAACTGGCGAGCCTAGTTGGTCTGAATGGCCTGTTCTCGCCATTCATGTTATGTTATGTTATGTTATGTTACAATGGAATAAAGAAACAGGCGAGCCTATTTGGGCTGAACGGCCTGTTATTGCTATTCATGTTATGTTATGTTAGATACTGTCCAACTCTGCATTATCCAAAAGTGTAACTAGACACCCATTTACCCATCTTTTCAAGAGGCATTTTGAAATTCAGGCTGGTTTAGAGAAACCAAAATCAAATTAAATATGTAATTTAAAAAATTGCACCGATCTGAATCCGTCTAAATTGTAAAATGCCACTCTTAAGGGCGAGTTGAGGGGTACATGGCTAAACTCTAATTTGTAGCGCAGCTACACCACAGACCCCTCCTACTGCACCCACATAAAATGAGATGCTGCAAGGGAACAAATAAGAATGAATCTTGTCATCTCCCATGTGTTAAATTCCCCTACCATAGACCCCCTGGACGCCGCCCTGCTGGCTCTCTGTGGGCCGGGGAAAGTTCTGGACGAGGATCGGTGCGAGTGTGTGTGCCAGAACGGGCTGACGGAGGCCAGCTGCGGGCTGGGGTGGCGGCTGGACGAGACGGCGTGTGAGTGCGTGTGCGAGGGCCAGCCAGCCCCTGGAGCCTGCCCCCCAAACCAGCGCTGGGACCCCGAGCTGTGCGGCTGTGTCTGCAGCGCCACCTGTCCCCGCAGCCAGCCCCTCAACCCCGAAACCTGCCTGTGCCAGTGCCGAGAAAGCCCCCAAACCTGCCTGCTGCAGGGGAAGAAGTTTAATCCCCAGAGCTGCAGGTGAGACTGCGACCACCCACCCGTCTGTGACTCGGGCCTCACCTGTGGGCCTGCCACCTACTTAACTCCTTAAACTCTAAGTTTTCCCTTAAGCAGGTGCAAAGTCAGAATTTTTCATATTGCAGGGCAATTTCACATCAATAATCTGTATCTGCTGTTTGCAGCACTTCACTGAAGCTACATCGTACTCATATTTAGACAAATATTCAAACCCAGGATGCCATGTGATTATGGCAACAGCATTACATCAAAAGAGAAAAATAAATCTTGTTCATCATTTTATAAACGTTTCCCTGTAATTCAGCAGGGCATACTTCTGATTGTTGGAAACCTTGGGGTCTTTGCTAAAATGTAAAATAGGTCCGAAGTTTGATTACAGCAGCTGCATCTGATGGACAGATATATGTGTCCATGGGTTTTATGGAATTAAATCTATCATTCTGACAATCCGACTGTCAAACCCTCAACCAACAGGGGACCAATTTTGTGTGAAGAGGCGCTGGGCTTATTCCAGTCACTTATTACCCAGAACCTTCCTTCCTTCCTACTGCCTGACCTGTGAAACGCAAAAATATTAGAGGCGAGGACTTTCCTTCTCCCTAATTCAAGAGTCTCTGATTCTCCTCTTTCTCTCTCTTATTTTGTCTCCTCTCTCCTGGATGGATAGAGCTAAAATCAAGGCATGGAAAGAAGGAAGGAAGGAAGAATCTAAAGAATAAATACAAAACTCAAAACCAGTGAAGTTGGCACATTGTGTAAATCGTAAATCAAAACAAAATACAATGATTTGCAAATCCTTTTCAACCTATTTTCAAATGAATACACTGCAAAGACAAGTTACTTAATGTTCGAACAGGTAAACTTTGTAATTTTTTGCAAATATTAGCTCATTTGGAATTTGATGCCTGCAACATGTTTCAAAAAAGCTGACACAAGTGGCAAAAAAGACTGAGAGAGTTGAGGAATGCTCATCAAACACTTATTTGGAACATCCCAAAGGTGAACGGGCTAATTGGGAACAGGTGGGTGCCATGATTGGGTATAAAAGCAGCTTCTCTGAAATGCTCAGTCATTCACAAACAAGGATGGGGCGAGGGTCACCACTTAGTGAACAAATGCGTGAGCTGATTGTCGAACAGTTTAAAAACAACATTCCACAACGAGCTATTGCATGAAAGTTAGGGATCATCTACGGTTCGTAATATCGTCAAAAGGTTCAGAGAATCTGGAGAAATCACTGCACGTAAGCGACAAGGCCAAAAACCAACATTGAATGCCCGTGACCTTCGATCCCTCAGGCGGTACTGCATCAAAAACCGACATCAGTGTGTAAAGGATATCACCACATGGACTCAGGAACACTTCAGAAAACCACTGTCAGTAACTACAGTTCGTCGCTACATCTTAGTGCAAGTAAAAACTCTACAATGCAAAGCGAAAGCCATTTATCAACAGCACCCAGAAACGCCGCCGGCTTCGCTGGGCCCAAGCTCATCTAAGATGGACTGATGCAAAGTGGAAAAGTGTTCTGTGGTCTGACGAGTCCACATTTCAAATTGTCTTCGGAAACTGTGGACGTCGTGTCCTCCGGACCAAAGAGGAAAAGAACCATCCGGACTGTTATAGGCGCAAAGTTCAAAAGCCAGCGTCTGTGATGGTATGGGGGTGTATTAATGCCCAAGGCATGGGCAACTTACACATACGTGAAGGCACCATTAATGCTGAAAGGTACATACAGGTTTTGGATTAACATATATTGCCATCCAAGCAACGTCTTTTTCATGGACGCCCCTGCTAATTTCAGCAAGACAATGCCAAGCCACATTCTGCACGTGTTACAACAGCATGGCTCCGTACTAAAAGAGTGCGGGTACTAGACTGGCCTGCCTGTAGTCCAGACCTGTCTCCCATTGAAAATGTGTGGCGCATTATGAAGCGTAAAATATGACAACGGAGACCCCGGACTGTTGAACAACTTAAGCTGTACTTTAAGCAAGAATGGGAGAGAGTTCCACCTGAAAAGCTTCAAAAATTGGTCTCTTCAGTTCCCAAACATTTACTGAGTGTCGTTAAAAGGTAAGGCGATGTAACACAGTGGTAAAAAGGCTCCTGTTCCAACTTTTTTGCAATGTGTTGCTGCCTTTAAATTCTAAGTTAATTATTATTCGCAAAAAAAAAAAAGTTTCTCAGTTTGAACATTAAACATCTTGTCTTTGCAGTGTATTCAACTGAATATAAGTTGAAAAGGATTTGCAAATCATTGTATTCTGTTTTTTTCTACGATTTACATAACGTGCCAACTTCACTGGCTTTGGGTTTTGTAGTTGAAATGGGCCCAGTATCAAGTTACTGGTGAGGGCAGCAGAAAATACTCTGGGTGCAGAATAAATTTATATCTTGGCAAGATAAAAAAAAAAACTGCCTCATTTTAATGGCATGAATCAAAATCTCCAGTTCGGAGCATAGATGGAATTCAAATTTAATAAAACTGAGGCTATAAAATTGGACGTTTGCTGTTTGTCATTAGGTACTCCTCAGTTCATCACAGTTAGTGACCCTGGACCCTGTTTGTTATCCTACAGGTTTTCATTTCAAACCTAATAGAGCACTATAGCCACTGAAGGCGGTGTGTGTTGTGTGTGGTTAGTCTGGTAATAAAAAGCTACAAAACAGTGTACCTCCTTGAACACAGAAGGACAGCCCAGACATTGACCAATTCTTCTTCACATGACACTCAAAGCCCGAAAAAGTGTCTCTAAGTGCCTAACCCACTACAATTCCTTACAAGCATTACTGGAAACATTTGGCCAAAAACAGGATAAGAGGATATTAACAATGATGGCACAGAGAACATTGCCTCCAGTGGATATTAAAAGCATTGAGAAACAATTTATTCTTCCGACCAACACTGGTTGGAGAACGAGGGACTATTATGAAATGCAGCTCAGCCTGTAAAAGCTGCACTACCGCTAACGCTGGGGCCAGACCGCAACATGTTCCGGTGAATCACGGCCCTGGACTGAGTGCTTGTGCCTCTGAGTGATTACGTTACAGAAAGTCCATGTACTGTCCAGGCAGAGGAGGTTAAGAGGGAGTGCGGCAATAGGGCTCATTCGATTCCTCAGAACTGATTACGAAATAAGGCAACGTTCACCCAGGGAAAAACAGAACTTCTGTCAGAGGAATGGAATTGGTTTGCTCCTGCTGTGATCCTTGTTTAGACATCCTACTGCTTTCTTTGGCAAGTCATTTTACAAAAACCACACCTTTCTTAGGATTCTAAACTTCTATGACCAGTACTACTACTACTACCACCACCGTACTAGTACCACCGATATCATCATTAAATAGTACTACCACTATTACCACTAATAATGATAATAATAACCATCATCATAATTATTTTATCATAATAAAAGGGAAGAAAATAAAATACAGAAAAGTTCAGAGCATTATGAGGTGGGTAGACCTTGGTATCTTAAAAAGTTTTCGGAAGATATGCTATTACTCATTTGCCCCCTACAGGCGTTTTTGAGGAGGAAGAGGGAGAGGAAGTGAGTGTGCAGTGAGAGAGAGTGAGGGAAGTGCGCTGACACTGAGCTGTACTGTGTCTGCCTGTCTCTCTTCTACAGCTGCTATCGACTGCCATGTCGGAACCCCCACAGGAAGTGCCCCCCCGAGTTCTACTTCAGTCACTACGTCTGTCACTGCGTCCCCAACTACATGAGGTCCGGGGAGTGGAACTGAGGGGTGGGATCGTCCAACGCTTCATTATTTATTTCTTCTGACGGCCATGGACCCCCTCGCGGTATCCGCGGAGATGCTGGTTGTACATATCGCTCGTAAATATGGATTTTAACGGAAAGCGATTTTGGGGATTGAGAGCCCTCGCTGAAGGGTTACCACAGAAACGGCCAGTCTGGAACTCTCCAGGGTAGCCCCTCTTCCCCAGCCCCAACCCAGTTGCTGAGGCAGTGCGACGTGTGGTTTCCTCGGCACCCATGTCCTCGTGAGCAGAGGATGATGCTGCAGGGGTGAGATGGAAACCCGTAAAATTGAAAACAGGTCTGCTCCAACAAGAAGCAAACAAAACAACAGGAAGCTATTCTTTTTTTTTTTTTGTATTACTGGGGTTTTGACAAAAGGCTGCCCATGAGAGTGCCCGATGATGAGATTCAAAATCTGTGAATCATTTAGCCAGCGATTCGAGCGACACAGAGAACAACGCAAATCCGAGGAGAACACTCTTTTGGATTTACCACTTTGACAATAAACTTGTTCAGCAAAAAAAAAAAAAACACAGATCAACAACACCAGGAACTCATCACTCAGATCTACCATCCTGGATCTGTGACGATGTCAATTCCTGCAGCTTATTTACAACATTTCCAGAGGTTTTTTTTTACAGTGACAGTCTGAAGCTCAGTTCAATCACACACTGTATTTTCCACAGTCAAGTCAAGTTTATTCATAAAGCACATTTAAAAACAATGTATTGTTTGCTGTACAAAGAATGTCAGTGAAAGGCAATAATGAGCAAAAGCTGTAGTCATCTTTTAAATCTATGTATCGATAAAACCAAATAAATAAAGCAAGCACAGAACAAGAAAAAAACTTCACGCGACTTACATAAAGATCAAGCGGTGTAAAAGCAAGGGAGTACAAATAAGTTTTGTAATAAACATGATCTAAAAGCAGAAATTGAAGATGAAGACCTGACTTTAAGGGGTGAAGTACTGTACAGTTTAGGGGCAGCAATTTAAAAGGCACCGTCACCTTTAGTTGTGGGTGGTACAGCATTCTTACCTTTCCTCCGTGCCTTTCCTTGTTAACCCGATCAAGAAGGCAAGAAAGAAAAAAAGAAATCATTGTGAGATTGAAGAAATATGGACAGTCCTTGATCCTCCAAATGTCAAACTGATAGTTAGTCTCAGAGGTAGATTCACGCATTTTGGATAAAATTCCTCCTCAAAGGATTGTCTCTGTGCTGCTTGCTCAAGTTGCTTGGGGGGAACCTCTTGTTCCTTTTTCTTGATGCATTTAATTGATTGTTCAGGCGCTGAAGATGAAGGGGGGATAAGGAACATAAGAGAGCCCATGATTTTTACTGAATACCCCGTCCATTATGTTTGATGTCTCAAACTGTACCATAAGTTATCAATACATAATCAAAAATGTCCCCTTTGTAAAACTTTGTCACGTAGTGTTTCTGCAAAGTGACTGAATGTAGCCAAGTTTCATAATCTTATTGTAAGACAACAGAGCTGTTGACCACAACAGCAAGCTTCAAGATGTACATTTTCTGAAAAATACCTTTTTAATGTGTTAAATGTTTAATGGTTTCATTTCTTTTTGTTTGATTTTACTTGAAGACTTAAATTAAATCTTCATTTAACAAAAAATGTATTTAGTATAAATTATATGCTACAGAATGTAACCCTGGAAATAAGACCAAATAAATTCATATTTATTAAAAACAAATGCATCAATGATAAATGGATTTCCACACGACGGCCTATGTTATAAAGGGATTCTTGCCTTCGTCAGACTGTGACCTGCAGTGCTTTGAAAAAGTATTTGAGGAGTCCGCTTGCAAAGGCTTCTAAGTCATGTTTGTCAATTTTTTTTCGAAAAATCTGATTTTCTGATAAGCATAGAAGTGATCTTCCACCGTTACCAATTTTCATTATACTGAAACTATTAGCCCTGCAGACAAAACCAACCTTGTTGCTCAAAAGGTGAAGGTATTTGACTCAGGACCCACTCAACATGCAATAAATGCATTTCAACGCATGCAAGGATATCATTTGAACTCATAATAGTGTTCCTTAACTTTCAAGTTTGAGGAGTTTCCTTTTTGAACCCTTACAAGGAGATTTCTTTGCATTTTTTTTGATCAAAATGAAACTTGAGTCTGAATCCTCCATCTTGCGTTAGAGAGGGCAAAAGCTGAACATGCTATAAAAGCTTGACTTTGATTGATTCCTTCCAGCGAACGAAAACAGAATCACGTTTCCACATTGATGATCCGATGACAGCAGAATTTGACAGTTTTCCTCCTTGACTTGGCGGGTTTTGACAGAGTTTCGCTTTTTCTGTTACAATTTATAACATGATTTAGTAGGTTTTGAAAGTGCACCTATCCGTGGGACATGCGCTGGTGACTGAAACAGAGGCTAAGGGAGATAACTAATTTATTTTCAAAACTTGACTTAGCGGGTTTTGCAAGTGGACTCATTTGCCCCCTTCCCAATTTCTTCTTTTTTTTTGCATATTTGTCTCACTTAAATGTTTTAGATCATCAAACAAATTTTAATATTTAAACAAAGACAACCCGAGTGAATACAAAAAGCTGTTTTTAAGTGATGATTTCATTTATTAAGGGGAAAAAGCTATCCAAATCTACCTGGTCTTATGTGAAAAAGTAATTCCCCCTAAACCTAATAACTGGTAGTGCCACCCTCAGCAACTACTGCAATCAAGCGTTTGCAATAACTGGCAATGAGTCTTTCACATCGCTGTGGAAGAATTTTAGCCCAATCTCTTTGAAGAATTGTTTTAATTCAGCCACATTGGAGGGTTTTTGAGCATGAATGGCCTGTTTAAGGTCATGCTACTGCACCTCAATCAGACTTTGACTAAGCCACTCCAAAATCTTCATTTTGCTTTTTTTAAGCCATTCAAAGGTGGACTTGCTGGTGTGTTTCAGATCTTTGTCCTGCTGCATAACCCAAGTGTGCTTGAGCTTGAGGTCACCAACTGATGGTTGGACATTCTCCTTCAGGATTTTCTGGTAGAGAGCAGAATTCATAGTTCCATCAATTAGGACAAGTTGTCCAGGTCCTGTAGCAGCAAAGCAGCCCTAAACCATCACACTACGACCACCTTGTTTGACTTTTAGTATGATGTTCTTTTTATGGAATGTTGTGTTGGTTTCACGCCTGATGTAACGGGACGTACACCTTCCAAAAAGTTCAACTTTTGTCTTGTCAAACCACAGAATATTTTCCCAAAAGTCTTGGGGATCATCAAGATGTATTTTGGCAAATGTGAGACGAGCCTTTGTGTTTTTTGGTCAGCAGAAGTTTTCGCCTTGGAACTCTCCCATGGATGCCATTTTTGCCCAGTCTCTTTCTTGTTGTTGAATCATGAACACTGACTTTAACTGAGGCAAGCGAGGCCTGCAGTTTCTCAGACGTTGTTCTGGGTTCTTTCGTGACCTCTTGGATGAGTCATCGATGCACTCTTGGAGTAATTTTGGTTGGGTGGCCACTCCTGGGAAGGTTCACCACTGTTCAAAGTTTTTTCCATTTGTGAATAATGACTCTTACCGTGATTCGCTGGACACCAAAACCTTTGCAACCCTTTGGCGACTGATAAGTGTCAATGACTTTGTTTCTCATCTGTTCTTGAATTTCTTTAGTTTGTGGCATGGCGTGTTGCTTTTTGATATCTTTTAGCCTACTTCACTTTGTAAAGCATGTTCTGTTGAAGTGACTTCTTGATTCAACAGGTCTAGCAGTAATCAGGCCTAGGTGTGGCTAGTGAAATTGGACCCAAAAAATGTGGTTCATCACGGGGGAGGGGGGGCTATTACTTTTTCCACTCAGGGCCAAGTAGGTTTGGATAGCTTTTTTCCCTTAACAAATGAAATCATCATTTAAAAAGTGCATTTTGTATTTAGTCGGTTTATCTTTGTCTTATATTAAAATTTGTTTGATGATTTGAAACATTTAAGTATGAAAAATATGCAAAAAAGTAAGAAATCAGGAAGGGGGCAAATACCATTTCCCGGCACTGTATGTGAAACCAGCCATTACAGAGGGGATTGAACTTAATCTAATGGCAGCTTGACTCTAGTGTGACAGAAAAAATAAAAGCCTCAACTGCGAAAATTAATCTTGCCGACCTGGTTTCCTGGATAATATGAAAGACAGCTATCATAACCTCAAATCTCTTTGAGAAAATTCCTCTGTTCTAGTTTCTTTCATTCTTTCTTACGAGAACAGAAGTGGGTGGACTGCTGTAGGATTCAGGCCAGGTGTGACCCAGATGGTGTTCTGCCACATCCTGAATTTTTGGCCCAAATAATCAGAGAGCTCAGGTCTCAGATCTGCCTAACACGCTCATTTTTTAAACAAAGAGATGAGTGGCCCTCTGTCACCAAGCAGGACTGCAGAGTCAGCCATAATGCCCAGAACCCTCTCAAATCTAGGGAGGACAGTCCAGTTATCCAGCCAATTCATTGACCGGTTGATGAAACAAACTCCAGGCCTATAGCATCAGAGAGGGACCACAGTGTAGCCTTTCTATAAATCACAGGGAAGAAAATTCTACAAACACAGAAGAGGCAGTTCATATGTACACCTTAAATCAAAGAGCGCACAGCTGCTGTCAGTGAAGAGCAGTCTCGTTCGTTCGTTGTAAATCAAAGCGACCAGGGAACACAGAACAGAGTTTTCCTGCTGAGTAGAGTAGGCCATGTCATTATCTCAAATTCCCCATTGAGGGCACAAGTTCTGGGAATTATAAGCAAACTTTTGCCAAGGATAAAATGTAAAAGACTCAAATTCCGGGCCGTCTCGCTGGTGTCAGTTGAAAGCACTCTCCGCGTTGTCTTCGGCCAGCGCCTCGGGATAAAAGGTTCTTCTGAAATCATTTTTTGGCAAATGGCTTGTTTGGGAATGAAATGTTCCAGAGATTGTTTAGCTAATATATATATAACCTTGTGTAGAAATAAAAACACAAGGCTTCCTCTTGTCATTGTACCAAGTCATAGCACTTTTTTGATGTGGAAGATCAAATATTATCAGAAAACAAAGACTGCCTTTGCAAAAACTTAACTGTCTCTGCATTTGAAAAGAGGAACTGATTTGTATAAATATATTTTTTGAAGGATGCCACAATGATTCATAAGCATAATAATGAGTGAAGGCTAGACCCTTTGCTTTATGTTAATTGGAGGAATGAGACCATTGTATTTTTTATCAATGTGTGAACTGCATTTGCACTGCTCTGGCACAAATCTGTCATTTCAAGGACTATTGAGCCCCTCAGAACAATAGTGGTCTATCATTTTGAGAAAACAGCTTCCAAAGTTTCAATGTTGTCTAATTCAGCATGCCAGTAAGTATTTAGACTTGTCTTGAAGTGACATCCTTTGAATCTTCGCTTTCATGGTCAGAAAGTATTTTGTGGTCTACGTCGAAGATTTTTGTTATTTTTGCATGTTTCGCTTAAAAACCAAGAATTTTGGAGTTAGACCACTCTTGCACTACTATCTATATTTCAGAGGTGGAACTAATGATCTTCTGGCCCATTATTGCATGAATAGATTTTACCTTTAGCATGAAAAATATGGGTCTAACTCTAAAAATTAGGTAATCAGAGTTAGACCACTATTGTTCTGAGGGGCTCAATTTGTCATGTTTATTTGACCTGAGATTGGGTGACAGTTGGGTGACAAATTAATGGAAAAATCTACATGAACAGTCTTATTAAGGTGTTGGGCCTACAAAAGCATTCAGATCAGCTTCAGTATTCCTAGGGTAGAGTCTATAAGTGTAAAAATGTACCGGTGGGATGGAGTACGTTTCTTGCCAGAGATATTCCCTCGTTTGGTGTTTCGATGATGGGGACAAAGAGCACTGTCTAACCTAGTTCAAAATCTCTGACATGAGTTCAGTTGGTTTGAGATCTGGCGACTGTGAAGGTGGTGGCATCTGTTTCGGTTTACTTTCATACTCATAAATCCATTCAGTGACCCCTTGTGACCTGTGGGGTTTGGGCCATTGTCATCCTGGAAGAGGCCACTCCCATCATGGTAAGAATAATCCATCAAAGGATATTAATGGGGATCACACAGAATAACTCAGCCTTAGATATCAGTGACGCAAGGAGACAAGTGAACCAAAACAATGCCGAAAGAATGAGCAGACGCACCTGCGATCATTATGTGTCCACACGTTCATAAGGTTTTTTTCCCTTAAATTTGTCACTAGACTATACATTCACTAGAGGGAAACTGTGCACAATTTTCAACAGCCACACTCTAAGAGAAGCACAGGTAAATGCCAACAGAACAAAGTCAACTTTTCTATAATGCAATTTGTCAAAATTTATCTTGGAAAGTTTTAGCAGCCCAAGGCACAAAGGATGGGTTGGTGGTGGGGGGTTCAATCAATCATTTTAATTGTAAGTTTTTTCCCTCCCTGCTCAAAAACTGCTATAAATCTATCAACTGATCTTACAGTTCAGAGCGCAGAAAAATGAAGGCAGACAAATGCAAACATCATTTCTACATCTCTCCTATATCTCTCGCACCTACAGACAAAAACATTCACCCGCACATATAAAACCAAAGGAAAAGTTGGATGCAAACCAAACTTCCGTCAGCTTCACGGAGAACAATATAAATTAAGCGTCATCTAAGCATTCCTGAAAAGTTATGTCAGGTACCCTTAAATGACCGCAGTCTAGCTCAACCATACTATCATACAATCTGCCTTTCTCACCCTCGGGGTGTTCTTGCAATTCCTTTTCAGACCAGGGGGGGCAGATCTGAGCCCTTATAAGAACCAGTCAGAAAGAAAACTGACATTCATGGTCACACATAAAATAATCTTCTCATTCTTACCCAAATTTTCATCTCTGTTTACAAAAGCACCAAGTCATACATCAACATAATCTATCAGCTATAATTGTTGCAAGCACAGCAGACAGGCATACACTTTCTATTCAAAGCTGGGGTCAATGTAGGCTCAGAGTATGGAGCCATTGCCCATAATCCACACAGGTAAAATCACAGTTTGTTTGCAGGGTATTGGTTCCTAAACTCGTCAAAACTTGCCTTAACCCCTTTGTGTAGAAGCCAAATCTGGCTTTAAATCTGGCTGATTTAAGGCTTTATAATTCAAGATTGCAGCTTTACAGACAGAAAAACTTTGGCTCAATTGAATTTAGACACTTGAAGCATTTAGACTCCCATCGTATTTCAGTTTATTTTTATGATTTTGGTGGAGAAAAGGGGTTGCAAACATAAAAAATCTTCATGAGAATTCACCATTGAAATAGGAAAAAAAATAATACTGACAAATGAAAAATGCTGGGGCTTAAATCTATACATTTCTGGGATGATAAACGTCTTGACCACAAGTACAATTCATCTTGAACATTACACTCTAGATTACCAGCTTGCTTTGAGCTAAATTAGACAGCTATCCAGGTGTCTCCCCAAAGTCTGAGATCCATCAAAATGGTTCATTGTCAAATTATACATTAATCATATATTTAACACAAATTAACTTTTGGGGCATGAAATTCAGCATGAACTAATAATTTTCTGGTTAAATTTGGCATGAATTTATCAATATCAGTGCAGTTGAACATCATTGGTCACCAGTAACCTCTCCAAACACAAAACATGCCTTTTCTCCATAATAAAGTAAACAATATTGTCCATTTTTCTTCGAAGTCCCCCAAGCATTAAATAAAGTGCTAATTAAACAGCTATAACAATCACACTGCAATGAAAAGCTAACCACTTTTACATCCGAGCTCATAACCTTTCACCTTATAAGGGTAAAAACTCACTGACTCAGTAATATCTGAATTCTGAAATACACCTTATTTTAAAGGGCCAGTAAATACCTTGCATGTCTTCAATGATATCTCAATTGTGACAACATATAAAAATGGTATCAGTAGGTAGGGAAATCATTCATCTTCACATCGATATGTTATACAAATTTTTACGACATCGAAAAATATGGATTTTGATGTTAAAAACTCACTCAACCCTCAAACTGTCGCGCGAGCGAAAATGTGATGTCATTAGAGTAAGTTCCCTTTCTTGTATACCACGTGACGTGTGACGTGTGACGTAGCACACACAACAGCAGTGGCGAAAAGAATCAAGTTGACAGCCTCGGAGAGGAAACGCCGGAAAATTGCCCTTGATGCCAAAAGAAGACGATCCCTAGTATATATTGGGAGTGCTATTGATCGGTGGAAGAGTCTGAGAGAGCGACTGGGCATTGACAATGATGAGTTGGCCCTAACTTTGATGGATTAGTAAGCTGAAATACCGTGTTGGTTTTTCTTAGCAACATTTCTCGCGCTACTCGAGTTCATAAAAGTATACAACGTAAATGGTAGTGTGCCTCGAATGGGGGAATTATGTTTTGTTTATCGTGTTTGCCTCCACATTCTCCAAAAACGTTCCTGTCTGTCTTCTTTTTCGTCCGCGCGAGGCCGTCTTTGTTTACAGTGCGGGATTTCGACCCACAATGCTATGCACGGTAAATAATCTAGCCAATCTATTTTTAGACCGGGAAACCCTTTTTTGAAAAATTGCATTTCCTAAGGTTATTTTTGGTCAAATATTTTTTTATAATATTTTTTGGGCCGTATTACAGATAGCTTGACTTTTGGAATTTTTTTTTAAAAACACATGCAAGGTATTTACTGGCACTTTAACAGAACAGAAATGTCACTTTCAGGAAAAATCAAACGACATATGCCTCCATATTCAACAGAATGGTGTAATGAACGTACCGAGGGATCTACCGACGTGCATGGGCTGCATGCATTTGGAGAAATGAAAACCTCGGCATTCGTTGTCTTTAAACGCGGTAAAAATTCTACAGCAAAAAGCCATATTGAGCAAAATGCAAACAGAGTAGAAGTATAACCTGTTTTCTTCATTGATGCCCTCCTCCAGAGACAGATGTATTGGGTAGAAGGAACCCTCCAGTACTGTTTCATCCGGAATAATTCCCAATGACCGCGTCCATACAATATTTATCTCGTAAATGAAACTGAACACTTCAGGCCGGTTTCGGGTGTCTTTGTTATTGCATCATTTTCAGCTGCGCAACCGAGGCCAACATTCGAAGAACACAACCGACCTTACTTTTACGCTTAGCTTTGTATCCTATTCTTATTGTACGATCAATGTATTTCAGTTATTGAAGAAAGTTTAAACACTCGGGAAATGGATAAGAAACGAGTCTATCGATACATCGTTACCGGGGAAGCTTCACGAGGGCGTGAACTATAACTGTAGAGTTACGCAGATGACTCTGAGTATATAATTGAGTGACTGGCTATCGACACCAGTACTTGGGTGGATAGAAGGGAGCGCTGAATTTGTCAATGGAGGAATATACGCGTTAATCCATGGGAGGGAACTACGCATATTTTGTGTGTGATGACTGTAATTGACAGTAGAATGTGAGAGAATCAATACTTTGTCGTATTTTCTGGTTCAAAAAACTTATTTTTTTAACCACTAATTGGAATACTGTTGGCTCACTGTAGCTAAAAAGTTTTTTTCTGTCGCAAGTGATAATTTTTTAAACTACTGGATCGATTCTATGGGCAAGGATATTGACCAGTTTGCACATCAGGCTTAGCTGAGGAGTTTAATTCATGCTACTCCTGAAAAACAGGGATTGGAGGGAACTTCTCCATACTCTAAATCGTGTTTCAGCTCTGCCTGCTTGTGAATATTCAATAGCTGATCCGGGGGTGCCATCTCGTGGTCGAGTACTGTAACTAAGTGCTTAAATTTGCATATCTATAGACGTGAACGTCTACATCTGCAGAAAGGGGTTAATAGGGCAAACCACCTAGCGGAATTGCACACACAAGTCCTGTCCAATGTACGTAAGCTTGGACTGGTTCTGAAATACCTGTTCTGAAAGCAGAACAGTAGCATAAGCAGCAGTTTGGATAGGAAATGTGTGAATGCACTGCAGTTCATTTCAGAGGAACAATATGGGACAAAAGTAAGAATGGTCTTAAGATGATTTCCTTTCTGACACGAAACCCTCAAAAAATATCAAGAAAAAAAGCTGGTGCCAGACGCAACAAACTCCACCCGAGGGAGGCGTTTCAGTGCTTTGGGTGTTGAATAAGACCCCTGACATTTCACCCTTACCGTTAACGAGCCTAATGACGTTACACTGTCGTTTAGTGTATGGTTGGAAGCGGAAGTGAAAAATGCATGTTTTGAATCCAGGTAGACATTTATCAGAGCAGGTTTGATGAAGTTTTCATGACTTTCAGTTTTTTTGGGTGACCTTGATTTTGACCCAATTAGGTCCCTTTAATCAGTGATCTTTGGACCATAGCACACCTTTGCTGAAAATATGGAGTAATTTGAGCAAACGGCTTTTGTCCTACACACTGTGATAAACTGGCACCTTTTTTGCCAGTTATTTTAACTGTTGTTTTTTTTTTGCCAGTTATTTTACCTGTAATTTTACAATCAGTTTATAACAAAGGTTCCGTGTATGTTAACTATAAACCACAGTTAAATGCGCACAGGACTCTATTTACAGTTAAAATAACCAGGAGGCAATGCGTTAATTTAAATGTTAAATTCAGTTAATTCATAACAGTGCACTGCCCGCGCGCGCACACGCACACACACACACACACACACACACACACACACACACAAAATGCCAGGGAAATTAACACTCCTCGCCCTTTACATGGGGTTAAAATAATTTTTCAATTGGTAGGATCAGGAAGGATTTATTTTCAAGGAGCTTAAAATCTCATGGGGATTCAGCCCTGTTCATTTACTACGGTAAGGCCAGCCTACGCTGCGAAAAACAGTCAGACTAGCCCTCACATTGTTTAGCAGTATGTGAATACTCGAGGCATTGTAGAAAAGTGTAAAAACTACATTTTTCAAAATAAAAGATAGCTTACAACATGTATTATAACAGTCAGTCTTTACAGAATTAATTGATTTAAGCTAAATAATAAGTTAAAAATTTATACTAATATTAAATTAAGTTTAAATTATAAGTTTAATTAATATTAATATTAAGTTTAAATTATCAGGACATTCTGAGGTAGTATTTTAAGATTTTTGTTGTGTTCGTTAATTTCAGATTAGATTTCAAAGGAAACTCCCTGTTGCCACAGACTGATTTCAATAATGCATGATAGATCACATCACCGCAGACTGTGAGTGAGACACACACATCATAGATGATGTGATCTATCATGTATTATTGAAATCAGTCTGTGGGTGAATTCTACTCTGGAATTAGAGGGAACACAACCAAAATCTTTTTGAAATACCACCTCAGAATCTCCGGATAATTTTTACTTTTTTATTGGTATTAATTTTGAATGTATCATTCATCTTAAGGTGAATTATTTCTATTTAATGCCATTATTCATGTAGTTTTAATTTTTTTATATTTTAACTCATCTACAGTTGAAAGACTGACTGACATAATGCATGTTGTAAGCTAACTTTCATTTTTAAAAAATGTATGTTTTAACGCTTTTACTTAAAAATGCCTCATATGTTCGCTTACTGCTAAACAATAGTTATACCGCATTTTTCGAAGGGGAGGCTGGCCTGACCGAAGTGTTAATTTTCCGACGATAACTCGAGGGGAGGAAATGGCATTCCAAAGCCGAAGCCCCAGGAGTCTCGCTTCTTCAGGGCATGTTACATACGGGCAAAAAACGCGGAGAAACCGACAAAAGATGCTTTGTTGGTCAGCCGCGTGTATTGGTGAACGGCTGAGAAGGACGGTACCGTGCCAGGATTAAACCTAATAAGTTTTGATTTCCCCTTTCCGCCTCTACCTCCGCCGGCAAACACAAATATTCTGCAACCAAACCGCAGCACCTAGTTGGGAGAGTCGATACCGTTAAAGCAGCTTTGTTCCTCTCCTCATCTGTTAAGATGACGGGACGCGTGGAGGGGGCGCCTCAAAATTCCCAGCCCAAATGGGTGTTGTCTACTAATTATCCAAGTATACAAGGAGACCCCTCTAATCTCGGTTCAATTAGTGATGAAGTCAAGACTTTTCTGCTATTATGGTGACGTCAGTATGAATCTCTGGTGTTAATAATATTAATATATTAAAATATAATAATAGAGAATATTATTATTACAAATTTATATTACAATTACTCTAAAGTAAGAAGCATTATTATTAATACCAACTATAATTATAATAATAATAATAATTATTATTATTGTTATTATTATTATTATTATTATTCAGGCCACCAGTAAGGTACTTAGAGTCTAGGTCTACCGTTTTGCCTTTCTCTCTCTCTGTCTGTCTGCCTATCTATCTGTCTGTCTTTTACATGGAGAATTGGAAGCCTTTTGGTATCGCTTCTTGAAAACAAGGCTACGTACGAGGTGAGATCATGTGACTGAGTTGCCTGACTGAGTTTTGTTCTGGGGAAGCCCGAGTGTACGCCTACCTGGCCTCCAGTTATGCCTATTATTATTTTTATTTTTATTTTTCCCATGATTATTCAATCTATACAGAAAGTTTTCACTTCAGTTCCACTTCCCTATGCTGGTACAACTGTGGTTCATTTGTTTCTCTGTCTGAAAAAGTGACATATTTTTGCCCAGCTTTGTTATTGTTGGAACCATGTGGTCTCATTCATGCATTGTTTGCATTTAGTACTTTTATCTTGTAATGCTCCAATGCACAGTGGGGAGAAATCACCATGAAACAATATCAACCAAAGTGTTTGTAATAATGGAGCTCAAATGTGATTTGAATTGGAAACATGGTTGATTTCACAGCACCGGATGCCAGCACATGTGATTCTTTGAAGCAGTGGTAGCAGCTGACTGCCCTCGGAGACAGTTTGAACTTTGAATGAACATTTTCCTGAAAAAAATAAAAGTCTACAGGGCCCTAGCATTTTTTTCTGGGCTCATTCCAATCGTTAAGTTTTACATCCTTCCTCCCTTCTTTGACTGCATTTCACAACTTCCTCTGGCTTTCCTCTGTACGCTCTCTCTTAATTTTCTTATGGATAGCTTTAGAAAAAAAAGAAGTATACTTCAAGTTCATTTTTTCCAAGTAAACCTAAGTAAACGTCAAGTATATTTTCCAAGTATACTTTATGTAGCAAACGTACTAGTGTTAATATACTAGTAGTAGTATGTATTAGTTGTATAGTTCTAGTAAACTTTTCAGTTCATGAAAGTATACTGTGAAGTATACTGCTAGAAAAATTAAATAGTGTCAGAGGATCCTTAATCGCCTCAGTGAGGCAGGACTTCATTTTAACGTCTCATCCAAAAAAGTTAGTTTCCACCATCACTGCACGGGGTATTAAGGATTATTCTACCTAAGGGAACAACACACTGGCCCACCAATACCTCTTCCATGCAGTCTCAACTACATTTTTCCACTTGGTCCCCCATCCAAGCACTAATCTAGCTCACACATGCTTAGCTTCAGCCACACAGCTGGTGCAGAGCAAGTGGTATGGCTGACAGTTATAAAACTAGTGTACACATTTTGTTGTCATCATATCAGGCCAGTTAACACTGATATTTCCAGTCTTCTTAACCTCATGGATGAAAGGACTGCGCACATTTATCTGTGAATCTGCACATAATGGCTGGCTGGATTTAACTAGTATCTTAACTAAAACACAACTTTGCACAGGTACAATATGCAGGAATTTGATGTTTTACATAATTTATTGAACAGAATGTACCATCTTTCAAGTTTACAGCACTGTAGCATCTTTTCTTTAGTATTTCATATTTTTGACTGTGATACAGAACTTCATTAACCAAAAAAGGGCTCATCATTTGAAATATTTCATCATCATCTTTTGCTTGAGTTCCAACCTACTGGTCAAGCTGGAGAACTCGAGCAAATGTTGATGATGAAATTCACATTTTATGCATATTTCTGGTTCCATATGAGATAGAGAGGCAGTTTTTTTGTTTTGAAATGGGATTTTGATAAGAATTGCCATTGCTGTGTTCTCATACTTTGGCATTAAATACAATATTGAAAATTTTATTTATAAAGGAATCAATTTTGTTCTCAATCCTGAGTATGTTTCATAATGAATTCTTATAAGTACCTTTATCTGTAAATTGGAGCAGAATGTACTTAAACATTGTCTACAGTAGAGCACAAGTTAACCTCTAGTCTACTTATGCTAAATAATATCTGAATAGCAACAGCAATATATTTTAGAGTGCAATAATCATAAGCTGTGAGTATGATGTTAACTTAAAGAAGACTTTGAAGTATACTTGCAGTTTAAAAACTAAAAGATTTTTAGCTCCCTGAAAGTTCAAAACTAAATTTAAAAGGGCTTGAAGCATAGAACTAGTGGACTAGTAGTATATCTGTAAGTTCACTTGCAGTGTACTTCAAAGTACACTTTCATAAACTAAAAAGTTGGCTTGAAGTACCATGGGGTGCAAAAATTTGGGCATCCCTGATTTAAATGTCTGTTACAATTAATCCCCAGGTGATTGAAAGCAAACCTGAACACTAAATGTTACAAAGTTAAACCTGACACATTTCATCACATTTTAAAGCAAGAAAAATTTTTGTTTTTGGCTTTTTACAGTTTCAAAATAATAAAGCAAGGAAAAACGTTTGGGAACCCTGTCAGTGAGGACTTTGTAAGTCCTCCTAGGGCAGCTATAAAAGCTTGCAAATGCTTCCTGTTGTCAGCTAAGTGTCTTTCCATTCTTGTCTTTGGAATTTTCCCCCATTCTTCCTGACAGAACACCTCTGGCTCAGAAATATTCTTCGGCCTTCTTGCATGCACAGCATGTTTGAGGTCTCTCCACAGATTTTCAGTAATATTCAAGTCTGGGGACTTGATGGCCATTCCAAAACCTTCATTCATCTTTCCTGGAGGTACTTCATGGTGGATTTGAGGTATGCTCCAGGTCATTGTCTTGCTGGAGTACCCAACGTCTCTTCAACTTCAATTTCTGGACTGAGCTTTGAACATTAGCCTCTAGAATGTCTTGATATTTGGTGGAATCCATTCTTCCTTCCACCCGCACAATATTGCCTGTGACCCCAGCTGCTACTCAACCCCAAAGCATAATGGATCCACCTCCACGCTTAACAGTTGGCAATGTGTTCTTCTCTACAAATGCTTCCCTCTTTTTCCTCCGAACACTTTTTGGTTGAGCCAAAAAGTTCAATTTTGGTTTTGTCAGTCCAAAGCACATTGTTCCAATAGGCTTGAGGTTTCTCAAGGTTTTTGCATGCTTCAGATGCTTAATTTTGCGTTGAGGTCGTAGGCAAGGTTTCTTTCTTGCAACTCTGCCATGTAGGTCTTTCTTGTTTAAGGTACGCTATATTGTTTTCCAATGAACAAATAGACATGTGTCTGCAATTCTTTTTTGCAGCTCTTTTGCAGTGATATGTGGGTTCTTCTGAGTATTTCTCACCAGATCTCTGGCCATTCTATCTGAAATATTTCTTGGTATTTCAGATCTTGCCTTGACTTCAATTGTTCCATTTATTTTCAATTTTCTTACAATGTTTCTGACAGTAGAAATTGGTAGTTTGAAACATTGCAAGCCCTCTCCTTGTTAGTGGAAGTGAATTACTTTGATTTTGACATCCTTGGACAATTGTTTAGAGGAACACATGGTTTTTGACACAACAGTCGGATACTTAAGAAGGCATGGAGTTACTTCAGAATATATGGTTCAACCCTGGAATTACATTCCCCTGACTCACTAAAGCCCTAATGAGTAAATCACCTGGGTCTGGGCCTTAGTAATAATCTTAAAAGGTGACAAGGAATAATCCAATAGGTTCCCAAACTTTTGCACAGGGCCCTTTTTCCTTTCTTATCATTTAAAAACTCAGAAAAATTTAAATAAAAAGAAACCTTGCTTTTAAATTTGCAAAAAGGTGCCATGTTTAACTTTGTAGCATTTAGTGTTCAGGATTGCATTCAATCACTTGGAGATTAATTGTAACAGACATTTAAACCAGGGGTACACAAATTTTTGCACCTTACTGTATATAAATAGTTAAGTTGTAGTATATCTGAATTTACTTGTAGTCTACTTCAAAGTATAGTTTCATAAACTAGAAATTGTGCTAGAAGTATAGAACTAGTGAACTAACAGTTCATCTTTAAGTATACTGCAAGTAAACTTAAAGATGAACTGTTAGTTCACTAGGTCTATACTAGTTCTAGTATAGTTCTATACCAAGCAATTACACACTTGATACTACTAGTCAATCCCTGGACTTGCTAATAAACTTGATTAGTAGCATCAGCAGTAGCTGCTTGGTTGCAATGAAAACCTGCACCCACACCGGCCCTTTCTAGGAAAGATTGGGGACCCCGCTATGAAAGTATACTTTCATAAACTGAAAGGTATGCTAGAAGTATACAACTAGTTAAGTCATAGTATACTTTAAAATTCACTTTTAATGTACTTGCAGTAGGCTTCAAAATAAAACTTGGATGTTAACTAGTCTAGATGTGTACTTTAAGTTTACTTTGCTTAAACTTGAAGTGTACTTCTTTTTTGTAAAGGTAACTATATACTTTTCCGTTTATGCCAAGTACACTTAAGTATAATTTTGTTAATTATATCTTATAATAGTTAATAAAAACTGAACTCGAAGTATACTTTCACATTTTTTTTTGGAAGAAGTATACTATATACTCTAATATACTTCTTTTTTGTAAGGGCAACCTGGATAGCCGTAAAGAAAGCGCAGTAGCCATAGACTCCGTTAATCAGAAAACTTCATTGGCTACACGGTTGCCGTGAGAAAACAGACCATTAAGGCATTGTATCAGGTGCAAGACCTATCCAAAAACCGACGTGATTCACGCCACAATTACGTAGGATATAATTATTTTTCCCCACAAGTAACTTGCGCGAACATGCCTTCTGCACGTAAAGAGATTAACGAAACCACAGATCTTGCGTTTTTCTCATGTCACTCTAAAACTTCCGTTTCCCTGACCTGCAGTCAAAGGGGGTGGAACTTTGTCTCCGCCCATGACACGACACACGGGATCCTGTTACAGGAGAGAGAAAAGTCGGGTTACTAGTGGCGTGAGAATAATCTGCGTCCGGCTCCCATCCCTTACAGCCCCGATGACTCACATATTTACTCCCCTCATTATAGTACTTCAGTGAATACGCTAATAAATGCTCTGACCAAATGTAATCTATGAATTTATGTAAGATTATGCCGGCGGGACTTGGAGCACTTTGGCGCAACTTCAGGAATGCGACGCATTCGCTCTGAGAAGTCAGTAGCAGAGACGGAGAGGGATCAACGACCGGGGTTTCTTCATTTTTAGCGTTTTTTTCTCTTGCAGGCAACTCAGCCCGTCCTTGTTCCCAAAGTTACTAGCTTCACATCATTATAGAAGACTCAGAGGTCCGATAGGCTCCGACAGAAATATAAAGCACCTCATTCAATAGCCAAAGACTGCTGAGCAGCAGATATTTATTAGTGTGCATTGAAAATGCTCACTATTGTTATCCTGGTCTTCTTATTATTATTATTATTATTATTATTATTATTATTATTATTATTCTTCTAACACACTTAATGCGGCCTCAACCGTTTATCGTAGAAACTTCATTCAAACTGCGTTGCGTAGGTCTTACTTAGGACACCTGTGCATTGTATTTTTCATCTTTGTAACTTTTATACTTTTTGAGTTATTAATAAAAAACTATAAATTTTTTCCCCCCATAGACTTAACATTGGCATTATGACATCACAATAGGGCCATTAAGCAAATGGAATCTTGTGCCAGGTGTTCTGACCAACTGCTGTAACTGTCAGTTTCTCAGGCTGTAAGACTACAATCTGGCTCTCTTGAGACTACAGCTTCCTTACTGCTTTCCTTCCTTCTATTTTCTGTCATTCCTTCTTTCTTTTTCCCTCCTATTTCTTTCCTTCGTTCCTTCCTTCCTTTATTCGTTCCTGCTTTCCTACTTTACTTCCTTCTATCCTGCCTTTCATCCTTCCTCCCATTCTTCCTCCCTACCAATTTTCTTTCCTACCTTCCTTAGTTTTTCTTTCCTTCCATCATGCCTTCTTTCATTCCTTCATATCCTTCTTATCTTTCTTCCTTTCTTCTTTCTGCTTTCCCTCTCTTTCCTTCCCTCTTCCCTTCTTTACTTTTTCTTTCCTTCCTTCTCTCTTTCCTTCTGTTTTTCATTTCTTCTTCCTCACTTCCTTCCTTCCTTCCTTCTATCTTTACTTAAATCCTTCTTCTTCCCTTCTTCCTTTCCTTCCTTCCTTACTTCCTTCTTTCCGTCATTCCTCTGTTTCTTTCCATCCGTCCTCGCCTAGTTTCCTTTGTTCTTTCCTGCCTTCCTTTGATTTCCTTCTTTTTTTCCTATATTCCTTCTTTCCTTACTTCCCTCATTAGTTCCTTCTTTCCCTCCTTCCTTCCTTGTTAATATTCCAAATAATTTCGTAATCGTACGGTTCACTACTTCTCCCAGTTTTCACTCGATCCCCAAACAATACACATCAACGCCCTAGCAACAAGAACAACATAACAACTGTCGAGCAATGCCCAAGCAAATATTCAGAACACCATAGCAACCGCCTAGCAACCACCCAAAACACCATAGCAACTGCCGAGCACCCACCCAGAACACTATAGCAACTGCCAAGCAACGCCCTAGCAACCACCCAGAACACCATAGCAACCGCCAAGCAACCACTCAGAACACCAAAGCAACTGCCTAGCAACGCCCTAGCAACCACCCAGAACACCATAGCAACCGCCTGGCAACGCCCTCACAACCACCAAGAACACCATAGCAACTGCCTAGCAACCACCCAGAACACCATAGCAACTGCCTAGCAACGCCCTAGCAACCACCCAGAACACTATAGCAACCGCCTAGCAACCACCCAAAACACCATAGCAACTGCCTAGCAACGCCCTAGCAACCACCCAGAACACCATAGCAATCGCCTAGCAACCACCCAGAACACCATAGCAACTGCCTAGCAACGCCCTAGCAACCACCCAGAACACCATAGCAACCCCCCAGCAACCACCCAAAACACCATAGCAACTGCCTAGCAACGCCCTAGCAACCACCAAGAACACCTTAGCAACCGCCTAGCAACCACCCAGAACACCATAGCAACTACCTAGCAACGCCCTAGCAACCACACAGAACACCATAGGAATCGCCTTGCAACGCCCTAGCAACCACCCAGAACACCATAGCAACCGCCTAGCAACCACCCAGAACACCATAGCAACTGCTTAGCAACGCCCTAGCAACCACCCAGAACACCATAGCAACCGCCTAGCAACCACCCAGATCACCTAAGCAACTGCCTAGCAACGCCCCAGCAACCACCCAGAACACCATAGCAACCGCCTAGCAACCACCCAGATCACCATAGCAACTGCCTAGCAACGCCCGAGCAACCACCCAGAACACCATAGCAACCGCCTAGCAACCACCCAGAACACCATAACAACTGCCTAGCAACGCCCTAGCAACCACCCAGAACACCATAGCAACCACCTAGCAACCACCCAGAACACCATAGCAACCGCCTAGCAACCACCCAGAACACCATAGCAACTGCCTAGCAACGCCCTAGCAACCACCCAGAACACCATAGCAACCCCCTAGCAACCACCCAGAACACCATAGCAACTGCCTAGCAACGCCCTAGCAACCACCCACAACACCATAGCAACCGCCTAGCAACCACCCAGAACACCATAGCAACTGCCTACCAGCACCCTAACAACCACCCAGAACACCATAGCAACCGCCTAGCAACGCCGTAGCAACCACCCAGAACACCATAGCAACAGCCTAGCAATGCCCTAGCAACCTCCCAGAACACCATAGCAACCGCCTAGCAAGGCCCTAGCAACCACCCAGAACACCATAGCAACCACCTAGCAACCACCCAGAACACCATAGCATCTGCCTAGCAACGCCCTAGCAACCACCCAGAACACCATAGCAACCACCTAGCAACCACCAAAAACACCATAGCAACTGCCTAGCACCGCCCTAGCAACCACCCAGAACACCATAGCAACCACCTAGCAACCACCCAGAACACCATTGCAACTGCCTAGCAACACCCTAACAACCACCCAGAACACCATAGCAACCGCCTAGCAACGCCCTAGCAACCACCCAGAACACCATAGCAACGCCCTAGCAACCACCCAGAACACCATAGCAACAGCCTAGCAATGCCCTAGCAACCTCCCAGAACACCATAGCAACCGCCTAGCAAGGCCCTAACAACCACCCAGAACACCATAGCAACCGCCTAGCAACCACCCAGAACACCATGGCAACTGCCTAGCAACGCCCTAGCAACCACCCAGAACCCCATAGCAACCACCTAGCAACCACCCAAAACACCATAGCAACTGCCTAGCAACGCCCTAGCAACCACCCAGAACACCATAGCAACCGCCTAGCAACCACCCAGAACACCATTGCAACTGCCTAGCAACACCCTAACAACCACCCAGAACACCATAGCAACCGCCTAGCAACGCCCTAGCAACCACCCAGAACACCATAGCAACAGCTTAGCAACCATCAGAACACCATAGCAACTGCCTAGCAACGCCCTAGCAACCACCCAGATCACCATAGCATCCGCCTAGCAACCACCCAGAACACCATAGCAACCTCCTAGTAACCACCCAGAGCACCATAGCAACTGCCTAGCAACGACTTAGCAACCACCCAGAACACCATAGCAACCGCCTAGCTACCACCCACAACACCATAGCAACACCCTAGCAACCACCCAGAACACCATAGCAACCGCCTAGCAACCATCTAGAACACCATAGCAACTGCCTAGCAACGCCCTAGCAACCACCCAAAACACCATAGCAACTGCCTAGCAACCACCCAAAACACCATAGCAACTGCCTAGCAACGCCCTAGCAACCACCCAGAACACCATAGCAATCGACTAGCAACCACCCAGAACACCATAGCAACTGCCTAGCAACGCCCTAGCAACCACCCAGAACACCATAGCAACCGCCCAGCAACCACCCAAAACACCATAGCAACTGCATAGCAACGCCCTAGCAACCACCAAGAACACCTTAGCAACCGCCTAGCAACCACCCAGAACACCATAGCAACTACCTAGCAACGCCCTAGCAACCACACAGAACACCATAGGAATCGCCTAGCAACGCCCTAGCAACCACCCAGAACACCATAGCAACCCCCTAGCAACCACCCAGAACACCATAGCAACTGCCTAGCAACGCCCTAGCAACCACCCAGAACACCATAGCAACCGCCTAGCAACCACCCAGATCACCATAGCAACTGACTAGCCACGCCCGAGCCACCACCCAGAACACCATAGCAACCGCCTAGCCACCACCCAGATCACCATAGCAACTGCCTAGCAACGCCCGAGCAACCTCCCAGAACACCATAGCACCCGCCTAGCAACCACGCAGAACACCATAGCAACTGCCTAGCACCGCCCTAGCAACCACCCAGAACACCATAGCAACCACCTAGCAACCACCCAGAACACCATAGCAACCGCCTAGCAACCACCCAGAACACCATAGCCACTGCCTAGCAACGCCCTAGCAACCACCCAGAACACCATAGCAACCGCCTAGCAACCACCCAGAACACCATAGCAACTGCCTAGCAACGCCCTAGCTACCACCCAGAACACCATAGCAACCGCCTAGCAACCACCCAGAACACCATAGCAACTGCCTAGCAACACCCTAACAACCACCCAGAACACCATAGCAACCGCCTAGCAACGCCCTAGCAACCACTCAGAACACCATAGCAACATCCTAGCAATGCCCTAGCAACCTCCCAGAACACCATAGCAACCGCCTAGCAAGGCCCTAGCAACCACCCAGAACACCATAGCAACCGCCTAGCAACCACCCAGAACACCAAAGCAACTGCCTAGCAACGCCCTAGCAACCACCCAGAACACCATAGCAACCACCTAGCAACCACCAAAAACACCATAGCAACTGCCTAGCAACGCCCTAGCAACCACCCAGAACACCATAGCAACCACCTAGCAACCACCCAGAACACCATTGCAGCTGCCTAGCAACACCCTAACCACCGCCCAGAACACCATAGCAACCGCCTAGCAACGCCCTAGCAACCACCCAGAACACCATAGCAACGCCCTAGCAACCACCCAGAACACCAGAGCAACAGCCTAGCAATGCCCTAGCAACCTCCCAGAACACCATAGCAACCGGCTAGCAAGGCCCTAGCAACCACTCAGAACACCATAGCAACCGCCTAGCAACCACCCAGAACACCATAGCAACTGCCTAGCAACGCCCTAGCAACCACCCAGAACACCATAGCAACCACCTAGCAACCACCCAAAACACCATAGCAACTGCCTAGCAACGCCCTAGCAACCACCCAGAACACCATAGCAACCGCCTAGCAACCACCCAGAACACCATTGCAACTGCCTAGCAACACCCAAACAACCACCCAGAACACCATAGCAACCGCCTAGCAACGCCCTAGCAACCACCCAGAACACCATAGCAACAGCCTAGCAACCATCAGAACACCATAGCAACTGCCCAGCAACGCCCTAGCAACCACCCAGATCACCATAACATCCCCCTAGCAACCACCCAGAACACCATAGCAACCGCCTAGCAACCACCCAGAGCACCATAGCAACTGCCTAGCAACGACCTAGCAACCACCCAGAACACCATACCACCCGCCTAGCTCCCAACCAGAACACCATAGCACCACCCTAGCAACCACCCAGAACACCATAGCCACCGCCTAGCAACCATCTAGAACACCATAGCAACTGCCAAGCAACGCCCTAGCAACCACCCAGAACACCAAAGCAACGCCCTAGCAACCACCCAGAACACCAAAGCAACCGCCTAGCAACGCCCCACGAACCACCCACAACACAATGGAATCCGCCTAGCAACGCCCTACCACCCACCCAGAACACCATAGCAACCACCTAGCAACCACCCAGAACACCATAGCAACTGCCTAGCAACACCCTTGTTACCACCCAGAACACCATAGCAACCGCCTAGCAATGCCGTAGCAACCACCCAGAACACCCTAGCAACTGCTTAGCAATGCCCTAGCAACCACCCGAACAACCACCCAGAACACCATAGCAACTGCCTAGCAACGCCCTAGCAACCACCCAGAACACCATAGCAACTGCCTAGCAACACCCTAGCAACCACCCAGAACACCATAGCAACCACCTAGCAACGCCCTAGCAACCACCCAGAACATCATAGCAACTGCTTTGCAAAGCCCTAGCAACCACCCAGAATGCCATAGCAACCGCCTAGCAACCACCCAGAACCCCATAGCAACACTCTAGCAACCACCCAGAACGCCATAGCAACTGCCTAGCAACCACCCAGCACACCATAGCAATCGCCTAGCAACGCCCTATCAACCACCCAGAACACCATTGCAACTGCCTAGCAATGCCCTAGCAACCACCCAGAACACGATAGCAGCTGCCTAGCAACACCCTCACAAGTACACAGAACACCATAGCAACTGCCTAACAACTGTTACAGCCAGTCCTCATTGTGTCAAATTACAATAAAAAAATGTAACTTTTTAAGCTACTCAACTTATCAACCTTTCAGCCATTCCAACTCCTGATTGTTTTCGACTATGACTTCCGGCAACTGTTTCTTCTGCCCAATCCTGTCTCAAAATATAAGTCCTTACTACAATTCTTCACTATTAAAAAATGTCACTATTAAAAATTTCCATATGACAGTTTTCATCAACTATGACTCCCGCAAACTGTTTCCTCAGTCCACATCTGTTTCAAAATAAAAGTCCTCACCACTACCATAATTATCCTACTAAAAACGTAGCTACCAATATCATAATGCAATGATATGTTACAAACTCCACCTTATGCAACTAAACTTTGCATTTTCAATGCACACGTAATTCCCTGGAATTACATTATCTAGTTAGACTCTGATGTTTCATACCATGGTTGAAATAAAAACTGCTAGGATGGTCGACAACAGTTCCAAGAACAGGAAAGGGTACTGCAGCTCTATCCGTTCTCGGACTTGCAAGGTCGGTTTAGATTAGGACACTCTGATAGCATCGCCACAAACATTGGCATGAGACACAACCTGCTGAGAGGAGGGGATCAGCTAAGCTGAGGTTATTTTTTCAAGGAGTTCTGTGGATCTGTAACTGTGTATGCCCCCAGGCAGAAGGGAATAATGTAGGTTTATCCGACTTTGTCCCTGAATCTCTCTGGTTTTGAAGACACAGAGCCCAATCCTGGGAGGGAGACATACGCAGCGTAATCAACGCGCCTCATGGGGTCAAGCGGAGTTGAAAGTTTGAGTTGCTAAATAAACCCAGATCCTGTTTTGAACTGGGACGCGTGAGGTAAACACAGATGTTTAGGCCAATACCCGTCACGCAAAACATCCCGAGGACCAAAGCCGCTGAGATTTGATGGCCCTTTACATGAACAATGTTATAATTCCAAAGTGCCACAAAATAAATTTTTTTACTGACTGACTGAATGATGAATAAACAAACAAAGTTGTACCTCTGCCATTCCATGCCCATCTTCCTTCAATACTAGGACTTGGTTCTTCAAACTTGATCGACTGACTCACTGAATACCTAGACTCAATCAGATATGTACTCAATGGCAGTCAGTTTTCAAAACATTCTTTGTTTAAGGTCACCAGAACCCAAGAGCTGGCTCCGGATGAAGGCAGTTAGTTTGCAGTTGATTTCATCATTCTGGGCCTCATTGTACCATTCAACAAAGTGCTAATGAAAAGAGCGTGTGACTGAAAAGTTCAAAAGCTTCACTTTTATTCCACAGAACATCAGTATTACACGCAGAACCCAAAATAATCTCCCCCAGCTGATTCACAGTTGCTCAAGTGTCCCTGCCATTTCCGGAAGAAATGCCACAAGTTTTCTACTGGCGAAAAAATAAGTTCTGCTTTTGCATTTTTACAAATGGCTGGGATGTCATCAAATCTTCCAACCCAATTTTGATTTTGTTGACAGGAAAACAAACATAGGGTACCAAAGGGAATCAATTTTTTTCCCCTCAACACGCATACAAGGTCTGGAAAAATGGCTTGTTTGTGGGGTAGATCACATTTGGAATTTGTGCTCACCAGCCTCATTACTTGACGCCTGTATCAGAAGTCGTCTTGGGACATTTTGGTCCAAACTGATACATTACTATACAGGCAGTGGATCCCAAATTCGGTCCTCAGGGATCTGTACATGCAGCTTTTTTGTTCCGATCACTTTTGTAATTTAATCATAATAACAAGCTGCTAATTGTAGCGCCCGGAAAAAGTCGGGCAGCTACTATGGATTTGTGCTTGTCTCCACTGCCGCAGCATCCGTAGACACTTCCTTGAGGACGCTGTACGGGCTGTAATTTTTGTCCAATTACTTTTTTATTTGCTATGGACATGTGGCACACTTCAGTTATGACACCTGTCGATTTTGGTTGCTATGGCGACAGCGCTGGCCAAATAATGCACACAAAAAGGGGAAAAGAGGGCTCTCAAGAGCTACACCCATGCGGTTTCGGCCGACCAGATGGCTATGATTGGCGGCCAGGTGTCTGGACTTACACCAATCAGCCGTCTATGATTCAGGCCAGTCCAAATTTGATCAGTTCCAAATAATTTGCCCACTTATATATAAGTATGTGTTTGCAATATAGCCAAATATGCACTAAATACCCATAGAAATGTTATTGACCACATCACATCAGGCTATTTCTATTGTAATGTGATTAAAATTTTAAGTAACCTTGCACGGAAACCACCTGGTTAGGCCAACTTGATTGTTTAAATGATTTAATTCCCACTGTGGCTGGAGTGAAAATCTGCATACACACGGTCCTCCTGGACCAGTGGGATCCCCTGCTTTTAAGTAGTGGAGAGCTGGTACGAAAGTTCCATTTTTCACATGGACGTCATTTTAAAAGATAAAATTACAGACCGAAAAAAAAAAATTGAAGTGATTAACTACTTTCGTGTATGCTCTGTCAATATCAGGTGCTAAATCATCACCATATATATTGATGTCGGCATAGTTTGACGTCGAACGGAAGTTGCGCATTGCTACTTTCGACCCATCCAGTCTGGATGAAAGTAATGCACGGGCAGGGCTAAAGTAACGTGATCAAATTTACTGGAATCTTTTAAAATTTCTGTCGTTAAAACAGAAGCAAAAACAGCCAGACATTCATTTTAAACATTTTAATTGGCTTCAAATGTTTCAAAAGTGAACACGAACATGATTAATGTGCTATTGGTCAATTTATAAAAATTATCCCAGAAAGCAAGCACCTCTGCTCCAGATCCGCCCCGGCTCTGTGCCGACTCCAGCTGATCAGGCTCAGAGCCGGGGCAGATCCGGAGCGGAGGAGGGATGCTATCTGGGATGAAATTATTCATCACAGTTGTGACAGGTGTAATGAGGGGCACCCTCAGAGCATGCCTCATGCGACCACAGTAGACAAAAGATGCACCGCACACACACTTCTCCAGGTAAAGATGAGGCAAATGTCTCCCCACAAACAAGACACTCATCGTCGCTGCCCTGAGAAACTGTGGTTGCAGTGTGTCCACTAAGCCTCGTTTTCTTTGGAAGTTTTGAAGAGGACTGTTTTTTCTGGCCCCACTGCTGACTCTCCTCCAAAGCAGCTTTCACAGAGGTTTCGGTCAGTATTGCTGTTGACCTGCAACATTCAATGAGATTATAGTCAGAATCAGCTTGTTTTTACTCAAGCAAGAGAAACAAGACGAGGTAAAAATGATGCTATGCTCACCTCTCTCTTTCTCTTTCTTTTATTTTCTTTCCTCGAGCCAGCCTTCGGATATAGGTGAACCTTTTCTGGGCTGAACCTCTGTACTGACGTGCCACTCGATGTTCCTGGAACAACTAGCATACCTGGATAGATAATATTTAAAAAAATGCTTGGCAAGGCTCAACATGCACATTTAAAGACACACACACAGAGACAAACTCTCACCATCTACAGGACTAGCTGACTCACGGGGATGCAGCTCAAATGGGCTCTGGCTAGGTTGGTGCCCAGATGGCAAGCACCTACGCTCCGGATCTTCCCCAGCTCTGTACCGACTCCAGCTGACCCGACTCTGAGCCGGGGCAGATCCGGAGCGGAGAAGCTCGCTATCTGGGTGGTGTCTCAAGGGAGCAGGCGCTGGCGATGGAGCTGGTGATGAAGGGGGCGCTGGCACTGGGGATGGAGCTGGTGTTGGTGTAGGACAGTCAGTCACAAAAGCTGGAGCAAAGTCTGTCTCACTGAAAATATCTGGATTCAAGGGCCAGATACCAGTACACTCGAACCCAGATGAAATGCTGCTTGGTGTCGCAGAGGCAGAGCTTTAGCCACAAGACTTGGGATGTTGTAGATGGTCAGAGTTCTTCCAGGGTTCATTCGCATCCATTAGTCTGCTGCACTGTTAATATAGTGCTTCAGAGGGCCAAAAACGCTTTGGTCTAACGGCTGAAGACGGTGAGAACAGTGGGTTGGAGAAGACAGGAATACAATGCCCTGTGACTTTCAAAAGTCAATAGCTACCACAGAGAGGTGTGATGCATGATTGTCTAAGAGTAGCAGCAACTCTGACCCTGGGGCCACGCGGGTGTCTTGCAAAATGCTGTAAAAAGGCCAAAAAAATCTATCTCCTCCATCCACCCTGATCCAGAACCAGTGCAGCCAGGGGGACCATCCCGGATGAAGAGGTCATGGAACTTCTTCGTTGGGAAGATAAAGTAAGGGGGAACAAAGTTGCCTTGTGCGTTGGCAGCAAAGGCAACAGTCACAAATGTCTCTCTTTCCCCGGAGGTCACAGCACCGACCTGGCGCTGCCCCTTGATGGCAATGACTTTGTCTGGCACTTGAACTGTTGTGGTACCTTAAATAATAAGTGAAATGAATTATTGCTATTGCAAATCACCGTTGCTTTTAAATTTATCTAAATATTAATTTTTACCCGTTTCATCCATGTTCCAGATGTCATTTGCTTCAAAATTATAGCGGGTGAGGACAGTCTTTAGGTTGTTAAAAAACGCTGTCACGTTGGTCTTGTTGAAGCTGGTGGAACGGAACATGCTGGTGACTTGAGGTCAATGGATGGACAGGGTTTTATTGCGCTTGAGGAAGGAGGTTAGCCAATCCTTCCCTGCCATCTGGTTTTTCTTCCATGAACACAGAGTTTTGAGGCCAATATTTTTGGCCAGCTCATATGCAAACTTTCACACCAAAAAAAAGCATAAAAAAAGAGGTAAATTCCCAGATAGCAAGCACCTCTGCCCCGGCTCCAGCTGATCCGGCTCAGAGCCGGGGCAGATTCGGAGCGGAGGTGTTTGCCATATGGCGGTAGTGTACACTCTGTCTGCTGTGTTACTCCCACAACTTTAGGACTCAGGCCAAAATATATTTCGGCTGCTCTCTTTATATATGCCTGCAGTCTCTTCTCCTGTTCTGTGAAGACTCTGTTGTGAGCCCTGTACCCCAGGGCCCTGGTCTGCTGCCCTCCTGCCTCTGCCCTCCTCTTGCAGTACCTGAACAGGGTGACATGACAAATGCCATGTACCTCTGCTGCCATCCATATACTATCGCCTCTTCGGACATCAAAAAAGGCCCTTGCGTAAACCTCCGGGTCAACCGTTCCTCTCTGGGTAGTTCTGACCCCTAACTCTTGGCATTTACTGTCGGTAAAACATAACACACATTTTTATTGAGCTTTTAAACACAAAATGCGGCCGCATTAGGAGAGAGGGAAGAACGTAACTGTTGCTACTTCAGTCCCGACAGTGGCTCCTGACATTTGAACGAGGATTTCTTCCAAAGTGGAAAAAGTCTGAGATTTCAAACTTCGCCATATGTTACAGAACTAAATCACCTCTCATTTCATCATAAATATGACACATGGAGCGATAAAGACAATCTTTAAATCGAAAATGTTAAGCATTCGTCTGACTACTCACCGCTGTGGAAAACAGTCTTCCCGGTCTTGTGCCGCGAGGAAGACTGGACGCCTCAAGAATTTTCGCGGGTCTGGAGAGGGGCGCGGGCTGCACATGCTGACCTGGTGGGACACATTGAAGTGAGTAAATCGCTGTGTTACTTTCGTCCAGAGTTACTTTTGCACCAGCGCTCCCCTACATCCCCGATGCTCTCCATCGCACAGTTGCCTCACATTGCCCCTCATTTATCAAACTTGCGTCGGATCTGGTGTAAATATCAGTGTTCGCCAGGTGTCACGTGTGATTTACTAAAAGTGTGTACGTCGCTGATTTCAGTGTAGAACTGGCGTGGTATTGATAAATCTGTCGGCTGAGACCATCGTAATTTACATGACACGCACCTATAAATTCATGCTCCGGAAGGCACAGTCCTACCCACTTTAGGACATGGACTCTCAAAAGACAGCAAAGAAGAAAGAACTTCATTAAGGAGGAAATATAATTTATCACGTCCAAGGTGGAGAAAAACAAAATAATTTTATTTGAGAGCCTTAAGAGTTGCATAAAGGGAGCCCAGAAAGTTGCAGTTTGGAAAACTTTTGCTGCTGCAGTAAACACCGTTGAGGTGGAAAACCGGAGCGCAGCAGACATTTGATTTGATTCATTAATAAATCAAAGTGACTATTCGCACTTAAATAAGTGCGTCCAAGCACAAAAATTGATCGAAATTTGTGTTAGAGGCACTTATAAGTGTGGCCAAGATGTACATTTCTACATTGCCCACACTGTATCCAAAGCTTTTTTTTTTTCCCCTTGGCCAAACTTATTTTAAGTGGTACTTTCTATAAGCGGCACTGGAATGGTTATCAACTTGCGCACTTATAAGTGTGACCAAGAAAAAAATTCAGCATTGGCCACACGTGTAAGTGCGAGTAACATCGGCCTTAATAAATTCAATTTATAGATCCATGATATTTCAGGTTATATAGCCTACATAATTGACAATCCAAATGCTTACCTGTAGGTTAAAAAAGTGGCCTGATTTTAAGATCGTCACCAAAAAAAATGGGTTGCGGTGCTCAGGCACAGCAGCGCATGGACTGGCGGAAGCCAATCAGGCTCAAACCTCCAGCTGTCACCGTTCGAGGAGTGCGTGGCAACACTGATAGGTGGGGAGTCCCCACCGCCTCGATCAGAGCTGCATGAAGGTAATTGTTAAAATACAGTCTGCAGAGATCACTCTTCATTGTACTTTTATTAGTATTACTCCATGACATTTTATTGGGTGCCACACAAAACGAACAGCCACTTGTGACTTTCCCGGAGGAGATCTTCTCTGTGCCGAAAGTTACTCACTTGTTGGACAGAAGCATGTTCCAATAACAAAAGAAGATCTGCCATTGTCAAAATGTGATCATGGCCTAAGTGTCCGTAGGCCTATATATACTGAGCAACAAAAGAAACACAAGTCAGCTAGTTAGTCAATGTACTCTTAAGGTTACTTAGTCAAAGTGACCGCAAAATAAAGGAAAGTTTGATGAAACGAGTGTAAATGTGCACGCACTAGTAATAAATTTGCTTTTCTAAAATAATTACGCACAAACTTATTTTCCAGTCTGCCTTTAATTAACTTGCATTTCTTTTGTTGTTCAGGACATATCTGACTGGATGAGCATCTGACATACCACACTGAATATCTGCTAAGCCACGCTTAATCAAATTGATTGTAATGGTCAACCGTCTGACCTGACAAGCAGGTCGTCTCAAAATATAAGTTTACTTAATTTCTCAACACAGGTTTTATCTATTCATTCATTTATTAATTTAGCCCATTTATCTATTCAGCCATTTTATTCATTTTAGTAATAAGAGCAACAACAGCATGTCGTCTGCATCGCTGCATTTGGTTTATTACTCATTTTGACAACTGCACTCATTCCTGCATGTTGTTCGCTGGTTTCAAATTTGCGTACACCTGGCGTGAGATTTTTGCGGACCGTTTGCTCAAATTCAGATTGATAAATGCCGATCCTTGCGGGAGATTTGGCGTACACCCATTTTTTTTGGTGAACGCACGTTTGATGGATGAGGCCCTTTGAGGATATCCCAAGCCAATGTTCTGCGCCACATGTGTCATCTGCTGGTGAAGCACTGTAACTGCAGGCCAATCAGCCCTCACCTCCGAGAACTTGATGTCAGGGTTTGTTCACTCACCTTCTGCGGTCATCGATTCTCATGAAGAGGCCACCCACAGAACCTTCCCGCCATTGAGATTTATCGGTCTGGAAAAAAGGGCGTAAGATAACATTGTTTGCGAGTCATTCACTCCCTTAACTGTAAAGTGTAGCGTAATGACCGCTTTCTCTGATGCTGTAATCTGGGAATTTTTAAGTAAAAGAGAGCGCTGCGGTTTCACCCGGCGCAGGAAGGAGTCAGCACAATGAGACACAAAAACACCACCTGGACATTAAATATGGAGATGTGGAGGGAGGATGGGGGAGTCACGGCGAGAGACAGTAAAATGTTTAGAGCTCAATCACCTCTTACAGAACTACAGAGTCCCAAAGCGGTACTAACTCCGAACATACCGCAAGAGCCTCCTGTCTCATGAATACTCTCTGATGTTCATCAAAACACAGTGAATAGATCTCATGAGGATGCAAGATCCTCTATACTAGGCTCTACAATGTTTGCAGTACATAAACTTTTCAATGAGAAAACATCAAATCTGAAAACATCATATTTGACAAATAAAGAACATAAAAAAATACAATAATTTGGTGGCACCTGTCGAATCTCTTCTGATTCACGTCAACAGAGAAATTAGATGCTTTTATGGAACCTTAGTTTAAAGCAGGAACATTCTTTTTTCACCGACTAATTTTTCTCTTTTGGTATTCCCTTAAGTCAGTGGTGTCAAACTGATCCATAAAATGGCCAAGAGGCTGCAGGTTTTCAATCCTACCAAGCAGAAGCACACCTGAAACCACTGATTTAATCAACTGATCTAGGCCTGCACAACCGATTACTTGTGTCAGGTGAGCTTCTGCATTGTTGAAGTGAAAACCTGCAGCCTCTTGATCCTTTATGGGACAGTTTGACACCCCTGCCTTAAGTAGTTTCAAAGTCAGAAAAACCTTTTTTCCCCCTATATTGTAGGACTACATAAATATTCTGAATCTGCTGGTTGCAGCGATTCACAGAAGATGCACCACACTCATGTTGTGAGAAATATCCAAAAGAAACACGCAGTGTTTTTTGGCCACAGCATTCCATCAAATTGAGATTGTTTCCAAGGCAAAAAAAAAAAACAAAACAAAAAAAGACAAATGTCTCTCCCCCACTCCAACGCAGCCACCCCTCATTAATGTTCACAGACATTTAGGAAGAAACTAGAAAAGTTAATAACCTCAAAATTGCAAATGGCATATCTGCATGACCCGATACATATGTGCGCAAATTTTCATGGAAATGCATCAAACGGTCTCTGAGTTATGGTCCGGAAATGGTGGGAATGCTGACGCGGATGCGCACGCACATGGGAAACTGGACAAAAACAAACTTCCAGATCTTGTACGTCAGTTTGTACTCATTCCCCTGTAATTCAGCAGGAGATATTTGGGATCATTGGAAACCTTGGGATCTGTTCTAGAATTTAAAATGAGCCTGAATTTCCACAGGTTTGAATACTGCAGCCGCAATTAATGGACCCATACATGGATGTGTAGGGTTTATGGCATTAAAGAGACTATTTTTGCAGATTTTTTTTTCCAAACAGTTGTAATTATGTACACATTTTTAAGAGAAAGTAGGACTGAATAGAAAAACCACTCTCCCAGAAGACTATAAAAGTATTTTGCATTAGATTATATCCATTTAAAATCAAGAGACCTTCCATTTTGCTCACACAGAAACCAGTAAGAAAAAAAAAATATTGTCAATAGGTCACCAGTGAATTTCTGGGGGTAAGTAATGACAGGGCACTAGTATTCACCATTTTATGTGGCTTTCAGGCACATAAATTAGCAATTAAATGTTGCAAAGTTCAAAAAGATAAACACACATAATAATGCTCACACAGTCTGCACACAGGCATCTGTCAGATTGTTTATTAGTGTAAAAATTCCTTGTTATTTATATTGCACTGCTGCTCGGGGAAAATAATCCTGTTACTCCCTAAACATCTGTGAACGCTCCGGAACATTCTCCCAACAGTGAGACAAATATTACATGCAAGCAGCGAGTCCCCGAGGACCCAGTATACAGCAGGAAGCACCTGGTGTGTACAAAACAAGCCTGAAAAATTTGATACTCATGTCCATGGGACAGCAAGTCCATCTCTCTATCTACTGGTCATAAAAGAACGAACTCAAATCACCTCTCAATGCATATACAATTACTGAGGTTAGACTGAGGCATATACAAATTACTCTGGTTAGAAGTGCTGGTCTGGCAATGACTGAATTTTCTTTCTATGTTTTTTTCCGAACAATATGAGACTCGACACAAGACATTTTTTTCAATAATGCAACGTAATCAAACAGTGTTATCAGATTTATGAATCAGATAAATAAAACAAATGCCAATCCTTAACTCCCCATGGCTTCACCAACACCTGAGCCCTTTAATATAACCAAGTAAACATTCTGACTGAGGTTTTGAGTCAATAACCAACCGCTTGCACCTTATATCATATTCTGTGCCTGAATAACTGCTGTGGAAATCCAATGACATGAAAGATAAAATTCCGTACTGTGCAATACGGAAGCCACACTTTCTGTGCAACTGAAGGGTCAGCTGACCAAGCCTTCCTGGTCTACCGCCATCTTGAAATCTGACTGATCATCCATCCAAACTAGCCCGGCAAACATTAAAAAAAAATCAGCGATACAGTAAGAGCACCAAGGTGGCAAAATCCGATTAATACTAAGAGAGCACAGAACATGATGCCACATTGAACAAATGTCCAATCCAATGTCAACAATCACCATAGCAGCTTCCAAATTTTCTTGGGACTTCCTACAGTCCACGAGAGTCGACGGTAGGCTTTTCCACGTGTGTTTAGAGGAGAGGGATAGTCCACTTTGATCCAGAACTGCAACACAAAGCTCATCAGGCCCAGAAGGGCTACTCTGGGGGAGACTCTCTGCTGCTAAACACTTTGTACTGTTACAGTGTCTCGGCGCCAAGTGATCGGGTCTCAGCAATCAGTCGCTTCACTCCCACCATCCACTGGCTGACCTCGTTGACGTGGTCCACGATGAGAGCTCGGTGGATCTCGTCCGCCCTCTCCCAACTCCTGCTCTTCATCTCTGTGCAACAGCAACAACAGAAGCCAAAAAGAGACGGGTCACATGCAGTGATCAGATTAGGCGGATTCGTGTCGCAAAATGTGAATCAAATTTCAGCAATTTTGATGAAATGCTAATCAGAATAACAATCCCTTCGCAAAAAAATGCGATTCAAAAAATCTTAATGATATTTCATTGATCCCGACTCAGTGGCTTGCAAACTGAGTCGGAGTTCTCGAGCCACAGAGCAAAAGGAGAAGTTCTAACGACTTTGATTGGCTGGAAAATGAGGTTTCTTTGCATACCAACCAATCAGCTTCTGGGGAGCGCATGCATGCACTAGGGAGGCTTTCTGGAATAGAAGCAGAGAATTTCTAAAATTGAGGAGAAGTGCCACTCTCGTTCAACTTCCGGTTCACGGAACACGCCTCAGTCCATGTGGGGGCGCTTGCAGGCGAGTGCATAATGAATGGGAGTCGATGGGGATACACCCTTAAAAATCCACTTTTCTCTGGAAATAATTCCCCCGCCCCAAGTAATTTGAATATTATTTTCAAAAGGGGAGCAATAAAATGCACTTGGCTGAATACTGGATTTTTTTAAGTTCACTTATCTATTCTAAAAAGCCATTCAAAAAAACGATGACGTCACATTCCGGTGCTGCTTTACGGCAATTTCTGAGTCACCTCAGAGCCCGATGAGCCTCCAGCCTATTCACGGAGACAATCGGTCACTTTGGGCTGGGTTTACACTGCGGGTTAAATGTGACACGAATCGGATCTTTTGCCCCAATGCGGCCAAACTCCGATCTGTCACATGGCTGTGTAAACAGAAAAAAAAGGGGGCGGGGTAAAAAAGAACACATTCATTCCGCCCTCTATCGGATCCAGGCCTCATTCGAATGTGGTTTTTATTTGGATATGTATGAGATGCGTATCGGATATGTGCCAATATGCCCGTTGTTAAATTGCACATCAACATGCAGATAGGACATTTTGTTAAAAAAAAAAAAGGCCCGGACTAAGATTGAGTCTGCCTGCGCATTTGCGATGATGCAGGTGATAGGTGTGTAAAGCTGCTTTCACACCAGACGCAAAACGAATTTTTCGCGCGACAGATTACATACAAAGTCAATGCAAAGACGAATACACGCAAAGCGTATATTCGCATTTTTGCTTTTACTTTGAATGTGTTGAGGATTATATTTCAATATTTCTCATCATAATCTTCAGTAAATCGGTAATTAAATGAATTCGTTTCGCGTCCAGTGTGAAAGCGGCTTAAAAGGCGTTAACGGGGGAATCAGATGTAGGTCACCAGGGAAATGTTGCGAGCTTCCTTCAAGTTTTGATCATTCCTATGGCTGTTAACGTTTGTTAGGCCTTTCGTTGCGCTGCACGCGCATTTGCTTTCATTTTCGGTAGCCTTCTGCACTGTGCGCATGAGGATCGCCCTAGACATGGGCCAGGTAGTGAGTGGTGTAAACAAATGGAATCGAAAAGAAACAGATATCATTCAGGCTCAAAGCAAGATGTATATACAGATTATACACAGTTGAACAAATTGGATATGGGCCTCAAAATCCGATCCATATCCGATCTGGGCAACAAGACTTGCAGTGTAAATCCAGCCTATGGCACGCAGCCACATGCATTGGCAACGATAACATCGGCTGTTGATCGAGGTAAGGTACTATTTTGTCTTCTCCATTATCATGGTACACGACAGCGACGTAGATTTCCAGCTATCAGCCGATTACCGGGTGGTTATCGACTGGTTGGCTGGTTATGGTGGCGGTGAAAAGACCTAATATTTTAACATCGTTAATCTACGAACATGCAGTGCTTTTCACCGTCTATCTTGCCTCATACTGTCATCAGCGATAAAGCTATTTATAATCCATGAACAACGCTAATGCAGCGACATTGATTTTAGCCGCCGGCTGGCGAACGGCTATTTGCTTAGCCTAACGTTATCATTAGCACAACGCGGTGGTTAGCTAGCTTTGGTGCTCCACGTCGTTTTTTATCCATTATCTGACTGTGGCTGAAAGGTAATAGAACAGTTACAAATATTAAGTTTGACAGAAAAATCCTTCTTAAGAGTGTTTCTGATTCTCTTGACCGGCCGGCTCTGTTGTCTTGGTCTTCAGATGTCATCAAATGGAATCTCTGGTCGTAAATAGTCGAGGGTCCGTAACTGACCAATCAGCATTCATTAGCAGAATTCTAGCGTGTTATGGCCAACTGCAGCCCAACCTGTAGGAAATCGAAAGGACACAACTTCTCGGCAATTTCACTTATAACCTATTATCCATTGTGAACTTGCAGAAAATGCAACAGTATTTGCGATTGTTCAACGATTACCAAGTGAAAGGGACAAATTTAGCCTTCTAGCTCCATAGGACTCCATTCATTCTGCAGTCGCCCGCGATCACTCCTAGTGGAATTCTGGTGGAACTGCAACCAAGTACAATACAATGGGGATAAAATCCGCTAAATGGTGAGTGGTAAGGCTCCTGGTAGATAGGCTCTGATAGAAGTCAAGATTGCGGTCTCTTCTTGTGAGAGCCATAGCATATTAAATTACGTTGCTCTTTGGATATAGCCACCTAGCTGGCCAGGAAGCTAACTAACGTTAACGAAGGAACATCTTTGTAAATGATCATCATATTCGGGCGCTATGATCCGTTTCTTGCCCCAACTTTACAAATTTTGCCAGATGTCATAGGCATGAACTTATCGGAGGTTTCGCGGCAGTTTCGTGCTACCCAACTGAACTTCAACATTTTTGGGATGTCAGCTAGTTTGCTGGCGATTTTCAAAAGCAATGTTTTAGGTACACGCAGCTGGCTGGTGAAAATATGGGAGCTATATGATGCCTAATGAAGTTTATTGCTCTGATTTCTCACTTTCGACGTCATCGCAAGCAGACGATCTCTTTCAATACTGACGACCCGCTTATTTTACCTAAAGAGCAAACGGGCAGTTCGGACCTGAGGCATGTTATTTCATGGCCAGTTTTAGCTGTATTATCTTGTGCGTGCCATCGCACATTACGTTACCCTTCAGATTATAAAGCTACCCATCTTCCGATCTAGCTGACGCTAGTTTAGGGGAATCTTGGTAATCATACTAAAGCGATATGATTTTGTTTTTGTCCTAATGCAAATAATTCAGTGTCCGTTCGCTACTTTTTTTCGGCTTTAACACTGAATCGTCTTGACTGGATGTACGCGTCACGGTTTTACAAACCCAGATGTTCCTCTATCTACCCAAGCATCACGATCAGCTGATCGAAGGCATCAAAACATCTGCCATTGCTATGTGGTTTAGGGAATCGCAAGTTCGCCATCGGCCTCTCCCTAAACATGCATAGTAATGATCTATAATCATCCAAAAAAGTACATGATGTTGTGATGTCCAAACGTGACTGAGTTGGAGAGTGCCTGTGTGACTGGATTTTAATGGGAATGGATCCTTTCACATCTCTGATCAGGTGTTAAACACACATCATATACTACAGTAAGGTATAGATAAGACAGCTGTACTGCAGGTTACAAGTAGTTTAAAGATATTTTAACAGGGAAACGGAAGTGTGCTGTATTAAATGAAGATTGTTCAGAGTAAAATTTATGCCTTTTGGAAATAATTTGTTTTTCTTTCAGAGTGGAGTTGTATTTCTCTTGTAATTTGTCACTAGGAGAGAATAAAAAAGCTCTTATATCAATTAAAATCTGATTTACTGTTTTCTAATTTTCACTAATCATTTTTCAGATCTGATAAACGATTGCTAATCCGTTGATATAATGATTAGCAAAAAATGCAAATCAATTTTTTTTCCTTAATCTGATCACTGACATGATGTAAACATAGACATCATATTCCATTCTGGCTCTCAGTGCATCAACAGGCAGCCCATAACTATATCATCAAATATATTGTCCGGTAATTTACATTCCAACCCAGAGGTCACGTTACACTTTCTGATTGTCCTTCATTGTGATGGGCAGGGGCCTAAAAATTCTGTCGTAATCAATTATCCATCATTGTAATTTTTTTTTTTAAATGAGAATTTTTTAAAAATAAAATTAACAGAATAATTTATAGATTACACATTAGCTGATGCTGACAGTGATTCATGTAGACGCACATTGTGCACTGTCTTAAATACAGCACTGCAAGGATTTTTGAACTTCTTGCTCTATAAACTTTATAAAACATTACAAATAATTTCTCTCCCCACACAGTAACAGCGTACAAATGAACAATGCTTTCAGTTATTGCTGGGCTTCACCAAGCCTAACAACCGCAGTCTCGCTAAGCGGTCCTATGAAGCTGCTTATCGACTCGTTATGTCAACCGGGGCTTTCCCAACCTAGATATCTACAGATTCACATAACAGAGACGGCGTTTGTAGCATATGGCCAATCGTCTACCGGCAGCAGAGCAGCATATTTTACAAACGAAGAGCAAATGATCATATTACAAAAATATGAGGAATACAGGATCATACTAGATATGGTAAGTCTCATGCATTTTCAGCGCGAGTCTCTCACCTCTTAGTGGTGTCACGTTCCAATGCCGGAGTCAGCAATTATTCAATCAATGCGAACTGATGAAGTTCACACGCGAAATTCAAGTCATTGTGCATTAAGTTAATCAGTTTCACGCGAATTACGGTGGATTCCCCCACTAGTGATATGAAAATCGATTATGACTCGGGAATTCTCACGCTTGTCTTTACTGCAGGATTGAAAGCAATGGAATTGCACAAAGACGTTTCAAATGGTCTTATTTCATTTAAACAATTTACACAATCATGGAACACAAGCATTGTTTCCAATCCCTGAGTAAAGAGAAGCACCGGAAGTCCGGAGGCATGATAGCTTTCCATGGTGAGGTCCACCTTCATGCCAGTGAAACTGAAACTTCAATGCACAAGGATTTTAATTCCGCGTGAGAATTTCATTAATTAGCGTTCATTGAATGATTGCAGACTACGGTGAATAAGCCTAAAAAATGTGTGAGACCTATGCCGAATGCGTGAGACTTGGCATCTCTGTCACACAGATCAAAGACAATGCTCGAGACAATATGACACCCAGCACCAATTGGACGGGGGTGTGAATGACATTATGTCAAAATGACGGACAGCCTTCAAAATGTTCCATTTATTGTAAAAAAAAAAAAAAATCCGTCAAAGACAGAAAATATTTGGTTAACGTGACCTCTGTTCCAACCTCAACAAAGCACTGCCCGTTCAACAGAGTGAGATCTTGTTTATATGTCTTTCAGTAAAATCAGTTGATAAAGCAAATCAAAGCTGAAATGACAACTTTCAGGATGGCAGATCCCCAGGAGGAAGATTGGACTTACAGATTTTTTTTTTGTTTTCATTTCATTTTATTTATTGGTTCACCCAATTATCTACCTGCTTCTCCTCCAAAAATTTGACTGATATTGTCTCCAAAACTCATTTCATAGATTTATGTTGCTTCTATCCAGCATGTGTGTACATTGATTTAATAATGTCTGTTTTGTTACTAGTTAATTCTTGTCCCAGTTTGAAAACATTTTGTGGTAGACATGAAAACTGCTGCAACAAATTATGATTCAGCTGCGACCATTTTGCATCCTCTGATGATAATGCACTCGTTATTACTGATACCGCACACATGCCAAATTATGACCAGAACACTAAGCGTTCCTCAATCACATGAGAACGTCAGTTATTTTAATAAAGGGTGAAACTATTTTCGCACAAGTTCCATTGGGCTAGCATACCTTCGGCCAGCAGACTCATTCTTCTCTTAACAGGAAGGGACAGTTTTCCAGCTCTCCACATCTCCTCCAAGATCTTAATTCGCCTTTCAACATCGTCGCACACCTGTGTCTGCATGGAAATATGATGAGTTAGCTGGAGTAACTACAACTTAGCCCAATACATCAGCTTGTGGTCAGAGGAATTTATGGAAAATAACAGACTTCTTCAACAGTTTATACGATTCAAAAGCACAGTGCATGAGAAATGGTCACAGTCCATCTATGTTGAGGATACTTTTGCTCATAATTTTTTCCAAGTTGTTGGGTGTAAACAATCAGAGTAGATATAAACCTAAATTATGTCGTCCGGTGAAGAGTTTTCTTGCTGTAGCAATGGGGGCATCATGAAGCCTTGTTACCTCCCCTATAAGTCAACAATTTCAGCTTGTCTATTGATCGGTTCGGTTTGTCTGTTTGCTAGTTTGTAATTTCAAGCAAAACCAACTAGCCACACTTCATTCCAAGTTAGCTCACATTGTCGACACTGGTATCTAGTTTAGTCCTCCTGAAAATGACAACTCTAGCCTCAAGGTCAAGGTCATCAATTAAAGGCCTTTGACCTTGAAGATTTTGCCATGCCCTTGCACCATAACCAATTTAATTTCTTTTTCCGTCTGTCTACTAACAGGAAGACTAAAAAAAGTTATGAACGATTTGGCAGGATGATAGGTTGTAGCACAAGGATGATTTGATTCAATTTTGGAAGTGTTCCAGAATATATTCTACAACCAAAAGAATAGATATATGACATGGTAGAATTAATTCCTCCACAAAGAGCTCTCTGGTGTGAAAGCTGCCAGCACAAATGTTCACTTGAGAAAAATTCAAAATGAAAAGCACAGTACAGTATCCCCAGCAAGATGATCAAATGCCCCATGATCCAAAAGTAATCGATAAAAACTGTCACCCATTTCATTCAATTTACCTTTACAGACCCTCTACAAGCAGTCAGCGCCAAGTTCAGAACGGCAATGATGTCGTCCACATTCGGCACGCTCTCTGATTGGCCGTAGGGAGAGTCTGCATGTTGTGTGGCAGCTGGTGGTGGTGGGGGTGTGGCTACTGCATATGCGGGTGGGGCCAAAGGGTTGAGAGGTGGAGCTGATGGAATTTTTGGGGGAGGAGTTCCACCGCTGACAGGACCTGAGGAGAAGTCATTTTTACATTGGGGCAGCATGCTATAAGGAAGGAATCAGCATCTGTCTAATGTTCATCAAAATGTGTACCGTTTGAAACAAGATTCATGAAATCAAGGAAATGATGCCAAGTAGGGCTTCAAAAAATAACCTAATAATTATGCCACGGGATGTGAGTGATTCCAACACCTAGGCCCGTATTCAGAAACGACACTCACACTCACCCTCCACTCACCATGTAGTGAGTACGATTGAAATGTAACTGGAGTGCGAGAAAGAGATCGACCGACCACTAACCGAGGGATCAGTCCCACTCCTCACCAGTCGCTATTCACAAACACTACTCGAGCATAACTGACAGTAGTGGGCACTGGGTACCACAGGCGGTGCGTTGGCTGCTGCAAAGGGACGCTCAATCCTCACCCTTCAGCGCTGAATGACCTAAACCTGTCGCAGTTTACTTTTCTTGATGATAAAGTTTCTCAGACTAACTGGTAAAACGACAATCATATTTATTTTTGATAGCGTTGTTATACATTGCTTCACGAAATTGAGGCGTTTCTTTCGCACATAAATGATGATGTAAAATATCAGCATATCTTCAAAAATTCTGTGGTTGAGTGGCTCGCGAAAGGCGCAGGACAGCCCGCGAGGCTCACTAAGCAACAAGCTATGACACGTGCCGGACATTTCCTTCTACATTCAGCAATTAAGAATGTAGGAAAGAATGGAGTCTCCTGACTTACAGCTACATGAGCCTCGCAGACCAATCCACACGCGCCCCACGTGCCGCTGAGCGCAGCATTTTCCAACCCGTCAGTAAAGAAAAGCGCGAGAAATCCGAATGCGTGAGAGTGGTCAGATATGCGTCATTCATGAAAACTGGCCACACCTGATAATGCTGAGAGTTTTCGGAGTTTCTGCGATGGTGATTTAAATGAATTTAAAACAGGGCAATAATTATCAATGCTCATTCTAATTTAACAAGTAGAACTGGCGACACATGATAATCCAATGGATTTTTGGAGTTCAAGCAAATAAAATTTTATTAAATGATTGGATATAACCTTTTTTCAATCATTATTTTTAAGGGATGGTTTTGAGCTTCCCCTATAGCCAGTTCACCAGTAGCTACCGGTGAGTACACATATGCTAACCTCGAGTTCACCACACTGCAGTTCGTAAACACTGAAACCAGATGGTCAGTTAGTAAGTTACCGGTATCGTTATGATCATTAGAGTTAAAATTTGCATAGTTGCGATTGTGTCGAGTACGTGGCTGTAAATGATTCAGAGTTTCCAATGTCTGCAACCACCTGAAAGCCATGACAACGAAATACCGGCGCAAGCTAGTGCGGCTCAAGGGAGGTGTTCCCTGCACTCGACCTTCACTCAGAAATAGACGCTATTTTCAGTGCGAGTGAGCTCTTTGGCCCGTATTCAGAAACGACACTCACACTAATTGAATGTGAGCGCGTACTAAAACTTAGTTAGTGTCAGGTTATACTAAATGAGTCTGAGATTGCCTAAACACTCATTTGCTTTCAGAGACCTCACTCCCACGTAAAATAGCGTCTCTTTCCGAGTGAAGGTTGAGTGCAAGGAACACCTCCCTTCAGCCGCACTAACTTGTGCCGGTATTTCATTGTCATGGCTTTCAGGTGGTTACAAACATTAGAAACTCTCAATCATTTACAGCCGTGCGCTCGACGCAATCGCAACTACGCAAATTTTAACTATAATGATGACAACGATGCCGGTAACTTACTAACTGACCACCTGGTTTCAGTGTTTACGAACTGCACTGCGGTGAACTCAAGGTTAGCATTTGGGTACCCACCAGTGGCTACTGGTGAACTGGTAATAGGGGAGGATCAAACCATCCCTTAAAAATAATGATTGGACATGGCCTGTTCTCAATTCATTTAAATTACCATCGCAGAAACTCCGAAAACTCTCAACATTATCAGGTGTGGCCAGTTTTCATTTATGATGCATATCTGTCAACTCTCATGCAATCTGATTTCTCGCACTTTTCTTTACTCATGGGTTGGAAAATTCTGCTGGCTCGAGGGGTGCGCGAGGATTGGTCTGCGAGGCTCATGTAACTCTAAGTCACGAGAATCCATTCTTTTCTACATTCTTAATTGCTGAATGTAGAAGAAAATGTCCGGCACGTTTCACAGCTTGTTGCTTAGTGAGCCTCGCGGGCTGTCCTGCACCTTTCGCGAGCCACTCGACCACAGAATTTATGAAGACATGCTGATATTTACGTCATCATTTATGTGCGAAAGAAACGCATCAATTTTGTGCAGCAATGTAGAACAACACTATCAAAAACAAATTTGATTGTCATTTTACCAGTTTGTCTGAGAAACTTTCTAATCAAGAAAAGGGAACTGCGACAGGTTTAGGTCATTCAGCACTGAAGAGTGAGGATTGAGCGTCCCTTTGCAGCAGCCAACGCACCGCCTGTGGTAACCAGTTCCCACTACTGTCAGTTATGCTCGAGTGGCGTTTATGAACAGCAATTGGCGAGGAGTAGGACCGCTCTCTCAGTTAGTGGACGGTCGATCTCTTTCTCACACTCCAGTTACATTTCAATCGTACTCACTATATGGAGAGTGTGAGTGTCGTTTCTGAATACGGGCCTTTCAAAGCAAATGAGGGTTAGGACAACCTCTGACTCATTTAGTATAACCTGACACTAACTAAGTTTTGGTACTCACTCGCACTCAATTAGTGTGAGTGTCGTTTCTGAATACGGGCCCTAGTCTTTATTGAAGATCCCATAGGATTGCAGATATGAACAGGCAAGTGTTTGAAATTACTAGCAGTGAAGATATCACAAAAGATTACCAGCTAACAGACGGACAACTAATAACTGAACAAGAGAGAGTAAAACTTAACTATGCAAGTGGCCGTTTAACCTGGCAAAAAATAAACTGAGCAGGATGCTGCGATATACATCCTATACATCAGTGAAATCATGCATATTCATTGCATTGCATGCAATTCTCGGATACCTTACTTTGAGACCCTTGTAATTGCGGAGGGGCCACTCTTTTATTGAGAAGGTTCCGCTTCTGGCCTCCATGAGCAGTCTGCAAGCCGTAGGAAAACTGTGGTGGATCATTCCAGCCTCGTTCTTGGTTGCCTAAGATTTGGTGGAGTGCAAATCATTCAAAACCAGCCCTCATATGAAGTCGCAAAGCCTTTCAACGGCAACCTCTGCCATCTAACCAATGTGATTCAAAACTGACATCATAAAAGTTCCAAAAATAGTAGAAATAGTAAGATGCCAAATGGTAAGAGGTTTTACGAGGAAATGAACTGGGTGGCCCAAGCAGAAAAGCCGGTTTGTTCCTTTGTTCAGCCAAATGCGTAAGACCAATAAATAAACCTATCAACACAGGCAGCTACCTGGCGAGGTACTTCCATGCTCAGCCGGTGACACATTCCAACGCGAACTCAAAATAGAACCGTAAATAATTTCGTTGGTTAAATAAATCGGACCACTGAATGTCAGCACTCCACAGAATGTCTTCGCAACATCTGTCATCAGTTTACACAGCACGACAGTGATGTGCCTGGCAGCTAATGTTAACAGCTAACTTTGCCACATTCAGAAAAATAACAAGCAAGTGCGTTGCACAACACCGTGAACTACCGTTATTATTTGCTATAATCGCCGTCTCGAACACATTAAGCGGTTCATTTTATCCATCAGATCGTGACAGCTTGATAACGTTATTTAGTCAGTGACAAACTGCTGAGCTGGCTAACGCCAGATAGCGTTTAAGCAGAATTGCAATGTCAGCGTAACATTACATCACATTTCATTTGTAGTCGACACGGAAACGAAAAAGGGTGGAATGCAAGCTGATATTGGTGTTTTCCGTTTGAAGAGTGCATAAACTGTGATTACCCGGTTTGATGTAAAGTTCTTCCATTGCGATCAGATCGCGATTCCTGCCAAATTCACAACAACGTATTCACTTCCGCGACACACGTACACAAAATTGGTGGGAGGTTCCTGTGGCACATTTCCGGGTCTTCTTCTTCTTCTTCTTCTTCTATCCTTTGTTTGTAAGGGTTGAATCATGGGGCATTACCGCCATCTACTGGGTTGACGGTTATGGCGAGAGATCAGGCAGTTACAGACTATATTCCTGGTGTATAGACAACCAAATACCCCCCCAAAGAGAGAAGGAAAAAAAACACCCTATATCCTTTCCATTAGCCCGGTTTTCCTTAGGAACTCAAATAACTCTCTGACCTTTGCCTGTCTTTACCTTTAGAATATGCTCCAGTTGAAATACTACTTTTGCCTGCTCCACTACTGCTTTCAATGTCTTCCTCTCCTCCCCATACTTAACACACTCCATTAACACACGCTGGACTGTCCCACTCTCCCCACAGTGCTCACACTTCCCATCAGCATGTTTGCCTATTTTATGCAATGTTTCATTTAATCCTGTATGTCCTATTCTCAATTGTGTTATTACTGCTTCCTCCCTCCGGTTCCTCCCAAATCTCCCTCCCTCCCCCACCTGTTTCTGTGTTGCGAACAAATGTCTCCCTGTATCCTGTGATTCCCAGTATTCTTGCCACCTTTTTTGTATATGTTTCCTTATGCTGGATTTCCCTTCTGCTTTACTTAGTGAAACCTGTCTTTCTATCCCTGGAGCTTTCAGCACTTGTTTGGCTAGGATATCTACCTCTTCATTTCCTTCGACCCCCACATGCGCTGAGACCCACACTAATTCCACCTCCAGCCCTCTTTTCTGCGTCTCATATAGCAATTTATGTGTCTCAAAAATTAGGTTTTGTTTGCATGACTTCATTGTTACTATGCTCGTGAGTGCTGCCCAACTGTCTGATGCAATCACCGCTTTATTTACTCCATTAGTTTTAATCCATTCTATTGCCAGTATTATTGCTATAACTTCTACTGCATATACTGATAGGTGATCTGTGCATCTCTTTTTTATGAATGTTTTGGTACCTGGTACATGTACAGCTGCCCCTGTTCGACCTGTTTCTGGGTCCTTTGATCCGTCAGTAAATATTAACACTTTCTCCCTATACTTACTTTCTAAGTACCTCTCAGCCACCCTCCCTTGGTTCTCCGTGTCTTGGATTTCTTTTTTTGATTTCAAAGTTCACTGTTGGCATCTCAAATAATCAGGGTGAAATACCTGACAGTGGGACTGTCTCACTAAACTCTATTTGGTCTAGACCTGCCTGCTCTGCTACCGCATTTCCTATCCAACCAAAGCTTGTCTTGTTACTATTCTCATGTTCCCAGCAATCTCTCAGCGCGTTTTTGACCGGGTGTTTTTCGTCATGGCCCTTGAAATTTACCCAGTATGCTAGCACCATTTTTATTCTCCTTAATCTCAAAGGCAGTTCTCCCATTTCCACTTGCATAGCTGCTACTGGGGATGATCGAAAAGCCCCACAACATAATCTCAGTCCTTGTGCTTGTTGAATGTCTAATTTCTTGAGGTGGGATTCTGCTGCTGAGATGTATGCTATGCACCCGTAGTCAATAGTTGCTCTCATGATAGCCTGATAAATGTTGAGAAGTGATGCTCTTGCCGCTCCCCAGTCTCTCCCTGACAGACATCTTAATATGTTATTGACCTTTTTGCATTTCTCTATTACTTTTTCTATATGCTGTCTCCAGGTAAGCTTTTCATCAAACCATACTCCTAAGAACCTTACGCTTTTGACTTGCTCTATTTCTTGTCCATATACTGTAATTTTAATGAAATGTCTTTATGTCTTCCAAAGAAGCATAATGTCTGTGTCTTCTTAATTGAAAACTTAAATCCCCATCTGTCTGCCCACTCCTCTACTTTCTCAATAGCCCCTTGCAATTTTTGTTATAGAAATTTACTATTTCTTCACATTTCCGGGTCAGTTGGCATATAGAGCAATGAGTGTATATAGAACTGGAGAGGCTGTCACCCATGGACCTATAAGGAGAATACAACTAATTAGCTACTTAGCAAGATCACGAGCTGGGCAATTGAGTGGCTTATTAGTTGAATCAGGTGTGCTGAACAGCGGGTAGAGCAGAAGCCTACAGGATAGTGGCTCACCAGGAACGGAGTTGGTGACCCCTGCTCTTAGGTTTGACTTGCACGAGAAGCCCTCCAAACCCTGTGATAGCTGCAGGATCTTGCAGCTATCGCATGGCTTGGAGGGCTTATCGCCCAATGTCGGCAAGATTCTCGCGTAATTTTTCAGGAATCTCGCGCAGCCGGCTTACTTGCAGACGCGCTCAAACATACCCAGTATTACTTGCAGTTGTATTTTCTCACCGGCAGTAGGAAATGTGATAAGTTAGGGGAATATTGAGGCGTCACTGCTCACTTGCAGTATGATGAAAGGTCTGTGGTCAGTGAATGAGGGTAAATTTACAAACTGGGGGCCAGATTCACGCGGACCTAACAAAAACAAAACCTTTTTTTGCACATACAAAACTTCTGACATCGCCCATGCAATGCACATGCCCTGGTCAATCCCTGGCCATGTCATTGGTTTTGCGAGAGCAAAAAGATTGCGCACATACAAAAGAACTCATGCTCATCTCAATTCTCATATTTGATATTTCCTCGCTCCTTCATCCTATGTAGGAATATAGGAACCCTCCCTCCCTCCTGTATGGCTGTGTGTGAATGTTTGGTGGTGGTCGGAGGGGCCGTAGGCGCATACTGGCAGCCACGCTTCCGTCAGTCTGCCCCAGGGCAGCTGTGGCTACAAAAACGTAGTTTACCACCATCAGAGTGTGAATGTGTGAATGAATGAATAATGCCTCCATTGTAAAGCGTCTTTGAGTGTCCAGAAAAGCGCTATATAAAATTGATGCATTATTATTATTATCCTTGCTTGAACCAGAAATTGCTTCAGATCAGCCATCCTGCAGGCCGTCTCAACACTCTTACTTCTGCTGCGAGGAGTGAGGAGGGAACCGTGAGGAGCAATGAGCGAGAATACACAAGAGCAGCCTTTCCAGGACACTTTCAGCTGAAAGGACGTTGATGACTCCTGCAGGGGCTCTTTTAAACAAGTTGCCACATCATAGATTTTTAACAGCATCCGATTCTGACATGTTACATCATTAACAATAGTTGCCTATAGCTCTGTAAGCGTTAAGCAATGTCAGACTTCTGCATGGGATGGACTCGTTTCCTCACTCATAGCACCTCCAGAAGCTTCATCACTCCAAACTGTGGTTTGACAGTTCATGCTTGAAACTCTCTAACTCTTCAAACAAATCTTAGCACTGTCAAACAGACATGCTTTTCAATTTATTTGAGTCAATATTAGTGGTGCTGACCAGTGAAGTGGGAGAATTTAATAGTACTGGGACTAGACTAACTCAAGCCGGCTTATTAGGAGTGCTTATTACATATAGAGTTTGGCTCAATTTGGTATTTCATTTCTGTTTACTGAAACTAAGCCCCTGTTAAAAGAGGCTTATAATCCATTTACATAGTTTCCCCATGGTTTCTATTGTGACTGCTGCTTAGGGCTTCTCAGGTTAATAAATTAATAAATTGTGGTTCCTCAGCTTCTGTCTCGGCATTAGTAATGTTCTTTTATCTAGGGTGAGCTAGGTCATTAGGTAGGGGGTTCAAAATGTGGCCAAAACTACAATGTCCTCCATAATTATTGGCACCCCTGGTCAAGCTTTGTTAAAGGCCTTAAAATAAATTCAATTTTTATTGCAGAAGCGTACTCTCACACTGAAAATTGTTGAAAAATGTAACCTTCCACTCAAGTGAATTTTAAGGGAAAAAAATCCCTGACTAAGAAATAATAATTTTTCATAAAATCACCTGTTACACAATTATTGGCAATTATTAACAATTCCTAGGAATTAAATGTAATTGAAGTATTTCTGTCATTTCTGCAGTAGTTGACAAAGTTGATCGGAGTATCTAGGAATATTTAATTAGTAATTCATCACTTCCTGTTTCCCTGGGGTATAAATATGACATGACACAGAGGCCATTTCTCTTCAACATGGGAAAGACAAAGGAACACACCATTCAAGTAAAGCAGATGTGTGTCAACCTTCACAAGTCAGGCAATGGGTTTCAAGAAAATAGCCACTCGCCTGCACCTGCCCATATCTACTGTCAGAGGAATCATGAAGAAGTTTAAAATGACTGGAACAGTGGTAAACAAGCCTGGACAAGGGCACAAGGTTATTTTGCCACCACGCACAGTGAGGAGGATGGTAAGAGAAATAAAAAGTTCTCTAAAGCCCACTGTTAAAGAATTGCAACAAATGGTAGCATCTTGGGGTCAGAAAGTCCGCAAAACAACCATCAGGCGCTATCTACATGCCAACAAGCTGTTTGGGAGGCATGCATGGAAAAAACCTTTTTTCACTCACACTCATAAATGCAAGCATTTGGAGTTCACTATGGTGTACTGGGACTTCAACTGGGACCGTATGCTTTGGTCAGATGAGACCAAGATTGAACTTTTTGGCAACAAACCCTCTAAGTGGGTCTGGCGGAACAGAAAAGATATGTATGCAGAAAAGCACATGCCCACTGTGAGGTATGGGGGAGGATCGATGATGCTGTGGGCCTGTTTCTCTTCCAGAGGCCCTGGGAACCTTGTTAGGGTGCATGGCATCATGAACGATTTGAAATACCAGGACATTTTAAATCAAAATCTGGTGGCCTCTGCCCGAAAGCTGAAGATGGGTCGTCACTGGGTCTTGCAGCAAGATAATGACCCTAAACATGTGGCCAAATCTACACAGAAATGGTTCACCAGACACAGAATCAAGATCCTCCCATGGCCATCTCAGTCCCCGGACCTCAACCCCATTGAAAACCAATGGAGTGAGCTAAAGAGGAGAGTGCAGAGAAGAGGACCCAGGTTGCTGGATGATTTAGAGAGATTGTGCAAAGAGGAATGGTCGAAGATCCCTCTTTCTGTACTCTCCCATCTTATGAAACATTATAGGAGAAGATTAGGTGCTGTTTTATTTGAAAAAGGGGGTTGTACAAAGTATTAATATCAGGGGTTCTGATAATTGTTGCACACATGATTTGATGTAAAAGAATTATTTCTTAATGTGGGATTTTTTTCCCACTGAATAAATGCACTTGAATTAAAGGTTAGATTTTCCTCTTCTTTTCATCGTGGTCCTATATTATTTAGAAAAAAACGTAATTTATTAGAAGCTAAAGAACACATCTTTACCAGGGGTGCCAATAATTATGGATGGCGCTGTATGTGATGGTTGCAGGATGATCGCACTTTTGGAAAGAGATTTCCAGGGTGGGTTTGTCTGCCAATGGTGTAAGGTAATTGAGCATCTGGAGAGCAAGATCCTTCATCTTCAGGGCCAGTTGGCGGCACGACAGAGTTCCTGTAGGAACTCTACTGATAGCGAACTAAGTAGTATGTTGTTTTGAGCAGTGTTCCTCAACCCTTTCCTGGAGGCCCATCTGTCCTGCATGCTATAGATTTCACCCTGCTTCAGCACAGGTGATTCAAAGGAACAGCTCATTAATCAGCCCCTAAAGCTGATTGATGACATCCTGGTCATTTGAATCACCTGTGCTGGAGCAGGGAGAGATCTACAACAAGCAGGACAGGTGGGCCTCCAGGAGAGGGTTGGGGAACACTGGTTTAGAGAAATGGAGTGTACGCCGAAGCAGGGTGGTACTGGGATCCCAGAGCAGGCAGGGAGAGAAAGTTGGGTGACTGTAGGTCGACAGCGCAGGAAAGGGCATGCACGCCGTACAGCGACATCTCCTCCAGTGGTTGAGGTGTCCAACCGATTCCGGCCCGTGCAGGAACTCGAATTGGCCCCTGACTCTGAGAGTGAGGGGACTGATGAGCAGCAGGGCACCCTGTTGGCCTCTAACCCTCAGAAAAGAGAGTTAGTGATAGTGGGGGACTCAATACTTAGGGGAATAGATATCTTAGTCTGTTCGCGTGACAAGGAGTCTCGTACGGTGTGTTGCCTGCCTGGTGTCCAGGTAGGAGGCCTCCTGGAGCGTGCGGACAAGCTCCTGGCCAGAGCGGGGAGGGATCCAGTTGTCATTGTCCATGTTGGGACAAAAGACATAGGAAAGGGTAGGTTTGAGGTTCTGCAAGGCAAATTTGTGGAATTAGCCGAGAAGCTTAGGAGCAGATCCTCAACGGTAGTGTTCTCTGGGATTCTGCCGGTACCACGTGCAGGCAGAGGAAAGCAGAATTTTATGTGGAGGTTTAACACGTGGCTACAAACCTGGTGTAGGAAAGAGGGGTATAGGTTTATGGGGCACTAGAACTTTTTCTGGGACAGGGGTGACCTGTTCAAACCTGACGGGCTGCACCTGAAGCGGAGGGGTACCTTTGCACTGGGCCATATAGATGTAGATGTATAGCCGAGGAGGAGGCGTAGCAATCTATGTGAACGAAAACAAAAAGTTTCTGAAATTGAACATTCCTTGCCCTGTGAAGATATCTGGGTCAGGCTCATTGACAAACACGAGACAGGTTTAAACATAGGAGTACCAGCTTTGGACAGTACAGTCAATGAAATGCTTTTTATGAGGATTATGCAAGCTTGTGGAGGTGGAGGGACTATTATTATGGGAGACATAAATTATCCTGGTATCAATTGGCAAATGGTGAAAGGACAGGGTAGGGGGAAGGAAGAATTTCTAGATGTTATAAATGATAATTTCTTGGTGCAGTATGTTAATAAACCTACAAGAGAGAAGGCAATTTTAGACTTTAGTGCTCTGTAATGACCCAGATAGAATTAGCAATGTTGAGGTACTGGAGCCACTTGGGACAAGTGATCACTCTGCTGTTGATTTTGATGTTTCATGGGAAGTTAAAAAGGTGTATTCAAAAACAAAATGTTCAATTTTAGGCGAGCAAACTTTGACAGGATGCGCTCATATCTAAGTGAAATAAAATGGGAGACACTCCTGGACTGTGAGTCTGTAAAAAAGATGTGGGAAAGATTTTCAGGGTTTTACTTGAATCACAATGCAGATTCATTCCAAAGGTGTCCTAAAGTAAGCTGAAAAAGTGAGTCCTCAGTGGATGACCAAAAGTATTCGTAGGATTTTGAGGGAAAAGAGGAATCTTTATAAGATGCACATAAAGGATAACAATGAGAACACTCAGGCTGCATACTGAAAAATGCGGGCTGTGGTCAAAAACGAGCTGAGGAATGCTAGAAGACTGTATGAATGACAAATTGCAGAGGGGGCAAAAACTAACCCTAAGCGCTTCTTTCAGTACTGTAGCGGACAAAGGAAGGTCAAAGAGCAGGTAAAGTGCATAAGGAATAAAAATGGATCGCTGCTATATGATAACAAGGATATTGCGGATGGCTTAAACAGCTACTTTGTTGAGAATTTTACCTCAGAGGGGGTCTTTATTTGGCCAGAGGGCATGTTAAATGCTCAAGATTATTTAGTGGAAATTGAGGTTCGGGATAATGAGGTATTAGACAAGTTGCATAAACTAAAGGCAGATAAGACGGCGGGTCCTGATGGCTTATATCCTAGAGTGCTCAGGGAAGTTAGTGAGATCATCTTTAAGCTGCTATCTGCCATCTTCAGACAGTCTTTAGAAACTGGAGAAATACCAAATGATTGGAAACAGGGCAATATAATACCAATATATAAAAAAAGGGACCATACCAAGCCAGGAAATTACAGGCAAATCAGTTTAACTTGCATTGCGTGCAAAATATTGGCATCTATCATGAAAGATGGGCTGGACTTATTTCTTGAACGTAACAGTGTTTTGAGGGACAGCCAACATGGTTTCCGTAAGGGAAGGTAATGCCTGACAAACCCTCTGGAATTTTTTGAAGAGGCCACCAAGACTTATGACCAGAGCAGGGCTTATGACATCATATACTTGGATTTTCAGAAAGCATTCAATACAGTACCGCATAAGAGACTGATTTTTAAAATGAGCTCCATTGGAGTTACAGGAGGTATTCTGGAGTGGATTCAAAACTGGTTACAGGACAGAACACAAAGAGTGGTGGTCAGTGGTATTGCATCTGAGCTAGGTATGGTGGGGAGTGGCGTTCCTCATCTACATTAATGACCTTGATCGGAATATTGAGAGCAGATTGGTTAAATTTGCAGATGATACTAAATTGGGGGGTTTGGTAAATGAAATTTAATGTAGCAAAATGTAAAGTCGTACATGTAGGTAATAAAAACATTAGACGGGATTACTTCATGGGAGGTTTAAAACTGGAATGTGCTGCACATGAGAAAGATCTGGGAGTGATTGTTGACCAAACCCTCACAGGCTCTAGCCATTGTGCTGTCGCAGTTAAAAAAGCCAATAGGATGCTGGGAGATACATTGCCAAAAGTATTGAGTTCAAATCTAAGGAGGTGATGCTTCTTTTGTACAACACATTCGTCAGACCACATCTGGAGTATTGTGTACAGTTCTGGGGACCATACTTTAAGAAAGATATAGAGGCTTTAGAGAAAGTTCAGAGAAGAGCCACTAAGCTTATTCTAGGTATAAAAGATGAAAGCTACGAGAAGAGGCTGAAGATCCTTAATCTCTTTAGTCTTAGGAAAATGAGACTAAGAGGTGATTTGATTGAGGTCTTTAAATAAGGGATTAACAAAGTGAATTATGTAGGATTCCTTCGACCAAGTGTTGTGAGTAGAACTCGGGGTCACAAATGGAAGTTGACCAAAGGTAAATTTAACACTGATATTGGGAAATATTTCTTCACCCAAAGAGTAATTTCAATGTGGAATAGCTCACCTGACCGTATTGTTGAGGCAGAGACCTTGGGGGTTTTCAAGAGCAGGCTTGACTTAAAGCTAGATACCACTGAGTCATTGAGTATCTGAAGGGATATATTCACAATAGTATAAAGAAACTGGCGAGCGTAGTTGGGCTGAACGGCCTGTTCTTGCCATTCATGTTATGTTATGTTAATTTTGGAAGTTCATTCACGATACTGAATGCAGGCTTCCATCATTTTCCTCAAAATAACTGCTGCCATGTTTTGCGCAAGAAATTCTTTTACATTCACAGAGCCCATTTGGCATGCGTATTTTAACTTCCTTTCTCCCCGTGTAAAGATAGGGAATAAAAGAAACAGCAACTAGACTAAGATAGCTTCCTTCTCCTACGGCTGCAGGTATGGTAAATGTGTTGCTCATGCAGAAAGAGGGAGATCCACTTTCTATGGGAAAATAAAAATTAAGAATGTCCACAAAGGGTTGTCTCATTTTTCATTGCTCAAGATGTTTTTAGGGGACTGCTAAGTCCTGTTTCCTGAATCATTAAACAGATTGTAATATTCTCCGTAAAGGCAGACTTTGAGCAATTTTCGGTTGCACAAGGAAAGCTGTGAAAATTAAGCAATTGGAATGAGCCTGATATCGCTTCTTGTACCTGGGACAGCCTCCCCTTCCTTTTCTGCATCTCTATCGCAGCCAAAGGAGGTCACATGACCTGAAGTCACTCACGCAGTCAGTCATGTCTGCTGAACAAAGCTCCATCAACACAGTTTAATACTCTCCCTGTGAATGTCTTACAGTAATGACATCTCAATTGCTCTTGAGCAGATCAGGTTTCACCTGGTGATATCTAGTGAGATAGAAATCAGTTTGTGCTCATATTAAAAACATGCTCCAACTATATTATTATTATTCTTAATGCATGTATTCATTTATTTTATCTGGATTGCGCCTTTTCAGCCAGCTAGCTATGCCTTGCTCTTTACAGTAAGAAGGGGGAAAATCATCTCAACTGCCACCAATGTGCTGCACCCACCTACCTGATGCACGGCAGCCATTTTGTGTCATAATGCTCTCCACTCATCAGCTGAGGAGGAATAGGAAAGGACCATTTATTAGTCAATTATTTCAGGGGATGGATGATAAGATCATGGGGTATGAGTAGGGATCGTGCCAGTGGGGCAGTGGGGAGAAGTGATGTGGTGAAATTGTCACTGTGTGTTGAATTATTACCTGTATCTTACAGGGAAACTCCCCTCTGGAAGATGTGATGGTGGGACGGATGATACTGTAATACATGTAATGTTCCAGTGTGAGAAATACTCTTCAGGAAGGGAAACATTGTTCAAGTTAGGAGCTGATCTGGGGGGTTCCCTGTCTTTCTTTTCATAGTTTTTGGCATGCAGGACAACTGCTCCCGTCTCAGTGAGGCAATGGTGCAACAACTGCATACAACAGGACTTTACCCTGGTATATAGGATCAATAATTTAATGAAGATAATGTCCAGAGGAAGGCAGTAATATGTCCTAGATGTGTCTACACTGCCAGGAATCTCATTAGAAGAAGATGATCATGGGGTGAAAGCTCCAGGTCAGGAGTTTAGCCAGCACACTGGGGAACTTCCATTTATTTCTGATGAGTGCCATGGAATCCTTAATGACCGCACTGGGTCAGGACCTCGGGTTAATATCTGATCCAAGAGATGGTGTTTGTGCAGCACAGTGTCCTCATTGCTGTGCTGTGGGGCTTTGGACTTTGTCTATCTCTGTGAAAGGAGTGAACAGGACCCCTGGAAAAACATTTGAAGAGTTCATTTCCAAAACGCAATACATCCATTTTATTCATTTTGAGTAAATCAGCTTTTCCTATCATGACGCCTATTGCATGTTATTGAAAAACACAAACTTTGACCATGAAAAAAATACACCTTATAGAATGAATTTCTAAAAATTGATTTTTGCACCATGTGTAAGAAGCTCAGAGCTATTGCTCTATGGTATTATCAATTTAAGTAATTTTGGCACTTACTGCGTTTTGGAAACAAACTCTTCATCTAGTGTTCATAGTGATACACCGAATGCAGCTTCTCCCATTTTCACAAAATATTCAGGTAGAATATTTCAAGCTGTTTATTTTATGATTGTCCAAGTACAGGCTGCAAATGCAATCCGGATTGGCGCACCTGTATATAGCTGTTAGAGTAAGAAAGATAATTTACAAGATATCCATTTACAAGATTTTCAACGACTATTTGTGCTAAAGTTCTGCAAATATTGTATGTACATGTTTACAGGGAGTATAAATAGCTAAAACCAAAAACAAACGAAAATAATAGAAGAATGCACTCCGTAGAACAGGGATGGGCAACTCCAGTCCTGGAGGGCCGGTGTGTATGCAGGTTTTTATTTCTATCAATTACCCTGACTAATTGAGTTAATTGGCTGCATACACAAATATAGATTTTTGCAAAGGTTTGATCGAAGAAAAATGTTTTACGTAGAGTGACAAGAACAGTCTTTGGTGGTAATTTATGATAATTCAAAGAAATGTCAGATTTCATGAATAGTTTGGCTAATTTAGATAATTTACTGATTAAAGGCCAGAGGTTGGTGTGAAAACCAGGGACAGATATGGCCCTCGTTACCCATCCCTGCCGTAGAATGTATATCTTCACCAGATGCATACCTTGTCTCTAGTGCAAGGGTGTCCAATCTTATCCCTAAAGGGCCGGTGTGGGTGCAGGTTTTTGTCCGAGCCAGCAGTGCTGCAGCACCTGATTTCACAAATGAACTAATCAAGGGTTTCAATCAGGACCTGAGTAGGTAGAGTCAGGTGTGTTAGTTTTGGGCTCTAACAAAAACCAGCACCCACACCGGCCCTTTCTGGATTAAATTGGACAGCCCTGCTCTAGTGGAAACTAGATTCTTAAGTGAAGTATTTTTGTTCACTTGCGACCCCTACTGGCCACCTTAGGAGGAGTGAGGAGTCAGCAGTCGGTGGAGGTATGAAATAAAGCTGTCTGTAAAATAGGTTTTTCCAAAAACTGTGACTCACTACAACCATGAGATGTTCTTGAGCATACAATCGTAACTTTGCACACAAAAAAAAGGTTGAGGGGTCCAATAGTATATGAGATTAGATGCGGGCAGATAGACACATGGACAAACACTCACCCATGACTAAATGCATGATTCCTTGCAGGCTTACGCCAGGCTGAGATTGAAAAATAAAAAAAAACGTATTTTACATTTCATTGCAGATCTTGGATAGCACTTGAAACAACTTCAAGTGAACACAACTTGTGTTAATTCAGGATAAAGTTGTCTATCCCATGTCATTTTTCACTGTACATTTTACCTACTGTGAGGACTCAACTTAGTTCACATATACTACCCGGGGATTTATTTTTGACTTTAAATAAAGATGAGAATCAGTTTGTCAGACACACAGTACAGATTCCCAGCCCCACCCTATTCCACCCCGCCTGTATTCAATTTCTCGCGCATGTTCATTAGGGCGTGGGTACAGCCGACTGTTTGTTTCGGAAGGTCTCGAAAAAAGCTAGCACGCCCTTTTTGACGCCGGACGCTCCTGGTTTGGGGGATGACGGGCCGCGGTGACGCGTCGGGAATGAAGAACCGTCCACAGAGTTGGCCCGCTTCACCTTGGAGCCGACCCGCCACATTTTGGAGCGGGGCGGCGGGGTTTGGGAGACCAGGCACTTCTGGTACTGAACCTGCAGAGGGCAGCAAAAGTGCACCGTGAGAACCACGGCGGATACAAAACATTCTCGCAATGGTTCTGGAGGGTTTGGTTAATATTCTAAACAGAGTTTAAGAGGGATGTCAGGCACACTGAGTTCTTGCCCAGGCATACCTTGGCAGTCTATATATACAGCGGGCTCCAAAATTACTGGCACCCCTGACTGGCAATGTGCTAACAATACTCCACACAGAAATGGTTCCCTGAGAACGAAATCAACATTCTGCAATCGCCATCTCAGTCGCCACACCTCAATCCAATTGTAAACTTGTGGGCTGAGTTGAAAAGGGTAGTTGATAAATGCAAACCCAAGAATGTAAAGGATCCTGAAAGGATCTACTTTGAGGAATGGTCCAAAATGTGTGCCTTAAACTTGTCAAAATCTACAGGAAAATCCTCCATGATGTTAAACTTGCCAGAGGTGGTTGCACTGAGTACTAAGTTAAGGGTGCCATTGCAATGAAACCTTGATTTTGTTGAAATTTATTTTCTTTGAAATGATTGTTAATGATTGTTTGATGGTTGTTTCCATCAAAACATTAATAAAGTAAAGTATGCCACACATGCTGGAATATTCTGTTTCTCTATATTTATATAACTTATATTTTATTTGTATTGTTTACAGCGGCGGCTCTTAAAGTGACAATAGGGGAAGCTCAAACAATCCCTTAAACTTGATGACTGGTCATGACCTGTTTTCAATCATTCATTTAAATTACCATAACAGAAACTCCGAAAACTCTCTACATTATCAGATGTGGCCAGTTTTCATTTATAACGCATACTGATTACGACTCCAGACTTCTCACGCTTTTATTTACTCAGGGGTTAGGGTTGGAAGTAATGCATTTGTTTCATGATCGTTTAAATGAAATAAGATAATTTGAAACGTCTTCAAGCAATTCCATTGCTTCAAACTCCTCCATGCACAAGTACTTAAATTCCATGCGAAAAGCTCGCGTTGATAGAATAATTGCTGTCTACAGCAGAGGAACGTAAAAATGCCACTTAAACTCATGCCGAATGCGTGAGAGTTGACAGGTATGCGTTATTAATGAAAACTGGCCGCATTAGATAATGTTGAGTTTTCTGAGTTTCTATGATTGTAATTTAAATTAATGATTGAAAACAGGTCATGAACAATCATTAACTTTAAGGGACTGTTTGAGCTTCCCCTGTTGCCAATTCACGAGCTGCCACTGATTGTTTATGCATTGTGAGTCACAGGTACCAGTAATTTTGGAGCCCACTGTACACATATTTTTAGTTAATTTTATAAAGAAAATTGCACCCAACTGTGTGATTGGATGGATTAACACCCTGTAAAAGCTCCCGTTCAATTCAGACACTGGCTTTAACATTGGCGGTACATGGCAGAAACATTGTGAAAATGATGTGTGTGTGTGTACACTCAGCCAGAATGTGTGGCAGGTCCCTGTGGATATGGCATAAACAGCTCACTGAATTGCATCCCTATGGATAACATTGGGTTCCAACCTGTGGAACAGCAATGTTTGTTCATTGAAGGTTTTTTGTGCATCCATACTTTTTTCTGTTTCTCTACAGCCCTGAAACATGTCTAATTACCCTTCGCTTCTTTATGGCCTGTTTACACTGAACCGCGACCCTGATACGACCTCGATACAACCAGTGTGATCATGAAATTTTGGTCACTTGCACAAGTCGCGGCCCTTCCCTATTTTCGCTTATTTGTGGTTACACCAAACCTCAATTGCGACCAAATCGTGACTTTCTTGACACCTCAAACCATGATGCGGTCGCAATACTCGTTCTGGTCGCGTGTACTCGTAGAAAGCATGTTGGCGAGTGATGGAGAGAACGGTGGCCCTGTGTTTATATAGACAACATTTGATCGTAAGTTGCATTACCACCAGTTGCGGGAAGCCTTGCCATTGGTCAGATTTCGATCCCTTTAACCGCACGAGCAGTTTCAGCATGGTCGCAAATTTGGTTACATTTCTCGGTCATTATGGGGTTGCAATAGGCTCACATTAAGCTCGCCAAAATGCTCGCAATAGTTGGCGAGTGAAAAATTCCAAAAATTTTTGATAATTGATGCAACCGAATGCTGAGCCGCTTGCGAATCTATCACGACCTGTGATACTGAGTTGAAAGTGAGTTGAGACTTGTGCGAGATTATTACGACCAATTATGATACCCTCTTCTGTTGTTCACACTGGTCACACAACCTTTGCAAGAGTTTTGAGCAGTTCCATACACTCGCAAACTTTGATGAGACCGATTGAGAGTGATGGAGACCAAGAGAGATGGTTTTGGAGACCACATAGAGACCAGCTTGAAACCCCAGTGCGAGTCAGTGCAAGTGAGGGCGAGCAGAGCCCATTTTCAGTCGCAACTCAGTTGTTAGCCCGGTGTAAACGGGGTGTTTTGAGAGCCTGCTATTGTTCCAGCAAACTTTCTCCTCTGGAATACTATCTCAAACATGTCTATGGCCAATGCGATCAGAATTCTCATATCTCATTTCCAGCACATGGTACGGTTCTGCTCAACTCACCTCGCTTCATTCGGAATCGCACTTTTTTGGTTTTCCGGTGGCAAAAGTTGTGGGTAGTACCTGATGCCAGTTACTTTTTTTGTCAGCACCTCGGCTGAGGTTCCAAGCAAGCTGAGTCGATTCTAAAAGGGGGCGTGAAAACACGGCAGACCACTGATTGGTCAGGGATAAGCATCACTAGAATGGTCACTAGCGCGACAGCATGACATGGGACATCCTGCACAAAGCTACTATTGTGGCGATCATTTTTTTATCCACTGTGTTGCGTGGAAAACTGGCATAAGTTCACCCAACTGCTCAAAGTAATTTGGATCAAATTATTGGATCAAAGCGTGGGCTGCATTTTTAGGGGTCATCACTTAACTCCATCCACCAAACTAACATTTGACATAGATGACATATTTCAGCTTTGGCTTAGGCGACTCATCACTGGTTTCCCTAACCCTAACTTTAACTCTAACCCCTGATCCTAAACCTAGCCCCAAACCTAACCCTAACACTAAATTCAACCTTTTACCTAACCCTACATGTATGTTTGACGGATGGAAGTGAGTGAAAACCCCTAAAAATGCAGCCATCGAAGTATACAGCTGATGCTTTGAGAAATGACAAATGAAATGTGGTCTCCCAACAGGGCATCCCTCCCCGCCTCCTCAAAATCATGACTGACGTACCATGCAAGCTGCCTGCACGGCCTCGGAGACAACGCCGGCATCTGGCTCGCACCAGAAAACGTGGCAGTCGAAGCACTGAGAGCCTCCGTCCACAATCATGCCGAAGGTGTGTGTGTTCTGACCCACGCCGAGGAATGTCAGGTACCTGAGCTGACACTCCCACACAGGGTCCTCTTCCTCCTGGGAGAATCGATTAGCATTAGCATAACGTCAGTGTCAGATGAAGACCTCATATGCAGATTCTGCAAGTTTTTCAGGAGACAAAAAATTTGTTTTGAACTTATTTGGGGTACCTTTCATCAAGAAATTAAAGAAAGAAAGGTCATTTTTAGGAAAACTGTTTATTTTTATGCTCTTAACATAACCTTATACGTGATTTCATTGTATTTGTTTTTCTTCAAAAAAATATGTCCCAATCCAGATCTGAGTTTATGTTACATGACATTTTTGTCTTCTTCCATTGGTCGATTTGTTATAAGGTTTTCACAGTATTAGCAGTGGTTATTTCTGTATCTACTGATGTAAAAATCTCAAAATGACCAAAAGGTCATATACAAGGTTTTTATCTGACACTGAAGATACGCAGATCCGTAACCAAAAGTTCACCTGATCAGGAGAACATTAGACAGAAAAATGTCATCAAAATATCAGCTTTTTTTTTTTTTTAGAAGGTTTACAGAGTTTGCGGGTGTGCGGTCACAGTAAATTGTCTCCTGCTGCCAGGCATGAATGGAGATTGCTAAGAACATGGTACTGCACCTCTTCCAAAGTCAAATTCAAGCACTTTTCTAGCATTTTCAGATGCATTTCCAAGCTTTTCCAGCATCTGCGGTAAATTACTTATTTATCAGACTACTCAGTCAGGTGGGGATTTATCATGAAAGTAATGCAATTAATGTTACAATTTCCAGCAGTTTAAACACTTTATTTAAAATCCAAACGCTTTTCTAGCCCTATGAACACCGCACTAAAACTAATGTGTTTTTTTTAGAATATCAAGCACCCAAAAGAGTTGTAGGAAGGATGATTTTTCCCCGACTCAAAAGATTATGAATTACATAGAACACACTATGACTCAATGGGGTCTTCCTTAGATCGGAAGGGAGCAAGAATCTCTGAAAGGAGGGGTTTGGCTAATCATGAGTACTTATTTATTTATTTTATTTATTAAACTTCATGGATACAAAATGAATTTAAACAAAACATAAAGTATACAATTAAAAACATGGAACAAATATCGACTCAATGTAAAATAAGTTCAGGTTCACTACAGAAAGTTGTTTCCAAGGGGTAACCACAAAGGATAAAACCTGTATCGGTGGCTCCCAAAATCAAATACTTCCAAATACTGTATGGAGTCAAATCCAAACCAGAATGTCACTTGCTCAAAGCCTGGATATACAGTCCCAGCTAACAGCACATTTTCACCCGAATAATGAACAATTATTAGCTATTAGTTTTGATCAGTTCGGGAAGACACAAGTGCTTAAACGATGCTGAAGATGCTGGTCACAGCATTTCCTCACCCCTCTCTCCCCGGTCTGAACTGTGACCTCACCTCGTGTTTCCATAGCGACAGCGCCGTGTCAGACACGCGGATGACGGCGCTCTCCCACTCCTCCCTCCTGGTGGTGTCCATGATGCTCTGGATGGCTCTGTTCAGCACCTCCATGCCTGCGGAGGTGGAGAAGGAGGCGCAGAGGAGCCCAACACAAGCCCTGAGATCAGAGGCCCTAAATCAGGGCGGGTTTCGCAAAGCAGAATTACGACATTAGCTGTATAACTGTGCTGAGTAACTTCCTGAAGGTGGTCTCTTTCACTGTTTATATCTATGTTCCAGATTCTAGAATGTTCCAGGTTTTCCTCAGTGCAATTATCCTGCTTTGTGAAACTATCCCATGGCCTATGACATGATGTGTAAATAAAAAAACATTATGTTCTAATACAGTGGTCTGGGCTAGAACACATCCATTCAGACATCAACCTTTCATATGAAGAAGAAACTGAATTCTGTTTCGAATGTTTCTTTTATCTTGTTCAACTTCTAGATGTGTGGCACTTAACTTTGATCTGTATGCCTATATATAATGCATGATTGTGCACTGATGGCAGTTTAATACGTTTCTGCTGTGAAGCTCGCGAAAAAGGGTGAAAATGCCTCACATATCCAAAAACCATCATTTTCATTCTTCTCTCAAACACGCCACAATCCAACCTCACCACTGCTTCATAAACTTTAAAAATCACAAACACATTCTTTAAGATGCACATACTGCATTAAGACATGTAAACACACAGACCCGCATACAGTTTATACACACAAACACACGCACCGAACAGACAAATACACTAACACAAAGGACACATAAAGAAATCTAAACACACACGCTTTTAGACACAAGCACACAGCATTATTAAAACATAAACACAGGTAAACAAACATGCATACGCACACATACACACTGCGCAGTTATTAAGATACACAAACACAAACTAACTGACCCATAGCCTGTGGGACCGGCAGGTGTCCGACATACTCCACAGGAAATCTCGGCGCCTTCTGCTTCAACGAGTCCAAGAAGCCCACTGCAATCCAAACCACACGCACACACACACACACACATCACAGAGACAGTGAGTGCGGCTCCAAATTTTTCAACAGCCCTCTCATCCTGCCAACGTGAGAGTTATTAGCCTCAATTACAGAACAGACTCGCTCTCTCTCCTGTCAGGACTATCAGTTTTAATACTCCTCAGCAGAAAGACTCTACTTTTATTTGAGTGGTTTATCCATCAGCATATACTGTATCTGTTAAAACCCTTTGGAGTGAAATTTTCAAATGCTTTTCTCTTTTAAGATGTTTGATCGATGTTCTATAGTTCCCTTGTCTTCAAATACCAGTTTTGCAATTATTATACAAGCATAAGAATGCTCTTCTGAGAATATTCCAATCACATATCTTACTGCTTAATGTGGGAAAGAAATTGTAAAAAAAATAAAACAATTCTGTGTCCTAATTAACTAGAACAGTTGTTATTAAAGTGAAACAAAGATGCTGGAGTTAATGACAGAAATATAAAGCTGTTGTTATGAAATTCAGAGACTGTAGCAAAGGATTCTGGGACAGGATTTCCCTCCATTCCCTTCTTTTCTTTCCCTTGATCGCAGTGTTTGAGAGTGTTACCCACAATACCTTGCGTGGGCAGGTCCTCTGGAGTGATGGTTTCCATGGTGAGGGATCGTGACACGGATGGGGAATTGGCTGCCTTTTCGGCCATGATCTGCTCACAAACGTAAACATATAAACTGTCATATACAAACATACAAGGATATACACATTCTCATCTAAACCACAAGCACATAAACTTTCACTTCAATGTAAATTTTCTCATTCCTACACACACAAGGGACTCGTAGATGGATAGGGTAAGCATTTGTATCTTTTCAAGCGTTTGTCTGTCTCAGTGTCGTCCAAATATAGCAGAGAGGCTGAGAGCCAGAGTTGGATGTGAAGAGATTTCAGACATAGGTGGGGTCGCGGTTACCTTGGAGCAGGCCTCGTGCAGCGCCATGGCGACGGCTCTCGCTGGAACGTCGCAGCGGAACACGTGACACCGGAGCGCAAAGGCGTCCTTGTCGCCCGCCACAAAGGCAAAGTCCCTGCAGAGAACGGAGTGCACAATTGTGAAGAATAGAAGAAGAAGAAGAAGAATCTCTCGGATGTACCCCTCCCACCCACGCTCGCTTCACTACACTTATTTAGCAGGTACTTTTAACCAGTGACTTATAATTGCCAAGACGACAAGTCAGGGGCCTATCCTCGCTCGAGTAATGTGGAGTTAAGGCCCTGTTGTAGAACCGAGCACTTACAGCCAGAGGTCTTTTATCAAGTTTATTGTACTGGTAAAATTGTGAACAAGTGGTGAACAATAAAAATGAAAACCAACTGCTGAAGTCTGTGGCTCTGTCTGGTAACAGCATGGCAAGAGGCCCTATAGATACAGGCCCGGAGATTTATGGGCTGTTCTTTACAGTAAAGATTGAACTGGTTGGATACAAAAGGACAAATGGCAGAGAAAACCAATGAATGATCAACAGAGGGAGTTGGAGGGACCTTCAGAAGATAACAATGGGAGTGGATTGGTTGAATAGCCAGGTACAGAGAGAATGATGGGTAAGGGGGAGGAGAAGAGTGTTTCCTTCTACCACAGGCTTAAAGGAGAATTCCGAGTGAAATTGACTTGGGGTGTATTGAAACATGATAAGGAGTATGAACTTTTGTTGAATACCCCACCTCCGTACGCACACAACATTTCAAAACACATGGCTTTTTAGCTGAAGCTCCCAACAGGCTTACAATGGTAGTGAATTGGACATACCGTTGCCATGCAAAGAAATCGCAATTTTTTCATCATTAACAAGGCTCAAAGTAGCTCCACACTTCATTGGTAGAATTCCGACGGCCTTGACATTTAAAACGAGGCACTGAGAACTTTGAAAATGCGCAGTTAGTTTATTAAAAAAAGGTGTTTATGCAAACAGTACCTTGAGGTAGTTTCCAGTCGCCTCCATCTTGAAAGTCATGATAAGTCGATTGACGAGCACGAACAAATAGATTCCAATCTGTCCCCCTATCCGTCCTATTTGTTCATGCTCGTCAATTCACTACCATCGTAAGCCTGTTGGGAGCTTCGGCTAAAAAGCCTCGTATTTCGAAATGTTGCGTGCATACGGAGGTGGGGTATTCAACAAAAATTAGTACTCGTTATCATGTTTCAATACACCCCAACTCAATGTCACACCGGAATTCTTCTTTAATAGCTGAAATGATCTTATTGCACCCACACCAAGACTTCAACCACCAACCTTCTGAATTCCAGTCAGTCACCCTAAACAAAAGGTCATATTCATAGAAGCTATGCCAGAGAAAAGGGAGGCTTTTGTCAGCAAATAAGATTTTGCACTCTCATAGATCCTTTCCTCTCTCCCTAATTTCCTGCCTCCATTTGGCTGATGCACAGTATGTGCACTCTGCATTCACTGCCAAGGGATAAATCATCACAACTCTCTGGCAGAGTGCGTCAGTAAAAGGAAGCTCCCTTTCCAATACACCCGTGCAGAGTTGAGACTATACAAAGCAGAGCTGCAGCAAATGAAAACTGCAATAAAAGGTGCACTATGCAAGTTTGCTTAGTTTCACTTCTGTTGACATTCGAACTTAAACAAAGCAGAGGTAGCCCACCCCTCCCTCCCATAGTTCCCTCCTTCCCATGCTTCCATATCACTGTCCACTCTTTTCGGTGATTGGCCGAGATGGTTTGTTATGTTATGGGGCACAGCCTGTGCCCCTTGTGTTTATTTGCAGTTTGTGACGCCTGTGCAGTCTCCAGAGCCCGGGTTCTTTTTTACAGTGAATTTAGGGGCGGGTAGCTAGCAGATCGTGGAGAGATGTCGACGAATTGAGACAAAAATATTATTGCGCATTAAGCAAACAAACTTGCATAGTGCACCTTTAAGATAGCTGCTGGTTGGACACACACCGCTTCATTCCACAATGCCATTCTGTCCTCCTGTGACATCACAGAGGACTTTTGTGCGTTCCATTCAGGGATTGGTCAAGGCTGAATACCCAAAGCCTGGCCCACATTGACAGATTTTTATCATCTTTACAGATATTTAAATATGAGGCTATGTCCGCACCGATGCGTTTTCATTTTAAAGCGGCATTTTAAAATGGAAAGGATCTCTGTCCATTCTGAAACACAATCCCTGAGCACTCAAATTAAAACGAGGTCCACAACATTTAAAACAGTCTCTGTTTTAGAGGTGTGAAAACGCCAAAGTAGTGTGGACGCTAGCCGAAAACGTAGCTAAAGTTATGTGCTTTAAAATGAAAGCATATTGGTGTAGGCCTAGCCCGAGAGACTCCACATATAACACCGTGTAATCTGACATTTCATAGTTTTTCATTCCTGTGGTGTGTAAGGAACATGCTCACAGAACTATTTAGACAAAACAGTACACCATGTGCGGATTCCATTTAAGAGTTTAGACTCTTAAAACCAAAAATTTCTAACAATCACACAAAAAAGCTTGCCTGTGGAGTAAAGAAACATAGCTATGACAGTTGGTTTGTTTATGACTATCTCTAGTTTTGTCAGTGTGGCTCCTGATCGGTTAACAGTCTTTCCCGCGTAAAAGTCCATAGTCGGCGTAATCTGCAGTCCGCAGGGTTATTCCCCACACCTCCTGATCCCGGATCATAAATATTTGAACACGTTTAATATTTGCATCTAAAAATTAGTGTAGCCCTAAAGAGGCTTTCAAGCAGATCTGGTGACATAAAATATGTTCTTAACTCACCTCACACCTCAGGAGAATCGGCAAGATCATCAATAGAGCACCTAGAGCTGCTCATTTTAAAAAATCTGGCCTTGCTAGTGATTGTGGGCCCAGGGGAATCAAGCCCAAAATAGGCTGAGTTATGCTTTGATATGGGTCAAGCTTTAGGCGCATCCATTAGTGGGGTTAAACCCAGTTCAGGTCAGTTCAACCAACTGAAGTCCAATTAGTTATATCAATTTAAGTCCTTGCTTCGCGGATTTGGGTTGTCAATACTACATGTGGCGCAACTTTTAAACCTTTACCATTAATTGTAAACCCAGTAACAGTGGCTGGAAATTGAGATGGTGAAAGGGTTGTGAAAGAATGAAAGGGACTATGTACTTTATCATTTCAGAGCAGCGCTCGCGTGTTTGCGTCTGTTTGGCAAACAGTCCAACATCATTCTCAGGGAGAGTGGGTTATGTATTCTGCGAGGCTGAAATCGTGCTGTATTTTCCTTACACTGCAGTGTGTAATCACGCCTGAGATAGGGAGGAGGTTCGCAGTGGGGCATTTAATGAGATCACTGGCAGGTATTTCTGTGCACCCCGTAACTGCCAACATGTCAGCCGCTCAATTATGTAAGGAAAGCACCAGTCCTGGGGGAAATTACAACACAGAGTCGAGGTGCTGACACTAAATTAGCAAAGCTTTGCAAACTGTATGTCTGAGCAAGAACTTTTGCACCCCTTGCCATGGCAATTACATTGCCATGGCAGCCAAAATCAATAGGCGTCATGACCTATAACCATAACCTATGGCTACACTAAACATCATAAGAATCGGTTGATTGTGGCCTGTACAGTGTCCACTAATACAGACACATCGGCAGAAACGACAAGCAATCCATAGTAGCCGCCTGACTTCATCTGGGGGCTACAATTACTGTAACGTACTGTATGTGTCAATACTTTTCACCTATACCCATGTGTTCATCGCCATGTCTCAAACACAACAGGCTATACTAACTCACAGCAGGCTATAATTAAACTTTAAACTCTCCAGATACTCAACAGAAATGGCTCCTGGAATATTCATTCATTACGTAGCAATATGTATATCGAAGACAAAATTTAAATGATTATGACTTACTGACAGTGATGTGAAATAATGGGTTTGTAATGTTATTTTACAGTAAAACAGTAAAGGTTTTTATAGTAAAACTTCATTATATACAGTATTTGTCAGTTTATACAGCTCTGTTAAATGATATTTAATTCTGAAAACCATTCAAGTATTCTCAAGACTGTGTGTCATATGATAAGAAATAAAAGACTTACCTGTCTCTATTTGCAAGGGTGGCAATAAAAACAGAATGAAAATAGAATATTAGAGTCTCCATATACCCCACATTTCATTTTTTTATATGGGCACATGCTCTTGTACAGCTGAATTTGTATTTTTCCAGACTGTAGTTAGATTTCTTTGAAAATGCACAGAGTTGAAGTGGGGCTTGTACAAGTATCAGTGATGGTGCAATGACTGGTAAATTGGGTGTCAAGATCATTGAAATAAGTAAAACTATTTTGCCCTGTAAGTGACCTCATGTTTTGAACTAGTCCACTGCTGTGTCCAAATCAGGGCATTGCCTTCACTGGCTGCGTCTCTTTGAGAGTCCTTCGATAGGGAAAGTTGTGAAAACTCAAGACTAGGATCGCTTTTTGTTTCCTTCATGCAAACTGAGCCAGTGCACACAATGGAAATCGTAAAACTTTTTTTTCTTTTCTTGGAAGGGAAACATATTACTTTTGGGGTCAAAACAATAAACCATCAAACGGTATCGACAAACACAAGAGGGGAAAATTTTCAGTTATGAGAAAAGAGAAAATGCGGAGGAAAAAACCCTTTGCTTTGAGACAAAGCTTGATAACTTGATGAAAACAAAATGGCTCCATGAACAGATTTTCTTGGAATACTCAGGTCGCAACTCTTGCGATCCGGGAACTTTAATCTCATCTACCCAATAGTAGTGTGCAAGGAGGGCATAGACACTTTTTAACTGAATTTAGTGTCCCTCCAAAAAAGCTTTAGTCTCCTTGCAATAAAATACCCACAAACCCTGGCTGCTTCCCAAGACTCCACTGACCCCTCCCACATTCCCACGTTGCCACTCCCCCATCCCTTGATAGCACCTCCCCGTTACCCGCTGGGACCTCCCAAATCTGACTTGACCCTTCCCCCAGCCCAAATCTTCCCACCTCTGTCCCTTAATAGCTCCAACCCCCACTTGGCTCCTCCCTCATATTCAGTGGAAGTAATTCTTAATTGGCTCTTTCCCCAGTCCCTGCTGGCCCCTCCTTGACTGTAGTTGGCCTCTCCCCCAGACTCACCTGCCATTGTTGCAACCCACGCCCCACACGCGGATGCTGGCGATTGGCTGTTGGTGTAGGAGTCTGCGGTCCTGGGGGTCCACCAGGCTAAGCGTGTCTCTCCTCAACACCATCACCATTTCTTGGCCCTGACGGACATGGCGTTTTATCAGTCATATCAATGATCAATCCCCAATCACCCCACGTAGCGAGGCTAAGGGCTTTTACACACTAGATGCATGACGAATAAACAATATGAAAATGCAAAATGTTCGGATTCAAAATGTTCGGATCAAAACTCTTCACAACAGCTCCAGCAAACACGGGAAAACGAATTTCCGATGTTTTGACAGCTCATTCCAAAGGAGATAAAGAGGAAAGAGGATGAACAGGAAAGAAGAGTAAGAAGAGGAAAAATGACGGATCTCATCGAACCGGTACCATGATTTTGGTGGCCACTGTCATTAACATGGCCATTACAAGCAGTGACAGGTCTGAATATGATACAACACAAACACACAAAACAGGCATTAACAGACCAGTAAAATGCCTGCATAATGAATGAATGAATAAATGAATGAATAATACTTTACTACTAAATAATAATACTATTGTATTATATAGTATTACTATATATATACTATAATAATAATACTATTGTCCACCAAGGTGGAAAGTTGTCTTTAGCCCACCAACACAGACAAACAGTACTAAAATAGAGATATACATATTTGCAAACACACAATAAAAAGGCAGTACACTAACCTGCATCAAAATCAATAAATAAATAATCAAAAAACCATTAATAAATAAGATAAAAGTAAGGTACAGTTGTTCCTAGTTCCTAATTTTTTTGCATGTTTGTCACACTTCAATGTTTCACATCATCAAACAAATTTAAATATTCGTCAAAGACAACACAAGTAAACACAAAATGCAGTTTTTAAATGAAGGTTTTTATTATTTAGGGTGAAAAAAATCCAAACCTACATGGCCCTGTGTGAAAAATTGATTCCCCCCCCCTGTTAAAACATAACTTAACTGTGGTTTATCATACCGGATTTAATTTCTCTAGCCACACCCAAGCCTGATTACTGCCACACCTTTTCTCAATCAAGAAATCACTTAAATAGGACCTGCCTGACAAAGTGAAGTAGACCAAAAGATCCTTAAAAGCTAGACATCATGCCGAGATCTAAAGACATTCAGGAACAAATAAGAAAGTAATTGAGATTTATCAGTCTGGAAAAGGTTATAAAGCCATTTCTAAAGCTTTGGGACTCCAGTGAACCACAGTGAGAGCCAGTATCCACAAATGGCGAAAACATGGAACAGTGGTGAACCTACCCAGGAGTGGCCGGCCAACCAAAATTACCCTAAGAGCGCAGCAATGACTCATCCAAGAGGTCACAAAAGACCCCACAACAACATCCAAAGAACTGCAGGCCTCACTTGCTTCAGTTAAGGTCAGTGTTCATGACTCCACCATAAGAAAGAGACAGGCCAAAAATGGCCTGCATGGCAGAGTTCCCAGACGAAAACCACAGCTGAGCAAAAAGAACACTAAGGCTCGTCTCAATTTTGCCAGAAAACCTCTTGATGATCCTCAAGACTTTTGGGAAAATACTGTGGTCTGATGAGACAAAAGTTGAACTATTTGGAAGGTGAGTGTCCCATTACATCTGGTGTAAAAGTAACATCACATTTCAGAAAAAGAACATCATACCAACAGTAAAATATGGTGGTGGTAGTGTGATGGTCTGGGGCAGTTTTGCTGCTTCAGGACCTGAAAGACTTTCTGTGATAAATGGATCCATGATTTCTGATGTCTACCAAAAAATCCTGAAGGAGAATGTCCGGCCATCTGTTCATGACCTCAAGATAAAACGCACTTGGGTTCTGCAGCAGGACAATAATCTAAAACACACCAGCAAGTCCACCTCTGAATGGCTGATGAAAAACAAAATGAAGACTTTGTAGTGGCCCAGTCAAAGTCCTGACCTGAATCCTATTGCGATGCTGTGGCATGACCTTAAAAAGGTGGTTCATGCGTGAAAACCCATCAATTTGGCTGAATTACGACAATTCTGCAAAGATGAGTGGGCCAAAATTTCTCCACAGCGCTGTAAGAGACTCATTGCAAGTTATCGCAAACGCTTGATTGCAGTTGTTGCTGCTGAGGGTGGCCCAACCAGTTATTAGGTTTAGGGGGCAATCACTTTTTCACACAGGGCCATGTAGGTTTGGATTTTTTTCTTCTTCAATAATAAAACCCTTCATTTAAAAACTGAATTTTGTGTTTACTTGTGTTGTCTTTGACTAATATTTAAATTTGTTTGATGATGTGAAACATTTACGTGTGACAAACATGCAAAAAAAATAAGAAATCAGGAAGGGGGCAAACACTTTTTCACACAACTGTAGTTCTAATCTCTAATTGTGGATTGGTCATTGGTCATTTTGTTAAGTTAAGGATGCAAATGGCATTAGGGATAAAGGACTTTTTGAAGACACTTCCACCGAAAAAAAATCTGAATCCGATCACCATTTTTTTTTCAGCTTTTTATTCGCCAGAACAATTTTCAAAGGTGGATGAAATTCCACCACGGCAATGCAGAGAAATCGTTTGTTATACCAGACACATTATAGTGAGTTTCGCGACTGCTTTCACCGCGGTAGGATCAGAGGGCTAAACCCACACGACAGCAAAGTACCCGGTTGACCCCGGTCATGGATAACTAAAACAATCGTTTCACAGCAGCAGTAAACAAACCCAAACACATACCGAAGCTCCGCAAAACCTACGACTGGTCTAACAGCAGCCTTATCAGCCCAACTTTGCAGACAGGCGCAACACCTCTCCGGTTAGCTTCAACTGTAGCGGCTGTGGTCAGGTAACATTATGATGAAACTACCATCTTGATGCTAACAAAAGTAACGCAAGCATACCAATCTGATTTAATGCATATTAATTAATCAGGTGCATTTTTTAAGTAGCATGGAACGCGAACTAACATACGGTAGTACCCGAGACAAGTGTTACTCATCAATACAGATTTCACAGACAGGAAGTTCCGTTACCGTGGACAGTTTTAGCAAGCATCCAAATTACACACAATAAAAAGTTAGCTTCAAATGAGGTTTATGTTCACACACCTTCTGTTGAATGTCCCCTGATATTACTCATGCAAATATAGGACACAAACATTAGCAACAGTAATGTTAGCCAAAGAGCTACAGCCACATTTAACAGGCTATCACAGTAGTTAGGCTTATACAGTAAAGCAAAGCAAAATGGTAAAACTTACTGCTTCTGCGTCATTGAGTTATGGACAGTTGTGACTGAACCAGGCCATATTTTATAAAGCCTGCGTTTGAGGCAAGTTGTTAGAGCTAACTATCATTAGCGGTCCTGCTAGCCACCCGTAACGCATTAGCTTCACTTACATTATTTGCCGTTATATCTTTACTTACAGCTTGTGGCTCCGAGCACTTGATCGATGCATCTGCTCCAGATTTGAGAAGCAGCTGAGACGCATATCCAGTGTCGATTTATCCTTTCTTGACAAAACTGTCTTCGGTGAAATGCCAAGCACAAACAGCAAATGCTCCCTTTGAGTGTGGCTCAGAGTTGGGTCCAAGTACTTTGAAGTACTTTTGAGAATTGTATGCAAGAATTATTTTACGTACCATAGTGCTTGTATACTCGAAAAAGAAACTTCACACTCATATTAAATTTGTAAATATTTTCTTGAAACTTTTAAGAAAAGTTTTTATTATCACTAGGGGTAAATGCGTTGTCAAAGACATCATGACACACATCAACTCCGACGTGCACAGGTATGTAGCACGTGCGAGCGTACTTTAAGCTAAAACTTGTTTTCTTGTTTTCCTAGTCACGTGACCATATGAGAGATGTGCAACTAAGTTCACGTTAGCATGTTAGAGTGAAATCTCGGAAAAACTTGTTTTTACAGTTAAGTATTCGTTGATTTTTAATGCCATGGCTATCAAACATTCAGCGTGAACGTGCCATTGGCATGCTGAATACGGAAACGTCCGTCACTGACGTTGCAAGGGTTATGGGATGAAGTTGACGGACTATCCATGATCTTCGGACACGTCTGAAACAAACTGGCACCACAGCTGACCGACTTCATTCTGGTAGCCCACGTGTGACATCAAAAGCAGAAGACCAACAAATTGTCTTACCTTATTTGCATAATCAATTTGTCACTGCAACGTCCACTAGGAATGAATTGATTAGAGGTCGTGTGACTGCCCACACCATTCATAATCGCCTACGCACTGCTCTTATTCAAGCTGTAACTTACCATTTTTACTCTTGGACATTTCTGTAGCATTTCCGGTGGAACTGGTTACATTATGGACATTATATTTACGACACACCATCTTTAATGAGTACAGAATTAAATAAAATCATTATTTAAAACCTAATTTCTTGTATGTTCAACTTATCGACCTCCAAGCAAGTGTGAAGCTTTTATTTTGGCTGAGTATATTTGTACCTGAGTACTACCTAATAATGCCTAATAATAAGTAAATGTACTTGTATACAAGTACTTTTCAAAGTACTAGACCAATCTCTGTCAGCACTTAGGAGACCGATTGGTCAAGAACTTTGAAAAGTACTTGAATACAAGTACAAGTACTTTAGGCATTAATAGGAAGTACTCCGATACAAGTGCAAGCACTTTGGTATTTAAAAAAAAAACACTTGCATCCAATTCTTGAAAGTACTTGAAAGTACTTGAACCCAACTCTGGTGTGGCTGTTTGCCGCCAGCAAACAAAAGCTACCCACTGAGCTACCCAAAAGCTACCCATAGTTGTGCTTTTTTCTCGCATCCAAAAAAACACGGACGAGCAGCTTTGGGAGACATACTGACAAAACTGCACCTCAAATGATCCACGGTTCCTCTTCTTCTTCTTTTGTATTTCCGGAAGTGTAGATGCTGCTAAGGCATAATATGATCCGCAGTTGTTTGAGCCTGCTAGAATAGCTTCCGGGGTGGGCAGGTCCAGCGCCGTGATTGGCTCTGGCTAGGTCTGTACTAATTGGACGGCACAACCTGACGTGAGGTTTTGCCCAGAACTCGTGAAAATCTCGGGACGAGCTGTTCAGAGAGGAAATCACGCTCAGGAAATCAAGTTCTCGGATTACGGCAAAACGCCTGTATCTTATGTTTAGAAACTTTACAGAGGTTGAGTATGGACATCCAACATTATAACATTACTAGTATGTATTAAAAGAAGGATCAGCAGAATATTGAATGTGAAAATACATTTTGCGACCCGCAAAAACTCCCCGCGCCATTGGAACTACCTCATTAGTATTCAGGAATATGCAAAAACGATGTCACATGAAAGCAGATGCGCGCGGTGGGTGCAAAAATGAAGAGAAGATGGCCAACAACAACATGCCATGGCCAAAGAAATATCAAACTAATTCGGCCTGTAAAAGTGCTAGAAAAGGCCAGGAAGAAGGTCAGGATAAATATAAAAGGCCAACGTGATCACTGGCAAACCTTTAAAGCCAGGTTTGGAGATATATCTGATGAAGATATGACTTTTTCTGGATACGTAAGTAAACTCGATGCGTGGTGTAAAATGCTTTTCGATTTCCCTGTCTCTCAGCACTTTCAGATCGTTAATGTACTTGAAAAGGTCCCATCTATGTAACCAGACACATTTATAGTAATGAATTTCGAATGTATCAACGTAATTTATTTACTAGCAGTCGAATCTGATGAATGATCTGACGTGACTTTTCATGCAAATCGCTCGTGCATATTAATTAGTAGGCATGTCGAAATGGCCGCAGTCCAGCAGCCACAATCGCTGGTTGTAACAGTCGAGTGATTGCAGTTTATCCTTGTTAGGGGCTGAGGACGACATTAAAACTTAAACACAAATCTTTTTAATGGAACAGCCTGGCAAATTATGCAAAAAAATGGTGGAAGTTAAGGAACGAATTGGGTTCCTATAACACCTAATGCAGACCACTGCACATGAACACACAAACACACACGAATACACAAACACACTCACACGCTGCTCACCTCCCCCCCCTCCTCCCCCTTGCCCTGGGACACCTGCTGGATGCAGTTATTCACCGCAATCCCACTCTTTCCTGGTGCTAAGTCCTCCTCTGGAATCTCCACCCAGCCCAGGGAGCGCACCGCAAAACACTGCCGACAAAGAGAGAGGAGCGGAAAGGAGGAACAGGGATGGAAGGAGCAGGAGAGGGGATGAAGGGAAGCCGGGGTCAGATGAAGGAGAGAATCAGGTCATTTGCGGGTCAGGATGGGAAACAGGTCAAGGTCGAATGACATAGAATTGCAAATGCACGATGAAAGAAAACGGACTGTGAGCTCATTCCTATTGAATCCTTTAGTTTTCAAAGGGCCCAACTCCAAGTAACACTCTTTTTCAAGAAAGGGGAAAACTGATTTGCTCTTTGCTCATATGTTATGACCCATATATTTTTAGTTTATTTCTATACAAGTGAGAGTCATTGAGATACTTTTGCCTGAAATTACAAGAAAGTTTTTGCTATAGGAAATGCAGACCTCTAAATCATTGTAGAGCCCTTTGAAAATTCAGTGATTCAATTGCTTGTAATTCACAGGCTTCACTGGACCACATGACCCTCTCGCTGAAAGAGGACAGAACAGCCCACAGTGTCACCGTGCCGTCCCACACGAGGACATTGTTACCCACATCACCATCATGTCAGCCCATGCAGTGCACTTCCATGCTAAATATTCCTCCAGGTTCACCTTGGCTTCTGGGTCGGAGTTGCTGCAGAAATAATAATCTCTCCAAGCCTGCGGACCCCTGTAGTGGAGGAGAGCAAGAGGAACACAGTGTTAAAGGGCCCCTATTATGCTTTATTTTGTTGTTCAAAGAATGTCCAATGGGTCTTTAAAATAATGTTAAGAATTCATCTACAAAAAAACCATATACACATCCAGACCTAATGAGACCTCTTCCCTCACCCTGTCTGTGCCAGCCTGAAATACGAGCCATTTTGAAATGGGTGGTGAGGCTATGCTATTGAGGCCCTGCTCTGATTGGCTGCCTGGCCGCTTCGATTCCGGGGGAGGGTGCAGACTCGAAAAACCAGGAAACCAAGACAACAGAATTTCAGGACAGCTTTCCGTGGCATGTTTTGCTGTGAGACCCTACTTGTTTGATCCTAAATCCGATGCCAAACGGGAGGAGGAAGCAATTGAAGTGTTGCAGCAACGTTTACAGCAGGATTTCAATGAGTGGCACGTTGAAATTTTTGTGTTTTTCTCATATTGTCTCACCTTGCAGGCATGTGATTGTAGTTGTACTGTTGTATATTCATGTTATTTACCCACTAAGGTATCTGAAGGAAACTTTGCTCCTGTTAACCATTTCCACCAAAATGAAATGCAATTCTGACACCAAGCTACTAAATGAGTTCATAGCAAAAACACACAAATGGTGTAAGCGTTGCTTATGTGGAGCAAGCGAATCAATAACTTCTACCGAAAAAAAAAAATCTGTATCCGATCTCCACTTCTTTTCCTGGATTTTTATTCGCCAGAACAGTTTTCAAAGGGGGATGAAATTCCACCAAGGCAATGCAGAGAAATCGTTTGTTATACCAGACACGTTATAGTGCGTTTCATGATTGCTCTCACCGTGGTAGGATCAGAGGGCTAAACCCACACAACAGCGACGTACCCGCCTGACCCTGGTCATGGATAACTAAAACGATCGTTTCACAGCAGCAGTAAACAAACCCAAACACATACCCCAAGCTCTGCAAAGCTTGTCTGGTCTAACTGCAGCCATATCAGCCCAACTTTGCAGACAGGTGTAACGCCTCTCCGGTTAGCTTCAACTGTAGCGGCTACAGTCAGGTAACGTTATGATGAAACTACCACCTTGATGCTAACCAAAGTAACACAAGCATACTAATCTGAATTACTGAACATAAATTGACCAGGAACGTTTTTTAAGTAGCACGAAAAGCGAACAAACACATTGTAGTAACCATGTGGTCATCTTAACGACAGAGACAAACTTACCCTGCAATACAGGTTTTACAAACAGTAAGTTCTGTTGCCGTGAACAGTTGTACCAACCATCCAAATTACAAACAGGTATAAAAAATTAGCTTCAAATGAGTTTTATGTTCACACACCTACTGTTTTAATATCCTCTGGTATTACTCTTGCATATTTAGGACACAAACATTAGCACCAGTAACTTAGCTACGTTAGCCCCAGTGCTACAGCCACATTCAACTGGCTATCACTTTAGGTAGGTAGGCTTATGTAGAATAGCAACACAAAATGGTAAAACTTACTGCTTCCGCGTCTGTGAGTCATGGACAGTTGCTACCGACCCAGGCTTTGTCTTCAGATATTTTACAAAGCCTGCGTTTGAGGCCATTTGTTCGTGCTAATGCTGCGTTCGATTTGGCTCGGACGTTGGAAGTCAGGGTTATGAATGGCATCATACCTGAGCTGACTGCGTTCCATTAAGTAAGTCGGAAAACTGACTTTAGGTCAGTGAGGTGTCCTCTAGGCAGGATAACCTTTATTAGCTATTGTTAGCGATACAACAACAACAATGCATTACTTTGTATTTTTCGCGTGCAAACACCATAGCAATAAGTCCACTGATAAGCTCTATCCTGTACTGTGTGCAAGACCGATTTAATGAAACGCAACTTACCCAGAATTGCAAATATAAGGCTTGTTGTTACAGCTTTTGCTTACTTTTGACTTACGGTGCAGCCATCTTGAACTCGGAACTTGGGGTAGGTGAGGAATCTCCGACTTTCTGAGTTGGAAATCCGACTTCAGGGGGCGATCAAATTGAAATTTCTTACTGGGAGCTTGGAAATCCCGACTTCCCAGGACAGATTGAACGCAGCATAACTATTGTTAGCGGTCCTGCTAGCCACCTGTAACATCTTAGCTTCACTTACATTATGTGCTGTTATATTGTTACCTACAGCTTGTGGCTCCGAGTGCTTGATTGATGCAACTGATCCAGGTTTGAGAAGCAGCTGAGATGCATTTTAAGCGTGGAATTATCCTTTATTGACAAAGGTGTCTTTGGTGAAATGCCATGCACAAACAGCTAACGTTTCCTTTGAGAGTGACTTTTTGCCGCCAGCTAACAAAAAAGCTATCCACTGATTTCCGGTGGCATCGCCTTTGGGAGAGAAAATAGTTGAGTTTTTTTTTCACATTCAAAAAACACAGACGAGCAGCTTTGGGAGACATACTGACAAAACTGTACCTCAAATGATCTGCTGTTCCTCTTCTTCTTTTGTATTTCCGCAAGTGTAGACGATACTAAGGCGTAATATGATCCTCGGTTGTTTGTAGCTGCTAGAATGGTTTCCGGGGTGGGCAGGTCCAGCGCCGTGATTGGATCTGGCTAGGTCTGTACTAATTGGAGGGCACAACCTGACATGAGGTTTTGCCCAGATCTCATGAAGATCTCGGGCTGTTCAGAGAGGAAGTCACGTTCAGGAAATCACTTTCTCTGATTACGGCAAAACGCCTGTCTCTTATGTTTAGAAACTTTAGAAAGGTTGAGAATGGACATCCAACATTATAACATTACTTCTATATATTAAAAGAAAAATCAGCATAATAGGTGCCCTTTAATGGCCTTTCTTTACGCACGTGTGGTTCAGTGCCAATGTGCATGCAAGCTTGTGCGCACGTCTATTCATGCACTTATATAAAAGACAAGAGTTATGAGGACAGGTTTAAGAGGCTAAATCTCTTCAGGTAAGAAAAGGGAGACTTAGTGCAAGCATGTGAAAGGGATTACCCAAGTGATCTAGACAAGTTATTTTGATTCAAATGTGTTCATCGAACAATCATATGCTCTTGTATAATTGGCTTCTAATGGACTACTATTCATTTGTAAAACTATCACCCCTTAATATCAATTTACCCAGCCAGCGGAGGATGAGCTTCCCCACTATAGCTGGGTTCCTCCTGAGATGCCTTCCCACTGGGGACTTTTTTCTCACCACTGCTTGAGGATTTTTTTTAGTCTCGTTTTTTTATCTTGGGGAATTATGCTGGGCATCTGCCCAGTTGCTATTCTGTAAAGCGTCTTCATGACAATTCTGTGCTATGCAAATAAATTGCAAATTAAACTGAACTGAATAAGTGGCTATTAAGAGAAGTTGCCAAAAAACACATTTTGCAGAGATTTGAGAAAGTATTTTCCAACAGACAGTTGTCACAGTGTGGATGCATGGCTTGCTGGAACATGTAGTAGAGGCAGAAAATGGTGCAGTTCTGTACACCATCTGTTTCTAAAAAATGCTCAGTAACTTTAGATTTAGCAAAATGGCAGGCTTTGCTGGGTTGAGTGACCTGATCTTGTCACGTTGTGATATTTTGCCATGTGTCTGTGTGACTGGAGGTGCATCAGGAGAGCAATTCCACATCCGCGATTTCCTTGCTTGTTGTCTCAGAGGGAATTTTTTCAGAGTTAGTGCCTCTGTCACAGCCGGGTTTTTGACAGCAAGCAATTCCACTGTCTCGGTTGATGCGTCAATACACTGCTCCAGAGACGCAGGAGTGAAATAAGTTTTTTACAACAATAGAAAGCATTTGTGCTGGTTCTATTTCAAGGATTTGATTGCGAGGACTTTGGGTGTTATGAGAACGAGATGTCCTACATTAAACAGCATTTATTAGCCAGGGGATGCATGTTATTGCACAGGATGACAAGCAAACAAAGCTTTTCTGCCATTGCTATTGTAATCCCTGTTTATACTTAGCCACTATACAAGTCTTAAGCTGATCGGATTGAATTCAGACAGCTAAAAGGTGAAACATAAATGAGTCCAAGAAACTTTTGGCTAAGATTTAAATCAAATTCCTTGTACCTCCTCAGTATGAGTTGTGTGATGCTTTATCACCACAGGGTGGTCAAATGTGCATGGGTACATCTGTAGAAGCCACATATGTCAGCTCTGTGCTTCACCCAAAATATACTGAGCAACAAGAGAAGCACAAGTTAGCTAGTTCGTAAATGTAATCTTATGGTTTCTCAGTCAAAGTGACCGCAAAATAAAGAAAAGTTTGATGAAACGAGTGTAAATGTGCACGCACTAGTAATACATTTGATTTTCTAAAATAATTACGTGCAAACTTATTTTCCATTCTGCCTTTAATTAACTTGCGTTTCTTTTGTTGTTCAGTATATATGATCTCCAGCTACCTCAACAGGCCCCACTTGCATTTTGCCTCATAGCATGCGCTCCCAATTTCAGGCTCCTGCTTTTAAGCATTCCTCATAATAGCACAAGATTTTCTGTTTCCCCGACATCTTAACACTATAGGGCAACAATCACAGTCCCAAAAAGCTGTCAATCAACTTACATTTGTATTTTGCGGGAGAAACTACAAAAAAAATGACTTGTATCTGTCTAGTGAGGACATACAGATGTGGTTGAGCCAAAATGAATAAACTGAAACTGGATAAACTGAATGCAGTCTCATCCTGACATGACATATTGTGACGCTTTCTGCCCAAGCATCGATATACGATGAAAATAGAGCCTTTTGGTGTCCTTATTTGATGTTATTAATAAAACTGACTCTAACCCCTCACCCCAAACCGGAAACCTAACTCTAAACTTCTAATAAGGACGGAAAGAGGCTCTATTTTCGTCGAATATCGACGCTTGGGCAGAAAGCATCGACATATGACATGGTGGAATGAGAATGTGTCAATAAATTATATCCAAATATTATCCATTGTGAAGATGCACGAATTGCCAAGTGCTCAAGTATTCTGATTAATAAATATCAATTACAACAAAAAATAAAAACAGCTATATGAACAACCAAATAAGAAAATCATCCGCAAATTTTCTGTTTGCATAATTTCAAAACCGTAGTGACCATGGATCAGAATTAAAATGGCAGTGATGGAATTTGAAATTGAGCACGAACGGAATCTCGATGCCTCACTAATGAATGGGTTCCCTTCCTGGGCCACTTTGAAATCATATTACCAGTTTCATTCAGATGTCCAATTCCACAGACTGACCTCAGGCAAACTTTCAAATCGCAGCGCACAACAACCTTGTCTGCCTCATAGCCCATTACTGTCTTAATATGGAGACATCCCGCAGATTACAGTAAAATTACTGATGGCTGTATTTTCCACTGCTCCCCAGGGATTGTATTCAATGATTTGATGAGAATTTAATGGCATTTACTGATTCAGCATGTGTGGCAAGTTGTTTGTGTGTCCTAAAGCGCACGAGAGGCTGCGTTGGAGACGGAACACAGATAGTCATTTGGGCCAGAGGTGGAGGGTTTGGTTACAGAGAGCCAGCAGGTAAGAGGTGTTGCAACAGAGGAAATTTGGAGTTCTCTTGCAGGTGAAAGTATGTTACGAATGTTTGAATAAACCAAATGCGACTTCTTTTGGTGCAGATTTCCCTTTTGAAAGGAGTCTTAAAAATCCGAGGCACTCTGATCATGAATTAAAAGTGAGTGATTTACTGCCCTGATGAAGACGTAAGTCGAAACGCGGCTGTATCCATTATAATAAAGGATTTTCAACACACAATCAGAATGCCTCAGATTTTTAAGACTCTTTTTCAAAAGGGAAATCTGCACCAAGAGAAGTTGCATTTGCTTTATTCAAACTTATTTGTCCTTATCCTGGAAGAGCACCTGATCCCTCAAATAAGTTTTCTTTTTCTGACCCAACGCAGCGCTCGCCTTTTCCTCTTTCTTGTAATGTGTTGTGACTGTGTTTGTGTCAATACGAGGTGGGGGGTGGGGGGAGGTACCTGTTACTGATGGAGGGCTCAGGACATTGGACCGGCCTCACTCTTGACCCATTCCTCCCAGCTATGCCTAGACTCTGTAACAGACGAGGTGGGGTTGTCACATGATCACCTGACAAACTGATCTCAAGTACGGCTCACTCAGGTTAACTTCTCCTTTCTTTGGAGAAAAATCATGACTGATCCTGATCAGAGATCACTTAAATTCTCGATAAAGTCTCATCTTAAAAAAGTCAACATCGAACCCTTGGCTATGTTTAATCATGAAGTTTCCACATGCACAATGCGACAAGAACTAGGAGGATTAGGACTGAAAAGCAGCGTGGCCACAGGAAAGCCACTTGTAAGTGAGACCTATTGGGAAAAAACTTCAACTAGAGATTGTTTTTAAGGCAAAAAAAAAAAACAAACCCCCCCCCCAGCCTAACGCAGCCACCCCTCATTGATGTTCACAGACAGTTAGGAGGAAACTAGAAAAGGTAAAGACCTCAAAATAGCAAAAGGCACATCTGTACAACCTGACGCAAATGTGTACAAATATTCATGGAAATATATCAAATGGTTTCTGAGTTATGGTCCGGAAATGGTGGGAATGCCGACGCAGATGCGCACGCACACAGGAAATTTTAAATGCGCATCTACATGTCTGAGATACATATCTTAATTTGTTTCTGAGATACAGACTGGGGAACAAACCCTACATCCATTTTGAGACTAAGTCAGAAGTATTACCATGGAAACAAGCAATATTAAACAAGTAATTTGAAGGAAAATGGCAAAAATGCAAATATACATGCCATGTTGAAAGCCTGTGCAATGTCTGAGGTAAATATATGAATTAGTTTCTGAGATAAAGTCGGTAATGAATCATCCTTGCATTTTGAGACAAAGTCCAAAATATTACCATGGAACCAAGAAAGATTAAAAAATCTACTCTGAGCAAAAATAGCAAAAGGCATATCTGCATACAATGTTGAAAGAGTGTGCAAGGTTTGATGTAAATATCTTAAAAACAGTTTCTGAGATACAGTCTGCAGACAAACCCTAACCTCATTTTGAGACTAAGTCTGAACTGTTACCATGGAAACAAGAAGATTGAAACAGGTAATTTGAAGGAAAATAGCAAAAGGCACATCTACATACCATATTGATAGTATGTGCAATGTCTAAGGTTAATATCTGAATTCGTTTCTGAGATACAGCCCGGAAACGAATCATACCCCCATTTTGAGAGTAAGTTGAAACTGTTACCATGGAAACAAGAACAATTTAAAAAGCAAAAAAAAGTGAATGTGGACAGGAAGCCGTACAAAAGCAATATGTCTCCCTTCCCTCCTGGGGGAAGACATTAAAAAAGTAATCTTAGCAAAAACAGCAAAAGGCAGATCTACATACAATGTTGAAAGAGTGTACAAGGTGTGATATAAATATCTTACATGGTTTCCGAGTTACAGCCTGAAAAAGTGGGGACGTAGATGCGAACATGGATGGGAAACTGTACAAAAACAAAAGCCAGACATCCCTGCAAAAAAATGTTCTATAGGACTTCTATGGAATTCTATAGAACTCTGTAGAATGTCAATGTAACTCAATAGAACATTTTAGTAGAACAGCATGTTCGATAGGATTTTCCGTGTGTTCTATAGGAATTTGCTAGAAACCTATAGAGCACCTCTATGGAAAAGAAAGTCCTATGAGATTATTGCTATAGATGATGGTGCAATTGATGATGGTCCAGTACTATTGTTGTCCACACATTTGCTCCAGCTGGTACTGGGCTGAATACTTGTTTGTAACATTATTGCTCATAATCCAAAATGCAAGCATTTACAATGAATCGAATAATTGCTTCCTGTAGCTATCGTTAATTTCTATAAGCAGTATGGTTAATGCTAGATCCTGATATGTCTCTGATGAACTGACTTTAGAGGTGCAAAGGCTATGAAGTTATGCTGAGGGAAACACTCATGATCCACTATTCAGGTAATAACTGTGAACATTTGTTGGAAATAGTACCAGTGCAGCTGAGGCATATCCATTTAGAATGTCTTGCATTTTACTATCACCATAAAAATAAAACATGCTTTTCAAACTCTGGGAAAAGCCAGCTATTTAATGAAATGATGTCATTTCATTGTCATTTTACACAAAAATTTAGCGAACATTTATTTTTGGTTTTAGTTTGCCTTTATTTGATTTATTATTGTATTAGTGTTATAATAGTGAGCGTTACATAAGACAAAAACACCAGTTAGGATCATTGCACGAGTGTATTAAGGTATTACCTTGCGGTAACAGGAAGTGCTGTATTACCTTGCAGTAACAGGAAGTGTTGTATTACCTTGCAGTAACAGGAAGTGCTGTATTACCTTGCGGTTGCAGGAAGTGGGCCCAATTCCAATCCGCCCCCTCAAGCCCTAAACCCTCAATGAGTTAATTGACGTCAGCTGTAAGCGACTGAGTCTGAGAGGCCCCCGGATCCTATAAATTGTAATGGAACAGCGCTTACCCCCTTTCACGATCAGATTTGACCAAATCTTCAGACTGCAATAATTACAAACTACATGCATTTGTGACAATGAACGCTAATACTTACACATAAACTTTTTCTTTCTTGCTCCTGCGATTACCTCGATCGGACCACTCTTTGGTTTTATACAGTTTTTTTTTTTGGTCACAATTCCGGTATTTCGACGGCATCTCCCGTATTTGACTTCACAACACTATGAACTATGAGTAATTTCCCTACCCAAAGACAGCATCGGTGCTGACTTACGGTAAGTGGGCAGTAAGGGCTCAGACTCAATGACTTGATGATCTGACTATGGAACAGCCCTCACACACTCACGGACTTTCCGTGAATGCGCCTCTAAGTCAGTGAGTCCGTATGGGGTTGGATTGGAATTGGGCCGTGCTGTATTACCTTGCAGTAACAGGAAGTGCTGTATTACCTTGTGGTTGCAGGAAGTGCTGTTGTTTGTGGCACCAGGGTCCGCCTCTGGGTTGTATCCGGGGTGCTGCCACTGTGTGGCTCCTGTGGGGATGTGCCAGTAGTAGGTGCCAGTGCCATCCCGGATTTTACGCCACCCTGGTGGCAGATCTCCATCTATCCCAATGTTCTGGTCATTCCAGACATTATCTGAACAATGCATAGGAACACAGTTTCAAACCACGGTGTGGCATCATCACTTAACAGATATTAAATGCCTTTGGGCTGGATTTGCACTGATTCTGGCCCAGTGACTGCCAGAACTCAACATGGAACTGCCAGAACTGCCAATATAGCGCACAGTCACTCACTATGGGGTTGGTATCTGATTGCATCTCTATTTGAGTGTATCCGAGCACTGAAACAGACTCCCAGATTCACTACATTATAATAGTTACTTATCTGAAGCTATCATCCTTAGCATTAAATTGCTGATTGGATGATGCCAGGGCGGATCCTCTCAAGAATGTGGGGTTTGAGGAGGATGAGCTGCTGAGTCCAACTGCAGCTCTGGTCTAATTGCTCAACATTGGGGCCAGAACCAGCAACCAACCAAGTCCCAGCAAAAGGCTGTCACCACATATTATGATTGGAAGAAATCAACCCAATGCCTCTAACCCCTTAACCTCTTCCATTCTGAGCCACTGGCTCAAAAAATGCTTGAAAATGACATGCCCAAAATGAAATGAGTATATCTCTGCATCTAACCGGTCTATTTGAATAATATGGCATCAAAATACAGGGAACAGCTTGGGGATTTTTATTGCGGTGTGATAATCAGTACATATGTCACTGAGTCAGAGTAATTGAAGATGGAAAACAGCAGAAATGAAAGATCTCATTTCGGCCTAACAAAATTTTGCCTTTACCCCTAGGGAGGTTATTTACTTGCAGTCTGAAACCTCAAAAAAATTACAGCACAGAATCTCAACTTTATCTCTGCGAAAGTTTATTTTAATCAAGTATATCAGAGCAAAATTAGAAATTTTTAGTTTAGGAATGTCTAGGTGGAATCTCCAAATTGGCCATTAGGGCATCTTTTGGGCATTGTGGTCATTTGAGATTTCTTGGGTACCAAACTGTAAAACTCTTTTAGTTTCTCTCTTTTGTCACTAAAGGCATACATTCCATCTAAATGCAACCATTTTTGATTTTTTTTAAAAGCAACCATGTCTAGGCAGCATCTCCTAATTGGCCATCAGGGCACATGTTGGGTTTTTTTTTTTTTTTTAATTTAACCAGGAAAGTCCTGTTGAGATTGAAATCTCTTTTCAAGGGAGCCCTGGGGGGGTGAGAGGGAGAGGACAAGTTGCACAGCCAATTAGATTAGGGGATGATTAGGTTTCCATGACTAGATTAATCTCTAACTGTAAAGCATCTCTGTGAGAGTCTATCTGTGAAAAGCCCTAAACAAATAAATTGAATTGGTGGCAGGTTGAAAGAACCAGGCTGGGAATTTCACCCTGACTTCAGGGAACTCTCCACTCCTGTCGAAGAATGTCATAGGATGGTTAATGACCACGGAGAGTCAAGACTTCAGTTTACCTTCTCATCTGAAAGATAGCATCTCCTGTATTATAGTGTCCCCATCATTGCACTAGGGCATTATTCCACCAGAGGGAAGATCACAACCTACAACGGTTTTCCAAGGTGGTCTCCCATCCAAGTACTGACAAAGCCCATGCCTGCTTAGCTTCAGCCATGCAGCTGGAGCAGATTGAGAAATGGCATGGCTGCAGATTGTGTGCCATTTGAGATTTCTCAGCTACTAAACTGCGAAACTCATTTAATTTCACTCATGTGTCTCTTTAGGCATATATACCATCTAAGTACAACCATTTTAAAATTTTTTTATTTTTTAAAAATTATCTTTTTTTTATTGCATTTTCTTGTAAACCCCCCCTTAGCTGCATTACGATTACTGCAAATGCTCACAACTTTGAGCAAAGTAAATCCACTCAACTTCCAATCAAAATCTAAAAGGTATTTTTCTTTTTCTATGATTATTGGCAATGGCAACCAGCCTACATTTTTCGTATCCCTAGGCTAAAGCTTAAAATAGTACTTTGAAACTTCAAATTTCCATAGAAATCTCCTTATTATAAAAAGCATAAAGCCAGAGTAACTAAAGTATATAAATTTGATGCAAGACACGGAAAAGACAGATTGGCAAGGACGGAATAAGATTGTGACTTGAGGTCAAACAGATTCACTTACTAAGGATGTAAGTTCTGAGCATGTGCATTAATCGTGACACTGCTCCTTTAAGTAGCTTCAAAGTTGGAAGAATAATTTTTTCCTCACTGTAAGACTGTGCCGCTAACATATTCTGTATTCTTCACAGAAGCTACATCACACTTATAATGAATGAAATATTAAAACTCAGGACTCCGTGTTTTTTATGGTCACAGCATTACATCAAATAGAAAATACATAAATCCTGTGTAACTCAGAAAGGCATATTTGAGATTTTTGGAAACCTTTGATTCTTCAGTAGAATTTGAATTAGGTCTAAAGTTCCCCAGATTTGAATAAAGCAGCTACACTGGACAAACCCAGGCATGGAATTGCACAGTCTAAGAGGTTAATTAGGACATAGATTATTATGCACTGATGCAGGACTTTTTAAACATTCAGTTTCACTTCGCCACCTGATGTTCAATAAGGCTTTGACTTCAGTAATCCACCAAAGCAATGCACACTATCCCAAGAGCTTTTAACTCCATGGCTTGCATGATTTAGGCTCCTAAATCACCGATATTCATGAAAAGCTGCTGACTGGCAGGTTCTGCGTCAGCAGAAGGTGCAACAGGTGAATTATTTACAAAATAAATCAAGGTCTTGCTAATGGCTTAAAGGCAACCATTTATACATGCGCCTCGGGGTTAGAGTCTGTATTGTGCTTCAGAAACTAAGATGCCAATACGGACTAACACTGACCATTACTGTAAATTGCCTCCCGTGCAGCCTTTCGATATGAGCACTCAAGTGGAAAGCTTTTTACTGTGAGATGCATTTTCGCAATGCATCTCCTGTGAGTTCAGCAATAAACAGACGTACTGGACAGCTTCATCAAACAGGAAACTCTGCAACAGAAGCTCTTCCCTGAATGTGCTGATGTAGATACTCTACCAGCTATACTGACGTGGAATGAGACGGGAAATTTTGAGTCATTCCATGTCAAATTAACGGTCTGAGGATGATTCCCCGCTCCACAATGAAACTACCGTCACCTGACGCCCTGCTGACCTGCAGATGGTGTGGCATGACTGGAACAAATGATTGGTTGTTTTTTTTGTTTGATACCTTAATAAAAAATAGTCTTGTACGAGGTACCAACTTCTTATGTTTGCTATTGCTATTTAAAACATGGTTTTTCCAGTGGTATCATTGTTTTTAAGCTAGGCATATAAGTGCTTGCGATATAGATTTGAAATCTTTTTTTTATTTTTTGTACCTCATAAATCAGAAATTTTTATTTCTTTCAGGCATGCACTTTGTGGCTAAAATGCATCATAATATGATTATTATGTGTAAAAATGTAAAAGATGTGATGTGGTTCAGTGTGACAATAAAACAGGCTCCAAAACTCAAAATAATTTTTGATACTTCTCACGGTTTAGGTTGTTAAGACCTATCTGTGTCTCAATGCTTAATTGATTGCATGTAATTGTTTGATTAATGGCACCTGTCTGCGTCTATACTAACCTTAGGTCTGTTACTACTCCTTCGCTAAAGGGTCTGTTAGTTTTCACTTGCACCAGAAGAGAAGCTTAGTTTATTATTATTTGTAGTTTGCACTTCGGCAAACGTGAGATCTTAGTCACTGCCTGTCGGGTTTTTTACTCCTCTGTTATTAGAGGTGCTTGTCTTAATTGGCCTTGTGCTCACCTATCTGCTGCTTTTGGCCTCCTAATTTCCTCGTCCGCTACAGCACCCTCTAGCCCGCATGGAGTCGCCAGCAGCGGCTGAGCTGGATCAGAATGGATCAAGGTGTCTGTGCTCGCTGGTCATGGCAATGGTCTTGCTTATTTAAGCAGTCAGTAAGCTGAGCTGACAGAAAGGCTTCATGTGCAAGAGATCGCCATGCGGAAACAGGAAGATGTTTTATTAAGTCTTATGGAGAGTATTAGGGCAGTGACTGTCCAGGTCACACCGAATGTCGCACCGATACAGTCCCTGTACCTCCGAGAGCCTGAATTACAATTGCCCTTAAGGTATGGAGGCGAAGTAGGGAGATGTAAAGATTTTATTGCACAGTGTGAAGTATTTTTCAGATCACAACCTTTGCAGTTTTCAAACAAGGAGGCAAGGGTTTCATTCATTCTCTCCCTGCAGTCTGGTACAGCGCTCTCTTGGGCGGGGCCAATCATTCGCTCCAGATCGCCGGTTGTCAGTTCGGCAGAGACGCTCGTGAAAGAGATGATTTCAGTTTTTGATCAAGATGTGTGTGGTCAGGACGCTGTCACCCGCTTAATACATTTACGTCAAGGTGCGGAGAGCGTTGCAGAATTTTCAATATTATTCCGTTCCTTGGCCACAGAGACAGGTTGGGCAGAGGCGCCTCTTATGACAGTTTTTGTTCACGCGTTGTCGTATTTGGTTAAGGACGTTCTGTCCGCACTGGAGCCCTGTGTATCTTTGGATTCTTTAGTCCGTACGGCGGTTAGAATTGATAATCGTATTCGCAAACGTAATAGAGAGAAACAAATGGCCCCGGCTCCAATAAGCAAAGATTTGGATTCTACTCTTAGCCTGCACTCAGTCCCAGATCACTGAATCCTTGACAATGCTCATCCCGTTTGGTGGTCACACTGAGAAGATTAAGTTTTTTCTTGTCGACTCCCCGGTTTTTCCAGTTGTGCTGGGACATTCTTGGTTGGTTGAAAACACACCGCATATTTTTTGTGGCTGTCAAAGAAATCCTATAATCCAATGGGGCTCAAGCTGTAAGACCCACTGTAGACCCACCGGTCCGGTCCGGGCAGGGCAGGGCAGGGCAGAGCGGTGGTCTGGTCCGGGCAGAGCGGTGGTCCAGTCCGGGCAGGGCAGAGCGGCAGCCTGGCGGGGAGTCTGGATCCCACCCTGATCTTTGAACTTCAGGCTTTAAGTTCTGTGGGAACGTCCTGTGCCGTTCTTTGGGGGGGGATTGTTCTCAATTGGAGAGAGATCTGGAGAGTGAGCAGGCCAAGGGATCACATTCACGTTGTTCTGTTGAAGTGTTTGTTGCACGACTCGAGCCACGTGCGGTTCGGTGTTGTTGTGTTGAAAGAACGCCAGGGCGCCGTTGACACAAAAACGGAAGAACAGCAGGACGGATGATCTCGTCACAGTAACGCTGTCTACTGAGGTTGCCATCAACCACTAACAAATGGGTTCTCTGTCTAGCTGTGATCCCACCCCATACCATAACGCTGCGCCTCTGAAACAGTCTTGCTCCATGACGCAGTGCTCAGCGTAACGTTCACCTTGACGTCGGTGAACATGTCTGCGTCCATCATTGTGGCTGAGGCTGAAACAAGACTCGTCAGTGAACACCACTTGTCTGGAGACAATATAGTGGACTACATTGCTGTCCAACGTATACGCTGCCTGCACCACTGTAGACGTAATCATGAGTGATTGTGGGTCAAAATTGGAGGTGTAGCGGATCTTCTGGCGACAATACCGAAACATCTGAGGCAGCGACGTACAGTCGATGCCGATATTCGCCGAAGTCCTGGGATGGTTCTGGCTGTGACTGTTGCAGGTTGGAACCGATTTTGCAGGTGCGTGGCTTGAATCCAACGATCCTGTCTGACGCTAGTAACGGATAGCCTGCCACATTGAGGATGGTGTCTGACAGTATTTGTTTGTTGCCAACGCTGTCATAAAGTCCAAATGGTGTTTCTATGTCTGCTGAATTGTTTTGCAACATCCCGTTGAGATGATCCTGCTTAAAGCATACCAATGACGTTCATTTTCAGATAGGCATGGCATCTTCAAACTTCGAGTTAGGATGGAAATGTTGTTTTTCCGTGCGGCAGTTGTCAACACTAGCAGGAACAATGCATATCGAATCCCTGCAACATACGTGCTTTTACACCCAAGTTTAGGTCATCAAATGCATGATAAAACTCACCTTTTGCATTCAAGGCATGCTTTTCTGTACCGGGTGTGTTTGTGTGAATTATTTTCATACTTTCATAACAGATGTGAGCACCATACATTTTTCTCTTCTGAACAACTCGTGAAAATTGGTGTCACAGGAACTTTTGTTGCGGAGTATATTTACATAGGCCTGCATATCTAAGAAACTAAATAAGACATAAGACAAAGTTTGCACACTGGTTGTTGGGTATCAGTGACATTACTTACATGAAGTATGAAACAAATACTAAGCATTCACAATTACTGATTCAGCTGGGTAATTGTTCGGAGTAAAATTAATGGCCGCTCTTTTTCACTTTAGCGCATGTTCTAGATTTGTAAGGGTCTCCATCTTTTCTCAGTGCAGTTATCCAGCTAACACATCAAGTCAGCATTGCGAAAAAATAGGTCTACTATGAAAAGGTTAAAATAACTCTGCAAGATTGATGAACGCCTTTTGTTCTGGTCTATTCTCTTTCAGTTGTGCTTTCGCTAATGTGACACTTCCTCTTAAGTACCGTTACCTTGAAATGTTGCAATAGTGCAGCTCTCAGGTCACTAAATTTGGCACAGAACTATCCATTGTCTGTCACCGTGACACAAAAGAAATAGCCTCTCTGCATCAGTGACAACAGCCAATCAAAAACAGGCGCCCTCACCCTGTTGCCGAGGAGCAGAGTCTCACATAAAGGGACTCAAGAGCCCTAAAGCCCCACCCATTTTTCTGAGACACAAACACGGAAAACAAACTAGCTTGTGAATCAAAACAGCGTCTGTAAGCACTTGACCTTCTCCAATAGACACTTTTATCGACCAGACGGGACACCTCAATCTCACAGCAGTTGGCAATTGTGAGATATGGAATTAATGGAGATAAAAACAGATGGCCCTGGTGGATATAGTGTCCTCAAACCATGTAAATAACACGGAACAGACAGAATTCTCCTGAACTGTAATAATAGTGCTTCCCACACTTGTTCTTCAAGAATTGTTGCGAATAGTAATCCTTGATTCTAGAAATTTGAGAAACCTTTCTTCGTTGATTTTTATTATTGCACAAAAGAATGGCATCTACAGCATAACAATCCATAATCGTGGTATCAGCCTTTCCAAGATAGTGGCTTCTAAGCCTTTTAATCTCCTTCTCCTGAGTTGCCTCATTTTATAAACTTTCACTGACACAATATTATCAACCCTGGTACATTCTGCTTTGCGGCGCATATCAGTGATGCCTGTAATTACTTGTAACCTTTCTCTCTTTCGAATTGACAAATCTGAACAATGCATAAATAATTAATGTCCAAAGAATGAGTTGAAAAAACATTTTCTCAAAAGCGGAAGATAGCAGTACTTACAACAGTATGTAGCAGTAGTAAGACCACAAACTCTGTAAATACGACAACTACTTTCATTATTTCAGTTTTCATCCTGCTGCGAGACATAAAAAATTTTTGTTCTTTCATTCCATGTGTTGTGCATTTTATACATTAATGCTTTTTAGTTAATGCCTTGTTCCATGGTACTGTACGAGTTTCGAAGGACAAAGGTAAATTGAGTGGACCTGAGTGGTTCACTGATGAATGATAACATTTGGTCAATGGTCTCTCAGCCATCTAAATTTGGATGGATGTTGGATTTTGATTGGCCGTCATTGTTTCAATTGTTTGTGCAGTGGGGGAAAAATCCCACTCATGGTGATTGCATCAATATAATTAGTCACTGTTGCTGTTGCCATAGTTGCAATGTGGTCTCTACCAACCACCTGAGTGAGAATGACATTCAGCTGGGATCATCCAATCACGGGTCTTGAGGCCTTAGCGTGACTGGCCAATGAGACACACCAATTGTTCTGTTAATCAGATAATTATCAGGGAGGGGGACAAAAAAAAAAAACAAGGCTTGACTTACATTGGAGGTCCTGATTTTGTTATCTCTAATATGCAGTCCATTCACTCGTTATCTAAACTGCTTCATCTTCGTCAGGGTCATAGGGGAGCCCATGCCTGCTGACTATGGATCAAAGGCAGGAACACACCTATTTCAGTCTGCCAGTTTACCCCACTGATTGACACGTAGGGGCAATTTAGAGTCTCCAGTTAACCCTGCACGTTTTTGAACAAGAAAACTGGAGTACCCGGAAACATGCAAACACGACGCAGAAAAGCCCTAAGCTGGATTCAAACCCACGACCTTTGCACTGCATGGCCACAGTGCAACCCTCAGTGCCACTTTTAATATGCAGTATTTATAGTTAATGTTACACAGTTTCCATTCTTTTTGAAGATGAACCTAAACTTGTTTTGATTCCTCTCGACCTCATTACTCTCGCATATAATTTCTCCCCCCTCCTCCTTCCTATCACCAATTCATTTCTCCTTCTTCAGTGAGCTCAGACTCACACTTTTCCCACTTCCCTGGCTTTCTCAGTCCTCCATTCGCCTGTTTTCTCACCTTTAAGAACATTCAGGCACTTTCTCTTGTGCTGTAAAACTAACTTTGTATCTCTCTGATTACATCTAAGTTAGCTCTCGTGTGGCTTTCAATAACACTATCTCTCTCTCTCTCTCTCTCTCTCTCTCTTGACTCTCTCCCCATCTACGTACTTTTTCTCTCTCTCACTCTCTTTGATATCTCTGTCATCTCTCTCTCTGACCCCTAACCCCTCATCCTCTTTTTTCTTTAAAACATTTCGGCAGATTTCCGTGGGTTGCAGAACTGGCCCGTTGTAAAACAAATTCTGTATCAGTGGCACCCAGAAAGGACAGCGTAAACAGTACCTCTGGTTCACTGTCCTGATCTGACTGCGGATATGCGCTGGAGTGCAGCGTACACCGGGCTGCAGCCGGGGATAAGCCGCAGTGAATTATTGATAAGGTTCGGAGGGCGTCGGTACAAGTGATCAAACCGCAGTGCGACCGCTGCCCGTCACAGCCATATAACGTGCGCTGATTGGGGAACCAGAGGTAAGGCCGATGTGTCATGTGCGTGCGTCTAAGTGCATACATGTTACACGCATGTGTCGCCACATGAGCTGCGTCTCATAGCGCCAGTTTGACTTATTGAAAAATGGTCAATGCCAGGAAACAGGCTTAGATATGCAAGATGGATGGTTGTCTCCATAAGTCCACTGCAGCAGTATTGCCCAACCACACCAAACAGGCGACACACTACTTGGAATTCTCACGAAAGTGCCTGAAATATTTCTTGAATGTCAGCATTTTCAATAAATCTATACACGTTGTGAATCATATGAATATACAACCCTAATTCCGAAATAGTTGGGACAAAGTGTAAATTCTGAATAAAATCAAAACGCAATGACTTTCAAATCACACCAGCCAGTATTTTATTCACAATAGAACAGAGATAACATAGCAAATGTTGGAACTGAAAAATTTTACAATTTTATCCACAAAATGAGCTCATTTCAAATTTGATGACTGCTACAGGTCTCAAAAAAGTTGGGACAGGGGCCTGTTTACCATGTTGTAGCATCCCCTCTCCTTTTTAACACAGAGTGGAGGTGTCTGGGCATTGAGGAGACAGGTTTTTTGAGTTTAGCCATTGGAATTTGAGCCCACTCTTGTTTAATACAGGCTTCCCGCTGCTGGAGAGTTTTGGGTCTCCTTTGACGGACTTTTCATTTAATTATGCACCAAATGTTCTCAATCGGTGAAAGATCAGGACTGCAGGGAAGGCAGTTCAGCACATGGACTCCTCTAATACAAAGCCATGCTGTTATAATAGCTGCAGTGTGTGGTTGTGCATTGTCCTGCTGAAATACACAAAGCCTACCCTGGAATAGATGTTGTCTGGAGGGGAGCATATGTTCCTCTAAAACCTTTATATACCTTTCAGCATTCATGGTGCTTTTTAAAACATGCAAGAGTACCACACCTTACGCACTAATGCATCCCCATACCAGCAGAGATGTTGGCTTTTGAACTGAACGCTGATAACAGGAGGGGTGGTCTTTTTCCTCTTTAGCCTGGAGGACACGACGCCCATAATTGCCAACAAGAATGTCAAATTTGGACTCGTCTGACCACAGGACACTTTGCCACTTTGCGACAGTCCATTTTAAATGAGCCTTGGTCCACAGAACACAGTGACGCTTCTGGATCATGCTCAACAATGGCTTCCTTTTTGCATTTTAGAGTTTTAGGTGGCATCTGTGGATGGCACGGTAGACTGTGTTTACAGACAGTGGTTTTTGGAAGTATTCCTGGGCCCATTTAGTAATGTCAATGACAGAATCATGCCGGTGAGTGATGCAGTGGCGTCTGAGGGCCCAAAGATCATGGGCATGCAGTAAAGGTCTTTGGCCTTGTCCCTTACGCACAGAGATTTTCCCACTGTCTCTGAATCTTTTGATGTTGTTATGCACTGTCGATGATGAGACCTTCAAAGCCTTTGCGATTTTTCATTGAGGAACATTGCTTTTACAATATTCCACAATTTTTTCATGCAAGCCTTCACAGGTTGGAGAGCCTCTGGACATCTTTACTTCTGAGAGACTCAGCCTCTCTAAGACTTCCCTTTTATAGCCAATCATGTTACACACCTGATGCCAATTAACTTCTGACTTTAAGCTGACTTTCCTATATATTAATTGCTTTTTCAGCCCTTTTATGCCTGTGTCCCAACTTTTTTGAGACCTGTTGCAGCCATAAAATTTAAAATAAGCTCATTTTGTGAATAAAAATGTAAAATTACTCAATTTCAACATTTGAAATGTTATCTGTGTTCTATTGTAAATAACATATTGGCTCATGCGATCTGAAAGTCTTTGCATTTTGATTTTATTCACAACTTACACTTCGTTCCAACTATTTCGGTTTTGTAGTAGTAGTTTTGTACTTTCATTTTGGCATATGCTTCTTTTCGTAATATTGTACACAAGCATTTTGTATTACTGTGTGCAGTGTATAGGATAGTGTGAATGAAATCCATTGTGATCTATTGTAATTCTTCTGCATGAAGGCTATATCATTTCGAATTGCTGGAGCATCATGACAGCTACAACTGAGCATTACAACAGGTCTGGTAACATCATCTCCTGAGTCATTCACAACAAGATAGAGATAAATGGACATCGAGTGGATGAAACAGAGGCATCTAGTGGTAGAGAGGGGAATGTGACAGAAAGGGGGGGGGGGGGGGGGGGGCGGTGTTGTGAGCGCACAGTCAGATCAGCTGATGAATTCAGTAATCTGAATCTGTCAAATCTCTGCACTGCCCAGGGATTTACAACCTCCTGTAGAGGATAAGAATCTCAAATCAGAAATGCAGGGGGTAGTCCGGACACTAGACCTGTCTCGTACCACTGACAGCAGCCACAGGGTCTTTTGTTCAACATAACATAACATAACATAACATAACATAACATAACATGAATGGCGAGAACAGGCCGTTCAGCCCAACTACGCTCGCCAGTTTCCTTATACTATTGTGAATATATCCCTTCAGATACTCAATTACTCAATGGTATCTAGCTTTAAGTCAAGCCTGCTCTTGAAAACCCCCAAGGTCTCTGCCTCAACAACATGGTCAGGCAAGCTATTCCATATTGAAATTGCTCTTTGGGTGAAGAAATATTTCCGAATATCAGTGCTAAATTTACCTTTGGTCAACTTCCATTTGTGACCTTGAGTTCTACTCACTACACTTGGTCGAAGGAATCCCACATAATTCACTTTGTTAATCCCTTTAACACATTTAAAGACCTCAATCAAATCACCCCTTAGTCTCCTTTCCGAAGACTAAAGAGATTAAGGGTCTTCAGCCTCTTCTCTTCCATCTTTTATACCTGGAATTAGCTTATTAGCTCTTCTCTGAACTTTCTCAAGAGCCTCAATATTTTTCTTAAAGTATGGTCCCCAGAACTGTACACAATACTCCAGATTGTTGTACAAAAGAAGCATCACCTCCTTAGATTTCTACTCAATACTTTTGGCAATGTATCCAGAATCCGATTGGCTTTTTTAACTGCTACAGCACAATGGCTAGAACCTGTGAGGGTTTGGTCAACAATCACTCCCAGATCTTTCTCGTGTGGAGCACATTCCAGATTTAAACCTCCCATGATGTAATCCTGTCTGATGTTTTTTATTACCTACATGTACAACTTTACATTTCGCTACATTAAATTTCATTTGCCACATTTCTGCCCAATTCTGGATTCTATCCAAATCATCCTGAGTCACTTTAGTGGACTCCAAACTATTTGCCAAATCCCTCAATTTAGTATCATCTGCAAATTTAAATAATCTGCTCTCAATATTCCTATCAAGGTCATTAATGTAGATGAGGAACGGCAGGGGTCCCAACTCCGATCCCTGGGGAATGCCATTAGCCAACCTCACACAATACTACTCAACCTACACAATACCACTCAACCTCACACAACATTTTCCCCCTAGTACCACCTGTTTACCAAAGGGATTGCTAAAACTGTCCTCATCTTTACTGCCAAACCCTATAAGGTTGCGTTAGGTAATAATAATAATAATTATTATTATTATGATTATTATTATTAGTAGTAGTAGTAGTAGTAGTAGTAGTGCTATTAATATTGATATTATTGTCGGAAACTGATTCCCATTCTACTTACACTCAAAAACCCCTCGGGGTGTACTAAGAAGGAGTTATAACATTAGCATTTCTTTGCATTAGCTGGCTCAACAAATCCTAAACTCACAGTGACATACCATACGTTACTACAGCAGGATAAGTGAGAGCCACCAGCGAGACATTGAAAACATGGCTTCGGACTCAACATACCTCGCTAACCCACTAATCTCACTTCAAAAGGCCCCGGGGATGTACAAAGAAGCAAGTTAATTATCCTTTCTTTGCGTGAGCTAGCTCAACAAAACCTAAACTCACAGTCATAGATACCGGAGGTTACTATGGCAGGTTAAGAGAGCCACCCGCATGACATTGAAAATCCTGGCTTCAGACTCATCATACCTCGCTAACTCACTAATCTCGCTTGAAAGTACACCCTTCTCGCTTCAATTGCAACATGGAGCAAAAAAACACTCCATGCAGGTAAACAACTGGAGCCCCATGAGGCCACCACACACCCATGTGAACTGGAAAAGCTATTGTTGGTGACTCAGAAGGCACCTCCCTGTTTGCACCTAATGAATGAACGCAGATGCACAGTTTTCAGAATAGTAAATAATCATATGCAAACACAGGGCATGCACAGGATGTACATCCAAATTTCAAAGGCAGCAGGGGTAGAGGAATATTTGTATCATCTGCAGAAAGAACGCAACATGGTGCCTTCACAGAGAACAACAAGCGGTGCGAGGCACAGCAAACATCCCAGCAGACCTTTAGGACGTTTGAAATTTCTTCCCCGGTGGTATTTACCCTACTATCACTAAGAAGGATATTCACCCTTTTCCATAGCAATATACAACATGCAATGTAGAATTGAAATTTGTGCCTTTTGGTTTTAGATTGAAGTCAATCTGACCATTATAAAAGAAGTTATAGTCAAAAAACTATTTTACATTTTCTTTTTTTAGGGCCACTGGTGCAGCCCCTGGCCCGATCTGGCCCAAATTTAAATCAGGCGATCTAGGGCTCATAACCTATCACTGCGCAAACTTTTGTCAATATTGATATGGTAGTTTTTGTGTAAAATTGCAAACAGACCAACAGATAAACAAACTTGCAAACCACATGAAAACAATACACCTCAGCCCCTCCAAGGCCTGGGACAGGGCTTTTGCAGTAAATATAAAACATCATTATGGTGAATTCACAGATCTGCCTCCATCCATCCACACATCCATTATCTAACCTATGGATTCCTTGTGTGGGGATACAATAGGCGAGAGGGAGGAACACAAACAGAGGATCTCACCAATCCATCACAGGGATCACACACTATTCACTCATACACTTGAACCCCTGGCCAATTTCTGTGAAATCTTAGCTGTGGACAGTGCTTTCCACCTTTAATAGAGTCTGTGTCAAAATAAGGACTTTTCAGGTTACAGAAACTTCAATCATAAGAAAAAAAAAACTTCTGAAATATGAATGGATATGGCCTTGTGAGGCTAGTCTGAAATTTGGGCAGTGTGAGTGTAGCAATGTGAGCTGGAGAGCGGATAGAGATCAGCTCAGACCTGCAACCGATGAATAAAAACATCCTGCAGATAGAGTCAGGGTTCAATGTGCATCTTATGCCAACATCCTGTGGTGCAAGAAACACCACCATGCGCGCGCACACACACACACACACACACACACACGTGCAGTGAACTGTATCTCTCACAAACATGTACACAAACTTACATGTCACTGTCACTCGCAAACACAGACACAAACAAATACACAAGCACTCATACACAAACTCAAGCACGACAGACTCTCATACTCATCACTCAAACTCGCACACATACACACACACGCACACCTACAATCCCCCTTCATGCTAATCAAACAGGATGCTCCAGCAATGTACTCACCATCACAATTGACAATGATGATAGCCAGCATGTAATCCTTCCCCAGCATGTTGAGAGGTGTATCATAGCCGTCCTCGGGTCAGATTCTGTTTGCACCCGTCCTGCTGTCAGCGCAGCACAGAGAGCCACGGCCTGCGCTCACAATAGCACACAGAGCCCATCCAGGACTACGATTAAAACTACTCCTCCTATTCTCTCTCTCTCTCTCTCTCTCTCCCCCTCTGTCTTGTTCCCTCCCTCTCCCCAGCAAATCCCAATGTTGCAATTAAACCAAGCAAAGCTTTTTCTCTCTGTCTCTCCCTCTCTCTCTCTCTCCCTCCCTCCTTCCTTCCCTCTCCCCTGTCCCTTTCCCTCTCTCTGTTTTTATTGCTGCCATGAAGAGATGCTGGGCAAGAGTTGTTAGAATTTAATTTCAGCAACTCCAGAAGCCTTGCAGCCGTCACATATAGTCCCAGGATTATATGCCTCAGATGTGGCTTTGGATATGGATTGGCTGGATGTAAGCCTCAGAGACAACAAATTACAGCGGTGCATTTACTAATCCACCCAAAGATCACTATTTAAAGTGAATCATACAAACTATATCGACCCTATCGACTCTATTGGAAAGGGTTTGCCAAGGATTGTTTCTTTTTTTTCCAACAGAATTTATTTCTCGCTCTTTCATACTTTACTTTTGTTTCACACCGAAGTACACGTTAATTGTTTAAAATAGTGGACTGTTTATTTCTGTGTCAACTGAGCGAGCCAAAAACGCACCCCACACACAGCTCTCAACAAAGCATTAGCCTACTCAATGCACAGCCTCTTTCACTCTCCCTCAATTTCTCAAGTGATCTTATTATATAAGTTAGCGATGAGATCACCACACAATTTCATAAATAATTGAAAATAATCTATCTTAATTTAATTGCCTTTTATAACGTTAGTTTCACATGCTGTGTGTGTAATTTACACTTTTGGATTGATCAAGAGCATAAATATGAAAGAAAGAAATGAAAAGTCTGCAGTCTGTTTGCACTGAATATTAACCAGTCTATGATCAAAATGTAAACCAACTTTTGAATAACAATATTTAGCACAAACTCATTCAAAATTGCCTTAAGTATTGGAAAAGGGACACTTTGATTACTTATGCATTTGCCACTTGTAAACATTACAGTTAATCACCATATGGGTTAAATTTATGGTAATTGCACCAGCAAAGCGGAGTGTCTGTGAATATTGTGGATTTGCCTTGGCTGCCCTTGCTGCTACCACTGCAGTGGATTCTTCTTGTTCGCATGATCAGCAAAGATTTTTTTTTGGGAATCTAATGAAACTTCTTTTGTTCATTCCTGGCGCATTGAGCATAAACCCTTTAGTTTTGTGTGACCTTGCGACCTTTCCTGTAGCACCACCTCTAGGTCGAATGTAATAACTCAAACTGATTTGATACCCATACACTCATCATACACTTTGTGTGAATGTTTGCAGTGCTCTGAGAAGGACTGTTTTGATGTAGGTCACTCTATGACCTGTGCTGTGACACCAACATCGGGTCAAACTTTTCATTTCTATAGATTTTGAAAACTGAAACATCTTTAATGGGAATCCTATAAAATCTAGTTTCTATATTTCTAGTGTATAGAGAAGGAAGTAACTGATTGTGGTGGCTATTTAATGCTTCCCTCAGCACCACTACTCAGCCAAATTTTACATTCCAAATGCTAGAACTCAAACAGTTTTGATGAGAATCACTTCACGCTTGTGATTGTTTCTGTTGCCTAGAGAAGGCACGTGTAATCATTATTTTCAGCGCACAGAGTGGTGTGCACTGAAGTAAAATGATGTTGACTGGACAAAGTACAAAGAAAAATTATATTTTATTTAAAGCGAACAATAATGGAACAATATGGGTAAACAAGGATATTGCGGATACCTTAAACATTTATTTTGTTGAGAATTTTACCTCTGAGCGGGTTTTTATTCGGCCAGAGGATATTTCCAATCCTCAAGATTTTTTTAGCGGATAATGAAGTATTAAACAAGTTGCATAAACTAAAGGCAGATAAGGCAGCGAGTCCTGATGGCTTATATCCTAGAGTGCTCAAGGAAGTTAGTAAGATCAGATTTTTAAACTTCTCTTTGCTATCTTCAGACGGTCTTTAGAAAATGGAGAAATACTAAATGATTGGAAGCAGGGCAATACAATACCAATTTATAAGAAAGGGGGCTGTACTGAGCCAGGGAATTACAGGCCAGTCAGTTTAACTTGCATTGCATGGAAAATACTGGAATTTATCATAAAAGACAAGCTGGAATTATGTCTTGAACGTTATAATAGAGGGATAGCCAACCGGGCGTCCGTAAGGGAAGGTCATGCCTGACAAACCCTCTGGAATTTTTTGAAGAGGCCACCAAGACTTATGATCAAAGCAGGGCTTATGACATCATATACTTGGATTTCCAGAAAGCAGTTACAGTACCACATAAGAGACTAATTTTTAAATTGAGCTCCATTGGAGTTACAGGACGTATTCTGGAGTGGATTCAAAACAGGTTACAGGACAGAACACAAAGAGTGGTGGTCAGTGGAACCTCATCTGAGCTAGGTATGGTGAGGAGTGGCGTCCCTCAGGGATCAGTGTTGGGACCCCTGCTGTTCCTCATCTACATTAATGACTTTTATAGGAATATTGAGAGCAGATTATTTAAATTTGCAGATGATTCTAAATTGGGAGGTTTGACAAATAGTTTAGAGTCTACTAAAGTGATTCAGAACGACTTGGATAGAATCCAGAATTGGGCAGCAATGTGGAAAATAAAATTTAATGTAGCGAAATGTAAAGTTGTACATGAAAGTAATAAAAACTTTAGACAAGTTTACTTCATGGGAGGTTTAAAACTGGAATGTGTTCCACATGAAAAAGATCTGGGAGTGATTGTTGATCAGACCCTCACAGGTTCTAGCCATTGTGCCGGAGTAGTTAAAAAAGCCACCCGGATGCTGGGATACATTGCCAAATATATTGAGTACAAATCTAAGGAGGTCATACTTCTCTTGTGCAACACATTTGTCAGACCGCATCTGCAATATTATGTACAGTTCTGGGGTTCATACTTTAAGAAAGATATAAAGGCTCTAGAGAAAGTTCAGAGAAGAGCCACTAAGCTAATTCCAGGTATAAAAGATGGAAGAGAAGAGGCGGAAGATCGTTAGTCTTTTTAGTCTTAGGAAAGGAGGCTTAGGGGTGATCTGATTGGTGTTTTTAAATATGTTAAAGGGATTAACAAAGTGAATTATATTGGATTCATTCAGCCAAGTTTTGTTAGTAGAACTCAGGGTCACAAATGGAACTCAACCAAGGGTAAATTTAGCACTGATATTAAGATTTTTTTTTAAAAGAGTAATTTCGATGTAGAATAGCTTGCCTGACCATATTGTTGAGGTAGAAACCTTGGGAATTTTCAAGAGCAGGCTTGACTTAAAGCTAGATACCATTGAGTCTTTGAGTATCTGAAGTGATGTAGTCACAATAGAAAAAAAAACCAAAAAAACTGGCGAGCCTACTTGGGCTGAATGGCCTATTCTCGCCACTCATGTTATGTTATGTAAACAGCGATCGCCAAAAGAGTACGAAAAGAAAGGGAGACTAACAATCATTTGCTAAATATAAGAGTTCATGGTAAACAGGCTAGAGCTACACAAAGGCTTACAAGACTTCACCTCATACTGGTGCAAAGTCGGGTATTTCATTATATTGGAAAATTAGATAATAACACATAGATGCATGTTGTTAAGCTAATGAGTGGTGACAGGCTGGTTCCTCAGAATTCTGGGGATGCAGACGTTGGGGGTGCGGCTTGAGAGCATGTTACAGATGTTGGTCACATTACAGATGTTGTTCCTGGTACACAGAGGAGGTACCTTACTGATTTTTATGGCTCGGTGACTTTAACTGTCGTGCCATCATTTGGTGAATTTTCATCTCCAAATGCAATAAGTCAAGCTGTTTTAATAGAAATCAGATTAAAGTCTTGGTGCATGACAGAGCAGTCCTGTTGTTCTGGTGACACTATGACCGTTCCGATGGCATCGCTCTGAGGCAATACTTTCGAAAATACAATAAATTAATGGGAATTAGGCAGAATTTGCTCAGAATATCACTGGAGCACAGAACAATTCCCCTATTGATTTCCAGAAGTGCAATCATCAGGCCAAACTATGCATTTTGCCTATGGGGACAATGCTGTAGTTTCGGGGATATACCCTGCTGTCGTCCACCAACAGTTTTTGTGACTTGTCAATGGATATGTTTGCGTTGACTCAATCAAGATTGTTTGCGGAACAAAATGCTCATGATGAAAAAAAAAAATCAATATGAGATGAATTGCTGGCATTACAGATGAACAATGTTTTCTTACGATAACATAGCATTATGTGTTCATATTCACCCCGTTGATGGAAATGTATTTTTTTCTGATGTAATTGACTAAGAAAAAGTCTGATTTACGATAACTCATATTGAGGTGACTACAAGGACTGAAACGCCTGATCGCAGTCCTATCACCTAATTACATTGTCTGAAGAGAACAGCCATTCACATTAGGACATCATTGGCTGAATTAATTCATTCACAGTGTCTGCAAGCAAAAACAACAATAATATCTAAATAAATGAACGAACCGACACACGAATGCGTAATTGAATATTTATGTTCAATCTTCAAATTATTTTCGTATTGCCACCGGAATTAACTGATGGAAGAAATCAGAAGTAACCTTCATCTCAAGCACTATGTAGGATCATGAATGAATGAGATATGAAGCATCTAAAAACCTCTTAAAGTCAAAGGGCATAGACAGTTTTTCACGAGATTCCTCCTGTTGTTCTATTACCCCCAGTGGCCTCTCACAAGTCATTGCGCTTGGAGCCCTTGCAACTAAGTTACCTTGGCAACACAAAGCTGGCGCTGGTATGCTACAGAATGAGATTGGGTCAAATCAGGACAGGGGCTGGCTACGCCGTTCACCGTCGCTCTGAGAGTTTCGGCGCCGAATTCAACTTATTTTTACGTTTTAAATAGAAAATTAATGCTTAATTCTCGCTCAAATAACGGGCCTTACAGCTTCAAAATGGTAATTATTCATCATCAAAGGTAATTAGCCAACCCCGTTTATCAGAAACGGCGAATGACCCACAAATCCCATGAAAATTCTGGAAATAATGTTTTATAGTAGGCAATGGTATGTTTCTCTTGATTCCTGGAAATGAATATGATAAAACTTGACAGCCGAGAATAGACCTCACTGGAAGCATATGTTTGGTTGCATGACTATTTTGAAAAGTGATCATACTAAATCACCTTCCACTGCTTAGTATTTCATTAGCTTCAGAAATACATAGAAAACAATAATGTTTCGACTTTTGAGAAACGGGCGACTTCACATGAAAGCCTCCGCCGCAGTTGCGTGCAGTCGGCTCGCTGAAAAGTTTCCGACGAATGCGCCTGCTCCGTGCGCTGGCAAAATATTTCTGACATCACTCAGCAAACATGGCGGGTGACAAGGTGAGAGAAATGACTCGGGTTATCTTTTGGGAAACTACGCGTCTTAAAGTCCAGGCAGCAGAAAATGTTTCTATAATCTGCGCATACGTTTTGTTCAATTCTGCATGTTTGCGCATATTTTATTTTGTTAAAAGTTGCCGAACGAAAGCTGGCTAACTATCGTTAACCACCTTTACTTGGTGGTTAGCTTCTTTTGAAACTTACGAGTGGCATTAGTTTGAATTATTTTTTACAATGAAAACTGAGCACAGTGGTGATATTGATACGATGGAAATGACTTGAGTTGTTTCTTAACCTGCAGATGATGCACTGAGCAATGCGACCTTTTCGTGGAATTGTTTCTGCAGTTGGTCACATTCGTTAATTATGGATACATTGAGACTTTCATTTTAATATGTTTAGATTTAATCAATGTTCAAATCCGATCGATGCTCATTTGGGCTGTCTCTTCACAGCTTAGCAAATAGGCCTCCCCAGTTCGTGGCCGATTCAAAAGTTGATTAACAAAGGCTAATCTTGAAATATAGCGCCGTGAAAAGTGAACTGACACCAATAGGTGATATAAAAAAAATTATGCGGTGTTTGGGCACACCCAGTGACTCCGATCTTGCGCACCGTCCCCCCCCTCCCCCTTTACAATAAAATTCAGAACTTAAGAACGTGAAGTCCAAGGCAGAGGTACTCGCACCGAACACACTTCATTCTATTTATTGCTTCATTTTCATGTATATTCTGAACAGCAGGGCAGCGCGGTGACCGCCTTACCGTGGAAAAGTCGTGGGTTTGTATCCGCCAGAGGGCCCTCAAGTTTGCATGTGCTCAAATACATACGTGTGGGCTTTTAGTTGGTACGCTGGGATTCTCCTATTTAGGCTAATTAGATACTCAAAATTGCCTGTAGGTATGAGTGCGTGAGTGCATGGTTTGTCATTGTGTGCTCTGTGATGACTGGCAAAATTACCTCACTGTATTCCTGCCTAATTTTAAGATGGGTTCCAGCCTCCTTCTCCTCCAAATTAGGAATAAGAAGATAAAAAAGTATGGATTTTAACCTGCAGTCAGTTTTTGACATCAGAAATACAGTGTGGTGCAAAAATTTGGGCACCCGTGGTTTAAATGTCTGTTACAATTAATCTACAAGTGATTGAAAGCAAACCTGAACACTAAATGCAACAAAGTTAAACCTGACACATTTCATCACATTTTAAAGCAAGAATAATTTTTATTTTGGCTTTTTACAGTTTCAGAATAATAAAGCAAGGAAAAAAGCCTTGTGCAAAAGTTTGGGAACCCTGTCAGTGAGTACTTTGTAAGTCCTCCTCGGGCAGCTATAAAAGCTTGCAAACGCTTCCTGTTGCCAGCTAAGTGTCTTTCCAATTTTCCCCCATTCTCCCTGATAGAACACCTCTGGCTCAGAAATATTCTTCGGCCTTCTTGCATGCACAGCATGTTTTAGGTCTCACCATAGATTTTCAATAATATTCAAGTCTGGGGACTTGATGGCCATTCCAAAACCTTCATCAGTCTTTCCTGGAGGTACTTCATGGTGAATTTGAGGTATGCTTCAGGTCATTTTCTTGCTGGAGTACCCAACGTCTCTTCAACTTCAATTTCTGGACTGAGCTTTGAACATTAGCCTCTAGAATGTCTTGATATTTGGTGGAATCCATTCTTCTTTCCACCCGCACAATATTGCCTGTGACCCCAGCTGCTGCACAACGCCAAAGCATAATGGATCCACCTCCATGCTTAACAGTTGGCAATGTGTTCTTCTCTACAAATGCTTCACCCTTTTTCCTCCAAACATACCTTCTTTGGTTGTGGCCTAAAAGTTCAATTTTGGTTTTGTCAGTCCAAAGCACATTGTTCCATCAAAATTGAGGTTTCTCAAGGTTCTCTTTTGCATACTTCAGATGCTTCATTTTGTGTTGAGGTCGTAAGAAAGGCATCTTTCTAGCAACTCTGCCATGTAGGTCTTTAAAGTACGCTGTATTGTTGTCCTGTGAACATTTAAACTTGTGTCTGCTACTCTTTTTTTGCAGCTCTTTTGCAGTGATGCGTGGGTTCTTCTGAGCATTTCTCACCAGATCTTGGGCCATTTTATCAGAAATTTTTCTTGGTCTTCCAGATCTTGCCTTGACTTCAATTGTTCCATTTATTTTCCAGTAGAACTGGGTTGTTTGAAACTTTGCAAGAGTTTTTTTTTTAACCCTCTCCTTGTTGGTGGAAGTGAATTATCTTGATTTTGACATCCTTGGACAACTTATTAGAGGAGCACATTGTTTCTAACACCAGCCACCACAGTCGTATACTTTAGAAGGCATGGGGTTACTTCAGAATATATAGCTCAACCCAGGAATTATATTCACCTGACTCACTGAAGCCCAAATGAGTAAATCACCTGGGTCTGGGCCTTAGTAATCATGTTCTTAAAAGGGAACAAGGAATAATCCAAAAGGGTTCCCAAACCTTTCACAGGGCCCCTTTTCCTTTCTTATCATTTAAAAACTTAGAAAAATTAAAATGAAAAGAGATCTTGCTTTTAAATTTGCAGAAAGGTGTCATGTTTAACTTTGTAACATTTAGTGCTCAGGTTTGCTTTCAATCACTTGGAGATCAATTGTAACAGACATTTAGGGGTGCCCAAATTTTTGCACCCCACTGTATGTAGCTGAACTACAATCAAATTTCATAGTAAAACACAGGACAGAAATATACTTTGCAGCCCTCTGAAAAAACACCAGCCCTCCATTTTTTATTTCAAGCTGTTACTCCAGTCGGAATGTCACTATCACACATCTTTCCCTAAAACGACCTGTGTTTTCCAGACCCCGAAAAGTCAAATCCATGCGTGCAGCATTCATATACGGATGTTCATGCCTTGCTTTGAGATGGGCAATTGGTTGTTTTTGGTGCATTGCTCAGCGGTCTCCTGCTCCCGTCCTCTCCCGTTCCGTCTCAGGACCCTGTGAGCCGACTGCTGGACCTGGCGAACCTGAAGGACCAGCTGAACGATATTCAGAGGAGGGTGGAGGACGAGGTGCAGACCGGGGTCCCTCAGGTGTGCGGCCGCCTACCGCCTGACCCGCACAACGGGACTGAAATTCTGCGTGGTTTGTGTCCGACTTGGAGGGTGTTTTATAGTTTCCCGTTTTTGAGAGAGAAGCGTTTCACGTGATGAATTTCATTTGTGAATGAGTCAGAGACACGTAAATGATGCACAGGGCAATTTAATTGAAGATTTTGGTTGTATGACAGCAAGCTCTTCAAGTTGACATAAAAAATGCTCCACATTAATAAGATTATGCACCTATAAAAATTTCCAAGTGACTATGATTAATAAAATAAAATTTCATGCAGATTAGTTGACCCAACATTTCATTAATTAGGATACATTTTACCACATGTCTTGTTTTTATTTTTTGAGGGAAAGCAATACTTAGTCAGGTTGGGGGACTGTTGATTTAAGCCGTCTGTCTGTCTGTCTGTCTGTCTGTGCATCTGCATGTCCTATCTTTGGCGGGGGACATTTGCAGTTTCTAGCTGACTTCTTTGGTTTGAAACGCGCGCAAATTTTTTTGAGTGAGATCCCGGGTCTGTTGGTTCTTAACACAGCTGCATTATCGATGTTGGACTGTAATTTACTGCGCTGCAGTAATTCTGGCTGATGTTTTTATTCCGAAGTGATGTAAAGTTGAAGAGGCTGAGCAGGAACCGGTGGCAACGGAACAGTCAGGGTCTCGGTGTGGTGCAGCGTTTGGGGGTTTCAGCTCAAATCCTGACCTTCCCTGATTCCCTCCCAGAAATGTATGAGAGTCAAAGGAGCGGTGTCACAATTACTGCACATGCTCAGCACATTCATGTTAATCTGATTGAGGGCAAGTTATAATCTGATTCCATCCTCGCCAATCCATCTTTGTTTTGCATTGCATTTATACATTTTAGTTACTCCGTCATTATGCTTTTTATACACTGACCAAAACTTCCAACGCAACACATATAATTTTGAAATATTTGGTGTACATAAAATGGGATATTGGTTTTGAGCCATCATCAACTACAACTTAAAAGCTCAGAAAATAGTTTTGATTTTGTCGTGTGGGCAGCTCGTTCCGCTTGATTGCACATTGTTTAGAATTTTGCCTATCCCGTCAGGTTGAGTAGAACTCATAGACCAATCTTCGAGAATTTGGTCAATAAATAGCCTTAGCAATGGGCGACTTAAATATTCCTTTGCATTATCCTGGGTCAACGTGTGAACATGCCACGCCTAGGTCAAAATCAGCGAGAGCGAGCCGTTGGTATGCTCACTGGTGGAATGTCGCAAAGACGGGTTGCAAGGAACCTGGGCGTCCACGTGTCGACCATATCACATCTCGGGAGCCGGTATAATGAAACAGGAAGCACCGGTGATCGACCACGTGCCCCCAGACCATGTGTCACCACCCCTCATCAGGATCGCCATATTCGCCTCCAGCACCTGCGCAATCGCTTCCTGCCAGCTACAGTCACTGCTGCTCAGACCAGAGGTCATCACCAGAAATGGATTAGCGACCAAACCGTACGCAATTGCCTGCGTGAAGCTGACTTGCACAACTGACGTCCCCGCAGTGGTTTGGTGTTGACTCCTGCACGTCGCCGCGTCCGTCTGCAATGGTCAAGGGCACATTTGGGCTTGAATGCTCTCAGGTGGAACAGCGTGCTTTTCTCCGATGAATCGAGGTTCAAGTTGAGTGTGTCTGACGGAAGACTGCGTTATACTGACGGGAATGTTATACTGACGCTACCATCCTGCAGCGTGACCACTGGGGTGGACCCAGTGTGATGGTTTGGGCTGGAATAAGCAGTAGACACAAGACAGACCTCATTTTCATCGATGGAAACCTCACTGTTACTATGACGACATCCTTACCCTTGTCGCAGTTCCACTCGTCCAACACTATCGCCTAACGCTGCAACAGGATAACGCGAGACCACGTTGCCAGAGTCTGTCAGGAATACCTGAGGCAGAATAACGTTCAGTGTCTTGATTGGCCTGTGTATTCCCCAGATTTAAACAATATAGAACATCTATGGGATATTCTGGATTGCTGGGTGAGAAGGCGTGATCCAGAACCAGCCACAGTCCAACAGTTGCGTCAAGCACTCCAGGAGGAATGGGACCGCATCACACCGGCTGAAATTCGGCATTTGATTGACTCCATGCATCGCAGAATCACAGGCTGTGTGTGACGCCAGAGGAGGCCATACAAGATACTGACTTCAGTGATCCAGAATTGCGCCTTCAACTGATGTAATGAATTGGAAACCAGGAAAAATCTGTTCTTCATTCCTGACTCGAAAACTGTGTTTTTGATTTGAATCTTAATATTTGTTATGTATTGTTAAATTTATTGTAAGAAAATGACGTGCTGCAATAAACCCGAGTGTTGTGTTGGAAGTTTTGGTCAGTATAATAAGGAACTTCAAGGATTTAAAGCGCTATTTTAAGCTTTTGCCAACGGATATGAAGAATGTCAGCTGATTGCAATGGCTAATAATCATAGAAGAAGAAAAATACCTTCTTGATTTCGACTTGCAGTTGAGCGGATTTACTTCATTCGAAATCGTGAGCATGTGCAGTAATCGTAACACAGCTCCTTTAAGGCAGTTGAGATGTTAGTCATTTTAACAGAGCTGTGAGTGTGAGTGAGCGAGATCTGACACAAAGCGTGTTTTCCTCTCCTTCAGGGCGGCAGTTTTCTGGCCTCTCCTTTCCTCAAGGGCTTCATCACAGGATACCTCGTGGCTCGATTCCGCTCGTCCGCCGTGTTTGGGGTGATCGTCGGGACCTGCACTGGCATGTACGCGGCGCAGAACTACAAGGTCCCCGACATTGAGAAGACTGTCAGAGACTTTTTCCAAAGAAAATCCAAGTGAAGCAGGACTGAGGTCCCCGGTTCCATCTCCAAAGGGGATGTCAAACCATTATCTCTCCACTCGAGGCTAAAGTGGACTGTCTTTATTTTATATTTATACTGGAAATCTTTTTTTTGTTCTCTTATATTTGAGTAGAATAATGTGAGTATGTGGGACATGGTACAAATGCGTAATGTTGTGGCCTCTGTCCGGCGGTTATGTGGGTGAAATTATGCCATTTTTCAAAGGGGCCATTTTTACCCCCCATGGGCTAAAATCTGGGGGCTTTTCAAAAGGAATCAGGAAAAAATTGAAAAATAATATTTTTACTTTTTAGGATGCAAAGATCAATTAGCGATTGCAAGGAGCCCATAGTAGCACCTAGGCAGGCAGTGTTTTTTGAAGAACTTTGCTGTGAGGCCATATAAAAATTCAGTCGGTTAGCCTCCTTCGTATTTTAATTTTCAGGAGCAGTTGGGGGAATTTTTTACATTTTTTTTATTTCAGTGTGTTATAGTAAGATTGTGAGATTAAAGTAGTGCAAAAAAAAAAAATCCAAATCAGAAGTGCATACATTAACATAAAGAATCAAATCTGCTGAACCCATAAGTGGCGCAGTGATTGAAGGCTGAACAGATCCTCTGCGTGGACAGGGATTCTGAGCTTTTTTCTCACTTTCTATTTGGCTTGATTTTATCAGCTTTTTTTTAATCAAATAAATTTTAAATTTAAAAAGTCAGTTTGGGGGGTATTTCTGGGGCAGGCAGGGATGCTGACCTACTATTTTCTTTTTTTATACAGCCTGACTGCTCCATGTTCCAGACAGTATTTTTTGAAACATAAATCCTTTGGGATGATGGGCAAAATAACGACAACAAGAAAACACTTTTGGTCTTTTTGTCCCGTCTTTTGAGTGGAGGGCATTTTGAGAGTTATTGGTTAATTTTTATAATTTTACATCTAACTTTATTTCAGGAGTGTATATGTATCATTCTTTTGGAATGAGTACACATTTTCTGTTTTTTTTTTTTTTTTTGGGAAAGGGCAGGTGTGAGTTGGGCATTAGCTCTAAATACATGGCATTTAGTAGCTGGCTATGCTGTTCAAAACCGTTACAGCTGCAAGTTCACTTACACTGGTCTGCCTCAAGGTACAGGGCCTGTACTCCTGTGCAGGTTACTGTCTGTCTGTGCACATATTTTCTGTGATGTCCTTTCCTCAACAAGGGAAACTCTGCACTCCCCCCTAACACGCACACTGACTCAGAATCTGTCATCGACTGCCCCGCTGTGCCTCTGCAGCTGCCATGCATTCTCAGACACTTTTGCTGGAGTTTGTTTTTTTGGGTCAGTGCCCTTGCATGTTAGCCAGTCACGGTGCCACACTACACGCTCATGACACTGCAGCTGGTGTTGATGTTAGCAGAGGCTGTCCTCTCTCCATGAAGACTTGTGGCATGCCTGGGTTGGTCAATGCAAGAGTTATTAGAGAGAAATCAGACAGCCAAATCTGCGAGTACGAAATGGAGCCTTGGCCAATTAACCTGACGCTAGTATTTGAATCTGATGTTCCTCTCTGGCTGGTGCTAAATCTCTGTGCTTGTAGTGCTACTGGGTAGCCTGATGACGATTAAGGAGATGAAGCCTTTGTGTTTCTGGCTACATTCATGGGGTAATCTCTTGTTTACTCGCTTGCTGAAGTGCCAAGCAGAGCTACCTGTTTAGTTAGTGACAATCGAGGGAAAATGTTCATTTTTTCATGTGTGGGTCAACCTTTCCTTCACTTTGTCTGTGCTGCACTTAAAATTCCTGCTGCATCAAGCTGGGGAAGCTTTGGCTTTGCATACTACATTACTGTCTACATTGTACTGTAAATGTATATTTTTTATATTTTTATATATTAGTCATGTATATGTGGCAGTTTTACTATGTAAGGATAAAGTCAGATGGCTTTGCAGAGTCTGTAGGCTTCCTATGTCTTCATCGTTACTTGTCACTTAAAGCACTGTGCCCACTGACGACAGTTGGGAGTTGATGTGACTTTGTGTTGGGCAAACGGAGTATTAGATTTAACCTGATTGTCAGTGTAACTGTTGATTTTATCTTTTTTAGCGTAAGCAGAGCTAAATTTAATGCTTGCATTTAAATGGTTCAACTTTTGCTGGTTTCTCTTGAACCATCCTTCCATCCCGTATTTTTCACGAGTTGTTTCCGGTGTTCTACATGTTTGCATATACCAAAAACATTCATGTGTCTATATGGCATACAAACACTGAGATTTCTGAGGCAGCCTTTGTTTTGTATTACATGCCCTGTCAGTTCCCCCTTCTGGACACTACAAGAATTGTAGCTAAAGAAAGTATAATGTCAGCTCTTAAAACTCCCCACAGATGTTGAGCTATTTTTCGACACACTGCCAAGATTCCCCCCCCCCCCCCCTCTACGCTACAGTGCGCAGCTGTACGCCAGAAACGGTTTCGCTGAAGAAACGCTGTTTCGCTGTTGCTGCCGACTTCATTGACGAGAACGGCGCCAAAGATTTATTATTATGGGGTTCAAAACATGATAATACTTGGGGATTTTGGCAGGGAGTCGAAAAATGGCACAACACCTGAAAATCTTGTCGCGTGCACCCAATACTTTGAACAGAATGAGTAAATGTAGCTGAGAGTGGTGCTCATTTTAAAAGATGCTGTTTTTGCCCTTAGTCTTTTGTCCCCAGGTGAGAGGCAGTCTCAAAACTCACTGTTGCCTTTGTTCTTCTTTAGCTTTTTGTAATGTGCCCTTGTGTATCTTGCCACATTGTCTTTTTGAGATGGGTCCAATTTGTATTAAAGCCCAATAAAGTTATTAGAACTAAAGTAATTATTCTCAAATGAGAAAAAGTCTTGTTGATCAAGCCCTCAATTTGTAAAAGTAACCGTAACAGCAGAGCTAGTGTGCTGTTCTTTGTGCAAGTTGAACCAAAATTTTCAAGGTCAGCTCCCAATAAAACATTTCTGACAGGGAAAAAAAATTGAATTGTTTTTTCTTGCCATTTCCTTATATTTTTCTCTGCAGCATGCCCTTCTGTGATTCTTTAAATTCAATCAATCATGAAGGCCTTTACAGCAAAAGGATGTTCATAAAGTCAAAGGATGACTGAATTGTGCTTGTGGGATGCACACTGCCATCCAGTATTTTGGACGTTATGCATGCGGAGCGACAGAAATAATGTGAAGTTGAAGAAACCTGGACATTGATATGCATGATATTTGTACTCTGGACATTGCTTATTTGAGCTATTTAATCGCCATGCATAATGTCCAATGTTTTTGATAGAGCATAGACTCAGATGTATTCCAACAAATAGACATGCGTTACATAGGTTATGTGTTTTCAGTTTGTGATAATGTATTTCCATCCCCCCAACAGAAAAAAGTCTGATCAAAACTTGAACAATATAAGACTATTTCTGACTTTGGTCCACTTACCTCCTACTTGTGGATGCAGCCATTGTTATTGTTTGTGGTAAATCATGGGACTGATCAGAGAGGCACCTATTGAGGAAATTATTATCTGGAAATGTCCAGTGAAATGTACGTTTTGTGTTTTCTGGGTACCTATTACCCTGGAGAGAATAAACCTTACTCAACTTGCGTCCAAAATATTTGACAACATGCAATAAAGGATTAAAGTCTATCATAACACAAAATCAATCTTTAAAATTGATGTCATATTTCAGAATGGACTCTTCTAATGCATCTACCTAAATTTGAATGAAAGGTAATTAATATACATATGATAAAATGTATAACAAAGATGGCAGAATAAACAACATTCTTATGGACTGCATTGATGTGGCTGTTGTGAATGTTTCAAGAGGGAAGCGTGATTTATATTTATTCTGTGATTGGTTGAGCAAAACCGACGTGATACCACCTTGGAATGAAAAGGTTCACACCCAATTTTTATCCAGCCTCTGGTAAAGGGAAATCTTTAAATGATTAAAAAAATGTACTGCTCGCCACCAAGGTCCAAAAAAAGAAAAAATAGAATGGGTAATTTCAGGTACCTAAGTGCTTCAATGCCATCGTAGATGTTTGATAATACATATGCACCACCAGTCAAAATGACTTTTACACACCCACTTTTCAAGCAGTCACAGATAAAATGCAAAACATCACTTGTTCAAAAGAAAACTATCTTAACCTTGGATGGAGAAAAATAGGCATCCTTTGCCATGATAACTGATATTTAATGGAATTTTTCCACAAGGGTAGTAATGTGATTCTGAATGCTCACACCCAACATGGCCAAGGAAGTGCGAAAGCAATGTGGATTTATTGGTCATTGTAAGCCTTGGAGAATATGGCAACATTCAGAGGGAATTTAGACTACCTGCAATGTGGACACAAGTCTTACTCGCTAAAGTGCTGCTCTGTGTATTGTCCTAACATCCCTTAAGAAAACTTGCTGTAGTTATCCTATTTAAATGGATGGTATTTTTGCAACCATAGTGTAGTATTATGATAGTGATACTATAGTTATTCAAACGAGCAATACAGTTGTGCGGACTATAGTAATATCATGGTGCTGTTGACTGTGGTAATACTATGGTTATGATGTGATGGCTACAGGACTACTCTGCTTGCACTATGCAAACTCTAGTAATACTACATTTATGCCAAAATGCTGTATTGTTACTAAAAAAAATAACTGGGATATTTTCGCATGGGATGGAGCCGCAGGACACAATAACAGGTGCTGATAGCCAGTTGTGCATCCAGCTCTGCTTTTTAAGCTCAATAGATGCCACTGAAGAGTTATGATCATTAACAGACAAATGACTGAAATATTATTTTCAAATATGATTTACTGCCATTACCCAGATACTTGTTAATGCAGGAAATGGATCAATTTAGGAACAATCCTGACCTGAACATGCCCGTGATAGGCTCAACAGTGGAAATACTGACTACGATGGTTAGCGGCAGCCCTTCTTTGCCTTAGCAGCCAATTTGTATTTTGAGATCCAAAGCATTCCACTTCTGCAGGAAAAAGGGAAATCAACCTGGTTTATTTCTTGCCTCCTTTATATTTCTCGACATCTCATCCACACAGTCTATATCTGCTGAATACCTTAACATGATTTAGTACAGTCTAAAGATAAATAGCATCTGGGTGAGGGAGTACATAGACCTTACCCAGTTTTTAATAGCTTGCACTTGTCGTTGTAAAGTTGTCCAATATATTAATCTGTTACCAAGTAATCTAATATGTGGTTTGCAAAATCATGCCAGAAAAAAATGATAAACAACAGAGCAATCCCATTGGTTAAAAAAGTACACTGATTTAAATCAAGGTGCTTAAGGCACAGTTTTTTCAAACTTCAGGAAAGTAAAAAGCTTTTTTTTTCTCTCTATCGAGGTGTTTGATGGATGTCCACCCAGGGTGTCCCACTGATGCCGTCCAGGGGTAACAACCTCATTTACTCATCTGGAAAACAAAGAAGAGAAGCGCTATTCCCAACACCTGCTTGTATACGTTTTTCTTTTTCCAATCCAGTTTAGATAAAACAAGGCAATCAGAGATGGCAGACTTCACTCCATTCATGCAAATATTGGCAAGTGTGGAAACACAAACAAACACGCAGAGCCACTAGATGGCAGACTTTACCCATTTGCGCAAATATTGGCAAGTACGGAGCCGCTAAAAACAGTACTTCTTGCCCACTCCGTGGGGTGAAGTAACAATACCATGGCCAACCATTTTGCGCGACAAAAGCTGCTGTAGGTGTTACTACTGCACTGTCAACTGTTGTCATGGTTACTGCAAGAAGTGTTTAATCCTACCCCTGTATAATCATAACCTTTACTATCCAGTTTTGACACTATTACTTTGTTTCAGAAGTTTCAGCATCTGGCAAGAATTATTGACAAAACAAAAATCCTTTCTAGCCACAACCATACTGTTGTTCCATCAAACTGTGCAGAAACAAGTAGATCGGAAGGATCTAATAGCTGCGACCTCGCCTAGCTTCCATCACGAGACCTAGTGTCCATGACTGGTGGTTTCTTGTACAAGTGTGATGTTGAAATTGGCAAATGACCTTGAAAATCAATAGGGGACTCTTCCTCTGTACCAAGAAGCTTGTTCTAAGATGTAATAGCCATCCATCAAGTTAAAGTGGAGTTACGGTGCGAAAACAGTGAAATCGGGGCAAAATCGACACTTTTTTGACCGGTGTGACCTTGGGATTCGACAGATGACCTTGAAAATCAATAGGGAACCCCTTCTCTATACCAAGAAGCTTGTTGTAAGATTTCATAGCCATTCATTGAATTAAACAGAGGGAACACCTCCTGTATGCCTAGAAGCTATTTCCAAAATTTCATAGCGATCCATGAATTCTAACTGGAGTTACAGCGCGAAAACCTGCAAACAAGGTTGTGACCTCCGTGAAGTTGACCTTTGACCTCGACCTTGCGCATGGACATCACTTTGGTGAAGGTCAATAACTCCTGAAAATTCCATGATGATACGACGACAGGAACATGGTGAAAAAGGTGTCACAGACAAAAAGACAGACAGAAGCGTTCATAGAGCTGCTTGGTCGCAGCTAAAAATGAGGTGGGCAGCGTCTGTCGTAGGAGCTGTATGGACAACCCACAAACCCTGCAGCGAGAAATATATTTGACAACCCACAAACACCTGCAGGAGGAGATATGGGGTCTACCCACAAACCTCTGCAACAAGAGATATGAGTTCTACCCCCAAACCCTAGCAGCAGGTGATATGAGTTCTACCCCCAAACCCTAGCAGCAGGAGATATGGGGTCTACCCACAAACCTCTGCAACTAGAGATATGAGTTCTACCCCCAAGCCCATAGCAGCAGGAGATATGAGGTCTACCATCAAACTCTAGCAGCAGGAGATATGAGGTCTACCCACAAGCCCTAGTTGCAGGAGATATGAGGTCTACCCACAAACCCCTGCAACAGGAGATATGAGGTCTACCCGCAAACCCCTGCAGCGGGAGATATGAGTTCTACCCACAAACCCCTGCAACAGAAGATATAAGGTCTACCCACAAACCCTTTCAGCAGGTGATATGAGATCAACCAAAAAACCCTAGCAGCAGATTTATGCCCACAAACAACCAACTGACACACAGAGAGGGCCAATCCTAACCCATGAAACACATAGTGTTTGGAAAGAGGTTGTGAAGACGTTCATGTAAACAGTCCTCATACATCCAGTATTTGGTGAATGTGAGAGATGGGAAAAGACATTTGGTTTTGAGCTAATGATGGGCAACTCAAACTAATGAAAACTATACAGTACACTCTGATGAGACAAAACGTTACGACCACCTGCTTAATATGCTGATAGTCCTCCACATGCCACTGCCATCTGGGAATACCATTGAGACAAAAGCACTGTATGTACCTGGTCTGTAACAACGTTTTGGTAGGCAGCATGGGTCAAAGTGAAACCCACTAGAGTTTCCAAGCAGAAAATTGTCCACAGCATCAAAATTCCTCCAATAGCAACAGCCCTTTCCCTTTGCTCCAACATTCAGTCCTGATGCTGTTCTGCCCATTGCACGAGTAGATAGGGGCTATGCACTATGTCACTCTGATCAGGTGGTGGCGATGCAACCCCACATGCTGCAGGGTGCGATGTGCTGGTGTATTGTCACACATTCCACCAGTAACTATCAATAAAATTTTCTACAACTCGTGCCAAAGTTGCCCTTCTGTCAGTTTGGACCAGACGGAATAGCCCTCATTGCCTTTGTGCAGCAGTGAGCTCTGGGCATCCAGCACCCTGTCGTCAGTTTGTAGCTTGTCCCTCCTTGGACCACGGTCAGTACCTACTCACCACTGCTGACCGGCAGCACCCCAAAAGCCTTGCCGTTTCGAAGCTGCACCGCCCCATTCGTCTGGCCATAATGATTGATGCTTGTCAATGTCGCTTACATCCTCAAGCTCTCTAACTTCTCTCGCATCCAATATGTTGACTTTAAGAAAAGTTTGCTTATTGTCCAGTATATCCCAGACTTTGACATACGCCATTGTAACAAGATAATCAAAGTTATTTGCTTCATATGGTCACAATGTTTTGGCTCATCTGTGTAATTGTGGTCCAGGTGTAATAGTGCACTGATTATGGAAATGCCCAAAGTAAAATTTGTTGGCAATATGGGCTCAATATAGGCTATGGACAGACCACCGAAAAAAATTGGATATTTCCGATATTTTACAGCAACGACGACCTAAAGTCTTTAGCCGAATTCCAGATGTCAAAATGATGCCAGGTGCTTGGAGGTGTGTGTGTGTGTGTGTGTGTGTTTGAACGAACTAACCTGTATCGCCCAGCGTGCTTGACATGGAGGACATGCGGGCCATAGCTGCAGGGAACAAGAGAAGCTGACATTTAGGATGGGTTCCTCTTAACCAATTATACTTAGTGATTCATTTACTCAGTATACCAACAACCCTGCCCTTGTTTTCAAACTGGGGGCCGGGCGTGGGCGGGCCTGGGGGCATAGTCTTACCCATGACCCTGTCTCCGCAGCGAACATTTCCCGGTTTCATAGTTCCGGGGATCATCTGGCCGTTGGCGTCTACACACCAGCAGACCTCAGGGTTTTTGCTGCACTGCCTGGGCAGGAAGTTTCCCAGATTGTCGCACTGGGGGCGGAACTTATTTGGCCCCGCCTCCACAGCCTGCTGAATGCACGGCTTCAGGGCACTGAGTTCTGGGGGAGCAGAAGATCATCAACATGCAGGAATGAGTGTGACAAGATTTGAGTGTGTGCGCATGCGTTTGTATGAGATAGAGAGCATGACAGAGAGAGTAAGAACGCGTGTCTATCGACAGTGTCAACCGTGTCAGATGACCAAATTGGTATAAGAGAGACTGAAGAAAGTGTTGTCCAAAGATGCCTCACACCGGCCAAATATTTGTAACGTCACAGACACTGTCGTTGTTTGTCTTGTAATTTTCATTGGCTGGATGGACCGAGAGTTTGGTGGTAGTCGCAGATATAGAAAGGTGGCACAGTATCATTCATAAAAAAAATCAATTGGTTATCAAACAAATATACGATTATCATCAAGATGATAATTCACGCAACAAACATTTGCCGAAACTGTTCAAGCATAAAATAATCTGTAATCTTCAAGTCATGTCTTAAGACGCCGCGTGACATACAGTGGGGGAAATAAGTATTTGACCCCTTGCTGATTTAGCAGGTTTGCCCACTAACAAAGAGTGCAACGGTCTATAATTTTAATGATAGGTTTATTTTAACAGTGAGTGACAGAATATCACCGAAAAAGTGGAATAAGACATTGTATGCATTTTAGGAATTTATTTGCATATTTTTGGTCAAAAAAAGTATTTGTCCCCTGGACAAACAGCATGTTCATATTTTGTAGAAAAGCCATTATTGGCCAGCACAGATGTCAAACAATTTTTATAGTTGTTGACAGGGTTTGTGCACATCTTGGCAGGGATGTTGGCCCACTCCACCCTGCAGACAGCCTCCAAATCATTCAGGTCCCGAGGCTGTCGCCTTGCAACCCGAATTTTAAGCTCCCTCCAAAGAATTTCAATAGGATTCAGGTCTGGAGACTGGCTAAGCCACTCCAGACCCTTGATGTACTTCTTCAGCCACTCTTTTGTTGCTTTGGCGGTGTGCTTATGGTAGTTGTCGTGCTGAAACACCCATCCTCCACCCATGTTCAGCTCTCTCACTGAGGGAAGGAGCTGTTGGTCCAGAATTCCATGGTATATGGCCCCGTCCATCCTCCCCTCAATGCAATGGAGTTGTGCCGTCCCCTTGGCTGAAAAGCACCACTGTGCTCGACGGTGGGGATGGTGTTCTTTGGGTTGCACTCTGTGTTCTTTGCCCTCCAAACACGGCGAGTTGAGTTGAGCCCAAAAAGTTCTATTTTGGTCTCATCTGACCACATCACCTTCTTCCAGGCCTCTTCTGATTCATCCAGGTGGTCAATGGCGAACTTCAGGCGGGCCTGTACATGTGCCTTCTTGAGCAGGGGGACCTTGCGTGCCCTGCAGGATTTCAATCCATGACCGCGTGGTGTGTTACCAACTGTTTCTTCTGTAACTGTGGTCCCAGCTGCCTTCAGTTCATCAACCAGTTCCCCCCTTGTGATTTCTCACCGTTCTCATGATCAGGGACATCTAACGAGGCGAGACCTTGCATGGAGGCCCAGACCGAGGGAGGTTGGCGGCAGTATGGTGCTTCTTCCATTTCCTGATAACTGCACCGACAGTTGATCTTTTCTCTCAAAGTTGCTTCCGATTCCCTTGTAGCCCATCCCAGCCTTGTGTAGGTCAACAATCTTGTCCCTGATGTCCTTAGACAGCTCTTTGGTCTTGCCCATGGTGGAGATCTGTTGGAGTTGAAATCTGGTTGTTTGGGAGTGGACAGGTGTCTTCTATATAGGTAATGAGGTGAGGCAGGTGTATTTGATGTAAATAATTAGTTGGGATTGAAGGTGTGTCTTAAAGAAAGACTCACTGGCTTGTGGGACCCAGAATACTTGCTGTTTGGTAGGGGGTCAAATACTTATTTTTTCCTCATGAGATGGTTATCAATTTTTATAAATTCATATGATGTGATTTTCTGGAATTTTCTTTGTGATTCTGTCTCTCACTGTTAGAATTTATATCCGATTAAAATTATAGATCGTTGCATTCTTTGTAATTGGGAAAACCTGCAAAATCAGCGAGGGGTCAAATACTTATTTCCCCCACTGTATGTCTTAATGAACGGCCTTTGGAGAGTGGTTATGCGTGTGCGCTATGTGCGTGTTTTGTGTGTGTGTTTGTTTAAGCACGTGCATGTATAAGGCTGGAAATTTACCTGGCTTCATTTTAGCGTCCTGAAAGAGAACAAAAAGTCAGTTAAATCATTTAAAATTCTTCCTAAATAGAAGACTTGACACTATCACTTTATCAAAACGATGTCTTACCTCAGATGACTCATCAGTCACTAAGGACATGCTGTTCATCGGCACGGGCATGTTTATGCTGGCGGAGGACCCTGGAATTTTGGAAGAATAACACAATAAATAAAAAACACTTAATTTAAAACTACAAATCCAAACAATCTGCACACTAAAATGCTGACTCAATTCTGGTGAGGAGCCTGAAGCACAAAAGTCAAGCGTTTTCCACTTGACACTGTAAAAATACAATGTAAAAAAGTATCTGAACAGGTACAAAAGTGTGAAGCCTTGTTGATCCACATTCCTGCTTCTTATAGCTGAGGTTTATAGTTTTTCTTCTATGGTTATGATCAGTTTGATGGATTTTTTTTTTTTTTGGATCGTAAAGCTGTGGCAAAGCAGTGTAAATGGTTGGAATTTGGATAAAATTAAGGGGAGGTTGATGTCAATGAATATACAATAGATCAGTTGGGTAAAATTAACTGGATTGAATTTAAATAGATTGATAGTACCCAATTATGAGAGAAGCCACAGCAAATGGTCGCTGATGCTAATTAACCAATAGCAGTTCCTGAGTGGAATGAACTGCTGAGTCTTCACACCCAATCCTCAACTCCAACCTAACTCCACCCTGAGCTGGACAATCTGGTTCATGAATTCCTGTCAAGGGGTACATTTCCCAAAAGCATAGTTTGTATATACAGTATCTCACAAAAGTGAGTACACCCCTCATATTTTGACAATTAATTTATTCTATCTTTTCAAGGGACAATGCTACAGAAGTGAAACTTCTATATATTCTAGAGTGGTCATGGTACAATATGTGTAGCAGAGTAGATTTACTGCACTGTCCAAATACCTGAACAGTCTCTATTTCCAAAATGGATGGCAACAAAAGTGAGTACACACCCCAATTGATAATGGTCAACCAAGCAATGAAACGCGACTTGTTCATCATGTTCATGTTTTTGTCTGTTCGACTGGGCCATATGAGGTTGTGTAACATGTTGAAGGGTTAAATTGTGGTGCTTTGGGTGCAATGCTCTCATTCTGGTCACTGGATGGTCAACATGGCACCTCATGGGAAAGAACTCTCTGAGGATCTGAAAAAGAGAATTGTTGCTCTCCACAAAGATGGTCTAAGCTACAAGAAGATCTGTGAAACCATGAAACTGAGCTACAGCACGGTGGTTATCCAGCGGTTTTCCAAGACAAGTTCTGCTCGGAACAGGCCTCGTCAGGGTCGACCGAAGAGATTAAGTCCTCCTGCTCTGCGTCAGGTCCACAAGTTGGCTTCAGAAAACAGACGCAGGAGTGCTGGCAGCATTGCTAACAAGGTTGTAGCAGTGGGATAACAGCCAGTCAGTGCTCAGACCATACGCCATGCTCTGCGCAAAGTTGGTCTGCATGGCCGTCAGCCAAGATGGAAGCCTCTTCTGAAGCTAGCTCACAAGAAAGCCCGAAAACAGTTTCTTGAAGACAACCAGTCCAAGAATATGAACTACTAGAACCATGTTCTGTGGTCTGACGAGACCAAGATAAACTTGTTCGGCTCAGATGGTGTCCAGCATGTGTGGCGGCGCCCTGGTGAGAAGTATCAAAACAAGTGTGTACTGCCTACAGTCAAACATGGGGTTGCATGAGTACTTCTGGTCCTGGGGAGCTGCACTTCATTAATGGAATAATGGATCCAACATGTACTGTGAGATTCTGAAGCAGAACATGATGCCCTTCCTTCAGAAACTGGGCCGCACGGCTGTTTTCCAACATGATAACGACCTGAAACACACCTCCAAGATGACAATAGCCTTCCTGAAGAAGCTGAAGGTGATGGTATGGCCAAGTATGTCCGACCTGAATCCCACTGAGCACCAGTGGGGCATCCTCAAGAGGAAGGTGGAGGAGCAGCAGGTGTCCAACATCCACCAGTTCCGTGATGTTGTCATGGAGGAGTGGAGAATCCCAGCAACAACCTGTGCAGCTCTGGTGAATTCCATGCCTCGGAGAATCAAGGCAGTGCTGGACAACAATGGCAGTCACTCTAAATATTGACACAATGGACACAATTTGGCATGTTGACAGTAAGGTGTACTCACTTTTGTTGCCACCCATTTTGGAAATAGTGACTGTTTGTTCAGTTATTTGGACAGTGCAGTAAATCTGCACTGCTACACATATTGTGCAATGACTACTCCAGAATATATTCAGTTTTCATTTCTGTTACGTTGGCCCTTAAAAAGATATACTAAATTAATAGTCGAAATGTGAAGGGTGTACTCACTTTTGTGAGATACTGTAGTTTGTCCATTCACATTAAACGGGTCCAACTATGTAAGTTAGCATCTGTGATTTCGGAAAACGCACCCCTGAATTGTTTAATTTACAACCGCTCAGATATTTGTACATTTTGCACACAGTTCTTCAGCCAGAGGATAGGATGAGTCAGTGAAATCGGCTGGCTGAGTTCATGTGAGGTTGAAAAACAAGGCAGGACTATTACTTTTTGAGACCCCTAGATTTTCCATCTTTGACTTAACACCAACGCTACTCTGCCCATTCCGGCCCGGCCCGGCCCAGCCTCGCATCCCCCTTACCGGACTGGCGCTGGGTCAGCTTCTGCTTCAGTGAGTTAGCATCGTCCTCCAGAGCGCTAATCTGAGATTTCTGGCTCAGGAGGAAGTAAGCAGTCAGGGCCTGGCCAGCGATGAGGGCACAAGCCAACACGGTGATCCCAGCCACCTTCAGGGCTTTCCTATTAGAGTCACTGTAGGAGACGACAGAGAACAGGAGAAAGTTAGTTTCCTTGGAAGATCCATACCACAGATCCAAGCTGTTTCTATGAGACCCGTGGGCTTTTGGGGGATTTTTTGAGCTGCTGGCGTCACACAAGCAGAACGAAGCAGGATTGGCTTGGCTAGTCCACCAGTACAAAGGCATAGTAAAGAGCAAATCAAATGCTATGTCACGGGAATGTGAACGCAAACTCACTGATAATGTAATCCTCAAAATAACATTGTAGCCCTCGGCTAAGAGTAATTAGTGCCACCAAGAAGGTGATGTTTTACCTTCGGTTTGTGGGTATGCCTATTTGTTTGTTTGTTAGCAGCATTATGGTACTGAAAAAGTTATGGACAGGTTTTTTATTAAATTTTTACAAGAAGTGTGTCTTGGCCCAACTTAGTAATGATTTCATTATGGAAATGTAATGGCTGAAGGAATAGGGAGGCCAATTGTAGCAGCTAGGAGAAAACAGGACCAGCAAGGATTTAAAATACCCGCAAGGAGAAATATAAGCAAAGTAAGAGATTAGCTCTTGGGCTTCCAAAACGAACACCCAACAATACAAACCAGGAAGCAGAGTGAGAGAGGAACAAACAAATAGGGAAAGTAAAAGGAAACTTCCCTGAGGAAATATACCACAAAGAAATTCGCCAAAAATCCCTGACTACAGATATCATCTATCTCAGGGGTGGGCAATCACGGTCCTGGGGGGCCGATGTGTATGCAGGTTTTTATTCCTGTCAATTACCCTGACTAATTGAGTTAATTGATTGCATGCACAAATATAGATTTTCCCAATGATTCGATCAAAGGAAAATGTTTTATGAAGGGAGACAAAACTAGTCTTTGTAGTTTCATGATAATTTAAAGAAATGCGTATGAAACGTCAGATTTCATAAATGGTTTGGCTAATTGAGACAATCAACTAATTAAAGACCAGATGTTGGTGTGAAAACCAGGGACAGATACGGCCCTCGCTGCCCACCTCTGATCTAGCTGTAGTGATAACTAAAATCAGACACTATAGCAAAGGAGGCGTGGCGGACATCTGGCTTATATAGCCTTAGGGGAAGGCGCCGCTCACGCCTGACAAAACAGCTGGGAAAAGAAGTCGATAGTTAAAGAAACAGATGTGGTCCATATACAAGCCACGAAGAAAGTCTAAAACTACACACGCAGCCAGAACCATGACAGGAAATTTATTATTTACTTTTGTAAATAATGTTCATAATAACACTACTCGTATGTGTCCCGGACACGTGGGGGCTGTTGGGCATCGGTAGTGGTATACGCCTACTGAGGGCTCTTGTGTGGACTTTAGATGACCGGTAACGCATCAGGTGGAAGGACAGTATGATACAACAGCAAAGCAGTAGTTCAAATCCCACCTCAGTTTCTGCAAATCTCTGACTCGTTAGCTATAAATGAGAATCAGGAGAAGCTTCCACAGTAAGAATATGTCAGTGGTTTCAAAGTTCAGTATAGACTGAATCTACTCTCAAAGGCTGGGATCAACAAACAATTGAAGGGTTGATTTCCAGAAGTGTGCAATTCCTTTTCATCTTTTTAGAGCAGGAGTCTCCAACCCTGTTCCTGGGGGGCTACCATCCTGAAGGTTTTCACTCCAACCAAAGCAAACCACACCTGCTTTCCCATTTAGAGATCTTGACAAGCTTTTAATCAGCTGAATCAGGTGGGTTGAATTAGGGTTGGAGAAGAAACCTACAGGATGGTAGCTCTGTTTTAGGGAAACAAGATTTTAAAAATTTGACAACTTGTGGGGATCATGTTCCATGTGTTAAGCTGATGTAATCATGATGAAATGTCAGAAATGATGTCTAACTAACATATTAGGAGACCCTCTAGCCTATATCTTGATTCTGGGCCCAGATATTTCAAACACCAGTCTGCGGACTTGACTACTTTCAGAAGCAAATGCCTCAAAATAACAAAAATGAAATTTTATTATTTCAGAGTACTTAAACAGATTATCTTTTTGAAAACAAAACACCACTTTCTTATGAAAATGAACAGGAAATATAATCACACCAGTAGAGTCATTCCATGAAAATGGCACAATTTGAGTCCCTCTCACCTCTTTAGGTGTATTCTATCTATTGGGTCACCAAAATTTATATTTAAACAGCTATACATATACATTGAAATGTCTCCTTTAATACAGTGTAAAAAACATGAGTTAAATTTCATCTTTTTATGAGAATTAATATAGTTTTTTCAGTTGACGCCACCTATTTTGTCATGTCCCCCATGGCCTCAATGAAAGTATACTTTGTAAATACCAAATTAAACTGTAAAAAGAGTCAATAAATTTTGATATAAAACTAAACATCAATTTGTGCTCTTTTGCAGATGATGTTTTTTTTTTAATTAATTGATAATTATTCATTAAAATCACATTATTTAGTTCTGTACCTGAGTAACCCCTCAACCCCGTTACACAAATGATTCTCCCCCCATGAATACAATGGTATGATCCATAATAGCATGTACATCAGGACGTCACTGAAGTCTTTGGACAACAGGACAAGAGAAACAGGCAAGTTGCTCTCTTCTTTTCCTTTATTGTGGTTATTTATCTTGCGATATTGTGGTCGTCGAACTCAATGACTCAACACCATAACATGAAAAAAGATAGAAAACTATTACTTATGAAAAAGGTTTTTGTTATTTCAAGAATATATGCTAATTCTGAATCTCAGCCATGCCATGTGCTCTCTCTCTGGTATTGACTACACAGAGCAGTGGCCATTTTGTGCAAAAATCACAACCCTGTCACACTCAACCCCTTTACGTGTTTGATTGTAACAGGGTTCGTGATTTTAATACTTTGGTTGTTAAGTTATCCAGTTATTTAAATGAGTTGTTACTATATTCAATCAACATTCTTTTCCACATGCATGCTGAATGTGATCTACACTGAACAAAAATATAAACGTACGAACCGAAAATGCTGAATTAAATTGACCTATAATGAAATATGCCCACAAGTAGTGTTTACTGGTGTATTGAATGATTTGTTTTGATCAATTCTGGTGACCCTCATCTCATTGACCACTCACTGTGGGATTATTCACTCAGTGAGTTATTCCGCCCCTGAGCTGCATAGAGTATAACATTGAGTTGGTCAGTCAGCGTGACCAATACACAGGCACTCCTTGCACGAGGGTCAATAAAAGGCCACCCAAAGATGTGCACTCTTGTTACAAGTCACAATGCCACAGATGTCACAAGTCATGAGGGACCGTGCCATTGGCATGCTGAACGCTGGGATATCTGTGACAGTGGTGTCAACACACTTGGATGTGCATCATTCCCACCATCAGCCAATTGAGAAGTTGTTTAGAGAGTCTGGCAGCACTGTGCATCATCCACATGCCTGATGAACACGTGACCACACCCTCACAGGATCGGCACATGCGGCTCCAGCACCTCCGTGATCGGCTCCGACCAGCCACCAGGACATCTGACAAGACCGTTGGACTGCACAACAGGCGGCTATCAGCTCAGACTGTCCGAGTCCACCGACCACACCGAGGTCTCGACCTGACCGCAATCCGTCGCTGGTACAGACTCGACTGGGCCAACAGTCACCTTCGCTGGATGCTTGCACAGTGGAGGACGGTGTTATTCAGCGATGAATCGCAATTCCAACTGCACCGTGCTGATGGCAGACAACACGCTTGGCGACGTGTGGGGGCGAGTGTTACTCTGACACCATTGTCGTGCGTCGGGTGGCACATGGTGGTGCAAGAGAAATAATATGGGCAGGCGTATGCCATGGACAGTGTACCCGTCTACATTTCATTGAGGGTAACTTTAACGGGCAGCGGTACCGCAACGAGATCCTGAGGCCCATAGTCGTACCGTTCCTGCGACTCCATTACGAGACATTCCGGCACGATAATGCCCGGCCACAACACTGCCCGGATCTGCTCAGAGGTTCTTGATGAGGAAAATGTCCCTGTTCTCAATCGGACAGCATAATAACCCAATATGTCGCCTGTTGAACATCTTTGGGATTTTATGGATCGGCGGGTCAGACGTGTTCTCCGGTTCCAGAAAACATGCGCCAGCTCCGAGTTGGGCTGCAGGAAAATGGGACAACATTCCACTGGCCACTATTGACAACCTCATGAACTCCATGGACTGGAGGTGTGCTGCTTTACCCGATGCCGATGGTGGACACACTCGTTACTGAATGCTGTGAACTCTGCCCACTGAGCCCTGGTGGGTGCAGGCTGTGAAAACTCTTGAGTACAGTTAGTCATGTTTCTGTTGCTTGAATATTAAGGCAAGAATAAAATAATAATAGTTTTGATGAAATATTTCCCGATTGATAAAAAATCATTCGAAAAAAAATTACTTTGTGCATTTATATTTTTGTTCAGTGTATGTTCTATGCTTAAGCTGTGAGTAAGATGGCACCAACAACAGCAGCAGAAAGGCAGAGGAAGTATTGGGCACGCCTTAAAGCTGATCCTGAAAGAGGGGAGAGAGACCGGCAGTATAAAAGTATATTTGACCAGATGAGGGTTGGCTCTTATGCCTGAACACACACACACTCCACATTATGTTACATTTGAGAAATTCACCTTATGTTTGACAGATAAAATGTTGTTGTAGTTGTTTTTAATTCAGGTTAATAAAACTCAATTCAACTGCAATTTATATCAGTTGTCCTTCGTATGGTTAAATAATGAAATACAATGCTCATACAAAATCCTATCCAGTGAATTTGAGAGTAAAAAGACAACTATTAATATGTAAAATTGTTTTTGTCCCTTCAACCCCGTTACCATCTTCAACCCCATTACCCTCGTCTCAACCCCGTCACACCTACATGTTCATACATTATTTAAAAAAAATGTATTTAAAAAAATGTTATGTTTGTTGACTTCTGTCTAAAATCTTGAACTATCATAAGGTCATTGATTTTGATGAAAATTCTTCAGTTTAACTACATTTTGATGAAAAATGACAAGAGTGCTTTCATGCATAGGTTCATTTCAGGCTTTGGTACAGCAAAAATGTGAGATTTTATGTCATTTTATGTTTTTGTATTTGCAATTATTGAATTAGTGTGGGGGACATCAGATTAATATTAAAAATATTGCTTTCTTTAGAAATACATTTTATGATCATATTCTATGAGCTTCCATAGTGTACATAACGTGGTTGAAGAATAACAGTGCTCACATCTTAAAATAATGACCAATAATAATAGAAAGCTAATGCCTGAGATGGGAAAATATGTTTTTCTGATAGTTGAATATGTCCTTAATGCTTTGGGATATACATACAAATAAAACATTTTGGTAGAAAATTTGAAAATGTCAAAGTCCAATTTGCACCATTCTCATGGAATGACTCAGTATACTATAATCATGGATGTCAAAAAGCTTCTAGAACAAAATAAATGCAAGATATACACAGTGAAATGGAAGGTAAATGCAGCTGAACAATAGAAACCAATTCCATAAATTGTAAATGGGCAGTACCACCATCCAAACAGGTTTTAAGACTGCATTCGTCATCGATAGGGATGTTGTGTGGTAATTAGAAAGTTCAGCCAAAGAATAAGCAGCTAAAAAAGATGACATTTTGCCAGATTTCTTTTTCGCTTGTTTTCAGCCCATGCTTCTGGCTGCCTGGGTCTGTTTTTTTTTTTAAGCTCTTTTGGGTTGAGTCCAAACACACACATCCTTGCCTGTAGAGTCAGCCATTTTGGTTAGTTAAGGAAGGCACAGTGGCTGCTATTGACCAACCAAGTTTCTAAGCCATGCTTTGATTGGCTGACTGGAATTGTTCGCTTGTAGAAGTTTTAGTCTGGACCTGGTCAGGGCTAGAAGGAGCTTCTTGGGGAATTTACAATTCACTGCTCATTTTATATTGTACTTGAAGTGCTTCTTGGCCAAAATTAGCTTATGTGGCTTATTCCTCATCAATGAAAGAATGGATTTGTAGAGTTATCAAATTCTTTTATGAATATGGACTTCAACACTTTTGAAAATAACCCCGTCAATTTTAGGGTGTCCACTGTCAATGGTCTCCCTGCATTGCTTTAGGAGATTTAAACATAATACTGTCATTATAATTGAAAATTCTCTAATGCATCGTGAAAACTGTACTGTTCCATCTCTGTACACTCCTCAGTAGTTTGTTCTTACAACATTTATGGGTGAAATCATCAGAATATTCATTTGAAATGTGTGAATTTTATCTTGAGACAAAATAAATTTTGCAGATCAATATTTGCAAATAAAAATCTAATCTAATTTTTAATATATATTAAATAAAGCATTGACATACTGCTAATAATTTCAGTTTACACAATGTGGCGAGCCTTGCTATCGGCTGATTCCATGGTTAAAGAAGACCTGACATCATTGTACTTCCTCTTTATGGAGGCTGAGCATGCTGTGAATTAAACAGATATCACCAACTGTGATGGTCGATATTCTTAGCATTATTTGACTCAAAACTTACCTCTCTTTTGGGTGAAAATGTATAACTCCTTTGCCAAAGTTTGAGGTAACTAATCAAGCATAAGAGCTCAATCAACCTTAAGTGCTGATTGGCTCAATCTCTGAAAATAGAATACATCTTTGTACCTTTTGGGGTACAACGGGTCGTCACTGGGGCAGTAACCTCGATACTTCACCTTTTGTGTGAACCTTCTTAGCCCGGAAAAGGTACACACAGACTTAACTCCACAAATCACCCCCCACTCCCAATAAGACATTTTTAACACATTTTATGATGACATCAGCTGTTGCCAGGCTAATACCTACTGGAATTCTGAAAAATTTCTCGTAAAATGTGAAGAGCCTCTCACTAGTTGCATACATTCACTCCATAGTCACGCAATACCTGAAATTTTGCATTACAGAGTGGAATAGAAAAGAACCAAATGAAGGCACAATCTGTGAATTATGCTATTTTGCATTTCACGATTCCCTGAATACTGTTGCAGAACAAAGATAGTACCACCATTTATTTAAACTTTTAAAAATAGTATACATACTTTCAACTCTAGCCAACTTAGGATAATTTTTTTTAGCTGATGATGTTTACGGTGCTGACAGAGATGATGATGATGATGATGATGATGATAATTAATATAAAATTAGTTGTAGTAATACCTAAAGCCGCCATATGCCTCTGAAAAGTTGTTGCACATTTAAAATCTTTCTTATTTGTACATATAAAAATATCACTCTGGAGCAAAAAAAACAAAAAAAAAAGTTTAAGGAATAGAAATCGTAGTCGGTAATAATAGAAAGGATGGAGTTACATCGCAGTTGAATTATTAGGTCAGGTGTCGCGATTCAACGACAACATTTTGAGCATTACTCTTACCCCCCATCTGGTCCCATGTTGACCGATGTTTGAGAGGAGATGAGCGGCTCGTTCTGCCGTTCGGGCATATTGTTGCAGCGTAATTGTTTAAACCTCTGATTCGGTTGAAGTTACTTAGAAATGGACGTCTCCAAGTTGCTCACGGATTTTAATCACCAATGGGTCTAAGTGGAACTGAGAGTAATTTTGATGGGGGAAGTCCCTTACTCTCACATTCCGCCTAGTTTTAATGTCAAAGCCAATCGGACTCCATTATTTCTCGATTTTCTCGTGAGCGTCATCAGTTGACAGCGGCAGAACACTGGAAACATTCGCATTTTGAGTTTGCGGTGCACGAATACATTATTCAAAAGAGATATTTCAGAAATAAGCCCATTTTAAAGTCGATAAAATTTACTTTGTATTCCTATCCAATGTATCTATGTGAAAGACAGTCAAAGCCGGGACTACCGTACAGGTATTCATCAATCACAAATTAAGCAAGTGACAAGTCCAATGACATCGGGTATAAAGATTTTCCAGTATTGCAGGTTGCAGGGCTGAATGAGATCTCCGTCTTTTTGATTGTACTTCGGCATCCAGAACCTCAATTTGTTGTTCACGACTGCACACCTTGATTTTTGTCAGCGTGGAACTCCCAGCCAAGGAAGTCAGCTTAGGGACATAGGTCTAACCCACTACACGTTCACTCATTTTAGTACATAACTATCAAGCAAAGGGATTTCTGCGTTCATATATATATATATATATATATATATATATATATATATATATATATGCGTGTGTGAAGACAAAGGCATACAGGACAAGCACACTCAAAATGTGCAAAGGGATGTGAAATACAGGCGATATTTGCACAGAAAACGTCTGGAAGAGCAACTTTGCCAAAGAGGAAGTCGGGCACATTTACAATAAAAGGATGTGAGAGAGGAGACTCAGACAACAGCAAGAAAATTCTTTGCAAATTTCCGTATGAGGTATCCTGATGTCTTGCACTATATTGATGAAAGGTCTCTTCCAGGTGGTTAAAAGTTCTGCCTCATTTTGAACAGGACTGACGATGAGCCACAATAACCATGCAAGGCTAAATCTTTACATAAGCTGCACTGATTATAAAGCCACCAAAAACTTTTGGCCTTTAAAACAGTTTTTTCCACTTTGTTTCCCTCCAGAATATATGGTGTATCTCTAATTATGATTTACATGAGGATATGGCTGGGGAAAATTATCCCGCCAATTAGAAGATTTGTCTCAGGGACGCAGAATCTCATTAGAAAGATAAACAAAGGTTGTTTTTGTCCTCGTCTGCCAGTCTGTCAGTCTGTGCTGGAATGAATTAGATGAAACCTTGAGGGAAGTTCATACATGGCAACAGTAAGAGGTGATTAGACTTTCACACATCAAGGTCAAAGGTCAAGAGCTCAAAAAAGGTAAAAAATGATGTTGTAGGTGCAGGTATGCACTCCTGTATGTTTAATTGCATTCAGAGCAACTCAGCCAAGAGAATTAAATAAAAGGGAAAAAGTCACTGTCTTGTGAATTATGGCACTCAATGTGTGGCAGTAACCCTCTGAGGAATAGTTTTCGTACTGTTGAATTCTATTTTTCTCAAAATTTTTTAGTGTTATCAGGGATGTGATTTTTCTACTAATTCGCCGAATTCCGCTTTTTTATCTTCAAAATTAAAAAAATAAATAAAATTCTGATTTTTTAGTCATGAAAATCTGATTTCATATCTACAGCATTCCGACTTTTAGTATTTCCGTAACTGAATCGATCTTACGCATGATGCATTCTACAGAACTTCCATTTTCAAATTAGCCAGCTAAGGCACTTCTGGCCAAATGTCATGCTGCGTGGGCAGGGGCCGCGGCGGCAAGTTTCAATACTGCGGAAAAGAAACGACTTAGATATTGCGGATATTCGAGACGACAGATAGCTTGTAGTTTAGTAAAAATAAATAAATTAATTAATAGTCCGTATACCTGTATTTTATGTAGCCCATTCGGCTAGTGGAGTGAGGATGAAGCAGTCTTGTAGCCTAAGTTTCAGCAGCGTGAGTGGTTGACGGATGAACACTGCTGTGTCCCTTTATGTAACTCGTCGAGACAAATGCTGTACATCGTAGGTAAGTTGCGTGGTTGATTCAGTGTGTATCAGTATTCCCCGGGAGTGCGAGTGGGTGCTCGTCTTAGCTCTTTGAAGCACCTTCGCCAGCTCCCATTAACGGTAGTATGGCCAGTCAAACCATAACATTGCATTACGTAAGCTTACCAACAAACCTGATGGACCTTTATTTTCCCACCTCATTTTCGCACACTTTAATATGAAGCATCATCACCCGACATTTTGACTTCGGTGACTGCTGAATTAATTGGTTACTCTGGCCAGCATATGCACGGGTTTTGGTGCTAACGCAGCTGGGCATCTAGCTCCAAAGCTAAAACATGGTTATTTCATCAGCTGCCCAGCTAATCCATGACCTTTAGCAATATTAGCGAACGATACCACTACGACGCGCAACTTTTCCATCGCGTCGTATAAATCAAGGTGCTTCAGGACCTCGACAAGGAGCCCTTCCTCGTAGTTTCACTTTTGTTTTTTCATGTAAATGGAGCGTCACTGGACACCAAATATAGCCAAATGTGGCTGGTTTGTGACACTGTTTTCCGTTGTCTTTTGGCTTATTCACTACGTTAATATGTAACGCATAATATGTAATGCATATTTCCAGGAGTTCCATCAGGATTGTGTTTTTAGACAATAACTGGAAGCTGAAAATACTCACAGAACTCATAGGTGGTTTCTACAGATGATTGGATAAAGAAAAAAGAGTTATTAGTGCTGTGTATCTACAGTGATTATGTTCTTATTTTTCATTTTTGCCATTACGCAGTACATTCAGGGAGGTCTAAATTCATAAAATCCCATGAGCAAGCAACTTTGTGATATGATTTTGGAGTTGACCAAGAAGTCAATGATTTTATTGATATATTGGCTATATTCAATGAATATTATTTGACTTTTATCTGAGTGCAATAGTGGAAGATTAAATTCTTTACAAGCTTGGAGCTTGTGACTAATTTTGACTTGACTTAGAAATCAAAGATTGCATGTGGTTGTTGGCTCGAATATTCACTGGGTAATAATTTTGTTTTATTTTATTGAATTCTTAGTACACTTAGGGCCGGATCTACAAAAGCTTTGCCTGTATAAAAACGTGTGCAATGTACAAACTGATTTACTAACAGCGCACAGTAAGGGTTGCCTCTTTCAAAGGTGCAAAATAGCAGGCCGCATCCAGTTAGTACGTCTGCCACAATGAATATGCAATATGGGGCGTTTACACGCAATTGTGCGTGTTGGGAGGAGAAAATGTAAATATATTAATTTAGCACGCGCAAATTGATTTATCAAACCTCAAAGAAATTTTGCTAATAAAATCTGCGTCTATAGGCTATTTTAACACGTGTCAAAGGGAGGTGCAAACGGTTTGTATGCGTAATCGCACACACATGGCTACGGTTATTGTCGCAAGGAGACATCGAAATCATGAAAGGAGACGCAGAGAACGCATTTTTCACCCTCGCGTGAACGTTTTTGGAATGAACGAGGAAAAAATCATTAAAACATATCGCCTATCCAGCACTGCAATTTTGGAGCTGTTGGAGGAACTCAGAGGATTTGGAGCCAGCCACGAGAAGGAGTCACGCAATACCTGCAATGACAAAACTCCTTGCAAGTTTGCTTTTTTTTGCATCTGGGTCATTCCAGCGTACGGTAGCTATTCCAGCTGGGATCTCCCAATCCCATTTTTCAGATGTGCTGTTTGAAGTCCTAAATGCCATGTCGCGCCGGATGGCCAAGTTCATTAGGTTTCCACGCACTCGGCACTTATTGAATGAGACCAAACTAGGTTTTTTGCAGTAGCTGGATTTCCTAGAGTTATAGGGGCGATTGACTGCACCCATGTGCAGCTTGTGCCCCCCGCAGACACTGAGCACGTGTACAGAAATCGCAAACACACGCATTCATTGAATGTGCAGTGCGTTTGTGATGCCAAAGGCATCATTTCCAACGTTGTGGCAAAATATCCCGGGTCAGTACATGATTCTTTTATTCTGAGAAACAGTTCTGTTTTCCAAGTTGCGAGATGGCGAGTTTGGAGATGCCTGGCTTGTCAGCGAAATTTATTTCATTAAAAACAAGAGCATGTTTCACATTGATTCATGTTTAAGGTGACAGTGCATACCCCCTACACCCCTTCCTCCGGACACCTGTTCTCAACCCGACCACTGCCAGATAAATAAGATACGAGACCCATATCCGTACACGGAATATTGTGGAGCGCACCTTCAGAATCCTGAAGAGCAGGTTCCGTTGTTTGGATCGCACTGGTGGAGCACTGCTGTACAGGCCAGAAAGTGGCCCAGATTGTAGTGACCTGCTGCATGCTACGTAACATCGCCAAGCAACACGGGCTGGAGCATGAGGCCATGCCGGAGGAGAACGCCGACCTGCCCCATGTATGGAGCAACAACCCAATGCTGCAGGGGATGCAGACACGCAGCAATCTCATTCGAAGTCTTTTCTATTTTCATTCAATAATGCGTTGTAGATTGCAATACAATGCCGTTCCCTCTGGCTAGTGTGACCTAACAAACTGCAGAACATTGCAAAGTTAAGCAAATCAACATTTATTGAAAAAAAGACTGAAATCACTTTCTGAATTCCAAACATTATCAAACGAAATACTCTTTCACGTCTAATTATGTTAAGTCCCGCAAAATCATATTAAAGACCGTTGTTTCAGTCAGAAAATGTATTAGGCTATAGTCTTAACATTTATGGTGGAAAAAAAAAGCAGTTCTTAATCATATAGCCCTCCCTCTCCGGTGCTCGGCTGCCTAGCTGTCGCTGTGGGACTCGGTCGGACCGCTTCTCCGCCTGGATTGAGGGCAGTCATTGCCTGCATCCCTTCCCGTAGCCCTCTTGCCACAGAATTGACGGCCATCGTCAGGGCAGATACTGCGCTGACCATCTGTCTGCAGTGCGTGGCAATGGCCTGAGTATGGCGCCTTGCCGCCCGTGCCAACGATGACGCCGCTCGCATCTCCCGTGCAATTGTCTGTTTCTTTTGTTCCTCCAGCAACTCCAGATCAATGTCCTCGGGACCCTTTCGAGGCTCTGCAGGGGTGGCGGCTGCTCTGGGGGGATTTGTGGTGGATGGCTGGACTTCTGCTGAAGATTCTACATGTAAAAAACAAATGTTTTTTGTTTGGGATTTGAGTTAAAGGACGGCAAAATGTAACCACAGGAGGTACATTCATTTTTCACTAACTAAATAAATATCTTTTCAGAAAAAGTGTGTTTATACAGTATTATTGTGCGCCTACCTTGTTCTGCTGTTTTGTCCAGTGTGTCATACCCGGCAATTCCAGTGACTTGCGTCTCGCAGAACGTTAACTGCACCTGTTCCTCAATGCTGGTCAAAGGCATCTCATTCACTGTGCCCCCACCTGTTTTCTTTGCAATGTTTTATTATACGCCAATTTTTCTTTTTCTTTTTCTTCGGATATCTTGATATCGTCTTTTCACTTCATTCACTGTATCGTTTTACCCACAGCATTAACTTTTTACAGATTTCCGCCCATATGGCGTTCCTTTGGTGCGACAGTCAGATTTCTTTGCTGTAGCTCATTCACGTGTTTATTGGCTTCATCTACCAACACCTCTAATTCCATAGGGTCGAATTTCATTTTGCGCTTTCTTCTCTCCAAACTCTCCATGCTGCAAACCATGAAACATGCAAAGCCCTCATTTAAATAGGGTGTGTCCAACACGTTTGCACCTGTTGCCATTTGCGCAATCACTCTTAGTAAATCACCTGCAAACCGCGGTTCAGCCCCACACGCAAAATTCTAGATTGCACGCGCAAATTAGTACACGCAAATTGGGATCTTAGTAGATCCGGCCCTTAGGGCACTAAAAATCACTAAAACCTAGGAACTTCGGGGGGCCCGTATCCCCCCCACCAGGGCACTGCCCTGGACCCAGCTGGGGGCCGCCAGCTAAATTTTCAGATAATTTCACTTCACCCAAATCACATCCCTGTGTTATAGAACTGTTTGAAAAGCAGATGTTTTGCCAAAATTCGAGGTCAGTGGTCTAGACCTTAGCTGCTTTGAGTTATCCCTAGTGATCTTTACAACACCATTGACAATGATCAAATCACATTTCTGTGACTGTAGCCCTCAACATGTAAAAAAATAAAAATAAAAAATAACATGGAGGATTTAAAAGGCAATGGGGTAGTTCCGCATCAGCCAGTCCTGGGGATATTATGGTAAATGGAATCAGAAATTTCAGCAAGGAATAAACACTATTGTCAAAAATATTTCATGAAGTGACATTACCTCTTTACTCGGGTAGGTTTCTTTATCCCCTGCCGCAAAGTGCACCAAGTAATATTGGATTGGGGTCCGTCTGTCCGAGCCACAATAGGGACAATATTTCTCAGAAACTATTATACCCAGATGCGCAAATTCTTTTACTCTGTGCTTTAGTTACTCATGATCTATATTGAGTTTGAAAATGGATGAAGTATTTTTTTATTTTTTTTTTACAGTAATGGCCCTTGATCCTGGTGGGGGATTGTGATGCAACTGTCGTCTTGTTTTTTTTTTTTTAACTACCATTGAATTCTCCAATGATAGTTCCCAGACATTCCCTTAGGTCTACTCTTGAGCTATTCCTCATTTATAGTGGTTTATCAACACTTCTACCGTCCCAAATTTTACATCCATTTATTTAGCTCAGGCTTTGTTTTTAAGGTTGTATATTATTTCTGCATATACTTAAGGTCTCAGGAGCAACTGCAGGACACGTTGCATTTCTTAAAATGATCTGTTTTTCGTAATCACAACCATCAAGCGATTCAAACAGCAAGCATAGGCTTCAACCAGCAATATCTGCAAATTATAAACTACGTGTGAAAGCATTATTAAAACGTGACAAACAGGTCATGACAGACATACAAGTGAAACAGTGCTAGATGAAAATTGAAAATACAATTGATGCATGTGTGACATCAGTCTGGGGGAATCCCACTTCTTTTAACTGTACCTAAATCTGTGTATCTTTACACATTAATTCCCAGGTTTGACATACTGAAAGGAGGAACTGCCCATGAATTTCCCTTGACTGATGAGATGAACAATACCCTGCTTGTCCTTCTCCACCAGTCCATTCATCTCCAATAGGCAGCTTAGGTCACTTCCACTTACTGGCTGCTCTACGGTCAACACTAACTGCACAATATTCACAATAAGGACCAAGTACAGGTGACCAATCAAGTTTCATCATACATTATAAGGAAGGCATGCATACAGCAACAAGCAACCATTTTGTCCCATTCTTCGTCTGAAAATGCAGCTGAACACTCAGTAAAGCCACTCAGACACAGCAGAACGCGACTGACACAAAGTAATACGAAACTAACCCTCTAAACTTTAGAAAGAGAATCAACTGCTTAAGCACCATCAAAAAATGAAACTGAAATCAAAAAGAGCAATTTGCTTTCCGTCGAGTGGTTTTTAGATAGTGGTCGATCAGGCAGACTGGGAACTCATTTTGGAATTTAAAAAACTTAACCGGTCAGCTTGGTTGGAATGTAACTGACCACCCAAATGCATTTCACCCATTATTCAAGAGTGCTTACACTAACGTTGCAAGTGATGATGCCACCAAGGCAGATGATTAACAGACAGGGCAGTACGCATGAACCTTGATTGAAATTCATTCTCATGTTACCACAGAGGACATTCAGCCAAGATAAAAAAATGACAGGGGGTGGTTATGAGCGCAGAACACAGCACGAGCAAGTCATTTCTCCAGCCAAGTCAAGGACACCTTGATACCTTTGACCTGACCTCCTCCACTAAGCTAGTGTTCCACTGGGGTAAAAGAAAGATTATCCCACCCAGTCACCACATCTAATGTGCTTACAGGACATCTTGGTAGTTCAGAGAACTTGGCGGCTGCATTACAGATGTGGTACCAAAAAAGGGCACATCCAACAAATCGTTTTTCACAAAATGCCAGCTAAGTCAATAAGTGACTTGGTTCTCAACTTCTGTAGCCTATGGCTGGTGGACCATGGGCTGCAGTCTATGACCTACTCGAGCACGAACCTCAGGAGCTCAGTGACATGACTGAGGATAAAGACACAGGACATGGAGGAAGTGGAAAGGATTTTTTTTATTGAGGCGCAGGAAAATAAGCAGTTTACAGACGACGTCCACGACGTCCGCCCTTTCTGCGGGTGCTGTCCGAGGGGATTGGGGTGACGTCCTCTGCAAAAGAAGCGCGTGCGTTAGTGCATGGTGGATTACAGAGCAACGACTAAATCTTACCGGACACTTCAGAAAAACGTCTTTTACAGATTCAATAGCGCCAAAAAAAGTGTGAGGGCCATGTCATGGCAAGACACATTATGAAGTCAAAGTATGCATGCAGTTGGAAAGAGTACACAAAATCAAAAGATAAAATTGGATAAATAAACAAGACACTTAAGGTCCATATTTGCTAAAAACTCAAACTTTCTGCAGGAGCACCTTATTAAAAATAACTTTAAAAGACTTCTGAATGTAAAAATGTTGAGGTAAGGACAGAACGACAGTGAAATGTGCCTGATTGACATATGTGCGAGTGAGTACACTGGGGAAGGTCACCAAGTGCAAATGCCTGTGAGGTTTTCCTACAAGCTCCGCAACCGAATGATCATCAGAACACTGAACTGGGCTCCAAATCCTTTTCCACTGAAAAGGGCCTCTAATGCCCCACCACATACGTGAGAGCAGACTCATCTACTGAACTCATTTACAATTGGAATTAGGCTAAAGCCATTTACACATTTAGTTGCGGACCCAGGCTGGCTCATTAAACGTATTCAGGAACCATAACCACACTGGCGCATGATACTCCATTACCGCTAGAGTTGGAAGGCCAACAAATTTAAACTATAGCGCCGGGTCCTAACCGTCGTGAATGAGCAACTCCAAATTACAACATGATCCAGTACCAAATCAGAACCGTATACAGCACAAGTAGTCACACTTGCTTTTAAAATGTACTTTAAACATACTCCAACAAAGTGATACTCAATCACAACCACATTAACTCACTGTTATAATAATGGTAATGTAATTTTTTTTCATAAAGAATAAAAAAAAAATAAAACCAACAACTTCAGACTGTTAATCAACTTCATGCTTCAACCTCCAAAACTGAAATGTTCTGCTGAACAACAATGTGTTGCTGATTTATAGCAAGTGATACCAAACCCCGCACACATCATGTGTTCCCTGATACAGGACGTGTTCCGGAGGGTTCTGCTCAGTCTTACCAATGCGTCCGATCTTCATGCCGGATCGAGCCAGGGCCCGGAGGGCAGACTGCGCCCCTGGTCCGGGAGTCTTTGTCCTGAAATCAAACGACAGTCAGAAACTCTAAAGCAGAGGGGGCCCGGCCTCGTTTACCTGAACAGGGAGATGCGCTCATCCTGCCAAACCCACAGATGCTTCTAGAATAATGAACAGTATGTAAAGGACAGCCGCAAGACAGACTACAGTGGGGATTACATTAGTGGTCCTTCAAAAGTTCAGGATTCATTATACCTCCCACAGACAGGAGGCTGTCCTCACATTTAAGAGTTCAGTTCTTGGGTAACACAAAAATATGAATAAATAATACATTTTATTTACAGGCCCCTTTCAAGACACTCAAGGTCACCACACAAAAGCCAAATAATTAAAATACATTGCAAAATACACACACACACACACACACACGCACACGCACACACACACACACACACAAAGAGAAGACAATAAAGGAATACACTATGAACAAGAAGACATGGTCAACAACATCCCCCGCCAAAAAGCTTCTTTAAAGATACCATAAACAGAGGCTCCCAAAAATGCCACAAGGGCAATACCTGTGGGAAAAATTACCATGTGCTTCTTATTTTCAAACTCCATCAAGGCCTTTTTGGTCTGAAGCTACACACCAAATTTGGTTGTCCTATTTCCAATAGTTCCTGAGAAAAGCTGTCCCCTTCATCTCGGACGGACGGAGCTCAAATCTATATCCCCTCCACACTTCGTGACGGGGTATAATAAAAGCAGTGCAAAATCATTTAAAAGAAAGAACCGCAGGCCTAGAGTGAATACACCTGTCTAAAGAGGTGAGTTTGAAAATGGGGAGAGAGACCGAGTTCTTGATTTCATGTGGGAGAGATCCAGAGGCCGGGGGCCCCGAGTGGCTAAAGGCTCTTGACCCCATAGTGACTAAATGGGCGGGTGGAAGAATGAGTTGGATGGATGAAAAGGACCTGAGAGCGCAGGAAGGTGTGTTGAGGTGGAGGAGTTCAGTGAGGTGTGTGGGAGCGAGGCTGTTGATTACCATTAAAGTGAGGATTCAAAGTGAAGAGTGAAAGCGAAAGCCACTGATCACACTGATTTGTGCCAATCGAAAAGGGCAAGACCAGTTTGACCATTGGGTAAATCATGCACACTCATATTCAACATTATTCCATTAAGATGCATTAACTTAAGTGCAGAAATTCTCAGCATCCTTCCTCATGTGACCTCAGTGATGGCATCAGAGTACATACTATGTGCGAGTACACTTTTGTGCTGCAAACATGCAGCATTCTTAACGAATGCAGTACTCCCTCTTTCTCACTGTAAAACCCCCACCCAAGCTTAAAAGTTGGAGGAGCGCGCACTAGCTTGCCTTGCTACACTGAGTAGCTTGTGTGTGTGCAACCGTGTGTGTGCATGCATTTGCCCAAGTGTATGCATGTAGACAAAACTGTATCCCTGTGAGGCTCTGAGTTTACTATGTGTGTGCGAGCGCGCGTGTATGGGTCTTTCCGCACTCACATACCTCAGTCTGTGTGTATGAACTGTTGAAAGACCCGTTGACCCCTGAAGCTCGGCGTTTGATATGCGTTTCTGTGTCCTGACTGACCCGTTTCCCCCTGTAGCTTGGAGTTTGATGTGTGTATGAGTGAGAGTGTGTGTGTGCGTGCGCGCGAGTGGTGTCTACATTTGGTATTCTGCAGGTGTGCACATATTTGTGTTTGTGTGTGCTGACTGACCTGTTGCCCCCTGTGGCCCGCAGTTTGATGTGCAGGGCAGTGATACCCAGTTCCTTGCACCTCTGGGCCACATCCTGAGCCGCCAACATGGCAGCGTACGGAGAGGACTCATCTCTGTCCGCCTTCACCTTCATCCCACCTGTCACGCGGCAGATCGTCTCCCTGGAGACATTACACAATTAGCAGAGCTTACAAAGATGGCTCCAACTCCTGAAACACATTCCATCACTAGAGAAAGGTGGTTTTGGGACATTACAGCATTTAGTCCTGGTAGTTTAACATTTAAAAAGGATTTAAGCATGAATTTCCAACATGGATAATGAACTCTGTGCAAAGTTTTGATGAGAACATCTGTATCCACAGCATGAACCAGCCATTGCTCACTGTTCAGAGGGGGCTGGGATGAATATGGACATTTCTCTGTACCCCAGACCGATTTAAGACTCAGAGCCACTGACAGACACTACCTTGCCCAATGACTGGGGAGGAGGACATATGCTGTTGATGCTTCATATTTTGCAACATATTACTGCACAAAAACATTCTGATTAGCACTGCTCAAGACTTGTCAGGGGCCAATCCCCAGTATGGTGTTAAGGGCCTTGCTTGAGGGCCCAAAAGCTGCACTGATGGATACAATGGGACTCAAACCACTGTCCGAATGGAGATCATTTTGGTCACAAAACTAAGAACCACCACAGCAAATCCAGTAGGTAGCTAGAAGCAGCAACACTACTTACAAGCATCTGGATCTGAACACATTTCAGCATCACCAATGAAAGAGCACAAACTGGGAGAGCCAACTTACTTGCCAGAGAGGTCGGTGACATGGACAAAGGTGTCATTGAAGGAGGCAAAGATGTGGCAAACCCCAAAGACGTTCTCGCCCTCGGCGACCTGGGGTCCCAGGCTGATGACCTGTTCTTCCTTCTTCTCTTTGCCCTTACGAGGTGCCATAACTGCTGCCGACAGACAACACACACGAGACGTCAATGTCCTCACTCACGAACTGTCCACCCGCACACTGCGGGAATAGCCGCTACCGCGAAGGCGGGGATGAGGACGATGCCACACAATCAAGGCTGCACTAAACTGCTCGATTCGGTAACGCAATCGGCTTGATTTTACAGGTTTTCGTGCCAACATCATTTGAACATTACATAAGAACAATGTAACGATATTTACCTATGAAATACACACACTATAACGACTTCGTAAAATTTATTGACGACATACACGTAGCAAGCAACTGAAGACGCATTAACGTGGGACAAGCCTTGACTGCAACAGTCGAAATAAGGCCGCTTTAACGCATTACAGAATGAGAGCTCGCCAAGCAAACAAGCTGGCCGCCGTGTCTTTAGGGCCATTAAAACCGTATAAGTTAGATAACTAATAAGTCCTTAACGAAGTATTTTTAGCCGATGTCGACGAAAATAAAGTTAAAAGCGCATTTGAAGAAATAATGACATTACCACCTGGCTAACTGTTAACGTTAACAACATTTATGAGCTTCAACGACTCAAAAGACAAACTTAACGGTTCGCCACGCTAAGGGTGACTGCTAATCATGACCCTTTCAAACAAAGCAGACCAATAAATAAAGAAATAGCTGGCTTGTAGCTGAAATACGACATGCGTTGATAAGGCTGGAAAGGAAAGTTAAATAAATTCGCAGAAGTAGGCAGCCACGCTACAGACGTAGTTAGCCAGCTAGCAGGAACGGACACATCCCAACTCAAGTGGACGAAAATGGTGTTCTGGCCAAAAAGAGGCAAAAATGGTGTGGCAATCGAAAAGAATTCGAATCAAATATTCTTATAACACGAATACTGAAAATCTATCGCCCAATATTGCGACAGATTAAAGTGGATTAAAACGCAGCGAATACATACCTATGTGTGTCTCACAGAGGAGCCAAAACCGGAAAGAAGGATCATAAGCAACCGGTTGAAAGTTCAGCACTGTATCCCGGAAGTGGACGAATGTATTTCTTAAAGTAAATGGAACATGGCATCAACCGTACATCATGCATCGTTTCATGAGTCCTTTCGAAACCTAAAGAAGTTAAGGAGCGTGCTCAGTTCACAGATGAAATATGAAATAATAAAGACACATTGCTAGGTGATAGCTGAGGTAAACAGAGAGGGAGGCAAGAATGTGAAAATGTTAGATTGTGTGGAGGTAAGTTATTTGCCGAGGTTTTGCGGTCCCTAACGTTACACTAGTTTTGCGAAGTCTAGAAACATTTTTGTTAGCTTAGAATTTGCTCAAAGGAATAGAAATTCAGTTTTATCATCGTTATAGAACACTGTGGAGAGAATTCAACGCGCACCATGATTTTTCTTCCGCTCGCCTGAAGTGCACCTATTACTTAGTTTGCCTAAAGAAGTTAAGAACTAACGTTACGTGGCACCTGGTTTGGTCTTAAAAACTCCAAATAGATCTGCCTCGGGTTCACGATCAGGCGAGGTATCAGTTCATATACCCCTTTCTTCGGGTTTGAATGCCCATTTGGCCCTCACGAGAAAATTATATGGAAGGCTGCCATTTCATTCTCACCTATACTAATGGTTCAGGTTTCATATTCCCATGGAAAACTGAACCTGAGATATTTTTTTGGAATGAAAGGCTTCATGTAGTGTCTTTAATTTGAATTTTTGTACTTTTGAAACAATCAAGATCTGTTGATAATGGTATACAATCTGTTTATGGAATATTTTTGGAAAGTGCAGCGCATCTCAGTGCATTGTGAGGGTCTCCGACCGATTGATGCCTGCTTAGGAGGGATGACTTTGAATTTTGATGTCACTATTTTTTAATTTTTAATTTAAAGATCTATTCTTTCCTGTCATAAAATTTCCTTAGGACAGTGGTAGTCAACCCTGGTCCTGGAGATCTGCAGTGTTTGCTGGTTTTTGACGAAAACCAAACTCGGCACACCCTGTGCTATTAGCTTTACTCCTGCACTAAGGAAATAATAAGCCAATCAATCAATTACCAGGAACTATCCAAAAGACTCCTAGAGCCAATTAAGCAGACATGTAGGTTGTGACAGCAGTCTTCGTGGAAAACAAGATTTGTCAGTGTAGTTGGACATTTAGCATAGTTGTAATGCGGACAAAGTCTACATCAGGGGTGGGCAATCACAGTCCTGGAGGGCCGGTGTGTATGCAGGTTTTTATTCCTATCAATTACCCTGACTAATTGAGTTAATTGATTGCATGCACAAATATGGATTTTCGCAATGATTCGATCAAAGGAAAATGTTTTATGAAGGGAGACAAGACTAGTCTTTGTAGTTTCACGATAATTTAAAGAAATGCGCATGAAATGTCAGATTTCATAAATGGTTTGGCTAATTGAGACGATCAACTAATTAAAGACCAGACGTGGTGTGAAAACCAGGGACAGATACGGCCCTCGCTGCCCACCTCTGGTCTAGATGAAAACTCATAGGGCAGGGGTCGCAAGCCCTGATCCTAGAGCCACAGGGTGTGCTGAGTTTGGTTTTCTCCACCCTATTTAAACATCAGACACCAGGTGAGATGAGGTAAGCGTGTACTCCACTGCTTTCATTCATCAATTAAGTGCTGAGTAACGTCAAAAACCAACAGACACTGCGGCTCTCCAGGACCAGAGTTGACTACCACTGCCTTAGGTTATAGAAGCTATGCTGATTATTAAAGTTTTAAGAATATTGATTGTAAGATGGCATTGTAGTTTCAAGAGTTTTGGCTTGCAATAGCATAACAGAACTAGGGAAAATGCACCAAGATGACATTTCATTTTGGCTTGGAACAAACAACTGAAAATCAATTTGTCACTTTACACCCAGTTGGTACGTTTAGTTTTGTATTCCTTAGATTTTTTCTAGATGTTGAGGTATTCCCTGTATTTGTTATCCTTTGTAATGTGGTCTGGATGTAGTGCAGTTTATTCAGAGAAAGTGGTTTTTTTTTTTTTTTTTTTTTTGGAGATTCTGCACTGCAGGATCTCTGGAACAAGTTTCGGAACGTTGGAACATGTGTACACACTAATGAACTAGGCGACCGTGGCTCCTTGACCACAGTTCCTGATCATTTCTTTGGCGCCCTATGAGTAGTTCAGGCATGGTTAGATCATGAATTGCATTCCAACAGCCTGTCTGAATGTGCCTTATGGCTTGTCATTTTGGAACACTTTTTCTAAAAAAAAAAAAGATTTTTTAATGCAATTCTTTATCATAGGTATCTCTCTAGTAAATCCTTTACTGAATCACCAGATCCCTTGGAATATTTTTACTTGGGATACCTGTCTAGAGCTTCAATTTTCTCTATCGCTCGGTCTGTCTATCAATATACTTAGGTTCACCTTGGAGAAATAGAAATTACCTAGACATGTTTGGGTATTGCCTCATGAAAATGAGGCCACGCATGTGGTCACTACCTGTATCCACCCAGGTCAAGGGCAGCCCAAGTGTACGACTACTTGGGGTTTAGTTTTTCTGAGTCTAACTACGGCATTACATTTACCAGCACACTTCTGCCATAAACACACCCCTCACTTATGCCAACGGTTTAGGATCCAAACCAGGGGTGTCAAACTGACCCGTAAAAGGGCCAAGAGGCTGCTGGTTTTCACTTCAACAATGCAGAGGCACACCTGATACAACTAATCAGTTGTGCAGGCCTAGATCATTTGATTAAATCAGTGCTTTCACGTGTGCTTCTGCTTGGTAGGATTGAAAACCTGCAGCCTCTTGGCTCTTTTATGGGTCAGCTTGACACTCCTGATCCAAACCATGGAGTCCATGATCCAAACATTGTTGTTATGGGAAATCCATGGTAGACCACTAGAGGGCAGTCGTGGATTGGCAATAATTCACATGCTCCGTGAACCGAAAATTCACCTGTAACAGCGAGCATGTTCCATGACGACACCTTAGATATGCTGCGGAAAACAGACACATACATGTACGAAGGATTATAGCAACTACATTTAGTGAAATATAACATGTCAGTGTGATGTGTTGGGATTACAACCAACTCAAGCTGCCTTTTGTACAAGTTTCCGTAGTGTAGTGGTTATCACGTTCGCCTCACACGCGAAAGGTCCCCGGTTCGAAACCGGGCGGAAACATGTAAAAATTTTGGTTACATGACTATTTCAGATGAATTCCAACAATGAGACCTTGGTCGTCAATCATCATAGCATTGCCATTTATTATCACAAAATTAACCCATTTTAGCTGTAATGCCGGTATCATTGGCAAAAGTATGTGAACACCCTCTCACCAATGGCTGCATTCCAGAATCATGGGTATTAATGTCAAAATGATGCCCTCTATATGACTGTCACAGCCTCCACTTTTTTTGGGAAGGCTTTTCACTAGGTTTCAGAATATTTGAATTTGCTCCAATAACTAGTGTTGTTACCTCCGACCCTCCTGCTTCGAAGCTCGTGTCAAAGTATGAACCAGTTCAAGGCGAAACAAATGTATGGGTGCTTGGTTCGTTTGCCGCTGATCACGTGATCAGCGACTTCCGAAGCTTAGCTCCAGCTCACATTCACGTGACCGCTTCGATTTGATTCAAAGGTGCGCGAAACAGGGCGCGCGCTTGTGGGTTTGAAGTCATCGAAAGCGATGTTGCGAGTCAGGAGAGTTCATAGCGAGTTAGTCGCAGCAAAGAGCAAAAAATTATATTGGAACCTATTGCAAAGAGAGGTCGCTCTGAGACGTGGGAGCACTTTAATTTGATTTCCCCGAACAAGGTTGGCAATAGACAGGCCATAATTTTTATTACGCAAATATGGACACAATTCAAACAGGAAAAACAACTGTTTTATTTATTCAGGAATCCGTGTATTTATTAGATAATTTATTGGTTCAAGTTTTCATAACCACGTTCAACCCACAGAGGCTGGGCCAAAATATACTGGTAGGCTCTTTCAAATATACTGCACTACAAGTTTTGAACAGCAGAGTTCATAGAGTTTGAGGCATTGAATGAATGAACCTTTTTCCGATACAATCGGCTGGAAAGCTTCGCTGGTTCAGAAAGCTTCACTTTGCCATCACTACCAATAACCATTGCTGACACTGAATACTGGTTTTTGGTAACTAAGCCTGGTTTACCAGTTGATTTTGATGGTGTTTGACAGGGTTGAGCTCTGGCCTCTGCACGACGCTCAAGTTCTTCTATCAATCATGTATGATTTCAACTTTCTGCATGGAATATTGTAATTTTAGAACAGAATAGGGCCTACACCAAGCTACTGGCACAGTATATATCTAGAATGTCACTTTATGCAATATCATCAAGATTTTCCTTCAGTGGAACCGCGAGGCTGTGCCTGACTAATGGAAAATTGGCCCCTGATCACAGGAGATGAGTGTCCACATACTTATGGCAACGAGTGTGGAACATAATTATTTTACCTCACAATCGGGTCATTCCATGCCAAATGTCTGAATGGCTCCCAGTTGACCATCTCAGATTTTGCTGAAAAAATTCCAGCGGTGCACTCACCTCCTAATAGGGGAAATCCAAAATTTTAGTTCTCAACTCCTAATAGTTTTGTCATAAAAATGTTTTTGCAACGAAGTTTGGCCCTTTTTGAACTGTGATTTCTGAGGAACCACTTTCACATGGCTATGTCGAGAAAAGTATTTCAGCGAAGTCCTTCAAATTTTCAGGGGTGAAAATATGCTACTATAACTTGAGGAATATGGACTTATGAGGCTGTTCCTTTAGTTTATCATATATTTCTAAGTGCTTAAAGTTGCTCGAAAATATTAATCTCTGCTCTGCGGTAGCATATTTGAAGGACTGTAAAAAGCCTAATTTCAAAGACAGGGATTTGGTATTGCACATACAGCTTCCCATATATGTTGTGTATTTTGTATTCCAATTCCGCCCCTCTCTTATGAATAATCTAGAAAATATTAAGGCTTGAAAATGAAAAACAAAATTTTTGTGCCATTTTTAACATTTTATACCAAGAAAATGACACTATCCGCCAACATCAAATTGACATATGATTATTAACATATGCAAAATTTGTGATGTTCTGCTTTATTTTCTCAAAAAATTTTTTTGAAAATATGGTATTTTTTTGAACGCACAGCATTTAGTGGCATCAGGCATATTCAAGCATTATTTTATAAAATGCACGTAGTTAACGATAGCCCAAACTCAACAAAATGCTTTATTTCATAAATGTTAAGTTACACTTGTATTATAACCCATATACAGTTTTAAGATATCTGTTGAAATACTGTAATCCCAACAGCAGTGGAAGATCAAACTTGTTACGAATCATTACTTAAAATTATCATATCAATTAAGATTTACATCCAAAAAGATAATATTAACCTGTATGCTTCAATTACAAGTGATAACTTGTGTTAAGAAGCATTTTTGACAGTCCTGCAGAATTTGAAATAATATTTTAAATGACCAATTGATAGCAGTTTACACAGATAATACACAAATTATTTGAACTCTTTCATGAAGTTTTCAGCTACTTTGGTGTCTTGTTCCTTGTGTGCATATCTACGTACAGTTGTGGTGCTTGGAACTTAAATATTGGTAATGATATGTTGCACAGGTAGCCAGCATAGGTCTTCCCTCCTGGGCCAGAAAAAACTTTCTGCTGGGCTGTGTGGATGCACTGTAACAACCCATTTTGAGAAAATTACACATTTAACATTTGGGACCAACTCAACACACTTTGAAAAAATTTAATGTTGGTCCACCTCAACGCATTTTGAAAAAAATAAATTTTTTTTCAAAGTACGTTAAAAACAATCATCGTGACGCCCTTTGAAAAATGTAATTTAACAAAGATTGGTCAATGGCGGTTTTCGCATTTCACATGAATGTTCTTTGATGACAGCCACAGAGCCCCGCGCATGGAATAAACGGTCCGACTTTAGGCCTTACGTCACGTTTTTCAATGAAAGCATTTTTCTTAGAAAATTTTTAGCCTTTTTTTTTGTTGCCATTTTTAGCTGACTCTCAGGTATTGTGTTTTGTTCCCAGATGCCAGGAAAATGCATAAGTGACATTCAATTTCCAAATTTTTCAGTTCGAGGACGCCCAGATCCCCCACCAATATCACCTCCCACATGCAAATCCTGCAATCGCTCCAGCACGCCCATAGGCTGTAGAAAAAAAAATAATAATAATAATTAGACTAGGCTAACTTTGCCTGATAATCTCATAGTAGGCCCTGTAGCCTAGGCCTATACTGAAATGGCGTTGAAAGGCCCCCAACCCCCTCCAGGTCTTGGTGAAGACGGGGCAAGAGGAACCACTTTTCCTCCATTTTGTAAGAAAGAGTAATCAGTCACATGTAGTAAGAAAGAGACTTTGTTAAGCTATACCATGAACCGTCAAACATCAATTCTCAAACAAATGTAAAAAAGTGAAAATTACGAAAATATGGATATAGACCTAGGGCCTATGTGACAGGTTCCTTTTGTCCGACCCCTCAGGTAAAAGGAACCACCGATTTGGGCAAAAGGGATCAACCAACATTGTCAAAATAATTATATGCTCACATTTTACCAAAATTTACGGGAACTATATCTTAGCCTATACTCTTTAATACATCTGTATGTGTAGGATTAAAATAAGCAGAACACAAGTGGAGGATTCCGCAAATTGGCTTGGCCTTTGGGGGAGGCTGAAAATGGACTATAAGACAAGATCGGCCGACGTCTGAAACATGGGACATCCCCCCAGCGCCCCCCCCTCCCAATTTTAATCAAAGAATCTTCAAATGGTGCATTCTGACACTTGTCATTCGGCCTACTGGAGTTCATCAGTTGTTGCATTTACAGTAAACCTTTCTTTAAATCAAATTCTCATAGGCCCAGTACTATAGCATCTATTGCGCAGATCCAGTGGTTCCTTTTGCCCGTACGAAATCAATGACCAGAAGTTGGACTGAAAATTTTCCATCACCCTAAGAGAGAGGGCGCTGATGGTAGGTCTAGATCTATAACCATGCAATCGCAACTAGTCGGGCTTTTCAAGGAAAAATGCCTAGAATGTATAGACCCCCTATCGAGCGCTGCAATCACGGAAGCTGTTCAAGTCTCTGGACTGAATGCCGTTCGATAACCATCGATACTTTATAGCTAACTTCTATGACATTTTGTACTCCGCACCATCTATAAAGATGGCATTGGACGTTATCTACTAGGTGGCGCTCGCGTATAAAGATTACTCCCATTTTCGCTCACGCACACGTTGCTGTCTAAAGACCAGTCTACAGGTGAACAGATTGAGCTAGCGTAAGTAAAACATATTTTATTGATAGACCTGGTTTATTATATAGTAACAGATTATACGGCTGTGTGTGTGTGTTGCAGTAGACCCTGTGCAGCTGACCGACATTTGGATAGTAGGCTAACTTAGAGTAGGCCTGCCCTAAACAAAGTCAAAGACACGAATTCCAGTGAACCGGCGTGAAATGTCTCCCGGCTGCCAATGGTATTCTATGGCCTAGGCCTCCTAGGCCCTACCCATAAACATTGCCATGCTTTCAGCTCCAAATGCCCTCCAAATGACGTCACTGCACATAGGCCCAGTCTATCCAGGTTTTAGGCAAATGTTTTTTATGCACTATAGGACCCTGGCAGGGTTTCATACGGAGGGGATGGGGGGATAAATCCCTTGCATAACTTGGACAAGGGGGGGTATATCCCCCCCATCAACATGCAGAGCAACTTCTTTAAATAGCAACCGCATAGGACTCGTGTCATGGCCTAATCTATGGCTGGATCCAGGCGCGGGGGGGTGGGGTTCTAGGCTGAGAAATTGCCGAAAATAGAAAAGAATGGACGAAAGAATGAAAAAACTGGCAATAATAGCAGGTCTACACGCAACCAGTCCTCAATACTCACCGTGGCCAGGTGATAACGGGTTGACACGGGTGCACACACACAACGAGCACTGGCTTGGTGGCAAAATGAGGTGCGCGCGCAGAAGAATTATGATTAATATGACACGAAAACCACCGATTTCCTAAGATATGCACAGATTCTCCACGATTCTTCACCAGAAAATTTTTTGTCTATGACAGGACAAAACAGGTGTTCTCACACGTTACGATTTCCTACAACATGACAAGAAAAATTGTGATGAGAGAAAAATTTTCGACACGTTGAAAACCCCACGTTTTTCTAGACAGATTCGTGTCGTGTACAGTCGTGTTGGCCAACCTTTCACACATTACAATAACCACCGACAATACAAGAAAATTTGTTCTGTCTTGTCGTATCTCACATATTATTGTCATGTCGTTCGAAAATCGTGTAGTATGAGGCAGGTTTAACCTAGACCGAGACGACCGTAATCACGACCACGACGAGCCAAATTAGGACTGCAACCATAGATTATGATGACCCTGAAAACGACTACCCTATACGAGGAGCAGCACGACCCCCAATCCCGACGGAAATGTCACAACATGCATGATCCGGTAATTGTATCCCCCGAACGAAGTTTGAGGATACTATAGATTTGGCCTCGTCACGCATCCGCGTCCCCCGCGCCCGCAGAGATTTTCTTGTGAATGCTCTACAGCCCAAATAAGTGCTCCGATTCTTTTCAAATTTTGCAGGGACATGTAATATGGTAAGTTCACGACACCTATTGATTTTGGGTACTCTGGGACCATCTGTGCCCAACTGGGGGGTCTTTGGGGGATACATGTGCTCGGTTGCTGAAGGCTCTAGTTTTGAGGTTATTTTCAGTCCGTACATTTTGCCTTGTATCGAATGGCGCCAATTTCTGCCAATTTTTCGACTAAAACACCTCATTATCCCATGAATGGACGCAACCATTTGAACCTTAACAGGGCCAAAAATTCAAGTTTGTTATGAATTCGGAAGTGTTAAAATAATTAATTATCGAATACAATATAACTATCTGACAGAGGATGTGTTAAGAATTTCATTTTTTATCACCAATTAAATGATTCATCATATATGTATGCACACTTTGTATCAATTTATTTATTAATAAATCAGCCTATATAACAAAACAAAAAATAATTATAACATTTTTTAAGCTGTAAGTTTAGAAACATGTTTGGTCATGCAGAAGCCGTAACTTGTCTGAACAGTTTGTGCATTGTAACAACCCACTTTGAAAAAATTACACACTTTGGAAAAATTTTTCAAAGTGCGTTGAGGTGGACCAACATTTTCACACATTTTGAAACATTTTTTCAAAGTGCGGTGAGTTGGTCCCAAATGTTAACGCACTTTGAAAAAATTTTTCGAAGTGTGTAATTTTTTCAAAGTCAGAAAATACTGATAAATAGATGGAAATAGATATGGAAATGTCCTCACTCTCTTTATACACCACTCTGTGCTGACTATGAAATTGTTGACTCCTCCCCATTGAAGGGCCCACAAGTCTATTGGCTAATAATTCAAAATTCCACCTACAGTGTCCTCTCTGCCTGTTGAATATAAAGACGGGACACTCAGACAGCTGGAGGCACAAAAGGGTTCAGCTTGAACCCAGCAGCTGTCTCAAGATATTATCTTACTGCTGAGTACAAAAGCACTTACCTGTCTATATTGAAAAGCTCCCTGGGACTCCAACAAAGTGACTGTTCTCACAAGGACCTTGGACAAAGCAGAATTGCCAAAGATGAAGAACACATAACAAGCATTGTGGATCTGTTGGATTCTAGTTGGATAAATCCATTTGCAGGTGGTGAGTCCCTTGTTTCTCTGTCTACTGGAAGTACTGCACCAGCAGATGTTGCTGAAGTCCTTCTGAATGCACACACCATTGGCATGAATGCCTACAGAACCTTCTCTGGTGAGCGTGTTGAGAGTAATCCTCCTGTAAAGCAGTTCCATGCACCACTCTCTGAAAACTGAAAACATTCTCCTCAATGCAGGGAAAGGCAAAGACATGCAAAACTTGGAATAAAGAAGTTATCCTCAAAGCTGATAATCGAATATTTGCTCAGATGGTACTGATTGCAAAGAGTAGACAGCTCAACCTGAAGGAGGTATTATCTCAGCCCCTTGGACCCCTTCCGTGGGCTCTTGCTTCACCAGATGGCAATGTGAGAAAGACTTGCAAATCCTCACTTGCCAAGCAACTACTCAAGTTCCCATGTGTTGCTGAATCATTGCCATTAAATTCTACCTGCATAATAGATGGCATGGCACTTGTTCAGAAGCTGAACGGTGATGGCAAGACATTTGCTGATATTGCAGACTATGCCTTGTCCACTGTGCTAGCTGAAGCAAGTCACAGCACCCGTGTTGACATTGTTTTTGATGTATATAATGAGGCTTCTATCAAACACATGGAGAGAGTGGCCAGAGGTGCAGACACAGGCACAGAGGTCAAACAGATCACTGCAGGGCACAGAGTTCAGCATTGGAAGAAATTCCTACAAAGCAACAACAACAACAAAACAAATCTTGCTACCTTCCTGCTCAAAGAGTGGGGCAAAGAACAGTCTAGAACAAGACTCGGTAAAAAGGTTCTGGACAAGGTTCCAAAGATGAGTGTTACAAGCTGACCCAACAGGGAGTGCACAAGGTAGCAGACCCGTCGTCCAATCAGGAAGAGGCTGACACCCGTATGCTGCTCCATGCTTGCCATGCTTCAAGGACTGGTCACAAATCTGTCATCCTTTTGTCTGATGACACTGATGTCTTGGTGATAAGCCTGGCTACCAGTGACGCACTTACATGTGACCTGTTCCTGAAGACAGGGACAAAGAATCGCACCAGTTACATAAACATCTCACAACTCGCTCGTGGTCTGGGTTCACAGTTGTGTCAGGCTTTGCCTGGTTTACACGCATACACAGGCTGGGACACTGTATGTGCATTTGCAGGTCGTGGTAAAGTGTCAGCCCTAAAACTTCTTCAGAAGAATGAAAAGTTCTGTGAGACCTTTGAGAAGGTTGGGGCAGACTGGACAATGACACCTTAGTTGTATGCAGCCTTACAGGAGTTCACATGTCAAATGTACAGCTCCAAGTCCAGAATCACCAACAACAATGAAATGAGGTGTGCACTTTTTTGTGCAAAGAAAGGCATAGAATCCTGGCAGTTACCTCCATGCTCAGATTCTCTCAGTAAGCACTGTCTAAGAGCTAACTATCAAGGTGCTATCTGGAGAAGATGCCTTGAGAACAACCCTGAAGTTCCTTCCCCAGTTGAGCATGGGTGGTCTAGAGTGGACCAAGATGGTGACTTGCAGCTCTCCATAGACTGGTTCAATGTCTCCATTGGTCCACAAGCAGTACTTGAGTTTCTGTCCTGCTCATGCAAGAGGGACTGTGTCATGTCAGTGTGTTGCCAACAACTTGGCCTGCACTGACCTATGCCATGCAAGACAGTGCAAAAACCAGAAGGATGACTTTGCTGATGAAGAACAATCCTATTCCTCTGATGAGGATTCCGACGAGGAGTTTGATTAGTGTCGTGACCTTGCATGATGCAATGTTTGCGAAAATGTCACAAAATTCTTCTTCTTCTTATTTCCTTTATTTGTCATTGAGGGACATTGTACATTAATGGACATTTTACAAATAAAATGCAAATGCAAATGCACCCAGTCCCACCAAGTCCCCCTGCCAAAAGAAGCATGGTACCTGGTAATTAAAACAAAGTTATACATAAAAATGAAAAAACTACAATATATAAAACAGATACTGTACATTACATGTCTGTCTGTAAACCCCCACCTCCTCCCCCACACAACACACATGCACACACACGCCCCCACCCAAACACACACACAAACACACACGCCCACACACATACACATTCCATGTCTATCTGTAACCCCCCTCCCACACACAGACACACCCACACCCAAACATACACTCACAAGAAAGAATGTGATTGACCATGCCCAAAGGTCATGACCTTGACCTTTTACAGTAATGGCAATGTCATAATTGGGGTTACCACACCGGAAAACATAGGAATCCATGTCACATTTGTTATTTGTTATACTGTTTTTAGATTTTCAGCTGTGTCAATGTTCTGCTTAATTTATGCGCATTATTTTCTCAAACGCCATGTCTGATATAAGACCGAAAATCACCCCCTTTAAATCAGATAATATGGGTAAATGATACATTTTCTGAATCCTTAGGGTCATGCCAGTATTTCAGTGTTTGGATTTTGTTTCTCTGATGCTCCCTGGTGCCACAGGATTAAAAGACAAAAGATGACTTAGGCGGAAATGGCAGGAAAATGTGTGTGATTAAAAGTTTGAAGAGCTCCAGGTTTGGCTGTACTTATCCAAAATGTTCACAAAAGGTTTTAAATGAAAGCCCAGAGTCTCCTGTTTAAAATGATACCAAACATAACAAAATAAAATATTCCAATATGTCCAATATAGATCTTCAGCTATGTCAGTGCTCTACTTGATTTATACGCATTATTTTATCTACCTTAGTTTACATTATGTGTGATAGCTCAAAACAGCTACTCTTGTCAGATGGCCGTCATACATCATTGAAAAGCTGAGATTCCAGGCTTTCAGAAAAGGAATGGTAGCCTTTGCCACTTTTTCGGTAACGACTAACCCCTCTGGCTCATGGACTAGGTAGCCTTCTTAGAAAATGTAAATGTTATCGAAAAACGTGGCCTTGCAATACCCTCTATTAAGTGAATAAGAAACTGAAAAAAGCAACTCATTTATGCATTCATTTCATTTATTTTATTTATGCATTTCTTTTCCAGAAAAGGCGCAAGTCTTGCTCAAAATCTACCAGGCAACCAGATGAAGGCATGTCGGCGTCACTTATTTAGGTGCAAATCAATCTGTGGTAGTTTTCACGAGTTAAACATACCTTCAGCAGCGTTTTCTTTTGTTATTTGACTGCAGGCATTTTAAATATTTAGACGCACGCAGGCAGTTGCTCCTCGTGAAACGGTGACTAAAATTCAACTCATGCTAAACGCGCGATTAAGAAAGTTATCCGCGTGTAAACCTTAAAAGGCTTTTGTGAAATCGGCCCAAAGTATCGTTTTTCATGGGAAAAATGAGGTGCGTCCCTGGGACGCATGGATAATGAGTTTACTGCGTCCTTTCTGATTTTAATGCGTTAGGGACGCAGGACGCGTACCTAGCAACATCACTATATAAGGGAAGCTGTATGTATATTACCAAATCCCTGTCTTTGAAATTAGGCTATTTACAGTTCTTCAAACATGCTACTGCAGAGCAAAATTTTTGAGCAACTTTAAGCATCCAGAAATGTATGAAGTCATGATGAACTAAAGGGTCACCTTGTCCATATTCCTCAAGTTAGAGTAGCAGATTTTCACCCCTGGAAATTTGAAGGACTTCGCTGAAATACTTTTCTAGACAAAGCCATGTGAAAGTGGCTCCTCAGAAATCACTGTTCATAATGGGCCGAAACTTGGTTGCAAAAAATTTTTTAATGAGAAAAACTATTAGGACTTGAGAGCTAAATTTCTTTGATTTATCCAATTAAGAGATGTATACACCCACTGGAATTTTTTCAGCCAAATCTAAGACAGTCAAGTGGGAACTTTCTCTGAAATTCGGACATTTGACATGGAATGACCCAATTCCCCAATCCAATTTGATGCCTGTAAATAATTTGAGACTGCTTTCACTAGCTGTCAATTCCCATTCCACCCAAGAACTAATTTATTCCAAGATTCACCATTAGATAAACTTTGGTCAAACTTTGACCATGAAAAATACACCTTATTCTATGAATTTTTAAAAACAGATTTTTGCACCATGTGGAAGAAGCACAGGGCCATTGCTCTATGATATTATCTAAATTTTTGTAATTTTGGCACTTATTGCATTTTTGAAAAAAAAAAAAAAAAAACTTTGTCAACTACATCATGAATGATACAGTTTTGGAGGGATAGGGTGAGTAAAAATGAAGCACTTTAAGGGTTAATAGGTGACACCAATGGAGCTGTACCTAAATACCAGACTAAAAAATGCACACTCCAAGAAAGGAGTGCTCCATACCTCTGTGAGGCACTTGAATAATAATAATAAAAAAGATGTATTTTTTTAGAACTTCACTTAGCATCAATACTGCTTGACAAGAAAATAAGGCTTTAAAATACTTCACATGTATGAGATTGTGGCTCTAAAAAGAAAAGTTGAGTGTAGAAAGAACTTTCGGGGCTCATCGATTGAAATAAAACCCGAAACCATGCCACACCAACAAAAAGAAGCTGTAGAACTGATTCCACCTTTCACCCTCGGAGCCTCGAGAAACAGACATGGCCGTAAGTAGTGTGTGTGTGTGTGTGTGATGGATTCAGAAGTGCTTTCTTGGAAAATAACAAACCGGTATGGAGGGAAGATGGAGAACAGCTGTCAGAGGGCAGTAACTATGAGTGAAGAGGGTCTGAAATGGGCAATCGGAAAAGTTGGGAAGAAGCAACATAGAAGTCTGAATTAAGAGAGGGCTTTGTGCTGTTCACATTCAGAGTGAAGGTTTTCACTTTCAACCTTCTGATCCGTGTTAGAGAGAACAAAGCTACTGTGAAGTATGATAAGTATTCCATGGGAGGCTTAAGGGTCCTTTCAGGAAAGCGAGAAAAGACTTCACCGGAATAGAAAAAAAGAAAATTAAAGATTTTGCACTCTTCCTCCAATTGCTTCGCCATCACTGGTTTTCTGAGAAGCGGCCATCTCATACCTGTTACAAAAATAATGAGCCTTGGTTGTCACTGGGGCAGTACCCTCAAAGGTACAGCCGTTGTACGTTAGACGTGGGTTTTTATTTATTTGTTTTGGGACATAAAAGTACTTTTTAGACCCTAAAAAGGTTCACACAGGTACCTTGAGGTCCTATAATTAGCCCTTCAGGGTATATAAGTGCTCGATGTACCTTGGGGAACAGAAATGGACTCCTGCTGTACCCCTATTTCTGAGAGTGTACTAGAAAGCCAGTTTGTGCTGTTTCACATTGTTACGGAGCAAGGTTAATATAGTTTTGAAATTTTCATTAGTTTTTATTTAGTTTTACAGTTTGCTTTTTTATTTCAGTTTAGTTTTAGTTAGCTGATCAAGTGATAAAGCAGTTTTAGTTTAGTTTTTATTTTGAGGAATTCACTAGTTTTAGTTTAGTTTTTATTTAGTTTTAGTCTTAGTTTTAGTTTTTCAGCTATTAAGAGGAAGGCCTTAATTTGTAGAAGCTGACAAGGATAAAAGAATGTATGACAGCAAATATGTTTTTACCGAGTCCTTTATTAATCCTGTATTCTTTAACCATCATCTTTTTTAACATGTGACACTGATGATACTAATATAACTGGGAAAAAAATTGAATCCATCTCACCCCATACAGTCATCATGCTCAGTTATTTCCACAGCTTTTGCCATGTTTGAGAGCTAACCATCTTCTTTGCTGAATGTGCGCAGGGCAGTTGCTTGGAATTCTGGGGCCCCTAACAGAATATCGGTGTGAGCCCCCGCCTCCGACTTTTCATTGCCACTCTTTCATGACAATATATCATGATGTTATTCATTATTTTTCTGTTTCTCAGTGTTCTTGACCGTGCCTAATGCAATACACCCAATTTTTCCTTTTTTAAAATTAACCACTCAACATAGAGAGTATCATCATGTGAATTATTAGTTGTCTTATTCACTAATTTACTCACCATCAAAAACATATTCAGACTGCTGGTGGTGAGGATCTATTGCTGGGTCAGGTTCAGATAAAGTGACTACAGCTGATTCTGAAGTAGCAGTGCATAAAGGTTTAATTGTTCCATTTCATATTACTTTTGTAAACATTTATAGTTATGTTCCATGGAACAACTGATGAAGAACCAACCTACCGAGTCTTGGAATAAACAGTATCTAAATGGGCTTCCCAGTACCATAGCTCTAAGCACCCAGCTTCATTTTGCTATTGTTAGGAGGAGGGAAAGCTCTGTAAAATTACCCCTCGTGTCAGCAAGACTTATGCCAACAGGCTAAAGGAGCAGTTTAGTTTTAGTAAACAATTAAGGTAAAAGTAATGTCAGCCTTGACAAGCGATTATTTAAGTTACATCTAAGGTTACCGCACTGACTACATGTATTTCGCTAGCCAAACCTAGCGTGTACAGTCTATTACAGCAAGAGAGAGCTGAGTATGCAGTAACCACTCATAAGAACGGAGGAACGTGTCCTAGGCAGCTGCTACCAAATTTTTTGACGGCATATTATGATGGCTGGCGAATGATAACCTTACCGATCTTTTCTGTAGATGATACCGTTAATAACTGAGTAATGTCATTCTTGTCAGGCGTTTATTTACTCAGCTGACGGCATGTTACTTTAGCGTAACGTTAGCAGCTGAATAGCCAGCCTGAACAGCTAACATAGCAAGCTAGTTTAATACTCTCACCTCTCTTTGAAAAGAAGTTTGTAATGTTCTGGACCCCTGCTTTGCTCTTCCTGTCCTCTCTCTGGTCTTCTCCGGCGTCCAGATTTGTGTGCGTTTGTTTGTTTGCTCTTGGACATGATATTCGCAAGGACAATGATCCCTGTTTGCAGCCTTAGTTCGCGACCTCGCCAGCAAAAACGCACAAACAATTTTCCGATACGAGGGTGAAGCATGGATTGAACCATTTTTAAAGAAGGGGGTTACTGAAATGTATTTCATCAATATTGCATGCCTTAATGGCTTTGTTTAAACTCTGATGCATTAGTATTAATATAAGGTAAATCTATGCAAAATAATTTTGTCATGGCGTCTACTGTGGGTCTTGTGGGCCCCAATGGACTGTGAGCCCTTATGACGGCGCTGAATTAGAGAAGTAGTGGAACTCCACTCCGTGCGTTTGCAGCTAGACCCTTTTGGCTGAATTGTGCACGTGAAGCATCATCTTCGGCTGACGCATGCTGCAATTACGGCAGCTAATAGCCGCTATGCTTCTGGAAGCAACCAGTTAACTCTGAACAGGACAGTAATCGAGGGAGAAAACAAAACTATCAACGAAAACGAAGCTAATTTTATCTGCAATTCGGTTTAGTTTTAGTTAGTTTTGTATTGTCCATTGTAGTTTTTATTAAGTTTTCGTTTTTAAAAAAATTGACATTTTATTTTTATTTCAGTTTACTAAATTATTTTTTCACGGCTAGTTTTAGTTTTAGTCTTAGTTTTCGTTAACTATAATAACCCTGTTACGGAGGAGCATTTTAACATTGACTGATTTTGAATTGTGATTTTCTAAATGAAACAAAAAAAAAAGTAGTTGACTAGTTTTATGCATATTTTAATTCCGTATTTTTATCTGGTTTATTTGCTGGTTATTTTGTGGCGATCCCACCTGGGATGCCATAATTATCGCAATTACAATCTCTGATGTCCTTCGTTATTAATTTTTCATTTTTTACCATAGTTTTAAAATATTTACTCGTTGGGTTTATAATCACTTTAAAATCATCACATCTTAAAGTTACATCTGAGTACCTTATGACAATTCCTACAAAGAAATAATAACACTTCTGATAAGAGAACACTTCCCTGTCAGGTATATTGCCTTGATTTTGGTATTGAATGGTGTCACAAAAAATATGTAGTGTCCACAATGGTAGACTGTCAAGCATATATTTATGTAAAGACTTGGCCAAGTGGGATTTTTCTACCCAAGTTGAATAATGCTCATAAGATAAGGTTTATATTCAGTAAAATCAATTCAAGATATAGGTCATTTTGTGCACAAATGAACTCAAATATTGTTTGTAGTGTCCGCAACAGTGCGTAGTGTCTGCAGTGTTTTCCCCCACATCGTCTAGTACTGCATCAACCACACTTCAAATGAATGTACTGTATTTGTATAATATAATTATTAAAAGTTAAAACTAGAGTAATTATCTAATGGCGGAACTAATCCACACCCACTTAAGATATACAGGATGTTCAAAAAGTAATAGTGCAACAAAATATTGGTGGAGTGAGAAAAGTTCTACTGTGATTTATGCAAAAAAAAAAGTTTTACATAATAAAAACCCCAATTCCAATGAAGTCGGGACGTTGTGTAAAATGTGAATAATAACAATGCAATGATTTGCAAGACTCATAAACCCACATTTTATTCACAACAGAACAAAGACAACTTATCGGGTGTTGAAAGTGAGACATTTTACCATTTCATGAAAACTATTCGCTCATTTTGAATTTGATGACAGCAACACATCTCAAAAACGTTGGGACAGGGGCAACAAAAGGCTGGAAAAGGCAAAGGTACTAGTAAAAAACAGCTGGAGGAGCATTTTACAACTAATTAGGTTAATTGGCAACAGGTCAGTAACATGACTGGGTATAAAATGAGCATTTTAGAGAGGCAGAGTCTCTCAGAAGTAAAAATAAGCAGAGGCTCACCAATCTGCAAAAAAGTCTAAAAATTGTAGAACAATTTCAGAAAAATGTTCCCCAATGTAAAATTACAAAGATTTTGAATATCCCACCATCTACAGTACATAATATCATCAAAAGATTCAGAGAATCTGAAGAAATCTCTGTGAGCAAGGGACAAGGTCAATATTAGATGCTCGTGATCATTGGGCCTTCAGGCAGCACTGTAAAAACAGGCATGATTCTGTACTGGAATACACTTCTAGGGCTCAGGAACACTTCCAGAAATTTTCTGTGAACACTGTTTGCCGTGCAATCCACAAATGCAAGTTAAAGCTGTATCATGCAAAGAAGAAGCCATACGGGAACACAATCCAGAAATGCTGTCATCTTCTGTGGGGAAAAGCTCATTTAAAATGTACTGAGGCAAGATGGAAAACTTTTCTGTGGTCAGGGGAATCAAAATTTGAAATTCTTTCTGGAAACCACAGGTGCCGTGTCGTGTGGACCAAAGAATTGAGAGACCATCCAGCTTGTTATCAGCACTCAGTTGAAAAGCTTGCGCCTCTGGTGGTATAGGGTTGCATTAGTGCGTATGGCATGGGCAGCTTACGTATTTGGAAAGACATTATCAGTGCTGAAAAATATACAGAGGTTTTACAACAATGTCTCTTTCAGGGAAGGCCTTGCATATTTCAGCAAGACAATGCTAACCCACATACTGCATCCATCACAACAGCATGGCTTCGCTGTAGAAGAGTCCGGGTGCTGAAATGGTCTGCCTGCAGTCAAGATCATTCACCAATAGAAAACATTTGGCACATCATAAAATGAAAAATCTGGCTTAGAAGACCCAGGACTGTTGAGCAGTTAGAATCCTACATCAGACAATAGTGCGACAACATTCCTCATCCAAAACTCCAGCAGTTGGTCTCCTCACTTCCCAGACGTTTACAGACTGTTGTTAAAAGAAGAGGGGATGCTACACAATGGTAAACATGGGCCTGTCTCAACTCTTTTGAGATGTGTGGCTGCCATCAAATTCAAAATGACCAAATATTTTCCATGAAATGAAACATCTGCTATGTTGTTTATGTTCTACTGTGAATAAAATGTGGGTTTATGAGATTTGTAAATCATTGCATCTGTTTTTATTCACGTTTTACACAACGTCCTAACTTCATTGGAATTGGGGTTTGTAAATTAGAGGATGAGTTTGGAGTGTGTCTGTAGTTATGCATTTATGACGTAATGAAACATCACCTAATTAAATTGATGTGCCATTACGTTTGAAGGTGAGAATTTCAGCTGTTGATATTGTGATGAACAGTGGTTATAAAAAGCAACATTTTAGGAATGCCTCACTAATGTCTGAAAAAAGGCATTTTTCTATCATAAGATATTATGATCTTATGCTTTATATTATAATAAAAGGTGTTTATTTAGCATGTTTTATTGAATATAACTTGTTTTTTTTTCCCCCAAGACATAAGTCATTACACTTATTGCTGTCGTGTCCACAACTTCACAAAATGGATGTGTATGCACACATTTGATGCCATAGAATTCTTAGTATTTGCAAATAGTCCATGAAATTTGAAGCAGTTATCAGGGGAATACCATAGTTACTGAAAATAACACAAGATGTAAAATTAGATGAATTTCAATTTTTACCCCAGTGCCCCTGAAGGTGCAACCTAATCTTGATTAACATCTATGCAGAAAAGTTTTCTAATAAGTAAAAAAAAAAAAAAAAAGTTGACTAATGTGCACATACTCCAAGTATTTGGTTAGCTCCGTAGTAATGCTCATGTAATGAGGTAATTTATTTAGTCATGTAACATATATGCTCATCTCTGATCTCAGAATACCGTTAACAACAGGGCCAGACCTGGTAAAAACTAATCAAATGAATGTTCATAATGTCTTGCATTTGGAATTATTCAGTATGAGAAAACTGATGCGAGGTCTTTTGGGAATTTATTTTTCTTTTGCCATCGTTGGGTTGAACCTGGGCCTGACGGTTAAATACCGTTGGGGAACGAGTCTCCCAGCCACCTGCAAAGGAAATCAAAATCGCTGCCAATTTCATAGACATATAAACATGACTACAAACTGAATTACTAAACTACACTTCCACCACTCGCAATACCCTTGACGGCTGTCAACCACTGGGTATGGAGATGACAGCATTTATATTTTCAAAAAAGTCCAAGCATGAAGGCTTACTTGATGGTCTGTCACGCGGTTGGCACATCTGCCGTTGCGGAGCTGAATGGAGACTTGTCGTGCGGAGACTTCTTTGTTTATACACTGATGGACTTTAAAAACTTATAACCAGGATTGTAGCAAACTTGGATTAAAATTTGTAACCATTTATTGACTTTACCCATAACAACTTCAACAAAATGTCAGATGACATCAACAAAAAAAGGATGACAAAAGATTCAACAATGAGAAGTTTAACAACAAAGATCAACTCCAATCTCAGTACCAAGTGTGATCGCCACGTGCCTGCAACAAAGCAATCACTTGTATTGGCATGGACAGCACCATTCTGTTGAGCTGTTGCTGGGGAATGGCCTGCCACTCCTGGAGAAGGGCTTCTTGGAGCTCTGCCCTCGTCCTGGGCGCTGGAGTGCGTTGCCGAACCCGCCGATCTAACAGGTTCCACACATGCTCGGTGCACTTCATGTCAGGGCTGAAAGGTGGCCATTCCATGACTCGCACACTATTCTGGGCCAGGAGCTGCGGGGTCACGTGCTCACTGAGGTTGTGTGTTGTCTTGCATGAACATGACCTCAGGGTGGTCTGTGATGTAAGGCATGACGTGCGGTCTGATGGCAAGGTCGCAGTAGCAGGCTGCATTAAGATTTCCATTGACTATGACCAGATCAGACCTCCAGCTGCAACGAATGGCACCCCAGACCATCACCGAACCTCCTCAAAAGCAATCCGTCTCAGAATTGCAGGGGGCCGCATATCTCTCACCACGTCATCTGTAGACCCACTGTCTTCCATCGTGTCAGTACAGACAAAATCTGGACTCATCACTGAAGACAACATTCCTCCAGAATTGGTTGGGGACTCGTCTCTGACCATATTCTTCAGCCCAGCAAAGCCTAGTAGCGCTGCACCGTGCATTAAGCTGCATTCCAACATATGCCCTGTGGGCTCTGATCCCTCGCTCTGCAATTCGGCGACTCACTGTTCTGCTGATCCTTGGTCTGTGGATTCCTCGTGTGTCCTTAGTCATCCTGGTGCAGGTTCGAAACCAATCTCTCAGGTGGATGAGGTGGATCTGATTGTCCTGGGCTGAGGTCGTGACCCTAACACTGAGCAGGTTGGGGTGGATCATTGATGCTTCCAGTCTCCTGGTAACGAGCCAGAAGGTTAGAGATTGTGGGTTGGCTTACCCCAAAAGAGGCGATGCAATTTTCGGATGTTCCAGCCATCCACAGGCCAATGGCTTGATCACATTGGGGTCTGGAAAGGTGAGGCATGGCGCACGTAGTGTCTTTGAACAAATGCTCTCGGGTTCTGACCTTAATAACCTCAAGGATTGTTTTAAGGCATTTGACAGCATTGCAAATGTAATCAGTGAATCCGGGTGACGATACATCACTAATTCCTCAAATCCTGCTCCACGGACACATACAAGGTCATGAACTCACGTACTGTTGTGTCTCCTTACTCAAAGACAACTGCATATTAATCAATATAATATCAATCATCTAATTAAAGTTCCACTAACCCAACTATACCATTAGTCTAGTCAGACTTTCTAGTCTAGTCAGATAAGTTTTTAAAGTCCATCAGTATATGTTATTTAAGGCAATTAACATCAGTCCTTCCAAGGACAGAAAAATGTGAGAGTTGGTTCCTGTTATGCCTCAACACATCATTTCTCTGTTGCGATTACAGCAATTTCAGCTTTTCAGGCCGTGTTTAAGAGAAAAATTACTTTGCATGCCTGCCCATCCCAGAAAAATCTTCCGGCTTCCGATATTTCTTTAGAAAAAAATCAGTAAAAATTGCACCAAGAAGTGTGAAAAATGCTCAGAATCCTTGCAGCAGGTGAACTGTTCGGCTTTCAATAACTTATGGAATGGGCAGATTGGATTCTCTGTGAATACATTCACTTCTGATTTGGCTTTGTTGTGCTATGAGGATCTCAAACTCTCATTATAATAAAATAGAAAAATAAGAAAGACCTCCCACCTGCCCCTGAAAATTGAAACGGGAAGATCCCAAGAAAGTAATTTTTTTTGTAAATGGCTTGATACCATGTGGTCATCTAAATGTTTTCCATCTCTCTTTTCCCTTTTTCTCAATCGTTTACATGCCATAGCTTATCTGAATATTGTTGCCAATCATGAACATGCCTTCATTTTCCACAGTTTACCAATCTTCTAATGGCTACTTCCAGCATGATAATGCACCACGTCACAAACTGGTGTCATGGAGATTAAATTGAGTTTGGTGCACTTAAGTGGCCTCCCCAGTCACTATATCTGAATCCAATAAGAGCATCTTTGAAATGTGGTGGAACAGGAGTTTCACACCCTAAATATGCAGCTATTATGGGATGCAATCAGGTCAACATGGACCAGAATCTCAAAGGAATGTTCTTACCATCCTAGGAAGACCATATGATTATCTGAACTATATATTTCCATCAGACTATCCCCTTTTCTCTCTCTCAAATAGATACACACACAAGCAGCATTTCAAAAACACTTTTGAAAACTGCATTTGCCTGCACTCATTTCACATGTAAGATGGATTGCTTGGTATAAATTTAGCCTTTTATCCCCACTGCAGAACTCAAAGAGGTGAGGTTTAGCTACGGTATGAGTGCTGCCTGGTCTTTCAAAGCCCAGTGAGATTTGCTGCAGTCACAGAGCTAAATCTGGTTTAAATCTTTTATGAAGCAAAAATCATTCAACCCCACTACCTTCATCATCATGTGAGGTCACAGCATTCTTATCTGGTCCATGTGTGAAGCAAAGCCCAGGGGAGTAAGAGTTGGTGAAATCGACCCTGGACGTGGGGAATTTCTTGGTACCTTAACACCCATCAATCAGCATCTGAATGCTGCAATCTGAGTGCTGTTGCTAACCGTGTTCATCTCTCTATGGTCCCTAATTTGCCCATCTTCTATCGTCAGCTTCAAGCATGGTAATGCACCTTGTCAAAGCATAAATCATCTCAAACTGGCTTCGTGAACATGAGTCCAGTGTACTCTTCCGGGCAAAAAAAAAAAGGTTTTTAAAGGTCTAAACAAATTACTGGCTAGAAATTTATCAAGAAATAAACAGGGATTGCTTTTCCATTTGATTTATTTCAATGTTTAAGCCTTGTGGGTAAACTTGAGTGTATTATACAGAAAGATGAGTCAATGTTGTTTTGCTCAGTGCTGACGACCTTGAACAGTTGAGTACTTAAAAAACATTTGCCAGTTAGTTTGTGTTTAATATGATACCACATATTTTCTAGAAGACCCAAATCTCTGACACCTCTTATTTTATGCTCAACTGTGGTAGAGATGCCCATTTGGCACATTCTGTTTCCCCAGGACTGCACTTCAGGAGATTTGCATCATGAATATGCAGATGACAGATATGTACAAATTAAGCAATGCAAATGCACAAAAACAACTAAAGCAGCAAATAACCTTGGTTCTGTAGTCAATTCAGTGAATGTAACAGCTTGGAGCAGACACAAAAAGAAAAAAAAAATCAAAACACTAAAAAGACAGTGGCATTTTTATTTGTAAATTAATAATATACAATAATAATATAAGTAGCTACACAATAATAATCAAAAATAAAACAAATACAGTCTTATTTATACAGTCCATGAGATTATTACTATTCTTACAATTATTGTGGTCATTATTTATTAGTACTGGGCCACTGAAAACACAAAATGGCAGTGTGGTCTTCCTCAGCTTATTCAGTCGCGTTTAGGCATCAGGGTCGCAGCCCAACACTGTTCCTCTGCTCAATACAGTCTCGCACACATAACTCAATAAATTCCCAAACCCATGGTAAAAAAACAAGGCAAACACTGTTCCTAAAATGAATCACTCAAATACCTCTTATTGCATTGTTAAAAAGTACATAAACTGCACTCCTCCAGTCATGGCAAAATAACTTAGGACAAAGTTAGATACTTTCTGTCAGCTGAAGAAAGACAGAAGTGTGATTGAGTGTGTGTGTGTGTGTGTGTGTGTGTGTGTGTATGTATGTACTTGCGTATGACTGTCTGCTTGTGCGGCCAAGAGAGGGTATGCAACTTTGTGACCCCATTCTATTCATCTGTTAATAAATTAATTAATTGGGGCGTCTAGCATACAGCACAGCGAATGTCAGGTAAGGCCAGCACCTTAGAAAGGACGCAAAATGCCTAACCCTGCCTTCAAACTTCAGCGATAATACAGTCAAAGAAGCAAGATCAGGACATTTGCAGACCAAGTAAACAAAAAGGACAATGTGCCGAAGAAGGTAAAATGGGCCACTCCAGCTGCAGTCAGTAGTTAGACTCTGATGTTTCCTTTCTTCAGTTGAGTTGAGTAAAGCAGAAAGCACACAAATATGGCCAGAGAATACTGGTTTGCAATAATAGATCATCTGACAGCTAATTTAAGGGGTCAAGCCTGGGTTCACTCAATTTAAGTACTTCTAAACACTAAAAACACATAAAAATTGTGTCAACTGAAATAAGCTCAGAATGGGATTTCATTTTAATCAAATTTAATAAGTTTGTTACTGTGAAAACCGTACATTATTAGCGAAAAATGTGAAATCTTGTGGCAACAATATCTCAAAAACTATACCATATTTTCCTGTAATTCTTTTATTTTCTTTTGTTGTTTTGAAGCTAATATCACCAGCTATACAATGACATACTCATTCTGGGTATTTTCATGGGAAAATATTTTGAAACAAGATGTGTTTGTGAAACACTGATGCCTCCGTACATAACATGCACATGCTAACCATTAAAGGCCAATCATGAGTCAATCAAAGGTTAAAGGTCAAGGTCACAAGGTCAACATTCATTACCTCATCAGAAAGGCCTTATCCTAAGGAATACATAAGCCAGGTATCAAATGCCTATTACTAGCTAATGAAAAGTTATGGCCCATGTTAAAGTTTTTGTCACCAAACGTCATGCTCCAAGGTCAAGGTCACAAGGTCAAAATTCATGACTCCATCTGAAATGCCTTCTCACAAGAAATGCACATGCCAAGTATCAAAGTCCTATCATGAGCCAATCAAAAGTTATAGCCATGGCAAAGTGCGGACAGACAGACGGACAGGTGAAAAACTATATGCCCCCGAAACTTCGTTTAATATTTGGTCATAGAATTTTAGAAATGGGTGGCAGAACCTGCCTGGCAGATGGATCATAAATACATCATGCATGTCCCTACCCAAAATGACTACATCATTGTATGGACCATAACAAATTGATGCTATGGTGAAAATTTCAGAGCAATATCTTGAAAAATGTGGATTTTATGCCCACCATAAGCCTGATTAAGTATGAAATTTGGCGATGCGAGAGAATTGTGTTTTTGTCACAAAACGAATGCACTGGAGGCATTCACATGATAAAAATCCACTTAAAATAGTTTTTTGGTCTTAAAATCACCTTTTATGAATGTTTTGAAAGAGTTTTAACAAAATGAAAAAAAAAATATTTTTTTCAAGTCTGAACCAAGTCTTGACCCCTTAACACACTATTCATTTCAGTAGTAGACCAAAGAGATGGTCAACTTCCAAATATTTTCAGCCAGATCCTGATTTTTTGGGGGAATGAAAAACATTTTATATCCCACGATCTAGCGTTTCTGCTTTATAAACAAGGAACATTCCGCTCCCTGACTTTCATAGCCAAACATCAATTCAAACCTTAATGGTCGACCCACTGACAGCATATTTGTTCAATAAAAAGCTTTCCTGTTTGGTGGTGCATTTGGGCAAACATTCACCAGCTTCCCTATGCAGTGCTAACGTCACGAAAAGAGGTGGTGAAATATCATTAAAGAAAACTCAAAGTAACTGGGAAGCTCATTTCCAATAAGCCCTTGAACCTTCATGGCTGAACAGCATGTTAATACTCTTGTGTTCCGATGAAACCTTCAGATGATATCTAGCATTTTTTTTTTCTGTGCAACAAACAGATAATTAGCTTAACACAGTGCACTAATCAGAATGTCTGGACGTTGCCGAGAAGTAAAGCCCGCAAGCTTCGTCATGGGTAGGTAAGCTCTTGGGGGAGTTGGAACTTAACTTTATACAATTACAGCATTCCCATAGTTCTGGGCATCTCAATAATGGGGCGTAATTATTAAGCAATTATGTGACTGTTTGCCAGCATTAAAGGTTTGTACGTTTGTTCATTCGTTCATTAGCAAAACAAGTAGAAATTACTATATATATCAAAGTATTACCAGTTGTTTTGAGCAGCTTGTGGCCTTGTGGTTGTGCTGTGAGAGGTCTTCAGGCCAAACCCGAGTCGGTGTATGATCAGGACAGCTGCAGAGCTCTTGAGCAAGGCCCTGAACCCCACTATGCTTCAGCACTCTTAGTCTAAGCAACTGTAAGTCGCTTTGGATATGAGGTTTAGCTGAATAATAATAAGCAAACTGACTGCTGCTAAGACGGTAAGCCAAGGCACCCCTGCAGTAAAGAAGCCCAAATGCCACACCTGACAGGGGGGCCCCCAAATTAGCAAAGTCAATCGATCCCTCCCTCTCAACCCCATTCTCACTTCTGAGGTGTCATATATCAGTGCTAGGGCAGATGCCCTGGGCACCACTATACAACGGCAAACGAGTCCTTTCCTGTAACTTATAGAGGCCTTTGGTATCCACAGACTCCAATACAAAACCGACAGCATCAGTATTTGACAGCAACAGAAAAAATGACAAGAACAGGATCCGGTCGGGGCCTGAGTATTCGGTCACGAGGCAATCGTGCCAAGCGGTTTGCCTCCACTTCCTTTCTAAGACGAAATGTGAAAGTGTGAATTACAACTCAAACCACAATCTTTTCATTAACCTAATCAAGAAGTTTTGATTAATAAACCTAACCGCTGAACAATGCCATCTGATAACAATGCTGGAAGACCTTCTTTACGCCGTACATTAATGTTTGGCAAGAGCATCACTGAGTCATGATGAGAACGCGTTGCCTTCCCCCTCCTGTCCTTGGAGTTTTGGAGTCTCCCGTATTTTCACGGAAATAATCTTACCATCTGTCTCTCGCTCATTACCACCTCTTCAGCATTAGAAGAACTCCTACTGGCAGAACCGAGACGCTCAGAGCAGACTGGTAATTTCTCACCTCTACATCTCTAAAACATCCTCTGGCACTTCATCAATACTGCTCTCGCTGTTATGAGTCCGCATCTCGGCTGCCTCCCAGCATTTCATTTTGTCGTTGTTTTTACTTATTTATTTATTGGCATCTTTTCAGCTTTCTTTTGCTTTCATTCTCGAATGCTCATAGGTTTTTTTAACTCAATGCTTTAAACCCAGCAGTACATCTCTAATTTTTCTTACTACAAAGACTTAGGTACTGAAGGAGCGACACGAGTGGCATTTCAGAACAGATTCTGTCATTCTGAGACTGACACGAGGGAAGCTAGCCGCGGTTACAAAGCAATTAAAATCATCTTGCCTTATATCTGGTTTCCTGAGGGGCACTGCGGAGTTTTTCAGAAGGCCAATCTGATGGATGCAGAGTTACGCCTGATCAATCGACTAAATGAGTGGTTGACAATAATACTCCTTTATTGGCAAAATGTTACACTACTCACTAAAAGTTCCAAGATAGAGTCAGGACAGTGGAGTTCCAGAAACTCTGAACATGGAGCCATTTTGTTTCACTGTCTCTGAGTGAACACGTCTCTCTTCCCCCCACCCTTTTCTCTATTCTCATGGAAAAACACGCATTAGAAACACTCCTACCAGTGGGTCATTCCATATCAAATCACCCAAAAAAAAACAAAATTGTCACCCCACCCCCTAAGATTTTGCTCATTTTTGGTTTCAAGGGTGATTTTTGCTGGCAAAGCTGAAATTCCAAATATTAGCTCAATCCAACCAGTGGTTCCTGAGTTATGGCCCACCCAATTTGGCAAAAATCGCCCAAAACAGGGTTACCGGCCAAAGTTTGACCACCAATATCTCAGCAACCAGTGGGGCTATCACAATAAAATCGGTGTCTCTAGACTGGAAAATATAATGACCTTTTGACCTTTACTTTGACCTTGACCTTGTTGACCTCGCGACCTTGACACAAAACCCGCACAAAATTGTAGCCTCATATGTTCCCTATATCATATACAAAAACCAGAGGTGTATTTTCCCCTCAGTTTTCACAAATCCACGCCACATATCCCTTGTCTCTGCAATTTTAGCTCAGTTTTTACACCAATGCCTGTAAAACAATGTAATGCTTCAACACTATTCACTACAAACTTTGTAAAGGTTTTTCTATAATGTTCTGAACTATTTTAATGATTGTTTTACTTGATTATCTAACATTCGTTACTCATCCTTGAGCTGAGAACTTGCATTTCAGTTACAGCACGCATCTGAGTTCATCCAAATCTACTTATTATCAAGGGGCCACATGCTACAATTCTTAGAAATATTCATCACATCATTTCTACTGATGCTGTGTCCTTGAGATGAAGAGGAACAGAGTGATGGGGCATCCACTGGGAATTAAGTATGGTACTTAAAAATTGAGGTAGACAGCACAGCACCTTTCAAGTTAATGTGTTGTTGATGATCACTGAGAATGATGAATGCATACTTACATCTTCAAATTCACTTCACAATGTCAAAAATAGTCTAAAATCTCCCCTCTTCTTTCTTCATTCTTTCAGATAAATAGCCTTATTTGAGGTCCACACAAGAAAATTGAAGGACTATCACTCAAACGCTGTAAATTCAAGTAGATTAAGGCAAAACTGCACAGACAAGGTATATATGATGTGGATTTGTGGAAAATGAGGGGAAAATACACCTCTGGTTTTTGTATATAATATAGGGAACATATGAGGCTACAATTTTGTGAGGGTTTTGTGACAAGGTCGCAAGGTCAACATGGTCAAGGTCAAAGTAAAGGTCAAAAGGTCATCATATTTTATTTTTTTCCTACATCAAATCTAGATTTTGATTCCCTGGTGAATTTCCAGTCCAAAGACACCAATTTTATTGTAATAGCCCCACCGGTTGCTGAGATATGGGTGGTCAAACATCAGCCAGTACCCCTATTTTGGGCGATTTTTGCCAAATTGGGTGGGCCATAACTCAGAAACCACTGGTCGAATTGAGCTAATATTTGGAATTTCAGCTTTGCCAGCAAAAATCACCCTAGAAACCAAATTTGAGCAAAATCTGAGGGGGCGGGGTGACATCCATTGGGTGATCTGACATGGAATGACCCCAGTACCCCTGACCAAGGAACTGGCTTTGGAGCTGGAGTTGGTCCCCGGGTGCTGCTCTGTGGCTTCCCACTGCTCCTAACTATAGGATGGGTTAAATTCAGAGGACAAATTACCCCACGGGGTTCAATAAAGTGTGTCTTATCTTATTTCTGAGCATTTTTCCCTATTATGCTCGACAAACTCATTACTACCCATTTCCTGTTTTTCCCCTCGGTTAATACGATTCCCTTCCTGAGAGTAGCGACTCTACCTAGGGACCCTAGTACAATGTTCAATAACTCTGCTAAAAAAAAAAAAAAAAAAAACCTTGCCTTCCAATTCATTCATTAAAATAAAGTGACATGAAGTGAATTAATGAATGAGCAAACAGAATCTGGCTCAACACTAAGTCCATGTAGCTGACACCCACATTCATAGGTACCCCAAGAGCTGTACCTGGTCCTGCTTTCTTTATGAGAATTATTTTAAAAATAATCGTGACAACAATGGACCCCTGTGCTAATAGATTCGAGGCTTGATGCACTAACTTTTAAAGCAAACTAAACAGACCGTTAAACACGCAGGCATCATTGTGAGAATAGAGTTTGGGGTTTCTTAAAACCAAACGTGAAACTGGAGTTCATATTTCTTTCAAAATGCTAGCATTTCTAAAGGACTGATGTACCAGGTAGAACTGGGAGACTAGATGACTTTCTTGCTGAGGATAATGCGCATCATTTCTCAAACCCACTGGGGCAATATTCAAGAAACCCCAACTTGGAAATACTGAAAAAACAACCAAAAATGGATCTTGACATGTTGTCACATCGTACCATCCGCACCCCCGATTTAAAAAAAGGTGTAAGAGCGGGCTCAACTGTCCGAGGTAAAGTGCGTGGTGCACCTGCTAAACTGTTCCAAATAAAGTTTTTTTTTTTTTTTTTTTAAATGTTATTAATAAAAACATTGTTGCGAGCAGTCCTGACCAATCAGGTATGGGGTTCCAAGGTTTCTTGTTCCCCAACTTCACTGTCGCCATGGCAACAGAACTGAGTTGATCGGGACAGGGACAGAGTACCAAATGACGGCATAAAAGATTTTGTATTTTTTCGATCATTCAGATGAATGGGATTAAGAGAATGCTAAAATTTGCGGAGATTATTTTTGGAGGAGGTAAAGAACAGCTGCTATTCAAGCCTGACTCTTATCGCCCACGCAGATCTGAAATCAGATACGATTCAGCTCGAAGCTTTGATTGCTGTACCTCCTCCTGCGATAACTTAATATGCCCTAATTGTTGATCTTTGGCCCCCACAAACAACTGACCTTATGTGACCTTGACCTTCAGAAGAATGACCTCCAAATCCCATTCCGTTCAGTTACTCTTACTGGGGAGTTGCAATGTCTAATTTGGTGAAAATCCCTCCATTCCTTCAGAAGATATTGGTGACGGGACGTTGCGACAGACGCGTGCGGGGACGGACAATCAGAAAACCGTTCGTCTCCCGTCCACGGCGTGTGGCGAAGGCAGAATAAAGCTGCTTTCACACCAGACGCAAAAATTTTTTTTCGCACGACAGATTACATTCAAAGTCAATGCAAAGGTGCGTGTGTATTCGTATCTTTGCATTGACTTTGAATGTAATCTGTCGTGCGAAAAACTTGTTTCGCATCGGGCATGAAAGCGGCTTAAGGAAAATTCCAGAATCACATAGACCTCCATCCACCTGGGTCGCACAACTTGAGAGATAAGATGAAATGTCACTGGCACTAAATATTCTGTTGAGGTCAGATATACAATTGAACAAGAGACTGTCCCTCCGTTGATAATGACTTGCATCAAGAAAGCAATACTGAGACAAGCCTTACGCATCACTATATCAAGGCTGCAGAACATGAGGTCGTTACTCCAATGCTGCCCGTGTAATTTCTGGAATGTTCCAAGCTTGAATTGCCCTCACGCTCTAATGTGGATCATCCACAAATACTATGAATACTGGTGCTACCTGCATCACTTGGCGCGTGTCAGCTGGAGTTAGCTACAAGTGGCTTAATCTCTCCGCTACATTACCATGTATTGATCTCGTTCTTGGTCCTCTGTGTTTCAGTTCAACCCTCGCCGCTTGTTACGTGTGCCAGAGTCTTAGGACGTTGCTTCAATAAGTCCATTTAAAATCGTTCCTCAGAGGAAACCTAGTTAATTAACAGATTTCATACTGCAGTTTTCGCAATACTCTAAGGTGCACTTACCATTAACAGACAGCGTATAAAAACAAACAGTGGTCCAAAATAAAATATGGAGGGGGAAAAAAAAAAAAATAAAAAAAAATCCTCACCCAAAACAATCATCCTCTTTACTCTAGAAGAACAGTCCCCCTTGGTATTTAAAGCTGATATTGGCGAGTGCACTACATAACTGGCACAAATACAGGAGAAAAAAAAAAAAAAACAACAATCCCCTAGCAGAGTGCCTGTGCGTGTGTGTGTGTGTGTGTGTGTGTGAGCGTGTGTGCGTGCGTACCAGTTTTGCGTCAGGGCTAAGAGTGGGGGGTAAACTAGCACAGAAAATAAACATTTTATCTCGAGTCCCCACTCCATCTCTGTCCGCTGTTCTGCACACACTGGGTCGTCTTCTCTCCGTCTCCTGCAGCACTCCACTGTAGGTGTGTGGCCGTCTGTCTCTGTAAACAAAACATAGCTTTTCGCATGCGCCATCTGCTTCCAGGCTCCTCTTGCTCCCTCCGGCCCCCTGCCAGAGCCAAGGTCCCAAAGAGCCTCTGATTGGCTGAGGGAAGGTGTCAGGGTGCCTGCGATAGGTTGTGGTGAGGTCTCAGCATGCCTGCAATTGGCTGTGGGTCCCTCCTGTTGCCTGGATGAAGGTCTCTGGGTGCTGTTAATTGGCGGAATGCAGGTCTCTCGGTGCCTCCAATTGGCCGTGAGAAAAGATCTCTCGGTGCATCTTATTGGCTGAATGCAGGTCTCTCATTGCCTCTGATTGGCTGTGAGGAGAAGTCTTTGGGTGCATCCAACTGACTGAATTAAGGTCTCCAGGTTCCTATGATTGGGTGAGGGCAGAGAGGAGGGCAGGATCCTGTCTGTCAGGTTTCCCGTGTCCTGATTGGGTGTGGAGGACAGCCCTGCCCCCCGGGCTCGTGCTACCTGGAACTGAGCAGCTCCTCCCGCAGCCAGCCCGGCAGAGGCTGTCCCATCCGGTACAGCAGTTTGGACAGCTCAATGTTATGGTCCCGGTAATGCTCCTTCAGGAAGGACCTAGACTGTAGGAATGGGAGAGTAACAGGAGTTAGGAGAGAGGCTGCGTGCGTGTGTGCGTGTGTGCGTGTGTGTGTGTGCGCGAGAGAATGTATTCCTGCCATTGTGAGAACCAAATGTCCCAACAATTTTTTTTTTTTTAATCCTTATGGAGACATTTTCTGATCTCTGCAAGGTAACTTTGCTGTTTTAGGGTCAGGGGCTGAGGTTATGGTGAGGTTAGGGCTTGGGTCAGGCGTGTAGTGATTATGTTAAGGTCAGGTTAAGGAGTTAGGGAAGTTCATGGGATGTCCCTACAAAACACGAAAACACAATGTACATGTGTGTGTGTGTGCTCTCGAGCATGTGTGAGAGATGCGTGTTGCGCTCTTTAAGTCATTGAATGCAGCGGAATGCCAAGCACTTGGGCTGCATCTTATGTATCGCAGGCCATGAGCAAGCTTGAGTTTTTAGGCAAATTTAGTTGACAATTCACCAAACCACCCCCGCTGACTCAAACATAGGCACAACGGTGGGCCTAATTGATGAAAACAAATGTCAACCTTCAATGTCGATAACCAGCCTTTGCATTGGAAGAGCACAATGCACTTTCTGATTAGAGCGGACATTGAAATGCATCATATCTAATGTGATACAGCTCTGCCACAGATCGCAGTGCATTACAGAGAGTGGCGATGTATTACTGGCAGCTGAATTGCGGTTCGCGGTACACAGTATGGCAGTAACACGGGCCGGAGATGCTCACATCGGAGTCCATGTCGGGATATCTCCTGCCTTTACTCTTCCCCAAACACTTGGTCTTCCCCCCATCCAGCAGCTGACACCAGAAGCCTTTCTTCGGGTCGAACCTGGAGGGGCGAGAATGGCCGGGTTGGGGGGTGGGGGGTGCAGTGGTTAGTGCAGCTGCCTAACAATAGAGAGAGGGGTGTTGGGTTCAGGTCCCGGCCAGGTTTCTCTCAGTATGGAGTGTGCTAGCTCCTCTGGTGCTAATGTCGGTTGCTGGGTTTTGGCTGTTATGACACCATTTAGGTTAGGTCGCAACAGGATTTGGAAAATGGGATGGAAATCTGTCAGGGAAATAAACGGCAGCCTATTGCTGTAGTACTCAAGACCGGTCTTGGTCTAGAGACCACTTTTACTTGGTCTTGGTCTTGTCTTGGTCTCGACACTCTCTGGTCTTGGTCTCGTCTTGGTCTCAGATATAACGGTCTTGGGGGGGATTTCAAAATCCAGGCAAGCAGCTGGTCCTGGTACAGCCTCATTATTACTATGCAGCCTTCTTTACATGCAGCCAATAAGAGGCATCTATTTTAAAAAAGTTATAATGTATATTTTTCCCTGCCTGCACGTTCTCCATCCTGACTCTCTGTCTCATCTCACAACATGTGCGCAACGAATTACTCCAGTGAATCAATTAAAAATGTCAGCTAATTCATCGATTATAAGATTCTCCTATACAGATTGCAAAGAATCTATATGCGAAATAACAAAGAAAAAAAAGGTTTCTACAGTGTGCAGATTTTGTCAAATTTCCCTGACCAAGACTGCCAGGGTTGGGCTCAATTACTTTTTTCAACTACAATTACAGTAATTGTCATCAATTACTTTCATAATTGTAATTAACTTTTAATTGAATTTTTTTATTGAGAATAATTGCAATTGAACATTCTGTCCTGAAAATAATAAAGTAATTGGACCCAACCCTGGCCAGTACCACATCAATTTTCACCGGGCACTCTCTCCAAAGAGAGGTGAGCTAGCAGACTAGCTCTGCTCTTAAACTCTGAGGAAAAAAACTCCCAAACGTCTTAAAACTGAACACAACTCGTACATACTTCGTATATTATTGTAAAAACGTTGTACATGCATGCACGGTATAATCTGTTCAGGACTCGAAATTTAAGTTGTTTGCAAGCATCTGCTGAATAGCCCCAGTTAACTGCAGTTAATCTCACTAGCTCTAGCTGAGTTGAAGGAGAATTCCGGTGTGAAACTGACTTGGGGTGTATTGAAACATGATAATGAGTACTAACTTTTGTTGTATACCCCACCTCCGTACACACGCAACATTTCAAAATAAATGGCTTTTTAGCAGAATCTCCCAACAGGCTTACAATGGTAGTGAATCGGGCATAGCGTTGCCATGCAAAGAAATCACTATTTTTTTCATCATTAACAAGACTCAAAGTAGCTCCACACTTCATTGGTAGAATTCTGAGGGACCCGGCAATTTAAAACGAGGCACTGAGAACTTTGAAAATGCTCAGGTAGTTTATTAAAAAAGACTATTTATGGAAACAGTACCTTGAGGTAGCTTCCAGTCGCCTCCATCTTGAAAGTCACAATAAGACGATTGACGAACATGAATGAATAGACTGCGATCTGTTCCCCTATCCTTCCTATTCGTTCGTGCTCGACAATCGACTTACCATGACTTTCAAGATGGAGGCGACTGGAAACTACCTCAAGGTACCGTTTGCATAAATAGTCTTTTTTAATAAACTACCGGTGCATTTTCAAAGTTCTCAGTGCCTCGTTTTAAATGTCAGGGCCCTCGGAATTCTACCGATGAAGTGTGGAGCTACTTTGAGCTTTGTTAATGATGGAAAAAATAGCAATTTCTTTGCATGGCAATGCTATACCTTGTTCACTACCATTGTCAGCCTATTGGGAGCTTCGGCTAAAAAGCCATTTATTTTGAAATGTTGCATGTGTACGGAGGTGGGGTATTCGACAAAAGTTAGAACTCACGCAAGGGAACTTTCCTCATAGGCTGTTTTCCAGCTTTGTGAAGTTGGCACCCCATATGACGAAAATCTGAACGAAACCCATTACATTTATTTCCGCTTCGTTTGTGCAGGCAAAATGAGGATTCATCGCCTGCCGCTGCTATTCGTTTTGGATGGAAATCTTAAATGTTAAATGTCTCCGGAAGGATGACAACGGATTTTGGACTGTGTAACCATACCAATACCCAGAAGGAAAAATTTGAAATTCCTATTAAGTCTCAATCCTCTGAAAGGGCAATAATAGCTGTTATGCAGTTGCTACACACAATTACTTTCACTCAAACACTGCTCATATTTACAGTGAAGTGAAACACTTTTTTTGGTCTTGGCCTTGGTCTCGTCCTGCTCTGGTCTTGGTCTCGAAATGGTCTGTCTTGGTCTTGGTCTCATCTTGGTCTCGGTGAAAGCGGTCTTGATTACATCACTACTGCAGCCTAAAGAGTAGCTCTGGGACCCGGTAGTTCAAAGCTTTGTTAACTTTAACCGGTGATTAAGTTTAAACCACAGTATCTATATCTCTGAATGAAAGCACAAATGTTTGTATGTTGTGATGCATTTTGTAGGTGTCCCCTTGATTAGTTTAAGTAGTGAAAAGCATTCGTGAGAATCTTATTTAGAGAGTGGTCATAATGTCAGGTGATTAGCGCTATCCAGCCATTAAGTTAACGGAGCTTTGAACAACCGGGGCCTGGTCCCCAACTGGTTACTCACCAACACAAAATAATCCTAGCTGTAATCTTTAAATGTTTTCCTGGCACAGATCAGATTGAAATGCTTTATTTCGAAGCATATAATCCAGAAGTGAAGATTAAATGAACGAACAGCGTTCCCCCCGAGGTAGTATCTACCCAAGACCACCATCAGAAATAATCCAAAAATAATCAGGCAAAATTATAAAAATACATTCCTGATGAATGGATTGTGCGATTGAGCTGGGAAGACAAGCTAACCGCAGTCGCTAAGCTGCGAGCAGAAGAGCAAGACGAGAGATGTAAAAAGTCACAAACCAGGGTCAAACACGAGAAATTCACCGGGCAAAGGCCAGGAGCCAAACAGAGCAGGTCAATGAACAATCACAAAATCCAATCAAACCGACTCAGGGAGGGTGAGGCAGGAGTCAATGCTCAAATAAAATAAGCCCAGAGTCACACAAATGCAAGGAAACGGTCTCCTTCAGAAAACGCACAGCAAGCACGAAGACCTTGTCTCAAACTGAGGAATAGTGAGCAACAGGGGAGGAGGAAGCAATAAATTAGGGATGAACCGGAAGTAATTCATCATAACCACGTTCAGCAAAGATCAGTAAATAAGCACAACGAACAGGACGCAACATGTCCCACAGGGGTAAAAAAAAAAAAAAAAAAAAAAACCTTAACAAAACAAAGCCTTCAGAAGAAGACATCTGAGTTTACACAAATGTTCACCGAACATGCAATGTTCAAAGCAAACAAGTAAATAAACAATAGCGAATTCCGATATAACCCGTTTGTACAGGGTGGGGGGTCCACTGCAGTGAATCCTTCATCAGCCGTGGAGGCAACAGACAGATGTCAACCGTTTATACGCCCTGTTTAGCAAGAGTGGGGGGGAAAAGGGAGAGAGTGAGAAAAACTGGAGGAGGAAAAAGATGAAGAATGAAAATCGCACTGGCGCCGGCAAAGAAAAGGACAATCTAAGGTCACTGCGGTGATGGGCACAGAAACGGTTTATACATCAAATCTGGAACGAGATGTGCCCTTTTCTTTTGTGTTTCAGAAAGTGCACAGTTTAAAATGGATTTTCTCACAGGGGTCACATAAGTCACATTCTCCTGTCATTGCTGAGTTTTGTGGATTTTAAAAGCGGACACTCACGCCAGGATCTTGTGGTAGTTGACTGTGTTAACGAGGCCCAGAAACTTCTGGATCTTGTCCATCACTGCCGCAGGTTCTGTTCTCAACAGCTGCCCGTCCAGCACCAGGATCTTTGAGGGATGACATTAAAGCAATATATTCAGAGTGGCACACAAGCCATCAAATACACACACACATATATACTCGTGCGCACATGTACGAACACACACTCGTGCGCACGCGCACACACACACACACACACACACACACACACACACACACACACACACACACAAATTCATATACATAGAAACACGGACAGCTGGGTTTACATGGAGCCTAATATTCTGACTAGAATCAGTTCAGAAGCACAAATCGAATAAAAATGCTCCATAAACCCCTCAATCAGAATAAACAGGCCTAAAGCGAATGGAATTTCTTTCTGGGTAGAATACTCCCTTTCCCAAGCCGATCAAAAGTAAAATTTTATCATGTAAAAGGTGAAACGGAAAGTTGTCTGGCGGCGTTCTGTCTGCGCATGCTCCGTCTTGAAGCGAAAGCGCAGTGACGTTTCTCGACTTGCAAACAGGGTGGCTGTCAAGCGCAGAATGCAGAACTGGTCAACGCGGAGTGGTTGTTTTTAATAAAAACTCTCAAAGAATGGAAAATTATTGCACGCTTAGACGGTAGGAAATACAATAGTGAACGGTTTAAAAAAGTCCATGAAAAACGCAACGAAGCCGGGATAGACCGCAACGTCAAACAAATTAGAACTGCTGGAAAACCCTGAAGACCGGTGTTCTGACAATTTGTGCTGCCTTGTCAAAAAATGCTATCTTAATGCAGGGTGATTGTAAAGCCTTTTTTCGCCTTAATATTACAATATAAATCAACCTACAGTGGCAAGTTTGTTATGTTTTTTTAAGATAACATGCCGCACATCACCATCGTCTAATTTCGGCATTTTCAGGAAAAGCCAGCTTGTACATGCAATTATTTGCCTATAAGTCTAAAAGCGCAAGGAAAAAAAAAAACAAAAAAAACTCGATTTGTAAGATATGTAATGATATTTAAGATGTGAGGGAAGAAAGAGAGCCCAAGAATGTGGGTTTGTGCATGTGCAGAACTGCAAGGTGACATTTTCATTGGTAGCAGAAATTGATGGAATGCCTGCTATAAGCATAAACAGCGCCGGGGCTTCCGCCATTAGAGACTGTAACAACTATTCATTTAGGATATTCAGATGAACTGAAACAAGACAAAAATTCTCACAAAAATAATACATTTATTTAACAAAAGTAATTACTGCACTCAGTGACTGAGTGACCACGTAAAATTTGAAAAATAAAAAATACAAGTTATAACTGCTATTGACTATAATCAGATAATTGATGTTACAAGACAGAAAGGTATGCTTTGGAACAGGACTGGGCTTGACTAAATTCTCTAGTCAACAAACAAACCTGCAAAGAGAGAAAATAGCAGTGCTTTCACTAAGCAGCGCGATTGTCGGTCGCTACGTATTCCCGCATGGAACCTCTACGTGAAAAACGAAATTGACAAGAACAGAAGGCGACACTTTGGAAACCGTTATCGTACACCCATAAATTAAAGACTGGCATTGACAGCATGAAAAAAAAAATCATTAACGTACGAGCCATCTCCCCCATTATGAAAATTATTCACTTGAAGCGGTGAACAAACACTTTAATGAAGACGACAGGGACAGAGGGCGTAAACCTGGTCCCCAAGGCGAAAATATGCACAGCGCTGGGCAGGCTAGTGATGTCTGAAATTAGGGACGACGTTGGCCATGAAAATGTATAGCCACTGCCCAGATTGCGGTGCTACGCAATGAAAGGGAAGATTCCAGATCATCTGCGGTCAGCGGCAAGGCAGAAAACGTACCCAGTGATTGGCTAATTACTCTCTGAGTGTCCAATCTGTTTAGATTTTGTGGGCGTGAATGAACGTGCGAGTCAAGTAATACTTGTATAGGTACTTCAAAGCCGCTTTCACACTGGACACGAAACAAATTTTTTGCACAGGGAAATGACACTGATTTTGAACGTAATCTGTCGTGCAAAAAAATTTGTTGCACCTACAGTGTGCAAGTAACTTAATTCACTGAAAACGTGTGCGGGAATAGCCCGCTTTAACGATTTATTCTTGCGGGCGCTAGGGCAGTTTTTGCGGGAATCCGGCAATTGCGCTGCTTAAGTTGGCGGAAGCCCTGAGCGCAACAACTAAAGTGGATAAATCTTTCATCAATCTGCGCATGTCACACAGCTGTAAAACGCCTGTTCAGATTAAATACAGTGGCGCATATAAACACCAGATCGGAACAGATCCCATTACATGTAAACAGTTGATCTGAAAATCTTCAATCCGAATGATTTCAATCGGAATGAAAAAAAGTATGCACGTAAACCAGGTTAAAGACACAGAGAGCAGCAGGAACAGACATAGAGAGAAAGGACCAGACAAAGACAAACTTAGACACAGGAAGACACGCCCTCTCTCACACCTGGTTGGAGTAATATTGACTCAGACACAGGAGGACACGCCCTCTCTCACACTTGATTGGAGTGGTAGAGACACAGACACAGGAAGACGCCCTCTCTCACACCTGATTGGAGTGGTAGTGACACAGACACAAGAAGACACGCCCTCTCTCACACCTGGTTGGAATGGTAGAGACACAGACGCAGGAAGACACGCTCTCTCTCACACCTGGTTGGAGTGGTAGAGACAAACACCGGAAGACACGCCCTCTCTCACACCTGATTGGAGTGGTAGTGACACAGGAAGACACGCCCTCTCTCACACCTGGTTGGAGTAATATTGACTCAGACACAGGAGGACACGCACTCATTCACACCTGATTAGAGTGGTAGTGACTGAGCCAGCGGTCCAGGTGTGTGCTGTACCAGCCCGGCACCAGACACCGGTTCTGCAGGACCCGCAGTTTGAGCGGTGCATTGTGGGTAGCCGTGATGACCTCGTGAAAGGTGTACTTCAGGGCCACCGGGTCATCATGGGCACGCTGATGCTGTGGAGGACGATTTTTTACACAGTCTTTTACAATGTGGAGACTCTCATGCGGAGCCAATGAACACAGAGCTCCAATTCACAGCCATCCCTTCCGTCACAGAATGGGGATGATGTGGCAAGTGATAATTTGAGATTAATTAAAGAGGTAAATTAATGAAGATAATTAACTGGCAAAGACAGGGGGGCAAAAATGGAGTAACAGGCATGTAGGGGATTTAAGGGGAACCTAAGAGGATTAATTGAGATACTAAGAATCTATCAGTTAATTGGTAAGTCATCAATATTTTACCCCTGTAATATCTTGGCACATTTTTATTACCCCGTCTCGGACCCTGAAGGGGGAGGGTGAGGGTATTGTATTTGGTTCGGTTTGTTTGTTTGTTAACACTTAAGCAGCAAAACTAATGGCCAGATTAACCCCAAATTGGGTGTAGGGATTGCCACTGACCCAGAATAGAAGCCTATTGAATTTAGGAAAAGTAGAAGCGACGCTCAAATGAGGTACAACTCAGCACAAAGCGTTGATTGCTATGCCTTCGCCTGACATAGCTACATATGCCCCTGAAGTTGATCTTCAGTCCCCACACAGGTGAGCTTGTGTGACACTGACCTTTGACCCAATGACCTCCAAAACCTAATCAGTTCAGCTACCCTCAGTGGGGAGTCAGCATTTCTGATTTCGTAAAAATCCCTCCACTCCAGCAGATGGAGCAAGGACAAGATATCCACGACAAACGATGTGAGAGAAGTATGGATGGATGGAGAACCGGACAGCAGTACGCTGCTGCGTGTGGCAGACGCATGCGAATAAAGCTGTGACACAGAGCTTGTGACGCCACATAGAGCAGGGGGTTCAAAACCTTACCCAGAAAGGGCCAGAGTGGTGAAGGCTTTCATTCCAGCCCTGCAGTTTTGCCATTCTACTGCAGGGCCATTCTACTGATCAACGCTTACAAATCCTTGTTGAAGGCCTTTATAAGTCATATCAGGCGAGTAACTGCATGTTTGGAATGAAAGCCTGCACCCATACCAGCCCTTTCTGAGTAAGACTGAGAGCCACAGCTGTAGATATTAATATAACTCAGAGGGCAGCTGTTATAAAGCTGTGTGCGTGTGTGTTTGTGTGAGCAGCGGAGAGGGCTGACCTGGTACCAGGAGTACGCTCGGTCCGCAGGGTTGATCAGAATCGTGACGATCTTGGCTTTGGGCAGCAGTGCCGTAGCTCGACGTGCAGCCACCTCCGAGTCAAAGTAGTTGGCGCTCTTCTCGAAGTAGAAGTCCGAACTGGTGTTGGAGGGCAAGGGGAAATACTCCATGTACCTGTGAAAACACATGCACACACACAAACACACACACAGTCCAGATCTCTAGAGACCAACCCTGTTCCAGGAGATTCACTATCCTGTCAGTTTTATTTCAACCTTTATTTGCCAAATCAGATTCTAACAATACACAACACAACAGGACGACCTGCAGTTCCGTGAGGAGCGTTTTGCTTGGGCAGGAGTGCAGATTTTGAGGATTTAACAGGGTTAGTGACCCTAAAGTCTCGCCCTTAAATTCCAGAGCTGCTACTTAAGGCTTTGCACCCCCACACCACTAGGTGGCACCATGTGCTAGATGTTAATATACTTTGGAGCTCAGAGCCTGCACTTTCCAGCATATATTCAGAAATGTAGCTGCCTGTGCTATATACACGAATACAATGACCTAAGAAATTCTAAGACTCACATGTGGAGTAAGGTTCGGTATTAACTCATTCTCTACAGCAAGCTGCTGCCAACGGCGCGGCGAATTCTACCATTCCCTACGGTAAGCTGGGGACAGTGGCATGGATGACCATTCGCAGTTCGATGAAAACACGAAATCAGTTGATGATTGCGGCGATGGGCCACCGGTACTTCAATACTTTATACTGTATAATTTACATAATCGGGAAAAGTATTCCATACAAACGCTACAATTTTATATAAAAGTATTCCGTAGGGAATGAGTCAAGCTGCTTTCACACCAGACGCGAAACTAATTTTTCGCACGACAGATTACATTCAAAGTCAATGCAAAGACACGAATACACTTGCTTCGTGTGTATTCGCGTCTTTGCATTGACTTTGAATGTAATCTGTTGTGCAAAAAATTTTTACCCCTTTGACCGGTGTGAAAGCGGCTTTAGTTAGGACCTTGAGCTGTGGTGCTAAATCAGCGCAGGAAAAGAACACTCACGGTATTATTGGGTACATGATGAAACTAGGTGCCCTGCTGATGTAAAGGATGAGCAAGAGATGGGTGTGTGGGGGGGGAGGGGCGGCATACCAGTCGATTCCTCGGTGGTAATTGTGTCCGTTGAAGAACTGGATCTCCTCAAAGGTCTCCTTACTGGGGTAATTACTGGTGAGGTCAGGGTGCATCCCCAGGAACAGATAAAGAGCTGTCGTACCTGCAGAGCGACACCACAGGAGGAAAATCCCAGCGATCAGAAAGTTAAAATTCCCTCGGCCTTTCTACTACCCATCAACTCCGTCAGCTGTTCCGCAAATGAGGAACGTCTAATTAGCGGGAGAACAGAACCAAACTACTAAGGGAGGACATCTATGACCTGAATTAATGTGGACGGCTTTTTCTCTCAGAAACTGGGTTTCCCCACTTCGCAGACTACGCCCTCAGAACGGAGGAAGCCATTTTTTGAATTCCTTTCCGAGTTCATCATTCACCTGCTTAGACGGACGGTGACCGATGACAGCGGTCCGATAAGGGGCGGCGAATCTGTCAGCGCAACACGATCACCGCTGATGCAGAACAGGCTGCAGGCGGAGGAGTCCGGGCTCCGTGAAGCTAGCACCAACAGATTGTCAACAGCACCTCAGCAGTATGAAAGCGAAAGCTTTGAGCCTGGCGCCACGATCCAAGTTTTTAATGAACGGATTAGCAGCTGATCGTGGAAATTCACTCCCCTGCGATAGCGTTCAGAATTTTAATTACCCTGAGCAATAAAGTTGGAAATTCCATTTACTCCACAGCTGCCAAGGTTAAGTTGAGACAGACCGGCTGACGCCCTATCTTTTTTGGGGGGATTAAATAAAATCAATGAAAATAAGAGCGACACATTTGGCTGAAAACGGGCGAGCAACTGCTGCAAATGAGCTAAAAACTATGCTCTCTTCAGCATTTAAGAGCATGTGCCTAGAATGAGCATCTGGCGATATTAGCGCTGCTGGACTACGTGTGATTGGCCGTCACCACAGTGACTTCCGGAGCCTCTACTTACCGGTCTTCTGCGGACCAATGATGAGCAGCTTGGGGAAACGGTCACAGGTCTTCTCTTTTGACCAGATGTCTTTGTGCCTTTTGTCCTCACAGGGATCCTGTAGAATAGAGAGGCCAGAGTTGGTGGCAAAAACCTGAAGAAATCTGAAGGAATGACTCATGTCAGTGTCATCCAGAGACACAGAGAGTACAAAGCAGAAAACTTTGTTGGGGTCACATCAGCAAGAAACCAGCAGCGAACTTATCCTATGAGCAAAATACAGGGGACTAACACTGACATGTAATGCAATGGCCACCTTGTCAATGTGGTGTAACCCACCCACCCACACACACACACACACACACACACACACACACACTTTCCTTTGAATAAGGCAAGGGTGTCCAATCTTACCCATGAAGGGCCTGTGTGGGTGCAGGTTTTTGTTACAGCCCAGGGCTATGGCGGCTGATTCAACTAATTAAGTGATCAAAGGCTTCAATCAAGACCTCGATAATTAGAAGCAGGTGTATTCGTGTTGGGTTGTCACAAAAACCAGTGACCACACTGGCCCTTTATGATATTTTTGGACACCCCTGGCATAAGGAGTCAAAAAATTTGCTAGCGTGCAACTCTAAAATATTTCACAATGACCTATAAACAGAGACCAGGGAAAATGTGGAGTCAGGTTCCAAGATAATAACCCATATCAACACCGTCAAGCAAGAGAGATAATATCTTATACCAACAGAGGGCAGCGATGTGCTTTAGGATAGAGGAAAGGAGGAGGTTAAAGTTCAGCCAAGCAAAACAGAAATCGATCATCACAACTTGCAGAACTCCTGAAAGGACTCTTATTACACAGTTCAATGTGGTCACCAATGACAGGCCTACCAAAGAATACCGAATAACCAGCAACACAAAATCGAAAATGCGCCACATTCCTGCAAAACTTCACACCACAACACTTCGAAGTCAAAACATTTTCACCAGAACCAAACTCATAAAATCGCACGGCCTGTCACAAACCCAGAGACCAACCAGCTGAGTTTTCGATTGTGTGTTGCTGGTTCTTTGAAAAGGTAGAAATCAGACAAACTTTAGTTACAGCTCAGTCTGATTGGGGACAGAACCTCTGGCCAAGTCCTGAGATATGCAATCTGGAGAAATCCTCCAAAGAAACAATCTTATACATTTCATTAGAAAAACAACTTCTATCGACAATTATGGTGCAGTCACATATGAAAGTAGACAGGGGATGTTTTGAGGCTTGCCGCATTGAAAATGGGCAATAGCGCGGGCCAAGATGGGCGAAAAACATGGGACATGGAACATACGATGCCTGGTGACAGCCTCCATGTTGAATTTAGCAGGTATGGGGGTCTAACTTCACCCCTCGTCAAACATTGGCTGAGCGTTAACGAGTCATGTCTATTTGCAAGTCTAACTTGAGCATAATTGAACTTGGCGCTATCAAAAAACGGACACGATTTCTTCGCTCAAGGATGCATTTTTTTCACTCTTCACTGGAATGAATGCCGTTTTTTATGCTGGTTCTTTCTACATACGTGACCAAACCTGTAACCTCAGAAAATTAGTTTGATCAAACAAAACATTAGACCAAATTCTAATCGAACTGCTGAAAACGGTAGCAATTTTTCCTGGTGACTTTCTAGCGGCGATCAGCCAGATCTACCTCCTGCAGCCGAGCAGCGGAACCAGTCACGTCAGCTGTTGGTGACGAGCCGTAATCACTCCTCAGAAACGCCACTCAAGAGCCGGTTTCTCTCAAGACTGGCCCTTCTGCACTCATTACACATAATTACTCTCGACAGAAGACCACATCGAGGGCAGCGCGTAGCAGCTGCTAACCGGCACGTTAATCATATAAACAGCTGGACGTGAGGGTAGCGTGGGGCTAAAACCTTAAACTAGCATTCCTGCGAGCTGATCTTTTAAACAGCAGGAAGCAGGTGTAGCGGAGGGCTAAATGGCATACTGCGCCGAAACCTTCACTTAGCCATCATGCATGCTAATCGCTGAAGCAGCTGGACATTTCACACCCACACAAGCAGGAGTGCAGCACAGGGCAACATTATGGACAGCGCTGAAAACTTTAACTTAGCTATAATCCCCATCCACTTCCACATCTGATTTTACCCGCAGGCATCTCCCTGACCTGCGACGGTGAGGTGAAATGACTGCAGAGGGCGGACATTGGAACTTATTTATGAAAACTGCCATGGATTTCATGTTTTATTATTACGTTAGCTCAAAAAAAAAAAAAAAGGCAAAATATATCATTAATACAATCATGGTTAAGCAAAACTGCAAGCAATTTTGCTTCATCAGGATTAATTAGGAATTTTACGTACAGGCAAAATCCTATAACTTTTACATGTTTTTAACATTCACATTTGTTTTCATAAATCAAAAATATGCTACAACAGTGTCATTGAAAAAAGCTCCAGCAGTAAACAGGCCTAAGCTGCGGTCCCATCTGATTCGTTCTGTAGGCAACAGAAACAGTCACCCAGGCAGGCAATTCACCAAACAGTCTGCAGAGAAAGACCGCATTCTCTCCCTTTTCCAGTCCTATAGACCCATTTACTGTTTGCAAACAACACAGGCTGCGCGCTCAGCTTGGCAACGGAAGTATGGCAGACCACAATAGCTTGTCAAGCTATGCAAGGGCATTAGCCATCAAAGATCACGAATTCTACCTTAACAAATTTACTTTGACAAATGGCAACCAATTACCAGATCCATACGGTATCAGTGAGTGGATGACATTAGTTAGTGGCCCAGTATTCCGTGGCCTGATATACACTCAACAAAATATAAACGCAACACTTTTGTTTTTGCTCCCATTTGTCATGAGATGGACTCAAAGATCTAAAATTCATTCCAGATACACAATATTACCATTTCTCTCAAACATTGTTCACAAATCTGTCTAAATGTGTGATAGTGAGCACTTTTGCTTTGCTGAGACAATCCATCCCACCTCACAGGTGTGCCACATCAAGATGCTCATCAGACACCATGATTAGTGCACAGGTGTACCTTAGACTGTCCACAATCAAAGGCCACCCTGAAATGTGCAGTTTTTGCTTTATTGGGGGTCTGGGGAACCAGTCAGTATCTGGTGTGACCACCATTTGCCTCATGCAGTGCAACACATCTTCTTCGCATAGAGTTTATCAGATTGTCAATTGTGGCCTGTGGAATGTTGGTCCACTCCTCTTCAATGGCTGTGCGAAGTTGCTGGATATTAGTGGGAACTGGTATGCGCTGTCGTATACGCCGGTCAAGCACATCCCAAACATGCTCAATGGGTGACATGTCCGGTGAGTATGCTGGCCATGCAAGAACTGGGACATTTTCAGCTTCCAAGAATTGTGTACAGATCCTTGCAACATGGGGCCGTGCATTATCTTGCTGAAACATGAGGTGATGTTCATGGATGTATGGCACAACAATGGGCCTCAGGATCTCATCACGGTATCTCTGTGCATTCAAAATGCCATCAATAAAATGCACCTGTGTTCTTCGTCCATAACAGATGCCTGCCCATACCATAACCCTACCACCACCATGGGCCACTCGATCCACAACATTGACATCAGCAAAGCGCTCACCCAAACGACGCCACACACGCTGTCGGCCATCTGCCCTGAACAATGTAAACCGAGATTCATCCGTGAAGAGAACACCTCTCCAACGTGCCAGACGCCATCGAATGAGAGCATTTGGCCACTCAAGTCTGTTACGGCGACGATCTGGAGTCAGGTTAAGACCCCGATGAGGACAACGAGCATGCAGTTGAGCTTCCCTGAGACGGTTTCTGACAGTTTGTGCAGAAATTCTTTGGTTATGCAAACCAATTGTTTCAGCAGCTGTCTGAGTAGCTGGTCTCAGACTATCTTGGAGGTGAACCTGCTGGATGTGGAGGTCCTGGGCTGGTGTGGTTACACGTGGTCTGCGGTTGTGAGGCCCGTTGGATGTACTGCCATATTCTCTGAAACGCCCTTGGAGACGGCTTATGGTGGAGAAATTAACATCCAATGCCCGAGCAACAGATCTGGTTGACATTCCTGCTGTCAGCATGCCAATTGAACGCTCCCTCAATGCTTGTGCCATCTGCGGCATTTTGCGGTGAGACAAAACTGCACATTTCAGAGTGGCCTTTTATTGTGGGCAGTATAAGGTACACCTGTGCACTAATCATGGTGTCTGATGAACATCTTGATGTGGCACACCTGTGAGGTGAGATGGATTGTCTCAGCAAAGCAAAAGTGCTCACTATCACACATTTAGACAGATTTGTGAGCAATGTTTGAGAGAAATGGTAATATTGTGTATCTGGAATGAATTTTAGATCTTTGAGTCCATCTCATGACAAATGGGAGCAAAAACAAAAGTGTTGCGTTTATATTTTTGTTGAGTGTATATACCCATTTGATCGAGAAACCTACCGTGTACTATTAGGGAGGAACTACGAGCATACAAGTCACTGGATGCTCATGACTGTGTTATCTGCGGACATAAGCAGAATGTTAAATACCACGACAGACTTGGGAGTTTTGTGTCTCGAAATCAGCGGTCCTTCCTCGTCAAACACAAGGGCATAAAACCGCCGTGTATGATGCGTGGGTTATAATAATAATAATAATAAAAAACAGAAAACTATGTCCTGACTGCTAATTGTACCTGCATGGCAGGCTAAGTATTATTTTGCATTGTTGGCTCGCTAGCTAGCGAGTTCGACTGCATAGTTGTCATGCAAACATGAAATCTGTTTCGATTTACCATTACTCTCACATATTTCATTCACCGTGAGACGCCCGTCAAAAATTGGTTACATTAATTTCAATGGAGCAAAGCCCCCTGGCAGCGTGCGACGCGCGTCAGATTTTTACTTTTCGCCACTGCTCAGTTTCTTAAGCGTCAACTCAATTGAAACGCATTCGTCTTTTAGGTTATTTAACTAAAGTTACTTCGCCTTGTCATGGTTGGTGGCACAACATTTAGCGGAAACCTCACATGCAGTTGCCGAAACCGATATACCTGCTTTTCAATCAAGTCGCAGTTTTGAGAGGAAATCCGTAATTTTGTGCGCATTTAAGTTATCAAGCGATCTACAGTTAGACAGAACCTAACTCAAAGTACACTGGTAGGAATTTAACACTGCTAAGCTAGCTAGCTAGCTAGCCAATTCGCTCCTGGGTGAAGTAAAGTGAATCATAATCTTAATTTACTAGACAGCTAAAAAGGAGGAAAATTATACTGTATATAACATATAGTGCGCAGTAACCTGAACGTCGCACTTTTTCATCACTTAAAATAAGCTGTATCGGTAGGTTTTTTCAAAATTAAATGTTGTTATCTAGATGAATATTTGGAAAGTGACACTCATGGCTTCTCGGTCGTGTCGACTGCTGTCAATGTTGATGCGGCTGACGCTTTCACTTGGCGTTTAAAAGCATCAAGGCAGCGTTCTGAGTTTGACTTGACGCTTTGCTTGCGGCCAGTGGGCGTTATACGGATGCGATCCGGTCGGAATCCTATAAAACTTGAGTCCACAAATGGGATATCAATTCTGACAGCTGTACACGCAAAAATCAGACATTTCGGTGCTGGTAAAATATCTAATTCAATGTTTGCAGAGTCATAACTCGTCAGACTGAATTGTGGAGACCGCTACTTCCGTTGCAAAGATGCGCACGCACCTTTTTGATGACGTCGGCTGTAAATGGGTCTATACCCACACTCCACCACGGGCACCTGATTTTATTAACAGACCGTCGGCTCAGGACAGATGCGATCGCCACCTCCCTGCAGGATTTCAGTAACAAACCTTGGATTTAAAAAAAAAAAAAACAGGCATAATTAATTGGATTATGCACATATGCAAAATTTCAAATTGATCCTGATTAACGAAGTCAAAGTGGCATGCAGTTCCGCTCACCCGCAGCTTAAAAAGTAAGGATTTCTTTTGTGCATACACACTATACAAGTATAACAAGTGTAAAATCTCTGGAAATTCTCATGAATAAGGCCCTTGGTCCACAATCCTACCGACAGCCTGTGGAGACAGCAAAGAAATGGCTGGCTACAGCAGCAGTGTCCTTTTCACATTTTAAGGGTTTTTACTTAACTCTCAGAGCAGTTTGTACTTTTATCCCTCAAAGTCAATGTTACAAAATTCCTTTCCATCCTCTAAGGAGCGCCTTTTGTCTTTGGGTCCTCATTTTGCTCCGTGTGTGTGCCTTTGTAGACCATCCTTTTCTCCACAAGTTCTTGCTTGGCTTTTCTGAGTGTGTTTGAATGCGTGTGAACAGGCTTATATAGCAATACTTATAACAGCCAGCTTTTGAGAAACAACACATGTTGTGAGGATATGTGGGTTTGTTAGGACATTTTGGGCGGTCCTCAGAGGATTACGGCAACTTCGTTGAAATCAGTGTTACGGTTAGAGTTAGGATTAGGTTAATGTGTTAGGGTTAAGGTTAAGCATAATTTGGTTGCAGTCATAGTCCTGGAAAGGCGGTGAAGAATGATTCGAAGTCAATACAAAATCTTGACAAGCATAGTTATTGTGTGTTATTAATTGAGTGTGTGTGTGTGTGTGTCTGTGTGTGTGTGTGTGTGTATACACGTTTTTAATTTTGGTGTCTTCAATAACCAACTTAGACTTCAACATCAACACTGGAATGTTCAGTTCAAACCTATGAATAAAACAGCAAATACCCATAATTACAATGCTTAGGTTTGAAACAACTGTGAATTCATAATGCAAACAGACACTAGCCCAAGGGAATGTACATGCAAAAGGGAATCAATCTGGCTTTGGCTAATTTCATGCCATACATCTTCAGGAAATGTGAAGGTTTGGATGAGTCCAACATTTCTGCCAACTTGTCATAAAAATTAAATCAACGTAATAAAACCTTGGTTGCATAATTTATACACCAAAACCTCACTGACTACAGAGATAGGGATGCGCTGCAAACCGTCAGTTTAGAGTGGGTCCAGTCCGTTATTATGCCAAAAGTTCGATACCCACCCCCTCAAATGCAAATCATTCCTGAGGGATTGAGTGAAATGCATATTCAGAGCCACAGACCGGCCATGAAATGCAGAATTTCAGGCTTGCATGAGTAATTCAGTTGTTGGCAGACAGGTGCTAGAAAAGTTAGGAAACTAGAACGTTAGCAAAATAGTTATATTTTTCCTATTAAAAATAAAAAGCACTGAGCACTTGGAATACTTCATATTTTCAAAAATTTCATTACAGAGGCGGCAGAATTTTTCACATCTTTTCCCTCTTCCTGTGGTGCAATTTTAATGGTTGTTTATCTGCATGAATGTTTCTGCTTTCAACCAAACGCTTTTATCTCGGGCAATTCAACGGCCGTTAAAGCGTCGCTGCTGGATGCACAGAGCTCCCCCTTCAAACGGCCAGAATCCCAATCCCACAATGCACTGCTGCTCGCAGCTCAGCCTTCTTTAAAGGCAAATAAACAGGGCCAAAAAAACAAAATGGGATCAGATCTATAATGGTCTGTTAATTTACCAAACAAAAGTTCTTCTATCTGGAATTTCCCATGAAACTGAATATCACCCATGATTCCCATTTATTTCCCTTCATTTATGAGCCAGCCGTTGAAATTTTTCAATCGTAAAATATTTTCTGGTTTCTCACTCTCCATATCCTCACAACTGTTCTTTCTGGCATCTCTCCCTGGCTGCTTTAGAAAGTATTTCTTTTCTTAAGCAACGTGCCTGTTTAAAAGCTTTTTATTTCAGAGTTGGACGAACACCATCAATGGATTTCAGTTTGAAGTTGTAATCAAATTACAAGAAGGGGTTAATTCACCATTGCAGGCATTGAGCTTTTCCTAGCAGTGCATCTGTCAAACTGAACCCAACCTGTTTTCGTTCATGTTGCTTCACTGACAGGCACACAGATGATCTGAATTCGCTGTGAAATATTCCCCAGGCTTAATCCCTGTAGCCTGTCTTGCTGCGGCACTCTTCATTTTCATGCCATGTTAAAGGATGTAGGACACTGTTCCATTCGGGAAAAATCAATGTAATCATTATTTTACTATTAATTCACGGGCAGAATGTGTGACGAAGTTTTCCTCTCATCTGCCCAGAGCATGGTATGCAATACAGGCTAAAAAACAAGCATTAGGGGAATAAAAAAATCAATGTCTCTCTTAATGAGTTTTTACGCTTCAGTTTCTCAGCAAACAAGACTGAGCTCTACATTCCTTCAAATCCATTGAGGTAAAGAGCAAATTTAGCCACAAAGTGCAATGCCGTGCACTTCGCAATTTACAGACAAAAGGGGGTAAATATACAAACTCAGGGGCTGTGTACAATTCAAAGAAAGCGCACGAGGTCGTGAAACACACAAGCAAATGCTGGGTTCGTCTCCGGCCGGCTCCTACGGAGTCATTTATGGTCATCCATCCAAGTCAGGTTTCAAAAGTTTACTTCATCTCACACAGTAGCTGCGTTTTTTCAGAAGGCTTGACTAAGGGCCGGTTCATACTTGACGCAAGCGAACCCGAGCACAGGTTCGTTCCATTCCGTTCACAGAGAAGCCTGAATGCGCGTTCCTTGCTGCGCTGTGCCTCTTTAAAAAGCAGTACACTGCTCATGCAATAGGGGGCAGCAAAGTCTTCTCCTTCTCCTCCTCCTTCTTTTTTCTTTTTGGGGTGTTGAACACAGCGTATGGTGCATTATTTGCTTTATCTCCCCTGTTGGAACCTCATGGAAATACACCCTTCGATGAGTCGCGTTACAAAAATCTGATCGACACACTTTGCTACGCAAGGACGCAAGATGGCTGGCTTGCGTTGCTCGATCCATTGCCTTGCGTTCGTGCTCGCGTACCGAGCGTAGAGTGTGAATCGGCCCTATCTGCCTCAATGCTATGATGGTTCACAGCATCCCCTGGCTGTGCGGGGGGGCGAGGAGCTGAGCATTTCTGTCTCATCTTTGCTCCCCTAAGTAATTACCTGCACCCTTTGGCACAGTGTCAGAGCCTCTTCCAAGTCTTCAAGGTCAGGACTCTTCTCAGTGCAGGAAGAAACTCAGGCTCCTCGTAGTAGTAAATATCGCATAACACAGCTGGGTAGCCTAGGGGTGGATCAGTTGGCAGGGAACAATACATTACAATTAACACTCAAATTAACGCGAAAACACGCGATATCGCGCAGGGCAACGTAACGGGCACAAATGCCTGAAAATTTGCGTATCGCTCAAGTTGGAATATATTCAACTTGAGAGAAAGAATCGCAAAAAATTTGTAGTGTTCTGAATAGCGTCATTGCTACTGGCACTGCATGAGCCACAATAAGACTGCTCGGGATAATGGGAAAGCTAGTTCGTGAGCTAGCGGTTTGAAATGACCAATGTATCATGGTTTCACAAAAAATGCAATCCAGTTCAACACTACATATGAGACAATCATCAGTTTTGTTTATATTTTTTATTCTCAAGCAGGAACAAAGTTCCTAAAGTAAAATAATTGTGACTTGAGCATAGCAACATTAGCATTGCCATCATGTCGCTGACTTTCAGAAGATTCCAAGGAATTGCCGCCCCTTGAGGGGTAAGCAAGGCTCAACATGCATTGCTATTGGTCTGCGTCGAACAGAAGTGAATGTAACTTCGTTACGAACAGGGCTGCAATCTTAAAAGCGAGAAAATTACCATGATCCTACGCTCAAACTCTCACAAGTAAAGCAAAAAATTTGACCCGCTCTGACATTCAAGAGCAGCTAAAACATTCTAAATGACTTTCGTAGGCCAGAATTCTGATCAGTTTGAAAGTGACCCAATTGTACATTTTTGAACGGCTGTAGGACACAGCAGAACTATTGGCTCAAGGCTCCAGTATGATCCTGACTGGCATCTGGAGTGAAGGGCAGTGGTACGAACAGCCAAGCCCCTGTCCTGCTTCAAGAGCTTCACCAAAATCAGTCTTACACCCCTTTAATCTACCCCTCTCCCTCCATCTCCCCCACCTTTCTCCTGACTTGCAACTTTCTCTCTTGCTGTCCTTGAAAATAAGAATTTGGTCTTAAACAACCAATCTAGTCAAAAAAAGCCCTTTGTTTGTGGGTTTGGCGAATACCGCCAAATCATTTCAGTTCATGCCAAAGGTCGACCTGCATGCCATTACCCGATGTGACGCTCCTGGCATCCAAATGCCCTCCGTAGAGATGCAGCATTTCGACAGGGCTCACAGCTCAGGTAGGCCAATTAAGCGATTTGGTTAATGAAATAATAATAATTAACTCCTGTTGCGCTGCGTGAGCGCAGCATGCAGGGCCTCAGTTCTGGTGGCAGGGGATGAGAAAAAACTGCAATTATGATGAATGCATGACGGTCGTTAAAACAATTATGCTCATTTACATAAATGTGCGTGCTAAGCTCTCTTCCCGCCGCACAGAAAGTTTTAATGTGAACTGCGCATCTGGCGGCCTGAACTCCGAGCGTTAGACGAAGACGGGGTTCGCAAGCCTCTCTCTGTGCGACACTAGCAACCCCGTCGAGCAATTAGCTCTGCACTGCAGAACACACACAAAATGATACACACACAGACAGATACTCGTGCGCACACATGCACACACACAGTCAAACATGCACACACACAGAAAAAACCCTTACCACGTACGTACAATCAAACACACTCGTGCACGCACACTATCAAACACACACGGACGCACACATACACAGAACCAGACAGTGAAAGTGACTCATCAACGCGCAGATAGGTGCAGTGAAACACAGATGCACAAACGTATACACTCATGCACACACACACACACGCAGTCAGAGAGACACGGATAAAGAAACACACACAGACAGACAGACAGACAGAGACGACTCCAGCTTTCAAAAAATACCAAGATGCAGAGATGGCGGAGATCAACACCAACACAAACATTCCCTCCAAAATGCAAACTGAGCCTCCGACAAACAGTTCTGCTCTCAAAGCCCACACACAAACAGAGAGAGAGAGAGAGAGAGAGAGACGTATAAAAAGCCAAAGACGATGCGACAGGGGAAACCAAAGACAAGCACACAAACAGTCGGTCATAAAGCGCCGTCCCCATTACTGACGAGTGCGAGCAAGAGAACGTCACATTAATTACACTCCAGCAGATGCTTTTTCCTCTCCCATAATTAACAAGGCGCTTCATTAAAACAATGAAACTCTAATTTCTGATAGACTCCATGGTAACGGTACAGTGCCCACAGTGAGATGAGTGGGGCTGTGAGCCAGGCAATGTCCTTCAGCTGCCTTCACCCTGTAACCTTTTACCTCCCAGGAGTGAAATACACACCACGACCTTCCTTCCCCAGGCAATTTCAGCCAGTTAGCTACTTTTTTGTACCCTCACAAAAAGCTCTGTACAGTGAAAATTATCAGCTAAACAACATCTGTCTCAAAGAAAAGTTGTATGACTCTGGTTTCACTTTGATCATCAGCCCAACTGTCTTCATGTTCGAATTCCCTTTCGCTTGGAGGGAAGTCAGATAAATCATGCATATTTACAGAAGAAACACCGATGTTGCTCTCAGAGTCTTATTCTCTTCGAGACTATAAATCCTCTGGCAAGAATTCTACAAAGTTTAATACATCGGAATCGCTGTGAGATGCATTTTCCGCCATTTTGATTACCGAACATTGTAGGCAAAAATCCCAAAACTGAGTGTAGCTATGCCATATGCCATGTGCTAGTGCAAATGTGACCTATAAGGCTTGTTCCATTTGGTTAAGACAGGATGGCAACCAACTGAAACAAATGTTTTGATGGAAATAAATATAACTTAGAGCAGGGGTCCTCAAATCTGGACCTCGAATCAAAATCCAGCCCAAGTTTTCTGTTATCCCAGGCAAGTAAATGAACAGTTAGTGCTTCTGATTGGCCAGACTGTGCTAACACCTGACTCCCAGCTAAAGGGAGCGTGGAAAACCAGCAGTCCTCGGACCTCGTAGGGTATGATTTGAGGACCAGGGGCCTAGATAGTACGATACGGCATTCTTAGGAGGTTAAGGGTTAATACTTCTGGCTCAACAGCTAACTAACTGATAAGCAGAGCACGAGAGAGAGCCCATGTCACGTTCTGGAACTTTCTCTGGTCTTCTCAGTGAAGCTAAGCAGGACAGGGTCCGGTTATCTCACAGATGGCATGCTACAGTCCAGGTGGTTCTTTTCCTCTTTGGTCCGGAGGACACGACGTCCACAGTTTCCAAAAACAATTTGAAATGTGGACTCGTCAGACCACAGAACACTTTTCCACTTTGCATCAGTCCATCTTAGATGAGCTTGGGCCCAGCGAAGCCGGCGGTGTTTCTGAGTGCTGTTGATAAATGGCTTTCGCTTTGCATTGTAGAGTTTTAACTTGCACTTGCAGATGTAGCGACGAACTGTAGTTACTGACAGTGGTTTTCTGAAGTGTTCCTGAGTCCATGTGGTGATGTCCTTTGCACACTGATGTTGGTTTTTGATGCAGTACCGCCTCAGGGATCGAAGGTCACAGGCATTCAATGTTGGTTTTCGGCCTTGTCGCTTACGTGCAGTGATTTCTCCAGATTCTTTGAACCTTTTGACGATATTTTTACGGCCCGTAGATGATGAAATCCCTAAATTTCTTGCAATAGCTTGTTAAGGAATGTTGTTTTTAAACAGTTCGACAATCAGTTCACGCATTTGTTCACTAAGTGGTGACCCTCGCCCCATCCTTGTTTGTGAATGACTGAGCATTTCAGGGAAGCTGCTTTTATACCCAATCATGGCACCCACCTGTTCCCAACTAGCCCGTTCACCTGTGGGATGTTCCAAATAAGTGTTTGATGAGCATTCCTTAACTCTCTCAGTCTTTTTTGCCACTTGTGCCAGCTTTTTTGAAACATGTTGCAGGCATGAAATTGCAAATGAGCTAATATTTGCAAAAAATGACAAAGTTTACCTGTTCGAACATTAAGTAACTTGTCTTTGCAGTGTATTCAATTGAATATAGGTTGAATTTTCAAGTCATTGTATTCGGTTTTAATTTACGATGTAAACAACATGCCAACTTCACTGGTTTTGGGTTTTGTATTTGCTGCTGGAAGCCAGTTCCGTTTAAGGCCAACAGAGGGCGTAATTCCCTCTGGACCCAGGAGGAAAATCAATACTCCGTTTGTAGCCACAGGCCCAATTTAGGATGAGACAGTCATGCGGGGTCCCACTTTGCAGTGGTCATTAAAGATCACACAGATCTTTGTGTTCATCCGGGGCAAAGCCCCAGGAGTCCTGGGAAAATATCCCAACCCGACAATCTCCGCCTGGGAAGCCAATCGCGACTAAGAGCATCAGACAGCCTGACCATCTTGTCTACTGTGGATGTGAGAATACCATTTTCACTGTGGAGATTCAGAACCAGCTACAACTAAGTAAATACAATCGCACATCACTGTGCCTTCCTCCGTACTCTTGAATCCCTCACATTAATGCAGCCCTATCAGCTGAGAGCATTATTTACAGTGATGATGCTTCACGCTACATGCACATATGCTTCATTCAGAGAAGTAAACACACAAGGTTGTTGAGATGACACAGTGGAAACCGTTAACATGGGTATGTTCACGAAACAACGGGCGGCGCGACAGCAGTCAATAGCGTGTACAATCACGACAAACAGAGAGCTACCAAACTGAGCACATCACCACCGTCCATCATGATGAAAAAAAAACTTCAAAAGGCCACTGTTTAGAAACGTGGCTCCAGGTCAGCTGCGTGTACACCATGTGACCCGCTGCTGCCATGTCACTTCCTGTTGGGATCATGGGCTGACCTGCCAGAGCGGGTCTCTCTCCTCTGGAAAGATCTGGAAGTATCTCTGGGCCAGCTGTACCGGGGGCAGGGTCTGCAGCTTCAGGCGCGTCCAGGTCTGAAGAAACTTCACCAGCTTCCGGAAGGTGTATAAGCCCAGCCGGTCGTTACCATAGTTGGAAAGGTGAGTCATGAAGATGCTGATCTGTAAGGACACGATAGGGGTGTGATGGTCAGGGTCAAATCGGCCCTCAATAAACACAAACACTTTTTTTTTAGACGCGAGCACTCAGACAGCACACACCGTCACCACGGTATTTGGACCTTCACTACCATCTAGTGGATTTAAAGATGTATGCATTTATTATTCTAATCTTCCAATCCCACAATGGTAAAGAATACTTTAATAAATTTCTGGATCCGGAAATTGATCTGGATCATTTCCAAAATGAAATCACCTAAGGGACTGGCCAAGACACACCTCTTGTAAAAACTTCATAAAAATCTGTCTGTAACTTTTCCTGTAAAGTTTCTAACTAACACACAAACAACCAAATAAACAAAGCAAAGGTAAAACATAACCTCCTTAGCGGGAATAAGAAAACAAGCATTCTGGCTCTCATATCCCCTGGGTAAAAGCAGCATAACTGCAGCACAGCCTCTGACAGGTCGTAAAGGTTTCAGTTCGCTAACAGGCTGCTCGAACTGCGCAGTAAAATGTGTGGGCAGCTGCCAGAAGTGGCAGTGTTGTTAGCCAGAGAGGAAAGCTGGAGGGGGGAAGGGTAAATGCCAAAAAAAGGAACAGATTTATAGACCTAAAAACACCATATAAGAGCACAGGTGTGATTGATTTCATTGATCTGTAAGTGTTGGCAGAGGATAGACTGAGCTTGCAAGACAGGAAAAGGGCGTAAAAACTGTGAGCCTTCACTAACAGTGAGATAGGGTTCTTGATTCGACAGGCAGTGTCTTCTCCTCAACGGAGAGGGATCTCTACCCTACATGGAGGGTTTGCGACCCCAGAGAGGGATCTCTACCCGACACAAAGGGTTCTTGATAAATATGGAACTACTCAGGGCATGCATAGGCTAACACAAAACCCAGCGCCCGCAGAAGGGGGTCTCTAGTGCAGCGTCTTCAAATCTCGTCCTAGTGGTTTCTGCAGCTAAGAACAATTTTAGCCTTCACATGTACCTGTGTTTAAGTTTACCGGTCAACCAATCAGGAATTGAGAATAAGTGGAGTGAATCTGGTGATCGAAAGAGAGGAAAGGTTCTCTCTCAGAGCGAAAGGGCTCTCTGGCAGGGGTAAAATGTTCTCTCTCCAAGCGAAAGGGCTCTCCAGCAGGGGTAAAAGGTTCTCTCGCCAAGCGAAAGGGCTCTCCGGCAGGGGTAGAAGGTTCTCTTGCCGAGCGAAAGGGCTCTCCGACAGGGGTAAAATGTTCTCTCTCCAAGCGAAAGGGCTCTCCGGCAGGGGTAAAATGTTCTCTCTCCAAGCGAAACGGCTCTCCGGCAGGGGTAAAAGGTTCTCTCGCCAAGCGAAAGGGCTCTCCGGCAGGGGTAAAAGGTTCTCTCGCCAAGCGAAAGGGCTCTCCGGCAGGGGTAGAAGGTTCTCTCGCCAAGCGAAAGGGCTCTCCAGTAGGGGTAGAAGGTTCTCTTGCCGAGCGAAAGGGCTCTCCGACAGGGGTAAAATGTTCTCTCTCCAAGCGAAACGGCTCTCCAGCAGGGGTAAAAGGTTCTCTCGCCGAGCGAAAGGGCTCTCCAGCAGGGGTAAAAGGTTCTCTCGCCGAGTGAAAGGGCTCTGCAGCAGGGGTAAAAGGTTCTCTCACCGAGCAAAACGGCTTTCCAGCAGGGGTAAAAGGTTCTCTCGCTGAGCGAAAGGCCTCTCCAGCAGGGGTAAAAGGTTCTCTCGCCGAGCGAAAGGGCTCTCCAGCAGGGGTAGAATGTTCTCTCGCCGAGCGAAAGGGCTCTCCAGCAGGGGTAAAATGTTCTCTCGCCAAGCGAAAGGGCTCTCCGGCAGGGGTAGAAGGTTCTCTTGCCGAGCGAAAGGGCTCTCCAACAGGGGTAAAATGTTCTCTCTCCGAGCAAAAGGGCTCTCCGGCAGGGGTAAAAGGTTCTCTCGCCGAGTGAAAGGGCTCTCCAGCAGGGGTAGAATGTTCTCTCGCCGAGCGAAAGGGCTCTCCAGCAGGGGTAAAAGGTTCTCTTGCTGAGCGAAAGGGCTCTCCGGCAGGGGTAAAATGTTCTCTCGCCAAGCGAAAGGGCTCTCCGGCAGGGGTAGAAGGTTCTCTTGCCGAGCGAAAGGGCTCTCCAGCAGGGGTAGAATGTTTTCTCGCCGAGCGAAAGGGCTCTCCAGCAGGGGTAAAAGGTTCTCTTGCTGAGCGAAAGGGCTCTCCGGCAGGGGTAAAATGTTCACTCTCCGAGCAAAAGGGCTCTCCGGCAGGGGTAAAAGGTTCTCTCGCCGAGCGAAAGGGCTCTCCAGCAGAGGTAAAAGGTTCTCTCGCTGAGCGAAAGGGCTCTGCAGCAGGGGTAAAAGGTTCTCTCACCAAGCAAAACGGCTCTCCGGCAGGGGTAGAATGTTCTCTCGCCGAGCGAAAGGGCTCTCCAGCAGGGGTAAAAGGTTCTCTTGCCGAGTGAAAGGGCTCTCCGGCAGGGGTAAAATGTGCTCTCTCCGAGCGAAAGGGCTCTCCAGCAGGGGTAAAAGGTTCTCTTGCCGAGCGAAAGGGCTCTCCGGCAGGGGTAAAATGTGCTCTCTCCGAGCGAAAGGGCTCTCCAGCAGGGGTAAAATGTTCTCTCTCCAAACGAAAGGGCTCTCCGGCAGGGGTAAAATGTTCTCTCTCCAAGCGAAAGGGCTCTCCGGCAGGGGTAAAATGTTCTCTCTCCAAGCAAAAGGGCTCTCCGGCCGGGGTAAAAGGTTCTCTCGCCGAGCAAAAGGGCTCTCCAGCAGGGGTAAAAGGTTCTCTCGCTGAGCAGAATAACTCACCGGGTTGAGGAGGACGGTGAGGAAGAGCTCGCCCCCGGTGATGAGTTTGTCCAGCTCCTTGGGGCCCCCTGGGTACTCGCTGTAGAAGATGGTGTGTGTGAAGAGACCACAGGTCTGCCTGGGGAGAACCTGAACACACACAGAAACACACACAGTGGGGTTAAAATACACACATACATTGAAACATTTGCTCATACACAGGTACACACACACACACACACACACACACACACGTGCAAGCGCACTCACACGTGCACACCTGGACATCCAGATTCGCTTATGTACACACACACACACACACACACACACACACACGTGCATGAACACTCGGCGCAACTGACGCGGAGGTATACATACCTCATGCTTGCTCACACACTCATACACACCCACGGATGGGGTAAATGACACAGAAGGTTCTACACACACTTATACACAAATATACTCCTTCACACACAAACTAGCATACTCACAATGTAATTGACACATAGGCACACACACATATGCATGCGTGCACACACACTTGCGGACACACACCCACACACACAAAATCATTTACACATACTCATCAAACTTCTGATTACTGCGACACAGCAGTAGAACAGGCTGATAAAATGGAGGGCGGCTCTGTATTTATAGGGAGTGAATGATAACAGCAGGACGCCACCTAAATCCCTGAAAGCGCTGAGTAAGGCTGAAATAACGGAGAAGGATCAATGTCAGATACCCAGAAGCCTCGGCGGCTATTTCACGGACCAGTGTGAAGACGGGAGCGTCTGTCACTTTGACAACATTGCACTCCTTTGCCAAAAAATAAAAAAGGTGTTATCCCGAGCAGTGGCATATGACAGCCACACAGTGTGTGCGTGTGTGTGTGCGTGTGTGTGTGGGGGGGGGGTGGTGACTTTTCTTTGGAAGGGAAATACGAGGGAAGCAGAGAGACAGCTTCCTGTCACACTAATGCGTTTCTGAGAAGGGTTCGTAGCTCATTCGCATTCCAGCTCCAGGGGACTCGGCTGCTACGCTCAAAGCACTCTGTGTACAATCTAATTACACTGTCAATCACACCGTTCCAAGGCCAACTCGACTTAAGCACACCCCACGGTATTTACACGGCCTGAATCTTAACGTCCCAGTCTCCACTCATCAGGGTCCCCACTCTGACCGAACCTCCAGCTCTAAATACAGTCAGTCACACTGTCCCTACTGTAATTATACAGACCATCTTCTACCCACTGTCTCCACTAATCACACTGTCCAATCAATAATCACCAAGTCCCACCAACAACCACAATGTCTCCACTAATCAATCAGCCTCAACCCTGTCCCGACTACTCATACTGTCCCATCTATAATCACAATGTCCCAACCAATCAATGCTCCATCTATAGTCACATTGTCCCAAGTAATCACTAACCCATCTACACTGTCCCGACTAATCAAACTGCCCCATTTATAATCACTATGTCCCAACTAATCACTGCTCCATATAGTCAGTGTCCCAACTCATCACTCTCCCATCGATAATGACCCTGTCCCGACTAATCAAACTGTCCCATCTACACTATAATCACAATGCCCTCAGACAACTTACTGTCCTAAATATGATAACAATATCCCAATTAATCACACCATCTACGCCTGGAATGCACCATTTCAACTGTGAAAATACCAGCTCAACAGGTTCGTCGCAATAGCACCACTATAACAACACAGTCCAAACTCTGAACACCTAACTTCTCATCACAAACATACAATATATTAGATCATTGACTCTCTAATTACACTCTGCATCACACTACTTTCTGTCTTATTTTACAGTTGCAACCCGTTGTACAAAGTCCCTACTCTAAGCATACTGTGCACCGACAACCCTAAGCATACTGTGCACCTACAACCCTAAGCGTACTGTGCACCTACAACCCTAAGCATACTGTGCACCTACAACCTTAAGCATACTCTGCACCTACAACCCTAAGCATACTGTGCACCTACAACCTTAAGCATACTCTGCACCTACAACCCTATGCATACTCTGCACACAGTAAGACGGAAGCATTGAGTCGAGTTCATAAATGTATGATTGATTGCTACTGCCTTTTTAGGGAGATGTGGGGGGAACTCACAAGATAACTCAGGTGAGATCAATTCGTACCGCCTGCTGGGGTGGGGTGAGGGGCACTCAACATGAGTTAGGATGTGTAATTCATGAGCACTGTCTGTTTAAAAGAGACACTAGATGCACTAAAGATGATTCAGGATGTGCTTTATTAGCACTGTCTGTTTTCAGAAGACTCAATAAAAATGAGTCACAATGTGACTCTGGATGTGTGATTGATCAGCATTGCTTGTGTTAGGGAATGTGAAGTACTCACAAGTTGTCTCAAAATACAATGGGCTCAAAAATGACTGGCACCCCTGATTGTCTAAGCACAAAAATACTTTGAAAATACCAACATGTGAGAAATACCGTGTGATATTAATGTTCCAAGGGAACCCACCAAAATCATTTCCTGATTTCATTAATTATCCATTTCCTTCTAATCAAGGCTACACAATTAATGGCATAAAAAACATCGAACAAAATTAAACCAGGAATAAAAAAAATCCACTTATTTAAGTTTTATCTAAGTGTTAAGGAACAATATTGAGCCAGTACATCACTTCCTGTTTCATTAGGGTATAAATATGAGGTAACACACATGTAATATCCCTTTTGGGTACTGGACGCAACTGCATTTTTGCTCCCCGGGATGCTGAGGAGGACGGCAAGAGAAGCAGCCAAATCCCCAAGAATCACTGAGGGAATTAAAGGCCTTGGTGGCATCTTGGGACTCACAAGGTTTCAAAAAACACCGTCAGGCTCCACCTCCATGACCACAGTCTTTTGAAGGGTTGCCGAAAGAAAGCCTTTTCTGACCAGAAGAGACAGAAGCAAGCGCTTGGAGTTTGCCAAACGTCAATTAAATTTTGACTGGAACAAGGCACTCTGGTCAGATGAAACCAAATTGCACGTTTCTGTCAGATACAGCATCGACGTGTTCGGCGTTGAAACAGAGATACAAACAAGGAGAAACACCTCATACTCGCGGTGAAATATCATAGTGCGTCAGCCATGCACTGGGCTGCCTTTAATTCAAGGTTCATTCATGGGTTAAGACTAATGGCATAATGAGTTCCACCAAGTATCAGGATATTTTGTCTGATCATCCGGTTGCCTCTGTCAGAGGGCTGGGACATGGCCGTAGGCAGACTTTCCAACAAGACAATGACCCAAAGCGTACCTCAAGATCCACAGAGAAATGGTTCTGTGACAACAAAATCAATTTTCTGCAGTGGCCATCTCAGTTACCAGACCTCAATCCATTTGAAAATCTGTGGGCTGAGTTGAAGAGGGCAGTTAATTAAAATAAACCCACAAATGTGAGGGATCTTCAAAAAACCTGCTCAGAGGAATGGTCCATAATCCTCCCAAATGTGTACTTAACCCTTAAATGCCCCCCGTGACAAATTTGTCACACGATTTTGGGGGTTGTCAAAACCACTGACCCCACATAAATTTTGCAACCTAATGTCCATAGTGACATATTTAGACCATCAGTGCTGCCATCTGATGCATAAAAGTGGAACTGAGACTACACTGTCTGCACCAGCTAACCTTTCCAATATGGCCGCCCCCTTGGTGGAATCCACACTATAGATCACTATAGACCCATTCATCAATGGATAAAGAAGACAAACAGGAAAGCTAATGAAAAATAAGCTATGCCTAATACTTCAGCTATATGTCAACTGTTTTATTATTCAAGTCATTTTAGCAATAAGGTACTTGAAATGCCCATTGTGACATATATGTCACGAAACTAAAATGAGGTCAAAGGTCACCAAAAATTAAAAATTGCTATTGGGTTGTTATTAGCCCCTCCCCAGGACATATTAATAGAATATATGGATTTTTCTTTCAACTTTTCAACTTTAAAGTTGGGCGTTAAAGGGTTAACCGTGTCAAAAAATGCAGGAAAAGACTCCTTCCGATTATCCTACATGCACTCTGTACTAAATGAAGGGTGCAAATTATTATAAAACCTTGATTTTGTTATTTATTTATTTAGTTTTTATCAAATGATTGCTATGATTTTGGTTGTTTCTATCAGAATATTAATGAAGTATTTCACACATGTTCGTATAATCTGTGTCTCAGTAATTATATTGTTGAGGTTTTTTTTTTTTTGAAATATAGTTTGTGCATTGCCAATCAGGGGTGCCAGTAATTTATGAGCCCACTGCATGAGATTGATTAGCACTGCCTGTGTATGAGAGAAACGAGGTGCAGTCAAGATGACTCTGGATGTGTGATTGATTGGCACTGCCTGTTTTAGAATGATGTGAGCAACACTCAAGATGACCCTGGGTGTGTGATCGATGAGCACTGCCTGTGTGAGGGAAGATGGCTCACGCTGATCCCGCTGTGGACGAACCCCCGGCGAAAGCGCGCGGGTTTCAGATGGGGGTACTCCTCCGTGCTCGTCACCTTGATGCCCCAAACCTTCTTCCAGGCCTCGTACAGCTGCACGTGCACAGGGTACACGCCCGAGTGGTGTGGGGCCACTGCGTAACCCATGTTAGTGGGCACACCGTGCTCCTGAGGCCGGGGGAGAGAGGGCGACACACAGGGGAAATGACCTGACTACATCACTGAATACATCCATGAAATTTGAAATTAGAACACGCTGATACTAATGTAGTGCAAAAATCTTCAATCATCTGCACAGAAACGAGTGAGTGCACACACACACACACACATATACAGACACACACAAAACACCAATCGTAGATAGGCGTATATTCAGAAACTGCCCATCTAAAACGGGCACATGCTGACACAGCATACTAACCACTAATGCCACACAGAGAGACTCACCTGCAAACACACACACGTGCATGTGCTCAGATCGACAAGTACATACACACAAACACGCTAACACACAAACACTAACAAAGAGATACATGGACACAAAAAGACGGACAAGCACATACACTGACATAGAAACGTACATTTCCAAGAGCATGCACACAGACGAACTCAACCGCATACAGAATAGCACAAACTCATACACCAGAATCTCTTGCGGAAGCACATGAATAAACGCTACCTCCCTGGGGGACTTCGGTTAATTTGTGTTCCACACGGTCAGCAGTTTCACAAACGCGCCAAAAGCACACCGCCGACACACTCTGATTGCCAGCCCAGTCACATCTCCCCTCAGACATGGCCTGCATGATATTGTTCTGCGCTATTTGGGCTCCATTCCAACTGCCATTTTGGCTCCGTCTTCCATCATCTCCAATGCATTTATGCTCTCAGGACATCATGAGCATATTGACACAAAACATTACAGCTCCAAAACAGCTCTAATATCATATCTCTTAGTCTAAATGTAAATTGATTATCTCGCTTGTGGCTATTGCTTGTTTCTTTTCAATGGATTCCAATAAGGACACTCCCTCACACACACACACACACACACACACACAAATATGCAGTACACACAGGTAAATACGAACACAAACAAATATAGAGCACATGCTCACAGACTCACTATACACGTCTCTGTCTCTCTCTGACACACACACACACATAGATAAGCACACACCAGCACACAAAAACACAAATACTAATACGCATACAAACACTAACAACAAATATACTCCGTCTCACAGAAACAAACACAGACGCTCACAAACACACACACGCGCGCAGACAAGAACACCCCAGCACACACAAAAAAAAAAAAAGTAGATCAGAGGGATCTAATAGCTGCGACCTGGCCTGGCATCCGTCACGTGGCCTAGAGTCCATGACTGGTGGTTTCTTGTACAAGTGTGACCTCGAAATTGGCAAATGACCTTGAAAATGAATAGGGAACCCTTCCTCTGTACCAAGAAGCTTGTTGTAAGATTTAATAGCCATCCATCAAGTTAAACTCGAGTTACGGCGCGAAAACTGTGAAATTGGGGCAAAATTGACACTTTTTTGACCGGTGTGACCGTCGGATTCGACAGATGACCTTGAAAATCAATAGGGAACCCCTCCTCTATACCAAGAAGCTTGTTCTAAGATTTCATAGCCATTCATTGAATTAAACTCGAGTTACGGTGCGAAAACCGTCAAATCGGGCAAAATAGACACTTTTTTTTTTTTTTTACCTGTGTGACCTTGGGATTTGACGGATGACCTTGAAAAACAATAGGGAACACCTCCTCTATGCCTAGAAGCTAATTCCAAAATTTCATAGCGATCCATGAATTCTAACTGGAGTTGCAGCGCAAAAACCTGCAAACAAGGTTGTGACCTCTGTTGACCTTTGACCTTTGACCTTGTGCATGAACATCACTTTGGTGAAGGTCAATAACTCCTGAAAATTTCATGATGATACGACGACAGGAACATGGTCAAAAAGGTGTCACAGACGGACGAACAGACGGACAGACAGACAGAGGGACAGACAGAATGTGTTCATAGAGCTGTTTGGTCACAGCTAAAAATACTAGAGCGCATACACACACTAACAACATATATTCTCTGACTCACAAACACACACACGTAGGCAGGCGCACACATACACACTCACTGCAGCGAACTTGCGGTTGAGCTGCATCTGCTCGGCCAGTACACTGTGGTTGTGGAAGAGGTGCGGCTGCATGTGACTCCACATGTGCGGGAACCACCAGAACTCCTTACTGTAGGAGAGCAGGAGGTCGTCGCCCAGGTCCTCCTCATCCGTACCTGAGCAAACGCACGCAGACACAAATACACATGCAGATACATCACAGTTCGGACAAATACACGCACAGCACAAATGCGTCTGCAGGTGCAGTACAATACAGTCCCATACAAATACAGACACAGTGCAGTCAAACGCAGATAAAACTAGATAACTCTGTCGCCACAGGGACGAAGTCGTGTATCTCCCCAAATTTCGGACAAAATGGCCGCCGGTAGCCATATTGGACATCCGAAATTCGTGAAAATCAGTCTTGAGCATTGTCCAATCAATATCTTCGCCTGTGTGAAATTTGGAGAAAATCCTGCAATGATTGTGGCTTCCAGAGTCCAGAACAGAAATGTGATCTCTGCGGCGGCAGCGCCAGAACTAAACCATAGTATCTCCCGGCTATCTTCGTCGGGGAGATACAAATATGGTACAGTTAAATACAAAAACAATTATGGTACAATCATCTACAAATTTAATTCCAATACGGTCAAATACAAATTAAAACACAGTGCACTCAAATACACATGGAAACACAATAAAATACAAATACCACACAGTAAAAAAATCATTCAAATACAAATGCAGTGCAGATACGTACAGACCTGACATGGCACTGTGTGTGTGTGAACACACACGGGGACACTCAACTATAAGCAAGCTTGCAAATACAGGGAGAAACATAATTAATTGGGCACTGGATTTTTACTTTATTTCTGTACTCAAGCACTTTGAGTTTGAAAGGACACAATGATACGGACGCTGAAGTGCAGACTGTCAGCCTTAATTGGAAGTGTTTTCATCCATTTCGGATAAACCCTTTAGAAATGGCAGCACCTATTGAACACAGTCCCTCCTACTCTCTGGTGCATGAAAAACTATTGGACAGTTTAACATAATACAGAATTGAGTAATCATGTTTAATATTTGGTCGTGAATCCTTTGCATGCGATGACTGCTGTAAGCCTGTGACACACAGACATCAGCAGACACTGGGTCTCTTCCCTGGCGATGCTCTGCCAGGCCTGTACTGCAGCATCCTCACTTCCTGCTCGTTTCAGGGACTTTTCGCCTTCAGTTTCCTCTCAAGCATATAAAATGCATATTCGACTGAATTAAGATCCAATGACAAGCTCCGCCAACAGAACCAAAATAACAAAAACGTGCTGCTGTCCAATGAGTTATGGTGCGGACTGCACACGCAGACGTTTTCACATGGACACATACACACACACAGCTTCACACACCACTGAGATCGACACATGGTGCAGCATGGTAATCACTGGGGGCGTGGCCTGAGCCGGATGCGTGCTCATTGGTGGACGCAACTCACCTGCGTGGAAGAACTTTCCAGAAAAGCCCAGGTTAAAGGTGAAGTTTGGCACATGGGACCGGAGCTCATTCTGCGTCTCTACTAGAGCCTGTTGAGAGAAAAGGGCCATTAACACACACACGTGCGGGCGTGCGAGCATACAAACACACACGCACAAACGCAGATGCATGCAAAAACACACGTGCACAAACGCAGATGCATGCAAAAACATGCCCACACACACAAACACAAGCATAAAGGCACACACAAACAAACGTACGCGGGCAGAAACACACGTCTAACACACACAGAAACACACACACATACACAAGTAATACATGCACAAACGCCCACACAAGCATACACACACATGAACGTACGCACGCATTAACACGCGTGCCCATGAAGTACGCCGCACACAGACACGCTCCTACATGCTCACACATTCAGGTGAGTCAGAGATAAACGCTCAGATCCACAGAGAACGCGCACATTCCTCCACCAGACCTCAGCCCAGAGACTGTAGCCCTATCGCCAGCCACCAGCCGCATATGTTTGGCTACTCTAACTCGCTTGTGTACAGATACTGTCAGTGCACATTACCTTCTCCAACCCAAATGTACAATTCTGTTCATCATGTTTAACCGCAGCATAAAAACTAGAGGCACTCCGAGAGGGCAAACCTCCGCCAAGGCAGCACAGTGCAAATCATGGTAGGAGGGAGCAAAGTTCAGTTATCACGTGTCCTAAGATTTCAAGATGGCTGCCATAGCGGCTATGTTGTTTGATGGATCGCGGTGAAACTCAAAAGGGTCCATGCCTGAGGTCATAGCGACCCACCCACAAAATTTCAGAGATATCCGGTCTGGTTCAAAAACAAACAAACAAACGGCACCGATCACAAAACCTCCAGCCAACTTCATTTGGCGGTGGTAATAAGGTTTGCCAATCAATGCCAATTCAAACAGTAAAGAATTATCCCATGTGTAAAGTTAGTCTCCCTCCCACCAACACGGCTGAGGATCTCACCAGGCTTTGCAAGTCGAAGATGGACCACCTCCCCCCCCCTTATGAACAGTTTGTAATGCAGTCTTAATGTAATGTTCAGGGCCCCCCTCGTCACCCCCGTACCCCTCCCCCCGACCCAAATCACACTCCTACTTCAGTTCTGGTTACCATGGTGAGAACATAAAACTCACATCCCCTCCCTCTTTTATCCCTTCCTCTCCTCCCTCTCTTTTCTCACTCTGTCGCTGTAATTCATTCTGATGTCAAGCCAAATTGCGATGCCAAATAAATGTTACAGCACAAAACAGTAAGTAACGCCTGTTATTATTAAAAATGTCCTTTGGTTATTCAGAATGGAGCACCAGTATATACTTAAGTATTCAAGTACACTCAAATATTCTCATCTACACTGGTCTCTCGCTTCAGCTGCATCCCACATCCACTTCCTCACTCACCCAGTTCATTTCTCTCTCTCTGTCTCTCTCCATCTTTCCCTCTCCCTCTTACCATTTCTCTCTTCACTTTCCTCTCATCACCCTCTCTTTGTCCTTTCTACCCCTTCCTTGACATCTCTCCCTCCCTCTTTTCTGCTCTCACTCCCTCTCTCTCCTACTCTGTCAGACTGTCCTCACCTCGACTCTTCCACTCCTCCCTCACACTCACTTTCTCCATCTCTCCCCATCCCTCGCTCTCTCCCTCCCTCGTGTCAGGTAGTGTGCGGGTTCATGAGGCGGTTGATGGTTCTCTGACTGACGGCCTCGGCCTGTTATTTGTGCCTCTGCAGTCGCAGCCGTTTAGCGTCTCAATTGGAGAGCAGGATGGGGGGCGGGGGGTTAATGAGAAACAAGGCGAGGGTTTTCTTACGGCATCTGAAACACTGCTGGGTTCAAACACTTCAGAAACAAACTATCGGCTGCGAGGCACGCAGAGTTTGCAGGGACTACCCAACCGACGCACGGCCTGCAGTGATACTTTACGCTTCCCTCTCCCTCTTCGACGGGAGATGCTACCCGACTAACGCATGCCCTCAGACTCTCCGCGCACGAACGCTGAGAGCAAACGATCGAAACGAGTAGAGAGGAGATGGGGCCAGGTCAAGTGATCCAACTGTGTTGCCCATAGCAACCTGTCACATCTACACCACCATCACTGAAGCTCAGACCTCACTCTGCCGCAGTTACCTTCCACCACTGATAACTGTATTACTCCTTTGCGGAGGAAACCCCTCCACAGAGCCCAACGAAATCAAACGAATAACCGACAAATTACCATCTACGGCATACTAGCCAAGAAAGGGTAGCAGTGTAGCCAAACTTATAGTGAACTGGGATCGCCCCTCAAAAGGTTGTAGGTTTGCGCAAAATCTTAAGCCTTAACTCTGCCATTCCAGTTCACCTACGTCAGGTTTTTTAAGGGCAGATTTTATGAATATTTTTAAGCCAAATTTGAATGAAGGAAAGGTGCAATACAAACACAGGTATTATCATTACAGTCCCAAGAATTGGGTGGTTAAGCTTTGGTGAAACTCGGACTCCTATTCTTGATCCACGAGCCAAAAGAATGTTTAAGCAGGTTAAGACGGCACTGTCGAGACTTGTTAAAACTTGTTCCAGGATAATTCCTCCACAAACGGATTTCAAATGGCGGAGGTAATGCTCTGTCTGAATGCCCTCAAGTTATAATAATTATAATAATAATAACTATTACTATCATTATTATAACTTGAAGGCATTCAGAGAGTTATTATGACAATAATGCTCATCCTGAGCAGCAGGTTGGAGTACCTTGACGTCTGGCACCTTCATGCGCGTGCCCTCCTTGCCCACAAAGATGTCATCGATGTCCACCAGCAGGTAGCGGTCGAGCGACAGCGACAGCCTCTTGCCGGTGAGGAAGGACACTGCGTCCACGAAGACCAGCTTGTGCAGCCAGAAGTTGAGGTTGTTGCCGAAGAGGACACGCTGGATGCCGTCATGGAGACCCAGGTCCTGCACGACGGACGTGTGGATGGGCGGGGCAGCAGCGACGGACACCCCGCCGTCCAGAGACGGGATGATGTCGGCGGCCCGAGCCTTGGCCTGCAGAACCGGCTCGTAGGTGGAGTGGTTGGACTGGAAGACGGTCCAGTCGTCGCCGGGAAGCGAGCCGCGCTCCACCTGGCCCGGCCGTGTGATGAAGAGGAGGGGCGATTTGGGGTTGACGATGCAGTCCCGCAGGCCCAGGTGGGAGTGGAGGAAGAGAGGGAACCCCTTTAGCTGAGCGCTCTGCAAGCTGTTCTCATTGGCCTGAGGTCACAGAAGGGGGCGGGGCAAGAGGACACACAGCAGCAGGAATGATCCGTCAGTATTTGGACAGAATAGCAATTCTAAAGGCTGTAACTGATGGCCACCAATAGACAACAGCAGGGCTCCTCCAATCATGGTCAACCGGGCCCATAACAGGTTTTCCACCATCCCTTTACCTGGAAGTCAGGCGTGACGACAGTCTGCCCAATCAGTGGCAGTAATTGTTCAGTTAATTGGCTGGAAGGAGTGAAACCCAGCGATGGATTTGTATTAGCAGGCCAGATTTGGAAGGTTTTTGTCTAGAAGCTTTGGTTTCTGACAGAGACTCAGCAGGTTTGATCCCCAGTGTTGCCTCAACAAGCTCAGCGTGGCCCTCGGGTCCCTGGCACAAGGCCCTTAACCCGATTCTGCTCCAGCAGGATTAACCCCTGCATAGTACAGCCAACTGTATTACGCTTTAGATTAAAAGAATTACTGGAATAACTTCAAAGTACTGGAATGACTTCACATTTCACTCCATATGCCTGCAAATATAACCCCTATTTTTCAACTAAAGTACAGACCGCCGCATTTCGTTTGAAGGTCCTGTGTATACAGTGTGCTGTGCGAGAATGGCAGCCCTTTAAAAATCGAGTAACTGCACAAGTACTCGCAACCCCACCCATCCAAGAACGACTGGTTATCGGATTTCCACCCCTTACATTCCATGCGAACTCGACAGAGCACTGCTCTGACAAATGCGATTCAGACAAATTGCATCTCCCTCAGTCAGACTGGTGAAGTATGTGAGCTTTTATTCACAGAACAAACTCGATATGCGGCCACAGGAGACGAGGGAACACGAGGGAACTACAAAAAGTCTCATTGCGAGCAAATCCTGTGCAAGCTCCAATACTGAGCACTCGCCTATAATTGAGTACACAACCTGCATGGAACACTAATAGTAGGCAAGTATGCTCTCATTCTCCACCATCTTTACTATGACGTCATCATCCATCTGTTCTTGAGACAGAAGTGTTAAATGGGTCCCACCCCCCCCCCCCGACCCAGCCCGACAGCAGTGCTCATTAAGGAACACACCTGAGGGTACGGTAACGTCAGCTCGGATATCAAACGCCACCCGACGTCAGACTCGCCTCCGCACAGATAAACGCTGACGGGGCTCATCTGAGACACGGACTTCATAACGGCGTCCATGATGGCAATGAGATGGGAGAATAAAATGGCGTTCGTTATGAGAGCGATTCCTGGTGAGAGGCTGTCCCACTATCACCCAGAGAAACTTCTAGGTTCTTTTCATCTGAGAAAATAGGGCAGACTCTGTGCTGGAAGCAAATCCATATGCAAGTGGCAGGCGTTCAATTCTTGTGGAGGGGGACCAATGCACACATGACACGCACACACACAGAGCCAGACACGTGCACGCACGCACACACACACACACACACACACACAGACATGTGTGTGTACGCACAAACATACACACGCGCGCAGGCGCACACACACACACACAGTTCAGTCCCCTGAAAAGCAGATTAGCAACTGCTCAATATGACCTGAAGGGTTTTACTGTAGGGTCAACTCACGGGGACAGTCATTATTTCTCTACAATGCATTCATTCGCTTATTTCAACACTCCATTCACACATCCAGTATGCGAACAGGCTACTTGCCGGCTGAATCCATGAGATAACCTCTACACACGAGCACAGACACACGTATGCCAGCAGGACGCAAGTAAACAACCCAGCACAAAACTTTCCGTGAGTTTCATCATCCAGCAGGACCATACCAACGCCGTGAAACAGCACCGATAATGTCAAATTTAATTGGACCCACAGAGCCAAGCCTTTAATAGAGTGATCTGCAGCAGTCAGGTTCCAGAACTGGGTCAGAAGTTTCCCCAATTGTTCAGTTGCGCTCAGTAAAATGGGACTGTGATCAGAGACAAGGATGGACCAGCAGCTGAGAGATCACGCCCAAGCGTAGCATCTCTCCCAGGCGGCCTGAGGGGGGCACTGTAAAGAGGTCAGGGCCTTAAACACAGTGTTTATGACGTGTACAGAATGGGGCACCTCCGGGTTACTGTCCGAGTGCTCAGTGCCATCTGTATCATGTCAGTTTACATGAGCCACCACTTCAGTCAGACAAAAATAACCAGGAGAAAAGTGTTTCTCCAGCATTTTCTAGCAACACACTTGCAGAAAGACAATACAGGTGAATGCCAGCAACCTGGAGATTCAAGAGAGAGGGCTGTGACATCACTGATACCAATCAAAGCGACACCATCGTTAACTCCTGGATAAGCCGTTTGTGAATTAGGGACCAGTCATCCATGTCGAGATCATATTTGTCTTACCACAAGTGGTCATGCAAATGGCAAATTGATTGATTGATTGATTGATGAGGGACACTAGTGTCTCATCACAACATGCCTCCCTAAGCTTCACTTATCCAGGAGTAAAAACCGCTTGAGTGGGCTTTTAAAATGCACACTCTTAGCACTGCTTGTATATTACAGCAACAGAAGACCGTTCCAGTGGGTGTTTCACTGAATCCTATGGATTCCAGACACTAACCACCTAACCTGGGGGAGTGTTTGAGTGGATATAGGTTGGGGGGGGGGTCAAAGGGCAGGTTTAATGCAGAGAGATAATTGGCCGGAGGCTGCAAAGACAAATTTCGGTGGAAAAGGGGATGCAGTTCAGAGGTTTTAAAACGTTTATTTCGCCCTACCATCTCGAGCTCTTTAATGAGGCCTTGACCCCAATTACTCAGGAAGATGGACAGAGGATTAAATGCACGGGTGGGTCGGCAGTTTAATCCTGTTCACACCCCAAGTGCGTAGCTGCAGGGAAACAGTGCTCCAGTTTTCCAACTGCGATGACAACCTCTTCCCTGACTCCTAACAGCAGCAACAGGGCATACCACCATTCATGGTGCTCACCAACAGAGGGCGCTGGTGTGAGAATCCAACCCAAATGTCAATAAATGTTTACTCTAAAACTTTCAGAAAATATTGTTAATGCAGTGAACAGAAAATATAGATATGAACAATAAGATGATTTATTCCACATTATTTTCCCTATTCTTAAGTGTTTGAAACACCTGGCGTATTCAGAAAAGGCGGAGGTCAGATCAGATACTGAGGTCAAGGTAAACTATCGTGGCCTTAATAGTTGCACCCGATCACGTCCCCTAAATAAAATGAATCACAGTGAGTAATGAATGTGTCCGTTACAGACCGGATACCTGAAACTGCACCTCTCACACCACACATATGACCACTGGGCTCACAGCCATCATAGATTCACACTGACCGATAAAATCTGATTATTCAGTTATGCATTCACCATTAGCCTCCAAGCATTTGTGCAGTTTTTCCAAGCTACCACTGGCAATGGACTGCCAATCTGTCAGTTCCATGAATGTCCAACATTGTTTTTGCGGGATTAGCCACGTCATAAACATCAATCAAAGCAGCTTGCATGTGTGTATTTAGAAGTTCAAGTGTGAAATGTGATTGGCGATAAAATGCATACACGCATACAGTAACTAACACACGAGGATAACGGTTAATTCTGGGCCAACATACAGGTTCAGGTCGAGGCCAGAATCTGGTTTATGGTTAGGACTAGGCTGTTTTAAGGTTAGGTTATTGAATAAAGCAGTAGGTGAAGGCAGATGTGTTAAATTAAGTTTAAAGCCTGGGTTATTTCATGAAGTCTGTAGTTTAGGGTAAAGGTTAGGGTCTGGGACGGAGTTTAGATGAGGGTCTATTTTAGACTTTGGGGGTATGGAAATAGAATTCTGGAATAAAAACACTTTTTAAGTCCCTCGATTATAGAAAAACAGGCAGCAATCCTTCATGGCATTCCTCTGTTCGCCATCATTCACAGTGTAAATAAACATGCTTCTGCCATCTACTGCAAGATGCTCTTCGCATCTACAGTGCCAGGTGGTTTGCAAATCTGCAGCCACTATAGAATGGGACTGGACTGAAACTACTAAACATTTTTTCTTGTTTTGAATTTCAAGGCTAATACCAGTTCTCGATGATCCTACAGGAGAAGCGTTACTCCATTGTGATAGGGCTGCCATTATTCAGTGATGGAAACTGCAGATCCTCGCTGACAGCTGGATTAACCAATCAAAGGCAGGCCTGAGGGGGAGGTGGGGCTTAGAATGGCAGGTGTCCCTCTGAACGGAGATCATTGTACTGCATGTCTTTGTTGTTCTGGGGAAAGAAAGCCTCAAACAGTTTGTCTAATGAGCTAAAGGTCACAGAACAAAATCTCAGAACATTGCAACAGCCCCATTCTCGGCGTGATTTTGTAAAGCTGTTGCAGTGTCACGCAAGTAAAGCTTTATAAATTTAGATGAATACTAACAATATTTTTTTAAAAAGTGCATGAAGACCAACATCAAAGCAGCAGCAGCTAGACTTAATACACTTCTGCTCAAAAAATTAGAATCCCCGAAAACTTAGCCTTACAGCAAGGCACTGTCCCAAAACAAAAATCCAAACAGTGACTTTATGGAAAAGGTTATGGATTGACCATCTCAATCACCTACTTAAGGCCCAATAAAGCCGTCGAATGATTGCATGGATCAGAAAGTTCGAGGAGTCGGTCCATCTCCAGAGACATTAAAATAGGAAATACTGCGCGACACATGAATACACATTCAGAATGATACTGGAGCAAAATGTCTGAAATTAGGATGTAAAACTTTGCAAAGCAATGATTATACCACACGGATGATACTTAGATGAGAAATCAGTCAAATATAACAGGATTATTTGTAATTTGAAAACTTTGTCCGGTCCCATATAGTTGAAACGCCAAATAAAAAGGCAATTTGGCATTTGTTTTATATACTTCAGGACAATAAAAACACTTTCATTGAATAAACGGCAAGAACTGCGTAAATGATGAGACATTCCAAACTTTTGAGCAGTACTGCATGTTAAGCTTCTCAAAATAGCTAGAATATTTTTCCTTGAAATCAGTGTTTCAAAACAAATTTCTGACAGGGCCACTGCAGAGAGAATTGAATTACAAACCGCAGAATCGATTTAAATAAAAGTCCACCAGAAGGGAAATAAAAGCTTATTCAATGGCATGTTTCTGGCAAACTGGATTTTGCTGTCAAAAACGGCCATTATATTTTGGCATGCCAATCAGATTACAGCGTGCTATCAGCTCGCCCTTTCCGACCACAGGCCTTCCACAGAGGAGCCGTATAAACACAAGCACTTCAATTTCCAGAACAGGACCCTGGCAGCACTTATGAATTACAGGTTAAACGCTGTGAAAATGAAATTAAACGCATTTGTAACACCGCAGATAAGTATCTGATGCGAACCCCAATGCCTTATAAGCGCTGGGAAAGGACCTGGACTGCCCACACACCTGGGGACTATATTTCCACAGTAAAAGAAGTAGTCCCATAATGCATCTCTGCCCTGAAATCACACCGCATCCTCAATCCCAGAGGTCCACACAACCTGTGCACTACAAATATAGAAGATAAATAATAAATAAAAAAAAAACAAAAAAACAAACATCTTATATCCGGGGAGCTGTGTGTGCTCGGACTTCTGAGAGCCGGTTAGCATCGTTCACTGAAAACTTAATGAGCTGTGCCAGGACGACTGCGCACACTCAGAACTTCGAAAATTCTCAGGCTCAGAAAGTGAATCTGCTCCTCTACAAATCAAAATCTAACTCCATCCTTGCCAATCCGCCATTGTTTTCCACTGTATTTATATATATTTAGCCCCTCAGGTATTAGACTTTTTATATGAAGGTATACACCAGTGACGGCTCGTGAACTGGCAGCAAGGGAAGCGGCTCAAACAATCCCTAAAAATTAATGATTGGTCAGGGCTTGTTTTCAATCATTAATTTAAATCACCATTACAGACACTCCGAAAACTCTGAATATTATCAGGTGTGGTGGCCAGTTTTCATTTATAACTCATACCGATTATAACTCCGGACTTCTCATGCTTTTCTTTATTCAGGGGTTGGAAGCTATGCATGCATTTCATGATCGTTTAAATAGAATAAGATAATTTGAAACGTCTTTTTGCAATTCCACTACTTCCAACCCCTCCATGCACAAGGACTTAAATTCCGTGCGAGAATCTCTTACATATGCGTTGATTGAATAATTGCTGACAACAGCAGATGAACATAAATATGCCATTTAAGCTCACACCGAATGCGTGAGAGTTGACAGTTATGCGTTATAAATGAAAACTGGCCACACTTGATAATGATAAATTTGAGGATTCAAAGCACTATTTTAATAGTCTAACTGAAGGTCATGCAGAATGTAAGCTGGTTTACAAACTGTCAATAAACATCATAGAAGAAGAAGAATACCTTCTGTGATTACGCTGTTTGAGAAAAGTTTACATTTTATATATCCTTCGGCTAAAGTGTCGAAATAGCGATTGAATCTTCTGATTTCCATAGAAATCTTTTCAAAGTAAAAACATAATGACCGATTAAACTACAATATATAAATGCCATCCAGAACTATGACGGATTAGCAAGGATGGAAGTAGGTTTCTGGACTTGCAGTTGAGCGGATGCACTTCAGTCAAAGACATGAGCATGCACACCAATTGTGACACACTTTAATTTAGGGCTCAGTTTCTGTAAAATGAAAGAAAGCTGGAGACTACGTACACTCTGCTGAGGAGTTTGTCTTGATTGGTGATGTAAATTGAAGCTGGCCGGATTCACTTGACAGTCTGCAGTTCGGCAGGATCAGTTTGAGCCGCTTTGAGTTCAATGGGGTGGAAAAATAGCCCCTATAGGTGAAGAGGCCCCAACAGCACACAGAATCAAAAAGGGACCAAGTGGCTTTAGTGGCCCCGCCGGGTAAGATCTAAAAGGGATCAATGTCCTCTACAGTCACTTCTGAGGGCCCAGCAGAGTATGGTTTGAGTGGCCCCACAGGCTCAGTTTGGAGGGCCCCTGGAGGGTCTAGTTTTTTTGTGGACTTATAGGGTCGGTACTGGGCACCAGCTCAGAAAAAAAAGCGCCTATATGGCGGCTCATGTGCCTGTGCCTCCTCCACTCCACAACCAGAAAAGGAGCGGAATGAAAGGCGAAAGAACTTCTCCGAATGACATACGACACGGGCAGCAGCCAGAAGGAATTTCACCTCACCCTACAACTGCAGGATTTCAGTTATTTAACAACACATCACAAACAAATCCCCAAAGCTTTAGAAATAGAGAGAGGAAGAGCCATTTCTCCAGCTGGGTGTGGGCCCAAGCCATTCAGTACCAGAGAATCAGTGCAGCAAAGCAGTCAGTAAACATACAGCTACAAGTCCAGACAAAATACGGCATCCTTCAGTAATGACAATCTGAAGGACGCTACACACACACACGAAGAAAAAAAAAACAAACATTTAGGCAGGCTATTAAAATGCTTCGATATTTCCCCGAGTCGTAATTAATATTTCGCTCATCACTTTCTATCTTTTAAAGTAAAATTCTGTTTTTACTTTTCTGACCAAAGTCAATCGCCATCAGCACTGAGAGGGATAATGAGTGACTCACTAAACAAGATTCATCCATCCTGTTTCTTTTTGGAGACAATAAAATGAGTCAATCTCTGACTCCGAGTCAAACGCCTCTTCAGTACATCCCAGGAGTATCACCTGCTGCCATCCAAAAAAAACCCCCCCACAAATTTCCATTTCTGAGTTTTCATGAGGAAACTCGCTTCATCCTTTCGGTTACATGAATGTTCCATGACTACGCAAAATATTGTGCAGCCAGAACTTCTTTCCTGTTAAGATTTTCATTAAAAAAGTTCATTTTCTGGAGACAAGGTTTTTAACCCAACACATCTCTTGCAATATATGAGCATCTGGCTGCTCTCCGGTGCTGGAAGAACAAAGAAGCGGAGATAAATAGACTGCCTGACACTCCTACTCCGAAGACTAGGAGAAAAGACTATCAGAGAAACACTGGACGATTTATTTTGGTCTTAAAAACACTGTTAGACATGCATAGGAGTAGAACTTAAAACACACTCTCGATGATTCTAAACACAGCCAAAAATGCATATCTACAAGCAGACTTCATGGACTTAAAATATTCTTCTGTATGAAAAACACAGCAAAAAAAGTTTGGTATTCAACCTTGGCAGAAGATAAAAACATTTTGATGCGCTATCGAAGATAACAGTTTTGCAATTCTTCAAGTAAACCGGTTCTCCAAAAATAACGGACAAAAACGGGGGAAAAGAGCAGAATGTACCTTTTGTAATACATTAAAAAAAAAAAAAAATCAAAAACACAAACTTCCATCACAGTCACCTTGTTTGGCGCAAAGTTATTCTTCCACCTGAAAGTGTAATAGCTGAACTCCTACACAAGGAGTGTTAAACTCCAGCCCTGAAGGACCATAGTGTGTGAATGCATCTCCAGTTTACCCTCATTCAGCAGGAAAGAAAGGAATCGTGCATAAGCACCTTCAAAGTCTGGAGCCCAACGTTCTGAAAACTCAGTCAGTGACCTCCCGAAGCCTCACGTAAAGAAGTGAGGGCTACTCATCATGCAAGTCAGAGGAATCACTTGCCACAGCATCTTCCTCCGAAGTCGATGGGAGTAGGTAGCTATGTGATGTATTAAACAGTTTGGCTTGTGTTCAGGGTAGAAAAAATGGGGAAAAATCTAAAAGAAGAAAGAAATGGCGGGAAATATAACTTCGGAGCTGCATTTTGTGGAAGCACAGCAAGAGTCATCACTCTTTTTACTCTCTTTGTTTAGTCTCCATCTTCAGAGATGTCACAACCTTTTTCTTCTCTAAACAATGCCTTCCATATGCGGAAAGAATTTGAAAAGACTTAGAAGACAAAAGTCTGACAAGTCTCTCTCATGTAAAGACAAGGTGTCATGCAGTAAGTGGCTGAGTTTTTAGTCACAGAATATAAGATCGTGTGAGGAGTCGGGATCTCGCAGCACGCACCTATTGGTTGTTGACAGTGTTCACAACATAGGACTTAACTATTTGCATGAGCTAAGGCTATAGACTTCAGATTATATTAGCAAAACATGTTTAGTTAGACTATCAAGATGAGAAAAAGACTGACTTAAGCTAGCTCAGACTGTTTTATTATCACCTTATACAAAACCACCAGGCTGTCCCAAGCACACCACAACTCAAGAAAGTCTCATGACTTTACTCCACATCGGAAATTTAGGTACAACAGCAAAATCGCTCGAAAAGTTGTTAGGCGAAAGGCCAGCTCAAGACAAGTTTTGTTATAGATGTTTGTAGATGTGGTTTAAACTTGGTCTAAGAATGCCACAGCATTATACATAAGATGACTACAAAAAACACAGAATAAAAGTAGACAGTCAGGTCACCCCCAGCCGCAGAGGTCCAGACACCGAGTACCCGCTAGTGATATCTTGAAAACTTTTACCTCAACAGCATTCACTAGCCACACACTGAAATGGGAACATTTTCAGAATTAAATTGTGCTTTATTAGGCCAATTCTGTTGCAATGGTAACAAAATCAATAGGTGTCGAGACAAAACCATAACTTATGCCCACGCGAAATATAAAAGAAATGGGTTGAAATTTGTGGCGTGTGTAGCGTCCACAAGAAAATCTCTACGGGCACAGCGACAGCGGAGGGCTCTGTGAATCCAAAGTAGCTCCCCAACTTTGTCCCTGAGCCACAATAAAAAATTACACTGCGTGTTTCCCCAAACTGATGAATGCCGTTACGCCCTGAACAAATAATCTACAGACACAAGGACACTTATAGACTGGAGTTCGACACCCCTACTAAAAACACATATTTCTCGACCAGTGCCGGGAGTAGCCTCCGTTGCAGACATCTTATGTGGTTCGTTTCCCTCACACAAGTCCGTGCACTCTAGCCGAGTCTTGTGTTCAATTACTTAATGACATTGTGCGATATAAGCCAATCAGAATACTTGTACAATGATGGTCCTTTTGAGTTTCCCCCTTCAAATATAAATAAACAAAAATGGCGGGTACAGAAGCTCCTAAAAAGTTGTTGATAATGACATTTGTTTTGCATGTAAAATAAGAATTGGATAGAAGAAACAAAAAGCCTACTCGAGGTTCCCACAATTATTACAAGTCAAGTTTTTTTCAGTTAATACTATAGTGTATATTCCTCAAGTGAATTGTTTGAGTGCCGAATGGGTTACTACTGTTTATTAGAAAAGTTCTTGAGAATAAAAAGCCGACTGCAGGAGAACATAAAAGAAATCAAGCTACTTTACAACGACAGCGACCTGCATTGTTTGAAACGTCAACCAACCGACTGAAGTGCGCTGCTCTGCAGAAAGAACTTGTGTTCGGGAAAAATTCAACAGCAAAGAAATTTCCAAACTCTCTTGCATAACGCGCAAAGGCCCGTGAGATATACGCGATACTTCAACAAATAGAACTGCGCGTTGCATCAACCACTTAAGACAAAAAAAAAAAACTACTAAAAAGATGGCGAAGCAGGCTGGGCATATCGCCCAGCTTTCCACCTGTAAAACGTGGGATGTCAAAATCAAGGGCATAAAACTCATTAAAATTGTCAGAACGGACGGGAAGGAGTGGGTAATGGAGGTAAGTTTCCTTTTATCTATAGTAAAAAAAAAGTTTTCATTGCCGAATTTTGTTTTTTGACGGGGGAAGTTGGCGTTGGCAATCGGTCATGCAGGCTAATTAATGGAGCGCAGGTTCGTTTCCCACAAGCATAGTTGCTTACGGTAGTTCATCCATTCACAGTCAATGAGCCCAATTATGTAAATTTGCATCTGTGATTTTGGGAAACGCACCCCAGATTAGCTCGATTCACATCTCGATTGCAGTTTTTGCCGTGATTAAATTAATAAATAACTAGGGCTGTCCCCTACTGAAACAAATCTCGGTTGACCAATAGTCGGCCTTTTTTCCCCACAACTGTTCAATATTATACTCAGCAACAAAAGTTTCTGTGACACCAATATTGTTAATTATTTTTCATAACGCAATTATGAAATTGTCATACATGGTGATATCAGACTGAAACAGTACACGTAAACACAACATTGAAATGGAAATCATGAAAATGCGAGAAAATGACTTTGCACGTGAAAATGTGCGTAAATCATGCTTGTGGATGGCAATAAAAGAGGAGAATTTGTGGAATGTTCACATTGTGCCTGATGAATGACGGAAGCATCACTTATCGAAAACACAGCCATTTCGGATCAGGAACTCTACCCTCTAAATGCCAAGACTGTCTGAAAATGATCGGTGGAGGGCCATTGGGATGATTGAATCCGGAACCTCGCAGAGGGAAGTTGCTCATCGCCTGAATGTCCACTGAAACACCATTTGGAACTTATGGCAGCGTCATCAGCAGACAAAACATGTCAGAGACCGTCCTCGCAGCGGCCGTCCACGAGTAACCACTCCCAGACAGGACAACTGGATTCGAACAACCCATCTCCGAAATCGATTCCAACCTGCAACCATAACTGCAAGAACGATACCTGGTTTGAGGCGACTGTCTGCACAGACAATCCGTCGCCGTCTCCGTCATTTTGGCATTGTCCCACGTCGGCCAGCAAGACGTCCAATACTCACAGTACAACACCGACGACTGCGTCTACAGTGGGCACAACAACATCGACGGTAGATCCAACGTCAGTGGGATCTTGTACTCTTCACTGATGAATCAAGATTCATGCTTAACCGATGTGATGGTCGTTTACGTGTATACCGTCGACGTGGAGAACGTTATGCCAACAACTGTGTTCAGGAATTTGATCGTTTTGGAGGTGGTAGTGTCATGATTTGGGGAGGGATCACGGCTAGAAACAGAACAGATTTGCTTTTTATTGATGGAAATCTGACAGGTCAAAGATATCGCGATGAAGTGCTACGGCCATTGGTGGTACCGTTTTTGATGCAACATGGTCCCGGAATAACGCTGCAACATGATAACGCCAGACCACACGTTGCAAGGATTGTACAGCAGTATCTGATGCAACAACATGTCAATGTCCTGCCATGGCCAGCCAGATCCCCAGACACGTCCCCAATCGAGCATCTTTGGGACGAGATGGATCGACGTTTGCGGCGGTTGGATAACCCGCCAGCTACACTCCAGGAATTGCGACAACGTCTACGTCAGATTTGGAATGACATCCCACAGCAATTTCTGGCACATCTGATTCGGTCCATGCGCCGGAGATGCGTTGCTTGCATCATGGCACGAGGAAGTCACACCCGGTATTGAAGTGTGAAGGTCACAATTGGTTAGACGTCAGACAAGTGCTTCATGACGCATGAAAATGACATTTTTCGTTTTGAGTGACGTTGGCACTGAAAAGTCAGTGTTTCTCCTGTTAAATAAACATATTGATTGCATTGAGATCTTTGCGTGTCATTTATAACATACACATAAATGGTGTCACAGAAACTTTTGTTGCTGAGTATATATAACTCTTCAGAGCCCCCCTATTCATGTGATTCTGCCGTTACACTTGAGAAGCTGAAGGATGACAACACAATAGACTCATGCCTATATTTGACCCCACCTTAAAATTTGTGGTTTTTGTTGGGTTGTTTTATTTAATATACCTGGTACATCCGATTTCTGCAAATGAGAATTGAAGTCCCAGTATCCTTTTATTGTTAGTCGTCAAAATCATAAGTCGAAAATTCACATGGACTCCGATAGTGTCTCTCAAATGGACACAAAAATGGAAATGACATTAAATAACGAATTGGGCTGAATAAGCATGATTTTGTTTCCATTTCTGCTTTTAATTGTTTACAATTTAATTTGTTGGGTTTTTATTCGATTTTACGGAGAGCAGCTTAGATACAGACCATTCCAACTGACTACCGCAAGGGTAGCTTTTTTTTCCTCATTCAGTGAAGCCGCAATACCAAATTAACCAGGAGGAGTTCACTTTGAGTCGAACAGTCGTAAGTACGTCTACGTATTATTAATAACTAAATAACTAATCTAAGAAATTACCGAAGTAGTAAATTGGACAAAGCAATTTCACATAATGGCTTAAATTGCAACTTGCAAACAGTAATGCTGAGAGAACGGCGTTCAGTAAAAACTGTGCAGAAGATGCCCAACATGCAGCGGCGTTCTTGAGGGGGGTAAACTAGGAATGATTCACAGGGCCCCTGACTATGGGGAGGGCCCCTGGGACCCCCTTTCAGTTTTTTTAATTTTTTTTATTTAATCATTACTTATCATTATTATTATTTTAATAATGTTAATATATAGGCCTATTGCTAATTGATGCAAATTCATTGTTCTCTGGGAATACATCAGTTGAAATGTATGACCCAGCCTGCAAATAGTAACTATAATCTATTCAGACACCCCCATTATCAGTGCGCATTGGTTTAGTCCGCCCTCTCGTGTACTTTTGATTAAATGCTCAACGGATTTCAGGACACTCACTGATTCGGCATTAAATGCAGCAGATGTCATCAAAAAGGAAGTCAGGTTTTCAGAAAAGAAACGAAAGGCAAGAAAGAAAGAGGAAACAGGATGAAGGACAGCAACTGCTGACTGATTTCTTTCCTAAGAAAGGCAAGCCCAAATGTGAACATTAACAGCCTGGTTATCCCACTCAGTTGCATACGATTGTGATAGTAGCCTAAGTCAATTAATTCGAAATAAAATAATCTTTCATTTTGTAGGCTAGGATACATAATTGTGATGGAAGCTTTATTCTTGTCTTAAATTTATTTTCATAATATATACGTTTATAGATACAAGTGTCCCAAAAGCTTAGGCTATGAGATCATGTTGTTGTCCAAATGATAGCAAAGCTAATTTTGAAATAAATCCCACAAATGTCACAGAATGTGATGATGCTCCTGCCACGACAGGTGTCAACTTGAGCCAAGGTGAGCCTATTTTAGTCTATGCGATCTAAAGGGAAATCACACTGTAAACCAATGTTTCTCAACTAGGGTTCGATGCCGCCCGCCCTCATCAGGAGTAGAATCATGTCATCACACAAATGAAATTTAATCCAAACTATTTAGCCACCATCCTGGCCTACCAATGGCCTACCCATTATGTGGCCAAGAGATTGTCTTTTCCTCATCAAATTTGTAGATTCTGTCCTCGTTACGTTATGAATCTTAATCGACGTCCATCAGCTGCCATCTCCAGGCAGCGCTGAGAAAGGCTAGTGTAGCTGGGGAAAAAAACAAACTTTCAATCGTGAATCGATTCGTCCGTTTGATTTTATTCGCCTTCGGTTTAAACAGTAGGGCAGCAGGAAAGTTCCCTGGCCATCTCCAAGCGCCAGTTATTGCTGAAATGCGGGAATTCAATGGCGATTTTTGACGAGCCACCAGTAAGTTTTGAATGCCGTAAAGCCACTCATTATCTGCGCCAGAGATAAGAGCCTGTCTGCCCCGTGGCCGCACGTGAAAAGACAGGCAGAGAATATCCGTGCTGAGCAGATATCTGTGCTCTGTTTTGAGGAGTGTTCATGGAAATTATAGGTTACTGTGACATGTTTTGTATTTAAATGTGAAACATTTTTTAAGCAATGATAATACATATTGCTAATAATGCATTCCAATAAATAAATAGTAATAAATAAATAAATAAATAAAACGTTTCCAATATGGAACAAAATGAAAAGGGGGTAGTCCTATTCCTGTTAAGGCTGCCTTAACTTGCATGAAAAAATGTTGAGAAACACTGCTAAAAACATGGATTTTCTAAACCTAAATAGGAATTATTTATTGATACCATTATGATGAAATGATTTTTAACCTATAAATACGATATATTTCATGATACAACTTTTAATATGATGTAGGAGGTTTTATTTTTAATTTTAAGTCTTAAGTCTTTTCTTTCGTATGAAATAAACTGCATACTTATATCTGTAGAGGGCCAGGCAGATAAAGATGTGATGGAAGATGAGGATGTTGTGTTGTTTATTTAGGCCTAATATATTATGAGTAAATACAATGAAACAACAAACTGTGCATGAGCAATATTTGCTAAGGTATCAAGCAATGCAATTGCAATTGTGTGTGTGTGTGTGGGGGGGGGTCCATGGAACTGGTTGTTCCTGGGGCCCCAAATTTGGTGTGACGCCCCTGCCAACATGATCCGCGACATGAAGTTTGATATGGTGCAATCCATTCCGCTAAGTAACGAAATAAGCTATAACGGAGTTTTATTGGGTTCGTTTTTTTGTGGTTTAGGCCAGTCAGACTGGTAAGACAAGAGCGTCAGCCATCGTGCTTCCTTTTTTCCGGAGGTACTGGTCGGGAATGTCTCGGTTAAACCTGCAAGTTGCAGTATTGTATTGTACGCAAAGTGGTGGGGATGCACCTTTTAATACAGTTTCAAATTAAGTAGATGAACGATTGGTTCGCCTTACTATAAGCTGACATGTAACAACTCAATCTTAATGTTCACTTTTAAATGAGATAAAACACGTGTATGCGCGGAGAGAATACAAAGTAGGCTGATTTACTGTTTTCAGGTGGTACATGGTCGTAGTTGAGCTGAGTAAGCGAGACGTTGCTTGTATAGGCTGTTCATTCCAGTTTTTATGTTTATTATGTTCCAAGGCCATATCGAATTGAGCAACTAAAGTACGCCGATCTCAATCTTAATTGTAGCCAAGGCAGATCTTAAGCTACAATTTATTTTGCGCATTTGCGTTCCTATATGAGAAGGAAATAATGAAGGAAGTGTTACACGTTAGATTTACATTTTTTTTAAATCACCATGATATATTTATTTTACTAGTTTAATTATGCACAACATTAATATCACCTTAACTTTTCATGAGAGGAGCGGTTTGCGCGCGTAAAATAGCATTTGAGCTGCGTAAAAAAATGCGCACCTGAGGCTGAAAAATTAAGTTTACGCGCCAAATGTTTGCACACCTAAAGATTTTTCAAGAAAAGGCCTGTAACCTCCATTACAGATGTCTTTTGTGTTTCGCCTCTGTCCCACAACAGTATGTGCACATAGCGTCTGAAATTTCAGAGCTTCTCTCTGATTGGTTGAACAAAAAACCTGGCTGGAGTGCGCAGATGCTGTTGTGTGAAGGAAGCAAACCACATCAGATGTCTGTAATGGCAGGGGTGACAGAATGACGACAGCGATGGCGGCTCCCCTTCCTCACCTTGAAGAACCCGATGATGCCCACGCCATACTCCACGCAGTACTTGTCCAGCAGCTCTCGGTTCCAGGCGTCCAGGTTGACGTACTTGAGTATGTTTTCATAGATGACCAGCGCGAAGCGGCCTCGGTCCTTGTCGGTGAGGGTGGGCATGTCGCCCTTGCCAGGCGAGATCTCTGTGCGGTACCTGAAGCGGCCGGACTCCAGAACGGCCACGATGTCCTGCCCCAGCTGAGAGTAGAGGCTCTCCACGAACACCAGGACGACAGGGTCAGTCCGCGAGGTGTCCGATGGCCGCACGGTCTTCAGCGGGAATAGGCGGGAGGGCGTGACCCGGGGCTCGTCACAGTCCGACACCCCCTCTGACCCCCCTGCCCCTACCCCGGCCCCGCCTGCGGGCTCCAGCTCACGCTTAGCGGCTCCGTACAGGAAGTAGGCGGAGATGAAGACGCTGACCGCGCAGAACAGGAAGAGGAGGAGCAGGCTGGTCTGGAGGGTCAGTTGGCGGAAAGGCCGCCGAAGCAGCCCGCAAAATCGCATCGTCCGTCCACCCGCCCCGCCTTCCTCCGCCGTCGCCCGCGAAAGATCCCGCCCCCGCTATAGCGCACGGGCCTGTAAAGGGCCCGAAGTTCCCGCTGCTAGCGTCAGACGACACGGGCTGGCCAATCGCAGGCAACCGCAGTCAGGCTAACAGAGAGGGCGCGATGAGCCAGCTCCACAGGCAGGGGGAGCCCTTCCTCATGTCACCATTGCAGACGGATGTTGGGACCTGCCTGGATAGAAGGAAACCATGGACCCTGGTGGACCTCTGACCTTTCACCTCAACTCCACCCTACACGAAAATTCACTCCTCTAATACCGCTGCCCTCCCCCTTTCCCAAATTTCTAAACTCTCAATGAAGCAAAAAGCTTAATCAAGAGGCATGAGCAGCAGAAGGGCGTGGCCAGCCCCCTGCAAAGACGGCTGATGTCCAATGACTGAGCGACACAGGTGGAGGCCCAGGGAGGAGTCATCCCAGTCACATTTTGGACATTTCTGGTACATTCCCAGGTTGTCTGTAAAAGAGAAAGGAAAAAGACCCATAATCTGATTATTGCTTTCTCATACATGGAGGAGTAACACAGAAATTTCTTTTCAATACAAATTTCAAAAGATTTCGGGTCCACCCCCCCAAAAATGATGAACCTCTCAAAATCATAACTTCATTGCAACATCTAGCAAACTTAAAATGGCCAGAAAAGCAAAACAAAATGGAGTCTGCAGTTCAGGTTTTGAGTAATCATTGCTCACCCCACCAAACATGAAAAACAATCGAATATGTGCTGCAACATGGCTGCCATGGCATGACTTGAAAGGGAAAGAGTGTTTATGTGCATGTGTGTGTGTGTGTGTGTGTGTGCGCGCGTGTGCTTGTGTGCAAGGGAGGGTCAGACACAGATTTCCTTTGTTAAACAAAAACATCAGCATAAGCCACAAGCTAAATAAATCATTAGCTTTCAGGCAAAGAAATATGATATTGGAGCTGGCTACGGCATTTCATCTCTAGACAAAAGCTGAAGCTCTGCATTGTTCTATAGGTGACCGGCAGTTATTTCACCAGGTTAATTGAGCCATCAGGACAACCACGCAGAGCGAAACCTGAAATGGGTGTTTCTACATCAGCCCACGTTCCATAGTTTTGGCAGTTTTGCTCCGTTTTTGCTCCGTTCTGCTTTGCAGTACTGGCGTCCAGAAGGAACTGTGGATCTTTGCTGTTCAGCGTGATCACCGCTTTCCAGAACTGACCAACAGCCCTCCACTGATCGGTCAGCCCATCCTGAGATCATGAAGCAGGGAGAGGTGGGTGGTGTTGGGGTGGAGGGATGGAATGGATGGAGGAGCACATAGCCTCGCTCAAATGAGCCTTCAGGGAAAAACGACTCTGGCAGTTTCTGGGCAAAGTCAATTACAATCCATCAGCGATTACCTGGAACCGCGAGCCCATTAGAGCCATTCAGCCCACAGCGATTCTGCTAATTACCAATTAATCCAATAACACAAAAGTGCGCAGAACAGCCTTCATAAAAATAATCACTTTTGCTGAAATGGTGCGTGCATCAACGCGCGACAATGGAAGAGGAAACTGACAACAGCCTGGGCTTGGGAGCCAGCAGCAATTAAAGCAGGTGAGGCTGTTTGTCATCTGCTGAGCTCAACTTTCCTGGGCAAGAACAGGAAATGCTTTCTCCTTTCAGCATTGATTGTCAGGCACCATCTTTCATTTAAAGGAGAGCGCTGGGATAATGCATTATGCTGTTTTATACAAACATAATTAGTAAACTAGATAACTCAGTCGCCACAGAGAACAAGTCGTGCATCTCCCCGATCCCCAAATTTCAGACAAAATGGCCGCCGGCAGCCATATTGGACGTCCAAAATTGCCAAAAATCGGTTGTCATTGTCAAATAAATATCTTCACCAGTGCAAAATTAGAAAAAAATCCTGTAATAATTGTCGCTTCCAGAGCCCGGAGCTAAACCATAGTATCTACTGGCTATCGTCGTCGGGGAGATACAAAAAATGTAGTAAAATGCAAATGTGGAATTTTTGTTTGTTAAAGACTATATAAATGAAGCTTTATTCCCCATAATTAGCTGTCATCTGCTGCAACGAGAGCGAGATAACACAATAACGGCCTTGATAATGACGTCACACTGCCCATCACCCATTTGTTTTCAGTGTACAATTTTGAAGCCACCAGTTATCACTGACAATGTAGTCAATATCCACACATAGCACAGAGGCCAAGACGCAAGATCACTTCATTTCAACTGCCCGATCCAACTTTTACACCAACCCGCGCACACAGAGACGCACGAGTGGACTGGACATGCAGAATGATAACCTGCTGTCTCACTGTTGAGGCACATAACCACCAAGTTCCAACATTTTGATTATAAGTACTTGATGAACAGTGGCAGTTGGTGACCTGGCAACAGGGGAGGCTTAAACAATCCCTTAATATTAGTGATTGGTCATGACCTGTTTTCAATCATTAATTTAAATTACTATAACAGAAACTCCAAAAACTCAACATTATCAGGTGTGGCCAGTTTTCATTAACTCGTGAATTACCCGTGGCGAGAATAATTTCTTGTGACGACCTACGTCCAGATACCAACTTTCATGAATACGGTGACCTTTGACCCTCGTGACCTTGACCTTTGACGGAACGGACCTCTCGCGGTCATTTCTTGTGACGACCTACATCCATGTACCAACTTTCATGAAAATCTGTCCAGGGAGATGGGAGATGGGAAAAATTGACCTTTGACCCCAGTGACCTTGACCTTTCAAAAAACTAACCCCTCAAGGACAATTCCAGGGACAACCTACATAGACCCACCAAGTTTGGCGAAGATCCGTCAGAGGACCTCGGAGGAGTAGGGGAACAAACAGACAGACAGACAGACAGACAAACGTTCCTCAAATTATAGTATGATAACGTGTACCTGTCAACTCTCGAATTCGGCGACAGTTTTTTTTTTTTTTAATTTACGTTCGCCTGTTGTAGTCAAAAATTATTCAATCAACGCGTGCGAAAGAGATTGTCACGCTTGTCTTTACTCAGGGGGTTGGAAGCAAATCATGTGTTTCATGATCGTTTAAACTGTTTAAATGAAATAAGATCATTTGAAACGTCTTTTTGCAATTCCATTCCAACCCCTTAGTAAAGAAAAGAGCGAGAATCTCTTAAATGTGCGGTGATTGAATAATTGCTGACGACAGCAGGGGAACGTAAATAGCCTAGGCCACTTAAACTCGCTCTGAATACTTGAGAGTTGACAGGTATGGGTTATTTATGAAAACTGGCCGCATCTGATAATGTTGAGTTTTCTGAGTTTCTGTGATGGTAATTTAAATGAATGATTGAAAACAGGTCATAACCAATCATTAATTTAAAGGGATTGTTTGAGCTTCCCCCATCGCCAGTTCACCAGCCGCCACTGTTCATCGAGTACTTATAATGCAAAATGTAGGAACTTCACAGACATGTGCCTCGGGAGTGGGACAGCATGATGTCTTCGCCTAAATTTGTCTCGTTTATTGACAATTACACACGCTTGCGTAAACAATGAAGTTCGTCTGCAAGGTGGAAAATACCCAGATCGATGGGCATGGGCGTGACATCATCGCGTGACAACTAGCTTGAATGCCATTGTTATTAATTGTTAATTATTTAAAAACTGGTGACCCAGAATAAACAGAATAAACGTACATTTATGATATCTTGTATGTTGTATGTTGTATGTTTTGGGGGGGGGGGCTGGGAGGATAGCTTTCGACAAATGGAAAGGAATTTTCTGCTTTTTCTTCAAATAATGAACAATAATACAAACACAGCTTTCAGTCTTAACGAGAAAATTACAGCCCTCTTCCACGAAACACCCGAGTAGCCACGCTGACCTACGATACATTTCGCGCTTTCAAGTCATAGTGGCTGCAGTGAGCAGAAGAGCTGAGCAAAACTGACCAGAAATCTGTTCTCGAGGACCTGAATGAATATGGAACCATGTCTCCCGAATTCCCATATGTTTACCTTCATTAAGTTCCATCTCTCACCTGATCACAGTAATTTGCAGCATACAACTAATGAGCGCTTTCAGCTACGGACGCCGCGAACCGTACTGTTGGCTACTCGCAAAGAGAAAGACTTTAAAAAATTAATAAATAAAAGGCAAGATGTTGCATGCGTGTCCAAGACTGGATTCTGGACGTCTTTTGAAAAGCGTCTCTGATCTATTGTGCTAAGGACGGGTATTAAATAGACGAGCCCGAGAAGAAGAAATCAAAGAGAAGCGAGGCGTGGGGTTAAAAAAACACCCCCACAAGAGCTGAAAGATAAAGTACAAAGAACATTTCTCAAAGAAAAGGGATCATTTTGTCACTTCAGAGGGATAGTGGACTGCAATGAGAGCCAACTCCCAGGCTCTCTGCATACAAACCAACTGGCAAATAGTGGATATTTTTTGGCAGCTTAAAGCAAAGCACAGCTCTGTCTTTTGTAGTAACTCTGTTCTTCCCTCTCTATCTCTGGGCACAGTTCTGCCTCACAAGGAAAAGGTTGTGGGTTCGAGACCCGACCCGTTTGGAGGTTGGGTGTTCTCCCCCACAGTCGCATGGGTTACCTCCCACAGGTAAAACATGTATTTGAAGGTTAGGAGAGGAAACAGAGAGGAATGCTCCTCAGTCCATCAGGAATATTAAAATCACATTTGATGTAATTACAATTAAAGTTGTTTGAGTTATCATGATTAAAAAAAAAAAAAAATTAAGCTTGGCCTGGTGGAGGCTCTGCAGCTAAGGTCATACTGTGACCAGCATTAATAACAGCCCCTCTCAAGGCACCAAAAATTATCAAACCTGTGGCTCATTTCCCAGTAATACTGTGTAGTTACTGCATTTGGAAATGTAAAGTTTGACCTGGTGGTGACACCACAGAAAAGGTTACATAAGTCAGAAAAAGGTTCGAAGTAAATAAAAAAAAAAAAATTTTTTCCGTATTTTAGGACAATGTCACACACATATTATGTATCTGCTGGTTGCAGCGCATCACTGAAGCAACACCACGCTTATATTGAGAGAGGTACTCAGACCCTGGACGCCATGTTTTTATGGCCACAGCAGTACATCACAAGGAAGATGTCTAAACATTTCAATACCCTCATGCAAGAGGGGGGTAAGTGTCATTTTACAAATTTTACAGGAGTGGCAAAAAACTGCTCAAGGTAAATCTCTACCATATGGATTAAAATTTCCATGGCGAATGAGTGGGTCATTAGATGGTATTGAAGACTGAAAACACCTGATTCCTAATCATTAGCCAACGAAGAGATAATCCAGATTATGTCACTTACGTCCTTTTAGCATGAGTCGGGATGAAGAGTTCAATATATGAGCAACGCATCCTAAAAGGGCGTATCTGAAACACTCCGCTAACAGAAATGAAGGTGACCTCGTGAGAGTCTGTTCAGTGTCCATAATTTCACATTTCTAAATATGCGTAATAGTTTCCTATTTCCTTAGTAAATGTTTTACATGTTAGAGAAATTTTAATACATGTATATGATACGGCAGGACATAAATTTTGGTTTCCATTGCCAAAATTTTAAAGTATTTTGTAAAACAGCTGGTCTATCTATACTGCATGAAATTGCCGTCAAACTGCAAAGAACGTGAGCATGTAAAAGTGAATCATCAGATCTAATGATACACTACACACCCCAGTGGCTAAAAACAATGCAAGGAACTTCTGAATTAAGGTCACTGTGTCACCTCTGTGCTGACACTGATATCTGAACTCAAAAACAACAGATAATATAACAAAGGATAACACAGTGTGCAGTTTATGATAGCACCACCAACTAGGACAAGCAATAAGCAAAACAAGAGGCTCATGGGCCTTAACGGTCACCTGTGTATAGTATATCCAATGTTAACCCTTGGCCATTAAGCGTGGCCCTAATTTTGACCCCAGGGATCAGATTAATGGAAACCAGTATCATAAGCAATAGAGTATTCTAAATTGTATGTATATAACTTGTGGCTATTTTCTTTAAGCAAAGAAGATTTCTCAAGCCATTTTGACCCTTGGGCCCTGCCCCTTAGCCCCTGGGTAAGGGAAACTGTCAAAAATATCATAATATCATCTCATTGTTGTAATGTCAATCAAGTGTGAATGATTTCCAGTAGAAATTAAACAGAATATAATCAAAAGTATCATTTTCCCACACAAATTTGGCCTTCCTCGGTCCAGCCTATTTCGATATTTCCAAGTCCGTCACTTCCTTCAACATCATGATCCTAACTTTCCATACATGACATCACCTTCTGGTTTAGAAGATCTGTTAAAATCCCCATTCAATTCGAAAAAACTAATCTCAAGGATTAGTGATTGTATTACCTCTTTTAAAAACACAACTTTGGCAAAGATCAGAGCAGACTGGTTGGATGAGCTGGGGGAAGACTTGGAAGAGGACACTTGGGAGAGTGCTCTTCTAAGAGTTAACAACAGCACTTCTTGCGCCAAATTAAATGTTATACAATTCAAGATTCTACATCGCATCCACTTCTCTAAAGCAAGATTGGCTAAAATATATCCTAACACAGACGCAAGCTGTGACAGATGTCAAAACTCTCCTGCTGATCTAACACATATGTTTTGGTTGTGTCCAGCTCTGGTAACCTATTGGTCTACCATCTTTAAAATACTGTCAGAAGCATTGAATATTGATCTTAGACCCAACGCAGCTATGGTCATTTTTGGTACCACAGATAGAAGACACACAACATTAAGGAAAAGTTACAAAAACATAATTGCTTTTACAACGCTGCTTGCACGTAGAAGAATATTATTACATTGGAAATCAAAAAATCCACCTAAAGTCTCTTTATGGTTTAGCGACCTGTCCCAATTCATACAATTAGAGAAAATAAAATATACTCTTAGGGGGTCCAGGGACAAATTCTTCTCTGTCTGGGATCCAGTGTTGAAACATCTAGGCAAACTTAAAACTGTACCCACTTAACGACTACTTAGCGGTTATCTTGCATCTGTATTTGTGTACATGATTGAATCCATGTGAACCATCTCTGGTTTAGTGCACAGCTTCAGCCTTGGCAAATATAGGCATGTGTTTTTTTAAGTTTTTTTTTTCTTTGGCGGATGGATGAATATGTATGTGTATGTATATGTGTGTATGTATGTGTGTGTGTGTGTGTATGTGTAGATATGTATGTGTGTATTTGTGTGTATGTATATATGTATATAGTATATGTGTATGCGTGTGTGTATGTATATGTATGTATGTGTATGTATACGTTTATCTATTTATTTTATTTATTTATCTAGTTTTAGTTATTTCAATTGTATATTCTCTATGGATTGGTGTCCAACATGTTCTTTGGGGTAGGAGAGGGGTTAAAATATAAACTTGAGCATTGTGATCCCTCTATGTCTATGTACCATGTTCTTGATGCTCAATCAAGAAGGTTAAAAAAAAAAAAAAAAAAAAGTATCATTTTCCTATATAAACTATAGTAAACTTGACCCCCTCCCCAGGGGCAAACATGGAGCCTGGGGGTCATGAAATTCACAATTTTTATAAAGTACCTCAAGACACTTCCATCGATAAAGATAACTGGTTTCCAGCATATCTAGGTATAAAAAAGTAAATGAATCACTATAGGCTTGCACTAACAGAGTTGACAATACATAGGTTTGGTCGGTGCGGTCTGTGAATATGCTCATAAAAACTTCATTTTGCATTTAAACAAAAAACGCTTCGGTGAAAGGAAGGAATAATACCTTCATGAACATATGTCAAGTTACTTTTCTACTTCTGAGGTAAAACCGCATCCCGCGGGGCATTTTCCCCTCAAACTGTACAGGCAGTTGCCAAGACAAGTTGTTGGTTTTCTCCAGGTATACTCCAGTTTCCTCCAAAACCTAAACATGACACATACTTAAATGACCCTTAGTTAAGTTGTTGTGTTCATAATGTGGCTTATGATAACAATATAACAAAGGGCAATAACTCCATCAAATTTGATTGAATCGGTCTGGTTTTCCAACTTCTTTGAGATCTTATAGATATAAGCCAGCATGCAAAGTTTCATGAAAATTGACCAATATTTACTAAAATTATTGTGTTCACAAGGTTGCTTATGATAATAATACAACAAAGGGCAATAAATCCATCAAATATGATCGAATCAATCTGGTTTTCGAACTCGTCCAAGATCTTATGGATATAAGCCTGCATACAAAGTCTCATCAAAATTGGTTCATAAATACTTAAGTTATACTCAGCAACAAAAGTTTCTGTGACACCAATATTGTTAATTATTTTTCATAACGCAATTATGAAATTGTCATACATGGTGATATCAGACTGAAACAGTACACGTAAACACAACATTGAAATGGAAATCATGAAAATGCGAGAAAATGACTGCACGTGAAAATGTGCGTAAATCATGCTTGTGGATGGCAATAAAAGAGGAGAATTTTTGGAATGTTCACATTGTGCCTGATGAACGACGGAAGCATCACTTATTGAAAACACAGCCATTTCGGATCAGGAACTCTACCCTCTAAATGCCAAGACTGTCTGAAAATGATCGGTGGAGGGCCATTGGGATGATTTAATCCGGAACCTCGCAGAGGGAAGTTGCTCATCGCCTGAATGTCCACCGAAACACCATTTGGAACTTATGGCAGCGTCATCAGCAGACAAGACATGTCAGAGACCGTCCTCGGCGCGGCCGTCCATGAGTAACCACTCCCAGCCAGGACAACTGGATTCGAACAACCCATCTCCGAAATCGATTCCAACCTGCAACCATAACTGCAAGAACGATACCTGGTTTGAGGCGACTGTCTGCACAGACAATCCGTCGCCGTCTCCGTCATTTTGGCATTGTCCCACGTCGGCCAGCAAGACGTCCAATACTCACAGTACAACACCGACGACTGCGTCTACAGTGGGCACAAAAACATCGACGGTGGCTCCAACGTCAGTGGGATCTTGTACTCTTCACTGATGAATCAAGATTCATGCTTAACCGATGTGATGGTCGTTTACGTGTATACCGTCGACGTGGAGAACGTTATGCCAACAACTGTGTTCAGGAATTTGATCGTTTTGGAGGTGGTAGTGTCATGATTTGGGGAGGGATCACGGCTAGAAACAGAACAGATTTGCTTGTTATTGATGGAAATCTGACAGGTCAAAGATATCGCGATGAAGTGCTACGGCCATTGGTGGTACCGTTTTTGATGCAACATGATCCCGGAATAACGCTGCAACATGATAACGCTAGACCACACGTTGCAAGGATTGTACAGTAGTATCTGATGCAACAACATGTCAATGTCCTGCCATGGCCAGCCAGATCCCCAGACATGTCCCCAATCGAGCATCTTTGGGACGAGATGGATCGACGTTTGCGGCGGTTGGATAACCCGCCAGCTACACTTCAGGAATTGCGACAACGTCTACGTCAGATTTGGAATGACATCCCACAGCAATTTCTGGCACATCTGATTCGGTCCATGCGCCGGAGATGCGTTGCTTGCATCATGGCACGAGGAAGTCACACCCGGTATTGAAGTGTGAAGGTCACAATTGGTTAGACGTCAGACAAGTGCTTCATGACGCATGAAAATGACATTTTTCGTTTTGAGTGACGTTGGCACTGAAAAGTCAGTGTTTCTCCTGTTAAATAAACATATTGATTGCATTGAGATCTTTGCGTGTCATTTATAACATACACATAAATGGTGTCACAGAAACTTTTGTTGCTGAGTATATTTTGTTCACAAGGAAAAGTTTACGGACGATGGACGACGCACGATGAAGGACAAAAGGGGATCGCAATAGGTCACATGCCTTCGGCTCAGGTGACCTAAAAAGGCACAGAAGGCAGACACGCCTAGACTGAAAATGCATATAATTACCACTTACACCCATTTAGCAATTGTTACACACGCCCTTCCAGCAAATAAAAAACATTGGTGGGAAAATTTTACGGGCAGATACGCATCTTTCAAAAAGCGTTTTCACCCCTTTAAGATAAGAATTCAGACGTAAAATTTTGCCAGAAGATAGGTCCTACACGGTTGCATCTAATAAGCGAAAAACATCATTTTTGCCCAAAATGTCACTTAAGCCCTTTTTGCATAAGGTTATCGATTTTAAACACATTACCCTGTAATTCAGCAGGAAATATTTGGGATCACTGGATACCTAGGGATCTCCATTAGAATTTAAATTAGGCCTGAAGTTCCACAGATCTGAATACAGCAGTTGTATTTGATGGTCCCGGACATCAGTCCATCGGTTTTATGGGTTTACTGCAGTAATGCGCATTCTGCAGTAATCCTTGCATTTGAAATTTAAACACCCACGCTTTTAAGCACCTCCGCTCATCACTGTTATGTTACTGCCACATTCACCACCACCAGGCGGAAAACTTTAAACACACAATTTAGCACACAAGCAAACAGCGCCTTAAAAGGACTAAATGCTTGGCTGCGCTCATCTGAGATCAAACTGCTTCTTAAAGGAAGTAGCATCCTGACCATGTAGCAAACATCAATGACGAGTGAAGACATGAAATTACTTGTTTTTAGTTGACACGTTTATCCAAAGAGGCTTAGGGCCTATATCAAATCACAGGGCCAACCAACCGGGTGCATTGTGGGTTAAAATACCTCGCTCAAGAGCCAAACAGAGGAATGCATATTATTATGACTGCAACAGGCCTCAAACTATCGATCTTCAGCTCGAGTGTCTACAGGCCGTCCCTTCAAGAGGACCTTACAGCTTAGGGCTGCTCTGATGTGACTCGATTTTGTAGCCAGCGAGGAAAGAAATATGTTCTTGGATTACAAGCAGCCCTTCAGTAGCTGCAAGTCACAGTGCTTTCCATAGTAAATCAAACCATTTTAGTTTGGTAGGATAGAAGGAACGTTAAGAGCAGACAGTGTGCCACGGTCATATAGCATGCTTCGCTTAACACCTCTGTTGTGGACAGGCTTTTTCTTTTTTCTTTTTTTTTTAACGATAACTGATTGGATTAGATGACGACGCACAGTAAGGCAAGGAGTGAGCAGGAGCCTAGCATTCTGACATAAAGCTCTCTGTGCAGCAACTGCAAACCTGATTGGCCCCCCTCACACCCAAACAACCAATGATGCAATGACAAATGTAGCCAGCATATCTGAACAAAGCCACTGTACTAACCCCACCCCCCACAGATGGATCTCTTGATTGGGAAAAGTTACCGCAGGCACGCACAGCGCTAGCGCTACAGAGCGCCAGGCTTCCCATGATGCCGGAACAATCAAAAATTCTACAGCTGTCAACAGCCAAATACCAGCACTCCACTCCATTACAATAAGGAGGGCGAAATCAGCCACAAGACCTGAACATCCGCAGCAGCTTCTGGGAACTGTGGTCTCCTTTCAATCGTTGACCAATTAAAAGCCCAGATAACAAGGTTCGGGACTTCAAGGCCAATCAATGACTGAATCAAATGTGCTGAAAATGCACCAAAAACCTGAGGAGGCTGCAGCATTCCAGGACCGGCATTTGAAAACAAATCGCATAACAAAGTTTTTTTTTTTTTTTTGTCCCGACGCCATCAGCCCAACAAATCTGATGGGGAGTATTTTAGCCTGTGCGGCTGCAGCGGGGCCTCCTGTGGGGTGAGATATTCTCTCCTCGCCGCTTCAATCGCCAAAAACAATACTTCCACACAAGTTAGGAAAAAAGCGCGCAGCTATCTCCGAGTGATATCAGGTGATGGAGATGCGACAATCGCCTGCTACCAATACAGAATTGTGAAATAGGTGGTGTTTTTGCAACCGACTGAGATTTGTTACACGCATGAATTTGTGTAGGTGTGTGACTGAATGCGCGCACGCCCGTGTGTGTGTGTGTGTGTGTGTGTATAAGCTGAAGAGTAAATATGGTTTGAACAAGGTCACTGTAATAAATGTTTTGCGGCCGCATGTACGGTCTCCATGGACGCACTTCGACCACTAACCAGCGGCCACAACACAAACGCAGCACAGCCAGCCCACTCAAAACCCACAGAAAATATTCACATTTTCTTACAGCCATCTGCAGAACCCCTTAACCCCTTCGGACTGGCTACAAATTCAAAAGTCCTCAAGGTTCAGAGATCAGATTAACACTCAGAAACTCGGCCTGCCCATTGTGGGCTGAGGCCTCGTACTTGGCCAGACTTGTCCATCATTGTGGCAGTCCTCTGTAAAAAAAAAAAAAAAACAAGCCCCCGTCGAATAAAATTGAAATAGAAATACCTGCAAAGATACTTCGTGAACGTTTGCACTTTTAATTCCTTGACTTATTAACCCTTTGAGCGCTGAACAAATTTTCAAGGAATTAAAAATGTAATTTGTTCCCTCAAGGGAGCTCTATAAAACAAGTTGCCACCTGACAGATTTCCAACAGCATCTGGTTTTGATATCTTACACCACTAAGCAACTATAGTTGCCTATGGGGCTCAAAGGGGTAATTTACATCACCGCAAATGTGTAAGGGTCAAACCCCACCACCACAATTGTGTAGAGAGCAATGTGCGGTCGCCTGATTGCGCCAAGGCCTGATCTCACCTCTAGTTAATCTCCGAATCAACTCAAAACCCAGACAGAGTGGAGCACTCCACAGTTACATGATAACCGATTACCTCAGAGAATAGTTTACTTAATTGCCTTGTGTTGACAGTACTTAACCCCTTGGCGCAGATATAGACGCCGCCGTCTGTAAATTCCAAATTTTAATTACAAAATAATTCTGTCATGGAATTTCCAAATGTCTTGCTTCAATGGAATTACTTTCCTCAGTCTTTGTGACACAAAAACTGAGTTGTAAAGCCGAAATAGGCCCATGCATAACAGGAAAAATGGGCATTATTTGTATTCTGTTCAAAGAGGTTAAAAAACATGGTATACACTTTGGGAAGTTATAAATTATTTTTTTTCCAAGTACTGTGAACGCAAGGTCATTAAGGTCTCTTAAACAACTTTTCTGTGGTAATTAGCTTCAACAAAACATTTCGGCATATTATCCAGGTTTACAGTGTAAGCTTCATTTCATTTCCAAATGCTAGCAATTTAGACTGTTTCAAGAAGGGAAAATATCAGCTGCAGGCTCAGACAGCTGCTCAATAAGCTGTGTGCATTTACAGAGGTATGGCTCGAAATGCAGTACGGCCAAACGACGGTGCGCCCTCGTCGTAACACACGCCCATCATTTGCTTAAAAATCCTGCCAAACTCAGAAATTTAATTTAACAAGCTACAGGCTCATAAAGAAATAATGTCTGCATGATACCCCACGCATACACCCACGATACCATTAGAAATTAGACCGTAGCATGGTTTTCCATTAACAGGAGCGAGGCATCTGTGCTCGGCCTGGCCAAGCCACTCTGCCACGTAAACTTAACTGCCAAAACAGCAGCTGGTGGAGAAATTTGAATGAATGGCGTTATCATCTCCCTTCCCTGACCGGGAAAACATGCACAGGACAGTTAGGGAGCATTTATGTCATTGAATGGCTGGCTTGGTATCACTTTTTAAACTTTATGAGACAAATAGTAAGCAAATGTGTCTTCTGTCCCTTCAGTTCTGACACCAACTTCACAACTTTGCTTTTCAATGAGGCAAACTGGCAAGAAGAATGAATATTAAAAACACTTCTTTCCTTTTTTTTTTTGCAGTTTGCTCAAATATATTGCATATTCCTAAAGAGTGAGGCCACAGGATTCCAGAGGACAGCAGCGCGATAGAGAAATGCATTAGTGGAAATGACTGTGGTATGAACGAACTGCGAACAGACCTCTGCTTAAGAGACTGGAGTTTATAGTAGTACAGAGGAACTGAATTGGGTTAGTACCTGTATATACTTCCCACGCCTACAGGAGGACAAAAGAGCCCCACAAAATACCAGCAGGGTTTAAAAATAAAAGAACAGCCCGCAGCAATATTCTTTCAGCAGATCCGGAATTCATGGCTACGTCCTCAGGTCAGAGTGATGGAACTTCTGTGTCAAAGAGACTAATGTGAAAGAGATATTGGGTGAAAGATAATGGCGTGCAACACGATACCGCAGCGATGGAGCTCGGAGTGAAGACGGCTCGCAGGTCTCCCCATGAAAGGAGGAACTGGCACTGCACAGAAATAATCCTGAGCGCTGAGTGCTAGCCTATAGCCTTTAACCCTTTCACGCCCCCCCGCCCCCCCATTATATTTCCATATAATGCTAATAGACTCCTCTGCCTGAATACGGATTTTTTTCTGTGTTTTTGCCATTTCCTCAATCACATCCAGAGAGGGCTGGTGTGGATGCAAGCTTCACTCCAACTGAGCAGTTTCCCACCTGATTCTACTAATCAAGGTCTTCAGCAAAGATTCAAATTCAAACTGATCATGCATCTCCGCATATTTGCTCTCCATATGTAAAATCTGCTGCATTTTCCTGTTGATAAATGCATCCAATTTGTGCTCTAATGTGTTAGCAACATTTCATTTTACTACTGTATGCCTAACACAGGACTCAGTAAAAATTTTGACCATACCTGATATCTGGTCTTAATCAACTTGAGCAGAGCAGTCATGGTTGGTTTTGTAAAAGCTGGGTGTCAAAGGGTTAAAGTGTGGGATTACAAACAAGTGATGACAATGTTTTGAACAGAACATACAACTGAAAGAGAAAGAGGGGTCATAGGGATTTTATGCTGCTTTACGCTGAAGAGAGAAAGGATTCCAGTCGGCTTGTACTGGAAAGCACTATTGTAATAATTATTACCATTACAGCGAATAAAAAAGCTCCTGATCCACGTTGGTCAAAAATATTACCACATGAATGAGTTCAGAAGTTGTTTTTAACTACAATGAATCTGAATAAAACTTACTTCCTTTGGTCATTAAAAAAATTTGTTGTCGGTCGTCTTTTCTCTTCTTTTCAAAAAACTCTTCCTGAAGTCTTTGGAGAAAGTTCTTAAAGGATCATGAATAAAATCACTCCTATTCACTTCAATTTAAAATGTCTCTTCAACTTTTCAAATATCAGGGAAAAAGCAGCGAGTTAAACATTTGTATTTCATTAAAAAAAATAATTTCTAACAAATAAAGTAATGATGACCCTAGGCTTTTCATTCAGCGACAGTCATTTTTTGCCAGGAAAACTTCTTTGACCTAAACTCCGTTTGACACAGTTATTGGTGTCAGATTAATTAATTTAGATTAACGCACACAAAGATTTCATATCACAGCCTTGATGGTAGGCACCCAACCAAAAATAAAAGAATCCTTTTTCATGGCAAGAGAAAAAAAATCCCTCCAAAGGTCCGACAAATCTTTTTCTCACAAGCAAAATGGCGATTACGCCAAGAACTGCGAGCTGGCTAAACTCAGTTTAGCAGAAAGAATAAGATGCTGCGGAAAAAAAGAATAAAGGATTTTCAAAAATAATTCAACTTCAGCAAAGAAAACAACCCAGGAAAAGACGACCACTTGACCTCTGATGGAATCTGTATGAGGATAACAGAAGGCTGAGATTCTGACTGCTGACACAAGACACTACAGAATGTTCCGGATCGCCGGTCAGGCAAAAGCCAGCAAATAAAAAAAATCTCAACACAGAGATAAACTCCACTTTAATCTGTAATAGAGGTCTCAGGCTGAATGAAAGCCCAGCCGATTAGAAGGCCCTGTCCCACCTCAGAAGTAATTCACGCTTCCTGAGTCCCACGGGGAATTCTGACCAAAATGGCTCACAAATGCCCCAAAGTGCAAGAATAAATAAGGAAAATGCTAACGTGATGTTAGGAGTCAAGAAGTATCTGAAGAGCTGGTCTTCTACGTCAAACGAAGGAAGGAGTAGCTTATATAAACAGCATTATATGATGGCACTTCATCTTTATACTTCTGTATAATCCAAACACTGCATTCCAACTGCATTACATGAAAGAAGGATGACCCGATCTTTTTTTGTTTCCTGATACAGCCGATATATGGGCTATGTTCATCTTAGGCTGGCATGGAAAAGTTCAAATTTATAAAAAAAAATACATCACGCTGCAAACAAAGGAAAAGGACGGCAAAATGTGAAACAGGCTAATGTGTGAACGTATCAGCCATCAAGGACGATGAATCTGCCAGGCGAATCTTGGCGTGGACGAAAGCACGTTTATTTACGCAACGGATCACCAGCTCTTCTCATTACGATTCAATGACCAGAGAAGGCATTAAGGGCATTGTCCAAATTGTTTTTGGCTAGAGCCTCAGCTCGTTACACATGTATAGCGAGATCCAAATGGACGGCTATAATCGGAGAAGGTGCGTCAGACAGCTGTTACCTCCGAGCATTTCAGCGATGGACGCTCGCGTTCTGGTGTAGTGGCAGGATGCGTGCTGAGGTCCATCTGGATGTGTCGCATCTAATTTTCATCTTACTAATAATGATACAAAAGCTGCTGACCTGATTAACTCGGTCTTAAAGTTGCGCTGTTAATGATATCATCACATGAAAACAATGGACAAAAGATCACACTCCTCTCCTACAGTATACTGACACCTCACAGCGGGCAAGGCTCTTCTAACTAAATTATGTTACCAGAGACAAAGACCTAAACTGTTCATGAATTTCCCGCTGCTGCTGACTATTTGAGCTCTAAATACATTCAGATGGTTCAACTCAAAAGAGTAGAATATATATTGAGCTGAACCAATGCCATTTAAAACTAGACGCATGTCGATGGCGTGCCATCGCAAATCTCTGCGCTCCGCAACGAATGTTATGGGAGTACTGGTAATGTGTCAGAGGGCAATTCACTGAACTGGCATTCTGCTGAACAAATGATAATCTGCTTGTTGCAGTGACAAAGCACTGATACTGATTGGAGTTATAGCTATGTGATATAGTTGGTTAGTTGGATAGAGTACTTTTTGAGTGTCTGTTAAGGGCATAAATTACTCTTCATTTTGAAATGAGAGTATTATGAGAGGAAAGGACGTACGGTACAGCGATTGGCACACCTGATGCCATTTGACCTATAAAACGGTCAAACTGAGGTCAAATCAAAAACCCCTGTGATATGTGATGAAAGGTCATCCCATGCACCTCCCTTAAAAATTTGAGCGTCCTACCTCAATGCAAAAGGAACTTAGGGCCATTTTTCAATTTTCACAAAAAACCCCCTGGTGGCCAGAAGAGAAAATTAATTTAAATTCTTAACGCGTAGTGCGCCCCTCTGGGTCACTGCCTAACACACCAAAGTCTCAGGTTGATTGGTCTAACAGCCTAGGAGGAGTTACGGTTTCGGACGGACAGACAGACGCCAAACTGTATTACAAAATCTCCTCGCTTTTTTGGAAGTGCGGAGATAATTTAAAAAAAAAAAAAAAAACAAAACTTGGCACTCCATACCAGACCCCTGATTTTGCCATCGCAATGGTTTTTATAAACAAGTATTTAATAGCTTCAGTATCTTTCCACCCTGACACGACCCGCGAACCCCACCAAGAAAACATGGGACCCATCACAAACCATAGCACTGGATTTTCTCTGGTTTGCAGAGCAGGCAGACGCTTCGACCAATCAGGAGGCGGCGCTCTCATTTTGAGGCGCAGGGAGTGACTGGGCATTAACAGTCCCGGCAGACCTGAGCCCAGCATAATCTGGGGGAGGTCAGGGAACAGTAATCCTAAAATCCGTAATCCCATTATTCCAGAGGGAATGAAACGCAGTTCTGTAAACCCCAGAACTCAGACTCGCTGACTTCACCCCAAACCTGAGGGAGAGAAGATTAAGCCTCAATTCTGGGCCGATCAGCGAAGGCTCTCCCAAGCCCATTAACCAAGGTGGCCACACAGGAGGACAACGCTAGCATTTTTAAAAAAAACCTCCCAATGGCAACAAAAACTCCCCACAGCTAACACTTCAATCTCAGGGAACTGAGGAGAACAAAGGGAACGAATGCTTTACTAAATACCGAAATTCCCCTGATATCTTTTCCTTCCCCTACGCCAAACTTGGAACATTTTCCTGGTTTTAGGCAACAGATTAAAGCTAGCATTCATAGTCCTGCTTTAAGAGGCTTTTAGCTGTTAGCTAGTGCTAGTGCTATTGCTCAACTAACACAGGTACCACTTCTTAAATCTCATGTCTCACTGCGTACCCTTACGAATCAAAGCACCCCAAAAACACAATAGGGAGCATCTATTCCTTCCCCAATTCCAAACTTGGAACATTTCCTAGTTTAACATTACAGATTAAAGCTAGCGGTCATTGTCGCGTGTAAAAAGACGTTTCAGAAAAGCTGTTAGCTAGTGCTAGCACTCTTGCTCACATCGATCCAGTGAATGCTCTTTTACCATCTCCTGCACTCATCACCTTCACTGTAATTCATTGCTGGAGAATAGCATCTGCTAAAAGAATGTGCTCCGATGCAATACACCAGTGGTGGTGCCGTTTAAAAGAATCAGCATCTGTCGCTCATTTGCGAAAGCCGGTCTCACCCGTGGAGGGCTTTAATGTAGTTTTTGTTGAGATGTATTGGGTGTGAAGGGAAATGCACAGAGGCGCCGTTTTCCACAATCACATTAGATACGGTAATGAGTGAAACGGAACAGGCCGCTGATGGGCAGTCATTATTTAACCTGATACTTTGCACGAATAGCTCTGCATTACTGGGACATTTCAAAGAGAGAATAGTGAAAGGAGACCATTTGAGGGTTTACGGTCTGGCATGATCAAATATGGCTGAAATGGGCTCAATTCCCATCACAAACTGTCCACTGCTATGAACTATTCTACACAGTGCTTTTAGAAATGCAATACAGTCAAATGTAAAATGGACAGATTGATAGATGAGACGGACTGAGTATCGCTGTAGCACTTTAACTGCCCAGGGTTGAGTGCTAACCACATTGAGGTCCACGCTTTCCACCGGAATCTTCCACTCTGATGCAGCATTTTTGGAAGAGACCAAGGTTGACGGATGAGCTGGTGGGAAAGGATGACTTCTGAACGTAAAAAAAAATGTTGTCACAAAATGGAGGGCGAGCGAGAAAGAGGGAGAAACACCGAGCGAGAGAGGGGATGAGGGATAGTGATAAAACCAGAGAAAGAGATAGAGAAATGAAGAGATGGAGAAGGAGAGATGGGGAGGACGATGGAGGGAAAAGGAGTGAGATAAAGAGGGAGAGGTGGGAGAGACGGGCGGTAAACACTCCCCGGCCGTGTCTGTGAGCTCAGAGATCCTGAAGCAGCTCGTCGCTTATCCAATATTTTACCAGGTGCATTAATCCCTGCTATTCAAGAGACTGACACTCCCACTTCATCCCCACCGACCGCCCGCACACACACACACACACACACACAAACACACACACACATACACCTCTCCAGACATGCAGAAACACACACACACAAGCACACACACACACACCTCTCCAGACATGCAGAAACACACACACACAAGCACACACACACACACCTCTCCAGACATGCAGAAACACACACACACACACACACACACACACACACACCTTTACAGACACGCGGAAACACACACACACCTTTCCAGACATGCAGAAACACACAGCCACCTCTCCAGACACGCGGAAACACACACACACCTCTCCAGACAAGTAGAAACACACACACACACACACACCTCTCCAGACATCCAAAAACACACACCTCACCAGACACATACACCTCTCCAGACACGCAGAAACACACACACACCTCTACAAACACGCAGAAACACACACACACACCTTTCCAGACACGCAGAAAAACACACACACACATACATACATACACACACCTCTCCAGACAAGTTGAAACACACACACCTCTTCAGACATGTAGAAACACACACACACACACACACACACACACCTCTCCAGACATCCAGAAACACACACACACACACGCACACACACACACCTCTCCAGACATGCAGAAACAAACACACACACACCTCACCAGACATCCATAAACACACAAACACACGCACACACACTTCTCCAGACATGCACAAACACACACATACACACACACACACACACACACACACACACCTCTCCAGACATGAAGAAAAACACACACACACACACACACACCTCTCCAGACATCCAGAAACACAAAAACACACACACACACCTCTCCAGACATGCAGAAAAACACACACACCTCCCCAGACATCCAAAAACACACAAACTCACACACACATCTCTCCAGACATCCAGAAACACACACACACACAAACAAACCTCTCTAGACACGCAGAAACACACACACCTCTCTAGATATGCAGACATGCAGAAACACAGACACACACACACACACACCTCTCCAGACATCCCGAAACGCACACACACACTTCACCAGACACACAGAGATACACACACCTCTCTAGACACGCAGAAACACACACACAGATACATACATACACACCTCTCCAGACACACTGCAGCAAGTGACACGGAGAGTGTATCAGCAGTATTTGGGATGCATGAGGCCCCTCACTGCATCTCCTGCAGAGGGAGGTGATCGAACTCAAACTGATAAGGGCTGACAGGAGGGGCCCCACAGGTCAGCCAGAACCGGAGGCTCGATCTGCTATCCAGGCCAGGGGCCACAAGGGGCCAATCCACGGAGGGAAGTCAAAAAGGATATTTTAACATCATTCACCTGGCAGGCAGCCATGCAGAATGACCTTCCTTAATACTCCGCATTCATACAGTAAATCTGAACACTCGGAGTTACACACCACACTGTGCTCCAGGGAGCAGCTTCCAGTTTAATTATCCTTAACACCGCAGTGAGACGGGAGCCTGTGATGTAAATGCACTTGGTTTTTGAGGGCTATTTAACGGAAAAAACAATCAAAACCCACATTCTAAAAAGGGCTCACTGGCGAAGAGTCGCGACCTCTCGGGCTGAGGCGGGAGTTTATAAATCATATCCCGAAAGCAGCTGGGAAGGCACCAGGAGCACGGTGAGCAGGAAAACCTTCGATTTTCTGCTAGGTTATGCTTTATTTATCAGCCCGACAGCTGGCTGAGTCCCGGACCGTTTACTGTAAACAGCTCAGGCATCTTTCCTCCCGCTTCACGCAGCTGGACATTTTCTGCAGTGAAGACGAGGTTAAGAAACCGAGCTGGTGGGACACGAGGAGAACCCTGATGCTTTGGACCTGTGACCTTTCTGGGCCACGTTTCAGTTAAAATAATAAAATAGGCGTGCAATGCACGGAATACCCCTCAGCCCGATGTCAAAGTTTTTGGAGATGCCCGCCCACCTGCCCGCCCAACCGCACGAAGGATAGCAACACCGAGTCAGCCTTCAGGGCTGAGGGGTAACAACCGAGGTGTAGATGGAGATGGAGATGGGTGGGGATGGAGGTGTATGAGGTCGGAGGTGGAAGAGAATGAAGTTGGATTAGAATTTAGGTGGATTATGATAGAGGTGGATGAGGATGGAGGTGGATGAGGATGGAGGTGAATTAGGATGCAATGGATGAGGATGGCGGAGGATTAGAATTTAAGTGGATTAGGATGGCGGTGAATGAGGATGGAGGTGGATTATGATGGAGGTGGATTAGAATGCGGTTGAGTAGGATGCAATGGATGAGGATGGCGGAGGATTAGAATTTAGGTGGATTAGGATGGCAGTGAATGAGGATGGAGGTGGATTAAGATGTGGTGAATGAGGATGAAGGTGGATTAGGATGGCGGTGGATTATGATGGAGGTGGATTAGGATGCGGTGGATGAGGATGGAGTTGGATAACGATGAAGGTGGACTAGAATGTGGTGGATGAGGATGGAGGTGGATAATGATGGCGGTGGGTTAGGATGAAGGTGGAATAGGGATGCGGTAGACCAGTACGTGGGGGGGTTGGGATTGGGAACAGATTGTGAAGGGGGTGAGGTTCAGTTGGTGGTAAAGACTGCCATCATCTGCTGAAGACTTCAGATCCCCAGTCCCACCGTGCCGGGGCCCGTCAGAAAAACCCACGGACAAATGATACAAAAACAAGCAGAAATAAATACATCAATACATAAATAACCCAACTAAATTTCAGCAAAAAATGGCTTCTCAGTTCACCACCCAAGTTGGGATGTACTTGCTAGCATTTTTGAAAGAAAAGATGGCGTCATTTTCCTCCTAGGACAGTCTACGAGTTCACAACCATTATTATTACAACTATAGGCCGACTTCCTATTAAAATTCTGCAAAGTAATTTAAACGGTTATGCGCAGGTCACCTTGGACAAGGGAGGGGGGGTGGCACCAAATTAATTAATATCTACGAAAAATGATAATTTGTTGTGCCGCTTTGTTTCACTGTTCGTGCAGAGCTGCTCGGGACTCCCACGGCTTCGGAGTCAAGTTTATTTATGAAGCGGATTTAAAAACAACATGTCTTGAGCCAAACTGCAGTACAAAGAAGCCAATTAAAACAAACAAATAAATAGACAGATATGCTTTATTGAACCCCATGGGGTAATTTGTCCTCAGCATTCGATCCTAGTTCCCTACCAGCAATGGGATAGGAGGAGGGAATATTTAGGCAACCAAAAAAAAAAAAAAAAACAATTTTTCTTAAGACTAAATAATTAAATCAAGGAAAAATTAAATACAGTTAAAAGTGTGCAGACAAGTAAAAACAAAAAAACAAATTCAAGATTAAAGGACAATTAAAGCAGAACAAGAAAAGTAAAAACAATATGACCTGACCAGAAGAAAACATCAAACGACTCAACACCATCTTCTTCCCCCTAACCCAGAGGTGATACGCTCCAACACCATCTCCTCTCCCGTAACACCATCTCCTCTCCCCTAACCCAGAGGTGATACGCTCCAACACCATCACCTCTCCCCTAACCCAGAGGTGAAACGACCCAGCACCATCACCTCTCCCCTAACCCAGAGGTGAAACGCCCCAACACCATCACCTCTCCCCTAACCCAGAGGTGAAACGACCCAGCACCATCACCTCTCCCCTGATCCAGAGGTGATACGCCCCAACACCATCACCTCTCCCCTGACCCAGAGGTGATACGCCCCAACACCATCATCTCTCCCCTGACTCAGAGGTGATTCACAGTACAGTCCATTAATATTTTAGCTTTTTAGCTGCATATTTCAGTACTTGATGTAAAACCCGTTAGTAAGAGTCGCTAATCATCGCCGCGCGTTCCCTTCCCATTCCAGGCCCGGGGAACAGTTGCGTCAGCCGCGATTTATTTTAAGCTTAGCCGCGACCATCAGCCACCCTTCTACCAATCGCCCTGCTAAACGTTCCAGTCAAATGATCGGTTTTCTGCTCACTGAATACCACAGCCCATTACTTTCCAAATGCGCACTTTCACCGTCTTCTCTCCCATGTGCTTGGATTGCTAGCCGATTCTGAGCAGCCAATTTCCATCTAATTCAAATGGGGGGAAACAAGCCAGCAACAGTGAGAAAATTAAAGCCTCATTCTCGAAGCACTTTTGGCCGTCTTCGAAAAGACATTCCATCCTCGACTTCTGAAACCCCATGACGATGCCTACGACTGATAGACAAAGAAAGCCATTAGGTCTCTGTAGGTAATTCAAACAGGAAGAAGTGCAATAAACAGTAAGGTAGCACACGACTGTTTCCTGCAAATTAATCCAGCGAATATGGCGCAGGATTTTTGAGCAACTTAATTCAGCAAAGATTGTGTGATCGTGATACGCGGTCACAACTTTTGGCTGTAGTCAACACCATCCCACCCCCTCCATCTGCGAGGGTTCTGGAATGTTCCGTGAGAAAGCCCGCATTCCTGCTTGGACCGTGTCTGTGGGGTGTGTGTAGCACTTTGGGAGGGGAATCAAAATAATATCACCCCCCCCCCCCCCCAGAATTGGCCGGTTTTCACGGCTACATTTCAGGGCCCCAGGGGGAGAACAGAGGGAATGGTCCCAATTTTTTTCCTCGGAATTCAGTGAGTCACCACCACCTCCCCACATCGAGATGAGGGATTTTCTGCGTCAGTGTGAACACCCCTCTGGGCTCAAATCAAAAAAGCAGCTCGTCATAACATCTGAAGAGTACATGTGCTGGAATCGGGAGGCTTTGCGTGTTAATAAAAAAAAAGAAAAATGAAGCCATTATGATCAGCAAACAATCGACCTGGACTGATGATATCGTTGCAACAACAAATGGCAGACGTACCCACATTAAAAGTCATCGTGACACCTCAACAATTCACCCCCCAAACCCACCATGAGATTCCTGTGGCTGTTTTCCACATTCCTATTTGGCACTATGACCCCATTCTCCTGTTAGCACAAAGGACACTGGCATTTGCCAAATAAACGTATGGTAAAGTGGTGTCTCCAGCGCACCTGAATTACTCAAGACTCAGGGAAGGTCTGGTTCTGCAAGGAGAGCAGGCGGCCATCTCATGAAACAGAATTACCTATAGTTACCAGGATAACTGCTGGAGGAATTACCCAGCACGAATCATTTCACTTAAGTCCGTGAACCATATTCAGGAGGATACTGGATTTTATAGAGAGCAATCATCCAGCTAACCGAGTGCTTTGTAAAAAGTTAACGAGGTCTACAAGCATCAGGCACCCAGAGACGGCCAAAAATACTAAAAATATAAACCACAAAATATAAGGTAGCTTATTCAGCGGACACCCAATGAATATCTACTCTAAATTAGGCTTCATGCAACTGCGGGAGGCCTGCTTGCTTAGTCACTGCCGACCTTACGGGATAGTTGTGAACTTCGAGAGTATTCTCAGTCCTCTCAATTAAAATTTATACAAGCTCCTGCTGCCTAAGTTTTCACTTTGCTCTTAGTGCTCCGACAGTTCCAGCCCATGCCTAGTTATTTTGGGGATCATTCCACTGCCAGAACATTCCTCTTAAGTCACAATTTTCCCCAAACCCAGAAGAACAGGCTGGTGCATCCCATAATATACTAGCACAAAGCAGAAACTGGGTTTCCAACTGACCTGACTCACACAGAGCCCGGCAGGCTCACCGCCAGGCAACACGTGTGCAGAGGACGCAACGAGGAGAAAAGCTTTGTATGTAAAGCAGCACTGCGCCTCAAAAGACGCAAGATGGCAATGCCACAAGAACGCCCCAGTGAACCCGTCCTGAAACACAAGGTGCAGCTGACTCCACGAGAACACCGCCCTCTGGTGTAAGCTTTGACACGACTAGCCATGTGACATCAGAACCAATCAGGGACAGGGGGAGGAGTCAGAGGAGGAAAGGCCCCAGGATGAAGTTCAGCAGTGGCGTCGTGCATGAAGAACATCGAAAGAACAGTACACGCCACATCTTGCAAGATGTCTTTTTGCCCCAAAAGTTCTACTTCTAAAGGTCTATACTGCTATTTGCGTGGAATGCTGCAGTTCATCCATCCATCTGTTCCTCCATGATCTCAGAGCCTATCCCAGCATGCATTGGGGAGGGACAAATTCAGGCCAATCCACTGCAGGCTGAGCTCCAATGAAAGCCTAGGAAGCATCGGCTGAGTGCTGGTGGTAAAAGTGGCCCAGCTGATATACAGCGAAGGCGGGGGCGGGGACTGCATTCCGTCCAACAACTCTGCGAAGACCGCTTTGACCCCGGCCAGATGCTCGGAGATCATTGGCTGCCAGGTTTTCATGCCGGCCGAGGCGCGAGCACATGTCCGAGTTACTAGCGCGGATTAGATGGGGAACGCCGCGGCTGGGGCGCCCGGATCGCTCGCAGTCCAGGTGTACGGATAAGCGACGCCGCTCCGGCTTAACAGCTGCACGGGCTCTTTGCCAGAAAAGTTGTATCACTTGAGCCAAGTAGCTTCGATACACTCCACAAAAGACAGATGCTCAAACCAAACACGCTCCTTCAGACTCTCTCTGCTTTTGGGTCAGAAACTCACCAACAGAAAAAATCCGTGTTTACCCCTGACCGCAGCACTATGCAAGCTTAGCCCCACTCCTTCCACAAGCTTCGGTAAATGAGATTTTATTTCTGCGCTGCACGATTACACTTCTGAGGAAAAATGAATCAAAGACATAGAAATGTAAGTGTATTGAACCCACTCTGAATAGCCGCAAGTAGTTAAGTGATGATACTCTACTATGTCTAGAGCTGGGACAAGTCATTGACTCTGAAGATGCTCGAGTCAAGTTGGTCAAACGCCACTATCAGTGGCAGTTGGACGGGCCTTAACAGCCAGAAGTATAATGAGCACCACTGTGGGCAAACAGACAGAGGATGACCATCTCACTATACACCGTGCCTCACAAACATCACACTCTTCTCCTCGACTGCGCTAGAACACCATGTAGGTACTGAAACATTTATGCCCTTTTCACAAATGACCCAACTCTTACCCCCTTTAAATGTGGGTAAATGATGTGACAGGAAAACCTGTTCAGAAGTGGAGCCGTAGAACAGCAGCATCTTTCACCAACCGAGAGAGAGCAACAGGATTAAATTAGACATGCATCAGCATACGGACTCAACCACACACAGACACACGCATAGACACACACAGAAACAGAAAATAACAAATATAGACACCACTCATACATACACAAGCACAGAAAGACAGACACCACACACACATCACAAAAACACCCAACCACATTCGTACACCACATACATCAACTAAACACACGCACACACAAAGAAACACACTCACCCCATACACACAAAACATACACATACAAAAACAAACACACACAATGAAAAACAGACACCATACAGACAAACGCACACCACATGAGCTCAGGCGCATGTGAACACACACACGCACACACACACCCACCCACCCAAGCACTCAACACACTGAGGCACAAGGACACATATGCCCTCACTATACACGCCCCCCTGCAAACACAAACTTTTGCACACACTGTACTCCAAAGAGGGGTGGGAGGCTATTCATTTGGAAATATGCAACTGTCCAAAACAGACAGCAGTAAACCTCCATCCCCTCAGTGTTGGCATCTACACCATTAAACATATTCCTGACACCTTTTACTATCTCGAGAAACAAAGGAGACATAAAGGGGCACCAAGAAATTCTCGTTCTGGGCTAAAATGCACCTCACGTCATACCGGCAACATCAGAGTGGCGACAATGAAAATAAATAAGAACGCAAACGCTGACACCGCTCTCCTTGAGGGTGAAAAAAACAGCGCTCAAGTGGAGCCTGAAGCCAGCAGGAGATTCTTCGCTCCCTGGGGAGAAAACAAATCTTCGCTTCCTGTCAGAGGACGTACGTGTGCTCGGCTGCGTGCGAGTGCGCGTATCCCGAGGACAACAATTTTTCTACAATTTCTGTCACGCTCCAAATTGCCTCTGGCAGCAGCATGAAGCATAAAGCCAGTGACAGCCTAGTGACTTAAAGCAAATAAGAAAAAGCGGAGACGGTAGAGCGATCCATCAGGAGCGCAAAGAACAGAACAATAGACAGTTTACTCAGCCGGAATGTGCAAAAACAACCAGAACCCTGACATCCCAGAGAGCCATCGCTCCTAATACTGATGACGGCTGTCTCCACACTTGCACGTTTTCAATGTAAAACGTAAACTCTCTCCGTCCACATTGAAACTCGATATCCGAGTTTTCAAACTTAGGCCTGGAATATACTTGCTGCGTGACCGAACGGACGCGTACACAGTGTGCCTTGTGAGTGCACATACTTGCTGCAGCACAACACGTCCAAACGCGTATAGTACTGGAGGTCTCCACTAGAGGCAGACAGCAGCATATCGGACCCTGAAATCGCGAAAACGGCAGGGGGTATTGCCCGGATACCGCATGCTTTGTCACAATGGATTCGTTTGTGCAAGCGCCTCTAGCGGTCATGTCAATACTGCATCTCGCGCAGGCGGCACGTTACCTCGCGTCGAGATGAGCGACCTCTACGCTCACGAACGTAGAAAACGCGCGGCAGCCATGATAAGTAAGCGCACGCGTCGTGAGCAGCAAGTATATTCCAGGCCTAAAACGGGGTCAGGAGCTTTTTCAAAAGTGTCCGTTTCAGGGGTTGAAGAACACGGGACTGGAGCAGATGCTGGGTGAAAAACATAGCAAAGGTTTCGCTTTTTAAAGAGAAAATCTATTCGCGTGGATGTAGCCCAAGAGGAAGGAAACAGTTGTGGTTACGGCTGCTTTCAGAAGACGAGCCCTCTCCTCACATCAACCCAATAACCGCGCAATCAAGCCAAAGTCCCCCTGATCAAATCTGACAGCTAGCCACCTCGGACGCCACACATAAATTGATAGGAGAAAAAATCGAAGTCGTATGACAACCAATTGCCCCAGTCTGCCACTTTTTTCCCCCCACACATTTCTTCAGAATACTCAGTTATTAACTTCTACAGCATAAAGCATATTCTCAAAGTATCCTACACCCTTTTGAAAAACACACATGTTGTCAATCAGCCTCATGCCCACAACATTCAGCCTTAACAGGTAGGGTAGATCTGGAGTGCGTTCAAGTCGCAACGGAGCACATCGTTTTGTGACAGTTTCCGGGCTGAACGACCCGTTTCCTCCAACCAGTGTGCAACGGTGCACAACTGCGTTTGACGTATGATTTCTCCTGTTTGGTGAGTGAGCCATCGCTGCGGGGGGCAATACATCAGTCCCCGCCCCTTGACGTCCGACCCCGCCCCTTGATGTCCCAACACTGCACATTCTCAACCATTTGGTGACGGTAATACCCCAAAACGTTGTTGTCAAACGGCCCAAGTTAATCCCGAATTTCTGAAGAGCAGGGCTGCGTCCGAATAGTCTCTTCTGCCTAGGAAAGTTCCTTACTCCTAAAAATGATCCGAAAATAATTACATGACAGCCATGACAAGGGGATTCGAATTCTTTAAATGTTAAGGAAAGGTGTCTCAGTGCTTCCTGATTTACCTCCTTTAGCACTGGGTACACAGAACCATCCTTTTTGGAAAGAAAGGAGATTACACTATCCCATAATTCTGCGCAGCAGCAATATTTAAAGCGACAACCATTAATCTGGCCAGTTGCGTAAAGAAACGTATATGATGGGTTGGGGACTATGATCACGTTGCAAGTGTGTTCGGATTCTCTAACCAGCGCTGTTGTCTTCCTAAGTCGTTTGGAATTCCCCTTTACCCCTTTCCTTTATCTGATGACGTTTTCCACAAAGGTTAAAGAGAAGTGGTTAGTTTTCAGTGGATAGGCCATAATTTTTTGACTAACGCAGCCCGGGACTCGCATTTCAGAAATATGACAAAATGGTCGCCCGTAACGGGACTTCGTAAAATTTCTGAAAGCTGGAGGTATTTAAAATCGGATTCCTTGCTCCAGAACAATACAACCACCCTGCTGAAGAGGGTGACACCTGTTCACCACTTTCCCTGCCACCCCCAAGCCTGGGTCCTTTTGGGGGAGGAGTCACCTGGAAGAGAAAGGCGCGCCCCGGGGGGATTGCTGGGCCGCGGGGTGGGGTGGGGAAACTCGAGGTGGGGGGGAGGCTTTTCGGCAAATAACTCAACACTGCAGCACCCTGACCTCCCTGGGTTGGGGGGCAGGCCCGAGTCGCCGCCTGCCGGAGCGCCTCTAGGGGGCCGGGCCAGACGTGACGAGGCCCCTCGAAGAGGGCTGCGGCCCCGCAGAGGCCCAGGGGGGCCCATGGAAGGCAGCCGCGCCCCATCGGATTATTACCCGTACCTCCGCCCTACGGCGAGCTATTAGGATGGGGTTTGCGGCTGGGAAGGAGCCCTTTTGCCAGGCCCCAGGCTCGACCTGGGGCGCAGCCGTGGCAGGGCCCAAACCTGGCCCGTCTTATTACTTTTGGCCGCCACCTTCCCCTTCTGCCCCGCACGCCTCTGGGGGGCCTGGCCTGCTCCATGGTCATTCCCAGGGGACCTCCCTAGCGCCCCAGCTAAGCTCGCCCCCACCCAAGCTCTCGGGGCCCCGCACTGGGCCGGGGTCGAGGCCCTGTGCTTCCGGGGCCATTGCATGTCCTCTTCGTGCTTTCATGCCTTTTTACTGTTTTCCTTTCATGTACTGCTCTCTGTTGTGCCTCCTATCAACTCCTGCACTACTTTTGTATCATAGTTGTCATTGTGAAGCACTTTGTGTTCTGTTCTCTGTGAGAAGGATAATGTATGGTGAGTCGGTCATTATTGCGGAAAACCCCTTCAGGGCGATTAGATTAAAATATTACACACATCCATCCATACATACATATATATGGTATAAAATATTTATAAAGCAAATTTTTAATTATATATTAACATATTTACACATTAACTTAAATACATTTGCGATTTCCATAGAGTACAGATGAGTATTTGTACTTCTTGCAGTCGTCCAGCAGATGGTGGTGTTCTTATCATTGCCATAGGCCACGCCTATTGGATGTCCGTCCCTGCCTCTTTGTCCAACCCCGTCCCATTCCGCGGCCTGCAGTCAGGGGTATTTGGGTTTGGTGGGTGTGCCAGGGGTGTTATCCAATCAGCTGCAACATGTATATAAACCGCGCCATCTTAAAAAGGCTGTGGCACAATGAATCCATTGAGGGTAGTATGTAAATACATCTCTTGCAGCTTGGTATTCACCACGGTTGATGACATCACACGACTTGTTTGTGGTATGTAGAAGTTTCAAAATCAAACACGAATTTGAACCCATTTCATCAGACTCCGAGAATTCTTCCAACAGAATGCACAGTTTGGCCCTCTTGGCATAGTTGCAACGGTTGCGTGACACAACAGGGCGTCCAGCGCACTACTGTTGCCATTTAAATATACGTTTTGTGTTGGCGACTTTGAACGCACCCCTATATGGGCCCGATTTTGTATTTAATTGAGGTTTGTGTGTAGTGACAATTTTCCTTATTGAGCACTTGGAGTAGGTGTGGTTTTCATGTGTGCTGTTGGGTGGAGTGTTTCTGCTGTGTCTCTGTGCCCAGGTAGGCAAACTGAAATGCTGTGGAGTAATCTGGGTTTTGAGGTATTCTGTGTGGGTGATTACAGCTGTGGATAAATAGATTTGTATTTTTTTTGTAGACTAATGGATTTGTTGTGTGTAAGTTGAGTGTTTCTGCTGTGTCTCTGTGCCCAGGCTGTGTTTGGCCAATTAGCAAGAGTCTGCTGTGCCTGCTGTGGAGAGGTGGGGAAACCAAGTAACCCAGTAGAGCTCCTGTGTCTGATCACCAGCCCAGGCTCCATGGGCGACAGCCAGCAGCCTTTGGCCTACCCAGCAGCCACCAGCAAGAGCCATTTGCGAATAAGCCATCTGTCTTTTACTCGTGACTTTAATTTACCTCTTTGCCCAGATTTTAAGTTTTTTTTGTATTAGAAAAATAAAGAACTGAAATTTTTTCCCTTGCAGTGCATGAGTTTGCCCAGTTATTCTTCCACTGGTTGGTCAAGTGTGAAAGTGGGTGTTACATGAGCATGTTTTGCGTGAGGGCAATTCCACGGTGACGGACGTTACACTCCGTGGGGGAACAGGCCATTTAGTATGGCCTGGTAGTAAAACTTGCCCTCCTCAGAAGTTCATATTTTGTGAAAAGCATATTAGGGACTAGGTCTGCAAGGAGACGGGAGGAAACTCTGCTGGCATTATGTATAAGTTCTTTGGATGTGAAATTGCGAACATGACTGACGTTACACAAGAACGGTCATGAAGAAAATTCAATAAATTTATCACAAATTCGTCTTCAAACCATACAGGGTGGGCAGCTTTTTTTCGTTTCAAAATATAAGGCAACATTTAAATAAAATTTTAGAAATTGCCATGTTCTAACTCGGAATAGTTAAATTATGCGAGACTGACAGTTAGAAACTGTGATATCAGTCACAAACTCAGAGATCACAGAGAAAAGTTACAGAGCATGGATTTCTGTTGATAAAACAAGATCTGACAAGCAAGTCATTCTACATATTCATATGTTGACAGCTTACTACATGGTAATTAATGGTATTTTCATGTTTTAAAGACTATACCAGGTGCGGTGCTGACAATACTTTCTGGCTTCAAGTGAGATGTGAATACTCAGTCACTTAATTGACACAGATTTAATGAGTGGCCTTCACTAGTCTGACAGGTCTGATATAAAGCTTTAAGCAGAAAAAAAGCCTGTCAAGCGATATTGTTACCAACTACTACTGTCTGGCAGGGTCAAAAACACCCTTATTAATGAGGAAAAATAGGCTGAAAAAGAGAGTTGGATGAGTTGAAAAGCCCAGTATTGCAGAATCATTGAGTCATTCTGCTGCAGTCTTAATGAACGCTATGCTTGAGATGAACCCAACTCAGTACTGGACATTTTAGAGGGTCTGGTATTTTTATTTAACTAAAATCATCCTTTTTTGGCTGCTCTGCAGCACAGAGCTTGCCTTGGTTTGCCTAATAAACTTTCCCCGGTGGCATGTATAGAATACATGTACTTTGTGTACCTGAGATCATTATCTTTGATTGTAAAACCTACATTAACTTTTAATAACCAGACAAACTATAGCCAGATAATGAAAAATACTTATCTAGATATCAGAGATAAATTAAATGGACTTCTTTACAAACCTGCTTATCAATGATAGAGGTAGATTTAGTTTTCTGCAGTCTCTTGTTTTTTGAGATAAACCCAGGAAAAGGGAATGAATCATGGGAAAATCATGAACATTCATGTTGATGCTGCTGCCCTATAATGATATTAAACACCACTAATCCTGTGTTTTAAAGAAAGCTCATCAGAGACAAGTATTTTGCTGCACAACTTTGTTGCCGTTTGTGGTGTTGAACCCCAACTGATGTTACAGACTCAAGTTTACTTGTGACTGACATTACGTGCCCGACCTCACCAACTTCACTGCCTTCTCCGGCAAGACTAAATAATAGTTTGGAATATTCAAAGATTTAATTTTACAGCACTATGTACATTTGTCTTCTGACGTTACAGCCATGACACTAGTTTATCGGACAGGAATTCTGAACCTAATGCTTTGAACAAATCATTTTCCGCTGTTGTCTCCTTGTCTATGTAAACACTGGTATTACAAAACTAAAGCATTGGATAAGAAACAAGTTTAAACACTAGATATAAAGTGAGGCTAATTCATGTATTCATGGCGGAAAAAGACGAGAAAGCATGTCCTATTTGATGCACCACAGCTACCTTCACCACATCATCCCAACCAAATCTACTTTTGTTTCACAAAGCTTAACATCTGCTCTGTTCATCTCAGGCACTGTTTTCCCCAATTTCTGGAAAATAATTTAAATAATGGCCTCTAAGCCCCTGAATCACTTCACAGACCTACTGACAAGGGAGCAACACTCTCCAGAAGAACCTCCGTGGTCAGCACATTAGTGGTTTAAGACTCCAAATATTATTCTGACAATTTTTAAGAGAATCACTAATGTGTTTGTCTGGGTAATTTTTTCCTCTCCAGACGGCTGTTTCCATTTGGATTACGCCAATGACAACACACAAAGACTACAAACACCGTAATTAAAAAGAATTGGCCTGCTGCAGTAATAAAACAAAACACTAGTTTATGTCCTGAAACAATGGGAGATTAATTAGGAAATGTGCTGTATTCAAGTGAAGCAGAGAGGACAGGGAATCTCACTGCTTCCGAACTACTGTTTTTGGCTTCACAACACCACATGCGGCATTTTGCATTTCCCCGTTTTGCGGTCAGAGAGATAAACTATCCCGCTAACAGACAGCAGGGCAGTGAGTGCTTAACGGTTCAGCTGCACATTCTGCAAGAAGCGTTTCGTTGTGATGCGTTTTTATGGCTGACGTGGGGATAAACTCTGGAGCGTCATCGCTTCATCAAGACCATCTCAGCTTCAGCAGTGTTTCCGCATCGTTTTTGATGGGATCACACCAGCCGCACTTACGATTCTCCACATCTGGTGCCCTTGCTTGGACCACACCCACCTGCGAACTCAGCCTTCATTTTGATCTCAACCGCACACCCGTAAATTTCTGTGACCAGATCTTGCACAGTTGCAACACTACCCTTCTGACAAAATCGGTCCAGAGAAAAACATACAGACATGTAACCACCAGGCAAAGAGCTCCAAACTGCTTCTAAGGTAGTTCCTGCCACAGCAGGTGTCTCCAGGACCATATTGTGCGATGATTTCTCAAGAGTTTATTCTATCAAGTATAGCTATACACACAAACAAACACACACACTGAACACCATACCAGCCAGCAGAGTCGCAGTTGGCAATTTCCAATCATTCGCCGTAACGTGACCTGAATCGACCTGACCAGCGACCAGCGAAGGGACTGAAGGATAAAACTTTTCTGAAATAGTTAGTAATAGTCCTTTTCCCCATGAAAGTCACTCATCAAGGATGGATGTTCAGCTCAAGCTCCTCCGTAGGATGCTAGAGCACCAGAATGCTGATAATATTAAAGGAGAAAGCACTGAATTTATCGCGGACTGTTGCAAATCAAGCAACCAATCAGCAGTTTGCAACCCAGCCACACCAGATTTTGTCCAAAATCCCTCACAATTACGATCAAAATCTAACACAGTCAACAATCCATGTTATTTTCTAAAAGAGCATGTGATACCACCCACAAAATGCCCTGTCCAATGCCCTGTATATCGTTTTGGCCGCTGAATAACCTAGAGCCCCGATATTTGACCCTTACCACTGACGAATCCAATGATATCACGCCATAATGTAGGACATGGACAGAAGCAGGATTAAGCAAAGCACTTTTTGAATCCATGTTAAAACTTGATCAAAGTACATTTAACAAAGTTGTTGTGAGATAAAATAAAAAAAACATTTTTTGTTTTTCAGTGACTTGGACCTTGACCCAATTAAGTACAAAATTTAACCAGGACATCTTTGGATTATTGCAAACGGTTCCTGAAAATTTGGTGTAATTTGATAAAACCATTTTTGAGCTACTCTGATGACAAATACACAAATTCCACTGAGAATGGACACCCCACACACTTCATCTGGTGAGAAGGGTAAATGGATACCCCACATCCTTCATCAGGTTTTCCTATGCAGACCCTGGGCTGGTTTTCTACAGGACCCTTCAGTGACCCCTCTCTGGATGCTGGAACCATACGACAGGGATTAAAACGCCTGCAGTGCTCGTTCGGGGAGCACTAAATCAGTAGAGGACATTCTACAGGCACTGAAGCTCTGAGCCACTGCCTGATTTAGAGTAGATGTCCAATTGGCTCGTTACTCTTTTTCCAGATCGCTCAGTTAATGTGGATCCCCAAATGAGAACACTAACCGGCTTTACAGCCAGAACATTCACTGGCATCTTCGCTCTCTCTCAGGCAGACCCCAAAAGTGACCTACAGAAGATGGAGGGATCGAGATCGGAGAGACTTTCAGGACAGCGACCCGCCCCAATTCAGCGGGTGGATACATTTCGCTTTCAGTCACAGGAGCATCATAGCCGGACCCTCTGCTCCTGTGGAATACCAGCCATCTCTCGGCTATGAGCCTTCAGTTCAGATTACAGTCGGGCCCTCCGTTTTCACAAAACCCCAGTTTTCGAACCAAGCCAGTTCCACTGAGAACATCTATTTTCCAAAGATTCTCTGGGAGAGAAGCCAGATAGAGCAGTCCCACATAGGGAGAGGGATGGAGAGGAATCGGGGGCCGTTTTCAGGGTTAAGGCACTTGCTGAAGGGCCCAACATCAGAGACCTCCCCAACTTCCCCTCTCCAGGAGCAGGTCAGAGAACCAAACCCAGTCAGGGGGCGTGAATCAGCAACTTCTCACTCGTAACTAGGTTATCCTGCCACTCCTACAAGAATATATTAGCAATGATTGCTTTGATATTGACAGGACAAAAAAAAAAAAAGCCCGGCAAAGCGGCCATCACCCCTCAGCCCCCAGATTGTTTGGAATGAATATAAATTGACGAAGACGTTTTCAAGGTTATCCTACGGAATACAAAATTCAAGATGGCGGCAGTGGCAGCCACACTGGACATCTAAGCGCCATCAAAATCGCCAGGCTTCTGTAAGTACAAAAGGCCAAGCAACTCAGTAAAAACAGCATTGATTGACAGAGGCGTTTTCATATTATCGAGCGGAATACAAAAGTTTGTGGGACAGACGGACGGATGGAAATCGCACGCAACAACAGTCAGGGCCGTGGGGCAAAAAACCTCATGAAACTTCAATGCACCGTGTTGGACGTGTCATGACTTCACGTGTCACATGCAGGTGCACAAATTACCTGATCGTATTTTTTCAAATAATCATTTTGATGATTTTTCAGTAAAATCCACTGTGTTTTCTGTAGCGCACAGCCGTCATGAGACACTGGTGCTGAGTGGGAGCACGAGGTGAGCCCTCCTGTATCAGGGCTGCCCAATTCTGCTCCAAGAGATCAACCATCCTCTGCTTTTTTTCACTCCAAAGCTAATCTACTACACCAATTAGCACCGCAGCGAGATCTCGAGCCGTCAAATAATGTGTGCGTCCCGAGCGCTGGAGTGAAAACAGACAGGATGGTCGATCTCCTGGAGCAGTGTTGGGCAGCGCGATCCCATATCAACAATGCTACATGGCAGAGAGGATAAAATTACCGCTTGGGGGAGGAGGACGACACCAACGCACATCAACAGGACCCGCAAATAGGAATGTGCAATTCTGTTCGGTCAGGGTAAGGAAAATGACAAAATGGTCTTCATATCGTTGTAGCCAGCTACCTTCAGACAGCCCATATCTATCGAAAATTAGGGTGGATGTCCCGGAAAAGGGGATGTCAAGCACACCAATTTCGGCGCCCCCGCCTCCATCTGCCACAGCTCCTCATCCGTAAAATTCAGACTCAAATAATAAATGCGCTTCGGCTACATTCCGTCGCGAATCCAAACAAAATGGCAGCTTAACTTTCAATCCGTAAACAGCTTGGCTAATGCTAGCCGTCCAATAACAAAGGCGGTGTAGTATTTAAACCATAACTTGTTGGCCGCCTGGGAATGCAGACGGCGCTGGCTTGATACAAAAACAGATTTTTGTGTTTATAACTGCGAATAAAGGGCAATTCTCGCAAATTTATCCATCTCTGGAGGCAAAACACTACAATGCAAGCTGTACTGGCATTACATGAGGAGATTTGTTTTTTGTATTTGAACCAAAAACCCACAAACACCCTTACAGTGTACAGCCAGCAAGTCAACATAAACAGCAGTAAATACATAAAAAATCCTGGGCAGCTCACACAAAAAAAAAGCCAAGAGTAAACACACAATAGAAGTGAACTATTAAATAAATATTATTTAAACTCCAGAAAATGAAACATCCCTTCAATGCTGCAGTTTCAGGAACCACATTTTCCATCACATACAGATGGAGATCCTCGACAGGCCAGTAGCCTGAGGGTACATCATAAATTGGGACTACACGTCTTACGTTTTGTTTCTCCAAATCCCTCCCTCCCCCAAGTGGCCTTTTCCATCCTCAAACATCACAAGTATTTGATATCAAATAACAAAACTATTGAGTCGAGAGGAAATGGATTTCATGACATTCCAACTGTCCACAGGAATGTGAATTCAGAGCTGAGGTCACACAGTCAAAGACGTCTGAAAACGCCAGGACTGTTGAAGCGAGCATGGAAGATTTCTTTACAGGGGACAGTGTACAACACTGATGTGTGCGCGTTATCCTTCAAAATAAAAGCTTTGTGTCAGAGCTCAACTGCCAGCCGTCTCCCCTCCCAGTTATTAGAGACAGAGGTGAAGACAGCAGACAGCTTTTTTTAGGCTCTTGGTATTTAGAAAGTGCAATTTTAGGGTTTCTCTTGACAACCAGTCTTGTTTGCCAAGCCATCATCAGTTCTATGCGAAACAAGAAGCGCACAGGGAGTCTGCACACGAATTCTCCTACACAGCTAGCCGAAAAACTACCCGCAAAATTCTTCTCAGTAGTCTTTCTGTTGCAGTGACATATGAGATCAACATCACAAACCTTTGAGTCACTACAATTTGACCAAAAAAAAAAAAAACAAATCAAAGGAAAACCTGTTTTTGCATTCCAGAAAAAATGATCCAAATGCTTCGCATGAATCATTAATAGCTTGCATCAAATGGCCATTTTTCTCTGGCCACATGATACAACATTTAGACCTTCTGCCACAATACTTCAAGGACGACCAGATGCTGGAAGTTCCAGGTATTGGTGTTAGAAAAATACACAGACCAAAACGGCCACATAAAATACCGAGACGAGGTCGGACAGGTGCAACAACTAGACGAGAAGTGTTTGACCTGCCTATTATGGGACAGATGGGGTATGTGCCCATTTTTTTCTCTTATCGATCATTTTCCATATTTTCTCAAACAGAGCATTCTGATACCGCAGATCAAAAATATTCAACATTCCCACAGTAGAAGAGTGAACAGTCCCTTCATACAAGAGAAGATTATGCCTATGGGGTCAGCCTTGCAATAAAGAAATCCTGGGGTACCTTTTCCCAGAAGCGTAGCTGCTCACCATGTTAGCAACTTGCGCAGTTCGACCATATATAGTCAATGGTTCCAACTATGTGAGTTAGCATCAGTGACTTTTCGTACATGAACCCCTGAATCCTTCCCCAACAGAAGTTTACACACTCCCTCAAGTGTCTGCAAGGGTTTCCTCACACGGCAGTAACAAGGCTGACATCTCCTCGATGGCTTGGTGTTCGCTGAAAGATTTTCATCCACAATGTTTCTGTGGCACATTTAGAGAAATGCCCATGACCTCATCAAATAAACTAATAAATAAATCGGAATGAATAATGCAGTGACACATCTCCCAACGGAGACATTTTTAGATTCCCCTTTTCGCAGGGTGATTTGCACAGAGTGCACAATTCTTGGATGGTTTTCAGGCTCTTAAGCCGTGCTGCTCAAGTGCCTTCCTCAAGGACACATTGCCAGATCAGCACCAGTTCCTCACATGGAAATTGAATCCATAACCTTGCTGTATGGAAGCCCATATGGGACAATTTTAAAATGAAAATGTAATTCCACTTTTGCATTATAATTTCCACTAATGAATGAATTATTTGCGGTAATACTAAATTGAAAATGCATTAATCCAATTATCACTTTCATTTTCACGTACTCATATGGGAAATCTATGACTATATTCAAATGATAATGAAAAGCTGTTTGTCGTGCCCCGCAGTACAGTGGACAATATTTAAATGCAATAAGCAAAACAGCACCCCCAGCCTATTGCATTTACATTTACATGCCAACACGCTCTTTTAGTGTCAACATGAAAGTGTAAATGTACTGCATGAGTAAGTGAAAATGAAAGTGATAAATTGATTAACGCATTTTCAATTTTATATGGTCTCAAATAACTAATTCATGAGTAGAAAATTATAAAGCAATCGTGGAATTACAATTTAACTTTGATATTGCCCCATATGGGCTTCCATATTGCTGAAGTATTATCAGTTCTATATGCATATACATTTTTAATCGAATATAACCATTTTCCAGGGAGTATTGGACACATAATACGCATCTGTTCTCGACACACACAGGTCAATTTACGCAAGACCCAAAGGAGCTGTCGAGGCAATAGCAATGACAGAACTCCCAGTGAAATGGCGTAATCTCACAAGAACCACGCTGAGATCATAGATGCTTTTCGGCTTAGACCAGCTTTAGTCAGCAAGAGATAGATTTTTCAATTTATTAATTTTTTTAAAAACGCAGCTGGATTTTCTTACTGAAGTCACTTAAGTTCAGGGCCAAAACGCCAAGGCTTCATTGTGTACACCCCACCTTGGAACCTACAGTGACCCCCATCTCCCTCTCCCTGATTCAATCTGAGCAAAACAGCAGATGCAGAAGTCTTTGCACAGGCACACAGTTTTCAAGGAGCAGCAATTCCTACAAGGTTCAATGCATATAAATGCAAAAACACAATTGTTTTAATGTTTTTACAGAATGGTGGACAGGCTGTCCTCTAAAGGGTCGGGGAAGAGAAGAAGAACCATTCCAGAACTTTCTGCAGCAAAAGCCCCAAAGCTTCATTTCAAGTACATAAACAACAGATTAAGTAAAGCAATTCTCGCTAACCGCGAGACCGAGGGAGGTAACCAAGGAGTGCATAAAACCTGTTGTTTATGCGATTTGTAACAATAATGCCAAGACGACAATAAAATTGTGATTCACTGTGTTAATTACAGCCAACAGTCATACTGCTGATAATTAGCGGGGATACAGTTCAGAATTTTTCTCCAAATAAATGTAAGCAGATTTGGTCTTGAATTTGAAACCCTTTATCATGTATTAAATCTCTTTCTTCGGTGCCGAAAGATCATAATATGGCAGCAGTTAAAAGGTAAAAAGGGTTTCCTCAGGCGACAATGCTCTTTGATAAGATAAGGCCTCCTGCCAACCAAAATAAGACTTACATCGGGGGGTGATAGGGAGGTGAGGGTAAGTACATTTTATCTTGTATATGCAGTTTCCATGGCAATTTTTATTTTTTTTTTTTTTTGGGGAAAGCACAAAAGCAGTTTTCACAAGCAGCCAAACAACCAGCATTCCAACTGGGGAGTCAATGCCACAGCCCGTAGTGTGTGTGTGTGTGTGTGTGTGTGTGTGTGTGTGTGAGAGAGAGAGTGTGTGAGAGAGAGAGGGAGATTGTGTGTGTGTGTATGTGTGTGTGTGTGTGCGTGTGTGTGTGTGTGTGAGAGAGAGAGAGAGAGAGAGAGAGAAGGAGATTGTGTGTGTGTGTATATGTGTGTGTGTGTGTGTGTGTGTGTGTGTGTGTGTGAGAGAGAGAGAGACAGCGGGAGAGTGTGTGCGTGTGTGTGAGAGAGAGGAAGAGGGGTTTGTGTGTGTGTGTGAGAGGGAGAGAGAGAGAGAGAGAGAGGGAGATTGTGTGTGAGTGTGTGAGAGAGAGGAAGAGGGGTTTGTGTGTGTGTGTGTGTGTGTGAGAGACAGCAGGAGTGTGTGCACGTGTGAAAGAGACAGAGGGAGAGTGTGTGTGTGTGTGTGTGTGAGAGAGAGGAAGAGGGGTTTGTGCGTGCATGTGTGTGTGTGCGCGCGCGCACGCCTGCCTGAGTGCCTGCACACACACGCCTCACGGGGTGCGTTGAGGGCTACCCTTTGACACCACATTTCCAGTTCACAAAACAGAGGAGTCCATTTTCCTTCACCGTTCAGTTCTTTTGTGAAAACGGAGAACAAGAAAGAGTGCAGACCAGAGAAGATTCTCATATTCAGAGAGGCGGGAGGGAGGGGACGACAGGGCAGGAGGGAGATGGAGAACGAAGAAAGAGTGACAGACAGAAACCGCACAGGAGAAAGAGAAAGGGAAGGCGAGAGTGGGGGATAGAGAGAGAGAGGGAGAGGGTGAGAGGGGGAGACAGAAAGCGATGTCTCCCTCATTTTCTCAGGACGCTGGGGAGATGCCAGTATCTGCGCGACGCGGGCAGGGAAAAGGCGGATTATAAAGCTCGGCTTTCGGCATTCTGAATGAGAATTCCTTAATTCAGCCGAGCATTAAGAGCCAGATTCCGGTCAGTCAGCCAGGCAGACATAGGTGGGTGGGGGGGCGGGGGGTAGAGGTCCTGCCAAGTGGAAAAATTCCACTTAAAAGCCACAAGGCAGCACAGGGTCAGTGGACAAGCAGCGTTCCTTTTTTTTATATTTTTTACATTTCAGAATGAAAGAATTCGGCGGGTAAAGGTTATTCGGTGGAAGAAGGTGAAATATTTATGCAGCCATATTGTACAGCCCAGCCTGTGAATTGCGTGCATATTACAGTACAATCCACACAGGATGGAAGAGGAGGGCAGAGTCGGGAGGGACACGCGTGTTTGGACCTGCCAGGTGCTGGGGGGTGCGTTTAATAAACCAAGACACACAAACGAAAAGCCTCGCTACCCTGGAGTGATGAACATTCCAAGAGTCAAAAGAGAAAATTCGGGGAGGCTGTATAGTGGCTGACACAGTCCAACTACCTCATGAACCCATCGGGCGCAGCAATGACCCAAAATAACCCAGCTGCAGTGTGGAAAACAGAGTCATTCCTTTTAGAATGCCATTCAAACGCCCTGAGGCTGAAGCACTTCATTCCTCAAAATTAATTTATGCTCAGTCAAAGCATCAAAATGCATAGATTACACACCAATTAATCTCATGTCTAACTAATCAGCTTTGCCATTCCAACATAGTAATCTAATAAAGTCCATTCTTGTATCCACTTGTAGAGTGAAAATCACGCGGTCCTCACGTTGAGAAGATAATGAGGAACTTCTTCAATACAGCAATTAAAAGAGGTTCTTTCTGTCAACAAAAACATTGCCAACATCAATGAAATGCCTCTGTTAAAATGACCCAAACCACCCAACAGCCTGGCTAACACAATTAGCCCCTTGTTCCGAACAATCACTGAAACAACTGTGCACATGCAATGAGTTTCCTTCTCTACAAACTGAACAGATACCATATCACTCTACACTGAGGGATTAACCACCAGTGCTTCTCAAGAACACTTCCCAGAAAAACAACAGGGGAGAATTTCTCAGTTTTTCTTATATTTTTGGTAATTCTTCACAGATGAAGTGGAGAAGGATGCGTTTGTTAGTTCGCCAGGCTCCCCAAGGCAGCATTAAAATGGGTGGATTGAAATTTTTGGATTTATACAAAATGCTATTGAACCAGGACACAATACCACAACATTCATGCCAAATTACACTCACAGAACGCAGCTAAACTGAAAAGTTAACCTCATGGTTAAAACTTTACTGTGGGCAACAACTTGCATCCTGGGCCTTGCTGCTGAAATCACGACAGTCCCGTCGATTCTCATCTCCAGCTCAGGGTAGCCACCTGGGTCCTGTTTCGCCACCCACAATCACACGCTTACTTTCATTTCTCTTAAAACGTATTGGTAGCCCGACCTCTCAGGGCTCTTCAAGGTGACGCTTTAGCAGCCAGGAGCCAATTTGTGGCAAAGAATTTTCTGGAGGCACCGCAAATGTCTTAACAAGCGTGTCCACAAAACTGCTTCTGTTTGCCCAGTCACATCAAGCCTCTCTTCCCCCCTGCTTGCACTGACAGTAAAACAAAGTACATACCCAAGATCTGGGCAGCGAAAACCTCTCATTTAATTGGGCTCTTTTGCTCGGCAGCTTAAGGCATCATTTACTAAAGCCACTTTTTATGCCTCATTCGATTCTCCAAAAACCCTTCTGGAACAATCTTCTCAGCGAATACATCACAACAAATGAAAACTCTCAGCACAAAGAACCTACCCCAATATGAAACCTCATAATATTAGACATTACACATAACCAAGGCTTATTAATACCCAGCTACATGGTTACAACCAGAGTTGGAGGCAAATTCAAAAATGTGTTCCTATATTTAGGTTATTATCACCTTTTTACAGGGGTCAAACAAAGTGTCACAGATTTGAGCGTCATGCGGTCCAACGTCAATAAAGTGTTGATAAAGTTGTACATTTTAAAATTATTGATTGAGACATGAAATTCAAAGTTTATAGGTCAAGGTTAGTGTAGTGAATAGGTGGCCATGCAACTGCGTGTTAGGAATGAAAATGATGGAATCCGTCATGCAGACAAACAAAATATGTCATGTGGACAAACGTTTTTACAAATGACATGCTGGTTTTACCACATGACACAGAAGATTTAAACTGAATTATCTTTTTCTTTCTTAATTATTTTAATCATTTGTAAAGTTTGTACAATTATTCTTAATTGCTTTATACATTTGTAATACATTTCTGTATATTTGAAACATTATCTTACAACCCCAATCCCAAAATAGTTGGGACGTAGTGTAAATTATGAATAAAATCAAAATGCAATGACTTTCAGATCACGAGCCAATATGTAATTTACAATAGAACATACTGTAGATAACATGTCAAATGTTGAAACTGAGACATTTTATATTATCCACAAAATGAGCTTATTCAAAATTTTATGGCCGCAATAAGTCTCCAAAAAGTTGGGACACAGGCAAAAAAAGGGCTGAAAAAGCAATTAATATTAACCCCTTTGCGCGGAATACAAAATTTTGCCAATTGTTCCTGTTGTGCATGAGCCTATTTAAGCTTTAGAACTCAGGATTTGTGACACAGAGATTTTTGAAAATTATTCAAGTGAAGCTAAACATTTGGAAATTCAATTACAGAATTGTTTAGGAATTAAGTTTTGGAATTTACGGACGCCGGCGTCTACATCTGCAGAAAGGGGTAAAGAGAATCCACTGAAAGAACATTTAGCAAGTAATTAAGTTAACTGGCATCAGATGTGTAACATAATTGGCTATGAAAGGGATGTCTTAGAGAGGCTGAGTCTCTCAGAAGTAAAGATGGCTAGATCCTCTCCAACCTGTGAAGACTTGCATAAAAAAACTGGAATATTTTATAAACTATGTTCCTCAACGGCAAATTGCAAAGGTTTTGAAAGTCTCATCATCAACAGTGCATGACATCATCAAGCTATTCACAGAAACCGAAAAAGACTCAGTGTGTAAGGGACAAGCCCGAAGACCTTTACTGGATGCCCGTAATCTTCGGGCCCTCAGACGCCGATGCATCACTCACCGGCATGATTCTGTCATTGAAATTCTTAAATGGGTCCAGGAATACTTCAAGAAACCACTGTCTGTAAACACAGCCAGCCGTGCCATCCACAGTGGCCACCTAAAACTTTATCATGCAAAAAGGAAGCCATTGCTGAGCATGATCCAGAAGCGGCACAGTGTTCTGTGGCCCAAGGCTCATTTAGAATGGACTGCAGCAAATTGGCAAAGTGTCCTGTGGTCAGGCGAGTCCAAATTTGACATTCATGTTGGAAATCAGGGGTGTCATGTCCTCTGGGCTAAAGAGGAGAAAGACCACCCCTCCTGTTATCAGCCTTCAGTTCAAAAGCCAGAATCTCTGATGGTATGGGGAAGCATTAGTGCATATGGTGTGGGACACTTGCATGTTTTAAAAAGCCCCATGAATGCTGAAAGGTATATAAAGGTTTTAGCGTGACATATGCTCCCCTCCAGATGAAATCTATTCCTGGGAAGGCCTTGTCTATTTCAGCAGGACAATGCTAAACCAAATACTGCAGCTATTACAATAGCATGGCTTCGTAGTAGAAGAGTCCGTGTGCTGAACTGGCCTGCCTGCAGTCCTGATCTTTCACCGATAGAGAACATTTGGTGCATAATTAAACGAAAAGTCAGTCAAAGGAGACCCAAAACTCTCCAGCAGCTGACAGCCTGTAATAAACAAGAGTGGAATCAAATTCCAATGGCTACATGCAAGACACCTGTCTCCTCAATGCCCAGACGCCTCCACTCTGTGTTAAAAAGAAGACAGGATGCGGCACCATGGTAAACAGGCCCCTGTCCCAACTTTTTTGAGATCTGTGGCAGCCATAAAATTTGAAATGATCTCATTTTGTAGATAAAATTGTAAAATTTCTCAGTTTCAACATTTGTTATGTTATCTCTGCGCTATTGTGACTAAAATACTGGCTGATGTGATTTAAGTCATTGCATTTTGATTTTATTCATAATTTACACTTTGTCCTAACTTTTTTGGAATTGGGTTGTATATTTTTACAGATGCCACTTTTCAGGAAAGAGAGTGGTGCACGTTTCTGTGCAAAGATCAGGGCAGATCCTGCTGCTAGAGAGGAGAGACTAGAAAAGAGAAGGGAAAGGTATAACTGAAAGTATATGAACGCAGTAATGTCCATATACATGTCAGTCATGTCAGTACAGGCTGCATTCTCTTTAGGCCTGAATTATAGTCTTTAGCATCAAAACTAGTATAAAGTGTCTTCAATGACTTGCAGTAAATAAAGATATGAATAGATTAACTATTAATGATTATATTTTATTCATATATCAGATTAATGTTATGAATATTAACAAATAAATAGTTTTATGATTCTTTATTTTCTGTCGGAAAATACATTTTGATATCATTATATGGTTCACTTTCAAAGCCCTGAATGCCTTTGGCATTTTTCAGAAGTAGCCATCTTCAACTTATTACACTTATGTGTTATGGTCTAATGCAGTTGTGCTATGTCATGCGGCAAAATAAAATATGTCATGCAGTAAAACGCTTAATTTTGAAATATGCAAAATACTCCATTAAGTTAAATTGTGTATGAACACAATCAAGAGGTAATAAAATCTAAAGATATGCCAGATTTTAAAGCAGTTTTGCCTCTTTAATTGAAAAAAGCTGAAAAAATTTTGACAAATAACATGCTGCTGTCTTTAAAGACAAAATATCTAATATCTGAAATTCTAGTGTTGACATTCTGCAACTGGGTATAGCATCTGTGTAGATCAATAATTACATTTTGATTGTTTGTAACGGAGCCACTAACATTCATTTCAATATTATATTGAAAATAAATTAGTTTTACCGCATGACATTTTTTAGGGGTGTATACAGGCAAATGCATTAAAATGTCATATATTGTCATCATTTGTGAGGGGCACTCACAAAAATGAAAAATACACATATGGATTTACAAAGAAAAAGCTGAACCTGACTTATAACTTCATTTTTTTTTTTCTGGTTTGAAACTCAAAAATGTCACTGACCCATATACAATTTACAAAAGACAAAATGCAAATGAATACATCCTAAGTACGACAACATGCTTTTATTATTACGCAGCGCACAAGCATCTAGAGTACTCATGTGCCCGCGCAGCACTGCATGAGATGCCACAGTTGAAAACAGGAGGAGGTTTAATAAAAAGTTCACCATCACCTACATGACTCTAGATGAATGTACCAAAAAGCAACCAACCTGTTGCGCAATTTTCAGCCTAACCACTCACAACATAAAAACATGAGACTTTAAAAAGAAATAAAAAGAACTTCTGAACAGAATCCAGAGGCAAATGGAATATATAAATCTTGCAGTTAAACAGTCTTAAATACGTGACTCACTACAACAGTAAAGACAATCGACTCACACCACTCCACCGACAGATCGGGGGAAAGTCAGATTCAGAGAAAAAAAATGAATCCAAACTGAATGCATACCTCATTAAACAATACTTAAAAACCTGTCTAGGATAATCTTGCACCATAATGCATTTATTTAACAACCATTTATTCGCCTAAAGTTTTAATGCAGCACTGTATTTTTTATGAGCATATTTCCTTAAGGTAATTTAGATGGTTTAATTGAATCCAGCCCACTCCTAATCTCTTTAGTCTCCGGGTGAAAAAGGGCTGATTGAGGGATTTGTGTGAAGGCTCTTACATTTCTGAAGGGGATTAACACAGTGGCCCACCAAGACCACTAACAGCTCCAAATTCTATGAGCAGGAGGGTTACAGGTGTATATTAGTTTAAAATTGATTTAACGCTGGCACTAGAAAGTAGGTCTCGGTGCTTCCAGTGAAGATTTAATTTGCCATGATGTGAACCGTTAAGAGTGTTGGGCATCTTTCCAGTTAGGCCTGCACAAAGATTCACGGACTGTGAACTCAAAAAAAGAAAATATATAAATTAATAAAAATGGCTGACCCACTGAATCATGTCATTACTCCATCAAGACAGAAGTTTGTGTCAATATTAAGGTGGCAGGCGAGGAACCATTAACTTTCTTAACGTTCAAATCATTGACCTCGGGATCTGCAATAGAACATTATACCAAAAGACGAGAAGCGAGTCACCATTTTACGTGAAGTGAGACTGACCTATAAAGCGCTCATATGCAGCAGCTCTCCAGAAGCGTTACGCATTACTCAAATGCTTTCTAAAAGCTGCATTTTCAAAGGCCGACCACCTTTCGCCCACTCATGTGCGCACGAGCAGACGATCCTGCCGAGAACGGGCTTCAAACGCTCTCCGCCTACGCGGCAGCGAGACGCCACCTGCGAGCGAAATGGACGACCTTGTCGGAGAGCACGTTCGCTTGGCTAGCCGGCCGTTGACGTGATATGACAACCCCTGCATTATTTCCTGGGCCTTCTTGAGATGCCGCCCACGCCTCGCCTCGTCCGAGAGAAGGAGCGGCCGTTCAGCATTTATTAAGGGCTCCGAGCGAGCGAGGGATGAAAGAGGGAGAGAGGGAGACAGAGGGGAAAGGTGATTTTTGCCACCTGACGCACTGGTCCATCTCACACTCTGTAAAGCGGCAACGAGAACGGGCCGGTGTGGGTGCAGCTCTCATTCCTCACAAGCAGTTACACACCTGATTCGACTGATCATCACCTGCAGTCCATGCAAAGGACTTTAATCAACAGTATCAGGTGTCTACCTGCTAAGATGGAGCGAAAGGCTGCCCCCACACCGGCCATCTCTGTTTAAAGTTGAGAATCGCTGCTGTGAAGCATCAAGATGACAGTTCTTCAGTAACAAGAGTTGTCAGAAAACAAAACAGCTCGCTGGAAAACTTTAACCTTGCTGTCCACGGATGTGGACGCCGATGCAGAGGGTATGGCAATAGCTCTCTGAGAACATTCGTCCCACCGAGCAAAGAAGCCATATTCGAGTAAAATTGAATGAAACTGGCGCTCAATCCTGTAGCAAATCCTAAACAAGCATCGGCACCGTGACAATAATTCAGCACGGACCAATCACGCCAAGGGTAGGACAGCCCAACCCAAACACAGGTTGACGAACACAGTCCTGGGACACGAAGTAAAAAGACGCAGATCCAACACAAACTACATGCAGCCCATTTGCCAATTTATTCGTTCATTTGACAAAGTGACAGTCAGAACGGGGGAGGTCATTTTTCATCTGTAGACCTTGGATTGCCCGTTTTCATACGGAGGGTAGAAACCAGAATATTTGTACTCCACGCAAACAGGGAGAGAGAACATGCAAACTTCCCACAGAGACGATACAGGCCGGGACATGAATCCAGAACTTTCAATCAAGACAATCACAGTGCAAGCCTCCGGACCACTTTGCCGCCCAGATACCCCAACAGCGAGAGTGTAAGCATGGAACGACACACTCCCTCTGCAATTAGGCCAATAATAACACGATAAAAGAGCTCAGCTTCTCGTACCTTCCTCCAGTCAGGGGCCTGGGCTCGTTCAGGCAACAGAAGCCGATTGGAGCGCTGCGAAGCTCCCCCTTAACAAATAGTTGCTCCTTCCTGACAGTCGCGTCCTCCGCAAATCTCCCACAGCGGCAAAACCTCGGTTACCAGGGACACCTCTGCAAATACAGCCAAGAGAGATGGAGAAACCGAGAGAGAGAGGGAGAGAGAGATGAGAGAAGCGAGAGAGAGGGAGAGAAAAACAGGGACAAAGGGAGAGGAGAGAGAGGGAGAAAGGGGGAGGACAAGACAGAGAGACAATTTGTCACTACAATGCCCATAGTGACTGGAACACTGCATTCTCACAGGAAAATGAATTCATTGGCAAGCTGTTAATACATGGATTTGGCTCTTTTACAGAAAGATGGCAAAGCACGATGGACTTCGAAAAGTTACTGCCATGAGGATGTCTTCAGTGGAGCATAAACACACACTACATTCATTTCATGCATGAACATCAGCGAAAAGTACATTCGCCTAATTACCCCGAACGGGAGAGCAAAAGTTGATTCTTAAAGGGTTGGCAAATATGCAGGTTTTGTTCCAGCCAATTACACTGGCTTAATTGGCCCAGTTAGTTCATTACTGGCACACAATTACGGCAATTAATTTCCCAAAATATTCACTGAAGGTAAACATTTGAATTTCCCCTCCATAAAATACAAAGGAGGCGTGGATTTGGGATTCATTATAAGCCAGAGATGATCATTAAAAAGCAGTATGCACCTGGCGGCATATAAAAAAAAAATACAAAGAACGGTGGAAGAAGCGAGCAGTCGACCGCAGCGAGTTTCATTTCTTTAGCGACTTTTAGTGGGAATATACTGATGTTTTTGGCTCGACGTTTACACACCCTGGTCATCCTAGGCTCCCAGCGGACTGAACTCCACTTTGAGGTCACACATTGGGTCTGGTAATGGACAAAACAAAACTATACAGAAGTGACCTTCAATGTGACAAGCTCAAGGTCAGAACAGGGGTGAAAATATGGTCGGCTAAAATCCAGTAATATCACAGTACAGCACCAAGGTACGTAATACCACCATAAAGAGTACTGAAACGCAAATGTACAGATTTTTGTATTGCATATCTTTGAACAGAGTTAGCACAGTTTAAAACAAGCTCGTTAGAAACCGCAGAAGTCATCTGCCAAAAAAACAGACTAGAGATGTACGATAAATTTATCTTGATAATCGCGAGCGCAATAATAACTCCTGCCACGGGGCAAATGGATAAGGCGATAATTCTGCAGACCGTAAGGGTGCTCTGTTTAGCAGGGCACGAAAAAATACGACAGTGAAGTTCTTCCCCGGAAGCATTTCACATGGTCTTTGAGGTTTGGCAGCCGCCATTTCAAGACCGTATCAGTACGATTCGGGTAAAAAAACAGAAGCAGCAAGCTCGTCAGTTTGCCCCATGGCAGTGGTCATTATTACTATTGTGATAAATTTATTGCTCATCTCTACAACAGATGCACGAGTTACAAACGTAAAAGGCCTAACCTTTTAGTCCTGCGTCAGATGGCGGGGAAATAATGAAAATGGCAGGAATAATTTGCCTAATTAATTCCAAATCTGCAGAGAATCCAAGGAGGGCTACCAGTCTACGGCAGGTCTGCGCCCGTCATTTAGTCATCCTTCCACAAGGGGGCGATAGAGCATTCTCATGAATTAATAAACATTCTTCCCCTTCAACTGCTGCCAGTTCTGAGCATTGCCATGCAGTCACATGTTTTTACTTGCATTACGATTGAAATCATGCAGAATGAATTTATCGTGCAGAACAAATAAAATATGTAAAACCGAATTGTCCGAGCCATCTTTTGACCAGTCTGTAGAGACCAATTCTTGCGAAAAAAGTATGCAAGTACTCGAGGATTTCTTCAACTGGAATATTGGCAAAAAAAAAAAAAAAAAAAAAAAAAAAAAAACTAAAAAGCATCAGTCAAATTTCTAACAACATTTGCTGGCGGCCAAATTCCCCCATACCTGCACTGACAGAAAATTCTCTCTTTTTGTTTATTTCAGATGTTTTGGATGTAATTACTGGTCTATTGTTCTTTTTCAGTCCCTGCATGAATTCATCATAAACTAGGCTCTATAAATTGAATCAAGTAGACAGTCGTGTGCCAGTATTTGGCCAGAATGCGGAGAAAACTGGTCTGGCCACAGCAGGTACGATTTCTGTTCTTTCGTAAAAGCCTTTTTGCTGCTTATTTACAATCCAGGCAAGATGTGATATTATATGAAGGCTACATTTAGGTGAGTTTGCAACTTCCTCTCAGTGCAAGTCATGTGAATCAGAGAATTCCTTGAGAAAAAGCCTTCTGAACAGACACATCATATAATTGCTAACCGAAGCTCCAAACTGAGCATTTGTCAATAATATCTGCAGGCTTATTTTCACAGTTCAGTGCTCAACAGAGCAGGCAATAAGGGAATAAATGCCACCATCGTCAGGCTGCATTTTTACGCACCGATTTTATTTATCATTCATTCCAGCTTATTTAAGGGCAATGGATCAATGCTGGCAGTTTTTGTCCCATCAAGCTCAACACAAATATTGCACTTGACAGACTTCGCACCAGACCGTAAAACGGCTTTTTGCAGAAGGCTTCATTGACGTGGTTCTAGCTGAAAAACAGAACTCTACAGCATTCACGAAAACTACAATGGGAAGAAATACTGCAGTATTTTCACCTCTTTCTCTCCGTCCACGTGTGTGTGTGTGTGTGTGTGTGTGAGAATACATAAATTCAAAATAAAAATTAAAACACTGTTAATCAATGTACTGCCTACAAAGCAGCATGTTTACATAACCTCCCAAGTGGATGCTTTATGAATAAAAAGCTAACACCCTTTTAATCATTTTAAAAATTTACAGTATAAAGTATAAAATCCACTTCCCTTTTATGTTGATTTACTGTTGATTTACTGCAGATTTCATGCCTTTTAAAGACCGTCACAGTCTGGATTCGAACCCTCGACCTCAAACCGGATTTCCACGGGCGCTAACCTTGGGAAGCATACAGCCAAGTACACAGGGCCAAAGAAACGGAAACTCTTGCAGAAGCTCATGCTCTTCTCACATCTACAGAAAGGTGCCGACCAGACCATTGGCCCCATTATTAATTCAGCAAAAGACAGAGAGAGCAGGATGAAGGGAAAATGTTCTGGTGTGGCCTATAGCCGAGTGCTTAAGCGGTTTCACTGCTACCAACAGCCAGGCTAATTGCTCCACTCTGTGTACTGCTGATGGGCCTAAAGTGTGGTAATTATGGTGTTTCAATAGCACTCCGAGGGTTGGTGCTTCAAGCCATGGCGTCACTGCTGAGATGAGAGCAGCTGTTAGGGCAACTGAAGAAGAATCTTACCCCCATATTGCTCCAGGAGAAGATTAGCGCCCATTTAGTCTAAGCAAACTTAAATGCTAAGGATAACAAGTATCAGCAACATCATATTTATAAACAAAGTAGCACAATTCTGAACTGCTTCAGCACTGGAGTAAGTAATATACAACATGAAGAATTTACACTGCTCACTGAAGTTCTTCCTTAACGTCAGGACACAATTTTTCCTCACCAAAGTTATTGTACTTTCTCGCAAATGCTCTGTAAAGAACAAAGGAAATTTCTGAAAAAATTCATTTCTGCTCTCAAACGGAGGTGTAGGCTATCGAGAACAGACTGCGGTTAAGCTGTTCATTCATACTGCAGTGTGTCCCATCAAATGAGAAACTTTCACCCTTCTGTGGAGGGATATATAACCTTCTATTCACACCTTGGCCCCCAGTTTGACTCTGACGAGGAAACGTCAGTCACCTGCACCACAGTAAATTGCCTAAAATAACTGTGAGCTCCAGAACTCTTCCCTCTGATTCTAAACAGTGCTCTCCGTTAGTATTCACTCGCCGTGCTGCATAAGGAGGGATGGTCGAAAGCCGCTTCAGTGTGTGGAGACGGACTGTCCTCATAAATTAGCGGACGGGGATCAGACTGCGCGCCCCGTTAGGCTGTAGATTTGGGGGAGCGGGAGATGGGGGCTCTGGTGGGTATATTTGAGCCGACGGTGCCAGACTGCAGACGCTCCGCTCCATCTGAGCCGCGGCTTATGAGAGATAATCTCAGCCTCACGCCTCTGCAGGGAGCAGCATGTGAGACTGCGATGAGAATACACACTCTCCACCTCTCACACACACAAACACGCACACACGCACATGAGGTCTCTCTCTCTCTTTCGCAGACACACACACATGCGCAAGAACATGCTCTAATGCCCATCATGCACACAGACACACACACACGCACACATAAACACACCAATCATGCATCACACAGAAACCCACTGTCTCTCTCTCTCGCGCGCGCACACACACACACTTCTCAAGCATCACAAGCACATACACCATGTATCTAATGCACACACATACACACACAAAAACACACCAATGGAGCATCATGCACACAAATCCACTGTCTCTCTCAAGCGCGCGCGCACACACACACGAGCGCGCGCGCGCGAACACACCAATCATGCATCATATACACACAAATATTCTGACCACAAATAATTGGATTAGACCGCGGATAGGTAGATGTATCACAGAATCAAATCTGCAAATACTCTATCCCAGCTCAGAGCATTACTTGATAATTAGACCCATTAACAATGTTTAGTTACTCTTCCAAAAAAGAAACTATACATTGTTGTTAGCATCAAGTTATTATTCATGAAATGTTTTGACAAATGTGGAAAACATATTGGAAAGAAAGTGTAATCAATAATTCAATATTTGTATAGTTCTTTTTTGGAAGAGTATACATCAACATCACCTTAAACTACAAATCTGTTTCCACTTGTTCATGTAGAGAGCAAACATCTCATTACCAAAAAAAAAGATAAGCAGCCAGCGTAAATACTCAGAGCTCATCGTTGGCTTATGCCAGGAAAGGCAATTTAAGTGCCATTTCTCATGCAACCTTGGAAGATTTACAGTAAGTCCCCTACAAATGACACATCGCCTTTGGAAAACAATCTTCCCGTAATAGCTGGTCTGCTTATATCCCCCAGCATAATAGAAAGTTAATGATTATAAGGAAAAATATTTAGTCTACCTTAACAGCAAGGTGTTATTTCTCAATTAAAACATATTCTCTTGCAGGCGCTATGCAGCCAACACCCAGGATCAGCTCAGATTGCACATATAAGACAGTTACAGAAATTAAGCTAATTTGAATTTGAATATGGAGCCAAAACCATATAACTGCTGATATGACTTGAAAATCACAACCAAGAAAACCAGCAATGACAACTTTAACAAATTTATTCTTTACTGGTTAGGTCCAAAAATTTCTATAAATAATCCACTGTGCAATCTTATAAAAACGCTCTAATGCCACTATGTAACTCCCAAAACAAAACAAAAACTCCCCCCTCAAACGAACAAAATCACAGCATTTATATAGACTAGGAACATTCTGGGAAGATCTAGGGGAGTCCTGGGAGATCCGGCCCCCTCCAGGCAAGAAGATGCCCAAACCTCCAGAAAGCACTAGTCCATTTCATCACAAACAAGTGGTATTGCATCAGATAATGTTTTGCTACAGACACACCACCAGAGGGTGCTAAATGATGAACAAAATAAACAAATAGCTTACCAGAAAGTCAGCACAAATATGTAACAAATCTCCATTTACAGATGATATACAGTGCTGTACATAAAACACTCATACATAACACTGCTCACTAAACCCGTGTTGATACATGACCACAGTGACACATCTTTATTGCTGCGAGTTCTGAAACTTAAATTTTGAACTTAGCGGCCTGGTGTGGCTCAGAAGGAAAAGTCGTTGGAGTTAAGGCTTGAAGTCCAGATGCCGAAGAGCATCTACATTCACAACCCTGCTTTCTCCTCCAGAAATCCCGACACAAAGCGGAACGCTTCAGTTACAGTCACTGTACACAAGAACCAAACCGCTTAGGCCCCAGGTTTGCTACTTTGACTGGAGAACAGCTGCATTCAGCCACTATGAAGTCCCCAGCCAGTGTTTCACTGCTAACAACCAAGAGTCATCCCCCCCCCACGGGTCAGCGCGGTGGCCTAACACCGTATCCAAACCTCCTACCAAACAAGGCCGCCCTTCTACCCCGCCAAACATGTCTGTTCAGCTTCAGTGGTGCAGGGATGGACTCATTAGAAATGTAATCACAGAACAATCACGGCAAAGTTATAGAAAAACACCACCCGTCTCAAAGTCACGTGCCTCAGAATCGAACAGCACCAGAGTCTTATTCAGTCATTTAGCCCACTACCGTTAACCCCATAAAACCTACACAGCTTCAGTGAAAGAGGGAAACTTCGGCCCCATTTTAAATTCTAGGGGAAATCCTAAGGTTTCCGAAGGTCCCAGATTTGTCCAGCTGATTTATAAGAAAGTGTATGATCTACAAGATTTAGATATTTTCCATTTGATGTAATGCTGTGGCCATAAAAACATGCAGTCCTAGCACTCGGCAAACCTTGGCCGATTCGTTCATCATCAAACCTCAGATGTGTGACTGCAGAAGCCGTTAGCCAGAACTTTTTTTTTCTGGATAAACATGGCGGCGTATAGTGGCAGCAGCGCTGGGTTCGATGTCAAATTGGTGAAAATATTGTGTGGCTTCGTGTCAAGACACGAAGAATCATCGCCACACATAGGTTTTGCGAAGGTCAGTTTTGCCTCCATTTTTAGGTGGCGATGTAGTGCACGGATTTAGACGACTGTGTAAATAGGTCTTCCAGCAAAGAAAATGTCAGACGGAGCAGCATATCAACTTTCTGTCACACACACATCCGAGGCTTGATGAAGAGGAGCGGAATCTGCCGAGCAGCTCTGAGTGGCCAGGGTTTGAATATTTCTCTCAATATGAATGTGATGTAGCGTCAGTGAAGCACTGCAAGCAGCAGGTACTGAATATGTCCTTGATGAAAAAAAAATAATGCAATTCCTCACCCTGGACTGTGCCGAACATGACCTTTTGCCTCTGTTCTGACACACAGGTCTTGAAAGCAGGCAGCTGCGCATCAGACTTTCTCTTTCTCTTAAAGATGGGGCCTGAATGAGCGCCTGTGGCCCTGTCAATGAGCCCCGTGGTGGAAAGCTGGGGCCAGGGGCCTCCCGGATAGGTATGGCTTTCCAATAGTGCAATTATAATGGTGTTAATGTGGAAAACTACCTGATATATATTGTTATTATCTGTTTAATATGACCATATGCATGTTAAAATTATTTGTTACAAAGGAGATTTTGCAGCAGGATTTTGCTTAATGTTGTTTAAAGGAAAATAAAAACATTGGTCACACAAATTGTCCTCGAAACCATCTAGGAAGCAATAAAAATATTTTGAAAAGAAAAAAAGAAATTTTTGCCTCCACCAGCTAAAATTTGGAGGCATTTCAAGTAGAATTAAAGCTGCAAGCAGCGTTGAAAGGGCCCTCGCCCCCCCTGTGCACATTGGAGTGGCAGCAAGATTTTGATGGCTGCAGGTGTCTATTCAGAGCCATTGGACACAGCTGGACCTCGTACAATGTGGTTTCCTGATGGGAGTGCAAAAATTTTCTGGGAGCGCTATGATACCATTTTGACTTGCCTGTGCACAAAATCTACAACACAGTAATCGTAATACGGGGCTCCATGAGTGTTTCGATTTTTGTAAATTTTCCAGCATGTTTAGACTTTCAAAAGAGCAATTCTTTTATAAATATTATTGGGGGCGCTATAGAGCCATTATGCCCCATTTACTGCCAATTGATGGATGTATTGAAGAGAGGAATGATGAATGCAATGATCACACCAAATTTCATGAACATTCAAGCACTTTTATCTTAACATGACCATATCTAGAGGGCGCTGTGGAGCCACCTAGCACCTCCTGATCCAATATTAGCATATGTTTTTACTTTGGAGAACAATTGTATCAAGCAGAAGAAGGTTCGGGCAAATCCCACAAAGTATGTGGCAGTAAAAGCAACTCCCTGTTTCATGGCGGGATATCAAAATTTGCCGTGAAGCCACGGATACATTGTTCGATGAAATCAAAATTGCTTCGCAATTTAACATCAGCAAGGTCTTAAGATATTATTTGCCAAATATTAAGTTGATCGGATAAAATCTCTAGGAGGAGTTCGTTAAAGTACGACGCCTGTGAATGGCAAAAAATCAAAAAAAGTTGCAATTTCAATTAAAAATAGCGGACTTCCTGTTGAGTCTAGGTCATGGCACCAAGAGACTTTTTTTTAGGTCTCAGCATATTCCACATGTCTACCGAATTTCATACATGTAGGTTTACCAGGCTGCGAGGGCTGCTTATTTGAAATTATCCAGGGGGCGCTATTATGACAATTTTGCCAAGCCTATATATAAGCTTTTTATCAGAGTAATAGGAATGATGATTTTTATACATTTACAAAATTTTGTGAGTTTTTGAACATGCTGAGACCCTCAAAAGAGCAATTCTTTTTAAAATCTGATTGGGGGCGCTATAGAGCCATGGTGCCAAATTTAGTGCAAATTGATGTAGAAGATTGAAGATAATAAGACAATTATAATTTGTGCAACTTTTTGCAAGATTTCGAGTATTATTAGGCTTCCAAATATGTGTTAATAAAATTTGGAAAAACGCAGGAAATGGCTCATAGCTCACTTCCTGTTTGGCCAAAAAATTCCAAAAAAATTACCATAACCTGACATGACAAATGCAATGATCAAACCAAATTTCATGAACATTCAAGCACTTTTGTCTCAACATGGTTGTGTCAAGAGGGCGCTGTGGAGCCACCTGACCACACCCAATCTAATATCAACATATAGTTCTACTTGGAAGTAGACTCTTATGAAGCCTGTAAAGTTTTGCGCAAATCTCACAAAGCATGTGCGCGGAAAACCAACTTCCTGTTTCATGGCGGAACATCGAAATTCGCCGCGACGCCACGGATTCAAAGTTCGATGAATCCAAAAAAGCTTCGCAATTTAACATCGACAAGGTCTTTAGATGCCATTTGCGAAATTTTAAGTTGATCGGGTAACATCTCTAGGAGGAGTTCGTTAAAGTACGACGCCTGTGAATGGCAAAAAATTAAAAAAATTTGCAAATTCAATTAAAAATGGCGGACTTTCTGTTGAGTCTAGGTCATGGCACCAAGAGACTTTTTTTTAGGTCTTGGCATAGTACACATGTCCACCGAATTTTGTACATGTAGGTTAAACATGCTGCGAGGGCTGCTTCATTGAAATTTTCTAGGTGGCGCTGTAATGCAATTTTGCCACGCTCATCAGTAAACTCTATATCCTAGTAAACAGGATGACCAGCTTAATAGATGTGCAAAGTAACGTGAGTTTTCGAGCATGCTGAGGCCCTCAAAAATGCAATTATGTATTAGGGGGCGCTATAGAGCTACCATGTCAAACTTAGTGCCAAATGAGATATCGAATTAAAGAATTTAATATTTCTAGTCTATCAGCCAAGTTTGGTGAAATTTCAAGTATGATAAGGCCCTCAAAAATGTGTTCGTAAAATCTGAAAAAACGCAGGAAATGGCTCATAGCTCACTTCCTGTGCGGCAAAAAAATTTCAAAAAAATTTACAAAAAAATTTATGATGACTACTATGACCCTATCAAATTTCGTGAGAATTCGAGCAAGTGCGTTCCAAAATGGACGCGTGTTTGGTGGCGCTATAGAGCCGCCGGGGCATGTCTAAGCACAAAAATAGTAATACTTTGCAATTTTCACCACGACTGATGTGTGGGCAAATTTTTGTGAGTTTTCGTGCATGGCAAAGCCCTCAAAAATGCGTTCTTCTCGCAGAAGAAGAAGAAGAAGAAGAAGAAGAAAAATCCCATCAAAAACAATAGGTTCCTCGCACCGGTCGGTGCTCGGGCCCTAATTAACACATGAAAAATAACATTTCGGCGTCATTAATAAGCTTCTAGAAATATCCCACAGTAGTGGAAGGGAGAGTGTAGTTTTTCCAAAATCTTTGTCCAGACTTCACAATTTTAGAGGATATTCCCAATTACAAAAACACAGAACTATTGGGACACTTGCAAAAAATATTTACATTATTTCTTTCTAAAACAAAGGCGACATTTTTTGCCCCACTACCATGTGATCTCAGGAGCACGGTGAGGATGATGATGGCATTTAAGCCATTCTGTCCCTCTTCATCTCTTCCCCTTTCCGACGCAGAGATTTTATTTCGCGTGCCACACATCAAGGCTGTACCGCTATACTGACAAGCACGAGCCAGCCGAACAGTCAGAGGCCTCGGTGGCGAACAGTCTGACCGAACCCGAATAAAAATGATGCCCCGTCTGCCTGCCGCGGCAGATAAAAATCAAATTAAAGCCCGTATCGATGTAGTGCCACAGGGTGATCCAGGGAAAAAGCCTGCCTGAGAAAACTCGCCAAACATCTCCGGTCTGGTGCGGCCCACTTCCCACGGCCCGACCGAATTAATTCACGCACCGCTAATCTCATCCCAAATCAGCTGCCACCTGCGCTTCGCCTTGACTCGTCCAAAAATCGCGACCTCCTCAAACGGAGTTCGCAGAAAATAAAAACAAACCGCGACTGGCACCATTCAGCTGAAAAGCTGTTCGAAAGTCACTCGGGTGTTATGAGAACTTAGAAACAAGCATCAAACAGTTCTAAAAAGCCTTTTTCATATTAACAATCACCGAATTAAATACATTCCACAGTGCTTGGAGACTCATCCCTTTTCCATAAAGCACATTTAAGTTACACTTCTATCCCCAAGAAGGAACTCCTTGCAGGCTTCGGCACAGCAAGCTACATTTACCATAAAGCAGATGCACCAGAGCCTCAGAGCTGATGTGAGTACAGGGCAACATTTCCTAGCCAAGACAATAAATGATAGACGAAGGTATTAGAGCCCTTGTCCTCCAATCATGGTAATCACGGGCCGAGAACTGCTGGTTTTCCACGCTCCCTTTACAAGGGAGTCAGGTGTAAAGACAGTCTGGCCAATCAAAGGCACCAAGTGTTCATTCACATACCTGGGATAAAAGAAAACTTGGGCTGGATTTGGATTTCAGATGCAGATTTGAGGACCCTTGTATTAGAGCAGCGCTTCTCAAACCTCTCCTGGAGGACCACCTGTCCTGCATGTTTTAGATCTTCCCCCGTTTTAGCACGGGTGATTAAAATGATCAGCTAGTTATTGACCCGCTAAAGCTGATTGATAACATCCTGATTATTTGAATCACCTGTGCTGGGGCAGGGAAAGATCTAAAACAGGCAAGGCAGGTGGTCCTCCAGGAGAGGTTTGAGAAACACTGTATTAGAGCAAGATGCCACCCCACCAACAGCACTCAAACTGCAGACACACGTGCAGGTATTCGAGTACAACCCTGGCTGCGGACACACAAACTTTACTCATATCCAAACACTCATGTTGTCAAACGCCTTAGCGTGTTTGGAGCATTTTCGCACTCCGTAATAACCGCAGCCCAAATACACGTTGGAAAGTCTGCGGCAGAGGTCGTCCTCTCCACAGTCCTGAATCACGAGAGGGCCAATCACAGGCCAGGAATCCAGAGGAGAGAGAGGAGGGGCCCCTTTCACATTACCCTCAAGTCTCATTAGCATGTAGCCGGCGGCTCTGTCTGACGCTCAAGGCAAAAGGAACGACTCGGACACTAAGCCCAAACAATTAGGCCGCCGTCAGACACACACTCATCTACATACCTACAAACCACACACTCATGTCTCACATGATAGTGTGTGCGTATGGGTGTGTGTGAGTGAGTGTGTGTGTTTGAGTGAGTGCGCGCACATATGAATGTGTGTGAGACTAAGCAAGTTTGTGTGCGTGCGACCAGGCGCTCTGTCTGTCTGTCTGTCTGCGTGCAGATGGTGGGTGGCAGGGCGTGGATAGAAGAATCACCGCAGAGTTGTGACAGAAACGTTGGTGACATCATCAGCAGGGCAGAAAGGACTGCTGCCAATTTCCGACGATAGACCCTCAAATCACTCTACCGACCCTACTGTCTGCAAACACCGGAGCGAACAGCTAATCATCCTAGCTGAACATTGCACACTGGAGTTTAAAAACAGTTAAACTAAGAATCACAGTCACGAGGACGACACGGCTGCCGCGACCAGCTTACCGCAAACTACCAAACAGCGCTTCCAATAAAATTCCTGCGTTTCGTGCCAGATCGCCTCCTTTATCTACAAACGGCTGCTGCTGTCTGTAAGAGTGGGTTTCTTTCAGCCCGTTTAGCTTTCTCTCTACGGTTCTCTGTTACAGACCGATAAGGCGAAGCAGCATGGCCTACTGCAGCCTACAATTATATCTTCGTTTTTGCTTCCCCACTTGGCAGGCTCAACGGCATTTTCTAGACAGAAAGAATGAGAAAGACGGGTGCAGCCAAAAAACACAGAATGTGCTCCCCCCCCCCCCATGCGGAACTAACCAAATAAAATAATAAAATCTGCATGTAGTAACTTAAGCGCAGGATTCACGCGTAAAGGATCCCATTTGCAATCAATCTCCAAAAACGTTTATATTCCAGCTAAAAACTTTTTATAGCGCATTTTCTACTGTAATTGTGCTAGTGATAAGTTCTAGTTTGTTGAGTTCATCCATGCAACACTTGGAAAGAACACCTTCAAGTCAAAGACTTGAACCCTGGACCTCATCTCACTTCCAAAATTTCTATTCAGAAGAAGCATTTATTTTTCTTTTTTGTTTTGGTTAAAGGCCACAGTTAAAAAAAAAAAAAAAAAGCACTGCTGACTTGCAAGACTTAAACCCTTCACGACATTGTTCATAGTGCAAAGATTATGAGCCAAATCAGGGCAAGTTCTCCCGTTAAATATGTATATTTATGAAATGGGCAAAACCCAGCTTTCAAAATACATTTCAGTCAAAAATGTTTTAAATAAACTTTTGTTTTAGGATGAGTGTAGCCACGACACACTGGCCGTACATAACTGACGATGAATGCCATCTATTCACGAGTCATTTAAAAAAATATCTCGAGTGAAGATGCGAAGCCATTAGCAGGAGCTCATACATGCATTCAGCCGCATATTCAGGTGACTTAAGCCACGTGTCCCCGTCAGCAAATTAATATTTGTAGTTGATGCATCTAAATTCTTATGAAGTGATGCACCAATGGCCACAACAGTGGCCAAAATGGACGTTTCATCCTTGACCAAGAATAATCACAGTCATAAGTTGTCATAGCGCCTTAAGTCAATGTCAGCTGGGACCTGTTACAAGTTAACATCAAGTCCATGAACAGAACTACTGTTATATGTCATTGACGAAAACCAATGATCATTCCAAATGAGGAACAGAAAAAAGAACAGACAGAAGTAAGTCCATCAGTATTAAAACTGGGATAATTTTAGAGCTGCAATTCTTACATAATTTGGCTGCCAGATGGGCTGCATTATTACATGAGGGTATCTGCATAAACACAGCACGCATTACATCTGAAAATAATCTTGAGCTTTTGTGACACCATCCAGATTCTTTCGGACCTCACTGTACATTTTTGGGCAGAAATCAGGTCACCAACCCTGGAACAGGCGAGTGCTGCAGGTGAGACCGGCTCATTTACAGAACTGGTGCCCTTCATCATTGAATAATCAGAGTTTATGCTAGCTACTGGAGCTAAAGCTCGTCACGTTACCATTCAGGTCGATATTGGTGACAGCAGCGAATGGTCGTCACATTACAATTGACGTTGATGCGGTTCACGCATTTCTGATCTTGGCTAGCTTTAGGAACGGGCGGCTTGTTTTCTGCTACACTGAATCAGAGCCCATGAAGGCGTGAGCACATGCGTTGCTCTCAGAGGAATCAAAATTTTATTTTGATTGAAACGCTCATTAACCGGCCCCATGACGAGGCCGCACACCATAGAGGACTCTGGTTTATAATAAAGAAAAAAAAAAGATGATAATAAATAAATAATAAAAAAGCGAAGAGCGGTGCAGAGAACGAGGAGACCACACTGGTGGCAAGGGGGTTCAAGGTAAATTTCACAGGTCCCGCTCCAGAAGGAGTCTCCAGACATCATTATAAATGCATGGAATAATTTTGCTGGCGAAGTCGCAGAGGATGCAAAAAGAGAGACCATGGGACCTGACTAAACGCTCCATTCTCCTCGGATGTAAGGCAATGGAGCGCTCGCAGACGCAGTTAAATTTGAGGAGAACGAGGGACCTGCGCGAGAATTTTCAAAGTCGGTTAGACAGTCTCAGAAACAGACCTTGAGCAGGTGACAAAACAGAGGTCACTGCTCACAGCTAAACTCCTCCTGCTTTGCACAGGGAACAGGGTGCGAAGGAGATCGCGTAACCACCCATACACCAAACTTTTCTTGCGCTCAACAGAGCCCCAGCAGCCTTCAACTCTAAGGCCATCCCTACAAACCACTACCTCCCATTCTGTCAGCAATGACAAACTAGGACCAGAGGAGTAAGACACAGGGGTCGGGCTAGGCAATAAATCGATATCATCTTGCTATTGTGATACAAGATACTGTAAGGGATGCTGGATACCGTAACATCCTGATATGACGCATTTTGTCTTTTCTAGTTTTAAAGGCTGCCCAACTGTAAAGGGACTCAGTTTTCGGCACTTATTGGACTGTTCTAGGTGTTGCCAGTGCCTACTCGGTCATCATATCCACATTACTAAAGACTGTTTATCAAAAATCTCATCAAGTAGACATTTCTTGAAAGCACCAATCTTTCCCCCTGCAATGTTGTCACAATAACGATAGAGGGATTCAGACAAAAATTTTGTGATATTTGATTCTGCCCGTGCTGCCCAGCCCGACCCAGGGGTTGGAAAATCAAAGTCATGGAATATGATTCTTATATGAATCAACTCAGCCAGCGAATCTCACTAATTAGGACTACGAGCTGGCAGAGGCTGCCTGCGGATGAGCAAACACAGCTGGTTGGAGCAAAATATTAGGGAGGATTTTCATTTTCTGAACCTGGATTTTACAACTCTGCCCCTCCTTTTCAATAACTTCAAGCCAACAATTCAGAAGAACTTCTAACAGGGCTTTGGAATTGAAGAGAAATCAACACTGGCAACTGCACTGCTCCGCGTAACGAATGTTACCGCTTCAGACAGGTCTATTTTATAGAAGGAGAAAATGAAAGTGAATTGAATTTGAAGGCCAGGGGTCCTGGCGCTGATAAAATGAGCTGAAACCTCAACACTGTGGTGAGCAGGCAACAGAAAACAGGGTTTTGGAGCAAAACTAACTGAGGTGGTATAAAAATAACCCTGTCGAAAAAAAAAATTTTGAGGGCCAAGCCTTTACCTAAAGGCTCCAGGTTTCATTACCAGATAAGCTGGAGCCCTGCATATCCATCCCAACGGAGATCAGTCAGCAGGCTGCGTTACGGCCGTTATGGGAAAATTAGGTCCGGATCTAGTCCAGTCTTCTCCAGTTGGTCTCCATCTAACGCAACTGGATTTTATCGCCATCGCAATGCCAAACCACAACGCAGAAAATGACAAACAAAGCACCTGTGTACAGATTCGATGATGGCAGCAACATTCCGAGCTACTAAGAGAAACAACAGAAAACCACATGAGCACAAGAAGGCGGCTCTCACTGCACATGACATCCTCATGCGCCAGCGGAGGAGGAGAGAGAGTGAGAGGGAGAAACAGTGAGAAACAGAGAGAGAGTGTGAGTAAAAGAGAGAGAGGGAGAGTGTGAGTGAGACAGAGGGAGAGAGAGAAACAGAGAGAGAGTGTGAGTAAAAGAGAGAGAGGGAGAGAGAGTGTGAGTGAGACAGAGAGAGGGAGAGAGAGAAACAGAAAGAGTGTGTGAGTGAGAGAGGGAGAGAGAGAGCAGTTGTGAATGTAACAAACCAAGACAAAGCTTCAGAGAACTCAGCGACAGCAACGGGGAGTGAGGGAGAGGGGGGTGAAAGAGAGCGGTAAAGAGAGAGCACAAGAGAGACGGCGAGACAGTGAGGGAGAGATAGAGAAAGAGAGACGAAGCAACAAAAGAGAGGCTCGGTGAGAAAACGACTGATGGAGAAAGAGCGATAGAGAGGGAGTAAAGAGAAGAGGACAGACAGCAGGCCAGGGCAGAAAAGCGCTCGCTCGGATCGCTAAAAGAGTTGATCGATGTATCCAGCCAGACCCTCAGGCAGTCGACCTCGCCGAGATGACAAATGACGACGCGATTATGCAGAATGTGGCACCGCACACCCACAGATTAACGGTGCCATTCTCCACGCTTGGGAGAGCGAGAGGAAACCGGAGGGGGCATATAGGGAGGTCCAGAAGTATTCGGACACCGTGTGCGCAATACGCAAGCGGATACTCCGAAGGTCCGCACTTTAATTTCAGCGTATACTTGTTTCAATTGATTGTCATTAAGCTTCAACAATTCCACTTACATTTAATGTATCCAGGGCTCCACTATATGTGCATGATATGCGATATAACTGACTTCCATCTTTGATATGATGCACTTCTAAGTGAATAATTTCTCATGCAGGGCTTAGCTGAAAAAGAGGCTCAAGTCTCACTCAGGGCCCCTGATTAAGTACATCTTTTATTTCTGAATAAATAAATAAAAACACGGAACAATATCAATCATGTAGGAATTAGGACTTTCTCTATCAATGTACCGACACTAATGAGAAGGAGGGGAGGACATAATAATAAAATCCACCGTAATGCACGTGAAACTGATTAACTTGATGCACGATGACTTAAATTCCGTGAGTGAATTTCCTCGGTGCACTTTGATTGAATAATTGCTGACTACAGCACAGAAAAGTGAATGTCACTAAGAGGAGAAACTCACGCATAGGACGTAAGCCTTGGCATCTCTGTTAACTTCTTCCAAAACATCAAAGTTCAAGGTTTTCAAGTTGTCAAATCCTATCTTTGTGGATGCCTACCACATAAATCAAACTTGCAGGATTTTTTAATGAGAACTTCGACCAATACTTATCAGATGCCTTTATTGAAGGCAGCTTATGGTTTATAAACTGGGCTGGGGCTGGGCCCCTACAAATGGAGGGTTTTGTTGCGGCGGCACGGGCGTTCGAACTAACAACCTTCCGAGTCTCAATATAACACCTTAACCATTAGGCTACAGGGCCCTCCCCCCCACATCACCTCCACAGCTCAATTATGCGGTGACCTTTGACCCACTGCGCCCTCTGACCCAGGGACTGTGATGACGTCACAGCAGAAAATAAGAGGTGGAGGGGTGTCGACACTCAGGGGCCAGGATAGGAGTGAACCCAGGACCCTCTTCGCAACGGCTAATGGACACTGCGAAAGGAGAGGCAGACTTGTATTTTACTCAAAAGAGGCTACCGTGGTGAAAGTGCACCCCATTTCAATAAGCAGATAAAAGTAGGTTGTGTATTACATACCCTGCAAGTCTACGTGGTCATGAGACATTAAATAATAATCAGGTAAAAAAGCAACAGCAGCTGTTTTTTTGCTTTTGCGGTGAGGACACTCGACACAAAAAACACATGGTAGGGGTAATGGATATTGCAACCGATACGGCAGGGTTGCCTCCAACGAGGAAATCTGATGCCCGCTGTCCACTGCAAGAGACCGCAAGCGTCGAGCGGGGAATATCATCAGCGGCCGGCGAGGCTGCTTAAAACGCGCAGCGCTTAGTCACGGTCACCGATAATGATCCAAAAACCAACATGACTCTGCAGTATCAGATTGCACCCAGTGCGAGGTGAGCCATCTGGTTACAGGTCTGAGACAGAGGGCTGCAGTGGTTGCGTTTCGTCACTGACAAACAAGCCCTGTGTTTAAGGGTGAACTCAGGAGAACTCCGAGCGCAGGACGAACCTTTCCAAACTGCAGCATCAGAAATGCAAAAGCAGGCTAAGAGAAACAAGCAGGAAACACTCCGATCTTCCACCACGGGATGGCTAGCATCTGGACAGGAAATAAAATGAAATGCAGAGACAGACAGAACGACAAAAGGACTGACAGAAGTATGACAAGGCACATCTGCACAATAAGAGGGAGGCCTCCGAAAAAAAAATTGTAGCAAAATATCAAATGGTCTAGGAGTTCCGGCCAGGAAAAGAACGCAATGTCTGGTATCTGGCCTGGAAACAAAACACAGTAGATGGACGGACAGACGGGAGGACAGAGGGAAGTATAACAAGGCTCATCTACACAATAAGATATACAGTGGCTCCAATAAGTATTTGTATGCTACTTGAAAATTCGACTACATAACAGCTTTTGTATATTCGGCTAAATGCTTGCTATTGTGTGTAAAAGTGATTAAAATATTTGATAATCAATATGTTTTAAACAAATATTTAATGTCAAAATGGCATATTTGGTCAGAAAGGCGATTATCTGACCCAATAAGTAAATGTACAGTTCCATTAGTGAGTCACAAAACTTATAATACTCACCTAAAATTGACTCAAGATGTTTACAGGACATGGTTGACTCACTTGGTCTGATTTGGTCAAGCGTGACCATACTGGACACTCCCTCTGTACACAGACTGGCCTGTGTAAATGGCCTGACCATGCCCATAATGTATTCCTGTGATATATGGCTAAGACAGGCAAGATACCCCGTCGAATGCGGGAGCAAATCATTCAGCTACATAAAGAAGGCCAAAGCACCAGAAAAATTGGAACTCGGCTATCGTTACGCCACACGACCGTGCAGTACATCATCAAGAAGTACAAACAGTCTGAACGCATAGCCAATGCAGCCAGGAAAGGACGTCCCAGGAAGACCAGCCAGCGCACTGACCGGTACATCTCCCTGCTGGTACAGAGGGAGAGACAGTCCTCTGCCTCCAGTCTTGCCACCAAAGTGGAGGCAACTGGAAGCCATGTTTTTTCCCAGGCCATCCGTAACCGGCTCCATGAAGTACAGTAGTGTACAAATACTTATTGGAGCCACTGTAAATCCTTATTTTTTGAAGATTGGTATGAGAGGAATATATGGTCTATAGTTGACTTGATGGACACGAATGGCAATTTCTTAACTTATGAACAATTCTGTATGAACTATACAGTGGCTCCAATAAGTAATAGGTAATAAGTGGCTCCAATTTTCTGACCAAATATGCCATTTTGACATTAAATATTTGTTTAAAACATATTGATTATCAAATATTTTAATCACTTTTACACACAATAGCAAGCATTTAGCCGAATATACAAAAGCTGTTATGTAGTCGATTTTTCAAGTAGTGTACAAATACTTATTGGTGCCACTGTGTGTGTGTATATATATATATATAAAATCAAATTTCACTGAGAAATATTTCTTTTCTTGGCCAGAAAAGAAGCATAATGGACAGTCGCAAACACGCTTTCCTATAAATCTAAAACAGCCAGAATGTGCAACAGCCTTCCCCCCCCCCAAAGACCATACGACTGCTGAACAGTATTTTTGCAGTATTCATTCAGCCTACATTTTGACTGGTTAACATTTAAATGCACTTTACCAGTAGGCTCTTGCACTTTTATTTGTTGCTTGTCTCTTTTTGAACTGCTACTCAGTGTTATTTATCTGTATATTTTATTATGAATCATTATTATTATTGCTTTACTTGTTTATCTTTTGAATAGCACTTTGGACTATAGAAACCCCATTTCGTTCCACTGTATATGTACCCACAGATATGTATGGAGTGACAATCAATTAACTTGAACTACATCCCTCTTCCACTCGGTGGTGGAGATGAGCAAAATCTGAGGCAGAGCGAGACAACGATCTCCACCTCCAAGGCTCCAAACCCAGCGACTCATGAGGAGCCGAGCGACACCGCCAGTCCCTCTCCAGTGGATTCTCCCCCTCCTCTTCACAATTTACTAGCTAATGGTCAATCCTGTACAGGTTCCCAGAATACAGAGAGCAATGGAGGGACAACGGAGAAGCAAGACACTCAGAGCGCGATTGCTGTTGGCCAACACCTATGCACTGGCAAAGACAGCTGGCCGCTGGCACGACAAAAGTTACTTTTTTCTTTTTCTTCCGGCAGAAACCTGACGCAGTAACCCCCCCCCCAAAGCTCACAGACAGAATTCAAAGACAAGGACAGTCACGCCCGAATGCTATTTTTGCCAAAACTCATAAGCAAAAGATGATGCGAGATTTGAAGAACACTGCTAAGACACAGAGACTCATACAGAGTGAAATCATGCCAAAATTTCTATACAAATACGACACTCCGTTCACACGGAGTGCTTGAACTGAGAAATAAAAAAAAACTATTTAATGATTCACTCACCAATCCCACTCAGTTTTTTAGAGATTCACGGAGTCCCTCGTTTTCCGCATCATCTGCCTCCCACTTCAGAGAGGTTTCATGTCAACTCTCTGGCTGTCCTCCAGCAACCCAGAACACAGGCGGCTAAAATAGATTCTTTTTTTAACCATCAATTCATTCACTTAACATTCCAAAACAGATTCCCCTTCCACTGATTTCCAGTTGCGAAGGAATGCATCTTGTTTGCTACACTTAATTAAATTATATTCATTAAGAATGATTAAATTTACTGGACCCTTTCATCCGACTAACACTGCTGGAAACTATAAAAGCATTCACCCAATTTATGGGAGAGGTGGTGCCCGACCGGCCAAGCAGCATACCAACATCTGATGGGATACATTTAACCTCACTAAAGCACAAACGCAAATAAACGACAAAAGGCAATGGCCGAAACAAGACAGTCGGTTGCCCGCTGGTCGACGTGCATCCCCACACCCCAAAAAGTAAACGCTCCAAAAATTGATAGGTTTCCTGGCCTTACAACATACAAGGTCCATGTCAAATATGAAAAGAATTGGTAGAACTTTGTGGCCTGTAGAGCACTCAAAGCCAAATTTCGACGGATGCGACGGCAGACGCAGTGTGACCATCGCTGTTCCATAGCATCCCTGACTCATCGTACAGGGATACAGACAAATCCAGAATAAATACAATCAACAATCCACATAAATAACTCAGGAAAGCCTGAGGCCTGGTGGTTGAGGTACCTAGAACCTGTAAGTCTGACAGTCTCAGCCCGAGTGTAGCCACAGTAAACTGCAGCAGCAGCAGTAAGGCCCCTGAGCGAGGCCCTAATCTCCATGTCGCTCCAAGGGGGCACTGACCCATAGTGCCATCAACTGCAAGTAACTTTGGACAAAAGTACTAGCTAAATAACATATTATTAATATTGCAGAAATTACAATCATCAATCCCTTTACAATTAATAGCTCTACCAACTAGTAGCAATGCGATCGGTCGCGTTTGCTGGTTTTTGGTTAGTTACCAGGATTAAGCAAAAATCACAGTACAGATTAGCATGAGAATTTCACTAGAGGTGGATGCTGCCCTGACTGAGAGATGATTGGACTATGGGAAAGATCTGGATCCGATCTGGGTCAGCTTTGGCATAGGATTAGCTTGCAATCTCGAATTTCTCATTATTGCAGCAAGCCTCAAGGATAGGATCAAAACAAAAGGACACTTTTAACATCAAAACCTGAACTAGTGCAAAAGGTTGGAATGTTAGTGGATAAAAAGGACAGTCTGAGCAAAGATGGAGTCAGGAAAGAAGAAATAGACAATAGATTCCTCTGTCTTGGCCCGCATGGGAAGCTCGTTCCACGCCAGCGAGGCCTGTACGGGCAGGTATCATGAATGGGAAACTTAACCGAGCAAAGAGGGAGGAAGGAAGGAGGCAGTTGCTCCAAGGTTGCAAAACTGGGAGATCTCACCAAGGTGTAGGGTTCAATGTTTGTGGTCAAGATGCTCCATTGACTGCCTTGCAGATTAACACCAATGTCTTAAACCCAAGAGGAGTAGAAACAAGTAGCCCCCAAAAGCAAGGTGAGGAGGGGATTAACGCAACATTAGCAGGTCAAGCGGCACAGGCACGGAGATTAATAGTTTCAGTGGCCCCAGCGCTGAGATCACCAGAGCCTCAACATAAAGCAGTGTGGAATACGTGGTGAGGAAGCCACTATTTCCTAAAATGCTACGTAGAAATTCTCATCTCCCAACTCACTGCTGCTATAAGGGCGGACAAGGAGAGTCAGGTGTCTCAGGTAAGTGACAGACCTTTTGCAGCAGAAATATGAATGCTGAGCTGACCTACAGACTCATAGCTGAGGGCAAGGCTCTGGGAGTGTGGAGGAACTAGAGTGAATAAAAATCATTTCAGTCTCCAGTTGCAGTCAGGTTGCGCTTCAGGCGATGGGACGAAATCTGACAAGCAACTGGAGATGAGCAAGGAGATGTTTGTGTCAAATGGAGAAAGGAAATTAAAGGAAAAGTGTCATGAGAAACCTTGGAAGGAAAACAAACAGCAGCCAAAGAGATTGCATGCAAAGAGGAAAGAGGAGGTGAGCACTAACTGGGCCTTGAGGGACGCCAAGACTCTGATCATGTCTCAAGTTCTTATGTGGAGTCAGTATGACTGAGTAGACCAACATTTAAAGGCAACGTGAAAAGCCAGAACATGCATGCACCAGACAATTTAGGCTTAGTTATACATTTGGTCAGGTTTCAGGGTGATATGTCTGCCAGCGCATTAACATTACTTTTTGGATTTTTAGTTTAAGCATCGGCTCATGAAAGGGACAATGTGTAACATTTACATTTTTTTATTAGCCAAAATCTAAGTCTTCATATATATGATACATGTCATCATTGGTGTATTATGACCTCCGCTAATAATCTGATTTTTAGACTTGTTACTACATTGGACGGGTAAGCTGGTAGGGGAGCGCCATGACAGTCAGCCATCTTGAAACTGTTACCGCTGGCAAGGGACAAATGGCACCAAATGCGGAATAAATCTGCGTTTGCCCTGCCAGCCAGTGCAGAGTGATTGAGACACCGGAGGAAATCAGAAAGAGAGGCTATCTCTGGCGACTTTGAAAATCAGTACTACTGCAGCATAATGCAGGACCATACATATGCAGCAGCAGCACAGGAGACGGAATCCTTATCCGCAAAAAACGAAAAGAATTGAAAAGGCAGCGCCACCGGCGTGCTCAAAAAAACAAGGGTGAACATCGGGATCGCCTTCCCCAAGTGGAAGGAGCTAATGAAGTAGAGAGATTTTTCTAAGGGACGCTGAAGTTGCCAGCTTTCTCCTCGACAAGTAAGTCAACTGTACTGCCTAAATTAGCCAAAACGCAACTTTTCATTCAGTTTTGTTACAGAGTGTTGCTTGTTACCATAAGCAGCACAATAGTAGATCTTGCTAAAATACTACATCCTCATTGTAACAGGTGGAACTGTATGTTTACGTGGTTTCAGTCGCTTTCATAATCGCGGTAAACGCCAGCTTTCGAAGCCTACCCATCGGCATTCAGTGGCGGTGGGTGGACTTTAGAAGCTGGCATTTACTGTTACTAAAAGCCGGCGTTTATAGCGACTAAAGCTAACGTTACTGAAACCACGTAAACATACAGGCTCAAAACTAGGAAAGGTGCTAATCTCCTACACGTGAATGAAACGTCTAAACAGTTCCTAAAACGTGCTTAATTTTTGTCAGATATGACTAAAGAATAAGCTACTTACAGTCATATTTTAATAATGATGTTTTCAGTGCATCAATTTTCCGGGCTCGATTGGCAGACTTAGTTTTATTTTTCCTTTGCCACCAGAGTTCTTTGTACTCTTTGACGTTTCTTCTTGTGCGGTCTGGAAAGAATGCTGTTATTGCACTTTTTGACTGGCAGTGCATGGCGCAAATCGAACGGGGAATGGGGGGGGGGGGGGGGGGGGTTACTTGGTTAGTTAGCTATTTCTCCTTCTTTTTCCTTTCCTTGACGCGAATTATCGTAATTGGCAGCTGAAGACACTGTTTCTCTCCACATGCAATCTAACAGCGATGAAATCGTGGGATACATTCAGTGTACATTGGCGTAGCCAGAACTGAGAATTGACTTGCACAAAACATCCGTCTTAAACAATAATTAGTTCTGACCTTTTCTCAGTCATTTTCATAATTAACAAAAGGTTCACTCCGAGAGCACTCCACGCTTAATCGGAGAAAACAAGCAACACCTGTTAAGTAAGACGACAATCATTCATCTTGACGCGTGTCTGCTGCATTTAAATAAACGTTGTTAAAAATTGTAGACCTGTCGACTGTCACGCAAGAAGCTTGCACGCTTCCAAAAGCATATTTAACAGCAGAGTGCCACATTTTTTACCAAACCATGCAAAACCGAGAGTGAAAGGCGATATTTCATGAAAATCCGGACCAGTTCAATCGAGGCAAAGCATTAGTCTTTTAATAAGTACATTATTTCTCTATACTGAACTAAGCCCATGATTGCAACGCTGTTAGATCGCATGGAGATAAATTGCGTCTTCAGTTTCCAATGAAGATAATTGGAAAACTCCCCAATGAAGGAAAACAAGCGTTTGCCACTAACTTGGCAATATCCCCCGCCGCCTCAAATTTGTGTGTCCGTACAGAGCCCAATGCTATATACCCTGCTTCGCACTAATGGCACGGCGGGGGATAATGATCGAGAACTAGCCAGGACTAACTGTTGTCATAAAGGACGTGTCTGTGTCTCTTCCAATTCCCAGTTCGATTTGCGCTTCTGGATGCTGGTCCATGCAGCAGACTTCGTTCGCATCAGCCATCCTGTCACAAATGACACCTGTCCGTGCTTTGACAGTCTCTATGAGGGTCCGCCTCATCTGACATTAAATCGCAAGTGACGTGATGCCATGGGGGACAAAATTATTCCATACGGAACAATTGAAAAAGACACACTAATAGATCCGTGAATACATTTTTTGACTACCACAAATGATCGATATATAATCCGTTGGGTTTTTTTTTTTTTTTGTCGGTGCCTTTTTCCACGGCAGAGACTTTTTTTAATATTAATTCAGGCTACGCGAACACCAAGGGGACCTTGTCTCTTAGAGCATTCTCGTAAGCTGCACTGCTGCGGTTCTCTGCGTGTTGCATTGGTCAGGAGATTCCGTGCTGTCGGCATATGTCATAAGCAAGTCGGTAAAGTGAGCAGGTGTAACGACACCAGTGTTTTCAGTTATTGTATTTGATGAATGGCTTTGTTATATAGTGACTCGACTGCTTCACCTGTCTTTTATGTAAGGTTACAGAATAAACAGTGAGGTAGCAAAGGCTTTGTTGGTTAACTTGGGTTGGATGACAGGAATGTATTCGGTAACTATTGAAGGTGACATCCTATAAGCGTGCATGTAGCTAACACTTGCTTTGCTTTTTCGTAGTATAAAATGTTCAAGATGCACCTAAGCCGAGTTGTTTATTACCATTACTTTGAATATCTTACACCGATTCACGGTACTGTTTTGCTGCTTCATGTGTTATATCGAGGGCTGACTGCAATAAACAGTTATGTCCGGATCTTATGTATTGGGCATGACTGATATTGCAGTCAGTCCTCGATATGCTGGCTTTCGGTTCAGTAGTGCCAGTTCTATTAATACAAAACCCAAAACCAGTGAAGTTGGCATGTTATGTAAATCGTACATAAAAACAGAATACAATGATTTGCAAATCCTTTTCAACCTATATTCAATTGAATACACTGCAAAGACAAGTTACTTAATGTTCGAACAGGTAAACTTTGTAATTTTTTGCAAATATTAGCTCATTTGGAATTTGATGCCTGCAACATGTTTCAAAAAAGCAGGCACAAGTGGCAAAAAAGACTGAGAGAGTTGAGGTATGCTCATCAAACACTTATTTGGAACATCCCACAGGTGAACGGGCTAATTGGGAACAGGTGGGTGCCATGATTGGGTATAAAAGCAGCTTCCCTGAAATGCTCAGTCATTCACAAACAAGGATGGGGCGAGGGTCACCACTTAGTGAACAAATGCGTGAGCTGATTGTCGAACAGTTTAAAAACAACATTCCTCAACGAGCTATTGCCAGAAATTTATGGATTTCATCATCTACGGTCCGTAATATCGTCAAAAGGTTCAGAGAATCTGGAGAAATCACTGCACGTAAGCGACAAGGCCGAAAACCAACATTGAATGCCCGTGACCTTCGATCCCTCAGGCGGTACTGCATCAAAAACCGACATCAGGAACACTTCAGAAAACCACTGTCAGAACAACAGTTCGTCGCTACATCTGCAAGTGCAAGTTAAAACTCTACAATGCAAAGCGAAAGCCATTTATCAACAGCATCCAGAAACGCCCCCGGCTTCGCTGGGCCCAAGCTCATCTAAGATGGACTGATGCAAAGTGGAAAAGTGTTCTGTGGTCTGACGAGTCCACATTTCAAATTGTTTTTGGAAACTGTGGACGTCGTGTCCTCCGGACCAAAGAGGAAAAGAACCATCCGGACTGTTATAGGCGCAAAGTTCAAAAGCCAGCATCTGTGATGGTATGGGGGTGTACTAGTGCCCAAGGCATGGGCAACTTACACATATGTGAAGGCACCATTAATGCTGAAAGGTACATACAGGTTTTGGAGCAACATATGTTGCCATCCAAGCAACGTCTTTTTCATGGACACCCCTGCTTATTTCAGCAAGACAATGCCAAGCCACATTCTGCACGTGTTACAACAGCATGGCTCCGTAGTAAAAGAGTGCGGGTACTTGACTGGCCTACCTGTAGTCCAGACCTGTCTCCCATTGAAAATGTGTGGCGCATTATGAAGCGTAGAATACGACAACGGAGACCCCGGACTGTTGAACAACTTAAGCTGTACTTCAATCTAGAATGGGAAAGAGTTCCACCTGAAAAGCTTCAAAAATTGGTCTCCTCAGTTCCCAAACGTTTACTGAGTGTCGTTAAAAGGAAAGGCGATGTAACACAGTGGTAAAAAGGCCTCTGTGCCAACTTTTTTGCAATGTGTTGCTGCCTTTAAATTCTAAGTTAATGATTATGACAAAAAAAAAAAATTTCTCAGTTTGAACATTAAACATCTTGTCTTTGCAGTGTATTCAATTGAATAGAAGTTGAAAAGGATTTGCAAATCATTGTATTCTGTTTTTATGTACGATTTACATAACGTGCCAACTTCACTGGTTTTGAGTTTTGTACATCCATCAGCGTTGACAGGGCTTTTTGATACACGGTGGCTGCCGTAGTTGCAATACGTGTTTTAAAAAGTGAGGCGCTAGAGTGCATTTTTCATTTGATTGTAATACACGATTCCAACGCTAAATGGGAGTAATTCCTACACAATGTCCCTTTAAATAACAGTCTTTTGCTCAGGTGCACATTTCTTATTAAGAGAAACAATACATTTATTCAGGACACCTATTCAGGATATCAACAATACTGTGCTACAATGTTTTGCTTTAGGGCAAAAATATGTTTTAAGGCAGCCATGAGAAGGTAAGGCCCTATGGGATTTGTAGTCTCAGATACTTTAGAGAGAACTGCGAAAAGAATCATGCTTTTTTTATTTAAAAAAAAAACTCCAAGTGAAGTGCTCATTCATGAATGAGCTAGTTCCTGTCTCTAATCCACCACTCAAGGGCTGAATGAACATGATCTGAAACACAAGTCCTGGCTTCGGCCTCACACCCAAGGAAAGGGTCTCAAGAAATAACGTGCCGGCAAATCAATAAATAAATACCCAAACATCCAGACAACAAAATGGTACTCCCGTGTGCCGACTCATATTGGAATCCTCTAGAAAGGTGATTTTTTCAAAAATAAATTGGGAAAATGAAGAGAAAATGTGCGGTTTTGACATGAGGTAGGCAAAGTGACTGGAGACCTCATCAGCGTTAGACAGACTGCACAGATCGGCCAGCTAGCGCACACTACCACCACGGACTCCCCAGTTAATTTGCAGGACACCGAGCACTACGTCAAATCAGCCAGCCATATCCCCCAAATTCTCCTGATGCTTAAACAATTTAATTTTATCCCAACTGCAGAACGAGAAGCCCAGCGGGAAACAATTCTACCTGACTGCATGCAATTACTGGAGACGGAAAATCACTCCGCTCGTCTCATTCTTAAAGAATCCAGCCTTAATTTTGCTGCTCGCTTGGCAGAAACGGTTAATCGGGACCGCCTCAAAGGGCTCGTATTTGGAAAAGAAACATCCTCTCATCTAAAACGTTCTACCGATGCAAATCTGCTCCATTGCCATGATCAAACGGTATAGAGGCCTTGGAAAATTTCCCTCGTGGCTGATCTGCAGACCCTCCCAGCCGCCACATCGGATATCAAACAGCGCACAGCAATCTTCACCAAGAAATGCGTGTTTACCACGAGTGCATGCTAGCAATCATCAACTCTGAAGAGCAGGTGCTATTGGATTTCAGTTCAAACTTCCATGTCAATGCTGTTGAACACTGCAGCCAAATACCAGTCAGGATTGCTACAGCAGCTCCACAATGTTGAGAATATCGCACAACATTAACCACACATTTTGTGATCTTACACCTTTAAGGGTTCGAAGAATAAGAGGTTTCAAATCACTGATGAGGGGCTTTTTCTCTCGAGCACTGACCTGCCTAGCACACGATCCTTTAACGTTACAACAGCTCCATATTGACCGAGCACCGAGCAAAGCGCTTGAACTCATGAAGAATGAACATATGGTTCACCCATTTTCACATTAGTGCGCATTACACTCAAACTCTAAAGAATGCCTAGTAGTTCATGCATTCTCCATTCTGTGCCTGCCTCCCACCCAGCTTCAAGCTGAGCCCTTCTCTTCCCCATTAAATAAAATTTGCAGGTCACTGAGGGACAGATTGCTCAACATGGCGTGCCAATTATGACTGTGGAACAACAGGGCAACAGGGTTAGCAGAACTATGCCATCAAGACCCCGCCAACAACGTTGAACTCCATCTACCCAGTTGAATGTTCATTCACCAATGCCACGGCGTAGGACATTATAGGGCCTGAGAATCTACTAAGCCTGGCAGTGACGGGCAAAACCCGGCACGGAGTGACATCCAGTCTGTACAGAGGAGCCCTTTTATAAAACAACAACAATGGTTTCGCGATCCAGTGAGCCTCCACAAAAAGGCCCTTATTGCTCGATCAAGGGTGAGCGAGCACCCTCTTTGTGACAGATTTCACAAGCAAAACACGCTGGCGAAAAATAACACAGTTTAACTGTATCCCATATATTACAGATCCCATGCATCCCACGATCCTGAAGTAGCTCCACCCCACACGTCAAAGAGACCAGCTCTCGACGGGGAGCTTTCGACTGCCCAGGAGCTGCTGCAGCTGACAGAACCTCTGAAGCTTGGTGATTCCAGCCCCAGCATAGCCTCAATAAAATTAGTGCAGCTGCTGGCCGTCAGGCTGGGCCTTTAATCCCCCACACTGTCACACAGGAGAGAGGCCGCGCTTAGTCTAATTAACTGTAAGTCTCTGTGGATATAAGCCTCAGATAAATAACCATTAGCCAATTGTAAAATTAATTAATCGGGACAATCGGCATGCTCAGGAAAGTCCTGCAAAAATCTGCAGAATCCATCCACGAGATGGGCAGGGTGAGGGAACTATACTAAACAAAAATATTAATGCCCCTTGTCAAATTTTTGAGTTTCTATTAACAAAAAACTGGAACCGGGATTCGTCTGTGAATAGCACTCTTCTCCTCGCATGTTTTCCCATGTCAGTCTGTTCCAACGCTGGACAGCGGTGAGATCCAGACCAGGGTGAGGACGTCTAGCGTGCAAGTCGGCTTCTCGCGGTGGTAACGGACTGTCTGTGGTGTGATGCGTCTGTTGTGCAGACCAACGGTTTCATCCGCTGTGCGTGTCGCTGATCTGAGCCGATCCCGCAGATGAACAAGCCGGATGTAGAGATCTTGTGCTGGTGTGGTCACACGTGGATGAGGTCGATTTGCAGTACTGCCCGTCTGTCGGAAACAAACTCACAAACGGCCGATCGTCCGATAGTTAACATTCAGCTACACAGCGACCGCTCTGATGGACATCCCTGCATCCAGCATGCCAATGGCATGTTCCCGCATGACCAGAGATATCTGAGGCATGATGACTTTTGACAAAATTTGACATTTTGGGGTGGGGTGCCTTTTATCGTCCCCAGTATAAGGAGTGTCTGGGTGCTGCTCGTTCTGTCTGATCACCGTCTGGAAATGGCACACCCATGTACTGAGTGAAATCACTGCATCACTGAGCAAATGCTCACTGACAGAGAGATGGATTAAAAAAAGGGTACACAAATCAAGAGAAATATCCCTATTGTACAAGTAAAAGTCAGCATATGCTCACTTTGAGTTGTTAACTCCATGTGGCATCAATATTTGACATAGGAAGTTTATATTTGCATATTCAACTAGAGGTACTCGTAGAGTGCAAACCTCCGCCAAGGCAGCACAATACAAATCTTCATGAGTGGGAGCAAAGTTGAGTTATCGCGCATCATAGGATTTCAAGATGGCTGCCGTGGTGGCCATATTGTTTCACTGATCGTGTTGAAAATCAGTATGGTCCATCCTTGATGTAATAGCAATGCACCCACAAAATTTCAGACAAATCCATGCATTACTTTTTTGGTTATGTTGTTCACAAACAGACAAACAAACAGGGGCAAAAACATAACCCCCACCCAAACTTTGTTGGCGGAGGTAAAAATACTAAAACATCAAAATAAAAGCTTAAAATAGAAACCAACACCATATCGTTTGAGATGGGATCAAAGGGACCTTCTTCATCTCGGGTGAAAGCGGTGGAAAAGAATATGTTGAAAAACAAAATGGAAAATATGACCCAGCTTGCTTCCCTGTTCCCTGCCCGCCACACCTACAGCCCGGGGCAAGGGACTTTACTCAGGTTTCAAAGGTCAAGCCCACATGTTCCTCTCCCAACTGCGAACACATTGATAGGCGTACACCGCGAACCTTCTTTGGGGGGGAGCGAATTTGACAGACCAAGCTCGCCTCGCATTCAAAAGCTCCATCTTACTGAAGCCTGAGGGGGTGCAAACCTTTGCAAACGCTCGCCCCAAATCTTATTAATGGCACACGTCCCAGCCAGCATAAAGAGCAGCAGTTTGTCAGAAAGAGAAAAAAAGAAATATTCCCACAGCAGCTGCATCATGAAGACATATCTTCAGATTAAGATAAACTGCAGGGAAAAGAAACAGGGCATCTGAGCAGGATTTCTGACAAGATTACAATTCGGTTTCTGTCTTGTTACTTAATGTGACAGCCAAGAATGTATCACTTTAAAACTCTCAAATAATCAAGGAGGGTCCTTTGAGAGTACCTCTTCTTCAAAGATGCCCTCAGTAAAATCCCTGAAACACATTCTGGGGCCAAAGGCCCCATTCAAATACCCCTAAAGGTAGTTCTTCCAAAATATGCCTCACCAGACACATGTCTGAATCCAAGACCCAGTAACTCAGTCGTGCATTTAACCAAACTACTGAAGCCCCAATTAATTCATAATAACTGCTCCTTTTCAGACTTAAGATTCACACTAACAGGAGTTTCACACCAACTAGGCAGATAAGACTGATTATTTAAGCCACTGAAGGACATATTGTGTTGACAATGCTCGATTCCAGATATGGAGTGTGTTAGTGAGACCGAGTGTCCGCGTGAGTTTGTGAGAGTGCGTTTATCGTGTGTATGCAGGTCTGGCAGAAGCAACAAGGGCACAAACCCCCTGTAGTTTTTTTCCTACCAATTTTGTCAGGTCAGCAGTAATACGCCATCAAATGCAATCCTTATTCCGCAGCAAGGCGAACAAGCCTCACTCAATGTCTTCCGCAGGTGCACCAGGACTGAAACGTCTCCATTTCGCAAACACCAGTGAACAGTTTCTCAACCGACAGGCCAAACCAATTTCCCGACGGCCAGCCCATCTGATGAATTTCACACATAGCCGTCCGACAGCAAACTGCAGCGGGAACTATTTGAACTTTAAAAAGCTTTTCTCAAGAGACGGAGGAGACCAGCAATCCTTTCATTCCAGAGAAGAAACATGAACAGAGAATAGACTGAGGGCTCCATTAGCAACTGCACATTACTGCCCCAGGTCCAGGACTGCAGGACTGGCCTTTCCGTAGGTCACGCCACCTATGTCTAAACATACCAGTATGCATCTGCTCAGAGCAGGGTTTGAAATGAACATTTCTAGGTCATTCCATGAAAAAGGGAGCCAAAGTGTGACATTTGGTCAGATTTTTTAAAACTGAGAATTTCCATCAAATTATTAAGTCAAGCGATTGGTCAAACCTGAAATACAAAATTTTCATTGTCAGAAGATAACATCTCATCTCAGAAATGCGTAGAACAGGCTGATAAAGGTCATTGTGAGTATAACAAGGACATTAAATCAGTGGATTGGTGGTAAAATAAAGTAAAGTAAATTCGAGTTCCTGCAAGGGCTGGTGTCCAACCAATTCCAACCCTTGCAGGAACTCGACTTGGCCCCTGACCCTGAGAGTGGGGGGACTGATGAGCATCAGGGCACCCTGTTGGCCTCTACCCTTCAGAAAAGGGAGTTAGTGATAGTGGGGGACTCAATACTTAGAGGAATAGACAGTTTAGTCTGTTAGCGCGACACAGAGTCTCGTACAGTGGTTGCCTGCCTGGGGCCCAGGTATGAGACCTCCTGGCCAGTGCGAGGAGGGATCCAGTTGTCATGGTCCATGTTGGGACGAATGACATGGGTTAGGGTAGGTTTTAGGTTCTGCAAGGCAAATTTGTGAAATCAGCTGAAAAGGAGCAGATCCTCCACGGTTGTTTTCTCCGGGATTCTACCGGTACCACGTGCAAGCAGAGGGAAGCAGAATTTTATCTGGAGGTTTAACACGTGGCTACGTACCTGGCGTAGGAAAGAGGGGTACAGGTTTATGGGGCACTGGAACTACTTCTGGGACAGGGGTGACCTGTTCAAGCCGAATGGGCTACAACTGATCCAGAGGGGTACCTTTGCACTGGATCAGCGTATGTTGAGGGTAGCACAGAGTTGAGGGTAGCACAGAATTTAAATTAGGGACTTGGGGGCAGGGAGGTTAGAGTGTGTTACACATAGGGAAATGCAGACTGCCCTGATGGAAGCTGACAGAGTTACATGCATTACTGATGATATATTTTTAAAGCAACAAAGTGTAGTGAGGGGCTTGGAGCAGTGGGCACATGGGAAATCGAAGGGGAAGAGCGTTCGTGATAACCTGAAGTGTTTTTATCTAAATGCAAGAAGCATAAAAAATAAATTTCCAGAACTTGAGGCCGTTATGATTAGTGAAGGCTATTACATAGTTGGGATTACAGAGACACAGCTTAGTGAAGAGGATGGAGATGAAAATAATATAGAAGGTTATAGCTCTTTAGGAGGGATAGATGTGATAGGCAAGGAGGGGGTGCAGCACTATGCGAACGAAAACATAAATGTGCAGGAAATTCCTGAAATTGAACATTCCTTGCCCTGTGAAGATATCTGGGTCAGGCTCATTGGCAAACACGAGACTGGTTTAAACATAGAAGTATGCTATCGACCGCCAACTTTGGACAGTATTGTCCAATTTCAACTAAATGCTCTTTAAGGCGATTATGCAAGCTTGTAGAGGAGGTGGTGTTGAGGGAATTTTAAATTGTATTCCTGAAAGAAATCAGACTGAAAAAGATGAGTAAATTGGATCCTTTACTGCTTGCAAGAAGGGTATTCGTTACAGGCAAGAGCAAAGACAAAGGAATCTCTCCTTTGCTTTGGATATATGTAAAAGCAGAACGTGATGATGTGCGCCCTCTGCGTCAGCTGCGTGCGTGCGCATCCCACGTAAGTCTGGCTCCAGTAATCCTAAAAAGTTTCTCCCCCCGCAGAAGTTTACATTTCCTTGGGGCTTATCTATAACACTCCAGGCTCAGAAGGAACACACTGTTTCAGTAAACACACTTCATGTTGCTTCTACATAGGAACAAGCTACATTATAAAAGTTGCAATCACACATGGCCAAGGTCACCTAGGCCACTCAAGAACAAGCAAGGATACACACTTAATGACTGAATAAACAAGTAAATCAATACTAAATCAAGAGCAAGCATGGAAAAACAATTAATAACCAAATAGGCAATAATAAGGAATTTATGATTGAATTCCACTAACAGGAGGGACTATTATTATGGGAGACTTAAATTAGCCTGTGTCTAGCCTGTGTTCTTGTTTCATGATGGAAGATTAGGATATCGTTTTGAGTTTACTCACACATCGTTTTTCAGATTAACATTAAATGAAGAGTTGGAGTTAAACAGCGAGGGATGACCTACACCAGACCTTAATTTGGCGCAAAAAACCAAGGCTTTTGAGAGGCATTTCAACACCAGCAATTATGCGCGATACCCATGTCAGGATGAGCAAAGATGGAAAATCTGTATTGCTTGGATTGTCTGCCGTGGGTTCTGGGCCAAAGATGGATTTTCTGAGTGGGCAAAAAGGCTAGCCAAATGATCATCAAACGGCAAGATATTTCAATAGGCTGCTGTGCCCGTTGATTTTACATTGGCTGCCCCGCCACTGTTCTGAGTATGTTAAATTTTATTTGGTCAAACATTAATTATTCGGAATTACTGAGATGATGACCGGAAATCACATTTTTAATGCTGTGTCAACATGGCCTATTATTTTCAACAGCCTATATTTCTTATGAACAGCTTGCTTGTGCATTTTGGATCAATACGCCCGCACTGATCACCCACGCTTTTTAGTATACTGTAGATAGCTCAAAATGCAGCCTCTGACATATTCTGATCCGATTACTTAACCTAAGAGGTTACCGAGGAGCCCTCCAAATGTGATATTTTTCCGAAAATTCTAGCAGCTTGATGATATTCTAACAACCGAAAACATAACTTCAATTCAATTGAATTCAATGCAAGCCTTTATTTAAACTCGGAACCCACTAAGGGAGACCCTCATTTTCGGTGAGGCCGAGTGCACAATTGGACAATTTTAAAAAACAAAAAATCTTACAAAGAAAAGGAGGAAATACAAAACAATGAAAAAAATGTCTTTTTTTTTAAAAATTAACAAGAAAAAAGCGAGCAAAGCTCACATACCCCCGCTTCCCGTTTGTCGCTGAATAAATGTCAATAGAAAATACCGCTTATGTGGAAATGTAATATGCAGTCATATTCAAATGAAGTACCATAAAGGTCCATTCAATATACCCATTGATGCGTCCCAGCCAATTTTTGCACCAAGTTGAATTAAGATCCAACGGCAATAACTCCATATTAATATATCCACCATGCAAAAGGAAAGTGTGGCATTCTAGCAAGCAGTAAAACATTAACATAATAGTTCTTGATGATCATTATTCTGGAATGCAGAGCTACTTGCAAATATGTTCTAAGACCACCGGTTAGATTGGGCTGATCTGGAATATCAACCTTGACTCTTCCAGTCTCTAGATCTTTGCATGTCGCCCCTCTGGACACACCACATTGCTGCCCTTACAGATATGAGAAGATCATGTGGATTCATTCCTGACCAAGAGATCGAAAGACACTGATGAATATTGTAACAATAACTATCAATCCCATGCCATACACAATACTGGTGAAGATAGCACTGTGTTTGACATTATCCCAACATAAGGGAATTGATACCTCATCCCTTCTACCAGTAATAATCACATCATATAAAGAGGACAACAATCATTACAGAGTTAGACATATTTGTCATTCCGAAGTGTTCATGTACACTATAATATCAGATAAGAGTTTAAAAGGCACTGTAGAATTATAACTATAGTCTTGTTAAAATACCAAAGCCAATGAAGAAAATGAGGTAAGAAGCCATAGGGTTGGATGAAAAAACAAAAAAGTGAAGTCTGTGCCCTAAATGCTCTAAATATTTTACCACAAAAAAACAAACCTAACTTGGTTTGAGAAGTATGTAAAATATTAGTGCATTTATGGCCAATCACCAGGGAGTATTAAGCTACAGAGGAAAGGTTTGAAGCATGCTGCACTATGCTAAGAGGTGGTACTAAGCTGCAAGAATGCCATCTACAAAAACTATGCTGCTGTTAATTATCAAGGGAAGCAAGCAGGATCTATAGCTATAAAGTAAGGAAAACATGCAATTAGCACATCACTGTGATTGATGCAATACCTGAAAGGAAAAAAAATTTTATGAAATGAGTGCCATTCAGCCATGCAAAAGACTGGTGATGAAAATGAGGATGTGCAAAGATAATGATGACATTTAAGAATACTCCATGGAAATACAACATAGAAATACAAAATCGAAGTACAGAGATTGTGTGAATGATTTATACAGTCTTGTGCATGTTACCGGTACCGCTACTAGGAAGCATGGCCCATGTGGTACCATAGAAAAAGAAATCTCTTACAAAATACATGTGACTTTAGGTCAGTATAACTCCGTAAAAAATAAGGTTTGGGAACTGAGTTTCGAACTCGTTTAAGAGTATCGTCAGGAGTACCTACAACCAAAATGCCATTCATCTAGGTATAGTAGTTTCCGAGAAAACTTTTCCCAATTGATGCGTACCAGTCAATTTTTGCACTAAGTCGAATCAAAGAGTCAAGGGCAATAACTCCGTAAAAAATAAAGTTTCGGAATTGGGTTTCGAACTCGTTCAAGAGTATCGTCAGGAGTATCTACAACCAAAATGTCATTCAACTAGGTGTAGTAGTTTTCGAGAAAACTTGTCCCCATTGACCACTATAGAATAAAGTACAAAATGTGACGTTTCCATGGAAATGTCAGAAAATTGACATCCCAGAAAACTGAAAATGGATTGGACATGTAGTGTCTGACATGGTTCACGATTGTACAAAGTTTGGCTGAAATATTTTCAACGGTTTTTGAGATATGACCCCGGACGCAAGGACAGACGGTTGGGCCGCTTTATACCCCCGCTATAAGTAATTAATTAATTAATTAGTTAAAATATTAATCAAAACACACACATGATGATACCAATAAGTCTCGGATCTTGACCTTAAACTGATTGAATGATGGAAGAGAGACCAGTTTTAAAGTGCTCTGTAGAGAATTCCAGGAATATGGAGCAGAGAATTGGAAGGCAGTCTTGCCAAGCTCAGTCCGGGCACAAGGGACCTCAAGCATAAGCCAGTCATTTGAACGAGTAGGATAAGGGTTATCATACTGCATCAGTAACATGGAAATGTAAGGCGACAATTTACCAAGAAGTGCTTTCAGTATGAACAATAACCAGTGCCTATTTCGCCTCATTTCAAGAGATGAACAACCAACCATATCATTTTGTATAAAAGACAGTGGTGAATATTATAATAATATAATTATATTATATCTTGCACCTGTGACAAATCTAAGGGCGGAATGATAAACTGAATCAAGCGGCTTTAATGTAGGCAGCATGTCTATACATTACATCTCCATAATCTAGAACAGACAAGAAGGTTGCTTCCACAATTCTTTTCCTGCAAGACATGGGAAAGCAAGATTTGTTTCTGTACAAAAAGCCAACTTTCTGAGTTTAGTGACAAGGTATTTGAGTTTAGTGACAAGGTTACCAATATGATATTTGAAATTAAATTTATGATCAATCCAGATTCCAAGATACTTGTACTCTGACTCTCTCAATGGAGGAGCCATATGCCGTGGGGATGCATAGACTATCAGGGTCAATATTTTTTGCATTTGTAAAAAGCATAAATTTAGTCTTACTTGCATTTAAAACGAGTCTAAGGCTGAAGAGTGTCTCTTGCAGAGCATTAAATGCTATCTGGAGTCTTTCAGTTGTCGGTTGTACAGAATCTGCTATTCAATAGACAATCATATCATCAGCATAAAAATGGGCTTGGCAGTTTTTTAGAGTAGAGGCAATATCATTTATGTACAAAGTAAAAAGGACAGGACCCTGCGGTATACCTTTTGAGATGGGTAACAGCTCTGATTGGAAATTTCCTGCCTTCACACACTGACGCCTCTCATGAAGAGAGCTCTGAAAGAATTTACAAGCAGTAATGCTTGTATACCAATATTTGAAAGTGTTTGTAGGAGCAAATGATGGTCTACAGTATCAAATGCCTTAGAAAGGTCTACAAAAAGGGCAGCACAATGCTTCTTTCTATCTAACGCAGTTAATATGTCATTTGTAACCAAAGTGACAGCAGTGATTGTACTGTGATTTGATCAAAACCCAGATTGAAGAGGATTGAGAATTGAATAAGACGAGAGGTAGGATTTGAGTCGAGTGTTAACTGTTAACTAAGGATTCTAAAATGTTTGCAAAATATGGTAGTTTAGAAATTGGCTGGTAATTATTTAACTCATTAGTGGTGCCCCTTTATGTAATGGAGTTACATGGGCAGTCCTCCAGGCCAGAGGTAAACAACGTGAGGCAATACAGCGATTAAACACATGAGTTAACTGTTCAATGATGGATGGAGCTGCTAATTTTAGCAACTAAGGATCAAGATTATCCTCTCCAGTCAGACATCTGGCATTTATAGCTTGCATAGCATCCAGAACGTCAATATACGAGAAGGGTCGGAAGGTGAAAGAGGAAGTGGAATCCATTTTACCCACACATGTATCAGGAGAACTGGGACGATCGGAGTAGATTTCTTCAAATAACGCGTTGCTGAATACCCCTCAGCCTGGACATGATTTCCTGCCTCAACGTCACAGCATTAAAGTCAAAGGTCAAATCCAGCAAAAAAAAAAAAAAAAAGGTGACATTGCACATGTATGTGTCACAGTGAGTTACCATACCAAATTTGGTGAAGCTGCGATCAGTAGTTGCCGAGTACTGACCCGGACAAGATTTCCAGGCTCAAGGTCACAGCGCTAAGGTCAAAGGTCAAATCCAGCAAAAAACCTAATGATGCACATCTATGGATCATAGTGAGTAATCATACCAAATTGGGTGAAGCTGCGATCATTAGTTGCCGAGTACTGGCCCAGACAAAATCATGGAGGGACGACAGACGACGGGCGTACACGCAGGTGACGACAATACCCCCCCCGGCCTGTAGATACTTCAAAATACATTTCCCTTGATGCATCGCTCCTTCACATCCAAGTCCGTATAGGCACACCCACTCATCTTTAGCAGGAAACAAAGTTGGGGCAGATCAATAGCGATTATGCAACCTATTGCATATGTTTTACATTTATATTTGAATATAATTCATTTTTAACAGCAAATGCGAGCAAAACTGTGAAACTGTACAGCCATGAGTATATCAACCTCTCAGCCATTATTTATTCATTGGCTAAGGCTACATTATTAACCTAGAACCCCCCATGATAATATTGTGTATCGCGAGATTTGGGTGGGACAATCAAGCTATCCAAATTTGGATATCGCCCAAGCCTACCTGCTATCGATTGGGAAATGGTGAAAGGACAGGGTAGGGGGGGGGGGGGGGGGGGGGGGGAATTTCTTGATGTTACAAATGATAATTTTTTGGTGCAGTATGTTAATAAACCTACAAGAGAGAAGACAATTTTAGACTTAGTGCTCTGTAATGACCCAGATAGAATTAGCAATGTTGAGGTACTGGAGCCACTTGGGACAACTGATCACTCTACTGTTAATTTTGACGTTTCATGGGAACTTAAAAAGGTGTCTTCAAAAACAAAAATGTTCAATTTTAGGCGAGCAAACTGACCGGATGCGCTCATATCTAAGGGAAATAAAATGTGAGACACTCTTGGACTGTGAGTCTGTAAATGAGATGTGGGAAAGATTTATGGGGGTTCTACTTCATTCACAATGCAAATTCATTCCAAAGGTGTCCAAAAGTAAGCCGAAAAAGCAGAATCCTCAGTGGATGACCACAGCTATTCGTAAGAGTTTGAGAGAAAAGAGGAATCTTTATAAGATGTACATAAAGGATAACAATGAGAACACTAAAGCTGAATGCTGTAAAATGCGGGCTGTGGTCAAAAAGGAGCTGAGGAATGCTAGAAGACTGTATGAAAGACAAATTGCAGAGGGGGCATAAACTAACCCCAAGCGCTTCTTTCAGTACTGTAGCAGAAAAAGGAAAGTCAAAGAGCAAGTGCTTAGAGAATAAAAATATGGATCGCTGCTATATGATAACAAGGATATTGCGGATACCTTAAAGAGTTACTTTGTTGAGAATTTTACTTCAGAGCAGGTTTTTATTCAGCCAGAAGACATGCCCAATGCTCAAGATTATTTCGTGGAAATTGAGGTTTGAGATAACGAAGTATTAGACAAGTTGCATAAACTAAAGGCAGATAAGGCAGTCGGATGGCTTATATCCTAGTGCGCTCAGGGAAGTTGGTGAGATCATCTTTAAGCCACCATCCGCCATCTTCAGACGGTCTTTAGAAACTGGAGAAATACCAAATGATTAGAAACAGGGCAATATAATACCAATATATAAGAAAGGGGACCGTACTGAGCCAGGAAATTATAAGCAACTCAGCTTAACTTGCATTGCATGCAAAATACTGGAATCCATCAGAAAAGATGAACAGGACTTAGACCTTGAATAGACTTTCATTTTGAACTTAATTTCAGGTCAATCGGTCAAATGGTTCTGAAGATATGGCCAAAATGGTCATTTTCCATCACAAAGCGCCACCTGGTGGCAAAATATTGAACCATACAGGTATGATGTCATCATTTGACACGTTGTGAGGTCATGACCTTGCAGTTGCACATGGTTTCATGTCAATTAGAGAAATAGTTCCAAAGATATAGCAAAAATTGTGAATTTTATGTGACAAAGCTCCACCTTGTGTCAAAATTTTGAACCAAACAGGTATAATGTCATTGTGGGACACATCCTCAGGTCATGACCTTTCATTTGCACTTGATTTCAGGTCAATCGAAAAAATATTTCCAGAGATATGGTAAAAACAGTGATTTTTTTCAATTTTTGGCCCCTGGTGGACAATCTAGAAATAATAAATTGTCCAAAATCGAATCCGTTCTTCCTCTTTATGATATTTACTTATATGCAAAACTTGGAATTTCAAATTGAAATATTACTGCAGTTATCACGTTAACACTGAAATCAGTTTTTGGCCCCTGGTGGCAAATCTAGACATCGTAAATTGTCCAAAATCGAATCAGTTCTTCCTCTTTATAATACTTACTTATGTGCAAAATTTGGAATTTGTAATTGAAATATTACTTAAGTTATCGTGTTAACACGTAGTGCGGCGGTGGCGGCCGGACCAAAAACATAATATCCCCCAGAACGCCATTCGGCGTTCGGGGATATAATAACATCTTGAGGGATAGTCAACTTGGTTTCCATAAGGGAAGGTCATGCCTGACAAACTTTCTGGAATTTTTTGAAGAGGCCACCTAGACGTATGACCAGAGCAGGTCTTATGACATCATATAATTGGATTTTCAGAAAGCATTTGATATAGTACCGCATAAGAGACTCATTTTTAAAATGAGCTCCTTTGGAGTTACAGGAGGTATTCTGAAGTGGATTTAAAACTGGTTGCAGGACAGGACATAAAGAGTGGAGGTCAGTGGTATCTCATCTGAGCTAGGTATGGTGGGGAGTGGCATCCCCCAGGGATTGGTGTTGGGACCCCTGCTGTTCCTCATCTACATTAATGACCTTGATAGGAATATTGGGAGCAGATTAGTTAAATTTGCAGAGGATACTAAATTGGGGGGTTTGGCAAATAGTTTAAAGTCCACGAAAAATGATTCGGGATGATTTGGATAGAATCCAGAATTGGGCAGAAATGTGGCAAATAAAATTTAATCTAGCAAAATTAAAGTTGTACATGTAGGTAATAAAAACATTAGACGGGATTACTTCATGGGAGGTTTAAAACTGGAATGTGCTCCACACAAAAAAGATCTGGGAGTGATTGTTGACCAAACGCTCATAGGCTCTAGCCATTGTGCCGTAGCAATTAAAAAAGCCAATCGGATGCTGGGATACATTGCTAAAAATATTGGGTACAAATCCAAGGAGGTGATGCTCGTTTTGTACAACACATTCATCAGACCACATCTGGAGTATTGTGTACAGTTCTAGGGACCATACTTTAAGAAAGATATAGAGGCTCCAGAAATAGTTCAGAGAAGGAACCACCATGCTAATTCCTGGTATAAAAGATGAAAGCTATGAGAAGAGGCTGAAGACCCTTAATCCCTTTGGTCTTAGGAGTAGGAGATTTAGGGGTGATCTGATTGAAGTCTTTAAATATGTTAGTAGAATTCGGGGTCACAAATGGAAGTTGACCAAAGGTAAATTTAGCACTGATATTCAGAAATATTTCTTCACCCAAAGAGTAATTTCGATGTGGAATAGCTTGCCTGACCATATTGTAACAAGTTTCATTCGAAACTTCAATACCCCCTAAAATGGCAACTGCAGTAAGTTTTACCTGTGTCATTAATTCTTCGCATAAAAGTTAAGGCACTTCTTTGAATAATATTCAGAATAATTTTTCAAATTCAAAATTTGCTATGTTGCGAATGTCACAATGGACACATAAGAAATTTTTGTGATAAATTTTGATCTGTTTTTTTAAGACTTCACTGTTGATACTTAGGACTATAATGTGTTTGAAATAATCAACCTGTGCATGATTTGGGATCAGTTAATATGTTTTCTGACACTTACCAGTCATTTGGCAGGGGTTGTTTGAATGTAACATCTGAGGACACTGACTGTTACATTCGCAACACACACTTTTGGACTACTGTTCTGAATTTTATAGCATACAACCCTAGAAACCCTACAGTATTAAATTACGGCAAACTTTCTACATAAAACAACGGCAAAAATGCTAATCTATTCCTCCCCGAAGAGAATAATTGTGTCTTGAAAAATGTTGATCTTAGATGTCACACTTTGCTAGCCTGGTAAAACCAGACTCTGCTTCTTTGCTTTGCTTCGTACACAGAGTCTGGCCAGTCTTCATTGACAAGTGTTTACTTCCTGGTGGGTGGGCGCTTGTCTAAATTTTAAAATCATTGGTGTACCAGTAAACTAATCACTAACGTTTGGTGATGACATATGTTATGCGCCAGCTCAGCCGTCTTGTACTTCTGCTGTAAACACAGTCCTTCATACCAAGAATGCAGCGAAAACAGACTGATCAGTACAATAAAGTTAATACTGTACCCATACATTTGCCCATCTACCAGATTTTAGCCTTTACTCATTCACTTAAAATAACCAAAGGTGCTCTTGCTGTTCTCCTTACAAGAAAGAAACTGTTGAGCTATCGTTTTTCCTGCAGTTACTGCTGCTATTAAAAAAAATGTAAGAGACCCGAAACCAATGGCAGAATTGGCGAGAATAATGCATTATTTACATCAGGACGAAATCTGCGTTGACAAGAAAACTGAACCGTCAATCATACTTGCGCTAACATCATATCGAGTTTGCTATCTAACCTTATAGCAACACAGTTTGGCTCCAAGCAGCCATTTCATTCATGGATAATAATATAACACTGAGACAGTGAATAGGTCTTGTGACACGAACAAAAACACAGCTTTTAAAAAGTTCGCTGCTAACTTATAATGTTAAATTTGTGGGCAATGAAACACTAGACGCTACAAGCAAGCTTAGGTGGTTCGGCGGTCTCTCACAGAGATGAACAGGGTGCCTATTTCATGATGGCTATTCAATAGATAGGACGATCTGTAGGAGGTAGCGCTACAGCATCATTTCCATTCAAAAAACCTACCAAACATTCATCTTGTTGTGGCTAAAAGTCGCTGATACCCAGGATTTTCTCCACGACAGAGCGAATGGCCTCCCGTGCATCTATGTCCATAGCTATTGTTGATTTTATAGACTACAATTTCAAACTCGGCGCAGCTGCTACATCATGGTTCTCGGCCATGCCTTCTGTTCGCTGGTTGGTCCGGCGTATTTTCTGCCGTGGTAAACGAGGCAGAGCTCCAAGTGACCAGACTGAGCGGTGAAGTGAAATGAAATTGAGCGGAAGTACGAAGGCTGGTGGTGCCAGGCTAACATTTTGCCAGGCTAACATAAGGCTTAATTTACAGTTGCACATCAACCTTTTCCAGATATTACTGATTTTGTGGGCTTAGTATTGTTTGAGTTGTCAGAAATAGCTAAAACAATGGATGCTGGTAACCAAGATTAAATCTAAAGGGTAACTCCCCAATTCCGTCAACCCATAACTTATAATACGCCACTGGCTCCCTTTTTCATGGAATGACCCCTCTCCAAAATGGTGCAATATTTGCTGCCCCCCTCCCCCTAACCAGCTAAATTCACAGGGACATTTCAGAATGAATAGGGACAAAGTGAAAACCCCAGTGCTAGAAGTACTTGAGTCACAAAATGTACACTCTGAGAAAATGGAGTTCTTCCCTCACTACGTGTGAAAATGCGACTTAAGCACTTTTAGCACGAGACTCTTCAATTACACAATAACATTTCAGCTTTCTTGGAAAGAAAGACAAATAAACAAGCCTTGGGACAGAGTCCATGGAAGCAGCGAAACTGCAGCACTTTTCCACTATCGCATATGTTCACAGGAGCATTAAAATAATCTCTCCGGACTTTCAATGCCGCCAGAAAATGCGTCAGTAAAGCTTTCAAATGTTTATATTTTTCCCCAAGAAAGAGAAAATCACCAGAAATTCAGAAAATATTACTAATCACATTAAAAGGCAACAAAGGGGTCAAAGAAATCATTTTTAAAAATCTCATTTAAAAAAATAACCACTTATCTTGAAACATGTATTAACAGGTCTTTCGTCATCTAATTTTTTTATTATCCAAGGTCCTTACAGAACTATAATAGGCCTTTCAAGGAGAAGGGAAATGCACACAAAGCCTAAATAAGATTTTAATTTTATTGGTATGGATCTGGAAGGAGCAAAGAAAAGCTTCATACTTTTAAATGTCTGGATTACACAGTTCTATCACCGTATTTTGCATTTCATGGGACCAAAGCACCAAGGTGTGGGCGAGACAAAGTTTTATTTAAACCAATTACCAAGGCTTCACTGATCCGGTTTGTAAATTAGCCCTCACTGTCCATTCACCCCAGAGCGCTACCCTGAATAACAGCACTTTCATAACAGAGTAGAGAGTGCTGTGCGTCATAAAATGTATGGTGCATACTGAATTATTCAACTATATCTGTTTTCAGCGTATATTTTAAACGTTAAAATTGGACTCGGAGGCATGCTCCAAATTAAGAAATAAGTCGTTAAGTCTGACTAATTCAATCTTCGAGAAATTACGCTATAAATTGCACCGAAACATACAGTATTGGCAGGTTATTCAGGGTGATGAATAACGGTAGTGTCACCCACAGTTCACAGCTATCTGAAAATACTCTCACTGCAGCAACTTTGCTCAGAAATTTTGTGTCAGCAGGCCAGGGATAAAGTTCGGCTAATTAGGACCCACTTCTCACAACTCTAGCGACCCCTACTGGTCAAGCTGGAGCAGGCAGTTAAATAGAAACCATCTGGTGATGCTGTTTGATGATCCAAAACTACTACGGCACACTGGCTACAGAGTCTGGCAGTGCACATTATAATAGGGGAACACTTTACACCAGATCATATCACATTTTCAAACTGTGGACAGCCACAGTGCTGGAGACATTTTACACAGCCATGCATTGGGAGAAAATACATGTGAAAACCATTCTAATTTCTTTCTCTTCTTAACCTGCATTAACCCTTTCCATCTGCCGTCCCTGACATTTTCTTTTTATAGTTAGGACATCCTGCTGCAACGAATACATGAACATTGGCTATATGACCATTATTTTGAAAGCTTAACAGTCCATGTTCTCAAAAATATACTACTTCAAACTTAACCCAGAGGTGTTCTGGCCACTGGGTTTCAGGAAGGAAAGTTCTGAAATCAAGCCTTTTTTGGGGGGGGTTAAGATTATTTTCCAGGCATCAGTAAATTTTAATGTGTAATTCTTGAATGCTCAAATATGTTAAATTACACAGCCCATTTTCAAACTTCAAATCTAAGTACACAGCAAATGAAAAACAGAGGTGTGAAACTCAGCTCCTCAGAAGCCAAAGGCATCTTCTCTTTTCCAGCTATATAAATCCGCAACCGATCAATTCGGACCAATAAAATGGTCCAAAAAAATTATCTTTGGAAGACATGGCCAGCTGTTGTCTTCTAGGTTCAAGTTGAATGCTTATGCGATTAAAAGATGTGTTGTTATTAGGTGTAAACAGCTGCACCAACTCGGTTACAGTCATCACATTGTGCCTTTTCAATAAGCAGATAGATAACTCGGTCATCACAGGGACCGAGTCGCGCATCTCCCCCATCCCCAAATTTCAGAAAAAATGGCTGCCAGCAGCCATATTGGACGTCTAAAATTGCCAAAAATCGGTATTGGGCATTATCAAATAAATATCTTCGACTGTGCAAAATTAGCAAAATTCCTGTAATAATTGTGGCTTCCAGAGCCAAGAAGAGTCAAAAATGTCTGCGGCGGCCCCGGAACTGAACCATAGTATCTCCCGACTTTCGTTGTCGGGGAGATATAATTAAATTCACATAATAGAACATCATTGTGTTCTATTGCTTTCAATTTTTCAAAGGCTGAAGAGGCTTTTGAAATTAGTCAATTTTGATACTATTAACATCTTCAATGATGAGAAAACTTAATAGACTGTGTATATACAGGGTTCGAAATTGAAGTACCCATTACTAAAACCCCATAAGTCACACTTGACTTGACTTGTGGGGCTTTCGTAATCAGTGCTTCAATTTGCGGTAGTCTGCTAGTCCGCACACAAGTAAAAATTACGGCTGACTAGTAAACTTGACCTCAAACTCGTCCGAGGGTTGAGCAAAATATTGTTGGTCAACTACCAATAAATGGTAAGAATTGCGCATCTAACTTCCACCTTTTCAGCTTTTTATTAGCCAGAACGATTTTAAAGGGGGGCGCCGATATATTTTGGGGGGTTTTACTAGTGAGAAGGGGGTTTCTAATTTAATTTTAATATTTAATATTGTGAATTCATATTAGGAATGCGCATGCCCTAGCAACCTGGTGTCTCATAGGTAACGTGGCGGCCGCCAGTTTTTACCATTACCACGTATAGCTGCACTAGAAATTGAACTCCAAATTTTTTTGACTGGATGTACGCTTGATGTTTTTACACACCCAAATGTTTCTCTCAGTACCCAAATATCAAGGTACACAGGCAGGGTACGGATTTCATTCGATATTGGTGGAGGTAAATTGTAATTATGTTAGTGCTCACATTGCGGACAAAGGTCAACTTCTGGAGAGATTATATAATACAATACAATACGTGGCTTAATTTGAAATCACTTCTTCACCATATAGCCCTATTTCTTTCAAATGTTTGTTTTTGTCATAACTCTAACATGTAGCAAGGTCTCCTCTGACACAGATATCAAATATAAAAATAAAAATGACAACAACAATTTCCAGATGCGCTAATAGCAACAAACACTGCAAATTATTGTGTCAAGGTCCGGACCGTTCCGTGTTGGAATTTGAGGAGTGACTGATGTTGGACTAGACATTCAGAACACTGCTTACATTTTCAGAATCTAACACATTAGTGACACATGAAAATTAGAGAATGGTCTCAACTCTTATGCGATGTATGGACTTTAACCCAGGGGCGTGGAAACTGGTTTTCATTTAACCTTTTTGCGAGAAAAGCGCAAAAAAATGACTAAATATTGACTTGTTATATTGCTTTTCCAGGCAAAACTCTAGGAGATATTGACCTAAAATTTAGTTAGTTCTTAGACACCAACATAGCTTTGTCTCAGCATTTTTAAAAGCAAATCTGAGGAGGTCAGGTGGGAAGATTTCCTTAAATTTATTGAACTGGCATGGAATGACCCCTTATATTAAAATTAGCTGGACGATCTGAAACATTTGAATCAGAAATAAGAAAAAAAATATGAGAAATTGATAAAGGGGCAAATACCGTCTTCACAGCAATACATTTTATAAATACATATACTGTGTGTATGCACAAACACGTGCAGGCTCACACAACTCGTTCATTCGCACCTTCGTTCATTCATTCATTCATTCGCACCTCCCACCATCCCATCCCCATGTCTAGATTTTCAAGTCAAGTTGTGTGGCGTTTCTTCCAGAAGCTCTGGTCATGGCATTGATGTTCATTTAAATACCAATCACTCTCATATGAAGATGCGTTAAATAGCAGTCTATAATGCTTATTGGTAAGATAAAGCAGAGTTTCCCCCCACATTCATTCAGCAACGGCGCTGCGCTACGAGCGAGAGGAAAGAGAAGCAGGAGGAGGTCATGAAGAGAGGAGCAGGAAGAGAAGCAAGGAGAAAAGCAGAGATTATTTTTATGTTCTTCAGATAAATGTCAAAAGCTGTAAATTGAGACAAATACAAACATGTTATAATCATATCTATAAAGATTCCAAGGTCATTTAATTTGAAACTATATTCACGCACGTGAATACGGGTCGACGTTGCATCCTCATGGAGATGGATACTGTAGCACCGCTGCTGAAAAAAAATCTAGGGGAAACACTGTAAAGGCAGTTGCTACGCCTACGGCAGTTTTTCAATGAATTTCAATGTGGATAGGTACGGCACTCCCCATTTCAAGCCCTGCCCTAACTCTAACCATAATGCCGAATCCTTCAACCTTTAAATCGACTGCCGTAACAATAAAAACTACCGTATCTCCACACACTGCGTAAGATAAAATACTCCTTGATCTCTCTGCTTCAACCGTATCCAGCAAGCTATTGCTCCTAGTTTTGCAATGAATTACAATTAGATGAATCGCAAGCATCCAAAAAATATCCATTTTGCCAGCTTCAGGCACTCGGTAAAATTAAGGACGTCCCATGGCACTCTCGTGTGGGATACACTATTGAATGAGTCGGCTGGTCGATGCCTGGGTTGTTTACAAGTACGCAGTTGAAGGATCATCGGTAATGTATGAAAACAAACAATTGAGAACTTCTGTAGAACCAGTGAAGAGCTTTGTCAAGCCGGACACAAACAAACATTACTTTATTTGCAAACATAATGACGAATATACACGGGTTTCCCCTAGCTGAATGGTATTTACTGGCTAGCCGGCTAATACTTACTAGCTTGCTCATTCCACTGATAGCCCTCATCACATGTGCTGTCTGGCTGGCTATATAACATGCATTTGCTGTGCTTAGTAAGCAAATCGCTAATGCGCTCAAAAACACAGCATGTTACGATTAGCAAGTTAACTATACCACCAAATAGCAACATTTTGCTCGCCATTTCCGTTAATATGTCACATTCTCTAAAAACTGTTTACGGACCTGGAAATTGTGCTGCGAAACCAGAACCATTCCGGGGTGGCGATGATTTTCCTAGAGTAATGTTAATCTCCTGCGGAAATCCTAAGGGTTTACAGGAATCAGACCAAGAGAGCACTAGCCGCTTTTTTCTGAAGCCCTCAAGAAAATAATTATCAGGCCCACCCCAGTAGCCGACTCCCAGAAAGCGCAAAAATGATACTGGGTATCTGTGACGCCGAGTAGCTAGCCAGACAGTGCATGGATACAGTCCATTCCAGTGAATTCATTTAGCCAGCGAGCAATCTATGTTCACGACCGTTCCGAAACCCACAGCAATTACTTACCCAATTCGCCGGCTTTTCTCTGACTAAAAGAGCAGTGATTCTGCAATAAGGAGTCTAAATTTGCAGGAGTGCTATAAAATAGAGGCGTCCCAACGGCATGATGCGAGGACAGGCTGTGAAGAAGAGTGAGAGAGAGGATTTGCTTTTTCGGGCTTATCGATGCTGGGCTTTACTTTTTCAGGCGCAATAATCGGTAGAGGGCGCAAAATAACCAAAATGAGACCATTCTACCGTCTGAGCCCGTAAGATGTTAATTGGCGCCGCCCACTTTTCCTCGTTTCTCTTTACAGTGCGATAGATAGATAGATCCAGGGGCGTCTCTAGGACTGAAGATTTTTGGGGCCCAGAGCGCCCCTTTAAAACAATTACTAACCCTGACTTGCACGCAATCATTTGCATAATTGACAAACAATCCTTCCAGGATTTTCCGGCTTTTTTTTGTTCTTTTATTGATTTTTGCCGTAGCTTCTTCAAAAAGTGACAATGAAAGTTGCAATGTCTTGGCGATTTAATTTTTAACCGCGTGAAATTTGCGTAGATTGGTTGAATTTGCTTTAATAGTTGCAATCACAACATCCAACTTGCTTGAGGGACTGAGCAATAGATTCACTTCGAGAACACGCCGGTACGGTGCGGTACGTTTGATTTCGGTACGGCAACAATCTGGACGCATAATTTCGCGCATGTAAATCAGCGTTATTCAGAATTGCACAATTGCACGTTTCAAATGGTTTTTTATTTTATTTCAACAAAACGATCATGAAGCGCCAGTTAAAATCACTTGATGTGTGGAAAAGGGAGCGCAGACGTTTGAGAACAGTTTGTCTTTGATAAAGCGTTGGCCAATTTTTGAGTGGCCTAAATAATTTTTCTGATCTGAATTTATCCCATTATTTAGTCACAATAGATCCGAGAGAAACCGTAACTTCGATTGCCACAGGATTATTGTCATAAATGGAAAACGTGTTAATAACGGAAAATAACTGAGTACAAGCGAGGAACAATCATTGATGCAAAGGCATGGTCCGGGCCCCATCAATTATCACTTCCAGAGACACCACTGGATAGATTTGTGATGTGTCAGTGTGAGATGTCACGTTATATGCAACAATGTATTGTCCATTACTGATATTGCCAGTTCTGCCCCCAACAAATTCTTAGTCACCCATTTTATTTTTTCCTTATTTTAAATGTACTTTATTGTTTGCCAATGTATGGGTTTTGATGTATATCAGTATATCTACATAGGTAATTGTTTTTTCTTTTATAATGTATACTAATTACGTCTCTGTTTTATTTGGATTTTTCAAGCTTTGCAGTGGTCTGGTTTATTGCAATTGACACATACTTGGTGCTTGCATTGAGGGGAGGCAGTGGTAAACTCCAAAGTGCAAATGGCACAACTAAAAATTCACTCAACCTTTTTTCAGCTTTCTTGTAAATGACTGAATAATGTTTAGATTCACGGCTTGTCATGAAACAGAGTCAATAATAACTGTTGAGACTTTTACAGCTACAGAGACAACAGAGACATGGAATTCCCATGAGGATCAATCAATAAGGATATCAGTACATCTAAATTAAAGCAGGCATCCAGCAGTTGAACAGCATGATCATTGTTTAACGGATAAATCCTATTCTCCAGAGCACAGACCCAAAAGGGCAAAAAAGGTCCTTCTGTCCAAAAAATCTATGCATTTAAGAATGCATACATACCTGTAACCTTATTTCTCATGGAAAGTATATTTCTCCCAGAAGTGCAGGGTGTGCATATCCATTCCATTCATTTATTTGTGCTCAGGACATTTTTTTCCCTCTTCAAACACCAAGAGGAATAGAGCGTGTAAGTTCATTAATGTGGATGAAATGTTAAACACAAGGCCCCACAGATCCAGTCACATCCCATCTGAGAGCTATGCTAGCCTGAGATGAGCAGTCCTCAATGCCTTCTGACACTTGTAGGTCAGGTGCTTTGATAACTCTTTATGAGCAATATACTTTCCCTTGCCCATAGCAATTATCTACAAAGTACTATATCTTTATATATGGATCATTTGTAATGGAGAATTTAGGATATTTCAGTTCCTTGAGCATGAAACAGAAACGCACTTTAATTGTTCTGTATAGTGTTGAGTGCTAAACAGAAGGCCCAGCGTTTACAGCCTTTGGGTTAAGGAAATATTTCACAGGCTGTTCTGACAATAATGGCCCCAGTGGTTAAGTGGCGAAGTGTCACGTGCAGGCAAACAGCGTTCGATCGCTTGGCTCAATTAAAAGGGGACATTGCTGGTATTCGGTAGGAGAAGGAGGTGCTTTGGACGTCCCAGCCCCCCCCCCCCCCCCCCGCCCCACACACACACACAAGAAAAAGAAGAAATACGGTAGCTCCCATGTAAAGGACTCATAATGACCTCCAGAGGGAAATAGGGTTCCTACAATAATTCCGACTTGATGCATGTTCTTCTGTTTCTTTAGTCTATTATTACTGAGTTTTATTCTACTGGGAACCAATCATGAGCAGAGGAACATGGAGTACCCTCTTCTATTAAGCCTTATAGGTCATTAGTGAGCTATGTGTTTGATTTTGATACATACATAGTAGATTAATGTTGGATCACTTGCATCTTCACCATTGTGTAGCATTTCCACTCGTTTTTAACAGTCAGTAGTCACTTTGGAACTGAACACACTGTTGGTATTTTCAAGGTGGAATTAGATGCCATTTTTGTCTGATATGGGACTTTAACAGTCTGGGGCCTCTGTTGCTGTAATTCGCACTACATAATCCACCACACCTTTTCAACTGGAGGCAGGTCCAGGCTGCAGGGCAGTCTACTATACACACTCTGTGACTATGAAGCCACGTTGTTGTAATAAGTGCAGAGCATGGTATGGTTTGGTGTTATCCTACTCAAATAAGCAGCAGCATCTGTGAAAAAGACAACATTTAGAACGCAGTTGTTTAAAAATTTAAAAATTAAAAATAAAGATTGCGGTTTTCCTCTTTTGCCCTGAGATCATGATGTCCATCTGTTATACCCCTGGTATTACCTTCTCAAGAACTCAGACGGAGGCAGAGTGAATAAGATAAATCAATGTTTACTATTTAGCGGCAAAATAGGATCCCCGCTACAGACGAGACTCTAGTTACAGGCAAGAGCAGGATAAAGACAATTCTGTCTTGCTGGTGTGTAAGTAAGAGTACATCCCCCTGAACGGATTTACACATCATGGTGTTCACTGGAATGTTCTTGCAGACGGACGCAGCCCACGTCAAGCCGACCCTGAAGTATGCGCATACATCTCAGAGAAGACAGCTGGTTTCTTCTAATCATCTCCTGGGCTTATCTTTTTGGCGTCCCAGGCTCTCCTTGTACTCCTTTTCCTGAGAACACATAAACGTAAGAGAGAAAGAGAACATCCTGACCTTGTTAGGATCCGTCAGGTTCTAGATAAACCATATGCAATGATGCATTGGTCAGATTGACGGAAACTACATTTATGCAAGGCCTAAGTAAATGAAAAACAGGCAAGAATATACAACTAAGGTCTAAGAAAAAATGAGCAAGAGCAAGCAAGGATAAACAATTAATAATAAAACAAATAAATCAATATTAAAATGATTCCACATATCATTTCCAAAAACAATTCAAACAATGGGCTCATCATACGAGACGATAGCATTTCATTCCACCTTGTATCAGTCCATTTTAGAAGAGCTAGGGCCCAGAGATGTTAGCAGTTCTTCTGGATGGTGCTGATATATGGCTTCCTCTTTGTGGAGCAGAGTCTAAACTTATATTTGATGATGCCACAAAAAACTGTATTCATTTTCAAAGGTCTTCTGAAGTATTTATGCACCAATATGTGTCTTCCAACAGCATGTTCTTCATGTACCGCTCTCAGGTCTTGAAGGTCATGTGCATATACAAATGTTGGTACTGGGCTGGATCTTTCACAAAAGTAAATTACACTCCGGTTTCTCTGGATTCTGGGAGTGTTTTCACTGTATTATGATCAGGCTGTGGTCAAATCCCTAAATTTTGTGCAGTTCCATAATGAGAAACAATGTTCTTAAACTGTTTGAATACTTGTTCATGCTTTTGGCAAAGAGGAGAACCTTGAATTTTCTTCTTGATAAACAACCATGGCTTTTGAGCTTATTTTACTCCCAATCATGATTTAATTGCCGGTTACCTATCTGTTTACTTGTGGAATGTTCCAAAAGGGGTCTTTTTTTGTTCAAAAATATTTCACAACTTTCTCCATTCCCCAGTCCCAATATTTTAGGAACTTGCTGAAGTACGGAAATTCAGAATTTGCCATTATGTAAAGAAATCAAAACAGTTGATAAGGTGAAATTTTCAATATTTTCCTCTGTGCTGTTTAAAATGGAATGCAATAGACAATTTGCTGATCACTTAATTCTATTTTCTCTTGCATTTCACATTCTGTCCCAGTTTTTTGTGGAATAGAGATTATATTTTTTTGTCATGATTTGTTTTATAGCTTTAGGGCTCTAAAATCGTTGACCATGCGCAGGTGCAGCGAATGGGGCGAGCGCCCCCCCAACAGGGCGTATCCAGGCGTATTTTGCAATTTCGTGCCTAGTGCAAGTACTCCTCTGTCCCGCCTCTGTCCCTCCTGCCGGCAGAAGTGGCGAAGAGAGAGGATCACCGATCAAATGAGCTCCTCTCCTTACCTTTAAAGTGTTGGAATAAAGAAGCCTCTGTCCTATATCTGCATGATGCGATAATGTTGCATTTTACTTTGCTGCTTCAGGCATGTTTTCTGCTACACTAACGTCTATATTGAGCATTACGAATATGAGTTAGCTGGCTAGCTAGAGCATTCGCAAATTATTACCATTAGCACAATTGAAGTAGTTTCGTTTTGAAATTCCAGTCAGATCATTCAAACTTATGAAGTTGGAATGAAATAGGACGGTTGCTCATTTATTTCTTCTGCCTGCATCATTGGGAAGAGAAACGATGAATAGCGTGTTCCTATTATTACACCCTCTTGCTGATTAAAATTTTGGGGTCAACATGCATGGACAACAATGCAAGATACGTTACACATTCATTGTCAATATGTGATCTTAACTCAGTACGAGATCATAGCAATCAGACTGTATTCCTTTCCCCCACTAAAAACGATAAAACCTAAGTAACAATAATGGTATTTTGCACACTGGATGCGAAACAAATTTTTCGCACGATAGATTACATTCAAAGTCAATGCAAAGACCCAAAGTCCAATTTGCAAAAACCTTGCATTGACTTTGAATGTAATCAGTCGTACGAAAAATTTGCTTTGCGTGCCGTGTGAAAGCAGCTGAAGGACACATATCCACATAGCCTACACACGCATTCACGCACCCACATGCACACACACATCTCTCTCTCTCTTTGATCTGGCATCAGGACAATCGATAAAGATACTATAATTTATGTGCTGATTCAGATAGTTACATTAAATAGTGGTTGCTGTAATTATTTATTGCATTGAAATGTGCCTGACATTCTGGAAACCTGCCTGAGAGGTTTCGGTGACATGTGCACCGGTCAGCCAAATTACCACTGCACAGAAAGTAAACCAGGTTGGAGCTGGAGAGCCCTCTGTGCACTTTCGGTGGACCCTTTATCCATGAAATTGTCACTGCGTCACAATGAATATGTGACACCTCCCTCTATTACGCCGCCGCACCCATCTCGGTGCACGTCCGTCTACCAAATTGCCAAAGTGGCTGCGCACGGTGTTGCACCGCACGAAATTACCACTGTGCAGGCTGCACCGGATGAAATTGCCACTGCCTGGGCTGAGCTACTCTGTGCCACCCTGCGCTGCGCCAAGAAATTAGAGCCCTATGTCTTAATTTTTGCCAAAAAAAGGTAATATTAAATAAATAAATAAATAAACGAGCTGCTTACAATATAAATGACTGTTTGCTAAAGTGGTGGCTTCCTGAATTGAAATGAATGTGCTCCCAGAAAATATCTATTCTCTCTGACCTTTCAATGGAACAATTGCAAATGTACATTTCAATGAAAGAGTGGAAAGATGGGACTTTAGTTGACATCCCATCTTGAAATAATCCAAATGAGTTCCCTCTACAGATTAGTCTAGTCACTTCCCAAATGAAATTCTAATGAATGACACGCAAGATAGTTTTTGTAAATGTATCAGATGAAGACCTAACACATACAACATATTTCTAACATAAACCGAGCTAATGACCATATACAATATAGCCACATATTAAAGATAGATAGATTGAACATATTAAAATTACTAATCACTCAATCATAACATATATTCAAAGTCTATGAAGCTAGTGCATTACACAGTGTTTGAGCAATATCATGTTCTTTATAAATAATTTTTTACATTTTGTACTTTCCACGTTATTCTTACTGCACCAGATTCAGAAATAAACCATTTTCATCTTTCTTTTTTTTTTGAAGAAGAAGAAGCAGAATCATATCGGCTGTCCATTCAAAAAAAAAAAGAATGTTTCTATCAAAGAAATGTAGCAGCGTGCCTGTAATTTATCTGTGTGCATGTGAGTGAATAGGGGTTGATTGAAAATAAAGAGGGGCACATAATCAGGATTGATTCACTGCATGAGGACTTAAAGTGCATTATCTGGCTGCCTCTTGAGTGACTCTTATAGAGCCAACTGTGTGCTTAGATCTGCAAATGGATTCCGGTGATTGATCATCGGCATCTTCAAAAGCAGCTTGACATGTTCTCTGAATCAAACCGCAGTATGGGGAATAACAAATAACTTCATGGGTGAATACTCAAGTAAGTGAGCACACGAGAAGGTGAATTAGGAAATCCTATCTGTTAGAGCAAGGAACCCCTCTTCCAGTGTCGTTTTTCAATCCTTTTCATTCCATCTCTTCAAATAAATGAACATGCCTGAGCCTGACGACTGCTGGACGACTCCCATGTGATTCCTCATGACTAATTTGATTACGACTGAGAATGGAACACAGAGCTATGCAGTACAAAAGCGTCCTTTTAGGTAGCTGATGCTCAGGGCAGGGTTACCAGGGTCCAGCAATTTAATGAATGAAATGTCCTGTGGTTCCTCTCGTACTGAGCAGGATTACTATTCCAACAACACATCATCAGTAAGGTAAAAGCAACCTGTCTCAGGACGGTCTAAACCCAGCTCACGTTCCCTATTAGTGGGTGAATCCAACGCTTGGTGAATTCTGCTTCACAATGATAGGAAGAATCATTCATGAATCACCTGTAGTTGCCAGCATTTAGTTTAAACAGATTTATTTCTCTGGAGACCTCTCAACATGCTCAGGCCTTGTTCACTCCTGAGGTGACATGATTTGGTATGTTTGGTATCACATAAAGAAGTCCAGCTATTGCGAAAAGTTCATGCCCTCCTAATTTTTTAGGGAGGCGGGGCTTCTCTACTACCTCTGTGGTTATTTCCGCGTATACCCAGCTAACTGGTTTGGAGCCTTCTTGTGTTGAGAAGGAAGAAGGGACAGTGACCTCACAGAATGTGTGTGTGTGTGTGTGTGTGTGTGTGTGTGTGTACAAATTATGTTTATATGTCAATATGTACAGTATGTACGCATGTACAGTGCTGTGAAAAAGTATTTGCCCCCTCCTGATTTCTTTTTTTTTGCATATTTGTCACACTTAAATGTTTTAGATCATCAAACACATTTTAATATTAGACAAGGATAACCTGAGTAAATACAAAATGTAGTTTTTTGTAAATTTCATTTAAGGGAAAAAAGCAATCCAAACCTACCTGGCCCTATGTGAAAAAGTTAAAAAAAAGTGGGCCGTTCAGCCCAACATTGCTCGCCAGTTTCTTAATACTATTGTGAATACATCCTTTCAGATGATCAATGACTCAATGGAATCTAACTTTAAGTCAAGCCTGCTCTTGAAAACCCCCAAGGTCTCTGACTCAACAATATGGCCAGGGAAGCTATTCCACATCAAAAATACTCTTTGGGTGAAGAAATATTTTCGAATATCAGTGTTAAATTTACCTTTGGTCAACTTCCATTTGTGACCCCGAGTTCTACTAACAACACTTGGTTGAAGGAATCCTACATAATTCACTTTGTGGTCTTTAAATATGTTAAAGGGATTAACAATCAGATCACCCCTTAGTCTCCTTTTCCTAAGACTAAAGAGATTAAGGATCTTCAGACTCTTCTCATAGCTTTCATCTTTAATACCCAGAATTAGCTTAGTGGCTCTTCTCTGAACTTTCTCAAGAGCCTCTATATCTTTCTTAAAGTATGGTCCAAAGAACTGTACACAATACTCCAGATGTCGTCTGACCAATGTGTTGTACAAAAGAGGCATCACCTCCTTAGATTTGTCCTCAATACTTTTGGCAATGTATCCCAGCATCCGATTGGCTTTTTTAACTATAACAGCACAATGGCTAGAGCCTGTGAGGGTTTGGTCAACAATCACTCCCAGATCTTTCTCATGTGGAGCACATTCCAGTTTTTTACCTTCCATGAAGTAATCCCGTCTAATGTTTTTATTACATATATGTACAACTTTGCATTTCGCTACATTAAATTTCATCTGCCACATTTTTGCCCAATTCTGGATTCTATCCAAATCATCCTGAATCACTTCAGTGGACTCTAAACTATTTGCCAAACCCCCTAATTTAGTATCATCTGTAAATTTAACTAATCTGCTCTCAATATTCCTATCAAGGTCATTAATGTAGATGAGGAACAGCAGGGGTCCCAACACCGATCCCTGGGGGACGCCACTCCCCACCATACCTAGCTCAGATGAGATACCACTGACCACCACTCTTTGTGGTCTTTCCTGTAACCAGTTTTGAATCCACTTCAGAATACCTCCTGTAACTCCAATGGAGCTCATTGTCAAAATTAGTCTCTTATGCGGTACTGTATCAAATGCTTTCTGAAAATCCAGGTATATGATGTCATAAGCCATGTTCTAGTCATAAGTCTTGGTGGCCTCTTCAGAAAATTCCAGAAGGTTTGTCAGGCATGACCTTCCCTTACAGAAACCATGTTGGCTATCCCTCAAAATACTGTTTCGTTCAAGTCCAGCTTATCTTTTATGATAGATTCCAATATTTTGCACGCAATACATGTTAAACTGACTGGCCTGTCATTTCCTGGCTCAGTACGGTCCCCTTTCTTCTACATTGGTATTATATTGCCCTGTTTCCAATCATTTGGTTTTTCTCCAGTTTCTAAAGACCGTCTGAAGATGGCGGATAGTGGCTTCAAGATGATCTCACCAACTTCCCTGAGCACTCTAGGACATAAGCCATCAGGATCCACCGCCTTATCTGCCTTTAGTTTATGCAACTTGTCTAATTCTTCATCATCCCTAACCTCAATTTCTGCTAAAAAATTTTGAGCATTTAACATGCCCTCTGGCCGAATAAAGACCCAATCTGAGGTAAAATTCTCAACAAAGTAACTGTTTAAGCACTTTGTCTGCTCTTTGACTTTCCTTTTTCTGCAACAGTACTGAAAGAAGCGCTTAGGGTTAGTTTTTGCCCCCCTCTGCAATTTGTCTTTCATACTGTCTTCTAGCATTCCTCACCTCTTTTTTGACCACAGCCCGCATTTTGCAGTATTCAGCCTTAGTTTTCTCATTGTTATCCTTTATGTACATCTTATAAAGTTTCCTCTTCTCCCTCAAAATCCTACGAATACTTGTGGTCATCCACTGAGGATTCTGCTTTTTCAGCTTACTTTTGACACCTTTGGAATGAATTTGCATTGTAAAACAAGTAAAACCCCCTTAAATCTTTCCCACATCTCATTTACAGACTCACAGTCCAGGAGTGTCTCCCATTTCATTTCACTTAGATGAAAGTTTGCTCGCCTAAAATTGAAAATTTTTTATTTTGAAAACACCTTTTTAACTTCCCATGAAACATTAAAATTAACAGCAGAGTGATCACTTGTCCCAGGTGGCTCCAGTACCTCAACATTGCTAATTCTATCTGGGTCATTACAGAGCACTAAGTCTAAAATTGCCTTCTCTCTTGTAGGTTTATTAACCTACTGCACCAAAAAATTATCATTTATGACATCTAGAAATTCTTTTCCCCCCTACCCTGTCCTTTCACCATTTCCCAATCGATACCAGGATAATTTAAGTCTCCCATAAGAATAGTCCCTCCACCTCTACAACCTTGCATAATCCTCTTAAAAAGCATTTCATTTACTGTACTGTCCAAAGCTGGTGGTCGATAGCATACTCCTATGTTTAAACCTGCCTTGTGTTTGCCAATGAGCCTGACCCAGCTTTCTTCACAGGGCAAGGAATGTTCAATTTCGGGAATTTCCTGTACGTTTATGTGTTCATCTATCTTTCCTAAAGAGCTTATAATCTTCGATATTATTTTCATCTCCATCCTCTTCACTAAGCCATGTCTCTGTAATCCCAACTATGTCATAGCCTTCACAAATCATAACGGCCTCAAGTTATGGAAATTTATTTTTTATGCTTCTTGCATTTAAATAAATACATTTCAAGTTATTACTAATACTCTTCCCCATTGATTTCCCATGTGGCCGCTGCTTCAAGCCCCCCACAACGTTTTGTTGCTTTAAAAATACACGACCTGACAAAAGTATTAGGACGATCCTCATTCTCACTCAACCTTTGATGTACGTGCTATATTACACATGTGAGCGTTGTAGGAATTTAATGGTGTCCTAAAATGTACATGTAAACATCACAGAACATTATTTGAACATTTGGGGATGCTACAGATATACAAATTGGCATATTTTTTCTCTGCATAAAAAAACTCTCACTTTGGGTCTGTAATAAATAAGAGATATTATAATAAATAGTGCTTGCAAGATGGTAATCTTCAAATTAACAAGTTTGGAATTGTGTCTTTGTTATAATGGAAGACCATGGCTACTATTAGTTCAATCAATATGATCAGGTGTGGCACATAGGGTGATTTTGATTCTCTATAAAAGGAGGGTCAAGACTTAGAATAATTCAGTTTGGTGTATCCAAAATGGGGTCTGTATTTTTATTTGAATAAACAACTATTTCCAAATATGACACATTCACTATTTTCAACTGCACTGTAAGAAAATCACACACATAAATAGTGACGTCCTAATACTTTTGTCAGGTAGTGTACATCATCAATAGTGCATTTAAAGCTGTCAGCTTCTATCAGGGCAGTCTGAATTTCCCAATCTGTGACACTCATTAACCTCCCTGCCCCACAAATCCGCGGTTTAAATAATCCAACATACTCCGACCCAGTGCAAAGGTACCCCTCCGGTTCAGGTGCAGCCCGTCAGGCTTGAACAGGTCACCCCTGTCCACAAAAAGTTCCAGTGCCCCATAAACCTGTACCCCTCCTTCCTACACCAGGTTCGTAGCCACATGTTAAACCTCCAGATAAAATTCTGATTTCCTCTGCTTGCACGTGGTACCAGTAGAATCCCGAAGAACACTATCGTTGAGGATCTGCTCCTAAGCTTCTCAGCTAATTCCACAAATTTGCCATGCAGAACCTCAAACCTACCCTTACTTATGTCATTTGTCCTAACATGGACCTTGACAACTGGATCCCTCCCCACTCTGGCCAGGAGCTTGTCCGCACGCTCCAGGAGGTCTCCTACCTGGGCACCAGGCAGGCAAAACACCGTACAAAACTCCTTGTCGCGCAAACAGACTAAGCTATCTATTCCTCTAAGTATTGAGTCCCCCACTATCACTAACTCTCTTTTCTGAGGGGTAGAGGCCAACAGGGTGCCCTGCTTCTCATCAGTCTGCTCACTCTCAGGGTCAGGGGCCAATTCAAGTTCCTGTAAGGGCCGGAATCGGTTGGACACCTTAACCACTGGAGGAGCTGTCACTGTACGGCGTGCACGCCCTTTCCTGCGCTGTCAACCTACCCAACTTTCTCTCCCTGCCTGCTCTGGGATCCCTGTACCACCCGGCTTTGGCATACACATCGTTTCTCTAAACAACATGCTACTTAGTTCCGCTAGGAATTGTACTGATTGCGAACTATGTTGCGTCGCCAACTGGCCCTGAAGATCAAGGATCTTGCTCTCCAGATGCTCAATTAGCTGGCACCAGTGGCAGACAAACCTACCCTGGAAATCTCTTTCCAAAAGTGCGATCATCCTGCAACCGTCACATAGTTTTGGCCACATTTTGAACCCCCTACCTAATGACCTCACTTACCCTAGATAAAAGAAAATTACTAATGCCAAGACAGAAGCTGAGGAACCGCAATTTATTAATTTATTAACCTAAGAAGCCCTAAGCAGCAGTCACAATAGAAACCGTGGGGAAACTATGTAAGTGGATTATAAGCCTCTTTTAACAGGGGCTTAGTTTCAGTTAACAGTAGGTACGTTACTATCAGCGCATCAGCCGCCACAATATTGGTTCACATAGCACGTTGCGTAATTTCCCGAAATGGCAGAAGTATACCCGTCAAAAACTTCTTTTATTGGCAAAAGGAGGGGAATTCCCGGAAATCCCGTAGATAAAAATGACCCCGAATTCCCCTTGTTACCTTGTTTTCAATTTCCGATTTCCCAGATGGCTGCCTGAGCGCTTCAAAGTTTGAGGTGACAAAAACACCCTTCAATTTTATAGAAGCTAAGTAGGAATTCTAATAGAAACTGCACAGACTATTAGATTAAGTACTCAAGATTCAACAGACAAAAAATTATGAGACTTGGAGCGCCAGCAGTCTTCTGTCGTGTTTCTTCCGTCAGCAAAAAAAAAACTGTCTGTAGAAAAAATTCCAGAAATGGCGCCCCCATTGAGGGTTGCACAGCGAAATTCAATTCTCTTTTCATTCATCATTATGGAATAGGCAGATAATATTCCAATGAACAGTATCTGAAAGTTTCATAGGAATATCTAAAGAATTGAGAAAGTTATAGCATTTTATGCAAACCATGTTGTCGGTCACAGATTTCTCCCTTTTTCTATAGAAACTAAGGACATTGTATACCCCACATTAGCCAATTTCCAAGTTAAATAACTTTGTCATTTCTTAACTTATCACGTTGATCTTGGTGCCATTGTTTATTTCAAGCTCTTTCAGGATAAATAATTCATTTCAGTATAGAACCATTTGGAAAATTTTTGTTACATACCTACTAACAGAAATGAAATACCAAATTGAGCCAAACTCTATATGTCATAAGCACTCCTAATAAGATAACTTGAGTTTATCTAGTCCCAGTACTATCAATATACTATCCTAAAAATATCTCAGGGCTTAGCTGAGAACCCAGATAAAACAGAATGGCTACAACGCCCAGGAGAAACTAGAGGAGGGAGGCGGAGCACTCCGGCAAAACTTACCGTTTAAATTCCAACCTAATTGAATGGATGACTTAAGTAACTGCTGCCCTACTAACTTAAAACTAAATCTCAGATCCCCAGCCAAAAATGCAAACAGTACTTATCTAGCTAGCTAGCCACAAATACAACCAAGGGTAACTGAGAAAAGATTAAGAGGCCCAGTTCCCTTTAATTAAAACGAACCAAATAAACAAGTCGTTTACTATGTGAGGGAACTAAACACGGTACCTTCCCCAACAAGCTGTCCTAAGCACTCAAACAAGCAGTTAAACTTTAATCAGCTGATCAAGGCACAGCAACCGGAGGAAAATACAAAGGTAGGGTAATTTACAATCAGTTTAATCAGAAGAACCCTTTGGTAACTTAATAATAAAGAAGACAAAAACCCCAGTTCGCGTTAATATTCAAGCTTGGCAATGCGTTTATGCGGTAATGTGGCCAGGATAGAGAACGAAGGGGACTAAAAAACCCAGGTAAACGTCAATATTTATTGGCTATAAGACTGTATGAAACGCAAGCCGGGTTATAGTTTGATATCCAGGTAATTTGATAATATTCTTGGCGTTGAGAGCTTGCTGGGGTTCGTTAGCTAAATCAGCTACAGAAAAACCAGGCGACAGTACCTCAGTCCTTGAAAACAACTGTTTTACTTAGTATATTGCACAATTCCCTTAGACAATTATTTAGCGTTTAATTTATTCTATAAATTTAGCGTTTAAATTTATTTTACTTTACCTTACTTTGCTCTACTCCCAGGAGACTGAAACCCCCCAGAGTGATCACCAACGAACAGCGCCACAGCACAGCCAAGAGGTCAGCAACAGCAACAGCCACCAAGCAACAACTTGGAACCTGTCTGACAACGTGAAATAGGCTAAAAGATCTCAAGAAGCAACACATCATGTTGCGATCAAGAACACATGAGAAACAAAATCATTGACACCTATCAGTCTGGAAAGGGTTGCAAAACCATTTCTAAGGCTTTGGGACTCCGGCAAATCACGATGAGAGCCATTACTCTTAAATGGAGAAAACACTGGTGAACCTTCTCAGGAGCTGGCCTACCAAAATTACCAAAAGAACTGCAGGCCTCACTTGCCTCAGTTAAAGTCAGTGTTCAAGAATCAACAATAACAAAGAGACTGGACAAAAGTGGCATCCATGGGAGAGTTCCAAGGTGAAAACCAGTGCTGACCAAAAAAAAAAGACACAAACAAAAGTCTCGTCTCACATTTGCCAAAAAAACATCTTAATGATCGCCAAGATTTTTGGGAAAATATTTTGTGGACTGACAAGGCAAAAGTTGAACTTTTTGGAAGGTGTGCATCCCATCACATCTGGCATAAAACTGACACAGCATTTCAAAAAAAGAAAATCATACTAAGTCAAACAGGGTGGTGGTAGTGTGATGGTCTGGGGACACTTTGGGGACACTTTCAGGACCTGCACGACTTGACGTAATTGATGGAACCATGAATTCTGCTCTCAACCAGAAAATCCAGAAGGAGAATGTCAAACTATTAGTTCATGACCTCAAGCTCAAGCACACTTGGGTTGTGCAGCAGGACAATGATCTGAAACACACTAGCAAGTCCACCTCTGAATGGCTTAAAAAAGACCAAAATGAAGGTAGGGTAGTGGCCTGGTCAAAGTCCGGAATTAAATCCGATTGAGATGCTGTGGCCTGACCTTAAACAGGCCATTCATGCTCAAAAACCCTCCAATGTGGCTGAATTAAAACTATTCTGCAAAGACGATTGGGTTAAAATTCCTTCACAGCAATGTAAAAGTCTCATTGCCAGTTATTGCTGCAGTTATTAGGTTTAGGGGGCAATGACTTTTTCACACAGAGTCAAGTAGGTTTGGATAGCTTTTTCTCTCAGTAAATGAAATCATCATTTAAAAACTGCATTCTGTATTTACTCTGGTTATCTTTGTCAAAAAATTAAATTTGTTTGATGATCTGAAACATTTAAGTGTGACAAATATGCAAAAAAAATTAGAAATCAGGAAGGGGGCAAATACTTTTTCACAGCACTGTATGTTCTTCCTTCATTGTCTCAACAACTCTTATTCCAACTGACTTCACACGAGGCCAGCGTATTGCTATGAGCCCAAGAAAGCGCGGTGTTGAATGTGGAGTTGTTTGGCTGAGCAGCTCTCCAAAAAACTGTAAGAAACATTGGCGCAGGCCAAGCCATCGGCCCGTTCTGAACAGACGAGTTTTGAACGGGCCCTGCACGTGTAAGGTGTAATGAGGCAAGTCGATATCATTTGTAGCGCTATGAGTGCTGATGGTTTTGAAAGGCTATAGAATGACTGCTGTGCGGCAGCCTTAAGGTTCTGGAGGCACTGAACTGTGTGACACCGGCGCAAGCAACCTTCGTTGCAAGGCTATGCAAGAGCGAAAGAGCTCTGTCTCGACAAGCGTACCTTTCAGATATTTTTTTCTCCTTTTCAAGTCACCAGCTGCTCATACCCGTCAATAGTATCAAAGTGCGATGAGTCCTCCGCTAACTGCTAAATCACAGCGAGCACACAATAACAGAGCCGGTGCAAGGACGCAGTTATCACATGAAACCTATTTTACATTAAGAACGGCTTTACGATCTTTCAACCTCACCCTCTGAAAATCATGACCGCCCAAAGGACAGGAGCTCACTGCTCCACCCCACTTCTTAATCCTTTGACATCAACACAAACTAGAGAGAAAATTAAATGCCAGTTTCTGTCATGTCAATGCGTGATGAAAGAAAAATTTACCAATGATAATATGCATGTGGTAGGGTGCAGTATTCTACATTTTTCATCCTGTCAGTTCAAATATATGTTCTTCTCTCTGTAGCCGGACACACTGTGAATTATGATTTCTCCGAAATGGTTCCTTGAATTGAAATAAAGGTGAATGAATAAAATTTTGTAAAACGTCTCCTCTGAATCAAATGTGATGAATGGGATAGAGATTCATATGAGCTGGACAAGGATCTTATGCAAAGGCATTATTAAAGACAAATTTAATCAAATGGACTAAGTAGTTACCAAGATTTACTCTTTTCATTTTGGACATGTCATTTTCGAGCCAGAGGCTCAAGGGCTCAAGAGAACACATTGAAGCAGTCAGTACCATAAAAAACTCAACAGCTGTTTGTAAGTTCACCTCAAAGTTATACATGTAGTTTGCAGCTATGCAAGGTACATACCTGTCTTCCAAATTAAGTAAAAGGACCAGAGTTGTGCAGTCAGGGGCAGCAAGGTTAGCACTGCTAGCCTTGTCAAAAATGAAAATGATATATATTTTTTTTTCATCATAATTAAAGCATTTATGAAATGTGTCTGGAGTCAATTACTTGTTCTGTATGCAACTTTATCCAGAAAACAAATGGCTATATTTTGTGCAGCTGAGCAGAAATTTCCTGTGTCCTATCAATGCATCACAGCTCCTTTCCTCTGCTGGGGCTGGCAGTAGTTGCATTGCTAATCTTAAATTGAAGCTGGACGCTGCTATTGGGGTTACAACTTTGAGTGACCGTGTCATCTTCCAATCCAATGTTGATGTGTTATTGGCTGAACGCCCAGGGCTACCAGAGTTTCTTGTGCTGGCCTTGGCGTTGTCATTCAAATAAGCTAGAGTGATTGGCCCATGAGCAGCCATTTGATTAAATGGAGCAATGGCAGCGATGGCAATGGCAATTTCAACAAATACTTTTTTCATTCATAAGGAAAAGATATCAGCTACAATGTGCATGTTGTGATTCTGGTCTTTGCCATGCCATGCCCCGTGTTTTTTTCCCATGCTCATGTTTAAGTTCTGTGCCTGGATTAGTGCCATGTTTTTGACTGACCCATGTGTTTAGTGACCTCTGCTTATGTCTGACCATCCTTTGATTATGTATTGTGTTTTGATATTCAGATTTCCATGTTTTATTATTTTCCATGTTTTAGTTTATTCATAGTTATCATGCCATGTTTCATTTCCATGCTTTGTTTTCAGTTCCATGCATTGCACCTCTTTCTCCCCCGTCTTGTCTTGAGTGCTGTATTTGCTCACGGTCCCTTGTCTAGCGTGCTAGGGTGATTTATTGGTTTCTGGGTTTCAATCTTCTTTCATTATCTCATGTTCTTCCTTCCTCTTACTTTTGCTATCTTACTAACACATAGTAACAGTTTGTTATTTTTGCTAATTACTAACCAACACTAACCTTGTATGTTTTGACTAACTTACTAACAAGCACTCGGGATTGTATAGTTGCACTTACTAATTGACTAACGATCTCTCAGCATTCGCCCTATTCTAGTCTCCGCCTCTTGCCTTTCCCTAATTATCTCTGCTGCGATTTCTGTGGGTCTTCCACAAACTGCTTTGTGCTTTCCTGAGTAATACTGAGTTGCACTACAAAAAATGAAATGATAAAAGTACTAGGTAAGATGAATTTACTTATTTAAAGACTTAAAACACTTATTTCAATCACCAAAAAAATGTTTCTTGTTTTGAGGTAATTTTTACTGGCTTGCCAATGAGGTAAGTAAATTTCGCTTGTCAAGTTAAATAGTAACTTGTTTGAAATAGTAACTTGGTCTGACTAAGAAAAATGGTGAGAGAAATAAGTGTTTTAAGTCTTTAAATTAGCAAATTAATCTTACCGAGTATTTTTATCTTATCATTTTTTTGCAGTGTGTACTGTATTTCTTGTCTGAAAGACTGCAAAGAACATGATCCAGTTTTATGCTAATTCCTGTCACATCTTTAACTGATGCCATTTGCCATACTTAAATATCAGCAGCAAAAGCTGTTTACCACAGCTACTTGAATTCCATAACCTAAGTAGGGAAACGAAGACCATACCTCATCGCTCAGCACAATTTCCCATCCAAGCCTATATGGATGTGTCTAACCCTGTCTCCTGTCTTTCTCTGCCCGCCCTCTCTTTCAGCTGAAGAGCTGCAGGCGATTCAATAAAAGCCTCCCTACAATGAGACAGAGGACACTCACCCTACACCCTGAGTCTTAACTCCCTAAGCTGTGCAAGCCTTTCCCTGTTCTTTACTTTTAATAAACTGGACAATAAGCTTCCAAATTATGTGGTCTTCGGTTGTGAAAAAGTGAAAGTGCAGTGTTTGAATGCGATCACCTCAATTTTTATTGTTGCCGTTTTTAATGTTTTTTTGATTTCTCCTGCTGAATCGAGCCAACAATTTATTTTTTTCTCTTCTTCACGCAATTGGAGAAATCGTACATTTGTTCACAACTTCCCCATCGATTGGAGCATCCCCACGCAGCACTGCAAACCATGGTCGAGATTATATACAAGAACAACATGGGGGAGAGGGCACAGACAAACTGCTTCACATGCTATTCATGTTTCTGAGTTTATTGAAGATTTCTTTTTCTTGAAGTATTTTCAGTACATACAGTGCCGTGAAAAAGTATTTGCCCCCTTCCTGATTTCTTACTTTTTTGCGCATTTCTCACACTTAAATGTTTCAGATCATCAAACAAATTTTAATCTAAAAAAAGTATCCCGAGTAAATAGAAAATGCAGTTTTGAAATGATGATTTCATTTATTAAGGGGAAAAAGCTACCCAAACCTACCTGGCCCTATGTGAAAAAATAATTGCCCCCCTTGTTAAATCATGAATGTTAATCTGTGATTAACCACATTTATGAGTCCAATTTCACTAGTAATCATGTTCCTGGCAAATAGACCCGTTTGCAAAAGCGAGTTAGGGCGATATTTCAATTTAACTTAGTTAACGGGTCCCCAAGCATGAAAAATCACTGAGGTGCTTGATCACCATGTGGTCACGAGAGACGCTGTGACCACATTCAAGATGGCCGCCATCAGCCACGATGAAAATTTTACTTTTTTCATTTTTATTGCACATGAACATGCAATACTTCTTTTTCAACAGATTTTGACATGAGGAATCAATTTCTCACATTGTTTAGGCCATTTGGGGTGCCCCTGACCTTAAATACTCAGAAAACGGTCATTTTGATACTTTTATGAGTAGTTATAAATATCGGAAATTGACCGCGTTTATTTTTTAACATCCAATAGCTCCTATCCAACTAATTTTAGTAAAAAAAAAATCTATTTTTGATATTGTTCGGTCAATTCAGGGTTTATTCTGGCTTAGAAATTATCCTAAAGTAGTTAAGTTTCAATAGCTCACATGATATAATGATACAACCACAGATACAAACAATAAAACATGTACAAACAAACAGCAGATATCATTTTTCTCATTTTAAATAGCACCAGAACTCTGAACACACATAATCAAAGTATTATTTGTTCTGGATCTGAAATTATTGCTAAAAGTTTGACTCGGGATAATTGACATTTTCAGGAACTAAAAGTAAGAAAGCAATAAAACTATACATAAATAATGTTCAGTCTCATAAAAAAATAGTGTGATAATTTCACTATTTTCAGTACTTGTCATATCTTTCTCATATCACATACTTAACCACTGTGATCTACGTTGGATATGATGTTATTCTAGATTATCTAAGATGAATGTCATTTCCAGCAATTAAAAGTATACAAATATGACTATAACTAACAACATTTAAGAAATAAAATAAATAATATGTCCTTATAGAGACCACACCTCAGTCTTTCTGAGGCACGTTTTTACAGGACAAGTTTTCTGACTTTCCATGGCAAAAGATTACACACAAAATTCCAGAGGACCGACATACACAGCTTCGAGTATCACACTTGCCAACACACTTGCATATTTTTAGAAGATTCTGTGGGAGCGGATTCAGATATTTTGATTGAAAGAGTGCACCAAATTGTTGCTCCCAACCAAGTTCCAATGGCTCTAGTTATGGGTTACATTCCTTGAATCCTGAGAGTAGGCAACAAGCCCTGTGAACAAAAAAAGCTCCTCTGCGGATGTGCCCTTTGATCACACTGCTTGTAGGTGGTAGAGCATAAATTCCAGCACTGGCACTTGCAAACATCTTCACTCTCAACTGGTCGAATGTCTCAGCTGTTGTAGTGGATCGAGCCCTTGCCCAGACATGTACCAGATATTTCTCCGCTAGTGCCATATCTTGCTCTGAAAAAACAGTTGACTATCCAAAGTGTGACAGATACTATATTGTAATAGAAAAAAAGAGCGTTCTCCGCGCTTCTGCCAATTAAGTCAATCCAGATAATCCGGTGCAACCAGGACAGGACCAAAACAATATGAAGTAAAAAGAATGCCGGTGCAGCACTGATATCTGCTAAATTCTCACTTTTATTGAAAAAGGTACATAACAATAGTGACTAATGTTTCGATGTAGACCCTACATCTTCAATACTATAGTATTAGTATAGATAGTATAGTATAGATAGTATAAATACTATATTGTGTCAGATACTATATTGGTTCACAAGCTATCGCTGCATGTTTGGTTCCAACTTTACTCATACAATCATCTTCAGTCAATACATGAGCTTTGATCAAAGTCTTGGACAGTGGTTCTCCAAGTTGAATAACTGCTTGATGCAGTGGAAGCATGCGCCTTTTCTCACCTGTACCATATTCCTGCCACATTTCCTCCAACCCCAGTGTTTGCAGGTATGGGGTGTAGTGCAGAAGCAATGCAGACGTGTCTGTGTCATTGGAGATCATGACAACTCTCTTGCACTTTTTAACACAAACAGCCCACTCCACATGAACAACTAGTCTGGCGTCTGCCTCCTCAATCCAATTCAACAAGTCAGAGATTACTTCTCCACCTGCTGCAACTGCTAGAAACCTCATCATCGAAGACAACGGAGCAGGTAATGAGAGTTGCATCACTGTAGGCTTGACTGGAAATTGTATCCCGAACCAACTGCTGAATATTTCACTTGTTATGATGCGAAGCCCAGAACTTGTCAAGTTGCTGAGTGATTGTTGTGTCTCTGTTCATCATGTCTTGATTTTTCAGTTTGATAGCAAGATCACCAGCATTGATATCAGATGAGAAGAAAATTTCTGGTTCATTCACCCTGTTGTTTGAAGATATTGTGACTGATTTTCCATAATGAGAGATAATAAGCTGCTTCATATCACGGTTTTGGAAAGTACTTGTAAGCACCTCACCCTCATTCAACAAACTTGAAGCAAATTCTACAATGTCACTCATTGCACAACAGTCTCCTCTTGCCAATAGTTGGTCTACGAAGGGTACAGCTCGAGTGAATAGGACACGTTTGATGTTAGAGATGACAAGTTTCTCCTGTACTTCTGGCTTCATGTCACGTTCATATTTACGGATATAGGTCTGAAGGCAGAGATGGGGGCAATAAAGGTCGGCAGAGACAACTGATTTAATGGAATCATCTACATCTTCCTTCTGTCTGTCAACAATTCGTGTGAAAACTTCATCTTTGTTGTGCTTGACAGCATCAATGAATTTCTTAGCACTGTCATACTCACTTATTCTGCATTTGATGCGGCACTTCTTATGTGTGATATTTGCACATATAGCACAAGGTAATTCTTCTGGATTTTTGTCAGAACTTGGAGGTGCACAAGGTACCACAGTTCTACGTAGGATTTTTGGCAACACACCACATTTGGAAGCATCTTCTGTTTCACATGCCATAGTTTCTTCAGTTTTGGAATGTTTTTCCTCAATAGATTTCAGTTTACCAGAATGTGTGTAAGACTTGTAGCATTTGTTGGTGTTATGGTAGACAAATAAGCTAGAAGCATTATTATTATTATCATCATCATAACAATCGTCATCATCTACAACGTCCCTTGTTATACTTCTTATCCGTTTTGCAACAACATCATTACGAATTTTAGCTGCTCGTTTCATTTCTGTACGACCTGTCTTTTCACTTGTTACAGGTGATTTGTCATCTTTTTGGCAGATTATGCAAGTCTGTGGATTGAAATTATCATCCTCATTAGGCAAGGGGACCAAATTCATGCTTGAGGGGCCAGGTGTTATGGTATGTGCCATTATGATCAACTTCTATGATATTCATTCAAAAACTTGAGAACTTATACCTGCAAAAACAACAGTCACATTGAAAATGAATGTCGGCACAAATATTCAATTATACTTATTACTCACACAATTTTCCACTCAAGTCAGTAACTGATAGACTTGTCCAGGTGGCCATCAGAACAGCATGCGATCTATAGCTACTTATTTTACGCCACAAAATAGATTTCTGATACTAAAATTACTTCAATGGGAGCTACTGCATGTTTATGAACAACAAAAATAAAAGTGGTCAATTTCTGATATCTATAACTACGCATAAAAGTATCAAAATGACAGTTTTCTCAGTATTTAAAGGCCAGGGGCACCCCAAATGGCCTAAACAATGTCCGAAATCGATTCCTCATGTCAAAATCTGTTGTAAAGGGGTATTGCACATTCGTGTGCAATAAAAATGAAAAAAAGTAAAATTTTCATCGTGGCTAATAGCGGCCAATATTGAATGTGGACACAGAGTCTCTCGTGACCACATGGTGATCAAGCACCTTGGTAATTTTTCATGCTTGGGGACCAATTAACTAAGTAAAATTGAAATATCGCCCTAACTCTCTTTTGCAAACAGGTCTATTTGCCAGGAACATGATTATAGCCACACCTAGGCCTGATTACTGCCAAAACTGTTGAATCAAGAAGTCACTTAAATATAACCTGTTTGACAAAGTGAAGCAGGCTAAAGGCTCTCAAAAAGCATTATGTCATGCTGGGAACTAAAGAAATTTAAGAACAGATGAGACTCAAAGAAATTGACATCTATCAGTCTGGAAAGGGTGGCAAAGCCATTTCTAACACTTGGGGACTCCGGCGAATCACGGTGAAAGCCATTATCCACAAATGGAGAAAACTTGGAACAGTGGTGAACCTTCCCAGGAGTGGCCGGCCTACCAGAATTACCATAAGCGCTTCGACGACTCATCCAGGAAGTCACAAAAGAAGAACCCAGAACAACATCTAAAGACCTGCAGGCCTCATTTGCCTCATTTAAAGTCAGTATTCATGATTCAACAGTAAGAAAGAGACTGGGCAAAAATGACATCCATGGGAGAGTTCCAAGGCGAAAACTACTGCTGACCGAAAAGAACACAAGGGCTCATCTCATATTTGCCAAAAAACATCTTGATGATCCCCAAGACTTTTGGGAAAATATTCTGTGGACTGACGAGACAAAAGTTTAACTTTTTGGAAGGTGTGCATCCTGTAACATCAAGCATAAAACATATCATTTCATAAGAAGAACATCATACCAAAAGTCAAACATGGTGGTGGTAGTGTGATGGTTTGGGGCTGCTTTGCTGCCCCTGGACCTGGATGACTTGTCGTGATTAATGGAGCTATGATTCTGCTCTCTACCAGAAAATCCTGAAGGAGAATGTCCAACCATCAGTTGGTGACCTCAAGCTTAAGCGCACTTGGGTTAAGCAGCAGGACAATGATCCGAAACACAATAGCAAGTCCACGTCTGAATGGCTTAAAAAAAAAACAAATTGAAGGTTTTGGAGAGGCCCAAGCAAAGTCCGGACTTAAATCCAATTGTGATGCTGTGCCATGACCTTAAACAGGCAGTTCATGCTCAAAAACCCTCCAATGTGCCTGAATTAAAACATTCTGCAAAGAAGAGTGGGCCACAATTCCTCCATAGCGATGTGAAAGACTCATTGCCAGTTATCGCAAACACTTGCTTGCAGTTGTTGTTGCAGAGGGTGGGCACAACCAGTAATTAGGTTTAGGGGACAATTAATTTTTCACACCAGGCCAGGTAGGTTTGGATAGCTTTTTCCCTTTAATAAATTAAATCATCATTTAAAACCTGCATTTTGTATTTACTCGGATTGTTTTTGTCTCATATAAAAATTTATTTGCTGATCTGAAACATTTGTGTGACAAATCTGGAAAAAAAATAAGAAATCAGGAAGGGGGCAAATACTTTTTTCACGGCACTGTAAGTGCAAAATAAAAAGACATACATAAAAAGTATGTGTATAACAAGATAAATTTGTTTTTAAGGTGTCTTGTTACGTCTGAATGTAGTGTTTAATGAGCCCCTCCTAAAAATATTACTGTACATGCAAGCCTAGAGAAACCTTCTTCATGCAAAACAGTTAATGAAAAATTTGTTTTGAACTAATAACTAAACACCAATACATAAGTGCAGACGTGCATTAACATTGAACATTATGCAGCTTTTAATAATGCAGGGACTAATTGTGCTGTCAGTTAATAGTCATTTGTCAGTCCTCCGTCCTTTCTGAAAGTCATGAAGTTTACATCAGTCATTACTGAATTGATAACGTAGATCCTCCATTTTCGTGGGATTATTGAAACCCCAAACAAATAAAGAATTGGTAGAGAATTAAACTGAAACGTTCCTCCCCCTCCCTCTGCATAATAAACATTAGGGATTAAACAAGCATTGTAGTCAAAAGCAAAAACAAACCAAGAATTCAAGCCAATCGACAACAGGAACACGCTCTTTAAAATGACTAAAACACGTTTTAGTCATTTTAATTATTTTAATAACTCGAAGGCACTAAAACCATGACGCTATTTTTTTGACTAGTACGCAATTACCGAGGATCGCGGAAACCAGATTTTACGAGATTTCAGTCGCAGAGCGTACTTGAACTACTCCGGATCTAGCTTCACCCCTTTTTTTCGCGCAAAACAGATGTATGGCAATTAGCCTGTGCTCACTCATGCATGATAAGTTGAGTTCGTGCAATTGCACAAAAAAAAAGCACTGAACCATTTCCTATCAACCCATGTAAAAGGATTCTCAAAAAATCACAGAATATTAACTTTAGGGCAATTTTTCAAAGTGGGACATTTTTTTTTTCTGATAAACCCTATATATACACCCAATGGTCTCAGCCCAAGCAGAATGATCACTGAGGAAAAGTGCCACAGTACACCCAAGAGGTCAGCAATGGCAACTGCAACAGCCTAGTCAGTAATTGGCATCGTTTTCCTCTATCATAGGGATGGGCAAGGAGGGCCGTATCTGTCCCTGGTTTTCACACCAACTTCTGGGCTTTAATTAGTTGATTATCTAAATTAGCCAAACTATTCATGAAATCTGACATTTATGGAGCATTTCTTTAAATCATCATTAATAACCACCAAAGACTGTTCTTCTCTCCCTACATAAAACATTTTTCTTTGATCAAACCTTCGCACAAATCTATGTGTATGCAACCAATTACCTCAATTAGTCAGGGTAATTGATAGAAATAACTAGAGTGTTCAGGTGAACACGTGTTGCCTGCGAAGCAGTGTGACTACCAACTGAAAGTGTGACTACCGGACAGACAGACAGACAGACGGACGGACGGACAGACAGACAGTGATCCCTATGTGCCGCTATGCTTCGCCGGTGACACAAAAACCAGCATCCACACCGGCCCCCCAGGACCGGAGCTGCCCATCTCTGCTCTATCATCTCAAACAAATTACTGTACACGGAATGTGTTTTCGTATTTTGTTGCTTCTGCGAGGTTTAAAGCACCAGTTAATTCAGAATGTCCGGATACTCGACATCTGGAAAACCAGTTACATCTTCGCTAAAATCGGACTTTTTTAGTGTTATGTATGGGTCGAATCCACTGAGAGACACCTATTCTAGACATCTTGCTCTTGAGGGGTCCGTAAGACCGAAGTGATGCTCGGAAAAAACACTAATATCATTGATCAGCGACGCATAGCTGAAGCCATTCTGTTTCATTGTATACCTCCACCATGGCGAACGCCGGTACCGCTGCACTGTTCAGTCACGTGATTGAAAGTGAAGAATTGAATTAGGTTGAGCAGAGAAATTTTATCGGGAAAAGATGCTGTTTTGGAAATCTTCTCTTCATGAAAATAAAGTATCTTCCTGTCCAAATCCTCTTGTTTGATCTGAGTGTGATTTTATTCAGCTGAAGAGAGAACACCAAAACATTAAAAGATGCTACAGGGTCACTCCGCCCCCTGCTGGGGAGCACAGCTTTACACACGATCAACGCAACCTGCTTATTATTCTTTTTTATTCAACTGTTAACAAGCAGCACCTGTTAAGGGTGGAGTGCTCTCGGAGTGAACCTTTACTTTACTCAGTTCTCAATTACTTTCATAATTAACAAAAGGTTCACTCTGAGAGCGCTCCACACTTAACAGGTGCTGCTTGTTCTCTCCGATTAAGTAAGACGGCAATCATGCATCTGGACGCTTATATGCTGTATTTAAATCAACGTTATTCAAAATTGCAAACCTGTCTACCCTCACGCAAGTAGCCCATTTCTGTACTGAATTAACCCAATGATTTCATTGCTGTTAGATCGCATATGGAGAGAGACCGTGTCTTCAGTTGCCAGTCACGATAATTGGAAAACGCGTCAATAAAGGAAGATGATCGAGAACTAGCCAGGACTAACTGTTGTCATAAAGCACATGTCTGTATCCCCCCCAGTTCCTAGTTCTATCTGCGCCCCTGGTTCTAGCTATTTATAACATACTGTCAATTCCCTTATTAATGTAAGACGTGTCTGCCCTTCACAAATTCTTCTCGCTTCTGACATCAATGATTACAGCAGAGCACTAGGGGAGATCGGGGTTACTTAGGTCATGGGGTTAGGTTTGTCACCCCAGTTTTTTCCATTGGAAACGCACTGATGGGAAAACGAAAATTTACAAATTATGTGACATCCCAGTGATGTTCTCTTGGAAAGAAGAAGTAAGTGTCATGTAAGTGTTTTCTGGCTACATAACTGAATTTTGTCCCAAATTCCAAACTTTGAGTTTCTGAAAGAAATGCGTCTAGTTTCTTTGAAGACAAAGATTTCCACTGTGTTTTTTACTGTTTCATAAACGTATGTAATTAGAGTTATTAACAACACATAAGATAAAGGCCTGCTGCGATCATGAGATATGCCGCCTGATATCCAAAATGGGAGCACGGGGCTACACTGGCCAAGCAGCATGGGATTAGTTTGTCAGGGTGCTGAGGTTGCACCACTTGTAGGTCATGTGTTTGGTCTATATTAAAATATTCCAAAGTCAAATATAGGAGCCGATTTATTGTTTTTCAGACACCTACAGGGTCTTAATAATCCTAATATTTGCATTTATTTTATGTTTATGATAGAGGACCTATTAGGGCCATTGTTTGGATGACTCAAGTATGGTTTTGTAAGGGGTTTGCTCCTTGCAGCCCCTCCCCTTTCTCATTCTTTCACCTCCATCTTAATGGGCCACAGGTGGGGCCCATTAAAGTGGAGGGGTTGGCAGAGTATTTAGGGTTGGCAGGTGCCAGCCATGGGGCCTCTGCATTTCATTCCATTCCTTTGTCAGTGGGAATGTTTGCTGCTCCTCTTTGGTACCGTGGTCCTTACTGATCATCCAAAGGTGGAGTGGAGTGGGTCCAATGCTTCTCATGCAAAGGGTGGGCACATGAGGACTGTGCAAATGTCAGTGAGCTTGCCTACAATATGTCATAACTGAAACTCTCATGGTGATTATGCATAAATCATAGCTTGTGTTGGTTCATTGTAAAAGTAAAACAGGTCTCACCATTTCTGTTATGAGAATATTGGACTGTCTTTTTCAGCTTCGGCAGATTGCCAACTATGACAATTTTACCCCACCCATCTGACAAAGTAACCCCGGGTGTGGGGTTACTTCAACATGTTTGTGACATATGGAAAATTGAATATTGTGACAAAAATATAGGTTATATTGAGATTGCATCAATACAAATTTTGTAGGCGACATTCTGCACTACACATAGACCATTAAGGTATTTCTCTAAGTTTTAGCAACAAAGAGTTATGAAGCAAAATATAAAATCATGACGAGGTAACCCCGGTCTCAGCTATAACTTGGTCGTGGAGATAAATTAGCATTGCATTTTTCCTACCAATGTAAAACTGGAGCTGTGACATGCCTTTTTATCCCATAAAGCATTCAAAATTGGTGTGATTCAGCCTTTTCGCGTCGCGAGTGGTCAGATTCTATTCATCTACAAATGTCAACTAATACGGTCGCAAAGGTAACCTTACCAGTTCAGCTGGTAACCACTCATTCCCGCTGCCGTTAGCTTCCTGTTTTCAATTTATTCAAGTCAAAGGGATGAATGATTCGTTAGCTAGCAAGCAAACACTTTTTGCCAGTAAAGTAATAGGCCTAAGTAACACATGTAACTGTTGTCGCGGACACTTGAATTTATTCATTTTATTTATTCATTAATTTAGCCTGTTAACTAGCAAATTATTCATCTCAATGACTTAAATAGACTACCACCTGGAAGCTAACGTTAAAAGAGCTATTTTCTATTTTCCAAATAATGCAATTCTGACATTTATGTGATAAATAAGATCTCAAATTTGTGAGCCCGAGATATCAAATTTATGGAACTGGAGGAGAAATTCTTATTTATTCCTTGCCGAAGGCTTGGAATAGCTGAAAATTACAACTTTCGTCCTCACCGAAAGCTTGGAATAAATGCAAATTACTACTCTCATCCTCGCAAAGGCTCAAAATAAATGAAAATTACTACTCTTCCTGCACAAATTTGATACCTCAGGCTTACTCATTGGAAATCCTCTGTTTATTGAAAAATCCCGCATTTGATTGGTTCCTTGTACCCACTGGGGAAGAGGTTAACCTGAGGAAATTTTGTTCCTGTAACTTTAAACACAAAGGAAACATATTTCATCCATTTTTTTTGCTAATATTTCTCAATAAAATAGAGTTGAGCTGACTGGCAATGTTTTTGGTTATTAAGCATCTCATGGAGCCATGGAGTTTGATCAAACAAAACCTAGAGAGTCATTAAGTATCTAAATTACATGACTGAAATGTTGATGATTGATTTTGATTTTGTTGGGCCAAAATCACCTACTAAAGCTTATTTGGTAAGATAGAAACACCACAAGAGGCAGGAAATATCTTGTGACATCACAGTTTGTTATTCAGTTCCAAGCTGTGCAGTCACTTTTTCGGTTCTTCAGAGTCTTTAGCCCTGATTGACCACTTGGTGGCACTACCTCAAAAATGTCTCATTTCCCCTTGGAAACTGTGTGCTCCAAGTTTTATTTTGGTACAAAAGCAGTAACACAATGCAGAGGGCCCAACTTCGAGTCAAAATTTGGAAGGCGAAAGCATAAAATATAACCTTGAATCCTCGAATTTCCATAGAAAGCTCCTAGTATAACAAGCATAATGTCGGAGCAACTGATAAATAAAATAACAATACAACACAAAGACAAATTGGTAAGTATGGAATCAGATTATAGCCGCGTCCAAATAGTCAAAAAGTTACAGCCTATCTACTAATTCCTGACCACTTTTCCTTGATCTTAGTGGAAAACATGATAAGGCAAAGGAAAGGTATAATAAAGGAATAAGCCCTGGGAAGCAGTGGGTTACAGTGATTTTATAATGGCGGAGGGGCGTTCTCCACAAGGCACGACGTGCAGTGGAGTGCCTTAGTGCCCCTCCGCTGTAATAAAATCACTGTAACCAGCTGCTTCAAGGGGCTTAATGCTTTTATGAAATGGTTACCCTACATATAGCCCATTAAATAAACACACAAGAAAAAAAATCAACAATTTATTGGTAATAATGCAACAATAAAATCAAGAACTATTTGTTCTTCTACCCAGCAAGATAGAGTGGACAGTATGGTTGGCAAGCAACACAGACGCTAAGATTACTTTTTTCATCTAGCGCCATTATGTCACTTCAGGGCTTTTTAATGTAGATATACTATGAAAGGAGACTATTTGGAATGTCTGCTTCGATCTCCCGAAGGCCCTGTTAAATAATTTTATGTAAGTTTCGGTTTTCGAGTTTCCTTGTTCTCAACTCGCAGCAATCGGCCATATCATTACAACCATCAGCGAGAGTAGGGAACAAGATTGACTTTTGTCCTCCACACTTGCCGATGTCCAAGAAAATATGTTGAATTGTACATTAGTTTGCTGGCCAGTTTGTCAGCTAGTTAGCGTTCACTACAATGGATGTGGTTACCCTATCAATAACCGATAAAATAAACATACAAAGATATGTATATCATAATACTGAAATAGCGAGCTAGTTAGTAACGTAGCTAGCAAGCTAAAATGACATCGAACTCTGTAATGCAATAGCTAGCTAGGTAGATAGCCAACTGGTTAGCGGGTTAAAAGGCTAAACTTCGCTTACACTGAAATAGCGAGCTAAAAGTCTTTAGACAAACGTAACCTAACAAGTAAGTTTAGCGCCGAGTAGTTGGAAGCGCGCAGGGATATATTGTGCTGTGGTCTGCCTCAGAATTCAGTGGGTTACAGTGAGTTTATTCCGGCATGGAACGCGGCTCAGCCAATCACATTTAGGGATGGGAAGCACCCGTTTTATAAAGTATCTATGAACATCCCGTCTCCCCGCTCCCCATCAGCACCATTGAAACGATATCAATTCAATGTACGGGCATTTCAACATCATCATCTATACTACATTGATTCTACAACAGTTTTTCAAATTTTGAAATGGTAACTGTAATTAAACATTGAATCTACATAGATTTTTCAACCTCAACCAAAAATAACCAATCTGACCAAAATCCAACATTGAATTAATGTCTTTTGCTATCTGGGATACCAGCTAACTACTAGGAACCGCACGGACGAAACCGTGGATAGGAGAGACAGTTTAGCACCCTGTAGGCTAATAGGGGATGCTTGGGCTGCTGTCGCCTGGCAGTGGCTTCCAGTGTGCTGCCAGTTGACATTAGTACAATATAACAGTTGTGGCATAACTAACAGTCTGATAGTCTAGTTCCCTTATTCATCCACCACCTGCACATAAAACATTTCAGCTTGATTCCTTTCCAGTGAATTGCAAATTGTGCTTCTGTACAAGTTGCGTTGTGAACAACACCTCAGTTGATGGAGCCGTATTCTCCGGGAGCCTTCCGTCCTTTATCTTGGCTGGGATTTTGGCAATCACCGAATGGATTTTTTGTATCGAGGGGGTCAATGGTTAAAAAAGAAAAAAGGTGTGTTCGGAATGCACAAAACACTCAAAGCAATTACAATTGTGCAGTGTTTTCTTTTTGCCCATGAGCAAACGCCTAAGTTTACTTTAGAACCAAGCCTAAATTAAAGCTGCAAGCAGCTGTGATCGAGCCCTCAAATTCACGTGCGACCGCGGGGTGTAAGATGGAAACACCACAAGAGGCAGGAAATATCTTGTGACATCACAGTTTGTTATTCAGTTCCAAGCTGTGCAGTCACTTTTTCGGTACTTCAGCGCCTTTAGCCCTGATTGACCACTTGGTGGCACTACCTCAAAAATGTCTAATTTCCACTTGGAAACTGTGTGCTCCAAGTTTAATTTTGGTACAAAAGCAGTAACACAATGCAGAGGGCCCAACACAATTGTGAATTACCAACTTTAACGCACAATTTTTGGGTCAAAGGTACAATATGTTTATTCATGGGTATAATAAGTTAAATGGTTTCAGGGACACGCAGATTAATTTCCAGATAGTTAGATGAATAGTTTAAAATTTGCAGATAGAAATAATAATACAAATGAAACTTCACAATAAAACAAATGCAATCCTAAAACCCTGTTTACACCGGACTTGCGAGCAGGTTGCGACCGAAAAATGGACAAAAATCACCATCACTCTCACTGACTCTTGATGAGGTTGCAAGTAACTCTCAATAAACTCTCAATGGTCTCAAATTCAATCTCTCTGATCTCTTTCACTCTCTATCGATCTTGAAGGGGTTTACGATTGTTTTGAGCTGTTCAAAAAAATCGCATAACTTTTGCGAGTGTGTGCGAGTGGTCAGAAATAATGCAGATCTCAAAAACAATTGCAATGAGCTCTCATAACTCTCAAGTCACTCTTAACTCGGTCTCACAGGTCTTGATGGACTCTTGATGGACTCTCAAACAGGTTGCATAAATAATCTCCAAATATCGGAATATTTTTCATGTCGCATAGATCGCCTGATTTTTATTAATATATCTCAAATGTGGTCTCACCGGAAGCTTGGTGTGAACGCAAATTAGCGATTAGATTGGAGAGTATACAAGACTTGTGCGAGTTCATCAAATCCTTGTGATCTCACAAGTCGCAGCAGTCGCCGTTTCAGTCGTATTTTGGTGTAAACAGTGCATTAGTCTACAACTAATCAGAAGAGGGAGAGATTCATAATTTGATTTTATGAATGAAACATTAACATCAATTGTCATATGACCATTTTCTTGGAGGCGTGCTGGAACAGAGAGCATCAAGCTTGCCTGGAAATTTCTCACGAATTTCTATCTACATGGAAGTGCTCAATTTTTTTTTAGGCTTCCTAGTACACCATCTTTGTTGAAATTGTTTCTCATAATGTGTTGTCTTCCACTCTTTTATTTTTTGTTATAAAAGTAGATGACCACATACATCCTGGTAACCACATGTTCACAAGCAAAGTTCTCTGATATTCAAAGCATGTTTGTCACACATACACTACCGCTCAAAAGTTTGGGATCACTTGGAAGTTTTCTTGTTTTCCATGGAAACTCACATGAAATTTAGTCTGAATAGGAAATATAGCAAATGAACAGAACATGCTGACATTGTCTGTGTTAGAAATAATGATTTTAATGGAAAATGATGAATATGTACTTCAAACTTTGCCTTCATTAAAAAAAAAACACCTTCACTGTTGACACTGAAACTGGTGTTTGACAGGAACTTTTTAGCGCAGCTGCTAGTTGACAATCTGTGAGGCGTCTTTGTCTTAAAGTACGCACTCTCAGATATTTGTCTTCTTGCACAGTTGTGCATCAGGGCCTCCCACTCCTTTTTACTGTCCTGTGAGTGCAAGTTTGTGCTGCTCTCTGAAGGGAGTAGTTGACAGCATGGTAAGCGATTTTAAGTTTTCAATTTCTCACATTGAATAGCCTTCTTTTCAAAGCACAACAATAGACTGACGGGTCTCTAAAGGAAGTTCTTTCTTTCTGGCCATTTTGAGCCTGTAAACAAACCAACAACTGCTGATGCTTCAGGTACTAAACTAACCTCAAGAATGCCATGCTCCCTTTTGAGCTCCCTTATTAGTTCAACGGTTTTCAGCTGTGCAACACATTTGCAGAAGGGTTTTCTTAATATCAATTAGCCTTATCAAATGCTTAACTTGGATTTGCAGCCATACCAGGAGATTGATGCAGAGGACTGACAGTTGCTGATAATAGGCCTCTTTGCAAAAATGTAATGTAAAATGTAAAAATGTTAATTTTTTTGTAAAATGGATAAAAATGTGTGAAATGCATGAAAATGTATTTTTCTTTGGAAAACAAAGAAATTTGCAAGTGATCCCAAACTTTTGAGCTGTAGTGTATTTCATACATTTATGGAAGTTAAATTGTACCACTGTTCAAAAAAAATTATATATATATATATACACATATATATATATATACACACATATACACACATATATATATATATATATATATATATATATATATATATATATATACTCAGGGGCTATCAAAAAAATTGTACACTTTGATAAATGTCTCCAAAAATCTATTATGATGTATTTGATTTGTTATGGCCCCAATTTGTTATTACATTTAAAACAACAGCAACAGCAAGGGATGACACACAGTTTTTAAAAACTTAAACACATTTAATTTCCAACAAAGACTAATAACAACTAACTAATTGACCAAGATTGATTTCAAAACAAAAAAGAAAATATTTACAGTCCCTTTTTGTAGGTTTGCTGGGTGATGTCCTGGATGAGGAAAAATGCTCAAACACAGGCAAAGAAATCCACAAAAGAAACGTCACAGGTCTTGAACAGAATGGCAGGTCTGGTCATCTTCTTGCAATTTCTCCTACTACTTTACTGTCTCAATTCTTTTCTTTATATACTCTTTTGCAGACCCCACCCACATTTAGACCTCTTTTTTTTTTAATTTTCTGAGACTTGCCCCAGACATGTCCAGGACATGTCTAAACATGACTCCAGTCTGAGCTTAACAAAAAAAAAAGGTAAATACTGCCATCTAGTGGCCCATATTCACATTACACCTCCATTCCAAAAGGGAAAAATTTTGACTCATAAAGGCAAAATTTTTCTTTTCAATACAAAATGGTTAAGTGAACACTTGTCTATATATACATATCATACAATATTCAAACACATGATATATATATATATACACGCATTCAAACACGGGATAAGCAATCAGCAATTACATTGTCTGTACCCTTCACATGCTTAATTTCCAAGTCAAACTCCTGTAAAATCAAACTCCAATTCAACAATCTCCGATTCTTGTTTTTCATCTTACTCAAAAACATTAACGGATTGTGGTCAGGGTACACAATCATTGGCTTTTGTCCTGTACAAACATAAACCTCAAAGTGTTGAAAAGAAAGGACCAGAGCCAACAGTTCCTTCTCTATTGTGGAATAGTTCCTTTGGTGGCGATTGAACTTCCTGGAGAAGTATGCCACGGGATGCTCAATGTCATCAGAGTCACTTCTCTGTAGGAGCACAGATCCACAAGCTTGGTCGCTAGCATCGACCGCGATGGAGAACGGTTTGTTGAAGACAGGAGATTTGAGCACGGGGAAGTGACACAGCAGAGACTTCAGGTGATCGAAGGCTCTCTGGCATGCATCGTCCCAGGTGAACTTTACGCCTTTCTTCAGTTGGTTAGTTAGACTGAGAGCAATCTCAGCAAAGTTCTTGCAGAACTTGCGGTAGTACCCGATCATTCCAAGGAAGCGGCGCAAAGCTTTTTTGTTGTCAGGAACTGGAAAGTCCATGATGGCTTGGACTTTAGCATTTATGGGTGCCACCTTACCCTGGCCTATGACGTAGCCAAGATAGGTGACAGTAGCACAACCAAAGTCACTCTTGCTCAGGTTAACAGTCAGGTTAGCCTGGGTCAGGCGCTGGAACAACGTCTCTACATCTTTTAGATGTTCTTCCCAGGAGTCACTCCATGTGATCAGGTCATCGATGTACGTACCCGTGTGTGGCAATCCGGCGATTGTAGTCTGTATCATCCTTTGGAACATGGCTGGGGCATTTTTCATGCCAAAGGGTAGGACTTCATACTGGTACAATCCAGATCGTGTGGCAAAAGCAGAGATGCTCTTGGCCCTCTCAGTTAAAGGCACACACCAATAACCCTTCAATAAATCAATCTTGGTCAGAAACTTTGCTTGCCCTACACTATCAATACAATCATCAATCCTAGGTATTGGAAACACATCAGTTCTAGTTACAGCATTGACTTTGCGATAATCTGTACAGAATCTAGTACTTCCATCAGGTTTTGGAACTAGCACACAGGGTGAACTCCAATCGGAGTTGGAGGGTCTGATAATATCATGTTTTAACATGTACTCAACCTCTTTCTCAGCAATCTTTCTTTTTTCAGGATTCATCCGGTATGGATGCTGTTTTATTGGTTTGGCATCACCAACATCTACATCATGAGAGGCTATAGTAACTCTCTTTGGAACATCAGGAAACAAATCCTCATATTTCTTGATCAACCTTTCAAACTGATCTCTCTGTGAGGGTTCTAAGTGCTGGAGTTTTACATCAAGATTTTGCAACACTTCAGTGTTTGACAATTTACATGAAAGAACTTCAGCTTTAATTCTAGGTTCATCATCTTGAAACTCCCCCTCATCTTCACACGTTTCGACTATTGGAGAATCTGAAGTGACAGCTGCAACCCTAGCATTTCTGTCATGATAAGGCTTGAGCATGTTAATATGACACAATTGTTTTGGTTTTCTCCTATCTGGAGTCTTCACAATGTAATTGAGATCATTAAGTTTTGTCAGAATTTCATAAGGACCATGAAATCTAGCCTGCAATGGATTGGACTGCAAGGGAAACAACACAAGGACCTTTTCTCCTGGTTTAAACTCACGGCTTCTAGCCTTATGATCATACCAAGTTTTCATTTTTCCCTGACTTGATTTCAAGTTCTCTTTGGCAAGGTCACAAGCTGCACGCAATCTTTCCTTGAACTTGCTAACATAGTCTAACAGACTGATATGCGGCTCTTTCTCTTGCCATTGTTAACTCAATAATAGCAAAGGTCCTCTCACTTCATGACCAAACACTAGCTCAAATGGACTGAATCCAGTAGACTCCTGCACTGCTTCTCTAGCTGCAAACAACAGCAAATGAACCCCTTCATCCCAGTCTTTCTCATGGTCATAACAATAAGTCCTCATCATTGTCTTGAGAATGGAATGAAACCGCTCTAAGGCACCCTGACTTTCTGGATGATAGGCACTAGAAAGAATCTGCTTTGCACCTAGTTCATACACAACCTGCTGAAACAATCCTGAAGTGAAATTGCTACCCTGGTCTGACTGAATTTCCCTGGGAAGGCCAAACAACGTGAAGAACTTTATCAAAGCCTTCGAGATTGCAGTTGCCTTGATGTTACGTAGAGGTATGGCTTCGGGGAATCTGGTAGATGCACACATGATTGTCAACAAGTACTTATTTCCAGATCTAGTCTTGGGTAATGGACCAACGCAATCAACAATGACCCTAGAGAATGGCTCCCCAAATGCTGGGATAGGCTGCAATGGAGCTACAGGTGGGTCTAACTGGTGTTTTCCAACTACCTGACAAGTGTGACAGGTTTTGCAAAAGTTGGAAACGTCTTTCCGAAGCCCAGGCCAAAAGAAGTGTTTCATGATCTTATCAACAGTCTTGTTAACACCAAGATGACCTCCTAAAGGTAAACTATGAGCCATTGTTAAGATCTCATTCCTGTAGACCTTCGGAACAACAATTTGCCTGACCACTGCCCAATCTGCATTGGCAGGGATATCAGGAGGGCGCCACTTCCGCATCAACACACCATCCTTGAGATAATACCCAACTGGAACTGTGTCTATTTCTTTATCAGGAAGGGCTCTCCTCTTTAGTACACAAATTTCAGGATCATTAGTTTGCTCCTCAATCAACCGCTTTCTGGACAGAGACAAGTCTCCAGACACATCAGAATCACCAGACCCATCCGGCTGGCTGAATAGAGAACTGATAAAAGTATCTGATAAGTCCTCAAACGGAGAAACCATAGTAGGCCAATCAGAGTCATGAGGCGAACCACCTGAGTCCTGACTATTCAATGTACTGGACGGCACCACATCATCTTCTTCTTTAGCCTTCTTGGCCATATCACGAGTCACTGCGCAAGAAGGATACAAAGATGGGTCCTCATCCCCATCTTCAGTGCTCGGCTGTGAAGTAAGATGTACAGGGGGAATTACTTTGCCCCCAGCCAGGTCATTGCCTAGCAACAGAGAAAAAACCCTTTATAGGTAGACTTGACATAAGTCCCACCTTTACCTGTCCTGTAACTAAATCTGACTTCAAGAATATAGAGCGCAGGGGTACAGATACAGTCCTCCCTTCAATACCCTGTACAAGTATGAAATCCCCTGAAGCGGTCTCATCACGTAACTCCAAGGAGTCCATCAACAAAAGTGACTGAGAAGCTCCGGTATCCCTTAGGATATATATGGGGACAGGAGTAGTATGCTCATTCAGAGCCACAAATCCCTCTGACACAAATGGAAGAAATTCCTCCCTCACGAAGTCAGCTGTATCAGGCTTTTTAGCCCCACAAGAGGCAGGCAATTTAGCAGATCGGTTATCTACTACAGGGGTTTCTAACCTTGTTTTCACAAAGGCATTTGGTTTGGTATCCTTTTCTTTTTCTTTCTTAGCTTTAAGGAACCAACAGTTAGTTGTAACATGACCAGATTTCTTGCAATAACTGCAAACTAGACCACTTTTGTCACTGTCAGCTTTCACACTTTGATCAGACCTGTGACTGGATTTCTGAGCACCATCACCAGATTTGTCTTTGTCTTTGGGTGAGGAATCTTGGGTATCACCGTAACCCTTTTTCTGAAATTGGGACCATCTATTGTTACTATTAGACTGAAATTTGGACTTATGTGTGAGAACATATTCATCTGCAAATTTGGCAGCTGATTGCAAATTCAGTGCTTGCTTCTCATTAAGGTAGGTCTTAACATCATCCTTAACACAGTTCTTGAATTCTTCAACTAACACCATCTCTTTTAGTGAGTTGAAATCATCCTTGACCTCCATAGAAGTACACCAGCGCTCAAAGCAAACCTGCTTTTCATTAGCAAATTCAACATAAGTCTGATTTTCAGATTTCTTCAGACCTCTGAATTTCTGTCGGTAAGCCTCTGGAACCAACTCATAAGCTCTCAAAATAACCTTTTTGACAACCTCATAATCAGAGGAATCATCTGCAGACAAAGCCGAATAGGCTTGTTGAGCTTTACCCTTGAGGACAGTTTGCAACATCAGAGGCCAGTGTTCCTTTGGCCACTGGCAACTCTTTGCTACCTTTTCAAAACACTGGAAATAGTTGTCAACATCCTTTTCCGAAAATGGAGGCACCAGTTTTACCTCCTGGCTAGCCCGAAATTTATTTTCAGTTTGAATTTTTATTTTTAGTTGCTCCATTTGGAGTCTTTCTTCTCTATCGAATTTCTCTAATTCAAAATCTCTCTGTCTTGCAAATTTTTCTAACTCAAATTCTCTTTGTTTTTCTTTTTCTTCCCTCTCAAATTCTCTTTGTTTCTCTTTTTCCCCCTTTCTTTTTCTCTTTCCTCCCTTTCTTTTTTCTCTTCTCTTGCTAATTTTTCCAACTCAAACTGCTTTTGTTTTTCTTTTTCTTCCCTTTCAATCTCTAGCATTTTTAATTTAAGTTCCATTTCTATATTTGGATTTTCCACTGGAAACTGTTCCAGATCTCCTGGTGCAAACACATTTTCATCAATGTAATATTCAACTATCTCTCTAGCCAGTCTTGCTTTTCGCATGGCTGGTTTCACCTCTGTCAGCTCTAAATGTCTGCAAATTTCTAGCAGTTCTGTCTTTTTAAAAGACTTCAAAACCCCTACGGTTGGTGATGCCAAGAAATCATCCATTGCTGTTGTCAATATATATGTATTCAATTAAAAAAAATCATATTTACAATTTGAAATGTTAGATTTTCAATAAATTACTCACAAAATGGTCTATCCTGGACCTTGAGCCCCCAATTTGTTATGGCCCCAATTTGTTCTTACATTTATAACACAACAGTAACAGCAAGGGATGAAAGACACAGTTTTAAAAACTTAAACACATTTAATTAAACACAACAACTAACTAAACTGACCAAGATTGAATAGGAAAAAAAAGAAATATTTACAGTCCCTTTTTGTGGGGTGGCTTGGTGATGTCCTGGATAATGAAAATGCTCAAACACAGGCAAAGAAATCCACAAAAGAAACGTCACCGGTCTTGAACAGAATGGCAGGTCTGGTCATCTTCTTGCAATTTCCCCTACTACTTTACTGTCTCAATTCTTTTCCTTATATACTCTTTTGCAGACCCCACCCACATTTAGACCTCTTTTTTTTTTAATTTTCTGAGACTTGCCCCAGACATGTCCAGGACATGTCTAAACGACTCCAGTCTGAGCTTAACAAAAAAAAAGGTAAATACTGCCATCTAGTGGCCTATATTCACATTACAGTTGTGATTCTGCTGTCTGCCATGTTCTGTCATGCCTTGCCATGCTCATTTTCTGATTTACCTTGCCATATTTTGATCAAGTTTGCCATATTCTGTTTTATTGATATTTGATTCATTGCAATGTCTGACTATTCTTTGATATACGTTTTGTGATTTGGTAACTTAGATTTGTTCATTTATTGTCATTGTTTTACTTCTCCATATTTTGCATCTTACCATAGTATTTTTCCGGTCCATGTTTGGCTCCACTATGCATTGCACTTTGTCTCCCCCTGTCTGGTCTTTTGTCTTGTCACAGCTCTCTGCCCCGGTATGCGTGTCACTTCTTCAGGTGATTTAATGGTTTCTGGTTTCAATCTTCCTTCCAATCTTGCTTGCTTTCTTCACCTTGCTTTTCTATTTTACTAACCATACTAACAGTTTGTTGTTTTCGCTAAAAGTTACTAACACTACCGGCAGGGGTCGGCAGCTTTTTCAGAGTAGCGCACAATTGGCGATCGCGCTACAGGGTTTCAAATTGGGAAGGGACTGCCGGATTTGGGTTAAGAATAACAGCTTGTTCGTTGCTCCAGCGCCTCCTGTTGGCCAGACGGGCGCTCGTCAGGAAGACACTGGCTGTGTCCCAATTCAGAGGCTGCATCCTTCGAAGGACGCAGCCTTCGCGGTCTACGAAGGCCGCGTCCTTTGTAGACCGCGAAGGCCGAACCGAGCGGTCTTCGAAATGAGACGGTCTAGCCCACGGAGGATTCGCATTTGACGTCTCGTGCTATTCCCACCCTTACCTTCGTATCTGGAAGCCCCGCTCTCGTCGCCTAGCAGCCTTGACAGCAACAGCCGACAATCTGGACCCTGCAGCGTAATTTGCGAGACGGAAATTTTTTTTGTTTATTTTTTTTCAATTATTGGAGGAAATGGAAGAGATGCTTCGCCGCCGACGGGTGATTTATCTGAGGCCGAGAGAGCCGTGTCCAGGTAAAATACATGTTGCGGTTTGTACTTTGAGCCAACAGTTAAGTTGTTAATCAGGCTACTCCCGTCAGCCTAATTAATGAATGGCTAATACTATTCGACTTTGACCATAAAACCATTTATTCAAAATAACAAGGGGTGGAATGTAACTTTTTGCCTTTACTCAACTGCAAATATTAGATACCTGTACTTTTTATAATTTCCATTTTATGCAAATTTATGCTACTCGTCCTCTCTATCTAATGGGCAAATTGTGCACTTTCCAGCTACTCATTTATTTCTCTAATCACTTGCTTTATCCAGCGAGATACATTTCAGATTACAAATGTTCATACCCTTCCTGTTCAGTAAAAAAAAAAAAAAAAACCCCATGTAGCTATCCCGAAGTCTGTTGATGTGGAATGATGATGCTTTAAACAAACATTTAAGAGTGACATTCCTTGTGGATTTACAGCATTCTCCAACCCCAAAATCAAAATGGAAATCAGGAAAATGAATCACCACAAAGCAAAAAATAGGGTTTTTATTTTTTTTAGCTCAAACTACAAAAACCAGAAGTATATTGAGTAGTTAATCAGCTCAACCTTTAGCATCTACAACAGTAAAATGCAAAAAACACAGAGTAGTCATACCTTTTACTTGGGTAAAGGTTTTTAATATTTCTTCATCACTGAAACTTCTGAATCTTATTTTGATATTAAAGAGAACCATTGCTATTTTTAAAACAGCTGAGTAGATTGACAGGCTTTGAATTTTACCTGTTCTCCACAATAAATATCCAGCTTTTGTTAATTTACCAAGTTTTCTTCTTTCCCCAAACCAGCCCAGACCCCGGTACAGCAGGGTCAACCTCAGTGTCCCTGTCTTGGACATTCTTTGGTGGAGAAGACACCAGGGCTGATTTTCAGCTGAGCAGGCAGGCCCTGGCAGTGCTGCTGACCTCCTCAATCAGGAACAGTGACATGGATGGAGCGCCATAGTCGAGACCCTGCTTTCTTTGTTTTGGCTGCCAAGTGTATACTTATACAGATAATTTCAAGACTTTTTTTAAAAAGCACTCAGTGGTTTTGGTATTTCATCGTAAAAATAGTTTTCAGTTATAAATTAAGAACAAACAATGGGTTTAAAACTTTTTTTAAATTATTATTCCTGCACCATTTTCTCTAGTAATGACAAGAGCCTGTCCATCCTATCCCTGCTCTCTTGAGCTCTCCTCTCTCCCGGTCATCTCATGTCTTCTCTCAGGAACTCTTGTTCCTGTTCCCTCCTGCTGTCGCTCCTCCTCCTCTGCCATCAGGTCACCTGAAGCAGAAACCTCATCAGAATGAGCCTCTGCATACTATACTCATCACCATAAAAACAATAGATAAAATGAATAAATTTTCAGTTATTTAATTTCATTTGGAACAATTAATTCACCCTCAGCTACGTGCTGGGCCAACTGAAATCCACTCATTTACAGTGAGCAATACTTTATAATGCAGAAATAAAAAACAAAAATATCACTCAGTGCTGCATTTTTTTTTACGGTCATGATTATACTTCCTGAGCATAAAAGCTATAAAATCACCACAATCTAGCTATGATATAAATTAACATTTGAACCTTTAAAATTTAAAACTGAAGGCATTTATGGCTTTACAGCAATGGAGCTGCTGAACAGAACAGGAGGGACAGAAAATTTTCCCTTGATTATAAACTCGTTTTAAATCTTAGGTTTTGATTAACATGTTTTCTGATATCAATAATCTACTGGCAATCAAACAAGCAGCTTAGTGCAATGTTCAGGCGAATAAATAATCAACCCATCCAACTACATGATATAAACTACTCAAGATTATCGTAGTTAATTTGCCATGTCCAGCGAAGCAGCCACTCAAACCTGTGCTTTATGATTTATATAACAAAAGCATTTCGCATACAATTAGTTTCTTGACTTCGGCGAGTTAACTAAAAGCAAGCTAGCCACACCTGAAATAGCTGAATGTTAGAATAGTTAACATGGCTATCTTTAATAAAAGATGATGACAGAAAACTGATTGGAGCTAGTTACCAATTTAAAGCGGTTTTCACATCGGACGCGAAACGAATTTTTTGCGCAACGCATTCGCATTCTCGCACCGGGGCCCAGCGCCTCTACGCTACGCCACTGGTACTAACCTTATGAATTTGCTAATGTTAGCTATGCTAATGTCGTTGGCAAACTAATGTTAACGTTTGCTGAAATTATTCCATTAACAACCACTACATACAGTAACGTTTGGTAGCTACCTACAGTCATTAAAAAGATGTGAATCGAAAGGAGTAAACTACATAACTACGTTTCGTTCATTCAACTTGTTTGAATTGGAAGTTTGAATCCCGCTTTACACGACGGTTTATGAATTACTAGAAGTAGGAGAAGTAGCCATCCGAACCTCCGAGGGCAAAGCCATTTAGATATAACGTTACCTCAGCAAGAATTGCACTGTCCTAGACTAGCCTCGGTACCTAAGAGTCTGATATAAACATGGGTGAGAGTGAACCAATTAATGCCTTAAAGCCACAATCAGAATAATGTCATGTATTTTTCAAGTAAGATAAGAGTATTATTACAGAAAAACAAGGTGCAACGTCGTTATGTTATATTCTTTATGTATACAAATATGTTTGTATATATATCTCAATGGGGATCATTGAAGTTTTCTGATTCTGGAGATAGACAGATAGATGAATGAAAAAATGTGTGTATATGATTAATTGCAACGTGCAATATTATTATCGGCAATGGCTGTCTGTGTGTAATACATCATCAGTTTAAAAAGCTGTCATAGCAATCTGTAACTTGCATACAACCACTGTAAATGTTATTGTACTTTATTTTTTATGACAGACACATCATTCTATTCTGCACGGCAGTGACACCCTACAAGTGGAAAGATGCACAACCTGCTGCAGAAACTATCACTGTATACTTTGTTCTTTTGTTAGGTTTAAACCAACAAAACTATCGAAATTGAAGAAGCATGTGAATGCCCATCTAAAACATGGTGGTGTTTTAACCCATTAAAGCCCTTTCTTTGTAAACAGAATAGTAATAGCTTTCAAAATATATATTGGGGGGCAATGTCAATATGATACCAGATTATTCAACATTCTTTTAGAGTTGTGGACCTGAACACGCTGTGAACACGCTATGCACCCCAGGGAGAACCCAAGGTGGGACAGAGCAAACCTCCTCTCGATATATGTTTGGTTGGCAGATTTTTCAAATGTACAAAATTTCTGGCGATACGCCTCAGAGACAAGTTCATAAAGCTCTCAAAACCGTAGTTTTCACAACTTCATAATCCAGACTTTCATCAATGGACAAGCTCGCACACACCTCTTGCGCTTTTCCACTCATTTTACACTGTAACAGTAAACTCCAAACATTTTTGGGCCAACGCAAAGTAGCAGCGATGCGTTCAAAGGCATCAACCGCACTTTCTCTGAATGGTGGAACTAAGGCAATTTGCCTGCTTACATCAAACTGATCAGATGGTGCAGTGGGAAGGTGCACAGGAGTCGGATTTACAGGAGTAGATATGTGACGTGGAGTTCCTTCCAGCTCCATGGCCCTGAGGCGTAATTGCATCAGCTCAACCTCGCAGGTCTTCGTCTCAAGCTCCACCTCTCTCAGGCAGAGGGCCAGCTTAAGATCTTATGTCTCTACCCCAGCCTGGATCAACGCCATCGGGTCTGCACTCGAGACATGCGCGGCAGCATAAGGGGACCGCCAAGCCAATGTTGACATGGAGATTAAAAAAAAATAATTTGAAGTATGTATTACAAACCATACATTTTTGGAAAGGATACATATATATATAGCTTAACTGTAAAAATGTAAATAATTATGTATATATGTATAATATATTGAAATAAGTACATTGAAACCAATTAATACTATTGTTGTCATTCCATGACAATTTTACCCTTGTAATTCCGTGACATTGACTTTTTTTAATTTCTTGCCCATAAAGCAGGGTTAAATTCAATATTTGTTTCTATAACTTACAATATTAACAAAAAACACCTTAAATATGAACATATTGAAGTTTCATAACTTAACTATGATAGCAACATCACTTTCTGGACAGTTAAACACAACATTAAAAAAACCACGTCAATTTTGGGTAATTCCGTGACAGAGTAGTTTTTGCTTGTTTGTTCGACAAAAATTTCTCAAAAAATATATTTTCACTTAATAATATTAGAGAACAAGTTAATACCTTCAATATGACATATCATACTTGATTTTATCTTATTTATTTGTAGAGTTACAACCCAAAATGTAGTGCGACTGTAATTCCATGACAGCTTGGCGGCCCCCATAAGCCTCTGTGCCCACCTCTGCTGGGTTGCCCGAGGGCCATTGCAGCTTCCGCTTCCACTACCCCGTGCAAAGCCGCAGGTGCGACATTCACCACCTCAGGCTTCAGTTTCACTATGCCCATCTCCACCAACTTTTCTGACAGTCGTGATTTAATTTTGTCTTTGCGTGCATCCAAAAAGACTGACACGTCAAAGACATTAGCAATTAAAAATAAATCAGCCTTTGTGCAACGATCCAACTTTACAAGAGAGGGTACTTGTTTGAACTCATCCAGATCAAAAGATTTGTGCTCATCCATTTCGGAAGGTCTTTACATCCTACCAAAATACACCCCCCCACACAAATATAACCCCAATTCCAAAATAGTTGGGACAAAGTGTAAATTGTGAATAAAATCAAAATGCAATGACTTTCAGATCACGAGCCAATATGTTTTTTACAATAGAACAAGGATAACATTTCAAATGTTGAAAGTGAGACACTTTACAATTTTATCCACAAAATCAGCTTATTTAAAATTTTCTGGCTGGAACAGGTCTCAAAAAACTTGGGACAAAGGCCAAAAAAAGGGCTAAAAAGGCAATTAATATATAAGAGAATCAGTTGAAAGAACATTCAGCAAGTAATTAAGTTAACGGGGGATACGTGTACTCGGTTGCCGAGTGCTCTAGTTAAGTTAACTGGCATCAGGTGTGTAAAATGATTGGCTGTAAAAGGGATGTCTTAGAGAGGCTGAGCCTCTCAGAAGAGAAGATGGCCAGAGGCTCTCTAACCTGTGAAGGCTTGTGTAAAAAAATTGTGGAATACTTTAAAAACAAAGTGATCCAGAAGCGCCGTCGTGTTCTGTGGGCCAAGGCTAATTTAAAATGAACTGTAGCAAAGCGGCAAAGTTTCCTGTGGTTAGACAAATCCAAATTTTAAATTCTTCTTTGAAATCATGGGCATCGTGTCCTCCGGGGTAAGAGGAGAAAGACCACCCCTCCTGTTATCAGCGTTCAGTTCAAAAGCATCTCTGATGGTATGGGGATGCCTTAGTGCATATGGTGTGGGACACTTACATGTTTTAAAAAGCACCATGAATGCTGAAAGGTAATTAAAGGATTTAGAGCAACATATGCTGCCATCCAGACGACATCTATTCCAGGGAAGGCCTTGTGTGTTTCAGCAGGACAATGCAAAACCACATACTGCAACTGTTACAACAGCATGGCTTCGTAGTAGAAGAGTCCGTGTGCTGAACTGGCCTGCCTGCAGTCCTGATCTATCACCGATTGAGAACATTTGGCGCATAGTTAAACGAAAAGACTGTCAAAGGAGATCCAAAACTTTCCAGCAGCTGGAAGCCTGTATTAACCAAGAATGGGATCAAATTCCAATGGCTAAACTCAAGAAACTTGTCTCCTCAATGCCCAGACACCTCCACTCTGTGTTAAAAAGAAGAGGGGATGCTACACCATGGTAAACAGGCCCCTGTCCAAACTTTTTTGAGACCTGCAGCAGCCATCAAATTTGAAATGAGCTCATTTTGTGGATACAATTGTAAAATTTCTCAGTTTCAACATTTGCCATGTTATCTCTGTTCTATTGTGAATAAAATACTGGCTGGTGTGATTTGCAAGTCATTGCGTTTTGATTTTATTTACAATTTACACTTTGTCCCAACTATTTCAGAATTGGGGTAGAATGTTTTCCAACTAAGATTGATAAAATGACACTGGATAACTATGATCCTAGCCTGATACCAGAGTTGACAGAGAACAGGAACTTTGCCTTACTTTAATGGATTCTTGCATCTTTTTTCTTTACTTGGCAGTTACAATATTCACAGCATTTTATGCCCAGCCTTCTTCAAGCGCATCGCTTTGTTGCACAAGATGTGCATTTACATGGATTTTGGAAGTCATCAGGTAACAATGACTGATTTTTATCTGGCGCCAACATTTTGCCTTCCTTGTGATATCCAAACTCGGTTGGAAGCTGCCGTTGCCTATGATCTACACTTGTCTCAGAAATATTTGGTTTCCTTTTCTCTTACAACTCTGGTTTGCCTTGCATTAAGACCGAGACCGTATCATGGGTGCCACCAATTCCTGATAGGGTCCCTTCCTCGTGATCAAAGTAGTCAAACGCGCCTATTGTGAACATGGCAGGATCAAATGAACTGGGAAGTGGAACCTGGTCAGTCAATTCCAGTGACAAATTTATTGACCAATAGGGGTCTCTAGAGTGCATTCGAAACATCAAGAATTGAACCACACTACAACACTTCCGGCTGGAAAGCTTCAACGCTTCATGAAGCTTCACCTCACCAGTACTAGCCGTAAGCTAAGCAATACTTTGGCATCTAGCCACCGGATCCAACGCAGAGATCACCCTCTTAGTTATAGCGGACAGCGATCCTTGTAATCAGACATTTTGCATAGTCTACCCTCTAGGGCTGCATATAGAGGCTATATCTCTATGGGCTAAGGTCACTCGAAGACTTTATAAGGCGTTCTGACAAAACCCATTTTGCCACAGTTTCCACTACACATACTTCAATTTCAATGAATAGCTATATTTCTCATTATAAGCTATTGGCGATCTAACTTGATGGCGGATTAAGTGTCAATGTTAGCCCCTGCTTACGGTTATTATTGGCATACTTCAAATTAATTTGAGCTAACCTGACCCATCATGTTAGCCGCAAGCTCCCTAGATTACTGACCTGAAGTAAACAAAATCCATGTCACACACCATTAATTAGATATTCTAGTGATAGTGATGTGCAACGCTGTCTATATTAGACCAGACTGTTAGCCAACAAAACCAGGCGTTGACTGGTCAAATTATTAAGGCTAATTTAAGCCAGAGCTAAACAGGCTAAAGCCCCTTTCACACCGGACGCGAAACGAATTTTTCGCACGACAAATCACATTCAAAGTTAATACGAAGACGCGAATACACGCGAGACTTTGCATTGACTGTGCATGTGATCAGTCGTGCGAAAAAATCGTTTCGTGTCCAGTGTGAAAGCGGCTTTACGCTCTTCGGACACTCAATTACCGTTGACGGACAAGTTAAATTTTCCCAGGGTATCAGTGAGGATGTAACGTTAGAGCTACTTCAACCATAAATTATATATATATATATATATATATATATATATATATATATATATAATATATATATAGTTATATATATGACTTCAACAGATAATGTGATTCACACTCTATAATGAATGGCAGGCAGTTTTACAAACATCTCCATTAGGCACCACTCACTTCGCTTCTCACGTGAACGATGATTTAGCGACTTTGATAAGTTTACATTCAGTTCTCTTTAGCGAACCCACTTTCGCTTCGTAGGAAAATAGCCGAGCTTCATGGCAGCGACTGAGAGACATCGGAAGAGAAAACTCAAAACAAGACATCCGTTGGGACTTACATATGCGTTATGGGCGATTGCATCTTACACCCAGTGTTTCTAAAATAAAGACAACCGTTGACACGATGCAAGCTTATGGCAATTTTATTTTTTCATTAAGTTTTTAAAGCCCACAGGACAGAAAAATAATACGTGCAAGATAGACGTCTTGTCATCAACAGTCAATAATTGGACTTCAGTTTCGTTGTCCCACTGTCCCAGTCAGGCGGGATGAACGCAGATCCGTATAGATTTCCTATGATCCCCAGGACTCACTCATCAGCCGTACATATTGTCAAATGCTGATGTTGTCCATCGAAAATTTTAAAAGGATCGTACAGCTGCAGCCTACTGAAGTGAAACCTGCGGTCTTTGAGGCGTTTTTCGCACGAACAGGCCGAACTGAGGAGGCAGTGGCGGACCGTCGGCAGAAACACAGGGCCAGCAATAACCTTGCCTTTCACTACTTAATGACCTTCACCGCTCGCAGTTTACCTCTTCCAATTAGCAACAGTTGCTCAGACTAATAGGTAGAACCAATGAGAGTCTAAAGTATTTTTGAAAGCCTCGTTATACATTGCACTACGAAATTATACGGAGTTTTCTTCTGCAGATCAAATACTACAAAAAATATGAATTCGTCTGTATAATTTTTGCGCTCATGTAGCACGTGAAACCACAGATTTGCGTGAATTTGTTTGCGAGGCTCATTGAGCAATAAGCCATGAGAATCCGTTCTATTGTTTGAATGTAGTGACAGCTAAAGTGCGTAGTTAGGTGCGATGCACAGCTGAGTGATGCCGAAAATAATTGCAGCGAAGTCCGCAAATGTTTCTGATTTACTTGCAGGTTGTCATCCTTGCGGAGTCACATCAATTATATCAATACAGCCAACACGCAATCGCTTTGAAATTAGCATTTCTTTATAATTACGTGCCATGCATTGGTGGTGGTTGTTCAGTTAATAAATTGTTTGATTGTTAATCAGGCAAGCTTGATCATAAACAGTTTTAGAGCCATTATGCGGGAAAGGGTGATGTTACTGAAGGCCTTCCCGACATCTGACGGCACGCCACTGTGAGGAGGTAACATAAGATACCGCCTTCCGTGTCAGTGAAAAGCCTTCTCAGTTAATTAAATCCTTAGCAGCAACGTGTTCAAAGTGAGTAATGTTATGATCAGTTACAGTTGACCATACCAATATGGCAGCACGGTTACTTCGAAACGATGACGTCATCAGCTATCCAGTTCAATCAGTCATTCAAATATGACTGCGACATCGCATTGTGACATCACAACTCTTCTTAATAGCTAGGTGTTCTAACTGCTGTTGTGATGTGAATAACTTTTACACCCATACTACATAAACGGTGTGCATTGCTGAGCATCAGAACTTATCAATGCCACACTTGAGAGAGCATTTACGATTTTATTGAATTCACGGTGGATATTTTAAAAATGGAGTTTTTCGAGCGTTTGCTGGTGAGTAAATGTTTTCATACGATAGGATTTAAGAGCATGAGAAGTGTGTTCTGGGTATTCATTTCACCACCCTGCATGTTGAAAAGAAAATTTCTTCCGATTTCCCAAAATTGCCTTATATTCTCCAATTGGGGGATGCTGAGTTAAGTCCCCGTCACCGCGGATTGGAGGTGCCACTGCGGAGCTTGTACGGTATAAGCCGCAGTGGCACCGCTATGATCTCCATGGCTCCTCAGTAGTTCCGCAATTGATTGTCGTAGCACCGCAGAAAACTTTCAAAATCGCAGACCCTCACGGTGGCACGGAGGAAACTTTGAACATGTTCAAAACTTCCGCAGTGCCACCGCAGGTTGGACCGATCGCCGTCGCACCGCCATGACCGCCGTGGAGCCGTACAAGGACCTCAGTAGCGCCTCCATCACCGCCGTGCAATCGCCTAAAAAGTAGACAGGCGACCCTACAGCTATCCCGTGGTGGTTAAGGCGGTCTTAACACGGAGCTACCACAGCAGCACTGCGGGTATGGGGGTGCTACCGCTACCTCTTGTAAGTTACCACGTTTCGGTAGCATCACCATGGGAATGAATCATCAGCAGACAAAATATTTCAACGAATTTCAAACGAAAACCACCTCTCATTTATAGCTGACACGTAGCCTACCTGCTGCCGCAGCACGACCGCCGTAGCACCTCGGTAATTTCGCCATCCCCGCAGTAGCACCTCACTGGCCCCTCAACGCTGCCGCCAACACCGCTATACTGCCGCTAGTAATCGCCGTGGCATCTCTATCAAATCGTAGCGGCAACTTAATGGCATCGCCATGACCTCAGTGACCCCACCGTAATTCCGCCCTAGTTTCCCAGTTGCACCGCGAAGAAAAACACATGTTTGACGGTTAGGGGAAACTATGACTGCGTTTACAAGATCTTTAGTATCCCGGTTTTGAAGCTTATCCCGGCTTCGAGCATAACCGGGATATGATGTTTACATGGAACAGAGAGAAACCCGGTTATTCATATCCCTGTATACATGATAAATACCAGTAACCCGTTTTCTGATCACTGCATCCTATCTGCGCAGGCGTGAGTTACATCTTTTATGTTTTTTGTTCACAACAGATTGAGCGGGAGGTGTGATTTAGAAGTAAGACAAACATAAGACCTCTGTGGTTTCTAGCGGGCTTAGGGTTATAAAAACTCACGTCGCTTAACTGCTATGGCTCATCCACTTCATTTTCAGCGTTGGGAGGAGAGAGCGACAAAAATATTGAATACATCACTAACTTTAATAGGTATTCGCACAGAGATATAATAAATAGAGTGGTGACGTAGGTGATTCAATATTTGTTGAATAAAGCCTAAACCCTCCTCGTATAAAACGGAAAATCGCTCATGCCAGGCAACAGCTCAAGTCCCGATTTTTCTGTGCTGTTTTTCCGATTAAATAAACATTGAATGTACCGGATTTTATGAAATGGATTTTCGCTTACATGGGACAAAATTTCCAGTCCCGTCACATTGTATTTCCATTCAAATACACTCGTGTATACCGGACAAGCTGGTTTGCACCATGCACATAAACAGTCGCAACGAAATCAAGTTCGGCTTTCCTAAGCTGTTATAAACTGACTGAATTTAACAGTTAAATTAACGCATTGTCTCCTTGTCATTTGTACTGTAAGTGGAGTCCTGCGCGCATGTTACCGTGGTTTACACTGAACATGCACTGAACTCTGTGGTAAACTTATTGTGAAATTACAGTTAACATAACTGGCAAAAAGCTGCCAGTTAAATTACCTGTCAAAAAAGGCTTCAGTTTATTCGTTTATTATTAACAGTGTATTCGCGGAGACTAGAACTGGCGCGGTTTCATACTTTTTGAGACTTCTACATTGATCCCAATTGGGGAAACGCTGTAGCTACCATCCGGTTATCCATTGCGTCAGGGCAAAGGCGGACTAATTGAAGACAGCAACACTTCAGAATGAAGTTGTTCCGATCTTAATTCTCAAAGTATACATATAAATTCACATATGCATAAAACGACTAGTTTCTTCCAGGTATAGACCTGAGTCAGACTCGCAGGCACAGCTGAATGCGAATGTTTTTCTTTGAACCGAAAGAAAACGTAGTTAACTGAGCGATGATATAAATGGTACGGCAATCGTAGCGCTTATTCTTTAGCTTTGCCAAATAATGGAGCATAAATATTTTTGATTTACAATTCCTTATTCGTTTCCTTTCTAAGTATGAGAAGATAAAAAAGAACACGGAAAACAAGTCCCCCCAATCCAAAAAGTAACATTTGTTGTCACCCACGTTTACTGTTTACATGAGCCTCATTGGACATTTATGTACATACAAGCGGAGCTATTCTGCCGTGTGCGCTTTGGTCCAGCCAATGACGTTGGCTGTTACTGCCACCACGCATTCACTCCGTTGCCTGCACACACGATGGGCAGCCGTCAGAAACCGGGATAAGGCATATACATGCTCCAGTATCCCGGCTTCTATCGGAGTACTCCAGGTGGCAAAACCGGGTTTCTTGAAACCGGGATAAGGGCATAACCCGGTTTCTGAATTCGGGATATGGTGTTTACATGGACAAACACAAAAACGGGATACTTAAAAAACCCAATCAAAACCGGGATACTAATGATCTTGTAAACGCAGTCTATGAAAACACGACTGGCGATGTCACTGCGGTGATGGCGATTTTGACAAAAATCCGCAGTGGCACCTCCAATCCGGTGTGAAGGGGTATTAACACTGTTAGTAAAAAACCTCTAGCTGTTACTTTCAGTTCTTTTTTTTTTCACAAAAGAAGGACAAAGATTCTCTTATTATATCATGAATATCAGTGGCGGCTGATGAGCTGGCAAAAGGGGAAGCTTAAACCATCCCATAAAATAATGATTGATCATGACTTGTTTTCACTCATTCATTTAAATGACCATTACAAAAAACTCAACGTTATCAGGAGTGGTCAGTTTTCATTAACAACGCATACTTGTCAATCTCACACATTCAACGTGAGTTTAAATGGCATATTAACATTCCTCTGCTGTAGTCATCAGTTATTCAAAGAGATTCTTGCGCAGAATTGTAGTCCTTGTGCATGGAGGTTTATCAGTTTCAGGTGCGCTACGGTGGCTTTCACCCCTGGTAATTGGAAACCGATTATAACTCTGGACTTTTCACGCTTTTCTTTTCCTAAGGGCTGGAAGCAATGCATGTGTTTCGTAATCGTTTAAATTGTTTAAACATGGGTTTAATCATTGGTAAGGTTCTCTCTCAAATTGATTCAACTATTCCATTTTCTGAAAGGACTATTTATGTTATATTTCAAATGTTAATAAATGTATAGATTATGAAGTCAGAAACAGCCTTTTGACTGGAATAACTAATCTTGAAGCGGCTTTCAGAAATATGGCCTAATTTTAATTACCTCCACAGATATTTTTTTTCAGTTGTTTCTTTGTAGCTGGGGTGATATTAAAACCCAAGGAATCCGAGAGAATATAAGACCTAATGAACAAGAAACATTGTTCCTAAATATCAAATTGTGATAAATGCTGGTCTGACTCCATTAAAGGTGTATTTCTACTGTGTTTGTGGAAAAACAACACAAACCAAAAACTATTTTCTTGGCTTTGATTATTTTAAATCCAGCACAGCCGTGAACTAACACTCATTTATCTGTGGTGGTGCATGGCTGAATTGAGGAAAATGTAAAGATTTGTCTGTGAGGGTGAATCTCAATTAGCTCTGTTTATTCACCCTTGAGAAAGAATCACTAGAATTGTTATTATAACTGAGAGTAGATAATAAGTAGGATAGAAATTATTATGGTGCGTTAATAGACTTTGATAAATTTATTTTCCGTCATTTAAGTGGCAGAATTGTGATCTGTAGTTTAACACCATCTGAGTCAGGCAGCCAGAAGTACCAATATTTTTGATTCTTGTGTTTTATTCTCACCCTCCTTTCTTCAGTGTTGTTGCTGTCTGCCGAAAAAGGAGTCTAGAAGAGAACTCAAAGAACATGGTAGACTTCACGAAATGAGTGAAACACTTTCGTCTGATCGAAAGCCAGGGAGCGCAAAACCATTTACTGCCCAGAATATTCTGGTCACTTCTGATCTGGAGATGCCAACAGCCCAGATAGAGAATGAGGCCATTTCTGATCTGGAGATGCCATCAGCCCAGATAGAGAATGAGGCCATTTCGGATCTGGAGATGCCATCAGCCCAGAGAGAGAATGAGGCCATTTCGGATCTGGAGATGCCATCAGCCCAGAGAGAGAATGAGGCCATTTCGGATCTGGAGATGCCATCAGCCCAGATAGAGAATGAGGCCATTTCGGATTTGGAGATGCCAACAGCCCAGATAGAGAATGAGGCCATTTCGGATCTGGAGATGCCAACAGCCCAGATAGAGAATGAGGCCATTTCTGATCTGGAGATGCCATCAGCCCAGATAGAGAATGAGGCCATTTCGGATCTGGAGATGCCATCAGCCCAGAGAGAGAATGAGGCCATTTCGGATCTGGAGATGCCATCAGCCCAGATAGAGAATGAGGCCATTTCGGATCTGGAGATGCCAACAGCCCAGATAGAGAATGAGGCCATTTCGGATCTGGAGATGCCAACAGCCCAGATAGAGAATGAGGCCATTTCTGATCTGGAGATGCCAACAGCCCAGATAGAGAATGAGGCCACTTTTGATCTGGAGATGCCAACAGCCCAGATAGAGAATGAGGCCACTTCTGATCTGGAGACGCTTCCAGAGAATGTGGAACAGAACGTTCTAGGGTGTGGATCAGAGCAGGAAGAGCAAGTGGCTGTAGGTGAAATTCATATGAAAACAGAGATCACTGCACCACACTGTGAAGTACGGGAGGAGAACGGACCCTGCATCTCAGAGGAGAGCTTTGAGTTTCACAGGGTGCTGGGCAGAGGCGGATTTGGGAAGGTAGGGCCCGATCATCTACCGGTTCTATGTAAAATCTCAGGTCAATGATGATCTTAAAGCACCCATATAAACTTGTGTCACTAATATGTCCCACCATCTTTTATCTCCTGCTTCACCTCTCTCTGCCTCGCCTCTCTCCTCGGTTTTCTCCTTACTTAGGTCTTGCTGGCAGAACTAAAAGAGAGTGGACAGTACTATGCTGTCAAAACCCTGGCAAAAGCCAATTTCCTGGAGACTGAGGAATTGGACTCCTTGAGAACTGAAAGGAGAGTCCTGATGTTGGCTACGGGAAGCCCATTCCTCTCCCGTCTGCACTGCATATTCCAAACAGAGGTAAAATCACCTCCAGCTCTCCCTCATTCTGCCTTTTCTCAAAAACAGATCATCACATACATACGCAGCACTGAGGCTACGGAAAATCCATCCACTTTTCAAACAATTATATTCGTCCTCAGACCGTGGTAGCTACTGGCTTCTTGCCTGTTTACAGATTTATGCTGGTCATTATGCTTCACTTTACATCCACCGACTACACTGCGCACATCATCATTACACCCCAAATGCAGGAAAGTCTTTCGCTTCTGTGAGTGACAATGGCATTTGTTTCTTTAGGACTACGTATTCTTGGTGATGGAATACATTAGTGGGGGAAATCTGCGTTTCCACTTAGACCAGTGTGGATACTTTGATCTGGACTGTGTTCGGTGAGTATAAAGCCAGTTGCCCTTTCCACCTAACCTGGGGCCTGTTCATTGCCTTGAGTTAGATACAGATGTTCTGGTTATGGTCAGTGCTAACTGTTCATTGCCTTGAGTTAGATACAGATGTTTGGTTTATGGTCAGTGCCAACTGTCCATTGCCTTGAGTTAGATACAGATGTTTGGTTTATGGTCAGTGCTAACTGTTCATTGCCTTGAGTTAGATACAGATGTTCTGGTCATGGTCAGTGCCGTCCTTGGTTGTAACGGAAACCTCTCATTTGTGTATTCAACTCCCAGATGATACTTAATGAGAAATCTACTTGCCTTGGTGGAAAAACCTCTCTCCTGTATTGTATTTTTATTCAGTAGCCAGGCTTGTTTCAGGAAGCTTTTTGTCCAAAAGTGACCAGTCTTTCTATATCAATTGTCACTTTAGTAAGATGAACAAAATGTCTCAAGTTTCTTTTCTTTATATCATATCGATCACATTTTCCTTGCTCTCCCTCAGATTTTACGCTGCAGAGATCATTTGCGGACTTCAGTTCCTCCACAGCAATGGAGTCATATACCGGTACGACACCTCTTTTCCTTCATCTACCGGAAGTTGTTGCTTCTTGTTTGCTCAGGATCGGGTCTGCTAAAGAGCTGACGAGCGTCATGTTTCACTCTGCTGATGTCAGCAACTCTATTATCCTGATGGCCCTGAGTTAGAACCACATTTTAGCTACGTTTTTCTTTAATTATAGGATTTTTCTGTTACTGTGACAATTTTACTCCCATATTTGGGAGCATTTCTGTCTGTACCAGGCCTCAAATTAAGTTATTTTTAGGGCAAGGCCACCTGGCCTTTTAAAATTGGGTCATCTTGGCCAAAATGTAGGGCACCAAAGGCCAAAACCAAATGAATCAATTTTGCAACAAAAATAAGCGATAATTACATCACACTAGTTCCAAAGATGTACCAGTACCTCTCTGGGCACGGCCTAAGATAAATTTTAAGGATTCAAACAGAGGTAAGCAACATATTATTTTGATATCTTTGGATAGTATATTGGAACAATAACTACAGCAGAGAAATTCATGAGAGTTGAGTTTGTTGGTTGTTGTATATGTAAAAAATCTGTCAATTCTAGAAACCAGTAGGGGTAACAATTAACATTGTGTAGTCACTTAATACTTCTGGAATTCAAGCCTTTTCCCTGCTGTCCTTTGAGGGCTCAACATTTTACTTGTATTCAGAGGTATTAAGTGAATATTCTGAAGTGATATGTTGCTCACCTCTGTTTTGAAACCTGAAAATTTATCATACACCAGTAGCTCTATGGGCACCACCTATCTCAGTAACTTCTTAAACCAGCCAACTGCCAAAGTAAAATCATTGTTTTCACTATGTATACATGGCACATATTTCTTTTCAAGAGATTTCTCCATGGCACCCCAGCAAAACTGTGCAATAGGAATTCCTATAAATGTGCGATAGGAATCCAAAAGAATATAGAACTTTAGTACCCGAAGTCCTGCAGAAAAAAAGTTTGATAGAAAACATTTCCAAAGAAAATCTCTGGAGGACTTTTTTTTCAGTTTGGCATCTTCAATCCAACCCAAATTCAGAAGGAAACCACAAACAGAACAACCACTTTATTTGATATTTCCCAGCAATCCTTTCCCAACTTGCATCCCTGTAGCACAATGACTACTCGTGTGCTGCTCTGACTGGGGCTTGAATCCACAGACTTCTGCTCCTCCGAATATTACTGCAAATAGGCAAATTGGAGATTTTTAAAAAATGTCTGTAGCCGCTGCTCCAAGATGGAGCATAGTGCCAAAGATGTTCCTGGTGTCCTTTGTTTAGCCCAAAGGAAGGTTCAAATTCATAGTCTACCTATCCCCACAGGTGTCTGGTTATTATTGTTACTCCACTGTACATACAGGAAAAAATTTGCCTGCACCAAAATTTGACAGCAAATATCTCAAAAAACCAAAAAAGTGCCAAACGAAATACCTCAACATTTTTCTCACCTTTAGTGTCTGAAAACAAAAGAGGTAAAATTAATTCGTCACGGGTTTGGTTTAAAAATTAAAATAAGCCTGAATTTGGAAAAATATTCTTTTCCTTTTGTGCACAGATTTATTGTCGCTGCACGTATTACCAACATGATCACCAGGAGGAACTTGGTGAATTTTGCCCATTATTTTATTGCTGTTTGATTGCATGGGGAGAGAAGCCGTGCCTTCAATTGCCAATGGACTATTACTATAATTGGAAAATGTGTCAATTCAGGAAAATGGTTGAGAACCAGCCAGGACTAACATGATATTGAAAAAGTGAATGCGTACTGCCTACATTTATATAATTGATATGGCATTGTAAGGAAGGCATAGCAAAATAAATGAAAAAATCCAAATCTTTTGTTGACTTTGCAACATTTACTGGCGCCATCCTTACAATTGTCATTCAGTTGTGCATAGAGCCTAACAACGTCTTTTAGCCATGACTACATTCAGAATAAAGAACGGATTCTTGTGGCTGATTCTCGTAGCCTCGCAAACTAATTTACGCAAAGCTGTGCTGTTTCACGGGCAGCACGAGAGCAGACATTATCAGAACATATAGCTATTTTACATTGTCATTTAAGCTCCTCAGTTTTATGGTGCAATTTATAACAATGCTGTCAAAAGTTAATTGGACTCTCATCGGTTCTACCAATGAGCCTGAGCAAATGTTGCTAACTGGGAAAAGTAAACTGCTAGAGGTTTAGGTTCTAAAGCACTGAAAGGTGAGGTTTCCGAAGGCCTATGTTACTGCCGATGGACCGCTACTGCTGAGCTTTCACTGGCACCGCATGGGACGCACTGCTCCAGCTATCGTTGAGCGAATGTTCTCTCCAGCTCAGTCTCAAAGTTATACGATTTTCACCCAGCCCGAAAACACATCTATATTTACACCTGCAGTATTTAATTGCTTGTGCTTAAAACATAATATTAGCCGATGTGTCTAAAGCTGGAAGGATGTGTGGGTGTAGGATACAAACCTAACACAACATTGTTGTGTTCTTGAATGAGCGGGCGTGTCTTTGGTCGCACAAAGAGCAGAGGAGTCCAGCGCAGCGGGATGACTGAAGCCGCACAGCTCAGTGGCTGGGTCGCGGTGTCTAAAATCGCCACATTTGGTAATTTTGGGCAACATGGCCACTTGAAAAAGGGGCAAGCTAAACTGGCCAATTGAGAAGTGACGCATTACAGCCACACAGGGCAATTGCCGCTCGGCCGGGGTATAATTCATGCGCTGCTGTCCTCTTTTGTAATTGAGAATGTTGTTATGGTTACCCAAAAAACCCAAAATTTTCATTCTGTTCCCTTTTCTCATCCTTTCCTCCCTCAGAGATCTCAAAGCAGAAAATGTCATGCTGGGTCAGGATGGGCACATAAAGATCGTGGACTTTGGGATCAGTAAGGAGAACATGTCGGGAGACAGCCGTACAAAAACATTTTGTGGCTCCCCACATTATATGGCACCAGAGGTACGGGACCTGCTCCTTTCAATCTACTGTAATCATACCAATCAGCCAATGTTCCTCTGAGCTTTTGAGCGCCCTGTTTCTCAGACCACTGATATTTTACATTTTTCACACAATAATGTGAATTTATTATATTCATTTTTTGACAGGACAAGAAACTGTTTTAGCTCTATTACTGTATTGGGCATGTCCCTACACTGTGTGAGCGCAGCATGTTTGAGCATGTGTGTATTTCCAGTACAGTAAGCGATGGTAGATGAAATGTTTTATTTTAGACTATTTGTCATACATACATACAGTGGACCATAATGTGACACGGTGAATGTCATTGTCCGAGTCATTATTTTTGTGATCATGTCAAAGCCAATGACACTGAATGTTTCCATTTCTTACGCAGATATACCAGGAACAAGAATATTCCACCGCAGTGGATTGGTGGGCATTTGGGGTCCTGTTGTTCCAAATGCTCACTGGCGACAGTCCCTTTCTTGGGGAAGAGTTAGATGAGCTCTGCAAGAGAGTTTGTTCAGATACTCCTGAATATCCAAACTGGATGAACGGGTGCACAATGGACCTTCTGGGAAAGGTCAGTGTGAGCGAGAACCCATCTTTCCGGCAGTGTCAATGTGGGGCGCATCTCCCAATGAGAGTTCAGAATTCAGCTGCATCTCCCAATGAGAGTTCAGAATTCAGCTATCAGTTGAGGCCAGGAGGCCATGCAAAAATGACCACACCCACAGCATCAGCAGTATTGTTTTCTGTGGTTTAATCTGTTTTTGCATTTATCTGTCAACTGAATTGCACAAAAACGGCTCAAAATTACAATCCCAATTCCGAAATAGTTGGGACAAAGTGTAAATTGTGAATTAAATCAAAACGCAATGACTTTCAAATCACACCAGACAGTATTTTATTCACAATAGAACAGAGATAACATAGCAAATGTTGTAACTGAGAAATTTTACAATTTTATCCACAAAATGAGCTCATTTCAAATTTGATGACTGCTACAGGTCTCAAAAAAGTTGGGACAGAGGCCTGTTTACCATGGTGTAGAATCCCCTGTTCTTTTTAACACAGATTTGGGGGCTCTGGGCATTGAGGAGACAAGTCTCTTGAGTTTAGCCATTGGAATTTGATCCCGCTCTTGTTTAATACAGGCTTCCAGCTGCTGGAGAGTTTTGGGTCTCCTTTGAAGGACTTTTCGTTCAATTAAGGGCCAAATGTTCTCTATCGGTGAAAGATCAGGACTGCAGGCAGGCCAGTTCAGTATACGGACTCTTCTACTACGAAGCCGTGCTTTTGTAACAGCTGCAGTATGTGGTTTTGCATTGTCCTGCTGAAATACACAAGGCCTTCCCTGGAATAGATGTCGTCTGGAGGGGAGCATATGTTGCTCTAAAACCTTTATGTACCTTTCAGCATTCATGATGCTTTTTAAAACATGCAAGTGTCCCACACCATATGCACTAATGCATCCCCATACCATCAGAGATGCTGGATTTTGAACTGAACGCTGATAACAGGAGGGGTGGTCTTTCTCCTCTTTAGCCCGGAGGACATGACGCCCATGATTTCCAAAAAGAATGTCAAATTTGGACTCGTCTGACCACAGGAAACTTTGCCACTTTGCTAAAGTCCATTTTCAATGAGCCTTGGCCCACAGAACACGGCAGCGCTTCTGGATCATGCTCAACAATGGCTTCATTCTTCATGATAGAGTTTTAGGTGGCATCTGTGGATAGCACGGTGGACTGTGTTTACAGACAGCAGTTTCTTGATGTATTCCTGGGCCCATTTAGTAATGTCAATGACAGAATCATGTCGGTGAGTGAGGCAGTGGCGTCTGAGGGCCTGAAGATCACGGGCATCCAGTAAAGATCTTTGGCCTTGTCCCTTACACACAGAGATTTTTCCAGTTCCTCTGAATCTTTTGATGATGTTATGCACTGTCGATGATGAGACCTTCAAAGCCTTTGCAATTTGATGTTGAGGAACTTTGTTTTTAAAGTATTCCACAATTTTTTTATGCAAGCCTTCACAGGTTGGAGAGCCTCTGGCCATCTTTACTTCTGAGAGACTCAGCCTCTCTAAGACATCCTTTTTATCAGGAATCTTGTTACACACCTGATGCCAGTTTACTTAATTACTTGCTAAATGTTCTTTCAGCTGATTCTCTTATATCGTAATTGCTTTTTCATCCCTTTTTTGCTTGTGTCCCAACTTTTTTGAGACCTGTTGCAGCCAGAAAATTTGAATTAAGCTCATTTTGTGGATAAAAATGTAAAATGTTTCAGTTATAACATTTGAAATGTTATCTATGTTCTATTGCAAATAACATATTGGCTCATGTGATCTGAAAGTCATTGCATTTTGATTTTATTCACAATTTACACTTGGTCCCAACTATTTCAGAATTGGGGTTGTACACAAAACTCTAAGGAAAGATGCGCAATGGCCCAATGATCAAATCTTAGTTGTATCAGCAATTTAATGTCACTTCTGTCTGCTTTACTTAACAGTTGTTGCAGAGGGACCCGGACCGCAGGCTTGGGACAAGCGGCAACATCAGGGCGCACCCATTCTTCGCTGCCATCACCTGGGACAAAATTGAAAGGAGAGAGGTCGAGCCTCCATACAAACCTGAACTGGTACTTCCTGTTTGCTCATTGGTTTATGTGCTGATCGTGGAGATATGAATATGTCCCCCAGTATAAGATAAATCAAATTTTTTATGAGAACACATTCAGTTATGCTCAAGAGTATCAATGCTTTTACGATTTGTACGGTAGATCCTTTGAAAGATTGCACTAATTTCAAAGATTTTCAGATTATAGAATCGATGATGTATGAGAGAAATTAAATACTTGTGTCAGGCCAGTACACAGGCGAAGATTTTAATGAAAACTGTTGAAAAAAAGTGCACTTTGAATCTAGCTACAATTTGTGGAAATGGAAAATGAATCCATGAACCAGCTGATGAGTTTGCCATTTGCAAACCCAGAATTTTTTTGAAAGGGATAAAACTCTAGCAGATGGGGCGTCCTGATTTCTTTCATACGCACACAGCTTCATTAACGTCTCCAACTCTGCCTCTTAACTCTGACTGATTCCTCTTTTCTGTTCATCACAGAATGGCCCCCGCGACTGCAGCTATTTTGAAGAGGAGTTCCTTGATGAGACACCATGGCTGTCCCAAGCTGGCGGCGGGAGCTTTTTTGATCAATCAGAATTTTTCGGCTTCTCATTTGTGAATGCAAAGTTTGCAGCTGACATTGAACATTAATGAGTTAGCGATTTATAACTAAAAGATATTGTTTTTTGTTTCTTTCCCTCAGTTGTATTTTGTTTTGTCAGATGCAAGTGCTTGTGTTTTTGTAAATAATTTTTGGTTAGTGTATATTTTGTGTCGGCCAGTGCACAATCAGGCCTGACAAAGGCATTTCACATGACCGAAAATAAAAATTGTAGAAATCTGTCTTGTTTCATGTATGGAAATTATGTGCAATGTGTGGAGCTAATTTATCCAAAATTTTGTGGCAAAATCTTGAACGACCTTTGAGATATAGCAGTTTCTTGCAGGCATGTATGACATCACTTTCACCTACTACGGAGACTACATTTTAGACAACTGCAGTGGCTATAATAAAATTAACCAGTGTCCAGTCCAGTGTCTCCTAAAATATTTTATTCCCATGGAAAATATCATGAGACAGTTGAAAAGTACATAATATTATTATCTTGTATGATTCCAAGCAAATTGGAACCACATTTATTGCCGATATCAACAGAAAACGTTTTGGCAATTTTTTTTATGTGCTCTTTGAATTACATTTACAATCACTTCAATAATAGTAAGATGTTATATTATGGCTAAAAATACATATCATGTATTAAGGTGCTTACTTTCAGAAAAAATTTTGTATTCATCTAGGATGATTTTAGAAAATCTGATATATTTTTCGTATATGTATAACAATCACCTAAAGCTACTACGGAGACTACATCCCACGAAAATGTGTTTTAGATATAATGGTGCCACTAAAACAGAAGCAATTTATTCTCTTTGATAGGTATCAATAGCAAAATGAACATAAACTAGTATTTTACATTGTTAAATGCATTATCACTTAACTATATAACATTGTTCAATAACCATTTGATATCATGAAGAATGTAATTGTCAGCAGTATTACACAATCGTGTAATTGACACCAGTCCATAATATTAAAACACTCAAGTAGACACATAAACATTAGTCTCATCGACAATAAATGTCATCCTTATCAAGGAATTTCTAAAATACCAGCGACTCAGCTAGTACAAAACCCAAAACCAGCGAAGTTGGCACGTTATGTAAATCGTAGAAAAAAGAGAATACAATGATTTGCAAATCCTTCTCAACTTATATTCAATTGAATACACTGCAAAGACAAGATGTTTAATGTTCAAACTGAGAAACTTTATTATTTTTTTGCAAATAATCATTAACTTAGAATCTAAAGGCAGCAACACACTGCAAAAAAGTTGGCACAGGGGCCTTTTTACCACTGTGTTACATCGCTTTTCCTTTTAACGACACTCAGTAAACGTTTGGGAACTGAGGAGACTAATTTTTGAAGCTTTTCAGGTGGAAGTCTTTCCCATTCTTGCTTGATGTACTGCTTAAGTTGCTCAACAGTTCCGGGGTCTCCGTTGTCGTATTTTACGTTTCATAATGCGCCACACATTTTCAGTGGGAGACAGGTCTGGACTACAGGCAGGCCATTCGAGGACCCGCACTCTTTTACTATGGAGCCATGCTGTTGTAACACGTGCAGAATGTGGCTTGGCATTGTCTTGCTGAAATAAGCAGGGGCGCCCATGAAAAAGACATTGCTTGGATGGCAACATATGTTGCTCCAAAACCTGTATTTGCCTTTCAGCACTAATGGTGCCTTCACATATGTGTAAGTTGCCCATGCCTTGGGCACTAATACACCCCCATACCATCACAGATGCTGGCTTTTGAACTTTGTGCCTATAACAGTCCGGATGGTTCTTTTCCTCTTTGGTCCGGAGGACACGACGTCCACAGTTTCCAAAAACAATTTGAAATGTGGACTCGTCAGACCACAGAACACTTTTCCACTTTGCATCAGTCCATCTTAGATGAGCTTGGGCCCAGCGAAGCCGGCGGCATTTCTGGGTGCTGTTGATAAATGGCTTTCGCTTTGCATTGTAGAGTTTTAACTTGCACTTGCAGATGTAGCGACGAACTGTAGTTACTGACAGTGTTCCTGAGCCCATGTGGTGATGTGCTTTACACACTGATGTCGGTTTTTGATGCAGTACAGCCTGAGGGATCGAAGGTCACGGGCATTCAATGTTGGTTTTCGGCCTTGTTGCTTACGTGCAGTGATTTCTCCAGATTCTCTGAACCTTTTGACGATATTACGGACCGTAGATGATGAAATCCCTAAATTTCTTGCAATAGCTCGTTGAGTAATGTTGTTTTTAAGCTGTTCGACAATCAGCTCACGCATTTGTTCACTAAGTGGTGACCCTCGCCCCATCCTTGTTTGTGAATGACAGAGCATTTCAGGGAAGCTGCTTTTATACCCAATCATGGCACCCACCTGTTCCCAATTAGCCCGTTCACCTGTGGGATGTTCCAAATAAGTGTTTGATGAGCATTCCTCAACTCTCTCAGTCATTTTTGCCACTTGTGCCAGATTTTTGAAACGTGTTGCAGGCATCAAATTCCAAATGAGCTACTATTTGCAAAAAATTACAAAGTTTACCTGTTCGAACATTAAGTAAATTGTCTTTGCAGTGTATTCAATTGAATATAGGTTGAAAAGGATTTGCAAATCATTGTATTCTGTTTTTATTTACGATTTACACAACGTGCCAACTTCACTGGTTTTGGGTTTGTACATAAACACCCTATGCTACTACGGAGACTACATATCTTTCAATCAATTCTTATTATTGAAAGAATATTTATTAGATCACTATTAATGTTCTTAAATACAAGAAGAATACTTAAAACATCATTTGGCATTGTAAGAATGTATCAAATGTATACTTTGTGCATATCCACATACCAGAGAGAAAAACATTAGAAAATTGCAAACAGCAACTTATAATTAATCTCATATCAATTTTAAACACATTTACAATTCATTTCATTCAATTACATTCATAAATTATTTATGCAAATGGCAGGCTAGATGAATGATTTGGCGAACAGTTATGTTGAGAGTAAGGCAGGCATTTACGATGTAACCGCAGTATTCTGGGCAGCAAATGGACTGCGCAGTCAGTAGTTCTGAGACCACACCTCGGTGCAAAGCCAGTAAAGACAGAAAAAATTAAACTGCCTCAAGACACTCCTTCAGTGGTCCGGAACAAGGTTGCTGATTTGTTGTAAGCAAATAATTTTCTGTTGGTGTCCGGAACTCTAGTGGGGGGGGGAAAGATTTGCTTCCCACACACCGCGCCCCCCCCTTGCAATTCCTCTGTGCCCCCCACTTTGGGAACCACTGGTTTAAATGCAAAACAAACAACATTTATTTATATGTAAATTGAGTTGCATAATATATTTGATGAATTCATGCTACTCAAGATCAGTTTTATTCTCTCTCTCTGTCAACATATCCATCAATGGAGGTTGTAAAATTACCCATGAAGAATCATATGTTGTAAAAATTTATAAAGAATCAATCAAATTGGGGTTTAAAACACAACTATGGATACTGCATTGAAGAACCAAAACATATTTTAACAACAAAACAATAATTGATCTTCCTTTTTGTCATAATTTATTATTGATTATAGGCTACTACGGAGACTACATGCTACTATGGAGACTACATTTGGCATATAATTTGTGTTTTAACAACATATGTCAATTGACACTTATATCTCAGTGGAAGTTATTTGAACTACATAATGTATTGAATGTGTACACAAGATTTGATATAATTATATTTTGCATTACAGTGGGCTAGCATGCTACTACAAAGACGACATAAAATGGTCGCTAAAATATAGACCTCAGGTTCTTATTCGATAAATCTCATCAAAACCCTTTCGGATATCTGTGTGCTTTTGATTAGTTCATAAAACATCACAGGCAAAATGTTTTCACATTTTTTATTCCAGTCAAGTTGTAAATTATCAAACTGATAACAAACGAAAATCATTAATCAAAATTTTGCGATTTTGATATCAAAGCACAGGTCCTCAAATTAGTCTGGAAATCAATCCAACCATGCCAGGTTCATACAGACTGCATCTGAAAAACACCAAAGGAAACCTTTATACAATAATTACTAGATTATATTCTGCAATAAAATGCATATTTTGTCAATGATACACTATTCAAAAACATGCAAGATGTCAGTGAAACACTAAAACACACCAAAATTCACCGTTTTTATGCATATAGCTGCCATTTCGCGGAAAATCAACCGATTTACACACTTCAAAATTTGACTTTATTTACATCATAACCCAGGACACTCACTCACTACATAAATATAAAATTTCCTCCACATAATTTTGAGATTTTCATCGATAACAATCCATTTTTGAAATGTCAGGTCTGATTGTGCACTAGCTGTAATAGCTATACCATAGTCCCTTGTAACTACTTGTAAGCTATACGCTTGCACAGCCTTAGGGCCCATTCACACCAACCGTGGATTTTTATAGGAGCTAATTCCATGGGCTCTAATGTAAGCTTGCACACCAAGGCGGAATTTCCAGAAAAAAACATCCGCACGGACGTAAGCTTCTGCAAAAATCCGCCAGCGAAGTTGTACTTTTGGCCACTGAAATGATTTCTTTTTATTGATGTCTCAGCATTCTAACCTTTTAATTAGCTAGATAGCTTGTATTCAGTTAACAGTTACATTTAACGTGACATCTTATAGCTATGTGCGCAGTTAGTCTACTTTTTCCTAGTAGTTAGAGTTCTAGCTAATCATCGTGGGGTTTTTTCCAATTAACATTTTCATATCATAGGCGTTATTAGTGGGGGGGGATTGGGGCGACATGTCCCCCTCAACATTCAAAGGGGTGGTGTTCGTCCCCCCCAAAAAATGAAACAAATCAAAAATCTACTTAATATTAGTATGTAACTCTGTGGTCACACTTTATCAACGAGTGCGTTTTGGAGCTGTTGTGTATTTGATTAGTTGCGGACCCGTAACGTTCACTCTCATGTTCGCTGAGCAGCTCGCGTCTCTCCCCCGAATGTCAAAACAAAAGGCAGGGATAATTAAAGGTAATGCACCTACCATTATTACCGTAGGGATTGTGTCCATAGGCCAATTAGCCAAAATGTTGAAATATCCCTTTAAGATCAAATCGGTGAGTGCTGACAAATAGCGGACTATCATGATCGTTCCTAAAACTTCCCGGGACGAAAATTGTATATACAGAAATTATATAATGAACGTTACCGAACATTTCCAGGTTACAGGATACTTTCGTTTGATTTGTCGCGGTTTAGTTCGCTTTCTTTTTGACAGCTATAGTGTTTTCAGCAAGGACGAAGTGCCCACTCCGACAACTGATAATGTGACCCGGTTCGGCCACCGGATGGTTTCGGGGAGACTCCTGACTGGGCGGAGGCGGTGCTCGACTCGTTGGAAATTCAAATCAAGAACAACCTAAACTGAGCCTGGTGGGATCGCACCTTTAACCAAGAAGGAGCCTTCAGTTGGTGATTGTGCATTCAGAAAAAATAAAGAGTGTGGCGTGAGAGAACTGAACAGCCGAAACTTTCGTTTAAAGGCGATCTTGAAGTGAAGAGTTGCCGGGTAAATATACCGCGTTTGTTGTTTTCATAAAGTCTGAAAACATGTGAGCTTTGAAGACGTGGACGTTTAAGATAGTATGTGAGAGACTCCGCTAAAATACTAGCCGTAGCTTTCACCAAGAAAGAGCCTTGTTTATTCGCCACCGTTGCTAATGCCTAATGAGGACGAAGTTGCTGAACTGCGGAGGCGACTGTTCCACTGCTGCACTGGTTTCTCCACTCAGCGCTTCCGATTGGCTTCTCCGGTTTCACGGATTCGTGAGGTAGAGTCACTGCATCGGAAGGAAATTAAGGATTTATGTGCACTAACGTTTGGTCCCCAATGCAAAGCCAAGTGCTTGGTTATTGTCTGAACATTTCCAAGGAATAACGTTAGTTTAGCGTCAACGCTTTCATTTCACTGATAGTGATTGTTTCTTAAAGTAATTTTACTTAAATTAATTTCATGGTTGAAATTTGCGCTAAACCAATGAGGTTCTGATGTTTCCGGTAATTCGCGTCTATTTGTAATTTCCAATTTCCCTGTTGGGTGAATTTTAAGAGAACCCAAGTGAAATTTGTGAGACTAAAACATTTAAAGGGTAAATAAGTGAGTTTCTTAATTAGAATTTAAAAGGGTACAAACTAAAGTAAAATTTTACTTGTGATATCATTTTTTCAAGGGTTTCTTAAACACTGGTACATTTCCTTGTGTTCATTGGTGACTGTGAAGTTACAAATGAGGATTTGAGTAGAAAAGTGTGAGAATTCATAAATAATTTTAGTGTGTAAAAGTATACATGTTTGTATTTATTGACAAAACAGTAAAATCACTGTGAAAAATATTATGACCTGGAATACAAGTCATAATTTCACAAAACAGTAAAAGAAAACATTTTTGAATGCTGAAGAGACCAGAACTTAAAACATTATTTTTGTTTTTACTTGGCTGACCTCCTGCTATAGAAAGGATGTAAAGGTTCCCAGTCTTTGAGAAATGTTTTTTTGAATTATTATCATTATAATTATTATTAATTTTTTGCATGTAAATTTTTCTTTTGGCAAGTTAAAAATCTGATTTTACTTTCCAGAATGAGTCATTTTAAAAAAGGTAGTGTTGAGCCCTTGATTACTAACATCAGGTGTAGCATTACTAAGCTGGGCGGTATTCCTCAAAGCTTGCTAACTGAGTAAGCCTGGCTTTTGCACAAAGTAAAGCCTGGAAACTATTCAAATCTGGAACATGGACTGAAATAAATATAGCTTTTTGGGTTTTACTTTGTGCAAAAGCCAGGCTTAGCCAGCTTTGTGGAATACCCCCCTGGTTTCCACCGGATGTGAAACAAATTTTTCGCATGACCGTGTATTCGCGTCTTTGCATTGACTTTGAATGTAATCTGTGGTGCGAAAAATTTGTTTCGCGTCCGATGGAAAAAGCACTTAAAAGTGCTGCACCTGATTTTAGTAATCTGTGGTTTTTATTGAACCCCTATTAGTTAATTAGATGATTCAGGTGATGTAGCGCTGGGCTAAAATGAAAACCTACACACACAGCGGCCCTTCATGGATAAGATTGGACTCTCCTCACCTAGGCAGTGCTCCTTTTCTGGACAAAATGTTAAGTAACATTGTAACCAAAACCTTGATTAGAAATCTTTTGAAGATGCATGTTTTTGGAGCATTTCAGCCTTTATCTTAACAGACTGCGCAGCGTTGAACATTGTCTGCTTGTGGGTAAAAAAAAAAAAAAGACCCTTAAAATCTTGTCCCCCCCAAAATTTGAGACACAGTAACGCCCTTGGAGCCAGCACATATTCATCTGCCAGAGTGGCAGCTTCAGATGCAGTTTTAACTCCACGCTCAGCAATATGAGTAGCAACCTCTGGAGGAATGCAATTTTTAAACTGCTCTAACACCATAACATAACACAGGTCCTTAAATGTAGTAATCTCCAAAGCAGAACACCACCTGTTGAAATGCTTAGTGAGATCCCTCGCAAACTCAACATGTGATTGCTTATCAGATTTCTGCCAGGATCTAAAACGTTGGCGATACGCCTCCGGTACCAACTCATAAGCCTTCAGAACTGCCTCTTTTACAGTATCATAGCTTTGGCTTTCAACAGCATTAAGTGCAGAGTATGCTTCTTGGGCTTTACCTGTAAAAACTGACTGCAGCATAACTACCTGGTCAGCTTCAGGCCAACCTCTACTATTTGCAACACGCTCAAAAAGACTGAAAAATGTGTCTGTGTCACGCTCATCAAATTTTGGCACCAGGCGCAAGTGCCCTACAAAGTCAAACATTTTTGGATTTTGTGCAGTGGATGCTGCAGGCTCATCTACATTAATATTGCCTGCTAATACACCGGCCTTGATAAGGCCTAATCTGTACTGTTCCACCTCTAACTTTTCTTTTTCTAAAGACTGTTTTAACCTTTCCCTCTCCATGCGCAATTTATCCCTTTCCATCTGTAACAGTACCAGTTCTTTTTGCTGCGCTAATGTTAAGGTTGCTGTCGGAGAAACCAGAGAAGTATCAGTACTGTCACTCATAATGGGCAAAACACACTTCTCCCTCAGGACACCTTTCAAGAACCCTTTAATTTCCTTCTTTAAACGCTTTTCTCCAAGATCAACATTATAATGCTGAGCGAGCTCTAAAAGCTGCTCTTTATGCAAACTATTGAAAAGCTGCTCAGAAGGGCACTGAACAAAATCAGCAATTGAAGTCATGACAGCAGAATATTAATCTATGAAGTGGAAAGTAAATTTTAGCTTCAATGTCAACTTTTTACCAAATTAGGAATCGTCCCTAACACATACACGTAAATGCTATAGTGTGGACTGATGCTCAATCATCATTTAACATTATCACCATGCTCAATTTACTTAAACTGTCTCAACAATTGGACAGCACTAGTGCTCCTCACCTGTATGCAAACTGTACAAAAAAAAAAAAATTAATTCGGCCAAATAATTCAAAATTACAAAAAGTTCAAATTACAAATTCAAAATGCAAATTATGTGGCCTCCCAAACTAGTACTTATCAAATTTATAACCAAAGTCAAACTTTTTGAACTAACAAGCTCTGATCCACCCTCTATTTTGTAAAGGCAGCAACAAACCTTAATAGATGCTAAATACAAAAATAGAGGTGACAAACAGCACTAGCTACAAACTAGTCACAAAGTAGCTTCTCATCATGAGACTCAAACTACAAGATTTAGTTCACTAAGTTTTATGAACAAAGCACCAAACAGTACAAGCAACAAAAACACAAATTTTAGTACAGCGAACACATCACTGAGTGTACAAAAAAAATGGTCATTTCCTCCATGGTTCCTACCTAAATATTCCTTAGCCTAATCTGGTTGGCATGCCGGGCTCGAGGTGTCACCAAACCCAGACTACTGCAGTAGGCCTGACTTGACCAACCACAATTACCTGAATCAGGCGCACTCCCTCCCCAGGATTACCATCAAAAAGGAAATAAATGAAAAAAACAAATGAGGAACCGAAGGAAGGACGACCTAGGTCAGCCCAGCGGGAACCTCCTACCTAAACAAGGGAGAAATACCAGTAGACTGACTTCCAGACACTCAGAAAATGTGAACACATGCACTTACCCAAACAGAGACTCAACAGAATATGTCCCGTCGCTTGTACTGATTCTTAATGAGGACGAGCCCCCATTTTGTCACAGCCTGGCTCAATGGTTTGTGACAAAAAGGGAGACCACACATAATCTGCAAAGTTCAACAAAAAGTTTAATAAAATAAGTAAATAATTAAATACCACAAAAGTAATAAACTATGGTAGTCAGTGTGCATGCTGTGTTGAATGAATCAGTCATCAAATCAAATTAACAAACAAACACAGGTCAGTCTGTAATGTGAATATAGGCCACTAGATGGCAGTATTTACCTTTTTTTTGTTAAGCTCAGACTGGAGTCATGTTTAGACATGTCCTGGACATGTCTGGGGCAAGTCTCAGAAAATTAAAAAAAAGAGGTCTAAATGTGGGTGGGGTCTGCAAAAGAGTATATAAGGAAAAGAATTGAGGCAGTAAAGTAGTAGGAGAAATTGCAAGAAGATGACCAGACCTGCCATTCTGTTCAAGACCTGTGACGTTTCTTTGGTGGATTTCTTTGCCTGTGTTTGAGCATTTTCTTCATCCAGGACATCACCAAGCCACCCCACCAAAAAGGGACTGTAATTATTTCTGTTTTTTCTTATTTATCAATCTTGGTCTTTAGTTGTAGGTTGTTATTAGTCTTTGTCTTTGTTAAAAATTAAATGTGTTTTAGTTGTTAAAACTGTGTTTGTCATCCCTTGCTGTTGCTGTGTTGTTATAAATGTAATAACAAATTGGGGCCATAACAAATTGGGGGCTCAAGGTCCGGGATAGACCATTTTGTGAGTCATTTATTAAAAATCTAACATTTCAAATTGTAAAATTGATTTTTTTTAATTGAATACATATATATTGACAACAGCAATGGATGATTTCTTGGCATCACCAACCGTAGGGGTTTTGAAGTCTTTTAAAAAGACAGAACTGCTAGAAATTTGCAGACATTTAGAGCTGACAGAGGTGAAACCAGCCATGCGAAAAGCAAGACTGGCTAGAGAGATAGTTGAATATTACATTGATGAAAATGTGTTTGCACCAGGAGATCTGGAACAGTTTCCAGTGGAAAATCCAAATATAGAAATGGAACTTAAATTAAAACTGCTAGAGATTGAAAGGGAGGAAAGAGAAAAACAGAGAGAATTTGAGAGGGAGGAAAAAGAGAAAGAAAGAGAGGAAAGAGAAAAAGAAAGGGAGGAAAAAGAGAAAGAAAGAGAATTTGAGAGAGAGAAAGAGGAAAGAGCAGAAAGAGAGAGACAGAGACAGAGAGATTTTGAATTAGAGAAATTCGATAGAGAAGAAAGACTCCAAATGGAGCAACTAAAAATAAAAATAGCAACAGAAAATAAATTTCGGGCTAGCCAGGAGGTAAAACTGGTGTCTCCATTTTCAGAAAAGGATGTTGACAACTATTTCCAGTGTTTTGAAAAGGTAGCAAAGAGTTGCCAGTGGCCAAAGGAAAACTGGCCTCTGATGTTGCAAACTGTCCTAAAGGGTAAAGCTCAACAAGCCTATTCGGCTTTGTCTGCAGATGATTCCTCTGATTATGAGGTTGTCAAAAAGGTTATTTTGAGAGCTTATGAGTTGGTTCCAGAGGCTTACCGACAGAAATTCAGAGGTCTGAAGAAATCTGAAAATCAGACTTATGTTGAATTTGCTAATGAGAAGCAGGTTTGCTTTGAGCGCTGGTGTACTTCTATGGAGGTCAAGGATGATTTCGACTCACTAAAAGAGATGGTGTTAATTGAAGAATTCAAAAACTGTGTTAAGGATGATGTTAAGACCTACCTTAATGAGAAGCAAGCACTGAATTTGCAATCAGCTGCCAAATTTGCAGATGAATATGTTCTCACACATAAGTCCAAATTTCAGTCTAGCAGTAACAATAGATGGTCCCAATTTCAGAAAAAGGGTTATGGTGATACCCAAGATTCCTCACCCAAAGACAAAGACAAATCTGGTGATGGTGCTCAGAAATCCAGAAACAGGTCTGATCAAAGTGTGAAAGCTGACAGTGACAAAAGTGGTCTAGTTTGCAGTTATTGCAAGAAATCTGGTCATGTTACAACTAACTGTTGGTTCCTTAAAGCTAAGAAAGAAAAAGAAAAGGATACCAAACCAAATGCCTTTGTGAAAACAAGGTTAGAAACCCCTGTAGTAGATAACCGATCTGCTAAATTGCCTGCTTCTTGTGGGGCTAAAAAGCCTAATACAGCTGACTTTGTGAGGGAGGAATTTCTTCCATTTGTGTCAGAGGGATTTGTGGCTCTGAATGAGCATACTACTCCTGTCCCCATATATATCCTAAGGGATACCGGAGCTTCTCAGTCACTTTTGTTGATGGACTCCTTGGAGTTACGTGATGAGACCGCTTCAGGGGATTTCATACTTGTACAAGGTATTGAAGGGAGGACTTTATCTGTACCCCTGCGCTCTATATTCTTGAAGTCAGATTTAGTTACAGGACAGGTAAAGGTGGGACTTATGTCAAGTCTACCTATAAAGGGTGTTTCTCTGTTGCTAGGCAATGACCTGGCTGGGGGCAAAGTAGTTCCCCCTGTACATCTTACTTCACAGCCGAGCACTGAAAATGGGGATGAGGACCCATCTCTGTATCCTTCTTGCGCAGTGACTCGTGCTATGGCTAAGAAGGCTAAAGAAGATGATGTTGTGGTGCCGTCCAGTACATTGAATAGTCAGGACTCAGGTGGTTCGCCTCATGACTCTGATTGGCCTACTATGGTTTCTCCGTTTGAGGACTTATCAGATACTTTTATCAGTTCTCTATTCAGCCAGCTGGATGGGTCTGGTGATTCTGATGTGTCTGGAGACTTGTCTCTGTCCAGAAAGCGGTTGATTGAGGAGCAAACTAATGATCCTGAAATTGGTGTACTAAAGAGGAGAGCCCTTCCTGAAAAAGAAATAGATGCAGTTCCAGTTGGGTATTATCTCAAGGATGGTGTGTTGATGCGGAAGTGGCGCCCTCCTGATATCCCTGCCAATGCAGATTGGGCAGTGGTCAGGCAAATTGTTGTTCCGAAGGTCTATAGGAATGAGATCTTAACAATGGCTCATAGTTTACCTTTAGGAGGTCATCTTGGTGTTAACAAGACTGTTGATAAGATCATGAAACACTTTTTTTGGCCTGGGCTTCGGAAAGACGTTTCCAACTTTTGCAAAACCTGTCACACTTGTCAGGTAGTTGGAAAACACCAGTTAGACCCACCTGTAGCTCCATTGCAGCCTATCCCAGCATTTGGGGAGCCATTCTCTAGGGTCATTGTTGATTGCGTTGGCCCATTACCCAAGACTAGATCTGGAAATCAGTACTTGTTGACAATCATGTGTGCATCTACCAGATTCCCCGAAGCCATACCTCTACGTAACATCAAGGCAACTGCAATCTCGAAGGCTTTGATAAAGTTCCTCACGTTGTTTGGCCTTCCCAGGGAAATTCAGTCAGATCAGGGTAGCAATTTCACTTCAGGATTGTTTCAGCAGGTTGTGTATGAAATAGGTGCAAAGCAGATTCTTTCTAGTGCCTATCATCCAGAAAGTCAGGGTGCCTTAGAGCGGTTTCATTCCACTCTCAAGACAATGATGAGGACTTATTGTTATGACCATGAGAAAGACTGGGATGAAGGGGTTCATTTGCTGTTGTTTGCAGCTCGAGAAGCAGTGCAGGAGTCTACTGGATTCAGTCCATTTGAGCTAGTGTTTGGTCATGAAGTGAGAGGACCTTTGCTATTATTGAGTGAACAATGGCAAGAGAAAGAGCCGCATATCAGTCTGTTAGACTATGTTAGCAAGTTCAAGGAAAGATTGCGTGCAGCTTGTGACCTTGCCAAAGAGAACTTGAAATCAAGTCAGGGAAAAATGAAAACTTGGTATGATCATAAGGCTAGAAGCCGTGAGTTTAAACCAGGAGACAAGGTCCTTGTGTTGTTTCCCTTGCAATCCAATCCATTGCAGGCTAGATTTCATGGTCCATATGAAATTCTGACAAAACTCAATGATCTCAATTACATTGTGAAGACTCCAGATAGGAGAAAACCAAAACAATTGTGTCACATTAACATGCTGAAGCCTTATCATGACAGAAATGCTAGGGTTGCAGCTGTCACTTCAGATTCTCCTATGGTCGAAACGTGTGAAGATGAGGGGGAGTTTCAAGATGATGAACCTAGAATTAAGGCTGAAGTTCTTTCATGTAAATTGTCAAATTCTGAAGTGTTGCAAAATCTTGATGTAAAACTCCAGCACTTAGAACCCTCACAGAGAGATCAGTTTGAAAGGTTGATCAAGAAATATGAGGATTTGTTTCCTGATGTTCCAAAGAGAGTTTCTATAGCCTCTCATGATGTAGATGTTGGTGATGCCAAACCAATAAAACAGCATCCATACCGGATGAATCCTGAAAAGAGAAAGATTGCTGAGAAAGAGGTTGAGTACATGTTAAAACATGATATTATCAGACCCTCCAACTCCGATTGGAGTTCACCCTGTGTGCTAGTTCCAAAACCTGATGGAAGTACTAGATTCTTTACAGATTATCGCAAAGTCAATGCTGTAACTAGAACTGATGTGTTTCCAATACCTAGGATTGATGATTGTATTGATAGTGTAGGGCAAGCAAAGTTTCTGACCAAGATTGATTTATTGAAGGGTTATTGGTGTGTGCCTTTAACTGAGAGGGCCAAGAGCATCTCTGCTTTTGCCACACCATCTGGATTGTACCAGTATGAAGTCCTACCCTTTGGCATGAAAAATGCCCCAGCCACGTTCCAAAGGATGATACAGTCTACAATCGCCGGATTGCCACACACGGGTGCGTACATCGATGACCTGATCACATGGGGTGACTCCTGGGAAGAACATCTAAAAGATGTAGAGACGTTGTTCCAGCGCCTGACCCAGGCTAACCTGACTATTAACCTGAGCAAGAGTGACTTTGGTTGTGCTACTGTCACCTATCTTGGCTACGTCATAGGCCAGGGTAAGGTGGCACCCATAAATGCTAAAGTCCAAGCCATCATGGACTTTCCAGTTCCTGACAACAAAAAAGCTTTGCGCCGCTTCCTTGGAATGATCGGGTACTACCGCAAGTTCTGCAAGAACTTTGCTGAGATTGCTCTCAGTCTAACTAACCAACTGAAGAAAGGCGTAAAGTTCACCTGGGATGATGCATGCCAGAGAGCCTTCGATCACCTGAAGTCTCTGCTGTGTCACTTCCCCGTGCTCAAATCTCCTGACTTCAACAAACCGTTCTCCATCGCGGTCGATGCTAGCGACCAAGCTTGTGGATCTGTGCTCCTACAGAGAAGTGACTCTGATGACATTGAGCATCCCGTGGCATACTTCTCCAGGAAGTTCAATCGCCACCAAAGGAACTATTCCACAATAGAGAAGGAACTGTTGGCTCTGGTCCTTTCTTTACAACACTTTGAGGTTTATGTTTGTACAGGACAAAAGCCAATGATTGTGTACACTGACCACAATCCGTTAATGTTTTTGAGTGAGATGAAAAACAAGAATCGGAGATTGTTGAATTGGAGTTTAATTTTACAGGAGTTTGACTTTGAAATTAAGCATGTGAAGGGTACAGACAATGTAATTGCTGATTGCATATCCCGTGTTTGAATGTGTATATATATATCATGTGTTTGAATATTGTATGATATGTATATATAGACAAGTGTTCACTTAACCATTTTGTATTGAAAAGAAAAATTTTGCCTTTATGAGTCAAAATTTTTCCCTTTTGGAATGGAGGTGTAATGTGAATATAGGCCACTAGATGGCAGTATTTACCTTTTTTTTGTTAAGCTCAGACTGGAGTCATGTTTAGACATGTCCTGGACATGTCTGGGGCAAGTCTCAGAAAATAAAAAAAAAGAGGTCTAAATGTGGGTGGGGTCTGCAAAAGAGTATATAAGGAAAAGAATTGAGGCAGTAAAGTAGTAGGAGAAATTGCAAGAAGATGACCAGACCTGCCATTCTGTTCAAGACCTGTGACGTTTCTTTTGTGGATTTCTTTGCCTGTGTTTGAGCATTTTCTTCATCCAGGACATCACCAAGCCACCCCACCAAAAAGGGACTGTAATTATTTCTGTTTTTTCTTATTTATCAATCTTGGTCTTTAGTTGTAGGTTGTTATTAGTCTTTGTCTTTGTTAAAAATTAAATATGTTTTAGTTGTTAAAACTGTGTTTGTCATCCCTTGCTGTTGCTGTGTTGTTATAAATGTAATAACAAATTGGGGCCATAACAAGTCCCAGTCTGCAGGCCATGGAGAAGAGAGAGTCAGATGTGTGAGCAGGTCTGCTTTATAGCTTCCTGAGCCCAGCCTGCTCAGGTGTGCCAGATTGGTGCCTGAACAGACACCTCCCCCACTACCTGAAACAGAAAGCACAGCCAGCAAGAAAGAACAGGCCTCTCTCTAGGCCATAACAATTTGCTCGTATTATAATAGGCTAAATAGCAAAGTTATCTCTGTGGACTGATTCATATTGCAATATTGAGGCGAAAACCTGGAGAAACGTGAAGCATAATGGAGCAAACTACTTGGGAATGGGGGGTGGGGGGGTGGGCACCAAAGGTAGACCGATGAGAGGGCCGCACAGGAGATTAATCTTTTTTCGCGAAATAAGCCGACTTTATCTTTGTATTACTTATATTTATTAACATGGTTTACAAACTTTTATTTTAAATATGAAATACTGTTATTATTATTATTTTTTATTTATTTCTTTATTTATTTTTTTTTTATGGGCTTGATTTTTTAGGTGCCCCCCAGGCAGTTGGTGCCCTACGCGCAGTGCGTGATAAGCGTATGCCGAGCGCCGTGTCTGCATCCGTGTTCACAGTACAGTTAGTGGACATATTGTGTTGCTCAGTGGCCCACATTACTTCTGGACAATACTGTGCTACCTGATTGACTGTTGTTCTGAACACTTGTGCACTTTCACATTTTCACAGAGGATATTACAGTTGGATGCGATGGCCAGACCTCATGAGTACCTCTTCCTGGATGAGGCTGGCTTCAACCTGCAGAAACGAAGGCAAAGAGGCCGTAACATTATTGGCCAAACTGAGGTTCCTGGCCAACGGGGGGGTAAGATTACTCTTTGTGCGGCCATGGGTTCGGAGGGGCTTGTCCACCGGCATGCTGTCCTTGGGTCTTACAACACCCAACGTCTCCTCACCTTCCTAGAGGAGCTAAGAGACATCCTCCTGGACCGCCAACAACATAATCCTGGACCCATTTATGTGATCATTTGGGACAATGTCCGCTTTCACAGAACAAACCAAATCAGAGAGTGGTTCACCACCAACAGTAACCAGTTTTTAAACGTCTGTCTGCCACCCTACTCCCCTTTCCTCAACCCTATGGAGGTGTTCTTCTCATCGTGGAGATGGAAGGTTTATGACAGACAACCATACACTAGAGAGAACCTCCTAAAGGCAATGGAGCTGGCCTGTGTTGACATCCCAGTGGAGGCCTTCCAAGGATGGATTCGCCATTCCAGGGCGTTTTTCCCATGGTGCCTGGCAAGAGAGAATATAGCCTGCGATGTGGATGAGGTGATGTGGCACGATGCAGCTCAGCGACATGATGCTGCACAGTGATTGTGGTGTGAATAAAGTAAATAAAAAAACTTCACACCCTGAACATGTTTTCAAGAGTACTGTTGTGTGCTATAGATTCTGTTTTTGCATTGAGTTGTGTTACAGTAGTGTACATGCAGCATTTTCTATAGATTTATACTCTTCATTAACTCACAAATCTAAATCCCTAATCCTCAACAGAGATCTAAGAAGATCCGTGACTGTGAAGTTTCTAAAAATATGCATTGGCAGTTATGAAACAAAGAAGCTTCTCACAAATTGAGCATTGTGTTTTCAATTGTTTTGCTGTAGTGTGTAATGATGTGTATAGTGTTTACATTTTTGAAAGCTTTGAGCTGCTCTTTTGGTGTGAAAGTTTGAGTTTTGAAGTGAGAAGGAGTGGTTGTGTTTATGTAGCTTTAGAAAAGGGTGTTTGTTTAGACATTGGGGAACATAGAGGAAATGTTTGTGAAATGTGTTTTAGCATTTGAGACAAACTGTAATAACACTTATCTCCTCCAATAACATACATAAATACAATATTAATTAAATAACAATATTTGGAAAACAGTAGACTAAAAGTCAATCTCTTATTGGTTTTTAAATAGTTGCTAGTTATCCCATTCAAAGTAATGAACTAGAAGCCAACAGTACTGACACTCCAGCGGATGCCAGCTATAGTTCACTCACCAGAGTTCGAATTATAGACAAACACAAGGGTCTTCCAGCTTCAGAAAAGGGGTGAAAAAAGATGTAGAATGTAAAAAGAAGATGATTTGATAAAAAGGGCTTTGAAGAGAAAAGGGATTTTAAGTTTTACGAGTACAGGACAGAGATGAAATGACTTGAATGAACGCTATTCAAGTCGTTCAAGTGAAGTCTAAAAAAAAAAAAAAAAACCCGTCACCTAGGAGATGACTGTAGATCAAAATAGAAGTCTTTGAGAGTACATTCACTTTCGGCAGGGACGCTGGGGCTCAGGAAGACGGCAGGAACGCTGGGGCTCAGGAAGTCGAAGGCGACTGGCACGCTGGGGCACAGGAAGGCGAAGGCGACTGGCACACTGGGGCACAGGAAGGCGAAGGCGACTGGCACACTGGGGCTCAGAAGACAGGTGGCACACAGGGCTTGGAAGACGACAGGGGGCACCAGGGGCTTGAAGGCAGCAGGAAGGGTAGGCTGGGCTGGGTAATGCGGCTGACGAGAAACACAGAAAAGATGAGGGGACCAGAGGGAAGTGCACAGGGCAGGGAGTGGTGAGAGGTGAGCGAGCGAAGCCAGATCTGATCTGAAGTGCTGGAGGATGGAACTGATATAGGCAGGGGGCTCGGGCAGACAGGTGCAGGAACTTAATATAATTAACAAGGGGGGGAACAAAAGGGAAACCTAATTACATGAAACAGATAAACATTAACACACAGACGAGGATCACAAGACAATCCCAAAGACGGGATAAATAAACTGAATAAAAAGACTCCTAAGTGTACAGAATAAGAGCCAAAATAGGTAATGAGAATGCAGAGGTTCTGCAGAACGCATAGCTAAGCCAGTTGAGGAAACGAGATACGGAGACTAGAACAGGGCGAACGCGGAGAGGTAATTAGTCGATTAGTAAGTGCAGCTGTACAATCCCGGGTGCTCGTTAGTAGGTTAGTATTATATACAATATTAGTATGGTTAGTCATTTTAGAAAAACAACAAACTGTTAGTAATGTTAGTACATATAGGAGAGCAAGGGGAAACTAGCAAACGAGAACAGAAGGAAGGATGAAACCCAGAATCCATTAAATCACCTGAAACAGTGTCACAATCAATTAAGACAGAAACTGCTAAAAACAATGATGCGACTGGGGAGGAAACAAAGACAGTACATGGGTAAAACGTGGACTGGACTACACGGGAGAGGAATGAAATATGAACACTAAGACATGGACTAAAACCCAACATGACAAAATTAATAAAAACCTAAAATAGACTAACCAACACACAGACCCACGGAACACAACAAAAATAAATAGGATCATGTAAAATCAGCTTTCTGTTATTTCTATGTAAGACATATTTATTCTATTTATTCATATTTATCTATTCATTGGGCACTGACCATTACTAAATTTATGGTCCTAATAACCAAACATTAAGGTGGATTACACCGATTACAATTTCTTTTTTGGAAATTACTCAGCAAGTGACTATTAATTGGGGACACTCTCTCCCTGCTCTCCAGTAGTCTCTAGAGCAGTCATAGATGCTCGCATTCTTCAGCCCTTGGGTGTCAGTATGTGCACAGTCCAGCTGACCACTGACCTGGGCTTGCCCAATTCTCCTCATCCCGATCACTGGTCGCCCATTTCGGACCAACCTCAACTTTGTTACTGCCTAGCCCAGACCTTTCCATTAGTTTTCCTCAGTTTGTACTGAGTTCGAGATTTAGCTCAGTACTGAAGTTAAATTAAGGCTTCCTCCAGATCTGCGCTTGGTTCCTTTTCTGAAAACTGTAACAGACAAAGAAAGTGAGGGTTCAGAGAAGGAGGAAAAAAAGAAAAAGATCCTGAAGAAGGAATCAACAACGAAGGAAGAATGAATTGAAGGAAGGATGGGGAAAGGTATGCGTGAGAAGCTTCAGCAACACCAGGGTTCCTGAAGTTGACAGCCTGGCTTTTGCATATTTAATACACGACAAGAGCAGACCTTAACCCCAAGGGATGAAAATGAACATCTGACAAGAAAGAAAAAAAAAACATTCAAAACTGAACTACAGTCATCTCATATTGACTTTCAAACTGGGTTCAAAAATTGCATGTCAATGAGGCCGTCGGTGGCAATACAGGTAAATGATATAATACATACGATGTATGCAAAGTATACTTGTTCCACTTTCCCAATGAAAGATCTACAGTACCAGTCAAAAGTTTGGACATATCCACATTTCTCTTATAATATATGTTAAATAAACAAACAAGCTGGCCGCGAGGCCCACGGTCTCCTGTCACCAAAGTAAATATGTACCCTGTGACCTTAAAGGAGCTCAATTCTGTTCAATGTGAAAGTGGATATTTTGCAAATAATGGCAAGGAACTGGATCCATGAAATTTGACCATCAGGTTAAAGAAAATGACCCAAAACACCACAGTGAACAATTTTGAGCTTGTAAATCAAGTATGAAAAAAATGGGTGAAGCACCGATATTTCACCTGTTAATTCCAATGTCAAATAATAGGTCGAGGTGACTGATTATATTGGGAACTGGTTCATAATCTAATCTTCTTATACGCAGAGCATGGGGCTTGTAATCCATTTTCTTCTTGAGTTATCGTGTTAATGTATTTTTCGGAAGGACGGACAGACACACACGCACGGGGTGCATTCACCAGAAGCGATGGGAGACAATCAGCTGCCTTTAGTAAGCGAAAAAAGATTTAATTCTTAGATCCATCAAACTAACCACCATTTGCTGTCATATTTGCAGAGCATTCTCGCATTTTTTTAATAAGGGCAGTCATAGGACTACAATGAATTTGCAGCTGCACGGCTGTCTAACTTCCCAAAGACATGCTGCATTGAGGTGGCTTTTCATCAATTTTTTCACTCAGTAAGTCCTAAAACCGCTTGACTTTAATTTGGCTGTTGGAAGGAGCTTATTTGTCTTTTTACTTTGCAAAATATGGCTTCTTTATGAATTCCAAAATTCTGGACACTATACAAACAAGTAAATTATTCTCTTTTCACTTCTGACTGTTTACCTTCTTACAAGATTCCATTTGCGATTATATAGAGAAGTTGAGTCTTTTAAATTTCTGTAAAAACAGTGCTGTGACATTAGCAAAGTGTGTCCAAACTTTTGACTGGAACTATATGTAACAATTGATTTTAAAATGGGGAACTACTTTTCAAATGTTTCAGATCATCCAATCATCAAAGTAATTTTAGTATTTGCGAAAGATGATCCAAGTAAACACAAAATGCGGTTTTAGATGATAATTTAATTCATTAAAGGAAAAAGCTATTGCACTCTACCAAACCCAAAGTGAGAAAGTGATTGACCCCTTAGTAACTAGTTCAACCAAGTAAAAAAATTTAATCAATAATTGGGTTTGATTTCACTATGACTGCCAGCCTTGTTGAATCTAAAAATCATTTAAATAGAACTTGTCTGTTAATGTGAAGTAGGCAAAAAGCAGCACAGGGCTGTGATCAAAAGAAATTTACGAATAGTTGAGAAACAAATTAGTTGATATCTATCAATCTGATCACAAACCCATTTCTAAGGCTCTGGGACTCCAACAAACCAAAGAAAACTATTATCTACCCACTGAAAAAACATGGAGCAGTGATGTACCTTCCTAAGAGTGGCCAGCCGACCAAAATTCCTCCAAGAGCACATTGACAAGTTATCCTGGAGGTCATTAAAGAACCGAGACCAACATTTTAAGAACTACAGGCTTCATTCGCTTCAGTTTAGGTCAGTATTCTGTTGTGTTCTGTAGGTCTGTGTGTTTAGTTAGTCAATTTTAGGTTTTTATTATTTTTGTGATGTCGGTTTTTAGTCCATGTCTTAGTGTGTCACATTTCATTCCTCTCCCGTGTTATTCCAGTCCACGTCTTACCCATGTACTGTCTTTGCTTTCTCCCCGGTCGCGTCATCAGTTTGTAGCAGTTTTCTGTCTTAATTGATTGTGACACTATTTCGGGTGATTTGATGGATTCTGGGTTTCAGCCTTCCTTACTTTCTCGTTTACTAATTTCCCCTTGCTTTCCTATATTACTAACCCCTACTAACAGTTTGTTATTTTCTAGAATTTACTAACCAAACTAACATTGTATATTAGACTAACATACTAACGAGCACCCAGGATTGTATAGCTGCACTTACTGATCGACTAATGATCTCTCAGCATTCGCCCTGTTCTAGTTTTCGCCTCTTGCTTTTCTTTCACTGGCTTTGCTGTGTTTTCCTGCAGAACCCTCTGCATTTATCTTATCTGTCCTGTGTCTTTCTATTCACTGTGAAATATTTATTTAGTTTATTTATCCCGTCTTTGGGATTGTCTTGTGATCCTCGTCTGTGTGTTAATGTTTATTTGTTTCATGTAATTAGGTTTCCCTCATGTTCGGCCCCTTGTTAATTATATTAAGTTTCTCCACCAGTGTCTGCCCGTGCCCCTGCTATATCTGTCTCCAGCAAGCAGCCAGTCTCAGATCTGACTTCGCTCGCTCGCTTTGCGCCTCCACTCCTTGCCCGTGTGCACTTTCCCTCTGGTCCCCTTTATCTTCTCTGTGTTCTCCAGCCATCATGCCCCAGCCCAGCCTGCCCTGCCTGCCGTTCCCGCTCCTGTTCCGTCTGAGTCTGCCCCCCGCCTGTTGTTTCCAGAGCCTTCTTCCTGCCAGCTGTGCCAGTCTCCCAGCTGTGCCGTCCAGTCCTGTCCGCCCTGCCTGTCGTCTCTGAGCCCTCTGTGCCCCCTGATGTCTCCCGAGCCCTAAGTGTTCAAGTCGTCTCCCGCTCCAAGCTGTTCCTGTCGCCGCTCCAAGATGTTCATGTCGCCGCTCCAAGATGTTCCTGTCCACACTTGAGATGTTTTAGTCGTCCTCGTCTGCCCCCTCCTGATGTTTTCCCCGACCCTTCTCCCGGCCAGCTGTGCCTTCCAAGTCAGCCACCTGCCAGCTGTGCCCGTCTTCTCATCCTGTGCCTGCCCTCTGCCTTTGTCTCCAGCCTCTGTCCCGAGCTCCCCCGTTCCCGAGCTTCCCGAGTTCCCTCTTCCGAGTTGCCCCTATTCCGAGTTGCACCGTCAGTTCCCGAGTCTGCCCCCGTCAGTTTCCGAGTCTGCCCCTGTCAGTTTCCGAGTCTGCCCCTGTCAGTTCCCGAGTCTGCCCCCTGGTGTTCCCTTCTACTAGTTTTGGATTCCTGTGTTCTCCTTCCTTCAGTGCAGTTGCACGGTGTTTCTGTTGGCCAGAGTGCCCCGTTTTCCCCTTTCGAGTTTTCTGGTTTTATTTAATAAATATATTTTGGATCCCTGCATATGGCGTCTCATCCCCCTTTGTCTCTGTGTTTCTGAGTTCCTAGTGTTTTCCCTTCCAGAACTTAACAGTATTCAGTCACTATTCCATAATCAATAAGACTGGGTAAAAATGACATCGACAGTAGAGCTGAAAGGCAAAAACCAATGCAAACCAAAAAGGAAAAAAGCTTTGTCTCATATTTACCAAAAAACATCTTGATGACCCACAAGGCTTTTGGGATAATATTCTCTGAACAGTCAAAAGTAGAACTTCTTGCAAGACCTCTTGTTACATCTATCATAAAGATAACACAACATTCCACAATACGAACATCTTACGAACAGTCAAACATGGCGGCAGTAGTGTGATGGTCTGGGGCTGCTTTCCTGCATCAGCGAGACCTGTATCACTTGAGTGACCTGCCATAATTGATGGAACTGTCAATTCTGTTGTTTTTTTTTTTTTTAACCAGGAAATCCTACAGAGAAATGTCTGGTCATCAGTTTATGACAGAAAGCTCAAGAGCAATTGACGGGACTATTTCTCGAAGTGCTGAAGTCAATTTTCATCAAAAATCAGATAACACTACAAATCCTTTCTTTTATTGATGAGGAATAAGCCACAACAGCTAATTTTAGCCAAGAAGCACTCAAGTAAAATCTAAAATGAGCAGTGAATTGGAAATTCCCCTAGAAGCTACTTCTAGCAGTGACCAAATCCAGTCTAAAACTTCTCCAAGTACACAAGTCCAGTCAGCCAATCAAAGCATCACTTATAAAACTGGTTGGCCAATAGCAGCCACTGTAGCTTTCTAAATCAACCAAAATGGTTGGCTCTACAGGCCAGGATGTGTGTGTGAGGACTCAACCCAAAAGACCTAAAAAAATTTTAAAAAAGACCCAGGCAGCCAACATGGGCTTAAAGCAAGCAGAAAAGAAGTCTGGCAAAAGGTGATCTTTTTTAGCAGCTTATTCTTTGGCTGAACTTTCTTATTACCACGCCACATCCCTATCGATGACGAATGAGGTCTTTAAACCTGTTTGGATGGTGTTACTGCCCATTCGTACTTTATGGATATTGGTTTTTATAGTGACGTTTGTTCAGCTCCATTCACGTTCCATTTCACTGTATGTATCTTCCATTTATTTTGTTCAAGAAGCTCTTTGACATCCATGACCGGTATACTGGTATGAATGACTATTCCTGTTCATTTTCCCCAGAAAGTGGCGTGTTTTGCTTTCAAAAAGATGTTCCGTTTTAGTACTCTGAAATGATCAAATTTAATGCCGTTAATTTTTGGAGTTCAATTTTCGTTATTTTGAGGCATTTGCTTCTAAAAGTACTCAAGTCTGCAGCCTGATGTTTGAAATATTTGGACCAAGAATCAAGATAGAGGCTAGAAGGTCTCCTAATATATTTTAAGACATCTTTTCTGATATTTCATTATGTGTACATCATAATGTACACATAAAGGGAATCTTTCGCAGTCCCTCAAGGAAGTTGCATGTTATGATTGCAACTATTAACGCAAATTCAACCAATCCATGCAAATTTTTTGCGGACAAAAAAAATAATAAATCGCCTAGACATCGCAACTTTCATTGCCCCTTTTTGAAAAAGCTACTGCAAAATCGGGCAAAAAAAATCAGTAAAACAATAAAAAAGCTGGGAAAATCCTGGAAGGATTGTTTGTCAATTATGAGAACGATTTAGTGCAAGTCAGGGTTGATAATTGTTTGAAAGGGAAGCTCTGGGCCCCACCAATCTTCAGTCCTAGAGACGCCCCTGGTTTCACAGTAGCCAATGTGTTCAGCCCAAGGCTCCCAAAACGACCATGCAACAAATAATATACAAGGCCACTGTGAAATAATAATTACCGCAAAATTCCAACCAACGTGCTGTTTTTTTTTTTTTCATTTTTATTTTGTGGTCAGCCAGTTATTCGAGAGTAATGTTGCCACAATACTTCTGAATATTTACTGTCAGCAAATTAACTGTACACCGCAATAGCACATTATGTTGTGTTCCGTGGTCTGAGTGTCTGTCTGGTTAGTCAATTTTAGGTTTCTATCATTTTGTGATGTCAATTTTTGGTCCATGTCTTAGTGTTCACATTTCATTCCTCTCCTGTGTAGTCCAGTCCACGTTTTACCCATGTACTGTCTTTGCTTTCTCCCCGGTCACGTCATTGTTTGTATCAGTTTCTGTGTTAATTGATTGTGACACTATTTCAGGTGATTTAATGGATTCTGGGTTTCATCCTTCCTTCTGTTCTCGTTTGCTAGTTTCCCCTTGCTTTTCTATTCATACTAACATTATTAACAGTTTGTTGTTTTCTAAAATTACTAACCAAACTAACCTTGTATATAATACTAATCTACTAACGAGCACCCAGGATTGTATAGCTGCACTTACTGATCGACTAATGATCTCTCAGCATTCGCCCTGTTCTAGTTTTCGCCTCTTGCTTTTCTTTCACTGGCTTTGCTGTGTTTTCCTGCAGAACCCTCTGCATTTATCTTATCTGTCCTGTGTCTTTCTATTCACTGTGAAATATTTATTTAGTTTATTTATCCCGTCTTTGGGATTGTCTTGTGATCCTCGTCTGTGTGTTAATGTTTATTTGTTTCATGTAATTAGGTTTCCCTCATGTTCGGCCCCTTGTTAATTATATTAAGTTTCTCCACCAGTGTCTGCCCGTGCCCCTGCTATATCTGTCTCCAGCAAGCAGCCAGTCTCAGATCTGACTTCGCTCGCTCGCTTTGCGCCTCCACTCCTTGCCCGTGTGCACTTTCCCTCTGGTCCCCTTTATCTTCTCTGTGTTCTCCAGCCATCATGCCCCAGCCCAGCCTGCCTTGCCTGCCGTTCCCGCTCCTGTTCCGTCTGAGTCTGCCCCCCGCCTGTTGTTTCCAGAGCCTTCTTCCTGCCAGCTGTGCCAGTCTCCCAGCTGTGCCGTCCAGTCCTGTCCGCCCTGCCTGTCGTCTCTGAGCCCTCTGTGCCCCCTGATGTCTCCCGAGCCCTAAGTGTTCAAGTCGTCTCCCGCTCCAAGCTGTTCCTGTCGCCGCTCCAAGCTGTTCATGTCGCCGCTCCAAGATGTTCCTGTCCACGCTTGAGATGTTTTAGTCGTCCTCATCTGCCCCCTCCTGATGTTTTCCCCGACCCTTCTCCCGGCCAGCTGTGCCTTCCAAGTCAGCCACCTGCCAGCTGTGCCCGTCTTCTCGTCCTGTGCCTGCCCTCTGCCTTTGTCTCCAGCCTCTGTCCCGAGCTCCCCCGTTCCCGAGCTTCCTGAGTTCCCTCTTCCGAGTTGCCCCTATTCCGAGTTGCACCCGTCAGTTCCCGAGTCTGCCCCCGTCAGTTCCCGAGTCTGCCCCCATCAGTTTCCGAGTCTGCCCCCTGGCGTTCCCTTCTATTAGTTTTGGATTCCTGTGTTCTCTTTCCTTCAGTGCAGTTGCACGGTGTTTCTGTTGGCCAGAGTGCCCCGTTTTCCCCTTTCGAGTTTTCTGGTTTTATTTAATAAATATTTTTTGGATCCCTGCATATGGCGTCTCATCCCCCTTTGTCTCTGTGTTTCTGAGTTCCTAGTGTTTACCCTTCCAGAACTTAACAGTATTCACTATTCCATAATCAATAAGACTGGGTAAAAATGACATCGACAGTAGAGCTGAAAGGCAAAAACCAATGCAAACCAAAAAGGAAAAAAGCTTTGTCTCATATTTACCAAAAAACATCTTGATGACCCACAAGGCTTTTGGGATAATATTCTCTGAACTGTCAAAAGTAGAACTTCTTGCAAGACCTCTTGTTACATCTATCATAAAGATAACACAACATTCCACAATACGAACATCTTACGAACAGTCAAACATGGCGGCAGTAGTGTGATGTTCTGGGGCTGCTTTCCTGCATCAGCGAGACCTGTATCACTTGAGTGACCTGCCATAATTGATGGAACTGTGAATTCTGTTGTTTTTTTTTTTTTTAACCAGGAAATCCTACAGAGAAATGTCTGGTCATCAGTTTATGACAGAAAGCTCAAGAGCAATTGACGGGACTATTTCTCGAAGTGCTGAAGTCAATTTTCATCAAAAATCAGATAACACTACAAATCCTTTCTTTTATTGATGAGGAATAAGCCACATCAGCTAATTTTAGCCAAGAAGCACTCAAGTAAAATATAAAATGAGCAGTGAATTGGAAATTCCCCTAGAAGCTACTTCTAGCGGTGACCAAATCAAGTCTAAAACTTCTCCAAGTACACAAGTCCAGTCAGCCAATCAAAGCATCACTTATAAAACTGGTTGGCCAATAGCAGCCACTGTAGCTTTCTAAATCAACCAAAATGGTTGGCTCTACAGGCCAGGATGTGTGTGTGTGGACTCAACCCAAAAGACCTAAAAAAATTAAAAAAAAAAGACCCAGGCAGCCAGAAACATGGGCTTAAAGCAAGCAGAAAAGAAGTCTGGCAAAAGGGTTATCTTTTTTAGCAGCTTATTCTTTGGCTGAACTTTCTAATTACCTCGCCACATCCCTATCGATGACGAATGAGGTCTTTAAACCTGTTTGGATGGTGTTACTGCCCATTCGTACTTTATGGATATTGGTTTTTATACTGACGTTTGTTCAGCTCCATTCACGTTCCATTTCACTATGTATCTTCCATTTATTTTGTTCAAGAAGCTCTTTGACATCCATGACTGGTATACTGGTATGAATGACTATTCCTGTTCATTTTCATCAGAAGGTGGCGTGTTTTGCTTTCAAAAAGATGTTCCGTTTTAGTACTCTGAAATGATCAAATTTAATGCCGTTAATTTTTGGAGTTCAATTTTCGTTATTTTGAGGCATTTGCTTCTAAAAGTACTCAAGTCTGCAGCCTGATGTTTGAAATATTTGGACCAAGAATCAAGATAGAGGCTAGAAGGTCTCCTAATATATTTTAAGACCTCTTTTCTGATATTTCATTATGTGTACATCATAATGTACACATAAAGGGAATCTTTCACTGTCCCTCAAGGAAGTTGCATGTTATCGCAAATTCAACCAATCCACGCAAATTTTTTGCGGACAAAAAAAATAATAAATTGCCTAGACATCGCAACTTTCATTGCCCCTTTTTGAAAAAGCTACTGCAAAATCGGGCAAAAAAAATCAGTAAAACAATAAAAAAGCCGGGAAAATCCTGGAAGGATTGTTTGTCAATTATGAGAACGATTTAGTGCAAGTCAGGGTTGATAATTGTTTGAAAGGGAAGCTCTGGGCCCCACCAATCTTCAGTCCTAGAGACGCCCCTGGTTTCACAGTAGCCAATGTGTTCAGCCCAAGGCTCCCAAAACGACCATGCAACAAATAATATACAAGGCCACTGTGAAATAATAATTACCGCAAAATTCCAACCAACGTGCTGTTTTTTTTTTTCATTTTTATTTTGTGGTCAGCCAGTTATTCGAGAGTAATGTTGCCACAATACTTCTGAATATTTACTGTCAGCAAATTAACTGTACACCGCAATAGCACATTACTGCACTTATAAGTCATAATCTCATGACTAATTTCCTCCTAAAATATATACACATATCCACATGGCTGCTGCACATCATTCAGTGGCATCACAGCTAATGAGCGTTCCCTGAATGCCAAACACATGAAAACGAACACAATGCTTTTTTTTCTTGATTTTTTTTTTTTTCTGAAGACAGAATACTGAGAAATATCAAGCATGGATTTTTCAGTTCATTTAAATTTTGAATTTGCTTCTTCATTTGCTTTTTCTGGTACAACTGCTTTTGGCATTGTAACAGTCAATCTGATTGGTGCAGGCCCAGTCAAACATTTCTCCTTTGCAGAGATAAACGCGAATCACACCTTATCTTTTTACCCCAAGTTAAAACCAGAGCACTGCGCCAGGGAAGGACAAGAAACTGAACTGTCAAGATGGCCACAACTGAAGACGTGAGTAGAGCATTAGAAACTCAAATTTAACAATAATGCAAGATACATTAATTGATTGGACTAAATAAATCAAATGTCGTCCTGACATTTAAATACCCCGAATATGACACAACGAAAACTGACACTTCTCCACGAGATGCAATCAAGAGAAAGGTGACAAGAACAGATTACAGATAAAACTGCTCCTCGTCGTTTTGGTCGTAGATGGTGTGCAGTCTCAGCACAGCTCCGGTCCAAAGTTAATAACATAATGAAGATCAGACTTTTTAATGTAATGTCCCAGAGGAAAGAGGGAGTCTCTGTAAGGAATATGGATGCATTTATAAGCTTTCGCACTGTGGATAATCACAAGTTAAGTGTGTAATGAGGTTTTCCTTCTTGTTCATAGAAGACAATGCAGGTACTTAACTGGACCTTTGCCTCTGGGTCAGAACTGACGGTCAAAGGTGTCTTCAAAGCCAATGCTACCCGGTGAGTCGTTCTCTTTGTAAAACTGTCTCATAATCACTCGCTGTCTTCCTCCATCACTACCCATCCGACTTTTTCAAATGTCAACCAAGACAGCCAATGAAACGGAATACCTGTGTTAATGATTGCTTATATTTCTTTTTTTTTGTCTCTTAGTTTCACCATCAATTTGGGCCGCTCGCCGGAGAGTATTGCGGCGCACATCGACCTACGCTTTAAGTATGCGCAAGACGTGAACGTCATTGTCCTGAACTCCTCGGAAAAAGGGGAATGGAAAACCGAGGAGAGAGGAAGCAGTTTCCCTTTTGAGGCTGGAAAGGAATTTGAGGTGAGGCCTGGGACTGGCAGACACTGGCTGTGTCCCAATTCAGAGGCTGCATCCTTCGAAGGACGCAGCCTTCGCGGTCTACGAAGGCCGCGTCCTTTGTAGACCGCGAAGGCCGAACCGAGCGGTCTTCGAAATGAGACGGTCTAGCCCACGGAGGATTCGCATTTGACGTCTCGTGCTATTCCCACCCTTACCTTCGTATCTGGAAGCCCTGCTCTCGTCGCCTAGCAGCCTTGACAGCAACAGCCGACAATCTGGACCCTGCAGCGTAATTTGCGAGACGGAAATTTTTTTTGTTTATTTTTTTTTCAATTATTGGAGGAAATGGAAGAGATGCTTCGCCGCCGACGGGTGATTTATCTGAGGCCGAGAGCGCCATGTCCAGGTAAAATACATGTTGCGGTTTGTACTTTGAGCCAACAGTTAAGTTGTTAATCAGGCTACTCCCGTCAGCCTAATTAATGAATGGCTAATACTATTCGACTTTGACCATAAAACCATTTATTCAAAATAACAAGGGGTGGAATGTAACTTTTTGCCTTTACTCAACTGCAAATATTAGATACCTGTACTTTTTATATTTCCATTTTATGCAAATTTATGCTACTCGTCCTCTCTATCTAATGGGCAAATTGTGCACTTTCCAGCTACTCATTTATTTCTCTAATCACTTGCTTTATCCAGCGAGATACATTTCAGATTACAAATGTTCATACCCTTCCTGTTCAGTAAAAAAAAAAAAAAAAAAACCCCATGTAGCTATCCCGAAGTCTGTTGATGTGGAATGATGATGCTTTAAACAAACATTTAAGAGTGACATTCCTTGTGGATTTACAGCATTCTCCAACCCCAAAATCTGAATGGAAATCAGGAAAATGAATCACCACAAAGCAAAAAATAGGGTTTTTATTTTTTTTAGCTCAAACTACAAAAACCAGAAGTATATTGAGTAGTTAATCAGCTCAACCTTTAGCATCTACAACAGTAAAATGCAAAAAACACAGAGTAGTCATACCTTTTACTTGGGTAAAGGTTTTTAATATTTCTTCATCACTGAAACTTCTGAATCTTATTTTGATATTAAAGAGAACCATTGCTATTTTTAAAACAGCTGAGTAGATTGACAGGCTTTGAATTTTACCTGTTCTCCACAATAAATATCCAGCTTTTGTTAATTTACCAAGTTTTCTTCTTTCCCCAAACCAGCCCAGACCCCGGTACAGCAGGGTCAACCTCAGTGTCCCTGTCTTGGACATTCTTTGGTGGAGAAGACACCAGGGCTGATTTTCAGCTGAGCAGGCAGGCCCTGGCAGTGCTGCTGACCTCTTCAATCAGGAACAGTGACATGGATGGAGCGCCATAGTCGAGACCCTGCTTTCTTTGTTTTGGCTGCCAAGTGTATACTTATACAGATAATTTCAAGACTTTTTTTAAAAAGCACTCAGTGGTTTTGGTATTTCATCGTAAAAATAGTTTTCAGTTATAAATTAAGAACAAACAATGGGTTTAAAACTTTTTTTAAATTATTATTCCTGCACCATTTTCTCTAGTAATGACAAGAGCCTGTCCATCCTATCCCTGCTCTCTTGAGCTCTCCTCTCTCCCGGTCATCTCATGTCTTCTCTCAGGAACTCTTGTTCCTGTTCCCTCCTGCTGTCGCTCCTCCTCCTCTGCCATCAGGTCACCTGAAGCAGAAACCTCATCAGAATGAGCCTCTGCATACTATACTCATCACCATAAAAACAATAGATAAAATGAATAAATTTTCAGTTATTTAATTTCATTTGGAACAATTAATTCACCCTCAGCTACGTGCTGGGCCAACTGAAATCCACTCATTTACAGTGAGCAATACTTTATAATGCAGAAATAAAAAACAAAAATATCACTCAGTGCTGCATTTTTTTTTTACGGTCATGATTATACTTCCTGAGCATAAAAGCTATAAAATCACCACAATCTAGCTATGATATAAATTAACATTTGAACCTTTAAAATTTAAAACTGAAGGCATTTATGGCTTTACAGCAATGGAGCTGCTGAACAGAACAGGAGGGACAGAAAATTTTCCCTTGATTATAAACTCGTTTTAAATCTTAGGTTTTGATTAACATGTTTTCTGATATCAATAATCCACTGGCAATCAAACAAGCAGCTTAGTGCAATGTTCAGGCGAATAAATAATCAACCCATCTAACTACATGATATAAACTACTCAAGATTATCGGAGTTAATTTGCCATGTCCAGCGAAGCAGCCACTCAAACCTGTGCTTTATGATTTATATAACAAAAGCATTTCGCATACAATTAGTTTCTTGACTTCGGCGAGTTAACTAAAAGCAAGCTAGCCACACCTGAAATAGCTGAATGTTAGAATAGTTAACATGGCTATCTTTAATAAAAGATGATGACAGAAAACTGATTGGAGCTAGTTACCAATTTAAAGCGGTTTTCACATCGGACGCGAAACGAATTTTTTGCGCAACGCATTCGCGTCTTTGCATTGACTTTGAATGTAATCCGTCGTGCGAAAAATTGGTTTCGCGTCCGGTGTGAAAGCAGCTTAAGGTGATGCTTAAAGCCCTCCTGGCTTTCTGTTCAGCAGTCGTCACTGCTTTTTAGAGTCAAAGGCTAACGTACAGCACAGGTCAGATGCGAGCCGCAGCAGTTAGCTACGCTATTGGCTAGCTACCTAATTCAAAACATGTTGCAAACTCCTTTCTCCACTTTTAACACCCCTTGGTTTTTTTGTATTTTTCGCTATTTACCGAGATGAAACCAAAGATGTATCTTCGCTAAAACCCAGTACTTACATTTAAAAGAGGACTCCTCGCTTCCCGCAGCCGCCATTGTTCGATTCGATTTGGATGAACCACCACGCATTGAATCTTGGGAAAGATTGGACCGCAAAGGATCCACCTGCTGCAGCCTTCGTTGCCCGCGAAAAGAAGGCCGCATTTGTCGGCCGCATTTGAAGGAATCTTCGAAATGGGACGGCCGAGTCGCGACGCTGTGACGCAACCGGTCTTCATTTGTAGCCTTCGAAGGATGCAGCCTCTCCCCAATCTAGTGTTTGAACAAATGGGTGGTATTAGGTTTTTACTGTATTGCAACTATGATATTGACAAAATCCCATTCAAGCTTGCCAATTTCCATAAGCAGGTTTTACTTTCTTGGTCACTGATGTATAAGCACAATTTCTCTCCACACAAGTGTTTAATATGGAACAATAAGAATATCAAGTACAAAAATAAGACCTTATTTTTTAAAAATTGGTTTGAAAACGATATTGTACTGGTGAGGCAATTATTTAACAGTCAAGGTCAGTTACTCAATTACTCAGAATTTCTTCAGAAATACGGAATCCCAATCACTATGAAAGAATTTGCCATAGTGCTCGATGCTATTCCCAGTGGGCTTAGGCAATTGATATCAAACAATATGTGCAATTATTCTGAACACCAGTTATCACATGACTTAATTGTCAACGGTGTTCACATTAATGACAAGAAATTTAATAATGCATTTATCAGTGAGAACTGTAAAGAGAATATCTATCCTTCTTGTAAAACGTTTTGGAATTCTAAATACAAAGATATACAATGGAAAGAAATATGGAACCTGACTGGAAAATATTGTCTCATCAACAAGGTAAAAGAAGTTTCTTTTAAAATTGTCCACTTAATTTATCCTGTGAAACATATCATATCAAGATTTGTGAATGATATAAATGATCAATGTGCATTTTGTGATTCAGAGAAGGAGAATATAGTACATCTGTTTTATGATTGTATCTACAGCAAAATTTTTTGGTGTGACTTGGAAAACCTCATTTTTAGAAAATGTGCAGTGCAGCCACAGTTGATGGATGAAGACATTCTATTAATATTTAAACGTACTGCAGTTGACCTAAAAATGACTCATATCATCAACCTTTTGATTATCTTTGGAAAATACCATATTCACAAACAGAAATGGGCAAATGGTAAACCTAATATTACCCTGTTTAAAATTGAAATGGAGAACTATATAAAATTGCTACAAAATGTAAGAAATAAGAAAGCAATACGTACTATTGATACTTGTAAATGCTTAAATTTTTTTTGTTAAACGTGTTAGTACTCCCCTGACTGTTATATGTATATGATGTTTGTTGTTATGTTGTTCATTAAAAAAAAAAAAAAAAAAAAAAGGATGCAGCCTCTGAATTGGGACACAGTGTTTGTTCACGTCCGGGTATCCTCCGCCCTCGTTCGGAACTTACGAGGATTCGACCAATGACTGTATAAGAATCAGTGGCTAACGGACACGTGCTTCGGAGGAGAGCCGTGAGCTGTCTTCACTATCCTGAGTTGGCAGCAAGGGGTCGCATACGAGCAAGCTTTGTACATCGTTCACTAATTGGGCATTCCAGATTCGGGTGGGATTGGAGATGCCAAATTTATAAAAAAAAAAAAAAAAAAAGTTACTAACACTAATAACATTGTATATAATACTAACTTACTAATGAGCACTAAGGCCTCTATTCAGAAACGACACTCACACTCACCCTCCACTCACCATATCGTGAGTAGGATTGAAACGTAACTGGAGTGTGAGAAAGAGAGGCTCACTAAGCAACAAGCTGTGAAACGTACCGGACATTTCCTTCTACATTCAGCAATTAAGAATATAGAAAAGAATGGATTCTCCTTATTTACAGCTACATGAGCCTCGCAGATCAATCCACACGCACCCCACGAGCCGCTGAGCACAGAATTTTCCAACCCATGAGTAAAGAAAAGCGCGAGAAATCCAAATGCGTGAGAGTTGACAGATATGCGTCATTAATGAAAACTGGCCACACCTGATAATGTTGAGAGTTTTCGGAGTTTCTTCAATGGTAATTTAAATGAATTGAAAACCGGACAATAATTATCAATGCTCATTCTAACTGAACAAGTAGAACTGGCGACACATGATAATCCTTTAGATTTTTGGAGTTCAAGTGAATAAAATTTTATTAAATGATTGAAAAAAGGTCATATCCAATCATTATTTTTAAGCGATGGTTTTGAGCTTCCCCTGTGGCCAGTTCACCCATAGCTACTGGTGGGTACACAAATTCTAACCTCGAGTTCACCACAGTACAGTTCGTAAACACTGAAATCAGGTGGTCAGGTAGTAAGTTACCGGCATCGTTATCATCATTAGATTTAAAATTTGCATAGTTACGACTGCGTCGAGTAGGTGGCTGTAAATGATCCAGAGTTTCTAATGTTTGTAACCACCTGAAAGCCATGACAACGAAATATTGGCGCAAGTTAGTGCGGCTGAAGGGAGGTGTTCCCTGCACTCAACCTTCACTCAGAAAGAGATGCTATTTTCAGTGTGAGTGAGCTCTCTGAAAGCAAATGAGTGTTAGGACAACCTCTGACGCATTTAGTATAACCTGACACTAACTAAGTTTTAGTACTCACTCGCACTCAATTAGTGTGAGTGTCGTTTCTGAATACAGGCCTATGGGATTGTATAGTTTCACTTACTAAATGATTACCCAGCTCTCAGCACTCGCCCTGTTCTAGTCTCCGCCTCTTGTCTCTCTCTAATCTCCTCTGCAGCATTTTCTGTGGAATCACCACACTTGATCACGCTGTCCTTTCTCTCATTGTCTATGCACGTTAAAACTCCTTGACCGGAGCCGGAGTATGTTTGTTTATAGGAATGTCTTGTGCTCCCTGTCCGCTTTTTTGCCTTTGCCTACTTCATGTGATTAGCTTCTCCTATGGGGTAAGGTTACTGTCAAAAGTATTGTGCGTTTACACATAAAAATCGTGCACGTATTAAAAATGTGTGCATGTTAGTCTATCGTTGCGCATAAATAAAAAAATTTGTCAACTCTTGTTTAAGTCAAATCACGCATAGTTTATGCATTGTATAAATTTTCTGTGAGAATACAACTCATTAAGTTACAACTTCACAAAATTACAAATACGGATTGCAGTTTACGGATGTCACTTTCCTCAGAATGAATACGAACCTGAATAGCGTGAAATAACTGTCAAAACTACGTCATGAGGTCACGGGCATTATGTATCGAGTGGAAGATAACATCGATTCTACAAACTGCGCATGTGTCAGAAATTTGACCGTGGGTTCAATTTCATGGCGCGAATTAGACTGTATATTGGCAGCACATCTGATTTAAATTAACACATACAGTTAAGCGTTTTCCTGGATTATCCCCCGTACAATTCAAGATATATTGAACTTTTAAGGGCAGAAAATTAGGCTAGGATACTAGCTAGGTACAGTTAGCAACACAGTTACTAGCGCTAACCATGAGCAGCAGAATAATGGAAAACTCTGTTCTCTCGGTGTCATTTCATCCAATGACACGATATTGGAGAAAAAGGCTTCTTAAAGTGATGTTTTTGTGGAGTGGGGTGGAGGAGTGAAATGTTTGGCTATAGTGTTGGAGGTGGTGTAGTGAGGTTCTCTTTGAGTACAAGGTAGCTAACGTTAGCTATTATAATAAAGTTAACGTTACACAATGTTGAAGCAGAAAGCCATCCGTTTCTGTGATACATCGCTATTAATATTGATTGTATGAACTAATTTCTTTACTGCTATTCAATTAGCTAAAACCTCACCTAGAGCTAGAGTTTTTAGGATTTGAGATTCTATTGACTATTACTTGTCAATATTATGTCGCTGCTCATTTTGCTAATTTTGGATTGATGGTTAAGGGAGAGGGAAGCTGGAGGACCAAATAGAAAATTGATAACAGAAAGCATTGGCCAAATAGGCAAAACAATTTGGAAAATGAACCGTAGAAGACTAAGTGGAGAGTCATACTGAATAGTACAAATATTGAGCTGTACTGTATTACTTGTCTGAAAGACTGCAAAGAACATGATCCATCTTTATACTAATTCCTGTTACATGTTACTGATGCCAGTCACCATACTTCCTTAAATATCAGCAGCATAGCTGATTACTACTTAAGTTCCATAAGCTAAATTGTGAAACAAAGACCACGGGCTCTAATTTCTTGGCGCTGCGCAGGTGGCGAAGCGTGGCGCAGCCCACGTTGTGGTAATTTCGTCCGCCGCAGCCTGCGCAGTGGTAATTTCGTGAGGTGCAACACCGCGCAGACGAACGTGCGCAGAAATGGGTGTGGCGGCGTAGTAGGGGGAGGTGTCACTTATTCATCAAGACGCAGTGACAATTTCGTAGAAAAAGTCTTCGCTGCAGTTGTGCAGAAAGCTCGCCAGCTCCAACCTGATTCACTTTCTGTGCAGTGGTAATTTGGCTGACCGGCGCGCAGTGCGCACACGTCACCGAAACCTCACAGGCAGGTTTCCAGAATGTCAGGCACATTTCAATACAGTACTTAATTACAGCAACCACTGTTTAATGTAACTATCTGAATCAGCACATAAATTACAGTATCTATATCGATTGTCCTGATGTCAGATCAAAGGCGGTTGGCGCGCGTGATGGAAAATATACCTGACTTAATCAACACAACTGAATCAATGATGCAAATTAACGACTTCACATCTTTCTCAGCCAACCACAAACTGCCTCGGCATCAGGCAGTGCGTATATAATGCTTGCGCTCTATGCTCGGTAAAGCCGCTTGCACATTGGACGCGAAACAAATTTTTTGCACGACTGATTATACAGTCAAAGTCAATACTAAGAGCTATCGACTTTTCTTGATCTTTTTATTCGTCTGTTTTCTTCCTTTGAAGATAGACAACAGTCTTTCTTTTGAAAATTCGTCAGATGGATCGAACAGATTCACGCTTTATTTCCACAGCAGAGATAAAACAGTGCTTGCAATCAGAGAGCAAATCAATTCCATGACCATTGACAGTGTGAATAAATTATCGCATGCACGATCAAAACTGTCCGACGCGAAATGCAAAATACTCCATGTCCGGCTGCCAGCAAAAAATAAAAGTATTGATATGAGAACAGATTCATAACGGAATAAAGAATAAGAATATATACACACATCACCAACAGAACATCCAAAAAAGATGATCCTCAAATAAATTAATCGCAGTGTTCGTTGGATGTTCTGTTGTTAAAATGTTTCTTTTTATTCTTTATTTCGTTATCAATCTGTTCTAATCGTCCTCTCTTTTTTTGGCTGTCAGACATGGAGGCATTGTACATTGTCTCGCGCCAATGTCGACTCACTTTATTGAGCAGAGCTTAAACAGAAACATTGATTGAAATTCTCGGTACTCATCTTGAAGAACTGAACCCTCTTATCAAAACGTTCTCGTTTAATATCTATAAGAGTCAGTAGATTTGAAGAAATTAAAAACAATAATAGACTGTCGGACACGGAGATATATTAAAACCCTGTCAGACTTTCGGACACAACACGCTGCTTTCAACGCAATCTGTCGAGCGAAAAATTCGTTTCGCAGTGTGCAAGTGGCTTAATACTAGGCTACTATTATTGTCACTTATGTTTTATCGTTTTTAGTGAGGGAAAAGAATACAGCCTGGTTGCTATGATCTCGTACTGAGTTAAGATCACATTGAAAACTAGAACGGGCACTCGGTAGAGCGCATACCTTCGCCGACGCCACTGAATCCCTCGCCACTGGCGTTGGTTTCATGCCGATCGGATAAAAATTGACCGAGATATGGCCGAAAGTCGGTTTTGACCTTTTCGTGGCCTTGACCTTGACCTTTGACCCGATCACTCCCAAAATCTAATCGATTGATCCTCAGGTCATGCCAAATCAACCCACCAAATTTTATGAAATTCCGTTTGGTACTTTTTGAGTTATTCGACGAAAGTCGGTTTTGACCTTTTCGTGGCCTTGACCTTGACCTTTGACCCGATCACTCCCAAAATCTAATCGATTGATCCTCAGGTCATGCCAAATCAACCCACCAAATTTTATGAAATTCCGTTTGGTACTTTTTGAGTTATTCGATACACATACAGACGGACACGCAAACAAATAAATACACGGGGATCAAAACATTACCTTCGTCAGCGAAGTCGCTGGCGAAGGTAAGAATAACTAGAACGGGCACTCGGTAGAGCGCATACCTTCGCCGACGCCACTGAATCCCTCGCCACATAACTCTGAGGACCAATTTTTTTAAATGATCGATGAATGAGAAGGGTACGATATTTTTTTTTTTTTACATCAATACGCCTTTAAGTTCGAAAGGTAATGACCCCCCTGACCTTTGACCCCAACCGCTAAGAAGGGTATTGACCCCATTGTACCGTGTTTCACATCACAGGATCGGGTATATAATTGCACATTTTGGCGTTGGTTTCATGCCGATCGGATAAAAATTGACCAAGATATGGCCGAAAGTCGGTTTTGACCTTTTCGTGGTCTTGACCTTGACCTTTGACCCGATCACTCCCAAAATCTAATCGATTGATCCTCAGGTCATGCCAAATCAACCCACCAAATTTTATGAAATTCCGTTTGGTACTTTTTGAGTTATTCGATACACATACACACAGACAGACAGACAGACACACAAACAAATAAATACATGGGGATCAAAACAATACCTTCGTCAGCGAAGTCGCTGGCGAAGGTAATAAATGTGTAACGTATCTTGCATTGGTGTCCATGCACCTTAATCCCAAAATTTTAAGCAGCAACAGGCTGTAATAATAGGAACACGCTATCCATCGTTTCTCTTGCCAATGAGCAATATCTGACTCGGCTGTGTTATACCCAAACACGCCTTCTTTGCCAACTTGCACAGGACGGAGGGACAGAGGTGGGACAGAGGAGTACTTGCGCCAGGCTACGCCGGGCACGAAATTGCAACATACGCCTGGACACACCACGTTGGTGCGGCGCACCCCCCATTCGCCGCGCCTACACCTGGTCCATGAAATTAGAGCCCCATGCCTCATCTCTCAGCACCATTTCCCATCCAAGCCCATATAGGTTTTTCTAACCCTTTCTCCTGTCTTTTTCTCCCTCTCTCTCTCTCAGAAGAAGTGCAAGCGAATCAATAAGAGCCAGAGAACTTCCTGCAATGAGACAGACCACTCTCACCCTGCACCCTGAGTCTCAACTCCCTAAGCTACAAGCCTTTCCCCGTTCCTTTTAATAAACTGGACAATAAGCTTCCAAATCGTGTGGTCTTTGGTTGTGAAAAAATGCATGTGCAGTGTTTAAATATGATCACCTCACTTTTTTGTTGTAATTTTGAATGATTGTCAGATTTCTCCTGCTGAATTGAGCCTGCAAACTGTACATTTGTACTCAACCCCGCAACGATTGGAGCATCCCCACGCAGCACAGCAAACCATGGTCGAGATTATATAAAAGGACAACATGGAGAGGGCACAGACAAACTATTTCACATGCCATTCATTTTGAGTTTATTCAAGATTTCTTTTTCATGAAGTAATTGTAGTACATAAGAGCTAAATAAAAAGATATACAGAAAATGTGTATAACTATATAAGTTTATATGTTAATGTGTCTTGTTTTGTCCTGATATATAGTGTGTAATGAGCTCTTCCTAAAAATATTACTGTACATGCAGGTCTAGATAAAATGTATCCCTTCTGCATGCAAAAAGTTGTTTTGAACGCATGTATTGGTGTTTAGTGATAAGTGCAGATGTACATAAAAATAATGAGCAGATAAATTATAATTACCAGTGGATTTTCTAAGATGCCACACTGAACATTATGCTGCTTTTAATGATGCAGGGACTAATTATGCTGTCAGCTTATAGTCATTGATAGTCACCTGTCAGTCCTCTGTCCAGTCTGAAACTATGACGATTACATTAGTTAATTTCTGAATTTATAACTTAGATCCTCCTTTTCCACGAGATGATTAAAACCCCAAGAAATGAAGAAATGGTAGTGTAATGGTGCAATCAGGAACCAGTCGTGAGAACCAGTCAATGAAGTAGAACTTGCTTTACTAAAGGGGGAGAACCCCCGCAGGGCAGAAGGCAAAAGTACGAAGTCCACACTCCAAAAGTCAAAATCCAGTTGGACAAAAAATAGAATCGAAAACTAGGGCAGCAATCACAATAATCGTAGTCGGACAGAAATGGGTCTGGTTCACAGGTACAGGAATGTCAAAGCAAAACCAGAATCCAATGGGCGCAATCCGAATCGTAACCAGGGCAGCAAACATAGATCTCTTAGTCAGGCAGAAAAAGGTCAAACTCACAGATGCAACAATAATCCAAAATCACAATCATATCAGATTTCAAAAAACACGAAAGGCTGTCAGAATAACAAGGCACATGGTCAACATGGTCAAGGCAGAATTACAACAGGTAAAAACTTAAACAATTTTGAAACATCCCTTCCCCTCCCTCTGCATAATAAACATTTGAGGATAAAGTTAAACTCTTCGCACTCAACTTTTGAGCGGCCGGTTTTGAGTAATGACGAGTGGCTAACTCAAATTCACGGATTTCATTTGCGACATCACGTCATGTGGATGAGCGAATTGAATGTAATCGAGTCTGCGCTGTTCTCTAGCTAGTTGGCATTGGTTTGTGTGTCCTGTTGTGGGTATTGTGCGGATAAATATCGAATCCAATAGTTTGAAATATCATCTGGCATGCTAGTTAGGGCCCGAGCACCGACCGGTGCCAGGGCCCGGAACGGGTCCTGGCACCGAAGGTGCGAGGAACCTATTGTTTTTGATGGGATTTTTATTCTTCTTCTTCTTCTTCTTCTTCTTCTTCTTATTATTATTATTCTGCTGCGAGAACGCATTTTTGAAGGCTTTACCATGCACGAAAACTCACAAAAATATCCGATCAACTTACAATTTGGCAACTGATATTACGAGACATTGCTGATGTTGAATTGCGAAGCTTTTTTGGATTCATTGAACAATGAATCCAAGGCGACGCGGCGAATTTCGATGTTCCGCCCTGAAACAGGAAGTTGGTTTTACTCCAACATACTTGGTGGGATTTGCCTGAAACTTTCCAAGCTTCATAAAAGTGTCCTCCCAAATATAAATATATGCCGATATTGGATCAGGAGGTGCCAGGTGGCTCCACAGCGCCCTCTAGATATGGCCATGTTAAGATAATTGTGCTTGAATGTTCATGAAATTTGGTGTGATCATTGCATTTGTCATTCCGGGCAATGCTTAATTTTCAAAAAATTTTTGGCCAAACAGGCAGTGAGCTATGCGCTATTTCCTGCGTTTTTCCAAATTTTACGAAAACACGTTTAAAGGCCTTAGAATGCTCCAAAACTTGCAAAACCCCACAAATTATAAATGTCTTCTTCTCTTCAAAGTCATCCATAAATTGGCACTAAATGTGGCATAATGGCTCTACAGCGCCTCCAATCAGATATATAGAAGAATTGCTCTTCTGAAGCTCTAAACATGCTGGAAAATTAAGAAAAATCAACAAACTCATGGAGCTCGGTATTACGATTACTCGGTTGTAGATTGTGCACAGGCATGTCAAAATGGTACCATAGCGTCCTCTAGAAAATTTTTGCACTCCCCTCAGGATACCACATTGTATGCAGTCCAGCAGTGTCCATTGGCTGTGAATGGACACCTGCACCCATCAAGATCTTGCTGCCACCCCAACGTGCACGAAGGGGGCGAGGGCCCTTTCAACGCTGCTTGCAGCTTTAATTATTCTTCTTCTTCTTCTTCTTCTTCTTCTTCTTCTTATTATTATTATTCTGCTGCGAGAACGCATTTTTGAAGGCTTTACCATGCACGAAAACTCACAAAAATTTGCACACACGTCAGACTTGGTGAAAATTACAAACTTTAATTGTTTTTGTGCTTGGACATGCCCCAGTGGCTCTATAGCGCCACCAAACACGCGGCCATTTTGGAACGCACTTGCTCGGATTCTCATGAAATTCAACAGGGCCACAGCAGTCATAATAAATTCTTTTGTTAATTTTTTTGAAATTTTTTTGCCGCACAGGAAGTGAGCTATGAGCCATTTCCTGCGTTTTTTCAGATTTTACGAACACATTTTTGAGGGCCTTATTATGCTCGAAAATTCACCAAACTTGGCTCATAGACTAAAAATATTAAATACTTTGATTTGATATCTCATTTAGCACTGGGTTTGACATGGTAGCTCTATAGCGCCCCCTAATACATAATTGCATTTTTGAGGGCCTCAGCATGCTCGAAAACTCACGAAACTTTGCAGACCTATTAAGCTGGTCATACTATTTACTAGGATATAGGGTTTGAAGAAAAATGTGGCAAAATTGCATTACAGCGCCACCTAGAAAATTTCAATGAAGCAGCCCTCGCAGCGTGTTTAATCTACATGTTCCAAATTCGGTGGACATATGTACTATGCCAAGACCTAAAAAAAAGTCTCTTGGTGCCATGACCTAGACTCAACAGGAAGTCAGCCATTTTTAATTGAATTTGCAATTTTTTAAAATTTTTTGCAATTCACAGGCATCGTACTTTAACGAACTCCTCCTAGAGATTTTATCTGATCAACTTAAAATTTGGCATATGACATTAAAAGACATCGTCGATGTTAAATTGCGAAGCTTTTTTGGATTCATCGAACTTTGTATCCGTGGCGTCTCGGCGAATTTCGATGTTCCGCCATGAAAATGGAAGTTGCTTTTATGAGCATATGCTTTGTGAGATTTAAGTGAAACTTTACAGGCTTAATAATAGTCTAATTCTAAATATATCAATATGTTGATATTGGAGTGGGTGTGGTCAGGTGGCTCCACAGCGCCCTCTTGACATGGCGATGTTGATATAAGAGTGCTTGAATGTTCATGAAATTTGGTCTGATCATTGCATTTGTCTTTCTGGGCTGTGCTGATTTTTTTGAAATTTTTCGGCCAAACAGGAAGTGAGCTATGAGCCATTTCCTGCGTTATTCCAAATTTTATGAACACACATTTGAAGGCCTTAGCATACTCGAAAACTAGTAAAACTTAGCTAAAATTTTATTTGTCACATTTTCTTCAATTTGAGACAAAAATTGGCAGTAAATGTGACATAATGGCTCTATAGCGCCCCCAATACAATTTTTAAAAGAATTACCCTTTTGAGGGTTTCAGCATGCTCAAAAACTCACAAAATTTTGTACAATTTTAAAGACCATCATTCCTATTACACTGATAAAAAATTTACAAATAGTTGTGGCAAAAATGGCATTATAGCGCCCCCTGGAAAATTTCAAATAAGCAGCCCTCGCAGCCCGGTAAACCTACATGTATGAAATTCGGTAGACATGTGGAATATAAGGAGACGTACAAAAAAGTCTCCTGGTGCCATGACCTAGACTCAACAGGAAGGCTGCCATTTTTAATTGAAATTGCAACTTTTTTTTATTTTTTGCCATTCACAGGTGTCGTACTTTAACGAACTCCTCCTAGAGATTTAATTCGATCAACTCAAAATTTGGCGAATCATATTTAAAGACCTTGCTGATGTTAAATTGCGAAGCTTTTTTGGATTCATTGAACGATGTATCCGTGGCATCGCGGCGAATTTCGGTGTACCGCCATGAAACAGGAAGTTGGTTTTACTCCCAAATACTTGGTGGGATAAGCCTGAAACTTTCCGAGCTGAATAAAATTGTCCTTGCAAGTATAAATATATGCTACGATTAGATCGGGAGTGGCCATGTTGCTCCACGGCGCCCTCTAGATATGACCATGTTAAGATAAAAGTGCTTGAATATTCATGAAATTTGGTGTGATCATTGCATTAGTCATTCCAGGCAATGCTTAATTTTTTGAAATTTTTTGGCCAAACAGGAAGTGAGCTATGAGCTATTTCCTGCGTTTCTCTGAATTTTACTAACACACGTTAGAATGGTCCAAAAGTGTTAAATGTGGCAAAAATTATCATTGTCTTACTGTCTTGAATTTAATACTTTAACTGGGACTAAATGTGGCATAATGGCTCTATAGCGCCCCCAGTCAGATTTATAAAAGAATTGCCCTTTTGAAGGTCTAAACATGCTGGACAATTTACAAAAATCAACACACTCATGGAGCTCGGTATTACGACTACTATGTTGTAGATTTTGCGCACAGGCATGTCAAAATTCTATCATAGCGCCCTCCAGAAAATTTTTGCACTCCCCTCAGGAAACAACATTGTACACAGTCTAGCAGTGTCCAATGGCTCTTAATGGACACCTGCACCCATCAAGATCTTGCTGCCACCCGACTGCACGAGGGGGGCGAGGGCCCTTTCAACGCTGCTTGCAGCTTTAATTATCATTGAACTCAGCTATGCTTGCCATCGCGTGCTGAACATGCCAGTAAACCTTTGAAACAGTTAGGCCTATATCAAAATTGAGTAAATACAAATAGTTTCTGACACATGCGCAGTTTGTGGAATCGATGTTATCTTCCACTCGATACATAATGCCCGTGACCTCGTGACATAGTTTTGACAGTTATTTCACGTTGTTCAGAATCGTATTCATTCTGAAGAAAGTGACGTTCGTAAACTGCAATCCGTATTTGTAATTTAGTGAATTTGTAACTGAATGAGTTGTATTCTCACAGAGAATTTATACAATGCATAATCTATGCGTGATTTGACTTAAATAAGAGTTTATAAATTTTTTATTTATGCACAACTATAGACTAACAAGCAAACATTTTTAATACATGCACGATTTTTATGTGTACACACACAAAACTTTTGACAGTAACCTTACCCCATATTCTCACTCTTGTTCCACCCTCTGTAATTAGTCTCATTTCCAGCACCTGTGTCTGTGTAGCATGTGATTCCTCCGGAGTGTATATTAGGAGTCTTTTCACAGCACTTCCCTATCAGATCGTTTCCTCAGTCTTCTTGTGCCACGTTTTCTCTCGCCTTGATTTCTTAGTGATAACCGCACAAATTTCCATGAAAATTGGATTGACCCATTGTCTGCTACTAGCCCACTAACATTGGACTCACATTTTGCTATTCTCAGCACATTTACAACAGCATGACTGTACTTAAGTCCATAGTTCAAGGAACATTGCATTCAAATTTCAGTCTTCGACATGGGCTCCATTCCTTTGTACACAGACCTCTGCTCTCCTCAGCACGTCTCCTCAGCATTTGTTTTGTTTTTAACCCTCAATTCTGTGCACAAACCAGTTAAAATCGGTTGAAAATAAACAACCCGTGTTCACTCATGCGGAACAGCAGGCGATTAACATGGTATTAATAGGAGCATCCATCAATACATCATAACAGATTTTTGGAAAATTATATCAATTTTGGAGACATTTTTGTGATCAAGTGTGATCAGGGTTGTAGTCCAGAATCTGTCACATACAGGCTGTAACTAGATGTGGCACTCTTGAGCTACCATAGTGACTCATGGCTGCCCTAAGTGGAGTCCGTCAGTGACCGTGCCTGTGTTCCATTCTCGGATAGACAGCCGGCTGATTGTGCGGTGACAGTGCAAATGACGCGCTGCCTCTCGGCATGCCAATGGCTCTTTTTCTCTCTCCTGTGCCACAAGCCGTTTCATTTTCTTGATGCAGTAGCATTTTTCATTCTTTTTGTTGGCTTTATGTAAGCTAGCGACCACACCCAAAAGAACAAGTCAAGTGCCACTGTACACATCACAAACAGCTCAATGTTTGTTATTACTGAAGTGGTTGGCGTGTTCACGTGGTGCGCGTCAGGATTACAATACCACGCACTTTTCTTTATGTCCACTCATGCCTCACTGGAAAAGCAATAAAAATCTATTGATTCTTCAATTTGTTGCAAATACAGCTCATACCTCACCAGTGCGTTTTTAATGGCGCTATAATAAAAATAAAAATTTCTATCTGTATTTTTCAGAGCAGGCTTGTACTCGTATGCATTGATGATGTTAGGAAAATATTTTTTTTATTATTTAATTTTCAATCTAAATACTGTATTTCACGCCAGACACACACACAAAAACTATTGAAGGATTACACCTTTACCTGCATGACACTCAACATCCTTTTTTTTTTCATAAAAAATATTACCATCAGAAAATAATCTTTGGATTCTGACGAGACCATAGGTAGGTCTTTACAGACAGTACCCACTGTTACTCACTAATCTTTTTTGCGCAGTTGCTTAAAATTCATCTCATACAAAGCAAAAAAATAAAAATAAATTAAAATCACATACATAGGAGCTTTATAAATGCATTAAAATGACATATCATGCACGGGACTTTAGTAAATAAGCATGAACCGCAAATCTACCCCATGACTGGGCAGCCAATCAGCATCTGTTTTTGGAGAAAATGAATGTGGGATAATGTTGACCGGTAGTCATGTTTTACAGCCAGTGCTGTTTTATAGTGGTGATCCACACCAGCGCTGACCTCTGGGTTTCCAAGCGGCCGACAGGAGCACGTCTCTTGATCCTGAGCGATACAGAACGACAGGGCAGGTCACATGACCACTCAGGGCACACAAATGAGGAGCATTCTTTTAAAACACATCCCAAAGTGAAATTTGACAGCCCATACGTCAATGTAAAGCCGCAGATTTAAGGTCAATTCTTAAATTTATTCGCAGGGTATTCTCTTTGCTGTTATTTTGCTGATACTCTTTGACAAAGCGAGCTACAGTTGATTTGGGTTAACAGGGGCCAATCCCCCCAGTGGACTTGAGTTTAGGGTCCCAAACACCTGCACCGGTCTTATTGCAGCCACAACGGGGCCCGAGCCACTGACCCTCCGAGCCATCGTGAAATACAGGCCGCTCTCGTAGGCTGAACTGCATTGAAAAAAAATGATTTCCCTTATGTTCATTGGTCAGCACTTTCTGAGTGGAACTTACTGGGATATCACCAGAGGAAGAATACATGTTGTGATCTGTGTCTGCTTTCACCCATAAGCGCTCCCCATGGGCCGATGATATTATCCAGTCCTGTAGATTCACACAATCGCATGGTTATACACCATATGTACAGTATATATACAGTATGAGCATAAACAGTACAAATTTGTGAGATTGTGTGAGTGTGTGTGACAGATAGTGCCTGAGTATCTATGTAACTCATGCAGTCTGTGCGTATATCCCTGACCTTATGTGCAACGTACATAATAATACATTTTTTTATGTATATCAAAAAAGTTATGGGTATTTATGATGATTCATTGGTAGTAGCAGCCTTGATTGATTGAATGGCAGATTTGCTCAATGACCTTTTGAAAATGTAATCTTGGTTCTTTTGCAATCCAATTCACAAATTCACTCAAATTTTTATTTTATTTTTTTTATTTAGCCCTCAGTTCCCTGTAATTCCTCAGACAACATATTTTCATCAAAATTCTGGTATCAAAATTTTAGCATTGTTAAGTTGTCATTTGTCTGTTTTTCTTAAAGAAAATAGGTTTAATGGGTTTAATTAGGGTGCAAATTATATTCCAAAAAATATGCTCAGGTATTTGGCAGTCTGAGGCATAAGTATGCCCATTATTTAATGTAGCATTTGAATGGAATGATGGGTATGGTAGTAATCAAAAACCCTTTTCCTTACGGTGTACAAAACAGACCTTCACATAGCTTCCCATTTGTTACAATTGTTTTGGTAATGTGTTAAAATTCTGTTTCATTAATGTTCTCACTAATGGATTTTTGAATAAGTATAATTAGAGTACCATGACTGTACTGTTTTCTGATAGATAATGAAAGCAAACATGACCAGTGAGAGTCCTCAGACTTCTGGTTGGCATAGTGCAGGAGTGTCCCGGAATAAGCACAAGCGCATGCATATTTTTCACGATAAAGAAGAAAGTGCATCTCTGTGTCTACCTCTCCTGTCTTACAGTGACCATATATTCGTTCTTCTTTGGGTAGCCATCTATTTGTGACTTACCCATAAAGAAAATTAGAAAGATAAGGGGACACCCATTATCATCGCTGGTATAGGCCTGGGCCCGTATTCACAAAGCATCTTAGCGCTAAAAGCAGGTCCTAACTGCCAGATTTAGGAGAAACTCCTTAAAAAATGGGCATGTCAGTCGGAAATTTAGGACTCCTAATTATTTTTACTAAGCGTTATACACAAAGCATTTTAGGTCTAAAAGTAGCTCCTAAGTCTGGGAGACCTTAAAAGTAATCAAGCGGACTCCTAACTCACTAAAACCTATTCACAAAGAATCGGAAAATGGCTGCTGCTGTTGCGCTCTGTGAACCTCATATCATCAGATAGTTTATCCGGTTTTCAACTGACATCCCAGCAAAAAATGTGCCATAGGAATCCTGTAGAACAGTTCAATAGAATTCTATAGAACTTTAGTACCCCGAGTCCTATAGGAAACAGTTCCATAGAACAGCTCTTGTAGAACTTTTTTTTTTTTAAATTTGGCATCTTCAATCCCACCCGAATCTGGAAAGCAGCAAACAAAGCTACCATGTTATATTAATCCTTCCCAGAAAACCCTTACAAATTTGTATTCTTGTAGCGCAATGGCCAACTGTGCACAGCTCTGACCAGGACTCAAACCTGGACACTTCTGCTCCGCAACACGGTGCTTTAACCAAGTGAGCTATGCAGCAACTGGGAAAATGCTGATGGAACTGAGTGCCTTCGCTGAAAAGGAATGCCATGTTAGTAATCCTGTTAGGTGACCATGATCCTTGTATAAAGTTGGTGGGAATAAGTCTTAGCAGACCTAAAATTGTATTGAAATTCATTCAAAATCTGCATATAATCTGCAATCACATGCATGTAAATGGAAAGGAATAATTAGATTGCATTTTTTAAATTAAGGGAAAAGTTCAAAAGCTCAAACTTTCAACATAATTCTGTCTTCGTAAGCAAAAGAGGAACACGAGTTTTCCATTATAGCATAATAAAGTTGTAATGCCTTACATTTATATTTTTGAATTGCCGCCGAGGAAATGGAAAGAGGTCTTCATATACCATAACTGACATACTGCTAAGTTGTGTGGTCAGTCAGTCAATCAATCGTCTGATCAGAGAATCAATGAGTAGGTATGTGCCTGGTACCCCATGTGCTTTAGCACACCTTAAAAGGGACACACTTCAGTATTGTGGATATCACTGCATATTGCACATTTTCATACCATTAGTCCGATTTCTCACTTCTAGAACCCAGGTACACATAAGGTAAATTGACCCTTCGACAGAGCATTGCAAGGATTCATAAGATTTATTTTTATTATTATATATTTAAGATGTCTTTCCCTTAAGCTTGTGTTCTATTAGAAGGTCCTGAAGACCATCAAAGTCCTATAGAACAGGTTTTTTGACTAGGGTGTTCTATAGGAAGGTCTTATAGAACAGCAATAATCTTATAGGACTTTCTTTTCCATAAAGGTGCTCTATCGGTTTCAAGCAAATTCCTATAGAACACACTGAAAATCCTATAGAACATGCTGTTCTACTAAAATGTTCTATAGAGCTCCACTGATGTTCTGCAGAGTTCAATAGAATTCCATAGAAGTCCTATAGAACATTTTTTGCAGGGATTCGCTAACAACACAGAATTAAACTTGAATTCATGCACATCTCTGGTATGCCCGGTATCATTGGTGCTGTTGACGAGACCCATAGCCTAATTATTTCTCCGACCAAGATGAAGAGGTATTTGTGAATAGAAAAAAAATTAATTCCATCAACACCCAGATAGTAGCTATTTGATGCCGAATACTATATTTTGGACATTGTTGCGAAATGGCCATGATCCATGCACGTACGACTTGCATTTTAATGGAAAGCAGCTTATGCCAATTATTTGACAGGCATTGTGTGCTTGCAGGATTCCACTTGCTCAGAGACGGTCGCTATGATGCTGTACCTCCTCCTGCTATGCATGAATTATTTTATTAAGCTATTGAGCGGGGGTTACATTTAATAGATCATCATAATAATACCAGCCTAAGTCATATTTTGCATGCATAATCATACATAATACATACATACATAATCATATGCAACGATATCCCGTTTATAGGCTAGAATCTCAGACCTCCCCTGCGATTGCAGCCCATACCACCGCTTCTCACAATCATCTGCTGTCCGAGACTCTGAGGAGAATGCATTGATCGGTACGCTGATATTATCCCACACATCCCGCTTGGATTTGCTGTTCACCCCCCAAGACAATTTTTTACTTTGATTACATGATTTCGCTCCAGCACCAACTGGGCCAGCAGCAGTAACTGGTCGGTGCTCCTGTTGGGCTTTTGCGTCCTTTTTAAACTTTCATCCATGACAGCTCAGGGCAAACAAACTTGAACGGCCCGACATTTAAACGATCGTAACATATTCTCATTGTGTAATAAGTTGCTAATTATTGGGCAAATGACACGTTTTATTATTGACTTGTTTTATGTTGTTGCCATTTTTACAACTATCCCTTTCCTATGTATGTTTATTTGCTTAGGGCGTGATATGCAGGGACTGTGCATATTGCATTGTCAGGAGTGCTCAACATTTATGGGAAAAACCAGCCGCTTGGACTATTTCCTCGTTTTTTCCTCCATGGGATATTTTTTAATGAGCTGCCCTGTCACCAAACAATCAATCACGGTGCTCATTGTTCCAAGACTCGTGCATGAGAATTGACGTCATCCGTACCAAAGGAGATTTACTCCCACCTGTCTCAGAGCTACTCCTAGTCTACTACACTACAAGTCAATAATAAAACGTGTCATTTGCCCAATAATTAGCAACTTATTACACAATGAGAATATGTTACGATCGTTTAAATGTCGGGCCGTTCAAGTTTGTTTGCCCTGAGCTGTCATGGATGAAAGTTTAAAAAGGACGCAAAAGCCCAACAGGAGCACCGACCAGTTACTGCTGCTGGCCCAGTTGGTGCTGGAGCGAAATCATGTAATCAAAGTAAAAAATTGTCTTGGGGGGTGAACAGCAAATCCAAGCGGGATGTGTGGGATAATATCAGCGTACCGATCAATGCATTCTCCTCAGAGTCTCGGACAGCAGATGATTGTGAGAAGCGGTGGTATGGGCTGCAATCGCAGGGGAGGTCTGAGATTCTAGCCTATAAACGGGATATCGTTGCATATGATTATGTATGTATGTATTATGTATGATTATGCATGCAAAATATGACTTAGGCTGGTATTATTATGATGATCTATTAAATGTAACCCCCGCTCAATAGCTTAATAAAATAATTCATGCATAGCAGGAGGAGGTACAGCATCATAGCGACCGTCTCTGAGCAAGTGGAATCCTGCAAGCACACAATGCCTGTCAAATAATTGGCATAAGCTGCTTTCCATTAAAATGCAAGTCGTACGTGCATGGATCATGGCCATTTCGCAACAATGTCCAAAATATAGTATTCGGCATCAAATAGCTACTATCTGGGTGTTGATGGAATTAATTTTTTTTCTATTCACAAATACCTCTTCATCTTGGTCGGAGAAATAATTAGGCTATGGGTCTCGTCAACAGCACCAATGATACCGGGCATACCAGAGATGTGCATGAATTCAAGTTTAATTCTGTGTTGTTAGCGAATCCCTGCAAAAAATGTTCTATAGGACTTCTATGGAATTCTATTGAACTCTGCAGAACATCAGTGGAGCTCTATAGAACATTTTAGTAGAACAGCATGTTCTATAGGATTTTCAGTGTGTTCTATAGGAATTTGCTTGAAACCGATAGAGCACCTTTATGGAAAAGAAAGTCCTATAAGATTATTGCTGTTCTATAAGACCTTCCTATAGAACACCCTAGTCAAAAAACCTGTTCTATAGGACTTTGATGGTCTTCAGGACCTTCTAATAGAACACAAGCTTAAGGGAAAGACATCTTAAATATATAATAATAAAAATAAATCTTATGAATCCTTGCAATGCTCTGTCGAAGGGTCAATTTACCTTATGTGTACCTGGGTTCTAGAAGTGAGAAATCGGACTAATGGTATGAAAATGTGCAATATGCAGTGATATCCACAATACTGAAGTGTGTCCCTTTTAAGGTGTGCTAAAGCACATGGGGTACCAGGCACATACCTACTCATTGATTCTCTGATCAGACGATTGATTGACTGACTGACCACACAACTTAGCAGTATGTCAGTTATGGTATATGAAGACCTCTTTCCATTTCCTCGGCGGCAATTCAAAAATATAAATGTAAGGCATTACAACTTTATTATGCTATAATGGAAAACTCGTGTTCCTCTTTTGCTTACGAAGACAGAATTATGTTGAAAGTTTGAGCTTTTGAACTTTTCCCTTAATTTAAAAAATGCAATCTAATTATTCCTTTCCATTTACATGCATGTGATTGCAGATTATATGCAGATTTTGAATGAATTTCAATACAATTTTAGGTCTGCTAAGACTTATTCCCACCAACTTTATACAAGGATCATGGTCACCTAACAGGATTACTAACATGGCATTCCTTTTCAGCGAAGGCACTCAGTTCCATCAGCATTTTCCCAGTTGCTGCATAGCTCACTTGGTTAAAGCACCGTGTTGCGGAGCAGAAGTGTCCAGGTTTGAGTCCTGGTCAGAGCTGTGCACAGTTGGCCATTGCGCTACAAGAATACAAATTTGTAAGGGTTTTCTGGGAAGGATTAATATAACATGGTAGCTTTGTTTGCTGCTTTCCAGATTCGGGTGGGATTGAAGATGCCAAATTTAAAAAAAAAAAAGTTCTACAAGAGCTGTTCTATGGAACTGTTTCCTATAGGACTCGGGGTACTAAAGTTCTATAGAATTCTATTGAACTGTTCTACAGGATTCCTATGGCACATTTTTTGCTGGGATGTCAGTTGAAAACCGGATAAACTATCTGATGATATGAGGTTCACAGAGCGCAACAGCAGCAGCCATTTTCCGATTCTTTGTGAATAGGTTTTAGTGAGTTAGGAGTCCGCTTGATTACTTTTAAGGTCTCCCAGACTTAGGAGCTACTTTTAGACCTAAAATGCTTTGTGTATAACGCTTAGTAAAAATAATTAGGAGTCCTAAATTTCATCAGTAAATTTTCATCAGTATAATTTATCAGTTATAGTACATTTATAAATGGATTAATCACACAACACAGCCTCATTCATGGAAAGAACTAGAACAAGCACAATGGAAACCAATCAGAAAAATCCGACCTCCCATTTCTTAACATAAGTTTAAAACTTAACTGTACGTTCAACAATACAGTAATCTCTACGACTCTGACAGCTTGGTGGAAAAACAACATGCTTTTCAAATCCACATTAACTCCCTGCAAATACACCCCTATTTGAAATAACCCAAACTTCACACAGAAAAATTCACCCCTAGATTTTGTCACCAGTCAAAAAAAAGGAATCACACACATACACCTGATCTTCCATAATGATAAACTAATCTCATTTGAAAATCTCATTCACACCTATGGCATTGGGACTGACCAGTATCTTCAGTATTTTCAACTAAAATCAGTTCTCAAAGCCAAAGTTGATATAACCAATAATAACCTGCAACCTCCAGTACTGACAGAAGAATTACTATCGATTAAAAACAAAAAGAAACTACTATCCAAATTATACAGATTATTACTAAACCAAGACACAACCATATCACTTCCTGCACAAAAATGGGAAAATGACCTACTGGTCATTGAAAAAATCTCAGATCTCTTGGGATGCAGCCTTCCATTATCCACCTCACTTTGTTTACTTGGAGACCTCACAGATATTAACCCAGCACTCAATAATACCAGACCAATACTTATAGCTTTAACCACTGCCAAAAAGACTGACTGAAAAACTAGACACAAACTCAGCATGTCACACTGGTTAAATATCTTTACAGAATACATATCTACGGAAAAGCTCTCCGCTGCTCTCCAAGACCAAACTTGCTATTTTGAAGCAACCTGGACCCCTCTTCTTCTCAGAGCCCTACACTTGCTGCCTACGAGCCTGTGCCCCCAACCTGACAAGTGATGTCTTAAAAGCATTAATGTCCTTATTATCATTATTATTATTATTAACCTGTGCCAGGAGGTATATGTTTTCGATGCCGTTTGTTTGTTGGTTTGTTTGTTTGTGTACAACATAACTCAAAACCTATGGCCGGATTTTGACGAAATTTTCAGGGTAGGTGGGTATTAACTCCATGAAGAGGTGATTAAATTTTGGCATATCTAGGCCAAAGTACTGCTGAGATATACGCCAAAGTTCAAGATTTCAAGTCTTTCTAATGGGCCGGAGTTCCAATCACCGTGCTTTTGGCTTTGCTGCCCCCTGGCGAAAATTCTGCGCTCTCTGTGTGCTTTTCTAGGTTTTATTGTTATTATTTCATCTTCTTTTCTTTTTTGCTTATTTTTTCTTTATTTTTTATCCTACATAACGTTTTTCCCATGAACATCATACATTCCATTCATCCACACACTCAAGCAACAGTATTCTTCATCATATATTCTTTATCATACTTGTGACTGATATTCTCTACTGTCTCACGTGTTTTATTACTTGTTCCGTTTCCCTTTGTTTAGTTTGACTTTTTTTTTGTAGTATTTTTGTCTCTTGTCTTCCATTGTTTTTTTTTTATTTCCTCTTATTTCTTGTTTGTATTGTTCTTATTGCTCTTTAGTCTTTTGTACGTCATGAGTCAATCAAACATGTGCTCATGGAGTGTAAGGGCGATGAGGAGGAGGCGATGGTGTCATCTCATCTCTGCTAGACAGCCTTGGTTTAAGTGAGTCGTCACTGGTTTCCCGTACCCTAACCTTAACTCTAACACATAGCCCTAAATCTAACCGTAAATTTCTCCTTATTCCTAACCCTAAATGCTAGTTTGGCGAATAGTAATAAGTGATGATCCCTAAAAATGCAGCCTACGCTTTGAGAAGCGCACTGGCCGTTTCTCAAAGCCTAGGCTGCATCCTTTGAAGGCTGCATTTTTAGGGGTCGACACTTTCTTCCATCCGCTAAACTGACATTCAGGGTAAGGAAAAGATGAAATTTAGCGGTAGGTTTTGGGTTAATGGTTAGAGTTAAGGTTAAGGTTGGGTAAACCAGTGAAAACTCACTCAAACCAAAGCTGTTTAACGGAGATGAAATGACGTCACGTCACTTCGGCAGATGGAATTAAGTGACGACCCCTAAAAATGCAGCCTTCAAAGGATGCGGCCTATGCTTTGAGATGCGCCCCCTATATCCTTTGAAGGCTGCATTTTTTGGGGTCTTCACTTAATTCCATCAGCCAAACTGACATGACATCTTTTCATCTCTGCTAAGCAGCCTTGGTTTAAGCGAGCTTTCACTGGTTTCCCTATACCTAACCTTGACTCTAACACCTAGCCCTAATCCTAACCGAAAATTTCTTCTTATGCCTAACCCTAAGTGTTTGTTTGGCGAAAGGTAGAAAGTGATGATCCCTAAAAATGCAGTCTTCGAAGACAGCAGCCCATGCTTTGAGATGCACCCAATGGTTGCATCTCAAAGCATAGGCTGCCTCCTCTGAAGGCTGCATTTTTAGGGGTCGTCACTTAATTCCATCTGCCGAACTAACATAACGTCATTTCAGTGTGTTGTCACTGGTTTACCTCAGCATAACCTTAACTCTAACCACTAACCCAAAAACTAACCCTAAATTTCATCTTTTCCCTAACCCTAAATGTCAGTTTAGCAGATGGATGTAGGTGACGACCGATAAAAATGCAGTCTTCAAAGGATGCAGCCCAGGCTTTGAGAAACGGCCCTCGTGTTGTTTAAGTGTTCCGTTTATTTTTTTGAGCAGTGTAGAATAGCGATGATAATTGTGTAATACCGACTAGACCCACTGGACGTACTAAGTAGCTACATTGACAGTTCTGCCACGTGCATTGATCAGCCCACTTGAAACTCAGTTTTGAGGGATCACTGTGGTTTGCACCATAACCACGAAAACCGGGGCTTTAACGAAGAATTAAAAAAAATTATTGGGCGCTTTTCGTGGTTTGAGGGGTTCATTACGCCCGTAAACACCGTTACAGCAGAAATGGCCTTGAATTACAGAAAGAATATAGCAGCCCTTGGTTCATACTGTGATTGTCACGTTGAAAGTCATTTTCTGTTCAGGCGAAACAACATTTGTAAACGCTTCAATTAGTGTTCAGGGTTTTTTCTCTCTCTCCATAATTACCCTCGAAATCAACACAATAATAATTAAACAAAATAACGAAAAACCCCAGATTTGACTAATTTGTCTTTGAATTGTTGTCATTTCAAATATAGTTATCTAATGATTTTATTTATTTATTTAGTCTTAGTTTCTAAGGTGTCCACAATTTTAACAATTACAGCCTATTGATTATTCGTTTTGATCTCTTAATCTGTGCTCCTCGGTGCAGTTGTTTTCAGTATGCCTCAATGTGGAAATGGAATCTTTATGTTTTTATGTAATTCGGAGCAATGACAGGTGCGTGAAAGGGTAAATAATCCCGTTCAACCACTGATTCTCAAACCTTTCTTCGGCCACACCAGTTATATCCAGACATCTGCATTCTACCACAACCCCGATGATTAGCTGCATCAGGTGTGTTTAAGGTGGAACACAACAAATACTTGGATCCGGTTGAACTGCTTTTGTCTGAGGGTTAAAGAGCCTCGGGGCTGGACATTAGCAGTTTAATTGAGAAAAATAACAACCCATTAAAAGCCTTGGATTCAAATTGTGGTTGGAACGCCAACCAGCATACTCGGAAGGCCCGCAGGAATAAGCCCACGAGTGGCCAACCTTAACTGTCCCGTCCATACAGGCTATGGGCTCCTCAAATCACATTTTCACGCGGAAATGTCCCTCTCAATTATATGCACCACGGCCCTAGGGTATTGAAGAATGATGACTGGGTGCAGGTATAAATTAAGCGGGCTCTCTCATTTCACTTCCATGGTTTTAACGCAGTTAAGGTGTGTAGTTTAGTTGTAAAGTGCTCTGGCAAAATGGGAATTGAGAAAATATTTTCTTGGATAATAATTGCTATTTTCATCAGCGGCTTTGCTAATGGGAGTTATGACGGTCATAAGTCTTCTAAAGAGCGTCATCGGTCTAGCCAAACGCACCACAAACCTAGCAGTCATAAAGCAAACGAGCCGCAGGCTGTGAAGTACGAACAGTTGGACCAGTTTACTCCCATTTCGTTGTTCTGTGATGAGCAAAACTTGACCTTAATCGTGAAAGCCGACTTGCACAACAACGGAATCCGTGTTTCAAGCGAGGAGTTGCTATTGGGACAAGATCTTTCGGCTGGTCCCGCCTGTAGAGCTTTTCCGATCAACGACATTGAATATGTGATCGAAGCAAGCCTGCATGAATGCGGTACCTTGTTGGCGGTGAGTAGCCTACTATTTTTAAAATCGCTCCTCCACTCAAATTAATCTGGACTACATAAAATTCCAATTTTCAGGCCCAAAACTGACAAACTACGGGGGGGGAGTTCCTGCTACAAGTGAAACGACTCCTCCCTCCTGGCTTTTCTGAAGCAAAGTAGATTAATTTTATTTCTGAGCATTTCATTGCTGTAAAATGATTGCTTGGCTAGATTCCTCTGGATGCTGGTGATGGAGCTTAGAATGAGACTTGGACCTGGTAGTAACCCAGTTTGCTTCATTGGTTTTTATGAACCTCACCTGTGCTCCTAGGTTGAGGAGGAATCGCTGATCTACCACAATGTGCTGAGTGTCTTGCCACGGCCCACCAGCAGTGGCATCATTCGCACGAGCAGTGCGATTATTCCCATTGCCTGCCACTACCAGAGGTTTGAGAACTTGAGCAACACTTAACAAAATGGCGACTAGTTATTGATTCAACTTCCTGTTTCTCTCTGCCTTTCGCTTAGGAGACATTTTGTGAGCAGTGATGCTATTCATCCATCTTGGGACCCATTTGCCTCTACCACTGCTGCAATGGAGCTCCTGGACTTCTCTCTAACACTTATGGCTGGTATTGGATTGAGACTATGTTTAGATTCTTGTTTTCTGTGTGGGCTGCTAAAGGTATTTAAGTTTGGGTGTGGGGGGGGGGTTTTGGGGGGGGGGGGGGGGAAGGGGATGAAGGCCTGGTCTCCAACCGCACCATCTATCTTGACCAGTTGGATTTTCTGTCTTCAGAACAGTCTGAATGCCATGAATACTGTGAAGCACTAATTATATCCCCGAATGGCATTCTGGGGATATTATATTTTTGGTCTGGCCGCTGCCGCCGCCCTACATGTTAACACGATGACTTCAGTAATTCAATTAGAACTTTCAAAACTTGAAATTGAGTATCATAGAGGAACTGATTTGATTTTGGACAATTTCTAGATTGGCTACCAGGGGCCAAAAGTAGAAATCGCTATCTCTGGAAATATTTAGTCCGATTTCACCTCACATCAAGTGCAAATGAAAGGTTGTGACCTGAGGATGTGTCCCATGATGACATGCCTGTTTGGTTCAAAGTTTTCACAAGGTGAAGCTTTGTCCCAGATTTTGGGGGGGGGGTTTAATGACCCTGTTAAGTAGTGCGTTAACCTGTGAGACCATAAATGGAAATCTAAAAGCTAGTTCCCTTTGCCCAGAAACAGCCTCAAATTTTAGACTGGCTCTAGAAAACCAGCAGGTGTTTAGGAAGCAGGAACCAGGGGTCTAAGCTGTAACTTATTTGTGCTTGCATCTGTGTTCAGGTGATGGGCGCACTAAAAGCTCTTCGAAGAAATTTGTCTTGGGCGAGCTCTTGCGTTTTGAGGCTTCAGTCACCCTCTCCAGCCACATACCTCTGAGGATCTTTTTGGACACCTGCTATGCGACCATGGACCCGAACATGAACTCAGAACCCAGATATGCCTTCATTCAGAACCATGGGTGAGAATCTTATGTCAGAACCTTGGTAGGACCAGCTACTCTTGTGGGAAGGCTGCTTTAAACACCCTGTTTGTGCAGTTCAGGGAAAATGTCCCAGACTCCTGCATATGAGCAGGATCTTGAAGTGGGTTATGTATGAATACTTCAGAATTTGGGATTGTCAGTGGTGTGGTCTTGTGCCACTTTTACACTTAAACTCTGCCTGCCATCCCAGGTGTCTCTCTGATGCCACCGATAAGGGGTCCCATGCTCGTTTCATGCCGCGGTCCTCGGATGAACAGCTCCAGGTGGAGATGGATGCCTTCATGTTCTCTAAAGGCTTCCCAGAGAGTGAGGCAAGTTTTCCAGCTCAGCTGGGCCCCACTGATGCCAGTTTCTGCATATTTGGACTCTGCAACTGGTCATCTTTTGGTTTCTTTGCTTGCACATTACTCCATATTTCTCCCAAAGCCTTCAAGGATTGGCTTGGGCAGAAATTAAAGTATTGCGCTGGCCTACGTCACTGGCCTAAGCACTTGACTCTGCTTTAACACTGGTAATCAACTTGGATGCAAGACTAGGGTACTTGGTCTTGTCTCTTTTAGATGTACATCACATGTGAGCTGAAAGTGACTGCAGCATCCCAGATGCCTAACGCTATGAACAAAGCCTGCTCTTACAGTGATGGACGGTGAGTTGGTGCTTCAATCTACTACTGTATTTGGGACTGATCCTGTCCATGTAGACTCAGCCTTGTAGGATTTCACTTCAGACCCAACTATTAGAGCTCTTGAGCAGCCAGTTGGCTGACTTGGGCATCAAATTGGGTTTGGAGTGAAACTGCAACTGGACTCCATGCAACTGGACTCCACTGAAGTCCATGAGGGCTGGTTTCTGTAATGCATGTGCTCATCTCCTGCACCTGCATGCCCCCTTAAGGCTGTAACTTGTCTTGTCTATGGAGACCATAAGCCTATGCTCTTAAATGTTGTAGAAATGGAGTTCAATATTCCTGACCTGGAGAATCTTTGCACTACAGGACATGTCAAACTGGTGCCATGGAGGGCCAAGAGTCTGCAGGTTCTAATTCCACCTAAAAACTCCAGCAGATTACCTCACCTTCAAGCAGAGGGAAGGGACTAATCTGAAGTCACCTAGAGTTTTTGGGTGGAATGAGAACCTGCAGACTCTTGGCCCTCCATGGCACCAATTTGACACCCCTGCTCTACAGGAATGGGGGGGGGGGGGGTTGACTCAACCATCGCTTTGACTTGGTCGTATTCTAATGCTCTTCTCTCAGGTGGCGGAGTGTGGATGGTGACAATTCTGTATGCCGCTGCTGTGACTCGACCTGCCTGGGCAGTGACTCTGGTAGGTCCTGCACTGTTAAAACTGCTGTCTGGCTTGTCATGTGGGATTTTAATAGCTTGGCCGTTGCTTGGTAGAGCCCAGGATCTGCCTAAATTTAAGGCCTACAAGCTGCTCTGGGTTTTATTTTGTTGGTTGTGGCTGCAGTGGTTCTCAGCTGGCACTAGTCATGGGTGTGCAAGGCCAGTGTCTGACTATGCTTGATGTGGGCATGTATGTCATGCACTACATCTGGAAACAACCCTACCAGAGGTCTAACCTCTGGCTTATTGCAACTGGGAGTAAACTGAATAATTGTCAGCAACTTAATTTGTGCTTCCAGGTGTGCTGTACTCAGAAACTGTGGAATTGGGACCGTTGACCGTGGCTGACAAAACTGATCATAAGTGACTCCTGAGCTAATAAACTGACTTGTTCTCTGACTTGTGGTTCATGATTTGTGTTTGGGTGGGGGGTGGGGGTGTTTAAAAGGCTTGTTACACTTACTGGCATTTGCCTGGCAGAATAACTGCAGGAAATGGACTATGGAAGCAGAATTGGGGCACCTGATGGGTTAAATCAGTATTGTTGGTTTCCCTGTAGTCTGGAGAGTGTAAAACATGGTGCCTTCTATTCTGCAAATGTGTTTGAGCTGTCAAAGCTGGTCACTTATTTTTGGGCAGTTTGGGAGAATTGTTAATTGAATCCGTCACCAGCAAAATTAAAGCCTCCTACTGTTCTGCAGTTACATTTGTACTCCTGCCCAATAGCCTGAGTTGGTGAGAGCATGCATTTAAGGACTGATCTTGAGTCAGTTGTTTTAATTGGATGTGTAAATATCCTATACCAGCACAGAACCAAGCCTGGTATCATTTAGCACCTGCAGGTTTGCAATTATGGAAAATGTGCACCAGCTCTCACTGATACAGTAGCTGTGATGCCTCCTAACCTGCCACTAACCTTTTGAACAGTTAATGCTGAGCTAATGTGACTAAAGGTGTCAATGAGTCCTTGAAACCCATCTTGTTTCTACTACACTAACATGGCTGTATGCAGGGTGTCAAACCCAACCCGGTGGGATTTGTTCTCCATGGAGGCATATTTTTGGGGGGGGGTTCCTTTTATAGGGGGAACTACAGTAGGCCACACTCCAGTTGTTGCGGTCATTGAACTCCAATTTTACAACTGCTTAGACATCACTTAGCTGTGATAACACACTAAACTCAGTGACATGCTAATTGGGACTGCAATCAAAGGCTCTTGCCTCTGACAAGGTCAGTTTAATTCCTTTTATTGCCTACCTTTTGTTTTAGAAAGGAACCAGAACTTGTTCTTACCTATTGCTGCAGCCCCATACTGAACCTTGATGCATCCGAAATGATCAGTATGGACCTGTTCATTAAACAGTGCCTGGTCACATGACCTACAGAGAGGAGTCATTTATCTAGGATTCTCATTGGAACTCTGAACAGTGACGTGATGCATCCAAACAGAGCAATAAGTGGTGTTTGTGTGGGTTTTTATTTTTATTTTTTTTATTCCAAAAATCAAGCTGTCTGTCATATGGCCCCAAAAATTATATTTGACCAAAAATAACCTTAGGAAATGCAATTTTTCAAAAAAGGGTTTCCCGGTCTAAAAATGCATCGGCTAGATTATTCACCGCGCAAAGCATTGTGGGTTGAAATTGCGCACTAAACAAAGATGGCGTCGCGCGGACGAAAAAGACAGGGATGTTTTGGGAGAATGTGGAGGGCGAGGCAAACACGATAAGCAAAACCATAATTTTCCCCCATTCGAGGCACACTACCATTTACGTTGTATACTTTTATGAACTCGAGTAGCGCGAGAAATGTTGCGAAGAAAAACCAACACGGGATTTCAAATTGCTAATCCATCAAAGATGGGGCCAACTCATTGTCAATGCCACACGTCCCTTTGAGTTAGGATAGTCCTGGCTCGTTCTCTATTCTTCATTGACGTGTTTTCCAATTGTAATGTGAATATAGGCCACTAGATGGCAGTATTTACCTTTTAAGCTCAGACTGGAGTCATGTTTAGACATGTCCTGGACATGTCTGGGGCAAGTCTCAGAAAATTAAAAAAAAGAGGTCTAAGAGGTCTAAATGTGGGTGGGGTCTGCAAAAGAGTATATAAGGAAAAGAATTGAGACAGTAAAGTAGTAGGAGAAATTGCAAGAAGATGACCAGACCTGCCATTCTGTTCAAGACCTGTGACGTTTCTTTTGTGGATTTCTTTGCCTGTGTTTGAGCATTTTCATCATCCAGGACATCACCAAGCCACCCCACCAAAAAGGGACTAATTATTTCTGTTTTTTCTTATTTATCAATCTTGGTCTTTAGTTGTAGGTCGTTATTAGTCTTTGTCTTTGTTAAAAATTAAATGTGTTTTAGTTAAAACTGTGTTTGTCATCCCTTGCTGTTGCTGTTGTGTTAAATGTAATAACAAATTGGGGCCATAACAAATTGGGGGCTCGTCCGGGATAGACCATTGTGTGAGTAATTTATTGAAAATCTAACATTCCAAATTGTGAAATTGTTTTTGTGAATTTTCCTAGATATATATTGACAACAGCAATGGATGATTTCTTGGCATCACCAACCGTAGGGGTTTTGAAGTCTTTTAAAAAGAACTGCTAGAAATTTGCAGACAGTTGGAGCTGACAGAGGTAAAACCAGCCATGCGAAAAGCAAGACTGGCTAGAGAGAGAGTTGAATATTACATTGATGAAAATGTGTTTGCACCAGGAGATCTGGAACAGATTTTCCAGTGGAAAATCCAAATATAGAAATGGAACTTAAATTAAAAATGCTAGAGATTGAAAGGGAGGAAAGAGAAAAAGAAAGGGAGGAAAAAGGAAAACAAAGAGAATTTGAGAGGGAAGAAAAAGAAAAACAAAGGCAGTTTGAGTTAGAAAAATTAGCAAGAGAAGAAAAACAAAGAGAATTTGAGAGAGAGGGAAAGAGCAGAAAGAGAGAGACAGAGAGATTTTGAATTAGAGAAATTCGATAGAGAAGAAAGACTCCAAATGGAGCAACTAAAAATTAAAATAGCAACAGAAAATAAATTTCGGGCTAGCCAGGAGGTAAAACTGGTGCCTCCATTTTCGGAAAAGGATGTTGACAACTATTTCCAGTGTTTTGAAAAGGTAGCAAAGAGTTGCCAGTGGCCAAAGGAACACTGGCCTCTGATGTTGCAAACTGTCCTCAAGGGTAAAGCTCAACAAGCCTATTCGGCTTTGTCTGCAGATGATTCCTCTGATTATGAGGTTGTCAAAAAGGTTATTTTGAGAGCTTATGAGTTGGTTCCAGAGGCTTACCGACAGAAATTCAGAGGTCTGAAGAAATCTGAAAATCAGACTTATGTTGAATTTGCTAATGAAAAGCAGGTTTGCTTTGAGCGCTGGTGTACTTCTATGGAGGTCAAGGATGATTTCAACTCACTAAAAGAGATGGTGTTAGTTGAAGAATTCAAGAACTGTGTTAAGAATGATGTTAAGACCTACCTTAATGAGAAGCAAGCACTGAATTTGCAATCAGCTGCCAAATTTGCAGATGAATATGTTCTCACTCATAAGTCCAAATTTCAGTCTAGCAGTAACAATAAATGGTCCCAATTTCAGAAAAAGGGTTACGGTGATACCCAAGATTCCTCACCCAAAGACAAAGACAAATCTGGTGATGGTGCTCAGAAATCCAGTAACAGGTCTGATTAAAGTGTGAAAGCTGACAGTGACAAAAGTGGTCTAGTTTGCAGTTATTGCAAGAAATCTGGTCATGTTACAACTAACTGTTGGTTCCTTAAAGCTAAGAAAGAAAAAGAAAAGGATACCAAACCAAATGCCTTTGTGAAAACAAGGTTAGAAACCCCTGTAGTAGATAACCAATCTGCTAAATTGCCTGCTTCTTGTGGGGCTAAAAAGCCTGATACAGCTGACTTCGTGAGGGAGGAATTTCTTCCATTTGTGTCAGAGGGATTTGTGGCTCTGAATGAGCATACTACTCCTGTCCCCAAATATATCCTAAGGGATACCGGAGCTTCTCAGTCACTTTTGTTGATGGACTCCTTGGAGTTACGTGATGAGACCGCTTCAGGGGATTTCATACTTGTACAAGGTATTGAAGGGAGGACTGTATCTGTACCCCTGCGCTCTATATTCTTGAAGTCAGATTTAGTTACAGGACAGGTAAAGGTGGGACTTATGTCAAGTCTACCTATAAAGGGTGTTTCTCTGTTGCTAGGCAATGACCTGGCTGGGGGCAGAGTAGTTCCCCCTGTACATCTTACTTCACAGCCGAGCACTGAAAATGGGGATGAGGACCCATCTCTGTATCCTTCTTGCGCAGTGACTCGTGCTATGGCCAAGAAGGCTAAAGAAGATGATGTTGTGGTGCCGTCCAGTACATTGAATAGTCAGGACTCAGGTGGTTCGCCTCATGACTCTGATTGGCCTACTATGGTTTCTCCGTTTGAGGACTTATCAGATACTTTTATCAGTTCTCTATTCAGCCAGCCGGATGGGTCTGGTGATTCTGATGTGTCTGGAGACTTGTCTCTGTCCAGAAAGCGGTTGATTGAGGAGCAAACTAATGATCCTGAAATTGGTGTACTAAAGAGGAGAGCCCTTCCTGAAAAAGAAATAGATGCAGTTCCAGTTGGGTATTATCTCAAGGATGGTGTGTTGATGCGGAAGTGGCGCCCTCCTGATATCCCTGCCAATGCAGATTGGGCAGTGGTCAGGCAAATTGTTGTTCCGAAGGTCTATAGGAATGAGATCTTAACAATGGCTCATAGTTTACCTTTAGGAGGTCATCTTGGTGTTAACAAGACTGTTGATAAGATCATGAAACACTTCTTTTGGCCTGGTCTTCGGAAAGACGTTTCCAATTTTTGCAAAACCTGTCACACTTGTCAGGTAGTTGGAAAACACCAGTTAGACCCACCTGTAGCTCCATTGCAGCCTATCCCAGCATTTGTGGAGCCATTCTCTAAGGTCATTGTTGATTGCGTTGGTCCATTACCCAAGACTAGATCTGGAAATCAGTACTTGTTGACAATCATGTGTGCATCTACCAGATTCCCCGAAGCCATACCTCTACGTAACATCAAGGCAACTGCAATCTCAAAGGCTTTGATGAAGTTCTTCACGGTGTTTGGCCTTCCCAGGGAAATTCAGTCAGACCAGGGTAGCAATTTCACTTCAGGATTGTTTCAGCAGGTTGTGTATGAACTAGGTGCAAAGCAGATTCTTTCTAGTGCCTATCATCCAGAAAGTCAGGGTGGCTTAGAGCGGTTTCATTCCACTCTCAAGACAATGATGAGGACTTATTGTTATGACCATGAGAAAGACTGGGATGAAGGGGTTCATTTGCTGTTGTTTGCAGCTAGAGAAGCAGTGCAGGAGTCTACTGGATTCAGTCCATTTGAGCTAGTGTTTGGTCATGAAGTGAGAGGACCTTTGCTATTATTGAGTGAACAATGGCAAGAGGAAGAGCCGTACATCAGTCTGTTAGACTATGTTAGCAAGTTCAAGGAAAGATTGCGTGCAGCTTGTGACCTTGCCAAAGAGAACTTGAAATCAAGTCAGGGAAAAATGAAAACTTGGTATGATCATAAGGCTAGAAGCCGTGAGTTTAAACCAGGAGAAAAGGTCCTTGTGTTGTTTCCCTTGCAGTCCAATCCATTGCAGGCTAGATTTCATGGTCCTTATGAAATTCTGACAAAACTCAATGATCTCAATTACATTGTGAAGACTCCAGATAGGAGAAAACCAAAACAATTGTGTCATATTAACATGCTAAAGCCTTATCATGACAGAAATGCTAGGGTTGCAGCTGTCACTTCAGATTCTCCAATGGTCGAAACGTGTGAAGATGAGGGGGAGTTTCAAGATGATGAACCAAGAATTAAAGCTGAAGTTCTTTCATGTAAATTGTCAAACACTGAAGTGTTACAAAATCTTGATGTAAAACTCCAGCACTTAGAACCCTCACAGAGAGATCAGTTTGAAAGGTTGATCAAGAAATATGAGGATTTGTTTCCTGATGTTCCAAAGAGAGTTACTATAGCCTCTCATGATGTAGATGTTGGTGATGCCAAACCAATAAAACAGCATCCATACCGGATGAATCCTGAAAAGAGAAAGATTGCTGAGAAAGAGGTTGAGTACATGTTAAAACATGATATTATCAGACCCTCCAACTCCGATTGGAGTTCACCCTGTGTGCTAGTTCCAAAACCTGATGGAAGTACTAGATTCTGTACAGATTATCGCAAAGTCAATGCTGTAACTAGAACTGATGTGTTTCCAATACCTAGGATTGATGATTGTATTGATAGTGTAGGGCAAGCAAAGTTTCTGACCAAGATTGATTTATTGAAGGGTTATTGGTGTGTGCCTTTAACTGAGAGGGCCAAGAGCATCTCTGCTTTTGCCACACCATCTGGATTGTACCAGTATGAAGTCCTACCCTTTGGCATGAAAAATGCCCCAGCCACGTTCCAAAGGATGATACAGTCTACAATCGCCGGATTGCCACACACGAGTGCATACATCGATGACCTGATCACATGGAGTGACTCCTGGGAAGAACATCTAAAAGATGTAGAGACGTTGTTCCAGCGCCTGACCCAGGCTAACCTGTCTGTTAACCTGAGCAAGAGTGACTTTGGTTGTGCTACTGTCACCTATCTTGGCTACGTCATAGGCCAGGGTAAGGTGGCACCCATAAATGCTAAAGTCCAAGCCATCATGGACTTTCCAGTTCCTCACAACAAAAAAGCTTTGTGCCGCTTCCTTGGAATGATCGGGTACTACCGCAAGTTCTGCAAGAACTTTGCTGAGATTGCTCTCAGTCTAACTAACCAACTGAAGAAAGGCGTAAAGTTCACCTGGGATGATGCATGCCAGAGAGCCTTCGATCGCCTGAAGTCTCTGCTGTGTCACTTCCCCGTGCTCAAATCTCCTGACTTCAACAAACCGTTCTCCATCGCGGTCGATGCTAGCGACCAAGCTTGTGGATCTGTGCTCCTACAGAGAAGTGACTCTGATGACATTGAGCATCCCGTGGCATACTTCTCCAGGAAGTTCAATCGCCACCAAAGGAACTATTCCACAATAGAGAAGGAACTGTTGGCTCTGGTCCTTTCTTTACAACACTTTGAGGTTTATGTTTGTACAGGACAAAAGCCAATGATTGTGTACACTGACCACAATCCGTTAATGTTTTTGAGTAAGATGAAAAACAAGAATCGGAGATTGTTGAATTGGAGTTTGATTTTGCAGGAGTTTGACTTGGAAATTAAGCATGTGAAGGGTACAGACAATGTAATTGCTGATTGCTAATCCTGTGTTTGAATGTGTATATCATGTGTTTGAATATTGTATGATATGTATATATAGACAAGTGTTCACTTAACCATTTTGTATTGAAAAGAAAAATTTTGCCTTTATGAGTCAAAATTTTTCCCTTTTGGAATGGAGGTGTAATGTGAATATAGGCCACTAGATGGCAGTATTTACTTTTTTTGTTAAGCTCAGACTGGAGTCATGTTTAGACATGTCCTGGACATGTCTGGGGCAAGTCTCAGAAAATAAAAAAAAAAGAGGTCTAAATGTGGGTGGGGTCTGCAAAAGAGTATATAAGGAAAAGAATTGAGACAGTAAAGTAGTAGGAGAAATTGCAAGAAGATGACCAGACCTGCCATTCTGTTCAAGACCTGTGACGTTTCTTTTGTGGATTTCTTTGCCTGTGTTTGAGCATTTTCATCATCCAGGACATCACCAAGCCACCCCACCAAAAAGGGACTGTAATTATTTCTGTTTTTTCTTATTTATCAATGTTGGTCTTTAGTTGTAGGTTGTTATTAGTCTTTGTCTTTGTGAAAAATTAAATGTGTTTTAGTTGTTAAAACTGTGTTTGTCATCCCTTGCTGTTGCTGTTGTGTTATAAATGTAATAACAAATTGGGGCCATAACACAATTATCTTCATAGGCAACTGAAGACACGGTTTCTCATGCGATCTAACAGCGACGAAGTCATGGGGTAAATACCGTAAAACTGAGAATTGGGGTGGACGTAACATCTGTTTTAAAGAATTAGTCCTGACCTCTTCGCAGTCATTTTCATAATTAAAATGTTCACTCCGAGAGCGCTCCGCACTTAACAGGTGCAGCTTGTTCTCCCCGATTAGGTAAGACGACAATCATTCATCTGGAAACGTTTGCTTAATTTAAATCAATTTTTATTCAAAATTACTCTCGGTATTGAGGGGGGGGAAGTGCCACTTGGCGGTGAAATAGGCTATAAAAAGCATTCGGCTCTATTTGACTTTGATTTAAATTATGCAAACGCGTCCAGATGAATGATTGTCGTCTTACCTAATCGGGGAGAACAAGCAGCACCTGTTAAGTGCGGAGCGCTCTCGGAGTGAACATTTTGTTAATCATGAAAATGACTGCGAACAGGTCAGGACAAAATTCTTTAAAACAAATGTTACGTCCACCCCAATTCTCAGTTTTACGGAATTTACCACATGACTTCGTCGCTGTTAGATCGCATGAGAAACCGTGTCTTCAGTTACCTATTAAGATAATTGGAAAACGCGTCAATAAAGAAAAATAATTGAGAACTAGCCAGGACTATCCTTATTGTCATAAAGGGACGTGTCTGTGCCACCCCAAATCCCGGTTCTAGCTTCGCCCCTGGTCAATGCCCAGTCTCGCTCTGATTCTTCCACTGATCAATAGCACTCCCAATATCTACAAGGGATCGTCTTCTTTTGGCATCAAGGGCAATTTTCTGGCGGTTTCTCTCCGAGGCTGTCAAGTTGATTCTTTTCGGCATTGCTGTTGTGTGTGTGCTACGTCACACGTCACGTGGTACACAAGAAAGGGAACTTACTCTAATGACATCACATTTTCGCTCTCGCGACAGTTTGAGGGTTGAGTGAGTTTTTAACATCAAAATCCATATTTTACGACGTCGTAAAAATTTGTATAACATATCGATGTGAAGATGAATGATTTCCCTACCTACTGATACCATTTTTATATGTTGTCACAACTGAGATATCATTGAATACATGCAAGTATTTACTGGCACTTTAGTCCAAAATTATAAATGGGTGTACAAACTGAGTTAAGGGGCATATAGCTAAGTGAAATGCCAAATTTCATTCAAAATTTTAGTTTAGGGTAAGAACATGAAGTGGTCCATACTACGGTGTGTTCCAAAGGAAATATTCATCACGAATACAGTCTTCAAGGCTGGAACAGCTGAGTGTGGCGACTTTCAATGATGACTAAAGCACTACCACCATTCTTATGACACTTGGCAAAGGCAGGGGCACACTCAGGGAAAGGCTATCACGAAATGGAGAGTAAACTTGGGGAAATAGACTCTCGACAAGCATGTAAAACTAGGGAATAAACTGAGTTAACAAGGCTGGTGCCTTTTCAGGAAGGGGTAAAGTCTTAAATGTATTCCTGTCCTGAGTACATTGCTGTCAAACTTCAATCACATTATACAAGTAATATTCAACGAGACTTCTCAGCAACTGCATCAAATTCATATTTGGCAGTTTTTGTGATCTGTCTACAGAGCTTTACTTGCAATATATGCCTCTGAATGAGTAAATCAAAATATGCATATTTAATTAGCTGTTTCCTGCCAAAATTGATTTACGGGGCAACCCAACGGGGCGTGCAGTTATTCCACGGGCGGAGGGTGGACAGTGAAATTGGGAAACTGGTGACGGGTTACATTCTACTTTCGCTGAAAACGTGACGTATGTCACGAAATTCACTTTATTCGATTTCAGCATACAGTCTAGTCGATGTAACCTCTCCTAAGGATTTGCTTTTTAATCAACTGTATCTCTCATATTGTCTGACAAAAACACATTCTCGGTAACCGAGTGGTAGGTTTCTGACACTCGAAATCGAGAATGAAAGTTGTGTAATTTATCAAATCAGATTTCAGCTAGGATCTGCACGAACAGGTTTTTGGCAAATTCAATGTTATTTTCATGTAATTTCTTAAAGATTGTATATGAATCTGAACAAACATACAAATAAAAAAAATTTGATAGACATCCTTCTAATTGGGTCAGTTTTTCATTTATATTGTCCTATGCAAAATTTTCAGTCCACATCCCCATCCCGTCCGTTTGTGTCACTCACCCTCCCTCCCTCCCTACAGCCTTTTCCATTTTTGGCGCGTTCTGTTGGTCATGCAAAGCAGTCTTCAGCTGCTCGATTACAATGGATAGCAACGTGAAAACCAGCGAAACAGACTTTTTAAAACAATCATTAAATGACTACCACGAAGAAGAAGGGTACTGCTTTGGTTTCCTTGACGGAAACGAAGAAGATTTTGAGGAATTTCTTGACAATTACATGTTGAGCAATTCGACATGCATTGTGAAGTCAGAAATTCATTCGAAGGATAAGGGGCACAAAAGGCTGTCTCAATCAGGTATGTAAGTTCCCAGTTCGCAATTGAACAAATATTAATTTTGAAAATATTGTACCAGTTTTTACACTTAAACTGAGACAAAACCAACGCTGGAAGTAAGAATTCCAGTTGATGATCGAGGTCGCACTGTCTAAATAAACATAAGGGTCACCGCCACTGTCCAGTCAAAAGCAATCGCCAACAAAAGTTGACATTTTACCAGATCGGGCATTTAGAAAGGATAGTGGACATTTTAATCTTTAATCTTTTAATTCATGACTGGATAAATTTATATTATCTCAATCTTGATAAATATGAGTGTTCGAGCTGAGCTTTTGATCATGAATTAAATTTTAAAAAAACATTAGTCCAAAGTAGTGTACAGTAACAAGAGCCTCAGAGATCTACAATGATGATTGACATTTGTGATATCTTTTTTATTGTACTGGTGTAATATTATATTAGGGATATTATATTAGTTTAAACATATATTAAAAAACGCTTATATGCCATTTATAATAATCAAAAACCTACACCGTTTAATGAATGCTGTAATGTGAATATAGGCCACTGGATGGCAGTATTTACCTTTTTTTTTGTTTAGCTCAGACTGGAGCTAGGTTTGGGCATGTTTCGGACAAGTCCCCGAAAAAAAAAAAAAAGAGGTCTAAATGTGGGTGGGGTCTGCAAAAGAGTATATAAGGAAAAGAATTGAGACAGAAAGGTAGTAGGAGAAATTGCAAGAAGAAGGATACATGTGACCAGACCTGTCATGCTGTTCAAGACCTGTGAAGTTTCTTTTGTGGATTTTTGCCTGTGTTAGAGCATTTTCCTCACCCAGGACATCACCAAGCCATCCCACCAAAAAGGGACTGTAAATATTTCTGTTTTTTGTTGTATTCAATCTTGGTCAGTAGGTTAGTTAGTTGTTTAGTTGTCTGTTCATTAAATGTGTTTAAGTTTTTAAAACTGTGTCTGTCATCCCTTGCTGTTGCTGTTGCTGTTGGGTTGTAAATGTAATAACAAATTGAGGCCATAACAATGCTGTAATAATGAAATAAAAGCACTTCGATACGCATTTTAAGCGATACATTTTGTTTGTTTGTTTGTTTGTTCAAATCCGTATACAATCTTTAAGGAATTACATGAAAAGCACGTTTACTTCGCCAAAATAAAAGCTGAAATCGTATTTGATCTAAAATTACACAACTTTCATTCTCGATTTCGAGTGTCAGAAAACTACCACTCGGTTTCAGAGAATATACAGTACAATAAGTTATGCATTCTCTGTCATGGCAATCCCAATCATGGCACCCACCTGTTCCCAATTATCATGTTCACCTGTGGGATGTTCCAAATAAGTGTTTGATGAGCATTCCTCAACTCTCAGTCTTTTTTGCCACTTGTGCCAGCTTTTTTGAAACATGTTGTAGGCATCAAATTCCAAATGAGCTAATATTTGCAAAAAATTACAAAGTTTACCTGTTCGAACATTAAGTAACTTGTCTTTGCAGTGTATTCAATTAAATATAGGTTGAAAAGGATTTGCAAATCATTGTATTCTGTTTTTATTTACGATTTACGCAACGTGCCAACTTCACTGGTTTTGGGTTTTGTATATATAAAAGTTTCTACTTAACCATTTTTGTATTGAATGGAGGTGTAATGCGAATAGAAGCCACTAGATGGCAGTATTGACCTTTCTTATGTTAAGCCCAGCCTGGAGCTAGGTTTGGGCATGTCTTGGGAATGTCTGGGACAAGTCCCAGTGCATTAAAAAAAAGAGGTTTAAATGTGGGAGGGGTCTGCAAAAGAGTATATAAGGAGGAAAATTGAGGGAGTGGAGTAGTAGGAGAAATTGCAAGCAGAAGGATACATTTGACCAGACCTGTCACTCTTTTCAAGACCTGTGTAGCTTTTTGTGGATTTTTGCCTGTGTTGGAGCATTTTCCTCACCGGGAACATCACCAAGCAACCCAACCAAAGGGACTGTAAATATTTTTTTGTTGTATATATCAATCTTGGTCAGTAGAGTAGATAGTAGATTAGTTAAAAGTCTTTGTTTAATTAAATGTGTTTAAGTTTTCAAATTTTGTCTGTCATCCTTTGCTGTCGTAAATGTAATAACAAATTGGGGCCATAACAGATCACACAACCAGTTTTGGCCACAAACTTACATATTGCTCCTTTAACTGTAAGTCCCCTTAATTGAGTAATCTTAGAGGACTGAAATCAGACCAGACAATGAGTTCCAAATGCTGCAATTTAATTTAAGTTTTAACTGGACTAGCCCTTAAACAGGCAGGAATAGAAATACTGTTTCAAAAAATCATTTGACGTCACAGGTTCTCTCATTTGCTCCTAAGCAAAACATTATCACTCCCATTTTTGAAGTATGTTGTATCATTTGGATTTTATGAATTGTATCTCCTAGGATATGCTGCCCTATTAGGGTATAAAAACAGTTAAAATGGGGAATATTTAAATCCTCAATTAGACAAACAGAACTTCTTTCTTTCTTGATTTTATTGGTCTTTTACATTACAAAAGTAGTGTGAAAAGGTATTTAATACATTTCATATATTTTCATATTTCATATATATCATAGTATTAGCCTTTTCACTGTATTTGGTTTTACCTATGAAATTCAAATTTTAGGTATGAATAGCAACGTTTTTTCAACATAGGCCAATTCATAAAATGACTGACAAATGTAACTATCAATACTTTATAGATAGACATTTTTGTCATGTCAAATAAAAAACAGTTATAGAATACAACAAAAGATCTACATGGAGAAGCTCATCTGCTTGCATAAATTCATGGACAGTTGCTGAACAAACCTTGTCTTACGCCAAGTGTAACACAGGATACAGTATGTACATGTCTAAATATGCGATCTGTGTATCACAATGAGCAATTCTATTTTAGATAGTATGGGGATTAGGCACTAAATATTTGTAAACGTACCTCAACACGGTCATTATCATTTATATGTTATGGCTTTTCAGGCGTCGACTCTTCCTCTTAATAATTAAAAAAGCTTAAACCATCTTATTATTTTAACTTTTACCAGCTTGAAATATGTCTTCACAGCATTTTTCACAGTTTAGGTGGTTTTATGGTTATTCTGACTGGTTTTGCAGGCCATGTAGCAGCTATTTTATCTTGAAAGGCTGAGACCATCTGAAACCTGCAGTTAACATAAGCTGTTTTTTTAGCTGTTTTTTGTCTGGTTAGCTGGTAAAAAACCATCAAAAAAACATCTTTGACCATGAAAGATCATGTCAGACTTACTTGACCAACAAGTATTCCTGTTTGAATCAAAATTTTGAATCCTATACAAAATACACATTGACCAAATTTATCCCCTAATCTGGCAACGTATCCTGTGGGATACATACATTTTAAAGTTCCCTAACCAACTCCATTGACGAAGTTCGACAAATTTTTCTTCATCAGTATATTTGAACAGTTTCTATAATCACTTTCATAACTTAACATGATAATATTTTTACAAATGACTATGATTTTCAGATACTTTGAGATCAGCATTTTCTCCACGGCTGGTGGCCAGCTTGAGATTTGACCAGGGTAACTGAACCACGACTTACAACTTGATTAAAGTAATGTGACCTGTAAACTAGTAAGAGACCAGACTTTAGGTAAAAACAAGTATTAATGCCCCTATAGGGTGTTAACCCCTTACCTCTCCAGTAACATTTTCTTAAAATGCCTATAAAGGACATACTCAAAGTAAAATGAAATCTTTTCTTGTTTTTAACATACCTGATGGGCCTATATATGGGCCGTCGGAGTGTTAAGGGGTTAAAGACTTTGTATCTCCTGGTGCACATTGCCTGTTTAAGGGCTATATTCTGTCCCAATACACATACTTCCACTCAAAATTGACCCTAGCCTTAATATTTGCATGTTCCCACGAAGGGCAAGGGTGTCCCAAACTGTCAGATGATCAAGGATTGTGCTTTATAGCCCTTAAAATTCCCACTTAATTGTAAGGGCCGAGTGATGCTCACTACGAACGGAGGGCAAGAATGAATTTCGCAGGATGCACTGCTAGACTATCGAGCTGGATGAGTTTTCCAAGAAAATGGCAGCTGCTATGAAAAAATACCGTGCTAGTCGCACTTAAGACCCCTCGACTGCGAGCATATAGTAAGCCAGTAAATTTTTGTGGGCTGTTTAATTTTGCGGATTTTGTGGGTGGTTGTGTGGCCAAACGGAGGATCGAAACGTGCCAATTTTCAATAGCGAAATTCTCACGGTGATGCCCAATCTGTACACCAAATTGGAAAAGTTCCCCCCAATAATAAACGAGCTAGAGCGTTAACGTTGGACGGAAAGACGGACGGACAGATGCCACAGGGGACAACAATACCCCAATGGCTGTTGTCGGCCTCGGGATAAAAAGCATTGCACAATTGTAAGCACCATTTCCGTAAGCATGCATGCAAAAAATCCAAAACGCTGATGTCTCAGCTGGCTCTGTGGAGTGCCGGTGTCCGGCCTCGCACACTGCTCGCTCACTTGCAGCTGCTTGCTCGCACACTTTGCAGATGAATTTCCTCAAAGGCGCTGTCCTGCCATACATGCGCAATTAGCTGTCAAAACGTCGCCATCCAGAAGTATCTCGAGCATTACGCACACGCCAAATAGCCTTCTCTCATACTTAGTGCCTGAACTGATGATACAGGTACGAGCAAAGGCAGGGCAGAGCCAGGTAAGACACAGACACCGTTTTCCAGCCGCGTTAAGTCACCCGATCCAGTCTTTCCAGGTGTGTCGTGGGAGGGTGCAGTCACGCTAATCGTGATGGTGTTAGTACTCACAGATTCCCCGAAGACAAGACTGTGAGGGGAAAAATGATCCACGCAGGCACTGGGTCTCAGCGCCCTGGATATGGGGGAACCACGCTGCCCTACAAAGCAAAAAGGCAGTAACTGCGCAGAGCACCAAACTGAGAAAAATGACCTCAAAGTTATCTTGTTGTCCAGCCCAAGTAGTTGTAGGTAGATTATTGGACATGTGGCAGTATTGTTACTCCATATTACCTAATTCTTTGCAGATATCAATCATTTTAATAAACTTTTTTTTTAACCCCCCTTTTGCAGTAACTGTATTTTTGCTTTGTATCACTCCCACTTTCGAAAGTTCCATATAAAGTAAGAAGGCAGTAACTTAATATTCTTAAAAAACCTTTTTGGTCACAGCTAGGTTTTTGTTGTATTTGAGTTGTATTAATTGGAACCATTTGTTTCCTGCAAGACAGGGATCCCAAAGCTAATATAATTTAACCCTTTAAGGTGTTTATATTTCATTCAGAAATTGTTCTGTGTTGAAACTGCGTCACAAAAGTATATCACATTTCTAAGCTGCATCAAGGGCCAAATGGGCAGTGTTTATTTTTAATATGACCCAATTATGGGAGTGTACTTGGAGTGTATTCTTAGTTAGTGTGTGTTTATTAATCTTTGAAGCATCTGCATAACCTACAATACATATACAGTAGTATTAACCTGGATTCACTGAAAAACAACATTATCTTCAAAATAGTTGTTTATGTTGATTTTCAATCTATTATGTAACAAAAATTAACATGTTGATGATTTTACCTAGGCCTAATTCAGTATCTGTTTCAGTAATATAATACAGGAATTCACAAACTATTGGGTGGGGACCCAAATGGAGCAGAAAATTTGCCAAGTGCCCCTTCATAACTGTGTATGACATTGTTCATCTATGGCATTTCAACAAACTATTTCACATACCCCCTGTACACAAAAGTGATTGATGAAGTCAATACAAAGGATACATTTCAAAAAATGATAATCATTTAATAATAATTTAAGTCATAGAACAAACAACTCTCAAGAATATTTGGGAGCAATATTTGGGATATGAAAAATGAAGTTTAAAACATTGTTGAATGATGCATAAATAAATAGAAATCAGTAAATCATCGTATTTCATATTAATTTGATAATTATAATTACATATACTGTCAGAACTGACACTGTCAGAAATCAGTGGATAATAAAGCAACACACTCAATACAAACAAAATGGTGGGGGAACAGTTGAGACGCCATTCAAAAACAATGGGAGGCAGCGGAAATAGCAAAATGTTGTCTCAACTGTACCTGATAGCCACATATGCATTGATTCGAATAGGGAAAATTAGCCTTAAAGGCTAGCGTGCCAACTGTACCCACATGATCATCTTGCACGTTTATCAAGATTGTAAAATTGTCTCAAATCTTACATGTCATGAAGTATGTCTGAATTTAGAGCACAGACCCACGTTTGCAACTATATAACGTATATCAAGAAGTTACCGATGGGTAATAAGATATTCAATGTTGAAGGACCACAGCGAAGTCAAAATCTGACCTGCCAAAAACACATTCTCTCGATATCTTTGGATCTGCGCTGGCTATTGGTTTTCCAATGGTCAAAGAGGATGCTAATGCGCATTCGGTAAAAATTAGACCAGAGTCTTGTTGTTAACAAAAGATATCCCCGTTGTCTCAACTGTACTCTATACTCAACTGTACTCAGTCTACCCTTCGTTTGTTGTGTTGAAGGAGCTGAAGAAGCTACAAGGTTGCGTTTTGCGTGCTTGTTGTGTGGCTATTCATAATATCAGCTGCTTGGCTAACCAGAGGCTGCTAGCCTAAGCTATAATGACAGCAGTGTACTCAGAAGTTTGGAGTCTTGCGAGTCGTGACAGCACTTGTTTGTAATAGTTTTCCACCATTTGGTTGGATTATAAATAGTGATGGTCTATTCACGAACATGACACTGATCAAAGAGATAATATCGTTTTGGATGAGGCGGGGTGGAGAGTGGGAGGGGGCAAAGAACATCGTCTGACAGAAAACAGCTGATAGCTAGTATTAGCTCTGACAGCTATTTGTTTCTAATCAGCCCTAATCAATCGTTGCTGTAACTTACCATACTCAGGATATTTTCTTTTTAATGCCAGTTCCACCATCCTTTTCCCTCTATATTCTGCCATGGCAATTTGTGTGAAGTAAAGTGAGGTGACGTTTTGAATCCAAGTGTCTGATAAATTTGCCGTGTCAAAAGGGTCCCGCGAGCATCCGAAATCTGGAGCCTTAGGTTTTCTCCATTGCAACAGTTACTTCGCTGGTAGCAACAGTGTTATTATTACGTGAAGTGATACAACACAGAATGACAGTAACTGACACGATACAAGGCAAGAATACAGTAATGGCGTTTGCTGCCCTTTTGCTTGGCTTTACTAGTACTTTTTGCAGTTACTGTACAAACACCCACCGATTTTCTGCAAAACGGCATACATTTGAGATTAGATATTTTGTAACATGACAAAGAATGCTTTGAATGTTGTAAAAAACACAATAACTCATTTTCGCCAAAATATGCAGTTACAGCCTTTTTGCTTTGTACGGCGGCACAGGTGACGTCACGAATCTGGATCAATATTGCTTAGGACTCCCTGGGGATTTTCCAGACACTTCTGGTAATTTTCAAAATTTGTTCGATACATGGACCACCCTTAGGATTTGGTATATAAAGGCACCATCTTTTTGACAAAAAAAAAGACTAATTTGGTCCCGGATGTGCACTTTAAATGGGACCATCAATCTCACATCAAGCTTTGATGGCAAGATGATCAGTACAATTATAGGTCAAAAATGTCTGAGAGATCAGTTTACAGTCATAGAAATAAGTAATTTACCCCAGTGCTCCTCAGGGTGAAACTTGCACCTACTCTTGATGTGGTCAGGACCCTATAACACCAACCATCCAGGCAGTACAATGAAAGAAGTGACTTAAGTTCATGCACAAAGTTCACTCCATGTCCGTGTTCAAAATCCTGTTACACTACCGTTATACTATGTTGTTCTCGTCTCGGCTACACAGGATCTCTCGCCGCACGGGTCCTTGATCTTACCCAGAGAGGGCCGGTGTGGGTGCAGACTTTCATTCCAACCAAACACTTACTCACCTGAATTTACTGATCACTGTCTTCAGCAGGGGCTCACCGGTCGATCAGCAGGGGCTCGCCAATCGACCAGCAGGATCAGGTGTGTAAATAAATGGCTGCTTCCACACTGGCCCTCCCTCTGCCCTCTGCCACCAGCCCCCCAGCATTATCTACAGCTGATAAAATTTGCTCAAATCACTCGTCAAATAATCTGGGACAAAACTGAGGCTTTTTGCAACACTTTGATCATGGAAAATCGTAGCATGACAGCTGACAACCATGTCTTTCTCGAACTGTTTCCAGAAGCTGTGCTTAACTTGGTTATAAAAGATCCAACCAGGGAATAATCACAGTACAGTCTCCATGACCACCTCGCACAACATTTATGATACAGGCGGAAATGACTGATTTATATCATGAAATTATTTTTTCTTCATGAAGTAGGGAAAATGAGGGTCTCTGCACCCTTGTCTATCTTGTTCACCATGTGGTTTAGCACTTTTGTTCATTAGTTTTCAGCACTTATTTCAAGTCTTTCACTGACCTGAACCATTAGACTCAGCGATGGTGCCCCATTGCATTTGATAAATCTGGCTTCCTCCCATAAAGGAACATGCATGTCACCCTCAATCCTTCAGAAGCACAGGATTTGTTCCTTCAAAATGCAGAGGAAAATCTCATTTTATTAGGCATAAGTGGTGAATTTCCTTTCACCCCTCAGAGAAAGTGCTGGAACATTTCTTACATCCTCAAAAGGGGTAGAAAATGCTCCTTACTTTGCCCAAGCGGTTTCAGAAAATGCACCAAAGTTCATTCACCGGATTATATTATTTCTCATACAACAATCCTTGATGCTTTTTAAGATTTTTGACCTTCGGTTTCGCCCAGGCTAAATAAATCGGATCCTTATATCAACAGGACTTACAAAGTCTGAGAAGAAACGGTTGCATGAGTTGCTGCCATTTTGTGCTCAAAAGCATGATCACTTACTCGCTCCACCAGGGCAAAATCAATGCCTGGAAATGTAAAACTACATTTCAACATTAAAAAGCAAAATATTCCTTCATTGCGCAATGGAAGAAACAACGTGGAAATGTTCGACTAGAACGCACAGTACAGCCGATTTTGGTTGGTAGCCTTTGGAAGATCTGCATCAATCTTTTAGCAAACTGATGAATATTTACTGTACTATTGAACCCACCCACAAACCAAGGGTTCACTATAGCAGCCATAAATAAAATAAACAAAAGTATGCACAGGTCACCACCAATACAAAGTTTGAAGAAATTAGGAGGAAAATCACCATAACTTATGGTGTCTTAGACAACAGTCAAAAAGTTTATTTGCAGTTTACTTTTGTGCTGTACGATTTCCGAAGCTTTGCGCCTGAGTGCCTCTCATTATAGGTACTTTCCCATTCGGTCACTAGACCAATCCAAGAGCAGGAAAAATGGTCCAAGGCCCAAACGGTCGACTGTAAGGACACCTAGTCACTCCACTGCGTCTGTCAAGCAGGTATCCACGAGGTTACGTCACATTGTTGGTTTGGGTTCATATTTCATAAGGTTATTCTGAATCAAGCATGATCGAAAAAAAAAATACAAATGGGGAATTTAATATAAATAAGGTAGCTGGAAAGCAAGAAAGCAGAGGATTAGTTTTTACAGTAAACTTTGTCCTTTGAGGCCATCCAACAGATGCAATTCCTCCACATTTTTCAAGAGATGCCAATTTTTCTCGATCCATATGCACACAAATCAAAAACTGTGGCAGGGAACAGCCAAGTACAAAAAAATGACAGAGTGTTTAGCGAAAAAATCAAAAACTAGGTGCCCCGAGAGATATTTAGGGTCTGGAAATCCTGATTTGCACAAAAATAGTGACGCAAAAGCTAAAAAAAAAACAATAAAAATTAAGGTAGTGTCTCCGCCCACTGCTACAGAGGGGAGGACAACGGTAATCTCGCTTTGGCTACAGGACGTCCACAAAGAACTCGCTGGGGTTCCCCATTGCCAAGTGGAAAGACTGGCGCGAGGCGGTCAGCTCTGGGGGCACAGAGCCCAGGTCACGAGTTGGGGGGCCATCGGGGGGGCCCCCTGGAGTGGAGGGGGGGGGCAGGGAGGGAAGCTGGGGTTGAGGAGGTCCGAGGCTGGGGTGAGGGTGCGGCGATGGGTGGAGGTCTGGATGAGGGTGCTGAGGGACAATCATGAACATCATGGGGTTGTACGGGAGGGGCATGCTGAGGGGGGCCGGGTAGGGCATGTGGGGGGGGTGGGAGTCGATGCTGGGATCGCTGGCTGATGTGGCTGTGCTCGCTGGGCGTGGCCGAGCCGTGGTCCCACCTCAGGCTGCTGCCGGTGGAGTAATCTGATTCGCTGCCGCTGCCCGAGCGGGAGTCGGCCCCTCCCCCCGACTTCTCTTCCTTGGCTCCTCCCCCTGAGCTGCTGCCACCACCTCCTTTACTGCTCCTGCGACGCTCTCCTTAGCTCCGCATTGAACCGCTGCTCCGACTCCCTGACACAGAAACGCACCCATCAAACAAACAAAAAAAGTCATAGAACAATGACCAATCAGACAGCTGCAAAAAATACACATATACCACTCAAGCAGTAATTAAGAACCATACAAACACCAATTAAACAGTAGTTAAAAAGACATAAAAATGCAAATCAAACAGGAGTTTAGAAATGTACAGCCACCAATTTAACTGCAGCTAGGAAATACAGAAACACCAATCCAGTTTAAAACATACAAAAACCAAACAGACAGCAGTTATACACCATACAGACAACAATCAGAAAGCAGTCGGGGAGCATAAAAACACTAATCACACAGCGATTAGAGAACATAAAACACTAATCACATTGTGTCAAAGGAACCTATACACATAAACAGGTACAACAAAACGTAAACACTAATTACAAAGCTGTTAGGGAACATACAAGCACTAATCACACAGCAACAAGAGAAAACAAAGACTAATCACAAAGCTGCCAGGGAACATAAACTAATCACACATCTATTAGGGAACACATAAACATTAATCAGCTGGCTGCTAGATAACATACAAACACTAATCTCACAGCTGCAAAGGAACACAAACACTGATCACACAGCTTCTAGGGAATAAAAACACTAATGACGCAGCTTCTAGGGAACATAAACACTAATCACACAGCTACTAGGGAAGACACAACATACAAACACTGAATGCACAGCTGCTTAGGAACAGACAAACATAGCGCGTTGCTGAATCCCCCTCAGACTGTGCACATCTATGGGTCATAGAGAGTTACTATACCAAAATTGACGAAGCTGCCATCAATAGTTACTGAGTACTGGGCTGGACAAAATTCCCACAATGAAGGTCACACTGCTAAGGTCAAAGGTCAAATCCAGCAAAAAACCTGACGTTGCACATCTTGAGTCATAGTGAGTTACCATACCAGATTTGGTGAAGCTGCGATCATTAGTTGCCGAGTACTGACCCTGACTAAGTCACGGACAGACGACAGACAGACACACAGGTGACGACAATACGTCTCTGGCCAAAATTTGGCCGGGGGGTAAAAACAAATCAGGCAGTTGCTGTGGAATGCAAACACTAATCCCACACCTGCCATGGAACCCACAAACACTTGTCGCTCTGCAGCAAGGGAACATGCAATCACTAATCAGACAGCCGCGGGGAAAACAGACAATTTTTGTTTTTTGCCTAGCACTCCGACACACGAGATAATGTTACAGAGGACACCCGGGAACAGCAGAAACCATTAGCTTGATTTGCAGGTCTTTACATCCATCAACTATGAACCATATTAGCACTGCACAGCTTTTAATAGAGCATCAATGGTCGTATATGTCCAGATAGCACCACATAAAATGCATAATCACGGATGCCATTCAGACTGGAACGGGCAAAGATGACTGGACCGTCGCACACCTAGTTTAGTTTAGTTTAGTTTAGTTTATTTCGGTCTTTGATTTGACACAACACCTCATTGGGCAATAGAATCCACAACTCAACACGAACAAATCATCCAGACAAGGTCCAAGAAAAAAACAAACAACAACAAAAAGTAATCAGAATGAACAAATAAACATAACTAAAGACAGCGCTCAACAAACATCCAAGACCGAAAAGGTGTAGGCTGAAGCATTGCTTATTATGCCTCCCCTTTTAGAAACAGGTTATATTACGCTCTGCATCTACTAGTTCATTTCTATGAACAGACGAAGGAAAACAACAAAACAAAAAATAACTCTAAAGCATACAAAGCACCAAAGCTCATAATTCTAGTTTATACAAATGAATCATCCTGCTTTTAAGTATATTTTAATATATATATATATATATATATATATATATATATATATATATATATATATATATTGTACTACATGTTTTAGATCATTTCCAAGATTATTCCACAAGTTGACTGCTGTTACAGTAGTACATCTTTGTTTTATGTTGGTTCTAATTTTTGTCTTTGTAAACATACATACTCCTCTAAAGTCATAATAACTTGTTTCTTTTTTTAACACTTTCTGAATACAGTCAGGCGGCATGTTGTTTTTGATTTTGAACATAAGCAGTGCAGTTATAAAATCCACCAGTTCTTTAAATTTAAGTTCATATGTATTTATAAATAATTGGTTGGTTGGTTGCTTATAGTCTGCTTAGTTTATAATCCGTATTGCTTTTTTTTGGAGTGAGAGGATTGGTTTTGGAATTGTTTTATATGTATGTCCCCACACTTCAATACAATACGTTACATATGGATTTATTAGAGATAAAGGATTTTTAGTGAATTTGTTGTAAGTATGTTTTTACATTTGTACAGAATTGCAATGGTTTTTGATATTTTGTTCTTTAGAAAGTTTATGTGGCTTCCAGCACAGTTTGTGATCAATAACGACACTGAGTGCACGCAGACGAACGATTCATGAATGATGACAACGCACCTTCGCTAGGCTGGCTGCCCGTACTCCCTGGTGCGTAGCTGTAGCTGGAGAGCTTGTGGTAGGGTGGGGGCTGGTTGGAGTAAGGGTGGGGGTACTGATAGGGGAAGGTGTGCGTCATGGGCCAGGGCCTGGTCCCTGGGAGCGGCAAGGGGGCCAGTGTGTCCTGGTCAGATGCTCCGCTGGATCAGTCAATTTCATTCAGGGAGAGGTTGGCGATATCTAACGGGCAGGAGAGGACAAGAGTGGAGGCGGGCAGAGGTGTGGAACAATGACCGCATCCAAATTTTACAATGAGGACAGTGATGTCAAGACAGCAGGAACTGCCACCGCACTCAATAACAAACCTTACGAACAACTTCAACCCTTTTACAAACACGATCCTCAACTCTGCAGCCAACTCTAACTGGCAGCTCTTCAGTACAAATCTACGATTAAAAATCATCTGACTGACATCAGAAAAGGTACAAACTCCTGCAAACTCGCCTTTTAATATGTCTTTTTTTAAATTCAATTGGCATCTTCAGTTTTGACCAGTGTTGGAACACTTGATTTGCAAACTAATTATAAGAAGCTCTGCTACCTCAGCTCAGGACAGCGAAGACGACCGGTGGCTCTGTTCTAGGACACACTGTGTCTGCCAGCCATTTCCTTTCACACCACAGTCACATGACATGCAGACTGGGGCAAAGGAGACCAATCATACTATGCACAGAGGGCAGCCACAGGCATCACGTCCCCTATTACATCACCAACACAAGCCATTTCAAAATCTGTTCTGACTGCAAGGAGGACTTATCTAAATCTGGCAATCAGTTCCTTGATTATTCAGGGCGGTCCCTCTGCATTGTGAGGGCATAAAGCACAGATCCTGAAATGGCTAGTAAAGGCTAACTGGCTGTGCACCTGCTGACATGACAGGGGACCTTTAACAGACAGGAGGAGCTGCTCAAGCAATGAACAGACCAATCCATCTCAAGATGTTTCCCAGCCACAAGGCCAAACTAGGCCTCCTGGGCACTACGTAGGGAGTCAGGGGAACTTGGCCTGACTCACACTACCCAACAGCCTTTAAAAATGATGATTATTTTAATATTTTGTGGCCTGGCCTGTTGCCTACTGTTTGTCAAAAGGTCAAGCCCCCAATGAAGCCGTAATAAAAACAGCACGGATGCCTGGCCCTTGAGCCAAGGCCCTGAGCCCAACATTGGCCCATGCGTAGTTCAACAAACTGCAGATAACGGCATTTGACAAAAGTGTTCGCTAAAGTTAAATAACGGATATGTACTGTAATTTTCCCCTCTTCCTCATACTTCCACTCACAGTTCTCACAGTTGCTGAAATCGCCAAAGATGTAGTAGCACTGCTCGGAGAAGGTGATCTTGTTGACCGTATGGCGGATAAGGCCAGCTTTCAGGAGGTTGCTGGCGTACTTCCATGCCTCTCGTCGGTCCTGGAATCCCTCGATGTGCTGGTAGAGCCACTCCACCACAACCGAGCCTGGACATGAACACAGCGCAAGAATATGTGGGCACGCAAACAAACAAACAAACAAACAAACAAACAAATACACGAATACACCACAAGAACATGTGGGCAAAAACGAACGAACAAACAAACAAACGCACGCAGAGGACACACCCACATACACTCAGATAAAGACACTTATGCCTGAGATCCAGATCTTCTAGTTCAGATTCCAGCTTCTTTATCCCCTCTTTGACAGAATTTCTGCGCTTCTCACCCAGGAAGGCGTTGGGAATGGTGATTTTGAGCCACATCCTGTCTGTGACCTCCAGGCCGGACTCTGGGGAGGCCATGGCTTTTGCCACTGACGCCATGTCAGAGTGCAGGGAGAGGTTAAAGTCATCGAAACCTGGTGAACCAGAGCGGACAGAGGGGGTAGGTGTGACTCTAGAGATCATGGAGGCCAGGCTAAAATGCCTTCTAAGCTGCTTTTGAGAAAATAAAAGGTATGGGCAAGATAGGAACCCCTTTGCACTGTATACTACAGAATACTTTAGAACAATCCAGAGCAATGTGAAGGACAATAACCATGGCTTTTAGAAGGTACTGCATATGTTTAAATGTTAAGCATATGGAGAAGTAGGTCCACCACGAAGGGAGCTCCCAGTGTCTTAAACCCCGGCACAACTCAGACTAAACTGTAGCACAGATATCGAAATTGATAATAAACAATCAATCTCATCTGTTAAAGCCACAAAAAAAAAACAGAATGAGTGAAATGGGGGATGGGAGAGAGTAATACTTACATAGATGACGTCATGACTGCTGCCGACAGTCATGGGAACGGCACGAGTAATAACCAGAACAGCACCGAGTATGTGTGACTGTCACTGCCGCATTACGCTCCAATCGCAAACACTGCAGCTCAATCTCATGTCTGTGTGACTGTCACTGCCGCATTACGCTCCAAATGCAAACACTGCAGCTCAATCCCACGTCTGTGTGATTGTCACTGCCGCATTTCGCTCCAAATGCAAACACTGCAGCTCAATCTCACAACAACAGCAGAGCACTGATGGTCACTGAACTTCAATGTAAAACTCTAAGGCCTGATGGCAAAACCTAAAACTTAAATGCAACTTGTATAATAATCCAGTAGTGCATATATACACTGCTGGTTTTCCTTTCAAACTAATCCATGTTTATACTGTGAACATGACCCTTAAAGGCCCAATATGTAATTCTCTGCCGCTAGAGGGCGCTTAACCAAACAATAACAAGAGGGCAAGTTTGATGACACAATGGGATCGCGGGGAACCATGGGAGTTGTTGTCTTCATCAAATTACACGCATCGCTGACAGCTAAATTCTCCGACGTGATTCAAACATGAGCGGCGAAACCATGTACATTGACGAGGAAAAGTTATATTTCTTCACTTTTTTATAACTTTATCTTATTTCATTCAAATAAAAAAAATGTAAGGGATAATGATAAGTCAGCCGTTTACAGCACTTATGATGAGCAGGTCAGAGGCTCAGGTAAGGGGGTGGGGCCGGCTCATGTTGCCCATCTTTGAAGAAAATAATAACAGATGTCAACACTCTGTTGCTGAATGCAAATGCTAAAGGTAACAGATAGCGACGAAATGCCACTGTCAGCTGGCAATGTACGCTTTCAATTGCTCCTGCCGCTATTGCTATAGTTTCCTTAGCAACGATGTGCTCAATAGACCAGCTGGCCAGCGCTTATCTGTCGAGATACACTGATAGACCAAACTGAATCGAGTATTCAAGGGAGCCGCGTTCTAATAGTATGTGATGTAGCTAACATAGTACTGACTTCTCATAACGCACAAACGATGTGCCGTACACAACAGCTTTCTGTTTGTCATGCAGTATCACAAGAAAAATGTTTTGAAGTGGAGTAACGTTACGTTTACGTTATGTGCTCTTTCTGTTGGGAGTGATGTCAAATATGATGAAAAGAAACAGCCCGTGTCCCTACATTGATAATACAGATATCTCTGTCTTTGATAGTCATTGAATCCATCACGGATAATGTAAGAACACAACACCAAAACTATATAAAATATATAGCATTTCTATATATTTTATTAATCTTTGAATTGGGGGAATTTTACATATTGGGCCTTTAAGAATGCAAAACCAGGACATTTATCGAAATTTTAGAGTATTTAAAAATGTTAAAAAATTTAATTAGAAGAATTAATTTAACCACGGCTTTGAGTTGAGCAGACTGAAATCACTGAGCAATATTTACTGATGCATGAGGATATCACGGAAATACATGAACACTCATAGAGTATAATATCAAACTCACAGTACACTGCATTTTTTCTGGACATGACTATAGTTACATGAAATGATTTTCTGAAAAAGAAAAATGTCTGAATAATTGTGAACCACAGAGACCCTCAAACTCTGTTCCTCAGGCCGATGTATCCCTGACTGATAAGACCACTGATTGTAACTGTACTGGTGCGTGATGTTCAAATCTCTACGAAAGTCAACAACTTTCATTGTCCTTTCAACGAAATGCCAGAATTGGTCTCCCGAGTAGCTGACAGAATATGAACATAATATCATTCGCTTCAACAAAACAAAAGGGGCTCTAATTTCCTGGCGCAGCGCAGGTGGCGTAGCGAGGTGCAGCCCGCGCAGTGGTAATTTCGTACGGCGCAGCCCGCGTAGTGGTAATTTCGTGAGGTGCGCAGGCTTCGGTAGACGAAGGTGCGCTGAGATGGGTGTGGCGGCGAAGTAGAGGGAGGTGTCACATATTCATCAAGACACAGTGACAATTTCGTAGAAAAAGTCTCTGCTGGAGTTGCGCAGAAAACTCGCCAGCTCCAACCTGGTTTAATTTCCGTGCAGTGGTAATTTGGCTGACCGGCGCAGAGTGCACACACGTCACCGAAATATCACAGGCAGGTTTACAGAATGTCAGGTACATTTCAATGCAAGAAATAATTACATGAAGCACTATTTAATGTAACTTTCTGAATAAAGACATAAATTATAGTATCTATATCGATTGTCCTGATGTCAGATTAAAGGTGGTTGCCACGCGTAATGGAAACTTGACCTGGCTTAATCAAGGGAGCTGAATCTGTGATGCAAATTAACGACTTCACATCTTTCTCAGCCAACCACAAACTGTATAATATATAATGCTTGCGTTCTATGCTCAGTAAAGCCGCTTGCACATTGGACGCGAAACAAATTTTTCGCACGACTGATTACAGAGTAAGTCAATGCAAAGACGCGGTAGTCGGACAGGGTTTTAATATAGCTCCGTGTCCGAAAGCCATACAAGTTCTAATTTTTCCGAGTATTCCAGGAATTATTAGACGTGCAAACTTGGCTATGTTTGTGTTCGACCTTCACAAAATGCAAATTGAAAGCTATCGACTTTTCTTGGTCTTTTTAGCCTCTTCGTCTGTTTTCTTTCGTTGAAGATAGACAGCAGTCTTTATTCGGTCTTTCTTTTGAAAATTAGTCAGATGGACCGAACAGATTCATGCTTTATTTCCACAGCAGAGATAAAATAGTGCTTGAGCAAATCAATTTCATGACCATTGACAGTGTGAAGAAATTATCGCATGCACGATCAAGACTGTCTGACACGAAATGCAAAAATACTCCATGTCCACCAGCCAGCAAAAAATAAAAGTATTGATATGAGAACAGATTTGTAACGAAATAACGAATAAAAATATATCAGCAACAAACGGGATATCCAACAAAGATGACCCGCCAATAAATAAATCGCAGTGCTCATTGGATGCTCTGTTGTTAAAATGTTTCTTTTTATTCTTTATTTCGTTATCAATCTGTTCTAATCGTCCTCTTTTTTTTGGCTGTCAGACACGGAGGCATTGTACATTGTCTCGCGCCAGTGTCGACTCACTTTATTGAGCAGCTTAAACAGAAACATTGATTGAAATTCTCGGTAGGCCTACTCATCTTGAAGAACTGAGCCCTCTTATCAAAACATTTACCTTCAATATCTAAAAGAGTCAGTAGATTTGAAGACATTAAAAATAATAATAGACTGTCGGACACGGAGATTTATTAAAACCCTGTCATACTTTAGGACACAAGACGCAATCAGTCGAGCGAAAAATTCGTTTCGCGTCCAGTGTGCAAGCGGCTTAATACTAGGCTACTATTATTGTCACTTCGGTTTTATCGTCTTCAGTGGGGGAAAGGAATACAGCCTGATTGCTATGATCTCGTACAGAGTTAAGATCACATATTGAAAATAAATGTGTCACGTATCTTGCATTGTTGTCCATGCATATTAATCCCAAAATTTAAAGCAGCAACAGTTTGTAATAATAGGAACACACTATCCATCGTTTCTCTTGCCAGTGAGCAATATTTGACTTGGCTGTGCTATACCCAAACACGCCTTCTTTGCCAACTTGCGCTGGAAGGCGGGACAGAGGCGGGACAGAGGAGTACTTGCGCCAGGCTACGCCGGGCACAAAATTGCCACATACGCCTGGACACACCCCTTTGGCGCGGCGCACCCTCCATTCGCCGCGCCTGCGCCGCGCCTGCGCCTGGTCTACGAAATTAGAGCCCAAGGACTTATTTTCACCTGCAGTACATTGCAATAAACATTTCAACTACCCCAGTCCTCCTCAGCAGCACAGGCTGAAATGGCAGCCATTTTGTAGTGAATTTAACAATTCTATTTTAATTGAACAGTGTTAATTCTTAGTTACTCAGTTTATCCAGTCATGAGCGTTTCCTCAGTGATGTAAAGGGGCAGTGAAGAGGAAGACTCACTTCATGGGAGAGTGAAGTAGCCCTGCGGTGAGGGGTCCCAACACTTGGCCACGGTGAGGATGATGGGTCTGACGCACAGGGATAGAACCGCAGTAAAGGGAAGGCAGAGAGCCAAACACAAGCGCTTCACATGCTTTCTTATGTCATGTGGCTGTTTGCCCTTTTTCGGCACGGTTATACATATGGTCATCAGTCAATGTAGTCAACATTTTTATCACACTTCACACGTTCATCTTGGCATCTTTACCAAAATATAATTAGTATGCTTTTCGCAGATGCCTGATCACATTTGCACTGCAGAAAGGACAGACAGATAGTTGTTTAGATGGATAGACGGACAGAAAAGTAGAAGCATGCCTTAGGGTGATCAATCATTCTCCCTGGCCACTAAAAATTATGATTCTTTTAATGTTCATTATTCGTTTCATATTTTCATAATGCTCCTTCAGCAGGTTCACCAAGCAAGATAACGACCGTAGAGGGCAGTGACTCACCATAAAGACAGATGGGGGCAGTGACTCGCCATAAAGACAGAGGGGGGCTGTGACTCACCATAAAGACAGAGGAGGGCAGTGACTCACCATAAAGACAGAGGAGGGCAGTGACTCACCATAAAGACAGAGGAGGGCAGTGACTCACCATGAAGACAGAAGGGGGCAGTGACTCACCATAAAGACTGAAGGGGGTAGTGACTCACCATAAAGACAGAGAGGGCAGTGACTTACCATAAAGACAGCAGGTGGCTGTGACTCACCATAAAGACAGAGGAAGGCAGTGACTCACCATAAAGACAGAGGGGGGCAGTGACTCACCATGAAGACAGAAGGGGGCAGTGACTCACCATAAAAGACTGAAGGGGGTAGTGACTCACCAAAAAGTCAGAAGGGGGCAGTGACTCACCGTAAAGTCAGAAGGTGGCTGTGACTCACCATAAAGACAGAGGGGGGAAGTGACTCACCATAAAGACAGAAGGGGCAGTGACTCACCATAAAGACAGAAGGGGGTAGTGACTCACCATAAAGACAGAAGGGGCAGTGACTCACCATAAAGACTGAAGGGGGTAGTGACTCACCATAAAGACAGAAGGGGCAGTGACTTACCATAAAGACAGAAGGTGGCTGTGACTCACCATAAAGACAGAGGAAGGCAGTGACTCACCATAAAGACAGAGGGGGCAGTGACTCACCATGAATATAGAAGGGGGCAGTGACTCACCATAAAGACAGAAGGGGCAGTGACTCATCATAAAGATAGAAGGGGGCAGTGACTCACCATAAAGACAGAAGGGGGCAGTGACTCATCTTAAAGACAGAAGGTGGCAGTGACTCACCATAAAGACTGACGGGGGCAGTGACTCACCATAAAGATAGAAGGGGGCAGTGACACATCATAAAGACAGAAGGGGGCAGTCACTCACCCTGGTTTGGGCACAATCTCTCGCAAAACTATCACGGCATCGTCATTGCTCATGTTCTCAAAGTTGATATCGTTCACCTGGAGAGGAGGGAAGAGAGTCAGAGAGCTGGAGAGAGTCAGAGACAGAAAATCCAAGAATAACCACAAACCTTCCCAATACTGAGTGAAAAAAAAATGGGCCCCTTCCAAATTTGGAAGAATAACTATGAGCCCCTCCCACTGCTGGTAATGACCGTAGCTCCTCCCACTATAGAATAAATAACCATGGCCCCTCCCACCTTTGGATGAGTAACCATAAGCCCCTCCTACCATCGAATGCGACCCCTCCCAGTACTGGATGAATAAGCATGTGCCCTTCCACTATGGGATGATTAACATTGGCCCTTCCCAATGCCCAGCCCACTATTGGATGAATAACCATGGCCCCTCCCACCACAGGCTGAATGGCTCCACCTTCCTCCCCACCTGCAGCAGCATGTCTCCTGGCTCGATCTGCCCGTCAGCCGTCACGGCTCCACCTTTCATGATGGAGCCGATGTAGATGCCGCCGCCCCTCTCGTTTCTCTGCCCAATGATGCTGATGCCCAGGAAGTTGTACTTCTCTGAGGAAATAGAGACAGGAAATTTTACTTCTCTGAGGAAATAGAGACAGGAAGTTGAACTTCTCTGAGGAAATACAGACAGGAAGTTGTACTTCTCGGAGGAAATAGAGACAGGAAGTTGTACTTCTCTGAGGAAATAGGGACAGGAAGTTGTACTTGAAGTTGACAGGAAGTAAAGATGTCTCACTTGTCGATGAGGAAGTAAACTCAATGTGACTTCCTAGGTGATTAAAGTTTGAGGATGATGAGTGAGACTGCAAGCACCTTGGCAGTGAGAGAGAATCCAAGGGAAAGACACAAAGACGCAAAAACGCACACACACTCACCCATGTTGAGTGTAATGGTGATTATATTGATGGACATGGTAGAATCTGTCACACTACTGAAGGATGATGCCTAAAAAAAAATTTGTATCAGGACATACGTCAGAGCTCACAGAAGACAAAAATAATAACAATAATTATTAAAATAGTGCCACAGCACTGTAGCTCACCTACCATTAGAACCATTGCATTACATAACATCGGCCTGCTGATAAAACCTCGTACCTCCAAATTGATAAGAAACAAAAATTTGTATGTCCACTATTCATACATGCAAAATTAAACATTTTTAATTTTATTAATAATTAAAATAATATTTATATATTTATATTCTTTTTTATATTATATTTAAAGCTCCCTCAATAATTATTGGCACCTTTGGTTATGATGTGTTAAAAGCCTTAAAATAAATGCAATTTTTATTGCAGAAGCATACTCTCCCACTGAAAATTGTAGAAAAAGTAACCTTCAACTCAAGTGAATTTTAAGGGAAAAGAAAATCCCCGGCTAGGAAATAATTATTTTTCATAAAAATCACCTGTTCCACAATTATTGGCACCCTAACAATTCCTAGGAATTAAATGTAATTGAAGTATTTCTGTCATTTCTACAGTAGTTTACAAAGTTGATCAGAGTATCTCGGAACATTTAATTAAAGCCTAAATAAAAATTAAATAAATTAAATAAAGCCTAATTTTCTTTCTCAGAATCTGTCTCTCTCCTATTGCTTGAGGATGGGGGAACCTCAATATGTTGAAGAAAACCACAACATATTTGGCGAGCCAGCGGCAGGAGTCGGCAAAGGTTGGTTACACTCGTTAGAGTGGACAGTCTTCTGGTGCTCGGAGATGGGGTAGAGAGCACAAACACATCCTAAGATGCCAGCAAACTAAAGATAAGGTGAGAATTATTTGGCTCAGATAGATAAGTGAGGGTGTTGTTTTGTGTTGTCTGGCCCTTATCTGCAGCACTGGAGACAAGTAACCTTTCGGCTCAAAGAATGTAGACACTAAATGGGGGAAATTAAACGGAGAGGGACAGAATCTGCAGAATTGGTATGTAACTACTAACCACTGACGAATGAATTCGCAACAAGTTACTGTGAGTGAGTGTTCTGAAAATCGGAGCGCGTTCTGTAACTAGTTTGGTGTTTGACTGTTTGTTATATGTGAGGCCTGTGCTGGAGACCCTAAAGGGAGGGAATAAACCTGCAGGCCATCCCTGGTTGGGATACGGCCCAAACCCTAGAAGAGGTACTGGGATCCGTTTTTATGGTTCTAGGATCAGTCCGTTTTTGTAGAGGATCCATTTTGTAGAGAGGTATTGGATCCGTTTTTTGCAATGTTGTCTGTCTTGTTTTTTTTGCTTGAGTGTAAAGTATGTATGGATATGAACAGTGGTCTTGTTGAGTTTCATTGGTTGGGAGTGTTAATAGTGCATTAAATATAAATAAATAACCCCTAGTTTACATGCAGTAAGTTAAAATTATTATTAATGGTCATCACTATTTGGCAGATTAAAAGTAGTAGTAAATTGCATGTATTAAAAGATTATTATTTTAGCATTATTTTGATTGGTGTACTATCATCGTTGAATAGTTGAGGAAAGAAAAATTATTGGCCAAGAAATTAAAAGATAAACAATGACGATTACTGCAAAGCTGGCAGATAGAGGAAAAAAGGGGAAAATAGAAGGAAAAAAAGGCAAAAGCAACTTCCTATGTTTGAAGGAAAAAAAAGAAAGAGAAATGGAACTAAAAGAAATACCATTGATTAGACAACTAGATGATTATAAACTAAGCATAACACTGGTTTAGGAATGCTTAACAAAATACGATCTGAGTGAAAAGAGAGAGGAGAAATCGCATAAGTGTGTTTATATTATAAACTGTTTACTGTCCGTATTGAGCAGTGTAACTAGTGAAATAGACATATTGCAATTTAATATGTGGGGAAAAAATAATTCGGATAAGTAGTACAATTTAAATTCATTCATAGATAACTAGTGAACGCCTGTGGAGGAATTAAGAGAGCAATTTCCTACCTTTGAGAGTGATATAAAAAATGTTAAAGAAGTGGGCAAAAAGGACTAAAAAATAAATAATAAAAAACAGACAAACAGAGTAGCGAAAAGGAGGGAATTTTGATCTTACAATATGTAATGATGGGTAAAATGACAAATTAGGCATCGGTGGCAAAAAAAGGATAAAAAAAAGAATAAACTGAGCTGGCAGTTCTGGAATTGTTTGGAGAAAGAGGAATGTTAAACATTGAGGATCAGGAGAAATATTTTGTAAAACAAACTGAAGCTGCGTCTCAGTCCAAGCAGCCATCTGAAGAAATGTTGCTGGCAATGAATTCTTTGGCCCAGTGCCATGTGTTCAACTGCGGGGTTGCAACTTAAAAGAGATTCTTATAAAATAAATTTGGGGAAATAAATTTGGAGTATTAACACCAGAGTAAGACTAAATTCAAATGGTGCACCATAAAATTGAAAAAGTCGACAAATAACGTGATCGCATTCTAAATTTATTTTGATTAGGCTGACAAAATATTTTCCCTTTACAAGTAGTGAGAAAAACGGGAACTGTGATAGTGATGGCAACCTGAGTCTTCAGTGTTCAAATGACAGAAACGGACTGAACTGACCAAATCTGGAATGATTGTTTTCCTTCATGTGCTAGGATCCCAATGAAAAAACTATATTACAGTTGAATATTCAATATATGCCCGTTTTGGTGAATTGTCTGGGAAAAAAAAAAAAACTCCATATTGTAACACATGGTCTATGGTCTAGAGCAACTCCACCCGGTTCTGCTGAAGATATGGGGAGTTGCTATGGCTAGGACTAATAAGGCCTGACTGTGCATCTCCTCCATACTGTTAGCGGAACTCTAAACTGTGGTGGGTTTCTAAATCAAAATTCATTGAAAAAATACTGTGCAAAGATATTATTGTTACTGCCCTATCTTTTGACCCAGAATACATTGAAACACAAAATTATAAGTACACTGCCGAAAAATATTGATTTAAATTTTATGGGAGCTCAGTAATGAGGGTGAGCAATTTGAATAATTATTCATTTTTGAATATTATTAATTTATCAGGGTGGCACATCGACAACTCATCTGAATAATTAAAGTGACATTAATGATTTTGTGAAGCACTTTCAGACCGAGGGAAAAAAATACACAAGACAAATTTCTTGAATTGGGACTCATTTGATTTAGCTGGTTAGAATCTGACTGTCAAAACTTTAATTGCAGCATCTGTTTCAAATTGTTTTTGATGAGTTTTTTAGTTTAAATGTTTCATCTATTATTCCAACAAAGTGGCTGCAATAGCCCCAGTTCAACTGGAATGATCTCATAACTGTCCCATCATTAGGGGTGAGGAAACCGTCCCCCTCAATGCTGAACACCTGCGTGTGTGTGAGACTCACTCCAGAGACGGGTAAGATCTCCTATTGAGGAGACAACCTAAGGCAGAGGTGAGTCGACTCCCAGGTCATTGTTGAAATCAAAATCTTTTTGGAGATTATTATCATGGGCTATTGCATGAAGGCGCTATGATATTCCAAATGTAGGTCCTTGAGAAGGCCTGAATGAAACTGTTTTTAAAAAAATGTTCTGCAAAAGTGTCTGCACAGTCTTTGCTACAAAATCAAATGTTATAAAATTTGGTACATCTAACACTTAAAGTGAAATTATGCATGAACAGATGACCCTCGTTCTGTATGTGCCGCATAGTGAATCTGCATGTGCAAGTGCTAGTATTTTTGCCTGTATTTTATTTTCTTACTCCAGTGACGGCAAGTGGCAGTCTAACATACCAGTCAGTCAAGGCCGCTCCTTCCTGGAGCCTCCCCAAAGTTTTGAACAAATATGCTGAGACAGTGATTCCAGTCATGAAGGCCCGTTCACCAAAACAATCAGATGGAAAAATCACAAATCGATGTTGAATATGGAGGTGGACAATGGACTCGAACTTTGGACTGAAAACCTGCATTAAGCAACATTACTGGATTCAAGTGGGACATTAGACTGGGATTTTATTCACCACAGCTACGAAAGACCTTGAGGCCTTGAGAAGCCTTGAAGCAAAAACAAATGAAGTTCACATGCTGTAAACATGACAGACAGTTTTTACTCAAAGTGTTACAGTTGAAAAGGTCCAACAAATGATTTTATGTTCAGGCTCATAAGAAATTCACTTGTGTGTAGTATGGGGGTCATGGACCAGGGGTAAACAATGCTGTGCCATTTTTCGACCGTGGTTAATGTGAGGCCATGATTGGATGGCCTCAAAGGGAGGAATGTTGATGATTATATTTCTGCATTATTCATTATATTCACTAATACTGATTATATATATATATATATATATTTTTTTTTTTTTTTTTTTTTTAATCATTCGTTGCTCAATCAATAGACTAACAATTAGATTTAGAATTATAATCATAATCAATAACCATATTATGTGGGCAGCAAAAAGACACACACACATAACTCACACACACACATACATACAAGTGGTTCACATACTGCAGTGCAGACACACAGACAAATGTACATGCAAGCAGTTTACACACAGACAGACACACATATACAAGCAATACAGTTCACACATGCATGAGCAGCTCGCACACATAAGCAGCACGCTTCTGTAGCTTTGATTAACCCCGTTCACACAGAGCTGCGACTTTAGGACGATCATCCCGATCAAGCCACGATCAGAAAAAGTATTGGATCGGGGCGGATCGGCGTCTAAATCGAGCAATTTGGCAAATTATGGTCTTCATTACGACCGTAATACGATGCTCCCACGTCCAACGCGCTGCTGACGCACTTCTACTACGATGTGACGCAGACCGTTGCCGACCAGCAGCCGCATTTACTGCGTTTATACTACGCTGCCGCTATGACATTGAAGATCATACTACGACGCTACCTAGAAGTCTGTACGACGATATCGCTACGGTGATGCCGCTCATACGTATTTTGGCTGAAAACAAACCCTGATCCGATCCGGTGTCAGAGGTAGTGCCGCAACATCTCTTGTTTTTGACAGACAAAACGGTACAAATACACAAAAGAATTATTTAATTTAGCCTTCATTATACTGAGGAGTCCCACTGACATTAAAAAGTATACATATTGGGGGGAATGAAATCACTTCTTTGAGTTTAGTGGCAGTTATAATCAAATCGAAGGTGAGTATTCCACGGTTTTAATGCACTTTGCGGAGGCAACCAATTTGCCTCCGCGTCGTGCATTAAAACCGTGGAATGCACACCTTCTGTTAATTATCCCTTACATAACTGATCCTGATGTGCCATCTAGTGATAGAATATTGTAATTGCTTGTATAAATTTGCAGCTCCACTTCCACTAGTGGACACATGTGCACAGAGACACCATTGTTCCTCTCGAACACGCCAAATCCAGATAATCCGAAAATGATGAATTAAATTAATATTCTAGTTTGAAAAGAGTAACTAAGTTGCCAGTGTCAACGTAACGAAGTGAAAGTACACTTATCTTTTAAATGTAGGAGAGTAAAAGTCCCAGTTAAAAAAACGTAAGTACAAATCCTCAAAAAAAAAAAAAAAACCTACTTAAATACTGTAACGAAGTACATGTACATGCACAAAACTGCTGCCTGATAGGTCGTGGTATGATCGGCGTAAGGTCATGGTAGGTCTTCGTAGGATTGTCAGGAACAAAGAGAGATCGTAGTGGGAACGTAGTAAGAACGTAGAGGGAGTGTTGTAGCAGCGTACTCGATATGTTCCCGACTGTACTAGGCTTTTACTGCGCTTTTACTACGATCATGAAGATCTCTCTGCGATAGTTCCGCGGTGCTTGTACGATTACGGCGCTTCTACTACGCTCTTTTTACGACTTTACCCCGATTCTTGTTGGCCACGATCCCGCTAAGCTTGTTTTGAGCATGTTCAAAATAAGAGTGGCGAGAGCGTAGAGCTTCCCGATCATGAAGACCCTACTGTGATCATACTGCGCTTATGAAAACTCCACTAGTTTCTCCTGCGATCAGCCACGTTTTGATCGTAGTAGAAGCGGCGTCTATGTGTGAACGGGGCTAAGCAGGCTTCTGTTTAGTTGATCCAAAAAACATAATCAGAGGATGTATTTGATTTCTGCAGCTTTGATCAATATTTGTTCAGCAAAATAATTAGTTGCTACTGAAAACATAATCAATTGAATCATTTGTAATAGAAAACCCAAAACCAGTGAAGTTGGCACGTTGTGTAAATTGTAAATAAAAACAGAATACAATGATTTGCAAATCCTTTTCAACCTATATTCAATTGAATACACTGCAAAGACAACTGACTTAATGTTCAAACCGGTAAACTTTGTAATTTTTTGCAAATATTAGCTCATTTGGAATTTGATGTCTGCAACATGTTTCAAAAAAGCTGGCACAAGTGGCAAAAAAGACTGAGAGAGTTGAGGAATGCTCATCAAACACTTATTTGGAACATCCCACAGGTGAACGGGCTAATTGGGAACAGGTGGGTGCCATGACTGGGTATAAAAGCAGCTTCCCTGAAATGCTCAGTCATTCACAAACAAGGATGGGACGAGGGTCACCACTTAGTGAACAAATGCGTGAGCTGATTGTCGAACAGTTTAAAAACAACATTCCTCAACGAGCTATTGCAAGAAATTTAGGGATTTCATCATCTACGGTCCGTAATATCGTCAAAAGGTTCAGAGAATCTGGAGAAATCACTGCACGTAAGCGACAAGGCCGAAAACCAACATTGAATGCCCGTGACCTTCTATCCCTCAGGCGGTACTGCATCAAAAACTGACATCAGTGTGTAAAGAACATCACCACATGGGCTCAGGAACACTTCAGAAAACCACTGTCAGTAACTACAGTTCGTCGCTACATCTGCAAGTGCAAGTTAAAACTCTACAATGCAAAGCGAAAGCCATTTATCAACAGCACCCAGAAACGCAGCCGGCTTCGCTGGGCCCAAGCTCATCTAAGATGGACTGATGCAAAGTGGAAAAGTGTTCTGTGGTCTGACCAGTCCACATTTCAAATTGTTTTTGGAAACTGTGGACGTTGTGTACTCCGGACCAAAGAGGAAAAGAACCATCCGGACTGTTATAGGCGCAAAGTTCAAAAGCCAGCATCTGTGATGGTATGGGGGTGTATTAGTTCCCAAGGCATGGGCAACTTACACATATGTGAAAGGTACATACAGGTTTTGGAGCAACATATGTTGCCATCCAAGCAACGTCTTTTTCATGGACGCCCCTGCTTATTTCAGCAAGACAATGCAAAACCACATTCTGCACGTGTTACAACAGCATGGCTCCGTAGTTAAAGAGTGCGGGTACTAGACAGGCCTACCTGTAGTCCAGACCTGTCTCCCATTGAAAATGTGTGGCACATTATGAAGCGTAAAATACGACAACGGAGACCCCGGACTGTTGAACAACTTAAGCTGTACATCAAGCAAGAATGGAAAAGAGTTCCACCTGAAAAGCTTCAAAAATTGGTCTCCTCAGTTCCCAAACGTTTACTGAGTGTCGTTAAAAGGAAAGGCGATGTAACACAGTGGTAAAAAGGCCCCTGTGCCAACTTTTTGCAATGTGTTGCTGCCTTTAAATTCTAAGTTAATGATTATTTGCAAAAAAAAAGAAAAAGTTTCTCAGTTTGAACATTAAACATCTTGTCTTTGCAGTGTATTCAATTGAATATAAGTTGAAAAGGATTTGCAAATCATTGTATTCTGTTTTTATCTACGATTTACATAACGTGCCAACTTCATTGGTTTGGTTTTGTAAAAAAAAAATCCAATCCATCTTACCCCATACAGTTATCATGCTCATTTATTTCACAGGTGGTAAGACATGGATGCTTCATGTGTCACGACGGCAGTTGATATCCGCTATGATGCGCCCCTCTGGAAGCAACCGGTTAACTCTGACTGAACAGGACAGTAATCAGGGAGAAAATGAAACGATCAACGAAAACGAAGCTCATTTTATCTGCAATTCAGTTTAGTTTTAGTTGGTTTTGTATTCATTGTAGTTTTTATTTAGTTTTTGTTTTAAAAAAATGACATTTTTATTTCAGTTAACTAAATAATTTTTTTCACTGCTAGTTTTAGTTATAGTCTTAGTTTTCGTTAACTATAATATCCAGGGCCGGACCAAGTGTTTGGCAGGGGTGGGGTGCCATTAGTTGTAAAGGGGGGTTTGGGGGTCCTCCCCCAATGGAGGTGCAGGGGGCAACGCCCCCGTTGGGGGGCCCGAGGAGGGCGAAGCCCCCCGACCGAAATCGATTTTAGCATTTTTAGCATGTGGCCTCTCATGCATTTTAAATTCAACATGATAATGATAACACTATTTGTTATTAACAGTGAAAGCAGTGGAGTAGATTTTCTTTTACTAGTAATAATAACAGTTAATACTCTCATCCATTCTTTGCTGACAATGTGCTTAAAAACCAAACAAACAAACAAACCAATGAAACTGTGGACAAATCTGAAACTTCAGCATATCAGGTTATCAGGTTATTTTGTCTTTCCTTCATTGAGTTGTTAATGTGAAAGAGTGATACAATGCATTTTACCTCATATTTATACATGTGATGGCCATTTTATCAAATCCATAATCTGCTTAATGAAAAAATGCTCAACTGACCTGTTCTCCCTGGTTTCGGTGACAGAAAATGTAGCCATTGGAACAAATTTAGCCCACGAGACAGAATCACATTAGCTGTAGCGCCATCAAAGGCTGCACTGTTCTCAAACACTGTCACTGAGTATTATGAAGTCTGCATTTAGCACTAGGACTAGAGTGCACACACCAGTTGCTTTAAAAAGCCATGTAAAGTTTGACACACAATGATATTATGCTGTAACATGAAGTCTGCATTCAGCATTAGGCTGCACAGTTCTCAATCACAGTGTTACTGAATATGAAGTCTGCAATCTAGATTGCACACACTGCTAGCTATGATAAATTTTGTACAGTAAATTTTGTCTCACAATCACATTAAGCTTTAGCACCATCAAAGGCAGCAAAGTCCACTGTTCAGTGACGCCTCACTAAGACACAGGTCCATTCTCAGTCACTGCTTCAAGCTCTCACATGTTCAGTAAGGTCAATGGCAACAGTGACATCCGCGTATGGAACCTCACTGAAAATGAGTCGATGGCAGCTGTGATGTCCACAGGAATGTTCCTGTGGATTCGCATCAGGGCTAGTCCATTCAGTCGGTCCTTGCCCATGGTAGAGCACAGGTAGGTCTTCAGAGTTCTGAGACGGCTGATCGAACGTTCACATTCGGAGGTGGCAATGGGCAAGGTGCACAGGAGACGCAGGAGTCTGTGTAGATTGGGATAAAACCTGCACTCACACTGAAATGTTTATGAAAATTATCATGCTAAAATCACCTGAGGATGTTCAACTTTAACATCTGTGAGCGTATGCCGACTAAAACGATCTTGAAAACACAAAGAAAAACCAGACGTAATTTAACTTACCTTCAACATTTGACGTCTGCGGTACAAAAAAAGTGTTCAGTTTCTTCGTTCCTGAGGCATCAGAAGGTTTCAGGGGTTTCTTTCTCGGCATTTTGCGGGGCAGACAACAAGACTAAAGCAAAATATTGAAGTTGGAGTGGCGCGAAAATCCAGCTAGAACCGGAAGCTGTAGAACCGGAAGCATTAGAAATATCATTACGGGTGTTGGACAACTTGTACCCAAGACAAATCGTACCCTAAATCAAGTGGTGAACTCGTACCCACTTGTTGGTCAACTCGTATCGGATGCAGAAAACTTGGAAAAAAGTCCCATTTTTGGCTGGTCTGTACCCACTATTTGGTCGACTCGCACCCATATTTTATTATATTAAATAACAAATTTTTCTTTTAATTAATATTAAATTAATATTTTTAAAAAAAACGGAGGTACGTGCTCTGGGCAGGGGGGGTTCCGGAACCCAAGAACCCCCCCTAGGTCCGGCCCTGATATCCCTGCCACAGAAACAACATTAACGGCAGTAGTCACCTCCTTTGCCTTTGCCTGTCTCTGTCACACCACTGCTAACAGATGAAAATAAAATGTTTTTTCTCAACTCGACTTCAACCAAAATTATTTCTATCTCCGCTACAGAAAAATGATTTTTTCTCTCTCTCTCTTTCTTTGTTTGCGCCATGACTGACAGGTCAACTGGATGCATCTACACCTCCTTATATGGTGGAAATCGGCAATTCATGGGCGGGGATTTATGCTAATATCTGATTACCGGGAGCGCGCTGTCACTTTACGATGTATTGGCATTCATGATCATACACAAGTCTTTACGATCAGATCTGAGTTTCCCGCGGTGTTCCTGAAACTGGAGTAGGTTTTTAGTAGCATAGGCTTTTATGTGCAAATATACGCACAAATTTACTAACATTTCATGAATGAGAACCAATGTTCGTAAAAGTGAAAAATAATGTCGATCAGCACCGTGATTCAAATCCACGCCCAGTTTTTTTTATTCTTTCTTAGCCGTTTCTACACCTTTCCACCAGGTTTCTATCAAAGCCCGCGGTTTTCCTGTAATCCTGCTAACTAACCAGTAAGCACGACCAATCACATTGCCTCCTTGGCAGAGGTAATCAAGCAGCTGTGCGACAGTGTGCCGCATTACCCAATCCAGCCTGGGAGAGCGCTGTTTCTTTCTTCTGCGGTGCCTCTTCAGGAGCCGTAAGTGCCCTGCTCAGTGGAGCCACTGAACCTGCAAGACCGCAGCGTGATGCGTCATTAAATGCAAGCTTTTCACCTTTCATCGGAGCCGCCACACTTCTACACAAATAATGTACTCCAGAGAATCCAACATTATTCACACTGCCACCTGACTGCAGAAATCAACATCCCTGAGTCTTTGCTTAACCCCTTGATGAGTAAATCAGGTGCATAACTTTTCTAGAATGAAGGCCTAACCGCACCCCGAGGCCTGGCCCTTTCAGGATACGAATGAAAACCCCTGCTGAACACTCTGCTCCTACCAATAATTGCAGATCAAATCAAAGTTGTCATTCTAGTCCCCTGAGTTTTCGAATCTTGATGCTTGAGATCCCAGAGCTGCTGGTTATCCACCCTCCCATTACCTGGGAGTCGGGATTAAAAACAGTCTGGCCAATCAGGTCGTTAAGGGTTCATTTACCTACCTGGGATAAAAGAAAATCTGGGACAGATTTAGATTTGAGGCCAAGATTTGAGGATTCCTCCCTATTCCAGCATATTTCTTATACCAACAGACACCCCCAATAGGCTATCTAACTGATCACCAAAATAAGGACCAGAAACATATTTTGAATTTTTTGAAACATGAATACATGTTAATCTATACACAAATTAATAACAGACGGGGATAAGCACAGCTGAAGGCCAAGTTGCTAAAACAAATTTGCATTTCTTAAATACACAACCTCAAATTGCAAAGGCTTTGAATGTCTCATCATCGACAGTGCAAAACAACATCAAAAGATTCAGAGAAACTGGAAAAATCTCTGTGCGTAAAAGACAAGGCCGAAGACCTTTACTGGTTGCCCGTGATCTTCGGGCCCTCAGACGCCACTGCATCACTCACCGGCATGATTCTTTCATTGACATTACTAAATGGGCCCAGGAATACTTCAAGACACCACTGTCTGTAAACACAGTCCGCCGTGCCATCCACAGCTTCCACCTTAAACTCTATCATGCAAAAAGGAAGCCATTGTTGAGCAGTTTGACATTAAGGAACATTGTTTTTAAAGTATTCCACAATTTTTTTTACGCAAACCTTCACAAGTTGGAGAGCCTCTGGCCATCTTTACTTCTGAGAGACTCAGCCTCTCTAAGACATCCCTTTCATAGCCAATCATGTTAAGCACCTGATGCCAGTTAACTTATTTACATGCTAAATGTTCTTTCAGCTGATTGTCTTATATATTAATTGCTATTTAAACCCTTTTTTTTGCCTGTGTTCCAACTTTTTTGAGACATGTTGCAGCCAGAAGATTCGAAATAAGCTCATTTTGTAGATCAAAATGTAAAATGACTCACTTTCAACATTTAATTGTTATATATGTTCTATTGCTAATAACATATTGGCTCATGTGATCTGAAAGTCATTGGGTAATCTGAATAGTAGCCACTAGATGGCAGTATTGACCTTTTTTTTGTTAAGCCCAGACTGGAGCTAGGTTTGAGCATGCCCTGGGCATGTCTGAAAGTCCCAGAGAATTAAAAAAAAGTCTAAAAGGTGGGAGCGGTCTGCAAAAGAGTATATAAGAAGGGAAAATGAGAGAGTAAAGTAGTAGGAGAAATTGCAAGGAGAAGGATACATTTTACCAAACCCGTTGCTCTTTTCAAGACCAGTGAAGTTTTTTTTGTGGATTTTTGCCTGTGTTGGAGCATTTCCCTGTCCCAGGACATCACCAAGCAACCCCCTCTCAAGGGACTGTAAATATTTTTTTCCTGTATATAATCAATCCTGGTCAGTAGTATAAATTGTAGGTTAGTGTCAGTGCTTTATTTTATTAAATCTGTTTAAGTTTTGGAGTTTTGTCTGTCATCCCTTGCTGTCTTATATGTCATAACAAATTGGGGGCTCAAGTCAAGATAGACCATTGTGTGAGTCATTTATTGAAAATCTAACATTTCAAATTGTGAAATTGTTTTTTTTTTATTTTCCTATGTATATATATTGACAGATCAACAGCAATGGATGATTTCTTGGCATCACCAACCATAGAGGTTTTGAAGTCTTTTAAAAAGACAGAACTGCTAGAAATATGCAGACAGAGCTGACAGAGGTAAAACCAGCCATGTGAAAAGCAAGACTGGCTAGAGAGATTGTTGAATATTACATTGATGAAAATGTGTTTGCACCAGGAGATCTAGAACAGTTTCCAGTGGAAAATCCAAATGTAGAAATGGAACTTAAATTAAAAATGCTTGAGATAGAAAGGGAGGAAAAAGAAAAACAAAGAGAATTTGAGAGGGCAGAAAAAGAAAAACAAAGACAGTTTGAGTAAGGAACATTAGCAAAAGAGTTGAGTAGACCGCTTGCGATCTGGGGTCAAGACCAAATAGTCCCGCTCTGTCACCTGCTTTACAATGGAATATGGGCCAGAAAACTGGTGAACTCGGAATGGGCAACAAGGCAAGCACCTCATCCCCAGGACTAAAATCACGCTGCACAGCTTCTTGATCAAACCATTTCTTCATTTTCCTCTGTGCCTTAGTCAGGTTCTCTCTTGCCATTCTACCCACCAAAAACAACTTATGGCGAAACCCGCTGATGTAGTCAATCAAATTAGCTGGTGGTTCAGCAACCTCCAACAATTTGACATTCTCAAATGCCTTTTGACAGGCTAAAGACCAGTCAAACTTAGCTTTGGCTTTTAAAAGATCTGTTAGCGGAGCCACCACTGTTGAGAAATTAACACAGAAGTTCCTATAGTACCCCACCATACCCAGGACCTAGAAAAATATAGCTTCAACAAGTTAATGTGACAGAGTTGAGTAAACCGCTTGCGATCTGGGGTCAAGACCAAATAGTCCCGCTCTGTCACCTGCTTTACAATGGAATATGGACCAGAAAACTGGTGAACTCAGAATGGGCAACAAGGCAAGCACCTCATCCCCAGGACTAAAATCACGCTGCACAGCTTCTTGATCAAACCATTTCTTCATTTTCCTCTGTGCCTTAGTCAGGTTCTCTCTTGCCATTCTACCCACCAAAAACAACTTATGGTGAAACCCGCTGATGTAGTCAATCAAATTAGCTGGTGGTTCAGCAACCTCCAACTCACCTTGCAGCACTGCCAAGGGACCACGCACCTGATGACCAAAGACCAAGTCATTGGGGCTAAACCCCAGACTCTCCTGCGTGACCCCCATATATGCTAACTAGGGCTATGCCTACAGTCTTCTGCCAGCCCCAGGAATCGAGATTATCAATGCACGTACCGCTGGAGGCAGACCAGACGAGCTTTTGGCCCCCCTAGCCTGGAACTCCACAGCTGTACCCTCGATCCAGGGCGCGGTACGACAACACAAAAAACAATCCCCAAAAAACGTAAGGCGATCTAGAACCTAACCGCAGTGGTTCACATCAACTCACAAAATCAAAACAGTTTCGCAAACAATGCCATGTACTCACAAAAATAGCGGCTGCTCTAAAAACAGTCAAGCCTATGCCAGACTGGATTCCCCCTCTCCAGTGTCAAACAAACAAAAAAAAACAAAAAAAAAAATTACCAAAACTCTTACCAACACAAACGCAACTATCCACGAGTGGCTCCCCAATGTTACACACGCTGTACTCCAACAAACAAAAGCGTGCGACCAATCAACTATGTAAATTAGCCATCTACGTGGCTACGCACAGCCCATTCACAAATTTCCTCTGTAGTAACAAACACAAGCACCCACAATCGGAACCAGTAACCTACTAAGAGAAAAAAAAACTATACCAAAAAAAGAAAGCTCCTGGACGAGTCGCCCATATGTTACGGAACCCTAGCTCGTTAGAGCATACAACAATAAGGGGAGACCACTCACGGATGGAAAAGTTTTAAACAATGATCATAATTTATTAACATAAATTGGTGTGGTGCAGAAATATCAATAAATATCAGTTTAAATGTAAGAGCAAAGAAATAAAAATGTAGTGGGATCTGTCAAATGTAAAAACACAAACAAAAAAAACAAAACGACGCCTCAGGAGAAAGGGGACCCCCTCGCCCTCTTGTGAGCTGCTTATAAAGCCCCAGCCCAGCTCCTCAACGAGGTACATCTGCGCCACAGCCCCACCCTCCTGGAATGACAAACAGGCAGACAGAAAGGCAGGCACAGGGGAAGACGACAAAAAGCTTGCCCTTAACAAGCCTAATATGGTTTCTACGTTTGAGGACTTATCAGACACTTTTATCAGTTCTTTGTTAAGCCAGCCAGATGGGTCTGGTGATTCTGATGTGTCTGGAGACTTGTCTCTGTCCAGAAAGCGGTTGATTCAGGAGCAAACTAATGATCCTGAAATTTGTGTACTAAAGAGGAGAGCCCTTCCTGATAAAGAAAGAGACGCATTTCCAGTTGGTTATTATCTCAAGGATGGAGTGTTGATGTGGAAGTGGCGCCCTCCTGATATCCCTGCCAATGCAGATTGGGCAGTGGTCAAGCAAATTGTTGTTCCGAAGGTCTCCAGGAATGAGATCTTAACAATGGCTCATATTTCACCTTTAGGAGGTCATCTTGGAGTTAACGAGACTGTTGATAAGATCATGAAACACTTCTTCTGGCCTGAGCTTCGGAAAGATTTTTCCAACTTTTGAAAAACCTGTCACACTTGTCAGGTAGTTGGAAAACACCAGTTAGACCCACCTGTTGCTCCATTGCAGCCTATCCCAGCATATCCCCTTCTCCAAGGTCATTGTTGATTGTGTTGGTTAATTACCCAAGACTAGATCTGGAAATCAGTACTTGTTGACAATCATGTGTGCATCGACCAGAGTCCCTGAAGCCATACCTTTACGCACCATCAAGGCCACTGCAATCTCGAAGGCTTTGATAAAGTTCTTCACTTTATCAGACCAAGGTAGCAATTTCACTTCCGGATTGTTTCAGCAGGTTGTGTATGAACTAGGTGCGAAGCAGATTCTTTCCAGTGCCTATCATCCAGAGAGTCAGGGTGCCTTAGAGCGGTTTCATTCCACTCTCAAGACAATGATGAGGACTTATTGTTATGACCATGAGAAAGACTGGGATGAAGGTGTTCATTTGCTTTTGTTTGCAGCTAGAGAAGCAGAGCAGGAGTCTACTGGATTCAGTCCATTTCAGCTAGTGTTTGGTCATGAAGTGAGAGGACCTTTGCTATTGTTGAGTGAAAAATGGCAAGAGAAAGAGCCACATATCAGTCTGTTAGACTATGTTAGCAAGTTCAAAGAAAGACTGCGTGCAGCTTGTGACCTAGCTAAAGAGAACTTGAAATCAAGTCAGGGAAAAATGAAAACTTAGTACGATCATAAGGCTCGAAGCCGTGAGTTTAAACCAGGAGACAAGGTCCTTGCGTGTTTCCCCTGCAGTCTTACCATTGCAGGCTAGATTTCATGGTCCGTATGAAATTCTGACAAAACTCAATGATCTCTATTACATTGTTGAGACTCCAGCTAGGAGAAAGCCAAAACAGTTGTGTCACATTAACATGCTGAAGCCCTATCATGATAGGAATGCTAGGGTTGCAGCTGTCACTTCAGATCCTCCTATGGCCGAGAGTTGTGAAGATGAGGGGGAGTTTCAAGATGATGAACCTAGAATTAAAGCTGAAGTTCTTTCATGTAAATTGCCAAATTCTGAAGTGTTGCAAAATCTTGATGTAAAACTCCAGCACTTAGAACCCTCACAGAAAGATCAGTTTGAGAGGTTGATCAAGAAATATAAAGATCTATTTCCCGATGTTCCAAAGAGAGTTTATATAGCCTCTCATGATGTAAATGTTGGTGATGCCAAACCAATTAACCTCTTTGCGCAGAAGCCAAATCTGGCTTTTTAGGTGTTACCTTATAATTCAAGATTGCAGCTTCACAGACAGAAAAACTTTGGCTCAGTTGAGTCTAGACACTTGAAAGCATTTAGACTCCCATTGTATTTCAGTTTATTTTTATGATTTTGGTGGAGAAAGGGGCTGCAAACATAAAAAATCTTCATGAGAATTCACCATTGAAATAGCAAAAAAATATTACTGACAAATGAAAAACTGCTGGGGCTTAAATCTATACATTTCTGGGATCATAAACTTCTCGACCACAAGTACAATTCATCTTGAAAATTACATTCTACATTACCCGTTTGCAATGAGCCAAATTAGACAGCTATCCAGGTGTCTCCCCAAAGTCTGAGATCCATCAAAATGCTTCTCTGTCAAATCATACATCAATCATATATTTAACAGAAATTTACTTTTCGGGCATGAAATGCAGCATGAACTAATGATTTTCTGGTTGAGTTTAGCATGAATTTATCAATATCAGTGCAGTTGAAAATCATTAGTCACCAGTAACCTCTCCAAACACAAAACATGCCTTTTCTCCATAATAAAGTTTACAGTATTGTCCATTTTTCTTCGAAGTCCCCCAAGCATTAAATTAAGTGCTTATTAAACAGCTATAACATTCACGTGGCAATGAAAAGCTAACCGCTCTCACATCCGAGCTCATAACCTTACACCTTATAAGGGAAAAATTCAGTAATTCTGAATTCTTAAATACACCTTATTTTAACAGAACAGAAGTGTCACTTTCAGGAAAAATCAAACGACATTTGCCTCCATATTCAACAGAATGGTGTAATGAACGTACCGAGGGATCGACCGACGTGCCTGGGCTGCATGCATTTGGAGAAACGAAAACCTTGGCATTCGATGTCTTTAAACGTGGTATAAATTCTACAGCAAAAAGCCATATTGAGCAAAATGCAAACTGAGTAGAAGTATAACCGATTTTCTTCATTGATGCCCTCCTCCAGAGACAGATGTATCGGTAGAAGGGCCCCTCAAGTTCTGTTTCATTCGGAATTATTCCCATTGACCACGTCCATACAACATGTATCTCGTAAATGAAACTGAACACTTCAGGCCGGTTTCGGGTGTCTTTGTTTCTTTGATATCGCATCATTTTCAGCTGCGCAACCGTGGCCAACGTTCGAAGAACACAACCAACCTTACTTTAACACTTAGCTTTGTATCCTTTTCTTATTGTCCGATCAATGCATTTCAGTTATTGAGGAAAGTTTAAACACTCGGGAATTGGATAAGAAACGAGTCTATCAGTACATCGTTACCAGGGAAGCTTCACGGGGGCGTGAACTATAACTGTAGAGTTACGCAGGTGCATCTGAGTATATAATTGAGTGACTGGCTATCGACACCAGTACTTTGGAGGATAGAAGGGAGCGCTGAATTTGTCAATGGAGGAGTATACGCGTTAATCCACGGGAGGGAACTACGCATATTTTTTGTGTGATGACTGTAATTGACAGTACAATGTGAGAGAATCAGTCTACAATCGCCGGATTGCCACACACGGGTGCGTACATCGACGACTTGATCACATGGAGTGACTCCTGGGAAGAACATCTGAAAGATGTAGAGATGTAGTTCCAGCGCCTGTCCCAGGCTAACCTGACTGTTAACCTGAACAAGAGTGACTTTGGTTGTGCTACTGTCACGTATCTTGGCTACGTCATTGGCCAGGGTAAGGTGGCACCCATAAATGCTGAAGTCCAAGCCATCGTGGACTTTCCAGTTCCTAACAACGAAAAAGCTTTGCGCCGCGTACTTGGAATGAACTTTGCTGAGATTGCTCTCAGTCCCACCAACCAACTGAAGAAAGGCGTAAAGTTCACTTGGTATGAAGCATGCCTAAGAGCCTTCGATCACCTGAAGTCTCTGCTGTGTCACTTCCCCGTACTCAAATCTCCTGACTTCAACAAACCGTTCTCAATTGCGGTCGATGCTAGCGACCAAGCTTGTGAATCTGTGCTCCTACAGAGAAGTGACTCTGATGACATTGAGCATCCCGTGGCATACTTCTCCAGGAAGTTCAATCGCCACCAAAAGAACTATTCCACAATAGATAAGGAGCTGTTGGCTCTGGTTCTATCCTTACGACACTTTGAGGTTTATGTTTGTACAGGCAAAAGCCAATGATTGTGTACACTGACCACAATCCGTTAATGTTATTGAATAAGATGAAAAACAAGAATCGGAGATTGTTGAATTGGAGTTTGATTTTACTGGAGTTTGACTTGGAAATTAAGCATGTAAAGGGTACTGACAATGTAATTGCTGATTGCTTATCCCGTGTTTGAGTATGTGTATATATCACGTTTATTAGCATATTGTATTGTATGTATATATACACAAGTATCTACGTGACCATTTTTGTATTGAAAAGAAAAATTTTGCCTTTAAGAGTCAAAATTTTTCCCTTTTGGAATGGAGGTGTAATGTGAAAAGAAGCCACTAGATGGCAGTATTGACCTTTTTTTGTTAAGCCCAGACTGGAGCTAGGTTTGGGCATGTCCTGGGCATGTCTGAGACTGAAAGTCCCAGAGAATTTTAAAAAAGTCTAAAAGGTGGGAGGGGTCTGCAAAAGGAGGAAAATTGAGAGAGTAAAGTAGTAAGAGAAATCGCAATTGAGAAGGATACATTTGACCAGACCTGTTGCTCTTTTCAAGACCTGTGAAGTTTTTTTTGTAGATTTTTGCCTGTGTTGGAGCATTTCCCTGTCCCAGGACATCACCAAGCAACCCCATCTCAAGGGACTGTGAATATTTTTTTCCCTGTATATAATCAATCTTGGTCAGTAGTGTAAATTGTAGGTGAATGTCAGTGCTTTTTTTTATTAAATCTGTTTAAGTTTTGGAGTTTTGTCTGTCATCCCTTGCTGTCTTATATGTCATACCAAAATGGGGCCATAACAATTGCATTTTGATTTTATTCGCAATTTACGCTTCGTCCCAACTATTTTGGAATTGGGGTTGTACATGTGTCTAAAGACCAGATTTAATTTTATTGTGCTCACCTACATATAACTTTGGACACCCTATAATCCCTTCGAAGGGTGCAGGCAGGAAGATCGTGTGATTAAACCAATTTGCTTTAATTAAGAAGACGCAAAATGTTTGGTATAACCTATAGGTACAGGCCTCATGAAATTTGCACAAAATTGAAACAAAACATTTAAAATTTAATCTCCCATTTTCAATTCTGCTGGTCTGCTTTTCAACTGCTGCTAAACCCTCAGAATATCGGTTTGTCCTGACATCTTTTATAAGGTGTATATTTGCGCACTCCCTTTGAAAAACACAACAAAAACCAAGTGTTTGAGTTCACTGGAAGATATACTGTACTGCACTCACACACAGGTCACAATACCAGTCACACGAGAATCAACCCCTTTTACATCCCAGAAAAAATGTCAACTGATTCAATGGTGGAAACTTAAGTCAAGAACCACACACTCTGGCGGAGGCAAAACTGTACCTCAATATCAAGAACAAACAAGGCAGAACAAATGTGTAAAATGTATCATGTTTCCTGATGTACATCGTACATCACTTGAACCTCTCCATTAATATTTTTCATTTTGGGATCAATTTCACACCTGTAAATAACCTATAAAGAATTGTGACTGAAAGTGATACCCAAATTTATCTCTCAGCTCATTTATGCGTTCCTGCTGACCATCTTCATACCCAAGTACAGTGCCCTCCATAATTATTGGCACCCCAGGTTAAGATGTGTTAAAAGCCTTAAAAAAAATTAAATTTTTATTGCAGAAGCATACTCTCACACTGAAAATTGTGGAAAAATGTAACCTTTAACTCAAGTGAATTTTAAGGGAAAAAAATCCCTGACTAAGAAATAATTATTTTTCAAAAAATCACCTGTTCCACAATTATTGGCACCCCTAACAATTCCTAGGAAATAAATGTCATTGAGGTTTTTCTGTCATTTCTACAGTAGTTTACAAAGTTGATCAGAGTATCGAAGAACATTTAGGTTTGAAAGCAAAAAAAGTTAGCTGTGAAGAAAATTGTCATTTTTTGAAGTTAAAAATCGGTGATCGGGAATAAATTATCAGTGATTTGTGCATGTGAAGGACTTAAGACACTAGAAAGCCGCTCGGAACGGAAGATCTGCCGATTTTATAGCTGGTTAGAGACTTTGAAGTTGACCCCTCGTTTATGGCCATAGCCCTATTTTTGACTGTTGTGTATTGTGTATAATGCGTCCGTACGGAGGGCCGGGCAGTGGCCGAGAAGGAGAACAACAGGTGTGTGAATGTTGTAAACAAAAACGACAAGATGTAAAACTGCATCCATCGGACATGTTGTTGTGTCCAGATTGTGTAAAATTGACTGAAACACCGCTTGAAGCTGTTGGTGATCGCCCTGGTGAGGAAGAAACTTTGCTTGATTCTGTTTTGTGTGGTGATGACATGGCAGACGCCGCGGTCACTACAACACAGGATAAGGATGATAAGGAACTGCTGGTAAATTAACTGTTATGTTTTGCTTTCAGCAAGATCGACGTTGTTGCTCATGACATTCTTGTGAAAATTATTTGTGATTTCTACCAAACTTCTGAGATTGAACATGCCAAAAAACTGTTATTTGCTTGTACCGGTGTCAAGAAGCTCAAAGGTGCTCGTTATACACATATGGTGTAAGACATGGTGACAAAAAGGATGTGAACAATGTCAACGACATGATTGCCGCTCTGCACAAGTGTCAAAAGACTCATCTGCCTACGTTTTGTGCAGGGGATCTGTCCAAGATCCCGCCAGTTGATATGAAGTCTATCGACCTATCGTCAATGCTCAAGGAGTTCCAAGCGATGAGACACGAACTCTCCGATATCAGGCTACAGATGCGTGAGCTGAAAACGACTTCTCCCCGACAGGAATCATGTGACCTGACCTGGCCTGCTTTGCGCAGTGACGTTGTGGCATCCTCCTCCTTGTCTTCCATGTCACAACATCAGAAGCCACTCTTCGTCTCCTTGCCCCTAGTGAAGGATGCTCACTCCCTCCAGAAGAACGATTCTGGTCAGCACTCCATGGTCGGTCAGGCTCAACAGTCATCTGGTTCTGCCTTTGGACCAAGTCCATCAGAACCGGTACAGCAGTCTGCTGGTGCTGAGCGCCCCCCTGGACTAGCGGCAGTGAGCGACGGGTTCCAGAAGGTTCAGCGTAGGAAGCTGAAGTCCGTAATCAGCACTCTGAAGATGGAGCGACTCAGGGCCTCGAGCAGTCGTCGCACGCAGGCCTTCGTTTCGCGCCTCGCTCCGGAGACCTCCCCCGAGGACATTATCAGCTTCCTAAAGAACACTATGAAAATCAACGTGAACTATGAAAAATTTTGAACGTGGTATGACAGTGGCACAGTGGTTAGCACTGCTGCCTCACAGCGAGAAGGTTGTGGGTTCGAATGCGGCCTGGGGCCTTTCTATGTGGACTTTGCATGTTCTCCCCGTGGTCGCGTGGGTTTCCTCCAGGTACTCCGGTTTCCCCCACCCACAAAACATGCCACATAGGAACACTCCTGTATGGCTGTGTGTGTGAGTGTTTGGTGGTGGTCGGAGGAGCCGTAGGCGCATACTGGCAGCCACGCTTCCGTCAGTCTGCCCCAAGGCAGTTGTGGCTACAAAAACGTAGTTTATCACCATCAGAGCGTGAATGTGTGAGTGAATGAATAATGTATCCTTGTGAAGCGTCTTTGAGTGCCCAGAAAGCAGAAAAGCGTTATATAAAATTGATGCATTATTATTATTATTATTTACTCTTCTTTTAAAGTAGGAGCTGTGTGTCGAGATCCATCTGAGTTGTACAATCCCGATCTATGGCCAGCTGGTGTTCTTGTACGCAAGTTCTTTGAAGCAAGGCCTTAATGCCCCGTTGTGTACAATATTTTTGTAGAGCTCTTGTTTTTTTATTCAGCTATTTCAGTACAACAATTAGTCTTTTATGGATCTCAACATAATATCATACAACTGTAATGGTTTTAAAAGCACATTTCCAAGTTTACAAAGTTTCTTGTCAAGTTATGATGTACATATACTCTGCTTACAGGAGCTTATGTTAACCAAACAAGAATGTACCACTCTTAACACTACTCATGATGACTTTTATGGTTTTGCTGTGTCTCCAGTTGATGCTTGTAGGGGTATCATATCTGGGAGTCCTTATGGTGGAGTTGGTATTATGTGGTGTAAGAGCATTGATACAGCTATATCTGTGATAGAAACAGAGTATGATTGGTTATGTTGTGCTAAAATATCTAACAAGAGTAAAGATTTTTATCTTGTAAATGTTTATTTGCCATATCAGTGTGATGACAACTCGGATAAATACCAAGATCGTCTTGCAAAATTATTTGTGTTTATACAAGAAATTCCTAGCACATGTATTACTGTTGTTGGTGATTTCAACGCTAATATTTCTAAGTCATCGGTGTTTGGTGATATTTTTTTTGTGTAGATCATAGCTTTACTATTGTAGATAAAAATTGTCTACCACCTGATACTTATACTTATCTCAGTTGTACCTGGGGAACTACCTCTTGGCTGGACCATGTGGTTTGCTCTTCTGATGCTGTGGATAGTGTACATGGTATAAATATCTTACATGATTGTATATTGTCTGATCATTTTCCAGTTTTTTTCCAATTTAATTCTGATATTGTACCAGAGTGTAGTGTTGATAAGTCTAACAAAGTTATCACTAAGGTGCGCTGGAGTCAGTTGTCAGACATCCAACTTGAGGTGTACAAATCACAAACTAATGTACTATGGGTAACATTGAGGTAACTGATGGTGTCAAGTGTCTTGATCCAAACTGCACTAATGTTGATCATCACACAGATCTAGATATTTATTATTCTGAAATTGTTCATGTATTATGTAATTGTAGTAAAGATTTTTTGTGTCATAAGTCAACACACAGCAATCATAGTGTACCTGGTTGGAATGTTGAGGTGAAGCCCTATCATAATGCAGCCAGAGAGTCGTATCTCCTGTGGAGACGTGTTGGTAAGCCAAGGTCAGGTATTGTGTATGACACCATGAGACATGCTCGGACAAGGTTTAAGCATGCCCTCAGGAAAAGCAGGAAAAACACCAACAGTATTTTGGCTGACAAGTTGGCCATGCAGCATTGTAACAAAAGTGATAAACAGTTCTGGAAAGATGTTAAAAACTCCCTCAATAGTAAGGTCAAGGGCCCTAATGTTGTCAATGACTATAGAGGTAATGATATACCAGAAATGTGGTAACAACACTATGAAAATATATTTAATTGTGTTAATAATAGTAACTGTGTAAATTTCCATAACACTATTAAAAGTAATATCTTGTCCTTTTGTAATGAAATGATTGTACCCTCATGTGAAATCAATCACCTCATACAGAACCTGCCAAATGGTAAGGCAGCTGGTAAAGATATTCTGACTGCAGAGCACTTAAAGTATTCTGGTGAAAAAAATTGTAATACTATTATCTTTGTTTGTCACTTCTTTGTTAATACATGGTTACTTACCAAATATCTTTACCGAAACTGTCATAGTACCCATTGTTAAAAACAAAAATAAGCGTATCAGTTCTATGAACAATTATCATCCAATAGGTTTGTCTAATATATGTACCAAGGTGCTAGAAGGTGTGTTACTCAATCGTATTGACTCACTGTTGAGTACAACTCATAATCAGTCCGGTTTTAAACAAAAACATGGTACCGATATGTGTGTTTATGTATTAAAGGAACTCATAAGGTTTTACATTAAATATAGGTCACAAATGTACGTTACCTTTCTTGGCGCCTCTAAGGCTTTTGATCGGCTTAATCATAACATTCTACTTCAAAAGTTGTTAAATCTGTCCATACCTGCATATGTTGTGAGGCTTATAGCCTTTTGGTACTGTGAACAATTATATTGTAAAAGGTGGGGGTCTGTTATATCAGGTACTTTTTCTGTCAGTGATGCTGCTCGCCAGGGTGGTATTTTATCTCCACTTTTATTTACATGAATGATCTTAGTATTGAGTTAAGTAATATACATGTCGGTTGTTGTTGTGCTGGTCATATTATAAATCATTTAATGTATGCAGATGACCTGGTTGTTTTCTGTCCATCTGTTAATGGTCTACAGAAACTACTCAATGTATGTTCGAAATTTGGTTCAGATAATGATGTTTTGTTTAATAGTACCAAGTCACAATTAATGTTGTTTGATACTAGAAAATATGGTATTAACTCTGATGTAATTCTTGATGGTAAACCTCTTGTATACGTTGATAACTACAAATATTTGGTCACATTATAGATAATAAGTTGAGCGATGAAGCTGATATGAAATCTAAAATAGGCCAGCTGTATGGCCGAAGCAATATGTTAATATGTAAATTTTATTGTTGTGCTACTGAGGTAATAAATAGACTTTTCTCAGCATTTTGTAATATTGTATCTCTCATATCTTAGGGTAAATTGTAGAAAATCTGAGTCTCAATCTGTTAAAGTGGCCTTTAATAATTCTTATAGAATCTTACATAACTTAGACAAAAGGTGTAGTGCCAGTGGGATGTTTGTAAACAATCGTGTTAAATCCTATCCAGAAATGAATTGGAAATGTATAACTAATTTCATGAAACGAATGAACTGTTCTGATAATCGTATTATTTCCACTATTGTGGCGTCTGATATTCATTCTAGCTCGTCTTTAACTTTTTATTGGCATCAGTGTGTGTATGCGGGGAGCTGTCGAGACAGTGTGCCTCTTGTAAGGGGCCCTGGCCTTCAGCTCCCGTAGAATTTATGTTCTGGTTTCATTTATTTATTTATTTTTGTACTTTGTTTCAACATTATAATTCACTTTTTTTTTACTATGGAATCACATGTATGTAAATATATTTGTTTATCCGAAATAAAACATTATTATTTAATTAGTAATTCATCACTTCCTGTTTCCCGGGGGTATAAATATGACGTGACACAGAGGCCATTTCTCTCATCCACTCTTCAACATAGGAAAGACAAAAAAAACACACTATTCAAGTAAGGCAGATGTGTGTCAACCTTCACAAGTCAGGCAATGGCTACAGGAAAATAGCCACTTACCTGCTCCTGCCCATATCTACTGTCAGAGGAATCATTAAGAAGTTTAGAATAACTGGAACAGTGGTAAACAAGCCTGGACGTGGACACAAGGTTATTTTGCCACCACGCACAGTGAGGAGGATGGTAAGAGAAATAAAAAGTTCTCCAAAGCTCACTATTAAAGGATTGCAACAAATGGTAGCATCTTGGGGTCACAAAGTCTCCAAAAGAACCATCAGGCGCTATCTACATGTCAACAAGCAGTTTGGGAGGCATGCATGGAAAAAACCTTTTCTCACTCACAATCATAAACGCAAACGTCTGGAGTTCGCTAAGCGGTACTGGGACTTCAACTGGGACCGTGTGCTTTGGTCAGATGAGACCAAGATAGAGCTTTCTGGCAACAAACACTCTAAGTGGGTCTGGCGGAACACAAAAGATGGGTATGCAGAAAAGCTCCTCATGTCCGCTGTGAAGTATGGGAGAGGATCTGTGATGCTGTGGGCCTGTTTCTCTTCCAGAGGCCCTGGGAACCTTGTTAGGGTGCATGGCATCATGAACGCTTTGAAATACCAGGACATTTTAAATCAAAATCTGGTGGCCTCTGCCTGAAAGCTGAAGATGCGTCGTCACTGGGTCTTTTAACAAGAAACATGTGGCCAAATCTACACAGAGATGGTTCACTAGACACAGAATCGAGCTCGTCCCACGGCCATCTCAGTCCCCAGACCTCAACCCCATTGAAAACCTGTGGAGTGAGCTGAAGAGGAGAGTGCAGAGGAGAGGACCCAGGTCGCTGGATGATTTAAAGAGATTGTGCAAAGAGGAATGGTCGAGGATCCCTCTTTCTGTAATCTCCCATCTTTTGAAACATTATAGGAGAAGATTAGGTGCTGTTTTGTTGGCAAATGCGGGTTGTACAAAGTATTAACATCAGGGGTGCTAATAATTGTGGCACACACGATTTGATGTATAAAAATTATTTCTTAATGTGGGATTTTTTTCCCCATTGAATAAATACACTTGAATTAAAGGTTGGATTTTCCTCTTTTTTTCCACTGTGGTCCTATATTATTTAGAAAAAAAAAACTGAATTTATTAGAAGCTAAAGAACACATCTTTACATCACATTTATCACATCAACCAGGGGTGCCAATAATTATGGAGGGCGCTGTTGATACAACAGGACTCCCCCAATGTGAACTGAATGTAAAATGAATGAGAAAGTGCCCTTTGTATTAGCCAGCACAATAATAATAATAATAATAATAATAATAATAATAAAGATCAGAATGATAGTTTTACAGAGGGCTCCATAATTACTGGCACCCGTAACTGACAATGCACATACAATACCAAAAAAAGTTTATACAATATAATTACAGTGAAACAGAATATATCAACGTGTGTGAAATACTTTGCTTTATCTATGTTGATGAAAACAACCAAAATCATAACAATTATTTAATACAAAATAGATTTAAATAAAATCAAGGTTTCAAAATAATTGGCACCCTTCATTTAGTACTCAGTGCAACCACCTCCAGCAGGAATAACAGCATGGGGTCTTTTCTTGCTATTTTTACAAGGTTAAAGCTCACATTTGGGGAGATTTTGGGCCATTCCTCTGAGCAGGTCTTTTCAAGATCTTTCACATTCTTGGGTTTGCATTTATCAACTGCTCTCTTCAACTCAGCCCATTGATTTTCAGCTGGATTGAGATCTGGCGACTGAAAAGGCCATTGAAGAATGTTGATTTTCCCGTCACAGAACCATTTCTGAGTGGATCTTGAGTATGCTTTGGGTCATTGGCTTGTTGAAAAGTTCACCTTCAGCCAAGTCCCAGCCTTCTGGAGGAGGCAAGCAGATTTTTAGCCAAAATATCCTGATACTTGGTGAAATTAATTATGTCATTCATCTCAACCTGTGCCCCTGGACCTCTTGAATTAAAACAGCCCCAGAACATGATTGACCCACCATCGTTTTTCACTGTGGTTATGAGGTGCTTCTCTTAATGTACATCTCTGTTACGACGCCAAACATGCCGATGCTGTATCTGACCGAAACGTGCAATTTAGGGCTCATCTGACCACAGCACTTTGTTCCAGTCATGATTAAATGATGTCAGACGAACTCCTGCAGGATGCAGCAGCGTCCTCTACCCTTGAGGTTTTCAACAGTTCCATATCTTTGGAAGTTTTAAATAACTGCCCTGACAGAGCACATTGGCATATTCAATCATTTGTGAATCTTCTTGTAGCCATTACCAGATTTATGAAGGTCTATCATCTGCCAATTTTAAACTGACAGTTTTTTTGTATTCTTTATGGTGTTGGATGACAAAGACATAATGAATGTGCGTTACCTCCTTTTTATACCAAAGTGAAAAAGGAATTAATACAGTTCCTTCACACCTAGATAAAATTAAAATAAGTGGACTTTAATACCTGGATTAATTTTGGTAGATTTTATTTACGATGGTCTTTAAGTGTGCCATTAATTGTGAATCCTACATCTTGAGGCAACTGATCTTTAATTAAATCAGTAAATGATTTTGGTTCATTCCATTGGACCACTAATATCTGACAGTGTTTCCCACATGTTATTTAGAGTTTGTGAATAAATATGTTTTTTAGAATTTTTTACAGTATTGTTTGTGCTTTGCCATACAGGGGTGCCAGTAATTCAGTAACTTTGGAGCCTACTTTGTACAATCATCAAGCTAGGGGTAAAAATGACCCCCAACAACACCATTACATTTGAATTTGTTGACAGTACAAAAAAATTTTTTGAGTTAATTTCATGTTTTCAATAAATGTGTGTCCATGGGACATCTATGCCCCAGCAACTCTCAGTATATAGTGCTATAGTAAAATATAAATATAGATATCGAAAACTTGAAGATATATAAAAATAAAAATGTCAATCTTCAAAAAAAATCTAAAACAATGCATGAGGTGCACATCTGTAGGGTCCCTGTAAGACATATGAGCAGCACAGTGAAGTCTGTTCGCTGGTTTTTGAGGAAGAGAGGATATTTAACATCTCCCTTCAGCCAGGACAGACATACTTATATACAGTACAGACTGTAACCTTACATGCCTCTGGCCATATATATACAGCAGGATTAAATAAATTCAGCTGAAAAAAGCATGCTAGCCATGTTTTCAGAGAACGTAAACATTGAATAAGGTCAATTTGATCCCAAAGATAATAGAAGGGTTAGCACAGAAAAGGCTTGTAGCCAGCATGGTCTCTAGGTTAACAGTTATACCCTGGGCACATGCTCCACATTCCATAAACACGCAGCACACCGTGTGGTCGGGCTCGTATTCAAGCTCAGGAACTACTGAAAAAAACTGCTCCGCAGAGCACAATGGCTAACTAGTTCCCCAGCGCCTTCACTCAAATATTTCACAGCCAACACGCTAGGCTAAAATAAGAAAAGCGCCATATAAACCAAAATACCCTCTGCAATACATCAAAAATGCAGCAGCGCAGACGGTGTCGGGAGTTTTCTGTTTCCGTCTGGGAAGGAAGGATTTACGGCCGGCACAACACTCCGTATGCAAGCGGAGCCACATCTATGGCCCTTTGCTCTGACCCCCGCTCCGATCCCAGCTTCCTCACACAAACAAGACAGACCTCCTGTCAACTCCAAGTGACTCAGATCCAAACCGCTTTAATTTCTACCAAATTTCACCCCAACTGTAATTCTCTCAAGCACTTTAAACCGTTTAATGAGCCACCAGATACAGACAGCAGGGATCCCTAAAACTGGCCCCTGAATCCAAAACCAGCCATGATTTTCTTTACATCAAGACAATGAAGCGAACAACTTTTGCCATCGATCAGCCAGCTAACCATTGTCTTCCTGCTAAGGAGAGGATGGACAGCCGGCGGTTTTTGGCCCTTCTGGACCGTGAATAAGGGAACAGTGCAGTGGATGACATCGATGTGCTGCCTCCAACTTTGTACAAGAAAATACAATCGATTTCCTGTTGACATTAATTATTTCGCAACTCAGCCCAAGAGTGGCAGGTATGACAAACCATGTCAGATTTCCAAACACCGCTACATTAAAAACAGTAACCCCTCAGTACCGAACACCACTTCATTAAAAACAGTAACCCCTCAGTACCAAACACCGCTTCATGAAAAACAGTAACCCCGCAGTACCGAACACCACTACATTAAAAACAGTAACTTCTCAGTACCAAACACCACTACATTAAAAACAAAAACTCCTCAGACCCAAACACCACTTCATTAAAAACAGTAACCCATCAATACCGAACACCACTGCATTAAAAAGAGTAATCCCTCGGTACCAAACACCACTTCATTAAAAACATTTATTCTGTTTAATGCACTGCTATTTTCGTTATTTACAGCTGTTCCTAGTCCTCTGCTGCCACCTACTGGCAGATGTTAGTAATGTTTTTGTAAAGAATCTGCTGCAGCCGTCAGTTCGTTGGTTTGCCCAAATCCAGAAACTCGACTCTGACGTGCTCACGGAGTGTTTTCCAATGTAATGTTTATATTCCTAAATTAACAAGATTGCTCTGAAGGCATCGTTGGGAAGTTAATGATTTATGATGCAATGAAATATGATTTAGTTACAACTCAGGAGTGTTTATGGCTAAGAATACCGTGTGAATGTTTCAATGATTACGCTACATGTTGGCTAAGTTAACCTAGCTGAATGGATTGTATCTTTTGCCTTTAGTTTTACCCTACTTCATGAGCCACATAAAGAGGTTGAACTGAGACTTGTCGTCTGCGTGGTGTGTTGGAGAGGAGCTTTTGGCCCCGGCAAGGCGTTGGGGCAGAACAGTACAACAGTAATCCCTCAGTATCGAACACCATTACATTAAAAACAGTAACCCCTCAGTAACAAACACCACTTCATTAAAAACAGTTACGCCTCAGTACCGAACACCACTACATTAAAAACAGTAACCCCTCAGTCCCAAAGACCACTACATTAAAAACAGTAACCCCTCAGTACCAAACACCACTACATTATAAACAGTAACCCCTCAGTCCCAAAGACCACTACAGTAAAAACAGTAACCCCTCAGTACCAAACACCACTACATTAAAAACAGTAACCCCTCATTACCAAACACCACTACATTAAAAACAGTAACCCCTCAGTAACAAAGAACATTACATTAAAAACAGTAACCCCTCAGTACCGAACACCATTTCATTAAAAACAGTAAGTCCTTAGTACTGAACACCATTACATTAAAAACAGTAACCCCTCAGTACCAAAGACCAGTACATTAAAAACAGTAACCCCTCAGTACCAAACACCGCTACATTAAAAACAGTAACCCCTCAGTACCAAACACCACTTCATTAAAAAGAGTAATCCCTCTGTACCAAACCCCTCTTCATTAAAAACAGCCCTCAGTACCGAACACCATTACATTAAAAACAGTAACCCCTCAGTACCAAACACTGCTTCATTAAAAACAGTAACCCCTAAGTACCAAACACCACTACATTAAAAACAGTTACCCCTTAGTACCAAACCCCTCTTCATTAAAAACAGCCCTCAGTACCGAACACCATTACATTAAAAACAGTAACCCCTCAGTACCGAACACCACTTCATTAAAAACAGTAAACCCTCAGTACCAAACACCACTTCATTAAAAACAGTAACCCCTCAGTACCAAACACCACTTAAGCGGAGGTCTGAATCTGGAGGTGAGGGGAGGCCTAAATCTGGAGGTGAGAGAAGGCCTGAATCTGGAGGTGAGGGGAGGCCTGAATCTGGAGGTCAGGGGAGGCCTGAATCTGGAGGTCAGGGGAGGCCTGAATCTGGAGGTGAGGGGAGGCCTGAATCTGGAGGTGAGAGAAGGCCTGAATCTGGAGGTGAGGGGAGGCCTGAATCTGGAGGTGAGAGAAGGCCTGAATCTGGAGTTGAGGGGAGGCCAGAGGAGGAGGGGGAGAAGGATCAGGCCGGACCTTGGGCGGGGCAGGGGGCTGTGGAATAGGACTGTCTGAGGAGACCAGCTGTGAGGGGGGAGGAAATGAGGGTGTGAGATGTAGGGAGAGAAAAAGAGACAGAGAGAAAGGCGGAGGATGTAGGTGTAACGGAGAAGAGAGGGCACTGCAGCTTATTCATGTCCTTCCAAAACTGCTCCAGTAAGATTTTCCCTCCCTCAGATCCTATGCCATCAATACTGCGCTCCACTTCGATGTTTGACGCTACAATCGTCCTGTCTGTGAGTCCAGCCATTTTTTTTAAAGAGGAATAGAGTAATAAAATAAAGTTTTAGACAGAAAATTTTAATTTAGGAATGAATCCAGATTTGGAATTCTATTTTCGCAGAGACAAAATGGAACACAAAACAAAATTCAACCGGACTCATGAAAATCGAAACCTAAACAAGCACAAAGATTTGAAATGTAATATTGGTCCACAGAGATCCAAAACCAGTTAGGTAACATACTGGGGTTGATTAATCCCAATAATTCATTAGCTTCTAAAGAAAAATGGCTGGCTGCTTCCGTTCACCACCAGCCTTACCCAGGACACCACTCTCCCATTGAAACACAACAGCTTGGCAGCATCGTCTGAGATTTCCTCTTTCACCATGTTGCAGTAAAGTACGGAGCCCCCCTGGTGTCAGTTGAGAAAAAAAAAATCCATGCACTAAACTGAGGGAACAGATTACTAAACTGAGGGAACAGATTGCTAAACTGTGCGCACAGTTTACTAAACTGAGGGAACAGATTACTAAACTGTACGCACAGTTTACTAAACTGAGGGAACAGATTACTAAACTGAGGGAACAGATTGCTAAACTGTGTGCACAGTTTACTAAACTGAGGGAACAGATTGCTAAACTGAGGGAACAGATTACTAAACTGAGGGAACAGATTGCTAAACTGAGGGAACAGATTACTAAACTGAGGGAACAGATTACTAAACTGAGGGAAGAGATTGCTAAACTGTGCGCACAGTTTACTAAACTGAGGGAACAGATTACTAAACTGTGCGCACAGTTTAGTAAACTGAGGGAACAGATTGCTAAACTGTGCGCACAGTTTACGAAACTGAGGGAACAGATTGCTAAACTGTGTGCACTGTTTACTAAACTGAGGGAACAGATTGCAAAACTGAGGGAACAGATTACTAAACTGAGGGAACAGATTGCTAAACTGTGCGCACATTTTACTAAACTGAGGGAACAGATTACTAAACTGAGGGAACAGATTGCTAAACTGTGCACACAGTTCACTAAACTACGGAGCCCCCCTGGTGTCAGTCGAGAAAAAAAAAATCCATGTACTAAACTGAGGGAACAGATTACGAAACTGAGGGAACAGATTGCTAAACTGTGCGCACAGTTTACTAAACTGAGGGAACAGATTACTAAACTGTGCGCACAGTTTACTAAACTGAGGGAACAGATTGCTAAACTGAGGGAACAGATTGCTAAACTGTGCGCACAGTTTACTAAACTGAGGGAACAGATTACTAAACTGTGCGCACAGTTTACTAAACTGAGAGAACAGATTACTAAACTGTGCGCACAGTTTACTAAACTGAGGGAACAGATTACTAAACTGTGCGCACAGTTTACTAAACTGAGAGAACAGATTACTAAACTGAGGGAACAGATTGCTAAACTGTGCGCACAGTTAACTAAACTGAGGGAACAGATTACTAAACTGAGGGAACAGATCGCTAAACTGAGGGAACAGATTGCTAAACTGAGGGAACAGATTACTAAACTGTGCGCACAGTTTACTAAACTGAGGGAACAGATTACTAAACTGTGCCGTAGTTTACTAAACAGAGGGAACAGATTGCTAAACTGTGACAATGACGGACAATCAGAAAGTGTAACGTGACCTCTGCCATAAACTAATGCATTATTATTATTATTTATTAATCGATGTAAAGACTACAACTTTTACGTTGAGAATGGATCATGGTTCTTTACCTCCCCAAATCAATGACAAGCCTATATTACGATATTTGTTAACAAACACAGAATCTGTGTGCTTTTTTTTGTTGACTGTTCTGCTCTGTTGTAGGAAATAGGCTAATAAATATTCACTTTTTTTTTTATTGTTTCTCCAATTGCAATGTCTCATTTCAGTTTAGTAAACTGTGCGCACAGTTAAGTAATCTGTTCCCTCAGTTTAGCAATCTGTTCCCTCAGTTTAGTAAACTGTGCGCACAGTTTAGTAATCTGTTCCCTCAGTTTAGTAAACTGTGCGCACAGTTTACTAATCTGTTCCCTCAGTTTCGTAAACTGTGCGCACAGTTTAGCAATCTGTTCCCTCAGTTTAGTAATCTGTTCCCTCAGTTTAGTAAACTGTGCGCACAGTTTAGTAATCTGTTCCCTCAGTTTAGTAAACTGTGCGCACAGTTTAGTAATCTGTTCCCTCAGTTTAGTAAACTGTGCGCACAGTTTAGTAATCTGTTCCCTCAGTTTAGCAATCTGTTCCCTCAGTTTAGTAAACTGTGCGCACAGTTTAGCAACCTGTTCCCTCAGTTTAGTAAACTGTGCGCACAGTTTAGTAATCTGTTCCCTCAGTTTAGTAAACTGTGCGCACAGTTTAGTAATCTGTTCCCTCAGTTTAGCAATCTGTTCCCTCAGTTTAGTAAACTGTGCGCAGTTTAGTAATCTGTTCCCTCAGTTTAGCAATCTGTTCCCTCAGTTAAGTAAACTGTGCGCACAGTTTAGTAATCTGTTCCCTCAGTTTAGCAATCTGTTCCCTCAGTTTAGTAAACTGTGCGCACAGTTTAGTAATCTGTTCCCTCAGTTTAGCAATCTGTTCCCTCAGTTTAGTAAATTGTGCGCACAGTTTAGCAATCTGTTCCCTCAGTTTAGTAAACTGTGCGCACAGTTTAGTAATCTGTTCCCTCAGTTAAGTAAACTGTGCGCACATTTTAGTAATCTGTTCCCTCAGTTTAGCAATCTGTTCCCTCAGTTTAGTAAACTGTGCGCACAGTTTAGTAATCTGTTCCCTCAGTTTAGTAAACTGTGCGCACAGTTTAGTAATCTGTTCCCTCAGTTTAGCAATCTGTTCCCTCAGTTTAGTAAACTGTGCGCACAGTTAAGTAATCTGTTCCCTCAGTTTAGTACATGGCTTTTTTTTTTTCTCAAGTGACACCAGGGGGGCTCCGTACAAATGCATGCTATGCCAGAACGAAAAATGTGCGGGTCCCTCTGGACGAGCGACCTGCTGAGCGTGTGGTGTATGGATTCTAACCCCGTTATGTAGATAAAGCGGACGGAGACACAACCCGGCAGCCCAGGAGAATCCTCAGCTGTCTGCGCAGTGACTCATCCGAGCTGACTTGCGTTAGCAAAGCTGGGGCGGCTACCGCACGCAGCTTTTCCAGACTCCGGTTTTTTTCCTCTGGAGATGTGCGCGCGGATTACTCGGTCTGTGCCCTTTTCCTCCTATCTCCCGCTCCTGGGCATATGCCTGCGCTTGCCTCTGTCTGCTAAACAAGCTGCACAGTTTCTCTGTAGGTTTTTGTGATATCAAGCATAATTATAGCCTACATGTGAAACATGAGAAGCACATCTCCTTCCTCAGAGAAGGGTTCATACCATGGCTATCTCCGGAGAGAAATGCATCCAAAAACTGCACTGCGAGTCAGTGGCACGTGAGAAACTTTGGCTGAAACATGAGGAGGTCGAGATGCGTAGATCGAGGCAGTCATGCTCACGATGTTGAAGGGCTTTTATTGACACATATACATTCCCTCCAGTTTAATGAATTAGTGTTGTGTTCCGGGGTCCTGGGCCTTTGGCCAGGACAGTATTGCTTATGATTTTAACAGTTCATGTTCAAGATTCCATAGTTCAAGTTTCATAGTTCATGTTCGTAGTTTTAACAGTTTCATGTTCAAGATTTCATAGTTCATAGTTCATGTTCATGCCACAGTTTTAACAGTTTCTTGTATTAGGATTACACATTTCATGTTTCACATTCCATGTCCATGTTTTTACTTTTCCATGTTTTTGTTTTTGCCAGGCCTGCCATGCCACTCCACCGCTTGTCTGCGTTCCGCCTCGTGCCTTCGTTGTTGCACATTTCAGAGCTCTGGTTGGCTTTGGTATTTCCCTCATCCTTCTGTGCTGTGCTGATTCGGGGCTCTCTAAGCTTAATTGACAATTAACTGTTTTTAAGTTACTAACATTTACTAACACTCACTGGGTTGGTGTAATTCTTAGATAGGCACATTACTAATACTACTAATTTAGACAGGGAGTTTATTGTCATGATTCCTGCTTTGCTATTTCAAGCACAGCAAGACTTGAAAGAGAGCCCCGAATCAGCACAGCACAGAAGGAAGAGGGAAATACCAAAGCCAACCAGAGCTCTGAAATGTGCAACAACGAAGGCACGAGGCGGAACGCAGACAAGCGGTGGAGTGGCATGGCAGACCTGGCAAAAACAAAAACATGGAAAAGTAAAAACATGGACATGGAATGTGAAACATGAAATGTGTAATCCTAATACAAGAAACTGTTAAAACTGTGGCATGAACATGAACTATGAACTATGAAATCTTGAACATGAAACTGTTAAAACTATGAACATGAACTATGAAACTTGAACTATGGAATCTTGAACAAGAACTGTTAAAATCATAAGCAATACTGTCCTGGCCAAAGGCCCAGGACCCCGGAACACAACAATTAGGCCCTTGGTCAGCGGTTTGAGAAACAACATTTAAAAGAAATCTGTACTCAGGTCAAGCACAGAGCCGCTAAATATTGTTCATAATACTCAAAAGAAATGAAGGTACAGCTGCAGCAAAATGTGAAATTAATCACATGCACAAATGGAACAGGTTTTCATCTTAGCTACGCCCATGCTGAGCTGACAAAGCACATTCTAAAGCATATCTGTGCATTGTGTGCAAATCATTGGTCTAAGCTGGGTGCTATCCAAGGTGAAGGCTCACGCTTAATATTTACTATCCTCTCCATCACTATAAACAGGCAAAATTTGCTATGTAGTCTTGAGCATATAAAACAAAACAATAAACTACATCCTTAAAATGTTCCTTAAATTCCACTAAGTCATCTCAAGACGTGGGACAGCGAATACGCACAACTTTTTTTCCGTGCTCCAGTCCTAGCACCACTGATCGGTCATATGAATCACCAACACACAGAGCCCAGCTACTAGATTCCTTGAGTGCAAAGATGTCTGTTCGTTTCGTCCTCGACTGTTCAGCCCTGTATGTAAATTCGATATAGCACCGCACCCAGCACAACCATGTATTTTAAATAGCACAGAATGCTCAATTCACGAGACAAGTTGTTCCCCGTAGAACAAAAGTGAGTCAGCGACAGGATTTCATGAGAGCAAAGATTTAAACTTGCAACTCTGAAACGAAAACACGGCAAAGTATCCGTCTCTGTGGGGTTTTCCCAGTTCCCCGCACGGATAATCAGCGGCATCACTCAGCAAATTACTGCACAGTAGGCTACCATACGGCCATGTATTGAAGCCAATTCCCGCCAGTGATGAAAAAAGTTTCCCCAAGTTAAGTCATAATTATGAGATAAGATAGTCAAAATTATGGGATAAAACGTCATAATTATGAGATAAAAAGTCGAAATTATGAGATACAAAGTCATAATTATGAAATAAAAAGTCGAAATTATGAGATAAAAAGTCATAATTATGAGATAAGAAAGTCATGATTATGAGATAAAAAGTCAAAATTATGAGATACAAAGTCATTATTATGAGATACAAAGTCGAAATTATGAGATACAAAGTCATAGTTATGAGATAAGAAAGTCATAATTATGAAATAAAAAGTCGAAATTATGAGATAAGAAGTCATAATTATGAGTTTAAAAATCGAAATTATGAGATACTTTCACTGAACAGCTCTAAGGCATTTCCTGCTCAGTTTGACACCAAGATGGATTGTGAGTTCATCGAAGTCTAACGTTACTTCCTTCTACTCAGGAGATGTCATCGGAGGGATATTGGAACTGCTCTCACCTCGCCTTAAAGCGATTTGATCTCCAAACTCAAGCCCATTTAGGTTTCCTAATTACCAAGTGTTAATGTGTTCTGTCGCAAGGTTCAGTCCGTATCCATTTCTCCTCAGCTTGTTTATTGATATAATTATCTAGCATTTTCCGACCCACATTTATGGTGATATAAACGACGATGTCTTTACGAAGCTTCTGAATTCCTGCTGCTCACAAAACGGAATATATTTATTTCTGCGCTTGCGTCCGATCGGCTTGATATACGCTTAGAAAACGTTTCTAATCTACGTGACACTGTAGTTAACTCCTGGATAAGCTGCTCGCGAATCTTATCACCGGAGGTGCTGCCAGCGGCAATCTGATTGATTGAGTGATTGATTTGTGAGTGACACTCGAGTATCATCACCGCACTTCTTCCTGAGCTGCGCTTACCCAAGAGTAAAAACGCAGTTAAGGTGCGCGTAAGGCTGCTCATCAAACGGTATGCAACCAGTGACATAACCAAAACACTTAACCTATTTCTGACTTAGAATCGGATTATAAGCTGAGTTAATTTACTGAGCAAATTTGCTGCGTTTCTTTTAACCATTATGACATAGAGCCTACAGCTTAGCGTCAACGAGGAAGGCTACTATGAGATTGCATGGACGGTTATCAAGTTAAATTTACGGCGTTAGGGGAAGTTTCAAGTGAGGTGCTGTGAGTGTCAGGCCCTTAAACACATAATTGCTTTCAAGCTGTCCCTGTTTCAGAGTGCTTAATCAATAATCACACAATTTATTTAATGAACAATCAAGACCAAAATGTAAGCCTGTGATTATTTAGAAAGTATGAAGAAATGACTGATCACTGAAGGGTAACATTTACAACAGACTTGTGATAGTGATTGCATACTGATGTATGGATGGAAAAAACCCTTAAAATTGATGAAAATAAGATTGCCTATTATCGCTTCGCGCAAGTGCAACCTAACTACTTTATTGAATTACCAAAGCTTGTTACGTCGAAGCGTTGGTGATTGAATAATTTAGTAAATCGGATATTAATGCATCGTGAAAGTTCGACGCAGGGCATGCAATGAAAATCATTGAGAATGTCATGCCAAGATTCAAGTTAGCAAAGTCAAGTAGCAGTTCGGCCTCTGGGAAAGTTGTAGGAAGGCCATAATATGAGATTGTATGAACAACAATTATCTAATTAAACAAGAACGAGAGAAACGAGAAATTCGCCCAGGCAATCTCATTGCAACCTTCTTCAATGACGCAAAGCAGTAGGCCCTATGCATAATGGTTAATTACAACGCAGCTAATTGGAAACCCATTTGCTCAGTAAATTAATTCAATTTACCATCCGATTCTTACTCAGAAATAAGTTGAGTGTTTTGGTCATGTCACTGGCTGTAGACAGTGTTTTATTGTTACATAAGCAGCCTTAACACGCGCACCTTAAAAGTCCGCAATTTTAATCATGGATAAGCGAATCAGTCACTCACTAATCAATCAGTCAATCAATCAATTTGCCGTAGGCAGCACCACCGGTGGTAAGATTCGCGAACAGCTTATCCAAGAGTTAACTAAAGTGTCACTTTGATTAGAAACTTTTTCTTCGGTGTATCAAGCCGATCGGACGCAGACGCAGAAATAAATATATTCCGTTTTGTGAGCTGCAGGAATTCAGAAGCTTCGTAAGACATCGACTTTTATGTCACCATAAATGTGGGTCGGAAAATGCTAGATAATTATATAAATGAACTATAAAGCAAGCTGAGAGGAAATGGATACGAACTGAATTTCGCGACAGAACACATTAACACTTATCTAGTTGGTTATTAGGAAACCAAAATGGGCTTGAGTTTGGAGATATAAAGCGCTTTGAGGCGAGGTGAGAGCAGTGCCAATATCCCTCCGATGACATCTCCTGAGTAGAAGAAAGTAGTCTTCGATGAACTCACAATCCATCTTGGTGTCAAACTGAGTAGGAAATGCCTAAGAGCTGTTGAGTGAAATTATCTCTGGACTTTTAATCTCAAAATTATGACTTCTTATCTCATAATTTCGACTTTTTATCTCATAATTATGACTTTGTATCTCATAATTTCGACTTTTTATCTCATAATTATGACTTTCTTATCTCATAATTATGACTTAACTTGGGGATATTTTTTTTTATTACATCAGGCGGGAATGGGCTTCCATAGTTTTCTTCCGTTGAAGATAGACAAAAGTCTTTATTCGGTCTCTCTTTTGAAAATTAGTCAGATGGATCGAACAGATTCACTCTTTATTTCCACACCAGATATAAAATAGTGCTTGTAGTCAAACCAATTCCATGACCATTGACATTGAGAATTAAATATCGCATGCACGATCAAGACTGTCCGACGCGAAATGCAAAATACTCAATGTCCGGCAGCCAGCAAAAAGTGAAAGTATTGATATGAGAACAGATTTATTACGAAATAAAGAATAAAAATATATCACCAACTCACAGAACATCCAAAAAAGATGGCACGCAAATGAATAAACCGCAGTGTTCATTGGATGTTCTGTTTGTTGTTAAAATGTTTCTTTTCATTTTTTATTTCGTTATCAATCTGGTCTAATTGTCCTCTTTTGTTTGTGGCTGTCAGACACGGAGTATTATGCATTTAATGTCCGACAGGTATTGTACATTGTCGACTCACTTTATTGAGCAGAGCTCAAACAGAAACATTGATTGAAATTCTCGGTATACTCATCTTGAAGAATTGAGCCCTCTTATCAAAACATTCACGTTTAATATCAAAGAGATTCAGTAGATTTGAAGACATTACAAACAATAATCAACTGTCGGACTGGGAGTTATATTGAAACCATTCGACTGTCAGACACGGAGATATATTAAAACCGTGTCCGACTTTCGGACACGTGTAGGCCTACTATGCTAAAAATCTACTTTGAATTGTGGAGTTGATTAGAATCGTTTCTTGTTGAAATTTTTTTTGTTTGGACTTCTTTAAACATCTGTAGGCTGTGTAATTTCTCTCTCCCTCTGTTACCGTATGAAGAGCGGGGACTTACGGATCACTTTATCATATTTTCCTCTCGGCACAGAGATACATTTATTTATAGTAACATCATTTTATAGTGAGCAGCATACATATGTCTTCTACAAATCCCGACCAGGTATGCAAAGTTTGGATGAAAACGAATGCTGAAGTGGAAGAAGACCGCGAGGCTGTTGTCAGCTGCCTTGGCAGTTCCCTTCCTTGCTTTCTTGTGAGCCATTCCGTTTTCTTCTCCTTCCTCTTTTGATCCTTCGCTTCAAAACCCAAAATACAAACTGAAGAAGTGCGCTGCCCGTGTGACCTTTAATAGGCAAGTACTGGCCACCTTCGTGTGGAGTAGAGCACGTGCTTGCCCGTAGGGCCTGGAATAGCCTATACTTGCTGCGTGACTGAACGGACGCATATACAGTGTGTTTCGTGAGCGCACACACTTGCTGCAGCACAACGCGTCCAAAGCGCATAGTATTGGAGGTCTCCACTAGAGGCAGACAGCAGCATATCGGACCCTGAAATCGCGAAATCAGCGGGCGGTATTGCCCAGATATCGGGTGCTTCTCAAAGCGTAGGCTGCAGCCTTCGAAGGCTGCATTTTTAGGGGTCGTCGCTCAATTCCATCCGCCAAATCGATGTAATGTCATTTAACCTCCGTTAAGCAGCTTTGTTTTAAACGCCACTGATTTCCCTAACCTTGGGTCTTATTGATAAAAAATTGAGTGAATTTCATACCTAAATAATACGTACGCACAAAAAAAATAAAAATGACATCTTGCGGAAAATATCCTAGTTTATAAACCTATGGGTAAAATAAACTGCATGGAATTTTCATCTATTAATCAGGATGGACTTGGAAATTATTGACATTATGCATGATCTTAATTTCCCTTTTTTAATGTCAAGTTTGTGTTTATAAATCAGAAATCTGCAAAGAAAGTTACGTAGTACGTATCTTTTTTTGTGCCTACGCACCGTAGATAAATGAGGCCCCTGAACACGAACCCCTAACTCTAAACCTAGCATTAAACCCAACCCCACTTTTAACTTCGTGTGTAACTTAATGAGTCGGCTGCAGTCCTTGAAGGCTGCATTCGAGGGCTGCGAAATCAGTGAAGACTCTGCCTCTGTCAAGGCGCCTCCGAATGCGGCAGAAAAATATAGGCCTAGTCTTCGCCGGCTGAGTCTCGAGAGGCTGCACTGCGAAACGTAGGCAGCAGCCTTGATAGGCATCACTTCTAGGCTGCTACACCGTCACCGTGGGTTCCGAGGTGAAAGCATTGCTTAATGCGCCCGAGGAACTTTAAGAGATATGAAAAAAATCGTAATAAGTCATATTTTAGTCGAAACTGCAATAAGAACATTTGTAGGGCTTACTCAGCATTGCCTCATCATTCAGGCTACAGTAAGATACATAAAAGATAATCTCTGAATCTCTGTTTTGCTATGGCAAAACCTAACGAGTCATCGGTATTTAAATGTTTGTGAAGCAAAAACTAGCGTGTTGATCCTCCATTAAATTATCGATTTTTATTTTAATGAGAAAAACCGACCAAGTTGAATTAGCCAATTATGAAACAGCGCACCTATTAGGCTACATAATCTGTCTGGTCAGTCCCCTTGCAGACCATTTGATGTGCAGGACATAGGCGCTACATGGTCAGAATTCACGTTATTCACATGCAAATAACAACTGAAAAATAGCCTCAAGAGAGAAGCATGTACCTGTACACTTTTGGATCATTTAGGCATGGATACTGACAAAATAAATAAATATAAATAAAAATGTTTCCCCTTTTATATATCTAATTAAGTAGCAAATGAACAAATACAGGCCAAGTCAGTTTCATTGTCGGACAAAAGCGTAACCCCAGAGGAATGGACTCTGTCTGTTAAGTGAAAATCTTCCCCTTGTGGCGAACTTGGTTTTACGATAGCCTAACGCTCTTGAAATGCAGCCTTCATCGGCTGGATGTCAAAGGACGGTTCAGGTGTATCCTTTGCGGCCGTATGTATCCCATATCCCTGTGCGGGCGCAGGACCCAGGTGCTTAATCAATAGAGTGAAAAAAAATGGCAGAGACCGCAGATGCGACCGTTTCGGTGGAGTTTGTCATGAAACATACGCCACCGAAACGGAGGGGAATCATTATTATCCAACATTAACAAAAATGGTGTCATATCAAAGGATATGTCAATACGAATCCAATGGTACGAAGATGTTTCTACGTAAAATATTAAGGAAGTTATGGACTGCTCAACTTCCACAAGTTTGGAAAATTGCGCGCCGCGAAGCCCTGAATTACCAGTATTTCCACATAGCACAAATAACGTTATCTACCACAGATGAAACACATCGATCATAAGATGTTCGGTCTTAATTACAAACTCCGGCTAGGGACTATGGACTTAACAGGGAAATTCATCCGCCTCAGGGCAGCATACGACCACCAAATTACCGGTGTGAGAAACTTGGCGGTCCACGGATAATGAGTAACGACAGTACAGTCCTCAGTCGTACTCATTGTCTATGAGTCATGAATTTGCTTTACTGAGTATGTTAATTGTATTCACGTTCAGCATGCATACCTTTATTTATTTGTTACACATGTACTGCACTAGTTCACTTGTGACATTTCCAAGGAGAGTTCCCGACAGGTGCAGAGCAGAGAATGAGGAACACAAAGTTGATGTTCAATTTTTAATTCATCAGGGCACAAACCAAACAGTCGGCCAAGAAAAGAATGAACAGTAACAGGGCAACTGCAACAGTAACAGTAAATTAGAAAAAAAATGTTTTGTGAGGTCCATCAATTCTGTGTTTTATCACCTCTTGCGGCTATCTGTGCTCCTTATTTGCTGCATAAAGATGGTCTGCTACCTAATGTACGAGGTTAAAGTATTTCTGCAGGGAAACCTGCTCCTGGAGTGCTGTGGTCCTGCACATTTCCAGCTGTAACACACTCGATTCAAACCACTGAATGGTCAAGGGCCTTGACAAGCTGTAATCACTGGAATCATGCGTGTTACAGCAAAGACATGTAAAACTGCCTAAGGCATTAAGGCAGAAAATCGCACCAGCTGCAAGTAGCAGTTCCAACAGATGATGCCCATTTCTTAGTGTTCTTGCAACGTAGATCATTCAGGTCACCAAGCTTGTATGAATCAGAATTTCCTCATAATTGGTTTTCTGTGTCTATTCTCCACTTCCCATTATTTTGTTAGAACAATCTTGCAGAAGATAGGCCTGGAGGAGAAAGTGTCCACTCTCCAATCAAAAAATAAATGGGACAATTTATTACAAAGTATTACAATATTTATAATAATATTATAATTATAATAATATATTTTATTTTATTATAAAATAAACATTGTGTTTGTTCAAGTATGTTTATTACTGAAATAGTACAGAAATGTTTTCATTGCATATGTACCAAACACTGACACATTCATAACTGTAATGTATGCACATGAGTGCGTGCATCATGTACGCTGCCTGGGTAGCCCACAAATATATCAATGAATCGGCCCTAATGGTCACAAACTGCCTGCAGTACAACAGAGGCAAACAGCTTTCTGTTGTTGTAGCAGTGGCCATCAGGACCAGCTGGAGGCTGATATGTACATGACAGCCATCCATCGCTCCAGCTGCATGAGTGAAGCACGGTGTTGTGCCAACCCAGCAAAACCACATCCCACAGCCACGATCTCGGTCTCCGTGGACGGGAAGTGGATGACTGAGGGCAGGCACGTCATCATTTTCTCCACCACACGATGGACTACCCTTTGTACTGTGGCAAGGGGTATGTTGAACGCCCTTGACACCACCCTCTATGAGGAGCCACAAGCCAGCCAAAACAGTAGCACAAGGACTTCCAGCGTTGGACCCCAACCATGCGGCCTGTCCATGTGCAACAACTGGAGGAGGGCCGCAATAGCTGGTCTTCCAAGCCTGAAGTCAGGCTTTGTGTCGCACCCCTCAAAATATCTGGCCAGGACTGGGACAGATACATCCAACCGGCAGTAATGGATAATCTACAGGATGGAGGGAGAACAGATATATTTTGCACAATTTTTAACATTGATAACTTCACTGTATATCTTGGATATGGTTATAATTTAAGAAAATGAATTGGAACATTTAATAAATGTGCTGTGATATTACAGCTAATAAAATGCACTGTTAGGGGCTCAGTATCAGAGATTCTCCTTTGAAGAATGCTACAATGCCTGTATATGCTTTCAGCACTCCAATTTGTTAAATTATAACAGGACTGAGCTCAAAGGTGTGCTTCACTTCCTAACCAAATACCCATGGGTAGAATACATGACAAATCAACGTAATCGTCCGACAGCTGCTAACCACTTCACTGAGTTAGAATGGCTGCTGTATGCGGGGGAAGAGTAATTATTCGAAACACGGCTTCTCTCCTAATATTTTCAGACCGAGTGCGTGACTGTGCCTCCGATGCTTCTCTCTCGTTTTGAATTTTTCCAATCGGTTGTCAGCAACGCGTTAATGCAATTTATAATTCATCGGAGACGATGTCCACAGTTTGCCCCCACGGGTTTTGCGGAGGGGGATAAATGAAACTCTTCCAATCCGACGTTTGGATGTGTGAAATAAATAAAATTTTTGCCAATATTTATCTATATTTGACTGCTTTTGGTTGCCTACGCCTGCATTATCCTTTAATTCACAATAGCCGACAGAGTAATTTTTTTTAAGTAGCAACCCATCCAGGACTACGAACCAGTCTTTGATCACCAAGGTTGTAGCCCGAACATGTAGTCCTATTATGAACCCAAAGCAGACGATTCAGAATGCTGATACATTGCGACCAGTGATCAGTTTGCCTCATGATACCGAAGGAACCCAAATATATGCAATTATGTAAATAAAATGCCTAATTACCTTTCTACCAGTCGGCCACAAATAGCTACACCACAAACGCCGACGTCTGCGTCGGGTTCGTCGCCGGTACTCTTCCTCAAACTCCTCTTCCATCTCCTGGAACTTATCAAACGGCACCAAGCACAAACGCGTCTTGCCATTCATAATTGCTTCATTTCTGAAAGCGCAGTTCGGTGACATATGTTTCGCATGACGCAAACATCCGGGCCTGGTGGATGTTTCAAAGGAGTACATTTCATAGTCTTCGTAGGCTGCAGCTCACGCTTCGAGATGAACCCCTTGTCTCTTACCTTAAATGTGAGTCCGGCGGATGGAATTGAGCGACGGTCCCTAAAAATGCAGCCTTCAAAGGATGCAGCCTAGGCTTTGAGAAACGGCCATCGCATGCACTGTCACAATAGATTCGTTCGCACAAGCGCCTCTAGCGGTCATGTCAATACTGCTTCTCGCGCACGCGGCACGTTACCTCGCGACGAGATGAGCGACCTCCACGCTCACGAACGTAGAATACGCGTGGCAGCCATGATGCGTAAGCGCACGCGTCGTGAGCAGCAAGTATATTCAGGCCTAACCAGAATTATACTTTGCGTGTGCGCGTGTGCGCTGTTGGGCGCTAGAGCGCGTTGACGCAATTTTTGTCATCACACAGTGTGCGCATAGCTCTCCGCAGTCGACCGCGTACCCTCCAAAATTTTCTGACCGCGCGTACAGGAGCGCACAGGAACGCGTGATCAAATCACCGACTGCGCATGCAAACAAACACAGATGCTTTTCGTTGCTTTTCTACCCGCGTACAGGAGGGTTAGGACCAAGGACTGTATAAAAGATGGACGGCCGAACGTCTCCTGAAAAGTGAAGCAAAAAAGTCTCGATCGCCAACTACTGGCAGGCTGCAGTACAAATTATAAGCCCGCCCCCTCCATGTTAGTGAAGGGGAGAAATGCGAGACAGGAAAAATTGTGTACATGAAAAATAATTTATTTCTGAAGATGATTTCCTCATTTTTAGGAAATTCTTACCATACTGATATATATTCTAGCGTCAATTTTTCTGATTAGTCTTCTGTAAACCTTTTATTTGATATCATGCAAAAGGGGCGTGTAGTCATAATAAACACAGCGATTGACAACCGCAGTGCGCGTGGACTGAGTCCCGATAGCGCCTGCCCCCTGCGTACTTCGTTTCGTGAATAGTAATTTCGCGTAGAACTGGAGTGGGGACGTCGACAGGAGACTTGACGGGTATCTGACATTCTTCACAGCTAACAGCGATTGTGCTTCAAGCAGGGCAGATTGCAACAAGAAACGACGAAATGAGTTGCTCTGCTCTGAATTTCACTAACCGTCCGGACCGATCGGAAGGATCTTTGAGTATGTTGGACGTAGTATATAACGACATAGAAGAAGAAGAAGGCGTGTGGACCTGGAAGATTTTGCACGGTTTCTCGGTTTAGATTCGGATTGCGGATGAATGGTTTTGGAAAATGGATTGTGAGTCGGCGGTGGGATTAAAAAAGAAAAGGAAAAAAGGAAGTGATAACGAAAATGAGGATGAAACATTTGTTGTAGGCATAAAAGCAAATATAAAGGGTGATGAAGCAAACTGTTTATTTAGTAATGCTCATGAAATTGGGAAATTTGTGAAAAAGGAAATCGGAGATGTTAAAGCAGTTAGGATAACACGGGGAGGGTTAGTGATTGTGGTTTGTCGCAATGTTAAACAACAAAACAAAGCATTAAAAATTAAACAGTACGATCTCGTAAAGATAACTAGCTTTCCTTTACAGGAAAAACCGTGTGTTAAAGGAGTGATCAGCGGTGTTCCGTTGGACATGGACTTAAATGATTTTTTGAAGGTAGAGGGGCTGTGTGGAGCAAAGCGGCTGAGAAGTTACCGGGAGGGAAAGGTGCAGGAAAGCCTGTCTGTGCTTTTAGAGTTCAACAGTGAGGTACCGGAGAGAATATTTGTTGACTATGTAAGTTATAGGGTGAGAATGTACGAAAGGGCTCCACTGCGCTGTTACCGATGTCAGGAATATGGGCATGTGGCGGTTGTGTGTAAAAAAGAAATGCACTGGTGTAGAAGGTGTGGACAGGAGGGATGCATTGAAGACGATTGTATAATGGCAAAAGCATGTTTTCACTGTGGGGGAAGTCATGAGATGAGGTCAGTGCAGTGTGAAAGAAGGAAAATGGAAAGAGAGGTGGAAAGGACAAGAGTGCAGGGAAAAATATCTTATGCTGAAGCAACTAAAAGGGTTGTGAGCAAAAAAGAAACGGTGGGGAAAGAGCAGGCCAGAGAACAGCCAGTGGAAAAGAGGCAGAAGGAGTTTGAGGAGGATGAAATCAGGATGAATAGAAGAAGCTTTTTAGCGTTCATTTCAATGGTTCTAAATTGTGCCAGTGAGATAGAAAGCAAAACGGAGAGAATTAAGATGGTGGTAGATGCGGCAAGAGAGATTTTAGGTATAGTAGATGTAAAGAGGGAAGATATTCAGAGGATTTTGGAAAGAGGGTTCGGAAGCAGTCAGACTGTAAAAAAGTAAGGAGAGTCAGAAAGCCTGGGAAATAATTGGAGCAGTGAAGGATACGTGAGAGGAGTTTTTTTTTTAATTATATTACTAAAGTAAAGTACCCAGTCAAAGACAGCACGAAATTCAGTACAGTAGGTGGCGGCATGCACTAAAGACAAAGTTCCGGCCGCCATTTAACAAAAAGAAGAAGAAGAAAAGAAGAAGGATCTTTGCAGTTTTTTCGGTAAGTTAATTTTATTTTTTATTTGTTGAAGTTGTACGGTCAGCCAAGTTATTACCAAGTGAGCGAGCTAACGTTACCGTGGCTACGTTAAGCCAGCAAGCAGAGTAGCAGACGTTTACGATGAATATGGAGAAAATGGTTATCGGTAGCCATTCGTAAGTGGCAAAGTATACATTTTTAATTATAGAGAATACCTATTAAGGTAAGCATTTGAATGAAGATAACGGCACTGTGTCATATAATGTCATTCTTATGTACTTGAACATGAAATTTTGAGCCAGTGCCGCAGTAGGTACAGCCTTTAGCTTCCAGTTCTGCCGTCGGTATCTCGGAATTTTAGAAAGAACACAGATTGCTAGACACTTGGCCCGGAAGGAATTCTGCTTGATGTCGCTTAGGCTAATAAAGGGTAAACGATGTAGCAAACTAATCTATCGTTCAGCAGACGAGCTCCTAGGTTCGAGTGTTTCTGTAAGCATCTGCAAGCTCACTTCTCGTTTTACGGTGGGTAACGTTAACATGACTAAAGTCCAACCTTGTGTTGCAATCTTACGGACAGCAGCCAAAACTGCAAGGAAAAATAATTGGATCGAGGAGGCACAGATTATTTTACCAACGAAAATATGACAAAAATGAGACATACCGATAGCGGATTCAATTCATTCATATAATTTCAATGTGAATTCGGCAGGTTTCGGATGAAATTACGGCTGGAATCAATGCATCTACTTCAGTGGAATTGGCAAGTTAATGGGATAACTCTTAAAAGATCGATCGGACGAAGTATCGAGGAAAAGGTGACATTTCGAGTTTGACCCTGAAGGTGATGGACAGAAACTTTAAATGAGGGAGTGGGTGTAAACTGGGAAGAATAACATTTAAAAATTGTTTGTAGCGCAATGGATGTTGCGCTATTAAATTATACATTAATTATTGCTGCGTTTGCTATGGAGTCACCTTAACGTTAACTAGCGAGCTAGCTGACTTCAGTTAACGTTAACTGACCATGCACACGGCAATTTATGATTCATTAATTCAGCCAATGAAACACATCTGTTAAGGTAGTGCTTTCGGTATCTTAATTTCGACGGTCAGAGCTGAGTTTGGGCGTTCCACAGTGACAAGATGATATTTTCCTTGATCAGCTTTATAATTTCTCGAAAAATAGAGTAAGTTATTTTGAAATATGATGTCTCTTCATATACAACTATGTTTGAGACACGTTTCAAATAAGTCGAAATAGGTGCATGTATTTCTCAAATTCATTCAACTATCTGGTTGTCAATACGAGATCTCAGCCATAGTTAATGCAATTCCGATTGAAAGTAAATGTTCTGACCTTGCATGCAGTTGTCAAGAGAATAGCACAAAGAATTTGTGCTAAAATTCAAGCTACAGTGGTTTCAGCTAAATTTTTGAGTATGCAGCTGTTTTTTGACTAGCGGAGTATTTCTGTATCAGGCTTGCTGTACCGTGAACCCAACATAAAAAGAAACGTAAATTGGTAGCCGGAAGAATTTAGTTTCGAAGTATTTAAAGCTGCATATCACTCCATTCTATTTTTTTAATGTATGTCAAACCTGCCATATGAAAAATTCCCAGATGTGTGGGTTGGAATTCAATTTTACTGCTGTCATGGCAGGGCAGACTGCACTTCAGGTTTCAGACAAAAGCTTCACAAATAATTCAATGTTTTTTTTAATCATGTGATTACAGAAGCTCAAATTCAGACCTCAGCATTACCCATTGAAGATTGCTGGAGAATACTTTTGAAGTAATTTGTAAATGAAAACCTGATAAAATGCTTGTCAAAACTGCTCAACTATGCATTGTCACAGCCTGCAATGGTTCTGTTAAACCATAATTTACAAGGAGGTAGATAAGTCCATGTTGATTGAATAATAATGGACTTGTAACTAGCTTATCTTATGCTTGTTCCGTCTGTGTCACCTTTCTTATTTGCTGTCGTCTTCAAAGATTGGCATACACTGTCTTTTTTTTTTTTTTAAATAACGCATTCAAAAGCTGTTCATCTTGACTACTGAGCCTTCAGTTGTCCAACAAAGACTCTAGTCATCTGTCCTTGGACTGGGAGCACATGAGAAATGTTATGTAATTGAATGCACATTTCCTGTGATGGTGGTAAATTAAACCTGTAATGTACCATAAAGGTCTGTACATTTACACTGTGCAAAGACTTCATTCTGGAATTCTTTCACAAATGATATGTCCTCTGCTGCAGTAAATAAGGCATGCAAATGAGTGTTAAATAAAAATAATGTATTTAAACAAAAACCACACTGCATGCAGTTGTCTGTGGCCCATCAACAACCTATTGGCTACATTCGCCGTGGGGAATCATGAAGGAGACCCCATCAGGTGGAAAGGCTGGGGGAAAGCAAATGGTTTGGAGAAAAGATTGAAGAGAAAGGAAGGTGGATGGAGAGGAAGAGCTGGGAAAGTAATAGGTATGATGGCTAGTATAAAATAAATGAATAAAAAGTACATCAAACATCACATAAAGCAAACAAACTATGACCTTTTTTGTGCCCATAACTGAAGTTGAAAATCCAAATCCATCATCACCCTAGTGGATTTGGTCTCTCAGACGCAAGGCAGTGTTATTTAAAAATATATAATTTTCCATAGGAGTGAAATGAACTCTGTCATGCAAAAATTGGCCAGGATCTCTCTGCTTTCTGATGATGATGCAAAATCCACCAATGCATGAAACAAAGGCAGCCATCACACTGTTGAGATATTGCCGGGCTTTGTCAATCTTCTTTGGATGGGAAGACCTCGATCAGCATCACTGGGTGATGGCAGAGAAGATGATCTTCATCTGAGGGAACTGCCGATGAAGATCTTCCAAGTCCTGCTTGATCCCTGCGAAAAGCTTCACACAATTTTTCCGAGGTCATTCCCTCCACAGTGGACCAGCAGGACCTCTGGCACAGCTCTCCCTCTCAGGCACTGGTGGATAAAGGGGAGAAGCTTTCCCCAAACCACGCCACCACAGCCAAACCACTGGACCTGGGCATCCAGACCGAGGTTGGTCCCAATGGTCTCCCTCACACGGTTTTACCCACAGCAGATGTAGCTGTCACCTATGATGTAAACTTTTGGCCCTGTTGGTTGTAAAGTGCAAATCTCACATTTAAATGAAACACTTCTGCTGGCTTTTTATGCAATTTAGCACATTTAATATTAATATTCTATTTCTCCATATTTTATCTGGTGGTATTGTGCTTTTTATGCATGAAATGGATGTGATTTAATGTTATAAATCAGTGTTTCAGACATTCTCCCGTGAAAGTCTTACGCTTAAATAACCACACGCGTCGGTTTTCAGACATTCCCATGAGATTTATACATACTCTTGGCCACTGTGGAGGATGCTGAGTCCATTTCGTCGTCTAAAAATGAGGGTAACAAAAATTTAACAATAACTATGCATTCAAATACATCAAGTCCACATAAAAGAACGTGGAGGGGTGTTGCATTGCTAAGTTAACTATCACAGAGAATGACTTGCCGGTGTCCCAAGCCTGGTCATGATGGTTTTCTTCAACTGCGAACATTTTTAAGGAATACTGTGAAAATTATAATTCAATAAAGGTGGGGACTGTATATTCCAAAGGGTGTAGAGGTATTGCCCACCACAGGGCTCCGGTCAGAGAGTTTTTAAAGAATGACACCTGATGGCATTTTATGGTGGGTTTATGTAGAATTTTCTGGCAGACACAAACAAGAGCTGTGATGAATGGTATCTGTAGAAAAGTAATACATAGACTTACTGTAAGTATAAAGGTACAGAAAGAAGCAAAGAACTGCTAACAACTATAGCAATAGAATTCAACATACAGCATATTAGCTTAGATGTACAAAGCATTCTCTCCCACACGGAATGGCTACTGTTAGCTTAACCACTGAATTTAGGCCTTTCAAAGAATAGCAAAAATCTTTTTTAACCAAACACAGACAAATACTAACTAAAGAATCTGTTAGTACATGAACCAATATTGCACTGTGTATACAGAAAACAAACTTACTTCCTCAAGAACGCATTTCAGTGCTTATGTTTGTGTAGTGCTCCACATAGGCTGCAGTGAATCACAACAACTGGGGTCCTCTGCTCTAGGGGTGCCCAGACAGGTGCCTTAACTAAATGCAGGGTCCTAACTAGAAGGAGTTTAAACATGCCTGCTCTAAATTAGGAAAAAAGGAGACTATAGGGAATTTTGTACAGCCGCCCCCAGATTAGTAGGGCTAATATGTAAACAAGAAAAAAATTCCCCTATCTGTATTATTCCTTCAGCTGTCTTCGTCCTCATCGGGAATAGCCGGTAGCTGTATGAGGCGGGACACCGGGCGCCAGTAGGTGCGGTCCTTCACCCTCACTTCCGCTGATCTGATACACCCATCTGTACTGGGCATCAGTTTCTGCACTCGTCCAATAGGCCAGTGTGCACGTGGCAGTTGTGGATCGACAATCATTACCACTACACCATGGGTAAGATCCTCCGTAGGCCGTTGCCACTTCTGGCGGGCTTGAAGCTTCGGAAGATAATGGCGGAGAAAGTGTGACCAGAACTGATCTGCCATAGTCTGACTGTGGCGCCAACGTCGCTTCGAGAGTGAGTCTGGAGCATAAACGGCTTGAGGTAACGAGGCATCTCGCCGCCCCATGAGCAGCATATTGGGTGTCACAGGATCTGGGTCAGCGATATCTGATGAGACGTACCCCAATGGCTTCGAGTTCATAATTTCTTCTACCTCCACCAGTACGGTGAGCAGAACTTCTTCGAAAACCGATTGTCCTCCGATGGCGACTTGGAGAGCGGCTTTGATCGATCTTATCTCGCGCTCCCAAACGCCCCCAAAGTGGGGAGCATTAGGGGGATTGAACCTGAATTTGATCTGATGACATGCCAACCGTTCCTTCAGCTCAGGCTCCAGGGCTGCAAAGGCTTCATTTAACTCTCTTTCAGCACCACGGAAGTTGGTTCCTTGGTCACATAAAATCTCTGATGGTGTCCCTCTACGAGCAATGAACCGTCGTAAGGAGAGGAGGAACGCATCAGAATTTAGGCTGTTCATCAGATCCAGGTGTATGCAGCGGGTGGTGAGACACTTGAATATTACCCCCCACCGTTTCTCAGTGCGCCGGCCGATCTTGACCAGAAAAGGCCCGAAGCAGTCTACGCCAGTGGAGAAGAATGGAGGCTGATATAACCGTAAGCGAGCTGGGGGTAGGTCAGCCATGATCGGCATAGTGGGCTGTGCTCTCCATTTCTGACAGTCCACGCAGGTTCTCTGATGTTTCTTTATAGCCTGTCTCCCACGCAGTACCCAGTACTGCCGACGGAGCTCAGCGAAGACACGGTCTGGTCCGGGGTGGAGGAGGCGTTCGTCCATGTCTCTGATTAAGAGCTTAGTGACTATATGGTGAGGATCTAAGACCACGGGGTGTATGTCAGGCAGGCTTGGTCCCTCCATCCGACGAAACCGGCCTCCCACACGTATAAGACCTGTCTGATCAAGCTCTGGTGCAAGCGTGGTAAGACAGCTGCTTGGTCGTACCGGCCTTCCATCCGAGAGGGCTCTGATCTCCTCTGGGAAGCAGTCTCTCTGGCAGCTCTTCAGGATGAAGGCCTCCACTTCCCTGTAATCTGGCTCAGGCAATTTGTCATCTGAAGCCGCCGCCCCGTGGAGGGACTGATATGTTGCCTTCACTAATGCCTTCCATGTAGTAAACTGATTGAGGTCAGGCAAAGGGGGTTCTGGAGGAGTGGTAGTCAAACCACAGAATATGTCTCTCTTTATCTCGGCAGGGTCAGCGTCTTCCTCAAGTGCAGGAATACCTGGCCACTGATCATGTGGAAGTTGGAGAAATGGTGGACCCTGGCTCCAGCGACTGGGTGTGGCTAGTTCGGCTAAGGTCTTCCCTCTGGTGAGGTCATCTGCCGGGTTGCTCTGACTGTCCACATACCTCCAAGCTTGATGATGGGTCAGCTCCTGGATCTCGGCAATCCTAGTTCCAACAAACACTTTATACCTGCAAGACTCTGATTGCAACCATGTCAGGACGGTAGTTGAATCGGTCCATAGGATGGTTCGGGTTATGGTCAAGGTCAGCTCTCTTAGAAGGAGTTTAGCTAGCTGTGCCCCTGTTAAAGCTGCACAGAGTTCCAGGCGTGGCATGGACAGCTGGCGTTTTGGTGCCACCCTGGACCTGGCCATGACAAAGGAGGTGTGAACTGATCCATTTATCCTGGCAGTGAGGTATGCTACTGAGCCGTATGCTTGCTCCGAAGCATCACAAAAGACATGGAGATCGTATTCTATGGCTTCTGTGTCGACCACTGGTAGTGCATAGCATTGAGGCAAGGTGATATTAGCTATCGCAGGCAGCTCCTCTTCCCAGGTGCGCCATGCTTCCAAGACGTCGGCTGGGAGGTTCGGGTCATCCCAATCTCTTTTTTTAGTCCACAGCTTCTGAACCAACACCTTCGCCCGAGTGGTGAATGGGACAATGAAACCTAGTGGATCATACTGGCTCGCCAGGACCTTGTATATGTACCTCATCGTAGGCAAGTGGCTCTCCAGCGATCGGTGTCGGTATCCAAGCGTATCGGTCGGGCAATGCCACTGCAGACCCAGAGCGGGCTCCTGGGGGGTCAGTACGGTCCTGTGCCAGCCACAGCTCAGTGCTGTCTGCGCGTGCTGCTACAGGTAGGTGAGCGACGACAGAGGTTTGGTTGCTAGCCCATTGCCTGATCTCAAATCCCCCATGGGCAAATAGTGAGCGCATCTGATCCACCAGACTCTTGGCAGCCTGTGCGGCTGGCAGGCTATGTAGACAGTTGTCCACATAAAAGCTCCTTTCAAGAGCTTGTAGCACTTCTTCATTGCCTTGTTGGTGATCACGCACGTGCTTTTGCAAGGCAAATGTGGCACAACACGGGCTACATGTTGTACCGAATGGTAGAACCTGCCATTCGTAGATCTCTGGTTGGTCGTCTCTCCTCATATCTCTCCATATGAATCTCAGTAAAGGCCTGTCCTCTGGCAGTAATTGTACTTGGTGGAACATAGCACGAATGTCCCCACTGATTGCCACTGTATGCTGGCGGAACCGGAGTAGGACCCCCACCAACGTAGAACCAAGAGTCGGGCCAGGAAGGAGCTGATCATTCAGGGAGAGGCCTTGGTATGAGAATGAACAGTTGAAGACCAGGCGGTCCTTACCGTTATGTCGCACGAGGTGGTGCGGTATGAACCAGGACTCGTCAGATTGCTCTGCGACATCTTGGGTGATCTTGGTGACACATCCAGCATTGACCAGCTTTTGGATCTCAGCCTCGTATACCTTAGCCAGGTCAGGGCTCTTTGCTAGCCGTCTTTCGGTGCTCCTGAGATTTGCCATCACTGCCTCTTTCGTGGCCCTCAGACTGGGTGCATTCCTTACGCGGAGCAGAGGGGTGGCATATCGCAGGGTGTCTCCATCACTCACACAGTGTGTCCTGGCCTCCAGGATCTCCACTGCTTCGTTATCTTGCCGGGATCGAGTAACTAACCTCTCGTTACGATAGGGCAGCACATCCAGTTGCCATAATTGCTCCACATGCTGGTGGAGGTTATCTGGTGGTGAACTAAAGGTCGTCAGGAAGCATTGTTGTGGCGGCACTTGGTGTTGTGACAGCCCGTCCGGTCCTTGTAGGGCCCATCCAAGCCGAGTATGCACAGCTACTGGACCCCCATTGGGCCCAAGTCTGATTGGCTCTTTGGCTGTGATTAGGCTGGTGTGATCTGCGCCAATCAAAATTAGTGGTTGAGCACGTTCAAAGGACCGCAAGGGAATCCCTTTCAAGTGTTGATAGCGTTTCTGTAGTGCTTCAACAGGGTATGACTGTTCGGCCAAAGCTAAACGGTTAGCAGTGAATGCTCCTGTGATGTTGTAGCGCCTTTCTGGTCAGGATATTGGGGACAGTTGGAAGTCGACTGATGAACCGGTTAGGTGAGTAACGTCGTGACGGACTGTCCTCAGAGCCAATGACTCCCTTTTCCCTTGGAGGTTGAGGAACTGTGCTGCAGCCGAGAGGAGGATAGTACGCTCTGCACCATCGTCAAGGATGGCGTACGTCTCCAGCAACCTTTCTCCATTCCGCAAAAGTACGGGTACGATCTTCAGGTAGACTCGTCCTGTTGGCTTAGAATTGGTGAGATAGACTTGGTCCTGTGCTGACGTGACGTGTAGGATGGCGGGGCCTCGTGAGGAAATGCCGTGAAGAACCCTGAGGTGCACCTCGTTGCATTCTCCGCAGGGCTTCTTAAGTGTGCATTCTTGGTACCTATGATTAGTGCGTCCGCATTTCCAGCATCTCTTACCCTCCTTCACCCATTGAATGATCTGCTCTGGTGAGCACTCCTGTATCACAGGGCACTGAGACAAATAGTGTTCTTCACTGCGGCAGTAGACACAAAGGCGCTTGAACTTCCCGTTGCGTTTTGGTGCTTGTGTGGTCGAACTAGGCTGGTCCTCCTGATTGCTGGTCTGCTCACTACCATGGTAGACTGTTGTAGGCTGAGCTCTTAGCCTGGTAATGGGCTGCTGTTCCTTTCGTGGGCTTTCAGTATGGTAGCGCTGCACTAGCTTGGCTGACAGGCACTGTGCTGCGGCCTTTACACTTAGCCACTCCGACAAATCATTTAGGTTGTAGGGGTTCAGACAGTGGGTCTGCAGTCTCCCCCTGACCTGAAGGTGCTCAATGAAGCTGTCTCTAAAGTGTTTTGGGAGTTTGCTAAGCAGCCTGTCTACGTGGCCTGTACAAGTTAGTTCGGGGCCCTGAGGGCCCTCAAGTGATGTTAACATACCAACTAGAAGATTGATGCTGAGGGCAAAGCTCTGGAATGCCTTGGAGTCACTAGGTTTAATGTCAGGCAGGTTTAGGATGGTGGCTATTTCACTTTGAGCCAGTTGGTGCGGTTGTCCATACTGACACTGCAATGCTTTCATAGCTTCAGTGTATGGCTGGGAATGGTGGCGGCAGGCCTGCGCTATCAGCCGGGCTTCGTCCAATAGTAAGTGTTCCATCAGTACTCTGTACTTGTAGTGCTCTGATAGCTCGGTGCGATGGTTCAGAAGGTGATCTAAAGCCATCTTGAGATCAGCAAACTCTCTTTCGCTGTCGGTTGATAAGTTTGGAAGTGCTGGGATAGGGACTGGCTGAATTGGGGGTAAACTGCCTGGCTGGTACGCCTGGCGGAAGCATGCCGTTGGTAAGGGCTGACTGAACGTCAAATCAGGAGAGTGATGTTGTGAGGGGGAGGCTATGGGCAACAGTGACTGGTGAACTTGTGGTTCTGAAGCTGTCTTTGGGTTCAGCGGGTGTACTGGTGGCACTGCGGCTGTAACTTGGTGCTGCTGATAGGTTGACTGCGCTGTGGCGATCGGCTGGATCTGTTGGAAGACCTGTGCTGAGGCATGGGTCGCAAAGGTCTGGTACGCTGGATGAATGGAGGCTGGTGTCAGATGTGACTGAGTGGCTGGCGTCTGATACGCTGGTTGGTAGGCTGGCGTCGGGTGCAGTAGGTACGCTGGCTGGAAGGCTGCTATTGGATTCTGCTGATGTGTTGTCGGCGAGGCTGGTGTCTGGTAATCAGGCCGGAAGGCTTGTGGCGGCTGGTATTCTGGCTGGGAGGCCGGTGTCTGGTATGCTGACTGGAAGGCTGGTGTCTGGTACGCTGACTGGGAGGCCGGTGTCTGGTATGCCGACTGGAAGGCTGGTGTCTGGTATGCTGACTGGGAGGCCGGTGTCTGGTACGCTGGCTGGAGGGTTGCTGTCTGGTACACTGACTGGGAGGCTGGTGTCTGGTACGCCGACTGGAAGGCTGGTGTCTGGTACGCTGACTGGGAGGCCGGTGTCTGGTACGCTGACTGGGAGGCCGGTGTCTGGTACGCTGACTGGGAGGCCGGTGCCTGGTACGCTGGCTGGAGGGCTAGTGTCTGGTGCGCTGACTGGGAGGCCGGTGTCTGGTACGCTGACTGGGAGGTCGGTGTCTGGTACCCTGGCTGGGGGGCAGGTGCCTGGTACGCTGACTGGGGGGCAGGTGCCTGGTACGCTGACTGGGAGGCCGGTGTCTGGTACCCTGGCTGGGAGGCAGGTGCCTGGTGCGCTGACTGGGAGGCCGGTGTCTGGTACGCTGGCTGGAGGGCAGGCGCCTGGTACGCTGACTGGGAGGCCGGTGTCTGGTACGCTGACTGGGAGGCCGGTGTCTGGTACGCTGGCTGGAGGGCAGGTGTCTGGTATGCTGACTGGGAGGCCGGTGTCTGGTACGCTGGCTGGAGGGCAGGTGTCTGGTATGCTGACTGGGAGGCCGGTGTCTGGTACGCTGACTGGGAGGCCGGTGTCTGGTACGCTGACTGGGAGGCCGGTGTCTGGTACGCTGACTGGGAGGCCGGTGTCTGGTACGCTGACTGGGAGGCCGGTGTCTGGTACGCTGACTGGGAGGCTGGCGTATGGTACGCTGACTGGGAGGCTGGCAGTAGATGCAGCTGGTGCGCTGGCTGGTAGGCTGGCGTCGAAAGTGTTTGGTACGCTGGCTGGTAGGCTGGCGTCGGATGCGGCTGGTACGCTGGTTGGTAGCCTGGTGTCTGAGGTGTCTGGTATGTTGGCCAGAAGGCTGGCGTCGGATGCGGTTGGTGCTCTGACTGGATGGCTGGTATCTGGTATGCTGGCGGGGAGGCGAGCACCTGGTGCTGCAGTGTAGCTGGCGTCTGTTGCTGCAGTGAGGCCGGTGCCGGGTGCTGCGAAGAAGCAGGTGTCTGCAGAGGAATGGGCATCTGGTTCTGATGTGGAGTGGGCGCCCGGTTCTGCTGAGGAGTGTGCGCGTGGTTTTGCAATGGAGTGGGCGCTTGGGACTGTAGGGGAGTGGGCGCTTGGTACTGCAGTGGAGTGGGTGCCTGGTTCTGAAAGAGAGTGAGTTCCTGGTTCTGCAGGGGAGTGGTCGCCTGGTTCTGCAGTGGAGTAGGTGCCTGGTTCTGCAGTGGAGTGGGTGCCTGGTTCTGAAGGGGAGTGAGTTCCTGGTTCTGCAGGGGAGTAGGCGCCTGGTTCTGCAGTGGAGTGGGCGCCTGGTTCTGCAGGGAAGAGAGCGCCTGGTTCTGCAGTGGAGTGGGTGCCTGGTTCTGGAGGGGAGTAGGCGCCTGGTTCTGCAGTGGAGTGGGCGCCTGGTTCTGCAGGGAAGAGAGCGCCTGGTTCTGCAGTGGAGTGGGTGCCTGGTTCTGAAGGGGAGTGAGCTCCTGGTGCTGCAGGGGAGTGGTTGAGCTCTGCTGTTGAATGGACAGCTGAGCTAACTCGCAAGACAACACATGCTGTTGAGGGTGTATTGTATTTGATGGGGCAGTAACAGACATGTTTAAGTTCTTTGGTGTGACCACCGGTGAAAGGTGGTAGGGGGTATTAATAGGGGGCAAATACTGCTGCCCCTGATGAGAAGAGGACGTAGCATTGTTACTGGGTGACTCATTGTATGATAGATTTTCTGGTCTATACTGCCCACTTGAGTACCTTAACATAGCTGAGTGTTGGTCTGCTGTCGAGGCAAGCTTGGCTTGCCCACTGATTGGCCGCATCTGTGCTGTGCTGGTAGTTGGGGTCTCCTCATGCGCTATTGTCTGCATGCTGGTTGTTACTGGGGGTGGCAGTAGAGAATGTGGAAGGCTGACCTGGTATGGTTGTAGGTGGGATGGTATATGACGTGTCCTTCTTAGTATACCATCGTGTGCCATCTTGCTGTGGTGAGTGAAGCCTCCGGCTCGAAGGACCATGTGAAAATTATAATTCAATAAAGGTGGGGACTGTATATTCCAAAGGGTGTAGAGGTATTGCCCACCACAGGGCTCCGGTCAGAGAGTTTTTAAAGAATGACACCTGATGGCATTTTATGGTGGGTTTATGTAGAATTTTCTGGCAGACACAAACAAGAGCTGTGATGAATGGTATCTGTAGAAAAGTAATACATAGACTTACTGTAAGTATAAAGGTACAGAAAGAAGCAAAGAACTGCTAACAACTATAGCAATAGAATTCAACATACAGCATATTAGCTTAGATGTACAAAGCATTCTCTCCCACACGGAATGGCTACTGTTAGCTTAACCACTGAATTTAGGCCTTTCAAAGAATAGCAAAAATCTTTTTTAACCAAACACAGACAAATACTAACTAAAGAATCTGTTAGTGCATGAACCAATATTGCACTGTGTATACAGAAAACAAACTTACTTCCTCAAGAACGCATTTCAGTGCTTATGTTTGTGTAGTGCTCCACATAGGCTGCAGTGAATCACAACAACTGGGGTCCTCTGCTCTAGGGGTGCCCAGACAGGTGCCTTAACTAAATGCAGGGTCCTAACTAGAAGAAGTTTAAACATGCCTGCTCTAAATTAGGAAAAAAGGAGACTATAGGGAATTTTGTACAAATACATTAGCTAGTGGTAAGATATGCAACTTCTTAAACACAGCAAGCTAACTTTGGTTAGAAGGACGGAGTATTTTAACTCAAAACTCGACCTAGCGTTCAAACGTGTTGAAAAATTAAAGGTAATTAAAAAATTAAAAGTTCGACCCATTACTCAGCTAGTAAAAGCGCATGGGAAATGGCACTTTTTCCAGTTGGAACGTCATTTAGAAAATACAACGAAAGTCGGCGTTAATATGCTCGCCACTCGCAACACTGGGTAATTGACAGTGGAGAACATTGACTGGAGTTACCTATGTAGCCGAGATGTGGCAAAAATCTGAAGCGTTAACGTTACTTAAAGTAATTAGCTACATACCGAGCTGGTTAAACAAGATTCAGTTATAAGATATCATAGATAGACAGTTAGGTAAGTTACTTCAACTAATTTCGAAACAGATGACTGTGAGGAGGGGAATGTTTTTCCATTGGGTCCATATAACTTTTGAAGGAGCCAACGAATATTTATGCTGCTGGCAGTCGTTGGGTCCTTTCATTTCCCTGCACCGTCTCCGTGTGAGAGCTGGCCATTACGGGCACTTACGTTAATAGCGCAGCTGCCAGACCAGGTGAAAAGTTCAGGAAGGCTGTTCGGATGGTGTGTGGGCGGGATTCGATAGCGCGGCTCAACCCCCCGATCTCTACTGCGCCGACTCAGGCTCCAAATGTGCAACATGGCAGCGGCAAAATCGAGCATATTTTGGCTCCATTTTTGTTGAATGGGAGTGAATGGAGACGCGTCGTCCATGTTATATACAGTCCTTGGACGGCACAGACACTTGAAAAGCACAAGACACTTAAGTTGTGCGCACCTGCCATGTACTTGACACGTGCGACTTCAGTACTTACGCGCAACGCACAAGGAACGCAAGTGGGAAGTGAGGCACAAGTGCAGTTGATTGGGGACGACTTTCTCCCCTAACCCTCCCTTTTCAACTTGCGGCACGCGCAACATTCCTCCCAGTTCAAGTCCAGCGTCATCAGTGACAGATGCACAAAATGCTGCTCCCTGTTCCGTTCCAGCATCATCAGTTGCAGATACACACATCTCCCCGTCCCAGTCCAAATTCATCAGCCGTATATACACATACTGCACCCTGATCCAGTCCAGCTTCATCATCTGCAAACACACACTTCTGCTCTCTGTTCCAGTCCAGCGTCATCAGCTGCAGATTCACACTGCAGCTCCCTGTTCCAGTCCAGCATTATCAGCTGCAGATACACAAAATGCTGCTCCCTGATCCAGTCAAGCGTCATAAGCTTCAGATACAAACACTGCTCCCTGTTCCAGTCCAGCATCATCAGCTGCAGATACACCCACTGCTCCCAGTTCCAGCATTATCAGCTGCAGATACACAAACTCCTGCTCCCTGTTCAGGTCCAGCATCATCAGCTGCAGATACACACACTGCTCCCTGTTCAGGTCCAGCATCATCAGCTGCAGATACACACACTGCATCCCCCTGTTCCAGTCCAGCGTCATGAGCTGCAGATAAACATTCTGCTCCCTATTCCAGTCCAGCATCATAAGCTGCAGATACACACACTACTCCCTGTTCCAGTCCAGCATCAGCAGCTGCAGATACACACACTGCTCCTTGTTCCATTCCAGCATCAGCAACTGCAGATACGCACACTGCTCCCTGTTCCAGTCCAGCATCATCAGCTGAAGACACAAACTGCTTCTCCCTGTTGCAGTCCAGCACCATCAGCTGCAGATACACGCACTGCTGCTCCCTTTTCCAGTCCAGCATCATCAGCTAAAGATACAAACTGCTGCTCCCTGCTGCAGTCCAGCATCATCAGCTGCAGATACGCACACTGCTCTCTGTTCCAGTCCAAGATCATCAGCTGCAGATACACACACTGCTGCTCGTTCCAGTCCAGCTTCATCAGCTGCAGATACACACACTGCCCCCTGTTCCAGGCCAGCGTCATCAGCTGCAGATACACACACTGCTGCTCGTTCCAGTCCAGCTTCATCAGCTGCAGATACGCACACTGCTCTCTGTTCCAGTCCAAGATCATCAGCTGCAGATACACACACTGCTGCTCGTTCCAGTCCAGCTTCATCAGCTGCAGATACACACACTGCCCCCTGTTCCAGTCCAGCATCAGCAGCTGCAGATACACAGACTCCTGCTCCCTGTTCAGGTCCAACATCATCAGCTGCAGATACACACACTGCTTCCCCCTGTTCCAGTCCCGCATCATTAGCTGCAGATATACACACTGCTGCTTCCTGTTCCCGTCCAGCATCATCAGCTGCGGATACACACACTGCTCTCTGTTCCAGTCCAGCATCAGCAGCTGCAGATACACATACTGCTCTCTGTTCCAGTCCAGCATCAGCAGCTGCAGATACACACACAGCTCCCTGTTCCATTCCCGCATCAGCAGCTGCACATACACACACTGCTGCCTGTTCCAGGCCAGCGTCATGAGCTGCAGATACCTTTAGTACAAACACTGGTCGCAGTTCCAGTCCAGCCTCATCAGCTTCATATACACAGACAACTGTCCCCTGTTCCAGTCCAGCATCATCTGCTGAAGATACAACTGCGCTCCCTGTTGCTGTCCAGCATCATCAGCTGCAGATACACACACTGATGCTCCCTGTTCCAGTCCGGCAGCATCAGCTGCAGATACACACACTGCTGCTCCCTGATCCAGTGCAGCAGCATAAGCTGTAGATACAAACACTGCTGCCCGTTCCAGTCTAGCGTCATCAGCTGCAGATACACACACTGCTCTCTGTTCCAGTCCAAGATCAGCAGCTCCAGATACACACACTTCTCCTTGTTCCAGTCCAGCGTCACCAGCTACAGATTCAAACACTCCTCTCTGTTCCAGTCCAGCATCAACAGCTGCAGATACTCACACTGATGCTCCCTGTTCCAATCCAGCAGCATCAGCTGCAGATACTCAAACTGCTGATTCCTGATCCAGTGCACCAGCATAAGCTGTAGATACAAACACTTCTGCCCGTTCCAGTCTAGCGTCATCAGCTGCAGATACACACACTGCTCTCTGTTCCAGTCCAAGATCAGCAGCTGCAGATACACATACTGCTCCTTGTTCCAGTCCAGCGTCACCAGCTACAGATTCAAACACTCCTCCCTGTTCCAGTCCAGCGTCTTGAGCTGCAGATTCACACACTGCTCCCTGTTCCAGTCCAGCATCAGCAGCTACAGATACACACACTGCGTCCTGTTCCAGGCCAGCATCATCAGCTGCAGATACACACACTGCTGCTCCATGTTCCTGTCCAACATCATCATCTGCAGATGCACACACTGCTGCTCCCTGTTCCAGACCAGCATCATCAGCTGCAGATACACACACTGCTGCTCCCTGTTCCATTCCAGGCTCATCATACACACACTGCTGTTCCTGTTCCAGTTGTTAAGGATTGGAAGGGAAAACACTGGGAACTTGGAAACCACGGAACTGGAGTCGGGAAACACTGGAACAATGAGACAAGGGGGAGAGACGCCACCTGCGGGGATTCAAAAGACAGCGGGAGGCTGGGGACATCAGGAAGAGGGCAGGCACAGGACGAGAAGGGCACAGCTGGCAGATGGTTGGCTCGGAGAGCACAGCTGGCAGGAGAAGGCGCGGAGAGACATGGGGGGGCAGACTTAGTCGACAGGAACATCTTGGGGCGGAGACAGGAACATCTTGGGGCTCAGGAGATGAATGGAATACTTGGGGCTCGGGAGACGTCTGGAACACTAGAGGCTCGGGAGACAACAGGGGGCACCAGGGGGCTTGGAGACAACTGGCAGGGCGAACAGGACTGAACGGCACAGCTGGCAGACTGGCACAGCTGGCAGGAGAAGGCTCTGGAAACAGCAGGCCGGGGGCAGACTCAGACAGACTGCTGCTGCTGCAGCATCAGCTGCAGATGCCTCCACTGCTTCCTGTTCCAGTCCAGTGTAATTAGCTACAGATACACACACTGCCTGCTGTTCCAGGCCAGCATCATCAACTGCAGATACACACACTGCGCCCTGTTCTAGGCCAGCATCAAGAGCTGCAGATACAAACAGCGCTGCTTCATGTTCTGTTCCAGAATCATCAGCTGCCGATACACACACTGCTGCTCCATGTTCCATTCCAGCCTCATCAGCTGCAGAAAAAACACTGCTCCTCCCTGTTCCAGTCCAGCGTCATTAGCTGCAGATATGTGCACTGCTCGCAGTACAAGTGTTCCATCATCAAAGGCAGATACACACACTGTTCCCTGTTCAAGTCCAGCGGCATCATCTTCAGATACATAAACTGCTGCTCCCTATTTCATAGCAGCATGATCAGCTGCAGATACACACACTGCTGCTCCCAGTTCCAGTCCAGCATCAACAGCTGGAGAAACAAACACTGCCCCCTGTTCCAGGACAGCATCATCAGCTGCAGATAGACATACTGCTGCTCCCGGATCGAGTCCAGCATCAAAAGCTGCAGATAAACACACTACTGCTCCCTGATCCAGTCCAGCATCATAAGCTGCAGATAAACACTCTGCTCCCTATTCCAGTCCAGCATCATTATCTGCAGAGACACTCTCACTGCTCCCTGTTCCAGTCCAGCAACATCAGCTACAGATGCACTCACTGCTTCCTTTTCCAGTCTAGTTTCATCAGCTGCAGATACACACACTGCACCCTGTTCAAGGCCAGCAACATCAGCTGCAGACAGACACACTGCAGCTCCGTGTTCCGGTCCAGCCACATCAGCTACAGATATAAACACTGCTCCTTCCTGTTCCAGTCCAGCGTAATCAGCTGCATATATTGGCACTGCACCCAGTACCAGTGTACCATCATCAGATGCAGATACACACACTGTTCCCTGTACCAGTCCAGCGGCATCATTTGCAGATACATACACTGCTGCTCCCTGTTCCAGTCCAGCATCATCAGCTGCAGATATACACACTGCTGCTCCCTCTTCCAGTCCAGCATCCTAAGCTGCAAATAAACACACTGTTGCTCCCTGATCCAGTCCAGCATCTTCAGTTGCACATGCACACTGTTGCTCCCTATTCTAGTCCAGCATCTTCAGCTTCAGATACAAACACTGCTACTTCATGTTCCGTTCCAGCATCATCAGCTGCAGATACACACACTGCTGCTCCGTGTTCCAGTCCAGCCTCATCATCTGCAGATTTAAACACCGCTCCTCCCTGTTCCAATCCACCGTCAGCTGCAGATATTGGCACTGCTCCCAGTACCAGTGTACAGTCATCAGCTGCAGATCCACACACTGCTCCCTGTTCCAGTCCATTGTCATCAGCTGCAGATACAGACACTGCTTGCAGCTCCAGTCCAGCATTATCAACTGCACATACACACACTGCACCCTGTTCAAGACCAGCATAATCAGCTGCAAATACCTAAACTATTGCTCGACGTTCCTGTCCAGCATCCTCAGCTGCAGATACACACACTGCTGTTCCGTTTCCCAGTTCAGCTTCATCAACTGCAGGTATAAACACTGCTGCTCTCTAATCTTGGCCAGCGTCATCAGCTGCAGATATTGGCACTGCACTGAGTACCAGTGTACCATCATCAGCAGCAGATACACACACTGTTCCCTGTTCCAGTCCAGCAGCATCATCTGCAGAAACACACTGCTGCTCCGTATTTCAGTCCAGTTTCATCAGCTGCAGATACACACGCTGCTCACTGTTCCAGTCCAAGAACATCAGCTGCAGATTCCCACATTGCTCCCTGATCCAGTCCAGCATCATCAGTTGCAGATACACAGCTGTTCATCTTCCAGTCCAGCATCATCAGCTGCAGATAAACACACTGCTACTCCCTGATCCAGTCCAGCATCATCAGCTGCAGATGCACCCACTGCTTCCTGTTCCAGTCCAGTGTAATCAGCTACATCCACACACTGCTCGCTGTTCCAGGCCAGCATCATCCTCTGCAGAAACAAACACTGCCCCCTGTTCCAGTGCAGCATCATCAGCTGCAGATAATCATACTGCTGCTCCCTGATCCAGTCCAGCATTATAATGTGCAGATAAACACACTGCTGCTCCCTGATCCAGTCCAGCATCATAACCTGCAGATAAACACTCTGCTCCCTATTCCCGTACAGCATCATTAGCTGCAGATACACACTCACTGCTCCCTGTTCCAGTCCAGCAACCTCAGCTGCAGATGCACTCACTGCTTCCTGTTCCAGTCCAGTTTCATCAGCTGCAGATACAGACACTGCTCGCTGTTTTAGTCCACTATCATCAGCTGCAGATACACACACTGCAGCTCTGTGTTTCAGTCCAGCCTCATCAGCTGCAGATATAAACACTGCTCCTCCCTGTTCCAGTCCAGCATCATCAGCTGCAGATATTGGCACTGCACCCAGTACCAGTGTACCATCATCAGCTGCAGATACACACACTGTTCCCTCTTCCAGTCCAGCGGCCTCATTTGCAGATACCTACACTGCTGCTCCCTGTTCGAGTCCAGCATCATCAGCTGCAGATACACAAACTGTTGCTCTGTGTTGCAGTCAAGGATCATCAGCTGCCGAAACAAACACTGCTCCCTGTTCCAGTCCAGCGTCGCCAGCTGTAGATACACACACTGATGCTCCCTTTTCCTGTCCAGTAACATCAGCTACAGATGCACTCACTGCTCCCCTGTCCCAGTTACGTCTCATCAGCTGCAGATACACACACTGCGCCATGTTCCAGGCCAGCACCATCAGCTGCAGATTCAAACCCTGCTGCTTCTTGTTCCTGTCCAGCCTAGTCAGCTGCAGATTTAAACACTGCTCCTCCCTGTTCCAGTCCCGTGTCACCAGGTGCAGATATTGGCATTGCACCCAGTAGCACTGTACCACAATCAGCTGCAGATACACACACTGTTCCATGCTCAAGTCCAGCGGCATCATCTACAGATACATACACCGCTGCTCGCTGCTCCAGTCCAGCATAATCAGCTGCAGATACACACACTGCTGCTCCGTGTTTCAGTCCAGCCTCATCAGCTGCAGATATAAACACTGCTCCTCCCTGTTCCAGTCCAGCATCATCAGCTGCAGATACTGGCACTGCACCCAGTACCAGTGTACCATCATCAGCTGCAGATACACACACTGTTCCCTGTTCCAGTCCAGCGGCATCATTTGCAGATACTTACACTGCTGCTCCCTGGTCCAGTCCAGCATCATCAGCTGCTGATACACAAACTGCTGCTCTGTGTTGCAGTCAAGGATCATCAGCTGCGGAAACAAACACTGCTCCCTGATCCAGTCCAGCAACATCAGCTACAGATGCACTCACTGCTTTGTGTTCCAGTCCAGTTTCATCAGCAGCAGGTACACACACACACACGCACACACAGACACAAACACACAGTGCTGTTCCTGATCCTGCCCAGCATCATCAGCTGCAGATACACACACTGCAGCTCCCTGTTCTGTTCCAGCATCAGCTGCAGATACACACACTGCTGCTCCCTGATTCTGTTCCAGCATCATCAGCTGCAGATACAAACAATGCTACTCCCTGATCCTGCCCAGCATCATCAGCTGCAGATACACACACTGCTGCTCGATGATCCTACCCAGCATCATCAGCTGCAGATTCACACACTGCTGCTCGCTGATCCTGCCCAGCATCATCAGCTGCACATGCACTCACTGCTCCACATTCCAGTCTGGCGTCATAAGCTGCAGGTACATACACTGCCACCTGTTCCAATCCAGCACCATCAGCGGCAGAGACAAACACTGATCCCTGTTCCCGTCCAGCATCATCAGCTGCAGATGCCGTCACATCTCTCTGTTCCAGTCTAGTGTCATCTGCTGCAGATACACACAATGCTCCTTGTTCCAGTCCAGCATCATCAGCTGAAAAAGCACTCACTGCTCCCTGTTCCTGTCCTATGTCATCAGCTGCAGATACACACACTGCTGCTCCATGTTCCGCTCCAGCATCATCTGCTGTAGTTAAACACAATGCTGCTCCCTGAAGTAGTCCTGCATTATCAGCTGAAGATACACACAATGCTGCTCCCTGTTCCGCTCCAGCATCGTCTGCTGTAGTTAAACACAATGCTGCTCCCTGAAGTAGTCCTGCATTATCAGCTGAAGATACACACAATGCTGCTCCCTGTTCCGTTTCAGCATCATCAGCTCTAGATACACACACTGCTGCTCCCTGATCAAGTCCAGCATCATCAGCTGCAGATACAAACACATCTCCCTGTCCCAGTGCAAAATTATCAGCTGCATATTGACACACAGCTCCCTGATCCAATGCAGCATCATAAGCTGCAGATATACACACTGCTGTTTTTGTTCCGGTCCAGCATCATCAGCTGCAGATACACACACTTCAGCTCCCTGTTCCAGTCCAAGATCATTAGCTGCAGATACACACATCTCCCTGTCCTAGTCCAAAATCATCAGCGGCATACAAACACTGCACCCTGATCGAGTGCAGCATCATCAGCTGCAGATACACACACTGCTGTTCCTGTTCCAGTCCAGCATTATCAGCTGCAAAAACACAATGCTGCTCTCTGTTCCAATCCAGCGTCATCAGCTGTAGATTCACATTGCTGCCCCCTTTTCCAGTCCAGCATCATCTGCAGGAGATACACAAACTGCTGCTCCCTATTTCACACCAGCATCATCTGCTGCAAATACACAAAATGCTGTTTCCTGTTCCAGTCCAGCATCATAAGCTGCAGATGCACACACTTAACCCTGTTCCAATCCATTGTGAACAGCTGCAGATACACACACTGCTCCCTGTTCCAGTCCAGCATCATCAGCTACAGATATTGGCACTGCTCCCAGTTGCAGTGTAGCATCACCAGCTGCAAATAAACAATCTGCTGCTCCGTGATCCAGTCAAGCGTCATAAGCTGCAGATATAAACACTGCTCCCTGTTTCAGTCCAGCATCATCAGCAAAAGATACAGCCCCTGCTCCCAGTTCCAGCATCATCAGCTGCAGATACACACACACACTGCTGCTCCCTTTTTTTCCAGTCCATCATCATCAGCTGCAGATGCACTCACTGCTCACGTTGCAGTCCAGTGTCATAAGCTGCAGATACACACACTGTCACCTGTTCCAATCCAGCATCATCAGCTGCAGATACACACACTGCTCAGTATTCCAGTCCAGCATCATCAGCTGCAGATGGCGTCACATCTCTCTGTTCCAGTGTAGTGTCATCAGCTGCAGATACACACACTGTTCATTGTTCCAGTCCAGCATCATCAGATGAAGACGCAATCACTGCTCCCTGTTCCAGTCCTGTGTCATTAGCTGCAGACATACACACACACAGCTCCCTGTTACAGGCCAGCATCATCAGCTGCAGATACACACACTGCAGCTCCCTGTTCCAGTGCAGCATCAACAGCTGCAAATAAACAAACTGATGCTCCTTGATCCAGTCAAAAATCATAAGCTACAGATACACACACATCTCCCTGTCCCAGTCCAAAATAATAAGCGGCATACAAACACTGCACCCTGATCAAGTGCAGCATCATCTGCTGCAGATACACACACTGCTGTTCCTGTTGCAGTCCAGCATCATCAGCTGCAGACATGGCCTGTTGCTCTCTGTTCCAGTCCAGCATCATCTGCAGGAGATACACACACTGCTTCCAGTTCCAGGATCATCAGCTACAGATCCACAAACTACTGCTCCCTATTCCACACCAGCATCATCACCTGCAAATACACAAAATGCTGTTTCCTGTTCCAGTCCAGCATCATAAGCTGCAGATGCTTACACTTCACCCTTTTCCAATCCATTGTGAACAGCTGCAGATACACACACTGCTCCCTGTTCTAGTCCAGCATCATCAGCTACAGATATTTGCACTGCTCCCAGTTGCATTGTAGCATCGTTAGCTTCAGACACATACACTGTTCCCTGTTCCAGTCCAGCGGCATCAGCTGCAGAAGCACTAACTGCACCATGTTCCAGTCCAGTGTGAAAAGCTACATATAGACACAATGCTCCCTGTTCCGATCCACCATCATCAGCTGCAGATAAAGACCCTGCTCCCTGTTCCAGTGTAGCATCACCAGCTGCAAATAAACAATCTGCAGCTCCGTGATCCAGTCAAGCATCATAAGCTGCAGATATAAACACTGCTCCCTGTTTCAGTCCAGCATCATCAGCAAAAGATACAGCCCCTGCTCCCAGTTCCAGCATCATCAGCTGCAGATACACACACACACTGCTGCTCCCTTTTTTTCCAGTCCATCATCATCAGCTGCAGATGCACTCACTGCTCACGTTGCAGTCCAGTGTCATAAGCTGCAGATACACACACTGTCACCTGTTCCAATCCAGCATCATCAGCTGCAGATACACACACTGCTCAGTATTCCAGTCCAGCATCATCAGCTGCAGATGGCGTCACATCTCTCTGTTCCAGTGTAGTGTCATCAGCTGCAGATACACACACTGTTCATTGTTCCAGTCCAGCATCATCAGATGAAGACGCAATCACTGCTCCCTGTTCCAGTCCTGTGTCATTAGCTGCAGACATACACACACACAGCTCCCTGTTACAGGCCAGCATCATCAGCTGCAGATACACACACTGCAGCTCCCTGTTCCAGTGCAGCATCAACAGCTGCAAATAAACAAACTGATGCTCCTTGATCCAGTCAAAAATCATAAGCTGCAGATACACACACATCTCCCTGTCCCAGTCCAAAATAATAAGCGGCATACAAACACTGCACCCTGATCAAGTGCAGCATCATCTGCTGCAGATACACACACTGCTGTTCCTGTTGCAGTCCAGCATCATCAGCTGCAGACATGGCCTGTTGCTCTCTGTTCCAGTCCAGCATCATCTGCAGGAGATACACACACTGCTTCCAGTTCCAGGATCATCAGCTACAGATCCACAAACTACTGCTCCCTATTCCACACCAGCATCATCACCTGCAAATACACAAAATGCTGTTTCCTGTTCCAGTCCAGCATCATAAGCTGCAGATGCTTACACTTCACCCTTTTCCAATCCATTGTGAACAGCTGCAGATACACACACTGCTCCCTGTTCCAGTCCAGCATCATCAGCTACAGATATTTGCACTGCTCCCAGTTGCATTGTAGCATCGTTAGCTTCAGACACATACACTGTTCCCTGTTCCAGTCCAGCGGCATCAGCTGCAGAAGCACTAACTGCACCATGTTCCAGTCCAGTGTGAAAAGCTACATATAGACACAATGCTCCCTGTTCCGATCCACCATCATCAGCTGCAGATAAAGACCCTGCTCCCTGTTCCAGTGTAGCATCACCAGCTGCAAATAAACAATCTGCAGCTCCGTGATCCAGTCAAGCATCATAAGCTGCAGATATAAACACTGCTCCCTGTTTCAGTCCAGCATCATCAGCAAAAGATACAGCCCCTGCTCACAGTTCCAGCATCATCAGCTGCAGATACACACAAACACAAACACACACACACACACACACACACACACACACACACTGCTGCTCCCTTTTCCAGTCCAGCATCATCAGCTGCAGATGCACTCACTGCTCACGTTGCAGTTTAGTGTCATAAGCTGCAGACACACACACTGTCACCTGTTCCAGTCCAGCATCATTAGCTGCAGATACACACACTGCTCAGTATTCCAGTCCAGCATCATCAGCTGCAGATGCCGTCACATCTCTCTGTTCCAGTGTAGTGTCATCAGCTGCAGATACACACACTGTTCATTGTTCCAGTCCAGCATCATCAGATGAAGACGCAATCACTGCTCCCTGTTCCAGTCTTGTGTCATTAGTTGCAGACACACACACACTGCTCACTGTTCCAGGCCAGCATCATCAGCTGCACATCCACACACTGCTGCTCTCTGTTCCAGTCCAGCATCATCAGCTGAAGATTCACACTGTTGCACCCTGTTCCGATCCAGCATCATTAGCTGAAGATACACACACCGCAGCTCATTGCTGTCCAGGGTCATCAATAGCAGAAAAAAACACTCCTCTCTGTTCCAGTCCAGCATCATCAGCTGCAGAAACACACATTGATCTCAGTTCCAGCATCATCAGCAGCAGATAAGAATACTGCTCCCTGATCCAGTGTAGCATCATCAGCAGCAAATACACAAAATGCTGTTTCCTGATCCAGTCCAGCATCATAAGCTGCAGATACACCCACTGCTCCCAGTTCCAACGTCATCAGCTGCAGATTCCCAAAGCTCCACCCTGTACCAGTCCAGCATCATCACCTACAGATACACACACTGCTCCCAGTTCCATCATCATCATCTGCACATACAGACACTGCTCCCTGTTCCAGTGCAGCATCATCAGCTGAAGATACACAGACTGCTGCTCTTTGTTCCAGGACAGCAACATCAGCTGCAGATACTCACACTGCTGTTCCCTGTTCCAGTCCAGCATCATCAGCTGCACATCCACACACTGCTGCTTCCTGTTTGAGCCCAGCATCATCAGCTGCAGATATTGACACTGCTGTTCCCTGTTCCAGTCCAGCGTCATCAGCTACAGATACACATACTGCTCCCTGTTTCAGTCCAAGATCATCAGCGGCAGATACACACACTGCACCCTGTTGCAGTCCAGTATCATCCTGAAGATACACACACTGCTGCTCCGTGTTGCAGTCCAGGGTCATCAGCTGAAGAAAAAAAACACTCCTCCCTGTTCCAGTCCAGCATTATCAACTGCAGGAACACATAGTGCTACTCCCTGTTCCAGTCCAGCATCATCAGCTGCAGACACACAGTGCTGCTCCCTGTACCAGTCCAGCATCAACAGCTGCAGATACACCCACTGCTCCCAGTTCAAGCGTCATCAGCTGCAGATTCCCAAAGCTCCACCCTGTACCAATCCAGCATCATCAGCTACAGATACACAAACTGCTCCCAGTTCCATCATCATCATCTGCACATACAGACACTGCTCCCTGTTCCAGTGCAGCATCATCAGCTGAAGATACACAGACTGCTGCTCTCTGTTCCAGGACAGCAACATCAGCTGCAGATATTCACACTGCTGTTCCCTGTTCCAGTCCAGCGTCATCAGCTACAGATACACACACTGCTCCCTGTTTCAGTCCAAGATCATCAGCGGCAGATACACACACTGCACCCTGTTGCAGTCCAGTATCATCCTGAAGATACACACTCTGCTGCTCCGTGTTGTAGTCCAGGGTCATCAGCTGCAGAAAAAAACACTCCTCCCTGTTCCAGTCCAGCATTATCAGCTGCAGAAACACATAGTGCTGCTCCCTGTTCCAGTCCAGTATCATCAGTTGCAGACACACAGTGCTGCTCCATGTACCAGTCCAGCATCATCAGCTGCAGATACACAATACTGCTCCCTGTTCCAGTCCAGTGTCATCAGCTGCAGATACACACACTGCTGTTCCCTGTTCCAGTCCAGCCTCATCAGCTGCACATCCACACACTGCTGCTCCCTATTCCAACCCAGCATCATCAGCTGCAGATACACTCACTGCTCCCAGATCAAGCGTCATCAGCTGCAGATTCATAATGCTCCAGCCTGTTCCAGTCCAGCATCATCAGCTGCAGATGCACAGACTGCTCCCTGTTCCAGTCCAGGGTCATTGACTGCAGATACACACACTGCTCCTTCTTCCAGTCCAGTATCATCGGTTGAAGATACACACACTGCTCCCAGTTCCAGCATAATCAGCTGCAGAAACCCACACTGCTCCCTGTTCCAGTCCAGCATTTAAAGCTGCATAGACACACACTGTTGCTCCTTGTCGTAGTCCAGGGTCATCAGCTGCAGAAACAAACACTCCTCCCTGTTCCAGTCCAGCGTCATCAGCTCCAGAAACAAACACTCCTCCCTGATCCAGTCCAGCGTCATCAGCTCCAGAAACAAACACTCCTCCCTGTGCCAGTCCAGCGTCATCAGCTGCAGAAACAAACACTCCTCCCTGATCCAGTCCAGCATCATCAGCTGCAGAAACAAACTCTCCTCCCTGTTCCAGTCCAGCGTCATCAGCTGCAGAAAAAAACACTGCTCCCTGATCTAGTCCAGCATCATCAGCTGCAGATACAAACACTTCTGTTCCTCTTCGAGTTCAGCTTCATCAGCTGCAAATACACACACTGCTGCTCCCTGTTCTAGTCCTGCATCTTCAGCTGCAGATAGACACACTACTGCTCCCTGTTCCAGTGCAGCATCATCAGCTGCTGATAGACACACTGCTGATTCCTGATCCAGTCCAGCATCATAAGCTGCAGATACACACACTGCTCTGATCCGGTCCAGCATCAACAGCTGCAGATACACCCACTGCTCCCAGTTTCAGCGTCATCAGCTGCAGATTCCCAAAGCTCCACCCTGTACCAGTCCAGCATCATCAGCTACAGATACACACAGATGACAGATGAATATACTACTGCTCTCTGTTTCAGTCCACCATCAACAGCTGCACACATTGCTCCCAGTTCCAGCATCATCAGCTGCAGAAACCCACACGGCTCCATGTTCCAGTCCAGCGTAATCAGCTGCAGATACACGCACTACTGCTGCCTGTTCCAGTCCATCATCAACAGCTGTAGATACACACACTGCTCCCTGTTCCAGCCCAGCGTCACCAGCTGCAGATTCACACACTGCTCACTGTACCAGCATCATCAGCTGCAGATACACACACTGCTCCCTGTTCCAGTCCAGCATAATCAGCTGCAGACGCACTCACTGCTCCATGTTCCAGTCCAGTGTCATAAGCTGCATATACACACACTGCTCTCTTTTCCAATCTAGCATCATCAGCTGCAGATACACACACTGCTCAGTGTTCCACTCCAGTGTCATCAGCAGCAGAAACTCACACTGATCCCTGTTCCAGTCCAGCATCATCAGTTGCAGATACAGTCATATCTCTCTGTTCCAGTCCAATGTCATCAGCTGCACATGCACATGCTGCTCCTTGTTCCAGTCCAGCATCATCAGCTGAAGAACTCATCGCTCCCTGTTGCAGTCCTGTCTCATCAGTTGCAGATACACACTGCTCCTTGTTCCAATCCAGCATCATCAGCTGCAGCTATACACACAACTCCATGTCCCAGTCCAAGATCATCAGCTACATATACATACAGTGCTCCCCGATCCAGTCCAGCATCATCAGCTGCAGATACACACACTGCTGTTCGTTTCGGTCCAGCATCCTCTGCTACAGATATACACACTGCACCTCCTTGTTCCAGTACAGCCGAAATGGCTGCAGATACATACACTGCTACTCCCTGTTCCAGTCCAGCATCATAAGCTGCAGATACACCCACTGCTCCCAGTTCCAGTATCATCAGCTGCAGATACACACACTTCTCCCAGATCCAGTATCATCAGCTGCAGATACACACACTACTCCCTGTTCCAGTGCAGCGTCATCAGCTGCAGATACACACACTGCTCCCTGTTCCAGCATCATGAGCTGCAGATACACACACTGCTCCCAGTTCCAGCATCATCAGCTGCAGATACACACACTGCTCCCTCTTCCAGTGCAGCGTCATTAGCTGCAGATACACGCACTGGTGCTCCCGGTTCCAGTCCAGCATCGTCAGCTGCAGATATACACAATGCTGCTCCCTCTTCCAGTCCAGCATCATCAGCTGCAGAAACACATACTGCTGTTCCTTCTTCCAGTTCCAGCATCATCAGCTGCAGATACATACAAAGTTGCTCCCTGTTCCAGTGCAGCATCATCAGCTGCCGATACACCCACTGCTCCCTGATCCAGTCCAGCGTCTTCAACTGCAGATACAAACACTGCTCCTTGTTCTAGTCCAGCGTCACCAGCTGCAGATTCACACACTGCGCCCAGTTCCAGCATCATCAGCTCCAGGTACACACACTGCCCCGAGTTCCATCATCATCTTCTGCAGATGCACACACTGCTCCCAGTTCCAGTGCAGCGTCATCAGCTGCAGATACACAGACTGCTGCTCCCTTTTCCAGTCCAGCATCATCAGTGGCAGATACACACACTGCTGTTCTCTGTTCCAGTCCAGCATCATCAGCTGCAGATATAGACACTGCTGCTCCCTGTTCCAGTCCAGCGTCATCAGCTGCAGATACACACACTGCACCCTGTTGCAGTCCAGTATCATCAGCTGAAGATACACACATAGCTGCTCCGTGTTGCAGTCCAGGGTCATCAGCTGCAGAAAAAAAACACTCCTCCCTGTTCCAGTCCAGCATTATCAACTGCAGGAACACATAGTGCTACTCCCTGTTCCAGTCCAGCATCATCAGCTGCAGAAACACATAGTGCTGCTGCCTGTTCCAGTCCAGCATCATCAGCAGCAGATACACATACACCTGCTCCCTCTTCCAGTCCAGCATCATCAGCTGCAGATACAGACACTGCTGCTCCCTGTTCCAGTCCAGTGTCATCAGCTGCAGATACACACATTGCTCCCTGTTTCAGTCCAAGATCATCAGCTACAGAAACACACACTGCTCCCTGTTCCAGTCCAGCGTCACCAGCTGCAGATTCACACACTGCTTCCTTTTCCAGTCCATTGTCATCAGCTGCAGATACACACACTGCACCCTGTTCCAGTCCAGTATCAGCAGCTGCAGACACACAAACTGCTCCTTGTTCCAGTCCAGCATTATCAGCTGCAGATACACACACTGCTGCTCCCTGTTCCAATCCAGTGTCATCAGCTGCAGATACCTCCCTGGGTGCAGTTATCGACCTCCGGTCTTCTTAGCTCCTCCCTGACAGCTCCTAGACGTCTTGTTTCGAACATCTGCAGCCGCGGTGGTTTGTATCCATCCTCGATTTACAGCTCCGACACCAGTGCTATGCGCCAGTTCAGAGTTATTTCTAATAGGACGTGATTGTAAATTGGGATATAAAGAAAGATAGAAAAACATTTAAACAGATCATAGATCATTTTGATCTAACTCTGCTAATTGGGGAGCCCAGAAGAATTACCAATAATAACTAGTGGTTAGAACTACTGCCTCACAGCAAGAAGGTCGTTGGTTCAGATCTGGCCTGGGACCTTTCTGTGCGGAGTTTGCATTTTCTCCCCGTGTTCCCGTGGGTTTCCTCCAGGTGCTCCGGTTTCTCCCACCCACAAAACATGCAATATAGGAACACTCCTGTATGGCTGTGTGTGAATGTTTGGTGGTTCTCGGAGGGGCCGTAGGCGCATACTGGCAGCCACGCTTCCGTCAGTCTGCCCCAGGGCATCTGTGGCCACAAAAACGTAGTTTACCACCATCAGAGCGTGAATGTGTGAGTGAATGAATAATGTATCCATTGTGAAGCGTCTTGGAGTGCCTTGAAAAGCGCTATATAAAATTGATGCATTATTATTATTTATAATTAACAGTAAAACAAAAATATCTTTATAATTTTCAAGTCAACCTGAGAAAATTAAGCTTTTTTCTTCTGACTGGCTAATTTGACCACAATATTATTATTTTTTCTCCAGGAAACTCAATAAACAATGTTTTTCTTCTTTTAATACCTCTCAAAGTAGGTCTGCGTCTGCTTCTGATTTTATCCCGATAACCGAACAGCAAAATTTTGCTTTATCTTTACAAGAGTATGACTGGGCCAATATCTTCTTGTGTACTGATGTCAGCAATGCTTGTGACCTGTGTAATGAGTCCATTAAGGAGATTATGGCAACATTCTCCAGGAGAGTCAGTTACAGAAAAAAGGGGCATCTCCTCCCCTGGATTAATAATGTCGGTCGAAAAATGATGGCTACTAGAGATCTCTTATTAAATCACTCAAGACTGGGCTGACCACTGGCTGTCATAACTATAACCCCAATTCCGAAATAGTCGGGACAAAGTGTTAATTGTGAATATAATCAAAACGCCATGAGTTTCAAATCACACCAGCCAATATTTTATTCACAATAGAACAGATATAACATAGCAAATGTTGAAACTGAGAAATGTTACAATTTTATCCACAAAATGAGCTAATTTCAAATTTGATGGCTGCTACAAGTCTCAAAAAAGTTGGGACGGGGCCTGTTTACCATGGTGCAACATCCCCTCTTTTTTTAACACAGAGTGGAGGTGTCTGGGCATTGAGGAGAAAAGTTTCTTGAGTTTAGCAATGGAAATTGATTCCAATCCTGTTTAATACAGGCTTCCAGCTGCTGGAGAGTTTTGGGTCTCCTTTGATTAACTTTTAGTTTAATTATGCGCCAAATGTTCTCAATCGGTGAAAGATCAGGACTGCAGGCAGGCCATTCAGCGCACAGTCTCTTCTACTACGAAGCCATGCTGTTGTAAAGGCTGCAGTTTGTGGTTTTGTGTTGTCCAGCTGAAAAACACACGGCCTTCCCCAGAATAGATGTCATCTGGAGGGGAGCACATGTTGCTCTAAAACCTTCAACATACCTTTCAGCATTCATGGTGCTTTTTAAAACATGCAAGTGTCCCACACCATATGCACAAATGCATGCCCATACCATCAGAGATGCTGGCTTTTGACCTGAACGCTAATAAGAGGAAGGGTGGTCTTCCTCCTCTTTAGCCCGAAGGACACGAAACCCACAATTTCCCACAAGAATGTAAAAATGAACAATATGAGCTTGCGCAGCGAAACGGCGGCAGTTAAGAAATGGCCAGAGACGTTATGGCGAAGCAGTGGCGTAGCCAGCGGGGGTGCTAAGACACGTCCCTTTTTTTACTGCAATTAGTCATTGTCAAACATTTTCCTTTATTGATGCGTTTTCCAATGATCGTAATTGGCAACCGAAGACACGGTTTCTCTCCATATGCAATCTAACAGCGATTAAATCATGGGCTAAATTCAGTACAGATGCGGAACAAGAACAGAGAATAGGGTTGCACAAAACTTCCGTTTTAAACAGTTATTAGTCCTGACCTTTTCTCAGTCATTTTCATAATTAACAGAAGGTTCACTCCGAGAGGAGTCTACAGTTAACAGGTGCTGCTTGTTCTCCCCAATTAGGTAAGACAACAATCATTCATCTGGACGAGCGTCTGTGGAGTGCTCCACAGTCATCGCTGTTATATCGCATATGGAGAGAAACCGTGTCTTCGGTTACCAATTATGAAAACTGCAAAACACGTCAATAAAGGAAAATGATTGAGAATTACTAATTGCAGTCAAAAAGGGACGTGTCTCAGCACCCCCGCTGGCTACGCCACTGTGGCGAAGAAAACCGATTCTTTTGTGTGGACTGACGACGAAGTGGAGTTATTGCTTCTTATACCATGGTCTGGGTGAATACTTTTTTATGATTAGCTGGCAGGTATGCAATAAAACCGTGGAACCGCACAGGTAGTTCGGCTACGGTAGTTTCACCATTCGAAATTCATCCACTAGCCAACTTGTAACCCTAGCGATATTACACCTAGTATTCGGCTGGGCAGGCCTACAACAGAAACCAAGCTGCTCATATATCTCCAGTAAATTTAACGGCGTCATATAACTTGCGTCCTGCGGGGCGGTTAACAATAGGTGCTAGAGCGATAATGACCGTAAATATTGTAGCAGCGAAGTAATCAGGCTTTATCCATGAAACGATCATAACTGTGTACGGTTACAAATGAAGCTAACGAGTCCACTTCATGTATCAGCGACTGCTGACAGTTCGCCAGCTACGTGCTATGCCAGCAGACTGATTTCAGCTCGCTGACTAGTACTCAAGCGATAATGGCCGGACATATTACAGCAGCGAAGTAATCAAGTTTTATTCATTAAACCATTGTAATTGTGTGCGGTTACAAATGAAGGCAACGTGTCCACCTCATGTATAAGCAACTGCTGACAGTTCGCTAGCTATGTGCTATGCCAGCAGATTGATTTCAGCTCTCTGACTGCGGAAACCGTCATTAGTTCATTGTAATTGTGGGTAGCAAGCTAGCTACAGTCTGCATTATCGCCCATAAAGTTTTTTTTTAGTGCAAAACTTTCACCAATAATTTCTGAATGCTGCGATTTGATATTGCAGGCAAATGACCATGGTATAAGCGGGATAATCAACTCGAAGGTGAGCATTCCACGGTTTTAATGCACTTCGTGGAGGCAACTAACCCTTACGTATAAAATTGCAATGTAAAAACAAGAAGGCGCAAGAAAATGTCGACTGGGAGTCGCGTTACACAAAATACCCAGACATCCGGGAGGAGTTTTTGGACGTGTATGTGTAGATGTCCGCCATTGTTTTTGTTGACAACCGTTTTGCGCATGTGCGAACGGCCTGTCGCTAGGCGCTTGACGTCATCGCGTCAACACCAGATCCGTTTAACCTCGCTACACGGATCCACCGAATGGGATATTTATTTTATTTCTCCACTTTTTTATCCGTTTAAAAATATATTCGTTTATGTGGGTGAAATCGCCGAGTTCGTGTGGTTGGGAGGCCCAGTCGGCGTTTAGGAACATATCGTAATCATGTAGTCCAGGCCTAAGACAGACCCCAAGCTTACAAACCCCCTCCTTTCTAGTGCAGCACTTATTTCGTGTCCGGAATGGTAGAATCGCTGCATATCTACAAATGTCAGTTCCATGCGGCTATTTCCGAAAGATAAGTAAAACATTACCTAACCTCAAACGGACATTTGACTGACTATATCATGCGCACATCACGGAACTAAAGGCTGCGTTGTATTTTGAAATGAATGTGCACATGTTTACCCGAGAAAACACTGGGTGAGTTGTTTTATTTATTGAATCAATGATTGTGAAAAAGAACAATGTGCCGTTTCATGGACAAACGCCTTCATTCTTGTCAATACTGTGTATTAAATAGCCTATTCTAAATATGAAATTTATTTAATTACATTACCCTCAATAAAATATTCTGGGTCAGAAATGTTTCATTGGGGAACTAGACCGTCGTATACAATGTAACGCACCTATCGGTTGGCATGGTGATGATTACCTCCGCTTCCCGTTGGATAAAGGGCATAGGGATCCCAAAGTTTATGCACACGTTTTTACGCTGTGAGGGAGAATTCACACGGAGTGACACTCGGTAGTGAAGTGCTTCTGGTGAGGGAGCGGTTCGGGATTGTGCACAAAATACATGTCTCGGGTTATTGAACTTTCCCCTGAATCAGTTACAATTTCTATTTTAAGTTCTTAAAGATGAATTTCACAGTGCGTGCTGGGAAACCTAAAGATTGCAAAGATATTTCGAGAATGATTATGGTGAGTGACCGGTGCTTTTGACAATTTGTGCTGCCTTGCTACCATTAAGCAAAGCGATTGTAAAGTCTTTTTTTCGCCTCATTATTGCAATATGAATTGGTCTACAGTGCTGTTATAAAAATGAGTTGAATAAGTTTATTTACAGGTACATGTCGCACGCTATCTTATTCTACATTTTCAGGTAAACCCAGCGTGTATATGCATATATCCGCTAATGGGTCGAAAGGCGCTCTGAAAAAAAAATATTTGTATGATTTTTGAAGATACTTCAGATGTAAACGAAGAAACAGAGCCCAATGTTTAGGACTGCGCAGCCCCGCGAAGTAGCATTTTTCGATGGGTGTCAAAAATGGGCAGAACCCCTGACCGGTGTTACGGATCAACTGGTTTCCCTGTTAACTGGTGACCATTGTAAAGTCGGGTCTTTCTCACAGCAGCATAACATTTCCCCGCCGGCCTTAGCTGTCCGTGGGAATGCCTTAACAATTACGATCCTATTTCACTTGATATCCATCCGATTCAAGCATTTCGTTGATTTTTGACCATCATAAAGCCGTGATGAGTTTAAAATCTTTTTAAATCTTCTTGCTCCTGCAAATAAAAAAAAGAAAAAGAAATGTAACCTCACTCGGGATTCGATACGATACATGCAAAATAAAGTCTCCAATGCTGGATTAACCCGCTAGGCTATTATAACGCAACATAGGTCGTCTTAGTACCTTCCCTAACTCAAACAGAAAAAACTGGACATTCATTTCTTGGTCGTAAACACCTCGGTTGGATTAACTTGTGACCATTGTTGCCGCAGAGATAGTAGCTGAACCTGAGTTTGTTGCGCCTCTGAAATTGAATATTTTAGGGTTTTGTTGACAAACATCGAATCGGCTGACGCTTTATTACATTGAATTTATTATGTTATTAAATAATCAAAAGAAATTCAGTTTGAGAATGTCCCAGCCGTCTGAAAGATGAAGATGGGAACCGTGTCCGATCGCGTTACCCTTTGGCCTATTCAAAATATTATCTGTTAGAGCCGAACCAGCCATTATAAACACATGATGCATGGACTTTGTTTTGACTGGTTATATATTACACAGTATTATTTATAACGGCTGGTTATTAACGGGACTGTATTGAAAAAGGTCTACCCGAGAAGACAGTGTTATACGACTCCTAGACACAAGATAATGTCGTGAACTGAATTTGTTTAGGCTGGTTAATGGCAGGATTAAATAAAATAAATTTTAAAGCGTCAGACAAATAGATTCTTAACACCCCGCCAAAATAAAGTGAGAAAGACTGGATTTTTATCAACAAACATTTAACGGGGAAACCAGTTGATCCGTAAAACGGGATGCACCTTTTCAATAAAATCTGGAAGTAACCAGCTATTATCAAAACATAACCAATCAAAACAAAGTCCATGCATCATATGTTTATAATGGCTGGTTACTTACCGATAATATTTTGAATAAGGGTAACGCCATAGGACACGGTTCCCATCTTCATCTTTCAGACGGCGGCGATAATCCTGCTTTTACTATCCCATAAACTGAATTTCCTTTGATTATTTTATAACAAAATAAATTTAATAGGCTATATTAAAAAAGTGTTAGCCGATTAGATTCTTATCAACAAAAACCTAAATCAGATGCGCAACAAACACTGGTTCAGCTACTATCTCTGCGGTAACAATGGTCACAATTTAATCCAGCCGATGTGTTTTCAACCGAGAAATGTATGTCCAATTGTTTCTGTTTGAGCTATGCCGTGCACTTGGATCACAAAAATATTGTGACGTTCGACGGCCTAGCGGGCGAATACGTCGTTTCTTTTACATCATGTGTCGTATCGAATCCCCGGTGAGGTTACATTTCCTTCTCTTTCTTTTTTTAATTTGGAGGAGCAAGAAGGTTAAACTCGATTTTTAAGCTCATCACGGCTTTACAAATGTCTGAAGTCAACGAAATACTTGAATCGGTTGGATAGATAACAAGTAAAATTAGATTGTAATTGTTAAGGCATTTGCACGGACAGCTATGGCCAACATAAAATCTTATGCTGCTGTGTGAAAGACCCGACTTTTGTAAACAAAGGTCACCAGTTAGCAGGGAAACCAGTTGATCCCTAACACCGACTCGAGAATTAAAAAAAAAAAAAAAAAAAAATTCAAAATGCAATCTCGTAGCGACAATACTCTTATCACAAAACTTGTTTTAGCGAGAACAATATTTTTGTCTTAATAGAAAAGTGTGTACTAAAAGGACGAGCGATTCGTCTGTTAGTATTAATAAAATTACACATTTATTCTAAAAATAATTCTGCGCTGACTTGCTAGTGATATTGAAGATATGACGGGTAGTTGATCTTTTGCTGCCTCTAATTCACTTTACTTATAAATAAACTTTGCTTATTTATCGTTGCAGGATTTGGCCGTATATGAGAAAATGCCTGACCAGGTGAAAATTTCACATAAAGGTACAGTACACACTTGGTGAAAGAGTTTGGAAGAAAAAGTATTTTGGCCTCAAAGGTGCCGTATGTAGCGAGCACCAAAACTTGTTGGACAATGACACATTTTTATTATTTTTTGTCTCTTTGATCTGGATCTGAATCATTGTAAACAGGTGTTTTACATGCTAAAGAGGAGACTGAAGGCAAATGGCCTCTGAAACAAGCAGGAACTGAATATGGCTGCAGTACAAGCCTGGCAGAGCATCACCAGTGACGATACCCAGAGTCTGGTGATGTCTATGCATCATAGATTTTAAACTGTCATTGCATTCAAAGGATATGCAACCAAATTTGAAAAGGGATTACTTTATTCAACAGTATTTTTTACTGCCGTATAATTTTATGTGTCTGAAAACACAGGAAGTACATAGTAAGAAATGAGAAACTTTTCTGATTCTCTGATAAGGATGAAAATACCCTGAAATTACTCCTTACAGTCCATGCTTCAACCTCATAGTCATTTTACCCTTTCAAACTCAAAGTGTTAAGTGCAGAACTAAAGTAAAAAATATGTCACGACAGAGGAAGTGTGCTGCTCTCTGCATATGTAGAATGATAGTTTGACCTGAAACACAGTGGCTGATTTGGCTTCCACTGGCTGAGAGCTGAGAGTGCTGTAGTACGAAGTAAAACCCTGTAATGATTCTCTGTCAACTTTTCTCTTAACTACTGCAGAGCTGGAGCAAGATGGATTTTCTGCAAACCCATTCTTTCGCTGTCTCGTAGCAGAGGTCCCGGTCGAACACAAGAGCCAAGAAGGTTTCATTAGATTTAAAAACATATTCTCACAAAAATAATAATATGAATAATAATGATAACCACAAAATGTAAACTTATGCATGCACATACTGACTAACAATTTATTAGGAAAGGCCAATTATGGGACAGTGGTCCAGTGCACAAGAGTTTGCAGAAAGATCAGTTAACATTCAAATGAAACATCATTATGGGGGGGGGGGGGGGACGAGCTTGGTGGCCTTGACCCTGGCAGCTAAAACTGAATTTTGTTGTAATATTAAAGGCTGATGATTAATCAAGTTAATGCCCATCTGCAGGTTCACCTTAGACATGTTTACAGTCGAGTTGATACCCGTGGCCTTTGTAGACACTGCGGCAATGTATACGAACAGTTTAGGGAATGGAGAGCTGAATGGGATCAGTGCAATAGTGTTCAGGCTGTATCGTACTGGTGTTAGTTTTGCTGCCTGGGTTTATTGTCATGGCCTCTTTGGCTGATTTTTGTGAAATGTTAAGTGACAGTGTGAGTCTGCTTGCTTTTATGCAGGACATACAACAGTGGGATATGCCTTATACTTTTACACCTACAGCACATGGGAAGGACGAGTGGTCTTTTTGGAGGACATTTATGTCATGCCTGAATTCAGAGGTGAGTCTATGTGTGTTCAGTATCACCACTGGACTGAACAGGTAATTTCTGTGAGAGTTTTTGGGAGCTCATGCTAATCTCTGTTCTGTTTGTGCAGGGATGGGCATCGGAAAGGCGCTGCTTGGGAAAGTGGCCGCAGTATGTATGGCTTCTGAACACCTGCACCACACTGTACCCCATCTTACAGGCACCTTCCTTCACAAGTGCATATAAATGCATTATTGTAGGCTGCACCAGCCAGAGACACATCCCTGTCTGCAAACATAGACAGCAGCCTTTGTGTGGCTCACGGCCAAGATTTGAGAGCCCTGTGGTCGGACGTTCGAGTCCCAGCCTCACCATTACCAGCTATGGCTGGAGCTCCACATGGGTGCGGCAACAAGTAGCGGAAACCTGCGCTGAAGCAATTTATCACCTGCTTAATCACTGTCAGGGCGTTCAGGATCTGCTGCCGGTTGCCCTGGTTGTGTTTATGCATAGTGGCTCTTAAAATTTGCCAGGGGGGAAAAACGGTTAGCACAATACCACACATAACCAAATAAGAAAATGTATTTAATGTTGTATGAATGTACTCCTCGCAATACGCAATAGCCATCATGCTTTTGCAGCATGATATAGCTGACAGTAAGTTTGCCATTTTATTAACCATTACAAGCTGTAAATGTACTTATAATAATCAGTAGGAATCCCCTCAGTTTCTGGCATCGTTTTTTTTTTTTTTTTTTTGAAAGCATCTTTGTTTGCGTCCAAAGGCATGCCCTGCAGTACGAAGAGGTTCAGTGCCACTGCGGCGAGGCGCTCCTTATCAGCTGTTGGAACGTGAAAAACAACTCGTTTCACAGTGGGAAATAGGGGTGTCAACATCAACACGTGTAAACTGTTACACGGATAACAAATCATAACCGTTTAGAAAAATCAATAACCGTGTACAAGTCATTTTTTTCCTCCTCTTCCTCCTCCTAGTTCATTTCTCACCGATACATATAGTTGCCTATTTTTAGGGGTGATAATGTTGCCTGAAAGCTTCAGATAATAACGGTAACTAACTATACATTTAAATGTTCCCACTAGCGCATACGGATGCATGGGGCGCAATGTTGCCTTGATATAAAAAAAAACCCCCCGCAGCCACAGCCAGTGTCGCGCCACTTCAAGAATACGCTGCAGAGGACTTAGAGCGCGGTGCTCATCATCTTCTCCATGCGCAAATGTCGTGCAGCTGAAAACAAAAACTGTTCATGGCTAGTAATTTTAGCCTATATTGTTGCGTGTTGTTGTACGTTATATTGTTGGTTGGTGTTCTGTCGGCTTTTCACGACCTGATCACACAACCTCGCGTCTAAAGAGGAGGAAGAAAACATATTTTTTTCGCCAAGTTTAGTGAATAATTGTGAGAGTCCCCCTCTACTTTTTTAACTTTGTGGATATAAAGGTGAAGTTTTTTCCTCTCACTTCAGCTTACTTTGGCTTCTTTTTGAGTTGCTTTCTCTCCCCAATTCCACATTACTTTTACCATGAGACGTATATTAAAATTCAGATGCAGCTCCCGTTGCGAGAGAGGGATGCAGTTTGCACTTTAAGTAAAAAAAAAAAAGTACAAAAGTGAGCTATAGTTAATACAATGATTAAAAAAGGTTAACCCTTTTTCGGCTTTCACTTGTACGTTTTCTTATCTGTCAAAATGATAGAGGATTTTATTTTCAACTCCTTTTACTTTCTGTGGTTATATAGCGCAACTGCGATAGAAAAAGCTCATAAGTCCCCAACGTGTAACCGGGTACACGTCGGTTAGAAGTCCCGTGTACACGTGTCAAAAAAATTGTAAACGTTGACACCCCTAGTGGTAGACATCTTGGCACCCACTCTGTCTCGATCCCATTGGTTTTTGCCTGAGTGAAATCGCTGCGGATATGTAAGAGTTGAAGACTGGTCTACTTTACTGCATAACTGGCCCCACCTACTTTTTTACCAGCTGGTATTGCTTTCCATCGCTACGATTCTCTCAAGTGTCATTGAAGGAGAACAGCAGCATGTTGCTTTAGTCTCTAGAGCTCGCTGCAGTGTGAAAGCCCCTTTAGAATGGAGTTAAATTTAGCATATTTGCATGGAGTCAGAAAACCTAGATAATATTGAATGAATTGCGTCCTAAGAGCACACAGTAAGATTACAGACATTCCTTCATCCCTTGAATTCATCCTTTTTTTGATGCTTTTGATGTGGGGGAATTCCTGCAGTTGGTGACCCAAATATGAGAGCTTTTTACCCGAGTCCGACGAGGATTCTTGCAGTTTGAGTTGCATGTGGGGAAATTATACTGGATACATTGGCTGCAAATCAAAACAAAACCAGAAAACTCTCGCTCTTCGCTTCACTACTCTTGGAGGTGAGAGAAAGAAGTCAGAAAGGGAAGAGAAGATGTTGGGATCAAACAACCATAAATTAGCAAATAAATTGTTCTTATAAGTGTCTTTAGTTACAGCCACTTACTGGTATTGCCGGCAGGGTCCAGGCAATATATTAAGATCCATATTCTGAAAGAGTGGCTTTGGCAGTGGAGTTGACATCTCAGAATTGCTTGAAATTTGGCAGAATGGTGCCAATACATGTGTGATGGGAAATCCCAGTGTTTGAGCTCACAGTTTTTATTGATATGGCTATAGTGCCACCTGGGAAAAGTCAGGTACCAAATTGAGAATGTTTGAGGAAAAAATACCCATTTTTGAAGGAATATTGTGGATAACTGCTTCAGTGCGCCAAAGAAGTTACGATTAAATCTGATACTGGGATACACAAATTTTTGGTGATCATGTTGGTCATACTTGCAATGACATGAAATCTGTATACAACGGGAATAAATATTTTTACAAATTTAGGCTTTTTTTAATAACTAGACAAGTGCCAAATTCATCTTACCCGTTTCATTTTCAAACATTAAAGGTGAGAAAAATGTTGAGGTATTTAGCCTGGCATTTTTTTGGTTTTTCGCACCCAACTTTGGGAGCAAATAATTTTTTCCTGTTTGTACAATGGATTAGCATTAATAACCAGACACTAGTCAGGATGGGTGGATTGAACCTCCCTTTGGGCTAAACAAAGGACACCAGAAACATCTTTGGCACTATGCTCCATCTTGGAGCAGCGGCTACAGACATTTCGACTAAATGTCCTTTTTGGTTTTTTTTTTTTTGTACTGCATATATATTTCTAGTTTGTCATATTTGTCACAAACTGTAAAATATTAATGCAGTTTTGCTCTAGCAGCATTTTTGTGTGTATGTGCTTGTGACTGTGTAACCACCACCGTCCCTCTTAGCGCATTGTCCCATCTTTTATTGGCAACTAATAACATGATCTGTCTAAGAGGGCAAAGACACCACAGTGAGATATAGAAGGACATTTTATTTACACACCAATAAACATGAAAAGACAAAGACAACAAGGACAGGCACATAGAAGAGGAGAAATTAGAAGTGAGATCAGAGGGAGCCAGATAGAGCGGGACCATTTCCCAAAGTTTCTATAACACCGCAAGGTGATGCTCCTGGCGATGCAGCCCTTTGGTCCACAATCATTAGTGAAGCTTGGGTCACAGACGGCTGTCGCCACATTTGATTTGGCTAATGAGATCACCACTGGTGCATGCAATCCCACTTGGGTCAGATTAGCCAGGTGGCACAGCCCGACACCCAAATCACCAGGGCAGTCAAGCCGCAGGACCCGAACCAGTGGAGGAGACCAAGGACCCCGATCCAGAGGAGGACCCATACGGGGCGAGGTCGGGTACCGCCAGTGACAAAATCATTTCGACAAAAACTCCAATTTGCGTATTTGCAGTGATTTTAAGGGGCCCATAAAAATGTTAACCAAGAAGCTAGATGCTTGAAATTAGCTGAGTTTCCAGCCCTTTCAGGATATTTTAACATGCCAAAGGAAGTTTTATGGCACTCTTTGCCAATGTCTGGATATAATGGGACGAATGTTCAAAAATATATCAGTATGGGGCCGCTGTGACCAATATGTCAGACCTGACAAAACCAGACGTGCCATTGGAGAAGTTTCTTGAAATGGAATATGTGTCTTATATACGTTTCAAAAACACTGATTTTTGTTTTGTCACTATGTTAGTTTTACTAGTAATGCCAATAAGTGGCGCCCCATCATACCACCTCATTCAGATCTCGCAAAACCAGACATGGCACAGAGAAATCTCTTGAAATGAAATATGTGCAATGTACACATAGCGAAAACACTGATTTTGCTTTGGCAGTTGGCTGGTTACACTAATTTCAGAGATGGGTGGTGCCCATAGAGGCACTGGTGCAAGATAAATTTTAATGTTTCAAACAGAGGTAAGCAACATATTATTTTGGTACATTTGGATATATAGATATATATTGGAACAATAACTATGACAGAGAAATTCAAGAGAGTTGAGTTTGTTGGTTGTGGTTTATGTAAAAATTCAGTCAATTCTAGACACCAGTAGGGATGACAATTAACATTTTGCAGTCACTTAATACTTCTGAATACAAGCCTTTTCCCTGCTATCCCTTCAGGTTTCATTTTTAATTTTGGTCATTTCCATCGAAACATTAATAAAGTATTTCACATGGTGGTATATTCAATTTTTCTATTATTGTATTGTTTATATATAATTTGTTTTTTTTATTGTTTCAGCACTGCCAGTGAAAGGTGCCAGTAATTTTTGAGCCCACTGTACATGAATGACTGTCTATCAAAAATTGCATTGTGTAAACATTTTGCTAAAGGACCAGTTGTTATGTCTGCAATTTAGCCACAATATCAATATCAAGGTATTTGGTCAAAATATTGTGATTATTGATTTTGTACATATTCCCTAGCCCAAAAACAGGTGTACGGGGAGCAGTTGGGCCACAGTCATTTATCACATACGGTGTGGGGGTAAAAATACTTCCTCACTAGGTGTTCTTGGTGTTTATTGCTCAGGTTTTCTGGGAAACAGCTAATTCCTACATCCTTACTCCTTTAACTGACTGGAATACCACCTTAATGATGATCGCTGCCGGGTAATTATGTGCTTTGTCACTGAGAAAGACTCTGTTAATGGAAGCGTTACCGCGTACGTGCAGTTTCACTGAGAATGACTCTGTTAATGAAAGACCGCGTATGTGCTGTTTCAATGAGAATAACTCTCTTAATGAAAGCGCTACTGCATGTGCACCATGTAACTAGGCCTTGGTGATTGTGCAGGTGTGTAAGGAGCAGCAGTGTCAGCGTCTGCAGTTCAGTGTGCTGAACTGGAACACTCCGGCCCGGGATTTCTTCTTCTCCAAAGGCGCCCGGGATGTCACCGCCTGCGAGGGCTGGCACTGCCTCAGATTTGCCGGGGAGGCGCTGGACAAACTGGCAGAAGAGGCGTCCAAATAATAAACCTCTAGAGGTATACTTAGATTGATTTGAATCAGATGCACAAACCCCCCGACCATAGCAGTGCTCCAAGCTAGATGTACTACTACTATACAAGCCGTAGCTAGCGCAAGTATAGTTTTTCCACAATAGTTAGCTCAAAATGACTCATTATTATGGTTCAAGACCAGTGTTGTATGTGATGTTTCTATACTTGTTCTGCGACGTAGTAAAAAATACACAGGCGACAGTAATGTTAGCTATCGAAAACCAGCCTTTACAAGTTACCTGCTCATAGATAACTACTTGCAAGCCACATTGGTTTGGAATTGCCTCCCACGCCATTTATGTGGGAAAATTATTCTAAAATCCCACTTTGCACTACTTGAAAGGGTTATTTTCCTGACACGTGAAGTTATTTGCATTGGTTGACTGTTGGACTTTGTGTATTCACATTGCTTCCATGTTAAGTTGCACAGCTAGTTGGCTTGTTGTTGGAACGTCACATTATTCTCTAGCAAGCTAAATTTGCTAACCACTGACATTAACCTATCCAACAGGAAATGGGCAAATTCCATGTCGCTTTTAATCCTCTCCACCTCCTTTATTTTTTTGCAAGTGAGTCAAAGCTAGCCCAGATTTGCTGTCATCTTGGAACATGTTTTTCTGCTTTTTTAATGTTGCAATATTTCCCTTTTTTGTGTGCAGTGTCAGTCATTTTCATAGCTTTCTCTTGGGAACTTGGGTTGCCTGCAGGCTGTAATTGGTTGAGGGCAATACACCCACAGCCTGATGTTTAACTGAAATACCAGCAAAATACCTACTCTAAGCTTAAAAAACAAAATGCCGGCAGAGGGAAGGGTCTCTGGCGATACAGGCACATTTCTAGTGGGTTGAAAGTGATGATTGAGGGGGTTCATTTTTCTATGTACATTTTTTAAAATTCTTTTTGGACAGTTTTACTCAGTATACCTTTAAGTCACACATTGTGCTCATTGCACTATAGGCAAAAAAGTAGAGGTAACAGACCAATAAGATTAATTTGCCAACTTAATGACTAACAGGTAACTTGGTTAACTGCTGTATACACAATAATTGGCTATTTTTTCCTGATACTTCAACACAAAACTGGTGGGTCTCATTATCACTGGCATTGTTGTTGCATTCTTCATTATCTTCTTCATGATTGGGAATGAAGGCCAGGTGTTCATACCAAATAAGAGCCTGCTGATTGACCTCAGTCAGACTCAGTTCTTCATGCATAGTGAAATCAACTGTTTGAAATTTAATCCAGTGAGTACTACATGCCCATAGAAGATATATTTTTCATTGCATACATAGGCAATTCTGGCATGATGTGATTTAAATCTAAATAGTAAAGAGAGTTTGCGCTCTTAGATACTCAGCTGTCCAGGATTGAGACAGGTGCGTGAAGCTGAATGAAAATATGCAAAATGAAAAAAGTAGCCCGCACACTGCTACAAAAAGGAAAGAGGCACAAAAATGCAAAAAATGGCTATAAAAAACCCATGTGAAAAAAGTGACTAAAATAAAAAGTGCTCAAAACAAAAAGGACGTTTCGGCTTAAACAGCCATCTTCAGCCTTGCCAACTGGTGTTACCACAATGCTTTAACAAGCAACACACAGTGGCAGCAAACCATAGCAGCAGGTGTCGATCGTTGAATCAATTAATAGACAATCAGGATCAATTAGACCACTTAGCCAAATAAATCATATGCAGTGACATGTTAAGAAACATTACCTGCTCAAAGTAACCATATGCACTGACCAGAAGATTGTACTTTGCACATCAAAAAAAAAGGGGCAGACGTGGCGCTAAGAGCAAATCCCAGGCCCCAACAACGGGGGAGGGATCGAAACAGGACTTAATCTTCAATCTGACTGACCATACCCTGTCTGATCCTGAACTCTGCACGTTGAATAAGGGTCTGTCTTATGTTCCATTTACTCCTGCCAACCCTTTCCGTACAAAGGTAGAAATGTTTAAGTTTTTTCGTTCTATGAAGCTTAAATACTTCTATAACAAAGATAATGTGCAGGTCTGTACACCTTCCCAGTCATTTCTTCAACAAGCCCCATTACGTGTTAAGAGCACTTTTTGTCCCCCTGTCACTAATGTTTGCTTAGATACATTCTGTAAATTAGTGGAAAGGGATATTGATGAATTGTTCACAATTGCACAGAGAAATATCAATGTGGGTGAAAGGAGAATACTTACAGCTTTGGGAAGTATGAGGAATGTCATTTGTAAACCTGCTGATAAGGGAGGTGGTTTAGTACTTATGGACAAGAAATCTTATGATGAGGAGATTCTTTCACAGCTTGCCGATACATCCTATTATGTTAGATTAGATGGCAATCCCATTGTTGTATTCAAACAAGAGATTGACAATTTCCTTCATGATTCCTTTACAGAGGGTTATATAACCCAGTCTGAGTTGAAGTTTCTGACTAAGGATTGTCCTATAATACCAGTTATATATGCCTTACCTAAGGTACATAAGTCTTTGGAGAGACCTCCTGGCAGGCCTATTGTGGCTAGTAATGACAGTTTACTGGAACCCCTGTCCATTTTTCTTGATAGATGTTTGCGCCCCCTGGTGGTACAACTTCCATCGTATCTAAGAGATACGGGAGATTTTCTTAAGTGTCTTGCCAATGTTAAGATTCAAACTGCTTCGCAAGTATATGTTGTCACCATGGATGTGGCCTCATTGTACTCCAATATACCTTTTGTTGAGGGCCTTGAGGCCCTTCGACATTATCTGGATCTTAGACCCTCTCTTGATCCACCCACTGAGTTTTTGATGTCAATGGCGGAGTTTGTCCTAACAAAAAATTTTTTTCTTTTTGAAGATCAGTTCTACCTGCAGTGTCATGGTGTTGCTATGGGGTCTAGTTTTGGCCCTGACTTTGCTAATCTATTTATGGGTTTTTTAGAACATAAATTTGTGCGACAAAACAATCCTTTTTCTAAATATGTCTTATTATACAAACGGTACATTGATGATTGTTTTCTATTGTGGCAGGGCCCATTGGATATTCTTCTTGAATATGTATCATATCTGAATAATATGTCTCCTACCATCAAATTTAGTGTGGAATACAGCACCCATGTAGTTTCTTTTTTGGACACTAGGGTGCGCATTCAAAATAATCAGATTTCCACTACCTTATACACCAAACCTACAGATAAGAACAGTATCCTTCATGCTTCGAGTTTTCATCCTGCTTCTTTAAAGAAAGGTCTCCCATTTTCCCAATTTTTAAGACTTAAACGTATTTGTTCCACACCACAGGATTTTGAATTAGAGGCTAATAAAATGTATGCAAATTTTAAAGAGAGGGCATATCCTTTAAAATGGCTTGATCAGGCCTTGGAAAAAGTTCGTAATATGGATGTCGATGCATCCGTCAATCGTGACTCCATGAGAAAACATTCATGTGTTTGTATTACCACCTATTCTCCTCTAAGTAAAGATATTAAGGATATTATTAGGAAACATTGGCATGTGTTATCAGTTGATCCTGTTTGCAACATACTATTCTCTGATCCACCTCTCTTTTCTCATTCTAGAGCAAGAAATGTAAGAGACTATCTTGTACGAGCTGATACTGCTGCTCGATCCACTCTTGTCCAGAGACGCTTGGATGGGATGTTTGGCTTCTTCCCTTGTAACAACTGTGCGGCATGTGAGAATTCAAAGGCAACACATACTTTTACTAGTTATGTTACTTCTAAGTCATATGATATCAGTCAATGTCTCACATGTACATCTATTGGGGTTATTTACCTTTTATCATGCCCTTGTGGGCTGCAGTATATAGGCAAGACCATCAGGTCTGCTAGGACACGGGTTATTGAACACAAGAGTGCAATTCGTAGGAAAGACATGAAGTCATCTGTTGCTAAACATTTTCATGAAGCCAAGCATCCTGTATCTAAGCTCTCATTTTGTGTAATACAGCAATTTTCTAAAACACGTAGAGGTGGTGATATTAATCAGAGATTACTTAAATCTGAATGTAAATGGATCTATTATCTGAAAACTCTACATCCAGAGGGTCTTAATGAAGAATTGTCTCTCTCATGCTTTTTGTAACACAGTTCCTCCCTCTGGCCCTCTCTCTCTAGGGTTTTTACTCTACAGTCTATGAGTGTGGAACTTTAATTGTGGTACTTGACTCTATGCATATTACTTTGTAGATGTAATTTTTGATGTGCAAAGTACAATCTTCTGGTCAGTGCATATGGTTACTTTGAGCAGGTAATGTTTCTTAACATGTCACTGCATATGATTTATTTGGCTAAGTGGTCTAATTGATCCTGATTGTCTATTAATTGATTCAACGATCGACACCTGCTGCTATGGTTTGCTGCCACTGTGTGTTGCTTGTTAAAGCATTGTGGTAACACCAGTTGGCAAGGCTGAAGATGGCTTTTTAAGCCGAAACGTTCTTTTTGTTTTGAGCACTTTTTATTTTAGTCACTTTTTTCACATGGGTTTTTTATAGCCATTTTTTGCATTTTTGTGCCTCTTTCCTTTTTGTAGCAGTGTGCGGGCTACTTTTTTCATTTTGCATGATGTGATTTAAGAAATTCAGTATTCGCAGTTTAAGCTCCGAGTTTGGATAATTAACATCTTGTTAAAATACTGAGATTGCCATTGTGGTAGCAGCAAAAACCAGCATACACAGGGGTCCCCCAGGACCGAGTTTGAGAACCACTGGTTTAGGCTATGGCACACACAGGCGTAGCAGGCAGCGCTTCAGGCTATGGCACACACAGGCGTCGCAGGCAGCGCTTCAGGCTATGGCACACACAGGCGTAGCAGTCAGTGCTTTAGGCTATGGCAGACACAGGCGTAGCAGGCAGCGCTTCAGGCTATGGCACACACAGGCATAGCAGTCAGTGCTTTAGGCTATGGCACACACAGGCGTAGCAGGCAGCGCTTCAGGCTATGGCACACACAGGCGTAGCAGTCAGTGCTTTAGGCTATGGCACACACAGGCGTAGCAGGCAGCGCTTCAGGCTATGGCACACACAGGCATAGCAGTCAGTGCTTTAGGCTTTGGCACACAGAGGCGTAGCAGGCAGCGCTTCAGGCTATGGCACACACAGGCGTAGCAGTCAGTGCTTTAGGCTATGGCACACACAGGCGTAGCAGTCAGTGCTTTAGGCTGACTTCTACCTTGTTTTGATTCTGCATTCTAGTACTGAAAGTTTGAAAGGATACAAGGAAGTGAGGTTTAAGTGCGGACAGTCAGCTTTGATTCCAGGGTGTTTTCGTCCACATCGGATGAACTGTTTGCAGAAATGACAGTGATTTTTTTACAACAATCCTCCTCATTTTTGCTCTGTTGCTTGGTCTTGTGTATTTACAGGAGCCTATCGAATTTGAAGGCACTCGGATTTCCAGTGTGGCCGCCACAGCTGCCATCTTCAGTTTTGTATTCCGCAGGATAGCTTGAAAACACCTTTGTCAAACAATTTATAACAATTACAATTTATAACAATTTATATTCGTTCCAAGCAATCCAGGGGCTGAGGTGTAACGCCCATTTTGCGGGGCTATTTTTTTTTTTTTATCAAGATGAAGGGGAGCCCCTTGCCCTTCAGCCCCTAAATCAATGGAGGTCAGTGTTCTCAGAAAGACTGTGTGTGTGTGTGTATGTGTATGTATGTATATATATAAATAAATTAATGCAAGTGATTTGAGTGCTCCAGTCTCGTCCTTTTGCCCAGTGATTTTTAACCCTGGTGCGCCGAAGCCAAATATGGCTATTTATGCGTTACCCTATTTAATGCTTTCTATTTCAAGATTTAAGCTTCATAGAGAGTGGGAATATGGCTAAACTAAGACAATAAACTTGCAGCATTTAGTATTCCAACATATTTCAGATTATTTTCATGATTTTGGTAGAGGAAAATGGCTGCAAACATAAAAAAACTTGAAAATTCTGCATTGAAATTATTAAAAAATAATACTAAGGATTGAAAAATGGCTGGGGGTTAAAACAATAAGACCAGCTCTCCAGGTGGCTCCCCAAACACTCACAGCCCGCAAAACTCTGCTCTGTCAAATCATAAAATAATCATATTTTTTACACAAATCAACTTTTGACTCATTACATCATTAATTCATATTGAAATTAATGGTTCAATTTAGCATGAGTTTATCACTTAAGGCGCAGCTTGACATTAGTGGTCATCGGTAACCTCCAAACCCACAACATGCCTTTTCTCCATGATGAAGTTCAGAGTTTTGCCCATTTTTTGCCAATTCACTCAGGCGGAAAGCTTTCTCTTTATTCCCATTATCCCATTATTCCCATTATCCAAGCGAAACGCAAGCTTGTAACAAAGCTTTTCTCACCCTCTAAGGAGCAAGTATAACACTTAACACAGTAATGATTATTTGCATTTTAAATGAGTGAAAGTCTAAGGCATTCTATTTCGTCGATTGTGGTATAAATTCTAAAACAGATCGCCACCTTAAGCAAAATGCCAGCACATTGCAGTATTGACTACTCTTCCTACCCATTGTGACAAACCAACGCTGTGATCACGGTGTTGAACTGAAAAGAAGAAATAGCTGGCTAGTTAGCTAGCTGGCTTGAGGTAAGATGGAGCTACACCATACAAAGACAGTTCAACTTACACTTCAAGTCTCCATAATTGAATTTTTCCTCCAGTCTGTTCCATTTAGAATAATTGACATTTTCCATCTCAGAATCATATTTCCATCCGCTCAACACTCCAGGGCCGGTTCTGGAGGTCGGTCTTTCCATGCAATCACGTGATTAACAGCTGCACAAAGTTAAGAGAATACAACCTAACGTCCATTACGCAACTGTTTAAATACATTTTTGAGGGTCCAAACAATGTCTTTCAATTACTGAGAAAAGCTTACACTGTCTGGAATTGGATAAAAATCGTGTCAATCAATAGGTAATTGCCCATGTGAAACTCTCCCAGTGTGTACTATAGCTTTGCTGTTACGTAGATACCATTGAATAACCATTTAAGTGATTGCATTGCCGTGAGAGCTTGTATGAGGCTTTACAAGACAGCTGAATTGTTTGACAGATGAACCAATGCGTAAATCCACAGTAGAAAATTACACATTTTTAATATCTGATGACTGTAATTGATAGTAGAATTACATAGCGTTAATATCATGGCAAATTTTTGCTTCAGAAAACAGACGTTTACAACGTAAACTACTTAATAGAGATACCATAGGCTCACTATAGCTGAAGTAGTTCGTATAGAGGACAATGATTTTTTTTTTTTTTTTCATTTTTTAATTTGGCATCTCCAATCCCACCCGAATCCGTAATGCCCAATTTGCGAACTATGTATAAGGCTTGCTCAGGTGCGACACTCAGTTGCCAGGTCAGGAGAGAGAGACGGTTGGCGCCTGTTAGCCCTTGCATCTTTATACTGATTGGTTTAAACTTTTTCAAGTTAAGAATAAGGGTGGAGGATACTCAAACATGAGCAAGCTGAGAATCTCAATGACAAGCGCCTGGCTGGCCAACAGGAGGCGCTTGACCAATGAGCAAAGCAACCATTGTTAATATCCCTTCCCAGAAGCCCCTTCCCAATTTGCATTCAGCCAATAGTGCGTTGCTCTGAATAAGCTGCCGACCGCTGCCAGTTGGTATGACTAGGGATCGAACCCGCGCCGTGACAGTCGCTACTGCGACGCAAATGCGGTGCCTTAACCAAGTGAGCTAACCCGGCAGCTTCAGAGGTCAGATGTTTGAACTGCTGGATAGATAATAAAGGCAAGTGTCTTGAAAAATTTGCTCATCAGGCTTAGCTGAGGATTTTCATGTAAATCCTGGGAAACGGGGATGGAAAATAACTCATCCATATTCGAAACCGTGTTCATGCCTGACTTGCTGGTGATTATTCAATAACTGATCTGGGAGTGCTATCTAGTGATAAAACTGTGTAACTGCGTGCATAAATAGAGCAGCTCCATGTCCGCAGGAGTCTTCATCTGCACAAGGGGTTAATATTTGGATGCTTGATGCTCTCCCAAGGCCTGTACAGCCGCCATCCACAGTTCAGGCTTGCTTTGAGGACTTTTGAGGTCTTCTCTTCAGCATGTAAAATGTGTGTTTGAGTGGATTGCGATCTGGTGATTAACTCAGCCAAGAGAGCCACAATAACAAAGAAATGTCACTGTCCAGAGAATTAGGGTGCTCACTGCACATCAGTGTTTACACCCCCTGATTTCACTACTTTCTTCTACACAACTACCGTCACACCAACTGGTTGTGTGAACCATAAAGGAGTGGTTTCCAAACCTGGTCCTGGGGAACGCCCCTGTAATGCTCTGGTTTTTGTTCCAACCACAATTACTGAATTAATAGGACTTACATGCTGTAAACTGTATCATTGTAGGCAGATTTTGAATTCATTGATTAGGAAAGAAGGTTAAATTCAGTTTGAGATGAAAAAATTGCCATTATGCTCAAATCTGACAGGGCGGCCACGCCTCGCTAACATCAGCTGATAAGACACGTCACTCGTAACATCGGTGACTCTTCTGAAGAAGACGGGAGTATCCCGTCGAAACATGTCAAGGTAGGATAAAACCTTATCTGTTTGAAAAATAAGAAAGTCAACGTAAAATTAGTTACGACAAACGGTATGAACCTTTTTGGATTATTTTTAAGGTAATTTACTCAGTTTTGGTGATTTTTGTTGACTGGCTGGAAGAAAATGGAATTGATTCTCTCTGCAGTGTACTCCATACACACACTTATTCAGTCTAATATTATTATAACAGCAAATATACATTCTGTGGAATTATTTTCTGATCATACTCCGGCAATCACGCAACCAACAGCTGTTTGTTCATTATCTTGATTTTATTACAAACAGAAAAAGAGACCCATCGTAGACGCTTCACTGTCACTTGATTGTTCTACACCACAAAGCTCACAGTGACTGATATCAAGAAATAAAAATTGAATAGGAAGGACTTGACCGAGAGAAAAAAAGTGCTCTAGTTTGGGGAGACAAACATACAGAAAGTACTGTGCTGCCAAATTCCTTCAGGCAGTTGGCTTGAAAAGGGCCTCTGAATGCCTGGGAAGAAAAATTAAATACAGAATGGTGTTTTCGTTCAATACAGTCTTGGTTGAGTATAATTCTCATTGGGAATGAAACATTTGGTAAATTCTGCTGTGAAATACTGGTGGGCATAGAAATAAAATGTAAAATCATTCTCCCTGAATTACATTGTCTCAGTCTTTCCTCTGGCTATATGTGAATACCTTATCATTAAAACGTATTTAATCTGGACAGAAAAATGTTTTTAACATGGTGCAAACATAGCTGGTCACTGTTAGATATTCATGGAGTAAAAACCATTTCATTCTCCAAGCTATTAATTCACAAGATCCACACTAAAGATCCTGAAAGCACTCTTACATTGAATTCATTTACTTGGAGAATTTCTTTCAGACATTCATGTCAATACTAGTACTCTACCACCTGGCAGAATTTTTAAGCCAACAAGGACAAAGTTAACAGCATCAGCAAAAAAAAAAAAAAAAAAAAGAATTTAAATTGTAATAAAAATGTAGAAAATACAAGTAAGCACAACAAACCAGGCTTAAATAAGCAAAGAATGTCACAGAATTCAAATGCAGATTAATAATCTGAGCTGATGACATCAAAGAGAGGGAGAGGAGTGCAACCTGTGGGACCAGCGGTCTGGAGGACTATTCGAAGGCTGAAGCAGAACACATAATGGACAGATGTTTAAGAGACCGACAGCAGTTTGAAGTGAAGAGTGTTATAAAGCAGCATCTTGCGGTAAGTAAAACTTTATGTACAGAGTCACAGACTGCCCAGTCGCCAGGAAAAAACGCCTCAGTCTTCACTCAGTCTCAAGCATTAGGGCCTGGTCTCAGAGGTTTATCTATAAACCTCAGCATCAAATCTGCATAAAACTACACTGCTGCAAGCAAGCAAACACCATCACCCTTATGTGCAATTACATTTTTATCAGGGATGAAACAAACAATGAAAAGATTGACTACTTATGGGAATTTTGCAGAGATTAATCATGAATTTCATTTTAAAGATGACCTAATGAAAGAACATTAATTAAAAAGTGACGGATGAATCTCATGCCTTGAGGAATAATCTTCCTAAGTACCATTTTCGACATCTGGATTGATTTCCCACTTTTGTTATTAATAGATTGAGCATATTTTGTGAAATAATGAACAAGGTTGACCTGTACATTGGCGACCTACATCATTTGTGTAGAATTTTATCGCTTAATTCTGTCATTAAATGCAAATGACATTGTGGTAGGCTCCTCTGAACTGAAAATTTCCACTGGAAATCCCAATGGACAAAGCACCCATCTCAACTGTCTTTGGGTAAATAAGAATCAATTATAGTGCTTTGGGGTGATGGCCCAGTCTTTCACACTAGATTGTGTGCATCAAGCTCGAAAACAGGAAGAAAATAAAACCAATATGCTTATGAGTATTGACGTCACAACATTCCACAGGCACTCTGTAGATACCTTCGGGTGGAGAACAAATAACAATTGACGCCTAGTGTGCCAAGATGAAATCTGATTGAGAGGCCCAGACTGCTTGAAAGAGGTCGGAAGGTGCCAGACAATCGAAGTTAACAGGTAATCTTTGACTGCCGCAATTTCCATGTTTCAGCATACTTTCCCGTCCAGTGGTTTGTATTCCTAGTCCTTATGTGCCGCATTCCGCTTTCATCTCCGCAACAAATTCGCAAAGGCATGAAATAAACGGTTGCTTAAACTAATCGAGTCAAAAAATAAAAACAATTGGATCATCACCACGGCCCCAGATTGTGAGCGATCGTGCACAGATGATAACTCGCAGTAAAACATAATTCTCCTTATTGTAATAGGATTTGGCGGCACAGGAACGCATATAATCAGGCTAAAACTGAAATGTTTTGCAAGAGCAAGGGAAGAGTCTTTCGTGAGCCTCAGGTCGCCAGTATCCGGTAAACGCTGCATAACTGCCTGTACAATACTTCCCTGGAGAACTCACGAATTGCGCACGCTCGGGAGCCAAATTGCGATGATCAGGATTGAGAGAGATGGGTGTTCAGTGCGGACCACCTGGGTTAGTTTATCTGGGGATTTTTTCCATTAGAGTCCATTTTACTATCTTTTGGGTGACACAAATGTATCGTGAGTCCTGCTTATCTGCGATGACTGGCAAAAAGGCTGACCACACAAAACTTGAGTTGTCACACTAAGGCGGATGCAGCCAGACACTGGAAAACAAGGTTCTGAATGAATTCCGCCCATCTTCCGTCACTCTCCGCGTTATCATACATGGGGAAGCAGTGCTAATCAATCAGCAATTCATACAGAATGTGAATATGCATTGGATTATCCATAAGCACACGTCACCTATATATGGTATTTTGTTTTTTTTTCCTCCTCATAAAAAGTTATCTTTCACTTCTAGCATGCAAGAAACATGAAAAGAAATGTGTCTGAAAGTGATTCTCAAAAGCAGACAGCACAGTCAGGAAAAAAAGCAATCTTATTTCTTTAGGATACAACTGTTCTAAGTAGTGATTTCAAAGTTAATCAAGGAGAATCCCAATATGCATTTTTTTGGAGTGATAGCTTCCTGGTTTGCAACAGATTGTGAAATGTGTCACTGAATTTTGCACAATATCAGGAGTGACAATAAGCTTTACTGTTTGTACAGTATGGAAGCAGTGTTCTCACTGCGGCTGTGTGTGTGTGTATGTGTGTGTGTGTGTGTGTGTGTGTCTATGATCCAGTAAATGTACATTTCAAGATTTGTTGGGCATGTTTGGAGGAATAGTTAACAATCTAATATATTTTACAGGTATAAGCAGGTCCTGGAATGATTTCTGTTTTGCCTATTTTTACAGGTACCCTCAAATACCTTCAAATAGACTACTTCCATGAACAAAAGGATATGGGACTTCCAATCCAGTAAAGCTCTGGTAAGTAGAAGTGGTGAGAGTACCATAGAATATCATTGGTTGCAGGATTGTACTTAAGGTTAAAATGTTAGCTATGATACAATGAAAGGCTTGTCATGTCAGAGTGAGACAAAGTTTTGAAGGACTACATTGATGCATGCAAACAGTGTTCATGTAAACCATTTCTCACATATTAATGCATATGCATGTGCCTGGAATCTCTTCCCCCTAAGTTGAAAGTGATGAAGCAAGCCATGTAGGCTGCCATCTTTAATTATGTAAGCATTACATCTGAACAGCGACTGATCTCTCTGTCTATGCAGAACCTAGAGTGGGTTTCCTGATGGATTTGAGTACCGGTCTCAGGCCGCTGCAGGAGAACCAACGGTCTACATTAAGCTGGAATCTGCCAGCAGCTGCCCAGACCTACAGTACAGTGAGATGGTGTAAAAGGGTTTTTATGTTAGCGCAATGACGGCGAGGCTGGCGGTTTGGTTGTTTTTCTTTGTGTGTGCATGAGTGTTCATGACAGGTTTTTTTTTTTTTTGTCGTCGTCGTTGAGGAAACTGGACTCAGTCATCAATGCAGATCACCTCTCCGCTCCGCTGTTCCCTTCTTTCCAGGTAAAATTCTCCCTCCCTCTCCTTCTTCATTCCCATGGGGTTCCCGTTCAGCACTGCGAGAGAGTATCAGAGTCAGACTGACAGAATTACGAACGAAATAACACTGATGTCTGGGATTATTTGGTCAGTTTTATGGGGTAAAGCTGTCATGTGAGTAACTGAAGTAGATCTCTGTATGACGGACCTGGACAGTCAACATCTGGAAACTTTCTTGGTCTACACTTACTTCCTTTGCGGTCAGCAACTGCATAACTATTCTAGTAGCAGAAGAAAAGACCAAATGCACTTGCAGCAAAGCAGTCAGCCAAGATGGAGGTGGAGCTTTGTTATTGCAACCTGTGTAAACTGGGCACGAGAGTTTGGAAGATATGCTGGTATTTTGTTGCTAAGTTGTTAGGATACTTTTACATTACCTAATGTTGTGTACATAGGTAACATTAGTTTGCACACTTGCCTGGATGATATACAGCCTTGCTACTCAATCATCTTTCAAGTATCAAGCACATTTACAATAACCTTTAGAAGGCATGGCATTTGAGAAAAATGTAAATATTTAATGTTTACTTTTTCTTGTCACTAGTGTTCCTTACTTTGCAAAAAGACATACTGGAGCTCCTGTGTCTCTGTAGACAACATGGCTTATTGAACTGAGTGTAATGTATGAGCTCGGTGGGAGGGGTTACTGAAGAGAGAAAGGCATCAGAGAGGGAGGGGTTCATAATCAAAATCTTTCTCTCTCAAATTGAGCAATTGTCATAATACTCATAAACCACATAGTGCAATCGAATGGGAACACAATCACTGCATATCCCAGGACTATCTTCTTCCGCCTTGTGAGGAGAGCAGTCGCACCCTATCTCTGCTCCTGCCTGTGTCTTCTTTCTTTGTCCTGTTTTGTCCTGTTACTCCCTCTTTTTTCCTTTTAACAACATTCCCTTATCCCTCCTCTGAACCGCCAGAACATTCTGCCCCTGATAAGGACTTCTGGCCTCTACATTCCAACCACCATCCCCCCCCCCCCCTCCCCACAGGCTGCCTCTGCATTTTTCATTAACCCCTTCTTCCCCCACCTCTCATACCCCCCCATTCCCACGAAAAAATTCCTACGCGTTTCCAGCGTATCGTGTTATAAACCTGATGGGTATTATTATGTCTGATGTCATCAATATGTGTTTTTTTTTTCTGTGTTAACTGCAACTTTAATTTTCGAAGAAGAAAGCTGAGTTGGCGGCGCAACGCGTGTTGCAGCGGCCTGAAACACTCTCTATCCAAACGTAATCTAGTTGTTATTCTGTAACGATGACAATAAATTCATCTGAACCTGAATCCGAATGATTGGTGGCGCCTCTGTCTGTAGGTCTATCTGGAGTTGCAAGGCACGCAATTACTCCGATCTCCTCCAAACTTTTCCAAAAGAAGGCACATGAGTCTGGCATAAGTTTGGTTACACCAAAAACCTCTAGAATTTACTGGAATTTAAGACGACATCATTTTTAGGAAATTTAAATAGGGCTACCAAAACTGATTGCCAAATTCTAACATCCAAGGAAAATGCATTTGCGGGAGTTTTAGGAAGATGTATCTGGCTAGCAAACTGTATGCTGTGGCAAAAAAGAACTCCTCGCAATGCTATGTGCTGTAGTTAATTAACTATACTGCACGGCTGTACCAACAAAAGCCCCTTGAAGGACTACAGACAACAGGAGTGATACAAATGATGTGCACAGCAGACCACTTGTGATATTTCCTTTAATTTGCAAGCTTACATTATACATTAATAATAACATAAACTATATATAAAAAGAATAATGTAAAAAAATATACAAAAAAGGGTTTGTCGTATGGTGTCAGGGTTAGAACGGAGACACTGACTGGATTGTGTTCACACATGGGTACACAACGCACAAACAGGTCCTCAAACATCAGCTAAATTACAGGGCTATGCTACCTGGAATTTGCAAGTTGGAGTGAATCAATCTCAGTAACGTACCTTTTAAAATCTAAATGGCAGTGCCAGACTGTATAGCAGGCAACATCAGCATTAGAGACATTGAGGTATATGATACTGAAGTGACATGAGAACTAGAGCAGTGTTAGTTGGCAGATATGAACTAAAAACAGACACAGACAGGATAAAAAGGGCATTTGTCTCATTTGAGTGATTCTGGTTCTAATTTCATTATCACAGAGTGCTCATTAGTACTGACGCTGATATTTTTAATATTTGACGTCATTATTCTTGCTGGTAGGCTATTGTTTGATGGCTAATGCGCTTTTCACTTATAAGCAGTGGTTCTCAAACTCGGTCCTGGTGCCCCACTGTGTATGATGGTTTCTGTTCCAACCACAATTGCAATCTTAGGATTTTAACAAGCTGTCGATGTTGTCCATGTTTACAGCAGTTATTTACCATCTTAAGCCACACTTTAATGGACATGTCTGCTGTGCCATGAAGATAAAAACCCTCAAACATATTGGGCTTATTTGTCTAAATTGTGAGGATTTTCGTGTAATAACATTTCTAAACAGACCAAATTAGACTCAGAGAAAATCAGTCAGCTCCAAATTAGGTTGCTGAAAACAGGTAGTTTGAGTTCTTTCAAAATAATTTGCCTGAACTTAATAAAATAAATGTGAAATGAAACAGGTGTGACTCTGCTGTTAGCCAAATAAATTTTTAGTTTTTGCAACCATGCGTCAACAGTTCCATCAATGAGGAACCTATTAATTGTTTACAGTAATTACATGATTAGTCCAAATGTGGCGTAAGAGGATAAATAACTGCCCTAAATATAAATGCACCAAAATTAAGACAAATCAACAGCTTGTTAAAATCCTAGCATTGCAATTGTGTTTGGAACAAAAACCTGCATAGACAGCGGGGCACCATGACCGAGTTTGAGAACCACTGTCTTATAGAGCAAGGACATACAAATCTGTTCACCCTGAAACCATCGAGCCTTTGGTCCATTTCAAATGAGAATCACTTTCCAAAAGAACTGTATGTTGTACAACGTACTACAGTCACCTCTAAAACCATGGCAGTCAAAAGCAGCCTCATTTTTTAAATGTTTTTGTGTATGCATTTAATCCTTAAATCTGAACATACATGGAAACTGATGCCCAAATAGGTTTATAAAACGAAAAAGATGTAAAAACAAGCTAATACACACACATTTATTAAGACGTGACAATAGTTTTCCTTCACCCTCCCACTGATCTCGCATAAGAATAACCAAGATATGTGAACTTCCACCACTCATTAAACTAAACTATCATTCTGGCTGCAGTTTCAGACGCTCCAACTTCACAATGACAACAGAAATATTGGGCACGTACAGGACTTCAGTAGGGTGTAACATGACTGTCATAATGGGCTCATAACAGCTCAAAATCAGAGATTACCCAGCAGAGAGGACCACTGAGGATTTGTATGGAGCAGTTGTCGCCAGGTAGACAGAGATATCAACACACCAATTCCATTTGCTGGCCTGAACACAACATGCTGTAACATCTGCAACAATAGACCTGGTGTGAGGCAAGCCAGTTTGTCTTGGGTTTTGTTTTCCCAGTAAAATCAGCTACATACTTACAGTACATTTTAGAAACTAGTGCAGTGTGTAAACTATAAAATCAGTTGCTATAACTGCAGTTCACCCCATAAAACCTATGGGCCCATATATGGGTCTATCAAATGAAGCTGCTTTACTCTGTGTGCTGTGTGACTTCAGACCAATTTGAATTCTAGAGGAGATCCCAAGGTTTCCTATGATCCAAAATATGTCCTGTTCAATTACAGGGAAATGTGCATGAAATGATGTACAAGATGTAGATATTTTCCATTTGATGTAATGCTGTGGCAATAAAAAACATGGTATCCTGGTTTTGAATATTTCTCTCAATATAAGTGCGATTTAGCTTCAGTGAAACTACAGAATATGTATGTGATATTGTCCTGAAGAATTAAAAAAATCATGTTCTGACTTTGAACCTTTTAACAGCAGAAAAAACTTAGAGTTAAGGGGTTACTAGGAGAATGCCAGAATGATGGCCGACCCGGCAGCTGGTCAGGACCAGGCCAGTAAACTCTAAAGACCAACACCCCCATGAATCATTCTGCTTTCCCACCCAAATATCCATTAACTATTGTCTCTCAAAGTCCTACCAAACAAAGCTTTGTCCGTGGGAAATACTGGGACCAATTACAAACATACATTTAAAAAGGCTTTGAGAAACACCAGGAAAACAGAGCGAAATCCCAGCCGCCCAATGCGTCCTGACTGAGCCTCACACACAAAGTCTCAATTGTAGAAAATTTGGCAAGGGGAGCCGGGGTGGAACAGGCCGTCTGCTCTGCAGCATATTAGCTTATGCTAATCAGCATATTAGCATGTGGCTTGTAAATGCAGCAGAGGTCCTGCAGCTCTGAAGTCTAATTAGAGCGCTACATAACCAGCTCCAGTACATTAGGACTGCAAACTGCACAAATATATTTAACTGGGCTCCAGTTTGCTTCCTTCACATTAATAAATGATAATTTTCCGTATGGAGCAATAAAAATCGGAACGTAATTCCAAGATAGGCTTTACAAACTTACACACGTTTCACAATGTCTAATGCCATAGTTCACATGAAGGTTGTACTTCTGATCCACTAACTCTACTATATCGTTTACAAAAATTCTACCTGCCGTACACTAAATACAGTACTGTTGCTTGTTCTGCTGTTTAAATCCCAGTGAAAAAGTCTGGATAATACTTAACGTTATATAATTCCTATTTATAGTTTATAAAACTGTTATATGCAGTCTTATGCATGACATAAAAGGTCACAGCACTTTTCAGAAGCTTACATACGCATAGTTTCCACTATATACCCTATATACATGTCACGCATAGCCAAAGTGTCTCATGCACTTTCTGACAAGTATGGAAGAATCCGGCAAATGTTTGCGTTTTGAATCGGAGGATCCCATGCGGATGAGCCGGAATGTCTTCTGTCTGCTTCAAACACCAAAAAAAAAAAAGATTGCTGCCATTTTACATTGAACTGGTTGGACCCTGATGACCACAACATTTGGGTACTCAGCGTGATGGACTTGAGCCCTTGAAAAGTCAGATACCCACAGAAAGGTATGCATGCTGCTGGGAAAACTGAGGGCAATGTTGAACAGACTGCCTCAGTTTCTTTGGTAAACCACATACCGTGTGTATACACTGAATCTCTTCAACAGTTTTTCCCATGAGGGTTTAGGGAAGACCTGTCTTTTGCCTCTGAATTGTTGCATATTATAAAAGAGCAAATGACACAGAACAGTTTACTCAAATACCCAATCACACCCTGCAGTCACGCTGAAAGAAACGAGCTACCAGTAGGGAAGCACTAATTATTGTGTTCTGACCAATGTCCCCTCTGCTTGTGTGCTTGTATTTGTGTGTGTAAGCTTGTGTGTGTGTTACGCTTGGTTCAGATCAATACTACAACAGTAGCGGAGATAAGAATGTTTAGTTGAAATTTTCTAAAATATTGTAGAGTGTTACTGGGTAAAGCTTATACGGTCCACATCATAACAACTTTAAAAAAACTGAACGTGGAGTCATTCAATTTTCTATGACAACGAATTACGAGTGAGCAGAGCGGATCCATCCGATCTTCAGACTAAAGATTTGACAGGTTGGAGTGCACAGCAGGGATCAGCAAAGCTTCCACAGCCTGGGATTGAAACATCTATGCAGCCTTATGCTTTTATTCCTTCAGCTTCAGCTCTCCTGCCATCTTCGCAAGGCTCTGGTGACGGCCTCCGAGAGGAAGTGACATCAGCCCCAAGTCCTGTCTTGCTGTCCGAGACACAACTGATATCCCTGTAATGTACCACACACTCACAACCCTCCCCGCCCACAGATTTTGATTTCGTTGGCCAGATTAATTGGGTCTTTTGTCTCCAGTCTTGAGAGTGCGGACTCCCACCTCCCCTCTGCGTGCTGTGAGGCTGTGACAGACCTTCTCTGTCCATTCAGGTATAGCTGTGCATTAGCATTTCCAACAAATGAAGAATTCCTGAAGACAGGGCAACAGGGACGTCGTGTATCTTAAATCCCAGGTCCTGACCCACCCTGTGACTGGGCTTCATAGATTCCTCAGCTCGGTCCTGTGGACAGACAGTTTGATTACTGCTGTTTTGTGGTTGGTGTGAATATATTTTGAGGAGGTAAAGCTTTGGTAAAGTATAGGAGAATCTTGGGGGCTGTGAGATCCTGGGTCCTCGTCCGGCTGTCTTCATTCAATTGAGTTTTCCCCCATGAGGTGATTCAATTTGTTTTTCATCATTCCTGAGGAAAAAAGACTCACTTTTCCATGGGATCCCTCAAGAAAGGCTGGTTTGTGACTGTTTTTCGGTAGAGGCGGGACGGAGGGGGATGGGAGGGGTCCAGGCTAAACTAGAGAGGAAGCGCACTGCAGTCGGACCGTGGGTCAGTGATGACATCAGGTAAGTCCGTCCCGAGGGGTGTGATCTGGCACAGAGCACTCCTCGGGCATACTCTCCTCCTCCTGTCTCAGTCACTTCATCTTTTCTTCTTATGTTTTCTCTCTCTGTTGTTTTTACCTTTTCCCTTTCTCACACTGTGTCTCCCTCACTCCACGGTTTTTCAGGCCCCTTTTTCCTGCATTCTCTCCTTCCCTCCCTCCCTCCCACCCTCTCTCTCTCCTCTCGTCTCAGGGCTTTTTGGGCCTGCCGTTGCGAGGCAGGTTCTCCACAGTGTTGCTCAGGCGGTACTTGACGATGATGCTGTGTACAGTAGACTTAGGCATCCTCAGCTCCAGTCCGATGGCCCCCTCGGACCGGCCGTCCTTCCACAGGTCCACCACACGTTGGCGCTGCATGACGTCGTGCTCCTTGGTCTTCAGGAAGGTGCCGGCCTCTGTGGGGGGCAGATAAGGGGCACACTGTAGAGACTGGGACGAAGGGACCAGAGGACAGAAAAAAACCAAGAAAAACAAAAATGTGCCCCGAAAAAAGTGATCTGAAATATGTGGGTATGGCTTCTTCACCACAGCTGCTGGAAAACCGGCAAGATAGAAGGTAAAATTCAGGATGGAATTTTGCTTTTTTTTTCCTCAAGAATGAACTGTTTCTCTAAAACAGGGAGAACTATAAGAAGTCAGATCAGTGCAGAAGAAAGGTTCATCATTTTAGACAAGCCCAATATTAGAGAAAGAAAACTGTCCCGTCAAAGAACAGTACTGATTACTGACAGTAGCAACAAGAATAGATGGCAAATGCTCCTGGGACTTTGATGGCTTTGCTGGGTGTTATCATTAAGTTATCATTCCATAACTGACGGAAAAGCCTAATCACATCTCTGGATTAAACCCCGAAACAATCCACGCCCAACTGAGAATGTCAATGTGATCTCCATACCTAATTACCGTTAATTCTCTTTTCACCGTTTTACGAGTTTCAGGGAGTTTTGATGTAGCCAAGGTAAAGGAGTTACTGTTTTACACACCCCGGAAACAATCACATACACACACGCACACACGCACGCACGCTCGCACGCGCGCGCGCACACACACACACACACACACACACAGAAAAAGCAACAAACAATTGGTTGCCCATTTCACAAATTCTTGATATGTCTTATTTACCCAAATATGTTATTTTCGCATTCTTTACTCTGTGCAATCAATTTCGATAAATTCAGTCCGAGGGGGGCTTGATTTGCATTGATTAAATCCATTTAGGTGGCACCTATGTCCACATTTTTTTGAGGTAAATCCAATTAACTTTCTTTTATCAGTGCATATTTTTTGTATCAAAGTACAGTTATCAAGCAGCATTCTGATCCAAGCACCGTATGCCTGATGGACCCTCTAAGCGGATTTGTCAGCCTCTTAAATTTATTTTGATGATATTTTTAGCCATGGTGACTTGCAGTCCAAAATCATAAAGAAGCTCCGAGGCCAGAACCATCTGTTTTCTGAATCATGTACCAAAGCCACACAGCAACAGCCAGGCAGCAAACTCTGGCCCGCGAGAGTATGAGCACTGAAGAGTGAAACTCTACACTCAAGACTCAATGTCGGATTAGGTGTCAAAACCCCTGTGCACAGGGCACAGCGATTAATCAGCCTCTCTATGAGCACAACTGAAATTCAAAAAACCAGAATGTTCTGAATTTAAACCACATCTTGACGAGAGGAATTCCCAGCCATCTCTTCACAGTTCAAACTCCATGAAATCGATGAAAAAAACATTGCTTTCATGTATTTGGTATGTGCTGAACAGTCCGGTATAGTGGTGTGACTGCACAGTATTCACGCACTGCCTGTGGCCAAACTGCTGGAGTCTCTGAAAAATCACTGCCACTCCATGCCAGAGACAGTTCTGTCAGTACAGTCTAGAATCAAACTCCCATCAGAATATACACAAATAAAAATGGACTGAACCATGGGGGCATTACCCAGAAACACCAGTATAAAGAGGTTAAGGTATGTTTCATATGGCGGGCCCGAAATTTATCTTGCAAATGCAAACACTGTGCAACAGAAACATGTTTTTTGCCATCAAACATGCATCTATCCATCAGTTTCACTTACATTCTTGCAAGCAATAGCAAATAATCTCATCCTGAGCAAATTAAATAATATCCTTTGATTGAAAACGAATCCCGCTGGATTTCAATAAGGAACTTCACTCCAATGTACAATGGCGGCATCAGTGCCACAAACATTTGAGCATAAATTTAAGCAGTATTCCTTGAATAAAGTTCTGAAACACAAAATCTTTTAGAATCTGACAAAAGTACGATTGGAAAGCCATATTCCTGAGCTTATTATTTGCATACATCACCTTGGGTGGATGGCTACCTAACAAACTAGGATTAAGAAGAGAAACAGCTGACTCGTTACTGCAGGAGAGATAAACCCTTTAAGCAGGGATATTGAAACACAGGGTAAGACAGCAGGGCATGACAGTACTGCAGCCTGTAACACTCATTGTTTCAGGCGTTGACCATTGTAATATTCAGCACAACATCCATCCATTCATCCATCCATCCATTTCCTCCACTTATCCAGGGCCAGGTCAGGGGGGTAACGGACTAAGCATAGTGGCCCAGGCGCCCCCCAGCCATTTCCTCCAAATCTACCTGGGGGACCCCAAGCCGTTCCAAGGCCAACTGGGAGATATAATCCCTCCAGCATGTCCTGAGTCTGCCTAAGGGCTCCTCCCAGTTGGACATGCCTGGAAAACCTCTAATGGGAGGCGTCCAGGAGGCATCCGAACTAGATACCCAAACCACCTCAACTGACTCCTCTCGACATGGAGGAGCAGCGGTTCTACTCTGAGCCGCTCTCGGATGTCTGAGCTCCTTACCCAATCCCTAAGGGTCAGCCCAGCCACCCTACAGAGAAAGCTCATTTCGACCGCTTGCATTCGCAATCTTATTCTTTCAGTCACTACCCAAAGCTCATGACCATAGGTGAGGTTTGGAACGTAGATCGACCAGTAAATCAAGAGCTTTGCTTTTATGCTCAGCTCCTTTTTCACCACAACGGACCGGTACAACGCCCGCTTTACTGCAGATGCCGCAGCAATCCGCCTGTCAATCTCACGCTCTATCCTACCCTCAAGTATCCTGAGATACTTGAACTCCTCCACTTGGGGTAACAACTCCCCCCCCCCCCACCTGAATGGGACAATCCACCTTTTTACGGGAGAGAACCATAGCCTCAGATTTGGAGGTGCTGATACTCATTCCGACCGCTTCACACTCAGCTGCTATCCACTCCAATGTGCGTTTGAGACCACAGCGTGATGAAGCCAACAGGACCACATCATCTGCAAACAGCAGAGAAGAAATCCTGAGCCCACGAAACTGGACACCCTCAAAACCTTGATATCCTGTCCATGAAAATCATGAACAGAATAGGTGAAAAGGCACACCCTTAGTGGAGTCCAACACCAACGGGACGCGAGCCGCCTTAAACCACCTCAGTTTGCCAGTCCAAGGGTACTGTACCGGACATCCCCATGATGTTGAACATGCATGTCAACCATGACAGCCTAACATCATCCAGGGCCTTCAGCATCTCAGGACAAATCTTGTCCATCCTTGGTGACTTGTCACTGCCGAGCTTTTTGACCAGCTCAGTGACCTCCACTAGGGTAATAGGAAATGGCTCACTTGAGTCCTCCATCCCTGCCTCCTCAATGGATGGCATGTCTGTCAGATTCAGGGGTCCCTCAAAGTGCTCCTTCCGCCGCCAGATAATGTCCTCAGTCGAGGTCAGTATTTCCCCATCCCTGCTGAAAACAGCCAGGGCGAAGCCCTGCCTCCCCTTCCTGTGTCGTCTGAAGGTTTGCCAGAACCTCTTTGAGGCCACCTGAGAGTCCTCCATAGCCTCCCCAAACTCCTCCCAAACCTGAGTTTTTGCTTCAGCTACTACCATGGCTGCAGTCCTTCTAGCCTGCTGGTACCGGTCTACCGAGTCAGGTGTTCCCTTGGCCAACCAACCCTGAAAGGCCACCTTCTTCAACTTGGCGGCCTCCCTCACTGCTGGAGTCCACGAACGAGTCCTTAGGTTGCAGCTATGACTGGCACCGGTAACCTTCAGGCCACAGCTCGCAGCAACCACTTCCACAACAGAGACTTAGGGAGTTCTCTGATGTCATGGCTAAAGTCCCAACCTGGCTCTTTCGACCTACCACCAAATCATCCCCTGATCTAATTGGCTGTGCAAACTGCCTCTCCCTCCCCACCTCAACCCCCAGGGCTCCCTTGAAAAAGAGATTTCAATCGCAACGGGACTTCCCTGGTTGAATAAGGGTTAAATAAATAAATAAACGTAGAACAGGGTCCACTCGGACTCCATGTCCCAAGCCTCCCCCGGGATACAGGAAAAGCTCTTTCAGTGGTGAGAGTCGAAAATTGTCTGGACAGGATCTTCTACCAAACATTCTCAATCCAGGCCTCCCAGGTCTGTCCGGCAGTGTTCCCCGCCATCTGATCCAGCTCACCACCAGGTGCTGATCAATTGACAGCTCTGCCCCTCTCTTCACCTGAGTTTCCCAAATATACAGCTGCAGAACCAGTGACACGATTAATAAATCAATCATTGGCCTTTGGCTAAGAGTGTTCTGGTACCAAGTACACTTATAAGCACCCTTATGCTTGAGCATGGTGTTTGTTATGAATAATCCATGACTAGCACAAAAATCTAATAACAGACAAGCTCCTAGATTGGGGTTGGACTTTTCCCTTTCAGCACAATAGTATTTTTAAACTGTGGAGTCAATCTGCTTCCACTTTCACATTGATACAAGCAAGCTTAAGGCTAAAGAGCTAGATTGTTTTGTCTTCAACATGCCAATGTTGTGGACTCACGAAAGCACACTGCTCCATACATCGGTGGAGTATTGGAACTGAATGAAAATAATGAACTAAAAAAATGTCAAAAAATGCTCTGTGGGATTCCACTTCTCATCAAGTTCCTGAATTTCAATTCTCTTCCGGACATAACCAGCAGGACAGCCCCAAATATATGCCACGATCAGCTTTGAAATAATTAGCCCAACACTCTGTGTTGACAACTGCTTCTCTTTACAAATAAACCTTCATTTGAAACACTCATCAAAGCTGCAATTGGAAAACAATAAAACTTCTTTTTGTTTGTTATAACGAGACAAAAATACTAAAATAATGTTTTGCTTGTATATTCTCTGTATAGTGATCACACTGGCCTCATAGGTGATTAAGATTAGATTCACCACACTAACCTCAAATAACAGGGATATGAGTAAGTTAAGATTTTCAACACAAACCTTGAACAAGAGTGCATATGAGACTGCTCTTTAGCCTCTGACTAAAGGATGAAGATTGACTCTGCACGCCTGTTTGGCTTGTACTTTAATGTGATGCTTGTGTGTGTGATTCTGCACAATGACTGCATCAGCATAATCAGTTGATTCTCATGTTAGTGATTTGTTAATCTGACCTCTTGCGCATGCGATTTCGCACACTGACCTCACAAGTGTGGTCACGTGTGATTCTCGGTTGTGTCATTCAGTACTCTGACCTCACATACATAATTACAAGTGAATCTTGCTTGTGATTAGACACCCTGACCGTGTGTCATTACAAGTGATTCTCTTGTGTTTGATCTGTCACACTGACTTCCCCTGTGGATTCTCAGCACAGCTGGAAATACCCATTCTTCTTCATACTATTCCCCAACTGTAAATGGCTCTAGCTCTTTGTCTGATTGGTAAAAAGTTTTTAAATTTGGAGCACACACATATTTGATGCACACAATTCCCTGTAAACAGGTCCCTAAACAGGATGCGTTACAACTTGCAGCAGAAGTTAAACACTCCTTGCGTCAGCCCCGTTTGATCTTGACACTTGAAACTTGGCATATAGCTGTCATTTAGTTTGCCAGGCAAGATCAAATTTGGGCCCATGAGATTTGCTGAGATAGACTTTTAGCCATCTTGAAATATTCGAAAAACCTTTGATAATCTGTTCTTCCTGGTCCATATATCCACATTTATAACACCAAAACAGGTCGGCACGGTTCAAAGACAAGCTTTCGCTATGATCAGGCCAAAAATGGTACTGCTAGTCACATTCTGACAAAACAGTCCATCAGAACTCCACTTTACAGTGCCCTATGACTTTGAAACTTGGTGGGAACATTAGTGACAGCAACCTTAGCGACTGTACCAAGTTTGGTGTCGACTGCCTAACGAACAACAACACAGTACCGATTTCAATTTGCACTAAGCTAGCACGCAACTTAATTTACATGTGATCCTCATGACTTCGTATACTGACCTCACATGTGTAATTATGAGCGATTCTTGTGTGTGCAATTAAGCACACAGACATCACTTGTAGAAATACGTGAGATTCTTATGGATGCGATTCAGCACACTGACCACAAATGGGCGTAAATGCGTGTGATTCTCGTGTGCGTGATTGAGAGTACTGACCTCAAATGCATGATTCTCGTGTATGTGATTGAGCGCACTGACCGCAAATGGGCGTAAATGCGTGTGATTTTTGTGTTTGTGATTGAGCGCACTGACCTCAAATGTGCGTAAATGCGTGTGATTCTTGTGTGTCTGACTTCGTGCACAGACCTCAAATGCGCGTAATTACGTGTGATTCTCGTGAGAGTGATTGAGTGCACTGACCTCAAATGTGCGTAAATACCAGTGATTTTCATATGTGCAATTAAGCGCACTGACCTCAAATGTGCGTTAATGCCTGTGATTCTCGTGCTTGTGATTTAGCGCATTGACCTCAAATGTGCGTAATTGCGTGTGATTCTCGTATGTATGATTGAGCGCACTAACCTCAAATGCCTGTGATTCTCATGTTTGTGATTAAGGGCACTGACCTAAAGTGTTCTTAAATGCGTGTGATTGTCCTGCCAATGATTGAGCGCACTGACTTCAAATGTTCGTAAATGTGTGTGATTCTCGTGTTTGTGGTTGAGCGCACTGACCTCAAATGTTCTTAAATGCGTGTGATTCTCATGTAAATGATTGAGGGCACTGACCTCAAATGTGCGTTAATGCCTGTGATTCTCATGTTTGTGATTGAGTGCACTGAGCTCAAATGTGCGTAAATGGGTGTGATTCTCGTGTGTGTGATTGAGCGCACTAACCTCAAATGCCTGTGATTCTCATGTTTGTGATTAAGCGCACCGACCTCAAGTGTTCTTAAATGCGTGTGATTCTCCTGTGAATGATTGAGCGCACTGACCTCAAATGTTCGTAAATGCGTGTGATTCTCTTGTTTGTGATTGAGCGCACTGACCTCAAATGTTCTTAAATGCGTGTGATTCTCCTGTAAATGATTGAGGGCACTGACCTCAAATGTGCGTAAATGCGTGTGATTCTCGTGTGTGTGATTGAGCGCACTGACCTCAAATGTGTGTAAACGCGTGTGATTCTTGTACGTGCGACTGATCGCACTGACGTCAAATGTTCATAAATGCATGTGATTCTCATGTTTGTGATTGAGTGCACTGACCTCAAATGTGCGTAAATGCATGTGATTCTCGTGTGTGCGACTGATCGCACTGACCTCAAATGTGCATAAATGCGTTTGATTCTTATGTTTGTGATTGAGTGCACTGACCTCAAATGTGCGTTAATGCCTCTCGTGTGTGTGATTTAGCGCATTGACCTGAAATGCGCGTAAACGTGTACGATTCTCGTGTGGGAGTGATTGAGCGCACTTACCTCAAATGCGCGTAAATGCATGTGATACCCGTGTGTGTGATTGAGCGCACTGACCTGATATGAATGACCCAGGGGGCATGTGGCTGTAGTTTGTTCCCCCCATGGACATGGCTCCTGGCGGGGCAGGGGTAAATGGTGCCCCGAAATTATGTGGAGTGGCATATGGTCCCAGGGGAATCGGCTGCACAGACAGAGAGATTGGGGGTTAGGTGCCAGAGGCAGGCAAAAATGATATCAGGGTTATGTGTATACATTATAAATGACATCAGGATTATGCAGTGGGTGTATACATTATAAATGACATCAAGATTATACAGTATGCGTATACATTATAAATGACATCAGGATTATACAGTATGTGTGTACATTATAAATTACATCTGGATTATACAATATGTGTCTACATTATAAATGACATCAGGAGTATACAGTATGTGTATACATTCTAAGTGATATTGGGAATGCTGTATGTACAGTACCAGGAGTGTACGTACGATCATATGCATGCATACGCTGGGGTCTGATTGTATTAATGTGTTTCTTGCTGTATGTATGTGTGTGTGTGTGGGGGTGTGTGCATTTGAGTGTTTTAAGCTGAAATCTTGAATTATAAAGGCTTAAACAGGGTAACAAATAAATAGCCAGATTTGGCTTCTGCGCAGTGGGGTTAATGGAGAGTCACCTGAGGACTTGAAAATCACAGCCATTCAAAATTGGATTTTGGCCTTGTCCCATGTGTACAAAGATTTTTGTGGATTCTTGGAGTCTTTTAATGATATTATGCACCATAGAGGATAAAATGTTGGTAATTTTAAGTTGGAAGGTATATTCTTAACACCTTTCTGCAGAGCAGCTCTTTTTATGGATGCAGTTGCACAACTCTATCACTAGATGGCACCCCCTGATCAGTTATTGAATATACACAAGCAAGCAGAGCTGGAACACAGTCTAGAATATTGACGAGTTCACTCCTATCCCTGTTTTTCAGGAGTTGCACAAATTAAACTCCTCAGCTAAGCCTAATGGGCAAACTGGTCAATCTCCTTGCCCATAGTATCTATCCAGCAGAATAAAAAAATGATCTCTTGCGACAGAAAAAAAATCGTTGTCCTCTGAAGCAACCACTTCAGTTACAGTGACCCAATGGCATTCCAAGTAGTTAAAGAAAATGAATCAGTTTCCTGAGGCAAAAATTTGCCATGGTATTGACACTATGTCATTCTACTTTCAATTTCAGTCACCACATATTAAAAACGCGCAATTTCCTACCGTGGATTATCGCGTAGATATGTCAGTTGAAGAATTTAGCTGTCTTTTAGAGCCTCGTACAACCTCTCACGGAAATCCAGTCACTTTAATGGTGATTCAATGGTATCTGCGTGAAAGCCCAGCTGTAGTTCAAGCCCACGTGAAATTCTCCTGGTGATTACTAGTTGGTTGACACAATTTTTACTTAGTTGCAGACAGTATAAGCTTTCCTCAGTGTTATGTATGAGTATTTTATGTACGGCATTGTGCATCATTTGTAAATGGAGATTTGTTACTTGCTGTTTTTGCTGCCTTGCTGGTCAGCAATTTATTTTGTTTATCAGCACCTTCTGGCGGAGTGTCTGCAGCAAACCATGATCTGATGTGATATCTCTTCTTTGTAATAGACTAGTGCTTTCTAGAAGCTTCTGGCACCTTCCTGCCTGGAGGGGGCAGGCTTTCCCAGGAATCCTATAGATCTTTCTAGAATGTAGCTAGTCTATATAAATGCTGTGATTTTGGTCAGACCAGAGGCAGAGTTTTTGTTTTGGCAACAGAGTTACATAGTGGAATTAGAGTGTAATTATAAGATTATAGTGGATTATTTGAAGAGGTTTTTTTTTTTTTTAGTGAAGAATACATTTTTTTAAAGTTTTCATTGCTGGTTTTCTTTGCTGTGATCTTCAACTCATAACATATCGGAGGTTCCACTAGGGATGGGTACCGAGCCCCAGTATTGAACGAGCCCCGGGGCTACATTCTTCAAGACCGCAGTATCGATAAGCTCTGACCTTAACGGTTCTGTTATCGGTACTGAAGCAGTTTTTTTTTTTTTCACAAGTTATCTTGCACATTTATCTCACCAACTCCATCAATAAGAGCGATCTAATAAAGCGCAAAACCGTCGTAAATGTGGAGATGAGATAAAGGAAGGGGATTTTTTTTCGACATCCGCACTTCCGGTAATAAGACCAGCTTCACGATGCCAGTGCATGCATGACGAAATGCGATTAGCATTGCGCAGCTTCGCAGTTGAATACCATCGTGGATACACAGATATGAATATGAAAATACCACAAAATTCAAATAAATTCTACAAACAAGTCAAAGCCGGTGTTCACGTTTTGTAACTCTTTTGCCGCAAAGGGTGGCAACACTAGTAATTTTGCGGAACACCTTGCTAAAGTCCATCACATTCAGACGGAAAGATGTAAAGTGTTTGATAGCACAGCGAGTTCATCCACGTCCATTCCAGGTATGTAACATTATGCGAGCAGCCAGCAGGTGGAGTTAATAACCATTAGCCATTTTTTGATATTGTGATATAAGTGATATTGATAGGAACGCGTCCTACGTCCTTTGGCACATTAAAATCCAAAACGACGCAGTGAACTCACCAGTGGCGGGCAGTGGACGATAAACTGGGGTGGGGTGGGAGCGGAATACATCCCTTGAAACGGATGACCCGATTCTAATCATTGTCCTTGGTCTACACGTTAGTTTCCCTGATAATGAAAGGTTTAGGCGAGTGAATAATAAATTCTATGAAATGTTTAATTCACATGTCTTAATTGGCAACTCTTCTTGAAAAAAACCACAGTGGATTTTCCGCGTTAAATTTTGTCACATCCTTAGCAAGTCATCAAACCTGTGCGTAATGATTGTTTAATTGAAAAAGGTTGAAGTGCGCTTTTTTTGCGTTCAACTGGTGCGTTTGATTTCTCGTCTGAACGAAGACTATTAGCTACACCCGAGAGGGGAGAGTTCAAGTGTCTTTTACCAGGGAAATTGACTGAAAACAGATCAAGACCAATAAGCAGTTTAAAGACATGTTTATCGCCCTGCTTGTTCTCACTGTCAAGAATGATCAACTCTGAGTCTGATCGATCTGTATTCACTCACGTCTCTGATGACGGTTGAAGCATTACGCAGTCATTTCGGATTCGACTGATCAATACGAAGATTTAAGAATTCATTCTTTTTTTCACTCTTTACTCCAATCAGCCTACGTGAGTGTGTTTTACCTGCAGCCCCAGACTCGCGTTTTAATGCCTTTCTCCAGCATCTGTGATGTGAAAACATGACATTTCCACACAGTCAGAGAAAGTCAAAGTGTCCAGCGTTCTTGTCATAGTTCAGTTATTAAATCCCAGCGCACCACAGAGTGTCTCTGTGCTGTCAGTTGAAGAGTCCAGGGCCGGCTCTAAACATTTTGGGGGCAGCCCTAAATGTTTACTGTTTTGTAAATTATGTTTCAGATTTGGGATTTTATTTGCTTAATTTTCAGATACATCTTCTATATACATTAATATAACCGTAATTATAGGTGAGTGCGAGAGTGAATGGTCTGTGAATGGTGTGTGCGCCCTGCGATGGATTGGCAAGCTTTTCAGGGTGGGTCCCTGCCTTTGCCCGTAGTCAGCTGGGATAGGCTCCAGCTCGCCCCGCTACCCTAGTGAGGAATAAGCGGGTATAGAAAATGGATGGATGGATGGATAATTATTGCTTGGGTCTGTGAGATTTCCCCTCTCTGGTCCATGTCCTTGCCTCTGCTAAATTTTTTTTTAATTTAGCCCCCAAATAGTGACTAACGTTACATCACCATATAAAATACCTAGAATAAAAATATTTAAAAAAATATATCTAAGTCAATTGCTGCAATGAGCAGTCTGATGCGCAAACAACATAGTGATTTGTTAAAAAACACTGCAGTTTCCTTCTATAAATAACTGCTTATTTTATGTGTTTTACCTTTCAAGTTAGAAAAATGTAAAAAAGTACAATGTTTTGTAAAAACAATTTTGTTGCATATTAAAGCAATTTATGTTCTTAATTTCTTTGTGGTTTTTTTCTTCCTCAAAAAGTATCGATACGAGAACCGTTAAAGTACCGGATCGATAAGCAGTATCGATAAGAGTAGTAGTATCGTTAAAATCTTAATGATACCCATCCCAAGGTTGCACCGAGATAAACCATTCATTGGATCAACGATTGGATACACCAAAGATTAAAGCGGAGTTATTATTTTAAATCTTGTGACTATTTGAAAAACCAGCAATCATGACTGGTTTCCATGATGTGGAAAGTTTTTTGAAAACTCTAACCCAGGAATTAATTGTGTTGGCAAAGAGGAAGGACTTGCTGCAAACAGCCTCAACCCTTGGATTATCTGATGTCAAATCATCAATGAAGAAACAAGATACATTCAACATTTTGGTGCAACATTTCATCGATGAAGTTATCTTTGGGGAAGCAGCAGCAGAATTGATTAAAGATGTAGAGGTGTCAAGACTTGAATTTCAGCTATGCCAGAAACAACTGGAACTGGAAGAAAGACGGTTGGAGAAAGAACTGGAAGAGAGAAGGATGGAGAGGGAAAGAGAACTGGAAGAAAGAAGGAATTGGAAATGAAGAAAATAGAAGCAAGTACTGTTACAAAATCTTGACTTTCGGATTATTTTGATGTGGTTAAACACATCAGACTTGTTCCTCCCTTCCTAGAAAACTAGGCTTATGCCGTCGCAGGCTACGGCTGGGGGTATATCCCCGAACGCCCCCAATCCTCCAATTCCCCAATTCTTGAATAGACCATGAATAGACTTTCATTTGAACTTAATTTCAGGTCAGTATGGTTCTGAAGATATGGCCAAAATGGTAATTTTCCATCACAAAGCGCCACCTGGTGGCAAAATATTGAACCATACAGGTATGATGACACGTGACACGCTGTGAGGTCATGACCTCGCAGTTGCACATAGTTTTATGTCAAATATTTCCAGAGATATGATAAAAACTGTGATTTTTTCCAGTTTTTGGCCCCTGGTGGCCAATCTAGAAATAGTAAATTGTCGAATCAGTTCTTCCTCTTTATGATACTTACCTACTGTATATGCAAAACTTGAAATTTCTAATTGCAATATTAGTGAAGTTATCGTGTTAACACGTAGTACGGCAGCGGCGGCGGCGGTCGGACCAAAAACATAATACCCCCGGAACGCCATTCGGCGTTTGGGGATATGATGATGTAGTCCAATACTTTGCCCATTTTGAATAAATTGCTGAAAATTTGAAATGGCCAAAAGAGCATTGGACAATGATGTTACAAAGTGTTCTTACTGGTAAAGCTAGGAAAATCTATAACCAGTTATCTGTCCAACAGTGTTCTGATTATGATTTTGTCAAATCTACCATTCTGAAGGGTTATGAATTGGTCCCCGAGACTTACAGGCAAAAAATTTAGGAATTCTCTCAAGTAAGCCAGGCAACTCATGTTGAATTTGGCAGGTTGAAGGAACAGTTGTTTGATCAGTGGTGTAATTCCATGAAAGTTGAGAAAGATTTTGACAGAATGAGGCAAATTATTTTGGTTGAGGAATTCAAAAGGTGTATCCATCCTGATAAAGACTTTCCTTGAGGAGAAACAAGCCATTACTTTGCAAGATGTTTCCACCCTAGCTGATAGTTATGCATTGACTCATAAGTCTTCTTTGGTCCAAAAATCCACTTTTTCTAAATTTAAAGGCAAGTCTCAGTCCAAGACTTCTTCTAATAACACTTCTGAGAGGAAACCTTCCAGTGAGAAGCAATCCTCTGATTCTTTACCTTCTGTGTAATGCCAATACTGCAAAAAGCAAGGTCACCTTATTTCTGAGTGTTATGCTCTTAAGAAAAAACAACAACGAGAAGAAACCAAGCCAACTGCTTTCGCTAAGAGAGAATCTCTGGTATCAAAGGTCAGTTCGTCTGATCTTCTACCTTCTGTGTCTGATTCTGTAATGGAGAATTTTGAGTCATTCATCACCGATGGTTTTGTCTCATTTTCGCATGATTTTTCCGCATCTGCTCCTGTTCAAACTCTAAGGGATACTGGGTCTTCCCAATCTCTTATTCTTGCAGATATTCTGCCTTTTTCGGACAAATCGTCTACTCAGGCTAAGGTCCTTATTCAAGGAGTAGAATGTGGTTTTACAAGTGTACCTCTTCATAATGTCATGGTTTACTATATGCTTTTTGCTTTCTTTGTTACTCTCGTCCCTGACAACATCATTTTCTTTCCACATCAGATTTTTTGCCCAGCTGGTTGATTACTCCTGGGCCGTACCTCCCAGAGTCTATTTAAGCCGGAAGTCGCCACGACTCCTTCGCTGGAGTGTTTGATATGACTTTGCTCACTTCGGATATATTTCTAGTCAGGGGTTTGCCGATTTATATATATTCTTTGTTTCTGAGAAGGTTAGCTTCTTTAGGTTATTTGGCACTATTGTTAGGTGCCTTGTTAGTTTTCTCTTTTATTGAGATTTATTTTCTATCTGGATGCTCGCTTCGTTTCTGGAACTTAAGCCTTTCGTTCATTCAGAAACGCGAGCTCCTTTCCTCTTATTTCGCCTAATCACTTTCAGCTGCGTCGGCTCGCTGCTTGGGGCAGCTTCGCCTGCCGCGGCATCTGATACTCCACTCTAACCAGCCATTACACATAATGTTCATCTCAGACTTAGTCTCTGGACCTGTTACTGTTGGTGTTAGGTCTTCTCTTCCTTTCAAATGTGTTCATCTGCTTCTTGGTGTAGGTGCCAAATTCTAAGTTTATTATTTATGGTGTATGTTTTGACTTAAGTTTATTTAACCCTGTTATGTCATAATATAAGTTTGGTTTAGATTAGGATAAATTGGATAGCCTACCTGGGCCCTGTCGGAGTACACACCCCTTTTTCCCAGGTTTCCCTATAAACGTGCACAGGCAGGCTCGGGTAAGAGTGCTAAAAGTTTTGACCGTTTTCTAGATTGCATTATTTCGTTTTATAGATCGCATTGTTTCGTTTACTAGATCGCATCGTTTTGTTTCAATAACCATTTTCACTGATCCCTATTGGAGGGTTTTCGTTCATTTGTAAGTTTAAGCTATGGGAGCTGCTGTTTTTCTCCATCCGTTTTGTTTAATAAATACGTTTATCATCATCATTCCACCCAATCGGATCTCTGTTTTATAAAGTCTGGACTGCAATACAAACAAGAACGCGTCAGCTTATCAAACCCAGAGCCTCCAGGTAACGCCAACTTCGTTTATTACCTGTACACTTGGTAATGATCTTGCTGGGGATAGGGTTGTGCCCTACCCTGTTGTAACTGACACTCCTTTGATTGATCAAGAATCTGACTCTATAGACGAGTAAATTCCAGACCTCTATCCTTCATGTGCAGTTACTGGTTCTATGGCCAAAAAGGCTATTCAAGATGATGCTAACCTGGACTTCAACCTGACTGACACTTTCATTGGGCAGTCTTTTCATCAGGAACCTTCCAGTCCTGAGATGTCTGGGAAATCTTCAGACTAGTCCTGGTCAGGTCATTCCAATGGCATTCTGTTTCGGAAACAACTTATTCAGGAGCAACAACAAGCTTGTGATCTAGCGCATCTTCTACCACAGGCTGCAAGTGAACAAGAAGCTACTCAAGTTCCTGTCTATTTTTACTACAAAATTGGTGTTCTTATGAGAAAGCGGTGTCCACCTGATGTTTCTGCAGATGAAGAGTGGACGATCACCCATCAAATTTCTCTTCCAAAGTCTTATCGTCAAGAAACTCTTAGTCTGGCCCATGACAATCCTGTGTCAGGTCATTTATGTATCAAGAAGACCCTTCAACGTGTCAGGAATCATTTCTTCTGGCCTTCCATGAGGTCCGATGTACAGGAGTATTGCAAATCCTGTCATACTTGTCAAATTGTTGGTAAGCCGAACCAGAATATTCCAAAAGCTCGACTTAAGCCCATTCCCACTTTTGAAGAACCTTTCAGTTGAAACATCATTGACTGTGTTGGACCATTGCCAAAGACTAGATCTGGTTGTGAGTACTTACTGACTATCATGTGTGCTTCCACTCGGTTTCCTGAGGCAATTCCACTTAGTAATATCAAGGCGAAGACTATCATCAAGACTCTTACTAAGTTTTTCTCCTTTGTTGGTCTTCCTAAGTCTATTCAATCTGATCAAGGGTCAAATTTTATGTATGGCATATTTCAACAAGTTATGCATGAGCTTGGTATTAAACAATACAGGTCATCAGCTTACCATCCTGAGAGTCAAGGTGCTTTGGAGAGGTTCCATAAAACCCTGAGGAACATGAGGACCTACTGCCTTGACACAGAGAAAGACTGGGATGAAGGTGTCCATCATCTTCTGTTTGCTGCCCGTGAAGCTGTTCAGGAGTCTCTTGGGTTCAGTCCTTTTCAGCTGGTTTATGGGCATACAGTCCGTGGACCTCTGAAGCTTTTGAAGGAAAAGTTGCTCGCTGAAGATGATGTCCCAATGAACTTGCTTCAGAATGTCTCTGACTTCCGTAATAATCTCTCTAAGGCTTGTGACTTTGCTAAGTCTAATCTCAAAGAAGCTCAGGGTAAAATGAAAGCCAGATATGACCTTCATTCAAAAGATAGAACTTTTAAAACTGGTGACAACGTCCTTGCACTTTTGCCAGTTCCTGGAAACCCTCTAAGAGCCCGATATTTCGGCCCTTATTCTGTCCTCAAAAAGGTCAGTGATCTAAATTACATAATTTTAACTCCTGGAAGGAGGAAGCAAAAACAAATGTGTCACAACAACTTGCTGAAAGAATACACTGACAGAGACCCTCAGCAAAAGCCAGTCAACATGGCAAATACAATTGAACTGGAAAATTCTGAAGAAGCTTGTGACTGCCCCTTGGAAAATGAACCTGGTCCAGCCAAACTTGAAAATTCAAACATTCTTCAAAATATTGACAGCAAGTTGTCCCGCCTGGACCCTTTTCAATAACAACAGCTAAAGCAGCTCATAATTGAATATAGTCACATATTCCCTGATGTTTCATCAAGGACTGATATGGTTTACCATGATGTCATCCTACAGGATGATGCCAAGCCTGTAAATCAGCATCTTTACAGAATGTCTACTGAAGGGTCTGCAATTTATATATGATTTAAATAAAGGGGGCATATTTTATATGTGGGAGTTTGTTTATAATAATTTTACATATATTATATGGTTCCTGTAATACGTCCATCTGTATAAATAAGTTCTAGTTTGTTTGCAGAGGTTTAAATGATTGTGTTCATGTACGTCATATGACCTTTAACTGTGGATGGATATTCAAATGCGCGTGGTGTCTTAGATGTTGGTATGTATGTTCGAGAAGCCAATGAGTTTTAGTTTTACGACGGAGAAGTGTTGAGTGTGGAGTTGGTCGGCGAGGTTGTCCAATTAGTGAGAATTCATCCTTCCATCCACTTTGGCGAACAACGTTACGTTCCCATTGTCTGAAGTGAACATGCTTCGAGAGGCGAACTCGTGTTCTCACCCCGGCTGCCTGCGGAGATACCCCCAAGTTAGCAAGCTAAGCTAACCCCCACGCGGAAACGAGAGGATACCTGGTTATAGCCATACGCGGTGAGTCCCAGTTTGCAGGGGTAGACTGTGAGCATTAAATGGACTGGGCAGCGTCTTCCCGACATCCACCATCACCGCAGCAGTCAACCACCCTCTTCATTGGACCCCCCTCACTGACTCTCATCAGCCAGGTGCTCTAGCTCACTCTCCTGCGAGGGACAGTTTTCTCCGTCTCCTCCAGTAACCGCGGCAACGTTGGCCAGAACATTTGTACTAATTTGGGCGCCCAACGAAATTTAGATTTTATAGGATTTACTTACACGTAAATGTAGTTTATTTGGTTTGGTTAATTAGGCATAATTACTTTAGTTAAGGCATCCGCCAACCCCCTAAGGTGAAATCAAATATACAGTCCTTTAAGCTCCAACACAGAATGAATCCAGAGAAGCAGATATACCTTAAACAAGAAGACAAAAACCTGCTTGAAAATGACTTTGTTGAACCAAGTTACCGTGACTGGAGTTTTCCATGCATCTTAGTTCCAAAACCCAATGGAACATATAGAATGGTGACAGACTACAGGAAAGCGAACGCTCAATCAAAAACGGACTCATATCCTATTCCCAGGATTGATGACTGCATTGACAAAGTTGGACAGTCAAAGTATGTCACCAAATTTGATCTCCTTAAGGGCTTCTGGCAGTTCCCTCTAACAGACACGGCAAAGGAGATCTCTGCCTTTGTCACACCAGATGGATTATACCAATACAAGGTCATGCCCTTTGGAATGAAAAATTCTCTGGCCATCTTCAAGCGTCTGGTAAACAGAGTGATTGCTGGACTATTAGGATGTGAGGCCTATATTGATGATATTGTCATCACCAGTGACAGCTTCTAAGAACACCTCACCTACATCAGAAACTTCTTTCACAGAGTAAGTGATGCCAAGCTTTCTATCAACCTTGTTAAAAGTGACTTCTGTAAAGCGACAGTTGTTTACTAAGGTCATATTGTAGGACAGGGTCAAGTCAAACCAATTGATGTAAGTTAAAGTTATCACTGAATTTCCTGAGCCTATAACTAAAGACAACTAATGAGATTTCTAGGGATGGCTTGCTAATACAGAAAATTCTGTAAATAATGTCTTCAATATCTCCGAAGCTTACTGAATTTTCTCTGAATTTACTGAAGAAAAATGCAAAATTTGTTTGGGATAAAAAATGTCAAAATTCATTTGACCAACTGAAAGCTATCCTCAAAAATACACCAGTTCGCTTATGAAAAAATTTCAAAAAGGAGCTCAAGTTCAAGTAGTTGATGCCAGTGACATTGGTGCAGGTGCAGTCTTACTGCAAGAAGACACTGATGGAGTAGATCATCCTGTTTGTTACATTTGCAAAAAGTTTGATAAACATCAGAAAAACTTTTCAACAATTGAAAAAATAATGTTTGCCACTTGTTTTGACTTTACAACAATTTGAAGTCCATTTGACTTGTTCAGCTACTTCCATCAAGGTCTTAAGTGATCACAATCCCCTCACATTCTTGCATACGATCAAAAACAAGAATCAAAGATTACTAAGATGGAGTTTGCTTTTGTGAGAGTATGATTTGGATATTTCTCACATCAGGGGAAAAGATAATGTTATCCCAGATACACTTTCACGCATGTAATTTTATTTCTTTATTTGATTGTGAAAAATGTAATTTTACTTTTATATTTGATTGTGAAAATTGCACTGGTTGTTATGTATATGATTGATCTAAAAAGATCAATGATGCTTTTGTGTAAAGTTCAAGATTATACTGATTATAAAACTGCATTAATTTTAACAAAAGAAAGCTTTTAGCATACCTTTCTCTTCTTAAAGAGGGGAGGTGTTATGTATGAGTATTTTATGTACAGCATTGTAATTCATTTGGAAATGGAGATTTGTTACATGCTGTTTTTGCTGCCTTGCTGGTCAGCTATTTTTTTTGTTCATCAGCACCCTCTGGTGGTGTGTCTGTAGCAAAACATGATCTGATGTAATATCACTTCTTTGTAATACACTAGTGCAGGGCTTCCCAAACTTTTCCAAATCAGGGCCCACTTGAAAATCCAAAAAATGTCCTGTACCACCTTTGTCCTGTAAACAGTACATAGACAAAATTGTGCATTCTCAGAACACTTAACAGCAACAATAATTGTTGTTGTTGTTAAGAAAATGAAATAAATAAAAAACAACAACAATAATTGTTGTTGTTTTTTATTTCTTCTTCTTATTATTATTATTACTATTATAAAGATTTAGGATTGAAATGAAAGCAGGGGGATAAAGGAAGCCCAAACTTTTAATCTGTGGTGTACACACAAGACAGAATTAACTATCGAACACAGTACGTGTTCCTCCGATTATGACCCCCGGTCATGATGACCAGAAAGCTACGTTCCGATCATAAACTATAAAAGGTTCCTAAAATATTGTGAAATATTGTGTCAATAACACTCAATAGGTTATTACTTCTAAATATTTTTCTAAATCGTGCAATAAATATTTTACAATAAAAACAATAAAAAATCATATTTGCAAAAATGAATAATATTTTTAATGACCTCTCACGGCCCACCTGCAGTACCACCACGGCCCACGAGGGGGCCGCGGCCCACACTTTGGGAATCACTGGACTAGTGCTTCTAGAAGCTTCTGGCACCTTCCTGCCTGGAGGGGACGGGATTTCCCAGGAATCCTGTAGATCTTTCCAGAATGTTGCCAGTCTATAAATGCTGTGATTCTGGTCAGAGCTGGGGCAGAGTTTTTGTTTTGGCAACAGAGTTACATAGAGGCATTAGAGTGTTATTATAAGATTACAGTGGATCATTTGTAGAGTTTTTTTAATTTTGTGAAGAATAAATTTGTTTAGGTTTTCAATGCTGGTTTTCTTTGTTGTGATTTTCAAGTCATAATATCAGTAAGCGGAAGACATTGATTGGACCTAAGATAATATATTACAATACTTGCGTAATAGGATTATGTTGTATTCAATAAACTTTATGCAGCTCCGACTGACGTGGTTGCATGGGAACAAAAAACCTCCATAGCTGAGACTAAAGAGCTGAGCTTATTTGCAGGATGGAAATGTGATTCTAAGATGGAAGATAGTTATTCGGAATGGAACAGACAGGAGGGCTGACAGCATTGATACTTTTGAGGAGCAGCTCAATAATTGTACTGAAAAGTGCGTAAAGCTGCCTTTGTATGGTGTAGCTCTATCTTGCATTTACCCTGCTGGCTCACTAGCCAGCTATTTCTTATTTTTGGTTTGCCACTGTGATCACAGAGCTAGCTTGTCACATTGGGTAACAAAAGAGTAGTGTGCTGGCATTTTTCTTAACTAGGCGATCAGTTTAAGAATTAATACCACATTCAATGAAATGGAATGCCTTGCATTTTCGCTCTTTTAAAGTTTGATGAGCTATTACTGTGCCCTGAGTTATACTTGTTCCATAGAGGGTGTGAAAAGCTTGCGTTTCGCCGGGATGATCGGAATTGCAAACAACAAGCTTTCCGACTGCGTGAATATTCTAACCGTTAAATATGCAGTTCCTCTAATGAGTATGTGTGCTTGCTGACGCGACTTTGTTGATAAATCGACGAGACTGAACTTTATCGTGGAGAAAAGGCATGTTTTTGGTTTGGAGAGGTCAGTGGTGACCATTGATGTCCAGCTGCGCCTATATTGATAAATTCATGCTAAATTCAACCAGAAAATAATCCTTTCATATTAAGCTTCATGAGTACAAAGTTGATTTGCGTTAAAAATATGATTATTTTATGAATTGAAAGTGCGCCATTTTCAAGGCTCTGGGAGTTTGGGGAGCCACCTGGATAGCTATCATTTAATATTTCATGTTTAGAAGAGGAGTACTTGTGGTCTAGGAGTTTATTATCCCAGAAATGTATTGTTTTAACACCCAGCTATTTTTCAATCCTCAGAATAACTTTTTTTTACAGTTTCAATGGTGAATTCTCATGAAGATTTTTTATTTTGCAGCCCATTTTCTCAAAAAAAAATCATGAAAATAAACTGAAATACAATGTAATTCAAAATGGTCTAAGTGTCTTTTCTGAGTTGAGCCACTTTTGTCCTCATTATGAAGCTTAAATCTTGAATTATAAAGCATCAAATTGGGTAACCCCTAAGAAGCCAAATTTGGCTTCTGCGAAAAGGGGTTAAATTGTTAAACGCTTTCCTTATGCAGTCTTTCATAGAGTGGTTAAGCCCTCACCACATTTACATATGAAAAACTTTTTAAACCCAATCATGTCACTGACCTGTGGCTAAATAATCCAATTATCCATGAGATGTTCGGTCAGTTGTCTTTTTTTAGCAGCATGCAGCTTTTCCAGTCTTTTATTGTCGTGTCCTAACTTTTCAAAACATGTTTCTGTCCTCAAATTCAAAATGAGCAGATTTTCAAACACAAATAAAATTTTCTACATCTGATATATTATATGTGCACTATTTTCAAATTAATATAAAGTTAAAATGATTTAAAAATCATTGTATTTTGTTTTTATTTATATTTTACACAGTGTCCCAACTTTTTTTGGAGACAGCGTTATACATTTGAATTTATTCACTGTGTGTAAATGAGGCAGAGTTTATTTCAGTCTACATACCGTGTGTGAATGTTCATGCAAGCATTTGAGAGTACATACTATGTGTGTCAGTGTGTGCATGAAAATGTACATACAGAGTGCTTTGTGTGTATGTCTCAAGTGTGTGTGAGTATATATGTCCAGCTGAATGCACTTATGTGTAAAAGTGTTTATGCTTGTGTGTGTTGTGGTGTATTTACAGTGGGTTTGAAGACTGTTTGTTCTGGTGTGTGTTGCGGTGTATTTACAGTGGGTTTGATGAGTGTTTGTGCTTGTGTGTGTTGTGGTGTATTTACAGTGGGTTTGAAGACTGTTTGTTCTGGTGTGTGTTGCGGTGTAGTTACAGTGGGTTTGATGAGTGTTTGTGCTTGTGTGTGTTGTGGTGTATTTACAGTGGGTTTGAGGAGTGTTTGTGCTTGTGTGTGTGTTGTGGTGTATTTACAGTGGGTTTGAGGAGTGTTCGTTCTTGTGTGCGTTGTGGTGTATTTACGGTGGGTTTGAGGAGTATTTGTGCTTGTGTGTGTGTTGTGGTGTATTTACAGTGGGTTTGAGGAGCGTTTGTACTTGTGTGTGTTGTGTTGTATTTACAGTGGGTTTGAAGAGTGTTGGTGCTTGTGTGTGTTGTGGTGTATTTAAAGTGGGTTTGAGGAGTGTTTGTATTTGTGTGTGTGTTGTGGTGTATTTACAGTGGGTTTGAGGAGTGTTTTTACTTGTGTTTGTGCTGGTGTGTGTTGTGGTGTATTTACAGTGCATTTGATGAGTGTTTATGCTTGTGTGTGTTGTAGTGTATTTACTGCGGGTTTGAGGAGTGTTTGTGCTTGTGTGTGTTGTGGAGTATTTACAGTGTGTTTGAAGAGTGTTTGTGCTTGTGTGTGTTATGGTGAATTTACAGTGAGTTTCAGGAGTATTTGTGCTTGTGTGTGTGTGTTGTGGTGTACTTACAGTGGGTTTGAAGAGCGTTTGTGCTTGTGTGTTGTGGTGTATTTACAGTGGGTTTGAAGAGTGTTTGTGCTTGTCTGTGTTGTGGTGTACTTACAGTGGGTTTGGGGAGTGTTTGTGCTTGTGTGTGTTGTGGTGTATTTACAGTGGGTTTGAGGTGTGTTTGTGCTTGGGTGTGTTTTGGTGTATTTACAGTGGGTTCGAAGAGTGTTTGTGCTGGTGTGTGTTGTGGGTGAGGAGTGTTTGTGCTTTTGTATGTTGTAGTGTATCTGCCAGTACCGGGGGAGCGTGGGCCTCATTGCCTTTGTTAGCCAGCCTGCTCAGGATACTCCTCTCAGACATCTGCAGGCGAGCCGCGATGGGTGGGATGCGCGAGAGTGTGGCAGGAAGCCGCGTGACGTCCGCCTTCATGTCGCTTAGCAGCTCCTCCAGCTGGTTCAACACTGAAATTACAGGTACACCAATCACACCACACTCACAAAGCAGTGCTAAAGTGTACTGGGGTCATGTTCTTCATGAGCTGATCGACAGGGCTGATCCCTGAATAGTGTCCCTAATCTGAGCAGTGTTGTGAACAGGGGCCCTGATCTCCACCCCTGGGGCCCTCATCCCCACTCCTGGTCCTGGTTAGTTCAGCTCTGGCATTTTCTCCTCTGAATACGCCACTATTTCAGACCAATGAAAGCGTTGCAGGTGACATAGCTGTAGGGCAGTGTTTCCCAAACCTCTCCTAGCGTACCCCTTGTCCTGCAGTCTTTAGATCTCTCCCTGCTCCAGCTAAGGCGATTCAAATGATCAGGTCATAATTAACCCCAGAAGGTGCTTGATAATGAGCGAATCATTAGAGTCACCTGTGCTGGAGCAGGGAGAGATCTAAAGCATGCAGGACAAGGGGTACGCCAGGAGAGGTTTGGGGTACACCAGGATACACCAGGAGAGGCTTGGGGTATGCCAGGAGAGGTTTGAGGTACGCCAGGGTATGCCAGGAGAGGTTTTGCGAACGACAGAAGAGGTTTGGGAAACACCGCTGTAGGGTCATATGAACTGAATTAAAGTAAAAGAATCTTTCACAGTTACCGACTCAGATTTGGCTCAAATTTATTTTGGGAGTATCTCAATATTTATGATGAACATATGAAAAATTTTCAGGTCCTACTCCAAGGTGTTTCGGTGACTGGGCCCCCCACAGTCTGGAGCCATGTCCCCTTATCACCCCCACGAATCGCAAACGTTAATTTATAGGGATTTGGGAGGCCAATATCTGTGGAACGAATCATAGGAATGGGCTGATAATTGCTAACTAAGGTAATTTGGGTCCTAAGTAGGACCCTAAAATTTTGCATGTGTTTATTATGAATGTAGAAGAACTTCCAAAATAAATTTGGGCCAAATCTGAGTCAGTGACCTGGTGACCTCCGGTTGACTTTATATGGAATGACTCTGCATATAAATTAACTAGCTGCGAATATATTAATGAATTATGAAAGGAAAACAAAAAGCAGTGGACTCTGCGCTTGATATTCTGACATTGCTAAGAGTGGTGCCTTTTGATCTTTCAAACCCCATCCTACAACATTTTTCTCCATTTCGAGATTTAATCAACTTTGATTTTAATCCACTACATCAGTCATAAACCAATAATCTCCACATCATGATGGAGTGCCAACAAAAACTAGGGTGTGATTAAAAGGAAAGAAATTACTACAGATCATATAACCTAATAAAAAAGAGAACTAAAAGGGATTCAGGGCTTCTTCTGGCTTTTTTTAAAATTTTGTAGCCAACCAGTTCAGCCAAATTATTTATTTAGCAGTCACTTGATTTTTATCCTAGCCAGGTTTTTTTTGTAGCCATTTGTCCTCTTCTGCAGCCCACACCCCTTGGGAGAACAACTGGACATGGGGCCAGCGAAAGGACTGTTTTTCAACATTACATCACTACTTTGGCCTGGTTATCTTCGTGCCTTGCAGAAGAAACCATTCCAGACAAGGAAGCCTACATTGTGAAAGCCCTGGGAGATGAAGCTCAGTCAAGGCCACAATCAATTTGATCTTGTGCCCAGTTCATTGGGGAATATTCAGCAACAGGAGAGGCTGAGGCTGGCGACCTGTTCTCATTCTCATGCATATGACTCTGTGATTAGTTTAGGAAATAAAGGCAGACGTATGATTCAACAATATGTTTTATTATTTCTTTTCATAATGAAAAACAAGGTTTTCCACCAGACTAGTGATTCACCTGACTCAAAAAGTAAAAATATGTTCAAACATCTACATGTACCGGTACATGAACTTGAATTGGATGGAAAACTTTTAACAACAGCCTACAGTGAGCGTAACATGTTGTATCAGTCTCTAACATCTCAAGCTGAGTGATGGGTGACTGTCCCTCAAGAATTTTCTGCTCATGAATTACAGAATTTTCTCTATCAAAACTTGAAAGAACACAAAGCAACAAAGCTGTCATGGTTTTCTCACTTGCTGTTTTTTCTCACGCACTGCTTCCGTGTTGCGGACATTTTAGGGGCTTTCGCATAGGACGCGCTCGGCGCAGATCTTGGCCGCCGCAGTCATTTATTGTGTATGAGATCGTGGGACGCGAGGGCGCACCGTTCGCACCGTTGGCCTAGCTTCACGGCTACTATTAAGCAAATACATCTGAAGAGGAAACTTAATACAAGACATCCTTTTGGACTTAGATTAACATTATGTAATGAGTTTCTCTGCGATCTGCCATGTTGAATAAACATGACATGTTGATATGAAGCCCTTTAAATTCCGACGGATTTGATTGGCAGTCAGTTTTTCCATCGTTCATAAAATCGGTCTGAAAGTGATCACAGCGATATCGTTGCCGTTGTAGTTGTGGTATGGACTTTGCCATCTACATGAGTTAGAACGATTTTTAAAACTATATCTTTATAGTTACCGTTATAGTTATCTTTCTAAGTGTGGACGGCCCTTTAGGCAGATATCTCAATTTGTGCAAAATATGACTATGAGGCTAATGATATGATGTTTTTTATTTCCTCGATAAGCAATTTTTTTTTCTTTTTTCCTGCAATTAAAGTCCAAAACTGTTGTTAACTGAAGCAAATGATTTTCTGAACAGACAGGAGGTGTATGTATTTAGAAATCTAGATGATTGACATCATGAGATATGCACTACTCTTGCAAAGACAATGAAGTATACAATGAATGGCCGAGATCTGCGCGGGCTATGTGAAACCTCCTGCCACATTCTGCGCCGTACCCAGCGCCAAGCGCCGCCCAAACTGCGTGCTATGTGAAAACCCCTTTAGGGCCAGTTCATACTCTACGCAAGGTACGCGAGCGCGAATGCAAGGCAACGCATCGAGCAATGCAAGGTAGCCATCTTGCGTCGTCCAAATTTTTGTAACATGACGCATCGAGGCGTGTATTACCGTGAGATTCCAATAGGGGAGATAAAGCAAATAATGCACCGTATGCCGTGTTCAATACAACAAAAAGAAAAAAGGAGGAGGAACAGAAGGAGAAGACTTTGCTACGCCCTATTGAATAAGCAGTGTACTGGTTTTTAACGAGGCACAGCGCAGCAAGGGTCGCGCGTTCAGGCTTCTCTGTGAACGGAAAGGAACGGACCTGTGCTCGCGCAGAGGATGCACTGGCCCTATTCGTCCTTTGAAGCGCGAGCTGTATACCTCTTTGTGTTTGTAAGCTGAGCTGCTCTTTGTTTTCTCTCTCTGGTCGCAGCACCTGGCGTCCTATCACCGCCCATCACAAAAGCTTGGAACCCCTCGTCATTCGATTAGAAACAGGGTGATTAGTCACGCACACGCGACCGACCGCGCCCCTAAATTTTCTGCGGGCGCCGGTCTGCCGGTGTTCAGTCAATTTTTGCTACCTATCAAAATATGCTACCTCGTGGTTCTGCGCTTGCGCAGACCGAAAATCTTGGGCTCTGTTTCTTCACTCACATCAAAATTATTTTTTGAAATCATAAAAATTGATTTTTTTTTCAGTGCGCCATTCTACCTGTAAGCATATATATATATATTTGCATGTACACTCTTGGTTTTCCTGATAATGCAGAAATTAGATGATAATGATGTATATGGGCATATATCTTCAAACAAACTTATCTAACTCATCTGCTTATGTTATAAAAAGCTAACAAATAGCAAAGTCAGTGCAGTAAACTGATTAATACTGCAATATTACGGCGAAAACGAAGACTTAATGATCGCTTTGCACTATGGTTGCATTTTTTGACAAGGCAGCAGAAATTGACAGAACACCAGGACTCGGGGACGCCCCGGTTTCGTTTTGACTCGACCCAACTCGTTCTGCGTACCAAGCTAGCCGGCGGTCCAACGATCCACTCTTATTTCAATCTGAATTCCAGGCCTCCCAGTGCCCGCATATTGCACTACTTTCAGTGCACGCGAGCAATACTGGATGTGAGGTTGAGTGTGGTATGGGATATCTGACTGACTCTGCGTGCAGTTAGAAAGTGAAAACATCAGTCTGAACAGCTGATCGTAGATGGCTTTATAAGGTTTTTTGGGGAGATGTTAATGACGATTAATTTTTTTTATTTTTTAGATTCGCCAAAAAAAAAAAAAAAATCGCCAAATATTTTCCTTGGTAGCCAAACATTTTTAATTTCGCTATTGGTGAATTTGGCGAGCGCCAGCGGAAGACCTAGATTTTATCTCCTCATTTTTTGGTGGTCCTACAGTTCAAAACTAAAGGTTGCATCAGCGATTCTGAGCCAAATCATAATTTGTCACATACCGGAGATATTAACGAAACGAACTAGCAGTGGCACTACCATAGCAGAAGCCAAACCGAAAAAGAGACGCTCGAACGAAAGTTACAACTGTAACTACGATTCTATGAGTCCCGGATGACCGCCAAGGGACGAGGGGCAAGGGACAGTCACTGACTCCATACGCATGTTTAATCGTCTGGACCACCCAGTGGGACAGGCGTTGTTTCGAGAGAGCACAACCTCGATTGGGCCCACTGTAACAAACAAAAAGCTGCTCCGATTGTCGCATAGATGCCGTAGCAGCAACATAAGCATCAAGAGCCCGTACCGGGCACAGCAGGCTCGACCCATCCTCGGCTGAGGGAGAGTTGAAACTGGCGAGCTGGATCGGCCGATTGACATGTGTCCGTGGCAATACTTTGGGGAGAAATGCCACGTTTGGCCATGGTGTAACCCCCGAACCATCCGGGTTCCATCCAAGACAGGACTCACCGACTGACAGGGCATATAATCCCCCAACTCTCTTGGCTGATGTTACAGCAAGGAGAAAGGCAGTTTTCATTGACAGCCATTTCAGGTCCGCTCGAGCTAAAGGCTCAAAGGGTGGAGCAGACAGGGCACTTAAGACCAGGGAGAGATCCCACACTGGGGCCCTTGGGGCTCTTGGAGGGTGCAGCCTCAAAGGCCCTCTGAGGAAGAGAGGCACCAACCGGTGGCATCCCACAGTAGCATTGTCAACTAAGGCATGTCGTGAGGAAATGGCTGCCACATACACTTTCAAAGTGGAGTGAGCACGACCACCATCCAGGAGGGACTGAAGGAACTCCAGGATCATAGCCACAGAGCAAAGGGCAGGATCCTCTGCCCTGCCCACACACTAGGCAGAGAAATGCCTCCATTTACTTTCGTACTGAAGATGGGTGGATGCTGCACGGGCCTTCATGATGGTAGCCTGAACGGGCTCGGTACAGCTCATCAGGAGAGGGTTGGGCCCGGCAACGGCCAGACCCATAGCTGGAGGCGACTGGGGTTGGGATGCCAAATCTGACCCCCCAGCTGTAACAGAAGGTCCTTCCTCTCTGGGAGGCGCTATAGAGAGCTGCAACAAAGCCTCCGCAGCATCGGAAACCAAGATCTCCCTGGCCAAAAGGGGGCCATCAGGAAGAGCCTGTGGCCCTGCTGAAGGACCCTCTGCAACGTTGGCAGAATCAGAGGCAGGGGTGGAAATGCATATAGGAGCACCTTGAGCCACTCCTGCCTGAGGGTGTCCTGTCTCAGTGGAGCGGTCTCCTCTGTCCAAGAGAACCAGAGTGGGCAATGAGTTGACTCCTCGGTGGCAAAGAGGTCTACCTCTGCTCTGCCGAAGAGGTTCCATATCGTGTCTACCACCTCCGGGTGAAGCCGCCATTCCCCTGGTAGGGTCTTGCACCAGGAAAGGAAGTTTGCCACCTGATTCCGTTCTCCCGGCAGGTACATTGCCCGCAGGCTGGATAGGCGAGGAGCGGCCCACGTCAGGAGGCACCAGGACACCCGTAGCAGCTGCACTGACCTGGTGCCTCCTTGATAATTGATCTGGGAGACAGTGGACAGGTTGTCTGACTGAACAAGCACATGTCTCCCCTGCAGACATGGCAGAAAATGCTGGAGTGCCAGATGCACAGCTCGAAGCTCCAGCACATTGATGTGGCATTTGCGGTTGCAAGCAGACCACTGTCCCCGAGCAGGTCTTCCTCGCCACACCGCACCCCACCCTGAGAGGGAAGCATCCGCGAGGAGGACCTTTCTAGTGGCCTTCGTCAAAGGTGACTGCGCTAGCCAGACATGACGGCGTGCATGTACCAGTGTGGACATCAACCGGCCTAGTTCCTTTGTCTGGAAGGCAAAAGCCTGCAGCGATGCATCACAGATGTCACAGGTAGAATCATCCACCTGTGCATCCTGCAGGGAAGTTGAGAGGGCAAGCAGTAGGTGGGAAAGGGAGTTGCCGAGCCGACCAATGCGTGCCGCTGCATCATAGGCCCTACAGATATATCCATCAGTGACTCGACACTGGACAGAGGGGCACCTGGCGTTTGGCTTCAGAGCCTCATCAGGAGCCACAATCAGGGCCGCAACAGGGAGCTCAACTGCAGGCATGTGTCCCAGGCCGACAGCTTCTGGATTCTCCATTGCGGCCAAAATCCGCTCATCAGAAGTTGGCTTGGACAGGGCAGTAGTATCTCTCCAACACAAATGCAGCTCTTTCAAGAAATCCGGGGAATGCGGGATGGAAATTTTAGCTGGAGAAGGATTGCGTCTGTGGAAGGCGCTAGGGGCCACATTTCCTTGGGGGGTGTCGAGCTGCACGCGCGCCAAAGCGGTGCGGATAATGGTCTCCATGGAGGAGGCATCTGACCCCCAGTGAGAACTCTGGGCTGCAAAGCTCTGCCGCAAAGAATGCTCTGAGGCCTGAGAGGCAAGGTCACCTGATGAAGCATTAAACTGAGTCGCAGAGGCTGCAATGGAAATGGCATCCTCTGGCGGGGGTGGCTGCAGTGCATGCTCCAATCCAACAGGTTCCCCAACATGCGCAGGCTGCAGACTCCAGAGAAGTGTTTTCATCTGCTCCATGTCAGCAGCCAAGCGATCCACTTTAGTTGAGAGCTGGCTGTTCGACTTCTTCTGCTTGGGGGCACCCGCAGTGCTCAGTGTTGAGGGCCTCTTCAGAGTCCCCCCATTTCTGAAATCAACCCTCACTGGTTGGGATGAAGGGAGGCTGGCCAGTGGATCTAGCTGTGCTAACCTGGCTAGTCTCACTGACCGCGGCATTATGCAGCAATTCATGCAAACAGCTTCAGTGAGGGCTTCTTGTAAATGCTCAATGCCCAGGCAGGAGGGACAGAGATCATGGCCATCTGCTAGATCCAGAAGGGCCTGACATCCAGAGCAGGACTGCTCCATTACAGCAAAGGCCAGGGCAGAATAAATGTGTGACAGTGCTGGGAGAGGGCAGCGAGCACACCACCTCCATGTTGCTTGGCCAGTGTAGCCCCATGCTCCCATTTTGGAAATAGGGCCGCATCTCTCATCTCAGGATTGCAGCAGGCCTTTATCTTATGTGTTGTTAATAACTCTAGTTACATATGTTTATGAAACAGTAAAAACACAGTGGAAATCTTTGTCTTCAAAGAAGCTAGAAGCATTTCTTTCAGAAACTTAAAGTTTGGAATTTGGGCCAAAATTCAGTTATTTGGGCAGAAAACACTTACATGACACTACAAGTCCTTCTTCTTTCTAAGAGATGACGTCGCTGGGATGTCACATAATTTGTCCATTTTTGTTTTCCCGCCAGTGTGTTTGCAATGAAAAAAAGTGGGGTGACAAACGTAACCCCGTGACCGAAGTAACGCCGGTCTCCCCGACACTTTGCGTGTATTCGCTTCTTTGCATTGATTTTGAATGTAACCTGTCGCGCGAAAAATTCGTTTTGCGTCCGGTGTGAAAGCAGCTTTACTCAGATGTCTCACTTTAAGAAAAGGGCCTTCATGTTCCAAGCTCCTGAAGGGGAGGGGCAAGCGGCTCTGTTGCGTTTTGAGAGCGTTTCAACTGTCAACAATGGAGATGTCGTATCGCTGATAGAGCCTTTAAGTTAGTCCCATCAATTTTAGTTAAGATATTATAATAACAGAATATTCTTTTGTGTGCAGCAGCCACATTTATAGATAAACATGTATAATCCCTCATCTGCGCAATTACCTCACCCATGTGCATTAATCCCTCATCTGTGTAATTCCCTCACCCTGGTACATAAATCCCTCATCTGTGCAATTCCCACATTCTTGTGCATTATTCCCTCATCTGTGTAATTCCCTCACTCTTGTGCATTAATCCATCATCTGCGTAATTCTCCCACCCTTGTACATTAATCCCTCATCTGTGTAATTCTCCCACCCTTGTGCATTAATCCCTCATCTGTGTAATTCCCTCACCCTTGTACATTAATCCCTCATTGGTGTAATTCCCTCATCCTAGTGCATTAATCCCTCAATTGTGTTATTCCCTCACCCTTGTGCATTAATCCCTCATCTGCGTAATTCTCCCACCCTTGTGCATTAATCCCTCATCTGTATAATTCCCTCATTCTTGTGAATTATTCCCTCATCTGTGTAATTCTCTCACCTGTGTGCATTCATCCCTCATCTGTGTAAGTCCCTCACCCTTGTACATTAATTCCTTATCTGTGTAATTCCCTCATCCTTGTGCATTAATCCCTCTTCTGCGTAATTCGCTCGCTCTTCTGCAATAATCCCTCAGATGTGTAATTCTCTCACCCTCGTGAATTAATCCCTAATCTGTCTAATTCTCCCACCCGTGTGCATTAATCCTTCATCTGTGTAATTCTCTCACCTGTGTGCATTAATCCCTCATTAGTATAATTCACTCACCCTTGTGCAATAATCCCTCATCTGTGTAATTCCCTCTCCCTCGTGCATTAATCCCTCATCTGCATAATTCCCTCACCCTTGTGCATTAATCCCTCATCTGCGTTATTCCCTCACCCTTGTGCATTAATCCCTCATCTGTGTAATTCCCTCACCCTTGTGCATTAATCCCTCATCTGCGTAATTTCCTCAGCCTTGTGCATTAATCTCTCATCTGCCTAATTCCCTCACCCTTGTGCATTAATCCCTCATCTGCATAATTCCCTCATCCTTGTGCATTAATCCCTCATCTGTGTAATTTCCTCAGCCTTGTGCATTAATCTCTCATCTGCCTAATTCCCTCACCCTTGTGCATTAATCCCTCATCTGTGTAATTCCCTCACCCTTGTGCATTAATCCCTCATCTGTGTAATTCCCTCACCCTTGTGCATCAATCCCTCATCTGCGTAATTTCCTCAGCCTTGTGCATTAATCTCTCATCTGCCTAATTCCCTCACCCTTGTGCATTAATCCCTCATCTGCATAATTCCCTCACCCTTGTGCATTAATCCCTCATCTGCATAATTCCCTCATCCTTGTGCATTAATCCCTCATCTGTGTAATTTCCTCAGCCTTGTGCATTAATCTCTCATCTGCCTAATTCCCTCACCCTTGTGCATTAATCCCTCATCTGCGTAATTCTCTCACCCTTGTGCAGAACGGCGTTGGCGGGCTTGTTCCCGGCCAGCGACTCTTTGCTGAGGTGCTGGTGCGATTCAGCCAGACACTCCACCTCAGCAAAGCGGGCGTTGAGCGCCATGGCGGGGTGGGTGGGGTCCTGCGTCATGTTGAGGTACGCAGCTCTCCGGAGCTGCTCCTCGATCACCAAAGCCTGCTCCAACAGCTGAGGTAGGCAAGAGAGAGCTGCATTTATCCACTCATCCACTCATTAATGCGCAGGAAATGCTGCTGGTCTCATTAAAATTAACAATAACGGGGCTCCGCTTGTGGAAGTTGGCCCTGACAGTCAATCCGAGACACGTCCACATTCCCATAGACACTCCCATATCAGATATTGCTCTGCCCCCCAGGAAAGTTAGCACTATCAGCAGCTCCCCTGCTCTGCCTTGGCAGCAGACCTGCCTCTGCCTGCTGCTGTGCTGCATCGCTCTCTGCTGCTAGTTAAAATCCCACCTCCACCCTAGCATCGATCCGTGGGCTCTAAATCTCCCCCAGAGAGGGCTATCCTCACATTCCCTGCAGCCTCCTTCTCCTGCTCTGTCGGCTGTAAGGTGTGCTGGGGTCCGAGCCTGGAGGCCAACCTGTCAGCGTATGGACAGCAGGGAGTGTCAGGATATCCACTCCCCTCTTAGAGAGATGGAGAGCCAATAGGTGGATGCCGGGGATGGAGGTGGGATGGTCACTAGCAGCAGGCAGGTGAGGTGCAGCAGCAGAGAGCGACGCGGCACAGTCACAGGCAGAGGTGTGTTTCTTCTGCAAAGGCACAGCGGTCAGCGATTTACTTGGCCACCTACCAGAGGGGGGGATCAGTGTCTGATATGCGTGACATGCATGGGACTGTCTGTGGGAATATTGGCGTCTCCGGAGTTATCTACCTCCTCAACCTTCACTCAAATAATAATAATAATCAACTCTCAGTCTGATTTCACCTTGAAACGGCGAGCCAGGAACTTATTTTTCATCTCCAGGAAGTTCCCCTTATTTGCTTGTGTCTTGAAAGGCTCGTTGACGATGGCAAACTGGACGTCATTCTGTATGTCCTGCCATCGAGCGTATCCATGACTACAGGTGAGGATTCAAGGGCTAAAACCACATACAGGGGGTGCTACAGATAGTAGGAATGGCAGATTACAGGCATTAAAGGTACTTTGACCATTGTCAGACTTCAGAAGGACACTAGTTGTTGCTCTCATTTACTGTTCAGTGCACAGGGAAATTATAACTGTCCCTGTTTTAAGTTGGCTCAGACAGTGCTTGGCAGCCATTTTATGCCTTACCTGCAGACTAAGGGGCTGCTGACCAGCATTGAAAAAATGTCACCTGTCAGTGACAGGTTTCAGTTTAAGATTCAGCGTCTGTAACTATGAACCAGGGGGTGACATATCACGTTCCAGGATATGGAACTATTTCTTTCCAAATTTGCAATAATGGTGGTGGCTTAGTTTGGGCGCTTTTGCATAGGTGGCACTTTTTTTGGCAAGAACGCTATTTTTGGCGATTTTCATTTGGCCATATCTCAATGCGCCCCCTATGGATTTCAGCGAAACTTGTTTTATTATGTCTGTCTATATCTCTTTCCACATGATAGGTTTTCAACACCATCTGGTTTGGATATCTTGCATCACTGGGCAACTATAGTTACCGATGGCGCACAAAGGGCTAAATTTCTCCAAGTACAGGGAACTAAAATGCGAGTAAAGCCTGTTGAAACTTTTGACTGGCACTGTATCAGTACATGCGCTGAGAGGCTAAGCTAATATAGTAAGTTAATGAGTGAGACTGAGAGGAGGAGCCCCCTGGTAGCAGTGTTCCAGAAGGATACAGCACAATGCCAGCCAGGAGCCAGTAGTCATGTCTTCTGTGCCAGATCTCGTTCAGCTTCCCCGAGGATATGGCGGCTCGCTCCTCATTCTGCCATAGTGCATGCAGCTCTGCAGAGGAAGCACATGCGGGATAATGGACATTTACCGTGAAGCCTAACACCGCACACTCTGCCACCCTGGCATCAGCATGTAGAGTTGCCTCAAAGTTACCGGTGAAGCCGCCGTCAGCAATGTTGAACATGAAGCGCGGCCGTTCTGTCTTCCCATTGGTCCCCCTGGGAACTTCCTCCTTCGGCCCTTTGCCATCCTTCCCAGCATCCTTTTCAGCCTTGGCTTCCTCTGTAAAAGGTAAATATTTTGGTGGCAGGTGTGCCATCTGCTGATCTGCACCATGGCCAGCCTAATGACATGCATTGACAGCAGCAACTGGCCCATTTTTAATGACAAAGTGATGTCACCCTCGACCCCAGGTGTATCTCTGGGACATTCCTGCTTTGCAACAGACATCTCAAAAATACATTTCAGGAGAGCAGCTCTGTCGTGTGGGACCTAGAGCAAAACGGGGCACTCCTACAAAATCACCATGGTAACATATTGAATACTTAATAATACTTATCATTAGCTGATCCTGACCTAAATGGACAGGTGGCATGACCTCACCAGGACTGATAGTCCCACCAATCCGATTTAATGACGCAGAAGCCTGTAGAGTGATGATGAGGACGATGATCCATAGTATCGCCCAATGCTTTTGTACGGGGGGTTCAATCATTTAAATTGATTACAGTATTTTTGTAAGACACTTAGCAATTTACTCACCTTTCTTGGCATCGCAGGGCTGGCTGTCCTCCTTGCTTTTTGCAGCTCCCGTCTCGGAGCCGCCTGTCGACTCTTCAATGTTTTCTTCCCCCGTCTTCTCCTCCTCCTCTTCTACCTTCTCCACTTCTGCAGAAACATTCAGAACGTCACCAGTTCTCCCCGGAGCCGCCAAGTTATATGAGAAAAGTAGTCATACTTTCCCAGAAGAGCAGAGGTCAAGCTCACTCTTATATTTTTATCAGTCGTCTAGGCAGGCATTTGCCAGATGTAAGCCTGGCGGGTAATCAATGTAACATAAATGTAATTCAATCACGAATTCCTTGAACGACAAAAGGAAATAAGGCCGTACCTTGATTCTCCTCTTCTCCAGCAGGGGGAGCTGTGTCAGAGACAGGCTTCTCAGCGTCAGTGGGCACCCCTCTCTCTTTGTTCTCCTCTGCTTTGTTTTCCTCCTGCTGGGGAACTGGGGCCGAGTCCTTCCCCTCCGACACACCAGCCCCCTCATCTGTGTCCGCTCTCTGGCCCGGGGACAGAGCTTGTGCTGTTTCCTTCAGGATGACTGGAGGCTTGAGGAACATTTTGACAGAATTATTTGTTCCTGATGAGAATCAAGTTGCTCCAGAGAAGGGCGACAGGGGGTAAGTATTAAAAGGGACATAATTTTAATGTGCACACACGTTTTGGCATCTGAAGTGCCTTCAGACCGTGAAATAAAACACCTCAGTCAGTTTTGTGGGCTTTAACAAAGCTTCCCTCTCTGCTTCAAACAGAAAAAGGCTAATTCTGTCCAGAGCCGTGTGACTCATCAGGCTGTTGTTTAGCCCTGGTTTCTGTAGCAGGAGGCGATTAGGAGTATTGTTTCTCCCCCTGGATGGGATGCCAGTCCATCGCAGGTTACCCCCCCAGCTCTTCGTCAGGGTTCCCTGACAATTCACTGGTACCCACTTATACACCTGAGTGGAGTGGGGCACTGTGGGAGTGAAGTGTTTTTGCCCAAGAACACATCATGAAAGCCGTGGACTCAAAGAACTCAAACTCATGAATTTCTATCCAAAGTCAAGCACACTTATCCACTGCGCCATCGCATCCCCAACCACTGCGCCAACGCATCGCCAACCACTGTACCACCGCATAACTAACCACTGCGCCTCCGCATCACCAACCACTGCACCACTGCGTCCCCAACCACTGCGCCACCACGTCCCCAACCACTGCGCCACCGCATCCCCAACCACTGGGCCACCGCATCGCCAACAACTGTGCCACCGCATCCCCAACCATTGCTACCCCGCGTCCCGAACAACTGCGCCACCGCATCGCCAACCACTATGCCACCGCGTCCCCAACCACTGCGCCACCGCATCGCCAACCACTGTGCCACGGCATCCCCAACCACTGCTCCACCGCGTCCCCAACCACTGCTCCACTGCGTCCCCAACCACTGCGCCACCGCATCCCCAACCACTGCGCCACCGTGTCCCCAACCACTGCGCCACCGCATCCCCAACCACTGCGGCCCCCTGTCCCCAACCACTGCGCCACCGCGTCCTAAACCACTGCGCCATCGCGTCCCCAACCACTGCGACATCGCATCCCCAACCACTGCGCCATTGCGTCCCCAACCACTGCGCCACCGCATCCCCAACCACTGCGCCATAGCATCCCCAATCACTGCGCCACCGTGTCCCCAACCACTGCGCCACTCGGTCCCGAACCACTGCGCCACCACGTCGCCAACCACTGCCCCACCACGTCCCCAACCACTGCGCTACAGCGTCGCCAACCACTACGCCACCACATCCCCAACCACTGTGCCGCCGCATCGCCAACAACTGTGCCACCACGTCCCCAACCACTACCCCACCGCGTCCCCAACCACTGCGCTACCGCGTCCCCAACCACTATGCCACCACGTCCCCAACCACTGCACCACCGCATCCCCAACCACTGCGCCACCGCATCGCCAACCACTGCGCCACAGCGTACCCCCTAATTTAAACTGAATTCCAGCTGTAACTTTAATTAAAGTTGTAAAGCTTGGTTGGCGATGTAGCAGGCTAGCTAGCTAAGCACTACTCTCAAAACTACTGAGCTAATGTTACAGTGCACGCATTACTTGTCCATAATTTATTGACTAGGCTTGCTACAAAATTAATTGAATTTAAAAACTGTGGCTAGTCTAGCCACAGGAAATGTAGGAGACAAGTTGATTTGAACTGATAGGCAGCTTTTCACAAATATCAGTTGCAGAAGAGTAGCGCTTTCATTTACAATAAATGGAATGTCTGCCCAGATAGCAAGCTCCTCCGCTCTGGAGCTGCCGCGGATCTACCCCGGCTCCAGCTGATCCGGGGCAGATCCACAGCAGATCCAGAGCGGAGGAGCTTGCTATCTGGGAGGTAACAGTTGCTACATACAATACAATGCTAGCCAAAGAATCATTCTTAATGTTAGAGACTGAACTCCACTTGATTGAACTCCAATTGTAATAAAACTTTTACAGTGGCCTTTACTTTTTTACTTAAACTTTTACTCTTTGTGATTATAACAACCATCCCTGCTTAGAATGCAGATATTGTCTTTCCATTCTCAGTGTGTAGTTTAATAGCTACCGAGCTAGGTAGCCAGTCATCTACTGTATATTTAGAGTCGCCAGTGGCAGAGTTACTGAGACACTGTCGCTCGTTTTTGACAAACGGGGCCAATGACTCTGTTCGCTAGCCAATTAGAACAAAGCTCATTTCATAGAGGGGACGCCCACCCTAAGCAGCCTGTTTTTTCAGTGGGTAAGGAATGACAGGAATCAAATTGCATGGACATCATGTATTTTTTTGCTAATAAGATTATTAACCTCCCTTTTGGATGTTAAAAAATATTCTAATTTGAAAAAACAGCATTATAGGTCCCTTTTAAGTGTTAGAGCAGAAGAATGGCACAGGCAATTCAGAAATATATGCACTTGTGATTCATTTTAAGAACGTCAATCGTCATTATGGCCCAAGGTTTGAATCCGTTTCAGGTTTATGTCCTTGTTAGTGCAGAGTGGTTGATCTGGTACCTCTGTAGGATCTTTGCTCTCCGCACTGTCCCTCTCGCTCTCCTCCCTCTCCTTCTCTCTCTCACTCTCTCGCTCTGATTGGCTCTCTGCCTCTTTTACGGCCTCCCTTCCGTTTTTCTCCTGTTTGTCTGGCGGGGAAGGCGTGGCTGAAAGGGGACCAATCAGGTTACAGTTAGATCCATGTCAGGAAACTGTGAATCAGCCTATGTTTATCTGCTGTAGAGGAGAATCGAAGGTGTGTGAGGTGTGTGTCTGAGTGTCTCTGTGTGTGTTCACCTGCTGTAGAGGAGAATCAAAGGTGTGTGTGTGTGTGTGTGTGTGTGTGTGTGTGTGGTGAGGTGGTGAGGGGCCTTCAGATGGCCGGCCTCCCTAAAAGAAGAGCGAAACAGTTAGCGAGGTACTGCTCAGTCTGGGCTATTATTGGAAGCCACTCGGTCTGGAGGAGACGATGTTTTCTGTATCCTTGAATAAGGCCTGTTTTCTATCTGACCTGTATGGCGCCCACCCAGGCGCTTTGTAACCGACTAATTCCTAGTGTCAACTGCATTGGCAGTATTTATGTCCCTTGTACAGGTACCCTTGTAATTTTCTTTTATGTGGGCATAAATAAATATTTCAAATGTGTGCGTGTGTTTGTGTGTGTGTGTGTGTGTGTGTGTGTGTGTGTGTGTGTGTCTCTGTGTGTTTTTACCTGCTGTGGAGGAGAATCAAAGGTGTGTGTGTGTGTCTCTGTGTGTGTTTACCTGCTGTAGAGGAGAATCAAAGGTGTGTGTGAGTGTGTGTGTGTTTGTCTTTGCGTGTGTTTACCAGCTGTGGAGGAGAATTGAAGGTCTGTTAGGTGTGTCTGTTTGTCTGTGTGTATTTACCAGCTGTAGAGGAGAATCAAAGGTGTGTGTGTGTGTGTGTGGGTGTCTTAGTGTGTGTTTACCTGCTGTAGAGGAGAATCAAAAATGTGTGAGTGTGTGTGTGTGTGTGTGTGCGCGCGTGTGCGCACGCGTGGGTGTCTCTGTGTGTGTTTTACTCCTGTAAAGGAGAATCAAATGTGTATGAGGTGTGTGTGTGTGTGTGTGTGTGTGTGTGTGTGTGTGTGCGTGCATGCATGTGTGTGTGTGGGAATGTGTGCATGATTGGGTGTGCATGTTTCACCTGGAGTAGATGTGCAGGGGGTGGTGTTGGCGCTGGGTTCAGGTGTGGAGGTGGTGGTTTTGAGGCCTGGGGACGACGCTCGAGAGGATTCCATGCCGACTAACGGCTTCAGTTCCGGAATGCTCCATTTCCCGTTGATGTGTTCAAACTCCTGAACCTACACAGATCAGGGGCACAGTACAGCTGTCTGAGACCTCGGCCTGAGACGCCCATGCCACAGCGTCTGTATGTTCAACTCCAGGGGTTTGGAATCATTAAACAGCAGAATCCAAGTCTCATGAAAAAGAGCCAACATGGCTGCAGGTCTGTGTTTAAGCCCAGTACTGACACAGTAGCTTCAACTGACAAACCAATCGAGCTCTTCAAGCAAGAATGTGAGGGTAGGAGTGCAGTTCTGTGCGTAAATCTGAGTAAAGGCCTCCTGCCTCTCACCTTCTTCTTAACCAGGGACATGACCCCGATCCTGGTGAGGACAGGCTGGCGGCAGAGGCCTTCCCGTGGAACGCCGTCGGCAAACGTCTCCGAACCCTCGCCCACCGGCTCGCACAGGTGCCGCATGAAGAGGGACACGTAGGCCCTGGTGAGGAGGGAGGAGGAGATGAAGGATTGGACAGGGGAAATATGCGATGAGTAACACAGGCTCCCTCCAATCTGCCCTTTTTCTCAGCGTTCTTACCTGCTCTTACTACCCTTTTTAAATCTTTGCTCCACCATTTTGGGGAGACAAAGAAGAAAAGGAACGGAAGAGGTCAAAGAAACATGAATTTAACGAATGGAATGTCCTTACTCCTTCAGTCGTCATCCTGTGTTGATGTCAGTTACAGACAGTCGGGGGTTTTGGCAGTAAAGCGACAGATGGATACAGAATAATTTATTAGTCACACATTCCAGAAAAAGCCCCATAAAAGATGGTTTTGATGTTACTTAAATGAACGTCTTATCTCAGGAAAACCTAATCCTTTTGTCTGACCTAATTAATGGACTAAAGTCTCCTTAATGAAGGTGGACCTTCATCAATTTCTGCATCAGGCACAAGGTAGGGAAGACTGAAGTAAAAAATGAGCGACTGGAATGGGCCCAATGAGAGAGTCAGGAAAGACGGAGCACTAACCTGAGATATTTTACAGTTACAGTCTGTACATTGCCTTCCCCATCCTGTCCCTCTGCAGCACTTTCCTGTCCCACTCCCCAGCAAACACTTTTCTAACCAAACAATACAGCCCAATAACTTCCCCAATGAACTAAAACTGCTCAACTCACCCCAAGCAACCAAAACTCACCCAGCAAGCTTCCCAACCAATAAGAACTCTCAACCAAACTTCCAAAGCAAACACAACTCACCAACTAGCCTTCTAAACCAACCAGAACTCCCCTTTCCAACCAACCACAATTCCCCAACTGACCTCCCCGACTCATCAAAACTGCTCAATCCCCAACCAACCAAAACTCACCAACTGACCTTTCCAAATAAACAAAACTCCCCAAATTGCCTTCCCCAACTAATCAAAACTGGTTAAGTTACCCTAACCAACCAAAAGTCACCAACTGACCTTTCCAACCAATCAAAAGTCACCAACTGACCTTCCCAACCAACCAAAACTCCCCAAATGACCTTACACCATTTTTTCTCCTTCTGCATCCGTCCTCCATTCCTACCCCTGACCCACTAAGGGTCAGCCCAGATGTACAGTCCAAAGGTAGAGTTGTAGTCACCAGGCGGTTTATCTATTTCTGTCCATATTCCAGGGGACAGATGGAGTTAACATCCTGGTCTCAAATTCAGACTTTTCTTCCATTGAGAACGTGTTACTATTTTTCAGGGATGCCTGGGGTGAAATGTCAGACAGAACAGTGACAAGCGAGGAGGGATAGAGGGAAACAGGGGTGCAGCCCCTGGAGCAGTTTTGGGGTTGAAGGCCTCCCTCAAGGGCCCAGCACCAGAGCTCTTCCAAATCTCATCTCTCCCGATGAATCCAGAATCTGGAACCAGAAATTCTTCGGTTCCCGGTCAAACTATCTACCACTAGCTTCCCTGCTCCAGTTTCTAGAGCTAATGAGGTATAGCATCCCCACAGGGTGAGAGCGGAAAACCCCGGCCTGGCGCAGGCAGTGTCTGTGGGCGGAGATGACCTTTGATCATACAATCACAAGTCCCGCTGGAGGACTGAGAGCCTGTGAGCAACCCAGCAAGGTGGTCAGGGACGTCTTGTATCAAACGCCCCGTGAGACCCTTTTGTGAAAGTGCTGTGCGGCAGTAGGTGACATCTCACGCTTTAGAGGAAAGACTAACTCGCCAGTGCAGACAAAAATCAAAATGAAGGTGCAAAAAATAATTCAACCCTCTCCATACTTAGGGGAAAAAAATACAGCAGGCATCTAGATTACCAAATCACAAAGAATGTTACTGAAGAAAAACTATAGATAAAAGAGATTACGCCATTGTCTCCATAGCAATAACTCATAGGTTGACTCTTGTAGGTTAGTACGATTTGAACTCAAAATTTGCCATTTTGAATCTCACGCATCATGCCAGCCAGTATAATATCCTTTAGTTCACACGGAGGAAAACTCTCTCAGTAAACATTATAAAACTCCTTCTAGCCAATGACTGATGAGCTGAAATTGGCTTGAGTCTATTGCCTTTCTCCTTGCCGCCTCCTCTTTCCTGCTCCTTTCTTTTTCCCCTCCATCCTCTCTTACTTGAACTCCTTCTCGCTCTTGCCCCGGAGATCCCGGACGAGCCACTGACAGGAGAAGCCATCTTGAGCCGGCATTCCCCATCGCATCACAGCGTTCAAAAATGCCTTCCGCTGGCGAGTGTTAAAGCCCAACACCTAGGAGAGGAAGAGAGACTTTACCCCGATCATTCCTTGGATCCTGCGCACTAAAAATGTTAGCCATAATATTTATTTCTGTACTCATTGCACATCTCAAAATATACAACAACAATTTACTAATGCAAGGTAACATGCACGGGTTTCTGAAAAGCCAAAAGGCGTATAAAATGACTCTCCCAATTAGAAATTATACATCAAACAAGCTAGTAATGTATTTTATAAGTGGGGGATATAGCATTGGGCTCCGTGCGTACGTCCGTCCGTCTGTCCGTACGGACACATAAAATTGAGGCGGCGGGGGATATTGCAATATAAGTGGCAAACACTTGTTTATATCTTTATCTTAACAACACAATACTAATTACAGTATATTAAAAGAAAAAGTCAAAAAAAGAAATGAGTGCAAAAATCTATACTGTATTTAGCTTAAGGAACATCATTTTCCTGAGAAATGATAAGTTACTTGATTTTATTTCTAAACTGTGGCACACACAAATATTTTAAACTAGAGTGTTCAGGTGAACACATGTGTTGCCTGCGAAGCTTTAGTGTGAAGTATGGCAACTTGACAATCGTTTCAGATCAGGGATACTAAGCTAATGATACTACTATAGTAACACTAAAATGTAGCCTGAAATGTATATTAGGCAACATTACTTAAGACACACCTACATTTGATGACACATTTTTATAGTTTTAAAATAATAATTGTCTATATATTTAACTGTAGCATTGTCTGCACTCCTATAGTCTGTACCAGCTCCATATTTTAAAGCTATCTGAATTCTAGTTCCAAAGAGTATTCTCATTATTTCCAAGACTAAAAAGTACAATAAGGCACTCCATTTAAAAGCTTTCTAAGAACTAACTCTAAGTGTTCTTATTATTGGTCATTGGGTAACAGTGCCATTTTATCCTGATACAAGAATAGTCACACTGTTTGATTCTCTGCGCAATCCCAACAGACCAGCACAGATACTTCCAGTACTGCAGTACATGTATCCCGACATGGACATCAGTGATATAATTTATCCCACAGTATCACAGCAGCCAGCCAATGATCTATTATGTGGAGCATAAGCTGTTTCTTCAACATCAGCATGTATACATCCACAAACCAAAAATGTTTGAAATCAGTCAATATTTAGCCAAGTTATTGTCCAGAAAACCATCGACCAATGAGGACTCATCAACTTCATAAAATATGCGTAAATTCATGCAGATCACGTTGGTCATCAAATACAACCTTCGTCATCCCGGAATGCATCCACAAACCAAAAATTTCTGAAATCGGTCAATATTTAGCTAAGTTATTGTCCAGAAAACCATCGACCAATGAGAACTCATCAGCCTCATAAAATATGCGTAAATTCATGCAGATCACGTTGGTCATCAAATACATCCTTCGTCATCCCGGAATGCATCCACAAACCAAAAATTTCTGAAATCGGTCAATATTTAGCTAAGTTATTGTCCGGAAACCATCGACCAATGAGAATTGAGCAACCTAATTAAATATGCATAAATTCGCGCAGATCACTTGGTCATCTAAAACATTCTTCGTCAACCCGAAATGCATCCACACACCAAAAATTTTCGAAATTGGTTGATATGTAATGACATTATAAGCACTTATGTGAAAGTGTGACTACCAACTGAAAGTGTGACTACTGGACAGACAGACGAACAGACAGACACCGGACAAAGTGATCCATATGTGCCGCTATGCTTCGCAGGCGACACAACCAGTTGGAAGAGACTTCCAGATTACAGGGCCTCGCACTGAAACACATTCCTGAAACAAATTAGTTCTAGGTGGACGAGGGCGAAGGTGTTGACAAAATCTGGTTAAGTAAGAATGAAAGTTGCCATTAAAACAAAATAAATTATCAAAGAATAATGGTTGAGCCTGATTAAAATATTTGTAAAACTACACGTCTGGAAAAGTTTGATCTTATAAACATCCAAAATGCCTAAAGAAACAAAACTGGAAGTTTTGCGATCATGGCGGCGTATCATACCACTTTCATGATTCTAAGACACGGTTAATGGACACAGTACTTTCCCCAAAACCTTTTGAGGATGTTTTTTTCCCCCCAATATTTGCACTATTCCTGGCACTGGACTATCAGGGAGACTCACCTCAATGTTTCCCCCAACTCTGGCCAGCAGAGGGGGCAGTGGCTTGTCCCTGTCGTTCCTAAGTTGACGTCGTGACTGCCTGCGTCCTACAAAAAGGGACGTACATTGAGTTAGCCATCATTACGGCAAAGCTCTGTCCTCAGCCCTTCAATTCCATTTTGTGTCTTGTCCACCAATTTGCATATTTATGTAAGTGAAAATAAACAAGTATGGCAAATTAAAGCGGCTCTGTAAATAAACTAAAAGAAAACGTCTATTAACAAAGTATAGTCGTATGCAGGTATGATAGTACATTCATGACACCACCAGTGTGGCATTAAGTACATGATCAAAAGTACATAGATACCCACTGGTCTGGGGGATTTTTCATGACTTGGGGCCACAGTGGGAAAGCGGTAATCCCGCCATCTAATGACATCCTAAATGATTCAGTGGTTCCAACAGTTGAGAAAGGCCCTTTCGTGTTTCAGTATATCCATGCCCCACATGCAGGTTATGGTTTTTTGAGACTGGAGTAAATGAGCCAGACTGCCTGTCAGAGCCCTGACTGAAACCCCGACAAAATGCCTTTGGGATCATCTGGGAAACCATCAGTGCAAGAATAACACTGAATGAAAGCAAATCCCCGTATCATTATTCATAAATCTAGAGGAAAGTCTTCCCAGAATATTAGTGACTCTACAGGCATATGCGATTCCCTGTTCTTGAACCGTGAACAATGTTCCCAGACAAGTCAAACACACGAGAATGCCTTCGCCGGACTGTTCTTGCTCCCAATCCTCCCACATCCTCGTTTGGTTGTGAGACGAGAATGAATTGGGATTAAACATGTCGTAAGGATCAGCAGTTTCTGACCCATTTAGTATCATTTCTGAGCGATTTCCAAATGATAACAAGTAATGTTGGAACAAAACTACCTATCCTATTTTTAAACAACGTGTTCTTCATTCCCATCATTATCAAGAATAAAATATAAAATTTCTGCATTCAAAGGATGAATACTGGGAAAATCCTCTGCTATGGTCCGATGTTCCTATGTTTGTTGACAGCAGAGAATCCATGGTGACTGCACTTAAAGACACTTCCCTGTTCAAGATGTCAAACTCATTTGGATGTTCTCAGCCTGTTCTAGAACAGTGGGGAGCATGGAGTGGAATAGCATCTACATGCAGCAAAAGGGGGATCAGCTCCATATTTAATACCCATGATTTGGGAATGACTATCTCTACTTACGTCTGGCCATGTAGTTAATCACAAAGACCTGATGGAATCGTTGGGTTGTTTCCACTAAAGCTGCCAAAAAGACAAAGCCTTCTTACCCTCTGTTCTGTCATCAAAGTCTTCATCTTCCTCTTCTGAGCCCACAGAGTACTCTGATTGGTTATCTGAAACACCAGCATGCCAGTCTGAAACAGTACATACAGTGGTGCACAGTCAATAGGCTATGCTGAGCCACACCTCCCCCTACTGGCTGCAACAGCACACAGCACACACCAAGCCTCCCTCTTCAAGTTTCCGAACTAAAGAGGATCTTGACAGGCATTGACTGTGCGTCGTTAAAGGTCTTTTTCTGTTCGCACGTGGGCAGAATTGAACTATGTTGTCTGACGTTATTATGGTGTGTTTTCCAGGTGTTATTGTCCTGTTCGAAGTATAAAAGGACATTGTTTTTCTGAAGGAAGCAATTCTCAAACATGCTCCAGGAGCATTCTCTGTATTTTGGTTTGCATTCCAAGCATTCTTTTTCTTGGAATACTGCCAAACAATCAATATGAGCCACGAAAGCTTTCTAGCTGCATGAAATGCAGCTCGGAAACTGCTCTGCTGGTGGTCAGTAATAACCTCTCTGGTCTTAGCTGCTGGAACTGTACATTAATACTCCTGACCCAGTCAGCACATTCCTTTAGTTAGATCTTAGTGCAGTGTTTGATTCAGCCATTTGCCACAGATGAACGCAAAGCAGAATTTACTCTCCATTTCTAGCACTGACCTGCACATGTTCAAGAATTAACTGACTAATAGGCAGAATTGATAAACTTGTTGCATTCCAATAGCCCCTGAATCCCGTCACACAAAACATGCCCCTGGGGTCAGTGCTGGGTCCCCTGCTTTTCCTCATCTACTTTATATGAGATTATTTTATAAGAAACTCTGATATATATGAAAAAAAAGTATTAAAATAAAAGTATACAAGTAGCCTATATTTTTTAAGTGAACATACTGTATGAATTATCTTATATATTATACTGGCGAGCCTTTGCTAGTCATTTTCGTGAAGTGTGGCAATGATTCTGAACAGGACTATATACTGTGTGCTACCTTCCTCGGGTTTATGTACCTTGGTCCTCCTGAGCAGCATCGTTATAGTTGACCTGCTTGCGAACCCTCTTGCCCTTGCCCAGGTTTCTCGCCAGGTCCTCCTGCTGCTGCTCGTAGTGGTGTCTCAGCAGCTTCTCCCAGTAATCCGGGTCCACGTTCTCCTCCTGCTTTATGATCTCTCGCTCGATGTCCTCCATCTGCGGACCCCAGAGCAGAGGATCGACAGGATTGGGTCAGTGATGATGGATGTGAACACAGACAGGCAGGTCAGCACAGACATACTAACAAAGACACAACATTTATGCTGGAATGACACAGTTGTAGCAAGTCAACACTGACATAGCAAATTGGAGACTGCTTTTGTGTAAGTAGAGAGAGTACAGGAAGGAGGCAGAGGACAACACTGAGACACTCAAAAACACCTGTGCCCACTAAGAGTTCTGTACTGTCACCCATATACTGCACATGTACATCAAGTTCCATCATTATTGAGGCCATATTTATTGGGACAATGGCAATTTTTGACAATATTCCCTTGACTTGGCTCGGTATGGTTAAAGTACACATTCTCTGCTTTTAATTAGGGTCCAAGCCTCCAAGCCTGCAAGGCCTTGGCAAGGACCCTATTGTTTTTCTGGTGTTTATTATTATGCCTCGGTGGGCATGCGCGCAAGCGGGGCATATGGTTGTTCGTTTGTGTGTCAGTCATTTATTCTGTCTGTTACAGGGATAGTTGCTCCGCCAGTCAAAATCAAGTCCTAGAATATGGCTCTATGGGCTAAATGGCATGATATCTTGGATTTAAATTTGCCAGATTTTTGAGATAGAGCTTTGTTTTCGACTTATAGCACCATTTGACACTTCCATAGACTCTAATAGGAATCGAGGAATGCGGAAGTAATGCTTGTCATGGGGAAAGCAATTGTTCCAATCAATGAATTTATTTTCATTGGAACACAGGTAAGTTTATTAAATGACTGCATTTTTGGGAAATTTGTCGCATTAGCAGACCCATAATGAATTTTATTGTTGGCGTCATTATCTGTACCCAGCTTAAGTTTATGTTGATCATCAGATAACAACCTGTTAAATTTGTATTAAAGTTAAAGTAGATGACGTGAGCAGCCCTTAATGATCTAGCATAACCACGTCATTTGTTCATTTAGCTACCTTAAATTAATTGCAGTTATTGGTGTTCGTTTGAGTACGAAGTTTATATTCGCTTATTAGATTCACTGATAGTTTGAAACGCATTTCATTGCTAACTAGTTAATTTTATTGCCTACCACACTATTTCTGTTCACTCGAAGGTTCTGCGATTCAGTGCTAAAATGAATGGAAACAGCTTCAAATGTCAAATCTATTCGATACACCAATTTGATCGCATAGCAGCAAGTAACGTCATGGCTACGCGCAAGTTTTCGCTTCAATGCTGCTAGGTGGGAATGCATTTTCACCTCCTTGATTCGCATGAATATTTTTGGTGAACTTCAGGTAATTTGATTGACAAGTGGATAGAAACATAGCTTATGTCAAACATAGATGCACAGCTAGGGCACTCTGACATGTCCACACAGAATTTTATAGCTTCATCAAGGGACATAGGCTACTTGGTACTGCTGTAAGTACCGAGGCATCAGCACCTTTGGTGCTTTCATTATTATTATTATTATTATTATTATTTCTAAGCACCTTTGGACTTAAATTTGACCTGCTAAACATGTTCAAAAACTCGCCAAATTTGGCACACACCTCATGTCTGGCGAAAAAATTTAATAAAACGTATGCATTATCCCCATAGGTGCCAAAATGGCTCTCTAGCGCCACCCAGAATCATTAAAATGGCACTTGGATGGCCACCACGACCGGTAGGAAAGCCATAGACATATGGAACCAAAACTATATTGTTCATCTCATCAAGACCCAAAAACTAACAATTGACACCCTTGACCTAAATCAAACAGGAAGTTTGCAATGTGCATATCAAATTTGCCCCTAAATTTGCCATAAATTTGCCCTCGAACAAACGCGAATTCCTTAACCCCTTTCTGCAGATGTAGACGCTCGCGTCTATAGACCTGCAAATTTAAGCACTTAGTTACAGTACTTGACCACGAGATGGCACCCCCGTATCAGCTATTGAATATTCCCGAGCAGGCAGAGTTGAAACGTGATTTAGAGTATGGAGAACTTCCCTCCAATCCCTGTTTTTCAGGAGTTGCATGAATTGAACTCCTCAGCTAAGCCTGATGTGCAAACTGGTCAATATCCTTGCCCATAGTATCAATCCAGTAGTTTCAAAAAATTATCACTTGCGACAGAAAAAAACTTAAAAAAAAAAAAAAACTATTTTAGCTACAGTGAGCCAACCGTATTCCAATTAGTGGTTAAAAAAATACGTTTTGTGAAGCAAAAAATCCAACATTGTATTGATTCTCTCACATTCTACTGTCAATTACAGTCATCACACACAAAATATGCGTAGTTCCCTCCCATGGATTAACGCATAAATTCCTCCATTGACAAATTCAGCGCTCCCTTCTATCCACCCAAGTACTGGTGTCGATAGCCAGTCACTCAATTATATACTCAGATGCATCTGCGTAACTCTACAGTCATAGTTCACGCCCTCGTGAAGCTTCCTTGGTAACAATGTATTGATAGAATCGTTTCTTATCCAATTCCCGAGTGTTTAAACTTTCCTAAATAACTGAAATACATTGATCGCACAATAAGAATAGGATACAAAGCAAAGCGTAAAAGTAAGGTCGGTTGTATTCTTCGAATGTTGGCCATGGTTGCGCAGCTGAAAATGATGCGATGTCAAAGAAACAAAGACACCCGAAACCTGAAGTGTTCAGCTTCATTTTCAAGATAAATGTTGTATGGACGCGGTCAATGGGAAATATTCCGAATGAAACAGCACTGGAGGGTTCCTTCTACTCGATACATCTGTCTCTGGAGGAGATCATCAATGAAGAAAACAGGTTATACTTCTACTCTGTTTGCATTTTGCTCTAATATGGCTTTTTGCTGTAGAATTTATACCGCGTTTAAAGACATCGAATGCCGAGGTTTTCGTTTCTCCAAATGCATGCAGCCCAGGCACGTCGGTAGATCCCTCAGTACGTTCATTACACCATTCTGTTGAATATGGAAATATATGGCGTTTGATTATTCCTGAAAGTGAAATTTCTGTTCTGTTAAAATAGGGTATATTTCAGAATTCAGATATTACTGAGTTAGTGAGTTTTTACCCTTAAAAGGTGTAAGGTTATGAGCTCGGATGTGAGAGCGGTTAGCTTATCATTGCAGCGCGAATGTTATAGCTGTTTAATCAGCACTTTATTAAATGCTTGGGGGACTTCAAAGAAAAATGGACAATACTGTTAACTTTATTATGGAGAAAAGGCATGTTTTGTGTTTGGAGAGGTTACTGGTGACCAATGATGTTCAACTGCACTGATATTGATACCAGAAAATCATTAGTTCATGCTGAATTTCATGCCCCAAAAGTTAATTTGTGTTAAATATATGATTAATGTATGATTTGACAGTGAACCATTTTGATGGATCTCAGACTTTGGGGAGACACCTGGATAGCCGTCTAATTTGGCTCATAACAAGCGGGTAATCTAGAATGTAATGTTCAAGATGAATTGTACTTGTGGTCAAGAAGTTTATGATTCCAGAAATGTATAGTTTTAAGCCCCAACAGTTTTTCAATTGTCAGTATTATATTTTTTTTGCTAATTCAAAGTTGAATTTTCATGAAGATTTTTTGTGTTTGCAGCCCCTTTTCTCCACCAAAATAAAATAAAAATAAAAATAAACCAAAATACGATGGGAGTCTAAATGCTTCCAGTGTCTAGACTCACTTGAGCCAAAGGTTTTCTGCCTGTAAAGCTGCAATCTTGAATTATAAAGCCTTAAATCAGGTAACACCGAAATAGCCAGATTTGGCTTCGGCGCAAAGGGGTTAAAGATCGTTCATCGTATCAACCCCAAATGCTAAAAGATGACAAAGCATACTCTGCCGATGAAAACTACTGGAAAACTTCATCAAAAGTCGAACGGTTTGGATTTTATGAGGCGTCAAAGATGGGGTCCCCAGCCACTTTGACTGCCTTTTTTCGATGCATATGCAATTTCCAACCTAAATGTGACCCCTTAAACATGCTCAAAAACAAACCAAATTTAGCAATTAATTCATAGTGGCTTCAAACATTTTTACAATCATAAAATTCTCCACCAAAGAGACAAATGGCTCTCTAGCACCACCAAAATACACCAAAATGGGACTTTCGCTTTCACCACAGCCTGAAGCAATGTCAAAAAATTCTGAAGAAATTGACATGTCATTGCTGTACCATGCCTTGAGTTATCACTTGATTTGGTGAAAATCCTTTCAAGACCTTTTGAAATAAAAAATTTTATGTACATAATACGCTGTACAGTAATATATACTTTCTTGCTGTGGGCTATCCTAATGTCATTTGGTATACTTTATCATCTCCATTTGGACAAACAACTTGCCAAGCGTGGTACCATTTGAATGAATATTTGTCGAGATATAGACATGTTATGAATATTCATATTTTAAAATATGTATTTTTGAGTGACGCACTTCTGAATTCACCATAGGTTGCAGTGTATGAAACTTTTGTCTGTGTTCAATGGACATGCTCCCGAAATTTCAGCTTTCTAGGATTTACGTGGAAGAACTATTTCTTAATTTCTTGATCATTATTGAGGGCGGCACAGTGGCACAGTGGTTAGCATTGTTGCCTCACAGCAAGAAAGTCGTGGGTTTGAATCTGGCCTGGGGCCTTTCTGTGTGGAATTTGCATGTTCTCCCCGTGTTGCGTGGGTTTTCGCCGGGTACTCCAGTTTCCTCCCACAGTCCAATGACATGCATATCAGGCTAATTGGAGACACCAAATTGCCCATAGGTGAATGGTGTGTGAATGGTGTGTGCGCCCTGCGATGGATTGGCAAGCTGTTCAGGGTGGGTCCCTGCCTTTGCCCGGAGTCAGCTGGGATAGGCTCCAGCTTGCCCCGTGACCCTAGTGAGGAACAAGCGGGTATAGAAAATGGATGGATGGATTATTATTGATTTTGAGTGTTTTTCTTTGTGCTGCTACACATTCTGTCTCCCTTTAAGTTCATGAATGGGGGAAGATTTCACAATAGACAGCAGCGATAAAATCAGCTTCAGAAACTTTGACCAGGTCGCATGGGTCATAACTCATTGCAAAAGAAAAATCTCTTTCACTAAAGGGGTTTGCTCTAAACTCAAGACATGACATTTTACTCAGTCTAGCGCTGTCCGAGGAATGAGAATGCTCAATGGCGCCCGAACACGTCTCGCCCCCGCAACAACGACGTGCACGCATGGGCAAGGACCCGTCCAACGCTGCTTGCAGCTTTAATTTTAATTGTATTTTTACGCTGACTGGTGAGACAAAGAAATACTGCTGAGCACAAATCCAAATCAGGAACAAATTATATTATAATATTATAAATTATAAGTCCCAAAGATTTTGGAGCTTACAATCCCGCATATCCACGCTGCAGCTCTTACCTTGTCCTCCTCCCGGACCATGTACTGGGCCACCTTGAAGGAGCTCAGGTACTCGTTCATGTTCTGAACATCCGAGTCATCGGTGGCGTCCTGGTTCCGGTCCAGGAGCCTCTCGATGGCGGCAGAGTCGTAGTGAATCACGCTGCTGTCCTCATCCTTATTGTCCCCAGCTGGACACAGGGAGACAGGGTGAGGAGCCAAGTATGGGTAAGGCGAAGAGCCAAGGGGACCAAGGAAAGAGTCAAGGGAGGAGCCTCCAGAGTGCTGGAAGCCAGGGAACGGTGGAGCTATTTGACAGGGGTATGGGATTTAGGGTATAGGGGACAGAGTGTACAGAGTAATGTAAAGGATGTAGGGAGTAGGGTATAGGGGTTGGGTGTTAGGTGTAGGGAGTAGAGCAGTACAAAACTCAAACATCAATCTAAAGACTCCCCTAAACAACTGCCCTTCGACTAACACCCCCTGCACCTTAAATCCATGAATGCAAGACCTCTGTAACTCATTCACAGTTTTAATCTCACTCTCTGCCCCTTATTCTCCTCCCCTTATCCTCCTCTCCCTTATTCTCCTCCCCATATCCTCATCCCCCTTATTCTCCTCCCCATATTCTCCTCCCCTTATTCTCCTCCCTATATCCTGCTCAGCCTTATTCTCCTCTCCATATCCTCCTCCCCGTATCCTCCTCCTTATTCTCCTCCCCATATCCTCCTCCCCCTTATTCTTCTCCACATATCCTCTTCCCCAAATCCCCCTCCCAGTTATTCTTCTCCCCATATCCTCCTCCCTTTTATTCTCCTCCCCATATCCTGCTCACACTTATTCTCCTCTCCATATCCTCCTCCCCCTTATTCTTCTCCCCTTATCCTCTTCCCCAAATCTTCCTCCCAATTATTCTTCTGCCCTTATCCTCCTCCCTTTTATTCTCCTCCCCATATCCTGCTCACACTTATTCTCCTCTCCATATCCTCCTCCCTTTATTCTCCTCCCCATATCCTCCTCCTGCTGATTCTCCTCCCCTTATCCTCCTCCCCCTTATTCTCTTCCCCATATCCTCCTCCCCGTTATTCTCCTCTCCATTATTCTTCTCCCCTTACCCTCCTCCCCTTATTCTCCTCCCCAATATTCTTTTCCCCTTATCCTCCTCACCCTTATTATCCTCCCCTTATTCTCTTCCCCATATCCTCCTCATCCTTATTCCTCTCCCCTTATTCTCCTCCCCATATCCTCCTCACTCTTATACTTCTCTCCCTTATCCTCCTCCCCCTTTTTTTTCTCCCCATATCCTCTTCCCCAAATCCTGCTCCCCCTTATTTTCCTCCCAATATCCTCCTCACCCTTATTCTCCTCTCCATATCCTCCCAATTATTCTCCTCCCCATATCCTCCTCCCGCTAATTCTCCCCCCTTATCCTCCTCCCCCTTATTCTCCTCGCCATATCCCACTCCCCCTTATTCTCATCCCTATATCCCCCTCCCCTTATTCTCCTCCCCATATCCTCCTCCCCCTTATTCTCCTCCCCTTATCCTCTTTCTCTTATTTTCCTCCCTTTTCGTCCTCCCCCTTATATTCCCCTTAATCTTCTCCCCATATCCTCCTCACCCTTATTCTCCTCCCCACACCCTCCTCCCCCCATTATTCTCCTCCCCATATCCCTCTCCCCCTTATTCTACTTGCCATATTCTTCTACCCCTTATTCTCCTCCCCACATCATCCTCCTCCCCATTATTCTCCTCCCCTGATCCTCCTCCCCTTTATTCTCCTCCCCATATCCTCCTCTCCCTAATTCTCCCCCGATATCCTCCTCCCCCTTATCCTCTTTCTCTTATTTTCCTCCCTTATCCTCCTCCCCATATTCTCCTCCCTTATCCTACCCCCCTTATCCTCTTTCAACTTCACTGGTGTCCTCCTCACCCTCGATCTCATCCTTGAAGAGCTCTTCTGTACCAAACTTCAGGATATCGTCAAGCTCCTGCTTGGACATGGACCCGGCCTTAGAGCCCAGACCGGGCCGCACCACCAGATGAGTCAGCATCATCTTGTGCTTGGCCACCTGCGTGATCCGCTCTTCCACAGAAGCCCGGGTCACGAAACGATAGATCATCACCTTTCTGGCCTGGCCGATGCGATGCGCGCGGCTGAAGGCCTGGATGGAGAGGAGGTGAGAAATCTTTGAATGCGAACCCAACACCTCTCCCTTCTGAGGGAGCGTATTATAATCCATGACCTGATGAAGTGGTACAGCAGCAAAAACTCAGCCTCACTGAGGTCTATCCTGAGCTCTTCTGCTGCGAGGAGCTGAATTTGTGTGGAGTAACCAGCTCAGGTTGTGTCTCTGTGTGAAGTCTCAGTATGATTAACACTGGTACTGGGAAGCTGTTTATAAACAAAGCTGTCGGGTCCGTCACTACTGGTCAGTCTGAGTACCTGTATGTCATTGTGGGGATTCCAGTCAGAGTCAAAGATGACGACGGTGTCCGCAGTGGCCAGATTGATGCCGAGACCCCCAGCCCTGGTGGATAACAGGAAACAGAACTGTTGCGCCCCTGGAGCTAAAAAAAGAGATGGAGAGAGAGCGGACGCAGAAACAGATTGATAGCCATACTAATGCTTAGATGCCTGCACAGTACTGGTATGACCAATGTCCTACCACACGCCACACAGGACTGGTAAATCCAGTGACAATACTTTTTTGCCATGTTGAACTAACGTTGCTCGTAGACAGAGTTGGGTTCAAGAACTTTCAAGAATTAGATGAAAGTTTTTTTTTTTTTTTACCAAAAAGCTTGCACTTGTATCGAAGTACTTCCTATTGATGCCTAAAGTAGTTGTACTTGTATTCAAGTACTTTTCAAAGTATTTGACCAATCTGTCTCCTAAGTGCAGACAGAGATTGGTAAAGTACTTGAAAAGTACTTGGATACAAGTACATATACTTATTATTGGGCATTAGGCTAACTAATATTATTAGGCCTAATGCCTAGTATTAGGCAGTATTCGGTAGTATTCAGATATAAATACAGCACTATGGTATATATTTAAAAAAAACGCTTGCATACAATTCTCAAAAGTACTTGAAAGTACTTGGACCCAACCCAGCTCATAGATTCTCATCTGGGAATATTAACTTGAAAATTTGTTCACCCACGACAGCAGACCTACAGGATAATATTTTTATTACAGTTTAACAGCTAATCTGACATGCAGAACCACAAGCAAGCAAACTTTGTATTTGGTATATTTACATGTACATGTATCATCATATACATGTACTTATAAAGTCTTTCACATGTTAAAGATATAGTAAGCAATCATAATCCACACACTTTTTGTCAAAATCATAATTTCTCCTCACTATCTGCAAGCTGTCATTTCTGAGAGCATGCTGAAAAAAAAAATCCAGTTTCAATACATAGCATGGGCTCTGAATTTCAGCAGGGAAATTTGTGGCTCGGACCGAGCCACCAAAACATGGGTCCACCCCCCACGCCCAGGGGTGGGTTCATACTCGTGCACAGGTCAGACACTGGGGGGAGGGGCAGTAGCAGGTCGCGTAGCGTGCGCAGTTAAAGTAGAGAGAGAGAGAGGGAGAGGGACATGATATTGCAGCATTTGCGATGGCCGAAAAATAGCCCAAGAGAAAACGGTCTGAGGAACATTAATTAAAAAAGAAGGGCTACGACCATGAAAGGGCAAAGACCCGGGTCAACATTGGTGTGGCTTTCCGATGGTGGAAAGAACTCCGCGAATTGAAGGGTCTAAAAACGGACGCAGAGGTAGCCGTCTTTCTGCTAAACAGGTGAGCCACATTAGCTTTGCGTTGCAGGCATTCATCATATTGTCTGATCTGCCAAAATTTACCGTTGTTGTGATGTTATCCATTGCTAATAGCAGTCGAGCTGTGGGTACAGTTGTCTGACGGGTCAGCTAACCTTAGCTTTGTAAATTGAACTTGTGGCTACGAGTCCTTGTGAATGTCTGATATCTTATGTAAGGAATCGATGGGGAATTGCGCAATAAAACGCCGTACATATGTGCGACTAGATAGAATGAAATGAACCGCCTTTGTCTCAGATTATTGTTTTGCTTGTACTGTCTCGCTTTGCATGCATGCGGTTGTAGCTGTACTGTTATATACCCGCTGTTATGGAAGAAATTTTGCTATAAGCTCCTGATAACCGTTTCTTTCAAAACGAAACCATTCTGACAGCAAGCTACTGAATGAGGTCAGCAGAAACACCCAAACGGTCTTAGCGTTGCTTGTGAGGAGCTTGCGAATTGATAACTTGTACCGGGAAAAATTCCGAATCCAATTCCCACTTTTTCAGCTTGTAATTAGCCAGAATGATTTTTAAATTCATTCCTGACTGTTGTCTGTTCGTGGGCATGAACAGCTGTTTTCATGACATTGCGCGTCCATGAACTTCAGGGGTGGACCCTGGGGCGGAGTGTGAAGGGAAAAGTGGGTCTGTATTCGTTTACACTTCAAATATCAACAACCTCTCTACTCGTTTTCTCCCAGATCGCTGACTACACCTTCAACAAATTTTAAATTAAAACTAATAATAATGATCCAATTTGATCAGTTGATATTCTTGGCATTCATGTTCCTGAAAACATGGATAATCTCTCAGAAGTTAACTTCAATAAAAAACTTGATAAAATAAATAAAATTCTGCAGCCATGGGGAGGGAAATATTTAACACTTTATGGTAAAATCACCTTGATTAATTCCTTAGTTGTGTCTCAATTTCCATACTTGTTTATGACATTATCTTCACCAAGTGAATAATTTTTCAAACAATATGAGAAAAAAATCTTCAAATTTATATGGAGTGGTAAACCAGATAAAGTTAAGCGTGTGTACCTTTACAATGAATATGAATCAGGTGGCCTAAAACTGTTAAATTTAAGAGCTCTGAATCTCTCACTCAAAGCCTCCTTGATTCCAAAGTTTTTTAAAAACCCTAGATGGTTCTCCCGGAGACTATTAGACAATGTACACCCGATTTTTAAAAAGGGACTGTTTCCCTTTCTACACATTAAATGCCCCCAGTTCTCACAATTCAATAAGGAACTGGCCATTAATCTTTCCCCATTTTTAATGGAAGCCATACAAAGTTGGCTGCAATTTCAATTCTATCCTCCAGAAAATACAGAGGAAATTTTGCAACAAATCATATGGTTCAATTCTAAAATCTTAATTGGTAAGAAATTAATTTTTTGGAAAAATATGTTTGATTCTGGCATTATTTTTATAAATGATCTTGTAAATAATGAGGGTAAATTAATGTATTATGAAGAGTTAATTGACATTTATGGCAAGGTTTGCCCTCTACAAAAGTTCAATCAACTGGTTGCCGCCATACCGCTAAAATGGAAAAGAAGAATTGTTAAAGGAAGTAACAAGGAGCTTGTCTGTCGACCATTCATGAAAAACTTTTAGGGGATTGAAAAAACCAGCATCAATGGAATGATATACAAGTTTCACCTTGAATCAAGAAACCTGAGAGCCAATCCTCACAATATTCTAGATTCTTGGGAGTATATGCTAGATTTTCCAATTCCATGGAACCAGGCCTTCAATTTAATTTACAAAACAACTATAGATTCGTCAATAAGATTTTTTCAGTTTAAATTAATATATACATTTTTGGCCACTCAAAAGATGCTTCATATTTGGGGAATTGAGGAGTCTAACTTTTGTGAGACTTTTTGTGACTTTTGTAAATTTTGTGGCGAAGAGGTTGAGTCAGTGGAACATTTATTTTGGTACTGCCCCTTTGTAGGTCGGTTTATACAGGGGTTCAGAGGTGGTAATTTTACACTGGACTTGCCCACCATTCTTCTGGGCAGTCTAAAAAATGAATCCAGAAAAATAGTCAATATTATAATACTTCTTGGCAAAATTTTCATTTTTAAATCAAAATCTGTGGACGCTTTGAGGACAGAGCGATTCAAACTCTTTGTAAAACATCACAGTAAAATTGAATGTATAATGGCACAAGAAAACAGTAGGTTAAGTGTGTATAAGGATAGATGGAGGGCGCTGAGAGCAGCAGAAGGATGGGAATGAAAATAAGCAATTGTATGAGTACATTAATATATGATATGTTGTATGACTATATTTGCTAAAGCATGTATGTTATGTATGTGTGTGTGTCTAGGTACGCATGTGTAAGTATATGTATATGAATATGTATATGCTGTATGTATGTGGGTGTATGTATGTATATATGTATGCATATGTTTATGTATGTATATATGTATACATATATATAATTATGATTAATGTAGGTATTGTGTAGGTATGTTCTTAATTCTCATTTCAATCTACTCATCTTTGTGTATGTTTACATTTTAATTTATGTCATTGTCCTTTCACTGTATCATCTGTATATATGGGTTTAAGGGTGTTGTGATGGGAGTCAAAGGGTGGGTGTGGGGTCTTTGAGAAATTTATTGTAATTGATTAAATTCAGTAGGCCCCCAAAATGGGGGGGGGGCTGGAGGAATTAGAAAAAAATAAATAAATAAAAAATAATGATCCAATTTTTCTTAGAATTGCCAGGTTTTGTCTTCCCATCAAATGAAAGGTGCACACAAACTATGAAAACAATCTTAGAAGAAATGTGAGCTCCAGAGCGGTAGTGAGGAAATCTGAGCGGCGGACCGGAATGCGGAATGACCAATGATCCACTGTATCCCTCCATACCATCATACAACACCAAATATTCAAATATATTGATCACATGACCCTGCGGGTGAAAATGCAGTGTTTCTCTTGCGTTGTCACTGCGGGTAAGAGTATCTGATATAGGAGAGTAATGTGCAGTGGGCCACAAAAATTTGGGCACCCGTGGTTTAAATGTCTGTTACAATTAATGTCCAGGTGATTGAAAGCAAACCTGAACACTAAATGCTACAAAATTAAACATGACACATTTCATCACATTTTAAAGCAAGAAAATTTTTTCTCTCAAACATTTTACAGTTTCAGAATAATAAAACAAGGAAAAAGGCCATGTTCAAAAGTTAGGGAACCCTGTCAGCTAGTACTTTGTAACTCCTCCTCGGGCAGCTATAACAGCTTACAATTGCATCCTGTGGCCAGCTAAGAGTCTTTCAATTCTTGTCTTTGGAATTTTACCCCATTCTTCCTGACAGAACACCTAGCTCAGAAATATTCTTCGGCCTAAGTGAACAAGAGTCTGCTACTCTTTTTTGCAGCTCTTTTGCAGTGATGCGTGGGTTCTTCTGAGCATTGCTCACCAGATCTCGCTGAATTATCTTGATTTTGACATCTTTGGACAACTATTTAGAGGAACACATGGTTTTTAACACCAGACAACAGCAACCACAGTTGGACACTTTAGAAGGAATGGAGTTACTTCAGAATATATAGCTCAACCCTGGAATTATATTAACCCGACTCACTGAAGCCCTCACGAGTAAATCACCCGGGTCTGGGCCTTAGTAATCATGTTCTTAAAAGGTAACAAAGAATAATCCAAAAGGGTTCCCAAACTTTTGTACAGGGCCCTTTTTCCTCTCTTATCATTTAAAAACTCAGAAAAATTAAAATAAAAAGAAACCCTGCTTTTAAATTTGCACAAAGGTGTCATGTTTAACTTTGTAGCATTTAGTGTTCAGGTTTGCTTTCAATCACTTAGAGATTAAATGTAATAGACATTTAAACAAGGGGTGCCCAAATTTTTGCACACCACTGTTCTGTAAAGTAATGTAGTCTAAGGTAAATCAATGTAAAGTGCAGCAATTTAATGTGCTGCACAGTAATGCACTAAAGTGTAAGATACACACAACATAAGAGTGATGTCTTACCAAAGAACACTGAGAAAAACTGAGAAACAGAGAGAAACACAGAGAGACAGAGAAAAGCAGCAACGGTGAGACTGAGATCCTCACCGTTGAAGCGATCGATCGCTTCCTGTCTCAGGGCACCAGTGATGCCGCCATCGATTCGCTCATACTTGTAGCCCTCATAGTCCAGGAAGTCCTCCAGCAAGTCCAGCATCTTTGTCATCTAAGACAGACGAAGCCAAAAGGGTAAAAGATAATCATGGGTCAGTCACACTTTTAGCCACTGCGTGCCATTTCCATGTCTTGGTAAATCCTCCATTTCAATAACTCGCATTCGACAAAAGACTGAAAATAATATGCAGAGGAAAACCAAAACGACCATAGAGGTCATTCTCAGGTACAGAAAGTGGACAGTTTGCAAGAGCATCTTGAAGGCATGTATCTTAAACTATTTTTGGAAAATATTTCTGCTTACCCTGGCTTGATTGGTGGTAGATGACCCCGTGCTAAACAATTAATCATGTATTATAGAACAGGTGCTTCCCATCCTTAAATGTGATTGGCTGAGCCATGTACCAAGCTGGTTTAAAATCAGTGTAACCCACTGTATTCTGAGGCAGACCGCAGCACAAAATATCCCTGCGCGCCTGGCCTAGCAACCAACTACTCTGCGCTCAACTGACTCGTTAGGTTACACCTGTTTCAAGACTTTTAGCTCGCTATTTCAGTGTTAGCAAAGTTTAGCCTTTTAACCGGCTAACCAGTTGGCTATCTACCAAGCTAGCAATAGCATTATAGAGTTCGATATCACTTTAGCTTGCTTGCTACATTGCTAACTAGCTCGCTATTTCAGTATTGGCGATAAATTGTTGATTTATTTTCTTGTGTGTTTATTTTATAGGCTATGTGTAGGGTAACCACATTCATTGTAGTGAACACTAGCTATTTGAAAAGCTGGCTTGCAAACTGATGCACAATTCAACATATTTTCCTGGACACTGGCAAGTGTCAAGGACAAAAGTCAATCTTGTTCCCTACTCTCGCTGCTGGTTGTAATGATATGGCCGATCGGCGCAAGTTGAGAACAAAGAAAGTCTAAAACCGAAACAAATGTAAAATTATTTAACGGGGCCTTCGGCAGACTGACGGATACATTCCAAATAGCCTGCTTTCAAAGTATATCTACATTAACAAGTCCAAATACCCTGACATGACACGATAATGGCGCTAGATAAAAAAGCAATCTTAGCGTCTGCGTTGCTTGCCAACCATTCTGTCTACTCGATCTTACTTAGTGGAAGAACGAATAGTTCTCAATTTTATTGTTGCATTATTACCAATAAATTGTTGATATTTTTCTTGTGTGTTTATTTAATGGGCTATAAGTAGGGTAACCGTAAAAGCAATAAGCCCCTTGAAGCAGTCAGTTACAGTGATTTTATATAAGATCCTTTAAGATCCTAGTAATGATTAAATCACACCACCTGTCATTAAAAAAAAAAAAAGGTCACACTTTAGATGAAGCGTTGCTCATAATACATGCTGTATAAAGCCTTTATGAGCAATACTTCATCTAAAGTGTGACCAAGAAAGGATTATAGTACCAGTAAAAATTTTGGGCACACCCACATTTTTCAAACAATCAATGACAAAATAAAAATGACATACTCAGATCACCCACCATGGGATGGCTAATATCTGACCTGGACACAAAACACAGCAGAGGGATGGACAATATGAAAAGGCACATCTACATAATCAGATGTATCCCTATATGAAATTTCATCAAGGAATATTGAACGGTTTAACAGCTCTGGCTCAGAAAAGAAGCGTGATGGATGGACACGCGGACAGACGGGATGATGGACAGATGGACGACACTCATTCCTATATCCCCCCTCCACTTCATGGCAGTGTTGTGATTCTGCCTGTCTGCCATGTCTCTGCCCTGCCTTGCCACGTCCTTGTTCTCTTTTGCCATGCCCATTATCTGTTTGCCATGTTTATATTTGGATTTTTGTTATGTCTATTCTTTGTAATGTGTATTGTGATTTGGTTACTTTGATTTATTCATGCATAGTTTAGTTTTTCCATGTCTCACTTTTTACCATAGTTTATTCCGGTCCATGTTTTCCTTTCAACTATGCATTGCACTTCGTCTCCCCCAGTCTGGTCTCTTGTCTTGTCATTGCTCGCAGCCCCGGTATTGCATGCCACTCTTCGGGTGATTTAATGGTTTCTGGATTTCAGCCTTCCTTCCAATCTCGTTTACTTACTTCATCTTGCTTTTCTATTTTACTAACCCATACTAACAGTTTGTTATTTTGGCTAGAGTTATTAACACAAACTAACATTGAATATAATACTAACTTACTAACGAGCACTAGGAGATTGAATAGCTGCACTTATTAATTGATTAATAAGCTCTCAGCACTCGCCCTGTTCTAGACTCCGTCTCTTGTCTTTCCCTAATCTTCTCTGCTGCGTTTCTGTGGATTCTCCACACCTGCTCGCACTGTCCTTTCTCTCATTATCTATGCACGTTAGAACTCCTTGACTGGAGCCGTATGTTTGTCTATAGGATTGTCTCGTAATCCCTGTCCGCGTTTTGGCTTTTGCCTATTTCATGTGATTAGGTTCTCCCTCTTGTTCCCTCCTTTGTAATTAGTCTCATTTCCAGCACATGTGTTCTGTGTAGCATGCGATTCCCCTAGAGTGTATATTAGGAGTCTTTTCACAGCACTTTCTTGTCAGATCGTTTCTCTCCGTTTGCTTGTGCCACATTTCTCTCGCCTAGTCCTCTCAGTGATTCCTTTCTGACTGGACCATCTGATTTTTCGATTTTTGGCTTTGTGATTTTGGATTTATTGCTGCATCTGCGTTTTTTCACCCTTTTCTGACCGACTACGAGTTCTGCGATTGCTGCCCTGGTTACGGCTTGGATTATGCCCACTGTATTTTGGCTTTGCTTCTCTGATATACCTGTACCTGTGTACCAAAACCATTTTAGTCCGACCACGAGTACTGTGATTGCTGCCCTGGTTTTTGTCTCTATTTTTGCCCAACTGGATTGTGATTTTTGGAGTGTGGACCTTCTACCCTGCGGGAGTTTTCCCCCTTTGTTAATAAAATCGGATCTACTGCATAGCTTGGTTCTCGCGACTGGTTCCTGATCGCATCATCACAGGCAGGGGATAAAAAAGAAATTAACTATTTATTACACCATGTGTTTTACAGAAAATATCGACTAACCACAATCTGTATTATTAACAGCTGGCAGTCCGATAGCAGTGACAGCACACACCAGCGCGGCCGCAGAAGTTCCCACAGACGTGCAGCTCTCATGGTTCACCTTCTCTTTATCTTTTTGTCTAAAAAAATCCCAAACCTCCCTGTTTTTTTTTTAATGAAGTGGAAAGAATTTGTTTTGCTGTCTATTTTTAAGTTCAGAAAATTTGGACATTATTCTATGAAGCATGTGATTCTTTTTGGCATCTGACCATTTAACCACATGCCATCTGAGGTTATTTACATTTGAGTTGAACCACTAAAGTTTTCAGCCTGTTCTGTTCTCTGTTCTGCATTATTATATTTTCTTGTCCTTGATAGTCTTTCATTCCTGTATTTAAAGGGAAAGTTCACCCAAACATGAAAATTCACTCATCATATACTTACCCCAAGGCAAATTGAAGGGTCAGTTAATTTCTTTGGTCCTCAAAATAGTTTTGGAGTCTTAAGGAAAAACAGCATTGAAGAGAAATCCAAATGAATGGAATCCTATGGTGGCCACTTTTTCAAGCTTAATAAAGCAACGTTAAAAAACATAAAATGCCTCCATACTGCTTGGGTGACATTTTCGAAGTGTTTGCAAGCCCCTACATTATGATTTGACTCGAAAAGACATCATTTTCTCTGTTTTTTGCCTAAATGGCCAAAGTAGCCACTTAGCCAGGAGCCATGTTTTTTTTCCTTGGGAAGAGTGAAGTTCAGTTACTTGGAGGACTCAAAATACAAAAAAGAAGAAGAGGATCTAGAAACACCTGCTATAAAACTAGAAGAAGACCTAGAAAACTTGGTGTAGCCTTGAGCTTGTGTTTACATGCAGGAAGTAGAGAACTATGCCGCATGCGATAGAGAGATCTGCGCGCATGGTGACTTATCACATTTATAGTTGATGAAGCTATTCGTTGGTTTCTTAGTCAATGCTAAGATGCTTTTACACGGGACGCGAAACAAATTTTTCGCACGACAGATTACATTCACAGTCATGCAAAGACGGCAATACACGCGTATAGCCGTTGAAATGTAAAAACGGTTCACAGCAAAATATACACTTTGTAAACTATAAACGTGATGCTCGCAGATCTCCCTATCGTGTGCGGCATAGTTGACTGCTTGAGTGTAAACACAAGCTCGAGGCTACGCCAAGTTGTCTTGATCCTCTTCTTATGGTTTTATGGCGTGTGTTTCTTGGTCCTCTTCTTCTTCTTCTTCGTATTTTGAGTCCTCCAAATAACGAAACTTCACTCTTCCCGAGAAAAGCTAAGTGGCTATATTGGACATTTAGGCAAAAAAACATAGTGTAAATGACGTATTTTCAAGTCAAATGATCATGTCGAGGCTTGCAGACACTTTGAAAATGCCACACAAGCAGTATGGAGGCATTTTATGTTTTTTAACGTTGCTTTTTTTAAGCGTAAAAAAGTGGCCATCATAGGATTCCATTCATTTGGATTTCTCTTCAATGCTGTTTTTCCTTAAAACTCCAATACTATTTTGAGGACAAAAGAAATTAACCAACCCTTCAATTTGCCTTGTGGTGAATTTTCATTTTTGGGTGAACTTTCCCTTTAAGCTCTTGTTTAGAGCCTCATCTTAAGCGTTCCTTATCCTGAACCCACCATGACAGTAGACTACCACATGTGCGCCCAAAATGTTTACATTTATATATTTATCAAATATATTTACTGTGAAACTTTGGCACCTTCCAAATGGTTTAAAAACTTTGTTCTGTTCTTTGGCCTTTTTTCATTATGGATTTAGATGAAAGGGAACTGTTGCAAGCTGAGATGACTGAACCTCTTCCACTCCGGAGCTGTATTCAAAGGGATAATGGCACTGCTCTCACCTCACCTTAAAGCCATTACAGCTCCAAACCCGTTCCTATTTAGGTTTCTGAATGACCAACTAAGTGTTAATTTGTACAGTTCTACGGTTCAATCTGTGTCAATTTCCCCGCAGCTTGCATTGTTGTTCATTGCCATAATTATCAAGCATTTTCCCGTCCAAATTAATGGTAGACCTAACATAAAACGGCAAAGTCTCATGAAGTTTCTGAATTCCTACAGCTCACAAAATGTGTTTTTTTTCTGCATTTGCATCCAATCGGTTTGATGCAACTAAGAAAATGTTGATAAAAATGCGATTTGCAGACTCAGGTCCACGTGTTAATTTATTCAGCAAACGGGCTACCAATAATCTGCGTTGCCATTAACGATTAAGACATACAGCTTTGCATCCTCGAGGAAGGCAACAATATAAGATTGCTTTGATGGGAATTAACAAATTTCTAAATCCATCTTGAAGTAGAATGTAATGTTGTAAATTCTGCCGAAAATAGCATTTAGATAAGGTTCAGATTTTGTTTAATTAGATAATTGCTGTTCCAGGTGCTGGACTGTTAAGATGTCATGGATCACTTTGCTACCGTGGTAGTTTAATGCATGTCATGCATAATAAATCTAACTTTTACAATCCACAGCACCTGAGAGAAGACGAGCACTCGGTGTATTGGAACAGTACCTAATAGAAGATGAGCACTCGGCGTATTGGGACGGTACCTAATAGAAGACGAGAACGCAGTTTATTGGGTCGGAACCTGTGAGAAGATGAGCACTGGTTGTATTGGGATGGCACCTAAGAGAAGATGACCACTCGGTGTATTGGGACAGTACCTGATAGAAAATGAGCACTAAGAGTATTGGGAAATTACCAGAGAGAAGACGAGCACTCGGTGTATTGGGACAGTCCCTGAGAGAAGCTGAACATTCTGTGTATTGGGACGGTACCTCATAGAAGATGAGCACTCAGTTTATTTGGACAGTACCTGAAAGAAGATGAGCACTCGGTGTATTGGGACGGTACCCGAGAGAACATGAGCAATCGGTGGATTTGGACGGTACCTAATAGAAGATAAGCACTCATTGTATTGGGACGATACCTAATAGATGATGAGCACCCGGTGTTCTGGGACGGTACCTCATAGAAGATGAGCACTCAGTTTATTGGGACAGTACCTGATAGAAGATGAGCACTCGGTGTCTCGGGTCAGTACCCAAGAGAAGATGAGCACAGGGTATTGGGTCAGTACCTGAGAGAAGATGAGCTCTCGGTGTATTCGGACGGCACCTGAGAGAAGATGAGTACTCGGTGTATTGGGACGGTACCTGAGAGAAGATGAGCACAGTGTATTGGGACAGTACCTGAGAGAAGATGAGCACACGATGTATTGGGACGGTACTTGAGAGCTGATGAGCACTTGGTGTATTGGGTTGGTACCTGAGATAAGATGAGCACAGTGTATTAGGTCGGTACCTGTGAGAAGATGAGCACGCAGTGTATTGGGTTAGTACCTGTGAGAAGATGAGCACTCGTATTGGGACGGTACTTTAGAGATGATGAGCACTAGGTGTATTGGGTCGGTACCTAAGAGAAGATGAGCACACAGTGTATTGGGTTGGTACCTGAAAGAAGATGAGCAATCGGTGGATTGGGGCGGCACCTGAGAGAAGACGAGCACTCGGTGTATTGGGAGGTACTTAATAGAAGCTAAGCATTCTGTGTATTGGGACGGCACCTGAGAAAAGATGAGCACTCGGTGTATTGGGACGGCACCTGAGAGAAGACGAGCACTCGGTGTATTGGAACAGTACCTGATAGAAGATGAGCACTCGGCGTATTGGGACAGGATCTGATAGAAGATGAGCACTCTGCGTATTGGGAGGTACTTAATAGAAGCTAAGCATTCTGTGTATTGGGATGGCACCTGAGAGAAGATGAGCACTCGGTGTATTGGGACGGCACCTGAGAGAAGACGAGCACTCGGTGTATTGGGACAGTCCCTGAGAGAAGCTGAACATTCTGTGTATTGGGACGGTACCTCATAGAAGATGAGCACTCATTGTATTGGGACGATACCTAATAGATGATGAGCACCCGGTGTTCTGGGACGGTACCTCATAGAAGATGAGCACTCAGTTTATTTGGACAGTACCTGATAGAAGATGAGCACTCGGTGTCTCGGGTCAGTACCCAAGAGAAGATGAGCACAGGGTATTGGGTCAGTACCTGAGAGAAGATGAGCACTCGGTGTATTCGGACGGCACCTGAGAGAAGATGAGTACTCGGTGTATTGGGACGGCACCTGAGAGAAGATGAGCACAGTGTATTGGGACAGTCCCTGAGAGAAGCTGAACATTCTGTGTATTGGGACGGTACCTCATAGAAGATGAGCACTCATTGTATTGGGACGATACCTAATAGATGATGAGCACCCGGTGTTCTGGGACGGTACCTCATAGAAGATGAGCACTCAGTTTATTTGGGCAGTACCTGAAAGAAGATGAGCACTCGGTGTATTGGGACGGTACCCGAGAGAACATGAGCAATCGGTGGATTTGGACGGTACCTAATAGAAGATGAGCACTCATTGTATTGGGACGATACCTAATAGATGATGAGCACCCGGTGTTCTGGGACGGTACCTCATAGAAGATGAGCACTCAGTTTATTTGGACAGTACCTGATAGAAGATGAGCACTCGGTGTCTCGGGTCAGTACCCAAGAGAAGATGAGCACAGGGTATTGGGTCAGTACCTGAGAGAAGATGAGCACTCGGTGTATTGGGACGGCACCTGAGAGAAGATGAGTACTCGGTGTATTGGGACGGTACCTGAGAGAAGATGAGCACAGTGTATTGGGACAGTACCTGAGAGAAGATGAGCACACGATGTATTGGGACGGTACTTGAGAGCTGATGAGCACTTGGTGTATTGGGTCGGTACCTGAGATAAGATGAGGACAGTGTATTAGGTCGGTACCTGTGAGAAGATGAGCACGCAGTGTATTGGGTTAGTACCTGTGAGAAGATGAGCACTCGTATTGGGACGGTACTTTAGAGCTGATGAGCACTAGGTGTATTGGGTCGGTACCTAAGAGAAGATGAGCACACAGTGTATTGGGTTGGTATCTGAGAGAAGATGAGCAATCGGTGGATTGGGACGGCACCTGAGAGAAGACGAGCACTCGGTGTATTGGGAGGTACTTAATAGAAGCTAAGCATTCTGTGTATTGGGACGGCACCTGAGAAAAGATGAGCACTCGGTGTATTGGGACGGCACCTGAGAGAAGACGAGCACTCGGTGTATTGGAACAGTACCTGATAGAAGATGAGCACTCGGCGTATTGGGACAGGACCTGATAGAAGATGAGCACTCTGCGTATTGGGAGGTACTTAATAGAAGCTAAGCATTCTGTGTATTGGGATGGCACCTGAGAGAAGATGAGCACTCGGTGTATTGGGACGGCACCTGAGAGAAGACGAGCACTCGGTGTATTGGGACAGTCCCTGAGAGAAGCTGAACATTCTGTGTATTGGGACGGTACCTCATAGAAGATGAGCACTCAGTTTATTTGGACAGTACCTGAAAGAAGATGAGCACTCGGTGTATTGGGACGGTACCCGAGAGAACATGAGCAATCGGTGGATTTGGACGGTACCTAATAGAAGATGAGCACTCATTGTATTGGGACGGTACCTAATAGATGATGAGCACCCGGTGTTCTGGGACGGTACCTCATAGAAGATGAGCACTCAGTTTATTTGGACAGTACCTGATAGAAGATGAGCACTCGGTGTCTCGGGTCAGTACCCAAGAGAAGATGAGCACAGGATATTGGGTCAGTACCTGAGAGAAGATGAGCTCTCGGTGTATTCGGACGGCACCTGAGAGAAGATGAGTACTCGGTGTATTGGGACGGTACCTGAGAGAAGATGAGCACAGTGTATTGGGACAGTACCTGAGAGAAGATGAGCACACGATGTATTGGGACGGTACTTGAGAGCTGATGAGCACTTGGTGTATTGGGTCGGTACCTGAGATAAGATGAGGACAGTGTATTAGGTCGGTACCTGTGAGAAGATGAGCACGCAGTGTATTGGGTTAGTACCTGTGAGAAGATGAGCACTCGTATTGGGACGGTACTTTAGAGCTGATGAGCACTAGGTGTATTGGGTCGGTACCTAAGAGAAGATGAGCACACAGTGTATTGGGTTGGTATCTGAGAGAAGATGAGCAATCGGTGGATTGGGACGGCACCTGAGAGAAGACGAGCACTCGGTGTATTGGGAGGTACTTAATAGAAGCTAAGCATTCTGTGTATTGGGACGGCACCTGAGAAAAGATGAGCACTCGGTGTATTGGGACGGCACCTGAGAGAAGACGAGCACTCGGTGTATTGGAACAGTACCTGATAGAAGATGAGCACTCGGCGTATTGGGACAGGACCTGATAGAAGATGAGCACTCTGCGTATTGGGAGGTACTTAATAGAAGCTAAGCATTCTGTGTATTGGGATGGCACCTGAGAGAAGATGAGCACTCGGTGTATTGGGACGGCACCTGAGAGAAGACGAGCACTCGGTGTATTGGGACAGTCCCTGAGAGAAGCTGAACATTCTGTGTATTGGGACGGTACCTCATAGAAGATGAGCACTCAGTTTATTTGGACAGTACCTGAAAGAAGATGAGCACTCGGTGTATTGGGACGGTACCCGAGAGAACATGAGCAATCGGTGGATTTGGACGGTACCTAATAGAAGATGAGCACTCATTGTATTGGGACGGTACCTAATAGATGATGAGCACCCGGTGTTCTGGGACGGTACCTCATAGAAGATGAGCACTCAGTTTATTTGGACAGTACCTGATAGAAGATGAGCACTCGGTGTCTCGGGTCAGTACCCAAGAGAAGATGAGCACAGGATATTGGGTCAGTACCTGAGAGAAGATGAGCTCTCGGTGTATTCGGACGGCACCTGAGAGAAGATGAGTACTCGGTGTATTGGGACGGTACCTGAGAGAAGATGAGCACAGTGTATTGGGACAGTACCTGAGAGAAGATGAGCACACGATGTATTGGGACGGTACTTGAGAGCTGATGAGCACTTGGTGTATTGGGTCGGTACCTGAGATAAGATGAGCACAGTGTATTAGGTCGGTACCTGTGTGAAGATGAGCACGCAGTGTATTGGGTTAGTACCTGTGAGAAGATGAGCACTCGTATTGGGACGGTACTTTAGAGCTGATGAGCACTAGGTGTATTGGGTCGGTACCTGAGAGAAGATGAGCACACAGTGTATTGGGTTGGTACCTGAGAGAAGATGAGCAATCGGTGGATTGGGACGGCACCTGAGAGAAGACGAGCACTCGGTGTATTGGGAGGTACTTAATAGAAGCTAAGCATTCTGTGTATTGGGACGGCACCTGAGAGAAGATGAGCACTCGGTGTATTGGGACGGCACCTGAGAGAAGACGAGCACTCGGTGTATTGGAACAGTACCTGATAGAAGATGAGCACTCGGCGTATTGGGACAGTACCTGATAGAAGATGAGCACTCTGCGTATTGGGAGGTACTTAATAGAAGCTAAGCATTCTGTGTATTGGGACAGCACCTGAGAGAAGATTAGCACTCGGTGTATTGGGACGGCACCTGAGAGAAGACGAGCACTCGGTGTATTGGAATAGTACCTGATAGAAGATGAGCACTCGGCGTATTGGGACGGTACCTAATAGAAGACGAGAACGCAGTTTATTGAGTCGGAACCTGTGAGAAGATGAGCACTGGTTGTATTGGGATGGCACCTAAGAGAAGATGACCACTCGGTGTATTGGGACAGTACCTGATAGAAGATGAGCTCGCAGAGTATTGGGATATTACTTGAGAGAAGACGAGCACTCGGTGTATTGGGACAGTCCCTGAGAGAAGATGAGCATTTGGTGTATTGGGAAAGTACCTGAGAGAAGATGAGCACTCGGTGTATTCGGACGGCACCTGAGAGAAGATGAGTACTCGGTGTATTGGGACGGTACCTGAGAGAAGATGAGCACAGTGTATTGGGACAGTACCTGAGAGAAGATGAGCACACGATGTATTGGGACGGTACTTGAGAGCTGATGAGCACTTGGTGTATTGGGTCGGTACCTGAGATAAGATGAGCACAGTGTATTAGGTCGGTACCTGTGAGAAGATGAGCACGCAGTGTATTGGGTTAGTACCTGTGAGAAGATGAGCACTCGTATTGGGACGGTACTTTAGAGCTGATGAGCACTAGGTGTATTGGGTCGGTACCTAAGAGAAGATGAGCACACAGTGTATTGGGTTGGTATCTGAGAGAAGATGAGCAATCGGTGGATTGGGACGGCACCTGAGAGAAGACGAGCACTCGGTGTATTGGGAGGTACTTAATAGAAGCTAAGCATTCTGTGTATTGGGACGGCACCTGAGAAAAGATGAGCACTCGGTGTATTGGGACGGCACCTGAGAGAAGACGAGCACTCGGTGTATTGGAACAGTACCTGATAGAAGATGAGCACTCGGCGTATTGGGACAGGACCTGATAGAAGATGAGCACTCTGCGTATTGGGAGGTACTTAATAGAAGCTAAGCATTCTGTGTATTGGGATGGCACCTGAGAGAAGATGAGCACTCGGTGTATTGGGACGGCACCTGAGAGAAGACGAGCACTCGGTGTATTGGGACAGTCCCTGAGAGAAGCTGAACATTCTGTGTATTGGGACGGTACCTCATAGAAGATGAGCACTCAGTTTATTTGGACAGTACCTGAAAGAAGATGAGCACTCGGTGTATTGGGACGGTACCCGAGAGAACATGAGCAATCGGTGGATTTGGACGGTACCTAATAGAAGATGAGCACTCATTGTATTGGGACGGTACCTAATAGATGATGAGCACCCGGTGTTCTGGGACGGTACCTCATAGAAGATGAGCACTCAGTTTATTTGGACAGTACCTGATAGAAGATGAGCACTCGGTGTCTCGGGTCAGTACCCAAGAGAAGATGAGCACAGGATATTGGGTCAGTACCTGAGAGAAGATGAGCTCTCGGTGTATTCGGACGGCACCTGAGAGAAGATGAGTACTCGGTGTATTGGGACGGTACCTGAGAGAAGATGAGCACAGTGTATTGGGACAGTACCTGAGAGAAGATGAGCACACGATGTATTGGGACGGTACTTGAGAGCTGATGAGCACTTGGTGTATTGGGTCGGTACCTGAGATAAGATGAGCACAGTGTATTAGGTCGGTACCTGTGAGAAGATGAGCACGCAGTGTATTGGGTTAGTACCTGTGAGAAGATGAGCACTCGTATTGGGACGGTACTTTAGAGCTGATGAGCACTAGGTGTATTGGGTCGGTACCTGAGAGAAGATGAGCACACAGTGTATTGGGTTGGTACCTGAGAGAAGATGAGCAATCGGTGGATTGGGACGGCACCTGAGAGAAGACGAGCACTCGGTGTATTGGGAGGTACTTAATAGAAGCTAAGCATTCTGTGTATTGGGACGGCACCTGAGAGAAGATGAGCACTCGGTGTATTGGGACGGCACCTGAGAGAAGACGAGCACTCGGTGTATTGGAACAGTACCTGATAGAAGATGAGCACTCGGCGTATTGGGACAGTACCTGATAGAAGATGAGCACTCTGCGTATTGGGAGGTACTTAATAGAAGCTGAGCATTCTGTGTATTGGGACAGCACCTGAGAGAAGATTAGCACTCGGTGTATTGGGACGGCACCTGAGAGAAGACGAGCTATCGGTGTATTGGAATAGTACCTGATAGAAGATGAGCACTCGGCGTATTGGGACGGTACCTAATAGAAGACGAGAACGCAGTTTATTGAGTCGGAACCTGTGAGAAGATGAGCACTGGTTGTATTGGGATGGCACCTAAGAGAAGATGACCACTCGGTGTATTGGGACAGTACCTGATAGAAGATGAGCTCTCAGAGTATTGGGATATTACTTGAGAGAAGACGAGCACTCGGTGTATTGGGACAGTCCCAGAGAGAAGATGAGCATTTGGTGTATTGGGAAAGTACCTGAGAGAAGATGAGCACTCGGTGGCCTTGCTCTTTCAGCTTCCGCAGCATCTTCTGCATCAGCAGCAGCTTCCCTGAGGCCTTGATCAGAGCGGCTCCCTCATAGGCCCCACTCACTGTCTTTGGAGCCTCCTGCACCATTCCCACACAAAGGAAGCACAGCCAGCGTCAGACTTGTGTGAAAACGCACACACATGCCTCAACACACTCACACACACATATATGCCACACAAATACCTGAACACACACACAGGCATTTACAAACACATATACCTCAACACACACACACATATACACACATATACCTCAACAGACATACACACACATACCTAACATGTCGTCGGTGATCACTCGCGAACGATTAAGATTAATTAATTATCTAAATTTTTTGAACTCATATATGGCTGACGAGGCCAATCCTAGACTTGCAATCGCAGTGACAATAGGGACCTTGAGTAGTGGGCTCCGGAGGAAGAGAGCTTCTGGTGGTTGTTTGTCGCTCCTTTCTTCTCTCCCTCCTCCTGCTAGCACCTGTGCGTAGGCTCTCTTCATCGGTCTTTTTGCCTTCAGTCACCAGACTCCTCCAAACAGGGCTTTCTTTGGCTAGCCCCTCCCAGTTTTTGGTGTCAAATCCAAATCTCTTTGAGTTGGATTTAAAATCATCTTTGTAACGTTTCCGACAGTCACCCCTTGTCTGCTGACCTTGCAGAAGTCGTGAAAACAGAAGTTGCTTTGGTAGGCGAGAATTAGGCTTCTGTAGGGCGAGCCGTGTCCAACGCTGCTGGTTGCAGGTAATCACAGATTTGATGCTTGAACTGTTAGCCTCTTCCAAGAGACTTCGGTTTGTCTGCTTGTCTCGCCAGTTGATATTTAGGATCTAGCTGAGTCAACGTTGATTGTACTTTTCCAACCTTTTCAGATGACGTCTGTAAGTTGCCCATGTCTCACTTGCATACAGCAAGGTCGGGATAGTGACCACTAGTGATGCGCGGGTCGAGGATTTTTAACACTCGCACCAACCTGACCTGACGTGACAGCTAACCCGCCCCGCTAAAACTCACGCTGATTTTCAACCCGAACCCAACCCGACCCGACACAAAAAGGAAGCAAGAGAAAAAGAACACAGTGGGTCTGTGTGACATGATTTGCAATGAAAAAAAACAATTCCTCTGTTACGCTATGGATTTGAGTGGAGCACAACATACATTTGGCTTTTGGCTGGAATTTTTAATACAAAGTTTAGGCGCTGTCTTTTAATTGAACCTTACCGTGATTTCTGATCTTTGCAACAAACGAAATTCCATCAGACAAAATATTGCAAACAGGCCGTTTTATTGGAACAAAATTAACATGACAGTGGCGCACTAGCGCTATCGCCTACTCTCCCATACAGTGTTGCGATATCCTGTCCACGAAGAAATTTTTTTTTCAAGATTTTTTTTATTTCAAGATTGTCTTGGGGGGGCTTTTAGGCTATTTTTTCAACACAGCTTATAATGTAGGCCTAGGCGTATTTTTTCCCAAATTATACAAAAACAAAATCGCGTCAACAGTGCCAGGGTTTAAGGGATTACGGCGCGCTTCCTGGACACGGCCAGCCAAACTGAAGGTTCGCTCGCTTGTTGCGCTAGTTGCCGGGACGCAGAGGACTGCTTTGGCCACCATGGAGTTTTACATGATTATTCTTTGTCTCATGGTATGGTAATTAATGAGAGCAAGACTAAGTTTATGACCATACATGCTCCAGTAATGATAAGTTACCTATTCGTTTGGGTGATATGTGCATTGAATGGTGTTATAGAAATGTATACCTAAGAAGTGTCTTTACTGCCGATGGCAGCACACACTCTGCTGTTTGAGAACACGTAGCTGATAAACGGAAGCACCTCAACAAGTTGATTTTATTTTTGAATAAGAATTGTGATATGCCTTTCACTGTGAAGTGGCGAAAAAATTATTTTGTCTATGTGTTGTTTAGACCCACAGGTCAATAAAATTACTACTACTATATAATATTTCGGTGCTGACTGCAGAACAATTTATAAGATGAGCTATCATACAACCCTTAGATCCTTAGTCTAACCATGGAGGATTAAGCCGCGCACCAGTGAGTGCGTGTACATCAAGAGTAGGAAGAGGGAGAGGTACAATTGGCATTCTATCCTGCTTAAGGTAGCGTTACATCGTTTGACAAGAGCATATTATCTAGGCTGTATGTCTAGAGCCCTCAAGTGGCTAATAGCCAATTATACGTTTTATTCGCAATTTCGTGGGAATTAGATGTCGCCACTGTTTGGCCCAACCCGCCCGCACCCGCTAAATGTTATTAAAATATTGACCCACCCCACCCGAACCGCGGGTAAACCCGCGGGACCCACGGGTTCCGGGCCGACCCGCGCATCACTAGTGACCACCTTTAAGACACATATCTGGTTTCAGGATGAAGGTCTTTATTTTCAAAAACTTGCTTCCTTAGCCGCCCAAAAGTAGCACAGGCACAGCTGAGCCGATGTTGTATTTCTGCATCAATTTCAGCAGTTGTTAAGAGATGACTTCCAAGGTAGGGAAAATGGGCAACATTTTTCAAGATTTTCTCATTGACTACGAGTTGTGGCTCCTTCGTGGCTACCTTTGGCAGTGACTGAAACAGTACTTTGGCCTTCTTAATATTCAGCTTTAGGCTGAGACTCTCACAGGCTTTTGCAAATGCACTCAAGGTGGTTTGGAGGTCATCTGCAGAAAGGCCACAGACAACACTGTCATCAGCATATTGGAGCATCGATCACAGGGGTGGTGGATATCTTTGTCTTCGCTTTTAGTCTACTTAGGCGAAACAGCTTTCCATCAACTCTGCGGACAATGTGGACGCAGTCAGATAAATTACCTTCTCCGAGGTTGAGTATAACAGAAATGAAGGCTGAGAACAGGGTAGGTGCTATCACACAATCCTGTTTGACTCTGGTAGTTATATCAAAAGGCTTACTTTCAGATCTGTTCTTTGTCAGTATGGTGGTCTTCATACCATCATGTAGTAGATGATAGATACTGATGAGTCTTGTTGTGCATCCAATTTTAGATTTATATTTCCAAAGTGCCGGTCGATTCTCCATGTCAAAGGCCTTTGATAGATCTATAACGTCCATATAAAGCGGGCAATGTTATTCTTGGCATTTTTCCTGAAGCTGTCTAGCTGTGAATATCATATCTACTGTGCCTCCCGATTGTCTGAAGCCACATTGTGGCTCCGGCAGTATAACCCCTGTGATTGGTAAGAGACGATTTGCCAGGATCCTAGCAAGGATTTTTCCCGCAATTGCTAGGAGTGAAATCCCTTAGTAGTTACCACAGATTGTCTTGTCCTCTTTCTTGAAGAGGGTGGTAATGAGGGCATCCCAGAAGTCTGCAGGAAATTCTTCCTTTCCCCAAATCTTGATAATAAGGGCATGTAGCTGTTGGGTAAGCACGGGGCCTCCATACTTAAATATCTCATTGGGGTTACCATCAGGTCCAGACGCTTTGTTGTTCTTCATCTGACTGATGGCTTTCTGTTACTCCTCAAGGTCAGGAGTATCTGCTAACTCTTCTCTGATGGGAAGTTGTGGGAACACTTTCTCTTCGACCACAGAGTTCTGGTTCATCAGATCCTGAAAATGCTCTCCAAGAATGGTTAATGGCGTCATTATCAGTAAGGGAGTTCAGATTCATTTTTGGATCATAAAGGGATATAACCACAGCTGGTCTGTCCAGAAATGGTACTGGTTGCACTGAAGAAAGCAAGAGTAGCACCAGTATCTGCAAGTTGCTGTAGCTCATCTGCCTTCATACGCCACCAGTTATTCTTTAAGTCCCTGATCTTTCTCTGCACCTCTGCCTTAACCCTAGAGAACTTCTCTTTCTTACTGACATCCAGAGGATTGCCTTTCCAAGCCTGGAAAGCTTTCCTCTTTTCTTCTATCATACGACATATCTCCAGCCGTTCTCATCAAATTAATCTTAGTGAATGCGCTTTTGAAAGTTGTTACAGACTTCAAAGATGGCACTCTTCAGGGTGGACAAGTGCTCCTCAATGTCAACAGGATACTAATCCTTAGGAACCTTATCTTGAAGGTGAGTTGCTTGCTCCTCTTTTTTCTCAGGGTCCTTAAGGCAGATGACGTTGAACTTGCGTCTACATTGCTTACGGTTTAGGCCTCTTCTGTGGGCAATCTTGATGTCCATAATTGAATGGATCAAATGATGATCTGTCCAGCAGTCATCAGTGCTAGTCATGGATCTCGTAAGAAGCACTTCCCTGCGATCACAAGATCTGACGATCACGTAGTCAATCATATGCGAGTGCTTCAAGCGGGGGTGTTGCAAGGATGTCTTGAATTTGTTCTTCTACTGGAAAAGCATGTTGGGGATGGTAAGGTCATGTTCCCTGCATTTGGTGAGAAGCATCACAACGTTTGAGTTCATATACCCAACAACTCTTTTACCAAATGTGCCAGACTAAAGTTCTGGGCGACCTATTCTGCTATATTTCCAAGGTTATATTTTGATCTTGGACTCCCCTAGAGTACTCCTGATCATTCAAAGTCCAAAACAGGGTCCATATTTAGCTCATACTGCCATTCTCAAAAAACATAATTTGAAGCACTGATTACTAAAACCCCACAAGTCAAGTCAAGTCAAGTGTGACTTATGGGGTTTTAGTAATAGGTGCTTCATTTGTAGTCCATTGTAGTCTCTGCCTGAAACGCCACATTAGGGCGGCTCTTCCGATACGGCCCCCACTCCCCGTGTGCCCACTTTCTTCTGACTGGCCAGCTCTGTGGAGGGCAGAGTTGCAAACAGAACAGAAAGCTGCTCATTTCCCCACGCTAACAATACACCACAGTTATGCACACGAACCATGAGGTCCTTATAATACACATCAAAGCAGTCAATAAGCTGTTGGTCCACTTTTAGCTGTTCCTCACTGTCTATGTTTACCTCTGTACTCAGACCCACCGGGTTTCTACGCTCTCCAGTCTACACGTGGGTATGTCGACCCGTTCTACAAATGCGTCTGTATGTAGTGGATTCTAGCTTTCCCTGCATCCTAGCTATAGGGTAGAAAAACCACTTTACTCACCAGTGTTGCTGTAGCAAACTGTAGTCGATAGCTAATTTGAGTTTGAGCTGCCAGACCTTCGCATTGCGTCCCCCACTTTCGCCGCTGTATTTATTAGAACAAGTTAATTTCATAAGATCTGTATTAAAGTATAGCGTTAGATTGCGGAATTTGCCTGCCGCTTCCTTATTAGTCTGGAAGGAAAATTAGGTTCCCATGCACCCCCCCTAAAACGAAATTCCAAAAGCAGTTTTGCCACCCCTGAGACATGTAATTAAAGAATCCGCAGGTTGCCATTGGAAAAGAAGGTTGCAAATGGACCTAATTAGCATATTTCCAAGATGGCCGCCATCCGCCCAGGCGAAAATGTAAAATACTCTGTCTCGTTCAATACTGGATCGATTTTTGCAAACTTGCTGTCGATTTCATGGTTTTCAAAGCTTCTGAATCGAATTGTGATGTTTCCAAATCAATTGGAGGTAAAGATTACGTAATACTGGTCCAAATCATGATTGCTTGAAAAAAAATACACGCCATTATACACATCAGACACTTTCATTTCAATCCATCTGAGACATAACACCAAAAGTTTTTTTTACAATGCTTAAAATCCAAATTACTGTGAATCTGATGCCTCTTGGCGCGCCATATGTCGTTTTGAAGCAACATAAGGACTGTACAGACAGTCAAATTAGTATAACACATTAGTAAAATAAATCCTAACCAACTCAGTACAAAGAACATCATTTCTTTTAACACTAGCGGTGGAAGCCATCTCAATTAAAACCATAGAGACTGCAAAATCAGTTAACTTATTATCATCATGAGATTCTTGGTGAAAAACAAACTGTTAACAGCATGTAATAGCTATAATTATGCAACTAGGAGACGTAGGTAAGTAAGCCTAGTTCTCATCGTCGTCATCCATCAAGAGATCATCATCGTCCATCTCTACATCCTCCTCGGGATATGACACTGCTTCCTCAGCCTCCAGATGGCCATCATTGCTGCGACCCTCTTTGTCCAGCAGGTCAATGAGTGACGTAGGTAATATAGGCCCAATGGATCACACAGGCTCTAGAACTCTATCATCGCTCTTCTGCCACCCTTGACCTTCATCGTATGGCTTCGGATGCTCAAAGAATGGCTCTGGTGCATGCTTGTAGCAAGCCACACGGTAATTTACTCGTTGTACATGTGGAATGAGCGAGTCTTCGCAGGGAGGCAGACGAACCATGTCAACATTTGATTTGGAGTTCAGTGACTTGTCTTCTCCTACCATCTTCTTCAGCAGCCTCCCTCTGGCCACGTTTATGGAGCTCTCACGGCCTTGACCATACATGGCACAGCTGAAGGCTTCTATCTGCTGGAGAACTTCAGAGCAAACATTCCACGTGGTACCAAGCTGCCTGAAACAAAGATTAATGCCAGTAGCATTAAATTTGGAAGAATGTTTCATTCTGAATACAAACCTATTGACATACAAGTTCTATTTACCTGAAAGTTTTGTGAAACTTCGGGGTCTTCTGAAGGGTCTTCAGCAGCGTGACTTTTCCCTTGCCCTTGAAGGCACTTGTGCAATCTTCCCCTGAGAATACATAGAAGCCAAGAAGGCTGGAACACCAGTCTTGGCCAAACTCTTGAGCCAAATCACTGATGTTGATGAGCCGTCAGTGCTTTCCCATTCCAGTGTCAAGGTAAATTGTGATGGAGAGATCATGTGCATGATGGAGCAGAATGAAAAATATATCTGAATCCGGCGTACGAACAACTGCAGTCTTGAAGCCAAGAGTCTGGGCATAGTGAAGATAGATGACAATACGGGTGTCAGTCTCTTCCTGGTCTGATCACAGACAATGAATCTCAGTCACATTGACCTTAAAAAAACAAGAGACAAATCATTGTAGGGTCTACCTGTCCAGAATATGATATAGTTTTAATAGCATTATGACTGTGAATAATCAATCACCTTTCCGTCTGAGGAGACCAGCTGATAAGCTTTTCCATCAGCAAGGAGGACAGCTGTCAGGCACTTTGCTAGTCGAGATGCAGCACAGCTACTTCCCCAGACCTTCAGCAGCAATTGGCAAAGCTGAATCTTGTTTTCATTATTGGTGAGGAAAACCTTGAAGACTCTCGGTTTCTGTGTACCAGGACCATCCACAAGAAACTTTTCGCCAGAACCACGTCTCAGCCTCTCTTGTGCCTTGACTGAATCTGTCTGATAGGAGTCGGTGGAAAATATAAAATTCCTCTTTGGAACCATGTGGTCCAACATCATGAGGCAGATGTCACCAAACGTCGGAGGCATATTGGTCAGGGTATGAAAGAGTGCATTTCCCTCTTGGATGAAGAAGCTGTCTTTGGGATAGGGTACATCTTCTGTCCTGTCTTTCAAGAGGTAATGCACCATAGCCGCCTTGTTGGTCTTGGCTAGGAAACCATCAGGGGTTCCAAGGCAGTGAGGAACAGGCGAGAGACTGTACCGCAAGTGTTCATCCAGGTTGAGTGGTTCGTCAAGAAGTTGTGATTTCACCAACAACGTACTCAAGTATAACTTGAGTTTTTATTAACTCCTTCACAGCACTGTATGCGGCGTTGTGAGCAGCAACCTTCTGACCTTGTTCTGTGTCAGGCTGATCCTTCTTCTCCAGTTTCATTTTCTGATTGTGGTATTCGCAACAGAAGCGATGATAACACACATCATGGAAATGAGCCTCTGCTGCAAATAGATCCTGTCCTTTAATTTTACGAAGCAGATGGTTGTTCCCAAGGACCTCTGCCATAACTTCAATCTTTATCCACCCTGATTCTTTATTTTTCCAAGATACAAGACTTCCAGTGGGTTTATATATCTTTCCCTTCACTTTGATTATCTTTTTCTCACAAAAAAGGAATTCCTCAGGTGGAAACAATGTATGATCCCCAGACTGCTTACGCGGAGAATGATGCCTTTGTGATGAAGCATCAGCGGATGGGCTTCTCAATCGATCCAGATGTGCAGTGAAGTGCTGGTAACACCGTCTGTGGTACCCAGTTCTCTCCAAATGCAGTCCCTCGACATCTTTCGGTACCTGGTCACATATGTCTTGCATGCGATGGGGAGAATCAATTGGTTCAGCAAGTCGTCTGTCATCAAGTAGATATGACAACTTCTTTGATGGATCACTTTTGCCAGAACTGAAACTGGTGAATGGTTCATTACTTGGTACATTTGGGTAGTGCAATACACATGTGTTACTGGGAGTGTCCTGTGTAGCAGACGTGCCAGGCACACCTGGACTGTGTTTACTTGTTCTTTTTCCTTTGGGCATGATTAGTTCAGTTATAATGTTCACTGCTACTACTGCGATGCCAAGCTGATATTAGTTTGCTGCTAACTACTAGCTACTGTGCCACCTTCACCGGCTGATCTAGAAAATAGAAGGATATACTATGATAAGCATACAGGCAGAAATAAAGAACATACATGTATTTCAGAATGACCACAACCTCTATCTTACCGCCACCAGGACCATCTAGTCCAGCACCTGCTAAAACCTTGCCATAGCTAGTGACAAGCTCTTTGTGCTTAGAAACAAGTCTGAATGGAAGTTTGTTGGACCAATTGCATTCAGAATTAATAACATTCATGAAATCAAATAATCGCAACAGCAGTATAGCAGTAATGCCTATTGTATCACACTTTCACACTTGGATTAATTGGTTATTTGATCTTTTTTTAAAAAAAAAACTTTCCTTTCACATGTATCGCGTAACCTTTACCTGTAATCGATTTAGAAACATCACAATTCGATTCAGAAGCTTTGAAAACCATGAAATCGACAGCAAGTTTGCAAAAATCGATCCATTATTGACCGAGATAGAGTATTTTACATTTTCGCCTGGGCGGATGGCGGCCATCTTGGAAATATGCTAATTAGGTCCATTTGCAACCTTCTTTTCCAATGGCAACATGCGGATTCTTTAATTAAATGTCTCGGGGGTGGCAAAACTGCTTCTGGAATTTCGTTTTAGGAGGGGTGCATGTGGACCTATTTTTCCTGCCAGACTATATCAGATGGCAGACGTGTCTCACGACCTGGAAAACTGCTTTCTGCAGCCTCGTCCCGCCCAACTCTGCCCTCCACAGAGCAGGCCATTGCTTTGGAATGACCAGTGTTTCCTCGCAGAGAATGGGCGCGTTATGGATAGTGCACAAGAGCTAGATAGAGCTCCGGTTATGTTATGAGCATAATACAGGTTTTACAGACCGAAAGTTCCGTTTGCGTGAACCGTTGCTTATGTGGAGCTAGCGAATCGAACACTTTTATAGGAAAGAATTTAATATTTGATTGCCAATTAAATATTCAATTGATGGCAATGCAGATAAATCGTTTGTTATACCAGACACGTTATAGCCTGTGCGTTTCCCTATTGCTTTCACCGGTAACATCAGAGAGCTTGCCCAGATAAGTATCAAGCAGATCCCGGTTATGGATAAGTAAAGCAATCATTTCACAAGCACCCAAAAACGCACCCCAAGCTCTGCAGAACCTACGTCTGGTCTAACTCAGCAGACAAATGCAGCACCTCTCTGGTTAGGTTCAACTGTAGTGGCTACAATCAGGCAACGTTATGACTGCCTATGATGAAACTGCCACATTGATGCTTACCGAAGTAACACAGGCAAACCGATCATAATTACTGCATATAAGTTACCGGGAGCATTTTAATTTGCACAGCACGTGAACTAACATGCAATTGCTGATAACCGAGCAGTCATAACAACAACAGAGACAAACGTTACCCTGCAATACAGGTTTTACAGACAGTAAAAGTTAGCAGTTGGACCAATCATCCAAATTACAAAACAAACAAGTATCAAAAGTTCACTTCAAATGAGTTTTATGTTCACACACCTTCTGGTGAATTTCCCCTGTCATTACTCTTGCATACTTAGGACACAAACATAAGCAACAGTAACTTGGCTCCGTTAACTGCAGTGCTACAGCCACATTCAACAGGCCGTCAGTTGGGTAGGCTTATGCAGTGGAGCAACTGCTTCCGTATCTGTAGCCATGTTTCCATCCACACATTCTTATACGAATTAAGTAATATTGAATTAAAAATGCCTCACAGTGACGGTGAAATTAGTTTTGATTTCAAGACATTGTTTGTACGGTCCATCTCATCGGATTTACTCTTGATCGGTAAAAGGCTTATGCAATAAATGCTGATGGAAAAGTTATTCGCCGAATAAATCTGCTACTGCATCTTGACGGTGTTTTGATGCTGTCGTTTCCTACTGATAATGGTCTGCTAGGCTGCTAATAGCTCGCAACCTAAGCTCTATTACAACTTGTGCAATTATCGTCATTTGTTGGTAAAAGCAATCCATTTTGGCTAACCAGCTAAATTAGTTGGCTAAAAAACTACTTTTGTTCACTTGAAGGTTCTGCGATTCAATGCGTATATGAATGTAAACAGCTTAAAATGTCAGAAATGCATTTGATACACCAATTTGATCCAATCACAGCATGTGGCGTCATTACGCACTACTTTTTATTTGCTTTAATGCCATTAGATGGAAACATATTTTCACCAGCTTTATTCACATTAATATTTTTGGCAGACTTCAGATAATTCGATAGACAAGTGGATGGAACCATAGCTTGTGATTCGCGGACAGTCGCGTCCGATACAGGCTTTATTTTCAGATATTTTACAAAGCCTGCGTTTGAGGCCAGTTGTAAGTGCTAACTATCGTAAGCGGTTCTGCTAGCCTCCCGTAACACGTTAGCTTCACTTGAAATTATTTGTTGTTATATCTTTACTTACAGCTTGTGGCTCCGAGTGTTTGATCGATGCAACTGCTTCAGGTTTGAGAAGCAGCTGAAACGCTTATCCTGAGGCAAATTATCCTTTATCGACAAAGCTGTCCATGGTGAAATGCTGAGTACAAACAGCTTATGTTCCCTTTGGCCGTGGCTGTTCGCTGCCAGCAAACAAAAAACCTACCAACTGATTTATGGAGGCATCGTCTTTTGGAAGAAAAATGGGTGCTTTTCTTTGCGTCCAAAAGTAAATGGACGAGCAGCTTTGGGAGAGATACTGACAAAACTGTACCTCAAATGATCTGCGGTTCTTCTTTTGTATTTCTGGATGTGTAAATGTTACTAAGGCATAGTATGATCCGCGTTTGTTCATGTCTGCTTGAATAGTTTCCAGTGTGGGCGGGTCCAGTGCCATGATTGGCTTTAGTTAAGTCTGTACTAATTGAACGGCACAACCTGGTGTCAGGTTTTGCCCAGATCTCGCGAAGATCTCAGGAGGAGCTGTTCAGAGAAGAAATCACGTTCACGAAATCACATTCTTGGATTACAGCAAAACCTCTGCATCTTATGTTTAGAAACTTTTCAGAGGTTGAGTATGGACAACCAACATTATAACATTACTAATACGCTGATCCTTCTTTTGATACATAATAGGTCCCCTTTCAGGATTCCTGCAGACCTGATTCCGGCCGACTCTGGCATTGAAATCATCAAGCAGTACTACCTTCTGCTTTTTAGGCACTTTTGAGAGAAGAGAATAAAGCTCATAATAGAATTTCTCTTTTACGTTTTCCTCGGCATCTAGAGTCGGGGCATATGCACTGATCACGGTCAAGGACTGATTTTTGTTGAGCTTCACCTTGAGTGTCATCAGGCGTTTATTGATAACCACTGGAGAAGCTGATAAACATTGCAGAAGGTCATTCCTAATGGCAAAGCCCACGCCGTGTATTCTCCTCTCCTGAGAAGGGGAGCCCTTCCAAAAAAAGGTATAACCACCCCCTTCCTCTCTCAGCTGGCCCTCCTCAGCTCTTCTTGTTGTGGACAAGGCCGCAATGTCGATATTAAATCGTCCTAATTCACATGCTATGATGGCAGTGCGTCTTTCTGGTCTATCGCCTTTCCTGTTGTCCATCAAGGTCCGTATGTTCCAAGAACCAAAAATTAAATGTGTCTGTTTCTGTTTTCAACCGTGTTTTCAACCGCAGTAGGCCAGCCAGAGAATGTCGAGACGAGCTACTTTTTAGGCTCTTTTTCTAGCCCCTTCCCTAGCTCTGTAGGGTAAGCAGAGTTGTCCCAGAAAAGGCCTGCTTAGTTGTAAATACAGCTGCCGAAATGCTCAACCGTCTCAAATCCTTGAACAAGACGATTGAATCACGTATTCACCGCTGAACATCCCGATTTGTCATTAGAAGCTTCCAGAGGTCATAATCCTGCTCCCGTTGCCACTCCTCGATCGCTGCAGGACTTGTAGGTGGGATTGGAGAACACAAAACAAATGAGAACTCCTTTGCGTGAGAACTTTTATAGTGGGGAGACTTCTGCACAACAGCCACCACACATACTTCGCAAAATGGGGGCTCGTATCCAATGGCAAGGAGAACCTAGATAACTGGGAGTCACCATTTGCTGCAGCCCTCATCCGCCATTGCAGCCAGCAGAGTTGCTGCCATCTACTGCCTGCTCCGCCGTTGGGCTCTTGAGCCAGAACTGCCGCCGGGTTGACTGACAGGACTGCTGAATAGGGTGCAGCGACCCAAGCCATATCCCTGGCCGAGGGAGGCCAGTGGTGTGCTAACACTTGCCCAAGGTGTACAGCCAGGCTAGTGGAGGGAAGAAGGCGCCGTACATCTCCATTCTAAACCGGCTCCAGGCAAAGTCTAGCCACACACACACACACACACACACACGCACACACACACATATATATGGGTCTGTCTCAGAAACTGGGCTCATCAGTGGGTACCCCTCCAGAACTACTTGTAGTTAATAAAATATTTTGTTTTGAATGGTGGCATTTGTTTTTATTTGAAATATGATAATCAAATAAATAGTAAACACAGAAGTGGGTAGTAGTAATGAATATTACATTCCGTGATTTGAAAAAAAATTAACAAAATTTGTTGCAAAATGGCTGCTTGTACCATGACATGGAAGAGGATGAATTAAATTTCTCTTGTTCTGTTTCTACACAAAGAAATATTGACTAATCATGTGAGTAATGTAAAAACCTTCCACGTAACATTTGATCACTTTTGTAACGCCTTTTTCCGACCAGTTTTACCCCACGACCATGAGTTTATTTACTCAAACGAAAAGCCTCGATGTCTTATGATATACATCATCCAAATTATAATTGAAAATCAGTTCACTTCATGGAATTTAAGCTATAATCACGCAATTTATACTAGGATTTTCAGAAAGCATTTGATACAGTACCGCGTAAGAAACTAATTTTTAAAATGAACTCCATTGGAGTGGATTCAAAACTGGTTGCAGGACAGGACACAAAGAGTGGTGGTCAGTGTTATCTCATCTGAGCTAGGTATGGTGGGGAATGGCGTCGCCCAGGAATCGGTGTTGGGACCCCTGCTGTTCCTCATCTACATTAATGACCTAGATATTGATATGATATTGATATTGAATATTGAGAGCAGATTAGTTAAATTTGCAGATGATACTAAATTGGGGGTTTGGCAAGTAGTTCAGAGTCCACTAAAGTGATTCAGGATGATTTGGATAGAATCCAGAATTGAGCAGAAATGTGGCAAATTAAATTTAATGTGGCAAAATGTAAAGTTACATGTACGTAATAAAAACATTAGACGGGATTACTTCATGGGAGGTTTAGAACTGGAATGTGCTGCCCACGAGAAAGATCTGGGAGTGATTGTTGACCAAACCCTCACAGGCTCTAGCCATTGTGCTTGTAGCAGTTAAACAATTCAACTGGATGCTGGGATACATTGCCAAACGTATTGAGTACAAATCTAAGGAGGTGATGCTTCTTTTGTACAACACATCCGTCAGACCACATCTGGAGTATTGTGTACAGTTCTGGGGACCATACTTCAAGAAAGCTATAGAGGCTCTAGAGAAAGTTCAGAGAAGAGCCACTAAGCTAATTCCAGGTATAAAAGATGAAAGCTATGAGAAGAGGCTGAAGATCCTTAATCTCTTTGGTCTTAGGAAAAGCAGACTAAGGGGTGATTTGATTGAGGTCTTTAAATATGTTAAAGGGATTAACAAAGTGAATTATGCAGGATTCGTTTGACCAAGTGTTGTGAGTAGAATTCGGGGTCACAAATGGAAGTTGACCAAAGGTAAATTTAGCACTGATATTTGGAAATATTTCTTCACCCAAAGAGCAATTCCAATGTGGAATAGCTTGCCTGACCATATTGTTGAGGCAGAGACCCTGGGGGTTTTCAAGAGCAGACTTGACTTAAAGCTAGATACTTTTGAGTCATTGAGTATCTGAAGGGATATATTCACAATAGTGTAAAGACACTGGCGAGCGTAGTTGGGCTGAACAGCCTGTTCTCGCCATTCATGTTATGTTAATTTTGTCTTTCGTAGCATGTGCTGAAAGTATGTGTTCTGTGTATGTTTCTTAGGTATTATGTTGCGATAGTAGACCATCTTTCCCAAGTTAAAAAGGGTATATAATTATTAGGGGATAATTTCTCACTGTAAGGTGTCCCTTTTTTGTGCAGAAGAATATCAAATAACATACTGTGTGTCTAGACTGGAATTTCCCCTCGCAAGAAGTCCCTTTGTATATGTTTCCGCACGTGAGGTGGCTGTTACGTGAGTGATATCGCAGTGTTTCACCCCACATTCATTGGATTACGAGCGCCGCTGCTGAAATTTCACATTATCATTAATATCAATGCTCTACTAATGATGTTTACTCAGACTGTGTGAGCGCAACAACACACAACGTTATTTTGGACTTGTTTTGAGTCATCAACGAGCGCATCAAATCCCATTGGACCCTCTTAGGACATCAACGTAAAAGGTAACGTTCAAGCTTATACCATAGATATTTATATTAAAGGAATAAGTCCCGAGAAGCAGTGGGTTACAGTGATTTTATAAAAACGTGATAAAATCACTGGAACCCAGTGCTTCAAGGGGCTTATTCCTTTTATAAAATGGTTACCCTACATATAACCCATTAAATAAACACACAAGAAAAAAAATCGACAATTTATTGGTAATAATGCAACAATAAAATTGAGAACTTCTTCCAACAAGCAAGAAAGAGTGGACAGAATGGCTAGCCAGCAACACAGATGCTAAGATTGCCTTTTTCATCTAGCGCCATTATCATGTCACATCAGGCTATTTGGGATCACTAATGCTGATATACTATGAAAGCGGGCTAATTTGAATGTATTCTTCGGCCTCCCGAAGACCCCGTTATAAGTTTTTCGTTTGTTTCGGTTTTCGAGTTTCCTTGTTCTCAACTTGCGCCGATCGGCCAAATCATTACAACCAGCAGCGAGAGTAGGGAACGATCGACTTTTGTCCTCCACATTTGCCGGTGTCCAGGAAAATGTTGAATTGTGCATTAGTTGGCTAGCCAGCTTGTCAACTAGCTAGCGTTCACTACAATGGATGTGGTTACCCTACACATAGCCCATAAAATAAACACACAAGAAAAAGTCGACAATTTATCGCTTATAGGCTACTAAAATAACAAGCAAGTTAGCAATATAGCTTGCAACACAAAAGTGATATCGAACGCTGTAATGCAATAGCTAGCTAGGTAGATAGCCAACTGGATATCTGGTTAAAAGGCTAAATTTCGCTGAGACTGAATTAGCGAGCTTAAAGTCTTGAAACAAAACCTAACGAGTCAGCTGAACACAGAGCAGTTCGTTGCGCGCAGGGATATTTCGTGCTGCGGCCTGCCACAGTGGGTTACAGTAATTTCAGGCCGAGGCTATTTGCCTGACCGTCCGGTATGTATGTTGCTACTGTCTATTCACCCGACCGTCGGGTATATAAGCTGTTTATATGCTATTTGCCCGACCGTCGGGTGTGTATGATGCTCCTTTTTATTCACCCGACCGTTGGGTGTGTATGTTGCTACTGTCTATTCGCACGACCGTCGGGTATATAAGCTGTTTATAGGCTATTTACCCGGCGATTTTAGAACAACACACTGAGTACATATATATTATCTAGCCTATAGATTTTTTTTTCATTTGACTTGCGATCACATTTCTGGTTCGAGATCATGTTAGTTTGACTGGTTCCCTACTGTACCACCAGTTCGCAAACGGCCCGTTGCATCGACTCTGATCGAGCTTGCGAGATACCGGACAGGGTACCAGTCTAGTTTAATAGTGTTTTTGGGGTGTGGGTAAAACACAGATTGAGGATCTGGTAAAACGCGGATAACTAGAAATGTAATGTTGAACAAACCGCTATTTTTAATATTTTAATAAAACTACCGTTTCCAAGGTCAATGTTATGAAGTGTTAAATCACATCACTCAAAAGGACCACGAACGATTCCAGTTGCGGAAATCAAATTTAAAATCGAAGTTCTCATTAAAAAATCCTGCAAGTTTGATTTATGTGGTAGGCATCCACAAAGATAGGATTTGACAACTTGAAAACCTTGAACTTTGATGTTTTGGACGAAGTTAACAGAGATGCCAAGGTTTACGTCCTATGCGTGAGTTTCTCCTCTTAGTGACATTCACTTTTCTGTTCTGTAGTCAGCAATTATTCAATCAAAGAGCACCGAGGAAATTCACTCGCGGAATTTAAGTCATTGTGCATCATGTTAATCAGTTTCACGTGTATTACGGTGGATTTCCCCACTAATGACACGGAAATCGATTATGACTCGGGAGTTCTCAGGCTTGTCTTTACTGATGGATTAAAAGCAGTGGAATTGCATAAAAACGTTTCAAATGGTATTATTTCATTAAAACAATTTAAACGATCATAAAACACAGGCATTGTTTCCAACCCCCGAGTAAAGAGAAGCAGGGGAAGTCCGGAGTCATAATCGCTTTCCATGTTAGGCTACTTCTGATGAGGCGCCCCTTTACGCAAGTGAAACAAAAACTTCAATGCACAAGGATTTTAATTCCGCATGAGAATCTCACTCAGCATTCAATGGATAATTATGGACTACGGTGAATAAGCCTAAAAATTGCGTAAGACCTACGCCGAATGGGGGACGCTTGGCATCTCCGAGTTTAGTGAATATACCAGTTCATTGAAGTCACGTGGTTTGCATTTTAATGAGGTCCTTTTGAGCTCTGTGAACGAGTGCTTACCCGAGCATTTGTGAATCGCTGTACGCATTTGTGGATCTTCCGCGGCAGAAGTATAGCAAAAGTCACATGTAAGAACCCATCCAATCCCAGTGCCTGATATTTACACAGTTTGTTGTACGCATTTGTGGATCTAGATACAGACACGGATACTTCTACACATTTGTGGATCGTAATACAAATTGTTTTTACGCATTTGTGCATCCGGTTACACATTTGTGGATCGAAATACAAATTATTTTTACGCATTTCTGCATCCGGTTACACATTTGTGAATCTTGTTACAGGCACAGAATTTTTTTACACATTTGTGGATCGAAATACTAATTGGTTTACGCATTTGTACATCCGGTTACACATTTGTGAATCTCGTTACAGACACGGATTTTTTTTTGTAAATAGTTTTGCTTGTAATGTGAATATAGGCCACTGGATGGCAGTATTTACCTTTTTTTTATTCAGCTCAGACTGGAGCTATGTTTAGACATGTCCTGGACATGTCAAGGGCAAGTCCCCGAAAAGTTAAAAAAAGAGGTCTAAATGTGGGTGGGGTCTGCAAAAGAGTATATAAGGAAAAGAATTGAGACAGTAAAGTAGTAGGAGAAATTGCAAGAAGAAGGATACATGTGACCAGACCTGTCATTTCTGTTCAGGACCTGTGAAGTTTCTTTTGTGGATTTTTGCCTTTATTACAGCATTTTCCTCACCCAGGACATCACCAAGCCACCCCACCAAAACAAGGGACTGTAAATATTTCTTTTTTGTATAAATATTCAATCTTGGTCTAAGTTGTGAATAGTAGTTCAGTCTTTGTTAATTAAATGTGTTTGAGTTTTAAAAACTGTGTCTGTCATCCCTTGCTGTTGCTGTTGTGTTGTAATGTAATAACAAATTGGGGCCATAACAGCTACAATAATGCCCCCATAGATAAACGCTGAGCATACAAAATGAACAATAACACGATAACAATAGGGGCAGTGGCGCGGAAATTCTAAAAATGGCAACAATTCGAAATCTCGCGCGAGAATAGACTGGTTTATGTCCCTATAGACGCCCCATATTCAGTAGCAGTTGACCAGTCTATCCTGTCGGTCGAATAGCAAGCTACGATTTATTCACCCGACCGTCGGGCCAATAGAGAACGGTTTCTTATTCACCCGACCGTCGGGTCAATAGTCACTCCCGTAATTTCATACCGGCATGGAACGCGGCTCAGCCAATCACATTTAAGGATGGGAAGCATCCGTTTTATATATATATTTAGATCACTAGATTGCGGATGTTGTCATATTTACATTATCCAAAGTGAAGCACCCGGCCGCCAAATTGATACACCCAAATTCTTCATAAAAATGAATGGTTTCCTCAGAGGCTAATTTCAAATAAGTCGATACAAGTGAGAAAATGCCGAGATGTGCCGCCGCCTTTTGCAGCAATATTTATTTGAAGAGTTATAAAAAACGTTTCATGCGCAAGTTAACTTATAAACGCAAAGTTGTCACATTTCACAAAAAATTGCGTTTAGTGCTAGCTAGCTAATTAGCCGTCCCATTGACTTGAACAGACCGCTGACTGAAAGCGAACCCTAGCGATTGATAGCGGTCACCAGTGAGCTACCGTGGCGTCGCGGGGACAGCATTGACTTAGTGGTAAATAAAATTAAAAAGGTGGCTAACAAGCTAGCTTGCTATTTGTAATTGACATTCAACGACAATACTTCTTACCCGCATAATATTTAAAACAGTGGAGAAGTCGCTTTGTCTGTTTTATAGAGAGCTCTAAAAGACGAGGGGAGAAAGGTTTCAGTAGTGCTTCCTTTTATCAACGTTGGCATTAGCCATATGATACAACATTAACAATTTGGTTGATGTCAAATAGTCAACCAAGGTACAATGAAGTGAGGAAACCAGAGTGTAATATGATAACGTATACGGACATTCATCAACGTTTCTTATAACCGCGATAACTTTCAAGCAATTATCTTATCAGGTAAAAACCTCGGTCGCGTTAACGTCACTTCTCTGCTGCACTTTAACGTTAACACGGAGTCACATTTCGATCTTCGCGTAGCTCCTGAGGGCAGTTAGATTCAGAAAGATTAGCAGTAAGTTGACAGAAAATGTGCTGTTTGTCAGTTAATAAATCCTACAGCTTCTCAAGCCAACAGTCTTATGCCATATTAGCAGTGGCGTGGTGTCAGATGTCAGGAGGGCCTTCAGTAACATTGCCCTTTCCCGCATAATTGCTTTCATACCGTTTGAAATCAGGTTTGCCTGACTTAAGCCCAAAGCCCACTGGCCGTGAAGCGAATCGTCCCGCAGCCGCATCAACATTGACAGCTGTCAGCTCGAGCGAGAAGCCATGAGTGTCAATCTCAAAATATTAAACAAGATAATGTTTAATTTTGGGGGAAAAAACCTACCAATCAAGCTTATTTTAAGTGATGGCAAAGTGCAACGGTCAGGTTACTATGCACTATACGTTATATACAGGCATAATTTCCCTCCTAAATTTGGCCGTATAGTAAATTAAGATTATGATTAATTTCACTTTACCCAGCAACGAATTAGCTAGCTAGCTATCTTAGCAGTGTAAAGTTCTCATCAGTGTACCTTGAGTTAGGTACTGTCTAACTGTAGATCACTTGATCACTTAAATGCCCGCAAAATAACGGGTTTCCTTTCAAAACTGCGATTTGGTTAAAAAGCAGGTTGAGAACTGCATGTGAGGTTGCCACTAAATGTGTGACTAAGCATGAAAAGGCAAAATAGTCAAATTATCTACAAGACGAGTGCGTTTTTATTGTGTTGATGCTTTAGAAATTCAGCAGTGGCGAAAAGTAAAAATCTGATGCGCGTCAGCCGAGCTGTGGCGAATAGTAAAAACTGAGCAGTGGCAAAAAGTAAAAATCTGATGCGCGTCAGATGCCTTTGGGCGTTGCTCCATTGAAATTAATGTAACCAATTTTTTGATGCTTGCCTTTAGTTAAGCCCTGAGGAGGGCTCCATATCTCCATCCTCCATATCTGTCTGGTGTTCAGAGCAAATCAGCCCTAAATACAGCTATAGAATTAATTATAGCCCTTTTCGTAGGCATAAATTTCATCACACCATGAAAGTGCCATTAGTATGGCAACTTTATTCCACCCACCCTCCACCATGAAGCCTAAAACAGAAGCATTCAGTGTGGCACTATCTTGGTGTTGGTAATGAATGGAGTAAGAAACTTTCAAGAAATGTGGTAACTTTCCCTGGTGGTGGCGCCGCACATCAGGGTGAAAATCAGACCGCGCTTTCACATTTGGAAGGTTCAAGTATCCTGGGACAAGAGGACTTGTGTGGCATATATGAACAATTAACCACAGTATTCCAGCCAGAATTTGCTGTTTATCTCAATTTTGACCCTGACAGCCTCACTACCAGGGGGCTTTCCACCCAGCGTCAGCCAATTCTGAGATGTCAACTCCACAACCAGTGCCATTCTCTCAGAATATGGCTCTTAATAAGTAACGTTTAACGACCATAAGACCTACATATGAGTAATACGTTGATGATGTTTCTTTGTTACGTTAGTGATGACAAAGTGTATTACTCAATAAGTGACATTGGCTTTGCATAGTGATTTCAAATATATATGTTTATGTATCAATATCGTTTAGACTTATAATCTAGTGCAAAAAAAGTTTGTACCTCTAGGACCATCTGCACACACAAAAAAATAAACCAGAGAAAAAAGATGAATATTGATGAACCTCTGAACTTATGATTAAATTTAAAGAGATTAATGATAAAAATGTTAAGTATATATTTTACTATAATGTCTACTACTAATGAAATAAAAATATGTACGATAAAAATTCTATAATCGTTAGTAAATAGACTTTTTTATTCCAGTTTCGTTTCCATGTTACGCGAGTGATCTGCTAACACTTCATTAATGTTTTCCACATTGCTGGTCATATAAAACAAGATGCTATGCTTTTCTTATTCAATTTGAAAGAAGAAATTTCTTACCCCTAGAGGCAGTGCTTTAACTGGGCCGGTACGCAGCGGTACGGAGTACCGGCACTTCTAGATTTTAGCCCCCGTAGTACCGGGACTTTTTACGGCATACTGGGACTTCATACGAGCTCGTAGTACCCTGTCCTGCTCCATTTCTCTTTCAGCAATTCGTGATCCTATGGCTACACTACATTACCCACTGTGCACTAGTACACGCCGCACGCCTGTCCCTTTACTCGCGAGACGTTCACTCGCAAGGAGATCTTAAGGTGGAGTGGCATGTCTTTCAAACATTATTTCAGCGAGCCTCGTGACGTGATGGCAGTCTCATCGCGAACGATCAATGGCAAGTAGCAAGAAATTTTGGCCGCAGATCGGACTCATTGTGGATGGGCTTTGCTGCGGAGAGACGGGTTTTAGCTCCCTAGCTAATTTGGTGGGGGTGTTTGTAATCATGCTGACTAGCTACTTGCCAACACGTGGAATTTGATCATCTCTGAAATTATAACTGCTTTCAAATGTTTACCGGCACGTTCGCCACGCGATGGCAAGCATAGCTGAGTTCAAAAATAATGTAGCGGTCTCGCTACCGAAGGACTGAGACTGAGGCAGGAATAGCGGTTCTCGTATCGCCCGGGGCGGGCTTCGCTTTATTTGCTGTTCGGCCCTTGACAGGACTGTTTCTTCAGATCGAGCGAATAAGGTCATTATTCCAACAACAACATTTACAACAGCACATTTTTCATGCTGGCAACCCAGCCCTCTTATACCCCCCGCCCCGGACCTGATTGGCTCTTTCTCCCTCCCCAGGTGCAGCCAATAGCGATACTCCGCTGTTTTTTTAAGTTAAACTTTATCAGGCAAACACGAACTGGGGCAGGATCGCCACATTGCCCCCACCTAAAGGGGTCACTGTCCCCGACGACCCCGCAACAAACAACCCTCCCAAGCAACAAAACATCAACAATAAAGATAAAAAAAAAAATTACCCCACAACGAAGTCCCCAAAATGTCCTGGTGTCTGTCGCTGATGGACAGGCCTGCTGGTAGGCCCAGGCTGCTGTGTCACGGCGCTGGGGGCGGGGCTGGCAGCCCGAGGCTGGTAGGGGGCCAGCCTGTCTTGGTGTAAGACCACCACCCGCCAGGCGTCAGGCATACGCACCCTGTAGGTCACTTCTCCCAGTCTGAGCAGCACTTCTGCAGGGCCGCGCCAGTGTGGTTGTAGTTTGGGAGATGGGCCTTTCTGGCGTTTCGGGCAGTAGACCCAGACCTGACTCCCTGAAGCAAAAGCTTGCCCGCGGCCGTGAACGTGAATGTCTCGGCGGCAGCTCGGCCAATAGAAATGCTGCCGGAGACGATGCAGGGTCTTGTTGACCCCAAAGTGGCCCGCCCCCACCGAGCCGTGCACCAGTCCAAGGCTTCGCGAGCATAATGAGTGAGGCACTAGTAGACGCAGCAGGTCGTTGCCCCGGCCAGGAGCCCGCCACCGCTGATACGCCAGCTCGTCTCGCAGCTCCAGGCTCCCTCGTTGCCCCCAGTACGCCTTTAAGCTCCAGCCCCCCAGCCGAGACCTCTGGCCAGGTCGGAAATGCGGCAGCCTCCAGCCAGCCCCTCATCTGTTGCAGAACAGCATCAGCCTCTTGCGCCTCCCGCAGCTGCTGATTTACCCACGGCAGCCACCCTTCCGCCTCCTCTATTCCCCGCACCTCCACCACCTGTGGTTCAGGTTGGTCCCGTACCTCCATTCTCTGACATGGCTTACAGTTTAGTTCGGCGCAAAGGCGCCGTGATAGGGCATCAGCATTTCCATGTAGACGGCCCGCACGGTGGATAGGGGGCCGGCTAGCGTGCTGCATGGGCGCTGGTGGGCTAGCTAGCAGGTCGGCGGGGGGCCGTGTGTTGGCTGTGTAGGCCCGGCGAGCTCTTCTCGCCGCCCGCTTTCTTTTTGCTGCTCGGTGCAATGGGACTGTGGTTTGGCCGATGGTGAGTGTAGCCTGTGGTATATCAACTGTAGCTCCCCATGATGCTAACAAGTCCAGGCCTATGATACATGCTTCCCCAATATCCGCTAGCCAGAACTCCTGTTCAGTTAGGTGGCAATCCATAGCCACGCTCACTGTCTTCCTGCCCTTCATGCCCATCCTCTGGCCGGTCACGGATTGCAGCCTGGTCATGGTCGGTTCCCAGGTGGCATTGAGGAGCGTCGTCAGCCGGACGAGAGAGATGGTGGCTCCTGTGTCAACCAGCGCACGGCAGGGTTGGCCGTCCAGTCGGCAGTCTAAGTACAGCCCACCGGCCCCACCTAGCCGGCCCACCCGCGGTAACGCACCTTGCTTATCCGCCCTAAAAAGGGCAGAAAGGGAATTTGCTCGTCTGCCCTTAGAAGGGCAGTATGATGTTCAGCTAGAGCTGCGGGTGGGGCCGGGCTAGGTTCAGGCTCGGCAGGCTGCACACAACTGGGGAGGATGGCTACTGGGGGCGGCGGGCTCCTCACAGCGCTGCCCCCGACTCGTTTCCCGACATCTGGGGCTCCCTTGGCTTTGGGGCTGGCGCTGTGCAGTCCCCTGCAATATGGCCCCTCTCGTCGCACCGGAAACAGCTCCGCTCGACACAGCAGTTGCGGCGATGTTGTTGTGCCTGACTGGGGGTGTGGGCCCGCCTCACCTGCTCCTCTTCCTCTTCTGGAGCCACTTCGTGTACTTGTGGGCGTGACTCCCGGGGGCTTGTCGCGGTCACTTCCTTGATGACGTCTTCTACTCTTTTGGCCTGTAGAAGGGCTTCATCGAGCGTCTGGGGCGTGGTCAGCATGACGTGGTGCCTCAGTTGTTCCGGGGTTAGAGCCTGCAGGAAGCTGTGCAGCGCTAGCTCGTCTTGCTCACGTGTCCCGAATGTGGGGTAGCCTTGGCGGGCGTGGAAGCGCAGGTCGGCGGCTACGGCCCCCCACTGTTCCCCCGTTTGGCGGCGGCGAAGAAGCAGCTTCTGGCGGTGTAGCTGGGTGGACTGGCGCTGCCCGTATCGCCTTTCTAACGATTTGGGTAAGCGAAGCTAGGCTAGTTTGTTCAGTTGGGTCGAGATTGAATAGCGTTTGAAGTGCTGGACCTTCCAGGGCTAGCGCCAGATAGGTTGCTGTCTCGCCGTCCGTCCACCCACAGCACTGGGCCGCCAGTAGCATCTGAGCCTGGTAGAGCTCCCAGGGCGCTGCGCCGCTAAACCGGGGTAGCTTCACTCCCTTCCATGGTTCCGGCGCCCCCTCTCTCTCAGCTGCCGCCGCCGCTGCTGCTGTAGGAGCTCGTGCAGGACGAGGTTCGCTCCTTCCCTCCGGTGCGCACAGCCCTCTTGTTTGGCTCCTGCTCCCCGCGGCTCTGTCCGCTTTCGCATGCAGCCCCGTCTTCAGTTCTCCCTCGAGGCACGCAATCTCGCGGCGGATTTCTTCAAATCCCACTTCTGACACCAATGTAGCGGTCTCGCTACTGAAGGACTGAGACTGAGGCAGAAATAGCGGTTCTCCCATCGCCCGGGGCGGGCTTCGCTTTATTTGCTGTTCGGCCCTTAAAAGGGCCGTTTCTTCAGATCGAGCGAATAAGGTCATTATTCCAACAACAACATTTACAACAGCACATTTTTCATGCTGGCAACCCAGCCATCTTATACCCCCCGTCCCAGACCTGATTGGCTTTTTCTCCCTCCCCAGGTGCAGCCAATAGCGATATTTTTAAGTTAAACTTTATCAGGCAAAGACAAACTGGGGCAGGAACGCCACAATAACTTGAATGCCAGATGATATTTCAAACGATTAACTTTCATGGAATCGATATTAATCCTCAAAATACCCACAACCAAATACATAAACCAGTGCCAGCTGGCTAGAGAACACTGCTCTCCCATCCACATTATGTTATGTCACGTCCTTTCGACATATTACTAATTCATTTTGGTGTTTGCAGGCAATTCATCAGCAATTCGTCGTCATTACTGAATACACCCAATCGGCCGCGCTAACGTTGAGCGTGATGAGTAAAACAACTCTCCCAATAACTTTATCATTGAATGGTGTCATGCAAAATAATCCATTGATTCTTATTCTTATATGCATTCCAGTTATATATGTGTTGAAAATGCAGCACCAGACCCTTTCATTTAAAAGAAAATGGCTCAGATTTCTCCATTATATTCACTGGAGTGACACATCCCCATCTGAAATGAAACATCTGCAGGGGAGTTTATTTAAAGATAGATTTTTGTCCTGGCGCTGACACTGGAAAACCGCTGCCTATGTTTAAATATAACCGTTAATATAAGTTTGTGTAACTTAAAAATAACTGATGTTGGCAGAAGTATAGCTACCAGTCCATGAAAAAAAAATTTTTTTCGAGTGGATACTCTAATTACCACATGATTGAACTAGCAAAGCAGTGTTGTGTTGCTATGTGCGGTATTTATTCAGTTTTGGGAAATCATGATGTCTAGAAAACATAAGCCCAAATTGGCTGGCTCACAAGGACTGGTTAACGTCAGATCTCATGTATTTCCACGGAAACGGAGAGAATACTCGCAAAAAACGGAGAGCGAAATGCCCATAGTATGAATAAATTTAGATTATACATTTCATTTTGGTGGTATAATCGCATTATTACACTCAAGGGTGTGCTTGACCATCATTCTTGTCACTTCGGTCGGTGATGCTAACGAACTCGGCGCCTGGCCGCATCACTTTTGTGACAAGAATGACGGACAAGCACACCCTTGCGTGTAATCATGCTAAATTAACGTTTGCTCCGATTAATGCGGCCAAGCAGCAAAAGTAACCAGCAACATTAAGGCTGAACAGAGTTACATAGTTTCAACCCCACCTTTCGGGGGCTTTCGCTAATCACCTTTTCAGACTATTATCAAATTACCTCTGAAATAAGCAGTTTTCACAGATCTGTTGATTTATTAAATGTTCAAATGCAAAGAAATTGACAAATTAGTTAAATCAATGGCCTTTGCACCTAAGATAGACGGAGTAATAATATTCAGTGATGAGGTATTTTTCATTTGAGCACAGGCTACCCGTACTGTCCTGTTCCTTTGAGAACATTCTAAACGTCTAAATGACCAATCAGATTGCTCGGTGAGATCTACATGTTGGATAATCTGAGAAACTGGAGAGTGTGGTGCACTGAACGCCATATTGGGTTCTTCAACTATTAGCTAGCTCGCATAATTACAAAAAAAGTGGCTGATGACAGTCAAAAACAGACAAAAATACTGTGCCTTGATTGATGAATCCACCACAATCAGTGGAAAGTCTGTGTTGGTGGTGTGATTGTGGTCAGCTATTGCCAACGCAGAGCCAGACACAATATTTTTTGACCTGCTTGAGTTGGATGGGACCACAGCAAATGATATACCACAGAAACTGTTAGCATATCTTCATAAAAATGGCTTTGATGACTACTTCTTGGGTGAGTGTTTTGTAGCATTTGTGATGGAGTATCAGTAATGCCGGACAGAAGAGTTGCTGCAAAACTTTGGAGCGGATTTCCAGACCTGTTTGTGTGGCACTGCTGAAATCGTCGTCTGGAATTGGCAGTTGGCGATATTCTCAAGGAGGTTGGTGGACTTAACCATTATAAGATCTTCTTAGACAAGCTCTATACTCCAGGCTATATCATGCCTCACCCAAAAACCAAAGAGAACTGTGTCATCGTGCACGGAGTGTTGGGCAACATCTCCTTTCAACTGGACGTGTTTTGTTGGGAAATAATTCATAGATGGATTTTAACGAGAAAATACTTGTTAAAACTCTTAGTGGAGTCTTAAAACAATCATACAAACTAGCATCATGTTCTAGTATTTGAATGTTACACTTAATGATCTGCTGGAACCGACCGCCCGCCGCCAAATTAATTTACCTGCCAACAGTTGAAAAAAGGGAGTACCGGCATTTCTTTTTTTCCACTTAAAGCACTGCCTAGAGGTATTTATAAATACCTAAAAACATGATATTTTTTAAAATTTATTTTTTAAAAATAATGTCACAAGTGAGATTTCAGATTCTGAGACACACCCATAAACACATACCTAAACACACTCTCTCTCTCACACACACACACACACACACACGCGCGCGCGCGCGCACACACATACATGCGGACACAAGCACATGTGCATGCACACATACAAACGCACACACGTGCACACATATCTGGATGCACATTTATACTTGCGCACACTGAGATATACCCAATCACATTTTCACATGCATTCATGTGCGCACATACACATGCATTCACAGTCCCACAAACACACATACTCTTACGGGACCACAGTAAATTCACTTTGTAAAAGTCAGCAGTAATGTAAGGTCCTGAAATTCAGTCCCCTTTCAAATGTCTCTCCAATCCTCTTCTCCCAAACCTGTCATCAATTTGCAATTTGCTTCTCATATTTACTCTGACATCAACAGTGCTATACTCCCACCACTCAGTAACCATAGTGACCAGACAGCGGGAGAGCAGGTTCACCGACTAAAGCACATACAGGCATAATGGGACAGTACTGCAGCAACTGCAGGATACTGCCACAGAACATTCCAGCACCTGACACAGGCAAGGCACACACACCACTAACCAAAAGTTTCAGAACACCCACAATTTTCAAGCAGTTAGAGATCAAATTGTAAAATTTAAATGCTTTTTGTTATCCTAAGAACTTCATAAATTTTAGATGGATAACTGTGACAAATTGGCAACCCTTAGCCCGTAATAATTACAACGCAGATTCAAGTTATTTTTCTCAAAAAGCAGTCATATAGTTCTGCAATAACATTATTCTGAAAGTTCTGAAGGATGTGATGCTCCCATGGTCCACATATTCCTGATTTTTCAGTCCAATTTGCACCAAACTGGATTCATTTTACAACCCCAAATCCAAAATAGTTGGGACAAAGTGTGAATTGTGAATAAAATCAAAACGTAAATAACTTTCAAATCACACCAGCCAGTATTTCACACACAATAGAACAGAGATAACATTGTAAAATTTCTCAATTTCAACATTTACTATGTTATCTACAAAATGAGCTCATTTCAAATTTGATGGCTGCAACAGGTCTCTCAAAAGCTGGTACAGCCAGGGCATGTTTACCATGGTGTAGCATCCCCTCTTCTTTTTAACACAGTGTCGGCATCTGGGCATTGAGAAGACAAGTTTCTTGAGTTTAGCCATTGGAATTTGATCCCACTCTTATTTAATACAGGCTTCCAGCTGCTGGAGAGTTTTGAGTCTCCTTTGATGGACTTTTTGTTTAATTATGAATCAAATGTTCTCAATCAGTGAAAGATCAGGACTGCAGGCAGGCCGGTTCAGCACATGGACTCTTCTACTACGAAGCCATGCTGTCGTAACAGCTGCAGTATGTGGTTTTGCATTGTCCTGCTGAAATACAGAAGGCCTTCCCTGGAATAGATGTCATCTGGAGGAGAGCACATGTTGCTCTAAAAGCTTGACATACCTTTCAGCATTCATGGTGCTTTTTATAACATGAAAGTGTCCCACACCATATGCACTAATGTATCCCCATACCATCAGAGATGCTGGCTTTTGAACTGAACGCTGGTAACAGGAGAGGTGGTCTTTCTCCTCTTTAGCCCGGAAGACACAACGGCAATGATTTCCAAGAAGAATGTCAAATTTGGAGTCGTCTGTCCACAGAATACTTTGCCACTTTGCAACAGTCCATTTTAAATGAGCCTTGGCCCACAGAACACGGAAGGACTTCTGGATCATGCTCAACAATGGCCTCCTTTTTGCATGATAGAGTTTTAGGTAGCATATGTGGATGGCACAGCGGACTGTGTTTATTGACAGTGGTTTCATGAAGTTCCTGGGCCCATTTAGTAATGTCAATGACAGAATCATGCCGGTGAGTGATGCAGTGGCATCTGAGGGCCCGAAGATCACGGGCATCCAGTAAAGGTCTTCGGCCTTGTCCCTCACTCACAGAGATTTTTCCAGTTTCTCTGAATCTTTTGATGATGTTATACACCGTTGATGATGAAACCTTCAAATTCTTTGCAATTTGACATTGAGGAAAATTGTTTTTAAAGTATTCCACAATTTTATTACGCAAACCTTCTCAGGTTGGAGAGCCTGTGGCCATTTTTACTTCTGAGAGACTCAGCCTTTCTAAGACATCCTTTTTATTGCCAATCATGTCACACACTTGATGCCAGTTAACTTAATTACTTGCTAAACTTTCTTTCAGCTGATTCTCTTTTCTATTAATTGCATTTTCAGCCCTTTTTTTGCTTGTGTCCCTACTTTTCTGAGACCTGTTGCAGCCAGAAAATTTGAAATAAGCTCATTTTCTGGATAAAAATGTTAAATGTCTCAGTTTCAATATTTGAAGTGTTATCTATGTTCTATTGTAAATAACATATTGGCTCATGTGATCTGAAAGTCATTGCATTTTGATTTTATTCACAATTTATACTTTGTCCAAACTATTTTGGAATTGGGGTTATACATCCTTTGTCAGAAAATATACTGAGTACAAATGAAAACGCACCACTTGAAAAAAGTCAATATTTAAGTTCAAATGAACTTCAGTATAATTTTTATACAACAACAACACTACAGTGACGTCACCCGACATGCCAGGTGCAAGAAATGCGAGAATTTCAAGTTAACTGTAACGCTAGGCAATTTTTTGCAAAAACGCAACATCTTGCACGCACACCACGGGAAAAATGAAGTTCACTCTGAATTTGTGCACACATTGCCTTTAAAAGCATGTGAATCCGAATAAAATTTCACTTCTTCACTGACACTTGTGAAACGTCAACACAATGCCGCGACTTACAGCCCCTGAACGGGAACGTGCCATAGGCATGCTTCAAATTGGCGCCAGCTCCAGGGAAATTGCCAGACGACTACACTGCGCACACACAACGATCGCAAGACTCCATCAAAGGTTTCTGCAAACGGGGAGCACTCGGGACCGTCTTCGACCGGGTCAACAACGTGTGACCACGGCACGTCAGGACCGTCAGATCGTACGGGATCATGTCCGAGACCGAACACTACCAGTGACAAGAACGGCTGCTCAAGTCCAAGGACGACGTGGATTAATTCACCCCAACACCGTACGGAACCGTCTGCGAGCTGCAGGTCTGCGTGCACGACGCCCTTATTTCGGCCACATATTGACGGATCGTCACCGAAACCACTACAGCGGGCAAACAGGCACCAGAATTGGCGACTACGACAATGGCACGGTGTCATCTTTTCTGACGAGTCACGATTTCACTTAAGGAATGCAGATGGTCGTATACTTGTTTGGCGGAGACGTGGTGAACGTTATAACGCCAATTGTGTCGTTCAAACGGACCATTGGGGTGGTGGCAGCGTTATGGTGTGGGGTGGAATAAGCTACTGTCACAGAACACCTCTCCATATCTGCAGAGGAAGGGTGAACGGCGTCTACTATCGGGACCAGGTGCTGCAGAACCATGTTGTGCCATTCTTCAACCAACACCACGATGTCCACACGTTCCAACAGGACAACGCTAGGGCACACACTGCAAGGGTGTCCATGCAGTACCTTGCACAGCAGAACATCCCCGGGCTTCAGGGGCCAGCTCTGTCACCCGACCTCTCCCCTATCGAGCACTTATGGGATGAAATTGGACGACGTCTTTCACGTCGACGCCAGATAGACAACATCCGAGAACTTGAGGTTGCCCTTGTTCAGGAGTGGAATGCTATCCCTCAGAATACTATCCAGAGACTGATCAACTCCATGCGACGACGATGCACTGCATGTGTCAATGCAAATGGCGGTCACACCCGTTATTGACTTTCCTGTTTGACCCCTACACCAGTTAAACCTCCCTCGCGCATTAACATTATCGTGAATGAAATTGAATGATGTTTACATGTCTTCTTAAATCATTCATTATCTCAAATGCATCATACGTATATACTTCACATATCAATCCGTGGATTTCGTGAGTGGTGCGTTTTCATTTGTACTCAGTATAATTAGCTAACCTGTTTATAGTTATAAAAAATTAATTATTTTCATTCACCCAAACATTTCAGTCAGTATCCAGTGAAATAACATATTTTTATTGGCTTCTCACAATTCAAAGCTTGTCCTGCTTTGTCATTTTAGGTTATTTACATGAGTTATGCCTGCTTACTCTTCACTGAAAAGAGAAACAAAAACATGAGTGAAGTGTTCTCAAACTTCAGACGAGTCGTGAACGCCATCATCATGCCAGGTTCCAAAAATATGTAAAGGTATTTATCATTTCAGCATCAGGATAAGTACTTAAAGCAAAAGCTACACAGAGTAGGCAGGACAATCAACAGGCCCAGTGACGCTACAGCACGCGTGCGCCAGGGCAGAAGAGGCCACTACGACAGATGAAGGGAAATGCAGATTGTTACCATGGCAGCCGCAGGAAACAGGTAGGGGTGGTTGCAGCACTTCTTTAGGTCCATCATGATATTGAGCAGGGACACCTGGTTCCCCCCGCCCTTGGAGTTCAGGGCTTCAAAATTACGCGTCAGGATGAACTTGTAGTATTTCCTGTGCACACAAGAGGGCGCTTCTCAGCAAACATTTACAGCAACATTTGCGGCTATTTCATAACATCGTCTCAGCTGGAACAGCAGAGGAAAATTCAACAACAGACAGAAAAGATCCACCCAAATTTTTTGCTCCAATCATGTATGAATACTACCGAAAGAACTCATCAGTGAAATAACTGTAGCAAAGAAACAACAGAATTTTTACTTTCTGACAGCTGGGCTTATGACTCAGGCCTAAACATGGCAGCAACATCCACGAAACATGTTATAAACTCAGCATTCAGTATTGGCTCAATATTACAACTACATGTGACTAAACCCCTCCCACGAACCCCCCTGTCTGCCCTTACTTCTGCATAGGACTGAGCTCCACGCGTACGATTAGCTCCGTCTTCGCCGGCATGGTCTTGAAGACGTCGGCCTTCAGTCGCCTGAGCATGTGTGGTCCCAGCATGTCGTGAAGCTTCTTGATCTGGTCCTCCTTGGAGATGTCGGCGAACTCCTCCAGGAAGCCCTCCAGGTTACTGAGAGAGGATGGGGATGGGCGGGGCAAAACTGAATGAAGTTTAGCTTTAAGGAGACCCGGTCAGAATCTAGCATTTGGCTGGACCGTTCATGATCTATGCGCAAAATAGTGGGCAGCTTGTTGCATAGATAATCAGCGGTACGGTCAATAACGTTAATTTCTGGATTTAAATGATAATTTAAATTTCTGCACGGGTCTTAGTAATTATTGTTGTGAAAGTGTATCCGTGTGGATACACCCGCTCGCACACTCACCTCACTTGTTCACTCACTCACCTTGCTCGCTCGCTCACTCACTCTCTCACCTCACTCACTCGTACTCACTCATTCGATTGCTTGCTAACACACTCACTCACTCGCTCACCTCACTCACACACTCATTCACTCAATCACCCACTCGCACACTCACTCACTCATCGCTAACACACTCACTCTCTCACCTCACTCACATGCTCACTCACTCACTCGCACATTCACCCACTCACTCACTCACTCACTCGCTCACTCACTCACTGACCACACTCACTCACTCACTCATCTACAGACCTCCGTGAATGACGAGCTGGGACATGCCAGTCCAGCCAAAAAATATTTTGTTTTAGGAAAGGCCACAAACTTGTGTGTAACAGAAGCAGTATGTACTTGTGTGTTGTAACAGAAACAGTATGTGCTTGAGTGTGTAACAGAAACAGTATGTACTTGTGTATGTAGAACAGAAACAGTATGTACTTGTGTGTGTGTATAACAGAAACAGTATGTACTTGAGTGTGTATAACAGAAACAGTATGTACTTGTGTGTGTATAACAGAAACAGTATGTACTTAAAGCGGTTGGGAGTTAGGAAGTTCAGCAGGTGGAAAAGCTCTTCCAGGTTGTTCTGCAGAGGAGTTCCTGTCAGCAGCAGCTTGTGATCAATCTTGTAGTCATTCAACTTCCTGAAGAACTGGTGAGATGGAGAGAGAGGAACAGGGCCTTAGTAAGAGAGGAGAGACAAAAGAGAGACATTTACACTGCAAAAAGAGTCTAGAAAACCATTCTAATCCTGTATTAAAGGGATAGTTCGGGATTTTTCACATGAATCTGTATGGCATCACCGTCTTTAGTCTCGTGCACACACACTGACTTTCCCCCGACAGTGTCCTGTGAGCCGAGTTCTGTCCAGTTTTGGTCAAAGCGAAAGTAGTTCCGGCAGGTTTCCTGGGGTCTGCAAGGTAAAGCGTTTTTCTTCTCAAAACAGTATGTGTTCGAACGAGTGATTTATTTGCATTACAAAACCCTGGTAATCCAAAAAGTCACATCTTGTAATTGCTTGGGGCTACTTTCTCTCAATAGCGATCACTGTGCGCTGTCACTGCAAACAGCTGTGCGCACTAGCCAACTACTTTCATCAGTTGTTCGACAGTGTTTACCAGTGACGAGCGGTGGAGGTTGGTTTGGTGAGGCACAAACCTCTCCTTTGCTTGATTAGCAATCAGACGATTAACTAGTTTAGTAAGACTATTCGGCAGAATGACGGGCCAGTTTAAGTTTCCGCGGCGTTATTACTCAGTATATCGAACCTGAAATGCTCAACAGCAGATTTGCGCGTACTTGCTTCCAGAAAGCCGAAGCAATGTCATCAAAAAATATTAACGCAGTTCGACTTATGCAGAGTACAATGCTTAATCAATAGCCTATAATGTATTCTCCTTTAAATACGCGCTGTTACACCCAAACAAAAAGCGGGCGTTTATTTTCAGTCTTCTTTCGTAATCCGATTAACAAAATGTTTAAATGATATACAGAATTACCGAGAGCCGAGAATTTTTCCTAATTGATCACTCAGATTTCCATCCTCGCAGTCTCGAATTGCAGCGTATATGTGAATGAAGTTATTATTATCTCCTCTATCAGTATCAGGCTTCCATAAGGCTTGGTCTTAATTGTTTTCATTGTCAATCAGGGATAGTACGTGGGAACAGGTTCACAAAATCCTGTGATAAAAGTTTGGGTCACTGCCTCACCTCAACGCACGTCTTCCTGTAAGCAAATACTCGCAAATCTGCAGTTTCGTGAGCATTTCAAGTTCCATGTAGCCTACTGAGTAATAACGCTGCGGAAACTTAAAATGGTCCGTCATTCTCCCGAATAGTCTTATGAAACTAGTTAATCGTCTGATTGCTAATCAAGCAAAGGGAAGGTTTCTGCCTCACCAAGCTAACCTCCGACTGCACGTCACTGGTGTTTACCAACTACAGACCCACGACGCTTACGAGCTAGTTCGAGAGCTAGAGCGAGAAGTTCATCAGCTTCTCCAGAAAATAGTTTATTTGATTAAAATGGTGCGCACTTGCAATTATCCAGGCTGTACCAACAAAGACGTGAGTGAGTCTCTTCACACATTCCATCGCTTCCCTGTGACGGACGTCGCTCTGAGGCAACTTTGGCTACTTGCTCTGGGCTTCCAAGTGGACACCAAACTACTTAAAATGAAAAAGCTTCGCGTTTGCAGTGTGCACTTCTGCGAGGACGACTAACGTACTTTCCTTCAGGGCAGAGGAAGAGACGGGTTTTGAAGAACACCCCAGGTAATCAAAATTGTACTGAAGATTTTCTATAGCATCCATTAATAGCCTTCTGGTGATGCACCGAGGGCTATGTAAGCGCAACATAGATTCATCTATCGGTGTCATATTACCAGTGAAGCTTATAATATGTATTGTTATTGTTGTAGTTATTACAATCGTCAGAAACTACGTGGACGGGTGTGGATGGTTTCTAGGTTTGAATGAGAAGTCCATGACTCCAGTCACAGCGTTGGCTAGCATAATCAAGAAAAACTTGGCTCCCTTTCCAAATAATAATAAAATCCTTTGGAAAGTTACTCCGAGTGCTGCGGTTATCCCTGGGTCAGTTCGCTAAGAAGTAGTAGTTTCTCTCGAGTCTGCCGTCCTCGACCGTAAGGAGACATCCTCCTCTGGCTGGAATATGTAAACACTGTCGAACAACTGATGAAAGTTCGCTAGTGCGCACAGCTGTTAGCAGTGACAGCGCGCAGTGATCGCCAATGAGAGAAAGTAGCCCCAAGCAATTACAAGATGTGACTTTTTGGATTACCAGGGTTTTGTCATGCAAATAAATCACTCGTTCGAACACATACTGTTTTGAGAAGAAAAACGCTTTTTTTTGCAGACCCCAGGAAACCTGCCGGAACTACTTTCGCTTTGACCAAAACTGGACAGAACTCAGCTCACAGGACACTGTCGGGGGAAAGTCAGTGTGTGTGCACGAGACTAAAGACGGTGTTGCCATACAGATTCATGTGAAAAATCCCGAACTATCCCTTTGAGGCTTAAAAACACTTGTTTCTATTACTTAAAAAATAAAATATTAAAAATTTTGCTGCTAGTGTAAGATAATTTTGACTTGTTTGGAGATCCGTACAGGGTAAATGTTCTTATCCCATAGACATATCCAGAAATGAGTCAAAATTATCTCACATCAGAGGCATATTTTTCTGTAATTGTGTTGCAATGTTATTAATTGTACGTAACTGAAGTGTAATGTGGTGATATAATTAATGTATTTATTTTTTGTAATTTTTAAATGTAATAGAAATAAAAGTTTTAAGCCTAAATATAAGATTAAAATGCTTGGAATTTTTTTTGCAGTGTATAATCCAAAAACACACAAACACTAACATCTACAAGCACAGACGAGCAGCCATCGCACAGCCACAACGCTACCTTAGACTGGTTGTTCTTGAGCCGGTGAGCTTCGTCCACCACCAAGCAGGCCCAGTCGATGGACTTCAGCGCCGTCTGATCAATGGTCACCAGCTCATAGGACGTCAGCAGCACATGGAATTTAATGGGCGCCTCCTGCTGGGCAGATGAGGAGAATCAGTGAATCAGAGGCTCAAGAGGCGATTCCGACATTAAAATCCTCCACAAGTCTGAATATCATACTGAAGGCCAGAGATGGCATGAAAACCATCGTTCTGTAGTAGGATAAATCACTCATAACAAACATCACTTCATACCCAATTACTCCAGACTTTATTTCTCCAGAATGAGAAGGCCTGCTAACTGAGTCAGCACGAATGCTGTTTTCAGTCAGTCCAGAAGGTTTCTGTGTGCGACGTGTTATGAATATAAAATATTATGTGAAACGGATCCGCTCCTTCGCTACAGCAGAATGAGCATGAGCCCCAGAGACAGTCAGGAGCTCCGCAGGAGATGGAGAGGATGTTCCTGCCCTCAGTCCTCACCCGCAGTTTGACGGCCTTCTTCCCCCCTTTGGCGGCCACGTCGATGCAGGTCAGCTCGTGTTCGCGGATGATGGCCCTGCTCTCCTTGTCCCCGGTGTAGGTCACCACGTAGAAGTCAGGAGCCCACATCTCGAACTCCCGCTCCCAGTTTATGATGGTGGAGAGCGGAGCACTGACCAGGAATGGGCCCTTCGTGTGGCCCTGCAGTTTTGGGAAGGGAAATGATCAGCACATCTCAGACGAGCTAACCAAGTTAAAAAAGTCAAAACTCAAAATTACGCAATAAGTAAATCCATTGTCTTTTTAAAACTACTCATTTTCATTCCAACAGACATTTCTGCTAGCCAAACTAAATTTTGGCAATAAAGGAAGAGGAAGTTATGAGTGGATGCACTGGGCTCGGGATTTTCCAGTCAAGCACTTGCCTAATCAAAGGGACCTTTCATTAACTGCCAAAACATATTCTTGATTTTTTCAGTATTTGTTTTGTTTTCAGTTGACCAGGTGTTTTGGTGAGCAACAGAGCATATTTGACAAATAAAACTCTGCTGAAGATGTCCCAGATTTTGCATGGCTGATAAAAGGGCAAGTTTGAGTCAGAAGTCAGCAAAATCATATTTTATTGAAGATAAAAAGATTTTTTGAGCAGCTAAAACAATACACTAAGACCAGAGGTGTATCAGTCCCAGGAGAGAGCAGATTGGTGCATCACTAAGGAGAAATTGTGTATACAGTACTCTGCTAATACTCTCCTTTGTGTTTCAATGGCCTTTTGGCTGATCAGTGATTCTCCTGCAAACTGACAGAAAAATAGGTGGATAAACTCCATATACCTGCATTCACCCTCCTTTTCACCGCTGTATAATAGCATCTTATTCTGAGCATGCTCAGTGCAACATGTGTATGTTTACAGTCACAGTGAAAATCGCCCCAAAACTACTGAGGCAGACCTCCCACCTACGCACGCACACAGGTGCCAACGATGGCAGGAGATAAGGCACCGTAGGATTGGACATATCGCTGTATTTTTGTCTCTTTGTATCGATCACTGAGGTAAGCCCTGGGAAGAGCTAAGCATGCTGGGTATTTAGTGACCAAGCCTGGAGCGACACATCTCTCACCTCCTTCAAGAGGGAGTAGAGTAAGGTGATGGTGTGTATGGTCTCTCACCTCCTTGAAGAGGGAGTAGAGGAAGGTGATGGTGTGTACGGTCTCTCACCTCCTCGAAGAGGGAGTAGAGGAAGGTGATTGTGTGTACGGTCTCTCACTTCCTTGAAGAGGGAGTAGAGGAAGGTGATGGTGTGTACGGTCTCTCGCCTCTTTGAAGAAGGCGTAGAGGAAGGTGATGGTGTGTATGGTCTCTCACCTCCTTTGAAGAGGGAGTAGAAGAAGGTGATGGTGTGTATGGTCTCTCACCTCCTTGAAGAGGGAGTAGAGGAAGGTGATGGTGTGTATGGTTTCTCACCTCCTTGAAGAGGGAGTAGAAGAAGGTGATGGTGTGTATGGTCTCTCACCTCCTTGAAGAGGGAGTAGAGGAAGGTGATGGTGTGTATGGTTTCTCACCGCCTTGAAGAGGGAGTAGAGGAAGATGATGGTGTGTACAGTCTCTCACCTCCTTGGAGAGGGAGTTGAGGAAGGTGATGGTGCGTATGGTCTCTCACCTCCTTGAAGAGGGAGTAGATGAAGGTGATAGTGTGTATGGTCTCTCACCTCCTTGAAATGGGAGTAGAGGAAGGTGATAGTGTGTATGGTCTCTCACCTCCTTGAAGAGGGAGTAGAGGAAGGTGATGGTCTGGATCGTCTTCCCCAGTCCCATCTCGTCGGCTAAGATGGTGTCGGTCCCCTGGGCCCATGAGAACCGCAGCCAATTCAGCCCCTCCAGCTGGTACAGGTGCAGCGTTCCCCCCGTCACCGTCACGAAATCTGGCTGCTCCTCGTACTTCACCGTCGGCTGAGTGTGGAAGAGGAGGGACAGTCAGAGAGAGCAGCCGAGTCAGGGGGGGTCAGAGCTCAGTTTTCGTCAAAACACCCCGGCCACGGTGGAGTGTTGTGAATCCAGATCATTTTATGGCATTATTTAATTAGTTTATTCCACATATTCTTGCTTTCTTTTTTCCTTCTTAGTAACTGCGGAGAGCCGCAGGTATACAGGAACAACCCAACCACCAATACCATCTTACAATAACCCAACCACCAATACCATCTTACAATAACCCAACCGCTAATACAATCTTACAATAACCCAACCACCAATACCATCTCACAATAACCCAATCATAACCCAATCACCAATACCATCTTACAATAACCCAGCCATCAATACCATCTTACAATAACCTAACCACCAATACCATCTTACAATAATCTAACCACCAAGTACTAGGGGTGTCAACGTTTACAATTTTTTCTACACGTGTACACGAGACTACTAACCAACGTGTACCCGGTTTCACGTTCAGAGATTTATGAGCTTTTTCTATCGTAGTTGCGCTGTATAACCACAGAAAGTAAAATAAGTTGAAAATAAAATCCTCTATCATTTTGACAGATAAGAAAACGTACAAGTGAAAACTGAAAAAGGTTTAACCTTCTTTTTTAATCACTGGTTTAACTATTGCTCACTTTTTTACATTTTTTTTTAACTTAAAGTGCAAACTGCATCCCTCTCTCGCAACGGGAGCTGCGTCTGAATTTTAATATGCGTCTCACAGTAAAAGTAAAGTGGAATTGGGGAGAGAAAGCAACTCAAAAAGAAGCCAAAGTAAGCTGAAGAGAGAGGAAAAAACTTCACCTTTATATCCACAAAGTTAAAAAAGTAGAGGGGGACTCACAATTATTCACTAAAATTGGCAAAGAAAATGTGTTTTCTTCCTCCTCTTTAGACGCGAGCATGCGTGATCAACGTTGTGAAAAGCCGGCAGAACACCAACCAACAATATAATGTACAACATCACGCAACAATATGGGCTAAAATAACAAGCCATTAACAGTTTTTGTTTTCAGCCGCACGACATTTGCACATGGAGAGGATGATGAGCGGAGCGCTCTTCTCAGGCCCTCTGCAGCCTATTATTGATGTGGTGCGACACTGGCTGTGGCTGCGGTTTTTTTTTTAAATATATATATCAAGGTAACATTGCACCCCATGCATCTGTATGCGGATAACTGCACTAGTGGGAACATTTAAGTGTATTGTTAGTTAATGTTATTATCTGAAGCTTTCAGGCAACATTATCACCCCTAAAAATAGGCGACTATATGTATTGGTGAGAAATGAACAAGGAGGAAAAAATGACGTGTACACGGTTATTGATTTTTCTAAACGGTTATGATTTGTTATCCGTGTAACCGTTTACACGTTACACTTTACCGGGAATACGGTAAAGTTTTGACCGCAGATTACCTCAGCAGACCAGGGGCCTCATGTATGAAGAGAGTGTACGAACAGAAAAGATGCGAACGCTACTTTTTTTTGCGGATGTCAGATGTATGAAAACAAACGTGACTTTAGAAAAAATGCAAAAAAGTAATAGAATTTAGCATTTTTACTAAATTAAAGTTGATTCAGATTTTTCATTCAAATTTGCAAGCTGAATTGGTAGCCCGCTATATTATAAATTTAATACTTTTTACAAAATGCTACTTTTCTTTTTATGAACGTACGCAATATTTAAGTATAAAATCCACGCAATTGTTAGTACATGAGGCCCCTGGGCTGGGCTGCTGCGCCGCTCCGCTACTTGCAGCTGGTCTGAGCTTCTCCCTCAACGTTGGAGCAAATGTACACACAAGCGTTAAGCTGGCGGCACAACGGGAAACTAAATGGCTTCTTTCCCACACAAAAAGCTTTAAAACTTGATGTTAACCGTCGCTATAGCGGAATTTAACCCAGCTTTTCCGGCGGTTTAAAGCTAGTTATCCACCTTATTCCTGTTCTAACGATACGCGCCACCATGAGAACCCTGCCGGTCTCCTACTTCTGGTCATTGCCTGCTGTACTGAAGAGAGATCGGCTGACAGAATGCGTTCAGGCTGCACTTGTTGTTTGTACCAATAACTCTAAAAAATATAAAAGCTTTCATGGAAACCGAGTGCTTTATTTACAAGGTGATTAGGAGAGATTGCCCTTGCCCTGCACCTTACGGTATGCCAACGAGTAGGCGCTTGGAGTGGCTCGCCGCGCTAAGACTGAAGTATCCACCCTAGAGGATATACGTCCGTTCACACCATTTCATAAACGAAGTGTATATTTTGCAGTGAACCGTTTTTACATTTCAGCGGCTATTTCCCCGTGGCCTCCGGTACACCTGTGCAGTTGTATTATTTTTGGACTTGCTCATAGAAGTCAATGGATAATAGTGAATCGTTATAACTTTGCCATTTGGGCACCTAGCTCGCATAAATATAGCTAGCTAGGTTGGCATAAAGGCTCTCTTGCTAGCAATCTAACATTATATTTCATGCATTTAAATTTAGTCAATTTAAAATGCGTATAGCCATTATTATGCAAACTAATTTGGCTGGAGTTGCACCGCGAGTATCTAGCTCGCTAGCTGGCATTAAAATGCGCCCGAATAAAAAGGTTACCAGCTAAAGCCGCTTTCACACCGGACGCAAAACACAACAGGTTACACTTTGCATTGACTTTGAATGTAATCTGTCATGCGAAAAATTAGTTTCGTGTCCGGTGTGAAAGTATCTTAACATTGACCGAGAAACCAACAAACTATCTTGCACGCTAGGCTAGCAAGCTAGTTCGCCTGCTCAGCTATCTATTTGCGGTTCATATATCAATAAAAAACAGTGAATTGCAATTATTTCGCATTAGCTGTATAGATAGGTCAGTTAGGCCTATGCATTGACAAGGCTGATTAATTGTTCGCTATAGCTACCAAATTTTTATGCTAACGTTGGCCAGAGATACTACATTGATATCTGTTTTTAAGTCCAAAAATAAAGCAACTGCGCAGGTGTACCGGAGGTCTTGCTGTTTGCAGGTGAAGACAGACCTCCGGAACAGACTGCAGGGGGAGCATCTTGAGGCTTGTATGAGTATTTCAATCACGTGGCCTATCAGTGCAAGACTTCCCCTACGAGAGGCTCTCAAACTCTTTTTCACAAAGCCAAGAAAAATCAAGTGCTCTGACCACAGCTGCACAATGTGCCATGGAGCCCAGTCCAGCCCAAGCATGTCCTGCTCTTCCCAGCCCCAAACTTGTTTTGTCCAGCCCAGCCCCGCCCAGCCCAGCCTTGCTCAGCCTAAGCCTGCCCTGCCCTTCAGTGAAGTGTTTTAATGTTGTTCTGTTTTGTTAAAATTTTGTAAATAAAATTGTCCGGTTCATTACCTGAAGGTTTATTTTAGCTTAATTAATTCATTTTCGGCTAGACCGGACCGGACCCCCCCTCCCCTGGATAGACACCACCCCGCCTGGAAAAAAACCTAGGGGAAACACTGAACTGTATTTATGTGGCTAATTACAGGCTATCTCTGCTGACATTACTGTATTTATGTGGCTAATTACAGTCTACCTCTGCTGACATTACCGTATTTATGAGGCAAATTACAGGCGATCTCTGCGGACATTATTGTATTGATGTGGCTAATTACAGGTGACCTCTGTGGACATTACTGTATTTATGTGGCTAATTACAGGCGATCTCTGCGGACATTATCGAATTGATGTGGCTAATTACAGGTGACCTCTGTGGACATTACTGTATTTATGTGGCTAATTACAGGCGATCTCTGCTGACATGACTGTATTAAAGGCGATCTCTGCTGACATGACTGTATTTATGTGGCTAAGGCAGGCGATCTCTGCGGACATTACCGTATTTGTGTGGCTAATTACAGGCGATCTCTGCGGACATAACTGTATCTATGCGGCTAATTACAGGCGATCTCTGCAGACATTACCGTATTTGTGTGGCTAATTTCAGGCGATCTCTGCGGACATAACTGTATTTATGCAGCTAATTACAGGCGATCTCTGCAGACATTACCGTATTTATGTGGCTAATTACAGGCAACCTCTGCTGACATCACTGTATTACAGGAGATCTTTGCTGACATGACTGTATTTAGGTGGCTAATTACAGGCGACCTCTGCGAACATTACTGTATTTATGTGGCTAATTACAGGCGATCTCTGCAGACAATACTGTATTACAGGTGATCTCTGCTGACATTCCCGTATTTATGTGCCAAAGTACAGGCGATCTCTGCGGACATTACTGTATTTATGTAGCTAATTATAGGCAATCTCTGCGGACATTACTGTATTTATGTGGCTAATTACAAGTGATCTCTGCGGACATTACTGTATTTATTTGGCTAATTACAGGCGATCTCTGCGGACATTACTGTATTACAGGCAATCTCTGCTGACATTACTGTATTTATGTGGCTAATTACAGGCGATCTCTGCGAACATTACTGTATTTATGTGGCTGATTACAGGCCATCTCTGCTGACATTACTGTATTTATGTGGCTAATTACAGGCGATCTCTGCGGACATTACCGTATCTATGGGGCTCATTACAGGCGATCTCTGCGAACATTACTGTATTTATGTGGCTGATTACAGGCGATCTCTGCGGATATTACTGTATTTATGTGGCTAATAACAGGCGATCTCTGAAGACATTACTGTATTTATGTGGCTAATTATAGGCAACCTCTGCGAACATTACTGTATTTATGTGGCTAATTACAGGTGATCTCTGCGGACATTACTGTATTTATGTGGCTAATTACAGGCAACCTCTGTGAATATTACTGTATTTATGTGGCTAATTACAGGCAACCTCTGCGGACATTACTGTATTACAGGCAATCTCTGCTGACATTACTGTATTTATGTGGCTAATTACAGGCGATCTCTGCTGACATTACTGTATTTATGTGCCTAAGTACAGGCGATCTCTGCGGACATTACTGTATTTTTGTGGCTAATAACAGGCGATCTCTGCTGACATTACTGTATTTATGTGGCTAATTACAGGCAATCTCTGCGAACATTACTGTATTTATGTGGCTAATTACAGGCAACCTCTGCGAACATTACTGTATTTATGTGGCTGATTACAGGCGATCTCTGTGGACATTACTGTATTTATGTGGCTGATTACAGGCGATCTCTGCGGACATTACTGTATTTATGTGGCTAATAACAGGCGATCTCTGCTGACATTACTGTATTTATGTGGCTAATTACAGGCAACCTCTGCGAACATTACTGTATTTATGTGGCTAATTACAGGCGATCTCTGCAGACAATACTGTATTACAGGTGATCTCTGCTGACATTACCGTATTTATGTGCCTAAGTACAGGCGATCTCTGCGGACATTACTGTATTTATGTTGCTAATTATAGGCAATCTCTGCGGACATTACTGTATTTATGTGGCTAATTACAAGTGATCTCTGCGGACATTACTGTATTTATGTGGCTAATTACAGGCGATCTCTGCGGACATTACTGTATTACAGGCAATCTCTGCTGACATTACTGTATTTATGTGGCTAATTACAGGCGATCTCTGCGAACATTACTGTATTTATGTGGCTGATTACAGGCGATCTCTGCGGACATTACCGTATCTATGGGGCTAATTACAGGCGATCTCTGCGAACATTACTGTATTTATGTGGCTGATTACAGGCGATCTCTGCGGATATTACTGTATTTATGTGGCTAATAACAGGCGATCTCTGAAGACATTACTGTATTTATGTGGCTAATTATAGGCAACCTCTGCGAACATTACTGTATTTATGTGGCTAATTACAGGTGATCTCTGCGGACATTACTGTATTCATGTGGCTAATTACAGGCAACCTCTGTGAATATTACTGTATTTATGTGGCTAATTACAGGCAACCTCTGCGGACATTACTGTATTACAGGCAATCTCTGCTGACATTACTGTATTTATGTGGCTAATTTCAGGCGATGTCTGCTGACATTACTGTATTTATGTGCCTAAGTACAGGCGATCTCTGCGAACATTACTGTATTTATGTGGCTGATTACAGGCGATCTCTGCGGACATTACTGTATTTTTGTGGCTAATAACAGGCAATCTCTGCTGACATTACTGTATTTATGTGGCTAATTACAGGCAATCTCTGCGAACATTACTGTATTTATGTGGCTAATTACAGGCAACCTCTGCGAACATTACTGTATTTATGTGGCTGATTACAGGCGATCTCTGTGGACATTACTGTATTAATGTGGCTGATTACAGGCGATCTCTGCGGACATTACTGTATTTATGTGGCTAATAACAGGCGATCTCTGCTGACATTACTGTATTTATGTGGCTAATTACAGGCAACCTCTGCAAACATTACTGTATTTATGTGGCTAATTACAGGTGACCTCTGCGAACATTACTGTATTTATGTGGCTGATTACAGGCGATCTCTGCGGACATTACTGTATTTATGTGGCTAATTATAGGCGATCTCTGCTGACATTACTGTAATTCTGTGGCTAATTACAGGTGATCTCAGACAAAACTTTGACAAAGAAAAATTGTCAGGCCCATTTTTGCAAGGGTCTTTTGACCTCTGACCTCAATGTTTGTAAATGATGATGGGTTACCTATACCTTTGAGTCTCCCCCTAACAGACATACACCTTTTAATGAGAATCCCATGCAGTTTCGAACAAAATATAAAAAGGCGCTGAGGCCTGTAGGAAAATGGAGTGGTTTCTTTGTGTGAGAGTAACAGACAGTGGCGGCTCGTGAGCTGACAACAGGGGAAGCCCAAACAATCCCTTAATGTTAATGATTGTTCATCACCTGTTTTCAATCATTCATTTAAACAGTGGAGGGTCATCGGCCGTAACAAAGTTAAGCCAAAACCTCGCCCTTCAAAACTTAATGACTTAAACCTTTCGCAGTTTACTTTTCTTGATCAGCAGTTGCTCATACGAATTGTTAGAAGAACAGTCAGTTGAGTCAAATATATTTTCGATAGCATTGTTATACATTGCACCACAAAATTATGAGGGGTTTTCTTTCACACATAAATTACGACATAAATTACCATAGGCCTACGCTATAAATTCCGCGCTCAAGAAGCTCACGAACCGGCATTGATGCGCAAATTGATTAGTGAAGCTCATTAAGCAATAAGCTGTGCAACATCGCATTCTTTTCTTCTATATTAAGATTGTAGAAAATGGACTGTCGTGTCTTCTTGTGAAAGAAGCCTCGCAAACTAATTTATAAAGACGTGTTGATAATTTGCGTCGTCATTTGCTATCGAAAATAAATTTGATTGTCCTTCAACCAATTCGTATGACTAACTGCTGATAAAGAAAAGTGAACTACGAAATGTTGAAGTCATTAAGCTTTGAAGGGCAAGGTTCTGGCTTCCCTTTGTCACGGCCGACGAGCCGCCGTTGGTAACAGACTCACATCGGTTACAGGAGAGCGTGAAGATTCATCATCATCGTCCTCATCCTCCTCCTTCCTCTCACTCCTCAGCCTCTTCGGCTTGTCAGGGTCTTCCTTCAGTACCTCCTCCCTGAAAATCACACAATATATACAAACACGCATCGGCATTTACTTACATGCACACACACGCATCGGCATTTACTTACATACACACACGCATCAGCATTTATTTACATACACACACACACACACACACACACACACATCGGCATTTACTTACATATACACACACATCCGCATCGGCATTTACTTAAAGACACACACATCCGCATCGGCATTCACTTGTAAACACACACAGGCTTCGGCTTTTACTTACACACACATGCATCGGCATTTACTTACATACACACACACACATACACACACGCACATCGCCATCTCCCTACATACACCCACACACACCCATCTGCATCTACTGACATACACACGCATCGGCATTTACTGACATACACACGCATCAGCATTTACTTACACACACACACACGCATCCACATTTACTTACATATACACACGCAACGACATTTACTTACACACACATGCCTCGACATTTACTTACATACACACACATGCATCGGCATTTACTTACATACACACCCACACATCGGCATTTACTTACATTCACACACATATGCATCGCCATTTACTTACATACACACACACATACGCATTGGCATTTACTTACATACACACACACACGCATTGGCATTTACTTACACATGCATTTGCATTTACTTACATACACACACACACACACACATACGCATTGGCATTTACTTACATACACACACGCAACTGCATATACTTACATACACACACATATCCGCTTCGGCATTTACTTACAGAGACACGCATCCGCATCGGTATTCACTAACATACACACACACGCATCGGCATTTACTTACATGCACACACACGCTTCGGCATTTACTTAGATACACACGCATCTGCATTTACTTACATACACACACACGCATCGGCATTTACTTACATACACACCCACACATCGGCATTTACTTACATTCACACACATATGCATCGCCATTTACTAACATACACACACACACATACGCATTGGCATTTACTTACATACACACACACACGCATTGGTATTTACTTACACATGCATTTGCATTTACTTACATACATACACACACTCACATACGCATTGGCATTTACTTACATACACACACGCAACTGCATATACTTACATACACACACACATCCGCATCGGCATTTACTTACATAGACACACATCCGCATCGGCATTTTCTAACATACACACACACGCATCGGCATTTACTTACATGCACACACACGCTTCGGCATTTACTTAGATACACACGCATCTGCATTTACTTACATACACACACACGCATCGGCATTTACTTACATACACACCCACACATCGGCATTTATTTACATTCACACACATATGCATCGCCATTTACTTACATACACACACACACATACGCATTGGCATTTACTTACATACACACACACACGCATTGGCATTTACTTACACATGCATTTGCATTTACTTACATACACACACACACACACATACGCATTGGCATTTACTTACATACACACACACACGCATTGGCATTTACTTACACATGCATTTGCATTTACTTACATACACACACACACACACATACGCATTGGCATTTACTTACATACACACACTCAACTGCATATACTTACATACACACACACATCCGCATCGGCATTTACTTACAGAGACACACATCCGCATCGGCATTCACTAACATACACACACACGCATCGGCATTTACTTACATGCACACACACGCTTCGGCATTTACTTAGATACACACGCATCTGCATTTACTTACATACACATACACGCATCGGCATTTACTTACATACACACCCACACATCGGCATTTACTTACATTCACACACATATGCATCGCCATTTACTTACATACACACACACACATACGCATTGGCATTTACTTACATACACAGACACATGCATTGGCATTTACTTACACATGCATTTGCATTTACTTACATACACACACACACACACACACACGCATTGGCATTTACTTACATACACACACGCAACTGCATATACTTACATACACACACACATCCGCATCGGCATTTACTTACATAGACACACATCCGCATCGGCATTCACTAACATACACACACACGCATCGGCATTTACTTACATGCACACACACGCTTCGGCATTTACTTAGATACACACGCATCTGCATTTACTTACATACACACACACGCATCGGCATTTACTTACATACACACACACACACACACACACATACGCATCGGCATTTACTTACATACACACACACATATATGCATCAGCATTTACTTGCACACACACACACGCATCAGCATTTAATTATATGAACACACACGCATCGGCATTTACTTACATACACACATGCGTCGGCATTTGCTTACATACACACATGCAATGGTATTTACTTACATTGTTATGGCCCCAATTTGTTATGACATTTATGACAGCAAAGGATGACAGACAAATTTTTAAAATTAAACACATTTAATTTAACAAACACTTTTAACTAATCTACTATCTACTCTACTGACCAAGATTGATATATACAACAAAAAAAAATATTTACAGTCCTTTTGGTTGGGATGCTTGGTGATGTTCCCGGTGAGGAAAATGCAGGCAAAAATCCGAAAAAAGCTACACAGGTCTTGAAAAGAGTGACAGGTCTGGTCAAATGTATCCTTCTGCTTATTTCTCCTACTACTCCACTCTCTCAATTTTCCTCCTTATATTCTCTTTTGCAGACCCCTCCCACATTAAGACCTCTTTTTTTTTTTTTTAATTCTCTGGGACTTGTCCCAGACATGCCCAAGACATGCCCAAACCTAGCTCCAGTCTGGGCTTAACATAAGAAAGGCCATCTAGTGGTTTCTATTCGCATTACAACATACACACACAAGCGCATCAGCATTTACTTACATACACACACACACGCATCTGCATTAACTTACATACACAGACATGCATCGGCATTTACTTACATACACACACGCATCGGCATTTACTTATACACACATATGCGTCGACATTTACTTACATACACACACACACACACACACACACGCATCGGCATTTACTTATATACACACAAACACATATGCATCGCCGTTCACGTACATACACACGCATCTGCATTTACTTACATACACACGTAACGGCATTTACCTACACACACACATGCATCGACATTTACTTACATACACACTTGAATCGGCATTTACTTACATACTCACACAAATATGCATCGGCATTTACAAACACACATACAAATCGGCATTTACTAACATACACACACACGCATCAGCATTTACTTACATACACACACACATACGCATCGGCATTTACTTACACACATACATACGCATCGGCATTTACTTACATACACACGCATCCGCATTTACTTACATACACACATACACATCAGCATTTACTTACAAACACACACACACATACGCATCAGCATTTACAAAACTCAAAACCTGTGAAGTTGGCACGTTGTGTAAATCGTAAATAAAAACATAATACAATGATTTGCAAATCCTTTTCAACCTATGTTCAATTGAATACACTGCATAGACAAGTTACTTAATGTTCGAACAGGTAAACTTTGTAATTTTTTGCAAATATTAGCTCATTTGGAATTTGATGCCTGCAACATGTTTCAAAAAAGCTGGCACAAGTGGAAAAAAGACTGAGAGAGTTGAGGAATGCTCATCAAACACTTATTTGGAACATCCCACAGATGACCGGGATAATTGGGAACAGGTCGGTGCCATGATTGGGTATAAAAGCAGCTTCCCGGAAATGCTCAGTCATTCACAAACAAGGATGGGGCGAGGGTCACTACTTAGTGAACAAATGCGTGAGCTGATTGTCGAACAGTTTAAAAACAACATTCCTCAACGAGCTATTGCAAGAAATTTAGGGATTTTATCATCTTCGGTCCGTAATATCGTCAAAAGGTTCAGAGAATCTGGAGAAATCACTGCACGTAAGCGACAAGGCCGAAAACCAACATTTAATGCCCATGACCTTCGATCCCTTAGGCGGTATTGCATCAAAAATCGACATCAGTGTGTAAAGGACATCACCACATGGAAAAAATAAAGTTTCTCAGTTTGAACATTAAACAACTTGTCTTTGCAGTGTATTCAATTGAATATAAGTTGAAAAGGATTTGCAAATCATTGTATTCTGTTTTTATCTACGATTTACATAACGTGCCAACTTCACTGGTTTTGTTTAGATGTTTAATGTTCAAACTGAGAAACTTTTTTTTTTTTGCAAATAATCATTAACTTAGAATTTAAAGGCAGCAACACATTGCAAAGAAGTTAGCACAGGGCCCTTTTTACCACTGTGTTACATCGCCTTTCCTTTTAACGACACTCAGTCAACGTTTGGGAACTGAGGAGACCAATTTTTGAAGATTTTCAGGTGGAACTCTTTCCCATTCTTGCTTGATGTACAGCTTAAGTTGTTCAACAGTCCGGGGTCTCCGTTGTCGTATTTTACGCTTCATAATGCGCCACAAATTTTCAATGGGAGAGAGGTCTGGACTACAGGCAGGCCAGTCTAGTACCCTCACTCTTTTACTACGGAGCCATGCTGTTGTAACACGCAGAATGTGGCTTGGCATTGTCTTGCTGAAATAAGCAGAGGCGTCCATGAAAAAGACGTTGCTTGGATGGCCCCATCTGTTGCTCCAAAACCTGTATGTATCTTTCAGCCTTAATGGTGCCTTCACATATGTGTAAGTTGCCCATGCCTTGGGCACTAATACACCCCCATACCATCAAAGATGCTGGCTTTTGAACTTTGCGCCTATAACAGTCCGGATGGTTCTTTTCCTCTTTGGTCCGGAGGACACGACATCCATAGTTTCCAAAAACAATTTGAAATGTGGACTCCTCAGACCACAGAACACTTTTCCACTTTGCATCAGTCCATCTTAGATGAGCTTGGGCCCAGTGAAGCCGGCGGCGTTTCTGGGTGCTGTTGATAAATGGCTTTCGCTTTGCATTGCAGAGTTTTAACTTGCACTTGCAGATGTAGCGAGGAACTGTAGTTACTGACAGTTTTTTTCTGAAGTGCTCCTGAGCCCATGTGGTGATGTCCTTTATACACTGATTTCGGTTTTTGATGCAATACCGCCTGAGGGATCGAAGGTCACGGGCATTCAATGTTGGTTTTCGGCCTTGTCGCTTACGCGCAGTGATTTCTCCAGATTCTCTAAACCTTTTGAGGATATTACAGACCGAAGATGATAAAATCCCTAAATTTCTTACAATAGCTCGTTGAGGAATGTTGTTTTTAAACTGTTCGACAATCAGCTCAAGCATTTGTTCACTAAGTGGTGACCCTCGCCCCATCCTTGTTTGTGAATGACTGAGCATTTCCGGGAAGCTGCTTTTATACCCAATCATGGCACCCACCTGTTCCCAATTATCCCATTCACCTGTGGGATGTTCCGAATAAGTGTTTGATGAGCATTCCTCAACTCTCTCAGTCTTTTTTGCCACTTGTGCCAGCTTTTTTGAAACATGTTGCAGGCATCAAATTCCAAAGGAGCTAATATTTGCAAAAAATTACAAAGTTTACCAGTGTATTCAAATGACATTAGGTTGAAAAGGATTTGAAAATCATTGTATTCTGTTTTTATTTACGATTTACACAACGTGCCAACTCCACTGGTTTTGGGTTTTGTACTTACATGCACACACACACACGCATTGCTGTTTACTTACATACACACGCACATACGCATTGGCATTTACTTACATACACAAACGCACGCATCGGCATTTACTTGCATACGCACACGCGCATCGGCATTTACTTACATACGCACACACATACGCACTGGCATTTACTTACATACACACAAACGTGCCACGGCATTTACTTGCATACACACACATACGCATCAGCATTTACTTACATACACACACACACATACGCATTGGTGTTTACTTACATACACACACACATACGCATTGGCATTTACTTGCATACACACACATACGCATCGGCATTCACTTACATACACACACACACACACGAGCATTGGCATTTACTTACATACACACACACACAAACGCATTGGCATTTACTTACATAGACACGCACACACGCATCAGCATTTACTTGCATACACACACACACGCATCGGCATTTACTTACATACACACACACACACGTGCCTCGGCATTTACTTGCATACACACACATACGCATCAGCATTCACTCACATACATACACACACACATACGCATCAACATTTACTTACAAACACACACACACATACGCATCGGCATTTACTTACAAACACACACACACACACACACACACACATGCACCTAACACCTGAAAACACAACACACAGGCATCTCTCTAAACGCAGACATACATATGTACATCATTGCTCAAATGTTAACTACACTCAACAAAAATATAAACACAACACTTTTGTTTTTGCTCCCATTTGTCATGAGATGGACTCAAAGATCTAAAATTCATTCCAGATACACAATATTACCATTTCTCTCAAACATTGTTCACATATCTGTCTAAATGTGCGATAGTGAGCACATTTGCTTTGCTGAGGCAATCCATCCCACCTCACAGGTGTACCACATCAAGATGCTCATCAGACACCATGATTAGTGCACAGGTGTACCTTATACTGCCCACAATAAAAGGTCACTCTAAAATGTGCAGTTTTGTCTCACAGCAAAATGCCACAGATGGCGCAAGCATTGAGGGAGCGTGCAATTGGCATGCTGACAGCGAGAATGTCAACCAGATCTGTTGCTCGGGCATTGAATGTTCATTTCTCCACCACAAGCCGTCTCCAAAGGCGTTTCAGAGAATATGGCAGTACATCCAACCGGCCTCACAACCGCAGACCACGTGTAACCACACCAGCCCAGGACCTCCACATCCAGCAGGTTCACCTCCAAGATCGTCTGAGGCCAGCTACTCAGACAGCTGCTGAAACAACTGGTTTGCATAACCAAAGAATTTCTGCACAAACTGTCAGAAACCGTCTCAGGGAAGCTCAACTGCATGCTCGTCATCCTCATCGGGGTCTTAACCTGACTCCAGATCGTCGCCGTAACAGACTTGAGTGGCCAAATGCTCACATTCGATGGCGTCTGGCACGTTGGAGAGGTGTTCTCTTCACGGATGAATCTCGGTTTACATTGTTCAGGGCAGATGGCAGACAGCGTGTGTGGTGTCATGTGGGTGAGCACTTTGCTGATGTCAATGTTGTGGATCAAGTGGCCCATGGTGGTGGTGGGGTTATGGTATGGGCAGGCATCTGTTATGGACGAAGAACACAGGTGCATTTTATTGATGGCATTTTGAATGCACAGAGATACCGTGATGAGATCCTGAGGCCCATTGTTGTGCCATACATCCATGAACATCACCTCATGTTTCAGCAAGATAATGCATGGCCCCATGTTGCAAGGATCTGTACACAATTCTTGGAAGCTGAAAATGTCCCAGTTCTTGCATTACCAGCATACTCACCGGACATGTCACCCATTGAGCATGTTTGGGATGTGCTTGACCGGCGTATACGACAGCGCATACCAGTTCCCACTAATATCCAGCAACTTCGCACAGCCATTGAAGAGGAGTGGACCAACATTCCCCAGGCCACAATTGACAATCTGATAAACTCTATGCGAAGAACATGTGTTGCACTGCATGAGGCAAATGGTGGTCACACCAGATACTGACTGGTTCTGAGTCCCCAGACCCCCAATAAAGCAAAAACTGCACATTTCAGGGTGGCCTTTTATTGTGGACAGTCTAAGGTACACCTGTGCACTAATCATGGTGTCTGATGAGCATCTTGATATGGCACACCTGTGAGGTGGGATGGATTGTCTCAGCAAAGCAAAAGTGCTCACTATCACACATTTAGACAGATTTGTGAACAATGTTTGAGAGAAATGGTAATATTGTGTATCTGGAATGAATTTTAGATCTTTGAGTCCATCTCAGGACAAATGGGAGCAAAAACAAAAGTGTTGCGTTTATATTTTTGTTGAGTGTACATACTGTAAAAGTGCAGTACGTGTATCAAAGGATGAAATGCTTTTAATTAAGCTTGATTTAGCATTTCACGTATTTGGGGGGGCAGAAAACTAATCCACTTTTGATATTTCTCATCTAAGCATCCTCAGTCAGATTTATTCACCACATAGCAAATTTAGGCCATTTTGGGTGTTAATTTTAGGTTGTTGTCTTGCTGTCGCAAAAATGTCTCCCAAGGTTAAGGTTAAAGTTACCTTTATTATCTCCGAGGGGCAATTAGCTTTATAGACAGAAGTAACCAGCACAAACAACAATTAAATACAAGAATCACAAAGTTATTTGAAAGCCAATTTTTTCCATTTACTTTATATGAAAATCACAGGTGATTTCAAACTTTTGAACAATGGTGTACATGCAGTCTTAACCCTTTAGTCTGTTACAGGGGTGGCCAGCACTGGTCCTGCAGAGCCCCAGTGTCCACTGATTTCTGGTGTGACTCTGCGCTTGGTTGATTAATTAAAGCAGTTAATTCCACACTTCACTTATCTCACCTGGTGTCCTGGGTACAAACTGGGTGGTGAAAACCAAATTCAGCGCACCCTGCCGCTCTCAGGACCAGCGCTCATTACCCCTGGTCTGTAAGATTCAGCTTTAATGGGACCAACAAACCAAAGATGCATATGATTTTTATTTGGTGCTTCTGAAGCATACTATGAAGTTTAAAACAGTACTCATTAAGTCAGGAACATTTATGATGGATCCAGGAAATAAACCAGTATTATGTCAGCCGTTCTGGGTCGCTAAAACTCTAGTATACTGAGGCACCTGTGTCTCCAGTAATTGGCCTTGTAGGTGGAAAATGCTGGAATGTCCAGGTCATCTCTCTCCCAGGTGCACTGGTCATAGGTCAGGTCTCGCCACTTCACCAGGTACAGGTAATTCCCCTTTTTATCCACACTACTCACAAATACAGCGCGCAGACACACACACACACACACACACACACACACACACCATGAGTATACCACCATGTGCAGTTTAAAATGTGTCAATTTATACAGACACAAAAGATTACATGAACCTCTACTGCTAAAAGCATTTGTACATTGATTTATTCCAATATCAAGCTAGACAGATCAACATCCACACACTCGTAAACATACAGAAACAAACACACACACACACTTGCACATAATATAACTGTTCTACACTCATGTGGATAAAAAAGATTTTAGTCCAAAATTCTATTCCTGTACCTCCAAACCCCAAAAAAAAATCAACCGAAATCTTAATCTCTTCCCTACCTAAAACCATAACTTCAACTATAACTGACAATCACCCCAAATAAACAAAATGTTCAACCTTAAACTAACATCTAATCTAAACTTAGAGCCTAACTCTAATACCTAAACTTACAGCCTAATTCTAATACCTAAACTTAGAGCCTAACTCTAATACCTAAACTTAAAGCCTAATTCTAATACGTAAACTTACAGCCTAATTCTAATACCTAAACTTACAGCCTAATTCTAATACCTAAACTTAGAGCCTAACCCTAATACCGAAACTTAACTGGACCATAAGCCTTTTCCTCACAAAGACCCAAAACATGTTCGCATAGTGTTCTTTTTTTAGACTCTAATTTGGCTGTGATGTTTTTAGTCCTCTTGAGTTTTAGTCCCTGCATGTATAGCGAAGCAAATAAACACTCAATCACAGACACACACACACACATGAACACACATATGTAAACACTCAGGCATGTGTATGCACACACACATACACACACTTAAAACCAAACACTCATATGCTCATGCACAAGCATACTCACACGAACACACACTCATGCACTCCAAGACATACACTCACTCACGCACACACACACACCTGTGGTTGATGATTCGGTGCACCATCATCCACTCGGGCTTAATGCCGTAGCGGAAGAACTTCTCCTCCAGAGCGGCGCTCTGCGGGTCTTTGGCCCTTCTCTTCTCGTTTTTCGCTCCCTCCTCCTCACCCCCGGAGGTGTACTCCAGCGACGGGGGGTCGTCCATGTCTGTCTTGCGCTGATAGTTCCGGAACATCACCGAGTGGTAGATCTCCATCTGGATCCGAGAAATAGAGAGGAACGAATGATGAAGAGTGAGAACGCTTGGACAAAAGATGAGGCAATAAAAGGAACCGATGACCGATTATCTTCTGTGACCGATGACCTTCAAGATAGGGATTTACTCAGAAAAGTGAATCATAGACCTCTTTGGACCAATCAAAATACTCTTTTTCATAAACAAATGCACATATAGCGTACTGGCATTTCTATTAGGGATGCATCCCTGCGTGTGTGTGTCTGTGTATGGTGTGCCTTTTCGAAACACTGTAAACGGTGTTTTGTGAACTTTAAACTTTAAAATTAACTGAAATAAAGTGCCTGTGAAATTTAAAGGGGCAGTAAGCGAAAATGCATCATTTCTAGATTGAAGGAATTAAAAATCGCTATGTGAAGAACAAGAGGTGTAATTTCATCTGGAGTATAGCAGGACGTCACACACCAGCTCTCTGTGATCTCCTGCCCCTTGTTTACAAGCCCGGTCCTACTGCACGTTCATGTACGTTCATGTGAATCGCGGCCTCCCCATTCCCGAGAATGCATTCATACAGCCAGTGAGCAGAATCACCGCCTCCTTTTTCCCAAGAATGCATTCATACAGCCAGTGAGCACAATCGCCTCCTCCCCCTTCCCAAGAAAGCATTCATACAGCCAGTGAGCACAATCGCCGCCTCCTCCTTCCTGAGAATGCATTCATACAGCCAGTGAGCAGTGGCAGCGCATATTTTTCAAAGCAAAATGGCGGGGAGCGGAACAAAAAGTTCACCTGAAAACGAACAACATCCGAAATTACTTCTAAAGAAACAAGGGTCGTTGGCGAAGTAGTCAGATAAAGAAAGGGTCAGAACCCATATTAATATTGACCTTGCATTTCCAAGGAGGAGAACACTGCAAAAGCTACAGCTTGACTCGGTGCTAGCTCTTCCTCTCCTGGACAGGTAAGTAACAACATAAAGTCAACTGTCTGCTTTAATTAGTGTTACAGAAACATTAGGCACATGTTATGTCGATTCAATTAAATGTAATGTTACAATCATAGCATGGGTTAATGTCCGGAGCTTGAGTTGTTTGCGGCTCGGTCCCAGCAATGGGCCGGGCGTTACGGTTGTGTTAGGTGAGTAGCCAGGCAGCCAGCTAACATTTGCAATTCGCGCAAATCTGCAGTTTCATGATCAATTCAGTTTCGATTATTACTGAGTAATAACGTCGCGGAAACTTAAACTGGCCCGTCATTCTGCCGAATAACAGAGGTATAGGGAGGCTCATGACACACTTTGTTAAGGTCTATAGGCAGTGCACAACAGCAAACCTAGCGGTGAAACGATTTCGCTTATTGCCCTTTTAAAGAGAGAGACAGTCAGTGTCAGAGGGAGAGAGAGAGGGCGAGAGAGGGAAAGAGAGAGAGAGACGGAGAGGGAGAGAGAGAAAGAGAACAGCCATCACCCATCACCTGGAGCTCCGTGACCCAAGTGCAGTGCCAGTAGGACTGTCCCGTTAGCTTGACGAAGAACTCCCTCTCTGCTCGCCCCTTCATGGGAGGCGGGGGGGGCTGGTCGGGGTCGGCGTCGGGGGCGGGCGGTACGGGGACCGGCGGCGGGGGCTCACCCCAGCGCCAGTGCAGGATCTTCTGTACCCTGCCCTTAATGGGGGGGCACTGGGGGGGAGATAACAGAGGGTCACACAGCGCCCGTTTCATGAACAAACCACATCCTCTGTGTCCCCATCTCCCTCAGTGACGGAGAGCGTTTCGCTTGCGAGCGCCAGGTGTACCGAATACACACTGGGTCACCAGGCTGTCAGCTGGGAAACAAATACATGCGGGCGACAGCTTCAGTCAGTAGGCTGGGAACCTTGTATATGTGGGAACACCCACAAGTGCGGTTATCGGTCAGTTAAACCCTGTTCATGGGGGAACGAATACGAGAGTGGTTTTGTTGGTAAGACAGCGTATATGTAGGAACGAATACGAGTGTGGTTATGTCGATAAGACAGCATATATGTAGGAACGAATACGAGTGCGGTTATGTCGGTAAGACAGCGTATATATAGGAACGAATACGAGTGCGGTTATCGGTCAGTAAGACAACGTATATGTGGGAACGCATATGACTGGGTTATCAGTCTGTAGGACCACATATATGTGGGAACGCACACAAGTGCGGTTATCGGTCGGTTAAACCGTGTTCATGTGGGAATTATATAACGAGTAACGAGTGGGTTATTGGTCGGTAAGCCCACATATATGTGAGAACGAATATGAGTGCGGTTATCGGTCTTTCAGACCGCATACATGTGAGAACGCAAACGAGTGAGGTTATCGGTCAGTAAGACATATATATGCATATGTAGGAACGAATACAAGTGTGGTTATGTCGGTAAGACAGCGTATATGTAGGAACGAATATGAGTGCGGTTATCGGTCAGAAAGACAGCGTATATGTAGGAACGAATACGAGTGCGGTAATCAGTCGGTAAGACCACATATATGTGGGAACGCATACGACTGCGGTTATCAGTCGGTAGAACGCACACAAGTGCGGTTATCTGACGGTTAAACCGAATTCATGTGGGAATGAATACGAGTGCAGTTATCGGTCAGTAAGTGCATATGTAAGAACGAATACGAGTGCGGTTATCGGTCGGTAAGACAGCGTATATGTAGGAACGAATACGAGTGTGGTTATGTCGGTTAGATAGCGTATAAGTAGGAACGAATATAAGTGCGGTTATCAGTCAGTAAGATCGTGCATATGTGAGAAAGTAAACGAGTGCGGTTATTGTTCGGTAAGACCACATATGTGGGAAAGCATAAGACTGCGGTTATCAGTCAGTAAGACCACATATATGTGGGAAAGCGTACGACTGCGGTTATCAGTCCATAAGACCACATATATATGAGAACGCATACGACTGTGGTTATCTGTCGTGCAGACCGCATACATGTGAGAACGCATACGAGTGCGGTTATCGGTTAGTAAGACCACATATATGTGAGTACGCATTTGAGTGCAGTTATCAGTCGGAAAGACCACATATATTTGAGAACGCATACGAGTGCGATTATCGGTTAGTAAGACCACATATATGTGAGTAAGCATTTGAGTGCAGTTATCAGTCGGTAAGACCACATATATTTGAGAACGCATACGAGTGCGGTTATCGGTTAGTAAGACCACATATATGTGAGTACGCATTTGAGTGCGGTTATCGGCCAGTAAGACCACATATATGTGAGAACGCATACGAGTGCGGTTATCGGTCAGTAAGACCACATATATGAGAGAACGAATACGAGTGCGATTATTGGTCAGTAAGATTGCGTATATGCTGAAATGCATACGAGTGTGGTTATCGATCCGTAAGACTGCGTCTATGCAGGAACGAATACGAGTGCGCTTATCAATCAGTTAGACCATGTTTATGTGAGAACAAATACAAGTGCGGTTATTGGTCAGTAAGATTGCGTCTGTGCAGAAATGAATACGAGTGAAAAAGCATACGAGTGCGGTTATCGGTCGCTAAGACCACATATATGTGGGAAGGCATTTGAGTGCGGTTATCAGTCGGTAAGACCACATATATGTGAGAACGCATTTGACTGCGGTTATCGGTCGTTAAGACCACATACATGTGAGAACGCATACGAGTGCGGTTATCGGTTGGTGAAACCACATATATGAGAACAAATACCAGTGCGATAATTGGTCTGTAAGACCACATATATGTGAGTACGCATTTGAGTGGGGTTATCGGTCGGTAAGACCAGACATTTGTGAGAACGCCTTTGAGTGCTGTTATCGGTCGGTAAGACCACATATGTGAAAACGCATACGAGAGCGGTTATCGGTCAGTCAGACCACATATATGTGGGAATGAATACGAGTGCGGTTATCAGTCGGTAAGACCTCATATATGTGAGAACAAATACGAGTGCGGTTATCGGTCAGTAAGACAACATATATGTAAGTACACAATGAGTACGGTTATCGGTCGATAAGACCACATATATGTGAGAATGTATACGAGTGCGGTTATCGGTCGGTAAGACCACATATATGTGAGAACGCTTACGAGTGCGGTTATCGGTCAGTAAGCCTCGTATATGTGAGTATGCATTTGAGTGTGGTCATCGGTCGGTAAGACCACATATATGTACGAACGATAACGAGTGCGGTTATCAATCAGTAAGACCGCGTATATGTTGGAACCATTACGAGTGCGGTTATTGGTCAGTAAGACCGCATATATGTGGGAACCATTACTAATGCGGTAATCAGTCAGTATGACCACGTATATGTGGTTTCCGGCATGTGGTCTAATAGGTCTTGCCCACATATACTCCATGCATTTCCCGTCACTAACAGGTTTACCCTTTGAATATATATTTAGCCTGATCATTCTATTGATGATGTAGCAGTCACAACTGATAAATTGTCACCTGCCAAGCTCTAAAACACTCACAGAGAAATGAAAAATACATTTTAGAACACCAATTCATAAAGAGGATAGTCTTATTTGTAATTTTTTGCAACTGAGCCATTACAAAATTATGTGAACAAAACTGCATGGGCATTATAACTTGTGCAGGGCACGTTACCAGAGTAAAGTGTTGAAATAGTTGAGAGTGAATGCCAATATAGTCGACAGTATCATATTCTTCATTATGCCATTGTGTCATTAATTGCAATGTTATTATTATGTAAGTTAAAGCAAATGTCATGTTTCAGTCAATCGCTGGCATCATGACTGACCACTGTTTGAGCTGTTTGGCTGGGTCCATAACAAAATGCAACCCACACAATATCACAGAATGAAGCTCCAGACAAAATAACCCTTGAGTTCTGCGGGAATCTGCTTTAATTTGTCTTAGCGGAGAGTCACAAAGGCCAGAACAATTTGCGTATGTTAAAGGCTCAATATAATACAATTCTTTCCCCCAACTATTTCAGGCAATTCCCCGAAGACTGTACAACAAGATTTTAAAGCTTGTGGAAATAAACTCAAATTGAGCATTTGCAGCCAGTCTTCATCCTTTCATTTGTCCCCTCAGTTACTATGCCCTGTTTAGAGCGAGCCAATGAAAATGAAGCTCTGCTTTGATTGGCTGTCTCCCTGTGTCGGAAAATGATCATTGGCTCACAAAGCTAAAACTTGGCTGTACTATGCAAATGATTGCCAAGGTGAAGTTAGAAGTGGCACAGAATCAAAATGGGTTGTTCATGAACATGATTGACGGGCGCTACAGCTACAATGCAAAGACAATCTGGTTTCAGCCTTTGTCAGATGTGAGGTTGACGAAGGACCAAATTACTTGTCAAAATGCCAGAACATGACTTCTATAATAAATAACCTTAAGTAATAATATTGGTTATAGAATGTCCCAGGTATAGTAAATTGGTCTTCGCCTTTTTATGCCCCTGTAAACAAAGTTTCGGGGGCATATAGTTTTTTCACCTGTCCGTCTGTCTGTCTGTCTGTCCGCACTTTGCCATGGCTATAACTTTTGATCGGCTCATGATAGGACTTTGATACTTGGCATATGCATTGCTTGTGAGAAGGCATTTCAGATGGGGTCATGACTTTTGACCTTGTGACCTTGACCTTGGAGCATGGTGTTTGGTGACAAAAACTTTAACATGGGCCTTAACTTTTCATTAGCTACTAATAGGCTTTTGATACCTGGTATATGTATTCCTTAGGATAAGGGCTTTCTGATGAGGTCATGAATGTTGACCTTGTGACCTTTATCTTTAACCTTTCATTGACTCGTGATAGGATAGTTTAATGGTTAGCATGTGCATGTTATGTACAGGGGCATCAGTGTTTCACAAACACATCTTGTTTCATTCAGATTAACACCCAGTATACAGGAAATGAGTGTCACTCTCCCGTTTGTTACAAACTGGACCTGTGCATTTCAAAAAGGTGTAGAAATAAGTAAATAACCATCAAATTATTACATTATTAAATATGGAAATATCTTTTGTTTCATATCATAAATGGGATGAACATTAAATCATGCTATAATGCTAATATACTGTATCATCAAGTGAACTATGCTTATATGTAGTTCTTATCTATTAGGAACACATGAAATATTAAGCTTATAAAACAATGTAAATATGTTTTTAAGATGTTACAGAAGCTTTGTGGACTGTGGGTTGCCCAAATGGAAGACATGGGTTTATGCAATTAGCAGAAGTTAACTGCTTTTTCAATTTGTGACCTGAGATTCCTTACATTTTTTTGGACATTAACTTTTCTTGTCAAACCTGACAAAAATTCTTAGTTTTCGGGCGAGTGAATGAAGCAGGCACTATAAAACGCAGATAAACCCCTCCTGGGTCAATTATCCAACAGTTCACCTTAAAACATCACGTTGATGTCCGATCAGTTCCACATAATGGAAGTTTCAACTAAGTATAGCGAACCAGACCATGCCTAAATACGTCAGTCCACCTATCCACGTCCGAACCAACCAGCCTATTTATACCGCCTTCATTCCACAATCTTCGTCTGTCTCGTTTGACATCCCTCCCTCCTGTGACCTTCTAATCTTCTCTCACTCTATCACTCTATAGGAGCCCTGGGGGACTTGAAGAGCCTATATGACTCTAAGAAGCGACGCGACCCCCACCCTGAGCCTTGTCGCCTGGGGCTTCCCGCTATCCTGCACTGGTCTCCTACTCAACTCTATTCCGTCCCTCATCAGTACAAATTCCCATGCTTATTCCATTAAATACATATCATTAGCTACTATTTTAGGTGTGGTCTGGAATTCATTAACTGATTCACTGCCTGAAAAAACACTCTTCCTCTACCTCAACTCATGTCTCACACCCGTTTGGCCCAGAAAATGGGCCACTCACCAGGCAGCGAGGGCAGATCCACTCCCCATTGGGTATCTCTGGCAGGGGCGGGTTGAGGCAGTGTATGTGATAGGACGAGGTACAGGAGTCGCAGCACAGCAGCTCGCCTCCATCCTTGCACACCCTGCAGAACTCCATGTGATCGTCTTCCTCCTCCTCGCCGGCACCCGCTGCTGTTCCCACCTCCTCGGACTCTTCCTCAAACTCCTCGAAGTCCTCGTCCTTCGCCTCCCACTGGATGCCTTCTTTCTCCTGGGGAGGTGGAGGGAGATGGAGTGAATATCCAGGTTCAGAGAGCTACAGTCCTTTCCAACATTTTGTTCCACCACCTAGATTTTCTCATTTGCTCAGTTCTTCAGCCAGAGGAACATCTCAGCAGTGAAATTAGGGGGCTGTTCTACGTTTCCTACACACTGGGCCAAGTCCGGGGGCAGTTACTCACACAAGCTGTAAGCTCATTATACCCTAGGGGCAGTTTCAGGGGCAGTTACTCAAGCAGGAGGGGAGATGTAAGTTTATTATACCCAAGGGGCAGTTTCAGGGGCAGTTCCTCACACAGTGGGGGCAGTTACTCAAGCAGTAGGGGCAGTTGTAAGTTTGTTACACGCTGGGTGCAGTTTCTGAGGCAGTTACTCAAGCAGTAGGGGCAGTTGTATGTTCAGTCTTAGGGGCAGTTACTCACACAGTGAGGGCAGCTCCACTTGCCCTCTGGTGCTCTTTCAAGCTCCGGCTCCAGGCATACCAGGTGGTATGCACGAGGACAGGTGTCACATAGGATGATCTCGCCGCCCTGCTGGCAGACCTCGCAATAGTCCTGATGATCAGTCTCATAGCCATCACCCTCCTCTCCCAAAACTGCAGAGGGAGGGAAGCAGAGGATCTTAAACGGCTGGGTGTGTTCCAAGAGGGTAAGATGGTCATTTATGGTACCACATAACTGAATTGCATAATTTAATAGAAAACAAATGTAATTTCCATTAGTGTCCATGATATGTTAGCATTGAGCTAACTCTATCGTTCCGCTAACTTAGAGCAGAAGACATTTGCGTTCGAAATAGCAATGGTTTGTACATTCAGTCAACTGAGTAACAAGCTAGCTAACATTAGCACGCTAGCTAACAAAGTACTGTTAATGGTTATGAAAAAGTACTGCATGCATGCTAGCTCGCTAGCTAAGTAATGGTTACTTAGGCCCGTATTCAGAAACGACACTCACACTCACCCTCGAATCACCATATAGTGAGTACGATTGAAATGTAATTGGAGTGTGAGCGAGAGATCGACCTACCTCTAACCAAGGGAGCAGTCCCACTCCTTGCCAGGTGATATTCACAAACGCCACTCGAGCATAACTGACAGCAGTGGGCACTGGCGTCCTCATCCTTAAGTGCTGAATGACCTAAACCCGTCGCGGTTTACTTTTCTTGATTATAAGGATTCTCAGACTAATTGGTAAAACGACAATGAAATGTATTTTAATAGCCTTGTTATACTTTGCTTCACAAAATTGAGGCGTTTCTTTCGCACATAAATGACGACGTAAATATCAGCATGTCTTCATAAATTCTGGGGTCGAGTGGCTCGCGAAAGGCGCAGGACAGCCCGCGAGGCTCACTAAGCAACAAGTTGTGAAACGTGCCGGACATTTCCTTCTACGTTCAGCAATTAAGAATGTTGAAATGAATGGATTCTCGTGGCTTACAGCTACATGAGCCTCGCAGACTAATCCACACGCACCCCATGAGCCAGCTGAGCGCAGAATTTTCCAACCCGTCAGTTAAGAAAAGCGCGAGAAATCCGAATGCGTGAGAGTTGACAGATATACGTCATTAATGAAAACTGGCCACAGCGAATAATGTTGAGAGTTTTCGGAGTTTCTGCAATGGTAATTTAATGAATTGAAAACGGCAATAATTATCAGTGCTCTTTCTAACTGCGGTCAAGCTATCACCAGATCGCAACTTAACAAGTAGAACTTACGACACATGATAATCATAAGGATTTTTGGAGTTCAAGTAGATTAAATTTTATTAAATGATTGAAAACAGGTCATGTCCAATCATTACTTTTAAGGGACGTTTTTGAGCTTCCCCTATTGCCAGTTCACCAGTAGCCACTGGCGGGTGCACAAATGCTAATCCAGATAGCAAGCTCCTCCGCTCTGGATCTGCCCCGGCTCTGAGCCGGATCAGCTGGAGCCGGGGCAGATCCGGAGCAGAGGTGCTTGCTATCTGAAGTTCACCACAGTGCAGTTCCTAAACTCTGAAACCAGGAGGTCAGTCAGCAAGTTACCGGCATAGTTATCATCATTATAGTTAAAATTTGCGTAGTTGCGATTGCTTCGAGCACGTGGCTGTAAATGACAATGAAATACCGGCGCAAGTTAGTGCGGCTCAAGGGAGGTGTTCCCTGCACTCAACCTTTACTCAGAAAGAAGCACTATATTCAGCGTGAGTGAGGTCTCTGAAAGCAAATGAGTGTTAATGCTACCTCTGACTCGTTTAGTATAACCTGACACCAACTAAGTTTTAGTACTCACTCACACTCAATTAGTGTGAGTGTCGTTTCTGAATACGGGCTTTAGCTATGTGAGGGGCACTGAGCTAGCTAGCTAGCTACAGAGCTGAGCCTTACCAACATTACACTTGGTACTGAGTCTGGCTAAACCAGGGGTCCTCAATCTTTCCCAAAAAGGGCGGTGTGGGTGCAGGCTTTCATTGCAACCAAGCAATTACACACATGATACTACCAATCAACCACTGGACGCTTTGTTAATAAGCTTAATTAGTAGCATCAGGTGTGTAGCTGACTGGTTGCAATGAAAGCCTGCACCCACACCGGCCCTTTCTGGGAAAGATTGGGGACCCCTGGGCTAAACATTAACAGTGTGACGTAGCGCAAAGCAATTTTTTTTCCCCCCACACTCTCAGCCAAAGAAATTTTTGCAGAGGTAAAATGTACCATCATATTTATAATATGTACTACTGTAGGTAATATCAAAAATATGTCATGAGCTGAGCAATGGGGAAAGGACTTCAGTTATGTGATAACAAGATTTAACACCCCGTTAATTGAGAAAACGCTCGAGAGATGTTCCAGAACACCAATCGATGAAGAACAAACCCAGGCAACACCCACAAACAGAGAGGGAAGGTGAGATGGACACACAAATACACACATGCAGTAGTTTGCCAACAATTTTTATCCTTTATCCATCCATCCTTTACCTAGTTTAATGAATCTCCTTATCCTGGTCTGTGTCATGGGAGGTTGGAATCTATCCCAGCATTCAATGGGCAGGGGGAGGATTGCACAACGAGCAGTTTATCTGTCCGTCGCAAGCCACACACGCCACTCACTCTCAAGTACATGTACAAGCGCAGTTGAGTCTGCAGTTAGCCCCGCATGCATGTCTTTGGACTGTGATTGTAACCCCGTCTGATTGTAACCCGTCACCGAATAACTGAGGCCCACAGCACCACAGTACCACCCCAAACTTCAGCTCATCTACTATATGAAAAATGATATACACAAATAAAACAGTAATAATAAACTGGGCAGACACGAGAGCCACCGAGTACCTTTCTTCTTCTTCTTTTTCTTCTTCTTCGCGGGTCGGCCTCTTTTGTTCTTGGTGGGGCGCCCACCACTGTCTGGGCGGAGAGGCGAGCCGAGAACGCTGGAGTCTTCCTGCTCGGACTCCTCGCCTTCGACTTCCTCACTCTGAGGAGGAAAGAGGGACATCAGCCTCCTCAGAGAGACAAAAAGACCTTACAGCCATGCAGCATGGCCATTAGTCATGAAATGACCAAGAGTGAGTTTGACTGGCCTCTGTTCTGCACAGTCTTAAAGAGGAAATACAGGCCACCTACCTTGTTTGTTATAAACTGATAGATATTACTTTACTGAAAAAGAATACAATATCCAAATGGGTCGAAAATGCGGTTATTCCGCATTATTTTGATGTTTATGCGACCCACTTGGTGACTGCATGAAAAACGGAGGCGGGCGAGGCTGGACAGTCACGTGACCGCGTGACGTCACGGGCGGAACACGCCGAGGGCTGCTGAAGAGAGTAGACTAGAAGTAACTATGGCGGATGATGACTTTGAGTGCGTTGATGTGGATTTATCTTGTTCCTTTTCATCAGTGGATGATGGTTTTGACGCAGTGCATGACTATTTACTTACAATGTCAATATCTCAAAGTATGTAGTGTTGACAGGGGAGACGGTCATCACATCATCACGCTCACCTTACGACAGGTGTATTTTAAAAAAATTTATTTTCCCATTTTCTTCTTACATTACATTATCGATTTATCATCGAATTTTTTTTTTTTTAAAGTGCATTTATTGAGCGGGACATTGAGTGGCGAGAACTGGTCCTGTATGTATGTCCCAAATGGGTGAGAATATCGTCTGCTGCAGACCAAAGCGTGGCAGTCGCCCAGTTCCGGTTATGGAAATGACATCTGCGATATTGTGTACATTCTGGCGTGGAATATTGATGTCATTTCCCAGCTCAAAATGCTGCTCAAGCTGTTTGTGTGAGAGGCGACAGGTTGCCTATGCAAGTTTGACTAACGTTGATTTAAATACAGCAAATAAGCGTCCAGATGAATGATCGTCTTCTTATGTAATCGGGGAGAACAAGCAGCAGCTGTTAACTGCGGAGTGCTCTCAGAGGGAACCTTCGGTTACTCATGAAAATGACTGAGAACAGGTCAGGACTAATAACTGTTTTAAACGGATGGTTTGTCACAATTCTCAGTTCAGGTTCTGCCACTGAGCTGAATTAAGCGCATGATTTCATTGCTGTTTCATCGCATATGGAGAGACCGTGTCTTACGTTGCCAAGTACGATAATTGGAAAACGCGTCATTAAAGGAAAATGATTGCGAACTACCCAGGACTAATTGTCATAAAGGGACGTGTCTGCGTCCAGAGCCACTAGAGCCGCTACTGGAAATTACCCGAGGCCAAGTGCCGAAATGACTTAATAGTAGGGTCCGAAATAACTCGGTGCCGAAATGACCTGACACCTGGTGTAGATGTACTACTAGTATTTGTCAATACAAAAAGTTGAGTTACTGGCCAGGAACCATGTCTCCGCCGGCGCGTAGTTACCGCCATCACGCGCAAGACACTACATAACAATCCACTCAACACGTGATGTCATATGATATCACTGTGAGGTCACAAATATATCACAACTGTGATATTACCCTGTGAGCTCAATGTGATATCACTCTGATTGTGAAGTATCGTTCAGGAACCACTCGCAAGAGATCGTAATCCAAAAAACGTATGCCTTTATTGGAGTCCGGGTCAAAGCCAAAATACACAGAACTTGCCAAGCCACAATACGGAATCCAAAAACAGTATCGACTAGACAGGCAGAGGTCAGAACCAGTAAGACAGATGGGCGGAGGTACAAAAACGAGAGGCAAAAAGTCGTAGTCAATGGGCAAAGCCAATGGTCATACACAGGGCATCCAAACACAGTACTCGTGGTCATACAAAAACAGGTCAGAATCCAGAAAAGCAAAACAGTACAAAAAGGGCAATGGCAAGAATCAGGGTCGGACTATCCACTAGAAGAAAAGCAATAATCACAGGCGTACAAGGAGCTCGGCACAATGAAAATTGATCAACGTTCTGACAAGAGCTTTGAGTGAAAAGACTCCTAATATACACACAGGAATGGTCACATGCTATACAGAGATCAGCTGTGGGGAATAAGGCTAATTACATCGGGAGAATCACATGAGGGAAACCCTTACCACGAAAATTGGCGAGAGACGAAATACGGACGGGAATCACACAGACAGCCTATGACATTTAAACAGCTCCGGTCCAGGAGTTCTACGTGCACAGATAACAAGAGCAGGAAAGTAATTAAGCACGTGCGAGAGACTCTCGCTGAACATAGGGAGAGGACGGTGGAAAGCAAAGGGGCGGAGAATACAACAGGGCGATTGCGAGGAGGGAATTAGTCTATTAGTAGCGGTGCAGCTTTACAACTTAAACTAGAGTGCTCATTAGTAATTGAGTAATCGAATATATACATGGTTAGTTGTGTTAGTAGACTATAATACAAAATACAAATGTTAGTCTCGTTAATAATTAGAACAGAAGGTCGAAGGAAGAAAACGAGATACGAAGGAATATTATTAAACACCGGACTTCATTTAAATCACCCGAAGTCAGTGAGCACGCAGACAGGGAAGACAGACTAAACAAACTAGATCACAAGACAGGGGAGACAAGTGCAATGGAACTGAAACATGGAATGAACCAAAAAACCGGAATATTACAAAAACCAAAAAGAACAAATAAAAGAACAAATAAAAAAAATCCATCCATCCATTTTCAACCGCTTATCCGGGGCCGGGTCGCGGGGGCGGCAGTCTAAGTAGGGATGCCCAGACTTCCCTCTCCCCGGACACTTCCTCCAGTTCTTCCGGGGGTATCCCGAGGCGTTCCCAGGCCAGCCGAGAGACATAGTCCCTCCAGCGTGTCCTGTGTCTTCCCCGAGGCCTCCTCCTGGTGGGGCATGCCCGGAACACCTTCCAAGGAAGGCGTCCAGGGGGCATCCGATAAAGATGCCCGAGCCACCTCAGCTGGCCCCTCTCGACGTGGAGGAGCAGCGGCTCTACTCTGAGCTCCTCCCGGGTGACAGAGCTCCTCACCCTATCTCTAAGGGAGCGGCCCGCCAACCTGCGGAGGAAACCCATTTCAGCCGCTTGTACCCGAGATCTCGTTCTTTCGGTCATGACCCAGAGTTCATGGCCATAGGTGAGGGTAGGAACGTAGATTGACTGGTAAATCGAGAGCTTTGCCTTTCGGCTCAGCTCCTTCTTCACCACGACAGATCGGTACAACGACCGCATTACTGCTGCCGCTGCACCGATCTGTCTGTCAATCTGACGCTCCATCCTTCCCTCACTCGTGAACAAGACCCCAAGATACTTGAACTCCTCCACTTGAGGCAAGAACTCTCCTCCAACCCAGAGGGAACATATCACCTTTTTCCGGTCGAGAACCATGGCCTCGGACTTGGAGGTGCTGATTCTCATCCCAGCCGCTTCACCCCTCCTTGAATCGCCACCTTATCGTGGTGGAGGGGTTTGAGCACCTGGATGATCCTAGGAGCTATGTTGTCTGGGGCTTATTTGCCCCTGGTAGGGTCTCCCAGGGCAAACAGGTCCTAGGTGACAGGTCAGACTAAGAGCGGTTCAAAACCCCTGATGAATGTAAATAGAACGAGGACGTTTACGTCGCCCGGATTGGCGTCACCGGGACCCCACCCTGGAGCCAGGCCTGGGGTTGGGGTTGGTAGGCGAGCGCCTGGTGGTCGGGCCTCTGTTCACGGGACCCGCCCGGGCATAGCCCGAACGAGCGACGTGGGCCCGCTTTCCCGTAGGCCCATCCCCCGCGGGAGGGTTCAGAAGGGGCTGATGCCTTGTGTTTTGGGTGGCAGTCGTGGGCGGGGGCCCCGGCGACCCAATCCTCGGACTCTGAATCTGGTTCTGGGGACATGGAATGTCACCTCACTGGGGGGGAAGGAGCCTGAGCTTGTGCGGGAGGCCGAGCGATACCGGCTAGAGATACTCGGGCTCACCTCCACGCACAGTCTGGGCTCTGGAACCCAACTCCTTGAGAGAGGCTGGACTCTCTTCTACTCTGGAGTTGCCCGCGGTGAGAGGCGGCGGGCTGGTGTGGGTTTGCTTATAGCCCCCCAGCTTAGCCGTCAGGTGTTAGAGTTTTCCCCGGTGAACGAGAGGGTTGCTGCCCTGCGCCTTCGGGTCGGGGACAGGTGCCTCACTGTCATTTCGGCTTATGGGCCGAATGGCAGTGCAGAGTACCCGACCTTCTTAGAGTCCGTAGGAAGGGTACTGGAAAGTGCTCCGACTGGGGACTCCATCGTTCTACTGGGGGACTTCAACGCCCACGTGGGTAGCGACAGTGTTACCTGGAGGGGCGTGATTGGGAGGAACGGCCTCCCCGATCTGAACCCGAGTGGTGCTCTGTTATTGGACTTCTGTGCTAGTCACGGTTTGTCCATAACGAACACCATGTTCAAGCATAAGGGTGTCCATCAGTGCACGTGGCACGAGGACACCCGAGGTCGGAGGTCAATGATCGACTTTGTGGTCGTGTCATCTAACCTCCGGCCGTATGTCTTGGACACTCGGGTGAAGAGAGGGGCTGAGCTGTCCACTGATCACCACCTGGTGGTGAGTTGGATCCGCTGGCGGAGGAGGAAGCTGGACAGACTTGGCAGGCCCAAACGTGTTGTGAGGGTTTGTTGGGAACGTCTAGCGGAACCCTCTGTCAGGCGGGTTTTCAACTCTCACCTCCGGGAGAGCTTTGACCAGATCCCAAGGGAGGCTGGAGACATTGAGTCTGAATGGACCATGTTCTCCACCTCCATTGTTGACGCGGCTGTTCGGAGCTGTGGCCGTAAGGTTTCCGGTGCCTGTCGTGGCGGCAATCCCCGAACCCTGTGGTGGACACCGGAAGTAAGGGATGCCGTCAAGCTGAAGAAGGAGTCTTACCGAGCTTGGCTAGCTTGCGGGACGCCTGAGGCAGCTGACCGGTACCGGCAGGCTAAGCGCGCTGCGGCCCGGGCGGTGGCGGAAGCAAAAACTTGGGTATGGTAAAAGTTCGGGGAGGCCATGGAGGAGGACTATCGGTCGGCCCCGAAGAAATTCTGGCAAACCGTTCGGCGCCTCAGGAGGGGAAAGCAGTACCCTGCCAACACTGTTTACAGTGGAGGTGGAGAACTGTTGACTTCGACTGGGGATATTGTCGGCCGGTGGAAGGAATACTTCGAGGACCTCCTCAATCCCGCTGTTACGCCTTCCGTAGAGGAAGCAGAGGCTGGGGACTCAGAGCCTGACTCATCCATCACTCGGGCTGAAGTCACTGAGGTAGTTCGGCAGCTCCTCGGTGGCAAGGCACCGGGGGTGGATGACATCCGCCCTGAGTACCTCAAGTCTCTGGATGTAGTAGGGCTGTCTTGGTTGACACGCCTCTGCAGCATCGCGTGGCAGTCGGGGACAGTGCCTCTGGATTGGCAGACCGGGGTGATGGTTCCTCTATTTAAAAAGGGGGACCGGAGGGTGTGCTCCAACTATAGGGGGATCACACTTCTCAGCCTCCCGGGTAAAGTCTATTCCAGGGTGCTGGAGAGGAGAATCCGGCCGATAGTCGAACCTCGGATTGAGGAGGAACAATGCGGTTTTCGTCCTGGTCGTGGAACACTGGACCAGCTCTATACCCTCCGCAGGGTGCTTGAGGGTGCATGGGAGTTTGCCCAACCTGTTCACATGTGTTTTGTGGACTTGGAGAAGGCATTCGACCGTGTCCCTCGTGGCATTCTGTGGGAGGTGCTTCGGGAGTATGGAGTCCGGGGCCCTCTACTAAGGGCCGTGCGGTCTCTGTATGACCGGAGCAGGAGCTTGGTTCACATTGCCAAATAAAAAAAAAAATAAAAAAAAATAATTCACAAAACATGATAAAAACCCAGAATCATGACACTGATGTCACAATGATCTCACAACTGTGTCATCACACTTTTGATATTAATGTGATATCACTCTGTTGTCACAATTATGTCATACATGTGACATCACACTGTGATAGTAATATGACATCCTCATGTTGTCATCATTGTGTCGCAACTGTGACATCAGATTTCTGTATTACCATGATAACTATGTGATGTCAACATTGTGTCTCATCTACGATGTCACACTGTGATATTAAAATGATAACTATGAGATATCATCATTGTGTCTCAACTGTGACATCACATTGTGATATTAACATATCTATGTGATGTCATCACTATGCCTCAACTACGATGTCACACTGTGATATTACTTAGACAACAATGTGATGTCATCATTGTGTCTCAACTGTGACATCACACTGTGATATTAACATGATATCTATGTGATGTCATCACTATGCCTCAACTACGATAACACACTGTGATATTACTTAGATAACAATGTGATGTCCTCATTGTGACTCAACTGTGACATCACACTGTGATATTAAAATGATAACTATGAGATGTCATCATTGTGGCTCAACTGTGACATCACACTGTGATATTAACATGATAACTATGTGATGTCATCACTATGCCTCAACTACGATATCACTCTGTCATATTACTATGATTACTACGTAATGTCATCATTGTGACTCAACTGTGACATCTCGCTATGATATTAATATGATAACTATGTGATGTCATCATTATGACTCAACTGTGAAATCATGCGATGATATTAATATGATAACTATGTGATGTCATCACTGTGTCTCAACTGTGACCTCACATTGTGATATTATCGTGATGACTATGTGACGCCATCATTGTGACTCAACTGTGACATCACACTGTTATATTAAAATGATAACTATGAGATTTCATCATTGTCAGACATAATTTACTGGGGCACGTGCCCCAGTATTGGTCTGCAGTGCCCCAGTATAATTTTCCCCAGGGGATTAAAAAAAAAATCATGATTTAAGTCTACATGTCCACATAATCTACAGTAAGACAATCTACAGTAATAGAAAGTGCATAGGCACACAACTACTTAATATGATACCTGCAACTCATTTCTACTTTATTCACTTCACTCCATATAGTACACAATGGCATGTGGCTACTTAATATTCACGTGGCTTTGGCTATGATTGCTAGTGCTCACAGAATTTCGGAACACAAGGTCACACACAACGGGGTCTGTCAGTGCTGACTGCTCTCGCCATCATTTTTTCCACCTGTCCTCAGGTTAGCGCTGGGCAACTGCCTGTCCTTATTGTTTGTTTTCTCCTCTGTGTCGCCATTTCCACGGAAATGTAAATGTCACAACTTTGCTTAAACTTTCAGCTGCCGTCTCGCCACCTAACTCGGGCTGTATATTGAAGTAGCCTAGTGCAGACGTTAGCGGCTGCCTTATAGCTAACTGGCTCATCATAGGCATAACGTTGATTCATAATGGTTAGCCTAGCGCTGTCAACTCAGTTTCTGGAGATTGTTTAATGATGTTTAATTAGCATATATGAGCTATTTCACGTTAAAACATGGGTCTGTATGAACAGAGAATCGGGCTTATCGAGTACTTTGGTTATGAGACAACATGATAATCTGACATGAATTAAAGCACTATTTATGCTTTTTTATGATGAATTAGTGCTAAAAAAATTTCGTTTTGCGCGCTCATGTTGTTTGTGCCCCAGTACAGTATTAGGTCTAGTGACGGCACTGTTTCAAAGTGAGGTCACTGTGAAATCACAAAAAAAAAAATTTAAAAAACTCACTGTGTTATCACCTGGGACATTATTGTGACATCAGATTGTTGACTGGGTACTCTTGGGTGGCTAAATACATTCTAAATAGAAAGCACAACACGCGAGTGCATTTAAGGCTGCCCAGTTACATGACGTAAAATTTATCTGCCTCATAACTTTGAGCTGCAAGACTTTGGCACCGCATCGCACACTTTGATTTAACCATCAAAGCGACATTTTCTTTAATTTTGTCATGACACTGATCTATTGTTCTGTCATAAGCCCGCAAATATAAACTGCACACAAATCAATCAGAAAACCTCCGAGTTTTTTTGTGTGCAGTACTACCCAGTGGTGGATTATGTTTTCTCGCGCCTACATTTCGAACAAGTATTGAATTTCTTCGCTTGAATGGAGAGATCCTTTCGCCGCTGCATTTGTCAGAACAAGACAACCCTGACACATAACGGTAATCTCCCTCGCTGAAGTACGGTTGCTTTCACATTTGATAACTAGGACGGATGGATCGTGCCCTAATCCACCTCTTCCGACCGTACTTGCATACCGTGCCCACACACGGCTTACCAAACGAACTAAACTATCTCTATCCCTATCCCTAACCTTAACCCAACTCATAGGGAATGCTTTCCCTATCCCTATTCTTAACCCTAACCTTAACCCAACTCATAGCGAATGCTATCCCTATCTCTGAGCCTAACTTTAACCCAACTCAGCCACAAACAATGGTTTGTTCTGCTCAAATTATTCTACCAAGTGTCAACTCACCAGCATGAAAGACGTCAAAATGGATCACATGAAGTCTCCTCATCACCTCATTAAAAATAATAAATAAAAGAGAAATAAATGAATATATTATTTCTTATATAAACCTTCAGTTGTCTTTCAGTTGGCAACAAACTCAGCTGGTGTAGTGGTTAAGGCCACAGTGTATGGTGTGTCTAACATTGCTTTCTCCACAGGTTTCCCGGTTCGAATCCCACTGCAATGACTAATGTAATGTCTAACTTAACATGTAAACCGTTGTTCAAAGACTCATCAAAGGAGGAAAAAAAGAATACAGTAGAAGAAGTTAGAGAGATAATACATGCAGTGAAAGTCATGATGCAAGAGCACACTGGTGAAAACTGGAACTTTTACTCGCGCCGCATCTACCCCTTCTCACTTTGATGTCTCACTTTGATATCACATTGTGATATCACTGTGAGAACTTTGTGAGGCTTCAAATTGAGGTCACTGTCAAAATCACACTGTTGTCTAACTTTGATATCACATTGTGATATCACTGTGAGAACTTTGTGAGGCTTCAAATTGAGGTCACTGTGAAATCACACGGTTGTCTAACTTTGATATCACATTTTGACATCACTATGAGAACTTTGTGAGGCTTCAAATTGAGGTCACTGTGAAATCACAAAAAAACTCATGCTGTGGTATCACCCGTAACATCACTGTGACATCATTGTGACATCAAATTGTTGACTGGGAAGGTAACTGGGCACGAGGTTGTGTGTCTTGCGCGTGACAAAAGCCCGCAACACACCTCGCCGGCATTCTGCAAACTCATAGGCCTAAGTTGGAACTGAAGGCCAACGCCCGCTGGAAGCGTGACACGCGTGTCAAAAAAACTGGCTACATTAATTTCAATGGAGCAACGCCCACTGGCAGCATTTTTACTTTTCGGCACGGCTCAATTTTTTATATTCACCACTGCTGAATTTCTGAAGCGTCAACGCAATAATAACGCATTTGTCTTTTAGATCATTTAACTATTTCGCCTTGTCATGGTTAGTCACACATTTAGCGGCAACATCACATGCAGTTGTCAACCTTGCTTTTTAACCAAGTCGCAGTTTTGAAAGGAAATCCGTTATTTTGCGGGCATTTAAGTTATTAGGCGATCTACAGTTAGACAGTACCTACCTCAAGGTATACTGATGAGAACTTTACACTGCTAAGTTAGCTAGCTAGCTAATTCGTTGCTTGTTGAAGTAAAAATGAATCATAATCTAAATTTACTTGACATCTAAATTTAGGAGGAAAATTATGCCTGTTTATAACGTATAGTACATAGTAACCTGACCGTCGCACTTTGCCATCACTTAAAATAAACTTGATAGGTAGGTCTGCCTCCGCCCCACACCCCCCCCCCCCACCCCCCACCCCCCCCAAAACAAAATGAAACGTTATCTCGTTTAATACTTTGAGATTGACACTCATGGCCTCTCGGTCGAGTTGACAGCTGTCAATGTTGACGTGGCTGACGCTTTCAGTGGGCGTTTAAAAGCGTCAAGGCAACGTTTGAAGTTTGACGGGCCGCTTTGCGGCCAGTGGGCGTTTGCCTTGATTCTACGATTGTACAACACGCTTGAAATGCAGATTGATCCGAAAAATCCTCACCAAATTATGGTAAACGATGCACAATGTGCCTGCAGGTGTTCCGCTGCTGAGCAGATGTCATTTTAAAAGTATTATTCTGAGGAAGAGAAAGATTTTTTTGGCAGTCGCGCTGCAATTTATGAATCTATACTACATATATAAAAGATTGAGCATATTTTTTTACATTTCAAAATCTGCCCGTTTTTCCTCTTTAAGCGAATGAACATACGGTACGCCTGTTGGTAAACAATCTCAACCGCTCTCTCTTATACACACAGACACTCAGACACTTACACATCCATAAAATACACATAAGAAACACATACACATATGCACATACAAACACACACATAAATGCGCGCACATACATGCACACACAAACACACACATATGTACACACACAAACACACGCACACAAACACATACACGCACGCACGCAGACACACACACACACACACGCATACACACACACACACACACATACACGTAGGCTGCCTTACAGAGCTGCTTCGTTTCCTCTTCCCTCCCAGTATGCCCAGTTTAATCCTCAGAGGGGCCATCTTCTTCAGCTTTGCTTTCTTCCTCTCCATCACACGCGGGCTCTTACTGCGCTTCTTATACCCCGGGCCTGAGAGAGTGTGTGTGTGTGTGTGTGTGTGTGTGTGTGCATGTGTGTATTGGATGGTGGTAAAAAAAGGCAGGTTCAAAGGTTAACACTTGAACACTTTAGGCAAGTGCTAAAAATGACAAAAATGATAGTTCCCCTTTCTGTAGTCAGAGAGTGTCATCCATTTTGTACTCATTTCAGCCAATGTATTGTTTACAGGTGTCATTTACTCAGTAAAGACTTTAAGCAACGGTGACCAGCGTCATCCATGCTGCCGACACGGTAAGTAATGTTGACTGGTGTCACCTATTCTGTACATAGTAAAAAGATGAGCGGAGCGATCCATATTATGGACGCTGTAACTTACATTGACTGATGACCTCCACTTTATACACAATGTAAATAATGTAAACTGGTGTCCTCCACTTTATACGCACTGTAAATTATAGTGACTGATGTCCTCTAGTTGACACACTGTAACTAACATTGACTGATGTAGTCCACTTTATACGCACTGTAACTAATTTAAACTGGTGTCCTCCACTTTATACACACTGTAACTAACATTGACTGATGTCCTCTACTTAATACACACTGTAACTGATGTAAACTAGTGTCCTCCACTTTATACACACTGTAACTAACATTGACTGATGTCCTCCACTTCATACACACTGAAACTAATGTAAACTGGTGTCCTCCACTTTCTACGCACTGTAACTAATATTGACTGATGTCCTCCACTTTATACACACTGTAACTAATGGAAACTGGTGCCCTCCACTTCATACACACGGTAACTAACATTAAGTGATGTCCTCCACTTTATAAACACTGTAAATATTGTAAACTAGTGTCCACCACTTAATACACACTGTAAATAATTTAAACAGGGGCCCTCCACTTTATACACACAGTAACAAATGTAAACTGGTGTCCTCCACTTTTGCACACTGTAACTAACATTGACTGATGTCCTCCACTTCATGCACACTGTAACTAATGTAAACTGGTGTGTGCCACTTTATAAACACTGTAACCAATGTGAACTGGTGTCCTCCTCTTTATACACACTGGAACTAAGGTAAACTGGTGTCTTACACTTTATATACACTGTAACTAATGTAAACTGGTGTCCTCCACTTTATACACACTGTAACTAATGTAACCTGGTGTCCTCCACTTTATACACTGTAACTAATGTAAACTGGTGTCCTCCTTTTTATCCACACTGTAACTAACAGTGACTGATGTCCTCCATTCTATACACACTGTAACTAATGTAAACTGGTGTCCTCCACTTTATACACGCTGTAACTAATATTGACTGGTTTTTTCCACTTTATACACACTGTAACTAACATTGACTGATGTCCCCCACTTGTACACGCTGTAACTAATGTAAACTGGTGTCCTTCACTTCATACACACTGTAACTAACATTGACTGGTGTCCTCCTATTTATAAACACTGTAACGAATGTAAACTAGTGTTTTCCACTTAATACACACTGTAACTAATGTAAACTGGTGTCCTCCTCTTTATACACACTGTAACTAATGTAAACTGGTGTCCTCCACTTTATACACACTGTAACTAACATTGACTGGTGTCCTCCACTTTATACAAACTGTCACTGACATTAACTGGTGTCCTCCACTTCATACACACTGTAACTAACATTGACAGGTTTTTTCCACTTTAAACGCACTGTAACTAACATTGACTTATGTTCTCCACTTTATACACACAGTAACTAATGTAAACTGGTGTCCTCCACTTAATAAACACTGCAACTAATGTAAACTGGTGTCCTCCGCTTTATAGACACTGTAGATAATGTAAAATGGTATCCTCCCCTTTATACGCACTGTAACTAACAGTGACTGATGTCCTCTTCTTTACACACACTGTAACTAACATTGACTGATGTCGTTCACTTTATACGCACTGTAACTAATTTAAACTGGTGTCATCCACTATATACACACTGTAAATAATAGTGACTGATGTCCTCTAGTTGACACACTGTAACTAACATTGACTGATGTCGTCCACTTTATACGCACTGTAACTAATTTAAACTGGTGTCCTCCACTTTATACACACTGTAACTAACATTGACTGATGTCCTCCACTTCATACACACTGAAACTAATGTAAACTGGTGTCCTCCACTTTATACGCACTGTAACTAATATTGACTGATGTCCTCCACTTTATACACACTGTAACTAATGTAAACTGGTGTCCTCCACTTTATACACACTGTAACTAATGGAAACTGGTGCCCTCCACTTCATACACACGGTAACTAACATTAAGTGATGTCCTCCACTTTATAAACACTGTAAATATTGTAAACTAGTGTCCACCACTTAATACACACTGTAAATAATTTAAACAGGGGCCCTCCACTTTATACACACAGTAACAAATGTAAACTGGTGTCCTCCACTTTTGCACACTGTAACTAACATTGACTGATGTCCTCCACTTCATGCACACTGTAACTAATGTAAACTGGTGTGTGCCACTTTATACACACTGTAACTAATGTAAACTGGTGTCCATCACTTTATACACGCTGTAACTAACATTGACTGGTGTCCTCCACTTTATAAACACTGTAACTAATGTGAACTGGTGTCCTCCTCTTTATACACACTGTAACTAATGTAAACTGGTGTCCTCCACTTTATACACACTGTAACTAATGTAAACCGGTGTCCTCCACTTTATACACTGTAACTAATGTAAACTGGTGTCCTCCACTTTATACACACTGTAACTAACATTGACTGGTGTCCTCCACTTTATACAAACTGTCACTGACATTAACTGGTGTCCTCCACTTCATACACACTGTAACTAACATTGACAAGTTTTTTCCACTTTAAACGCACTGTAACTAACATTGACTTCTGTTCTCCACTTTATACACACAGTAACTAATGTAAACTGGTGTCCTCCACTTAATAAACACTGCAACTAATGTAAACTGGTGTTCTCCGCTTTATAGACACTGTAGGTAATGTAAAACGGTATCCTCCCCTTTATACGCACTGAAACTAACAGTGACTGATGTCCTCTTCTTTACACACACTGTAACTAACATTGACTGATGTCGTTCACTTTATACGCACTGTAACTAATTTAAACTGGTGTCCTCCACTTTATACACACTGTAAATAATAGTGACTGATGTCCTCTTGACACACAGTAACTAACATTGACTGATGTCGTCCACTTTATACGCACTGTAACTAATTTAAACTGGTGTCCTCCACTTTATACACACTGTAACTAACATTGACTGATGTCCTCTACTTAATACACACTGTAACTGATGTAAACTGGTGTCCTCCACTTTATAAACACTGTAACTAACATTGACTGATGTCCTCTACTTCATACACACTGAAACTAATGTAAACTGGTGTGTGCCACTTTATACACACTGTAACTAATGTAAACTGGTGTCCTTCACTTTATACACACTGTAACTAACATTGACTGGTGTCCTCCTCTTTATAAACACTGTAACCAATGTAAACTGGTGTCCTCCACTTTATACACACTGTAACTAATGTAAACTGGTGTCCTCCTCTTTATACACACTGTAACTAATGTAAACTGGTGTCCTCCTCTTTATACACACTGTAACTAATGTAAACTGGTGTCATCCACTTGATATACACTGCAAGAAATGAAAACAGGGGTCCTCCATTTTATACACACTGTAAATAATGTAAAATGGTGTCCTCCACTTTATACACACTGTAACTAACATTGACTTGTGTCCTCCACTTTATACACATTGTATCTAATGTGAAATGGTGTCCTCCACTTTATACAGACTCTGAGTAACATTGACTTGTGTCCTCCACTTTATACACATTGAATCTAATGTAAACTGGTGTCCTCCACTTTATACACACTGTAACTAACATTGACTGGCGTCCTCCACTTTATACACTCTGTAACTAACATTGACTGATGTCCTCCACTTGAGACACTGTAACTAACATTGACTGATGTCATCCACTTTATACACACTGTAACTAACATTGACTGGTGTCCTCCACTTTATACACACTGTCACTGACATTAACTGGTGTCCTCCACTTTATACACACTGTAACTAACATTGACTGCTGTTGTCCACTTTATACGCACTGTAACTAATTTAAACTGGTGTCCACTTTATACACACTGTAACTAATGTAAACTGGTGTCCTCTACTTTATACACACTGTAACTAATGTAACCTGGTGTCCTCCACTTTAAAAACACTGCAACTAATGTAAACTGGTGTCCTCCACTTTATACACACTGTTACTAATATTGACTGGTTTTTTCCACTTTATACACACTGTAACTAACATTGACTGATGTACTCCTCTTTATACAAACAGTAACTAATGTAAACTGGTGTCCTCCACTTTATACACACTGCAACTAATGTAAACTGGTGACCTCCGCTTTATAGACACTGTAGGTAATTTAAAATCCTGTCCTCCACTTTATACACACTGAAACTAACAGTGACTGATCTCCTCTACTATACACATACTGTAACTAACATTGACTGATGTCGTCCACTTTATACGCACTGTAACTAATTAAAACTGGTGTCCTCCACTTCATACTCACTGTAACTAATGTAAACTGGTGTCCTCCACTTTATACACAATGTAACTAACATTGACTGGTGTCTTTCACTTTATATATACTGTCAATAAAGTAAACTGGTGTCCTCCGCTTTATAGATACTGTAGGTAATGTAAAATGGTGTCCTCCGCTTTGTACACACTGTAACTAACAGTGACTAATGTCCTCTAGTTGACACACTGTAACTAACATTGACTGATGTTGTCCACTATATACACACTGAAACTAATTTAAACTGGTGTCTTCCACTTTATACACACAGTAACAAACATTGACTGGTGTCCTCCACTTTATACACACTGTAACTAATGTAAACTGGTATCCTCCACTTTATACACATTGTATCGAACACTGTCTGATGTCCTCCACTTCATACACACTTAACTAACATTAACTGGTGTCGTCCACTTTATACACACTGTAACTAACATCAACTGATGCCCTCCACTTTATACACACTGTAACTAATGTAAATTGGTGTCCTCCAATTTCTACACAATGTTAGTAATGTAAAATGGTGTCCTTTACTTTATACACACTGTAACTAACATTGACTTGTGTCCTCCACTTTATACACATTGTATCCAATGTAAATTTGTGTCCTCCACTTTATGCACGCAGTATCTAATGTAAACTGGTGTCCTCTACTTAATACACACTGTAACTAATACTGACTTGTGTCCTCCACTTTATACACATTGTATCTAATGTAAACTGGTGTCCTCCACCTTATGCACACTGTAACTAATGTAAACTGGTGTCCTCCAATTTATACACACTGTCACTTACATTAACTAGTGTCCTCCACTTTATACACACTGTATCTAACATTGACTGATGTCCTCCACTTTACACACACTGTAACTGACACTGACTGATGTCCTCCACTTTATACACACTGTAACTAATGTAAACTGGTATCCTCAACTTTATACACATTGTAATAAACACTGTCTGATGTCCTCCACTTTATACACAGTATAACTAACATTGACTGTTGTCCCCCACTTTATACACACTGTAACTAACATTGACTGGTTTCCTCCACTTTCTACACACTGTATCTAACATTAACTGGTGTCCTCCACTTAATACACACTGTAACCAATATTGACTAGTGTCCTCCACTTTATCCAACCTGTAACTAACATCAACAGATGTCCTCAACTTTATTCACACTGTAACTAACATTGACTGGTGTCCTCCACTTTATACACACTGTCATTAACTGGTGACCTCCACTTTATACACACTGTATTGAATGTTGACTGATGTCCTCCACTTTAAACACACTGTAACTAATGTAAACTGGTGTCCTCCACTTAATACACACTGCAAAAAATGAAAACAGGGGTCTTCCAGTTTATACACACAGTAAGTAATGTAAAATGGTGTCCTCCACTTTATACACACTGTAACTAACATTGACTTGTGTCCTCCACTTTATACACATTGTATCTAATGTAAAATGGTGTCCTCCACTTTATACAGACTGTGACAAACATTGACTTGTGTCCTCAACTTTATACACATTGAATCTAATTTAAACTGGTGTCCTCCACTTTATACACACTGTGACTAACATTGACTGGTGTCCTCCACTTTATACATACTGTAACTAACATTGACTGGTGTCCTCCACTTTATACACTCTGTAACTAACACTGACTGATGTCCTCCACTTGAGACACTGTAACTTACATTGACTGATGTCTTCCACTTCATACACACTGTAACTAACATTGACTGGTGTCGTCCACTTTATACACACTGCCACTGACATTAACTGGTGTCCTCCACTTTATACACACTGTAACTAAAACATTGACTGATGTCCTCTACTGTACACACACTGTAACTATCATTGACTGATGTCTTCCACTTTATACGCACTGTAACTAATTTAAACTGGTGTCCTCCACTTTATATACACTGCAACTAACATTAACTGGTGTCCTCCACTTTATACACACTGTAACCGATATTGACTATTGTCCTCCACTTTATACAAACTGTAACTAACATTGACTGATGTCCTCAACTTTATACACACTGTAACTGACATTGACTGGTGTCCTCCACTTTATACACGCTGTAATTAATGTAAACTGGTGTCCCCCACTTTATACACACTGTAACTAATATTGACTTATGTCCTCCACATTGTACACACTGTAAGTAACATTGACGAGTGTCCTCCACTTTGGACACACTACAATTATCATTGACTCTCGTCCTCCACTTTGTACACACTGTAACTGACACTGACTGGTGTCCAGTATTTATTACACACTGTAACAAACATTGACTCGTGTCCTCTACTTACTACAAACTGAAACTAACATTGACTGGTGTCCTCTACTGACTATACACTGTAACTAACATTGGCTGCGTTTACATGCATACCATACGTATTCCTGTATTAATCGGAATATATACGAACATTCTGTTTGTGTACCTGTCATGTAAATGCATGCCATAACCCAATTAAGGTCATTTCTGATTAAAAGTTTCAGAATAAAACCCCTGGCATATTCCTGTTTTAATCGGAATATTGGCTCATGTATACACCTTAATCGGAATATTCCCTGAACAGAATATTCTACTGTGTCTGCACCTGTTCAATTTGCAAGGAATTAGCATTTTTGGAGCGAAGAGCAGATGACTGTGTCCATTCAGATAATGAAAGCATGAATATATTGGAATATATCGATGGGCGAAAGCACCGTGACAATATCTTCAAGGTGTTCGAAAAGTGGAGAGAGGCTGGTTTGTGTTGACTGCCAAGTGCCAACCAAATTCAGCATCGCTGGAAAACTCTGAAGGCGGCATATTTCAAAGCAAAAAAAAATAAAGACAGTGGCTATTTTTACGCCAGTCGTAATCTTACTCCAATTAGCTATTCTTGCGAGCTTCCGTATGTTCTTGCACAATGTAGGAAATCAGGACTTGGACCCATAGACTGATTTATACAGTCTATGTTTATACAACGGCATTAACTATAAAGTATCATCTGGCGTTATCTTGCGAGACGGCTGTAACATTACTTATGTTGTCTAGCTAGTTGCTTAATTTAGCAAACAGGTAGAGTGTGATTTTAGGTTCAACGTTTGATCACTAATATTTGGGGAACTGACAGGTCTTCACTCTCCACAATCAATAGTCAGTAGTGATTCGTGTCGTGTAGAAGAGCTGATAGCTGCACGAAGTTCATCCTTGCAAGAAATTCTTGAGTACAAGTTGGCTAATGAGTTAAATGGCAAGCTGGCTAAGTTAGCTGGCTAATAACTAACCCTACTTTACTTGAGTAGAGGACATCCTGACTGTAAATTAAAGTCAATAAGCTGGCCAGCCGGTCTAGTAATGATAACCACAAGGAACGCAGCAAAAGCGGCTTTCAACCCAGTTGAGTAGCAGTTTTTTTCCTGAGGCTGAATTTCTTATTGTGCATGTGGATACGGAAGTTCATAACAATAGCAAATTACAGTTAGTTCATGACTGGCGTAAAAATAGCCACTGCCAAAAACAAAACAATACCAGCGGCCCTGATCTAGCCAGTTTCATTTATTTTGCGGTCAGGGATGAAATTTTGAGGCAGAGACCGCTGGTGATGGCAATGGCCAAGAGAGTGGAGTCGATGTCGGCTTTAAAGCTCTAACTGAAGGCAACCGAGGCATGACAATTACTTTTGAGTGTTATATTTGCTGAAAACCTGATGATGAGATTGGACCTAAGTGGTGGATATGCAAATAAACGGAATATTCCCATCGCTCAGCACATGTAAACAGCTTATTCGGAATACTACCTAAACCCGAATATGGACCTTAAGGCCCAGTCACACAGCCGATCACGCACGAATCACTCACAAATCACGCACAGATTGGGTTTGTGCGTGCTTGTGCGTTGAGAAATTGACCAATTTTTCGGGGTGTCGGGGGTAGAAATCTCGGACGAATCACGCATGAATCGCGCATGAACCACGCATGTATCACTTACAATCACTGACATATCGCGCACGTCGACGCATAATAGCAAACACGGTGCAGTATTCCACGAACATTCGACGCACGCCCGATGCATGAATCACCTGCGGAGCACGTCCAAACACGAACGCTTCACGTACATTCCACGTACAAGCACTTTCGTTCCACGCATGTCGACGCATGCCCCACGGATGAATCACTGACGGATCACGCACGAAAAACGCACCTTCGGCGTCACTATCGCTTCGGTTCAGCGCATATAAAAAGCGGTGAACGACGGGAGTTCCTTAGTACCTTTCGCCAATCAAGAACACTTCAAGAGATGCCACCCAGGAAAGCTCGCTTGCCCTCAAAGACAAGGGTGCAGAAGAAGAAAGCTGCTGAAGAAGAAGTCCATGTAGATCCACCAGAAGCTGCTGCTGCTGAAAAACCTACTGCTGGTGCTGCTGCTAGGAGGTCCCGTAGGTCTGGAATGGCAAAAGTGCCCGAAATGGCTGCTTTTATATGCCAAAATACATATGTGAGTTGTCAGTGGTTCGTCAGTGGAACATCAGTGAATCATCAGTTTTCTGTCAGTCAGTCGTGCGTCGGAAATGCGTCACTCGTCAGTGGATGTGCGTCGTTATGCGTTTTCCGTCAGTGATATGTCAGTTATTCGTCAGTTTTATAATTGATTGTCAGTGGATGTCAGTGGAATGAACGTGATACGTGCGCGTTTCATGCGTGATATGAACGTGGGGCATCAGTGGACGGACGTGGACGTGCGCGGATTCAAACCAGTTCTGACGCATAAGCACTGACGGCCGACGAGTGTCCCGCGCATAGTTACGCATACTCGACGCATAAACTACGCATGCCGACTCATGAATTACGCACACCAACGCACAGTTGTGCGTCGGAAAATTTTTGAACCGTTCAAAACTCAAAATCATGCACAAACTGCCTTCGACGCACATCCACTTACAATCACTGACAGTCCACGTGCGTTCCACCTACGAATTACGCATACGACGTACGCTCCGCGCAGAAACGAAAATCTGTGCGTAATTCATGCGTAATTGATGCGTTTTCGCTGTGTGACTGGGCCTTTAATCGGAATATGGTGTGCATGTAAACACAGTCTCTGACTGGTGTCCTCCACTTTGTACAGACTTTAAGTGATGCAGACCTTTGCCTTCTTTGGTCTTGGCCTTGCGGATCAGAGGTGGTTGTGGTGGAGGCTCGGGGAAGGCAGCCGCTGCGGAAACCTGTTCGGCGACGGCGGCCGCCGCTGCCGCGGCAACTGCTGCCACAGCAGCAGCAGAACCCTTGAAGGGGTTGTTGGAGCTGAACTCCCGCCATTTTGCCCCAAGGATGGTCATCATCTTTGACATGGGGATTTTGGGGTTTTTCTTAGCGATCATGGGCCTGCATGTCGAGTGGAGTTAGCACATATAGATATGTCACCACGATATGTCACCACAAAGAACATCTGAATCTGATTTTTCATCTAGAGCCTAATACTTTTTTATACTTGAAACCAGTAAAAAGCTGTTGCAAAGATGCTGATCTGGTAGAAATGGCATATATTTGATTGAAATTATTACATTTTATAACTATAAGATCAATGCGCTACAATTTACAACATCAAAATATGTTCTTGATTAGTTGGGATATAGTATTACTTCACATGCATTATCACTGCACATTCCAAAGGTCCCACATGTTTACTGTATGCAGCAGTATAGTGCCCATCTCCCTAAGGTAGGGCCCGTACCTCATGAACTGACTGAAGGCCTTGTAGTTGGTGAGCGTGTGGTAGTCCTCCTCAGTGAACGTGTGATCTACGTCCTCCAGGCCCCAGTCCTGAGCCAGCTGAGCCGAATTCTTCTGTTCCACTGGCTGCAAAAGGGTCAGACACGCAGGCTAACAGCATTCTAACCTTCTGAAGAGTGGAAAGTTCTGGAATATTTTTACAAATATTGTCCTACAACTCTAACTCTACGCCCAGTAGTGGTTGTTACATAAACACCCGAGTGCCCCGGTAAGAAGGTTCTGATCACATATTCAGTCTGCAGGAACACCGACCAATCTTTAAAATTAATGTCGTATTTAAGAAATGAGTTGTTGTGATTCTGCCTTGACTGCTGTGTTCTGTTAATTATTCTGCTTTGTCTGACCATGATTTGTATTGTGATTTGGATTCCATGCCATGTTTTGTTTTTGCCTTGTCTCTGTCTGTTTGGCATATTCCACCATTGCAGTTATATTACGGTCCATGTTTTGTCTCTTGCCATGCATTGCACTTCGTCGCCCCCTGTCTGGTCTTATATCAAATGATCACTCACTGCCCCAGTATTGCGTGCCACACATTCGGGTGATTTCATGGTTTCTGCGATTTCAATCATTCCTTCTAATCTCGTTTACTTCCTTCACCTTGCTTTTCTTACTAACCAGACTAACAATTTTTTTAGTCAAAGATACTAACCCAAACTAACACTGTTTATAGTAATAACTTACTAAAGAGCACTAGGGATTGTATAGCTGCACTTTTGACTAACGAGCTCTCAGCATTCGCCCTATTCTAGTCTCCACCCCTTTGGCTTTACTCAATGCAATCTTCGCTCTTATTAAACTCTGTTCTCCCTCCTTATCTGTGCACGTTAGAACTCCCTAACCGGAGCTGTATGTTTGTCTATAGGTTGTCTTTGTGATCCCTACCCGCGTTTTGGCTTTCGCCAATTTTATGTGTTTAGGAACTTCCTCTTGTTCATTCCCTTGTTAATTAGCCTGATCAAACTCACCTGTTCCCTATCATAGCATGTGACTTCCCCTACGTGTATTTAAGCAGTCATTTCACTTACAGCTCTTGTCAGAACGTTTTCCCTGGTTTGCTTGGGCTGCGATCGTTGATGCTTTGTATTCTTAGTGTTAACCTTCTGACTGGAATGTCCCCGATTCTGATTTTGGCTTTTTCTTTGATACTTCTGTGCCCGTGTACCGTACCTGTTTTGCCTGACCCTGAGTTTTGTCTTTGCTGCCCTGTTCACGAATCGGATTACGTCTACTGGATTTTGGCTTTGGATTCACCTCTGACATTCCTGCGCCTGAGTACCGAACCTGTTTTGCCCGACCCTGAGTTTTGTGTTTGCTGTCCTGTGTATAGTTTGGATTACACCCCTGGGATTCTGATTTTGGATTGTCGACTCTGTACCGTTGCCTTCTGCCCTGTGGGGGTTCACCCCCCCGCTTCAATAAAACTCATTTTTGCTGAATCTTTTTGGTCTTGCATTTGGTTCCAGAACGATACCTCACACAATTCTTCTGTAGCATCTACCAAAGTTTGGGAAGGAAAATTAACATACATTAGATAAAATGCATAACAAATATGGCTGAATAGACTCATCTGAACTTTCTCACCATGGCCGTAATGAACATTTTAGGGGAAGGGTGCGATTAACTATAACTTGGAGATTGGTTGAGTTCCTGACTGATAAAGTTCTCGAACACAACGTTACGTGGCTTTGGGATGAAAAGTCCAGAAATCCAGCCACTGGGAAAGTGGAATCTTTAGTATGTACATTTATTTAAGGAAAAGCAGCCATTTTCTCATACTCTACGTGGATCTTTACGATATGTACTATGTACATTGCAGTGAAAAAGTATATTCCTGATTTCTTATATTTTTGAAAATTTGTCAAAATTAAAAGTTTCAGATCAACGAAGTAACATTTCTATTTGACATAGATAAGTAATGTACAGAATAGGTGCAGTTTTTAACTCACTTGGTCAAACCGACCAAAGGGAGCTTATGTGATCACGTGGCGTTCTCAGCCTCTGCGTAAACTTTGATCTTTTGTATGTACAGATTAAAATTTGTTTGAGGCGTCGAAACTTGACATCAAACTTTCGGCCGTATTTATAATTGCGCTATGTCGTGCTGGAGAGCATTTGAAAGCAGCTAGAATGCTGAAACTTTGTACACACATACTGCTGAGGACCTAAACATTAAAAGCTAAGCTCTTCATTTGCTACAATACTGTTCCCTTGAGCAACCCACTTGTGAGCTAACACAACAGTAAAGCCTGAAATAAACTAGTGTGCTAAAGTGCTCATCACACTGTTTTTACACTGCCCGGCCAAAAAAAAAGTCACCGTTTGGAAATTAATGAACAAATTTTATAATTGGATCATTATTGCAGTTATTAATATGTTTCAGCTGGAAATAATCATTTTTACCCCGACTGATGAAACGCGTCGCAACTCATTTCTTAAAAAATCATGTTGGAAGACACATCCCCTGATGGTGGAAAAGATGTTTCAGTATTTCAGAACAGGCAGGTTATAGGCCTGTATTTAGCAAAGAAAACCATGAATGACAAAAACAAGTATGCGGAATCATTTTCACAAACAAACTTGCCACCACAAAGTCCTGACCTTAAACACATTAAAACTTATTGGGATGTACTCAAGAAAGACTACCGAGTGGTTCAACAATTATGTCGAGAAGACAAGATCTCGGCCAAAAATTATGGCATTTCTGATTGAAAATAAATGTTCTGGCATTACATACGGTTGTCAAAACAATGACAAGACGAATATGCACTGCAATCAAAGCTACAGGGGTTCCAACTAAATATTTGAGTGTGTGACTTTTTTTTTGGCCGGGCAGTGTAAATGATGATCTTAATAATTGACGAAAAAGCTATCCATGTCATGATCCTGCTACTACCTATTTTCTATTTTTATTATTTTTCACTATTATTCAGTATTGTCATTCATCATCCCGGTTTCTGTTATTGCCAGTGCTTATTTACTGCTCCATTGCACCAGCGTTTACCCCTGTCTTGCGATGACTGTGCTTTGTTCATTTTTCCCATTTTTCAATTCTCATTTACCTCCTTTGCTCTGTTTACTAATAGTACTAACGTTTAATGTTTTATCTACTGGTTATTAACTTAAAGGGCATCTAAAGTCAATTCTCAGACGGGACGTTGAACATCCAATGTTTGCAAACAAATCACTTGCTTTTGTTGACATCTCGCATTGTCACATGACCAATTTCATTCATCAACCAATGTTTTGTGTACATGCATCGATAATCGTTCGATTTCGGTTCGTTGGCGCAGATGCGGCTCGCTGATTGGCCAAGAAAAACAATGGGAATCGACTTTAGATGCCCTTTTACTAACCCTTGTACCATATTGTAACCATATTATTAACGGACTAACGAGCACTTGGGATAATGTAGAAGTGGCACCACTACTAATAATTACAAACATAATCTCAGCACTCGCTCTGCTCAAGTCTCCGCCCCTTGCTTTGCTTTCCCTATTTCATTCTGTTTCCGCGAAATCTCTTGCACGTGCTATATTACTATCCTGCACTCTTTTATCTGCGCATGTAGAACTCCTTAACCGGAGCCGTTCGTTTGTCATAGGTTGTCTATGTGTACTCCCTATGTGTACCCAGTCCGCATCTTGGCTTTTGCCAATCATTGTATTATGGCTCCCTGGTGCGCTGACATTCACTGTTCATTATCTGTCACTCCCCTCATCTGTTCCTTGAAGCATGTGACTTCCCTTCAGTTTATTTAAGCCCTGCATTTCTGTTTCTACTCTGTCAGAACGTTGATAATTTCTTCTGTGCCGAGAGACCTGTAAGCCAGTTGATCTGTAAGATTTGAGACACCCTTTGCCTCACTACCGATTTTCTGCCTGTGCCCGTTTTTGGATTTGTTGTATTTTTTCCAGTTCTGACCCCACCTGTCTGACTACGATTCCTGATTTTTGCAGCCCTGGTTTGTGGACTTTTGCTTATGGTACATCAACCCTGCTTTTGCCTTTTGTTTATGACTGTTTCCCAACTGATTCACTGTTACCAAACTCTGCCTGTCTTACTACCCTGATCCCTGGATTTCGTTTTTTGGCACTGAATAAAGAACTTCGGTTTTTTTTTCCAACACTCGCTTGCTACTGGTTCCTGTACTGATTTATTACAATGCAACCCTACATAGCCCTGAGTAAAAGTATAACTGCCCCCTCAGGTACTGAATTAACAAATTAAACTAATTAAAAAAATTCAATTCTGTGACGGTGCGTACAGGAACCACACGCAAAAGAGGGAAATCCAAAAAAATGTATGCCTATAATGAGTTCCAAGTCAAAGCCAAAAATCACAAGAATTGCCAAGCCACAATACGAAATCCAAAAACAGTGTTGACTAGACAGGCAGGGGTCAGAACCAGGAAGACAGATGAGCAAAAGTACATAGAAGGTAGGCAAAAAGTCGTAGTCGATGAACAAAGCCAAGGGTCATGCACAGGGCTTCCAAACACAGAAATCGTGGTCATACAAAAAGAGGTCAAAATCCAAAAAGACAAAACAATACAAGAGGGGCAATGGCAAGAATCGAAGTCAGACAAACTAGTAGAAGAAAAACAATACTCAATGGCATACATAGCACTCTGCACAAAGAAATATTGATCAACGTTCTGACAAAGTCAGAACTGCAGTGAGGACTCTAAAATAGATGGGAGGGAAGTCACATGTTATGCTGGGAACAGGTGAGCTGGATCAGACTAATTACAATGGGAGAATCACATGAGGGAAACCCTAACCACGAAAATTGGCGAACCCAAGACACGGCCGGGAATCACACAAATAGCCTATGACATTTAAACCGTTTTAAGTGCTCAGATAACGAGGGCAGGAAAGTAATTAAGCATGTGCGAGAGATCTCGCAGAAACGCGGGGGGAGACAGGTAAAGCTGAGCAAGAGGCGGAGACTAGAACAGGGCGATTGCTGAGAGGGGATTAGTAATAATTAGTAGCGGTGCAACTTTACAGATTTAACTTGAGACGTTACTATGTTAGTAATCTATATACATGGATTAGTAGTGTTAGTAAACTATGATACCAGATTCAAATGTTAGTTTTTTTTGTTTTTTTTTTAATTTGGCATCTCCAATCCCACCCGAATCTGGAATGCCCAATTGGTGTACTATGTACAAAGCTTGCTCGTATGCGACCCCTTGCTGCCAACTCAGGATAGTGAGGACAGTTCACGGCTCTCCTCCGAAGCACGTGCTTGTCAACCACTGATTCTTATTCACTCATTGGTTGAATCCTCGCAAGATCAGAACGAGGGCGGAGGATACCCGGACATGAACAAACCCAGAGTCTTCCTAACGAGCACCCGTCTGGCTAATAGGAGTCGCTGGAGCAACGAACAAAGCTATTAATGTATCCCCAAATCCGGCAGTCCCTTCCCAATTTGGAACCCTGTAGCGCGATGGCCAATTGTGCGCTACTCTGAAAAAGCTGCCGACCCCTGCCGGTGGGTACGCCGGGGCTCGAACCCGCGACGTGATAGTCACCTCTGCAGCGCAGTGCCTTAACAGAGTGAGCTATCCGGCAGCTCACAAATGTTAGTTTTGTTGGTAATCAGAACAGTCAGACAAAGAAGTAAACGAAACTAGACGCCGTCCAGTCGGTCGCCCGCGACCGCAACTGGTGTCCCACGGGTGCGCAGCTGTTGTTTTTCCGATTTGGCCGAAATTCAAGAGCAACCTACCTCAGGACCAGATATGTGTGTATGAAAAGTTTCGTAATGATATCTTCATAAATGTTCATAAAAAGTGTGTGACGTCGTTTGGTACGGCGCACGATAACAATCACGATAACGATCACGGCGCACAGGAATTGTCGAGACGAAGTCACAGTACAGGGCATAGTACAGCAACGATGTGTGATTTTTTTCAAAATTTTATGACATTGCAACAGGCTGTGGTGAAAGCGAAAGTCCCATTTTGTCGTATTTAGGCGGCGCTAGAGAGCCATTTTGTGTGTTTGGTGGAAAATTTTGAGAAAGTAAATATCTTTGAAGCCACAAGGAATTAACTGCAAAATTTTGTTTGTTTTTGAGCATGTTTAAGGGGTCATATTTAGGTTGGAATTTGCGTACGCATGGAAAAAAGGCAGTGGAAGTGGGTGGGAACACCATCTTTGACGCCTCATAAAACCCAAACCATTCGACTTTTGATGAAGTTGTACAGTGGTTTTCATCGGCAGTGTGTGTTTTGTCATCTATTAGCATTTGGGATCGATACGATGAACGCCCTTAAAGGAGTTTGCGTTTGTGCGAGGGCAAATTTAGGTCAAATTTAGGGGAAAAAAAGGAAATTTTGATATGCAAATTGCAGACTTCCTGTGCGATTTAGGTAATGGGTGTCGATTGTTCATTTTTAAGCCTTGATGAGATGAACAATATAGTGTTGGTTACATCTCTCTATGACTTTCCTACCGGTCGTGGTGGCCGTGTAAGTGCCAATATAATGTTTCTTGGTGGCGCTAGAGAGCCATTTTGTGACCTGTGGGGATAATTGTTTAATTTTATCAAATTAACCATCATGGTTGTCACACATGTGCAATCTGAAACCTCTGAGTTGAGTACTTTAGAAGATATGAAGGAATGTCGAAGTTTTTGGAGACGAATTTAGGGGAAAAAGGACATTTTGACATGCATATTGCGGACTTCTTGTTCGATTTAGGTCATGGGTGTCGATTTTTCATTCTTAGGCCTTGATTACATGAACAATATAGTCTTGGTTCCATCTCTATATGACTTTCCTACCGGTCGTGGTGGCCGTGTAAGTGCCAATATAATGTTTCTTGGTGGCGCTAGAGAGCCTTTCTGGTTTGGCCGAAATTCAATAGCAACCTACCTCGGGACCAGATATGTGTGTATGAAAAGTTTCGTAATGATGAGAAACAAAGTTGTTGACCTCGATCAGTCTGAATAGGGTTACGAAGCCATTTCTAAGGCCCGTATTCAGAAACGACACTCACACTCACCCTCCACTCACCATATAGTGAGTACGACTGAAATGTAACTGGAGTGTGAGAAAGTGATCGACCTACCAGTCCCACTCCTCCCAAGTTGCTGTTCACAAGCGTCACTCGAGCATAACTGACAGTAGTGGGAACTGGGTACCAAAGACGATGCGTCGGCTGCTGCGAAGGGACGCTCAATCCTCACCCTTCAGTGCTGAATAACCTAAACCTGACGCAGTTTACTTTTCTTGATTAGAAAGTTTCTCACACTAATTGGTAAAACGACAATCAAATTTATTTTTATAGCGTCGTCATACGTTGCTTCACAAAATTGGGGCGCTTCTTTCGCACATAAATGACGACATAAAATATCAGCATGTCTTCATAAATTCTGTGGTCGAGTGGCTCGCGAATGGCGCAGGACAGCCCACGAGGCTCACTAAGCAACAAGCTGTGCAACAAACGTGCAAGACATTTCCTTCTACACTCAGCAAAGAAGAATGTAGAAAAGAACGGATTCTCGTGACTTAAAGCTCAATGAGCCTCGCCGACCAATCCACACGCGCCCCACGACCCAGCTGAGTGCAGAATTTTCCAACCCATCAGTAAAGAAAAGCATGAGAAATCCGAACGCGTGAGAGTTGACAGATATGCGTCATTAATGAAAACTGGCCACATCTGAAAATTACGGAAGCCCTGAACCGCACCGTGAAAAAAAAAATTTTTGTGGTGAAGTAAAAGTGTAATTTTTTTCCTTTTGTTATTTTGCGATATTATCTCGTTATTTCGAGATATTATCTCGTTATTTCGAGATAATATCTCGTTATTACGAGATATTATCTCGTTATTTCGAGATAAGATCTCGTTATTTCGAGATATTATCTCGTTATTTCGAGATAATATCTCGTTATTACGATATATTATCTCGTTATTTCGAGATAACATTACGCCCTGTCTGGGCTTGAATCAATATAATCGCCCATTTTTCCGAGGATGCATCGGCTGGTAACTTGTGTGAACATGACAGCAGGCATATCACAGAATTCCTTTCGGCATCTAAGCGGGAGCGGGACGCTCCTGAGAGAGAAGGGCAGGGTTACGTTTCCCAAAAGCATAGATGCCAACTAAACAAGTTACACTAACATGGCAATATTCCCCGCCGCCTCAATTTTTTGTGTCCGTAGGGACGGACGGACGGAGCTCAATGCTATATCCCCCGCTTCGCGCTAATCGGGGGATACTTAGCAATGTACATAGTTCGTCCATTCACAGTCAGTGACTGCGTTTACGCACCATATTCCTGTATTTGATTGCGTACCTGTCATGTAAACGAGTTCAATAACCCGATTAAGGTCATTTTCCGATTCGAAATATTCCGAATAAGACCCCTGGCATATGCCTGTTTTAATCGGAATATTGGCTCATGTATACACCTTAATCAGAATATGCCCTCGAACTGAATATTCAACCACGTCTGCGCCTGTTCACTTCGCAAGGAATTAGTATTTTTGGAGCAAAGAGGAGACGACTGTATGCATAATGAAAGACATGAATATATTGTAATATATCGATGGGCGAAAGCACCGTAACAACGATATAATTATGGTGGGCGAAAAGTGGAGAGAGACTGGTTTTGTGTTGACTGACTAGCGCCAACCCGATTCAGCATCGCTGGAAAACTCTGAAGGCAGCATATTCCAAAGCGAAAAAATAAAGGCAATGACTTTTTTTACGCCAGTCGTAATCTTGCTCCAATTACCCATTCTTAAGATCTTCCGTATGTTCATGCACAATGTAGGAAATCCGGACTTGGAGCCATAGACTGATTTATACAGTCTGCTTATACAACGGCATTAAGGATAACGCACAATTAATGCATCTTGTATGTTACCATGTATCTTAAAAGAATGAAACAACACCAGCATTACGTTTTAACAAGTTTAATAATACATGTATGAATATTTAGGTAACAGAATTATGTATAATTAACATGAATTAAGCTGCTTTCACACCGGACGCGAAACGAATTTTTCGCAAGACAGGTTACATTCAAATTCAATGCAAAGACGCAAAAACGCGTGGATTCGCGTCTTTGCATTGACTTTTGAAAGTGATCTGTCGTACGAAAAATTCATTCGAGTCCAGTGTGAAAGTGGCTTTATTGTAAACATTCACAACGATATTTTTGAGTAAAGAAATACAGATTCAGAGCGACAAAAACAATTAAAAACATCTATTTTGATTAATACACATTCGGATTCAACATTTATAGCCTAACAACATAACCATATGGAATATCTTATTTATTATGAAATAATTAATCGGAACAATGACACGGATTAGAAAACAATAGGAAGGTGCTGAACTTTTTTTTCTGATTACCTTTTTATTTACGCAATGTCCATGTGTCCGAAAGTCGGACAGGGTTTTAATATAACTCAGTGTCCGACAGTCGGATAGTTTCAATATAACTCCGTGTCCGACAGTCGATTATTGTTTTTAATCTCTTAAAATCTGCTGAATCTTTTAGATATTAAACGTGAGTTTTTTGATCAGAGGGCTCATTTCTTCAAGATGTGTACAGAAAATTTCAATCAAAAACAATCAGAACATCCAATGTGCTCTGCAATCAATTTATATGGGCAATTTTTATAAATACAATTCCGTACAATGCCTCTCGGATATTAGGCATAAATGCAAAATACTCCGTGTCCTACAGCCTAAAAAAAGAGGACGATTAGAACAGATTGATAACGAAATAAAGAATAAAAAACATTTTTACAACAAACAGAACTACCAATGAACACTGCAATTTATTTATTTGCGGGCCATCTTGTTTGGGTGTTCTGTTTGTTGGTGATATATTTTTATTCTTTATTTCGTTATAAATCTGCTCTCATATCAATACTTTTACCTTCTGTTGTCTACCAGGCATGGAGTATTTTGCATTTCGCGTCCGACAGTCTTGATCGTGCATGCAATATTTAATTCACACTGTCAATGGTCATGGAATTGATTTGCTCAATGACAACAAGTACTATTTTATCTCTGGTGTGGAAATGAAGTGTGAATCTGTTTGATCGATCTAATTTTCAAAAGAGAGACCGAATAAAAACTGTTGTCTATCTTCAACGAAAGAAAACAGACGAATAAAAAGATCAAGAAAAGTGGATAGATATCAATTTGCATTTTGTGAAGGTCGAACACAAACATGGCCAAGTTTCTATGTCCAATGATTGCTGGAATACTCGAAAAATTAAAACTCTTATAACTTTCGGACACGGAGTATTTTAGGATCCCTGTCCGTCAGACGCTAAATTCGTCATAAATGCACTAAGTCCCGCGCCAATGTCGACCCACTTTATTTAGCAGAGCTAAAACAGACACATTGATTGAAATTCTCGGTACTCATCTTGAAGAAATGAGCCCTCTGATCAAAAAATTCACGTTTAATATTTAAAAGATTCAGCAGATTTTAAGAGATTAAAAACAATAATCAACTGTCTGACACGGAGTTATATTGAAACTATCCGACTGTCGGACACGGAGTTATATTAAAACCCTGTCCGACTTTCGGACACATGGACATTGCGTAAATAAAAAGGTAATCAGAAAAAAAAGTTCAGCACCTTCCTATTGTTTTCTAATCCGTGTCATTGTTCCGATTAATTATTTCATAATAAATAAGATATTCCATATGGTTATGTTCTTAGGCTATAAATGTTGAATCCGAATGTGTATTAATCAAAATAGATGTTTTTAATTGTTTTTGTCGCTCTGAATCTGTATTTCTTTACTCAAAAATATCGTTGTGAATGTTTACAATAAAACCACTTTCACACTGGACTCGAATGAATTTTTCGTACGACAGATCACTTTCAAAAGTCAATGCAAAGACGCGAATCCACGCGTATTTGCGTCTTTGCATTGAATTTGAATGTAACCTGTCTTGCGAAAAATTCGTTTCGCGTCCGGTGTGAAAGCAGCTTAATTCATGTTAATTATACATAATTCTATTACCTAAATATTCATACATGTATTATTAAACTTGTTAAAACGTAATGCTGGTGTTGTTTCATTCTTTTAAGATACATGGTAACATACAAGATGCATTAATTGTGCTTTATCCTTAATGCCGTTGTATAAGCAGACTGTATAAATCAGTCTATGGCTCCAAGTCCGGATTTCCTACATTGTGCATGAACATACGGAAGATCTTAAGAATGGGTAATTGGAGCAAGATTAGACTGGCGTAAAAAAAAAGTCATTGCCTTTATTTTTTCGCTTTGGAATATGCTGCCTTCAGAGTTTTCCAGCGATGCTGAATCGGGTTGGCGCTAGTCAGTCAACACAAAACCAGTCTCTCTCCACTTTTCGCCCACCATAATTTTATCGTTGTTACGGTGCTTTCGCCCATCGATATATTACAATATATTCATGTCTTTCATTATGCATACAGTCGTCTCCTCTTTGCTCCAAAAATACTAATTCCTTGCGAAGTGAACAGGCGCAGACGTGGTTGAATATTCAGTTCGAGGGCATATTCTGATTAAGGTGTATACATGAGCCAATATTCCGATTAAAACAGGCATATGCCAGGGGTCTTATTCGGAATATTTCGAATCGGAAAATGACCTTAATCGGGTTATTGAACTCGTTTACATGACAGGTACGCAATCAAATACAGGAACATGGTGCGTAAACGCAGTCACTGACTGTGAATGGACGAACTATGTACATTTAAGTATCCCCCGATTAGCGCGAAGCGGGGGATATAGCATTGAGCTCCGTCCGTCCGTCCCTACGGACACAAAAAATTGAGGCGGCGGGGAATATTGCCATGTTAGTGTAACTTGTTTAGTTGGCATCTATGCTTTTGGGAAACGTAACCCTGCCCTTCTCTCTCAGGAGCGTCCCGCTCCCGCTTAGATGCCGAAAGGAATTCTGTGATATGCCTGCTGTCATGTTCACACAAGTTACCTGCCGATGCATCCTCGGAAAAATGGGCGATTATATTGATTCAAGCCCAGACAGGGCGTAATGTTATCTCGAAATAACGAGATAATATCTCGTAATAACGAGATATTATCTCGAAATAACGAGATAATATCTCGAAATAACGAGATAATATCTCGTAATAACGAGATCTTATCTCGAAATAACGAGATCTTATCTCGAAATAACGAGATAATATCTCGTAATAACGAGATATTATCTCGAAATAACGAGATAATATCGCAAAATAACAAAAGGAAAAAAATTACACTTTTACTTTTACCACAAAAATTTTTTTTTCACAGTGCGGTTCAGGGCTTCCGTAGAAAATGATGAGAGTTCTCTGAGTTTTTGCAATGATAATTTAAATGAATTGAAAACAGGGCGATAGCCTAATTATCAATGCTCATTCCAACTTAACAAGTAGAACTGGCGGTACATGATAATCCTTTGGATTTTTGTAATTCAATTTAATAAAATTTTAATAAATGATTGGATATGACCTTTTTTCAATCATTATCTTTAAGGAATGGTTTTGAGCTTCCCCTATTGCCAGTTCACCAGTAGCCACTGGTGGGTACACAAATGCTAACCTCGAGTTCACCACAGTGCTGTTCGTAAACACTGAAACCAGGTGGTCAGTTAGTAAGTTACCGGCATTATTATCATCATTAGAGTTAAAATTTGCATAGTTGCGATTGCGTCGCGCACGTGGCTGTAAATGATCCAGAGTTTCTAATGTTTGTAACCACCTGGAAGCCATGACAACAAAATACCGGCGCAAGTTAGTGCGGCTCAAGGGAGGTGTTCCCTGCACTCAACCTTCACTCAGAAAGAGACGCTATTTTCAGTGTGAGAGAGGTCTCTGAAAGCAAAGGAGTGTTAAGGCAACCTCTGACTCATTTTGTATAATCTGACACTAACTAAGTTTTATTACTCACTAGCACTCAATTAGTGTGAGTGTCGAATACGGGCCTAAGGCTCTGGGACTCCAGCAAACCTCAGCAACAGCCTTTACCAACAAACTGGAAGAAGAGTGAACCTTCCCAGGAGCGGCCAGCCTATTTTCCCCTAGAACGTACTGACAACTCATCCAGGAGGCCACAAAAGAACCCAAACTAACATCTAAAGAACTGCAGGCCTCACTTGCCTCCATAAAGTCAGTGATCATGATTCAACAATAAGAAGCAGACACTACAGAAATGGCATCCATGGGAGTGTTCCAAGGCGAAAACCACTGCTGACCAAAAAGAACATAAACAGCTAAAAACACTGTGATGATCCCCAAGAAGAATATTTTGAGTACTGATGAGTTAAAAGTGGAACTTTTTGGAAGAAATGCGTCCCTTTATACTTGGCTAAAAGCTAATACAGCATTCCACCAAAAGCACAACACACCAACAGTCAAACACAGTGGTGGTGTAACTGGGTCTGCCTGTCTGCCACAGGACCTGGGTGACTTGCCATAATTGATGGAACCATATATTGCGCTCTCGAAATGCAAATCCTGATGGAGAATATCTGACTATTACAAAACCCAAAACCAGTGAAGTTGGCACGTTGTGTAAATCGTAAATAAAAACAGAATACAATGATTTGCAAATTCTTTTCAACCTATATTCAATTGAATACACTGCAAAGACAAGTTATTTAATGTTCGAACAGGTAAACTTTGTAATTTTTTGCAAATATTAGCTCATTTGGAATTTGATGCCTGCAACATGTTTCAAAAAAGCTGGCACAAGTGGCAAAAAAGACTGAGAGAGTTGAGGAATGCTCATCAAACAATTATTTGGAACATCCCACAGGTGAACGGGCTAATTGGGAACAGGTGGGTGCCATGATTTGGTATAAAAGCAGCTTCCCTGAAATGCTCAGTCATTCACAAACAAGGATGGGGCGAGGGTCACCACTTGGTGAACAAATGCATGAGCTGATTGTCGAACAGTTTAAAAACAACATTCCTCAACGAGCTATTGCAAGAAATTTAGGGATTTCATCATCTATGGTCCGTAATATCGTCAAAAGGTTCAGAGAATCTGGAGAAATCACTGCACGTAAGCGACAAGGCCAAAAACTAACATTGAATGCCCATGACCTTTGATCTCTCAGGCGGTACTGCATCAAAATCGACATCAGTATGTAAAGGACATCACCACATGGGCTCAGGAACACTTCAGAAAACCACTGTCAGTAACTACAGTTCGTCGCTACATCTGCAAGTGCAAGTTAAAACTCTACAATGCAAAGCCATAGCCGTTTATCAACAGCACCCAGAAACGCCGCCGGCTTCGCTGGGCCCAAGCTCATCTAAGATGGACTGATGTAAAGTGGAAAAGTGTTCTGTGGTCTGACGAGTCCACATTTCAAATTGTTTTTGGAAACTGTGGACGTCGTGTCCTCTGGACCAAAGAGGAAAAGAACCATCCAGACTGTTATCGGCGCAAAGTTCAAAAGCCAGCATCTGTGATGGTATACGGGTGTATTAGTGCCCAAGGCATGGGCAACTTACACATATGTGAAGGAAGGCACCATTAATGCAGAAAGGTACATACAGGTTTTGGGGCAACATATGTTGCCATCCAAGCAACGTCTTTTTCATGGACGCCCCTGCTTATTTCATCAAGACAATGCCAAGCCACATTCGGCACGGGTTACAACAGCATGGCTCCGTAGTAAAAGAGTGCGGGTACTAGACTGGCCTGCCTGTAGTCCAGACCTGTCTCCCATTGAAAATGTGTGGCGCATTATGAAGTGTAAAATACAACAACGGAGACCCCGTACTGTTGAACAACTTAAGCTGTACATGAAGCAAGAATGGGAAAGAGTTCCACCTGAAAAGCTTCAAAAATTGGTCTCCTCAGTTCCCAAACTTTTACTGAGTGTCGTTAAAAGGAAAGGTGATGTAACACAGTGGTAAAAAGGCCCCTGTGCCAACAATTTTTGCAATGTGTTGCTGCCTTTAAATTCTAAGTTAATGATTATTTGCAAAAAAAAAAAAAAAGTTTCTCAGTTCGAACATTAAACATCTTGTCTTTGCAGTGTATTCAATTGAATATAAGTTGAAAAGGATTTGCAAATCATTGTATTCGTTTTTATCTACGATTTTCATAACGTGCCAACTTCACTGGTTTTGGGTGTAGTTTGTAACCTAAAGCTTGAGAACAGTGGGATTATACAGGAGGTCCGTGTTGGTGCCAGAACTGGAATTTGGGGGCACAGCCACCTCCGTTAATAACAACAATCAGTTTTGGCCAGCTCTCAATCATTTTCCTTTACTGACAGGTTTTCCAATCATAGTAAAAATCCATTGGCAATTGAAAACACGGCTTCTCTCCCCATGCAATCCAACAGCCATGAAATAATGGGCTGAATTCAGTACAGAAAAATAATTTACTCATAAACAGGCCCATGCCTTACAAAAAACAAGCTGCTCTGGAACATCTGAGCTACTTTACCGACACATCTGGAGATCTAACCAGCGCTTAATCATGATCGTTTAAATTGTTGAAATAAAATAAAAGACCATTTCAAATGCCTCTGTGCACGTTTTAATAACGCTGATTTAATTGCACCAAAGTGCGCATCCAAATCAAAGATAGTTGCCTTATTTTAACGGGGAGAATGAGCAACGCCTGGTGGTGTAGAGTGTTTTTGGAGTGAATGTATTAATTTAGAAAATTACTGAGAACAAGTCAGGACTGATGATTGTTTTAAAGGGATGTTCTGTGCCCCCCCCCCCAAATTCCAGTTCTGGTGCCGACGCTGCAGCAGGACAATGATCCAAAACAAGTATTTGACACTAACGTGTCTTTGTCCCCCGCCAAAAAATGTGAAATCGTGTCAAAATGAACAATTTCTCGGTGTGACCTTGAGAATGGCGCGAAGGTCACCGAAATGGACTGGCGCCGGGGTATCACCCAAATACATGATGACATTAGATTTGAAGAAAATCCGTGGATTCGTTGTTGAGATATCTCGCTGACAACACTATCAGAGTGAAAATCCACAATCTCTCGGTGTGACCTTGAGAATGGCGTGAAGGCCACCAAAATCGACTGGCGCCGGGGTATCACGACTACATGTTGACAAAAGATTTTAAGTAAATCCGCCGATTCATTCTAGAGATGTGTTGCTGACAAGGCTATCAGTGTGAAAATCCACAGTCTCTCGGTGTGACCTTGAGAATGGCGCGAAGGTCACCGAAATCAGCTGGCCCCGGGGTATCACCCCAATACATGTTAAGATAAAATTTGAAGTAAATCCGTCAATTCGTTCTTGAGATATTTCTCTGACAAGGCTATCAGTGTGAAAATCCACAATCTCTCGGTGTAACCTTGAGAATGGTGCGAAGGTCACCGAAATTGACTGGCGCCGGGGTATCACCCTAATACATGTTGACATGAAATTTGAAGTAAATCCATCTATTTGTTCTTGAGATATCTCGCTGATAAGGTTATCAGTGTGAAAATCCACAGTCTCTCGGTGTGACCTTGAGAATGGCGTGAAGGTCACCGAAATCGACTGGCGCTGGGGTATCACCCCAATACATGTTGACATAAGATTTGAAGTAAATCCGTCGATTCGTTCTTGAGATATGTCGCTGACAAGCGTATCAGTCTGAAAATCCACAGTCTCTCGGTGTGACCTTGAGAATGGCGCGAAGGTCACCGAAATCGACTGGCGCCGGGGTATCACCCCAATACATGTTGACATGAAATTTGAAGGAAATCCATCAATTTGTTCTTGAGATATTTCGCTGACAAGGCTATCAGTGTGAAAATCCACAATCTCTGGGTGTGACCTTGAGAATGGCGCAAAGGTCACCGAAATCGACTGGCGCAGGGGTATCACCCTAATACATGTTGACATGAAATTTGAAGAAAATCCGTCAATTAATTCTTGAGATATCTCGCTGACAAGGATTCAGGACGTATGGACGGACGTAGGGACGGTCTTGAATACTATGTCCAGCCGCTTCGCACGTTCCATGCGGCGGGGGACAACAATCATGCGAGTCCACATCTGAATGGCTCAAAAAAAGAAAAGGAAAATGAAGGTTTTGCAGTGGCTAGTCAAAGTCCGGAAAGGGAGCCATCTGATATGCTCAATCTTAAACAGTCAGTTCATGCACACAAACCCTCCTATATGGCTGAATTTAAAAAATTTTGCAAGGAACAATGGGCCAAAATTCACTACAGCAATGTAAAAGACTCATTACCAATTACTGCAAATGTTTGATTGCAGTTGTTGCTGCCAAGGGTGGCATAACCAGTTATAAGGTTAACATGGGCAATTATTTTTTACATGGGTGATATGGAAGGTTTTGAATAACTCATACCTGCAAAAATGATCATTTAAAACCTGCCTTTAGAGTTCAATCACAATATCTTTGTCTCATATTAAAATTATTTGGGTGGTCTAAAACAATAAAATATGACAAGCACGTGAAAACAAGGAATTGGGAGAGGGACAAATACATTTTTACAGCACTGTACCCTCAAGCTCCATAAAAAAGATAGATTAAAGGGAAAAGATCACTTAAGGTCCCATGGACTTCACACTGACAGCAGCCAAAACAAACAATGAAACTAAAGGGTGTTGTGATTCTGCATTCTGCATGTCATGTTAAAGTTCTGTGCCTAGCCTAGCCATGTTTAGGATTTCTGTGTTTAGTGACCACTGCCTGCCCTTTGACTATTCTTAGGATTGTGTATTGTGTTCCTGGTATTTAGATTTCTTGTTATTATTTTTCATGTTTAGATCATTCAGCTTTCCATGCCATGTTTTCATTTCCATGCTTTGCACTTTGTCTCCCCTGTCTTGTCATGTGTGTATCTTTGCTCACGGTCCCTTGTCTTGCGTGCCACTCATTCGGGTGATTTATTGGTTTCTGGGTTACAATCTTCTTTCATTCTCTCGTGTTCTTCCTTCCTCTCTCTTTCACTGTCTTACTGACACATACAAACAGTTTATTGTTTTTGCTAATTACTAACCACACTAATCTTGAATATTTTTACTAACTTTCTAACATGCACTCGGGATTGTATAGCTGCACATGCTAATTGAATAACGATCTCTCAGCAGTCGCTCAATTCTAATCTCCGCCTCCTTGCCTATCCCTAATTATCTCTGTTGCAAGTTTCTGTGGATTTCCACTTATACTTTGTGCTTTCCTTTTCTTTTATCTTGGCACTTTAGTACTCCTTAACCGGAGCTGTTGTTTTGTACTTAGGTTTGTCTTGTGATCCCAGTCTGCATTTTGGCTACAGCCAAATTCATGTAATTAGTTTATTCCTCATGTGTCTCTCCCTGACCATTGTTACCATTGATTGCACCTGTTCTACCTGGTCATGTGTTTACCCCGGATGTGTATATAAGATGTCTGTTTGGTTCACTCTCTTGTCAGATCGTTCTCCCTAGTTTTCTTGTGCCACGTTTCTCGCCTCGATTTCTCAGCGTTTATCTTTCTGACTGGATTGCCTGACTTTTGATTTTTGCCTCTGTGTTTTTGGATTACTGTTGCATCTGTGTGTTTTGACCATTTTTCTGCCCGACTACGATATCTGTTTGCTGCCCTGGTAACGATTTGGATTACGTCCTGAGGATTCTGGCTTGTCTCTCTGATAGTACTATTCCTGTGTACCAGACCCATTTCTGTCCTACGATTACTGTGATTGCTGCCCTGGTTTTTGATACTATTTTTGCCCAACTGGATTTTGACTTTTGGATTGTGCACTCTGTACTTTTGCCTTCTGCCCTGCGGGGGTCCTCCCCTTTATTACTAAAACAAGCTCTACTGCATTTCCTGGTTCTCGCGACTGGTTCCTGATCGCACCTTTACAAAGGGGACAATAATAAACTAATGAGGATGACTATTCAAACAGTATCCCTGCGATCAGTTTGCGGCTCAACTGAACCTGGACCTTGTGTGTTTTTTGACACCGGAATTGTGTAGAATTCAAGATATATACTCAGTCCATATGAAAATGCACCACTCACGAAATCTGGAATAGCTCCACGGATTGATACGTGAAGTATATCATTATGATGCATTTGAGATAATGAATGATTTAAGAAGACATGTAAACATCATTCACGATAATGTTAATGCGCGAGAGAGGTTTAACTGGTGTAGGGGTCAAACAGGAAATTCAATAACGGGTGTGACCGCCATTTGCATCGACACATGCGGTGCATCGTCGTCGCATGGAGTTGATCAGTCTCTGGATAGTGTTCTGAGGGATAGCATTCCACTCCTGAACAAGGGCAACCTCAAGTTCTCGGATGTTGTCTATCTGGCGTCGACGTGAAAGACGTCGTCCAATTTCATCCCATAAGTGCTCAATAGGGGAGAGGTCAGGTGACAGAGCTGGCCACTGAAGCACGGGGACGTTCTGCTGTGCAAGGTACTGCATGGACAACCTTGCAGTGTGTGCCCTAGCGTTGTCCTGTTGGAAAGTGTGGACATCGTGGTGTTGGTTGAAGAATGGCACAACATGGTTCTGCAGCACCTGGTCCCGGTAGTAGACGCCGTTCAGCCTTCCTCTGCAGATATGGAGAGGGGTTCTGTGACGGTAGCTTATTCCACCCCACACCATAACGCTGCCACCACCCCAACGGTCCATTTGAACGACACAATCGGCGTTATAACGTTCACCACGTCTCCGCCAAACACGTAAACGGCCATCTGCGTTCCTTAAGTGAAATCGTGACTCGTCAGAAAAGATGACACCGTGCCATTATCGTAGACGCCAATTCTGGTGCCTGTTTGCCCACTGTAGACGCTGGTTTCGGTGACAATCCGTCAATATGGGGCTGAAATAAGGACGTCATGCACGCAGGCCTGCAGCTTGCAGACGGATCCGTACGGTGTTGGGGTGAATGAATCCACGTCGTCCTTGGACTTGAACAGCCGTTCTTGAGGCTGGTAGTGTTCGGTCTCGGACATGATCCCGTACGATCTGACGGTCCTGACGTGCCGTTGTCACACAACCATGTCGAGGACGGTCCCAAGTGCTCCCCGTTTGCAGAAACCTTTGATGGAGTCTTGCGATCGTTGTGTGTGCGCAGTGTAGTCGTCTGGCAATTTCCCTGGTGCTGGCGCCAATTTGAAGCATGCCTATGGCACTTTCCCGTTCAGGGGCTGTAAGTCGCAGCATAGTGTCGACGTTTCACAAGTGTCAGTGAAGAAGTGAAATTTTATTCAGATTCACATGCTTCTAAAGGCAATGTGTGCACAAATTCAGAGTGAAATTAATTTTTCCCGTGGTGTGCGTGCAAGATGTTGCGTTTTTGCAAAAAATTGCCTAGCGTTACAGTTAACTTGAAATTCTCGCATTTCTTGCACCTGGCATGTTGGGTGACATCACTGTTGTGTTGGTGTATAAAAATTATATTTAAGTTCATTTGAACTTAAATATTGACTTTTTTCAAGTGGTGCGTTTTCATTTGTACTCAGTATATGAAGATGAGCTGAAAGTAAATCAATCATCCTCTCAGTCAAGATCAGGGAATACAGCCTGGAGACTCCATGACTCTCACCTTCAGCACTTCTTCCTGCGTGCGGTCTCCATCCTCCACTCTCTTGTGTTTCACTTTCTTTTCCTTCTTTTCTTTGTGTCTTTTTCGTTTCTTTTTCCCTTCAGTCGCAAAGCCACTGGCCCCGCTGTCAGAGTTATCCCCATAATCCCGCTCTGAGTCGCGGTCTGCGTCACTGTCCGGGGACTGCTACAGAGGGAGAGAGAGAGATGGGGAGAGAGAAGGAAGAAGAGTGAGAGGTGAATGACAGAGGGAATAGAGATCGAGAGAGAGAGAGAGAGACAGGTAGAGAATGTGTGGTATACAGAAGGTGAGAGGAAGGCAAATGACCCGAACATTGGCCTAAATGTCTTCAATATGAGACAGGTAATCTCCTGTAATCTGTTCAGATCTATCCAGTCACAGGTTAATCTTTCCTATGTTTTTTGAAAGCAGTACCAAACCCCAAATCGTCCACTGGAACAAGATAATCGCAAGTGAAAAAAACTTTTGAATTTCAGACTCTTCCCAGAATATACACTATTATTATATTCTCACAGATGATATAAACGAGTCTATTGTTCACAATTCTAACATTCTCACAGATGATAAACACGAGTCTATAATTCGCTACTATAACATTCTCACAGATGATAAACAGGAGTCTGTGATTCACTACTATAATATTCTCACAGATGATATACACAAGACTATCATTCACTATTATAATATTCTCACAGATGATATACACATGTCTATTATTCACTAGTATAATATTCACACGGATGATATAAACAAGTCTATTATTCACTGTTAAAATATTCTCACAGATGATATGCACGAGTCTATTATTCACTATTATAATATTCTCACAGATGATATACGCAAGTCTATTATTCACAACAATAATATTCTCACAGATGATAAACATGAGTCTATAATTCACTACTATAATATTCTCACAGATGATAAACAGGAGTCTGTGATTCACTACTATAATATTCTCACAGATGATATACACAAGTCTTTCATTCACTATTATAATATTCTCACAGATGATATACACATGTCTATTATTCACTAGTATAATATTCACACGGATGATATAAACAAGTCTATTATTCACTGTTAAAATATTCTCACAGATGATATACACGAGTCTATTATTCACTATTATAATATTCTCACAGATGATATACGCAAGTATATTATTCACGACAATAATATTCTCACAGATGATATACAAAAGTGTATTACTGACTATTATAACATTATCATAGATGATATACACAAGTGTATCATTCACTAGTATACTATTCACACGGATGATATAAACAAGTCTATTATTCACTGTTAAAATATTCTCACAGATGATATACACAAGTCTATTATTCACAATTATAAAATTCTCACAGAGGATATACACAAGTGTATTATTCACTATTATAACATTCTCATACATGATATACACAAGTCTACTATTCCCTATTATAACATTCCCACAGCTAATATAAAAAAGTGTATTTTTTTATTTTTTTATACACAAGTCTATTATTCACTACTAAAATATTCTCAGATGATATACATGAGTCTATTATTCACTACTATAATATTCTCACAGATTATATACAAATCTATTATTCACTACTATAATATTCTCACAGATGATATTCATGAGTCTATTGTTCACTACTATAATATTCTCACAGATGATATACAAGAGTCTATTATTCACTATTATAACATTCTCACAGATGATATATACGAGTATATTATTCACTACTATCATATTCTCACAGATGATATACACAAGTCTATTCTTCTCTATTATAACATTCTCACAGATGATATACACACGTCTGTTATTCACTACTATAATATCCTCACAGATGATATACACGAGTCTATTATTCACTACTATAATATTCTCACAGATGATATATATGAGTCTATTATTCACTACTATAATATTCTCACAGATGATATATACGAGTCTATTATTCGCTACTATAATATTCTCACAGATGATACACACGAGTCTATTATTCACTATTATAACATTCTCACAGATGATATATACGAGTCTATTATTCACTACTATAACATTCTCACAGATGATACACACAAGTCTGTTATTCACTATTACAATATTCTCACAGATGATATAAACAAGTCTATTATTCACTACTATAACATTCTCACAGATGATATACACAAGTCTGTTATTCATTACTTTAATAATATTCTCACAAGATGATAAACACAAGTCAATTCATTATAATTGTTGTGTTCCAGGGTTCTGGCCTTTGGCCAGAACAGTATTGTTTATGGTTTTAACAGTTTCATGTTTCATAGTTCATAGTTCAGTTTCATAGTTCATGTCACAGTTTTAACAGTTTCTTGTATCAGGTTCAAGCATTTCATTATTCATGTCCATGTTCATGTTTTTACTTTTCCATGTTTTTGTTTTTGCCAGGTCTGCCATGCCACTCCACCGCTTGTCTGCGTTCCGCCCCGTGCCTTCGTTGTTGCACATTTCTGAGCTATGGTTGGCTTTGGTATTCCGCCCTTCCTTCTGTGCTGTGCTGATTCGGGGCTGTCTAAGCTTAATTGACAATTAACTGTTTTTAAGTTACTAACATTTACTAACACTCACTGGGTTGGTGTAATTCTTAGATAGGCACATTACTAATACTACTAATTTAGACAGGGAGTTTATTGTCATGATTCCTGCTTTGCTATTTCAAGATCTTGCTGTGCTTTTCTGTTCTTAACATTCATGCTTGCTTCCAAACTGCATACTTAATTGGTACTTAAGCTGAGCACGCTCATTCTCTTAATGAGCAAGTCTGGTCAACCAATCTTTTCCATGTCATGATCTAGCCCTGCCTCTTGTTTCTGCTTCTCCAGGTGTTGCCCCTCATGTGTCTTTGATTTCCAAGCCTTTATCTGGATGCGGTGGAAGTTGGCTGGCAGACAGTGTCTCAAGTTCCCAGTCTTGTTCTAGCCACTTGTCAAGTCTCGTGATTATAGCTCTTGTCTTGTATATATATATATATATAGCCTTGTTATTTATTTTTCTTGGTCTTCTTGCCTGGAGTTTCCAGTGCCTTTTGTTTTTTGTCGTTTTTGTATTCTTTTGTTTATAGCTCCGTGTAGCATACATTAGTTTGTCTTTTGCAACCCTTTGGGCCGAGTTTTTTGTTGGCCCTCGTGCCTGTTTTGCTTTTGTTTTAATAAATTCCATTTTCCCTTCCACCTCGCGTTTGGTGTCTCTCTGATCCCGCATCAATAATACGATAAAAAGAAGCAGCAAAACCACATTGATGCAAATCAGAGTCAAAATGACCAAAAGTGACAAACCAGCTTTCATCAGATCACAGGAGTAAAAACACACGACTACCAGTGACTAATGACTGACCCCAGCAGTCGGAGTTGAGCGACTCACCATCTTTTTTCTTTTGCGTCCCTTCAACAGCTTCCCATCTTTCTCCTTCGTCTCTTTCTTTTTTTTAGGGCCTCGTTTCTTCTTTTTCGTCCCACCGTCCCTGTCTGAAGGCTCTCCGCCGTCATCAGCTTCATCTGAACACCAGAGCAGGGCAGGAACATCTCATCCTGTCTGTATGACTGCTGTTTATCAGAAAGCACCTTTGCCACCCATCCAATATCTGAGCGGTTCTTAAACTCATCCTGCAGGACCACCATGTATGCAGATTTTCATTAAACATAAATGCAGCCCTACAATTTTAATGAACTTTGAATTTTTCTTCATGTCCCTTTTAAGCAATATTGTCAACAATTAATGTTTCATATTCAATCATGCTATATGGGAGACAACAAAATAATGAGACACAAACTCGAGCAAATGTACCAATAACTTTTAAAATATGAGTAGGCACTTGAATGGTACAATTATTGAGGCATGGCCACAAAATTGAACAATGTATTTGATAAAGAGGGGTTAGAAGGCAAAGTGCCAATAACTCACACCTGTTTTGTGTTTATATTGTAGAAAAAAAAAGAACTTTAAGCTTGTGTGCAGCAATCTATGGGCGCTCAATAATTAACGTTTAGATGACTTGTATCAGTATACATGTAAGAGCTTGTGCAGTCACATGTATTGCAGCATTATAAACTCAATATAGACAGAGGGCTTTCATTTCCCATGGCAGACAGAGCATTTCTCTCATAATGCGAAGTCAGAGGGTAAAAAAAAAATCTGACTAATTAAGACAAATTAACAGCTTCATAGAATTCTAGGGTTGCATTTGTGGTTGCAATGAAAACCAGCAAACACAGTGGTAACCAGCACACACAGTGGTCCCAGAGGCCTAAGTTTGAAAACCACCGCAAATGTCTAAGCGGCTCATTGGTAGTCAGGGTCACAAGAGGCTGCAGCCAATCCCATCATCCAATGGGAGAGAGGCAGGAAAGCAATGTCACTTAGTTCTCCAAAGCTCACACACATATCTATGGCTTATTTACAGCCTCCAATAAGCCTAACCTGCATGTTTTTACCCAGCAATAGGAAACCAGCTCAAACACAAGGAAAAACAAGCAAACTCTGCACAAACAGGCCCCAAAGACAGGGATAAACATGCAAACTCTGAAAAAAAGAGGCCCCAAACACAGGGATAAACAAAAAAACTCTGCACAAACATTCCCCAAACACGGGGAAAAACATGCAAACTCCACACTAACAGGCCCAAAACACAGGGATAAACAAACAAACTCAGCAAAAACAGGCCCCAGACACAGGGATAAACATACAAACTCTGCATAAAACAGGCCCCAAGCACATGGATCAACATGCAAACTCCACACAAACAGGCCCCAAACACAGGGATAAACATACGAACTCCACATACACAGGCCCCAAACACAGGGATAAACATGCAAACTCTGCACAAACAGGCCCCAAACACAGGGATAAACATACAAACTCAGCACAAACAGGCCCCAAACACAGGAATAAACATACAAACTCTGCACAAACAGGCCCCAAACACATGGATCAACATGCAAACTCCACACAAACAGGCCCCAAACACAGGGATAAACATACGAACTCCACATACACAGGCCCCAAACACAGGGATAAACATGCAAACTCTGCACAAACAGGCCCCAAACACAGGGATAAACATACAAACTCAGCACAAACAGGCCCCAAACACAGGAATAAACATACAAACTCTGCACAAACAGGCCCCAAACACAGGGATAAACATCCAAACTCCACACAAACAGGCCCCAAACACATGGATCAACATGCAAACTCCGCACAAACAGGCCCCAAACACAGGGATAAACATACAAACTCAGCACAAACAGGCTCCAAACACAGGGATAAACATACAAACTCCACACAAACAGGCCCCAAACACAGGGATGAACATACAAACTCCACACAAACAGGCCCCAAACACAGGGATAAACATTCCAACTCGGCACAAACAGGCTCCAAACACAGGGATAAACATACAAACTCCACACAAACAGGCCCCAAACACAGGGATGAACATACAAACTCCACAAAAACAGGCCCCAAACACAGGAATAAACATGCAAACTCCGCACAAACAGGCCCCAAACACAGGGATAAACATGCAAAGTTCGCACAAACAGGCCCCAAACACAGGGATAAACATGCAAACTCCACACAAACAAACCCAAACACATGGATCAACATGCAAACTCCGCACAAACAGGCCCGAAACACAGGGATCAACATGCAAACTCCGCACATACAGGCCCCAAACACAGGGATAAACATTCAAACTCAGCACAAACAGGCTCCAAACACAGGGATAAACATACAAACTCCACACAAACAGGCCCCAAACACAGGGATGAACATACAAACTCCACAAAAACAGGCCCCAAACACAGGGATTAACATGCAAACTCTGCACAGACAGGCCCCAAACACATGGATCAACATGCAAACTCCGCACAAACAGGCCCGAAACACAGGGATCAACATGCAAACTCCGCACAAACAGGCCCCAAACACAGGGATAAACATTCAAACTCGGCACAAACAGGCTCCAAACACAGGGATAAACATACAAACTCCACACAAACAGGCCCCAAACACAGGGATGAACATACAAACTCCACAAAAACAGGCCCCAAACACAGGAATAAACATGCAAACTCTGCACAAACAGGCCCCAAACACAGGGATAAACAAACAAAAAACTCGGCACAAACAGGCCCCAAACACAGGGATAAACATACAAACTCCACACAAACAGGCTCCAAATACAGGGATAAACATGCAAACTCTGAACAAACAGGCCCCAAACACAGGGATAAACATGCCAAGTTCGCACAAACAGGCCCCAAACACAGGGATTAACATGCAAACTCTGCACAGACAGGCCCCAAACACAGGGATAAACCTACAAACTCTGCACAAACAGGCCCCAAACACAGGGATGAACATAGAAACTCTGCAAAAACAGGCCCCAAACACAGGGATAAACATGAAAACTCTGCACAAACAGGCCCCAAAGCCAGATTCAAACCCATGACCTCTTCACCGAGATGCGACTGTGCTAGCCACTGCGCTATCAGAAAACTTCCAACAAATTAGCTTTTGCTTCCTAACAGCTGTTTGTACCATAATGAGCACAGAGAAATATTTAGGACACAACTGCAATCTGCAGTAGCAGTACGAAACAAGTCACATAACAAACTGCTATGATTGCGTTTGTAATTTAACTCAGAGCTAAACTCAGAACAGAATCCTGAAATGGAATAATGAATCAGAATACTCCTGCTGTAAAGGGACTCAGGACGACTTCACCTCTGATAAACATGAAAGTCTAACTTCATGAGCCCTTCCCAAAATGCTGGACAAGACTACCAGTGGTGGCTGCTGAACAGGAAACAAGGGGCGGAAAACATCCCTTGAAACGGATGATTATTGACCTGTTTTCAATCACTGTTCTTGACTAACACGTTTTCCAACAATAAGAACAATGAATTTGCAGTAAAGACACAACTTCCTTTTCAATGAAATGTTAAGGCGGGTGAATAATAAATTCAATAACAATGTTTTATTCACTTTCCTTAATTAACTAGCTTTCACGAAAAAAAAAACTACGCCAGATTTCTGTCATTAACTTCCGTCATGTGCTGCAAAGCAGGCCATTAAAACCTACGCTTCACGATTGTTTCAATGAAACCAAAGTAAACAAAGATTGAATTATGCATATTTTTGCTTCCAAAAGACACATTTTATTTCCCATCTTTCATTATTGAATTGGTCACACCTGGGAGAGGAGAGTTAAAGTATCTTTGATCAAGCAAAATTATTGAAAACAGATCAAGAGTAATTATCAGTTTCAGGGCACGTGTTGCACCCTACCTGCTTTCTGTCCATTGGCAGCCACTGAAGGCGACACATTTCCTTAAACCAATTTCTGGCCCCTCATTGTTTATGTAGGCCTGTGTTCTAGTCTGCTGATCAGAAAAGACTGTTGAGTTCATATTTTTTTCCCTCGTATGCATTACCACTGTAAATGAACATATCACTGCAATGTCAGTTTCTTGCAGTTTTACCAGTTGCCTGGGTAAAGCAGCCAGGTGTCTAGATAGGTAAGAAGGACCCCATGATATCTAATGAAATTGAGTCAAATGATGGAACATCTTTCTATTGAAATAATATGTATGTGATGAATACCGATTTATCACTGGGTCAGTGTTTAAATGGGATGTGAAGGCGCTGTACTTTTGGCATACCGACAAAAGGAAAATGCATTTAATTCTACATCAAAATGAAATGTACCTACAGGTATACAGCATCTTAAAGCATTGACAGCACAGAATTGTCACAAACACCATCGGGAGTCTCGGAGATAAATTTTTACTCAAGAGATCAATAGATTAACGGGCAAATTGCCCAGTTAAGAACAATTAACACGCGAAAATTCAGAGGTCGGAAAACAGGGGCCCCGGGAGCAACACTCTAGCAAATGTATGTCTGTGCCCCTTTTCGTTCGGAGTGCTTTAATTCAAAGAGCACTGACTACGAATGAAGTGCGCTAAAAGAATCCATAAATCCGATTTATTTATTTATTTTTTTATTGGTCAGAGATGTTTATTAATAACGCTACCGCGGAAAATGCAACTGTCTGAAAGCGTTGCAACACGCCATATTCTGCTCGGTTCCCTTTGTCAATTAAGCTTTGACATTCTGCTTTGCTGCTATTGTGATCTTTAATTTCCCCGCAGACAAGTGAATCACAACACGCACACATACAGATTCACGAACACCTCCGAGCACGTATTTGTCGACACGCTGACGCCAATGTTTTGGGAGGGTAAAAATCCTGATTTTCGATGCACGCATATCTGAACTGCAGGTCTTCGCTTTTCTCTATGAAGCGGCGAAGGACAGCCAGAGGCGGCAGCACCACGCACTCTGGTCTCGGTGATTGAGGCCGCACGAGAAGAGGCGCAGTGAACTCAAGCGTCCCCCACCCGCTGTTCCCACACCTGCGGTCCGACTAGAAGACTGACCACAAGGTTGCATGGGGTTACCACCGGACAGGACGAAACCGTTCGCTGATTTGTCATCATACTTTTTTGTTCATGTTATCAAATAGCCCATATCAAACCTCCGTTGCTTTCAAGACCATTGAAATACGTACATATGCCTACAAATAGATTTTATGTGGCAAACCAAAATGAGAATTGAAAAAGAATCCAAGTAGACTTAAGAATAAACCTAAAATAAACCCATTTACCCATTTTCAATTTGATATTAAGATTCAATTATGCCAATCAATTCAACCCACGGATGTCATATTCTGAGCGGAGGATTTAACAACTTAACTTTCTTTTGAGCATTTCAACAATTTGTATTGGTACTCTGATTTGAAACAGTTCCTTATCACCATGTAGTCAGACTAGACTACCACATGCGTGGGAGGACTGAGAAACGGTGTACTTCGGCGTTTAGCCCTGAACCTATGAGAGCAGGTCCTGAACCGTCACTGTGCGGGTGCTGCGACAGTGGTGGTCAGGGTCAAGGTAGGGTCACAACCGCACTGCTGCGTTTCACGCGGCCAACATTCCGATAAGTGCCACTGTCACTCTCGCTCTCGTGCGCGTTCTGTGCGGTCCCTGGAAAGCAGGGACGAGCAGATAACAGTGTTTAAGAGTCGATCTGGACAGTTTGACGTTGCTTGAAAAGTGGGTCACTACACATTGAGTGCAAACTACTTCAATCGTGGTTCGGCACTGTTATTTTCGAATTTTGGCACAAGGGGGAGAGGTAATTCGAGTAGAGCCCGCTTAAAATGTGGGGCGAGGTCAAGTTTGGCTTCAAGTTCGATTTTAACTTCTTGAATCGCGAGTGAAAAAATGAAATATAGGCTAATGCTGTGTTCGCTGTCGATCGTCATGCAATTATTTATTTCACTTTTAGATACGCTTTCGAAGTACTTTTTAAATTTGCCTGCGTCTGCGGGTTACGCTACTGTTTTGCATGCGCAGCCTGTGTCTAGCCAGAGACCTTACTGTACCTGGTGTGGCTAGTGTAGTTTCTCTAGGTGCCGCCGGCGAGTTTATGTCGCTTGCGTTCTCGTCTATGTCTCCGTTGTCCTCGTCGTCTTCGTCGAAATCTCCTCCCTCGGAATTAACCGCCATGCGCTCGTCTTCCTCACTCAGACGAAGAGGAGAGCACATTATAATCCTGTCACCCGTGTCTTGCTCCGAAACATAAAGTGTCTTTCCAGAATTTTAAAAAAAAATTAATATTCAAATCGACACACAAAATGTGGGGGGCGGTCTGGCATATTTTACACTACAAGGGAGAGGAATAAAGATGGCCGCCCTTATATTTATTTTTTAACAACCCCCCCATAAGAAAAATCCCTTACATAAAAAATGGCTGACTATATTATTTCAGAACGCCCCCCCCCCCCCCCTTTCTATCGGTCTCCACTCTCTCCTCCCTTCCAAAATCGCATTGTTTCAAGTAAGTGACGCATTTCTCGCTGTGTATTTTATTGTTTCACATTTATTTCCATCTGCATTATCGTTACGCCAGGCACGCCTGGTTATATTTTCTTTATAGAGTTCTCATAATAAGTCTTCGCTCCGCAGTGCAAAGTCAAATGTAAATCTAACAAATATGGCTGCCTTAATACTGTATTCTTAAAGGCCCCCACCGCAGTGTAAAATTATTTAGGAGCAGGGAGTGGAGAGATTGTACGTCGGAGACAACGGGTTGGTCAGAGGCAGAATATAAACCCGCCATGATCAGATAGTCTGCAGACGCGCATAAATTAACTGCTTGATAACGGAGATGCTTGAAAAATACAACGTTGTCGGTGTACAGTCTAACTAGAGGTTATGCGCCGTTAAAATCCTTCATTAAATTATGCATAACTTTTATTTCACTGGCAAGGTTGTGTGAGGTTAAAGGGGTGCGGTTTCTGGGTATGAAAAGTACAGGAAACATCTCTCCGCTGCAAACCACGGGGTACCAGCAAGATTTTTGAATGCTGAAGTCTAATTGTTTGACGCTCCAACTGTCCTATGTAAGTAGCCTATTGGCTCCCCATGTAAGAAAAGTTGGTACTGGACTTTAAATCGAATGCCCTCAAGTTATTAAAACAATAACTATGATACTTGTATAAAGTAAAACAGCCTCCCTCAATAAATTTACTCTATCAAAATTCATTTTCATTTCAAATTATTGCTTCTGTCTCGGCGGGACAGATGCTGTTATCCCCGCCACTGACAGAAGCCAGATAGTCAACAGAAATTTGGCCACTTAGGAAGCTGCGGCCGATATATATTTGCAGAATTAAGAGACCTCGCCCATGAGCCCAGTCTGTCATCAGTAAGTAAATTATTAGCTGTCTATCCGGATTGAATTTGAATGCACCTGAATATAAAGTAAGTCATCAGCAACTTGAATATTCAGTGTATAATGCACCAACAGATAAACCATTGCCAAATATGCATCACCATTCTAGACTTCAGGCTCACATTTGCGATTCCAAATATAATTTGATTTGGGTTGTATTTGGGGTATCTTCCTTGCCGTGTCAATTGCCTAAATATATCAGATGTAATGATAATTACCGCAAACCTTAACAGATGGCTCTCACTGTAGCCATACAGATGTCGAACTGATCTGCAAAATAATGTATCCTACACGTGCCCCACGGGCTGTAACATGGTGTCAAGTTCAGTCCTGGCTCGAGGAGCATTTCAAGATGTCCAAGGCTTTTCTGTGCAAGTAGGAGCTAGCGCCAAAAAGATTCTATAATCATTCTTTAATCATAGCTTGTACTCTCAGATTCTATTGTTCCTGCTGGATGTCTCCATGAACGACAAGAATTTAACCGTGCAGTGCAAGTGCGCCCTCTAAAGGATAATAGTTGAAGTAACTGGAAAACTTTTGGCTTGTAAGGTTACCGCCATCTCCTCGTCTTCAACTTAATATTAAAGCGTGAACATTTCAACGTTGTATCGACGTCATTTCATCGTCAAACCACGACGTCGCGTCATGGTTCAAAAGTAGTTCCAAAATTCAAATTGTGCCGACGTCCAGACGTTACCTGTCTGTCATCTGGCCGTCCTTCTTGGCCGTTCGCCTCATAACTACAATGCAGTTTTTGCCGTCCAACCGGGACCTTTTATAGCCAGGGAAACGGCGTCGCCGACCGGCCAGTGTTTGCTGGGAATTGTCGGACCGTGGATAAATATCCATAGGGCGCTAATTTATTCATTCATAAATATTTTTTATGGGAAGTAAAGCTAATGAAATTTTTTTCCGCTCACTTTAGTTGGTCAGGTAGAGAAAAATATAAAAATGTCCCTGTCCCAATTATAGTTTTAATGGGATGTAAAGCTAATGAAGATTTTTTTTTTCCCGCTCACTTTAATTGGTCACGTAGAGAAAAATATAAATATGTCCCTGCCTCAAGTGTAGTTGCGGCCGAATTTCAAACTGAATTTTCCAGATCTGAAAATGTTTAACCTCTTAAGCCCCAGCCTCTTTTTTAGGTTTCTGTTTGAAAATGACATACCCAAAATGAATAGAGTATATCTCTGTTTGTGTAGCATGAAGTATCAGAGAGGGAGACATGTAAATGTGGAGAGAGGGTTGATTTTCTGACGCTACTCGGATTTTGATATTTGAACATTAATATGCTTGGCGTTTGAGTTGTGCTTGGTGTATGTAAAATGACTTAAATGTGCTTGTAGCAGAGGCTCTCCTGTTTCATTTGATGTGTAATATTACTATATTGCTACTTAATTAGCGCGGCGTTGTAGGTATTTTGCTGCGGTGAGTCTCAGGGTCCCCCAATTGGGGAGGTTTAAGAGGTTTAGTCAGTGGGGCAGCCCATCTCCTCCCCCCTCTGGCTCTCAAGGAGCAGCGCGTGTCACTTCGTGCCAAATCTCCGGATAATTTTCACCGAATAAAGAGGCTGGCTGAGTCAAACCAGAAGAAACTGAGAGGTGGAGAGAATTTTACTGTTTTCCAATAGGTTCAGGGATTCATTGTCATTCAACTGAACAGGTAGCTCTCTTCGCGTGACCATCTAGATTACGACCATTCTAATTAGGAAATACTAGCTAAGCAAGACCATTTCCACCACGCTCAGCCATTACTGCCAATGCATTATATCTGAAACAAAAGGCCCAGGAGTTTGATGCATGAACACACTTCTACTGTTGAGTGGTCGGAGGCATGTGAAAGGCCTGCGGCAATGACGAGGAGAGACTGTGCGCTCTCTTTTCTTGGTGTATTCCGTCATGGTCAATAGGGTGCCAGCTTCCGGTCATACCAATATCACTAATATGATCAAAATCAGGCAAACTGATTATTTAAAAACTCACATATTTATCCATAAATATCAGTGAAACGACGGTTTCAGAGAGAATACAAAAACATTTCTGCACTGTCTGTACGATTTTCACAGCCAGCAGTGCAACAGGGACAAACCATTTTGACTCATATATCATATGCATACAAATTGGTTAAAGCAGTAAGTGCTTTCTTTTGCTATGACTGGGGTGGGTTCGGGCATGTGTGCAAGTCAGCTGGCTGTGCGAGATTCCCAAAAAATTACGCGAGAATCTTGCCGAAGTTGCGCGAAAAGCCCTCCAAACCCTGTTACAGCTGCATGATCCTGCAGCTATCGTATGGTTTGGAGGGCTTATCGCGCAACTTCGGCAAGATTCTCGCGTAATTTTTCGGGAATCTCGCGCAGCCGGCTTACTTGCAGACACGCTTGAAGGCACCCTGGATGTTAAAGCCAATTTAGCACAAGGGAGGGGTTTTGTGCCAATAAGGAAGCTAAAGAAGGAGTGTAGTGATGAGACTGGAGCGTCACTCACCTATCAATCACTACAAGCGGTAAGCCTGCGGTAACCTCACTTTTCAACGCTCGCTAACTTCCGTTTTTGTGTATCTGATTAAAAAATCACCAATTTATTTTTTGAGTAATCAAAACCAATGTGAATTAAAGCTGCAAGCAGCGTTGAATGGGCCCTCGCACCCTTGCGCACGTTGGAGGTGGTGGTGAGATCCTGACAGGTGCAGCTGTGAATCCGTGACCACTGGACAGTGGTAGACTCCGTGATAGGTTATTTCCAGAGTGGAGAGCAAAGACCTTTACCAAAACATAAGCCTGTGTTTGGGGGCTCTCCGAAGCACACCGTCCATGCATCAGCTCAAACCAAAATCATGACATCTTCTGAATGGTAGTCTTATCAAGCAAATGACATTTGGACCAGTTTTGACCATGCTTGTTTTAGGAAGAACACTTCCTGTTTCATGGCAGTAAGATACTTTTTATGCCCCCATAAACAAAGTTTCGGGGGCATATAGTTTTTCACCTGTCCGTCTGTCTGTCTGTCTTTCCGCACTTTGCGATGGCTATAACTTTTGATCGGCTCATGATAGGACTTTGATACTTGGCATATGCATTGCTTGTGAGAAGGCATTTTAGATGGGGTCATGACTTTTGACCTTCTGACCTTGACCTTGGAGCATGACGTTTAGTGACAAAAACTTTAACATGGGCCATAACTTTTCATTAGCTAGTAATAGGCATTTGATACCTGGCATATGTATTCCTTAGGATAAGGCCTGTCTGATGAGGTAATGAATGTTGACCTTGTGACCTTGACCTTTAACCTTTGATTGACTCATGATAGGCCTTTAATGGTTAGCATGTGCATGTTATGTACGGGGGCATCAGTTTTTCACAAACACATCTTGTTTTAGGTCTGGGCACGGTCCACATGTCCACCGAATTCCATACATGTTGGTTAAATGGGCTGTGAGGCTGTTTTGTTAAAATTTTCTAGCGGGTGCCATGGAGCTATATTGCCATGGCCACATGCAAAGCCTGTACTGTGGAAAAATATATGCCGAGCTTAATGCGTGTGCAAAATTTTGTGTGTTTCAGCATGTTGAGGACTTCAAAAATGCAGTTGTTGATCAGGGAGCGCTATAGAGTCAGTGTGTCATGCCTGGGGCCATTGCAATATCAAATCGAAGAGCATCACACTTTTAACCTGTGTGAAAAATTTTGCGAGTTCTCAAGCATGCCAAGCCTACCGAAATGTAAAAAATGCAGTCGTTGATTAGGAGGCGCAATAGAGACAGTGTGTCATACCCAGGGAAAGTTTTGATATGAAATCAAAGAGCTTCAGTCTTTAAACTTGTGTGCAAAGTTTTGCGAGTTTTCGAGCATACTTAGGCCCTCAAAAATGTGTTCATAATACTTGTAAAAATGCAGGAAATGGCTTATAGCTCACTTCTTGTTGGGCAAAAAAAATTTTAAAATGTGAAAAAAACGTCATCATGAACCCTATCATCCTTCCACATTTAATGAAAATTGGAGCACCTTGATGCCAAAATTTGTTGGCACTTGTTTTGTGGCGGTATAGAGCCACTGGGGCAGGCCTAAGCTCAATTGATGCTGATGTTGTAAGAACACAACATTAAACATGTTTGTAAAATTTGGTGGACGTTGAAAGATGTAGGTGCAAATTATAGCAATCTCGTGTTTCATGGCGAGACATCAGAATTTGCCACGCCATCACGGCCATGCCCACTGACGAAAACTCAGGATTTCCATAAGTTTTGATTGCCCTAGGCTTTATATGACCCAGACCAAATTTGAAGCCGTTTGGATAAAAATTATAGGAGGAGTTCTTTCAAATACGAGCCTCCAAATATTTTCTGAAAATTCAATATGGCAGATTACCTGTTGGATTTGGGGTCATACTTCAGAGACTTTTTTGTAGAATCTGGTATGATACATCATTCTGCAAAGGTTTTCTGACTGTAGATTACACGTATTACTGCAACTTTTCCATTGAATTTAGAAAAATTCCCGGTGGCGCAACATAGCCATTTTGATGCGTTAATTTGGATAAGTGAAATTTCAAATTTTTTGCCAGGCCCGATGCATGTGCCAATTTTGATGACTTTTCGCCCATGGGAAAGGCCTGAAAAATGCAATTTTCATTTGTGAATAATAATAACAATAATAATTAAAGCTGCAAGCAGCGTTGAAAGGGCCCTCGCCCCCCTCGTGCACGTTTGGGTGGCAGCAAGATCTTGATGGCTGCAGGTGTCCATTCAGAGCCATTGGACACTGCTGGACTGCGTACAATGTGGTTTCCTGATGGGAGTGCAAAATTTTCTGGAGGGCGCTATGAGACCATTTTGACTTGCCCGTGCGCAAAATCTACAACACGGTAATTGTAATACAGGGCTCCATGAGTGTGTTGATTTTTGTAAATTTTCCAGCATGTTTTGACTTTCAAAAGAGCAATTCTTTTATAAATATTATTGGGGGCGCTATAGAGCCATTTTGCCCCATTTAGTGCCAATTGATGGATGAATTGAAGACTATAAGACATTTATAATTTTTGTAAGGTTTTGCAAGTTTTGGAGCGTTCAAAGGCCTTAAAACGTTTGTTCATCAAATTTGGAAAAAAACAGGAAATAGCTCATAGCTCACTTCCTGTTTGGCCAAAAAATAAAAAAAAATTATATATTGGCTAGAATGACTAATGCAATGATCTGACCAAATTTCATGAACATTCAAGCACTTTTATCTTAACATGGCTGTATCTAGAGGGCGCTATGGAGCCTCTTGGCCACTCCCGATGTAATATTAGCATATACTTATACTTGGGAGGACAATTTTATCAAGCGTGGAAAGTTTCAGGCAAATCCCATGAAGTATGTGCGAGTAAAATCAACTTCCTGTTTCATGGCAGGACATCGAAATTCGCCGCATTGCCACGGATACATCGTTTGATAAATCCAGAAAAACTTCGCAATTTAACATCGGCAACGTCTTGAGAAAATAATCACCAAATTTTAAGTTGATCGGATCAAATCTCTGGGAGGAGTTCGTTAAAGTACGACACCTGCGAATGGCGAAAAATCTAAAAAAGTTGAAATTTCAATTAAAAATGGCGAACTTCCTGTTTGGTCTAGGTCATGTCACCAAGAGACTTTTTTTGAGGTCTCAGGATATTCCACATGTCCACCGAATTTCATACATGCAGGTCAACCACAATGCGAGGGCTGCTTATTTGAAATTTTCCAGGGGGCGCTATAATGCCATTTTTGCCACGCCTATTTGTAAATTTTTTATCAGTGTAATAGAAATGATGGTTTTTAGAAAGGTACAAAATATTGTGAGTTTTTGAGCATGCTGAGACCCTCAAATGGGCAATTCTTTTAAAAATCTAATTGAGGGCGCTATAGAGCCATTATGCCACATTTACTGCCAATTTCTGTCTCAAATGGAAGACAATCAAACAAATATAATTTTTGCTAAGTTTTGCAAGTTTTCGAGTATGGTAAAGCCTTCAAACTTGTGTTCGTAAAATTTGGAATAACGCAGGAAATGGCTCATAGCTCACTTCCTGTTTGGCCGAAAAATTTCAAAAAAATAAGCATAGCCCAAAAAAACCAATGCAATGATCAGACCAAATTTCATGAACATTCAAGCACTTTTAACTCAACATGGCCGTGTCAAGAGGGCGCTGTGGAGCTACCTGACCACACCCAATCCAATATCAACATATAAGTATATTTAGATGTCGACTTTTATTAAGCCTCTAAAGTTTCAGGCAAATCTCACAAAGCATATGCGCATAAAACCAACTTCCTGTTTCATGGCGGAACATCGAAATTCGCCGCGACGCCACGGATACAAAGTTAAATGAATCCAAAAAAGCTTCGCGATTTAACATTGACAAGGTCTTTAGATGTCATATGCAAAATTTTAAGTTGATCGGTTAAAATCTCTAGGAGGAGTTCGTTAAAGTACGACGCCTGTGAATGGCAAAAAATAAAAAAAAATTGCAAATTCAATTAAAAATGGCGGACTTCCTGTTGAGTCTAGGTCATGGCACCAAGGGACTTTTTTTTAGGTCTTGGCATAGTACACATGTCCACCGAATTTTGTTCATGTAGGTTTACCAGGCTGCGAGGGCTGCTTATTTGAAGTTTTACAGGGGGCGCTATAATGAAATTTTTGCCATGCCAATATGTAAGCTTTTCATCAGAGTATTATGAATGAGGGTCTTTATATATTTACAAAATTTTGTGAGTTTTCGAACATGCTGAAACCCTCAAAAAGGCAATTCTTTTAAAAATCTGATTGGGGGCGCTCTTGAGCCATTATGCCACATTAGGCTCCAGTTGATGAATAACAGTGAAGAGAATAAGACAATTATAATTTGTGCAAGGTTTGGCAAGCTTTGGAGTATTTTAAGGCTTTCAAACGTGCGTTCGTAAAATTTGGAAAAAGGCAGGAAATAGCTCATAACTCACTTCCTGTTTGGCCAAAAAATTTCAAAAAATTAGTCATTGCCAGCAATGACAAATGCAATGATCACACGTAATTTCATGAACATTCAAGCACTTTTATTTTAACATGGATGTATCTAGAGGGCGCTGTGGAGCCACTTGGCCACTCCCGATCTAATATTAGCATATATTTATACTTAAAGGGACAATTTAATCAAGCCTGTGAAGTTTCGCGCATATCTCACAAAGCATGTGCGCGTAAAACCAGCTTCCTTTTTAATGGCGGAAAATCGAAATTCGCCGCAACGCCACGGGTACAAAGTTAAATGAATCCAAAAAAGCTTCGTAATTTAACATCGACAAGGTCTTTAAATGTCATTTGCGAAATTTTAAGTTGATACGATAAAATCTCTAGGAGGAGTTCGTTAAAGTACGACGCCTGTGAATGGCAAAAAATGTAAAAAATTTGCAAATTCAATTAAAAATGGCGGACTTCCTGTTGAGTCTAGGTCATGGCACTAAGAGACTTTTTTTTAGGTCTTGCCATAGTACACATGTCCACCAAATTTCGTACATGTAGGTTAAACACGCTGCGAGGGCTGCTTCATTGAAATTTTCTAGGTGGCGCTGTAATGCAATATTGCCACATCTATCTGGAAATCCTACATTCAAGTACAAAGTATGACTAGCTTAATATGTTTGCAAAGTTTTGTGAGTTTTCGAGTATGCTGATGCCTTTAAAAATGCAAATATGCGTTAGGGGGCGCTATAGAGCCACCATGTCATATCCACTGCCAAATGAGATATTGAATCAAAGAACGTAATATTTCTAGTCTATGAGCCAAGTTTGGTGAGTTTTCGAGTATGATAAAACCCTCAAAAATGTGTTCGTAAAATCTGAAAAAACGCAGGAAATGGCTCATAGCTCACTTCCTGTGCGGCAAAAAATTTTCAAAAAAATTGACCAAAAAATTTATGATGACTACTATGACTCTATGAAATTTCGTGAGAATCCGAGCAAGTGCGTTCCAAAATGGCCGCGTGTTTGGTGGCGCTATAGAGCCACCGGGGCATGTCCAAGCACAAAAATAATAATAGTTTGCAATTTTCACGACGACTGACATGTCGGCAAATTTTTGTGAGTTTTCGTGCATGGCAAAGCCCTCAAAAATGCGTTCTCGCAGCAGAATAAAAAGAAGAAGAAGAAGAAGAATTAAAGCTGCAAGCAGCGTTGAAAGGGCCCTCGCACCCCACTTGCACGTTGGGGAGGCAGCAAAATCTTGATGGGTGCAGGTGTGCATTCACTGCCATTGGACACTGCTAGACTGTGAACAATGTGGTTTCCTGCAGAGAGTGCAAAAATTTTCTGGAGGGGCGCTTTGATATCATTTTGACATGCTCGTGCGCAAAATCTCCAGCATAGTAATCGTAATGCCAGGCTCCTTGAGCTTGTTGATTTTTGTAAATTTCACAGCAGGTGTAGACCCTCAGAAGGGATTTCTTTTAAAAATCTGATTGGGGGCGCTATCGAGCCATTATGCCACATTTAGTGCCCTTTTATGAATGACATTGAAGAAAATAAGACAATTATAATTTGTGCAAGGTTTTGCGAGCTTTGGAGTATTCTAAGGCCTTCAAACGTGTGTTAGTGAAATTTGGAAAAATGCAGGAAATAGCTTATAGCTCACTTTCTGTTTGGGCAAAAAAATTCATCATTGCCCGGAATGACTAATGCAATGATCACACCAAATTTCATGAACATTCAAGCACTTTTATCTTTCCATGGCTGTACCAAGAGGGCGCTGTGGAGCCATCTGGCCACTCCTGATCTAATATTATCATATATTGATACTTGGGAGGACCATTTTATAAAGCTTTGAAAGTTTCAGGGAAAACCCATGAAGTATGTGGGAGTAAAACCAACTTCCTGTTTAATGGCGGGACATCGAAATTCGCCGCAACGCCACGGATACAAAATTCGATGAATCCAAAAAAACTTCGCAATTTCACATCGGCAACGTCTTTAGATACTAATAGCCAAATTTCAAGTTGATCGGATGAAATCTCTAGGAGGAGTTCGTTAAAGTATGACACCTGTGAATGGCCAACAATCCAAAAAAGTTGCAATTTCAATTAAAAATGGCGGACTTCCTGTTGAGTCTAGGTCATGGCACCAAGTGACTTTTTTTTAGGTCTTGTCATATTCCACATCTCTACCGAATTTCATACATGTGGGTTTATCGGGCTGCGAGGGCTGCTTATTTGAAATTTTCCAGGGGGCACTATAATGCCATTTTTGCCACGCCTATTTGTAAATTTTTTATCAGTGTAATAGGAATGATGGTCTTTAAAATTGTACAAAATCGTGTGAGTTTTTGAGCATGCTGAAACCCTCAAAACGGTAATTCTTTTAAAAATCGTATTGGGGGCGCTATAGAGCCATGATGCCTCATTTACTGCCAATTTTTGTTTCAAATTGAAGACAATGTGACAAATAAAATTTAAGTTGAGTTTTGCAAGTTTTCCAGTATGCTAAGGCCTTCAAATGTGTGTTCATAAAATTTGGAATAACGCAGGAAATGACTCATAGCTCACTTCCTGTTTGGCCAAAAAATTTCAAAAAAATCAACACAGCCCAGAAAACCAAATGCAATGATCTGACCAAATTTCATGAACATTCAAGCACTTTTATATCAACATGGCCGTGTCAAGAGGGCGCTGTAGAGCCACCTGACCACACCCACACCAATATCAACATATAGGTATATATGGAATTAGACTATCATTAAGCCTGTAAAGTTTCATGTAAATCTCCCAAAGCATATGCTCATAAAATAAACTTCCATTTTCATGGCGGAATATCGAAATTCGCCGCGACGCCACGGATACAAAGTTCGATGAATCCAAAAAAGCTTCGCAATTTAACATCGACGACGTCTTTCAATGTCATATGCCAAATTTTAAGTTGATCAGATAAAATCTCTAGGAGGAGTTCGTTAAAGTACGACACCTGTTAATGGCCAACAATCCAGAAAAGTTGCAATTTCAATTAAAAATGGTGGACTTCCTGTTGAGTGTAGGTCATGGCACCAAGAGAATTTTTTGTAGGTCTCGGCATATTCCACATGTCTACCGAATTTCATACATGTAGGTTTACCAGGCTGCGAGGGCTGCTTATTTAAAATTTTCCAGGGGGCGCTATAGTGACATTTTTGCCATGTATATATATAAGTTTTTTGTCAGAGTAATACGAATGATGGTCTTTATACATTTACAAAATTTTGTGAGTTTTAGAACATGCTGAGACCCTCAAAATGGCAATTCTTTTAAAAATCTGATTGGGGGCGCTATAGAGCCATTGTGCCAAATTTAGCGTAAATTGATATATAAAATTGAAGATAATAAGACAATTATAATTTGTGCAACTTTTTGCAAGATTTCGAGTATTCTAAAGCATCCAAACATGTGATTATAAAATTTGGAAAAACGCAGGAAATGGCGCATATCTCACTTCCTGTTTGGCCAAAAAATTACAAAAAAATTAAAATAACTTGACATGAACAATGCAATGATCACACCAAATTTCATGAACATTCAAGCACTTTTATCTCAACATGGCCGTTTCAAGAGGGCACTGTGGAGCCACCTGACCACACCCAATCTAATATCAACATATAGGTCTACTTGGAAGTGGACTCCTATAAAGCCTGTAAAGTTTCGCGCAAATTTCACAAAGCATGTGCGCGTAAAACAAACTTCCTGTTTCATGGCGGAACATCAAATTCGCCGCGACGCCACGGATACAAAGTTCAATGAATCCAAAAAAGCTTCGCAATTTAACATCGACAAGGTCTTAAGATGTTAAATTCAAAATTTTAAGTTGATCGGATAAAATCTCTAGGAGGAGTTCGTTAAAGTACGAAGCCTGTGAATGGCAAAAAATTTAAAAAATTTGCAAATTCAATTAAAAATGGCGGATTTTCTGTTGAGTCTAGGTCATGGCACCTAGAGACTTTTTTTTAGGTCTTGGCATAGTACACATGTCCACCGAATTTTGTACATGTAGGTCAAACAAGCTGCAAGGGCTGCTTCATTGAAATTTTCTAGGTGGCGCTGTAATGCAATTTTGCCACATGCATCTGTAAACCCTAAATCCTAGTTAAAAGTATGACCTGCTTAATATGTTTGCAAAGTTTTGTGAGTTTTCAAGCATGCTGAGGCCCTCAAAAATGCAATTATGTATTAGGGGGCGCTATAGAGCTACCATGTCACATCCAGTGCCAAATGAGATATCGAATCACAGAACGTAATATTTCTAGTCTATGAGCCAAGTTTGGTGAGTTTTCGAGTATGATAAAACCCTCAAAAATGTGTTCGTAAAATCTAAAAAAACGCAGGAAATGGCTCATAGCTCACTTCCTGTGAGGCAAAAAAATTTCAAAAAAATTTACAAAAAAATTTATGATGACTACTATGACTCTATAAAATTTCGTGAGAATCCGAGCAAGTGCGTTCCAAAATGGCCGCGTGTTTGGTGGCGCTATAGAGCCACCGGGGGATGTCCAAGCACAAAAATAATAATACTTTGCAATTTTCACGACGACTGACGTGTGGGCAAATTTTTGTGAGTTTTCGTGCATGGCAAAGCCCTCAAAAATGAATTCTCGCAGCAGAATAAAAAGAAGAAGAAGAAGAAGAAGAAGAAGAAGAATAAAAATCCCATCAAAAACAATAGGTTCCTCGCACCTTCGGTGCCAGGACCCGTTCCGGGCCCTGGCACCGGTCGGTGCTCGGGCCCTCATAAAAATCCCATCAAAAACAATAGGTTCCTGGCACCGGTCGGTGCTCGGGCCCTAATTAAAGCTGCAAGCAGCGTTGAAAGGGCCCTCGCCCCCCTCGCGCACGTTGGGGTAGCAGAAAAATCTTGATGGCTGCAGGTGTCCATTAAGAGCCATTGGGCACTGCTAGACTGTGTGCAATGTGGTTTCCTGAGGGGTGTGCTAAAATTTTCTAGAGGGCGCTACAATACCACTTTGACATACCTGTGTGCAAAATCTACAACAAGGTAATTGTAATGTCAAGCTCCATGAGTGTGTTGATTTTTGTAAATTTTCCAGTATGTTTAGACGATCAAAGGAGCAATACTTTTAAATATCTGACTGGGGGCTCTATAGAGCCATTATGCTATATTTAGTGCTCATTGATGGATGACATTGAAAAAAATAAGACATTTATACTGTTTGCTAGGTTTTTTTAAGTTTTGGAGCTTTCTAAGGCCTGAAAACATGAGTTCGTAAAATTTTGGAAAAACACAGGAAATAGCTCATAGCTCACTTCCTGTTTATGCAATAAATTTCAAAAAATTAACCATTGCCCAGAATGACTAATGGAATGATCACCCCAAATTTCATGAACATTCAAGCACTTTTAACTTGACATGCCCGTATCTAGAGGGCGCTGTGGAGCCACCTGGCCACTCACTATCTAATATTAGCATATATTTATACTTTGGAGGACAATATTATCAAGTTTGGTAAGTTTCAGGCAAATCGAATGAAGTATGTGGGAGTAAAAGCAATTTCCTGTTTCATGGCGGGACATCAAAATTCGCCGCGACGCCACGGATACACCGTTGCATCAATCCAAAAAAGCTCCGCAATTTAACATCAGCAAGGTCTTTAGATATTACTTGCCAAATTTTATGTTGATCGAATAAAATCTCTAGGAGGAGTTCGTTAAAGTACGACACCTGTGAATGGCGGAAAATCCAAAAAATTTGCAATTTCAATTAAAAATGGCGGACTTCCTGTTGAGTCTAGGTCATGGCACCAAATGAGTTTTATTAAGGTATCGGCATATTCCACATGTCTACCGAATTTCATACATGCAGGTCAACCACGATGCGAGGGCTGCTTATTTGAAATTTTCCAGGGGGCGCTATAATGCCATTTTTGCAAACTCTATATGTTATTTTTTATCAGTGTAATAGGAATGATGGTTTTTAGAATGGTACAAAATTTTGTGAGTTTTTGAGTATGCTGAAACCCTCAAATGGGCAATTCTTTTAAAAATCTGATTGGGGGCGCTATAGAGCCATTATGCCACATTTACTGCCAATTTCTGCCTCACATTGAAGACAATCAGACTATTATAATTTTTGCAAAGTTTTGCAAATTTTCGGGTATGCTAAAGCCTTCAAACGTGTGTTCGTAAAATTTGGAATAACGCAGGAAATGGCTCATAGCTCACTTCCTGTTTGGCCGAAAAATTTAAAAAAAAAAGCATAGCCCAAAAAAACAAATGTAATGATCAGACCAAATTTCATGAACATTCAAGCACTTTTAACTCAACATGGCCGTGTCAAGAGGGCGCTGTGGAGCTACCTGACCACACCCAATCCAATATCAACATATAGGTATATTTAGAAGTTGACTCTTATTAAGCCTCTAAAATTTCGGGCAAATCTCACAAAGCATATGCGCATAAAACCAAATTCCTCTTTCATGGCGGAACATCGAAATTCGCCGCAACGCCACGGATGCAAAGTTCAATGAATCAAAAAAAGCTTCGCAATTTAACATTGACAACGTCTTTAGATGTCATATGCAAAATTTTAAGTTTATCGGATAAAATCTCTAGGAGGAGTTCGTTAAAGTACGACGTCTGTGATGGGCAAAAAATTTAAAAAATTTGGAAATTCAATTAAAAATGGCGGACTTCCTGTTGAGTCTAGGTGATGGCACCAAGAGACTTTTTTTTAGGTCTTGGCATAGTACACATGTCCACCGAATTTAGTTCATGTAGGTTAAACATGCTGCGAGGGCTGCTTCATTGAAATTTTCTAGGTGGCGCTGTAATGCAATTTTGCCACATCCATCTGTAAACCCTATATCCTAGTAAAGAGTATTACCAGCTTAATATGTCAGCAAAGTTTTGTGAGTTTTCGAGCATGGTGATGCCCTCAAAAAAGCAATTATGTATTAGGGGGCGCTATAGAGCTACCATGTCTCACCCACTGCAAAATGAGATATGGAATCAAAGAACTTAATATTTTTAGTCAATACGCTAAATTTGGTCTATTTTCAAGTATAATAAGGCCCTCAAAAATGTGTTCGTAAAATCTGAAAAAACGCAGGAAATGGCTCATAGCTCACTTCCTGTGAAGTAAAAAAATTTCAAAAAAATATTCAAAAAAATTTATTATGACTACTATGACTCTATAAAATTTCGTGAGAATCCGAGCAAGTGCGTTCCAAAATGGCCGCGTGTTTGGTGGCGCTATAGAGCCACCGGGGCATGTCCAAGCACAAAAATAATAATACTTTGCAATTTTCACCACAACTGACATGTGGGCAAATTTTTGTGAGTTTTCGTGCATGGCAAAGCCCTCAAAAATGCGTTTTCGCAGCAGAATAAAAAGAAGAAGAAGAAGAAGAAGAAGAAGAATAAAAATCCCATCAAAAACAATAGGTTCCTCGCACCTTCGGTGCCAGGACCCGTTCCGGGCCCTGGCACCGGTCGGTGCTCGGGCCCTAATTATTTTTAAAGCTGCAAGCAGCGTTGAAAGGGCCCTCGCACCCCTCGTGCACAGTGGGGTGGCAGCAAGACCTTTATGGGTGCAGTTGTCCATTAACAGCCATTGGACACTGCTTGCCTGTGTACAATGTGTTTTCCTGATGGGATTGCAAAAATCTTCTGGATGGCGCTATGATACCATTTTGTTATGCCTGTGCGCAAAATCTACAACATAGTTATTGGAATACCGGGCATCATGTGTGTGTTGATTTTCGTAAATTTTTAAGCACGCTTCGAGCCCCAAAAAAGCAATTGTTTAAAGAATCTGACTGGGGGCGCTATAGAGCCATTATGCCACATTTAGTCCCAGTTGATGTATCAAATTCAAGGCAATAAGACAATGATAATTTTTGCCACGTTTTTGCAAGTTTTGGACCATTCTAAGGCCTTAATACGTGTATTCGTAAAATTTGGGAAAACGCAGGAAATAGCTCATAGCGCACTTCCTGTTTGGCCAAAAAATTTCAAAAAATTAAGCATTGCCCGAAATGACTAATGCAATGATGACACCAAATTTCATGAACATTCAAGCACTTTTATCTTAACATGGTAGTATCTAGAGGGCGCTGTGGAGCCACTTGGCCACTCCCAGTCTAATATTAGCATATATTTACACTTAGGAAGACACTTTAATCAAGCCTGTGAAGTTTCGCGCAAATCTCACAAAGCACGTGCGTGTAAAACCAACTCCCCGTTTCATGGCGGAACATCGAAATTCACCGGAACGCCACGGATACAAAATTCAATGAATCCAAAATAGCTTCGCAATATAACATCGACAAGGTCTTTAGATGTCATATGCGAAATTTTAAGTTGATAGGATAAAATTTCTCGGAGGAGTTCGTTAAAGTACGACACTTGTGAATGGCGAAAAATCCAAAAAAGTTGCAATTTCAATGAAAAATGGCGGACTTCCTGTTGAGTCTAGGTCATGGCACCAAGAGACTTTTTTTTAGGTCTCAGCATATTCCACATGTCTACCGAATTTCATAGATGTAGGTTTACCAGGCTGCGAGGGCTGCTTATATGAAAATTTCCAGGGGGCGCTATAATGACAATTTTGCCAAGCCTATATGTAACTTTTTTGTCAGAGTAATGCAAATGATAGTCTTTATACATTTAAAAAATTTTGTGAGTTTTCGAACATGCTGAGACCCTCAAAAGGGCAATTCTTTTAAAAATCTGATTGGGGGCGCTAAAGAGCCATTGTGCCAAATTTAGTGTAAATTGATGTATGAAATTGAAGACAATAAGACAATTATAATTTGTGCAACTTTTTGCAAGATTTTGAGTATTCTAAGGCTTCCAAACATGTGTTTCTATAATTTGGAAAAACGCAGGAAATGGCTCTTAGCTCACTTCCTGTTTGGCCAAAAAATTTCAAAAAAATTTTCTTTCCCCGACATGACAAATATAATGATCACACCATATTTCATGAACATTCAAGCACTTTTATCTCAACATGGCCGTGTGAAGAGGGCGCTGTGGAGCCACCTGACCACACCCAATCTAATATCAACATATAGGTATACTTGGAAGTGGACTATTATCAAGCCTGTGAAGTTTCTCGCAAATCTCACAAAGCGTGTGTGCGTAAAACCAACTTCCTCTTTCTAGCGGAACATCGAAATTCGCCGCGACGCCACGGATACAAAATTCAATGAATCCAAAAAAGCTTCGCACTTTAACATCAGCAAGGTCGTTAGATGTCATATGCGAAATTTTAAGTTGATCAGATAAAATCTCAAGGAGGAGTTCGTTAAAGTACGACGCCTGTGAATGGCAAAAAATTTAAAAATGGCGGACTTCCTGTTGAGTCTAGGTCATGGCACCATAGACTTTTTTTAAGTCTTGGCATAGTACACATTTCCACCGAATTTTGTACATGTAGGTTAAACACGCTGCGAGGGCTGCTTCATTGAAATTTTCTAGGTGGCGCTGTAATGCAATTTTGCCACGTCCATCTGTAAACCCTATATCCTAGTAAATATTATGACGAGCTCAATAGGTTTGCAAAGTATCTTGAGTTTTCTAGTATGCTGAGGCCCTCAAAAATGCAATAATGTAATAGGGGGCGCTATAGAGCTACTATGTCACACCGAGTGCCAAATGACATATCGAATGAATGAACTTAATATTTTTAGTCGATGAGCCAAGTTTGGTAAATTTTCGAGTATGATAAGGCCCTCAAAAATGTGCTCGTAAAATCTGAAAAAACGCAGGAAATGGCTCATAGCTCACTTCCTGTTTGTCCAAAAAATGTCAAAAAAATAATTACAGCCAAGAAAAACAAATAAAATGATCAGACCAAATTTCATGAACATTCAAGCATTTTTAACTCGACATGGCTGTGCCAAGAGGGCGCTGTGGAGCCACCTGACCACACCCAATCTAATATGAACATATAGCTATACTTGGAAGTAGACTCTCATCAAGCCTGTGAAGTTTCGCGCAAATCTCACGAAGCATGTGCGCGCAAAACCAACTTCTTGTTTCATGGCGGAACATCGAAATTCGCCGCGATGCCATGGATACAAAGTTCGATGAATCCAAAAAAGCTTCGCAATTTAACGTCGACAAGGTCTTAAGATGTCATATGCGGAATTTTAAGTTGATCGAATAAAATCTCTAGGAGGAGTTCGTGAAAGTACGACGCCTGTGAATGGCAAAAAATTCAAAAAATTTGCAAATTCAATTAAAAATGGCAGACTTCCTGTTGAGTCTAGGTCATGGCACCAAAAGACTTTTTTTTAGGTCTTGGCATAGTCCACATGTCCACCGAATTTTGTACATGTAGGTTAAACACGCTGCAAGGGCTGCTTCATTGAAATTTTCTAGGTGGCGCTGTAATGCAATTTTGCCACATCCATCTGTACACTCAAACTCTTAGTAAAAAGTATGACCAGCTTAATATGTTTGCAAAGTTTTGTGAGTTTTCGAGCATGCTGATGCCCTCAAAAATGCAATTATGTATTAGGGGGCGCTATAGAGCCACCATGTCACATCAAGTGCCAAATGAGATAACGAATCAAAGAACTCAATATTTTTAGTCTATGAGCCAAGTTTGGTGAGTTTTCGAGTATGATAAGGCCCTCAAAAATGAGTTCGTAAAATCTGAAAAAACGCAGGAAATGGCTCATAGCTCATTTCCTGTGGGGCAAAAAAATTTCAAAAAAATTGACAAAAAAATTTATGATAACTACTATGACCCTATCAAATTTTGTGAAAATCCGAGCAAGTGCGTTCCAAAATGGCCTCGTGTTTGGTGGCGCTATAGAGCCACCAGGGCATGTCCAAGCACAAAATTAATTAAAGCTGCAAGCAGCGTTGAAAGGGCCCTCGCCCCCCCTGTGCACATTGGGGTGGCAGCAAGATCTTGATGGCTGCAGGTGTCCATTCAGAGCCATTGGACACAGCTGGACCGCGTACAATGTGGTTTCCTGATGGGAGTGCAAAAATTTTCTGGAGGGCGCTATGATACCATTTTGACTTGCCTGTGCACAAAATCTACAACACAGTAATCGTAATACAGGGCTCCATGAGTGTTTCGATTTTTGTAAATTTTCCAGCATGTTTAGACTTTCAAAAGAGCAATTCTTTTATAAATATTATTTGGGGCGCTATAGAGCCATTATGCCCCATTTAGTGCCAATTGATGGATGTATTGAAGAGAATAAGACAGTTCTAATTTTTGGATGGTTTTGCAAGTTTTGGAGCATTCTAAGGCCTTAAAACGTGTGTTCGTAAAATTTGGAAAAACGCAGGAAATAGCTCATAGCTCTCTTCCTGTTTGGCAAAAAAATTTAAAAAAATTAACAATTGCGGAGAATGACTAATGCAATGATCATACCAAATTTCATGAACTTTCAAGCACTTTTATCTGAACATGGCCATATCTAGAGGGCGCTGTGGAGCCACCTGGTACCTCTCGATATAAAATAAGCATATATCTATACTTGGGCGGACAATTTTATCAAGCTTGGAAAGTTTCAGGCAAATCCCACAAAGTATGTGGAATTGAAAGCAACTTCCTGTTTCATGGCAGGACATCAAAATTCGCCGTGACGCCACAGATGCATCGTTCGATGAAATCAAAAAAGCTTCGCAATTTAACGTCAGCAAGGTTTTTAGATATTATATGCCAAATTTTAAGTTGATCGGATAAAATCTCTAGGAGGAGTTCGTGAAAGTACGACACCTGTGAATGGCAAAAAAAATTTAAAAAAGTTGCAATTTCAATTAAAAATGGCAGCCTTCCTGTTGGGTCTAGGTCATGGCACCAAGAGACTTTTTTGTAGGTCTCGGCATATTCCACATGTCTACCGAATTTCATACATGTGGGTTTATCGGGCTGCGAGGGCTGCTTATTTGAAATTTTCCAGGGGGCGCTATAATGCCATTTTTGCCACGCCTATTTGTAAATTTTTTATCAGTGTAATAGGAATGATGGTCTTTAAAATTGTACAAAATTTTGTGAGTTTTTGAGCATGCTGAAACCCTCAAAAGGGTAATTCTTTTAAAAATCGTATTGGGGGCGCAATAGAACCATGATGCCTCATTTACTGCCAATTTTTGTTTCAAATTGAAGACAATGTGACAAATAAAATTTTAGCTAAGTTTTGCAAGTTTTCGAGTAGGCTAAGGCCTTCAAATGTGTGTTCAGAAAATTTGGAATAATGCAGGAAATGACTCATAGCTCACTTCCTGTTTGGCCAAAAAATTTCTAAAAATTCAGCACAGCCCAGAAAACCAAATGCAATGATCTGACCAAATTTCATGAACATTCAAGCACTTTTATATCAACATGGACGTGTCAAGAGGGCGCTGTAGAGCCACCTGACCACACCCACTCCAATATCAACATATAGGTATATTTGGAATTAGACTATCATTAAGCCTGTAAAGTTTCATGTAAATCTCCCAAAGCATATGCTCATAAAATAAACTTCCATTTTCATGGCGGAACATCGAAATTCGCCGCGACGCAAAGGATACAAAGTTCGATGAATCCAAAAAAGCTTCGCAATTTAACATCGACGACGTCTTTCAATGTCATATGCCAAATTTTAAGTTGATCAGATAAAATCTCTAGGAGGAGTTCGTTAAAGTACGACACCTGTGAATGGCCAACAATCCAAAAAAGTTGCAATTTCAATTAAAAATGGTGGACTTCCTGTTGAGTGTAGGTCATGGCACCAAGAGAATTTTTTGTAGGTCTCGGCATATTCCACATGTTAACCGAATTTCATACATGTAGGTTTACCAGGCTGCGAGGGCTGCTTATTTAAAATTTTCTAGGTGGCGCTATAGTGACATTTTTGCCATGTATATATATAGGTTTTTTGTCAGAGAAATACGAATGATGGTTTTATACATTTACAAAATTTTGTGAGTTTTAGAACATGCTGAGACCCTCAAAATGGCAATTCTTTTAAAAATCTGATTGGGGGCGCTATAGAGCCATTGTGCCAAATTTAGTGTAAATTGATATATAAAATTGAAGATAATAAGACAAATATAATTTGTGCAACTTTTTGCAAGATTTCGAGTATTCTAAAGCATCCAAACATGTGTTTATAAATTTTGGAAAAACGCAGGAAATGGCGCATAGCTCACTTCCTGTTTGGCCAAAAAATTTCAAAAAAATTAAAATAACTCGACATGAACAATGCAATGATCACACCAAATTTCATGAACATTCAAGCACTTTTATCTCAACATGGCCGTTTCAAGAGGGCGCTGTGGAGCCACCTGACCACACCCAATCTAATATCAACATATAGGTCTACTTGGAAGTGGACTCCTATAAAGCCTGTAAAGTTTCGCGCAAATTTCACAAAGTATGTGCGCGTAAAACCAACTTCCTGTTTCATGGCGGAACATCGAAATTCGCCGCGACGCCACGGATACAAAGTTCAATGAATCCAAAAAAGCTTCGCAATTTAACATCGACAAGGTCTTAAGATGTTAAATTCAAAATTTTAAGTTGATCGGATAAAATCTCAAGGAGGAGTTCGTTAAAGTACGAAGACTGTGAATGGCAAAAAATTTAAAAAATTTGCAAATTCAATTAAAAATGGCGGACTTCCTGTTGAGTCTAGGTCATGGCACCTTGAGACTTTTTTTTAGGTCTTGGCATAGTACACATGTCCACCAAATTTTGTACATGTAGGTCAAACACGCTGCGAGGGCTGCTTCATTGAAATTTTCTAGGTGGCGCTGTAATGCAATTTTGCCACATTTATCTGTAAACCCTAAATCCTAGTTAAAAGTAAGACCTGCTTAATATGTTTGCAAAGTTTTGTGAGTTTTCAAGCATGCTGAGGCCCTCAAAAATGCAATTATGTATTAGGGGGCGCTATAGAGCCACCATATCACACCCAGTGCCAAATGAGATATCGAATCAAAGAACGTAATATTTCTAGTCTATGAGCCAAGTCTGGTGAGTTTTCGAGTATGATAAAACTCAAAAATGTGTTCGTAAAATCTGAAAAAACGCAGGAAATAGCTCATAGCTCACTTCCTGTGAGGCAAAAAAATTTCAAAAAAATTTACAAAAAAATGTATGATGACTGCTATGACTCTAAAAAATTTCGTGAGAATCCGAGCAAGTGCGTTCCAAAATGGCTGCGTGTTTGGTGGCGCTATAGAGCCACCGGGGCATGTCCAAGCACAAAAATAATAATACTTTGCAATTTTCACCACGAGTGACATGTGGGCAAATTTTTGTGAGTTTTCGTGCATGGCAAAGCCCTCAAAAATGCGTTCTCGCAGCAGAATAAAAAGAAGGAGAAGAAGAAGAAGAAGAAGAAGAATTAAAGCTGCAAGCAGCGTTGAAAGGGCCCTCGCCCCCTTCGTGCACGTTGGGGTGGTAGCAAGATCTTGATGGGTGCAGGTGTCCATTCACAGCCAATGGACACTGCTGGACTGCATACAATGTGGTATCCTGAGGGGAGTACAAAAATTTTCTAGAGGACGCTATGGTACCATTTTGACATGCCTGTGCACAATCTACAACCGAGTTATCGTAATACCGAGCTCCAAGAGTGTGTTGATTTTTGTTAATTTTCCAGCATGTTTAGACCTTCAGAAGAGCAATTCTTCTATATATCTGATTGGAGGCGCTGTAGAGCCATTATGCCACATTTAGTGCCAATTTATGGATGACTTTGAAGAGAAGAAGACATTTATAATTTGTGGGGTTTTGCAAGTTTTGGAGCATTCTAAGGCCTTTAAACGTGTTTTCGTAGAATTTGGAAAAACGCAGGAAATAGCTCATAGCTCACTTCATGTTTGGCCAAAAATGTTTAGAAAATTAACCCTTGCCTGGAATGACTAATGCAATGATCACACCAAATTTCATGAACATTCAAGCACGTTTATCTTAACATGGCCATATCTAGAGGGCGCTGTGGAGCCACCTGGCACCTCCTGATCCAATATCAGCATTTATTTATATTTTGGAGGACACTTTTATGAAGCTTGGAAAGTTTCAGGCAAATCCCACCAAGTATGTTGGAGTAAAACCAACTTCCTGTTTCATGGCGGAACATCGAAATTCGCCGCGTCGCCTTGGATTCATCGTTCAATGAATCCAAAAAAGCTTCGCAATTTAACATCGGCAATGTCTCGTAATATCAGTTGCCAAATTGTAAGTTGATCGGATAAAACCTCTCGGAGGAGTTCGTGAAAGTACGACACTTGTGAATGGCGAAAAATCCAAAAAAGTTGCAATTTCAATTAAAAATGGCGGACTTCCTGCTGAGTCTAGGTCATGGCACCAAGAAATTTTTTTTCAGGTCTCGGCATATTCCACATGTATACCAAATTTCATAGATGTCGGTTTACCGGGCTGCGAGGGCTGCTTATTTGAAATTTTCCAGGGGGCGCTATAATTAAATTTTTGCCATGCCTATAAGTAAGTTTCTTGTCAAAGTAATACAAATGATGGTCTTTATCCATTTAAAGAATTTTGTGAGTTTTTGAACATGGTGAGACCCTTAAAAGGGCAATTCTTTCAAAAATCTGATTGGGGGCGCTAAAGAGCCATTGTACCTAATTTAGTGTAAATTGATATATAAAATTGAAGACAATAAGGCAATTAAAATTTGTGCAACTTTTTGCAAGATTTCGAGTATTCTAAGGCTTCCAAACATGTGTTTCTAAAATTTGGAAAAACACAGGAAATGGCTCATAGCTCACTTCCTGTTTGGCCAAAAAATTTCAAAAAAATTATCATTCCCTGACATGACACATGCAATGATCACACTAAATTTCATGAACAATCAAGCACTTTTATCTCAATATGGCCGTGTCAAGAGGGCGCAGTGGAGCCACCTGACCACACCCAATGTAATATCAACATATAGGTATACTTGAAAGTAGACTCTTATCAAGCCTTTGAAGTTTCGCGCAAATCTCACAAAGCATGTGCGCGTAAAACCAACTACCTGTTTCAGGGCGGAACATCGAAATTCGCCGCGATGCCACAGATACATAGTTCAGTTGATACAAAAAAGCTTTGCAATTTAACATCGACCAGGTCTTTAGACGTCATATGCGAAATTTTAAGTTGATCGGATAAAATCTCTAGGAGGAGTTCGTTAAAGTACGACACCTGCGAATGGCGAAAAATCTAAAAAAGTTGAAATTTCAATTAAAAATGGCAAACTTCCTGTTGGGTCTAGGTCATGGCTCCAAGAGACTTTTTTTTAGGTCTCAAGATATTCCACATGTCAACCGAAGTTCATATATGCAGGTCAACCACGATGCAAGGGCTGCTTATTTGAAATTTTCCAGGGGGCGCTATAATGCCATTTTTGCCAGGCCTATCTGTAAATTTTTTATCAGTGTAATATGAATGATGGTCTTTAGAATTGTACAAAATTTTGTGAGTTTTTGAGCATGTTGAGACCCTCAAAAGGGCAATTCTTTCGAAAATCTGATTGGGGGCGCTATAGGGCCATTATGCCACAGTGACTGCCAATTTCTGCCTCAAATTGAAGACAATCAGACAAGTATAATTTTTGCAAGTTTTGCAAGTTTTCGAGAATGCTAAGGCCTTCAAACGTGTGTTCGTAAAATTTGGAATAACGCAGGAAATGGCTCATAGCTCACTTCCTGTTTGGCCGAGAAATTTCAAAAAAATCAGCATAGCCCAAAAAAACAAATGCAATGATCAGACAAAATTTCATGAACATTCAAGCACTTTTATATCAACAAGGCCGTGTCAAGAGGGCACTGTGGAGCCACCTGACCACACCCACTCCAATATCAACATATAGGTATATTTGGAAGTAGACTATTATTAAGCCTGGAAAGTTTCACGCATATCTCACAAAGCAAGTGCTCATAAAAGCAACTTCCATTTTCATGGCGGAACATCAAAATTCGCCGCAACGCCACGGACACAAATTTCGATGAATCCAAAAAAGCTTCGCAATTTAACATAAGAAAGGTCTTTAGATGGCCTGTGCCAAATTTTAAGTTGAGCGGTTAAAATCTCTAGGAGGAGTTCGTTAAAGTACGACGCCTGTGAATGGCAAAAAATTAAAAAAAGTTGCAAATTCAATTAAAAATGGCGGACTTCCTGTTGAGTCTAGGTCATGGCACCAAGAGACTTTTTTTTAGGTCTTGGCATAGTACACATGTCCACCGAATTTTGTACATGTAGGTCAAACACGCTGCGAGGGCAGCTTCATTGAAATTTTCTAGGTGGCGCTGTAATGCAATTTTGCCACATCCATCTGTAAACCCTATATCCTAGTAAAAAGTAAGACCAGCTTAATATGTTTGCAAAGTTTTGTGAGTTTTCAAGCATGCTGAGGCCCTCAAAAATGCAATTATGTATTAGGGGGCGCTATAGAGCTACCATGTCACACTCAGTGCCAAATGAGATATCGAATCACAGAACGTAATATTTCTAGTCTATGAGCCAAGTTTGGTGAGTTTTCGAGTATGATAAAACCCTCAAAAATGTGTTCGTAAAATCTGAAAAAACGCAGGAAATGGCTCATAGCTCACTTCCTGTGAGGCAAAAAAATTTCAAAAAAATTGACAAAAAAATTTATGAAGACTACTATCACTCAATAAAATTTCGTGAGAATCCGAGTAAGTGCGTTCCAAAATGGCCGCGTGTTTGGTGGCGCTATAGAGCCACCGGGGCATGTCCAAGCACAAAAATAATAATACTTTGCAATTTTCACGACGACTGACGTGTGGGCAAATTTTTGTGAGTTTTCGTGCATGGCAAAGCCCTCAAAAATGCGTTCTCGCAGCAGAATAAGAAGAAGAAGAAGAAGAAGAAGAAGAAGAAGAAGAAGAAGAAGAATAAAAATCCCATCAAAAACAATAGGTTCCTGGCACCGGTCGGTGCTCGGGCCCTAAAAATCCCATCAAAAACAATAGGTTCCTCGCACCTTCGGTGCCAGGACCCGTTCCGGGCCCTGGCACCGGTCGGTGCTCGGGCCCTAATAAATATTAGAATTACAAGAGGGTCCTCGCACCCTCGGTGCTCGGGCCCTAATTAAAGCTGCAAGCAGCGATGAATGGGCCCTCGCACTCTTGTGCACGTTGGGGGTGGTGAAAAGATCCTGACGGGTGCAACTGTGCAGTCACAACAATTGGATAGTGGCAGAGTGGTTAAAGAAGCTGCAAGGGTTGGTTTTTGAAATTTTCTTGGTGGTGCTATGGAGCCATTTTGCCACACCCATGTGCAAAGCCTGTACAGTAGTAAAACATATGCCCAGCTTTATGCATGCACAAAATTTTGTGAGATTTCAAACATGTTAAGGCCCTCAAAAATGCTGCTATTGATTAGGGGGCGCTGTAGAGCCAGTGTGTCACGCCCAGTGCCAATTGGGATATCAAAATGATGAGCATCACAATTGAAACTTGTGTACTAAGATTTGCGAGTTTTCGAGCATGCTAAGGCCCTCAAAAATATGTTCGAAAAATTTGTAAAAACGCAGGAAATGGTTCATTGCTCACTTTTTGTTTGATGCAAAAATGTTTAAAAAAATTAAAGAAATATCACTGATTTTAAGAGAAATTCAAAATGACGGATTCCCTGTTGGATTTTGAGTCATGCTCCACGAGACCTTTTTGTAGATTCTGGTATGATGCATCATGCAGAAAAGGTTTTTTCTTCTTCTTCTTCTTCTTCTTCTTCTTCTTCTTCTTCTTCTTTTTATTCTGCTGCGGGAACGCATTTTTGAGTGCTTTGCCATGCACGAAAACTCACAAAAATTTGCCCACACATCAGTCGTCGTTAAAATTGCAAACTATCATTATTTTTGTGCTTGGACATGCCCCGGTGGCTCTATAGCGCCACCAAACACGAGGCCATTTTGGAACGCACTTGCTCGGATTCTCACGAAATTTCATAGAGTCATATAGTCATCATAAATTTTTTTGTCAATTTTTTAGAAATTTTTTTGCCTCACAGGAAGTGAGCTATGAGCCATTTCCTGCGTTTTTTCAGATTTTACGAACACATTTTTGAGGGCCTTATCATACTCAAAAACTCACCAAACTTGGCTCATAGACTTAAAATATTAATTTCTTTGATTCAATATCTCACTTGGCACTGGGTGTGACATGTTGGCTCTATAGCGCCCCCTAAGACATAATTGCATTTTTGAGGGCGTCAACATGCTCGAAAACTCACAAAACTTTGCAAGTATATTGAGCTCGTCATACTATTTACTAGCCAATGAAGTTTGCAGATGGATTTGGCAAAATTGCATTACAGCGCCACCTAGAATATTTCAATGAAGCAGCCCTCGCAGCATGTTTAACCTACATGTATGAAATTCGGTGAACATGTGGATTATGCCAAGACCTAAAAAAAAGTCTCTTGGTGCCATGACCTAGACTCAACAGGAAGTCCGCGATTTTTAATTGAATTTGCAACTTTTTTTGATTTTTTGCCATTCACAGGCGTCGTACTTTAACGAACTCCTCCTAGAGATTTTATCCAATCAACTTAAAATTTCGCATATGACATCTAAAGACTTTGTCGATGTTAAATTGCGAAGCTTTTTTGGATTCATCGAACTTTGTATCAGTTGCGTTGCGGCAAATTTTGATGTTCCGCCATGAAACAGGAAGTTGGTTTTACGCGCACATGCTTTGTAGGATTTGCGCGAAACTTTACAGGCTTCATAAGAGTCTACTTCCAAGTAGACCTATATGTTGATATTAGATTGGGTGTGGTCAGGTGGCTCCACAGCGCCCTCTTGACACGGCCATGTTGAGATAAAAGTAATTGAATGTCCATGAAATTTAATGTGATCATTGCATTTGTCATGACGGGTTATGGTAATTTTTTTGGAATTTTTTTGCCAAACAGGAAGTGAGCTATGAGCCACTTCCTGCGTTTTTCCAAATTTTATGAACACATATTTGGAAGCCTTAGAATACTCGAAATCTTGCAAAAAGTTGCAAAAATTATGATTGTTTTATAATCTTCATTCTTATACATCAATTTGCACTGAATTTGGCACAATGGCACTATAGCGCCCCCAATCAGATTTTAATAAAGAATTGACCTTTTGAGGGTCTCAGCATGTTCGAAAACTCACAAAATTTTGTAAATGTATAAAGATCATCATTTGTATTACTCTGATTAAAAGTTTACATATAGGCTTGGCAAAATTGCCATAATAGCGCCCCCTGGAAAATTTCAAATAAGCAGCCCTCGCAGCCCGGTAATCCTACATGTATGAAATTCGGTAAACATGTGGAATATGCCAAGACCTAAAAAAAAGTCTCTTGGTGCCATGACCTAGACTCAACAGGAAGTCCGCCATTTTTAATAGAAATTGCAAATTTTTTGGACTTTTCGTCATTCACAGGTGTCATACTTTAACGAACTCCTCCTAGAGATTTTTTCCGATCAACTTAAAATTTCGCAAAAAATATCTAAAGACCTTGTTGATGTTAAATTGCGAAGCTTTTTTGGATTCATTGAACGATGTATCCGTGGCGTCGCAGCGAATTTTGATGTCCCGCCATGAAACAGGAAGTTGCTTTTACTCCCATATACTTTGTGGGATTTGCCTGAAACTTCCTATGCTTGATAAAATTGTCCTCCTTAGTATAAATGTATGCTAATATTAGATCGGGAGGTGCCAGGTGGCTCCACAGCGCCCTCTAGATATGGCCATGTTTAGATAAAAGTGCTTGAATGTTCATGAAATTTGGTGTGATTATTGCATTAGTCATTTCGAGCACGATTTAATTTTTTGAAATTTTTTGGTCAAACAGGAAGTGAGCTATGGGCTATTTCCTGCATTTTTCCAAATTTTACGAACACACATTTTAAAGCCTTAAAATGCTCCAAAACTTGCAAAACATTGCACAAATTATCAGTGTCTTATTCTGTTTAATGTCATTTATCAATTGTCACTATATGTGGCATTATGGCTCTATAGCGCCCCCAATCAGATTTTTAAAAGAATTGCTTTATTGAAAGTCTAAACATGCTGGAAAATTTACAAAAATCAACACACTCATGGAACCCAGTATTAAGATTACAATGTTGTAGATTTTGCGCACAGGCATGTCAAAATGGTATCAGAGCGTCCACCAGGAAATTTTTGCAATCCCATCAGGAAAACACATTGTACGTGGTCCAGCAGTGTCCAATGGCTGTGAATGGGCATTTCCACCCATCAAGATCTTGCTGCCACCCCAACGTGCACGAGGGGGGCGAGGGCCCTTTCAACGCTGCTTGCAGCTTTAATTACATTTATAACACAACAGCAACAGCAACAGCAAGGGATGACAGACACAGTTTTAAAAACTCAAACACATTTAATTATCAAACACCATAACAACTAACTAACCTAAGACCAAGATTGAATTATGTGCAAAACACAAATATTTACAATCCCTTTTCGGGGGGGGGGGGTGGCTTGGTGATGTCCTGGATGATGAAAATGCTCAAACACAGGCAAAGAAATCCACAAAAGAAACGTCACAGGTCTTGAACAGAATGGCAGGTCTGGTCATCTTCTTGCAATTTCTCCTACTACTTTACTGTCTCAATTCTTTTCCTTATATACTCTTTTGCAGACCCCACCCACATTTAGACCTCTTTTTTTTAATTTTCTGAGACTTGCCCCAGACATGTCCAGGACATGTCTAAACATGACTCCAGTCTGAGCTTAACAAAAAAAAAGGTAAATACTGCCATCTAGTGGCCTATATTCACATTACACCTCCATTCCAAAAGGGAAAAATTTTGACTCATAAAGGCAAAATTTTTCTTTTCAATACAAAATGGTTAAGTGAACACTTGTCTATATATACATATCATACAATATTCAAACACATGATATATATATATATATACACATTCAAACACAGGATAAGCAATCAGCAATTACATTGTCTGTACCCTTCACATGCTTAATTTCCAAGTCAAACTCCTGTAAAATCAAACTCCAATTCAACAATCTCCGATTCTTGTTTTTCATCTTACTCAAAAACATTAACGGATTGTGGTCAGTGTACACAATCGTTGGCTTTTGTCCTGTACAAACATAAACCTCAAAGTGTTGTAAAGAAAGGACCAGAGCCAACAGTTCCTTCTCTATTGTGGAATAATTCCTTTGGTGGCGATTGAACTTCCTGGAGAAGTATGCCACGGGATGCTCAATGTCATCAGAGTCACTTCTCTGTAGGAGCACAGATCCACAAGCTTGGTCGCTAGCATCGACCGCGATGGAGAACGGTTTGTTGAAGTCAGGAGAATTGAGCATGGGGAAGTGACACAGCAGAGACTTCAGGCAATCGAAGGCTCTCTGGCATGCATCATCCCAAGTGAACTTTATGCCTTTCTTCAGTTGGTTAGTTAGACTGAGAGCAATCTCAGCAAAGTTCTTGCAGAACTTGCGGTAGTACCCGATCATTCCAAGGAAGCGGCGCAAAGCTTTTTTGTTGTCAGGAACTGGAAAGTCCATGATGGCTTGGACTTAAGCATTTATGGGTGCCACCTTACCCTGGCCTATGACGTAGCCAAGATAGGTGACAGTAGCACAACCAAAGTCACTCTTGCTCAGGTTAACAGTCAGGTTAGCCTGGGTCAGGTGCTGGAACAACGTCTCTACATCTTTTAGATGTTCTTCCCAGGAGTCACTCCATGTGATCAGGTCATCGATGTACGCACCCGTGTGTGGCAATCCGGCGATTGTAGACTGTATCATCCTTTGGAATGTGGCTGGGGCATTTTTCATCCCAAAGGGTAGGACTTCATACTGGTACAATCCAGATGGTGTGGCAAAAGCCGAGATGCTCTTGGCCCTCTCAGTTAAAGGCACACACCAATAACCCTTCAATAAATCAATCTTGGTCAGAAACTTTGCTTGCCCTACACTATCAATACAATCATCAATCCTAGGTATTGGAAACACATCAGTTCTAGTTACAGCATTGACTTTGCGATAATCTGTACAGAATCTAGTACTTCCATCAGGTTTTGGAACTAGCACACAGGGTGAACTCCAATCGGAGTTGGAGGGTCTGATAATATCATGTTTTAACATATACTCAACCTCTTTCTCAGCAATCTTTCTCTTTTCAGGATTCATCCGGTATGGATGCTGTTTTATTGGTTTGGCATCACCAACATCTACATCATGAGAGGCTATAGTAACTCTCTTTGGAACATCAGGAAACAAATCCTCATATTTCTTGATCAACCTTTCAAACTGATCTCTCTGTGAGGGTTCTAAGTGCTGGAGTTTTACATCAAGATTTTGCAACACTTCAGAATTTGACAATTTACATGAAAGAACTTCAGCCTTAATTCTAGGTTCATCATCTTGAAACTCCCCCTCATCTTCACACGTTTCGACCATAGGAGAATCTGAAGTGACAGCTGCAACCCTAGCATTTCTGTCATGATAATGCTTTAGCATGTTTATATGACACAATTGTTTTGGTTTTCTCCTATCTGGAGTCTTCACAATGTAATTGAGATCATTGAGTTTTGTCAGAATTTCATAAGGACCATGAAATCTAGCCTGCAATGGATTGGACTGCAAGGGAAACAACACAAGGACCTTGTCTCCTGGTTTAAACCAAGGACTGTATAAAAGATGGACGGCCGAATGTCTCCTGAAAAGTGAAGCAAAAGCGTCTCGATCGCCAACTACTGGCAGGCTGCAGTACAAATTATTGGCCCGCCCCCTCCATGTTAGTGAAGGGGAGAAATGCGAGACAGGAGAAATTGTGTATATGAAAAATAATTTATTTCTGAAGATGGTTTCTTCATTTTTAGGAAGTTCTTACCATACTGATATATATTCTAGCGTCATTTTTTCTGATCAGTTTTCTGGAAACCTTTTATTTGATATTATGCAAAAGGGGCGTGTAGTCATAATAAACACAGTGATTGACAACTGCAGTGCGCGTGGACTAAGTCCCGATAGCGCCTGCCCCCTGCGTACTTCGTTTTGTGAATAGTAATTTCGCGTAGAGCTGGAGTGGGAACGTCTAGCGCTATCTGAAATTCTTCACAGCTAACAGCGATTGTGCTTCAAGCAGGGCAGACTGCAACAAAAAACGACGAAATGAGTTGCTCTATGAATTTCACTAACAAGTTAACCGTCCGGACCGATGGAAAGGATCTTTGCAGTTTTTTTGGTAAGTTAATTTTATTTTTTGTTTGTTGAAGTTGTACGGTCAGTGAAGTTATTACCAAGTAAGCTAGCTACCTTGGCTACGTTAAGACAGCAAGCAGAGTAGCAGACGTTTACGATGAATATGGAGAAAATGGTGATCGGTAGCCATTCGTAACTGGAAAAATATGCATTTTTAATTTTAGAGAATACCTATTAAGGTAAGCTTTTGAATGAAGTCAACGGCTCTGAGTCATATAATGTCGTTCTTATTTACTTGAACTTGAAATTTTGAGCCAGTGCCGCAGTAGGTTCAGCCTTTAGCTTCCAGTTCTGCCGTCGGTATCTCGGAATTTTAGAACGAACAGAGACTGCGAGTGTCTCGGCCCGGTAGGAATTCTGCTTGATGTCGCTTAGGCTAATAAAGGGTAAAGGCTGTTGCGAGCTAATCTACCTTTCAACAGACGAGCCCTAGGTTCGAGTGTTTTCTTAAGCATCAGCAAGCCAACTTCTAGTTTTTCACTAATACAACTAAAGTCCAACCTTATGTTGTAATCCTACGGACAGCGGCTAAAACTGCAAGGAAAACTAATTGGATCGAGGAGGTACCGATTATTTTACCAACGACAGTATGACGAAAATGAGACATGCCGAAAGCGGATTCAATTCATTCTTACTTTCAATGTGAATTCGGCAGGTTTCGGATGAAATTACGGATGGAATCAATGCATCTACTTCAGTGGAATTGGCTAGTTAACGGGATTACTCTTAAAAGATTGATCGGACGAAGCATCGAGGAAAAGCTGACATTTCGAGTTTGGCCTGGAAAGAGAAGGGGCACAAACTGTAAATGAGGGAGTGGTGTAAACTGGGAATAATAACATTTAAAAATTGTTTGTAGCGTAATGGATGTTGCGCTATTAAATTATACATTAATTATTGCTCGTTTGCTATGGAGTCACGTTAACTAGCGAGCTAGCTGACTTCAGTTAACGTTAACTGACCTCGCACACGGCAATTTATGATCAATTATTTCAGCCAATGAAACACATTTGTTAAAGTAGTGCTTTCAGTATCTTAATTTCGACAGTCACAGCTGAGTTTGGGCGTTCCACAATGATAAGATAATATTTTCCTTGATCAGCTTCATAATTTCTCGAAAAACAGAGTGAGTTATTTTGAAATGTGATGTCTCTTCATATACAAACTATGTTTGAGACACGTTTCAAGTCCGAATAGGTGCATGTATTTCTCAAATTCATTCAACTATCTGGTTGTCAATACGAGATCTCAGCCATACTTAATGCAATTCCGATTGAAAGTAAATGTTCTGACCTTGCATACAGTTGTCAAGAGAATAACACAAAGAATTTGTGCTGTAATTCAAGCTACCGTGGTTTCATTTAAATATTTGAGTGTGCAGCTGTTTTTTGACTGGTGGAGTATTTCTGTATCAGACTTGCTGTACCATGTTACCCCACATAAAAAGGAATTTAAATTGGTAGCAGGAAGAATTTAGTTTTTAAGTATTTAAAGCTGCATATCACTCCATCCTATTTTTTTTATGTATGTAAAACCTGCCATATGAAAAATTGCCAGATGTATGGGTTGGAATTCTACTTTACTGCTGTCATGGTAGGGCAGACTGCGCTTTAGGTTTCAGACAAAAGCTTCACAAATAATTCAATGTTTTTTTTTTTTTTTTGTTTTTTTTTTAAAATCAGGTGATTACAGAAGCCGCCCTCAAATTCAGACCTCAGCGTTACACAGTGAAGACTTGGAGCATGCCACAAGCAATTATTTTGTTGTATTGCTGGAAGATACTTCTGAAGTAATTTGTAAATGAAAACCTGATAAAATGCTTGTCAAACCTGCTCAACTATGCATTGTCACAGAAACCTGCAATGGTTCTGTTTGACCATAATTTACAAGGAAGTAGGTAAGTCCATGTTGACTGAGTAATAATGGACTTCTAACTGGCTTCTCTAATGTATGCTTGTTCCGTCTGTGTCACCTTCCTTATATGCCATTGTCTTCAAAAATTGGCATAAACTGTCTTTTTTTTTTTTTTTTTAATAATGCATTCAGAAGCTGTTCATCTTCACTACTGAGCCTTCAGTATTCCAACAAAGACTCTAGTCATCTGTTCTGGACTGGGAGCACATGGGAAATGTTATGTAATTGAATGCACATTTCTTGTTATGGTGGTAAATTAAACCTGTTATGTACAATAAAGGTCTTTACATTTACATTGAGCAAAGACTTCACTCTGGAATTCTTTCACATACATGTCCTCTGCTGCAGTAAATCAGGCATGCAAATGGGTGTTAAATAAAAAAATGTATTTAAACAAAAATCACACTGCATGTAGTTGTCTGTGGTCCATCAACAACCTACTGGCTACATTCGCCGTGGGGAAACATGAAACAGGTGGAAAGGCTGGGGGAAAGCAAATGGATTGGAGAAAGGACGGTGGATGGAGAGGAAGACCTGGGAAAACGATAGGTATGATGGCTAGTAAAAAATAAATGAATAAAAAATACATTAAACATCACATATAGCAAACAAACTATGACCTTTTTTTGCGCCCATAACTGATGTTGAAAATCCAAATCCAGCATCACCCTACTGGATTTGGTCTTTCAGATGCAGGGCAATGTTATTTAAAAATATCATTTCCCATAGGGGTGAAATGAACTCTGTCATGCAAAAATTGGCCAGGATCTCTGCTTTATCTGATGATGATACAAAATCTCTCCACCAATATGCGAAACAAAGGTAGCCATCACACAGTTGATATATCGCCAGGCTTTTTCAATCCTCTTTTGATGGGAAGACCTCCACCGGCATCGCTTGGTGATGGCAAAGAAGATAATCTTCATCCAAGGGAACTGCCTATGAACATCTTCCAAGTCCTGCTTGATCCCTGCGACAAGCTTCACACTCTTAATTTTTCCGAGGTCATTTCCGCCACAGTGGACCAGCAGGACCTCCTGCACAGCTCTTCCTCTCAGGTACTGGTGGATAAAGGGGAGGAGGTATCCTCAAACCACGCCACCCGAGCCAAACCACTGGACTTGGGCATTCAAACCAAGGTTGGTCTCAATGGTCTCCCTTGTGCGGTTTTCCCCACAGCAGATGTAGTTGTCCCCTATGATATTAACTTTTGGCCCTGTTGGTTAAGTGCAAATGTCACCTTTAAATGATACACTTCTGCTGGCTTTTTATGGAATTTAGCACATTTAATATTTCTATTCTATTTCTCCATATTTTATCTGGTGGTATTGTGCTTTTTATGCATGAAATGGATGTGATTTAATGTTATAAATCAGTTTTTATGGCATTCTCCTGTGAAAAGTCTTGTGCTTTAATAACCACAAGCGTCGGTATTTTTTAGATATTCCCATGAGATTTATACATACTCTTGGCCACTGTGGAGGATGCCGACTCCATTTCGTCGTCTAAAAATTAGGATAACAAAAATTGAACAATTACTATGCATTCAAATACATCGAGTCCACAAAAAAGAACGTGGAGGAGGGTTGCATTGCTAAGTTAACTATCACAGAGAATGAATTCCCGGTCCCCCAAGCCTGGTCAGGATGGTTATCTTCAACTGCAAACATTTTTAAGAAATACAACATTAGCTAGCGGTAAGATATGCGACTACTTAAACACAGCAAGCTAACTTTGGTTAGAAGGACAGTGTATTTTAATTCAAAACTCGATTTAGCGTTCTAACGTGTTAATTAAAAGTTCGACCCATTACTCAGCTAGTACATGCGCATACGAAATGGCACTTTCCCGGTGGAACGTTAATTAGAAAATACAACGAAAGTCGGCGTTAATATGCTCGCCACTCGCAACATTGGGTAAGTGACGATGGAGAACATTAGCTGGAGCTGGCTATGTGGCAAACATCAGAAGCCTTACTTAATGTAATTAGCTGCATACCTAGCTAGTTAAACAAGATTCAGTTCTAAGATATCATAGATAGCCAGATAGGTACTTCAACTAATTTCGTAACAGATGACTGTGAGGTGGGGAATGTTTTGCCAATGAGGCCATTAACTTTTTGAACGAGCCCGCGAATATTTATGCTGCCGGCAGTCGTTGGGTCCTTTCACTTTCCTGCACCGTCTCCGTGTGAGAGCTGGCCATTACGGGCACTTACGTTAATAGCGCAGCTGCCAGACCAGGTGAAAAGTTCAGGGGGCTGGTCGGATGGTGTGTGGGTTGGATTCGATAGCGCGGCTCTACCCCCCGATCACTACTGCGCCGACTCAGGCTCCAGATGTGCAACATGGCAGCGGCCATATCGAGGATATTTTGGCTCCATTTTTGTTGAATGGGAGTGAATGGAGACGCGTCGTCCATCTTTTATACAGTCCTTGGTTTAAACTCACGGCTTCTAGCCTTATGATCATACCAAGTTTTCATTTTTCCCTGACTTGATTTCAAGTTCTCTTTGGCTAGGTCACAAGCTGCACGCAATCTTTCCTTGAACTTGCTAACATAGTCTAACAGACTGATATGCGGCTCTTTCTCTTGCCATTGTTCACTCAACAACAGCAAAGGTCCTCTCACTTCATGACCAAACACCAGCTCAAATGGACTGAATCCAGTAGACTCCTGCACTGCCTCTCTAGCTGCAAACAAAAGCAAATGAACACCTTCATCCCAGTCTTTCTCATGGTCATAACAATAAGTCCTCATTATTGTCTTGAGAATGGAATGAAACCGCTCTAAGGCACCCTGACTTTCTGGATGATAGGCACTAGAAAGAATCTGCTTTGCACCTAGTTCATACACAACCTGCTGAAACAATCCTGAAGTGAAATTGCTACCCTGGTCTGACTGAATTTCCCTGGGAAGGCCAAACATTGTGAAGAACTTTATCAAAGCCTTCGAGATTGCAGTTGCCTTGATGTTACGTAGAGGTATGGCTTCGGGGAATCTGGTAGATGCACACATGATTGTCAACAAGTACTGATTTCCAGATCTAGTCTTGGGTAATGGACCAACGCAATCAACAATGACCCTAGAGAATGGCTCCCCAAATGCTGGGATAGGCTGCAATGGAGCTACAGGTGGGTCTAACTGGTGTTTCCAACTACCTGACAAGTGTGACAGGTTTTGCAAAAGTTGGAAACGTCTTTCCAAAGCCCAGGCTAAAAGAAGTGTCTCATGATCTTATCAACAGTCTTGTTAACACCAAGATGACCTCCTAAAGGTAAACTATGAGCCATTGTTAAGATCTCATTCCTATAGACCTTCGGAACAACAATTTGCCTGACCACTGCCCAATCTGCATTGGCAGGGATATCAGGAGGGCGCCACTTCCGCATCAACACACCATCCTTGAGATAATACCCAACTGGAACTGCGTCTATTTCTTTATCAGGAAGGGCTCTCCTCTTTAGTACACAAATTTCAGGATCATTAGTTTGATCCTCAATCAACCGCTTTCTGGACAGAGACAAGTCTCCAGACACATCAGAATCACCAGACCCATCCGGCTGGCTGAATAGAGAACTGATAAAAGTGTCTGATAAGTCCTCAAACGGAGAAACCATAGTAGGCCAATCAGAGTCATGAGGCGAACCACCTGAGTCCTGACTATTCAATGTACTGGACGGCACCACATCATCTTCTTCTTTAGCCTTCTTGGCCATAGCACGAGTCACTGCGCAAGAAGGATGCAGAGATGGGTCCTCATCCCCATCTTCAGTGCTCGGCTGTGAAGTAAGATGTACAGGGGGAACTACTTTTCCCCCAGCCAGGTCATTGCCTAGCAACAGAGAAACACCCTTTATAGGTAGACTTGACATAAGTCCCACCTTTACCTGTCCTGTAACTAAATCTGACTTCTAAAGTCAGACTTCTAAATCTGGGGGACAGGAGTAGTATGCTCATTCAGAGCCACAAATCCCTCTGACACAAATGGAAGAAATTCATCCCTCACAAAGTCAGCTGTATCAGGCTTTTTAGCCCCACAAGAAGCAGGCAATTTAGCAGATCGGTTATCTACTACAGGGGTTTCTAACCTTGTTTTCACAAAGGCATTTGGTTTGGTATCCTTTTCTTTTTCTTTCTTAGCTTTAAGGAACCAACAGTTAGTTGTAACATGACCAGATTTCTTGCAATAACTGCAAACTAGACCACTTTTGTCACTGTCAGCTTTCACACTTTGATCAGACCTGTTACTGGATTTCTGAGCACCATCACCAGATTTGTCTTTGTCTTTGGGTGAGGAATCTTGGGTATCACCGTAACCCTTTTTCTGAAATTGGGACCATCTATTGTTACTGCTAGACTGAAATTTGGACTTATGTGTGAGAACATATTCATCTGCGAATTTGGCAGCTGATTGCAAATTCAGTGCTTGCTTCTCATTAAGGTAGGTCTTAACATCATCTTTAACACAGTTCTTGAATTCTTCAACTAACACCATCTCTTTTAGTGAGTTGAAATCATCCTTGACCTCCATAGAAGTGCACCAGCGCTCAAAGCAAACCTGCTTTTCATTAGCAAATTCAACATAAGTCTGATTTTCAGATTTCTTCAGACCTCTGAATTTCTGTCGGTAAGCCTCTGGAACCAACTCATAAGCTCTCAAAATAACCTTTTTGACAACCTCATAATCAGAGGAATCATCTGCAGACAAAGCCGAATAGGCTTGTTGAGCTTTACCCTTGAGGACAGTTTGCAACATCAGAGGCCAGTGTTCCTTTGGCCACTGGCAACTCTTTGCTACCTTTTCAAAACACTGGAAATAGTTGTCAACATCCTTTTCCGAAAATGGAGGCACCAGTTTTACCTCCTGACTGGCACAAAATTTATTTTTAGTTTCAATTTTAATTTTTAGTTGCTCCATTTGGAGTCTTTCTTCTCTATCGAATTTCTCTAATTCAAAATCTCTCTGTCTTGCAAATTTTTCTAACTCAAATTCTCTTTGTTTTTCTTTTTCCTCCCTTTCTTTTTCTCTTTCCTCCCTTTCAATCTCTAGGATTTTTAATTTAAGTTCCATTTCTATATTTGGATTTTCCACTGGAAACTGTTCCAGATCTCCGGGTGCAAACACATTTTCATCAATGTAATATTCAACTATCTCTCGAGCCAGTCTTGCTTTTCGCATGGCTGGTTTCACCTCTGTCAGCTCTAAATGTCTGCAAATTTCTAGCAGTTCTGTCTTTTGAAAAGACTTCAAAACCCCTACGGTTGGTGATGCCAAGAAATCATCCATTGCTGTTGTCAATATATATGTATTCAATTAAAAAAAATCAATTTTACAATTTGAAATGTTAGGATTTTCAATAAATTACTCACAAAATGGTCTATCCCGGACCTTGAGCCCCCAATTTGTTATGGCCCCAATTTGTTATTACATTTATAACACAACAGCAACAGCAACAGCAAGGGATGACAGACACAGTTTTAAAAACTCAAACACATTTAATTATCAAACACCATAACAACTAATTAACCTAAGACCAAGATTGAATTATGTGCAACACACAAATATTTACAATCCCTTTTCGGGGGGGGGGGGGGGGGGGGGGGGGCTTGGTGATGTCCTGGATGATGAAAATGCTCAAACACAGGCAAAGAAATCCACAAAAGAAACGTCACAGGTCTTGAACAGAATGGCAGGTCTGGTCATCTTCTTGCAATTTCTCCTACTACTTTACTGTCTCAATTCTTTTCCTTATATACTCTTTTGCAGACCCCACCCACATTTAGACCTCTTTTTTTTAATTTTCTGAGACTTGCCCCAGACATGTCCAGGACATGTCTAAACATGACTCCAGTCTGAGCTTAACAAAAAAAAAGGTAAATACTGCCATTTAGTGGCCTATATTCACATTACAAAAGGAAGAACAATCTCAAAGCAACAGTTTGAAAATGTTAGGATGTTATTGAGACCTCTGATCACAAAATGTTATTCATGAAATCTTCTTGTAATATGATTTGTTAGCAAAGGTATAAAATTTGGTCTGTAACATTCTGAGGATGTTTTGGGAATTTCGTTGAGGTAACATGATAGAATGGTCTTCTATTAAACATTCTCACAATGTTACATGAAAACAAAGGAAGAACAACGTAACATTTGGACAATCAACACCCAACCCAACCCTCACCAGCTCCAGGGAAGCTGCCTAAGTTTCCTCCCCAAAGCCAACCAATGACCAAACACAGCACAATAACATCTGCTAATCCATCCAGACTCTCACCCATCCTGGGGCTGATAAACTGGCACAAACACACGCACACACACACACACACACACACACACGCACATATACATATACATGCATACATACAATTAGCCCCAAAATATGATAATTTAGGTTTGAATTTTTGTAACCCTTGATGTTAAAGGGGAGAAAGGTGGAAAATGTTGACAATAATCAGTGTAGGGCCTCATCTCCCATGGGGGGCCACATTTTGCGCGAGGGGATGCATTTGCACATAGGGGTCTATTCTCCCATTAGCGCGTAAGTCTTTTTTTACGCGCTTCGAGTTAAGCGCGTTTGAGTTACGCGTATTCTCCCCCATGCGCGCCCACAGCGCTTAACTTCAGAATGTAGGCGGCCTTAAGAAAGAGGTGTGACTGATCCAAAAGAGAGGCAGACTCTGTTCAAAGCTCATTGATTATGGCTATCAGGAAAACATGGAAAAAGGATTTTCTGATTAACAATGAAAACGCATTTGTGGTCCATGGAAAACGCAAACCAGACTTTAAATTTGAATATCGTCGGCCTGCTGATAAAACCTCGTATCTCCAAACTGATAAGAAACGAAAACTCGTATGTCCACTATTCGCACATGCAAAATTAAACATTTTTATTATAAATTATATTTATCCATTTGTATTATAATAATAATTATTATTTTTATTTTATTTTATATTTATTTTTTATTTTCCTGTGAAGTTTGTCATTGTGAAGATACGAGGTTTTTGTATGCCGCTGTAATAGGAGGCCGTACCAAGTAGCTACAAGACGTAATTCAGACATCTCTTTATTTATCCCCGCCGCGCGATTAGCGCGAAGCGGGTGATATGGCATTGGGCTCCGTCCGTACGGACACATAAAATTGCGGCGGCGGGGGATATGTTAGTGACAAACACTTGTTATTTCTTACTCTAGCCACCATGGCATTAAAGCTATGCATACAAACAAATTGCCGCGATAATGAAATAATAAATAAAGAATTTAGCGCTTCTCAATCAGCGAAATCAGATCATTGAAAATGTGCCCCTCCTACACCAGCCTGTTTGTTCCGTGGAAGACAGGGAAGAAGACAAAGGGAACATTCTAGTCACACAAAGACAATCAAAGACAGTTTATATGATCTCATTTAGAAATTGCGCACTTGAAAACTACTCCGATGTCAGGTTTGCAACTAAAGGACATGGAAACGCTTTAACAAGGATTCTTACCCCGCACGCGGTCATCTCCCCGCCCCGAAACCGCCTCAGTAATGACGGAATTCCTTATCCATAGCCTATTTGATTTGAGCAACACATTCACTTGAACTTGACACTAATACTTTATTATAATCAATTATCCCATTTACTGATAACGATTCTTTCCATGTCAGCTATTCTTTAAAGGCTATAATTGATTAACAAATGGATAGTGCTCTGGTATTTGCCAGGGTAGGGCTCAATCTAGAGTAGCCTATTTAATAATATCTTTATTCACACATTAAATTACACAGTATTACCAATGGTAAAAATTACTAGGACTCGAGTTAGTTAATTCAGATATCCTCAATCAGAAAATCAATCCCCTCACTCGTGAGAATATCACAAATTTTTAGATGATCACGAACATATAGGGCAGTCGCATTAGTTAATAGAACATGGAAGACAATGATGGCGACGTCGAGCCAAAGCCGAAAACCAAATTTCACAGATGTTGGTGTTGTATGGCAAGCAAGCAATGAAGGCTGATCCGAGGAATTAAGCTGCGAATCGTTCTGGATGTGGCTTCGGTGGTGAGATGTAAGCGCAGTATCCCCGAAATAAAGCATAAATGGAGAGATCTGCGGGGCGCTGTAAAAGCCAGGTTCTCTGGAGAACTGTACACGCAACAGTGGGCAACCATCATCCCCTGTGCATTTCACTGCACATGAGGATGGGATGGCATCCACTCTTTCTGCAGTGGAAGTGCATGGAGAAGAACTTGAAGCGCCAACGAACTGCGTCAGACACCTTGACACAGACGCCTGTGATGTGTATGACATCACCAGCCACTCTCTGAAACGACCCAGATGTCAGGAGCGACAGCGCAGTTCTGACGTTGATGACCACGGGTATTTTTTGTGGATAATCGCTGCGGCTGGATAGCTGTTCATCCAGAAGTCAGCAAAGATAGACAATTGCCTCATGCACGAAAGCGCTGGATGCACTCGATGTTTGTTAGTCCCAGGATGTCCAAACGAAGCCGATATATGCGTGTTCGTCTTCGAGCTCGGCGCGCTCCTCTACTCTTTCCCAATCACGCAAGAGTGCAAGCAAATGCAGGACTGGAATTTTGGCTTTAGGTTTTGAGGGCATGGTAGAATGATGCTCTTATGTATACTCGAATTAATTAATTGTTTTGCGTTTGTAATTTAACTGATTGGAGAAGAGGCTGATGCGTAATATCATGTGATGATTTCGTTTGATAAATTATCATGGCTTTGAGAAATGTAGTTTAGAAATAAGGAAGAACAATCGAATATTAAATGTCTCAAGCTTTACCATGTTAAATAAAATAAAAGTAATGTTAAAATTCGGGCTATAACCGACATCAAACGCAATATTCAATTTCGCCTAATGTTGGCGCTTGACCTTAATACAGCCCTCAAAAGCGCTTAACAGAAAAAGCGCGTAAGCCAGGGGGAGAATACGCGTAAGTGTTATTTGCATGAGAAACGCCCGGAAACGCCCCGATTTTGGCCTTGCTCCGCCCCAAGCGCGTAAGTGCCTTTAAGGCGCGTAATGCACAGACTTAAGTCGAGGGGAGAATACGCGTAGGCTGAAAAGCGCGTAGCTACGCGCTTTTTTCGACTTAAGCGCATGGGAGAATAGACCCCATAGTGCGTATAAGCGCATCCATTGCGCATATGCGCTACCGTGAGGCGCACGTACAGCATAATCAGCTCGAAGAAGGAGAGAAAAAGAGACCTGTGATCTGACAGCGCATGCGTCGCTGCAATGATTGATAGCACTCGACATCTGACTAATCAGAGGGCTGCGCCGGCAGGCACTTGCAGAGCTGCAACAGGTGAAGAGATGTCGACATGCCGTCATAAAGACGAGTCAGGAGCATATACATCCATGATCAGGAGCGAGCAAGAGAGAAAACAAGAGCCACCAGGAGATGGTGTATCCCCCCGACCCCCAGCAAAATCGTAGAACAGTAATTTGTGAAGAATGTCTCAGAAAACATGATATTTTATGAACTATGAATATCTAGTCCAGACATGATCACTATGGGGTCTATTCTCCCATTAGCGCGTAAGTCTTTTTTTACGCGCTTCGAGTTAAGCGCATTTGAGTTACGCGTATTCTCCCCTACTCGCTTCGATCACGCCCACAGCGCTTAACTTCAGAATGTAGGCGGCCTTATGAAAGAGGTGTGACTGATCCAAAAGAGAGGCAGACTCTGTACAAAGCTCATTGATTATGGCTATCAGGAAAACATGGAAAAAGGATTTTCTGATTAACAATGAAAACGCATTTGTGGTCCATGGAAAACGCAAACCAGACTTTAAATTTGAATATCGTCGGCCTGCTGATAAAACCTCGTATCTCCAAACTGATAAGAAACGAAAACTCGTATGTCCACTATTCTTACATGCAAAATTAAACATTTTTATTTTAAACTATATTTATCCATTTGTATTATAATAATGATAATTATTATTATTTTATTTTATATTTATTTTCCTGTGAAGTTTGTCATTGTGAAGATACGAGGTTTTTGTATGCCGCTGTAATAGGAGGCCGTACCAAGTACAAGACGTAATTCAGGCATCTCTTTATTTATCCCCGCGCGAAGCGGGGGATATAGCATTGGGCTCCGTCCGTACGAACACATAAAATTGCGGCGGCGGGGGATATGTTAGTGACAAACACTTGTTATTTCTTACTCTAGCCACCATGGCATTAAAGCTATGCATACAAACAAATTGCCGCGATAATGAAATAATAAATAAAGAATTTAGCGCTTCTCAATCAGCGAAATCAGATCATTGAAAATGTGCCCTTCCTACACCAGCCTGTTTGTTCCGTGGAAGACAGGGAAGAAGGCAAAGGGAACATTCTAGTCACACAAAGACAATCAAAGACAGTTTATATGATCTCATTTAGAAATTGCGCACTTGAAAACTACTCCGATGTCAGGTTTGCAACTAAAGGACATGGAAACGCTTTAACAAGGATTCTTACCCCGCACGCGGTCATCTCCCCGCCCCGAAACCGCCTCAGCAATGACGGAATTCCATATCCATAGCCTATCATCCTATTTGACTTGAGCAACACATTCACTTGAACTTGACACTAATACTTTATTATAATCAATTATCCCATTTACTGATAACGATTCTTTCCATGTCAGCTATTATTTAAAGGCTATACTTGATTAACAAATGGATAGTGGTGTTTGCCAGGGTAGGGCTCAATCTAGAGTAGCCTATTTAATAATATCTTTATTCACACATTAAATTGCACAGTATTACCAATGGTAAAAAATTACTAGGACTCGAGTTAGTTAATTCAGATATCCTCAATTAGAAAATCAATCCCCTCACTCGTGAGAATATCACAAATTTTTAGATTATCACGAACATATAGGGCAGTCGCATTAGTTAATAGAACATGGAAGACAATGATGGCGACGTCGAGCCAAAGCCGAAAACCAAATTTCACAGATGTTGGTGTTGTATGGCAAGCAAGCAATGAAGGCTGATCCGAGGAATTAAGCTGCGAATCGTTCTGGATGTGGCTTCGGTGGTGAGATGTAAGCGCAGTATCCCCGATATAAAGCATAAATGGAGAGATCTGCGGGGCGCTGTAAAAGCCAGGTTCTCTGGAGAACTGTACACGCAACAGTGGGCAACCATCATCCCCTGTGCATTTCACTGCACAGGAGGAGGGGATGTCATCCACTCTTTCTGCAGTGGAAGTGCATGGAGAATAACTTGAAGCGCCAACGAACTGCGTCAGACACCTTGACACAGACGCCTGTGATATGTGTATGACATCACCAGTCACTCTCTGAAACGACCCAGATGCTAGGAGCGACAGCGCAGTTCTAACGTTGATGACCACGGGTATGTTTCGTGGATAATTGCTGCGGCTGGATAGTTGTTCATCCAGAAGTCGGCAAAGATAGATGATTGCCTCATGCAAGGTCCAGACGAAAGCGCTGGATGCACTCGATGTTTGTTTGTCCCAGGATGTCCAAACGAAGCCGATATATGCGTGTTCGTCTTCGAGCTCGGCGCGCTCCTCTACTCTTTCTCAATCACGCAAGAGTGCAAGCAAATGCAGGACTGGCATTTTGGCTTTAGATTTTGAGGGCATGGTAGAATGATGGTCTTATGTATACTCGTATTAATTAATAGTTTTGCGTTTGTAATTTAACTGATTGGAGAAGAGGCTGATGCGTAATATCATGTGATGATTTCGTTTGATAAATTATCATGGCTTTGTGAAATGTAGTTTAGAAATAAGGAAGAACAATCGAATATTAAATGTCTCAAGCTTTACCATGTTAAATAAAATAAAAGTAATGTTAAAATTCGGCCTATAACCGACATCAAACGCAATATTCAATCTCGCCTAATGTTGGCGCTTGACCTTAATACAGCCCTCAAAAGCGCTTAACAGAAAAAGCGCGTAAGCCAGGGGGAGAATACGCGTAAGTGTTATTTGCATGAGAAACGCCCGGAAACGCCCCGATTTTGGCCTTGCTCCGCCCCAAGCGCGTAAGTGCCTTCAAGGCGCGTAATGCACAGACTTAAGTCGAGGGGAGAATACGCGTAGGCTGAAAAGCGCGTAGCTACGCGCTTTTTTCGACTTAAGCGCATGGGAGAATAGACCCCTATATGCATCATCTTTCCATGGTAAACCTCAGAAAAAGAGCATAAACAAGAGTCATCTGGAGATGACATATCCCGACCCCCAGAAATAGTAACTCAGCTTTTATGATGAAGATATTAGAATGCAGAGTTTACATGTGTGAGAAGAGATGTCATGATCACTAGTGGTCAAGTAAACGGATTCTGTATTCATGAAAACATCTTGACATAGTGGATAATGTGTCTGTGCATTAAATTTAATGAACCTAGATCTTATGGTTTGGGAGATATGCCCCAAGCAAGACAGCTACCCTCAAAGCCAATCTAAGTTCCCTGTCTCCACAGAAACTTCGAAAGAAAAATGAATCAATAAACTCCAAAATAGGAAAAGGCAGATCTACTCGTAGTGGGTAATATATATGTGAAGTTAGGTGAACCTAGGACACACAGTTGAGGAGATATGCTCCGGACAAGGTAGCCACCCTCAAAGTCAATCTAAGTTCAATGCTTCCATGGAAACCTGAGAAATTAAATAATCTAGAAGCTTTGAAATAGCAAGAAGCACATCTACTCATACTGATTAATATATCTGTGAAGTGTTGTGAACCTAGACCTTATACGGTTTAGGAGATATGCTCCGGACAAGGTAGCCACCTTCAAAGTCAATCTAAGTTCAACGTTTCCATGACAATCTCAAAAATTAAAAGAAACTTCAAAATAGCAAAAGGCACATCTACTTATAGTGGTTAATATATCCATGAAGTTTGGTGAACCTAGGACATATGGTTTAGGAGATATGCTCCGGACAAGACAGCCACCCTCAAAGTCAATCTAAGTTCACTGTTTCCATGGAAACCTCAAATATTAGATGATGTAGAAGCTTCAAAATAGCAGAAGGCACATCTTCTCATAGTGGTTAATATATCTGTAACGTTTGGTGAATCTAGGACATACGGTTTAGGAGATATGCTCTGGACAAGACAGCCACCCTCAAAGTCAATCTAAGTTCACGGTTTCCATAGAAACCTCAAATATTAGATAATGTGGAAGCTTCAAAATAGCAAAAGGCACATCTACTCATAGTGGTTAATATATCTGTGACGTTTAGTGAACCTAGGCCATACGGTTTATGAGATATGCTCCGGACAAGGTAGACACCTTCAAAGTCAATCTAAGTTCCACGTTTCCATGGAAACCGCAAAATTAATAAATCAAGAAACCTAAAATAGTAAAAGGCACATCTACTCATACTGGTTAATATATCTATGAAGTTTGGTGAACCTAAGATGCATAATTATGAAGATATGTTCCGGACAAGAAAATGATTACAGACGGACAGACAGACAGACGGACATACTGATGACTATATCCCCCGTAATTTGTATGTCAGGGGGATAAAAAGGCAAAACAAGAGGAAATTCGTGCTTCACTGGACGGTGGGTATGTTGTTGAAATAAAACTTTGTGGCACAAACACCTAAGCTGCTACTCGTTAGATAGGATCTCTGTCTCCAGTCTCTGTCTAGACTGGAGAGAAAGAAAAAAAATCAGCCGCCCTGATTAACATTGATTGAATGTCCTGTTAAAGCAAAGTATTCACCTCCGTGAATTTTACCTCACCCCCTGAGGTAAAATGACCAGTTGGTGGTCATATACTGTATAAGAATTGTATAGTGTTCTGAAGTGTGGTTATGGTGTTCTATAGTACATTTCACCAGCTATGGTTTACAATAGTTTTTTTCTGTAGTGTCATTTTATTAGCTATGGTAGCCCTACAATATTTCAATAATAATACTAAAATCACCATAGTGCAGTCCGAAAAACCACACAATTACAACAGTAATACTATAGTTTTTGGTGGTAAATTTTATGGTATTCCAATAGTGGTTTTTTGTAAAGGAGAGTAGAAAGGTGAGAGTGCAGGGGGAGGGGATCCACTTTTACAATTACACATTTGCACTTCATCACTTTGTCTGTCCTTTTTTCTATAGAAAATCGTGGGTGCAGTGGCAAAAATAGTTTTATGTGAAATAAGGCCTCTGTAATACCATGAAACAACTTTTCCTAACTAATCCAGATATGCGTAAGAAACTACAGATGGTTATCTTTCATTTGAGACCAAGGTCATGTTTCTATACCAAGGGGTTCATGAGCAATCAGGCTTTATTTAGAGCTTTATTTAGAGTATCCAAAGGTCCTTTTGGAGTCTCCAAATGGACACTCTGCTAAACGCATGAGTATTCCCACACAAAAATGGCTCTCTAAGGGTCATAGTTCATTGTATAGTCATTTCCTTTGACACTTGGCTTCAAAAGACCTAGGAGTGGGCCAGAGTTGTGTTTCCATGGGGAAATAAGTGACCATGAGTGCTGTAATGGGGTCATTTCCAGAGATGTGAAAATCCGCATGGAAGAAAAAACAGGATTCTATCCTCTGTTCCTCTCTGACAGTAAATCACAGAGTTATTTTCACAATTCCTAGAAATTCTACAAGGTCTCAGGTTTCAAATGAGGTCAAGCATTTAATGATAGGCCAAAGTATGTGGACTCAGTGACCTTTTAAATAGACGCTGTCCCATTTCGAGAAAAAACAGAAATGCAGTGGGTTTGGGTAAAGGGTTAAGCACAGCAAAGCAGAAGCAGAGTTTTGCTTTGGCAACAGAGTTAATTAGTGGCATTAGAGTGTTATTAGAGAATCAAATAGTGGAATTTTTTTTGTAGAACCTTTTTTAGTGAAGAATAAATTTCTTTTAGTTGTCATCGCTGCTTTTCTTTGTTGTGATTTTTTCAAGTCATAACAAATTGGAGGTTCCACCGAGAAAAATCATTCATTGGATCAACGATTGGATTCACCAAAGATTATTATTTTAAATCTTTTGACGAGTTGAAAAACCAGCCATCATGACTGATGATGTGGAAAGTTTTTTGAAAACTCCAACCCAGGAATTAATTGTGCTGGCGAAGAAGAAGGACTTGCTGCAAATAGCCTCAACCCTTGGATTATCTGATGTCAACAATGAAGAAACAAGAAATTTTCAATTTTTGGTGCAACACTACATTGATTAAGATATCTTTGGGGAAGAAGCAGCAGATTTAATTAAAGATGTGGAAGTGCCTGCAACGGAGCTGCAAAGACTTGAATTTCAGCTTTGCCTAAAAGAACTGGAGGAGGGAAGGAAGGAGAGAGAACTGGAAGAAAGAAGGTTGGAGAAGGAAAGAGAACTGGAGGAAGGAAGGATGGAGAAGGAAGAAAGAAGGTTGGAGATAGAGAAAGAACTTGTAAAAAAAGGATGCAGTGCGAATTTGAAATGAAGAAAATAGAAGCAGGTACTGTTTCAAAATCTTTTAGACTTTCTGATCATTTTGATGTGGTTGAACACATCAGACTTGTTCCTCCATTCATAGAAAATGATGTGGACTAATACTTTTCCCCATTTTGAAAAAATTGCTGAAAATTTGAAATGGCCAAAAGAGCATGGACAATGATGTGTTCTTACTGGTAAAGCTAGAAAAATCTATAACCAATTATCTGTCCAAATGTGTTCTGATTATGATTTTGTCAAATTTGCCATTCTGAAGGGTTATGAATTGGTTCCCGAGGCCTACAGCCAAAAATTTTGGAATTCTTGCAGGGAAGCCAGTCAAACTCATGTTGAATTTGGCAGGTTGAAGGAACTGTTGTGTGATCAGTGGTGTAATTCCATGAAAGTTCAGAAAGATTTTGACAGAATGAGGCAACTTTTGGTTGAGGAATTCAAAAGGTGTATCCAGCCTGATATCAAAACTTTCCTTGAGGAAAAACAAGCCAATACTTTGCGAGATGTTTCCACCCTAGCTGATAGTTATGCATTGGCTCATAAGTTTTCTTTTGTCCTAAAATCCACTTTTTCTAAATTTCAAAGCAAGTTTCAGTCCAAGTCTTCTTCTAATAACACTTCTAATGATTCTAAGGCCACTTCTGAGAGGAAACCTTCCAGTGAGAAGCAATCCTCTGATTCTTTATCTTCTGTGTCTTGCCAATACTGCAAAAAACAAGGTCACCTTATTTCTGGGTGTTATGCTCTCAAGAAAAAACAACAGTGAGAAGAAACCAAGCCAACTGCTTTCACTAAGAGAGAATCTCTTGTATCAAAAGTCAGCTCGCCTGATCTTCTACCTTCTGTGTCTGATTCTGTTATGGAGGGTTTTGAACCATTAATCACCGATGGTTTGGTCTCACTTTCACGCGATTTTTCCTCATCTGCTCCTGTTCGAATTCTAAGGGATACTGGGTCTTCCCAATCTCTTATTCTTGCAGATATTCTGCCTTTCTTGGACAAATCGTCTACTCAGGCTAATGTCCTTATTCAAGGAGTAGATTGTGGTTTTACAAGTGTACCTCTCCATAATGTCCTGAAATGTCTGGGAAATCTTCAGACTTGTCCTTGTCAGGTCATTCTAATGACATTCTGTCTCGGAAACAACTTATTCAGGAGCAACAACAAGCGTGTGATCTAGCGCATCTTTTACCACAGGCTGCAAGTGAACTAGATGCTACTCAAGTTCCTGTCTGTTTATACTACAAAAATGGTGTGCTTATGAGAAAGTGGCATCCACCTGATGTTTCTGCGATGAAGAGTGGATGATCCCCCATCAAATTGTTCTTCCAAAGTCTTATCGTCAATCCTATGTCAGGTCATTTAGGTATCAAGAAGGCCCTTCAGCGTGTCAGGAATCATTTCTTCTGGCCTTTTATGAAGTCTGATGTACAGGAGTACTGCAAATCCTGTCATACTTGTCAAATTGTTGGGAAGCTGAACCAGAATATTCCAAAAGCTCGACTTTGGAATTTCATGTCTTGCATATTTCAACAAGTTATGCATGAGCTTGGTATTAAACAATACAGGTCATCAGCTTACCATCCTGAGAGTCAAGGTGCTTTGGAGAGGTTCCATGAAACCCTGAAGAACATGACAAGGACCTACTGCCTTGACACAGAGAAAGATTGGGATGAAGGTGTGCATCTTCTTCTGTTTGCTGCCCGTGAAGCTGTTCAGGAGTCTCTTTGGTTCAGTCATTTTGAGCTTGTTTTTGGGCATACAATCCGTGGACCTCTGAAGCTTCTGAAGGAAAAGTTGCTGTCCGTAGATGATGTCCCAATGAACTTGCTTCAGTATGTCTCTGACTTCCGTAATCGACTCTCTAAGGCTTGTGACTTTGCTAAGTCTAATCTCAAAGAGGCTCAGGGCAAAATAAAAGCCAGATATGACCTTCATTTAAAAGATAGAAGTTTTAAAACTGGTGACAAAGTTCTTGCACTTTTGTCAGTTCCTGGAAACCCTCTAAGAGCCCGATATTTCGGCCGTTATACTGTCCTCAAAAAGGTCAGTGATCTAAATTACATAATTTTAAATCCTGGAAGGAGGAAACAAAAACAAATGTGTCACATCAACATGCTGAAAGAATACATTGACAGAGACCCGCAGCAAAAGCCAGTCAATGTGGTAAATTAATGTGGTAAATACAGTTGAACTGGAAAATTCCAAAGAAGATTGTGAATGCCCCTTAGAAAATGAACCTGGTCCATTCAAACTTGAAAACTCAGACATTCTTCAAAATATTGACAGCAAGTTGTCCCACCTCGACCCTTTTCAACAATAACAGCAAAAGCAGCTCATAATTGAATATAGTCACATATTCCCTGACATTCCATCAAGGATTGATAAGGGTTATTATGATCTCATCCTACAAGATGATGCCAAGCCTGTAAAACAGCATCCTAACAGAATAAATCCAGAGAAGCAGAAATACCTTAAACAAGAAGTCCAATATCTGCTTGAAAATGACTTTGTTGAACCAAGTAGCAGTGGCTGGAGTTCTCCATGCATCCTAGTTCCGAAACCCAACGGAACATATAGAATGCTGACAGACAATAGGAAAGCGAATGCTCTATCAAAAACAGACTCATATCCCATTCCCAGGTTTGATGACTGCATTAACAAAGTTGGACAGTCAAAGCATGTCACAAAATTTGATCTCCTCAAGGGCTTCTGGCAGATCCCTCTAACAGATAGAGCAAAGGAGATCTCTGCCTTCGTCACACCAGATGGATTATACCAATACAAGGTCATGCCATTTGGAATGAAATATTCTCCGGCCACCTTCCAACGTCTGGTAAACAGAGTGATTGCTGGACTGCCAGGATGTGAGGCCTATATTGATGACATTATCATCACCAGTGACAGCTTCCGAGAGCACCTCACCTACATCAGAAACTTCTTTCAGAGAGTGAGTGAGGCCAAGCTGACTATCAACCGTGTTAAAAGTGACTTTTGTAAAGCTACGGTTGTTTACTTACAGCGCCGTCCATAATTATTGGTACCCCTGGTTAAGATGTGTAAAAAGCCTTAAAATAAATAAAATTTTTATTGCATAAGCATAATCTCACACTGAAAATTATAGGAAAATGTAATCTTCGACTTAATTGAATTTTAAGGGAAAAAAAATCCCTAAGAAATAATTATTTTTCATAAAATCACCTGTTCCACAATTATTGGCAACCCTAACAATTCCGAGGAATTAAATGTAATTGAAGTATTTCTGTCATTTCTACAGTAGTTTACAAAGTTGATCAGAGTATCTAGGAACATTTAATCAGTAAATCATCACTTCCGTTTCCCTGGGGTATAAATATGACGTGACACAGAGGCAATTTCTCTTATCCACTCTTCAACATTGGAAAGACAAAGGAACACACCATTCAAGTAAGGCAGATGTGTGTCGACCTTCACAAGTAAGGCAATGGCTACAAGAAAATAGCCACTCGCCTGCACCCGCCCATATCTACTGTGACAGGAATCATTAAGAAATTTAAAACAACTGGAACAGTGGTAAACAAGCCTGGTCGAGGACGCAAGGTTATTTTGCCACCACGCACAGTGAGGAGGATGGTAAGAGAAATAAAAAGTTCTCCAAAGCTCACTGTTAAAAAATTGCAGCAAGTGGTAGCATCTTGGGGTCACAAAGTCTCGAAAACAACCATCAGGCGCTATCTACATGCTAACAAGCAGTTTGGGAGGCATGCATGGAAAAAACCTTTTCTCACTCACAATCAAAAGCGCAAACATATGGAGTTCGCCAAGCGGTATTGGGACTTCAACTGGGACTGTGTGCTTTCGTCCGATGAGGCCAAGATAGAGCTTTTTTGTTGGCCCTCGTGCCTGTTTGTTTTTGTTTTAATAAATTCCCTTTTCCCTTCCACCTCGCATTTGGTGTCTCTGATCTCGCATCAAGGGGAGGTGTTATGTATGCATATTTTGTGTACAGCATTGTTTCATTTGTAAATGAAGATTTGTTACATGCTGTTTTTGCTGCCTTGCTGGTCAGCTATTTCCTTTGGCATCCTCTGGTGGTGTGTCTGCAAAACATGATCTGTTGTGTCACAGACTAGTGCTTTCTAGAAGCTTCAGGCACCTTCTGGCCTGGAGGGGGCGGGATTACCCAGGAATCCTGTGGATCTTTCTAGAATGTTGCTAGTCTATATAAATGCTGTGATTTTAAGCACAGCAGAGCAGAGCAGAAGCAGAGTTTTGTTTCAGCAACAGAGTTAATTAGTGGCATTAGAGTGTTATTAGAGAATTAAATAGTGGAATTTTTTTGTGAAGAATGCATTTGTTTTAGTTGTCATTGTTTTTTTTTTTGTTGTGATTTTTTCAAGTCATAACAGGATAAAACAAATAAGATTTTCGTTTAGTTCTGATAGATTGCTGGAATTGTGTCCTGTATACCTGCTGTACATTTGTGTACATTGCTTGTGTGCAATATGTAAGTGGGTCAGAACCCCAATCTTTTTGATGAAAATACACATAAAAGGAGGCTTCAAACACATTTCTACCCTTTTCTCCTGTCAAGACAAGGCCATAAACCTTCAGTATGGGTTATCAAATTCAAATTTGGAATAATCCCCACTTGACTTTTGCCCCCCAAATGGGGGGTCACTTTTGAGTTGTGACCACCTTTGGGCCCTATTATAAAAAATATCAGAGCAGGTATCAAATGTTCTTTTACAATGGATCAGTCAAGCACTCTGGTCACTATTAAACAAAAAAGACACCATGAAAAAATTCTGACCTGTTGCCGATTTAAGAGGTTTGCAAATTGCCAAAATATGTGAAAAAACCTACATTTTGGCAACATTTGAGGCCATATTATTCAGAAAGCAAAGGGTTAATAACCCAATTTTTCTGGTTGATGAAAACACTTGGGTAGAGCTTGTTATGTGCAAGAAATTTCAGCCATGTGGCTTAAAGAGCAGCTGAGATATTGAATGAAAGTAATGGTCTGCCCCACTCCAGGGTCAGAAATTGCCACACAGAGGGGTAGAACTTGAGAAGGCTATAAAATCGTAGGGAATTTGCTGATGGTCCTAATTGGGAAATGTTCATATGTCTAAATAGTTACAAGGACAAGAAAATAAAGAGCCACTAATGTCCAAAATTTTATTTTTCATACCCAGTTGACATGGAACAGGCTTTATGCATTTGGCCGGATGAATGGTCGCCTTTTTCAATGTTGCTGCTGCTCAGAATTGTGGGATAGTGTTATCTCCTTTCTTTTCAAAAAGGATGGTTCTGTGTACGCTATGCTAAAGGAGGTAAATTAGAAGCACTGAGACACCTTTCCTTAACATTTGAAGAATTCATATGCACTCATCATGGCTGCCACATAATTACCTCCAGATCATTTTTTAGGAGTTAGGAACTTTTCAAGGAAAAAGAGACTATTTGGACGCAGTCATAGGTCCAATTCCAAATCGCTCCCTCATCACTAGTACTTCACTACCGAGTGTCACTCTGTGTGAAGTCTCCCTCACAGCTATGGAGGGAGCTTCATAAAGGGGGAGGGTGTACTTTGGGATGCTATTGCCCTTTATCCGATGGGAAGTGATTTTTACTGTACTATCTCTCTGGAGTGCACATGGGAGTCCAGGACAGCATTGTTCTAAACTAATGGAAAAATTCACTTAGATCAGGTAAATGAAGGTCATTGGTGATATTCATGAAGGTTCTCCTGTGGCACCTGCCCGGAGAAATTGACTACGCGCTTGAATACCTGACTGCGTCCTCTCCTGGCATAGCGAAGAAATCCACCTTAATGCCATAACAAATTCTTATTTTTTTCTCATCAGTCCAGTTAATATATTAAGTTTCCAAAGGTTTTACTGTGGCACATCGATGGAGATGCTGTAAAATAAGGTACAGACAAACGTGCCTCCAAGTGGCAGTTTTAGCTGAGATTACACATAAAATATCTGGCTTACCATATAAAGTGCCACATAATAATTCCACCTTTTCTTGAATCTACATGGTACAGCGTGAAAATATTACAAATTTCAAATTTCTATCTAACTGGGGTAAAATTTTTTGGACTCCAAAAGATGGTCCCAAATTAGCTGAGAAGTTGTATCGGCAACTTTGACAGTGTCAGAAGGTAAAAATCTACCGATTAATTAGCTCCATTCTTGTCTGGAGTATTGAAATACACTTCCGGTGGAGTATGGTGGTGGAGTAGACAGGGGAAACGTAGCTCCCAAACATTTTCATGTTTTTCCACGAGTTGTATCTTTATTTTTTTGGTTATAGCTTTCTTTTTCGGTTACCTTCTTTTGAGTAAATTTGCATTTGAGTTGGTGTTATGATTAAGTTCTGTCACTTCGTGAGTTCTATGAACTCTGATTTGTCTATGAATTAGCAGCTGTGATTAAAGAATATGTTTGCTTCTGCCGTGTTATATATATGGCTCGTGGAAACATGCTTACTGTGTTTTGTTTTGTTATATCTACTATGTTAAGGGAGCCACGCTCTGAGTGGATAGTATAGCTTATTAGTTCTAGTCTGGAAAGGTAATGCACCAATGGTGGTTTTTTTGTATACACATGCGGCTCTCTTTGTTTGGGAAGGAGAACCTAGGATGGGATTGTTTGTTTTTTTTTATTTAGTTTTTCGGGTTCAGTTGTTCATTTGTTTTTTTGTTTTTTTTGGTTTCGTTCTTTTTTTCCCCTCAGGATATTTCAAATTCTTATGGGAATTCACAAAACTTTACTCTGATCTATGCATGCAGGAGGTTGGTTTTGGTACAATTCTCTATACGGCTCTGATGCCAGCGCATTCAATTTTTATTTAAATAATGACTTCCTCACACACTAACTTTGGTAGCGTGCAGGACCACTCAAGTAGATTCATTTCTTGGAACGTAAAATCTATGAATGGTCCAGTCAAACGCTCTAAGGTTTTTACTCATCTCAAAAATTTGAAGGCTGATATTATGTTTTTGCAAGAAACCCATTTAAAAATTGCAGATCATGCTAGGCTACGCAAACCTTGGATCAGTCAGGTGTTTCACTCCAAATTTAATGGATAAGCCAGGGGGGTAGCAATTTTGGTGAATAAAAGGATTCAGTTCACACCCGCTGGTATTAATGCTGATCAAAATGGCAGATATATAATTGCGACCGGTACTCTATATTTAACACCAGTATCTTCCCTGCCAAACTTGCATACACACCGTCTTATTTTTGGGGGAGATCTAAATTGCATTTTGGATCCCGTTCTGGACCGCTCTAGGATGAAATCCTCAACTCCCTAAAGAATTTCTAGCCTTTTGGCGACTTTTATGAGGGAGACTGGATGTGTGGACCCCTGGAGATTTCTAAATCCACTTTCAAAGTCATTCTCTTTTTTTTCACATGTTCATTCCTTCTCCCGGATCGACTATTTTTTCATTGATGGAAGTCTTGTGAGTTCCGTTCGATCAGTTGATTATTTAGCGATTGTTATCTCAGATCATCCTCCTTTACAATTGGATATTTCCTTTAGCCTTAACAAAAAGAATTCCCCCTTTGAAAGTTTGATGCCCTGCGACTTTCTGACGACGATTTTTGTGATAAAATTTCTAAGTCTATTGGTAACCTCATATCTACCAATAAATCTGATGAAATATCTCACTCTTTATTTTGGGAGACATTAAAAGCTGTACTACGCGGTGAAGTTATTTCCTTCGTGTCTTATAAGAACAGAGATCAGAAAAAGCGAGTACAGGTTCTTACTGACTCTATTATCGAACTAGATTGACAATATGCCATAGACGCTTCTCCACAGTTGTATAAAAAGAGACTGGACCTACAGACTGAGTTTAATTTATTATCCACAAAAACAGCAGAGCGTTTGGTTCTGCATGCTCGTGGTCAGTCATATGAATGTGGAGATAAGAATAGTCGATTATTGGCACATCAGCTCAAACGCCAAGCAGCTTCTCGGATGATACCTCAGATTCGGAATGGGTCAAACAATCTTGTTTCTGATCCCCAAGATATAAACTAGATTTTTGAAAATCTTTACATCTCCCTTTACATATCAGAACCTCCTCCTGACAGAAGTAGCGAGGACAATTTTTTAAATGATTTAGAGTTCCCTACTATTAACCCATGTTTGGCTAGTGAACTGGATAAGCCTTTACAATTGGGGGAGATTAAAGAGGCTATGAAATCTATACAGAGTGGCAGGGCACCTGGCCCTGATGGGAATGGGGCGGAGTTTTACAAAAAAATTTGTGACAAATTTGCACCATTTCTGTTTAATGAGTCTTAGGAGACTGGATCTTTGCCTCAAACCCTTACCCAAGCAACCATATCACTCTTACTTAAACAGGACTTTGTCCCCCCTAGAATGTGGATCTTATCGTCCGATTTTCAAAATTATAGCAAAAGTGTTAGCTAAACTCCTTGAGATCATACTTCCTCAGATTATCCCGGAGGATCAGACAGGCTTCATTAAAGGTCGGTATTCGTTTTCAAATGTCCGAAGACTCTTAAATATCATTCACACTTCAACTCCTTGTTTGCCTCCTGAGGTTGTCATTTCCTTGGACGCAGAGAAGGCTTTTGACCGTGTTGAGTGGGAATATTTGTTTGCAGTATTACAGAAATTTGGATTTGGAGACACATTTGTTTCCTGGATTAGGCTGCTTTATTCCTCCCCCTTGGCTTGTGTCATTACCAACTTTTTACGCTCCTCATATTTCCGACTATCTAGGGGGACATGCCAAGGATGTCCGCTATCCCCACTCCTCTTTGCAATATCAATTGAGCCACTGTCATTAGCACTCAAAGCCTCCTCTAATTTTCAAGGCATCACACGTTATGGTATTGAGCACAGGGGGCTCTAATTTCGTAGACCAGGCGCAGGCGCGGCGCAGGTGCGGCGAATGGAGGGTGTGCCGCGCCAACGGGGTGTGTCCAGGCGTATGTTGCAATTTCGTGCCCGGCGTAGCCTGGCGCAAGTACTCCTCTGTCCCGCCTCTGCCCCGCCTTCCAGCGCAAGTTGGCAAAGAAGGCGTATTTCGGTATAACACAGCCTAGTCAAATATTGCTCATTGGCAAGAGAAACGATGGATAGCGTGTTCTTATCATTACAAACTGTTGCCGCTTAAAATTTTGGGATTAACATGAATGGACAACAATGCAAGACACCTTACACATTTATTTTCAATACGTGATCTTAACTCAGTGCGAGATCATAGCAATCAGGCTGTATTCCTTTCCCCCACTAAAGACGATAAAACCTAAGTGACAATAAGAGTAGCCTAATATTAAGCCGCTTGCACACTGGACGCGAAACAAATTTTTCGCTCGACAGATTGCGTCTTGTGTCATAAAGCCTGACAGGGTTTTAATAAATGTCCGTGTCCGACAGTCTATTAGGCTATTGTTTTTAATTTCTTCAAATCTACTGACTCTTTTAGGTATTAAACGTGACTGTTTGATAAGAGGGCTCAGTTCTTCAAGATGAGTAGCCTACCGAGAATTTCAATCGATGTTTTGTTTAAGCTCTGCTCAATAAAGTGAGTCGACACTGGCGCGAGACAATGTACAATGCCTCCGTGTCTGACAGCCAAAAAAAAAGGACGATTAGAACAGATTGATAACGAAATAAAGAATAAAAAGAAACATTTTAACAACAGAGCATCCAATGAACACTGCAATTTATTTATTGGCGGGTCATCTTCGTTGGATATCCCGTTTGTTGCTGATATATTTTTATTCTTTATTTCGTCATAAATCTGTCCTCTTATCAATACTTTTACTTTTTGCTGGTTGCTGGACATGGAGTAATTTGCATTTGCAGTCGGACACTGCGGTGAAGTTAGTTTTACGTTGGATATTCGACGGACATTCGCGGTGCACTCTCCGGCATAATTTCGCGATCTTACGCAGAGACGGCGCTCCAAAGGCGGGCGGTCAAATATGATTCAGCGCTGGCTGCAGCGGTTAGGGACCGTCAATAAATTCCAAATTTATTAATAGTACTGTGTACTTAATTTCTCTAGCTACCAGACCACTTGACGGAGAGATACAGACAAATATTAAATAATTTTAACATTAACTCCAAATGTGGTGCCCCTAATTTTTTCAGAATAAGCTTTTATAGCATTATAATAACTATTACATGAATCTAAATGTATCAATATGCATGAAAAAAGCACAACCTTTTTGAATAGCTACCAGGAAACTTGACACAGGGATGCAGCACTAAAACGAAAAAAATTCTAATATTAATTCAACATGAAGCACACCTCTCATTTTGTCTGAACCTGCTTTTTTAGAATTTTTATAATTACTAATTGAATATTGACATATAAATAATAACTAAAAATTCGTTACTTCTCTCAATAGCACCCAGGAAACTTGATGAATGGATGCATCATGAAGGTTATATAATTCTAATATTCACTCTTCATAAGGCACGCCATTTTATTTTTTATAAAAGGCTTTCACTGCATTTTTATAAATATGAAATAGAAATTACTGTAGTAATGTGAATCGAAAAGCAATATTTCCTTCAATAGCTTCCAGGAAACTGGAAGTAGGGACACAACACTATAGCAATATAATTCTAATATTCATTCTTCATGAGGCACACCACTAAAATTTTCTGAACCTGCTTTTTTAGAATTTCATAATTATTTATAGAATATTGACATATTAATAATAACTGAAAAATCATTACTTTTTTCAATAGCTCCCAGGAAACTTGACAAATGGATGCATCATAAAGGTTATATAATTTTATTATTCATTCTTCATGAGGCGCACCATTTTGTTTTTTAGAAAAAGTTTTCACTGCATTTGTATTAATATAAAATTAAAAATTACTGTAGTAATATGAATGGAAAAGCAATATTTCCTTCATAGCTTCCAGGAAACTAGAAGTAGGGACACAGGACTATAGCTATATAATTCTAATATTCATTCTACGCGAGGCACACCTCTCATTTGTTCTGAATCAGCTTTTTTAGAATTTTTTAAATTACTTATTGAATATTGGCATATTAATAATAACAAAAAATCATTACTTCGTTCAATAGCTCCCAGGAAACTTGACAAATGGATGCATCATAAAAGTTATATAATTCTAATATTCACTCTTCATGAGGCACACCTCTCATTTATTCTGAAGATGCCTTATTAGAATTTTTAAAATTATTAATTGAAAATTGACATATAAATAATTACTGAAAATCATTACTTTGTTCATTAGCTCCCAGGAAACTTGACAAATGGATGCATCATAAAGGTCATATAATTCTAATATTCATTCCTCATGAGACACACCTCTCATATTTTCGGAACATGCTTTATTATAATTATTATAATTACTTACTGAATATTGGCAATATAATTAATAACTGAAAAATCATTATTTTTTTCAATAGCTCCCAGGAAACTTGACAAATGGATGCATCATGAAGGTTATATAATTCTAATATTCACTCTTCATGAGGAACACCATTTTATTTTTTAGAAAAGGCTTTCACTGCATTTTTATAAATATGAAAGTAAAATTACTGTAGTAATGTGAATGGAAAAGCATTATTTCCTTCAATAGTTTCCCCGAAACTGGAAGGAGGGACACAGCACAAAACCTTTCTTATCCCACTTACACTCCTCCAACCCAGACACACAAGATCTAGTCTAGCCTTCGCAAAAGCTCACCTGGATGAAGCTTCAGGCTGTCAATGTTATGGACGGATGAAACAAAAATGGAGCTGTTTAGGCTCAGATATGGGGCTTTTGTTTGTTATTTGTTAGGAGAAGTGTGCAACCCGAAAAACGCGGTCCCATCAGTCAAACACGGTGGCGGGTGTATCATGCTCTGGGCTTGATTTTCAGCTAATGGCCACGGAAACATTGTTAAAGTTAATGGCATTATGAAACAGGACCTGTACATCCAGGTCCTCAGCGAAAACATTAAGCAATCAGCCGAAAAACTTGGTCTTGGGCCGGAATGGATAATGATCCAAAACACATTGCCAAATCCGTCCAGAAATGGTTAGTGGACAACAAAGTGAACATTTTTGGAGCAGCCAAGTCCGAGCACCGGCCTCAATCCTATCAAAAATCTGTGGAGGGAACTGAGGACCAAGGTCATGACAAAGAGACCCTTAAACCTTAAGAATCTGGAGAAGTTCACCAAAGAGGAGTGGGCCAAGATCCCCATGGAGACGCTTAGAAACCTTGTGATCAACCACAGGAAGCGTTTGGAGGCTGTAATCCTGAATAAAGGCTTTGCCATTAATTACTGAGAAAAGGGTATGAATAATTCTGGACATGGCAATTTTGGTAAATCTGTCAAATAAAATGCCGAAAAGTATTTTATTTCTTGAAAAATTGATAACTGTACCTCTTACAGCCTTATGTCAACTTACAGTCATTTTGTGCAAGAATAAATTTCATTTGTAAAAAAATTTGGTTGGGGTATGAATAATTTTGAGGATGACTGTGTGTGTGAGTATACATACATACACACACATATATATATATATAAAGGTGATTGGTCAATTCACAATCCTGCTTTGGTAAATTACATCGTGCAGCACACCTGTTAATATTTCAATCTTTCCTGACAAATCAAAACTAACAGCATCTTTGCCAACTGAGCGTTATTTCTGTTGCATAGCAATGTATTGTAATTGTTTTCATGTTAGGTACTCTATGTTCTACCCGCACTTAATTTGCATAATTAACTCATGTCATTTAACTCATATGGCATATATTCTTTTACTGTCACACCTGTCTTTGCTGCTTTTTCTAACAATAGATTTCCAGAAAACAGTTTCCTTACCCAATGGCTCAGGAAGAATAAAACTAATTCTCATATTCATTGTACAAAGACCTCTTTTTTTTACCCCTCAGCCAACTCCGGCCCGGAGGGGTATTGTCGTCACCTGCGTGTCTGTCCGTCGTCCGTTGTCCGTACATGATTTTGTCTGGGCCAGTACTCGGCAACTAAGGATAACGGCTTAACCAAATTTGGTATGGTAACTCACTAAGACCCATAGATGTGCAACATCAGGTTTTTTGCTGGATTTGACCTTTGACCTTAGCGATGTGACCTTGAGCCTGGAAATCTTGTCTGGGTCAGTAATCGGCAACTTATTATTGCAGCTTCACCAAATTTGGTGTGGTAACTCAGTGTGACACATAGATGTGCAGCGTCACACTTTTTTTCTGGATTTGACCTTTGACCTTAACACTGTGACGTTGAGGCAGGAAATCATGTCCGGGCTGAGGGGTATTCATCTACGCATTATGTTTTTTATTTTGCACAATCTCAATACAAGGAGAATTGGGAAAATGCCTAAAATGTAAACTTGTAAAGTAAGAGCTGGTAAATGAGCTAGAGGAGAAGGGAGATTGACTATCCTGACTATATTCAGCGACAGATTCAAAGCCCAGCATCAGTCATGGGCTGGGCTGCATTATTGCTCTTGGCACAGGCAACTTGCACATTTCTGAAGGCGCAATGGATGCTGAAAGGCATTCGGATCAAAATTTGTTCCCTTAAAAAGAGAGGTGATGTTAAAAATTCTAAACATACTCCTGTCCCAACTTCATTAGAACATGTTGCAGACATTGAATTTCCAATGACTATTATTTTCAACAACAAGAAAAGAAGTTGATGTGTTTCAAAATTTCCCTCATTGTCTTATTGTACTTATTCTAGTCGAAAGCAGCTGAAAGGGATTTTTTTAAATTACTATTGGCTGATTTAATTTACATCATATCATACTATAATTTGAGGAACGTTTGTCTGTCTGTCTGTTTGTTCCCCTACTCCTCCGAGGTCCTCTGACGGATCTTCACCAAACTTGGTGGGTCGATGTAGGTTGTCCCTGGAATTGTCCTTGAGGGGTTAGTTTTTTGAAAGGTCAAGGTCACTTGGGTCATAGGTCAATTTTTCGCAGCCATGGGTAATTCACTTGTTTTATAAATTCTCCCAATTTTTCATTTAAAAGTACCAAACAAAAGTAAAATACAATATAACTTCCAGGGGTAATCATCAGGGTCCGAGGAACTTTAAGAACTTAAAAACAGTCAAGATGTACAGTCGATGACCTTTTTGAAACACTTTCTGGTCCTTAACATTGGTTTTCCTGCAAGTCTCATAATAACCTGCCCCTGCTTTGTCTTACACCCCAATATATCAATACAGGCCATGTCGACAGATTGAATTTTCTTACTGTAGCCTTATGATTAGTGTACCAACTTTTTTATGCATGAATTTAAATCACAGTTCTGAAGATGCTATGTACCAACTCTTGCGTGAATCTGTCTCATTGTCTCACAGGAGATCGACTTAAAAGGTTTTATACAAAATCAAAAAGGCACAAAATTCTATTTGGGAAATAATTTTGGTCAATGAGGCCTTTTTTCGCTGGGGCCAGGGAATCAGTTGAAGGAAGATTTTGAATTCAGCCTAAATGATTTAAGAGTTATATCTTAAAATTCAAAACATTTGGTTCTCTGTAGCACTACCATCTGGCTAATCAAAGTAATGCTGAAAGAAATTAGTCTTAAACACATCCTTCACAGCCCTAAAGTTTCATAATGATGGGTGATGCCTAAACTGAGCATAAAGGCCACCGAGGGATGACTAGCAGATGTCGGCCATTTTATTTGAAGAATCGCCTTGAACTTACAGAAGTCCACAGCAGCCTTTACCAATACGCAGTGTACCAAGTTTCAGGTTTTTCAGACAATTTGTGGAGGAGTTACTACAATTTGCTTGCTACAGCGATCCTACAATTGATGAATTTGCCAACTAAGGCCACATGTATTAGCACAGCAACTTTCTCTAAACTCAGGTTTATCAAGTTCTTGGTATGAAGGTGCAGGGCTCCAACTTTCATATGAATCGGTCATTTGTTCTAAAGAGAATTTGATTCTAGTTAAAAATGGCTGAAAATTGCAAATACACGCATGGGTGCAGCTTAAATTGATCTTTTTGTCTGAACTCATATAATTGAAGAAAAAAATGTTTTCACGACCTACGGTTCAGACATTACAGCCCAAAAATCGTTGTGCCTTACTATAGCGCCACTTCTGGGCCAATTAGAGTAATTTTTTATCATGAGTACTGGTTAAATGTAGGGGGCATTGTACCAAATTTGATACATGTGGTTCCTATAGCTGTGTACACTGACAGGGAAAATAATGAAATGAGTAAAAATGTATTAATTAAGACCCATGCAAAACCAAAAACATTGCCCCTGATTGGCCAGGGTACTTGCCTTGCACCAATCAGTGGCAAGGTTTCTGGTTTTGCAAGGGCAATCTTTAAAGTCCATAAGCTAAACAACACAAATCCCAGAAAATTAAATATTAATATAAGAAACCATGTAATATCATCATGTTTTTTTTCCATTCAAATGATACACACCTAATCCATCACATAAATAATTTTGTATTACCTATTGCACAAGAACTTTGCAACTCCTTAACATATAATTTTTCATTTAAGTTTCCCTTAAACACGCTCAAAGTCAGAAAAGGCATTTTTATATTGTAGGACCATAGTGCATGCATATTCTGTATTGGATGATTGGAAGTGCTTCACTGAAGCTGCACCACAGAACCTTTTACCTGAAAAATTGGGACGTTGTGTAAAATGTAAATAAAAACCGACTGCAAAGTTTGGTAAATCATTGAACTCTTTAATAACCTGAAAATAGTACAAAGACAAACCATCAAATGTTGAAACTGAGAAAATTTATTGATCTTGCGAAAAATCCGCTAATTTCGAATTCGATCCCAGTAACGTGTTTCAAAAAAAGTCGGGACCAGGCCATGTTTACCTCTGTGTTAAAACATATCTTCTTCTAACAACAAGCTGTTAGTGTTTTGGAAAGGAATAGTCCTTGAGAAGGCCGCAGCGTTTCTGGATCTAATTTATTTATGGGTTCTTTTTTCTGTACATAATACGATTTTAACCTACATTTGTGGATGCAGGAACAGATTATGCTCACTGGGTCAAGTGGCCAGGTGGCAGTTGAAAAAAAGATTGCTCTCAAATCAATTGAATAAATTTCATTGAATGTTTATTAAAGAACTGCAAAGCACTGTCTCTCAATAAAAAGGTGTGCCATATGTGAAATGAACAGTAAAATGAATATTAGAATTATATAGCTATTGTTCGGCATATCTGTCACAAGCTTCCTGGAAGCTATGAAAAAAAGTTTTATCCATTAATTGTCATAAATTAATGTCAATTAAGTATTTAGATAAATACAAAACCCATAACCAGTGAAGTTGGCACGTTATGTAAATCGTAGATAAAAACAGAATACAATGATTTGCAAATCCTTTTCAACTTATATTCAATTGAATACACTGCAAAGTTAAGATGTTTAATGTTCAAACTGAGATACTTTTTTTTTTTTGCTAATAATCATTAACTTAGAATTTAAAGGCAGCAACAAATTGCAAAAAAGTTGGCACAGGGGCCTTTTTACCACTGTGTTACATCACCTTTCCTTTTAACGACACTCAGTAAACGTTTGGAAACTGAGGAGACCAATTTTTGAAGCTTTTCAGATGGAACTCTTTCTCATTCTTGCTTGATGTACAGCTTAAGTTGTTCAACAGTACGGGTCTCCGTTGTCATATTTTACGCTTCATAATGCGCCACACATTTTCAATGGGAAACAGGTCTGGACTACAGGCAGGCCAGTCTAGTACCCGCACTCTTTTACTATGGAGCCATGCTGTTGTAACACGTGCAGAATGTGGCTTGGCATTGTCTTGCTGAAATAAGCAGAGGCGTCCATGAAAAAGACATGTTGCTCCAAAACCTGTATGTACCTTTCAGCATTAATGGTGCCTTCACATATGTGTAAGTTCCCCATGCCTTGGGCCCTAATACACCCCCATACCATCACAGATGCTGGCTTTTGAACTTTGGGCCAATAACAGTCCGGATGGTTCTTTTCCTCTTTGGTAAGTAGAACACGACGTCCACAGTTTCCAAAAACAATTTGATATGTGGACTCGTCAGACCACAGAACACTTTTCCACTTTGCATCAGTCCATCTTAGATGAGCTTGGGCCCAGCGAAGCCGGTGGCGTTTCTGAGTGCTGTTGATAAATGGCTTCCGCTTTGCATTGTAGAGTTTTAACTTGCACTTGCAGATGTAGCGACGAACTGTTGTTACTGACAGTGGTTTTCTGAAGTGTTCCTGAGCCCATGTGGTGATGACCTTTACACACTGATGTCGGTTTTTGATGCAGTACCGCCTGAGGGATCGAAGGTCACGGGCATTCAATGTTGGTTTTCGGCCTTGTCGCTTACTTGCAGTGATTTCTCCAGATTCTCTGAAACTTTTGACGATATTACGGACCGTAGATGATGAAATCCCTAAATTTCTTGCAATAGCTCGTTGAGGAATGTTGTTTTTAAACTGTTCGACAATCAGCTCACGCATTTGTTCACAAAGTAGTGACCCTTGCCCCATCCTTGTTTGTGAATGACTGAGCATTTCAGGAGAGCTGCTTTAATACCCAATCATGGCACCCACCTGTTCCCAATTAGCCCGTTCACTTGTGGGATGTTCCAAATAAGTGTTTGATGAGCATTCCTCAACTCTCTCAGTCTTTTTTGCCACTTGTGCCAGCTTTTTTGAAACATGTTGCAGGCATCAAATTACAAATGAGCTAATATTTGCAAAAAATTACAAAGTTTACCTGTTCGAACATTAAGTAACTTGTCTTTGCAGTGTATTCAATTGAATATAGGTTGAAAATGATTTGCAAATCATTGTATTCTGTTTTTATTTACGATTTACACAACATGCCAACTTCACTGGTTTTGGGTTGTACAAATAAAGCATATTCTGAAAAGCAGAATGGTGTGCCTCACGTAAAATTAATATTACAATTATAAAGCTTTAGTGCTGTGTCCCTAATTCCAGTTTCCTGGAAGCTATTGAAGAAAATAATGCTTTTTCCATTCGTATTACTACAGTAATTTTCATTTAATATTCATAAAAATGGAGTGGAAGCTTATTCTAAAAAGCAAAATGGTGTGCCTCATGAAGAGTGAATATTAGAATTATATAACCTTTATGATGAATCTATTTGTTAAGTTTCCTGGAAGCTATTGAAAAAATTAATGATTTTTCAGTTATTATTAATATGCCAATATTTCAAAAGTAATTATAATAATTATAATAAAGCATGTTCTGAAAATATGAGAGGTGTGCCTTATGAAGAGTGAATATTAGAATTATATAACCTTTATGATGCATCCATTTGTCAAGTTTCCTGGGAGCTATTGAACAAAGTAATGATTTTTCAGTTATTATTAATATGCCAATATTCAATAAGTAATTATAATAATTACAATAAAGCATGTTCTGAAAATATGAGAGGTGTGCCTCATGAAGAATGAATATTAGAATTATATAACCTTTATGATGCATCCATTCGTCAAGTTTCTTGGGAGATATTGAAAAAAGTAATGATTTTTCAGTTATTATTAATATGTCAATATTTAATTAATAATTATAAAAATTCTAATAAGGTATCTTTAGAATAAATGAGAGGTGTGCCTCATGTAGAGTGAATATTAGAATTATATAACCTCCATGGTGCATCCATTCGTCAAGTTTCTTGGGAGCTATTGAAAAAAGTAATGACTTTTCAGTTATTATTAATATTGCCAATATTCAATAAGTAATTATAATAATTCTAATACAGCATGTTCTGAAAATATGAGAGGTGTGCCTCATGTAGAATGAATATTAGAATTATATAACCTTTATGATGCATCCATTTGTCAAGTTTCCTGGGAGCTATTGAACAAAGTAATGATTTTTCAGTTATTATTAATATGCCAATATTCAATAAGTAATTATAATAATTACAATAAAGCATGTTCTGAAAATATGAGAGGTGTGCCTCGTGAAGAATGAATATTAGAATTATATAACCTTTATGATGCATCCATTCGTCAAGTTTCTTGGGAGATATTGAAAAAAGTAATGATTTTTCAGTTATTATTAATATGTCAATATTTAATTAATAATTATAAAAATTCTAATAAGGCATCTTTAGAATAAATGAGAGGTGTGCCTCATGTAGAGTGAATATTAGAATTATATAACCTCCATGGTGCATCCATTTGTCAAGTTTCTTGGGAGCTATTGAAAAAAGTAATGACTTTTCAGTTATTATTAATATTGCCAATATTCAATAAGTAATTATAATAATTCTAATACAGCATGTTCTGAAAATATGAGAGGTGTGCCTCATGTAGAATGAATATTAGAATTATATAACCTTCATGATGCATCCATTTGTCAAGTTTCCTGGGAGCTATTGAAAAAAGTAATGATTTTTCTGTTATTATTAATATGCCATTATTCAATGAGTAATTATAAAAATTCTAAAAAAGCTGATTCAGAAAGTATAAGAGGTGTACCTCACGAAAAATGAATATTAGAATTATATAGCTTTAGTGCTGTGTCCTTACTTCCAGTTTCCTGGAAGCTATTGAAGGAAATATTGCTTTTCCATTCACATTACTACAGTAATTTTACTTTCATATTTATAAAAATGCAGTGAAAGCTTTTTCTAAAAAATAAAATGGTGTGCCTCATGAAGAGTGAATATTAGAATTATATAACCTTTATGATGCATCCATTCGTCAAGTTTCCTGGGAGCTATTGAAAAAAATTATGATTCTTCAGTTATTACTAATATGCCAATATTTAAAAAGTAATTATAATAATTATAATAAAGCATGTTCTGAAAATATGAGAGGTGTGCCTTATGAAGAATGAATATTAGAATTATATAACCTTTATGATGCATACATTTCTCAAGTTTCCTTGGAGCTATTGAACAAAGAAATGATTTTTCAGTTATTATTAATATGCTAATATTCAATAAGTAATTATAATAATTACAATAAAGCATGTTCTGAAAATATGAGAGGTGTGCCTCATGAAGAATGAATATTAGAATTATATAACCTTTATGATGCTTCCATTTGTCAAGTTTCCTGGGAGCTATTGAACAAATAAATGATTTTTCAGTTATTATTTATATGTCAATATTCAATTAATAATTATAAAAATTCTAATAAGGCATCTTCAGAATAAATGAGAGGTGTGCCTCATGTAGAGTGAATATTAGAATTATATAACCTCCATGGTGCATCCATTCGTCAAGTTTATTGGGAGCTATTGAAAAAAGTAATGACTTTTCAGTTATTATTAATATTGCCAATATTCAATAAGTAATTATAATAATTCTAATAAAGCATGTTCTGAAAATATGAGAGGTGTCCCTCATGCAGAATGAATATTAGAATTATATAACCTTCATGATGCATCCATTTGTCAAGTTTCCTGGGAGCTATTGAAAAAAGTAATGATTTTTCTGTTATTTTTAATATGCCATTATTCAATGAGTAATTATAAAAATTCTAAAAAAGCTGATTCAGAAAATATAAGAGGTGCACCTCACGTAAAATGAATATTAGAATTATATGGCTATAGTGCTGTGTCCCTACTTCCAGTTTCCTGGAAGCTATTGAAGGAAATATTGCTTTTCCATTCACATTACTACAGTAATTTTACTTTCATATTTATAAAAATGCAGTGAAAGCTTTTTCTAAAAAATAAAATGATGTGCCTCATGAGGAGTGAATAATAGAATTATATAACCTTTATGATGCATCCATTTGTCAAGTTTCCTGGGAGCTATTGAAAAAAAAAAGATTTTTCAGTTATTATTAATATTTCCAATATTCAATAAGTAATTATAATAATTACAATAAAGCATGTTATGAAAATATGAGAGGTGTGCTTCATGAAGAATGAATATTAGAATTATATGACCTTTATGATGCATCCATTTGTCAAGTTTCCTGGGAGCTAATGAACAAAGTAATGATTTTCAGTTATTATTTATATGTCAATATTCAATTAATAATTATAAAAATTCTAATAAGGCATCTTCAGAATAAATGAGAGGTGTGCCTCATGAAGAGTGAATATTAGAATTATATAACTTTTATGATGCATCCATTTGTCAAGTTTCCTGGGAGCTATTGACCAAAGTAATGATTTTTTTGTTATTATTTATATGCCAATATTCAAGTAATTTAAAAAATTCTAAAAACAGCTGATTCAGAAAAAATGAGAGGTGTGCCTCACGTAGAATGAATATTAGAATTATATTGCTATAGTCCCGTGTCCCTACTTCCAGTTTCCTGGAAGCTATTGAAGGAAATATTGCTTTTCCATTCATATTACTACAGTAATTTTTAATTTTATATTAATAAAAATGCAGATAAAGCTTTTTCTAAAAAGCAAAATGGTGCGCCTCATGAAGAATGAATAACAAAATTATATAACCTTTATGATACATCCATTTGTCAAGTTTCCTGGGAGCTATTGAAAAAAGTAATGATTTTTCAGTTATTATTAATATGTCAATATTCTATAAATAATTATAAAAATTCTAAAAAAGCAGGTTCAGAAAATTTTAGTGGTGTGCCTCATGAAGAATGAATATTAGAATTATATAGCTATAGTGTTGTGTCCCTACTTCCAGTTTCCTGAAAGCTATTGAAGGAAATACTTTTCCATTCACATTACTACAGTATTTTTCATTTTATATTTATAAAAATGCAGTAAAAGCCTTTTCTGAAAAATAAAATGGCGTGCCTCATGAAGAGTGAATATTGGAATTATATAACCTTCATGATGCATCCATTCGTCAAGTTTCCTGGGTGCTATTGAGAGAAGTAATGAATTTTCAGTTATTATTTATATGTCAATATTCAATTAATAATTATAAAAATTCTAAAAAAGCAGGTTCAGACAAAATGAGAGGTGTGCTTCATGTTGAATTAATATTAGAATTTTTTCGTTTTAGTGCTGCATCCCTGTGTCAAGTTTCCTGGTAGCTATTCAAAAAGGTTGTGCTTTTTTCATGCATGTTGATACATTTAGATTCATGTAATAGTTCTTATATTGCTATAAAAGCTTATTCTGAAAAAAATAGGTGCACCACATTTGGAGTTAATGTTAAAATTATTTAATATTTGTCTGCATCTCTCTGTCAAGTGGTCTGGTAGCTAGAGAAATTAAGTAAATTAAGTATTGATAAATTTAGAATTTATTGACTGTCCCTAACCGCTGCAGCCAGCGCTGAATCCATATTTGACCGCCCGCCTTTGGAGCGCCGTCTCTGGGTAACATCGCGAAATTATGCCGGAGAGTGCATCGCGAATGTCCGTCGAATATCCAACGTAAAACTAACTTCACCGCAGTGTGTCGGACAGTCTTGATCGTGCATGCGATGATTTCTTCACACTGTCAATGGTCATGGAATTGATTTGCTCACGCACTATTTTATCTCTGCGTGAATAAAGCGTGAATCTGTTCGGTCCATCTGACTAATTTTCAAATGAAAGACCGAATAAATACTGATGTCTATCTTCAACGGAAGAAAACAGATGAATAGGCTAAAAAGACCAAGAAAAGTTGATAGCTATCAATTTGCATTCTGTGAAGGTCGAACACAAACATGGCCAAGTTTGCACGTCTAATAATTCCTGGAATACTCGGAAAAATTAGAACTTTTATGCCTCTCGGACACGGAGCTATATTAAAACCCTGTCCGACTATCGCGTCTTTGCATTGTCTGTAATCAGTCTGCGAAATATTTGTTTCGCGTCCAGTGTGCCAGCGGCTTTAATCAGCATAGAGCATAGTCAGCCAAATTACCACTGCACAGAAATTAAACCAGGTTGGAGCTGGCGAGTTTTCTGCGCAACTCCAGCGGAGACTATTTCTACGAAATTGTCACTGCTTCTTGATGAATATGTGACACCTCCCCCTACTACGCCGCCACACCCATCTCGGCGCACTTTCGTCTACCGAAGGCTGCGCCCCTCACGAAATTACCACTACTCGGGCTGCGCCCTACGAAATTACCACTGCGCGGGCTGCGCCTCGCTACGCCACCTGCGCTGCGCCAGGAAATTAGAGCCCAAGGTATCCCTTTATGCAGATGATCTTCTGCTTTATATATCAAATCCACTGTCTGCTATACCCTCAATTGAATCTATTCTAATACTTTTTAGATCTTTTTCAGGTAACAAATTAATTTTTCCCAATTAATACTTTGGCTCAAAAAATTAAACAATTCTCCATTCCCTTTCGTCTGTCTGATTCAGGCTTTAAATACCTCGGCATCAAGATCACTCGCACATTACCTTCCCTTTTTGAGACTGATTAGCTCCATTAGTAGCAAATATGAAATCAGATATCCAGCGTTGGAGTACTTTACCACTTTCACTTTCTGGAAGAGTACAGTGTGTTAAGATGAATATCTTACCTAAATTTTTATATGTTTTTCAGTTTCTTCTTTTATTTTTACCCAAGTCTTTTTTTCGTACACTCGATCAGGCAATTACTACTTTTATTTGGGGATAGAAAGTTCCAAGAGTCAGTAAATCCATATTACAGAGACCATGGAATTGTGGTGGTCTTGCACTTCCTAATTTTATGCACTATTACTGGGCGTCCAATCTACAAAAACTAATTTATTGGCTAAACTCCCCCAAAACTAACTGGTGTATGCTTGAGGCACAATCCTGTCATTCGTCCTCTTTACCTGCCTTGGTTTGTTCTTGTCCCTATCTCCTTCGCAGTACTCCTCAAACCCTTTGGTGCTGTCCTCCTTAAAGATATGGCTACAATTCCGCCGTCACTTTAGTTTTTCTTCTGCATCAATATTGGGGCCTGTTGCTAATAACCACTTATTTGTTCCTTCTATTTTGGACTAAACATTTAGTCTTTGGAGTAGACTGGGTATCCGTTGCTTCAAGGACTTTTATGATGGCGATACCTCTTGTAGCTTTGACTTCTTATGCCATAATTTTGACCTACCATGTTCCAATTTTTTTTGTTTCCTCCAGGTCCGCCATTTTGTGCAAACAAAGTTTGATTCTTTTTCCAGGTCCCCTCAGGAATCATTATGGGAGAGCCTTTTTAAATAATCTCCTACCCAGAAGGGGCTAATATCGAAAATCTACCACGCCACCATGTCCTTAGCAGGGATAAATTTCATAAGTCAAAGTTTAGATGGGAGGAAGAGCTGGGAATGGAGTTGGCGGAGGATAGATGGGAAGTGGTATTAGAGAGGGTAAAATTCCTTATCCTCCTGTGCTCGACTCAATTTGATTCAGCTTCAGGTGGTTCATAGAGCCTATCGTAGTAAATCCAAACTCCAAACTTCATGAAATTTATCCTGCCTCTGACCCCAAGTGTGACCGTTGTGGTAGCCCACAAGCTGACCTCTCACACATGTTCTGGTCTTGTTCAAAGCTCAGAGTATACTGGTCCTCGATTTTTGGTGTATTGCCAAATGTATTCAATTACAGCTTAGATCCTTGTCCGTTATTTGCTATTTTTGGGGTGTTAACTGAGCCTCTTCCTCCTAACTTCAAACAGTTGGACATGGTTGCTTTTGCAACACTTATTGCCAGACGAAGAATACTTTTAGTCTGGGAATCACCAACTCCCCCTGCATTCTCTGCTTGGATGAAGAATATGGTATCTTTTTTACATTTGGAAAAGATCAAGTTCACCCTTTGAGGGTCTAGTGAGCGCGTTTTAAGAAAGTGGCAACCATTTATCTCGTATTTTAATAGACTATCAGTCCTTCCTCCTGCCTGATTGTTAAAGTGCTCACACAGAGCCTGTTGCATGCATCAGGCCTTTAACGTTTCTTGAAATTCCCAATCAAATATTTATTAGCTATTCAGAGGTGTTCCCCTTCCCTTTTTTTTTTTTCATTTTTCTATTTATTTATTTTTCATTATTATTCTTAATGATGTCATTGTTGCTATTCTAATCTTTAGTTTGCTTTCCTAAGGGTATTATTTTTATTATATTATTCCTCATTGATTGTTGTTGCTTTTTCTTTTTCCCGCTATCTATTAATTTATTTTTTTCTTTTTTGTTTTTTTTTCTATTTTTGTATTTCATAATATTATATGGGGCGGGTGGGATGCTAAATATGAAATATGGTGTTTTTTAAACCTGTAATTGTGTATACCGCTTGCTCGCATACTTCACTAATAAAAAAAAGAAGAAAATAAAATAAATAAATAAATGAAATATAAGACCTAAAAATATGGCCAAAACAGGTGAAGTTTACTTTTCAAGGCCAAATATCCCAAAACCCGGGCAAGATACCGGAGGTGTTCTCACATTATGCTATTTCATGTTCATAGACCTTTACAGTAAAGAATAGTTTCTCAAGGCATGTCGCAGGAGTAAAACAAAAATTAAGTCCAAAAAGTAGATTTTCATTTATTTTTTCCCCAAACTGTGAGTCCCTGCCAAACAATTCTTCAAGTTACCACTCCAAAGCAACTGATGCACAGGAAAGTTCAAGTACTGAAATATATATCCATCAGAAATAGTTTGGCAGATTGAACCGATTTCCCATTATACTGCATCTCATGAGACAGTTTTTTGTCCAATTTTGGCCCTGAATTTTCAGTTTCCAGGTGGTGCTGCAATCAAATGAAAAGACCAATGGAAAAATAATTTGGGGATTTTCTGTGATACATATGTATGTACTTACAAGTAAAGTTAGACAGTGGATATTTACATATGTTGTAATATTAACAATGGTAAACACGTTGCAGAATTTTTTTCTCTTTTTTGCTGTTAGAACACAATTTTTCAAGTAATAGAGTCATAGAAATTATTTAGAAAGTTTCTTTTTATGTTTGCATGAAGACCTGTAACTGTTTTGCAATACCTGCGTGATCTATATATGCAAGCCTAACAATTAATATTCACAGTGTTTGAAAAGCCCAGATTTCCATACCTCAACAAGCAGTGTTTTGACTCCCGATGAGGAGGGTTCCAATACTGTCCAATACTTATTTCTTTAAACTCTCACTGTAAAGCGTCTTTGTGACAGTCTCTGTGAAAAGCGCTATACAAAATAAATAGAATTGAATTGACTGTCTAGAGAGTGTTTCATGACTCCCAATGAGAAGTGTTTTAATACTGTCCACAAGGTGTTTCATGACCCGCCATGAGGAGTGTTCCCTTACTCCACACAGTGTTTGCAAACTCAAATTGTGTTGTGTTTTCACATGTTATGGCCCTAATATGTTATGGCATTTACGACAGCAAAGGGTGACAGACAAAATTTTAAAACTTAAACACATTTAATTAAACAAACACTTTTAACTAATGTACTATCTACTCCTACTGACCTACTGACCTAGATTGATTAATACAAGAACAAAAATATTTACAGTCCCTTTGGTGGGGTTGTTTGGTGATGTCCTGGGTGAGGAAAATACTCCAACACAGGCAAAAATCCACAAAAAGCTTAACAGGTCATGAAAAAAAAAACAGGTCTGGTCAAATGTGTCCTTCTGCTATTTCTCCTACTCCTTTACTCTGTCAATTTTCCTCCTTATATACTCTTTTGCAGACCCCTCCCACCTTTTAGACTTTTTTTTTAATTCTCTGGGACTTTCTGTCTCAGACATGCCCAGGACATGTCCAAACCTAGCATCAGTCTGGGCTTAACAAAAGAAAGGTCAATACTGCCATCTAGTGGCTTGTATTCACATTACACACACCACTCTGTGTTTCAAGACATTACATGTTGAGTGCAGTGCTTCTTTTGAAGTGGTGCTTCATGAACTCTGTTAGTGTGTGTCAATGTTTTGTGTAGTGTTTTCAGACAAGAGCGTTCCGTAACACCTTTATTGGTGGCAGCTAAGTTGCCACCAATTCGGGGGTTTCAAAACACTTTCTTTTAACAGTGAACCATCTGTGAACTGCTAGGTTCATAGCTCATAGAGACGCTACCCACAGACCACTGTGTTGCGAAAATAGATTTTTCTGAAAACATCTCTGCTACATACTTGGAAGAAATCCAATCTCTTCACTGGGCAAAAAAATCAGATTTCCATTAATTCCACAGTGGTCACTCGTCCAGTGGTAGCTAGGCCGATGGTGTTGATACTGACCATGTTAAGGAACATTGGCTGGTGATTTCAAATGAACTAAACCATGACTACAACTTTGTCAACCATTGTATCCAGGAGATCCATGGTCCAGAACTGAAGAAGATAGGTTGTAAAATGTCATTTCTGCACCAAAGAACAGACAGCTGTGCTTGCTAATACAAAAGCGTAAATTGCTTTGGAGATATTTCACACAGTGAATCCGATCTTGGCATTAGTGTGATCAGGAGCTTTTCTGGTAGTGGTCGTGGTGAGGGGGAGGGACTCTGCTGCAGGAGATTTGAAAACGGAGGCAAGGAGAGCCATTATCAGGAATCCAGAGTTACACATCCATGCTGCAAAGGAACTTTATGACTATGCCTGCAAGTATCAGAGTGGTCCACCTGGAAAAATATCCCTACTTCATGCACACAGATATTTCTTTGTGGATCAATCAGAAGTAAAAGTCGAGCGTGAACAAGCAAGATTAACTACTATCGAGGGGACACAGAGGTTACATGCTGTTGCCTCTGCAAGTGCAGAGGGACTCATAAAAACAAGACTGCTGTCTTGTTACTGCATCCAATTCATAGCTCAGAAAAATGCCGAGTGCGAAAATAAGGGTTATGTGGAACCCATCTCTCTTGTTGCATTCTCTGACAATGCTGATGTGAGTGATATTTCTGATGACATAAAGAGTACGCCAAATGATGACAATGTGTTGAATGGACCTGATTCAAACAATGAGTTGTTTGACATGATATTTAAGGACAGTGTAGTGGCAGTCAAACCAAATATTGAATCCTTGGGTGACCATTTTCTGTGTCATGTAACCACCAATGGAGTGGGGCGTCTTGACAAGAACGTTACAAGTTTGGGTCACTTGTGTGCAGCGGGAATATGTATCATTAGAAGGCATTATTATGAATTTGTGAAGTCGAGCAGGAAGGGCTGGTTTTACAATAAGGCTAAGGACTCAGACTTGATGAGACTATATGCTTGTGTCTTGTATATTGGTGTGGACTTGCAGGAAGTAATTGATGGCAGTGCAAGCGGAGGCATGAGTAAATTTGTCCTCCAGATTCAGGACCACGAGGACATAATGTGCTCTTGCTAAGTAGGCAGGTTGAGACACAATTTGTGTGCCTAGAACCCTGTCCTAACCTCCTAGGGAATAGAATCAGCTTAAGTGGTATCTAACATTTACTTGGTTTGGATAGATACCACCGGTACTGTTAAATTTCAAGTTTCGTTGGCACAAATTTCAGGTTGATGTTTCAGCTCAGTTTATTCTCCATTGCTGATAACTAACTACATTTATGTTGGATATTTGTTATTTAACTTTCTATTCTATTTAGCAACAAACCAGACTTCTCTATCTTAAATAATAAAAAATTTGGAGCAATTATATTGATGAAGGTCAAAACTGAGAAAAGGGCAAAAATCTGCCATCGTATTCAATTCATTTCCAGGTAAATTTGTATATTAAAATGATTTTTTTGGCAAAAATATACAGAATTTGTCATACCTGACTGCTTTTTTGTGTTGGGCTACTATACTCTTTTGTCTGGGTAAAAAACTGAAAAAATGGCCTTCCGGATCATTCTGGATCAAAACTACAATAAATCTGGGACACATTTGTCCTTTTAAGATAAGACAATATAGATTGTTACTATATATAGCATATAGTTGTATGTTTAGGATATAATAACACTTTCAGGATCACCTGTAAATGTGATAAGATCAGTTAACGGTGGTGTATTCAAGCCATTTTGATTACAAAAGTATATACTACATATAGTATTTTCACAGAAAAGCCATTTAGATGTTTTCAGAAACTGTTGTACATTGTATGGGTTCTATATCTCCAAGGTCTTGTTTTTACTCCACTGAGCAAAGCGTAGTCTGTATTTGTGGTCACACTTCAATGATTTTGTGACCCACAAAGCATTCAACATTGCTGTATGCCAGGGGTAGAGAACCTTCTCCAGAGAGCCAGAGCCACTGAGGGTGCAGCTTTCATACCAAACAAGCTGCTACACACCTGATTCTATTAATCAAGGCGCTTAACAAACATTCCAGTGGTTGATTAGCAGAATAAGGTGTGTAGCAGCTTGGGGTATGAAAGCTGCACCCACAGTGGCGCCTTTCTGGAGAAGGTTCCCTACCCCTGACCTAATGAATGAGTTTGCAGCCTTGAAGGTTCGACTCATGGCACGTATACTAAATGATCTTAAATGCATGCCATGTGTCGAACTTTCAAGATGCCCTTATATCCATTTTAGTAAATTATTCCGTCATGAATCTTCGGCGTTAGAAGCATTGGTAGTTTGATAAATTATTACCACTTTGCGCAGAAACCAGGGTGCAACCAGGCTATTCTTTTGAACACTGAAAACATTATAATTAAGAGCAATCTTAAAATAAATTAGGTTGCATTGTTTAAAAAATCCTGTCTGGTGATTTTTAACTGTTTTTTTTTTTTCATCCATACAATATCAAATCTGTTGTCAGTGTTACCCTTCAGTGATCTGTAATTTCTTAATACTTACTTCAAAATCACAGGCTTATATATCAGTTTTGATCATTCAGTAAATAAATAGTGTGATAATTGATGAAGTGAAGTGACGAGGATAAATTTAGGCAATTGAAAGAGAAATACATTGTGTAGAAAAAGCATACTCATGAACAGTAATGTGTGTCGTACATCATTATACATCATTATACAACCCCAATTCCGAAGTAGTTGGGACAAAGTGTAAATTGTGAATAAAATAAAATGCAATGACTTTCAAATCACACCAGCCAGTATTTTACTCGCAATACAACAGAGATAACATAGCAAATGTTGAAACTAAGAAATTTTACAATTTTATCCGCAAAATGAGATCATTTCAAATTTGATGGCTGCTACAGGTCTCAAAAAAGTTGGGACAGGGGCCTGTTTACCATGGTGTAGTATCCCCTCTTCTTTTTAACACAGAGTGGGGGCATCTGGGCATAGAGGAGACAAGTTTCTTGAGTTTAGCCATTGGAATTTGATCCCACTCTTGTTTAATACAGGCATCCAGCTGCTGGAGAGTTTTTGGGTCTCCTTTGACAGACTTTTAGTTTAATTATGTGCCAAATGTTCTCAATCGATGAAAGATCAGGACTACAGGCAGACCAGTTCAGTACACGGACTCTTCTACTATGAAGCCATGCTGTTGTAATAGCTGCAGTATGTGGTTTTGCATTGTCCTGCTGAAATACACAAGGCCTTCCCTGGAATAGATGTTCTCTGGTCAGAACCCAAGCAGCAGCATTCTGTACTATTTGAAGGCGATTCAGGGTAGAACTGGAAAACGTTACAGTAATCCAGCCGAGAAGACACAAATGCATGAACCATTTGTTCGGCGTCCCGAAGAGACAACATTTATCTCAGTTTAGATATGTTTCTAAGATGGAAGAAAGCCACTTTTATAATGTTGTTCAAATAACAGTGGAGAGAGAGTTCTTAATCGAGGGTGACACCAAGGTTTTTGACAACTGCTTTGGCAGAAACCGGGAGTCCATCAACGTCAAGTGAAAACTTGAGGAATGCGTCTCTGAGCGATTTGGGACCAATTACCAATATTTCAGTCTTATCTGGATTTAAAGAGAGAAAATTCTGTGTCATCCATGCTTTTACAGCTTTAAGACACATCTCTAATCTAGTTAGTGGATCAATTTCACCTGGCTTAAAAGATATATAAAGCTGTGTGTCATCTGCATAACAGTGGTACTTCACATCATACCTACTATGATGTTTCCAAGGGGAAGCATGTATAACAGCAGAGGGCCCAGAACAGATCCTTGAGGTATTCTAAAAATTACCTTGGAATACTCGGAGGAATTACCATTTACTCTAACAAACTCACATCTGTCAGAAACATAAGACTTGAACCATGAAACGGTGAGTCCAGAAATTCCAACCAGATTTTTTAGCCTGTAAAGAAGAATATGGTGGTCTATCGTGTCGAAAGCAACACTTAGATCAAGTAGAACAAGGACAGAGATGCGGCCGCAGTGCATGGAGAGTAGTAGATCATTCATTACAACAGTGATGGCTGTTTCAGTGCAATGATGCTTTCTAAAGCCAGACTGAAACCTCTCATGTACCTTATTCATTTGCAGGAAGAAAGTAAGCTGTTGGGCAACACATTTCACAAGGATCTTGGATAAAAATGGAAGGTTTGAGATCGGCCAATAATTAGCCAAAACTGTTGGATCTAAATTTGGTTTTTAGGTCACCTGCCGAAAGGCATGACCTATTGCGATCCCCTTTTGTCCGTCGTCGTCCGTCGTGCGTCGTCCGTAAACTTTTCCTTGTGAACAAAATAACTTAAGTATTTATGAACCAATTTTGAGGAGACTTTGTATGCAGGCTTATATCCATAAGATCTTGGACGAGTACGAAAACCAGAGTGATTCGATCATATTTGATAGAGTTATTGCCCTTTGTTGTATTATTATCATAAGCAACCTTGTGAACACAATAATTTTAGTAAATATTGGTCAATGTTCATGAAACTTTGCATGCTGGCTTATATCTATAAGATCTCAAAGAACTTCGAAAACCAGACCGATTCAATTAAATTTGATGGAGTTATTGCCCTTTGTTATATTTTCATCATAAGCCACATTGTGAACACAACAACTATTGTCTTGCATTTACTTTTTTATACCTAGATATGCTGGAAACCAGTTATCTTTATAGATGGAAGTGTCTTGAGGTGCTTTATAAAAATTGTGAATTTCATGACCCCCAGGCTCCATGTTTTCCCCTGGGGAGGGGGTCAAGTTTACTATAGTTTATAAAGGAAAATTATACTTTTGGGTATATTCTGTTTAATTTCTACTGGAAATCATTCACACTTGATTGACATTACAACAATGAGATGACATTATGATATTTTTGACAGTTTCCCTTACCCAGGGGCTAAGGGGCAGGGCCCAAGGGTCAAAATGGCTTGAAAAATCTTCTTTGCTTAAAGAAAATAGCCACAAGTTATATACATACAATTTAGAATACTCTATTGCTTATGATACTGGTTTCCATTAATCTGATCCCAGGGGTCAAAATTAGGGCCACGCCTAATGACCAAGGTTTAACATTGGATATACTATACACAGGTGACCGTTAAGGCCCATGGGCCTCTTGTTTTGAGAAGAGGCTTAATTTCAGCCATCTTAAATGAAGTCAGAACCAAACCTGAAATCAGGGAAGAATTGATTCTGTGCTGAATTAGGTTGCGAAGAATGGGCAGGAGTTCCTGCAATAACTTACTTGGGATGGGATCTAAGAGACAAGTTGTTGATTTGGAAGTAGTGACTGATCTGGCGAGTTCACTTAGGGATATGGGAGAGAATGAATCTAACTGGTTTATATGCATAGCACAAGGTTTTATGTTAAGGCCTTCACCAACTGCTAGGGAATCAATGATAATTCCTATTATTTTGCCACTAAAATAATTCATTTAAAAATCATCACTGCTGCAGGAGGCTGGAATTTGAGGGATACTTGCAGCATGGTTGTTCGTTAATTTGGCCACTGTTTTGAACAAGAATCGAGGGTTATTTTTATTTTCCTGTATAAGATTTGCAAAATAAGAAGACCTAGCACCAGACAGAGCATGCTTACATGCAACAAGGCTCTGTTTCCAAGCACAATGGGATACCTAGAGTTTAGTGGAGCGCCATTTGCGTTCTAGTTGACAGGATTTTTGCTTTAGAATCTGCGTCTGGTCAGTGCATCATGGGGCTGGTCTCTTCATCTGAGTAGCCTTTTCAAATTTCAATGGAGTGACTACATCGAGGGTACTAGGGAGAGCATTAGCAAGCTTATCTGCCATTTTGTCAATACAGAGGGAGCTGACTGGATAATCAAGATAAGTAGCTAGTGCTTCAATGAACTGTGAAGACGTTGTTGCAGTAAAAGTACGACTAGTGTACGTCCTAGTTTCTGATAATACAGGGAGGGCCAATTGTAGACAGGATGTTATAAGAAAATGGTCCAATAAGCTGGGGTTGTGTTAATGGATGTCAACCTTGGCAATCTCAACACCAAAGCTTTAAATCAGGCCTTAAGTATGACCATGAATACATGTTGGGCCGATGACACTCTGAGCGAGGCCAATCGACTCCACAAGATTAGTGAAGATGGATGTTGACGAATCATCTGCCCCTACGAAATGCAGGTTAACCCCTTTCTGCAGATGTAGACGCTCGCGTCTATAGAACTGCAAATTTAAGGACGTAGTTACAGTACTCGACCACGAGATGGCACCCCCGGATCAGTTATTGAATATTCACTAGCAGGCAGAGCTGAAACACGATTGAGAGTATGGAGAACTTCCATCCAATCCCTGTTTTTCAGGAGTTGCATGAATTAAACTCCTCAGCTAAGCCTGATGTGCAAATTGGTCAATATCTTTGCCCATAGTATCAATCCAGCAGTCTAAAAAAAATTATCTATTGCGACAGAAAAAAATCGTTGTCCTGTGTAGCAACCACTTTAGCTACAGTAAGCCAACGGTATTCCAATCAATGGTTCAGAAATATCAGTTTTCTGAAGCAAAAAATTCTACATGGTATTGATTATCTCACATTCTACTGTCAATTACAGTTATCTCCTTCAAAAAATGCGCAGTCCCCTACCGTGGATTTACGTGAAAATTCCTTCATCGACAAATTCAGCACTTCCTTATATCCTCCCGAGTACTGGTGTTGATAGCCAATCACTCAAATATACACTCAGGCTCTTCTTTGTAACTGCACAATTGCACTTCATGCTCTCGTGAAACTTCCGCGGTAACAATGTATTGATTAGCTCATTTCTTATCCAATTCCCGAGTGTTTAAACATTCTACAGTAAGCGAAACACATTGATTGGACAAACACAGAGCATACAAGCCTATGCATATCAGCAGGCTCGGTTTCATCCTGTCTATGTTGCGCACATTATGTGGCTGAAATAGACGCGATTTAGAGCAAAGAAGGCTCGCAAAACTGGCCTTGAAGTGTTACATATACAGGATTTAAATGAGATTTATTTTGAATGGAACAGGACTGGAGGGTTCCCTCTACTGGATACATCAGTCTCCAGAGGAGGGATTCATGAGAAAGGTTCGGCTTCTTTTGCTTTTTAGTTTTGCTTTTCGTTTGGAATGAATACCGTATTCTACAAAGTTGAATGCTGCGTTTTTTTTCCTGTTTAAAACGTGAACTTCCCATGCATTTGGATGGACCCCCTGGTCAGGGCCGGATTATGGGGGGTCTGGGCCCCGGGGCCAGGAGTTTGCAAAGGGCTCCCCCTACACTCCGATCCCCCTTGGACTTCACTTTGTGTGTGTACAGTACATCCCTTTATGGTGGGGACATATGGAAGCGAAATCTGCAAAGTGAAGCGGGACGAAACTCAGTGTTCTGAAGGTGAATATCTACCAGTCTACTATTCTCCTCGAAGATAACTATTAGTTAGAGATCTCTGAACTTTTGGACGTGTCGCAGTGACATTTTCGATGCATTCCAAGACCATGTCGTATTGTGTACACACAATACTGTGCGGGAGCGAAATCACTTCTCATAGAAAATAGGTCCAGCTTCTACTAGCTGTCTACTGGGGCCAGCGTTAGGCCCAGGATTTGCTTGCCGTTTGCACATTTTATGCCCGAATGCGTTGCCATGCGTATTTTATGTCGATGTTACGCGTGGTAGCACACCTGAACACAAGGTACGCAGACATGTGCGCATGTCGCAATAGACACAACCGCGAGGGGCAATCTTCTGAACTTCCATGTTGAGCTCGTGGTAGAGTCAAACAATGGTGGAAAATATTAATGAGAGCCTGGTTGGCTATCTGCTCCCTACATGATTCCGCCAGTATCCAATGTTGCCGATTTAGCGAATTTGTCACTAGATTTAGCGACTTTTGGCCTTCTCTGGCGACTAAAACCTCATCTAGAGACTTAGCGGCTTTTTAGGTGAATCTGGTGACTATAAAAAAAACACATCTCTCGAGTGTCAAAATCATTGTTTTTCAATGTAACTTCAGCTCTGCACCGCCACCAGAAGCTTATTTCATGGTTAATCAGTACTGCACATTGGCCCCGATCTCGAATCTGTACCCTTTGAGATTGTCAACATAGCCATATAGACGCATTTTCTTGAGATCAGTGAGTCGTGCGTGACGTTATGACATCATAGTAACATCATGACGTAATCTAGCGACTTTTCAGATAGCCAATAGCGACTTTTGGTGATTTGTTTTTGGCAACACTACCAGTATCATGCATAGTGCTCTGATCGTTCTGCTGCAAGTATGTGCGGTTGCACACGTAAATTAAATCACACAGCTAGCATATCCTGGGCCTTAGGGCTCACTGAAAGGACTTTCATTAAAACCCTTGGTAAATCAGAGGCCCTTTGTAAGAACATTTGTAATCAGAGGGCTCTCTTAACAGTATGCTATTCCATTAGGGCTCTCCCTAGGGCCCCCACATAGCCAGAAGTCGCGACCCTTAGCAGGGGCTTTCATAATCATAGGGCCCTCCGAAACCATTCCCCCTACTTCCTTGAACCCCTAGTTGGTAAACATTAGGGCTGCCTTAGGAGTATTCACGAGAGGCACTACAGCAGGGCCAGCCCAGGGGCCCTCTGACTGCCGTCCCCCATAGCCCAGCGGCCCTCTGGCTGCCATACCTCATAGCCCAGGGGCCCTCTGACTGCCGTCCCCCATAGCCCAGGGGCTCTCTGATTGCCGTCCCCCGTGGCCCAGGGGCCCTCTGATTGCCGTACCTCATACCCCAGGGGCCCTCTGATTGCCGTCCCTTCCCCCCCCACCCAATTCATATCACCCTTCTCTCTCGGTTCTCTGCAGATATCCCCTATAACAGTGTGAGTAGTCATAAGATCCTAGAGAATAGCGGCCCTCTGAGATCGCAATTGGCATCGGCATCTGCATCGCTTTGGCCCCCCCCCCCCCGGGCCCCTGGACCCTTGGGCCCCTGGGCGCAGGCCCCACCGGCCCGGTCCGTAATATGGCCCTGCCCCTGGTACGTTCATTGCACGGTTCTGTTGAATCCAGGGAGGAAATATATAGTTTTATCTACCCTGAAAGTGGAATGTCTATTCTGTTAAAATAAGGTATACTTCAGAATTCAGATATCACTGAGTTAGTGAGTTGTACTTGTTCCTTATAATTGTTGAAATGAGTTTGTGAGCTCGGATGTCAGAACTGCCGGTTTCATTGCAGAATGAATGTCCTGACCGTTTAATCAGCAGTTTATTTATTGACTGTGTGTGCTGGCTTGGGGGACTTAGAAGAAAAATGGGCAAAACTCTAAACTTTATTATGGAGAAAAGGAATTTTTTGTGTTTGGAGAGGTTACTGGTGACCACTGATGTTCAGCTGCACTTATATTAATATATTCATGCTAAACTCAACCAGAAAATCATTAGTTCATATCAAGTTTCATGCCTCAAAACTTTATTTGTGCTAAATACATGATTATTTGATGATTTGACAGTGCAACATCTCAGACTTTGGGGAGACACTTGGATAGCTGTGTAATTTGGCTAATAGCATGAAGGTAATCTAGAATGTAATGTTGAAGATGAATTCTACTTGTGGTGAATGAGTTTATGATCCGAGAAATGTATAGATTTAGGCCCCAGCAGTTTTTCCATTCTCAGTATTATTTTTTTTGCAATTTTAATGGTGAATTCTGATGAAGATTTTTTTATGTTTGCAGTCCATTCTCTCTACCAAAATCATGAAAATAAAATGAAATACGATGTAATTCCAAATGCTTTAAGTGTCTTTTCTGAGAAAAGCCACAGTTTTCCTCTTTATGAAGCTTAAATCTTGAATTATACAGCATTAAATTGGGTAACCCATAAATAGCCAAATTTGGCTTCTGCGCAAAGGGGTTAAAGTCACCCAAAACAACAATTTTGTCATAGCTTAAAACTAATTCAGAAAGGAATTCTGAGGAATCATGCATGACGCGTGAGTCTGATTTTGCTTCTTGAGGGTTTTGTGGAAAAAAAGCCACTAGATGGCAGTATTGACATTGTTTTTGTTAAGCCCAGTCTGGAGCTAGGATTTGGGCATGTCCTGGGCATGCCTCAGAGGGGAAAGTCCCAGAGGATTGAAAAAAGTCTGGAAGGTGGGAGGGGGCTGGAAAAGAGTATTCAAGGAGAAAAATTGAGAGAGTAAAGTAGCAGGAGAAATTGCAAGGACAAATTGTGGAAGACCAGACCTGTCACTCTTTGAGTGTCACCAGACCTGTGAGGCTTTTTTTTGTGGATTTTTGCCTGTGTTGGAGCATTTTCCTGTCCCAAGACATTGCAACAAAGAAACCCCATCTCAGTTACCACAGGGACTGTAAATATCTCTTTTTTTTGTTATTATTTCAATTTTGGTCAATATTTGTTTTATTAAATCTGTTAGGTTTTACAATTTTGTCTGTCATCCCTTGCTGTCCGATAAGTCATAACAAATTGACACCAGAACAAATTGGGGGCTCAAGTCCGGAGTAGACCACTGTGTGAGCCATTTATTGAAAATCTAAAATTTTAAATTGTGAAATTGTTTTTTTTTTATTTTCCTATATATATTGACAGATCACAGCAATGGATGATTTCTTGGCATCACGAACCGTAGAGGTTTTGAAGTCTTTTAAAAAGACAGAACTGCTAGAAATATGCAGATAGTTAGAGCTGAAAAGCGAAAAGCAAGACTGGCTAGAGAGATTGTTGAACATTACATTGATGAAAATGTGTTTGCACCAGGAGATCTGGAACAGTTTCCAGTCGAAAATCCAAATGTAGAAATGGAACTTAAATAAAAAATGCTAGAGATTGAAAGGGAGGAAAAATAAAAACAACGAGAATTTGAGAGAGAGAAAAAGAGAAAATAAAGGGAGGAAAAAGAAAAACAAAGAGAATTTGAGAGGGCAGAAAGAGGGAAAGAAAGGCAGTTTGAGTTAGAAAAATTAGCAAGAGAGAGAGAGAAAGATGAAAGAGAGAGACAGATTCAGAGAGATTTCGATTTAGAGAAGTTAGACAGAGAAGAAAAGCTCCAAATGGAGCTTCTAAAAATCTAAATGGAAACTGAAAACAAATTTCATGCTCACCAGGAGTTGTCAGTGGCCAAAGGAACACTGGCCCCTGATGTTGTAAACTGTCCTCCTGGGTAAAGCTCAACAAGCCTATACGGCTTTGTCAGCAGATGATTCCTCTGATTATGAGATCGTCAAAAAGGTTATTTTGACAGCATATGAGTTGGTTCCAGAGGCTTTCCAACAGAAATTCAGAGGTCTGAAGAAATCTGACAATAAGACTTATGTGGAATTTGCTCACGAGAAGAAGGTTTGCTTTGAGCGCTGGTGTACTTCTTATGGAGGTCAAGGATGATTTCAACTCACTAAAAGAGATGGTGTTAGTTGAAGAATTCAAGAATTATGTTAAGGATGATATTAAGACCTACTTTAACCCCTTTGTGCAGAAGCCAAATTTGGCTATTTATGGGTTACCCACTTTAATGCTGTATAATTCAAGATTTAAGCTTCATAAAGAGAAAAAATGAGGCTCAATTCAGAAAAGACAGCATTTAGAATTACATTGTATTTCAGTTTATTTTCATGATTTTGGTAGAGAAAATGAGCAGCAAACATAAAAAATCTTCATGAGAATTCACCATTGAAATTGCAAAAAAAATAATTCTGGGGATTGAAAAACTGCTGGGGCTTAAAACTTTACATTTCTGGTATCATAAACTCCTTGAGCGCAAGTAGAATTAATCTTCAACATTACATTCTAGATTATCTACATGCCATTAGCCAAATTATACAGCTACCCAAGTGTCTCCCCAAAGTCTCAAAATGATGTGCTATCAAATCATTAAAAAAATCATGTATTGAAAACAAATAAAGTTTTAAGGCATGAAATTTAATATGAACAAATTATTTTCTGGTTGAGTTTACTATGAATTTATCAATATCAGTGCAGTTGAATATCAGTGGTCAACAGTAACCTCTCCAAACACAAAACATGCCTTTTCTCCATAATAAAGTTTAGTTTTGGCCATTTTTCTTCAAAGCCAGCACAAACACGCATTAAATAAACTACTTATTAAACGGTCAGAACATTCACCCTGTAATGGAAGCAGCCAGTCCCCTCTTCTAAGCTCACGAACCTATTTCAACACTTATAAGGAACAAGTACACCTCACTAACTCAGTAATATCTGAATTCTGAAATATACCTTATTTTAACAGATCAGACACTCCACTTTCAGGGAATATCAAATCCATTGCCTCTCCCGATTCAAAAGAAACGTGCAATGAACGTACCAGGGGGTCCACCCAAATGCACAGGCAGTTCGCGTTTTAAACAGGAAAAAAAAAACTCGACATTCGACTTTGTTGAGTACGTATACATTCCAAAACAAAAAAAAAAAAAAAACAAAAGTAGCAGCCTGACCCTTTTCATGAATCCCTCCTCCAGAGACCGATGTAGCTATCCAGTAGCAGGAACCCTCCGGTCCTGTTTCATTCGAAATAATTCCAATTGACTATATCCTTGTCTCATTTAAATCCTGTAAATGTAACTGAACAATTCAAGGCCAGTTTTGCGAACCGATTTTCTATAAATCGCGTCTCTTTTAGCCGCGTAATGTGCATAACGTAGACAGGATACAACCGAGCCTGCTGATACGCATAGATTTGTATGCTCTGTGTTTGTCCAATCAATGTGTTTCACTTACTCTAAAATGTTTAAACACTCAGGAATTGGATAAGAAATGAGCCAATCAATACATTGTTACCAGGGAAACTTCACGAGGGCATGAAGTGTAATTCTACAATTACGCAGAAGAGCTTGAGTGTATGATTCAGTGATTGGCTACCAACGCCAGTACTCGGGTGGATATAAGGAAGCCCTGGATTTGTCAATGAAGGAATCTACTCGTAAATCCACGGTAGGGAACTACAAATTTTTTTGTATGTGACAACTGTAATTGACAGTACAATGTGAGAGAATCAATACCATGTCGATTTTTTCTACCTCAGAAAACTGATTTTTCTGAACCACTAATTGAAATGCTGTTGGGTCACTGTGGCTAAACTGGTTGCAACAGAGGATAACGATTTTTTCTGTGTCAAGATATCATTTTTTTAAACTGCTGGATCGATACTATGGGCAAGGATACTGACCAGTTTGCACATCAGGCTTAGCTGAGGAGTTTAATACATGCAGCTCCTGAAAAACAGGGCGTGGAGTGAACTTCCCCAAATTCAGAACCGCGTTCGAGGTGTGCTTGCTTGTGAACATTCAATAACTGATCCGGGGGTGCTATCTAGTGATCGAGTACAGTAACAGCGTGCTTAAATTTGCAGGTCTATAGACGCAGGCGTCTACATCTGCAGAAAGGGGTTAATGAGAAGCAAGCACTGTAACAATAGATGGTTCTAATTTCAGAAAAAAGGTAACGGTGATACCCAAGATTCCTCACCCAAAGACAAAGACAAATCTGGTGACGGTGCTCAGAAATTCAGTCACAGGTCTGATCAAAGTGTGAAAGCGGAGATTGACAAAAGTGGTCCAGTTTGCAATTATTGCAAGAAATCTGGTCATGTTACAACTAACTGTTGGTTGCTTAAAGCTAAGACAACCCTCTGCCTTTGTGAAGACAAGGTTAGAAACCCGTGTAGTAGATGACAAATTGATGCCTTAACAGTGTTTTGTTCAAGATCTTATTACTGTAGCTGTATTTGCCAAAATCGGTGTGAGTCTGTAGGGCAGAGGATATAGGCCTATGCTGACAGATGGCTCATGCAAGTTAATGCACTAGGGTCATAGATTCCCGATATGTACTTCCAGTAACCTGTTTGGAATTTTATGAATGGGTAAACATAAAAATACTTGAGAAAATCTCTTCCATCACCTGAAAATGGCGCTAGATGGTAAATAGCAGCAGGAAACACACCATTCAGCCCGTCAAACAATAATATGCACAAGCAGTCGCATCTCTGGTGAAAAAGTCACTTATTTTATAAACTGGGTAAATAACTACAACATACATTTTCTTTAACAAATTAACTATGTTCAGAAGCTCAGCTTTTATAAAACAGTCAGAACATAAATGATTCAGGAAGTATATATTTTGACGTTTATGTGACAATTTATTACACCTTAGCTGATTGTGTCTCATAGCAGCAATTCTGTGAGGGCTAAATGCAAGCTGAATTGGCAGTAATGTAATTTCAATAATTGTGTGTATATCATCACATGTAGTTAAACAAAACACATTTATTTCAGAACCATAAAAAACTTGTATAAAAAGAATAATGCAAATATCATTGTTAAATATGTAAGACTCTTTACAGTTTAAGAGAGTTTTGACCTTCATATCGTCATTGTCTGATACTCAGAAATTGTGTTGACCGAACAACAAATATTACCCTCAAAGGTTGAGCAGATTGAAGAAAATAAAATTACACAAATACGCATATATTATGAACATGATTTCACTCAGAGAGAAAATGATGTGCAGTAAACATTTTATGTTTATGTTAAATTGATGAATCTTCCGGCTAATTCAAAATTAAAGTTCTTTATAACCTATTGACCGTAGCCTAGTGTTTAAATATTTGTTTGAACCCTAAATTATAAACAGAAATCCAGCACTCATAACAGACATCTCGCAAAATCCCTGAATCTGTCACTTAACAACAACAGTGCTGAGAACAGTAATGGAGAATTCTTCTTTGCAAGGACATTATGTTGTCATCATGTTTTAACTGTAGGAAACTGTCATTTTTGCTGTATTGAGAGTTACATTTATTTATTTTCATTTATTTCACACAGCCTCCAAATAAACTTACCAATGTGTTCAAGAATTACAACCATTAGTAGGGTATAGTTCATCTCTATTAATATTTAACCATCTTGCTGCTGATGGGATATGACACATTTGTGACCTTCCAGTACAAAACCAGTCTCAAGTCACTGGGTCCAAGTTTTTAGTACAGGCCAGAATCAGTATACACTATAGAGGTATGCATATTGATTGATTTTTGGATTTTCATGCCAAATGGTTTTAAAAAATTAAAAGATTTTTATAAATGTAAGGGATGCAAAAAAAAAAAACCTGAATGACCAAAAAAGTGATTTAAATGAGAGTTTGTCTATTTACTTGCCTATTTATCAAAGACAAAGACCGAAAAATACATCATAACAATTCCTTGCCACAGCTTCACTCGGAATCGTGACAACAAAATTGGTATCAAAGCATAGCAGGGAATCCCCGTGTATTGCCCGCAAATGTCAAAATTGCCCACTAACGTCAAAATACCCGCAAATGCCATAACACGTCAACCGCAAATGTCATAATACTGCTGCCTAATGGGTTAAATCTGCGGTCCTTGAGGCATTTTTCGTACAGTCTGGTCGATCAGAGGAGGAAACATAAAATACAGGCTATTCCGTGTCCGTGAAAAGATATCTTCTCAATAAATTATATCGTTCGCTGCAACGTGTTCCATGTGAGTAATGTTCTGAGAGATAATAGTTGGGCATACCAATATGGCGGCACGGTTACTTCAGAATAATGACGTCATCAGCCATCCAGTTCTTATATATAGATCAGTGATCTCAACACATTTTCTTGAGACGTGACGCATTAGGCGAAGTCGATTGCTTTGTAGGTCTAAATGTAGGTCTATATATATGTGTGTGTGTGTGTGTGTGTGCGCGCGCGTGCGTGCGTGGTGATGAAGTATTTCATTCACCTGTTATTTGCTTTTGTACTTATGTCAGAATGCAAAATGCATGAACGAGTAGGGGTAAATGTTTTGCACAAATGAAAATTGATTTGTCAACTGCTATATTTTTTAAATTCTTAAGATACAATTGTTCCCCTGTGATATAATTTACTCCAAATAAATTCCTACCTTTTCAGCTATGATTTTCTGGGTTGAAAAGTAATGGCATAGTTTGCGAATTTAAACTCTTTCCAACGACAGTTTGGTGCGTAAACCTTCGTCTACTACGTCACAATCCGTGGGAGGACGTGAAACGATGCAAGAAGACCGCATCCTGTGAGAGCAGGCGATGCCCGAAGTTAGGTACATTTGCGGCTATAGGCCTAGATTTGCTTACAGTAGGCCATCCAGACCACCAAATTTAATGATTTATGCATCAAATCAAAGAATATTCTACTCTTAACCCCAAGAATTTTTCTCTATAATTATGTTAAGTTTCCTTTAACTACCGGTAACTGTCCAGTTTTGGAAATAACCTGATGATCTAGATAATGTTGTTTCTTGTGGCTGCTGTTACTGATAACTGATGAGCAAAATGCCTAAGTAGATATTTTGAGTAAACGTCAGCAGAATTTTTCATTCTTGTGCGCCCACTGACGGGCAAACGTACGCACACGCGCGCGGTTAAGTATGTGACATTGTTCTGATTAAAATTTACTTTATTCATCCCAGATATAATGATTTTCCATTATAAGGACATGACCATGAGTTGATCTCCACAAAATGGCGCCAAGATCATATCATAGTAACGTGATGATCTTTAAAATATTACAGGAACTTGTAAATGACGTTACTGATAACTGATACAAATTACAAGAACATTTTCTGAGTATATTTTCAGTAGACGTCTAATTTTTAATGTTTGCATAGACACGCGGAAGTACGCGTACGCGCGCATATAAGTAGCCTATCTGATATTGACCGGATTCAAATTTAGTTTATTCATGCCAGAGATTGATTATAAGCATTTTTGTAATAAAAGCGCGACTTGACACACTGATGGGCTTTCAAAAATATAGGCCAACTAAAATATTTCCCCTAGAGATAACAAGTAAACGGAAAATGGGATTCCCAAATCACGCAGTCGTAATATGGCCATGAGTCCAACATCCGACTCAAAAATTATTTTCAGGTAGAAAATTGTCTCAGCTACAACAGATCAAAATCCAAGAGAAAATTACTCAATAGTAAGCGAGATAGCCACAAAAGAATATAAAAATATAACATCATTATTTAAGTTCAAATGCCAATATGATGACGTCATACCATAAAAAGCTACATTTCTTTTTTCATGTATTCATATCTACAAGTTTTCAGAATATGTAAACAATTGGGGGTCCCCACCCATTTTGCAGCGCTATGGCGGGTTATAAAAAGGAATGTTTTTGCGTTATTTGCCTAGTAGACGCACGCACGGATTTTGAACTTTGAGGCACGCGTGTCACATAATGGAAAGTTGAAACTGACTTTGAATGGTTGGTAATTGTCAAGAATAGCACACTGCCCGGACAAAAAAAAGGTCGTAGAATCAAATATATAGCGTTGATTACAGTGCATATTCGTCTTGTCATTGTTTTGACAACTGTATGCAATGCCATTTATTATCAGAAATGCCATCATTTTTGGCCGAGATCTTGTCTCCTGGACATAATGGTTGAACCACTCAGTGGCCTTTCTTGAGCACATCCCAATAACTTTTAATGTATTTAAGGTCAGGAATTTGTGGTGGCAACTTTGTTTGTGAAAATGACGTTTTTGTCATTCATGGTTTTCTTGGCTAAATACAGGCCAATAACTTGCCCGTTCTGAAATACTGTAACATCTTTTCCACCACGAGGAGATGTGTCTGCCGACATGATTTTTTAAGAAATGAGTAGTGACGCAAAACATCAGTCAGTGTTAAAATGATTATTGCCTGCTGAAATAGTAATAACGGCAATAATGATCCAATTACAGAATGGGCTCATTAATTTCCAAACGGTGACTTTTTTTTTGGCTGGCCAGTGTATAAAGAGTCGAAATCATGTGAAAAAAACGGCCTTTTCACGTTCCCTATGAGCCGCGCGCGCGGATGCAGACACTCAGGAGAATTTTTTAATGCTCAACATGGCCTGAAACGTATGCAAAATAAATTTACATATGTCGATGCCATGGGAATGTTTATGCATTTGTTAAGGATCAATCAATAGGAATATTGAGAGCAGATTAGTTAAATTTGCAGATGATACTAAATTGGGGGGGTTTGGCAAATTGTTTAGAGTGCACTAAAGTGATTCAGGATGATTTGGATAGAATCCAGAATTGGGCAGAAATGTGGCAAGTGAAATTTAATGTAGCGAAATGTAAAGTTGTACATGTAGGTAATAAAAACATTAGACGGGATTACTTCTTGGGAGGTTTAAAACTGGAATTTGCTCCACGCGAGAAAGATCTGGGAGTGATTGTTGACCAAACCCTCACAGGCTCTAGCCATTGTGCCGTAGCAGTTAAAAAAGCCAATCGGATGCTGGGATACATTGCCAAAAGTATTGAGAACAAATCTAAGGAGGTGATGCTTCTTGCACAACACATTCTTCTGACCATATCAGTTCTGGGGACCATACTTTAAGAAAGATATAGAGGCTCAAGAGAAAGTTCAGAGAAGAGCCACTAAGCTAATTCCAGGTATAAAAGACAAAAGCTTTTAGAAGAGGCTGAAGATCCTTTATCTCTTTAATCATAGGAAAAGGAGACTAAGGGGTGATTTGATAGAGGTCTTTAAATATGTTAAAGGGATTAACTAAGTGAATTATGAAGGATTCCTTCGACCAAGTGTTGGGAGTAGAACTCGGGGTCGCAAATGGAAGTTGACCAAAGGTAAATTTTGCGCTGATATTGGGAAATATTTCTTCACCCAAAGAGTAATTTTAATGTGTAATAGCTTGCCTGACCATATTGTTGAGGCAGAGACCAAGGGGGTTTTCAAGAGCAGGCTTGACTTAAAGCTAGATACCATTGAGTCATTGAGTATCTGAAGGGATATATTCACAATAGTATAAAGAAACTGGTGAGCATAGTTGGGCTGAAAGGCCTGTTCTCTCCATTCATGTTGTGTTATGTTATGTTACGTCATGTTACGTTACGTTACGCTACGCTACGTTACGCTATGTTATGTTAATTCAATTATTAAATTCCAATGATATACGGTGAAGTTCATTAGAAAATAACTTTATTATCTGCACATTTAAAGATCAACTGTATCAATATAGGGTATTTACACGTATGACACAGACACATACATATGACTTGATTTGAGTGTTTTTTTTAACTCATTTTCTTTCATTACTTCATTTTCCTCATTACTATAATGCTAGTAATGGGTTTTGACATTTGCGGTTGACACGTCCTGACATATGCAGTAAAAATGGAAATTTTGAGATTTGCGGTTGAGGTGTTATGACATTTGCGGTTAATCAGATTTTGTCATTTGCGACTGAAGTGTTTTGACATTTGCGGGTATTTTGACATTTGCGGTTGACGTGTTATGACATTTGCGGGTATTTGGGGTTGACGTGTTATGACATTTGCAGGTATTTTGACAGCGGGCAATTTTGACATTTGCGGGCTCTACACCCTGCTTACTGGAAATTCCTGAAAGTTTAAAAAATTTTCACTCGCCCTTGTCCCAAAAATTTAAATAACTATATCTCGCCAAATAGTGTTCAAATTTCATCAAACTATACCTCTTTGGAAAGTAGTGTTCATTTATTTTATGGAAAATACAAATACTCAGTTTCTGAAAATTAAGTCGTCAGACTGGTTTTTGTTTTGGAGGATCACGTTTAAAAATTGAGGTTTTAAAGCTTAATGGTCTTAAAACTACAACTGGACGTCAGAGTCCTCATTCCTGCTTACTGGATTTCTAGAGGGATTTTTTTCATCCCCTCTAAATACTGCAGTATTTAGCATTCAAAATTTTAGCGTCAGTGTGATACATTTTCCTGCCAGACTTTGGAAGCATACAACCTGCAAAATAATGACTTTAAACTTGTTTTGATAGGTTATGATAACCACAAGGTGGAGAATTCAGTGTGACAAAAGCCGCTTTCACAGTGGACGCGAAGCGAATTTTTCACGCGACAGATTCATTCAAAGTCAATGTAAAGACGCGAATACACGTGAAATGCGTGTATTCGCGTCTTTGCATTGACTTTGAATGTAATCCGTCGTGCGAAAAATTGGTTTCGCGTCCTATGTGAAAGCAGCTAAACTCATGGTAGATGGGCCACCAAGTTTCCGTGATGTTGTCGCTCTTTGGTCTTTGTTTGATCAGTTTGTTCCTCTGCGGATGAAGAGTGGGCTTTGACCCTTTGCTTGTCCATCAGACGTATGCATTCCTTCCGTACTGGCTGGGGGCCATTTGTGATGGGGTGACTGCCGAATACACGGTGCCTCTGGAGGCCTGGTATGGCATGGGGTAAGGCCTGGGGTGGAGGAGTGAGACTGAGATCATGAGAAATGGGCCCATGTGTGTGTAAATCATCCATCTTAGCAACTATTCAAACACCACACCTGCGCAATGTTATTGACTGACAAACAAAGAAGTAAAAGGGGAGAGAGAGAATGAGAGACAGAGAAAGGAGGAGAGGGGGGGGGGAGGGCCAGATGGTGAGATTACAAAATGTAACCAATAATTTGCCTGAGTGCCTCATAGCTCATCGGCTAGCATTCAAAACTGGTCTTGGCAAATCCACATCAATCTTATTATATCACAGCGCACTGAGTTACCACTAGAGGGCATAGTTGCATCACTTTTAGTCATAATTTAACCATGAATAACGTGTAAATGAGTACATTTTAATGACAAAAATATTTTTAATCGAGAAATAATCTGTTAACTAACTTTAGAGACATGGCCCCAAGGCATCTCCATACGAAATATAATGTGAACATGCCACGTGATTTCGGAGGAGAGGATTGTGATAGATTTTGCTAACAGAACATGAGCATAAAAATCATCATGATGACGACGCCAGACGGCACGCAAGCACAGTGGCTCAGCCTGCCGATTGACCGGTGAGCTAAAAACTAGTTTCAGCTTAGAGAGGTTAGTCTTTGGGTTGTGTGAAGTAAGGATCTCAGGATTAGTTCTAAAATAGGTCATCTCCAGTTCAGTTTACTGGGAAAAAAATGTAAAAGAAGTCTGGGGGCTGTTTCAATAAACTTAAGTTGTAAAACCGCGTCAGGGCATCCAGCGAGTGAAAAGTATGACCTTCGACAGACCATGTCCGTCAGGCGTTTTAATAATACCCCCGTTCCACAGAGCTTTCTGGCTCAACAGTCACTCGTCGGAAGCAAAGTTTATTTCTTTTATCTCATGAGGCGAAATCATCCAGTGAAGGAAGTAAGCTAAGTGCTTTCATCGGACGATTTTGCCTCATCGGATCACGCCTGACAAGTCAGACACTGACCTGATAGTGGACAAACACAAATCGGATTCATCAGCCTGTGATACGATAGTCTTCCATGGGTGACCGGAAGAAATAAACTTTTCCGATGAGACAGAAAGCTCTGTGGAACGAGGGTGTTAATGGCTGTTAGTGCAGAGTAAGGAGCGAAGACAGGGTGCTGGCCTTACACTTTTTCAGCTGATTCCACTCTGCAGGCGCACACCAAACAGCACCCGCCACAGATCGCCAGAGTTGCCGAACACCAGCCAATATACAGGCCTTCCCCGATTTCATACCTGTAAAGCAACACCGAAAGCACAGACATTTCTGATGTGTGAAACTGGTCATTATTCTTCTCATGTTTGTGAACTGCTACTTGTCATTTTTCAAGTGGGATTTTACCTGAGTGAAAAACTTTTGTAATACCCTGTTGCTGAATGTGTTTACATTTTTTGAAATTCTGAACATTTTAACATCTGATAGGCTACCATGTCTCATAATGGAGTAATTAACCTTAACCATAATGGTTATAAAGACATTGAAAGCAAACGGCCAAAATTTGGCTTAAATTCAGGGCACCGGAGCAGGTGGCACTATGAGTTTTAATTTTATTTATTGACTTATTATAGCGCCTTTTAGGATTAAGGGCTCTAATTTCTTGGCGCAGCGCAGGGTGGCACAGCGTGGCGTAGCCCACGCAGTGGTAATTTCGTCCGGAGCAGCCCATGGAGAGGTAATTTTGTCCGGTGCAGCCCGCGCAATGGTAATTTCGTGCAGTGCAACATCGTGTGCAGCCACTTTGGCAATTTGGTAGATGGACGTGCGCCGAAATGGGTGTGGCGGCGTAGTGGGGGGGAGGTGTCACATAGTCATTATGAGGCACTGACAATTTCGTGGATCAAGGCTCCGCCGAAATTGTGCAGAGAGCTTGCCAGCTCCAACCTGGTTTATTTTCTGTGCAGTGGTGATTTGGCTGACCTGCGCACAGTGCGCACACATCACCGAAACCTCACAGATAGGTTTCCATAATGTCAGGCACATTTCAATGCAATAAATAATTACAGCAACCACTATTTCATGTAACTATCTGAATCAGGACATAATCGATATAGATACTATAATTTATCCTGTTGTCAGATTATGGCAGTTGGCATGCAAAATGGAAACTCGACCTGGCTTAATCAACGCAGCTGAATCTGTGATGCAAAGTAACGACTTCACATCTTTCTCAGCCAACCACAAACTACCTCAGCATCAGGCAGTGCGTAATTATATACACATGCACTCCCTGATGCATATAGAAGCATAGAGCATGGAACGCAAGCATTATAGAGTATATATATGTGTGTGTGTGTGTGTGTGTGTGTAAGTACAGGCCAAAAGTTTGGACACACCTTCTCATTCAATGCGTTCCCTTTATTTTCATGACTATTTACACTGTAGATTGTCACTGAAGGCATCAAAACTATGAATGAACACGTGTAATTATGTATGTATCTAACAATTATCCAATTGGGCTGTCGGCTGTGTATCAACCTGATTTCTGCACAACACAACTGATGGTCCCAACCCCATTGATAAGGCAAGAAATTCCATTAATTAACCCTGACAAGGCACACTTGTGAAGTGAAAACTATTTTAGGTGACTACCTCTTGAAGCTCATCAAGAGAATGCCAAGAGTGTCCAAAGCAGTAATCAGAGCAAAGGGTGGTGTTATGGCCCCAATTTGTTATGACATTTAAGACAGCAAGGGATGACAGACACAGTTTTAAAACTTAAACACATTTAATTAAACAAAGACTTTTAACGAATCTACTTTCTACTCTACTGATCAAGATTGATATGTACAAGAAAAAAAAAAAAATTCCAGTCCCTTTGGTTGGGTTGCTTGGTGATGTTCCAGGAGAGGAAAATGCTCCAACACAGGCAAAAATCCACAAAAAGCTTCACAGGTCTTGAAAGGAGAGACTGGTCTGGTCAAATGTATTCTTCTCCTTGCAATTTCTCCTACTACCATACTCTCTCAATTTCTCTCCTTATATACTCTTTTGCAGCCCCCTCCCACATTTTAGACTTTTTTTAAATTCTCTGGGACTTGTCTCAGACATGCCCAAGACATGCCCAAACCTAGCTCCAGTCTGGGCTTAACAAAGAAAGGTCAATACTGCCATCTAGTGGCTTCTTTTCACATTACAGTGGCTACTTTGAAGAAACTAGAATATAAGACATGTTTTCAGTTACAGGTATTTCACACTTTGTTGTTAAGTACATAATTCCACGTGTTCATTCATAGTTTTGATGCCTTCAGTGAGAATCTACAATGTAAATGGTCATGAAAATAAAGAAAATCCATTGAATGAGAAGGTGTGTCCAAACTTTTGGCCTGTACTGTATATACATATATAATGCTTGCGTTCTATGCTCAGTAAAGCCGCTTGCACACTGGACGCAAAGGTAATTTTTCGCACGACTGATTACAGTCAAAGTCAATGTCTACCTGTCCGAAAGTCGGACAGGTTTTTAATACATCTCCTTGTCCGATAGTCGGATGGTTTCAATATAATTCTGCGTCCGACATTCGATTATTCTTTTTAATTTCTTCAAATCTACTGAATCTTTTAACATTACACATGAATATTTTGATAAGAGTGGTCAGTTCTTCAAGATGAGTACGGAGAATTTCACTCAATGTTTCCGTTTAAGCTCTGCTCAATAAAGTGAGTCGACATTGGCGCGGGACTTTGTGCATTTATGACGAATTTAACGACTGTGGAACAGAGATCCTAAAACACTCCGTGTCCGAAAGTCATATAAGCTCTAATTTTTCGAGTATTCCAGCAATTATTAGACGTACAAACTTGGCCATGTTTGTGTTCGACCTTCACAAAATGCAAATTGATAGCTTTCGACTTTTCTTGGTCTTTTTATTCTTCTGTTTTCTTCCGTTGAAGATGGACAACAGTCTTTATTCGGTCTCTCTTTTGAAAATGAGTCAGATGGATCGAACAGATTCACGTGTTATTTCCACACCAGAGAGAAAATAGTGCTTGCAGTCACTGAGCAAAATCAATTCCATGACCATTGACATTGTGAATTAAATATTGCATGCACAATCAAGACTGTCCAATGCGAAATGCAAAATATGCCATGTCCGGCAGCCAGCAAAAAGTAAAAGTAGCTATTGATATTAGAACAGATTTATAACAAAATAAAGAATAAAAATATATCACCAACTAACAGAACACCCAAAAAAGATGGCCAACAAATAAATTCATTCATTTCATTGGATGTTATGTTTGTTGTTAAAATGTTTCTTTTTATTCTTTATTTCTTTTTCAATTTGTTCCAATAGTCCTTTTGTTTTTTGGCAGTCAGACACGGAGTATTTTGCATTTAATGTCCGACAGGCATTGTACCGGGCCATTGTCGACGCACTTTATTGAGCAGACCTTAAACAGAAACATTGATTGAAATTCTCAGTGAAGAACTGAGCCCTCTCATCAAATTTGCATTTAATATCTATAAAACATTCAGTAGATTTGAAGAAATTAAAAACAACTATCGGACACAGAGTTATATTGAAACCATCCGACTGTCGAACACGGAGATATATTAAAACCCTGTCCGACTTTCGGACACGAAGACACTGTCGTGCGCAATCTGTCGTGCGAAAAATTCATTTCGCGTCCAGTGTGCAAGTGGCTTAATACTAGTATTATTGTCACTTCCCAGATAGCAAGCACCTCCGCTCCGGATCTGCCCCAGCACTGTGCCGACTGCAGCTGATCCGGCTCAGAGCCGGGGCAGATCCGTAGCGGAGGAGCTTGCTATCTGGGTTTTTAGTGGGGGAAAGGAATACAGCCTGATTGCCATGATCTCGTACTGAGTTAAGATCACATATTGAAATAAATGTGTAACGTATCTTGCATTGTTGTCCATGCATGTTAATCCCAAAATTTTATGCAGCAACAGGGTGTAATAATAGGAACACCCTATTCATCGTTTCTCTTCACAATGATGCAGGCAAAAGAAATAAATGAGCAACCGCCGTATTTCATTCCAACTTCATAAGTTTGAATGATCTGACGTAGTTTCATTTTGATATTCCATTTCTGTTCGCTAATGGTGGTAATTCGAGAATGCCCTAGCTAGCCAGCTAACTCATATTTGTAATGCTTAATATAGACGTAAGCAGTGCAGAAAACATGCCTGAAGCAGCAAAGTAGCCTATAATGCAACATTAACGCTTTGTGCAGATTTAGGACAAAAGCTTCTTTATTTCAACACTTTTAAGGTGAGGAGCTCATTTTATTGGTGAAGATTTGACTGGGCTGTGTTAAACCCACTTAAACCTTCTCTCCTCCCTCTTTGCCACTTGCGCCAGCAGGAGGGATAGAGGTGGAACAGAAGAGTACTTGCGCCAGGCTATGCCTGGAACGAAATTGCAAAATACGCCTGGATACACCCCGTTGGCGCGGCGCTCCCCCCATTCACCGCGCCTGCGCCTGGTCAACGAATTTAGAGCCCCATATGATGAAAAGCGCTTTACAGTCAAGTTAAAATATCGAAAATGAATCTTCTGCTGATTAAAGCCCTACATAAAATCCATAGACTTCTATATGGAGAGGAGAAAACAAAATGAGACATAGAAAACAAGAGTCACCAGAAGTTGACATATCCCCAGCCCCCGCAATGTAATCGCAGAAATCCCAAAACATCAAAAGGCACCAGTCTAGGGCCTGATCAATACGCACAAGTATTCATTATCTCCCCCCCGCCCCCAATGGAAAATGAAAAAACCAGTTTATTTTTTAATGACCCTCCCCTCCAGGTGTGCTTAAAAACTCAAACAACATGCCCAGTGGACATCAGCTAAGAATTTCTACAGCATAAACAACAAAAATCATAAGTAACAAGAGCCATCTAGCAATGGCGTATCCCCCTGGCCCCCCACATTCATGGATTAACTGCTCAAGAAATTCCTAAATACCAAAAGGCACATCTACATGATATATCAGATCTACACACCAAATTTCGTGAAGAAATATTGAACGGTTTTTGAGTTCTGCCCCGGAAATGAAATGATTACGGACGTACGGACGGATGGACAGACAGACATGGCTATCGCTATATCCCCCCGCATTATATGCCGGGGGGGGCTAAAAATGGTCACTTCAGTTCATTTTTTTAAGTTAAGCCTTGTATACACGAGGGGGCAGCATTGAAACATAAACATTTTTAAACACAATCCTTTCTTCAAGTTGGTTCGACTCAACTTACTTAGTGCCTGGGTAGAAAGGATCAAAGAATTCTTGGGTGATGTTGAATGCGTACCAAGACACAGAAATCATTGTGCACAGACCTGAAACATCGCAGAAAAAGAAGAGTGTTTCTGAAAAGCTCATCTTTAAGTACTTTCAGGTAAACTTCATAAGCTGAACATGCGCAGTTACCTTGTAGAAGGAAGCATATGCCTCCCATTCCAGCGATTCTGCCTTTCAAAACGTAATTTTCTCCTCCGGCTTTGGAGCACTGCATCCCCACGAGAGTCGCGACAATCCCAAAACTCCCCATCACTATTGCAGCAATCATTAGAGCTCGAGAGGCCTGAATATACCCTGCACGAGAGCGAAGGCATCATGATCAGACGTGGGCAAAAAAACATTAAAAATGCATACATAGGCTACGTACATACATACATACAAAGAATAACAGTTGCACTGGGTTCCGCAGCAGAGATATATGTACGTGTTCTTTCAGTCTAAAAACAGTTGCCCGCACGTCTATATTTGCAGATGAATTTTCTTCTAAACCATATAATCATTGCAGGCTACGTAGAAGGGAGCCGAGGCGATAGAGAGTGATGACCACCACATCGCAACACACTTTATCTGTCGCACCCCCACCCCCGTGTAATATCACTGGCAATTAACGAGTCATTTGAATCCATTAATCCTTGAACCAGATGCCATTACAGAAGTAAAATTTGCCTAAGTAACCCCCCCTCCCCCCCAAAAAAGAGAAAAATAATTCGAAATAATAATCAATAATCATATTAATAATAACGTTAATAGAATGTGCACGTACCGGAGAGTGCAAGCAGTGATGGAAAGTCACGACAATTATGGACACCAGTTGAATCGGTCGCGCACGACATCCACAAATTCTCGTAGATGGTGGAAGTAGTAATAACGTTGCCATCCACCGTGGACACCTTCCAATTACGATTAGGTAACGCAACACCGACCATAACCCAGCCCAAAAAACCAAGAAGAAAAGCTACAACTTCTACAATAGAATTCATTATTCCTCCTTTCTCTCTCTTATTTCTTTGTTTTTTCTTTCTTCTCAAATGTGTTTCATTTGAATGTGGTGATTTTAATTAGATTTTAGTTTACAGTAAACAATAACTTCCTCTAGATTCCCCGCTAACACCTGCTGGTCGCCGCAACTTTTCTCCGTCCGCCTTTCGGTTGGTGTCACGGTCACTCTTTCTGATTGGAGTGCGGTCACAGTTAAAATGCTTTGTGGGACAGATGTACACAATCCTCGGAGTGATGCTAGTTTGGGAGTAAGCGATCAATGATTAATTACCATCTTCACCCCACCCCTCACCCCTCCTGTTTTTTTTCTCTCCCAATTGCTATTTCGCGGTACATTGTGCTGAAACTGAGCAGGTGTTTATCGAAGGACAGAACGTCACACAAGTCCAATGTTCAGTCCGCTGAACGGAGAGTTGTCCTTGAAATCTTATTTACGCCCATACTGTAGCCTATTTGCACATTGTATTTCATTGTGCACATCTCGACACTCCCCTTTAAAGAGGCCACAAATGCTTGAATTATTGCAATCGTGACAAACTTGGAAGAATGCTTGGGTCATATGTCACGTTTTCCGGTCGCCTCATTAAGCCATCTAGTTTCTCGAACTACTGAACTGAATAACCGACCGATGACGTCGAAGATAACGACTTATTACATTTTTAACACAACAGGTGTACCATAGTAACAACAACAACAACCTCTCTGCAAAGACGAAAAACAGATGTACGACAAGAACCACAGCTACAACAATAACAGCAGCAGCAGCAACGGCAAAAAACAACAACAAAAATAATATTAATACTTTAGTCGTAGTAGCAGTGGCAACATTATTAGCTCTAATAATTATATTGCTGACAAATACACAAAACAAAATTGAAGGTTAAATTTAACTAAGGGAAACTTTCTCACATAGTATAAATAATTTCAGACCATGATTATTGGGGTTAATTGATGATGACATTGTAGGCAAAAACTAATGAAACTAATGAAGTCCTCAGTTGTCAGATGTAATAGACTTCATGAAAGAATCCCACTGAAAGTGTACAAAATTAAAAAAAAATATAAGGAATACACACAATAAAATGTGTTCTGCAGTTCCCCACTGGGCTAGGACCAATGTTTAAGTTCTGAGTTGGATTTCGGTCATTAAAGAAAGAATTATATGCAATACATTAAAATGAAATAAAAATTATATGGTGATTAGAATGATAAAACCGTAAATATTTAGGTAGGATCAGTACATTACTCTAAATATAATAATAATGATAATAATAATAATTTAATATTGGTTCAATTTGTATTAATTGTGAAATAATTACATTCAGTCAATATTGAATTTAACAGGGTCAGATTCATTGATAATGATAGTGAAAATCATAATGACTTTCAGAGAGCTTGGAAGAGTTTAATATTACCGATATTTTCTGCTATAATAACCATTAAAACAATATAGTGACCTACCAGACAGAGCGAGCAGGGATGGGAAATCCCTGCAGTTGTAGATTCCTGTAGAGTCACTGGCACAAGACATCCACAGGTTCTCATAGATGGTGGAGGTAGTGATCACGCTGCCCTCGGTGGTAGACTCCTTCCAGTACTGATCGTGCAGTGATATCCAAACCATCACCCAGCTCAAAAACCCCAGAAAGAGAGCCACCACTTCTGTAATAGCATTCATCTTCTATTCATTCTCTCTCTTTTTTTTGGACCACTCAAAATGTATTGACTGCAAACTGTATTGACTGCACTGTTTGAGAATGGGGCACTGACCTGGACATGGAATCAATCCCACGTGAAATCGAACCTGTACTGTCTTTATATTGCACTCTGGACTCCACATTCAGCATAATGAAATGACTTACAGCTTTTTTTTTTTTTTTACTTCATCCATTCAATATGGAAGTCCATGAACCCTGGTCGTATCCTTACTAGGCCTCAGGCTATTATCCGCAGGCTACTCCCGCCCAAAATGATGTCTTTTTACATGCTAAACAAGTTGCCCTCACATATAAGGTGAAAGAAAAAAAATAGGCTTAAGGGCAACAGCTATTTCATTTCTTATACTGTAAAATTTTATTGTTTATTTGTCATTTCAAACTTTACCCTTACACTGAATGTTTGCCAAGAGTAAAATCATAAATGGTGTAGATGGGGTCAATTTAGACTACATTTGAGCGAGTAATAGAGTACTCTTATTGCATAGTTTACCAGTAAATGTTTCATTTTACTTCATATACACTAATAATAATCTGTTCTCAATAAATGCGAAGGACCTTGTGGATGTCAGAACATCTTTGAATGAGCTTACAATGGCCGAGGGGATTTAAATTAGAACACATTTGAAGAGAACAATTTGTGTTCTAAAATTTACAATATGTCAGGCTCATACCTAATTTTAGAGATGAGTGCCTGGTGAGGTCTTTGTTGAAATGCCCAGGTCTTCATACAAACATTGATGGAGAAAGAGAAAGAGAGAGGGAGAGAGGGGTACAAATACTTCAACAAGGAATTTCGGCCACATATCCCCCACTTCACTCCCCCGCACCCAAAATCATTGGCTCCTAATGTTTCCTAAACCGCCCATCAGTCTTTCTTCCTTTAAATAAAATCAGGAAATTGATTACGTGGTAGCTTGGGGTCCAGGATATTTCTGTGCCTTGTGAAGTGTCACAAGTCAATATCTCCAGGGAGAAGAATGAGGGCAAACATCTAAAAGCTCACTTCACCAGGAACCTGCTGCAGGTGATCAATCCACATGGAGAAATCCTCATATTTACAATGGTTACCCATTAACAAGTCCCCGGAGAGACAAAAGATTTTTCAAACAACTGCCCTTGAGAACATAAGCTATTTGTTTTGCCAGGAATGCATGTATTAATCAATCTTCCCTTTTGAAATCCTTTACTCATATAATACAGTAAAGATAATTTTGAGAAGAAGGGGGGCTGATTTTTTTTTTTTTTTTTTTTACTAGCAGGCTTTTCATCATTTGTCAACTTGTGTAACATGCTAAGTGGATTTAGGTTTGAACTGGAAAAATGATAAACAGAGCTGATATGAAGCTAATTTTACATTCATTTAAAAAATTCAATGTTGTGTTTTCTGCCCTCGGGACACTAAGGAAAATGCATCCGTGTTTCTGAATTTATATAAGATGTTTTACGTACTGTTGGGAACACTTCCATGTAATTTTCATGGGAAATCACTAAATACCAATAAAGCACCCTTCATGCGAGAAAACGCAGCTCGAGATAGAGTGACAGAGAGACTCAACATTCAATCTGTTACCAACTTATCAAGCTTTTACTTCAAATTAAAAAGTAGGTCCCAGAAGATAAAACCCTAAGTATATTTTGAGTTTTCTTTGTAAAAAGTAATGGCTAATAGCAAATGGCTGAGAGGTTTTTTTGTTTGATTGTTTTTTTTTTGTGCCCTACTGGCAGTTTTCCAGAGGGTTTGCCGATTGACTGCATGTCCTGGCCAAGGGCCTTGTTGAGTCAGCTGCGTGGAAAGTTTATTCACTGGTCATTGGAGTGGTTTCAAAATGGCTGAGGGCTTTTTGAAAGATTAATTGTGTCATTTATGCAATGCCTGCATTAATTTATGTCTTCTTATCCGATTCTGACTCAACCATGCTCAGGTCAGACGTTAGCAGCCATCAGTTCAAGTGTTACCTCAGGTAATGACCGAAGATAAACCGTGTGGCATTAGCTTGAAGCTCGGAGCCATCTCAAACCCTACTTGCACTGAGGTAAATTGAGGACTACATCTATGATATTTGCTTCAATCTGACCCCAATCTCGTACTCTTCCATGTTATCAGGTTGATGTGGATCTCAGTGCATATTATAGATAGCCTTGTTAGCACAGCTCTATCAGGGAGTGACAAGTTCATCCAAATCTCTCTTTATGGTCTCATTGAGGGCATAAAGCAGTGCTGGGGCATCGGAAACTCATGTTTTTTGTCTCCAGTTTGATAAGGTTGTTTTGCAAAGGTGCCGCAGCTGAATTGAAGAGGTTCTGGCTCTACTTTAAAAAACCGAGAGAATGCTGGTACCACTTCTATTATTGGGGCTTTGCCTTTCTGATAAATAGGGGGTGAATAAAGTTTAAAGAGCTCCCCTGAAAATAATTATAACCTCGAAGTCTTGAAACCAACTTTACAGAATCATCTAAAAAGATCATTCGTAGTCGTATGATTGCTAATTTGCAACATACAGTTGTGTTCAAAAAATTGCAATGTGTTAAAAAATGTGAATATAGTGCAATTTTTTTTTTTTTTTTAAATCGCCTTCACTTCCAAATTTTAAATGTAATGGAAACATTAAAAATTCATTTCCAAATGAAAGCGTTAACAAATTTTACCAGGTCTGTGTTATTCTTCTACAGGAAGCAAAGAAAAGGAATATTAATCTGTTCAAAAAAAATGGCAGTGTCAACAATTTTCTCTTCAAACTCAAACTCTTAATTTAACTCAAGATTTATCTTAAATTTAAATTACTGAGCTAATATTTAGATGCATAACTATAGTTTTTGATAACTGCTGTTAATCTGCTTTTCATCGAGTCAACCAAGTTCAGGCACCAAGGATGAACAAACTATATTCCTGTGAATTATTGAGTTTTCCCTGCAAAAAATGTGCTATAGGAGTCCTATAGGACAGTTCAATAGAATAGAGTACCTCAAGTCCTATAGCAAACAGTTCCATAGAAAATCTCTGGGGGACTTTTTTTCCCCCCAGTTTGGCATCTTCGATCCCACCAAATTTGGAAGGCAACCACAAAATATTACATTTCTAAGCAATACTTTCCAAACTTGCATCCCCGTAGCACAATGACCTCTTGTGTGCTACTCTGACTGGGGCTCAAACCCAGATACTTTGGCTCCGCAATACTGTGCTTTAACCAAGTGAGCCCTTTGGAAGCTTTTCAGCAGACCTGAAATTGTATTCAAATTAACTCTAAATCTGTATATAATCTGCAATCACATGCATATGAATGGGAAGGCATAATTTGATTGAATTTTTAAAATGAAGGGGAAAATGAAAAAGGTCAAACTTTCAACGTAATTCTGTCTTTGTAAGCAAAAGAGGAACACGAGTTTGCCATTATAGCATAATAAAGTTGTAATGCCTTACATTTATATTTTTGAATTGCTGCCGAGGAAATGGAAAGAGGTCTTCATATACCGTAACTGAAATATTGTTAAGTTGTGTGGTCAGTCAGTCAGTCAATCAATCAATCGTCTGATCGGAGAATCAATGAGTAGGTATGTGCCTACTTCAGTATTGTGGATATCACTATTATTGCACACATATTGCACATTTTCATACCATTAGTCCTGTTTCTCACTTCTAGAACCCAGTTATACAGAAGGAAAATTGACCCTTCGACAGAGCATTGCAAGGAGTCATAAAATTTATTTTCATTGTTATTTAACCCTTATTTAAGATGTCTTTCCCTTTAAGCTTTTGTTTTATTTTTTCAACTAGGGTGTTTTATACGAAGGTCTTATAGAACAGCAATAATCTTGCAGGACTTTTTTTCCATAGAGGTGCTCTATAGGTTTCTAGCAAATTCCTATAGAACACATGAAAAATCCTATAGAACATGCTGTTCTACTAAAATGTTCTCTGGAGTTCCATTGATGTTCTATAGAGTTCTAAAGAATTCTATAGAATTACATAGAAGTCCTATAGAAAATTTTTTGATAAGTTGCTTCCGAAACTTCATTTTTAATGTCACTCCACACATTATCAATGGGGTTGAGGTCAGGGGATTGAGCTGGCCGCCCCATCACCTCAATCCTGTTTGTCTGGAACCAAGATGTTGCTCACTTACTCCTGTGTTTGGGGTCGTTGTCTTGTTGAAACACCCATTTCAGGGGCATTCCCTCTTTGGCTTATGGCGACATAATCTCTTCAAGTATTTTGATTTTGGACCAATCGCTGTGTTTTAACCGATTCTGCACATGCTGTTTTCCAAAAATGGTGCTTTAGAGGGGCTTCTTGCTGAAAGCTTCACTTTGATCGAATGTCTTCTGACTGTAACAGCACTTACAGGTAATTTTATATCATCTTTTTCTTGAGGTGATGATTGGCTGAATCTTTGTCATTCCAACTATTCTACAATCCGTTCTAACAGTTGTTGTGTGTTGTGTGTTCCTTCCGCGTATTTCAGATTTTTGTTGGCAATTTAAAAATATTTGAGATCATTTTAGCTGAGTAGCCTGCAATTTGCTATAGTTCTTTATAAATTTTCCCTGCTCCAATCAAATTTTTAATCAAATGACGTTGCTCCTCCGAACAGTGTTTGGAACAGTCCATTTTACTTTGCAATTCAGAAGGAAATATATTTTATAACAATGTGTGAAACATTTGCTGCCTTTCTTCCTCAATAAATGACTATCAATGACACCTGTTTCTTCACAGAATGAGTGAATTCTCTTATTAAACTCCACACAGCTATTATTTTGAACACGCCCCTTTCAATGAGTCAATTTCTCAGAACAAACCGCGTGCATGCCATGACAGTTGGTTCTGTTGTTTGTCTATTACACTACTACATCTACATGTAAATTATTTGCAATGCAGAAATATCACTACTACTAATCACAGTGCTTCATCAGGTTATTGATGCTATACTGCTTTTTTTTTTTTAACACAACTGTATGTTTACTTGCAAAAGTTAATACTACCACCATATTTCTGGGTAAGTCCCATTGCTAGGTATGCAAGATGAGGATTTTAACAGAGTTCCAAAGGGGCCAAATCACTGGTGCTCAAATTACAGGTGAGCAAGCCACAAGAACTACAAATGCTTTAATGTGATAGGGGAAGCCGCATTAAAAATCATGACATAAATTCCAAGGAAGAGCAAAGCAGAGTTGTGACTGCAAGCCAAAGCTGACTGAGTGGGACAGATGGGCTCTTGATTGCTGAATTACTGACAACCACAGAATCAGACCTTGCAATATCAACACACAACTGAATCTATCCATATCGGAATCAGAATCAACAAAACCAGTGTTGCAAACTTCTCAAAGCTGGTATTTATGACCGAGTTTCCTGTGATTTCACCAACTTCGATATCTACTTCACTCATTCCATTTATCACGAGCAAATGTGTAAGTTTTTAGATCTGTGAATATTTTTATCTGCGTCTTACTAGGACGAACTTCTCCTCACAGAAGTAGTCTGATTGCATTTATCTATTAATTTATTCCGATGATTATATATTTCAGTTAGGATTATAGGGGGTTTGAGTGGAATGAGACATACCCCAGAGTGCAATTGGCTTCAGCAGTGATTCTCAAGGTCAGGCCTCCCCCCCATGTATGCTGGTGTTTGTAAAGGATTGTAACAAGTTGTTTGTTTCTCTTCAGAAGGGGCATTTCACAGAACAGTCAGTCATCCTCTTTTTGACAAAAATATCAGTCCATGCCATGATTAATGGAAGTTCTGTATCCCCCTGATATGGTGCAAACTACTGTATGAAAGAAGGAAAACTGCATCCAACCAAATTTTTAAAAATCACTATGTTCCTAGAGTGTGAAATTGTAGAGGCAGGGTTGCAAAACCATTTATGGAGCAAGCAAATGAAGAATCAAGCCTGTTTTGTGTCATGTTAATGTAACTGAGTTCACTCAAAGTGTTTGGAAAAAATTTAAGACACCTGAGGTCAGGAACCTAATCAAGTCCTTAACACTTTTCTCAATGTATAATCTAATCTGTTTAAAAGTGTTGATATCGGAAATCATTTTTATCAATGCAGAAAAATACACACTATTAGTTCAAGGGTATTTTATTCTTCATGGCAAGCATGGATATTTCAGTCTAAATGTGGCTTAAAAGGCCTAATTACTGCTCTCAACATGAAATATACTTAATTAAGACTAATAACCTGGGGTGCGTTTCCCAAAAGCGTAGTTGCTAACTATGTTAGCAACTTACATAGTTTGAACTATGTAGTTGCGCCGCCAGTGTTTCCCAAAACCATCGTTCGAACTATCAAGGTAACTTACGTAGTGCGAACCATCGTTAAACGACGCAGGTGTTCCCCAAAACCGTAGTTCGAACGAACGTTCGCAACCACTGTCGTTAAGTTGTGTAGTTCAAACTACAGCTCTCGAGCTGTAGTTAGAAGCTTAGTTCCTGGAGACACGTGAGAAATGGCAGCTAATGCTGTCCACGAATGATAAACAATCGTCAGGTGAGTAAGCTGGGAATATCCAACAATATTGTTGTACATGTCCGGACGATAATGTGGAGACTGTTTTGACATTTTTATAGGAAAAGTACTTCCTCAATGTGTTTCTCCGTTCATTGGTATGATTGCACCTATCGAGTTAGCTATATTGCTCGTTACCTGTGAGTGCATTGCTTGAGCAATGTTTGGTAACGTAACGTAAAATCATAATTAAACATCATTTCACTCCTCTGGGCTTTTATGGTGCGATTGGTAGACCGGAGCATGGTTAATTGAGTAGGCCTATTTTGCATTTGGTGGGTTCACCGTTCTTAACGACGGTATGATTGTAGAGTTAATCATTCAAGATGACAACTTTCGGTAGCTAGTTCTAGGGAGGATCATGGACCTATTGGGAAGGACGTGTTCCTACTGTTGACCGCAATGTATTAGCCCATGTACTTCTAATGTATATGACTCGCTTCTTACCGTGCATATGTTCGAAGTCAATACGCATTCATATCTACTTAAGGACTTGAGTTCTGCATATAATTTATAATGTGATGCCTGACCCAAAGAGTGTATCACAGCGCTGCGATTATAATGGAATAATTAATTTTGTTTACCAAAGACTAGTTTGAGGGTGCAATAAGAATAATTTCTCGCTAAATCAATTTATTTTGTTCTTAAACTATCGTTGGGTCAGAAATGACACCAAAAGTAATACATGCAGAACTGAAGTCCCTATATATATATTTATAGGGGAATTAAAGGCTAAGAATAATGGGGAAGCTTTAATGAAAAAGTAGGCCTAGTGGAGGAAAAGGTTGTTGGTTTAAAAAAAAAAAAATGCTGGGGAGGGGGTGTCTGGGCTTAAGGGGCAAACATGTTTTCAACTAAACTTCTTCGTACTTCTAGGCCCGCAGGATGCATGTCATCATGCTGTACGTATTGTTCAGCATCCTCTAAGAAGACCTCATCTTCTGGCAGTGGGTCGTTGGTTTTGATGGCCATGTTGTGCAGCAGTGCTGTAACCACCACTACAGCACAGCATTTTGTGGGGTGTAGCTGCAGGCCTCCAGCAGATTTGCTGACACACCGGAAACGCTGCTTCCACACCCCTATGGCCCTCTCCACGACAGCACGAGTTCTGATGTGAGCGCTGTTGAATCTGGCCTCTGCTTCGGTGTTGGGCTGCTGGATTGGAGTGAGCAGGTAGGGGCGCAAAGGATAGCCGCTGTCTCCAAGGAGCCAACAACCCTGAAAGCCACCATCTTCAGCCACCTGGCAGAGAGCAGAGTTGGCCCAGATAAAGGAGTCATGGGTGCTGCCTGGCCACTTTGCGACGATGTCGGTGAACACACCCTGATGGTCGCAGATGACTTGTACGTTCAGCGCCGGATAGCCTTTCCTACAGATGTAGGCTGGCTCATTGCTGGATGGCCTTGCGATGGGAATGAGGGTGCCGTCGATCACACCAATGACTCGGGGAATCTCAGCAATGGCATGGAAGCCTCGGTTGGTTCTGGTGATCTCCTCCGGTGTGGTGGGGAAGGTCATCCTGTCTGTGAGCTTCAGCAGTACCTGGGTCACAGCGGTCACAGCTCTACTGATGGATGACCTGCTGAGACCTAGGCCATCTCCCAACACCTCAAAGAAGCTGCCAGAGGCGTAAAAACGCAGGGCAGCCAAAAGCTGCACAGTTGGGCTCAAGGCAAAGTTACGCCTTGTGGCTCTCACCAGATAAGGATGAGCAAAAGTAATCAACTCCTCAATATTTGCTCGAGTGAGGCGGTATTTTCTGATTATGGCCTCATCTGATAGGACCTGAAGGGGATTAAAGGTGGTGCGTATGAAGGCATTCACGTATACCACCTCGCTACGATGCCTGCGACGTTGATTTAGCTCAATGATGCGCTGTAATGCTGCCATTGTGCTAAAGGGCCTCAAATCTTGTCACAACATTTATAGAGGGCAGCAAATGGCACACTCATTGGAGTAAATTGATCAGCAATTTTCATTGGTGGTCATATGGAATGGTTATTGGCAGCAGTGACTGAAGTTAATGACTACAAGGTTTATGGACCATTTTACTCATCCATTTATTTGAGCAGTTTTAAACATCTTGTCCTACAATAGATCAGTCTTAAGTACACAATCATGAGAAACCTGTTTCTAATTTCTTCTTTTCTGTTTTTAAGTTCCTGTTGTCTCAGAACTGAGTGATCATGAGGAAATAAATGTGGAGTGCTGACCAATAAACGTTAAAGAAGCAGACTGGCAAACAATGTATTATGTTTTTGTTTTCCGGCTGTTGCATTTCTCATCTTTTCCCAACATTGTCATAGCTACAACTTTGGGGTATAATTAAGCCCTTAACACTCGACGGCCCGTATACGGGCTCCATCAGGGAAGTTAAAAACAAGAGAAGATTTCAATTTACCTTGAGTATGTCCTTTATAGGCATTCTAAGAAAATGTTACTGGAGTGGTAGGGGGTTAAAATTCAGTACTTAAAGTGTGACAAGAGAAAGTTGATGAAATTACAATGAGTACTTGAATCCACTTCACTCAAGTAATGTTGGCACAGGTGTTTTATTAGATACAGATGTACAAATGCAGCCATCACTTGGTACATTATGCAGCACTGCTTCACCAGAGCCCCGTTTGCCAGACTACGTCTGTTTCCACCTCCCACGACAAGGACGAGGGGTTGGATTTTGAGAGGCATGTTGGCCTGGTTTCCAGGCCTTTCCTTTTTAAAAAAAAAAGGAAGTGGGATGTTTCACTCCGGATCTGTTAAAGAAAAATAAATATTACCCCTCATTTAACAAGCACATATAATGCAAATAAACAAAATGAACTCACTTTCAGAGGTGGGGAGATACATTGTCATACTGGGCTTATTGGCCTGTTGGGCAAGTAAGGCCAGTTTCTCCCTTCGGTACGCCATGGTCTCTTCATGCTGGCGTAGATTTTGTTCCCTTAGGGCTGCCAGTTCCTCCCTGATGCCCCTCAGAACAGAGATCTTCTCCGCCTCAGACCTGAGGAGTGCCTCGCTGCACTGGCAGTGGGATTTTCTGCGCCGGCGGGTCTGGGTGCGTGGGGGGCGCTGTGGCGAGGCTGCTGTGTGAGTGGAGGCGGATGAGCTCTCTGACTGAGGGGAAAGTGCAGCCCTGAAGGACTGATGACCATGCGGGATGGGACCTAATGAGGACCTCAGCAAGGGGATGGCCAAGGCAGGGGGGCCTGATGTTGAGGCGCTTGGTGTGGGGGGGGCCAGAACAGAGACACCTGATGTGGAGATTACCAAAGTTGAAGGGTGCTGGGGCTCCAACTCCTGGGGGCCAGATGTTAGTGGACCCAGAGGAAGTAGGCTGGAGGTGGAAGGCACAGATGTCTGAGAACGCCGCATGCCATGGACGTCGATGCCCCCCAGGACTCCCTCCAGCGCTTCTGGGCCAAGAATAGACAGAGCCCTCTCCTCCTCAGAAGTAAGGGGAGGCAGACTGGTGCTGCCACCACCAGTCCGGTGTTGCTCCCTCCTGAGAGCTGCAGCCTTTCTTTTGGTGACACTGGCATAATCCCTCCATTTTCCCCTCACATCCTCTGCCGTCCGTCGCCATCCATGACCAACAGAGTTAATTTTTTCTGTTATTTCCTGCCACCTTCTTTTCTTCTCCGAATTCGTGACAGAATTCTTAAATTTCGAGAAAAGTACTATTTTGTGTTGGTCAACCTCATCGACCAGCACTTGCAGCTCATTTGCCGTAAATTGAGGCTTTCGCGTCATTTTCAGTGCGTGCTTATGCCCACTTGTATAAGGGCTTAAATAGTGTCGAGACTCTATAAGCAACAGGTGTTTTCTCACAGATTTCTGACTTGTTCAAAATAGTTTAATTTGCTAATTCACTCGCATGGGGGTGAAAAGACAAAATAAAGCGTGAAAAGCACATCTTTCAATTTTATCTTTCCTACTCCCTTCAAACATGCGTGATTGTCGGCATATGAAGATATGGAATTCTCAAGGTAGTCTTTTTTACTATATTGAGTGAAACAACATAAAAATCTTTTAAGTAATTCAGTGGCTTAATTAAGAACTACCGGGAGCTTTCGTTGCCATGATTGGGGGGGGGAGTCCATGTGGCTGCACCCGGGGATCGAACCTCCGTTAGCGGGCAGAGTTTTAGAATGACTGTCAGATCGTAAGAGCCACTGACTACTGAGCAATACATGTGGTCCAAAAAATATTTACTCATCATAGCGTTTAAATCCATGAACCAATTTAACTGCTGTGAAATGGCTAATAGTTCTATTTTTTCCCCTATCGTCAGTAACGTTGTCGTTAAAACCTATCATTGGGCCATTACTATATTTTTGTCTTTCAATTTTTCATCAAACCAAAAAGGATTTTTTGAATATATAAATATTTTTGCTGCCGTTGTTGATAAATGATTGCACTAGCTATAAATAGCCAAAACGAGGAATAAGAATTGTCGATCACAACTGCGGTATTTACACACAGTATTACAAAGTTTGCAAGCTTCACGGTGTGAAAGTCAGACCGGCGTGCTCCTGGAAACATTGTTATCAGCAGAACGATAATCGGTCAAACCAACATGGTTCAAACTTACGTCGTTCAAACCAACATGGTTCAAACTACTGTGGTACGAACAAGGTACGACGGTTTTGGGAAACCATCGTTCTTCTGATGTTTGTTAGTTTAACGATGCATCGTACCATGTTAGTTCAAAGCTAACTTCCGTCGTTGTTCGGGAAACGCACCCCAGCTTGTTAAAATCCGATTGTAATTGTGGTTGGAAAAAACACTGGCCTACACCAGGGGAGGGGCAAGACAGTACCCTGGGCTGGTTTCTAATCCATTGCGGGGTTCACACAGATTCATACCAATGAGGTATTTATAATTATCATTTAGTCCGTTGCATGCTTTGGGCCCATGCAGTGGACTGCAGGAGGAAATTGGGATGCCCAGCAACTCATAGTGACAGAATGAGGAAATAGAGGACAAAATGCAGTCTCCACAAATACATGTCCTTGTTTAGGGTTTAGGGTACACTATTTGTTTATCTTCACTGAATTATATCCTTCTCTGAGTCATTGTTTTCATCCTAAATCACACAGGTTGGGCATGTTTCCACTTTTCTGGTTTGTCCCATCACACACGAATATGTCCAGTGTTGACGAAGGTCTAATTGACATGACTTCAATACACTTCTCACGTACTCTTGAGAGTGTAGATGTCAACTGTCAGAATTGATCAAAACTTCCATTTTAACCTAAATAAGTATTGTAAAAATGCTCAGAAGGTGAAATGATTCCTAGTTTTAACACTGGCCATCATTAAAGTGTTAAATGTAGTATCAGGCTTTGCTTTGTGAACTGAGAAACTTTTTTAGTTTCTAAAAATACATTTTCTCCTTTTAGATTTCGTTTTTTGTCAGATTGATAGATTGCAATGGAGTGTGATACAGGGGAAAATTATGGAGTGGGTTCAATGAGGTTACTAGCTCATAATACAAGGAAATTAATATTTATGCAACCACTTCAGTGCCTCTGCAAGAATAGTTTATGTGGAGGCATGGTGGGCATCGATCATCTCTCCTGACAACTCCTTTTGTCTGAATTTAGTTTGACAGCCCATCCTTTAGCTAAGAGGGATTTCATTTCAAGGGTGTTCACACTGACCCCATTGTTCTTTGACTCAGCAATTTATTTAAGGCTTGCCCTTCCTTTTACTTGACTTCACTGTAAATGATTTTAAGTAACAGTCAGTTGAATAGTTTCAGCACTACACATTTCTGTATCTCACCTGAAATGCCCTCAAGAAACTCATGATTATGAAATTATTTTTGGGCTGGCCCGCACAGCGGCCCGACACTGATAAACGTGAATGTCGCTGTCTGAGTTACTGCGTAACTGACTGACTGAGTGATCAAGTTCACCAATTAGCTGGCCCGCGGGGAAGAAGTTCAGCGATTGGTCGGCCGATGGGGAAGAGGCGGCCCAGCCATATATTAGGTGCACCTAGTCTTGTTACAAAGAGAAAAGTTTTATCATGCTTTTTTTGGCTAAGGACTATTCATCCGCAATGCCTTACCTTTGAGCTGTAACGCAATTTTCAATTTAGCATTTGTTTCAGCTATACTTCACCCTTAATCAGCTGGGGGATGTGAGGGTACTATACGATTAAATTCAGCGCCTTCACGTGACAGGAGAGGAAACAGCCAACAACATGGACACGTAGATATAAGTGAATCTGAATAAAATACGACCGAATACAAAAAAGAAAAAAAAAAAAAATGTGGCCGAATGGATTCATTGTTATGCCAATGCAGTTATGTCAGAGATGGACCAGAGGCGACATTACTGATGATAGTATCCTGCCCAATGAGCTGAAGCCAAGGCTGCTGTCAAACACTGAACTGCAAACTTGGCAAAAGTGTGCAACTCTCCCTTGCGCAGCTCAACATGAGCGGATGTTTTCACAGCATGCTCACAGCGCACAACTAGTTTCCAGGACGACCAACTTAATGCTTTTACCGGTTTCATTATCCTCTCGTTTTGAGTCGGCTGTGTCCCCATTTCTCCCCCTGTGAATGAGGTTTTTCGATGTTGGGATGCGTGTACGGAAATCCAGTTGGGAGCTGGTTGCAGGGAGGGAGTCGGGATCGTCCATCATATGCCTGGACTCTTGCGGCTCAGAGACTGCAGGGAAACCCTCCCGCTTTAAACTGCCGGAAACGCGAACACACAAGAGTACGACTGACCAGTTCTCATCCCAACTCGTCATGTAGTGACACTGCCTGACGTGACAATATATGATGCAAAAGGAAGCTTTTGCCGTTTTTATTTGATGTTTAGGGTTAGGGTTCGGTTTAGGGGTTGGGTGTAGGGTTCGTTTTAAACTGGCATCAAATAAGGACACCAAACGTGTCCTTTTGCATCGTTTATCGACGCTCGGTCAGATGGTGTCAATATATGACACCAGGATGAGACTGGGCTTGAAAGACATACTCCAGTCTCCATTCTGGCATCTGTCCCATTTAATTAATGGGGCTCACTCTGCAGGAACAGGCTCAGGGCGAGAGACTGGCCTTCACTGTGAGCTCAATACAGTGTGGCAGCAACTTTACAAGAGCTGAACAGATGAGCTGATCTGATTCAGCACATGTGGTGGGGTATGTACTATATATCTCATCTGAGCTTTGCAGTGTGTGTAAGCATTTCTGATACAACGTAGCCATCAGAGAGTAAATATTTCATATGCCTTTTTAGGTTCTAAGTCACAACAATAGAAACCTCATTACTATTCAGGGGTTGCAACTGTTGGTACAATGAACACCAGTGCACACAGTGGAACCAGTATACTCAATGGGGCCCCAGGATCTAGTCTGAAAACCCCAGATGAACGGTTTCAAGTACACCCCCAATTCCAAAAACGTTGGGATGCTGTGTAAAATGTAAATAAAAACAGAATGAAATGATTTGCAAATCTCATAAACCCACATTTTATTCACAATGGAACATAGACAACATATGAGATGTTGAAAGTGGGACATTTCATGAAAAATATTAGCTCATTTTTAATTTGATAGCAGCGACACCATTTTGCCATTTCATGAAAAATATTAGCTCATTTTTTATTTGATGGCAGCGACACCTCAAAAAAGTTGGGACAGGGGAAACAAAAGGCTGGAAAAGTAGGTGGTACTAATAAAAACAGCTGGAGAAGCATTTTGCAACAAATAAGGTTAACTGGCAACAGGTCAGTAACATGACTGGGTATAAAAAGAGCATTTTAGAGACGCAGAGTCTCTCAGAAGTAAAGATGGACAGAGATTCACCAACCTATGAAGAACTGCACGTAAAAATTGTGGAACAATTTCAGAAAAATGTTCTTCAATGTAAAATTGTGAAGACTTTGAATCTACAGTACATAATATCATAAGAATCAGAGAATCTGGAGAAATCTCTGTGCGCACGGGACAAGGCTGAAGGTCGGTATTGGATGCTCGTGATCTTCAGGCCCTCAGGCGGCACTGCATTAAAAATAGGCATAATTCTGCACTGGAATTCACTGTAAGGGCTCAGGAACACTTCCAGAAATCATTGTCAGTGAACATGGTTCACCGTGCAATCTACAAATGCAAGTTAAAGCTGTATCATGCAAAGAAGAAGCCATATGTGAACATGACCCCTTCTCTAGGCAAAAGCTCATTTAAAAATGGACTGAGGCAAAATGGAAAACTGTTCTGTGGTCATATGAATCAAAATTTGAAATTCTTTTTGGAAACCATGAACGGCATGTGATGTGGTCTAAAGAGGAGGGAGACCCTCCAGCTTGTTATCAGCGCTCAGTTCAAAAGCCTGCACCTCTGATGGTATGGGGTTGTATTAGAGCCTATGGTGGGGGCAGCTTACACATCTGGAAAGGCATTATCAATGCTGAAAAGTATACAGAGATTTTACAACAACATATGCTCCCATCTAGACAACGTCTCTTCCAGGGAAGACCTTGCATATTTCAGCAAGACAATGCCAAACCACATACTGAATCCATCACAACAGTATGGCTTCGCTGTAGAAGAGTACGGGTGCTGAAAAGGTCTGCCTGCAGTCCAGACCTTTCACTAATACAGGGTGTATCAGAAAAAAAATCATCATAAAATTAACATAGATAATAGTTCGGTAAATTTGGGCGTAAACCTTGGTAGAGGGGGTCATTCTGCTTCGAATGATGGCAGTATCTTGCATTATGCTACATGCTCCAGTGAGCACGGACGCTTTGAATTTTGCAAAATTCAAGTCTTTTGTGCACGGGAATGCGAGGGTTAAAATTGAATTTGTCACATTAAATTAAAAGTTTAGACAGGGTTTTACCAGTATGCCAATTTTTTATTCACATAATTAACCCTTTCACCCCCTACGCTCGACATTAAATTATCTCTTCTGAGAGGACTGGATTGTCACCAAGAGGTTATCAAACGTAACTGAATAGGCTTCCTTGAAGGTTCAGTTGCGTGCGCATGTGTGTCCTGTTGCTTTTGTTGCCACCCTGGCGATAGATGTTGCAAAGGCTCTCGGTGGAAGTGATCGAGAAAGAAAGAAAAACCAGATTGTCTTGCCGTTTTTTTACAAAACGTAAACTGAATTGAAGACAGTCCCTGTCATTTTGATGTCCAAGAATTATCCACACAAAGTTCGCTCTCATGATGAATCCACATCAAGAGTTGAAATGTCCTTAGTCCTCCACGTGGGCCCCGTTTCTTGCAATGCAGATTTGTGCCCTTCGCAACATATCTCCAACGGCAGGCCTTATCACTGCTCCATCTCCCCGCAAGACCTCGACCTCAGCTGTGATCCTTCTCTCAAGATCATCCAGGTGGGCAGGTGGGGTGACATAAACCTTGGATTTCAGATGGCCCCACAAGAAGAATTCAAAAGGTGTATGATCGGGAGACCGTTGGGGCATTCCACTGGCCTGTTCAATGTCACAACTCGGTCTCTGAGCAGTTCTGTCAGTCGGTCTGTTATGATCCTCCTCCTGCGGGAGGAGCGTTCACCCAGGATACGTTCTTAACATATAATAACCCACAGTGATGCAGGTGTCAGAAATCCTTTTCATTAATGTGTCCCATGTAGTCCTTTGGCCATACTTATATCTCCTCGGTTCATAAGGCTAAAAATTCATTTTACTGTAAGCCATGGTATTATCTTGAAATAAAAAGTCCCTGTTGAACCACTCCACCCAACTGCACTTAAGCCCTTTCAGACCAGGCTGCGTAGGGGCGCGGAGCAGCGCGGAGGGCCATAAGCGCAAATGCTCATGGACAGTACAAAGACATCCGCTGGGATGTGCAGGGGTACGCAGACATCCTAGGCAAAAATTAAACAAGCTTAATTTTTTTGCGTGGACCACTGTGGAGGCCTCCCATACGCAATGAAATGTGTTACGAACGCAGTCAGAACGCACCTGTGCGTATTGCACGTGATCCAAACGTAGTACGAATGCACTCGTACGTGTTCCGCACCTGATCCACACATTCCATTCTGGAAGGGGTCATCCACGTTTCCTGCAGATCTGTCATTTTTGTTGTGTATGCCCATCCGTGCTGCTCCGCACACCTATGCAACCTGGTGTGAGAGGAGCTTTAGTGATTTAAAGCAGGAACTCAGTGAGGTTTATGACATTTCCAAATGTGTGAAGATTGAGTGACTTACAGGCTTTAGTGCTCATTGGCTTGTTTGTGATCAAGCTTTCTTATCTTCTTATACTTCAAATGTTTGTGTGGTGGGGGTATCCTTTATGTCGTAGAAGTTTACTTAATGCTTGTCATGTCCCACCCCATAACTGTGCAAAAAACTTCATTTGAATTTATTGCCATTAAACATTAGCAGAGGCTGGAAGAAATGAGCCGAGGTTATCAAAGCATGCGAGTTTGACCGTCGCCCCCTTAAACAGTCAAGATCGACAGACAAGATTAAGTTAGAAGTTCCTGTTGAGCGATTCTGCGCAAATGTTGCTGTATCCTTCATTAACTCTCAAATTATAAACATAAAAAGTCTCCCGCCAGGAAATGGCAAATCGTGTCAAAATGAACAGTCTCTCGGTGTGACCTTGAGAGTGATGCGAAGGTCACCAAAATCGACTGGCGCCGGGGCACCACCCTAATACATGTTAACATGAAATTTGAAGGAAATCCGTCAATTCGTTCTTGAGATATCTCGCTGACAAGGATTCGGGACGTACGTATGTACGGACGGACGGTCGTGAATAGTAAGTCCCGCCGCTTCGCGCGGCGGGGGACAATTAGGCAAAAATGTCAAAGTGCAGTTAAAGTTCAACACAGCAGGTCTCTGTCCACTGTTCTCCAGTTGTCCACAGACACGTCCATCAGTCCTCGTGTGAAACGGCAGCAGTCTGAACGGGCTTATGGGATGGTTATAATTCTCAGCAGTGGACAATCTTCACCACCCCATTTCTGAAATAAGAGGAGATCAGAATTCAGCTCCCCTCTCAAGAAAGTTTGATTTGTGGCAATCAGCTTACCACTCTGAAAAAGAAAAGTTGGCAACTCAAAAAGTACGGTAATGAGCTGCACAGCAATTTTGAGTTGGTTCAACTGCAAGTTCTTTCAAAAATGAATTTGTGCAAATGCAAAACCTCAAGCTGAGCAAACTCAAAACTGCTGTGCAGCAGGTTGCCTTACTTTCATAAAGTTTTAGTCATTTTTTTTTTTTTTTTTTTTTTTTACAGTGGTAGAGTCTTCTGCGTTCTTCTGCTTTCTGTGAAGTAGAAAATTCATTCAAACCTCCATCTTGTCGCATATCAACAAAGTTGTGCAAAGCACGCATTATTCTTTGGCAATTTACTAATGAAGTATAATTCACTTTCTAATTCACTTTCTCTGATTCAAAATTTCTTAAGGGCACAAAATGTACGGCAATGCTTGCTCAAAGAGGAGTATCAAAGATTTTTGTTCACAAAATTGAAAAACAGAAGCACGAATACAAATGAATGGATTATTATCACCAAAGTGAATGCCGGGATTTTTGTTGCAGCTGTGTGTTGTTAACGGAACAGTAAATGACACAGTAGCTGTTGTTCCCAAGCCTGTTATCACCCAATAGACAGGAGCAGTGGTGATCTGCTTTGGCCATCTTTAGCAGTCAATTAATTAGCCACAGATAACAAGGAAAATAGGCTCCTTGCTCAAACAAAGGCGCACTTCAGTCTGGCCCGAGTCTAATCTCTAATATGGCTGCTAATGTCCTGGAAGAAGTCCTTTGAGTTAATGACTCTTACTATGTTTGTCCATGCAGGACAGTGTGATTCAGGGAATTATTATTAACAGACTAAAAAAAGTAAAAAATAAATAAATAAAAAAATCAATGAAATTCAATGAATCATTTTCAATTCTATTTCTATTTAACCCTAGAACACTATCGCCGGGTGATTTTCACCCGAGCAAACGTGTTTACGTGATTTTCATTATGTTGCGTTTGTCTGAGTGTTATGGGTCCCTGGGTAGCTTCAGCATTGTCTTTGACATCTTTGAAGGCACGGGTGTTTTGTTTACCTCAGGGTACTTTTTTCCCTTTTGTTAGACATGGCACAGTTGAAAATAAAAGAACACTACTCTAATTTGTCATGTATTGTCATATTTTGATGAGTACTTTTTATTGGGTATTTTATTATATCGGGAAAAATCACCCGGCGTTAGTGATGGTGTTAGTAATTTTAGCAATAGTGTTCTAGGGTTAATTTGTTTTATTGGGATGAATATCGATTTGACAATATTGCAAAAGTATCAAAGGAAAATACAATTATGATATTAAAAACAGAATAGATAATAAAAAAAAAATACATGTCTTGAGTTTTAAGGAAAAATCTAGGAAGTCTAATTTTGGTGGAAACGGAGTTAGGACCATTTTTGTATTTAATAGGCTTTGCCTCATCATATACAATAATATACATGAAAAATAATCATTGATAAATCAGTAGTGACATAAAAACCTAGCAAGTTGATCTTCCTTGGTTCTTCCACATAAAATTTTCTATTTTTTTGTTATGACAAAATCTGGCAAGTTGAATTAGCCAATTTTGAAGCAGCATGTCTAGTACATGATCTGACAAGTTAGTTGCAGAGCATTGAATGCGCAGGAGATTAATGGTCAAGATTCATAAGTCATGCAATTCACACACTCATAACATCTGAAAAATGGCTTCAAAAGGGAAGCAGATGGCGCAGTTACACTGAACTGTCAAATGCCACTGCAACTGCATAATTGTTAGGTTTTTGTCCATCATATTAAGAAATTACATTTTACATTTTCAGATGTAAAAAGTTTGTAAGTCATATTGCCATGGATACTGATAAAAAAGGGGGAAAAAAATAAATATTAAAAATATCTATAAATATTGCTTATTATGTAATGAACAAATGACTGCCAAGTAAGTTTTATTGTTGGACAAGAATTTAACGCCAGAGGGATACAGTTTTCACATGGAATCGGCTTTTTGTGACTTACTAGGTTTTTCCATAACACTCAAGATGTATGCATTAATAAAATTAATTAAATAAGTAAAAAGGGCAAGAAAACGGCAGATAACAATGAACAGGTATTTTGTGCGTGTATTTATAGTAGAAGTAATTATTATTTGAGATCAATAAATAATTAACAGAAATATACAAATACAAAAAGATAGATATCAAATCTGAAATAAGTGAATGAAAAGGCAGTTTGTGAGTTGAGGAGACTGATTCGTGCGGTCATGAGTTGTTGCGCTGGTGGTCTCTTTGGCTGTGATAATTGCTTCCATTTTATTAAAGAGATTTCAATTAAAATATTAGCATTCGTTATGATCTGCATACAAGTAAAAATGTCCACCAATTAATGTATTTACAAAATGTTTATGCAAGCTCTGGGCTAGTGCTGTTTAATGCTCGATATAAACTCTGCATTTTTACTGTATTTTACCATGTGATTCGTCTTCTCTGAGATTATAAACCTATTTTCTCAGTAAAGATGTGAAAGTCAAACTGTATTCCTGGTGGAAGGTTCAGTCCAAACAAAATTTGTTTGTTCAGGAGATTCTTATAATTTAGCACTGATGTCTGGACAGACAAAATCAAATGTGGAACAATACTGGTGAGCTAATAATTTCCTTAAATACTAATCCTCGCATAATAATGCTAACCAGCAGCCCCCCTCCTTGCAAACGCATCATTGCGGGGATGTTGCTGCATCTCAGTCGGTCAAAAGGAACATAGAACCTGAAAAGTAAATTAATATTTTCCAAACTTACACCTAATTTTCTGTTTGTATTTTCCCTTGTGCGTGTATGTCTGCATGTGCAAGGACGAAGGGCCAATGTGTTACTAATCAAATCTAATGTTTACACAACACCGAAAAGCCAAAGTGCTTTGTTTACAGCAGTTTCGGTACTGTGTTAGGTCCCAATTAATCAGTGGCTTAGTTAAGGCTTAAGCTGCTGGACACACACACACACACACACACACACACACACACACACACACACACACACACACACAGACACACACAGGCAAAAAGCACTGAGGCACACGCATGCAAACGAGAGGAAAATGAGGGCTGTGTGGAATTTGGACCCCAATAAACACAATTTAGCAAGAAACAATATAATTTGTGCAAGAGCGAATGGCTGTTTGTGTTTCTTGGATGCAGAGAAGATAATTGTTTGACTTTTTTTTGGGGGGGGCTGGGGCCGTGATAAATTGATGCGGAAAATGTTCAGTGTGTATTTAGCCTCATGGCAATGTAACTTAAAGAGCTGAAATATTTCTGGGGAAAAAATATTGTTTTATTTCACACATTTGAAGAATATGTTCTGTATAACAAAATACTTTTTGAATTTTTAAAAAATTCGATCGGGAAGTCTGTAAATTTGGGGTTTAAAAAGTGGGTTTTGGCACTCGAGAAACTTGATTTCTAGCTAGTTTGTGAAACGATTGCCAATCCCCGTTATATGCAAATTAGCAACTCCTAAGTCATTTTACGGAGTCGTGCTGAAGGCAATGTCATCAGTGACCAGTGGCTGCACGTAAAACAACACACATTGAGTGAGTCGATCGAACTTCATTCCCATCCCCAACCACGAGCGATTTCCATGTGAATTTACAAATCAAGCTTGCTTTCAGGAGAAAATTTCAACACTTACGTGAAGGAAAGTATCGTGATCACAGTAGAAAATGAAATTAGGTATCCACTTCGCCTTTTACCCGTGCTTTCAGGACGAATTTGCCGGGGAATTTGCACCGCTGCATCGTGCTGAGATGCACCGATACATTGCATGTGAATTAGAGCTGGTACCGCAGCTGCTCTATTGTAGTTGTAGGCCAAGCAAAAATAAAAAGGCGTTTTTCGCCTGGTTTTTCGTCCACTAGTCGGGCGATTTTTTTCTTTCTTTCTGAGCTTCCTGTATTTATAATTTTCTCAACTACATCACTTCCCAAATCAAACAAAATGCGATCAGTTTCGGTACTGGTCCTGGTAGTCAAGTTCAGATTATACATTATTGTTGCAGAGTATGTCCTAAACTGAGACAGTAGGCTAACCCAACTAAGTAAGTAACTAATTAACTAACCAAGTAACGAACTAAGTAACTAATAATCTAACCAACTAACTAAACCTACTAACCTACTAACTATAACTATAAAGGGTGTACAGGCGAACTGATTAAATAAATCAATCAATCAAACAGATGTTATTTTATTTGGTTATTTATCGTCAAAGACTGTCAAAGGTAGCCCATTTGGGCGACTGGATCGCTGTTGTGGCAACTCTGTGACAAATCCCATTATCATGATGCAGTCAAGTGATTCCCAAGTGATGTTGTTGTTGAACTCATGAACTAGTTCATACGAAAAAAAAAAAAAAAAACAACAACACGTTATCACTACTACTGCTTTCTTCAATGGCGTGCTCGAATCAAATTTCCAGCCCGACACCTCTCGAATTTGAGGTCGACACGGAAGAAGCAAATGGTTTTTTTGAAGGAGATTGTCAGGACTCACCGTTCGAGTATGAAGAGGTGGAATCCGAGTAAAATGTAGACGAGATATCAAGTGATGACGAACATGACAACTCAGTGCGAGGAGGGTGAGAATGAGGCCAATGACGGGACTGGGGATGAGGGGTATGAACTTGGTCTTTGGCTTCGCTCGGAAATCCGTAAAAACTCGTCGATTTGTCTTTGGATGTCCGGCTACAGCCTCCAACAACACAATTTGACGGCATTTACGCTAAAACGCAGCTTTTTCTACGATACGTACGTGTGTTCAATTGGTATTTCGCGCTGATTAATGGCGACCTGCAGCATCGACTAATAACAGTGACGTCACACCTTTGACCTGCTGGTCACGTGACCGTTCAGTAATTTTTCAGAAAAGGACGTCTAAGCTCGCTCAAAATGGTCATTTTCAACTCTTTTTTTAAAAAACGGAAACATCATAAAATTAAATGCATTCGATTTACATTTTCTATATATATTAAATATTAAGTATGCACCGTTTCGTACATTTTTAAAGACATTAAAATGTGTCTATTTCAGCTCTTTAAATTCTGACAGGAGTTTATTTCATACCTTATAGACAAAAATAAAATTATTTTACAGCTTAACTGACATTTGAGTCGACCAAAGACCTGTTTTTCTATTGTGTGGATATGATAAGCCATAAACCAATGATAAAATTCTATACCTGTACAGACTGATGAGCCAAATCATTATGACTACCTGCTTAATTTGCTGTAGGTCATCTGCATGCTGCCAAAACTGCTCCAACCTGCCAAGGCATGGACTCTAAAATCCCTCTGAAGGTGACCTTTAGTATCTGGCACCAAGAATTTAGCAGGAGAACCTTTCTGTCCTGCAAGTGCACGCTGCAGCCGCTGCAGATTGTTCCGGCTCATCTCACAGACGCTCCATCAGATTCAGTCATCAGATTCAGTCTGGGGACTTTGGAGGCTCAAGCAATACAATGTACTTTTTGCCATGTTCCTCAAACTATCCCTGAAAAAGTTGTATGGTGATTTGTTATTCTTCTGAAAGAGGCAACTGTCCTCGAGGTACACCTCTGCCATAAGGGCTGTTCCTGGACCACAAAAATGCTTGAGCTGGAGGAAAGTGAATTTGACATCCACATGAATGCCCAGACTGAGAGTGTCCCAAAAGAGCATTGCCCAGAGCATCACTGAGTCCACCAGCTTGTCCTCTCCTCAGTGTGTCCTCATGCTGTCTCCCAGGGTAATGAGACAAATACCCGGTTGTCCACATGACTGAAGAAAACGGGACTTGTCAGACTCAGCTACATTCTTCCACAGCCTCGAGGTAGAGTTCCCATGCTTGCGTCCACACAGTAGGTGCTTATGACTGTGGACACGGTATAGTATGGGCCCCTCTGTCTGACCTACATCCACCCTGCCCTATGTGCAGGAGGAAGCAATGCACCATGCCTTTCAACACATTCTTCTCATAGCTATTATTAATATTGTCCATGACTTGTGCCACAGTGGCCCTTCTATCTGATTGGACCAGATGGGATGGCCTTAGTTGCCTTTGCATTAATGAGCCATGAGCACGGAACACCATATCTCCTGGGGCATGTTCGAGAATCGCAGGGTGGCGTGAGAGCCCGCAGAGTTTTGCCTCTTACACAATTAAACTATGTCTGATCTCTGTGTGCACAAGTGAGAATATCTGGGAAGAGTCTCTCCTCACTGTTCAAGATTGTGTCCAGTATTGGCAACATCGACATCCACGCTTTCACTCAACGTGTTCAACAGAATTTGATGCAAACATGTTGGAAAGCTTGCAAGACCTTGTGAGCCGTTCAAAACATGGGAGTCTTTCCCTCGTGGGAACTAGCAAGAGACCCTTGGTCTTGTACATGTCCCCGTGTGGGTTTGCCCCTCCTTGGACCGTCTGAGGCTGGTACTTATAATTGCTGACAGGGAACATCCCACAAGCCTTGCCATTGGTGCTCGACACCAACCCACTCCTCCCACATCCAACGCATTGGCAATAACTGACCTTCCTCTAACTGCCTAATATATCCCAAGTCTTCACATGTGCCATTCTTACAAGAAAAAGCAACATTATTTCCTTCATCTGTAAGTGGACTCAATGTTTTGGCTCATTGGTGTCAAGTGAAATAAACAAACTAGCCTTAAACTTTCGGAATGCAATTGTGTCTGAATGCTGAAATCATCCATGATATAAGGCTACATGGGAAATTTCCGTGAAGAAGAAATTGCTGGTTCAATACTACTAGAGCAGTAATGATAGAGCCAACAGTGATATCCACAATAAAATGCATCATATTAGTGTTAAGATTCAGTGAAATCAACAATATAGATGTGATCATCAGCGACGTACATTATGCATTTAAATGAATTCAATAGCTCCTCAATAAACAGTTTGAAGAACCCCAATTCAAAAAAGTTGGCACATCTTAGAGAATGCAAATAAAATCAAAAAGGACTCATTTCACCCTCAACTATATTGAAAACGGTACACCATATAATCTGATGTTTTAACAAGTGCACTTACTTATTGAAAATGTATAAAGTGATGACTGGATCATAGTACAAAAAAGTTGGCATAGTCAACTGCTTACCAATGTGCAGCATTGTGTCTTTTAATCACATTTCTTAAGCATTTTGGCACTGAAATAGATCACATCTTGCAAGGAGATTTTTTCCCCATTCTTCCATTTTGTAGGTCTTCAGCATCACAAAGTTTGGTTGTGTTATTGATCATGATGGCATGAAAGTCCTGGAGACAGTACCCCCTGATGGATTGGAGATTAAGTGCATTGAACAATGGATTCCAGCTGTGCCTTTCTGCAGAGAGAATCGACTAGATTCCCTCCATCTGTATCGGGTGAAATGGCCAAAGTCCCACAGTTTTGCCTTTAGGAAAATTGTTCTCAAAGTGACAGATAAGCTTACGTCTGCTGGAAAATTAGAGCAAAGAGAGGTTAAGGCTCACTGAAGGGATTAGGCCTTTTTTTATTCTATAATGTCCCCATTATCCTCCATTTATACTAAAGCTCACGCAGCTATATGACATCACTCATTACATATCACAGTATTATTTTACTCCTAAAATGCCCATGCACCAAATTTTTTGGAGTCTACAGCAGCCACCGGATTAGAAATAAGCAAATACACTGCACTTTCCAAAAAATATGTATAAATAAATAAAAGGTCACTGTTTGTATTAAAACCTGTGATTTAATCATTATTGCAGTGATGAATGCGTTTCAGCTGGAAACAATCCTTTACTGACTGATTCAGTGTGTAGCTTCTCATTTCTTAAAACAAATCACGTCGGAAGACATATCTCAGTCATTGAAGAGATGTTTCTGTGTTTCTCTCAAAAGGAGTAAATTATTGACCAGTATCAAGCAAAGAAAACAGCAAAGGAGATTTCTGGAATTACTGGAATTGGGTCATGAACTGTCCAGCAATTTATTCAACCCTGGAAGGATGGACGTGAACTGTCAACTTTGTGGAAGAAAAATCATGACTGATCCTGATAGGGGATCACCAAAATGCTCAGTGAAGTCTCATCTTTAAATAAATCAACAGTAGAACTCAAGGATATATTTAATTATGAAGGTAAGAGCATTTCCACTCACACAAAGCAAGAGGAGCTTGAAGGATTGGGACTGAACAGCTGTGCAGCCAAAAGAAAGTCTCCTCTTTGTGAGGCTAATTGCGGAAAATCACCTTTAGTTTGCAAGAGAGTGCAAAGATGGGTCTGAGGAGTGATGGAAAAAGGTCATGTGGTCTAATGAGTCCAGATTTACCCAGTTCCAGAGTGATGGGCACATCAGTGTAAGAAAAGTCCAGATTTACCCTGTCCCACTGTGATGGGCACATCAGGGTAAGAAAGGTCCAGATTTACCCTGTCCCAGAGTGATGGGCACATCAGGGTAAGAAAGGAGGCCCATGAAGCGAAGCACCCATTATGTATAGAGCCCACTGTTTAAGCCTTTGGAGGCAGTGTTATGATCAGGGGCGGCTTCAGTCAGTCAGGTCTGGGCTCAGCACTGTTCTGCAGCAGTAAAATGAATTCAGCAGACAGAGCACCTGTTATACTGAATGACCAGTAACCCCTCAATGGGTTTTTTAATCCCTGATGGCAGAGGTATATTCCAGGATGACAATGCTGAGATTCATTGAGCTCCAATTTTGAAAGAGTGGTTCAAATCTGGTTGGAAAAAAAAACTTTGTAACATTGCATAGGACTGTTGAAACAATACCACAATGAATGTACCTCGCAATCAAAGCTAAAGGTGGCCCAACAAAATATGACATCTTGACCCTTACTTTTTTAGACAGGCAATGTATTTTCAAGAAAAAATTGAATTCACAAGTATTTTCAATATTCTGGAGGCCAAGTGGACTATTGAAATCACTTATTTTACAATTTTATTTGCAGTTTCTATAACATGCTAACTTTTTCAAAATTGGGATTGCAGATTTAAAGCCATTTAATGTCGACAGCCAGTGCTAGAAGAGATTAAAATCACTTTGCAATAATACATGCAACTAATCTTTATCCCGGTCATTATAATGACTGACCAGGGTGTGCAGACACAAGACTACAGATATGTACATGGAGGGCAGCCCTTCAAATGTTTGTGTTCAAATATGAAATATTACCATATATTTGAGGAAATGAGTAGTTTATCTCTGGTGTCACTGAGTCAAAGCGAGTTTTCCATGTGCCATCAGGTAATAAGTAACAGTGCTGAAGAGAGATAAGTCGCACAACTAATGACACCTATAATCTGTGTGGCGATAAAACTGGCCTGAAACTCCCCCCGCCCAGCAGTACCAGTCAGATACATGAGCAAGCAGGGGAAACTGAAAAAGTGCTTATTCATTTTTTTCTCTGTCTCTCTCTCAAACAAAATGGCACTTTCTATACAGAATTTAGTGTGCGCCGCAGATACTGTTGAAAGAAACAACATATTGTTGAGTTTAGATGACAGCGTTGTATGCTAACAATCTAATATTAATAAATTGAGAATTTTCCTCTGGTTGACCTTGGGGTCAAAAAAAATAAGCACCTGTTACTTTAACCCCTAAAATATTTTTTTCAGCATGAAATGTGACGACCATCTCAAGTTAAACATTGGCTTTTTTTTTTACATTTTATAAAAGTAACTCTCACTAGGCTGCAAAGACCATCTCACCAATATTTTTAAAGTCTAGCGCCATATCCGCTCCAGAAATGAAATAAAAAAATAAACTAGGCTTATGCCGTCAGAGGCGACGGCTTGGGTATATCCCCGAAAGCTCCCAATCCTACAATTCCTTAATCCTTGACTAGACCTTGAATAGACTTTCATTTGAACTTAATTTCAGGTCAATCGGGCAAATGGTTATGAAGATATAGTCAAAATGGTAATTTTCCATCACAAAGCACCACCTGGTGGCAAAATATTGAACCAGACAGGTATAATGTCATCGTGTGACACATTGGGAGGTCATGACCTTGGAGTTGCACATAGTTTCATGTCAGTTGGACAAATGGTTCCAAAGATATGGCAAAAATTGTGAATTTTATGTGACAAAGCTCCACCTTGTGTCAAAATTTTGAACCAAACAGGTATAATGTCATTGTAAGACACATCCTCAGGTCATGACCTTTCATTTGCATTTGATTTCAGGTCAATCGGACAAATATTTCCAGAGATATGATAAAAACAGTGATTTTCCATTTTTGTTAACACGTAGGGCGGCGCGGCGGCGGCGGTCGGACCAAAAACATAATTATGATGGTTATTTTTATTGTTAAAACATGGGGGCCAAACTGAAGAAAAACACTTTTCTGAACTGAGAAATTGTTAAAATTCAGTGATTTGTTGACTGTTGACAGGCTGTTCCTGAGGAAAGCATTGGCTTAGGGCTTAAAATAAGAGGAGACTTCATCACAAGGGGTGTCATTTTTGACCCTGAGGGCACAAGGTGCGGGTGAAATATTAAAACAATACGAGGATGTCGAGGGCACAGAGCGCCTGAGCAGTGGCATGATAATCTCTCCTCCTGCCGGCTTCACCAGTGTCCTCTATGGATTCAAACTGGAAATGATGCCTCTCCCTCCAAGAGCGATGTTAGCCACTCAGGGAGATAACCCACGAGTGGAGGGTGATTGGTAAATGTGACTGGCAGCTGAGCAGCAGTAAAGCTTTGTCCTCTGACAAGCTATGTCATCGCTTAAAAAAATATTGATCACATAAATTGGAGAGCAGCCTGGGTTCTCCAGTGAAGTGTTTGACAGCACCATAACGGTACAGAGCCTTATTTCATGCTGGTTTGAGCAGGCAACACTGACCGACCCAAACCCAAGTGTTCGGCCACCCGACTTCCGCTCTACACATCTCCGTCCTGGGGCTGTGCAATGCAGCAGGTTTTCCTCTCAATCCAAATTTGGCACAGATAATGGTTCTAACTCCTTAAAGCAATACGATCCTGAGCTTGAATATGGCCTGGGGCCTTTCTGTGTGGAGTTAGTGTGGGTTTCCCTCAGGTACTGCATAAAGACATGAATGTCAGTTCATCGGAGACTCTCAGTTGCCTGTAGGCATGAGGGTGTGGATGGTAAGTGAGTGGGCGAGTGAATGCCGTGTGTATGGTGTGTGTGTGTGTGTGTGTGTGTGTGTGTGTGTGTGTACCCTGCGATGGATTAGCAAGCTGTCCAGGGTGGGTCCCTGCCTTTCACCCAGAGTCAGCTGTGATAGGCTCCAGCTCCCCCGCGACCTTGGTGAGGAGGCAACTGTAAAGACAATAGTTTGATGGGTGATTGTTCTAATTCAGGGACAAGCAGTTCCAGTCCCCAATAATTACTGTCTAAATGAGCCAATTGACCACACACAAACATAGATATACTGATTGTCTGAATCACAGTAAAGAATTTTATCTCGGGACACAGGAATGGTCTTCGATAGCCATTCAAGAGCTTGCCTAGTAATGCAGCTAAAACATCAGATTTCATGATTGGTTTGACTGGGTCATTGATTAAAAGGCCCAGTTAAACCAAGCCTAAGCCCGAGGCACAAGGATGGCCTTCATCGCCTACCTCTGGGCCAAATCATTTCAGCTTGTGTCCCTGTACTCCAAAAAAACAAAAAAAAAATCCTCCTTTATTCCTCTCCTCTCCTTCCCGCATAGTCCCAGAAGGGAGAGGGGGATGAGTGGGGAACAGGATGACGCATTACTCATGTTCTGAGATGCAACGTACATCGCAATTATCGCTCTGGGTTTATTTTCACATCTGCATGATCAGTTACACTGATGATAATGACTAAGATCACCTCAAACCTTATTTGAGGCCGGGAGCCTGTTCCATATCGCAGGAACAGCTCTTTTTTTTCAGCTCATGTTCCAGATACGAGATGGGTCCAGGTCTCACTCCGCATGAATATGCAGCTAATAGAGTACTTCTGCTGTGGGGAACATACTCCAGGAGTGCTTCTGTAAGGTGTGTACCCTAACCTCCATGAATTCTGTTATAAATACACCACTTCAGAGAGGAGAAAGTTTGGTACATATAAATTCTGAAATCACTAATAATTATACTTAATGTCAGGATGGCTCAAGATTTCTAAAAATAATATTTATCTTTGGTTTGCTAACAACATAAACTACATTTCCTTTAATGCACATTGTACAACAACTGCACCACAAAATGGCACATTGACGATCAGTGCATGGGCACACATTTTAGGATGAGCATGAGACCTCAAGAACTTCTCACATATACTAATGTGCATTGGTGTAGAGAATAGTGGCACATTTATTTCCATGAATTTTTACAATCATAGTGCAGTGCAATGGCCGCAGTAACTCGACAGCCCGTGACGCACTTGGGTACCCTACTAGGAACTCATAATTACTTCACGAAAAATGTGCTTTGAGTAATAATATTATCCCCACTTCATGTTAAACAATTGCTCACACATAGGAAATGGGCAATAAGTTTGGAGAGCGTCTCAGAGGAAATATCAAATCAGAACTTCCATCTCTTTGTGCATTCCCGGTGGCGATATTTTTTTTCGTAGAAGTCTGGGAATTTAATAAATATTCACGAGGAGCCATCATCTGATTGGCCAGTGACGACGTTGACTTGCGTTGGTGACGCTAGCTTGGTATTCATGATAGGCTAACCCCAGAGCCATGGGCTAACCCTAACCAATCAGATGATGGCTCCTCATGAATATTTATAAAATTCCCAGACTTCTACGAAAAAATATTTTGCTTCGCGGTGGGAGGGACAACGGTGGAAATGAGGGAAATGAGGGTACAGAACTGAGATGTAAACGCAGCCTCGAATTGTTTAATGTCATTCACTTTGTTAGGGTTGGAGCAAAAACCTCCCGGTAACGTACACGGGACGGCATAAAATAACAGCTGGGCTAGGTAACTGTTATCGGCCATGTGCGTGCCCAAATTTTCACAGTCGCGGAGTCTTTAAAAATCTTCGTCTGGGGAGTTTGGACATTGCCATATGATTTGACCAATTCCCAGAACTTCATTGTAATCTTTAACCGGTAGATTTTTCAAAGTGCCGAAAGTGGGTGGCTGTGAAATACTGGACGAAAATGCAAAAAAGTGATTGTTGGAAACCCTTCGGAAAAATCGATGAGTACACCCAAGTATTTATTGGCAGAATCCATGGTTCAGACATCAGACGCAGATAATCACAGGCTGTTCTCGTGAAATCGGACGGAAGTGATATGAAAGAGGGAGCGGATCTAAGCAACTAGGGGTGTTCGAGACAAGAGTGGCAATTCAGAACAAAGTAATGACAGAACAGAGACGCGCAAAGTGCTCGTATCGATTCGGTAAACATGACATGCAATACGTTGAGCAACAGTCATGTACCCTATCCGCCAAGCCTTCGGAATGAGACGCGCCACAGCGATATGGGAGACCGTGGAGTAGGACCTGACAGTTGATTTGCAAGACAGGTCAGACTATTTGCTGAAGTTAAAACGAATAATAGTGCGCTGATGACCCAGTGTAAAGAGTATCCATGATACGTGAACATGCACGTTAGTAGGCTGTAGCTTACCCAGTGTTTCAAGCAGTGACAACTGCTTGACGTTTTCAAATTTAATATTAGTTTCTTGTATTTCATTCAAATTACAGCACCAAAGATTAACACACAGGTTGCCCCATTTCCTGACTCATGAAAAACGACAAATGTGCCTCCTGTAAAATAAAACTAATGTCAAACAACTTTGTCATTTTCAATTTTAAATATGGTCACAGAGCGCCCATACGAATGTGTGGCAATTAACAAATTCTTATTTTTAACTCGAATGACGAAAAAAAAAAAAATTGAAATTATACTGCCCCTTCGGTTTCAAAATTACAATAAACGTTGCCGTTCGTCGGACAGTAAATTGCAACAAGCATGATCTCTTGGTGTATTATAGATTAAGGATATTACGAGATAAACTAAGTAAAGCTCAGTGAAACACGAATACAGTCAAAGCTGTTGAAACAACGGCACTGAACCTTTGACATCTAAGCCGCCTATTGTTGAGTTGCTAATCCTCATGCGCGCATCCTCTCAATCATAAATCCTCATCCTATCGTATTCTTGACCGAAACAAAGTCTTTTCGTTGGCTTGATTCAACGATCCGCAACTACAAGTAATAAATGAAGCAGGTTTGCCGTTAAGTAGCCCATCCCTGTACAGAAAGCTGATAATTTCGATAAACACCTTTTTGTCGTATATGCTGTTGAATTACTCCCCCATAAAAACCCATTTCGTTTCGGTCAGTTTATTTCATTTCTCGCCAGACTGTTCATCTGTTCATCTCAGTTTAGAGGGCAGAAAATATTAAACCTATTTCTGATGTGACTGGATTGATTAAATGCAAACTACAAGTATTTCTACATTCAGACATCAATTATAAATTCTTCCACCTGGCTATTATGGACCAAAGAGAGCGAAATATGACGGCTATCTTTGGCCCACGGGGCAGAAGCATCGCTTGGATTTACCTCGACTTGAACTCAAAGTAGCCTACGTCTAGCTCGCAATATATATACACACACTACTCACGTGTTCGTTTTGTTTCCTTTCCTGCTCATGAAATCTCTCAAAAAATATTTTTACGCAAAGATATGTGACACGTAACTTCAGGCAAGACCCTGTAATGCGCTGGATGATTTTAAGTTGGTAACACGATTGAGCAAAGGTAGGCCCTAAGCCATTTAATTCCAACGAAGGCCGAAGGTTGGTGCCCGTATATGAATTAGAGAAATCAAATTCATCATATATATATATATATATATATATATATATATATATATATATATATATATATATATATAATTTAGTATATATATTAAAAAAAATAACCGTAAAGCAACCAGACAGAAATATCTTGCAATAAAATTGCTCGGCATTTATATTTCGGAGAAAGTGCAGCAATGAGAACTTTATCGGGAAAACTGCGAATAGAAAACTCACCATCACGTGCGCGATTAGTTCCCTTAATTAGAATACGTGTCAGGTGTTTCTGCTTGGTCAATTAAGACCACTAGGTCTACTGAATGTTTTATTTATGCGTTTGACATATCTTTCTAAAAAGCGTTACATTGTTACATTAAAGAAAAAGTTGTAAAACGTTTCCTAATACAGTAATAACATAATCATACAGAAATCATGCACCACTACACTGAAAAAGTGATCAGGTAAGCAACCTCTTTAGCGCTAGGCTTGCTTATTTATCATGGTTATTTGATTAACTCGAGGTGAAGCAGTTTGAGGTCATAACTTTTTAAAATAATCAATGATTTCCGAAAACCTCAGATGGAAATATGAACAGCTCGTTATGCTTTGGAAGTAAACTACTAAAATGATCTCTTGGCTACTTTAAGGTAGGTTTCTGCCTGAAGTGTCAGTCTGAATGAATCATATGTCTGCCCACAAGAAACTGTGTCACGCTTTGTTGAAATGTTTAATGATATTTTGGGATAAGAACTCGATTAAATGTTGCTGAACTGCCGCAGAATTTTTAGCTATCTACACTACGTGGGTTAATTACTGTCAGACAATACTTCATTTTTGCTCTGATTTTTGTGTCGCCTGCGAAGCATAGCGGCACATCGGGATCACTTTGTCCGGCGTCTGTCTGTCCGTCTGTCTGTCTGTCTGTCCGGTAGTCACACTTTCAGTTGGTAGTCACACTTTCACATAAGCTTCGCAGGTGACACGTGTTCACCTGAACACTCTAGTTGCCTTTTAGAGATTAGTTTTCTTTGTGTAATAATAATAATAATTATGATGATGATCATTATTATTTATTGTAGTTCATTATTCATTTCTTCTTTCAGCATGCCTCTGCTGTGCTTGTTATGGACATTTGTATCAGAATCTGGGCCTACAGGTAGGTTAACCCAGGTTATGAATAAGTTTCTGTTTAAAAAAATCCACTGGCTATCCTTAATTACATTAATCCATTGCAAAATTTGCACTGTAATTCTGCTCACCGTTTCTTATGCCTAGAGATGTTCCGGTCCGAGTGCCTCGATCGCCATTTCTCTTTGGGAATCAAATCCGGATTCTTTGGCCAAGTGTTTCGATTCGACATTGAAGGTGAGACTGTGTGTGTGTGTTCGTGTGTGTGTGTGTGTGTGTGCGTGCGTATGCGTGAATGTTCACCAGTGCAGCGCTTCAGAACTGGAGTTTGACCTCCCTGTTGTACTAAAGTATCTCGTCTCTTCCCGCTCATACATGCTCCCCATCAGACCCCAGCGGCATGCACTCGCTGTCCACTCTGAAGGCAGTGGAGTGTGGCTATACGATGGTCCTGGACTCGCGAGGAGACCTGCTGCTGCGCGTCTCCTACCTTGCTTGCTATGTGGACGTGCAGGTGAGTGTCAGCCCACCCATTTTTTGCCATGTTGGGTGGTACGTGGTTACAAAGCGCCAATGTCCCACCAGGAATGGGATTTCATGTTCTTCTTTTCAAATTTTAAAATGCTTATTTTATAGTATGGTGCTGCCTGTAGACGGTGGGTAAAATGTTTGGTTGTGTCTCAGAAGCTTGCTGGTTAAAACCCAAGGGTAACAACGTTAAGACCAGTGCTGGTCTCTTACTCAAGACAGAACCCAAAGCAAAATTTACCCGGAGACGCGTGTCTGCTAAATAACTAGTGTAAGGCGCCTAAATATAATATACCTGTTAAAGCTATTCTTACCTTTCTGGAATATTTACACTTTTCTTTTGTAATCTTAAAATGCTCCTAATAAGCGTATGGCACACTAAAATGTAAAAGATATCCACCAGGTGTAGAAACTCATCGATATTCAATTCTCAGAAATTTCTGATAAAAGTCTCACCAATCATTTTCTTCGGTGCGAATAAAATGATTTGCCGAGCTTCCTGTCTGTCATCCGTTGCTGTCCCCCTTCCGGTTGCCAACCGCTGTCACCGCTTGCGAGCCGAGACAAAACAGGTACTCAACAAAGTTAGCCCACCAATAAAACAGCTGCAACTGCTCTTGATTTAATAACAAACATTACCAGGACAATTCTGGTGACGTAAGACGTTATGACAGCAGTTTTGCAAGAAAATATGTGTGAATTCTGCCGAAACACAAAGCATCTGATTGTAAACAAACAGGCACTGAAATGCTCTAATTATTAATGTTAATGGTAGTTCGTCGGATGTGACGAGGGCATTTTATTTTATACCACATATAGAATTGAATTTTATGGTAATTACTGTTGGTTGGTTTTTCACTAACCGGTGCCTTTGAATCTGACTCCATTGCCTCGTTTCAAGATGCTTTCACACCGGACGTGAAAGGAATTTTTCATAAGACAGATTACATTCAAAGTCAATGCAAAGACGCTATTACGTGCGAGATTCGCGTCTTTGCATTTACTTTGAATGTAATCTGTCGTGTGAAAAGTTTATTTCGTGTCCGGTGTGAAAGCAGCTTCATTCGCGCTGCTCACTTTCTCACCGCATGCGTCAGGGGTGGAGGGGAGACTCAGAGGTCAGGCAGGGGAAAGAGGGTGGGACCTTGGCGGGAGGCGGAGTTGGTCATGTTCAAATTTCTACTAAGTGCTGTGCCCCATGCCAGAAAGGTAAGAATAGCTTTAGCCATTCTAATTGATCAAGTGATAAACTGTTTAGAAAAAAAACCTTTAATGCACATAGTTCTCCAGCACTAAGCTAGTTTGAAACTCCCTGTTTCACCTGCACCAGAATAGTTGTGATAAATTAATGGCTTACTGGGGCAGGTTAACTGTCAGGCTAACTGATGCAGGCTAACTGGGGCAGGATAACTACGGCAGGCTGACTGAAGCAGGCTAACTGAGGCAGTATAACTAAGGCAGGATAAATATGGCAGACTAACTGAAGCAGGATAACTGAGGCAGTATATCTAAGGCAGGCTAATTGAGGCGGGGTAACTGAAGCAGGCTAAGTGAGGCAGGATAACTGAAGCAGGCTAACTGAGGCAGTATAACTAAAGCAGGGTAACTGAAGCAGGCTAATTGAGATAGGGTAACTGAAGCAGGCTAACTGAGGCAGGATAACTGAAGCAGGCTAACTGAGGCAATATAACTAAGGCAGGCTAATTGAGGCAGGCTAACTGAAGCAGGCTAATTGAGGCAGGATAACTGGAGGAAATGAAAACCTGAATGTACTGTGGATGCAGTCCCCGTGGCATAGGGTTCTCCACTCCTACTGCTATGTGTGGTGTGGTTTGTCCATGTTAAAGATTGTCCTCCACCTCTGAAAGGTACAGGGGTACAAGGGTTACTGTGGTCTCGGTTTCCAGAAGGAGATGGAGTTCCGGCTGCTTCTGTGGTTTGTGACTAAGACAGCTAACAGCAAGGAGGCCTCCTACCCTTTATCCTTAGCCTGTCGCCTGGAGAAACCCTGGAGCCCCCGAGAGATCGTCTGTGAGGAGACCTACATGGAGGTGAGATCTGCTCACCCTGGCTGCCCAATCCTGTTCCTGGTGATCTACCATCCTGTGAGCTGGTGCACCAGATTTAAATAATTAGCACCTAAACAGGATCTCCTGGTTTTTTGGGAGGTAGACCTGGTCTGGGTTGGAGTGAAAACCTACTGGGTGGTTGGTCTCTAAGAACGTGGTTTTGCCGCCCAGCTCTTGGCCATGTCTGAAGCGTAAGTCCGGGGCGAATACAGAAGTACGGACCGTATCACTGTGACATCTACTATCCTCTGGCTTGGAGAGAAGTCTCTCAGACCATAGATGTGCAGTTTTCCAGCGCTGCTGCGTCGTGCAGTTCAGAGCCAGAGTCTCATGCACTGCCGGAGTCTGTATCGTCCGCTAAAAGTGAAGTAACCTGCTTTTGGTTCATCTGCAGATATTTCTTTAAAGTGCAAATTTCACATCAGCTTAATAGATCAGCATCTGGGGAGACATTTGACTGGGGCCATTTTCCCATTTATACTGGCTTGCAGATTCTAATCAGTGTCCTTCCATTGCAGAAGGCTTCTTAGAATCTGTAAGATTGCTTAAGTGGTAACACGGCTTAATACAAAACACTGATTGCTTGTTTGTTCACTTGTGCAGGATAATATGATTGAGTTTTTTTCCCTTGCCATTGACTTACAATTTCCATCTCAAATTAGATGTTTTTGGAGTTTACATTTTTTATGAACTACATTCCAAAATTTATTTTTTATTAGCCCACTTGACCGAAAGGCCCAAAGGGGTTTATGCTATGCTAGGGGTCTTTTGTGGGGGTCTGTCGTGCGTGTGTGCATGCCTGCGTCCGTGCGTAAACTTTTGGCTTGTCCGCGCTCTAGCATCTTCAGTTTTTGACTGATCCTTTTCATATTTCCTATGTGTATAAGGTCATATGGTCAATTTTGAGCCGAATCGGACCGATTGTTCTCATACTTTGTCATTTTCACATCTGTGCCCAGGAGATAGAGTGGGTTTCAGACAGCTGGGACGGGTGGCCGGTGGGTTTCAGACAGCTGGGACGGGTGGCCGGTGGGTTTCAGACAGCTGGGACGGGTGGCCGGTGGGTTTCAGACAGCTGGGACGGGTGGCCGGTGGGTTTCAGACAGCTGGCACGGGCGGCCGGTGGGTTTCAGACAGCTGCCACGGGCGGCCGGTGGGTTTCAGACAGCTGCCACGGGCGGCCGGTGGGTTTCAGACAGCTGCCACGGGCGGCCGGTGGGTTTCAGACAGCTGGGACGGGTGGCCGGTGGGTTTCAGACAGCTGGGACGGGTGGCCGGTGGGTTTCAGACAGCTGGGACGGGTGGCCGGTGGGTTTCAGACAGCTGGCACGGGCGGCCGGTGGGTTTCAGACAGCTGCCACGGGCGGCCGGTGGGTTTCAGACAGTTGCCACGGGCGGCCGGTGGGTTTCAGACAGCTGCCACGGGCGGCCGGTGGGTTTCAGACAGCTGCCACGGGCGGCCGGTGGGTTTCAGACAGCTGCCACGGGCGGCCGGTGGGTTTCAGACAGCTGCCACGGGCGGCCGGTGGGTTTCAGACAGCTGCCACGGGCGGCCGGTGAGTTTCAGACAGCTGCCACGGGCGGCCGGTGGGGTCCAGACAGCTGGGACGGGTGGCCGGTGGGGTCCAGACAGCTGGGACGGGTGGCCGGTGGGGTCCAGACAGCTGGCACGGGTGGCCGCTGGGGTCCAGACAGCTGGCACGGGTGGGCAGTTGTTTCATCATGCCATAAATGCATTTTATATTTTGATTTAATGAGGGCTTAAACTGTTAAAGCTATAGTTGGTAATGTTGAAGAGCTGGCAAGATTTGAAAGTGGCACCCCCTCTAAGCTCCATCCCCTCCCGTCAGTGCTTCCGTCCAAAGCCACAACCCCACAAACTTGAACGCGCATTTGACAGTTGGACTCAGCAGGGCATAGGAGAGCCGACTCAGCCATTTCCACACATTTTGGACATTAACCTCATGTCTCATTCACCTGTTAGTAAACCATATTACTTTCCTTGATTAGCAATCTAAGGATTGATTAACTAATTTACAAGACTAAATGGCAGAATGGTGTGCCAGTTCCATCCACGTCACCAGTACCGATGACCGGCTTTAGCCGCTTTCACACTGGAAGCAGAACAAATTTTTCGCACGACAAATTACATTCAAAGTCAATGCAAAGACGCGAATATACGCATTTCGAGTCATAGGCCACCACTTCATCAGCTGATGGAGAAAAGTAAACGGCAATCACAATGGTGAACGTTAACTCCTTTGGTAAATAATAAAGGCGCATTACCACACAGCAAGCAGTTCAATGTCCGGGGTACAGAGGTGCTTCTTAACGTTCACATGTCCGGGATTACACCACCTCTCACTCACAAAGTGCAAACCCACGTCCCTTCTTGAGCGAGTTTAGCCATGTTCCACTGAAGTAAAAAATGCTACACTCATGGTATTCCCTATGGGTCTTCACCTGCGCCGCGCGCTCATCCGTCTTGTTCCCCAAAGACCTCACGTGTCCCATTATAATCGCCGGGACCGCTGACTTCGGTCTTCTCCTTTTCTCCTTTTGCTTGACTCCAGATCTGCAACTCTGGCGTCTCCTCCATAACTCCTGCGGGATCAGAGGTCTGTCTCCGGGCAACAGCACAGGCTTACGCCGGGCAATCAACTGATCACACGTGTAAACAATGCCCCCGCTCTAATCGGCAAAGTTCTCAGTTACGGAAAAGTTTCCCTCTTCTTCTTTTTTGGAGTTTTATGGCGATTTCAATACTTAAGGTGTATTACCGACAACTACTGGCTGAATATTTCCGGCAACGGTGAAGCGTGATGAGCATTCACGCGGGGAGGAGGGAGGGACAGAGGGTGGCGTGGGCAGCAGAAGGCATCTGATTGATTCTTTCCATTTGGACCAAATGGCAGGGATTTGTCAGAGTTTTTACAGTCCTGCAGCCGACACAGATGTCTGATTCTTTTCGTTCCTTTTTCTGAATACATAATACATAAAACTACTCTCAGGGTAGATGGAACATTTCACCCATTATAACAAAAAGTGTTTCTGAACAGGATTACCAACTATATCTTTAATTTGTCATCTTATTGACATCAGTGAATGTAAGTATGTTTTTCATAATTTATTTTTCAGGTGTCTGTTAAGAAGCAGTTTCTGTCTGACGCTCAAATGGGTCCGGAGGAGGTGACGTCATCTTCCACAGTATGTTTCGACCTCCTGGAGCACAAAATGGGCTAAGTTATGTTCTTTTCGGTAATACTTAATCGTTCAGCTTTGCGCAAGTCATTCAACAAATATGGACCTGTGGCTTAACCTGAAACCAATTTTCCTGGCTTAATTTAGTAATCATTTGTAGGCTCAGTTCCGTAATATCACCACAGTATAGTATTTTCACCACTGTCAAAGCTGTAGTAAACATTTTTTCTTCTATTAATTTTATTTCAGCCTGGGTTTTTTTCTATTTTTGAATGAGTTATTTTCTTCGTGTCAGCCTGGGTTTCCTTCAGGTACTTCAGCTTTGAAAAACATGCAAGCTAGGCTAACTGTAGATTCTTCGTCACTCATTGGTATGAGTTTGCGGAAAGCATAGCGTTTGATCTCTGGATTACTTCGATGACAGTTTGAATATAGGCATGAATGGACCTTTAGAAAGCGCTGAAAGGGCTTTTAATGTAATGTACCAACCTTCCTCTTTACTTGTGCTAGGGCCCAGAGGAGGAGTGGCTGGCAGAGGGGCGGGTGCTGTTCCGCACGCCTGGCCACACCCAGAGGGAAGGGACTTTGCCCACACGAGAGGAGAAGCTAACTTTGACTGAAGCTAACCTACATGGGTACCACATCAGTGCCAGAGAGAATCGAATTCTGCTGCGATGCGCCTACTCATCGGTCATGTCCTACTCACTACGGGTCCGTGTGTCTCAGGTCCTCCTTTAGGGGTCTCTATGGGTGTGTCCCAGTGCTCAGCAAAAATGTATCCTCCCTTCCTGAAATCATCTCCTTCAATGCGAAACCATGGGTGCAGGAGTCACGTGTAGGAAAGAAGGATGTATTTCTCAAAGTTCAGTTAAAGTTGATTATTCTCCATGTCAAACAGTTTACCCTCTTACCTCTGCATCCTGTCTAAACTGTGCTAACCTCAGTTTTTATCCTGTTCCCTCTCTTCTCATAATCCGTGTTCCCATTCCCAGGACGGGGGAGTGGAGCTGGAGGCTGTTAGTGCCACCATCTTCTATAGCCATCGATGGACTCTTCTCACAGTGGACATCTCCATCGCCTGTCCCATTAGTATGTCTGTGTATTGTCACAACCTTGATGTTTGTTTGTCCCATTGACTTTTGTTTGTTTGACCATACATCTGTGGTTCGGTGTGATCAATGACTTGTGCAAAATAGTCCAGGAGGCGAAAATAAAGTTGACTGATGTTTATTGACCGAAATAACATAAATTAAACTTTTCAAAGGGTTCAAGTGGCTTCTAAGGTTCTAAAGTTCTAAGTTTTCCAACAGCAATGTCCATCTGACTCCTCTCTCTGCCACGGTCTATGATGGTATGCGCATCACCGGACCCACCCCCTGGCATCCGGCTGGCACACCTATATACCTGTCGGTATATTACCCCCTTGATCTGTAGAGGCCATACTCGTTCATTCACATTCTCTTATTCACTCACTCACACTCATACATACTCAAAACATGACATATTAGATATAGAAACCCAAATCAATTCTAAATGTCAGAAAATAGAATTTGGAAATAATAATATTTAAGATAACAAAAGATGCAAACATAAATTACTATTATGGGTCCTACAGTCTGTTCTGTTATGCTGTAACAGAGTCTGAGGGCCTTTTGGCGAATGACAGAAGGGGTCACGCTGAGGCAGTTAACTGGGGGGCGGCCGAGATTAGAATGAATTTTACAAAGAAAGAAGCCAAAACCCCTTGCAATGTCTGCCTGGAAACTCAATTAACAAATTAACAATTTTTTTTTTTTTTTCCCAAATTGACTCCATTAAAACTTCAGTTGTGCTCCTTGTTATGTTTTATTGGAAAATCGGTACAAACGAATGCGAACCCAGAACTGTGTTGTTCTGTTTTTTTCCCTGTTTTTCTCTTCCCAAGACAAAGCCGTCATGGACGAGGGGCAGGTTTTGTGGACTTTCCCGAAGATCCTGCCCCCTGTAGTGCATGCGGGGTACAGTGCTTTGCGTGTGGGCGTAGGGGTGGACGGGCACATCCTGAGTGACTGTGCCATCCATCAGAGAGGTTATGAGGTCAGGGTGCAGGATCGAGTTGTGGAGTTCAGGATCCCGTTCGGAGCGGAGGGGGGATACGTCAAGGTACAGTGTATTCCTGCATCTCAGTGCAGCTCTCTGTTGGGTCGTTGTCTTAAACGTCAGGGCCTGTATTAAGCTTTGTTAAGCATGTGTCCTGGGGGCCTGAGTTAGCTGGATTACTGCAGAATAAATCCCTTTACCACATTTATTGAGCTAAGCTCCGTGGTCCTGACTGAAGAGGGTTCTGGGGGTTTTTTTTTTTTTTTTTGGTGCTGTTTTCTGGCTTTGTGAAACACCCCCATGGTTTAGGATCAGGTTTACTGTGGCCATATCCTATCCCTATATACAATATTGTGAAATTAAACTGATTATAAATCAACACTTCCATTCTGCAATAGCTGAAATAGTTGATTTGTTTTTGTCAATTAATCAGTCAGAACAAATGGGGTTGCTGCATCCCAATAACATCTATGCGGTGCTTGGGAATGATATTTTATCAAATAAACCTTGATGGCACCTGTTGTCTAATATTAGTGAAGATGTAGTGAAAGTATCTTGTCTTGTGCCCATGAAAATAAGCACACGCCTCACCTGTTCTTTAACACATACACACACATGCGCGCGCGCACACACATACACACACTCACGCACGGATGCGCGCGCACCACACATATGCTCACACATACATGCACACACATACACATGCACGCACACATACGCACTCACACATATGCACACTTATGCACATGCACACTCACATACACATGCACGCACACATACGCACTCACACATATGCACACTTATGCACATGCACACTCACATACGCACACATGCACACACACATACGCACACACATACGCTCATGTACACATTCACATACACATGCACACGCACACATACACGTGCATATACATATACACATGCACACGCGCGCACACACACACACATGCTCACACGCGCGTGCACATACACATGCACACGCACGTACATGGACCCATACACATGCGCGCGGGTCAGTGACATGTATACCAGAAAATTTTCAAAAATTTTAAATAACAGGCATAAATATGTTTGACTTTTGTTCTACTGACTCTCATCTTTATAGAAACATATGTTGTTTTTAGATTTTCAATTGGAAAATGGAAAATTGGAAAATTTTTCAATTGGAATTCATGTGACAATTTGTTGTAGTAGTGCCTAAAATCGTCATGTGGTGTGACATGAAAATAATTGTATATAAACTGAAAATGGATACTACCTTTCTTAAGTTAAAGTTTAAGTTAAGTTAAAGTTTCTTAAGATGAAGATAAAACATTGTTTAGACTTAAACAGCATTCTAAGGTTTCTGTGAAGGACTCTGCTGTGTCTGTCTGATAAACTAGAAATCTGTATCACAGAATAAAGCTTAACTAAACACAATCTCTTGTAGATAATTACAGCTTTTATGTGGTGATGGACCCAAATGAATGTTTAAAAGGAGAAAACATACATTGGACTTAGTTATTTATTGTTATATCTGCAGGAAATTACAATTCATATATGGTGTGACAATCAAATCATATGGCGTGACAGGCAGACATGTCACACCATATGATGTTTTCTGCTCTTAGCTACACATCTTTTAGTCTTGTAGCTACACATTAGCATGCTAACAACATGCTATCTGTAACAAAGCAACATAGATTTACATGTAATTATGACAAAATAATTTTTTTGTTGCATTTTTATGAAAAATGGGTCACACTAAAAGAAATCTGGAAGTGGGACTTTCGTCAGAGTGCCAACAAGATCTGATTTATTGTAAATATAAAAATGATAACTCACCTCAAAAACCAGTCATGGACTGGTATTGCAAGTACTGCACAACCTTGATGAAGGACGTCCTCTCCTTCCCAAGGGTGTCCATACAGTTGCCTGTTGAAATATCCCAAAAAAATGTCACACCATATGATTTTGATTTGTGTCAAAATCTTTTTGATTAGAACTGACTCAAAACATTATGCTTGGACTTTGAAAAGAGTAGATTCACAAATACATCTGTATTATTTTAATGTATTTTTTTGAGAATTTTTGCATTTATTTTTCTTAGTTTAATCAAGTTCTCACTTTGAGAAGCAAGTGCCAGACAGTCACACCATATGCATTTTGTCATGTTTGGTTGAAAATTCTGAAAAAATGAGTGATGAACTGTTTTAATGTTGAGTATGTTCACATAAAGCAGAATGTTCTGCACAATATTGAGGAGGTTTTTGGCAAATATATTTTTTATTCATACATGTTTGACTCTGAAGACCGCAAAACTTCCATGTCACGTCATCCACCCGTGCACACACACGCACACGCAACTTCATGGACACATACACATGCGCGCGCGCACACACCTGCGTATGTACATGGACACATACACATGCCCGCACACACACACTCACACACACATCGTGTGCATTCAGTTGTCGGTCTCCTTCCCCAGAGTCACATCTCTGACGGACAGTACTTCCAGTCTTACGCCATAGACCTGCTGTATATGCACCAGTGGGAGGACAGCCGCTTCGGTTTGACCCAGCATCGCTCCTTCAGGTCTGTTTGGAGCCCGCCTGTCCCCTGGACCCCCACGCTTCTTAACCGTGAGTCTGTTAACACCAGAAACTCTGACTGTCCGCTTAAATTTTACCTGAAGTTGGTTCACAGTCAGAAAAAGCATTTTTTTCACACGGCAGGACAAAGCCACATAAATGTTCTGTATCTGCTGGTTGCAGCGCTTCACTGAAGCTACATCTCACTTATACTGAGAGAAATATTCAAACCCAGGAAGTCATATTCTTATGGCCACAGCACTACATCAAATGGAAAATATCTAGATCTTGTGCATCATTTTGTACACATTTCCCTGCAATTGACCTGGACATATTTGGGATTCTAAGAAACTTTGAGATCTCTGCTAGAAATTAAAATAGGCCTGAAGTTCCACAGCTTTAAATACAGCAGCTGGCTGCATTTGATGGATGCTTATGGGACTGTTGGTTTTATGGATTAAAAAAACCACGTCTCAGGAAATTTCGTTTTAATTAAACTTAATTTGTATCGCGGCACTGTGTCCCATAAACTGCATTTTCCTGTAGTCCCTCATTACACATCACAGGTGAGGATCCAGAGGGGGGCGCACGCCCCCCCCCCCTATTTTTCGATGACCAACAATTTATTTATTTATTTTTTTGCTCCTATATCCTCTGACAAAACGCTGTAAAGGAGAACTAGAACGCCAGCAATCCAACACGTGCGTTGTGTGTGTTGTAATCCTTCCCGTAACCCTGACGACCCACTGACTAATAAGAGAATGCAGATTTGATACAAGTAGGCCTAGATGATACGCAAGGTTTTTCATTTGTAATTCAGTGACAAGCTAGCGACGCATTACGTGCATGCCTGTCGGCGGTTCGATTTCGCTTTCATTCATTTTTGACTGCAGCATGCATCATGGCAGAGAAACGATCTCAGTTGACTTTAATGGACCTGTTTTCTCGGAATGCAAAGACGAGGTAATGCGAAGATGATGCATTTACGCCAAATGATGTTTGTTGGCGATATTGGTCACCATGTTACAAAAATTTCTGAGTATTTTCTTCTAATAAACAGCAAAACATGCATTAAATATTAATATAGTGGATGCATATGCTGCATTTGCCTTCGCTCGCATCCCGATCTTTTAAAAAGTTCCATTCGATTTTGTTGCATTTGGCTATCTTTTTTCACGCTGGATTGGTTCGGTTTGTTTCAGCTTCATGCTTGTTTTCTCTGTTGCCCGGTTGCGAAATTCCATAGAGATAGAGGAATGTATCACATCGTACCAATCTTGCGTGAAAGAATCATAACAATGGTCGGAATGTGTTTTTAATTTCCATATTTAATCTCGCAACTGATTAGACCGTTAACAAGCATGGAGGACAGTATTGGCTGCGAGATTGAATAGGGAAATTAAAGTATCATTCCGACTAGGTTGTCAACGTTTACTCATTTTTCTACACGTGTACATGGGACTTCTAACTGACGTGTACCCGGTTACACGTTAGAGATTTATGAGCTTTTTCTATCGCAGTTGCGCTATATAACCATAGAAAGTAAAATGTGTTGAAAATAAAATCCTCTATCATTTTGAGAGATAAGAAAACGTACGAGTGAAAGCTGAAAAATGTTTAACCTTCTTTTTTAATCATTGTTTTAACTATTGCTGACTTTTGTAAATTTAATTTTTTTTACTTAAAGTGCAAACTGCATCCCTCTCTCGCAACGGGAGCTGCGTCTGAATTTCAATATACGTCTCATAGTAAAAGTAATCTGGAATTGGCGAGAGAAAGCAACTCAAATAGCAGCCAAAGTAAGCTGAAGTGAGAGGAAAAAACTTCACCTTTATATCCACAAAGTTAAAAAAGTAGAGGGGGACTCTCACAATAATTCACTAAAATTGGCGAAAAAAATATGTTTTCTTCCTCCTATTTAGATGCGAGGATATGTGATCAGTTCATGAAAAGCCGACAGAACACCAACCAACAATATAACGAACAACAACATGCAACAATATAGGCTAGAATTACAAGCCATTAACCGTTTTTGTTTAGAGCTGCATGACATTTGCACATGGAGAAGATGATGAGCGCCGCGCTCTTCTCAAGTCCGCAGCCTATTCTTGAAGTGGCGCGACACTGGCTGTAGCTGCGGGTTTTTTTTTTTTTTAATATCAAGGTAACATTGCACCCCATGCATCTGTATGCGGATAACTGCACTAGTGGGAACATTTAAGTGTGTAGTTAGTTAATGTTATTATCTGAAGATTTCAGGCAACATTATCACCCCTAAAAATAGGCGACTATATGTATTGGTGAGAAATGAACGAGGAGGAGGAAGAGGAGGAAAAAATGACGTGTACATGGTTATTGATTTTTCTAAACGGTTATGATTTGTTATCCGTGTAGCCGTTTACACGTGTAGATGTTGACACCCCTAATTCCGACCATTATTAAGATTCTTTCACGCTAGATTGGTACGTTACATTCCTCAATCTCCCTTTTGAATTTCGCAGCCGGCCCCAGAATTATTTCCCTAATCTTCCTATTGAATCTCGCAACCGATACGAGAGAAAACGGGTACAATGAAGGGACTTGGAATACATCATCATACAGAGGTGTGCATGAATTCTGGACACGTGGACGAATCTCATATATTATTGTATTTTGATTTTGATCATTATACATGTTATCTACCAGTATGTAGTTAACTGACATTACTCAGTATTTCTTGGGGTTCTCAAATTTCTCACTGTCAGTCTGATTTTACCGTTAGAATTTTGTTGAATCTGCAGAAATAAAATATCCGTTTCATTTTTCACTGTTATTGGAGAATTCGATTTTTTTCAATTGATAAACTACTGATGCAGGAGGCGGGTGCAGGAATATAATTCAGCGGGTCAGAACTTCATTGTTCATCTGTTCATCGATAAAGTTAATACCTCGATCCTAATGGAGTAGCAAGGCATCGGCATGTAACTTCCAAAACGTTCCATTGATTTAGTAGACTAATCACTGTCAATTGTTGATTTTTCTTTTGAATGGGATGATTTCGGGCCCAATGACACCATTTTTAGGGGTTTTTCGTTCAATTTTTGGGAGAAGATTTAATTCTGAATTCTGAGGTATCTTGAAGTCCTATAATTGCTTAACAGTTTAGGTTTGACATAGTCAATTACTCCAAAAAAAACAAACAAATAGATCAGTAAAATATGCCACCCAGATGCTTGGAAATTGCATCTAAGCGCATCTAGAATTCAAAATTTTCTGGGGGACACCTCCCCAGACCCCTTCATGGCTTCGCGTCTTCGACACTCACCTTCAACTGCGTCGGCCTTTGGCCGCCGGTAACTGCGCCCCCCCCTATTCCAAAATCCTGGATCCGCCCCTGCATTCTCTATAATCTCATTATTCCCTATCCCTCTACTTTGCCTTATTTTCAACTTGGATATTTTTTAACCATAATGCAAAAACTTTTTTATATTTTGTGATGAAAATTTGGGCTTTTGCTGCTGCCTGGTTCAAGTGCTGCCTTGATTTCTTTTCCCTCATATGTAGTTGGCATGTTCTCCCCGTGTTCCCGTGGCTTAAACCCAGGCACTCAGGTCTCCCCCTATAAAACAAAGACACACAAGTTTGTTTAACTGGAGGGGCTAAATTAGCAGTAGCAGTGACAGTGTGATTGAATGGTGTGTGAGCCAAACTGTTTTGGGTGGGTACCTGCCTCGCCAATAAGATGTTAGGATAGGCTCTAGCCGACAATGACCTTTTCCTGGAATAAGTGAGCTAGTTTAGGGATGGATGGCTGGATGGATGATCATAGTTATTGATGAAATTATCCATGTACACTTCTTTTAATGCTGGCCTTACACCGAACAACTTTTGTACCAATTTCACTGCCACAGTCAAATTGTTGTAAAAAAATCATGAAAGTTTTACTTGAGTTGGGTCACATTTCAATTGTTTGTTGTTAGATGGTCATAAAACTCAGTCGAAATGAGTCTCGACCTTCTGATAAAATCAAACTGGTTGAGTAGTACAGTAAGTCTTTAGTCTTACCTTATGCAAATGTTGCAGTTCAACTGTCAACAACCAATGGGAGCACTCTGCATGAGCCCTCGTCCTCTCAAAATCTTATAGTTTGAAATGAAACCTCCAAGACTTGATTGGAGATTGGAGGATTACTGTTCATTGATTCTTAGTCTCTTGTGCTTTATGTTAAGTATATTTCACGCTGTCCTGTTTGCCCAGACACGGTTCCCTCTGAAAGGCTGTTCTCGTTCACCCTGGGTGCGTTTCCGCCTGACGTAGCCCTGAATAACATCACCGTGGGGGGAGAGTCGATGTCCGTGGTGAAGGCCGAGCGCCTTGGCCTCAAGCTGTCCCACGTGCCACTCCCCAACAGCTCTCACGCCTACCGCCTGGAGGCTGCTTTCTCTCACCCCCTCATCTCTAAACAGGTGAAGACCTGCGTAACCCTTACCCTACCCACACGTTTCGTTCAAATTTTTAAAACTGTGATGTCTAGCCCTGCACTCATTCCTTGGAGAAGTGAATATACTCTGGTAGATTACTAAGTAGAAAGTGGGAAAACTCTCCTTAGTGTTTCATTGGGTTTTTTTTTTTTTTGCTGAGAAGTCATCCTTCTGACAAAAAAAGGAGGAGGACACACTCTGTATACCTGCGTACACCCTCCAGTGCACCACTGTTCCATCAGTGTTTCCATACACCCTATAACTGTGAGAGGGTGTTTAGTGATGTATCTAATGGGGAAATCTACTGTTTTCAAAGATGTGTACATCTCATTCTTGCATTGTTTAATGACTATTGCATGTCAGCAGTCTGCTTACACTGCTTGAAAGGAAAAGTTTGGCTTGTGGGGCATGTGTAAATTTTCAAAACCAACCTTCCTTCTTCCGTTCACCACCTGCTATCCAAAACCATTGAGGGGAGGACCAGAGGGCTAAAAGTGCTTGTAATTAGCCAGGTCTGTTGCAGGAAGTATGGAACTGGCTGTTTTCTTCAGTAGCTGAAGCGTTCCTCATTCTCATTCAGTACATAGGTGGGGGGTATAGAAGATACACGCTTCCCGTAACCTTCCCTCTGCTCATCTCGCCTCACGGAGAAATCTTCAATCACCCTGTTACCCTCTTGTCTGATCTGCAGGATGTGGGTAAGCGGTTCATCTCTGTGAGATGTGCGTGTTTTTCAGCCCTGTGTGATGTGCGTGTTTTTCAGCCCTGTGTGATGTGCCTGTTTTTCAGCCCTGTGTGATGTGCCTGTTTTTCAGCCCTGTGTGATGTGCCTGTTTTTCAGCTCTGTGTGATGTGCCTGTTTTTCAGCTCTGTGTGATGTGCCTGTTTTTCAGCTCTGTGTGATGTGCCTGTTTTTCAGCTCTGTGTGATGTGCCTGTTTTTCAGCTCTGTGTGATGTGCCTGTTTTTCAGCCCACTGTGACGTGTGTGTTTTTCAGCCCGGTTTGATGTGTGTGTCTTTCATCCGTGTGTGACGTGCGTGTTTTTCAGCCCTCTGTGACGTGTGTGTTTTTCAGCCCTGTGTGATGTGCGTGTTTTTCAGCCCACTGTGACGTGTGTTTTTCAGCCCTGTGTGATGTGCGTGTTTTTCATCCGTGTGTGATGTGCGTGTTATTTAGCTCTTTGTGATGTGTGTGTGTGTGTGTTTGTGTTTTCAGCTCTGTGTGACATGTTTGTTTTCCAGCTCTGTGTGATGTTTGTTTTTCATCTCTGTGTGACATCCGTGTTTTTTACCTCTGTGTGGTATGTGTATTATTCAGCTGTGTGTGATGTGCCTGTTTTTCAGCCCACTGTGACGTGTGTGTTTTTTAGCCCTGTGTGATGTGCGTGTTTTTCAGCCCTGTGTGACGTGTGTGTTTTTCAGCCCTGTGTGATGTGCGTGTTTTTCAGCCCTGTGTGACGTGTGTGTTTTTCAGCCCTGTGTGATGTGCGTGTTTTTCATCCGTGTGTGATGTGCGTGTTTTTCAGCCCTGTGTGATGTTTGTTTTTCACTTCTGTGTGACGTGCGTGTTTTTCAGCCCTGTGTGATGTTTGTTTTTCACTTCTGTGTGACGTCCGTGTTTTTTAGCTCTGTGTGATATGTGTGTTTTTCAGCTCTGTGTGATGTGCGTGTTTTTCAGCCCTGTGTGATGTGCCTGTTTTTCAGCCCTGTGTGATGTGCGTGTATTCCAGCCCTGTGTGATGTGCGTGTATTCCAGCCCTGTGTGATGTGCGTGTATTCCAGCCCTGTGTGACGTGCGCGTTTTTCAGCCCTGTGTGATGTGCTTGTTGTTCAGCCTTCTGTGATGTGTGTGTTTTTCAGCCCTGTGTGATGTGCGTGTTGTTCAGCCCTGTGTGATGTGCGTGTTTTTCAGCCCTGTGTGATGTGCGCGTTTTTCAGCCCTGTGTGATGTGCGCGTTTTTCAGCCCTGTGTGATGTGCGCGTTTTTCAGCCCTGTGTGATGTGCGCGTTTTTCAGCCCTGTGTGACGTGCGCGTTTTTCAGCCCTGTGTGATGTGCGTGTTTTTCATCCGTGTGTGATGTGCGTGTTATTTAGCTCTTTGTGGTGTGTGATGTGTGTGTGTGTGTGTTTTCAGCTTTGTGTGACGTGTGTTTTTTTCCCCTGTTTGTGATGTGCGTGTTTTTCAGGTCTGTGTGACGTGTGTTTTTCTCCTCGGTGTGACGTGTTTGTTTTTTAGCTCTGTTTGATGTGCGTGTTCTTTAGCTCTGTGTGATGTGCCTGTTTTTCAGCCCTGTGTGATGTGTGTGTTTTTCAGGTCTTGTTTGATGTGCGTGTTTTTCAGCCCTGTGTGATGTGCGTGTTTTTCAGCCCTGTGTGATTTGGTGTTTTTCAGCCCTGTGTGACCTGTGTGTTTTTCACCTCTGTTTTACCTGTGTGTTTTTCGCCTCTGTGTGAGGTGTGTTTTTCACTTCTGTGTGATATGTGTGTTTTTCAGCTTTGGGTGACGTGTGTTTTTTTTCCCTGTGTGTGATGTGCGTGTTTTTCACCTCTGTGACACGTGCGGGTTTTTCACCTCTATTTGATGTCCGTGTTTTTCAGCCCCGTGTGATGTGCGTGTTTTTCAGCCCTGTGTGATGTGCGTGTTTTTTAGTCCAGTGTGACATGCATGTTTTTCCGCCCTGGGTGGTGTGTGTTTTTTAGCTCTGTGTGATATGCGTGTTAAAAGTTCAGCTTTTTTTATACACTGCCCGGCCAAAAAATAAAGTCGCTCACTCAAATATTTAGTTGGAACCCCTAAGGCTTTGATTACAGTGCACATTCGTCTCGTCATTGTTTTGACAACTATATGCAATGCCAGAACATTTATCTTCTATCAGAAATGCCGTAATTTTTGGCCGAGATCTTATCCTCTCGACATAATGGTTGGACCACTCGGTGGTATTTCTTGAGCACATCCCCGTAACTTTTAATGTGTTTAAGGTCAGGACTTTGTGGTGGCAAATTTGTATGTGAAAATGATTCCTCATACTTGTTTTTGTCATTTATGGTTTTCTTTGCTAAATACAAGCCAATAACTTGAAATACTGCAACATCTTTTCCACCAACAAAGGATGTGTCTTCCGACATGAATTTTTAAGAAATGAGTAGCAACGCGCTTCATCTGTCAGGGTTATAATGATTATTTCCAGCAGAAACATGCTAATAACCACAATAATGATCCAATTATAGAATTTGTTCATCCGTTTCCAAACGGTGACTTTTTTTTGGCCGGGCAGTGTATGTATAATATGTATTTCTCACCAGAATTTACTAAGGGAAACATCTCCTACAAGTGGTTGGTTCTGTAGTTGTGTTATTCAAACTCGATTGGCTGCCACTGCTGTCAATCATCCTCACCAGTCAGTCTGATTCGATGACGTCAGCAGCCTTTGTGTTTGGAGCACTGACTGGATTTACTCAGGCTCACCAAAGAGAAAAAAAATTTTTCTGTGGCTTTTTTTTTCTCGCCGCTGACTGAATTCGTATTCGTATTTCTTTTGATTCGTAGTGTGTATATACTTTACAGTGGGTTTCTTAAACCTGCGTTGCTCGTCTTTTTAAGGGAAGTCTGTGCATTAAGTTATGAACAGGATACAGTATCTGTTTGTGGAATTCAGTAATAAATTCCTTATTATTGCTTATTTGGTTATTAATTGTTTGCTCTTGATTTAGTATTGATTTACTTATTTATTCAGTCATTAAGTGTTTATCCTTGCTTGTTCTTGTGATTGCAACTGTTATAATATAGCTTGTTCCGATGCAGAACCATCATGAAGTGTGTTTTCTGAAACAGTATGTTCCCTCTGAGCCTGGACTGTTCCAGATAAGACCCAAGGAAACAAATTTCTGCAGGGGAGAAACTTTTAGGATTATTGGAGCCAGACTTACATGGGATGAGCACGCACGCAGCTGAGGCAGAGGGCGCACATCATCACGTTCTGCTTTTACATATATCCAAAGCAAAGGAGAGATTTCTTTCTCTTTGTTCTCGCCTGTCATGAAGACCCTACTTACAAGCAGAAAAGGATCCTATTTACTCACTTTGTCTCAGTGTGATTTCTTTCAGGAATACAATTTCAAAATTCCTACAACAGTATCATCTTCAGTGGGAGCCTGAGAGGCTAATGTATCGTCTTTAGCCTGTTATTGTAGTTTGCTTGCTTTGTTCTACTGTCGGGTTGTTGCTGCAAGAAAGGAGATACAGTCAGCATTTTAAAACTTTCTTGCAGCAACAACCCGACAGTAGAACAAAGCAAGCAAACTACAATAACAGGCTAAAGACGATACGTTAGCAGCCTCCCAGACTTGCGCTAAAAGGACCAGCAATGTAGGTTTAAGAAAACCACTCTAATGTCTATCCACACTGCAAATCATAGGAGATACAGTCAGCATTTTAAAACTATGATTTGCAGTGTGGATAGACGTTAGAGTGGTTTTCTTAAACCTACATTGCTGGTCCTTTTTGGCGCAAGTCTGGGAGGCTGCTAACGTATCGTCTTTAGTTTTGCTAAGTTCTTATTCCAAGTTAATCTCTCTCTCTCTCCCTCTCACTCTGTGTGTGTGTGTGTGCGGGCGCTCTGAAGAAAAATACTTGTGACTGAGAGTTGTGTAGCTAGTAGTGATGCGCGGGTCGAGGTTTTTTAACACCCGCACCAACCCAACCCGACCCGAAGTGACAGCTATCCCGCCCCGCCCGCCCCGCTAAAACTCGCACTGATTTTCAACCCGAACCCGACCCGACACAAAAAGGAGGCAAGAGGAAAAGAATACAGTGGGTCTGTGTGATATGATTTGCAATGGAAAAAAAACGATTCCTCTGTTATACTGTGGATTCCAGTGGAGCACAACATACATTTGGCTTTTGGCTGGAATTCTTAATACAAAGTTTAGGCACTGTCTATTAATTGAACCTTACCGTGATTTCTGATCTTTGCAAACAAACGAAATGCCATCAGGCAAAATATTGCAAACAGACTGTTTTACTGGAACAAAATTAACATGACAGCAGCAGCGGCTCGTGAACTGGCAATAGGGGAAGCTCAAACAATCCCTTAAAATTAATGACTGGTCATGACCTGTTTTCAATCATTCATTTAAATTACCATGACAGAAACTCCGAAAACCCTACATTATGAGATGTGACCAGTTTTCATTTTTAACGCATACCGATTACGACTCTAGACTTCTCACGCTTTTATTTAGGCTACTCAGGGGTTAGGGTTGGAAGCAATGCATTTGTTTCATGATTGTTTTAATGAAATAAGATAATTTGAAACGTCTTTATGCAATTCCGTTGCTTCAAACCCCTCCATGCACAAGTACTTAAATTCCACGCGAAAATCTCTTACATAAGCGTTGATAGAATAATTGTTGTCTACAGCAGAGGAACGTAAAAATGCCATTTAAACTCATGCCGAATGCGTGAGAGTTGACAGGTATGCGTTATTAATGAAAACTGGCCGCATAGCAACTGTCTAACAACGTCTTAGCCACCACCCAGAACACCCTAGCAACTGCCTAGCAACGCCCTAGAAACCACCCAGAACACCATAGCAACTGCATTGTAACGCCCTAGCAACCACTCAGAACACCATAGCAACTGCCTTGCAACGCCCTAGGAACCAGCCAGAACAGCAGAACAAGTGCCTAGCAACGCCCTAGCCACCACCCAGAACACCATAGCAACTGCCAAGAAAGGTCCTAGCACCCTCCAAGATCACAATAGGATCAGCCAAGCAATGACTTAGCAACCACCCAGAAAACCAAAGCAACTACCTAGCAATGACGTGGCAATGACCCAGAAAACCAAAGAAACTGCCTAGCAACATGCTAGCAACTAACCAGAACACCATAGCAACTACCTAGTAATGCCCTTACAACCACCCAGAACGCTATTGCAACTGTCTAGCAACGGTCTAGCAACCACCCAAAACATCCTAGCAACTGCCTAGCAACGCCCGAGAAACCGCACAGAACACCAAAGCAACTTCCTTGCAACGCCCTAGCAACCACACAGAACACCATAGCAACTGCTTTGCAATGCCCTAGCAACGACCCAGAACACCATAGCAGCTACCTGACAATGCCCTTGCAACCACCCAGAACACCATAGCAACTGCCTACCAATGCCCTAGCAACCACGCAGAACACCATAGTGACTGCCTAGCAATGCCATGGCAACCACCCAGAACACCATAGCAACCACCTAGCAAAGCTTAAGCAACCACTCAGAGCACCATAAAAACTGCCAAAAAAGGCCATAGTAACCACCAAGGACACCAAAGCAACTGGCTAGCAATACCATAGCAACCACCGTGAACACCATAGCAACCATTTAGCAAATTCCTTGCAACCGACCAGAACACCATAGCAACTATCTAACAATGTCCTAGCAACCATCCAGAACACCATAGCAACCGCACAGCAATGCTCTAGCAACCACTTAGAACACCATAGCAGTCGCATAGCAATACCCTTGCAACCACCCAAAACACCATAGCAACCTCCTAGCAACCACGAAGAACACCGTAGAAACTGCCTAGCAATGACTTAGCAACCAACCAGAAAACCAAAGCAACTGCCCAGCAACGCCCCAGCAACGACCCGGAACACCGTAGCAACTGCCTAGCAACGCCCTAGCAACCACTCAGGACACCATAGCAACTGCCTAGCAATGCCCTAGCAACCACCCAGAACGCCATAGCAACTGCTTTGGAACCTCCTAGTAACCACGCAGAACACCATTGCAACTGCCACGAAAGCCCCAAGTAACCACCCAGAACACCATAGTAACTGGCTAGCAATGCCCTGGCAAGCACCCAGAACACCATAGCAACCACCTAGCAATGTTGTAGCAAACACTCAGAACACCATAGCAACTGTCTAGAAAGGCCCAGGTAACCACCAAGAACACCATAGCAACCGCCTAGAAATGACTTAGCATCCAACCAGAAAACCAAAGCAACTGCCTAGTAATGCCCTAGTAATGACCCAGAAAACCATACCAACTACCTATCAACACAATAGCAACTGCGTAACAATCCCCTAGCCACCACTCAGAACACCCTAGAAACTGCCTAACAACACGCTAGAAACCACCCAGAACACCATAGCAAATTCCTTGCAACGCCCTAGCAACCTCCCAGAACACCATAGCAACTGCCTTGCATTGCGCTAGCAATGACCCAGAACACCATAGCAACTGCCTGACAATGCCCTTGCAACCACCCAGAACACCATAGCAACTGCCTACCAATGCCCAAACAACCATGCAGAACACCATAGTTACTGCCTAGCAACGCCATGACAACCACCCAGAACACCATAGCAACCACTCAGAACACCATAGCAACTGCCAAGAAAGGCCGTAGTGACCACCAAGAACACAATAACAACAGGCAAGCAATGCCCTGGCAACCACCCAGAACACCATAGCATCCACCTAGCAATGCTGTAGCAAACACTCAGAACACCATAGCAACTGTCTAGAAAGGCCCGAGCAACCACCAAGAACACCATAGTAACTGCCTAGCAATGTCTTAGCAACCACTAAGAATACCGTAGCAACTGCCTAGTAATTCCCTAGTACGACCCAGTAAACCATAGCAACTACCTAGCAACACCCTAGCAACTGTCCAGAACACCATAGAAACTGCGTTACAATGCCCTAGCAACCAAGCAGAACACCCTAGCGAGTGCCTAGCAACGGCCTAGAAACCATCCAGAACACAATAGCAATATCCTTGCAACGCCCTAGGAACCAGCCAGAACAGCAGAACAAGTGCCTAGCAACGCCCTAGCCACCACCCAGAACACCATAGCAACTGCCAAGAAAGGTCCTAGCACCCTCCAAGATCACAATAGGATCCGCCAAGCAATGACTTAGCAACCACCCAGAAAACCAAAGCAACTACCTAGCAATGACCTGGCAATGACCCAGAAAACCAAAGAAACTGCCTAGCAACACGCTAGCAACTAACCAGAACACCATAGCAACTACCGAGTAATGCCCTTACAACCACCCAGAACGCTATTGCAACTGTCTAGCAACGGTCTAGCAACCACCCAAAACATCCTAGCAACTGCCTAGCAACGCCCGAGAAACCGCACAGAACACCAAAGCAACTTCCTTGCAACGCCCTAGCAACCACACAGAACACCATAGCAACTGCTTTGCAATGCCCTAGCAACGACCCAAAACACCATAGCAGCGACCTGACAATGCCCTTGCAACCACCCAGAACACCATAGCAACTGCCTACCAATGCCCTAGCAACCACGCAGAACACCATAGTTACTGCCTAGCAATGCCATGGCAACCACCCAGAACACCATAGCAACCACCTAGCAACGCTTAAGCAACCACTCAGAACACCATAAAAACTGCCAGGAAAGGCCATAGTAACCACCAAGGACACCAAAGCAACTGGCTAGCAATACCATAGCAACCACCGTGAACACCATAGCAACCATTTAGCAAATTCCTTGCAACCGACCAGAACACCATAGCAACTATCTAACAATGTCCTAGCAACCATCCAGAACACCATAGCAACCGCACAGCAATGCTCTAGCAACCACTTAGAACACCATAGCAGTCGCATAGCAATACCCTTGCAACCACCCAAAACACCATAGCAACCTCCTAGCAACCACTAAGAACACCGTAGAAACTGCCTAGCAATGACTTAGCAACCACCCAGAAAACCAAAGCAACTGCCCAGCAACGCCCCAGCAACGACCCGGAACACCGTAGCAACTGCCTAGCAACGCCCTAGCAACCACTCAGGACACCATAGCAACTGCCGAGCAATGCCCTAGCAACCACCCAGAACGCCATAGCAACTGCTTTGGAACCTCCTAGTAACCACCCAGAACACCGTTGCAACTGCCTAGCAATGCCCTAGCAACCACCCAGAACGCCACAGCAACTGCCTAGCAACGTCCTAGCAACCACGCAGAACACCATTGCAACTGCCACGAAAGCCCCAAGTAACCACCCAGAACACCATAGTAACTGGCTAGCAGTGCCCTGGCAACCACCCAGAACACCATAGCAACCACCTAGCAATGTTGTAGCAAACACTCAGAACACCATAGCAACTGTCTAGAAAGGCCCAGGCAACCACCAAGAACACCATAGCAACCGCCTAGAAATGACTTAGCATCCAACCAGAAAACCAAAGCAACTGCCTAGTAATGCCCTAGTAATGACCCAGAAAACCATACCAACTACCTATCAACACCATAGCAACTGCGTAACAATACCCTAGCAACCACTCAGAACACCATAGCAAATTCCTTGCAACGCCCTAGCAACCTCCCAGAACACCATAGCAACTGCCTTGCATTGCGCTAGCAATGACCCAGAACACCATAGCAACTGCCTGACAATGCCCTTGCAACCACCCAGAACACCATAGCAACTGCCTACCAATGCCCAAACAACCATGCAGAACACCATAGTTACTGCCTAGCAACGCCATGACAACCACCCAGAACACCATAGCAACCACTCAGAACACCATAGCAACTGCCAAGAAAGGCCGTAGTGACCACCAAGAACACCATAAAAACAGGCTAGCAATGCCCTGGCAACCACCCAGAACACCATAGCATCCACCTAGCAATGCTGTAGCAAACACTCAGAACACCATAGCAACTGTCTAGAAAGGCCCGAGCAACCACCAAGAACACCATAGTAACTGCCAAGCAATGTCTTAGCAACCACTAAGAATACCGTAGCAACTGCCTAGTAATTCCCGAGTACGACCCAGTAAACCATAGCAACTAACTAGCAACACCCTAGCAACTGTCCAGAACACCATAGAATCTGCGTTACAATGCCCTAGCAACCAAGCAGAACACCCTAGCGAGTGCCTAGCAACGGCCTAGAAACCACCCAGAACACCATAGCAATATCCTTGCAACGCCCTAGCAACCACCCAGAACACCATAGCAACTGCCAAGAGAAGCCGTAGTGACCACTAAGAACACCATAGCAACTGGCTAGCAATGCCCGCACAACCACCGTGAACACCATAGCAACCGTCTAGCAAATTCCCAGCAACCGACAAGAACACCATAGCAACTGCCTACCAATGCCCTAGCAACCATCCAGGACACCAAAGCAACCGCACAACAATGCTCGAACAACCACCCAGAACACCATAGCAACAACCTAGCAACCACTAAGATCACCATAGCAACTGCATAGCAATGACTTAGCAACCAGCCAGAAAACCAAAGCAACTGCCTGGCAACGCCCTAGCAACGACCCAGAACACCGTAGCAACTGCCTAGTAACGCCCTAGCAAACACCCAGAACACTATTACAACTAACTAGCAATGCCCTAGCGACGAACCAGAACACCATAGCAACTGCCTGACAATGCCCTTGCAACCACCCAGAACACCATAGCAACTGCTTTGCAACCTCCTAGCAAACATCCAGAACACCGTAGCAACTGCCTAGCAATACCCTAGCAACCACCCAGAACACCATAGCAACAACCTAGCAACCACTAAGATCACCATAGCAACTGCATAGCAATGACTTAGCAACCAGCCAGAAAACCAAAGCAACTGCCTAGTAACGCCCTAGCAAACACCCAGAACACTATTACAACTAACTAGCAATGCCCTAGCGACGAACCAGAACACCATAGCAACTGCCTGACAATGCCCTTGCAACCACCCAGAACACCATAGCAACTGCTTTGCAACCTCCTAGCAAACATCCAGAACACCGTAGCAACTGCCTAGCAATACCCTAGCAACCACCCAGAACACCATAGCAACCACCTAGCAATGTCCTAGCAACCACGCAGAACACCATTGCAACTGCCAAGAAAGGCCCTAGTTACCACCCAGAGCACCATAGCAACTGCCTAGCAATGCCCTAGCAACCACCCAGAATGCCATAGCAACGCCCTAGCAACGTCCTAGACACCACCCAGAACACCATAGCAACTGCCAAGAAATGCCCAAGCAACCACCCACAGCACCATAGCAACCACCTAGCAATGCCCTAGCAACCACCCAGAACACCATAGCAACTGCCAAGATTGGCCCAAGTGACCACCCAGAACAACATATCAACTGGCTAGCAATGCCCTGGCAACCATCCGGAACACCATAGCAACCACCGAGCAACGCCTTAAATATCACCCAGAAAACCATAGCAACTACCTAGCAATGACCTCGCAATTACCCAGAACATCATGGCAACTGCCTAGCAATGTCTTAGCAACCACTAAGAATACCGTAGCAACTGCCTAGCAATTCCCTAGCAACCACCCAGAACACCATAGCGACCGTATAGCCATGCCGTAACAATCACCCAGAACACCATAGCAACTGCCTAGCAACGCCCTAGAAACCACCCAGAACACCATTGCAACCACCTTACAACACCCTAGCAACCACTTAGAACAAAATAGCAACTGCCGAGAAAGGCTTTCACAACCACCAAGAACACCATAGCAACTGCCTAGCAACACCCTAGCAATCACCCAGAACTCTATAGCAACTGCCTTGCAATGACCTAGCAACCACTCAGAACAACCTAGCAACTGCCTTGCAATGACCTAGCAACCACTCAGACCACCATAGCAACTGCCTTTCAATGCCCTAGCAACTAACCAGAATACCATAACAATTGCCTACCAATGCCCCAGCAACCACCCAGAACACTATAGCAACCGCACAGCAACGCCCTAGCAACCACCCAGGATACCATAGCAACTGCATAGCAATGCCCTATTATTCTCCCAGAACGCAATAGCAACTGCCTAACAATGCCCTAGCAATTACCCAGAACAGCATAGCAACCACCCAGAACACCAGAGGAACTGCATAGCAATGCCCTAGCAATCATCCAGAACACCATAACAATTGCCTAACAATGGCCTTGCAACCTCCCACAACACCATAGCAACTGCCTAGCAATCACCCAGAACACCATAGCAACCACCTAGCAATGCCCTAGCAACCACCCAGAACACCATAGCAACCACCTAGCAATGTCCTAGCAACCACGCAGAACATCATTGCAACTGCCAAGAAAGGCCCTAGTTACCACCCAGAGCACCATAGCAACTGCCTAGCAATACCCTAGCAACAACCCAGAACACCATAGCAACCACCTAGCAATGTCCTAGCAACCACGCAGAACACCATTGCAACTGCCAAGAAAGGCCCTAGTTACCACCCAGAGCACCATAGCAACTGCCTAGCAATGACCTAGCAACCAACCAGAACACAATAGCAATCGCATAGCAATGCCTTAGCAACCACCCAAACACAATAGCAACTGCCTAGCAATGCCTTAGTAACCACCCAGAACACCATAGCAACTGCCAAGAAACGCCCAAGCAACCACCCACAGCACCATAGCAACCACCTAGCAATGCCCTAGCAACCACCCAGAACACCATAGCAACTGCCAAGATAGGCCCAAGTGACCACCCAGAACAACATATCAACTGGCTAGCAATGCCCTGGCAACCATCCGGAACACCATAGCAACCACCGAGCAACGCCTTAAATATCACCCAGAAAACCATAGCAACTACCTAGCAATGACCTCGCAATTACCCAGAACACCATAGCAACTGCCTAGCAATGTCTTAGCAACCACTAAGAATACCGTAGCAACTGCCTAGCAATTCCCTAGCAACCACCCAGAGCACCATAGCAACCACCTAGCAATGTCCAAGCAACCACGTAGAACACCATAGCAACTGCCTTTCAATGCCCTAGCAACCAACCAGAATACCATAACAATTGCCTACCAATGCCCAAGCAACCACCCAGAACACTATAGCAACTGCACAGCAATGCTCTAGCAAACACCCAGAACACTATTACAACTAACTAGCAATGCCCTAGCAACGAACCAGAACACCATAGCAACTGCCTGACAATGCCCTTGCAACCACCCAGAACACCATAGCAACGGCTTTGCAACCTCCTAGCAACCATCCAGAACACCGTTGCAACTGCCTAGCAATGCCCTAGCGACCTCCCAGAACACCATAGCAACCACCTAGCAATGTCCTAGCAACCACGCAGAACACCATTGCAACTGCCAAAAAGGCCCTAGTTACCACCCAGAGCACCATAGCAACTGCCTTGCAATGACCTAGCAACCACCTAGAACACCGTGGCAACCACCTAGCAATGCTGTAGCAAACACTTAGAACACCATAGCAACTGTCTAGAATGGCCCTGGCAACCACCCAGAACACCGTAGCAACTGCCTAGCAATGCCCTAGCAACCACCCAGAATGCCATAGCAACGGCCTAGCAACATCCAAGCAACCACCCAGAACACCATAGCAACTGCCTAGCAAAGCACTGGCAACCACTAAGAACACCATAGCAACTGCCTAGCAATGCTCTATTAAGCCCCGTGAGCACCATAACAACCGTCTATCAAAGTCTTAGCAACCGCCCTGAACACCTTAGCAACTGCCTACCAATGCCCTAGCAACCAACCAGAACACAATAGCAATCGCATAGCAATGCCTTAGCAATCACCCAAACACAATAGCAACTGCCTAGCAATGCCTTAGTACCCACCCAGAACACCATAGCAACTGCCAAGAAACGCCCAAGCAACCACCCACAGCACCATAGCAACCACCTAGCCATGCCTTAGCAACCACCCAGAACACCATAGCAACTGCCTAGCAACGCCCTAGAAACCACCCAGAACACCATTGCAACCACCTTACAACACCCTAGCTCCCACTTAGAACACAATAGCAACTGCCTAGAAAGGCTTTCGCAACCACCAAGAACACCATAGCAACTGCCTAGCAATCACCCGAACTCTATAGCAACTGCCTTGCAATGCCTTAGCAACCACTAAAAACACCATAGCAACTGCCTTGCAATGACCTAGCAACCACTCAGAACACCATAGCAACTGCCTTTCAATGCCGTAGCAACTAACCAGAAAACCAAAGCAATCGCATAGCAACGCCCTAGCAACCACCCAGGACACCATAGCAACTGCATAGCAATGCCCTGTTATTCTCCCAGAACGCAATAGCAACTGCCTAACAATGCCCTAGCAATTACCCAGAACAGCATAGCAACTGCCTAGCAATGTCCTAACAACCATCCAGAACTCCGGAGGAACTGCATAGCAATGCCCTAGCAATCATCCAGAACACCATAACAATTGCCTAACAACGGCCTTGCAACCTCCCACAACACCATAGCAACTGCCTAGCAATGTCCTAGCAACCACCCAGAACACCATAGCCACCGCATAGCAATGCCCTAACAATAACCAAGAACACAATAGCAACTGCCGAGCAACGCCCTAGCAACCATCCAGAACACCATAGCAACCACCTAGCAACGTCCTAGCAACCACGCAGAACACCATTGCAACTGCCAAGAAAGGCCCTAGTTACCACCCAGAGCACCATAGCAACTGCCTAGCAATGACCTAGCAACTAACCAGAACACAATAGCAATCGCATAGCAATGCCTTAGCAACCACCCAAACACAATAGCAACTGCCTAGAAAGGATTTTGCAACCACCAAGAACACCATAGCAACTGCCAAGAAACGCCCAAGCAACCACCCACAGCACTATAGCAACCACCTAGCAATGCCCTAGCAACCACCCAGAACACCATAGCAACTGCCAAGATAGGCCCAAGTGACCACCCAGAACAACATATCAACTGGCTAGCAATGCCCTGGCAACCATCCGGAACACCATAGCAACCACCGAGCAACGCCTTAAATATCACCCAGAAAACCATAGCAACTACCTAGCAATGACCTCGCAATTACCCAGAACATCATGGCAACTGCCTAGCAATGTCTTAGCAACCACTAAGAATACCGTAGCAACTGCCTAGCAATTCCCTAGCAACCACCCAGAACACCATAGCGACCGTATAGCCATGCCGTAACAATCACCCAGAACACCATAGCAACTGCCTAGCAACGCCCTAGAAACCACCCAGAACACCATTGCAACCACCTTACAACACCCTAGCAACCACTTAGAACACAATAGCAACTGCCTAGAAAGGCTTTTGCAACCACCAAGAACACCATAGCAACTGCCTAGCAACACCCTAGCAATCACCCAGAACTCTATAGCAACTGCCTTGCAATGCCTTAGCAACCACTCAGAACACCATAGCAACTGCCTTGCAATGACCTAGCAACCACTCAGAACACCATAGCAACTGCCTTTCAATGCCCTAGCAACTAACCAGAATACCATAACAATTGCCTACCAATGCCCAAGCAACCACCCAGAACACATAGCAACCGCACAGCAACGCCCTAGCAACCACCCAGGACACCATAGCAACTGCATAGCAATGCCCTATTATTCTCCCAGAACGCAATAGCAACTGCCTAACAATGCCCTAGCAATTACCCAGAACAGCATAGCAACTGCCTAGCAATGTCCTAACAACCATCCAGAACACCGGAGGAACTGCATAACAATGCCCTAGCAATCATCCAGAACACCATAACAATTGCCTAACAACGGCCTTGCAACCTCCCACAACACCATAGCAACTGCCTAGCAACACCCTAGCAATCACCCAGAACTCTATAGCAACCACCTAGTAATGTCCTAGCAACCACGCAGAACACCATTGCCACTGCCAAGAAAGGCCCTAGTAACCACCCAGAGCACCATAGCAACTGCCTAGCAATACCCTAGCAACAACCCAGAACACCATAGCAACCACCTAGCAATGTCCTAGCAACCACGCAGAACACCATTGCAACTGCCAAGAAAGGCCCTAGTTGCCACACAGAGCACCATAGCAACTGCCTAGCAATGACCTAGCAACTAACCAGAACACAATAGCAATCGCATAGCAATGCCTTAGCAACCACCCAAACACAATAGCAACTGCCTAGCAATGCCTTAGTAACCACCAAGAACACCATAGCAACTGCCAAAAAACGCCCAAGCAACCACCCACAGCACCATAGCAACCACCTAGCAATGCCCTAGCAACCACCCAGAACACCATAGCAACTGCCAAGATAGGCCCAAGTGACCACTCAGAACAACATATCAACTGGCTAGCAATGCCCTGGCAACCATCCGGAACACCATAGCAACCACTGAGCAACGCCTTAAATATCACCCAGAAAACCATAGCAACTACCTAGCAATGACCTCGCAATTACCCAGATCACCATAGCAACTGCCTCGCAATGTCTTAGCAACCACTAAGAATACCGTAGCAACTGCCTAGCAATTCCCTACGACCACCCAGAACACCATAGCAACCACCTAGCAATGTCCTAGCAACCACGCAGAACACCATTGCAACTGCCTTTCAATGCCCTAGCAACCAACCAGAATACCATAACAATTGCCTACCAATGCCCAAGCAACTACCCAGAACACTATAGCAACCGCACAGCAATGCTCTAGCAACCACCCACAGCACCTTAGCAACCACCTAGCCATGCCTTAGCAACCACCCAGAACACCATAGCAACTGCCAAGATAGGCCCTAGCAACCACCCAGAACACCATAGCAACTGCCAAAATTGGCCCAAGTGACCACCCAGAACAACATATCAACTGGCTAGCAATGCCCTGGCAACCATCCGGAACACCATAGCAACCACCGAGCAACGCCTTAAATATCACCCAGAAAACCATAGCAACTACCTAGCAATGACCTCGCAATTACCCAGAACATCATGGCAACTGCCTAGCAATGTCTTAGCAACCACTAAGAATACCGTAGCAACTGCCTAGCAATTCCCTAGCAACCACCCAGAACACCATAGCGACCGTATAGCCATGCCGTAACAATCACCCAGAACACCATTGCAACTGCCTAGCAACGCCCTAGAAACCACCCAGAACACCATTGCAACCACCTTACAACACCCTAGCAACCACTTAGAACACAATAGCAACTGCCTAGAAAGGCTTTCGCAACCACCAAGAACACCATAGCAACTGCCTAGCAACACCCTAGCAATCACCCGAACTCTATAGCAACTGCCTTGCAATGCCTTAGCAACCACTAAAAACACCATAGCAACTGTCTTGCAATGACCTAGCAACCACTCAGAACACCATAGCAACTGCCTTTCAATGCCCTAGCAACTAACCAGAATACCATAACAATTGCCTACCAATGCCCAAGCAACCACCCAGAACACTATAGCAACCGCACAGCAATGCTCTAGCAACCACCCAGAACACCAAAGCAATCGCATAGCAACGCCCTATCAACCACCCAGGACACCATAGCAACTGCATAGCAATGCCCTATTATTCTCCCAGAACGCAAAAGCAACTGCCTAACAATGCCCTAGCAATTACCCAGAACAGCATAGCAACTGCCTAGCAATGTCCTAACAACCATCCAGAACACCGGAGGAACTGCATAGCAATGCCCTTGCAATCATCCAGAACACCATAACAATTGCCTAACAACGGCCTTGCAACCTCCCACAACACCATAGCAACTGCCTAGCAACACCCTAGCAATCACCCAGAACTCTATAGCAACTGCCTTGCAATGCCCTAGCAACCACTCAGAACACCATAGCAACTGCCTTTCAATGCCCTAGCAACTAACCAGAATACCATAACAATTGCCTACCAATGCCCAAGCAACCACCCAGAACACTATAGCAACCGCACAGCAATGCTCTAGCAAACAGCCGGAACAGTATTACAACTAACTAGCAACACCCTAGCAATCACCCAGAACTCTATAGCAACTGCCTTGCAATGCCCTAGCAACCGCCCAGAACACCATAGCAACTGCTTTGCAACCTCCTAGCAACCATCCAGAACACCATAGCAACTGCCTAGCAATACCCTAGCAACAACCGAGAACACCATAGCAACCACCTAGCAATGTCCTAGCAACCACGCAGAACACCATTGCAACTGCCAAGAAAGGCCCTAGTTACCACCCAGAGCACCATAGCAACTGCCTAGCAATGACCTAGCAACCACCTAGAACACCATGACAACCACCTAGCAATGCCGTAGCAAACACTTAGAACACCATAGCAACTGTCTAGAATGGCCCTGGCAACCACCCAGAACACCGTAGCAACTGCCTAGCAATGCCCTAGCAACCACCCAGAATGCCATAGCAACCAACCAGAACACCATAGCAACTGCCTAGCAATGCCCTTGCAACCACTCAGAACACCATAGTCACTGCCTTGGAACGCCCTAGCCACCACCCAGGACACGATAGAAACTGCCTTGCAATGCCCTAGCAACCAACCAGAACACCATAGCAACTGCCTAGCAATGCCCTAGCAACCACTCAGAACACCATAGCAACTGCCTAGAAAGGGTGAAGTGACCAACCAGAGCACCATAGCAACTGGCTATCAATGCCCTAGCAGCCACCGTGAACACCACAGCAACCGTCTAGCAAAGTCCTAGCAACCACCCAGAACACCATAGCAACTGCCTACCAATGCCTTAGCAACCACCCAGAACACAGTAGCAACCACACTGCAATGCTCTAGCAACCAACCAGACCAACATGGCAATCGCATAGCTATGCCCTAGCAACCACCCAGAACACCATACAACCACCTAGCAACGCCCTAGCAACCACTAAGAACTCTTTAGCAACTGCCTAGAAAGGCCGTAGCAACCAACAAGAACACTGAAGTAAAAGGCTAGCAATGACTTAGCAACCACCCAAAAAACCAAAGCAATTGCCTAGCAACATACTAGCAACCGCCCAGAACACCATAGCAACTGCCTAGCAATGCCTTAGCAACGACCCAGAACACCATAGCAACTGCTTAGCAATGTCCTAGCAACCACCCAGAACTTCGTAGCAACTGCCTAGAAAGGCCGTAGCAACCAAAAAACACACCGTAGTAAACGGTTAGCAATGACTTAACAACCACCCAGAAAACTATAGCAACTGCCTAGCAACGCGCGATCATCGACCCAGAACACCATAGCAACTGCCTAGCAATGCCCTAGCAACCATCCAGAACACCATAGCAACTGCATAGCAATGCCCTAGCAACGACCCAGATCACCATAGTAACTGCCTGACAATGACCTTGCAACCACCCAGAACACCATGGTAACTGCCTACCAATGCCCTAGCAACCACCCAGAACGCCACAGCAACTGCCTCACAACATCCTAGCAACCACGCAGAACACCATTGCAACTGCCAAGAAAGGCCCTAGTAACCACCCAGAACACCATAACAACTGACTAGCAATGCCCTAGCAACAACCCAGATCACCATAGCAACTGCGTAGCAATTCCCTAGCAAGGACCCAGAACACCATAGCAACCGCATAGTAATACCCTTGCAACTAATACCCTTGCAACCACCCCGAACACCGTAGCAATTGCCAAGCAACGCCCTAGCAAGCACCCAGAACACCAAAGCAACTGCCTTGCAGGGCCCTAGCAATCACTCAGAATACCATAGCAACTGCTTAGCAGCGCCCTCGCAACCACAGAGAACACCATAGCAACTATGTGGCAATATCCTACCAACTGTCCAGAACACCATAACAACTGCCTGGCAATGCCCTAGCAACCACCGAGAACACCATAGGAACCGCACTGCAATGCCTTAGCAACGATTCAGTACACCATAGCAACTGCCTAGCAATGCACTAGCAACCACCCAGAACACCGTAGCAACCGCATAGCCATGCCCTAGCAGACCCAGAACACGAAAGCTGCTGCCTAGCAACGCAATGGCAACCACCCAGAAAACCATAGCAACTACCTAGCAATGCCCTAGCAACCACCCAGAGCACCATAGCAACCGCCTAGAATAACTTGGCAACCACCCCGAAAACCAAAGCCACTGCTGAGCAACACCCTAGCAACGACCCAGAACACCATTACAACTGCCTAGCAATGCCATAGCAACCACCCAAAACACCATAGCAACTGGCTATCTATGCCTTAGCCACCACCCAGAACACTGTAGCAACTGCCCTGCAACGCCCTAGCAACCACCCAAAACGCCATAGCAACTGCCTAACAACGCCCTAGTAACCACCCAGAACACTATAGCAACTGCCTTGCAATGCCCTGGCAAACAGCCAGAACACCATAGCAACTGCCTAGCAAGGTCCTAGCAACCACTCAGAACACCATAGCAACCACCGAGCAACGGCCTAGCAACCACCCAGAACATCATAGTATCCATCTAGCAATGCTTTAGCAACCGTCCGGAAAACCATAGTAACTGCTTAGCAATGTCCCAGCAACTACCCAGAACACCATAGCAACTGCATAACAATGCCTTAGCAACCACCCAGAACACCAAAAAAACTGCCTAGAAGCATCCTAGCAACCACCCAGAACACCATAGCAACTGCCTCACAGCGCCCTAGCAACCACCCAGAACTGCATAGCAATGCCCTAGCAACCACCCAGAACACCATAGCAACTGCATAGCCATGCCCTAGCAACCACCCAGAAATCCAAAAAAACTGCCCAGAAGCGTCGTAGCAACCACCCAGAACACCATAGCAACTGCCTCACAGCGCCCTAGCAACCACCCAGAACACCATAGCAACCATCTAGCAATACCGTAGCAACTGTCTAGCAATGCCATAGCAACCACCCAGAACACCATATTAACTGCATAGCAATGCACTAGCAACCACCCAGAACACCATAGCAACTGCCTTGCGATGCTCTAGCAACCTCCCAGAACACCAAAGCAGCTGCCTAGCAATGCAATGGCAACCACCAAGAACACCAAAGCAAACATCTAGTAATGCCCTAGCAACCACTCAGAACACCATAGCAACTGCTTCCAATGCCCAAGCAACCACCCAGAACACCATAGCAAGCGCATAGCCATGCCCTGGCAACCACCCAGAACACCGTAGCACTGCCTATCATCACTCTAGCAACTACTCAGAACACCATAGGAACTGCCTACCAATGCTCTTGTAACCACTCAGAATACCATAGCAACTACCTAGCAATGCCCTGGCAACCACCAAGAACACCAAAGCAAACATCTTGCAACGCTCTAGCAACGACTCAGAACACCATAGCAACTGCCGAGGAAGGCCTTCGCCACCTGCCAAAAAACCAAAGCAACACCCTAGCAATGACCCAGAACACAATAGCAACTGCCTAGCACGCCCTAGCAACCACCCAGAACACGATAGCCACTGCCTAGCAACACCCAAATAACCACCCAGAACACCATAGCAGCTGCATAGCAACGCCCAAGCAACAACCCAGAACACCAAAGCAACTGCCTAGCAACGCCCTAGCAACCACTCATAATACCATAGCAACAGCCTATAAAGGCTCTAAGCCACCAAGAACGTGATAGAAACCGCCTAGCAATGACTTAGCAACCACCCATTTATCCAAAGCAACTGCATAGCAACTCCCTAGCAACGAACCAGAACACCATTGCAAGTGCCTAGCAATGCTCTTGCATCCACTCAGAACTCCAAAGCAACTGCCTAGCAACAACCTAGCAACCACCCAGAACATCATAGCAACTGCTTAGCAACGCCCTAGCAACCACCCAGAACACCAAAGCAACTGCCGAGCAACGCCCTAGCAACCACTCATAATACCATAGCAACTGCCTATAAAGGCTCTCAGCCACCAAGAACGTGATAGAAAACGCCTAGCAATGACTTAGCAACCACCCATTTATCCAAAGCAACTGCATAGCAACTCCCTAGCAACGAACCAGAACACCATTGCAAGTGCCTAGCAATGCTCTTGCATCCACTCAGAACTCCAAAGCAACTGCCTAGCAACAACCTAGCAACCACCCAGAACATCATAGCAACTGCTTAGCAACGCCCTAGCAACCACCCAGAACACCAAAGCAACTGCCTTGCAACACCCTAGCAACCACTCATAATACCATAGCAACTGCCTATAAAGGCTCTAGGCCACCAAGAACATTATAGAAACCGCCTAACAATGACTTAGCAACCACCCATTTAACCAAAGTAACTGCATAGCAACTCCCTAGCAACGAACCAGAACACCATAGCAACTGCCTGGCAATGCTCTTGCATCCACTCAGAACTCCAAAGCAACTGCCTAGCAACAACCTAGAACGCCATAGCAACTGCCTAACAACGTCCTAGCAACGCCGTACTAATCACCTAGAATACCATAGCATCTGCCTAGCAATGACTTAGCAACCACCCAGAAAACTAAAGCAATGCCCGAGCAATGCCCGGAACACCATCGCCACTGCCTAGTCACGCCCTAGCAACCACCCAGAACATCATAGTGACTGCCTAGCAATGCCTTAACAACCACCCAGAACACCATAGCAACCGTCTAGCAATGCCCTAGCAACCACCCAGAACACCAAACCAACCACATATCCATGCCCTAGTAAACAACCAGAACACCATAGCAGCTGCCCAGCAGCGCTCCAGCAACCACCCAGAACACCATAGCAACTGCCGAGCAATGCCCGAGCACCCACTGAGAACACCATTGCAACTGCCCAGCAACGCCCCATGAACCGCCAAGAACGCCATGGAAACCATATAGCAACTGCGGAGCAATGCCCTAGCAAATTCCAAAGACTCCGTAGCAACCGCTTAGCAATGCCCTTGCAACCACCCAGAACACCATAGCAACCGCATTGCCATGCCCTAGCAACCACCCAGAGCACCATACAAGTGCCTAGTAACGCCCTAGCAACCACCCAGAACACTATTACAACTGCACAGCAACCTCTCGGAACACTAGAGCAACTGACTAGGAAGGCTCTAGTAACCACCAAGAACACCATACTGACGGCCTTGCAATGACTCAGCAACCACCCATAAAACCAAAGCAACTGCCTAGCACCTCCCTAGCAACCACTCAGAACACCAAAGCAACTGTCTTGCAACGCCCTAGCAACCACCTTGAGCGTCATTGCAACCGCCCAGCAGCGTCCTAGCAAACACCCAGAACACCATAACAACTTCCTAGCAACGCCCTAGCAACTGCCCAGAACACCATAGCAACTGCCTGGCAACGCCTTAGCAACCACCTAGAACGCCATAGCAACTGCCTAGCAACGCCCTAGCAACCACCCAGAACACCATAGCAACCATCTCGCAATGCCCTTGCAGCCACCCAGAACACCATAGTAACTACCTAGAAATGCACTTGCAACCACTCAGAACACCATAGCACTTGCCTAGAAAGCTCTAGTAACTACCCAGAACACCATAGCAACCACCTAGCAACCACTCAGAACACCATAGAAACTGCCAAGAAAGGCCTTAGCAACCACTCAGAACACCATAGCACTTGCCTAGAAAGCCCTAGTAACCACCCAGAAAACCAAAGCAACCACCTAGTAACCCCTCAGAACGTAGAACACCATAGCAACTGCCCAGCAACACCCTTGCAACCACCCAGGACACCATAGCAACCATATAGTTACAGCCTAGCAACTGACTAGGACACCATAGCAACTGCCTAACAATGCCCTAGCAACTGCCAAGAACACCATAGCAACCGTTTAGCAATGATTAGCAACCGCCCATTAAAGTAAAGCAACTGCCTAGCAGCACCCTAGCAAACACCCAGAACACCATATCAACCGTCTTGCAATGCGCTAGCAACCGCCCAGAACTCCATAGCAACTGCCTAGTTATGACCTAGCAACCACCCAGAACAGCATGGTAACCACATAGCAATGCCCTAGCAACCACCCAGAACACCGTAGCATCCGCATAGCAATGCCCTAGCAACCACCTAAAACACCATAGCAACAGCCTAGCTATGACCTAGCAACCACCCAGAACAGCATGGTAACCACATAGCAATGCCCTAGCAACCACCTAGAGCGCCATAGCAAATGGCTTGCAGCGATCTAGCAACCGCCCAGAACACCGTAGCAACTGCCTAGCAATGCCCTAGCAACCACCCAGAACACCAAACCAACCACATATCCATGCCCTAGTAAACAACCAGAACACCATAGCAGCTGCCCAGCAGCGCTCCAGCAACCACCCAGAACACCATAGCAACTGCCGAGCAACGCCCAGGACCCACTGAGAACACCATTGCAACTGCCCAGCAACGCCCCATGAACCGCCAAGAACGCCATGGAAACCATATAGCAACTGCCGAGCAATGCCCTTGCAAATTCCAAAGACTCCGTAGCAACCGCTTAGCAATGCCCTTGCAACAACCCAGAACACCATAGCAACCGCATTGCCATGCCCTAGCAACCACCCAGAGCACCATACCAACTGCTTAGTAACGCCCTAGCAACCACCCAGAACACTATTACAACTGCCCAGCAACCTCTCAGAACACTATAGCAACTGACTAGGAAGGCTCTAGTCACCACCAAGAATACCATACCGACGGCCTTGCAATGACTCAGCAACCACCCATAAAACCAAAGCAACTGCCTAGCAACTCCCTAGCAACCACTCAGAACACCAAAGCAACTGTCTTGCAACGCCCTAGCAACCACCTTGAGCGTCATTGCAACCGCCCAGCAGCATCCTAGCAAACACCCAGAACACCATAGCAACTTCCTAGCAACGCCTTAGCAACCACTCATAACACTATTGCAACTGCCTAGCAATGCCCTAGCAACCGCCCAGAACACCATAGCAACTGCCTGGCAACGCCTTAGCAACCACCTAGAACGCCATAGCAACTGCCGAGCAACGCCCTAGCAACCACCCAGAACAGCATAGCAACCATCTCGCAATGCCCTTGCAGCCACCCAGAACACCATAGTAACTACCTAGAAATGCACTTGCAACCACTCAGAACACCATAGCACTTGCCTAGAAAGCTCTAGTAACTACCCAGAACACCATAGCAACCAAATAGCAACCACTCAGAACACCATCGAAACTGCCAAGAAAGGCCTTAGCAACCACTCAGAACACCATAGCACTTGCCTAGAAAGCCCTAGTAACCTCCCAGAAAACCATAGCAACCACCTTGTAACCACTCAGAACGTAGAACACCATAGCAACTGCCCAGCAAAACCCAAGCAACCACCCAGGACACCATAGCATCCATATAGTTACAGCCTAGCAACTGACTAGGACACCATAGCAACTGCCTAACAATGCCCTAGCAACTGCCAAGAACACCATAGCAACCGTCTAGCAATGATTAGCAACTGCCCATTAAACTAAAGCAACTGCCTAGCAGTGCCCTAGCAAACACCCAGAACACCATATCAACCGTCTAGCAATGCGATAGCAACCGCCCAGAACTCCATAGCAACTGCCTAGTTATGACCTAGCAACCACCCAGAACAGCATGGTAACCACATAGCAATGCCCTAGCAACCACCCAGAACACCGTAGCATCCGCCTAGCAATGCCCTAGCAACCACCTAAAACACCATAGCAACCGCATAGCAATGCCTTAGCAACCACCCAGAACACCATAGCAACAGCCTAGCAATGCCCTAACAACCACCCAGAACACCATAGTAACAGCTTAGCAATGCCCTAGCCACCACTCAGAACACCATAGCAACTGCCTAACAATGCCCTTGAAACAACCCAGAACACCATAGCAACAGCCTAGCAACGTCCTCGCAACCACCCAGAACACCATCGCAACTGCCTTGCAACGCCCTAGCAACCACATACAGCGCCAGAGCAACTGCCTAGCAGCATCCTAGCAACCACCCAGAACGCCATAATAACTGCCTAGCAACATCCTTGCAACCACTCAGAACTCCATACAAACTGCCTTGCAAAACACTAGCAACCTCTCAGAACACCATAGCAACTGCTTCGCAATGCCCTAGCAACCGCCAAGAACTCCATAGCAACTGCCTAGTAATACCTTAGCAACCACCCAAAACACCATGGTAACCACATAGCAATGCCCTAGCAACCACTCAGAACACCATAGCAACCGCTTAGAAATTCCTTAGCAACCACCCAGAACACCATAGCAACTGCTTTGCAAAACCCTAGCAACCTCTCAGAACACCATAACATCTGCTTCGCAATGCCCAAGCAACCACCCAGATCACCATAGCACTGCCTATCAATACTCTAGCAACTTCCCAGAACATCATAGCGACTGCCTTGCAGCGCCCTAGTAACCACCCAGAATACCATAGCAACTACCTAGCAATGCCTTGGCAACCACTAAGAACACCATAGCAACCATCTTGCAACACCCTAGCAACCACTCAGAATACCATAGCAACTGCTAGAAAGGCCTAAGCAACCACCCAAAAAACCAAAGCAACATCCTAGCAATGACCCAGAACACCATAGCAACTGCTTAGTACGCCGTAGCAACCACACAGAACACCATAGCCACTACCTAGCAACACCCAAGCAATCACCCAGAACACCATAGCAACCGTCTAGCAATGCCCTAGCAACTGCCCAGAACACCATATCAACTGCCTAGTAATGCCCTAGCGACCACCCAGAACACCTTACCAACCACGTATCCATGCCCTAGCAACAACTTGGAACACCAAAGCAACTGCCTAGCAACACCCTAGCAACCACCCAGAACACCATAGCAACCGACCAGAACACCATAGCAACTGCCTAACAATGCCTTATCAACCACCCAGAAAACCATTGCATCTGCCTTGAAACGCCCTAGCAACCACCTTGAATGCCATGGTGACTGCCTAGCAACATCCTAGCAACCACCCAGAACACCATAAAAACTGCCTAGCAATGCCCTAGCAACCACTCAGAACACCATATCAACCATCAAGCAATGCCCTATTAACTGCCCAGAACTCCATAGCAACTGCCTAGCGAAACCCTAGCAACCACCCAGAACACCATAGCAAATGCCTATCAACACATTTGCAACCACTCAGAACGCCATAGCATCTGCCTACTTACGCCCTAGCAACCACCTAGAACACCATAGCACTATAGGAACTGCCTTGCAGCGCTCTAGTAACCAACTAGTCTACTATAGCCACTACCTAGTAATGCCCTGGCAACCATCAAGAACACCATAGCAACTGCCTAGAAAGGCCTTAGTAACCACCCAAAAAACCAATGCAACACCATAGCGATGACCCAGAACACCATAGCCACTGCCTAGCAACATCCAAGCCACCACCCAGAACACCATAGCAACCGTCTAGCAATGCCCTAGCAACTGCCAGAACACCATATCAACTGCCTAGCAATGCCCTAGTTACCACCTTGAACACTTTACCAACCACATATCCATGCCCAAGCAACCACCTACAACACCATAGCAACTGCCTAGCAGCGACCCAGCAACCACCCAGAATACGATGGCAACTGCCGATTAACACTCTAGCAACCAGAACACTATAGCAACACCCTAGCAACCGACCAGAATACATTAGCAACTGCCAAGAACACCATAGCAACCGCATAGCAATGCCCTAGTAACATCCCAGGACACCATAGCAACCGCATAGCAATGCCCTAGTAACCACCCAGGACACCATAGCAACCACATTGCCATGCCCTAGCAACCACCCAGAACACCATAGAAACTGCCCTGAAACGCCCTAGCAACCTCACAGAACACCATGGCAACTGCCTAGCACTGCCCTAGCTACCACCCCGAATACCAAAGGAACTACCTAGCAACGCCATGGCAACCAACAAGAACACCATAGCAACTGCCTAGCAAGGCCCTAGCAACCGCCCAGAACACCATAGCAACTGCCTAGCAATGCCCTAGAAACTGCCCAGAAAACCATAGCAACTGCCTAGCAACGCCTTAGCAACCACCCAGAACGCCATAGCAACTGCCTGGCAACATCTTTGCAACCACCCAGAACACCATCGCAACTGCCTTGCAATGCCCTAGCAACCACCTAGAGCACCATAGCAACTGCCTAGCAGCGCCCTTGAACCATCCAGAAAACCATAGCAACTGCCTCCCAATGCCCTTGCAACCACCTAGAGCGCCATAGCAACTGCCTAGCAGCGTCCTAGCAACCACCCAGAACGCAATAGTAACTGCCTCGCAACGCCCTAGCAACCACTCAGGACACCATACAAACTGCCTAGCAATGGCATAGCAAATACCAAGAACATATAACAACTGCTTAACAATACTCTAGCAACCACCCAGAACATCATGGCAACCGCATTGCCATGCCCAAGCAACCACACAGAACACAGAATCAACTGCCTTGCAGTGCCCCAACAACTACCCTGAACACCAAAGCAACTGCCTAGCAACATCTTTGCAACCACCCAGAACACCATAGCAACTGCCTAGCAATGCCCTAGCAACCACTCAGAACACCATAGCAACTGCCTTGCAATGCCCTAGCAACCACCTAGAGCACCATAGCAACTGCCTAGCAGCGCCCTTGCAACCACCCAGAACACCATAGCAACTGCCTAGCAATGCCCTTGCAACCACCTAGAGCGCCATAGCAACTGCCGTGCAGTGTCCTAGCAACCACCCAGAACGCAATAGTAACTGCCTCGCAACGCCCTAGCAACCACTCAGAACACCATACAAACTGCCTAGCAATGGCATAGCAACTACCCAGAACATCATGGCAACCGCATTGCCATGCCCAAGGAACCACCCAGAACACAGAATCAACTGCCTTGCAGTTCCCCAACAACCACCCTGAACACCAAAGCAACTGCCTAGCAACCCCTTAGCTACCACCCCGAACACCATAGTAAGTACCTAGCAATGCCATGGCAACCACCCAGAACACCTTAGCAACTGCCTAGAAACCACTCTGAACACCATAACAACCATCTAGAAAGGCCCTAGCAACCACTAAGAACACCATAGCAACCGCCTAGCAACGCCCGAGCAACCACTCAGAACACCATAGCAACTGCCTAGCATCGTTCTAGCAACCACCCAGAACACCATAGCAACTGCCTAGCAACGCCCTAGCAACCACTCAGAACACCATAGCAATTGCCTTGCAACGCCCTAGCAACCACTCAAAATACTATAGCAACTGCCTATAAAGGCCCTAGGCCTCCAAGAACTCCATAGCAACTGCCTATCAATGACTTAGCAACCACCCATGAAACCAAAGCAACTGCATAGCAACTCCCTAGCAATGACCCAGAACACCATAGCAACTGCCTAGCAATGCCCTTACAACCACCCAGAACACCATCATAACTACCTTCCAACACCCTAGCGACCACCTAGAACGCCGTAGCAACTGCCTAGCAACCTCCTAGCAACCACCCAGAACACCATAGCAACTGCCTAGCAATGACTTAGCAACCACTCAGAACACCATAGCAAGTGCCTAACAATGCCCTATCAGAACACCATAGCAACTGCCTAGCATAGTCCTAGCAACCACCCCGAACACCATATCAACTGCCCAGCAACGCCCTCGCAACCACCCAGAACACCATAGCAATTGTCTTCTAACGCCAGAGCAACCATCTAGAACGCCATAGCAACTGCCTAGCAACGTCCTACCCACCACCTAGAACACCATAGCAACTGCCTAGCAATGCTCTAGCAACCACCCAGAACACCATCGCAACTGCCTTGCATTGACTTAGTAACCACCTATATAACCCAGGCTAGTGCCTAGCAACTCTCTAGCAACGACCCAGAACACCATAGCAACTGCCTAACGATGCCCTATCAGAACACCGCAGCAACTGCCTAGCATCGTCCTAGCAACCACCCTGAACACCATAGCAATTGCCTTGCAACGCCCTAGCAACCACTCAAAATACCATAGCAACTGCCTATAAAGGCCCTAGGCCTCCAAGAACTCCATAGCAACTGCCTATCACTGACTGAGCAACCACCCATAAAACCAAAGCAACTGCATAGCAACTCCCTAGCAATAACCCAGAAAACCATAGCCACTGCCAGGAATGGCCCTAGTAACCACCCAGAACACCATTGCAACTGCCTAGCAACGCCCTCGCAACCTCCCAGAACACCATAACAACTGCCTAGCATTGCCCTAGCAAACACCTATAGCGCCAAAGCAACTGCCTTGCAGCATTTTAGCAAGCACCCAGAACACCATAGCAACTGCCTTTCAATGCCCTAGCTACCACTCATAACACTATAGCAACTGCTTAGCAATGCCCTAGCAACCGCCTAGATCATCATTGCAACTTCCGTGCAATGCCCTAGCAACCACCCAGAACACATAGCAACCGCTTGACAATGCCCAAGCAACTACCCAGGACATCATAGTAATTGCATTGCCATGCCCTTACAACCACCCAGAACACCGTAGTAACTGCCTAGCAACGCCCTAGCAACCACCCAGAACACCATAGCAACTGCCTAGCAACGCCCTAGCTACCACCCCGATCCCCCGATCATAGAAACTACCCATTAATGTCATGGCAACCACCCAGAACACCATAGCAACCACCTAGCAATGCCCTAGCAACCTCTCAGAACACCATAGCAACTGTCTATATAGGCCCTAGCAACCATCAAGTACACCATAGTAACTGCCTAGCAATGACTTACCAACCACCCATATAACCAAAGCAAGTGTCTCACAACTCCCTAGCAATGTCCCAGAACAGCATAGCAACTGCCTAACAACGCCCTAGCAACCACTTCGAACACCATAGCAACTGCCTTACAATGCCCTAGCAACCACCCAGAACACCATAGCAACTGCCTAGCAACGCCCTAGCAACCACCTAGAACACCATAGCAACTGCCTAGTAACGCCTTAGCAACCGCCCAGAACACCATAGCAACTGCCTAGCAATGCCCTAGCAACCACCAAGAGCGCCATAGCAAATGGCTTGCAGCGATCTAGCAACCGCCCAGAACACCGTAGCAACTGCCTAGCAATGCCCTAGCAACCACCCAGAACACCAAACCAACCACACATCCATGCCCTAGGAAACAACCAGAACACCCTAGCAGCTGCCCAGGAGCGCTCCAGCCACCACCCAGAACACCATAGCAACTGCCGACCAACGCCCGAGCACCCACTGAGAACACCATTGCAACTGCCCAGCAACGCCCCATGAACCGCCAAGAACGCCATGGAAACCGTATAGCAACTGCCGAGCAATGCCCTAGCAAATTCCAAAGACTCCGTAGCAACCGCTTAGCAATGCCCTTGCAACCACCCAGAACACCATAGCAACCGCATTGCCATGCCCTAGCAACCACCCAGAGCACCATACCAACTGCCTAGTAACGCCCTAGCAACCACCCAGATCACTATTACAACTGCCCAGCAACCTCTCAGAACACTATAGCAACTGACTAGGAAGGCTCTAGTAACCACCAAGAACACCATACCGACGGCCTTGCAATGACTCAGCAACCACCCATAAAACCAAAGCAACTGCCTAGCAACTCCCTAGCAACCACTCAGAACACCAAAGCAACTGTCTTGCAACGCCCTAGCAACCACCTTGAGCGTCATTGCAACCGCCCAGCAGCGTCCTAGCAAACACCGAGAACACCATAGCAACTTCCTAGCAACGCCCTAGCAACCACTCATAACACGATTGCAACTGCCTAGCAATGCCCTAGCAACCGCCCAGAACACCATAGCAACTGCCTGGCAACGCCTTAGCAACCACCTAGAACGCCATAGCAACTGCCTAGCAACGCCCTAGCAACCACCCAGAACAGCATAGCAACCATCTCGCAATGCCCTTGCAGCCACCCAGAACACCATAGTAACTACCTAGAAATGCACTTGCAACCACTCAGAACACCATAGCACTTGCATAGAAAGCTCTAGTAACTACCTAGAACACCATAGCAACCAACTAGCAACCACTCAGAACACCATAGAAACTTCCAAGAAAGGCCTGAGCAACCACTCAGAACACCATAGCACTTGCCTAGAAAGCCCTAATAACCGCACAGAAAACCATAGCAACCACCTTGTAACCACTCAGAACGTAGAACACCATAGCAACTGCCCAGCAACACCCTAGCAACCACCCAAGACACCATAGCAACCATATAGTTACAGCCTAGCAACTGACTAGGACACCATAGCAACTGCCTAACAATGCCCTAGCAACTGCCAAGAACACCATAGCAACCGTCTAGCAATGATTAGCAACCGCCCATTAAACTAAAGCAACTGCCTAGCAGTGCCCTAGCAAACACCCAGAACACCATATCAACCGTCTAGCAATGCGCTAGCAACCGCCCAGAACTCCATAGCAACTGCCTAGTTATGACCGAGCAACCACCCAGAACAGCATGGTAACCACATAGCAATGCCCTAGCAACCACCCGGACACCGTAGCATCCCCATAGCAATGCCCTAGCAACCACCTAAAACACCATAGCAACCGCATAGCAATGCCTTAGCAACCACCCAGAACACCATAGCAACAGCCTAGCAATGCCCTAACAACCACCCAGAACACCATAGCAACAGCTTAGCAAATACCCTAGCCACCACTAAGAACACCATAGCAACTGCCTAACAATGCCCTTGAAACAACCCAGAACACCATAGCAACAGCCTAGCAACGTCCTCGCAACCACCCAGAACACCATCGCAACTGCCTTGCAACGCCCTAGCAACCACATACAGCGCCATAGCAACTGCCTAGCAGCATCCTAGCAACCACCCAGAACGCCATAATAACTGCCTAGCAACATCCTTGCAACCACTCAGAACTCCATACAAACTGCCTTGCAAAACACTAGCAACCTCTCAGAACACCAGAGCAACTGCTTCGCAATGCCCTAGCAACCGCCAAGAACTCCATAGCAACTGCCTAGTCATACCTTAGCAACCACCCAAAACACCATGGTAACCACATAGCAATGCCCTAGCAACCACTCAGAACACCATAGCAACCGCATAGAAATTCCTTAGCAACCACCCAGAACACCATAGCAACTGCCTTGCAAAACCCTAGCAACCTCTCAGAACACCATAACAACTGCTTCGCAATGCCCTAGCAACCACCCAGATCACCATAGCACTGCCTATCATTACTTTAGCAACTTCCCAGAACATCATAGCGACTGCCTTGCAGCGCCCTAGTAACCACCCAGAATACCATAGCAACAACCTAGCAATGCCTTGGCAACCATCTTGCAACACCCTAGCAACCACTCAGAATACCATATCAACTGCTAGAAAGGCCTAAGCAACCACCCAAAAAACCAAAGCAACATCCTAGCAATGACCCAGAACACCATAGCAACTGCTTAGTATGCCGTAGCAACCACACAGAACACCATAGCCACTACCTAGCAACACCCAAGCAATCATCCAGAACACCATACCAACCATCTAGCAATTCCGTAGCAACTGCCCAGAACACCATATCAACTGCCTAGTAATGCCCTAGCAACCACCCAGAACACCTTACCAACCACGTATCCATGCCCTAGCAACAACTTGGAACACCATAGCAACTGCCTAGCAACACCCTAGCAACCACCCAGAACGCCATAGCAACCAAATAGTAACACTCTAGCAACCAACCAGAACACCATAGCAACTGCCTAACAATGCCCTATCAACCACCCAGAACATCATGGCAACCGCATTGCCATGCCCAAGCAACCACCCAGAACACAGAATCAACTGCCTTGCAGTGCCCCAGCAACCACCCTGAACACCAAAGCAACTGCCTAGCAACCCCTTAGCTACCACCCCGAACACCATAGTAAGTACCTAGCAATGCCATGGCAACCACCCAGAACACCTAAGCAACTGCCTAGAAACCACTCTGAACACCATAACAACCATCTAGAAGGGCCCTAGCAACCACCAAGAACACCATAGCAACCGCCTAGCAACGCCCGAGCAACCACCCAGAACACCATAGCAACTGCCTAGCAATGCCCTTACAACCACCCAGAACACCATCATAACTACCTTCCAACACCCTAGCGACCACCTAGAACGCCGTAGCAACTGCCTAGCAACCTCCTAGCAACCACGCAGAACACCATAGCAACTGCCTAGCAATGACTTAGCAACCACTCAGAACACCATAGCAAGTGCCTAACAATGCCCTATCAGAACACCATAGCAACTGCCTAGCATAGTCCTAGCAACCACCCAGAACACCATATCAACTGCCCAGCAACGCCCTCGCAACCACCCAGAACACCATAGCAATTGTCTTCGAACGCCCAAGCAACCATCTAGAACGCCATAGCAACTGCCTAGCAACGTCCTACCCACCACCTAGAACACCATAGCAACTGCCTAGCAATGCTCTAGCAACCACCCAGAACACCATCGCAACTGCCTTGCATTGACTTAGTAACCACCCATATAACCCAGGCTAGTGCCTAGCAACTCTCTAGCAACGACCCAGAACACCATAGCAACTGCCTAACGATGCCCTATCAGAACACCGCAGCAACTGCCTAGCATCGTCCTAGCAACCACCCTGAACACCATAGCAATTGCCTTGCAACGCCCTAGCAACCACTCAAAATACCATAGCAACTGCCTATAAAGGCCCTAGGCCTCCAAGAACTCCATAGCAACTGCCTATCACTGACTGAGCAACCACCCATAAAACCAAAGCAACTGCATAGCAACTCCCTAGCAATAACCCAGAAAACCATAGCCACTGCCAGGAATGGCCCTAGAAACCACCCAGAACACCATTGCAACTGCCTAGCAACGCCCTCGCAACCTCCCAGAACACCATAACAACTGCCTAGCATTGCCCTAGCAAACACCTATAGCGCCAAAGCAACTGCCTTGCAGCATTTTAGCAAGCACCCAGAACACCATAGCAACTGCCTTTCAATGCCCTAGCTACCACTCATAACACTATAGCAACTGCTTAGCAATGCCCTAGCAACCGCCTAGATCATCATTGCAACTTCCGTGCAATGCCCTAGCAACCACCCAGAACACATAGCAACCGCTTGACAATGCCCAAGCAACTACCCAGGACATCATAGTAATTGCATTGCCATGCCCTTACAACCACCCAGAACACCGTAGTAACTGCCTAGCAACGCCCTAGCAACCACCCAGAACACCATAGCAACTGCCTAGCAACGCGCTAGCTACCACCCCGATCCCCCGATCATAGAAACTACCTATTAATGTCATGGCAACCACCCAGAACACCATAGCAACGCCCTAGCAACCTCTCAGAACACCATATCAACTGTCTATATAGGCCCTAGCAACCATCAAGTACACCATAGTAACTGCCTAGCAATGACTTACCAACCACCCATATAATCAAAGCAAGTGTCTCCCAACTCCCTAGCAATGTCCCAGAACAGCATAGCAACTGCCTAACAACGCCCTAGCAACCACTTCGAACACCATAGCAACTGCCTTACAATGCCCTAGCAACCACCCAGAACACCATAGCGACTGCCTAGCAACGCCCTAGCAACCACCTAGAACACCATAGCAACTGCCTAGTAACGCCCTAGCAACCACCCAGAACACCATAGCAACTGCCTTGCAACACCCTAGCAACCACTCATATCACCATAGCAACTGCCTAGCAACGCCTTAGCAACCGCCCAGAACACCATAGCAACTGCCTAGCAATGCCCTAGCAACCACCTAGAGCGCCATAGCAAATGGCTTGCAGCGATCTAGCAACCGCCCAGAACACCGTAGCAACTGCCTAGCAATGCCCTAGCAACCACCCAGAACACCAAACCAACCACATATCCATGCCCTAGTAAACAACCAGAACACCATAGCAGCTGCCCAGCAGCGCTCCAGCAACCACCCAGAACACCATAGCAACTGCCGACCAACGCCCGAGCACCCACTGAGAACACCATTGCAACTGCCCAGCAACGCCCCATGAACCGCCAAGAACGCCATGGAAACCATATAGCAACTGCCGAGCAATGCCCTAGCAAATTCCAAAGACTCCGTAGCAACCGCTTAGCAATGCCCTTGCAACCACCCAGAACACCATAGCAACCGCATTGCCATGCCCTAGCAACCACCCAGAGCACCATACCAACTGCCTAGTAACGCCCTAGCAACCACCCAGAACACTATTACAACTGCCCAGCAACCTCTCAGAACACTATAGCAACTGACTAGGAAGGATCTAGTAACCACCAAGAACACCATACCGACGGCCTTGCAATGACTCAGCAACCACCCATAAAACCAAAGCAACTGCCTAGCTACTCCCTAGCAACCACTCAGAACACCAAAGCAACTGTCTTGCAACGCCCTAGCAACCACCTTGAGCGTCATTGCAACCGCCCAGCAGCGTCCTAGCAAACACCGAGAACACCATAGCAACTTCCTAGCAACGCCCTAGCAACCACTCATAACACTATTGCAACTGCCTAGCAATGCCCTAGCAACCGCCCAGAACACCATAGCAACTGCCTGGCAACGCCTTAGCAACCACCTAGAACGCCATAGCAACTGCCGAGCAACGCCCTAGCAACCACCCAGAACAGCATAGCAACCATCTCGCAATGCCCTTGCAGCCACCCAGAACACCATAGTAACTACCCAGAAATGCACTTGCAACCACTCAGAACACCATAGCACTTGCCTAGAAAGCTCTAGTAACTACCTAGAACACCATAGCAACCAACTAGCAACCACTCAGAACACCATAGAAACTGCCAAGAAAGGCCTTAGCAACCACTCAGAACACCATAGCACTTGCCTAGAAAGCCCTTATAACCGCCCAGAAAACCATAGCAACCACCTTGTAACCACTCAGAACGTAGAACACCATAGCAACTGCCCAGCAACACCCTAGCAACCACCCAGGACACCATAGCAACCATATAGTTCCAGCCTAGCAACTGACTAGGACACCATAGCAACTGCCTAACAATGCCCTAGCAACTGCCAAGAACACCATAGCAACCGTCTAGCAATGATTAGCAACCGCCCATTAAACTAAAGCAACTGCCTAGCAGTGCCCGAGCAAACACCCAGAACACCATATCAACCGTCTAGCAATGCGCTAGCAACCGCCCAGAACTCCATAGCAACTGCCTAGTTATGACCGAGCAACCACGCAGAACAGCATGGTAACCACATAGCAATGCCCTAGCAACCACCCGGACACCGTAGCATCCGCATAGCAATGCCCTAGCAACCACCTAAAACACCATAGCAACCGCATAGCAATGCCTTAGCAACCACCCAGAACACCATAGCAACAGCCTAGCAATGCCCTAACAACCACCCAGAACACCATAGCAACAGCTTAGCAAATACCCTAGCCACCACTAAGAACACCATAGCAACTGCCTAACAATGCCCTTGAAACAACCCAGAACACCATAGCAACAGCCTAGCAACGTCCTCGCAACCACCCAGAACACCATCGCAACTGCCTTGCAACGCCCTAGCAACCACATACAGTGCCATAGCAACTGCCTAGCAGCATCCTAGCAACCCCCCAGAACGCCATAATAACTGCCTAGCAACATCCTTGCAACCACTCAGAACTCCATACAAACTGCCTTGCAAAACACTAGCAACCTCTCAGAACACCAGAGCAACTGCTTCGCAATGCCCTAGCAACCGCCAAGAACTCCATAGCAACTGCCTAGTAATACCTTAGCAACCACCCAAAACACCATGGTAACCACATAGCAATGCCCTAGCAACCACTCAGAACACCATAGCAACCGCATAGAAATTCCTTAGCAACCACCCAGAACACCATAGCAACTGCCTTGCAAAACCCTAGCAACCTCTCAGAACACCATAACAACTGCTTCGCAATGCCCTAGCAACCACCCAGATCACCATAGCACTGCCTATCAATACTCTAGCAACTTCCCAGAACATCATAGCGACTGCCTTGCAGCGCCCTAGTAACCACCCAGAATACCATAGCAACTACCTAGCAATGCCTTGGCAACCATCTTGCAACACCCTAGCAACCACTCAGAATACCATATCAACTGCTAGAAAGGCCTAAGCAACCACCCAAAAAACCAAAGCAACATCCTAGCAATGACCCAGAACACCATAGCAACTACTTAGTACGCCGTAGCAACCACACAGAACACCATAGCCACTACCTAGCAACACCCAAGCAATCACCCAGAACACCATACCAACCATCTAGCAATTCCGTAGCAACTGCCCAGAACACCATATCAACTGCCTAGTAATGCCCTAGCAACCACTCAGAACACCTTACCAACCACGTATCCATGCCCTAGCAACAACTTGGAACACCATAGCAACTGCCTAGCAACACCCTAGCAACCACCCAGAACACCATAGAAACCAAATAGTAACACTCTAGCAACCGACCAGAACACCATAGCAACTGCCTAACAATGCCCTATCAACCACCCAGAACATCATGGCAACCGCATTGCCATGCCCAAGCAACCACCCAGAACACAGAATCAACTGCCTTGCAGTGCCCCAACAACCACCCTGAACACCAAAGCAACTGCCTAGCAACCCCTTAGCTACCACCCCGAACACCATAGTAAGTACCTAGCAATGCCATGGCAACCATCCAGAACACCTTAGCAACTGCCTAGAAACCACTCTGAACACCATAACAACCATCTAGAAAGGCCCTAGCAACCACCAAGAACACCATAGCAACCGCCTAGCAACGCCCGAGCAACCACCCAGAACACCATAGCAACTGCCTAGCAACGCCCTAGCAACCACCCAGAACACCATAGCAATTGCCTTGCAACGCCCTAGCAACCACTCAAAATACCATAGCAACTGCCTATAAAGGCCCTAGGCCTCCAAGAACTCCATAGCAACTGCCTTTCAATGACTTAGCAACCACCCATTAAACCAAAGCAACTGCATAGCAACTCCCTAGCAATGACCCAGAACACCATAGCAACTGCCTAGCAATGCCCTTACAACCACCCAGAACACCATAACAACTACCTTCCAACACCCTAGTGACCACCTAGAACGCCGTAGCAACTGCCTAGCAACCTCCTAGCAACCACCCAGAACACCATAGCAACTGCCTAGCAATGACTTAGCAACCACTCAGAACACCATAGCAAGTGCCTAACAATGCCCTATCAGAACTACATAGCAACTGCCTAGCATCGTCCTAGCAACCACCCAGAACACCATATCAACTGCCCAGCAACGCCCTTACAACCACCCAGAACACCATAGCAATTGTCTTGTAACGCCCAAGCAAACATCTAGAACGCCATAGCAACTGCCTAGCAACGTCCTAGCCACCACCTAGAACACCATAGCAACTGCCTAGCAATGCTCTAGCAACCACCCAGAACACCATCGCAACTGCCTTGCATTGACTTAGTAACCACCCATATAACCCAGGCTACTGCCTAGCAACTCTCTAGCAACGACCCAGAACACCATAGCAACTGCCTAACGATGCCCTATCAGAACACCGCAGCAACTGCCTTGCATCGTCCTCGCAACCACCCTGAACACCATAGCAATTGCCTTGCAACGCCCTAGCAACCACTCAAAATACCATAGCAACTGCCTATAAAGGCCCTAGGCCTCCAAGAACTCCATAGCAACTGCCTATCAATGACTTAGCAACCACCCATAAAACCAAAGCAACTGCATAGCAACTCCCTAGCAATGACCCAGAAAACCATAGCCACTGCAAGGAAAGGCCCTAGTAACCACCCAGAACACCATTGCAACTGCCTTGCAACGCCCTCGCAACCTCCCAGAACACCATAACAACTGCCTAGCAATGCCCTAGCAAACACCTATAGCGCCAAAGCAACTGCCTTGCAGCATTTTAGCAAGCACCCAGAACACCATAGCAACTGCCTTTCAATGCCCTAGCAACCACTCATAACACTATAGCAACTGCTCAGCAATGCCCTATCAACCGCCTAGATCATCATTGCAACTTCCGTGCAATGCCCTAGCAACCACCCAGAACACATAGCAACCGCTTAACAATGCCCAAGCAACTAGCCAGGACATCATAGTAATTGCATTGCCATGCCCTTACAACCACCCAGAACACCGTAGTAACTGCCTAGCAACGCCCTAGCAACCACCCACAACACCATAGCAACTGCCGAGCAACGCCCTAGCTACCACCCCGATCCCCCGATCATAGAAACTACCTATTAATGTCATGGCAACCACCCAGAACACCATAGCAACCACCTAGCAACGCCCTAGCAACCTCTCAGAACACTATAGCAACTGTCTATATAGGCCCTAGCAACCATCAAGTACACCCTAGCAAGTGCCTAGCAATGACTTACCAACCACCCATATAACCAAAGCAACTGTCTCACAACTCCCTAGCAATGTCCCAGAACAGCATAGCAACTGCCTAACAATGCCCTAGCAACCACCTAGAGCGCCATAGCAAATGGCTTGCAGCGATCTAGCAACCCCCCAGAACACCGTAGCAACTGCCTAGCAATGCCCTAGCAACCACCCAGAACACCAAACCAACCACATATCCATGCCCTAGTAAACAACCAGAACACCATAGCAGCTGCCCAGCAGCGCTCCAGCAACCACCCAGAACACCATAGCAACTGCCGACCAACGCCCGAGCACCCACTGAGAACACCATTGCAACTGCCCAGCAACGCCCCATGAACCGCCAAGAACGCCATGGAAACCATATAGCAACTGCCGAGCAATGCCCTAGCAAATTCCAAAGACTCCGTAGCAACCGCTTAGCAATGCCCTTGCAACCACCCAGAACACCATAGCAACCGCATTGCCATGCCCTAGCAACCACCCAGAGCACCATACCAACTGCCTAGTAACGCCCTAGCAACCACCCAGAACACTATTACAACTGCCCAGCAACCTCTCAGAACACTATAGCAACTGACTAGGAAGGATCTAGTAACCACCAAGAACACCATACCGACGGCCTTGCAATGACTCAGCAACCACCCATAAAACCAAAGCAACTGCCTAGCTACTCCCTAGCAACCACTCAGAACACCAAAGCAACTGTCTTGCAACGCCCTAGCAACCACCTTGAGCGTCATTGCAACCGCCCAGCAGCGTCCTAGCAAACACCGAGAACACCATAGCAACTTCCTAGCAACGCCCTAGCAACCACTCATAACACTATTGCAACTGCCTAGCAATGCCCTAGCAACCGCCCAGAACACCATAGCAACTGCCTGGCAACGCCTTAGCAACCACCTAGAACGCCATAGCAACTGCCGAGCAACGCCCTAGCAACCACCCAGAACAGCATAGCAACCATCTCGCAATGCCCTTGCAGCCACCCAGAACACCATAGTAACTACCCAGAAATGCACTTGCAACCACTCAGAACACCATAGCACTTGCCTAGAAAGCTCTAGTAACTACCTAGAACACCATAGCAACCAACTAGCAACCACTCAGAACACCATAGAAACTGCCAAGAAAGGCCTTAGCAACCACTCAGAACACCATAGCACTTGCCTAGAAAGCCCTTATAACCGCCCAGAAAACCATAGCAACCACCTTGTAACCACTCAGAACGTAGAACACCATAGCAACTGCCCAGCAACACCCTAGCAACCACCCAGGACACCATAGCAACCATATAGTTCCAGCCTAGCAACTGACTAGGACACCATAGCAACTGCCTAACAATGCCCTAGCAACTGCCAAGAACACCATAGCAACCGTCTAGCAATGATTAGCAACCGCCCATTAAACTAAAGCAACTGCCTAGCAGTGCCCGAGCAAACACCCAGAACACCATATCAACCGTCTAGCAATGCGCTAGCAACCGCCCAGAACTCCATAGCAACTGCCTAGTTATGACCGAGCAACCACGCAGAACAGCATGGTAACCACATAGCAATGCCCTAGCAACCACCCGGACACCGTAGCATCCGCATAGCAATGCCCTAGCAACCACCTAAAACACCATAGCAACCGCATAGCAATGCCTTAGCAACCACCCAGAACACCATAGCAACAGCCTAGCAATGCCCTAACAACCACCCAGAACACCATAGCAACAGCTTAGCAAATACCCTAGCCACCACTAAGAACACCATAGCAACTGCCTAACAATGCCCTTGAAACAACCCAGAACACCATAGCAACAGCCTAGCAACGTCCTCGCAACCACCCAGAACACCATCGCAACTGCCTTGCAACGCCCTAGCAACCACATACAGTGCCATAGCAACTGCCTAGCAGCATCCTAGCAACCCCCCAGAACGCCATAATAACTGCCTAGCAACATCCTTGCAACCACTCAGAACTCCATACAAACTGCCTTGCAAAACACTAGCAACCTCTCAGAACACCAGAGCAACTGCTTCGCAATGCCCTAGCAACCGCCAAGAACTCCATAGCAACTGCCTAGTAATACCTTAGCAACCACCCAAAACACCATGGTAACCACATAGCAATGCCCTAGCAACCACTCAGAACACCATAGCAACCGCATAGAAATTCCTTAGCAACCACCCAGAACACCATAGCAACTGCCTTGCAAAACCCTAGCAACCTCTCAGAACACCATAACAACTGCTTCGCAATGCCCTAGCAACCACCCAGATCACCATAGCACTGCCTATCAATACTCTAGCAACTTCCCAGAACATCATAGCGACTGCCTTGCAGCGCCCTAGTAACCACCCAGAATACCATAGCAACTACCTAGCAATGCCTTGGCAACCATCTTGCAACACCCTAGCAACCACTCAGAATACCATATCAACTGCTAGAAAGGCCTAAGCAACCACCCAAAAAACCAAAGCAACATCCTAGCAATGACCCAGAACACCATAGCAACTACTTAGTACGCCGTAGCAACCACACAGAACACCATAGCCACTACCTAGCAACACCCAAGCAAACACCCAGAACACCATACCAAGCATCTAGCAATACAGTAGCAACTGCCCAGAACACCATATCAACTGCCTAGTAATGCCCTAGCAACCACTCAGAACACCTTACCAACCACGTATCCATGCGCTAGCAACAACTTGGAACACCATAGCAACTGCCTAGCAACACCCTAGCAACCACCCAGAACACCATAGAAACCAAATAGTAACACTCTAGCAACCGACCAGAACACCATAGCAACTGCCTAACAATGCCCTATCAACCACCCAGAACATCATGGCAACCGCATTGCCATGCCCAAGCAACCACCCAGAACACAGAATCAACTGCCTTGCAGTGCCCCAGCAACCACCCTGAACACCAAAGCAACTGCCTAGCAACCCCTTAGCTACCACCCCGAACACCATAGTAAGTACCTAGCAATGCCATGGCAACCACCCAGAACACCTTAGCAACTGCCTAGAAACCACTCTGAACACCATAACAACCATCTAGAAAGGCCCTAGCAACCACTAAGAACACCATAGCAACTGCCTAGCAATGCCCTAGCAACTGCCCAGAAAACCATAGCAACTGCCTAGCAACGCCTTAGCAACCACCCAGAACACCATAGCAATTGCCTTGCAACGCCCTAGCAACCACTCAAAATACCATAGCAACTGCCTATAAAGGCCCTAGGCCTCCAAGAACTCCATAGCAACAGCCTATCAATGACTTAGCAACCACCCATAAAACCAAAGCAACTGCATAGCAACTCCCTAGCAATGATCCAGAACACCATAGCAACTGCCTAGCAATGCCCTTACAGCCACCCAGAACACCATATCAACTACCTTCCAACACCCTAGCGACCACCTCGAACGCCGTAGCAACTGCCTAGCAACCTCCTAGCAACCACCCAGAACACCATAGCAACTGCCTAGCAATGACTTAGCAACCACTCAGAACACCATAGCAAGTGCCTAACACTGCCCTATCAGAACACCATAGCAACTGCCTAGCATCGTCCTAGCAACCACCCAGAACACCATAGCAACTGCCTAGCATCGTCCTAGCAACCACCCAGAACACCATAGCAATTGTCTTGTAACGCCCTAGCAACCATCTAGAACGCCATAGCAACTACCCAGCAACGTCCTAGCCACCACCTAGAACACCATAGCAACTGCCTAGCAATGCTCTAGCAACCATCCAGAACACCATCGCAACTGCCTTGCATTGACTTAGTAACCACCCATATAACCCAGGCTACTGCCGAGCAACTCTCTAGCAACGACCCAGAACACCATAGCAACTGCCTAACGATGCCCTATCAGAACACCGCAGCAACTGCCAAGCATCGTCCTAGCAACCACCCTGAACACCATAGCAATTGCCTTGCAACGCCCTAGCAACCACTCAAAATACCATAGCAACTGCCTATAAAGGCCCTAGGCCTCCAAGAACTCCATAGCAACTGCCTATCAATGACTTAGCAACCACCCATAAAACCAAAGCAACTGCATAGCAACTCCCTAGCAATGACCCAGAAAACCATAGCCACTGCAAGGAAAGGCCCTAGTAACCACCCAGAACACCATTGCAACTGCCTTGCAACGCCCTCGCAACCTCCCAGAACACCATAACAACTGCCTAGCAATGCCCTAGCAAACACCTATAGCGCCAAAGCAACTGCCTTGCAGCATTTTAGCAAGCACCCAGAACACCATAGCAACTGCCTTTCAATGCCCTAGCAACCACTCATAACACTATAGCAACTGCTCAGCAATGCCCTATCAACCGCCTAGATCATCATTGCAACTTCCGTGCAATGCCCTAGCAACCACCCAGAACACATAGCAACCGCTTAACAATGCCCAAGCAACTAGCCAGGACATCATAGTAATTGCATTGCCATGCCCTTACAACCACCCAGAGCACCGTAGTAACCGCCTAGCATCGACCCAGCAACCACCCACACCACCATAGCAACTGCCGAGCAACGCCCTAGCTACCACCCCGATCCCCCGATCATAGAAACTACCTATTAATGTCATGGCAACCACCCAGAACACCATAGCAACCACCTAGCAACGCCCTAGCAACCTCTCAGAACACTATAGCAACTGTCTATATAGGCCCTAGCAACCATCAAGTACACCATAGCAACTGCCTAGCAATGACTTACCAACCACCCATATAACCAAAGCAACTGTCTCACAACTCCCTAGCAATGTCCCAGAACAGCATAGCAACTGCCTAACAATGCCCTAGCAACCACTTCGAACACCATAGCAACTGCCTTACAATGCCCTAGCAACTGACCAGAACACCATAGCCACCGCATAGCAATGCCCTAGCAACCACCCAGAACACCATAGCAACCACCTAGCAAAGCAGTAGCATCCTCTCAGAACACCATAGCAACTGCCTAGCAACCATCTATCAACACCCTTGCGAACACCATAGTAACTGCCTTGCAACACCCTAGCAACCACTCATATCACCATAGCAACTGCCTAGCAACGCCTTAGCAACCGCCCAGAACACCATAGCAACTGCCTAGCAATGCTCTAGCAACCACCTAGAGCGCCATAGCAAATGGCTTGCAGCGATCTAGCAACCGCCCAGAACACCGTAGCAACTGCCTAGCAATGCCCTAGCAACCACCCAGAACACATAGCAACCGTTTAGCAATGCCCTAGCAACCACCCAGAACATCATAGCAATAGCATTGCCATGCCCTAGCAACCACCCAGAACACTGTAGCAACTGCCTAGCAACCACCCAGAACACCATAGCAACTGCCTAACAATGCCCTAGCTACCACCTCGAAGACTATAGGCACTACCTAGCAATGCCATGGAAACCACCCAGAACACCATAGCAACCACCTAGCAATGCAGTAGCATCCTCTCAGAACACCATAGCAACTGCCTAGCAACCATCTAGCAACACCCTTGCGAACACCATAGTAACTGCTTAGCAATGCCCTAGCAACCACTCAGAACACCATAGCATCTGCCTAGCAATGCCCTTGCAACCACCCAGAACACCATAATAACTGCCTTGCAACGCTCTAGCAACCACCTAGAACACCATAGCAACTGTCTAGCAATGCCCTAGCAACTGACCAGAACACCATAGCCACCGCATAGCAATGCCCTTGCAACCACCCAGAACACCATAGCAGCCGCATAGCCATGCCCTAGCAACCATCCATAACACTATAATAACTGCTAAGCAACGCCCTAGCAACCACTCAGAACACCACAGTAACTGCCTAGCAATGCCCTAGCCACCACCCAGAACACCATAACAACTGCCTAGCAACGCCATCGCAACCACCTAGAACACCAAAGCAACCACCTAGCAACGCCATAGCAACCGCTCAGTACACTATAGCTGCTGCCTAGAAAGGCCCTAGCAACCACCAAGAACACCATGGCAACCGCCTAGCAATGCCTTAGCAACCACCCAGAAAACCAAAGCATCTGCCCAGCAATGCCCAAGCAATGACTCAGAAAACCAAAGCAACTGCCTTGCAACGCCCTAGCAACGACCCAGAACACCATAGCAACTACCTTGCAACACCCTCGCAACCACCCAGAACACCATAGCAACTGCCTCGCAACGCCCTAGCAATCACCCAGAATTCCATAGCAACTGCATTGCGATGCCCTAGTAACCACCCAGAACACTATAACAACCATCTAGAAATGCCCTAGCAACCACCCAGAACATGATATCCACTGCATCCCAGAACGCTGGCAAGCACCTCCAACACTGTACTAGTAGAGCAGCAGGCACATTAAAAATTTCTGCTGGAATTTTCTAGTTGTGGCATGCTGTTGTTTAACTTAGCAAGTTGGTTCATGTGTGTGCATGCGTGTGCTTGCACGGGTGCTCTGGAGAAAAATATAAGTGGCTGAGAGTTGGGTGGCAAGCCAGCTCCATTGTTTAGCTTGCATCAAGTGCTGTTCCTCAGCACCTAAGTGATTTTTATCTCAGAAATTTTCCGTTTTGATTTGTCTTTTGTAATATTATGGAAAATGGATTTAGGCAAAAATGTACATGATTCCCCCATTTGCAGTGCTATTCCCACACCATAAAAAAACATTGCAGTGATGTCTGGGAGCACTTTACTGTCAGCGTGGTAGAACCAACCAAGGTGATGTGCATACTGTGCAAAGCTTAAGTAAGCAGAGGCAAGGATATTAATCGCCTGTCAAAATCTGCCCTGCATAATCACTTGAGTTATAAGCATCCCACCCTGAAAACAACTCAAACTACCCCAAGTACTTCCATTCGATAACTGATTGTTTATTCTCCTCAAGATAGGGGTTTTGGAATTTCAGTAATTTTAGACTTCTTTGTGGTTAAAATCCAATGATTAAAAAAAGAAAACTAAACAAAACCACAACTTCGGTTTTTGCCCCGCACACTTTTCCCCCAATCCAAATTATTTTGCCCAAAAACAAATACAAATAGTGGTGCCTCCGCACACCCCTAGTATTTACTAACGAATGTTTGTCTGTTTGTCATGCCAATAATTCTGAATTCCTACATTTCAATCAATGTTAATGATATTTTGTGGAATTGTGGGCCATGGCCTGAGATTCAAGCCTTTAGATGTTGGTGGTAATCCAGATGACTATCTGGATCTGGTAATTTATGGAAGAATTCTTCACCATTGTGAGTTTGGAAAATTGGAATAATACATGTCACACATCTTCAAATCCACTAGATGGTGGCAAAGGTCAATATTCATTGGTGGAGGTATTCACTGTTTGAGCGCTTTCTGGGGTCAGTTTTGTACTCCCGTAATGGGCGAGTTGGGCAAACTGGTATTGGTTCAGTGATATTCTTTTTGATTTGATTATGGATCATGACTGGATGGTCTGTTCCCCCAGAGAAAGCAAATTTTAGCCCGGCAGCCATTTTGGGCTGTTATATCTTCCTTGTTCTGTTACTGATCCTGTACACTCGCCAGTCCTGCCCAGGCTGGAGGGTAACTGCACAGGCAGAGGTGTACGGATCTTGGTGCATTATGGCAACCTGGACTCCCAGTGGGAGGTGCACCTTGGAGGCCACAGGCTGGACTGGTCTCTGGTGGAGCGGGGTGGGTATGAGCTGGAGACCAGACGAGATTACTACAGCCTGGAGCTGCCGCTGTACAGTGTGGGCATGCATTACCAGGTGAGCAGGATGGAAACTAACACCATACGCACCGTATGCACTATAAGCACTGTACACACCATGTGGGGACATTTGTTGCAGTAAAGGAGGACTTTCTTTGTTTCTTTGATTAATTTTATATCAGGGATGGCTAAATTGGCGATTTGCAAAACCCATTACATAAAAGATTTGAGAATTGGGATGGAGAGACCCTGTACAAGTGTTTAAAGGTTTAAGTAATGGTCGACTCAGAGTTGCGTGCCTGTTGTAGGATGTTTGGAAATTTGGCGGGATTCACACAAACCTGGGGTCATGGGGAGGTGCTGCGTTCAGTTCTTGTAAATGGTGCAATGTTCCTTGGTATTTGAAATGTATGTATTCTGTTAATTCTTGCTTTTTGTGTTGGTTTATTGTTATGGTTTTCGGTGTTTGGTTTGTTTTTTATCTTTGTGTATTGCAGCCCAAAGTTGGGTTAAAACTAGAGCTTCTGTCTTCCTTCGTGTGTCTCCCAGTACCTGACCCTGCAGGGGCTGGCGGTCAGCGTGCAAGTGAACGTGCTGGACAGGGAACGGAGGACAGTGGAGAGCAGCTTCACCCAGACCTGCAGGTTTCCTGTCCGAGAGCTTCTGGGTAACCAGCGCTGTCAATGCACATTAATACCTCACGCTTGAAATGAGTTAAATAAGAAATAATTTGTGTTACTGCAAAAATGATCATTCAGCAACACAACATATGAAAACCTAAACCATTTGCAGATGTACAAACTGTTTTATTCCCATGACTATTGTCAACAACTACATCAGTTTATGCCATTATGTGTCATTTTGAATTTGCGTACGTGACATAAATGGCATCGATTATCTTCACTGCAGAGAGAGATGGATGAAGGGGTATTGAGTAGAATGATTAATAGCATCATCAAATAAAACTGAAAACTGCCCTGCAGATCCAGGTCCATTGTCTAAATTGCTTTCTGTCACGACTGAGGGATTTCACTGGGCAGTTGAAATTCCTTTGTTCCCATTTCAAGAGGTCTAGTTAAAGAGCCAGCAGGTTGGCCTGAAATGATTGCATGCTCGGCAAGAGTACCATCCACAACCTCCACTTTTTTGTTTTTTTTTTTTTTGTCCAGAATAATTTTAAAAGGGGGCACAAATATTTTTGGGGGGTTTTTATGAGTGAGAAGGGGGTTTAGAATGATGGGGGAACAATTTTAAAAGGAAGGGGTAGACGCGGCGCGCGTAAAAAAAAAATCGCGCTATTGCCGATATACGCGTGTGTATTGTTACCTCGTGCCTTTCAGTGTATGTCCTATCTCTTGAACTACTTACGTGTTTTTTTTTTTTCTACTGTCTGTCGATGATGTTGTGAACATAGCTTTACATGTTCAGGCATACACTGCATTAGTGTCAGCGGTGAGATTCGAACCAGGAACCCTGTGGAGACTGCAATGTTAATCACACCATTCACTGTGGCCTTACCCACTTCACCAACTGAGTTTCTTGCCAGCTCAACGCCATTAGTTTCCATTTATCGCTGAAGCTTGAAAGACAATCGAATATATATATATATCCTTTTTTTCTTATATATTCATTTTCTCTTTCATTTATTGTTGTCAATGAGGACACGAGTGAATATCCATTTTCATGTCTTTCATGCTGATGGCCGATCCGGAGACAATAGGTAGAATAATTTGAGCAGAACAAACTATTTGTGGCTGAGTTGGGTTAAGGTGAGGGATAGGGATAGCATTCCCTATGAGTTGGATAGGGATAGAGATGGTTTAATTCGTTCGGTGATGAGTGTGCCGTGCGGCACGCGGCAAGTACAGTTGGAAGAGGGGGAGGGATATTCGGCACGATATATGTTAGGGATAATTAACGAGAAGGTGTGCATTCCACGGTTTTAATGCACGACGCGGAGGCAAATAACCACCCGACGCGACGCGGAGGGTGGTTGCCTCCGCGAAGTGCATTAAAACCGTGGAATGCTCACCTTCGAGTTGATTATCCCGCTTATACCATGGTCATTTGCCAACAATATCAAATCTCAGCATTAATCTGAAACAGAGATTATGCATAACCCAACATTAGGCGCGATCATGCAGACTGTAGCTAACTTGCTACCCACAATTACAATGAACTTATGACGGTTTCGGTAGTCAGCGAGCTGAAATCAGTCTGCTGGCATAGCAGGTAGCTAGCGAACTGTCAGCAGTCGTTGATACATGAAGTGGACACGTTAGCTTAATTTGTAACCGTACTCAATTACAATCTTTTAATGGATAAAGGCTGATTATTTCACTGCTATAATATTTACGGTCATCCGCTTGAGTACGAGTCAGCGAAGTGAAATCAGTCTGCTGGCATAGCATGTAGCTAGCGATCTGTCAGCAGTTGCTGATACATGAAGTGGACAGGTCAGCTTCATTTCTAACCGTACACAGTTACAATCGTTTAATGGATAAAGCCTGATTACTCCGCTGCTACAATATTTACGGTCATTATCGCTTGAGTACCTATTGTAAACGCCCGCAGGACGCAACCCAGGTAGCAAGCACCTCCACTCCCGATCTGGCCCGGCTCAGTGCCGACTTCAGCTGATCCGGCCCAGAGCCGAGGCAGATCCGAAGCGGAGGTGCTTGCTATCTGGGAACTTATGTGACGCTGCTAAATTTACTGGAGATAAATGGCCAGCTAGGTTTCTGTTGTACCCAGTCCAATATCAGCTCTAACATTGCTACGGTTATAAGTTGGCTAGTGGATGAATTTCGAATGATGAAACGACCGTAGCCGAACTACCTGTGCGGTTCCACGGTTTTAATGCATACCTGCCAGCCAATCAGAGAAAAGTATTCACCCAGACCATGGTATATATATATATATATATATATATATATATATATACACACACACACACACACACACACACTAAACTTTGTATGCATTCGCCTGCTTATGACAGAACAATAGATCAGTGTCATGACAAATTAAAAACAATGTGCGCCATGCCAAAGTCTTGCAGCTCAAGTTATGAGGCAGACAGATTGATTTCTCGCGGTGTGAGGCACGGATAACATAATCAGCGAAATTATAGATAAGGTCCTTTTCCTTCTTAATGATCTATTATTGTCGTTAACGTCATATAAATGGGCAGCCTTAAATGCACTTGCGCGTTTCCTATTTCGAATGGAAATAAAGGGCGCGATGAAATTGGACATACGTGCACAAAGTTTATTTCGAGACAATAAAGGGTCCTCACCGACAAACGAGAATCAAAATGAGTGATTGCACGGTGCAAGATGAGTGGAACTTGTGGCGGCTGTCTCGGCAGCTGCGGACTCCAGAGGCCGCGGTTGAATTCTGCAAAGAGCGGGGTCTGACTGCTCGCTCTGCGCTTTGTCGGCGCTGTCGCAGAGCCCTCTCGCGGTTTGCGAAGGCAGACTCTCGAGTGGGCTTTGTATGGCGCTGCCGCAATCGGAGACGCAGCAGCAGCCACCACTCGGACCTCCGACCGCAGCATTCGTCGTGGCAGCTGGTTCGCTGGCAGCAGGATGTCATTGGAAGCCGTCCTGGTGCTCACCTACTGCTGGGCGCCGCAGATGTCAAACGAAGCGGCGGCAATAAAGGAATCCAGCCTCGACGGCGAGCTCACAAGCAAGGAGACCGTCGTCGACTGGTTCACTTATTGCCGCGAAGTTTGCCTCCACGTCGTCCAGCAGTGTAGTACCACCGCTATAGGGGGCCCGGGACGTATCGTGGAAATCGACGAGTCCTAATTTGACAGCCGCCGAAAATACAACCGCAGAGGGTTTTTTTTTTCTTCGAGGTTGACAACCGGAATTCGGCGACGTTAATACCCCTTATTAAGGAGTATGTTGCCGCCGGTTCGCAAAGCGTAACCGACTGCTGGCGGGCATACGATTGCCTCAGCGAGGAAAACTTCCAGCATCTCACGGTGAACCACTCCTTGAACTTCGTCAATCCTGCCTCCCCTGGCGCGCACACTCAAAATATTGAGTGCCAGCGGTGGCAGATCAAGAGGTCCTCGCCATCCACGCACAGGAGCAGCAGCGGCGACGGCTTAGGGTTCTATTTGGCAGAGTACACGTGGCGACGTAAACACAGCGGCGTCGACCACTTTGCTCAAATTTTAGCCGACATCCCGTTGCTGTACGCGCCACCAAAGAGCACGTAACATCTCTTCGCCACCACTCTCCAGACTTCTGTTTCGGCAGAGGTCTCCTATAACAGGCCTACCAAAGAAAACGTAGCCTCAGCACACACAAACTTTGAAATGCCTACATTAATCGCGGAAATAGCAATAGAAAAATAATACCCCGCTACCGAAACTGCAAAAACCGCAACATAAACTGTTGACTCGTAGCATAAGACTATGAAACTGCAACATCTTCTCTCGCATCCGTCTTTGCCATTTACTGCGCTTGCGCGTACCGGCCCAGGCTGCTTTCAGAGATAGCGGAATCAGGCGTTTCCTTCGTTTGGTAAGTAAAACTTCCAAATATGACGTTATTGTTAATGCAGATGTTTAACAATGAATTGTAAGACGTAGCTGTTACATCCACATTCTCGTAAATTCGCGTATTTTATCGAAAATGAACGATGCACTGTCGATTTCGCTAAAGTCTTAGAGTTGCCAACTTGACGACTTTCTCGCTTAATCTGGCGACTTTCCAAATCGGGATTGTTTGCCCACTCAAGACGTATGTATACGTCTTGAGAAAGTCGTCAAGTTGGCAACTCTAAGACTAGCGAAATCGACAGTGCATCGTTCATTTTCGGCAGGGTGACATGCTAAAATAAGCGAATTTACGAGAATGTGGATGTAACAGCTACGTCTTACAATTCATTGTTAAACATCTGCATTAACAATAACGTCATACTTGGCAGTTTTACTTACCAAACGAAGGAGACACGCCTGATTCCGCTATCTCTGAAAGCAGCCTGGGCTGGTACGCGCAAGCGCAGTAAATGGCAAAGACGGATGCGAGAGAAGATGTTGCAGTTTCATAGTCTTATGCTACGAGTCAACAGTTTATGTTGCGGTTTTTGCAGTTTCGGTAGCGGGGTATTATTTTTCTATTGCTATTTCCGCGATTAATGTAGGCATTTCAAAGTTTTTGTGTGCTGAGGCTACGTTTTCTTTGGTAGGCCTGTATAAGGTCCAAAGAAATAACAATTACACTTTGCGCCCGGAACCGCATTATTTACTGTTCTGGGCACCACCACACAGCATCATTTGCACACCGAGACGACGACGTCCATTGAATAATATCATAAAGCCAACTTCGCGTAAATTCCAAAATTACTGTCGTGAAGCGCAAAGCAAACTTAAGAACGCGGATCGTTACTCAAACAGAGGTCCAGGCGCGAACGAATGAAGCCCCACAGTGACACAAGCGGCTGGGTGTGGAACACAGTAGCGCGCCGAAACTGAGCGCTCGCCCTTGCGGCACGCGCGTGCTTACGCTGCGCAAAGTGCGCATGCCCTAGTATTGTCAACAGTGTCATGGCTGCCACCTTTATAAGCTAGTAGCACGTATAGCCGCTGTGGAAATTAAAGTGTAAATTATCTTCACTGAATGTACGGTCAACGTTTTTCCACACCCGAATACTTTACTTGGTATCTCAAAATTAAGGTAAGCTGAAAAAGTTGTGATTTTTTTCGATGTTGCTGGAGGTTGTGTATGGTACTCTTACCCATTCCTCTGCCTGACAGAGGAATAGGGCAGTTAAATAGGACAGAGGCCACTTAAAATCCCTGTACAGGTACAGTGTAACGCGGCTGTGTTGTGCTCTGTCCTGTTCCTTCAGTGTGTCTGCCGGACAGGTGGATGGTTCTGGTCATTGACACATCGTACGTCACTCCGCCTGTAGAACCCAGACACACCGCCCTGCTGGACCCCACCTGCGGGCCTATTGAGATTGACCAGACCCGGGCTCTCTTCAGCTTCTCTCTGGACTCTTGCGGTACCATTAGAACCGTGAGTGGACACGTTTGAACTGAGGAGCAGGATGTAGTCTGTAGTCTAGTCTAATGGCATTGATGTACACAGATAATTACACTCCATCTGCAGTGGGTAGGTTAACTCCGTCTACCCACTGCACGCTTTCGTACTCTTTCATAATAATTGCCACTAGGTCATATGATCACAACCATCCAATCAGCGCACTCATCCTGCTTTAAGCTGAGAATCTATTACATCGTTTGTCATTGGCTCCGGGCGACCTACGTGATCGTCTTGCACGTGCGAACGCATTTCCTAATCTTATATCGCACTGAAATACCACGCACAAGCATGAAAGCCCTTCGGCATAACGGTATACCCTTTTTTTGGGAGTATTTTCTGCCATGATCATCGCGGATTGTTCACCGTTTACATGTTGTTTCCGCTATTCCGTCTGCTGCTGGCGACGCATTTGTCAGCTCGGCGCTGATTGGTCCTCAGTCGTCGTCAACTTGCGGTTGCCACCTGGTGGCCATTATTATGAAAGAGTACAAAAGCGTGCAGTGGGTAGACGGAGTTAACCTACCCACTGCAGATGGAATGTAACAGATAATTAGCTTATGAAGCAAGGGTAATGGATCCATGCTGGCGATGTTTCAGAAATGGTGCCGCACTGCAGGGTTAGTGAATATATGAGTTAATGTAGTACCAGAATCATCGATTCACGTTGCTTGAAGGTCAAGAACCACTGGTTTTCCGCCTTCCTTTTCTTTGGGAGACATATGTAATTATAGTCTGGCCAATCAAAAGCATGACTTGCCCTAATTAATCAGTCAAATACCTGGGAGAAAAGAGAAGCAAACTTTGAGTGTTTCCAGACTAGGCGTGACAGTGCTAGATGCTACTCAGTTACTCGTAAAGTTGGAATACATTTTTAAATCACATAACTTCAGTCCTTTTCCCATAGCCGAGCTCATGACATATTTTTGATATTATCCTGGGGTAATATGACTTTTGCGAAAATTTCATTGGCTGAGAGTGTGGGAGAAAAACATTGCTCCACGTTACACCATGCTGTTAATATTTGACCAAACTATTGTTGTGCTCCGACTTTGTGGTGAATTGTAATCCTTCGTGCGTGGGTGGAAAGTACTTCACACAACAAGGAATCTTCGTTTGCAGCCTTTACTGAACATCTGCCGGTAAGTACAGAATGCGAGCATCGTAGAAAACTACCTTTCTGTTGGGTTGTGGCCTCCGACTCGGGCACAGACAGCGAGCTAGCATGTCCCTGCAGTGAGCCGTGAGTACCGTTCAACATCCAACTATATACTAACTAACATGAGAATCCCGTCACTTACTCACATACACCCCCGTGACTCCCCAGACCCAATCAACTCGCCAGGCCCAGCAATGCACAACAGAGCATAGCATCACCAACTACTGTGATCTGCCTTACACTACCCCCCTCCAGGAGTACTGAGTCCCTTCAGTACAGGTGACTCAAATGAACATGTTAGAATGGAACTGAAATTACTGTTGCGTAAATTCTTGACTTAGAAAACCCAAACAAGCTCAACAACATTAGACAACCTCAAATTACGCCTAAATAGATAAACCAATAACTTAACAGTTTCTAACAACTACTTCCAGTATCTCTCTGGTTTATGAACCACCCGCCCACTGGAAGTTCTCACAACACTTTCTGGACTGTCTTTGGCTGCTGGTCCTCTTTCCTGCTGACACCTTGGAGCTCCATGCTGAAGTCGTATTGGCTCAACTCTTCCAACCAGCGAGCTAGTTGACCCTCCGGGCACTTGAATCGAAAGAGCCAGGTGAGGCTGCTATGATCGGTTCTCAGCAAGAACTTCTTGCCCAGCAGGTAATGACGGAATTGTCGGGTGAAACGCACAACAGCAAGCAGCTCACGTCTGGTGACGCAGTACCTCCGCTGAGCTGGTGTGAGGTGGCTGCTAGCATATGTGAGAACTCGCTCTTCCCCCCACTGCAGTTGTGACAACACAGCCCCAACACTGTGACTTGAGGCATCCGTATCCAGAATGTACTTGCCTTCAACAGTGGGGTATCCCAGCACTGGTGCAGTTGTTAGTCTTTCCTTCAGCTGCGCAAAAGCGTCCTGGTGCTCATCCGTCCACAGGAATGTGGCGCCCTTCTTTAGAAGATGGTGGAGTGGGCTTGCTAGTTCTGCAAATGCTGGGACAAACTTGCGATAGTAATTACACAGCCCAAGGAAAGCCTGCAGCTCCTGCACATTGTCAGGGTGCTTCCAGAGCTGTACATCCCTGACGAGAGCTGGGTTTGGACGAATCCCATCTCCCCCCACAACGTGGCCCAGGAAGAGGACTTCCTCTTGAAGTAAGTGGCACTTGGAGGGTTTTAACTTCAGCCCATAGTTATGGAGACAACCGAAGACTTGTGCGAGCCGATCCAAGCTTTCGTCCACTCCTCTGCCAAGGACAATGATGTCATCCAGATAAATAAGCAACGTTTCCCACTGAAGTCCCCTAAGTACGAGCTCCATTGCTCTCTGAAACGTGCTTGGGGCATTGCATAGCCCGAAAGGCATACGCGTGTACTCGTATAAGCCCCATTTGGTGATGAATGCAGTTTTCTGGCGGTCTTTGTCGTCCACTGCTATCTGCCAATAGCCAGACTGAAGGTCGAGTGTCGAAAACATGGTAGCTCCTCCGAGAACATCAAGGCACTCCTCAATTTTGGGCAGAGGATATGCATCCTTGATTGTCAGGCTGTTTAAACAACGGTAATCCACACACCACCGCACTCCTCCGTCTTTCTTCCGCACTAAAACAACTGGAGCGGCCCACTCTGATGCAGATGGGGTGATGACACCTGCCTTGAGCATAGCGTGAAGATGCTTTTCCTCCTCACTTTGGAAACCAAGTGGTGTCCTTCTCACTGGCTGGCGTACAGGCTTGGCTGTTCCTGTGTCAATTTTGTGCGTGATGATGGACATATAGCCTAAGTCAGAGTCACTCTTAGCAAAGAGAGTTTGGTAAGTCAACAGCAGCTGGAGAAAACGCTGGTGTTGCTCCTCAGTGAGCAGCTCACTAATAGCACCAACCAACCCTCGGAGATGGTCAGGAAGGTCAGAGATGGTAGCTATTCTTCCAACCCTCAGTGGTGGTACACTCTCTGACTCTTTCTCTATGCCGAGTTCTGCACCCTTCTCAGGAAAACATGATGGCTCCTCAGGATAAGCTTCGACTAAGAGCCCCAGACATACTCCCTTTAACAGCGCTGCTTTGCTGGTAGAAAAGTTGCACAGCCTGACTGGCACCCGCTTCCCCATGGTGACGGCCACACTTCCAGAGGTTACAGCTCCTGTGACAGTCAAGGGTTCTAGAACAGCTGGGACACCTGGCTTTGGGTTCTCCACTTCGCCCCACACTACGCACTCAGATGTAGGTGGTATGGTGGTGCCCTCTCCTAGGGTCACCCTGGTAACACAATAGTCTGCTCCATCCGTTACCACCTTGGAGGGCACAAGTTCATCACCAATAAAAACTTTGCCACGGGCATGGACAACAACATCGTGGGCCTTCATCAGATCATATCCAAGAAGAACAGAGTCACGTATTGGGGCCACATGTACATCCCAGTCTATCAATTTGGATGCAATTTTAAAAGTGACCTTCAGCCCACATTTTGCCTTCATGCCATCTCCCACTCCTGCACTGAGAAGATAGGTCTCGTGCAGGTTGTTGGGGCCCCTTGCCGAGAGACTCCGATACAGCCCCTCAGAGATGACAGTTGTCTGAGACCCAGTATCCACCACAGCCTGTGTGGAAATGCCATTTACAGTCAAAGGAATCTGCAGACTCTCACCTTTGTTTTTGGTGCAGCTAATCTGTAGTCCCTGTAGTTGGTTGTCTGGGCTTAGTGATACTCCAGATTGCGTCCGTTGGCCTATGTCTTGGTCACTATGGTTCCGTGCACCTGCTGGACTTGGTGACCTTATGCAATCCTTCCTTAAGTGGCCGGATCCTCCACATTTGAAGCACGGACCAACTGCACCACGGGTTGGGCTTGGAGACTGGGAGCGCATTCGGCTGGGCTGCACTTGGAAATGGTTCGGCTTCCTCTCCACCAGTGAGGACGTGGACTGGAAGCGTTCAAACTGTAGCTGTAGCTTCTCCACTGTATGAATAAGGCTCTTGACTTAGTCTGTCAGTGCAGTGAACTGATCTGTTGTGACGTACTGTGGGGTCTGCACCCTACAAACAGTAGCAGTGGTATCCTCACAGGCGTCCCCGTCACTGGCCCACGAAACACGCCTGGCTCTATTCTTTGTTTCAGTTTCACGCCCCACAGTGGCTCTGAAGTTGTGTTCGTGGGCTTCGACACGCTGTTGAGCCTCTGCAAGGGAGCATGGATCTCTATTCATGACTTCATAGGCCACCTTTTGGTTCTTTAGACCCTTTAGGAAAGCATCTGTTGCCAGCTGATCTTGCAACTGGAGATCCACGCCTGGATATGCGAGCGTAATAAGGCGCCGCACCTCTTCTGCAAATTCGGCAGATGTCTCCTTCCCTTGTCTGAGCTCCCCCAGCTTCCTTCTCACTGTGGTAGGGGGGTCCTTCCTTCCAAAACGCTGAGTGAGTTGCTCCACCAAGAGAACATAATCCTCCCTGGTACGTTCGGGCAGTGAGCAAACATATCTTATTGCAGCTCCTCTCAAACATTCATGCAGCCTGTCCACCCTTTCTGCAGCGGTCCATCCATGCTTCCTCGCCTGGCGCTCAAATGGCATCAAGAAAGAATCCCAGTCATCATTTCCATCAAATGTGGCAAGTCTAGGTCTTTGCGCCTCCTGCAAGGCGAGCTGGTTGTTGCGGACAGTGCTCCTTACCCTCTGCTCATCATGGTGGGACAACAGACGTGAAGTCTCACGTTCAGTCTCTCTGTTATCTCTCCGTCTGACGTCAGGCTCGGGGTTTGCACTCCCCCTGGGGAGACCAGGGCTGCGGGCTCGCCTGTTGATGACTTCCAGCTCAGCTGCAAAGGGCCCACCAGCTTGATCTCTTGGCCTTGCTGGCATTCCCCAAGATGCTAGAGGTGCCTCATCTTGTCTGTCTTGTAAGGGCTGCCGTAAAATCTCACCTCTCTCTCCACTGGAAACAGCAAGTGATGGTAATGCTTGCGGTGCAGATGAATCCATTCCAGTCATGTGTGTGAGGACTGGAGCCAACATCACTTGCAGGCTTTGAGTTTGGTGATCCAATAAAACCTTCAACCATGGTGGGGCTTGGTCAGGCTCAGAAAGACCTGCTGTAGCTCCTTCTTCAGTCATTTTATGTCTTTGAATGAGTTTTTTTTTTTTTTTTTTTTCTTTTTTTTTTTTTCTATGACCTCAATCTAATAATTATTGAATAGATAATTCTATTAGCTAAATATGCAACATCACCAGCAGGTTTTATTTTTCAACGCGATTCGTAATAGCTTCAATTATCTTATTTACCATGAAACACAGCAGTTATTTTCTAAACCTGTATTTCTTTTTTTTTTTTTTTTTGCAGTCCACATTAGAAACAGTAAAACACTCTCTCAAAGGACTTTCGTGAAGAATCTGTTTTGGAAGAATACATTAAAGAAATGTAATATTGTTGTATGTACCGGTAGCATCCAGGTAGTGGCGCTGCTGTGCCACAGCTGACGAGTTGATGACAGCAGAGCAGCAGTGTCTCTCTCAATGCAGTACGCAGTTCGGTTGATGGTTTGGGCACATTAACAGTCCTCTGTCACGGATAACCACAGCTAGCAAACGCAGTGTCCTGACAGCGGCTCGTGTTGTCATTCGCCGGATCGTGCAAGTCCCAGTGAGCTTCCGTTAGCTTCCGCAAGCTTCTACTAGCTCCGACTGCTTTAGTTCTTGTTAATTAGCTCCCGTTAGCTTCCGCTAACGTTCGCTAGCTCCGACCGCTTTAGTTCTTGTTAATTAGCTCCCGTTAGATGGATGTACTCACGGTTGTAAAAGTCCACACCATCCCACTTCTGACACCAGTTGTTGTGCTCCGACTTTGTGGTGAATTGTAATCCTTCGTGCGTGGGTGGAAAGTACTTCACACAACAAGGAATCTTCGTTTGCAGCCTTTACTGAACATCTGCCGGTAAGTACAGAATGCGAGCATCGTAGAAAACTACCTTTCTGTTGGGTTGTGGCCTCCGACTCGGGCACAGACAGCGAGCTAGCATGTCCCTGCAGTGAGCCGTGAGTACCGTTCAACATCCAACTATATACTAACTAACATGAGAATCCCGTCACTTACTCACATACACCCCCGTGACTCCCCAGACCCAATCAACTCGCCAGGCCCAGCAATGCACAACAGAGCATAGCATCACCAACTACTGTGATCTGCCTTACACTATTTTTAACCAAACCAAGTGTAACGTTGGTTAAATCGGTATGGCTCAGAGCCTTTGCAAGCTTACTAGGTGCCACTGACGTGACTGAGTTCACATTTCTTAGCTAGCAAGTATGTATGCAGTACGTTTTTATAACTATTATGTAACATTGGTTTGTTAGCTAGGGAGTTAACCATAGCTAGCTACTCCATTAACTGAATTTGCAAACCGTTGCTAGTTCAGGTGTGAATGTTACATTAGTTTTTTTACATTGCATTTGTTTTCTATTACGCATCAGATATTGTTAGATATTATCAGATATGTGATAAACAGAATCTTATACTGTTGGCTGTGTTATATGGAAGTAATGAAACTCCTTGAGTAAATTTTGTGTTTTTTGCTTGCTAAAGCTTGCAACAAATGCAAAATTTACTCGTTTCATAACTTTCAAATGATGCAACCTCTCATGTAAGATCCTCTGTACCCCTTTTCATGAAATGATTGTGACAATGTGATTTATTCTTGATGGGTAAAGTGTGTGAATACAAAATTATTCCAACTTTATGGGCGATAGTGTATATAATTATGAAGCTTTAGGTTTACTTCAGGGGCAGGAAGATGGTGAGCCTTAAGGGTGAGAAATGAGCCATTCAGCCCAATATGTTGTGTTCTTTCGTAAATAAGGCACAAGTATGATACATATCATTCACTGCATATGTATTCACTCGGTCAATTCCCCCCCAGCTCGAGGGAAATCACCTGGTGTATGTCAATGAAGTGAGGAACGTCCTAATGAACTCTGTCCCCTACCCAAATTTCCACTTCAGGTGAGACCCGCACCCTTCTGTTTCTCGCAGACATCACATCTCTGATGTAAAACACACCAACCAAATACTGACCAAAACTGGAAATGCATCCTGGGCTGTTATGTTAATAGGATCCATTTCGCTTTGTAGCTTTTGGCTGCAGAGTTTTAAAAAAATCCTTTTGGAATTTAGTTAATATATTACATTTACCCATCAATAATATGCCTTTTCTTCATATGGATGGTGTAAACAGGACCACCAATACAGAGCCATTCATTATAATATTATACTTTATAAATTGATATCAACACCGGCGAGTTAGCTTGAGTGCACCCATCCTGAGCCAGGAGAATGTAAGGTACAGGGCACCAGTGTAGAGCCACCAGATCCCTTTGCTTTTGAGGCCATAAAATTAATTTTGTCGCCGCCTTCCCTTTTTTTCTCCTCAGGCTGGCCGTTAGCTGTCGCTACGCAGTGAGCAATGACCGCAGTCTGGTGATGCGCCAACCCCGTCTGGCTGCCTCCTCGGCCCCCAACCCCCGCAACCGGGCTCCCCGCTCGCCCCGAGGGGGCTCCACACCAATGCACCCTGTTATCAGAGGAGCTGGTGCGGCGAGAGCTAGTGCTGTCGTTAGCGGTTTCTCTGCAAAACACTGCACCGTATAATCTGCTCTCTGCTTTTTTTAAAGGTAGAGGCCCAGGACGGGTCTGCTGGAAGGCCAGGTCGGCAAAAGGTATCTTATTTGATTTTTTTAATGTCTATGGATAGAAGATGGATTCTAATCTTTGCACATTTATAATGCCTTGCTATTTAAAGTTGGCAAGGTTGCTTAATGAATATGCAAACTGCGGGAGTATGAGAGAAGGATAAATTGGTTATTTTGAGTAACTACATATTGACAGGTATTAAGTCAGCAGTAGAAATACAAGCTTCTTTTGGCGCATAATGGGTGCACCTCTCCATCTTTTACCTGCTAGCAAAGACGTTCCCTCCACAGAGGTGACCATGGCGAGACGCGGAGGTCCGGCTTCGTCCAGCATCGGACTCGCCTGATGTCTGCAATCCACTCGAACACAATAAAACTGTTCGTTTTCCCAAATGTGAGTGTTTATGTGCCTTCACCAGGGGCATTACCAAGGGGGGGCAGGGGATGGGCAGTGCCCACCCTGAGAAAAACTCTGCCCACCCAAAGAAAACTCAAGATAAAAAACTGATTTACTCCAATTTGACAGCAAATGCGATATCAAACTGATTCACAGCAGGAGGTAGACAGCCATTTAGAGTGAGCTTTTCGGATGCGTCATTTATCTATCACTATGTGTGATTGGTGGATTCCTTTTCCAGTCTATTCTGCTGTGAAACCAACGGGCACTATCGAATTACTAGGACCCTCCCATGCTCTTAGACAGCCGTCTTCACTCATTAGTCTGAGGTCACGTCTCCGGCCCTGTGCTTCTCTCAGAGAAAACTTCGCCCATATCTCTTTTTTTGCTACTTTTGCCACCGCTTATTTTGTCAGGCTTCTTGTTTGACATTAAGGTAATTTGTGTACTAGTTTGTCATCTATGTTGACTCGTGTTGTTATAACCTGAGTTGGCTACCGAGTGAGCCCAGGCAGCTAGCCTGGAGCTTCTGGAAAAAAACTTGACTGGCATAAGCTTTTTCGGCGACATGCTGCACGGAGTCAAGTAAAGGACTAATGAAGGCAACTCTTGGAAAAGTAAACGTGTTCCTTTTCACTTTGCTTGATTGGTAATGAAATGGTGGATTCGTTTAGTCTCTAAGTTGAATGAGTAGAGCTGTGTACTAAAACAGCATGTTTGATGCTTTTCCAAATTTAAATGGCCGTAGAACAGAAGATTTTCATGAACACGATGTCATTGCCACGCCATTTCGAGCGGCTGATCATTTATATTCCACATTCATGTTTCATCCGCTTTTCTGAATGTTTTCGACCTTGTGTATTTTTTATACGCTTAAAATCAAGGGCGGTTTTAAAATAAAAAATAAAGAGATTTGTTATATCTTTATAGATCTCCTAAAAATACTACAACGAGAGATGAAATGCTGAGTAGGGATGTGGCGATGTTGAACGAGGATTTTTATCTCCCCCCGCGGGATTAGCGTGAAGCGGGGGATATAGCATTGGGCTCCGTCCGGACACATAAAATTGAAGCGGCGAGGAATATTGCCTTGTTAGTAGGGCAAACACTTGTTTTAAAGTGTGATGAGACCACTTGCAGTCATGGGGTGTGGAGGCAGTCGCGTGTAATTTCTTTAAACACACGCCTGAAGCAGCTTAAAATGATTTAAAATACCGCCGGGAAGAAGCCCGAGGTTAGATTTCGCAAATTGCAGGTGCTCCGCCCTTCCTTAAATCTTCTCCCGTGCACTTGGTCTAAATAATAATCAAGCAATTTCTGTGGCCTATAACGATTGAGATGTGATGGTGAAAAGCAGACAAACCATGGGCTGCGGTGGTAGATTGAAAGAATGCCAGTTTGAATAATTATTTTAAAAAATCTTCCTCTTCCCCAAAAGCGGATGACACGTGAATGTGGGATATAAATGATGAGTCGCACGAAATCGCTTGGCAATGACAAATGGGTTCATCTGATGTTCTATGGCCATTTAAATTTCGAAATGCATCAATTAAACATGTCTGAACAGCTCTACTCATTCAACTAGAGTAAACAATTCCAACATTTGATTGCCAATAAAGCAAAGTAAATGGGAACAGGTTTGCTTTTCTGAGAGTTACCTAATTGGTTAATAGGAGACGATTCTGTAGTCCTTTACTTGGCTCCATGCAGCATGTAGCTGAAAAATATTGACATCAGTCAAGTTTTTTTCCGGAAGCATTTCACATGCCCTTTGATGTTTCGCACTTTCTTTCAACCTGCCATGGGTTTAATAAAGGAAAAGGGAAAGCTCGGATGTTCGCCCCATGGCAGCAGGTGGTGGTGCTACGCCTTAAAACATGTTCACTATTAGCGCAACCCTAGTGTGCATAATTAATGAAAACATCACACCTGTTAATGTCCCTCACCTATCGCCATTTCACCAGCCGCCACTGATTATATACATATATATAATTCTTTTTTTTAATTTTTTTATGGCGATTTAGAAGTTCTCTTTTTTGCCCCCATGGCAAAAAAAAGGACAAATGCCCACCCAAGCTTGGCATCTTGGTAATGCCTCTGGCCTTCACTGCCTGGGATTGTGTGTGTGTGTGTGCATGCGTGCGCGCACGCATCTGTATACGCAAGTATTAAAGCCAACATCATCGTGGTCCCTCAAAGAAAAGAAAAACTCACAAGGTAATATGTTTTATCATTGTTCAGACAGCCCCTGTGCAGAATTTCTTTTTCAGTTTGTGTATGCTGTAGTTGAGCAAAGTCTGTGCAGCATATTTCACTGAAACCATGTTTTATGTCCACAAGTTTCATCAACAATATCCTCTACTGTACACTACTTACAAGTGGCAAAGTGTAATGGTCAAACACCACACGCCATCTATCTGTCCATATAGTCAAAATAACCACTAATGGTACCATTTCACAGTTGGAGACTTGATCACATCTCATGTACGTCTCCATAGTCATGCCTCCTGTTAATACTGCATTTGCCCATTGCAACCTAATTACATTTTTTCAACTTGTGTTTTCAAACGAGTGTTCATTTGGTGGCCTTTGCTGGAGTTCAGGAACAGATGAAGGGAAGGATTTTTTTGTCCTCTGGACAAGGACCACGAACTCACTCCTTTTTATTATGGCTTTACTTTCATGCACTGCTCTCGCATTATTATTTAACATGTCGTCATGAAACTTGACAAGCGTATTCTAGATGTCCCTGCATGAGCATTAATCCAGTCCAAAAAGGATGCAGGCCAGCGAGAACTAACCTATGACGTGCCATCGTCCCAAGAACGTAGTTCATTTGAAGTTGCTGGATGACCTCCTGGAGGTGCATACATAAAACAGCCACTGGGGGGTTCACTACTGCCTCTTCTGTGTGACGACCTCACCACCGTTTGCCACATTGGAGTACTGAGCCCCCGAGGCCTCGGCAGGCTTCTGGGCCGGTGTCGGTGCCGTCTGCGCGGTGGCCCGCATGATGCGGTACTGCTCCCGGAGGTTGCGTCTTCGTACGTGCTCGTTTGTGATCTCCGACACATTGCCGGCCGGGAACCAGCCTTTCTTCCCATCGGAGAGACGGATTCCCTCGTACCAGCCTGAGCGAGAGAGAGGGTGTGTGTGGGAATGACTCGTGTGTAAGGGGTTGGAAAAGGGTGAAGAAAGTTGTTTCAAATAAAGATGCAACAATGAAAATATTGGCAAGACTGTGGAAATAACCCTTTAAGTAGCTTGAAAATAATTTGTCAGACTCGCTGCGCTTACCCTCGTGGGTCTTCCTCAGGACATTGATGATGTTTGTGGGTTCTAGGTTGAGTTCATCGGCCTGCTGAGCAATGTACTGCTGCATACACTGCACCTGAGGGCAGTCTGATTCACACCGCACACACACACGCCTTCAGCAAGTGCTATAGAACATTCACAAGCACCTTGTTTTAAACATCGATGGAGCTGCTTATACAGATCAGCAATACTCATGATTAACACCAGGAAGTATGCTCAAGAATCATGATTAACACCAGCAAGTGTGAGCAGGAGTCATGATTAACACCAGTAAGTGTGCTCAGGAATCATGATTAACACCAGAACGTGTGCACAGGATTCATGATTAACACCAGTAAGTGTGCACAGGAATCATCATGAACACCAGTAGGCGTGCACAAGAATTATGATTAACACCAGTAAGTGCGCACAAGAATCATGATCAACACCAGAAAGTGTGTGCAGGAATCATGATTAACACCAGTAAGTGTGCACAGGAATCACGACTAATACCAGTAAGTGTGGACAGGAATCATGATTAACACCAGGAAGTATGCACAGGAATCATCATGAACACCAGGAGGCGTGCACAAGAATTATGATTAACACCAGTAAGTGCGCACAAGAATCATGATTAACACCAGTAAGTGTGAGTAGGATTCATGATTAACACCAGTAAGAGTGAGCAGGAGTCATGATTAACACCAGTAAATGTGAACAGGATTCATGATTAAGATCAGTAAGTGTGCGCAAAAATCATGATCAACACGAGTTAATGTGCGCAGGAATCATGATTAACACCAGTAAGTGTGGACGGGAATCTTGATTAACACCAGTAAGTGTGAGCAGGAATCATGTTTAACATCTGTAAGTGTGCGCAGGAATCATGATTAACACCAATAAGTGTGCGCAGGAATCATGATGATCACCAGTAAGTGTGCACAGGAATCATGATTAACACCTGTAAGTGTGTGCAGGAATCATGATTAACACCCGTAAGTGTGTGCAGGAATCATGATTAACACCAGTAAGTGTGAGCAGGAATCATGATTAACACCAGTAAGTGAGCGCAGGAATCATGTTTAACATCTGTAAGTGTGCGCAGGAATCATGATTAACACCAATTAGTGTGAGCATGAATCATGATGATCGCTAGTAAGTGCGTACAGGAATCATGATTAACTCCAGTAAGTGTGCGCAGGAATCATGATTAACACCAATTAGTGTGCGCAGGACTCATGATTAACACCAATAAGTATGTGCAGGAATCATGATTAACACCAGTAAGTGTGCACAGGAATCATAATTAACATCAGTAAGTGTGCACAGGAATCATGATTAACACCAGTAAGTGTATGCAGGAATCATAACATAACGAATGGCGAGAACAGGCCTTTCAGCCCAGGTCCATTTGTGACCCCGAGTTCGACTCGCAACACTTGCTCGAAGGAATCCTACACAATTCACTTTGTTAATCCCTTTAACATATTTAAAGACCTCAATCAAATCACCCCTTAGTCTCCTTTTCTTAAGACTAAAGAGATTAAGGATCTTCAGCCTCTTCTCATAGCTTTCATCTTTTATACCTTGAATTAGCTCATTGGCTCTTCTCTGAACTTTCTCAAGGGCCTCTATATCTTAAAGTATGGTCCCCAGAACTGTGCACAATACTCCAGATGTGGTCTGACGAATGTCTTGTACAAAAGAAGCATCACCTCCTTAGATCTGTACTCAATTCTTTTGGCGATGTATCCCAGCATCCGACTGGCTTTTTTAACTGCTACGGCACAATGGCTAGAGCCTGTGAGGGTTTGGTCAACAATCACTCCCAGATCTTTCTCGCGTGGAGCACATTCCAGTTTTAAACCTCCCTTGAAGTAATCCCGTCTAATGTTTTTATTACCTACATGTACAACTTTACATTTCGCCATATTAAATTCCATCTGCCACATTTCTGCCCAATTCTGGATTCTATCCAAATCATCCTGAATCACTTTAGTGGACTATAGACTATTTGGCAAACCCCCCAATTTTGTATCATCTGCAAATTTAACTAATCTGCTCTCAATATTCCTATCAAGGTCATTAATGTAGATGAGGAACAGCAGGGGTCCCAACACCGATCCCTGGGGGACGCCACTCCCAACCATACCGAGCTCAGACACCAGTAAGTGTGTGCAGGAATCTTTCCAATCACTTATTCTTCACTCCTTTCTTTCTCTCCGTGCACAACTGACCCAGAAATTGTTGGAAGTTTGCCGTCATTAAGTAGTTGTCAGATGGATAAATGTGCTCTGAAAAAGAAGGTTTCCCTGATGCAAATTCAGTTCAGGAGTGTAAAGACTGTCATTTGTTAAAGCATTTTTTAGAATTCATGATATAAGTGATTAAGCTGCAAATTTACCCCTCCCCATCAGCTGTCTTTTGGAGTGAGGACTAGCCCTTTGGCTGTGTTATATTACTTTTACCCCCAGTCTTTTTAATCTTACTATTCTCCTTGTCTCCTTCATGGGTAAAGCTTAAACAAGTCAAGTTGGGTGGGCTGTGAAAGATGGGCGATTGGAATGAGTTCTCACACCGACACACACACCCATGTTCGTATAGCTATACTTGTGAGGACATTGTATTGACTGAAATCCATTCTGTACAGCCTTCCGCAAACCCTAACCGTAATCAAATTATGCTCAAACCTAACCCTACTCTAATCCAATTACGATTAGAGGTTCAATTTTGGGTTGTGAAAATCAAAGTGTATGATTTCCAGCAACAATAAATTTATTTCTGTGCCACACAGGCGATTGAGGAATTCCGATATGGAAAATGTGACTATTCTAGAGACACTAGGAGTCATGTTTTCCAGCGATGGCCATTGTGAAGCTCATGTTAATAATAGAATCAGAAGTGCCGCCAATCTTTCTATGGTCTTGATGATGCTGGCATGCCGTATCCCGGCTTGCCGGTTGATATCAAGGTCCACCTTTGAAATACTGTATGCCGCACTACATCACTGTACGGACTTGACACTAGCTTTGAATGAATCATGTTGTAAAAAAATTGAATCCTCTCAGGGATCCCTAATTAAATGGGCTCTTGGCCTAAGTTCTCGCAGTCATCACTCTAAACTGCTTAATGCAGGGGTGTCAAACTGACCCGTAAACGGGCCAAGAGGCTGCAAGTTTTCACTCCAACAATGCAGAAGCGCACCTGATGCAACTAATCAGTTGTGCAGGCCTAGATCAGTTGATTAAATCAGTGCTTTCAGGTGAGCTTCTGCTTGGTAGGATTGAAGACCTGCAGCCTCTTGGCCCGTTTACGGGTCAGTTTGACACCCCTGGCTTAATGCGTTATCTATCTCATTTGTCAAAGAAATTGTCAAACACATGAATATGTCTTTGTGGAGACGAGTCTTTATTGTTGACTCTCCTGTCAGAGATTTGTGCTCCTATTTCTTATCACTGTTTTGCATCACAGGAGAATGCATTCCAAATACGCTAGTAGGATCATACAAATGGGTTTCTCCCCAGTGGATATTGCACTTAAAGGGTATTTGCCTAAACATGTTAAAAGTGCTCATTTGGAAATGGAGGATGTTATTGTTGATTCTCTTAGACATCTTGTTCATGACCAAGAATTTCTGAATCGTAATTCCAGCCCTCATTATCTTTTATCCCTGTTAACTAGGGTATATTAATATGAATTCATTATTAGCCCTGCGTAGTGAGGACTGTTGTAGTCCCTGTGTTATTATGATTTCTGCATGTTACTAGTCAAAGGTCACTGTCAGTCCATATTCTCATGACACGTTGCTAGCCTGCGTGGCTTTTAATAACTTTATGTCATAAATAGTGCCATGTCGCTAGTCTTGTCGATCTAGTCACTGGTCTCGGGCTTCAGTCTGTATCGTGTATGCTATAATGTGTTTTTTTTTTTAAACTTGTTTGCCTGTTTTAACTTCTTTTAGTGTACAGTCATGTACTTGATGTGCGCATATGGATTATGTTGTTTTATGTTTGTTTCCCCTTTTCAGGGGGCTGAAGAAATAAATAAATAAATAAACTACAACCATGACCATAATTTTAACCAATTAGCCATGCTTCACAGTGAGGACCACCCAAAATTACCTAAATACTGCTAATGTCTTCACAACATCTTCACCACAGTGCTCAAATACTGCTACACTAACCCACAAACACACACACACACACACTTGCGCACACACGCACACACACACGCTGAACATGCTAAAGCCACTGAGTTTTGAGTCGTACTTACCCCAGTCCTCATACACCACCTCCTCCTGCTCTATCCCAGTGTTAGTGAGATTGGGGAATACTGCCATCCATCTGTGCATATCAGACCTGCACACAGCGGAGTACAGCAGCAGAGAGTCTGACTAAAGCGCAGTCTGTGCGCAGACATGATTTTCACTGTCAGTCACTGCATACAGTGATAATGTGACACAGCTCTTACTGTCAGTTAATGCATACAGTGTTAATGTGCCACAGCTCTTACTGTCAGTTACTGCAAACAGTGATAATGTGCCACAGCTCTGGGAGTCACTGCATACAGTGATAATGTGCCACAGCTCTTACTGTCAGTCACTGCATACAGTGATAATGTGGCACAGCTCTGGGAGTCACTGCATACCGTGATAATGTGCCACAGCTCTAACTGTTAGTCACTGCATGCAGTGATAATGTGCCACAGCTTGTAATATCAGTCACTGCATACGGTGATAATGTGCCATAGCTCTTACTGTCAGTCACTGCATGCAGTGATAATGTGCCACAGCTTGTAATATCAGTCACTGCATACGGTGATAATGTGCCACAGCTCTTAGCCACAGCTCTTACTGTCAGTCACTGCATGCAGTGATAATGTGACACAGCTCTTACTGTCAGTTAATGCATACAGTGATAATGTGCCACAGCTCTTACTGTCAGTTACTGCATACAGTGATAATGTGGCACAGCTCTGGGAGTCACTGCATACCGTGATAATGTGCCACAGCTCTAACTGTTAGTCACTGCATGCAGTGATAATGTGCCACAGCTTGTAATATCAGTCACTGCATACGGTGATAATGTGCCACAGCTCTTACTGTCAGTCACTGCTTGCAGTGATAATGTGCCGCATCTCTAACTGTTAGTCACTGCATGCAGTGATAATGTGCCACAGCTTGTAAGATCAGTCACTGCGTACGGTGATAATGTGTTACAGCTCTTACTGTCAGTCACTGAGTACAGAGATAATGTGCCACAGATCTAACTGTTTGTCACTGCATGCAGTGATAATGTGCCACAGCTCTTACTGTCAGTCACAGTATACAGTGATAATGTACCACAGCTCTTACTGTCAGTCACAGCATACAGTGATAATGTGCCACAGCTCTTACTGTCAGTTACTGCATACAGTGATAATGTGCCACAGCTCTGGGAGTCACTGCATACAGTGATAATGTGCCACAGCTCTTACTGTCAGTCACTGCATACAGTGATAATGTGGCACAGCTCTGGGAGTCACTGCATACTGTGATAATGTGCCACAGCTTGTAATATCAGTCACTGCATACGGTGATAATGTGCCATAGCTCTGTTAGTCACTGCATGCAGTGATAATGTGCCACAGCTTGTAATATCAGTCACTGCATACGGTGATAATGTGCCACAGCTCTTACTGTCAGTCACTGCATGCAGTGATAATGTGACACAGCTCTTACTGTCAGTTAATGCATACAGTGATAATGTGCCACAGCTCTTACTGTCAGTTACTGCATACAGTGATAATGTGCCACAGCTCTGGGAGTCACTGCATACAGTGATAATGTGCCACAGCTCTTACTGTCAGTCACAGCATACAGTGATAATGTGCCACAGCTCTTACTGTCAGTCACAGCATACAGTTATAATGTGCCACAGCTCTTACTGTCAGTCACAGCATACAGTTATAATGTGCCACAGCTCTTACTGTCAGTCACTGCATACAGTGATAATGTGCCACAGCTCTAACTGTTTGTCACTGCATGCAGTGATAATGTGCCACAGCTCTTAATATCAGTCACTGCATATGGTGATAACGTGCCACAGCTCTAACTGTCAGTCCCTGCAGAGTGATAATGTGCCACAGCTCTTACTGTCAGTGACAGTATACAGTGATAATGTACCACAGCTCTAACTGTCAGTTACAGCATACAGTGATAATGTGCCACAGCTCTTACTGTCAGTCACAGCATGCAGTGATAATGTGCCACAGCTCTAACTCTCAGTCACTGCATACAGTGATAATGTGCCACAGTTCTAAATGTCAGTCACTGCATACAGTGATAATGTGCCACAGCTCTAACTGTCAGTCACTGCATACAGTGATAATGTGCCACAGCTCTTAATATCAGTCCCTGCATACAGTGATAATGTGCCACAGCTCTAGCTGTCAGTCACTGCATGCAGTGACAATGTGCCACTGCTCTTACTGTCAGTCACTGCATACAGTGGAAATTGGTTGAGCTTACTCTGACGGAGCCCTGAGCAGACGCTCATAGGTGCAGCCCCGGTGGTTCTCCAGCAGCATTAGACAAAAGCAGTGGTCCAAACCCGAGGGCCGTTTGTCTTCACTGATGGCCTGTACATATACCAGTGATCGGTGGGCGTGATCTGTCACGACGTAGCGATCCGGACTGGAGCTGAAGAAAGTCCCGTTAGCTTATTTCATTACATTATGCTGCCTTTGTGATTCCACAGCTAGGTTACAAAAACGATTCTGAATCAGATTTGATTGATTGCAAGTGATATGAAACTGAATGGGAATTCAAAAATGGCAATTGCTCAGAAGTCTGCCGTCAAGCATAATTTTTAGTGCGTGGATATTCAAAGTGTAGAAATGAGAAATTAGTTAATGTGGTGTTATGGCCCCAATTTGTTATTACATTTATAACACAACAGCAACAGCAAGGGATGACAAACACAGTTTTAACAACTAAAACACATTTAATTTTTAACAAAGACAAAGACTAATAACAACCTACAACTAAAGACCAAGATTGATAAATAAAAAAAAACTGAAATCATTACAGTCCCTTTTTGGTGGGGTGGCTTGGTGATGTCCTGGATGAAGAGAATGCTCAAACACAGGCAAAGAAATCCACAAAAGAAACGTCACAGGTCTTGAACAGAATGGCAGGTCTGGTCATCTTCTTGCAATTTCCCCTACTACTTTACTGTCTCAATTCTTTTCCTTATATACTCTTTTGCAGACCCCACCCACATTTAGACTTCTTTTTTTTAATTTTCTGAGACTTGCCCCAGACATGTCCAGGACATGTCTAAACATGACTTCAGTCTGAGCTTAACAAAAAAAAAGGTAAATACTGCCATCTAGTGGCCTATATTCACATTACACCTCCATTCCAAAAGGGAAAAATTTTGACTCATAAAGGCAAAATTTTTCTTTTCAATACAAAATGGTAAAGTGAACACTTGTCTATATATACATATCATACAATATTCAAACACATGATATATATATACACATTCAAACACGGGATAAGCAATCAGCAATTACATTGTCTGTACCCTTCACATGCTTAATTTCCAAGTCAAACTCCTGTAAAATCAAACTCCAATTCAACAATCTCCGATTCTTGTTTTTCATCTTACTCAAAAACATTAACGGATTGTGGTCAGTGTACACAATCATTGGCTTTTCCCCTGTACAAACATAAACCTCAAAGTGTTGTAAAGAAAGGACCAGAGCCAACAGTTCCTTCTCTATTGTGGAATAGTTCCTTTGGTGGCGATTGAACTTCCTGGAGAAGTATGCCACGGGATGCTCAATGTCATCAGAGTCACTTCTCTGTAGGAGCACAGATCCACAAGCTTGGTCGCTAACATCGACCGCGATGGAGAACGGTTTGCTGAAGTCGGGAGATTTGAACACGGGGAAGTGACACAGCAGAGACTTCAGGCGATCGAAGGCTCTCTGGCATGCATCATCCCAAGTGAACTTTACGCCTTTCTTCAGTTGGTTAGTTAGACTGAGAGCAATCTCAGCAAAGTTCTTGCAGAACTTGCGGTAGTACCTGATCATTCCAAGGAAGCGGCGCAAAGCTTTTTTGTTGTCAGGAACTGGAAAGTCCATGATGGCTTGGACTTTAGCATTTATGGGTGCCACCTTACCCTGGCCTATGTCGTAGCCAAGATAGGTGACAGTAGCACAACCAAAGTCACTCTTGCTCAGGTTAACAGTCAGGTTAGCCTGGGTCAGGCGCTGGAACAACGTCTCTACATCTTTTAGATGTTCTTCCCAGGAGTCACTCCGTGTGATCAGGTCATCGATGTATGCACCCGTGTGTGGCAATCCGGCGATTGTAGACTGTATCATCCTTTGGAACGTGGCTGGGGCATTTTTCATGCCAAAGGGTAGGACTTCATACTGGTAAAACCCAGATGGTGTGGCAAAAGCAGAGATGCTCTTGGCCCTCTCAGTTAAAGGCACACACCAATAACCCTTCAATAAATCAATCTTGGTCAGAAACTTTGCTTGCCCTACACTATCAATACAATCATCAATCCTAGGTATTGGAAACACATCAGTTCTAGTTACAGCATTGACTTTGCGATAATCTGTACAGAATCTAGTACTTCCATCAGGTTTTGGAACTAGCACACAGGGTGAACTCCAATCGGAGTTGGAGGGTCTGATAATATCATGTTTTAACATGTACTCAACCTCTTTCTCAGCAATCTTTCTCTTTTCAGGATTCATCCGGTATGGATGCTGTTTTATTGGTTTGGCATCACCAACATGTACATCATGAGAGGCTATAGTAACTCTCTTTGGAACATCTGGAAACAAATCCTCATATTTCTTGATCAACCTTTCAAACTGATCTCTCTGTGAGGTTTCTAAGTGCTGGAGTTTTACATCAACATTTTGCAACACTTCAGTGTTTGACAATTTCCATGAAAGAACTTCAGCCTTAATTCTTGGTTCATCATCTTGAAACTCCCCCTCATCTTCACACGTTTCTACCATTGGAGAATCTGAAGTGACAGCTGCAACCCTAGCATTTCTGTCATGATAAGGCTTTAGCATGTTAATATGACACAATTGTTTTGGTTTTCTCCTATCTGGAGTCTTCACAATGTAATTGAGATCATTGAGTTTTGTCAGAATTTCATAAGGACCATGAAATCTAGCCTGCAATGGATTGGACTGCAAGGGAAACAACACAAGGACCTTGTCTCCTGGTTTAAACTCACGGCTTCTAGCCTTATGATCATACCAAGTTTTCATTTTTCCCTGACTTGATTTCAAGTTCTCTTTGGCAAGGTCACAAGCTGCACGCAATCTTTCCTTGAACTTGCTAACATAGTCTAACAGACTGATTTGCGGCTCTTCCTCTTGCCATTGTTCACTCAATAATAGCAAAGGTCCTCTCACTTCATGACCAAACACTAGCTCAAATGGACTGAATCCAGTAGACTCCTGCACTGCTTCTCTAGCTGCAAACAACAGCAAATGAACCCCTTCATCCCAGTCTTTCTCATGGTCATAACAATAAGTCCTCATCATTGTCTTGAGAGTGGAATGAAACCGCTCTAAGGCACCCTGACTTTCTGGATGATAGGCACTAGAAAGAATCTGCTTTGCACCTAGTTCATACACAACCTGCTGAAACAAACCAGAAGTGAAATTAGTACCTTAGTCTGACTGAATTTCCCTGGGAAGGCCAAACAAGGTGAAGAACTTTATCAAAGCCTTCGAGATTGCAGTTGCCTTGATGTTGCGTAGAGGTATGGCTTCGGGGAATCTGGTAGATGCACACATGATTGTCAACAAATACTGATTTCCAGATCTAGTCTTGGGTAATGGACCAACGCAATCAACAATGACCCTAGAGAATGGCTCCCCAAATGCTGGGATAGGCTGCAATGGAGCTACAGGTGGGTCTAACTGGTGTTTTCCAACTACCTGACAAGTGTGACAGGTTTTGCAAAAGTTGGAAACGTCTTTCCGAAGCCCAGGCCAAAAGAAGTGTTTCATGATCTTATCAACAGTCTTGTTAACACCAAGATGACCTCCTAAAGGTAAACTATGAGCCATTGTTAAGATCTCATTCCTATAGACCTTCGGAACAACAATTTGCATGACCACTGCCCAATCTGCATTGGCAGGGATATCAGGAGGGCGCCACTTCCGCATCAACACACCATCCTTGAGATAATACCCAACTGGAACTGCATCTATTTCATTTTCAGGAAGGGCTCTCCTCTTTAGTACACCAATTTCAGGATCATTAGTTTGCTCCTCAATCAACCGCTTTCTTGACAGAGACAAGTCTCCAGACACATCAGAATCACCAGACCCATCCGGCTGGCTGAATAGAGAACTGATAAAAGTATCTGATAAGTCCTCAAACGGAGAAACCATAGTAGGCCAATCAGAGTCATGAGGCGAACCACCTGAGTCCTGACTATTCAATGTACTGGACGGCACCACAACATCATCTTCTTTAGCCTTCTTGGCCATAGCACGAGTCACTGCGCAAGAAGGATACAGAGATGGGTCCTCATCCCCATTTTCAGTGCTCGGCTGTGAAGTAAGATGTACAGGGGGAACTACTTTGCCCCCAGCCAGGTCATTGCCTAGCAACAGAGAAACACCCTTTATAGGTAGACTTGACATAAGTCCCACCTTTACCTGTCCTGTAACTAAATCTGACTTCAAGAATATAGAGTGCAGGGGTACAGATACAGTCCTCCCTTCAATACCTTGTACAAGTATGAAATCCCCTGAAGCGGTCTCATCACGTAACTCCAAGGAGTCCATCAACAAAAGTGACTGAGAAGCTCCGGTATCCCTTAGGATATATATGGGGACAGGAGTAGTATGCTCATTCAGAGCCACAAATCCCTCTGACACAAATGGAAGAAATTCCTCCCTCACGAAGTCAGCTGTATCAGGCTTTTTAGCCCCACAAGAAGCAGGCAATTTAGCAGATTGGTTATCTACTACAGGGGTTTCTAACCTTGTTTTCACAAAGGCATTTGGTTTGGTATCCTTTTCTTTTTCTTTCTTAGCTTTTAGGAACCAACAGTTAGTTGTAACATGACCAGATTTCTTGCAATAACTGCAAACTAGACCACTTTTGTCACTGTCAGCTTTCACACTTTGATCAGACCTGTTACTGGATTTCTGAGCACCATCACCAGATTTGTCTTTGTCTTTGGGTGAGGAATCTTGGGTATCACCGTAACCCTTTTTCTGAAATTGGGACCATTTATTGTTACTGCTAGACTGAAATTTGGACTTATGAGTGAGAACATATTCATCTGCAAATTTGGCAGCTGATTGCAAGTTCAGTGCTTGCTTCTCATTAAGGTAGGTCTTAACATCATCCTTAACACAGTTCTTGAATTCTTCAACTAACACCATCTCTTTTAGTGAGTTGAAATCATCCTTGACCTCCATAGAAGTACACCAGCGCTCAAAGCAAACCTGCTTCTCATTAGCAAATTCCACATAAGTCTGATTTTCAGATTTCTTCAGACCTCTGAATTTCTGTCGGTAAGCCTCTGGAACCAACTCATAAGCTCTCAAAATAACCTTTTTGACAACCTCATAATCAGAGGAATCATCTGCAGACAAAGCCGAATAGGCTTGTTGAGCTTTACCCTTGAGGACAGTTTGCAACATCAGAGGCCAGTGTTCCTTTGGCCACTGGCAACTCTTTGCTACCTTTTCAAAACACTGGAAATAGTTGTCAACGTCCTTTTCAGAAAATGGAGGCACCAGTTTTACCTCCTGACTGGCACAAAATTTATTTTTAGTTTCAATTTTAATTTTTAGTTTCTCCATTTGGAGTCTTTCCTCTCTATCCAACTTCTCTAATTCAAAATCTCTCTGTCTCTGTCTCTCTCTTTCTGCTCTTTCCTCTTTCTCTCTCTCAAATTCTCTTTGTTTTTCTTCTCTTGCTAATTTTTCTAACTCAAACTGCCTTTGTTTTTCTTTTTCTTCCCTCTCAATCTCTAGCATTCTTAATTTAAGTTCCATTTCTATATTTGGATTTTCCACTGGAAACTGTTCCAGATCTCCTGGTGCAAACACATTTTCATCAATGTAATATTCAACTATCTCTCTAGCCAGTCTTGCTTTTCGCATGGCTGGTTTTACCTCTGTCAGCTCCAACTGTCTGCAAATTTCTAGCAGTTCTGTCTTTTTAAAAGACTTCAAAACCCCTACGGTTGGTGATGCCAAGAAATCATCCATTGCTGTTGTCAATATATATTTAGGAAAATTCACTAAAACAATTTCACAATTTGAAATGTTAGATTTTCAATAAATTACTCACACAATGGTCTATCCCGGACCTTGAGCCCCCAATTTGTTATGGCCCCAATTTGTTATTACATTTATAACACAACAGCAACAGCAAGGGATGACAAACACAGTTTTAACAACTAAAACACATTTAATTTTTAACAAAGACAAAGACTAATAACAACCTACAACTAAAGACCAAGATTGATAAATAAAAAAAAACTGAAATCATTACAGTCCCTTTTTGGTGGGGTGGCTTGGTGATGTCCTGGATGAAGAGAATGCTCAAACACAGGCAAAGAAATCCACAAAAGAAACGTCACAGGTCTTGAACAGAATGGCAGGTCTGGTCATCTTCTTGCAATTTCCCCTACTACTTTACTGTCTCAATTCTTTTCCTTATATACTCTTTTGCAGACCCCACCCACATTTAGACTTCTTTTTTTTAATTTTCTGAGACTTGCCCCAGACATGTCCAGGACATGTCTAAACATGACTTCAGTCTGAGCTTAACAAAAAAAAAGGTAAATACTGCCATCTAGTGGCCTATATTCACATTACAGTGGGGACTCAGATATGCAAATAATTCACTCGCTCGCCCGCTCAATTGGCTGCTAGCACATCGATATTGATATATTATTTTGCATGCTACCACAACTGAATTTGAATTTGCTACGACGAGGACATTTGGGTTTTTTCTATATCCTCGAGTGGGTCTTATGGAACCTTTGATTTAGCTAAAGGGTCATTACACACAGACGCTTACAAACAGGTGAACATTAGCAAAAGCTATCTAAGATAGCGCTCATGGAAAAATATTTCTGAGCCACCAAAAGCCAAGAGTTAGCTCTGTCTGAGGAGGAATATGGTGAACTGCAAGCAATGTCCTTGCTGATTGTTAGGTATAGCCAATGAGTGATTTATTTTTTCATTATCAAAAGCATAGTCAGAGAACTAACAGCAGGCTTACCTCTTTTTGTAGGTGAAGATGAGGAGATCGTTGAAGAGAAAGAGGTAGACGGGGGTAAATTTGGGACGGAAGTTGAACATGGTGCTGGCTTTCGTCATCTCCAGCAGCTCACCGCGTTTTTGCAGGAAACGCCGCTGAGACACGATGGGAATGGCCTGTGGAGGGGATTAGCTCATTTCCATTGGTAAATCCGTTACGAAACATAACTGAGGTTCACATGTCATCTTCTATCGCAGCTGTCCGTGAGAGCAGATCAAGCTCAAAAATGAATTTAAAAATGGCTGGCATACAATAGATTCTCAGAATTTTTTTTTCAGTTTTAATCTTCATAGACCTGTGTGTAAGATTTTATTGGTACCTAAGCATCTTTTTATTGTGCCCCAAGTGTACACCAGCCTCACCCAGCCCTGGGACAAAATATATGGGCTTTACCTTAAAAGAAAATATCATGCGTAATCGTTTAAAAATCCCTGCCTCAGCTCGTACAAACACTCTACTGCAAACACAGCTGTGCATGCTTCAGGACAGGTGACAGACACCGAACTTGCCTTCAGTTTGTGGAACTCCAGCATCTGGGCGACATGCAAAAGCTCCTCCATCTGTCGCATCTTCCCGACCTGAGAGTTACACTCCTCAATGATCTGGGGAGGGGTGTAGCAGAGTCACTTGAACATACCGTCACAAAATCTCTTTCAGACATATAAAGAAATTAAACAAAATCTCCAAACTCCACACTGTAAACTGCTAGCAGTTATGAATGTATGAATGTGCTGTAGTACTATGGCAACCATTTATTTGATGTGTTTTGGGATTGCTGTTAACCAAACAAGCACAGATCAATGCTTTGTTTATGGTAGTAAAGGTTTGTCAGCTGATATCTTCCATTGCAAGCACTGGCAGCTGTTTTTAAACACGCCTACACAGTAGTGACAGCTGTCGTTAAACACGCCCACATAGTATTTATCATCAGTTTTTGCAAGTAGATATTGCTCCACTTGTCGTGTGCCTGCAGTAACATGATCAGAAAATGTTCCTCACCAGATCGATGTTATAATTTTGACTACAAGTTTTCTCATGTTCCATGGATTTGCCTTGATAGTGCACTAGTTTACTTGCTTCTGTGGAAGCACTAGCTCACTTAGCGGGGGGTGGGGGGGTGGTGCAAATTGGCAGCCATGTTCGAAGCAAACTGAGACTACTGACCCATTCTCAAGCCGTAATTATTAAAACTAAAACTTCTAAGTAACCAGGGTAACGAGGCTGAATGTCCCGCTTGATACTTCAGCCCTGCAGTCACAGAAACGGTGAGGTGAGCGTGGGATGGTCTTACTTGAGAGACTGAGGTCAAAGCTTTGGATGCCGTCTGCTCTTCTTTGGTCCCTTCCTGGGTCCTCTTGAGAATATTCTGGAAACACAGAACAAAACTGTTGCTTTGAAACAGCTTGGGTCTTAGGCATGGGCATCAGTTTGTTTTGAAAAGTGGGGGGGACGATAACTATCAGAATGAATGCATTTTGAGAAGTGGTGACAGTGACATTAATTAATTTTTTCGCTTTTGGTGAAATGCCACCATCACATGCATGAGCGTATTTCATGTTTTAAGTCAATACACAAGTTTCTATTTCATATCAAGCGATTTTCTTGGCGAGTTTTAGACTATTCACTTCAAAGGAAATGTGACTGACCTGCGTTTCCATCAACCGGCTTGGAGCATGTAAATCACTTGTAACCTGTGTACCATAGATAGGCCCTACAGTACAACAGTAGAAGAGGAGGTAGCAATTTGATCAAAAAAAAAAAAAAAAACTGAAAAAAATGCACATAAAAATAGTGCGATGGAAACCCGACGACTGTCATGTTCTGAATTAGGGGATGAAACTTTTTTCATTTCAACCGCTGGGAATTCGATCGCAGGATTGATACCTAGAAATTACATTTCATACCATTGTTTAAATAAACTGTAGATAAAGCCAACGCCAGCGATGGTGAACGGTTACCAGCAAAACTGATAAAGTAATTTGCAGAAATTGGCGTTTATCAATTAACGTAGCAAAAATGGGAAATTGCAAGGCGCGAAACTGAACACCATAACACCGGAGTAATGAGTAGTAATGGGAAAACATATCGGAGTTAATGAGCCCAGGGGTAGGAAAAGCTTTACGCTGGGCGACATATCCCTGGGTTACGCAGCTTGTTGTAGGAAAGGGGTAACCGTTACGAACAGGGTTCGAATTACACATTGGCTGAATCCAAATCTCTACCCTCTGGACTTGCAGACTGAGCCCTCACGGACTTCAGGTGTATGTAATGTGACGTCTTCACCATCATCACGTAAAGTCTGCAAGAGCGGGAGTCTGCAGCATAATAAAACGAGCTGATAGACAGGCTTCGAGTCTGTTTCACTCGTTTCCGTGCAAATGCATATTGATTACCTCTGTAGCCTGTATTTCTGTATGATGATGTTGAATTTTACATCTGGCCTAATATTGTGTGTGTGTGTGTGTGTGTGTGTGTGTGTGAGAATGTGCTTTTCTTATGTCAGCAATTTGGAAAAATTAAAACGTCACGTCCGTATTGCAATGTATTCTGGGTAATTACGCCAGTGAAATCTGCTGGTCTGCACCCCAAGCGGACTCTCTGGAAGTCCGCAGAAAGTCTGCTTGAGGCCCCTTGTGAACTGGATCAATTGTGGATTTGGACAGCCCTCAGCACTCCCAGACCTCCCGTGAACGCACCCGCAAAGTCCGCGAGTTTGCTAGTACGGAGAATTGCGGATATTTAGATTTAACCATTGGCTTGCGGAGGAGCCCCAGTTTTCAGTGGGCACGACTTTTAATCCAAGTTGCATGCACGTGCATAAATACAAGTGTGTAGCAACCCGGTGTTTAACGGGGTTACTGCAAAATATATTGTATGACTACTGTTGTTAGCCGTTAATACTGCAGGTAATATTTCATTAAGGCACAAGCGAACTTCAAATTTCTGGGTGGAATACAAGAATGAAATTGGGAAGGAATTCCATATTCAACCAATATCAAATGAAATCAGTACTTTTTCGGCTCACCTTGATGTTTGGGTACCCAGAGAAGCATTCGGGTGTGTTGACTACATCCAGTCAAGAAAATTTTGAGTTTAATTTTTAGTGATGCTGTACGCGGTAATTGCATTTAATAGTAACAGATGTTACAGATAACATATCAGGTTGCTAGGGCATGCGCAACTTTCTCCTCTACCGCGATAATTGGCTCACTTGAAACATCTGAAAACTTGCATTTTTGTGCAGCTACCTCACTAGTGCATTATTTGACATAAAGGCGGGATATGATAGTGACTTGAGAAAGCACACGTCGAGATCGACCAAAGCTGCAATATTTGACAATATTTAAATATATTTGAAACAATGCCACCATTTCTCCCAAATGGCCCAGCTGAACACCGTTGGCATAAACCCCATAAAATGATCAATTTACTGCACAGACAGCCTTATTTCTGCCATATATCCTGATTTAAATCGACTCTGGACTAAAACAAATCACTTATAGGCCTACTTACCTACTTAAATGGCATTTAGCAAGCTTTGCGTAAAGCAAACTCCTCGACCTGTCTTGAAATTTATATACTCAGCAACAAAAGTTTCTGTGACACCAATATTGTTAATTATTTTTCATAACGCAATTATGAAATTGTCATACATGGTGATATCAGACTGAAACAGTACACGTAAACACAACATTGAAATGGAAATCATGAAAATGCGAGAAAATGACTTTGCACGTGAAAATGTGCGTAAATCATGCTTGTGGATGGCAATAAAAGAGGAGAATTTTTGGAATGTTCACATTGTGCCTGATGAACGACGGAGGCATCACTTATCGAAAACACAGCCATTTCGGATCAGGAACTCTACCCTCTAAATGCCAAGACTGTCTGAAAATGATCGGTGGAGGGCCATTGGGATGATTGAATCCGGAACCTCGCAGAGGGAAGTTGCTCATCGCCTGAATGTCCACCGAAACACCATTTGGAACTTATGGCAGCGTCATCAGCAGACAAGACATGTCAGAGACCGTCCTCGCAGCGGCCGTCCACGAGTAACCACTCCCAGACAGGACAACTGGATTCGAACAACCCATCTCCGAAATCGATTCCAACCTGCAACCATAACTGCAAGAACGATACCTGGTTTGAGGCGACTGTCTGCACAGACAATCCGTCACCGTCTCCGTCATTTTGGCATTGTCCCACGTCGGCCAGCAAGACGTCCAATACTCACAGTACAACACCGACGACTGCGTCTACAGTGGGCACAACAACATCGACGGTGGATCCAACGTCAGTGGGATCTTGTACTCTTCACTGATGAATCAAGATTCATGCTTAACCGATGTGATGGTCGTTTACGTGTATACCGTCGACGTGGAGAACGTTATGCCAACAACTGTGTTCAGGAATTTGATCGTTTTGGAGGTGGTAGTGTCATGATTTGGGGAGGGATCACGGCTAGAAACAGAACAGATTTGCTTGTTATTGATGGAAATCTGACAGGTCAAAGATATCGCGATGAAGTGCTACGGCCATTGGTGGTACCGTTTTTGATGCAACATGGTCCCGGAATAACGCTGCAACATGATAACGCCAGACCACACGTTGCAAGGATTGTACAGCAGTATCTGATGCAACAACATGTCAATGTCCTGCCATGGCCAGCCAGATCCCCAGACATGTCCCCAATCGAGCATCTTTGGGACGAGATGGATCGACGTTTGCGGCGGTTGGATAACCCGCCAGCTACACTCCAGGAATTGCGACAACGTCTACGTCAGATTTGGAATGACATCCCACAGCAATTTCTGGCACATCTGATTCGGTCCATGCGCCGGAGATGCGTTGCTTGCATCATGGCACGAGGAAGTCACACCCGGTATTGAAGTGTGAAGGTCACAATTGGTTAGACGTCAGACAAGTGCTTCATGACGCGTGAAAATGACATTTTTCGTTTTGAGTGACGTTGGCACTGAAAAGTCAGTGTTTCTCCTGTTAAATAAACATATCGATTGCATTGAGATCTTTGCGTGTCATTTATAACATACACATAAATGGTGTCACAGAAACTTTTGTTGCTGAGTATACATTAGCCATGATAGTTATCATTGTACTGGTCAACCGCTATTTTAGCTTGATCTGTTGCCAGCTGGCTGCATCGATGCTTGATGGAGGGTCGTCCGTGTTGCGGCAACTGCTGGTAAGAAAGCCGAATGAACTTAGTTTTTGCAGCTTTGCTACCCTTGAATGGAAGTTTGAGAATTTGCTAGTAAGTCTGATCTTCACATTTTGCGCTCAAACTATCAGCTGTCACCCTGGTCACATGATCAAATCAAATACAGACTTGACAGACATTGGACATTACGCAGCAATCACCTTGATACATTTGCAAAACATTGTGAAAGAAAAATAAAAAATAAAATAAGAAAATTATTAATTTGATTATTTTGTGTGTAAATTAAGCATATAACTGTCATTAAATGCTATGAATCATTGTTTGTAAAAACCCATGATAGAGATAGGCTTGGCTTCATAAGGGTTTATATATCACTGTCTCCTTTTACTCCAAATAATGATTTCAGTATGATTAATAGAGTGCGCTTAAGCATATTATATATCCGCTCGACAGAGGCATCCATCCGTATGTGAGATTTCTGTGAGTTACAAAACGTGAATAATATTGTAGTATTTTCCTTCAAAAGAAGCCGAAATAGAGATTAGCTGACCGGCCAGTTCCCGATTTTGCGGACTATTACGGGAACAGGCCGACGATTTTGGGGGAAAATGGGGTCAAAATGACTTCTGGGAAAAAGAAGTCCCCCCAAAACTGACGCCTATAGGTTTGTGGATCATTTCACTCAGCCTGTTCCCAACTGTCATCAGGATTCTATTTGTCACCCTCCAAAGCACCTGCATTTACCGTCCGAGGCTCGGCTGTCTGTAGCACAGCACCATTACCTTCCTGCCCGTCCGAGGCTCAGCTGCCTGTTGCACAGCACCATTACCTTCCTGTCCGTCCGAGGCTCAGCTGTCTGTAGCACAGCACCATTACCTTCCTGCCTGTCCGAGGCTCAGGTGTCTGTAGCACAGCACCATGACCTTCCTGTCCGTCCGAGGCTCAGCTGTCTGTAGCACGGCACCATTACCTTCCTGCCCGTCCGAGGCTCGGCTGTCTGTAGCACAGCACCATTACCTTCCTGTCCGTCCGAGACTCAGCTGTCTGTAGCACAGCACCATTACCTTCCTGTCCGTCCGAGGCCCAGCTATTTGTAGCACTGCACCATTACCTTCCTGTCTGTCCGAGGCTCAGCTGTCCGTAGCACCGCACCATTACCTTCCTGTCTGTCCGAGGCTCAGCTGTCTGTAGCACAGCACCATTACCTTCCTGTCCGTCTGAGGCTCAGCTATTTGTACCGATGCACCATTGCCTTCGTGGTATTTTGTTGACTTACAGTTGACTACACTGGATTGAAGCCAATGCACTCTGGGTTAAGGGCCGCGCTCAGGGACCCAATAACTTCACTGGTCCTATCATGGCAACACAGGGGCTTCACTTACCCAGTGAAGTCCCAGTGAAACACATTAACCCAGGATTTACTCAGCCTGTTTGGTGCTTAACCCTTTAAATGTCTGCTCTACCTTTTGGTAGAGCACACTGAGTCGCTGTGTCTGACTGCAAGGAGTGTTGATCTTAACTGACTGGATTTTTTCAGCGTAACATACTTCAATGGAGTGTTAGAGATGGCTATATCAGATTAAGTTCAACACACTTTTCAGTTAGATACAGTGACTCAAAATTTGTTCTACCAAAAGGTTGAGGCAGCTAAATGGTTCTAAAGGTATTTGTTTCATGTCCCTTTGAATATCCCAAGTCTAGGACTGCTCATGCCAGTCCCCTGAAAGATACCATCATGTTTATTGTGAATTTTTACCCCAAAACTAACAGTGCAATTAGTTAAAGCTAATTTGTATCATCAAGCATTCAAATTTAGGGTTTGAAATGAGACCCCACGGGATGCTGCATCTCCTGTAGCAGGGTTGGGCAGCCCAGTCCTGATTAGTCCCCCCGTGTCGTGCTCACCTCCACCAGCAACTTTATGCGCGTTATTCTCTGGAAGGGCAGGAGCAGGAAGGAGGTGAAGGGCAGACGCTGGCACACAGACGCCCCCTGCAGGCGAGTGATCACCATCTCAAACTGCACATTCTTCTGCCTGTGTAGTGGAATCAGTGGCATAGTATGGTCATGACAAAGAGTCACTGAATCTTACAGATTCTACGTGCATGTCAGAAAGTCAAGTCATGTCAGTAAGTCAATAATGACTGATTGGTGGGACTATCATGACATGACTCCAAGGTAAAAGGAGGGTAGAAAACCAGCAGTTCTCAGACCTTACAAAACGTGGTTTAAGGAACAGGGGTCTATCTCATGGATGTCTATCTATCACTGTCTCATGAATCTATGTCGATTTCACAGATATCGGTCAGTCCTGGTTAGTCTTGGTTACGGACTAGTTACTTGATCTTGATGACTTGATTAGGTGTTGCTTTTTGGCAGAACGGTGAAGAGTCCAGGTTTAGAACATAAAGGTTCTCCTCGCTGTTGAGTTGCAAGCACCAGGATTTGCAGAGGAGATCACTCAGGGGTCAGAGAGTAAAATTCCTTCCATATTTATCTCCAGCCTGGTTGATTATTTATTTCTACCTCCTTGCTGTGGCTTTGCGCTAATTGGCAAACAAGTGTGGTGCCAAGTACAAAATACTTTTTCGACCTCGATCCAATTGGGTCCAAACTTCAATCAGGTGATCCTCGGACCACTGCACACCTTTCCTAAAAATTTTGCGTAATTTGATTGAACGGTTTTGCAGACCGGCAGACAAACAAATTCCACTACAAATAATTCCCCCCACTTTTCGGTTGGGATATAGAGCCAAATACATGGCAGTGCTCTTATTGGCTGGATCTGGATTGTCCTCCTCTGTGGATTTAGTCATTAGCCATATACTTCCGCCAGAAGATAGAACTACACTCAACAAAAATATAAACGCAACACTTTTGTTTTTGCTCCCATTTGTCATGAGATGGACTCAAAGATCTAAAATTCATTCCAGATACACAATATTACCATTTCTCTCAAACATTGTTCACAAATCTGTCTAAATGTGTGATAGTGAGCACTTTTGCTTTGCTGAGACAATCCATCCCACCTCACAGGTGTGCCACATCAAGATGCTCATCAGACACCATGATTAGTGCACAGGTGTACCTTAGACTGTCCACAATAAAAGGCCACCTTGAAATGTGCAGTTTTTGCTTTATTGGGGGTCTGGGGACTCAGAACCAGTCAGTATCTGGTGTGACCACCATTTGCCTCATGCAGTGCAACACATCGTCTTCGCATAGAGTTTATCAGATTGTCAATTGTGGCCAGTGGAATGTTGGTCCACTCCTCTTCAATGGCTGTGCGAAGTTGCTGGATATTAGTGGGAACTGGTACGCGCTGTCGTATACGCCGGTCAAGCACATCCCAAACATGCTCAATGGGTGACATGTCCGGTGAGTATGCTGGCCATGCAAGAACTGGGACATTTTCAGCTTCCAAGAATTGTGTACAGATCCTTGCAATATGGGGCCGTGCATTATCTTGCTGAAACATGAGGTGATGTTCATGGATGTATGGCGCAACAATGGGCCTCAGGATCTCATCACGGTATCTCTGTGCATTCAAAATGCCATCAATAAAATGCACCTGTGTTCTTCGTCCATAACAGATGCCTGCCCATACCATAACCCCACCACCACCATGGGCCACTCGATCCACAACATTGACATCAGCAAAGCGCTCACCCACACGACGCCACGCTGTCTGCCATCTGCCCTGAACAATGTAAACCGAGATTCATCCATGAAGAGAACACCTCTCCAACGTGCCAGACGCCATCGAATGTGAGCATTTGCCCACTCAAGTCTGTTACGGTGACGATCTGGAGTCAGGTTAAGACCCCGATGAGGACAACGAGCATGCAGTTGAGCTTCCCTGAGTTTGTGCAGTTTGTGCAGAAATTCTTTGGTTATGCAAACCAATTGTTTCAGCAGCTGTCTGAGTAGCTGGTCTCAGACGATCTTGGAGGTGAACCTGCCGGATGTGGAGGTCCTGGGCCGGTGTCGTTACACGTGGTCTGCGGTTGTGAGGCCGGTTGGATGTACTGCCATATTCTCTGAAATGCCTTTGGAGACGGCTTATGGTGGAGAAATGAACATTCAATGCCCGAGCTACAGATCTGGTTGACACTCCTGCTGTCAGCATGCCAATTGCACGCTCCCTCAATGCTTGCGCCATCTGTGGCATTTTGCTGTGAGACAAAACTGCACATTTCAGAGTGGCCTTTTATTGTGGGCAGTATAAGGTACACCTGTGCGCTAATCATGGTGTCTGATGAGCATCTTGATGTGGCACACCTGTGAGGTGGGATGGATTGTCTCAGCGAAGCAAAAGTGCTCACTATCACACATTTAGACAGATTTGTGAACAATGTTTGAGAGAAATTGGGAATATTGTGTATCTGGAATGAATTTTAGATCTTTGAGTCCATCTCATGACAAATGGGCGCAAAAACAAAAGTGTTGCATTTATATTTTTGTTGAGTGTAGTAGCTTAAAACTTTTAGTGGCATTCATGTGGTGGAGGAAACAAATGATAACACTTATACTTTACGACTCCTGGGCTGCGCTTCAAGAGACAAAAAATTAGGGTTAGGGTTAACCCTATCCTCTAATTCCCCATTACTTTTCCTTGACCTCACGTTAAAACATCATGAGGTTTAGCAAAGATGAAAGGGAGAATTCACAAGCACTTAGGACAGTGCTGCTGAGGGCATGTGACTTCACTTGCACAAGCCGACATAATCATGGGTCTCTCTCGCACATCATAATCACGCGTCTCTTTTGCCCATCATAATCATGCGTCTCTCTCGCCCGTCACAATCATGCGTCTCTATTGCCCATCATAACCATGTGTCTCTCCCCCCATCATAATCCTGCGTCACTATTGCCCGTCACAATCATGCGTCTCTCACCCGTCATAATCATGCTTCTCTCACCCGTCATAATCATGCATCTCTATAGCCCGCCATAATCATGCGTCTCTCTCCCCCATCATGATCGTGTCTCTCTATCATCCGTCATAATCATACGTCTTTCTCACCAGTCATAATCATGCGTCTCTCTCACCCATCAGAATCATGTGTTTCTCTCACCCGTCATATTCATGCTTTTCTCACCCCTCATAATCATGCTTCTCTCTCACCCGTCATAATCATGCATCTCTCACCCATCATCGTACACCTCTCCCGCCCCTTATGATCATACGTCACTCTCGCCCTTCGTAATCATACTTTGCCCTCGCCCTTCATGATGATGCGTCACTCTCGCCCGTCATAATCATGTGTCTCTCTCGCCCGTCATAATCATACCTCACTCTCGCCCGTCATAATCATGCATCTCTATCGCACGTCATAATCATGCGTCACTCTCACCCATCATAATCATGCGTCTCTCACCCGTCATAATCATGTGTCACTCTCACCCGTCATAATCATGCATCTCTATCGCACGTCATAATCATGCGTCTCTATCGCCCGTCATAATCATGTGTCTCTCTCACCCATCATAATCATGCGTCTCACTCACCCGTCATAATCATGCGTCTCTCTCACCCGTCATAATCATGCGTCTCTCTCCCGCATCATAATCATGCGTCTCTATCGCCCGTCATAATCATGTGTCTCTCTCACCCATCATAATCATGCGTCTCTCTCCCGCATCATAATCATGCGTCTCTATCGCCCGTCATAATCATGTGACTCTCTTACCCGTCATAATCATGCGTCTCTATCGCCCGTCATAATCATGCTTCTCTCACCCGTCATAATCATGCGTCTCTCTCCCGCATCATAATCATGCGTCTCTCTCCCCCATCATAATCATGCGTCTCTCACCCATCATAATCATGCGTCTCTCACCCGTCATAATCATGCTTCTCTCACCTGTCATAATCAAGCGTCTCTATAGCCCGTCATAATCATGCGCCTCTATCGCCCATCATAATTATGTGTCTCTATCATCCGTCATAATCATACGTCTTTCTCACCCTCATAATCATGCGTCTCTATCGCCCGTCATAATCATGCTTCTCTCACTCGTCATAATCAGGCGTCTCTATTGCCCGTCATAATCATGCTTCTCTCACCCTTCATAATCATGCGTCTTTATCGCCCGTAATAAACATGCTTCTCTCACCCGTCATAATCATGCGTCTCTCACCCGTCATAATCATGCGTCTCTCTCACCCGTCATAATCACGCGTCTCTCTCACCCGTCATAATCATGCGTCTCTATCACCCGTCAGAATCATGCTTCTCTCACCCGTCATAATCATGCGTCTCTCTCACCCGTCATAATCATGCGTCTCTCTCACCCGTCATAATCATGCATCTCTCACCCGTCATAATCATGCTTCTCTCATCCGTTATAATCATGCGTCTCTCTCCCCCGTCATAATCTTGCATCTCTATCGCCCGTCATAATCATGCATCTCTATCGCCCGTCATAATTATGTGTCTCTATCATCCGTCATAATCATACGTCTTTCTCACCTGTCATAGTCATGCGTCTCTCTCACCTGTCATAATCATGCGTCTGTATCGCCCGTCATAATCATACGTCTTTCTCACCAGTCATAATCATGTGTCCCTCTCACCCGTCATAATCATGCTTCTCTCACCCGTTATATTCATGTGTCTCTATCATCCGTCATAATCATACGTCTTTCTCACCAGTCATAATCATGCGTCTCTCTCACCGATCAGAATCATGTGTCTCTCTCACCCGTGATAATCATGCGTCTCTCTCCCCCATCATAATCATGTGTCTCTATCATCCGTCATAATCATACGTCTTTCTCACCAGTCATAATCATGCGTCTCTCTCACCCATCAGAATCATGTGTCTCTATCTCCCGTTATAATCATGCGTCTCTCTCCCCCGTCATAATCATGCGTCTCTATCTCTGTCATAATTATGTGTCTGTATCATCCGTCATAATCATACGTCTTTCTCACCTGTCATAGTCATGAGTCTCTCTCACCCATCATAATCATGCGTCTCTATCGCCCGTCATAATCATGCTTCTCTCACTCGTCATAATCATGCGTCTCTATTGCCCGTCATAATCATGCGTCTTTCTCACTCATCAGAATCATGTGTCTCTCTCACCCGTCATGATCATGATTCTCTCACCCGTCACATTCATGCTTTTCTCACCCCTCATAATCATGCTTCTGTCTCACCCGTCATAATTATGCATCTCTCACCCATCATCATACGCCTCTCCCGCCCCTCATGATCATACGTCACTCTCGCCCTTCGTAATCATACTTCGCCCTCGCCCATCATGATGATGCGTCACTCTCGCCCATCATAATCAAGTGTCTCTCTCGCCCGTCATAATCACACGTCACTCTCGCCCGTCATAATCATGCATCTCTATCGCACGTCATAATCATGCGTCACTCTCACCCATCATAATCATGCGTCTCTCGCCCGTCATAATCATGCGTCTCTATCACGCGTCATAATCATGCTTTTCTCACCCGTCATAATCATGCGTCTCTATCGCCCGTCATAATCATGCTTCTCTCACTCGTCATAATCATGTGTCTCTCTCACCCATCATAATCATGCGTCTCACTCACCCGTCATAATCATGCGTCTCTCACCTGTCATAATCATGCGTCTCTCACCCGTCATAATCATGCTTCTCTCACCCGTCATCATCATGCGTCTCTCACCCGTCATAATCATGCTTCTCTCACCCGTTATAATCATGCATCTCTATCGCCCGTTATAATCATGCGTCTCTCTCCCCGTCATAATCATGCGTCTCTATTGCCCGTCATAATCATGGATCTCCATCGCCCGTCATAATTATGTGTCTCTATCATCCGTCATAATCATACGTTTTTCTCAGCTGTCATAGTCATGCGTCTCTCTCACCCGTCATAATCATGCGTCTCTCACCCGTCATAATCATGCTTCTCTCACCCGTTATAATCATGCGTCTCTATTGCCCGTCATAATCATGTGTCTCTCTCACCCGTCATAATCATGATTCTCTCACCCGTCACATTCATGCTTTTCTCACCCCTCATAATCATGCTTCTCTCTCACCCGTCATAATTATGCAACTCTCACTCATCATCATACGCCTCTCCCGCCCCTCATGATCATACGTCACTCTCGCCCTTCATAATCATACTTCGCCCTCACCCATCATAATCATGCATCTCTCACCTGTCATAATCATGTGTCTCTCACCCGTCATAATCATGCGTCTCTATTGCCCATCATAATCATGCGTCTCTCTCCCCCATCATAATCATGTGTCTTTATCATTTGTCATAATCATACGTCTTTCTCACCAGTCATAATCATGCGTCTCTCCCACCCATCAGAATCATGTGTCTCTCTCACCCGTCATAATAATGCTTCTCTCACCCGTCATATTCATGCTTTTCTCACCCCTCATAATCATGCTTCTCTCTCACCCGTCATAATTATGCATCTCTCACCCATCATCATACGCCTCTCCCACCCCTCATGATCATACGTCACTCTCGCCCTTCGTAATCATACTTCGCCCTCACCCGTCATAATCCTGCGTCTCTCACCTGTCATAATCATGCTTCTCTCACCCGTCATAATCATGCGTCTCTATTGCCCGTCATAATCATGCTTCTCTCACCCGTCATAATCATGCGTCTCTCTCACTCGTCATAATCATGCGTCTCTCTCACCCGTCATAATCATGCGTCTCTCACCCGTCATAATCATGCGTCTCTCACCCATCATAATCATGCTTCTCTCACCCGTCATAATCATGCGTCTCTATCGCCCGTCATAATCATGCTTCTCTCACCCGTCATAATCATGCGTCTCTCTCACCCGTCATAATCATGCGTCTCTCACCCGTCATAATCATGCTTCTCTCACCCGTTTTGATCATGCATCTCTATCGCCCGTTATTATCATGCGTCTCTCTTCCCCGTTATAATCCTGCATCTCTATCGCCCGTCATAATCATGCGTCTCTCTTCCCCGTCACATTCATGCTTTTCTCACCCCTCATAATCATGCTTCTCTCTCACCCGTCATAATTATGCAACTCTCACTCATCATCATACGCCTCTCCCGCCCCTCATGATCATACGTCACTCTCGCCCTTCGTAATCATACTTCGCCCTCACCCATCATAATCATGCATCTCTCACCTGTCATAATCATGCGTCTCTCACCCGTCATAATCATGCGTCTCTATTGCCCATCATAATCATGCGTCTCTCTCCCCCATCATAATCATGTGTCTCTATCATCCGTCATAATCATACGTCTTTCTCACCCGTCATAATCATGCATCTCTCTCACCCATCAGAATCATGCGTCTCTCTCACCCGTCATAATCATGCTTCTCTCTCACCCGTCATAATAATGCATCTCTCACCCATCATCATACGCCTCTCCCGCCCCTCATGATCATACGTCACTCTCGCCCTTCGTAATCATACTTCGCCCTCGCCCGTCATAATGCGTCACTCTCGCCCGTCATAATCATGTGTCTCTCTCGCCCGTCATAATCATACGTCACTCTCGCCCGTCATAATCATGCGTCTCTATCGCCCGTCATAATCATGCGTCACTCTCACCCATCATAATCATGCGTCTCTTGTCCGTCATAATCATGCGTCTCTCTTGCCCATTTGTTTTCGCAAAATGGTCGGATGGATTTTGTCGCTTACAAAATTGCTGCCGCTCGGAATTGTGGGATGACATTTTCTCCTTTCTTTTTGTAAAGGGTAGTCTGGTGAACCTTGTGGTAAATAACATTGGTTCGGAAGCACTTAGCATTTGGAGAATTTGAACATATCCATCATGGCTGAATATCTATGGGTCATTTTTAAAGAGTTGGGAACTCTCCTTAGCAAAAAACGTCTCTTCAAACACAGCCCTGGACCTTCCACCTATAGTTCTGCAATAAGGCCCAAGTCTATGACTCCACTGCCATATATGGTGCTCACATGAGGGAGCTGTAGACCTTCTCCTGGTAGACCTGATTGCGGATGTACTCGATGTAGGGGGAGAAGTTGTGCTGCGCGTGGTGGTCGATGATGTCACAGATGTCAGAGATCAACGGGCCCTCCCCTATTCGTTCTTCCAGGTCCCTCAGGAGGCTGTGTGCAGGACAGAGAGGAAGGAAGTCGCAGAACATCAGCGAAAGCATTTTCTACAAGCACGCAGATTTCTGCTCCGCAATTCCCCACCACCACACGAAGTGAAGAGGGGGATATTGCATCTCGTTTGTCTGTCCGTCTGGCCTTCTGTCCATCTGTCTGTCCACCCAGATAAGTAAGGACAAGTTTTCTCAAAAGCTAGTTTACCAAGATGAATGAAATTTTGTGTATGTATGTTCAAATCATGGCTTTGATTAGAGTTGTGAGCAAGATTCCGTGTTGACGGGAAAGACCTCTTGTGAGAATGTCCTCTTGTGTCCATTATTCTGGGCCAGTGTTCTGCAGCTAACATGGACGGTATCTGATCTGGGATTCTGTCTCATTTGTAGTAATACTGCTCTGCTCACGAAGAAGTATTTCCTGGTTCTATTGACTTCTCTCTCTCCATCTTCAGTTCTCTCCATTTCTACACGTCTCCCCACTTCTGCTTAACCCTCCCTCTTTCAGCACTTATTCCTGTCCTTTCTTCCATGTGTTTCGTGCAGTCAGTCACACTTCTCTCTCGATGAATCTGGAACAAACTCTATTATTGTGGCAGCAGCATAAAAACAGAATATAAAATATTATAAACTGAATGTTGGCTTTGAAAGAATCTCAAAAAATTAATTAATTCCCGTTTGCATATTTTTCCACTCATCACGCATCCCTGCGTAGTGTAGATATTTCTGGCTGGTTTTGCACAGACACGCTAACTCTGATGTACATTATGTTCTTTATGTGCTTCAGTGAAAGAAGTGAAGGCAGCGACACCCTGTGCCCTCCTTTCCTAACCCTCCTGTCCCTCCTGCCTCCTCCCTTCTCTCCCTCACCTCCCTCCTGACTCCTCTCCCCTTTACCCCCTCACCTCCCTCCTGCTTCCACCTGCCTTCACTTCCTCACGCCCTCCTGTCTCCTATTCCCTTCATCCCCTCTCCTCTCTCCTCCCTCCTGACTCTTTTTCCCTTTATCTCCTCACCTCCCTCCTGTGTCCATCTGCCCTCACTTCCTCACGCACTCCTATCTCCTATTCCCTTCACCCCTCTCCTCTTTCCTCCCTCCTGACTCCTCTCCCCCTTATCTCCTCACCTCCCTCCTGTGTCCACCTGCCTTCACTTCCTCATGCCCTCCTGTCTCCTATTCCCTTCACCCCCTCTCCTCTTTCCTTCATCTCCTCTCCTCCCTCTTATCTCCTCTTCCCTTAGCCCCCTCCCCAGGGTCCTCCTTTCCTCACCGCCATCCCCCCCCCCCCCCCCACCTCTCGCTGACCTCACGCACACGTATAATGTTGGAGAAGAGGGTCTTTTTGTCTCGGATGATGAGCGTCTGGTCAAGGTCCCTTGAGTCCAGGAAGTGATCAGTGAGCACTTTGAGGGAACGTAGATACGAGGCCTCTGATGTCAGCACCTCAAACATGCTCTGAGAGGAGAAGAGAGACAGGAGGCAAATAGATCAGCTGTCTGAGGTGCTGTCGTCACAGTGTATTATGTCACTTAGGCTTTTCCTTTCTGCTTTCGCCGATGCCCTCATGTGCTCAAGCTGATGAGCTGGAGTCAAGAGCTGAAAACCCAACAAAACTGCGATGACTATTTCTTTCAGTACTGTAGTCTCCTGGATGACACATTAAACTTTGGCAACAAGAATCTTCTCGCAAATATTAGAGGGACGGACCACTATCGTCTTGGAAACATGAACAAACCTCTTTTAACTAGCCATGTAAAACTATTTAGAATGCCTCAATACGACAGTCCCCCTCCAGCATGTTTAACACAGGCTGGGGATTCCGCAAAATGGCCTCTGTGTGTCACAGAGGAAAATCACAGGTTTGGAGCCTATCCCAGTAATCGCTGCGCAAGAACCATGACTATGATTATTATTATTATTAATAATTATGCCTGTCGCGTTAATTAGTCGCGATTAATTTAAGCGCAATAAAAGTAACTGCCACTATGAGGCAGACAGGCGGGATTGCTTATTACCTTTTCTATGACACTTACCTAATGCGGTCATTTGAAATGCTTCTGGTCCGCTAATTACCTGCGAGGTTGGACAGCCTCCATCGCCTTGGCATAATTAGCTTCCCAATTCCCGTGTATTTTGCCTGACTTGCAATCAAGCTATTTATTCAGCCAACTGACGACTCAAAACCAAAATGTGGCCTATAATGATTTAGAAGAGATAGTGAGAAGCAGACAGACCTAACCAGGCTGCCGCGTTATATTGAAAGATTTTCAAATTCGTTAACAATTAATTTACATGTCACGTTCTATACGCTTAAACAAAATGTTTTCCACCTTCACTGTTGGTTATTTAGATGCTCAAAAGTAAATACAAATCAAGTGCTATGAGTTACATTATTTTAAATTACTCTCGTTCAATTATCCAATAAAAAATTTGCGGCAAAGATTCGCCTGAACGTTAATTGCCAATTCTTCGGTGTATTTGACTATTGCCTGCAACGCAAACGTATTCTCTCTCACATTCATGTTCGGCATGCTTCACGTAGCCTATATTTTTAAGCTCTTGAAACCAGGGCCATCTTTGAATAACTTCATTTTTTTTATAGAAAATCTTTAATAATGCATACAAAATTCCTTGATGAAAGGTGGAATTCAGAGGTCTGCTATTTATTCAGATTACTGAAATTTTTTCAATCTGACACGGCAACCTGGTCCGTCTGCTTCTCATTATCACTTCTTTATCATTATAGGCCACATTTTGATTTTGATTAGTCAGTTGGCTGAATAAATGGCTTGATTAAAGTTAGGCAAAGTACACGGGAAATGATTTAAGGTGAGCTAATTATGGCAAGGCAATGGAGGCTGTCCAACCTCGCAGGTAATTAGTGGACCTCAAATCATAGTTTTCTTCCCGGAAGCATTTCAAACTAGAAAAGCACTCAGAGAGCGCAGACCTCCGCCAGGGTGCAGCAAAATCCAGAAGCACGGCGACTGGAACTCCGGCCCATCGGAAAGACTTGAAATCTTGAACTTAATCTTGAAATCTCAGCAGTACTTTGGCCTAGATATGCCAAAATTTAAAAACCTGTTCCTTGACTTAATACCCACCTTCTCTGAAAATGTCATCAAAATCTGTCCATTACTTTTTGAGTTATGTTTTACACAAACAAACCAACAAACAAAGGCCACCAAAAACATAACCTCCTTGGCGGAGGTAATGACCGCATTAGGTATGTGTCATAGAAAAAGTAAAAAGCAAGAAAGTCTGTCTGCCTCATAGTGGCAGTTACTTTTATTGCGCTTAAATTAATCGCGATTAATCAACGCGACAGCCCTATTTATAATATATACCAATTCTTCCCCTCTAGGGTTGCAGGGGAGCTGGAGCCTGTCCCACCTGACTCTGGGTTAAAGGCAGAGACCCGTCCTGGACAGCTCACCAATCCACCACAGAGCAAACACACCATTCACACACCACTCATTCTCACACTCATACCTATGGGCAATTTATAGCTTGCAGTTAGCCTCACGTATGTCTTTGGACTATGGGAGGAAACTGAAGTACCCTGATTAAACCCACATATATTATTATTATTATTATTATAATAAATCATGATTTAATGATGTGGGGAAGGTTGCTATTGCAATGATAACGATATCTTGGTGAGTATTACTTCGGGTCTAAAATAACGATCTTTAAGTATACTGTAACAGTAATGATGGGGTAGGACTTGATAAGCATTCTTGCTTCTTCCTGCTCCTTCTCGAACATATCACATATTTTCAGTCTTCTGATGAATACCAAGTGATGTATTGTATTATATTTTGTGTTATTTATATTATTTTTTATCTTTTATGTACTGTAGCTTATTTTCTGTTTTTGCTGTTTTTGTTCGAGATAAATAAACTTAAAAAAAATATTATTATTATTATTATTATTATTCCTATTATTATTGTGTGCAATAATGCACCTCTTACCTCCTGTCGTTTGTGGTCAGCCGGGCTCATCTGTGCTAAAACCCCACTGTTCCTCACCGATGGGAGCTCCTGCCACAGTGCGCTGCGTTCAGGACCCCGTCTGGCCCTCAGACTGTTCCCAGAGTCCTGGAGTCCCTCCTGTTCACTGGAGCTGGTGCTGCTGAGGCTGGTGCATTTGGCCTGGTGCAGGATCTGCTTACTGATGGCAGCAGCACGATACTCCTGATACAGGGGCTCTGTGTGACGGAGAGCAGGGGAAACAAGGACAGCTGGATGCATCAGCTACGCATCTCTAACTGCTGCACAGGCCTGAAGAGCCTTTTGTCTGCTACGCCTCTCTAACTGCTGCACAGGCGTGAAGAGCCTTTTCTCTGCTACGCCTCTCTAACTGCTGCTCAGGCCTGAAGAGCCTTTTCTCTGCTACGCCTCTCTAACTGCTGCACAGGCGTGAAGAGCCTTTTTTCTGCTATGCCTCTCTAAATGCTGCACAGGCCTGAAGAGCCTTTTCTCTGCTACGCCTCTCTAACTGCTGCACAGGCGTGAAGAGCCTTTTCTCTGCTACGCCTCTCTAACTGCTGCACAGGCCTGAAGAGCCTTTTCTCTGCTACGCCTTACTAACTGCTGCACAGGCCTGAAGAGCCTTTTCTCTGCTACGCGTCTCTAACTGCTGCACAGGCCTGAAGAGCCTTTTCTCTGCTACGTGTGTCTAACTGCTGCAAAGGTGTGAAGAGCCTTTTTTCTGCTATGCGACTCTACCTGCTGCGCGGGCATGAAGAGCCTTTTCTCCACACAGAGCTCTCACTGTGTGGTATACAGTATCTCACAAAAGTGAGTAAACCCTTCACATTTTGACTATTAATTTAGTGTATCTTTTTAAGGGCCAACGTTAAGGGCCAACAGAAATTAAAACTGAATATAGAGTAGTCATTGCACAATAGGTGTAGCAGTGTAGATTTACTGCACTGTCCAAATAACTGAACAAACAGTCACTATTTCCAAAATGGGTGGCAACAAAAGTGAGTACACCTTACTGTCAACATGCCAAATTGTGTCCATAGTGTCAATATTTAGAGTGACCGCCATTGTTGTCCAGCACTGCCTTGATTCCGAGGCATGGAATTCCGAGGCATGATTCCGAGGCATGGAATTCACCAGAGCTGCACAGGTTGTTGCTGGGATCCTCCACTCCTCCATTACAACATCACAGAGCTGGTGGATGTTGGACACCTGCTGCTCCTCCACCTTCCTCTTGAGGATGCACCACTGGTGCTAAATGGGATTCAGGTCTGACATACTTCGTCGTACCATCACCTTCAGCTTCTTCAGGAAGGCAATTGTCATCTTGGAGGTGTGTTTTGGGTCGTTATCATGTTGGAAAACAGCCGTGTGGCCCAGTTTCTGAAGGGAGGGCATCATGTTCTGCTTCAGAATCTCACAGTACATGTTGGATCCATTATTCCATTAATGAAGTGCAGCTCCCCAGGACCAAAAGTACTCATGCAGCCCCATGTTTGACTGTAGGCAGTACACACTTGTTTTGATACTTCTCACCAGGGCGCCGCCACACATGCTGGACACCATCTGAGCCGAACAAGTTTATCTTGGCTCGTCAGACCTCAGAACATGGTTCTAGTAGTTCATGTTCTTGGACTGGTTGTCTTCAACAAACTGTTTTTTCGGGCTTTCTTGTGGGCTAGCTTCAGAAGAGGCTTCCATCTTGGCTGATGGCCATGCAGACTAACTTTGCGCAGAGCATGGCGTATGGTCTGAGCACTGACAGGCTGTTATCCCACTGCTACAACCTTGTTAGCAATGCTGCCAGCACTCCTGCGTCTGTTTTCTGAAGCCAACTTGTGCACCTGACGCAGAGCACGAGGACTCAATCTCTTCAGTCGACCCTGACGAGGTCTGTTCCGAGCAGAACTCGTCTTGGAAAACTGCTGGATAACCTTGGCCACCGTGCTGTAGCTCAGTTTCATGGTTTCACAGATCTTCTTGTAGCTTAGACCATCTTTGTGGAGAGCAACAATTCTCTTTTTCAGATCCTCAGAGAGTTCTTTCCCATGAGGTGCCATGTTGACCATCCAGTGACCAGAATGAGAGCATCGCACCCAAAGCACCACAATTTAACCCTTCAACATGTTACACAACCTCATATGGCCCAGTCAAACAGACAAAAGCATGAACATGATGAACAAGTCGCGTTTCATTGCTTGATTGACCATTATCAATTGGGGTGTGTACTCACTTTTGTTGCCATCCATTTTGGAAATAGTAACTGTTTGTTCAGGTATTTGGACAGTGCAGTAAATCTACACTGCTGCACATATTGTACCATGACTACTCTAGAATATATAGAAGTTTCACTTCTGTAGCATTGTCCCTTGAAAAGATATAATAAATCAATTGTCAAAATGTGAGGGGTGTACTCACTTTTGTGAGATACTGTAGTTTGTTAGGTCATGTGACAGAGGCAGGAAACTCATGTTTAAAGATTTTTAGGTTAGCTCTGCACTGGGTCGTAGCAGTTGTAGAAGAATGGTGAGGATTACTGGAAAGAGTAGTCTGTTCTCATCATTATTATATCATGTCATACTTCTGTAATTGATGCATCATCCACAAAGGTTGACCAAATTCATTTTCAAGCATTAATATAATGTAAATGTAATTGTAGTTTAATAGATTAAAGGATTAATGGTGCACTGTCAAAACAAGCTTTACCCTCCTTGAGGCAAGACTCCAGGTCCGCTGATAAACTCTGTGGTAGCGATGAGGACGGCCTGGGAGAGAGAATGCAGAAAAAGATGATGAAGGCATGAAGGCCTCGATTTGATGGAGAGGGTTTTTTTCTCCTGGTGACAGCTGACTACATTCACATCAGATAATGTAAGATGAACGCGTCTCATTTTCGGAGGTGTCAATATTTCTATTTTACTCAGTGCGCATGTGTGTTATTTTTGGGAGTGCTTTTGCACACTGTGTGTTTGTCTATTTCACATGTGTCTGCCAGTGCAATGGGATAGATGGCGTTTGCAATGTTCTGTGTGTGTTTTGTGTGCTTTTTGAAGTCTCACAGGTTTTTTCCCGCCTCACAGTCACAACAAAAAGAGCAAATCTTACTCTTCTTCTCTGATTAGGTCCACCTTCTCCCAGTCATCAAAATCACTATCATCAATCTCTGGAGAGAAAAAGATAACGATGCAAAACAATGACAACACGTTAATTATTATCTTCATGGTGTGTTCCTTGACTGTCACACTCAAATTTAATGATGGAGCTCAGAGAATTCCAATCCTCCTTCCAATTTAACCTTTCAACCAAGTGATCAGTAGAGCATTGTGGACGAGTATGTTAAAATGAAGAAAGGCAATGTATTAGAGGACGTATAATTGTCTTCTCAATGACTCATCTAAAATTTCCATTCATCTCTAAAATTTTCATTCACACTTGAAGTCAAAAGTTTACGTACACTTAGGTCATTAGAACTCTCTTTTTTAATCCACTCATTTGCATCAACAATTGTTTTGGCAAGTCAGTCAGGACATCTACTTAGTGCATGGCACAAGTAATTTTTCTAACAATTGCGTGCAGGCATATTATTAGAAGCTTCAGCTTGGTTCAATGACATCATTTGAGTCAAGTGCAGGTGTGTCCATGGATGAATTTCAAGGTCTACGTTCAAACTCACAGCATTGTGAACAGCAAGCTTTCCTTCTGAGAGAACGTTCTGACCTTAAAATAAACAGTTCCTTTAATGAGTATGTGTACTTGCTGATGCGGCTTTTGAGAAAAATTGGCAAAACTCTGAACTTTATCATCGAGAAAAGGCATGTTTTTAGTTTGGAGAGGTTACAGGTGACCACTGATGTCTAGCTGCACCTATATTGATAAACTCATGCTAAATTCAACCAGAAAATCATTGATCCATATTGAAATGAATGAGTCAAAAGTTGATTTGTGTAAAAACAAAAAAAGATTATTTTATGATTTGACAAAGTACAGTTTTGCGGGCTGTGAGTGTTTGGGGAGCCACCTGGAAGGCGGTCTTATTTTGGCTTCCTCTTTCAAAGCCATGTAAGATTTAAAGCTGAAATGAGGAATACTTGTGGTCTAGGAGTTTATGATTACAGAAATGTATTGTTTTAACCCCCAGCCATTTTTCAAACCTTAGTATTTTTTTTAAAATAGTTTCAATACAGAATTTTCATGATTTTTTTTTAATGTTTGAAGCCCAGTTGAGCCATTTTTGGTTTCTCTATGAATCTTTAATCTTGAATTATAAAGCATTAAATAAGGTAGCACAAAAATTCTGCGCAAAGGGGTTAAACAATTTAACCCTGAAGAACCCAGGGGGTCAAATTTGACCACACCTAATTAGCCCCTACCCTACATTAGCAGATGTCAATTTTTATGCTAAGTTAATATTTTTCTTGAGGAAAAAAGATGTCTTGGGTTCTCTAAGATAAAAGGCAATTTTGCCAAATTTTAATTACGTACGTATGACCCACTGGAAATGTGATGAAAAAAAAAAATAAAAGCTGAAATAAATAACTCTCAACTATTATTCTGTTATTCTATAATCTTAAACGTTTGACAGGGAATATTTACTCAGATTACATGTTAGGATTTGTGAATAACTGAGTTTAAGTGTGTTTGGCTAAAGTGTGTAAACTTTTGACTTCAACTATACGAGTAGTTAAATACTAACATCAGCAGAGGAACCCGCCAAACACACTGGGACACAAATGATTTCATTTAGTGGTATGGACACTGAATTCACAGCTGTGCAAATGTAGACAATGACAACAAGCACCTTCTTCTGTCCTTAATCTGTGTTTAATCTTTGACTGAGGACTGCTGAAGAACCTCCTCCTGTGTTTGGGCTTGGGCTGTTTGTGGTGCTGCCTGTTTTTAGTCAGGGGGGACACTTCGCCCCCCGGAGATGATGACAATGATGATGAGTGGGAGCCTTGGTTCTGAGCCTTAAATTTGATCAACTGGAGGTCAAGTCTTGGTGGGACGGGAGGGGGCATTTCCTGTGAGATTTTGGGACTCAGTTGGGTTTGCTGGCTTTTGCCGCACACTGGAGTGGACCAATGAGAGCGGTGGTAGAATTTTGGGGGATTCAAAATTGGGGTCTGAGAGCATTCTCCGGAGTTCCAATCCCTCATGATGACATCTGGAACCTTCTGGAATTTCATCCTCTCCTCCTGACCGCTCTTCTCTATTGCCTCTCCTCTCGTGGTCACCCTCTCCATCATCTTCCGCCTCTCTCCTTCACTTTCTGCATTCTTTCCTTCTTTCCTTGTCTCCTCCTCATCCGCCAGGATCCAAACCAGTCTCATGCCAGGTTGCTGCTGGTGGCAAATGCAAGTGCAGCTGGTTCTGCAGAACAGGTGGGGTGAAACGGCTGACCCCAGCCCCGTCTCTTCTACCTCATGGTGTTTCACCTCTGCCTCCATTTCCATGCCTTCTGGAGCTTACAGACAGAGAAAAAAAAGTCATTCTATCACAAATATTAAGTTTATAAATGCAACAGAACACAGATCTGGATTTCAGAATGGTAAAACCGTTGCGAAAATCTTCAGTGAATGCTGTACCTGTGCGCTGTTGGTGCTGCCAAGCTGTGGCAGATTTGGCGCTGCTGTTGAGCACTGATGAAAATGCTTATGTTCATGTGCTCTGTTATCAGCTTTGGGCAAAAGTATCTTGCTAATGAACAAAAGGAATGCATCAGATTTTTTGAGCACTCTTACACGCTTTTACTGTGAGCGTGTGATCAATGCAGTGCCCATCCCCGTACCGCCTCACATCCCCTCAGATCCCCTACTGACCAATCAAAGCTTTCCACTGCTGGCACCCGGGTGAAAGCCCAGGGTGTTGAAAGCCGAGGGTGAGCATTTTTAGCTGGAGGCTCTAAATTGTAGAATAGTTTGCCACAAAGTATTGATCGTCGTTCTCCATTGACGTGTTTAAAACACAGCTAAAGACCCATTTTTTTTTCTTTAGCCTTTCAGTTGTCATCATGAAGACAAGCTTCATTGTGCATTAACCTGTATTTTTTATTATGTTATTTGTTGTTTGTGAAAAGCTACAGCGCCCTCCATGATTATTGGCACCCCTGGTTAAGATGTGTAAAAAGCCTTAAAATACAGTAAATTCAATTTTTTATTGCAGAAGCATACTCTCACACTGATAATTGTAGAAAAATGTAACCTTCAACTCAAGTGAATTTTAAGGGAAAAAAAATCCCTGACTAAGAAATAATTATTTTTCATAAAATCACCTGTTACACAATTATTGGCACCCCTAACAATTCCTAGGAAATAAATGTAATTGAAGTATTTCTGTCATTTCTACAGTAGTTTACAAAGTTGATCAGAGTATCTAGGAACATTTAATTAGTAAATCATCACTTCCTGTTTCCCTGGGGTATAAATATGACGTGACACAGAGGCCATTTCTCTTATCCACTCTTCAACATGGGAAAGACAAAGGAACATACCATTCAAGTAAGGCAGATGTGTGTCGACCTTCACAAGTCAGGCAATGGCTACAAGAAAATAGCCACTCGCCTACACCTGCTCATATCTACTGTCAGAGGAATCATTAAGAAGTTTAAAACAACTGGAACAGTGGAAAACAAGCCTGGACGAGGACGAAAGGTTATTTTGCATGCTTTGGTCAGACAAGACCACGATAGAACTATTTGGCAACAAACACTCTTAGTGGGTCTGGCGGAATACAAAGGATGAGTATGCAAAAAAGCACCTCATGCCCACTGTGAAGTATGGGGGAGGATCGGTGATGCTGTGGGCCTGTTTCTCTTCCAGAGGTCCTGGGAACCTTGTTAGGGTACATGGCATCATGAACGCTCTGAAATACCAGGACATTTTAAATCAAAATCTGGTGGCCTCTGCCCAAAAGCTGAAGATGGGTCGTCACTGGGTCTTTCATCAAGATAATGACCCTAAACATGTGGCCAAATCTACACAGAAATGGTTCACCAGACACCAAAATCAAGCTCCTCCCATGGCCATCTCATTCCCAAGACCTCAACCCCATTGAAAACCTGTGGAATGAGCTGAAGAGGAGAGTGCAGAGGAGAGGACCCAGGTCGCTGGATGATTTAGAGAGATTGTGCACAGAGGAATGGTCGAAGATGCCTCTTTCTGTATTCTCCCATCTTGTGAAACATTATAGGAGAAGATTAGGCGCTGTTTTATTGGCAAAAGGGGGTTGTACAAAGTATTAACATCAGCAGTGCTAATAATTGTGGCACACATGATTTGATGTAAAAGAATTATTTTTTAATGAGGGATTTTTTCCCACTAAATAAATGCACTTGAAGTAAAGGTTGGATTTTCCTCTTTTTATTTCACTGTGGTCCTATATTATTCAGAAAAAAACTGAATTTATTAGAAGCTAAAGAACACAACTTAACCAGGGGTGCCAATAATTATGGAAGGCACTGTATTTGTGACATGATTTTTTTTTGCTCATTTTTCTGACTTTTTAATCATTCATGTCATGATTTTTGATCATTCTAATGTTTTTAATTTCTCTGTAAGGCACTTTAGTCAATGGTTGTTGTTTTAAATATTCTTTTCAAAATTTGACTTGGCTTGACTGATCAATAAACTGCTTACAGAAAAACCATAAATATCTGCGTAAACAAGAACACTCAGAGAGCTCATACATCCACCACGGATCATCTAATGGATTTTAAGACGTATGGCATGTGTACTACTCAAAATTTGATCGGGATCATAGGAATTTTTTTGTGAAATGACGTGCAAATTTGGTAACTGCCAGTGATGAGCAATATATTGGATAAATGACATGCAGTCAGACACAAAATACATTTGCACGTGCATTTCATGACATGAAATGACCGTGCAGCCTTACATTTTGGCTTTGACTAACACTTTACCATTTCAACTCAGATGTGTGTGTTGCTTGTTGGTGAAAATTTGGAAGTTCCCAAATTTTTTGCATGACATTTAGCAATAGCAATGTCTCCTCAACGTCTTAGACGTCGATTGAGTTCAGAGCAATTAAGAAGATGCATTGGAATGCTTGACTCTGGCTTCTCACAACGTCACCTTGCTAATGCACTTAACGTCAGCCAAAGCGTTATGAACAGAGCGTGGAACTGGCATCAAACATTTGGTACAGCAGCATACCGTCATGGGGGTGATCGTCAGACATCGACTACACAATGACAAGACCACTTTCTCACACTTCAGGCACGACGTCATCCTTTCTGGACAGCCACCACCCTACGAAATGACCTTCATAACCCCTCAGGGGTCAGGGTATCCACTCAGACGATATGGAATCGTCTTCATACTGCCAGCCTCAACTCAAGAAGGCCATGTGTTCGAATACCACTGACCATGCGTCATAGGCGTGACCGTTTGGATTAGGCTCTCGATCATGTCACATGGACACACAACGATTGGGCTCCAGTTCTCTTTACTGATGAGTCCAGATATTGCTTGGACTTTACTGACAGGAGGCAACGGGTTTGGCGAAGACAAAGTGAGTGATTGAATGATGCCTACATCAACGAACACGACCATTATGGTGACGGATCAATTATGGTCTGGGGAGGAATAAGCAGGAACGGCCTCAATGTGTACATAAGACCATACGCTGGTGCTATTGGCCCTGATGTCATCTTGATGGATGATAACGCCCGTCGCCATCGTGCTAGGGTAGTGAATCAATTCCTAGGGCAGGAGACAATTGTCCGCATGGACTGGCCCGCGCGTTCGCCGGACCTAAACCCTATCAAGCATGTGTGGAACATGTTGCAGGTTGCCATTTTCAGTTGTAGGGCACAACCCACAACTCTAGAAGAGCTCGAAAATGCCCTTGTTGAAGAATGGAACAACATTCCAATTGCAAGCATCCGGGTTCTGATTGACAGTATGACCTGAAGTTGTCAAGCCTTCATTCAAGCTAGGGGAGGCCATACCCGTTATTGACATTAAATGTGGTAATGAAACATCAAACGAACACTGTCTGTTTTCACTTTACATGTCAGAGGTGAAACCATGAAGTGTTCGTGAGAGCCAAAAGTGTGAGGCTGCATGCTCATTTAATGTCATTAAATGCACTTGCAAATGTGTTTTGTGTCTGACTGCATGTCATTTATCCAATATATTGTTCATCAGTGGCAGTTACCAAATTTGCATGTCATTTCACAAAAAAATTCCTATGATCCCTATCAAATTTTGAGTAGTATACTATTCCAATCCTCCAATTCCACAATTGTGAAAAATCCTTTAAAAAAATTCCTGGATCCTGAATTAAATCTGGATCACTCCCAATATGAAGTCACCTCTAAGATTGGCCAAGAGTCATCTCTGGTAAAAATTTAATAAAATAATGTCGCTAACCAACAAACAAACATACGCAGAAACTGAAAGTGAAACATGACCTCCTTGTTGGAGATAATAAGTATTTATGTAGCAGGCACAGGACATTACGGGAAGGCATCCGGTGGGATTTCATGCTGGTGAGTTAATGCTATAATATTGTGCCTCACAAAGTCCTTTTATAGGTGCCCTGCTAATGTTTTGACCTGCATTCACAGAATTTAACATCATAAGCCCTGAGGCACCGTATTTGATTGGAATGGCAGGTCGTGCTAACCCCCCCATCATGTACATGTCTCCATATTCCCCCATGACTGGAAATCAGATACTGCTTCAGTTCAAACCCATGTACTGCTACATGTTCCGCGCGGTATTTCCACAGTCAGCGCAGCCAAAAAGGCAGAAGTGGCCCTTTGGCTGGTTCGGCTGCTGTGAGAAACTGGACTTCTCCTTTTCTTTAAAGCTTCCTCTTTACAACCAATGTTTGATGAACACAAACTGCTTCCCCTGCTCTGCTTTTCCCGAGAGCTCTGTGACAGTTCTGAGCAGGAGGGCCTGCGGAGGAAAAAGGTGCTGGAAGGATGTTGTGAGTGAAGCAAAAGAAGAGACAGTCCTCAGGATGGAGAAGGAAAGAGCCAGATTAATGAAAGTTTTTCCCCCGTGGCGAAAGGAGACAGTTCCCATCTCTCTCTGACACTCATCTGGAAACTGAAAAACTTGCCTGAGTATCAAGTCCTGTAATAAACCGCGATGAACGATCACAGGAGTGAAAGTGTATTGCAGATAGATTATCGGAGACACAGCCATAAATGCCGATTTTTTTAAGCTCAACACGTACTGTTTTTATTGAGACTGGCTCAGGTATGAATTAATTCAATTCTCTAGTGATTTTTACTGCAGCAACTCAGTGGTTGATAGCAAGTATCCTGACAGTCATTAGTCTGCCCTTGTAAGAGAACTTTGATAGCAACCTTATTTTGTTTTAGCTGTCAGTTTTTTTTATTTTTTTTTTTTTTTGTTTTTTTTTTTGCGCAAGTGGTCTTAATTTTTGACATTTCTGCAAGCCAGTTTTGAATCATTTTAGTTTTTGTGCCTGGTGCAGCTCTAATTAATGGATCCATTCCAGGGAAAACACATTTTTCCCAGTTATTGTATGTATACATTAGTCATCCCTCACTTTGACAAAATCTGAAAAGTTTTGAAGTCGAAGCAGCTTCCTTCCTCCCTTTTATCCTCATCTGGAGGCACAGCCGTAACCACCATTGAGGACACCGAGGTCCGGACCTCGGTTAATTGTCCCTACACTTTGCTTCTTTTCCCCCATCTTTTTCCCCTCACTTAGCCCGTTTATTCAGTAAATCATGTGTGTATATGTATGTGTGTGTGTGTGTGTGTGTGTGTGTTTGTGCGAGAGAGAGAGAGAGTGCAAGTGCAGTGTTGGCAATCACGTCACCATGCGCTTTAAATGCATGATACTCCCGTTTTCAAAGGTGCATAGTAACGAAGTGCATGTACTTAATTACAGTACATAAGTAGTTTTTTGTGGATTTGTACTTTACTCAAGTTTTTTTTTTTAAACAGGGACTTTTACTTTCACTCTACTACACTTAAAAGATAAAAAGTATACTTTCACTTTGTTACTTTGACAATAGCAACTTTGTTACTCGTTTCAAAATAAAATATGAATTGAATTCATTTACGGATTATCTGGATTTGGCTGTTCGAGAAGAACAACGGAGTATTTTAGTGCAGATTGGTCTGCCAGTGGACGTGGAGCTGCATATTTATGCACGCAGTTACAATATTCTATCACGAGATGGCACAATAGGATCAGTTATTGAAAATTTACAACTGGGAGAGACTGCCTGTGTGTTTTGAATAGTGTATCTTTCATTCACCTGAAAATTGATTAAAGAGCGCAAGGAGAGAACAAACAGTGGTTGCTTTGCTGATTTCCATGCGTACTAAGAAACATACTTTTGATACTTAAGTTAATTTTTTTCAAGTAATACTTTTGGTACTACTTAAGTAGGCCCACATTTAATGTGAGCTACTTAAGGATATTTGCTCAAGCAATTTTCGTATGGGTAACTTCATCTTTTACCAATGTAACTTTCAATTATGTAGGCCTACTTAGTTATTTTTTCCAGTACTTTATACGCATCTGCCAATTTTCTACCGCAAGTCAATGAGTAATGCAGCTTTCAGAACGTTACTGTAGCAAGATCACGTAAATAATTCCAGGATAAGCGTGCATTATTGGACCTCGGTATTTCAAAAATCCTAGCTACGGCCCTGTTGGAGGCTTTCTAATCCAGAGGCATGAAAATTGGAGATTTCAGTTTGGGCACCCTGATGACGTGTCCCTGCAATAAATGCTCTATAGGACTTCTATGGAATGCTATAGAACTCTATAGAACATCAATGGAACTCTATAGAACATTTTAGTAGAACAGCATGTTCTATAGGATTTTTCATGTGTTCTATAGAAATTTGCTTGAAACCTATAGAACACCTCTATGTATAAGAAAGTCCTATAAGATTATTGCTGTTCTATAAGTCCTTCCTACAGAACACCCTAGTTGAAAAACCTGTTCTATTGGACTTTGATGGTCTTTAGGACCTTCTAATAGAACAAAAGCTTAATGCGAAAGACATCTTAAATAAGGGTTAAATAAAAATTAAAATAAATCTTATGAATCCTTGCAATGCTCTGTCGAAGGGTCAATTTACCTTATGTGTACCTGGGTTCTAGAAGTAAGAAACCGGACTAATGGTATGAAAATGTGCAATATGCAGTGATATCCACGATACAGAAGTAGCAAGGAAATTCTGTCCCTTTTAACTTTAAGGTGTGCTAAAGCACATGGGGTACCAGGCACATACCTACTCATTGATTCTCTGATCAGATGATTGACTGACTGACTGACCACACAACTTAGCAGTATGTCAGTTATGGTATATGAAGACCTCTTTCCATTTCCTCTGCAGCAATTCAAAAAAATAAATTTAAGGCATTGCAACTTTATTATGCTATAATGGAAAACTCGTGTTCCTCTTTTGCTTACAAAGACAGAATTACGTTGAAAGTTTGACCTTTTGAACTTTTCCCTTAATTTTAAAAATTCAGTCAAATTATGCCTTTCCATTTACATGCATGTGATATAAAATGGTTGCTTTGTGGTTGCCTTCCAAATTTGGGACTGAAGATGGCAAACTGAAAAAAAAGGATCTGTTTTCTATAGAATTTTTTTTTTATATAGGACTTGAGGTACTAAAGTTCTATAGAATTCTATTGGATTCACACATTTATGAGAATTCCTATAGCACATTTTTTGCAGGGGTACAGCACAGAGGAGGTGTGACTTGGGAGTAGCAAACCACGCCCACTGTTTTCCGCATACATGCCCGAGACAAATAACGCACAGGAATGCTATGCAGTTGGCTGCCAGAATCTACACAAAAATGTTTTTAACATTCCATCAAGCCATGAATCCCAGAGGAACAAGTGCATTGCATTTATTTTTGCTGATAATGTTGCTGCAGCCCCTGCCACAAACCTATTCCAGCGTGTTCATTTCACCAACTTGGGCCAGTACAAACCTGGCTTAGCTAGAAACCTGCGCCTCCAGAGAGGTATTGTTCCAACACTAAAGAACCCGCCACTTTAATATTGTCTGTAAATGCCAACTTTCACATAAACTGACAACTTTGTTCCCTCAACTACAATGTTATCATTACATTACCGTAAGCTATTGGAACAGTGTGGAGCAGATCAAAAGAAACTTGGCAGTAAACCCAATAAGTAGGCATTACCGTCACAGCCCCAGGGCTCCCCTGACATGCCGTATTTCCACAGCTGTAGCAGGCACACTTTCAGCTACAGTGAAGATACACACATCACATGAAACTAGACAACCTAAGGAATATATAGATGTCAAAAACGCTATACTATGATGTTGGTAAGCAGGCAAAATAACTCTTCAAACATATGCTAAATTTCCCTTAGCAAAAAGCTAATCTTAGCTAGCCAAGTTAATTTATGCCAGCAATAACCGTGCACATTCTGTTAATTTGTTGATGCGTTGCTGTATCTATATTGTTGTCTTTTCATGCTGTCCAAACAAAGTGCGTTACTCTTGATTATAAGATCATGGCATACATGCCTACCGCTTTCGGAGTGGTTACAGCGGCGGCGTTAGACCTGGGCTAATATCCCTCTCTTTATTGACAACAATTAGTCCTGGCTAATTCTAGATGGTTTTCCTTTATTAACACGCTTTCCATTTCAAGAATAATCAAATGGCAATTGAAGACACAGCTTCTCTACCCAATGTGATCTAAAAGCGACAAAATAATTGGCTGCATTCAGTACAGAAAAATAATTTAATTGTAATTATGCCTTTGCACCAGCACTCGGCAATGGCATTTCAGAACTCTTCAGCAAATGAAGGTAATTTTGGTGACTAGTACGTGGTTTCATCCCCTTACATTTTTCAATCCGACAGCAGCCTATTTTTTTACAGCGAGTTGTGTGACTGTGCTGCAAAAACAGGTGTACGTACTTGTCGCCGAAATTATCCTAATTTTCTGAAGAGTTCTGAAATGCCGTTGTTAAGTGCCAGTGCATAGACCTAGTTATAATTAAATTATTTTTCCGTACTGAATGCAGCCCATTATTTTGTCACTTTTAGATTGCATAGGGGAGAAAAGCCATGTCTTCAATTGCCACGTGATTATTCTTGAATTGGAAGACGTGTTAATGGAGGAAAACCATCTATAATTAGCCAGGACAAATTGCTCTCAATAAAGGGAGGGATATTAGCCCCGGAATTTTTGGGTCTACACCGCCTCTGGGGCATTTCATTCTGAAAAAAAACGCCCCAAAAGCAGTGGAGAGTTGGCATGCATGTCATGGAGCTTAGATGTACTAACATTAGATTGTACCCAAAATTTAAACATTACCCTCACAGCCCGAGGGCTCACCTGACATGCCATATTTCCATAACTGTAGCGGGATCACTTTCAGCTACAGTGAAGATATACACTTCATATGAAAATAGACAACATAAGGAATCTATAGATGTCAAAACCCCTATGCTATGACGTCGGTAAGCAAGCGAAGTAATGCTTCAAACATACGCTAAATTTCCACTAGCAAAAAGCTGATATTAGCTAGCTCAGTAAAGGCCAGCATTAACCTGGCACATTCTGTTAATTTATTGATGGATGGCTGTTTATTATTGTGTATAATGCTGTCTAAAAGCAGCGTGTTACTCTTGAGTATATGATCATGGAACTTAGATGTACTAATGTTAAGCTTGCAGGTGACATTTATATTCTCCCTGCTCTTAGGCTATATCACTAGTACATTTCATGCAGGGCTCAATGCATCGCACTCAGACAGCAGAAGCACATGTAAGTCGCCCAGGGGTGCGTTTCCCAAAATCTCAGGTGCTAACGGACTTAGGGCCGGATCTACAAAAGCTTTGAGTGTATAAAAACAAAAATGTACAAACTGATTTACTAACAGTGCACAGTAAGGGTTGCCTCTTTCAAAGGTGCAAAATAGCACGTCTGCATCCAGTTAGTACGTCTGCCATAATGAATATGCAATATGGGGCGTTTACTCGCAATTGTGCGTGTGTTGGGAGGAGAAAATGTAAATATATTAATTTAGCACGCGCAAATTGATTTATCAAACCTGAAAGAAATTTTGCTAATAAAATCTGCGTCTATATTTTAACACGTGTCAAAAGGAGGTGCAAACGGTTTGTATGCGTAATTGTGCACACATGGCTACAGTTATTGTCGCAAGAAGGAGACATCGAAATCATGAAAGGAGACGCAGAGAACGCATTTTTCACCCTCCTGTGAACGTTTTTGGAATGAACGAGGAAAAAATCATTAAAACATATCGCCTATCCAGCACTGCCATTTTGGAGCTGCTGGAGGAACTCAGAGGATTTGGAGTCAGCCACGAGAAGGAGTCACGCAATACCTGCAATGACAAAACTCTCTCTCTCAAAACTATCTCTCCTATATTGTCAAAAATTATTGAAATGTATATCATAGACCATAACGATTTTTTTTAATAGTGAATATCAATTTGGTTTTGTTCCCAACCGGAGCACTAATATGGCAATTACTCTTGCACACGACGTAGCTACTTTTATGCACTCACAGGGGTCTAATGTATTTTTCTGCAGCTTGGATGCAGAAGGCGCATTTTATTATATCCCCCATAGCGTGCTATTCTACAAATCTATGACCATTATTCCTGATCCCTCTTGGAAACTTTTATATAACTGGTATGAAGATATGTTTGTTAGAGTAAAATGGAATAATAATCTTGGTCCTCGTATTAAGATTGCTAGAGGCACGAGACAAGGTGGTCTTACCTCACCTCTACTGTTCAATATATTCTATAAAAATCTTATTGATGTGCTAGCCTCGTCTAATGATGGGATTATTATTAACAATCACACATACAATGTTTTTAGTTACGCAGATGATATTTTAATTGCGTCTACTTCAGTGACTGGGTTGCAAAACCTAATTAATACTGCTTGTGAGTTGATTTGTAAACAGGGATTACGTTTTAATCCTGCCAAAACAACCTGTTCAATATACGGTACTAACCCATTCATTTCTGAACCTGAGTGGTACATAATGTTCGACTGTCCAATTCGGACAATATAACATATTTGGGCGCTCAGTTAGGTCGTTTCGGGGGTGATTCACAAGTCAATATACGCGTAAGTACTGCCAGGCGGAGTTATTATAACATAATGGGTAACATAAAGACGATCTCAAGCCGGATACAGCAGCACATCTGTTTAATACGGTTGTCCAACCTGCATTATTATATGGTTGTGAAGCTATCTATATAAACAAGCATAATATAAGATCATTATCTATATGTCAGGGAAAATTGGTCAAAAATATGCTAGGCCTAAATTATAACTGTCGAAATTATCCAATATTCACAAATTTGCAAATTGGCCTTGTCGAAATTATACTACAAAAAAAGAGCCGGAAATCTTTTGAGATCTTGTCTTCTTAGTTCTTCGATCACACGCAATTTCTACGCCTATTTAATTCAGAAACCGCTGATTAGGCGAACATTGACAGAGTTTACACCTTCCCGGATTTTGATCTGTGGAGCTTTCTTTGTAAAGATAATTATGATAATTTATTAAAAATACATACGTCTAAAACGACTTCAAATATAGGTCTCAATGACAGCGTTACATTTTTATTGTCTAATCTCACCAGTACTAACAGATCCATTCTTCATGCACTACTTAAAAGGTTTTTAACTTTAATCTATATTCAAGTAGGCCCTACATACGTTTATCTTAGGCTATTTACCTGCGGTAGGCCATTTTATTGTGATTGTACATTTTATGTGTTTGTAAAAAGAGATATATTTTACTGAGCTTCTGTGATATTACGGATTTTGGTGTATTTTATCCTGTCTGTACACATTTTACCGATTTTATAATATCTGTAACAGATGCAACGTATAAATAAATAAAATAAATAAAAACTCCTTGCAAGTTTGCATTTTTTTGCATCTGGGTCATTCCAGCGTACGGTAGCTATTACAGCTGGGATCTCCCAATCCCGTTTTTCAGATGTGCTATCTGAAGTCCTAAATGCCATGTCGCGCCGGATGGCCAAGTTCATTAGGTTTCCACGCACTCGGCACTTATTGAATGAGACCAAACAAGGTCTTTTTGCAGTAGCGGGATTTCCTAGAGTTATAGGGGCGATTGACTGCACCCATGTGCAGCTTGTGCCCCCCGCAGAACGTTAACTGCACCTGTTCCTCAATGCTGGTCAGAGGCATCTCATCCATTGTGCCCCCACCTGTTTTCTTTGCAGATGTTTTATTATACGCCAATTTCTCTTTTGTTCGTCTTCGGATATGTTGATATCGTCTTTTCACTTCATTCACTGTTCGCATCGTTTTACCCACAGCATTTACTTTTTTACAGATTTCCACCCATATGGCGTTCCTTTGTGCGACAGTCAGATTTCTTTGCTGTAGCTTATTCACGTGTTTATTGGCTTCATCTACCAACACCTCTGATTCCATAGGGTCGAATTTCATTTTGCGCTTTCTTCTCTCCAAACTCTCCATGCTGCAAACCATGAAACACGCAAAGCCCTCATTTAAATAGGGTGTGTCCAACACGTTTGCACCTGTTGCCATTTGCGCAATCACTCTTAAATCACCTGCAAACCGCGGTTCAGCCCCACACGCAAAATTCTAGATTGCACGCGCAAATTAGTACACGCAAATTGGGATCTTAGTAGATCCGGCCCATAGTTGGGCCCATTGTCTGTGAATGGACGAACTACGTAAGTTGCTAACCACGCTTTTGGGAAACGCGCCCCAGAATGGTCGATAGATTCAGCCATTGATCACATATGGAGAAAAACCGTGTCTTCAATTGTCAATTACAATAATTGGAAAATGCATCAATGAAGGAAAATGATTTAGAACTTGCCAGGACTAAAGGGACGTGTCTGTGCCCCCCCAATTCCCTGTTCTAGTACCGGGCCTGCTTAGACCTCATTTAAGATGACATAAACTGCTTTTTAGCACTCAATGTGGCATAGACATGGCAAAGTTAAAGGAGCAATATGTAAGAAATGTATGTTGATTAATCATGAAATGGCCCTGGTTTATCACCAGACATTAAGGAATGACGTTAATTTCAAATACTTATATCACTGACAACAGCAGTCCAGCCAGAATATTCTCATTACAAAACCAAAGTTGCAGCCCACAGCTAATGTTTATGTTTTCATTTTGTGTTTTGGCCGGTTGCGCCACCCTCCAACTATCTCCCAATCACGAAGTCAGTAGCGTTTCGGCATCTAGGTTGCCAGTTACCACTGAGCTGCAGCTACCAGCATTTCGGAGCGCAAATGTCTGATGTTACTAAACCTAAAAGGCTCGTTATGATTCCAAAACATGTTGTGACAAAGTCAGAAAAAAACAAGGATCTGTACAGGACATGCCTTTGATAGATTGTGACGGCTGAAAGCAGAGAAGAATTGGAAGACCGACGCCGAAGTTGCTCATTTTCTCCTGGGCAGGTAAGATTCAGCTAAGTTTGGCTATCTTAATTCTATTTAATGTAGCCATGGACATTTCAAATATTCTCTACAGTCGAATAATGTTATGCATGTTCGTTCATGGTACATTAGTCCTGGTGGCTGTGGGTCATCGAATTGACTCGGTAACAAATTGTTTGAGAAAACCATGACTCTTCATTGCTGACATTAGCAATGCATTATTAGTCCGTGTCTCTGGCTTTATGCTGAGACACTGTGGAAACCCTTCCAGCCATTAAGGCAATATGAAATGTAATTGAGACAGTACATCGGCCAAATGGGTCCTCGTTCATTTCGATACTCATTTTACAGTATGGACTTTAGTGGGCTTTCGACACAGAAGAGTGACAAGCAAGTTGACCAATATGACCATTGCTTAAGTTAGTTAGTCATTAGCAAATCATTGATGATATTGAAACGCAGCCATGGTAGCTCTGTGTAGTAGACGTTCTTGCTGGATCCGGCTACCTAGCTGGCAAACTCTCGTCTGGGGGAGAGGAGGAGGGGATACTGCGCTCTGCACTATTTTGAATGTGACTGCACTACCAGTTTTGGCCACAAACTTACATATAGTTCCTTTAAAGCAATTTTCTCAGGAGTGCTTTCTTTATTTATTACACTGCTAAATATACACAATCCATCCATCCATCCATTATTTAAACGGTGTCTTCCTCATTGGGGTCAGGGGGGAGCTGGAGTCTGCCCCAGCTGAATGTGGACAAAAGGCAGGAACACCCTTGGGCAGCTCACCAATCCATTGCAGGACCCACACACACCATTCACTCACACACTCATACCTATGGGCAATTTAGAGTCTCTTATTAGCTAACCATGCATCTCTTTGGACTGTGGGAAAAAACTGGAGTGCCTGAGGCAAACCCGGAGGGAGAACTCCCAAACTCCACACAGAGAGGCCCCAGACTGGATTCAAACCCCCAACCCTCAAATGAAGAGGCATTACCTGGCCGTCCCCCTTGAGCGCTCACAGACTGGCCATCTTCTATATCTTCCTTTTGCTGGACTTCCTGTTTGCCTGTCTCCTCTGAGGGTCTGTTGCTCTGGGGTTGCTGCAGAGGCCTGTGTTTGATGATTGGGGTTGGTTTTGGTTCTCCGTACCGTTGACCTCCCTCTTCAGTTTTTGGGCTAAGCACTACACCCTGCTGATTCAAATGTTCCACAATCTGCTTCACTTGGTTGTTTCTTCCGACTGGAGTAGTTTCCCTCCCCGCCGGCAGAGGGCAGTGTGACTTGCTGCAAAGCTGAGGTTTTCTGGGTTTTGGGGGTTTTGGGGAGAATAAGTGTCCAGTGGACAACATTTTTGAGGTGTTTTTCATTTATTTCATGCTTAATGTCTGCCCACAAATTGTTAGTTGTAATTAGTGGAGGTCAGCTGGAAATCTCTACCTGTACAAGACATTAATAAAACAGTTATCCACCTCGTATATTCATATTTGGAAAAATGATATGGACAAATAAAAAATGTTTAATGAAAAACAGCAGGCATTTGTTCACACCAACATCTTCAAATAGCAAGCAAAAGCATTATGTGCCATCATATGCCCTGTAATACACGACACTTGAGTTATCAGAAATACCTGATTCTCAGCGCGCTCTCTGCAATGAATAAAAAAGTATGGGGAATTGCGCCCAAACAATTACGAGTGCAATGTGAGTAAAGTTTTTAAATTCAACTAATTTAAATGAACGCATGTTTTAAAGACTACAGCAAAATTTAAATTCCTTCGACAATAGAGACAATAGCTTTATCCAGCCAGGGGAATTGGTATTCTTGTACTGTATTCAAACTTCTGTACGCAGACAGGAAATTGCAGCATTCTCACTTCCTTACTGAATTTTGCAAAATGTCAGCGGTTTCTGTCTTTCCCCTTGTGACACATACCATCAACAGAGCCAAAAACAAAAAACCCATCAAGTGATTGTAGCTCATGGGCATTTTCATACATATATGTAGAGACATGCATATTTGCTTCAGAGCATGTATATTTGTATTCACACTTAGCCATTTTGTAGGTCTGTCAGTGTGTAATAATGCCAAACGTGCATGGTCTACTGACCGTGTCTGCTTTCATTTGTCAGTATCATTTACACATATTTGTTTCAAGAGAATATTCAAATGGCTGCTGCATCACTATGCAATATCAAACTGTCAAGGTGACTCATGAATCTTTGTGTCTGTGAGGTTGTAAAAGTTTATATTTACAAAAGCTTAGTGTACAAATGACAGAGGGCAGATTTTGAAGTGTTAGCATTTCTGTCTAACTTTTAAAAATCTCAGAAGCAAAAAAATCATTGCCCATGTCTAGGATAGGTCTCTCACGATAAACCCAACAATAACAGAATTTTTAAAGAAAATGTAAGTGCTGAGATCAGTTCTGGTAGAATATTATTTTTTTCTTTTGAGTTCCATACAGCCCATTGCTAACTCTATGTACCAGCAAGTCAGAAAATTGAACCAGACAAAGATCCAGTGTCCTTTCTATTGAGCCTTACTAAGCAAAGAAAATTGGCTTTTTACAGGTGAGTGCAAATCCCTGTATTTAAATTTATCTCCAGGAAAAATAATATTATCACAGATTTGCTGGAATAAAATGTATTATTTCTGATCAGCAGAAAATATTATTTGTTTTCCCCAGTTGACTGTAGACAATTGCAGAGAATCAAGCTAAGGTTTTTAGTTTATGTTGTTTTCAGAGCAACTAACAGGGTAACTTTTAAAGCTAAAATAATTTCAATACCTGATTCATTTATATTAGCATTGGCTGCGTATTTGGTACTTAAACTACTCATGCGAATTTTTGAACGACCATGTTCAAGAAACTAGTTAAATAATCCTTAGTTGTATAATGTAAAGGGCATAGTATACTTTCCCTTCCATCACAAAAATATAACTGCATCCAAATCTACAACTGCTTTTTTCAATTAATAACTTACTGTGTCTCCGGTGTTGTTGGTTTTCTGCCTGATACAATACCCTCGTCCAAATTTATATGTATCGGTCAAAAAAGAGCAAAAAAAATGAAATTCAAAGCAAATGTACATCCAAAGTACTGTGAATGGATCCATGTAAATATTTTTCATAACTGGAATAAAAGAACTTGACCAGTACCATTATAACTAGGCACTGCCCACTAGTGCTGCGAATACTATCACTCGCTGTTCCTGCTCTCTCAACTTTATACTTGGCAGTACAATGCTTCTCACTTCTTCATTCTCTGATCCTCTTTTGATGTCCTGCGCTTCACTGGTAAAAGTGCTGTTTAGTAGAACCGGCAGAAGTGGAAATTCTGGGGTTTGGGGTAGAAGTCCTCTCCAATCTTTTGCCTTCACTAATGTGAGGAGACGAGCCATACTGCTGAAAGCAGGTCTTAGCCTGGGCATCATTCTAATTGCTTTCAGCCCTAGATTTGAGGAAAAAAAAACAACTTATAAAATTTTATAAGCAACAGCAGAGATTTTACCCACAAGAAAACAAACAATGGGATGATCTCACCCTCGATGGCCTGCAAGAGTACTACAATATTTCTGGTAGTTCACACTAATCTTTCAGTTAGTGTCAATTAACCTAGAAATAGCTGTGGCAAACATAGTTTGGTCAAGAAAAAAAAAAAAAAAAAACTACCTACAGTCACATCTCTTGAGTGTTATGGAAAAACCTAGTAAGTCACAAAAAGCAGATTCCAAAAAAAAGACAGGAAACTATCCCTCTGGGGATAAGCTCTTGACTGACAATAAACCTAGCTTTGCAGTTATTTGTTCATTACATAATAAGCAATATTTACGGAGGATTTAAAAAAAAATCAGTATCTATGGCAATATGACAAAATTTTTCCATCTGAAAATGTAAAATGTCATTTCTCAAAATGATGGACAAAAACCTAACGATTATGCCGTTGCAGTGGCATTTGACAGTTCCGTGTTAACTGCGCCATCTGATTCCCTCTTGAAGCCATTTTCAGTCGTTATGAGTGTGTAAATCGCATGAATTATGAATCCTAACCATTAATCTCCTGCGTATCTAATGCTCTGCATGGGGACTAACTTGACAAATCATGTACTAGACATGCTGCTTCAAAATAGGCTAATTCAACTTGCCAGGTTATGTCATAACAAAATAAATAAAAAATTTGGATGGAAGAACCAAGGAAGATCAACTTGCTAGGTTTTTAATTCACTACTGATTAAATACCGATGAGTTGGTTGTTAGACATCGGTGATTTGTTTGTTTGTTTTTAGTATGTTTTAGTAGTTTTTAGTTTGCTATTTATTTATTTACCATATTTATTCTTTTAGAGTATGTATGTTTCTGTAAGATTGCGCTGTCTTTGGTCTTCAGTATTTTCCTCTCGTTTCTGTCTCGTGGTGTCTTGCCTTTTTCATCACACTCTCTTCCCTGTATTTCGGTTAGGTATTTCCACTTCCTTCTCTCTCGCTGTTTTCATTGACTATCCGCACCTGAGAATAGTTTAGCGAGGCACAGGTGATTAGTTAGATCAGAGTTAGAACTCCACCCGTTTCCCCTCCCTCTACTATCACTGTCCTTGCTTTTCCATTTCCACCTGTCTCTACAGCTGTCCTGTGTTTAGCTGGGATTCCACTTAATTTGTTAGTGTTTAAAAGACCCATTTTTTCCTCAGCTTCTTATCGACTCGTTTCTTCCCATAGCTCGTCTTGGTCAAGTCTCGTTTCTGCGCTTTTCTGGTTTCGATTGTTGATTGTTGATTGTGAATCTCCCTTAAGTCTCGTATTTGATTGTTTGTATTACGTTGTTTGATTGCCGATTGATTGATTAGTACTTCGTTCTCCCTTATTCCCATTTTGTACCATTCTGTTTAGTTTCTCCTGTGTTCTCCCTTTATCCCATCCGACTCTTTTGTTACTGTCTTTGTGCGGACTGACTCTCTGGTTACTGTATTATTTTTGCTTGTCCCCTGACTTCGATTCTGACTATTCTGCATTACTGTTTGTCTGGCTATTGATCCATTTCTGTCCCTGACCATGAGCTTTGTCAATCCTAATAAACACCTTGCCGATGCTGAACTGCTCTTGGAGTCTAAGCCTGTTCCTTTCATTGGTAGGTTTTGCCATTGCAAAACCTGGGATATCAATGATTATTATGATGCATGATTATCATGTATCTAATTGTATTTGAGGCAAAGCCTGATAAGAACAAAATGGTCCTAACTCGGGTTTCAACCAAAACTAGACTTCCTAAGTTTTTTCCATAAAACTCGAATCTGGACCGGGTTTTCAGACTGACCTGCCCCCTCCGGACTCCGAATTCCACTCCACGTTTTCTGTTCCACTCACCTGTTCATTTATCTCCTGCATCTGATTGTAGAGTCTGCAGCACCTGTTTCCCATTGGGGTTCCCTACATAAGCAGTCACACTCCCTTCACTTTTCACCTGGCTTCTATCTCCATGGTCACCAGACCACATTCTCTACCGTGTTTCCCTGTTCAGTACTGTGATTTCTTTTTCCTTTATTTGTCTATCCAACCTGTTTCCACTATTCCAGTACCTCCATCTCTTTGGTTGTTCTTGTTCCGTCCTACTTCTGAAACTGGACTCTCATGGTCAGCCCTGTCCTCAGTTCCTGAGTCCCTCAGCGAGACACCTGCTTCCACAGCAAAACAGTGCCAGACTAGGGAGAGAGCTTGAGTAACGCATGGTGGGTCTTTTGCCCTCTAATCGCTTAGATTTATTTGGCGTAAAATGATAGAACATGATTTATATAGAAACAATAACAGCAAATGATGACAATAAATCATAATCATAACAAGTCATCACTACTTATTTTCCTCATTGAAGGTCAGACAAAATGTTTTTAAAATTGGTAATTGTTACGTCTAGGGATGATGTTGCCCAAAAAAAAGTTGAAATTTTAGTTTAATATTATAGCGCTCGGTGGTATTAAAAGACAGGGAATACGGAAATCGGGTGCAGAAAGTGTATTTACAATAACCACAGCGGTACAAAGGTGAACGATAAGTGAAAAGTAAATAATCTATTTACAAAAGTATTTACAAAGTTAGGGGAAAACAAGGTCTAAAGCACTGCCAAATAAACGAAAGGAATAAAACAAAACTCTACTAGAAAAACAAAAGTGCAGTACTAACTAAAATGTTCACAAAATAAAATTACTAACTACCCTAACATATACGCAAAAACCAAAATACAGAGGGTGGCAGCTGCCGCTAAACTAGTGGACTAGACAACGGGGAAAAAAAAAAAAAAAACCTGCATGCGTGTGGAGTGTATAAGGGCCCCGTCTACCCTTTACCAAGTTATATCACAGCGAGTTTTTTGCGTATCCAGCCCATTATTCATAGGGTCTGCGCAGAAGTCTACGAGCATTGTTGAGGGCATTGCTCAATATATACGATCATATCAAGTCCCTGGGAAACGCTTCGTCATCTTCGTCCTATGCCTCGACCTCAGCTGTAGTCCATCCTCTTATGAGCATGTACGCTTAACATCGCTGCCACCGGAAACGGAACCACCCGTGACAAGGTCCGTCGTTTTCATTATCACTGCTTCTTTTTAGTGATGGAGAAACCGAAGCTTTCTGAACTACTGAATCAACTTTGAAGCAATTGTGTTAAATGGTTCAAGGTTGCGAAGCATTTGATACAATTAAATGTGGCGACATCTGCTGGTCAATCTTCAACATAACATTTGCGTGGAACGATTAAGGATAAGGTGTCATGAAACAAGCCCTGTTATGTACGTCTAACAATAAAGGTTGTGCATCTTGAAATATTTGACTGGTTTTTTTCCCCAATACAATACCATACTTGTGTTATGATCGTGCCATCATAAAATACTGTATGTAATAGACACATGCTTTTCAAGATTGATAGAAATACAAAAAATATTTTTACAAAAAAAAAAAAAAAAAATTGGGGAAAAAATGGCAAATGCTTGTGCAACTAGGGACCATTATTTTAATAGTTATGCAAAGTGCTGCATAAGTTGGAAAGGGGATTAACAGGGTTCAAAGATTTTTATTTAAAAACAAGATCATTTCAGCTGAGTTAGGCTTCAGTCTGTTTCTCTTCTTTGTTACTACCTCTCCAGCTTTGAAGAAGACCCTTTCACGTGGCACAGAAGTTGCTGGCATATGGAGATATCTGTGGGCTAGCTTATAAAGACTGGGATATACTGCTGCCCTTGAGTACCAGTATTTTAATGGGTCTTCTCCTCTGGAGAGGTAGGGCTCAGCCAAATAACGCTGAACCTCCACTGTTGCTTCAGCCGTCGCATTTTGGACTCTTTGAGTTGCACCTGCAGGAAATCAGCACAGAAGACTATGAAAAGCATTGTATGTGTTTTTGTCTCAAAGAATGTTTTTATACAGGCTAATGCAACCAACCAACTCGGCTGTCCAGAAGTTCCCACAACTTGTCTGAGTCAGCATCTTGTGTTGAGCGGCCATGTGCTTCATGTGCCGAGGACTGTAAAATACAGGAGCTGGTCAACGAATTAGAATAATTTGAAATAGTGCAATCGTAAAATTTTTAAATGCATTTTTTGTGCAGAAAGCAAATCAGGTGTTCATCGCGCCTGTCCTACTTGTTTGAGAAATCATAGAACTCGCTACATGTAAAAAATTTGCTCAGCTGAGCTTTCCAAAAGGCCCATTTAGGCCATTTAACTGTGACACTGTTGTTTCATTGAATTAGAATAATTCATAAGTCATTTCATTGAATTAGAATAAGTGCTTGAATTTTTGTTTTCTGTGAAGAGTGTTCACTGTGCAGTATAAAGTCAGGGTTGAGTAGAATTTCTAAGTTGTAAAATCAATCATGAGTCAGTAGCGTGACCTCTCAACCGAAATAGTGGCTCAAATTCAACCCTTCGCCAACAAGGCTTGACCCAAACTAAAATTGCTGAGCAGCTCTGCATCAGCCAGTCTTCCGTCTGCAAAGCTCTCAAGAAAGACTGGAGCAAGCACACCAAATGTTCCGGCTTCCGAAAAACTTCGGCTTGCGACAACAAGCAGCTGAGAAAGATCGCAGTCAGCAACTGGTTCAAGTCCACTTCTGAGCTCAGCGACTTGTGGAACGAGCAGACCAGCACTAACGTCTCGAGATCAACCACTTACCGTCGTCTGCGCGAACTCGGCTTCAAATCTCGCGTTCCAGCAGTAAAACCAATGCTGAACAAGAAACAAATGGAGAAACGGCTGAAGTGGGCCAAAGAACATGGCGAATGGACTGCTGAAGACTGACAGAAATTGGTCTTCAGTGACGAACTACGCTTTTGCATCTCCTTCGGTGACCAAGGTCCTCGTGTCTGGCGTCGTGGTGGCGAAACCTACAACCACGAGGCCGTGAAAAGATCCGTCAAGTTTACCCAGAGCGTTATGGTCCGGGTATGCATGTCCGCTCGGGGTGTTGAGGAACTCTACTTCCTCAAGAAGACTGTCAATGCTGCCGTATATAAAAATGTTCTGGAAACGTTCCTGATTCCGATTGTTGAGGAACAGTTCGGCGAAGAAGACCTCATATTTCAACAGGATCTTGCACCGGCTCATGCGCCAAAGTCGACCAAAGATTCGAAAAACAGCTTGAAGTTTTGGCATGGCCAGCCAACTAGCCTGACCTCAATGTCATTGAAAACCTTTGGGCCATCATCAAGTGAAAAATTTGCGACAGAAGGCCTACTACGCTGGACCAACTGAAGCAGAACATCGCCACAGCCTGGGAAGCAGTGAGGGCAGAAACTTGCGACAAGCTGGTCAAATCGATGCCGCAGAGACTTCAGGCAGTCATACAAGCCAAGGGGGCAGCCACAAAATACTAAGAAAGTGATGACTCTAATTATAATAAAAATTATTCTAATTCAGTGAAATGGTTTCTCCATTATTCTGATTCAATAAAACAACAGTGTCACAGTTAAATGGCCTAAATGGGCCTTTTGGAAAGCTCAGCTGAGCCAATTTTTTACAAGTAGCGAGTTCTGTGATTACTCTAACAAGTAGGACAGGCGCGATGAACACCTGATTTGCTTTCTGCACAAAAAATGCATTTAAAAATTTTACGATTGCACTATTTCAAATTATTCTAATTCGTTGACCAGCACCTGTAACTACAGTATATTTTGTTATTTGATAGAGCCTATATACAAGTATTGACAAAATGAAGGGAAATCTATTACCTGTGATGTAGAGGGCATGACATGTTTTGATCTCATGTATCCTGCACACTCTGCTGTGACTCTGGCAACTGCCTCCTGTGCATTGGTTTGGTTACCAAATGCTAATGTTTTAAATCTTGGGTGCCGAACAGTTGCCATTGCCAGGACCCGAATGCTTTCCACACTGCATCTTGACAATAAAAAGTGCAGCAGATTTTGGCTTAACAGTTGTGCGCAAGGATGGATTAGGGATGAGGACTTCTCTGTGATTTTATGTTGTATCATTCTGATTATGGGAATGACCTTGGATGCTGACACCTTCTTTTCTTCTGAAAGCTCAGTTGTTGCTTTTGCCCGCGGTCCCAGAACTTGAAAGCACTCAGCCACAGCCTCATAGTTCACACAGCTTAGTGGCACCACATCTGTTGTGAGAGATGCTAGTGCTGCTCCCACTGGCTCACGCTGCTCATGCAGATGTTGCAACATGAAGAATGTTGAATTCCATCTGGTTTCAACTTCTTGAATCAGTTTATGAGGAGGTTTCTTTAGTTGTTCCTGAAGCTCTGTAAGTTTCTCCTTGGCCCTTGTGCTACTTTTTAAAAAGAGAAACAACTTTTCTGGCTCTTTTGCGGATATCTGCAAGTTCTTCTGTTGCCTCCAGTGCCTTTTTTACCACCAAATTTAAACTATGGGCAAAACAAGGTACATTGCGTAGCCTAAGGAGCTTAGCGCAAGCAACCATATTTGCAGCATTATCAGTGATGAGACAATGGATTTTGTTTTTAATGCCCCATTCATCAATAAGAAGTTCCATGGTATTCTTGAGGTTTTCGGCTGTGTGGGACTGAGGGAATTTAGAAACGCCTAACAGGACAGATGACAGTTTAAGTTCCTCATCTATGTAATGGCAGGTGACCCCAAGGAACGCGTCCATATTCACAGAAGTCCACATGTCTGCTGTCAAGCTGACTGCCGCAGTCTTTGCCACCTCTGCTATAGCTTTTTCTTTGGTTTGTTTATATTTTGTCTCCACCATCACTCTCAGTGCTTGTCTTGTGGGCAGGACATATGTTGGGTCAAGTTTGTTAACAAAGACTTTAAAGCCTTTATCCTCCACCACAGAAAATGGCTGGCAGTCCTGCACAATCATCTCAACCAAGGCCTCATCCAGTTCCACTTGTCGCTCTTTAAACCAGAAAATGTGGATAAGTATGCACACATAACTCTTTAAAAGGTAATATTGTTTTTTTGGTATCTTTTAAATTTTAATATTGGTCTATCTTTTAAATAAATACACATGCTGGTTGTCATAGGCCTACCTTGTCCAGTTACTCCAGTAGCAGCTGGAGCTGCAGGATTGGGTGTAGTGTGTGGGTGCCTTGAGCGCAGGTGCCTCAGCATTGAAGAGGTGTTATTGTTAAAGGCCAGTTCTTGAGCACAGATCAGACACTTGACCTTTGTTGGGCTAAGAAGATTAAAGTGCTCCCACACATACGATCTTGCTCTTTTAGGTGGCCCTGCCTCCATTCTCCCTATCTCTCCTGTCCTCACTCTCTAAAACACTCACTACACAGACTATCACACAAACACTTTCTAATGTTCTCACATTCACATCACACTTACCTGCTAACTAACCTGTCAAACCTACTCTGTATGTGTACTTTACATGTGTAAGCATGCAGATGTATGTAAAAATGTAAATATGTGTAGTGTGTAAATATCTTTGTGCCAATGTGAGTGTATAACTGAAAATCAGTGTGTCTAATCTTAAACTAATTCTACCTAAACCTCACTCTCCATGGTTGTCAATTAATAAAACGGCAGCAATAAGGCACGCAGAAATTCTCCTACCAAAAAAGCCCTCAAACTGTATTGTGCCCGTTTATAAGCATTGTGGGAGTTTGAAAATCCCGCCCTGGATTCAAAACCCGAGTGATGCGTTGCCAATACGCGTGTGACGTAATGACGCTTCATTTGGGGAGTCATGTGGTTTTTTGCATAGTGAAGCGAGGCATCGAATCATATTGCCGAGATGCTCCTGCTTCGCAAGATCGATACTGTGTCGAGCCGTCTGCTTCGAGCGTAACATCCCTACTTCTTTTATTTTGGTGACTGAATTTCAGTGATTTGTTGTGGTTTGAAGTCACGCTCGCATGTTGTCTCCTCGGAAATGCTAGGTTACGCAGGATAACTAATAGTTACCCTGGATGTAACTCCAGTTCTATGAATACGTACGTAGCCCTCTAACGGGCGTCACTATTGGTTACCCCCATGAGGCTCCGCTTCGAGGCCTGAGAAAGAAAATTGAACTCACTTGCTTCATAGGATGGGATAGCATACTCACCTCCCATAAAGCCCCGGCGCTGCCAATGCTTGTCTCCCTTTGAAACTCAGCATCCCACACAAGGGACCACCTGGGCAGGTTGTTAGAGGGCTACGCACGTATTCATAGAACTGGAGTTACATCCAGGGCAACTATTAGTTCTATTTCATACGTACTCCGCCCTCTAACGGGCTTCGCTATTGGTTACACCAGAGGCGAAGGCCGTTAGGGATGGATGTACCCCAGGTGGACCCTGGCCACGCAGATCCTCTTGCAACCAAGCAAACCCTGTCCACACCCTGGGGCGCACACCGCCAGACTGCGTACCCCACCCCAGGTGGTGGCAAAGTAGCACCCAAACCATTCCCGGCACTGGGAGGGACCCTACCTTGTCCAGCCCCACCCAGGGAAAAAGGCAGGGCTTGACCATTGTTATTCCAATGACAGAACCCTCACCTGTGGGCGGGCATCGCCAGAGTGCCTCGCATCAGGTTGCAGACCACCGATATCAGCCATTACTTAAGAAAAAAGGGGACTCCCCCTGATAGCGTTCCTCCATGTCGGCCTCATACCCCCCAGGTAGGCACACTTGAGTGCCACACCCAGACCATGGTACCAACATAACCACAGCTACTGCTGGAAGGGGCTCTCCCCCCAATGGGGCCTCCCACCCCAATGCTTGGGAGAGGCCCATGTCACTTTTCCCATGGCACGCTTAACAGCTGCGGGCGGGGCACCCCTGAGATGCCACGCCCCAGGTCAGCCATAACCACAGCTACTGCTGGAAGGGGCTCTCCCTCCAATGGGGCCTCCCACCCCAATGCTTAAGAGAGGCCCATGTCACTTTCCCATGGCACGCCTAACATCTGCGGGCGGGGCACCCCCGAGATGCCACGCCCCAGGTCGGCCATAACCACAGCTACTGCTGGAAGGGGCTCTCCCGCCAATGGGGCCTCCCACCCCAATGCTTGGGAGAGGCCATGTCACTTTTCCCATGGCACGCCTAACAGCTGCGGGCGGGGTACCCCCGCGATGCCACGCCCCAGGTCGGCCATGATCAATAGCTGGTTAGTGCTGGCAGGGGGCCCTACCGGTAGGGTTCCTAAGACCGCATGTGCTACTGAGTCAGCTGTCATATCCCTGAGATATGATTGCGCAAAAGTAGATGTTGATGACCAAGAGGCTGCCCTGCAAATCTCCTCTACCGACACACCCCTAAGTAGTGCCGTAGAGGAAGCAATCCGCGGGTGGAGTGTGCGGTCAGTCCTGCCGGGGCCACCAGACCTGCAACTGAGTAGGCACTGCAGATCGCATCACAAATCCAGTGGGCGAGGCGCTGTGTTGACAGAGGAGCCCCCTGCGCCTGCCCGCCATAACACACAAACAGCTGAAGATTTAAAAGCAGTGGTTATAACCTTATAGCCGGAATGATGGGTTTGGACGCAGCTCCATTGACCCTAGATCCTGTTCTAGGGTCAAACAAGACGGGTGCACAGAGAGGGCACTCAGTTCACTTACCCTCCTGGCCGAAGCCCAGGCCAAAAGGAGGGCCGCCTTAATATAGACAACAAGTGCAGGCTTGTTTGGTCCAGAGTCTCGAAGGGTGGTCCAGCCAGGCCTCCCAACACCGTGTCCAGGTCCCATTACGGAGTTTCGCGGTGCACAGGCCTAATTCTGCAAACTCGTCTTAAAACCAGCTTTATTAAGGGGTGATTCCTGGCCATGAAGCGGTCTAACCCACCGTGTCCTACCATTACCGCCGTAGCCACTACCCCTAGGGTGGAAGCTGCACTGCCCCCCTCGAAGAGTGCCTGCAGGAAAACTAGCACCCCCTGAAGGGGACATGAACGTGGGTCTAGGCCTCTCGCTTGACACCAGTTTGCAACATCTGTCAATGGGCCGCATAAGCCTTGGATGTAGATGGGGCTCGTGCACATTGAATTGTGGATACCACCACCTCGGCAGGCCCAATTCACCTTCCATCTCCAGGCCCTGAGGGGGTGGGTGAGAGTGGCATCTGACGCCCGCCTCATGGTTGAGGGAAGGTCCGGAATCCGCCAGGGGTCTGCCACCGCCAGCTTGATAAGATCCGGGAACCACCTGGCGTTCGGCCTCTTAGGTGCTACCAGTCAAGGATAGCCACTGCTCCCGTACCCTGCGGAGCACTGGCATAGTAGCTGCCAGGGTGGGCATTCATAAACAGGCCGGCGGGTCACACCAGATGAGCCCATGCATCCGCCCCCAGACTTGCACAAAGCCCCATTCAGTACCCTTAAGTGATGTTTTACCCTGTGCTCTGTTTTTCAGGTTCCATCTGCTGATTCCCAAAGACATACTGGATTGAAAAGTTTATTAGAAATGGCCTTCAAAGTTAGCTGCAATGAAGGGAGCCCTTCTTACCGATTAAACTTTGCCCTTACTTCCCATTTTAAATGGAGTTGTTATATTAACCTCTTTCTGCAGATGTAGACGCTCGCGTCTATAGATATGCAAATGTAAGCACTTAAGTTACAGTACTCGACCACAAGATGGCACCCCCGGATCAGCTATTGGATATTCACAAGCAGGCAGAGCTGAAATGTGATTTATAGTATGGAGAAGTTCCCTCCAATCCCTGTTTTTCAGGAGTAGCATGGATTAAACTCCTCAGCTAAGCCTGATGTGCAAACTGGTCAATATCCTTGCCCATAGTATCGATCCAGTAGTTTTAAAAAATTATCTCTTGCGACAGAAAAAAAACGTACTACTCTGTAGCAACCATTTTAGCTACAGTGAGCCAACAGTATTCCAATTAGTGGTTAAAAAATACGTTTTGTGAAGAAAAAAATCCGACATAGTATTGCTTCTCTCACATTCTACTGTCAGTTACAATCATCACACACAAAATATGCGTAGTTCCCTCCCATGGATTAACGCTTAGATTCCTCCATCGACAAATTCAGCGATCCCTTCTATCCACCGAAGTACTGGTGTCGATAGCCAGTCACTCAATTATATACTCAGATTCATCTGCGTAACTCTACAGTTATAGTTCACGTCCTCGTGAAGCTTCCCCGGTAACGATGTATTGACAGACTCGTTTCTTATCCCATTCCCCAGTGTCTTAACTTTCCTCTATAACTGAAATACATTGATCGGACAATATGAATGGGATACAAAGCTAAGCGTAAAAGTAAGGTCGGTTGTATTCTTCGAATGTTGGCCGCGGTTGCGCAGCTGAAAATGATGCGATATCAAAGAAATAAAGACACTCGAGACCGTTCTGAAGTGTTCAGTTTCATTTACGAGATTTAAATGTTGTATGGACGCGGTCAACGGGAATTATTCCGAATGAAACAGAACTGGAACGTTCCTTCTGTTGGGATTCTGGATTCTGCTGTCATGTTAAGTTCTGTGCCTGGCCTAGCCATGTTTTCATTTTCATGCTTTGCACTTTGTCTCCCCTGTCTTGTCAGGTGTGTATCTTTGCTCACGGTCCCTTGTCTTGTGTGACACTCATTCGGGTAATTTATTGGTTTCTGGGTTTCAATCTTCTTTCATTATCTCGTGTTCTTCCTTCCTCTCTCTTTTACTGTCTTACTAACACATACTAACAGTTTATTGTTTTTGCTAAATACTAATCCACACTAACCTTGTATATTTGGACTAACTTACTAACAAGCACTTGGGATTGTATAGCTGCACTTACTAATTGACTAATGATCTCTCAGCTGTCGCCCAATTCTTGTCTCCGCCTCCTTGCCTATCCCTAATTATCTCTGCTGCAGTTTTCCACTTTTATCTCATGCTTTCCTTGTCTTTAGACTATGCACTTTTAGTACTCCTTAACCGGAGCTGTTGTTTGTACTTAGGTTTGTCTTGTGATCCCTGTCTGCGTTTTGGCTACAGCCAAATTCATGTAATTAGTTTATCCCTCATGTGTCTCTCCCTAATCATTGTCACCATTGATTGCACCTGTTCTCCCTGGTCATGTGTTTTCCTGGATGTGTATATAAGATGTCTGTTTGCTTCACACTCTTGTCAGATCGTTCTCCCTAGTTTTCTCGTGCCACGTTTCTCGCCTTGATTGCTCAGTGTTTATCTTTCTGACTGGATTGCTCGACTATTGATTTTGGTTTGCCCTTTTTGGATATTGTTGCATCTGTGAGTTTTGACCTTTTTCTGCCCTCTCCCGTTGTTTTGAAATCCAGGAAGAGGAAATTAACAAAGATACCATCCTCCCTAAAGAAGCGTTCATTAATGCATTATGTCTTGATATTGAGAGAGAAGTCAGAAATGCCCAAAACAATGCTGCTACTCCCAGTGCGTGCCCCACCAATTGTTTATATGTGCCAGCTACCTTACGCTCCCAAGTCCTGGAATGGGGACACGCATCCAGACTGTCCTGCCACCCTGGTATCCGCCGCACTAAGAACTTTATTCTTCAGAGGTTTTGGTGGCCAGAACTCACTCAAGATGTCCAGGGCTTCGTTGCTGCTTGCTCGGTCTGTGCCCAGGCTAAGACTTCTCATCAACCACCTCAAGGTTTATTGCAGCCCCTTCCTACACCACACCGCCCCTGGTCCCATATTGCTCTTGATTTTATCACAGGCCTTCCCTCATCCAATCACCACACCACCATTCTCACAATTGTTGATAGATTCTCCAAAGCAGTTCACTTAGTTCCCCTCACTAAACTCCCTTCTGCTCAAGACACTGCCAACCTAGTAATCCAACATGTCATTAGACTCCACGGCATACCCACTGATATCACTTCCGATCGCGGCCCCCAGTTCACTGCACTTTTTTGGAGAACATTCTTTAAAGCTTTAGGCACTTCAGTCAGTTTGTCATCAGGTTTCCACCCCCAGACTAATGGCCAGACCGAGCGAGCTAACCAGTGTGTGGAAAGTGTTTTACGATGTCTCTGTATTAGGAACCCCTCCTCCTGGAGCTATCAGTTACCGTGGGTGGAATACGCGTTGAACAGCCACACCTCTGCTGCCTCCGGCGTCTCCCCCTTCAAAGCCTGCCTGGGCTACCAGCCCCCTTTGTTCCCGTCCCAGGAGGAGGAGGTAGCTGTCCCCTCAGTCCGCGAATTCGTCCGTAGGTGCAGACGCACCTGGACTGCCACCCGCCAGGCCCTGCTCAGGTCGGTCGCTCGGATGAAAGAACAGGCCGACAAGAGACGCACCGCGGCGCCCATGTACCGACCTGGGCAGCGGGTCTGGTTGTCTTCAAGGGACATTCCCCTCAGAGGTAACGGGGGTAAGCTTTTCCCCAAATTCCTGGGCCCTTTCACCATTGAAAGGGTCCTAAGTCCCACTGCCGTTCGCCTCCGTCTCCCCCTGTCCATGCGACGCATACACCCCACTTTCCATGTGTCCCAGTTAAAACCTGCAGTAACCCACCCCCTGTCCTCTGGACCTGATCCCCCACCACCCGCCCGGATCATCAACGGAGGCGAAGCCTACACGGTCCGTGCCCTCCTGGACTCTCGTCGACGAGGCAGAGGACTGCAGTACCTCGTCGACTGGGAGGGTTACGGACCTGAACATCGCAGTTGGGTGCCAGCAAGGCACATATTGGATAAAAACCTCATCAAAGACTTTCATGCTAGTCACCAGAGACTTTCAGGTTGAACGCCAGGAGTCGTTCGTTGGGAGGGGGGTTCTGTTGGGATTCTGGATTCTGCTGTCATGTTAAGTTCTGTGCCTGGCCTAGCCATGTTTTCATTTTCATGCTTTGCACTTTGTCTCCCCTGTCTTGTCAGGTGTGTATCTTTGCTCACGGTCCCTTGTCTTGTGTGACACTCATTCGGGTAATTTATTGGTTTCTGGGTTTCAATCTTCTTTCATTATCTCGTGTTCTTCCTTCCTCTCTCTTTTACTGTCTTACTAACACATACTAACAGTTTATTGTTTTTGCTAAATACTAATCCACACTAACCTTGTATATTTGGACTAACTTACTAACAAGCACTTGGGATTGTATAGCTGCACTTACTAATTGACTAATGATCTCTCAGCTGTCGCCCAATTCTTGTCTCCGCCTCCTTGCCTATCCCTAATTATCTCTGCTGCAGTTTTCCACTTTTATCTCATGCTTTCCTTGTCTTTAGACTATGCACTTTTAGTACTCCTTAACCGGAGCTGTTGTTTGTACTTAGGTTTGTCTTGTGATCCCTGTCTGCGTTTTGGCTACAGCCAAATTCATGTAATTAGTTTATCCCTCATGTGTCTCTCCCTAATCATTGTCACCATTGATTGCACCTGTTCTCCCTGGTCATGTGTTTTCCTGGATGTGTATATAAGATGTCTGTTTGCTTCACACTCTTGTCAGATCGTTCTCCCTAGTTTTCTCGTGCCACGTTTCTCGCCTTGATTGCTCAGTGTTTATCTTTCTGACTGGATTGCTCGACTATTGATTTTGGTTTGCCCTTTTTGGATATTGTTGCATCTGTGAGTTTTGACCTTTTTCTGCCCGACCTTGATTTTGTGATTACTGCCCTGGTTTTGGATTCGGACTGTCTTTGGCTTATGAGTTTGTTTCTCCTCCAAACCTACGCCTGTGTACCGAACCCTTTTTGTCTGACCACGAACTTTGTTATTGGTGCCCTGGTTACGATTCTGGATTACGCCCATTGGATACTGTTTTTGGATCGTGGACTTTGTACCGTTGCCAGCTCTGTTGGGGGGTTTCCCCCTTCAGAAATAAAGCCTCCTTTTTGCATTCTACTGGTTGTCGCACTTGGTTCATTTCGTAAATCACAACACCTTCTACCCGATACATGTGTCTCTGGAGGAGGGCATCAATGAAGAAAACAGGTTATACTTCTTCTCTGTTTGCATTTTGCTTAATTTGGCTTTTTGCTGTAGAATCTATACCGCTTTTAAAGACATCGAATGCCGAGGTTTTCGTTTCTCCAAATGCATACATCCCACGCAGGTCGGTAGATCCCTCGGTACGTTCATTACACCACTCTGATGAATATGGAGGCATATGTCGTTGTATTTTTTTCCTGAAAGTGAAATTTCTGTTCTGTTAAAATAAGGTGTATTTCAGAATTCAGATATTACTGAGTTAGTGAGTTTTCACCCTTATAAGGTGTAAGGTTATGAGCTCGGATGTGAGAGCGGTTAGCTTTTTATTCATATCATGTTTGGTCTTGCGTGAATGTTATAGCTGTTAAATCTGCACTTCATTTAATGCTTGGGGTACTTCGAAGAGAAATTGACAATATTGTTAACTTTATTATGGAGAAAAGGCATGTTTTGAGAGGTTACTGGTGACCAATGATGTTCCACTGCACTGATATTGATTAATTCATGCAAAACTCAACCAGAAAATCATTTGTTCATATTAAATTTCATGCCTTAAAACTTTATTTGTGTTATATACATGATTTTTTTATGATTTGACGGGACTTCATTTTGAGACTTCGGGGAGACACTTGGATAGCTGTATAATTTGGCTAAAAGCATGTAGGTAATCTAGAATGTAATGTTGAAGATGACTTGTACTTGTGGTCAAGGAGTTTATGATCCCAGAAATGTATAGTTTTAAGCCCCAGCAGTTTTTCAATCCTCAGAATTATTTTTTTTGCAATTTCAATGGTGAATTCTCATGAAGATTTTTTATGTTTGCAGCTCATTTTCTCTACCATAATCATGAAAATAAACTGAAATACTATGTAATTCTAAATGCTGTAAGTGTCTTTTCAGAATTGAGCCACATTTTTCCTCTTTATGAAGCTTTAATTTTGAATTATACTGCATTAAAGTGGGTAACCCAAAAATAGCCAAATTTGGCTTCTGCACAAAGGGGTTAAGTAAGTTGCATACAGAGACCTGAAACTAATATATTTTGCCTAAATCTTCATTACTTGTACCTCTTGCCCAATAAAATGAGCCTGTTTGCCTGCTTGCCACCACTGCAAACACTTAAAGCTTGAAAATGTGCCGGAGTCTGATGATAAACCAACACTTCAGTGTCCTTCAGTTTCCATAGGCTCTTTGCTGCTCTGTATTTTCCTTTTCTACTCTCAAGCCATTGGTATGCTTTTGCCCCACATGATAAATTGAGTGAACTCTGTGTACCTTTACAGTAAAATGCACTGGGATCCCCAGTTTTAAAAACCAGAGGAGAGAACATCTGCATAGCTCTCAATTGCTAGAGGAATTGAATGTGAATAAGTATTAGTGTCGTAAATGATATGGTAAATGGTGTTGGATATTATATGCAAAATGTTGTCAATCACCAGAAGGAAGGTGTCTGATGTATGATATAGAAGGAAGCCTATTTATGATTTGATTAGAGATGCCACTTTGTGTTTTATGTCTTCATGATTTTTACAAAGCTTTGTTTTTTGTTGTTGTTGTTGTTGTTGTTTGGGTCTTTTTCTAGGTTTTTTTTTTTTCTTTCCATGCTGTGGAAAATTGTTTTTATTTTATCTTAATTTCTTGGGTTGTATGTATCTTCTGTTAAGTGTGGACCCCAGACAGAGTAGTTAACATAACATAAAACATGAAAACCCCCAAGGTCTCTGCCTAAACAATATGGTCAGGCAAGCTACTCCACATTGAAATTACTCTTTGGGTGAATAAATATTTCTGAATATCAGTGCTAAATTTCCCTTTGGTCAACTTCCATTTGTGACCCATGTTCAACTCACAACACTTGGTCGAAGGATTCCGACATAATTCACTTTGTTAATCCCTTTAACATATGTAAAGACCTCAATCAAATCACCCCTGAGTCTCCTTTTCCTAAAACTAAAGAGATTAAGGATCTTCAGCCTCTTCTCGGAGCTTTCATCTTTTATACCTGGAATTAGCTTAGTGGCTCTTCTCTGAACTTTCTCTAGAGCCTCTATATCTTTCTTAAAGTATGGTCCCCAGAACTGTACACAATACTCCAGATGTGGTCTGACGAATGTGTTGTACAAAAGAAGCATCACCTCCTTGGATTTGTACTCAATACTTTTGGTAATGTATCCCAGCATACGATTGGCTTTTTTAACTGCTACGGCACAATGGCTAGAGCCTGTGAGGGTGTGGTCAACAATCACTCCCAGATCTTTCTCGTGTGCAACACATTCCAGTTTTAAACCTCCCATGAAGTAATCCCGACTAATGTTTTTATTACCTACATGTACAACTTTACATTTTGCTAGATTACATTTCATTTGCCACATTTCTGCCCAATTCTGGATTCTATCCAAATCATCCTGAATCACTTTAGTGGACCCTAAACTATTTGCCAAACCCCCCAATTTAGTATCATCTGCAAATTTAACCAATCTGCTCTCAATATTCCCATCAAGGTCATTAATGTAAATCAGGAACAGCAGGGGTCCCAACACCCATCCCTGGGGGACGCCACTCCCCACAATACCTAGCTCAGATAAGATACCACTGACCACCACTCTTTGTGTTCTGTCCTGTAACAAGTTTTGAATCCACTCCAGAATACCTCCTATAACTCCAATGGAGCTCATTTTAAAAATTAGTCTCTTATGCGTGTTATGGCCCCAATTTGTGATTACATTTACAACATAACAGCAACAGCAACAGCAAGGGATGACAGACACAGTTTTAAAAACTTAAACACATTGAATGAAAAAAACAACGACGAAACTACTATCTACACTTAAGACCAAGATTTTACCTCCTGTAAAATCAAACTCCAATTTAACAATCTCCGATTCTTGTTTTTCATCTTACTCAAAAACATTAACGCATTGTGGTCAGTGTACACAATCATTGGCTTTTGTCCTGTACAAACATAAACCTCAAAGTGTTGTATAGAAAGGACCAGAGCCAACAGCTCCTTCTCTATTGTGGAATAGTTCCTTTGGTGGCGATTGAACTTCCTGGAGAAGTATGCCACGGGATGCTCAATGTCATCAGAGTCACTTCTCTGTAGGAGCACAGATCCACAAGCTTGGTCGCTAGCATCGACCGCGATGGAGAACGGTTTGTTGATGTCAGGAGATTTAAGCACAGGAAGTGACACAGCAGAGACTTCAGGCGATCGAAGGCTCTCTGGCATGCATCATCCCAAGTGAATTTTACGCCTTTCTTCATTTGGTTCGTTAGACTGAGAGCAATCTCAGCAAAGTTCTTGCAGAACTTGCGGTAGTACCCGATCATTCCAAGGAAGCAGCGCAAAGCTTTTTTGTTGTCAGGAACTGGAAAGTCCATGATGGCTTGGACTTTAGCATTTATGGGTGCCACCTTACCCTAGCCTATGACGTAGCCAAGATAGGTGACAGTAGCACAATCAAAGTCACTCTTGCTCAGGTTAACAGTCAGGTTAGCCTGGGTCAGGCGCTGGAACGTCTCTACATCTTTTAGATGTTCTTCCCAGGAGTCACTCCATGTGATCAGGTCATCAATGTACGCACCCGTGTGTGGCAATCCGGCGATTGTAGACTGTATCATCCTTTGGAACGTGGCTGGGGCATTTTTCATGCCAAAAGGTAGGACTTCATACTGGTACAACCCAGATGGTGTGGCAAAAGCAGAGATGCTCTTGGCCCTCTCAGTTAAAGGCACACACCAATAACCCTTCAATAAATCAATCTTGGTCAGAAACTTTGCTTGCCCTACTCTATCAATACAATCATCAATCCTAGGTGTTGGAAACACATCAGTTCTAGTTACAGCATTGACTTTGCGATAATCTGTACAGAATCTACTACTTCCATCAGGTTTTGGAACTTGCACACAGGGTGAACTCCAATCTGAGTTGGAGGGTCTGATAATATCATGTTCTAACATGTACTCAACCTCTTTCTCAGCAATCTTTCTCTTTTCAGGATTCATCTGGTACGGATGCTGTTTAATTGGTTTGGCATCACCAACATCTACATCATGAGAGGTTATAGAAACTCTCTTTGGAACATCAGGAAACAGATCCTCATATTTCTTAATTAACCTCTCAAGCTGATCTCTCTGTGAGGGTTCTAAGTGCTGGAGTTTTGCATCAAGATTTTGCAGCACTTCAGAATTCGACAATTTACATGAAAGAACTTCAGTTTTAATTCTTGGTTCATCATCTTGAAACTCCCCCTCATCTTCACACGTTTCGACCATTGGAGAATCTGAAGTGACAGCTGCAACCCTAGCATTTCTGTCATTATAAGGCTTCAGCATGTTAATGTGACACAATTGTTTTGGTTTTCTCCTATCTGAAGTCTTCACAATGTAATTGAGATCATTGAGTTTTGTCAGAATTTCATAAGGACCATGAAATCTAGCCTGCAATGGATTGGACTGCAAGGGAAACAACACAAGGACCTTGTCTCCTGGTTTAAACTCACGGCTTCTAGTCTTATGATCATACCAAGTTTTCATTTTTCCCTGACTTGATTTCAAGTTCTCTTTGGCTAGGTCACAAGCTGCAATGCAATCTGTCCTTGAACTTGCTAACATAGTCTAACAGACTACTGTGCGGCTCTTCCTCTTGCCATTGTTCACTCAATAATAGCAAAGGTCCTCTCACTTCATGACCAAACACTAGCTCAAATGGACTGAATCCAGTAGACTTCTGCACTGCTTCTCTAGCTGCAAACAACAGCAAATGAACACCTTCATCCCAGTCTTTCTCATGGTCATAACAATAAGTCCTCATCATTGTCTTGAGAGTGGAATGAAACCGCTCTAAGGCACACTGACTTTCTGGATGCTAGGCACTAGAAAGAATCTGCTTTGCACCTAGTTCATACACAACCTGCTGAAACAACCCTGAAGTGAAATTGCTACCTTGGTCTGACTGAATTTCCCTGGGAAGGCCAAACAACATGAAGAACTTTATCAAAGCCTTCGAGATTGCAGTTGGCTTGATGTTACGTAGAGGTATGGCTTCGGGGAATCTGGTAGATGCACACATGATTGTCAACAAGTACTGATTTCCAGATCTAGTCTTGGGAAATGGACCAACACAATCAACAATGACCCTAGAGAATGGCTCCCCAAATGCTGGGATAGGCTGCAATGGAGCTACAGGTGGGTCTAACTGGTGTTTTCCAACTACCTGACAAGTGTGACAGGTTTTGCAAAAGTTGGAAACGTCTTTCCGAAGCCCAGGCCAAAAGAAGTGTTTCATGATCTTATCAACAGTCTTGTTAACACCAAGATGACCTCCTAAAGGTAAACTATGAGCCATTGTCAAGATCTCATTCCTGTAGACCTTCGGAACAACAATTTGCCTGACCACTGCCCAATCTGCATTGGCAGGGATATCAGGAGGGCGCCACTTCCGCATCAACACACCATCCTTGAGATAATACCCACCTGGAACTGCGTCTATTTCTTTATCAGGAAGGGCTCTCCTCCTTAGTGCACAAATTTCAGGATCATTTGTTTGCTCCTCAATCAACCGCTTTCTGGACAGAGACAAGTCTCCAGACACATCAGAATCACCAAACCCATCTGGCTGGCTAAACAATGAACTGATAAAAGTGTCTGATAAGTTCTCAAACGGAGAAACCATAGCAGGCCAATCAGAGTCATGAGGCGAACCACCTGAGTCCTGACTATTCAATGTGCTGGACGGCACCACAACATCTTCTTCTTTAGCCTTCTTGGCCATAGCACGAGTCACTGCGCAAGAAGGATACAGAGATGGGTCCTCATCCCCATCTTCAGTGCTCAGCTGTGAAGTAAGAAGTACAGGGGGAACTACTTTGCCCCCAGCCAGGTCATTGCCTAGCAACAGAGAAACACCCTTTATAGGTAGACTTGACATAAGTCCCACCTTTACCTGTCCTGTAACTAAATCTGACTTCAAGAATATAGAGCGCAGGGGTACGGATACAGTCCTCCCTTCAATACCTTGTACAAGTATGAAATCCCCTGAAGCAGTCTCATCACGTAACTCCAAGGAGTCCATCAACAAAAGTGACTGAGAAGCTCCGGTATCCCTTAGGATATATATGGGGACAGGAGTAGTATGCTCATTCAGAGCCACAAATCCCTCTGACACAAATGGAAGAAATTCCTCCCTCACAAAGTCAGCTGTATCAGGCTTTTTAGCCCCACAAGAAGCAAGCAATTTAGCAGATTGGTTATCTACTACAGGGGTTTCTAACCTTGTTTTCACAAAGGCATTTGGTTTGGTATCCTTTTCTTTTTCTTTCTTAGCTTTTAGGAACCAACAGTTAGTTGTAACATGACCAGATTTCGTGCAATAACTGCAAACTAGACCACGTATGTCACTGTCAGCTTTCACACTTTGATCAGACCTGTTATTGGATTTCTGAGCTCCATCACCAGATTTGTCTTTGTCTTTGGGTGAGGAATCTTGGGTATCACCGTAACCCTTTTTCTGAAAAAGGGATCATCTATTGTTACTGCTAGACTGAAATTTGGACTTATGTGTGAGAACATATTCATCTGCAAATTTGGCAGCTGTTTGCAAATTCAGTGCTTGCTTCTCATTAAGGTAGGCCTTAACATCATCCTTAACACAGTTCTTGAATTCTTCAACTAACACCATCTCTTTTAGTGAGTTGAAATCATCCTTGACCTCCATAGAAGTACACCAGCGCTCAAAGCAAACCTTCTTCTCATTAGCAAATTCAACATAAGTCTGATTTTCAGATTTCTTCAGACCTCTGAATTTCTGTCGGTAAGCCTCTGGAACCAACTCATAAGCTCTCAAAATAACCTTTTTGACAACCTCATAATCAGAGGTATCATCTGCAGACAAAGCCGAATAGGCTTGTTGAGCTTCACCCTTGAGGACAGTTTGCAACATCAGAGGCCAGTGTTCCTTTGGCCACTGGCAACTCTTTGCTACCTTTTCAAAACACTGGAAATAGTTGTCAACATCCTTTTCCGAAAATGGAGGCACCAATTTTACCTCCTGGCTAGCCCGAAATTTATTTTCAGTTTGAATTTTAATTTTTAGTTGCTCCATTTGGAGTCTTTCTTCTCTATCGAATTTCTCTAATTCAAAATCTCTCTGTCTTGCAAATTTTTCTAACTCAAATTCTCTTTGTTTTTCTTTTTCTTCCCTCTCAAATTCTCTTTGTTTCTCTTTTTCCTCCCTTTCTTTTTCTCTTTCCTCCCTTTCTTTCTCTTTTTCCTCCCTTTCTTTTTCTCTTTCCTCCCTTTCTTTCTCTTTTTCCACCCTTTCTTTTTTCTCTTCTCTTGCCAATTTTTCCAACTCAAACTGCCTTTGTTTTTCTTTTTCTTCCCTTTCAATCTCTAGCATTTTTAATTTAAGTTCCATTTCTATATTTGGATTTTCCACTGGAAACTGTTCCAGATCTCCTGGTGCAAACACATTTTCATCAATGTAACATTCAACTATCTCTCTAGCCAGTCTTGCTTTTCGCATGGCTGGTTTTACCTCTATCAGCTCTAAATGTCTGCAAATTTCTAGCAGTTCTGTCTTTTTAAAAGACTTCAAAACCCCTACGGTTGGTGATGCCAAGAAATCATCCATTGCTGTTGATCTATATATATGTATTCAATTAAAAAAATCAATTTTACAATTTGAAATGTTAAATTTTCAATAAATGACTCACACGATGTCTATCCCGGACGAGCCCCCAATTTGTTATAGCCCCAATTTGTTATTACATTTACAACATAACAGCAACAGCAACAGCAAGGGATGACAGACACAGTTTTAAAAACTTAAACACATTTAATGAAAAAAACAAAGACTAAACTACTATCTACACTTAAGACCAAGATTGAACACAACAAAAACAGAAATATTTACAGTCCCTCTTTGTTGGGGTGGCTTGGTGATGTCCTGGGCAAGAAAAAATGCTCTAACACAGGCAAAAATCCACAAAAGAAAACTTCACAGGTCTTGAGCAGAATGACAGGTCTGGTCGCACGTATCCTTCTTCTTGCAATTTCTCCTACTACTTTACTGTCTCACTTCTTTTCCTTATATACTCTTTTGCAGACCCCACCCACATTTAGACCTCTTTTTTTTTATTTTCGGGGACTTGCCCCAGACTTGTCCAGGACATGTCTAAACATAGCTCCAGTCTGAGCTGAATAAAAAAAAGGTAAATACTGCCATTCAGTGGCCTATATTCACAATATATGCGGTACTGTATCGAATGATTTCTGAAAATCTAAGTATATGATGTCATAAGCCCTGCTCTGGTCATCAGTCTTGATGGCCTCTTCAAAAAATTCCAGAAGGTTTGTCATGCATGACCTTCCCTTACGAAAACCATGTTGGCTATCCCTCAAGATACTGTTACGTTCAAGAAATAAGTCCAGCTCATCTTTTATGATAGATTCCAATATTTTCCATGCAATGCAATTCAAACTGACTGGCCTGTAATTTTCTGACTTGGTACGATCCCCTTTCTTATATATTGGTATTATATAGCCCTGTTTCCAATCATTTTGTATTTCTGCAGTTTCTAAAGACCGTCTGAAGATGGCGGATAGTGGCTTAAAGATGATCTCACCAACTTCCCTGAGCACTCTAGGATATAAGTCATCAGAACCCGCCGCTTTATCTGCCTTTAGGTTATGCAACTTGTCTAATACTTCGTTATCCCGAACTTTAATTTCCGCTAAATAATCTTGAGCATTTAACATGCCCTCTGGCCTAATAAAATCCACTCTGAGGTAAAATTCTCAATTAAGTAACTGTTTAAGGCATGCACAATATCCTTGTTATCATATGGCAGCGATCTGTTATTATTCTTAATGCACTTTACCTGCTCTCTAACTTTCCTTTTTCTGCTACAGTACTGAAAGAAGCGCTTAGGGTTAGTCTTGGCCCCCTCTGCAATTTGTGTTTCATACAGTCCTCTAACATTCCTCTGCTCTTTTTTGACCATAGCCCACATTTTACAGTATTCAGCCTTAGTGTTCTCATTGTTATCCTTGATGTACATCTTATAAAGATTCCCTCTTTTCCATAAAAATCCTATGAATACTTTTGGTCATCGACTGAGGATTCTGCTTTTTCAGCTTTCTTTTGGACACCTTTGGAATGAATCTGCATTGTGATTCAAGTAAAACCCCCTTAAATCTTTCCCACATCTCATTTACGGACTCACAGTCCAGGAGTGTCTCCCATTTTATTGCAATCAGATATGAGCGCATCCTGTCAAAGTTTGCTCGCCTAAAATTGAAAATTTTTGTTTTTGAATACACCTTTTTATCTTCCCATGAAACATCAAAATTAAATGGAAGTGTAAACGAAAGTTCAATCACGAGACGTAGGATTCTCATGCAATTACACTTACCCAATCAGCGCCCTCGGTCTTCTATATATATGCTTCTGACGTGTTCCTGTCTGCTGTTGCACAGATTCCGCATCGCCCACCGCCTCCCCACCACCACCAATTTCTCGACTCCGACCTCTTCAGCATCTACTTCATCCGTGTGACCCTTCTGTCCAACGGGGGATGGCTTTGCCCCTGCTTGCTTCCCAGGCAGATCAGCGCCCCACCTCGCTTGAGGGTCCTCGAGGATGGAGTCATCGCCAAATCCTGAATTTCTTTCATGTCATTGCATTGTTAATAAATCTCTTTTCCTTAAAATCCGGAGTCTTCGTGATTGAACAGCAGAGTGATCACTTGTCCCAAGTGGCTCCAGTACCTCAACATCGCTAATTCTATTGGGGTCATTACTGAGCACCAAGTCTAAAATTACCTTCTCTCTTGTAGGTTTATTAACATACTGCACCAAGAAATTATCATTTATGACATCTAGAAATTCTTCCTCTCCCCTACCCTGTCCTTTCACCATATCCCAATTGATATCAGGATAATTTAAGTCTCCCATAATAATAGTCCCTCCACCTCAACAAGCTTGCGTAATCCTCCTAAAAAGCATTTCATTGACTGTACTGTCCAAAGCTGGTGGTCGATAGCATACTCCTATGTTTAAACCTGTCTCATGTTAGCCAATGAGCCTGTCCCAGATATCTTCTCAGGGCAAGGAATGTTCAATTTCGGGAATTTCCTGTACATTTATGTTTTCGTTCACATAGATTGCTACGACCCCTCCTCACCTATTACATCTATCCTTCCTTAAGAGCTTATAACCTTCTGTATTATATTCATCTCCATCCTCTTCACTCAGCTATGTCTCTGTAATCCCAACTATGTCATAGCCCTCACTAATCATAACAGCCTCAAGCACTGGAAATTTATTTTTATGCTTCTAGCATTTAAATAAAAACATTTCAGGTTATTACTCATGTTCTTCCACCTTGATTTCCCATGTGGCCGTTGCTTCAAGCCCCCCACTATGCTTTCTTGCTTTAAAAGTATATCATTAATAGTGCATGTAACACCGTCAGCTTGCATCGGGGCAGTCTGCATTTCCCAATATGTAACACTCACTAATCTCCCTGCCCCCCAAGTCCCTAGTTTATATAATCCCCTGCTACCCTCAACGTATGCTGGCCCAGTGCAAAGGTACCCCTCCGGTTCAGGTGCAACCCGTCAGGCTTGAACAGGTCACCCCTGTCCCAGAAAAAGTTCCAGAGCCCCATAAACCTATACCCCTCTTTACTACACCAGGTTCGTAGCCACGTGTTAAGCCCCCAGATAAAATTCTGCTTTCCTCTGCTTGCACGTGGTACCGGTGGAATCTCCGAGAACAATTCCTTTGAGGATCTGTTCCTAAGCTTCTCAGCTAATTCCACAAATTTGCTTTGCAGAACCTCAATCATACCCTTAACTATGTCATTTGTCCCAACATGGACCATGACAACTGGATTCCTCCCTGCTCTGACCAGGAGCTTGTCTGCACGCTCCAGGAGGTCTCCTACCTGCACCAGGCAGGCAACACACCGTACGAGACTCCTTGTCGTGCAAACAGACTAAGCTATCTATTCCTCTAAGTATTGAGTCCCCCACTATCACTAACTTTCTTTTCTGAGGGGTAGAGGCCAACAGGGTCCCCTGCTGCTCATCAGTCCCCTCACTCCCAGGGTCAGGGGCCAATTCGAGTTCGTGCAAGGTCTGAAATCGGTTGGACACCTCAACCACTGGAGAAGCAGTCGCTGTACAGCGTGCATGCCCTTTCCTGCGCTGTTGACCTACAGTCACCCAACTTTCTCTCCCTGCCTGCTCTCGGATCCCAGTACCACCCTGCTTCGGCGTACATACCATTTCTCTAAACGACATACTACTTAGTTCCTATAGGAACTCTACTGATTGCAAACTATGTTGTGCCGCCAATTGGCCCTGAAGATCAAGGATCTTGCTCTCAGTTGCTCAATTAGCTGGCACCGGTGGCACACAAACCCACCCTGGAAATCTCTTTCCAAAAGTGCGATCATCCTGCAACCGTCACATAGTTTTGGCCACATTTTGAACCCCCTACCTAATGACCTTGCTCAACCTAGATAAAAGAAAATGACTAATCCCGAGACAGAAGCTGAGGAACCACAATTCATTAATTTATTAACCTAAGAAGTCCTAAGCAGCAGTCACAATATAAATCGTAGGGAAACTATGTAAATGGATTATAAGCCTCTTTTAACAGGGGCTTAGTTTCAGTTAACAGAAATGAAATACCAAATTGAGCCAAACTCAATATATAATAAGTACTCCTAATAAGCTGGCTTGAGTTTATCTAGTCCCAGTACTATTAATATACTAAACTAAAAATATCACAAGGCTTAGCTAAGAACCCAGATAAAACAGACTGGCTCCAACATCCAGGAGAAACTGGAGGAGGCGGAGCACTCCGGTAAAACTTACCGTTTTAATTCAAACCTAACCGAACGGACGAGTCAAGTGAATGCTGCCTTACTAACTAAATACTAAATCTCAGATCCCCAAACAAAAATGCAAACAGTAGCCTACTTATCTAGCTAGCTAGCCGCATATACAACCAAGAGTAACTGAGAAAAGAGTAAAGCCCTGGTTCCCTTTAATTAAAACAGACCAAATGAACAAGTTATTTACTATGTAAGTGAATTAAACACGGTACCTCCCCCAACAAGCTGTCCTCAGCACTCGAACAAGCAGTTAAACTTTAATCAGCTTATCAAGGCACAGCAACCAGAGGAAAATACAAAGATAGAGTATTTACAATGTATTTAATCAGAAGAGCCCTTCCGGTGATAATAAAATGCGAAAAAGACAAATACCCTAATTTGCGTTAATATTCAAGCTTGGCAATGCGTTTATGCGGTTAGATATCTTGCAAGGGTTCGTTTGCTAAATCAGCTACAGAAAAACCAGGCAGTAGTTAGACAATTATTTAGCATGTATTTTATTCTCTAAATTTAGCGTTTAAATTTATTTTACTTTACCTTACTTTGCTTTCCTCCCGGGAGACTGAAACCCCCCAAAAAATCCCAAAAAATTAATTTTTGCACTGGGTAATGGCTTATGAGGACCCTAATAAACTAAACCAAACTGAACTCCAGTTTTTGTTCACTCAAGTCTTTTTCCATGGTCTACTAGGGAGTTTTTCATTGCCAGGGCCTCCTGTGACCTCCTAAGTTACTACTTTAACCATGAAGTTGATGTGTGCAACAGAAACCTCCAAGATGTGTAACTGTTTGGCATGGGGCAATCTGAGGAGGAAGATCAGGAAAGACATTCTGCATTTTGCATCCAAATTACAGAACTTAAATAGCCCACCTATGGAGACAAGGATGTATCATCTCGATGATACTGCCAAGATATTTGGTTATCTGCCTACTCAATATCCCTCCATGAACATTTGTGTCCCGTCTACCCTGCGCTATGGCCCCTCTCAGTTAAATGGACAGACATTTATGAGAGTAGATGAATATCACAAAAGTCAATGACTTCACATCAGGATCTGCCTCTCCCTAAAATCGAGGCTTAAGGAATAAAGGGTCAAACATAGCAAGTGCAGTGAGTAGGCAAAAGAAAAACAAAAATGGAATTTGATTAAGATGCGGACTGATGCATCATTGTTTCAGCCAAGCAACATAACATGTCAGCATGGATGAATCAACCACAAAAAGTGTTTTACATCTTTAAAAGACTTGACAGTTACACTGGGTAGTTAAGGAAGGCAGAGAATTATTAATTGACAACTGAACATTTGAAGACAGAATGCGAGTTTGAAATCATACACCGACAACTTTTTGAGACAACACTGAAAATGACATGCTGTCTAGCTTCTTGAGTTTTATTCCAGAGGACACATCACCATAATGACACTGACTTTCATAGACAATGAAATTGTCTGCATGAACAAGCATTGACAGGAGAAACATCCCATCTGATTATGAGAGTCTTTATCATACATCACCATTGAGGCTATTCTAGAATAAACTTGGATGATCAACAAAATGATGTAGAGCAAAGCAATACGTAACATATGGGAATATTTGCCATATTGAATAACACACACAACTGAAGAAAATAAACCATAAAAACAAGGACCTATATGTTCACTCATGCATACTTGAGTAAGTTCTTTAATAGGTTTAATATACTAATATCAAGCATCAATCTCATTGAAGTAACACGTCAAAGTGGGGTTATTACATTTTCAAGTGCATGTGTAGCCATGTGATATTGGCAACGCACACAAGTCAGATCTGAAGTTCTTATTCAAGACTTCAATCAACTAGGCTTATGCCGTCGGAGGCAACAGCTGGGGGTATATCCCCGAATGCCCCTTATCATCCAATTCCCCAATTATCGAATAGACCTTGATTAGATTTCATTTGAAATTAATTTCAGGTCAATCGGTCAAATGGTTCTGAAGATATGGCCAAAATGGTAATTTTCCATCACAAAGCGCCACCTGGTGGCAAAATATTGAACTATACAGGTATGATGTCATCATGTGACATGTTGTGAGGTCATGACCTTGCAGTTGCACATAGTTTCATGTCAATTGGAGAAATAGTTCCAAAGATATAGCAAAAATGGTGAATTTTATGTGACAAAGCTCCACCTTGTGTCAAAATTTTGGACCAAACAGGTATAATGTCATTGTGGGACACATCCTCAGGTCATGACCTTTCATTTGCACTTGATTTGCACTTGATCGGACAAATATTTCCAGAGATATGATAAAAACAGTGATTTTTTCAGTTTTTGGCCTCTGGTGGCCAATCTAGAAATGGTAAATTGTCCAAAATCGAATCAGTGCTTTCTCTTTATGATACTTACTTATATGCAAAACTTGGAATTTCTAATTGAAATATTACTGCAGTTATCGCGTTAACATGTAAATCAGTTTTTGGCCCCTGGTGGCCAATTTAGAGATCGTAAGTTGTCCAAAATCGAATCAGTTTTTCCTCTTTATAATTCTTACTCATGTGCAAAACTTGAAATTTGTAATTGAAATATTACTGAAGTTATCGCGGAACAGTGATTTCTTCAGTTTTTGGCCCCTGGTGGCCAATCTAGAAATTGTAAATTGTCCAAAATCGAATCAGTTCTTCCTCTTTATGATACTTACTTATATGCAAAACTTGGAATTTCTAATTGAAATATTACTGCAGTTATCGCGTTAACATGTAAATCAGTTTTTTGGCCCCTGGTGGCCAATCTAGCGATCGAAAGTTGTCCAAAATCGAATCAGTTCTTCCTCTTTATGATACTATCTTATGTGCAAAATTTGGAATTTGTAATTGAAATATTCCTGAAGTTATCACGTTAACACGTAGTGCGGCGGCGGTGGCCGGACCAAAACCATAATATCCGATTGGCGTTCTGGGATATAATTATATTGTCACAATTGAAATATTGATTTAACAACCTAAATCCCTTCCTTCATTCTCAACGTAGTTTCCTACACAATGAAAAATACTCTATAGCGCGGGCAAACGGGTATAAGCACAAACAATCAATGAAATAAGTAGTGCACTACATTTGTTCTTCCATTAGGAAGCATCAGCAGCACTAATCACCTATTGCAAACACGAATCCTCCCTTGCCCTGTGCCATTCTCTTTGTTCGTTTGCAACCTCTGCAGCCGAGCCCAGCACCTCTCCAGAGTCTGCGGAGATGCGCGAAGGATGTTTTATATTTCACTGGATATACAATTGGAAAATGGCCGCCCATTCATTTCAATGGAAATTGAAGCACCTATTACTAAAACCCCATAAGTCACACTTTTGGTGAAATTGAGTTAAGACCATGGCCTTATCACATTTGACAAGGGCCATCTTTGGGGTACTAAAAAGCCACAAGTCATGTTCCAAGTTCTGCTTTATTGGCAGTTAAAGGTATCGCATATCAAACACTAGACCCGCTTATGTACTAATTAAAGTGTTAATAATAAACAAGTTTTTGTCACATTGCAGGGTATTTATTTATTTTATTGTAAATGGTAACATTTTGTTTCAGGGTTGTCACGAAATGTAAGGCCAATAACCCTAAATACGGGGTAAAAACCCCACTAGTCCAACCATATGTGCTTAGAACCCCAGAAGTTCTTTTTTTTGTCCATTATTCCTTTTCAGGAATAGAATATATAATCAAGTATGGTTCTCTGAATCCAGTGGTAGATCACCTTAACACTGCATATCATACTGAAGCACTGTCTACACTTTTTCATGAATTAAAATGTTTTCCTTGATTTTCTCAAAACTATCAAATCGTGACTTGTGGGGTATATATATAAATATATATATATATATATATATATATATATATATATATATATATATATATATATATATATATATGCGCCTTTCCGTTTACTCGCGAGACGTTCACTCGCAAGGAGATCTTAAGGAGGAGTGGCGTGTCTTTCAAACATTATTTGAGCGAACCACGTGATGCATTAGCAGTTTTATCGGGAATAATCAGTGGCGAGTTGCAAGCGATGTTGGCAATAGATTCATACAGACTCATTGTGGAATGGGTGTTGCTGCGGAGAGACAGGTTTTAGCTGTCCTAACTACCAAGTAGTCATCATGCTAGCTAGCTACTTGCCAGCACGTGGAATTTGATCATCTGCTTCAAATGGTTACCGGCACTTCCGCCACGCGATGGCAAGCATAGCTGAGTTCAATGATAACTTGCATGCCAGATGATGTTTCAAACTATTAACTTTGATGGAATCGATATTTATCCTCAAAATACCCACAACCAAATACATAAACCAATGCCGGCTGGCTAGAGAACAGGAAAGTTAACTGTTTGCCCATCCACGTTACGTCATGTCACGTCCTGGTGTTTGTAGGCACTCATCAGCAATTCGTAGTCATTACCCAATACACCCAATCGGCCGCTCTATCGTTGAGTGTGATAAGTAAAACAACACTCCCCAATAACTTTATCATCGAACGGTGTCATGCAAAATAATCCATTGATTCTTATTCTTATATGCATTCCAGTTATATATATGTGTTGAAAATACAGCACCAGACCCTTTAATTCAAAAGAAAAATGGCTCATATTTCTCTATTATATTCATTGGCGTGACACACCCCCATCTGAAATGAAACACCTGCGGGTGAGTTTATCAGAAGATAGATTTTTGTTATGGCGCCGACACTGGAAAGCCGTTGCCTTCATTTAAATAAAACTGTTAATTTGTTTGTTCGATAAAGATGAGCTGAGTCGTCGTCACGGCACCTGTAAGCCCAAAAATTACTGATGTCGGCAGTAACTAACAGTCCATGAAAAAAATATTTTTTCCAGCGGATATTCTAGTTACAACATGATGGAGCTAGCAGCAGTTTTGTGTTGCCAGTGCGGTATTTATTCAGTTTTGGGAAAGCACGATGTCTAGAAAACATAAGCCCAAATTGGGTGGCTCACAAGTACTAGTTAACGTCAGAACTCATGTATTTCCACGGATACGGAGATAACACAAGCAAAAAACTTTTAATGCCAGCAGTATTAATACATTTTGTTTATACATTTTATTTTAGTGGTAATAGTTGTATAATCGCATTATCACACTGGAGGGTGTGCTTGACCGTCATTCTTGTCACTTCAGTGATAACGGAACGAGGCGCTGGCCGCATCACTGTCGTGACAAGAATGACGGTCAAGCACACCCTCGCGTGTAATAATGCTTAATCATCGTTAGCTCCTATTAATTTGACCAAGCAGCAAAAGTAACCAGCAACATAAAGGCTGAACAGAGTTAAATATCTCAGCCTCTTTCGGGGGCTTTCGCTAATAACCTTTTCAGGCTATTATCAAATAACCTCTGAAATAAGCAGTTTTCACGAATCTATTGATTTATTAAATGTTCATTTCAAAGTACAAATGCAAACAAATTAATTAAATCAATGGCCAAGTCACAAGAGACAGGCAGAGTAATATTTTCAGTGATGAGGTATTTTTCATTTGAGCGCAGGTTACCCGTACTGTCCTGCTCATTTGAGAACATTCTAAACGTCTCATTGACCAATCAGATTGCTTGGTTGGATCTTGTTGTTTAATATGGGAAACTGGAGAGTGTGGTGCACTGAATGCCATACTGGTTTCTTCAACTATTAGCTAGCTAGCATGATTACAAAAAAGTGGCTGATGACACAGTCAAAAACAGACAAACATACTGCGTGTTGATTTATTGAATCCACCACAATCAGTGGAAAGTCTGTGTTGGTGGTGTGTTTGTGGTCAGCTATTGCCAATGCACAGCCAGACACAATATTTTTTGACCTGCTTGAGTTGGATGGGACCACAGCAAATGATATAAGAGAAAAACTGCTAGCATGTCTCCATAAAAATGGCTTTGATGACTACTTCTTGCGTGAGTGTTTTGTGGCATTTGTATGTGATGGAGCATCAGTACTGTCGAACAGAAGAGTTGCTGCACAACTTTGTACCAGATTTCTAGACCTCTTTGTGTGGCAGTGTTCAAATCATCCTCTGGAACTGACAGTTGGCGATGTTCTCAAGGAGATTGGTGGACTTAACCATCGTAAGATTTTCTTTGACAAGCTCTACACTCTATCATGCCTCTCCCAAAAACCAAGTGTTGTGCACGGAGTGATGGGCAACATCTCTTTTCAGTTGGATGTGTTTTGTCGGCAGATAATTCATTGATGGATTTTAACAAGAAAATCCTTGTTAAAACTCTTAGTGGAGTTTAAAAACAAATTTTCTTAAAGTCAGCATCATGTTCTAGCATTTGAATCTATCACTTAATGATCTGCTGGTACCGACCACCCACCGCCTAATTTACCTGCTAACAGTTGAAAAGGGGGAGTACCGGCACTTATTTTTTTCCCACTTAAAGCACTGCACCCGCTCACATCCGCTGCAGTGCTAAATTCGGAGGAGACAAGAACGCGCTTACATATGAGGACCCGTTGGTGTTCGCATAGCCTGAATATAAATGAAACATTTTGTCTTTGCCGAGAAACGAGGCATTAATGATTTAAAAGAGAAAAATAAACCATTTTGGTATCGATAATTTGTGGCTGTCATAAAAAGTTTATTCACGGATTTATCAGCGTGTCTTTTTCAATTATTCCCTATGGAGAAATTTCTTTTTGGCCCCCATGGCATCATGTGACCTTCAATATCAGGTTCACCACTACGCCCATGTCGGCGTGTGTTCCAGCCTTCGTTGTCTGTCCAGTTTTTTGTTTTTTTATTTTTTATTATTAATACAACAATAACATACAAACTCTTGTAGAGGAATAAACATAGCCATCATACAAAAGATTCACTAAAACAACAAAAAGAACAAAAACAGCTCAAAAGAGCTAGGGAGCATATATTATTTCTTTGTTAAAAAAAAAAACAAAACCTATGGAATAAACCAGTACAAGATTGAAACAGTGATAAATGTAACATAAACAAATGAAAATAAGAAGGGTTAAAAAAACTAATGCAAAACTGTACATAAATGGAAAAAAACACCTAAAAAAGGAGTTAAGCATGCTAGTGAAAAGTATTAAAATTGTTGAGATTTACGAAATGAAATCACATTCTCAGCTTTTTCGGACCATAGGAATCTGGACTTGGAGGAGGTAAGGGCAGTGAAAGGAGTAGCAACAGAACTATAGTTCCGGATAAACCGGCGATAAAAGTTGGCAAAGCCCAAAAATCGCTGGACGGGACTTCCGGTCCTCTGGTCTGGGCCAGTTAGTAAGAGCTTCCACCTTAAGGGGGTCCATCCGAATGGTGCCTGGGGAGATGATGTAGCCCAAAAAGGTGGTGGTTTCAACAAAAAACTCACATTTCTCAGCTTTCACAAAGAGGCGGTTCTCCAGGAGGCAACGGAGCACTTGGCGTACGTGTGTAACATGGGTCTCCTGGGACTCTGAAAAAATCAAAATGTCATCAAGATAGACAAAGACAAACTTATCTATCATATCTCTCAAAACATCGTTAACGAGACTCTGGAACACCGCTGGGGCGTTGGTAAGCCCGAAAAAAAGAACCAGGTACTCCCAGTGCCCAGTGGGAGTGTTGAAGGCGGTCTTCCACTCATCCCCCGCTTTGATACGCACCAAGTGATATGCATTGCGTAGGTCAAGTTTAGTGAAGATCTTGGCTCCTTGTAGGCGATCAAAAGCAGTATTCATGAGTGGGAGTGGGTAGCGGTTCTTGATGGTTATCTCGTTTAGTCCACGATAATCAATACAGGGCCTCAACGTTCTGTCCTTCTTGGCCACAAAGAGAAAACCAGCACCAGCAGGAGAGGAGGATGGTCGAATAATCCCAGCAGCCAGAGACTCTGACAGATACTTCTCCATGGCCTGGGTCTCCGGCCGAGAGAGGGAATAAAGACGGCCTCTAGGGGGCATGGTACCTGGCTTCAGGTCAATGGTGCAGTCATATGGACGGTGAGGCGGTAAACTGGTGGCCCGTGACTTGGAGAATACCTCCTTGAGGTTATGGAACTCTAATGGGACCTTCTCTAGGTCTGGGATCTCCTCTGGAGATGAGTTACGTCGAGGTTCGAGGGCGTTTTGGAGACAAGCCAGTGAACAGTTAGGGCTCCAGCCCTTAATTTCATCCTTTCGCCAATCGATATTGGGGAGATGCTTGGCCATCCATGGGTGGCCTAGAACAATAGGTGCGTGAGAAGAATGTAGGAGGAGGAGCTAAATGGTTTCGAGGTGGTTACCTGAGATCTTGAGCTTGATGTGGCTGGTTACATGAGTTATGTGGGCTATTTTCTGGCCACTGAGTGAATTGGCCACCCGATCAGGAAAGATCTTCTCGGTAGGTATTCCCCAATCATGGGCCAGCTCCAAATCGATCAGGTTCTTTTCAGCCCCAGTGTCAATGAGAGCCATGGTGGACTTACTCTTCCTCCCCACTCTAGGATCACAGGAAGGCATGTTCGGCTCTTAGATTCCCGCACTGGCATCAATCCAATTACTGCTTCCTTCTTGGCACCAGGGGAACTTTTTTTTGTTTGCTGGGACACTGAGCAATGTGGTGTCCCCCCTTGCCACAGTAGAAGCAGGCTCCCTCTCTGCAATGACGGTCTCTCTCCTCCACGGGGATGTGTGTTCGGCTCAGTTGCATGGGTTCCACCTCAGGAGAAGAGCTGCCGCCAGTAGATGGTTGTAGCTGTGGAGTGGTCTGGTATTGCTGGGTAGGCCTTCTGCGAGAGGCGGACCGTCTGCGTTCTTCTATTGGAGCCACTGTATATTTCATACAGCATTGTTCATAAGTTAAGAAATTGCCATTCGTGTCCATCAAGTCAACTATAGACCATATATTCCTCTCATACCAATCTTCAAAAAATAAGGATTTACAGTGGCTCCAATAAGTATTTGTACACTACTGTACTTCATGGAGCCGGTTACGGATGGCCTGGGCACAAACATGGCTTCCCGTTGCTTCCTCCACTTTGGTGGCAAGACTGGAGGCCGAGGATTGTCTCTTTCTCTGTACCAGCAGGGAGATGTACCGGTCAGTGCACTGGCTGGTCTTCCTGGGACGTCCTTTCCTGGCTGCATTGGCTATGCGTTCAGACTGTTTGTACTTCTTCATGATGTACTGCACGGTCGTGTGGCATAACAATAGCTGAGTTCCAATTTTTCTGGTGCTTTGGCCTTCTTTATGTAGCTGAATGATTTGCTCCCGCATTCGACGGGGTATCTTGCCTGTCTTAGCCATATATCACAGGAATACATTATGGGCATGGTCAGGCCATTTACATAGGCCAGTCTGTGTACAGAGGGAGTGTCCAGTATGGTCACGCTTGACCAAATCAGACCAAGTGAGTCAAACATGTCCTGTAAATATCTTGAGTCAATTTTAGGTGAGTATTATATGTTTTGTGACTCACTAATGGAACTGTACAGATACTTATTGGGACAGACAATCGTCTTTCTGACCAAATATGCCATTTTGACATTAAATATTTGTTTAAAACATATTGATTATCAAATATTTTAATCACTTTTACACACAATAGCAAGCATTTAGCCGAATATACAAAAACTGTTATGTAGTCGAATTTTCAAGTTGTGTACAAATACTTATTGGAGCCACTGTATAATATTTACAGACGGCTCAAAAGATCCAGAGACTGGATGTACTGGAGCTGCTGTATACATCCCAGAATTTAAAGTAGCTATTAAAGAAAGTGTAACAGACAATGTATCAGTATATACAGTTGAGCTCCTAGCCATTACTTTTGCACTGCAGTGGTTAACTGAAAACAATAAGAATGCACTCATAGCATCTGATAGTTGGGCAGCACTGAATAGTATCAAGTCTATGGAATAATGCGGACAAAATCTTAGTTTTGAAATTCATCAGTTGTTTTTCCACCAACACAATAAGGGATTGATTGTCTGTTTCGCTTGGGTTCCTGCCCATGTTGGGGTTGACGGTAATGAAGATGCAGATATACTAGCTAAACAAGCACTCAGGTCACATACGGTGAACATAAATATCCTGCTGTGTAGAACAGCGGGTAAATCAATCATAAAGACACAAATGCAAAAAGTATGGCAAGAGTATTGGGACATGAATGACACCAGAAGACACTTTTACAGTGTACAGGAAAAAGTTGGTGCAGTGGGAGTATTGGGCGGGGACCGAAGGGAAGAGGTAGTCATTACTCGTCTCAGATTAGGGTATACTGGACTGAATAGCACACTTCATAGAATTGGTAAACACCCTACTGACAGGTGTAAAAATTGCGAGCATCCTGAGTCAATCGAACACGTGCTCATGGAGTGTAAGGGCTATGAGGAGAAGAGGGAGGGATTGAAAGCTGCATTGCAAAAAGATAAGATAAGTTTCACAATAGGGAACCTACTCCAATGGACGAAAAGGAGTTGTAAACATTTAATAAAGTACCTGAGGAAAACGGGGTTAATGGAGAGAATTTAGTTTATTTAGTTATTTGATATATATATATATATATATATATATATATATATATATATTTTTTTTTTTTTATATATATAATTATTATTTTTTCTTCCTTCTTGTCTACCAATCTACTGCTGAGTGTGGACACTTTCAGAAAGCGAGACAAGTTCAGGAGATCAGAGACCAGCATAAAATCTCTTATACAGAAGCAATAAAGAAAGTGGAAAGGACTGGGGCCTTCGGCCCTGTTGGGGGAACGCCGGGGGTACCCATGCAGCAACCGCATCATGCTCTCTATAGGCAGGAAATTGTAATTAACAAGGAGGCCCTCCTTGCGTTTATGGTAGATGTGATATATGGTGCTCGGGAAAAGAAATCTAGGTCAGATGTTATTAAGTTTGTGGCTGAAGCAGCAGGAAGATTTCTGGGTTTAAAAAATTTCTCCCATCAGTCACTTCATGAATATATGAAGGTAAGCCAGGAGTCGGTAGGTCAGGAATCAAGCAGCCAGTCTGAAAGAGGGGAAGTGGAAGGGGAGGGCATGGATGATGGTGATTTCTTAGATGATGGTGTTAATGCTTAGTTTTGTCATGATGTTCAGCATCCTTCAGTGAACTGCAAGAAGTTTGATAGCTAATGGCCAGGAATTTACTAAATTAATTATAGATGTCAAAGTTAAGCCGGTTTTTATATGTGTTCAGGAAACATGGCTAAAACCGCAACTGGATTTTGTTATTCCAGGGTACATCTGCCTGCGGAAAGATAGGGCTGGTCACTCAGGTGGGAGGTGTGCTACTTTTGTTAAGTTAAGGATCTAATATAAAATTTGTGAATATGAATTACCTTTTGAATGTATAGTCGTAGATGTGTGGAGTCTCCAAGGAAAAATAAGTTTGGTTAACTTTTACAATCCCTGTAAACCTTTAGTCTTGGCTGAACTTGAGCAGTTAATAAGATTTCTTCCCCTGCCATCTGGGTAGGTGATTTTAATGCTCATAATCCTCTGTGGGGAAGTCAGGTTAGGGATGGGAATGGTGGTGTGGTTGAAGATCTGCTAGATAATTGTGGGTTAGTAGTTATGAATGATAGCAGACCAACTCGATTTGATATTTATTACGGTAAAATGTCCTGCCTTTACTTAACTTTAGCCTCTCCAGCCCTTGCAAGAGTGGGTGAATGGGATGTCGTGGGTAAACATTCAATGGGAAGTGACTACTTTCCTGTTTTAAGTCAATTTGGTAGATCCTTATTGGAGGTCCAGGGGGATTTGGATAAAAGGTTTAATTTTGGTCGGGCAGATTGGGGTAAGTCTGGAGAAAAAATTGGAAATAGGTTAGGAGATATAAATAGTAAACGTTCTATTGATGAGTTTAATGATTCCTTAAGTAAGATGATTTTTGATGGAGCCTGTAAGACAATTCCATGCAAAGGGAACCCAATTGTGAGGTTTTACGAAATGAGCCAAGAGCGAGAACCAGATAAATGCAAAATGGAGGCTTTATTTCTGAAGGGGGAAACCCCCCAACAGAGCTGGCAACAGTACAATGTCCACAATCCAAAAACAGTATCCAATGGGCGTAATCCAGAATCGTAACCAGGGCACCAATGACAAAGTTCGTGGTCAGACAAAAAGGGTTCGGTACACAGGCGTAGGTTTGGAGGAGAAACAAACTCATAAGCCAAAGACAGTCCGAATCCAAAACCAGGGCAGTAATGACAGAATCAAGGTCGGGCAGAAAAAAGGTCAAAACTCACAGATGCAACAATATCCAAAGAGGGCAAACCAAAAACAAGTGTCGGGCAATCCAGTCAGAAAGAAAATATCACGATGAGCAAGGCGAGGAACGTAGCACAAGACAAAGGAGTAAAGACGATCTGACAAGGAACTAAAAGTGCAGACACCTTATATACACATCCGGGGTGAACACATGACAAGGGAGCACAGGTGCGATCAATGAAACAATAATCAGGACTGACACATGAGGGTTTATCTAATTACATGAATCTGGCGAATGCTGAAACGCAGACAGGGATAACGAGACATTCCTATGAACGAATAAACGGCTCCGGTTAAGGAGTACTAAAGTGTACAGTCTAAAGAAAAGGGAAAGCAAGAGATATAAGAGGAAACCGCAGTGGAGATAATTAGTGATAGACAAGGAGGGCGGAGATACAGATTGGGCGAATGCTGAGAGATCGTTAGTCTATTAGTATGTGCAGCTATACAATCCCGAGTGCAAGTTAGTCAGTTAGTATAAACGTACAATGTTAATCGGGGTTAGTAATTATCGAAAACAATAACTGTTAGTAGGGTTAGTAGATAGCATAAAGAGAGAGGAAGGAAGAAAATGAGAAATGAAGAAAGATTGAAATCCCAGAAACCAGGAAATCACCCGAATGAGTGGCACGTCAGACAAGGGACCGTGGGCAAAGACCTACACAAGACAAGACAGGGTAAACGAAGTGCAGGACTAGAAATCACAACAAGACTATGAAAGAATGGCAAGGCTATGAAACATGGCAAGACTGTGAAACATGGCAAGCCTAAAAACATGGCAAAGACATAAATAATACAAAACAAGAAACATAATAAGACATGAAATCAAACAACAAAACACAATACATGATCATGGGGATGGTCAGGGGCAGGCAGTGGTCACTAAAACACAAAAGGCATACATGGCAAGCCAGGCACAAAACTTAAACATGGAACAGACAAAGCATGGCAGAGATGCAGATTCACAACAGAACCCCCCCCCCAACGAACGCCTCCTGGCGTTCAATTCGAAGAACGTGATGCAGCATGAAAGTCTCTTATTAAATTCTTATCCAGAATGTGTCGGGCAGGAACCCAGCTGCGGTGTTCCGGTCCGTAACCCTCCCAGTCGACGAGGTACTGTAGACCTCTGCCTCGTCGACGAGAGTCCAGGAGGGCACGGACCGTGTAGACTTCGCCTCCGTCGATGATCCGGGCGGGTGGAGGGGGATCAGGTCCAGAGGACAGGTGGTGGGTTACAGCAGGTTTTATTTGTGACACATGGAAAGTTGGGTGTATACGTCGCATGGATAGGGGGAGACGGAGGCGAATGGCAGTGGGACTTAGGACCCTCTCGATAGTGAAAGGGCCCAGGTATTTGGGGAAAAGCTTACCCCCGTTACCTCTGAGGGGGATGTCCCTAGAAGACAGCCAGACCCGCTGCCCAGGTCGGTACGTAGGGGCCGCTGTGCGTTTCTTGTCGGTCTGTTCCTTCATCCGGGCGACCGACCTGAGCAGGACCTGGCGGGTGGCGATCCAGGTGCGTCTGCACCTACGGACGAACTCTCTGGCAGAGGGAACAGCTACCTCCTCCTCCTGGGACGGGAACAACGGAGGCTGGTAGCCCAGGCAGGCCTTGAAGGGGGAGACGCCAGATGCAGCAGAGGTGTGGCTGTTCAAGGCGTACTCCACCCATGGCAACTGATAACTCCAGGAGGAGGGGTTCCTAATGCAGAGACAACGCAACACACTTTCCACACATTGGTTAGCTCGCTCGGTCTGGCCATTAGTCTGGGGATGGAAACCTGAAGATAAACTGACTGTCGTGCCTAGGGCTTTAAAAAATGCTTTCCAAAAAAGTGCTGTGAACTGGGGACCACGATCAGAAGTGATGTCGGTGGGTATGCCATGAAGCCTAATGACATGTTGAATGACCAGATTGGTGGTGTCTTGAGCGGAGGGAAGTTTAGTGAGGGGAACTAAGTGAACTGCTTTGGAAAATCTGTCAACAATAGTGAGAATGGTGGTGTGGTGATTGGATGGGGGAAGACCTGTGATGAAGTCTAGTGCAATGTGGGACCAGGGACGATGTGGTGTCGGAAGGGGCTGAAGTAAACCTTGTGGTGGTTGGTGAGAAGTCTTAGCCTGGGCACAGACCGAGCAAGCTGTAAAGAAACCCTGGACATCTTGGCTAAGTTCTGGCCACCAAAATCTCTGGAGGATGAAGCTCTTGGTACGGCGAATCCCAGGGTGGCAGGACAGTCTAGATGCGTGTCCCCATTCCAGGACTTTGGGGCGCAGGGCAGCTGGAACATATAAGCAGTTAGTGGGACACGCACTGGGGGTAGCAGCATTGGTCTGGGCATTCTTAACCTCTCTTTCTATGTCTAAACATATGGCATTGATAAACGTTTCTTTAGGGAGGATAGTGTCATTGTTAAGTTCCTCCTCCTGGATCTCAAAACATCGGGATAGGGCATCAGGCTTCACATTCTTACTTCCAGGCCGGTAGGCAATGTGGAAGTTGAACCGGGAGAAGAATAAAGCCCACCTGGCTTGCCGCGGATTGAGTCTCTTGGCTGTCTGCAGGTACTCCAAATTCTTGTGGTCAGTCCAGACAATGAAGGGAACTTTGGATCCTTCCAGCCATTGCCTCCATTCTTCCAAGGCCAACTTCACCGCCAACAGCTCCCGGTTGCCGATGTCGTAATTTCTCTCCGCTGAGCTGAGGCGGCGAGAGAAGAAGGCGCATGGATGGACTTTCCCATCCTCCGTGGACCTCTGAGACAGGATGGCTCCAGCTCCAATATTGGACGCGTCCACCTCGACGATGAACTGGAGCTCTGGGTTGGGAATAGTGAGGATGGGTGCAGATGTGAATCTGGTCTTTAATTCTTTAAAGGCTTCCTCTGCTTTCTCCGACCAACGAAACTTGAATTTGGAGGAGGTGAGAGCAGTAAGAGGAGCCGCAACAGAACTATAGTTCCTGATGAACCGCCGGTAGAAGTTGGCAAATCCTAGGAAACGTTGGAGTGACTTACGGTCCTCTGGTCGGGGCCACTTGGTAACTGCCTCCACTTTTACTGGGTCCATGCGAATGGTGCCCGGAGAAATAATGTAACCCAAAAAGGTGGTGGTTTCAACAAAAAACTCACACTTCTCGGCCTTCACGAAAAGGCGGTTCTCCAAGAGGCGACGGAGCACTTGGCGAACATGCTTAACATGGTCCTCCTGGGATTCAGAAAAAATCAGAATATCGTCAAGGTAGACAAAAACAAACTTGTTTATCATGTCTCTTAAGACATCATTGACGAGGTTTTGAAACACTGCTGGAGCGTTGGTAAGCCCGAAAGGAAGAACCAAATATTCCCAGTGCCCCGTGGGAGTGTTAAAGGCGGTCTTCCATTCGTCCCCCTCTCTGATTCGCACTAAGTGGTATGCATTCCGGAGGTCGAGCTTAGTAAAGATCTTGGCTCCCTGCAGGAGATCAAAAGCGGTGTTCATGAGGGGAAGTGGGTAGCGGTTCTTAATAGTTATCTCGTTGAGGCCACGGTAATCAATACAGGGTCTTAGTGATCCATCCTTCTTAGCTACGAAGAAAAAACCCGCACCAGCAGGTGATGATGACGGGCGTATAAGGCCTGCAGCGAGAGACTCTGAGAGATACTTCTCCATAGCTTGGTTTTCTGGTCTGGAGAGTGAATAGAGTCGACCTCTAGGGGGCATAGTACCTGGTTTCAGGTCTATGGTGCAGTCATAGGGTCGGTGAGGTGGTAAGCTGGTGGCCCGAGACTTTGAGAAAACCTCCTTGAGGTCATGGAATTCTAGAGGAACCTTTTCCAGGTCTGGAATCTCCTCCGGAGATGGGTTGTGTTGAGGGTCGAGGGCGTTGCGGAGGCATGTCAGGGAGCAGTTGGGGCTCCATCCCTTAATTTCGTTCTTGCGCCAGTCGATCTCTGGTAGGTGTTTGGCCATCCATGGATGGCCCAGGACGATAGGAGCATGGGGAGAGTGTAACAGGAGGAACTGAATGGTTTCGTGGTGGTTTCCTGACACCTTGAGTTTGATGGGGCTGGTCGTATGGGTTATTTGAGCGATCTTCTGGCCGCTGAGCGAATTGGCCACTCGATCAGGGAAGATCTTCTCTGTGGGAACGCCCCATTTCCGGGCCAGCTCCACATCAATTAAATTCTCCTCCGCTCCGGTGTCCACGAGAGCCTCGGTGGATCTGCTCTCGCCCCCCCATTCCAAAGTTACAGGAACGCATGTGCGACTGTTAGTTTCCTGTCCCGGCGTCACCCCTATTACTGTTGCTATGCGGGCACCAGGAGGACCTCTTCTCTTCTTTTTTCTTTCCCTGTTAGGGCACTGAGCGATAAGGTGTCCTCCCTTGCCACAGTAAAAGCAGGCCCCATCACGGCGGCGGCGATCCCTCTCCTCCACACGAATGCGCGTACGTCCCAATTGCATGGGTTCAGGCTCAGGGAGGCGGCTGCCAGTAGGGGGAGATCGAGGCGGAGTACTCTGGGGAGCTGGATATGGTCGTCTGCGGGAAGCGAGGCGTCGGCGCTCCTCCAATCGCGAATCCACGCGAATAGCCAGGTCGACAAGGTCGTCCAAGTTCTCCGGTAATTCCCGCGCCACTAGCTCATCTTTAAGTGCTTCGGATAATCCGTCAAAGAAGGCATCATACAGAGCTCTCTGTCCCCATCTGCTGTTGGTGGCCAACGTCTGAAAATCAATGGCGTAGTCGGCTACGGGACGCCCACCTTGTCGCATGCGTAGGATCTCTCGTCCTGCCTCGTGACCCAACTTGTTGCGATCAAAGATCCGCCTCATCTCCTCACCCAGTAGACGAAAAGTCTGTACACATGGGAGATCAGCTTCCCAAGCCGCTGTAGCCCACTGCTTAGCTCTTCCCGTCAGTTGCGTGATGATAAAGGCAACTCGCGCTCTTTCGGTGGGGAAGGACGAAGGCTGCAGGCTGAAGATGAGCTCGCACTGGGTGAGAAACGCCCGACATGCTCCCGGGTTCCCGTCGTACCTCTCCGGCGGTGGTAGACGTGGCTCGCAGCTGGGTAGGGGCGGGGCGGAAGCGGGAGCAGGAGGAGTATAGACGGTAGGCTGGGGTGACTGTAGTTGCTGCGCCTCCTGTACTGAGCGAGTGAGATCCGCCATCTGGAGACTCGTGGTTTGCATGTGCTGCATCAAAGCACGGAGCTGACGTTCCTGAAACTCCAACTGAGTGCCCTGCTGGTGCACTGCCTCCTGCAGAGACTGGTCTGACGCTGGCTCCGTCATGGTCAGATCGTAATGTGAGGTTTTACGAAATGAGCCAAGAGCGAGAACCAGATAAATGCAAAATGGAGGCTTTATTTCTGAAGGGGGAAACCCCCCAACAGAGCTGGCAACAGTACAATGTCCACAATCCAAAAACAGTATCCAATGGGCGTAATCCAGAATCGTAACCAGGGCACCAATGACAAAGTTCGTGGTCAGACAAAAAGGGTTCGGTACACAGGCGTAGGTTTGGAGGAGAAACAAACTCATAAGCCAAAGACAGTCCGAATCCAAAACCAGGGCAGTAATGACAGAATCAAGGTCGGGCAGAAAAAAGGTCAAAACTCACAGATGCAACAATATCCAAAGAGGGCAAACCAAAAACAAGTGTCGGGCAATCCAGTCAGAAAGAAAATATCACGATGAGCAAGGCGAGGAACGTAGCACAAGACAAAGGAGTAAAGACGATCTGACAAGGAACTAAAAGTGCAGACACCTTATATACACATCCGGGGTGAACACATGACAAGGGAGCACAGGTGCGATCAATGAAACAATAATCAGGACTGACACATGAGGGTTTATCTAATTACATGAATCTGGCGAATGCTGAAACGCAGACAGGGATAACGAGACATTCCTATGAACGAATAAACGGCTCCGGTTAAGGAGTACTAAAGTGTACAGTCTAAAGAAAAGGGAAAGCAAGAGATATAAGAGGAAACCGCAGTGGAGATAATTAGTGATAGACAAGGAGGGCGGAGATACAGATTGGGCGAATGCTGAGAGATCGTTAGTCTATTAGTATGTGCAGCTATACAATCCCGAGTGCAAGTTAGTCAGTTAGTATAAACGTACAATGTTAATCGGGGTTAGTAATTATCGAAAACAATAAACTGTTAGTAGGGTTAGTAGATAGCATAAAGAGAGAGGAAGGAAGAAAATGAGAAATGAAGAAAGATTGAAATCCCAGAAACCAGGAAATCACCCGAATGAGTGGCACGTCAGACAAGGGACCGTGGGCAAAGACCTACACAAGACAAGACAGGGTAAACGAAGTGCAGGACTAGAAATCACAACAAGACTATGAAAGAATGGCAAGGCTATGAAACATGGCAAGACTGTGAAACATGGCAAGACTAAAAACATGGCAAAGACATAAATAATACAAAACAAGAAACATAATAAGACATGAAATCAAACAACAAAACACAATACATGATCATGGGGATGGTCAGGGGCAGGCAGTGGTCACTAAAACACAAAAGGCATACATGGCAAGCCAGGCACAAAACTTAAACATGGAACAGACAAAGCATGGCAGAGATGCAGATTCACAACACCAATAGGATCGAGTCATTGTTCCATGGTGGAATAGAGATTGTAACAAGGCGGTGAAAGAAAGGAAACAAGCTTTTAAGCTTTTGCGCAGATTTCCTACTCAGGAAAGCAGTATTCATTTTAAACGTTGCAGGGCAAAGGCAAGGAAAACTATAAAAGATGCTAAAAGAAAGTGTTGGAGGGCTTTCTGTGGGACCCTGGGGCCGGATACCCCAGTTAGGCAGGTCTGGTCCAGAATATATAAAATGTCTGGGAAAATGGTGAGGTCTTTAATGCCAGCGCTGTCTGACGGTTGTAGTGAAGCAGTTAATAAGGTAGAAAAAGCAAATATGTGTGTCAAAGTCTCTCAAGAGGTGCACAGCTCTAAGTCTCTGGGGGATTATTGTCTTATGAGGAGGGAAGAGATCTTGAAGGCTGAAGGATGGAAGTTAAATGTTGTATCTCCAGAAACTAGTTTTTATGATGTATTCTTCTCTTTGAAGGAGCTCAATTCGGGCAGTTCATGCTGGAGCAAACTCTACGCCTGGTCAACACAGATTTAGTTATGAATTGCTTAAACATCTAGATGATGTAGCTTTGGAAGAAGTACTGGCTTTGTTTAATTATGTTTGGGAGGTAGGGTCATTACCTAAGGTGTGGAAACATGCTGTTGTGGTTCCTACCCTGAAACCAGGAAAAGATCCATCTTGCCCGTCATCCTATCGGCCTATAAGCTTTAACAGCTGTATTTTGCAAAGTAATGGAGAGAATGGTAACTAATAGGTTAGTTAATTTCCTTGAAACTAGAGGTTTTTTTGCTAGTTATCAAAATGGCTTTAGATTCAGTAGGAGTACCATGGACTCCATTGCAGTGTTAGATGAAGATGTCAAAAAAGCTATTATTAATAAAGAAGGTCTGATTGCTGTGTTTTTGGATATCGAAAAGGCATATGATTCAATGTGGAAGGAGGGATTACTTATTAAACTACATGATGCAGGTATTAAGGGTAGGATGTTCTATTGGATAAAGGATTTTCTTCGTAACAGATCCATTCAAGTTATGATTGGGGGTGATTACTCTGAAACTGAAGATATCATTAATGGAACTCCTCAAGAGGCAGTGATTAGCCCTGTCCTCTTTAATATTATGATCAATGACATATTTTTGAAAGTACCTAATCACTTCGGGAAGTCTCTATTTGCGGATGATGGAGCTATCTGGAAGCGGGGGAGAAATATGCGTGTTCTTTTTTGTCAGATGCAAAAGGCTCTGTATCAGGTTATGCAGTGGGCAAATGACTGGGGATTTAGAAAGTCCTCTTCCAAAAGTAAATTCATGATCTTCGGGCATAAGAGGATGATTCCTGCATTGAATATTTTGTTGTATGACTGTCCTGTAGAAAGAGTCAAGGTATTTAAGTTTCTTGGCCTATGGATGGATGAAAGACTGACATGGAAAGCTCATATTGAAAAAGTAGTTTGTAAAACTACAAAAAAAGTGTGAAAAGGTGAATAATATCCTCCTTAGTCTTGCTGGAAGTGATTGGGGTGCTGAAAGAGACACCCTGGCTATGATTTATTGTGCTATGATAAGGTCTATTTTAGATTATGGTTGTGTGGTCTTTGGTTCAGCGGCCAAATCTGTTCTCTGTAAGTTGGACCGAGTTCAGGCTAAGGCCTTGAGAATCTGTAGTGGTTCCTTCAAGACGACCCCCATCCCAGCTTTACTTATTGAAATGAGGGAAATGCCACTGAATCTCAGGGGGAATAAATTAGGGCTTAATTACTCGGCCAAGTTATGTGGTTCAAGAGCAGGGACTGCTTCGAAGTGCCTTTTAGATAATTCCTGGGAGTTTTCAGGTAATGGAAAAATGTCTAATTTTTTACATCACATAAAGCAGTTGACGGGGGAGTTTGGGTTGGAGTGTGAAAGGGTGGCTGTGTCTGATTGGTCCCCTGTTCCACCTTGGATTCTTCCTGAACCTGAGGTTTTGTTGTCTCTCCTTGAAGAAGGGAGAAGTAGCCTTTGTAAAGATGTGAGGATCATGTTCCTGAATCAGTTTAATGGGTTCATGAAAATATTTACAGATGGTTCAAGGGATCCTGTTTCGGGGAAAACTGGGATTGGGCTATTTGTTGGAGATGAGAAACTGCTATTCAGCACCCGGTTATCAGACAATGTGTCCATTTTCTCTGCTGAACTTTTAGCAATTCGAAGGGCTATGGAATGGATAGAGCACAATAAGCCTCAGAACAGTGTCATGTGCTCGGATTCTGCTGCTGCTTTGATGGCTCTGGAAGAGGGAACTTCTAGTGCCCGCGATGATGTGATAATGGAGATCTTGTGTTGCCTTTCAAGAATTGAGAATTCAGGGTGTCATGTGTGTTTTATGTGGGTGCCAGGCCACTTGGGAATAGAGGGAAATGGAATCGCTGATAAGTTGGCAAAAGAGTCCTTGACTAAAGAAAATATAGACTTAAATGTACCAATGGGTAAGGGAGAATGTATTAGCATCTGTAAGGAAAAGCTAGAGACTCTTTGGCAGCATGATTGGGATCAGGAGCAGAAAGGGCGGCATTATTATTCTGTGCAACCTTCAGTGAAGCGTAATAAGTGGAGGTGTATGCTGGGGCGGAAAGACGAGGTCGTTTTAACAAGGTTGAGATTGGGGCATTGCTGTCTGGCAAGTAGTTTAATAGTATCGTGTTAAGTCACTAATGGAGTAAATAAAGCAGTGATTGCATCAGACAGTTGGGCAGCACTCACGAGCATAGTAACAATGAAGTCATGCAAACAAAACCTTATTTTTGAGGCACATAAAATGCTATATGAGACGCAGAAAAGAGGGCTGGAGGTGGAATTAGTGTGGGTCCCAGTGCATGTGGGGGTCGAAGGAAATGAAGAGGTAGATATGCTAGCCAAACAAGCGCTGAAAGCTCCAGGGATAGAAAGACAGGTTTCACTAAGTAAAGCAGAAGGGAAATCCAGCATAAGGAAACATATACAAAAAAGATGGCAAGAATACTGGGAATCACAGGATACAGGGAGACATTTGTTCGCAATACAGAAACAGAAGGGGGAGGGAAGGAGATTTGGGAGGAACCGGAGGGAGGAAGCAGTAATAACACGATTGAGAATAGGACATACAGGATTAAATGAATCATTGCATAAAATAGGCAAACATGCTGATGGGAAGTGTGAACACTGTGGGGAGAGTGAGACAGTCCAGCATGTGTTAATGGAGTGTGAAAAGTATGGGGAGGAGAGGAAGACATTGAAAGCAGTAGTGGAGCAGGCAAAAGAAGTATTTCAACTGGAGCATATTCTAAAGGTAAAGACAGGCAAAGGTCAGAGACAGTTATTTGAGTTCCTTAGGAAAACCGGGCTAATGGAAAGGATATAGGAATATAGGGTGTTTTTTCCCCCTCTTTCCTTTTGGGGGGGGGGGGGGGGGTTTTGGTTGTCTGTACAACAGGAACATAGGGGTCTATTCTCCCATGCGCTTGAGTCGAAAAAAAGCGCTTTTCAGGCTACGCGTATTCTCCCCTCGACTTAAGTCTATGCATTAGGGCCTGGCTACACATTCGCGGATTACGCCGCGTGTTACGGCCGCGTGAAGCGCGGCGCTTAAACGCTTTGATTGTAGTAATTGATTTATAATGATCGTGTCTACACATTGGCGGGACGGGAAAAAAAGAACGCGCTGCCACCGCCGCGTGAAATTTCAGAAACCTCCAAGGGTTTTCTGTGCGTATCACGCGACGCGTCCAGTTAAGCGTGTTCCATAGTCAGCCGATAGAAATTCAGGAAACTCTCCCACGTGACGATCTGCAGGCCTGACAGATTTTTAAAAAAAAAATACGTGGCTAATTATCCTGTCAAACTTGAGACACAACCCTGTACGCATTCGTTTACATGCAGAATGGGACGAATGGAAGAAGACAATTAAACTGAACGTTTGATTATCGAAGTAAAGAAAAACAGAGTGCGAGTCCTAGTAACTCATTTTGGTAGAAAGTAGGTTAGAACAATTTTTGAAATTACTAAGTTACTAATCATCAAATAAAGTGCCCAGTCACCAATTTGCTCTTTTTTATTGATTTTTTTTTTACAGCAAGTTTATCCTGAAGGAATTCAGTTATTTTGTTTACTCAGCTTCATGAAAAAGTCAGTGACTTGGTTTTTCCCAGATTAGGGTAGGAGTTTCCAGCTAACTCGGAGGACAAAGCGTGTACACCCACTTTACCTGCCAAGGTGTAACCCGTTCACCGCTGCGCGTTACGCAGCGTCTGCTCAGAGCGTTTTTCGCGACTTGTCACGCGACGTTAACACGCGGCGTAATCCGCCAATGTGAAGCCAGGCCCTTACGCGCCTTGAAGGCAGTTACGCGCTTGGGGCGGAGCAAGGCCAAAATCGGGGCGTTTCCGGGCGTTTCTCATGCAAATAACACTTACGCGTATTCTCCCCCTGGCTTACGCGCTTTTTCTGTTAAGCGCTTTTGAGGGCTGTATTAAGGTCAAGCGCCAACATTAGGCGAAATTGAATATTGCGTTTGATGTCGGTTATAGGCCGAATTTTAACATTACTTTTATTTTATTTAACATGGTAAGGGTTGAGACATTTAATATTTGATTGTTCTTCCTTATTTTTAAACTACATTTCTCAAAGGCATGATAATTTATCAAACTAAATCATCACATGATATTACGCATCAGCCTCTTCTCCAATCAGTTAAATTACAGACGCAAAACAATTAATAAATACGAGTATACATAAGACCATAATTCTACCATGCCCTCAAAATCTAAAGCCAAAATGCCAGTCCTGCATTTGTTTGCACTCTTGCGTGATTGGGAAAGAGTAAGAGCAGCGCGCCGAGCTCGAAGACGAACACGCATATATCGGCTTCGTTTGGACATCCTGGGACAAACAAATATCGAGTGCATCCAGCGCTTTCGCTTGGACCGTGCATGAGACAATCATCTATCTTTGCCGACTTCTGGATGAACAGCTATCCAGCCGCAGCAATTATCCACAAAACATACCTGTGGTCATCAACGTCAGAACTGTGCTGTCGCTCCTGGCATCTGGGTCGTTTCAGAGAGTGGCTGGTGATGTCATACACATATCACAGGCATCTGTGTCAAGGTGTCTGACGCAGTTCGTTGGCGCTTCAAGTTCTTCTCCATGCACTTCCACTGCAGAAAGAGTGGATGCCATCCCCTCTTCCTGTGCAGTGAAATGCACAGGGATGATGGTTGCCCACCACCTGTTGCATGTACACTTCTCCGGTATGCAGAGAACCTGGCTTTTACAGCGCCCCGCAGATCTCTCCATTTATGCATTAAATCGGGGATACTGCCCTTACATCTCCCCACCGAAGCCACATCCAGGACGATTCGCAGCTTAATTCCTCGGATCAGCCTTCATTGCTCCTTGCCATAAAACACCAACATCTGTGAAATTTGGTTTTCGGCTTTGGCTCGACGTTGCCATCATTGTCTTCCATGTTCTATTAACAAATGCGACTGCCCTATATGTTCGTGATAATCTAAAAAGTTGTGATATTCTCACGAGTGAGGGGATTGATTTTCTAATCGAGGCTATCTGTATTAACTAACTCGAGTCCTAGTAATTTTTTAACCATTGGTAATACTGTGTAATTTAATGTGTGAATAAAGATATTATTAAATAGGCTACTCTAGATTGAGCCCTACCCTGGCAAATACCAAAGCACTATCCATTTGTTGATCTATTTTAGCCTTTAAAGAATAGCCGACATGGGAAGAATCATTATCAGTAAATGGGATAATTGATTATAATAAAGTATTAGGCACAAGTTCAAGTGAATGTGTCGCTCAAATCAAATAGGATAATAGGCTATGGATAGGCCTATGGAATTCCGTCATTGCTGAGGGGGGTTCGGGACTGCGGTCCGCAGTGTTTCGGGGCGGGGAAAGAATCCTTGTTAAAGCGTTTCCATGTCCTTTTGTTGCAAACCTGACATCGGAGTAGTTTTCAAGCGCGCAATTTCTAAACTAGATCATATAAACTGTCTTTGATTGTCTTTGTGTGACTAGAATGTTCCCTTTGTCTTCTTCCCTGTCTTCCGCGGAACAAACAGGCTGGTGTAGGAGGGGCACATTTTCAATGATCTGATTGCGCTGATTGAGAAGCGCTAAATTCTTTATTTATTATTTCATTATCCCGGCAATTTGTTTGTTTGCATAGCTTTAATGCCACGGTGGCTAGAGTAAGAAATAACAAGTGTTTGTCACTAACATATCCCCCGCCGCCACAATTTTATGTGTCCGTACGGACGGAGCACAATGTTATATCCCCTGCTTCGCGCTAATCGCGCGGCGGGGGATAAAAAAAAAGAGATGTCTGAATTACCTTATTACGGACATACATAGGCCTACTATTACAGCGGCATATAAAACCTCGTATCTTCACAATGACCAACTTCACAGGAAAAAAAAAATATATATATGAAAAAAAAATAATAATAAAATAATATAAATGGATAAATATAGTTTAAAATAAAAAATGTTTAATTTTGCTTGTAAGAATAGTGGACACACGAGTTTTCGTTTCTTATCAGTTTGGAGATACGAGGTTTTATCAGCAGGTCGACGATATTCCAATTTAAAGTCTGGTTTGCGTTTTCCATGGACCACAAATGCATTTTTATGGTTAATCAGAAAATCCTTTTTCCATGTTTTCCTGATAGCCATAATCAATGAGCTTTGTACAGAGTCTGCCTCTCTTTCGGATCAGTCACACCTCTTTCATCAGGCCGCCTACATTCTGAAGTTAAGCGCTGTGGGCGTGATCGAAGCGCGTAGGGGAGAATACGCGTAACTCAAATGCGCTTAACTCGAAGCGCGTAAAAAAGGACTTACGCGCTAATGGGAGAATAGACCCCATAGTCTGTAACTGCCTGATCTCTCGCCATAACCGTCAACCCAGTAGATGGCGGTAATGCCCCATGTTTCAGGAGGTAAGCCGCGCAAAACAGGAAAGAAGAAGAAGTACCGTGTTTAGTCCTGTCGAGGGCAGCATTACACCGAACGGTGTAAATATTACTTTAAACCAAGAAGAAGAAGAAGGCGTGGGCGTAATCCGCGACTGTGTAGCCGGACTTATGCAACTGCGTTGCGCGCCGCAAGCTTGAATGCTGAGCTTCCTATTTCTATCTCTTGAGCAGACACGTGCCACTCTCTGTGCTCCTAACTGTTTGCGTTGACAGCTTCTACCCGACACAGACAGGACCGAAACCCAGCGCTAAAAGCGTCGCTGCATCTAAAGTCCCGACTCTGACTCGGAACTCGTGAGTTGTCAGTACTTCCACCCCCGATGTCTGAATATAAGATTCCAAAGTGCACAACTGAGCTGCTAGTTTATCCGAAAAAGAAGCAGCCAGCTAGTTGAATGATTATGCGAGATAGTTTTTTAATGTAAGATACAAATTATTCATGTGTGCATTTAAACACTATAAGGGCGAGTAATCACGAAATACGTTATAATACATTCTTTCAAAAGGCATATGCTACTGCGTTATATGTAGCTAACGTTAGCTAAATTATCGAAGTTATGTGGCTCTAAAATTTAATGCGCTTCAGTGGGTCTCATTGACTTGCTATCTTGGATATCGCCTCTAAACGACCGAGGTGGATATTTATTTTCTGTGTTCACATGCAGGTCCCCAGTCATGCCTTGTGAGGGCTGATGAAGGCGACGACGCGGGCTTGACGCAATTAAGTACAGCGAGTGTGACAGTTCCGGATCACTAACGAAAGATCGACGGCATGCGTTTCTCCAAGGAAAGAAACCAAACTCGTTATGTTGTATTCCGATTGAGTAATGTTTCATCTTATAACCACAAAAGGAAGCACTTGAAACACTTACAATTTCAGAGAAAAATGTCATAAAACATGTCGTGTGTCATTATGACAGTTCCGGATCACTTTATTGTATTCCGGATCACGTGACATAACAAGGCACCGCTTGATTAAAAATCCACGATACGGTCAACAAGGGGTTGTGTCAAACACGAACAACTATTTTGTAAGCATTGCAAGTCGGAAGACTCAGAAATATTATGAAATTTTATCTACAAGTACACCTCTGTGGTTTATAACTCTTTCTCGCTTGAGTCAAACACGTTGATCAACAGGAGTTCTGTATTAGAATGCGAGTCTAAGGTTAATGGAGTGGTATAGCTCATGCCTTTGAAGCTTTCCAAGAAAACAACCTAATTAGGAACATATGGTAGATCATATTTAATATAAATATGTTATATTTAACATATATATTATTTAAGTAAAAAAAATAAATAATGTTTTTTTGGAAAATATATTTGTGTTCTGTAAGCATTTAAGGTATTGTTGAATGAATTTGATTTTTCATGGTAAATTCTGCATTGATACAGTGCATATTGATGATAATATAAAATTTCAAATAATGTAAATGACAGTGGTCTATGGTAGTAATCAGGGGCGTAGATTTAACTGGGAGTTGGTGGGGACTTTGACACGGCCTTTATGACAATTAGTCCTGGCCAGTTCTCAATTATTTTCCTTAATCGACGCATTTTCAAATTATCGTAATTGGCAACTGAAGACACAGTTCCTCTCTGTATGCGATCTAACAGCATCCAGCGATGATACGGTGGGGTAAATTAAGTTCAGAAAATTAATTTACTGCTTGCCTGCAATTCGACAGGAAAGCAATTTCGAATAACATTGATTTAAACAGCAAATCCTACGCATACCGATGACCGATTGCCGTCTTACTTACTCGGAGAGAACAAGCAGCACCTGTTCATTATGGACTGCAAAAAGTTCAGGGTCAACACTTAAAGAGTAGAGTTAAATAGCATATAGAGAGGAACCGTGTCTTCAGTTGCCAATTACGTTCATTTGAAAACGCGTCGATGAAGGAAAATAATTGAGAACTGGCCAGGACTAATTGTCATAAAGGCGGTGTCAAAGTCCCCACCAACTCCCAGTTAAATCTACACCACTGGTAGTAATAATGCGTAATGTAACTGCATAGGCTAAGTGTAAGCGATGACACCCCCCCCCCCTCCAATTAAATAAAATTGAAAAGGGCAGCTTCATAAAAACAGCTTAATTTATATATTTATTCCTGCATTTCGTAATGGACGTTTAAAAAAAATTTAATTTAGTACTGCATTTAAAAGTTCAAGTTATTTGCTGTATCGAGACATTCTTATTACAATACATTACTGTACAGCCCAATACCAAATTTACTGTAAATTTCAATGGTATCTAATAAATAAATTCTTTTATTCATTGTTGAAAACTCGTTTTTTACTTTTACAAGACCAAGTATTTACTTATTTGAGCCGAAAAACAATTATCCCCCGAACACGGTTAGAGACGACCCCTTTCTTGGAGTGATCCGGAACTACACAAAGCAGGCAGTCAACAAAATTAAAGAATTCTTTAAAACTGTGGAAGCTACTACAGCAGTTTTTTGGTCATTTGTAGTTGGGGTATACTTGCATCCTTTGGAATATAAAAAATGAAACTGTCACATTTAGTTAACTTTGCAAAAGGCGACGGGGAAAAAGTCACCTTTTTAGCTAAGCCGTTGCTCGTCAGTGCTGCGATACCTACAGTTGAACTCAAAATTATTAGCCTTCCTTGTGAAATTTAACATAATTCTTGATTTCTCCATGAAAATGACCATTGACAACAAATGTTTTTTATTCTTGAAATATATGCACTATGAAGACATTGTCCAACAAGTTTCATTAGGATATTTTATTATCACCCTGAGTTTCAACCAAAAATAGCAAAAGTGAGACGCTCAAAATTATTAGCCCCCTGACCATTAGTAGTCAATTGTGTACCCTTTTTGACCCACTACTGACAACAACCTCTTTGAACAGTTTTTCACTAGGTTGGTACAGGTCTCCTGAGGAATTTTGGCTCATTCCTCCATTGCAAACTGTTCCAACTGGCCCAAATTGCGTGGTTTTCGTGCATGAACGTTCTTTTTCAGCACTTGCAACAGGTTTTCTATTGGACTGAGATCTGGGCTCTGTGCAGGCCACTCTATAACGTTGGTCTTGGTATCCTTGAAGTATTGCTGGACTATTTTAGATGTATGCTTTGGATAGTTATCTTGCTGGAAGACCCAGCGGCGACCTAAGCTCAAAGTGCGAGCAGACTTCTGCATGTTTTCCTTCAGAATTTTAAGGTAATCTTCCTTTTTCATGGTGCCATGCACCCGAACCAGACTGCCTGTACCTGAGGCTGCAAAACAGCCCCACAGCATGATGCTGCCACCACCATGTTTAACTGTGGGAACTGTGTTCACAGGGTTTAAGGCCTCTCCCTTTCTTCGCCATACATAGGCAATGTCCATATGCCCAAACAGCTCCAATTTCGTCTCATCTGACCAAAGCACAGACTTCCAAAAGTCATCTTTCTTCTTCAAGTACTCACGGGCAAACTTTAGTCGGGCTCTGATGTGACAATGTTTTAGTAAGGGGGTTCTTCTGGGACGATAGCCCCGAATCCCACCCCGATGAAGAGCCCTCACAACAGTGTGCCTTGACACACAAACTCCAGAAGAGGCCAGGTCAGCACCAATTACCTTTGCAGATGTACAGGGCTCTTTACGGACATCTCTGACAATTTTTCTTTCAAGAGTTCTTGTGATCTTACACTTGCGTCCACGACCAGGTTTGTTCTTGACCGAATTTGTCTCTTTGTACTTCGCAATGATGCACCGAACTGCAGTTCTGGAGACTGTGAACCTCTTCGAAATGGCAGTGTAGCCTTGGCCCTTGTCATGAGCCTCCACAATCTTTTGTCGAAGTTCAAGACTGATTTCTTTAGTCTTCGGCATTGTGACAAATAGTAATCCTCCTCATGCATTCAAATGCCCTGTTCCTTGGAGTCCTTTTAAACTGTTGAATGGAGCCAATTGACTGCAGGTGTTGCTAGGAAGCCAAATGATTGCACAGGTGTTGTTTAAAAGCTGATTGGTTAATTAACTGTGTTTTAAAAGCAAGAATCCACATGGGGGCTAATATTTTTGACCAACTCATTTTTACCATATTTCATATAAAGACAGCCTAAAACTAATTTAATATTCTAAAATGCACCAAAAACATCTGAATAGCACTGGTGATTGTTTGTGTATATCAATTTTTATCAATGCTTTAAACATTTGGAGGATATTTGGGAAAATGTTCCAAAATTTAAGGGGGGCTAATAATTTTGAGTTCAACTGTATGCTCGTTCCGGGGAGTGTAGCTTCGCTTCCAGTTTAGGCAGCGTGATGAAATTTACTTCACAACCGAATGCAGTCTTGTAGCTTCAAAATGACATATCAGGTATACAACTCCACGCAATTTTACGATTACTAAGGACAAAAGAAAATTGGAGTGATCCGGAACTGTCGTGATCCGGAACTGTCACACTCACTGTACGGGAGAGGTGGAGTGACCTGAATCCTTTGTTCACTGCCGCTTAATGGAAAAAATACGTCAGACGTCCTCAACAAAATAATATTTACGCACCGCCATTCTCGTGTTCTTATATATGTGACTCACCCTTGTTAAATAAAGAATATTTGTGGCTGTGTTTCTTCTCACTGTGGCTCTTGCTGATGACTCTGGATTTATTATTAAATCTAATCACGATTGAGCCTTTAAACACACACCAGTCAGCAAGACAGAAAATCTTTAGTGTACAGATGAGCCGAATCTAAACGGCTTACATGATTTTCTTTAATAGTCAGCCAAACGCATCAGTGAAATGTAGCCCACAACGAATGGGTACAAATTATGTAAGTCACAGATGATGGCGTCCTGTGTGCCTCAAAGATCGTAGATGCGCTTCCACACGGCTGTGTTACTACTGTTGTTTTAAGTGTCTAGTGAAGTCTTTTAGTTGTTTTGGCATTACCAACATTACAAGAGTGGGTAATAACTATGGTTTTAATTCTCTCATTCTGTGTTAAGGAACGTCATTTCTGCTGGTTGGCTAAAATGAACTGCGCTAGCAGTAATGGAACTGCAGTTCGGCCCCTGTTTGGTGGGGCTTTGGCGGCTGTTATTCCACACAGTGCAAGCGATGTCAGGTGAATAACCTTTTTTTGTTGTTGTTGGTACTAGTCATGTACCGAGTGGGATTATTGTGCAGAAAGATTTATGTCAATTCTGTAAAAGCAGAACAAACAAAATGTGTAATTTATTCAGTAAGGTTTCCTCCCTGTTTTCCTGACTACTCTCTGGCGGGCAGCGAACTGCGCGAAATCCCCAACAACCAAGAAGTGTTTGCGCATGAGCACAGCGATCAGAGCATCATTGTGGAAATGTTGGAATATCAAACCCAAGTACAGGACGCAGAAGCCGCCAGGTACGCGCATGTGCTATAATGACAACAGAGGTTATCAGATTACCTAAGATTATGTCCGGTAACTTGGGTATATGGGTGTTGTGAGGTCATAGTCAAAGATATACTGTGTCATTGAGTGGAAGCAATTAATGTTTTTTTTTTTTTTTTACTTGCTGGATTTTTTTCTGCTGAAAAATACTGGACTTATCTTGCGGTTTTCTCGCACCTGCAAATTAGTGTCTGATATTTATTGCTTTTATGGTGTCGAATATGACGAGTCATAAATTTGTTATGAAACTAATCTTTTGAAGATTTTTGTCTCCATTTACTGCTACAGAAAAATAATCAGTACCTGATTTGTAATGTGCAAAATGTCTTCAGGCTATTAACAGCAATACTGAATACTAATACCAAAAATGTTGTGTTCAGCCGCTGGTCTCGATAGAGATTACAGAGCAGGAAGTTCTGTTGTACAACTCCATTGTTCTTTCCCAGGTATCACTTTGATGACTTGGCAGGAAGCAATGAGACGTCAGGTGTGGGATCCTCGGAGGTGATTTGTGTGGAGGCTCTCGACAAATCAGAGCTTTCCCTGCAGGACTGCAGCTGCGCATTCCTTCTGTCTGGAGTACAGCGCGTATCCAAGTTTAACGAGGAGGTCAGTCAGCGCTCATCTTAATGGTTACAAACATTGTTACAAACATTGGCTGTGCTGTATGTTGGTGATCACTCTGCTAGAGTTGAGAGATGAAGAGAGGAAGTCATGTGGGATTGAAGCTGAGAATTTACCTTTATGTTTACGGGGTTTTCTTAAAATAATTCGTGTGTTAAAACTCAAACAATAATGGAGATTAGATGATTTGCTCCCGAGGTATAACCTTTGTCGTAGCAGGGACAGGGAGAATCTTCCCCCCGTATCTTTCCCCTTTTTTCCCCCTGTGTTATGGCCCCAATTTGTTATTACAATCTACAACACAACAGCAACAGCAAGGGACGACAGACACAGTTTTAAAAACTTAAACACATTTCATTTTTAAACAAAGACAAATAACGACTAAACTAATATTCTGACCAAGATTGAATTCAATAAACAGAAATATTTACAGTTTCCTGGTGATGTCCTGGGTGAGGAAAATGCTCTAACACAGGCAAAAATCCACAAAAGAAACTTCACAGGTCTTGAACAGAAATGACAGGTCTGGTCACACGTATCCTTCTTCTTGCAATTTCTCCTACTACTCTACTGTCTCAATTCTTTTCCTTCTATACTCTTTTGCAGACCCCACCCACATTTAGACCTCTTTTTTTTACTTTTCGGGGACTTGCCCCAGACATGTCCTGGACATGTCTAAACATAGCTCCAGTCTGAGCTGAATAAAAAAAAGGTAAATACTGCCATCTAGTGGCCTCTATTCACATTACACCTGTAACAACTCGGTGAGCAAACAGCCAAATTAAGTCGTTAATCTGGTCAAATAAAAGTGACAGGGTTTTTTTTGGGGGGTTATAGTCTCCTAGGAGCAAAGCAAAGTAAGGTAAAGTAAAATAAATTTAAACGCTAAATTAAGAGAATAAATTAGTTCGACAATTATTTCGCATTTAAGTGAATTGTGCGGTATACACACATAAGTAAAACAGTTTTCAGGGACTGTGGTACTCGCCTGTTTTTTTATTTTTTTTGTCTGTAGCTGTTTTAGCAAACGAACCTTTGCAAGCTCTCAACGTCAAGATTATAATCGAATTACCTCGATATCTAACTATAGCCCGGCTTGGTTCATACTTGGTTGCTTGCCTTTCATACAGTCCTCCAGCCAATAAATATTGACGTTCACCGGGGTTTTTAGTCCCCTTCGTTCTCGATCCTGACTGCATTGCCGCATAAACGCATTGCCAAGCTGAGTATTAACGCGAACCGGGTTTTTTGTCTGTCTCGCATTTTATTATCACGAGAGGGCTCTTCTGATTAAACACATCTTAAATTCCCTATCTTTGTATTTTCCTCCGGTTGCTGTGCCTTGATCAGCTGATTAAAGTTTAACTGCTTGTTCGAGTGCATAGGACAGCTTGTTGGGGGAGGTACCGTGTTTATTTCGCTCACATTGTAAATGACTTGTTTATTCGGTCCGTTTTAATTAAGGGGAACCGCAGCTTTACTCTTTTCTCGGTTACCCTTGGTTGTATTTGCGGCTAGCTAGCTAGATAAGTACTGTTTGCATTCTTGGCTGGGGATCTGAGATTTAGTATTTAGTTAGTGGTGCAGCAGTCACTTGACTCGTTCGTTAGGTTTGGTTGGAATTTAAAAGGTTAGTTTTTATCGGAGTGCTCCGTCTCCTCCAGTTTTTCCTGGGCGCTGAAGCCAGTCTGTTTTATCTGGGCTCTCAGCTAAGCCCTGTGATATTTTTAGTTTAGTATATTAATAGTATTGGGACTATCTAAACTCAAGCCGGCTATTAGGAGTGCTTATTACATTTAGAGTTTCGCTCAGTTTGGCATTTCATTTCTGTTAACTGAAACTAAGCCTTTGTTAAAAGAGGCTTATAATCAATTTACATTGTTTCCCCTGGGTTTCTATTGTGACTGCTGCTTAGGCCTTCCTAGATTAATAAATAGATTAATAAATTGTGGTTCCTCGGCTTCTATCTCGGCGTTAGTAATTTTCTTTTATCTAGGGTGAGCAAAGTCATTAGTTAGGGGGTTCAAAATGTGGCCAAAACTATGTGACGGTTGCAGGATGATCGCACTTTTGGAAAGAGATTTCCAGGGTGAGTTTGTCTGCCACTGGTGCTAGCTAATTGAGCATCTGGAGAGCAAGATCCTTGATCTTCAGGGCCAGTTGGCAGCGCGACATAGTTCGCAATCAGTAGAGTTCCTAGAGGAACTTAATAGTATGTTGTTTAGAGAAATAGTGTGTACGCCAACGCAGGGTGGTACTGGGATCCCAGAACAGGCAGGGAGAGAAAGTTGGGTGACTGTAGGTCGGTAGCACAGGAAAGGGCGTGCACGCCGTACAGTGACAGCTTCTCCTGTGGTTGAGGTGTCCAACCGATTCCAGCCCTCGCAGGAACTCGACTTGGCCCCGACCCTGAGAGTGAGGGGACTGATGAGCAGCAGGGCACCCTGTTGGCCTCTACCCCGCAGAAAAGAGAGTTATTGATAGTGGGGGACTCTACTTAAAAGAATAGATTGCTTAGTCTGTTCGCGTGACAAGGAGTCTCGTACGGTGTGTTGCCTGCCTGGTGCCCAGGTAGGAGGCCTGCTGGAACGTGCGGACAAGCTCCTGGCCTGAGCGGGGAGGGATCCAGTTGTCATGGTCCATGTTGGGACAAATGACATGGGTAAGGGTAGGTTTGAGGTTCTGCAAGGCAAATTTGTGGAATTAGCTGAGAAGCTTAGGAGCAGATCCTCAACGGTGGTGTTCTCCGGGATTCTATCGGTACCACGTGCAAGCAGAGGTATGCAGAATTCTATCTGGAGGTTTAACACGTGGCTACGAACCTGGTGTAGCAAAGAGGGGTATAGGTTTATGGGGCACTGGAACTTTTTCTGGGACAGGGGTGACCTGTTCAAGCCTGATGGGCTGCACCTGAACTGGAGGGGTACCTTTGCACTGGGCCAGCGTATGTTGAGGGTAGCACAGGATTATTTAAACAAGGGACTTGGGGGGCAGGGAGGTTAGTGAGTGTTACACATCGGGAAATGCAGACTACCCCGATGGAAGCTGACAGCGTAACATGCACTATCGAGGTTTTACTTTTAAAGCAACAAAGCGTAGTGGGGGGCTCGAGGCGGCGGCCACATGGGAAATCAAGGGGGAAGAGCATTAGTAGTAACCTGAAATGTTTTTATTTAAATACAAGAAGCATAAAAAATAAATTTCCAGAGCTTGAGGCTGTAGTGATCAGTGAGGGCTCTGACATAGTTGGGAGACATGGCTATGTGAAGAGGATGGAGATGAATATAATATAGAAGGTTATAAGCTCTTCAGGAAGGAATGATGTAATAGGCGAGGAGGGGGCGTAGCACTCTGTGAACGAAAACATTAATGTACAGGAAATTCCCGAAATTGAACATTCCTTGTCCTGTGAAGATATCTGGGACAGGCTGATTGGGTCAGGCTCTTTGGCAAACACGAGACATAAATATGTATGCTGTCGACCACCAGCTTTGGACAGTACAATCAATGAAATGCTTTTTAGGAGGATTACGCAAGCTTGTAGTGGTGGTGGGACTATTATCATGGGAGACTTAAATTATCCTGGTATCAATTGGGAAATGGTGAAAGGACAGGGTAGGGGGAGAAAGAATTTCTAGATGTTATAAATGATAATTTCTTGGTGCAGTATGTTAATAAACCTACCAGAGAGAAGGCAATTTTAGACTTAGTGCTCTGTAATGCATACCTGTAAACTAGTCACCTTTCGGCGAAATTCGCCGTTTTGATCCCAAAATAGGTCACTTACGTGAATCGTGTAGATCCGAAGAGTTTTTTTTTTTCGGGGAGGAGGGGTAGGCAGGCAGGCAGGCAGGCAGACAGACTACAGACGTTATTGTTGAGCAACATTTTATAATGTTGGTCTGCCTGTCGTTCCATGACTGGCAGTTATAAAGTTAGAACCTAGTCTCGCGCAGTAACGCGCGCTTCCTTTCCATCGGAGTTCTGGTTGCTTATGAATGTTCCAGACTCAGACCGCAAACAAACCCCTGTCACTTTCACTGTCTCTGCGGCAAAGTCGCCTTTTGATCGACTTTGGAGTGCTGGGATGACATGCATAGGATTTTGTTGCTGTTACGTGTGCTGAGGTAAGTCTTGTATAGTGCCAGAAATATGTGCATAAATGATTTTTTAACCTTATACGTGGTAAACATCAAGTTTAAGACATAATATGTCAGCTAGCTCCAGACGTCTGAAGATGATGGCCGACTCGTCAGATATGAAAACGAACAGCTAATGAGCTCAGTGGTGTGACTCTGAATTTCCCTTGTCACATTGAATGTTTTTCAAATACAGAAAGCCCTCGATTAGACTGTTTTTTGAGAGGCAGAAAGCATACAGGGTAGGGATGCAAATTACCGAGTAATTAATTAATTGATAGTTGTTTCATCTTATCGATCGATGATCGATTAATTGAAAAGTGGCAATTTTTCTGAGAAGCTGAATTTCCCTCTGAATCAATAGGTTCCATGTACTGTGTATGTAACATAAAATGCTATCTTACTTATGATATACAGAAAAAATAAATCATATTCCTTCAAAGATTTATTCTGGGCTCACTTGAGGGCAGGGAACAACACATTCCTGAATAGAAGAAAAGTAGCTTGTGTAGGCTACTTTAAATGAAAATAAATTATTGCACTGTCTCTTAGCAGAACAAAATTCTTTAGTACATTCACAAATAGAAGAATGCAATAAGCTACTTTAACATGAAAATAAATTAGTGCACTGACTCTTAGCAGCATAATAAAATAAATAAAATATGAAAAGTAATTAAGGTGTCACAGCATTTATAACCCCCCCCCCTAAACTGGGAAATGTGACAATATCACAATAACATTAGTAAAGCATGACTGGACTTTGTGGCTCTAGTTAACTTAAAAATATAGGCTGCCTGAAAACAACTAAAAACATCCCTGAGAATGATAGATGTGTCCATCTTCGTAAAACAAAACAAAAACATCCCTAGTGCTCCTCATCGCACAGATAGGTCTATCTATTCTTGTTCAAGAATATCAACATATCAACATGGTCAGGAGTGAGTCGTGTGCGCAGCCTGTTAACAGTTAGGCCAGCCGCTGAGAATACACGCTCAGAAGGGACTGATGTGCCTGGTATGGCTAAGTACTTTCGTGCCAGGTTTGCCAGCCTTGGAAACCTTCTTTGATTGATTTTCCACCATGCTGTGGGACTGGAATCAAGGACTGGTGGTGGATCTTTCAGAAAGCGGTCTACTTCTTTTTCTATGTCATCAGTGCTCCTGGTGGTATAGTTTTCACCCATGAGCAAAGCATAAGCACTGCGTCTCTGAAGCACAGCTCCCTGGACTGGCACTGCACCGACCACCTCTTGCTGGTCTCCAGTGACATCTGCTGATGTGGAGGTCCCATGTTCTGCTTCTGCCAGCACTTCAAGCAGTTTGGCATGAGCTGCAATCTGCCCTGGTGGGGTCAGAAATCTCAGGTGCTTGTGCCTAGGATCCAGCATGGTGGCTAGCATTGGTGGTGTTGATGTCAGGTCATCAGAAGCAATCTGTGAAGAAAAAGATAATAAATTAGATTTAAATGTGATTTTGTTTTTAATAGGTTAGGTGTTTTAACATTTCACGAATGAACCATTATAAATCATTAATAGATTGCTTGCTTGCTATTAATTATTAATATTAATTAGATAAGATAGTAGAAGCAGTTAAAAAGTACAACTGTCAAACAATGTGCTTTGTGGGCAATTCACACAGTTAAATATATCTGCACTAATTAAATTAATGGATCTAGTTTACCTTCATCCTTTCAGCCAGTGAAGTGCGCACTCTGGACTTGAATTCCCCCAATTTGCTGGCGTCTCCCTCGTCTGTCTTGAGATGCACGTTGACCAGGCTGAATGTGATGGGATACGTGTCTGATATAGACACCTCAGTCTCGGTAGACATGACGGCCGTTGTACACTTGAGCGTTTCCAGCACTGGAGCCACATCCTCAATCAACTGCCAATATTCATCTCTCAGCTCCAGCGTTCTCGCGTCTGAGAGTTTGGTTACTGTGGATAATACCGCAGAAACGGCCCACCGCTGCTCCGTTAGTCTGTTAAACATTTCACCGACTGAATTCCACCTGGTTTTACAGGATTGGATGAGTTTATGAGACGGCAGCTGCATTTGTTTCTGTTTAGCTGCGAGCGCTTTGTTTGCTGTATTGCTATGATTGAAGTGTTGTACGAGTCTGCTAGCAGCTACAATAACTCGATTAATGTAGGTAGCGAAACCGTCGTTAATGGCCAGCTGCAGAGTGTGGGCGAAACATGGAACTGAGTGCCAGTTGACTCGTGTTGGACTGTTTGCTGCGACGATATTCCGAGCATTGTCGTGTACACAAGCAACTACACGCCCGGTCAGTCCCCATGTTTCCACAAACTGGTTCAACTTTTCAGCTAAAATATCAGCCGTATGTCTCACTGGCATGCTCTCTGTGAGTAGGACAGCTGACATCACCTGCCAATCCGGGTCGATGTAGTGGCATGTAACTGTGATGTAGCTTTCTGTATTCAAGGAAGTCCAGCAGTCTGTTGTGAGGGCCACATTTGCGGTTGCAAGTTGAGTTTTTAACTCGGCCTTCTTCCTGGCGTAGGTTGCCTCCACGCGGGTGGTAATGGTTGTTCTAGAGGGGATCTCGTACCCTGGCTCGATGTACTTTAATACCTCTCGAAATCCCTGTCCGTCGACCACATTTATAGGCAGCATGTCTGTAGTAACCATGTTACAGATCCGCTGGGTAATGCCCTCTGCTTTGATAGAATCACATACCCTTCGTGCCAACACACTGTTAATTGTAGACTGAGAACCACTCGCTCCTTGTAGTAGTACGGCTGAATGTGACATATTTAGGTGGTAATTCAACGAAGTTGTGGAGTTGTTGTACTTAAGAATACTTCCACATATCGTGCATTTAGCGTCTTTGTCGTCATTCACCAACTTAAAGTGGCTCCATACTGCACTCCGTCTTGCCCTCATCATCCTGCCAATGTACCGCTTCTCGTTTGTCTAGTTGATGATGTCAAAGCCCTGCTTCTCGTGTTCCTGCGTGTGCGAGAAGTACGTCTGGCGTCAAGCGCGCCCTCACGTGGACTGACGGGGGATTACGGGTTCAAAACGCAATTAATTGCAATTAATTTATTTTAATCGAGTAATTTCTTGTCGAAAATTAATCGATAATCGATTAATTGTTTGCATCCCTAATACAGGGGATTTTTTTTCTTTCTCTATAATATGCACCTAGCGTCTTTCCAAATCCCCATGACAACCGCTTGTTCTAGCAGTTTCCGGTTGTTGAGCTCAAGCAGGCTATCGTGTCAAAAACGGTAACTAAACTTTTATCAGCGTCAACTAGCAACTAATATTGTTCTTTACCACGTTGAGGGCGAGTGATTAGCCCTTGTTTTTGGCGAGAATGACAACTACTGTTTGTGTTTTTATCTCATTAACTGAGTGCGGTAGATTGTCATATTTTCCTGTTGGAGGAACTTAACTATCTTCACGGTCAGCCAGAAAAAAAGTAGCCTGGTAAACCCGCCTCTCGTCATTCACTGGGGCGGGTTTACCAGGCTACAAAAAAGCCCCTGACGTCGAGTTTTTATTTATTTTTTTTTTTTCTTGGTGTTGGCAAACTTTCATCAGCGTCAACTAGTAACTGTTATTGTTATTTACCATGACAAGGATGAGCGAATTAGCCCTTGTTTTTGCGTTAGAACCCAACGAAGATGGCAACGAATGGTGCTGTTACGGTCGATACCAAGGGTTCGGAGCCTGTATCAAAGATGTGAAGCACATCCTAACGGAGCTCCGTGTCGAGGCGAAATGACGTCAGTCAGTCAGTCAGTCAGTCAGTCAGTCAGTCGACTATAAAATCTCCCAGTTCTCTTCTGCAGCTCGTGGGTTGTCAGTAGTTGAGGTTTGTCAGTGCGGTTTGCGAGTTTGTCATTGCGTGCGATGGAGCCAGCGAGAGAGAAAGTTGTTTCCCGTTCGGGAATACTTTTTTTTTTTTTTTTGTAAATATGTTTTATTGGCTTTTTACAATTATTATCCCATAAAGATGAAAAATGCAGAACAAATGCATATCACTTCAATTCACACATTCAACTCCAAGATATAGAAGTGCACTGTTCAGCAGATGTATTGATAATAATAATAATAATAATAATTGGATGAAAAGATGAAAAACAAAGCAAAAACAACCTAACTAATAAAGATATGAATAAAAAAGAAAAAAGGGGAGTGTTCACTGCTGCAATCGATCGTGTGAGTTCCACCCTATTCATTGTCAAGGGGCTCCTGCAAGGAGTCATAAAAGTCAAGAAAGGGCCTCCATATTTTAAAAAAAGATTGAGAGGAACCTTTGAGTGTGCATTGGATTTTTTCTAGCTTTAAGAAATACATAACATCATTGACCCAGTGAGAGAAGGATGGGGGAGCTTGTTGTTTCCATCTGAAAAGAATTAAGCGCCTCGCAAGGAGTGTGGTAAAGGCTATAACGACATAGGCTTTAGCTGGTAAGGCAGCTCGAGATTCCTCTGGTGTTAAACCAAAGAGGGCACAGATCGGATCAGGATCCAACTGGGTTCCAAACATCTCACTAAAAGCTTTAAAAATACTTTCCCAAAAGATGGAGAGGTTCGGACACCGCCAAAACATGTGTATTATGTCTGCTGGCTGGCCCCTACATCGGGGACATTATGGATTAACATTCGGATGAATCTTTGCCAACCTGGCCTTAGTAAAGTGAGCTCTATGCACCACTTTCAGCTGGATTAAACAATGCTTAGCAGATGTAGATGATGTGTGTATCAAATTCAAGATGGAGTCCCATTGATCGTCTCTAAAAACTACTTCGAGGTCAGAGTCCCAGGCCTTCCTTAAGTTATCAGTGGAGTGTGGATTAATGTTCTGGATGAGATCATAGATCTGGGCTACCAGTCCTCTCTGGTCTGATTTCAGTTCAAGAATATATTCGATATGTGATTTAATGGGCTTATCCGGAAACGAACTAAATGTTTTTTGTACAAAGCTCCTAACCCGTAAGTAACGGAAGAAATGATTCTTAGGCAAATCGTAGGTTTGGGATAATTGGGAGAAAGACATAAATATGCCTTCTGTATATAAGTTACACATTGACTTGATTCCTTTATTGAACCATTGACTGAATGCAGGATCAGTACAGGAGGGAGTGAACATGTGATTTGACATAAGAGGTGAGAGGATAGAAGGTCCCTGTAGTCCAAAATGTTTTCTAAATTGAGCCCAAATTCTTATGGTGTGATTAACTATTGTATTTGAACACAAATTATTGCTAACAAGGGGCAAGGCTGCACAAATCACTGAGCTTAAGTGATATTGGCATGAGGAAAGCTCCAATTGTACCCAGTCTGCTTTATCTGTGATTGGTTTATCTTCAAACCAGTGGATTAATTTCTGGATGTTGCATGCCCAATAGTAAAAGGTAAAATTTGGCAATGCAAGTCCTCCTGCGTGCTTCGATGCTTGGAGGTGGGTCTTGCTAATACGACTAGGTTTGTTCGCCCATATGAAAGAAACAATGGTTTTATTATTTATTATTTTTTATTTTTATTAAGTGTTTTAAAGAAGGTTTTTTGAATTAAAATTGGGATGTTTTGGAAAAGATATAAAAATTTGGGTAATACTATCATTTTAATAAGGTTAACACATCCTGCTACTGACAACGGTAGAGAGGCCCATCGGTTCATATCCTGCTTACATTTATTAAGGACTGCCATAAAATTTTTCTCAAAGGTAGCAGGGAAAGAGCGAGTAACCTCAATTCCCAAATATCTGAGACCATTTTGGACCCTTTTAAAGGGAAACAGATTTGAGGGAATTTCATCTGCCCTAGAGTTTAGGGGAAGGAGTTCGCTCTTTTGCAAGTTCAACTTGTATCCAGAAATCTTTCCAAATTGATTGAGAATATCTAAAATGCAGGGGATTGATGAGATTGGGTTGGAAACATATAAGAGCAGATCGTCTGCATAAAGGGACGTTTTAAACTCTAGGTCCTCCCGCCGTATACCTTTAAAGTCCTTACAGTTTCGCAGCGCGATTGCTAAGGGCTCAATGGCCAGTGCAAACAAGAGAGGGGACAGAGGACACCCCTGTCTTGTCCCGCGTCTGTGTGGGAAGTAGCCAGACTGAGTGTTGTTGGAGATCACGGACGCCAGAGGGGAAGAGTAAAGCAGTCTGATCCAGGCTATGAAGCCCTCTTTAAAGCCAAACTGTTGAAGAGTGAAGAATAAATGTTCCCACTCGACCCGGTCAAAGGCCTTTTCAGCGTCAAGTGAAATTACTACCTCAGGGCATGTTGACCGGGCCGAGTGGACAACATTGAATAGCTTTCTCAAATTTGAGTAAGAGTGCCGGCCCTGAATGAATCCCGTTTGATCGGGCGAAATAATATTGGGGATCACACTCTCTAGGCGCATAGCCAACACTTTGGATAATATTTTAAAGTCCACATTTAGCAAAGAAATAGGGCGATATGATGTGCAAAGGAGTGGATCTTTATCTTTCTTCGCCAATAGTGAGATCGAGGCCTGTCTCAGTGTCATGGGAAGAGTACCCAGACAGAGTGCCTCTTTGAACATGGCTTGGAGAGTTGGTGCGAGTAGATGGGCAAACTTTTTATAGAATTCGCATGTGAACCCATCAGGGCCAGGCGACTTATTATTTTGCATAGATTGAACAGCTTTAATAATTTCAGAAACCGAGATGTCTGCACACAATTTAGTATTTTGGTCCTCTGACACCATGGGAATAGTCAGGTTTTCAAAAAAATTACATGGGAGATCAGAGTCCCTGCTACATTCCGATGTATAAAGGTCGAAGTAAAATTGAAAAAAAGCTTTATTTATGTCGTCATGATTTGTTAAAAAATCTCCTGTATATGATTGGATCTTTGTAATGGAGCGAGAAGCCGCTGCCTGACGAGCTTGCAGAGCTAATAGACTACTCGCCTTGTCTCCAAATTCGTAGACATTATGCCTGGCCTTCATAATAAGTCGTGTTGCCTCATCGGTGGTTAAAAGGTCGAATTCGGTTTGTAATCTCAGGCGGTCCTTGTAAAGGTCCGGGGTCCGGTTTTGTGCATATTTTGAGTCGATATCCAGCATTCGTTGGGAGATTTCATGCAATTTTGAATTTTTTTCTCTTTTAATAGTTGAGGAGTAAGCTATGATTTTTCCACGAATGTATACTTTAAGAGTCTCCCATAATGTGGCAAACGAGATCTCAGGAGAGGTATTTGTCTCTCAGAAAAATCCGATGTGTTGAAATAAACTCTACAAATTTCTCATCCGATAGTAGAAGAGGATTGAGCCTCCAGATTCTGTTAGGAGAAGGGCGATTGGGAAGATCCAGGTCAAATTCAATGGCGCTGTGATCTGATATAACAATACTGGTATATGAACAATTCTTAACTTTGGGTAGAAGTCTGTTATCAAGAAGAAAATAATCAATACGGGTGTAAGTATGATGTACATTTGAGAAAAAGGAATAACTTCTAGCATGGGGAAACTGAAACCTCCAAACATCCGAAAGACCACATTGACACATAAAATCACTCACTATTACTGCTGATCTAGAAAGACTCTGAGGGTTAGTTGATGACCTGTCCAAGGTGACATTCAATACAAGATTGAAGTCTCCTCCTATTATGAGATATCCATTGTCAATCTTTGGTATTGTCAAAAATAGTTTTTCAAAAAAATTGCTATCATCGCAATTTGGTGCATACAAGTTCACTAAAATTACAGGGTTGGCAAAGAGTTGTCCAACAACAATGATGTAGCGCCCGTTAGGGTCACTAATTACTTCTTGAGAATGAAAAGAAATATTTTTATTTATTAATATAGCCGTCCCTCTTGCTTTTGCATTAAATTTGGAGTGATATACATGACCAACCCAGCCTCGTTTGAGGCCGGCAACACTGGCATTACATAGATGGGTTTCTTGTAAGAATGCTACAACTACTGTCAGTTGTTGTAAGCGAGACATAACGTTTTGTCTTTTAACTGGGTTATTGACACCTTTGACATTCCAGGATATGAACTTGGTGGGGTTATCAGTTACCTCATTGTGGTGGCTACCCACACTGGTTTATGGGAGTAAATAGGTGATAAAGCAGGGTAGCTTAGTAACAGCAAAATGGTGTCGTGTCTGAAAAGTGTACCACAGCAGAGAGCACTGGGGGAGGGAAGGAAAGAAGGTAATACTAAAAAAAAAAAAAGACAAAAGAAGAAAGAAAATGAGTAAATAAATAAATAAAACAAAAAGCGATACTCCAATCACATGTATATAAACCTATAAAACCTATCTCTTGGCCTGTGCCGTTACACACTTTGTGCTTTGAATTACCCTGCACTTCAAACTCTGTCATTATATAAATCTTTCCTTTTTAAATAGTGAGAGGAATAGATTTGAACGTGATGAACCATTACTTCACTAGTGCCCAGACAGAAATATATCAAGACAGTACCCTAGCCAGTGCACACATCGGTAAACAGCAATTCTACATATCAACAACCTCAATAAAACAGCAATCGACAAGCGGTAATTATAACAGTGCATGTCATCAGATATCATTAAAACGTAAGAGCATAGTCATGACGGCTCTTTCAGTAGTTTTTCACCATTTAAGTTGTTTTAATATCTTCGAACCGTGGACAGAGCAATGACATTTTTCGTGACCCAACAACAGCAACAACAAAGAAAAGAAAAAAAAATGTAATGAGTAAAAAGGGACTGAGGCAGTGAAGGAGATAAATCCTTAAACTTACAAACGAAAGCAGTTGGCTCTGTAAATCCAAGTGTCAATCCAGTAAAACATTCAATGCAAGCCTTTGGATGTCTACAAAGGTAATTTTGCGCAACAGAAAACAAAAGAAAAAAGAAGGGAAAAAATGTACTGTAATTTATCTGTTCAAAACTATTGGGTTCACAGTCACAGTGTCCGGTCGCCGGGCGACCAGCTTAATACAGCATCATTGGTATTAACTTATATTAACTAAGGATGGAGGGTGTCGGAAATGGAAAAAAGAAAAAGGCATTTCTCTTCACCAAACTGGCCGGAGTATGACGATAGCTAGCCCTCCTTTAATTTCATCAGAGCCGACAGCTGATAGTGGCCTGAAGTTGCAATAAAGTTATATGGAATTACACAGCATAACATTAGCATTACATAAAAGGGGACGAGTCGGTTGAGTATTTCCACTTATCCCAATCAAATGAGCGCTACCAGTGGCTCGTTATATTGATAATAACCGCGGAGGTAAAGCCAGCCGGCGCTATTAATGGTGTGATACCAAGGAGGGGGGCAATGCACGGGTCATGGCCACAGCATGTCGCCGATAGCGTATGGCAGAAACAAATCTCTGACTATAACTAAGACAGATAGCAATAAAATTGAATCAAGTGTTTTAAACCCCACACATATTTATTCATAGGCACGTATATCTTTGCTGGTCAGATAATGTCCATTAGTGGCGTGGTAAACAGAAATAAAGATCGCCATTTATTCCCTTAATAATATTAAGGTTAATAGCATAATAGGATGTGTCATTCGGTCCTCCATTGTTTAACATCTTACTTAAATCAACAATTTTATTCACTCAACACTCAGTCCAATAGTAGTTGTTTTCTTTAATGATAACGTTACGTTTGCTCGGGGGTTTCAACCAGTGGGTCGTCTGTCCTCCAAAAAAGCAGCGGCTTCAGCCGGGGTGCTGAACTCGTGCCTGGATCCGTCGGCAACTACATGGAGCTTAGCGGGGAAGCGTAGGCTGAACTGGTATCCTGCCGCTCTCAGCCAAGTCTTGATCGGAGCAAAGGCGGCTCTCTTCCTGGCCACTTCGGCGCTGTAGTCGGGGTAAATATGAATCTCCGAGCCTCTGTAGGATAGGAGCCCTTTCTCTCGTGCCAGCTGCATGATTCGTTGCTTCATCTGGAAACGGTGGATGCAGGCTATGAAGGGTCGAGGTGCACCGTCTTGTCTTCTCTGGACGGCCAGCCTGTGTGCTCTATCCACGGTCAAAGGATGAGGGAAGGCACCGGGACCGAGGATCTCTCCCAGGCAGGTTTCAATGAGGGAGGTCGGTTGATTGGCTTCCGCTCCTTCAGGTATGCCTGTTATACTAATATTGCACCTCCTGGATCTGTTCTCCAGGTCATCCACTTTTATTAGCAGCTGCTCGTTTTCCTCAAGCGGCAACCTGCGAGGATGAAAAGTGAAGCAAATACGGAAGTGCCAAAAGCTGCAGTTCCTCGAATGGCCACTTGAGGCTGGTGGCAGAAACGAGTCAATCCCCATTGACCCCCATATTAAAAAGCCGAATTTTACAGCAAAAATAAACATGTTTAAAGCCTGGTACAATATACGGTTTTGGTCTCTATTGCTAATTTTCCCCTCCGCGAAAACTGGGGGGGGAGTGAATTTTTTTTGTAATTTTTTGTATCTCTACTATTTAAAGGTTTAAATTTCTGCATAATTAAGGGCGTGGCCACGTTGAGTGACAGAACCTTGAATTACAGTCTCTGGGCAGGAGCCGGCTCGGAACGCCAAGCCCTACCGCTAACCGCGGTCCTAGCCTGGCTGTCTGAGGGAGGGGGGTTACTACAGCTCAGCTAGCCTAGCCGCTAACCCTTGGCCTTTTCTAATCGTCTTAGAGCCGTGATCTTACCTAAGCTCATACGGAACTTGATCCATCGGCCGCGTTTCTGACTGGAGATTTTTTTTCTCGAATATCAGGGTGATGTTGTCTTGCTGTGTGGTTAAGAGTCTGTGGTCTATTTTGTAAGATGATGAAATACTAATATTATTTCATATAAAATTCGCTGTCAACACGAAGTAGCGTTAGTTCGTTCTCTAGCCAACTATCCAGAGAATGAATACAGTAACCCCCTCCCCGTACACCTGCCACAGTTATTACACAGGCATGCAGCGAAGTAAAGGCAGAACAGAAAAGTGTTTGAATTTAGCGTTAACATATTTTTGAACAAAAGCTGTCGGTCAGTTGTTGGAAAACCGTCACGGTTTCCCTAACAGGTTGCCAACGTAACTGGCTGGTCAGTTACCATAGAACCACGATGGCACGCTACCAATTGACGGGGCTCCTTATCTGATTCCTCGCAGTATTTGGAAGCCTTGACTGGAGAATGCCGCGGTTATACACTCAGTAGATTCACACAGCAGTACCATATAGAACTGCGTTCTCCACCGATAGATTTGTTCAATTTTCAGTGAGATTACGGAACCGTATCATTGTAAATAGAAAGACTAGCGAGCTATAATTGAACATATCCCATGTTATCTAGCAAGCTAGCTAGCTGTCGCTAAAAGTGTTTCTACATGAAGTCCATCATCCACAAACTCGCTAACCACATGAACGGCAACAATTAAGCCAGACGGCAACGAAAAAGTGCTGCTAACCAGCCACGTTCGGCTATATTCGGTGTCAATAAGAGTAAAGGCCCCCCCCCCCAAAATTAACATTGATTTCACGACGTGTTAAAAAAAAATGTGCGCGTTGCAGTGGTATCGTTAGCTAATATATAAGGTAAGCTGGGCAGCGGATGGAACATCCACGGAGCCTTCGTGCCAGACGCCCAGCAGCGTTAGTATTGATCAGCCCACATATGCTGACTACAGCAACCGATGAATTCAGCATTCTGCAAAGTCAAAATGTAGGGTAATAATACTTGCGATCAGAGTGTGCGAGAGTGTGGCAGGAAAATAAAGATCTGTCAGGTTTGTCAGTAAGGGTACGTAGTGCAATGTTATCGTTTGGATGGCCATACTACTGTTAATGGGACCGGGCTAAGCTGCGTACAAGAGCTAAGACGAGCACCCGCTCGTACTAGGGGGATTCTGATACTCAGTGAGCCAACCGCCTCGACTTCCCAGCGGTGTACAGCGTTTGTCGCGCTATTGCCTCACGGATACGAACAACTTTCGTCCTGAAACCGCTTCATGAATATAAACAGCGTACAACCCGCCACTACAAGTGACTTAGCAGGATCTATTGCTTTACTGGGACACATATGACCTCGCATCTCAGCCTTTGTGAACCAGGAAGCATCGGGCTGGTTGAGGTTTTCAACCGAACATGGAGGCCGTAGCGAGCTTGGAGGGCGTGTTTCAACAAAAGAGCTCCATTCGGCCCGCCCACTGGGCTGCGTCAGCTCCAGCAACGGCCTGCCATTTTGCCCATTTTTGGATTATCCGGGAGGTAGGCGGAGTCAAGTAAGTGCCAAGATGGCGACCAAATTTGCTTCAAAATGGATATTCAGAAACCTATGGGTGACGTCACGGAGGCTACGTCCATGTTTTATACAGTCAATGGTTTTCCTTCGTGAGTTTTCCGACTGCCGATTCCAGTGAAGTTAGCCTCCCGTGGAAATCGTTCATTGAAGTTTCAATGGCCTGTATTGTCTGGTCATGTTTGGCTATGGCGGCATGGTTAGCTGAAATTTGTGCAGTCAAGCTAGTAATAATCCGCTCCTCCATACCAGTGAGCAATTTCTGGATATCAGTCAGAGACGCCGCTGGCGGGTTGTCATTATTGCTATGTGCAGGGTCGTTGCTAGCTAGCAGTTCAGAAGCTAAGTCACCATCTTGTCTGCTCTCGCCCCCGTTTTCGGCTTTTTTACCTTTAGTTGTGGTCGTCTTGCCCATGTTTAGCTGAATATCACGGACACAAACTCAGAAGTTCGTTTTGGAAGTGGGTTCAACACAAATATTGCAGCAAATATCAAATAAATGTCAACTGGTGACAGAGCTCTTCCTATTTACTACCTACTCCATCGCTCGTCAAACCGGAAAACCCCGTTCAGGAATACTTTGACTTGATTTCACCGAATAAGGTCGCTTAGTGAGGCTATTAGGTCAAATTGTTTGACTATTATGTGACGTCATATTTTGAAACCTTTTCAAATAATTTCCAATACATAATAAATTCCCTTAATTCGATAGTTTTTCATTTTTAATATTAGGGGAATCGCTCATTATTTTTGAACAAAAATACAAGGCTCTTTGTTTCACATGCACATTCACTGGCCTCTGTCCTGTCCCCGAAAGTATCTTTCAGTTTCGTTGTGACATAACGTGGTCAAAATACTTCATTTTGTTTTGCATTTATTGATTCTGCCACTTTCATGATGAAGGCTTATGCTTAACTACCATTTCCTACGAAGCGCAATTAGTATGTGTTTTTATTGACCAATAGGGGTCTCTAGAGTGCATTCGTAACATCAAGAAATGAACCACATTTCAACACATCTGGCTGGAAAGCTTCAACGCTTCATGAAGCTTCATTTCACCAGCACTAGCAACGAACATTACCATTTGTGTGGTATTGATCTATAGGTTGCAATTTTTTTTTCTCAAGATGAACTTCATTCTCGTCTTTCATTGGTCGGCTATTAAAGAAAGCATCTGGAGAGGATGGCCCATAAGAGGCACTTGGCAAAACAGCGCAAACGTGCCCTTGAACGGCTTGTTCAGGCCAAAAGGTCTAAAAAATGACTTTCTTTCCAGCCAGTTCAGTGGATTTTATGTTTCAGATGTATATTGTGATCTCTTGTACTACCAATCTAACTCAAAATTACAAAAATAAAAATTAATAATTTAATAAATAAAATATTGGGGGGTCCACGATTAGTTTGTCACCTTTTTTAACCCTCATGAGTTTGCAGGTGTGGTAATGACCCCAATAGAATTAGCAATGTTGATGTACTGAAGCCACTTGGGACAAGTGATCACTCTGCTGTTAATTTTGATGTTTTATGGGAAGTTAAAAAGGTGTATTCTAAAAGAAAAATTTTCAATTTTAGGCGAACAAACTTTGACAGGATGCGCTCATATCTAGCTGAAATAAAATGGGAGACACTCCTGGACTGTGAGTCCGTAAATGAGATGTGGGAAAGATTTAAGGGGGTTTTACTTGAATCACAATGCAGATTCATTCCGAAGGTGTCCAAAAGTGAGCTGAAAAAGCAGAATCCTCAATGGATGACCAAAAGTATTTGTAGGATTTTAAGGGAAAAGAGTAATCTTTATAAGAAGTACATAAAGGATAACAATGAGAATACTAGGGCTGAATACTGTAAAATGCGGGCTGTGGTCAAAAATGAGCTGAGGTATGCCAGAAGACTGTATGAAAGACAAATTGCAGAGGAGGCAAAAACTAGCCCTAAACGCTTCTTTCAGTACTGTAGCAGGAAAAGGAAAGTTAAAGAGCAGGTTAAGTGCATAAAGAATACAAATGGATTGCTGCTATATGATAACAAGCATATTGCGGATGCCTTAAAAAGTTACTTTGTTGAGAATTTTACCTCAGAGGGGGGTCTTTAATTGGCCAGAGGGCATGTGAAATACTCAAGATTATTTAGCGGAAATTGAGGTTCGGGATAACGAAGTCTTAGAGAAGTAGCATTAACTAAAAGCAGATAAGGCGGCGGGTCCTGATGGCTTATATCCTAGAGTGCTCAGGGAAGCTGGTGAGTTCATCTTTAAGCCGCTATCCGCCATCTTTACACGGCCTTTAGAAACTGGAGAAATACCAAATGATTGGAAACAGGGCAATATAATACCAATATATAAGAAAGGGGACCGTACCGAGCCAGGAAACTACAGGCCAGTGAGTTTAACTTGCATTTCATGCAAAATATTGGTATCTATCATAAAAGATGAGCTGGCCTTATTTCTTGAATGTAACAGTATCTTGAGGGATAGCCAACAAGGTTTTCGGAAGGGAAGGTCATGCATGACAAACCTTCTGGAATTTTTTGAAGAGGCCACCAGGACTTACGACCAGAGCAGGGCTTATAACATCACATACTTGGATTTTCAGAAAGCATTCGATACAGTTCCGCATAGGAGACTAATTTTTAAAATGAGCTGCCTTGGAATTACAGGAGGTATTCTGAATTTAGAGGTATTCGGATTCAAAACTGGTTACAGGACGGAACACAAAGAGTAGTGGTCAGTGATATCTCATCTCAGCTAGGTATGGTGGGGAGTGGCGTCCCCCAGGGATCGGTGTTGGGACCCCTGCTGTTCCTCATTTACATTAATGACCTTGATGGGAATATTGAGAGCAGATTGGTTAAATTTGCAGATGATACTAAATTGGGGGGTTTGGCAAATAGTCTAGGGTCCACTAAAGTGATTCAGGACGATTTCGATAGAATCCAGAATTGGGCAGAAATGTGGCAAATGAAATTTAATCTAGCAAAATGTAGAAGTTGTACATGTAGGTAATAAAAACATTTGATGGGATTACTTCATGGTGGGTTTAAAACTGGAATGTGCTGCACAAGAAAAAGATCTGGGAGTGATTGTTAACCAAGCCCTTACAGGTTCTAGCTATTGTGCCTTAGCAGTTAAAAAAGCTAATCGGATGCTAGGATACATTGCCAAAAGTATTGAGTACAAATCTAAGGAGGTGATGCTTCTTTTGTACAACGCGTTCGTTAGACCACACCTGGAGTATTGTGTACAGTTCTGGGGACCATACTTTAAGAAAGATATAGAGGCTCTAGAGAAAGTTCAGAGAACCAAGCTTATTCCAGGTATAAAAGATGAAAGCTACGAGAAGAGGCTGAACATCCTTAATCTCTTTAGTCTTAGGAAAAGGAGACTAAGGGGTGATTTGATTGAGGTCTTTAAATATGTAAAAGGGATTAACAAAGTGAATCATGTAGGATTCCTTCGACCAAGTGTTGTGAGTAGAACTCGGGGTCACAAATTGAAGTTGACTAAAGGTAAATTTAGCACTGATATTCGGAAATACTTCTTCACCCAAAGAGTAATTTCAATGTGGAGTAGCTTACCTGACCATATTGTTGAGACATAGACCTTGGGGTTTTTTCAAGAGCAGGCTTGACCTAAAGCTAGATACCATTGAGTCATTTAGTATCTGAAGGGATATATTCACAATATTCCAAAGAAACTGGCGAGCTTAGTTGGGCTGAAAGCCCTGTTCCTGCCATTCATGTTATGTTATGTTATGTTATGTAACACTCAGAGTGTATCTCGTGGCCTTCACTGATGCACAGCATTACTAAAGTGGTCAGGACACTTAACATTTGTATAAAACAGATATTTTGGAATTCTAAATATGACCATTTAATTGAATTTGAAATTAATCAGTCAGTAAGGGCAGATATGAGACTTTAATCTTAAATTTGTGAGTACTGCAGTCTGAATCCACATTGACAGTTACACTTTCTGTGCCATTCACCTTCACCTTTTACTGACTGTTCCATTGAAACTAATTTGATTTGTGAAGGGTTTTTCGGAGCGCCACGTTCGCACAGGGCAACAATTTCCAAACCATGGAGCCGAATTTTATGGGAATGCCCTGAGATGAAAGCGGTGTCCCATAACGACTCATTCATGCTTAACATACTGACTGATTCATGCTTAACATACTGACTGATTCATGCTTAACCTACTGACTGATTCATGCTTAACATACTGATTCATTCATGCTAAACATACTGACTCATTCATGCTTAACATCCTGGCTCATTAATGCTTAACATACTGATTCATTCATGCTTAACATCCTGACTCATTAATGCTTAACATCCTGACTCATTAATGCTTAACATCCTGACTCATTCATGCTTAACATCCTGGCTCATTAATGCTTAACATACTGATTCATTCATGCTTAACATCCTGACTCATTAATGCTTAACATCCTGACTCATTAATGCTTAACATCCTGACTCATTAATGCTTAACATACTGACTCATTCATGCTTAACATCCTGACTCATTCATGCTTAACATCCTGACTCATTAATGCTTAACATTATGACTCAATCATGTTTAAAATACCAAGTCATTCATGCTTAATGTACTGACTCATTCATGCTTAACATAGGGATTCATCCATGCTTAACATACTGACTTATTCATGCTTAACATACTGACTCATTCATGCTTAATATACTGATTCATTCATGCTTAACATACCAATTCATTCATGCTTAATGCACTGAATCATTAAAGCTTAACATACCAATTAATTCATGCTTAACATACCGACTCATTCATGCTTAACATACTGAGTACATGTATGAGTACGGCGTACTCTCGTGGTGAATATCATCCTCAGGAACTGACTCATTCATGCATAACATACGAATTCATTCATGCTTAACATGCTAACTCATTCATGCTTAACATACAAATTCATTCATGCTTAACATACTGACACATTCATGCTTAACATACCGACTCATTCATGCTTAACATACCGATTCATTCATGCTAAACATACTGACTCATTCATGCTTAACATACCGATTCATTCATGCTAAACATACTGACTCATTCATGCTTAACGTACTGAGAACATGCATGAGTATGGCGTACTCTTGTGGTGAATATCATCCTCAGGAACTGACAAAGAACTATTTCGTAATAACTAGTAATTACTACTAACGTCAGGCTTTTTGCTGGATTTAACCTTTGACCTTAGCGCTGTGACCTTGACCCTGGAAATCTTGTCCGGGTCAGTACTCTGCAATCAATAATTGCAGCTTCACCAAATTTGGTATGGTAACTCACTATGACCCATAGATGTGCAACGTCAGGTTTTTTTTGCTGGATTTAAAATTTGACCTTAGCGCTGTGACCATGACCCTGGAAATATTTTCTGGGTCAGTACTCGTTAAGTAATCCTCACAGCTTCACCAAATTTGGTATGTTAACTCACTATGACCCATAGATCTGTAACATTTGATTTTTTGCTGGATTTGACCTTTGACCTTAGCGCTTTGACCTTCACCTCGGAAATATTGCAGGGGTCAGTACTCAGCAACTAATTATGGCAGCTTCACCAAATTTGGTAGGGCAACTCACAATGACCCATGCATGTGCACCATCTGGTTTTTTGCTGGATTTGACCTTTGACCTTAGCTCTCTGACCTTGACCCAGGAAATCTTCTCTGGGTCAGTACTAGAGCTGTAATCGGACCGTGAAATTGAGGCCCGACAAAGCCCAAGCCCGATAGAATTCTGCCCGAGCCCGACCCGTACCCGAGCTTGTCAGTTTTTCTAAAGCCCGAACCCGTTTATACCCGACATTACTCAAATATACACATGCATACAGACCTTTAGCCTTTTGTCAAGAATGAGACATTGATACAATTCAACATAATTTATTATGACAAACGTGTACATTTGAAACAAACATGTAAGTAACACGTAGTCTAACATTCATCAGCAGCGGTACATAACCTCGGCACTCTATCGGTTTCGGCAGAGCGTACACTGGGCTACACTGGGAATAGGCAGAGCCAATGGGAACATTTTTTAGCTGGAATCAAGATAAACAATAAACTAAGATGAGTTTTCAGAAATAAGAAAATAATTAGGCTATGAAAAGTTATAGAACCGAGATGAAAATTGAATGACAAACGGACAGACGATACTGCAACTAGGCAAACGCCACAATAAAAAGTGTTAAAATAAAAATGCGCCTTAGTAAGTCTATTAAAAAAATCAATCACAAAATACTGAATTACGATTGGTATTTTTCCATAACGATATTAAGATAGACGTCCATCGGAACGTATTCACCACTCTCCACAATCCGGCCTCAACTTGACGAACGGCAGCTGAAATGTAATAAAAGAATGAGCCACCATTAGTCTACAGTCTGTCTATGTTATGCATTACAGACTCAATTAATACTTAGTTATAATTAAAAACTTTACTCACCAAAGTTAAGCTACATGTTTTTGTTGAGGAAAATGATTGAATCCACTGTAGATGGTTTCAGTGCGGTCCTGCGTTCACTGAGTGTGCGTCCAGCAGCACTGAACACTCTTTCACTGCTACTGCTACTGGCTGGGATGCACAGTACTGATCTTGCTAATTTTGAAAGTTTCGGGAAGGATGATTTATTGATCTTCCACCAGCCAAGAACGTCAGTTTCATTGTCCATGACAGCCATTTCGATGTAGCGAGCGACCTCGTCATCTTCCCAATTAGGTTGCTGTACATTTTCCCACTCCGCAAAATGCGCTCTTTTTGCTGGGGGCGTGAGGACGACTTCGGGGAGTTCTGGCCCTCGACTCTCCACATCTGGTGCATTTGTAGCCATGGATTGCAGAAGAGTGCGGACATGAGCATGTATGGCATCCCTGTCAGAGTGTGACAACATCCTGAGCTGGTTAAATTTTGGCCAGAGGAATGTTGCGACCTTGTGGATGTCCTGTATTACCACTTTACGTGCGAGCCAGTGTTCGTGCCTTTTGCGCACAACAGCTTGCTGAGGGGAGTCCAGGGCATTGGTCTGGCAGTGGCGTTTAAGTTTCTCACACCAGAGACACACACGATTAAGTGTTGGATAACTGTCTCCCTCAAGTTCCCGCTGTGCTTCATAGAATGGCTTCAGAAAGTCTATCAAAAAGGCCAGTGTGTCCGGTGCTATTTTTTCAATGCGTGCGCTCTCCCCTCGTGCCTGTAGCTTTTCATGGAGCTCATAATAAATGGCCTGTATGGAGCTCAGTGTGAGGTACACTGTACTGAATCGAGTGTCTCCCATTTGCAGCGGTGTTGCTGACAGTTGTGCAGCCAGTCCAGACTGTTTAACGAACCTCACTAATGATTTAGCAGCAGAAATGGTGTCTGCTATGTCGGGCGCACCATCGGCTTTGGATAACTCGGCAATGTCGAGTCCATGGCGCAAAACGGTATTAATGACATGGTCAATGCAATCCAATCTCTGGTATGGCCGCAGAGCTAGTTTAATGTTTGATCCCTCATCGGTAACCCATACAATTTTGTTAAGGGAAGAAGCGGCAAGACCAAATTTTGTCACCAGTTGTTTCAGTATCTCCCGTCTAATATTTTCTCCCGTCTTTGCCTCTTCCAGAGGGAACATGGTGGTTGTCAGGGTTTTATTCACCAGCTCCAAGTCCTCAGTTATGAAATGGCATGTGATTGTCAAATAACTAAATTTCCGATAGTCGTCTGTCCACATGTCTGTGGTCATTGCGACCGTGCCATCCTTCAGCAAACTCTTCAGTTTCTGTACCAGACATTCCCTTTTTTCCTCTGCAATTTCAGTGCACCTCTTTGAAATTGTCACATGGCGCGGAACAACAACGTTTACGGGAACCCTCCCAAACGAAGCCCCGACATTGATTAGCTCTTGCGCCAGCTCTTCAAACCCCTCGCCATTTACAATATTGAACGGCCTAATGTCTTTACAGCAAAAGCTGACACACTTGTCCGTCACCGTTTGTTTTACCTTTGCAGGTATGGGTTTTGTTGCTGTAACAAAGGCTTTCATTGTTTGTTGCTTGTTTGGTGTTATACAGCTTCGTTCTGCATGCCTCATCAGCGACGAGTTCCCTGTCGTTTTGCTGTCGTACTTTAGTAAGCAGTCGCATCGTTTGCATTTCACGTAACCCACTGGCTCATTATTTTCATTATGCACATGTTCAAAACTTTTCCACACATCAGACTTTGCTTTTGTTGCTGATACTAAAACATACTCGCCAGAGGCAAGCCTCCTATTCACCTCCGCAGCATCCATTTTCGCATCTGACCTCAATGAAAACAATCACCTGACTTTTCATTTACCGCGCACTTGGCCCGAACCCGAGCCGAGCCCGAGTAAAATTATAGAAACTAAGCCCGAACCCGACCGAACCCGTCTAGTCCTGTCGGGTCCCGTCGGGCTCGGGCAAAGATCTTCAGCTCTAGTCAGTACTCAGCAACTAATTCTCACAGCTTCACCAAATTTGGTGTGGTAACTCACTGTGACGCATGGATGTGCAACGTCATGTTTTTTGCTGGATTTCACCATTTGCAGCGGCAACAGTCAGTGTTTATTTACTCTTTATAAACAAAGCAGCCAAAGTGCAATAACAAAGTGACAAAGTCAACAGTCTCGTAACTTAATTGATTGACATGCAGATATAATAAAATGCATGTATTATGCTTTCAAGGAAGTGAGATCAAAAATTGCAGTTTGAATGGGTTTCGGGGTTTCAGTGGTGCATTTTTTGCATTTAACAGTCCGAGTGTAACACTTGCTTGTACACAGTCTATTTTGGCCTTGCTGTAAGAGCTGAGCTGGAAATAACAATCAAATTAAAACACAGTCTTACCAGAATTCATGATACATGCATGATGACAGCCAAAATTATCAAAAACATAAATAAATAATGAAAAGCGTGTGAAATGCGCATAACCGTCCCCAAGGGTTGAACGAAAATTAATGTACGAACGGAGAATGTATTTGTTATCCGTTTTCACTTCATTTCCCCAAATGCTTTGCGGTTGTGGTTATTTTTTTTTTATATATATATAAATTTGGAGACAAAGTTAAACATCTGCAGACATTACAGACTTACAGTAACAGACAAAAAGACAGACTGAAATAACATGAGGTAAGAGGGATAGAAAGAATAAAAAAACAAAAAAAAACAATAGCAGTACAAGTAAATTACATAGTGATATTAAACAATTGATTTTAATAAAGTAATGTGCATAAACTTTTCTTGTTGTAAACAAGTTTCAAAGACTGCAAAAACAAGTCAAATTTTATCAAAAAAAATTTAAATGAAGGCAATGTTTTCGCGAATTTAGATTTATGTAAATGGAATTAACCCAATAAAATCATGAGGTTAATTATAAAATTCAAAGAGTTAGTATTACAAATAAAATCAGCAATCACGTCTCTAAGACATATTTTAGTAGAGTGACCAGTTTTCCTTAAAATAAACAATTCCATGTCTGTCCAAAATTGAGTAGAAAATGAACAACGAAAAAACAAGTGTGACAATGTTTCAGGTTCATTGTTGCAAAATGAACAGTTTATATCCAATACGGTAAATCTTGACACCAATATATTAGTAGGATAAAAGTTGTGCAAAATTTTAAAGTGAACTTCCCTAACATTGTTAGAAATACAAAATTTAAAAGGAGAAAGCCAAGCCCTCTTCCATTTCATATCAGGTAACCGAGAATTCCAAAAGGATTTCCCTCTCTGTATCTTTTTTTTTTTTTTTTTTTGGAAAATGCATTCCTTATATGCTTATTGGTGCAATTTGGATTCATAATGTTTATTCCATTTATAAGTAACTCGGGAACAATTCAAAGTGCATTGGAATAATATGAATGATTCTTTAATAATTGGTGTAAACCAACTGGGATGGCTTTAATTACAGAGTTAAATTCTCTATATGTTACAGGAAAGGCTTTTTCCTTTAAAAAGGCTTCATAACACAGAAAATGGCCACGACTATCCAATACATCAGTTACAAAGACAATGTTGTTTTCAAACCAATTTTGGAAAAATAAACTTTTGTTTTTAATGGTAATATTACCATTATTGCTCTAAATAGCTTTATGAGGTGAGGTCATGTACAAAACAAAGTTTCCATGCCAAGAGAGCTTGCTGGTAAAAATTTGATAGTTTAAAGGGTAACTTGGTAATACAGTAATCACATGACAACAAGAAATTTTCGCCACCAAAATTATTGAGGACATAATGTGGGATGAAGTGCCATAAAGATTCTGGAGAATTTAGACTATTTTTTAATCCACTTTAAAGGAATAATTCATATAAACAAAATCCAAGAATTCAATACCTCCCTCTGCTTTGAATGCTGTAAGAACTTGAGTTTTGAGGTGATGATGTTTCTGTTTCCAGATAAAGTTTATGAAAAGAGAGTTAATCTTCTTACAAGTTGAATCATCAACAAAAAGGGATAAAGCTGGAGAAACTAATCTTGACAAACCTTCAGCTTTAAATAATAATAAGCGTCCAAATAAAGAAATGTCTCTTTGAAGCCACATATTAAGGATTGTGCTACTTTTTTTTTTATTCTAGAAGAAAAATTTAAATTTTGTCAATCCTGTTTATTTTTAGAAATGGAAATGCCAAGATACTTGACATACTTTTTAACAGATATACCATCCAAATTAGACTCTTGGGAGTTATGTAAAAACAGGATCTCGCATTTTGATAAATTAAGCTTAAGACCAGATGCATCAGAAAACTTTTCAACCATCAGCACCGCTTGCTTAATAAAGGATTTGTCTTTAAGAAAAAGGTCTGTATCATCTGCCAACTGAGTTATTTTCATTTCTTTATTAAAAATGGTTATACCTTGAAGGATTGGATTATTACGAATAGAGATTGATAATAACTCAACCATAATTAAACCAAAGTCATCATAAGATGACATATCCCACCAGTTCTACGCAATTCGTGATTTGTGGGCTGTTTTTGGTTAAAAATCCAAAATTTTGGGCAGAATGGAGCTGGACCCCCAAAAGGCACAACTACACCGTAAGACTAAGTTCCATAGCAAATTTGAAGTTTGTAAGTGGTGTAGTTTTTGAGTTATGCTCCGGAAATGAAAATGATTACGGACGGACAGACTATATATACACTATATATATATAGTGTGATGACTATATCCCATGGTATTACTTACCGGTGGGATAATAATAATGTGAGATTTGCTATTACCACTGTATGAAGTGGAACACCTGCGATGGCTGGGGTGCTACTGAGTCCTAGGTAATTGACAGTTCTGTGTGTTCCTCATTCCTTGGCTCGGATGTGAGATACAGCAAGGACATTTCACTCTATTTCACTTGGTCTGTGAGAGCCGAGACTTTTGGAGTTTTTGAAGTTTCTAAGTGGCATAGTTTTTGAGTTCTCTCCCGGAAATGAGACAAAGTCCAATTTTAGGGCGGTTTTTGGTGAAAATTTCAAAAATTATGGGCAGCAAGGAACTAAAACCTGCAAAAGGCACAACTAGACAGTACACCAAACTTATTCCCGCATCGATTATTTTTTTATAGAAAGGGCTCTTTTACCTGCTGTGAAATCCACTGAGTATTCTGCTATTGTCATATCTGACCACGCTCCTGACATCTTAGATTTAGTACTCTCCCCTGGTACTACAAAACAATGGAGGTTTAATACAGGGCTCCTGGCTGGAGATGAGTTCTGTGATTGTATCTCCAAAAAAATCAGTGTTTTCCTTGAGAATAATAAAACTGAGTCCACATCACCCTCTCTGTTATGGGAAACATTAAAGGTAGTAATTAGGGGAGATGTCATCTCATACAGCTCACATCTAGCTAGGAAAAACAAAGAGAAAGAGCAAAAGCTTATTGATGCAATCATCAACGTGGATAGAGAATATTCAAGCTCTCCCAGTCCAGGACTATATGTTAAAAGGGTCAATTTACAATCTGAATATGACCTTCTCTCTACAGATAAAGCAGAGTACCTTTTAAGGCGGACCAAAGGGACATACTATGAATACAGTGACAAAGCCAGCCGTCTCCTCACCCTTCAACTTAAACGCCAATCAGCCTTAAATTTCATATCGCAAATTTATGACACCTCTCACTCTCTAACTACCAGCCCAGCTGAAATAAATTCTACTTTTACTGATTATTTCTCTAATCTTTATCAATCTGAACGTCCTGCAAATAAGAGCACAATGGATAATTTCTTAGATAACATAGATATACCTACCATAGATACTCATATTAAAGATGAGTTGGAAAAACCAATACAGTTGAAAGAGTTAATTTCTTGTCTTAAATCAATGCAAAATAACAAAGCTCCAGGGCCGGATGGATTTCCGATTGATTTTTACAAAAAATTTTCCTCTCAACTTGCTCCTTTGTTATTAGACATGTTTAATGATTCGCTGAAACGAGGCCTTCTGCCTCCAACTTTAAATCAGGCTTCAATCTCACTCATACCTAAAAAAGGGAAAAACTTAGATGAATGTAGCAGCTGGAGACCAATAAGTTTATTAAATTCAGATGTAAAACTTCTAGCCAAAGTACTAGCATGTCGCTTGGATCCTTGTCTACCAGACATAATTTCCAAGGATCAAACAGGTTTTGTTCGCGGCCGTCAACTATCATCTAACATTAGGAGACTTTTAAATATTGTGCTATCGCCTAATACGTCCCTGGCCGCTGAAATGGTTATATCTTCAGACGCGGAGAAGGCCTTCGACCGGGTTGAATGGGATTATTTGTTTTCTGTACTAAGGAAATTTGGCTTTGGGTCTAAATTTATTTCTTGGATACAACTTTTATACTCTGCCCCTTCTGCTTGTGTAACAACCAACTTTAGAAGGTCTGAATATTTCCCCTTATCAAGAGGGACCCGGCAAGGGTGCCCATTGTCTCCTTTGCTTTTCGCCATAGCAATAGAGCCTCTTTCCATTGCTCTCAAATCTTCTTCATGTTTCACTGGTATTTTTAGAGTTGCACAGGAGCATCGAGTCTCTCTCTACGCTGATGACCTGTTGCTGTATGTCACAGACCCGGTTAATTGTGTAGATGACATTTTACAAATTTTGACAACTTTTGGATCATTCTCAGGTTATAAATTAAATATCAGTAAAAGCGAATGTTTTCCAGTAAACATGGCAGCTAAACAGATCCCATCAGATGTACTACCATTTTGTTTGGCTCATAACAGCTTTCGCTATTTAGGTATTAATATTTCTCACTCCCTCCCCTTACTACATAAAAACAATTTCACAAAGTTGGTTACGGAAGTCAGGACTGATTTGACATGCTGGGACTCTCTCCCTCTCTCGTTAATAGGTAGAATTAATTCTATTAAAATGAATATTCTCCCGAGATTTTTGTTTCTTTTCCAGTGTCTTCCAATTGTCTTATCTAAATCATGTATACAAATGTTAAACAAAATGATATCGAGATTTATTTGGGCTGGTAAGAACCCAAGAGCACGTCAAACAACTCTCCAAAGAAGCAAAGCAGATGGGGGCCTTGCATTGCCTAACTTATTATTTTACTATTGGGCTGCCAATCTTCAAAAAATTCATGCCTGGTGTAATTCTCCGAGCTTGGACTGGTGCATAATGGAAGATGCTTCCTGTTATCCCTCATCTTTGGCAGCTCTGGCTTGTGCCCCTCTAGCTTCTCGTCATCCTAGTTATATTAAAAACCCAATTGTTCTTTCCTCTTTAAAAATTTGGAAACAATTCAGGCAACATTTCAAACTCACAACATCCGTCGCTTTAAGCCCTATCTGCAACAATCATCTCTTTCCCTCCTCCAATGAAGACACAGCTTGATGGAGAGAAAGAGGTCTGGTTCATTTTTCAGATTTATATTCAGGGGGCATATTCTCCACATTTAATTATCTCCGTGTTAAATATAACTTACCCCAGTCTCATATGTTTCGATACTTCCAAGCACGGAATTATGCCCGCACACACTTTACACCTTTCCCTCAATCTTCAACAGGATCTCTTATCACTGAGGTACTCTCTCTACCACTGGCTCGTAATAAGATTTCAGTATTATTCGACCTCATATCATCTTCAAATACATCCACCCTTGCAAAGCTCAGGGATAGCTGGGAAAAGGAGCTTGGCTTTGATCTGACGGATGAGTGGTGGAGGAAAGCACTGATCAGGGTCAATTCTACATCTTCTTGTGCTCGTCTTAGTTTAATCCAATTTAAGGTCCTCCACAAAATTCATTTCACAAAACATAAACTTAGTAAGTTATTTTCAGGCACAAATGATATCTGTGATAGGTGTGGCCTTTCTCCAGCAGACCATGTTCATATGTTCTTTTCTTGCCCCAAACTAGTCAACTTCTGGTCATGCTTTTTTAAATCGTTAAACAAAGCCCTCAACATCACATTAGAACCCTGTCCGTTATTATCCATCTTTGGGGTACCTCGTATTTCAGTTAATCTCACTAAGAAGAACTCTGATGTTGTTGCTTTTGCCTCACTCATAGCCCGCAGACGTATTCTATTACATTGGAATAGCTCAAATGCCCCTCCTGCTACGTCTTGGTTGAGTGACCTAATGTCTTTTCTGCCTTTGGAAAAAGTTAAATATTCCTTAAGAGGCTCAGCAGCCAATTTCTATAAAATATGGCAACCTGTCATTACATATGTAAACACCCTCACCTCTCTGGACCCCAATTGAATCAATTAGATGTATCCTATTTACTTTTAGTGAGCACATTAGGCATCCTGTATGTATGTACTTATTTATCAATATTATACCTCCCTCACCTCACCCCCCCCCCCTTTTTTTCTTTTTCCCCTTTTTTTTTCTGGGGAGGGGTTGCTCTTTTTTCTGGTTTGTTGTTCCACAAGTGTTAAAGGGAGAAAAAAAAAAAAGTGGAAAACAGCTATGGAATAACTGGATACTTTGTATTGATGCTGTGAAATGTTGGACTCCAATAAAAAAATTTAAAAAAAAAGGCACAACTAGACCATAAGGGTAAGTTCCATAGCAAATTTGAAGTTTGTAAGTGTTAATAGTTTTTGAGTTCTGCCCCGGAAACGAAAATGATTAAGGACGGACGGACGGACAGGGCGATGACTATATCCCACGGTATTACATACTGTGGGATCCTTGCCTTACTCCTCTTGATATTGGAAAATGGTTAGAAACATTGGGATATAAATTTACACAGCTACTAATATCATTGGAGAACATTGCAATGGTAGATATAAAATTCTCTCCAAACCCGAAGAGCTGAAGAGCACGAAAAAGGAATTGATGCTCAATTTTGTCGAACGCTTTGTAAAAATCAAGGAACATCACAAGAGCATCAGATTCCACAAATTCTGAATAGTCTAACAGGTCTACTATTATTCCCCGCAACAACGTTGTTGCGGGGGATATAAAAATGGGGTCCGTCCGTCCGTTTGTTGTCCGGGCTATAACTTTGAAACTAATGATCCGATTCTGATCATATTTGGCATCGAGGTGTAAAACCACATAAAGGTGTGTCATGAAAAACAATTTTGAAAATAATTTTGTAATTTCTCACGTTTTGGGCCAAAAAGCGACAAATTTCTGGGAAATCCGTAATGTGTCGTGTCCAGGCTATAACTTTGAAACTAATCATTCGATTCTGATCATATTTGGCATCGAGGTGTAAAACCACATAAAGGTGTGTCATGAAAAACAATTTTGAAAATAATTTTGTAATTTCTCATGTTTTGGGGCAAAAAGCGACAAATTTGTGGGAAATCTGTAATGTCCCGTGTCCGGGCTATAACTTTCAAAATAATCACCCGATTGCGATCATATTTGGCATCAAGGTGTAATAACACATAGAAGTGCGTCATGAAAACAATTTGGTATAATTTTCCGAGTTTTCTGATGCATACTCTCCGGCCAATTTTTTTTTGCAAGGAAATTAACAGCTTTGCGATTAGTACAGTCCTTTAGAAATCTATATGCATATAAACATTCTCTATTCAAAAATGCAATGCCAGTTGCGGGGCATATTGCTTGACAATGTCAGCAGCTTGTTAATCTAATATTAGAACTAATATGTCGATTAGCCATGAAACCTGTCTGAGATTTGTGTATGATTTCACCAAGACCTTTTTTAAAACGTTTTGCAAAGACAGAAGAAATCAATTTGAAGTCAACTGTTAAAAGACGGACTGGTCGCCAATTATCAATGAACAAGAGATCTTTAGCTGGTTTCGGTATTAAAGTAATTCAGCCTTGTTTCATTGTGGTTGACATTATCCTTCGCTCTAATCATTCTTTAAACATATTCATTAGGGGAGATTCTATTATATCCCAGAAACACGCATAAAATTCAACAGGAACTCCATCAATACCAGGAGATTTTCCTTTTTTCATAGAGTGAAGCACATCAGATATTTCACTTTTTAATAATTCTGCATCGCAGATCGATTTAAAATTTTGTGAAATAATTGGAGTAAATCTTTTAATATCTTCTGTGAAATTTTCACAATGCTCAAAGTTGAAGTTAGAGCGATACAAATTACCAAAGAAGGAGCTTACATGTTCAGCAATTACTTTAGGATTTGTGCTCTCATAACCATTTATAGATGGGGCTGATAGTGAATTCCTTTTTCGGTTTCTTTTTTCCAAGGCAAAGAAGTAACTTGTATTTTTTTCGCCCTCTTCCAGCCATTTGGCTCTCGATCTTATAAAGGCACCTTTAGCTAAATCAACATATATTTGATCTATTTCAACACTAAGCTTTTTGAGTTGTATTTCTTCCTCTACTGTAAGATTATCCTTTGTGATCAGAGTGTTAAGGTTTTCCATTAAAACCATTTCTCTTGCAAATTTATCTTTTTTCAATTCTTTACTTCGTTTTATTGCCATCTACCTAACTTTAAATTAAAAAAATTCCGAACTTTGAATGTGTCCCATCTCAGGGTTATTGAATATCTCTTTTACTTACAATTTAACAGAGTTTTTAAAACAATTATCCCTCAAAAGATTGTTATTTAATTTCCAGTACCCTTTCATGTTATTACTCCTTTTCTGGGAACCTTCAAGTACAATTGTAATCAGTTTGTGATCTGACAGTGGGGCATAAGAGTGTGAAATATCAGAAACAAAATGTATACAGAAGAAATCATCCAAAGGTCTATTCTGGACTGAGGAGTTCTACTAGCGTTAGTCCAAGTAAAGTTTTGTCCATCTGGGTTCAAAAACCTCCAAGCATCGGAAACCATGAGTTCCTGGCAAATAAATGAGGATGCTTTGAATTTCACATTTTGAAAGTCCCTTGGTGGCAGGCGATCAATTAAATCATCAGGAGCATCGTTAAAGTCACCTCCAATAAGAAGACAAGGATATTTGTGCTGTAGCAGCTTCAAGGTTGAAGAAATTCGAATAAAAGTAGACTTGGCTTGTACAGAATCATTTGGACCATAAACATTACAAACAATAAAAAGGAGATTATTCAGCTTAAAAATTACTATAATCCATCGACCATCTTCTGAAGGCAGAGCCTCCAAAATATCACCTCTGAATTGATTTAGCATAATGGCAACACCAGCTGAATGATGTGAGGCATGGGAAAAATAAATCAGATCACCCCATTGAACCTTCCAAAATTTCTCATCATTAACAGATGAGTGTATCTCTTGTAATAAAATTATGTCTGCATTGCTATGTTTGCAGTAAATAAAAACAGATTTTCTTTTTGTATTATCTTGAATCCCTCTAACATTTAGTGAAACTAATTTTAAGGAACTAAATTGGAAATCTGTCATGTAATACAAAAAGATAGGGAGGATAAAAAAAAGGAAAATCGGAATGCCTGGAAAATAAACAAATTAACGGATTGAAATTCTGTTTGAAAAGGACGAAGATTGAGAAAAGCTCCCATTACAGTGACAGCCTCCAAAGAAAAGTAAATTGCTTAGCTGTATCGAGGCACTTTTAACCGTGATGAAGTCATTTGAAATATCCCACGGCAGAGTGAGGGGGTGGCTATTATGGGATGTCTGCCCCCTGATCCCTTTGTGTGTATGTGAGGGGTGTTTGTAAAAGAGAGGGAGACGACGAAGGCGTATGTCGGAATATTTTGCACGGTTTCCCGGTTTTGATTTGGATTACGAATGAATGGTTTTGAAAACATGGATTGTGAGTCGGCGGTGGGAGTGAAAAAGAAAAGGAAAAAAGGAAGTGCTAACGAAAATGAGGATGAAACATTTGTTGTAGGCATAAAGACAGATATAAGGGGTGATGAAGCAAACTGTTTTAGTAATGCTCATGACATTGGGAAATTTGTGAAAAAGGAAATCGGAGATGTTAAAGCAGTTAGGATAACACGGGGAGGGTTAGTGATTGTGGAGTGTCGCAATGTTAAACAACGAGACAAAGCATTAAAAATTAAACAATACGATCTGTTAGAAGTAACTAGCTTTCCTTTAAAGAAAAAACCGTGTGTTAAAGGAGTGATCAGTGGTGTTCCATTGGACATGGATTTAAATGATTTTTTGAAGGTGGAGGGGCTGTGTGGAGCAAAGAGGCTGAGAAGCTACCGGGAGGGAAAGGTGCAGGAAAGCCTGTCAGTGCTGTTAGAGTTTAACTGTGAGGTACCGGAAAGAATATTTGTTGACTATGTGAGTTACAGGGTGAGAATATACGAAAGGGCTCCACTGCATTGTTTCCGGTGTCAGGAATATGGGCATGTGGCGGTTGTGTGTAAAAAAGAAATGCACAGGTGTAGAAGGTGTGGACAGGAGGGATGCATTGAGGACGATTGTATGGTGGCAAAGGCATGTTTTCACTGTGGGGGAAGTCATGAGATGGGCTCAGTGCAGTGTGAAAGAAGGAAATGGAAAGAGAGGTGGAAAGGACAAGAGTGCAGGGAAAAATATCTTATGCTGAAGCAACTAAAAGGGTTGTGAGTAAAAAAGAAATGGTGGGGAAAGAGCAGGCCAGAGTGCAGACAGTGGAAAAGAAGCAAAAGGTGTAGTTGATGTAAAGAGGGAAGATATTCAGAGAATTTTGGAAAGAGGGTTTGGTAGCAGTCAGACTGTAGAAAAGTAAGGAGAGACAGAAAGCCTGGGAAATAATTGAAGCAGAGAAGGATAAGTGTGAGGATTTATTTTTTTTCATTTATTTATTTTTTTTTATAATTACTACTAAAGTTAAGTACACAGTCATAATATAGCACAAAATTCAGTACTGTTGGTGGCGGCATGCACTAAAGACAAAGTTCCGTCCGCCATTAAACCAAAGAAGAAGAAATATCCCACACATTACATTTAAATGATTACCTTCTTCCCATTAATGACGGCGTGAGGACCTCTGTATCCAACACTTACACCATCCCTCCGAGCTTTTTCAATGAGCGGCCAGACTTTGTTTCGCATTTGTTTTTCAGAGCCCGTTAGATCTTCTTTAATGCGAAGTTTTTTCCTTTCAGCGCTGTGTCGTCACGAGCCGCTCTCCAAATTTTGTTTCTGAACAAGCGCATGGTAAACCGAATGATAATTGCTCTCATAGACTTGGGGGGCAACTCTGCGGACTAAGTCGACCAGGAAATCAAATTTTCCCATATCTTCCGGAGCCATTTTCGTGAGGAGATCGAGGACTACTTTCTTTACATCATCGTTGGGGGTTTCGGTGAGGCCATACAGTCGGAGGTTCCGTCTCCTACTGTATCGCTCAGATTCCTCGTATTTCTCCTGTAACTCCATGGCTCGGCTGGATAGTTTTTTAATGTTCTCCTCGTTTTCATTCACTTTCAGTTCCATCCCTTTCAGTTCATCACAAACATTTGAAATATCTTCCGTGTTTTTGGAAATCTTTTGCTCCAAGGCGGAGAAACGAAGGGGGAGATCAGTTAAAGCTTTTAAAATGCCCGTATTAGAAACAGAATCGTTTTCGCGTGGGTCATTATCGCCACTTCGTATTCTTTTTGGAGATGGGGCTTTAGACAGGGGTCTCCGGTAAAGGTGCAAAAAGTCCATCAAGAGCTTCTGATTCAACATCCAGCGATTGTTCACCTCTACCTTTAGCAGAAACGTCTCTTTTTGGCATTTTGCTGTCACAAATTCGAACAAATGTTCAACGTAAAGTTAGCCTTAATCAAAACACTGTTGCCAAGTTAGCCTACGGAAAGTTAGCTCGGAAACTATCGAAAACTCTGGTGTTCTGAAGTACTATCGTCCTCAAAAAAGGTGCGCAGAAGTTACCTTTCATTGTCCCTTGATACAGACTTGCGACATTAAAACGCTATCTTAATGCATTGCCTTGGTGCTGAAAGGCTGTCTGGAGCTCACGCGAATGCTGCCATGCTCACCGCCATCTTGAGCGGACTTTGCGTTTGTGGTTACATTTCGGGAGAGGAGAACGGTATTACGTATGGAAGCGCATTGCATTCGCAGGATAACGAGATCTAATTACGCGCAGATGGTGAAGTAGGCCGGCTTCTTGGCTTCTTTGAATAAAGAACCCTGATATTTTTGACTGCTTTTTCCCATCCATTACTGTACAGAGAAAACCACGTGCAATTGTCAAACATAGCAGGAAGCCACGCGCAAACACATCGGTAGCCTTTATAAGAAACTACACGAATTGCATATAGCGGCAGCCTGTCATAATGAAACAGAATATGTGGGCAAGCAGTTGATTGGAGACGCTATTCCACTGTTCAGTTTAGATGAATAATTATCTTACCTCCACATGTCCCTCCCACGACAACGACAGGTTATTGTATCTCCGGATAATTAGCCTCTTCCTGATACAAAAAATAATGTTGGCGTAGCAACAGGTGATAGACGGCGCAGTGACGTATTTAACCATCAGATGCCGGCCGCTACTCGGCCTTATCGCGATGCGGCCTTATTTTACTGTGAATTAGAGCTGAAGATCTTTGCCCGAGCCCGACGGGACCCGACAGGACTAGACGGGTTCGGTCGGGTTCGGGCTTAGTTTCTATAATTTTACTCGGGCTCGGCTCGGGTTCGGGCCAAGTGCGCGGTAAATGAAAAGTCAGGTGATTGTTTTCATTGAGGTCAGATGCGAAAATGGATGCTGCGGAGGTGAATAGGAGGCTTGCCTCTGGCGAGTATGTTTTAGTATCAGCAACAAAAGCTAAGTCTGATGTGTGGAAAAGTTTTGAACATGTGCATAATGAAAATAATGAGCCAGTGGGTTACGTGAAATGCAAACGATGCGACTGCTTACTAAAGTACGACAGCAAAACGACAGGGAACTCGTCGCTGATGAGGCATGCAGAACGAAGCTGTATAACACCAAACAAGCAACAAACAATGAAAGCCTTTGTTACAGCAACAAAACCCATACCTGCAAAGGTAAAACAAACGGTGACGGACAAGTGTGTCAGCTTTTGCTGTAAAGACATTAGGCCGTTCAATATTGTAAATGGCGAGGGGTTTGAAGAGCTGGCGCAAGAGCTAATCAATGTCGGGGCTTCGTTTGGGAGGGTTCCCGTAAACGTTGTTGTTCCGCGCCATGTGACAATTTCAAAGAGGTGCACTGAAATTGCAGAGGAAAAAAGGGAATGTCTGGTACAGAAACTGAAGAGTTTGCTGAAGGATGGCACGGTCGCAATGACCACAGACATGTGGACAGACGACTATCGGAAATTTAGTTATTTGACAATCACATGCCATTTCATAACTGAGGACTTGGAGCTGGTGAATAAAACCCTGACAACCACCATGTTCCCTCTGGAAGAGGCAAAGACGGGAGAAAATATTAGACGGGAGATACTGAAACAACTGGTGACAAAATTTGGTCTTGCCGCTTCTTCCCTTAACAAAATTGTATGGGTTACCGATGAGGGATCAAACATTAAACTAGCTCTGCGGCCATACCAGAGATTGGATTGCATTGACCATGTCATTAATACCGTTTTGCGCCATGGACTCGACATTGCCGAGTTATCCAAAGCCGATGGTGCGCCCGACATAGCAGACACCATTTCTGCTGCTAAATCATTAGTGAGGTTCGTTAAACAGTCTGGACTGGCTGCACAACTGTCAGCAACACCGCTGCAAATGGGAGACACTCGATTCAGTACAGTGTACCTCACACTGAGCTCCATACAGGCCATTTATTATGAGCTCCATGAAAAGCTACAGGCACGAGGGGAGAGCGCACGCATTGAAAAAATAGCACCGGACACACTGGCCTTTTTGATAGACTTTCTGAAGCCATTCTATGAAGCACAGCGGGAACTTGAGGGAGACAGTTATCCAACACTTAATCGTGTGTGTCTCTGGTGTGAGAAACTTAAACGCCACTGCCAGACCAATGCCCTGGACTCCCCTCAGCAAGCTGTTGTGCGCAAAAGGCACGAACACTGGCTCGCACGTAAAGTGGTAATACAGGACATCCACAAGGTCGCAACATTCCTCTGGCCAAAATTTAACCAGCTCAGGATGTTGTCACACTCTGACAGGGATGCCATACATGCTCATGTCCGCACTCTTCTGCAATCCATGGCTACAAATGCACCAGATGTGGAGAGTCGAGGGCCAGAACTCCCCGAAGTCGTCCTCACGCCCCCAGCAAAAAGAGCGCATTTTGCGGAGTGGGAAAATGTACAGCAACCTAATTGGGAAGATGACGAGGTCGCTCGCTACATCGAAATGGCTGTCATGGACAATGAAACTGACGTTCTTGGCTGGTGGAAGATCAATAAATCATCCTTCCCGAAACTTTCAAAATTAGCAAGATCAGTACTGTGCATCCCAGCCAGTAGCAGTAGCAGTGAAAGAGTGTTCAGTGCTGCTGGACGCACACTCAGTGAACGCAGGACCGCACTGAAACCATCTACAGTGGATTCAATCATTTTCCTCAACAAAAACATGTAGCTTAACTTTGGTGAGTAAAGTTTTTAATTATAACTAAGTATTAATTGAGTCTGTAATGCATAACATAGACAGACTGTAGACTAATGGTGGCTCATTCTTTTATTACATTTCAGCTGCCGTTCGTCAAGTTGAGGCCGGATTGTGGAGAGTGGTGAATACGTTCCGATGGACGTCTATCTTAATATCGTTATGGAAAAATACCAATCGTAATTCAGTATTTTGTGATTGATTTTTTTAATAGACTTACTAAGGCGCATTTTTATTTTAACACTTTTTATTGTGGCGTTTGCCTAGTTGCAGTATCGTCTGTCCGTTTGTCATTCAATTTTCATCTCGGTTCTATAACTTTTCATAGCCTAATTATTTTCTTATTTCTGAAAACTCATCTTAGTTTATTGTTTATCTTGATTCCAGCTAAGAAATGTTCCCATTGGCTCTGCCTATTCCCAGTGTAGCCCAGTGTACGCTCTGCCGAAACCGATAGAGTGCCGAGGTTATGTACCGCTGCTGATGAATGTTAGACTACGTGTTACTTACATGTTTGTTTCAAATGTACACGTTTGTCATAATAAATTATGTTGAATTGTATCAATGTCTCATTCTTGACAAAAGGCTAAAGGTCTGTATGCATGTGTATATTTGAGTAATGTCGGGTATAAACGGGTTCGGGCTTTAGAAAAACTGACAAGCTCGGGTACGGGTCGGGCTCGGGCAGAATTCTATCGGGCTTGGGCTTTGTCGGGCCTCAATTTCACGGTCCGATTACAGCTCTACTGTGAATGGATGCAGCAGATTTTATTTTATTTTTTTCGTGGGGACGTAGTCAAGGCGGGGGGCATTTGTTGTCAAGGCGGCCGGCCTAATTATGAAGCGCTACGGGAAACCCTACATCTTGTGTAAGGAATCGGCGGGGGAATTGCGCAATCAATCGCTGTACATGTGCAGCCTATGTGCGAGTAGATGAGATGAAATGAAAAACACTGGACTGGTGACACACATCAGCCTACAACCACGACCATTATTTAATAAATTATTATTTTGTTTACAGGTGTTGTCAAGGAAACTCTTAATCATTAGTTAAAATTCATAAACATTAAATTTAAATAACTTGTAATACAGACAAAAAAAGAGTTGTATATTTATGTCTAATGCTGTTTTCATATTTTCAACACGTATTTGTGCCTTGAATTCCTGTAGTGCTCTATATTCTAGATTATGGCCATTTGTAGTTTAATATTTAAATGTTCATCTTGGTTCTTAATAATTACCAGTATTAATTTCTTTCGCAGTAAAAGTAATATGCATGATATAAATCAGTTCTGAATATTCATTCATTCACAGACTGGGGCAGGTGAGTGGCTTTGGTAGAACCAACTAAAACTTTCTGAACTTCTTTCTGTTCAGTTGCCAAGTTCCTGCGTGTTAGCTGTAAGCGGAACCCATTTGTTCAGTGGTTTTTTTTTAGCACTGCAATTGCTTACAAACTACAGCTTTAGTGGTATTAATAATTTTTTTTTTATTTGAAGCAATTGCTGTCTTTTCTCTTAATTTTCTTCTCAGAGTACGCCAGAATGCTTAATTTATGTGTCAAAATCACAAATTTTTGTCTGGGGCAAATTCCCCCGGACCCCCCTACAGAGGTTTAGTTTGTCATCGTTTTCATCCACCTTGAGTTTGCAGGTGTGTTGAGGGGTTAGTATCCTTAATAACCATTCCATGTCCAAAGTACATCTCCTCAACTCAGTTTGTACTGGATACTATTTTGGCACCCTTGGACTGTCAGAGTAATGATACTGTTTTATACTGTTTTAACACAGTACTCGCCCTTCCTTTCCCCTCCAGGCTAAAAACACGGTAAAGGTTCACCTGGGGCTATTCCGCCTACCACAGTATTCTACGGACATTCTGGTGACCTTCAATGATCCAACAAGCATCAGGTAAGACCAGCTGACCATCAGCACTCAGGGCCTGCAGTTTAATCTGAGAAGAACTGACGCAGATTCAGGCCTTCCTTGTGAACCAATACTATGACTCTGGATTGAAATTATCAGCTGCTTGATTGAAATACAAACACAGTCAAATGTTTTTCTGTTGATTTGACTTGATTTGTCCATTATGTATTCTGTGAAATATAAGCAGGTTTAACTTGTGTAAATAACGTCAAATGGCAGTAGTTTAGACGCAAATATTGGGAAGCCAAAAAGGATTGGATGTTTCATGGGATGGTGACCTAAATTTTGGAGTTCTGGATTCCAGCTGTTTTCATTTTCAAACAAGGGAAGTGAAATCAACCTTATTTTTGGCCAAATTGGCAATAATCCTGGAAAAAGCAACTCTCAATTGCACCGCATCTGTGGGAACATAACACGTATGGTGAGAACAGGCCGTTCAGCCCAACTACGCTCGCCAGACTTTTGCCATAGTGTTTGGTGTCAATTTTTAGGCTCATGTGACTGTCCTTGTGGAAAAATGCCATGAATCCACTCTGCAGGTATTACAATTTTATTCATTTAAGATTTAGATGTTTTTTGTAAAACAAAAGATATATTTTTGAATAGTTACTGCTTGACATTTGTGGGTGTACAAAAACCTTAGATCATAATTTTTAAGGTCATTGGTTGAATCTGATAGTGTCATTTGAGGACAGGGGTATTTTGGTTTATTGCTGAACATTCTTTTCTGTTGTCAGCTGTGATATAGTGTTGATGATCCACGCTTGTGACATATCTGATTCTACTGCCTCTGTTTGAGACGTGTGATCAGAACATTTTTTTCCGCATAACCCAGAGGATTTATAATTAGTAAGTCTGTGTGTCAGCTCATGCGTAATTCAGCCAAGGTTCCACTCATATCACACTTTGACAGTATACATACTTAACTCAGCTGTGATACTTGGTTTGCAATAATAGAGGGAAGACCGTAAGATGGTGTATTCTTTTACTCCCTCCCACAGTCGCCAAGTCGTTAGGTTGGGGTTGAAGCCCCATTTTCTGATGGATTAACATTTATATTGATTAGTAAAGCTTACAAAGCTAATTTTAATCATCCTTAAACTGTAAAATATTCCACGTTCTTGGGTTGGGCGAGTGATGGAGGTTTCTCGCTCTCTCTTACAGTCCCCTCAGTAGCAGTGCGGTGCGTGACGGGGCTGTAATCGCGGCCCCCTGGACGGCACAAGACTTCCTCATGCTGCTGCAGTCCCTCCGACTCCTAGACCCTGGCGTGTTCGGCTAGGAGCCGGATCACATTGATCATGCAATAGGGATATAACAGCTGTGACATCACTCTAATGGCAAAGAAGAGAGAGTAGCTCCACCAATCACAGAATGCATTACTGACAGTTAAAAGAACAACACTGGTGGTGATTGGTGGATACTCTCTGGCTGTTCGTCAGCTTTAGTGGTGTATTATTATTTGATGATGCCAGAGACTGTTATTAGAGATGCACCAGTTGCTAGGATTACCTGTATATATATGAATTAGTGGTAGCAGGCCTTACCAAACATTTAATTCATTATGAATGACTGCACAGTGGATAATCCTACTATTAAATGAGGAAAATGTCTCCCCTGCCTTCTGTCCGGAGTCATTTTTTCCCATGATCAATCCCACATTAGCATTAGCATAGGCAGGGACTGATGAAGCCGATTTTTCCATTTCTCCAAATTTAAGCCAATAATCAGCAAATTAAAGGTGTTTTCTGGCATTCTTGGCAAGTCTGTGGAGGTGTGCACAGTTGAGCTTCGCACATCCTTGGGTGGATACTAAAGTGTTATAATACTACATAGTGATGCTCAGCCCATAAAAGATAAAAATCTTTTACTCCACTATTTTATTCTAAATCCTTAAAAAAACAACTTGTCTGCCAGAATGTGAGTGGAGTCATGAGGCTTGTCAGGTATTAATCCAGGTAAGAAATGCCATTGTGACTAAATCCACCTTTAGTGCTGAATCATTGTTGTGTTAGCGTGACTGAGTGCCGTCAAGCCTTCACACATATATCTGCTCGTGTTGTCGCATCGCTAACAATAGATCCCCTGCTGGTAAAGTATTCCCTGTTAAATGTTTAACGGAGCTGCTATTCCTTCTTCCTGTAAGGTGACTCTTCAACTGTTTGTCCACTGTTCCATTTTTCCTGCGGTCCACATCCTGCTCACAGCCCAGTCTGTTGGCGCCCCATACGAATTGACAAGCACACACCGAATTGACCGATATGCTCAGTGCTCACCTCGTGCTGATTGGATGGGCGTTCCGCATTCCTTCCTGCATATCAGTGTCAGGTGACCAGCTGTAGTTTGACTTGATAAGTTACAAATTGACTCAGTCGCAAAAAAGTGTTTTGTTGGGGTAAATGCTGAGGTTAGATTGGTTTAAGCATTTGGAAAAACACTTTCATGCATCAGGCCATTGCAGAAAGGATACTGATGCTGTAAGCACATGCTCATTCGAAGCCTGTCTGACGTCCTCCAGTATTGTATAATTTGGGTGTGTTACATCACGTACTCTGTGGTACCAGTGGGGGTGGTCATATTAAGCCTGAAGATGAGGGTTCGTTCCTTGCGGCTACGGCTTGGCTTAAGTTGGCTAATGCCCTGTACTCTTATCTGTTCAGTTGTACCATTGCGTAATGATAAATGATAGATCTTATTTGAAATATGCTTTTGAGTGACCGGTGTAATTTGAACTGATCGTGGTTTTCGTTGGTTTGGTGAATTGGGTAATTAAATGCCAGCTCACAACAAAAGCCTGCTCCCTCCCGGGCTCTTCTCTTGAAAGAAATGGGGTAAAATAATTTATCCTTTTAAAGGGCATCTAAAGTCGATTCCCATTGTTTTTGTTTATCTGCCTATCAGCAAGCCGCACCTGCACAAACAAACTGAAAAAGAAGGATTATCTACGCATGTACACAAAACATTGGTTGATGAATGAAGTAGGTCAAGTGACAATGCAAGATGTCAACAAAAGCAAGTGATTTGTTTGTAAACACTGGACGTTCAATGTCCCGCCTGAGTCTCGACTTTAGATGCCCTTTAACCCCAGTCTTGCATCTAGGCTAATGCTTATGGAGGACCAGCATACAGGGGGGAAACAGGTGTGGGTCCTGTGTATATCAGTGACTGACAGGACTAGGGATATCCTCACCACAGTATAAATCCATCAGTATCTGGGGTTGAGGTCTGTGCAAAGCACTTGGGGTTATTCTTATCAGTGTTACGTGCTGTACAAATAAAATTGAATTGAACTGAGTCTAATGGAGAAACACAACACCACTGAAAATCAGTCAACTTGCGATTAGTTTATAGACGTTGCGAACATTGTCTAGGACAGCTGGCAGCTGGGAATAGTGTAAATACAGGCTCCATGACCGGCGAATGACAGCGAGACGACTACCGCTTTGTGGATTTCCCGCAGTGATCTTCGCTCTCCCTGGAGAGCAGGGTGTGTTAGGTTTCAAATGTGAGTGAACGCACAGTGCTGTGCACTTCATTGTTTGAGCTGCTGTAAGCCAGTATTTCCTTTACGGCACTGACACAGTGGCTCCTATTCATAAGAGTTCTCTGAGTAAATGCACTGATCTAGGATCAATTAGAACCCTCTCCACTCAGTGGATGTGGGCAGGGGAAACTGGTCTGAGATCAGCGGTCCTGTTTTAGCGGGCTTTATAAATACAGGCCAGTATTTGCAGCTGCTTGTGTAAATACTGGAGCTGATATTTTCTGCTGCGGATCCCCATCACCATGGGCCTGTTTCTTCCTCTTTGGAGTCAGAAATGGTCTCGCCGAATAAGTACTTTATACAACTTGGCAAAAGTTGAAAACATTTTTTGGAATCAATGCATATGTATCAAAAGAATCTGAACCTTTCTATTTCAACAGCGCTTGATCAAGCTCACATTTAATAGGGTCCAGAGTCATTGGTACCCTTGATAAAGATAGAAAAAATAGAAATACACACACACACGCACCCCCCCCCCCCCACCATTTTACTAATGTACTGATGCCTCACATCTGGAAATTATTACACATAATCATTCAATCGAATCAAGTTTTTTTTCATTATACACCCTTCAAAAAAAAAAGATAACAGAAAATGACATGGTTGCTTTTGATCATCGACACCTCTGAGATATGTACTTCATACAATGACCTGACAGAGATTAAAAGTACAAAAGCAGCGACACTGACATGGTGTTATGATTTCACAAACAGCTGGTTGTGTGAGGGAGTCAGTCAGTCCTGTTATCTCAGGGAAATGGACTATATTCCTGGAGAGCCATGACCTGGCATGTTTTAGATCTCTCTCTCTTCCACTCCTGATTCAGATGATTGTAACTTTACAAGGGCTTGATAAAGCGGCAGTCATTCTGATCAGTGTGTTGGTGCAGAGACTTTTAAAACGTGAGGCTATGGCTCCCCAAGTGCATGTTTAAGTTCCAAACCACAGCATCTCAATTGGATTCAAGTCAGGACTTTGACTAGACCACTCCAAAATCTTCATCTTGTTTCTGTTCAGCCATCCAGAGATGGACTTGCGTCTGTCCTGCTGTATAATCCCACTGTGCTCTAGCTTTAGGTCACAAAGTGATGGCTGGACAGTCTGCCTTCTGGATTATAAGTTGCAGGGCAGAATTCATGGTTTTGGAAATAATGGCAAGTTTTATCAATAATGGCAATAATGGCAATGCAGCCCCAGACCATCACATTACCACCACCGTGTTTGACTGTTGGTAGGATGTTCTTATTGTGGAATGCTGTTTTAGCTTTACAACAGTTGAAACAAGACCCACATCTTCCAAAAAAATTCCACTTTTGACTCCTCAATCCAGAGAATATTATCGCAAATGTTTAGGGCTTCATCAAGATGTTTTTCGGCAAATGTGAGACGAGCCTTTTTGTACTTTGTGGTCAGCAGTGTTTTTCCCCATTGCAGCTCTCTCTTTTTGCAGTGTCGTTTTCTGTGTGGAATTGAGCACACTGACATTAACAGAGGCAACTGAGGCCAGCAGTTCTTTAGATATTAGTCAGTTCTGTTGTGACCTCCAGGATGAATTGTCCTGGTGCTTTTGGAGGAATGTTGTATATGTAAAGAAGCGGCAATGACACACAGTCTCTAACTATTCCACACTGTGACCTCTGCAAAAAAAAAAAGAAAAGAAAAAAAAAACTTCCTAATATCTGCGAAATTTACCTTTTGCCTACTTCCATTTATAACCCCTGTTATGGCCCCAATTTGTTATTACATTTACAACATCCACAACAGCAGGGGATGACAGACACAATTTTAAAACTTAAACATATTTAATTAAGCAAAGTCAACTAACAACGAACTACTCTACTCTACAACTAATGACCAAGATTGATAAATAAGAAAACCAGAAATATTTACAGTCCCTTCTGGTTGGGTTCCTTGGTGATGCTGGGGTGAGGAAAATGCTCTAACACAGGCAAAAATCCACTATAAGCTTCACAGGTCTTAAACAGAATGACAGGTCTGGTCACATGTATCCTTCTCCTTGCAATTTCTCCTACTACTTTACTGTCTCAATTCTACTCTTTATATACTCTTTTGCAGACCCCTCCCATCTTTTAGGCATTCTTTAAATTTTTCTCTGGGACTTGTCCCAGACATGCCTAAAACACGCCCAAACCTATCTCCAGTCTGAACTTAACAAAAAAAGGTAAATACCATCCAGTGGCCTATAATCACATTACATTACCCCCTAGTTCTGCAAACAAACCAAGTAATCTTGTGTAGTTCTCTTAATTGATTCCATAATTCAATCACCTCTAGTGCAGATACATGTGATTGGTAACAGAAATGAAACAAGAAATACAAATACCTCCATGCAAATAATCAAATGAATTGGGTTTAAGCATATGAACCCATAACTGCAACCACCTGTGATGAAATGCAACGTATGAGAAAATATGCATTGTCACAACCACGTTTTGTATTTGAAATTTTTCACCTAATGATAAATTAATCTGTCGGCAGGATCTATCCCTTTGCTTAAAGCACAGGTCACGATTCAGCTCATGTTTACACCTGGGTTATGAGTCAAAACGATTTTTTTTTTTTTAATAAGAAATTCCCCAGGAAGTGTGATAGCACAGTGTTGTTCCATGTGTTGTGCTGTTACGAGCCGTTATTTCTCTAACAGAATAGTTACAGTGGCCCTTATTCTTTACAGCTCTGAGTAAGAACACTGATCTCGGATCAGTTTTCACCGTTCCACCCTGAATGGATCTGGGTGGAGGAAACTGGCCCGAGATCAGCGCTGTTGTTTTTTCTGGGTTTTACAACCCCTGGCAAAAATTATGGAATCGCCAGTTTCGGAGGGTGTTCATTCACTTGTTTAATTTTGTTGAAATAAAGCAGATCAGACATGACACAGAACTAAAGTCATTTCAAATGGCAACTTTCTGACTTTAAGAAACACTAAAAGAAATCAAGAAAAAGTGGTAGTCAGTAACAGTAACTTTTTTAGACCAAGCAGAGGGAAAAAACTATGGAATCACTCAATTCTGAGGAAAGAATTATGGAATCTTGAAAATAAAACAACAAAAGAACACTTCAACGTACCACCTCTGGCTTTAATAACAGCTCGCAGTCTCAGAGGCATGGACTTAATTAGTGACAAACAGTACTCTTCTTCAATCTGGCTATAACTTTCTCTGATTGCTTTTGCCAGATCAGCTTTGCAGGTTGGATCGTTTTCTTCAACTTGCGCCACAGATTTTCAGTTGGATTGAGATCCGGACTATTTGCAGGCCATGACATTGACCTTATGTGTCTTTCTTCAAGGAATGTTTTCACAGTTTTTGCTCTATGGCAAGATGCATTATCATCTTGAAAAATAATTTAATCATCCCCAAACGTCCTTTCAATTGATGGGATAAGAAAAGTGTCCAAAATGTCAACGTAAACTTGTGCATTTATCGAAGATCTAATGACAGCCATCTCCCCAGTGCCTTTACCTGACATGCAGCCCCATATCATCAATGACTGTGGAAATTTGCATGTTTTCTTCTTTTCTTCTTTCTCTAATGCAGATTCACGATTCATCACTGAGTAATGATTTTCATTTAGTCATCCACAGTCCACGATTGCTTTTCCCTGGCCCATTGTAACCTTGTTTTATTTCTGTTTAGGTGTTCATGATGGCTTTCGTTTAGCTTTTCTGAATGTACAAAACCCAAAACCAGTGAAGTTGGCACATTGTGTAAATCGTAAATAAAAACAGAATACAATGATTTGCAAATCCTTTTCAACCTATATTCAATTGAATACACTGCAAAGACAAGTTACTTAATGTTCGAACAGGTAAACTTTGTCATTTTTTGCAAATATTAGCTCATTTGGAATTTGATGCCTGCAACATGTTTCAAAAAAGCTGGCACAAGTGGCAAAAAAGACAGAGTTGAGGAATGCTCATCAAACACTTATTTGAACATCCCACAGGTGAACGGGCTAATTGGGAACAGGTGGGTGCTATGATTGGGTGTAAAAGCAGCCTCCCTGAAATGCTCAGTCATTCACGAACAAGGATGGGGCGAGGGTCACCACTTAGTGAACAAATGCGTGAGCTGATGGTCGAACAGTTTAAGAACAACATTCCTCAACGAGCCATTGCAAGAAATTCAGGGATTTCATCATCTACGGTCCGTAATATCGTCAAAAGGTTCGGAGAATCTGGAGAAATCATTGCACGTAAGCGACAAGGCCGAAAACCAACATTGAATGCCCGTGACCTTCGATCCCTCAGGCGGTACTGCATCAAAAACCGACATCAGTGTGTAAAGGACATCAACACATGGGCTCAGGAACACTTCAGACTACTGTCAGTAACTACAGTTCGTAGCTACATCTGCAAGTGCAAGTTAAAACTCTACAATGCAAAGCAAAAGCCATTTATCAACAGCACCCAGAAACGCCACCGGCTTCGCTGGACCCAAGCTCATCTAAGATGGACTGATGCAAAGTTGAAAAGTGTTCTATGGTCTGACGAGTCCACATTTGAAATTGTTTTTGGAAACAGTGGACGTCGTGTCCTCTGGACCAAAGAGGAAAAGAACCATCATGACTGTTATAGGCGCAAAGTTCAAAAGCCGGCATCTGTGATGGTATGGGGGTGTATTAGTGCCCAAGGCATGGGCAACTTACACATATGTGAAGGCACCATTAATGCTAAAGGTACATACAGGTTTTGGAGCAACATATGTTGCCATCCATGCAACGTCTTTTTCATGGACGCCCCTGCTTATTTCAGCAAGACAATGCCAAGCCACATTCTGCACGTGTTACAACAGCATGGCTCCGTAGTAAAAGAGTGCGGGTACTAGACTGGCCTGCCTGTAGTCCACACCTGTCTCCCGTTGAAAATGTATGGCGCATTATGAAGCGTAAAATATGACAACGGAGACCCCGGACAGTTGAACAACTTAAGATGTACATCAAGCAAGAATGGGAAAAAATTCCACCTGAAAAGCTTCAAAAATTGGTCTTCTCAGTTCCCAAACGTTTACTGTGTGTCGTTAAAAGGAAAGGCGATGTAACCCAGTGGTAAAAAGGCCCCTGTGCCAACTTTTTTGCAATGTGTTGCTGCCTTTAAATTCTAAGTTAATGATTATTTGCAAAAAAAGATAAAGTTTCTCAGTTTGAACATTAAACATCTTGTCTTTGCAGTGTATTCAATTGAATATAAGTTTAAAAGGATTTGCAAATCATTGTATTCTGTTTTTATCTACGATTTATTTAAAGTGCCAACTTCACTGGTTTTGGGTTTTGTAAATCCCATTTCCTTTAGGCGGTTTCTTACAGTTCCGTCACGGACGTTGACTCCAGTTTCCTCCCATTTGTCCCTCATTTGTTTTGCTGTGCATTTTCTGTTTTCAAGACATATTGCTTTAAGTTTTCTGTCTTGATGCTTTGATGTCCATCTTAGTCTACCAGTATGCTTGCCTTCAACAACCTTCCCATATTGTTTGTACTTGGTCCAGATTTTAGACACAGCTGACTGTGAACAACCAACATCTTTGGCAACATTGCGTGATGATTTACCTTCTTCAAGAAGTTTGATAATCCTCTCCTTTGTTTCAATTGACATCTCTCGTGTTGGAGCCATGATTCATGTCAGTCCACTTGGTGCAACAGCTCTCCGAGGTGTGATCACTCTTGTTTAACTGCAGACTAATGAGCAGATCTAATCTGATGCAGGTGTTAGATTTGCGAATGGAAATTCACAGGGTGATTCCACTATTTTTTCCTCAGAATTGAATGATTCCATAATTTTTTTTCCCTCTGCTTGCTCTAAAAAAAGTAACTGTTACTACCACATTTTTTTTCTTGACTTCTTTTAGTGTGTCTTAAAGCCAGAAAGTTGCCATTTGAAATGACTTTAGTTTTGTGTCATGTCTGTGATCTGCTTTTTACAAAATTAAACAACTGAATGAACATCCTCCGAGACTGGTGATTCCATAATTTCTTGCCAGGGGATGTATAAATAATGGCTGGTATCTGCAGTTGTTTTTTCATTTCCTCGAGGGCCAGATAAGGTTTGAATTTGGTTATGTTTGTTCAGAACTACATTATGACAAAATATATCATAAGGAACACTTGGATTCAAAAGCAATTAATGATTTTATTCATAATTGGTTATTTTACAGATCATGAACAACCAATGTACACACTGGTGCATATTCAGTTGAAACAATTTAAAAACCATTTTTGTTGAAATTCAAAAGTAAAAAATAAATGCAGATTTACACACAGGTGCATGTTGAAATGTAGCAATAATTTTATGTAATCCCCATGCATTGGCTTACTGTGTATATGTTTGTGTGCATGCGTATGTACGTGCATGTGCATCCATGCACGTGTATATGTGTGTGTGTGTGTGTGTGTGTCTGCATGCGTGCGTGCGTGTGGATGTAAGTGTGTGTTTAGACACGGGGGCAAGGTAAGGCAGTGGGTGAACAATGACAAAATATATCATACAATTACGCTTTTGCAGAAAGGTGCCACAACCATAATTTGGATAAATTAGTGGCTCATTTAGTTCTGGGCAATTTTATGAAAATAATAATTCTGTTTGTGATGTAAATTTGTAACCTAGGCATTATCAGAATGATTATACACATTATACACTGTATTATACACTGTGTGGACACTCCACTGAAACCTCACTGACATGCATAGAAAATGGACATTTTTGAATTCTAAATATCCAACATTTAAATGGAATTTACTGTGACATAACAAAACATGAGTTGCAAGAATGGACCATTTAGCCCAACTGAGCTCGCAATCCCCTATTGCAAAAGTGTAGCAAGCACTTAGGGTCTAGTTCTTATTTATCCTATCGAGAACTGTATCAAGTCTGGCCGGTAGTTTCTGCTTGTACAACATGTCCGAGCCTGCTATTCCACATCATGACCACTCGCGTGAAAAAATATTTTCTTTGTGTCACGGCAGAGGACATTGCAATGAACCTCGTCAGTCCATTCTTCCTCCCATCTGTCAAGATAAGTAGGGACAAGTTCTCACAGAAACTACTTGACCAACATGAATTAAATTTTCTGTGTGTGTGTGTGTGTGTGTGCTTCTTGTCATGGCCTTGATTGGGTTTGAAAATGGAATCCATTGGTGTTGTGGATATTGATGACAATGTTGTCTTGTTTATATATTTCTGTAAATAGTTTTTAAGAGCCAATTTTTGAGAGGTTCAGGCAGTCAGAATTGTTGACCCCCCCCCCCCTGGGTTTGGCTGATATTTTACTCTCTAAACTTCAAAGGTATCCCAGTTGCCTTTTTGCAGGAATCTTTCAGTTGGAAGGACCTTAATTCAAATCTACTATTACTTTTCTGTGACAACCTTGAAGTTTGGAGAAAAAAGGGCCAAAAAAGGGTCTCAGACCTAAAAAGGGGACATTTTAGGACCCTATTTCTCAAAGCTCCAAAGGGCTAGCCAAATGCTGCTTATTACACATGAAAGTCAAAGACCTATTAATTGAAAATAAACAACAAAACAGCTGGGATCTTATCTCATTTGCTTATAATAAACAAAACCAAAATTCTAAAAATAGCATCTCGGTGGCAGCACCAATCCTTAAAAAACATGAACATTGTACTCTGTTGTGACAAGATGCATATATGCATACATAAAGTCAGGAATATGTTCTTGATACAGTTGCACTCGCTGCCTTTTCATGGCCAGGCATATAAAGCACAGATACGAGATCAGAATAACAGTGAGCTTCTATCATGACAGTGACAAATGAGTGAAAAGAAAATGTTCTGCCTCATTTCAGAAGTCCTCTTGTTCATCACTGCACGAGAGCGAGCAGGAATGTCTGCTCCTCCTGGCGAACTTCATACACTTCCTTGTGCTTCAGATCTGGAGCTGCCCCAACAACAGGGGCAGTGGCAAATGAGACAAGATCCCAGCTGATTTCTACTTTTATTGTAATATATAGGTCTATGGTTTTCATGTGTAATAAGCAGCATTTGGCTACTTCTTTGAAGCTTTGAGAAATAGGGTCCTAAAATGACTCCTTTTTAGACCTGATACCCTTTTATGGCCCTTTTTTCTCCAAACTCCAAGGCTGTCCCACAAAATTAATAGTGGATTTGAATTAAGGTCCTTCCAACTAAAAGATTCCTGCAAAAGGCAACTGTGATAGCTTTGAACTTTGTAGAAAATCCATGACAAACTTCAGGAAAACAAATGGTTTGGAGCATTTTGAGTGCCCCCTATTGGCAAGCTTCAAGGGTGCCCCATGAAATCATGGGCGAAATTCAGTACAGAAAAAAATTCAACTTATTAATAGGCCAGTGCTTCGCGTTGATTGATCAGGTCCGTGTTCCAGTGAAATATCGCCTTTCACTCTCTGAATTGTATGGGTTGATAAAAAAGTGGCACTTGGCAGTTAAATAGGCAGCGTGCTGCTCAAGCTGTTTGCGTGAGAGGCGACAGGTATGCAAGTTTGACTAACGTTGATTTAAATACAGCAAATAAGCGTCCAGATAAATGATTGTCTTCTTCCGTAATCGGGGAGAACAAGCAGCAGCTGTTAACTGTGGAGTGCTCTCGGAGCGAACCTTCGGTTACTCATGAAAATGACTGAGAATAGGTCAGGACTAACGACCTTTTTAGACGGATGTTTTGTCACAATTCTCAGTTCAAGTTCCGCCACTGAGCTGAATTAAGCCCATGATTTCATCGCTGCTTCATCGCATATGGAGAGACCGTGTCTTAAGTTGCCAAGTACGATAATTGGAAAACGCGTCAGTAAAGGAAAATGATTGCGAACTACCCAGGACTAATTGTCATAAAGGGACGTATCTGCGCCCCGCCATTCCCGGGTCTAGAGCCGCTACTGCAGTGTGAGTATCAGAAGTGCAGCGTGTTGTGTTTGACGGCAAAATAGCTGAAAGAGAAAATGCCAGACTGTTCAGTGGAATGAGCCAGTTTCTCGCTAGTTTTGACAGACAGGGAGAAACAGCGGTCAGGAGGAGGGTTTACTGTCTGTAAACTCCAAATAGAGTGACCAGGGCATGTTAATATGATGGCAACAATTTACCCTCTTAATATTTAACATTTAACTTAACATAACATGAATGGTGAGAACAGGCCTTTCAGCCAAACTACGCTCGCCAGTTTCTTTATACTATAATGAATATATCCCTTCAGATACTCAATGACTCAATGGTATCTAGCTTTAAGTCAAGCCTGCTCTTGAAAACCCCCAAGGTCTCTGCCTCAACAATATGGTCAGGCAAGCTATTCCACATTGAATTCCACATCTTTGGGTGAAGAAATATTTCCGAATTTCCTAAATTCACCTTTGGTCAACTTCCATTTGTGACCCTGAGTTCTACTCACAACACATGGTCAAAGGAATCCTACATAATTCACTTTGTTAATCCCTTTAACATATTTAAAGTCCTCAGTCAAATCACCCCTTAGTCTCCTTTTCCAAAGACTAAAGAGATTATGGATCTTCAGCCTCATCTCATAGCTTTCATCTTTTATACCTGGAATTAGCTTAGTGGCTCTTCTCTGAACTTTCTCTACAGCCTCTATATCTTTCTTAAAGTATGGTCCCCAGAACTGTACACAATACTCCAGATGTGGTCTGACAAATGTGTTGTACAAAAGAAGCACCTCCTTAGATCTGTACTCAATACTTTTGGCAATGTATCCCAGCATCCGATTGGCGTTTTTAACTGCTATGGCAGAATGGCTAGAGCCTGTGAGGGTTTGGTCAACAATCACTCCCAGATCTTTCTCGTGTGGAGCACATTCCAGTTTTAAACCTCCCATGAAGCAATCCCATTAAATTTTTTATTACCTACATGTACAACTTTACATTTCGCTACATTACATTTCATTTGCCACATATCTACCCAATTCTGCATTCTATCCAAATCATCCTGAATCACTTTAGTGGACTATTTGCCAAACCCCCCAATTTAGTATCATCTGCAAATTTAACTAATCTGCTCTCAATATTCCTATCAAGTATCAAATGCTTTCTGAAAATCCAAGTATATGATGTCATAAGCCCTGGTCTGGTCATAAGTCTTGGTGGCCTCTTCAAAAAATTCCAGAGGGTTTGTCAGGCATGACCTTCCCTTACGGAAACCATGTTGGCTATCCCTCAAGATACTGTTACGTTCAAGAAATAAGTCTAGCTCATCTTTTATGATAGATTCCAATATTTTGCACGCAATGCAAGTTAAACTGACTGGCCTGTAATTCCCTGGGTCAGTGCGGTCCCCTTTTGTAAATTTTGGTATTGCCTCCAATCATTTGGTATTTCTCCAGTTTCTAATGACCGTCTGAACATGGCGAATAGCGGCTTAAAGATGATCTCACCAACTTCCCTTAGCACTCTAGGATATAAACCATCAGGACCCGCCTGTTATGATTCTGATCTGTCCCGCCATGTTCATGTTCTGCTTTGCCATATTTTTATATTCTGCCTTATTCACATTTGAATCCTTGCATTGACTATTCTTTGATATGCGTATTGTGATCTGGTTACCTAGATTTGTTCATGTATTGCTTTAGTTTAGTCTTTCCATGTTTTTCATTAAACCATAGTTTCATTCCGGTCCATGTTTTGCTTTCTCCCATGCTTTGCACTTTGTCTCCCCCTGTCTGGTCTCTTGTCTTGTCATTGCTCTCAGCCCCTGCACTACTCTTTCGGGTGATTTAATGGTTTCTGGATTTCAACCTTCCTTCCAATCTTGTTTACTTCACCTTACTTTTCTATTTTACTAACCAATACTAACAGTTTATTGTTTTATCTAAAATTACTAATCCAACTAACATTGTATTTAATACTAACTTACTAACAAGCACTAGGGATTATATTGCTGCACTTACTCATTAATTAACAAGCTCTCAACACTCACCCTGTTCTAGTCTCTGCCTCTTGTCTTTCCCTAATCTTCTCTGCTGCATTTCTGTGGGTTACCCCCTCACTCAATAAAATCTCCTCACCTACAATACTGCGTTCTCGCGACTGGTTCCTGAACAATACCTCACACCGCCGCCTTATCTGCCTTTAGTTTATGCAACTTGTCTAATACTTTGTTATTCCTCACCTCAATTTCCACGAAATAATCTTGAGCATTTAACATGCCCTCTGGCCTAATAAAGACTCCCTCTGAGGTAAAATTCTCAACAAAGTAACTGTTTAAGGCATTCGCAATATCCTTGTTATCATATAGCCGTGATCCGTTTTTATTCTTTATGCACTTAACCCGGTCTTTGACTTTCCTTTTTCTGCTGCAGTACTGAAAGAAGTGCTTAGGGGTTAGTTTTTGCCCCCTCTGCAATTTGTCTTTCATACAGTCTTCTAGCATTCCTCAGCTCTTTTTTGACCACTGCCCGCATTTTACAGTATCCAGTCTTAATGTTCTCATTGTTATCCTTTATGTACATAAACATATCTTATGAAGATTCCTCTTTTCCCCCAAAATCCTATGAATACTTTTGGTAATTTACTGAGGATTCTACTTATTCAGCTCACTTTTGTACACCTTTAGAATGAATTTGCATTGTGAATCAAGTAAAACCCCCTTAAATCTTTCCCACATCTCATTTACAGACTCACAGTCCAAGAGTGCCTCCCATTTGATTTCACGTAGATATGAGCGCATCCTGTCAAAGTTTGCTCACCTAAAATTGAAAAATTTTTTTTTTTGAATACAACTTTTTAACTTCCCATGAAACATCAAAATTAACAGCAGAGTGATCACTTGTCCAAAGTGGCTCCAGTACCTCAACATTGCTAATTAGTCCCCTAACGGAAATGGAGGGGACTATAGGATTGCATTCCGTCCGTACGTCAGTCCGTCCATCCGCATTCGTGTCCGCTCCATAACTTCAATACCATATGACCTAGGAACATCAAAGTTGATGTGTGGATGCATCTTGGGGAGAGATTGTGTCATGTACCCTACTCAGGTCACTTTGACCTACTTTTTAGGAAATATAATATGCATACACCAGTAGGGGACTAGTATTGCGCACAATGCGCAGCAATACAACATTCGCCGATAGGCGGTGCACTTGTTCTATCTGGGTCATTACAGAGCACTAAGTCTAAATTGCCTTCTCTCTTGTAGGTTTATTAACATACTCCACCAAAAGATTATCATTCATAACATCTAGAAATTCTTCCTCCCCCCTACCCTGTCCTTTCACCATTTCCCAATCGATACCAGGATAATTCAAGTCTCCCATAATAATAGTCCCTCCACCTCTACAAGCTAGCGTAATCCTAAAAAGCATTTCATTGACTGTACTGTCCAAAGCTGGTGGTCGATAGCATACTCCTATGTTTAAACCTGTCTCGTGTTTGCCAATGAGCCTGACCCAGATATCATCACATGGCAAGGAATGTTCAATTTTGGGAATTTCCTGTACATTTATGTTTTCATCCACATTGATTGCTATGCCCACTCCTCGCCCATTACATCTGTCCTTCCTAAAGAGCTTATAACCTTCTATATTATATTCATCTCCATCCTCTTCATTAAGCCATGTCTCTGTAATCCCAATTATGTCATAGCCCTCACTAATCATAACGGCCTCAAGCTCTGGAAATTTATTTTTTATGCTTCTTGCATTTAAATAAACACATTTCAGGTTATTACTAATGCTCGTCCCCCGTGATTTCCCATGCGGCCGCTGCTTCAAGCCCCCACTATATTTTGTTGCTTTAAAAATACATCATCAATAGTGCATATAACAGTCTGCATTTCCCTATGTGTAACACTCACTAACCTCCCTGCCCCCCAAGTCCCTTGTTTAAATAATCCTGTGCTACCCTCAACATACGCTGACCCAGTGCAAAGGTACCCCTCCGGTTCAGGTGCAGCCCGTCAGGCTTGAACAGGTCACCCCTGTCTCAGAAAAAGTTCCAATGCCCCATAAACCTATACTCCTCTTTCCTACACCAGGTTCGTAGCCACGTGTTAAACCTCCAGATAAAATTCTGCTTTCCTCTGCTTGCACGTGGTACCGGTAGAATCCCGGAGAACACTACCGTTGAGGATATACTCCTAAGCTTCTCAGCTAATTCCACAAATTTGCCTTGCAGAACCTCAAACCTACCCTTTCCGATGTCATTTGTCCCTACGTGGAGCATGACTACTGGATCCCTCCCCGCTCTGGCCAGGAGCTTGTCCGCACGCTCCAGGAGGTCTCCTACCTGGGCACCAGGCAGGCAACACACCGTACGAGACTCCTTGTCGCGCGAACAGACTAAGCTATCTATTCCTCTAAGTATTGAGTCCCCCACTATCACTAACTGTCTTTTCTGAGGGGTAGAGGCCAACAGGGTGCCCTGCTGCTCATCAGTCCCCTCACTCTCAGGGTCAGGGGCCAATTCGAGTTCCTGCAAGGGCCGGAATCGGTTGGACACCTCAACCACTGGTGGAGCTATTGCTGTACAGCATGCGCGGACTTTCCTGCGCTGTCGACCTACAGTCACCCAACTTTCTCTCCCTGCTTGCTCTGGGATCCCAGTACCACCCCACCCCGCTTTAGCTTATACACCATTTCTCTAAACGACATACTACTTAGTTCCTCTGGGAACTCTACTGATTGCGAACTATGTCGTGCCGCCAACTGGCCCTGAAGATCAAGGATCTTGCTCTCCAGATGCTCAATTAGCTGGCACCGGTGGCAGACAAACCCACCCTGGAAATCGCTTTCCAAAAAAGCGATCATCCTGCAACCGTCACATAGTTTTGGCCACATTTTGAACCCCCTACCTAATGACCTCGCTCACCCTAGATAAAAGAAAATTACTAATGCCGAGACAGAAGCTGAGGAACCACAATTTATTAATATATTATTCTAAGAAGCCCTAAGCAGCAGTCACAATAGAAACCGTGAGGAAACTATGTAAATGGATTATAAGACTCTTAACAGGGGCTTAGTTTCAGTTAAAAAAATGAAATACCAAATTGAGCCAAACTCTATATGTACCAAGTAGACATGGTCAACAACATCCCCCGCCAAATGCCTGAATCGTGCGCACCTCATTTTCGAACTCCATCAAGGCTTTGATGGTGTGAAGCTACACACCAAGTTTGGTTGTCCCATCTCTAATAGTTCCTGAGAAAAGCTGTCCCCATTTCGGACGGACGCATGGACGCACGGAGCTCAAACCTATATCTCCCTCACACTTCGTGGCAGGGGATAATAAGCACTCTTAATAAGCCGGCTTGAGTTTATCTAGTCACAGTGCTATTAATATAGTAAACTAAAAATATCACAGGGCTTATTTGAGAATCCAAATAAAACAGACTCCAACAGGCTCAAACGCCCAGGAGAAACTGGAGGAGGGGAGGAGGCGGAGCACTCCGTTAAAACTTACCATTTAAATTCCAACCTAACCGAACGGGCGAGTCAAGTGACTGCCACCCTACTATCTTAATACTAAATCTCAGATCCCTAGCCAAAAATGCAAACAGTGCTTATCTAGCAAGCTAGCCGCAAATACAACCAAGGGTTACCGAGAAACGAGTAAATCCCCGGTTCCCTTTAATTAAAACGGACCGAACAAGTAAGTTGTTTACTATGTGAGTGAACTAAATGTGGTACTTCCCCCAACAAGCTGTCGCTAAGCACTCAAACAAGCAGTTAAACTTTAATCAGCTGATCAAGGCACAGCAACCGGAGGAAAATACAAAGATAGGGTATTTACAATGTGTTAATCAGAAGAGCCCTTCGGTAATAATAAAATGCGAAAAAGACAAAAACCCCAGTTTGCGTTAATATTCAAGCTTGGCAATGCATTTATGCGGTAATGCAGTCAGAATAGAGAACGAAGGGGACTAAAAAACCCCGGTGAACATCAATATTTATTGGCTAGAAGACTGTATGAAAGGCAAGCCACCAAATATGAAACCAAGCTGGGTTATAGTTAGATATCCAGGTAATTCGATAATATTCTTGGCATTGAGAGCTTGCTAGGGTTCGTTTGCTAAATCAGCTACAGAAAAACCAGGCGACAGTACCACAGTCCTTGAAAACAACTGTTTTACTTTGTATATCGCACAATTCACTTGGACAATTATTTACCATTTAATTTATTCTAAATTTATTATTTATTATAAATTTAGAGTTTAAATTTATTTCACTTTACCTTACTTTGCTTTGCTCCCGGGAGACTGAAACCCCCCAAAAAAACCCTGTCGCCTTTGTTTGACCAGATTAGCGACTTAATTTGGCTCTTTGCTCAGCCAATTGTTACAGGGAGAAAAAGAGGAAAAAGAAGGAGGAAGATTCTCCCTGCCCTAATGCGACAAAGGTTATACCTCGGGAGCAAACGGTCTAATCTCTTTTACTGTTTGAGCCTTAAAACAAGAATTATTTTCAGAAAACCCTGTTTACACAAGAGTAAATCCTCAGCTTCTATCCCACACGTCTTCCTCTGTCTCAGCTCAAGCAGAATGAGCTGCCGACTGTTGAATTGAGGCCAAACTGTCTGCCTTGTGACTTCTCAACCAAAATCGTCATCACTGTTTACATTCTGACTTCACCACCAACATCGTCATCACTGTTTACATTCTGACTTCACCACCAACATCGTCATCACTGTTTACATTCTGCCTTCTGACTTCACAACCAATATCGTCATCACTGTTTACATCCTGCCTTCGGACTTCACCACCAACATCGTCATCACTGTTTACATTTTCTGTTTCAACGATTGAAATCACTTATCACGTACCATATTTGAGACCTTGCGTAATTGAAGCACTGATTACTAAAACCCCACAAGTCAAGTCAAGTCAAGTCTGACTTATGAGGTTTTGGTAATAGGTGCTTCAATTGGTGGACTGTCATGACAGCTGAATGGTTTGTATCATAATTTTGTGTATAAATATGTGTAACTCAAGAATAAGTAGCACTAAAATATCTAACATTACTTGAAAATAGTTTCGTCATTATAAAGCTAATTTTTTAGTATATAGAAAAAATTCAACCTTTTTATTTCAATGACACAGTGTTTCATTTGTTGCAAATGAGAAAATGTTTTAATTGAAAAGTGGAAAGATTGAAAGGGCTGTAGGCTGTCCTTAAATATTTTATTAATCACTTATCAATCAAAATGTTCTTGTCATTAGCCAATCAACTTTTCTGTATATCTTATGAATTGATATTGCCTCTATAAAGAGATAGAGTAAATTATTAACCATACATAATTCATCTTATTTCTTAATCAAGCCCATGGGATTTGGGTGTAGTACCATAGCATTCCCCCCCCCCCCCCCCCCAGGACTTAAAGGGTTAAAGCACTTCGGCTGCTCCTTCGCACCATCAGCCATCACACTGCAGTATCTACCTTCTACCGCTACTGACTGGGACTCTTAACCACACGCCATCCACAGTTCAACTGCTCAACATGTTTAGTACACACGTGTATTATATGTTACAACAACTACATGGCTCATGCGCTGAACACACAGACCAGTCGCACAGATTGTAGTGCTGCGCACTTTGCACGATGCACATGCATATAGTGTTGAAGATTATGTTTCAGCATTATGCATTAATACTGATTATATATATATTTTGTCATTATTCATTCATTGCTCATACTAATAATCAATAACTATATTATGAAGGCAGCAGAAAGACACACACACATATAACACACACATATAGACATACAAGTAGTTCACATACTGCAGTGCAAACACACAGAGAAACACACATATACAAGCAATTCAGTTCACACATACATGAACAGCTCACACACACATAAGCAGCGCGCTTCTGTAGTTTTCTGTAGTTCTGTAGTAAGCCGGCTTCTGTTTAGTTGATTCAAAAAAACATGATCAGAGGATGTATTTGATTTCTGTAGCTTTGATCAATATTTGTTCAGCAAAATCATTATTTGCTACTGAAAACATACTCAATTGAATTATTTGTAATAATTTGGTATGCATCGAATTCATCCACTGGTATCTTTTCTTTTTCTTTTTATCATTTTTCATCTGGCTGTATTCTTTGTTTCTGTATCTTTGCTGGGTGTGGCTGTCCACTGTAATGGGCATGCGTCTTTGCTCAGCATTCCTAAAGGGTCACCTAACTGGGATCTCAGGTTACCTGTCCAATGGTAGTGCGAGAATCAGAGGTATAAAAAGGGCCTGTAAACGCCAGTTCTGCAGTTCGTCAGGGAGGTGATTGGGAGTTCTTCTTGGGGGCAGTTCCTCTTGCGCAAGAGGAACTCGGCTTTGCATTTTTCAGCATGACACAATAAAGCCTAATTTTCTTTTTCAGCATCTGTCTCTCTCCAATTGCTTGAGGATGGGGGAATCTCAATATGTTGAAGAAAATCAACAACAATAGCACAAATAGTTGTATTTTTTTCTTCATTGTATCTGATATTTATCATTCCTTTTTTTCCACTACTTTCTTCAATATGTAGGTATAATGTAAATTCTCTGCTGACTTGCTACACTCTCGTGCCAACTTAATCAAATCAAATCCATTTCACCAGGATTTAGTTGCAATTTGTATCCCCTTCACCCCCTCCATTGCTGAAGCTCCATTGAAACCATAAACATAAGGAAAGGGCCACAATTTCCAAATTGTGCAGCAGAATTGCATGAAAATACCCTCAAATGAACACCGAAAGTCTTAACAATCAGTCCATACTGACCATTTAATTCCAAATTCAATAAAAATGTCAGATATTTAGAATTTTTCAATGTCCATTTTCTATGCATGTCAATGAAATTGCAGCAAAGCGTTGCACGCTTTTGGCCACATAGTAGGTGAAAGTCAAAACGAGTAAAACGTACAGCAATAATGGATTGTACAAAAATAAAATTCAAATGACAGCAAATGTGCAGCATTGCAGTCAGTTGAGAGGTCATGTGTCAGCATTTGTAAACCATTCCTTTCTCTCCAGTCTGTTCTGACATGGTGTTGGCCTGCAGGCCCTTCCCCCTGTTGCATTCTTCGCCTCCACCTGAACGGGCAACAGGTACGGCTCATTAAGGTGGAGGTGAAGTGCTGTTATTTAAGGGCTGGCTGCACCTCATTTTGGTGCAGCAGTATTCTGTTTCTGGAGCCCTTTTTATGGGTGCTGCTGCTCCCCTCTGGGGTTTTATGTTCTTTAAATTAAAGATTTTTATATTTTTCCTCAGCCTGTGCGTTTGGGTCCCTGGTCCTACTTTTGGGTACATGGTCCCAGTCCCCGCCGGTTTCTTGTCTTCAGCTGGCGGGGGCAAATCCATGATATGTTCTTCAAAAAATGAGCTGGTTAATACTACATGGCATTGACTTTATTTCAATATTAACAAACACGGTATGCTTCGTGTAACATCTGCGAAATCACAAAGGACAATGAATTGCATTTTGCAATGAATAACGGATAATGTCTTAATTATCAGAACAAGAGCCAACAAAATACAGCTTTGCATAACTAAGAGAAAAAATTTTAAAATGGCAAAATAAAAATCAGCTAAGCTTTTTTTTTTTTTTTAAACTGCAGCAGGTGTACCTCACTACTCTAGAAGTCGTAAAATATTTAACAAGAGGTCGTATTGTCCGGTGTGTCATTTATGGAATAAATACATTCTCAAGATTGATAAGAGTTTAAAAATGAAAGTGAAATAAAAAGTTAAAATGGCCATTAGGCAACAACTTCATTTTAGATTTGTTCAATTTTAAATATATTACCATTATACATTTGTGGAAATGATTGACATTAAATTGAACAATGATCACGTATTTATTTTGAGCAAAAGATTAAAATATAATTGCAAATAAAAGTTTCAGGAATGATATTGATATTGCATGCAAAAAATCCATAACATGTCAGAATGTGTTATGTTTGTGGGTATACATCTTTATTTGTAATTGTTGATTTAGAATATGAATGCTTGCTAATCGCTAATTCATGTTGTAGCCAGCATCCACCGAGTTCTCTGTATAGCAGTAATGCTGCACACATTTGGCTAATGTTATTGTTATGCGTGACGAGCATGCCTGCGTTTTTCACGTGTTATATTCTAATTTCTTTGAAGTTTGTGTCGTGACATGACCTGGTTTATGATTGTGAAGGCAAACATACCACAACAGCTACCCGGTTGTAGCTGCGCATGTCAACTTTCAAAGCTGAAATGATCGATCTGGCAAGCCATGCAATGAGTCGCTACTTGTATAATATAGGCTACTGGAGAGATGCCAAGTCTCACGCATTCGGTGTAGGTCTCACGCATTTTTAGGCTTCTTCACCGTAGTCTGCAAATTATTCATTGAATGCTAAATGAGATTCTCACGCGGAATTAAAAATCCTTGTGCATTGAAGTTTCCGTTTCACTTGAGTAAAGGTGCACCTCATCACAAGTAACATGGAAAGCGATTATGACTCCAGATTTCCTGTGCTTCTCTTTACTCAGGGATTGGAAATAATGCATGATCGTTTAAATTGTTTTAATGAAATGAGACCATCTGAAACGTTTTTATGCAATTCCATTGCTTTCAATCCCCCAGTAAAGACAAGCCTGAGAATTCCCATGTCAGAATCGATTTCCGTGTCATAAGTGGGGAAATCCACCGTAATGCACGTAAAACTGATTAACTTGATGTACAATGACTTAATTTCCGCGAGTGAATTTCTTCAGTGCGCGTTGACTGAATAATTGTTGACGACAGCGCAGGAACGTGAATGCAGCTAAGAGGAGAGACTCACGCCTAAGAGAGCCTACGCCTTGGCATCTCTGCTACTGTTCAGTATACAAAACCGATACAGATTACATGACGGAATGTAAACGCCTCGAAATAAGTGCAAGAAGTGTATGTCAGCCATACGCGTTGCGTACGTGGACACGTTACGCAAATTTGCATGAGGTGGCATCCCAATTCTTAGGTGAAATTCCCTTCCCCTCAAAACTACCCCTTTGTTGTAGAGGGAAATCTTCGTATTTAGTGCACTTAAAACCATGGGTTAAGATTATGGCAAGAGAATTGGGATTGGGCCTAAATCTGTTCATGCCCGGCTATCCTCCACCCTCGTTCTGAACTTGCGTAGATTCAGCCAAGGAGTGTATAAGAAGCAGTGGCTGACAGGCGCGTACTTTGAAGGAGAGCCGCGAACTGTTTACACTCTCCTGAGTTGGCAGCAGGAGGTCGCATTCCAGCAAGCCTTGTACATAGTTCACCAATTGGGAATTCCAGACTGAGGTGGGATTGGAGATGCCAAATTATGAAAACAACAACAAAAAAAAGAGCACTTGCCCCAAACATCTGAACACCCTTTTACCTATTTTCTGTGTCACCACCCCAAATCCAAAAATAGGACCAAGGGTCCTATTACTGGCAAGCAGTCTCACAGCGATGATACAAGCTATGAAAATTTCATGAAAAGTGTGACATTTGAATCAATGAAAATCAATGTCAAGGTCACTAAATAAAAGTTCACATATACTTATAAGACCTTCTGTTATACAACCCTAAGCTCTGAAACAGTTTTGGTGATACAAGTCATTAAAATATGTCAATATGTATTGAATATGTCAATTATGAACTTTAAAGGTCACAGAATGTCAAGCTGTGGTCAGCAAATGGACTTCATATATGACTTTCTAAATGTCTCTGTACAAACCTTGGGACAATCTGTGACCATTTTGGTGGTACAAGTCATTGTAATTTCACTGTGGAGTTTGACCCTCAAAGGTCACTGACTGTCAAGTTGAATGTCACAAAATGAAAGTTCATATGCGACTTCCTAAATGTCAGTAACACAAACCTAGGCTGTGTCCCAATTCAGAGGCTGCATCCTTCAAAGGCCACAAATGCAGACCGGTTGCGTCACAGCGACGCGACTCGGCCGTCTCATTTCGAAGGCTCCTTCAAATGCGGCCGAGAAATGCGGCCTTCTTTTCGCGGGCAAGGAAGGGTGCTGCAGGTGGATCCTTTGCGGTCCAGTCTTTCCCAAGATTCATTGCGCAGTGGTTTATCCTAATCAAATGGAACAATAGTGGCTGCGGGAAGCGAGGAGTCCGCTCTTAAATGTAAGTACGGGGTTATAGCAAATATGCTCTGGTATGTCTTTGGTTTCATCTCGGTAAATAACAAAAAATACATAAAACCAAGGGGTGTTAAGTGTGGAAAAAAGTGTTAGCAACATGTTTTGAATTAGCTACGTTATTGGCTAGCTACCCAATTGCTGCGGCTTGTATCTGACCTGTGCTTTAGCCTTTGACTCTAAAAAGCAGTGACGACTGCTGGACAGAAAGGAGGGAGGGCTTTAAGCATTAACTTAGCTACCTTAAAGGGGACCTAATTTGCTATTTTTCCAAGTTTATATTTTGGTCTTTGACTCCCCTAGAGTACGCCTGATCGCGCAAAGTAAAAAACAGGGTACTTATTTCGCTCGTACTGCCATCCTCAAAAAACCCCATATGTAGTTTATTGTAGTCACTGCCGGAAAAGCCTCACTAAGGTGTCTCTTCCGCTATGGCCCCCACTCCCCGTGTGCCCACTTTCTTCTGACTGGCCAGCTCTATGGAGGGTGGGAAAAGGGAGCTGGGCCGGAAGAGGCTGCAGAGGCTGCAGATCGCAGTTTGCCATGGAGTCTGCTTCACCAGAATGAAACGAGAGAGACGGCTGCCATCTGATAATGAAGCGGTGGGCAAATTCCGCAGTCTAACGTTATACTTGAATATAGATCAAATGAAATGAACTTGTTCTAATAAACGCAGCAGCGAAGGTTAAGGAAGCAGTGCGAAAATCTGACAGCGCAAGCTCAACTTTGCTATCGGCTGCAGTCAAGGTTATTATAGTTAACAAAAACTAATACTAAAACTAAAACTAGCTGTGAAAAAATAATTTAGTTAACTGAAATAAATATAAAAGCATCAATTTTTTAAAAAACAAAAACCAAATAAAAATTACAATTAACAATACAAAACTAACTAAAACTAAACTTAATCGCAGATAAAATCAGCTAGGTTTTCGTTGATTGTTTCGTTTTCTCCCTTGATTACTGTCCTGTTCAGTCAGAGTTAACCGGTTTCTTCCAGAGGGGGGGAAGCATAGCGGCTTTCAGTTGTTGCTGCATGCGTCAGCGCCGTCGTGTAGGGGGGAAAGGTGATGACAATTCTAAGGGCTCACAGTCCATTGGGGCCCACAAAACCCACAGTAGCCCCCGTGACAAAATTATTTTGCATAGATTTACCTAATATTCATATTAATGCATCAGAGTTTAAACAAAGCCATTAAGTCATGCAATACTGATGAAATACATTCAGTATCCCCCTTCTTAAAAAAATGGTTCAATCCATGCTTAGTGCTTTTATTGGAAACTTGTGCATTTTTGCTGGCAAGGTTGTGAACTAAGGCAGCAAACAGGGAGCACTGCCCTTGCGAATTATTTTATATAAAATAAAAAAAACCACATACACACAAATCTGGACGCCAGCAAAGAATAGAGAGAGGCAGGGGCGTCGCCTGCCGATTTTACCGGGGCTTCAGCCTGGGTAATTTGAGCTCAGCCCGGGGAAGCCAAAATTGTTTTTTCTCTTTTTTATTTCATTGTGCTTTCTATCCTTCCCAGCCTGTTAAAATAAGGAATCCCGAACGCTACCTCTGGCTCTGACGAGGAGACGCCGGGTGGGGCTTGGCTTGGCTGGGCTGAGCTGGGGGTGGGTGGAGGGCATAGGTGGAGAGCAGCGGGCCAAATTTTTTTTCCCCACTTGAGTTCCGGACACCAACAGAAACTAATTTGCGTACAGCCAATCAGCGATTTTGTTCCGGACCACTGAAGGAGTGTCGGGAGACAGTGGGTGCATCTCAAAGCATAGGCTGAGTCGTTTCTTAATTCCATCTGCCAAACTGACATGGTGTCATCTCATCTTCACTAAACAGCCTTGGTTTAAGTGAGTCGTCACTGGTTTCCCGAACCTTAACCTTAACTCTAACACATAGCCCTAAATCTAACCGTAAATTTATCCTTATTCCTTGCCCTAAATGTTAGTTTGGCGAATGGTAATAAGTGACGATCCCTAAAAATGCAGCCTTCGAAGACTGCAGCCAATCCCAGATAGCAAGCACCTCCACTCCGGATCTGCCCTGGCTCTGAGCCGGATCAGCTGGATGTACCCAGTGAAATTTCTGTCTTCACGAGCCTTGCACCGCATGCACCGATGCATGGGGTGCATCTCAAAGCCTAGGCAGCATCCTTCAAAGGCTGCATTTTGAGGGGTTGTCACTTAATTCCATCTGCCAAACTGACATTTGGGTAAGGGACAAGGTTAGGTTTGGGGTTAGAAATAGACCTAGGTGTTAGAGTTAAGGTTAAGGTTGGGGGAACCAGTGACGACTCGCTTAAACCAAAGCTGTTTGACGGAGATGAAATTACATAACATAAGTTTGGCAGATGGAATGAAGTGACAACCCCTAAAAATGCAGCCTTCGAAGGATGCAGCCTAGGCTTTGAGATGCACCCTCGTTCTCTGAACCACTGACTGCACAGTCCATACCCATACCCTGCGGCCTGCGGTTACAGTAATTTTATACCGGCATGGAACGCAGCTTAGTCAATCACATTTAAGGATGGGAAGCACCCGTTTTATAATAGAAAAATAACTTACAATCAAAAGTGAAATTGACATCCAGAAAACATCTAGCTTAGATGTGAAGCCTGTCACCTCCCTTCAGCAAATGGGCCAAAACATGCATGCAATGTTGACTTGTTTTTACATGGGTGCACTCAGTGACCTCAAAGTGCACCCATGTCACTCCTGAAGTCTCAAACAGCATGGAAGCAAAATTTAAGATACAGCTACTCTAGAAAACCTCAAGAGCTGTTTTTAAACAAGAGTTGTCAGAAAGACAACAAAGCTCGCCGGGGGGCAAGGTTAAAGTTTTTCTGCACGCGGACAGACGCGGACGCGGACGCCGGGGGTACGACAATAGCTCTCCGGACGACATTCGTCCCGGCGAGCTAAAAAGGAGCTGATTTTGTTTGGGACTCAACAGTAGGCTACTTGGCTATTGGTAGGACTTATGCTACCCTAGTATTTCAACAGGGACTGCCGCCAAGTGCAATTTTGTTTTTTGTTACTAAAAGTTCATAACAGGAGATCTCAGTTATTTTCTTGTTTTGTTTTAACATTTAGGTCTATGCCTTTCAAATGCTGTAACTTGTTTATGAATTCACTCTCAAAGTTTTGAGAAATCCGGTCATTAAAAGACCTCTTTTTATCCCTTTTTTTGAGTCGGGACCCTTTTTGGACCCCTTTTTCTCCCGACTTTGAGGGTGTCCCACTGAAATATCAGTACAAGCCTATCAGACACCTCCCAAATGAACAATACCTGCAATAAAAGTCGCGGGATACCCTCAAAGTTTCAAAATAATGGGAGGCCTAATTTAAGCCATTTTCAGCGTTTTGAGCGCCCCCTATTGGCCAACTTTGAAGGTGTCCCAGTAAAATAACAGTATTATTGTATTGTACCCTCCATGTAGTCTCCATATCAAGAAAATAAGAACTGGGACACCCTCAAAGTTACGAATTAGGGTGGGAACTTGTAACTTTTTTGTTACTGCCCCAGGGGGTCTAAAATAGGGGGCGCTATAACTTTGGTTATAAGAGGTCAACCATGGAACGGTTTGGGTTTTGAAGTTTGGGTACCATAACCATCTCACAAAAAAATTTCAGCCAAATCCAGGGGGGTCAACAATCCAATGCGTCTGATATTGTCCTATCCTTAGAAAAATTGGTTCTTATTGTGCTTTCTTTCTGCATCACAGAAACAAAATCTTAAGTTGACGGCCATAGCTATGATCAGGCAGAGGGGCGTTATACAGCCTAATGATTTTATACATTAGAGGTTTTGAATAAATCTTCGTGTCCATGAAAATGCAGTGGCCATTTCCAAACCTGCCAATCATTTTTAATGTTTCCAGCTAGATAAAAGTCATCTCTTCAGAGCATTGATATTTTCTACAATAAGCTGGCGCAATCTCGCTTATTTTTACATTATTAGTGCAAGGCCAGTGAAGAGAGAGAAAATAAAAAAGAGAGAGTAACTGTCTCGAGACACTCCTTCAGAGGTCCGGCACAAGGTTGCTGATTGGCTGTATGCAAATAAGTTTCTGTTGGTGTCCGGAACTCAAGTGGGGGAAAAAATTTTGCGAGCGGCAGAGGATCGCGTCGTGGTCTGGTCTGATCAGTGCTGTCAACTTACATTACTGTGTGGGTCAGCGTAATAGGTTGCAGTGCGTAGCTAGCAAGCAAGTAGAAAGCAGACGTGACATGGCGAGTAAATAACAACTGAAACTCTTTGGATTTTTAAAAAGAAAGGTAAGAGGTAAGAATTGATGTTTGCAAACCGAAATAATAGTCTAGTTCGACCAACTCCATAAAGGCTGGCTATCAGTGTGGCATTATGTTGTTTACTTATTCTATCGCTAACTGCCTACCTAGCTATCCTTAGTAAACACTAATAAGCAGGGATCAAAATTTACTTTTGGAAATGTGGAAATCTCCCAGCCACTAACAAATAAACTGGCAAAATTTGCCAGCCATTTAATAGGAATTCAGTATTTTCTGTCTGAAACCTACCAGCCAACTTTAAAATTTACCAGCATTTGGCTGGCGCTAATTTTGAACCCTGACTAGCAAGCAAGCACTAATGCAAGGCATCACAAAAACTGAGTCAAGATCCAACAACTACTTGAGGGCTACACATTTCAGTGCTCGTTTCTAGTGAAACAACAAACATTTTTAATAATAACATTTCCTCGTTGTTACTCATGCAGCTCTAAATGGCTAAATCAGAGGGGTTAAATTTAGCAAGAAGGGCTGAATTCTTTTTTCCCTATTGTTGAACATTTGTGTTTATTGATGTTCTGAGGAGCAGATGAGGGTGTAACACTCAGGGATGAGCCGTCAGGGTAGGCAGGGTAGGCACTGCCTACCCCAGGCTATCATCAAAAATAAAGTTTTAACAATTATTGATCATTTTAATATCTAATCAAATTTTGATTATTTGATATTTGATATTTAGTTTGTCTTTATGCTGTTGCTTTAAGTCATTGAGTTATAATGACACTACAGCGCCTGCCTCTGGCCAGGCAGGGGCTTTCAAATCAGGCTTATCTTTGCAGGGTAGGCACAGCTCTGACATGCCTTTAAATGACACGTTATCAGATACGTTGTGTTCGCGCATGCGCAGTGTTTTTTCATATGCTTTATTATGTACGCAAAAAGGCAGGACGCTACGCTGCCTTTATGCGTAAGTGTCACAGGCTAGTCATTCAATCTGGACGTTCGGTGTCTTTGTGAATTCGCACCAATGAGTATACTGGAGAGGCCACTGCTTCTTTCTACGAGCGCAGTTGAAGAAACCAATATGGCGTCAAGTGCACCGCACTCCTCAATTCCCCATTGAATGTAATGTAGAAATTCCAGCTATTATCCGTCGAACTAAGGGGTCTTCCGAAAAGATTTCAACATATTTGTGATCGGAAAACAAGGATAAACTTTAATGTGCAGTTTTACATGACACTGTTCGAGACGTCGAAAATATCAAAACATGTCAGAATGGGAAGCACAGCACTAACTAGCCACTTGTGTACCTGGCGTGTTAGGTAATCGAGTCGCTGTCAACGGCTGTGATGGCAAACGTTATCTGTAATTTAGCTAGCTAGATAAACTTAGTCGGCACCATAAACTCATGTTGCTTACAAATGGTGATGGTCACTTAGCTCCTATGCCCATGTAATTTTAGCCAAGTTGCATATCTACATATAGCATTAGCCATAGCGAATGACCTCGTAAACTTCGTGTAAAGTTAGTGGTGTTCATTCCGGATGAATTGTACAAATAAACGCATCCTTATCAGGCATCTGCCTATCTGGGTACTATTTAGTGAGCAAGCTTTGATTTTTTGTATTTATTTATTTTAATTACGATAATGCAATCCTAGCTGGGGCTATATACACTCATTGATTCACACATACGTCAATCAAATTTAAGGCTTAAATTTGATTAAACCACCTAACTAGTGTTATGTAATCTTGTTTGTTTTGGCAAAACAAACAAGATGACATCGCTAACGCAGCAAATATTTTGATTCTGTCAGGCTAAAGGCCAACCTCATCGGCTTATATAGCCCTGCTATGGTCAAGGAAAAATCTCCCTAGCTTTAACTGCTGGCTTTATTGGTGGAGAATGACCTTGAACAAACTTTTCGAGGCCACAAAACTGCCGAAATTGGTGCCGACAATTCCAGCTACCACAGAGTCAGTGGAGCTGTCTTTTTTCTGCCTTAAAATGCGTCAAGACCTGCAACCGCAACAGTACAGAACAGGGGAGACTTTCATGTTTCGCTATCATGTCAATTGAGAAAGAGGGACTTGTTAAGCTGAAGGCCAAAACAGAAGTTTTACAACGCTGTCATCAACATCTTTGTCAAAAAGGACAGACGCATGGACTTCATATTCAAATAGCCTTAAGTGCGCTTTAACCACTTCTCTCCCCCTCCGCTCTCTTTTACGCACACAAGAACTTTCCGGACTGTCATGTCTGTCGTTATGCATCTAATAACAACCTTGTGGCTAAAGTTTTTTTTAATTGTTGTTTGTTTGATAGAATTCTGTGGGTTTTTAGGTTTTGAAGTTTGTGTGTGTTGACATCATTTTGCGGTGAAGAGAGATGTGGTCAAAGATAGAATGTGTTTGAAGTGTACTTCGCTTGTCTGGTTAATATGGTTTAGCAATAGGAAGATTAATTGCATTAAGTATAGGGAGGAGATCCACTTAAGCATGCATCGGTGCAGGCAAGCCGTTACGTTGTTTTGCGCGCTTTCATCAATTTTCTCTCGCTAGAGCCTTCAACTTTTATTCAGACATAAAAGCGAAATTTAAAAAAAAAATTGAACCTTCAATATTATTTGAAAACAAAGTACACATTCATTCTGAATGCATACAATAAATCAAATTCGCTAGAAAACGTCAAAAACTTCAAACAATTCACATTAAATTGGTTCTAAACCTCCCTCCTATGCGCACATAGTGTGACAAGTTAAATAATACACTGATAACTCAAACACGGATTTGATTTCACTCTTAACAGTTTCAAAATAAACTAAAAGTCAAAATCTAACGAAAAACGCGACTTTGTGCATGTCCGGTGTCTTTCAAGTGTCCTTTAAGTCCCAATAAATTCGTTAATCCTCGCAAATGCATGATGTCATCAATCCAGATTCGCAGTGTTACTATGTACAGCAGGGGTGGGCAATCACGGTCCTGGAGGGCCGGTGTGTATGCAGGTTTTTATTCCTATCAATTACCCTGACTAATTGAGTTAATTGATTGCATGCACAAATATAGATTTTTCGCAATGATTCGATCAAAGGAAAATGTTTTATGAAGGGAGACAAGACTAGTCTTTGTAGTTTCATGATAATTTAAAGAAATGCGCATGAAACGTCAGATTTCATAAATGGTTTGGCTAATTGAGACAATCAACTAATTAAAGACCAGACGTTGGTGTGAAAACCAGGAACAGATACGGCCCTCGCTGCCCACCTCTGATGTACAGCATTCAACAGTCTTTGGAGTAATTATGTTTTATTTTGCCGGTGTTTTTACCGCTGACTTTATACATAAAATATTAATTCGTTTTTACGTTTCGGTCTGCCACTGCCTACCTCGACCCAAACCTCACGGTTCGTTACTGGTAACACTAATACTGTAGAAAAATTGCAGTTTTCATACACAGTAAGCCTACAGTGTAGGATTTTTTGTAAGGGAGATGTTTTAATTATGACAAACTATAAACCAGTAAATATCACCAGAGGGGGCCGAGAGCTTTCATTCACCCTGTAATGATCCATTTAACCATCAAAGGGACTACAAAAATGGTAAATTAACATAAAACAGCATAAAAAAAATCTACGTCTCATGGGAATGAACATGAATGAATATGTTTCATGGGAATGTCCATAAATTGAAATGTATTAAAATACCCACTGAGATGTATGCAAATGACCTATGCATTAGCAAACCATTTGTTATCGCAGCTGAAAATAGCAATGTGAAAAGTTTGTAAAGCATATTAGCATTAAGAAGGCCCAAGGAGACCAAGTTTAAGGTCTTTGTATCCTGCATTGTTATCCACAGTATTACATTGTATTATTATATCTTATTTGTTTTTGTTGGTTTGCCACACACTGATCTGACAAAGATCTAACAAATAACAGTTTGTTGTTTCAGTTAAATTACTAACAAAGAATAACACTGTTTGTAGTAGTAACTTACTAACGAGCACTAGGGATTGTATAGGCGCACTTTACTAATTGACTAACGAGCTCTCAGCACTCACTCTATTCTACTCTCCGCCCCTTGTCTTTACTCAATTTACTTTGCTGCGCTTCAGCGGATTCTTCACACCTTGTTATACATTGTTCTGCCACTCATTATCTGTGCACATTAGAACTCCCTAACCAGAGCCGTGTGTTTGTTAAAGGCTGTCTGTGTAATCCCTGTCCGCGTTTCGGCTTTCGCCAATTTCATGTGGTTAGGTACTTCCTCTCGTTCATTCCTTTGTTAATTAGTCTGATCCAGCTCACCTGTTCCCTATTGTAGCATGTGACTTCCCGTATGTGTATTTAAGCAGTCATTTCACTTCCAGCTCTTGTCAGAACGTTTTACTTGTGCTATGATCTTTCATGCCTTGTACTCTTTGCGTTACACTTCTGACTGGACCGTTCCTATTTACGATTTTGACTTTGTCTTGGATTTCTCTGCACCCGTGTAAAGAACCTGTTTTGCCCGACCCTGATTATTGTGTTTGCTGCCCTGTGTATGATTTGGATTACATCCCTGGGATTCTGATTTTGGATTGTGGACTCTGTGCCGTTGCCTTCTGCCCTCCGGGGGTTCACCCCTCAGCTTTAATAAAATACCTTTTTGCTGGATCTCCTGGGTCTCGCGATTGGTTCCTGAATGCTACCTCACATTTGAATCCTGAAAACTGGTACTTGCAGCCATTGTAGTGTCACTGCTTGGCCAAGGCAACAAGACATCAGCTATCAGCATACCACACCACACTGTTAAAACGTGTATGCACCTGGAATTAAAATAATAAATAATTTGGGCAGTCTAATGTAGTCTTGTCTACTATAATAAGAACACCTTCGTACTGTAAGAAAATGGAAAAAAATAAATCTTTAAATTGACATCTGGTCCAGCCGGGCTAAACCCAGGTTGTCCTTAAAGTCTAGAAACGCCCCTGGAGAGAGGACAGCAAGTGCAAAGCAGGGGTCCAGAACATTGCAAAATTCTTTTCAAAGAAAGGTGAGAGTATTTAACTAGCTTTCTATGTTAGCTGTTCAGGCTGGCTATCCAGCTGCTAACGTTACGTGAATGTAACCTGCGGTCAGCTGAGTAAATAATCGCCTGACAAGAATGGCATTACTCAGTTATTAACGGTATCATCAAAATATACTGTCAAAAAATCCGGTAGTAGCAGCCTAGGACACGTTCCTTCGTTCTTATTATGATTGGTTACTGCATACTTGGCTCTCTCTAGCTGTAAGTGACTGCACAGGCTAGGTTTGGCTAGCGGACTACATGCAGTCAGTGTGGTAACCTTCGGTGTAACTTAAATAATCGATTGTCAAGGCTGACATTACTTTTACCTTAAGTGTTTACTAAAATGAAACTGCTACTTTAGCCTGTTGACATAAGTCTTGTTCACGCAGGGGGTAATTTACCAGAGCTTGCCCTCCTCTTAACAATAGCAAAATGAAGCTAAGTGCTTAGAGCTATGGTATTAGGAAGCCCATTTAGATTTTATTTATTCCAAGACTCGGTAGGCTAGTTCTTCATCAGTTTTTCCATGGAACATAACTTTAAATGTTTACGAAAGTAATATTAAATGGAACAATTAAACCTTGACGCACTGCTGCTTCAGAATCAGCTGTGGTCACTTCATGTGAACCTGACCCAGCAATAGATCCTCACCACTAGCAGTCTGAATATGTTTTTGATTGTGAGTGAGTTAGTGAATGTGAATAAGGCAACTATTAATTCATAATTTACATAATGATACTCTCTTTGTTGAGTGGTTAATTTTAAAAAAAGGAAACATTGGGTGTATTGCATTTGGCACCGTCAAGAACACTGAGAAACAGAAAAATAAAGAATAACATCATGATACATTGTCGTAACAGAATGGAAATGAAAAGTCGGGGGCGGGGGCCCACACCGATATTCTGTCAAGGGGCCCAGAATTCCTAGCAACTGCCCTGCGTGCATTCAATGAAGAAGATGGTTAGCTCTCAAACATGGCAAAAGCTGTGGAAATAACTGAATATGATGACTGTATGGGGTGAGATGGATTGGATTTTTTTTTTTTGTTGTATTACTATCATCAGTGTCACATTAAAAAAGATAATGGGTCTAGAATACAGGATTAATAAAGGACTTGGTAAAAACATATTTGTGGTCATGCATTCTTTTATCCTTGTCAGCTTCTACAAATTAAGGCCTTCCTTCTAATAGCTGAGAAACTAAAACTAAAACTAAATAAAAACTAAGCTAAAATTTGTCAATTCCTCAAAATAAAAACTAAACTAAAACTGCTTTGTCACTTGTTCAGCTAACTAATACTAAACTGAAATAAAAAAGCAAACTGTAAAACTAAATAAAAATAAAAACTAAAGAAAATTTCAAAACTATAATAACCTTGGCTACAGTTTGCTACCGGTGAGTACAGCGGTTCTTCTACTAGCTACGATGCAGGGAAAGCTAGAATCCTCAACATACAGACACATTTGTAGAATGGGTTGACATACCCAAGTGTAGACCGGAGACTGTAGAAATCCGGTGGGTCTGAGTTTAGAGGGAAACATGGACAGTGAAGAGCAGCTAACAGCTTATGGACTGCTTTGGTGTGTATTAGGACCTGCTGGTTCGTGTGCATAACTGTGGTGTGTTGTTAGCGTGGAGGAAGAACAGCTTTCGCGCTGGTATATGACAGAGAGGCGAAAGCTTCAAGCTAAACGGCCTTTTTGGAAGTTGCTTGTAGTAATGATTTACCTATTGCTTCGAAATGACCAGCTTTTCCTCACGGAAAATGGGCGAGATATGGAGAGTGCGCGAGAGCTAGATAGAGCTCCGCTTATTTCATGAATATAATACAGGTTTTACAGACCGCAAGTTCCGTTTTCGTAAATCGTTGCTTATGTGGTGCTAGCGACTCGAACACCACTACAGGAAAGAATTTAATATTTAATCGATGGCAATAAATCGTTTGTCATACATGTTATCGCCTGTGCGCTTCCCCATTGGTTTCACTGGTAGCATCAGTGAGCTTGCCCAGACATTGGAGATGTATCAGGCTGACCCCGGTCATGGATAAGTAAAGCGATCATTTCCCAAGCACCCAAAAGCGCACCCAAGCATTGCTAAATTTTTGGCTGTTCTAACTGCACATTTCTGGTTAGCTTCAACTACAGCGGCTACAATCAGGCAACGATATGATGAAACTGTAACATTGATGCTTATCGAAGTAAGTTAAGACAAGCATACAGATCTAAATTGCTGCATATAAGTTAACCAGGAGTATTTTTAACAAGTGCACCGCCTATCGGCGAATGTCGTATTGCTGCGCAATACTAGTCCCCTACCGGTGTATGCATATTATATTTTCTAAAAAGTAGGTCAAAGTGACCTGAATAGGGTACATGACACAACTTCTCCCCAAGATGCTTCCACACACCAACTTTGATGTTCCTAGGTCATACGGTATTGAAGTTATGGAGCGGACACGAATGTGGACGGACTGACGGACGGACAGAGTGCAATCCTATATTCCCCTCCGTTTCCGGTAGGGGACTAATAAGCAGAGCATGCAAACTAACATGCAGTAGCTGATTATCAGTCATGACTTTGAATGTAATCTGTCGCGCGATAAATTTGTTTCGCCACCGGTGTGAAAGCGGCTTGATGTGTATTCGTGCCTTTGCATTGACTTTGAATGTAGGCTAATCTGTCCTGCGAAAAATTTGTTTCGTGTCTGATGTGAAAGCAGCTTTATGGATAGTACGTGACAGCTAGAGAGAGCTCTGTTATGTTATGAACATAATAAAGGTTTTTCAGACCGAAAGTTCCGTTAGCACGGATAAGTTGCTTATGTGGAGCTAGCAAATTGATCACTTCTGCAGGAAAGAATTACCAATTTAATCTCTGCCTTTTTCGTCTTTTTTTTAGCCACAACAATTTTTAAAGGGGGTTGAAATTATGTCAAGGTAGTGCAGAGAAATCATTTGTAAACCGGTAGAGCTTCTGCATTTCGCATTGCTTTCACAGTAGCACCAGAGAGCTTGCTCATACATTTGTGAAGTATCCGGCTGATCCCGGTCATGGATAAGCGAAGCAATCACTAACTGTTGTCAAACGGGAAAGTGATGTTTCCGGTATGAGTGAACGCTGGCGTGAATGTCTGCCGCTGCTCTCCGGCTCTACTTCAAAATGTTTGTCATGTCTTTCGAGTAATCGTATTTTTCTTTTTCGCGGATTATATCTGCTCATTCACTGAAAAATGCAACTGAATATGCATCGGACTGTGACTCTGGACTACACTCACGTGGATGCGTTGTTCCGATTTTGGTCCCACCGGCCTAACCCGAGCCTTCGCTGCTCCAGACGCCTGAACTAACTGGCTACTTGCAAGTAAGTTTCCGCTTTCTTGCTGTGGTCAGTTTATCGCGTTTTATTTTGAGATGGTAGTTTTCCAACTGCTTTTATAAATTTAACGCTGGTTTCCAGGTGCCATTACTGGCTGCAAGCTGGCTAACGTGGTTTTACATCCAACTTGGCCGTGTGAGAGCTTATTTTATGGACGGAGGCTATTGAATTATTTACGTGACAAGGGAAAGTGGACCAATGTCTTGTTCACGTCGTCCGCTCCTGATATTTTGTGCATATGAAAGGGACCTGTGGAACATCTGGCACGGTATATTGTGCCTCTCATTGGGTCTGCTTACGCTGCTCACTACGGGTTACTCGTATTCAAACATCGGACCCACTACACCTGAACTTCTCGTCTCGTCTTCCGTCCAGGACTTAAACTCAGCGTTGCTCTTGGAATCGCTCGCCACCCACCGTATGTACATCGCGGCGCCCGGCACAGTCTGTGCACGCCTGTCGGCATCAACACTGACTGCTTAATTCCTGTCATCTGTCCCCTCTCGCGCTCTCGAAGCACCGCAAGACAGCGAGTCAAAAATGACGGCGTGAATCATTTAAATCTTCGCGAGATGGAATACCAGCGAAATCCATCCGCAACTCCCTCACCTATGGTCTCCGCAAAAATGGCATTGATAAATGCGAGATCGGTGTCAAATAAGTCATTTATCTTGAATGACTTTTTTATTTCACTGGGTTTAGACTTTTTATTTGTAACCGAAACCTGGCTGACCGTCGTCGACTCCAGCCCTCTGTGTGAACTCTCTCCTCCCAATTGTGGCTTTTTTAAATCCCCAAGGGCCAGCGGGAAAGGTGGTGGCTTGGCCACAGTTTTCAATAGGCAGTACAAATGCAGGAAGCTGTCAGTCAGTCAGTTCTCTAGTTTTAAGGGGCAATTAATTGCAGTTGATCTAACTAGCCCTTTACTGGTTGCTTTAGTTTATAGACCACATAAATTCAGTAAGAATTTTATTGAAGAATTCTGATTTCCTTTCTTTCATTGTGCCTCGTTATGATAAGGTTTGAATCATTGGGGATTTTAACATTCACATTTGCAGTAAATCAAAGCCTCTGGTGAAAGACTTTTTGAATCTTGTTGACTCTTTAATTTAACAGTCTGTATTGGTCCCTACGCATGAACATGATCATACTCTTGATTTGGTGTTCTCATTAGGTTTTCCTGTTCACAATGTTATGGTTGTTGATGCTGCTGTTTCTGATCACAAACCTGTTCTGTTTGACTCCATCTTATGTTGCCCTGTTCTGCACGTTTCCAGCTGTTTTTATCTCACTCGCTCCATCAATTCTACGGCCAAGCTCTTTTCCGATATGTACCTTGATAGACATGATGACCATAAAATTACTACTTCTCCCTGTACTACCTCCGATGCGCTTGCTGGCCAGTTTAACACATTATGCGCTAATATTCTGAATAAGGTTGCTCCTCTGAAACCTAGGAAACCTAAACCTCAAACTCAGCCTTGGCTAAACAGCACTACTCGCGCACTCAGGCAGGAGTGCAGAAAAGTAGAACGCAATGGAAAAAATCAAATTTTAATTAACAGTTTAAAATCATACCAGTATGCTGTTAAATCAGCATTTCTCGGATATTATTTCTAGGAACTCACATAGGCCAAAAGCGCTGTTTAGTACACTAAATAAACTCACCAATCCCTCTTCACCTATTTTTGCGGATGCAACTTCCAACACTTGCAATGTCTTTTAATAGTTTTTCACAGACAAGATCCATCAAATACGTTCTCAGAGCTCTCCCTCTGGTGATGACCCATCTTCATTAACTGCCCCATCCTGCTCTTTCAGCCAGTTCCAGCCCATCTCTCTTTCTCAGCTCAGTGACATCATTTCAAATATGCATCCCACGCACTGCACTCTGGATATCTTCTCGACTTCTCAGAGAGCTACTGCCTATCATTGGCCCGAGCATTATGGCTATAATAAACACTAGTCTGCAGCATGGTTCAGTTCCACTCAGTCTCAAACAAGCTGTGGTCCAGCTGCTCTTGAAAAAACCTAATCTCGACACTACAGTTCTAAATTATTTTAGACCTGTATCCAAGTTTCCATTCCAGTCAAAAATTTTGGAGAAGGTTGTCTTTTACCAGCTTTCTTCATTTCTTAATCAACATGAAATCACTGATAAGTTTCAGTCTGGTTTCATGTCTTTTCACAGTACTGAGTCAGCACTTTTGAATATGACTAATGATCTTTTACCATCTCTCAATTCAGGGTCCTGCGTTGTGCTAGTATTACTGGACCTCTCTGCGGCCTTTGATTACATCGACCATGGCATTTTGTTGGACTGCCTTAAATTTAGTGTTGGTATTCAGGGCAATGCCCATGATTGGTTTGGATCATATTTAAAGGACCGGTCATTTTCTGTACAAATAGGAAATCTGTCCTCGTCCTCAGCTGCAATCACCTGTGGTGTTCCTCAAGGCTCCATTTTAGGCCCCCTCCTGTTTTCCATTTATATGCTCCCACTGGGCTCTGTTTTCCAGAAGCACAAGGTTTCGTACCATTGTTACGCTGATGATACTCAGCTGTACCTTTCCCTAAGACCTGATCAAACCTCCTGCTTGCAGCCCTTAGTCAATTGTTTAAATGATGTCAAAACTTGGATGAACAACAATTTTCTTCAATTAAATGAGGGAAAAACAGAAACAGGGCCCCCTGGCTTGTCTGAAATCACTAAAGGAAAACTTGGTCCCCTCTCTGTCAACACACACTCTGTAATAAAAAATTTTGGTGTCTTCTTTGATTCCCCTCTCAATTTTGAGAGCCAAATTAGTGCAGTGGTTAAGAGCAGCTTTTTTCAACTCCGACGTATTTCTAAAATAAAACCTCTGCTCTCCCAAGCAGACCTGGAGACTGTTATCCATGCTTTTATTACAACAGGTCAGTTGGATTATTGTAATTCTCTATACTTGGGTATCTCACAGTCCTGCCTCTCCCGACTGCAGTTAGTTCAGAACGCAGCTAACATGCAGTAGCTGGTAATAACCACAGAGACAAACCTTTGCAATACAGGTTTTACAGACAGCAAGTTCTGTTACTGTTCACAGTTGTACCAAGCATCCAAATTACAAACAAGTATTAAATCTTAACTTCAAATGAGGCTTATGTTCACACACCTTCTGTAGAATTTCCTCTGATATCAGTCTTGCATATTTAGGACACAAACATAAGCAACAGTAACTTGGCTACGTTAGCCGCTGTGCTACAGCCACAATCAACTGGCTATTACGTCAGGTTGGCTTATGCAGTGAAAGCAACTTACAGCTTCTGTGTCTGTGAGTCTCAACTGATACAGGCTTTATCTTCAGATACTTTAAAAAGCCTGCGTTTGAGGCCAGTTGTTACAGCTAACTATTGTTTGCGGTCCTGCTAGCCACCCGTAACACGTTAGCTTCACTTACATTATTTGCTGTTATATGGTTACTTACAGCTTGTGGCTCCGAGCGCTTGATCGATGCAACTGCTTCAGGTTTGAGAAGCAGCTGAAATGCTTATCTTGTGTTGAATATCCTTTATTGACAAAGCTGTCTTTGGTGAAATGCTGAGCACAAGCAGCTAATGTTCCCTTTTGCCATGGCTGTTTGCTGCCAGCAAACAAAAAAAGCTACCCACTGATTTCTGATGGCATCGTCTTTTGGGAATATTTGTTTTTCTTTGCGTCCAAAAGTAAACGGACAAGTAGCTTTGGGAGAGATACTAACAAAATTGCACCTCAAATGATCTTCTTTTGTATTTCCAAAAGTGTCAAAGCTACTAAGGCATAGTATGATCTGCCGTTGTTAGTGCCAGCTAGAACAGTTTCCGGGGTGGGCAGGTCCAGCGCAGTGGTTTGCTCTGGCAAGGTCTGTACTAATTGGACGGCGCAACCTGACGTCAGGTTTTACCCAGATCTCGAGAAGATCTTAGGAGGATCTGTTCAGAGAGGAAATCACGCTCACAAAATCACGTTCTTGGATTACGGCAAAATCCCTGTATCTTATGTTTAGAAACTTTTCAGAGGTTGAGCATGGACAATCAATATTATAATATTACCACTTTGTATTAAAAGATGAATCAGCATGTTTGGTCCCCTTTAAGCTGCTTTCACACTGGACGCAAAACCAGTTTTTTGCATGACATATTACATTTAAAGTTAATGCAAAGACGCAAATACACGCGAACACGCGGTTCGCGAGTAATCGCGTCTTTGCATGGACTTTGACTAGTCCGTCGTGCAAATAGTTTGTTTCGCGTCCGGTGTGAAAGCAGCTTAAAATTGGTAACTAGCTTTCATCAGTCTTCTGTCATCTTCTTTGAATAAAGATAGCCACGTTAACTATTCTAACATTCAGCTATTTCAGGTGTGGCTAACTTGCTTTGAGTTAACTCGCCGGAGTCAAGAATGGATGCGAAATGCTTTTGTTATATAAATCATAAAGCGCAGGTTTGGGTGGCTGCTTCGCTGGACATGACAAATTAACTCCGATTATCCTGAGTAGTTTATATTATGTGGTTAGGAGATTGACTGATTATTTATTCGCCTGAACACTGCACTAAGCTGCATGCTTGACAACCAGTGGATAATTGATATCAGAAAACATGTTAATCAAAACCTAAGATTTAAAACGGGTTTATCATCAAACTCTTCAGGGGGAATTTTATGTCCCCACTGTTTTCTGTTCAGCAGCTCCACTGCTGTAAAGCCATAAATGCCTTCAGTTTTAAACTTTAAAGGTTCAAATGTTGATTTATATCATAGTTTTTACAGCTTTTTATGCACAGGAAGTATATTCATGACTATTAAAAAAAAAGGCAGAGTGATATGTTTTTTTTCTTTCTGCATTATTAAGTATTGCTCACTGTAAATGAGTGGATTTCAGCTGGCTCAGCACATAGCTGAGGGTGAATTAATTGTTCCGAATGAAATTACTGAAAATTGATACATTTCTATGTATTGCGTTTTTATAGCCATGACTATAGTATGCAGAGGCTCATTGTGGCTTATAGACTGATGAAGGTTTTTGCTTCAGGTGACCTGATGACAGAGGAGGAGGAGCAACAGCAGGAGGGAACAGGAACAAGAGCTCTCTAAAGAAGATATGAGATGGCAGAGAAAGGCAGAGGAGAGGAGAGCTCAAGAGAGCAGGGATAGGATGGACAGGCTCTTGTCTCTACTAGAGAAAATTGTGCAGAAATAATAATAAAAATAATAATAATAATAATAATAATAATAATAATAAAAAGTTTTGTTAAATCCATTGTTCATTCTTCATTTATAACTGACAACTATTTACGACGAAACGTACGAATGCGTACCAAAACCACTGACTGCTTTTAAAGTCTTAAAATGATCAGTATAAGTATACACTTGTCAGCCAAAACAAAGAAAGCAGGGTTTTGATTGTGGCACCCCATCTATGCCCCCATTCCCGAATGAGGAGGTCAGCAGCACTACCAGGGCCTCCCTGCACAGCTGAAAATCAGGCCTGGTGTCTTCTCCACCAAAGAATGTCCAGCACAGGGACACTGAGGTTGACCCTGCAGTACCGGGGTATGGGCTGGTATAGGGAAAGAAGAGAACTTGGTAAATGAACAAAAGCTGGATATTTATTGTGGCGATCATGGATAGGTAAAATTTAAAGCCAATCAATCTACCCAGCCGTTTTAAACTGAGCAATGGTTTTCTTTAATATTAAAATAAGATTCTGTATTTTCAGTGATGAAGAAATATTCAGAACCTTTATGCAAGGTAAAGGTATGACTACTCCTGAGTTTTTGCATTTTACTGCTGTGGATGTTAAAGGTTGAGCTGATTTCAACTACTCAACATACTTCTGGTTTTTGTAGTTTGATGAGCAAAAAAAAAAAAAGTGCTTTTTTTTGCTTTGTGATTCATTTTCCTGATTTCCATATTGATTTGGAGTTGGAGAATGCTGTAAATCCACAAAGGAATGTCGCTTAAACGTTTTAAAGCATTATCATTCCACATCAACACATTTTGGGAGAGCTACATGGTTTTCACTGAACAGGAAGGGTATGAAAATTTGTAATCTGAAATGCAACTAGCTGGATAAAGCTAGTGCTTAAAAAAATAAATGAGTAGCTGGAAAGTACACAACTTGAGGACAAGTATTATAAATATGCATAAAATGGATATTATAAAAAGTACAGGTATCTAGAATTAGCAGTTAAGAAAAGGCACACAGTTATATTCCACCCCTGGTTATTTTAAATTACTGGCTTTATGGTCAAAGTCAAATAGTATTAGCCATTCATTAATTGGGCTGACGGCAGTAGTCTGATTAGCAACTTTAACTGTTGGCTCAAAGTACGAACCTCAACATGTATTTTACCTGGGCATGGCTCTCTCGGCCTCAGATAAATCACCCGTTGGTGGCGGAGCATCTCCTCCATCTCCTCCAATACTTGAAACAAAAAAAATTCTGTCTCGCAAGTTACACTTTAGGGTCCAGATTGTCAGCTGTTGCTGTCAAGGTTGCTAGGCGATGAGACCAGGGCTTCCAGGCGCGAAGGTAAGGGCGGGAACAGCACGAGACGAACTGCGAATCCTCCGTGGACTGGACCGTCTCATTTCGAAGACCGCTCGGTTCGGCCTTCGCTGCGTCCTTCGAAGGATGCGACTGCGGAATTGGGACGCAGCCCTAGGCTCCATCTGTGACTGTTTTAGTGATACAAGTCATTGAATTTTCACTAGGTCATATTTGACCTTTGAAGGTCAATAAGAAGGACACCAAATGAAAGTTCATATATGACTTCCAATATGGCTGTAATACAAACCTACACTCCATCTTTAATCGTGTTGGTAAGACAAGTCATTGTAATTGTATTATGTCAAGTTTGACCTTCAAATGTCATCAACAGTCAAGATGAATGTCTCCAAATGAAAGTTCATATGTGACTTCCAATGTCAGTAACACAAACCTAGGCTCCTTTTCAGTGATAGAAGTCACTGAATTTTCTCTAGGTCAAGTTAGACCTTCGAAGGTCAATATGAAGGTCACCAAATGAAAATTCATAAATAACTTCCTATACTTCTCCAATAGAAACCTACACTCAATCTGTAACGAATTTGCTGATACAAGTCATTGAAATTTCACTGTATAGTTTGGCCGTTCAAGATCACTGAAGGTCAAGTTCAATGTCACCAAATGAAACTTTGATTTCTTATATGCCCACAATAAAAACCTTCACTCTATCTGTAATAGTTTTGATGACAGACGTCATTCAATGCACATATGTTCCCAATCTTCAATATTTTCTAGCCTAGAAACCTTTAAAATTGCACCATTTTGCTTTACCCCAAGTTTGATGTTTCAAGGTCATCTGATGTCAACTTTAACACAGCCAATATAGAGGTCATTTCCACTGCCCGGCCAAAAAAAAGTCACCGTTTGGAAATTAATGAACAAATTTTAGAATTGGATCATTATTGCGGTTACTCATATGTTTCAGCTGGCAATAATCATTTTTCCCCTGACTGATGAAGCGCATCGCTACTCATTTCTCAAAAAATCATGTGGGAAGACACATCCCTTGCTGGTGGAAAAGATGTTACAGTATTTCAGAACAGGCAACTTATAGGCCTGTATTTAGCAAAGAAACTCATGAATGCAAAAACAAGTATGAGGAATCATTTTCACAAACATATTTGCCACCACAAAGTCCTGATCTTAGACACAGTAAAAGTTATTGGGATGTGCTCAAGAAAGACCACCGAGTGGTTCAACCATTATGTCGAGAAGACAAGATCTCGGCCAAAAATTATGGCATGTATGATCGAAAATAAATGTTCTGGCATTGCATATAGTTGTCAAAACAATGACAAAATGAATTTGCACTGAAATCAAAGCTACAGGGGTTCCAACTAAATATTTCAGTGTGCAACTTTTTTTTTGGCCGGGCAGTGTATTACTTCCTATATGTCAGTAATACAAACTTAATCTCTATCTGCAACCATTTGGCCTCCACAGGCCAACTTGCATATTCATAAAGTACAGCGCCCTCAATAGACCCACTTCCTTCAATTCAATCAAAATGGCACTCGCACTGTACATTGACGGTACCAAGGTAAGTTGATTGCCTGATTTAGAAAAAAAAATTTCACGCAGCTTTTGAGAAATTATTTATTTTTTAATTTCTCAGTCCTATCTGTAAGATTGGAGCCAAAACTTCAAAGGGCCCATAAAACGGACAAAAATGATTCAATCAAAAATCCGAGAAAAATTGTCTGGAGATATGTTCGAGTAGTATGTTATTGCAAATTTACACAAAAATTAATCGTGCCAAAAAAAAGATAAAAAATTTTCCGGACGACGGACGCCACACCACGGCAATAGCTTATCGGCCCATAGGGCCGGTAAGCTAAAAACAGCATTGTTATTATTCTGAGTGACCAGATAAAATGTATTTTTTATTGTGGCACAAATAATGTGGGCTGCAGGAAGGTGTTGTGCTCCTGTATGCAACAACATTCTGATCAAAGCATTACATGAGGTGAGACAGTAGTGAAAATGCACACAGGAAGCACTCCAATCACGGACTGACTCATGGGAAGCCCTCCAATCACAGACTGAGAGACCAGCTAACAGAATAATGCCAACAGTGAATGGGGCACACCAGAGCTGCATATTCCCTTTCCTCTCCACTTCTGCTTTACCTCCGTAGAAAATATTGAGCCTGTCAAGGGAAAGTTGCAGGGATAATTTAATGGTACCCGTGGTTTGTTTGAGAAAAATCAGATCTCCTTTCCTTCAACTCATTACAAGCTTGACAGTGAAGATAGCCTTTGCAAACTGTCAGAAAACTTTGAGACCCAACTAAGGTATGCAATTGTTAAAGCTGGAAAGGATTGTGGCCCAAATTTGACCTTTTCTTTTTCCAAGGTGCTGTGTTTCCTTACTAGAAGAAAGTAGCGAAGGACCCTACTGGATCCTTTCCTTCATGAAATGGAGAGGTTGGATGCTCCTAGTCATGGCTACCAGCCAAACTATGTGCGGTACATGCCTGTCTGTGAGGAAGCTTCCGTTTCATTTTAGAGAATACGGATGGAGTCCAGGATCCATGTTTGATCGTCCCAAGTAATTCCTCACGAAGGACCAGGGAACATAAAGGTGATGACATCATGGCAGCAATACAATCAACAAGGCACATGTTTAAGGGACGAAAACTTAGATTCTCATTAAAAACAGAGAGAAAATCAAAATGTTTTCAGGCAAAAAGTTCAGAACCAAATTGGTCATATTTTAATCATGACATTCACTTTCCTTTTGTATAGAGTTTGTGACTTCAATGCTATTTTCCCCGTTTTAAACTATTATCACCCTCAACTCTTCTTCTCTGAGGGGAACAGAAATAAGGACAGAAAAGTGAACACAAACCAATAGGTTTGATTGATTGATTATCTGATCCATGATTCTTTCCCCCTCTAAAAACTTAAGACTCCGTGGATTTCTCCCGTGGTGAAAGGGCCAGCGCTCAGACTCGACAGGGCGTGCGTGTCTGTGCTACCTGTAAAGCTGGTACAGCTTCTGAAGTTCATTCCAGAACAGTAAAGACAGGATGGTGTGAGGCCCTAATCGAAAGTAGGACGCTCCGATTCCCTTGTACAGACCCATCAATCCTTCCTTCTTCAGAGTCTTCGAGAAGCAGTCTGAGAATCCTTTATACAGCATCCCCTGTGGGCGCAGAACACACAGTCGGCCAAAGGGAGGCGCCTGTACATGTATGCACAGCAGATGTGCACATTAGAGGAAACAATCTCTGCCAATTAACGTTCGTTTAATCTCCTAGGAGTGCTATATGACACTCTCGTATACTGTCTTTGTATTCCTAAAAGTGCCAAATCATACTCACTTAATTGCAATGTTTAGACCAATCAAAACATTTGTTTCATGTTTCAACTGGATGCTATCCTGTCTTAATCAATCAGAACAAACCTAACGGATGACATTTGCATAATCACACAGTTAATTTAGAGATTTTTGCCAAAGATTTTGTGGAATGACATGTATGGCCTGTAACAATCAAATCTGTCTCGACTACATTGCCAATCACCCACAGAGTGCCATGCAATGGCATGGTAAATTCAAAGGAGGTTTTGCAGGGTATAGGCAAATTTGCGCACAGTCCAATTTGAACCATCTTCTGATTATGTACCTACTTGTGGGACTGTCCAGAAAATAGATTTGAAATGTGAAATTTGCACACAGGAAGTGAACTGTGACCTATTTCGTGATTTCAAGATTTTTGTGGGGCAAGGCCTTGAAAAGTCCATATTTAAACCCATAAATGATTGTTCTGAAAAACCAGATGATTTTTAATGCCTACAGAATAACAAGATGGATATTTTGATACCAAACATAAGTCTAAATGTGAAAAACTGAAGAAGTTTCAATTTTCCAGCGAAAAATGCATCTGTCTTGACCAAAATTGATGCAAAACATAAAGTTCATCTTGAAAAACAACCAAGTTCCTATGAAAACACACCTAAGATATTTTCACAAAAGTTGCCTCATATAGTAGGCTAAATAATGTGTGAGTGTTGTTAAATTGCAAGACCGGTAACATGGATACAGATTGTGAAAATTGGAACCATCCCTGTATTTAGAAATTATTACTATCTCCTTTTGGGTGTCAAAATAGGTCACTAAATAATAAACATGGAATGCTTGTTATCGATACTTATCCAAATTAAGAGTCTTAGATTATATGTACATGATTTACGAGACAGTGGCCTTCCGGATCATTCTGGATCATAACTACAATACCTCTGAAACACATTTGTCCTTTTAAGATTAGACAAATACAGATTGTGACTATATATAGTTGTATGTTGATTTATTAGGATATAATAACACTTTCAGCATCACCTGTAATTGTGATAAGATCAGTTAACTGTGGTGTATTCAAGCCATTTTTATTGTATACTACATATTTCTCAGAAAAGACGTTTAGATGTTTTCACTGTTGTACATTGTATAGGTTCTATACCTCCCAGGCCTTATTTTTACTTGACTGAGCAAAGCGTAGTCTGTGCTTGTGGTCACGCTTCTATGATTCTGTGAACCACAAAGCATTCAACATTGTTGTATCCCAGGGGTAGTGAACCTTACAGCCATCAGCCTGACTAAATGGCGTCTCATTGGATGAAATAGTTCCTCAATCTCTCACTCCCAGTCGCTATTCTATAATCAACAACAATGTGGATGAGTAGCGACACGTTGTCTCTTTTGCATATGCCTGTTCTTATTATAATTAGGGTAACCGAAACTGTTTGACTGGCAAACAGTTTCTGGTTGTCTCAGATTTCAGACTTGAGTGGATAATCTTACAATGCCGACAATCTCAAAGGAGATAAGGACCACCTCTGGTTTCAAATTTTACATTCACACAAAATCAAGACAACATCAACAATCCTTAATCTTCCCACACAACAAAACGTGTTTAAACATTTTTTTAAACGACAGATGTCTCACCTTCCCCAGGTTATCCACTGGCTGGTTGTACAGGCGTGTGCTGATCACATCAAATGGTGTCATGGCCAACACCACCACCACACTGCTCAGCATTCCTGCAGACAGGGCAATCAGCCAGCTGCCCTCCGGGAACACCTGATGGAAGCAAAGAGCCACGAGGGAATCACAGGGAGTCGCCCAACCGTGGGCACACAAATCAAACTGAGTCTAGATCCCCCCATCCCCATCATTTACACACACACACACACACATTATGCAACTATTTACAACCTTGTGAAGTCATGCATTAAAAAGGTGCTATGTTTGAACAATACAAAGCACTGCAGTGCAATATAATTAAAAAGAAGGATAGAAAATAGAATATAAACAGAATATTAAAGTTCCAATGGAGGTATATATATATATATTTAGAACACTAGATTGGATAATGTAAATATGACATCATCAGCACAGTGAAGCACCCGGCCGCAATATTGATACACCCAACTTCTTCATATAAATGAACGGTTTCCTATGAGGTCAATTTCAAATGAGTCAATAAAAACATTAAAACGTCGAGATGTGCGGCTGTCTTTTGCAGCAATATTCATTTGAATGGCTGTAATAAAACGTTTCATGGGTAAGTTAACGTAGAAACGCAAATTTGCCACTTTAATAGAAAAAATTGTGTTTACCGCTAGCTAGCTATTTAGTCGTCCCATTGACTTGAATAGACCGCTGACTAAAACCAAATGCTAGCGATTGATAACGGTCACCAGCGTGCAACCTTGGTACCCCTAACGTCGCGGGGACTTCATTGACTTAGCCACCTTGTTAATTTTATTAACTGCTAATTCAATCAAGAAAGACAAGAAAACAATGAGATAAGAAATTTAACAAAGTATTTATTCATAAACATGAACATGAACTTTGGCGGTTAGACCCCGACATTGAACAAATAAAGCATTTAGAGAATCTGAGGATTAGATGCTTCGTAGAGATGAATTTCCCCCGGGGTCTAAACACTGGAAGCGGTGGTGAGAGGCTGCTGCTGGGATGAGTCCTGGGACCAGAGTGGTAGGAGAGATGAAGAGGAGTCTTGGCCGACCTCAGAGGATGGTGGTGGGGAGGACGAGGGTTGCAGAGCATATCAAAACACTTGACAGCTGGTTAACTGCAGGGAGAGAGAGTACTTTTAAAATTTGATAGCTAGCGAATGATTGGTCTAGAGACTCGGAGTAGGATTCCGATTGGATTATAAATTAGGCGGTGTAATTTTTAAAGGGCAAGCAGAAACTGTACAAAGGCATAGTGGGCATGCGCGAAGAGAAAGTCTTTCTGCTTGAATTTCCGCAAAGCTTCATCAAGCTTGCTTCTTCTAATTGACATTCAACGACAATGTTTTTTACCTGCATAACATATAAAACAGTGGAGAAGTCACTTTTTCTGTTTGTGGGCTTCAAAGTTCCAAAAAACAAGGAGGGGAGAAAGGCTTGGCAGTTAGAAATCGGGTAAAAAAAAAAAACTTTCTCTATTCCCTCGATCCGTGCTGTACAGTGATCATTTTTGAGCGCAGTGTTTTAATGGGACATGGGCAAAGATGAAGCTTAATGAATGAGTAGCCACAGTTAACTAGGGCTTCTTTTTAATAACGCTGGCATAAGCCATGATTCAATATAAACAATTCGGTTGACGAAAAATGTTCTCAATCAGGGTACAATGAAGTGAGGAAACCAGAGAGTAATTTAATAACGCATACGAACATTCATCAACGTTTCTTATAACGGCGAATACTGCCAAGCAATTATCAGACGGTAATTAAAAGCCGCTTTCCATCATCCGATAAGCAAATATTTAGGGAGACAAAATGTTGCTCTACACAGCGATACCAAAATAACACCGACTCGCAAGCAAGTGTGTTTATTTTTCCCCTTTTTCACCCTGTAACAACTCGGTGAGCAAACAGCCGAATTAAGTCACTAATCTGGTCAAACGGCGGCGGGAGTCTTTTTTTGGGGGGGTTTCAGTCTCCTGGGAGCAAAGCAAAGTAAGGTAAAGTAAAATAAATTTAAACCCTTAATTTAGAGAATAAATTAAATGCTAAATAATTGTCTAACTGAGTGAATTGTGCGATCTACAAAGTAAAACAGTTTTCAAGGACTGCGGTACTGTCGTCTGGTTTTTCAGTAGCTTAGCTGATTTAGCAAACGAACCCTTGCAAGCTCTCAACGCCAAGAATATAATCCAATTATCTGGATATCTGACTATAACCCGGCTTGGTTTCAAACTTGGTGGCTGCCTTTCATTCAGTCTTCTAGCCAACAATTATTGACGTTCACTGGGGTTTTTTAGTCCCCTTCGTTCTCTATCCTGACTGCATTGCCGCATTAACGCATTGCCAAGCTCGAATATTAACGCAAACCGGGTTTTTTTGTCTTTCTCGCATTTTATTATTGCCAAAGGGCTCTTCTGATTAAACACATTGTAAATATCATATCTTTGCATTTTCCTCCGGTGACTGTGTCTTGGTCAGCTGATAAAAGTTTAACTGCTTGTTCGAGTGGTTAGGACAGCTTGTTGGGGGAGGTACCGTGTTTAATTCGCTCACAGAGTAAACGACTTGTTTATTCGGTCCGTTTTAATTAAAGGGAACCGGGGCTTTACTCTTTTCCGGGACCCTTGGTTGTATTTACGGCTAGCTGGCTAGATAAGTACTGCTGCATTTTTGGCTGGGGATCTGAGATTAAGTAACTAGGGCGGCAGTCATTTGACTCGCCTGTTCGGTTAGGTTGGAATTTAAAAGGTAAGTTTTTACTGGATTGCTCCGCCTCTTCCACTTTCTCCTGGGTGTTGGAGCCAGTGTGTTTTTATCTGGGTTCTCAGCTAGGCCCAGTGATATTGTTAGTTTAGGATATTAATAGTACTGGGACTAGATAAACTCAAGCCAGCTTATTTGGAGTGCTGATTACATATAGAGTTTGGCTCAATTTGGTACTTCATTTCTGTGAATTGAAACTAAGCCCCTGTTAAAAGAGGCTTATAATCCATTTACATAGTTTCCCCACGGTTTCTATTGTGACTGCTGCTTAAGGCTTCTTAGGTCAATAAATTAATAAATGGTGGTTCCTCAGCTTCTATCTCGGCATGAGTAATTTACTTTTATCTAGGGTGAGCGAGGTCATTAGGTAGGGGGTTCAAAATGTGGCCAAAACTATGTGACGGTTGCAGGATAATCGCACTTTTGGAAAGCGATTTCCAGGGTGGGTTTGTCTTCCACCGGTGCCAGCTAATTGAGCATCTGGAGAGCAAGATCCTTGATCTTCAGGGCCAGTTGGCGGCACGACATAGTTCGCAATCAGTAGTGTTCCAAGAGGAACTAAGCAAAAAACCCAAAACCAGTGAAGTTGGCACGCTGTGTAAATCGTAAATAAAAACAGAATACAATGATTTGCAAATTCTTTTCAACCTATATTCAATTGAATACACTGCAAAGACAAGTTACTTAATGTTCAAACAGGCAAACTTAGTAATTTTTTGCAAATATTAGCTCATTTGGAATTTGATGCCTGCAACATGTTTCAAAAAAGCTGGCACAAGTGGCAAAAAAGACTGAGAGAGTTGAGGAATGCTCATCAAACACTTATTTGGAACATCCCACAGGTGAACGGGCTAATTGGGAACAGGTGGGTGCCATGATTGGGTATAAAAGCAGCTTCCCTGAAATGCTCAGTCATTCACAAACAAGGATGGGGCGAGAGTCACCACTTAGTGAACAAATGCGTGAGCTGATTGTCGAACAGTTTAACAACAACATTCCTCAAAGAGCTATTGCAAGAAATTTAGGGATTTCATCATCTACGGTCCGTAATATCGTCAAAAGGTCTATCTATCTTATCTATCTTAAAAAAAGGTTCAGAGAATCTGGAGAAATCACTGCACGTAAGCGACAAGGCCAAAAACCAACACTGAATGCCCGTGACCTTCGATCCCTCAGGGGGTACTGCAACAAAAACCGACATCAGTGTGTAAAGGACATCACCACATGGGCTCAGGAACACTTCAGAAAACCACTGTCAGTAACTACAGTTCGTCGCTACATCTGCAAGTGCAAGTTAAAACTCTACAATGCAAAGTGAAAGCCATTTATCAACAAACACCGCCGACTTCGCTGGGCCCAAGCTCATCTAAGATGGACTGATGCAAAGTGGAAAAGTGTTCTGTGGTCTGACGAGTCCACATTTCAAATTGTTTTTGGAAACTGTGGACGTCGTGTCCTCCGGACCAAAGAGGAAAAGAACCATCCGGACTGTTATAGGCGCAAAGTTCAAAAGCCAGCATCTGTGATGGTATGGGGTGTATTAGTGCCCAAGGCATGGGCAACTTACACATATGTGAAGGCATCATTAATTCTGAAAGGTACATACAGGTTTTGGAGCAACATATGTTGCAATCCAAGCAACGTCTTTTTCATGGACGCCCCTGCTTATTTCAGCAAGACAATGCCAAGCCACATTCTGCACGTGTTACAACAGCATGTCTCCGTAGTAAAAGAGTGCGGGTACTAGACTGGCCTGCCTGTAGTCTAGACTTGTCTCCCATTGAAAATGTGTGGCGCATTATGAAGCGTAAAATACGACAATGGAGATCCCGGACTGTTGAACAACTTAAGCTGTACATCAAGCAAGAATGGGTTTGAAGTTCTCCAAGGCAAATTTGTGGAATTAGCTGAGAAGCTACGGAGCAGATCCTCAATGGTAGTTTTCTCCGAGATTCTACCGGTACCACGTGCAAGCAGAGGAAAGCAGAATTTTATCTGGAGATTTAACACGTGGCTACGAACCTGGTGTAGGAAAGAGGAGTATAGGTTTATGGGGCATTGGAACTTTTTCTGAGACAGGGGTGACCTGTTCAAGCCTGACGGGCTGCACCTGAACCGGAGGGGTACCTTTGCACTGGGTCAGCGTATGTTGAGGGTAGCACAGGATTATTTAAACTAGGGACTTGGGGGGCAGGGAGGTTAGTGAGTGTTACACATAGGGAATGCAGACTGCCCCGATGGAGGCTGACGGCGTTACATGCACTACTGATAATATACTTCTAAAGCAACACAGCGTAGTGGGGGCATTGAAGCAGCAACCACATGGGAAATCAAGGGGAAGAGCATTAGTAATAACCTGAAATGTTTTTACTTAAATGCAATAAGCATAAAAAATAAATTTTCTGAGCTTGAGGCTGTTATAATTGGTAAGGGCTATGACATAGTTGGGATTACGGAGACATGGCTAAGTGAAGAGAATGGAGATGAATATAATATAGGAGGTTATAAGCTCTTGAGGAAGGATAGATGTAATAGGCGAGGAGGGGGCGTAGCAATCTATCTGAACGAACACATAAATGTACTGGAAATTCCCGAAATTGAACATTCCTTGCCCTGTAAAGATATCTGGGTCAGGCTCATTGGCAAACACGAGACAGGTTTAAACATAGGTGTTTGCTATCGACCACCAGCTTTGGACAGGACAGTCAATGAAATGCTTTTTAGGATTACGCAAGCTTGAAGAGGTGGAGGGACTATTATTATGGGAGACTTGAATAATCCTGGTATCGATTGGGAAAAGGTGAAAGGACAGGGTAGAGGGGAGGAAGAATTTCTAGATGTTATAAATGATAATTTCTTGGTGCAGTATGTTAATAAACCTACCAGAGAGAAGGCAATTTTAGACTTAGTGCTCTGTAATGACCCAGATAGAATTAGCAATGTTGAGGTACTGGAGCCACTAGGGACAAGTGATCACTCTGCTGTTAATTTTGATGTTTCATGGGAAGATAAAAAGGTGTATTCAAAAACAAAAATTTTCCATTTTAGGCGAGCAAACTTTGACAGAATGCGCTCATATCAAAGTGAAATAAAATGGGAGACACTCCCGGACTGAAAGTCCGTAAATGAGATGTGGGAAAGATGTAAGGGGGTTTTACTTGAATCACAGTGCAGATTCATTCCAAAAGTGTCCAAAAGTGAGCTGAAAAAGCAAAATCCTCAGTGGATGACCAAAAGTATTCGTAGGATTTTGAGGGAAAAGAGGAATCTTTATAAGATTTACATAAAGGATAACAATGAGAACACTAAGGCTGAATACTGTAAAATACGGGCTGTGGTCAAAAAAGAGCTGAGGAATGCTAGAACACTGTATGAAAAACAAATTGCAGAGGGGGCAAAAACTAACCCTAAGTGATTCTTTCAGTACTGTAGCAGCAAAAGGAAAGTTAAAGTGCAGGTTAAGTGCATAAAGAATAAAAACGAATCGCTGCTATTTGATAACAAGGATATTGCGGATGCCTTAAACAGTTACTTTGTTGAGAATTTTACCTCAAAGGGGGTCTTTATTTGGCCAGAGGACATAATGAATGCTCAAGATTATTTATCAGAAATTGAGGTTCGGGATCATGAAGTATTAGACAAGTTGCATTAACTAAAGGCAGATAAGGCGGTGGGTCCTGATGGCTTATATCCTAGAGTGCTCAGGGAAGTTGGTGAGATCATCTTCAAGCCGCTATCCACTATCTTCAGGCTGTCTTTAGAAACTGGAGAAATACCAAATGATTGGAAACAGGGCAATATTGTATCAATATATAAGAAAGGGGACCGTACCGAGCCAGGAAATTACAGGCCAGTCAGTTTAACTTGCATTGCGTGCAAAATAATGGAATCTATCATAAAAGATGAGCTGGACTTATTTCTTGAACGAAACAGTATCTTGAGGGATAGCCAACATGGTTTTCCTAAGGGAAGGTCATGCCTGAAAAACCTTCTGGAATTTTTTGAAGAGGCCACCAAGACTTATGACCAGAGCAAGGCTTATGACATCATAAGCTTGGATTTTCAGAAAGCATTCGATACAGTATCGCATAAGAGACTAATTTTTAAATTGAGCTCCATTGGAGTTACAGGAGGTATTCTGGAGTGGATTCAAAACTGGTTACAGGACAGAACACAAAGAGTGGTGGTCAGTGGTATCTCATCTGAGCTAGGTATGGTGGGGAGTAGCGTCCCCCAGGGATCGGTGTTGGGACCCCTGCTGTTCCTCATTTACATTAATGACCTTGATAGTAATATTGAGAGCAGATTGGTTAAATTTGCAGATGATACTAAATTGGGGGGTTTGGCAAATAGTTTAGGGTCCACTAAAGTGATTCAGGATGATTTGGATAGAATCCAGAATTGGGCAGAAATGTGGCAAATGAAATTTAATGTAGCAAAATGTAAAGTTGTACATGTAGGTAATAAAAACATCAGACGGGATTACTTCATGAGAGGTTTAAAACTGGAATGTGCTGTACACGAGAAAGATCTGGGAGTGATTGTTGACCAAACCCTCATAGGCTCTAGCCATTGTGCCGCAGCAGTTAAAAAAGCCAATCAGATGCTGGGATACATTGCCAAAAGTATTGAGTACAAATCAAAGGAGGTGATGCTTCTTTTGTACAACACATTCGTCAGGGCACATCAGGAGTATTGTGTACAGTTCTGGGGACCATACTTAAAGAAAGATATAGAGGCTCTAGAGAAAGTTCAGAGAAGAGCCACTAAGCTTATTCCTGGTATAAAAGATGAAAGCTATGAGAAGAGGCTGGAGATCCTTAATCTCTTTAGTCTTAGGAAAAGGAGACTGAGGGGTGAATTGATTGAGGTCTTTAAATATGATAAAGGGATTAACAAAGTGAATAATGTAGGATTCCTTCGACCAAGTGTTGTGAGTAGGACTGGAGGTCACAAATGGAAGTTGACCAAAGGTAAATTTAGCGCTGATATTTGGAAATATTTCTTCACCCAAAGAGTAATTTCTATGTGGAATAGCATGCCTGACCATATTGTTGAGGCAGAGACCTTGGGGATTTTCAAGAGCAGGCTTGACTTAAAGCTAGATAACAACGAGTCATTGAGTATCTGAAGGGGTATATTCACAATAGTATAAAGAAACAGGCGAGCGTAGTTGGGCTGAAAGGCCCGTTCTTGCCATTCGTGTTATGTTTTTGAAAATGTAATTTTAAAGAAGGCGAAAATGAATGGGAGTCTATGAGCAAATTTTACTTCCGGGTGTATGGGCTGTTAGAACAGATGCTTCACTTGAGCGTACCCTATCAGCAATCTAGTGTTCTATATATATATATAGATATACACATATATATGGGTTTAACTAATTCACAAAGTTAATATCAGTGAAAGCAAATACTTTTTCCCCAAATATTTCCTGAATGCGTCTGGACCACCGATCTATATAGAATAACTGGATTGCTGACGTGATGCAGAACTGCGCTGGGAGGATGAAGCAAGCGGAAGTGGTCGGGCGGCCATTTTACTATGCCCGGTAGTAAGCAATCGTTATATAGTATTCTATAGGAGAGAAGCGCAGATGTGCAGCCTTGCAATACGGAGCGACATTTTTTGGGGGATGTGGCGAGACAATGCACTTGCTGTCGTTAAGACGGATATACATATATGAATTTCAACTAATATATTGCTTGTTATTGGCCACTGGCCATCTACCTTAACAGCAGATAATGTGTCAATGTTAGCCCAGCTAACGGTTATTATTGGAACTATTCAAATTAATGTTCGCTAATGTGATCCATCAGGTTAGCCTAAAGCTACCTAGATTACCGAACTGAACCAGATCAATCAAAGTCACACGGCATAAATGAGATAATCCAGTAAAACTGCTGTGTAATGCTGTCTATAATATTAGACCAGACTAACTAGACAACAAAACCAGGTGTTGACTGGTCTAATCATTATGGTAAATTTATGCCAGCACTAAAAAAGGCTAATGTTCCGCTGACACTCAATTACCGTTGACGGACAAATTTAATTCGGCCAGGTTATCACTGAGGATGTAACGTTAGAGCTACTTAAACAGATAATGTGATTCACACTCGACAATGAATAGCAGGCAGTTTTACATACATCTACACAACGCACAACTCACTTCACTTCTCATATGAGCGCTGATTTTGCGACCTTGATAAGTTTACATTGCGTTCTCTTCAGCGAACTCACTTTGGCTTCGTAGGAAAATTAGCCTAGCTTCACGGCAGCTATTGAGTGAAAACAGAGAAAGAGAACGCAAGAGAAAACTCAATACAAGACATCCGTTGGGAGTTACATTTGCGTTATGCGTGATTGAATCTCACACCCATTGTTTCTAAAATAAAAATAGCAGTTGACAAAGTGCGAGCTTACGGCTACGTTATTTTTTCATGAAGTTTTCAAATTCCCTCACACAGAATAAAAACAATATGTGCAGGATTGATGTCTTGTCTTCTTCAGTCTCAATGACTTTGGACTTCCATTTCGTTGTACCACTGCCCCACTCAGGCGAGATGTAGAAAAATCCATAGAGATTTCCTATGGAACACACTCATTGGTCGCGCTGTCAAATGCTCATATCGTCCACTGAGAATGTTAAAGGCCCGTACAACTGCTGCCTACTGTAGTTAAACCCAGGGCTGTAGCCAGGGGGGGTGCGAATACACGTCCCTTTTTGACTGCAATTAGTAGATCTCAATCATTTTCCTTTTATGAGGCGTTTACCGATTATCGTAATTGGCAAAGACAGGGTTTCTCTCTCCTGCTGGCATTCGGCAGTTAAATAGGCTATAAAAAGCCTGCATCTCCAGCTATTTGCTTGAGAGTGGATAGGTATGCAATTTTAAACAACTTTGTTTTAAATACAGCAAATACGTGTCCGAATGAATGATTGTCGTCTTACCTAATCGGGGAGAACAAGTAGCACCTGTTAAGTGTGGACCGCTCTCAGAGTGAACCTTCTGTTAATAATGAAAATGACTGAGAACAGGTCAGGACTAATAATTGTTTTAAACGGAAGTTTTGTGCAACTCTGTTCTTGTTCCGCAACTGTACTGAATTTATCCCATGATTTAATCGCTGTTAGAAAGCATATGAAGAACAGTGTCTTCGTTTCCCAATTACGATAATCGGTAAACGCGTCATAAAAGGAAAATGATTGAGATCTACTAATTGAAGTCAAAAAGGGACGTGTATACGCACCCCCCCGGCTACAGCCCTGAAACCTGCGGTCCAAGAGGCATTTTTCGTACAGTCAGGTCGATCTGAGGACGAAACATAAAATACCGCCTCTTTCGTGTCTGTGAAAAGACATCTTCTCAATTAATTATATCTTTGGCTGCAACATGTTCAATGTGAGTAATGTTCTGAGAGATTATAGTTGGGCATACCAATATGGTGGCACGGTTACTTCAAAATTATGACGTCATCAGCTATCCAGTTCTTAGATCAGTGGTCTGGACAGTTAGAGCAGGTTCAGCTGCTAGGTAAACGAGGGACTCGAAAATATATTCCCCTTTCAGTCTGAGTAGGCTAACTGTTTCCAATCAGGCACAGAAAACTGCGAGAAGAGGATTTGGTAATTCCTAAACAAAACTCTTTTCCTTCATTGAAAAAATTTCCTCTAGTCATAAACAATCAAAATAATTCATTTCTCGGAAAAATAACTCTAGAGATACGTCAGTTTTTATTGGTACGGCAATCGATTTGAAGGCATTAGGATAAGGATTAGGGATTAGAGAAAGGGTTAGGTTAGGGGTCAGGTACAGAAGTTACTGACTGCGTGAACTAAAAGATTTTTTTCAGCAGGCTGTTATAGTGGTGTGAGGGCTGATATAGGCCAGAATTGTTCTGTTGGATCAGCACCTATTAGCCAGTGGGGACATTTACTTTGTTCTTCTACCATGGTCTGGGTGAATACTTTTTCTGGCTGGCAGGTATGCAGAAAAACCGTGGAACCGCACAGGTAGTTCGGCGACAGTAGTTTCACCCACAGAGATGTAAGAAAACTTGAGTGGACGACGTGTGGGCTGGACCAAAGGGGAAACGGCAGAATAGCTTCGCCATCTTGTGCATGTATAAATGTCCAATGAGGCACATGTAAACAGTAGGCTAAACATGGGTGTCGACAAATAAGAGACTTGTTTTCCGTGTTTTTTTATCCTATCATTATTAAAATGGGCACAAATAAGGAATTGTAATCAAACAACAATATTTATTTTATTTTATTTTTTTAAATCTGGTATATTCAATGTTTAGCCTATTTCACCGGAAGAAATTACAGAGAAATCATAACTTCAGCTCTTGTCCCGTATGAGCGAGTTTTCGTTTAATACGAGCACGGTTATACTGCATTTTCCATTAAACGTCTACCCCAATCAAGGGTATTGTGTGTGCTATGTGCGTGAGCTGCCATCGGCAGTAAAGACACTGTTTAGATATTGACTTCATTTCTATAACAGCCTTCTATTCACCTACCACCCAAATGCATCGGTGACGTGTTACTGGGACATGTACAGTCATTAACCTCTTCTTTCACCCACAGATTGCAGGCCAATTCACCAATCACTACTCAGAATTTCCAATTACTATACCCATTTGAAATGAACACACAACAACTAATTCTACTATATCCTACATCATGTAATTAACTCTATAATGTGACCTGTCAAACAACCACACATACTAATAACTTCAACAACTGTGTACAACAACATATAAACCCTCATTAAGCAAAGCCTATCTCTATCATGGGTTTCCTACTAACAATAGTTTATTGCAATTTATGACAAATTCACATTCTTAATCTACACACGTTTTTAAAAATATGAATTAAATTAACAATTTTCTCATTTTCTTTGATTTTATTTTTTATTTTTCTTTCACAGTGATTTGCAAATACATCAAGGTGATTGCTGGGTAATGTGTTGTCCAATGTAAAGTCTGAATTTGATTGGATCATGTGACCAGGGTGACAGCTGATGGTTCGAGCGCGAACTGTGAAGATCAGAATTAAAACAAATTTTCTAACTTCCATTCAAACATAAAGCAGGAGTAAATAAGGAAAAGAAAATAAAGAACAGGAGGAGACAGTAGCAAAGCTGCGAAAACTAAGTTTATTCGGCTTTCTTACAAGCAGTTGCCGCACCGTGGACGACTCTCCCTCAAGCGACGATGCAGCCAGCTGGTAACAGATCAAGCTAAGATTGCGGTTGACCTAAATAATGATAACTTTCATGGCTATTGCATACATTTCAAGACAAATCGTGGAATTTGCTCTACGCAAAGCTTGCCAATTGCCGTTTAAATAGGTAAGTAAGCCTATGTGTGACTTTTGTTTTAGCAAGTGTCCAGAGTCGTTTCATTAATACTGGATATATGGCAGAAATAAGGCTGTCTGTGCAGTAAATTGATAATATTATGGGGTTTATTCCAACGGTGTTCAGCAGGGGCATTTAGGGGACATGGTGGCATTGTTTCAAATATATTTAAATATTATCAAATATTGCTGCTTTCGGCCATCTCGTTGTGTGCTTTTTCGAGTCACTATCATATCCTGAGCCTTTATGTGAAATACTGCTCTAGTGAGGTAGCTGCACAAAAATACACGTTTTGGGATGTTTTAAATGATTAGGGAGTACGATCAGTGTTTTCGGTGCGGAGGAGGACACCGGGCACCACAATGTTTAGCTGTCCTACCAAATGCGCACGCTTTCAAAGATAACTGAACACCTGTAAACTGAGGATCACAACGACGCACGCTTTCAATGACGATTATGCCCAGCTGAGCAGAGAACTGCTCTTGCCGCGTCCCCGCGCTGCTCGAGATGTCCGTAAGATTCTGGAACTTTTTGATTTTTGCGGGAACTGCATACCTGAATTTTCTGTTATTGCAGAATCAATCAATGCTCTTTTTAAATGCCCGTGTCGCCCACTGGAAACAGCTGATTGGACACATGAGTGTATTAAGCATTTAGGCCTACTGCTCTGAGTCCGCTCTTCGAGTTACAGGCATCCCGGAATCCACCACTCCCGCGCAAAACCATGCCATTCACCCGAAGACACCACCAAAACTACTGAAGGCTGACTCAAACCACGCTGCCTGGGACACCCACAGCCTTCATTTATCAGGTGCATGCGTTCTTGATTGGTTGCCTAATTATTTTGCTAACTTGGGTAAAATTGTGATTGAATATCTTTTTCTGATTATACTGGGAATATGTATACTTGTCTTAATAATTAAAGGCGTGAAATTCGTCCTCATACAATTAATCTGGGGTAAAGCGAGGAAAGAAACTGCACAACTTGTTCACTATGAGAAGACTCCAACAGCAGTCATAATATAGATCCAAGTGTGATGAATCAGGTGTACTTGAATAATGAACCCTCACATTGTATTCTGTTCTCTCCCTCATGCACTGCTGAGGACACCTGCACCAGACCACACTGCTGAGGAAACCAGCACTAGACCACGCTGCCGTGGACAGGACGCTCAGCTTTCGGACCACGCTGCCGCTAACTCCTGTGCCAGAAGAATACTGCACAAGACAACCCACCGGAACAATGTCGCTCATCATACAGCTCATTGTAGAATTCAAAAGGACTTGTGCCATGGACAATAATGGCATTCACATGCGACCGGTACACATGACAGCCAAACACGCCAACGAGTCAGAGCGAGTGTGTGGACTCTAAAGTAGCAGTGCCTGTACTTGATAATAGGCTAAGTACTTGATCTATTTTTAAAATGTTTCTTTGACATTTCTTGCCTGTTCTTTTCTCTTTTGCACAGCCGATCACTAACAGTGGGTCTTCTGCATCTCATACTCATGCCTATTTCATATAGCCTTCCTTTTGCCGGTCATTGACAGATGACATTGGGCCTCGAGAGTCTGGGTCTGTCCAAGGTTTCTCCCCCTTAACCAGGGAGTTTTTCCTTGCCACTGTCGCCTCTATGGCTTGCTCTCTTGATCTCTGGCCTGGTATCCGCATGAAGTTGTTGTTGTTGTAGGTATTTTGTAATTAGAAATTAATTTGCCATTACCCTTGTCATTTTTTTAAGTATTTCTCTCTGAAGTTGACCTCATCATTCGTTGTCTTTTGGGTCAAACAGGAGGGACTGTTGAGAAACAGAATTTTTGGGTATTTGCAATATGAGGTGTGCCAGACTGTTTGATCAATGGGTAATGAATGTGTATTGGGAGATAAAGAGAAGCCATCTGGTCTGGCAGGACATATCGCCTATTTGCGACTTCCACTTGAATCTCCTTTTGTCTTCAGTTCCGACTGGAAAATAGGCACTAGCACCTCTTAGCTGGAGGTTCCGTATGCCCACTCATGGAGCTCACTTCCAGGGGTTGGGGAATCTATTGAACCAATTAAGTTGGGTGGTTCAGGAGAGGCCCAATTGTAGAGTATTGCTTTTTATCAATGTGTAAACCCTGGAACCAATCAGCAACAACTTCTGATAACATTTAAGAAATCATATGCAAATGTCTATACTTTAAACATGTATAAATTTTATTACAAAATGAAGGAATTTTGGAACTCTGCATCACGCTGTTGTTCCCATGGCCGGCTGTGTAAATAAACTTTTTCCTGCTTTTGCTACGAACTTCGGAGTCTGCTTCTTCATCAGGACAACGTTCTTGATTTTTTATTAATTTACCAACAGTAACTATAAAGAATGGTTTGTTAGTGGTTTGCTTGGCAGTGTTCAAACTGAATTTATGTAGTGCTCTAAGAGCACTCATATGGACATTACGTTAGATGCTACTCAGCTGACACATTCATAACGCATCAAAATAGAGTAATATGAATTGGTGCTATTCAAAGTAATGGAAATATGCAACTCAGTTCATGGATATATTCATATTTTAATCCGAAAAAAGTAAGGTTGGCTGCATACATGGTTCTAGGATATCCCAACAGTGGCCTTAGCTTACTATACATTTTGCCGCGCTACATAATAAAGTGTGGCAATGGAGTATATTAAGGCCATTCGTCAATTAAAATAAAATGGCCGAAATAATTGCACCGTAACGCCAGCTCACTTTTCTGACTTGGCCGCGTCAATAATGTTGATCACAGATGGACGGCAAGGAATGCTGTTCCATCCACTCGGTTCAGATCATGCACTAAATTATAGTTATTTTGGATCTCATCTGTCAAGTTGCTGAAAAGTTTCATCATCATGTATGAAAGTCTGTAAGTAATTTAACAATGAGGAATGGTTTGCTAAGCGGTGTTTGAACTGAATTTATGTAGTGCTATAAATGCACTCATGACTCAAATTGGGCCACTTTTTGGTAAATCGCTTGGGACAGTAACAAAAAAAAACATGCTATTTACATGTGCTTTTTTGATTAATAATGATTGTTTTTGATGATTTTGTGTTGAAATGATGTACAAAACCCAAAACCAGTGAAGTTGGCACGTTATGTAAATCGTAGATAAAAACAGAATACAATGATTTGCAAATCCTTTTCAACTTATATTCAATTGAATACACTGCAAAGACAAGATGTTTAATGTTCAAACTGAGAAACTTTTTTTTTTTCTTTGCAAATAATCATTAACTTAGAATTTAAAGGCAGCAACACATTGCAAAAAAGTTGGCACAGGGGCCTTTTTACCACTGTGTTACATCGCCTTTCCTTTTAACGACACTCAGTAAACGTTTGAAACTGAGGAGACCAATTTTTGAAGCTTTTCAGGTGGAACTCTTTCCCATTCTTGCTTCATGTACAGCTTAAGTTGTTCAACAGTCCGGGGTCTCCGTTGTCGTATTTTACGCTTCATCATGCGCCACACATTTTCAATGGGAGACAGGTCTGGACGGCAGGCAGGCCAGTCCAGTACCCGCACCCTTTTACTACGGAGCCATGCTGTTGTAACACGTGCAGAATGTGGCTTGGCATTGTCTTGCTGAAATAAGCAGGGGCGTCCATGAAAAATACGTTGCTTGGATGGCAACATATGTTGCTCCAAAACCTGTATGTACCTTTCAGCATTAATGGTGCCTTCACATATGTGTAAGTTGCCCATGCCTTGGGCACTAATACACCCCCATACCATCACAGATGCTGGCTTTTGAACTTTGCGCCTATGACAGTCCGGATGGTTCTTTTCCTCTTTGGTCTGGAGGACACAACGTCCACAGTTTCCAAAAACAATTTGAAATGTGAACTCGTCAGACCACAGAACACTTTTCCACTTTGCATCAGTCCATCTTAGATGAGCTTGGGCCCAGCGAAGCCGGCGGTGTTTCTGGGTGCTGTTGATAAATGGCTTTCGCTTTGCATTGTAGTTTTAACTTGCACTTGCAGATGTAGCGACGAACTGCAGTTACTAACAGTGGTTTTCTGAAGTGTTCCTGAGCCCATATGGTGATGTCCTTTACACACTGATGTCGGTTTTTGATGCAGTATCGCCTGAGGGATCGAAGGTCGCGGGCATTCAATGTTGGTTTTCGGCCTTGTCGCTTACGTGCAGTGATTTCTCCAGATTCTCTGAACCTTTTGACGATATTACGGACGTAGATGATAAAATCCCTAAATTTCTGCAATAGCTCGTTGTGGAATGTTGTTTGTAAACTGTTCGACAATCAGCTCACGCATTTGTTCACTAAGTGGTGACCTTTGCCCCATCCTTGTTTGTGAATGACTGAGCATTTCAGGGATGCTGCTTTTATACCCAATCATGGCACCCACCTGTTCCCAATTAGCCCGTTCACCTGTGGGATGTTCCAAATAAGTGTTTGATGAGCATTCCTCAACTCTCTCAGTCTTTTTTGCCACTTGTGCCAGCTTTTTTGAAACATGTTGCTAGAGCTGGGCGATGTGGACAAAATCTAATATCCCGATATCTGTGACCGAATACCTCGATATCGATATTTTGCCGATATTATCGGGACAAATGTTGGTGCTTTTGCAAAATATTTACACAATAATATTTTTTATAACCATTTATTAGTAATGTTGACATAACGATGAAACAGGTGCAGGCAACAGCTTCAACTGTCTTGCAAGTGCAGAAAAATGCAACCCATTACTGTAATTCAGCTTTTAAAACCAGAAAACCCAACACTTATTTCATATCACGATATTACGATAATCAAAATCCGTGACGATATTTTACTTTGCATCACGATATCGATATAATATCGATATATCGCCCAGCCCTACATGTTGCAGGCATCAAATTCCAAATGAGCTAATATTTGCAAAAAATTACAAAGTTTACCTGTTCGAACTTTAAGTAACTTGTCTTTGCAGTTTATTCAATTGAATATAGGTTTAAAAGGATTTGCACATCATTGTATTCTGTTTTTCTTTACGATTTACACAACGTGCCAACTTCACTGGTTTTGGGTTTTGTAATAAAATATAATTGTTTAGGCCCTACAGGTCTTGATACATTAGCCGAGCCAAATTTTTTTCATGAGCAGTGTTCAGGTAAAATGGGCCAGCTGAACAGGTAAAATGGATCGCTTATCAGGGAAGATGAGCCAGTCAAACTGCAAAGGGAAAGAGTCATTTATCATCAACTTTAATTTTTTAAACACAACTGCTAATTTACCAACATAACATTTACAAGCTCAATTCTGAAATATTGGGATGAAGTGTAAATTGTGAATAAAATCTAAATGCAATGACTTTCAGATCCCATGAGCCGATATGTTATTTACAGTAGAACATAGATAACATTTCAAATGTTGAAACTGAGGCATTTTACATTTTTATCCACAAAATGAGATTATTTCAAATTTTCTGGCTGGAACAGGTCTCAAAAAAGTTAGGACACAGGCAAAAAAGGGCTGAAAAAGCCATTAATATTTAAGAGAATCAGCTGAAAGAATATTTAGCAAGTAATTAAGTTAACTGGCATCAGGTGTGTAACATGATTGGCTATAAAAGGGGTGTCTTAGAGAGGCTGAGTCTCTCAGAAGTAAAGATGGCCAGAGGCTCTCCAACCTGTGAAGCCTTGCGTAAAAAAATTGTGGAATACTTTAAAAACAATGTTTCCTTGGGGATTGGATCCTGGTGCGGAGTGTCGGAAAAAAGCGGAAGAGAGCCGGCAAGGAAGTGTCCATATCAAGTGCTCCTGACCACACTGACAGCAGTAAAAATCCAGGAGAGGGAGGCATGGATACATCAGTCACATTGTAAGGTGGGATCTCCTCCTCCAGCGGGTGTGTAGGTACATCTGGGTGAGTCAGGATAGACTTGGAGGGAGTCCGGCTACAAAGGGGGGCGTGGCATATAGAGTCTGCCCGTCTCAAACCCGGTGAAGAGTTTACTTACGCTCAAAGTCAGTAGAGACTCCAGACTTATTCATATTACAAAAAAAAAAAAAGGTTTAATAAAATGACTTCTCTCCCTGTCTCTGTTCATTTTTAAACATATGTTGCGCCAACAATGAATGTGAACAGTATAGATAAATGCGCCATGGCAGTGTCTACTGCACGCAATAGATTAGTTTCAATAGACCTCAGTTCACCCCCACTTAATATAGTCAATGTGTCGAAGGAAATGGCACAGGGTTTGTGGGGGTAACCTAGGGGTGCCAGGGGAAACTATTGATTTTGAGTGGGTATCCACAAATAAGCGACGGGAACAATTCGGAATGACTAACCGCCCTGGGGGAAGGGTTAGCATCTGGGGAGCCATTTCCCTATGATGAAATTAAATTGTTTGCATTAATGGGTGCTTGGAAAACCCTGATTGTAAATGACGCACCAATTTCTTTTCTATGTGACACAGGGGCATGTTGAACTGTTATCAGAAAAGTAAGTGCAATTTTTCCACATCGGCTCAGCACTAATATGATACAAACTTGTGCTGCGAATGGGACAAAGGGACAGCGTAGCAACAGAGGAGCTGAAATTTCAGGATCCTGTGGGGATTGCCACACTCTACTCTGTAATAGTGTCCACACAGTGCCCAGTAAACCTCCTGGGGAGGGACGTAATGTCTAAACTGGGGCTCGGGGTGGTTCCTACAGGTCCTACTACGTGGGAGGCAATGCGCGTGTTCGAGGGAAACGAACAAGGTGAGATTGCGGGGCATCAGATGATGGTTCTGGGAACCGGACCCCCAGCAATCTACCAAGCGTTGCAATTTGCAGATTTGCCCCCTCGCCAGCTGATTACAGAAAAGTTGCAAATAGTGCTGGGGAGAAGACTGAAGACACCCGTGTCTAGTGAAGTAGTGTCTGGGGAAGTATGAATTAACATATTGCCATGGTACTATCTAGTCGGCGTGCTTGTCGCATGTAAGGTTGTGGGCAACACGTGGTACATGGGTGACAGCCCACACCTAGCAGAGGGGCGATGGAGATGACCTCTGTGAACAGGCGAGGCTGGTGAAACTGTCAAAGCGAATGCGCCAGTCAGCGAGTGGTGCTTCTGTGATCGGTGGGCTCTGAAAAGAAGACACCGGGAAGCAGAAAGCAGAGTTCTCAACCTAGGGGAGCCTGGGCGGAGATCTCTGTGGAAAGGGATCAAGCTGGGGACTGCGCCCTGAATGGGAGTTTTTAAAGGATCTAAGTGGTCAAAAATATGTGTCCAATTTTGGAATTGCAGGATGCAACTACTGCTCATTGTATTAGTTAACGGCAGCACAGGGCGGGATCTGTCAGCGTATAGGGCCCACTGTACCTATATACCCGCCAATGATGAGGCAGGAGGGGTAACTGATTAAGCCTTGCAACGTTTGAAAGACATATCTGATGCACAACAGCGAGACCTTGCACCAGTAGTGACAAATTCTTGGTGGGACTGGCTTCTGTCTGGTGGTTGGAAAGTGGGAATTACATCTGTAATGAGTCTTGTAGTTTGGGGATTCGCAGTACTGCTCTTTTGCAGTTGCTGTGGAATTCCCACAATTAAAGGAATGATATCAAAAGTATTGAGTACCAATCCACAGTATCAGAGGTTTCTATTACAGGACAACAATGAGATGTATACTCTCCCCGAGGAGCTTAAGGAATCATACAACGATGTAATTGAGTTGGAGGGTTTGTTTGAACAAAAGGATGGAGTGTAATGGAAATATGATGAAACATCTACCCTGTAAATGAATCACATGCTGAAAATTGAGAGAAGTGGCATGCTGGCGGATAATCAATTATAAACAGGGGGAAATGTGGAAACATTTTTTATTGATTCATTTAATAATTATTAATTGCTTATCTTTGCTTGCTCATATTCTGTTTTAGTTCACAACTTCATAAGCCTAGAGTGTGTGTGTGCTTGCATATTTCTGATTTAGCAGGGGCCTGCACAGCTACTAGTGTGTCATGACATGTATCCTATCTAAAGTCGTGAATGTCTGTACCAAGGATGAGATCTTTTTCCTCTTTCTCTAAGTTTATGTGTTTATAGAAAGCTCCGGAATCCATAACAAGATAAGCTGGAGCAAGAGCTGAGAGAGAAGGCAGGTGCTCTCCTCCCTAGCAAGATGTGTGTGTATCCCTAGACAGCTTGACGTTGCGCGAGACCTCATGATGCGTAAATCAGCGCGGGGGGAGGAGAACGTCATGGAGTGCCCCTACAAAAACCAGAGAGAGACTAACTGTATCATCTTCCACTTTGACCTGAGCTTCTGTATGTGGGGATCATTTTTTGCAAAAATGTAAACGGACTTTGGCTTGGATATTAAGTTCTCTGCCTCCGACTGATTTTTTCCTGAGTCGTCTTGAGTTTTCTCTTGTGAAGGTAATACTTGGAATGTAAAATCAAAATTCCTTTAACACAATGTTCCTCAATGTCAAATTGCAAAGGCTTTGAAAGTCTCATCATCGACAGTGCATAACACCATCAAAAGATTCAGAGAAACTGGAAAAATGTCTGTGCATAAGGGACAAGGTCAAAGACTTTTACTGGATACCCGTGATCTTTGGGCCCTCAGAAGCCACTGCACCACTCACTGGCATGATTCTATCATTGACATTACTAAGTGGGCCCAGGAATAATTCAAGAAACCGCTGTCAGTAAATACAGTCCTCCGTGCCATCCACAGATGCCACCTAAAACTCTATCATGCAAAAAGGAAGCCATTGTTGACCATGATCTAGAAGCACCGTAGTGTTCTGTAGACCAAGGCTCACTTAAGATAGACTATAGCAAAGTGGCAAAGTATCCTGTGGTCAGACGAGTCCAAATTTGACATCCTTGTTGGAAATCATGGGCGTCGTGTCCTCTGAGCTAAAGAGAAGAAAGACCACCCCTCCTGGTATCAGCATTCAGTTCAAAAGCCAGCATCTCTGATGGTATGGGGATGCATTAGTGCATATGGTGTGGGACACTTGCATGTTTTAAAAAGCACCATGAATGTTGAAAGGTATATTAAGGTTTTAGAGCAACATATGCACCCCTCCAGACAACATCTATTCCAGGGAAGGTCTTGTGTATTTCAGCAGGAAAATGCAAAATCACATACTGCAGCTATTACAACAGCATGGCTTCGCAGTAGAAGAGTTCCTGTGCTGAACTGGCCTGCCTGCAGTCCTGATCTTTCACCGATTGAGAAAATTTGGTGCATAATTAAACAAAAAGTCTGTCAAAGGAGATCCAAAACTCTCTAGCAGCTGGAAGCCTGTATTAAACAAGAGTGGGATCAAATTCTAATGGCTAAACTCGAGAAACATGTCTTCTCAATGCCCAGACACCTCTACTCTTTGTTAAAAAGAAGACGGGATGCTACACCATGGTAAACAGGCCCCTGTTTAGTAGGCCCCTACTTTTTTGAGACCTGGAGCAGCCATCAAATTTGAAATGAGCTCATTTTGTGGATAATTCGTAAAATTTCTCAATATCAACATTAGCTATGTTATTTCTGTTGTATTGTGAATAAAATACTGCCTGGTATTTGTGATTTCAAAGTCACTATTTCAATTCAATTTCAATTTTCAATTTCAATTCAATTTTATTTGACTCTAGACGACCCCTCTCAGGGTAAGAGAGTACATAGACTATGTAACTATAAAAACATGCAAGGATGGCTATATTACAATATTCCTTCTAGAAAAAATAAAGACTACATCAATTTGATGAACATTTTTAACTTACATACGTCATTAGCTAGTACAAACTAAAAGCACCTGCCTAATGCAATTAGCAGATATTGCACAAAAATACACACTAACTGATATATTAAAAATTCAAATTAAAAATTTGCAAATTAAAAACTGCGTTTTGATTTTATTCACAATTTACACTTTGTCCCAACTATTAGGGAATTGGAGTTGTAAATTGCATTAAACCTACAAATTACCCACAAAATACTAAAACTCAGTTTGGAAAGGCATAGATCATTGATGAACTGATAACACTGGTGTGTGTGTGTGTGTGTGTGTGTGTGTGTGTGTGTGTGTGTGTGTGTGTGTGTGTGTGTGTGTGTGTGTGTGTGTGTGTGTCAGTGAGTGACAGAGGATGGCCCATATTAGCTGAAACCATGTGGCCCAACTTACCTCTGTAGGTTAAGGTAAATTGGGCCACTAACAAAAACCTCAATTTTCCAAAAAATATGTTCATATGGCAAACTAACAGCATTCTTTCTGATGGATGTCATCAAGATAGATATTATGCATCATTATTTTTTTGTACACTTGTTTTTTATCAATTTATCATCCTTATCATTGTTTTGTAAGATTTGGTATGGCACTCACCATGCAGTTTTCTGGCATTTGAGGCATTGCACCACCCACCATAGCAACCATAGACCAATCAAATCAGTTGCTACTTGTCAAGTACCGTTGTGACAACAGTTTGAAATCATTTGCAGTGATTGGCTCTAAATTTCAGAGGGGCTGGGATCCCCAAACCTTAAATAGCCCATTTAACCTGATGGCCCGATTTACCTGATATCACCCTGGATATTTCATTCGATGCTACTCAGCTGACACATTATGCATAACGCATAAAAATAGAGTAATGTCAGTTGGTGCTATTCAAATTAATAGAAATATACAACTCAGTTCAAGGATATATCCATATCCATATATATCCATAAGTCACAACAGCGGCCTTAGCTTACAGTACATTTTGCTGCGCAACATGAAGTGTGGCAATCGAGTTGCTACATATTACGGCCATTCATCAATTAAAATAAAATGGCAAAAATATACTGAGCAAAGAAAGAAACACAAGTTAGCCAGTAAGTTAATGTGCTGTTATGGTTACTCAAAGCGACCGCAAAACAGAAAAGTTTGATGAAACAAGTGTAAATGTGCACATGCTAGTAATAAATTTGATTTGCAATAATTACATGCAAACTTATTCTCCTGTCTGTCTTTAATTAAGTTGCGGATCTTTAGTTGCTCAGTAGATTTGCACCGTAACGCCAGCTACTGCGGTCAAGCTATCCGCGCTTCCGCGATTCTTGGTCAAGCCATCAGCGGCAAAAACTTAAAGTGCGAGTTTATTCATAAAATTGCGGTAGCAAACGAAACTGGGACATCGCGACTCAATAGAATTTAAAGAATGAGCGCATTCAAGAGATGCTCTGAGATGCTGCCTAAATAGTGCAGTTAAGAGGGGAAAGGTCTTGGCCCATTTCAAAAAACTGAAAGCTGATATCATATTTATGCAAGAGACCCATTTACGAAATCAGGATCATTCCCATCTACGCAGGGGCTGGATAGGGCAAATATTTCATTCCCAGTTTCAATTCAAATCCAGGGGTGCTGCCATCCTGATAAGTAAGAAAATTCCTTTTATTCCTTCTTATGTCTCTGCAGACCCTCAAGGTAGCTTTGTTCTAGTTACTGGGCATCTCAACAATGTCCCACTTATTTTGGCAGGTATTTATGCTCCAAATGGTGATGAGCGATTCTTCTCAAAATTTTTTGCATCTATACCTAATTTAAATTCACACAGTTTGATTCTGGGAGGCGATTTTAATTGTGTTCTTAACCCCCAATAGGATAGATCATCTAAAACAACCCAGACGTTAACTAAATCAGCTAAACTTATACAATCTTTTCTTGGGACATACAGTATGGTGGACCCCTGGCGATTCAGAAATCCAGTTACCCGCTCATATTCTTTTTTTCTCCTGTGCACCATTCCTATTCGCGTATAGATTATTTTCTAATAGACAGTAGATTTCTTTCAGCAGTCAAATACTGTGATTATGAGGCGATGGTCCTCTCTGACCACGCCCCACACCATTGCAACAAGCCTTCTTTAATAAAAATATGGCCCCAACATGGCGGTTAAACAATATATAACTGTCTGATAAATCATTTATCAAATTTATATTGGCTCAGATAGAATTCTTCATCTCAACAAACGATAACGGTGAAGTGTCCAAAAGCACCCTCTGGGAGGCTTTAATAGCTTATATTCGTGGCCAAATTATTTCTTTCACAATGCATCTGCAAATCGGGAACAAATGAAAAATCTCTCAAAAATCACAGGTCAGATTCTAGATATAGATCGTCAATATTCTATGAATCCCTCCCCTGACTTGTATAATAAAAGAATATCCCTCCAAGGTAAATTTGATCTCCTCACCACAGGAGAAACTGCAAAATTGCTATTGCAAGCTAGACATAAAGTTTATGAGGAGGGAGAGAGAGCGGGAAGATTGTTGGCCCTCCAGATTGGGCAGTCAGCAGCCTCTCAATTGATTACTGAGATTCGTACATCGTCTGGTCAAACAACAACTGATCAGGAAGAAATTAATCATGATTTCAAATTATTTTATTCGCACCTTTATTCTTCAGAATACGAGGTGGATCCTGCAGCGATCAATGATTTTCTTAATAATTTAGATATTCCAATGATAGATACACAAGATAAAATTTGTCTCGACGAGCCTATGTCTTTAGAAGAATTTAAACGGGCTATAAAAAGTATGCAGTGCTCCAAAGCACCAGGACCGGATGGTTTTACATCAGAGTTCTACAAAACATTTGCAAAGTCACTTTCACCCTTATTGCTTGATGTTCTCAATGAAGCTTATCAATCCAAGACCCTCCCCCCCACTTTATATCAAGCCACAATTTCTCTCTTGCTGAAGGGGGGTGAGGACCCACTCGACCCAGGAGTTTACAGGCCGATCAGCCTTTTAAATGTACATACAAAATTGTTAGCTAAAGTTCTTGCTACTCGCCTTGAGGAGGTTCTTCCTGCGATTATTTCCCCAGATCAAACTGGCTTTATAAAAAACAGGTTTTTATTTTCCAATCTTCGTAGACTATATAACATCATGTATTTCTCTAGCTCATCCTCTCATCTCTCAGAGGTCCTTCTCTTGCTAGACGCGGAAAAGGCCTTTGACCAGGTTGAGTGGGACTTTCTTTTTGCTGCACTCAAGAGGTTTGGATTTGGTGAAAAATTTATTTCGTGGATTAATTCATTATACGTCTCTCCTCTTGCTTCGGTCCAGACTAACTCCCTTAGATCAGCGTATTTTCCCTTACAACGAGGGACCAGGCAGGGTTGTCCCCTCTCCCCCATTTTGTTTGCACTAGCTATAGAACCTTTAGCGATTGCTTGGCGTTCTTTGGAAGGCTACAATGGGATCTATAGGGGGGAGGGGGAACACACAGTCTCATTATATGCTGACGATTTATTGCTGTACGTCACAAATCCACTTAAGTCAATACCAAACATTATGTCTGTCCTTGGGGAATACGGTAGGGTTTCTGGCTACAAATTAAACCTGTCAAAGAGCGAGCTATATCCGATAAATACCAAAGCCCATGGTCTCTCATACTTACACCTCCCGTTTAGGGTTATATCAACTTCTTTTAAATACTTAGGCGTAACTGTTACAAGGAAAATCTCTGGCCTATTTAAATTTGATTTCAAGGCCCTTTATGAGCGCACTATTGCTGACTTTGATAGGTGGTCTCATCTCCCTATTTCATTAGCAGGCAGAATCAATGCAATTAAAATGAACATGCTCCTAAATTCATGTTTCTATTTCAATGTATTCCGATCTTTATAAAAAAATCTTTTTTTAACAAACCTAGATAAAGTAATTTTTCACTTTCTTTGGAATAAAAAAAACCCAAGAATAAGAAAAGAATATTTGCAGAGGCCGAAGCCCGAGGGGGGCATGGGGCTACCACAATTTCGGTTTTATTACTGGGCCTTGGATATTTCCTAAATTGTCCGTGAACTTTGACAGAACCAAAACAGCCACTGACATTCCATGAATAAAAAATATATATGCCAAAAATCTCCTCAATATTGTGCAGAACATTCTGCTTTATGTGAACATACCCAACATTAAAACAGTTCATCACTGATTTTTTCAGAATTTTCAACCAAACATGACAAAACGCATATGGTGTGACTGTCCGGCACTTGTTTCTCAAAGTGAGAACTTGAATCAAACTGAGAAAAATAAATGCAAAAATTCTCCAAAAATACAGAAAAATAACATGGGTGTCAATTTGTGAGTCTACACTTTTTTCAAAGTCCAAGCATAATGTTTTGAGTCAGTTCTAATCAAAAAGATTTTGTCACACAAATCAAAATCATATGGCGTGACACTATTTTGGGATATTTCAACGGGCAACTGTATGGACACCCTTGAGAAGGAGAGGACGTCCTTCATCAAGGTTGTGCAGTACTAGCAATACCAGTCCATGACAGTTTTCTGAGGTGAATCATCATTTTTATATTTACAATAAATCAGATCTTGTTGGTACTCTGACAGAAGTCCCACTTCCAGATGTCTTTTGGTGGGACACATTTTTCATAAAAATGCAACAAAAAATTATTATTTTGTCATAATTACATGTAAATCTATGTTGCTTTGTTACAGATAGCATGTTGTTAGCATGCTAATGTGTAGCTCCAAGACTCAAGGTGGTGCTAAGTGCAGAAAACATCATATGGAGTGACATGTCTGCCTGTCACGCCATATGATTTGATTGTCACACCATATGATATGAATTGTAATTTCCTGCAGATATAACAATAAATAACTAAGTCCATTGTATGTTTTCTCCTTTAAAACATTTATTTGGGTCCATCACCACATAAAAGCTGTAATTATCCACAATAGATTGTGTTTAGATTAGTTTTATTCTGTGATACAGATTTCTAGTTTATCAGACAGACACAGCAGAGCCCTTCACTGAAACCTTAGAATGCTGTTTAAGTCTAAAGTTTTATCTCAAAAAGGGGTTTGGGGGCCTGCCTTGCGGCCTCCCCCGCAGACCAGAGTTTGTCGCCCTCGGGGCCTTCCCCTCCCGGGGAGCCCGGCTGTTAATGATCCTTCCGCAGGTTTACTTACGGAAACCTTGTTACAACTTTTACTTCCTCTAAATAGTCAAGTTTGATCGTCTCGGGCACTCAGCCAGGGCTGTGACCAACCCAGGCGGGGCCGATCCGAGGACCTCACTAAACCATCCAATTGGTGGTAGTGACAGGCGGTGTGTACAAAGGGCAGGGACTTAATCAACGCGAGCTTATGACCAGGGCTTACTGAGAATTCCTTGTTCATGGGAAATAATTGCAATCCCCGATCCCTATCACGAGTGGGGTTCAGCGGGTGTCGGTGAAGGGTAAACACACGCTGATCCACTCAGTGTGGCGCGTGTGCAGCCCCGGACATCTTAGGGCATCACACTCCTGTTATTGCTCAATCTCGTGTGGCTGTACGCCACTTGTCCCTCTAAGAAGTTGGCCGCCGGCCGCTCGGGGCCGCATAACTAGTTAGCATGTCGGAGTCTCGTTTGTTATCGGAATTAACAAGACAAATTGCTCCACCAACTAAGAACGGCCATGCACCACCACCCACAGAATCGAGAAAGAGCTATCAATCTGTCAATCCTTTCCGTGTCCGGGCCGGGTGAGGTTTCCCGTGTTGAGTCAAATTAAGCCGCAGGCTCCACTCCTGGTGGTGCCCTTCCGTCAATTCCTTTAAGTTTCAGCTTTGCGACCATTCTCCCCCCGGAACCCAAAGACTTTGGTTTCCCGGACGCTGCCCGGCAGGTCATGGGAATAACGCCGCCGGATCGTTAGTTGGCATTGTTTATGGTCGGAACTACGACGGTATCTGATCGTCTTCGAACCTCCGACTTTCGTTCTTGATTAATGAAAACATTCTTGGCCAATGCTTTCCCTTTCGTCGGTCTTGCGCTGTCCAATAATTTCACCTCAGCTACCCTGTATGTTCACAGTTTATAAGATATAAAAATCTGTTTGTTTTACTTATATTGTTGTTTTTCTTATAATATTGCAGACCAGTTTTGAATTGAAATGAAATTTGCTACACAAACACAAACATATGTTCATCTGGCTCATATGAAAATTGTGTTTTATTGTTAAATATCAAATAAATCAATACAATTTGAATATTGCCTCCCAGCATTTAAGAGTGGCTAAATATTTCCTGCCGTATGAGTGATCAGTACTCAGCAATAAGTAGGATAATACATGGTTTGCACTGACACATGGTGACAAGATCATATGGTTTGACACTATATCATTTGGGGTGACATTCCAAATTGTAAAAAAAATAACATAGCATTATTAATGATAAAACCTGAAAATGTTTTTGGACTACATAGAAAATGGCATCAGCAAGAGTCAAAAATATTTGTATAATTTTATAGCAAGGTTTGTCTCAATAAATGGAAAATGTGTTAAAAGACCAACAGCATAGGTCTCACATTGAGCGAATATTTAGAAAATAATACACAAATGTCATTTATTTTCACAAAACTATAATAGATCAAAGTCTAGTTAGGATAAATGACTTTGATAAAGTGAGTAACTTAAGAAAGGGATAATCCATTTTCAGTTTATATACAATTATTTTCATGTCACACCATATGACGATTTTAGGCACTACTATAACAAATTGTCACATAAATTCTGATTCCATTTGAAAATCTAAAAACAATATATGTTTCTATAAAGATGAGAGTAAGAACAAAAGTCAACCATATTTATGCCTGTTATTTAAAATGTTTGTAAAAACACTTTTTTCTGGTATATATGTTACTGACACACATATTCACAAAGGGTTAATTCAGAAATTGTGAAGTAAAATGACCCCAGACTTACCATATTGGTAGAGCATACATTGTTCTATGATACTATGGTGACAATTTTTGCAGACCATTGTTAATTTTTCATAAATTGCCAATCAAATTTGACAGAACCAAAATAGCTATTGACATGCCATATATATTCACAAAGGGTTAATTCAAAAATTCCAGAGTAAAATGTCCCCAGCCTTTCTATTTTGGTAGGCCGTACATTGTTCTATGATAGGACAGTGTCAGTTTTTAAAAACCTTTGATAATTTGTCATAAATTGGCAATCACAGTTGATTAAATGAAAATAGCTATTGACATGCCTTACATATTCACACAGGGTTAATTCAACAGTTACAGGGTAGAATGTCCCCAGACATTCTATTTTGGTAGGCCATACATTGTTCTATGATAGGATGGTGTCAGTTTTTACAGACCTTTGATAATTTGTCATAAATTGGCAATCACAGTTGACTGAATGAAAATAGCTATTGACATGCCTTACATATTCCGTGGGGTTAATTCAAAAAGTACACCGTAAAATGTCTCCAGACTCAGCCCTGAGATAGATCATTGTTTGTTCTATGATAATGTGGTATCAGTTTAGATAGACCTTTGATAATTTTTCATAAATTATGTAAGTTGATATTGAAATAGGAATTTAGACAAATTACACATTTACACATATAACTCAAAAACTATGCAGTGAAATGTCTCCTGGCTCATCCTTATGATATATAAGACCTTGAACTATAATAATATTGTGTCATTTTAAACAGACCTTAGAAAATTTTTTCTTTTTTTTAAGCAGTTTACATGCCTTACATATTCTCAAGGGGTTACTTCAAAAATTATGCAGTAAAATGTCTCCACACTTACCATTTTGGTAGATAATAGCTTGTTCTATGACAAAATGGTGTCAGTTTGGACAGACCTCTTATTATTTTTTTATAAACTGTCAAACTCCACACACCTAAAATGAGCATGTACTGGCATTAAACACTCAGAAAGGGTTAACTTAAAAACTGCACAGTAAAATCACTCCAGACATACCCCTAATGTAGATAATAAAATGATCCATGATAATATGCTGTCAGTTTACACAGACCTTTGATTTTTTTTCATAAATTGCCAATCAAAGTTGACACGCCCTAAAATAGGCCTTTGCATGAAGTACACACTCACAAAGGTTGACTCAAAAATGCACAGTACACAGTTACTCCAGACTCACCGTTTTGATGGATAATGCCGTTTATGATAATATCATGTCAGTTTAGACAAACTTTTGAAAATTTTTCAGAAACTGTCAGTCAAATTTGACATAAGTGAATGAGATATTTATAGACATGTACAAAAGTATCATTAAAAACAACACCATAAAATTTCAGGTAAACCATGTGGCAGTTCATATCTTGTTCAGTATGCAAAATATCACATCAATTTGGACAGAACTTTGATAAATTTTGATAAACTATCAATCAAGTTTGACATAACCGAAATAATCATAATAATAGTTCAATTGAATAATTTAAGTTAATGAGGAATTTAGACGGGAAGGACAGTTTAATTTACGGAGCATCTCTTGAATGTGCTCATTCTTTAAATTCTATTGAGTCGCGACGTCCCAATTTCGTTTGCTTCCGCAATTTTATGAATATACGCGCACTTTTTTACCACTGATGGCTTGACCGAGAATCGCGGATAGCTTGACCGCAGTCGCCAGCTCACTTCACTGGCTTGGCTACGTCTATTATGTTGACCACTGACGGACGGCAAGGAATGCCCGTTTCAGGTCTCTCCACATCCACGGCATGTGATGCGCTGCATGCGGCTTACTAGCAACCCAGATAGCAAGCGCCTCCACTCCGGACCTGCCCCGGCTCCAGCTGATCCGGCTCAGAGCCGGGGTAGATCCGGGGCGGAGGAGCTTGCTATCTGGGAAGTGGCTGCACTACCTAGCCTCTCACATGCCGAAGACTCTTAGCACCGCCCCTAGTATTGCAAAACACAGCGGATCTATGGGATTAAACCCTGAAAATAAATCAAGATCAGCCCCTGCTTGGGTTAGCCCACTGGTCCTTTCAAAATAGCCTCTCAGGTGTTCGTGCTGGTGATTTGTGTTTCTATATGATTCCACTCCAGAAGCTACCCACTGAGGAACGCAAGTACAGAAGTGGGCAGCCTGCTCGCCCAATGCGCAGAGCCAACAACCCTTATTCGTGAAATACCACTACGGACCCAGAAACATCGCAATTAGTAAATTTGATTTTCTGTGATAATTACGCGCAAACTTATTTTCCGGTCTGTCTTTAATTTACTTGCGTTTCTTTTGCTGCTCAATTTATTCGCACCGTCACTTGGCTACGTCTTTAATGTTGAACACAGACAGACGGCAAGGAATGCCCATTGCTCCACCCATTCACATCTGCTGCAGTGCTAAATTCGGAGGAGACAAGAACGCGCTTACATATGAGGACCCGTTAGTGATCGCATAGCCTGGATAAACATTTTGTCTTCGCCGAGAAACGCGGCATCAATGATTTAAAAGAGAAAAATAAACCGCTTCGGTATTGATAATTTGTGGCTGACAAAAAAATGTATTCACGGATTTATCAGCTTGTCTTTTTCAATTATTCCCTATGGAGAAATTTCTTTTTGGCCCCCATGGCATCACCGGTATGGAGGGTATTTTTGGTCATAATCCAAATTAAAATTAAAATAATCAGACCAAAATTAAATGTTAAAAATAAAAAGCAAATTGAAAAACCTAATGAAACATGTAAAATGGTAATGTATGGATAAAACGATAATGAAAAGTTAGATTTAAAATGCTAATATGTAAATAGAAATGGTGAAATGGAAAACTTGAAAAATTTCATTGAAAAATGTAACAAGAGTAGTCAGAAAGACAGCAAAACTCGCCGGGGCAAGGTTAAAGTTTTTCTGCACGCGGACGGACGCGGACGCCGGGGGTAGGCTACGACAATAGCTCTCCGGACATTCGTCCCGGCGAGCTAAAAAATTAAACAACAGTGAGGAAACATCAAATGTAAAACTCAAAATGGGAAATGAAAAGGCTTAAATGGAAATGTTTAAAAGATTAAATTATCATTTAATTTTCATTTATGTTTGCATTTTTCCGTCAACATTTTCCATTTGGCTTTTCAACCTGTATGCAAATAAGGAGGTGCGGCCCAGAGGTCAGAAGGATGGTCTGAACCGCCGAGTGCAGTGGCATCTTCTGGACAGCAGGGGGCTCCTAACTGCTGAGCCAACCTACAGTCTATGATATAAACTGGCAAAGCAGTAGGCCGTTTCTCAATACCAAGAATGCTAAGAACGGACTTGCATTCTTGGGAAGAACATTCTCGCTAGTCGTTCTAGGAAGAATGCACTTCCAAGGCTACGAGCACTCAGAACGCTGTCGACGGTTTGAGATAATGTGTTCTCGTTGGCATTACGCAATACACCAGCCAGTGAGCTGCGACTTCCTCCGCCATCATCCTTATTTTTTCCCCCAGCAATGTTATCTGTGGGGGAAGAGGGGTCCGTGAGCGTGAGCTAATTAAGGTGCTTAGCTACGTTCCGCCGGCTGTGGCGGAGTTTCTCTACTCCGAAAACAGTGGAGCATATTCGACATATAACATCGTAAAGCGGAAAATATTACAAATGTATTCAGATAACAGTTCATTGCCTTGAAACTACCAGAAGAGTATTTAGCTAAGGAATAGCGAAATATTGCAGCAACAAAAGACAAAAGCCAATTCCACACTACACGCGAAACAAATTTTTCGCATGACAGATTACATTCAAAGTCAATGCAAAGACGCAAATATACACGTTTAGCGTCTGGGCCACACCTCCTTATTTGCATACAGGTTGAAAAGCCAGATGGAAAATGTAAAAGGCAAATGGAAAATGGAAACGCCAAATGGAAAATGGAAAATCAAAATGGAAAATGGAAAATCAAAATGGAAAATGCAAAATACCAATTGTAAAATAGTAACGGGAAAATGCAAACATAAATAAAAAATTAAATGATAAAATTATCTTTTCCATTTAAGCTTTAGACTTATACATTTCCAATTAAGCCTTTCCATTTCCCATTTTGAGTTTTACTTTTGATGTTTCCCTATTGCTATTTAAATTTTCATTTTCAATTTCATCTTCACAATTTGAGTTTTCCGTTTGACCATTTCTATTCACATATTAGCATTTTAAATTTAACGTTTCATTGTCGTTTTACCCATACATTATCATTTGGCATGTTTCATTAGGTTTTTCAATTTGCTTTTTATTTTTAACGTTTAATTTTGACCTGATTATTTTAATTTTAATTTGGATTATAACCAAAAATGCCCTCCATACACCTGACCGGCAATATCAAGTTCACAGCTACTCCCATGTTGGTGTGTTCCAGCCTTCGTTGTCAGTCCAGTTTTCCTTATAGGTCCATGGCCCCGATATACATTCACAAGATGGCGGCGGCGTGCTGCCGTGGAAATGACGGGATGGTCCACTCTATATCTCTGTGGTTTCACTATTCCAAATTCATCCACTAGCCAACTTGTAACCCTAGCAACGTAAGACCTGGACCCCACTGGGTACATCAGAGATCTAGCTGCTCATTTATCTCCAGTAAATGTGGCAGCACTGGCGGCGTCATATAAGTTGCGTCCTGCGGGGTGGTTAACTATAGGTAATCAAGCGATAATGACCAGAAATATAACAACGAAGTTATCAGGCTTTGTTCATTAACCGATTGTAATAGTGTACGGTTACAAAGGAAGCTAACATGTCCACTTAATGTATCAGCAACTGCTGACAGTTCGCTAGCTACGTGCTATGCCAGCAGACTGATTTCAGCTCGCTGACAGCGGAAACTGTTATAAGTTCATTGTAATTGTGTGTAGCAAGTTAGCTACAGTCTGCATTATCGCGCATAATGTTGCGTTATGCATAATCTCCATTTCAGCTGGAATCCATTATCAAATCATCAGCTGGTAAACAGATGTAAGCGTGTGCAAAAAATTCTTTCTCCATGAACGTAAGATGAACTAAGACAGTTCAATTTAGCTTGGCCTATAGTATTGGGTATGACAAGGTGCGGCACCTGTTTAATGATTGCCAGCACGTTTTTTTTTTCTTTCACCAAAAATTTCTGAATGCTGCGATTTGATATTGCTGGCAAACGACCATGGTATAACGTTAAGCAGGATAATCAACTCGAAGGTGAGCATTCCACAGTTTTAAGGCGCTTTGCGTCAGGTGGTCATTTGCCTCTGCGTCATGCATTAAAACCGTGGAATGCACACCTTCTCGTTAATTATCACTTACTTGAAGGGCTACAGCACAAATCCGCAGCTCTGCATCATGAGTAAAGAAAAGTAATTTTACTGAAAATCTAAAAGACGCGCGGCAACTACCTCAATGTTAAAGTCGATTAAACGCAGTTTGTCCAAGCTTGCTTGTTTTGCGGAATGAAAACTTTGACAGGTTTTAAGATCTGGATGACTGCCAAGGTAAGAGTAGGTTGACCACCTGTCCCGCTTTACGTCGTAGTGTACACCAATTTTACCCTTTGTCCTGCCTGCAAATTTTTTTTTGCACCACATTTTCTACACGTGCTTTTCTGTTCGACGAATCAGCGTCTTTGTTTATAATTACGTCATTAGCGCGCTTGAAACAACACGGTTATCAGCGACTGTGAACATTGCTCAAAACAACTGGGAAATACAGCCGTCTTGGAGGTAGGTAAACTACGTAATTGTGAAAAAGAATTATGTAATAGTTATACCCTATAGGCCCGCTCTGAGTTACTGCAGAAAGCTTGGTGAAAGCCTTGCTTCAGCACTCGAAACCTGCCGACTCGTCAGTCGAGACTCTGATATGTCTAATACTAATAGACTGCGTATGTAGGTCTAGGCCCCTACCACAAGCTCAGGCTTTTCGCACCGACGTAGGCCTGCAGCAGCTACCTAGCCTAATCACCTAGCTATGGTTTTCCAGCGCCTACGATTTTCGACGGTTTAAGGTGGCCCTGAGTATAAGATTAGGGTTCAGTTGAGGGTTGGATTTAGTGTTTGGAGAAGGTATAACATCGAGTTTTCAACAAAGCTGACTAGAGCAATGCTGACCGATGGCCTAATGGGTAGTACTGCGGCTTTGTACGCAGGAAACTTTGGTTTGAATCCCAGTAAAGGCAGTTCTTTTATTTTCTTTTTTAATTATTTGTAATATTTTCAGTCAGTTAAGTAGCTAATATATACATTTAATTTATAATGAGCGAACGAAGGTTACTGAAGATGTACCGAGCGACTGATAAAAATAGAATCAAAACAAAGAAGCTGATTCGTCGAACAGAAAAGCGTAAGTGGAAAATGAGGTGCAAAAAAAAATTTCGCGTCCCGCCTCACGCAAATTGGCCATCTGTACCACTCTTTCATCTGACCCTGCCTTTTAAAAAAAAAACAAAAAAACAACAAGGATACGTCCATAGGCTTAGGTTACTGTTAATGTCCAATCATTCAGAGGAGAGGAATACACATGGTAGTCGACTGGCTGAGTCGTACATCAATCAAACTATTGACTGGTGCGCGAATGCTTCCTCAACTTAGCCAACAGCTGGACGAAGAAGAAGAAAAAGAAGACTGTCTATCGAAACGGTAGCTGGAACAGACCAAGGCGAAGGGATTTTGCGAGGACGGTCGACCTGGGAATTGTTTGTCAAACGGGAGATTTGAAATATGGAGTGCGATGTAGCAGAAAGTTCAAAAAAGAATAGGAAAAAGGGAAGTAGGAATGAAAGTGAGGAAGAGTAATACACTGTTGGAATGAAGGCTGCAGCCATTAGATGTCGTTCAAACGGTCTTTTTTAGTGATATGCACGAAGTAGGAAGATTTATAAAATGTGACATTGGAGATGTGAAGGCAGTGAGAGCAACATGGGGTGGAACGGTAGTTGTGGAATGTAAAAGTTACAGGCAATATGATAAATTATTGAAGATTACAATGATTGATCTGACAAATGTGGTGTGTTTTCCATTGATAAGAAACACAAATTTTAAGGGGGTCATAAGCGGCATGCCGCTATTAGTTGAGGCCAGTGATTTTTTTGAATATTGAAGGAGTTTGTGAGGTAAGGAGGCTGAAAACACAAAAGGAATGAATGGAGAAGGAAAGCCTATCCGTTCTATGGGAATTTAAATCTGATTTACCCGAGAGAGTATTTTTAGATTTTGTCAGTTATCTGGTTCGAGAATATGTCAGGGCACCACTCAGATGTTACTGGTGTCAGGAGTATGGGCATGTGGCTGCGGTATGTAGGAGTAGGACACATAGATGAAGAAAATGTGGGACAGAAGATTGTTTAGAGGATGAGTGTACTACTAAGGCTCAGATAGTGTGTTTCCACTGTGGGGGAAACCATGAATTTGGAGCACTGGAGTGCATAAGAAGGAAAAAAGAACAGGAGGTGGAAAGAATAAGAACACAGAGGAGAGTGTCATATGCAGAGGCTGTTAAGAGGGTGCAGATCGAAAAATAAAAAGGTAAGGAAAGAGCAGGCTAGGGTTCAGGAAATTGAAAAAGCAGATGAGAATTTCATAAGAATGGAAAAAAGACACTTGTAGGCTTTTATTGCAATGGTGGTGATATGTTCTAGAGACCTGGAAAGTAGAACTGAGAGAATCAAAATGGTGATAGATGCTGCACAGAAAGTTTTTGGAATAATGGATGTTAAAGGGGAAGAAATTCAAGGGATTTTGGAGAGAGGCTTTGGCAGGGGTCAGGTGACAGAAAAGTGAAGTTTAAAAAAGGGGATTTAAGAAGGGGATAAGATAGATATTTGGGGGTTTATTTGTTTTTTTTACTTTCATGAGCTTTCTTGATACGGTTAATTTCTTTTTTTTTTCTCTGCGGAGGGCAGTAATGCGCCAAGTAGCGTCCATAATACCGTAAATTTCAAAAGAAGAAGAAGTACTACTTTGTCAACAGTCTCAAATGGAAGATTGCACTGTTCAGTCATGTCTGCAGCAATAGCCAGTGTGGCCACAAAAAAGAGGAGATGTGCGTTTAATGGTGAATGGACCAAAACCTACACTTGGTTAAGACCGGTAAATTGTGAACCAGAAAGAGCTTTTTGCGTTTTATGCAAGAGCAGTTTTTTAGTTGGGCATGGTGGTGAGTACGATGTCAAGCGACATAGTGCATGTGAGTCGCATAAAAAAAAAAGCACATCACCAGGAAACATCCAAATCAGTGTAATCCGTTTTCAATAAGCTTAACGACCCAATGGCTGACAAAGTTTCAGCAGCAGAATTAACATATATCATACCGTTCAACACGCACATTCCTATCTCTCGACGGACTGCACTACAAAATTAGCCCCAGTCATCTTCCATTGACTAGGAGATAGCGAAGAAAATGTCTTGTGGCCGCACAAAAGCAACATCTGTCCTAACCGATGTCCTTGCCCCGGCGTCATTAGAAAGATGTATTCAAGAACTGACATCACCTATGCTCGCGGGTGGAAGGCACACGCCTTTTTTTTTCCAGTGGCGTCAGATGCTTCTAACCCCGGTAGCACCAAGCTTTTCCCCTGACAGTGAGATACTGGACCACAGATCAAGAGATAAAGAATAGCGTTGTTGATTTTTACGAGGATAGCGCAGAGACGTCAGTAGCAATTCACCTCCAGATAACAAACAAACTGAAAGAGAATGGCCTAAGAATGGAGATGATCTCTGCTTACACTGCTAACAATGCTTGTGTGAACTGTGGAAAGTACAAATGTGTTTATCAAAAGCTGAAGGCAGATACTGCTGGCATCATCAAGGCTAATCGTATGGCTCATGGCGTGCATAATTGTGCAAAATATGCTGGAGACAAACTAGACATAGACATCGAAAGTACAACAAACAAGATTTACAGTCACTTCTCATCATCTACAAAGCGCACTAAAGTACTGAAATCATTGTTTCAATTTGTGGATCAAGACTACCATACTGAACGGAGGCATGTGCCAACAAGATCGCATAGTATATGGCCTGCTGTCTCAAGGCTTCATGCCAGCTGGCCTGCAGTGAAGGCTTACTTTCTGTCATTAGGAGAGAAACATTGTCCAAAGGTGCTATGGAAGCTTTTTAAAAAGGATCAACACTGTGATGGGCACCCTCTTCTTTGACAGGCTAATCTGTCCTTCCTCCATAATGCACTGAAGATATTTCATGATGCCATTCTGCAGTTGGAGGGACACAATGTGACTATGTGAGTTATGACATTCTCTCCACTCTTCAGAGAAAGCTCCAGCAGCGGCAATCAGACTCCTTTTTTGGAGTTGAAACTAGTGTACTTCTCCAACAGTTTCCAGACTGTGAAGCAACAGCAATCAAGCGGGACTTCTCTAATTTCTACAGTACTTCACTCAGCTACCTTGACAAATGGTAGTCTGTCAATTGGCTTGACAAATGATTTCTCAGACAGCAACTTTCACATGCATGTGGCATTGTTAGGACTTAAGAGTGAATTAATGAAAAATTACGCAACCTTGGTCGGATGGAATTTCAGGGCCTCTGTGCTGCAATAAGTGGATGAAGGATACAAGCTTTTGGTCCTTAAAATTGCTTAAATCCATGTGGAACCGGTGGCACTGAGATTGCACTTACACTGCACCGGTGGGGCTTGCTACAGCCTTAGTCACCGGGGAGGTCCATATGGTACTATTGTTTAGAAAATGAAAAGTGATCTAACAGCCTGGAATAAGTGTTGGGCCTCTGTGCTGCAGGAAGTGGATGGAGGGGTGTTGACTGTTCCCTGACCAGTCTGCTTATAACTTCTCACTTGGCACATGACAGAGGACGGTACTTTTATTATCATGCAGTAGTTATCCAGTGCCTCACACCCCTTTCTTCTGTGTCTCTTTCCGAGGATCTTTCCCTCCACTTCCCTGAGTCCTGGACCGTATGGGCCCTGTCCCTCGCCATGAGCGCTGGCTGCTGCTGTCCTGCTGTCCTGGTCCGATCCGGTCCGGCCCTGGTCCAGTCCTGCACCATCCTCGACTTGCCACTTTCTGAAGCTACCGTTGCCACTGTTTAGATGGACTTAAATGGAACTCTTCTGTCGTTTCACTCCCTTTTTAATTTTTTGTTCTTAATTAGCAAGCCCGCGGAGGATGGGCTCCCCCACTATGGCCGGGTTCCTCCTGAGATTTCTTCCCACTGGGGAGTTTTTTCTCACCACTGTTGGAGGATTTTTCTCCCTACTGGGAGATTTTTGCCTCATTTGCTGTAGTGGGGAATAGGCTGGGCACTGCCTTTTTATTTCTTTAAACTCTCACTGTAAAGCGTCTTAGTGACAGTCTCTGTGAAAAGCGCTATACAAAATAAATTGAATTGAATTGAATTAACATTCTCCCATCTCTGTGATGTGGTGGAGATCCTCCAGATGAGAGATACACTAAACACGGATGAAAGCTATGAAGAATACTGTGTGATTTTGCCACACCAGCAGGAGGTGGTAAAGAGAACAGTTCCTGTTGTGGAGAAGTGGTCGACTATGCTCCAAGGCACAAACACACCAAATTCGACTACTCAGATCCTTTCTCTTTAGCATCCCTGTGACAAATGCACATGTGGAAAGATTGTTTTCACTGATGACTGCAGCATGGACAGACTAACAAAACCGGTGCTCTGTGGATCTTATCAAGAGTGAGATTCAAGTCAAGAGCAACATTGGATAGAGCTGCACAGAGTTCTACAGCTATGCATTGAAACAGAAAACTCTCCTGGATGCAGTACGGTCAGACAAAAAGTATAAATTCAAGAAGAACAACAATTAAGGAGAGATGAACATTCTTTATGAAAAATTTAGAATTTTATTTGTGGTCCTCTTGCTACACTAGGTTTTAATATTTGGCTGGTTTGCTGCTACCCATGTGTTTCAGAATAGTGCTATCCATGGTGCTGGGCAATGTTGTTGGCCTGCTACCATTGTCCTGACACATAAGGCAAACTGTGTCTGCTGCTTGATGTGAGGATTTTTCTTTTCTTTTTTTTTATCCCATAGCATACCTCATTTGCACTCAGTTAAATGTCTTACAGGCAAGCCCTAAATATTGTGCACTATAGGCTATAACCTATGACTTATATTTTGTTGAAGTTGAATAGGCTAGGCCTAATATTTTTTGTATACCTTTTATTTTCATTTGATTCACTGAAAGCATACTTTATAATGTCTGGTCTTTCGAACTTTTGACTTAGTAGATAGCGCCAATAAAGGCAAGATGTTTCAAAAATTAGTGTTTGGTCTCCTATGCCTAGCCTATCCCTTAAGCTGTCAAATTTTGGGCTATATTTTCAGTCAAGTATGGTCTTAAATTTAAAGTTAATGCGTCTGTCCCACATTGTCCCACTTAACCATGTTACTTCTCCCACATTTTTTCAGTCTGGAGGTGGTCACCCTAGGTAAGATAATAAATTTCAACATATTATTTCGACAAACCTGAATGATATGCTATACAAATTGAACTTACTGGACAGAGTACACAGGCTGAGGGTCGTTATCACCCCACCCCCCCAAGCTCATCCTGACTTGCTGACGTAACATCAGCCCTTTAACTGCATGCTTCAGCTCAAATCTAAAGATCGTTAATTCAATAATTGAATAGTATTTTTCTAATGGATTCCCTTAATGTTTTTGATTGGCTGGTTGAGTATTGGCAACATAGTTTCTCGCCGCACCTCCACAGTCACATATAAATAATCCCAGAATTTTTTTCAGATAGTTTTCAGTCCTCTCGTATTGAGTGTCCACAACTTTAACCGGTGTTGGACGGCGTCTCAACTTTTGATTGTACTATTAGTTTCTTTAATATGAATACCTTAATTTCAGTTTAAATCTTTATTTCTACTTTTTGAATATTTAGTCGTTGTTACAGTCTTTCGGTCAGCACAAATAGGTAAGCTAATGGGTATTCTTTTAGCGTGGTTACTCGCAATGACTTTTTTTTCATTCTTCCTTGTGTACGAGTTTGCTTAAAGGAAAAAGGGGAAAGAAATTATGCATCGATTTTCAATCCCCAAAGCATCCACTAGCTTCGACACGTCTAGTGCAAGACCAACTCAAGAGCAAGCAGAGCGTGCTAGCGTTGGCTCTTCCTCCGGTCCTGGTACGGCGATAAATGCAACAGCGGGCGATACAGTCAGCGAACATGGTCTTAATGACAGCGCTCTGATGCAGCCAGTGTTTAAGATGTACCCCATGCGAATGTTTAGCCAAGGTCCTCGGGCATTCAACCCAAGTTGGTACCGCTCTCAACCATGGCTAGAGTACTCAGTTAAGCAAGATGCATGTTTCTGTTGCCCCTGTTGAAAGGTTGAGGTTACAAATGACAAAAACATCATGTTCACTAGACGAGGTTAAACCAGTTGGAAAACTGGATTAGAATCTGACAGGGGATTCAATAAGCATGCCTCTAGCCATGTACAAGCCTCATGCTCATGGGCAGAAATGAGACGGGGACTGGCAACTGGAGAAACTATCACTAACCTGTTGTGCCCAAACCAGATTGAGAAGAATAGATACTACATTAAAAGCATAGGGGAGACTGTAAGGTTTCTTGTTGTTAATGAGTTGCCCCGCCGTGGAACCTCTGAGAGCCCTCTGTCTATGAATGATGATTTCTCTGCTGGGCTTTTCCTGAAGCTGTTTGAGTACACACTCAGAAAGGATGCTAAGCTTAGAGACATAGCCAGTAGTATACCTCAAAATGCTAAGTACACCTCACAATTTGCAAAATGACATCATTGAAACCCTGGCAAATTTGGTGTTGCTTCAAATAACAAAAACAAATAACCTGACACTAAAGGTTTTTGCATTAAAAGTGATGGGACACAGGACGGGTGAAAATGAGAAAATCTATCAATAAGGATTCGTTTTGTCTGCAATTCTGTTCATGAGGAGCACATGATCAGTTTATTGGACCTGACTCAGTTGAACGCTGAGTACATCACAACACAGATCCTCAAAACACCTCTCTGATTTAGGTTATAGTACTGATCACTTAATCATTCAGCGCTATGATGGTGCCTCTGTCATGAGTGGTGTAAGAGGGGGTGTGCAAGCATTTTTGCAGCAGAAGATAGGCTGGGATGTACCGTAAATTCACTGTTACAGCCATCAGCTGCATCTGGCTGTGGTGCATGCAATGCAAGCTGAGCTGCTTGTCAAAACATTCTTTGAGTTGTCGGGGGCACTGCATTCTTCCTTTCAGCGCCATTACATAATAAATCAATACAACGCACCCTCCTTGAATGAAACTTTAAGAAATCCGCTGGACTAGTCATTATGATGTCACCAAGTGTGTAGTGGAAAATGAGCAGGCAATAGTGAGTGTTCTCTCAGCGGTCTCCGAAGACACTGCAGCTGGAATGGACATCTGCACCGAGGCATCATGGCTACTAGTACAACTGAGGAGACAATTTCTTTGAAATGAGTGCTTTCCTAGTCAAGGTTCTTGGTGCCTTAAAACCAGGCAATGCCATTCTGCAGGCCCATTCAGAGGACCTCTGTAGTGCAGGAGGTGTCATCAGTGCCTCTTTGCAGGCACTGACAGACATGCGTGCAGACAGTGCATGGGATTCACCTGATGATACAGTTGCCTCCCCTGAAAGTAAGAGACAGAGAACACTGAGCAAGCAGCTTGGAGATAGTGTTGTTCTGTCTACTGCAGGTCAGGGCAATCACACTGAGATTGGTACACAATCTCTAAAAAGAGGTCTGCTTACTATTTTGGACACAGTTATTGCTAAAATTGAAAATTGTTTCTCTAAGCGAAACCTTGATCTGATGAAGGCAGTGAATTGTCTGCTTCCTCAATCTGCATCTTCTGGATTTGACTGTCATGAACCCCCAGTGCAGTTGCTTGCAGGTGCAAAAATGGATGCTTTAAAAAATGAAATTTTTGTGGCCAGGCCCATGTTGAGCAAGAAATTCCCAGGTGGTACACAGGTTGACCTCTCTAGTATGTGCAAAGTGCTCACTGGCTCTAAGGATGCATTTCCTGAGCTGCACACAGTGTACTTCACAGCACAAATCATTGGCATGTCCACAGCATCATGTGAAAGTTCATTCTCCACACTCTCTCGTGTCTTGACACCATTTCGCCACACAATGCTACATGAGAGAAAGAATGATTTGGTTATATTGGCTAATGAGAAGGTCATAATGAACAATTTAGACATGGATGAGTTTGTTAGAGCCTTTGCCCAGATGGACAGGAAATTAATGCTGCCATAGGATGGGGAAATCAAATGTTAATGGGTTTAATCCCTCTGTGTACTGTAGATATAGATGCCTGCAGACATAGAGCTGCTCTATTTTTGCACACAGTTACACTATTCTGTCATTGAATGGCATACCCGGATCAGTCATTGCATATTCACGCGCAAACCAAGCTCAAATACGGTTTAGAACGATGGTGAGAGGGCCGGTGCGTGTAGCCTGCCAGCAGGCTCTCTTGTTTGAGATGGGAGGGGGAGAGGGAGGGAAAAGAGAGCCTCTACAAAAGCCAGGGGTTTTTGAATTCCGCCCCAACAACCTGTCAATGTGGTTAGACTAATTAGATCTGTGCACTAGCACTCAGCAACCGTAATTTTTTTTCCCAGCGAGAGCAGCATTTCAGAACTCTTTTACGAATGAGGGCAATTTTCAGCGACAAGTAGGCCTACGTACACCTGTTTTTGCAGCACGGTCACGCAACTTACTGTAAAGGTAGACAGCTGTCCGATTGGAAAATGTGAAGGGCGAAACCATGTACTAGTCACCAAAATTACCTTCATTCGCTGAAGAGTTCTGAAAGGAGTGCCAGTACATAAACCGAATAATAACTACATTGTTTTTCTGTACTGAATGTACCCCATTATTTAGTTGCTTTTTGATGGCATGGGGAGAGATTTGTGTCTTCAATTGCCACTTGATTATTCTTGATTTGGAAAAACGTGTTAATAAAGGAAAACAATCTAGAATTAGCCAGGACTAATTGTTGTCAATAATTGCCCCCAAATTTTCAGGTCTAACGCCAGCCCTGCGAGTGTTCAACTGTCAAATTCGACCAATCAGAATGCTGCATTCGTGGACGAATGCGGGGCACTCACAAAGCCCCGGCTTTGTGCAGGCTCTCTTTTCCCTCCCTCTTCCCCTCCCATCACAAACAAGAGAGCCTGCTCGCGGGCTAGAGTGTATGCAGGATTTTTTTTATCAGTTTTTATTTTTATTTTATTTCATTAACCTTTATTGCAGGGAAGTCCCACTGAGACAGAGGCCTCTTTTGCAGGGTAGTCCTGATTAGATAGTTCTATGCTTCAGTGCATATGTTATCTTCCGGGGCGCTGAGAGGTCGGCAGCCTGTTACAACAGCTCTGGACAACAAATCTCGTATTTACCTCTTATTTTTTTATTTTTTTATTATTTTCCTTGACTTTGTTAGCGTACTGTTTATACTACTGCAGCGTTTTAGCTGTGGTGTTTCTTGTGGAATATTCTGGCTTCTCTTCGAAATTTTTGATGAGTGGACATGGTAACATACACACACGCGACGAGTTCATGCGCTGCCGGCATGGAGTCGGGATCCCCTCCGTACGCATCCCGCAGGAGATATGGAGAGGCACCCGCCGAGGGAAGAAGGTTGGCGCTAAAGTCAGAGAGAGGACTGAGAGGAACAAGAAATTCAAACCTTTTCTGCCATCGATCATCATGGGGAATGTACGGTCACTCGCAAACAAAACCGACGAACAAACAGCACTAGTAAACAGTAAGCGCGCATACAAGGAGTGCAGCTTGCTTTGTTTCACGGAGACATGGCTTCATGGGAAGATACCTTACAGTCTGCTGGAGCTGGAGTTCTGTGAGGATGCCATTGTCCCAACCAAAAAGGTTTGCTGCTTTCCAAACAACAAACCATGGATCAACAAGGAGATCAAAGGCCTTCTCAATATCAAGAAGAGGGCCTTCATGTCAAAGGACCGCAAGGCACTCAAGACTGCCCAAAGGGAACTACGGAGAAAACTGAGAGAGGCTAAAAAGAACTACAAAGAGAGAATTGAGGCCAGGATGGAGCAGAATAATTCAAAGGAGGTATGGAGTGGAATGAAACTGATGACAGGCTCCAAGAAGTCTGCAATCAGTGTTGAGGGGGATCCTGGATTCGCTGCTGAGCTGAATGTGTTCTTCAATAGGTTCGACACACCCCCCACCTTAGTGAGCTCAGACAGTGGACCCCACCCACCATCTCTGTCCCTGTCCCCATTCACACCTCTGTTGACATCTCTGCTCCCCCCCCCCCCATCAAGAACTTGGCCACCCCAACACGCCCCTCCCTCCCTCTCAGTTCTACTGAAGTCATAAGGGACACAATAAACCCATCTCCACCCCCTTGTCTGGCTTTTACTAGCAACCAGGTGAAAAGAGAGCTCACCAAACTCAAAATCAACAAAGCCAGTGGGCCGGACAACATCAACCCCCGGGTCCTCAAAGTGTGTTCTGGGCAGCTTGCAGGAGTGCTTCAACACCTCTTCAATCTTTCCTTGAGGCTGATGATGGTGCCCAACCTGTGGAAGACCTCCTGCATTGTTCCAGTTCCAAAGAAAGGACGACCCAAAGATCTCAATGACTACAGACCTGTGGCACTCACGTCACATGTCATGAAGACATTTGAGAGGCTGGTTCTCGGACATTTAAGGACATCACTAACTGCATTCCTGGACCCACTGCAGTTTGCATACCAGCCGCACATTGGTGTGGAGGACGCCCTGATCTTCCTTACCCACAAGTCGCTGTCCCATTTGGAGATGCAGGGAAGCACTGTGAGAGTGATGTTCTTCAACTTCTCTAGCGCTTTTAACACCATTCAGCCCTGTCTCCTAAGGGATAAACTACTGGTAATGCAGCTGCACCCTGACATGGCAGCAAGGATCTTGGACTACCTCACTGGCCGGCCACAGCATGTCAGAGTGGGTGGCAGTACCTCTGGTACAGTGACAAGCAACACTGGGGTGCCTCGGGGTACAGTTCTGGCGCCATTCCTCTTCACCCTCTACACCTCAGACTTCCGGTTCAACTCTGGTTCCTGCCATCTCCAAAAGTTCTCGGATGACTCCTCCATTGTTGGATGTATCACAGATGACAATGAGAAGGAGTACAGGAGTCTGATTGAGAACTTCATTAAATGGTGCAACAGTAACCATTTAAGACTCAATATCAGCAAGACTAAGGAGCTGGTGGTGGACTACAGGAGGAACAGGAAGTCCCCCGCCCCAGTTGTCATCCAGGAGGAGGAGGTGGAGAGGGTGGACTCATACAAGTACCTTGGGGTCCACATCAATAATAAACTGGACTGGACTCACAACACAGACGCCCTCTTCAGGAAAGGTCAGACCAGGCTGTTCTTCCTGAGGAGACTCCGATCATTTGATGTCTGCAGCAGGCTACTAAAGACCTTCTACCAGTCTATAGTGGCCAGCGCCCTGTTCTTCGCTGTGGTGTGCTGGGGAGGCGGCATCAAGGCGGGCGAGGCTGGCTCACTTAATAAACTGGTGAGGAAGGCCCGCTCTGTGGTGGGGCTTGAGTTGGACAGTCTGGAGTCAGTGGCTGAGAAAAGGATGACGGACAAATTCAAGGCCATCCTGGATAACCCCTCTCACCCTCTCCATGAGGAACTGTGGCAGATGGGCAGCTCTTTCAGCCAGCACATCATCCCACCCAGATGCAGAACTGAGCGCTTCAGGCGCTCCTTTGTTCCCACTGCCATCAGACTGTACAACAGCAGCAGGAGACTGTCCTCACACTCAACAGCCCCCAATGCATAAGGATAATAACATTCATACTCTCTCATACACCCTCTCTCTCTCTCTCCCACACACACACACTCTCTCAGACATGTACATACACTGAACACTGCACTCAGGATTCTACTGTAATAATGTCCATCATTATGCTGCCACTTTTTCTTCACTAAGCCACTTTACATCCAATTGTACTTTTTTAGTTTTTATATACATTTTTATATATTGTCTTTTTTATATTATATTGTCTTTTTATATCTGTAATCTTTAATGTATGTCTGTGCTGCTGCAACACCTGAATTTCCCCTATGGGGATTAATAAAGAACTATCTATCTATTACAAACTATACATTTACAATTGGACACAAAATTCACATAAAGCAAGTGCAGATAAAAGGCAAAACATTTTTTTTTCTAAATGTTATAAAAAGTAATAATGAATAAATGCAAATGCAGTCATAGAATAATGACATAAATCAAAACTAATAGCAAGTACATCTGGCCTCTTACTGTCATATCCAAAACTAATTTATTGTTGGACTTGAAAGGGATAAGGCAATCCATCTTCGGAGTATCCTGACAATTATTCCACAAACAAGGTGAAAATGCACTGCAATTGGTACAGCCCTGATTTGTTCTGGTCCTGGGTTCATCTAAAATAATCCACCATTGTGATCGGATATGCTGACTTGTCAATTACCCTGACTAATTGATCTGATTAGTTGCCCACGCAAACATTGATTTGTGCATAGATTAGATCGAAGAAAAATGTTTCATGAAGGGAGCAAAGAGAAAGTTAAAATGGGGGGAGGGGACCTCGAGACCTTGTAAGTGTAAATCTATTAACAAAATGTATTAAATGTGTGGAGGGATGGAGATGGGGCTGGGGGCAGGGTCCTTAGGTCTCAGAATACCCACCACTAGAAACTAGACCACCACTGTGTACCATTACACCACCCATAAATTTTCACTGCACCCCGAGTCAGAGCAGGCTAGATCCGGCCCTGGTCGTTATGATTGTCGCTATCATAGCTATTTGCATCATAAAGTGGCCAACACATTTATGATGCTCAGTCACCAAACTTTCTAACATAGTTCTCCGAAGCAGCACATTTGTCGGTTTGAAAACACAAATGCTTAGGCGGTCACCCCTGAGGCCGGTGCTCGTGAAAGGGTTAGCCAACTATGCTTAATTTCAACTTAACCAGCTGGTACAAATAACATTTCTTCATACAAAACAGAATTTCTTCAGGCATAAAAGATGACATGGCTACCTCTACATTGGGATTTATTTTCCTCCGTTTCCTATATTGCGCACCTGACAGCTTGAACCTTTTCATTGCATGAAAATTGCAATACCCAACCTCTTGACATCAGTCTTTCGGACCCATCCCTCTCTAAGATCAAAATGCACATCAGTGTCCCATACAGGCAAACCCCATTTCCAACGTGTGCTGGTGACACTGCACCACGAGTGAAAGCCTGTAGGAGCCAGGTAAAATGATGAGAAACTGCAGGGGGCAAAGCATATCATTGTTCACTTCTTTTTCCCCCATTTGTGAATTTGCTTATTTTCAGGGCAAACAGAGAAAAAGCAGTAATTGTATTTTATTTATATATACAGGGGTGCTTGAAAGTTTGTGAACCTTTAGAATTTTCGAGATTTGTGCATAAATATGACCTAAAACATCAGATTTTCACACAAGTCTTAAAAGTAGATAAAGAGAACCCAGTTAAACAAATGAGACAAAAGTATTATATTTGGTCATTTATTTACTGAGGAAAATGACCCAATATTATCTGAGAGTGGCAAAGGTATGTGAACCTTTGCTTTCAGTATCTGGTGTGACCCCCTTCTGCAGCAATAACTGCAAGTAAACGTTTCCTGGTAACTGTTGATCAGTCCTGGACATCGGCTTGGAGGAATTTTAGCCCATTCCTTCGTACAGAACAGCTTCAACTCTGGGATGTTGGTGGGTTTCCTCACATGAACTGCTCGCTTCTGGTCATTCCACAACATTTTGATTGAATTAAGGTCAGGACTTTGACTTGGCCATTCCAAAACATTAACTTTATTCTTCTTTAACCATTCTTTGGTAGAACGACTTGTGTGCTTAGGGTCATTGTCTTGCTGCATGACCCACCTTCTCTTGAGATTCAGTTCATGGACAGATGTCCAGACATTTTCCTTTAATATTCGCTGGTATAATTCAGAATTCATTGTTCCATCAATGATGGCAAGCCGTCCTGGCCCAGATGCAGCTAAACAGGCCCAAACCAAGATACCACCACCACCACCACGTTTCACAGATGGGATAAGGTTCTTATGCTGGAAAGCAGCGTTTTCCCTTCTCCAAACATAATGCTTCTCATTTAAACCTAAAAATTCTATTTTGGTCTCATCCGTCCACAAAACGTTTTTCCAATAACCTTCTGGCTTGTCCACGTGATCTTTATCACACTGCAGATGAGCAGCAATGTTCTTTTTGGAGAGCAGTGGCTCTCTCCTTGCAACCCTGCCATGCACACCATTGTTGTTCAGTGTTCTACTGATGGTGGACTCATGAACATTAATATTAGCCAGTGAGAAAGGCCTTCAGTTGCCTAGAAGTTACCCTGGGGTCCTTTGTGACCTCGCCAACTATTACACACCTTGCTCTTGGAGTGATCTTTGTTCCTCCACTCCTGGGAGGGTAACAATGGACTTGAATTTCCTCCATATGTATACAATCTGTCTGACTGTGGATTGGTGGAGTCCAAACTCTTTAGAGATGGTTTTGTAACCTTTTCCAGCCTGATGAGCATCAACAACGCTTTTTCTGATGTCCTCAGAAATCTCCTTTGTTCGTGCCATGATGCACTTCCCCAAACTTGTGTTGTGAAGTTCAGACTTTGATAGATCCCTGTTCTTTAAATACTAACCCAAAACCAGTGAAGTTGGCACGTTACGTAAATCGTAGATAAAAACAGAATACAATGATTTGCAAATCCTTTTCAACTTATTCAATTGAATACACTGCAAAGACAAGATGTTTAATGTTCAAACTGAGAAACTTTTTTATTTATTTATTTTTTTTACAAATAATCATTAACTTAGAATTTAAAGGCAGCAACACATTGCAAAAAAGTTGGCACAGGGGCCTTTTTACCAGTGTTACATTGCCTTTCCTTTTAACGACACTCCGTAAACATTTGGGAACTGAGGAGACCAATTTTTGAAGCTTTTCAGGTGGAACTCTTTCCCATTCTTGCTTGTAGTACAGCTTAAGTTGTTCAACAGTCCGGGGTCTCCGTTGTCGCATTTTACGTTTCATAATGCGCCACACATTTTCAATGGGAGACAGGTCTGGACTACAGGCAGACCAGTCTATTACCCGCATTCCTTTACAACGGAGCCATGCTGTTGTAACACGTGCAGAATGTGGCTTGGCATTGTCTTGCTGAAATAAGCAGGGGCGTCCATGAAAAAGACATTGCTTGGATGGCAACATATGTTGCTCCAAATCCTGTATGTACCTTTCAGCATTAATGGTGCCTTCACATATGTGTAAGTTGCCCATGCCTTGGGCACTAATACACCCCCATACCATCACAGATGCTGGCTTTTGAACTTTGCGCCTATAACAGTCCGGATGGTTCTTTTCCTCTTTGGTCCGGAGGACACAACGTCCACAGTTTCCAAAAACAATTTGAAATGTGGACTCGTCAGACCACAGAACACTTTTCCACTTTGCATCAGTCCATCTAAGATGAGCTTGGGCCCAGCGAAGCCGGCGGCGTTTCTGGGTGCTGTTCATAAATGGCTTTCGCTTTGCATTGTAGAGTTTTAACTTGCACTTGCAGATGTAGCGACGAACTGTAGTTACTGACAGTGGTTTTCTGAAGTGTTCCTGAGCCCATGTGGTGATGTCCTTTACACACTGATGTCGGTTTTTGATGCAGTATCGCCTGAGGGATCGAAGGTCGCGGGCATTCAATGTTGGTTTTCGGCCTTGTCGCTTACGTGCAGTGATTTCTCCAGATTCTCTGAACCTTTTGACGATATTACGGACCGTAGATGATAAAATCCCTAAATTTCTTGCAATAGCTCGTTGAGGAATGTTGTTTTTAAACTGTTCGACAATCAGCTCACGCATTTGTTCACTAAGTGGTGACCCTCACCCCATCCTTGTTTGTGAATGACTGAGCATTTCAGGGAAGCTGCTTTTGTACCCAATCATGGCGCCCACGTGTTCCCAATTACCCCGTTCACCTGTGGGATGTTCCAAATAAGCGTTTGATGAGCATTCCTCAACTCTCTCAGTCTTTTTTGCTACTTGTGCCAGCTTTTTTGAAACATGTTGCAGGCATCAAATTCCAAATGAGCTAATATTTGCAAAAAATGACAAAGTTTACCTGTTCAAACATTAAGTAACTTGTCTTTGCAGTGTATTCAATTGAATATAGGTTGAAAAGGATTTGCAAATCATTGTATTCGGTTTTTATTTACGATTTACACAACGTGCCAAATTCACAGGTTTTGGGTTTTGTAAAACAGGGTGCCCACTCACACCTGATTGTCATACCATTGATTGAAAACACCTGACTCTAATTTCACCTTCAAATTAACTGCTAATCCTAGAGGTTCACATATTTTTTCACAGATATGTAATATTGGATCATTTTCTTCAATAAACAAAAGGCTAAGTATAATATTTTTGTCTCATTAGTTTAACTGCGTTTTCTTCTTCTACTTTTAGGACTGGTGTGAAAATCTGATGATTTTTTTTTTGTTTTAGGTCATATTTATGCAGAAATACAGAAAATTTTAAAGGGTTCACAAACTTTCAAGCGCCACTGTTTATATTTATATATATTTGTTTATTTATCTATTTTTTGAGGGTACCAGCGGCGGCTCCCCCCCAAAGCATGCGGCGCTCTAGTCCACCGCCTATATAGCCTATGCCAGAAGCTGGCCCTGCCCACAGAAGTACATAATGATTAAAAAGAACAATAAAAAAAATGTAAAAAGAGCACTATAAAACAATTCACAATAAAACCATAAAATAGCCCCCAGATACATCTAGGCCAGAGGTGGGCAATAAGGCCCATATTTGTTCCAGGTTTTCACTCCAATGTTTAGCCTTTAATTAGGCAATTATCTGAATTAACCAAACTATTTCTGAAATCTGACTTTTCTGCTGCATTTCTTTAAATTTTCATTGATGACCACCAAAGACTGTTTTTGTCTCTCTGCATAAAACATTTCTCTTAAAGCTAATCCATGTGCAAATCTATTTTTTGTATACAACCAATTTGCTAAATTAGTCTGGGTAACTGATAGAAATGAAAACCTTCCAAGACTGGAATTGCCCACTCCTGGCCTCAGCAAACTCTTCAACACTTCTGTTGAATCTTAACTGCACAGTGCCCATCCACTACCAGTCACAAACTTAATTCAATTTAAATGTTTTCCTTTTGCAAAAAAAACTAAAACAGATTGATCAAATTCGCCACCTTCTCCCAAATCAACTGTGAAGCAGATTCAAAGCATTTATTCTCGAAGGACAGTCACACCATACTCTACTAGGGAGTACACAAGTCACACCTGAGGATAGTACACCTCACACCTGAGGATAGTAGAGTCACACCTGAGGATAGTGAAGTCAAAACTGAGGATAGGACAGTCACACCTGAGGATCGTACAGTCACATCTAAGGATAGTACACGTCACAAGTGAGGATAGGACAGTCACACCTGAGGATAGTACACGTCACACCTGAGGATAGGACAGTCACACCTGAGGATAGTACACGTCACACCTGAGGATAGGACAGTCACACCTGAGGATAGTACACGTCACACCTGAGGATAGTACAATCACACCTGAGGATAGGGCAGTCACATCTGAGGATAGGGTAGTCACACCTGAGGATAGTACACAGATATAACAATGGCAAGAACAGGACGTTCAGCCCAACTACCCTCGCCAGTTTCTTTATACCATTGTGAATATATCCCTTCAGATACTCAATGACTCAATGGTATCTAGCTTTAAGTCAGCCTGCTCTTGAAAACCCCCAACCCTCCGAATATCAGTGCTAAATTTACCTTTGGTCAATTTCCATTTGTGACCCCGAGTTCTCCTAACCACACTTGGGAATGTCAGGAATCCTACATACAGCGCCCTCCATAATTATTGGCAACCATGGTTAAGATGTGTTCTTTAGCTTCTAATAAAGTTTTCGGTTTTTTTCTCAAGAATATAGGACCATAATGGAAAAAAAGAGGAAAATCCAATCTTTAATTCAAGTGCATTTATTCAGTGGGAAAAAATCTCACATTAAGAAAAATTTTGTTTACATCAAATCATGTGTGCCATAATTATTAGCACCCCTGATGTTAATACTTTGTACCACCCCCTTTTCCTAACAAAACAGCACCTAATCTTCTCCTATAACGTTTCACAAGATGGGAGAATACAGAAAGAGGGATATTCGACCATTCCTCTTTGCACAATCTCTCTAAATCATCCACTCTCCTCTTCAGCTCATTCCACAGGTTTCCAATGGGGTTGAGGTCTGGTGACTGATGGGAGGAGCCATGGGAGGAGCTTGATTCTGGGTCAGGTGAACCATTTCTGTGTAGATTTGGCCACATGTTTAGGGTCATTATCTTGCTGAAAGACCCAGTGAGGACCCATCTTCAGCTTTCGGGCAGAGACCACCAGATTTAGATTTAAAATGTCCTGGTATTTCAAAGCGCTCATGATGCCATGCACCCTAACAAGGTTCCCAGGGCCTCTGGAAGAGAAACAGGCCCACAGCATCACCGATCCTCCCCCATACTTCACAGTGGGCATGAGGTGCTTTTCTGTATACTCATCTTTTGTGTTCCGTCAGACCCACTTAGAGTGTTTGTTGCCAAAAAGCTCTATCTTGGTCTCATCTGACCAAAGCACACAGTCCCAGTACCGCTCAGCAAACTCCAGATGTTTGCATTTATAATTGCGAGTGAGAAAAGGCTTTTTCCGTGCATGTCTCCCTAACAGCTTGTTGGCATGTAGATAGCGCCTGATGGTTGTTTTTGGAGACTTTGTGACCCTAAGATGCTACCATTTGTTGCAATTCTTTAACAGTGAGCTTTGGTGAACTTTTTATTTCTCTTACCAACCTCCTCACTGTGCGTGGTGGCAGAATAACCTTAATCCTTAATCTCTTTAGTCTTAGGAAAAGGAGACTCAGGGGTGATTTGATTGAGGTCTTTAAATATGGTAAAGGGATTAACAAAGTGAATCATGTAGGATTCCTTCGGCCAAGTGTTGTTGGTAGAACTCGGGGTCACAGATGGAAGTTGACCAAAAGTAAATTTAGCACTTATATTCGGAAATATTTCTTCACTCAAAGAGTAATTTCAATGTGGAATAGCTTACCTGACCATATTGTTGAGGCAGAGACCTTGGGGGTTTTCAAGAGCAGGCTTGACCTAAAGCTAGATACCATTGAGTCATTTAGTATCTGAAGGGGTATATTCACAATAGTATAAAGAAACTGGCAAGAAAAGAAACTTAGTTGAGCTGAAAGGCCCGTTCTTGCCATTCATGTCATGTCATGTCATGTCATGTTATGTTATGTTATGTTCATACCCCAGGGAAACAGGAAGAGATGATTTACTAATTAAATGTTCCTAGATACTCTGACGAACTCTGTAAACTACTGTAGAAATGACAGAAATACTTCAATTACATTTATTTCCTAGGAATTATTTGGGATGCCAATAATTGTGTAACAGGTGATTTTAAGAAAAATAATTATTTCTTAGTCAGGGATTTTTTTTGCCCCTTAAAATTCACTTGAGTTGAAGGTTACATTTTTCTACAATTTTCAGTGGGAGAGTATGATTCTGCAATAAAAATTGAATTTTTTTAAAGGCTTTTAACACAGAAGAAAGAGGGTATCCGTGCACAGCGCCGGTGCTGGTAGTTGCGGCCGGGATACTAATGTAGCCTGAAAGAAAAAGAGGTAGTACCGCACTTGATTTGCAGAGGTGATTTTATTAAGAGAACGACGCGTTTCGCCGTACAGGCTTCATCAGGCTCATACAGGCTGATGAGCCTGATGAAGCCTGTACGGCAAAATGCGTCGTTCTCTTAATGAAATCACCTCTGCAAATCAAGTGCGGTACTACCTCTTTTTCTTTCATGCTTTTAACACATCTTAACCAATAATTATGGAGGGCGCTGTAGATTTTGACAAGCAGTCGAGCGGATTCACTCATTCAACGTTATGAGCATGCACAATAAGCCTTGCACAGCTCCTTTGAGGTAAATATCCTGAATTAACATCCCTTTCATCATCTCACTATTCATAGTGGGGCAGTGATTTAAGGGGGATTTACATTTGAACGTACGGGCGTCTACGTGCAACTTACGTGCGAAATTTGGGAAAAATGACTGCGTGCTCGACGTGGCGAGTACGTGACACGTGCGTGTTTTGCTGGCCGCAGGGCACGTAGAACCGCCCTTAGCAAAGAATTGGTCTGCAAATTAATTCCACGGTGCACGCAGCGATCAGTCGAAAATAGTCCACGCCAAATACATGGCAAGTGGGCCTGTCCACAGAAATGGGGTACCTAAGGGGCACGGTACATTAACGGTTAAATAACACGTTACAGTGTTCGACAATTCACTAAATTTTATGTTTCTTGTGTTATACATATGCCAAACATATAATAAGAACATTTTTGAAGTAATGCTTTGCCTAGTTTTATTTTTACTTGCAGAAAGAAGAAAATGTCCACACTGGTTTTTGACATTGTTTGTGACATTGTAGATGTAGTTCATTTAAAGGCGGTTTCAGCCCATCAAAGGGCACCCTTATTTTGAGTAAAGTTGTCCGCTTGAATAAATAACTTAGTTTCTTTTAGGTTCTCTTCGTTTTCTAAAAAAAATTAATGACGGGTAATTTAATGACACCCTATTTGAAAAGCTTACGTTCGTAACCATCGTCTGTCGTTGCAGTTACGAACATAAAAATGGGTCAGACTGGGATATATTTGCGGAAATAACCACCCATAGATGTACGAAAAGTAAGAGTCCATTCGTTGATATACGATATAATTATTGATTTCGGTTTTCTTTCCTTCTGATTTCTTTCAATGGTTGTTGAAAATTTTGCGTCGCGAGTCTGTCCAAAAAATATTACGTTCGTAACCCCTCCTAAACAAGAAAAATTCATGCGAATCTAAGACTGTGAACTCAGTCACAGCTGAATACTAAATATGCGTGTGCGCCTCGACGTTGACGGCATTGCTTGAAGGTCATGCAAGCATCGTCTGCAATGCTGGAATGATTTTCTCTGAATCTGTCACGAATATTACTTACGTAAGTTCTGTTACGAACGTAATAGAAAATGAGCAATGATCACATCATTTATTTGACATAATCAACACAATAGTTTGGGCGAACAATGCACTTTGAAGTCTCAGATTGGACTGCAAACATGGAGCAAATTCGCCGGCTTTTTATATAGATTACACCTACGGAGCATAAAGTATCACCAAATCTACCTATTTCTGCCATTAGCGGTCTCACTGACTGTACAGTTTTGCGGCGGTAATTTTTTTCGAGAAATGTAGGCCTACCTTTTGTTTGCCTATCGCAACTAACCGATACCCCTGTCAGAGTTGGTGGAGTAGAGTAGTCTAGAATTATTTTCTTTTATTGGGCAGCACTGGCAAAAAAGTTTGAGCCAGCAGCAGCAGGATACGCTGGCACCAGGTCCGCCGGAGCTGACTCACAAAATAAGTCGCGTCACCTGCTGCAATTGCTTCAGACCCGTCTGTGGGAATTGCACCAGGAAAACGGAGGTCACCTGCGCAGACTATTACGATTAGACTAAATGCTACGCCACCCCAATAAATAAAAAGGTAATCAGAAAAAAAGTTCAGCACCTCCCTGGCCAATTGTTTTCTAATTCCGTGTCATTGTTCCGATTAATTATTTCATGATAAATAAGATATTCCATATGGTTATGTTGTTATAAATGTTGAACCCGAATGTATGTTCATCAAAATAATGTTTTTAATCGTTGTTTTGTCGTTCTGAATTGTTTAATTATTTCTTTACCCGAAAATATCGTTGTGAATGTTAACAATAAAGCCGCTTTCACACTGGACGCGAACGAATTTTTCGCACGACAGATCACATTCAAAGTCAATGCAAAGACGCGAATCCGCGTGAAACACGCGTATTTGCCTCTTTGCATTGAATTTGAATGCAATCTGTCTTGCATATTTAAACCATTAAATATGCCACCGGGGAGTAAATTATATTCTTTTCGGGGAAATGTCTCAGCAGTTTATCTCATCTGTACTGTTACATACGTAATACCTTTCAGCTAGTTTTGGAAAACGAATATTGTTAGTTGTGGTGTTGATTTATGTAAGGTTTTTTTATTGATTGATGTTACTGATGTTCAATGGGGTTCATTTAGCTCAATTTTTAACTTTGCAAGGTGTTTGATTTGAGTGTTGAAAAACACTATGTGCCAGAATTTGCAAGCAGGAAATCCACAAATTGCAAATCTGGAAGAAAATTTGATTTTTCATACTACTCGACTTTAATACTACTTTTTTTTATCAGTGTTACTGTTTTTATGACTTTTAGAATAAATTAATGTTTTCACCCACTTCTAATAAGCTTTTTTTTTGTTGATTTTAGGTTGAAATATCTGTCTTGTTACATACGTAAATCGGTGTTGCCATGACCCTTTCAACTGTGTGTTCCAATGTCATCTTTGCTGATATTATCTTTACAACTGCAGAAAGTTATTCAAGGTCCCTTTAGTGACTTATTAGGTTGAATCTTTTTTTCTCCTTTATTGGTTTATTTTTCGTCTTGTGTGTCACACTTATGTACCCCATTTCTGTGGACAGGCCCACGTACGTCACAAGTGCGTGTGCTGTAGATATATATAGGGTTTTATGGGGAAAATTCCATTAAAATTAATTCAAAATGAATCATATATCAAGAATTTTAAAATATTTTTAATATTGTAAGCATATGAATATACACCCACGCAAGTGCCACGCACGTGGTAAGCACTTCTGTCGTCCGGGTAGCGCAAAACTGACTTACTTTCCACGCACGACACCGGCGGAGCAAGCAGGTCGGACGTACGTCTCACGCAGCGCACGCACGTGGCAAGTACTTGCAGGTGCGGGTTATTTAAACCCGGTCATTTGCCAGTTCTTGAACAGTTGTGAAAATGCCACCCAGGAGATCCAACAAATCACCAGTTTCCAGTCAGCTTTCTGCTTCCACTGCCTCCACTTCCAAGGATACCAGCACGGATGAAGATGACAAATGATGCTGAGTCCTGTTACATCAGCATTTTAAATAGTACCCCAACCCGCACTGGCCACGTAGAACACGTACTCTACACTCACTTGCGCCTTGTCGTCGACGTGCATGCCACTCAAGTGGCAATCACGTTACACGTGCATGAACCCCTCCCGTACGTCCGCATTACTTGCCACTTGAATCGCGCGTGCATGTTAAGTACTCTCCACTTGCGAGCATCACGTCCCACGTGCGTGTGAAAAGGTCCCTGTTCGTCACGGATTTCGCAGATCACGCCAGCTGCATGTAAGTGGCACGTATTGAACAAGTACTTACCCTGTACGACCAGAAAAATTGGCTGCGTGCGCCACGATCGGTCTGCGGGTCAGTTTTGGCCGTAGAATTCGGGTCGCCCGTAGAACACGCAGTTCACGTAGACACGCACGATCAATTGTAAATAGCCCCTTACACTGCCACCTCACAGCAAGAAAGTCATGGGTTTGAATCCAGCCGAAGGCTTTTCTGTGCAGAGTTTGCATGTTCTCCCTGGGTTCACGTGGGTTTCTGCCACCCACAAAAACATGCATAGTAGAAACACTCCTGCCAGTACCCCTGACCAAGGCACTGCCCTTAGAGTTGGAGTGGATCCCTAGGTGCTGCTCTGCGATTGCCCACTGCACCTCACTATAGGATGGGCAAAAAGTGCAGCTATTATGGTATTATGAAAATATTATCATGCTATTATGAAATGATTTTTCATCATTTTAATGTCATTGTGTGAATCATATAGTTTTTATGTGCATTTAAAAGGTCAGTTTCGCAAAACAACTCAAAGTCACCTCCAGAAGAAGCTCTCTCTCTGCCGTTAAATGCACTGCTCCATAGCTTAATGAACGCCCCAATTGCTTCCGGCCATTTTTTTCATCAATTGTGATTTCACCAACAGAATTTTTGCGCCAATCAGATAGTTTGGCACGCCCTTTAATCAAGTGGGTTATGCCCACAAGACTATATTAGTATCATTTCTAAAGCTCATTTACACTCTGGAGCTGAAATTCATGGTAAGGGGCCTGACATTACCGACACGCCTGAAGCAGTTGACCAATCACAAGTGAGTGATCATGTTGACCAATCACAGTACACTGGGGTTTTTGGGAGGGCGGGGCCCAGACCTCAACAGAGCGTTTCACGCACAGGTACTGCAGAAATGGCCAGAATGAGAAAACTCAGGTGTTTTTTTTTTTTACCAATCAATGATGCATTTAAACCTTTTTTTAGTAGACCTCATGACTACAAGCATGAATAATGGAAAGTAACGTAATCGTTGCACTTTAAATGCAGCGGACAAATTACCCCAGGGGTTTCAATAAAGTATTTTTAACTGTACATCTCACAATGTGTCATTTGATATTTATTCATATGACTGAAAACTGCTCACATTTTACTGAAACATAGAGTACGAACATGAGCAAAGCATTCAAGTATTTTGATCTGTCGTAAACGTCAGCAAAACATGCGTTTCCTGCGGTGACATAGATATGTATATATTGCCTCAGTAGATACGGCCTCAGGCCTTTAACCCATTAAGGGTGTAACCAAACGTAAATTTTTCTGCCGTAATGCTGCGCTACTGATTCTGGCCTTGATCCTTCAGACATTACTGAAGGGCATCCGCAGATTAGATTTTTTTCTTGAAGGGTAAAGTGATGGGAAATGGTATCCCAACTCCTTCCTGTTAATTTCCTGACACATAATTAGCAGGGTTATAGCTGTGTGCTGGGTACAGTCTCACACCTTACAGATACGTAGCAGGCAGGCATTGGAATGCCACGTGCTGCTGCTTTTTAATGAAAGTGAACGTCGACATACAGGGTCCGTGAGATTAGTGCAGAAACCACTCAAACATGCGGTAGGCTGCCTGCTTTCGTCGAGCTGACGATACTGTAGATAAGGGTTATTTGTGCCATTCACTCGTACAGCTGGAATTCATTCGTTTTTCCTGAACGCAGCCGACGGCGTCCTGAAGGGCTCCCTCAGTTTCACTGTTCAGATTTTTCACCACATCAGCTCAGACTTTTCATTTTCTATCAAACTCAAGAGGTCAGCACGGCTGGAACAAAAACCAGAGACGGCACCGCTGCTCCAGTGCCAGGCTTTCTGACCCTATAGAGACAGATCAACAGCGCAGCTCAAAGGTATCCTGTCCAGTTTTACCTGAATATCGCTGGGAGCAGGTTTTGGTTCTAGCCTAGCAATAACACACCTGATTCTACTTCAAGGTCTTGATTACGAGGATTTGTGTCAATAATCACAAATGGAACAAGATTCACAAATATAATCTGCTCGTCCAAAAAAAAAAGTCGCTGTTTGGATTTAAATGAGCAAATACTGTGACTGAATTATTATTGCAGTGATGAATATGTTTCAGCTGGAATTACGTCTTTCCTTCCTGACTGATTCAGTGAGTAACTTTCTTAAAATAACATGTCAGAGAACATATCTTGTGGTCGTTGAAAAGATGTTTCTGTGTTTCAAGGAGGGCAAATTATTGGCCATCATCAAGCAAAAAAAATACAATTAAGGAGATGGCTGAAATCAATGGAACTGGGTCATGAACTGTCCAACGATTTATTCAACCCTAGAAGGACAGTGGTCAATGGTCAACTTTGCGGAAATGCGTTGGAGAAAAATCATCACTGATCCTGATCGAGGATCACTAAAATGCTCAGTGAAGTCTCATTTTTGAAAAAATTTTTAAAGTAGAACTCATGAATGTGTTGAGTTATGAAGGTGAGAGCATTTCCACATGCATGATGCTAAAAAACTTTGAAGGATTGGGACTAAACAGCTGTGCGGCTACAAGAAAGCCACCTCTTGAGGCTTATTGGGAAAAACAACTTCAATTTGCAAGAGAGCATAAAGATTGGACTGAGGAGCAGTGGAATAAGGTCATGTGGTCAGATGAGCCAAGATTTACCCTGTTACAGAATGATGGGCACGTCAGGGTAAGAAAGGTCCAGATTTACCCTGTTCCAGAATGATGAGTACATCAGGGTAAGAAAGGAAGCCCATGAAGCGATGCAGCCGTCATGCACAGTGCCCACTGTGGAAAAGTGGAAAAATCTTTTTTTTTTTTGACTGAACATATTTTGGCATGGGTGAAATGACAAGCGCCGAAGGCATAAGGTCCCTAGGGGGGTCCTGGGGCATGCCCCACCAGAAAATTTTTGAAAAATTGTCAAATTTGGTGCATTCTCAGGGCAGTTTGGCCAAGAATTTGAGATTATAAAAGACCCTAAATTGTGCCAATGCTTAAACCAATACATCTGAGACATGAACCCGTCTCCCTCTTACCTGCAGGTCAGAGATGAATTCTTTCGAGGAGGAGAAGGTGCTGAGCTGGGCAGCTGACCCTACGCTGACCCTGGGCACCGCCGCACTTGAGCCCCGCCACAGTCCGAGAATGCCATGCTCCTGGTGAATGGCTGCGAAGGCGTGGAACATCCCCTGCAGCAGGAGCAGAGAGGGTATTAATGTTTGCAAAAGACAGCCCAATGAAACAAGAATTAGCTTACAGGAGACAGAAAGGATATCACTTAAAGAAAGCTAAAGCGAAAGCTTACGCGATATTTGTACTGGTGCCCCACTGCAATAGAAGAGGCAGCCTGACTCTGTAAGTGAGTCTTCACCTGTGAAACAGAGACAGACCATTTAGGTACACTCACAGTCATCATTACTGTGACCCTTAGCATGTACTTAACACGCACAGTCATCATTATTGTGACCCTTATCATGCACTTAACACTCAGTCATCATTACTGTGACCTTTAGCTTGTACTTAACACTCACAATCATCATTACTGTGACCCTTATCATGCACTTAATACTCAAAGTTATCATTACAGTGACCCTTACCATGCACTTAACACTCACAGTCATCATTACTGTGACCTTTAGCTTGTACTTAACACTCACAATCATCATTACGGTCACCCTTATCATGCACTTAACACTCACAGTCATCATTACTGTCACCCTTATCATGCACTTAACACTCAGTCATCATTACTGTGACCTTTAGCTTGTACTTAACACTCACAATCATCATTACTGTGACCCTAAGCAAGTACTTAACATGCAGGGTCATCATAACTGACCATTATCACGTACATTATCATGTACTTAACATGCAAAGTCATCATAACTGACCCTTAGCAGGTACTTAAATTTCAGCGCCATCATTACTGTGACCCTTAGCATGTACTTATCACGGAGACTTGAGCTGCATCTCTGACACCATTAGAAGCAGGCTTCTAAAGTTAGCAGGCCACACCTTTAGAGATAAATCATCGCCAGCTCATCACATCGTAACAAGGGATCCACTACGTGGCCATCTCAACAGGGGTCGTCTACCCGCCACCTTTGCTGAGAGACACTGGGATCAACACCACTGGCGAATTGGAAGGTTGCATGTCTGATCGAGAAGCATGGCATTACCTGTCGTCCCGTTATTGCACCGGAAGTAAGAGGTAGGTTAGCATGTAAAACCCCAAATGATTAGTACAAAAGAAATACCATGGTTCATTATTTGTCTTATTATTCATTTGTCATGTGCTACGAGTCTTAAAACATTGTAGATCAGGCCCTCCATGTGCTATGCGGAAACTTCCCCATCTCCGTCATCAGGATGGCATTACACTAAAAATCATCTTTATTTATGGAATAACCTGATAAAATTGATTTAAGCTTTACAGCAAGTTCCAAGAAAGAAGCATTTATTTGTTAATCAAGCTACACGTTGGAACAGTTGTCCCAGGACATCCACCTACCCTGGTTTACTAGAAGTAGCCTACATTTCATGCCACAATATTTCTACTTATACCAAAGCCAGTTGTCTCAATCTTCTCCTTGGATATACACATCTTTCTTTGAGCACAGAAACCAGCTGGCTCGATTATAAATACATACTGAACTTTAAATGATATCACCCACTATTTAAACAAAGTTTACTAGTCTGTATGATTATCATTTAAATTCTCAACGATTCACAGCCACATTCCACACTCCTCTCTGTTGACACATCCCTGCTGAACATTTCCTAGATGACCTGCTGGGGTGCAACCAAGTCAGCTGACGATGGTTCAAGCTGTTTTGGATACAGCACCCTCCATAATTATTGGCACCCGTGGTTGTGTGCTTTAGCTTCGAATAAATTCAGATTTTTCTCAATAATATAGGACCACAATGAAAAAAAAAAAGGAAAAGCCAACCTTTATTTCAAGTGCATTTATTCAGTGGGAAAAAAATCCCACAATAAGAAATTATTCTTTTACATCAAATCGTGTGTGCCATAATTATTGGCACCCCTTATGGTAATACTTTGTACAACCCTTTTTGCCAACAAAACAGCACCTAATCTTCTCCTATGTTTCACAAGATGGGAGAATTCAGAAAGAGGCATCTTCGACCATTCCTCTTTGCACAATCTCTCTAAATCATCCAGCGACCTGGATCCTCTCCTCCGCACTCTCCTCTTCAGCTCACGCCCCAGGTTTTCAATGGGGTTGACGTCTGGGGACTGAGTTGGCCATGGGAGGAGCTTGATTGTGTCTGGTGAACCATTTCTGTGTAGATTTGGCCACAAGTTTAGGGTCATTATCTTGCTGAAAGACATAGTGACGACCCATCTTCAGCTTTTGGGCAGAGGCCACCAGATTTTGATTTAAAATGTCCTGGTATTTCAAAGCCTTCATGATGCCATGCACCCCAACAAGGTTCCCAGGGCCTCTGGAAGAGAAAAAGGCCCACAGCATCACCGATCCTCCCCCATACTTCACAGTAGGCATGAGGTGCTTTTCTGTATACTCACCTTTAGTGTTCCACCAGACCCACTTAGAGTATTTGTTGCCAAAAATCTCCATCTTGGTCTCATCTGACAAAAGCACACAGTCCCAGTTGAAGTCCCAGTACTGCTTAGCGAACTCCAGACGTTTGCATTTATGATTGTGAGAGAAAGAAGGCTTTTTCCGTGCATGCCTCCCAAACAGCTTATTGGCATGTAGATAGCGCCTGATGGTTGTTTTGGAGACTTTGTGACCCCAAGATGCTGCCATTTGTTGCAATTCTTTAACAGTGAGCTTTGGAAAACTTCTTATTTCTCTTACCATCCTCCTGACTGTGTGTGGTGGCAAAATAACCTTGCATCCTCGTCCAAGCATGTTTACCACTGTTCCAGTAGTTTTAAACTTCTTAATGATTCCTCTGACAATAGACATGGGTAGCTGCAGGCGAGTGGCTATTTTCTTTTAGCCTTTGCCCGACTTGTGAAGGTCGACACACATTTGCCTTACTTGAATGGTGTGTTCTTTTGTCTTTCCGATGTTGAAGAGTGGATAAAAGAAATAGCCTCTGTCATGTCATATTTATACCCCAGGGAAACAGGAAGTGATAATTTACTAATTCAATGTTCCTAGATACTCTGTATAAACTTCTGTAGAAATGACAGAAATACTTTAATTCCTAGGAATTGTCAGGGGTGCCAATAATTGTGGAACAGGTGATTTTTATGAAAAATAATTGTTTTTTAGTCAGGGATTTTTTTTCCCTTAAAATTCACTTGAGTTGAAGGTTACATTTTTCTACAATTTTCAGTGTGAGAGTATGCTTCTGCAATAAAATTTGAATTTATTTGAAGGCTTTTAACAAATCTTAACCAGGGGTGCCAATAATTATGGAGGGCACAGTATTTCTGGCAGGTCAAAGCAGGTTTGTTGGTGGTACCCGCTGAGTAAAAGGGTTCAGTCGGTAAAGTGGGCTACTGATCAAACTGTGGACCGGCTGCTTCTACAGATTGGCCAGGTGAGTGATCAACTATAAATCCCCGCTGGTTTTAGCTGGATTTTTTTCAGGAAGAAATTTCCTCAGAAACAGCCTCAGGCTTCAGTTTATGTTTTGATCCTCTCCTCTACACGGCGTGGCACTACAAACTCAAGTTCAAGAAACATACCTGCAGAACTGCGCCAACCTCAACAATTTTTTTTTCATACTTATGCGACCACTCTAAACAGCCAGTCAATTCACTGCGGTCAAGCCGCCGTCTTTCGTTTTTCCTTGGTCAAGCCAGCCGTTCCTAAAAATCACGTGCACCCATATTCAGAACTTGGTGGTAAAAGCATTAAAACACTTTTTTTTTTTTTTTTCATGAAACGCACATTCTGAAGACTGTTCGCACATAAAAATCGAACCTGAATGGAAGTTGCAGAATGCTTTAAACTGATTTTATTGTCCACTTTTCTGCACATTCGCAAAATCAGATCAAAATATAGTGTACATAATTTCCCCCAATATATTGTTTATCGTCAAATTGATTCCTCAAATAAGTATAAGAAAATTCCAGTCGGATCTTGTTCATGGAGACGTAGGCTATGTTGACATGAAATGTGGACTGATTTTACTGTACAGTTTGTGAGAAAATTAAAGGCAAAGTCAGCTGAAAATGAAGTACATCATTCATAATTTCCCTGATATTTTAACTGTCATAAATTTATTCCTCAAGCAAGTAGAAGAAAATTGCAATGAATGCTTGTTCAACGAGACTAAGACTATGGTCATGTGAAATTTGGACGGATTTTACTCTACAGTTTGAGAAAATTAAAGGAAAAATCAGTTGAAAATACAGTACACCATTCATAATTTCCCCGATATTTTAACTGTCATTGAACTGATTCCTAAAATAAGTACTGTAGAAAAAAAACTTGCAATGGATTATTGTTCATGAAGACTCAGACAGTGTTCATGTGAAATTTGGACAGATTTTACTGTACAGTTTTTGAGAAAATTAAAGGCAAAGTCAGCTGAAAATACAGTACACCATTCTTAATTTCCCCAATATTTTAACTGTGATAAAATTGATTCCTCAAATCAGCAGAAAAAACTTGAAATGGAATATTGTTCATGGAGACTCAAGCTATGTTCCTGTGAATGTTTGATGGATTTTACTGTAGAGGTTATGAGAAAATTAAAGGCAAAATCAGGTGAAAATACAGTAAGCCATTCATAATATACCTGATATTTTAATTGTCATGAAATTTATTCCTCAAGTAAGTAGAAAAAACTTGCAATGGATTCTTGTTCAGTCACACTCAAACTATGTTCAGGTGAAAGTTGGACGGATTTTACTTTACACTTTGTGAGAAAATTAAAGGCAACGTCAACTGAAAATACAGTACACCATTCATAATTTCCCTGATATTTTAACTGAAATAAAACTGATTCCTCAAATAAGTAGAAAAAACTTGCAATGGATTATTGTTCATAGAGACTCATACATCACGTTAAATTTGGATGGATTTCACAGCACAGTTTCTGAGAAAATTAAAGGCAAAATCAGCTGAAAATTCAGTACACCATTCATAATTTCCCCGATATGTTAACTGTTTTTAAATCTATTGCTCAAATACGTAGAAGAAAATTCCAATGGATTATTGTTCATGGAGACTCAAACTATGTTCACGTGAAATTTGGACAGATTTTACTGGACAGTTTGTGAGAAAATTAAAGGCAAAATCAGCTGAAAATACTGTACATCAGTCTCCATGAACAATATTCCCTTGCAAGTTTTTTTCTCCTTATTTGTGGAATCAGTTCTATGACAGTTAAAACATCGAGGAAATTATGAATGGTGTATTGTATATTCAGCTGATTTTGCCTTTAAATTTCTCAGAAACTGTGCAGTAAAATCCATCCAAATTTAACGTGATCATAGTCTGAGTCTTCATGAACAATATTCCATTACAAGTTTTTCCTACTTATTTGAGCAATAAATCGGGGAAATTATGAATGGTGTACTGTATTTTCAGCTGACTTTGCCTTTAATTTTCTCAGAAACTGTGCAGCAAAATCCATCCAAATTTAACGTGATCATAGTCTGAGTCTTCATGAACAATATTCCATTACAAGTTTTTCCTACTTATTTGAGCAATAAATCGGGGAAATTATGAATGGTGTACTGTATTTTCAGCTGACTTTGCCTTTAATTTTTGCAGAAACTGCGCTGTAAAATCCATCCAAATTTAACGTGATCATAGTCTGAGTCTCTATGAACAATAATCCATTGTAAATTTTTTCTACTTATTTGAGAAATCAATTTTATTACAGTTGAAATATCCGGGAAATTATGAATGGTGTACAGCATTTTCCGCTGACTTTGCCTTTCATTTTCTCACAAACTGTACAGTAAAATCTGTCCAACTTTCATGTGAGCATAGTTTGAGTCTCCATGAACAATATTCCATTGCAGGTTTTTTCTACTTATTTGAGGAATCAGTTTTATGATAGTTAAAATATCGGGGAAATTATGGATAGTGTGCAGTATTTTCAGCTGACTTTGCCTTTAATTTTCTCACAAACTGTACAGTAAAATCAGTCCACATTTCATGTCAACATAGCGTACGTCTCCATGAACAAGATTCTATTGGAATTTTCTTCTTATTTGAAGTATCAATTCGATGATATTCAAGATATTGGAGGGAAATTATGAATGGTACAGTGTATTTTGAGCTGATTTTGCCTTTAATTTTCCGAAAAGGGGACAGTAAAATCAGTTCAAAGCACTCCACAACTTCCAGTCAGGTTTGATTTTATGCGTTTTTATGCGTTTTAAAGAGTGCGGTGAAGTTAGATTGATATTCGATATTCAGACATTCAGCGACGGGAAATCTAGGGACCGTAGAGAAAAAGTGCGCACCAAAAAAAACGGTGAAACATACTCATATTTTGCTTAAATAGCTAATGGTAAGTTTATTCCGTACCCTGTAAATAAGCACGAGCTGGGTGTGAACTGGTACTAAGTTTAAAAAAAAAAAACCTGCCTTTTGATTACAAATTACTATGCGAATGGGGAAAAATTGGTCTTTTCCCAGAAAATATTTTTCTTCAATGGCAATGTATAATCAAAAGCTAGCACACTGGTAAGAATTTTTTTTGTATTCATTAGTATGTAGGCTTAATGACCTTGAACAATTTTTCATTTTGAGGAAACCCCATTTCAAGAGTGACAATATTTTATTCCTTTTGCAGATCTTTTTATTTTTAATTTTTCAAAAGCTTTTCAAATTTTCAGTACAAAGCTCTGGTAACTCAAGTTGAGGTTCTGTGCCAATGGAGTCAACATTTCAGAGCATTTCTTAACATGAAATAATTTTATAATGGAGGCGAATATTCGAGCTGGGCCCAAATTTTTCAGTTTTTCCTCAATAGCTTTTCCCATTTTCATCCTAGCACCAATGAAACTGCCTTTATTTAATCTGCTTCAATGTACGGACCTTTCACAATCTTTATTTTTGGAGAAAAATTCCAACATTACTGGCAAAAAACCAGCCAGGACCCAAAAATTGCAGTTTTTTTTTTTAGCTTTTCCAATTTTCATCCAAGCACCAGGGAAATTGTTTTATTTTTATCTGCCCCATCTGGCCACCTATCAAAACCTCTATTTTTGGGGAAAAATTCCAACATTATGGCCAAATTAGCAGCCAGTACCCAAAATGTTCAGTTTTTTCTCAATAGCTTTTCCAATTTTCATCAAGCACCAGGGAAATTGTTTTATTTTAGTCTTCCCCCATCTGGCCACCTTTCGGAACCTTAATTTTTGAGGAAAAATTCCAGCATTACGGCCAAATTAGCAGCCAGGACCCAAAAATTGCAGTTTTTTCTCAATAGCTTTTCCACTTTTCATCCAAACACCAGTGAAATTGTTTTATTTTAATCTGCCCTCATCTGGCCACTTTTCACAACCTTTATTTTTGGGGGAAAATTCCAACATTATGGGAAAATAAGCAGCCAGGGCCGAAAATTCTCAGTTTTTCTCAACAGCCTTTCCAATTTTTGTCCAACCACCCGGGAGATCGTTTTATTTTAATCTGCTTTAATCTGGCCACCTTCACAACCTTTATTTTTGGGGAAAAATTCCAACATTGTGGCTAAATTAGCAGCCAGGACCCAAAATTTTCATTTTGTTTTCTCAATAGCTTTTCCCATTTTCATCCAACCACCAGTGAAATTGTTTTATTTTAGTCTGCCCTCAGATGGCCACCTTCCACAACCTTTATTTTTGGGGGAAAATTCCAACATTATGGCCAAATTAGCAGCCAGGACCCAAAAATTGCAGTTTTTTCTCAGTAGCTTTTCCAATTCTCGTCCAACCACCAGGGAAATCGTTTTATTTTAATCTGCTTTAATCTGGCCACCTTTCACAACCTATATTTTTGGGCAAAAATTCCAACATTATGGGCAAATAAGCAGCCAGGAACCAAAATTTTCAGTTTTTCTCAATAGCTTTTCCAATTTTCGTCCAACCACCAGGGAAATTGTTTTATTTTAATCTGCCCTCAGCTGGCCACCTTCCACAACCTTTATTTTTGGGGAAAAATTCCAACATTATGGCCAAATTAGCTGCCAGGACCCAATATTCTCAATTTTTTCTCAATAGCTTTTCCAATTTTCATCCTAGCACCAGGGAAATTGTTTTACTTTAATCTGCCCTCAGCTGCCCACCTTGCACAACCATTATTTTTGGGGAAAAAATTCCAAAATTATGGCCAAATTAGTAGCCAGGACCCAAAAATTGCAATTTTTTTCTCAATAGCGTTTCCAATTTTCATCCTGGCACCAGGTAAATTGTTTTATTTTAATCTGCCCCATCTGGCCCCCTTTCACAACCTTTATTTTTGAGGAAAAATTCCAACAATATGGCCAAATTAGCAGCCAGGACCCAAAATTTTCAGTTTTTTCCCCAATAGCTTTTCCGATTTTCATCCAACCACCAGGTAAATTGTTTTATTTTAATCTGCCCTCAGCTGGCCACCTTCCACAACCTTTATTTTTGGGGAAAAATTCCAACATTATGGGCAAATTAGCAGCCAGGACCCAAAATTTTCAGTTTTTCTCAATAGCTTTTCCAATTTTCATCCAAACACCAATTGTTTTTATGCCCAATTTTGGAGATAAACCATTCTGGCTCTGAACCCTCGATTTGTTCTGTAATATGCGCAAATAAAAATATAACAAGTAAATTAATTAATCAATTAAATGCGCCCCTCCAATGCATTTTGAAGCTCTCGTTTATGGACCTCACATTTACTGGCACTGGCATGTTGTGCAATTTGGAGACAGAGACTGCGCACTATAGTGAAGTCTCAGCAGCTCGTCCAATAAGCCGTAGGATAATGACGTAATCTGTTCCTGATTCGTCAGAAATGTATTGCTGCAGTATCCACTATCTTAAAGAAGCGCCGTCTGAAAACAACTGCAAAAAATTGATGCGTTCCCACAGTTTAGTTTGGATTTTCAGGGAACATGGGTCGTTTTAAAAAAGGAAAAAAAAGTCAGGAAAATCTTTGGAAAAAAATTGGGGGAAGAGATGCATTGATTAGGGCATTTCCAAGCAATTAATATAACAAAAAATAGCACTACCTGGAATTCTCACATATGGACAATTTTGGCTCTCCGAATATTCGGCACAGATAAAGAAAACTTTAAAAAATGGCTTTTCATCGTATGGAAAAAAAATCAAAAGGGGATAAAAAGTGAAGTGACCCATTTCAAATCAAAACTCAAACAGAGCATGGAAGAAGAACCTGAAGATCAGGATGGTCAAGCCAATATAACTCTAAAAAGCGCCGAGGAGGAGCCCAGCACCATGGACAGTAATTTGGATCAGCAGCCTCGCAAGGGAGAAATTGTAAGTGAAACTTGTTTTGTGCTCCATGATGAGGTTCAGGTTATGGAAGAGGGACTTGAAGATGAGGATGGCAGATCTGATATAGCTTTAAAAAACACTGTGGATGAGCCCAGCGTCATGGACAGTAATTTGGAACAGCAGCCTAACACGGGAGAAATTACAAGTGAATCTGGTTTTGAGTGTCAGGATGATGTCCAAGTCTTACAAGATGACAAGTGCAGTCCATTATCTGATGCTGATGCTGCAGGAACTGTAAAGGCAGTTCAAACTGTCGACTGAGCCACAGATCCAGGGCTGAGATGCTTCGCAGTCAAATTGACAAAGAAGGACTGATATATGATTCGGCCTCATCCCAGATGCAATAAACTTCAAAAAAAGTGGACGGACACTCCGTACAAAGCTTTCCGAAATGTAAATGCATGCTGCACTTTGGTATTCAAATACCATCACCTGAAATTGTACACTCCATCTGCAGTGGGTAGGTTAAGTCCTTCTACCCACTGCACGTTTTCGTACTATTTCATAATAATGGCCACTAGGTCACATGATCACAACCATCCAATCAGCGCACTAATCTTGCCTTAAAATTCAGAATCTATGACATCTTTTGTCATTGGCTCCGGGCGACCCACGTATTCAAACATTATGACTTCCTCCACGACAAGCGACGTCATGGACGTTTTGATGAAAAATGTCGAGGAAAAACTGTGCAGCATATGGCATATCAACAGTTTAGGAACCTACCAGATGGAAGCTATAAAGTCTATGCTGCTGGGGAAAGATGTTCTCGTCTGTATGCCGACTGGCAGCGGCAAATCCATGCGTTTCGAAGGCCTGACTTCAACCGCTCGTGAGTCAGGCCTGTCACTTTTGTCACCCTCGGGCCAGGCTGCAGATCCAGCCGTGTTAGTCGTGTCTCCGTTGGTGACATTAATTAGCACCCAGGTTGCTCATTTGAGGAGCATCGGCATCATGGCGATCGATCTACATGCTGACAGTGACAACTTGGACCGGGTGTTGGAGACTGAGTCTGGGAACAGGTTTGTAAATCTGCTATAATAATTGTCTAGATCTATAAGTATCATCTTAAAATTCAGTTCAGGCCGTGAAGTGACAGTCTAATTATCCTGATTTAAACAGGGCTCAATTTGGGTCATGATTACGCCGGCGAAATAAGGCTACGGTTTGAGCCTTACTCGCTAGCAAGCTAGTTGGCTACCTAGCTAATAATAGGATAACTAGCGAGCCAAAGTGATGCCAAGCTGTGTCATAATTAGCGCGCCATTGTATTTAGCTACATGGCCAACTAGCTAGCGAGCTTAAAGGCTACAGTTCACTCACAATTGAATACTCACGAGCGAATCTGTTTTGCTAGAGACATCGATAACTAAAATATTTTAGCTAGCATGCCAATGTTACGTTATTTAACATCCTAGAGTCGCTTTCACAGCGGACGCAAACGTATTTCCTAATCTTATATCGCACTGACATACCACACAGAAGCATGAAAGCCCTTTGGCACAACGGTATATCCTTTTTTTTGGAGTATTTACTGCCATGATCATTGCGGATTGTTCACCGTTTACATGTTGCTTCCGCTATTCCGTCCGCTGCTGGCGACGCATTTGTAAGCTCAGCGCTGATTGGTCCTCCGTCGTCGTCGACTTGCGGTTGACACCTGGTGGCCATTATTATAAAAGAGTACGAAAGTGTGCAGTGGGTAGAAGGACTTAACCTACCCACTGCAGATGGAGTGTACTGAAATTGAGGCACAGCAGGAAGACTTCTTCCCCTTTCCTTTCCATGAAAGCCATATGCTCTTTTTATAAATGCAGAGCAATTTCCCACTTTTCGCTAAAAAAACCCCAAATAAGTCAAGTAAAAATGTCATTTTTGAAGTCACCAGATTTGGGAAGGTACAGCATCCCAGAGGTGAGTTCCGGTCACGGCCTGCAAGATACTGGAGATGGGGGATCATTGCGAAAAAACTGAGTAGACTGAGTAGTTTTTACTACAAAAAACTGGCAGAGACACCTACAAAAGAGCTTATTGCTGGAAACATTAGGAGGGCTCTTACCAAAACAGTTTTGAAGACAATATCAGCAGAAATAAAGAAAAGTGCCAGGTTGCATGATGATAATATAATGGAGTTACTGCTGACGCAAAAATAATGAAGAAATTGGATGCATCATTTTTATTTTTCCCAGGGTATATCCAACATCTGCAAGTTGACCCTTTTGCAGTGCACCTCTATACAGAGTCAGGGCTTGCCATTATGAGAGAACACCAGAGAAATACGACTGATGTCAGCCTTTACCTGGATGCCACTGGTGGTGTGGCTGCCCGTCTCCCTGAACAGAAAAAGAGGATGCTTCATTACGCCCTCTGTTTTGGTGGTGAAGGTAGAGACAAGCCACCACTACCAGTTAATGAAATGCTTACGAATGACCATACAATGCCAAACCTGGCCTTCTGGCTGTTGAAGTGTAGCAACAGGCTATCCAGATTCACCATGCAATGTGTGAAACAAATGGAAACTGACTACAGTTGGGCCCTAATTCAGAGTGTCTTGCTTGCATTTAATAAACAGGATGTTTTATCATACCTCTGGAAAGCAAATGGCATCATTCAGGGAACCTTCACCAAAGGAGAGCTGAGTGGAGTAACTGTCCTACATTTGTGCTCTGCTCACATTTTGAAGGCGCTGCCAAACTCTTTTGGTAGGAAAACACAAGATAAAAACTTGACAGTCTGCCACCCATTGATGATGGGTGGCAAACTGTCAAGTTTGCCACCCATGTTGATCCATGATCAACAGCACTTCACTGGACCCAGGGCTACATATCTATAGCCACATATGCACTGTGTTTGGAACCAAATACTCCACAAAAAAAGGTTTCCACCAGTATTCAGATTTTGTCTAATTATATTCAAAAACTCAGCCCTGGACAAACCGACTACATTGACAGTGCTTTACCAGCAAAACCTACAGAAAACCAGAAACCTCAGCAGTCAACATCTATTTTGACTGGATCACCATTTTCAGGCCTTTTTTTTGACGTTCGTCAAAAAGCAGAAGGAGATGAAGGTGGAGATGTGGAGAAAGCGTCTTACAACATGTATGACTGCCCTGGTATTCTAGATATCCTAAAAAAAGACTATCTTCCTCTGTTCCCACTGTGGTCTGGAATATTGCTTGGAGATTTTGCAAGATATGCATGTGACTTACCAGTGAAAATCCAGAGCAAGCCAACTAAAACAAGGAGCACTAACTGCTATGCTGAGAACTGGTTTGGGATTTTGAAAAATAATATTCTCAATTAGGAGCGTTTTTTACGACCAGCAGTATTTCTATGAAGGTTGTTTACCTCTTTAAAAGCACGGTACAGGGAACACATTTTCCAGCATGCTCTTCCTGAGGACATTCTTGAATGGCCTCTTAGAATGAGCAAAGAAAAGATTCAACACTTAAAAGAGCAATGGAAGAAAATAACAGGAGAAGCAAGGTCCAGAAGAAGAAAATACTTTGATGCTCCATTCAAAGTACTGTTGAGGAACAGGATTTTTTGGGTGTTGGCAATATGAGGTGAGCCAGACAGTTTGGTCAATGGGTAATGAATGTGCATTAGGTGATAGAGAGAAGCCATCAGGTCCTGAAAGGACATATCGCCTATTTGCGACTCCCAGCTGGGATCTCCATTTGTCTTCAGTTCCGACAGGACAATAGGCACTAGCACCTTTTAGCTGGAGGTTCCGTATGCCTACATATGGAGCTCACTTCCAGGGGTTGGGAATCTATTGAACCAATTAAGTTGGGTGGTTCAGGAGAGGCCCAATAGTAGAGTATTGCTTTTTATCAATCTGTAAACCCTGGAACCAATCAGCAACAACTTCTGATAACATTAAAGAAGTCATATGCAAATGTGCTGTATGTACTTTAACATGTAAAAAGTGTGATGTGAATAGAGGCCACTAGATGGCAGTATTTACCTTTCTTTTATTAGGCCCAGACTGGAGCTAGGTTTAGACATGTCCTGGGCATGTCTGGGGCAAGTCCCCGAAAAAAAAAAAAAAAAAAGAGGTCTAAATGTGGGTGGGGTCTGCAAAAGAGTATATAAGGAAAAGAATTGAGACAGTAAAGTAGTAGGAGAAATTGCAAGAAGAAGGATACGTGTGACCAGACCTGTCATTCTGTTCAAGACCTGTGAGTTTTCTTTTGTGGATTTTTGCCTGTGTTAGAGCATTTTCCTCACCCAGGACATCACCAAGCAACCTACAAAAGGTACTGAAAATATTTCTGTTTTTTTTGGAAATCAGTCTTGGTCATTAGTTGTAGATATTAGATTAGTCATTATTGTTAGTTGTTGTCTTTGTTAATTAAATGTGTATAAGTTTTAAAAACTGTGTCTGTCATCCCTTGCTGTTGCTGTTGCTGTAGTGTTGTAAATGTAATAACAAATTCGGGCCATAACAAAAGCTTCTTACAAAATGAAGGAATTTTTGAACTTTGCATCATGCTGTTGTTCTTACGGTCGGCTGTGTAATAAACTTTTTCCTGCTTTTGCTACTAACATCGGAGTCTGCCTCTTCATCGGGACAACGTTCTTGGTTTTTTATTAATTTATCAACAAATTTGGCGCTGCGAAACAGGGTGGATTCGTTTCAAGACCTCCGTAAGTTTCCTGGCCAGTTCAAGAGTGAGTACTTTGTTTTATCTAAATATAATTTACAAGGCAAAATTACGGAGATCTGGAACGCTCCACCCAGTGGTACGTTAACCTATTAATTATAAATTGACCGGTGTAGAAGCGATCAGTTGTTCGTGGTTAAAAAAGCTGTGTCTTTGTGTAATGCGTGATGGTAATCAGTACTGCTAGAGAGACCAGTGCTGTTGTGTGATACAAGCCTATGTATTGAAAACATTTCTATTTTGTGACGGGGTGAATGTTGGTCATCCCTGCCTTCGGAGAGTGAGAATTCACGCCAAAAAGGCGAATACGTGATTGCGTGGCTGTGGCAAGCGTATGTGGGTCGCCCACAGCACAGACGTGACTAATTATTTTCACAACTGGGTATTAGGTAGCCTACCTAAGAAGCGCAAATCGTGTCTTTGTTTTTATTTTTTCGGTTTTCCAGGAGAGTTAGTGTTAGCGCCCTGGGCCCAGAGTGAGCGTCTTTCACTTGGGTACTTTTTGTCTGTGTGTTATAGGTTGAGAGAGAGTGCATGTGGCGCGCCTCCAACCCGTCTTGTGGGTATTTGAGAAGCCAACTCGTGCCCGCCGTGAATCTCGTCATTTGTCGCATTTGAAGTTTGATGTTGGCCTGAGTCTTTATTGTTTTGTGTTTGGTTTTATTCTTGACCGTACGCTTAGTAAGCTACTGGCAAGTTAGGCGTGTTTATGCATTACTGAAGGCCTATCTCGCAAATAGATATTAGGCTCCACCTTGACGAACGCCGTATTAATTTTAAATAAGCACGGCAAACAAAAAAATTTTTTTCAAAAAAACAACTCCCTTAAATGCGCCAGCAGTATAACTACCTATTTGTGGAAAAAATCTGCAAAAGAACAAAAGGAAATGTGTAAGGCTGGTTGGGATCCAAACGGATCCCCTCTGGAGTCGCTAGAATGGTGGACCAGAACCGCATGTGGTACGCTTATCTTAAAACCCCTTAAAACTCCAGGAAAAATTGTCTAAAATACCTATCAAAAGCGTACCGAAAGTCAACTGAACACTGTTTGGACTATGTGGATGGTTATGGTCTTGTTTGAAAGGAAACACTCTGAAGTTTTTCCCCCAGCTGAAAGAATCACTCTAAGTGCTACTCTCATGGAGTAATCTAAGCTAGAACACACTGAAGTAGAAGGTTTTTACTCTTGCCAAAATTTTTTTTTGCAAACAGATGCCTGCAGATGAGAGCAGCTGGGACTTATTAGCTGAAAAACACAATGGGACCGCAGCATGAAGCCTTTCCGAGTCCCAGTTCAAATTTGATAACAATTCTCCAGAAAATGAGTATTTTACACGTTTTTCTAAGGCCATGTCTAGGCGTTTTCAAATATGGCCATTCGGAGACCCCAAAAGGACCCTTGGATAACCATGGTCACATACCTAGGATAAAAGGGCATAACTCTTGAACACTTCAACATACAGTCATAATGTTGGGCTCTAATGAAAGGCAACACTTAGAGGAATCCAATTCCATATCCAGATTCACTATCAATATTGCTGAAAAAAGTTACTGAAGCATAAACTCAAATTTGTGCACATAAGAGTCAAAACGAGTGCAGTTATGTAAAAAAATGCTTTTTTTATATGAAATGTAAACAAACAAATAACCTTTACACAGCAAACTCACAGCAAACCATTTACAATATATGATAAATTAAAAAAAAAAAAAAGTTACTGAAGCATAAACTCAAATTTGAGCATATAAAAGTCAAAACTAGTGCTGTTATGTAAAAAGTGTTTTTTGTAGGAAATGTAAACAAACAAATAACATTTCCATAGCAAACTATTTACAATATATGATAAATAAAAAAATTAAAAGGTTACTGAGGCATAAACTCTAATTTGTGCATATAAACCCCAAGGGGAGGAGATTCTGACTTTGTGCTTTTACATATATCCAAAGCAAAGGACAGATTCCTTTGTCTTTGTTCTTGCCTGCAACGAAGACCCTATGTGGCACATAGTAAAATGGATCCTGGTTCCGGTAATGGCGGCTTGCTGAGAGGACGTGTTTGAATCGGCTCCGCTACCTTTCTGTAAAATCCTGAATAACACTCCTTATAAGAGACACTGAACGACGTCTGTGGGAAGGCTGCAATGCCCCTCTCGCAAAGGAAAACCAGTAAAAACACTGGTAGACCGATTCGGTCGAAGTTATTGAACTTCACATCGAAGTTAATTTCTGAAGCTGGTTGTGACGATAGCGAGGCTAACACAAGCACATGTGAGGCCATGGAGGAGGAAAACTGCGAGCTGACTGAGGGGGGAAAGGCGGCTGAAGGCACAGACGCAATACTGGATGCAATTGCAAATTTGAAATCCGAATTTTCCTCCAAACTAGACGGTATCTTGTCAGCATTAGAGAATGTGAAAAAAGACGTTAAAGAGTGCGCCGAGCGGGTCGGAGAGGCGGAGGTCCGAATTTCTACTGCAGAGGATAGTATCACCAGTATGCAAGCGAAGGTACAGGTCCTTGGAAAAAAAAAAACAAATATCTCGAGGAAAAAGTACTGGATTTGGAGGCCAGATCGCGACGATCTAAGCTGAGACTAGTTAACCTACCCGAAGGCGCGGAGGGGGAGGACGCGTGCGCCTTCTTGGAAAACTGGCTGCCCGAGGCTTTGAACTCGGCACCGTTACTTACCACTCTGACAATCTGATAAATATCTATGCTCCAAATACTGACGACCCAAAGTTTTTTTCATAATCTTTTTCTTACAATTTCATCTTTGTCTGGTAGTTATATTATAGCAGGGGATTTTAATTGTACAATTAACCCAGAATTGGACAGAAGCTCAGGTATTGATAACACTCATTCTAAATGTAGACAAACTATCCAACACTTTATGAAGGAACTTCAATTTAGGGATATTTGGAGGGATATGAATCCCAAAGACTTAAAATACTCCTGCTACTCAAATACACATAAATCATACTCACGTATTGATTATTTTTTAGTTTCTGCTAATTTGAGACATAAAATAAAGGACTGTCACTATGATAGCATTTTAATATCTGACCATGCGGCAAACTCATTAATATATGAAGATTTAAGATTAAGGAGAATTCCCCCTAGGTGGAGATTCAAACAAAAATGGCTCCTAGACTCAGAGTTTATATCGTTCATAGATAATCAAATCAACATCTTCTTTGAAACTAATACAGTTGAAACATCACCCTCTTCAAGGTGGGAAGCTTTTAAGGCATACATAAGAGGTCAAATAATTAGCTTTACTAGTTATAAGGCAAAACAAACTTATCAGAAAACAAAAAAGTTGGAAGCAGATATTGAACTGCTTGAGGGGGAATTTTATCAAGCATTATGCCCAAACATCCATCAAAAACTCCTGCTGCTAGGAACACAGTATAATGAACTTTCTGCCTCGAGAGCAGCCTCACATCTTCTGCGTCTTAAGCAGATGTTTTAAGACCAAGGGGAAAAGCCCGGGAAGCTCCTAGCCTGGCGCCTCAGACAATTACAAAATGAGAAAAACATTGCATCAGTCGAAAATAGTGATGGGCAGATTATTGTTGACCCCTTAGGAATTAATTAAACTTTTAAAGCCTTTTTTGAAAAGTTATACAGCTCAGACATAACACAAATGGGACAAGAGCAAAATCTTTTCTTAGATACCCTACAAATACCCAATATTTCAGGATTAATAAATGCAGATCTTGGAGCAGCTATATCCAAGGAAGAAATATCAATAGCAATAGATAATTTGAAATCAGGTAAAGCCCCTGGCCCAGATGGGCTGCCAACAGAAATTTATAAAAAATTTAAAGCTAAATTGCTGTCCCCACTTTTCAACATGTTTTTAGACTCATTTGAAAAGGGAATTCTCCCAGTTTCATTAAGAGGAGCTTTGATAACTTTATTACCAAAACCGGGCAAACCAAGCAATAAATGTGAAAACCTAAGACCAATAAGTCTCCTTAATGTAGATTTAAAGATACTTTGCAAAATTTTGGCTCGAAGACTTGAGAGAATATTACCTGATATAATTGCTTGGGACCAGAATGGGTTTATTGTAGGTAGACAAGGATTTCATAACGTGAGACGAGTGTTGGACATTCTTCATAATTGGAAAGAAAAACCAGACACCGCTTTACTATCATTGGATGCCGAGAAGGCCTTTGATAGAGTTGAATGGCCCTATTTATTCGAAATATTAAAAAGATTTGGCTGTGGCAATAATTTCTGTCAGTGGGTTAAACTTTTATACAACGAACCATATGCCGAAATATTGACAAATGGAGTAATATCTAAATCATTTAAAATCAAGCGGGGCTGTAGGCAGGGGTGCCCTTTGTCCCCATTATTATTTATTTTAGCAATTGAACCATTTGCAATTACAGTGCGGTCTCATGAAACTGGTTTGTCAATAGACCAACAGGAACAAAGAATTGCTTTATTTGCTGATGACGTCATTCTTTTCTTGGGAAAACTTTAAACCTCCATACCTGCTTTGTTAAATTTAATAAAGACATTGGGAAGGATATCAGGATATAAAATAAACAAAGAAAAATCTACATTAATGCTACTTAACTCAGAAGAAAGAAACAATACTGGTAATGTGTACCCATTCAAAATGGTAGACTGCTTTACATATCTGGGGATTAGGATAGTGCCATATATAAGAGACATTGTTGGAGCTAACTACAACCCCATGTTAGACTCAATTACTTCCTCTATAGATAGATGGAACTCCCTACCCTTATCGCTTATAGCAAGAATCAATGTTCTTAAAGTAAATATAATGCCTAAACTTCTGTATTTGTTCCAGAACATCCCATTGCCCCCTCCTACTAATTTATTCTCACAACTTAAGAAAATCTTTGTACGTTTTTTGTGGAATAATAGACGACCGAGGCTGCGTTTATCACTCTTGTACTTACCATATGATAGAGGAGGCCTCAAATGCCCCAATCCACTTTGGTACTATTGGGCGGCTCAATTGAGGACTATGATGTTCTATTTTACAGATGAGTCCCTCCCACCCTGGACTAATATTGAAAACTGCTCAATCCCTCTTCCTTTCCCGCAGTACATGTACTCCGCAAAGCTCAAAACCTTGAAACAAAAGACAAAAAAGCCTATAGTCAGAAATATGATCATAATTTGCTATCAGGTTAGGAAGTACCTGGGTGAATCCTCCTCTTTGTCATGCTTTAGCCCAATATGGGGTAATCATTTTTTCCCTCCAGGCAGAGCAGACCCTGGTTTTAGGAAGTGGGCTGAAAAAGGTTTAAAGACAATTGGGGATCTTAGGGAATCAGAGAGTGACACCTTGATATCACTTGAGGAGTTGATGGCAAGGTACGATGTCCCACGCAAACATCACTTTAAATATCTACAGGTGAGAAATTTTATTAGAGCATCTCAAAATCAGTGTGTGTCGATTCCCCCATTGTCCACCTTGGAAATGGAAATGAAAATTCCCTTTCCCATGCAATCATTTATCTCCAAACTATATAGCATGTTAGTAAAGGGATCTTCTGAGTCTTCTGTACAGAAACTTAACGCCTGGAGGGAAGATTTACAGGAGGACTTGCCCTCCGAGGACTGGGAAGATGCGTGTGCTGAAGCACAGACACAGACTACCATACTCGTCTCAAAGTACTACAATATAATTGGCTAATGAGGACATATGTGACGCCAGAAAAGCTTAAGAAGTATAATGGTGCTATCCCAGACTTGTGTTTCAGATGTGGAGAGGAGAAAGGGACGCTTTTTCACTGTGTCTGGAAATGCAATAAAATTCAACAGTTCTGGGGGGAGATTAAACAAGCTTTAGAGACTATACTAAATATAAAATTAGTTCTTGAACCTAAACTGTTTATTCTCGGTATATATCCTGATGGACATCATATGTCTAGAAAAATAATTACTGCACTAGATTTATGCTTACTGCTGGCAAAAAGAGTCATAGCATTATCATGGAGAAATACCTGCAAACCAAAATTCATCAACTGGATGAAGGAACTATCATTAACTTTACCTATGGAGAAGATTACATATATTATAAAGGGGAAGCTATCACTCTTTCAAAACATTTGGGGACCTTTCATGGAATATATGGAGAGTGTTGATTTAAGAAATGTGAGTGGGGCAGATGAGGCATAGCTGTTGGTGGTCCTCTACAGTTCCCTAAAAACATTTTCCTTTCTCTTGATACTTGATCTTTTGTTCTGAGTGAATTTATATTTGAGTTTGCTCTCTCAAACCACATACAATAATGATATAATCTGGGATAACCGTTGAAAAATAAAGAAACCCCTTTTTTAGGCTGTTGTGTTTTTTTTTTTCCTCTCTCTCATTTTCTTATTTAATTTAGTCAGGCCATATACTTTGTGCTTTTACCAAAATATTGTTCTATGTTATCCCATGAATAACTGACTTACAAGGAAGGGCGATTTGAATGATGGACAATACTTCAACTGTCTTTGACACTTCCTTTGATGTGAGAGAAAAATTATCTGTAGTTATTGCTGAAAAATTTGGAAAACTCAAAAAAAATATTGTTGGAAAAAAAAATGGATCCTATTTACTTACCTTGTCTCACTCTGATTTCTTACAGGGATGAAAATTAAAATTCCCACAACAACCAACGCCGGCAAAAAAAATAACTTCCTTCCACCTTCAGTGAAGGAGGTAATAATGCGTAATATGGTAATAATATGATCAAAATAATATCAGCATAACATTATAATATCCTTTTTCCGTAATCCTGAACACAGAATAACAGATAAACGGAATCACCAACTCCGGTGAAAACATGACGTCCTTCCACCTTCCGTGACAGATGCAAATAATACGTAATGTAATAATAATAATAATAATAATAATAATAATAATATAAACATAATATTATTATATAATGAAATATAAGTTATAATATGATACTTACTTATCAAGAGTAATGTCATCTCCCCCGAGAAACATTTCCTCTGCTAGAGCCATCACGGTTTTGGTCAGATATTTCTTCCCCTGAGTTATCACTTGCACGCCGAGTGCACAGCTCAGCAGCTTCTGAACTGAAAATGATTTTTTTCGCAACCTTTTCTCTATTTTTTTTTTCAAACTCCGTAAACCACCATCAAACATTCGCTGGAAATCTCTCTCTGCTTCGCTCTGTTTTGCGGAACGCGCAGCACGCATTACGCACCGCTGAGCCATATTCTGTAGTTTCTCTTACGCAAGCGATAGGCAGTGTCAGCTTTGTAGCCACCCCAACAAGATATATATCGGCGTTTGCAGAATTTCGTTGGCTATACAATGCAACAATCGTCGTCTCGATTGGTTGCTGGTTGCTCGGGCTACACGCAAAAAAAGGAGGCATGAGCTTCGTTTCAACACAGGCACTCACTGGCTATAGCAGGCTGTAGACAGGGCAGGGAAACTCGTAACTGATCGAGTGAGATGTCAATCGAAAGGTTAGGGTGCAGACTCCATTTTGACGCCAAGGGCTTTGTACTGTTTACATTGTGCACCGGAGCAAAGACTGCAAATATAGCGAACTTTGATGATTACCACCGACTCATTTCAAACGATGCAGCAGCTGTTCATGGATATTTACTGGTATAATAGTGTGTTGTGGACTAAAAACTTTATTGCGTTGGATTTACTGGAACTTCGTGGATGTAACAAGACCATGTTTGAGGGCATATGTTGGACTGGAGGAGTACTAGGAGGCTTCATTGGTGAGTTGCATCAGTTTTGTAACTGTTTGTTTGTTTGTTTGTGGTCTGACATGGGCGTTGATCAAAGCTGCTGTAATGATTATACTTTGAAATGGTTGGCATAATTTGAATCTCAAGAATCTTAGCTTTCTGACGATATGTGGTATGAGTATCTCAGTTACATAAAAGCTGTGTAAATGACGTAGTATGCTTTTAACAGAGTGGCAATGGGCTAACCGAACACAGAGGGCTAATTGAAAAATGCAACGAATTACAAAACTGCGTACGAACACAGAATAAAGAACTGGACAAATTGCGTAAAAAGATTGAATTAGAAGAAAAATCTAAAAACTCAGAGCTCGCACGTGTCCTGGCTGGATTAAAAGGCGTCCAGTGTTTGTACCCCGATATGAATTGCCCTACCATTACTGACCCGCGATACTTGGAAAATAAAGAAATGAGTAACACCGCTCCCATGGCTCCAATGGTAACTAAAATTCGCGGTACAGAAAGCGAACAGCGACTTCACGTTGACCATGTACCTCTCAATCCAATCCACGAGAGCGCTATTAAAGGATTTACCGAGTCTTCATACGAACGACGATAACTTGCAATTTTGGCGACAGATAAACGAGCTACAACAAAGCATGTCTTTACATCCGTTAGACTTGTTTGCAATTGTGCATGCTAAGTGTCCCACTTCAAGCTGGAACACAATCGAGCCTGAATACCACAGGAGGGAAGCATGGGCATCCGGGCCCTGGGCAAATGACGCTGCGCTTCAAACGGCGATTACGAATTTTTGCGAGGCTGTGAAAATTGCTTTGGGTAAAGGAGCACCCAAATGGCATCGATTCACCGCGGTAGTTCAGCATAACTTGCCATTTACAGAATACGCGGATCAAAAATACGAAGCATTTGAAACATAGAGTGGTATCCCTAACCCAAATAGAGACATGGCTGTTTTTACTCAACAATTATTAGCAGATGCGGCTCCACATATTCAGAAGGTACTCGCACTTGGCATAAATCCTGGGAACACTTTTAATGATATTGTTGCGTGGGCTTCACGTTTAGAGGAACAGATCTGTAAAAATGCATCTAAACCTCATCCAATTGCAGCCGTGAGCGACAATATTCCGATTGATAAAATAAACTACGATATTTGTGGAAAATTGGGTCGTCAGGCTAACCAGTGCAGAGGAAGGGAACACAGGAAAAATAGGCCTTACACTCATCAAAACCGGGATAACGATTAGTGCTTTCGCTGCAGAGGAGGAGGACACCGGGCACCACAATGTCTAGCTGCCCTACCTAAAGCCCCAGTCACACAGCACTCCACGTCTAAATCACGTACAAAAAGGTATGAAAATCTGGCGGACGCGGTCCTAAGTGGTAATTTTTGGTCAATTTTGGCTTGGCTGTGCTTTGTACGGGGTATGGCCGTCGGCGGCTGTTCCACTGCTGAAGCACTGCCCAATCACAGGTAACCGCGGCTTGGCGTCGTCGGAAGCGCGGCTTGCCACGCATAAAAGCGGCAGTGCACGGCTGGTTTTCACAGTTGCCGATCCAGATCTTCTACAGTCCACTCCTCCACGCAAGTTTGATCGCTGTTTTCTGTTTCATCATGCCCAGGAAGAAGGGTTCCCCTGCCAAAAAGAGGCCGACGAAGACATGAGATGAGGACATCACGGCGTTGAGGGTTCATGTTCACCCCTTGAAATCTAGACTGCAAGTGCCGAGGTCTGAGAAAATTACGGTATTTATATGCCGCAAATCAGAAGTGATTAGGCAGTGATCAATCGTATTTAGAACTTGTTCGAGACGTTGTTTAACGGGCTTAGGTAGTGCTATGTACGCGGAAAAATCCATTTGTCAGTGGTAAGCCGCTAAAGACACGCTATTTCCCATGATACCAACGCGTAACACCCGTCCGATGACCGTGCTCTGCCCGTGACAGACCACTAAACTTTCGCGTCTTACCGCGTCTCCCAAAGTTTTAATCACAGCCGGAACATGGATTGTCACGTGTGTTTCATGTGTGTTGCATGTCTTTACCACGTGTGCCGCCCGTGGTTGTCCACAGGCCAAAATTTTGAGCAGTTCAAAACATTTTGCCGCGTCTGACGCCGTTCCGATTTTTCCCTGCGTTCTGCCACGTCTATAAATCGACTGTAGCTCGTCTTAAATGCGACATCAACGCGAACAACATTGTCGACTTCACGGGAGACCACTTTTTGACGGGTTTTGGCCGTGATTAAGTTGTAAAGCGCTGTGTGACTGGGCCTTAATGCGCACGCTTCCAAAGATAACTGCACACCCGTAAACCGAGGACATCAGATCACAAAGGCGCACGCGTCCAATGACAATTACGCCCACTTGAAGAGAGAAGTGCTATTGCCACTGCTCCGCGTCCCCGCGCTGCTTGAAATGTCCGTAAGATTCTGGAACTTTTTGACTTTTGCGGGAACCGCATACCTGAATTTTCTGTCATTGCAGAGTCAATCAATGCTCTTTTTAAATGCGCGTCGCCCACTGGAAACAGCTGATGGGACACGAGTGTAAAGAAGCATTTACTGCTCTTGACTCGGCCCTTCGAGTCACAGGTATCCTGGGATCCACCACTCCCATGCAAAACCGTGCCATTCACCCAAAGACACTACCAAAACTACTGAAAGCTGACCCAACCCACGCTGCCTGGGACACCCACTGCCTTCATTAATCAGGCGCATGCGTTCTTGATTGGTAGCCTAATTATTTTGCTAACTTGAGTAAAATTGTGGTTGAATACATTTTTCAAATTGTATTGAGATTATATAAACTTGTCCTGTTATTTAAATGTGTGAAATTCATCCTTAATCAATTAATCTGTGGTGAAGCGAGTAAGGAAACAGCGCAACTTGTTCACTATGATAGGACTCCAACAGCAGTCATAATATAGATCTAAGGTGTAGTGAATCAGGTGTACTTGAATAATACCCTCACATTGTATTCTATTCTCTCCCTCATACACTGGAGAGGACACCTGTACCAGACCACACTGCTGAGGAAACCTGCACTACACCATGCTGCCGTAGACAGGACCCCGAGCTTTCGGACCATGCTGCCGCAAAGTCCTGTGCTAGAAGACTACTGCACAAGACAACCCACCACAACAATGCCGCTCATCATACAGCTCATTGTTCTAGACTTCAAAAGGACTTGTGCCATGGACGATAATGGCATTCACATGCGAGCGGTTCACACGACAGCCAAACATGCCAACAAATCAGAGCTGTTATGTCTGTGGACTCTAGTAGCAGTGCCTGTACTTAGTAATAGGCTATGTACATGATCTATTTTTAAAATGTTTCCTTGACATTTCTTGCCTGTTCTTTTCTCTTATGCACAGCCGATCACAAACAGTGGGTCTTCTGCTTCTCATACTGATGCCAATTTCACATAGCCTTCCTTGTGCCGGTCATTGACAGATGAGTCTGGGTCTGCCCAAGGTTTCTCCCACTTAACTGAGGAGTTTTTCCTTGCCACTGTCGCCTCTATGGCTTGCTCTCTTGGTCTCTGGCCTGGGATCTGTGTGAAGTTGTTGTTGTTGTAGATATTTTGTCGTTCGAAATTCATTTGCCATCACTATTATAATTGTCTTTTTAACTATTTCACTGTAAAGTTGACCTCATCATTCGTTGTCTGTTGGGTCAAAAAGGAGGGACTGTTGAGAAACAGGATTTTTGGGTGTTGGCAATATGAGGTGAGCCAGACGGTTTGGTCAATGGGTAATGAATGTGCATTAGGTGATAAAGAGAAGCCATCAGGTCCTGAAAGGACATATCGCCTATTTGCGACTCCCAGCTGGGATCTCCGTTTGTCTTCAGTTCCGACAGGACAATAGGCACTAGCACCTTTTAGTTGGAGGTTCCGTATGCCCACATATGGAGCTCACTTCCAGGGGTTGGGAATCTATTGAACCAATTAAGTTGGGTGGTTCAAGAGAGGCCCAATTGTAGAGTATTGCTTTTTTATCAATGTGTAAACCCTGGAACCAATCAGCAACAACTTCTGATAACATTAAAGAAGTCATATGCAAATTTCTGTGCTTGTATGTATGAAGCTTCTTACAAAATGAAGGAATTTTGGAACTCTGCATCACGCTGTTCTCACGGCCGGCTTTGTAATAACTTTTTCCTGCTTTTGCTACGAACATCGGAGTCTGTTTCTTCATCGGGACAACGTTCTTGGTTTTTTATTAATTTACCAACAGTACCTACTCCCAAAACCCCAAAGAAAAGTGTTACGGTAGGTTGGATACTAAAATAGGTTGTAATGTCTTAACTTCTGAAGTATTTCTTGATGCCTAATTATTGTTGTTGAATTTTAGATTCCAAAACAAAGAGCCAAAACAACACACCCGCTTCAAACGGAGAGTACTGCCACAATCCTAGTCCAGGTTAGCAATGTGAGGTGGCATTTCAGCAATTAGGCAGAAAAAACATGGCCAGTCAATAAATTAATTAAAAAGAAAATTTCAATCTTTAAGATGCATCAATATTTTGTTTACTGTAGTTAATTTTTTTCAATCCATAAAACTCAATCAATAATGACTGATAACAGGAAGTTCGGTTCCCAAACATTTTAAACATTTATGTCCCAAGTTAATTGCTATTGAATGACCATAATAACTATTAAAAAAACAAAGCTACTTAATTCATGTTTGCAAGTGATTTGCAAAAAAAATAATTTTTCAGTTTGTCTCTTCAGAACCACAGACAAAAGTATATGTTCCCTACATGAGATTACCAAAACAAATCACAGTGCCTAAATATGTATTTCCACAGGATGACTTGAAGTCAATTGAAGTCCCAAATCACGCAGTGGTCATGGAAAATACAGGTATCTCTCCCATATTTCATTTGTGTATTTTTCTTCCACATTACGGTCTACCTTTCTTTTGTATTGTTTAATTCACTTGCTGTACATTCTGTTTCAATGGTTTGCTGGGGCTAAATACAGTTTCATTCAAAAAATCCTATACCTTATCTAAAGCAACTGAAGCACCCATTAATAAAACCCCAATTCTCACACTTTTGGTGAAATGCAGTTAAGAACATTGCCTTATCAGGTTTGACATGTGCCATATTATGAATACTAAAATAACACCAGCCACATTTCCCTGTTCTGCATTATTGGCAGTTAAATGTGTTACTGAGTGTTAAATGCCCACCAGTCCAGAACATGCATGACACAACGGGTGCTAAAACCCAGCAAGTCCTTGACTTGTGTGGATCTTAGAATTCATTTTCGTAATTGCCACTTGATGTCACTACTTTCAAAACGGCCAATGTAAGGCAAATAACCTTGAATACAGGGCAAAAACCAAGCGTACTTATGTGCTTCAAAACACACAATTTTCACTCGGGCCGGTAGGTAACGAGTCTGTTTCGGCTCCATTCTTCTTTTTTATTTTTCGGGGTCGCGATTGTCCTGCTCATGTGCGCGCGCGGTTTCGCGATTGGCCCAGGGCTAGAACCAGCCCGAGGACAGGCTCTGAGGAGCCTTGTGTTTTTTGTTTATTTTTTATTTTTTGCCCACATTATTCCATTTAAGGATTGGAATACATAATCCAGTTGGGTTCTCTCACTCCAGAGGAAGATCAAGTTAATCAAGAATATCATATTGAAGCATTGCCTAATCCTTTTCATGAATTAAAATGTTTTCCTTGATTTTCTCAAACTATCAAATCATGAATTGTGGGGTTTTAGCAATCAGTGCTTCAATTCAAAATTGTTTTCAAAAGTGCTGAAGATTGGTTGGATATTGTATATGTTACAGACATCATCAAGAGTGCCGAAGCTGGCCTAGAATGGGTGAGGGCTCAAAAGCAGAAATTTCATACAAACATTGAAGAGCCTCGGTACTTCACACTTGAATTTCAGCAAGAGGAAGTCCTACATCAATTGACCAATCCAGAGGATGAGGAGGACATCAATAATGCCATGGATTATTTTGTTTTCAAATTTTACGCACAAGAGGACTTTGAAGTTTTCCTCACAAATTTGAGAGAAAAACAAAAGTATAGGGTACTTGCAGCTTTCAAGAACCCACAAGGGTAAGAGGGTGCATTTTATCCTTCATTTTCTGTAATAATCAAGCATGGCATGCAAATACTTTAAGTATACTCCATAAGTACTTGCAAACCACTGCTGTACAACAGGTCCTATAATTCAATTTTAAAACAAATCATGTTTGTTGTCTATATATTCTTGTGTAACTATTTTACACTGTTTTTGATGGTCTTTCTGTCAATGTATTTCCATTGCTTTATCTCCCAGTATTTTATAGAGAAACAAATGCTGCTTAAGTAACATTTGGTCATATGTCTGGACGCAGAAACACAGGAGAACCATTGGGGGTTGACAGTCCGTAGGTAAATCTGCTTCAAGGGCAACAGGACCAGACAGAGACTCTATGTCACCTGAGAGCACAACAGGTACTGTGTCAGGTAAATAATTGAAGAAAAAAGATACTATATCCAGGACCATTAAAAAAAAAAAAAAAAAGCCACATCACCACATGTGCAAAAGGTGATGGCAAAAATTATTTGGGCATTCCAAATTCATAGACATTGAACACTAATCTCTTGTCACAACCAAAAGCTATGGCATATCACATATTGCTTTTAGCCACACTCTGAGTATTATTTGATGTCAGCTATACAGCGCACTCCATAATTATTGGCACCCCTGGTTAAGATGTGTTAAAAGCCTTAAAATAAATTCAATTGTTATTGCAGAAGCATACTCCCGCACTGAAAATGGTAGAAAAATGTAACCTTCAACTCCAGTGAATTTTTAGGGAAAAAAAATCCCTGACTAAGAAATAATTATTTTTCATAAAATCACCTGTTCCACAATTATTAGCACCCGTAACAATTCCTGGGAATTAAATGTAATTGAAGTATTTCTGTCATTTCTACAGTAGTTTACAAAGTTGATCAGAGTATCCAGGAACATTTAATTAGTAAACAATCACTTCCTGTTTCCCTGGAGTATAAATATGACGTGACACAGACGCCATTTCTCTTATCCGCTCTTCAACATGGGAAAGGCAAAGAAACACACCATTCAAGTGAGGTAGATGTGTGTCGATCTTCATAAGTCAGGTAATGGCTACAAGAAAATAGCCACTCGCCTGCACCTGCCCATATCTACTGTCAGAGGAATCATTAAGAAGTTTAAGACAACTGGAACAGTGGTAAACAAGCCTGGACGAGGACGCAAGGTTATTTTGCCACCTTGCACAGTGAGGAGGATGGTAAGAGAAATAAAAAGTTCTCCATAGCTCACTTTTAAAGAATTGCAACAAGTGGTAGCATCTTGGGGTCACAGAGACTACAAAATAACCATCAGGCGCCATCTACATGCCAACAAGCTGTTTGGGAGGCATGCATGGAAAAAACCTTTTCTCACTCACAATCATAAATGCAAATGTCTGTAGTTCGCTAAGCGGTACTGGGACTTCAACTGGGACCATGTGCTTTGGTCAGATGAGACCACGATACAGCTTTCTGGCAAGAAACACTCTGAGTGGGTCTGGCAGAAAACAAATGATGAGTATGCAGAAAAGCACCTCATGCCCATTGTGAAGTATGGGGGAGAATCGGTGATGCTGTGGGCCTGTTTCTCTTCCAGAGTCCCTGGGAACCTTGTTAGGGTGCATGGCATCATGAACGCTTTGAAATACCAGGACATTTTAAATCAAAATGTGGTGGCCTCTGCCCGAAAGCTGAAGATGGGTCGTCACTGGGTCTTTCAGCAAGATAATGACCCTAAACATGGCCAAATTTACACATAAATGGTTCACCAGACACAGAATCAAGCTCCTCCCGTGGCCATCTCAGTCCCCAGACCTCAACCCCAATGAAAACCTGTGGAGTGAGCTGAAGAGGAGAGTACAGAGCAGACGACCCAGGTCGATGGATGATTTAAAGAGATTGTGCAAAGAGAAATGGTCTAAGATCCCTCTTTCTGTATTCTCCCATCGTGTGAAACAGATAAGTTGCTGTTTTGCTGGCAAAAGGGGGTTGTACAAAGTCTTAACACGAGGGGTGCTAATAATTGTGGCACACATGATTTGATGAAAAAGGATTATTTCTTAATGTGGGATTTTTCCCCACTGAATAAATGCACTTGAATTAAAGGTTGGATTTTCCTCTTTTTTTCACTGTGGTCCTTAATTATTTAGAAAAAAAAAATTAATTTATTAGAAGCTGAAGAACACATCTTAACCAGGAGAGCCAATAATTATGGAGGGCGCTGTATTTCCATTATCATTTCTACTTTGTTTCATGAATGAAATGTGTAGCTATGCCATACTTTAGAAGAGTTTCCCCTCACTCCCAATACCACAAATAATAGCGATGGACGTATACTTCAAACAAACATTTAGAAAATGAGCATATCCTCTCATGTTGTACAAAACCCAAAACCAGTGAAGTTGGCACGTTATGTAAATCATAGATAAAAACAGAATACAATGATTTGCAAATCCTTTTCAACTTATTCAATTGAATACACTGCAAAGACAAGATGTTTAATGTTCAAACTGAGAAACTTTTTTTGCAAATAATCATTAACTTAGAATTTAAAGGCAGCAACCAGTGGCGTGCACAGACATTATGGGGGGCAAGTGCTCAGGGGGGAGGGGGAGGGCACTTTTTTTGCACGCGTGGAACATGTTATTATAGGGTGAGATTAAAAAATAAAATAAACATTACACGCACATGTTCAATGCAATTCATACTGTCATTCATCAAAAGAAGGCACATGGGTAGCCTTTATGGAAATATTTTTCTCAGACAATGGGGAACTGCCTGATTCTTCTTTATGTGTTCATTTATGTTGCCTAATAAAACCTACACAGAAGACCTACACGTTCAGCTTGACAAATAGATTTGCAAAGTCGACCGACATTGTTTGTGGTGGTCGTCCTCAGGTTATCTATCATTGTTTGGGCTATAGCATTAAACTAGCTAATCAGGTGACCAGTCGGCTAAAAAATGCTCAGTTGTTTGGTGCTGTATGAGCAGTGGCGTACCGTCAGATGCCAGGAAGGCCTTCAGTAACATCACCCTTTGCCGGATAATTGCTCTTAAACTGTTTGCGATCAGGTTTGATTGATTAACAATCAAACAGTTAATTAACAGAATGGCCACCGCCAATGCGTGACACGTAATGATTAAGAAATGCTAAATTACAAAGCGATTGCCTGTTGGCTATGTTGATGTAATTGGTGTGAATCCGCAAGGATGACAATCTGCAAAAAAATCCGAAACTTTCGCGGACTTCGCAGCAATTATTTTCGTCTTCACTCAGCTGTGCTACTACGCACTTTGGCTGTCACATTCAGACTATATAGAACGGACTCTCATGGATAATTGCTCAATGAACGTCGCGAATTAATTTCCGCAAATTCGGAAATTATAAAGACGTAGGCTATTGATATATTTTCCGTAGCCATTGGTGTGCGGAAGTAAGTTAAACGCCGTATAATTTCGTAGTGCAATGTATGACACGGCTTTCAAAAACAAGTTAGATTCTCGTCGGTTCCTCCATTCAGTCTGAGCAACGGTTGCTAATCGGGGAGGTAAACTGCGAGAGGTGTCTGTCATTAAGAAGTGAAAGGTGAGGTTATTGCTGGCCCTGTGTTTCTGCCGATGGACAGTCACTGTGTATGAGACATGCTACTGCACAACAAAATGATTGTGGTTGGGCTTGGAGGGCAAACTGAACGATTTCACTTCATCTGTGTGTTACCTGGCTGGCGGGGCACAAGACTGTGGCTTCCAGTCGCTCAGCTGATATGCTCCTGCAGCGCATCTATATGCACTGGGCACGTGTTCACGTGACAAAGGAAGAGAGGTTGGAAGTGCGTGAGGAGGTGGCCCATTTCGGGGCATTTTTTTTCAGTAGTTTTTAATCACACTGCTTTTCTAAAAGATCATTTCAACATTGGCCCCACTAAAGTGTTAATAATAATAATAATAATAATAATAATAATAATCATAAAAAAAAAAAAAAAATTTCAAAAGGGCACTTTAATTGATAAAGGGCAAAGGGGCAAGTGCTGTAGCACCACCTAGCGTCTATTTGTGCACGCCACTGGCAGCAACACATTGCAAAAAAGTTGGCTCAGGGGCCTTTTTACCACTGTGTTACATCGCCTTTCCTTTTAACGACACTCAGTAAACGTTTAGGAACTGAGGAGACCAATTTTTGAAGCTTTTCAGGTGGAACTCTTTCCCATTCTTGCTTCATGTACAGCTTAAGTTGTTCAACAGTCCGGGGTCTCCGTTGTCATATTTTACGCTTCATAATGTGCCACACATTTTCAATGGGTGACAGGTCTGGACTACAGGCAGGCCAGTCTAGTACCCGCACTCTTTTACAACGGAGCCATGCTGTTGTAACACGTGCAGAATGTGGCTTGGCATTGTCTTGCTGAAATAAGCAGGGGCGTCCATGAAAAAGACGTTGCTTGGATGGCAACATATGTTGCTCCAAAAACTGTATGTACCTTTCAGCATTAATGGTGCCTTCACATATGTGTAAGTTGCCCATGCCTTGGGCACTAATACACCCCCATACCATCACAGATGCTGGCTTTTGAACTTTGCGCCGATAACAGTCTGGATGGTTCTTTTCCTCTTTGGTCCGGAGGACACGACGTCCACAGTTTCCAAAAATAATATGAAATGTGGACTCGTCAGACCACAGAACACTTTTCCACTTTGCATCAGTCCATCTTAGATGAGCTTGGGCCCAGCGAAGCCAGCGGCGTTTCTGGGTGCTGTGGATAAATACAATGCAAAGCGAAAGCCAGAGTTTTAACTTGCACTTGCAGATGTAGCGACGAACTGTAGTTACTGACAGTGGTTTTCTGAAGTGTTCCTGAGCCCATGTGGTGATGTCCTTTACTCACTGATGTCAGTTTTTGATGCAGTACCGCCTGAGGGATCAAAGGTCACGGGCATTCAATGTTGGTTTTTGGCCTTGTCGCTTACGTGCAGTGATTTCTCCAGATTCTCTGAAACTTTTGTCGATAGTACGGACCGTAGATGATGAAATCCCTAAATTTCTTGCAGTAGCTCGTTGAGGAATGTTGTTTTTAAACTGTTCGACAATCAGCTCATGCATTTGTTCACTAAGTGGTGACCCTGGCCCCATCCTTGTTTGTGAATGACTGAGCATTTCAGGGAAGCTGCTTTTATGCCCAATCATGGCACCCACCTGTTCCCAATTAGCCGGTTCACCTGTGGGATGTTCCAAATAACTGTTTGATGAGCATTCCTCAACTCTGTCTTTTTGGCCACTTGTGCCAGCTTTTTTTGAAACATGTTGCAGGCATCAAATTCCAAAAGAGCTAATATTTCCAAAAAATTACAAAGTTCACCAGTTCGAACATTAAGTAACTTGTCTTTGCAGTGTATTCAATTGAACATAGGTTGAAAAGGATTTGCAAATCATTGTATTCTGTTTTTATTTACGATTTAGACATCGTGCCAACTTCACTGGTTTTGGGTTTTGTACAATCTAATTTGCTTGAGTAAATATGTGAAATCTAACCTTTTTTTCCATAAACTTGATTTCTTTTACAGCCTCTACACATGTCCCAGGTGACAAATTCAAAAGCTGAATATATGACATATATTCCACACACACAGTAATAACTGTTGGGTTTTATTTGTTTGGTGCAAAAGCTATGGAACAAGTCTTCCTCTGAAGAAGTTATAGCTGTGCTTGTCACTCTAGGCAGGAAGCGAGCCGTTTTCCGTTTGTCTGAATTCAAAACACTGGCACAGACTGAGTGGCTTGTTGGAGAGGTGAGGACAATACTCATATTTAAAGTGCACCGGTTTGATATGGTAACAGCTATGTTCTTCAACAACATGACTGAAAATGAATAATTTGCCCTTGTATATAGTCTCCGCATTCCTCCTTATACACATACGAATACATGAGAAGGAATAATTTGTCCTGTATTCACTGCTTCTGGTCAAATTTCTTGCAATAAAATGTTTATTTTTAACAGAATTTGTCATATATCCACTGCCTTGATTGCACAGTTCCTACTAGTCATTCCTTCTTTCATTCAAGAACTGCAGAAATATCAGCCATTACCATATTTGTATGTCAAACTTCAGCTTGTAGCTTACAGATTTCCTTCTTATTATTTTTTAAGCCCTATTATGCTGCTTGCTGCTAATACAAACCAAATATCTTCCCCTGAGAATTAGTGAAATACATGGAATCTAATTTAGGAAAGTAACATATTCTGAGATGTAATGTATGATATCATCATTAAAATATTTCTGATTTATGTATATTGTTTTTTTTTTTTTATTTTTACAGGCAGTGGAATTCTACCTGTTGCTGATTATTAAAAAAATACTCAAAAAACCTTCTGCTCCCCCTGAATCATTACACTGTACAAGTCATTCTGCACGGTACAGCAGGGCAACATCACAGGCAAACATTACGAACAGTAGACTTCCAGAATCATCAGATTTTACAATGACAATGGACATTGGAAACTAGTGGTGAGAATTCTGTGGGGGTAATGTACTATCTATGGACTTCATTAATATACTTTTTACTTGTGCATAAAATGTTAACTATTCATTTATCTTTTTGGCAAGCACAGTACCTGCATACCACTTCAAAGAAGATTGTCCTCCTTGACCCATTGAGAATTGCAGATGACAGTGAGAAACTGCAGACAGTTAATGGCTTTAAGTGAGTAAAGTGGCAAACAACTGGAAATTTTTAATATAAGTATGGATTACAATGCTGCAAATTGGAAAACATTATTCATAAGCTCCATCTCTCCCAGGCAGTTTTTCAGGATGAGAAGAAATCGCCGAGGCAAGGAAGGATGGACAGGTGTGAAATGGGAGCCTGGAGCGATACGTCATTCAGAAGGATGGATCCAACTGTGGAGTATTTGTGATGAAGGTATGTTTAGCTACTATGTCTGATTAACAATAAAATGAATTCATTTAATACTTGAATGTTTTTCCACATACTTATTCTTTAATATTTGAAGACCTAGTTTCTTATACTTCTTCCCAACTTTAAAGAGTCAGCAGTATATTGAAAATGGAAATACTGCAAAGTTTGTAATGCAAACATTGTATTTGTCAACATCAAGGATAGTAAGGAAATATTTGGATGACTAACTAGTCAGGATGACTAATGTCAATGTGCATCACTTTGGTTTGTAAAACAGATTGCAAGAGAAAAAATTTCCTGCTTCCCAGATGTGCCTGACCGAATAATCATAGAAGGGACAGCTGCAGCGATGAAGGAATACCACCAGGAGATTGCATGGGAAATACTGCAATCCTCTGGTAAAAGTTAATCACCTGACAGTACTTAGAAGACATTGTAGTCTGTGTTGAATTAGCACTCACTTTTCATTTCTTTCCACTGCGTTCACAGAACCTATTGACCAGTTTTGCTCACACCGTGGCATGGCTAATGTGAGTGGGGAAACTGAGGACCTACAGTGGGTAAGTTTTAATTTCGGCCTTTTTGAACATTCACAGCATTTCCTACATAAATATTGTTAAAATAAATCAAACTGAAGGGAAAATATCATGTCTTTCATGACAAAATTATTTATTCTCAATCAATCTGTGATAAGATCGTAGCAAATACATACTTAAAAATGCCAATAATAATGCTCATGATTAATTGCAAATGAGTAGTAGCCAAGCTGTCAAGAAATCGGTGACATTTTGAAATAAAAAATTGATATATTGCCGGCCATTCTATTTACTTTACCAGATTGGTTGCGATGAATGTCCGCGCTGGTACTACAAAGGCTGCCTGGCATTGACGGAGCTTGAGTATGAAACCATCGTAAATACACATTGGAAGAGTAATTTTTGTGAATGACAGAAGCCAGGTAAGAAATAAACAATACCTGCATAAAAACAAAACCTCATCCCTGCACTAAGGAGGCAATTGAACTCAACAGAATAATCAGAAAGAGCTGGGAAACTACCGGTCCATTAGTTTTGGTCCATTTGGAGTACCAAATGGGAGTACAATTCCTACCTGGATCACACAATATAGATGCACATATCCTCCAATTAAATGTGACAGTCTGCACTTTAACCTCCTAGCTCTTGTGTTATGTTCTGCGTTGCTGCAGCACAAATCCATTAAAAAGCACATCAACGCAAAAACCTGGATCTAAGCCCTTGAAAACCACACTGATTCAAATTATATAAAGTATGTGCACTTAATAGAGTTTAACATTTCAAAAAGCATCCTGAAATGAAAAGTACTGTAATAACAATGCATTTATTAATTGTTTTTTAATGACATGTGTACTGCCTTGCATTAGAGATGTCAATTTTTACTTTTAATTTCTTCTCTGTCTTTATCTTGTGTGATGAAACAACGATATCAGCACTTTAAAAAAGTAATAAAGAGAACATTTGCACGACATACAAAAAAGTGTGATTCAGTGTTTGTGTGTCATTCTTAGTGCACAACACCACTTTTTCTGACAGGGAGAGTCACTTCCTCTCCACTTCCAAATACAGTCTGCGATCTGTTTATCACACGATGCAGTTCCCCTCTGCCATACCACCTATGCCAATATGGTTCTGACTTAGTTTTCAACCAAGGGTCATTCCATATGAACTCAACCAAAGTCTGGAAATCTCCCATAATGACAGACTCGGATTTGGCTAAAAAAAATTTCTACTGGTACCTTAACGTATATAATGAACACGTGCTAAATACTTTGTCAAAATTCTAAAGGGTTTTTGTGCTGTGGCTCTTCAAAATAGGGTGGTATACCCCATTTTTGACCCTTGCCAATCTCGCATGTTTTGGATGCCAATAATAGAAGGAATAGAATAATAGAAGGTGCCTAAATAGAAGGAATGTTTGTGATTTATTGTAGCATGACAGTTGACAATTTTCGCACATAACAAAACCACTACTTTGGAGGCCAATACCTCAAAAACTAGAGAAGAAAGGACTTTTCTGATGACAGATCCTGAAAGCCAGGGTGCTAATTACATACTTTACCACTTTTCAAGCTCACAACTCATTTCATTCCCAAGATATTGGCATCCAAATATGGCTGCTCTAAAACATGCGAGATTGGCAAGGGTCAAAAATGGGGTAAACCACCCTATTTTGAAGAGCCACAGCACAAAAACCCTTTAGAATTTTGACAAAATATTTAGCACATGTTCATCATATAAGTTAAGGTAACAGTCATTTTTTCAGCCAAATCCGAGTCGGTCATTATGGGACCTCTGGTTGAATTCATATGGAATGACCCCCAATTAAAATTTGTATGTATTCATTGCCTAAATATTACAACCACATGAAAGAAATTGAATTCCACCCAGGCTTCTAAAATTGGAGAAGGGTCATTCCATTTGAAATCAACCAATTCAGAAAAAAATTCCCACGACTCCCTCAGAATCACCTGATTTTTTTCGACAATATCTTAAGCATATTCAGTAATGCTTTTGAAAATTTCACATTCATAGCATGAATATTTTTTTCAGAGTTACAGTGCCTGAAACTACATATAGGTAGGACCAAATTTGGCACATTTCATTCACTTAGTTTTTTTTCTAGCATTTCTAAGCCCTCATAACTTCATTTTTAATAGTAATAGCCAAATAAAATTTTCAGGGCTTGAAAACACTCTTGAGCTTTCTTAAAAGCTGCAACCAAGTCAATTTTTCATTCATTCAAGGTGTCACCATTCAGTAAGTCAAAATCTGGTTTTTCTTCGATGCATTTTTGCATTTTCTTTCTGTCAACCACTGGTGAGCATCAATATCTTTTCAAAAATGAAAATTTCAGCAGCAAAACTGTCCTAGATTTTGTCTATGAAAAAGTATAATAGAAACAAATATTGTTATCTCGGAAGTATCATATTTTCTGATAATTCATCACACAAAACTGGAAAAAGAGCATTTTAGGAAAGATTTCAAGGGCCGTATCACCATGTGTGATAGATGGCTGGAAAAAGCAAATAATGACAGATGAAAGGGTGCTTTTATAGCTACTTTTTGAGACCTGGCTAATCATCTGGCCATGCTGCCTTCTATGTCAGTATTATTTTCTAAAATACTCCACACAGGAAATAACATTGTACACAGTCTAGTACTGTCTAATTGTTGTGATTGCACACCTGCACCCGTCAGGATCTCGCCACCACCCCCAACGTGCACGAGGGGTGCGAGGGCCCTTTCAACGCTGCTTACCGCTTAAATTAATTTTATGCTGTATACAGGCATAAATATATGCCTGGGCAATGTATTCATATATATATATATATATATATACTGGATGTTTAATACATTTTCTGATTTATCACAGAAAACTGGAAAAAGTTTTCTGTGAGAAATCAGAAAATGTATGAAACATCCAGGATAACAATACTTGTTTCTATTACACTGTTAGACATTACATTGGGACAGGTTTGCTCCTAAAACTTTAATTTTTCCAGAATATATTGATGCCCAACGTTGGCTGCACAAAAAAAAAATTGACTTAGGATGGTGACACCAGGGATGGAGGTAGAAAAAAATGTTATTGGGGAAAACCTTGTATTTTGTATCCAGGCTGATTATTTGATAATTTGCTCATAATGCTGGAATTTTTCCCCAAAAATCAAGGTTCTGAAAGGTGGCCAGATAAAAGCAGATTAAAATAAAACAATTTCCCTGGTGCTAGGATGAAAATTGGAAAAGCTAGTGAGAAAAATCTGAAAATTTGGGGCCTGGCTGCTTATTTGGCCATAATTTCAGAATTTTTCCCCAAAAATAAAGTTTGTGGAAGGAGGCCAGATGGGAGCAGCTTAAAATAAAACAATTTCCCTGGTGCTAGGATGAAAATTGGAAAAGCTATTGAGAAAAACTGCAATTTTTGGGTTCTGACTGCTAATTTGCCCATAATGTTGGATTTTTTCCCCAAAAATAAAGGTTGTTGAAGGTGGCCAGCTGAGAGCAGATTTAAATAAAATAATTTTCCTGGTGCTAGGATGAAAATTGGAAAAGTTATTGAGAAAAAACTGAAATTTTGGGTTCTGGCTGCTAATTTGCCCATAATGTTTAGATTTTTCCCAAAAAGACAGGTTGTGAAAGGTGCCCTCATTGAAACAGGTGAGAAAAAAATGCTCCCCATGCTCTGACAGTGCTTCCCATACCTCTCCTGAAGGCCCTCCTGTCTTGCATGTTTTAGATCTCTCCCTGCTCCAGCAAAATGATCAGGTTGTCGTCAATCAGCTTTCTGGGGTGTTTAATCAGGCTGATCATTTGAATCACCTGTGCTGAGGCAGGGAGAAATCTAAAACATGCAGGACAGGTGGGCCTCCAGGAGAGGTTTGGGAACCACTTCTCTATAATATGAATGGGAAAAACCATTGAGGGGGAAAAAAAAAAAACACACCGATTACATTTTATCCCAGTATGTAGGTATTTTTCCCCATGAAGAAAAATTCTGAAAGGCAAATATGAAAATCAACTTTCACTCAGGACTCTCCAAAAGAAATAATCCCCAAGTTGTGCCAAAATTACAATACAATATACAAATATAATATCAGTCACATTGAAGAAGTCGCTTTTAGGTCACATTTATGTAGCAATATACATGGAAATAAATATACCCATTAGAAAATATAGAGAATATACAATATCAATATCAAGAAAATATACTTTGTCAGCTATTTCAAACAGCATTTTCTGTTTTAAGCTGTACAAATGTCCTTCTATAGTCAGCTGAATGTGTCAATATAAAAGATCAGACGTTTTGAAGGTTCTACGTTTTTCAGTTGTTACGCAATACTTCGACGGTCTCAAAATAAGCGACCGCTTCTTTCCGAAATCGTTCATCTTCTCTGTGTATCTCGTGGTAGTTTTTCCTGTGCACTTCGAAACAAAAGCAAAACTATAACAGATAAGAGCTGTGAAACGTAACTTTACTTCTTACAATTAATTAAGTGAATTACACTGACTGCGTGAATAAAGAGTTATTGAAATGCTCTCTCGCCGAATGTCTGAATATCGAATATCAATCTAACATAACCTCTGTGTTTTTAAATGCTTTTACCGCGAAGTTCAGAATACGAGTGCACGTAGCCCAATTCTTCGGAACGGCTGGCTTGACCAAGCAAAGACGGAAGACGGCTAGCTTGACCGCAGTGTCAAATCGAATGTAAAATAAATCAATGCCAGGAACTAAGCGATTACTACTCACCAGATAGATGGGACTACCCATGACTGCTCCCACTACTCCAGCCACAGCTCCGGCCGCAGTGCTCTTGACCGCGCTAACTCTTCCGTCCTTGTTCTTGATGTAACCAGAAGACTCGATGATCGCGTACGAGCCCAGCCGAACGCCATTCATGAAAAACTGATACAGTAGCCCCGGTGCCAGCCCCTTCTGTAGTCCGGCTATTCCGTCCACTTTCCCAATAGTGTAGAAGGCATGGAAGACATTTCGATAATATACCTGATAAGATCCCCGACTTTTCAACTCGCCTTGCAATTGCATACGAGTCTTCACAACCTCAAGTGGGTTCGTGAAAAGGCAGGCACCACAAGCAGCCACGCCGCTTAGAACAAATTCCATTACGGCAGTTTGCAACCAACGTTTGCCAAAAAATAACCAGTATGATCACTCGATGTACCCGTTTTGAAGGGAGATTTCATCTGGAATAGCATATATAGAATATGAAACGCCAGAAAAGGAGGCTAGAAATAATTTCCATCCCGCTATAAGCAATAAAGATCATCACTTCTTGCTAACCTCCCTTTACTGGAAAAATAGGATTTTTTTTTCTTACAAACGATGTCCGCTAGTATGAAACCTTCTCTGCCACCCAGGCCGTTTTACATCGTACATTTCACGGCCCGTGTGATCAGGTTGAGAGTGAGATGTCTGCGAGATTTGTCCAATGAAATTGCTGAGTGTTACCCATCCTTTGTTGAGCTCAATATGATTGGACGAATGGAGAATAATGTTGGGTGGGGTTTACCACGTTTTTGTAACGAAAGGTCATAGGATATCTTACGCTAGAAGGATGATGACGCGGAAATCTGACAATACATAGTTGTGTCTGGAGTGCATATTGGAATATGCGATATGTATAGAATAATCCATCGCATTCAATTATTCTGCCAATTTACCATTAATTAATATGTTACACTTGATTAAAATTGTATTCAATTGATCACTATTATACTCCATAATTCGCATTTGTTCATATATCTACTCATATAATTGAAAAGTCAAATACACTGCTCAAAAAAATAAAAGGAACGCTTAAACAACACAATGTAACTCCAAGTTGTTAAAGGAATTTTAACAATATATTTCTCGTATCACCTTCACATAAGAAACCCAGACTACTCAGGGAAAAAAATCAGTCAGAGGCAGAGAAGTTAATATTCAAGCCAAAGTCCGTTTACTTTTTTGCTAAAAAGGATCCCCACATACAGAAGCTCAGGTCAAGATGGAGGATAAGGACAGTTTCTGATTCTGTGGCTTTTATAGGAAAACATATTGACGTTCTTCTCCCCCCCGCGCTGTTTTACACATCATGGCATCTACTGGAAAGCTTTCGCAGACGCGCCTAGTCCACGTCAGGCGCGTAGCCCACGTCAAGCCACCCCGTGGTATGCGCAATAGGCAGGTGGTTTTCTTATCATCTCCTAGGCCTATCTCACCCAGGCTCCCCCGTGTCCATCTCCTGGTAAAACAAAAGACTAGAAGAGACACACACTGCTCCTGTTTATGGTCCTGAGGTCTGCTTGGTCCTAGATAAGCTACATGCCATGACGCACTGGAATTCACAGTTATGCAGGCCCCTGCTCAATAAAAAATATGTTAGCACACACACACTGGGCCTATGATCTGAAATCACACTTCTGTGAAATCAAACTGTCCACTTAGGAAGCAACGCTGATTGACAATCAATTTCACATGCTGTTGTGCAAATGGAATAGGCAACAGGTGGAAATTATAGGCAATTAGCAAGGCACCCCCAATAAAGGAGTGGTTCTGCAGGTGGTGACCACAGACCACTTCTCAGTTCCTATGCTTTCTGGCTGATGTTTTGGTCACTTTTGAATGCTGGCAGTGCTTTCACTCTAGTGGTAGCATGAGACGGACTCTACAACCCACACAAGTGGCTCAAGTAGCACAGCTGATCCAGGATGGCACAACAATGCGAGCTGTGGCAAGAAGGTTTGCTGTGTCTGTCAGCGTAGTGTCCAGAGCATGGAGGCGCTACCAGGAGACAGGCCAGTACACCAGGAGGCGTGGAGGGCAACAACCCAGCAGCAGGACCGCGACCTCCGCCTTTGTGCAAGGAGGAACAGGAGTAGCACTGCCAGAGCCCTGCAAAATGACCTCCAGCAGGCCACAAATGTGCATGTGTCTGCTCAAACCGTCAGAAACCAACTTCATGAGGATGGTATGAGGGCCCGACGTCCATAGGTGGGGGTTGTGCTTACAGGCCAACACCGTGCAGAACGTTGGGCATTAGCCAGAGAACACCAAGATTAGCAAATTCGCCACTGATGCCCTGTGCTCTTCATAGATAAAAGCAGGTTCACACTGAGCACGTGACAGACATGAGAGTGTCTTGAGACGCCGTGGAGAACGTTCTGCTGCCTGCAACATCCTCCAGCATGACCGGTTTGGCAGTGGGTCGGTAATGGTATGGGGTGGCATTTCTTTGGGGGGCCGCACAGCCCATCATTTGCCAGCTAGAGGCAGCCTGACTGCCATTAGGAACCGAGATGAGATCCTCAGACTCCTTATGAGACTATATGCTGGTGTGGTTGGCCCTGAGTTCCTCCTAATGCAAGACAATGCTAGACCTCATGTGGCTGGAGTGTGTCAGCAGTTCCTGCAAGATGAAAGCATTTATGCTATGGACTGGCACGCACATTCCCCAGACCTGAATCCAATTGAGCACATCTGGGACATCATGTCTAGCTCCTTCCACCAACGTCACGTTGCACCACAGACTGTTCAGGAGTTGATGGATGCTTTAGTCCAGGTCCCTCAGGAGACCATCCGCCATCTCATCAGGAGCACTCCCAAGCATTGTAGGGAGGTCATACAGGCACGTGGAGGCCACACACACTGCTTAGCCTCATTTTGACTTGTTTTAAGGACATTACATCAAAGTTGGATCAGCCTGTAGCGTGTTTTTCCACTTTTCCATTGATAATTTTTGTGTGATTTTGTTGTCAGCACGTTCAACTATATAAAGAACAAAGTATTTAATAAGAATATTTCATTCATTCAAATCTAGGATGTTTTATTTAAGTGTCCCTTTATTTTTTTGAGCTGTGTATGATGTTGCAGAAAACACATAAATGCAACAGTTAGGGCAAACAACTTCTTAGACGGTTTTGTTTAGATGCAATTTAGCGGCAAAATGCTTTGCTTGAACAGGGAGGTGTCGTTGTTTGCCTCCAAAAGCTTTTCTGCATCGCGGTGAAATAATTTACGAACGCTCTGCCATTGTGTAGGAGGGGCGCTCTGTTCGACGAAAGGGCGACCCTCTGTGCCAGTCGGTGGAAGAACAGCAGATGATAGCGCTGCGAATTTTGAACATGGATAGTTTCGGTATTTTTGAACGAATAACGGTTTGGAGCCCTTCGTAAAAACCGTTCAGTGACAGCCACCAAACAACCTCTGATGATGTAAAAACTTAACTATTTCAGGCAGACTTAATTCAACAACCATGTTTAGTAGTCAAATTATCTTTAAAAAAATACTTCACAATTTTAAATATTTAATTTATCAGAAGTCTATTACTTGATCGATACATTCTGATTGCTCTCTAGGCCCTTCCCTGAGAAGCATTTTCCCTTTTTTTTTTGGAGTGGGGGTTAAGTTTTGAAACTGCTGACTCCCTCTGGGTGGGTATGACCTGAATTCGAGCTGGTGTGATGTGCAGAAGGAGGGGTGCTAGTTGGGGTGGCGGGCATAAGCGCCTCCCACATTCCCTCACTGCTTGGATACTCCCCCCTTCCTGTCCAACTGAAAATGACCCCTTCATGGAAGGAGGATTTACAGAGTATTAAGGGCATGGGCTGACCTGACCAGAAATGATGGATGATTCCCCTTTTAAAGGAGCAGCTCTCTCTTCTCTGTGTGCCTGAAGGCTTGTGTGAAGCACCAGACACCTAAAGACAAAAATGTGAGCAAAATTTTGTGCGCTTTGATGCTGCTGACGCTACAGGATCTGTGGCAGCAATCCCTGTGATATCAGTTGCGACCTCATCGTGTCTGTGTATAAACTTAAAAAATATTTCACCTCCTTGAGTTGTAGTTTTGAGTCTGGCCACTAGATGTAGATCTTGTAGCGTACTTCTGACAGAGCACTTCAAGACAGTGGTTCCCAGACTTTCCTATAGACCTATTTGTGTTTCTCATGATGGTGGGGGTTATGTACCTTTTTAAACCACAATATGCCAGGTATAGCTGTGCAAGTGTTGAAGAGGTCCATATTAAAATTGTACTATACTGCAAATATTTTTCCATTGCATAAAAAGAAAGGAAAATGTCTTTTAATTGTTCAAACTGTGTACATGTGGTCACTAAAACTAATCATTTATTTGGTTATTGAAAATTAAGAGTTAAAGCAAATTATAATGAGTCAGACCTATTTGTTGTTATTTTTGTATTTGGTTTTTGAAAATCATTGGAGAGAACTTAAACACTTACATTTAGAAACCTAATTTGCAATAATTGTTTCATCACAGTCTTGAATTTGATCAGTTGAAATATAGCCACCTTGTCTAGGTGTAACGTTTGTGTTGCGTGCACAGTTCAGATGCACAGCGGACAGGAAAATAAGGACTGGACTTGGTTGTAATTATTATGCCTACTGCACTGCAAGAGGCACAGACCTTGCAATGCAAAACAGTAGGGCATTGAGGTTCGAAAGAAAGCTCTATGAGTAATACAGAGTCTGGGCTATTTACAATGTATTACAGTTACAATGTATTTCAAAGAGGAAAGCAAAAGGAAATGATGTTCCTTAAGGCTAATGTGCTTAGCAAATATGCGAACAGCACTACGTTTAACCCTATCTAGACCGGACTTTTTGGGGCTTCCTGGGGCCACGGGCCTTTTTACGCCCCCTGCTAACTTATGCCATGGCGTATGACCAAATTTGCAGGGGATGATGTACATGTAAAACGAAATCACTACAATAATTTTGTTATTATCATGACCTATAATGACGTCGTTATGACGTCATATTTTTGATTTTGCTGCCCAAAACTGTCATAATACTGTAATTTCTTGCAAATTTAGGGTATGCATCACAATTTTTACGCATAATGTCCTATAACACTGAATTGCTTACAAAGATTTCTGCTACCAAAGGCCATAGCAACAACGTCAAAATGACGTCATAAAATGACATCATAGATATGGCAAAATGGCTTGAACTTCTCATAATATGATAGTCAAATTTTGCTGCCTTGCTGGTCAGCTATTTATTTTGTTCATCAGCACCCTCTAGTGGTGTGTGTAGCAAAACAATACCCCCTTCTTTGTGATGAAATAGACTAGGGCTTTCTAGAAGCTTCTGGCATCTTCCTGCCTGTAGGGGGCAGGATTACCCAGGAATCCTGTAGATCTTTCCAGAATGTTTCTAGCATAGACAGTAAAAGAAGTGCACGGCTGCGCAGGCTCGAAGTCAACTCGCTGACGTAAACCAATGTCCTGAGAAGCGGTAACTCGTCTGGTAGATGTATCTTACACATAATTCCCAGCGAGCAAGCGATCGCTTCTATCAATATAGTCTGATCCCGTTTGCTGTTATGATGTTTTGCGAATTATTACTTCATAGGTACTTCACTTTGTTAGCGACGTGGCTCAATCGTCTTCTGTTTATAATTCGTTATGGGCTTCTGGTCTAAACAGAACGGTTATTTACATCCTGTGCGACAGAAAGTCGCCGGCTTTTCACATACTTCTAGCCTAGCCAGGTGCCATCGGCTGGAAGTGTTTACTATTAGACCATAATGTAACATACGGAGTAAAGAAGCCTGCTACAAAATGTAGTTTTTCTGTAGAAAATATTATCGTTGACATGAGGGCAAAATGAAAGGGGTGAATGGAGAAGCCATCGCTAGTTGATCATCTGCTATCTACCTTGAGCGTTCAATTTAGCTTCAACTTCCGGGTGTATTCCTGCCCCCGTGGTTGCTAGTCTATATCAAGGACTGTATAAAAGATGGACGGCCGAACGTCTCCTGAAAAGTGAAGCAAAAGCGTCTCGATCGCCAACTACAGGCAGGCTGCAGTACAAATTATAGGCCCGCCCCCTCCATGTTAGTGAAGGGGAGAAATGCGAGACAGGAAAAATTGTGCACATGAAAAATAATATATTTCTGAAGATGGTTTCTTCATTTTTAGGAAGTTCTTACCATACTGATATATATTCTAGCGTCAATTTTTCTGATCAGTTTTCTGTAAACCTTTTATTTGATATTATGCAAAAGGGGCGTGTAGTCATAATAAACACAGTGATTGACAACCGCAGTGCGCGTGGACTAAGTCCCGATAGCGCCTGCCCCCTGCGTACTTCGTTTTGTGAATAGTAATTTCGCGTAGAGCTGGAGCGGGAACGTCGACAGGAGGCTTGACGTTATCTGACATTCTTCACAGCTAACAGCGATTGTGCTTCAAGCAGGGCAGACTGCAACCAAAAACGACGAAATGAGTTGCTCTGCTGTGAATTTCACTAACAAGTTAACCGTCCGGACCGATGGAAAGGATCTTTGCAGTTTTTTTGGTAAGTTAATTTTATTTTTTGTTTGTTGAAGTTGTACGGTCAGTCAAGTTATTACCAAGTAACGTTAAGCTAGCTACCTTGGCTACGTTAAGACAGCAAGCAGAGTAACAGTTAGCAGACGTTTACGATGAATATGGAGAAAATGGTTACCGGTAGCCATTCGTAACTGGCAAAATATACATTTTTAATTTTAGAGAATACCTATTAAGGTAAGCTTTTGAATGAAGTCAACGGCTCTGTGTCATATAATGTCGTTCTTCTGTACTTGAACTTGAAATTTTGAGCCAGTGCCGCAGTAGGTTCAGCCTTTAGCTTCCAGTTCTGCCGTCGGTATCTCGGAATTGTAGAACGAACAGAGACTGCGAGTGTCTCGGCCCGGTAGGAATTCTGCTCGATGTCGCTTAGGCTAATAAAGGGTAAAGGCTGTAGCGAGCTAATCTACCTTTCAACAGACGAGCCCTAGGTTCGAGTGTTTTCGTAAGCATCAGCAAGCCAACTTCTCGTTTTTCAGTGGGTAACGTCAATACAACTTAAGTCCAACCTTATTTTGTGATCCTACGGACAGCGGCTAAAACTGCAAGGAAAACTAATTGGATCAATGGTACAGATTATTTTACCAACGACAGTATGACAAAAATGAGACATGCCGAAAGCGGATTCAATTCATTCATACTTTCGATGTGAATTCGGCAGGTTTCGGATGAAATCAATGCATCTACTTCAGTGGAATTGGCTAGTGAACGGGATAACTCTTAAAAGATTGATCGGACGAAGCATCGAGAAAAGCTGACATTTCGAGTTTGGCCTGGAAAGAGAAGGGGCACAAACTGTAAATGAGGGAGTGGTGTAAACTGGGAATAATGACATTTAGAAATTGTTTGTCGCGTAATGGATGTTGCGCTATTAAATTATACATTAATTATTTCTGCGTTTGCTATGGAGTCACGTAAACTAGCGAGCTAGCTGACTTCAGTTAACGTTAACTGACCTTGCACACGGCAATTTATGATCAATTAATTCAGCTAATGAAACACATTTGATAAAGTAGTGCTTTCAGTATCTTAATTTCGACAGTCAGAGCTGAGTTTGGGCGTTCCACAATGACGAGATAAAATTTTCCTTGATCAGCTTTATAATTTCTCGAAAAACAGAGCGAGTTATTTTGAAATGTGATGTCTCTTCATATACAAACTATGTTTGAGACACGTTTCAAGTCCGAATAGGTGCATGTATTTCTCAAATTCATTCAACTATCTGGTTGTCAATACGAGATCTCAGCCATAGTTAATGCAATTCCGATTGAAAGTAAATGTTCTGACCTTGCATACAGTTGTCAAGAGAATAACACAAATAATTTGTGCTGTAATTCAAGCTACCGTGGTTTCATTTAAATATTTGAGTGTGCAGCTGTTTTTTGACTGGTGGAGTATTTCTGTATCAGACTTGCTGTACCATGTTACCCCACATAAAAAAGGAATGTAAATTGGTAGCAGGAAGAATTTAGTTTCTAAGTATTTAAAGCTGCATATCACTCCATTCTATTTTTTTATGTATGTAAAACCTGCCATAAGAAAAATTGCCAGATGTATGGGTTGGAATTCTACTTTACTGCTGTCATGGTAGGGCAGACTGCACTTTAGGTTTCAGACAAAAGCTTCACAAATAATTCAATGTTTTTTTTTTTTTATCAGGTGATTACAGAAGCCGCCCTCAAATTCAGACCTCAGCATTACCCAGTGAAGACTTGGAGCATGCCACAAGCAATTATTTTGTTGTATTGCTGGAAGATACTTCTGAAGTAATTTGTAAATGAAAACCTGATAAAATGCTTGTCAAAACTGCTCAACTATGCATTGTCACAGAAACCAGCAGTGGTTCTGTTTGACCATAATTTACAAGGAAGTAGGTAAGTCCATGTTGACAGAGTAATAATGGACTTCTAACTGGTTTCTCCTATGTATGCTTGTTCCGTCTGTGTCACCTTCCTTATATGTCATCGTCTTCAAAAATTGGCATAAACTGTCTTTTTTTTTAAAATAATGCATTCAGAAGCTGTTCATCTTCACTACTGAGCCTTCAGTATTCCAAAAAAGACTCGATTCATCTGTCCTTTGACTGGGAGCACATGGGAAATGTTATGTAATTGAATGCACATTTCCTGTTATGGTGGTAAATTAAACCTGTTATGTACAATAAAGGTCTTTACATTTACATTGAGCAAAGACTTCACTCTGGAATTCTTTCACATACATGTCCTCTGCTGCAGTAAATCAGGCATGCAAATGAGTGTTAAATAAAAAAAATGTATTTAAACAAAAACCACACTGCATGTAGTTGTCTGTGGTCCATCAACAACCTACTGGCTACATTCGCCGTGGGGAAACATGAAGGAGGCCCCATCAGGTGGAAAGGCTGGGGAAAGCAAATGGTTTGGAGAAAGGAAGGTGGATGGAGAGGAAGACCTGGGAAAACAATATATGATGGCTAGTATAAAATAAATGAATAAAAAGTACATCAAACATCACATATAGCAAACAAACTATGACTTTTTTGTGCCCATAACTGATGTTGAAAATCCAAATCCAGCATCACCCTTCTGGATTTGGTCTTTCAGATGCAGGGCAATGTTATTTAAAAATATCATTTCCCATAGGGGTGAAATGAACTCTGTCATGCAAAAATTGGCCAGGATCTCTGCTTTATCTGATGATGATACAAAATCTCTCCACCAATATGCGAAACAAAGGTAGCCATCACACAGTTGACATATCGCCGGGCTTTTTCAATCCTCTTCGGATTGGGAAGACCTGCACCGGCATCGCTGGGTGATGGCAAAGAAGATAATCTTCATCCAAGGGAACTGCCTATGAACATCTTCCAAGTCCTGCTTGATCCCTGCGACAAGCTTCTCACTCTTGATTTTTCTGAAGTCATTCCCACCACAGTGGACCAGCAGGACCTCCCGCACAGCTCTTCCTCTCAGGTACTGGTGGATAAAGGGGAGGAGGTTTCCCCAAACTACGCCACCCTAGCCAAACCACTGGACTTGGGCATCCAAACCAAGGTTGGTCTCAATGGTCTCCATGCGCGGTTTTCCCCACGGCAGATGTAGTTGTCCCCTATGATATAAACTTTTGGCCCTGTTGGTTGTTAAGTGCAAATGTCACCTTTAAATGATACACTTCTGCTGGCTTTTTATGGAATTTAGCACATTTAATATTTCTATTCTATTTCTCCATATTTTATCTGGTGGTATTGTGCTTTTTATGCATGAAATGGATGTGATTTAATGTTATAAATCAGTTTTTAAGGCATTCTCCCGTGGAAAGTCTTGTGCGTTCATAACCGCAAGCGTCGGTTTTTTTACATACTCCCATGAGATTTATACATACTCTTGGCCACTGTGGAGGATGCTGACTCCATTTCGTCGTCTAAAAATTAGGATAACAAAAATTGAACAATTACTATGCATTCAAATACATCGAGTCCACAAAAAAGAACGTGGAGGGGGGTTGCATTGCTAAGTTAACTATCACAGAGAATGAATTGCCGGTCCTCCAAGCCTGGTCAGGATGGTTATCTTCAACTGCAAACATTTTTAACAAATACAACATTAGCTAGCGGTAAGATATGCGACTACTTAAACACAGCAAGCTAACTTTGGTTCGAAGGACAGTGTATTTTAATTCAAAACTCGATTTAGCGTTCTAACGTGTTAATTAAAAGTTCGACCCATTACTCAGCTAGTACATGCGCATACGAAATGGCACTTTCCCGGTGGAACGTTAATTAGAAAATACAACGAAAGTCGGCGTTAATATGCTCGCCACTCGCAACGTTGGGTAAGTGACGATGGAGAACATTGGCTTACATTACTTAATGTAATTAGCTGCATACCTAGCTAGTCAAACAAGATTCAGTTCTAAGATATCATAGATAGCCAGTTAGGTACTTCAACTAATTTCGTAACAGATGACTGTGAGGTGGGGAATGTTTTGCCAATGAGGCCATTAACTTTTTGAACGAGCCCGCGAATATTTATGCTGCCGGCAGTCGTTGGGTCCTTTCACTTTCCTGCACCGTCTCCGTGTGACAGCTGGGCTGGCCATTACGGGCACTTACGTTAATAGCGCAGCTGCCAGACCAGGTGAAAAGTTCAGGGGGCTGGTCGGATGGTGTGTGGGTGGGATTCGATTGCGCGGCTCTACCCCCCCGATCACTACTGCGCCGACTCAGGCTCCAGATGTGCAACATGGCAGCGGCCATATCGAGGATATTTTGGCTCCATTTTTGTTGAATGGGAGTGAATGGAGACGCGTCGTCCATCTTTTATACAGTCCTTGGTCTATATAAATGCTGTGATTTTGGTCTGTTGGTTCAGAGTTTTTGTTTTGGCAACAGAGTTACATAGTGGCATTAGAGTGATATTAGAGGATTGAACAGTGGATTATTTATAGAGGTCTTTTTTAATCAGTGAAGAATAAATTTGTTTAAAGGAGCTACATATAAGTTTGTGGCCGAAACTGGTTGTGCAATCACATTCAAAATAGTGCAGAGCGCAGTATCCCCTCCTCCTCTCCCCCAGACAAGAGGTTGCCGGATCCAGCCAGAACGTCTACTACACGGAGCTACCATGGCTACGTTTCAAAATCACCAGTGATTTGTGTTCAGTTCAGTTCAGAAAAGATCGAGACGAATTCCTTACTTTATCAATGGTCATATTGGTCAACTCGCTCGTCACTCTTATATGTAGATAGCCCGCTAAGGTCCATACTGTAATATGAGTAAAATATGAATGAGGACTCATTTGACCGATGTACTGTCTCACTTACATTTCGTATTGCCATAATCGCTGTGCTAATGTTGGAACGGTTTCCACAGCGTCTCAGCATAATGCCTGAGAAACGGATTAGTAATGCATTGCTAATGTCAGCAATGAAGACCACGGTTTTTATTTCTCAAACAATTTGTTACCTAGTCGGTTCGATGACCCATGGCCACCTGCATATGCACTAATGTACCATGAACGAACATACATAACGTTATTCGACTGCAGAGAATATTTGAAATATCCATGCCTACATTAAATAGAATTAAGTTAGCCAAACTGAGCTGAATCTTACCTGCCCAGGAGAAATGAGCAACTTCAGCGTCAGTCTTCAAATTCCTCTCTGCTTTCAGCCGTCACCATCTTTCAAAGGCATGTCCTATACAGATCCTTGTTTTGTTTCTGACTTTGTTACGACGTGTTTCGGAATCATAATGAGGCCTTTTAGGTTTAGTAACGTCAGACATTTACGCTCCGAAACACCAGTAGCTGCAGCTCAGTTGTAACTGGCAACCTGGAGGCCGAAATGCTACTGACTTTGTGATTGGAAGATAGTTGGAGGGCGGCTCAATGGGCCAAAACACAAAATGAAAACATAAGCATTAGTTGTGGGCTGCAACTTCGGTTTTGTAATGAGAATATTCTGGCTGGACTACTGTCGTCAGTGATATAAGTATTTGAAATTAACACCATTCCTTGATGTCTGGTGATATATCAGGGCCATTTCATGATTAATCAACATATATTTCTTACATATTGCTCCTTTAAGTTGTCATTGCTGGTTTTCTTGATTTTTGTGATTTTCAAGTCGTAACAAATAGTATTTACAGTTTTTTGGCGAACTCATTTTCAGCTAACTTTGGCAACTTATTGCTCCAAATTGATTACTTATGCAAGGCTAAAATTGGGTTTACTAACCATATTCATGCCTTAGAATCTGAAAATGGCCTTAGCTTCTGTGTATCTTGATCCACTTTTGTATGGTAAAGCCTCAAAATCAGCCGAAAACACAAAATGCTCAAAAATGAGACCACATTTTATGACCTGTAACTCAGGTAAAGATAAAAGGCTGGAATTCTTTTTTTTTAATGATTGTATGATATATCTGTCTGTAAAAATGCAGTAATCCAAGTAATATCATTTGTATAAGTTTTTTAATGAAATAATTTCCAAGTAAATGTTTCCAATTTTGCTCCAACTGTCGCAGTGTGTTAGAGTGAATGGTGTTCTATCTGAAAAGCTCTACTCTTCCACTGGTTCTCCCCAGGGGTGCGTGCTTTCACCTCCCCTGTACATTCTATACACCAACAGTTGCCGAAGTCAGTTTGAGAACAGACAAATCATCAAGTTTGCCGATGACTCTGTCATTATTAGTCGCTAAAGGAGGAGAATTAGATCATGGCCCAGTGGTGAATGACTTCATCACTTGGTGTAAGGAGTCCTATCTAGAACTTAACGTGTCCAAAACCAAGGACATGGTAATTGATTTTAGAAAGTCTGCATCCACTCCCAAGCCTACAGTGATAAATACCTTCGATCTGTGCAAGATTACAGGTTATGTTTCCAGACCAATGCAAAGGCTGTCCATAAGAAGGTCCAACAGCGTCTCCACTTTTTAAGGAAAATGAACACGTTTAATGTATGCACATAAAATGATGACTCTGTTTTATAAATCTTTTATTAAGTCAGTCTTGTCTTTTTCTCCTATTGTCTTTTTCTCCTATTGTATGGTTTGGCAACCTTAACCTTGCTGAGCGTAATAAGCTGGGTCAGTTTGTCAGTGTTGCTGGCAAGGTCATACGGGTGAATTAGTCTCCACTCTGTGACTTATATGAGCGTTGTGTCCTTAGGAAGGCTCTGGCCATTTTGAACTGCGTTGACCACCCCCTCTATAGAGTTTGTGCTACTTCCCTCAGGTAGAAGGCATAGAGTTCCTACCCATTGGACTAAACGTTACAAACTCTCCTATATATGTACTGCCATTAATATGCTGAATTTGCACAAATGATGTCACTATTGCATTTGCATATTGCATTTTTTTATTTTTTTTGCACACTTGACTCTTGGATTATTGCTTGCCTTGGCCTCACCATTTAGTGATCTCGCACTGTATTTTATTTCATGTACTGGTCTTTGTCCATCTACGTTGCAATGCTGTCTCCATTGTTATTTATTATCTTGTGTATTGTGTTGTTGGTTGTGTGTTTTTTAATTCATGGCTGCAACTTAATTTCCCCTTTTAGGATAATAAAATTTGACTTGACTGGAGTTATTCATCTCTCTGAAATTTTCACTGAGCAATCTTATAAATGTGAGCAGTGTCAGACAAAAAATTAGAATGATGTTCAGCTTATAACCCAAAGGGCTATAACATCTAGAATTTCTAGATGTTATAAATGATAATTTCTTCGTACAGTATGTTAATAAACCTACAAGAGAGAAGGCAATTTTAGACTTAGTGCTCTGTAATGACCCAGATAGAATTAGCAATGTTGAGGTACTGGAGCCACTTGGGACAAGTGATCACTCTGCTGTTAATTTTGATGTTTCATGGGAAGTTAAAAGGTGCATTCAAAAACAAAAATTTTCAATTTTAGGCGAGCAAACTTCGACAGGATGCGCTCATATCTAAGTGAAATAAAATGGGGAGACACTCCTGGACTGTGAGTCCGTAAATGAGATGTGGGAAAGATTTAAGGGGTTTTACTTGAATCACAATGCAGATTCATTCCAAAGGTGTCCAAAAGTAAGCTGAAAAAGCAGAATCCTCACTGGATGACCAAAAGTATTCGTAGGATTTTGAGGGAAAAGAGGAATCTTTATAAGATGTACATAAAGGATAACAATGAGAACACTAAGGCTGAATACTGTAAAATTCGGGCCGTGGTCAAAAAAGAGCTGAGGAATGCTAGAAGACTGTATGAAAGACAAATTGCATAGGGGGCAAAAACGAACCCTAAGCGCTTCTTTCAGTACTGTAGCAGAAAAAGGAAAGTTAAAGAGCAGGTTAAGTGCATAAAGAATAAAAACAGATCGCTGCTATATGATAACAAGGATAAACAGTCACTTTGTTGAGAATTTCACCTCAGAGTGGGTCTTTATTTGGCCAGAGGGCATGTTAAATGCTCAAGATTATTTAGCAGAAATTGAGGTTCGGGATAACAAAGTATTTGACAAGTTGCACAAACTAAAGGCAAATAAGGCGACGGGTCCTGATGGCTTATATCCTAGAGTGCTCAGGGAGGTTGGTGAGATCATCTTTAAGCTGCTATCCACCGTCTTCAGGCGGTCTTTAGAAACTGGAGAAATACCAAATGATTGGAAACAGGGCAATATAATACCAATATATAAGAAAGGGGACCGTACCGAGCCAGGAAATTACAGGCCAGTCAGTTTAACTTGCATTGCGTGTAAAATATTGGAATCCATCATAAAAGATGAGCTGGACTTATTACTTGAACATAACAGTATCTTGAGGGATAGCCAACATGGTTTTCGTAAGGGAAGGTCATGTCTGACAAACCTCCTGGAATTTTTTGAAGAGGCCACCAAGACCTATGACCAGAACAGGGCTTATGACATCAAATACTTGGATTTTCAGAAAGCATTCAATGCAGTACCACATAAGAGACTAATTTTTTAAATGAGCTCCATTGGAGTTAAAGGAGGTATTCTGGAGTGGATTCAAAACTGGTTACAGGACAGAACACAAAGAGTGGTGGTCAGTGGTATCTCATCTGAGCTGGGTATGGTGGGGAGTGGCGTCCCCCAGGGATCAGTTTTGGGCCCCCTGCTGTTAATTATTAATGACCTTGATAAGAATATTGAGAGCAGGAGGGGGCGCAAGTGAGGCGTACATGGAGTAGTTGGGTCTCTCAGAGCTCCAGGTGGACATCAAGTTTTTTTTTTCTCTTTTAATCCGCCTTAAAATTATTTTTATTAGAGCTAACAGTCGTCTTAACACAGTTAACTATATGAAATACTGTGGGAGCTTTTTCTTCATTTCGATCTTTGAAAGCCACGAAGATGCCTGACACGCGTCAAACAAAGCACGGCAAACAATCAGACAAGGCTGCGGACATTGGGCCGGATGCATGTGAAGCAGGTGAGGAGTCGCTGCTCTTGTGGGAGAAGATTTCGGGTAAAATCTTGGAATCAATCAACAAACGTTTTGACCATTTAGAGCATAAATTTGAAGCTCTCATTAGTACTCAGTTGGCACTGACTGAGAGAATTGTTGCCACAGAGGAGCAAGGCACCGAACACGAGCGCCGCATTCAGAATTTGGAATTGTGCATTTCTGATATGAAAAAAAGCAACGAAAAACTGTTAACAAAGATTGATGACTTGGAGGGACGATCTAGACGGAATAATGTTAAGATTGTGGGAATGCCGGAGGGCGAGGAAAAGGGCAGGCCCACGGACTTCATCACGGAGCTGATACCGAGGCTACTCGGGGTGAACAATTTTACGAAGCCTGTGACTGTGGATAGAGCGCATCGTATACCTGTGCCAAAACCTACAGATGTTAAAAAGCCAAGGAGTATCATCGCCAGAATTCACTTCTATCAGGAGAAAGAGCTGATCCTTCGATTGAGTCGGCAACAACAGATGACCTACAACGGCCAGCGGGTGTTCATTTACCCGGATTATACAGCGGAGGTGATGGCACAACGGAGGGATTTCGACAGGTAACTCAGACGCTCAAGGAGAGGGAGGTGAAATTCACCTTACGCTTCCCAGCAAAGCTCCATGTCCACTACAACGATCAGGTAAAAGTCTTTATCAGCCCCGAAAAAGCTATGTCGTTCATAGAACATGACATGAAAAGATAACTTTTTGTTGCAGGCCTTTGAATTGAGAACTTTGAGAATATTAATTTGCGCCTGCTTACCGTCTACCTCCTCCAAGTAGAGACGGCGGATTAAATGTTAGGAACTTTTTTTTTTTTTGTTATATTTCCACTGTGGAGTGTTCGTGGACTCTTCTGTCTATTGTCTGTGTTTAAGTCCGTCGTCACAGAGGGATTCTGGACTGCTGGCCATTTGCCATGCGTTCTCCTATTATTGATGGGGGTTTTTCTTTTTCCTTTTTTGGGGGGTGGGAGGAGGTGGTATGCGTGTGTGTGCGAGTGATGAGGCTGTATGGGGAAAGATATGTTGATACTGGTTTAGTCTCCGAGAGGGTATACTTTGTTGTTATAACTGTTGATTATTCTATTTGTTAACGTTAAGTAAATGAATCTAAATGGAACAATTTCGCTTTTGTCTTGGAATGTAAGGGGCCTTGGTAATGACTTAAAATGTGGGAAGGTTTTTTCTCATTTGAATTCATTGAAGGGGGATATTTTGTTTCTACAAGAGACTCATACTGTCAAAGCTACTGAGAACAAACTAAAATCAAATTGGATTTCACAGGTGTATCATGCTCCTTTTACATCTCAAGCAAGGGGGGTTGCAATTCTTTTTCGGATTACTATCCCCTTTGAATTGAAATCTAAAATTATAGATCCAAATGGGAGATTTATTTTAATTTCTGGAAATATTAATTCATTTCCCATTACCCTGTTGAATATCTACGGGCATAATTCTGACGTCGCTACCTTTTTTCTTAAAGTTTTTGATTTACTCCCAGATGATGGATTATCTAATATTGTAATTGGAGGGGACTTTAATTGCTATTTGGATGTATCTTTGGACAGATCATCCACTAAACCTCCTCCAACCATTAATGCTGTTCAGACCCTCAATCATTTAATTAAATCAAGAAATTTGGTAGATATCTGGAGAATACAACACCCGGACAATAGAGAATATTCCTTTTACTCAAATGTTCATCAGACCTATACTAGAATTGATTACTTTATAGCTGATGCTGGTTTGATTTCAACCATCAGAAATGTATTGTATCATAATATATTGATTTCAGATCATAGTCCTGTTACACTGCAACTGCAGTTATCTTTCTCCAGACCAAAATACAACTAGAAATTTAATCCTTTACTTCTAAAAGAACCTGGGTTTAAGGAATTCATGACTAAAAAGCTAACTGATTTTCTTGAAATTAATGATAATAAAGAAGTTCCAGACTCTATATTGTGGGAAGCACTCAAAGTTACAATGAGGGGATATATTATTTCTTTTGAAGCCTATAGAAAAAAGGAAAAAATTAAGAGACGTAAAGAAATAGAACAAGAAATTACTCAAATTGAACAAATACATAAAACCTCTTTACTACAGTCTGACTATAATAAGATACTGAGGTTAAAATCTGAGTATAATTCTCTAATGGGAAGTGAAATTCATAACCTTCTACTCAAAACCCGCCAGAAACATTTTTAATTAAATGATAAACCTCATAAATTACTTTCAAGACAACTTAAAGGTGAACAGGCCAAATCAGCTATTTATAAAATACAGTCAAAAAATGGGCAAATACTTACAGACCAAAAAGATATTAATTATCGTTTTAGAGAGTTTTATTCTGGTCTTTATATATCTACTTCCACAGCAATAGATAGAGATTACTTTCAGTTTTTTGACTCTTTGAATCTGCCACAGCTAAATGTTAAAGACCAGAAACTTCTGGAAAGGGATTTCTCTGTTGTTGAGCTAAATGAGGCAATCATGGCATTCCCTTCTGGTAAATGTCCTGGACCAGACGGGCTTGGAGCTGAATTTTACCAAGCATTCAAGGACATTTTAACTCCTTACTTACTTAGGATGATAAATGACTCAGTAACTAAAAATAGACTTCCACAGTCTTTGTACAAAGCAAATATATGTTTGTTATCAAAAAGTGGGCAAGATCCGACAGATCCTGCTAATTATAGGCCTATCTCTCTGCTTAATTTAGATCACAAAATTCTAACTAAAGTTCTTGCTACCAGATTAAATAAATTCATTGAAACTATTATTCACCCGGATCAAGTAGGCTTCATCCCAGGTAGGCTGTCTTTTTTTAATGTGCGTCGAGTGATGAATATATTGTATTCTGACACACGTCAAAATACCAAAGCAGCTGTCATAACATTGGATGCCCAGAAAGCATTTGACTCCATTGAATGGCCATACTTATTTGAGACCTTAAAGAGGTTTGGTTTTGATAAGACTTTCGTGGATTGGATTAAAATGATTTATTGTTCTCCTGAATCCTCTGTTTTAACTAATAATGTTTCATCTGAGCCATTCGGTTTATATCGGGGTGTGAGACAGGGGGACTGCCTGTCTCCCTTGTTATTTAATATAGCGTTGGAGCCTCTGGCAACTGGGATAAGAAATCACCCGCATATAAAGGGTATAGCAGCCGGTGGATCAGAATGTCTTGTGACACTCTATGCGGATGATTTACTTATCACCTTAATAAATCCTGAAGAAAGCATTCCCCATCTTTTACAATATATAATGAACTTTGGCAAAATTTCTGGCTATACAATAAATTGGGATAAAAGTGAACTTATGTTCACTAATGAAAGTAGGATTATAAAAAATTGTCCCTTCAAGACAGTCCAGAATTACATTACCTATTTAGGCATTAAAATCTCCAAAAATCCAAAACAGTTGTTAAAATTAAATTTATTAGAGGGCATAGATAAATTAAAACGTAACATAGAATACTGGAGGACTCTACCACTATCTATGATAGGCAGAGTTAATGCTATAAAAATGGTATCACTTCCAAAATTTTTGTACCTTTTTCAAAACTTGCCAATTTGGATCACAACTGATTTTTTTAAGAAGCTTGAGACAATAGTTCTAGATTTTGTTTGGGGTTACAAAAAACATAGACTCTCCAAAAAACATTTATACAGGCAGACTCAGGACGGTGGTCTTAGTCTTCCAGTATTTAGGGATTACTATTGGGCAGCAAATGCAAGGGCAATGGCGTACTGGCAGAGGGGTTCTCCAGACCACCAATCATTCAATTTTGCACCCCTCTGGCTAAAGTTGGAGTTTGAATCTTTGAAAAAACCATACTCTTCCCTTTCATCCTTACTTTTCACCAACCTCTTTTCTGCTATTAAATCAGTTAGTTATAGTTTTGTTGTGAGAAATTCTCTTAAAATTCTTAACCAAATAAGAAATGTCTTTAAAACTCCTGGTATATCGGCTTATACTCCTATTTGCCATAATCATGCTTTTGTCCCAGCATTGCTGGACAACACATTCTCTCTATGGTGTGGCAAGGGGTTGAGGTGTATAGGGGATTTATATGTAGATAACAATTTTGCATCATTTCAGCAGTTAAGTTCTAAATATGGTGTACCTCACTCCAGTTTTTTTCGCTACATACAACTGAGGCACTTTGTGCGAGAAAACATCCCTCATTTTGAGTCAAACTGTGAGAGACATGCGCTTTTTGAACTGTTTTCTCTTTTACCTAGCAGTAAAAAGCTCATTACCTTATTTGTAAAATATTTTTCAGAAGACTCATTATCTACCGACAGTATTAAGAAAGCTTGGGAAAGAGAAACTGTTGTGTTTTCTGACCAACTGTGGAAGACTGTCCTTTCCCGTATTCATAGTTGTTCAATAAATAGCAGACACAGGTTGATACAGTTTAAAGTAATTCATCGCTTCTATTACTCTAAAGACAAGCTTCATAAGTTTTACCCCTCTGTTTCTCCTAAATGTGATAAATGTAAAGTCAGTGATGGTACAATGTTGCATTTATTTTGGGATTGTCCGTTAATTTATCAGTTCTGGGTTGAAATTTTTGTTTTTTTTCTCTGGGGTTTATAAGAGGAGGCTCCCTCCTGACAGGGAGTTTGCTCTTTTTGGAGCCTCAGAGGACTCATCAGTACTCCCTGCACACATACAAGCAGTTCTCCTAATGGGCATGGTGTTAGCAAAAAAAATAATTTAAAAAAATTGGAAAATACCAATTCCACCTTGCTTCAAAAACTGGCTGCATGAATTAATTTCAGTCATTCATCTAGAAAAACTGCGAAACAGTAATCTTAAATTCCAACTCAAATTGGAGGAAACATGGGGTCCCCTCCTGCAACATCTGGAATCATCCTAATCGTATTTGTATGTATTTATTGTTATTTTTCTTTTATTGCTCGTTGTTATTCTCTGTACAAAGATGTTTAAGGATTACTATGGAAGGCTCAATGTATACTTCTGTGCCCTTTGTCAAGCGCCATTATGAATTTCTCTCTCTTTTTTTTCTTTTTTATCTGTATCCCTCTATCAGTCAGAAGTGTGTGTGCGTGTGTTTATGGATATGTGTGCCTTGGTGACCGTGTTGTTGTTAATAAAATGAAATAAAATTTAAAAAAAAAAAAACAAAAAAGAATATTGAGAGCAGTTTGGTTAAATTTGCAGATAATACTAAAATGGGGGGTTTGGCAAATAGTTTAGGATCCACTAAAGTGATTCAGAACGATTTCGATAGAATCCAGAATTGGGCAGAAATGTGGCAAATGAAATTTAATCTAGCAAAATGTAAAGTTGTACATGTAAATAATAAAAACATTAGATGGGATTACTTCATGGGAGGTTTAAAACTGGAATGTGCTGCACACAAGAAAGATCTGGGAGCGATTGTTGACCAAACCCTCACAGGTTCTTGCCATTGTGCCGTAGCAGTTAAAAAAGCTAATCGGATGCTGGGATACATTGCCAAAAGTATTGAGTACAAATTTAAGGAGGTGATTCTTCCTTTGTACAACACGTTCCTTGGACCACATCTGGAGTATTGTGTACAGTTCTGGGGACCATACCTTAAGAAAGATATAGAGGCTCTAGAGAAAGTTCAGAGAAGAGCCACTAAGCTTATTCTAGGTATAAAAGATGAAAGCTATGAGAAGAGGCTGAAGATCCTTAATCTCTTTAGTCTTAGAAAAAGGAGACTCGGGGGTGATTTGATTGAGGTCTTCAAATATGTTAAAGGGATTAACAAAGTGAATTATGTAGGATTCCTTCCACCAAGTGTTGTGAGTAGAACTCGGGGTCACAAATGGAAGTTGACTAAAGGTAAATTTAGCACTGATATTCGGAAATATTTCTTCACCAAAAGAGTAATTTCAATGTGGAATAGCTTGCCTGACCATATTGTTGAGGCAGAGACCTTGGGTGTTTTCAAGAAGAGGCTTGACTTAAGGCTTGATACCATTGAGTCATTCAGTATCTGAAGGGATATATTCACAATAGTATAAAGAAACTGGCGAGCTTAGTTGGCCTGAAAGGCCTGTTCTTGCCATTCATGTTATGTTATGTTACAAATAAAAATGTGAAATTTGTGCTTGAAATCATGAAGGCGGCATCCTCCAGGCTGAAGAGGAAAGTGACCTTCCTGCTAGTGATCAGCGCACAGTTCATAAGCCAGCATCCGTGACAGTATAGGGCTGCACTCGTGCAGATGATGGCATGAGTGACTTGCACATCTTTGAAGACCCTAGGAATGCTGAATAATACCTGCAGGTTTTAAGCAAGATATGCAACTATGACTATGCTACATCAGACTATGTTTTTCAGCAGTGGCGTGCACAGACATTATGTGGGGCAAGTGCTCAGGGGGGAGGGGGAGGGCACTTTTTAGCACACGTGGAACATGTTATTATAGTGTGAGATTAAAAAAACATTACACGCACATGTTCAATGCAATTTGACTTTTATTTTTTATTTCAGCTTCTCCTTTCTTGGCATTATGGCGCAACTAGTAAATAAATATACCATTTAGACAAAAAACAGACCCAAAAGTACGAAATTGAATAATACTGACTACTGTCATTCATTACAAGAAGGCACATGGGTAGCCTTTATGGGCATATTTTTCTCAGGCAATGGGGAACTGCCTGATTCTTCTTTATGTGTTCATTTATGTTGCCTAATAAAACCTACACAAAAGAAAATGTTCAGCTTAACAGATAGATTTGCAAAGTTGACCGACATTGTTTGAGGTGGTCGTCCTCACATTATTGATCATTGATTTGGGATAAAGCATTAAACTAACTAATCAGGTGACCAGTCGGCTAAAAAATACCGAGAGATATACTACTGCACAACAAAATGATTACAGGTTGGGCTTGGAGGGCAAACTGTACGATTTCACTTGATCTGTGTGTTACCTGGCTGGTGGGGCACAAGACTGTGGCTTCCAGTTGCTCAGCTGAAATGCTCCTGTAGTGCATCTTTATGCACTGCGCGTGTGTTCACGTGACAAAGGAAGAGAGGTTGGAAGTGCGTGAGGAGGTGGCCCATTTTTGGGCATTTTTTTCAGTAGTTTTTAATCACTCAGCTTTTCTGAAAGATCATTTCAACATTGGCCCCACTAAAGTGTTAATAATATTAATAAATATAAACATTTAAAAAAAAAAAAATCAAAGTTTCAAAAGGGCACTTTCATTGATAAAGGGCAAAGAGGCAAGTGCTGTAGCACCACCTAGCATCTATTTGTGCACGCCACTGTTTTTCAAGGAAGGCCTTGCTTATTACAGCAATACAATGCTAAATCACATTCTGCGTGTGTTACAACAACATAGCTTCATAATAAAAGAGTCGGGGTGCTAAACTGGCCTCTCTGCAATCCAGACCTGTAACCTGCAGAAAACGTTTGGCACATTATCAAAAATGGCTGAAAATGGGGCAAGAATCGGCAAACATTTTGCATATTTATATCTCGCAAAGACTCCCAACTTTTTTTAATTGGGTTGTGAGTGTGAATATATATATATGTATGTATATATATATATATATATATACTGCTCAAAAATATAAAGGGAACACTTGGAGTTACATTGTGTTGTTTAAGTGTTCCCTTTATTTTTTTTGAGCAGTTACCTGGGTGTGCAGCTCCAAAGCAAGGTCCTCTCTGCGTCAGTCTGGGACAAACATGCGTACAGAAATATATGCTCATTCATGGTTAGTGATCGCTACTCACTGAAGGCGGTCATACAGAACAGTTTGTAGTATGTAAGTAGGGAGTAAAAGGTTTAGAGATTTAGATAGATGTTTATCTCCCACTGTTATTTTTTTCCTCTTTGAGATTCTCTGGGTCTCTCTGATGCACAGAGATGTGGTGGGGGCAGAGTAGCAGTGGGCTGGGTTTAGTGGTATGACTCGTACACAGGAAGCTTGTCATGAAAAAAGGAAAGAAACATTTCCATTGCCTCACTTTCCTCCATCACTGATTTGGGGCAGGTTGACAAAACTAGAAGGTAAGAGTGAAACAAGTTTTACACTTTCTCTCAAATACGTATCCTTCATTCAACGGGCTATTTTCAATATTTACAGCCTGTATTTTTTACAGAGTGCTAATTGTTTCCGAATTTGCAACAAATTTAGCTAAGTATGAGTATCCATTGCCATAGCATCATAGTATAAATACCTGCATTGTCTACATGTGTGTGAATTTTTTATTTAATGTTTAAATTAAGTTCAGTTTAAAGCAAGCTAAATAAGCACAAAGTCATTTAGCTAGTAAATACTGTTTAAATATGATCCATTAGTTTTATATGGACATGCCTTGAAAAAATCTATTTTTTGACAAAGGAGGCATGACTAGAGTTTCTCCAGTAAAGTTGAAAACTTTACTGGTATTTAGTTTTTACTACTTACTCTTCCTCGATTATGCCCCCTTTCTCTCTGCTTTCACGTGAAGGTTTATGCCCTCACATGTAAAAGATGCACACATGCACTTGCACATACATACATAGATACAGCACTACTGCACTGTTCCTTACTGAACTCATTGGTTATTGCTCCTCTGAATTTCTATTTTCAAGTTCAGGACCGGTGTTCTTTGGCAAGAAGTGACGCTAATGTTGACTGAGTTCAGATTTTGAAGGCAATTGTTGGTATTTCCATAAGGACCGGTACTGGCAGTTCAGGCAAGTCTACATCACGAAGACAGTGCTTCATTCACAGGATCTGAATGGCATTTATGAGCTTGAGGTTCAGCACATTCCTCATCCTGTGAGACACAGACGTTGTGTATTGAGGTTGTGGATGTGGCCACTCGTGATGCATGACCAGCAAAGTCTTGCCTTAATGACTCATCTTTGGAAATCAGGAAATGGAGAAAACCTGAAGTTTTGCAGAAGTGGAGTGCTGTGCTTTCAGGCTCTGAGGAGTGCAGCAAAGTGGACTGCAACATTTTCTAGACTTGAGAGCAATATCTGCTCTAAACTTGTCTAATAATTGGCAATTGAGCAGTAGTTCTTGGCAAGCAAATATTCACTGAAAATTGTGTATGAGTTCCTTTATGGTGGCAACAAAACTTGCATATGGGGAGACTGGGGTCTGATGAGCCATGGGGACCGATGAGCCATATCACTATTTTACGATCAATTAACGCCAAAGGTGTTTAAAATCAACAAAAGGGTGATATGGCTCATTTATCTCCATGACGCATCAGTCAATGGTCTATTGTTTTGCCTATTTTAAGCAGCTCTGTCATCAATTGATCACAAAATAGTGATATGGCTCATTGGTCCCCATGGCCCATTGGACCCCAGTCTCCCCTACACCTGCCCTTTGGGGATGGAACTGAAAATGTATAAACCACTTTCTATCTTCTGATTGGATGGGCATATCAGATGGTAACGTGGCACTGAAGTCTCTGAAACCTCAGATTTCCTTCCTCACCTACATATAGAAACCACTGAATGCTAGGCATGATTATGTTGCTTGCTTTGAAATTCTCTCTCAGTAAAGTAATTTAAAATGATTGACTGATTCAATTCCAACAAGAGCCATACCATGTACACAGATAACTGTGGATATACTACACTGCAGAAATTACCATATCATGTACACAGATGACTGTTGGTATACTACACTGCAGAAATGACCATACCGTGAATACTGATGACTCTGGGCATACTACACTGCAGAAATTACCACATCATGTTCACAAATGACTGTGGATATACTACACTACAGAAATAATCATATCATGTATACAGATGACTTTGGGTATACTACACTGAAGAAATTACCATATCATATTCACAGATGACTGTGGAAATACTAAACTGCAGAAATTAGCATATCATGTTTGCAGATGACTGTGGATATACTACATTGCAGAAATTACCACATCATATTCACAGATAACTGTGGGTATATTACACTGTAGAAATTGCCATATCATGTACACAGATGAATGTGGGTATACTACACTGCAGAAATTAAGCTGATTCTTTCACCAAAACGGCGAGGAGTTTATTAGACCACGCTGGGGCCAACCTGCTGCAGAGCAACTTGCGGTTGAGGGTCTTACTTAAGGGCCTAATAGCTGATATGATTTTACTGAAGCTGCACTGGAGTTTGAAGAGGAAACACTCTGTGCTGCAGTCGAATACTTTAGTAAGTAGGCCAAGGATCACCGAATATCGACCCCAGATACAAACCCAACCCTGATTTTCTTTTCGGTTTTTGCCTCTGATTTGCCAGAGTGTCTTTACTCCTGACTGCCAGGTGAGGGCAATGTGGTAAACCAGCTGGACTTAGACCTCGAGGACCGTTATTTGTTAGTACATGCACTGGGCCAGTTTCCCAAACCTCTCCTGGAGCACCACTCATCTTGTAGGCTTTAGATCTCTCCCTGCTACAGACCAGGTGATTCAAATGATCAGGCCGTTATCAACCTTTGAAGGTTGATCATTTTAACCACGTGTGCTGGAGCGGGGAGAGATCACCAGCAGAACAAGGCAGACTCCGGTTGAAGTTTGGGAGACACTGCTTTAGGCTAATGGCTGCCCACCTTTAATCTTGTGCTGAAGTGTCTGTATGATCACGTGTTTATGCTCTCATCCCTCAAGATGCTGCATTTCCCAGTGGTACCAGGGCAGTTTGGGCCGGAGGCTCGGGAGCTGGGTGTGAAAGGCTGGCGGGTGGAGAAGATGAAGGCTGTCCCGCTGGACCCCTCCGATCTGGGGGCGTTCTTCACTGGGGACTCCTACCTGATCCTGAGCAACCGGGGAGATGATGGAGCCGACCTGCACATGTGGATCGGTCAGTATGATGGGGCCTCTGAAGGGCACCCCAGGAGAAATCCCAGACAGAACAGTCACACGAGAGGAGGGGTTCAGAGACAAACAGGGTAAAGCCCCGGGCACAGTTCAAAGGCGTAACAGCAGAGTTCCCTCCAACTTCACCTCTCCAGATCAAGTCAGAGTCCTAGGCCCCACTGAGGACTCAGATCAGCTTCTCCACAGTAACCAGCCCAGCTACATTAGCCAGCCGGGCTTCCTGCCCCCAGGCTGTCTGCTGCTTTGGGGCCCAGGGGGCTGAAGGCTCAGTTCAGCTATTTGGCCCTTGAGCGAAGGCCCTAACCCAGTATAGCTTTAGGGGGTTTGGCACCTGCGCAGTCCTGTCACCTGTAAATCACATTGGATAAAAATGAGAGCAAAATACAAATAATATCTGGATGGACGCATGTCTATCAATATTGTTTCGGAGCCTGGAACCATCCCATTGGACGACCGCACGTCTGGCCTTCTTTAAACGCCCCCCATCATGTCATCAGGTGCATAGTCAGTTTGTCCTTTCAAGTTATTTCCAAATCTGTCCTCTGTGACATCATAAGGGGGAGGGAGATCAACTGGTAGGCTGAGGATGACTCATCCTTCTTGCCCCTGGGGGGGTCATTTCACCATGTGATGTCACAAAGGAACAGATTTTAAAATGGGCTATTAATGCTAATTGGCTGTGGACCTTAAGATATGCACTATGGACATGATAAGGTTGTATACTGTACAATGCTATGACTTTGTTGATTTACTCGTGAATACTATAACAGCAGGTCAATAACACTAGGTAAGTACTGGAAATTTAATGGAAATGTGCACTGACTCCTCAATTCAGATTGCACCCCTTCTGTATCCCTAAAGTATCGGCTGATGGCATTTTCTGACCTTTTCCAGTGGATTTTGCATATCAACCTGGAACTACTCCACTGGCCCAGAACCATTATCTGAATCCTCTTCTATTTCTACATGACTGGTGCAGCTGTATGTCGTGTCCTGCTATTCTTATCCGTAATACTGAACCCAGAATTTAGTGTGATTATGTACCTCCAGTACAGTGCCTGGTGTTCTACCGACATTGTTTTGTGCATAAAAAGTAGAGAATGAATTGTAAATCATTGTTATTAGCTGAAGTGACTCTCTCTCTCTCAGTTACTACATTCATTTACTGTCGTGCCTTCACTTCCCCATCTGCCCCTCTCGTCCTGTCTTTCAAATATTTTGTGGGGTATTTTCCTGGTTCAGTTGACAGGATGTTATAGAGACAGGAAGAAGAGCGAATGAGGGTGAGGGAGGGAGAGTGAGAGGACCACAGACTTTCTGGTTTGTCTTACACCTTTGGATGATGTTCTACAGCAGCGGCTCTCGAGCTCACCCAGTGTGGGCCGGTGTGTAACTGCTCCGCAGGAATAGAATCCTGCAGCGGCCCACACTAGTCAATGCTCAGGATCCCTGCTCTTTCACACCAGTCCACACTGGGCAATGCTGAGGACCCCTGCTCTTTCACACCAGCCAACACTGGGCAATGCTCAGGACCCCTGCTCTTTCACGCTGACCCACATTAGGCAACGCTGAGGACCGCGATGCTCAGGACCCCCACTCTTTCACACTGCCCCTCCTGTCTCGCGCAGGTGAGAAGTCCTCTCGAGACGAGCAGGTGGCCTGTGCCATGCTGGCCACACAGCTGGACCACTTCCTGCGCACCGACCCCATCCATCACCGAGAGATGCAGGGGCACGAGTCTCCGGAGTTCATGTGCCTCTTTCCCAGGGGAATCAGCTACAAGGTTATGCCTCATATGGACAGCCTAGAATCCTGCTTTTGCGAACAATCTTGCCAAAATATGTCCATATTGAAATCCAATTTTTACCTCTCAACTGTTTGTTGCTTATCCAAAAAGATGAAATTTCACTGAAAATATTTGCATGAAACAAATGTTTTATTAATCAAAAATTGATCAATGATGCTGCCCCCCCTCTCTCTCCCTCTCTCTCTCTCTCTCTCTCAGGAGGGCGGTGTGGAGTCGGGCTTCAGAAAAGCTCAGCCTGGTTCAGCCCCGGTTCAGCGGTTATACCAGGTCAAAGGCAAGAAGAACATCCGGGCCAAGGAGGTGGAGCTGAGCTGGAGCAGCTTTAACAAGGGAGATTGTTTCATACTGGACCTGGGGCAGGTGAGGGGTCGGGGTGTGTGTGAGGTGTACCTGGGGCAGTTGAGGGGTCAGGGTGTGTGTGAGCGGGAACCTGGGGCAGGTGAGGGGTCGGAGTGTGTGTGAGCTGGACCTGGGGCAGGTGAGGGGTCGGGGTGTGTGCGAGCTGGACCTGGAGCAGATTGGGGGTCGGAGTGTGTGTGAGCTAGACCTGGAGCAGGTGGGGGGTCAGGTTGTGTGTGAGCCAGACCTGGGGCAAGTAAGGGGTCCGGTTGTGTGTGTGAGCTGGACTTGGGGCATGTGAGGGGTCGGAGTGTGTGTGAGCTGGACCTGGAGCAGGTGAGGGGTTGGGGTGTGTGTGAGCTGGACCTGGAACAGGTGAGGGGTTGGGGTGTGTGTGAGCTGGAGCTGGGGCAGGTGAAGGGTCGGGGTGTGTGTGTGAACTGGACCTGGTGCATGTGAGGGGTCGGAGTGTGTGAGCTGGACCTGGGGCAGGTGAGGGGTCGGGGTGTGAGTGAGTGAGTGAACAGAGAAGAGAGACAGGAAAGGGTTTAGATCTGGACCTCTACAGGTCGTTCTGTATTTTGTGAAAGTGATCCAAAAGCAATGCAAAGCTGGAGTAGCTTATAATCAAATATGTCTGACTGGGACTCAGAGTTGGTGTTTGAACCCCACAGTGTTGCCACAGTAAGAACTTTGGCCTGTAAATTCACACCACATGACCCCTGCAGAGTCTAAACTACTGAGAGTCATTTTCAGCATCTGATAAATTTCCGGTATCTGATGATTTTAAAGCTGATGTTAGTGTATCTTACGGCAGAGGTCAGTTGGTTTCACTGCTCTCTGCAGAGAGGATGTCATGTTTAGAGAAACTGTGTTTTCTGTGGTTGGACTGAAGAGAGAAAAACTGCTGGTGTGGGCAGCTGCTTTTGTCTTTCTCCTGAATCAGACGATAGTGTCCTGGGTGGGATCTCAGGCCAATGTGTTTGAGAAACAGAAGGTCCGGGAGATCGCCACACTCATCCGGGACACAGACAAACAGGGCAAGGCCCGCATCATCGACGTGACCGAGGGGGAAGAGACGCCCGAGATGGTGCAGGTAAGAATGATTGGTACACCTTCACAGAGAAGAGGAGAATGTATGGCGTCACAGATGAGAAGGGACTTTACACCTTCACAGGTAAAAGGAGACCGTATTCCTTCACAGATGAGAATAGACCATACTCCTTCACAGATGACAGAGGACTGTATACTTTCAAAGTGGAGAGGAGAATGTATGTCATCAGAGATAAGAGGAGACTGTATGCCTTCACGGATGAGCAGAGACTGTGTGCCTTCACAGAGAAGACTGTGCAGCTTCACAGATGACAGAAGGCTGTATGCTTCCAAAGTAGAGAGGAGACTGTATGCCTTCACAGATAAGAAGATATTATATGCCTTCACAGATAAGAGGAGACTGTAGGCCTCCTCAGAGGAGAAAGGATCATGCACCTCCACTGGGGAGAAGTGACTGTGAACCTTCACAGAGGAGAGACTGTGCGCTTCCACAGATAAGGAAAGGCTGTATGCTTTCACAGATGATTAGAGGTTGTATGCATTCATGGATTAAAGAAGACAGTGCACCTTCATGGCTGAGACGAGACCGTAAGTCTGGGCTGGCACGGGGGCAGACTTTTGTTCCAGCCACAGAAGCCATAGAGTTACTCATTTAATTCCACTCATTATCTCCCAGAGTCCATGCTCAGTGTTTAAAGTGTAGTACCGGGTGCTTGACTATTGTTTCGAATGAAAGCCTGCACCCACGCTGGCCCTTCCTGGATAAGTTTGAATCCCACCGCTACAGACCCCTGAAACACACACTGACTGGGCCTTACTGCTGAACTACAGTAACAAGGCAAAAGTGAAGGCCTGGGGGCTAAATTCAAGATCTGCATAAAAACATGCTGTATTTGTTTAGCCATGAATATAATAAAGGCCTCAGTGGGAAAAGTACTTTAGGCACAAATTGTCCATTTGGAGAAAATCATCTTGGGTTACTATAAAAGATATTTTCCCATCCTTACCTCACTGTCTGTGAAAAGGTGGCATAAGTACTTTTAGCACTTGGCCCTTCGATTTTTGCATCTATTTTCTGCTGACGCAGTTTCCAGTTCTGACCATTTAATCTGAACATTAGCACCTGTCTCATCTGAGTTCTGACTGCTGTGCTTTTTGCTGTAAGTTATTGTGGTGCTGCTGTGCGACAAATCAGAATAAAGAACATAACATATCGTACAGCTATGATCTGCAAGTCATTCTTCATTCTCGACCCTCCGCACGCGGACAGGTGCTGGGTCCCATGCCTGTGTTGAAGGACAGCATCCCAGAGGAGGACAAACAAGCTGACGTCTCCAATACTGCCTCTTTATACAAGGTGACATCTCCAATACTACCTCTTTATACAAGCTGACGTCTCCAGTACTTCTTCTTTATACAAACCCCAATTCCAATGAAGTTAGGACATTACATAAAACATAAATAGAAATAGAACACAATTACTTGCAAATTCTTTTCAACCTATATTGAGTACACTACAAAGACAAGATATTTAATGTTCAAACTGATAAGCTTTATTTTTGGAAATATTTACTCATTTTGAATTTGATGCCTGCAATGTGTTTCAAAAAAGCTGGGACAGGGGCAACAAAAGACTGGGAAGGTTGAGGAATGCTCAAAAAAACACCTGTTTGGAACATTCCACAGGTGAACAGGTTAATTGGAAACAGGTGAATTGTCCTGATTAGGAATAATAGGAGCCTCCACGAAAGGCTCAGTCGCTGTCAAGCAAGGATGAGGTGAGGTTCACCACATTGTGAGCAACTGCGAGAGCAAATAGTCCATCAGTTTAAGAACGTTTCTCAATGTGCAATTTCAAGGAATTTTGGGATTTCATCATCTACAGTCCGTAATATGATTAAAAGATTCAGAGAATCCGGAAAAATCTCTACACGTACGCGGCAAGGTTGAAAACCAAAATTGAATGCCCGTGACTGTCGGACCCTCAGGCAGCACTGCATTCAAAACCGACATCATTCTGTGAAGGATATTACTACATGGGCTCAGGAACACTTTGGAAAACCATTTTCAGTTAACACAGTTCATTGCTACATCTACAAGTGCAAGGTAAAACTTAACCATGTAGAGTGAAAGTCATATATCAACAACATCCAGAAACACCGCTGGCTTCTCTGGGCCCGAGCTCATCTGATATGGACTGAGGCAAAGTGGAAAAGGTGCGGGTCGTAGACTGGCCCGCCTGCAGTCCAGACCTGTTTTCCATTGAAAATGTGTGGCGCTTTATGAAGCGCAAAATACGACAACGGAGACCCAAGACTGCTGAGCAACTGAAGTCCTACATCAAACAAGAATGGGAAAGAATTCCACCTACAAAGCTTCTACAATTAGTGTCCTCAGTTCACAAACACTTATTGAGTCTTGATAAAAGGAAAGGTGATGTAACACAGTGGTAAACATGGCCCTGTACCAGCTTTTTTGGAATGTGTTGCAGGCATCAAATTGAAAATGAGCGAAAATTTCCAAAAAATCAATACAGTTTATCAGTTTGAACATTAAGTATCTTGTCTTGGTAGTGTATTCAATTATAGGTTGAAAAGGATTTGCAATCATTGTATTCTGTTTTTATTCACATTTTGCACAACGTCCCAACTTCATCGGAATTAGGGTTTGCACAAGCTGATGTCTCTAATACTGCCTCTTTATACAAAGTGAGGGTTCTGCATACTGTACTTGCAGAGATAGAGGGAGAGAGATGGCGAAAGAGAAAGCATGAGAGAAACAGAGTGAGAGAGATGGAGAGTATTATTTTCAGTGATATTTCATTCTGATCATCAAATATCACGCCTATCTTTTTCTTTTCATTAATAATAATAATAATAATAATAATAGTAACTGCTTATTATCATTTGCACAGAACCCATGAAATGAATGAAAAAAATCAAAGTGCTTTACAAATTGCTATGAAATCAAAGTAATTAGGAAGTAAAAAGACAAGTCAGTGAGCAAAAATCATGCTGAGGACCATGGAAATAAAATAATCAGGATAATTCAGACAGTGATGATTTTATTAATAAAATAATAAAATAACCAACAAAATGATGAAAAACAGAATAAGTAACGAGCCTCTTAATAATAATTGTCATCACCATCTAATGTGCGACTGTTTTATATTAGAATTGGAAGAATCAGTATGAGAGTGACTCTGTTGACTGTAGATTCGGGAATCAGTATGAGAGTGACTAATAACTGTAGACTCTCGAATCAGCGAGTAACAGTTGACTGTACACTCTGGAATCAGAATGAAAGTGACTCTGTTGACTGAAGAATCTGGTATTATGAGAGTGATTCTGTTCAATGTAGACTCTGGAATCAGTATGAGAGTGACTCTTGACTGAAGAATCTGGTATTATGAGAGTGATTCTGTTCAGTGTAGACACTGGAATCAGTATGAGAGTGACTCTGTTGACTGTACACTCTGGAGTCAGTATGAGAGTGACTCTGTTAACTGAAGAATCTGGTATTATGAGAGTGACTCTGTTGACTGTAGACTCTGGAATCAGTATGAGTGTGACTCTGTTGACTGAAGAATCTGGTATTATGAAAGTGACTCTGTTGACAGTACACTCTGGAATCAGTATGAGAGTGACTCTGTTGACTAAAGAATTTGGTATTGTGAGATTGATTCTGTTCAATGTAGACTCTGGAATGAATATGAGACTGAATCTGTTGAATGTAGCCTCTGGAATCAGTATGAGAGTGACTCTGTTGACTGAAGAATATGGTTGTCATGGTTTGGGAGCTTTGTTAGCTCCTTTCGTTACTCTCGTCCGGGACGATATCGTTCTGCTCACCATCAGATTCCTTAGCCAGCTGGCATTGATTGGGGGCTGCCCTTCCTCGTTCGTGTTGCTGGAGTGTCATTTTGCGTTTAACGCTTTAGCCGGTAAGGTATTTGAGAAAATAGAGTATTGGCAGAGTATTACTCATATTGGCTGCATATGAGTAATAGTGTTAGTGAGTAAGGGATTTTTCTGGTTTATTTCCCCTTTCTTTTGTATTTTGTTTGAGCTCGCCTGTTGGCTACCACGGACGACGTCAGGTCCGTTGGTTGCGCGAGCCTCGTGATTTCCTTTTGTTTTAGTCTCTCAGCACACTGCTGGATTTTACTTTCTTTTCAGGCCACTGCTCTTGGCATCTTAACACCATCGCCATCACCGTACACTCCAGCCACAATGGAGACGTCAGCGGTGGCTGAGATTAAGAAGGTTATTGCCAGCCAACAAGTGATGTTGACTGGATTTGCTAATTCACTTTCTATTTTTTGTAATAAGCGTTCTGAACTTGCTGAGAGGTTACAACTGCAGGAGACTGCTCTGCAGAATCAGCAGAGCGTCCTGTTATATTTGTCGGAGAGTATTAAATCTCTAACGCTACAAACTCCACAAAGAGTTGCAGAAGCACCATCCATACATTCTCCCCGAGAAGTTACAACTTCCCTAAAGATAGGGTGGCGAGGCTGGAAAGTGTAAGGATTTTATTGCCCAGTGTGAAATATTTTTTCAGGCTCAGCCGTCATGGTTTGGTAATGAGGATTCTCGGGTTGCGTTTATACTATCCCTGTTGGCTGGCACAGCGCTCACTTGGGTCGGCCCACTAATTAGATCTAACTCACCGGTTGTAAATTCGGTAGAGGCCCTTGTTAAGGAGATGGTTTCTGTTTTCGATCAGGACATTTGTGGACAAGACGCAGCTACGCGTTTAATGCACTTAAGACATGGCAAAGAAAGCGCAGCTGAGTTTTCTATTGCTTTTCGTTCTCTGGCCACAGAGACAGGCTGGCCGGAGGCTCCTCTGATGACAGTATTTAGCCATGCCCTGAAGGAGGAGATTAAGGACGTACTGGCTACGTTAGAACCCTGCTCCACTTTAGACTCCTTAGTTCGTACTGCTGTGCGAATTACCCCCGCATCGTCCATACGACTGCGAGATTTATCTCTATCCTGGGACAACTCCGCCAAGGGGTTTGCTATATTCGCTGTCAGGACCTGAGCGTAAGGCAATGCAAGAGTATATTCAGGAGGCTCTCGTCAATGGTTTTATTCGGCCGTCCACGGCTCCTGCCGGAGCGGGATTCTTTTTCGTTGTGAAAAAGGATGGCGGTCTGAGACCCGGTATTGATTACAGGGGTTTGAATAAAATCACAATTAAAAACCGATACCCCCTTCCATTAATGAATTCCGCGTTTGAACGTCTACAGGAGGCGTCATTTTTTACGAAGCTAGATCTTCGTAATGCGTATAATTTGATTCGCATTCGGGAGGGGGACGAATGGAAAACGGCTTTTAACACGCATGACGGGCACTACAAATATCGGGTCTTACCTTTCGGACTGGTTAACGCCCCCTCGGTGTTCCAGGCATTTGTCAATGACGTGCTCAGAGAGATGTTGGAGAAATTCGTCTTTGTTTATCTTGACGATATTTTGATTTTTTCTTCAACACTGTCTGAGCACAAACAACACGTCAGACGAGTACTGGAAGCCATGCTCCGTGCCAAACTTTTTGTTAAAGCCGAGAAATGTGTTTTCCACGCCCAGATTGTCTCATTTTTGGGCTTCATTGGGTCTAAGAGTTTGGTGCGGATGGACCCAAACAAGGTGGCTGCGGTCAGGAATTGGCCTGCACCGCAGAGTGTTAAAGAGGTCCAACGCTGTCTGGGCTTTGCGAACTTTTATAGGAGGTTTATTCGTAATTTTAGCACGGTTGCTGCCCCCATTATTGCGCTCACTAAAAAGAATACCTCCGCAGCGTTTTTTGGTCCCCTGCAGCTGATGCTGCTTTTCAGGAATTGAAGAAACGTTTTAGCTCTGAGCCTATATTGGTTTTGCCCGATCTCTCCCTCCCATTTGTCGTGGAGGTAGATGCTTTGACTCTATTCGCTGTAGACTCTCAAAACAGTATGAGTGTGACTCTCGTAACTGTAGGCTCTCGAATCAGTTTGAGAGTGGCTCTGTTGTGTATAAACTCTGGAGTCAGTATGAGAGAGACTCTAATGACTGTAGACTCTGGAATCAGTAAGAAAGTAACTGTTGACTGTAGACTCGAATCAGAAAGAGAGTGACTCTGCTGACTGAAGACTCTGGAATCAGTATGACAGTGACTCTATTGACTGTTGCTTCTCAAAACAGTATGAGAGTGACTAATAACTGTAGACTCTCGAATCAGTAACTGTTGATTGTAGACTCTGAAATCAGTATGAGAGTGACTGTTGAATGTAGACTCTGGAATCGGTATGACAGTGACTCCGTTGGCTGTAGACTCTGAAATCAGTATGAGAGTGACTCTTGACTGTAGACTATGAAATCAGTATAACACTGAATCTGTTGACTGAAGACTCTGGAATCAATAAGAGAGTGACTGTTGACTGTAGACTCTGGAATCAGTATGAGAGTGACTGTTCACAGAAGACTCTGGAATCAATAAGAGAGTGACTGTTGACTGTGGACTCTGGAATCAGTATGAGAGTGACTGCTCACAGAAGACTCTGGAATCAGTATGAGAGTGATTCTTTCGACTGTAGACTCTGGAATCAGTATGAGAGTGACTGTTGACTGAAGACTCTGGAATCAGTAGGAGAGTGACTCTGTTGACTACAGACTATGAAATCAGTATGAGAGTCACTCTGTTGACTGTAGACTCTGGATTCAGTATGACAGTGACTCTGTGGAGTATAGACTCTGGAATCAGTAAGAGAGTGACTCTGTTGGCTATAGACTCTGGAATCGGTAAGAGAGTGACTCTATTGACTGTAGACTCTCAAAACAGTATGAGAGTGACTCTAATAACTGTAGACTTTTGAATCAGAATGAGAGTGACCCTGTTGTGTGTAAACTCTGGAGTCAGTGTGAGTGAGACTCTGACAACTGTAGACTCTGAAATCAGTAAGAGAGTGACTCTGTTGGCTATAGACTCTGGAATCAGTAAGAAAGTAACTGTTGACTGTAGACATGGGAATTAGTATGGGAGTGATTCTGTTGACTGTAGACTCTGGAATCAGTATGAGATTGACTCTGTTGACTGTAGACTCTGGAATCAGTATGAGACTGACTGTTGAGTGTAGACTCTGGAATCAGTATGAGGGTGACTGTTGAATGTAGACTCTGGAATCAATATGACAGTGACTGTTGACTGTAGTCTCTGGAATCAGTATGGATTGACTCTGCAGACTGTAGACTCTGGAATCAGCATGAGAGTGACTCTGATGACTGTAGTCTCTGGAATCAGTATGAGAGTAACTCTGCTGACTGTAGACTCTGGAATCAGTATGAGAGTGACTCTGCTCGCTATAGACTCTGGAATCAGCATGAGAGTGACTCTGTTGATTGTAGACTCTGGAATCAGTATGAATGTGACTCTTTTGGCTATAGACTCTGGAATCAGTACGAGAGTTATACTGTGGACTCTAGACTGGAATCAGTATTAGAGTGAGTCGGCTGACTGTAGACTCTGTAGACTGACTCTAGCCTGGTGATTTGGTGCGCAGGTCTCTGATGCCACCGGCAGAATGACTCTGACTACAGTTTCAGAGAAGAGCCCGTTTGCGAGGGAGCAGCTCTTGCAGGATGATTGTTTCATCATGGACAACGGTGCTAATGGGCAGATCTTTGTGTGGAAAGGTAATGGGGAGAGTATCTCTGTGTTGGGGGAAATGGGGGAGTAATGGAGAGAGTATCTCTGTGTTGGGGGATAGAGGGGGTAAGGGAGAGTATCACTGTGTTGGGGAGATGGGTGGGTAAGGGAGAGAGTATCTCTGTGTTGGGGAGATGAGGGGGTACATGTTGTGTTTAATTCCCTATCCTTAAAGACTGAGCGAATGACAGTCATTTTTAGGTTCAGTTAATTCATGTGAAGAATTAACTGAAGAAACGGATTGGATGGATGTGTTGATTGATAGGAAGCGGAGCCAATCCTGACGAGAAGAAAGAAGCTCTGAAAATGGCAGACAGCTTCATCGAGCAGATGAACTACCCCAAGATGAAGACACTGGTGCCTGATGCTTCTGTTTACGCACAGACGGACACAAACACACACAGATAAACACAGACACACACTGACACGCACAGATGCGCAAACACACACAAACACTGACACACACATATACACAGAAACACTGACACACACAGATACACACACTGACAGACTCACACAGAATATCACCCTTATACTCCATCACTGATGACACCATTGAAACTGAAAGAAGTCACGCCTGAGAGGGGTTCCTGTGTACCTAACCTGTGTGTGACCTGTGTACCACACCTGCGTGTGTGACCTGAGTACCACACCTGCGTGTGACCTGTGTATCACACCAGTGTGTGTGACCCGTATACCTCACCTGCATTTGCAACCTATGTACCTCACCTGCGTGTCAGACATACACTCCTGAACAAAATCTTAAGACTGGGGAAAAAATTACAAGAATTCATATTTTGCACTGGTGAATCATTGCACTGGTGAACCAGGTTGTAAGCTGTGCTTCAAAGTGCAAAAAGAAGAAACTGGAGCAAGAGACAAAGAACAGATAGTAGGCAATTTATTGAAAACTGTATTTAAACTGAAACAGCCTGTTCATCAGCTGATCAAAAGTTTAAGACCATGGCCCCAAAAAACAAAAAAACAGAACTAAAGAGCAAAAAAAGGATTCAGTACTGAGTAGCCCCACCATTCTTGTTGATTACTTCAAAAATTCGTTTGGGCATGCTTGATGCAAGTGTTTCCAGGAGGCTGGTGGGAACATTGCTCCATGTGGTGAAGATGGCTTCACGATGTGCATCCATGGTCTGGAACTGACGCCCATTTTTGTAAACTTGCCTTGCCATCCATCCCCAAACATTCTCAATGGGATTTAGATCAGGGGAACAAGCAGGATGGTCCAAAAGAGAGATGTTATTCTCCTGGAGGAAGTTCTTTGTCAGGCGGGCGTTGTGAACTGTAGCATTGTCCTGTTGAAAGACCCAATCATTACCACACAGACGTGGGCCCTCAGTCAAGAGGGATGTCCGCTGCAACATTTCCACATAGCCAGCCGCTGTTTGACGCCCCTGCACAACCTGAAGCTCCATTGTTCCACTAAAGGAAAAAGCAGCCCAGATCATGATGGAACCTCCTCCGGTGGGATCTTCTTGTCATGCCTGTAACGTTGTAATCCATCAGGACCATCCAGGTTAAATTTTTTCTCATCAGAGAATAAAATCTTCTTCCACCTCTCAATGTCCCATGTTTGGTGCTCCCTTGCAAAGTCCAAACGCGCAAGCTGTGGCGCGGGAGGAGGTGTGGCCTGTGGCGCCGTTTTTCGTTCTTGAAACCCTTCACTCAAAGATGGCGACTTATGGTTATTGGGCTGCAGTCAGCATCAGTAAGGGCCGTAATCTGGGTTGAAGATTGGCCTGGGTCTTCACGGACAGCCCGTAGGATCCTCCGGCTCAGTGCAGGTGAAATTTTTTTAGGTCTACCGGTTGACTTTTTTGTCCCATAACCCTCAGGATCTTTAAGGAAATTTAAAATCACTGTTTTACTGCGTCCAACCTTGGCAGCGATGGCACGTTGCGAGAGGCCTTGCTTGTGCAGCTCAACAATCCTGCCACGTTCAAAGTCAGAAAGCTTTTTTGCCTTTGCCATCAGGAGGTCATGACAGTGCAAATGCATGAAAGAAAATGACATGGAGGCCAGATTTTTGGACAGATTTTGACTTTTTAAGGCTAAGGTCTTAAACTTTTGATCAGCTGATGAACTGTTTAACAGGCTGTTTCAGTTTAAATTCTGTTTTCAATAAATTGCCTACTTTCTATTCTTTGTCTCTTGCTCCAGTTTATTCTTTTTGCACTTTGAAGCACAACTTACAACCTGGTTATGATTCACCAGTACAAAATATGAATTCTTGTAATAGTTTCCCCGGTCTTAAGATTTTGTTCAGGAGTGTATGTACCTCAGCTGCGTGTGTGACCCGTGTACCTAACCTGCATGTCAGACATGTGCACCGCACCTGCGTGTGTAACCAGTGTAACTCACCTGCATGTCAGACATGTGTGCCTCACCTGCGTGTGTGACCTGTGTACCTCACCTGCATGTGTGACTTGTGTACCTCACCTGCGTGTGTGACGTGTGTACCTTACCTGCGTGTGTGACGTGTATACCTCACCTGCGTGTCAGACATGTGTACCTCACCTGGGTGTGTGACCTGTGTACCTCACCTGCGTGTGTGACCTGTGTACCTCACCTGCGTGTCAGACATGTGTACTTCACCTGCGTGTGTGACCTGTGTACCTCACCTACGTGTGTGACCTGTGTACCTCGCCTGGGTGTGTGACCTGTGTACCTCGCCTGCGTGTGTGACCTGTGTACCTCGCCTGCGTGTGTGACCTGTGTACCTCGCCTGCGTGTGTGACGTGTGTACCTTACCTGCGTGTGTGACGTGTATACCTCACCTGCGTGTCAGACATGTGTAGCTCACCCGGGTGTGTGACCTGTGTACCTCACCTGCGTGTCAGACATGTGTACTTCACCTGCGTGTGTGACCTGTGTACCTCACCTGCGTGTCAAACATGTGTACCTCACCTGCCTGTGTGACCTGTGTACCTCACCTGCGTGTATGACCTGTGTACCAAACCTGTCTGTGTGACCTGTGTACCTCACCTGCGTGTGTGACCTGTGTACCTCGCCTGCGTGTGTGACGTGTGTACCTTACCTGCGTGTGTGACGTGTATACCTCACCTGCGTGTCAGACATGTGTAGCTCACCCGGGTGTGTGACCTGTGTACCTCACCTGCGTGTCAGACATGTGTACTTCACCTGCGTGTGTGACCTGTGTACCTCACCTGCGTGTCAAACATGTGTACCTCACCTGCCTGTGTGACCTGTGTACCTCACCTGCGTGTATGACCTGTGTACCAAACCTGTCTGTGTGACCTGTGTACCTCACCTGCGTGTCAGACATGTTTAGCACACCTGCATGTGTGACGTGTGTACCTCACCTGCTTGTCAAATATGTATACCTCACCTGCGTGTGTGACCTGTGTACCTCACCTGCGTGTGTGACTTGTGTACCTCACCTGCGTGTGTGACCTGTGTACCTCACCTGCGTGTTTGACCTGTGTACCTCACCTGAGTGTCAGACATGTGTACCTCACCTGCGTGTGTGACCTGTGTACCTCACCTGCGTGTGTGACCTGTGTACCTCACCTGCCTGTGTGAACTCCGTACCTCACCTGCGTGTCAGACATGTTTACCACACCTGCATGTGTGACGTGTGTACCTCACCTGCTTGTCAAATATGTATACCTCACCTGCGTGTGTGACCTGTGTACCTCACCTGCGTGTGTGACTTGTGTACCTCACCTGCGTGCGTGACCTGTGTACCTCACCTGCGTGTGTGACCTGTGTACCTCACCTGCGTGTCAGACATTGTTACCTCACCTGCGTGTGTGACGTGTGTACCTCACCTGCTTGTCAGATATGTGTACCTCACTTGCGTGTGTGACCTGTATACCTCACCTGCGTGTCAGACATGTGTACCTCACTGGCGTGTGTGACCTGTGTACCTCGCCTGCGTGTCAGACCTGTGTACTTCCCCTGCGTGTGTGACCTGTGTACGTCACCTGCATGTGTGACCTGTGTACCTCACTTCAGTATGTGACCTGTACACCTCACCTGCATGTCAGATATGTGTACTTCACCTGCCTGTGTGACCTGTGTACCTCACCTGCGTGTGTGACTTGTGTACCTCCCTTGTGTGTGTGACCTGTGTACTTCGCCTGCGTGTCAGACATGTCTACCTCACCTGCGTGTGTGACCTGTGTACTTCCCCTGCATGTGTGACCTGTGTACCTCACCTGCGTGTCAGACATGTGTACCTCACCTGAGTGTGGACCTCACCTGCGTTTGTGTGACCTGTGTACTTCACCTGCATGTGTCACCAGTGTACTTCACCTGCGTGTGTGACCAGTGTACGTCACCTGCGTGTCGGACATGTGTACCTGACCTGCGTGTGTGACCTGTGAACCTCACTTGCGTATGACCTGTGTACCTCACCGGCGTGTGTGACCTGTGTACCTCGCCTGCGTGTGTATCCCACTTGCGTTTGTGTGACCTGTGTACTTCATCTGCGTGTCAGACCTGTACCTCACCTGCGTGTCAGACCTGTACCTTACCTGCATTTGTTTGACCTGTGTACCTCACCTGCGTGTGTGACCTGTGTACCTCACTCGGCGTGTATCTCACTTGCATTTGTGTGACTTGTGTACTTCATCTGCGTGTTTAACCTGTGTACCTCACCTGCGTGTGACCTTTGTACCTCGCCTGCGTGTGACCTGTGTACCTCGCCTTTGTGTGTGACGTGGGTACCTCATATGCGTGTGTGACCTGTGTACATCACCTGCGTGTGTGACCTTTGTACCTCATCTGCGTGTGACCTTTGTACCTTGCCGGTGTGTGTGACCTGTGTACCTCACTTGCATGTGTGACCTGTGTACCTCGCCTACGTGTCAGACATGTGCCCCTCATCTATGTGTGTGACCTGTGTACCTCGCCTGCGTGTGTATCCCACTTGCGTTTGTGTGACCTGTGTACTTCATCTGCGTGACAGACCTGTACCTCACCTGCTTGAGTACCTCACCTGCATTTGTGTGACCTGTGTACCTCACCTGCTTGTGTGAAGTACACAGGTCACACACGCAGGTGAGGTAGACATACCTCACCTGCGTGTGTGACCTGTGTACGTCACCTGCGTGTGGGACCTGTGTACCTCACCTGCGTGTCAGACCTGTACCTCACCTGCGTGAGTACCTCACCTGCATTTGTGTGACCTGTGTACCTCACCTGCGTGTGTGACCTGTGTACCTCACTCGGTGTGTATCTCACTTGCATTTGTGTGACCTGTGTACTTCATCTGCGTGTTTAACCTGTGTACCTCACCTGCGTGTAATATCTGTGTACCTCGCCTTTGTGTGTGACCTGTGTACCTCACCTGCGTGTGTGATCTGTGTACCTCGCCTGCGTGTGTGACCTGTGTACCTCGCCTGCGTGTCAGATATGTGCACCTCACCTGTGTGTGTGACCTGTGTACCTCACCAGCGTGTGTGACCTGTGTACCTCACATGCGTGTGACCTGTGTACCTCGCCTTTGTGTGTGACGTGTGTACCTCACCTGCGTGTGTGACCTGTGTACCTCACCTGCGTGTGACCTTTGTACCTCGCCTGCGTGTGACCTGTGTACCTCGCCTTTGTGTGTGACGTGTGTACCTCGTCTGCGTGTGTGAATTGTGTACCTCACCTGCATGTGACCTGTGTACCTCGCCTTTGTGTGTGACATGTGTACCTCACCTGCGTGTGTGACCTTTGTACCTCATCTGCGTGTGACCTTTGTACCTCGCCTGTGTGTATGACCTGTGTACCTCGCCTACGTGTCAGACATGTGCCCCTCATCTATGTGTGTGACCTGTGTACCTCGCCTGCGTGTGTATCCCACTTGCGTTTGTGTGACCTGTGTACTTCATCTGCGTGTCAGACCTGTACCTCACCTGCGTGAGTACCTCACCTGCATTTGTGTGACCTGTGTACGTCACCTGCGTGTGTGACCTGTGTACCTCACCTGCGTGTCAGACCTGTACCTCACCTGCGTGTCAGACATGTGTACCTCACCTGCATTTGTGGCCTGTGCAGCTCACTTACGTGTCTGCCTTGTGTACCTCACCTGCGTGTGTGACCTGTGCACCTCACCTGCGTGTGTGACCTGTGTACCTCACCTGCGTGTGACCTCTGTACCTCACCTGCGTGTCAGACATGTGTACCTCACCTACCTTTGTGGCCTGTGCAGCTCACTTACGTGTCTGCCTTGTGTACCTCACCTGCGTGTGTGACCTGTGCACCTCACCTGGGTGTGTGACCTGTGCACCTCCCCTGGGTGTGTGACCTGTGCACCTCACCTGCGAGTGTGTGACCTGTGTACCTCACCTGCGTGTGTGACCTGTGTACCTCACCTGCGTGTGTGACTTGTGTACCTCACCTGCGTGTGTGACCTGTGTACCTCACCTGCGTGTGACCTGTGTACCTCGCCTGCATGTGTGACCTGTGTACCTCGCCTGCGTGTCAGACATGTGCACCTCACCTGTGTGTATCTCACTCGCTTTTGTGTGGCCTGTGTACTTCATCTGCGTGTGTGACCTGTGTACCTCACCTGCGTGTGTGACCTGTGTACCTCTCCTGGGTGTGTGATCTGTGTACCTCACCTGCGTGTGTGACTTGTGTACCTCACCTCCGTGTGACCTCTATACCTCACCTGCTTGTCAGACATGTGTACCTCACCTGCGTGTGTGACCTGTGTACCTCACCTGCTTGTCAGACATGTGTACCTCACCTGCGTGTGTGACCTGTGTACCTCACCTGCGTGAGTGACGTGTGTACCTCATCTGCGTGTGTGACCCGTGTACCTCACCTGCGTGTGTGACCTGTGTACCTCACCTGCGTGTGTGACCTGTGTGCATCACCTGCGTGTGTGACCCCTGTGCCTCACCAGCGTATGTGACCCGTGTGCCTCACCTGCGTGTGTGACCGGTGTGCCTCACCTGCGTGTGTGACCGGTGTGCCTCACCTGCGTGTGTGACCCGTGTTCCTCACCTGCATGTGACCCGTGTACCACACCTCCGTGTGTGACCTGTGCACTTCCACTCTTTCAGGTAAGGATTCTGCCCCAGGGACGAGAGACCATGATGTTCAAGCAGTTCTTCAAAGACTGGGACTAACACACGCAATTTCTCTGCTTCCCCTGCACTCACTCGATGGCCGGGAAACTCTGTGCATCATGAAATAACATCTTTGAGCACACCTTAATCATACGGTTTTATATTTTTCAAAATAAAGCAATGAAACTCACCTTAGTGTTACATTTTCTAGATGACTTTGAGCCAATTTCAACGAAAACAAAAACAAAGCAGGATAACACCAGAATATGTGTGAGCTTTTTGGCTTCGGAGCTTATCATCTCACCTCAGAAACATCTGTGATTTCAGGCGTGAAGTTTGACCTGAAAAGAGTTCCAGTTCCTCGCAAAGACTGGAAATTTTTAACTTTTTTGCAGACATTTTCAACTGACATTTAAGTAAGTTTTGCAGTTTCTGTTTCCAAGGGGAACTCCTGTCCTAGAGATGAAGCTTTTAGCATAAACCAAAGGGAAATTTGAACCCTCAATTAATCTCAGTTTTCAATTTACTAGCATGTCAGGCATTCATTGGCTCATAAAATGTTTGTTATTTTATCAGAGAAAAATATCATTGAAATTTAGGAATCGTATAATTATTACAGATTAAAAGTGATGTTAAAACATGCTCTTTTTAAATTCTGGGGTTTCAGACATTACAACATAATCAACCCTGGCTCTCCCTTTGACTTAGCAACTACACAGCAACAATTAGGACTAAACTTTGAAGCTTATCATCTCAAAAATAAAAAAAAAGAAAGATTTTGGGCACTTCAAATGTACAGAACCTTTTTATTCTCATAGGCTTGTTATTAAAATTTTAAATCAAAATTCCCCTTTTTGGAGTACTTCAAATTTAGACATATTTTTTGAACAGTGATTAAACTTTTATATCATTTTCTCAAAACACATTTTAAAAAGTTTATAATAGGACATAAATCCCTTGATATCTGAAGTGGGCTGATAATTTTCTAATTTTGAGTAAATTACAACTCAGACATGCTTTGCGCCCAGTGTGACAGATAAGAGCAGCTCAGGTTTCATTACAAAGTGGAGCAGAAAAAAGAACGACCTGGGCTAATCTTGGAAAGCGCAGGAATAAGGAGGTACAGGCAAAGAAAGAGGAGGGTAACTGAATGAACAGGACAAGTCTTTTGAACACTTCATTCAGATCAGTAATCCAAAGGAACGCAACTAACAGAAGCTGATACCGAACGTGTTATGGTGAGGAACTACAGCTGGGGGACTGTCGACCTCTGGTGGTCACTGACAAACTGACGTTGACAATACGTAAATATCCTTTGTGCCCGGGGCTGACAGGGCTCGGAACCTCTTGGCTGATTCCTCTACTCTTCATCAAGCCTCGGATGTGTGACAAAGTTGGTATGTTGCTCCGCCTGACATTTTCTTTGTCAGAAGACCCATTCACGCAGTCAAAATCCGCACTCTACATCGCCGCCTAAAAATGGAGAAATAACTGATCTTCACAGATTCTATGTGTGGTGACGCTTCGTGTCTAGACCCTTCCTGTCATCACAACATGATGTTTAAACCAATTTGACATCGAAGCCATTTCGTCTAATGACTTCCGCACTCACTCCATAGACTGTATAAAAAGATGGACACAACACTAGGGACTGATCAGGGATGTATTATTAGAACTGGATACTGAACCAGGGCTGAGACGCACGGACGACAAGGGCTTTGCGGTCAAGCTGATATTGCAAGTTACGTGATGCCATGGGAGCAAAAAGACATTTTTCCATAGGGAAAAGACACTAATAAATCTGCATTGGCGGCCTTACCTATGTTTGAACCGTTTCAGTGGAAACAGGCCCTGCCCTCCAGGGGGCCCCCAACTGCCACGCAACAATTAACATCCTAAACGTTGACTGAATGAAAACATGTAGAGGTGCACCGCCAGAAAAGACAAACCGGGCAAATATTTGGGCCCCCCCAAAGAGGCAAATGTTTGGGATCCTTGACGGCCACTCAAATTGGCACATTTTGCAATGTCTTACAAAAACCCCATTAAGCCCTCTATGAAGGCATTATAGCGCACCCCCGGCTGGTGCCTCGAAAACCCCGTAAATGGACCCCTGCTCAGAGTTGTGGCAAATGCGCAGAAATACAAAGCTTTCCATGGTCGAAGTTGCTGGTTATCTCCAGAAGATTATACTAGTTGCACGAACAGCAAGCTGGCTAAGAAGTGTAGTAATTATTCAATGTCTACAAATAATGGTAGCAAAAGAGCTATGGTTGCTGATACTCTGGGAATTTTGGAAATACAGCCGTCACCTTAGCCAATGTTGCTATAGCGCCTCAGACTTATCAGTTAGCATGTGAACAAAAAAAAGGTAATTCCTTGCTGCATTCAGGGGGTATTTAATATTTGGCAGTTGCTACGTGTCCGACAGTTTTTCAATCCATTTCAATGTGGAGAGGTACGGCAGTCCCCATTTCAAGCCCTGCCCTACCCTAACCTTAACCAACCCTAATCATAATCCCGAATCCTTATCCCAACCCCTTGAAATTGGCTGCCGCATCAATAAAAACTGCCGTGTCTCTAGACATTGCGGAAATATTTTGTATTAGTGAGCTTTGATATGTAGATTTTAAAGCATTATCTAGCAATTTTAGGCGTTTTTAAATTAACCATGAACATCATGGAAATTTCTGTATCCAGGTCAGGTCAAGATACGGTAGCCTCTGGAACCAGCCCAGTCAAAAGAGTTTCTGATCAGTAAAATGCGACGATAATTTGCGTATCTGTTATCAGTGCATATCGACGTTACGCACTGTTCTGCGTATTAATATAACGTCAGCTAGATGTACTTAGAGCGAAACTAGAGTGTTCAGGTGAACACGTGTCGCCTGCGAAGCTTATGTGAAAGTGTGACTATTAACTGAAAGTGTGACTACCGGACAGACAGACAGACGCCGGACAAAGTGATCCCTATGTGCCGCTATGCTTTGCAGGCGACACAAAAACATGCTCCTTAATTCACATGGCATCGCAACTTAACGAAAACACTAATATGGTGAACGCGCTGAAAACGTGTTGATGGTTTTGTAAACATCATAGCTCTGGCAAAGGCAGCCTCATTCTCTAACAAAGCACTGAAGGATACTGCCAGTGGCGGCTTGTGAACTGGCAATAGGGGAAGATCAAATGGTCCCTCTAGATTAATGAACGGTCATGACCTGTTTTCAATCATTCATTAAAATTACCGCTACAGAAACTCCGAAAACTCTCAACATTATCAGGTGTGACCAGTTCAATTCAATTCAATTCAAACAACTTTATTTGTCCCCAAGGGGCAATTTGGTTCAACGGTTCACCAAGGCAACACAATATCAACACACAACCATGCATCCATATCAGCATAGTTAGCAGTCAGGTGAGGTCTCACGGAGACAAAGGAAGTACACAGCGATAATGTAGTCAATGATACTACAGGAGATGTGTGCACAAGTACCCAAAATACATACACACAACAATAAATAAATATATATATAAAAAAAATAAATAGAATAAATCAGCGATAACTCCATCCGAATAAAATCAGTTCCAAGTTAAGCCAAATTCCATAAACTAGGATCAAGATTCACAAAAGACTGATAGCAGATGAGATAAAAGACCTGGAAAAGCGGTTTGTTGCCCTAAGTGGAGCTCTAAAGCGACGCCCAGAGGTCATAAGTGAAAACTCTATCGACAATATGTGGTCATGCTGATCAATAATCACTTTATTGACCACGCATTTGCCCCAAAGGGAACTCAAGTGTTCCTGCTTCATACCTATGATCTTAGAACAGGTCTTCACAATACTATTTAGGCGGTTCTTATCTTTTATACCCAGGCCGTTGAACCAACAGATAAACAAAAAGGTCAGCAGGCTTTCAATAAAGGACTAATAAAAAAGACACTGAATCCTTTTGCTGACATTGAAGGAGCTCAACTTCCTAAGTAACTAAATCCTCTGTTGACCCTTTTTATCCCACCGGTATGGAATACCGTGGGATATAGTCATCGCCCTGTCCATCTGTCCTTCCGTCCGTCCGTCCGTCCGTAATCATTCTCATTTCCGGAGCAGAACTCAAAAACTATACCACTTACAAATTTCAAATTTGCTATGGAACTTACTCTTATGGTGTATTTGTGCCTTTTGGGGGTTTCAGTTCCATGCTGCCCATAACTTTGGAAATTTCCACCAAAAGCAGCCCGAAAATTGCACTTTGTCTCGTTTCCAGGACAGAACTCAAAAACTATGTCACTTACAAACTTCACATTTGCTACGGAACTTGCCCTCATGGTGTAGTTGTGCCTTTCGGGGGTTTCAGTTCCATGCTGCCCATGATTTTGGAAATTTTCACCAAAAACAGCCCTAAAATTGGACTTTGTCTTGTTACCGGAACAGAACTCAAAAACTATGCCACTTAGAAAATTCAAATTTGGTATGGAACTTACTCTTATGGTGTAGTTGTGCCTTTTGGCAGTTTCAGTTCCATTCTGCCCAAAATTTTTGATTTCTACACCAAAAACAGCCCAAAAATTGGACTTTGTCCCTTTTCTAGAGCGGAATTCAAAAATTCTGCCAATTACAAACTTCATATTTTGTACGCATGTTATTCTAGTTATCCCGTTGTGCCTTTTTGGCATTTTGAAATCATGGTACCCAAAATTTATCCGACCGTCCATCCGTAATCATTTTCATTTCCGGAGCAGAACTCAAAAAATATACTACTTACAAACTTCAAATTTGCTATGGAACTTACTCTTATGGCATAGTTGTGCCTTTTGGGGGTTTCAGTTCCATTCTGCCCAAAATGTTTCATTTCTAAACCAAAAATAGCCCAAAAATTGGACTTTGTCCCATTTCTACAGCAGAATTCAAAAACTCTGCCACAAATCACGAATTATGTGGAACCAGTGGGATATGTCATCTTCTGATGACTCTTGTTTACAATAGTGCCTGTGTTAACCTGAAATTTTAACTCAGAGTTAAATGTTGTTCCTAAGTAGTTATAGGAATCAACACCTCCCTACCATGAATAAAATGAGCAACAGGCTCAGTACGATTCTTGGTAAAATCGAAAATAAGCTCCCTAGTTTTTGACACATTAAGGTTCGGAGAGTTATCATCTCATCAGCTGATGAAGGCAGGGAGAGCAAAGTCATTTAAATCCCTAGCCTTCTTTAATTTGGGGATAGGAATTAATGTAGACGTCTTCCGAAGTGTTGGCAACACACAGCCATCTGCACATAACTGAAAGATTGTTGAGAAGACTTCACTGAGCTGATCGGCACAATGATGTAAAGTCCGCCCACAAATGGCATACGGGCCTGCAGTTTTCCTAGTATTGGTTTTCTTAAATAAGGCTGCAACATGCTCCTGTGGTAAGGAGTTGTGGGGCACAAGATAATTCCTAATTCTGAGATATCACAACTGATATCAGACCTTTCAAAACGAGAAAAGAAAGAGTTAAAACAGTTGGGTAGATCAACATCAGCCACCCCAGTAATTCTAATGGGGTCCTTAGCTGCACTAGTATGGTGATCAATAGATGCCATTGCCTTGATACCCTGCCATGCAGCCCTCATATTATTGCTGCTGAATTGCATTTCTATTTTCTTTTTATACTCCATTTTGGCTTTGCAAATTTCACTTCTAACTTCCCTATCAACATTTTTCTTCTCCAAAGGATTCCCTGAGTAAAATATCCTTTTCTTTTTGTGAAGCACCGATTTAAGCTTTTTTGTAACCCAAGGTTTATTATTAGGACATATAATGACCTTTTTGGTGGGTATCGTTGAGTCTACACAAAAAGCAATATAGGATGATACTACATCAGAGATTTCATCAATATTATTAATATCACAGGTGTCGAAGAAGCAGTCCCAATCAGTAAAGTCCATACAACCTTTGAGAGATAAGACAGCATCCTCGGACCAAGTTTTAACTGTTTTCTCAGTGCGCTCTTGGCGCCTGAAGCAAGGCTCGTAAGTGGGCATTAGGTAAACACCATTATGATACGACGCTCCCAAAGACGGCATTGGAAAAGATTTGTAGGCGCCGCCCACCGAGCCATAACATAAGTCCAGCATAGAGTTTCTCTTAGTTGTTGCACAAGTTACATATTGTTCATATGTCGTGAAAGACTTTTCCAGGGAGTAGTGATTAAAATCCCCCAGCCCCAGTATGAATTTTGGCGCTTCTGTACAGATTGAGTCAAGCCTGTGAGTGACGTCAGCGATCAGCTGTGTGGCCCTAGTAGCGTTTGCCTTTGGATGAATGTAAACAATAGTGAAGAAGAGCTGCTGGTACTCTCGGGGCAGGTAGTGTGGACGAAGAGATACGGACAACAGTTCAATGTCAGGTGTACAGAGTGTCTCTCGGACAACAATAGTGTTGCAGTACCTCCGATTGACGTACAGACATACGCCTCCTCCCCGGCTCTTCCCCGTGATGTCAGGCGACCGATACAGCCGAAGTGGGCTTCCAAACCCGCTTATCGTGAGATCCTCGTCCCGATCCAAGTCACTGAGCCATGTTTCAGTGAAAGCCAAAAGACAGGTTTCTCCTATTTTCCGCTTACATTTGCCCCAAGCTTCCAACTTGTCTATTTTATTTCTAATAGACTGTACGTTGGCAAGTAATATTGTGGGCAGCGAGGGGAGCCTGCGCCGGTTGTCGAGGCTGAGATTTCTCCGTCTCCTCCGAATTCCCCCCTTCTTCCGCGTTTCCGAGCGGAGTCTCGAGGAGGATATGTCTTTTTTGAGCTGCGTGGTACGAACAGCTCAGCCGGTAATCCAGTTGGCACATTTCCAGCAGTTGGTGAGAACCGCAGTGAGAGGAGCAGCTCCCGGCTGAGCGAGCCCCGACTGCGGCCACAATCCACACCGTCCACCTCGAGCAACAAGAACGCCAGTGAGATCGCTAAAGCGAATAAAAACGCGCAGAGCTGTGTAGAATAGCCGAAAGTCCACATGATGCCTCCTTGACAACCAGTCTTTCATTCAGCAGCGATAACAACAGTGCAAAACGCATTGAAACACATAACAAACAGCACCCAGGCCTTGGAGAACTGTCACGGGTTGCACACCAAGGAGCGCCCCCCAGTTTTCATTTATAACGCATACCGATTACGAGTCCCAACTTCTCACGCTTTTCTTTACTCAGGGTTTGGAAGCAATGCATATGTTTCATGATGGTTTAAATGAAAAATGAACATTTGAAACGTCTTTATTGAATTCCATTGCTTCCGACCCCTCTCGTGCTCAAGAACTTCAATTCCGTGCGAGAATCTCTTACATGCGCGTTGATTGAATAATTGCTCACTACAGCAGAGGAACGTAAATATGTCATAGACTCACACCAAATGCGTGAGAGTTGAAAGGTACAAATTATTAAAGAAAACAGGCCTCACCTGATAATGTGGAGAGTTTTCTGAGTTTCTGCAGGCCTAATGGTTATTTAAATGAATTACTTAAACAGGTCATGACCAGTCACTAATTTTAAGAGATTGTTTGAGCTTCCCCTGCTGTCAGCTCACGAGTCACCCAGTGTTGACAATGTTTGTAGCTATGCAAATTTAAATTAAGGTCTAGCAATACAAGTCATTTAGAGCATCTAGTCCACTCAAGTGACGTGAATTTATATTGATGGAAATTCGAAGTTTGAATTACATCAAAATTTTACCGCATCATTATCCCAGTAATTTTGTTGTAGAGCTATCCCATAACCCCGTCCCCTCAGAAGAAAACAAAGAGTAAGGGCTCTTCGCGCCGTTTGCATTTAAACCTAGGCCATTTTTTGGTGGCAACTTTTTTTATATCTAATCCAGTGACGCAAAAAGTACATGAAGATGTCCGCAGTTTGCAATGCAGCTAGCTTGGTGGGGTAAATTGCACATTTTAGTTTTTGAGAAATGCATCACATTTACACATGCTTATGTTTTATTGCCAGTATTTGAATAAATCATCACGGATAAACATCAAGTTTCAGCCAGAAAAGTAGAAATTCCACTAAATAGGCTAAGGTGTAAGATTTCATCCAGCAAAATGATGAAGCTCTTATGTTCTACAGGGCCCCACATTTACTTTTGAAAAGGGCCCCCAGATGCTTAAGGCCACCACTGTAAATCTGTGAATTTTTTTTTTTTGACTACCGCAGAAGATCAATATATAATCTTTTGATTTTTCTCTTTTAAATCATTGGTGCCTTTTTCCACAGCAGCAACAAATGTTTTTTATTTTAATTCAGGCTATGCGAACACCAAGACCTTGGGCTCTAAATTCATTGACCAGGCACAGGCACGGTGAATAGGGGGAGCGCCACGCCAACGGGGTGTGTCCAGGCGTATGTTGCAATTTCGTGCCAGGCGTAGCCTGCCGCAAGTACTCCTCTGTCCCGCCTCTGTTCCTCCTGCCGGCGCAAGAGGCAAAGAGTGAGGAGAAATTAAGTGGGTTTAACACAGCTGAGTCAACTCTTCACCAATAAAATGAGCTCCTCTCCTCACCTTTAAAGTGTTGAAATAAAGAAGAATCTGTCCTATATCTGCATGATGCGTTAATGTTTAATTTTACTTTGCTGCTTCAGGCATGTTTTCTGCACCGCTTACGTCTATATCAAGCATTACGAATATGAGGCATTTTCGAATTATTACCGTTAGCGAACTTGAATGGAATTTCAAAATGAAAATGTCACATCATTCAAACTTATCAAGTTGGAATGAAATTCGATGGTTGCTCATTTATTCCTTCTGCCTGCATCATTGGGAAGAGACACGATGGATGGCGTGTTCCTATTATTACACCCTGTTGCTGCTTAAAATTTTGGGATTAACATGCATGGACAACAATGCAAGATACGTTACACATTTATTTTCAATATGTGATCTAAACTCAGTACGAGATCATAGCAATCAGGCTGTATTCCTTTCCCCCACTAAAAACGATAAAACCTAAGTGACAATAATAGTAGTATTAAGCCGCTTGCACACTGGACACAAAACTAATTTTTCGCATGACAGATTGCGTTGCTGCGTTGAACACAGTGTCTACGTGTCTGAAAGTCAGACAGGATTTTAATTTTTCTTCGTGTCCAACAGTCAGATGGTTTCAATATAACTCCGAGTATATCTTCAAATCTTTTTTTTATTTTTATTTTTATTATTTTTTTTTAATTTGGCATCTCCAATCCCACCCGAATCTGGAATGCCCAATTAGTGAACTATGTACAAAACTTGCTCGTATGCGACCCCTTGCTGCCAACTCAGGATAGTGAAGACAGCTCAGATATTTTAGATATTAAACGTGAACGTTTTGATAAGAGGGCTCAGTTCTTCAAGATGAGTACCGAGAATTTCAATCAATGTTTCTGTTTGAGCTCTGCTCAATAAAGGGAGTTGACATTGGCACGAGACAATGTGCAATGCCTGTCGAACATTAAATGCAAAATACTCTGTGTCTGACAGCCAAAAAAAAAAAAAGAGGACGACTAGAACAGATTGATAACGAAATAAAGAATAAAAAGAAACATTTTAACAACAAACAGAACATCCAATGAAAACTGCGATTTATTTATTTGCGGGCCATCTTTTTTGGATGTTCAGTTTGTTGATGATATATTTTTATTCTTAAATTTCATTATAAATCAGTTCTCATATCAATACTTTTACTTTTTGCTGGCTGCTGGACATGGAGTATTTTGCATTTCGCGTCGGACAGTCTTTTTTGTTTTTTTCCCCAGAACAGTTTATTAGCTTTTTATTACAGAGAAACAACTCAAGACTAAGACAGAACAAAAACAAAACAGTATATAGTAATTACAGTAAGAAGGATAATAATGGCAGTGCAAATTATATTAAAATATAATAGAAATACATATTAGTAAATTAATAATAAATAAAAATGGAATCAATTAAGGAAAAAGAAATAATAAAGAAAGCAAGTTAATAAAAATATATATGTAACTAAAAAAAAATTATAATAAAATAAATGAAATAATAAGAATAATAATAATAAATTTAGGTTATTGGTCAGTCTGCCGCCCCCAACATCACTCTCAAACTTGCCAAAAACGGATAACCACTCAACCAAGGATCTCTTTTAGATATTTAAGGAATGGGTCCCACATCTTGTGAAATTCCCTCAGAGAGCCTTTTACGAAGTGTTACTAACTCTCAAAGTGAAGAATGTCCTTTACCCACATCATATAGAAAAGAGGTGGGGGGGGATTTCCACTTAAGCAATATTAAGCGTCTGGCTAGAAGAGTCGTAAAAGCCATGAAGGCCGGTCCTCGTGAAGAGAGAGATACTGTGGCTGGAGTGACACCAAACAGTGCCATCATAGCATTCGGTTTAACTGATTTTCCAGTTACCTTTGACAATATATTGAAAATATTCTCCCAGATGGATTGTAAAGCCAAGCAAGACCAAAACATATGACCATGGCTGGTCGGTGCTTGACGACATCTGTCACAGGTTGGGTCAATATCTTCGTAGGTTTTAGACAATTTAACCTTTGTGAAGTGGGAGCAATGTATAATTTTGCATTGAATCAGTCCAAGTTTGGCACATATTGATGATTTGTGAACTTCATTGAGAATATCTTCCCAAAGTTCCTCCGTTATATTTTCTCCCAGGTCCATCTCCCAAAGTACTTTAATGGGGTTTAAGGAGACCAGCCGTAGAGAGTGTATCTGGTTATAGATGTGTGAAATTAATCCTTTTAGAACAAGAACAGGTTTAAGAAATTTGTCCAAATTTGATTCAATAGGTTGATCAGGAAATTGAGTAGTGTTATGATTCTGCCTTTTGTGTGTTGTCGCGTGCTTATTTGTGCTTTTGCTTTACTATTGTTTCAGATTTCAGATTTCATTTCTGCCGTCTGACAATCCACTCCCTCTCTGCACTCTGGAATCTTGAGTATGACTGATCTGCATGGTGAAATCTCAGCTCCTTGTGCCTTCCGAGTATTTCCTTTGTATGATTCCCGAGTCTTCTATTTTGCTGTGCCCACGTCTTGTCTGCCCCTTGTTTAAGTCTCCCAGTGTGTCCGTCAGTCTAGTTAGGTTCAGTTTTTGTTTTTCTAGATTACCCACTCTTGGAGTGAGTATTTCTGTTTCCCCCGCCTTTGGCAGAGTACCTTGGTTTTCCCATTTGTTCAGTGCATGTGCACGGTGTTTTATTTCTGGGGTGTCTGCCAATTTTCTCCTAGTGTTTTGTGTTGAATAAACACTTCTGGATCCTGCAACTGGTGTTCTCCTGACCTCTTCTTACAGGTAAGGAGAATTTTTCAGACAACTGTTGAAAAGACGCAAATGTGTTGTCAATAATAAGTCTTTAAAAGTTCTAATGCCCAGATGGGACCAAATACTGAATGCATCATTGACTAATGATGGGGGGGAAAGGCATGATTCGCAGTTATCGGGGCTGATATCGAGTATGTTTGTAGACCAAAACAGGTTTTTAACTGTTTCCAGTTTTTCAAGGTAGCTTTGACAATCACATTTTCTGTATTGATAGAAGAGGCACTCTTAAGAGGAGATTGAGCTAGTGCTGACAGTGATACAGGCTCGAATGAAGCAGCCTCCATTTTTAGCCACAAAGGTGGGGGGTGGTAAGAATCAAACTGTTGCCAAGCTTGTATTATTCTTACATTGGCTGATCAATAACAAGAGGCCCATAGGCCTTAACGGTCACCTGAGTATAGTATATCCAATGTTAAACCTTGGCCATTAGGTGTGGCCCTAATTTTGACCCCAGGGATCAGATTAATGGAAACCAGTATCATAAGCAATAGAGTATTCTAAATTGTATGTATATAACTTGTGGCTATTTTCTTTCAGCAAAGAAGATTTCTCAAGCCATTTTGACCCTTGGGCCCTGCCCCTTAGCCCCTGGGTTAGAGAATTTGTCAAACAATATCATAATATCATCTCATTGTTGTAATGTCAATCAAGTGTGAATGATTTCCAGTAGAAATTAAACAGAATATACCCAAAATCATCATTTTCCTATATAAACTATAGTAAACTTGACCCCCTCCCCAGGGGCAGACATGGAGCCTGGGGGTCATGAAATTCACAATTTTTATAAAGCACCTCAAGACACTTCCATCTATAAAGATAACTGGTTTCCAGCATATCTAGGTAAATGCAAAAATGCAAAAAGTAAATGCAAGACAATAGGCTTGCACTAACAGAGTTGACAATACATAGGTTTGGTCGGTGCGGTCTGTGAATATGCTCATAAAAACTTCTTATTGCGTTTAAACAAAAAACGCTTCAGTGAAAGGAAGGAATACCTTCATTAACATATGTCAAGTTACTTTTCTACTTCTGAGGTAAAACCGCATCCCAAGGGGCATTTTCCCCTCAAACTGTACAGGCAGTTTGCCAAGTACCAACCACAGGTTGTTGGTTTTCTCCCGGTATACTCCAGTTTCCTCCAAAACCTAAACATGACACATCCTTAAATGACCCTTACTTAAGTTGTTGTGTTCACAATGTGGCTTATGATGACAATATAACAAAGGGCAATAACTCCATCAAATTTGATTGAATCGGTCTGGTTTTCGAACTGCTTTGAGATCTTATTGATATAAGCCAGCATGCAAAGTTTCATGAAAATTGACCAGTATTTACTAAAATTATTGTGTTCACAAGGTTGCTTATGATAATAATACAACAAAGGGCAATAACTCCATCAAATATGATCGAATCAATCTGGTTTTCGAACTCGTCCAAGATCTTATGGATATAAGCCTGCATACACAGTCTCATCAAAATTGGTTCATAAATACTTAAGTTATTTTGTTCACAAGGAAAAGTTTACGGACGATGCACGACGCACGACGACGGACAAAAGGGGATCACAATAGGTCACGCCTTCGGCAGGTGACCTAATATAACCTGAGATTTGGTAGGGCCATATCACCCGCCAATTTTGGTCTCTGCAGGAATTGTTTGCTTAGCCTAGGAGTTTTTTTATTCCAAATAAATTCTGAAATAATAGTCTCAATTTTGCGGAAAAAAGGTTGAGGGAGGAAAACAGGTAGGCATTGAAACAAATATAAAAACTTAGGAAGGATGGTCATCTTAAGAGTTTATTTTAGCAGCTAGAGATAGCTTCAGCACTGACCATCGGTCAAAGTCTACCTGACTTAGTTTCAGGAGAGGGGCAAAATTGGCTGGGAACAGGTCTCTAAATTTTTCAGTTACTTGAATCCCTAGGTAAGTGAATTTCTTCTTTGCAATTTTAAATGGCAAACTATGTAGTGGGTAATAATTTGCAGACTTATTAAGAGGGAATGATTCACTTTTATTTAAATTCAACTATACCCAGATATAACAGTGAATGAATTAAAAATAGTAAGAGCTGCAGGGATGGATGTTGAAAATTAGGACATATAGAGGAGGAGATCATTGGTAGAGAGGGAAACTTTTTGCTTAGCTCCGTGTCTGAAGATACAGTGGCTCCAATAAGTATTTGTACACTACTTGAAAATTCGACTACATAACAGCTTTTGTATATTCGGTTAAATGCTTGCTATTGTGTGTAAAAGTGATTAAAATATTTGATAATCAATATGTTTTAAACAAATATTTAATGTCAAAACAGAGAGGCGATTATCTGACCCAATAAGTATCTGTACAGTTCCATTAGTGAGTCACAAAACTGAAAATACTCACCGAAAATTGACTCAAGATGTTTACAGGACATGGTTGACTCACTTGGTCTGATTTGGTCAAGCGTGACCATACTGGACACTCCCTCTGTACACAGACTGGCCTATGTAAATGGCCTGACCATGCCCATAATGTATTCCTGTGATGTATGGCTTAGCCAGGCGAGATACCTCGTCGAATGCGGGAGCAAATCATTCAGCTACATAAAGAAGGCCAAAGCACCAGAAAAATTGGAACTCCGCTATCGTTACGCCAAACGACCGTGCAGTACATCATCAAGAAGTACAAACAGTCTGAAAGCATAGCCAATGCAGCCAGGAAAGGACGTCCCAGGAAGACCAGCCAGCGCACTGACCGGTACATCTTCCTGATGGTACAGAGGGAGAGACAGTCCTCGGCCTCCAGTCTTGCCACTAAAGTGGAGGAAGCAACTGGAAGCCATGTTTGTGCCCAGGCCATCCGTAACCGGCTCCATGAAGTACAGTAGTGTACAAATACTTATTGGAGCCGGCCCAGCCACTGTATATTTCATACAGAATTGTTCATAAGTTAAGAAATTGCCATTCGTGTCCATCAAGTCAACTATAGACCATATATTCCTCTCATACCAATCTTCAAAAAATAAGGATTTACAGTGCTCTGCATATCTGTAGGTCAAAGGGCGTGGCTGCTAGGGCGTGACAAATTTTAGTGACTTGAGGAAAAAATTTCATAATGCTCTCACACCCAAAAACTTGATTTTGGAAGCTTCAAACTTGCTGAAAATGATGAGGGCACCGCCCTGGACATCCTGATATATTAACTTACCACTTTGCTAATAGCGCCCCCCTGGTGGTAACAAGAAGTGACCACTCATTACTTCCACTTGTACTGATGACACATTGTTGAACCCATCAACTTCATTCTACTTCTAAAACATGCAGAACAAGTTGATGAAGCTACGTTATGAACGCTGTATAGCTACGAGTAATGGCGTCCGTGTGGCGAAGCGGCGACTTTGGATGCCTCGCCATGAAAATATGTTTGGGATTCCCAATGCTCTCACGCCCACATACTTGACTGTAGTAGCTTCAAACCTGCTGGACATGATCATTGCTCCGCCCTGAACGTCTATATGCATTAAATTTCCACTTTGGAACTAGCGCCCCCCTGTGGTAACAGGAAGTGACCAGTCATTACTTTCACTTGTACTGATGACACATAGTTGAACACACCAACCTCATTCCACTTCTATTACATGCAAAACGAATAGATGAAGCTACCTTATGAATGCTGTGAAGCTACGCATAATGGCGTTCATGTAGTGACGCGGCGACTTTCCATCCCTCGCATTAAAATATGTTTGTGTTTTTGATGTCTTTAAAAAACTTGTATCATCATAAAAATTGATTGACAGGTCGAGGGTGTCAAGCTCTCAAATCTGATTGGGGCTTTGCCCATGAGAACAGCAAAATGCCTCGATAGCTCCCCCTTGAAATTTTCAAAATCCTCTCACCATAGGGGTTTTTTTGCAAAAGAAAAATTAAAATTGGTGCACATGTGCAATCAGCCAAGACGCAAAAAACAGGAAGTTGGCCATTTTGATTTTAACGTGTCAATTTTGCCTGATTTCCACACATTGCATTTTAACGCACTCCTCCTAGAGATTTCATCCAATCAAAAAAACCTTTATTAGTAAACATCAAAAGACCATGTTGATCAAAAGTTGTGCTCTGCAGGTCTGTAGGTCAGTGGGCGTGGCCACTAACAGGAAGTGACCAGTTTTTACTTTCACTTGTACTGAGGACACAGAGTTGAACCGATCAACTTTATTCCCCCTGTACAACATGAAGAAGCAGTTGCACAAACTACCTTACGAATGCTGTATTGCTTCGAGTAATGGCGTTCGTGTGGCGATGCGGTAACAATGGATCCCTCGCCATGAAAATACGTTTGTGTTTTTGATGTTCTTAATGAATTCTTATCATCATGCAAATTGATCTGCCGGTCAAGGATGGTGAGCTCTCACATCTGATTGGGGCGTTGCCCATGAGGGCAACAACATGCCTCGATAGCGCCCCCTTGAAATTTTGAAAAACCCCTCCCCATAAGGGTTTTTTTGGAATAAGAAAATGATAATTGGTACACGTGTATTTTGCCAATTCGAAAAAAAAAGTCTCTGGCACCTTCGGTCAATTCCAAACAGGAAGTCAGCCATTTTGATTTTAATGTGTCATTTTGGCCCGATTTCCACATACTGCATTTTAACAAACTCCTCCTAGCGATTCTGTCCATTCAACCTAATATTTATTTCAGATCATCAAGAGACCATGCTGATCAAACGTAGTGCTCTGTTTGTCTGTCGCTTAATGGGCCTGGCACGCCATGGTGTCCCCATTTCAGATGCCTCGCCAAACACATTCGAGCTGCTCCATCTCCCTCATACTTAATCCAAATGGATTCAAAATACCTGTACATGGTAAAAGCTCCACCCGGAACGCCTTGATGTGCTGCTAAACAATATACCTTATCATGCCCCCTTATGGAAATAGAAAATGCCATATTTTACGTTGAAATTGGCCGATTTGCTCAAAACTTCATATTTGTGCTTAGGGTCTGCCCCTGAATGCACCTGCCCAAATTTGGTTACACTCTGAGCGACTTCTGGTGGATGAAGTATCAACTTATCATAATTCCTTCAGCTTTGTCCGATTCGCTCGACACTTTCTCTCAGGTTGGGGCCGGCACTTGACATGTCCTATGGTCGTGAGTGCACAGCTGCACCCGTCAGGATCTCACCACAAACCCCAACGTGCGCATGGGGGCGAGGGCCCGTTCAACGCTGCTTGCAGCTTTAATTATTAGGGCCCTCAGTCGGCTCGGGCCCTATTGAAATCGCGCTGTTTATTATTATTTTTTTTTTTTTTTTTTTTTTCTTCCGATTTTTCAAAGGCCAATTTCGCCCCTTTCCCAATTGTGAAAACGCATATAACTTTCCCCATTCGTCCGGCCGGATCCGAAATTCGATATTTTTGGGCGGTCGCACAAGTTCGACCCCAATTGTCGAAATAGCGCCCCCTAAACACGTTTCAAAATTCCCATAGGGAAATTCGGTTTTTTTGTCGTAGGTAGACGAAATTCAGTTTTTATGTGCTTTGTAACAAGGCATAAAAAAAACTTCATTGGAGCCATGCCCTAAACCCCACAGGAAGTCGGCCATTTTGATTTGAATTTTTGAATTTTAAAACGAACTCCTCCGAGGGATTTCGCCGAATCGGCTTCAAATTTGGTACACATCATTGAGAGACCAAGCTGATTTAAAGTTGTGCTCTGCAGATCTGTAGGTCAATGCTAGGCTGCTAGGGCGTGACAAATTTTAGTGACTTGAGGAAAAAATTTCACAATGCTCTCACACCCAAATATTGATTGTAGAAGCTTCAAACTTGCTGAACATGATAAGGGCGCCGCCGGGAACACCCTGATGTATTAACTTCCCACTTTACTAATAGCGCCCCCCTGTGGTAACAGGAAGTGACCACTCGTTACTTCCACTTGTACTGATGACACATTGTTGAACCCATCAACTTCATTTTACTTTTGAAACATGCAGAACAAGTTACTGAAGCTACTTTATGAACGCTGTAAAGCTACGAGTAATGGCGTCCGTGTGGCAAAGCGGCGACTTTGGATCCCTCGCCATGAAAATATGTTTGGGATTCCCAATGCTCTCACGCCCACATACTTGATTGTAGTAGCTTCAAACTTGCTCTACATGATGATTGCTCCGCCCTGAACGTCCAGATGCATTAACTTCCCACTTTGCTACTAGCGCCCCCCTATGGTAATAGGAAGTGACCACTTATTGCTTTCACTTGTACTGAGGACACATACTTTATCACATCAACCACATTCCACTTCTATTACATGCTGAACAAATTGGTGAAGCTACGCTATGAATGCTGTGAAGCTACACATAATGGCGTCCGTGTGGTGACGCGGCGACTATCCATCCCTCGCCATGAAAATACGTTTGGGTTTTTGATGTCTTTAATAAACTTGTATTATCATAAAAATTGAAAAACAAGTCAAGGGTAGCAAGCTCTCACATCTGATTGGGGCTTTGCTCATGAGGGCAGAAAAAAGCCTCGATAGCGCCCCCTTGAAATTTTCAAAAACCCCTCTCCATAGGGGTTTTTTTGGAGTAGAACAATGAAAATTGGTACGCATGTGTATTTGGTCACGACGCAAAAAAAAGTCTCTGGCATCATTTGTCTACTCCAAACAGGAAGTCGGCCATTTTGAATTTAACGTGTCATTTTTGCTTGATTTCCACATATTGTATTTTAACGCACTCCTCCTAGAGATTTCATCCAATCAAAACCAAATTTATTACAAAACATTGAGAGACTATGCTGATCAAAAGTTGTGCTCTGCAGGTCTGTAGGTCAGTGGGCGTGGCCGCTAACAGGAAGTGACCAGTTTTTACTTTCACTTGTACTGAGGACACAGAGTTGAACCGATCAACTTTATTCCCCCTGTACAACATGAAGAAGCAGTTGCACAAACTACCTTACGAATGCTGTATTGCTTCGAGTAATGGCGTTCGTGTGGCGATGCGGTAACAATGGATCCCTCGCCATGAAAATACGTTTGTGTTTTTGATGTTCTTAATGAATTCTTATCATCATGCAAATTGATCTGCCGGTCAAGGATGGTGAGCTCTCACATCTGATTAGGGCGTTGCCCATGAGGGCAACAACATGCCTCGATAGCGCCCCCTTGAAATTTTGAAAAACCCCTCCCCATAAGGGTTTTTTTGGAATAAGAAAATGATAATTGGTACACATGTGTATTTTGCCAATTCGAAAAAAAAAGTCTCTGGCACCTTCGGTCAATTCCAAACAGGAAGTCAGCCATTTTGATTTTAATGTGTCATTTTGGCCCGATTTCCACATACTGCATTTTAACAAACTCCTCCTAGCGATTCTGTCCATTCAACCTAATATTTATTTCAGATCATCAAGAGACCATGCTGATCAAACGTAGTGCTCTGTTTGTCTGTCGCTTAATGGGCCTGGCACGCCATGGTGTCCCCATTTCAGATGCCTCGCCAAACACATTCGAGCTGCTCCATCTCCCTCATACTTAATCCAAATGGATTCAAAATACCTGTACATGGTAAAAGCTCCACCCGGAACGCCTTGATGTGCTGCTAAACAATATACCTTATCATGCCCCCTTATGGAAATAGAAAATGCCATATTTTACGTTGAAATTGGCCGATTTGCTCAAAACTTCATATTTGTGCTTAGGGTCTGCCCCTGAATGCACCTGCCCAAATTTGGTTACACTCTGAGCGACTTCTGGTGGATGAAGTATCAACTTATCATAATTCCTTCAGCTTTGTCCGATTCGCTCGACACTTTCTCTCAGGTTGGGGCCGGCACTTGACATGTCCTATGGTCGTGAGTGCACAGCTGCACCCGTCAGGATCTCACCACAAACCCCAATGTGCGCATGGGGGCGAGGGCCCGTTCAACGCTGCTTGCAGCTTTAATTATTAGGGCCCTCAGTCGGCTCGGGCCCTATTGAAATCGCGCTGTTTATTATTATTTTTTTTTTTTTTTTTTTTTATTTTTCTTCCGATTTTTCAAAGGCCAATTTCGCCCCTTTCCCAATTGTGAAAACGCATATAACTTTCCCCATTCGTCCGGCCGGATCCGAAATTCGATATTTTTGGGCGGTCGCACAAGTTCGACCCCAATTGTCGAAATAGCGCCCCCTAAACACGTTTCAAAATTCCCATAGGGAAATTCGGTTTTTTTGTCGTAGGTAGACGAAATTCAGTTTTTATGTGCTTTGTAACAAGGCATAAAAAAAACTTCATTGGAGCCATGCCCTAAACCCCACAGGAAGTCGGCCATTTTGATTTGAATTTTTGAATTTTAAAACGAACTCCTCCGAGGGATTTCGCCGAATCGGCTTCAAATTTGGTACACATCATTAAGAGACCAAGCTGATTTAAAGTTGTGCTCTGCAGATCTGTAGGTCAATGCTAGGCTGCTAGGGCGTGACAAATTTTAGTGACTTGAGGAAAAAATTTCACAATGCTCTCACACCCAAATATTGATTGTAGAAGCTTCAAACTTGCTGAACATGATAAGGGCGCCGCCGGGAACACCCTGATGTATTAACTTCCCACTTTACTAATAGCGCCCCCCTGTGGTAACAGGAAGTGACCACTCGTTACTTCCACTTGTACTGATGACACATTGTTGAACCCATCAACTTCATTTTACTTTTGAAACATGCAGAACAAGTTACTGAAGCTACTTTATGAACGCTGTAAAGCTACGAGTAATGGCGTCCGTGTGGCAAAGCGGCGACTTTGGATCCCTCGCCATGAAAATATGTTTGGGATTCCCAATGCTCTCACGCCCACATACTTGATTGTAGTAGCTTCAAACTTGCTCTACATGATGATTGCTCCGCCCTGAACGTCCAGATGCATTAACTTCCCACTTTGCTACTAGCGCCCCCCTATGGTAATAGGAAGTGACCACTTATTGCTTTCACTTGTACTGAGGACACATACTTTATCACATCAACCACATTCCACTTCTATTACATGCTGAACAAATTGGTGAAGCTACGCTATGAATGCTGTGAAGCTACACATAATGGCGTCCGTGTGGTGACGCGGCGACTATCCATCCCTCGCCATGAAAATACGTTTGGGTTTTTGATGTCTTTAATAAACTTGTATTATCATAAAAATTGAAAAACAAGTCAAGGGTAGCAAGCTCTCACATCTGATTGGGGCTTTGCTCATGAGGGCAGAAAAAAGCCTCGATAGCGCCCCCTTGAAATTTTCAAAAACCCCTCCCCATAGGGGTTTTTTTGGAGTAGAACAATGAAAATTGGTACACATGTGTATTTGGTCACGACGCAAAAAAAAGTCTCTGGCATCATTTGTCTACTCCAAACAGGAAGTCGGCCATTTTGAATTTAACGTGTCATTTTTGCTTGATTTCCACATATTGTATTTTAACGCACTCCTCCTAGAGATTTCATCCAATCAAAACCAAATTTATTACAAAACATTGAGAGACTATGCTGATCAAAAGTTGTGCTCTGCAGGTCTGTAGGTCAGTGGGCGTGGCTACTAACAGGAAGTGATCAGTTTTTACTTTCACTTGTACTGATGACACATAGTTGAACCCATCGACATAATTCCCCCTGTACAACATGTAGAAGAAGTTGCTAAAACTACCTTACGAATGCAGTGATGCTTCGAGAAATGGCGTCCGTGTGGCGATGCGGTGACATTGGATCCCTCGCCATGAAAATACGTTTGGGTTTTTGATGTTCCTAATGAATGATTATCATCATGCAAATTGATATGCCAGTCAAGAAGGTTGAGCTCCAACATCAGATTGGGGCGGTGCCCATGAGGGCAGCAAAATGCCTCGATAGCGCCCCCTTGAAATTTTGAAAAACCCCTCCCCGTTGGGGGTTTTTTGGAACAGGAAAATGAAAATTGGTACACATGTGTATGTTGCCAATTCAAACAAAAAAGTATCTGGCACCATCGGTCAATTACAAACAGGAAGTCAGTCATTTTGATTTTAATGTGTCATATTGGCCTGATTTCCACATATTGCATTTTTACGAACTCCTCCTCGCGATTCTGTCCAATCAACCTAATATTCATTTCAGATCATCAAGAGACCATGCTGATCAAAAGTAGAGCTCAACATGTCTGTCGCTAAATGAGCCTGGCCGCCATGGTGTCCCCATTTCAGATGCCTCGCCAAACACATTCGAGCTGCTCCCTCTCCCTCATACTTCATCCAAATGGATTCAAAATTCCTGTACATAGTAAAAGCCCCACCCTGAACGCCTTGATGTGCTGCTAAACAATCTAATTCACCATGCCCCCTTATGGAAACAGAAAATGCCACATTTTACGTTGAAATTGGCCTATTTGCTCAAAATTTCATATTTGTGCTTAGGGTCTGCCCCTGAATGCTCCTGCCCAAATTTGGTTACACTCTGAGCGCCTTCTGGTGGATGAAGTATCAATTTATCATAACTCCTTCAGCATTGTCCGATTCGCTCGACACTTTCTCTCAGGTTGGGGCCGGCACTTGACCTGTCCAGTAGTCGTGAGTGCACAGCTGCACCCATCATGATCTCACCACAACCCCAACGTGCGCATGGGGGCGAGGGCCCGTTCAACGCTGCTTGCAGCTTTAATTATTATTATTATTCCTCCGACATTTCAAGGGCCAATTTCACCCCTTTCCCAATGGTGAAAACGCGTCTTACTTTCCAAGTACGTCCGGCCTCATCCGAAATTTGATATTTTTATGCGGTCATACAGGTTTGACCCCAAATGCCGAAATAGCGCCCCCTAAACACGTCTAAAATTCCCATAGGGAAATTTGGTTACTTTGTTGTAGGCAGTCGAAATTTGGTAGTTATGTGCTTTGTAACAAGGCATACAAAAAACTTCATTGGAGCCACGCCTTAAAGCCAACAGGAAGTCGATCATTTTGATTTGAATTTTTGATTTTTAAAACGAACTCCTCCTAGGGATTTCGCAGAATCAACTTCAAATTTGGTAGAGATTATTGTGAGACTAAGGTGATCAATAGTTGTGCTCTGCAGATCTGCAGGTCAAAGGGCGTGGCTGCTAGCGCGTGACAAATTTTAGTGACTTGAGGAAAAAATTTCACAATGCTCTCACATCCAAACACTTGACTTTAGATGCTTCAAACTTGCTAAAAATGATGAGGGCGCCGCCCTGAACACTATGATATATTAACTTTCCACTTTGCTAATAGTGCCCCCCGGTGGTAACAGGAAGTGACCACTCGTTACTTCCACTTGTACTGATGACACATTGTTGAACCCATCAACTTCATTCTACTTCTAAAACATGCAAAACAAGTTGATGAAGCTACATTGTAAACGCTGTATAGCTACGAGTAATGGCGTCTTTGTGGCGAAGCGGCGACTTTGGATGCCTCGCCATGAAAATATGTTTGGGATTCCCAATGCTTTCACGCCCACATACTTGACTGTAGTAGCTTCAAACTTGCTGGACATGATCATTGCTCCGCCCTGAACGTCTAAATGCATTAAATTTCCACTTTGCTAATAGCGCCCCCCTGTGGTAACAGGAAGTGTCCAGTTATTACTTTCACTTGTACTGAGGACACATACTTAATCAAATCAACCTCATTCCACTTCTATTACATGCAGAACGAATTGGTGCAGCTACCGAATGATTAATATAAAGCTAAGCATAATGGCGTCCGTGTAATGACGCGGCGACTATCCATACCTCGCCATGAAAATACGTTTGGGTTTTTGATGTTTTTAATAAACTTGTATCATCATAAAAATTGATAGACAGGTCAAGGGTGGCAAGTTCTCGCATGTGATTGGGGCTTTGCCGATAAGGGCAGCAAAATGCCTCGATAGCGCCCCCTTGAAATTTTCAAAAACCCCTCCCCATAGGGGTTTTTTTGCAGAAGAAAGATGAAAATTGGTAAGGCCAAGACGCAAAAAAAAGTCTCTGGCATTATTTGTCTACTCCAAACAGGAAGTCGGCCATTTTGATTTTAACTTGTCATTTTTGCCTGATTTCCACACATTGCATTTTAACGCACTCCTCCTAGAGATTTCATCCAATCAAAACCACCTTCATTAGGAAACATCAAAAGACCATGTTGATCAAAAGTTGTGCTCTACAGGTCTGTAGGTCAGTGGGCGTGGCCACTAACAGGAAGAGACCAGTTTTTACTTTCACTTGTACTGAGGACATATAGTTGAACCCATTAACTTTATTTCCCCTGTACAACATGAAGAAGCAGTTGCATAAACTACCTTACGAATGCTGTATTGCTTCGAGTAATGGCGTCCGTGTGGCAATGCGGTGACAATGGATCCCTCGCCATGAAAATACGTTTGGGTTTTTGATGTTCTTAATGAATTTGTATCATCATGGAAATTGATAAACCGGTCAAAGGTAGTGAGCTCTCACATCTGATTGGGGCGTTGCCCATGAGGGCAGCAAAATGCCTCGATAGCGCCCCCTTGAAATTTTCAAAAACCCCTCCCCATAGGGCTTTTTTTGGAGTTGAAAAATGAAAATTGGCACACGTGTATTTGGCCAAGACGCACAAAAAAGTCCCCGACATCATTTGTCTATTCCAAACAGGAAGTCAGCCATTTTGATATTAATGTGTCATTTTGGCCCGAATTCCACATATTGCATTTTAACGAACTCCTCCTAGCGATTCCGTCTAATCAACCTCATATTTTTTTCAGACTATTAAGAGACCATGCTGATCAAAAGTAGTCCTCTGCATGTCCTCTGTTCAACGCTGCTTGCAGCTTTAATTATTATTATTATTATTATTATTATTATTCTTACGACTTTTCAAAGGGCAATTTCACCCCTTTCCCAGTGGTGAAAACACGTGTAACTTTCCACATACGTCCAGCTTCATCCGAAATTTGATATTTTTGTGCGGTCGCACAGGTTTGACCCCAAATGCCGAAATAGCGCCCCCTAAACACGTTTCAAAATTCCCTTAGGGAAATTCGGTTACTTTATCGTAGGCAGACGAAATTTGGTATTTATATGCATTGTAACAAGGCATACAAAAAACTTCATTGTAGCCACGCCCTAAACCCAACAGGAAGTCGGCCATTTTGATTTGAATTTTTCATTTTAAAACAAACTCCTCCTAGAAATTTCGCCGGATTGACTTCAAATTTGGAATATATCATCGTCAGATCAAGTTGATCAAAAGTTGTGCTTTGCAGATCTGTAAGTCAAAGGGCGTGGCTGCTAGGGCGTGACAAATTTTAATGACTTGAGGAAAAAATTTCACAACAATCTCACACCCAAATACTTAATTGGAGTAGCTTCAAACTTGCGGAACATGATGAAGGCTCTGCCCTGAACGGCCTGATATACTAACTTTCCACTTTGCTAGTAGCGCCCCCCTGTGATAACAGGAAGTGACCACTCGTTACTTCCACTGGTACTGATGACACAATGTTAAACCAATCAACTAATTTCTTCTTGTAAAACATGCAAAACAAGTTGCTGAAGCTACATTATGAACGTTGTGTAGCTACGAGTAATGGCGTCCGTTTGGCGAAGCGGCAACTTTGGATCCCTCACCATGAAAATACGTTTGGGATTGCCAATGCTCTCACGCCCACATACTTGACTGTCGTAGCTTCAAACTTGCTGGACATGATCATTGCTCCGCCCTGAACATCCAAATACATTGAATTGCCTCTTTACTCCTAGCGCCCCCCTGTGGTAACAGGAAGTGACTAGTTATTGCTTTCACTTGTACTGATGACACATAGTTGAACACACCAACCTCATTCCACTTTTATTACATGCAGAAGAAATAGATGAAGCTACACTATGAATACTGTGAAGCTACGCATAATGGCATCCGTGTAGTGATGCAGCGACTTTCCATCCCTCGCCATGAAAATACGTTTGGACATTTGATGTCTTTAATAAACTTGTATCATCATAAAAATTGCTTGACAGGTCAAGGGTGTCAAGCTCTCACATCTGATTAGGCCTTTGCCCATGAGAGCAGCAAAATGCCTCGAAAGCGCCCCCTTAAAATTTTCAAAAACCCCTCCCCATAGGGGTTTTTTTGGGTTAGGAAGATGAAAATTGGAACACGTGTATTTGGCCAAGACGCACAAAAAAAGTCTCTGGCATAATTTGTCTACTCCAAACAGGAAGTCGGCCATTTTGATTTTAACGTGTCATTTTTGCCTGATTTCCACATATTGTATTTTAACGCACTCCTCCTAGAGATTTCATCCATTCAAAACCAGATTTATTGAAAAACATTGAGTGACCATGCTGATCAAAAGTTGTGCTCTGCAGGTCTGTAGGTCAGTGGGCGTGGCAACTAACAGGAAGTGACCAGTTTTTACTTTCACTTGTACTAATGACACATGGTTGAACTCATCAACTTTATTCCCCTGTACAACATGTAGAAGAAGTTGCATAAACTACCTTACGAATGCTGTGATGCTTCGAGTAATGGCGTCCGTGTGGCAATTCGGTGACAATGGATCCCTCGCCATGTAAATACGTTTGGGTATTTGATGTTCTTAATGAATTCATATCATCATGGAAATTGATATGTCGGTCAAGGGTGGTGAGCTCTAACATCTGATTGGGGCAATGCCCATGAAGGCAGCAAAATGCCTCGATAGCGCCCCCTTGGAATTCTGAAAAACCCCTCCCCATAGGAGTTTTTTTGGAGTAGGAAGATGAAAATTGGTACACATGTGTATGTTGCCAATTTGAACAAAAAAGTCCCTGGCACCATTGGTCAATTCCAAACAGGAAGTCAGTCATTTTTATTTTAATGTGTCATTTTGGCCCGATTTTCACATGTTGCATTTTAACGAACTCCTCCTAGCGATTCCGTCCATTCAACCTAATATTTATTTCAGATCATCAAGAGACCATGATGATCAAAAGTTGTGCTCTGCATGGCTGTTGCTAAATGGGCATGGTCGCCATGGTCTCCCCATTTCAGATGCCTCGCCAAACACATTCCAGCAGCTCTCTCTCCCTCATACTTCATCCAAATGGATTCAAATGAAAGTCCCATTGAGATTTATGATCTCTTTTTCAAGGGAGACCTGGCCAAGATAGCGGCATTACATGTTACATATACAGGACAAACACAAAAGAATATACGGTGTAAACACAAAAAACGTAGAATAGCTTCAAATGATACCAACTGTCATAAAAAGATATTCAATAAACTGTGGACTCACATTAACATGGTCAGCTGCATTGACAAGTTCCAACCATTGTTCTAATAAAAGATTTGAAAACCGACAAGGAGACCAAATCCTTTAGTGTCAAATCTTTTTGCAGGCTATTCCAGGTGAGGGGAGCCGAGCACTAAAAAGCTTTCTGACCCAAATTAGTCAGTGCGCTTGGAACTGACAATAAAATCACATCTTGAGATCTCAAATTATAACTGCAAGCTGATCTTAGTTCAATCAAAGATCAAATATAAGAAGGGAGTTCACCTAAAATTGCTTTATAAATAAATGAATACCAGTGACTGAGCCTACGCATGGTGAAAGATGGCCACCCAGCCCTGGCATACAGAGTACAATGGTGAGTAAGGGCTTTACAATTGGTCATAAATCTCAAGGCACTGTGATAAACACTGTCCAATTTTTGCAAGCAATGGGCAGACGCAGGTATGTATAAAAGATCACCATCATCAATAACTGATAAAAAAGTAGCAGAGATCAGATTCTTTCTCGTCTCAATATTGCATTTTAAAGAACTCCTCCTAGAGATTCCGTCCAATCAACCTAATATTTATTTCTGATCATCAAGAGACCATGCTGACCAAAAGTAGTGCTCTGCATGTCTGTCGCTAAATGGGCCTGGCCGCCATGGTGTCCCCATTTCAAATGCCTCGCCAAACACATTCGAGCTGCTCACTCTCCCTTCATACTTCATCCAAATGGATTCAAAATTCCTGTACATAGTGAAAGCCCCACCCTGAATGCTTCCATGTGCTGCTAAACATTATAACTCATCATGCCCCCTTATGGAAACAGAAAATGCCACATTTCACATTGAAATTGGCCGATTTGCTCGAAACTTCACATTTGTGCTTCGGGTCTGCCCCTGAATGCACCTGCCCAAATTTGGTTACACTCTGAGCGCCTTCTGGTGGATGAAGTATCAACTTATCATAACTCCTTCGGCTTTGTCCGATTCACTCGACACTTTCTCTCAGGTTGGGGCCGGCACTTGACCTGTCCAATGGTTGTCAGTGCACAGCTGCACCCGTCAGGATCTCACCACAACCCCAACGTGCGCATGGGGGCGAGGGCCTGTTCAACGCTGCTTGCAGCTTTAATTATTATTATTATTATTATTATTATTATTCCTCCGACATTTCAAGGGCCAATTTCGCCCCTTTCCCAATAGTAAAAACGCGTCTAACTTTCCAGATACGTCCGGCCCCATCAGAAATTTGATATTCTTGTGCGATCGCGCAGGTGCGACCCCAAATGCCGAAATAGCGCCCCCTAAACACGTTTCAAAATTCCCATAGGGAAATTCGGTTACTTTGTCGTAGGCAGACGAAATTCAGTAGTTATGTGCTTTGTAACTAGGCATACAAAAAACTTCATTGGAGCCACGCCTTAAACCCAACAGGAAGTCGGCCATTTTGATTTGAATTTCTGAATTTTAAAACAAACTCCTCCCAGGGATTTCGCCCAATCGACTTCAAATTTGGTAGACATTATTGTGAAACCTAGCTGATCAAAAGTTATGCTCTGCAGATCTGTTAGACAAAGGGCGTGGCTGTTAGAGCGTGACAAACTTTTGTGACTTGAGGAAAAAATTTCACAACGCTCTCACAGCCAAATTCTTGATTTTACAAGCTTCAAACTTGATGAACATGATGAGGCCGCCGCCCTGAACATTGTGATTTATTAACTTCCCACTTTGCTAATAGCGCCCCCCGGTGCTAACAGCAAGTGACCACTCGTTACTTCTACTTGTACTGATGACACATTGTTGAACCCATCAACTTTATTCTAAAACATGTAGAACAAGTTGATGAAGCTACATTGTAAACGCTGTATAGCTACGAGTAATTGCGTCCGTGTGGCGAAGCGGCGACTTTGGATGCCTCGCCATGAAAATATGTTTGGGATTCCCAATGCTCTCACGCCAACATACTTTACTGTAGTAGCTTCAAACTTGCTGGACATGATCATTGCTCCGCCCTGAACGTCTGAATGCATTAAATTTCCACTTTGCTACTAGCGCCTCCTGTGGTAACAGGAAGTTACCAGTTATTACTTTCACTTGTACTGAGGACACATACTTAATCAAATCAACCTCATTCCACCTCTATTACATTCAGAACAAATTGGTGAAGCTACCTAATGAATAATATAAAGCTATGCATAATGGCATCCATGTAATGACGCGGCGACTATCCATACCTCGCCATGAAAATACGTTTGGGTTTTTGATGTCTTTAATAAACTTGTATAATCATAAAAATTGATAGACAGGTCAAGGGTGGCAAGTTCTCACATGTGATTGGGACTTTGCCGATGAGGGCAGCAAAATTCCTCGATTGCGCCCCCTTGAAATTTTCAAAAACCCCTCCCCATAGGGGTTTTTTTGCAGAAGAAGGATGAAAATTGGTACACGTGTAATCGGCCAAGACGCAAAAAAAAGTCTCTGGCATCTTTTGTCTACTCTAAACAGGAAGTCGGCCATTTTGATTTTAACGTGTCATTTTTGCCTGATTTCCACACATTGTATTTTAACGCACTCCTTCTAGAGATTTCATCCAATCAAAACCACCTTTATTAGTAAACATCAAAAGACCATGTTGATCAAAAGTTGTGCTCTGCAAGTCTGTAGGTCAGTGGGCGTGGCCACTAACAGGAAGTGACCAGTTTTTACTTCCACTTGTACTGATGACACATAGTTGAAACGATCAACTTTATTCCCCCTGTACAACATGAAGAAGCAGTTGAATAAACTACCTTAAGAATGCTGTAATGCTTTGAGTAATGGTGTCCGTGTGGCGATGCGGTGACAATGGATCCCTCACCATGAAAATACGTTTGTGTTTTTGATGTTCTTAATGAATTCTTATCATCATGCAAATTGATCTGCCTGTCAAGGATGGTGAGCTCTCACATCTGATTGGGGCATTGCCCATGAGGGCAACAACATGCCTCGATAGCGCCCCCTCGAAATTTTGAAAAACCCCTCCCCATAAGGGTTTTTTTGGAATAAGAAAATGAAAATAGGTACACGTGTATTTTGCCAATTCGAACAAGAAAGTCTCTGGGACCTACGGTCAATTCCAAATTCACGCCCACATACTTGACTGTAGTAGCTTCAAACTTGCTGGACATGATTATTGCTCCTCCCTGAAAGTCTAAATGCATTAACTTTCCACTTTGCTTCTAGCGCCCCCCTGTGGTAACAGGAAGTGACCAGTTATTACTTTCACTTGTACTGAGGACACATTCTTAATCAAATCAACCTCATTCCACTTCTATTACATGCAGAACAAATTGGTGAAGCTACCTAATAAATAATATAAAGCTACGTATAATGGCGTTCGTGTAATGATGCGGCGACTATCCATACCTCGCCATGAAAATACGTTTGGGTTTTTGATGTCTTTAATAAACTTGTATCATCATAAAAATTGATATACCGGTCAAGGGTGGCAAGCTCTCACATGTGATTGGGGCTTTTCCGATGAGGGCAGCAGATGCCTCGATAGCGCCCCCTTTAAATTGTCAAAAACCCCTCCCCATAGGGGTTTTTTTGCAGAAGAAAGATGAAAATTGGTACACATGTGCATTTGGCCAAGATGCAAAAAAAAGTCTCTGGCATCATTTGTCTACTCTAAACAGGAAGTCGGCCATTTTGATTTTAACGTGTCATTTTTGCCTGATTTCCACATATTGTATTTTAATGAACTCCTCCTAGCGATTCTGTCCATTCAACCTAATATTTATTTCAGATCATCAAGAGACCATGCTGATCAAACGTAGTGCTCTGCATGTCTGTCGCTTAATGGGCCTGGCCGCTTTGGTGTCCCCATTTCAGATGCCTCGCCAAACACATTCGAGCTGCTCCCTCTCCCTCATACTTCATCCAAATGGATTCAAAATTCCTGTACATTGTAAAAGCTCCACCCTGAATGCTTTGATGTGCTGCTAAACAATGTACCTCATCATGCCCCCTTATGGAAACAGAAAATGCCATATTTTACGTTGAAATTGGTCGATTTGCTCAAAACTTCACATTTGTGCTTAGGGTCTGCCCCTGAATGCACCTGCCCAAATTTGGTTACACTCTGAGCGACTTCCGATAGATGAAGTATCAACTTATCATAACTCCTTCAGCTTTGTCCGATTCGCTCGACACTTTCTTTCAGGTTGGTGCTGGCACTTGACATGTCCAGTGGTCGTGAGTGCACAGCTGCACCCATCATGATCTCACCACAACCCCAACGTGTGCATGGGGGCGAGGGCCCGTTCAACGCTGCTTGCAGCTTGAATTAGGGCCCGAGCACCGACCGGTGCCAGGAACCTATTGTTTTTGATGGGATTTTTAATATTCTTCTTCTTCTTCTTTTTATTGTGCTGCGAGAACGCGTTTTTGAGGGCTTTGCCATGCACAAAAACTCACAAAAATTTGCCCACACGTCAGTTGTCGTGAAAATTGCAAAGTATTATTATTTTTGTGCTTGGACATGCCCCGGTGGCTCTATAGCGCCACCAAACACGAGGCCATTTTGGAACGCACTTGCTCGGATTCTCACGAAATTTTATAGAGTCATAGTAGTCATCATAAATTTTTTTGTAAATTTTTTTGAAAATTTTTTGCCTCACAGGAAGTGAGCTATGAGCCATTTCCTGCGTTTTTTCAGATTTTACAAACACATTTTTGAGGGTTTTGTCATACTCGAAAACTCACCAAACTTGGCTCATAGACTAGAAATATTACGTTCTTTGATTCGATATCTCATTTGGCACTAAGTGTGACATGGTAGCTCTATAGCGCCCCCTAATACATAATTGCATTTTTGAGGGCCTCAGCATGCTTGAAAACTCACAAAACTTTGCAAACATATTAAGCTGGTCTTACTTCTTACTAGGATATAGGGTGTACAGATGGATGTGGCAAAATTGCATTACAGCGCCACCGAGAAAATTTCAATGAAGCAGCCCTCGCAGCGTGTTTGACCAACATGTACAAAATTCGGTGGACATGTGTACTATGCCAAGACCTAAAAAAAAGTCTCTGGGTGCCATTACCTAGACTCCACAGGAAGTCCGCCATTTTTAATTGAATTTGAAAATTTTTTACATTTTTTGCCATTCACAGGCTTCGTACTTTAACGAACTCCTCCTAGAGATTTTATCCGATCAACTTAAAATTTTGAATTTAACATCTTAAGACCTTCTAGATGTTAAATTGCGAAGCTTTTTTGGATTCATTGAACTTTGTATCCGTGGCGTCGCGGCGAATTTCGATGTTCCGCCATGAAAGAGGAAGTTGGCTTTACGCGCACATGCTTTGTGAAATTTGCGCGAAACTTTACAGGCTTTATAGGAGTCCACTTCCAAGAAGACCTATATGTTGATATTAGATTGGGTGTGGTCAGGTGGCTCCACAGCGCCCTCTTGAAACGGCCATGTTGAGATAAAAGTGCTTGAATGTTCATGAAATTTAGTGTGATCATTGCTTTGTTCATGTCAGGTTATATTAATTTTTTTGAAATTTTTTGGCTAAACAGGAAGTGAGCTTTGCGCCATTTCCTGCGTTTTTCCAAATTTTATAAACACGTTTGGATGCTTAAGAATACTCGAAATCTTGCAAAAAGTTGCACAAATTATATTTGTCTTATTATCTTCAATTTTATATATCAATTTACACTAAATTTGGGACAATGGCTCTATAGCGCCCCCAATCAGATTTTTAAAAGAATTGCCATTTTGAGGGTCTCAGCATGTTCTAAAACTCACAAAATTTTGTAAATGTATAAAGACCATCATTCGTATTACTCTGACAAAAAACTTATATATAGACATGGCAAAAATGTCACTATAGCGCCCCCTTGAAAATTTTAAATAAGCAGCCCTCGCAGCCTGGTAAACCTACCTGAATGAAATTCGGTAGTCATGTGGAATATGCCGAGACCTACAAAAAAGACTCTTGGTGCCATGACCTCAACTCAACAGGAAGTCTGCCATTTTTAATTGAAATTGCAACTTTTTTGGATTTTTCGCCATTCACAGGTGTCGTACTTTAACAACTCCTCCTAGAGATTTCATCCGAACAACTTGAAATTTGGCTAATAGTATCTAAAGACATTGCCGATGTTAAATTGCGAAGCTTTTTTGGATTCATTGAATTTTGTTTCCATGGCGTTGCAGCAAATTTCGATGTCCCGCCATGAAACAGGAAGTTGGTTTTCCTCCCACAGACTTCATGGGTTTTCCCTGAAACTGTCCAAGCTTTATAAAATGGTCCTCCCAAGTATCAATATATGCTAATATTAGATCAAGTGTGGCCAGAAGGCTCCACAGCGCCCTCTAGATACGGCCATGTTAAGATAAATGTGCTTGAATGTTCATGAAATTTGGTGTGATCATTGCATTAGTCATTCCGGGTTATGGTTTATTACTTTGGCCAAACAGGTGTGAGCTATTAGCTATTTCCTGCGTTTTTCCAAATTTCACGAACATACGTTTGAAGGCCTTAGAATACTCCAAAGCTTGCAGAACCTTGCACAATTTATAATTGTCTTATTCTCTTCAATGTAATCCATCAATTGGCACTAAATGTTGCATAATGGCTCGATAGCGCCCCCAATCAGATTTTTAAAAGAAATCTCTTTTGGGGGTCTAAACGTGCTGAAAAATTACAAAAATCAACACGCTCAAGGAGCCTGGTATTACAATTACTATGCTGGAGATTTAGCGCACGGGCATGTCAAAATGATATCAAAGCACCCCTCCAGAAAATTTTTGCACTCTCCGCAGGAAACCACATTGTTCACAGTCTAGCAGCGTCCAATGGCTGTGAATGCACACCTGCACCCATCAAGATTTTGCTGCCTCCCCAACGTGCAAGAGGGGTGCGAGGGCCCTTTCAACGCTGCTTGCAGCTTTAATTAGGGCCCGAGCCGACTGCAAGTCGTCTGCGGAGGGCCCTATTGAAATCGCGCTGTTTATTATTGTAACCCACATGGTTACTAAACCAATATTTGTGATTTAAAATGTAGTGCCTCAGTTTCACTCTTGGTGGCGCATCACCCCTATGCGTAACGTCAGACGCATTGAACGTGATCACAGTCTGCACCGAGCGTCATCTTAGTCAGAGCTGAGCCACTGATTAGAGCACTCGCACATGGAACGAGCTGACGAACCAGGGTATGTAATGTGACGAAAACCATGCAAAATAATCATTGATACTCGAGCAGTATCTTTATAAGTGTTCTGTTTACCAGGGAAAAGTCGTGTGAATGTGCGTGAGCGACAGCGGGGCCAAGTTCACCGTGTAAGCCTCTGAGAACTCCGGTAAGGGAAATGCTGTGTTACTGGGCTAGGCCTCGGGTTAGCTGTTGGTATTAGCATGATATGAGAAAATCCCTGTTACTGAAGCATGTTCATAAAACCAGTCGGAGTCCATGATATGTTTCCTCATTGTTTTAAACCTACTCTTGTCCCTGTGGTATCGTCGTGTACACGGTAAACAAGCTGTAAAAAGATCGCTAACGACCTAGCGCGAAGCTAATGGTAATCGCGGCTAATCGCCGTTAAGCTAACTCTGGGTTTTGCCTGCAAAAGGTGATGTGAATGTAAATTGTGAGGCTATACAAGCTAACGTGCTATTAGCTGGTTAAGCTAATGAGCCTTTACTGTGATTAATGAGGAGAAATGGAGACAGCTATGGTACAGAAATGTGGTTAATTGGTACCAGTTCATGTTAATTATTTTCATGATCATTGAAATGAATGTATTGAGTGTTTTGCACTACAGTTGGTTAAATATGTATGTTGTTAAAAAGAATAAGCTAATATTGTAACTCTATGGTTAAAAAGAGATAAAATCTATGGTTGAAAAGATAAATACTGTTGTTGGAAAGATGAATGTTGATTTATAGAGCTGTTTAGTAAAATAAATAGAGCTTAACTGAAATAAATACGTTTATGTTGAGATAGAAGTTCATGATAAATAATAGTCATGGTAAAAATACTTATGTTGTACTGTAAAAATATGTAGACTCATTTAAAACATTTAAATGCAGTGTATCCTGGATTTGGGTATATATATGGAAGAAATGGAGTGAAAAGTAAAAGTAAAAAGATGTCATTGAATAGAGAGTAATGATTATCTGTTCTACACTCTATGTGTAGACTGGTTTTCCTTTTGGGTTTTGTTGATGAATTGAGACTTCATTCCGATTCCGGACCGAGGAGGTTCGGTGGCGAGCCATAAGGACGAGCGATTCAGACGGAACGGTGCACGGTCTGGCCAGCTGTGGGATCCACTCCGAGGAGCATTTGACATCAACTCACTCCACTTGTGATACAGATAAGAACATAACACAAAAATCTACCCGGGTAGTAACCTTATGGACTGAACATTACACACACACAACGCGAGCAGAAACTGAACCGAACTCTAACCTCCTACAAAGAAGGCAGGACATTTTCTTTTGAACTTTATTTTTTTCCTATTTTATTTTATTATTTTTCTACTATTTTGAAAAGGCTCTATTTTTCTGTATATTTTATTTTCATTTACTGCAAAATAATTGCTGTTGTGGAAATAAATTGTCAACTGTTAACCTCATGGTATCGAAATCGTCTAACTGTTACCAGCTCTCCGAACCTAGTGAGAATGTTAGTGTCATTGTTGTTGCTAATCAGACTACAGGCGCTACATAAAACTTGGCGAGCCAGCCAGGAGTTGGTTTAACTCCTTTGAACGTGAGGTTTAACAGTGTGACATTTATTGTATATCTCTGTAAACGTTGATACTACTTATTGTACATAAATTTACATTGTGGTCCTAACTCAAACATGGATACAGTTACAAGGGAAAATGTTAAAGTACCCAATTCACTGCTAGTTAGAGGTGTAACTGGTTGTGAGGTAGACAATGAAGTATTTGAGTACCTGGGACAGTATGGTAAGATTGAGAGGGTACTTAAAGTTACCAGCAGAGAAGCTAAGTTCCAGAACTCGGCTATAGTGGAATATAGTTCAGGTGGAGCTATTGAGCATCTTAAAGATACCTTACCTGTTGATAGGCCCTCCAGTAGCCCAGACATTGTCCACCATATTGAGCTTTTGTCAGAGCAGTACACAGCAGACAGAGGTTCCACCTTAACTCAGACTTATTTAAGTGAACTGAAGGATGTTGCTCAGCTAAGTGGGGCAGATTTTGCAAAGCTTTTACAAGATGAACTGGCTAGGATCCAAGCATCCACTAAACCCCAGACCACTCAACCTGTCGCATCAGGAAGTAATCAGGGATCTCACTGCGCCAGCCCTGCACACTCCCCTGGTGTAACTACCCCTGAACTTCAAGCGTCCCCAGTTGAGATAGGTGCAGCGGTCTCACCCCCACCTAAGATCCCAATCCAATACTTACCTTCTGAGCATCTCTCTACTCCAGAAATCCAAAAAGTGGTGGTTGAGCATGTCATCAAGAGCAGTGATCTCCCCCACCACTATCAAGGCAACACCCGACTCAGACCCTTTTCAGGGAAAATCCCTTGTCCCAGTGCAGAGTCAGATTATGACACGTGGCGCAGCAACGTAGAGTTTTTTCTTGCGGACCCCACCATGTCTGCTACCCACACAACCAGGAAAATGGTTGAGAGTCTCTTCCCGCCTGCAGCCACCATTGTGAAACACCTCGGGCCCAATGCCTCTCCTCATGAGTATCTTGCCCTTCTTGACTCTGCTTATGGTATCATTGATGACGGTGATGAGCTTTTTGCAAAGTTCTTGCACACAAACCAAGACCCTGGAGAAAAGCCTTCTGGCTATTTGCAGCGCTTGCAGACAATCTTGAGCAAGGTCATCAAAAGAGGCGGGATAGCTGCTAGTGATTCTGACCGCCAGCTGCTTAAACAGTTCTGTAGAGGCTGCTGGAGTAATGGTCTACTTACCAGTCTTCAGCTTGAACAGAAGAAGAATAACCCTCCTCCTTTTTCAGAGTTACTCCTTTCAGTGCGCTCTGAGGAGGACAGACAAGCTGCTAAATCCAGCAGGATGAAGCAGCACTTTGGAGCTAACAGGATGAAAGTACAGTCACACACACTCTCAGTGGAGGACTACGCCACTGATGATGATGAAGCAACAGCTACCCCCTCTGACCCACGAAAGCTTGAAAAACAAATGGCGAAGCTACAAGCCCAAGTAGCTTCCTTGAAAGCATCCCTTACCTCAAACCAAGTGTCTGCTAAGCAAAGTAAGACACAAAAGACTAAGCCTAAAGCCCCTGCCAAAGGAAATTCATCGCCTTCTCCAGAACCAAAACTTACCAACAGGAAGCCCCGCCCGTGGTACTGCTTCAGGTGTGGCGAGGACGGCCACATCGCGCCTTCCTGCGACAGTGAAGCAAACCCTGAATTAGTTGAAAAGAAGCGCAGAGAGCTAAAGCAAAAACAAGAAGCTTGGGAACAGAGTTTAAACTGAATGCAGTTCCTGCTGAGGGACAACCAGGAACTGGAACTGCGAATGATATTCCCTACCCAAAACTTAGGACAAAAACATTCCTTCGCTCACACAAAGTAGACCCCCAAGCTAAGCTCCCTCGAGGTCTTGTAGGACAGAAATGTGTAGCAGTTCTCAGTGTGTCAGGTGTTAACACTAGGTGCCTCCTAGACTCAGGGTCCCAGGTGACCACAGTGACCGCTTCCTTTTCCAGAACTCACCTGTCAGAGCACCCCATCCAGCCCTTCCAAGCCCTGGATGTTGAGGGCGCTAACGGTCAGAATGTTCCCTATTTAGGCTATGTACCCATCACTCTTAAGTTCCCTAGAGAATTCGTTGAAGCTGAACCAGAAATCTCTACGTTAGCCTTAGTGGTACCAGACCGCAGCAGTAACTGTGACTTACCTGTCCTTATTGGCACAAACGCATTAGACATTTTGTATGAAGAACATTGTATTGATAAAGACCCAAGTGACTTGTCTTCTGTTTATGGCTATAGGCAGATCCTTCGTGTACTCAAGCTCAGACACAAAGTTAACTCTACAGGGAGGATAGGGTTAGCGAAGCTTAAAGGTAAAGCCCAGCAGGTCTTACCTGCTAAAGAAAGAACCTGTTTAGAAGGGTCTGTGAGGGTTGACACCCCCAGTGACTATGTTATGGTCGAGCAGCCTCAGTCCTCTGCCTTGCCTGGTGGGGTGTTTGTGGAGTGCTGCCTTGTCACCTTGCCCCGCCACCATCCTCACAAGCTGTTTGTATGGATGAGAAATGAGAACGAGCACGATGTCACACTCCCTTCAAACTGTGTCATTGCTGAGCTTCACACACCCAAAGAGATCCATGACAACTTACCTGACTCAACCAAACCCGCTGACCCTGTGAAATGCTGTGCTGGCATTCCTAAACCAGCCAAAGAACCAGACCAGTCAAGCTTCACCATTGACTTTGGTGATTCGCCCCTTTCAAAAGAGTGGAAGGACAGAGTAACATATAGTTTGCACGAGTATCGTGATGTTTTTGCCTGTAATGAGAACGACTTTGGGCACGCAACCAAAGTAAAACACCACATAAATCTGAATGACGACACACCATTCAAACAAAGACCACGACCACTTCACCCAAACGACTACGAAGCGGTGAGAAAACATTTGCGTACACTACTAGATGCAGGAGTGATTCGTGAGTCCGAGTCCCCTTACGCTTCCCCAATAGTAGTAGTTCGTAAAAAAAATGGAGAGGTCCGTCTTTGCATTGATTATCGCAAACTAAATTCATTGACAATCAGAGATGCATACGCATTGCCCAATCTTGAGGAAGCCTTTTCAGTTCTCGCCGGATCTAAATGGTTTACAGTAATGGATCTAAAATCCGGCTATTACCAAATAGAGATGGAGGAACGTGATAAGCCAAAGACCACTTTTGTTTGCCCGTTGGGGTTTTACGAATTCAATCGCATGCCCCAAGGCATCACAAATGCCCCCAGTACGTTCCAACGATTAATGGAGAGGGTCATGGGTTCCATCAATCTGAAGGAAGTACTGGTATTTTTAGATGACATCATCGTGTTTTCCAGCTCATTAGAGGAGCATGAAGTCCGGCTCAAGCACGTCCTCCAGCAGCTGAGAGAGAATGGCCTGAAACTCTCGCCGGCAAAATGCCATTTTTTCCAGAGCTCAGTGCGGTATCTAGGCCACATCGTTTCGAGCAGAGGGGTAGAGACTGACCCAGAGAAGGTCGGTGCTCTCCGCACCTGGCCTAGACCCCAAAACCTCGGCGAGCTCAAATCCTTTCTGGGCTTCGCAGGGTATTACCGCCGCTTTGTGCGTGACTATTCAAAAATAGTCAAACCCTTGAACGATCTGACCGGTGGCTACCCACCTTATCGTAAGGGCCCCAGAACATCTAGCCCCGGAGGGTACTTCAATCCCAAGGAACCCTTCAACGAACGGTGGACGCCTGATTGTCAAAAGGCATTTGACGTCATCATTGAAAAACTCACATCTGCACCTGTCCTTGGTTTTGCAGACCCAAAACTAGCATACATGCTCCACACCGACGCTAGCACTTCCGATCTAGGGGCCGCCCTGTACCAAGAACAGGAAGGCGAAATGCAAGTTATCGCTTATGCGAGCAGAGGTCTTTCATCCAGTGAAAAGCGATATCCCGCCCATAAGCTTGAATTCCTCGCTCTCAAGTGGTCGATCGTAGAGAAATTCCATGACTACCTCTATGGGAATGTTTTCACTGTCATAACGGACAATAATCCGTTGACTTATGTTTTGAAGTCCGCCAAGCTAGACGCTGCCAGTTATCGCTGGCTAGCAGCTCTTTCGACCTTCGACTTTAACATAAAGTACCGTGCTGGGAAGAGCAACCAGGACGCCGACGGCCTCTCAAGACGGCCGCATGACAGTTTAGCTGACGATCATGCATCTCTTGAAGAGAAAGAGCGAATCAAAAGATTCACTTCACATCATCTTTCCTCGTCTTCTGACCAACAAGACTTGCCTGTAGACGCAGTTGCTGTCGTGTGTCAACACCGTCTTCTTAACGAGGCAGACTCTGACTTACCCTCCATCACCTTGGTCGAGTCCCTCGCTATCCATCCGGATGCGGTTCCAGACACCTACGAGAATAATGATGTGTTTGGTTCTTCTACCATACCTACTTACAGTCCAGAGGAACTTCAGCAACATCAAAGGTCCGACCCGATCATTGGACAGGTTATCCAAGTCTTGGGGGATGGGGATGAAGCCAGCCTTGTTCCTGACTCTCCGGAGCTCAAGCTCATGCTCAAAGAAAGGAAAAGGTTGGAGGTGAGAAATGGTCTGTTGTACAGAACACGTCAATCTGGAGATGATGTCAGTTACCAGTTTGTTGCTCCCAAGTCTCTCCGTGCTTCCATTCTCAAGTCTTTACATGAGGATATGGGACATATGGGTTTGGATAGGACCCTGGACTTGGTTAGAACAAGGTTCTATTGGCCAAAAATGGCTGCGGACGTGGAGAAAAAGATAAAGTCATGCGGACGTTGTGTCAGAAGGAAGACTCAACCAGAAAGATCAGCGTCTCTTGTGAACATCCATACAACTCGCCCCATGGAATTGGTGTGCATTGACTACTTGTCTCTTGAGCCCGACAGTCACAATACAAAAGACATATTGGTAATCTCAGACCATTTTACCAAATATGCGGTCGCCATTCCGACCAAGGACCAGAAGGCAACAACGGTTGCCAAAACTCTTTGGGAGCAGTTCTTCGTGCACTACGGCTTTCCCGAGCGGCTGCTGAGTGATCAGGGCAGGGATTTCGAGTCCCAACTCATCAAAGAACTCTGCACCCTAGCAGGCATCACTAAGGTGCGCACTACGCCCTATCACCCTAGGGGAAACCCTGTAGAGAGGTTTAACCGAACCCTCTTAGGCATGCTGGGAACCCTAAAAGACAAAGAAAAAAGTCATTGGCGAGATTTTGTAAAACCACTTACCCATGCCTATAACTGCACCAAGAGCGACGTCACAGGGTTCAGTCCATACGAATTGATGTTTGGACGTCAACCTCGTTTACCTGTTGATATCGCGTTCTGCTTACCTGTGAAAGATGGCTCTCCCAAATCCCATTCTCAGTACGTAAAACAACTAAAAGCCCGCTTGGAGGAGAGTTATCAGATTGCCACCAGAAACTCACAGAAAGTTGCTGACAGGAACAAGCGCCACTTTGACAAAGCAGTTCGAGAGTCAACACTCGCGGAAGGAGACCAAGTCTTAGTCAAAAATCTGAGGTTCCGAAGTAAACACAAGCTTGCAGACAAATGGGAGTCCACTATGTACAAGGTCCTGGGAAAAGTGGGAGATCTACCTGTTTACAAAGTGCAGTCCATCAACGGGGACGGTCCCATCCGAACTCTACACAGGGACCTACTACTTGCTTGCGGTGACCTCTCAGAAGAGGAGGAACCTGAACCGGTTAAGCCTAAGGTTTGCAAGCCAAGAACAAGACAAAGTCACCCACAACTCTTGGAGGAACTCTCAGGGTCTGATGACGGCTTCTTCATCTATTCCGATCTGTCCTCTGTTGCTCCTGAAAAGAGATTCACTCGAGTATGTGAAATCCCAAGACAGAAACCCAATGCAGCCCCAGAGTGTGGTGGGTTGCCGGCCTTGCCTTTGGTACCCTTGACCTCCCAGCCTCAGGGTGGTCCTGATAACAGCAATCTCCCTGCTCTATCTGTTGAAACACCTCCTGAGTTAGTAGATGGAGGGGGGCCTGAGGTCATGGTTGAGCATTCCCCTGCTGGAGAGGACAGTACACAACAGGACATGACACGTGAAGAGGAAATGGATGTGACAAATGAACCGGATATGACAAACAAACTGGATGTGACAAATGAACCGGATATGACAAACAAACTGGATGTGACACCTGAATCGGATATGACAAATGAACCGGACATGACAAATGGAAAGGAACAAGACAAAACAAATGGAACTGAGGAGGAGAACCCTGCAGGTGAAGGGACTGTAGAGGTTCTACAAGGTGCTGAGCCAAACCCCACTCAGGCACCCAAGTCTGACAAAGAAACAGAAAGTGGAAGTGAAACAGAAAGAAACCCCCCTGACTCAACACGAAGGTCAGAAAGATCACGACAAGCCCCTGACCGTTTTCATTACATTCAGTTGGGGAAACCCTTAGTGTCTTTAGCACAGAACATCTTACGGAGCTTTAATCAAGCATTAGACACTATCAGTAACTACGACAACCCCCATGTGAATGAGAGACCAACTCATGAAGGGACTCATGCAGATTCAAGAGGGGAGGGTGTAACCCACATGGTTACTAAACCAATATTTGTGATTTAAAATGTAGTGCCTCAGTTTCACTCTTGGTGGCGCACCACCCCTATGCGTAACGTCAGACGCATTGAACGTGATCACAGTCTGCACCGAGCGTCATCTTAGTCAGAGCTGAGCCACTGATTAGAGCACTCGCACATGGAACGAGCTGACGAACCAGGGTATGTAATGTGACGAAAACCATGCAAAATAATCATTGATACTCGAGCAGTATCTTTATAAGTGTTCTGTTTACCAGGGAAAAGTCGTGTGAATGTGCGTGAGCGACAGCGGAGCCGAGTTTCACCGTGTAAGCCCCTGAGAACTCCGGTAAGGGAAATGCTGTGTTACTGGGCTAGGCCTCAGGTTAGCTGTTGGCATTAGCATGATATGAGAAAATTCCTGTTACTGAAGCATGTTCATAAAACCAGTCGGAGTCCATGATATGTTTCCTTATTGTTTTAAACCTACTCTTGTCCCTGTGGTATCGTCTTGTACACGGTAAACAAGCTGTAAAAAGATTGCTAACGACCTAGCGCGAAGCTAATGGTAATCGCGGCTAATCGCCGTTAAGCTAACTCTGGGTTTTGCCTGCAAAAGGTGATGTGAATGCAAATTGTGAGGCTATACAAGCTAACGTGCTATTAGCTGGTTAAGCTAATGAGCCTTTACTGTGATCAATGAGGAGAAATGGAGACAGCTATGGTACAGAAATATGGTTAATTGGTACCAGTTCATGTTAATTATTTTCATGGTCATTGAAATGAATGTATTGAGTGTTTTGCACTAAAGTTGGTTAAATATGTATGTTGTTAAAAAGAATAAGCTAATATTGTAACTCTATGGTTAAAAAGAGATAAAATCTATGGTTGAAAGGATAAATACTGTTGTTGGAAAGATAAATATTGATTTATAGAGCTGTTTAGTAAAATAAATAGAGCTTAACTGAAATAAATACGTTTATGTTGAGATAGAAGTTCATGATAAATAATAGTCATGGTAAAAATACTTATGTTGTACTGTAAAAATATGTAGACTCATTTAAAACATTTAAATGCAGTGTATCCTGTATTTGGGTATATATATGGAAGAAATGGAGTGAAAAGTGAAAGTAAAAAGATGTCATTGAATAGAGAGTAATGATTATCTGTTCTACACTCTATGTGTAGACTGGTTTTCCTTTTGGGTTTTGTTGATGAATTGAGACTTCATTCCGATTCCGGACCGAGGAGGTTCGGTGGCGAGCCATAAGGACGAGCGATTCAGACGGAACGGTGCACGGTCTGGCCAGCTGTGGGATCCACTCCGAGGAGCATTTGACATCAACTCACGCCACTTGTGAGACAGATAAGAACATAACACAAAAATCTACCTGGGTAGTAACCTTATGGACTGAACATTACACACACAACGCGAGCAGAAACTGAACCGAACTCTAACCTCCTACAAAGAAGGCAGGACATTTTCTTTTGAACTTTATTTTTTTCCTATTTTATTTTATTATTTTTCTACTATTTTGAAAAAGCTCTATTTTTCTGTATATTTTATTTTCATTTACTGCAAAATAATTGCTGTTGTGGAAATAAATTGTCAACTGTTAACCTCATGGTATCGAAATCGTCTAACTGTTACCAGCTCTCCGAACCTAGCGAGAATGTTCGTGTCATTGTTGTTGCTAATCAGACTACAGGCGCTACATTATTATTATTATTATTATTATTATTAGGGCCCGAGCCGACTGCAAGTCGTCTGCGGAGGGCCCTATTGAAATCGCGCTGTTTATTATTATTTTTTTTTTTAATTTTTTTTTTTTTTAAATTATTCTTCCGATTTTACAAAGGCAAATTTCGCCCCTTTCCCAGTTGTTAAAACGCGTCTAACTTTCCCGATTCGTCCGGCCGGATCCGAAATTCGATATTTTTGGGCGGTCGCACAGGTTCGACCCCAAATGTCGAAATAGCGCCCCCTAAACACGTTTAAAAATTCCCATAGGGAAATTCGGCTACTTTGTCGTAGGCAGACGAATTTCTGTTGTTATGTGCCTTGTAACAAGGCATACAAAAAACTTCATTAGAGCCACGCCCTAAACCCATCAGAAAGTCGGCCATTTTGATTTGAATTTTTGAATTTTAAAACGAACTCCTCCTAGGGATTTCGTCGGAACTGCTTCAAATTTCGTAAACATCATCAGGAAACCAACCTGATTAAAAGTTGTGCTCTGCAGATCTGTAGGTCAAAGGGCGTGGCTGATAGGGCGTGACCAATTTTAGTGACTTGAGGGAAAAATTTCACAACAATCTCAAACCCAAATACTTGATTGGAGTAGCTTCAAACTTGCTGAACATGATGAGGGCACCGCCCTGAACGGCCTGATATACTAACTTTTCACTTTGCTAATAGCGCCCCCCTGTGGTAACAGGAAGTGACCACTCATTACTCCCACTGGGACTGATGGCACAATGTTGCACCAATCAACTTCTTTCTTCTTGTAAAACATTCACAACAAGTTGCTGAAGCTACATTATGAACATTGTGTAGCTACGAGTAATGGCGTCCGTTTGGTGAAGCGGCGACTTTGGATCCCTCGCCATGAAAATACGTTTGGGATTCCCAATGCTCTCACGCCCACATACTTGACTGTAGTAGCTTCAAATTTGCTGGACATGATCATTGCTCTGCCCTGAACATCCAAATACATTAAATTCCCACTTTACTTCTAGCGCCCCCCTGTGGTAACAGGAAGTGACCAGTTATTGCTTTCACTTGTACTGATGACACATAGTTGAACACACCAACCTCATTCCACTTCTATTACATGCAGAATAAATAGATGAAGCTACCTTATGAATACTGTGAAGCTACGCATAATGGCGTTTGCGTAGTGATGCAGCGACTTTCCATCCCTCGCCATGAAAATACGTTTGGGTTTTTGATGCCTTTAATAAACTTGTATCATCATAAAAACTGATTGACAGGTCAAATGTGTCAAGCTCTCACATCTGATTAGGGTTTTGCCCATGAAAGCAGCAAAATGCCTCGATAGCGCCCGCTTGAAATTTTCAAAAAGCCCTTCCCATAGGGTTTTTTTTGGGTTAGGAAGATGAAAATTAGTACACATGTTTATTTGGCCAAGACGGACAAAAAAATCTCTGGCATCATTTGTCTACTCCAAACAGGAAGTCGGCCATTTTGATTTTAACGTGTCATTTTTTCCTGATTTCCACACATGGTATTTTAACGCACTCCTCCTAGAAATTTCATCCATTCATAACCAGATTTATTAATGAACATTGAAAGACCATCCTGATCAAAAGTTGTGCTCTGCAGGTCTGTAGGTCAGTGGGCGTGGCTCCAAACAGGAGGTGACCAGTTTTAACTTTCACTTGTACTGATGACATATAGTTGAACCCATGAACTTTATGTCCCGTGTACAATATGAAGAAGAAGTTGCTTAAACTACCTTATGAAAGCTGTGGTGCTTCGAGTAATGGCGTCCGTGTGGCTATGCGGTGACAATGGATCCCTCGCCATGAAAATACGTTTGGGTGTTTGACGTTTTTAATGAATTCCTATCATCATGGAAATTGATATGCCGGTTAAGGGTGCCAAGCTCTCACATCTGATTGGGACTTTGCCCATGAGGGCAGCAAAATGCCTCAATAGCGCCCCCTTTAAATTTTCAAAAACCCCTCCCCATAGGGGTTTTTTTGGAGTAGAAAGATGAAAATTGGTACAAATATGTATTAGGCCAGAACACAAAAAAAAGTTTCTGGCATCATTCGTGTACTCCAAACAGGAAGTCGGCCATTTTGATTTTAACGTGTCATTTTTGCCTGATTTTCACACATTGTATTTTAACGCACTCCTCCAAGAGATTTCATCCAATCAAAACCACATTTATTAGTAAACATCAAGAGACCGTGTTGATCAAAAGTTGTGCTCTGCAGGTCTGCAGGTCAGTGGACGTGGCCGCTAACAGGAAGTGACCATTTTTTACTTTCACTTGTACTGATGACACATAGTCGAACCCATCAACTTTATTCTCCCTGTACAACATGTAGAAGAAGTTTCTTAAGCTACCTTACGAATGCTGTGATGCTTCGAGTAATGGCGTTCATGTGGCGATGCGATGAGAATGGATCCCTCGCCATGAAAATACGTTTCGCTTTTTGATGTCTTTAATAAACTTGAATCATCATAAAAATTGATAAACAGGTCAAGGGTGGCGGGCTCTCACATTGTATTGGCGGTTTGCCCTTGAGGGCAGCAAAATGCCTCGATAGCGCCCCCTTGAAATTCTCAAAAACCCCTCCCCATAGGAGTTTTTTTGGAGTAGGAAAATGAAAATTGATACACATGTGTATTTGGCCAAGACGCACAAAAAAGTCTCTGGCATCATTAGTGTACTCCAAACAGGAAGTCAGCCATTTTGATTTTAACGTGTCATTTTTGCCTGATGTCCACATATTGTATTTTAACGCACTCCTCCCAGAGATTTCATCCATTCAAAACCAGATTTATTATGAAACATTGAGAGACCATGTTGCACCCATCAGGATCTCACCACAACCCCAACGTGCGCATGGGGGCGAGGGCCCGTTCAACGCTGCTTGCAGCTTTAATTATTATTATTTTTTTTTTATTTTTTTTTAAATTATTCTTCCGATTTTTCAAAGGCCAATTTCGCCCCTTTCCCAATTGTGAAAACGCATATAACTTTCCCCATTCGTCCGGCCGGATCCGAAATTCGATATTTTTGGGCGGTCGCACAAGTTCGACCCCAATTGTCGAAATAGCGCCCCCTAAACACGTTTCAAAATTCCCATAGGGAAATTCGGTTTTTTTGTCGTAGGTAGACGAAATTCAGTTTTTATGTGCTTTGTAACAAGGCATAAAAAAAACTTCATTGGAGCCACGCCCTAAACCCAACAGGAAGTTGGCCATTTTGATTTGAATTTTTGAATTTTAAAACGAACTCCTCCTAGGGATTTCGCCGGATCGGCTTCAAATTTGGTACACATCATTGAGAGACCAAGCTGATTTAAAGTTGTGCTCTGCAGATCTGTAGGTCAATGGCTGCTAGGGCGTGACAAATTATTGTGACTTGAGGAAAAAATTTCACAATGCTCTCACACCCAAATACTTGATTGTAGAAGCTTCAAACTTGCTGAACATGATAAGGGCGTCGCCGGGAACACCCTGATTATTAACTTCCCACTTTACTAATAGCGCCCCCCTGTGGTAACAGGAAGTGACCACTCGTTACTTCCACTTGTACTGATGACACATTGTTGAATCCATCAACTTCATTTTACTTTTGAAACATGCAGAACAAGTTACTGAAGCTACTTTATGAACGAAGTAAAGCTACGAGTAATGGCGTCCGTGTGGCAAAGCGGCGACTTTGGATCCCTCGCCATGAAAATATGTTTGGGATTCCCAATGCTCTCACGCCCACATACTTGATTGTAGTAGCTTCAAACTTGCTCTACATGATGATTGCTCTGCCCTGAACGTCCAGATGCATTAACTTCCCACTTTGCTACTAGCGCCCCCCTATGGTTATAGGAAGTGACCACTTATTGCTTTCACTTGTACTGAGGACACATACTTTATCACATCAACCACATTCCACTTCTATTACATGCTGAACAAATTGGTGAAGCTACGCTATGAATGCTGTGAAGCTACACATAATGGCGTCCGTGTGGTGACGCGGCGACTATCCATCCCTCGCCATGAAAATACGTTTGGGTTTTTGATGTCTTTAATAAACTTGTATTATCATAAAAATTTAAAAACAAGTCAAGGGTAGCAAGCTCTCACATCTGATTGGGGCTTTGCCCATGAGGGCAGCAAAAAGCCTCGATAGCGCCCCCTTGAAATTTTCAAAAACCCCTCCCCATAGGGGTTTTTTTGGAGTAGAACAATGAAAATTGGTACACATGTGTATTTGGTCACGACGCAAAAAAAAGTCTCTGGCATCATTTGTCTACTCCAAACAGGAAGTCGGCCATTTTGAATTTAACGTGTCATTTTTGCTTGATTTCCACATATTGTATTTTAACGCACTCCTCCTAGAGATTTCATCCAATCAAAACCAAATTTATTACAAAACATTGAGAGACTATGCTGATCAAAAGTTGTGCTCTGCAGGTCTGTAAGTCAGTGGGCGTGGCTACTAACAGGAAGTGATCAGTTTTTACTTTCACTTGTACTGATGACATATAATTGAACCCATCAACTTTTTTCACCCTGTACAACATGTAGAAGAAGTTGCTTAAACTACCTTACGAATACTGTGATGCTACGAGTAATGGTGTCTGTGTGGCGATGCGGTGACAATGGATCCCTCGCCATGAAAATATGCTTGTGTTTTTGATGTTCTTAATGAATTAGTATCTTCATGGAAATTAATATGCCGGTCAAGGATGGGAAGCTCTCACATCTGATCGGGGCTTTCACCATGAGGGCAGCAAAATGCCTCGATAGCGCCCCCTTGAAATTTTCAAAAACCCCTCCCCATAGGGGTTTTTTTGGAGTAGAAAGACGAAAATTAGTACACATGTGTATTTGGCCAAGACGCACAAAAAAGTCATTGACATCATTTGTCTACTCCAAACAGGAAGTCGGCCATTTTGATTTTAACGTGCCATTCTTGCCTGATTTCCACATATTGTATTTTAACGCACTCCTCCTAGAGATTTCATCCATTCAAAACCAGATGCATTAATAAACATTGAAAGACCATGCTGATCAAAAGTTGTGCTCTGCAGGTCTGTAGTTCAGTGGGCGTGGCCGCAAACAGGAAGTGACCAGATTTTACTTTCACTTGTACTGATGACACATAGTTGAACCCATCAACTTTATTCCCCCTGTACAACATGAAGAAGATGTTGCTTAAACTACCTTACGAATGCTTTGATGCTTCGAGAAATGGCGTCCATGTGGCAATGCGGTGACAATGGATCCCTCGCCATGAAAATACGTTTGTGTTTTTGATGTTCTTAATGAACTCGTATCATCATGGAAATTGATATGCCGGTCAAGGGTGGGAAGCTCTCACATCTGATTGGGGCGGTGCCCATGAGGGCAGCAAAATGCCTCGATAGCGCCCCCTTGGTATTTTGAAAAACCCCTCCCCTTAGGGGTTTTTTTGGAATTAGAAAATGAAAATTGGTACACATGTGTATGTTGCCAATGTGAACAAAAAAGTCTCTGGGACCATGGATAAATTCCAAACAGGTAGTCAGCCATTTTGATTTTAATGTGTCGTTTTGGCCCGATTTCCACATATTGCATATTAACGAACTCCTCCTAGCGATTCTGTCCAATAAACCTAATATTTATTTCAGATCATCAAGAGACCATGCTGATCAAAACTAGTGCTCTGCATGTCTGTCGCTAAATGGACCTGGCCGCCATGGTGTCCCCATTTCAGATGCCTCGCCAAACACATTCGAGCTGCTCTCTCTCCCTCATACTTCATCCAAATGGATTCAAAATTCCTGTATGTTGTGAAATCCCCACCCTGAACGCCTCGATGTGCTGCTACACAATCTAGCTCGTCATTACCCCTTATGAAAACAGGGAATGCCACATTTTACGTAGAAACTGGCCGATTTGCTCAAAACTTCACTTTTGTGCTTAGGGTCTGCCCCTGAATGCACCTGCCCAAATTTGGTTACACTCTGAGCGCCTTCTGGTGGATGAAGTATCAACCTATCATAACTCCTTCAGCTTGGCCCGATTCACTCGACACTTTCTCTCAGGTTGGGGCCGGCACTTGACCTGTCCAGTGGTCGAGAGTGCACAGCTGCACCCGTGATGATCTCACCACAACCCCAACGTGCGCATGGGGGCGAGGGCCCGTTCAACGCTGCTTGCAGCTTTAATTATTATTATTATTCCTCCGACATTTCAAGGGCCAATTTCGCCCCTTTCCCAATGATGAAAACGCGTCTAACTTTCCACAGACGTCCGGCCTCATTCGAAATTTGATATTTTTATGCGGTCATACAGGTCTGACCCCAAATGCCGAAATAGCGCCCCCTAAACACGTTTCAAAATTCCCATAGGAAAATTCGGTTACTTTGTCGTAGGCAGACGAAATTTAGTAGTTATATGCTTTGTAACAAGGCATACAAAAAACTACATTGGAGCCGCACCCTAAACCCAACAGGAAGTCGGCCATTTTGATTTGAATTTTCGAATTTTAAAACGAACTCCTCCTAGGGATTTCGCTGAATCAACTTCAAATTTGGTAGAGATAATTGTGAGTCCAAGGTGATCAAAAGTTGTGCTCTGCAGATCTGCAGATCAAAGGGCGTGGCTGCTAGGGCGTGACTAATTTTAGTGACTTGAGGAAGAAATTTCACAATGCTCTCACATCCAAACACTTTATTTTAGAAGCTTAAAACTTCCTGAAAATGATGAGGGCGCCGCCTTGAACATCCTTATGTATTAACTTTCCATTTTGTGAATAGCGCCCCCCGGTGGTAACAGGAAGTTACCACTCATTACTTCCACTTGTACTGATGACACATTGTTGAACCCATCAACTTCATTCTACTTCTAAAACATGCAAAACAAGTTGATGAAGCTACATTGTAAACGCTGTACAGCTACGAGTAATGATGTCCGAGTGGCGAAGCGGCGACTTTCGATGCCTCGCCATGAAAATATGTTTGGGATTCCCAATGCTCTCACGCCCACATACTTGACTGTAGTAGCTTCAAACTTGCTGGACATGATTATTGCTCCTCCCTGAAAGTCTAAATGCATTAACTTTCCACTTTGCTTCTAGCGCCTCCCTGTGGTAACAGGAAGTGACCAGTTATTACTTTCACTTGTACTGAGGACACATTCTTAATCAAATCAACCTCATTCCACTTCTATTACATGCAGAACAAATTGGTGAAGCTACCTAAGGTATAATATAAAGCTACGTATAATGGCGTCCGTGTAATGACGCGGCGACTATCCATACCTCGCCATGAAAATACGTTTGGGTTTTTGATGTCTTTAATAAACTTGTATCATCATAAAAATTGATATACCGGTCAAGGGTGGCAAGCTCTCACATGTGATTGGGGCTTTTCCGATGAGGGCAGCAGATGCCTCGATAGCGCCCCCTTGAAATTTTCAAAAACCCCTCCCCATAGGGGTTTTTTTGCAGAAGAAAGATGAAAATTGGTACACATGTGCATTTGGCCAAGATGCAAAAAAAAGTCTCTGGCATCATTTGTCTACTCCAAACAGGAAGTCGGCCATTTTGATTTTAACGTGTCATTTTTGCCTGATTTCCACATATTGTATTTTAATGAACTCCTCCTAGCGATTCTGTCCATTCAACCTAACATTTATTTCAGATCATCAAGAGACCATGCTGATCAAACGTAGTGCTCTGCATGTCTGTCGCTTAATGGGCCTGGCCGCTTTGGTGTCCCCATTTCAGATGCCTCGCCAAACACATTCGAGCTGCTCCCTCTCCCTCATACTTCATCCAAATGGATTCAAAATTCCTGTACATTGTAAAAGCTCCACACTGAATGCTTTGATGTGCTGCTAAACAATGTACCTCATCATGCCCCCTTATGGAAACAGAAAATGCCATATTTTACATTGAAATTGGTCGATTTGCTCAAAACTTCACATTTGTGCTTAGGGTCTGCCCCTGAATGCACCTGCCCAAATTTGGTTACACTCTGAGCGACTTCCGATAGATGAAGTATCAACTTATCATAACTCCTTCAGCTTTGTCCGATTCGCTTGACACTTTCTTTCAGGTTGGTGCTGGCACTTGACATGTCCAGTGGTCGTGAGTGCACAGCTGCACCCATCATGATCTCACCACAACCCCAACGTGTGCATGGGGGCGAGGGCCCGTTCAACGCTGCTTGCAGCTTGAATTAGGGCCCGAGCACCGACCGGTGCCAGGGCCCGGAACGGGTCCTGGCAGCGAAGGTGCGAGGAACCTATTGTTTTTGATGGGATTTTTATTATTCTTCTTCTTCTTCTTTTTATTGTGCTGCGAGAACGCATTTTTGAGGGCTTTGCCATGCACGAAAACTCACAAAAATTTGCCCACACGTCAGTTGTCGTGAAAATTGCAAAATATTATTTATTTTGTGCTTGGATTGCCCTGGTGGCTCTATAGCGCCACCAAACACGCTGCCATTTTGGAACGCACTTGCTCGGATTCTAATGAAATTTTATAGGGTCATAGTAGTCATTATAATTTTTATGTCAATTTTTTTGAAATTTTTTTGCCACACAGGAAGTGAGCTATGAGCCATTTCCTGCGTTTTTTCAGATTTTACGAACACATTTTTGAGGGCCTTATCATACTCGATAACAGACCAAACTTGGCTTATTGAATAAAAATATTAAGTTCTTTGATTCCATATCTCACTTGGCAGTGGGTGAGACATGGTAGCTCTATAGCGCCCCCTAATACATAATTGCATTTTTGAGGGCATCAGCATGCTCGAAAACTCACAAAACTTTGCAAACATATTAAGCTGGTCATACTCTTTACAAGGATATAGGGTTTACAGATCAATGTGGCAAAATTGCATTACAGCGCCACCTAAAAGATTTCAATGAAGCAGCCCTCGCAGCGTGTTTAACCTACATGTACAAAATTTGTCGGACATGTGTACTGTCGGAGCTACTGTATAGTGGGATGGGGAGGGAATGTGGGGGTGACTGAGAAGAATAGGATTGATAAACTGAACAAAAGGGCAGGAAAAATGGTGGGGTTGTCGATTACATTGGATGGTGTATACTATGACCGCCTGGAAAAAATGACCATTAAGATTATGCAGGACTCCGGTCATCCTCTTCATACTTGTCTGGGTAACAGAGTTATGAAGCGTAGTGGCCAGCTCAGACCACCTGTGACACGCACTCAGCGATATGCTCTCTCCTTCATTTCACAAGCGGCTCGGCGGCACAATGAGCACTTTAAGCGGACATTTGTAGAATTATTTTAGCTGGATGTCTGTGTGTCTAAATGTTAACTTATTTTATTGTAGAGTTACTTAATGTTATTTGTACGATATCAGTGCCTGCAACAACAGGTGCAGATGCGTGTGTGTTTGTGTGCGTGTGTGTGTACCCTAGGTAGGCTATGTTTTATTTTATTTTATTATGTGGGCATAACGGTGGGTGTATGCAATGTAATTTCGATTGATATGGATGTAATAAACTTGACTTTGACTTTACTATGCCAAGACCTAAAAAAAAGTCTCTTGGTGCCATCACCTAGACTCAACAGGAAGTCCGCCATTTTTAATTGAATTTGCAAATTTTTTTAATTTTTTGCCATTCACAGGCGTCGTGCTTTAACGAACTCCTCCTAGAGATTTTATCCGATCAATTTAAAATTTTGCATATGACATCTAAAGACCTTGTCGATGTTAAATTACGAAGCTTTTTTGGATTCATCGAACTTTGTATCCGTGGCGTTGCGGCAAATTTCAATATTCCGCCATGAAACAGGAAGTTGGTTTTATGCGCGTATGCTTTCTAAAATTTGCCCGAAACTTTACAGGCTTAATAAGAGTCAACTTCCAAATATACCTGTATGTTGATATTGGATTGGGTGTGGTCAGGTGGCTCCACAGCGCCCTCTTGACACGGCCATGTTGATATAAAAGTGCTTGAATGCTCATGAAATTTGGTCTGATCATTACATTTGTTTTTTTGGGCAATAATTATTTTTTTGACATTTTTTGGCCAAACAGGAAGTGAGCTATGAGCCATTTCCTGCATTATTCCAAATTTTACGAACACACGTTTTACGCTTTTAGCATACTCGAAGACTTGCAAAACTTTGCAAAAATTATAATTGTCTGATTGTCTTCAATTTGTGACAGAAATTGGCAGTAAATGTGGCATAATGGCTCTATAGCGCCCCCAATCAGATTTTTAAAAGAATTGCTCTTTTGAGGGTCTCAGCATGCTCAAAAACTCACAAAATTTTGTACCATTCTAAAAACCATAATTCCTATTACACTGATAAAAAAATACACATAGAGTTGGCAAAAATGGCATTATAGCGCCCCCTGGAAAATTTCAAATAAGCAGCCCTCGCATCGTGGTTGACCTGCATGTATGAAATTCGGTGGACATGTAGAATACCCTGAGACCTCAAAAAAAGTCTCTTGGTGCCATGACCTAGACTCACAAGGAAGTTCGCCATTTTTAATTGAAATTTCAACTTTTTTAGATTTTTCGCCATTCGCTGGTGTCGTACTTTAACAAACTCCTACGAGAGATTTTATCCGATCAACTTAAAATTTGGTGAATAGTATCTCAAGACGTTGCCAATGTTAAATTGCGAAGCTTTTTTGGGCTCATTGAACGATGCATCCGTGGGGTTGCAGCGAATTTTGATGTCCCGCCATGAAACAGGAAGTTGCTTTTAGTCCCACATCCTTTATGGGATTTGCCTGAAACTTTCCAAGCTTGATAAAATTGTCCTCCCAAGTATAAATATATGTAAATATTAGATTGGGAGGTGCCAGGTGGCTCCACAGCGCCCTCTAGATATGGCCATGTTAAGATAAAAGTGCTTGAATGTTCATGAAATTTGGTGTGATCATTGCATTCGTCATTCCCCGCAATTGTTAATTTTTGAAATTTTTTTGCCAAACAGGAAGTGAGCTATGAGCTATTTCCTGCGTATCTCCAAATTTTACGAACACACATTTTAAGGCCTTAGAATGCTCCAAAACTTGCAAAACCTTGCAAAAATTAAAAATGTCTTATTTTCTTCAATTTCATCCATCAATTGGCACTAAATGTGGCATTTTGGCTCTATAGCGCCCCCAATAATATTAATAAAAGAATTGCTGTTTTGGAAGTCTAAACATGCTGGAAAATTTAAAAAAATCAACACACTCATGGATCTCGATATTACAATTACTATGTTGTAGATTTTGCGTACAGGCATGTCAAAATGGTTTCATAGCGCCCTCCAGAAAATTTTTGCACTCCACTCAGGAAACCACATTGTACGCGGTCCAGCAGTGTCCAATGGCTCTGAATGGACACCTGCACCCATCAAGATCTGGCTGCCACCCCAACGTGCACGAGGGGTGCGAGGGCCCTTTCAACGCTGTTTGCAGCTTTAATTATTATTATTATTATTATTAATATTCCTCCGACATTTCAAGGGCCAATTTCGCCCCTTTCCCAATGGTGAAAACGCGTCTAACTTTCCACAGACGTCCGGCTTCATCCGAAATTTGATATTTTTATGCAGTCATACAGGTTTGACCCCAAATGCCAAAATAGCGCCCCCTAAACACGTTTCAAAATTCCCATAGGGAAATTCAATTACTTAGTCAAAGGCAGACGAAATTTGGTAGTTATATGCTTTGTAACAAGGCATCCAAAAAACTTAATTTGAGCTACGCCCTAAACCCAACAGGAAGTCGGCCATTTTGATTAGAATTTTTGAATTTTAAAACAAACTCCTACTAGGAATTTCGCCAAATCAACTTCAAATTTGGTAGAGATCATTGTGAGACCAAGGTGATCAAAAGTTGCGCTCTACAGATCTGCAGGCCAAAGGGCGTGGCTGCTAGGGCGTGACAAATTTTAGTGACTTGAGGAAAAAATTTCACAATGCTCTCACATCCAAGCACTTGATTTTAGAAGCTTCAAACTTGCTGAAAATGATGAGGGTGCCGCCCTGAACATCCTGATTTATTAACTTTCCACTTTGCTAATAGCGCCTCCCGGTGGTAACAGGAAGTGACCACTCGTTACTTCCACTTGTACTGATGACACATTGTTGAACCCATCAACTTCATTTTACTTCTAAAACATGCAGAACAAGTTGATGAAGCTGCATTGTAAACGCTGTATAGCTACGAGTAATGGCGTCCGTGTGGCGAAGCGGCGACTTTGGATGCCTCGCCATGAAAATATGTTTGGGATTCCCAATGCTCTCACGCCCACATACTTGACTTTAGTAGCTTCAAACTTGCTGGACATGATCATTGCTCCACCCTGAACGTGTAAATGCATTAAATTTCCACTTTGCCACTAGCGCCCCCCTGTGGTAACAGGAAGTGACCAGTTATTACTTTCACTTGTACTGAGGACACATACTTAATCAAATCAACCTCATTCCACTTCAATTACATGCAGAAAAAATTGTTGAAGCTACCTAATGAATAATATAAAGCTACGCATAATGGCGTCCGTGTTATGACGTGGCGACTATCCATCCCTCGCCCTGAAAATACATTTGGGTTTTTGATGTCTTTAATAAACTTGTATCATCATAAAATTGATAGACAGGTCAAGGGTGGCTAGCTCTCACATGTGATTGGAGCTTTGCCGATGAGGGCAGCGAAATGACTCGATAGCGCCCCCTTGAAATTTTCAAAAACCCCTCCCCATAGGGGTTTTTTTGGAGTAGAAAGATGAAAATTGGTACACGTGTATTTGGCCAAGATGCAAAAAAAAGTCTCCGGCATCATTTGTCTGCTCCAAACAGGAAGTCAGCCATTTTGATTTTAACGTGTCATTTTTGCCTGATTTTCACATATTGTATTTTAATGCCTCCTCCTAGAGATTTCATCCATTCAATACCAGATTTATTAAAAAACATTGAGTGACTATGCTGATCAAAAGTTGTGCTCTGCAGGTTTGTAGGTCAGTGGGCGTGGCTACTAACAGGAAGTGACCAGTTTTTACTTTCACTTGTACTGATGACACATGGTTGAACCCATCAACTTTATTCTTCCTGTACAACATGTAGAATAAGTTGCATAAACTACCTTACGAATGCTGTGATGCTTCGAGTAATGGCGTCCGTGTGGCAATTCGGTGACAATGGATCCCTCGCCATGAAAATACGTTTGGGTATTTGATGTTCTTAATGAATTCATATCATCATGGAAATTGAAATGTCAGTCAAGGGCGGGAAGCTCTCACATCTAATTGGGGCTTTGCCCATGAGGGCAGCAAAATGCCTCGATAGCGCCCCCTTGAAATTTTCAAAAACCTCTCCCCATAGGGGTTTTTTTGGAGTAGGAAGATGAAAATTCGTACATATGTGTGTTTGGCCAAGACCCAAAAAAAAAAGTCTCTGGCATCATTTGTCTACTCCAAACAGGAAGTCGGCCATTTTGATTTTAACGTGTCATTTTTGCCCGATTTCCACATATTGTATTTTAACGCACTCCTCCTAGAGATTTCATCCATTCAAAACCATATTTATTACTAAACATTGAGTGACCAAGCTGATTAGAAGTTGTGCTCTGCAGGTCTGTAGGTCAGGAAGTGACAAGTTTTTACTTTCACCTGTACTGATGACATATAGTTGAACCAATCAACTTTATTCCCCCTGTACAACATGTAGAAGAAGTTGCTTAAACTACCTTACGAATGCTGTGATGCTTCAAGTAATGGCGTCCGTGTGGCGATGCGGTGACGATGGATCCCTCGCCATGAAATTACGTTTGGGTTTTAGATGTTCTAAATGAATTCGTATCATCATGGAAATTGATATGCTGGTCAAGGGTTGTGAGTTTAAACATCTGATTGGGGTGTTGCTGTTATGCCCGGACACCTCAAAACACAACACAAGGGTGGACAACACCGGGTAGGCATGTACAACAATAGTTTTATTGCTTACATTTAACAGAGGATATAGTCTAGGGGAAGACAACTTATAACAATAACCCAACGCGTTTTTAATTCTCTGCATTACCTGTAGTTTATGGGGAAATTAAAACAGACCACTGCCAGCAGAGGTAGCCAAAACCAACAATCACCTTAGAATGGAGCCACAATAGGCTGAGGGACGGAACACCCCCACCCCAAAATGACTCTAATCCCCACAAATTACATTAGTCATCTCATACAAAATTAACTACAGTGTGTTATGGCCCCAATTTGTTATTACATTTATAACACAACAGCAACAGCAAGGGATGACAAACACAGTTTTAACAACTAAAACACATTTAATTTTTAACAAAGACAAAGACTAATAACAACCTACAACTAAAGACCAAGATTGATAAATAAGAAAAAACAGAAATAATTACAGTCCCTTTTTGGTGGGGTGGCTTGGTGATGTCCTGGATGAAGAAAATGCTCAAACACAGGCAAAGAAATCCACAAAAGAAACGTCACAGGTCTTGAACAGAATGGCAGGTCTGGTCATCTTCTTGCAATTTCTCCTTCTACTTTACTGTCTCAATTCTTTTCCTTATATACTCTTTTGCAGACCCCACCCACATTTAGACCTCTTTTTTTTAACTTTCTGAGACTTGCCCCAGACATGTTCAGGACATGTCTAAACATGACTCCAGTCTGAGCTTAACAAAAAAAAGGTAAATACTGCCATCTAGTGGCCTATATTCACATTACAAGTGTCACTGAGACGTCAGCTCGGAGTAGAGCAGAGCAGCAAGACCATTACAGATTTCTCAAAAAAACTAAGACAACATTCTTATTTAAATACAACCATTATTTCAATTACTTTTTTTCTTACCATGATAGTCATAGTGCTACATTATAGAAACATAAATAGCCTACAAACAGATATGTATACACAGCAATACTTACAGATATACTTTTAACAGGTTTTAAGTTAAGGGTAAATTCTTGATAAGGCATCTGCTAAGATATTATCTTTTCCAAGGATGTGTGAAATTTTAGGGTTGCAGTATTAAACTCAAACGCATTAGTTGTTGATTATGGTTGCACATGTGAGCAAGGAATTTTAACAGATCATGATCTGTATCAACGGTAATTGGCTGAGGTGTCGCACCGAGGTAGACTTCGAAATGTAGGATTGCCATTATTAAAGCAAGCGTTTCTTTGCTATTGTAGAGTACCCTTTTTGTGAAGGTGTGAATTTTTTGAAAAATAACAAACAGGGTGCTCAATATTGTCAGTTCCACACTGCAGCAAAACAGCAACCGCGCCACTGGCACTCGCATCCACTGCGAGTGCGAAATGCCTCCGAAAAGTTTGGCGCCACCAACACTGGAGCAGAGAGGAGGAAACCTTCGGCATTTTCAAAGGCACTTTGACACGCCTCGGTCCAAACAAACTCAACATTTGGACTTAATAGATCGGTTAAAGGACACACCACCAAAGAAAAGCTTCTGCAAAAATTTCGTTAGTAACCTACCATTCCTAAGAAACGGCGTAATTCACGCCGATCACATGGAACGGGATATTCGCGAATAACAAGCCATTACTGGATGCACCTGACCCCTTCCAATAACCTGACCTAGATATGTGACGGTAGCTTCTCCGAATTTGCACTTGGCTAGGTTTACCGTGAGGTTTGCCTCCGTCAATCTACGGAACAGCTCTCTAACTTTTCACTATGTTCAGACCGTGTCGCACTTTAGACTACTATGTCGTCTAGGTATGCTTCACAACCAGCCATACCAGAGGGGACGATGTGCACAAGGCACTGAAAAGTTGCTGGAGCATTACGCATTCTAAACGCCATAACATTGAAATGCAAGAATGAGTCAGGAGTCCCAAATGCAGACACGTTTTTGGCTCGAGATGTTAGAGGAACTTGCCAATCCCCTTTTGACAAATCTACCTTGCTAACGAAAGTGGCTGACCCGAGACGATCATCGCAATCATCAATTCGAGGCAGCGGATAGCTGGCTGGAACTGTAACGGCATTGACTCGAAGGTAATCAGTACAGAACATGTAGGTTCCCTCCGGTTTACGGACCAGAAGGCACGGCGTACTCCAGGGGCTCGAGCTGGGCACGGCTATATTGTTACTGAGCATGTAGCCTACTCCACCTCTTTCTGTAAAATGGCCCGCTTTTCTGGATTGACCCGATAACGGTGTTGTTTAATCGGAGCCGTGGCACCGACATCAATGTCATGTTCGACGACAGTGGTCACACTTAGAACGTTGTTAAAAAACATTGGAAATTTGCCGATATTGGTCACAATATCCGATTTCTCGGAGTCAGTCAAATGTGGAAGATGCTCGTGGAGTACCAACAGCATTTCCGAACTGTTAAGACAGGCCTCAACCTGCACGCAACAAGAGGGAACAGAAACTGCATCATCAGTTTCAATCACGGAAGAGACCTGGGGCCTCATGTATGAAGAGAGCGTACAAACAGAAAAGATGCGTATGCTACTTTTTTTTGTGGTTGTCAGATGTATGAAAACAAACGTGACTTTCGAAAAAATGCAAAAAAGTAATAGAATTTAGCATTTTTGCAAAATTAAAGTTTATTCAGATTTTTCATTCAAATTTGCAAGCTGAATTGGTAGCCCGTTATATTATAAATTTAATACTTTTTACAAAATGCTACTTTTCTTTTTATAAACATACGCAATATTTAAGTATAAAATCCACGCAATTGTTAGTACATGAGGCCCCAGGGCGGCCGACGCATTAAGTTTAGGTAAGTCGTTTTCAGATTTAAATGCAAGTGTCAAGATTGAAGCCTGACGTTGCTCGTGAATCAACATATTTACGTGGCACGCACAGGTGCTTTGACGCCTGTCTGGAGTAGAAATTGCATAGTCAAGATCGGAAAGTCTTGTCAACAACGTACGGCCCGCTATATCGCTCTTGAAACGCTGATCCTGCCACTGGGAACAAAACAAAAACTTTATCACCAGGTTTAAATGTGCGAGACCTCGCTTTGCGATCATATAAAAATTTCATTTTGGTTTGAGTGCGTTCTAAATTTGTCCATCTGATCACAAAACAAAAAGTTCTCCATATTTTATCCTGCAGTTTTTTTATATTTCAATGTCAACTTTAAACTATATTGTTGAATTTTTGGCGGAATGATACTGTTTTTTTTAGGGTGTTACATGGCGACTAATCACTGCGCAATAAAATAGTACCCAAATTGACCAATCAGCATCGCGCTTTCACAAAAGCAAGATCAAGATGGCGGATGACCAAATCCTTCCCGTTTTCCCAATTTTCGTCAAAAAAGCATAAAAAAAGATGGAAAATTTTCCGATTGAATGTCTCTTGCATACAGACTCTGTTTCTGTAACAACTGTAGAAACGTTTACACCTACTTGGTAGGCAAAGGCGCGCCATTGTGCTTCGATTTGGGCCACTTTAGATGGAAATGACCGGACAATTTCTGAAAAGGCTGCGCCGATTCTTGAAGCCGAATTCGCTAAACAGGATTTGAAATATGGGTTTCACGATGCATGTTACTGCCGTTTTACAGACTTGAAGTGGATAAATAGTGCAAGGAGGCGGTGTGAAGTGAAAAATGTGCCTAAAACTGTATTTTCCCCAAAGAAACTAAGGTCTACTCATGGCCTGATGAGTACGATAAAAACTGCGTCAGCTGGGCCTAGGCCTAGTACTAGTAGTGCCATAGCCAGGCCTGCTGCTGCTTCTAGTGTCATTCAGCTGCAGCAAAAAGCAGTAAAGCCAGTAGGCAGGCCTCTGATAAAAGGAAAACAGGATGATGACAGTGATGTTCAGACCACGGCAACGGCGGTGGCACCTACAGTCATGCCAGTAGCAAGAAAGGCAAGCGGGCCAAGAAAATCTGTTGCACCACGTAGAACGACTGCAAGGTTACTTCCAGTAGCATGCATCATATGCAAGAAGGTCGACATGTTTTTCACGAAATCCCACAAACGACAGAAGGATAAATTGGTGCTGGCAGAAAATGAGTCTGCAGGTAAGAAGATTCTTCAACAGGACACTTTGTGGTTAATTTAATTTGAATAATTTACTCTGAACTTGTGTAGGGGTGTGTATGCAATTTGCATGATTTATGAAGTTCTTGGTCTTGGCCTCCTGGGAATGAATTAATGACCCAGTAGCTAATTTTACATCATGCATATTGCACACATTAAGTCCTGTCATTCTGTTTGTTGTCATCTCACCTCATTCTTTTTTCAGGTCACTTGTGTGAAGCTGCTCAGTGAAAAGCAGATGAAAGCATCCTTATGCATGTGCGGGACAGGGATTGTGTGGCGATTGAAGTTTGTTACCATCAAACTTGCTACAAGGAATACACAAGATTTTTAACGCGTCCGAAAGATGATGCACAGCTCAGGTTAGTCAACATGCAATATTTTTATAATACAGAATGAATCCTGCTACTCCAGCATGGCTAAAATAACTTTTGCACTGCAAAAGCCCCACTCAGATTGCTCGAGCCAAGCAATTTAGTTTGATTTTCACATTTTTCAGGCCTGGTGACCCAGCGAATCTACCATATGCAAAAGCATATGCCAAGTTCTGTGATGTGATGGTGAGGGGACGGCTTATTCAAGGCCAGGAAATTCTCCGGATGAAAAAGATTCACCAGCTCTTCCTCTAAACTGTGAGAAGGTGTGAAAATGTGGAGATACATCCGTCTTCATACAGGTGAGTAAATACATGTGAAGTATCTTCAGAATTTCAGGAGGTTGAAAAAAGAGTTTGGACCTATACAACTTATACAGAATTTCAGCCAGAACATGACATGCATGAAGGCATTTCTGCTCAAGTTGTGTGGTCTGTGAGCCAACTATGTTGAACCAGCAATCTAAATGGCAAGTGGTTTTGACGTCTGACTCTACCCATGCTCCTTCACTGAAAATCCATGTGGACCGTCTGAAAATTGTTATTCGAGGTGACCTCCATGAGTCAACACCAACATGTGCCCAACTGCACTAACATTCTCATTACTGAATGTCTTACATCAATTCAAAACAATTACTTTTCCATCTTCAGAGGCTTTTTTAAAATCTGTTGCAGTGGGTCACCCCATGCAAATAGTTGGATTCTGTACATGCTGGCATTGAACATTGTCTTCACATTTCAGGACGGACCAACTGAAGCAGCGATTACAGAATGACTTCCCACAGCTGACCTTCCAGAAGCCCAGTCGAAAGAACCTGAGTGAGTCTGTTTTTGTGGAGCTAACAGCATTTTTTGACAGATCTTCTTCCGAGACTGTTGAAAGAGCATCAAACAACAAGGACAGTGAACAGACTACAAGTGCAGATGAAACCAGAGACGGGACCGTTGAGGCTCAGGTACGTCCTGCAGCTGCAGTTGGCATGGACATGGAGGCTACGAGAACTCTTTTTGGTGCGGGTGTCATTATGAAAAATGTGATCAAGGACACTCCTCATTTTCAGGTCCAATGGCCTCCAACTGCTGCAGATCTTACTGTTTCTGCAGCCCGCTCTGTTGTTCCAGTTGAACTGTACAGTTTTCTCGCATGGTGCACAGGTATATCTGATGAACCCACTGTGGCATCTTCCGTTAAAGTGCAGAAGGACACGGAAGCGAAACTTTTGTCCATTTGTCAGGACATTGTAAACTTGACCTCAAAAGGTAAAATCCCAACTCCCTAGTCGGAAACACTTGGCCTAACTGTCCGTCATCTCACTGGGTTTTCTCAGTTACTGTCCATTTTGAACAGATTTGGCCATTGTCCATCAAATGTATCAGTACTTGGCTTTGAAACTGCTCTAGCCCAGCTCCAACTGTTAGGAGGAGATGTACCACCTGGCTTTGCCAAAAAAGTTCCCACAATTCTTTTTTGGGATAACATTGATTTTGCCGAGGAAACAGGGACAGGACACGGAACAACACATCACACCAATGGAATTATGGTTCAGGCTCGGTCAAGTAAAGGAACAGCGGAACCACGACCCACCTCCATCGAGAAAAGTGTTTGAGTTCTCAAGCCACAGCCATCATGTTTGGAGCACTATCGTCAGAAAAAACGACAAGGGCCGGAGGAATTGGGATCCGTATCACAGCTGGATGCTGAACTGTACCGACCCAAAATTGTTGCGTCTCGCTCTACGGAAATGGGCTTCATTGTTTGCCAGCATGTGAACGCTGAGATGAGTGAAAGTGGAGTCCGTTTAATCCCTGGGTGGACTGGGTTCAATATTGAAATTCAGCCAGGTCGACCATTGCCGAAGTCTGCTATTCACTATCTGCCAGTCATTGAAGCCTCTCCGACAGATATGGATACGGTTCAAACAATTCTTCAGAGGAGCATTGATATGATGGCCTCAACAGAGAAAATCTGACCGAATTCCTGTCTCAGACATGGTTGGAAGCTGACCTGGCCACATTAAATCAGGACTTGGAGGTTGTCATAACTGACAAAGACGAGTGCCACAGAATGAAATACACACAGGAAGACCATGCATCTGAAGTTTCTCCAGTTCCAGAATTATTTTCCGACCACGAGGAAGCCGATACTCATCTCCTCCTTCATACAAGATATGCCAGTGAAACATGCAGTTACGTGATTATAATGAGCCCAGACACTGATGTAGGTGTGATCTCCATCTGCTTGAAGGACTAAGTACCTGCCAACTTGTTTTTCCTCACAGGGGTAAAAAAGCAAGCAAGAATCATGGACATTCAGAAGGTGACGTGTGTCCTTGGACCAAAGTTGTGCTCCTCATTGATCGGACTGCATGTCTTCACTGGCTGTGATTCCATAAGTGCATTCTATGGCAAGGGGAAAAAGAAAGCATTTGACATTGCTGCCAAGGAAGACATATTTTTTAATGCATTTGCCCAGCTTGGTGACAGCTTTGATTTACTCCCATCCACATTTGCTGTCTTAGAAAAATTTGTGTGCAAGCTGTATGGCCAGGAATCAACAAGTGTCAATGATGTCCGTTACAAAATCTTCTGCTTGTCATCCATGTCTGAGCAAGAACTATCACCAACGCAGGATGCTCTACAACAGCATTCGAAACGAGCAAACTACCAAGCTGCCGTTCACAAGAAGTCACTTCAGCAGAAGATGTGTGTACCATGCCCAAGTAATCATGAATGGATTCTAGAAAACCAAGAGCTTTCCATCAAGTGGATGACCAAGCCATCTACCCCCGAAGCTCTGCTTGAGTTGGCTCATTGTGGTTGTAAGAAAGGAAAATGTTCACCAGGGAGATGTTCCTGCAAAAAGGTCAACATGTCTTGCACTGATCTGTGTAAATGTATTGATTGTGAGAACAGAATTGAAGGTCCAAGTGATTCCCTGAAATGTACAGATAACCTCTCTGATGTGGGGTTGGAAAGTGACCATGATGATGAATGAGATCTTAACTGGATAAAATAAGTTTTTGTTGTTTTATTGAATCAAGCCGTGTGTCAAATATGTGGACGTTGACTTCAGGGAGTTGGGACTTTTCAGTGAAAATTTGGTTGTGTTCCAGTTTCAGTATTGTGTTGCAAAGAGATTGTGCCTAATTTTCCAAATCATGATTAAATTGTTTCAGGTTGCTGGGAGCAGGAACTCATTACCTGCGTTGAAAAAAAAGATATCATAATTTTCAAGGAATGGTCAGGACTGAATGCATTCCATCCTCTGTTTGTCATTTTGGGAAAAACCTTCAGTATTGCTGATGGTACATGCATCCTATTGGAAATTTGCCTCTGGCATCTTCAAATTCTAAGCTTCATGTTTGTTGATGCCACTTCACAAGCAAATGATGTCTTGTGCCTTGTCTTTGCTGTTGGCTGCATTTTACGAAGCAATCACCGTTATGGATTTGTCTGTTTTCCTAGTGATAAACCAGTGCATTGTGTGTACCCATAAAATGACAGTTGTTCTACTGATAGATTCAAATGATGACAAAGTTGTTTTCATTCAGCATGTCCATAAGGTTGCAAAACTGACAGGCTGAACTGAATAACAGGCGTCATTGACGAGGTTCTTGTCTGACCACCTGAAGACCACTTAATTAGGAATTTACTGTACCTCCTCAAAATGTATACTACAGATATTTTCGTAAGTCCATTTTGATATGTCTATACACTTGTTCATTTTTAATTTTAATAAAATCATTATATTGCATGAATCAATACTTCCCTCATTATCTCCAACTCTTGCTGCAAATACTAGACAAGAAGAAGAAGTATGCAAAAAAGGCTTCACTTCCAGTGATAAAATCTAAAGTGCACATTATAACGTCAAGAGAACACACTTCATTTGGCATGCACCAGGGACACCAGCAGTTTTACAGACAAGTGATTCTGTGTGGCCATCATGCTGAAGGGTAACCACAACTGTCTATCTGCCTTTACACTATCATGCAACCGGTGGTGTGCTCCCCTGCAAGCTGCCATTATTTGGACATCTGGCAGTCATCCCCTCCATCTCCAAGTCTGATATAGACAGAACTGTCAACTTGTTAATCAGCAGACTCTCTAGAAGTATACTTCCTCTAAGAGTCTTTTGTGAGAGTTCACTGACAATGGATGATATTGATGGGTGGGTTTGGGTACAGACTGTTGGGAAACAGGATTTTTTGGGTATTTGTAATCTGAGGTGTACCAGACGGTTTGATCAATAGGTATTGCATGTGTATTAGGAGATTAAGAGAAGCCGTTTGGTCCGACAGGACATATCACCTGTCTTTTACTTCCAGCTGGGATCTCCATTGTCTTCAGTTCCGACAGGACATGATATGCAGTAGCGCCTTTTAGCTGGAGGTTACGTATGCCCACATATGGAGCTCACTTCTGAGGGTTGGGTGTCTATTGAACCAATAAAGTTGAGAGGCTCGGGAGAGACCCAATTGTTGAATATTCCTTTTTATCAATGTGTAAACCCTAAGACCAATCAGCAACAACTTCTGATGACATTAAAGCAATCATATGCAAATATACTCAGCAACAAAAGTTTCTGTGACACCATTTATGTGTATGTTATAAATGACACGCAAAGATCTCAATGCAATCAATATGTTTATTTAACAGGAGAAACACTGACTTTTCAGTGCCAACGTCACTCAAAACGAAAAAATGTCATTTTCATGCGTCATGAAGCACTTGTCTGACGTCTAACCAATTGTGACCTTCACACTTCAATACCAGGTGTGACTTCCTCGTGCCATGATGCAAGCAACGCATCTCCGGCGCATGGACCGAATCAGATGTGCCAGAAATTGCTGTGGGATGTCATTCCAAATCTGACGTAGACGTTGTCGCAATTCCTGGAGTGTAGCTGGCGGGTTATCCAACCGCCGCAAACGTCGATCCATCTCGTCCCAAAGATGCTCGATTGGGGACATGTCTGGGGATCTGGCTGGCCATGGCAGGACATTGACATGTTGTTGCATCAGATACTGCTGTACAATCCTTGCAACGTGTGGTCTGGCGTTATCATGTTGCAGCGTTATTCCGGGACCATGTTGCATCAAAAACGGTACCACTAATGGCCGTAGCACTTCATCGCGATATCTTTGACCTGTCAGATTTCCATCAATAACAAGCAAATCTGTTCTGTTTCTAGCCATGATCCCTCCCCAAATCATGACACTACCACCTCCAAAACGATCAAATTCCTGAACACAGTTGTTGGCATAACGTTCTCCACGTCGACGGTATACACGTAAACGACCATCACATCGGTTAAGCATGAATCTTGATTCATCAGTGAAGAGTACAAGATCCCACTGACGTTGGATCCACCGTCGAAGTTGTTGTGCCCACTGTAGACGCAGTCGTCGGTGTTGTACTGTGAGTATTGGACGTCTTGCTGGCCGACGTGGGACAATGCCAAAATGACGGAGACGGCGACGGATTGTCTGTGCAGACAGTCGCCTCAAACCAGGTATCGTTCTTGCAGTTATGGTTGCAGGTTGGAATCGATTTCGGAGATGGGTTGTTCGAATCCAGTTGTCCTGTCTGGGAGTGGTTACTCGTGGACGGCCGCTGCGAGGACGGTCTCTGACATGTCTTGTCTGCTGATGACGCTGCCATAAGTTCCAAATGGCGTTTCGGTGGACATTCAGGCGATGAGCAACTTCCCTCTGCGAGGTTCCGGATTCAATCATCCCAATGGCCCTCCACCGATCATTTTCAGACAGTCTTGGCATTTCGAGGGGAGAGTTCCTGATCCGAAATGGCTGTGTTTTCGATAAGTGATGCTTCCGTCGTTCATCAGGCACAATGTGAACATTCCAAAAATTCTCCTCTTTTATTGCCATCCACAAGCATGATTGAAGCTGAACATGAAGCAAGTCATTTTCTCGCATTTTCATGATTTCCATTTCAATGTTGTGTTTACGTGTACTGTTTCAGTCTGATATCACCATGTATGACAATTTCATAATTGCGTTATGAAAAATAATTAACAATATTGGTGTCACAGAAACTTTTGTTGCTGAGTATATCTTTCAACATGTATAAAGTTTCGGACAAAATTAAGGAATTTTTAGCTCTGCATCACGCTGTTGTTCCCACGGCCGGCTGTGTAATAAACTTTTTCCTGCTTTTGAAACGAACAATTGGAGTCTGCTTCTTCATCGGGACAACGTTCTTGGTTTTTCATTAATTTACCAACAAGACAAAGTGTTTTTAGCATTGTTCTTCGTGAAGGGAGAGAAGTCTTGGGCAGAATTTGAATTGCCCACCTCCCAGAGTGAACATGTCTGTCCAATCACAATAATGTTGAAAATAAGAGAGCTTAGAGGTACAACTAATCAAATATATGTGGATTATGGCTTTCCCCGACGGTTGCCATTCACCCAGAGACAACTGTATCCTTTTGAAGCCCGTTAAACGTTGGCTTCATGGCAGAAATGCCAGAACGCAACGGAGCACGTGTCTCTGTTTACGTATGCAAATTAGATCCTAGAAGGAGGAACGCAATTCCTCGAGCATCACGTGACTTTCACAGTTTCGCATCAAAAAACAACTTTATCGCAGGTTTTTTACAGATTTGAGATGCCTGTCATAATTTCCTTGGATTCGGGAAGTGATAATATCATTTGTAGGTAGGTAAATGGTGGATTTACTTGGTTATATCGCGAAATTAGCCGATGGTCGGCACGTCGTGGATGTGATTCGGTTCGTCCGCGCCAGCCGCAATACAGTGCAAAATGTTCAACGCCTTCAAAAATTAACTGCAGGATTTTACATGGAGAACTTTTTGCTTTGGGTTGGTAAACTACCATATTCCAAGACAGTATTGTTTGATTTCAGTCCCGCGATCGCTGGAACGAAACTTTTTCAGAGACGTTTTTCTGGGCTACAACCTCTCTAGATGAAAAAAGCAGCCAAGGAATTGCATCTTCCCAGTCTCTACCAACCTCCATACAATACGCACGTAGCATCGATTTGAGTGTTTGATGGAACCTTTCTAAAGCACCCTGGCTCTCAGGGTGATATGCGCTAGACACGCAGTGTTGGATTTTTAGTCATTTCAGTACCTGGGAGAACAACCGGGATGTAAAGTCAGTCCCTTGGTCACTTTGTATAATTTTTGGCAAGCCAAAAAATGAAAAGAGCTTCAGCAAGACTTTAATAACCATTTTTGCTGTCATTTTTCTCAGAGAGACTGCTTCGGGGAAATGGGTAGCTGCGCACATTATAATTTGTAAATACTGAACCACTTTTCGATCTGGGAAGTGGCCAAACACAGTCAATTATGACACGCTCGAAAGGTTTACCAATAGCTGGAACAGGGTAAAGCGGTGCGGGAGGGATTGTCTGGTTAGGTTTGCCACCGACTTGACATACATGACATGATCTGCAATACCGCGACAAGTCCCGCTTTAGATCGGGCCAGAAATAATGCTGAAGAACTCGACCGTATGTTTTCCTTACAGCCAAATGTCCGGCAGTCCCGTCATGTGCGATGCTCAATATTTCATCCCGATACGAAGAGGAAATTACAATCTGGTCAAAACCGCAAGGATGGTTATTAGGTCTCCACTTCCTCATCAACACATCATCACTGAGAAAAAACCAAGAGGCTTATCAAGAAGGTCTTGACTAGTACTTAAGTGTTCATAACACCAGGTTAGAGTGTGGTCTGATTTTTGTGCTTTAATTCATTCCTCGACAATGATACGTCAGATTTCTCATTAGCAGATACTTTGACTACAGGCACGGGAGTGTTGTCGCTCAAAATTGAAACTGGTTAATGACAAGGTTTTTTGCTCTTTTCAGGACTAAGAAGAAATGAATCACTCAAATCAATATTGTCCAGGATCCTCCTCACCTGTTCAAGCTGTCCTTTCTCTTATTGTCTATGCACGTTAGAACTCCTTGACCGGAGCTGTATATCTGTCTACAGGATTGTCTCATGATCCCTGTCCGCATTTCGGCTGTTGCCTATTTCATGTGATTAGGTTCTCCCTCATGTTCCCTCCTTTGTAATCAGTCTGACTTCCTCCACCTGTGTTGTGTTAAGCATGTGAGTGTATATTAGGAGTCTTTTCACAGCACTTCCTTGTCAGAACGTTTCTCTTGTTTACCTGTGCTGCTAACGTCTCTGCCTTGTACTCATAGTGTTAGTCTTCTGATTGGACCATCTGACTTACGACTTTTTGACTCTGCTCTTTGGTACTATTGCCTGCATCAGTTTACGAACCCTTTTTGCCCGACTACGAGTTTTGTGATTGCTGCCCTGGTGTTCAACTCCGTTTACGCCCACTGGATTTTGCCTTTTGCTTCTCTGACATACACCTGTGCCTGTGAACTGAACCTATTTTTGCCCGACCACAAGTATTGTGATTGGTGCCCTGTTTATGGTTCTGGATTTCGCCCTAAGGATTCTGATTTTTGTATTGTGGACATTGTACCGTTGCCTGCTCTGTTGGGGTTCTCCCTTCAGAAATAGTCTTTTTTTTTTTTTTTTTGTACTCTCTGGTGCTCGCTTGTGGTTCCTGTATGTAATCCTGACAGTTACTGGCTTCAGTGAACGCGTTTTGACTTTGTAGTTGACAAAAATTAATCCAACGGATTTAGTAGCTAGCTTTTTCAATCAGCCACAATATGGCCAGGCTTCTTACAATAGAAGCACGTTCTGTCATCACCCTTTTTTGGCGCAGTAAGCTTTGACGGTTCTGACACTTCACTTTTTAGTTTTGGACGGATTAGTTTTAGTAGCACGATATCGTTCTCTAGCGACTTTGTGCGTTAACACATACTCATCTGCTAAAACAGCAGCTTGTTTAATGGACTTAGCCTTTTGTTCACTCACGTAGGTGGTTACCGCTTCAGGAAGGCAATTTTTAAACTCTTCTAATGAATTCACGCAGTTTTTGTATATCAAATTTCTTCTGAAAGACACTACCAATCAAATAAAATCTCCTTCTCCCTTGGAAACTCCAGGAAGGTCTGATGCTCAGTTTTTCTATAACGGCAAAACCGCTGTCTGTGCCTCCGGCACGAGCTCAGAGAATACACGCTTTGACCGCGTTATAATCAGCACTTTGCTCTACAGACAAAGAATTTGCTTCCTGTGCTTTGCCAACCAAAACGCACTGTAAAAAGAGACTAGACTCTTTCCGGCCAATTTAAGGTCGTGGCAACACGTTCAAAATGAAGAAAATATTTTCCTTCAATCTTTAGAACGAAAGGTGGAACCATGCGCATAAACCTCAAACGATTCAGAGAACCTAGGCGTTGTAATACCATCGCTACTTGCTTCAATTTCCAATTACCTTAATGCAAGTTTACCTTCAAGCTCTTGTTCTTTAGCTCTCGCTCGTATTCGTTCATGTTCGCAATCAATTTCTTTTTCACGCAAGGCGAGTTCTTTTAATTTCACTGGAAGTTCTAGTTCCGAAGCGCCGGGATTTTTTTTTCCCTCTGGAGCGAGCATTATTCCTTTACCAATTAACGCGATTCTTCATGCGGTTTTAACGGTTCCCTTACGACGCTTCTCAACCCTTGTAAGAGTATCATAAAAGGTTGCAATTTCCAACAGTTGGTCCTTTAGTAAAAACTTCAAACAGATCTGCAGTAGGACTTTGAATGAACTCCTCTACCGACGTCATGCTATAGCGGCTAAATGATTAAAGAAGTAGCCTACACAAAATCAGGAATTTTTTTTTTTAGCTTTAAACTGCAACAAAACTAGCAACGCAGAACTTAAATTCGTGCTCACAAATGATTCACCAAAAATCAATTGACCACGGCACAAATCTTCACGTATACTGATGCTAAGCAACTTAAGTGCTAAATATGCAGCACACTCGAAATACCAGCACTGGCACAGGATTTTAGAAATAACCACAAATTAGGCAATACTAACAATTAGCGAATTCAGTCTGGCACGCATTGACGCACAAAACCCGCGATTAAACATTAGTGCAAGACTATATGCAGCTTCTAAATCAGTTCAAGCTTGTAACAATTCACCAATTAACTCTAGGCTCACTGTTAACAAACACACAAGTAGGGAATGAGTCGCGTCCTATACATAAAGCTCCGCCTTATGCGGAGGCTACTTATAGAATGAATGAAAGCCGGACACTTGCTTCATTAGGCGCGCATTGCGCCATGTATTAATCAGCCCCAGTCGAACAAAAATTAAACCCAAAATCCATACATTTTCCCCCAGCCCTTTCTCAGTCCATGAAATCCCCACACCAGTCTCTCTACAGGGCACCACCAATGCGCAATTCAGTCTTTGATAGTCCGATAATAGAGATGGCGGACTGTGTCTCGGATTTCCCAGGACGCGCAACGAAAAAATACAACCCAACCAGATGGCAAAAAAACAAAAACAAAAAACAAGCGCTTGCATACGGCCAGGTATACCCAACACAAAAAAACAATAAGGTCTGGACTCTCCCCCATTATCTCAATCAAATGAAGACGAGTGTTGACTTTATCTTCAACGGCGCATTTACGTGTGCTTTGGGGGTCTGAAGACGAGGAGCAGGGTTCATCCAAAGCCTTTCGGGATTACTTTGATTACCTGAGGCACCGGTGAGACCAAACCTTATTGTTGTTTTTTTGTGTTGGGTATACCTGGCCGTATGGAAGCGCTTGTTTTTTGTTTTTGTTTTTTTTTTTGACAATATTCGTTAGCTGCAGCTTTTGAATGCTGGCGCCACTCACTTCGGACTCTATCCACACTTCCTTCTCAGTCAGGGGGCACCCCCAGCCATACGCACGCCTCCTATATAACGTTGGGTGCATACCCATAGGCGCAAAGACCCCCATAACATTTAAACAGACAGACCCACCACCTCTCATACATACACAGGCAAGATTAACAGAAACTAAAGGCCATATTAGTATATATATATTATAGACATACTTTACATATCATATGTAATTTTAATAACCTTTAGAATTATTTTATCCTGATGATGTTTCATTAATGTGACGGTGTCTGCTGGCATAGCACGTAGCTAGCGAACTGTCAGCAGTCGCTGATACATGAAGTGGACACGTTAGCTTCATTTGTAACCGTACTCAATTACAATCTTTTAATGGATAAAGCCTGATTTTTTCGCTGCTATAATATTTACGGTCGTTATCGCTTAAGTACCAGTCAGCGAGGTGAAATCAGTCTGCTGGCAAAGCACGTAGCAAAGCACGTAGCTTGCGAACCTTCACTTCTTCACATACGATTCATCTTCGTCCGTTTCTTCTTCCCTCTCACGGTCCATTTCGGCTCGGCTAGCTCCTCCTCGGTATATTCCGGTTCAAATAGATATGGCTCCGGCTCCGCCACAAGCCAGTCGTCGGCATCTATGTCCTCCATTTGAAAATGTTCCATTGTAGCACACTTGATTATTTTCTTTTATACCATGGTCTGGATGAATACCTTTTTCTAATTTTTTCTAATTGGCTGGTGGCTGGCAGGTATGCATTAAAACCGTGGAACCGCACAGGTAGTTTGGCTACGGTCGTTTCACCATTCGAAATTCATCCACTACCCAACTTGTAACCATAGCAATGTTAGAGCTGATATTTGACTGGGTACAACAGAAACCTAGCAGCTCATTTATTTCCACTAAATTTAGCGGCGTCATATAAATGCGTCCTGCGGGGCGGTTAACAATGGGTACTCAAGCGATAATGACCGTAAATATTGTAGCAGCGAAGTAATCAGGCTTTATCCATTAGTAACTGTGTGCGGTTACAAATGAAGCTAACGTGTCCACTTCATGTATCAGCAACTGCTGACAGTTCGCTAGCTACCTGCTATGCCAGCAGACTGATTTCACCTCGCTGACTCATACTCAAGCGATAACGACCGTAAATATTATAGCAGCGAAAAAAATCAGGCTTTATCCATTAAAAGATTGTAATTGAGTGCGGTTACAAATTAAGCTAACGTGTCCACTTCATGTATCAGCGACTGCTGACAGTTCGCTAGCTACGTGCTATGCCAGCAGACTGATTTCAGCTCGCTGACTGCGGAAACCGTCATAAGTTCATTGTAATTGTGGGTAGCAAGTAAGCTACAGTCCCCATAATCGCGCATAATGTTGGGTTATTGATATTGCTGGCAAATGATCATGGTATAAGCGGGATAATCAAGTTTAAATGCTCTTCGCAGAGGCAACCACCCGACGCGAACTCCGCGTCCTGCATTAAAACCGTGGAATGCACACCTTCTCGTTAATTATCCCTTACTTGTAATTTTCAGCAAGCTCTGGCTTCCTGACTGTGTACCAAGTAGTGCAGTGCAGTCACGTTGGTTGTATTTACGGAAGTAGGGGGGGTCGTGGGAGAGAAAAGAAATCAGAAGTGAAGGTATCAATGCGCTGTCGAAGCGCGCAGAAGGTGTTACTACGCCTGTCATTATAGTACGCACTTCCCACAGCATAGAAAAAGCCACTTTTGGATTTGCGTCCCCGAACCCGAACTCATGTCACTGGTCATATAAACCTATGTAAACAGGAAAAACGTGGAAGACTTTGGTTGCATCTAACTACAGCCCCGAAAAATACCGTTGACCACAATGAGTCTAGCTACAAATGCTAACAGGAGTGGCAGCCCGTCTGGCTGACTGGGTGATCGCTCAAAGCTCGGAGAGGTACGTATCATCTCGTCTCATTTTATAGAAAAACATATTTCATTATGAAAATACGGTGGACTGTTCCTTTAAGCATTTCCAACGCTCTTTTAAGGCTTGTTGCCTTGTATTGTATTGTGGGTACTCGTTTATACTGTATTATATTATTGTTATATTATTACAATCAGTTGTGAAAGTCCCCATGAGAATCCAATAGATATAACACCCTAACATTACACTTGGCATCAGTAGTATGGATTGCAAACAAAAAAGTGGGGCTTCGAAACGAAAAGCCAAAAAAAAAAAAAAAAATAGGGAGGCAAAGCAGGCCGATTTTTTTTTAAATGTGCCTTTGATTTCTCAGCCTCAAGATTCAAATATTGATAATGTCATCAGTAGCCCGAGTTGCAGCAATGAAGAGATCATCACTGGTTTGATCATACCGGAGCCCTCACAGACCCAATCAAGCGTAGGCCCGGCCTGTCAGGCTCAGGCCCACACTCAGACCAGGCATCACCGGAGAAAATCTTTCCAAGTGAGGAGGATTGCACGGAGCCCAGTTTCACACTAGAAGCTGGGGACACCAACTCCGGTCATGAACTTCTTATTGACCCTGCTTTATGGCCAAATACCTAAACCATTAAAGACTTGTGCACACTTAGGACAGGAGACTCACTGTCAAACCAGGCATCGCCTGAGAAAGTCTCATCAAATCATGAGGGGTACACTGAGACCAGTATCACATTAAGAGCTAGGGGCTCAAACTCCTGGTGTGAAACGGTTAATGACCCTGCTTTATGGTCAAGTGCCATTACTGAACAGGTCAAGTCGATTCTGGTTAGTAGAGGAGCAGCTGCTTTTCAAAAACGAAGTGAAAAGTACCCTGCCACAAGTAGGGATAGGACCATGGGGGGCATCACTAGGAGTTTCACAAATTCCTTAATCAAATGCTCTCTGCCTAATGGCCAGTCTGTGACTAGGTAATGGCTACTTTACTCCCCTTCATCTGGTTGCATCTTTTGTTTTGCTTGCAAATTGTTTTCAAGTAAGCACGATAAGTTTGTCCATAGGTTTTCTGATTGGAAACATTCTGAGCGTATCGGTGAGCATGAGAGGAGTGAGGAGCATAGAACTTGCATGTTAGCATTACACAGTCGCTCCAAAAACACAGGAAGAGTTGATTCTGATCTTGTCAAACAAATTGATGCAAAGAGGCAATACTGGCGGGAAGTTTTGAAAAGGGTTAGTGCTGTAATTCAGTTTTTGGGGGAGAGGGGCCTTGCTTTCAGGGGAGATGATGAGCAGTTGGGATCACGTCACAATGGTAATTTATTAGGCATTATCGAACTGTTGGCCAAATTTGACCCTTTTCTAGCTGACCATCTCCAAAGGTTTGGAGGCAAGGGCAAAGGCTCTGTATCCTACCTCTCATCCACAATCTGTGAGGAATTTATCCACTTAATGGGAGAAAGAACAAAGGAAGCAATTATAAGCGAGGCCTCTGCACTCTGTAGCAAGCTGGACACCCTAGAGATAGCTTTCATGGCACACTTTTGGGATACAATACTGCAGCGGTTCCAAGCCACGAGCCTGCAGTTGCAGAAACATGACATTGAAATACACACAGCTACACAGCTTCTCCTTTCACTTTCTGATTTTGTGGCAGCACAGAGAGACAATTTTGCCTTTTTTGAAGGGTCAGCTTTAAATGTTACCGATTCAGTGTCCCAAGACTACAAACATGACCTCCAGCGCACAAAGAAGCGCAAATGCATGGCTGATGAAAGTGCAGAGCCAAGTGTTGAATTTAGTGGAAAAGAAAAGTTTCGGATTGAAACGTTCAATGTTCTAATTGACAAACTTGTGTCCTGTCTTAACCATTGGTTAACTGCATACACACACTTGACCAATCTTTTTCATGTTCTTTTCATGCCTGATAATATGTCCAACAGTGAGCTCACTTTAAGGGCCGAATCTCTTACAGCAGCATATCCCACTGATCTGACCATGAGCTTGGCAGATGAACTTTTTCAGTACAAATCATTCATTTCAGAAGAACAAAAATTCCCAAATACAATGCTAAAGACCATGGAAAATTTGGATTTACAGTCCACTTTCCCAAATGTTTACATAGCACTCAGACTGTTTTTGACCCTGCCAATAACAAACTGTGAAGGGCAACGGTCATTCTATAGACTGGCTCGAATTAAAAATGAGCTCAGGATGAAAATGTGCCAAAATCGGTTGAATTCACTTACCCTTCTAGCAATAGAATCAAAGTTTGTTCGACAGCTCAACTATGATGAGTTAGTGGACGACTTTGCAAGAAGGAAGAGCAGAAAGAAAGCTATGTAGAATCCTTAGGTACGATAGGTTGGCGTGGGGGGTGGGGAGGGGCCTTTGCAAACTCCTGGCCCCAGAGCCCAGACCCTCATAATCCGGCCCTGGCCAGAAATGGGCTAAAAGAATTTTGCTATCTGGGAAGCATCTTTAATACTTAGTAGAAAACCCTTTTGCTATTTTGACCAGCTAGAGACGTGATGCACAGACAGATGTCAGCTTTTGGCAGCATTCCCAAGGAGTCTCAGCCCAGTCCTCATGGACAATGGCCTCCAGTTCACTAATATTCTAGGGTCTGCATGCTGCAACTGTCTTCTTCAAATTCCACCAGATTTTTTTTGGGGTTTAAGTGAGGTGGCTGTGATGGGCACTCTAGAATCTTCCCAGACTTCTCCTGAAACCAAGCCCTGGTGAATGTTGAGGTCCTGTTGGAAGGACCAATGATGCCCATGCGTCAGCTTCCTTATTTATTTATTTATTTTATTTATTTTATTAAGCTTTGACAGAAGTCAGGAAATGATCGCACAGGTGGCAAGGCACCTATTGTGAGGCAATCATCCCACAACATGTGCAGACAATTGAATAATGAGAAGGAAAAAAAAAAAAAAACATATATACATAATAAAATAAGACAGTTTATCAGCAAGTGTAAGTAACATCAGAGGGACAGACGACAACGTGAACAATGACATTTGCCAACCCATGTGCATGAATCATCAGAAGAAAAATAGTTGTTGAACTTTTCTTTATAAAAATGAAATAGCTTTGATTTAAAAGCAGCTGTAGTATCAGAAATTTGATAGAGGTGACTGGCATTCCACAAATAAAATAATCTGTTAAAATATGAATGGCGGAAAGTTTCAGTCCTAAATTTTGGAATTTTCATTAAAAATGTATCCTCATTTTGAAATGAAACAAAATGGTTGCAGTTAATGTCATATTCCCCCTTCAAGCATTTGCACAAGAATACACAATCAAATATGTCACGTCTGTAGCCCAGCGGTAAAAGATCAAGCTTCATTAGTCGGGCTTTATAATTGCTATCAACACAATCATTATAACCAAGAATGTACTTAGTGGCTCTCCGTTGCACACCTTCAATATGAAGGAGAGATTTTTTTGATGATACGGCCCAAGATTGGGTGGAGTATTCTAAAAGTGGTCTTATAAGCGAAATATACAGTTTTCGTTTTGTTTGAACTGAACACGTATGACCACAAGTTCTTTGAATTAATCCAAGCATGCGATTTGCTTTACTGACCAAGACATTAGCATGTGCATCCCATGATAAATTTGATGACACCACAATCCCAAGATCACGCATGCAGTCGACTTTTTCAATTAGATTACCATTCATTGTGTAATGGTGAGGAATGGGAATTCGCTTCCTTGTAACGCTCAATAGTTTACATTTACCAGCGTTAAATCTCATGTCCCATTTACGACTCCAATCCAAGATGTTTTCTAGGTCGCACTGCAGGTGTGAACAGTCTTGCGTGTTTCTGATCTCTCTTATGCATTTAGAATCATCTGCAAACAAGGCAACCCTAGTCTCAGGACTTACACAGTCTGGCATGTCATTAATTTACAGCAGAATCATCAAAGGGCCCAAAATTGAGCCTTGTGGAACCCCTGATTTAACGGGAGACCAGGATGATAGGGCACCATCGACAGCAACTCTTTGTTTACGATTGGATAAGTACGACGTAAACCACTTTAAAAGATTTCCATGAAATCCGTATGTCTGGAGTTTATATAAAAGTAAGTAATGGGGGACAGAGTCGAAAGCAGATGAAAAGTCTAGATATAAAATATCAATTTGTCCGGACTGATCTAAGCATTTGCCAACATCGTGAAATACCTGGATTTACTGAGTTGTTGTCGACCGACCCTTGACAAAACCATGTTGCAGGTGATGTAGAACAGGCACTACATGAGGGTAGACAAAATCAAGTATGCACCTTTCCAGCACCTTGCTACAAATGCACATTAACGATACCGGTCGATAATTACTCACATTTTCTTTGTCAGATTTTTTATGGACTGGAATAACATTTGCTCTTAGCCAATCAAGTGGTAATTCTCCAGCTTGAAGAGATTTGTTAAAAAGACTACAAAGTGATGGAGCCAATTCACGAGCACATTCTTTTAAAATCCGAGCTGGTAACCCGTCAGGCCCATATGCTTTATTTGTATCAAGGTTAATCAAAACTGATTCAACTTCATGAATTCATGAACTCGGATTTTAAAAGAATGTCTCTTCAAGCTGGAGAATTACCACTTGATTAGCTAAGAGCAAATGTTATTCCAGTCCATAAAAAATCTGACAAAGAAAATGTGAGTAATATCGATCGGTATCGTTCCGGTATCGTTCCTCACAGATGGCATGACATTTTCTCCTTGGATATCCTGGTACTTAACTGAATCCATCTTGCCCTCCACACTTTGCAGATTTCCTGTGCCAGTGGAAGCAAGGCAGAGCATCAAAAAGCCCCCACAATAATTCACTGTAGGCAGGGTCTACTTTTCAGCATATGCTTCTTTATTCATCCTGCAGACATACCACTGATTCATAAGCCCGAAATATTCCAGTTTTGTTTCATCACTCCACGGAACAATATCCCCAAACTTCAGTGGCTTACTTATATAGTTTTTACAATATTGAAGCGTGTGCTTTTGGATCAGTTGTGGTGTTTGTCTTGGAGACCTTCGACGTTTAGTATGCGCCCTACTGTGCGACCTGAAACTTAAGTGCCTTCGGCCTACAAGTCTTGCTGCGGGTCTCCTGCTTGAGGGTTTTGACTTCCCGTCTCCTCAGGAATCTGGAGACAGCCATTGATAACTTCCTCTTTCTGCCACATCCTGGTGCTGTACTCACTCTTCCTTTAACTCTGAACTTGTGCACTTGTGAACTGTATTTCCACAAAAATTCAGTACCTGTGCTACCTTTTTGTTTCCTTTTCCTAGATTTTGCCAGGCAATGATCTCCTCGATTAGCTTTTTGGACAATTCTCATGACAGCTATATTTCTAATTGTTATGGTTCTGTGTTTTGGTGTAACATAACATAAAATAACATGAATGGGGAGAACAGGCTGTTAAGCCCAACAACACTCTCCAGTTTCTTCATACTATTGTGAATATATCCATTCAGATACTCAATAACTCAATGCTATTTAGCTTTAAGTCAAGCCTGCTCTTGAGAACCTCCAAGGTATCTACCTCAACAATATGGTCAGACAAGCTATTCCACATTGAAATTACTCTTTGGGTGAAGAAATATTTCAGAATATCAGTGCTAAATTTACCTTTGGTCAACTTCCATTGGTGACCCTGAGTTCTACTCACAACACGAGGTCGAAGGAATCCTACATAATTCACTTTGTTAATCCCTTGAACATATTTAAAGACCTCAATCAAATTACCCCTTAGTCTCCTTTTCCTAAGACTAAAGAGATTAAGGATCTTCAGCCTCTTCTCATAGCTTTCATCTTTTATACCTGGAATAAGCTTAGTGGCTCATCTCTGAACTTTCTATAGAGCCTCCATATCTTTCTTAAATTATGGTCCCCAGAACTGTACACAATACTCCAGACGTGGTCTGATGAATGTGTCGTACAAAACAAGCATCACCTCCTTAGATTTGTACTCAATACTTTTGGAAATGTATCCCAACATCCAATTGGCTTTTTTTAACTGCTCGGCACAATAGCTAGAGCCTGTGAGGGTTTAGTCAACAATCGCTCCCAGAACTTTCTTGTGTTGAGCACATTCCCGTTTTAAACCTCCCATGAAATAATCCCGTCTCATGTTTTTATTATCTACATGTACAACTTTACATTTCGCAACATTAAATTTCATTTGCCACATTTCTGCCCAATTCTGGATTCTATCCAAATCACCCTGAATCACTTTAGTGGACTGAACTATTTGCCAAACCCCCCAATTTAGTATCATCTGCAAATTTAACTAATCTGCTCTCAATATTCCTATCAAGGTCATTCATGTAGATGGAAAACAGCAGGGGTCCCAACACCGATCCCTGGGGGACACCACTCCCCACTATACCTAGCTCAGATGAGATACCACTGACCACCACTCTTTGTGTACTGTCCTGTAACCAGTTTTGAATCCACTTCAGAATACCTCCTGTAACTCCAATGGCGCTCATTTTAAAAATTAGTCTCTTATGCGGTTCTGTATCAAATGCTTTCTGAAAATCCAAGTATATGATGTCATAAGCCCTGCTCTGGTCATAAGTCTTGGTGGCCTCTGCAAAAAATTCCAGAGGGTTCGTCAAGCATGACCTTCCCTTATGGAAACCCTGTTAGCTATCCCTCAAGATACTGTTACATTCAAGAAATAAGTCCAGCTCATCTTTTATGATAGATCCCAATATCTTGCACGCAATGCAAGTTAAACTGACTGGCTTGTAATTTCCTGGCTTGGTATAGTCCCCTTTCTTATACAAACCCCAAAACCAGTGAAGTTGGCACGTTATGTAAATCGTAAATAAAAACAGAATACAATGATTTGCAAATCCTTTTCAACCTATTTTCTATTGAATGCACTGCAAAGACAAGTTACTTAATGTTCGAACAGGTAAACTTTGTAATTTTTTGCAAATATTAGCTCATTTGGAATTTGATGCCTGCAACAAGTTTCAAAAAAGCTGGCACAAGTGGCAAAAAAGACTGAGAGAGTTGAGGTATGTTCACCAAACAATTATTTGGAACATCCCACAGGTGAACGGGCTAATTGGGAACAGGTGGGTGCCACGATTGGGTATAAAAGCAGCTTCCCGGAAATGCTCAGTCATTCACAAACAAGGGGCGAGGGTCACCACTTAGTGAACAAATGCGTGAGCTGATTGTCAAACAGTTTAAAAACAACATTCCTCAACAAGCTATTGCAAGAAATTTAGGGATTTCATCATCTACGGTCCGTAATATTGTCAAAAGGTTCAGAGAATCTGGACAAATCACTGCACGTAAGCGACAAGGCCGAAAACCAACATTGAATGCCCGTGACCTTCGATCCCTCAGGCGGTACTGCATCAAAAACCGACATCAGTGTGTAAAGAACATCACCACATGGGCTCAGGAACACTTCAGAAAACCACTGTCAGTAACTACAGTTCGTCGCTACATCTGCAAGTGCAAGTTAAAACTCTAAAATGCAAAGCGAAAGCCATTTATCAACAGCACCCAGATACGCCGCCGGCTTCGCTGGGCCCAAGCTCATCTAAGATGGACTGACGCAAAGTGGAAAAGTGTTCTGTGGTCTGACGAGTCCAAATTTCAAATTGTTTTTGGAAACTGAGGACGTCGTGTCCTCCGGACCAAAGAGGAAAAGAACCATCCGGACTGTTATAGGCGCAAAGTTCAAAAGCCAGCATCTGTGATGGTATGGCGGTGTATTAGTGCCCAAGGCATGGGTAACTTACACATATGTGAAGGCACCATTAATGCTGAAAGGTACATACAGGTTTTGGAGCAACATATGTTGCCATCCAAGCAACGTCTTTTTCATGGACGGAGGAGAACGTCATGGAGTACCCCTACAAAAACCAGAGAGAGACTAACTGTATCATCCTCCATTTTGACTTGACTTGTATGGGGATCCTTTGCTGCAGAAAAGTAAACGGACTTTGGCTTGAATATTAACTCCTCTGCCTCTGACTGATTTTTTCCCTGAGTAGTCTGGGTTTCTTATGTGAAGGTGATACGAGGAATATAATGTTAAAATTCCTGTAACATTGGGCAATGCCAAGCCACATTCTGCACGTGTTACAACAGCATGGCTCCGCAGTAAAAGAGTGCGGGTACTAGACTGGCCTGCCTGTAGTCCAGACCTGTCTCCCATTGAAAATGTGTGGCGCATTATGAAGCGTAAAATACGACAACGGAGACCCCGGACTGTTGAACAACTTAAGCTGTACATCAAGCAAGAATGGGAAAGAGTTCCACCTGAAAAGCTTCAAAAATTGGTCTCCTCAGTTCCCAAACGTTTACGGAGTGTCGTTAAAAGGAAAGGCGATGTAACACAGTGGTAAAAAGGCCCCTGTGCCAACTTTTTTGCAATGTGTTGCTGCCTTTAAATTCTAAGTTAATGATTATTTGCAAAAAAAGATAAAAGTTTCTCAGTTTGAACATTAAACATCCAGTCTTTGCAGTGTATTCAATTGAATATAAGTTGAAAAGGATTTGCAAATCATTGTGTCCTGTTTTTATTTACCATTTACATAACGTGCCAACTTCACTGGTTTTGGGTTTGTAGATTGGAAACAGGGCAATATAATACCAATCATTTGGTATTTCTCCAGTTTCTAAAGACAATCTGAAGATGGCGGATAGCAGCTTAAAGATGATCTCACCAACTTCCCTGAGCACTCTAGGATATAAGCCATCAGGACCCCCCGCCTTATCTGCCTTTAGTTTATGCAACTTGTCTAATACTTTGTTATGCCGAACCTCAATTTCCGCTAAATAATCTTGAGCATTTAACATGCCCTCTAGCCATATAAAGACCCCCTTTGAGGTAAAATTCTCAACAAAATAACTGTTTAAGGCATCCGCAATATCCTTGTTATCATATAACAGCGATCCATTTTTATTCTTTATACACTTAACCTGCTCTTTAACTTTCCTTTTTCTGCAACAGTACTGAAAGAAGTGCTAAGGGTTAGTTTTTGCCCCCTCTGCAATTTGTCTTTCATATAGTATTCTTGTATTCCTCAGCTCTTTTTTGACCACAGCCCGCATTTTACAGTATTCCGCCTTAGGGTTCTCATTGTTATCCTTTATGTACATCTTATAAAGATTCCTCTTTTCCCTCAAAATCCTACAAATACTTTTGGTCATCCGCTGAGGATTCCGCTTTTTCAGTTTACTTTTGGACACCTTTGGAATGAATCTGCATTGTGATTCAAGTAAAACCCCCTGAGGTCTTTTCCACATCTCATTTACGGACTCACAGTCCAGGAGTGTCTCCCCATTTTATTTCACTTAGATATGAGCGCATCCTGTCAAAGTTTGCTCGCCTAAAATTGAAATTTTTTCTTTTTGAATACACCTTTTTAACTTCCCATGAAACATCAAAATTAACAGCAGAGTGATCACTTGTCCCAAGTGGCTCCAGTACCTCAACATTGCTAATTCTATCTGGGTCATTACAGAGTATTAAGTCTAAAATTGCCTTCTCTCTTGTAGGCTTATTAACATAGGGCACCATGAAATTATCATTTATGACATCTAGAAATTCTTCCTACCCCCTACCCTGCCCTTTCACCATTTCCCAATTGATACCAGGATACTTTAAGTCTCCTATAATAATAGTCCCTCCACCTCTACAACCTTGCTTAATCCTCCTAAAAAGCATGGTGGTCTATAGCATACTCCTATGTTTACACCTGTCTCGTGTTTGCCAATGAGCCTGACCCAGATATCTTCACATGGCAAGGAATGTTCAATTTCGGGAATTTCCTGCCCATTTATGTTTTTTTTTCACACAGATTGCTATGCCCCCTCCTCGCCTATTACATCTATCCTTCCTAAAGAGCTTATTATATTCATCTCCATCCTCTTCACTTAGCCATGTCTCTGTAATCCCAACTCTGTCATAAACCCTCACTAATCATAACAGCCTCAAGCTCTGGAAATTTATTTTTTATGCTTCCTGCATTAAAATAAAAACCATTTCATGTTATTACTAATGCTCTTCCCCCTTGATTTCCCATGTGGCCGCTGCTTCAAGCCTCCCACTACGCTTTGTTGCTTTAAAGGTATATCATCAATGGTACATGTAACATCCTCCCCACCTTCAAATCCCTCCTAAAGACTCACCTGTTTGGAAATGCTTTTAATTTGTGATCTGTTTTCATCTTGTTGTTGTATTCCACTAATTTTATTGTTTTTTATGTATTTTACTCTGATTTTATGTAAAGCGTCTTTGAGTATTTTGAAGTGCTCAACAAATAAAATGTATTATTATTATTATTACTATATTCCGTATCTGCTGGTTGCAGCGCTTCACTGAAGCAACCTAGGATGCCATGTTTTATCTACAATATCTAAAAATATCAAGATTTTGTACATAATTTTATACACATTTCTGGGTAATTCAGCAGGACATATTTGGGGTCTTTGGAAACCTTGGGGTCTGCTCTAGAATTTAAAATGGGCCTGAAGTTCCACAGGTTTGAATACAGTATTTAACAGAAACATAAATGGGTCTGTACTCCTGAGGTTTTATGCGGGTGACTTCATGCGCCTGGATTTATCACCTCTGGTGTGGAACTGTGAAATTCAAAACAACAGACTCTTAATTTTTGAAGATGTAACTTTTTGGCTGAAGGGGCCATATTTTAAATTCTTCCTTGCTCTGAAATAATCCTTCCCGAACTGTAAGAGTCTTGGTTTTATCTTTTCTCTGTGTTCTTATGGATTATATTCCCCAAGTGTATGTACTTGTGAGGATGCGATTCAGAATGTAAAATTTTGCTCTCTCGTAATGAAAAATAATTCTCATACACACACACTGTAATGTGGGGGAAAAAAGCCACTAGATGGCAGTATTGATATTTTTTTGTTAAGCCCAGCTTGGAGCTAGATTTTGGGCATGTCCTGGGCATGCCTCAGAGGGGAAAGTCTGGGAGGTGGGAGGGGGCTGAAAAAAAAAAGAGTATATAAGGACAAAAATTGAGAGAGTAAAGTAGTATTAGAAATTGCAAGGAGAAATAGTGGAAAGATACATTGGAACAGACCTGTCACTCTTTTCAAGACCTGTGAAGCTTTTGTGGATTTTTGCCTGTGTTGGAGCATTTTCCTGTTCCAGGACATCGCAAGATAGCAACCCCATCTCAAGTACCAAGGGACTGTAAATATCTCTTTTTTTATATAGTTCAATCTTGCTCAGTGGTTTGTTTGAATAAATCTGTGAAAGTTTTAAAATTTTCTGTCATCCCTTGCTGTCCGACATGTCACAATGAATTGGGGCCATAACAACACACACACAGTACTTATCAAATTTATTAGACTACCTGTCATAAAAATGAAAAAACACCGATATTTTAGAAATTTGTAAAAAAAAATAATAAATAAATAAATAAAAACTTACTTCAAAATAAAAATTCTGTTGTTATTTCTTTGGCAAATAACCAATTGAAACAACTAAATAGCCTTTATTTTCACATGAAAACCAAACAAAAAAGAAACTTAATATTTTATATGGCCTCCTTTGGCCTTGATAACAGCTTGCATTCTTGCATTCAACCACTAAAACTGATTTGTATGTTCAGGAATGCAAGGAAATAACTGTTATTTGGCATCTTAATCAAAAAATAATAATGTGCTTGACTATTTTTGTTCAGTTTTTTTGTTAAACAGTAAATTCAAAAATTCATGGATAACAACAATAATTGTAGCCCTGTCCCTCACCATGGGCGCTGGCTGCTGCTGTCCTGATCCAGTTCTGCACCATCCTTGGCATGCCACTTCCTCCAGCAACTGATAGCACTGTTTAGATGGACTTTAATGGAACTCTATTGTCATTATCTTGCAATCAACTAGCTAGCCCTCGGAGGATGGGCCTCCCCACTATAGCCGGGTTCCTCCTGAGATTTCTTCCCACTGGGGAGTTTTTTCCCACCACTGTTTGAGGATTTTTCTCCCTACGCGGGAGTTTTTTGCCTCATTTGCTGTAGTGGGGAATAGGCTGGGCACTGCGCTTTCAGTAACTCATCTGACTGTAAAGCGTCTTTGTGTCAGTTTATCTGTGAAAAACGCTATGCAAATAAATTGAATTTGAATTTTTTTAATTTGTATTTTAGCATTAGAAATATCATTTCAATTAAAGAGCTTGCCCATACTGGTGGATTAACCATTACAGAAACATAAAAAATGATTTTGGTAATTACCAAAACTGTTAATGTAGGGCAGCTATGGCATAAACCTAACATTGGGCGGAGGTCAAATACATTTGCTCAGCACTGTAAATGCATCCTAGACCCAGATGCAGATTCTGATCTCTCCCAAAATCTAATCATCTCTACGTCGGGCCAAGATCCACCTCTGGTAAAATTCTCGTGGAAATTCGACGGCTAGATTTTGCATAATCCTGCTGAGTAACCAAAAAACACGACTGATCACATGACCTCGGCAGAGGTAAATCCGCTGCACTGTTTAAATGGCTCGCGCATCAGAGCTCGCATTGCTTCCCCTCTCTACACTGGACGATTGGACCTGCAACATTGTTTCTTGTCACAAGGTGGCATATATTACTCAGAAATCAAACTCATCAATATGTAGCCTGCGTTGCCGGCGATCAGCGGCTGACAAAGGAAAGACCGCCTGCAAGATAAGGTAGGGATTTTGAGTTGTTCGTTCACCAGTGAACGGGAATTACTGATTGGCTTAAGAGGTGTCAATCAAAATTGAACTGTCATCGAATGCAGAGCCATGGCTCTGATAGAATGTAACGCAACGCATGGCTACGCCATAAACTGCCAGAACAAAGATGACGGGTAGAAGGTTGAGGTGGCACTTTTCCACTCCATTTAAAGACTTTATTGGACCACAACCTGGAAGAACAAAGAAGACAAGCCATTTCAATCGCAAGTCACTTATAATTTCTTCTTAGTTCATGCCCTCAGATCGGCAAGCTTACAGCAGTTGACAAAATGAATATAAAAATGTAATACTGTATAATAATATAATGTTTAATATATAAAATATATTAAAAATAAATATTTTTTTTTAATGTATTAATATAAAAAAACTAGGCAGTTGCCACGGGTACGGCAGTTTTCCAATGCATTTTCTATGTATAGAGGTACGGCAGTCCCCATTTCAAACCCTGACCCCTAATCTAACCCTTCCACTAACCATAATCCCCTAATCCTTATCCTAATCCCTTCAAATCGACTGCCGTACCAATAAAAACTGCCATATCAGTAGACATTGCGAAAAACTAATATATTCAGTCTCGTTCATTTACAACCAGCCATCAATCCCCTGTCCAAACCACTTACTCAAGATAGGGGGCTGAATTTCAGAAGATATTGGGTGATTAGCGGGGACAGACCCAATTTAAATTCTCCAAAATGAACTAACCTGCATATCAGACAATGGAGTACCCGGAGTTCACACTGATATGGAACACTGATATGGAAAAATATATGAACCCCTCGTAGAAAAGCCCTCGGCCAAGAGCCAAACTTGCTGTGAGACAAATATGCCTCCGTCCATGCAATTCCACTTCATTCAATTAAATTCTGCTCCATTCATTTCAACACGTTCAGATTTGATTTGCTATTTATTATTTGCAAATGCTTCCCGAGGATCTTGGGGGTATAGAGGAAAATTCCTTATGCAATAAAAGAAGTGTGGGAAATAGGCTGATTTTGATTCATTTTATTGTTTGTTTCTTGCTCATATATCTTTTCCAAAGTGGATACAGATTTCAGACAGTCATGGAGAGAGTAGTTGAAACCCCAGAGAAATGCCCCTCTGACTTGAGTTTACATAATTACAGGCTCAGAGAGCACTGAAAGATTTTGGATTTTACTCTTCAGTGCCTCGGTAAGTAAGATAACAGGGATGCTTTTAATTTAATCTTGTAAACACGGGCCCCTGGAAGGGGCAGTTGTGGGAATGGGACGTGCAGCTACACATTTTGGGACGTGCGCTGCTCTGGACGAAATCTGCTCCGGAGAACGAGGCTGGGACCGCCATTTCTTCTGAGAGAGAGAGAAATGGAAGATAAACACTCTTATCTCTGCATCGTTTGGGGTTTTTGGGTATTCTGGCGAAAGGAATTCACAAAGAAATGTTATATTCTCCCTGTGGTTACTAAAATTCTGTGCTCACGGAAGAGCCAAACCAGCTCAGCTGTTTTTGACACTCAGAAAACAAGAAATCTTATCGATACCAGTAACTGTCTCTTGGACATATTTTGTTTCAGATCAGCCATAGATAGTGTCACTAGTTCAACCCTTCTTGTTTTCTAATTTGTATTTGAGACCTCTGCCAAGACGATAGCCTTTCTTTGAAGCCAAAAAAGGATATTCTAGAATTAAAATGTGGAGTAGTTTTTCATGTTTTATTCATCAATGAGGTATGGGTTATTTAGGGTTTACATACAAAAGTTATGGTAAAGCGCTTTAACGTTTATCACTATTTAAGGATAACTGTTAATCGTGAATATGATTTGTAATTGCTCAATTCCTCTCAACACTTTTCAATAAAATTTGAAGCTAGGCTCGCTAGGTCGGTACACCTGGATAAAATGTCCTGACAACTTTAAGACATCTGTGAGCTTGGTGGCAGAAACATGTTTCAGATTTTCGAGTCGCAAATATGTAGTGAATTCTCCTGAACGTCAGTGTCTGTTTTGACAGATTGGAGGTTCTTTGTTTCGTCTGCGCGGGGCATGTCTGCGGAGACAGCGGACAGTATTTCTTTGTTTGCTGCTCAGCTTTATATTTAGCGATTGCGGATTCTAATGTCCTAACTCTCAGACCACAGGACACTGTCATCTAGACTCTTCATATTTTCAGTGATTAATATGTCGTCCCTCAAACCCTGACTTCTCTTTGGTGCCTCGAGCACCGTCTGAATTGTGGTGTCTGGTTATGATGCCAATCTCTGTAACCGCTGATCTGGGATGAAAAATAATGTATTTGGAGTTTGCTACAGAAGACCAAGAGTGTTTTCTTATGGTTCAGGGGTGTATTTGTTGCAAAAATGCCCTGAACTTGCTGCTTTTTTTCCTGCTCCACTCACAGCACCTTTTAGAACAGCGCCAGACTCGTCAATGTCACTTCTCTGTCACCGACCAATCAAAGTCAAGAAGAGGGAGGGACTTCAAATATCAACAGCAATGTCAGCGGAGAAACAGAGCTAGCTGCTATAGTCATGCTATAGTCAATTAGTTACGGTTTAGATTTGTTTTCTGTTCTCAGTGTAGAGATTCTAGGTTTGCTGACAAGTTAGTTAGTTTGTATTCATGTTTACTACAACTGTAGAGGCCAACAGCTGTCACTAGGTACACTGTTATTGCTTGGGGTCACTTTTATTTTAATCGGGCTCGCTAGCTATGATTCCCCAAGCATAGTAAGGAGCCACTTTTGCAGCTTGGTTATGTTGCTGAAACCCCTGACCATATACGGCTCCAGTTACACTCTTTGGGAAACAAAAACTCTGTAGCTCAGTTACTAAGACACATATTTTCATCGTATTAGCAAACCTTTTTAATCGAACATGTTAACGTAACGTTAAACTACAGGCTCTTGACATTCGCAGCGATGGATTGCAGAAGTACCAAGAGGATGGTTTTTGTAATTTAGCAACAAGCCCTTGAGTGATGCACTCTGAAAATGAGGTCATGAGCGCTTCCACTGCAAAAAACGCTTCCTGTGGACACAGACCCTTATCTGTACTGGGCTGTCCTGAAACACTATGATCAAAGCTCCAAGTTTGTCCATGTGTTGCACACTTCAAATAAAGATGACTCACGAGTGTGCGAGTGTTGTTTGCTGCATTTATTCTACAAAATACAAAAATACATGCGTGACCGGGAGAGGCAGTCTTGTGTTCATGCCTCGCGCTACTGCAACACTGGCATATCCTGGTCTTTACCTTATACTTGACTGGCCTACATATTTTCTTACAAAGAACATCAATTAACATTAGCGCATCTGAGCAAACAAACAGCAATTCCGTTTGCACGTTAACATTCCAAGTCAGTAGTATGCGAAATGTGCATTGGTTCAGAACGATACAAAAGACTACGGCTTATTCAACATTCTAAATCAATATTCCACGATATTTCACATCGGTTCGGAATAATGCAAAGGCTATGGCTTATACCGAGATCGCCACTCAAATACATCAATGAGTTCGGCTGCTATTAGCATTGCAACACGTGCTCGATTTTCGAGTAGGGTAATATAACAAACGCAAACTACAATTAGCACAATACTTGATATTCTTGGTGCTAAGTAAATTTGTTATATGTCTCATTATCTCATAGTTATGTTTAAGCTTTCGGTTGTATTAAATACATTTCATTGCTATGCTTAGCTGCAAAATACAAAAATACATGCGTGACCGGGAGAGGCAGTCTCGGGTTCATGCCTCGCACTACTGCAACACTGGCGAATTCCCGTCTTTACCTTATACTTGACTGGCCTTGACTAGGACCCAGTTACATCATAGCTGGCCACGCTATGCCCGAACACTTGCGGTCTCAAGCCGTAAACCACTGCCATCTGCATTGAATTGTATTGCCAAACAGTCTATTGTAAACATTAATCACTGGACACCTTAAAGGGTTTCTGAACTAATTTTACATAACTGCATTTAATACATAAAATCCAATATATCGATAGTAAAAATACAAAATATGTGTGTTTTGGAAACATATTTTTCAAAATAATGTTTTTCTCGGGCCAAATGTACACGACTGTGCGCCCTGTAGCGTTTATGCAAGAACCAAGGTCACGTGACCCGAGTGACGTGAGAGAGGTCTTAATTGATGACCCGGGGCAGCCATATAAAGCTATGTTTCCATTAATACGTCCGGTTGCGACAGGCTGCGGGGCAGACACGGGACATCGCATGCGGCCCATGGTGCGTCCTCAGTGTTTCCATATAAACGGCTAAACTAGGCTATTATTGTGAAATTAATCGGAAAAATACGCATGCGGCTCCGCTCCAAGAGCCGGGTGAAAATCGCATTGATGGAAACACAGGGCTCTCAAGTTTTGAATGCAGGCTCGCGTGAGATTTTCTCTGGGGGGTTGATAATCCCGTTTTCAAAGGTGCAATTTAAGTTCATGTACTTCGTTACAGCACTTCAGGTTTTTTTTTTTTTTTTTTTTGAGGATTTGTACGTTACTTTTTTTTTAAACAGGGACTGTTACTCTACTACATTTAAAAGATAAAAAGAATACTTTCACTTTGTTACTTTGACACTGGCAACTTGGTGACTTGTTTCAAATTAAAATATTAATTGAATTCATCATTTACGGATTATCCGGATTTTGCGCGTTCGCAAAGAACAAAGGTGTATCTTTGTGCAGATGTTTCCGCCAGTGGACGTGGAGCTGCTAATTTATGCGCGCAGTTACAATATTCTATCACTAGATAGCACACCAGGATCGGTCTCGGAAGTTTTGTGCGCATTGTAGATAATTTGCAGAATGAATGCTGACCGCGTTATCCGTCGCATCTCGTTGTCAGAAGTGGTAGCTCAAGTAGGCGAGTAATTAAACGTTGCGATATATAACTATCTATCTTATGTCTGCATGTTGCGTGTATATTTCCTTTTACTTTGCAACATCAAGCATTTTACAGCACAGATAACACCTGTGCTAAGCGTCACGAATATGAGTTAGCTGGCCAGCTACGGCATTCGCGAATGCTATTTGACATGAGCTTAAAAATTTGATTTCAACTTGCAAGCGTTTCCCACTGGAGTAGTTGATAGATTTTGAACAAGATAATGTTTAACCATACCTGTACTTTTTTTTATTTCAGTGGGACTCCCCAGTATAATAAAGGCTAAATTAAACAATTCTTTTGCGTATTTGTATCGTTTTGTCTGTCACAAACAAGAGATGTTGCGGTACCATCTGTAACACCGGATCGGAGCAGGGTTTGTATTCAGCCAAAATACACTACATTGAGAGAGCAAGTGAAGAACGTGATTTGCCGCTGCTATTTCACCTAGCAACATATTGGCTGATAGGTTGCTAATTCAAGCAGAGCAGTCTCTTTACTGTAGTGTTTTGAGTTCACCGAGTGTTGCGGAATGCCATGTTGTAACTCGGTTCTCGACTTGAGCTCTCTCGTTGTCTCTAGGCTACATGTAGGTTAAGTTGAATTTTTTATTTCGGTGACCATCTCTCTCTCTCTCTCTCTCTCTCTCAGAGGACATTTGACGTGTGTCTGTGGGGAAAATCTCTCTCACTCTCTCTCTCTCTCTCTCTGATTTATTTCATCTGTGCCTGCGGATTCACCCATATTTTCTGCACACGCCGACGATTAGACACGCTATAACACCACCTCGACTATAGACCTTGATAGCGGCTAGGCAAGATGAGGACCTCTCTGACGTCATCGGATGATGTCACGGGCACCTAATTAACTTTGTGGCTGTGCAGCCACAGACGTTATTTTGTTTGTTTATAGAAAAGATAAACTGCCTTTATACATTTTTATTGATTTTAATGAGGTTATATAAACAAAATACACTTTTTAAAAACATATTAAGTTTATTGTTCACAAACCCTTTAAATAAAAATTATAATAGGGGTGCCCAACAATGCCTATGCCGCACTCTCCCCTCCGAACATAAATGTCGTCCCTACATTCCCTTGTTCCCAGTATTTTCAGGTTACAGGAGTCAGATTTAAGATACATCTTCGATATAAATCAATAATCACATAACACATCTCTCCTTTCAATGTCATGTCTCCATGGTCAGTATCATCGTGCACTATGATATTTAACCACTTTCTCCAGTGTCCTCGGGATTGGTATTTTTACTTGCGTAGGTATAACCTTTCACCTGTACAAATACTCAGCTGACACCTGACACTTTCTCACAAGTCCCAGAAACATGTCCTTGTCTGCGTTCTTCAATGTTTTCCTGAGACCATTATTCTCAATAAAAACATTATGCCTCCACTGTCATCATGTTTCTGTCAAATGTCGGTTAAGGGATGAACCAAAAATTAACATCACATCTGCCCACAGGTTATTGATGTCAGTCCTTTTTCACTAACCACTATTTATTCATTTCAAAGAAACTTGTATTGTTCCGTCATTACCAGCTTTATACATTATACTCCATAATTAGGTAAGAGTAGGATGACCTAATTTGTCACAAGTGAATATTTTTCTCTTATTTCTAGCTCGTAAAGGATATGGCCGCAAGGACTCCTCCTCACTGTGGTTGCTTGCTACTTCAGCTTCATCATTCACCATTGCAGTTGCTTCTTGAATGTCCTCTTCTTGTTCCAGTGTTTTTGCGCCTTCAATTTCTCCATCCACTTGCTCCATTACTGTTGACTGGGGCTTCCCATTTTCAGTGTCAAAATGGCCTACTGGTGTAGCTACCATAGCCTGTTGCTGGAATTCACTAACTTCAGCTCTGAGCTTGCTCATTCCACTTGTTGGAGCTCCATCTAGTGGCAATCCTGAGATATAACCCCATTCATCCTCATTATCTGAATCCTTTTCAAGGTTTTCCAGCAGCTCTGGTGCATTGTTACTCTTTCTTTTCTTCGCTACGTTCCGTTTTTTCTGGCAGTGGCTTCTCCACAGGAAGAAAATCGCATGGAAGGAGTAAATTACGATGTAAGACTCTGGTTTGCCCCTGGCCATTCTTCGGCTTCACCTAATAAACTGGACTATCAGGGTACATCCTTTTGGTCACTATGTGAACCTTTTCTTCCCAAAATGACCTGAGTTTACCTGGCCCGCCCTTCTCTGTCAGATTCCTTATGAGCACTCGACATCCTGGAGACAGATCTGCTCCATGCATTTTTCGGTCATACAGTTCTTTCCCCCATTTTCCACTTTCTTTTGATGCTTGTGAAGCTAATTTGCAAGCATCCTCCATTCTTTTTTTCCACTTATCAACATAATCCTGTTGAGATTGACTGCTGTCACTGGGAGTGATGTTGAACATTATATCAATGGGGAGCCTGGGATTTCGACCGAACAGTAAAAAATAAGGTGCAAATCCGCTGGCCTCATTGCATGTGCAATTATATGCATGCACAACTTTCGCCAGCGAACTTTTCCAATCTGCTTTGGCCTCGTCTGTAAGGTTACACAACATTGCAAGTAGGGTATGGTTAAACCTCTCTACTTAGCCATTCCCCTGTGGATGGTAAGGGGTGGTGTGTGAGCCTTGAATTCCACAATGCTTTTTGAGCTCTGCAAATAAATTATTATCAAATTCCCTACCCTGATCATGATGCAGTCTGGTTCGGAAGCAAATTTGAGAACAAAGTCTCCAAATATTTCCTCAGCGGCAGTCCTTGCAGTTTTATTTGTACATGCATATGCTTGCGCAAAACGGGTAAAATGGTCCATAATGACTAAAATGTATTCGTATCCACCCTTGCATTTCTCAAGGTGCAAAAAGTCCATAGAGACCAACTCAAAAGGATAGGTGGTGACAGTACTGGTGAGTGGTGCTCGAACTGCTTTGTTAGGTTTTTTCCGCTTCACACAACTGCATTGTTTCGTGATATAATGCTCCACATCCCTCTGCATATGCGGCCAGTAAAAACGGTCACGGATTAGATGGAGTGTCCCTTCAACCCCTAAGTGTCCCATCTCTTCATGTAGTTCCCTGTACAGTAATGGGCGAAACTTCTTGGGAATTATACGTTGTGATCGGGTTGCTGTTTTGCGAAGAAGAACCCCGTCAGTGTTCAAGATCAGCCTACTTTTCTCCCTTGCAAACGCAGCAATCTCACTGTGAGCATTCCTGACCTTTGGCCACTGATTCCTTGCCACACATTGCCGTACCTGTCGGATCACAGGGTCCTCCTCCTGGGCCGCTTTGAGAGCTGAGGGAGGGATCACTTCAACTGGATCCACCAGCGGCTCATCATTCTGGTGGGTGATTGCGATCTGGATGGTCACTGGACACAACCATGGTTCTCGCTCCTCCAGTTGAACAGACAGGGCACTGATGACACTGGAAAGGGTTTCTGGCTGCACCTCCTGGGAACATGTCTGCATATACCGCTCAACATCTAGGGGCATTCTTGATAAGCCATCGGCATCAGAATTCAACTTTCCGGGCTATATTTATATTTTATATTTTCACTATATTTAATAGTGTACCTGAAATCTGCTAATTCTGCAATCCATCTGAGTGTGGTGGCATACAATTTAGCTGTAGTGAGCACGAAGATTAAGGGATTATTATCACTTAAAACTACAAATGATGGTGCATGATAAAGATAATCGCGAAAACCCTCACATATCGCCCATTTCATGGCCAAAAACTCTAGTTTTCCAGAGTGCAAATGATAGTTCTTTTCTGGGGCAGTTAGTGTTCGAGACCCATATGCCATCACTACTAGCCTTCCATTCTGCCTCTGGTATAAAACCCCACCTAATCCTTCTTGGGAAGCATCACAGTGCAAAACAAAAGGTTCTTCAAAGTTTGGGTACCCAAGTACGGGAGGACTCGAGAAGTAATCAATAAGCTGACAGAGAACTGAGCTATGTTTGTCGACCCTGGTCGAGCACAGAGAACCAGGCACTTCCATACAGGCTATCCAGCATGTCTTGAATACGAGGAATTGGATTTCGATCTGGCAAAGACTTTTGGTTCAGTTCCCCATAATCACAACAAAGGTGAAGCGAACCGTCTTTTTTCCGTACGCACACTATGGGAGATGAATAGTGTGATCTTGACTTCTGAATCCATCCCCTATTCAGTAAATCTTCTTGGTATTGTTATATTTCCCTATGCAGAGGTTTGGGAACTGAGATGCGTTTGACTGGTGCGTGATCTGTGAGTCTGATTTTCAGTTGCAAGGAAGGGATGCATCCCACATCTTGGTCATCTTTGGAAAATGCATTGCACTCCTCCCTTAACATTTCTTTCACTTTCAGCCGCTGGGTCGGTGGCAAGTGGCTAAGTGGTACGGGTGGATCCCAGTGTGCCTCGTTCTCTCCATTAAAACACTAGGGGTCGCTACTGACCTCGGCCGACGCAGCCGCTGACTCTGGGTGGTGAAGATTCTCTTTCCTTACAGGTCTGGCTTCCACTGGATAGATAGCCCTCACCGTCTGTCCCTGGCCGAGAACTGTTCGGGGACTAAAAATTACATCATGGCGGGTGTTATTAGTAACTGGTATAGTAATACGAGACCCAGTTCCTTTGTGGAGAGTTACAATGCTTTCAGCAATGGTTGTGCCGTCTGGCCAAGGGGAGTGCTCACTTGGTGTAAAGATGACCTCTTGAGTGGACTGAAGCGGACCGGTTCTTACAAAACACTTAACTGCTCTTGACTGGCCTGCCGGTATAACCTCCTTCTGCCTCCCCATTCTTACTTCACCATCACTACACTGCATGTCATTCGTCTTGATTAGGCGCACTAACAATTCAGTCTTTTTGCTGTCAAAGGAGAAAGCTGTGCTCACAGCCTTCGTCGTAACCTCTGAGGGCTGCTCAACACCACTTTTCAATAGCTGGTCAATTACATTATAGCCAATAATTGGTTCCTCCCCAAAGCCTGGCCCATCTGTTACAAGGATAGGAACCTGTAGCTCAAGCGCTGAAGCATTTGTTGGATCTAGCTGAAACCTCACCTCCACCCAACTTCTGAATGGCATATCAGTCTGGTTTACTGCTTTCCCCACTAATGTACCAGGCCCAATAATTTCCTCAACACTGCAAACCTTGGTGTGAGAGAGATGCTTCCTCCTCCAGTCCTCACTTACCAGGCAGACCTGCAAGCCTGTGTTCCACAGCGCCTGGGTTCTGACCCCATCCAAGTAACAATTCACCATACACTTATTCCCTATGAGATTTAATAACTGGGAGTGGTGTTTAAGGGAAATGTGACTCACACTGGTTGCCTCACCCAGCTGGGTTACTGAACTCCATTTTTCCCCTGCCACTTTTTCCTCTAAATGCTTGATGCTCTGCATTATTAGTTGCTGATCATTGTGGGGCTCTGCTGCCTGATTTTGTCCTGTCGGTAATGGGTGTTCTACTCTGTGACCCGAGACATTCACCGGTTCAGTCAAACTAGGGGGCTTGCGCTGAGCTCTGCAGCCTTTGGAGAGATGTCCTGCCTGACCGCATTTAAAACAGTGGTCACACCGCTCCACCTGACTATTTTGGTGACAGATTTGACATGCTTTATTTTGGCTACCCCGACGCTGAGTGAGTGGTTGTGGTGAATTCTGTATCACCTTTTTCATTTCAGCCATCTCCTCTCTAAGTTAGTTTACAGCCTCCAACAGTTCAGAGTTGTTCTGACTTGATGCTGTCTTCACTCTCTGGATTTTGGGAGTCACTTTAGCTGGCGTGCTGCACTCTGGCACTTGGCTGGGCACCACTGTGGTGTCATAATACACCAGATTGGCATGCACCTCGGTCTGCAGTTCACTCACCTTGGTTTTTCTGCCACCTGCGCTTTTCATAAATTTCTGTTGTCTTTCCCAGTCAAAGCTAGCTGCCTCATTCATTTTTTCTATCAGCACATCGTCAGTAACTTTTGGGTCATCCAGATAGCTCTTCAGCTGAAATTTGATATAATCACTTAAGAGACCGGTGCTGATTGATCGGAGAAATTTCTTTTGTATGAGCTCAGGGCTGTAATGCTCATCAGTCCCCAATTCCCTTGCAGTAACAGCCTCTCTTTTAAAGCAATAGCTCTGAACAGAAAGTTCTGAGGAGATTCTTGGACATCTTCAGCTATGTACACCAATCGATGGAATAAATCAGTGGGGCTATCTTCTTTAAAATGGCCCTTTAAAATAATCATTAGCTGCAGGAGTGTTAAGACCATTTTGGTTTCTAAAATGTGACGCAGGTTTAGACCAGGACTGATGGCCTTCACAACTGCCTCAACTATCTCAGCCTCTCTGTGGCCTTTTTGCTGCCCAGTGTCTATTTGGTGTATCAGATTTGAATAAGATAATTTATCCCTTTGTCCCCACTCACCAATTTGACCAATCCTTAACTCCCGTCTTATGACCACTTCTGGAATTTTCAAGGGCGGCTGCTGCAACACACTTTGGGAACGGGCATCCTGAATGGCTTCTATATAACTGGGCTCTTTTCGGTTCACTCTCTCAGGAGCCTAATTTCCTCTTCAATTACCCGAGTTGAAGCTTGGAAATTTGTCTACATTTCTGAGTACGGTTTCTTCAGCCGCTCAAGCTCAGTTATATCCTGCAACGAAGCCTCACCACCCTCGGAAGCTGCTTCCTCCCTTGTCTTTAGCTGGTTAGCCATTGCTACCAAATCTGTCAAATATTGCCTAACTACATCCTCGTCCTCATTTGCAATAGCTCGGTACACGGATTCATTAATAAACCGGATCAACGTGTGCCTCCTTCCCTTGTCAGCCGGAACTTTTGCAAATGCATGCACTTTTCTTAGCTGCTCTGTTTCAAGCTGAAGTAGCAGCTCTGCAACTTGGTCCTGTAGCTGCTTGACCTCCATTACCGTCCTGTGCTGCACTGCCCTGGGTACGACCACTTTGGCCTCACGTTGGTCCCTATTCGGGCGCCAGATTTGTTGCACACTTCAAATAAAGATGACTCGCGGGTGTGCAAGTGTTGTTTGCTGCATTTATTCTGCAAAATACAAAAATACATGCGTGACCGGGAGAGGCAGTCTCGTGTTCATGCCTCGCGCTACTGCAACACTGGCATATCTCGGTCTTTACCTTATACTTGACTGGCCTACGTATTTTATTACAAAGAACATCAATTAACATTAGCGCATCTGAGCAAACAAACAGCAATTCCGTTTGCACGTTAACATTCCAAGTCAATAGTATGCGAGACGTGCATTTGTTCAGAACGATACAAAAGACTACGGCTTATTTAACATTCTAAATCAATATCCCATATCTGGCACATACCTGACATGTTCATCCAGCCCACATACCAGATGGAATGATGGCACTTGGGAGGTCCGCTCCTGTTTGCCAAAAGTGGGCCACAACCAAGCCATCACAATGCCAGATGTCAACCAAAAACAGAAAAATAAACAAGCTCTCAACCATATGTGGCCCAGATACCAAAATTCTTTTGGCCCATATCTGGCCTACACCTGACATGTTCATCCGGCCCACATACTGCATGGAATGATGACACTTGAGAGGTCTGCTCCTGTTTGCCAAAAATGGGCTACACCCAAGCCATCACAATGCCAGATGTCAACCAAAAACAGACCAAATAAACCAGTACTCAACTAAATGTGGGCCACTATACACTTTTATTCTGGCCCACATACTACATGGAATGATGGCACAAGGGTGGTCCTCGGTTGTTTGCCAGAAGGTGGCCACAACCAAACCAACACAGTACCAAATGTCGGCGAAGAGAGCAAATAAAGCAGCACTCACCCAAATGTGGGCCACTGTGCATTTTTATTCTGGCCCACCGACCACATGGAATTATGAAACTTGACTGGTCCACACTCTCACATATGACCCACAGCCTAGTCATAATGCTACATATCAACCAAGAGCTGAATACATTAGAACTCACTCAAACGGGAGCCACTCTTAGCTCTCAGACTTACCCAGAACTGGCTTACTGTCTATGATATTGTCTAGTCTGCACTTAGGAGTCACAACCAAACCATGATAAAGTTGTATGTCAAATATGATCAAATATAATAAACTAGAACTGGTCTGAATTTGTGGCTACATGCCATTATGGTAACTCCAGATACAGTGTTGAATGGTGGCATGCAGTAGTCCAGTCTTGTTGGGACTCATCTCAGAGTCTAAGATGAAGAAACCTACTAAAGAAATGAAGAAATAACCAGACACGAGATACAACAGTAGAGAACTATGATATTTTTTTACATTTTTTTAACCTGTGCCATAAAACAGAAGGCAAAACAAAACAAACTTCAGGCCAAATCAGCAGAACACAGTTGTTGACCTCCAACGCTCAATACAAAAAAATCTTGCCTGGCCGCAACAATTTGGCTCGTCTTCTTGTGGCCCTTTAAGAAATGCACAAAAGAACATATTGTGTTGACTCAGTAAAGCAGTACTGTGGTTGCAGTGAAGTCCAACACACAAAACCTTATCAGGGGACCAAACAAAAAAGGCCCTGTAAAATGATATAAAGTTATACAATGTTGTGTTGATGTCTTTCAATACTTAAATCCATAGTCTGTTTTTAATTACAATTAATCTGACATTATAGTTTTTATTATGTCTGATCACTGACCCAATATCTGTTTGCTCAACCCCTTTCTGTTCAGACAACAATGAAAGATGGTATTGATAACAAGCAAAGTGAGCTGGAGGAAAGTAGCTTCATCAAATACTCAAACTTCATATCTAACCTACAGCGTAATGAACATAAACATAAAATTCACTTCATGACAGGTAAGATCTGAAATATTACAAGCCAAAATATGTTTTCACTGGCCACTGAACTGCTCACAATACAGCATGCTTTTGGAGGTACTTCTGAGCTCAAACAGTGCATAAAAGTACATAAACTGAATAATTGTAACTGTTAACCATTTCAGTGTTTTTCCATATTCCATATTAACTGTTTTCTTGTCTGTATACAACATCTATGTCACGTCTGCCCGTCCTGGGTGAGGGATTCCTTTTCTGTTGCTCACCCTGACTCGTAAAGACGTCTTTTCGCATATTTTCAGCCTTAATGTCCAATGTAGCCGCCTTGTTAATTTTCACGGAAGAAGTTCAAAATTCAAGACCTTTAGCAACAGTGACCAACGAGGGCAAAAAATTCTGCAACGGTCCAAAACATCTCCATTCGGAGAAACGCACTGCAGTTTTGAATGTTCGTATTCACTGAATGCACAGCGCATTTTTATGGTCGGCCAACTTAGCGAGGTCAACTCCTTCCGCGAAAATAAACAGGGCTCTTTTAGCTAAGTGGCTAGATCAGATATTAATGCTAAAATATCGGAAAAGACGTCTTTATGTCAGCATACATGACAATCACTCCCATTATATGAGGGACATCCTGGCTGGACGGGGGCTCCATTAGTGACCAGCTTCACCCAGAATGAGTGAAGGAGCAATATTGCAGGTCATTGCTGCTGCAACGTTGTCAATTTGCCGATCATGGGACTGAAAAAGGAATATCTACTCATCTCATTTTATATTATCTTATCTATTATCTAACGTTAAGGTTTATTTATTTAGCACAAAAATGCATTAAAACAGAGTGCAAGGAGGGAACAAAGTCCTCAGGGCAACTGTGCAGGCAACCACAGATGATCTAGACAAAAGAAAAGCACATAAAAATTAATGGCAGCGGGAGTTTAGGTGTATAGATAAAACTAGAAGCAAGGAATAGTGGACAGCAGTTCAATGAGAGAAGCAAACTTAACGAAACTTTAGTCTTGTCTTGTCCTGGCACATTTGTACTTCACAAAGTATGGACCGCACCGTGTTATGTGTGGGCCACTTTAGGCCCACATCCAGATTACTCAATGCCAACTTGCCATATTAGTCCCCCCAGGAATCTGCAGAGAAAAAGCATGGATTCCGCAGAGAACAATCCTGATTCTTCGGACAGCAATTCTTGATTCCGCGGCTTGAAAGTTGATTTTCCACAGGCATTAAAAAACATCATAAAATGACCAGTTATAAAGCAAATTTATGTAATAATGAAGTAAGAGTTCTTTAATGAAATTAATTGCAATACCAAAACACTGTGAAACATTGTGGTTATAAAATAATCAACATCAATATTCTCTTTGTCCCTCTTGGGCAGAATATAACATTCTGCACCTTGCCCTATATTCTGCCGACTGCTTTGATTTCCGCGGAGGGCTTTGAAATCTGTGGTAAATTCCGTGATCGTGGAATCGCGGATTCCTGTGGGGAATACCATATTTCGGCCAAAACTGGCTCAAATATGTTTCAGCAAAGGTGAGCAACGTGCCTTTTCTTATATGCGGGCCACTTTAGGTTCACATCCAAATTAGTTGCTGCTAACTTGCCATATTTCAGACAAAACTCCAAATGTGTTTCAGCAAAGGTGGGCCTTATAGCTTTTCTTATATTTGGGCCACTTTAGGCTCACGTCCAGATTAGTCGATTCTAACTTGCCAAATTTCAGCCAAAACTGGACCATATATGTTTCAGCAAAGGTGGGCCACTTGCCTTTTCTTATATGTGGGCCACTTCAGGCTCACATCCAGATTAGTCGATACTAACCTGCCATATTTCAGCCAAAACTGGACCAAATATGTTTCAGCAAAGATGGGCCACGTGCCTTTTCTTATATGTGGGCCACTTTAGGCTCACATCCAGATTATTCGATGCTAATTTGCCATATTTCAGCCAAAACTGTCTAAAATATGTTTCAGCAAAGGTGAGCCATGTGCGTTTTCTTATATGTGGGCCACTTTAGGCTCACATCCAGATTAGTCGATGCTAATTTGCCATATTTCAGCCAAATCTGGACCAAATATGTTTCAGCAAAGGTGGGCCACGTGCCTTTTCTGATATGTAGGCCACTTTATGCTCTAATCCTAGTCCATGCTAACTTGCCATATTTCAGCCAAAACTGGACCAAATATGTTTCAGCAAAGGTGGGCCACGTGCCTTTTCTTACATGTGGGCCACTTTAGGCTCACATCCAGATTAGTCGATGCTAACTTGCCATATTTCAGCCAAAACTGGACCAAATATGTTTCAGCAAAGGTGGGCCACGTGCCTTTTCTTATATGTGGGCCACTTTAGGCTCACATCCAGATTAGTCGATGCTAATTTGCCATATTTCAGCCAAAACTGGACCAAATATGTTTCAGCAAAGATGGGCCATGTGCCTTTTCTTATATGTGGGCCACTTTAGGCTCACAGCCAGATTAGTCGATGCTAATTTGCCATATTTCAGCCAAAATTGTCTAAAATATGTTTCAGCAAAGGTGAGCCATGTGTGTTTTCTTATATGTGGGCCACTTTAGGCTCACATCCTTATTAGTCGATGGACATTTGCCATATTTCAGCCAAAACTGGCCCACATATGTTTCAACAATGGTGGGCTATGTGTGCTGAACCATATGTGGCCCAGCCTTGGTTCACTAACAGAATAACCATACACTACTCTGCCACATATTTGCCAAAGATGGGCCATTTTGTGATATATGGGCCAAATGTAGCATTTACTACATGGGCCAGTTTAGGTTCACATCTGTTTTGTCTGGGCCAGAAGAATTCCTACAGTGCCGGATCGTTGCCTGAAGTGGCCCACATCCGTATGCTATCTGGGCTTTATCTCACAAACACTTTTATCAAACTGAATATTAGGAACGTATAAAATCATTCGTTTGAGACCACAGTGATTCGAACATACAGATGCTAGCAACATCCGAGGAAGCATGCAACTCTGATACCAGAAATTGGCGATTTTCAGCCGAAAGTCAGCATCGTTTGCTGGAATCAGCTTGGCCGCAAGTTTCTCACCATCTTGGCTATACTTCCCAAAGCATTTCATCTGACTCACGTAACTTTACATTTCTGAAAATAAATTTCTGTGACACTCCTTCATTTGACATTCAACAAACGCTCGTCTCACTCAGGGTGCTTTTTGACCTTGTGATGACCCCATGGTTGGCTGATGCTTCGGCACAGTTACCCAGCTCCCCAATCCTCTGGTCTGCTTCTGAAGCAAATCGGAGATGCCAAGAGCCCAGACGATCTGCGCAGTTGCAGGAAACCATGACAGCAAGAGCATCAGGCAAAGGGCATCACAGCTTCCAGTACAACATGGATGAGCACTTACAGGGGTTGTTTATTAGGATTATCAGCAGGTCTATCTTGCGTTCTCACACTTGCGCTATACTGTAATCAGCTCTATGATTTCCATGCACTTTGCCCCAGTGACAAATGTCTGACACATTCACAGAGTCAAAAAAAAGGTTGAAGATTGATCTCATAAAGACCAGGTCACTGTGGCTGGAGGAGTGTGCCCTTCTAACTTGTAATTTCTGTAGAAAAATGTCATGGCTAATGAAATTCTGGCAAACTTCCCACTGTGCCTACCCACAGCATTACACACAATACATTTAAGAAACGCATGCTTTTTCCAATATCAGGATTATCATTCTGCAAAATGGCAAATAATTTTGTTGGTTCCGACAAAAGTTGCTACCACAAAATAAAGTGGCAACATTAATATTGAAAAAAAAATTGATGTTACATAATGTTGTAGAGAGGTACCTACCTTCTTAAGAAAGGTTAGCACAGTATTGGCATCAACATTGATAGTTGATACATATTTCAATGAAAACCCACAAGTGGACCTACTTTGAAATTTAAATACTTCCACAATTTATGGCACAATTAATGTTTTGTAATCACAGGACATATATGATACTATTATCAAATTTGATGTAATGAAAGCAAATCCCATTTTTGATAACAGGCAATGTCATGTTCGGCCAGTATTAGAATGTGACCCTGATTTCGCAATGTGAATGTTTAGATCCTACGCCTTTTCCCAAAATTGAGAGTGGGAAATGTAGATATTGACAAGGACAGAGGACTCAAGCTTACACCATTACACAGTTCAGTTAATTTATTGGCAGAAGTACTTATACCAGTGGTGGTTCTAGAACCGGGAATTGGGGGCGCACAGACACATCCCTTTATGACAATTAGGATAGTCCTGGCTAGTTCTCCATCATTTTCCTTTACTGACGAATTTTCCAATTATAGTAATTGGCAACTGAAGACACGGTTTCTCTCCATATGCGATCTAACAGCAATGAAATCATGGGGTAAATTCAGTAGAACTGAGAACTGGGGTGGACAAAACATTCCTTTTAAACAATTATTAGTCCTGACCTGTTCTCAGTCATATTCATGATTAACAAAAGGTTCACTCCAAGAGCACTCCGCAACTAACAGGTGGTGCTTGTTCTCCCCGATTAGGTAGGATGACAATCATTCATTTGGACGCGTATTTGCTGAATTTAAATCAATGTTATTCAAAATTACTCTTGGTATTGAGCGAAAAAAATGGCACTCCGCAGTGAAATAGGCTATAAAAAAACATGTGGCTCAAGCTATTTGCAATTTTGAATGACGTTGATTTTAATTCAGCAAATAAGCCAGTCCAGATGAAGTCCAGATGAATGATTGTTGTCCTACTTAATCGGGGAGAACAAGAAACACCTGTTAAGTGAGGAGTACTCTCAGAGTAAACCTTTCTTTGATCATGAAAATGACTGAAAACAGTTCAGGACTAATAAATGTTTAAAACGGATGTTTTGTCCACCCCAATTCTCAGTAATACTGAATTTACCCCATGATTTCCTCACTGTTAGATCACAAATGGAGAGAATCTGAGTCTTGAGTTGCCAATTACGATAAATGGAAGACGCGTCAGTAAAGGGAAATGATTGAGAACTTGCCAGGACTAAATAAGTTAGGACACAAAAGCTCAAAAAAATCCATTCTGTAAAATAATAATAAAAAAAATTTTCAATATGAGATGGGTAATTATGCTATGAGGCTAGTGATGTGAACCCTGGTTTCTCATTTGTGTCTCTGCCAAGAGGTTCATGAACTGAATGACCCAGTGGGAAAGGAAAACAAAGGGAGTGTGTTATAAAACACAGCTAATTTCTTATGACCAAATTATCTGACATACTCATGTAGCACCACTGCTTTGCCAAGTGTTTGTTTTGCTTTCCTTCAAAGATTTTTTTCCAAGCCACTGGGAGGCTGTGAATGGGAAAACATAATTCCAGCTGCGTGAACTTAGAACAAAGACCTCATGCAGCACATGGCGAGAGTAAGATAAACCTGAAATGTTTCTTTTGTGCGGATAAAAGAGGTGTTCAACGTGCCAGATTTGGACTGATCTGATTGGAAGGAAATTCCTGTATTATTCATTTTAAGATGTAATGGCATCTATGCACAGCCACTGACCCAATAACTAATATTCCTGTTGCAACAAAATCTGTTTAGTATCGCATTTTATATTTAGATACTTCAGTTGTGGTGAATCCAATGATTGTCCACTTTGGACATGTGATATTCACTGAGGCACAGCCAATAATGTGGATAAATTACTGGATTCACCGAAAACTGAAGTGAATTAAAGTTTTATTGTATGACCGTACTTGAAAATATGAAATAAGAGAAGGGTGACAACTCTTACGTAAAGCTCCTCGAAACGACACGAAATAGAGAGACTGTAAGGAGCTCTTGCGAGAAAGCCTAATCTATTTCTAGCTCCAGGTCGTCAGATTGTTATATTTACCTCGCGCACTCTCTCGCGGTGAATATCACTGTTTACAGTGACTGGCGGAGCTCACCTCGACCAATCAGGAGAGAGCAAATCCTTACGTCATATAATGTATATTATTACATTTACAGGGGGAAAAATAATTCTAAAATCATTTGTAGATGCTATAATCACAATATCATTTACTAGTACTACTATTACAATATCTTTGCAAGTTATTAAATTATATTTTTTCAAAAATGTATCACTTCAGTCTAAGGATGCGCTTGGCACAGGAGGACCAAAAATGTACTATTTTCAATTAATGCAAGATTCTATATTTATGTGGCCCGGTGACTAAATGACACTCAGGAAAGACAAAACTTTACTTTTATCTTTTAAGTCTTTTATTCCTCGACTGTCCCCGATTGGGAACAGCGTTAATGATTGTTTTAATATCTCAAAACTATTCAATACAAATAAACAATAGACATTTATATTTAGGCCTTCCTGCCAATATCACAGAAATACAACTCTGTTGGATGGTCCTTCACACCTTGTATTAAATCTACCTTTGACATTCTGCAATCACTAGGGACCGTACACGCTTACCCAGGAACATGTATTTCTCGGCCCTAGGCATAAATGTAGTACCATAAAACCCGACGCAAAATATCCTGACAGTAATAGCATGTTAAAGCAATTTTGATTTTAATATTCCAAGCATTACCTTCACAAGAGAAACTCAGACGACTCAGAGGAAAAAAAATCAGTCGAAGGCAGAGAAGTTAATATCCTAGCCAAAAATCGTTTACTAATTTTCTGCAGAAAAAAAGGATCCCCATACACACCAAAGTCAAGTCAGCAAAATGGAGGATACTGAGTTAGAAAGCGCTCTGGTATTTGTAGGAATACTCCATGGCGTTCTCCCACCCCCCCCCCCCCCCCATGCTGATTTACACATCTTACATCATACATCATCGCCGTCTCACACAACCACGTCAAGCTGTCTAGGGATGCACCCATATATCCGCTAGAGAGGAGAGCACCTGCCTTCTCTCTCAGCCCTGGCTCCAGCTTATCTTGTCATGGATTTCGGAGCTTTCTATAAACACATAAACTTAGAGGAAGAGAAAAACACCTTGTCCTTTGTACAGACATTCAGGTCTTCATGACTTTAGATAGGCTATATGTCATGACACACAAGTACAGTTATGCAGGCCCCTGCTAAATCAGAAATATGTAAGCACACACACACACACTAGGTCTATGAATTTATCAACTAAAACAGAATATGAGCAAGGAAGGATAAGCAATCAATAATAATTAAATGAATCAAATAAAAAATGATTCCACATTTCCCCCCTGTTTATAATTGATTATCCGCCAGCATGCTACTTTTCTCAATTTTCAGCATGTGCTTCATTCACGGGGAAGATGTGTCATCATATCACCATTCTTCTCCATTCTTTTGTTCAAACAAACCCCCAACTCAATTACATCATTGTATGATTCCTTCAGATCCTCGGGCAGAGTACACATCTCATTGTTGTCCTGTTATAGAAACATCTGATACTGTGGATTAGTACTCATTACTCTTGATATCATTTCTTTAATTATGGGAATACCACAGCAATTGCAGAAGAGCAGTACTGCAAATCCCCCAATCACAAAACTTACTACAGATGTAATTTCCCGCCTTCCAACCTCCAGACATAAGCCAGTCCCACCAGGAGTCTGCCGATGCTGGGGCTGTTGTGCATCAGATATGTCTTTTAAACGTTGCAAGACCTGATCAGTTACCCCCTGTGCTGCTGTCAACAGATACAATAAGCAGTAGTAGCATCCTGCGATTCCAACTTGGGCTCATATTTTTGACCACTTAGATCCTTTGAAAACTCCCATTCAGGGCGCAGTCCCCGGCTTGATCCCTTTCCACAGAGATCTCCGCCCGGGCTCCCCCAGGTTGAGCACTCTACCTTCTGCTTCCGGGTGTATTCTTTTCAAAGCCCCCACCGATCACAGAAGCACCACTCGCTGACTGGCGCATTCGCTTTGACAGTTTCACTAGCCTCCCCTGTTCACAGAGGTCGTCTCCATCGCCCCTCTGCTAGGTGTTGGCTGTCACTCACGTACCACGTGTCGCCCTCAACTAACATGCGACAAACACGCTGACTAGATAGTACCACGGCAATATGTCAATTCATACTGTCTTCAGTCCTCTCCCCAGCACTATTTGCAACATTTCTGTAATCGGCTTGCGAGGGGGCGAATCTGCAAATTGCAACGCTTAGTAGATTGCTGGGGGTCCGGTTCCCAGAACCACCATCTGATCCCCTGCAACCTCACTTTGTTCATTTCCCTCGATCACACCCATTGCCTCCCATGTAGTCGGACCTGTAGGAACCACCCCGAGCCCCAGTTTAGACATTACGTCCCTCCCCAGGAGGTTTACTGGGCACTGGGTGAACACTATTACAGAGCAGAGTGTAGCAATCCCGTCAGGATCCTCAAATTTGAGTTCCTCTGTTGCTACGCTGTTCCGTTGCCCCATTCGCAGCACAAGTTTGTGTCATATTACTGCTGAGCCGATGTGGAAAAATTGCTCTTACTTTTCTGATAACAGTTCAACATGCCCCCGTGTCACATAGAAAAGAAATTGGTGTGTCATTTGCGAACAGGGTTTTCCAAGCACTCGTCAGTGCAGCCATTAATGCAAACAATTTAATTTCATCATAGGGAAATGGCTCCCCAAATGCTAACCCTTCCCCTAAGGCGGTTAGTCATTCCGAATTGTTCCCGTCGATTATTTGTGGATACCCACAGAAAATCAATAGTTTCCCCTGGCACCCCTAGGTTACCCCCTGTGCCATTTCCTTTGACACATCGACTATATTAAGTGGGGGTAAGCTGGGGTCGATTGAAACTAATCCATTACGTGCAGTAGACACTGCCATGGTGCATTTAACTATACTGTTCACATTCATTGTAGGTGCAATTTTTATATGTTTAAAAATGAACAGACACAGGGAGAGATAAGTCATTTTATTAAACCCCTTTTCTTTTCTTTTTTTATGAATAAGTCCGGAGTCTCTACTGACTTGGAGCGTGAATAAACTCTTCATCGGGTTTGAGACGGATGGGCTCTATATGCCACGCCCCCCTTTGTAGCCAGACTCCCTCCAAGTCTATCCTGACTCACCCAGATGTACCTATACACCCGCTGGAGGAGGAGATACCACCTTACAATGTGATTGATGTATCCACGCCTCCCTCTCCTGGATTTTTACTGCAGTCAGTGTGGTCAGGAGCACTTGATATAGAACCTTCCACGGCGGTTCACTCCACTTCCACTTTTTTCCGACACTCCGCACCAGGATCCAATCTCCAAGCTTTATCTCACCAGGCGGCAATTCCTCTACTGATCTAAGAGGAAGCATATTTCGCATCTCACTTTTGTAAGTCAACATTCTATTCATATACTCTGCCAGAGTCGCTTCTTCTACTTGTGTTCTCTGCAGTAAATGTGGTAATTCAAAAGGTTTCCCATGTACTACTTCATAAGAGGACAACCCCAACCCCAGCTGTGGGGTTATCCTCATGCTAGTTAATAATAATGGCAGACATGCTACTCAATTCCATTTAGTTTCTGCCATGGCTTTACACAGTTTTGCTTTTAAGGTCCCATTAGCCCTCTCCACTAATCCTGCTGATTGTGGATGATATGCACAATGTTTTTTCAATTCTATTCCCAAAATCGCTCCCAAACGAGCCAGTTCTTCATTTCTAAATCCTGGCCCATTATCACTATAGAATGCTTTTGGAATGCCCCACCTAGGAACGATTTCCCTAATCAGGTTTTTTGCTCCTGTGATTGCATCTATAGCTTCTACCTCATTTAGAAAAAGGTTACATCAATAATAACGCATACCTCTTCTCGCTTCACACAGTATTAAATGTATGAAATGTGTGAAATGGCCCAGGGGGTGTAGGGATTGCCCACTTCTGTACTACTACGCTTCCCCGTGTGTTCTGTGTGTTATAACTTCATCATGTTGTATATTTCATAAAAAAATTTTTTTAGTAAAGAAGTGATAGTACTTTGATCTATTAACCCTATAGTCCTCCCTCTTGGTACATGGCACTGCCCATGCACCAAATCTATATGGAAGGGGGATTTTGGAAATATAGGCTTTCCATAGGGTCCTACGCACCTGCCATCAGTGTATTGTGTTCCATGTGATGTCCATTGACATTTTTCTGGTGGGGGAGCAGCATCATGCTCTGCTCACAACAGGTCGCATGAATATTGTGTCTTCATATTGGTGCAATAGCCCCACAAGACTGTGGTTGGCTGCTGCCCTTGCACCTCTGTCTGCAAAAGCCTCAGCCAAACTGATTTGGTCAACATTTTTGGTGTGAGCTATCAGCTCTGTGCTTCTACAGTGAGAAGAGGGCCACTATCAACACAGCTATCATGAGTACAGACAGCATATCCAACACATGGGTTGCCTTTATCGACATTTGACGCCTAACCATCAACAAAGTATTCAATATCAAGTTTTGATAGTGGGGTCACTTAAGTCCAGGACATGCAGTATTATTAAATAGGACTCCTTTTACACAATGGAGAATACATTTTTTTTCCTCTTAATGAATTGTGATTAAGCAATCCACCTCAGTCTAGGGTTCCGCTAAAAGCATGGAGGAAATGCACAGTCAGGGCTTATTAGCCCCAAACATTCTTACATTTTTCCACATCATCAGCAGAACTGGGTGGAGTCACTTTAGACTATGTTACAATTCGCAAAAAAAATTTATAATATTTTTTTAATTCACACAAAAATTGCTACATACGTAATGGTAGTTTTCACTTTGGGCTCCTAGCACATAAAGGTAGATCCTCTTATTTTATTGACTTATTCAACAATAAATGTAGAAATCGCAAGCAAAGTAATATGTGATCATGTTACTAGTGGACTTTTGAATTTAGTCTCATGTTAATACTTCAAATTGCTTTTCCCCAAATCTATTTTAGAAGGAAAACTTTTAAGCTGAAACCCCACAGTTGAATCCCCAACTGGCCAGCTCTTCACTTATCTTCAGCAGTGCTCTCTGTGGAAATGTTCCAAGAGGAGTTAGAGACAAACAATAATGAACAATTTTGTTTTTTAATTCAACTCGTACAGATCATTCCTTATAAAAGTTAAACAGATTAAGTTTATCAGCCACTCAGTTCCTTTGCCATGAAGACACTCGTTGACAGTTCCTGTTCAAAATGGAGAAAAAATTTTTAATTGCATTTCTTTGGTCAGGGAAACTTTCAGTCACATTTGTTCATCCGCTTAGTGCTTCCCCATCTAAAGATCCATCGATTCTCCAATCCCACAATTAGGGCTGTCAGAAGAATTAATCGCGATTAATTTAAGCGTAATAAAAGTAACTGCCACTATGAGGCAGACATACATACTTATTACCTTTTCTATGACACATACCTAATGCGGTCATTTGAAATGCTTTCGGTAAGAAAACTTTGGTTTGAAGTCCACTAATTACCAGCCAGGTTAGACAGCCTCCATCGCCTTGGCATAATTAGCTCACCTTAAATCATTTCCCGCATACTTTGCCTGACTTGCAATCAAGCCATTTATTCAGCCAACTGACTAATCAAAATCAAAATGTGGCGTAGACTGATTACCTAACCAGGCAGCCGCGTTAGATTGAAAAAATTTCAATAATCTGAATAAATAGCTGATCTCTGAATTCCATCTTTCATCAAGAAATTTTGTATGCATTATTAAAGATATTTCTAAAAAAAAAAAAAAATGAAGTTATTCAAAGATGGCCCTGGTTTTAAGAGCTTAAAAATATGGGCTACGTGAAGTGAAAAACATTTTGTGAAGCATACCGAACATGAATGTAAGAGAGAATACGCTTGCATTGCAGGCAATAGTCAAATGCACCGAAGATTAACGTGCAATTAACGTTCAGGCGAATCTTTGCCGCAAATTTGAGGCATTTTTTATTAGATAATTGAACGAGAGTAATTTAATATAATGTAACTCATAGCACTTGATTTTATTTACTTTTGAGCTGTAAGAACTGGTCAGAGGAACACCAGGTGCAGGATCCAGAAGTGTTTATTGAAACACAAAACACTAAGGGAAAAGTGGCAGACACGCCAGAAACAAAACAACGTGCACAAGCACTGAAAAAATGGGAGAACTAAGGTACTCTGCCAAAGGCAGGGGGAAACAGAAATACACTCTCCAAGAGAGGATAAACTAAGAAAACAAAAACTGAACCCAGCTAAATTGACGGACACACTGGGAGACTAATACACGGGGCAGACAAGACTAAAGCGCAGCAAACAGAAAGACTCGGAAATCATACACGGGAGACACTCAGAACACACAAGGAGCTGGGACTTCACCATGTAGACAAATATGAGGAACCGTCTGACAATCGCGTGGAAAACTGGAGCTTTTAAAATCTCGAGAGGAGGCGGGGACTCGGAATGCAATCACACTGAAAGAGAAACACATGGGATTAATAAACAATCACACGAGGACCGGGTTAACAATAATGGCTCGAGACAAGACGCTGAGACAAGCAATCAAGCTAGACAGTTTAGATAAGTCAATCTAAACGTGACGAGGAAAAAGCACCACAAGAAAAGCAAAAGGAAAGCACAGGGTTTTAAATGCAGTTAATCAGAAAGCTCAGATTGAAATCACGAAAGCCAGAAACACATACGTTCGCCAAATGAGTTAATGAAGGTTAATACTACGTGACGAAATATTTACAATCACCCTTATTAAGCGCTGGTTAGTACGTGTTAGTAATATCCTATCAGAGAACACATTCACTCAATTTTGCGAGACCCGGAATTAAATGTGAGGTTTTACGAAATGAGCCAAGAGCGAGAACCAGATAAATGCAAAATGGAGGCTTTATTTCTGAAGGGGGAAACCCCCCAACAGAGCTGGCAACAGTACAATGTCCACAATCCACAAGCAGAATCCAAAGGGCAAAATCCAAAACTGTAACCAGGGCACCAATAACAAAACTCAAGGTCAGGCAAAAATGGTTCGGTACACAGGCGTGGGTTTGGTGGAGAGGCAAACTCATTAGCCGTAAACAGTCCGAATCCAAATACCAGGGCAGCAAAAGACAATAGACGTGGTCGGGCAAAAATAGGTCAAAACTCACAAAGGCAAACAGATCCAAAAAGGGCAAATCAAAAACAAGAGTCGGGCAATCCAGTCAGAAAGAAAATATCACAGTGAGCAAGGCGAGGAACGTAGCACAAGACAAAGGAGTAAAGACGATCTGACAAGGAACTAAAAGTGCAGACACCTTATATACACATCAGGGGTGAACACATGACAAGGGAGCACAGGTGCGATCAATGAAACAATAATCAGGATTGACACATGAGGGTTTATCTAATTACATGAATCTGGCGAATGCCGAAACGCAGACAGGGATAACGAGACATTCCTATGAACGAATAAACGGCTCCGGTTAAGGAGTACTAAAGTGTACAGTCTAAAGAAAAGGGAAAGCCTGAGATATAAGTGGAAACTGCAGTAGAGATAATTAGTGATAGGCAAGGAGGGCGGAGATACAGATTGGGCGAATGCTGAGAGATCGTTAGTCTATTAGTATGTGCAGCTATACAATCCCGAGTGCAAGTTAGTCCGTTAGTAAAAATATACAATGTTAATCTTGGTTAGTAATAATCGAAAACAATAAACTGTTAGTACGGTTTGTGGATAGTAACAGAGAGAGGAAGGAAGAAAAACGAGATATGAAGAAAGATTGAAATCCCAGAAACCAGGAAATCATCCGATTGAGTGGCACGTCAGACAAGGGACCGTGGGCAAAGACCTACACAAGACAAGACAGGGTAAACGAAGTGCAGGACTAGAACTAAAAGCAAGGCTATGAAAACATGGCAAGGCTGTGAAACATGGCAAGACTATAAAACATGGCAAAGACATAAATAATAACAAAACATGAAACATAATAAAACATGAAATCAAACAACAAAACACAATACATAATCATGGGGATGGTCAAAGGCAGGCAGTGGTCACTTAGACAGCATACGTGGCATGGCCAGGCACAAAACTTAAAACATGGAGCTAGGAAAAGGTATGACCGAAATGCAGATTCACAACAGAACCCCCCCCCCAACGAAGGTCTCCTGGCGTTCAATTCGAAGATCGTGATGCAGCATGAAAGTCTCTTATTAAAGTCTTATCCAGAATGTGTCGGGCAGGAACCCAACTGCGGTGTTCCGGTCCGTAACCCTCCCAGTCGACGAGGTACTGTAGACCTCTGCCTCGTCGACGAGAGTCCAGGAGGGCACGGACCGTGTAGACTTCGCCTCCGTCGATGATCCGGGCGGGTGGAGGGGGATCAGGTCCAGAGGACAGGTGGTGGGTTACAGCAGGTTTGAGTTGGGATACATGAAAGGTAGGGTGTATTCGTCGCATGGACAGGGGGAGACGGAGGCGAATAGCAGTGGGACTGAGGACCTTTTCAATGGTGAATGGGCCCAGGTACTTAGGGAAAAGTTTACCCCCGTTACCTCTGAGGGGAATGTCCCTTGAAGAAAGCCAAACCCGTTGCCCAGGTCGGTACGTGGGAGCAGATGTGCGTCTCCTGTCGGCCTGCTCCTTCATCCTGGAGACCGACCTGAGCAGGGCCTGGCGGGTGGTAATCCAGGTGCGTCTACATCTGCGCACGAATTCACGAGCTGAAGGAACGGCTACTTCTTCCTCCTGAGACGGGAACAACGGGGGTTGGTAGCCTAGGCAGGCCCTGAAGGGGGAAACGCCGGAGGCAGCCGAGGTGTGGCTGTTCAGGGCGTATTCCACCCACGGCAATTGATGGCTCCAGGAGGAGGGGTTCCTGACACATAAGCACCTAAGAACATTCTCCACAGACTGGTTAGCTCGCTCGGTCTGGCCATTAGTTTGGGGGTGAAAACCTGATGACAAACTAACTGAAGTGCCAAGTGACTTACAAAATGCTTTCCAAAACAGAGCAGTGAATTGGGGACCACGATCAGAAGTGATGTCGGTGGGGATTCCGTGAAGTCTAATAACGTGTTGAATGATGAGATTAGCGGTTTCTTGAGCGGAAGGGAGCTTGGTGAGGGGGACTAAATGAACGGCTTTGGAGAATCTATCAACTATCGTGAGAATGGTGGTGTGGTGATTGGAAGGGGGAAGGCCAGTGACAAAATCTAGTGCAATGTGGGACCAGGGGCGATGTGGTGTAGGAAGGGGCTGAAGCAAACCTTGAGGGGGCTGGTGTGATGTCTTAGCCTGGGCGCAGACCGAGCAAGCAGCTACAAAACCCTGAACATCCTGAGTTATTTCTGGCCACCAAAATCTTTGGAGAATAAAGTCCTTGATGCGGCGTACCCCAGGATGGCAGGACAGCATGGAGGAGTGCCCCCTCTCCAGGACCTTGGGGCGCAAAGCAGCTGGAACGTATAGGCAATTAGTGGGGCAAGCACTAGGGGTAGCAGCATTAGCTTGGGCATCCTTGACCTCTCTTTCAATATTAAAACATAGAGCGTTAATGAAAGCTTCCTTAGGGAGTACAGTATCATTGCAAGGTCTTTCTTCTCTAATCTCAAAACAGCGTGAGAGGGCGTCAGGTTTAACATTTCTACTTCCTGGTCTGGAAGCGATGTGGAAATTAAAACGGGAAAAAAATAATGCCCACCTGGCTTGTCGTGGGTTGAGTCTCTTGGCCGTCTGAAGGTACTCCAAATTCTTATGGTCAGTCCAGACAATAAAGGGAACTTTGGATCCTTCCAGCCATTGCCTCCATTCTTCCAAGGCCAACTTCACCGCCAACAGCTCCCGGTTGCCGATGTCGGAATTTCTCTCTGCTGAGCTGAGGCGGCGAGAGAAGAAGGCACATGGATGGATCTTCCCATCCTCCGTGGACCTCTGAGACAGGATGGCTCCAGCTCCAATATTGGAGGCGTCCACCTCGACGATGAACTGGAGCTCTGGGTTGGGAATAGTGAGGATGGGTGCAGATGTGAATCTGGTCTTTAATTCTTTAAAGGCGTCCTCTGCTTTCTCCGACCAACGAAACTTGAATTTGGAGGAGGTGAGAGCAGTAAGAGGAGCCACAACAGAACTATAGTTCCTGATGAACCGCCGGTAGAAGTTGGCAAATCCTAGGAAACGTTGGAGTGACTTACGGTCCTCTGGTCGGGGCCACTTGGTAACTGCCTCCACTTTTACTGGGTCCATGCGAATGGTGCCTAGAGAAATAATGTAACCCAAAAAAGTGGTGGTTTCAACAAAAAACTCACACTTTTCGGCCTTCACGAAAAGGCGGTTCTCCAAGAGGCGACGGAGCACTTGGCGAACATGCTTAACATGGTCCTCCTGGGATTCAGAAAAAATCAGAATATCGTCAAGATAAACGAAAACAAACTTGTTTATCATGTCTCTTAAGACATCATTGACGAGGTTTTGAAACACTGCTGGAGCGTTGGTAAGCCCGAAAGGAAGAACCAAATATTCCCAGTGCCCCGTGGGAGTGTTAAAGGCGGTCTTCCATTCGTCCCCCTCTCTGATTCGCACTAAGTGGTATGCATTCTGGAGGTCGAGCTTCGTAAAGATCTTGGCTCCTTGCAGGAGATCAAAAGCGGTGTTCATGAGGGGAAGTGGGTAGCGATTCTTAATAGTTATCTCGTTGAGGCCACGGTAATCAATACAGGGTCTTAATGATCCATCCTTCTTAGATACGAAGAAAAAACCCGCACCAGCAGGTGATGATGACGGGCGTATAATGCCAGCAGCGAGAGACTCTGAGAGATACTTCTCCATAGCTTGGTTTTCTGGTCTGGAGAGTGAATAGAGTCGGCCTCTAGGGGGCATGGTACCTGGCTTCAGGTCTATGGTGCAGTCATAGGGTCGGTGAGGTGGTAAGCTGGTGGCCCGAGACTTTGAGAAAACCTCCTTGAGGTCATGGAATTCTAGAGGAACCTTTTCCAGGTCTGGAATCTCCTCCAGAGATGGGTTGTGTAGAGGGTCGAGGGCGTTGCGGAGGCATGTCAGGGAGCAGTTGGGGCTCCATCCCTTAATTTCATTCTTGCGCCAGTCGATCTCTGGTAGGTGTTTGGCCATCCATGGATGGCCCAGGACGATAGGAGCATGGGGAGAGTGTAACAGGAGGAACTGAATGGTTTCGTGGTGGTTTCCTGACACCTTGAGTTTGATGGGGCTGGTCGTATGGGTTATTTGAGCGATCCTCTGGCCGCTGAGCGAATTGGCCACTCGATCAGGGAAGATCTTCTCCGTGGGAACGCCCCATTTCCGGGCCAGCTCCACAGCAATTAAATTTTCCTCCGCTCCGGTGTCCACGAGAGCCTCGGTGGATCTGCTCTCGCCCCCCCATTCCAAAGTTACAGGAACGCATGTGCGATTGTTAGTTTTCTGTCCCAGCGACACCCCTATTACTGTTGCTATGCGGGCACCAGGAGGACCTCTTCTCTTCTTTTTTTTTTCCCTGTTAGGGCACTGAGCGATAAGGTGTCCTCCCTTGCCACAGTAAAAGCAGGCCCCATCACGGCGGCGGCGATCCCTCTCCTCCACAGGAATGCGCGTACGGCCCAATTGCATGGGTTCAGGCTCAGGGAGGCGGCTGCCAGTAGGGGGAGATCGAGGCGGAGTACTCTGGGGAGCTGGATATGGTCGTCTGCGGGACGCGAGGCGTCGGCACTCCTCCAATCGCGAATCCACGCGAATAGCCAGGTCGACAAGGTCGTCCAAGTTCTCCGGTAATTCCTGCGACACTAGCTCATCTTTAAGTGCTTCAGATAATCCATCAAAGAAGGCATCATACAGAGCTTTCTGTCCCCATCTGCTGTTGGTGGCCAACGTCTGAAAATCAATGGCGTAGTCGGCTACGGGACACCCACCTTGTCGCATGCGTAGGATCTCTCATCCTGCCTCGTGACCCAACTTAGTGCGATCAAAGATCCGCCTCATCTCTTCACCCAGTAGACGAAAGGTCTGTACACATGGGAGATCAGCTTCCCAAGCCGCTGTAGCCCACTGCTTAGCTCTTCCCGTCAGTTGCGTGATGATGAAAGCAACTCGCGCTCTTTCGGTGGGGAAGGACGAAGGCTGCAGGCTGAAGATGAGCTCGCACTGGGTGAGAAACGCCCGACATGCTCCCGGGTTCCCGTCGTACCTCTCCGGCGGTGGTAGACGTGGCTCGCAGCTGGGTAGGGGCGGGGCGGAAGCGGGAGCAGGAGGAGTATAGACGGTAGGCTGGGGTGACTGTAGTTGCTGCGCCTCCTGCACTGAGCGAGTGAGATCCGCCATCTGGAGACTCATAGTTTGCATGTGCTGCATCAAAGCACGGAGCTGACGTTCCTGAAACTCCAACTGAGTGCCCTGCTGGTGCACTGCCTCCTGCAGAGACTGGTCTGACGCTGGCTCCGTCATGGTCAGATCGTAATGTGAGGTTTTACGAAATGAGCCAAGAGCGAGAACCAGATAAATGCAAAATGGAGGCTTTATTTCTGAAGGGGGAAACCCCCCAACAGAGCTGGCAACAGTGCAATGTCCACAATCCACAAGCAGAATCCAAAGGGCAAAATCCAAAACTGTAACCAGGGCACCAATAACAAAACTCAAGGTCAGGCAAAAATGGTTCGGTACACAGGCGTGGGTTTGGTGGAGAGGCAAACTCATTAGCCGTAAACAGTCCGAATCCAAATACCAGGGCAGCAAAAGACAATAGACGTGGTCGGGCAAAAATAGGTCAAAACTCACAAAGGCAAACAGATCCAAAAAGGGCAAATCAAAAACAAGAGTCGGGCAATCCAGTCAGAAAGAAAATATCACAGTGAGCAAGGCAAGGAACGTAGCACAAGACAAAGGAGTAAAGACGATCTGACAAGGAACTAAAAGTGCAGACACCTTATATACACATCAGGGGTGAACACATGACAAGGGAGCACAGGTGCGATCAATGAAACAATAATCAGGATTGACACATGAGGGTTTATCTAATTACATGAATCTGGCGAATGCCGAAACGCAGACAGGGATAACGAGACATTCCTATGAACGAATAAACGGCTCCGGTTAAGGAGTACTAAAGTGTACAGTCTAAAGAAAAGGGAAAGCCTGAGATATAAGTGGAAACTGCAGTAGAGATAATTAGTGATAGGCAAGGAGGGCGGAGATACAGATTGGGCGAATGCTGAGAGATCGTTAGTCTATTAGTATGTGCAGCTATACAATCCTGAGTGCAAGTTAGTCCGTTAGTAAAAATATACAATGTTAATCTTGGTTAGTAATAATCGAAAACAATAAACTGTTAGTACGGTTAGTGGATAGTAACAGAGAGAGGAAGGAAGAAAAACGAGATATGAAGAAAGATTGAAATCCCAGAAACCAGGAAATCACCCGAATGAGTGGCACGTCAGACAAGGGACCGTGGGCAAAGACCTACACAAGACAAGACAGGGTAAACGAAGTGCAGGACTAGAACTAAAAGCAAGGCTATGAAAACATGGCAAGGCTGTGAAACATGGCAAGACTATAAAACATGGCAAAGACATAAATAATAACAAAACATGAAACATAATAAAACATGAAATCAAACAACAAAACACAATACATAATCATGGGGATGGTCAAAGGCAGGCAGTGGTCACTTAAACAGACAGCATACGTGGCATGGCCAGGCACAAAACTTAAACATGGAGCTAGGAAAAGGTATGACCGAAATGCAGATTCACAACATTAAAGACAGCTGGAAGCAATGAATAAAATACCAAAGCCAACCCGAAAGTAGAAACGTGATTGGACGACGAGACACAGGCACGCTGAAGGCAATCACGCAACACCACTGGAAACAGATTGGGAGCGATTGTCAGACGGCCGAGCTGAGAGCTGGAAATAAACGAGACGAAAGTAAATCCCAAGCACAAATAAGCACGGGACAACACACGAAAGGGCAAAATCATAACATGAGCATCTAAATAACCAACAGTGAAGGTGGAAAACATTTTCTATAAGCGTATAGAACATGACATGTAAATTGTTAACGAATTTGAAAATCTTTTAATATAACGCGGCAACCTGGTTAGGTCTGTCTGGTTCTCATTCTCTCTTCTTAATCATTGTAGGCTACATTTTGGTTTTGATTTGTCAGTTGGCTGAATAAATGGCTTGATTGCAAGTCAGGCAAAGTACACAGGAATTGAATTAAGGTGAGCTAATTATGCCAAGGCGATGGAGGCTGTCCAACCTGGCTGGTAATTAGTGGACTTCAAACCAAAGTTTTCTTACCGGAAGCATTTCAAATGACCGCATTAGGTATGTGTCATAGAAAAGGTAATAAGCAATCACATCTGTCTGCCTCATAGTGGCAGTTACTTTTATTGCGCTTAAATTAATCGCGATTAATTATTCCAACAGCCCTACCCACAATACTTCATTTGATTTTTTTTTAAATATCAATTTAATGTGTACCATTAAATTTCATATTATATTTTATATTTACTGGCTCTTCTCTGAACATTTTACCTTAATTTTTTTCCTTCAGATAGCAATTGCAATTTTTCAATGCTTGATAGAAAAACCACTAAATTGAATTTGGCACACAGTCTCTCATTGTATACAGTGTTAAACAGAACTTTGGCAAATTTTGAACACACTGTGTTATTCTTGTTTCCACTTTTCCTTCATTTTCTTTTCAGAGACATGCTTCTAGCACACCAATCTCACACAGCCTGATTATTAACAGAAAAGAGCTTAGATTTTCTTGCTCTTAAAAAATATTTACCAAATCCAAATAGTGTAATCACTTAATGCTCATAGAGGATATCACTGGTAGTTTCTCTGCAATGTATTACGACCACCAAATATTAGAGCATTTAAATATTCACTTTGTCCTGCACCTTAAAGAAATTCAGTTGGCCACATTAGAAACACTTGTCCATGTTTGTATAATTTACATTCAATTGTTACTTCATCTAAACTTCCCTCTGTTTATAGTAACCAATCGTTTAAGAGGGGTTAGCATTTATTTTATCAAGAAATGGGGACTTTTGCTCGGTTTCATAAGGAAAAATTATTCTGCTTACTTCTGCAACTTTGTCCTTTTACAAATACACAGTCATTAAAAATGGTTTGACTCCTACAAATTTGCTCTGCTAATATACACTTTTTTTTTTTAGAAATGTCACTTTTTACCAATCCTGTAATTACAGTAAGGATTCCGTAAAATACTGTAAATATTGGCAAATCAATGGGCACCTTAAATTATTCTTGAATAAATGCTAATTTTATTGAAAACATCTATATGCACTTCATGGAATAAATTCAATCTAACAAAGACATACTTACAAATATGCCAGCAATGCAGTTGTTTACAGACACCGAGTTAAGTTCATTCACATTGATTTCCACATACAGTACGCACATGCAGTCTGAGCTCAGGACACACACACATACCTTAGTGCACTTTCCTCTCTCACATTCATTCACATTGGAAAAGATCCAAGGCTCTAATTTTCTTATGATCTGACACCATTGTTGCTTTGATAACATACACAGACAATGCTCTATTTCAACTAAACCCAAATTCCTTTACCCACAATGATTCCCAGAACCATTATGTCAACTTTCAACAAATTGCCCAGTCTCAGTCAAAGCCACGTCATCATCAGTCCCAGAACAGCAATCCTTACAACAACAACAACAACAACAACAACCCCTTTACTGTTCATCAGTCCCATAATTGGCAATATTACTTTCTCTGCCTCACAAGGACTAAGCCGAATTCAGTAAAAATTCCGTCAGTCACCCGCACCTCCACTCATCACTCATTGTTTAGAGAACCCCCCGTTTCTGACCTCCTACACACCCCAATAGGGCCTTTCCACAATGTCCCCTGGACGACTGTGCGCACGGTTTTCAGTCGGCGCCAATTCTTCAAGGAGTGCAGGTGAGATATTGGAATCCCGGACGAGCCCCCAATGTTAAAGGAATTTTGCTTTTAATATTCCAAGCATTACCTTCACAAGAGAAACTCAGACGACTCAGAGGAAAAAATCAGTCGGAGGCAGAGAAGTTAATATCCAAGCCAAAAATTGTTTACTAATTTTCTGCAGAAAAAAAGGATCCCATACACACCAAAGAGGATACAGAGTTAGAAAGCGCTCTGGTATTTGTAGGAATACTCCATGGCGTTCTCCCAACGACCCCCCCCCCGATCCACACATCAGACAGTAATCTGGAGCCTTCGCCGTCTCACGCAACCGCGTCAAGCTGTCTAGGGATGCACCCATACATCCGTTAGGGCACCTGCCTTCTCTCTCAGCCTTGGCTCCAGCTTATCTTGTCATGGATTCCGGAGCTTTCTATAAACACATAAACTTAGAAGAAGAGAAAAACACCTTGTCCTTGGTACAGACATTCAGGTCTTCATGACTTTAGATAGGCTATGTGTCATGACACACTAGTACAGTTATGCAGCCCCCTGCTAAATCAGAAATATGTAAGCACGCACACACACACTAGGTCTATGAATTTATAAACTAAAATAGAAAATGAGCAAGGAAGGATAAGCAATTAATTATAATTAAATGAATCAAATAAAAAATGATTCCACAAGCATAAACGTTACAGGCAATGGTAGTGGGCTTACTCACTCCTCAACTGGTTTATACCTGCCTGTTTCCCATAATGCACTTTGTTCACTTAGCGCCATGTCATTTAAAGGAACAGTACCATTTCCTAGAAAGCTTTATGGAAGCGTTCGTTGTTGTTCTATTAACAGTTAAAATACAAAGAACTCCTCACCCTGTTACATTTAAATACTGATGCTATGATAATATTCAACAGTCGGCTACAGTGTCTCACACGGCAAAAGTGTTAACGCAAGTTCTCGACATCAATTCAGTTTAGTGTCAAAAGCACATGTGACTCCTCAGGGGCCTGCCAAGGGTCAGGGCACTCACAAACAGATTGAAGGTAAATTGTCTTGAACACAATCCCATTTCGTGCCGGGAACAGGTTGTACTCTGGACAATCAATAATCATCAGTCACCGCCATTGTGCTTCCACCGATCTATTCCAACAGACTGACGAGCTACTCAAAAATACAGCTGGAGTTACTGCAGGGCACACACTTCATAGTGCTCATGTTTAGTCTCTTGCTGTAAAGAAGTGTTTGTTTAAAAATGATATCAGTTATTGTTTTTAGAGGAGTTTTCAGAAAGAAAATCAATTAGATCAGGGAGCGGCAGTTTGGCAGTCTCAAATCTAAGGTGATTAGGTGGAATGAACATCAATTCCAAACTCCATAGGTGATCTAATCATCGCACTCACGATTGAACCAATGGGATTTCAAATGAAGAGAAAACAAAAGCAAGGGCGGTAAGTGATAAACTGAAGGAAACCTCCAGCATTATGGTAAAAAAGTGAGGTCTGATAGTGTTTTCTTTCTTTCTTGAGGGAATTACCAAGGATAAAAGTTCATTAAATGCAGAATCATCTATCCAGAGACAATTTATATTGTCTTCTGCCTCATTTTAACGCAGCTGTAATAACAAGTTCACACGGCCATTTTCCTGTCTCACCAGGAATCACTTTCCGGCCCACTTCCTTCTCTTTTCCTCTTTTGGGGTTTTTCATCCAGTGTGATGATCCAATTATATTGATTGTGCATGGGCTGCTATACAGCTGTGATGGATGGGAAGTTTTGGTTGTTAATTGATAAATTATCGGAAATGAACTCACTTTACCTGGGGGCTGTACGATGAAGCATGTTGAAAATAATCCAGGTTTTCTTTGCGTGAGCTGGCTCCACGAACCCTTAACTTGCAACCAGAGATACTATTATTTACCATGGCAGGTTAAAACAGTTACCTTTGTGTCAGTAAAAACCCTGGCTTTGGGCTCAACGTACCTCAGTAACGAAGTTCACCCCTTTTATTCATTGTCCCAGCCATTAAGCGGATGCAGATATAGACATGAGTGTTGTCTGTCTGTCTGTCCATCATGTTTCTTTTCCAAGGACAGAAAACCGTTCTATATTTCTGAACAGAATTTTAGAAGTTGATACATCTTATTGTAACTTCATAAATGCCATCTAAAAATTCTAAATCCCCAAATGCCTCAATGCAATGCCCAAAAGCCAACATGTTTGTGGAATTAGGACCACTCCACCACCTATGATAATATAGAGCACTCATAAAATAATTATTTACCACATAGGGTAACACAGAGACTACCAAAACGACTTTAGTTGACATGACCAAATTTTTCAAGGATTTGAACATTACTGCACTCATGCTTTATGAGCTGCGTAAACAATCTTATCGCACTCTGTCTTGAGATAGTAAATTGTTGCTAAATGGGCACATGAGCATATAATTAGGAGCCATTAAGAGTTTGTAAGAATTTGGGGGCCTGTAACAGTGGTGTGGGTCTTTAAGCCCTCTGGTGTCGACAGTATTCCCCGTGTTTCCTCTCACTCGCCACCGACACACAGGGGATCGCAGAGACTGTGACCCAGCGTGTGACTCTCAGTATGTCACTCTTAACTCCATTTTCAACCTATGATTGGTTACAGACGCCATACAGAACAGGCAGCCTGTGTAACGATGATTCATGCGACCCCTCTTTGTAAAGAGAGTCATTCACCTGAGTCTGTCCTTCAGAAGGCAGTGTAAAATAAGTCAAGTAAAATGATATTAGAATTTTTGTGCATTTAGGTTGTGTTTTGCATTGTTAAAAGGAATCACTGAGGAGTAACAGTATTGCAAGGTTTAAGAAAGAGGGAACAATGGCTTATGGTGTCCAGCACAGTTTTACCTCATGGTTTCCTGTGCTGCGCATCACTAGATGCTGTAAAGATTATGTCTCGGTCTGAATGTTGCATTCATTGTTTTCCCTGCAGTCTGGCTGTCTATCGGTTTCAGTTTTGTTTTGTTAATTGTTGCTTATTATTCAATAATCGTCTCCTTCATTACCCCTCCTCTTGTGTCACCTCCCATTGCTCTGCACACCCCTTCACAGTTTGTTCATTGCTGTCTCTGTGTATTGAAGTTTCTGGTTTCCCCTTTGCTAGACTGTTGTCATCTGCCTTCGCCGTTTGACTCTTGCTCAAAGAATTTATTTATTCGAAATTCCATTCCCAGTGCATTCGGTCCTAGGGAGTTCCTCTTCTCTTATCTCATTTGTCAGTGTCCGAGAGTGTGCATCTGCCCTGTGTGTCCCAATCACTTTGGTTTGACACTTCTTACCGCACACCAGTTCCTTCTGCTACGCCCAGCTCGACCCTCTGTGTGCCTGCATGTCCTTGCCTGATCTCAGACCATCTACTGACTGCCTTCTTCGCTCATGCTTAATTACTCCAATATTGTCTTAAAGATGCCCTTTGGGGCTTTGCCTGTGATCTGCGTATGGTTCCTGTGTTCTGATTTGTGGCAGATTAAGCTTGCTGAGACAGAATTTACTGACGCAAGAAAAATTTTATCAAAGTACTGATCAAAAATCTAGCTGTACGTAAGTGTTTGGACTTTTGCATTGGTTTGCTCTGTTCTTGAGCGCATTCATTTGAAATGAACAAAAACCAGTGACTATGAGGTTAAGGCTGTGAGGTTTTACGAAATGAACCAAGAGCAAACACCAGTAAAATGCAAAAAGGAGGCTTTATTTCTGAAGGGGGAAACCCCCCAACAGAGCTGGCAACAGTACAATGTCCGCAATCCAAAATCAGAATCCAAAGGGCGAAATCCAGAGTCATACACAGGGCACCAATCACAAAAAATCATAGTCAGACAAAAGAGGTCAAAAAACAAGAATGCGGCAAAAGTACAGGGAGAAGGCAAAGCTCGATATCAAGAACGGTCCAGTCAGAAAGATAAACACTGAGAAATCAAGGCGAGAAACGTGGCACGAGAAAACTAGGGAGAACGATCTGACTAGAAAATGTACCAAACAGACATCTTATATACACACCCGGGGTAAACACATGACCAGGGAGAACAGGTGCAATCAATGGTAACAGTGATCAGGGAGAGACACATGAGGAATAAACTAATTACATGAATTTGGCTGTAGCCAAAACACAGACAGGGATCACAAGACAAACCTAAGTACAAAACAACAGCTCTGGTTAAGGAGTACTAAAGTGCCAAGATAAAGAAAAGGAAAGCACAAAGTATAAGTGGAAATCCACAGAAACTTGCAGCAGAGATAATTAGGGATAGGCAAGGAGGCGGAGATTAGAATTGAGCGACTGCTGAGAGATTGTTAGTCAATTAGTATGTGCAGCTATACAATCCCAAGTGCATGTTAGAAAGTTAGTAAAAATATACAATGTTAATGAGGGTTAGTAATTATCGAAAACAAACTGTTAGTATGGTTAGTAGATAGTAAAAGAGACAGGAAGGAAGCACACGAGATAATGAAGGAAGATTGAAAACCCAGAAACCAATAAATCACCCAGATGAGTGGTATGCAAGACTAGGGACCGTGGGCAAAGACCTACACATGACAAGACAGGGTAGACGAAGTGCAATGCATGGAAATGAAAACATGGCATGAAATAATAATAAAACATGAAATTTAAATTACCAAAAAACACAATGCATGATCCTAAGAATGGTCAGACATAAGCAGTGGGCACTAAACAGAAATCAAACAACATGGCAAAGCCAGGCACAGAACTTAAACATGACGTGCAGAAAGCAGATCAGAACATGAGCAAAAAGCAGAATCACGACAAAGGCACAGATTTTCAGCTGAAATTTGTAGGTAGTTACAGCCGTATTGCATTATTGCTGAGGAATGCAAGAAGACTGTATGAAGGACAAATTGCAGAGGGGGCAAAAACTTTCAGTACTGTGGCAGAAAAAGGAAAGTCAAAGAGGAGGATAAGTGCATACAGAATAAATATGGATCATTGCTATATGATATCAAGGATATTGTGGATACCTTAGACAGTTATTTTGTTGAGAATTTTACCTCGGAGCAGGTTTTTATTCGGCCAGAGGGCATGTCAAATACTCAAAATTATTTAGCGGAAATTGAGTTACAGATAACAAAGTATTAGACAATTTGGATCAACTAAAGACAGATAAGGCAGCGGGTCCTGATGGCTTTTATCCTAGGGTACACAGGGAAGTTAGTGAGATCATCTTTAATTCACTATCTTCCATCTTCAGACGGTCTTTAGAAACTGGAGAAATACCAAATGATTGAAAGCAAGGCAATATAATTCCAATATATAAGAAAGGGGACGGTACTGAGCCAGGACATTACAGGCCAGTAAGTTAAACTTGCATTGTGTGCAAAATACTAGAATCTATCATAAAAGATGAGCTGGACTTATTTCTTGAATGTAATGATATCTTGAGGGATAGCCAAAGTGGTTTCCGTAAGGGAAGGTCATGCCTGACAAACATTCTGGAATTTTTTGAAGAGGCCACCAGGACTTATGACCAGAGCAGGGCTTATGACATCATATACTTGGATTTTCAGAAAGCATGTGATACAGTACCGCATAAGAGACTAATTTTTACAATGAGCTCCAGTGGACTTACAGGAGGTATTCTGGAGTGGGTTCAAAACTGGTTGCAGGAAAGAACACAAAGAGTCAGTGGTATCTCATCTGTGCTAGGTATGGTTGGGAGTGGCGTCCCCTGCTGTTCCTCATCTACATTAATGACCTTGATAAGAATATTGAGAGCAAATTAGTTAAATTTGCAGATGATTCTAAATTGGGAGGTTTGGCAAATAGTTTTCTTGCACTTGAATTTGTTTCCCCTTCGTTGCACTTGATTTTGTCGCCTCTGCCCTTTTGTTACACTTGACTCTGCCCCTTGTTGCACCTGATTTTGTTGCCCCTTTGTTGCACTGGACCTGTTGCCCTTTTGTTTGCACTTATTTTGTTGCCCTTTTGTTACAGTTGATTCTGTACTTTTGTTACGCTTGATTTTGTTGCCCTTTTCTTGCACTTGACTCTGTCCCTTTGTTGCACTTGACCTTGCCCTTTTGTTACACTAAATTCTGTTGTCCTTCTCTCGGCTTTTGCTGCTGGTCTACTCAAGGTTTTTATACTATTTTAGTTGAGTTTGTTCACTTGACTTATTGCCCTTTGATTCTGTTTTCATTCAACTCGGTCTTACCAGTATTTTTGGCGATTGCTTATTGGTTTAGATCTGTAACAATGGAAAGTATTCTGTCACTTACTGTTAGCACTTGTACTCGTCTCCTAGGAGCTCTGCACTTTTGTACTGATCTTGTGCACTTTTGTACATCGCTCTGGATAAGAGTGTCTGCTAAGAACCTGTAATAACATAACATAACAAGAGCAAGAACAGGCCTTTCAGCCCAACTACGCTCGCCAGTTTCTTTACACTATTGTGAATATATCCCTTCAGATACTCAATGACTCAATGGTATCTAGCTAAGTCAAGCCTGCTCTTGAAAACCCCCAAGGTCTCTGCCTCAACAATATGGGCAGGCAAGCTATTCCACATTGAAATTACTCTTTAGGTGAAGAAATATTTCCGAATATCAGTGCTAAATTTACCTTTGGTCAACTTCCATTTGTGACCCCGAGTTCTACTCACAACACTTGGTCGAAGGAATCCTACATACAGTAATTTACTTTGTTAATCCCTTTAACATATTTAAAGACCTCAATCAAATCACCCCTCAGTCTCCTTTTCCTAAGACTAAAGAGAACCTCTTCTCATAGCTTTCATCTTTTATACCTGGAATAAGCTTAATGGCTTTCTCCAGAGCCTCCATATCTTTCTTAAAGTGTGGTCCCTAGAACTGTACATAATACTCCAGATGTGGCCTGAGGAATGTGTTGTACAAAAGAAGCATCACCTCCTTTGATTTGTACTCAATACTTTTGGCAATGTATCCCAGCATCCGATTGGCTTTTTTAACTGCTATGGCACAATGGCTAGAACCTGTGAGGGTTTGGTCAACAATCACTCTCAGATCTTTCTCGTGCGCAGCACATTACAGTTTTAAACCTCCCATGAAGTAATCCCGTCTAATGTTTCTATTACCTACATGTACAACTTTACATTTTACTAGATTAAATTTCATTTGCCACATTTCTGCCCAATTCTGAATTCTATCCAAATCTTCCTGAATCACTTTAGTGGACCCTAAACTACAATGTATTTGCCAAACCCCCATATTTAGTATCATCTGCAGTTTTAACCAATCTGCTCTCAATATTACTATGAAGGTCATTAATGTAGATGAGGAACAGCAGGGGCCCCAACACCAATCCCTGGGGGACGCCACTCCCCATCATACCTAGCACAGATGAGATACCACTGACCACCACTCTTTGTGTTCTGTCCTGTAACCAGTTTTGAATCCACTCCAGAATACCTCCTGTAACTCCAATGGAGCTCAATTTAAAAATTGGTCTCTTATGCGGTACTGTATCGAATTTTTTCTGAAAATCCTGCTCTGGTCATAAGTCCTGGTGGCCTCTTCAAAAAATTCCAGAAGGTTTGTCAGGCTTGACCTTTCCTTACGAAAACCATGTTGGCTATCCTTCAAGATACTGTTCCGTTCAAGAAATAAGTGCAGCTCATCTTTTATGATAGATTCCAATATTTTGCACGCAATGCAAGTTAAACTGACTGGCCTGTAATTTCCCGGCTCGGTATAGTCCCCTTTCATTATATTGGTACAATATTGGCCTGTTTCCAATCATTTGGTATTTCTTCAGTTTATAAAGACCGCCTGAAGATAGTGGATAGAGGCTTAAAGATGATCTCACCAACTTCCCTGAGCACTCTAGGATATAAGCCATCAGGACCCGCCGCCTTATCTGCCTTTTGTTTATGCAACTTGTCTAATAATTCGTTATCCCGAACCTCAATTTCTGCTAAATAATCTTGAGCATTTAACATGCCCTCTGGCCAAATAAAGACCTCCTCCGAGGTAAAATTCTCAACAAAGTAACTGTGTAAGGCATCTGCAATATTCTTGTTATCAAATAGCAGCGATCTGTTTTTATTCTTTATGCACTTACCCTGCTCTTTAACTTTCCTTTTTCTGCTACAGTGCTGAAAGTAGCACTTAGGGTTAGTTTTGGCCCCCTCTGCAATTTGTGTTTTATACAGTCTTCTAACATTCCTCTGCTCTTTTTTGACCACAGCCCACATTTCACTGTGTTCTCATTGTTATCCTTGATGTACATCTTATAAAGATTTCCTCTTTTCCCTTAAAATCCTATGAATACTTTTGGTCATCCACTAAGGATTCTGCTTTTTCAGCTTACTTTTGGACACCTTTGGAATGAATCTGCATTGTAATTCAAGTAAAACCCCCTTAAATCTTTCCCACATTTCATTTACGGACTCGCAGTCCAGGAGTGTCTCCCATTTTATTTCAATCAGATATAAGCGCATCCTGTCAAAGTTTGCTCACCTAAAATAGAACATTTTTGTTTTTGAATACACCTTTTTAACTTCCCATGAAACATCAAAATTAACAGCAGATTGATCACTTGTCCCAAGTGGCTCCAGTACCTCAACATTGCTAATCCTATCGGGGTCATTACAGAGCACCAAGTCTAAAATTGCCTTCTCTCTTGTAGGTTTATTAACATACTGCACCAAGAAATTATAATTTATAACATCTAGAAATTCTTCCTCTGCCCTACCCTGTCCTTTCACCATATCCCAATTGATACCAGGATAATTTAAGTCTCCCATAATAATAGTCCCTCCACCTCAACAAGCTTGCGTAATCCTCCTAAAAAGCATTTCATTGACTGTACTGTCCAAAGCTGGTGGTCGATAGCATACTCCTATGTTTAAACCTGTCTCGTGTTAATGTAATGTCATGTAATAGTTTAGGGTCCACTAAAGTGATTCAGGATGATTTGGATAGAATCCAGAATTGGGCAGAAATGTGGCAAATGAAATTTAAAGTAGCGAAATGTAAAGTTGTACATGTAGGTAGGTAATAAACACATTAAACAGGATTACTTACTGGGAGGTTTAAAACTGGAATGTGCTCCACATGAAAAAGTTCTGGGAGTGATTGTTGACCAAACCCTCATAGGCTCTAGCAGCTAGCCATTGTGCCATTGAAGTTAAAAAAGCCGATCGGATGTGGGGATACAATTCCAAAAGTATTGAGTACAAATCCAAGCTGATGCTTCATTTGTACAACACGATCATCAGACCGCATCTGGAGTATTGTGTACAGTTCTGGGGACCATACTTTGAGAAAGCTATAGAGGCTCTAGAAAAAGTTCAGACAGAGCAACTAAGCTTATTCCAGGTATAAAAGATGCAACCTATGAGGAGAGGCTGAAGATCCTTAATCTCTTTAGTCTTAGGAAAAGGAGACTTTAGGGTGATCTGATTGAGGTCTTTAAGTATGTCAAATCGATTAACAAAGTGAATAAGGTCGGATTCCTTCAGCCAGGTTTTAGTAGTAGAACTCGAGGTCACAAATAGAAGTTGACCAAAGGCAAATTTAGCACTGATATTAGGAAATATGTGATGGTTAGAAGGACTTTTTATGCACAGTCCCCTACTTTAAGGGACCAAATTCAGTGCGAACTAATTGATAATTTTAAGTAAAGTCAGTGTGTGGATTCAAATCCACTGCATTCGCTAATGCCTCATATCCGTTATCAACAGACATCCACAGACCGTGGGTGCCTTTCCTGGTCTGTTTGGCATTTACTGCAGCCATCTTTACCTCTGCCAAGGAGGTTATGTTTTTGCCTGGGTTTGTTTGTTTGTCTGTTGGTTTCCAAAATAACTCAAAAACTTATTGACAGATTTTGATGAAATTTTCAGAGAAGGTGGGTATTAAGTCAAGGAACAGGTGGTTAAATTTTGGCATATCTAGGCCAAGGTACTGCTGAGATATATGTTCAAGATATCAAGTCTTTCCAATGGGCCGGAGTTCCAATCACCGTGCTTTTGGGTTTTGCTGCCCCCTGGCGGAGGTCTGCGCTCTCTGAGTGCTTTTTTAGTTATTCTATGTTTTCTTTGCTTTAGTCCCTGTAGAACAGGTTCATTTGGTGTAGATTTGCACATATGTATGATTTGTTTGAGGTGAAGTGCCTTGTCCTCTCCTTTGGAGATATGTACATAATTGAAGCACTGATTACTAAAACCCCACAAGTCAAATCAAGTGTGACTAATGGGGTTTCAGTAATAGGTGCTTCAATTTTAGGACCATCTCTTTAGAAATGAGAGTTGAGCCAATCAGTTACTCACTGACTTCCTTCTATAATCCTACTGCACTTCTCACAGCTATGAGTAGTAATATTTTTTTATCAGAAAAAAGTGTTGATATTGCTTGCAGGCTGTTGATAAAAATATCCGTTGAGGTTCCGTAAAAGATTTGAACTGGTTTTTAAGTGGGTCAAAGGGAGGGTGTCTGTTATGAGACAGCGTCTAGTCTTCCCTTCCCTGCAGGTCTGTGGTGGAATTTCCCAAGAACCTTTCTGCAGACGTAGCATGACATGTCACATGACTTACAGAATAATGAGGGGAACCAATCGTTCGTAAATTCTGAAACTCTCTCTCCCCGTCTCTCTCTCTCTTTCTGCAGGACAGATGCTTGTGCAGCCAAACGTTTGGTCATATTCTCAAAAGTACACCTTGATGTATTGATTAATTTACACATGGAGGTAATACAATCAATATTAAGTCATCATGGAAATTCATCATTATTTTTTGCTTCACGATACACTCAGTTGGGTAAATTTAGGCATAAATATATCACTGGATACTAAGGTCCAAATTGGTTTACAAAAGTATTTAGTAATATAAAAAAAATAAATATATATAAATATAAATATCTATATTGTCAGTCAGTGAAGTTTTAGTATTAAAAATGCAGCTTGTGCAGCTATATATTCAGATGAATTATGATTCACTATTCAGTTACCATAAAAATGGCTACTTGAGAGTGCCAATAAATTGGATCAATATATTTGCTGGAAAATGTACTTTGTTGCATGAGTGATTCCCCACAATTCCTCAGCTCATATATATTTCTACACTGGGAAAGGCCCATTTTGAATTCAACAGGAAACACATGCCACAGCCCTTAATTCTCAGGACTGTGTAAATCCCCATTTTCAGGCTGCACGGGCTAAACTGGCTTCACATGTTTTAGAGAGGCATGCGCTAAGCTTCAGTCATGCCCAACCTCCACTGCGCTGAGGTCAGTGAGTTCAAAACTGCCACTCGTGAGTTTCTCATGCAGATTTAAGTGTCTATTAAGAGTGCAGACAAAATGTATATCATCACCTTTTACACATTCATAGATGGACTTATGAGAAAATATCCTTTGGAGGAACCCCCTCCTCTCGTTTTGCTTCGTCATCACCCGTAACAATCCTGTATTTTATCTTTCGTTCCTTTGCAGCAGATAAGTGAAGCAAATGAGGCCTGTAAACATTAACCTGTAAAAAACAGCTGCTGTAGCCTGTGTTTAGCCAAGGTTACATAGCCCATTTCCAGAGAGGCCTTATACATGCATTTTAGTCAAACAGTTAGTTTTTTATGAGCTTTTAATATGGGAACACCAAAAATTTTGAAAATGGTGGGCTTTACAGGGTAATGGTGATTATAGTGTGTTAATTGAGTAAGAGAATGGGAAATACCCAAAGATATCTTGAGTAATTTAGTAATTGCATGAGGCAGGAATGATTGATCTGTGGTTATGTTATTGCTACAAGGAGCAAGAACATTCCAGTTCACCAATTCCCCTGATCGCCCCATCATTAATTCCTTAGCTAAGTCCTTCTCTTGGTCTCACAAGTGGATGGAGGTATGAACAAGAATTCGAGGAAAAGAAAGGAGGGAAGGCTTTAGAGGTGTATGATTGGTATCAGCCCTGTTTCACCGCCGATGGCTATGATAAACCACTAGGGCTGCTCTAGACTTACTAGAGTGCAGACAATGAACAAGCCTTCTAATAAGGCAAAGACGCTTGTGCTACTGTGTATGCAGCAGGGTCACACATCACTCACCCACATGACCAAACGACATTTTGTCACCTTGTTCCAAGATCAAGGATTCCTATTTTACAGTGATGTGTGCAGTGTGCTCAGAAATAGCCCTGCCATCGCATAGGGTCTTTCAGTCCGAGACCAGGGCATGATCATCAATCATCTGTAAAACCACAGAGGCGAATTCGTTCATGAACCCAGAGACTCTAGAAAGTGCTAAAATGACATTTACAAGCTTCTGATCTTGCAATGCACTCTTAAGCTGTTCTTCACACCTGTGTAGGAGACTCGTGAAGCACTAGATGAGTGCACTTGGTAGTGTGCAGATCAGTGAAAGGAGCATTATTGCCCCGAGTGGAAAGAAGATTTCAGACAAAAGCAGTTGTTGGTGGCTTGTGGTCCCAACCAGCTGGTTAAGAGGAGAGAGGAGGCAGCAGTCAACAGCAGCATGAAACAGAGCCGTCAATAAAATAGGTTTTTTGCAAACTGCAAATTACTGAAACTAGAAGAGGTGTTTGTGCATGCAGCCATTATTAAACACTAATAAATATTGTTCTAATTGGTCCAAAAACTCTGCAAATGCAAAAGTATTGCACACTGACCCAGCTGCTGATAACAATCAACAGTTCCAACAAGCAAATCCCTGGTGGATGATCAGTGGTGCCTGTGCACAGTGTGCTGACAGCTTCCTGCCCCATTCAACATGTCAGAGAAGATAGATAGACCATCTGCACTGGGGGAAGTGCTACCTAACAGGTCCAATACCCTGGGGTTTGTGAGAAGGACATTACTGAATATAATTCAATGATCAGCTCAACTTCAATACAGACAGCACAGGGGAGGGTCTACATGTACATCAAAAGATACATCAATTTACTTCGGAGGGTGGCTTTCGCTTAAGATGCTACGTGAGTGTATGGATGCAGCCAGATCTCGTCTGGATTTGCAACAACAGATACTGCAGAAGTCTGATATTAACTGGTTAGTTTTGGCCATAAAGGCCCCATTTCATTAGTTCCAGCCAAGAGAAGATGATATAATTCTTCATTTTTTGCTTTATGTCCGTCCTGGAAAAGAAGAGTAATCACGGCGCTTGCCCCCTCCCCTTTCTCTGTCTTACCCGCTGATGTAAAAATGTTGTAATTCACAGTGATAAGAAAGCTTTTGTCTTTCATTGTTTTTTTTATTTATTTGTGTTTTCAAATAAGCTTTGAAAACAAACATGGAGGAGCGTTACACATTTGTAACTTCCAAATTGCATTTGAATACAGCGGAATATATTAATAAATTACCACAGTGTCTCAATACGTCACATCATATCCCATATAACACAGTGTCATAAGAGGCTGTAATAGGCTAGTTATTACAGCAGAGCTGCAGACACAGCAAAGAGCAGCAGTGGGTGAGTGAGGCTGGTAGTGAATGGCCACTCTTGCTCCTAACCACACTGAGCATGAACTCACCCAATAAATTACATCGCAGTTTACTTTCACGATGCTACTATCTAGCGCCACTGACAGTTGATTAGTCTCAGAGGGGCCCGTCCTCCCCCCGCAGCAATGCTAGGTTAGGAGCCATGTTCAAGGACCCAGCTGGTGCCTTCATCTTAACCCTTTCAGCACCATAGGCAACCATAGTTGCCCAATGATGTAAGATATCAAAATCAGATGCTGTTGAAAACCTATCATGTGGCAACTTGTTTAAAAGAGCTACCTGCAGGGCTGGTCTTTTAATCAAGTTGCCACATGATAGGTTTTCAACAGCTCAGGATAACTACATTTTTAATTCCTTGAAAATGTATTCAGCGCTCCAGAGGTTAATGTGGCTATAGCAGTAATTAAGCAATGGTATAATCATCCTAAAGAACCAAATATTTGTCCTCAACAGTAAAAATGAAGCCAGGGGTCATGCCTCAAAGTGATGTGGGTTCATTTCTGAACAATTCAAACAGATTTCTGTGTCTTGTATCGGCCAGCTTGATTGGCATTGATACTTCTTTGGTTCTCGTGTCGAAAAACAGCTGTACCAGACTCTCAATGTGAGCAGATTTTTACAAGAAGGTGGTGTGAAAGTGTATAATGTAGTTGTTTGTAATATTTTATTGACTGGTCTTGTCAGGTTAATAAAAAAAAAGCATTTGAGTCTGTGCATGCGTGTGTGCGTGTGTGTGTGAGGGAGGTTGAGAAAAAGTGAGAGAGAGAGAAAGAGAGAGAACATAGCTTGCATGATCAAACCACGACAAATTCAGAATACTGTTAATTATCGTGCATATTCTCACAGTGTGTTCCATACATCTCACATTGTTTTGTTTTCTGTGGGTCATGGTTAGCGAACAGTGTAGTTCAATCATCATGTGTAATATTACCAAGTGTAAAATAACACAACCTCTGGCTCGGCCCATTGAAGATCCGCAATTTAGTGATGCTCTGTCAAAAACGTCATTGCTGGCAGTGTATCTCTGCACCATCAGTCCCTTTATTGAAATGGATGTTCTGATCGTTGAGCCTGGGGTTCACGCAGCCTGCACCGCTTAGTGTTCATTCTATGCTTTTTTGTTTTGTTTTTTTACAGTGAAATCAGCGTAATTGGAAGATTCTTGTCGGCTGATTTACTGCTAATTTGGCAGATTGTCGATGGAGAGCTGAGTCGTAAGTAGGCCGATGCTCGCTTCGAGTATTAATCTGGCATCGAACACAAATTCGGTCTCGGTTATATTGTATTTTCTCCTGAGTACTTTACAGTAAGCTTCATACCAGACTAGCCTCAAACCTGATTCTTAGGTAAAGGCCGAAAACCAGCTGTTGCCAATAGTTACACGACCCTTCGTCCCCGCATTTTTAGTTTCCAGACTCTTAGTCCCCTAATGATTAATAAATGTGTCACCATTGCTGACAGACAGATGGACAGACGGACGACAGACATATCAGAATGATGTTCGGGTTAGGGATAGGGATAGTGTTATAATGCAGGAGCAGGGCAAAGCATTAGTGGGGATCAACGGTCCAGGGACGAAAAGAGTCCGGGGACGAAAAGTCCTAGAGCTGTTGCCAGACTATAAAGATCGCGATTCGAACCCTGCTCCTGGCCATCTGATTAGCTAAGTCATATTTCAACCTCACAGTCTCTAAATTCATTCATCTTGTGATATGGTTAACTAAACATTAAGAGCAATACCTCTTTCTGGTTCTTTCTCCTGTGTCAAGGACACTGAAATGACACTGCTCACGGCAGAACTGTGCAGAGAGAGACAAGGTGATAACTGACACTATTTCTTCTCATATTTTTCACCATCTTCCACTCTGAATGGAGCTCTCCAAAAATGCACACTGACCCTCGCCTTTGTATTTTTGACTGTTTGATTCCCATCAGCTCAATATCCAGACCGCAGCCCCAGAAACTGTGCTGATGTGGGCAGAAATGGCTCCGAGCAGCTCGTGAACGCGAAGAATTAATGAATGAATAAATAGCGGGAGCAGGAGACCAGCTCGGTTACTGAGTAACAAGTCACCTTTTACCCACTGACCCCGCATCGCCACGCAGGCGAGTCATGCTCAATCCGTACTCAACGGAGCTCTGTCTCACCTGCAGGAGAGGGGGGGGGGGGGGGGGTTGTGAGGGAAGAGAGAGAGAGGGTGTGTGTGTGTGTGTGTGTGTGTGAGAGAGAGAGAGAGAGAGAGAGAGAAGTCTCAGTACAATAATCAATCACTTGCTTCTATAAATAACAAATCTCCCTCTCTCACTCTCTCTCTCTGTTTCTCTTTCGCTCTCTCTCACACAAACACAATTTAATAAAGTATGCTTAGTCTCTTAAAATGAGTAAACTGCATAGCATATCTGTGAGAACTTTACCGTTTCCACAGTATAAATGCATACATCCTCCCATGAAAACCTAACACAGCGATGTGTAATGGCCCAAATTTGTAATTACATTTATGACAGCAAGGGATGACAGACACAATATTAAAACTTTAACACATTTAATTTGACAAACACCACTAACTAATCTACTATCTACTCTACTGACCAAGATTGATATATACAACAAAAAAAATATTTACAGTCCCTTTGGTTGGGTTGCTTGGTGATGTTCCCGGTGAGGAAAATGCTCCAACACAGGCAAAAATCCACAAAAAGCTTCACAGGTCTTGAAAAGAGTGATAGGTCTGGTCAAATGTATCCTTCTGCTTGCAATTTCTTATATATATATAAACACAAGTTACACCTGTGCACTAATCATGGTGTCTGATGAGCATCTTGATGTGGCACACCTGTGAGGTGGGATGGATTGTCTCAGCAAAGCAAAAGTGCTAACTATCACACATTTAGACAGATTTGTGAACAATGAGAGAAATGGTAAAATTGAGTATCTGGAATGAATTTTAGATCTTTGAGTCCATCTCAAGGCAAATGGGAGCAAAAACAAAAGTGTTGCGTTTATATTTTTGTTGAGTGTATATAAAACACAATATGCTAATAAACATGTGATATATAAACATACTCAAACACGGGATAAGCAATCAGCAATTACATTGTCAGTACCCTTTACATGCTAAATTCTGTATCCTGTAAAATCAAACTCCAATTCAACAATCTCTGATTCTTGTTTTTCATCTTACTCAAAAACATTAACGGATTGTGGTCAGGATACACAATCATTGGCTTTTGCCCTGTACAAACATAAACCTCAAAGTGTTGTAAGGATAGAACCAGAGCCAACAGCTCCTTTCTATTGTGGAATAGTTCCTTTGATGGCGATTGAACTTCCTGGAGAAGTATGCCACGGGATTCTCAATGTCATCAGAGTCACTTCTCTGTAGGAGCACAGATCCAAAAGCTTGGTCACTAGCATCAACCGCAAAGGAGAACGGTTTGTTGAAGTCTTGAGATTTGAGCAGGGGGAAGTGACACAGCAGAGACTTCAGGCGATCGAAAGGTCTTTGGCATGCTTCATCCCAAGTGAACTTTACGCCTTTCTTCAGTTGGTTAGTGAGACTGAGAGCAATCTCCGCAAAGTTCTAGCAGAACTTGCGGTAGTACCCGATCATTCCAAGGAAGCTGCGCAAAGCTTTTTTGTTGTCAGGAACTGGAAATTTTTTATGGGTGCTACCTTACCCTAGCCTATGATGTAGGCAAGATAGGTGACAGTAGCACAACCAAAGTCACTCTTGTTCAGGTTAACAGTCAGGTTAGCCTGGGTCAGACGCTGGAACGACATCTCTACATCTTTCAGATGTTCTTCCTGGGAGTCACTCCATGTGATCAGGTCGTCGATGAAGGCACCCATGTGTGGCAATCCGGCGATTGTAGACTGTATCATCCTTTGGAACGTGGCTGGGGCATTTTTCATGCCAAAGGGTAGGACTTCATACTGGTACAACCCAGATGGTGTGGCAAAAGCAGAGATGCTCTTGGCCCTCTCAGTTAAAGGCACACACTAATAACCCTTCAATAAATCAATCTTGGTCAGAAACTTTGCTCGCCCAACTCCATCAATACAATCATCAACCCTAGGTATTGGAAACACATCAGTTCTAGTTACAGCATTGACTTTGTGATAATCTGTACAGAATCTAGTACTTCCGTCAAATTTTGGAACTAACACACAGGGTGAACTCCAATCTGAGTTGGAGGGTCTGATAATATCACGTTCTAACATGTACTCAACCTCTTTCTCAGCAAACTTTCTCTTTTCAGGATTCATCCGGCAAGGATGCTGTTTTATTGGTTTGGCATGGCAACATCTACAACATGAGAAGCTATAGAAACTCTCTTTGGAACATCAGGAAATAGATCTTGATATTTCTGTGATCTTTCTGTGAAGGTTGTAAGTGCTACATCAAGTAGAGTTTTACATCAAGATTTTGCAACACTTCAGAATTTGACAATTTACATGAAAGAACTTCATCTTTAATTCTAGGTTCATCATCTTGAAATGCCCCCTCATCTTCACACGTCTCGACCATTGGAGAAGTGACAGCTGCAACCCTAGTATTTCTGTCATGATGAAGCTTCAGCATATTAATGTGACACAACTGTTTTAACTTTCTCCTATCTGGAGTCCTCACAATGTAATTGAGATCATTGAGTTTTGTCAGAATTTCATATGGACCATGAAATCAAGCCTATAATGGATTGGACTGCAAGGGAAACAACACAAGAACCTTGTCTCCTGGTTTAAACTCACAGCTTCTAACCCTATGACCATACCAAGTTTTCATTTTTCCCTGACTTGATTTCAAGTTCTCTTTGGCTAGGTCACAAGCTGCACGCTATCTTTCCTTAAACTTGCTAACATAGTCTAACAGACTGATATCTGTCTCTTTCTCTTGCCATTGTTAACTCAACAATAGCAAAGGTCCTCTCCTTTCATGGCTAAACACTAGCTGAAACGGACCGAATCCAGTAGAGTCTTGCATTGCTTCTCTAGCTGCAAACAACAGAAAATGAACACCTTCATCCCAGTCTTTCTCATGGTCATAACAATAAGTCCTCATCATTGTCTTGGGAGTGGAATGAAACCGCTCTAAGGCACCCTTACTCTCTGGATGATAGGCACTGGAAAGAATCTGCTTCGCACTTAGTTCATACACAACTTGCTGAAACAATCCGGAAGTGAAATTGCTACCTTGGTCTGACTGAATTTCCCTGGGAAGTCCAAACAACGTGAAGAACTTTATCAAAGCCTTCGAGATTGCAGTTGCCTTGATGTTACATAGAGGTATGGCTTCAGGGAATCTGGTAGATGCACACATGATTGTCAACGAGTACTGATTTCCAGATCTAGTCTTGGGTAATGGACCAACACAATCAACAATTACCTTAGAAAAGGGCTCCTCAAATGCTGGGATAGGCCGCAATGGAGCTACAGGTGGGTCTAACTGGTGTTTACCAACTACCTGATAAGTGTGACAGGTTTTTCAAAAGTTGGAAACATCTTTTCGAAGCCCAGGCCCGAAGAAGTGTTTCATGATCTTATCAGCAGTCTTGTTAACACCAAGATGACCTCCTAAAGGTAAACTATGAGCCATTGTTAAGATCTCATTCCTGTAGACCTTCGGAACAACAATTTGCCTAATCACTGCCCAATCTGCATTGGCAGGGATATCAGGAGGGCGCCACTTCCGCATCAAAACACCATCCTTGAGATAATACCCAACTGGAACTGCGTCTATTTCTTTATCAGGAAGGGCTCTCCTCTTTAGTACACAAATTTCAGGATCATTAGTTTGCTCCTCAATCAACCGCTTTCTGGACAGAGACAAGTCTCCAGACACATCAGAATCACCAGACCCATCTGGCTGGCTGAACAAAGAACAGATAAAAGTATCTGATAACTCTTCAAACGGAGAAAGCATAGTAGGCTGAACAGAGCCATGAGGCGAACCACCTGTGTCCTGACTATTCAATGTGCTGGACAGCACCACATAATCTTCTTCTTTAGCCTTCTTGGCCATAGCACGAGTCACTGCACAGGAAGGATACAGAGATGGGTCTTCATCGCCATCTTCAGTGCTCGACTGTGAAGTAAGATGAACAGGGGGAACTACATTGCCCCCAGCCAGGTCATTGCCTAGCAACAGAGAAACACTCTTTATAGGTAGACTTGATGTAAACACTATGCCTGAAGTCAAGCGTGTGATAGTCAAGTGATAGTTTCGTTCAGCTGGCGATAGGGTGCGGGACCCATATCCAATCACCAGCTTATTGTTCTGATCCTGATAGAGCACAGCTCCTAATCCTTCATTTGACGCATCTGTGTGAAGCACAAATAGTAAGTCATAATCAGGATATGCCAGAATGGGTGGGTTCGTCAGCATCTCAATCAGTCTTGAGACAACTTCCTGATGAGCTGCTGTCCAGGTATTTGGTGCTTGCCCACATTTGAAACAATGGGTGCAATGGTCATTGCCCTGCAGCACACAGGGCTTGCACCTTCCCTTGACTGCCGACCTGCTTACAGGTTTTGGGCTGGGTGAGGTTTCAAGCTTTTGTATATGCACATTCTCCATAGGTCTCACCATCTGTTCCAATCTTTTGGCCAACATAGCTACTTGAGCAGTGAGGTCAGTGATAGCATCACGGTTCGCTTTCACCTCTGCATGCACTTTAGTGCTCTGACCATTGTTATCATCACCGGAGGCAGCACAAACACTGGACACTTTAGGTTTACCTGAGCCACTAAGGCGTTTCTGTCTCTGTTTCAGCATTAACAGATCTTGTGATAATCTCTAAGATGAATCTATCTGCAATACATGGGTTTGAGAGCATAGTGCGTATATCTGTTCGAACATATGAGCATTTCTCTTTGAATCCCTGATAAAGCGAGTGTAGGAATACTCCTTGCACAAGCTTGCTATCATACTTAAATTCTGATTCTGTCTGCTGCGTAGCGAGCAAAACTCTTTCTCTCAACCCCATCAACCTGTCTAGTACTGCTCAGTTCTTGGAAGAGCTCAGCACTGCTTTGCTCTTTCAGGTGTGCTCGTAGAAAACGTCTAAGTTCAGCTACACTCAGAGTCTTTGGTAATTAACATGTTCCTGAATGTGCCTGGATTTACGACCTTCAAGACAGCTCTAATGACCTCTGATTCAGTGAACCTCTGGGCAATACCCTCATCAATTTGTTTACAAATATTGTTAAAACATAGGCATGAATCGGAGTCCAATAACTGTCCACCATGAATCTTAAACTCTCTACGAGGTAGAAGAGTGGCTACATCAGTCAATTTTACATAACCCGGTACCAGATCTCCTGCCGCCGCAGGAGGCGGCATTGGGGAAGCAGAGTCTGGGGGTAGCATTGCTGAGGAGGGTGTGGGAGTAACCAAATTATTGCCATTAGGAGGTGGCATTGTATCGGTTTCATTTACCAGCTGCGGAACTGGTGTGGGTTGCTGCAGCTCATCGATCAGGTCGCGCATGGCTAGCAGTTGAGACAGTCCTTGGTCCTCCAAATCCTCCAGTGCATCACTTCCCATGAAGTCAACCATGAAGTCAAGCAGTTCCACCTCTGACGCGTCGTCCCCTGGCAAATCACCTGTCGCTGTCCTATGGCAAGCCCTTACAATCTTGGACAGCGTCTCAATGTTTTCAGCACCAGCCAGTCGGTGAATCCGTCATTTGATGTCTCGGCGAAGTTGTTGTAGCTCTGTCATGTTTGGCACCCGATTATCACAGTCCAGCTCGTTGCTTCTAGGAGTCAAGATCTTGTGGTTCTGTTGATCAGCCTTGTCCACTAGGTGGCGCCGATCCCGGACGAGCCCCCAAATGTTAACAATATGGCTGGAGTCAAGTGTGTGTTTGAAACATACATGTATCCCTGTGATGGGAATAACAAGAGCACATCAGTTTTAGTGGCAATCGCGTTCCAATGTAATTTATTCTCCTTCACATTTTCAACAATAAAAATAGTTCTCCATGTCCAGCCTAGTTTCAGAATGTGATGTTCAAACATGACTACTTGCAATAACAAATTATGCCCTTCACTCCATTTTACATTTCTATGCACTTTACCTAGAAACTGAAATGATTTCACAAATAAAAAAAATAAAACATGTTTTTCATATTCTAATGCATTGTGGATAATCTTTCCAGAACATTCAACCAAAATAAAACAAAATACATTTTGTTCCATTCTATCTGACAACACTGCCATCACATTAACTCATTTACCTCATCTTCACTTCATGTACATCAAAATGATTAAACACCAATGCTGTTAAACAGTTCTTCCACAAAATATATTTACCTCGGCTCAAGGTTTCATTTTTATCACCCTACCTGTGTCATGACATTTCACCATATGCACCAATTCAAACTACTTATCCTGCTAAATGGTTTAACACATTGATACGTTTTCATCGCGAGTTTCGCGCGAACTTCCTGTCACTCACATACAATCACGTCCGGAGCTAATCTCCTCGCCTTGGACGCCTAGCATTAACAGCATAAGCATTCAGTAACAACTCGAACTTTACAGCAGTCTTTCCACAACGTATACATTCTTGAACTCTTCAATGTACCTTTGGCATCTAGAACCATAACAGAACTAACATCAAGTATGTATTTTTACTGACCTGAGATGGGAATAACAAGAGCACATCAGTTTTAGTGGCAATCGCGTTCCAATGCAATTTATTCTGCGATCTAGCCATTAAACCACTTAATTCCCATCACTCTTGAAGCGCCCTCTAGTGCTCTGGATGCACATCTCCAAAAGCCATTCCAATCAGGATAGCAGGTTCACCATAAAAAAAAAACATAAATGGTGTGAGTAAGATGTTTTGTGATTTTTTTCCATAAACTCTTACATAAACTCTTAGATTTCATGTGACCAACTGTGTTGCATTTGTACATGGGCGTGTCAATGAAACAAGTGTCGTGTTCCAGAGGGGTCTACATTGACATAAGTCCCACCTTTACCTGTCCTGTAACTAAATCTGACTTCAAGAATACAGAGCGCAGGGGAACAGATACAGTCCTCCCTTCAATACCTTGTACAAGTATGAAATCCCCAGAAGCGGTCTCATCACGTAACTCCAAGGAGTCCATCAACATAAGTGACTGAGAAGCTCCGGTATCCCTTAGGATATATATGGGGACAGGAGTAGAATACTCATTCAGAGCCACAAATCCCTCTGACACAAATGGAAGAAATTCCTCCCTCACAAAGTCAGCAGCATCAGGCTTTTTAGCCCCACAAAGAGCAGGCAATTTAGCAGATCGGTCATCTACTACAGGGGTTTCTAACCTTGTTTTCACAAAGGCATTTGGTTTGGTATCCCTTTCTTTTTCTTTCTTAGCTTTAAGGAACCAACAGTTAGTTGTAACATGACCAGATTTTTTGCAATAATTGCAAACTAGACCACTTTTGTCACTGTCAGCTTTCACACTTTGATCAGACCTGTGAATGGATTTCTGAGCACCATCACCAGATTTGTCTTTGTCTTTGGTGTGGAATCTTGGGTATCACCATTACCTTTTTTCTGAAATTAGAACCATCTATTGTTACTGCTAGACTGAAATTTAGACTTATGTGTGAGAACATATTCATCTGCAAATTTGGCAGCTGATTGCAAATTCAGTGCTTGCTTCTCATTAAAGTTCATAGGCAAAGAAATTTATACTTTTCAGACTAATTACTGTTTTTGATAAAGGAAACATTTCTGAGTACAAAGCCATTTTCTTTCCATAAACTGTCACTTCCTTTCACACAAACAAGCCAATTTTCTGAGGAATATAACCAAATTCCCGATCTCTGGAGCCGCCATCAATAGTGTGCCGCTTGGCCGCCAGGATCGCAGCGCGTGACGGCATTTGAGTGGATCCAGATGTGGGGAATCAGATGAAAATGGCGAGCTTAGCAGCAACATCATCCGATGAAGAAACTGAACTGTAACATTCACCCCAACGTATATTGGCTTAAGTTACAAACAAAACATGGGATACGCTTGATCATAACAATTAAGTGAATTTAGTACCGCTTAAAAAAACAAAAACGGAAGAAATGCAGCGCAGACCAAGGAATATTTGCAACACCGCTATATTGCACAACACCCAACCTCACAGGCAATAAGCAATCGCTTTCTTTAGTACAGCCCCGTAAAATAAAAAAAATAATAAGTCCGTGCGGTCAGTCGGGTTTCACTTTTACCGCATCCAGTTCTTCCAAGTGTCCAAAATATTTCCACCTCCGGAGCAAAAATGAAATATCCTTATGCCAACCGAAAATCCAAAATTAATCCATATGGAATAAAACAAAAAGAGAATGATCTTCGACCACCGGAAAAAAAAATCAAAAAGCCGAAAAAGAAAATCTAGAAGCAAAAATATATAGGCCTATCTGAAAAAGGATAGATCTCACCGGGTGTTGAGATGCTCTTTTTCGTTGCTGCAGCTGGCGAATGTCCAAGTCCGAAACGTGGCCTTGAGCTATTTCCACGGTAGCTTTTTTTTATTATTATTATTTTAACAAAATGTTAAAATATATTATAGTCCTCAGGTCCCACGTAGTCTCCCCGAAGATTAGCGTTTTTCTTTCTTTCTCCTCCCTTCTACCCATCACTCGCCCGTATTTCAAAACTCCCCCACTTCGCGGCAGAATCCGATTTGTTACTGAATGGTGCGTAATGTCAGCTGATCAATTTAACAGCCAACTGATCTAGAATCAGTTAAACAACGGAAAATAGCAATGGAAGATGGTATAACAATTATGGGGCTACCGATATAGAATGGAGCCATGACAAGGAGGATAGTACTTTAATTTTAATAACAGCAATTTAATGCATGGAAACTAATAGGTTCCTGCCTCCCCGAGAATCGGCTACATTATTATGTGGCATTGCTACATAGACCCCCCCTCCAGCCATAGGCTTCTATTGTGAGGAACTATAATAACCTTTAAGATCAACCACATTTACAGTATCCATTTTGTCATGTGGGGAGCTCCATTCAACTCGGTAATTAACAGGCCCCAATTTCTTTACAATTCTAGCTGGCCCTTCCCACCTAGGTGCTAGCTTGGCAGAAAATTTTTCACCGGCCTTGGAGAGAGGGTGAGCCCTGACCCAGACTAAGTCGCCCGCCTGAAAGTGCGCTTCTTTTCTGCGGGAATTATAATACTTAGCACGTCTGGCTTGGTGCACTCCTACTCTCCTTTTGACCTCCTCCGCTATTTTTTGTTGTCTTTCTAATAGGTAATAAGACTGCTGGTCTGGAGATGGTGGTTTGCCTATGAGTCTCTCAAGTGGACCTTGGAGCTTCCTGCCGAGAGCAAGCTCAGCCGGGGCTTTACCAGTGGCCTCATGTTGGGCTGTATTTAGGGCAAAGCGGAACTCTGGCAGCCACTGATCCCAGGTGTCATGGTGCTGGCCGACAAATGATGCGATCATGGTTTTTAACGTCCTGTTAATGCGTTCTGTCAGATTAGTTTGTGGATGATAACTAGTTGTTAATTTTTGCACTACCCCCCAGGTCTTGCAGAGATTGATCAGGAGGGTGGCAGTAAACTGCGGGCCTCTGTCTGACAGTATGAACTGTGGTACCCCCCATCGAGTGAAGATTTCCTCCCGGAGGATCTTGATGAGGCGAGGCGTTTTGCTGTCTCTCATGGGAAACATCTCCACCCACCTGGAGTAATAGTCAACAATCACCAGCAGATAACAGTTTGACTTTTTGCTTCTAGGGAATGGCCCCATGAGGTCCATTCCCAACATCTCACCTGGCGCAGTAACTTCAGTGCTCTGCAGTAATCCTGAAGGCTTGGTGTTATCTGCCTTGTATTGCTGACAGATGGCACAGGACTTTGTGTATTCCCACACATCTTTGCGTACACTCGGCCACCAGGCAACCTCCAAGATCCGCAACAGCGTCTTCAGTTTGCCAAGATGACCACTCAAGGGACTGTCGTGGAAGTACCGCAGGAACTCAGGAATGAGTGATTGAGGAACCACCAGCTGGTACTTATCCCCCTGATCTGGCAGTGGGACTCGTCGGTATAGGACCCCCTGGGAAATGGTAAAGCTGATACGATTGGGAGCAGCTGATGACTTTAATCTCTCTTCTGTCAGGTCACAAATCTTCTGATCCTTCTCCTGTGCATGAGCAATTTCACAGAGGGAGTGTGGTAGATCTGAATAACCTTTGGGGAAGACTGTAAGACATGGACTGTGATGAATTGAGAGAGGTTCATATACCCTGGATAGAGCGTCGGGCCCAGTGTTCAGGCACCCCTTCCGGTAATGAACTTTAAAAGCGAACTGCTGCAGCCGTAGGGTCCATCTGGTGAGACGGGAGGTGGTCTTTGGGCAATTGAAAGCCCATGACAGCGCAGCATGATCGGTGAAGACATCAAACTCTGCCCCCTCCAAGTAGTGGCGCCACTTCTCCACAGCCCACACCGCAGCCAGGCACTCCTTTTCAGAGGTGGAATAATTGCGCTCTGGGCCTCGGAGCCCCCTAGAGGCATACGCAATAACCCGCTCCCCCTCTGTGGTGTTCTGAGTTAGGATGGCTCCAAGACCCACTTCACTGGCATCTGTGTGTACCTGGAAGGGCAAAGATAGGTTAGGTTGGGCCAGGACTGGAGGATTTTTCAAGGCCTGCTTCAGTGCTTCCATGCTTTCTTGGCATTCCTCTGTCCAATCCCATTCAACTCCCTTCCGCTTAAGGTGATTCAGAGGGGCAGCCAGATCAGCAAAATGTGGAATGAATTTGTGATACCAGCCTGCGAGTCCCAAGAAGCGCTGCAAAGCCTTCAGATCTTTCGGAGCAGGATAGTCCGCCACAGCCTGCGTCTTAGCTGGATCAACCTCAACTCCTCTGCCAGACACAATGTGTCCCAGGAATTTTAACTCTGGCTTAAAGAAGTGGCACTTTTTCATATTTAAGCTGAGGTTTGCTGCATTCAGCCGTGCAAAAACTGCAGCCAAATCCTGCAGATGTTGTTCGCGAGTGTTGGAATACACGATAATGTCATCTATATAGACGAAACATATTTTTCCCCTCAACTCTGCCAGAACCTTCTCCATTAAACGCTGAAAAGTTGCAGCAGCGTTGCGGAGCCCAAATGGCATAGCCTTGAATTGTAGTAGACCCAGAGATGTTATGAAGGCTGTCTTTGGTTTACTCTCCTCATCCATAGCCACCTGCCAGTATCCAGACTGCAGATCCAATGAGCTGAACCAGGAGGCGCCTTCCAATGATTCGAGGATGTCATGAATGATGGGCATTGGATATGCATCTGGTAGGGTCTTGGCATTCACTCTCCGGTAGTCTACACAAAACCTATAGGATCCATCAGGTTTGTTCACAAGAACTACCGGGGAGGACCAGGCAGACTGGGAGGGCTCAACGATGTTGTCTTTTAGCATTTTCTCGATATGCTCCTCAATGATCTTCTTTTTCAGAGGGGACACTCGATAGGCCTTGGACCTCACTGGCACTTCATCTTGGGTGAAGATGGTGTGTTTCTCCACAGTAGTTTTCCCCAGGATGTTGGAGGTGACAGAAGGCCAGTCTTGCATGAGCCTTTGAAGCCCCTCAAGATAGTCTGAGTCATATGACTTTAAGGTCTCGTCATTTAGGGTGGAGGTCCAGCAGGGAAACGGTTGTCCAAGAGGTAAGGCATAGTAAAGATTAACATGCTGATATGAGGTGAGGCAGTGGACTTTATTCCATGAGTATATCTCTGGAGTTTGTTGCAGAAGTGAATGATATGTGTAACCCTTTTCTCCCTTCAGCCCATAGCTGTTCTTTGCCAGATTGAGGATTGCTCCCGTTTTGGAGAGGAAATCTAGTCCCACTATCAGTGGGAAAGCAAGATGACGATCCTCCATTACATGGGTTTCAACATTCCATTGCCTCCCATGCCAGTCAAAACAGAGAGTTTTCTTCCCCAAGGCTCGATGAACAGTCCCATCTGCCATGACAAATCTCTGTCTCTCTGCTGGAAGAAAGGTTTCCCCTTGGAGGGTCATCTGTTTCCACAGGCTTTCTCTCATCAGTGTGAAGGTACTACCTGTGTCCACAACTGCTTCCCCTTTTATTCCTCTGATCGTGATTGGGATTAAAAGAAGATTATGTCCTTTGCCTTTACAGCTCCGGTGTTGCACCACAGAGCACCCTGCCGTTGATTTTTGAGGATAGGTCTTCTCTGGTGTTTTCTTTCCAGCCTTATCTTTGCTCCCTTGCACCTTTTGCCAGTAATCTTTGGATGCAGCGCAGTCCCTCTCAACCATGGAGCCCACCTTAACAAGCTGTGCCACCGTTGTCACAGTACCACGCAGGCAGCCTGCCACCTTTGGGTTGATGTTATTGAGGATACGCCTTACAATCTCCTCCTCTGGCACGTCTGGTTTCCATTTGAGACACAGAGCCCGGTAATCATAAGCGAAATCTCGAAGGCATTGGTCTGGTTTTTGTACCATGGCCCTCAATTTCTCTTCCACTTCACTGATGTAATCAGTGGAGAGGAAAGCAGACATAAAGGCTATTTTGAATGAGGCCCAATCATGAACTTTGCTTTTTTCAGCTTTCCACCAGCTGTGAGCTGGACCCTTCAAGACAGTGGACAGAGCTCCTAAAAGCTCATTGTTAGGGAGAGGTCTGACATCAAGAAAGTTTTCGCACTGCTCTATGAAGTTAAGAACATCAGAGGTCTCACTAGATTCTCCAAAAGATGGGAAGTCAAGTCGAACTGGAGGTCTAGAGTAGTAGGGAGATGCACCAGGCAGACTAGATGTTGTACCGGCAGAAATAGGGCTAACATCTGTGGATACTGCAATTGTTCTTTGCATTATGGGAGTACTGCTTTGTCTTAACCTGCTAAGTTGCTTCTTCCACTGTTCATCTCTACGTAGAAGACAATTTACAATGCTCTTTTCCAAGTTTTGTATGTTTTTCAATAAAGAATCCTCCATTTTGGCTAAACTAGAGTCAACATAGGCCCTGAAGTTTGCCTCTCTGTTCAACATGCTTGCTACAGAATCTCTGAAATCAGTATCCAATTTCCTGAATTGTTCATTTAGAGAAGAAAAGTTGTTCATAATTTCAGCAGAATTAAAAGCAGTTAATGGAGTGCCGTTTTCCTCATTTTCACCATCATCCCTGCCATCATTATGGACCATATCACATTCTTCATCACCACCATCATCATCAGAAGCATAAACATCAACAGCTTGATTATCATAAATCTCTGCATTATCATCAGAAATATACAAAGAGCTTAACAAAGATGTAATTTCCTGCGAATGATTCCTTATGGAATAAAACAAAAAGAGAATGATCTTCGACCACCGGAAAAAAAAATCAAAAAGCCGAAAAAGAAAATCTAGAAGCAAAAATATATAGGCCTATCTGAAAAAGGATAGATCTCACCGGGTGTTGAGATGCTCTTTTTCGTTGCTGCAGCTGGCGAATGTCCAAGTCCGAAACGTGGCCTTGAGCTATTTCCACGGTAGCTTTTTTTTATTATTATTATTTTAACAAAATGTTAAAATATATTATAGTCCTCAGGTCCCACGTAGTCTCCCCGAAGATTAGCGTTTTTCTTTCTTTCTCCTCCCTTCTACCCATCACTCGCCCGTATTTCAAAACTCCCCCACTTCGCGGCAGAATCCGATTTGTTACTGAATGGTGCGTAATGTCAGCTGATCAATTTAACAGCCAACTGATCTAGAATCAGTTACACAACGGAAAATAGCAATGGAAGATGGTATAACAATTATGGGGCTACCGATATAGAATGGAGCCATGACAAGGAGGATAGTACTTTAATTTTAATAACAGCAATTTAATGCATGGAAACTAATAGGTTCCTGCCTCCCCGAGAATCGGCTACATTATTATGTGGCATTGCTACAGAACAATACTTGGAATCTACGATAGAACCGTAGTTTTGAGCCAGTATTAGATTCAAATCCAGGAAGGCATGATATTTCCAACTCTGATTCCTCGGATTCTGAACAGGAAGACGAAAATCAGGCGCTGATTGAACAGGGAAATCTCGGGGATTGGTAGGTTTGGTGTTTCCGTGAATTTACATGGGAAGATGTTAAAAAACAAAAGGAATGGGACCAAAAGCACTTGTTTTCATCGAAAATAAACTCATTTGTGATTAATCTTTCCAAATTTGTCAATATAAAGTAGCCTAAGTTGGAATTCTGCCCAATTTAAGATTGTTCACATGGGCGATACTTTGGCATTTTGGCGGCGTTATTACCGGTAGCGACCATTGTTTTGGGTGGAAATTTGCTAATAGTTTTTAGCCCAGTGTTCTTGTCAAGCGTCTTTCCCTTTCTGCCAAATGAAAATGAAATTAACCACGGGGCTGACTGCTTTATTTTTCCTTGTGGTTTCTTATTGTGGTTTCTTACGTTGATAGGCAGTAAATTAATAGTGCTCAAACGAAGTTTAGTACATCCTTATAACTAAAACTGCCTAAACTGATGTGTTATGTCCAACTGACATCATACAAGTTTAAATATCATTTGTCAAAACATCGCTGCACTCTGTTGACACCAATTGCAAAAATGTCATATTATCGCCCACAAACATACCTCTAACTTTCTCCATTTTTCGAAGGCTTGGCGACGACTAACTGCCTTCTGCTCCAGGTAACAGTTTCTTGAAGGGAAGATGGTTGGAATAGACCCCTTTTTCAGACGCAATCCCTTCATGTCATATCCAACAGATCGTGCCAAACTTGGTTTGATTACGAAACAGTCCTCCTCGAAATGGTCTTGGCACAGACGGCTGCAATCACTCGGCTTCCAGTCTTTTCTGCTCACTTTAGATATCCACACTTGCCGTATTTTTTTGTCCTTTGGGAATACAAACATGCTCTTCCCATCTGTAGATTCATTTTTGCAACCAAAGGCCACACAATGCACCATATTTTTCGCATTTGTAAACACACATGTATCGAGCTTCCTTTCACTTCGCCACTTCACGGTACAATGTCAGCAAGGTGTCCACGACACCTGACGAAGGTGGACCAACTCAAATGACGTCACACAGCGGAAAAACCCGAATGCGACCAAGCGGTATTTTTAAAAAATCAAGAAGTCTGTGAATAGTGATAAAATTGTCTCAAATAAAGCAACAACTACGCGCACAATGCGTTTATTACTTAAAATAGGCTGTTAAAGGTATATACTTTCATTATACAGTCCCCGGGGATTTCTTCGGTAAAAAAAATGAAATTCTGCGGAAAATCTCACCAAATTCTGCAGTCAAAAAAGCTAAATTCTGCGGTTATTCTGCAAGAAATTGTCAATTCTGCAAAAATTCTGCGGAAGCCTTTTGCAACTAAGTATAACCCTCATTCATTCAAAAATCAAAGAAGTTTACCTTTACTTTTAGTATTAAAGAATATCTTGAAACAAAGTAGAATCTAAATCTAAAAATCTAAAATCTGTTGCACAATTATTGCTCTTGATGTTTAATTTTTGAATGATTCATTACAAAAACTTGCCTTAAACGTAAAGACTTTTATTATTAATATCAAAAAAGCAAGACAAAGTGGGTGAAATCACCTTGATTTCAAACTGAAAAGAAAATGAAAAGATGATGAAAATAAATAGATGATAGATAGATGATAGATATAAGGATGATGAAAATACCTGTCATATAAATTAACATTTTACCACATATAAATTACGTGTCAGTACTGTCTGGGACACTGGCAGCAAAACGGAGGCAGTGCCAGGTCCGCAGGAGCTGCTCACAAATTAAGACGCTCGTCACCTGCTGCAGGTGCCTCAGACCCATCTGGGAATTTTAGCACCTACCTGTTGTTTTCTAATTCCGTGCCATTGTTCCGATTAATTATTTCGTAATAAATAGGCGATGATTTTCCATATGGTTATGCCGTTAGGCTATAAATGTTGAATCCGAATGTGTATTAATCAAAATAGATGTTTTAATTGTTGTTTTGTCGTTCTGAATTGTTTAATTATTTCTTTACCCAAAAATATCGTTGTAGCTAAATGTTTACAATAAAGCTGCTTTCACACTGGACGCGAACAAATTTTTCGCACGGCAGATCACATTAAAAAGTCAATGCAAAGACGCGAATCCGCGCGAAACGTCTTTGCATTGAATTGGAATGTAATCTGTTTTGCGATAAATTCGTTTCGCGTCCAGTGTGAAAGCAGCTTAATTCATGTTACTTATATACAATTCTATTGCCCAAATATTCATAAATGTATTATTAAACCAGTAAAAACGTAATGCTGGTGTTGTTTCGTTCTTTTGAGAATCATGGTAACATAGGTGCTCAGAGTCGGATTAGAATGCTTTGAACCGAGCGGTCCAAACGACCGTTCATGGTGATAAAATGGTAGTGATAAAATTCCGGCGCTTCTAGTGTTAAAACATAATATTATTAATAAAAAAAAGACTGTCATTACTGGTGTGCCATAGCAACTGATCGAGTTCATAAAACTTATTAGTCTAGGCCTAAATATTGCTGATTTTTTTAAAAAGAAAAATTAGGACTGACGTGAAGGCAGTTCCTTACCTCGATCCGCTCACACGCCGACTCTGTCTTGTAGAGCATTGCTGTGGAGATGGTTTTTTGCTTTTGGCTGGTAGGCCTACTCTGTTCTTGTTCTTGAATAAATCTTTTGTGTTTTGCTGATTTGGCATGGTCCTCGACTGTCGATTTTCTAATGTGGTCTATTAGCCCACCGCTTTAAAGGGCCGACAAAAGAGCTTCCCGCCGTCCTTGTAACAGAAGGAAAACTGACTGGCCCTGTCCTTGGCTGTAATATACTTGGCAGTCTAGCCAACTGCTAGGGTCTCTCAAGAAATTGCTTCATTTTTAAACTTTCATACAGAATACGCCACGCAACTTAGGCAAACAACGTAGATTTGTCGCAATCACTGCCTGGCGGTCAAGTTCACACTTGATGAGATGAGATGCGCGGCGGTAACAGATGTCTGTGAATTGACAAAATCGTGGTTTTGACCAGCTTGTGTCGGTATATTTTGGAATTCCGCGGCGAAATCAGTGAATTCCGCGGTTTCCGCGGTGAAGTGTGGATTCCGCGGAAAACGCCGCGATCGCGGAATCGCGGAATTCCCCGGGGACTGATAATTAAGACCATAAAATTTTCTTTGCCTATGAACTTTAAAGTAAATTGAACGCTGTTCTTGAACCGTTTGGACTATATGGATGGTTATGGTCTCATTTGAAAGGAAACACTCTGAAGTTTTTCCCCCAGCTAAAAGAAATACTCTAAGTGCTACTGTCATTGAGTAATCCAAGCTGGAACACACTGAAGTAGAAGGTTTTTACTCTCGCCAAAATTTTTTTTTGCAAACAGATGCCTGTAGATGACAGCAGCTGGGACTTATTAGCTGAAAAACACAATGGGACCACAGCATGAAGTCTTACTTAGTTCCAGTTCAAATTTGATAACAATCCTACAGAAAATGAACATTTTACACATGTTTTTCTAAGGCCATGTCTAGGCGTTTCCAAAAATGGCCATTTGGAGACCCCAAAAGGACCCTTGGATAACCATGGTCACATACCTAGGATAAAAGAGCATAACTCTTGAACGCTTCAACCTACAGTCATAATGTTGGGCTCTCATGAAAGGTGACACTTAGAGGAATCCAATCCCATATCCAGATTCACTATCAATATTGCTGAAAAAAAGTTACTGACGCATAAGCTCAAATTTGTGCACATAAGAGTCAAAACGAGTGCCTTTATGTTAAAAAAATGCTTTTTTACATGAAAGGTAAACAAACAAATGACCTTTACGCAGCAAACTCACAGTAAAATATTTACAATATATGATCAATAAAAAAAAGTAAAAGTTACTGAAGCATAAACTATTTGTGCATATAAAAGTCAAAACAAGTGCTGTCATGTAAAAAAATGTTTTTTACATGAAAGGTAAACAAACAAATAACCTTTCCATAGCAAACTATTTACAATATATGATAAATAAAAAAATTAAAAGGTTACTGAGGCATAAACTCAAATTTGTGCATATAAACCCCAAGGGGAGGAGATTCTGACTTTGTGCTTTTACATATATCCAAAGCAAAGGAGAGATTCCTTTGTCTTCGTTCTTGCCTGGAACGAAGACCCTATGTGGCACATAGTAAAATGGATCCTATTTACTTACTTTGTCTCACTCTGATTTCTTACAGGGATGAAAATTTAAATTCCCACAACAATCAACGCCGGCGAAAAAATAACTTCCTTCCACCTTCGGTAACGGAGGTAATAATGCGTAATATGGTAATAATATAATCATCATAATATCAGCATCATATTATAATATCCTTTTCCCGTAATTATTTACACAGAATTACTCCGGTGAAAACATGACGGTGAACTCCAGTGAAAACATGACGTCCGTCCACCTTCCGTGACAGATGCAAATAATACGTAATGTAATTTTATAATAATAATAATAATAATAATAATAATAATAAATATAAATGACATGTTATTATATAATGAAATATAAGTTATAATATGATGCGTACTGGTCAAGAGTAATGTCATCTCCCCCGAGAAACATTTCCTCTGCTACGGAGCCATCACGGTTATGGTCGGATATTTCTTCCCCTGAGCTATCACTTGCTTCTGAACTGAAAATGATTTTTTTCGCAACCTTTTGGCTATTTTTTCTTTCAAACTCCGTAAACAACCATCAAACATTCGCTGGAAATCTCTCTCTGCCTCGCTCTGTTTTGCGGAACGCACAGCACGCATTACGCACAGCTGAGCCATATTCTGTCCATTCTCTTACGCAAGCGATAGGCAGCGCCAGCCTTTTTGCCACCCCAACAACCTATATATCGGCGTTTACAGAATTTCGTTGGTGTCATAATGCAACAATCGTCGTCTCGATTGGTTGCTGGTTGCTCGGGCTACACGCAAAAAAAGGAGGCATGAGCTTCGTTTCAACACAGGCACTCGTTGGATATAGCAGGCTGTAGACAGGGCAGTGAAGCTCGTAACTGGTCGAGTGAGGTGTCAATCGAAAGGTTAGAGTGCAGACTCCATTTTGGCGCAAATGGCTGTGTACTGTCTAAATCTGTTCCGAAGCAACGACCAGTAATGCAGCGAACTTTGTGGATAACCACCGATTCATTTCAAACGATGCAGCAGCTGTTCATGGATATTTACCGGTATAATAGTGTGTTTTGGACTAAAAACTTTACTTGGTTGGATTTACTGGAACTTCGTGGATGTAACAAGACCATTTTTGAGGGGATATGTCGGACTGGAAGAGTACTAGGGGGCTTCATCGGTGAGTCACATCAGTTTTGTAACTGTTCGTTTGTTTGTTTGTGGTCTGACATGGGCGTTGATTAAAGCTGCTGGGATGATTATACTTTGAAATGGTTGGCATCATTCGAATCTCAAGAATCTTAGCTTTCTGACGATATGTGGCATGAGTATCTCAGTTGCATACAAGCTGTGTAAATGACGTAATATGTTTTCAACCGATTACGGGCCGTCGGAGTGGTAACGGGTTAATATCAATCTTAACACAGTTCTTGAATTCTTCAACTAACACCATCTCTTTTAGTGAGCTGAAATCATCCTTGACCTCCATAGAAGTACACCAGCGCTCAAAGCGAACCTTCTTCTCGTTAGCAAATTCCACATAAGTCTGATTGTCAGATTTATTCAGACCTCTGAATAAGCCGACAGAAATTCAGAGGTCTGAATAATTCTGACAATCAGACTTATGTGGAATTTGCTAACGAGAAGAAGGTTTGCTTTGAGCGCTGGTAAGCTCTCAAAATAACCTTGTTGGCAACCTCATATTCAGAGGAATCATCTGCAGACAAAGCCGAATAAGCTTGTTGAGCTTTACCCTTGAGGACAGTTTGTAACATCAGAGGCCAGCGTTCCTTTATCCACTGGCAACTCTTTGCTACCTTTTCAAAACACTGGAAATAGTTGTCAACATCCTTTTCCGAAAATGGAGGCACCAGTTTTACCTCCTGGCTAGGACATAATTTATTTTTAGTTTCAATTTTAATTTTAAGTTGCTCCATTTGGAGCCTTTCTTCTCTATTCAACTTCTCTAATTCAAAATCTCTCTCTTTCTGCTCTTTCCTCTTTCTCTCTCTCAAATTCTCCTTGTTTTTCTTTTTCCTGCCTTTCTTTTTTCTCTTTTCTTGCTAATTTTTCTAACTCAAACTGTCTTTGTTCTTCTTTTCATTCCTTTTTTTTCCCTCTTTCTTCCCTCTCAAGTTCTCTTTGTTTTTCACTTTCCTCCCTTTCAATCTCTAGCAGTTTTAATTTAAGTTCAATTTCTACATTTGGATTTTCCAATGGAAACTGTTCCAGATCTGCTGGTGCAAACACATTTTCATCAATGTAATATTCAACTCTCTCTCCAGCCAGTCTTGCTTTTCGCATGGCTGGTTTTACCTCTGTTATGGCCCCAATTTGTTATTACATTTATAACACAACAGCAACAGCAAGGGATGACAAACACAGTTTTAACAACTAAAACACATTTAATTTTTAACAAAGACAAAGACTAATAACAACCTACAACTAAAGACCAAGATTGATAAATAAGAAAAAACAGAAATAATTACAGTCCCTTTTTGGTGGGGTGGCTTGGTGATGTCCTGGATGAAGAAAATGCTCAAACACAGGCAAAGAAATCCACAAAAGAAACGTCACAGGTCTTGAACAGAATGGCAGGTCTGGTCATCTTCTTGCAATTTCTCCTACTACTCTAATGTCTCAATTCTATTCCTTATATACTCTTTTGCAGACCCCACCCACATTTAGACCTCTTCTTTTTACTTTTCTGAGACTTGCCCCAGACATGTCCAGGACATGTCTAAACATGACTGCAGTCTGAGCTTAACAAAAAAAAAGGTAAATACTGCAATCTAGTGGCCTATATTCACATTACACCTCCATTCCAAAAGGGAAAAATTTTGACTCATAAAGGCAAAATTTTTCTTTTCAATACAAAATGGTTAAGTGAACACTTGTCTATATAGACATATCATACAATATTCAAATAAACATGTGATATATATATACATATTCAAACACGGGATAAGCAATCAGCAATTACATTGTCTGTACCCTTCACATGCTTAATTTCCAAGTCAAACTCCTGTAAAATCAAACTCCAATTCAACAATCTCCGATTCTTGTTTTTCATCTTACTCAAAAACATTAACGGATTGTGGTCAGTGTACACAATCATTGGCTTTTGTCCTGTACAAACATAAACCTCAAAGTGTTGTAAAGAAAGGACCAGAGCCAACAGTTCCTTCTCTATTGTGGAATAGTTCCTTTGGTGGCGATTGAACTTCCTGGAGAAGTATGCCACGGGATGCTCAATGTCATCAGAGTCACTTCTCTGTAGGAGCACAGATCCACAAGCTTGGTCGCTAGCATCGACCGCGATGGAGAACGGTTTGTTGAAGTCAGGAGATTTGAGCACGGGGAAGTGACACAGCAGAGACTTCAGGCGATCGAAGGCTCTCTGGCATGCATCATCCCAGGTGAACTTTACGCCTTTCTTCAGTTGGTTAGTTAGACTGAGAGCAATCTCAGCAAAGTTCTTGCAGAACTTGCGCTAGTACCCGATCATTCCAAGGAAGCGGCGCAAAGCTTTTTTGTTGTCAGGAACTGGAAAGTCCATGATGGCTTGGACTTTAGCATTTATGGGTGCCACCTTACCCTGGCCTATGACGTAGCCAAGATAGGTGACAGTAGCACAACCAAAGTCACTCTTGTTCAGGTTAACAGTCAGGTTAGCCTGGGTCAGGCGCTGGAACAACGTCTCTACATCTTTTAGATGTTCTTCCCAGGAGTCACTCCATGTGATCAGGTCATCGATGTATGCACCCGTGTGTGGCAATCCGGCGATTGTAGACTGTATCATCCTTTGGAACGTGGCTGGGGCATTTTTCATGCCAAAGGGTAAGACTTCATACTGGTACAACCCAGATGGTGTGGCAAAAGCAGAGATGCTCTTGGCCCTCACAGTTAAAGGCACACACCAATAACCCTTCAATAAATCAATCTTGGTCAGAAACTTTGCTTGCCCTACACTATCAATACAATCATCAATCCTAGGTATTGGAAACACATCAGTTCTAGTTACAGCATTGACTTTGCGATAATCTGTACAGAATCTAGTACTTCCATCAGGTTTTGGAACTAGCACACAGGGTGAACTCCAATCGGAGTTGGAGGGTCTGATAATATCATGTTTTAACATGTACTCAACCTCTTTCTCAGCAATCTTTCTCTTTTCAGGATTCATCCGGTATGGATGCTGTTTTATTGGTTTGGCATCACCAACATCTACATCATGAGAGGCTATAGTAACTCTCTTTGGAACATCAGGAAACAAATCCTCATATTTCTTGATCAACCTTTCAAACTGATCTCTCTGTGAGGGTTCTAAGTGCTGGAGTTTTACATCAAGATTTTGCAACACTTCAGTGTTTGACAATTTACATGAAAGAACTTCAGCTTTAATTCTTGGTTCATCATCTTGAAACTCCCCCTCATCTTCACACATTTCGACCATTGGAGAATCTGAAGTGACAGCTGCAACCCTAGCATTTCTGTCATGATAAGGCTTTAGCATGTTAATATGACACAATTGTTTTGGTTTTCTCCTATCTGGAGTCTTCACAATGTAATTGAGATCATTGAGTTTTGTCAGAATTTCATATGGACCATGAAATCTAGCCTGCAATGGATTGCACTGCAAGGGAAACAACACAAGGACCTTGTCTCCTGGTTTAAACTCACGGCTTCCAGCCTTATGATCATACCAAGTTTTCATTTTTCCCTGACTTGATTTCAAGTTCTCTTTGGCAAGGTCACAAGCTGCACGCAATCTTTCCTTGAACTTGCTAACATAGTCTAACAGACTGATTTGCGGCTCTTCCTCTTGCCATTGTTCACTCAATAATAGCAAAGGTCCTCTCACTTCATGACCAAACACTAGCTCAAATGGACTGAATCCAGTAGACTCCTGCACTGCTTCTCTAGCTGCAAACAACAGCAAATGAACACCTTCATCCCAGTCTTTCTCATGGTCATAACAGTAAGTCCTCATCATTGTCTTGAGAGTGGAATGAAACCGCTCTAAGGCACCCTGACTTTCTGGATGATAGGCACTAGAAAGAATCTGTTTTGCACCTAGTTCAGACACAACCTGCTGAAACAATCCTGAAGTGAAATTGCTACCTTGGTCTGACTGAATTTCCCTGGGAAGACCAAACAACGTGAAGAACTTTATCAAAGCCTTCGAGATTGCAGTTGCCTTGATTTTACGTAGAGGTATGGCTTCGGGGAATCTGGTAGATGCACACATGATTGTCAACAAGTACTGATTTCCAGATCTAGTCTTGGGTAATGGACCAACGCAATCAACAATGACCCTAGAGAATGGCTCCCCAAATGCTGGGATAGGCTGCAATGGAGCTACAGGTGGGTCTAACTGGTGTTTTCCAACTACCTGACAAGTGTGACAGGTTTTGCAAAAGTTGGAAACGTCTTTCCGAAGCCCAGGCCAAAATAAGTGTTTCATGATCTTATCAACAGTCTTATTAACACCAAGATGACCTCCTAAAGGTAAACTATGAGCCATTGTCAAGATCTCATTCCTGTAGACCTTCGGAACAACAATTTGCCTGACCACTGCCCAATCTGCATTGGCAGGGATATCAGGAGGGCGCCACTTCCGCATCAACACACCATCCTTGAGATAATACCCAACTGGAACTGCGTCTATTTCTTTTTCAGGAAGGGCTCTCCTCTTTAGTACACCAATTTCAGGATCATTAGTTTGCTCCTCAATCAACCGCTTTCTGGACAGAGACAAGTCTCCAGACACATCAGAATCACCAGACCCATCCGGCTGGCTGAATAGAGAACTGATAAAAGTATCTGATAAGTCCTCAAACGGAGAAACCATAGTAGGCCAATCAGAGTCATGAGGCGAACCACCTGAGTCCTGACTATTCAATGTGCTGGACGGCAACACAACATCTTCTTCTTTAGCCTTCTTGGCCATAGCACGAGTCACTGTGCAAGAAGGATACAGAGATGGGTCCTCATCCCCATTTTCAGTGCTCGGCTGTTAAGTAAGATGTACAGGGGGAACTACTTTGCCCCCAGCCAGGTCATTGCCTAGCAACAGAGAAACACCCTTTATAGGTAGACTTGACATAAGTCCCACCTTTACCTGTCCTGTAACTAAATCTGACTTCAAGAATATAGAGCGCAGGGGTACAGATACAGTCCTCCCTTCAATACCTTGTACAAGTATGAAATCCCCTGAAGCGGTCTCATCACGTAACTCCAAGGAGTCCATCAACAAAAGTGACTGAGAAGCTCCGGTATCCCTTAGGATATATATGGGGACAGGAGTAGTATGCTCATTCAGAGCCACAAATCCCTCTGACACAAATGGAAGAAATTCCTCCCTCACGAAGTCAGCTGTATCAGGCTTTTTAGCCCCACAAGAAGCAGGCAATTTAGCAGATTGGTTATCTACTACAGGGGTTTCTAACCTTGTTTTCACAAAGGCATTTGGTTTGGTATCCTTTTCTTTTTCTTTCTTAGCTTTAAGGAACCAACAGTTAGTTGTAACATGACCAGATTTCTTGCAATTACTGCAAACTAGACCACTTTTGTCACTGTCAGCTTTCACACTTTGATCAGACCTGTTACTGGATTTCTGAGCACCATCACCAGATTTGTCTTTGTCTTTGGGTGAGGAATCTTGGGTATCACCGTAACCCTTTTTCTGAAATTGGGACCATTTATTGTTACTGCTAGACTGAAATTTGGACTTATGAGTGAGAACATATTCATCTGCAAATTTGGCAGCTGATTGCAAATTCAGTGCTTGCTTCTCATTAAGGTAGGTCTTAACATCATCCTTAACACAGTTCTTGAATTCTTCAACTAACACCATCTCTTTTAGTGAGTTGAAATCATCCTTGACCTCCATAGAAGTACACCAGCGCTCAAAGCAAACCTGCTTCTCATTAGCAAATTCAACATAAGTCTGATTTTCAGATTTCTTCAGACCTCTGAATTTCTGTCGGTAAGCCTCTGGAACCAACTCATAAGCTCTCAAAATAACCTTTTTGACAACCTCATAATCAGAGGAATCATCTGCAGACAAAGCCGAATAGGCTTGTTGAGCTTTTTTCTTCTCTTGCTAATTTTTCTAACTCAAACTGCCTTTGTTTTTCTTTTTCTTCCCTCTCAAATTCTCTTGGTTTTTCTTTTTCCTCCCTTTCTTTTTCTCTTTCCTCGCTTTCAATCTCTAGCATTTTTAATTTAAGTTCCATTTCTATATTTGGATTTTCCACTGGAAACTGTTCCAGATCTCCTGGTGCAAACACATTTTCATCAATGTAATATTCAACTATCTCTCTAGCCAGTCTTGCTTTTCGCATGGCTGGTTTTACCTCTGTCAGCTCCAACTGTCTGCAAATTTCTAGCAGTTCTGTCTTTTTAAAAGACTTCAAAACCCCTACGGCTGGTGATGCCAAGAAATCATCCATTGTTGTTGTCAATATATCTCTAGGAAAATTCACAAAAACAATTTCACAATTTGGAATGTTAGATTTTCAATAAATTACTCACACAATGGTCTACCCCGGACCTTGAGCCCCCAATTTGTTATGGCCCCAATTTGTTATTACATTTATAACACAACAGCAACAGCAAGGGATGACAAACACAGTTTTAACAACTAAAACACATTTAATTTTTAACAAAGACAAAGACTAATAACAACCTACAACTAAAGACCAAGATTGATAAATAAGAAAAAACAGAAATAATTACAGTCCCTTTTTGGTGGGGTGGCTTGGTGATGTCCTGGATGAAGGAAATGCTCAAACACAGGCAAAGAAATCCACAAAAGAAACGTCACAGGTCTTGAACAGAATGGCAGGTCTGGTCATCTTCTTGCAATTTCTCCTACTACTCTAATGTCTCAATTCTATTCCTTATATACTCTTTTGCAGACCCCACCCACATTTAGACCTCTTCTTTTTACTTTTCTGAGACTTGCCCCAGACATGTCCAGGACATGTCTAAACATGACTGCAGTCTGAGCTTAACAAAAAAAGGTAAATACTGCCATCTAGTGGCCTATATTCACATTACACCTCCATCAGCTCTAAATGTCAGCATATTTCTAGCAGTACTGTCTTTTTAAAAGACTTCAAAACCTCTACGGTTGATGATGCCAAGAAATCATCCATTGCTGTCTATCTGTCAATACATAACTACGAAAATAAAAAAAAAAAAACCATTTTACAATTTAAAATGTTAGATTTTCAATAAATGACTCACACAATGGTCTATCCCGGACTTGAGCCCCCAATTTGTTATGGCCCCAATTTGTTATTACATTTTCGACAGCAAGGGATGACAGACACAACTTTAAAAACTTCAACAGATTTAATTAAACAAAGGCAACTCACAACAAACTACTCTACTGACCAAGATTGATTACAGTTTTTCACAATTGCTAAAACACATTTCTTGAAACCTCCACCCATTTTCTCAAAACCTTAAACACATATCCAAAAATTCAAACTACATTCACAAAACCTCAGACATTTCTGTCAAAATCAAACTTTCACCTCAAAACCAGTTCTCCTGTGTTCAAAACCAAACTATGCGGTCAGATCTTACACACAGCAAGTAAAAACATATTCACCTCAGATCATTCATTAGACACTACATGAAATAACTTAGGACACAGCACTCAGTCCATGTAGTGAACAGAAAATTTTTATTTTACACATTTAGCAAAAAAAAAAAAAAAAGTGATATCTAAATTCACTTTCATGACAAAAAATAAATACAAAAAAACAAAACAAACAGAAGCACACTACTGCATGGTCACTGTCATGGAGATTCAGTCTCCAACATCCTGTCTTTGTGCGGGGTCTGGCCAGAGGACTTCATCTACATTGCAAGCAATATTTTCCCTTGCCAGACAACGGGGGAAGAACCCTCTGGTGTGCCGAACCGAGCCTTGACAAGACTCTACAGTTATCTCATCACAGGCCTGTTCCATTGCCTCCAATAAATTTTCCCTGGTGTAGGGCTGTCGGTCATAGACCTTCCACCGCCATGCAGAGAAAAACTCCTCTATTGGATTCAGGAAGGGGCTGTAGGGTGGCAGGAAAACCTTGATGAAGCGCTGGTTGTTAGTGAACCACTCACGAATCAGAACAGCATGGTGAAACCTCACATTGTCCCAAACTATGACATATATGGGATGCACTTCTTGCTGATTCTGCTGCTCACGTTCAGTCAAAACATTCTGTAGACAACCTAGAAATGCCAGGAGATGTTCAGTGTTGTATGGCCCCAGGTTTGCATGACGGTGGAGAACCCCCCAGTTAGTAATGGCTGCACAAAGGGTGACATTGCCACCACGCTGGCCAGGGACTTCCACAATGGCACGTTGACCAATTATGTTCCTGCCTCTCTGCCTCCTTTTTGCCAGATTGAACCCTGCTTCATCTATGAAAATGTATTCATGGGGCCTTTCCATGGAATCCAGTTCAAACACTCTCTATAAAATGGATAAAAAAGTAGTTTACAGTTTTTTCCAATTGTTAAAACACAATTTTGCAAATTAGGCTGGTTTTATCAAAATACTTAACACAATTCACAAAACCATACACCCAAACTGCAAAATACCTCATATATCCTGCAAAATGAAGCACTGCAACCAAAACTACATATTGCATTATCAAAATCAAACTTTTGTACCAAATGGCACACACGTCATTCATATTACCAGATTTTTGTCTAACCAACTACACACGGTTGGGCATAATGAAAAGCACTCTCATCTTTAGTATGCTTTGGATAATACTAAACTAGTTCAAATTGTAGAACATTCTTCAGATTGTTGACATGCACAGAAATATTTGAAGATACACACACATGCTGTTGAAACATTTACATTTTTTTCACCAAACAAGTCAGTGCAACATATTCACAGCAGACATATTTACACTGGAGTGAACAAAAATATGCTCACAAGAAACAGTGAACGGAAAGAGAAAATTGCAGAAGAAATGTGCAGAAAAAAAAATAGAAAAAAAAAAGAGGCAAGAAAAATAATTAGGCAGCATCTTGCCGCACAGCTGGGTCTGGCCACAACGCCTCGTCCACATCACAGGCAATATCTTCCCTTGCCAGACATCGAGGAAAGAAGCGCCTTGAGTGCCTTATCCATCCCTGAATCGCACCCACATCAATTTCATCACATGCCTCTTCCATAGCCTGCACAAGAGGCATGCGCACAAAGGGCTGCTGGTCGTATACCTTCCACCACCATGCCAAAAAGAACTCTTCTATGGGGTTCAGAAATGGTGAGTATGGTGGGAGGTATTGCACGAGAAACGATGGGTGGTCGGCAAACCAATTTTGGACTGGGCCTGCACGATGAAAGCTCACGTTGTCTCATACTCAGGGCCGTCGACAGGGGGGGACAAACGGGTATGTTGTCCCGGGCCCAGACATATAGGGGGGCCCAGAACTGGTCCTTCATGAAGATACGATTAATCATTCTGTTTAATTTCAAAATGTGTTGATTTGGGGGTGAAATGTGATATATTTGCATTCAATAAATGATTTCTGGTTCTTTTGCCTGTATTGTCCTCGAAAATAGAGTCAAGAACACCCCTATATCACCCATAATGCAGAAATGGTTTGGTCTTTGATTAAAGCATAAAAAAGCGCGGCACTATTTGATCACACGGCTTCGGCAATAAGCCTGCGTGCTCGCTTGCCAACAACATGCACAAATCAGGAGCACAGAAAAGAAAAGACAAGAGAAAAAGAGAGGAAGAAGCAAAGAGCCTCAGGGGCTCACTCCATAAATATTTTAAAAAAGATTCAGATAATGCAGCAGGTGGGACAGCTGAGCCAGGTAAAGGAAACTTTTTTTTTCGAGCCTCGTAATGTAGCCTAACCCGTACGTGCGATGCGCCATTCATAGTTGGAGATAGCAAGATACACAGAGTGAAGAATGATCTGCACACATGCACAGGCCATTGGATTATTTCATAAACATATCAATTTAAAAACACTGTGTTGCATATGTCTTATTGAAGTCAAGAATATGCACATTAGGCCTATGCCCGCAATCATATCCTAATGTTTCAGGCACGTTATCTGCACTCCGATTAGCTAGTGGAATGCTGCCTCTTGTTAATCAAATCTTATTTCGTTGGAAATCAGCCCGTGTAGACATGGCATTTGAAATTGCTCCTAGTAGGCCTAAAGTTTAATGTAAAAAAACGGGCTTTAAATTTGGTGTTCTGTTAACGATTAAACTTTAGTGTAGACTGGATACCCTTCAAATAAGTCCACGATTCCAGAAAAATGATAACCAGGCGCAGACTGAAAAGCGCAGTCAATGAAACTAGCCCAAGAAGCTCTAAACCAGGGGTCGGCAACCCGCGGCTCTTTAGCGCTGCCCTAATGGCTCCCTGGAGCTTTTTCAAAAAAGTTTGAAAATGGAAAAAGATGGGGGAGGGAAATATATTTTTTGTTTTATTTATTTATTTATTTATTTATTTTATTCAAGTATGGCTTTGCGTTGTTAAAACATCATGCGAAAGCACACGCAAGGGATTTTCGTCTTTACACACCATAGGCAGACCTACCCGATAGTTGCCCGAATTAAGGGTTCAGCTTCGGGACAAAAAAAAATATTTCTTTCTATTTGAGGCAAAAGTCATGAATAAAAACGTGTTGAAAAATGGTCTGAAATTACAAATTAAACGAAACAATTGTAAAATAATCCACAAGACAAATCAAAAGTTTTAAATCAGTCATCACTTTTTTCAGTATCAGACAATAGCCGCCCTCTTGTTCTGACAGGTGTTGAAGCTGTTTTCTGCTTCTTCCACTCCCTCACCCTTATGAGGTCCACAGAAAAATACCTCCGCATATTTCACAACTGACCTCTTAAATTTTATATCGTCATTTTTATTCTTTCGCTTTCGTGTCAACTGACGATGACTCTGACGTAAGCGACGTACCGGTAGAAGAGGAAGCGGCGCATTGTCCTCCTTTGGAGTTGGCGGAGTTGTTCAGAAATGACGATTTTGATTTCGAAGACTTCTTTGGATTTAGTGATTAGGAGTGACACTGATTGTTTGGTTGTAGCATGTTCTATATGCGACAGTTATTTGAATAACTCTTACCGTAATATGTTTTGTTAACATAGCCTACCATGTTGAAATAAAACGGTTTAAATATGTAAATATGTTGAAATGTTGAAATAAAATGGTTCACTGGTTAAATGGGTTTGGAATACCTGTTATTTAAGCATTGGAGTGAGTAGAGACGGATAAAAGGGGTTTTGGGTGGTTACTGTGTGGCGGTGTGTATGTGTGCGGGAAAGTTGGGGGGGGGGGGCCCACTCAGGTGATGTTGTCCCGGGCCCAGCCAAAGCTGTCAACGGCCCTGCTCATACTACAACGTACCGGTGTCTTTGATGGTCATTCATACGCTCTGGTGGTATGAGGATGTTGTGGAGTCTGTCCAGAAATGTGAGAATATGGACTGTGTTGTATGGTCCAAGGATGGCATGACAGTGGAGGACACCATGCGTATTAGAGATGGCAGCGCACATCGTGATGTTCCCGCCACGTTGGCCAGGAACATCTATAATGGCGCTGTGGCCAACGACATTTCTTCCCCTTCTTCTGGTCCTTGCTAGGTTGAACCCAGCCTCATCTATGAGGATGAACTCATGTGGGATTGCATGAGCATCCATTTCCAGTGCTCCCGGAAAACAAAGAACAAAAATCAGTCAATGTGGTGTTATCCAGTACACTGGGAAACAGTGTTGCGAGTAGTGTACTGCAGTCAATATTGTACTTACATCAACATATGCTCGTCTGAGCTCTTTGTTTCTTTGAGTGTTTCTCTCAAAAGGCACCTTATAAAGTTGTTTCATTCTGATTTGGTTCCGCTTAAGAATGCGAGCAAATGTGGACAGACTGACTCGTTGAATGTTGTTGAATATGGTGTTGTCTTGGATGATGTGGCTTTGAATTTCTCGTAATCTGATTTCATTATTTTCCAAAACCAAGTTTACAATGGCAGCTTCCTGTACCCTGGTGAACATTTGGCCCCTTCCTCCACCATGGTTGCGTCTCTCAGTCCTTTAGAAAAACAAAAATACAAAAATATAGGGCTTGGACAATGCAGCCTAAAGATATTTCCCCCACAGTAAAATTGTACAGGAAACTTGTACAGTTAATGCATGACATCAGCCCTTCATGAAGTAAACAAGGGTCACCCAACTGATACACTATGACATGGGGTGTACTACATATTGTGAAAGAAATTTTGGCTACATACCTGTGCTCCAGTCTAAATGTCCGGATGACAGAGGCGACATTAAAACGGCACAAGTTGGGCTGCACTCTCTGTCCAGCCTCTTGCATTGTCAGCCCATGGTTGATGACATGATCAACTAAGGTTGCTCTGATTTCATTTGAAAGTTGTTGTCTACTTTGGCCATGAACTCCTCTACCAGCTCCACCCCTACCTCTTACTCTTCCTCCACCTCTCATTCTCACCCTCGCTCTTCCTCTCTCTGCCACGTCTTCCATTGTTGTTGTAAAAAAAAGGTGCTCACCTGTGGTCTTTTTATAGTGCTTACTTCCTGATTGAAGTGGTAACAATTAACCATTGAGATGTTTGGCCAGGTGGCACATATATTGGCCAATTAGCTCATTTAGTGTCATTTTGAATGGCAGTGTTTTGAAATGGCAAACATGTGACCTTATGTCAGATTGTTGTGGCTTATGCAGAGAACCGTGTTCAGTGCATTTAAAAAGTGCCATTTTGAATTGCAAAATGTGTGTAAAGCAGAAAATGTGTTTTGAGTTTTGGAGACTTGAGAAGAGGTTTTGCTCTCTGTGTGCCAGTTTAAATAATTGTGCTATGCATGTCATTTTAGTGTTTTAGCAATTGGAAAAAACTGTAGTACAGTAAGTAATACAGAAAGACCGACTACTTCAATAGTGTATTTACAGTATGCACTCCAGATTTACACACTATAGTTTACAGTACTGTAAAAGGAGCAACTGCAACTACTAGCCTACAGTAACAGTCGGCCTCTGAGCAGAGAATTGTACTGAAAGCATCAGTGCGGAAACAGTGTGTAGGTTACACTTACCTGCACATACTGATATCTTAGATCTTCGACTGTTACACAGTTGCGCTCAAAGGGTGCCCTGTACACTTGTTTCATGCTGAGTCTGTTTCGTTTGAGGACACAATCAATAGTTGACAAAGACACACTATTGATTCCAACAAAGTTCACATGGTCTTCAATAACTCTCTGCTGGATATCCCAGAGTCGGATGGCATTATTTTGAAGGACCATGTCAACAAAGAGTCTCTCTTGCTGTTGGGAGAACATAGAAGGCCTTCCTCCCTCACGTGGTTGTCTTTCAATTCTACAAAGAGGAAAATGCACTTACAAACATATCCAGCCAGTAAAAACAGTATAGTAATGAGCATTACAGTACTTACAGTATACAGTAGTACAGTAGTATTCTTGATGTCAAAAACATATACAGTAAATACATGTATGTTGAAGACACAATTACCTGTTGTTTTCTCTGAAGGCCCTGATGATGCCGGCGACAGAGAACCTGCTCAAATTGGGTTGGACTCTGTCCTACCTCTCTCATTGTCATGACGTGACCCAGGACATTGTGGACAATAGTTGCTCGAATTTCATCCGTGATGACTGTTCTAGGTCTTCCCCTTCCTCGTCCTCTTCCTCTGCCTCTTCCTCCTCGTCCACCACCTCTCATGCGAACTCGTCTGCCTCTCTGTATGTTTCCATCCATTGTCTATGGAAGCACATGTGCCACCTGTGCACTCTGAACTGGCTTTTATCCTTCCCACTTGGTCTGATCTTATCATTAGAAACATGTGTGTTCAATTTTGAGTTGTTGTGTAAAAGATGACAGCTGTGTTGGAGTTGTGTTCACATTTTGCTGCCAGTGATTACAATTTTGCAAAAATGTTGTGAAATGTGTTTAGTGACTGAGAATGTGTCTAAGGTTTTACAAAAAAGAGCAGATGAGTTTTGCAAATTGAGCAAAAGACCTGAACAGTGTTTAAGGTTTCGCCAAAAGAGTGTTTGATTCGAGAAATGAGTTTAGGCCACTGAGACTTTAGTTCAGAGAATGGGGTTTAGTGTTTTAGCAATTGTGAAAAACTGTAAATACAAGAACAAAAATATTTACAGTCCCTTTGGTTGGGTTGCTTGGTGATGTCCTGGGTGAGGAAAATGCTCCAAAACAGGCAAAAATCCACTAAAGACTTCACAGGTCTTGACCAGAATGACAGGTCTGGTCACATGTATCCTTCTCCTTGCAATATCCCCTACTACTCCACTCCCTCAAGCTTCCTCCTTATATACTCTTTTGCAGACCCCTCCCACATTTAGACCTCTTTTTTTTAATTCTCTGAGACTTGTCCCAGACATGTCCAAGACATGCCCAAACCTAGCCCCAGTCTGGGCTTAACATAAGAAAGGTCAATATTGCCATCTAGTGGCTTCTATTCACATTACAAAAACAACTCTAAAATACACAGCTCCATCCCAAACTGTTTCAGCTAACCAAGAAAATACATCCTTTTCTGCAATTGTCATCTAATTGAACCATGAATTCTGCTCTTTAACAGAAAATCCTGAAGAGAGTGTCCGACTATCAGTTTGTGACCTCAAGCTCAAGCGCACTTGGGTGATGCAGCAGGATAATAATTCAAAACACACCAGCGAGTCACCTCTGAATGGCTTAAAAAAACTAAATGAAGATTTTGGAGTGGCCTAGTCAAAGTCAGGACTTAAATCCAATTGAGATGCTGTGGCATGACCTTAAACAGACCGTTCATGCTCAAAAAACCTCCAATGTGGCTAAATTAACTAAATTCTGCAAAGAAGAGTGGACCAAAATTCCTCTACAGCAAGGCGAAAGACTCATTGCCAATTATTGCAAACAGTTGATTGCAGTAGTTGCCGAGGGTAAGTTTAGGTTCAGGTGGCAATTACTTTTTCACATAGGGCCAGGTAGGTTTGGATAGCTTTTTTCCCTTAACTAATGAAATCATCATTTAAAAACTGCATTTTGTATTTACTCAGGTTATTTCTTTCAAATACAAAAAAAATTATTTGATGATCTGAAACATTTAAGTGTGAGAAATATGCAAAAAAAAAAAAAAAAAAGAAATCAGCAAGGGAGCAAATACTTTTTCACGGCACTGTATGTGTGATCTAGGGAGGCTGCTTGGCAATTATTAGTATATAGGGTGTATAATACCGATGACAGGACACACCCTTGTGGTGCCCCTGTATATATAGTTTTCAGAGAGGAGATTGATTAATTAAATCTAACTTTCTGGCTGCGATTGGTTAAAAAGTCCATAAATGAATCAATAAAATTCATCTAACTGGGACCAGATCTTCCACAGGAGTTAAATTTATTCAATCAGATTAAGTGTACTCAGTCAGAGTTTGGAGAAAGTAGAAAGTCAACTAACATGAAATAAAATTGAAGACCCCAGTGCAATGAAATGTTAATTTTGAGAAAATCAAGGTAGTGGACTTAGGTAACTTTAAAAGAATCCCTCCCATTCTAATCCTATTCAAAATGTGAAAATGTGACTTACTTATAGCACTGTACTCTTTGGTTTATTTTTGGTCCCTCTCACCTGCTCCAATAGATGCTGTCATACATTTCAAACCAGCTCTTCTGACAGTGTTTGGAGTGATTCAGGACCCACAAATGCACATCAATAATAACACAAATCAGCGACCCAAATGAGCATTAATCAACATGACTGACATATGACAGAGAAAGAGACGAGAGAGGAGGGTGGCTGCCTTGAAAACTTGCCATTAATCTGCTCTTAAAAGTGACATCACTGTTCCTGACAACACCCACATCAGTGACATTACTGTTCCTGACACTGCCCACATGCACCATCTCTCAGGTGGGAGGGATAGTGCAGAAGATGGTGCTGGAACAGCTGCTCATTCCTGCTCATTTTAACACAAATCCAGCTAAAACCGCCTCGACCACCAACATAATGCAGTCATCACTCAACTGAAAGCAAAGGCTGATTTAAGGTAAAATTTACCCATGTTTAATTTGGCTTATTTTTGGGTTCTTATCCATTCTGTATTGCCCTTTAAAAATCTGTTTTTTTTAAACTGAAATTAAGTTTTCAGTGGTTTCTTGAATAGTGATATACTGCTCCGGCTTTCTCTATCCCAGTACCGATACCTGAGCTCTGAGTATCGGCCGATACTGAGTACCTATCAAATACCAGTGTCACAACCCTCATGCGAAAGTCTTCTGTGTCACATCCCATTCAGCAACTTGCGTGTCTATTAGTGCAAATGTCTCCTTTGATTGCGTTACGTCTACATGTTCCCCCATCCCCGGCTGCGTCTAGCTTTATTGTTACTTCCTTATGTACGTCTGACTTGTATTTGAGCCCCTAAGAAACCATACCGGGCCATCCCGCGCTTTTGGCGAAATTGAGTTAAGGTAGTCAGCATGTGCAGAAAACTGAAATCTACATTTCCTAAATGAGCCTACACAATCTACCCTCATGAATTGTACATACAAGCAAACGTCCTCTCTGTGTTATGATTCTGTCTTGTCTGTATTTTGATCTCTGCCTTGCCTGACCATGCCTTGCATTGTCTATTGTGATTTGGTTGCCTGGTTATGTTCATGTTTTGTCTTAGTTTAGTTTTGTCATGTTTTTGTTATTGCCGTGTCTTGATTCCAGTCCATGTTTTTTTTTTGTTCACCCTGTCTGGTCTCATGTCTTGTGATTGCTAACAGCCCCAGTACTGCCTGTCACATGTTTAAGTGATTTCATGGTTTTTGGGTTTCCAAACATTCCTTCCAATCTCGTTTACTTCCTTCACCTAACCAGTACTACTAACCAGTACTAACAGTTTGTTATTTTTACTAAAGTTACTAACCTAAACTAACATTGTATATAATACTAACTTAGTAACGAGCACTAGGGATTGTACAGCTGCACCTTACTAATTGATTAACAAGCTCTCAGCTCTCGCCCAGTTCTAGTCTCTGCCTCTTGCCTTTACCTAATCTTCTTTGCTGTATTTCAGTGGATCCTCCACACCTGCTCACTCTGTCCTTTCTCTCATTATCTGTACACGTTAGAACTCCCTAACCGAAGCTGTGTGTTCTGTCTATAGACTGTCTCGTGATCCTTGTCCGCGTTTGGCTTTTGCCTATTTCATGTGATTAGGTTCTCCCTCATGTTTGCTCCTTTGTAATCAGTCTGATTTCCTACACCTGTTTTCTGTTTAGCATGGTACCTCCTGTATGTGTATATTAGCAGTCTTCTCACACCAGTGCCCTGTCAGTTTAGCATGTGACCCCCTGTAGGTGTATATTAGCAGTCCTCTCACACCAGTTCCCTATCAGAATGTTTCTCTAAGTTTACCTGTGCTGCTCTTGTTTTTGCCTTGTACTATATTGTTGCTCTTCTGTTATCTGCATCTGTTTACAAACTCTTTTTCTGCCTGACTACGATTACTGTTTTTGCTGCTTTGGGTTTTCGACTCGGACTCTGCCCTTTGGATTGTGGACTTTGTACTGTTGCCTTCTGCCCTGTGGGGGCTTAACCCCCCGCTCAATAAAATCACTTTCACTGCATTGCTGGATTCTCGTGACTGGTTCCTGAACGCAACCTCACAGTATATTCTGACCAGCATGGAGCCAGCGAGTAATCAGCCTCTGCAGGCGGCAGTAGAGAAAGAGGGCACCCAGCTGGAGCTACTGCAACGACAGCTACGGGCTATGATGCAGCATATGCAGCATATGCAAGCCATGACGCACCAGATGGCCGACCTCACCCGCTCTTTGCAGAATGCGCAGACCATCCGAACTCTCCAATAGCCTGCCACCACCATGCCGACTCCCTTGTCTGTTCCCGCCTCTGCACCTCATGTCCCATTTCAAGAGCGACGTTTACCTCCCCCTGAGAAATAGAAAAGTACGATGGTGACCCGGGATCCTGCCGAGCCTTCCTGACCCAGTGCAAGTTAATCTTTAGCCTACAGCCTTCCACTTTCCCCACTGAGCAAGCTCGCGTAGCTTACATCATCACCCAGCTTACTGGGAGGGCTAAACAGTGGGCTACATCTGCCTGGGAGGCGAGACTACCCTGTGTTTAGTCATCTGATCTGCTGGGAGAAGAGATGAAGCGGGTTTTTGACCGCTCCAGACACGGACACGATGCTGGGAGGGAGATTCCTTGCATCTGCCAGGGGGGTCGTTCTGTCTCAGATTACGCCTTTGAATTCCAGACCCGAGCCACTAACAGCAGGTGGAGTGAGAGCCCTATAAGACGGCTTCATCTTTGGGCTATCTGAGCGTATCAAAGATGAGCTACTACCACGTGACCTGCCCGAGAGTCTGGAACGGATCATCGAAATGGCTATCCGTATCGACTCTTACCTGGAAGAGCGAAGACTGTCCGCCATCAGAGCCAGTACACCCAAGCCACCAGGGACGATTCCATCCTACCTCAGCCCGACAAAACCAAGCCTCCCTTCGATTTGGAACCCATGCAACTGGGCCGTACCAAACTCACCAGCGAGGAGAGACAACGCAGGCAAAGAGAGCGGGCTTGTTTTTACTGTGGCAAGGAAGGTCACTACATCTCCCGGTACCCCAGTAGACGGCAACACCCACGAACGAGAAGAGGAGCGTTAGTGGGCTTTACTCCTATAGATCGCTCCTCAAGAAGCTGCACCTGCTTTCCTGTCTCTCTTGGGGGGGAACTCGGGGGCCGAAGAAAACTTTATTGATCAGGATATAACCCGGAAGTGGGCCATCCCTATTGAACAGATCTTCCCGGATCGTGTTGCGAGTTCAATTAACGGCCAAAGCATAAGCCACATCACTCATGTCACCAGCCCAATCAATCTACATATCTCTGGCAATCATCAGGAGACTATAAAACTCTAACTCAGTCAGTCTCCTTATGCCCCAGTTGTCCTCGGGCATCCTTGGATGGCTAAACACCTCCCAGAGATCGACTGGGGAAGGCATGAAATTAAGGGGTGGAGTCCCCATTGCGCTCAGACCTGTCTTAATGAATGTCTGGTTCATGTTCCCATTTCCCCTTCTGAAGATATCCCCAACCTGGAGAAGGTTCCCCCTGAGTATCATGACCTCAAGGAAGTGTTCTCGAAGGCTTGTGCCACCAGCTTACCCCCGCACAGACCTTATGATTGCTCCATAGAGCTCAAGCCTGGCATTAAGCCCCCTAGAGGTTGTCTGTTTTCCCTGTCATGCCCTGAAACCCTGGCTATGGAACAATACCTCAGCGAGTCACTCACAGCAGGAATCATTCGCCCCTCCTCTTCTCCTGCTGGAGCAGGATTTTTTTGTGGGCAAAAAGGACGGGTCCTTGAAACCCTGTATTGATTACCGAGGCCTTAATGACATCACCATTAAGAACAGATATCCCTTGCCCCTCATGAACAACACTTTGATCTCCTCCAGGGGACGAAAATTTTCACCAAGCTAGACCTACGTAATGCTTATCATTTAGTTCGTATCTATAAAGGGGACGAATGGACGACTGCTTTCAATACCCCAACCACTGGGAGTATTTGGTCTTATGTTTTGGCCTTACTAACGCCCCAGCAGTCTTCCAAAACCTAGTTGATGATGTATTCCGGGACATGATTAATACGTTTGTATTTGTTTTCCTTGACAATATTCTGATTTTCTCCAAATCACAGGAAGATCATGTTCACCGTGTGCGCCTTGTACTTAAGCAACTATTTGAGAACCGGCTGTTTGTCAAAGCTGAGAAGTGCGAATTCTCTGTCTAAACCACTTCCTTCCTGGGGTACATCCTTTCTCCTGACACCATCCAGATGGATGCTGCCAAGATTGAGGCCGTCACCAACGCAACGCAACCTCACAATCTGCCCCTGCACATATGCACTGACTGCCTTAGCCATAGTAGACCATCCCACAATTCAATATAAATATGATGGCTAGGTATCTCACTGATGAGGTACTGCTTGCTATGATTGCTATGATGATGGTGAAGTGGAAGATGACAGAGATCCAGAGTTCGACCCAAATGGAGGAGATGATGGTTCCGCTTCAGAAGGAGGTACCTTTCACTTTAAATGAGACAGAAGGGCATCCAGAACCTGCCTGAGAAGTGCATTATGTAATTTTACATATCTTGTGTTTGTAACATAAGCAGTGTTTCTAGTTCCCAGATACTCTAGATGACAAAGGAGGCTGGCAACTTTGAGTCCCATTTTCTCAAAAGTTCGTCAACGTGGGTTGGCCCAGTATGGCTCTTAGGGGCTCATTTACACCCCCTGCTTTGAGTTTCAAGTTTCTGGATTGTAATTCACTATTTGTGCTTAGAACCAGTCGGTATTTCCCGAAGATACACTTCATCTTTATCAACCTTATCCTTTATCAACCTTTATCAACAACTCAACCTTGAAGGATAGTAATTTGCAGAGACCCTCTTCCTTGCATGGCTAATTTGAACAAACTCCAAAACTCCCAGTCTAATAGGAACAAGCTCCCCAGCTTAACTCACGGTCTGGGATTGGGACTGCGCTCTCCTCAACCCAGTTCAAGTCTGCTCTTTTGTCCAGTTTAACCCTCCTAATATCCTTGGGGTCAATTTGACTACCCCAATGTTTATCATTCAAAATATAATAGTTGACTTTTTTTTTGCTTCATATTTCATGACTGATTAACTGATTAAGCATAAAATTATCTTGATGATATTTTTTCCAATGTGCTGAACACATATTGCACGCATTGGTGTTCCTCTGGGGTCAATTTGACCCCAAGCTGTTTTAGCTGTGTAAAACTTGTCTGTCTGTGTGTGATCGAACATCCCCACACCTGCAGGTGCAGAGTTGATACTTTTGAGTTGATACATAACAGGGGGGCAGGGAAAACAACTATTTCCTCGAGAACTTTGATACTTCTCGTGGTGTGGGCATGTGAGAAACAACTAGACCTGTGAACCCCTGCCAAAATGAGGACGCCAATGTAGGCCTGAGAGTTGATCACATCCAAGTCTTTCTAACTATACATGCCTCCTTTAGGAAAATTATCATCTCAAGTACAATATTTTCAAACGATGGTTATATGAAGAGCTCGACTAATGACTCTATGTCTTCAATATGGCTGACTGTGTGTCTGGTGGGACTCTCTTAGCAGCACATCGACCTTGTTGTTGAAATGAGTAGAGGGACCATAATTTTCCATTTTTGGTGCTAACATGACATGGGGAAGGGGGAAACAATATTCTCATGAGAAATTTCCCGCACTATGGGCATGAAGGTGTGTATATGTGTGTCTGTGTGTTTATGTACGACTTACTGCACTCACACCTGCCGAAGTAGAACTGATATGTCCCGCACTGTAGAGGACGGATATTCCCACAAGGACATTGGTAGTTCATGCAAAATAAGGGAGGAGCGAACATTTTAAAGGCTTGCATGGCAGCTCTCTATCCAAATCATTCCTCATTGTGCTCTGTATGTACTGCAATCTTCATGCTCACTCACTTGTAAATGTCCTCTGGGAAAAGGTTTACTGTCCATGAGGTTTTGGCACAGCTCTTTGACAGTAAAAGTGACAGAGGAGAATGTGTCTGAGACAGAGGATTGTGTTGAGGAGGACCCTGATTTTGAGGCAATCTGTTGACCCTCCTGTTGTCTCTCAACCACCAGCAGACACTACCCCTTCCAAAAATGGAAAGATAATATGGTCCCTTTAGACTATTATAAAAAAAAATAGATAAAAATAAGTAAAAATATTTATGAGAGGAAGGGGGGGGTCACCAACATCAATCATAATGGTTCATCCTGTGAGAGTCATGAATGTGCACCCCATTAGAAAAGATTTTGATGAAAGATTTTCGAGAAACACAAACTCTAAAACTGAAAGTTTCACCTGATGATGGCGATACAGGAAAGGTCATATCATCACCAAACCAAAAAAGGTTCATGCTCTTATGGTCATTAATGTTTTCAGCAAATTTGAGAAGATTTGTATGAAAGCTTTTCAAGATAAATTAATTCTAACTTTAAAAATTTGGCCTGATGGTGGCAATAGCGGACAGGTCAACTCACTAATAAGTTTCATTATCAAGGGGTTATTTATGAATGCAACAAATAAACAAAGTGCCTGACACAAAAACTTGGTCAACAATTTTATGTAAATAATTTTCTGGAGGCAACTATCCCTGGGGTCAAGATTGGGACTGCACACTACACAACCCAGTTCAACTCTGCTCTTATGTCCAGATCATACGAACAAGTTCCCAAGCTGAACTCAGGGTCCAGGATTGGGACTGCGCTCTACTCAACCCAGTTCAACTCTGCTCTTTTATCCAGTTTAATAGGAACAAGCTTCCTATCTTCATTCAAGGTCCAGGATTCCAGGATTGGGACTGCGCTCTACTTAACCCAGTTCAAGTCTTTTCAAGAGCTCTTCCTTCTTTAGTCACCAGAATTGGATTAACATAACATAACATAACATAACATAACATAACATAACATAACATAACATAACATGAATGGCAAGAACAGGCCTTTCAGCCCAACTAAGCTTGCCAGTTTCTTTATACTATTGTGAATATATCCCTTCAGATACTAAATGACTTAATGGTATCTAGCTTTAGGTCAAGCCTGCTCTTGAAAACCCCCAAGGTCTCTGCCTCAACAATATGGTCAGGTAAGCTATTCCACATTGAAATTACTCTTTGGGTGAAGAAATATTTCCGAATATCAGTGCTAAATTTACCTTTGGTCAACTTCCATTTGTGACCCCGAGTTCTACTCACAACACTTGGTCGAAGGAATCCTCCATGATTCACTTGGTTAATGCCTTTAACATATTTAAAGACCTCAATCAAATCACCCCTGAGTCTCCTTTTCCTAAGACTAAAAAGATTAAGGATCTTCAGCCTGTTCTCGTAGCTGACATCTTTTATACCTGGAATAAGCTTAGTGGCTCTTCTCTGAACTTTCTCTAGAGCCTCTATATCTTTCTTAAGGTATGGTCCCCAGAACTGTACACAATTCTCGAGGTGTGGTCTAACGAACGTGTTGTACAGAAGAACCATCACCTCCTTAGATTTGTACTCAATACTTTTGGCAATGTATCCTAGCATCCGATTAGCTTTTTTAACTGCTACGGCACAATGGCTAGAACCTGTGAGGGTTTAGTTAACAATCACTCCCAGATCTTTCTCTTGTGCAGCACATTCCAGTTTTAAACCTCCCATGAAGTAATCCCGTCTAATGCTTTTATTACCTACATGTACAACTTTACATTTTGCGAGATTAAATTTCATTTGCCACATTTCTGCCCAATTCTGGATTCTATCCAAATCGTCCTGAATCACTTTAGTGGACCCTAGACTATTTGCCAAACCCCCCAATTTAGTATCATGTGCAAATTTAACCAATCTGCTCTCAATATTCCTATCAAGGTCATTAATGTAAATGAGGAATACCAGGGGTCCCAACACCAATCCCTGGGGGACGCCACTCCCCACCATACCCAGCTCAGATGAGATATCACTGACCACTACTCTTTGTGTTCTGTCCTGTAACCAGTTTTGAATCCACTTCAGAATACCTCCTGTAACTCCAATGGAGCTCATTTTAAAAATTAGTCTCTTATGCGGTACTGTATCGAATGCTTACTGAAAATCCAAGTATGTGATGTCATAAGCCCTGCTCTGGTCGTAAGTCCTGGTGGCCTCTTCAAAAACTTCCAGAAGGTTTGTTAGGCATGACATTCCCTTCCGAAAACCATGTTGGCTATCCCTCAAGATACTGTTACGTTCAAGAAATAAGTCCAGCTCATCTTTTATGATAGATTCCAATATTTTGCACAAAATGCAAGTTAAACTCACCGGCCTGTAGTTTCCTGGCTCTGTACGGTCCCCTTTCTTATATATTGGAATTATATTGCCCTGTTTCCAATCATTTGCTATTTCTCCAGTTTCTAAAGACCGTCTGAAGATGGCGGATAGTGGCTTAAAGATGAACTCACCAGCTTCCCTGAGCACTCTAGGATATAAGCCATCAGGACCCGCCGCCTTATCTGCTTTTAGTTTATGCAACTTGTCTAATACTTCGTTATCCTGAACCTCAATTTCCGCTAAATAATTTTGAGCATTTGACATGCCCTCTGGCAAAATAAAGACCTCCTCTGAGGTAAAATTCTCAACAAAGTAACTGTTTAAGGCATCCGCAAGATGCTTGTTATCATATAGCAGCGACCCATTTTTATTCTTTATGCACTTAACCTGCTCTTTCGCTTTCCTTTTTCTGCTACAGTACTGAAAGAAGCGCTTAGGGCTAGTTTTTGCCCCCTCTGCAATTTGTCTTTCATACAGTCTTCTAGCATTCCTCAGCTCTTTTTTGACCACAGCCCGCATTTTACAGTATTCAGCCCTAGTATTCTCATTGTTATCCTTTATGTACATCTTAGAATGATTCCTCTTTAACCTCAACATCCTACGAATACTTTTAGTCATCCACTGAGGATTCTGCTTTTTCAGCTTACTTTGGGACACCTTTGGAATGAATCTGCATTGTGATTCAAGTAAAACCCCCTTAAATCTTTCCCACATCTCATTTACAGACTTACAGTCCAGGAGTGTCTCCCATTTTATTTCAGCTAGATATGAGCACCTCCTGTCAAAGTTTGCTCGCCTAAAATTGAACATTTTTGTTTTAGAATGCACCTTTTTAACTTCGCATGAAACATCAAAATTAACAGCAGAGTGATCACTTGTCCCAAGTGGCTCCAGTACCTCAACATTGCTAATTCTATCACGGTCCAGCACTAAGTCTAAAATTACCTTCTCTCTGGTAGGTTTATTAACATACTGCACCAAGAAATTATCATTTATAACATCTAGAAATTCTTCCTCCCCCCTACCCTGTCCTTTCACCATTTCACAATTGATACCAGGATAATTTAAGTCTCCCATGATAATAGTCCCACCACTGCTACAAGCTTGCGTAATCCTCCTAAAAAGCATTTCATTGATTGTACTGCCCAAAGCTGGTGGTCGATAGCATACTCCTACGTTTAAACCTGTCTCGTGTTTGCCAATGAGCCTGACCCAGATATCTTCACAGGAGAAGGAATGTTCAATTTCGGGAATTTCCTGTACATTAATGTTATCGTTCACATAGAGTGCTACGCCTCCTCCTCGCCTATTACATCTATCCTTCCTAAAGAGCTTATAACCTTCTATATTATATTCATCTCCATCCTCTTCACATAGCCATGTCTCTGTTATCCCAACTATGTCATAGCCCTCACTGATCACTACAGCCTCAAGTTCTGGAATTTTATTTTTTAATGCTTCTTGCATTTAAATAAAAACATTTCAGGTTATGACTAATGCTCTTCCCCCTTGATTTCCCATGTGCCCGCTGCCCTGAGCCCCCCACTACGCTTTGTTGCTTTAAAAGTAAAACATCGATAGTGCATGTTACGCCGTCAGCTTCCATCGGGGCAGTCTGCATTTCCCTATGTGTAACACTCACTAACCTCCCTGCCCCCCCAAGTGCCTAGTTTAAATAATCCTGTGCTACCCTCAACATACGCTGGCCCAGTGCAAAGGTACCCCTCCGGTTCAGGTGCAGCCCGTCAGGCTTGAACAGGTCACCCCGTCCCAGAAAAAGTTCCAGTGCCCCATAACCCTATACCCCTCTTTCCTATACAGGTTCGTAGCCATGTGTTAAACCTCCAGATAGAATTCTGCTTACCTCTGCTTGCACGTGGTACCGGTAGAATCCCGGAGAACACTACCGTTGAGGATCTGCTCCGAAGCTTCTCAGCTAATTCCACAAATTTGCCTTGCAGAACCTCAAACCTACCCTTACCTATGTCATTTGTCCCCCCAACGTGGACCATGACAACTGGATCCCTCCCAGCTCTGGCCAGGAGCTTGTCTGCACGCTACAGGAGGTCTCCTACCTGGGCACCAGGCAGGCAACACACCGTACGAGATTCCTTGTCGTGCGAACACACTAAGCAATCTATTCCTCTAAGTATTGAGTCCCCCACTATCAATAACTCTCTTTTCTGAGGGGTAGAGGCCAACAGGGTGCCCTGCTGCTCATCAGTCCCCTCACTCTCAGGTCAGGGGCTCCTGCCGAGGTCCTGCAAGGGCTGGAATCGGTTGGACACCTCAACCACTGGAGAAGCTGTCGCTGTACGGCGTGCACGCCCTTTCCTGCGCTGTCACCCAACTTTCTCTCCCTGCCTGTTCTGGGATCCCAGTACCACCCTGCTTTGGCGTACACAGCATTTCTCTAAACGACATACTACTTAGTTCCTCTTGGAATTGCGAACTATGTCGCGCCGCCAACTGGCCCTGAAGATCAAGGATCTTGCTCTCCAGATGCTCAATTAGCTGGCTCTAGTGGCAGACAAACCCACCCTGGAAATCTCTTTCTAAAAGTGCGATCATCCTGCAACCATCACATACTTTTGGCCACATTTTGAACCCCCTACCTAATGACTTTGCTCACCCTAGATAAAAGAAAATTACTAATGCCGAGATAGAAGCCGAGGAACCACAATTTATTAATTTATTTATTAACCTAGGAAGCCCTAAGCAGCAGTCACAATAGAAACCCCGGGGTTGTAAATTGATGTAAATTTATGTAAATGTAAATTGATTATAAGCCTCTTTTAACAGGGGGCTTAGTTACAGTTAACAGAAATGAAATACCAAACTGAGCCAAACTCTATATGTAATAAGCACTCCTAATAGCCAGCTTGAGTTTATATAGTCCCAATACTATTGATATACTACACTAAAAATATCACAGGGCTTAACTGAGAGCCCAGATAAAACAGACTGGCTTCAGCGACCAGGAAAAACTGGAGGAGACGGAGCACTCCGATAAAAACTTACCTTTTAAATTCCAACCTCACCTAACGAACGAGTCAAGTGACTGCTGCACCACTAACTAAATACTAAATCTCAGATCCCCAGCCAAGAATGCAAACAGTACTTATCTAGCTAGCTAGCCGCAAATACAACCAAGGTTAACCGAGAAAAGAGTAAAGCCGCGGTTCCCTTTTATAAAAACAGACCGAATTAAAGCTGCAAGCAGCGTTGAAAGGGCCCTCGCCCCCTTCGTGCACGTTGGGGTGGCAGCAAGATCTTGATGGGTGCAGGCGTCCATTCACAGCCAATGGACACTGCTGGACTGCATACAATGTGGTATCCTGAGGGGAGTGCAAAAATTTTCTAGAGGACGCTATGGTACCATTTTGACATGCCTGTGCACAATCTACAACCGAGTAATCGTAATACCGAGCTCCATGAGTGTGTTGATTTTTGTTAATTTTCCAGCATGTTTAGACCTTCAGAAGAGCAATTCTTCTATATATCTGATTGGAGGCGCTGTAGAGCCATTATGCCACATTTAGTGCCAATTTATGGATGACTTTGAAGAGAAGAATTTGTGGGGTTTTGCAAGTTTTGGAGCATTCTAAGGCCTTTAAACGTGTTTTCGTAAAATTTGGAAAAACGCAGGAAATAGCTCATAGCTCACTTCCTGTTTGGCCAAAAATTTTTAGAAAATTAACCATTGCCCGAAATGACTAATGCAATGATCACACCAAATTTCATGAACATTCAAGCACGTTTTTCTTAACATGGCCATATCTAGAGGGCGCTGTGGAGCCACCTGGCACCTCCTGATCCAATATCAGCATATATTTATATTTGGGAGGACACTTTTATGAAGCTTGGAAAGTTTCAGGCAAATCCCACCAAGTATGTTGGAGTAAAACCAACTTCCTGTTTCATGGCGGAACATCGAAATTCGCCGCGTCGCCTTGGATTCATCGTTCAATGAATCCAAAAAAGCTTCGCAATTTAACATCGGCAATGTCTCGTAATATCAGTTGCCAAATTGTAAGTAGATCGGATAAAACCTCTTGGAGGAGTTCGTTAAAGTACGACACTTGTGAATGGCGAAAAATCCAAAAAAGTTGCAATTTCAATTAAAAATGGCTACTTCCTGCTGAGTCTAGGTCATGTTACCAAGAGACTTTTTTTCAGGTCTCGGCATATTCCACATGTATATCAAATTTCATAGATGTAGGTTTACCGGGCTGCGAGGGCTGCTTATTTGAAATTTTCCAGGGGGCGCTATAATGACATTTTTGCCATGTCTATATATAAGTTTTTTGTCAGAGTAATACGAATGATGGTCTTAATACATTTAAAGAATTTTGTGAGTTTTAGAACATGCTGAGACCCTCAAAATGGCAATTCTTTTAAAAATATGATTGGGGGCGCTATAGAGCCATTGTGCCAAATTTAGAGTGAATTGACATATAAAATTGAAGATAATAAGACAATTATAATTTGTGCAACTTTTTGCAAGATTTCGAGTATTCTTAAGCATCCAAACATGTGTTTATAAAATTTGGAAAAACGCAGGAAATGGCACATAGCTCACTTCCTGTTCGGCCAAAAAATTTCAAAAAAATTAATATAACTCGACATGAACAAAGCAATGATCACACCAAATTTCATGAACATTCAAGCACTTTTATCTCAACATGGCCGTTTAAAGAGGGCGCTGTGGAGCCATCTGACCACACCCAATCTAATATCAACATATAGGTCTACTTGGAAGTGGACTCCTATAAAGCCTGTAAAGTTTCGCGCAAATCTCACAAAGCATGTGCGCGTAAAACCAACTTCCTGTTTCATGGCGGAACAACGAAATTCGCCGAGACGCCACGGATACAAAGTTCAATGAATATAAAAAAGCTTCTCAAATTAACATCGACAAGGTCTTAAGATGTTAAATTCAAAATTTTATGTTGATCGGATAAAATCTTTTCGAGGAGTTCGTTAAAGTACGAAGCCTGTGAATGGCAAAAAATTTAAATAATTTGCAAATTCAATTAAAAATGGCGGACTTCCTGTTGAGTCTAGGTCATGGCACCTAGAGACTTTTTTTAGGTCTTGGCATAGTACACATGTCCACCAAGTTTTGTACATGTAGGTCAAACACGCTGCGAGGGCTGCTTCATTGAAATTTTCTAGGTGGCGCTGTAATGCAATTTTGCCACATCTATCGGTAAACCCTAAATCCTAGTAAAGAGTATGACCAGCTTAATATGTTTGCAAAGTTTTGTGAGTTTTCAAGCATGCTGAGGCCCTCAAAAATGCAATTATGTATTATGTATAGAGCTACCATTTCACACCCAGTGCCAAATGAGATATCGAATCAAAGAACGTAATATTTGTAGTCTATGATCCAAGTTTGGTGAGTTTTTGAGTATGATAAGGCCCTCAAAAATGTGTTCGTAAAATCTGAAAAAACGCAGGAAATGGCGCATAGCTCACTTCCTGTGAGGCAAAAAAATTTCAAAAAAATTTACAAATAAATTTATGATGACTACTATGACTCTATCAAATTTAGTGAGAATCCAAGCAAATGCGTTCCAAAATGGCCGCGTGTTTGGTGGCGCTATAGAGCCACCGGGGCATGTCCAAGCACAAAAATAATAAAACTTTGCAATTTTCACGACGACTGACGTGTGGGCAAATTTTTGTGAGTTTTCGTGCATGGCAAAGCCCTCAAAAATGCGTTCTTGCAGCAGAATAAAAAGAAGAAGAAGAAGAAGAATTAAAGCTGCAAGCAGCGTTGAAAGGGCCCTCGCCCCCCCCTGTGCACATTGGGGTGGCAGCAAGATCTTGATGGCTGCAGGTGTCCATTCAGAGCCATTGGGCACAGCTGGACCGCGTACAATGTGGTTTCCTGATGGGAGTGCAAAAATTTTCTGGAGGGCGCTATGATACCATTTTGACTTGCCTGTGCAAAAAATCTACAACACAGTAATCGTAATACGGGGCTCCATGAGTGTTTTGATTTTTGTAAATTTTCCAGCATGTTTAGACTTTCAAAAGAGCAATTCTTTTATAAATATTATTGGGAGCGCTATAGAGCCATTATGCCCCATTTAGTGCCAATTGATGGATGTATTGAAGAGAATAAGACAGTTCTAATTTTTGCATGGTTTTGCAAGTTTTGGAGCATTCTGAGGCCTTAAAACGTGTGTTCGTAAAATTCGGAAAAACGCAGGAAATAGCTCATAGCTCTCTTCCTGTTTGGCAAAAAAATTTCAAAAAATTAACAATTGCAGAGAATGACTGATGCAATGATCATACCAAATTTCATGAACTTTCAAGCACTTTTATCTGAACATGGCCATATCTAGAGGGCGCTGTGGAGCCACCTGGCACCTCTCGATATAAAATAAGCATATATCTATACTTGGGCGGACAATTTTATCAAGCTTGGAAAGTTTCAGGCAAATTCCACGAAGTATGTGGAATTGAAAGCAACTTCCTGTTTCATGGCAGGACATCAAAATTCGCCGTGACGCCACAGATGCATCGTTCGATGAAATCAAAAAAGCTTCGCAATTTAACGTCAGCAAGGTTTTTAGATATTACATGCCAAATTTTAAGTTGATCAGATAAAATCTCTAGGAGGAGTTCGTTAAAGTACGACACCTGTGAATGGCAAAAAAAATTTAAAAAAGTTGCAATTTCAATTAAAAATGGCAGCCTTCCTGTTGGGTCTAGGTCATGGCACCAAGGGACTTTTTTGTAGGTCTCGGCATATTCCACAGGTCTACCGAATTTCATACATGTGGGTTTATCGGGCTGCGAGGGCTGCTTATTTGAAATTTTCCAGGGGGCGCTATAATGCCATTTTTGCCACGCCTATTTGTAAATTTTCTATCAGTGTAATAGGAATGATGGTCTTTAAAATTGTACAAAATTTTGTGAGTTTTTGAGCATGCTGAAACCCTCATAAGGGTAATTCTTTTAAAAATCGTATTGGGGGCGCTATAGAGCCATGATGCCTCATTTACTGCCAATTTTTGATTCAAATTAAAGACAATGTGACAAATAAAATTTTAGTTAAGTTTTGCAAGTTTTCAAGTATGCTAAGGCCTTCAAATGTGTGTTCATAAAATTTGGAATAACGCAGGAAATGACTCATAGCTCACTTCCTGTTTGGCCGAAAAATTTCAAAAAAATCAGCACAGCCCAGAAAAACAAATGCAATGATCTCCCCAAATTTCATGAACATTCAAGCACTTTTATATCAACATGGCCGTGTCAAGAGGGCGCTGTAGAGCCACCTGACCACACCCACTCCAATATCAACATATAGGTATATTTGGAATTAGACTATCATTAAGCCTGTAAAGTTTCATGTAAATCTCCCAAAGCATATGCTCATAAAATAAACTTCCATTTTCATGGCGGAACATCGAAATTCGCCGCGACGCCACGGATACAAGGTTCGATGAATCCAAAAAAGCTTCGCAATTTAACATCGACGACGTCTTTCAATGTCATATGCCAAATTTTAAGTTGATCAGATAAAATCTCTAGGAGGAGTTCGTTAAAGTACGACACCTGTGAATGGCCAACAATCCAAAAAAGTTGCAATTTCAATTAAAAATGGTGGACTTCCTGTTGAGTGTAGGTCATGGCACCAAGTGAATTTTTTGTAGGTCTCGGCATATTCCACATGTCTACCGAATTTCATACATGTAGGTTTACCAGGCTGCGAGGGCTGCTTATTTAAAATTTTCCAGGGGGCGCTATAGTGACATTTTTGCCATGTATATATATAAGTTTTTTGTCAGAGTAATGCGAATGATGGTCTTTATACATTTACAAAATTTTGTGAGTTTTAGAACATGCTGAGACCCTCAAAATGGCAATTCTTTTAAAAATCTGATTGGGGGCGCTATAGAGCCATTGTGCCAAATTTAGTGTAAATTGATATATAAAATTGAACATAATAAGACAATTATAATTTGTGCAACTTTTTGCAAGATTTCGAGTATTCTAAAGCATCCAAACATGTGTTTATAAAATTTGGAAAAACGCAGGAAATGGCGCATAGCTCACTTCCTGTTTGGCCAAAAAATTTCTAAAAAATTAGAATAACTCGACATGAACAATGCAATGATCACACCAAATTTCATGAACATTCAAGCACTTTTATCTCAACATGGCCGTTTCAAGAGGGCGCTGTGGAGCCACCTGACCACACCCAATCTAATATCAACATATAGGTCTACTTGGAAGTGGACTCCTATAAAGCCTGTAAAGTTTCGCGCAAATTTCACAAAGCATGTGCGCGTAAAACCAACTTCCTGTTTCATGGCGGAACATCAAAATTCGCCGCGATGCCACGGATACAAAGTTCAATGAATCCAAAAAAGCTTCGCAATTTAACATTGACAAGGTCTTAAAATGTCAAATTCAAAATTTTAAGTTGATCGGATAAAATCTCTAGGAGGAGTTCGTTAAAGTACGAAGCCTGTGAATGGCAAAAAATTTTAAAAATTTGCAAATTCAATTAAAAATGGCGGACTTCCTGTTGAGTCTAGGTCATGGCACCTAGTGACTTTTTTTTAGGTCTTGGCATAGTACACATGTCCACCGAATTTTGTACATGTAGGTCAAACACGCTGCGAGGGCTGCTTCATTGAAATTTTCTAGGTGGCGCTGTAATGCAATTTTGCCACATCCATCTGTAAACCCTAAATCCTAGTTATAAGTAAGACCTGCTTAATATGTTTGCAAAGTTTTGTGAGTTTTCAAGCATGCTGAGGCCCTCAAAAATGCAATTATGTATTAGGGGGCGCTATAGAGCTACCATATCACACTTAGTGCCAAATGAGATATCGCATCAAAGAACGTAATATTTCTAGTCTATGAGCCAAGTCTGGTGAGTTTTCGAGTATGATAAAACCCTCAAAAATGTGTTCGTAAAATCTAAAAAAACGCAGGAAATGGCTCATAGCTCCCTTCCTGTGAGGCAAAAATATTTCAAAAAAATTTACAAAAAAATTTATGATGACTACTATGACTCTATAAAATTTCGTGAGAATCCGTGGCGCTATAGAGCCACCGGGGCATGTCCAAGCACAAAAATAATAATAGTTTGCAATTTTCACCACGACTGACATGTGGGCAAATTTTTGTGAGTTTTCGTGCATTGCAAAGCCCTCAAAAATGCGTTCTCGCAGCAGAATAAGAAGAAGAAGAAGAAGAAGAAGAATAAAAATCCCATCAAAAACAATAGGTTCCTTGCACCTTCGGTGCCAGGACCCGTTCCGGGCCCTGGCACCGGTCGGTGCTCGGGCCCTAATAAAAATCCCACCAAAAACAATAGGTTCCTGGCACCGGTCGGTGCTCGGGCCCTAATAAAGAAGTCTTTTACTATGTGAGCAAAATAAACACGGTACCTCCCCCAACAAGCTGTCCTTAGCACTCGAACAAGCAGTTAAACTTTAATCAGCTGATCAAGGCACAGCAACTGGAGGAAAATACAAAGATCGGGTATTTACAATGCGTTTAATCAGAAGAGCCTTTCGGTAATAGTAAAATGCGAGAAAGACAAAAACCCCGGTTTGTGTTAATATTCAGCTTGGCTATGCGTTTATGCGGTGATGCAGTCAGGATAGAGAACGAAGGGGATTAAAAACACCGGTGACCGTCAATATTTATTCGCTAGAAGACTGTATGAAAGCCAAGCAATCAAGTATGAACCAAGCCGGGCTATAGTTAGATATCGAGGTGATTCGACTATATTCTTTGCGCTGAGAGCTTGCAAGGGTTCGTTAGCTAAATCAGCTACAGGGGAAAAAAAGAAAAAAAAACAGGCGAGTACCACAGTCCCTGAAAACTGTTTTACTTTGTATACCGCACAATTCACTTAGTTCGATTATTTAGCATTTAATTTATTCTCTTAATTTAGCGTTTAAATTTACTTTCCTTTACCTTACTTTGCTTTGCTCCCAGGAGACTGAAACCTATGGTGGCCGACAGGTACAAACGCGCTGCATACACAGAAACGAGATGCATATACATAAACGACGCGCTGCATATTCAAAAACGAGATGCAAATACAGAAACGGCATGCAAATCCAGAAACGACATGCATATACAGAAACGCGATGCATACAAGAAAACAGATGCAAAAGAAAAACGCTGTAAATACAGAAACACGCTCCGAATAAGAAAACAGATTCAAGAGGAAAATGCTTTAAGTACAGGAACGCGCTGCATTTAAACCATCACCTTGGCCAAACTACCAACTGCCTATCCTGTTTATTATGTATTTATTTTTTCACTAATCAATCACAATTGATTATTATCGCAAATTATTCAAGTTTGCTTGCGTATTTTTCTGAACAAAATACACATTCATTTTTGTTGAACAAGCCTCGTTATATCTTTTCATGTGACGATTATTTGACAGCAAGTACATCACGTAATGTTACTAACGTGATGCCTGCTGTATTTGTGCATTTTTTTATTAGCTGTGACGGTACGACCGTCGTTTTCCAAGCTAGTGATAGCTTGACCGATGTTCAGAAACGTCGCTACCTCCAGGGGGTCAGGCTCATTCTGTCGTCTGTACAGCCCCAATCATTTTAAAATCCCTCTTGTACACATACTAATCACAGTATCGCCCACCGTGCTCAATAATAGCATAATCTCGCCATGTTTCAAGACAAGCAAGAAGTAGAACTTAATCAAACCATGTAAATGAGCCAAAAGTTTCTTGTCATAATGTGATGTTTTCGCGTTGAAATAACGTGAAGATATCTTGTGAACGCGTGAAAATATGTTGTCATAACACGAAAAGGATCTTGTAATAACAAGAAACTTTTCACTACAGACCCGTTTTTTTCCAGGAATGGCAGCAATACGCTACTGCAAGTCAGGGACTCTACCACATAACCTTGCCCATTCATAAGTTTCAATGTCTCCTTGGAGACGATTGACCAATCAGAGAACAGGTAAAGGTGCAATAGACATAACGTTTAGATAAAAAAATCGCGGCCCGCCTGCATCATGAATATTCATGAGAAAATGCGAAATCTGGCCTCGCTTGGTTACGAAAAAAGAAGACGCGCGGCCTGGAGCACTTCCGTTGTGTGACTTTCTTTTTTGCATGTTTTCTGAAATGCAGCGCGTTCCTGTACGTAAAATGTTTTCCTCTTGCATCTGTTTTCTTATACGGAGCGCGTTTCTGTATTTACAGCGTTTTTCTATTGCATCTGTTGTCTTATATGCATGTCGTTTCTGTATATGCATCTCGTATCTGTATATGCAGCGCGTTTGTACCTGTCGGCCACCGTAGAAACCCCCCAAAAAAACCCCAAAATTTATTTGACCAGATTAGCAACTTAATTTGGCTGTTTGCTCACTGAATTGTTACAGGGGGGAAAAAGGGGGAAAGATACGGGGGAAGATTTTCCCTGTCCCTACTGCGACAAAGGTTATACCTCGGGAGCAAATCGTCTAATCTCTATTATTGTTTAAGTCTTCACTCACAAATTATTTTAAGAAAACCTATAAACACAATGGAGTCCTTCTTGGAGTCCGTAGGAAGGGTACTGGAAAGTGCTCCGACTGGGGACTCCATCGTTCTACTGGGGGACTTCAACGCCCACGTGGGTAGCGACAGTGTTACCTGGAGGGGCGTGATTGGGAGGAACGACCTCCCCAATCTGAACCCGAGTGGTGCTCTGGACTTCTGTGCTAGTCACGGTTTGTCCATAACGAACACCATGTTCAAGCATCAGGGTGTCCATCAGTGCACGTGGCATGAGGACACCCGAGGTCGGAGGTCAATGATCGACTTTGTGGTCGTGTCATCTGACCTCCGGCCGTATGTCTTGGACACTCGGGTGAAGAGAGGGGTTGAGCTGTCCACTGATCACCACCTGGTGGTGAGTTGGATCCGCTGGCGGAGGAGGAAGCTGGACAGACTTGGCAGGCCTAAACGTGTTGTGAGGGTTTGTTGGGAACGTCTAGCGGAACCCTCTGTCAGAGGGGTTTTCAACTCTCACCTCCGGGAGAGCTTTGACCAGATCCCAAGGGAGGCTGGAGACATTGAGTCTGAATGGACCATGTTCTCCACCTCCATTGTTGACGCGGCTGTTCGGAGCTGTGGCCGTAAGGTTTCCGGTGCCGGTCGTGGGGGCAATCCCCGAACCCGGTGGTGGACACCGGAAGTAAGGGATGCCGTCAAGCTGAAGAAGGAGTCTTACCGAGCTTGGCTAGCTTGTGGGACGCCTGAGGCAGCTGACCGGTACCGGCAGGCTAAGCGTGCTGCGGCCCGGGCGGTGGCGGAAGCGAAAACTTGGGTATGGGAAAAGTTTGGGGAGGCCATGGAGGAGGACTATCGGTCGGCCCCGAAGAAATTCTGGCAAACCGTTCGGCGCCTCAGGAGGGGAAAGCAGTACCCTGCCAACACTGTTTACAGTGGAAGTGGGGAACTGTTGACTTCGACTGGGGATTTTGTCGGCCGGTGGAAGGAATACTTCGAGGACCTCCTCAATCCCGCTGTTACGCCTTCCGTAGAGGAAGCAGAGGCTGGGGACTCAGAGGCTGACTCATCCATTACTCGGGCTGAAGTCACTGAGGTAGTTTGGCAGCTCCTCAGTGGCAAGGCACCGGGGGTGGATGAGATCCACCCTGAGTACCTCAAGTCTCTGGATGTAGTAGGGCTGTCTTGGTTGACACGCCTCTGCAGCATCGCGTGGCAGTCGGGGACAGTGCCTCTGGATTGGCAGACCGGGGTGGTGGTTCCTCTATTTAAAAAGGGGGACCGGAGGGTGTGCTCCAACTATAGGGGGATCACACTTCTCAGCCTCCCGGGTAAAGTCTATTCCAGGGTGCTGGAGAGGAGAATCCGGCCGATAGTCGAACCTCGGATTCAGGAGGAACAATGCGGTTTTCGTCCTGGTCGTGGAACAATGGACCAGCTCTATACCCTCCGCAGGGTGCTTGAGGGTGCATGGGAGTTTGCCCAACTTGTTCACATGTGTTTTGTGGACTTGGAGAAGGCATTCGACCGTGTCCCTCGTGGCATTCTGTGGGAGGTGCTTCGGGAGTATGGAGTCCGGGGCCCTCTACTAAGGGCCGTGCGGTCTCTGTATGACCGGAGCAGGAGCTTGGTTCGCATTGCCAGCAGTAAGTCAGACCTGTTCCCGGTGCATGTTGGACTTCGGCAGGGCTGCCCTTTGTCACCGGTTCTGTTCATTATTTTTATGGACAGAATTTTTAGGCACAGCCAGGGGGCGGAGGGAGTCCGGTTTGGGGACCACAGGATCTCATCTCTGCTTTTTGCGGATGATGTTGTCCTGTTGGCTCCTTCGAATCAGGACCTTCAGCATGCACTGGGGCGGTTTGCAGCCGAGTGTGAAGCGGCTGGGATGAGAATCAGCACCTCCAAGTCCGAGGTCATGGTTCTCGACCGGAAAAAGGTGATATGTTCCCTCTGGGTTGGAGGAGAGTTCTTGCCTCAAGTGGAGGAGTTCAAGTATCTTGGGGTCTTGTTCACGAGTGAGGGAAGGATGGAGCGTGAGATTGACAGACGGATCGGTGCAGCGGCAGCAGTAATGCGGTCGTTGTACCGATCTGTCGTGGTGAAGAAGGAGCTGAGCCGAAAGGCAAAGCTCTCGATTTTTCAGTCAATCTACGTTCCTACCCTTACCTATGGCCATGAACTCTGGGTCATGACCGAAAGAACGAGATCTCGGGTACAAGCGGCTGAAATGGGTTTCCTCCGCAGGGTGGCGAGCCGCTCCCTTAGAGATAGGGTGAGGAGCTCTGTCACCCGGGAGGAGCTCAGAGTAGAGCCGCTGCTCCTCCACGTCGAGAGGGGCCAGCTGAGGTGGCTCGGGCATCTTTATCGGATGCCCCCTGGACGCCTTCCTGGGAAGGTGTTCCGGGCATGCCCCACCGGGAGGAGGCCTCGGGGAAGACCCAGGACACGCTGGAGGGACTATGTCTCTCGGCTGGCCTGGGAACGCCTCGGGATACCCCCGGAAGAACTGGAGGAAGTGTCCGGGGAGAGGGAAGTCTGGGCATCCCTACTTGGACTGCTGCCCCCGCGACCCGGCCCCGGATAAGCGGTTGAAAATGGATGGATGGATATAAACACAAAGGTAAATTCTCAGCTTCAATCCCACACGACTTCTTCTCTTCCTCTCTCAACTCTAGCAGAGTGATCACCAACAAACAGCGCTACAGCACAGCCAAGAGGTCCAGCGTTACCGCCTTTAGAGTTTAGAGTTACAGCTTAGAGTTTAGAGTTTCTCCTTAGACCTCCGTCTTGCCTTTGGGCTACGGTGGAGTGTGCGTTCCTTCCCAGAAAGCCATTGGCCGGAGATTGCCTTTGCCCTGCTCCACCCATGACATCTGCGTCGTTGCGTCTGAGCTGCGTCTTCTTCCTCTGGGCTCTATTCTACTGTCACTGTTATGGTTCTGCCTCATGTGAGCTATTTTGTCTTTGTGCTTATTACTTTTATATTTGTGTTTGTGCCTTTTCTCCCATGCCTTACTCTTGGTTTATTTTTTAGCTTTCATTCCTGCTGTCTGACGATTGCTGCCCTCTTGCCCAAACTCCTGTGATGTCATGTGACAGCTTTCAGGATGCCTGCGTCTCGTTGTCTAATCACGTTTCTTCATTCGGAATCGGCTGTAGTATTTCATTCATCACTTCCACCTGTGCTTATTTCTGGGTCTCGCTAAACTCTGAGTGAATGCGTTCTCTGGTAGGATCATTACTAACCAGGACTCATTTGAGGGTGATTGTATATATTTTGTCACATAGTATTAACCTAATTAACTCATGAGCGAGTACGAGTGTTCCTAACTTTTGTAAATCACTGATTCTTGAAAATTCGCCAAAAACTTGACTCACCAAGAAAAATGATTATTCTGTTTGAAATTAATTACATTTTCACAAAAAACATGAATCAAATTTATTATCCGAGGGTTTAATACACATATGTAACAGGCTTTTATTGGTGGACATTCAATTTTAATAATTTTATGACATTATGCTGGCCTATTGCCTTCAAAATCAGCTGTCCCCCGATGGGAGCTTTTCATTTCAATTTGATTTAAAAAACTAAAAGTAAATATAAATTTAATAATAACCTTACCAGATTAAAGACTTTATTGTTATATGTATTAAAAACTACAAAAAGTTAATTTTGGAAAAAAATAAACTATCATTTTTTGATTGTTCAAAATGCGTCGCTCACCTCCTGTCACTACCGTGAGATTATTTGTAAAATCAATAAAATCAGGCAAGTACAAGGTTTACTACATTCACGAGGAACCTCTTTTCAAACCTTCACTTCTTCTTCATGGTTCAAGATCACTCAAGCTCCTGTAAGTTTGCCATTTTCTCTAAAACCTGTACATATTCTTTCAAACTGCTACTGTTGCCACCATAACATGTCACCACCGTATCTTTTGTGTTTAGAAAAAAAAATAAAATTATAACATAAATGTTTAATATTTAGAAGGGGTCTGTGACAGCTAGCAACAGAGTGAAAACAAGATGGCTAATGTGGACAACCTCTGCTTAGCATGGAAAAGAGTAGATTTTTGTCACTACCGTCAGATGTCACTACCGTCAGACTTTCTGTCTGACGGTGGTGACATTCAGTCTGACGGTGGTGACAAAAACCTCCAAATGGTCCCTAAGGAAAGATTAAATATGATTTTTCGACCACAATTAGTACAATTGTAGTTTTTATTTTTAATTTATCTTTATCTCATCTCATCTCATCATCTTCCGCTTAATCCGGGGCCAGGTCGCGGGGGCAGCAGTCTAAGCAAAGATGCCCAGACTTCCCTCTCCCTGGACACTTCCTCCAGTTCTCCTGGGGGTATCCCGAGGCATTCCCAGGCCAGCCAAGCGACATAGTCCCTCCAGCATGTCCTGGGTCTTCCTCGGGGCCTCCTTCCGGTGGGGCATGCCTGGAACACCTTCCCAGGAAGGCGTCCAGGGGGCATCTGATATAGTTGCTCGAGCCACCTCAACAGACTCCTCTCGACGTGGAGGAGCAGCGGCTCTACTCTGAACTCCTCCCGGGTGACAAAGCTTCTCACCCTATCTCTAAGGGAGCGCCCCGTCACCCTGCGGAGGAAACCCATTTCAGCTACTTGTATCCGACATCTCGTTCTTTCGGTCATGATCCAAAGTTCCTGACCATAGGTGAGCGTAGGAACGTAGATTGACTGGTAAATTGAGAGCTTTGCCTTTTGGCTCAGCTCCTTCTTCACCACAACAGATCGGTACAATGACCGCATTACTGCTGCCACTGCACCAATCCGTCTGTCAATCTCATGCTCCATCCTTCCCTCACTCGTGAACAAAGCCCCAAGATACTTAAACTTCTCCACTTGAGGCAGGAGCTCTCTTCCAACTCGGAGGCGACTAGCCACCTTTTTCCGGTCGAGAACCATGGCCTTGGACTTAGAGGTGCTGATTCTCAGCACCTGGTTTGAAGGAGCCAACAGGACAACATCATCTGCAAAAAGCAGAGATGAGATCCGCTGGTCCCCGAACCGGACTCCCTCCGGCTGCGCCTAGAAAGTCTGTCCATAAAAATAATGAACAGAACCGGTGACAAAGGGCAGCCCTGCTGGAGTCCAGCATGCACCACAAACATGTCTGACTTACTGCCGGCAATGCGCACCAAGCTCCTGCTCCGGTCATACAGAGACCGCACGGCCCTTAGTAGAGGGCCTCGGACTCCATACTCTCGAAGCACCTCCCACAGGATGCCACAAGGGACACGGTCGAATGCCTTCTCCAAGTCCACAAAACACATGTGAACTGGTTGGGCAAACTCCCATGAACCCTTAAGCACCCTGCGGAGGGTATAGAGCTGGTCCATTGTTCCACGACCAAGATGAAAACCGCATTGTTCCTCCTGAATCCGAGGTTCGACTATCGGCCGAATTCTCCTCTCCAACACCTTGGAATAGACTTTACCCGGGAGGCTGAGGAGTGTGATCCCCCTATAGTTAGAGCACACCCTCTGGTCGCCCTTCTTAAAAAGAGGGACCACCACCCCGGTCTCCCAGTCCTTTATTATTTATTTATTTATTTATTCATTCCTAAGCTTTCCCTGATTAACTACGTTTAAAGCTGTGCTTTCCTTTGCTTCTCTCGTGGTGCGTTTTACTTGTCATGTTTAGATTACCTCAATCTTAACATTGACATTGTATTTTGCTGCGCCCTCGTCTTGTCTGCCCATTGTCTAAGTCTCCCAGTGTGTCCGTCCCTTTAGTAAGGTCCAGTTTTTGTTTTTCTAGTTTAGCCACTCTTGGAGTGCGTACTTCTGCTTCCCCCTGCCTTAGGCAGTGTACCTTAGTTTCTCCCAGTCGTTCAGTGCTTGTGCAGGGTGTTTTATTTCTGGCTTGTTTGCCAACCTTTCTCATTTAGTGTTTTTATGTTTAAATAAACACTTCAGAATCCTGCATCTGGTGTCCCCTCGACTACTTCCTAACATTTACATTCAATAAACAGTACTCTTGGATTGTACTCTGCCTCTACACTTGATTTCTGATCTGGATCATAACAATTAGTGTTTAATTAATCTCTAATCTGTATCGCTCACTGAGTGTAAGACACTAGGCTCATTCTTTTATGAATCAGACAGCATCAGGCTTTACTTTTATGCTGCTTTCATAACTTTAAAGCAAAGTCCATCAAACAAATACACAGATATATACAGTAGGCCTAAATGCTGAATTGTTGTTTATTGAAATAATAGTATTGGATAACAGAATGGCCCATGGTCACCAGTACTCAATCCAGTAATTTGAGTCCGTATTGGAGCGATATCCAGTATCAGTGTACATGAGCGTCTTTGTTATTTTCATCACTTAGGTCAGTAATGCAGTTGGGACCCTCAGCAAGCTGTGGCTTCACTGTGTAGTCTCATTAATTGTGTTGTATTGAATAATTAGGAGTGCTCAATTACTGTGATATAACAGGAATTCCCTTGCCAGATTGTTTTTCGTTTTACAGGCATAAAAAAAAAATCCTTTGTCAACGAACAAACCTGTTTATTGAGCTTTTCCTATTTGGCATTGCTTTGCCAACATGTTTGCCACTGTATGTTACTGTTTTCATATTTTTTCCTTTTTCAGTACTTTCTCGCTCTATATAAGCAAATCAATCATGTAAAAAATATGGCTGGTAAGCTTGTCTGAACAAAGGAACAGAAGCCAAACAACCAAAGTGTATTTAAATGACCGCACGTGGACCCAAACAACATACTATCAAGGATTAAGCCATGTTTTGAGTTGTGCTATTAGCGTGGCAGCTCGGCGAAACCCTCTCTCCAAGGTCTTTCCTGTCATTCAGTCACCAGATCTCAGTTCTCGTCCAGAAAGAATTCTTGGCAGCAGGACAGTAAGTAGTTACACTTGCAGAAAGAAGAAAAAAAGAAGCGAAGCAAAGCAAACCCCTTTCACAATTCTGCTACACATGGGAAAAATAAACCACCATAGGAAAACAGGAAATTGTAACAGGAATTAAACTGCTTTTGTTGCTGTATCGCATAACATGTTTTCCCTTAAAAAGAAAAGGAAAACGCCTTTGCTGACTTGTACTGTTGCCGGTCCATCGGCGGCATGAGTCAACCTCTTAAACACTGATTGTTAGTGCCTCAGCCTGGTAAAGGTGAACTGTGTTTTAGCACTGAGCTACAGCAGAGGTGTAGTAGGTTAGCCAGGTATGCTGAGCCTACAGAAACAGTTTTCAGCACCCGGAAAGTAGCTCGATTTTAACCCGGATAACTTGCCATAACTTGCGGTTCTTCTGATTATGAGTTTAGGGTTTGTCGAGCCAGCTCACACTGAGGAAGCCTGGCAACGGGAAACTTGCTTTGTACTACAGCCCTCAGCCCTTTCCTGAGAAAAGACGTTGTTGAAAATTAAGTAAAAATGACTGAAGGGAACCTTTCTGTCCTTAACTTTTAGCCCTGGCAGGACTAAAATAGATTTGTCCCAGTCAGCTAAGAGCATAACTCAGGGTCACGTCTGCAGGCTTCCAATTCTAAGATCAGAGAAGAGTCCTCTGACACATTCCAGAGGGGCGCTGGTACGGGATCCTGTTTCCACAATTTACTCTCATTCACTCACTCAATAAGTGCACAGTATTAATTATGGTGTAAGGAAAAATGACAGTTATTAGATATTATATTCAGTTTTCTTTCAAAAGTAGAGCAAGAATTTCAAACTGAATTTTTTTAAAGTAACTGGGTAAGGAAAAAACTCCCACACATGGTGTACTCACTTGCAATGAATTTATTTGTCGACATTCTGTCCACTGACCTTCCTCAAGACGTTACATTGATGTGTGACAGTGTTCGGGAGTTTCTCTCCTTACTTTAATCTACAATGGGCCTTTCTCCCAGCCACCTGTCTGCCTACTGCTGTGCGAAAGTTTTTTTCTAGTTACTCCAGGAAGTAACTGGGTGAATTAAGTGCCAGACGTAATGGTTTACCATACTAGTATGAGAGACAAAAATAGTCTCGGGGACCCAGGAACTGTTTTCGGGTCAAGGGCCTCTCTCAAGGGCAAAAAAACTGGAGTTCTTCCCAACTTTTCTTTCCAGATGCAAGCCAAAATCTCAAGCCCCACCTGAGCTTCAATTTAACATCTCATCAGTTGCTAGTCAAGCAAGCGAACACTCGGCGACCCTGCCACCCTGTTGAATTTGTACAGCGCCCTCCATAATTATTGCCTGGTTAAGATGTGTTCTTTAGCTTCTAATAAATTCAGTTTTTTCTAAATAATATAGGACCACAAGGAAAAAAAGAGGAAAATCCAACCTTTAATTCAAGTGCATTTATTCAGGGAAAAAAAATCCCGCATTAAGAAATAATTCTTTTACATCAAATCATGTGTGCCACAATTATTAGCACCCCTGATGTTAATACTTTGTACAACCCCCTTTTGCCAACAAAACAGCACCTAATCTTCTCCTATAATGTTTCACAAGATGGGAGATTACAGAAAGAGGGATCTTCGGCCATTCCTCTTTGCACAAGCTCTCTAAATCCTGGGTCCTCTCCTCTGCACTCTCCTCTTCAGCTCACTCCACAGGTTTTCAATGGGGTTGAGGTCTGGGGACTGAGATGGCCTTGGGAGGAGCTTGATTCTGCGTCTGGTGAACCATTTCTGTGTAGATTTGGGCACATGTTTAGGGTAATAATCTTGCTAAAAGACCCAGTGATGACCCATCTTCAGCTTTCGGGCATAGGGCACCAGATTTTGATTTAAAATGTCCTGGTATTTCAAAGCCTTCATGATGCCATGCACCCTAACAAGGTTCCCAGGGCCTCTGGAAGAGAAACACAGCATCATCAATCCTCCCCCATACTTCACAGTGGGCATGAGGTGCTTTTCTGCATACTCATCTGTTGTGTTCCGCCAGACCCACTTGGAGTATTTGTTGCCAAAAAGCTCTATCTTGGTCTCATCTGACCAAAGCACACGATCCCAGTTGAAGTCCCAGTACCGCTTAGCAAACTCCAGACATTTGCATATATAATTGTGAGTGAGAAAAGGTTTTTTCTGTGCATTCCTCCAAAACAGCTCATTGGCATGTAGATAGCGCCTGCTGGTTGTTTTGGAGACTTTGTGACCCCAAGATGCTACCATTTGTTGCAATACTTTAACAGTGAGCTTTGGTGAACTTTTTATTTCTCTTACCATCCTCCTCACTGTGTGGTAGCAAAATAACCTTGCATCCTTGTCCAGGCTGGTTTACCGCTGTTCCAGTTGTTTTAAACTTCTTAATGATTCCTTTGACAGTAAATATGGGCAGGTGCAGGCGAGTGGCTATTTTCTTGTAGCCATTACCTGACTTGTGAAGGTCAACACACATCTGCCTTACTTGAATGCTGTGTTCCTTTGTCTTTCCAATGTTGAAATGTGGATAAGAGAAATGGCCTTTGTGTCACGTCATATTTATACCCCAGGGAAACAGGAAGTGATGATTTACTTATTAAATTTCCCTAGATACTCTGATCAATTTTGTAAACTACTTTACAAATGACAGAAATACTTCAATTACATTTAATTCCTAGGAATTGTTAGGAGTGCCAATAATTGTGGAACAGGTGACTTCATGAAAAATAATTATTTCTTAGGGATTCTTTTTTCCCTGAAAATTCACGAGTTGAAGGTTACATTTTTCTACAACTTTCAGTGTAAGAGTATGCTTCTGCAATAAAAATTGAGTTTATTTTAAGGCTTTTAACACATCTTAACCAGGGGTGCCGATAATTATGGAGGGCGCTGTATATCCTAAATATGTGTGGGTTTGGATGATGAGAATGATAAGTATTTTATTGAAAGCGTCATGGTGATATTGACCCAGCTTTAACCCAGGAGTACAACTCATCTCATGCTCAGTTAACACAAGAGATCAGTCACATTTCTCACCTAAGTCCTAGTGAGCAACACAGAGAGAGAGAGAGAGAGAAAGAGAGAAAGAGTCACGAGTGACAGGAGTTAGACAGGCATGTGGATGGTTTTTCAGATGATAAAACATTGTTAGAGATGGAAAGGTCAGAGCTGTGCCTCTTCCTATAATTCATTTACTGAGGCTTTGTGTGTAAAGGAGAAGATAATTAATAACAATCCTTACTGTACTGAAATTTATCAACTTCCATTGGCCATTGACCATGGCTCAGCGGATAAAAGAATATTAACAATAAAATAATGCACTGGAGCTTGAAATTCTGTGAGCTGAAAATTTCAATTCCCAGAACCTTGTTCAAAGAAATGGACCCTCTTTTTGATTACCTATATAATCATATGCATGTCCTGCAGGACAGAACCTCTCATCGTGAACCTATCATGGCTTCTGGGGAGGACAAAACAGCTGGGGGTGAAAGAAGGGGCTGTTGAACCTTCGTGAACGAGTTAAAAGGAGGATCCTGGATTTTAACCTATACAAGCCTTTGTGAACACTTTTAAAGGAGAATCTCAGATTATAAACCCATACATTCATTCAAAAACACGTTTAAAGGAGGATTCTGGATTATAAACCCATACAAACCTTCTTAAACACATTTAAAGGAGGATCTCGGATTATAAAACCTTACGAACCTTCATTAACACGTTTAAAGGAGGATCTTGGATTATAAACCGACAAAAAAACTTTGTGAACATGTTTAAAGGCGGATCCTTTATTCACATGGCTTAGTCATATTAACCTTAAAACTCCTACGCGTTTCGGCATCAAGCCTTCGTCAGGGAGTCAAACAGTTCTCAAAAGGAAGGAAAGGTTCTTAAGAAGTAGCAGTCCACCAATCAAAAGCCTCCACCTGGCAGATGTGCAGTTCTTGTGACAAGTGTAATTTTCACAAAATCCAGCAGGTGCCAGTCCTTGTATCCCAGAGATAAATAAATGATCAACATTCATACAGAAGGTAAAACATTCAAACAAATTGTAGTCAAGTTAACAGCAAACTATGCAGTGAGCGAGAGCAAAACCAGCAGTCAAATAAAAACACTGAAATCTAGGTCCCAATTCAGGCCTGGACATTTAGTAGCCTGCAATTTGTAGACCCAAAAAGTTTCCCGCTGATTCAGCTGTCTCTGTCCATCACCTTTTCTTAAAGACAGAGGAATGTGATCAATCCCACAAGCCTGCAAGGTGGATGGATTACTGTTGTTATGATCCATGTAGTGTCTTGCCATGGGGTAATTTATGTTGCCTGTGCGGATTGCATAGATTTGTTCAGCCAGCCTGTCTTATAAACGTCGTTTTGTTCTTCCTACATACAACTTTGCACAACGTGCATTCCAGTCTATAGGTGACAAATGAGGTTTTGCAGTTTATGAAATGACTAATGGTGAATTGTTTTTGAGATACAACATCCTGGAAAGTGTTAGTTTGTGTTGCATTTGACAAGTGATTGACACAGTGATGGCATTTGTAAGAACCTCTGGGCCTGGAGCCCAACCATGTTTGTTTACCATCTGGTTTCAGATAACTGTGGACCAGTTTATCTTGTAAAGTAGGGCATCTTCTAAAGCTTACCAGAGGTGGTTCTGGAAAGACCTGGCTAAGTACATCATCACTTTTAATGATACCCCAATTCTTTCTTATAATTTGCTTGATTTGTTCAGCCTCTGTACTGTACATAATAACAAATATTGGTCTGTGTTTTGTCTGTTTGGGTGTGTTTCTCTGGAGCAGTGAAGACCTATCAGTATGTTTGGCTCTAGTGTAAGTTCTGGAGAGTAATGCTTTTGTAGCCCCGTTCCATAAATTGTGATATCATTTCCTTAGATTTACTCTCAAATGCATCATCTTGGTCACAAATTCTCCAAACTCTCAGGAACTGCCCATATGGCACATTCTCTTTAAGCTAATTGGGATGGAAGCTTTTGGCATGCAAGATGGTGTTTCTGTCGGTTGGTTTCCTATATACAGAGGTATGTAAAGATCCCTGATGATCTTTAAAGATGGTAAGGTCAAGAAAATTAATACAGTACATTGTTTGGTGGGGACGCTATATTGATGATGTTTGCTTATTTTGGTCTGGGTCAGAAACAGAGTTAGAAGAATTCCATAATTTTTTGAACAGCATTAACCCTAATATTAAGCTGTCGTTGGAATTTAGCAAAGACTGTATTGTCACCCGGTTCAGCTCCCTTGGCAGCTGCCGGAGCATGAACTGGACGTGGGAATTTGATGCATTTGAACCCGCGACATGTAGGTCAGAAAATTTTGTTTTTGATTAGACTACCTGTTAATTTAAATTTAAATTTAAAATTAAACACATAGCGGCAATGCGCACTGCAGACCAGCATTTGTTTTCATCAAAACTTTGCAAAGGTGGTCGGGATTTGTAGAAGACACATGCATGCTACTCACTATAAAATGCTGTCACTATAAATAAATGCATCTCTGTGCAGAGAGGAAAATATTGTGATGTAGACTGATTGGAGCGGGTAATGGACACAGCTGCACCCGCTCACCTAATTATCACACTGCCTCCACTCACCGGGAGACAGTGGCCGTTTCTCAATATGCGTTCTTCTCTGTACTTCTGTTCTTGTGAACTTGAGAAACGTCATCCCTCTGAGACCATGTACTGTCTCAATTCAAAGTTTGCATCTCGACGAGAACGGTTACCAGTCCCGGAAGTGTTCTTGATACGCCCATTTTTCCGAGGATGCATCGGATGGTAACTTGTGTGAACTTGACAGCCCGCATATCCCAGAATTCTTTTCGGCATCTGTTCCGCTCCCAAGAGAGAAGGGCAGGGTTACGTTTCCCAAAACCGTAGTTGCTAACTAAATTAGCAACTTACATAGTTCGTCCATTCACAGTCAATGGTTCTAACTATGTAAGTTAGCATCTGTGCTTTCGGATAATGCACCCCAGGATTGGTAAAACTGCTTTCACACTGGACGCGAAACGAATTTTTCGTACAACAGGTTTAAGTTACATTCAAAGTCAATGCAAAGACTTGAATAAAATGTGTAAATAAAAATTGATTTTAATATGAAGCCATGGGTGTTGGATAGAATAATTTGGTGAGTAGATATACTTATATGTGGCAATCATCAGAAAAAATATGAAGATCCTAAGCCCCTAGCCGCATGGTCAAACCAGGGGACAAAACTGGCCCATTTTCGAGCCCTCCGAGGCAGGGGCTTATGCTAAAACTTTTATAATTCATCATCTAACAGTGTTATCCTGGCAGAAATGCACATGTGAACAAATAATGACCTTATAATCACTGTGTTATGAGGAAAAAATTCAAAGTTGTTCCATATTTTCAGGAGGGCTCCTATCGTTTCACCTTATTTTAGCTCATTTTGGCTAAAAAGCCATTTTTAGCTTCCTATAGAGCGAGAAATATGTATCCCAGAGGCTATCTGACGTCATAATTGAAAAATTTGGATGCCAATTAGTAAATATTTGCAATATTGGCATTCTAAAAGAGTCCATTATAAAATTATAAGCCCCTGAAGAAAATGCGTTTTTCACGTGGTATTTTTAGGGCCAAATTTTAAAGGCGAGGAATTGAAAGCTAATCTTTTGCATGGTGGGAAGTTATATAGATATACATTTAAGAATTTTTCCAGCAAAATCTGAGGAGGTGACCAGGGGAGGTTTTTGAAATTTAGATGAGTTGACACGGAATGACCCTAATGGGAACACATATCGGAGTTAACAAGCCCCGGGGTAGTAAAAACTTAACGCGGGGCGGCATATCCCTGGGTTACGCAGTTTGTAGTAGAAAAGGGGTAACAGTTACTATTGGGGTTCGAATTACAAATTGGCTTTTGGGGGAGCCTCATTTTCTGGTGGGCACCACTATTAAAACAGGTCACATGCACATGCACAAATACAAGTGTGTAGCAGCCCGGTCAATGACAGGGTGACTGTGAAAAATACCATACTCTACCACTGTTAGCAGTTAATACCGCAGGTAATATTTCATAGAGGCACAAGCGAACGTCAAATTTCTGGGGGAAAAAAACAAGAACAAAATTGGTCATCAGCTGGAAAGGAATTCCATATTCAACCAATATCAAATGAAATCAGTACTTTTTCGGCTCACCTTGATGTTTGGGTACCAAGAGAAGCATTCGGGTGTGTTGACTACATCCAGTCAAGAAGATTTAGGGTTTACTTTCTAGAGCTGCTGAACGCAGAAATAGCATTTAATAGCAACAGCCATGACATATCAGGTTGCTAGGGCATGCACAACTTTTTCCTCTACTGCGGTACTTGGGTCACTTAAAACATCCGAAAACTTGCATTTTTGGGCGGCTGCCTCACTAAAGCATTATTTCACATAAAGGCAGGATATAATAGTGACTTGAAAAAGCAGATGATGAGATGGACGAAAGCTGCAATATTTCACAATATTTAAATATATTTGAAACCATGCCACCATGTCCCCCAAATGGCCCGGCTGAACACCGTTGGCATAGACCCCATAAAATGATCAATTTACTGCACAGACAGCCTTATTTCTGTCATATAGCCTATATATAAAAACAACTCTAGAATAAAACAAAAGTCACTTATAGGCCTACTTACCTATTTAAACGGCATTTTGCAATCTTTGCATAGAGCAAATTCCTCGACTTGTCTTGAAATTTATGCAATGGCCATGAAAGTTATCATTATTTAGGTCAACCGCTATCTTAGCTTGATCTGTTATTAGCTGGCTGCATCGTTGCTTGAGGGAGAGTCGTCCGCGGTGCGGCAACTGCTTGTAAGAAAGTCGAATGAACTTAAATTTGGCTGCTTCGCTACCATCTCCTCCTGTGCTTTATTTTCTTTTCTTGATTGACTACTGCTCGAACAATCAGCTGTCACCCTGGTCACATGATCAAACCAAATACAGACTTGACATTGGACAACACATTACCCAGCAATCACCTTGATACATTTGCAAATCACTGTGAAAGAAAAATAAAATCAAAGAAAATAATAAAATTGTTAATTTAATTAATTTTTTTTTAAACGTATGTAGATTAAGCATGTAGCTTTGTCATAAAATGCAATTAATTATTGTTAGTAGGAAACCCATGACAGAGATAGGCTTAACTTTATAAGGGTTTATATATCACTGTTTACTAACTTGTCAGCTCACTGACAATTTTTGGACAGTTAATAATTTACTTTCAAACACGTATTAGGTTTTGTGCAACAACGTGGTTGGTCAGTGCACCGAGATTTTATTTATTTTAATTATGGAGCATGAATGGCATCGAGTTATCATTCTTATTTAGCCGGAACACAATTAGGCTGATTGGCGAGTTTCCGCATTCGCAGACTATTTCGGGAACTAGATCAAGATTTTGGGGAAAATATTCCTGTTCAAATAGCGCGCTATTCGTGTCTTCAAACAGCAAGAATAGCTGTCTAATTTGACATTGGGCTAATTTCACAACCCCAAAATAGCGCGCTAGTTTCAAACTTTGCTCTGATGAGAACATGCCTATTGGCGACTCAGCTCTTTCTTGTCCTCATCCTGGCAGTTACTTTGTTACTGAAATTCTGAGTCTGTTCGGGTCTATGCAACTGTATTACTCTGGCTGAAGTTGTGACGATGTTGCGATATACACGCACCCAGTCCCGTTTCTATGTAGGCACATTTAGTAGCCGTTTGCGGTCTCTCCTATAAAATGATGTATGACTACTTTTTTTTTCATTGAATAATAATTTTTTAAAAAAAACACTGCGAGATAAAGTGGGGGGGACAAAATGACTTCTGACAAAAAGTCCCCCCTAAACTGACGCCGATGAGGTAAAGGTGGGACTTATGTCAAGTCTACCTATCAAGGGTGTTTCTTTGTTTCTCTGGCTGGGGGCAATGTCATTTCCCCTGTTCATCTTGCTTCACAGCCGAGCACTGAAGATGGCGATGAAGACCCATTCGTGTATCCTTCCTGTGCAGTGGCCCGTGCTATGGAGAAGAAGGCTCAAGATGAAGATGATGTGTTGCTGTCCAGCACATTGAATAGTCATGACTCAGGTGGTTCGCCTCATGACTCTGTTCAGCCTACTATGGTTTCTCCGTTTGAGGACTTATCAGACACTTTTATCAGTTCTGTGTTCAGCCAGCCAGATGGGTCTGGTGATTCTGATGTGTCTGAAGACTTGTCTTTGTCCAGAAAGCGGTTGATTGAGGAGCAAACCAATAATCCTGAAATTTGTTTACTAAAGAAGAGAGCCCTTCCTGATGAAGAAATAGACGCAGTTCCATTTGGGTATTGTTATGGCCCCAATTTGTTATTACATTACAACACAACAGCAACAGCAAGGGATGACAGACACAGTTTTAACAACTAAAACACATTTAATTTTTAACAAAGACAATAACGACTAAACAACTAACAACTAAGACCAAGATTGATTTTAACAAAAACAAAAAGAAATATTTACAGTCCCTTTTTGTGGGGCGGCTTGGTGATGTCCTGGGTGAGAAAAATCCACAAACACAGGCAAAAATCCACAAAAGAAACATCACAGGTCTTGAACAGAATGAAAGGTCTGGTCACATGTATCCTTCTTCTTGCAATTTCTCCTACTACTTTACTGTCTCAATTCCTTTCCTTATATACTCTTTTGCAGACCCCACCCACATTTAGACCTCTTTTTTTTACTTTTCGGGGACTTGCCCCAGACATGTCCAGGACATGTCTAAACATAGCTCCAGTCTGAGCTGAATAAAAAAAAAGGTAAATACTGCCATCCAGTGGCCTATATTCACATTACAGTATTATCTCAAGGATGGAGTGTTGATGCGGAAGTGGCGCCCTCCTGATATCCCTGCCAATGCAGATTAGGCAGTGGTCAAGCAAATTGTTATTTCGAAGGTCTACAGCAATGAGATCTTAACAATGGCTCATAGTTTGCCTTTAGAAGGTCATGTTTGTGTTAACAAGACTGTTGACGAGATCATGAAACTCTTCTTCTGGCCTGGACTTCTGGCCTGCCATCTAGTGGCCTATATTCACATTACACCTCCATTCCAAAAGGGAAAAATTTTGACTCATAAAGGCAAAATTTTTCTTTTCAATACAAAATGGTTAAGTGAACACTTGTCTATATATACATATCATACAATATTCAAATAAACACATGATATATATATATACATATTCAAACACGGGATAAGCAATCAGCAATTACATTGTCTGTACCCTTCACATGCTTAATTTCCAAGTCAAACTCCTGTAAAATCAAACTCCAATTCAACAATCTCCGATTCTTGTTTTTCATCTTACTCAAAAACATTAACGGATTGTGGTCAGTGTGCACAATCATTGGCTTTTCCCCTGTACAAACATAAACTTCAAAGTGTTGTAAAGAAAGGACGAGAGCCAACAGTTCCTTTTCTATTGTGGAATAGTTCCTTTGGTGGCGATTGAACTTCCTGGAGAAGTATGCCACGGGATGCTCAATGTCATCAGAGTCACTTCTCTGTAGGAGCACAGATCCACAAGCTTGGTCGCTAGCATCGACCGCGATGGAGAACGGTTTGTTGAAGTCAGGAGATTTGAGCACGGGGAAGTGACACAGCAGAGACTTCAGGCAATCGAAGGCTCTCTGGCATGCATCATCCCAAGTGAACTTTACGCCTTTCTTCAGTTGGTTAGTTAGACTGAGAGCAATCTCAGCAAAGTTCTTGCAGAACTTGCGGTAGTACCCGATCATTCCAAGGAAGCGGCGCAAAGCTTTTTTGTTGTGAGGAACTGGAAAGTCCATGATGGCTTGGACTTTAGCATTTATGGGTGCCACCTTACCCTGGCCTATGACGTAGCCAAGATAGGTGACAGTAGCACAACCAAAGTCACTCTTGTTCAGGTTAACAGTCAGGTTAGCCTGGGTCAGGCGCTGGAACAACGTCTCTACATTTTTCAGATGTTCTTCCCAGGAGTCACTCCATGTGATCAGGTCGTCGATGTACGCACCCGTGTGTGGCAATCCGGCGATTGTAGACTGTATCATCCTTTGGAACGTGGCTGGGGCATTTTTCATGCCAAAGGGTAGGACTTCATACTGGTACAATCCAGATGGTGTGGCAAAAGCAGAGATGCTCTTGGCCCTCTCAGTTAAAGGCACACACCAATAACCCTTCAATAAATCAATCTTGGTCAGAAACTTTGCTTGCCCTACTCTATCAATACAATCATCAATCCTAGGTATTGGAAACACATCAGTTCTAGTTACAGCATTGACTTTGCGATAATCTGTACAGAATCTAGTACTTCCATTAGGTTTTGGAACTAGCACACAGGGTGAACTCCAATCTGAGTTGGAGGGTCTGATAATATCATGTTCTAACATGTACTCAACCTCTTTCTCAGTAATCTTTCTCTTTTCAGGATTCATCCGGTACGGATGCTGTTTAATTGGTTTGGCATCACCAACATCTACATCATGAGAGGCTATAGAAACTCTCTTTGGAACATCAGGAAACAGATCCTCATATTTCTTGATCAACCTCTCAAACTGATCTCTCTGTGAGGGTTCTAAGTGCTGGAGTTTTACATCAAGATTTTGCAACACTTCAGAATTTGACAATTTACATGAAAGAACTTCAGCTTTAATTCTAGGTTCATCATCTTGAAACTCCCCCACATCTTCACAAGTCTCGGCCATAGAAGAATCTAAAGTGACAGCTGCAACCCTAGCATTTCTGTCATGATAAGGCTTCAGCATGTTGATGTGACACAATTGTTTTGGTTTTCTCCTATCTGGAGTCTTCACAATGTAATTGAGATCATTGAGTTTTGTCAGAATTTCATAAGGACCATGAAATCTTGCCTGCAATGGATTGGACTGCAAGGGAAACAACACAAGGACCTTATCTCCTGGTTTAAACTCACGGCTTCTAGCTTTATGATCATACCAAGTTTTCATTTTTCCCTGACTTGATTTCAAGTTCTCTTTGGCTAGGTCACATGCTGCATGCAATCTATCCTTGAACTTGCTGACATAGTCTAACAGACTGATGTGCGGCTCTTCCTCTTGCCATTGTTCACTCAATAATAGCAAAGGTCCTCTCACTTCATGGCCAAACACTAGCTCAAATGGACTGAATCCAGTAGACTCCTGCACTGCCTCTCTAGCTGCAAACAACAGCAAATGAACACCTTCATCCCAGTCTTTCTCATGGTCATAACAATAAGTTCTCATCATTGTCTTGAGAGTGGAATGAAACCGCTCTAAGGCACCCTGACCTTCTGGATGATCGGCACTAAAAATAATCTGCTTTGCACCTAGTTCATACACAACCTGCTGAAACAAACCAGAAGTGAAATTGCTACCTTGGTCTGACTGAATTTCCCAGGGAAGGCAGACCTGCCAATATGTACGCATTTTGCGTACAACGTACGCATTTTGACATCGAAGTACGCTGGTACGAGTTGATGCTATTTGAGTACGCATATCGCTGGATCTCTCCAGCTTCAGATTATGCGTCAGTTTAAGTTGACACACTCATCAGTTGATGTCCGGTGAGCAGAGGCGCGTATGCATAACGAAAATATTTCGACCAATCAGAGAGTGCGTGTGCCTCACCTGCCCTCCCAACCACGGCCCTCTCGGAAAATACCTCGCTTCGAATCGAGTATAGTGTCATTCCCAAGTTATAGGCTGCAAACCCTCTTCGCCACACCTCTGGGTCATCATATGTTGAAAATACACCCAATTCAAACATCGGTGAAATGGTAAATTCTACTATGGATGCAGCGAATCCTGTATTTTGATTAGTAGAATACCTACGGTAGAATACCCGGCGCTGCTTGAAGAGCTGACGTTCGATTATAATGCCGTTTCACTGCGTATTAATCTCATTGTCACGAAAAGCGAACGCCATTTACTTTAGTTTGAGATAATATCGCTTTTATTAAGGTTTGTGTTTGCAGAAATACTGTGAAACGGCCTAAAACAATTAAATGTAATAACGAAGTTCGCAAAACGCTTTCTGACATTCTGTGTAACGTTAATGTTCCACATGATCGCCTCCAAAGGCAGCGTTTGAAACGCTGTTTCAGATGCACCACTAATAGCGGCTTTCCACTACTTGGTACGGGCTCTACGCCACTCTACTCGGTACCGGATATTTTTCTGGGAGGTTGTCTGCCATGAGTGGATAGTACTGCCTCTGTGAAGTTGGTCATCATAGTGGCGCTGCACGAAACTTCCGCGATGTCATCCTCAATACGACACACAATGTAGCTACAGTTATATCAAGTTTACATTTATTCCATCGATTTTGTTAAAGATTTTTGTGTTCAAATCCGGGATTGTATTTTCTGAATTGAATTGAATTTTCTATTTGACATTGTCATGTCCAATTCAGTTGCCCGTAAAATTGTGTGCCACCCTACAACGCAAAGCAGTGAAATCCGTCAAAGGCATGGAAAACGAATGTATATTTCACTCTAAAGTTCACGGCAAAACAAACGAATTGTTAAAATATGGGATAATTAAGTGATCATTGCAGAGCAGAGTTCCTCGTTGCAAATCGCAGGACATGGCAGCCATCAGAATTAATCGCTTATGCGTCTTCTCATTTGAGATAACTTTCAGAGAAAAATGATTCGTTGATACCTGTTATGTTTTTTTTCTGTGCGAATTTATTAAAACGAGGCTTGATAGCAGAACTTTCTTAAGGGGATTTAGTTAGAGAACATAACTGGACACAAGACCGTCACTTAATTTCGCCATGAACGGGCCACAAGCAAAGAGAAACACATTTCATGAATGTAGCTTTGATGAATAAGCGAAACCGTGTTTGAAAGGCAAGGCAGTGCACAGTGTATCGAACAAGATGCCTATAAAGGTATAATTCGATGATTATTATAACTGCGCTAATCTTAAAACTCCTCAATCTAACTTGAATGAGAGGTCGACGACAGAGTCGTCTTTCGCCGTGACGATACCCTCTGACCAATCAGTAGGCCTTCGTGTGTCACATCACATTTTAGTACCTAGTACCCGGTTGGTTTTTTTGGAACCCGGGAGAGCAGGTACCAGAAAAGGTGGTACCAGTAGGTACTTTTTTCTAATGGAAAAGCAAAAGAGGTGAGTAGAGTAGAGCCGGTACCGCGTAGTGGAAAAGCGCCATAAGATGAGAATGATGGAAAGTTAAACAGTGCAAGTGTTTAATGCATGGCAAATTGTATTTGTTTTGGTATTTTTGCCCATTTATTTAATTAATTAATTGATTGATTTGCAATGAATGTCCTCTGTTGACTTGCTTTTCTGGCAACATTTTCAGTTATTGACTATGGATTACGCAGTTATTTTATGTGTAACTAAGAAAAGCAAAGTACTACATTTCAAATTCATTTTTACTGCTGTTCTGACAATAAATTCGCTGGCTGTTTGAAGTAAATTCTATCTCTATGAAATTTTATTTACCAGTAGGGTGGGAGGTGATGGGGGGCGGGGGGTCAGGTGGTACTCATAAATTTTCTTCAAGGTTGGCAGGTCTGGGAAGGCCAAACAACGTGAAGAACTTTATCAAAGCCTTTGAGATTGCAGTTGCCTTGATGTTACGTAGAGGTATGGCTTCGGGGAATCTGGTAGATGCACACATGATTGTCAACAAGTACTGATTTCGAGATCTAGTCTTGGGTAATGGACCAACACAATCAACAATGACCTTAGAGAATGGCTCCCCAAATGCTGGGATAGGCTGCAATGGAGCTACAGGTGGGTCTAACTGGTGTTTTCCAACTACCTGACAAGTGTGACAGGTTTTGCAAAAGTTGGAAACGTCTTTCTGAAGCCCAGGCCAAAAGAAGTGTTTCATGATCTTATCAACAGTCTTGTTAACACCAAGATGACCTCCTAAAGGTAGACTATGAGCCATTGTTAAGATCTCATTCCTGTAGACCTTCGGAACAACAATTTGCCTGACCACTGCCCAATCTGCATTGGCAGGGATATCAGGAGGGCGCCACTTCCGCATCAACACACCATCCTTGAGATAATACCCAACTCTAACTGCGTCTATTTCTTTATCAGGAAGGGCTCTCCTCCTTAGTGCACAAATTTCAGGATCATTAGTTTGCTCCTCAATCAACCGCTTTCTGGACAGAGACAAGTCTCCAGACACATCAGAATCACCAGACCCATCCGGCTGGCTGAATAGAGAACAGATAAAAGTATCTGATAAGTCCTCAAACGGAGAAACCATAGTAGGCCAATCAGAGTCATGAGGCGAACCACCTGAGTCCTGACTATTCAATGTGCTGGACGGCACCACAACATCTTCTTCTTTAGCCTTCTTAGCCATAGCACAAGTCACTGCGCAAGAAGGATACAGAGATGGGTCCTCATCCCCATCTTCAGGGCTCGGCTGTGAAGTAAGATGTACACTTACTTTGCCCCCAGCCAGGTCATTGCCTAGCAACAGAGAAACACCCTTGATAGGTAGACTTGACATAAGTCCCACCTTTACCTGTCCTGTAACTAAATCTGACTTCAAGAATATTGAGCGCAGGGGTACAGATACAGTCCTCCCTTCAATACCTTGTACAAGTATGAAATCCCCTGAAGCAGTCTCATCACGTAACTCCAAGGAGTCCATCAACAAAAGTGACTGAGAAGCTCCGGTATCCCTTAGGATATATATGGGGACAGGAGTAGTATGCTCAATCAGAGCCACAAATCCCTCTGACACAAATGGAAGAAATTCCTCCCTCACGAAGTCAGCAGTATCAGGCTTTTTAGCCCCACAAGAAGCAGGCAATTTAGCAGATCGGTTATCTACTACAGGGGTTTCTAACCTTGTTTTCACAAAGGCATTTGGTTTGGTATCCTTTTCTTTTTCTTTCTTAGCTTTAAGGAACCAACAGTTAGTTTTAACATGACCAGATTTCTTGCAATAACTGCAAACTAGACCACTTTTGTCCCTGTCAGCTTTCACACTTTGATCAGACCTGTTACTGGATTTCTGAGCACCATCACCAGATTTGTCTTTGTCTTTGGGTGAGGAATCTTGGGTATCACCGTAACCCTTTTTCTGAAATTGGGACCATCTATTGTTACTGTTAGACTGAAATTTGGACTTATGTGTGAGAACATATTCATCTGCAAATTTGGCAGGTGATTGCAAATTCAGTGCTTGCTTCTGCAAGGTAGGTCTTAACATCATCCTTAACACAGTTCTTGAATTCTTCAACTAATACCATCTCTTTTAGTGAGTTGAAATCATCCTTGACCTCCATAGAAGTACACCAGCGCTCAAAGCAAACCTTCTTCTCATTAGCAAATTCCACATAAGTCTGATTTTCAGATTTCTTCAAACCTCTGAATTTCTGTCGGTAAGCCTCTGGAACCAACTCATAAGCTCTCAAAATAACCTTGTTGACAACCTCATAATCAGAGGAATCATCTGCAGACAAAGCCGAATAGGCTTGTTGAGCTTTACCCTTGAGGACAGTTTGCAACATCAGAGGCCAGTGCTCCTTTGGCCACTGGCAACTCTTTGCTACCTTTTCAAAACACTGGAAATAGTTGTCAACATCCTTTTCCGAAAATGGAGGCACCAGTTTTACCTCCTGGCTAGCCCGAAATTTATTTTCAGTTTGAATTTTAATTTTTAGTTGCTCCATTTGGAGTCTTTCTTCTCTATCCAATTTCTCTAATTCAAAATCTCTCTGTCTTGCAAATTTTTCTAACTCAAATTCTCTTTGTTTTTCTTTTTCTTCCCTCTCAAATTCTCTTTGTTTCTCTTTTTCCTCCCTTTCTTTTTCTCTTTCCTCCCTTTCAATCTCTAGCATTTTTAATTTAAGTTCCATTTCTATATTTGGATTTTTCACTGGAAACTGTTCCAGATCTTCTGGTGCAAACACATTTTCATCAATGTAATATTCAACTATCTCTCTAGCCCGTCTTGCTTTTCGCATGGCTGGTTTTACCTCTGTCAGCTCTAACTGTCTGCAAATTTCTGGCAGTTCTGTCTTTTTAAAAGACTTCAAAACCCCTACGGTTGGTGATGCCAAGAAATCAACCATTGCTGTTGATCTATACATATGTATTCAATTAAAAAAATCAATTTTACAATTTGAAATGTTAAATTTTCAATAAATGACTCACACAATGTTCCTCCCGGACGAGCCCCCAATTTGTTATGGCCCCAATTTGTTATTACATTACAGCACAACAGCAACAGTAACAGCAAGGGATGACAGACACAGTTTTAACAACTAAAACACATTTAATTTTTAACAAAGACAATAACGACTAAACAACTAACAACTAAGACCAAGATTGATTATAACAAAAACAAAAAGAAATATTTACAGTCCCTTTTTGTGGGGCGGCTTGGTGATGTCCTGGGTGAGAAAAATCCACAAACACAGGCAAAAATCCACAAAAGAAACATCACAGGTCTTGAACAGAATGAAAGGTCTGGTCACATGTATCCTTCTTCTTGCAATTTCTCCGACTACTTTACTGTCTCAATTCCTTTCCTTATATACTCTTTTGCAGACCCCACCCACATTTAGACCTCTTTTTTTTACTTTTCGGGGACTTGCCCCAGACATGTCCAGGACATGTCTAAACATAGCTCCAGTCTGAGCTGAATAAAAAAAAAGGTAAATACTGCCATCCAGTGGCCTATATTCACATTACAGTATTATCTCAAGGATGGAGTGTTGATGCGGAAGTGGCGCCCTCCTGATATCCCTGCCAATGCAGATTAGGCAGTGGTCAAGCAAATTGTTATTTCGAAGGTCTACAGCAATGAGATCTTAACAATGGCTCATAGTTTGCCTTTAGAAGGTCATGTTTGTGTTAACAAGACTGTTGACGAGATCATGAAACTCTTCTTCTGGCCTGGACTTCGGAAAGATGTTTCCAACTTTTGCAAAACCTGTCACACTTGTCAGGTAGTTGGAAAACACCAGTTAGACCTACATGTAGCTCCTTTGCAGCCTATCCCAGCATTTGGGGAGCCCTTCTCTAAGGTTATCATTGATTGTGTTAGTCCATTACCCAAGACTAGACCTGGGAGTCAGTACTTGTTGACAATCATGTGTGCATCTACCAGATTCCCTGAAGCCATACCTTTACGCAACATCAAGGCAACTGCTATCTCGAAGGCTTTGATAATGTTCTTCACGTTGTTTGGCCTTCTCAGGGAAATTCAGTCCAATCAAGGTAGCAATTTCACTTCCGGATTATTTCAGCAGGTTGTGTATGAACTGGGTGCGAAGCAGATTCTTTCTAGTGCCTATCATCCAGAGAGTCAGCGTGCCTTAGAGCGTTTTCATTCCACTCTTCCACTCTCAAGACAATGATGAAGACTTATTGTTATGACCATGAGAAAGACTAGGATGAAGGTGATCATTTGCTGTTGTTTGCAGCAAGAGAATTAGTGGATTCAGTCTGTTTGAGCTAGTGTTTGGCCATGAAGTGAGAGGACCTTTGCTATTGTTGAGTTAATAATGGCAAGAGAAAGAGGCGCATTTGTTCGCAAGTTCAAGGAAAGATTGCGTGCAGCTTGTGACCTAGCCAAAGAGAACTTGAAATTAAGTCAGGGAAAAATGAAAACTTGGTATGATCATAAGGCTAGAAGCTGTGAGTTTAAACCAGGAGACAAGGTCCTTGTGTTGTTTCCCTTGTAGTCCAATCCATTGCAGGTTAGATTTCATGGTCCTTATGAAATTCTGACAAAACTCAATGATCTCAATTACATTGTGAAAACTCCAGATAGGAGAAAGCCAAAACAGTTGTGTCACATTAACATGCTGAAGCCTTATCATGATAGGAATGCTAGAGTTGCAGCTGTCACTTCAGATCTTCCCATGCCCGAGACTTGTGAAGATGAGGGGGAGTTTCAAGATGATGAACCTAGAATTAAATCTTAAGTTCTTTCTTGTAAATTGTCAAATTCAGAAGTGTTGCAAAATCTTGATGTAAAACTCCAGCTCTTAGAACCCTTACAGAAAGATCAGTTTGAGAGGTTGATCAAGAAATATATAGATCTATATCCTGATGTTCCACAGAGAGTTTCTATAGCCTCTCATGATGTAGATGTTGGTGATGCCAAACCAATAAAACAGTATCTGAACCGGATGAATCCTGAAAAGAGAAAGACTGCTGAGAAAGAGGTTGAGTATATGTTAGAACATGATATTATCAGACCCTCTAACTCAGATTGGAGTTCACCCTGTGTGCTAGTTCCAAAACCTTATGGAAGTACTAGATTCTGAACAGATTATTGCAAAGTCAATGCTGTAACTAGATCTGATGTGTTTCCAATACCTTGGATTAATGATTGTATCGATAGAGTAGGGCAAGCAAAGTTTCTGACCAAGATTGATTTATTGAAGGGTTGTTGGTGTGTGCCTTTAACTGAGAAGGCTAATAGCATCTTTGCTTTTGCCACACCATCTGGGTTGTACCAGTATGAAGTCCAACCTTTTGGCATGAAAAATGCCCCAGCCACGTTCCAAAGGATGATACAGTCTACAATCGCTAGATTGCCACACACGGGTGCGTACACCTGATCACATGGAGTGACTCCTGGGAAGAACATCTAAAAGATGTTGAGATGTTGTTCCAGCACTTGACCCGGGCTAACCTGACTGTTAACCTTAACAAAAGTGACTTTGGTTGTGCTACTGACACGTATCTTGGCTACGTCATTGGCCAGAGTACGGTGGCACCCATCAATGCTAAGGTCCCAATCATCACGGACTTTCCAGTTTCTGACAACAAAAAAGCTTTGCGCTGCTTCCTTGGAATGATCGAGTACTACCGCAAGTTCTGCAAATACTTTGCTGAGATTGCTCTCAGTCTCACCAACCAACTGAAGAAAGGCGTGAAGTTCACTTGGGATGAAGCATGCCAAAGAGCCTTCAATCGCCTGAAGTCTCTGCTGTGTCTCTTCCCCGTGCTCAAATCTCCTGACTTCAACAAACCGTTCTCCATCGCGGTCGATGCTAGCGACCAAGCTTGTGGATCTGTGCTCCTACAGAGAAGTGACTCTGATGACATTGAGCATCCCGTGGCATACTTCTCCAGGAAGTTCAATCGCCTTACAACACTTTGAGGTTTATGTTCGTACAGGGAAAAAGCCAATGATTGTACAACCCCAATTTTGAAATAGTTGGGACAAAGTGTAAATTGTGAATAAAATCAAAATGCAATGACTATCAAATCACACCAACCAGTATTTTATTCATAATAGAACAAAGATAACATAGCAAATGTTGAAACTGAGATATTTTACAATTTTATCTACAAAATGAGCTCATTTCAAATTTGATGGCTGCGACAGGTCCTAAAAAAGTTGGGACAGGGGCCTGTTCACCATGGTGTAGCACCCCCTCTTCTTTTTAATACAGAGTGGAGGCATCTGGGCATTGAGGAGACAAGTTTCTTGAGTTTAGCCATTGGAATTTGATCCCACTCTTGTTTAATAAAGGATTCCAGCTGCTGAGGAGTTTTGGGTCTCCTTTGATAGACTTTTTGTTTAATTATGCGCCAATTGTTCTCAATCGGTGAAAGATCAGGACTGCAGGCAGACCACCTCAGCACACGGACTCTTCTACTACGAAGCCATGCTGTCGTAATACCTGCAGTATGTGGTTTTGCGTTGTCCTGCTGAAATACATAAGGCCTTCCCTGGAATAGATGTCATCTGGAGGAGAGCATATGTTGCTCTAAAACCTTTATCTACCTTTCAGCATTCATGTTGTTTTTTAAAACATGCAAGTGTCCCACACCACATGTACTAATGCATCCCCATACCATCAGAGATGCTGGCTTTTGAACTGAACGCTGATAACAGGAGGGGTGGTCTTTCTCCTCTTTAGCCCGGAGGACACAATGCCCATGATTTCCAACAAGAATGTCAAATTTGGAATCGTCTGACCACAGGACACTTTGCCACTTTGGTACAGTCCATTTTCAATGAGCCTTGGCAAACAGAACACGGCAGCGCCTCTGGATCATGCTAAACAATGGCTTCCTTTTTGCATGATAGAGTTTTAGGTGGCATCTGTGGATGGCATGGCAGACAATGCTCACAGACAGTGGTTTCTGGAAGTATTCCTCAGCCCATTTAGTAATGTACATGACAGAATCATGCCGGTGAGTGATGCAGTGGCGTCTGAGGGCCCGAAGATCATGGGCATCCAGTAAAGGCCTTCGGCCTTGTCCCTTACGCACAGAGATTTTTCCAGAATCTTTTGATGATGTTATGCACTCACAATGATGAGACCTTAAAAGCCTTTGCAATTTGACGTTGAGGAACATTGTTTTTAAAGTATTATACAATTTTTTTACGCAAGCCTTCACAAGTTGGAGATCCTCTGGCCATCTTTACTTCTGAGAGACTCAGCCTCTCTAAGACATCCCTTTTATGGCCAATCATGTTACACACCTGATGGCAGTTAACTGAATTACTAGCAAAAAGTTCTTTCAGCTGATTCTCTAATATATTAATTGCTTTTTCAGCCCCTTTTTGCCTGTGTCCCAACTTTTTTGAGACTTGTTGCAGCAAGAAACTTTGAAATAAACTAATTTTGTGAATAAAAATGTAAAATGTCTCAGTTTAAACATTTGAAATATTATCTATGTTCTATTGTAAATAATATATTGCCTCATGTGATCTTAAAGTCATTGCATTTGGATTTTATTCACAATTTACACTTTGTCCCAACTATTTCGGAATTGGGGTTGTATATACTGACCACAATCCGTTAATGTTTTAGAGTAAGATGAAAAACAAGAATCGGAGATTGTTGAATTGGAGTTTGATTTTACAGGAGTTTTACTTGGAAATTAAGCATGTAAAGGGTACTGACAATGTAATTGCTGACTGCTTATCCCATTTTTGAGTATGTGTATATATCACATGTGTTTATTAGCATATTGTATTATATATATATATATATATATACACACACACACACACACACACACACAAGTGTCTACCATTATTGTATTGAAAAGAAAAATTTTGCCTTTATGAGGCAAAATTTTTCCCTTTTGGAATGGAGGTGTAATGTGGGAAAAAAAGCGACTAGATGGCAGAATTGGAGCTATAACAACAGGTACATATAAAGGCAGTAGGCCACTGACATCATTCTGACATCACTGTCAGCCAATTAAGGCTAAAACACAAATACACTCCATAATACAAAGTCAAGATTCGTCATAGAAAAAATGACGTGATGTAAATAGACATGACACAGCATACAACAAGAGATGTAATGACATTTTTTGTATGGAAAATAAATAACATATGCATGCAGAAGTACCAGGCAGGAGGGCAAAGGACAGACACAGAAAGGGTTTTATGTCAAATTCCTCATTCAAACCTTTAGACATGGTATAAAGGAAATAAATCCAAAAAGTTTCTTGTTGGAGGAGACTTCTTTCAAGATCACTCCCCCGGTATGTTTCTCAACTTTTTCAATGCCAACATAACTCAATGCACTGACATTATGACCCGGGTGAATTTATTGAAATTGCTGAAATGGATTTTAGTGAAAAAAGTTTCCTCTCTTGCAGTTAGAGAACCTGAAGACAGTCACATGGGGGGTGTTTTTTTTATTAGAACCTTTCACTTTTCCAGCTTATGTTGCTGCCATCAAATTGAAAATGAGCCAATATTTCTCATGAAATGGTAAAATTACTCACTATCAACATCTAATATGTTGTCTATGTTCTATTGTGAAGAGATTGTGGGTTTGTAGGATTTGCAAATCATTGTATTCTGTTTTTATTCACATTACACAAAGTCCTAACTTCATTGGAATAGGGGCTTGTAGTTCTGTTCACTAAAAACCCTTCAGTTCTATTGCTCATATTGAGAGGTTTCCTCTGAATGTTTTTGGTTTGCGAAGTTGTAAACGGCTTTATCACAATGCATTCAAATAAGCAGAAGAAATTTTTACCTCCTTTGCAGCTTTATGAGATGATTTAGTACTCCTGAAAATACACAGAATATTAATCCATGGGCACTTGCTCACTGCGGAAACTTCATAAGAGGAGTGCACATGGTGGGTGTGGTTTGTTTGGTGTGCCTGTGCATTTAGTGCCCAAAAGTGGACAGTTCTGCTTCAGGAAATAAAGGTTCTTCCACATTTTGAGCCCTATTTTGTGCTAACAGTATTACAGATCAAAACTCAGCTTGTATAACTTCATTCTGACAATTTTGGTGGGAGCAAAACACGACAGGAGTATTACTTTCTGACCCCTGGAACTTCAACCTCTGTCATCATCCAGCTGCATTTTCTTTGGTGTTTTGGAATTAATTTGGTCACTGACAAGCACTATTTTATCTCTGGCGTGGAAATAAAGCCTGAATCTGTTCGATCCATCTGACTCATTTTCAAAAGAGAGACCGAATAAAGGCTGTTGTCTGTCTTCCATGGAAGAAAACAGACGAATAAACAGATGCGTGTATTTGCGTCTTTGCATTGACTTTGACTGTAATGAGTTGTGTGAAAAATTTGTTTTGCGTCCAGTGTGTAAGCGGCTTTACTGAGCATAGAACTTGGGTTCTATGCTCAGTAATAAGCAGTTTGAGGTTGGCTGAGAAAGATGTGGAGTCGTTAGTTTGCATCACAGATTCAGCTGCGTTGATTAAGCCAGGTCGAGTTTCCATTACGTGTGCCAACCGCCTTTGATCTGACATCAGGACAATTGATATAGATACTATAACTTATGTCCTGATTCAGATTGTTGCATTAAATTGTGCTTGCTGTAATTGTTTATTGCTTTGAAATGTGCCTGACATTCTGGAAACCTGCCTGTGAGGTTTCGGTGACGTGCGCCGGTCAGCCAAATTACCACTGCACAGAAAGTAAACCAGGTTGGAGCTGGCGAGCTTTCTGGGCAACTCAGCTGAGACTTTTTTTAGGAAATTGTCACTGCGTCTTAATGAATATGTGACATCTCCCCCTACTACTCCGCCACACCCATCTCGGCGCACGTTCGTCTACCAAATTGCCAAAGTGGCTGCAAACGGTGTTGCACCGCACAAAATGAGCACTGCGCGGGCTGCACCGGACGAAATTACCACGCTGCGCCACCCTGCACTGCGCCAAGAAATTAGAGCCCTTTAACATCTGTTATCTGAAAACCAGTTTTTTGCGGGTTAGACCGCGTAGGTTCTAAGCCCCCGCGTCACCCCTTGAGAGCTGGCAACTGTGATAGAAGCAAATGGTGCCACGCTGTTCCAGAGTGTGGAAATAATGAAAACTTTCTCATCTCTACTGAGGGTCACCTGCATTGTGGGGGTTAGAACTTTAAAAACCTTTCATGCAGGTGCTGTACATCCCTAACTGACTCACATATACACTCTCCCCCCCCCCATATCTGGCCTTGTGGGGTCAGGGACATTGAGGGCAATTACATCTTGATTGTTCCATCATAATCTGATCTTTTGGTTTTAGGGGAGGGACTTCATGTCAGAGCGGGCAACCAAGTTCCGCACAGACACCGTTCCTCAATAGCATACCAGCCATTTACACGAGGGTGCGATCGCGTTGAAAGTGACCAGTCAGAGTAGTAAAAATTTGTTCCATAACTTTGTGGTTTGGGAATTGCAGGAGCAATATAACTGGTTGGTATGCCAATGAGGAAGGTCTTCTATGCGGACCTCAGTAGCAAAAAAATTTTTTGAGTGGGCCATGGTTAGCTATTTGCAATAATGATTCAATTCAGCTTTATAAATGGTAAGTCTAATTATGAATTATGAAGTTGTGACTCTTTTGGAAAGAAAATTCCACATCAAAAGGAAGCCAATGGGTGCTGTGCAGCAGGTCCAATGTGCCTGTGGTAAAGACAGGGCCTGTCTTCCCCACTTAGCCTTTACAAATGCTTACATTATATTCAGTTACACAGTGTATTCATTTATTTTTGTTTAATATATATACTCATACATATTGTCATGCATATTCACTCTTGTTTCTTCTTTTGCAGTATATTCACCTTTAACTTTTCAACCATGTGATCCAAACAATCTGTTTGCTACTATGCATGCTATGTTTTATTCAAGGAGTTTGAAATTAAATCTTGACCTGTAAAACGTTCTACAAATTAAACCCATATTACAAATGACATAACAAAGGTTTGGTTCAAACATACATTTATTAATCCAACAGAGGTTCAAACCCTTCCACAGACACACAACTTACCAAATCATGTTACTTAGTCAGACAGACAAATGAATGACTCTGGTGTGCAGTGCTGCATTTATAGTGAGGGTGATGTCATTGGGGCATACCAATAGCCACGGGGGGGGGGGGGGGTTTGCATTAACCTGTAAATTGTTATTTTCTTAATGGACAGAAATGGTACAAATATGGTTACAAATATGAACTATACTTAACTTGCTGATGCATGTTATTTTCTGTATGGTTTGGGAAATGTTTTCTTAGATTTATTTCACTTGTGTTGTAGGTGAAGGTCGTAGATTTGTCCTGTGCTTCAGACAGTTGATTTAGTCCAATAAAGAGAGCCCAGGTGTAAAGCATATAAGATCAGTCTGCCTTAAGTCGTGAGAAAAAAAGGGGCTATCATAGTGTGAGGCACAATGCTCTGGTGAGCTCTGCCTTGGATTACAGTCATGCAAAGACAGCAGTTTCTTAAGACTGTTTGCTTGAGAATAAGCATTGCTTGTTTGTTTGTTGATTTTCCTTTTTTTTTTATTTTTGAGCTTACATTTTTTTTTTTGAGGCATTATTTGAAATTATTTTTTTTTAAAATCTCTTGCAAGAAGAAAATACATTTTTTTTAGAGCAATCCTTTGTCATTCTGTACACCTTGCCCTCATCCAGAACGAACTCTTTTACAGTGCCACTATATTTCAGTCTCATACTTGAATTAAACATATAGGGCTCTAATTTCCTGGCGCAGCGCAGGTGGCGTAGCGAAGCGCAGGCCGCGCAGTGGTAATTTCGTAGGGCGCAGCCCGCGTAGTGGTAATTTCGTGAGGCGCGCAGCCTTCGGTAGACCAAGGTGCGCCGAGATGGGTGTGGCGGCGTAGTAGGGGGAGGTGTCACATATTCATGAAGACGCAGTGACAATTTCGTAGAAAAAGTCTCCGCTGGAGTTGCGCAAAAAACTCGCCAACTCCAACCTGGTTTAATTTCCGTGCAGTGGTAATTTGGCTGACCGGCGCAGAGAGCGCACACGTCACCGAAATCTCACAGGCAGTTTTACAGAATGTCAGGCACGTTTCAATGCAAGAAATAATTGCAGGAAGCACGATTTCATGTAACTATCTGAATAAGGACATAAATTATTGTATCTATATCGATTGTCCTGATGTCAGATTAAAGGCGGTTGCCACGCGTAATGGAAACTTGACCGGGCTTAATCAACGCAGCTGAATCTGTGATGCAAACTAACGACTTCACATCTTTCTCAGCCAACCACAAACTGTATATTTATATATATATATATATATATATATATATATATATATATATATATATATATATATATATATCGAATGCTTGCGTTCTATGCTCATTAAAGCCGCTTCCACACTGGACGCGAAACGAATTTTTCGCCCGACTGATTACAGACAAAGTCAATGCAAAGACGCGATAGTTGGACAGGGTTTTAATATAGCTCCGTGTCCGAAAGTCATAAAAGTTCTAATTTTTCTGAGTATTCCAGGAATTATTAGACGTGGAAACTTGGCCATTTTTGTGTTCGACCTTCACAGAATGCAAATTGATAGCTATCGACTTTTCTTGGTCTTTTTAGCCTATTCTTCTGTTTTCTTCCGTTGAAGATAGCCAGCAGTCTTTATTCGGTCTTTCTTTTGAAAATTAGTCAGATGGACCGAACAGATTCACGCTTTATTTCCACAGCTGAGATAAAACAGTGCGTGAGCAAATCAATTCCATGACCATTGACAGTGTGAAGAAATTATCGCATGCACGATCAAGACTGTCCGCCAGGAAATGCAAAATACTCCATGTCCACCAGCCAGCAAAAAGTAAAAGTATTGAAATGAGAACAGATTTATAACGGGATATCAAACAAAGATGACCCGCCAATAAATAAATCACAGTGTTCATTGGATGCTCTGTTGTTAAAATGTTTCTTTTTATTCTTTATTTCATTATCATTCTGTTCTAATCGTCCTCTTTTTTTGGCTGTCAGACGCGGAGGCATTGTATATTGTCTCGCGCCAGTGTCGACTCACTTTATTGAGCAGAGCTCAAACAGAAACATTGATTGAAATTCTCGGTACTCATCTTGAAGAACTGAACCCTTTTATCAAACATTCACGTTCAATGTCTGAAAGAGTCAGTGGATTTGAAGAAATTAAAAACAATAATAGACTGTCGGACACGACGATTTATTAAAACCCTGTCAGACCTTTGGACACAAGACGCAATCTGTCGAGCGAAAAATTCGTTTCGCGTCCAGTGTGCAAGCGGCTTAATACTAGGCTACTATTATTGTCACTTATGCTTTATCGTCTTTAGTGGGGGAAAGGAATGCAGCCTAATTGCGATGATCTCGTACTGAGTTAGGATCACATATTGGAAATAAATGTGTAACGTATCTTGCTTTGTTGTATATGCATGTTAATCCCAAAATTTTAAGCAGCTACAGTTTGTAATAATAGAAACACGCTATCCATCGTTTCTCTTGCCAGTGAGCAATATTTGACTCGGCTGGGTCGCCTTCTATATTCTAACACATTAAAGGTGAGGTGAGGAGCTCATTTGACTGGTGAAGATTTGACTCAGCTGTGTTATACCCAAACACGCCTTCTTTGCCAATTTGCGCTGGAAGGAGGGGCAGAGGCGGGACAGAGGAGTACTTGCGCCAGGCTACGCCGGGCACGAAATTGCCACATACGCCTGGACACACCCCGTTGGCGCGGCGCACCCCCCATGCGCTGCGCCTGCGCCGCGCCTGCGCCTGGTCTACGAAATTAGAGCCCATAGGGCTCTAATTTCCTGGCGCAGCGCAGCTGGCGTAGCGAGGCGCAGCCCGCGCAGTGGTAATTTCGTACAGCGCAGCCCGCGTAGTGGTAATTTCGTGAGGTGCGCAGCCTTCGGTAGACGAAGGTGCGCTGAGATAGGTGAGGCAGCGTAGTAGGGGGAGGTTTCACATATTCATCAAGACGCAGTGACAATTTCGTACCAAAAGTCTCCGCTGGAGTTGCGAAGAAAACTCGCCAGCTCAAACCTGGTTTAATTTCCGTGCAGTGTTAATTTGGCTGTGGCTGACCGGCGCAGAGTGCGCACACGTCACCAAAATCTCACAGGCAGGTTTACAGAATGTCAGGCACATTTCAATGCAAGAAAAAATTACAGGAAGCACTATTTAATGTAACTATCTGAATAAGGACATAAATTATAGTATCTATATCGATTGTCCTGATGTCTGGCGGTTGCCACGCGTAATGGAAACTTGACCTGGCTTTATCAATGCAACTGAATCTGTGATGCAAACTAACGACTTCACATCTTTCTCACCCAACCACAAACTGAATAATATATATATATATATATATATATATATATATATATCAAATGCTTGCGTTCTATGCTCATTAAAGCCGCTTGCACACTGGACGCAAAACGAATTTTTCGCACGACTGATTACAGACAAAGTCAATGCAAAGACGCAATAGTCTGACAGGGTTTTAATATAGCTCCGTGTCCGAGAGTCATAAAAGTTCTAGTTTTTCCGAGTATTCCAGGAATTATTAGACGTGCAAACTTGGCTATGTTTGTGTTCGGCCTTCACAAAATGCAAATTGATAGCTATCGACTTTTCTTGGTCTTTTTAGCCTATTCATCTGTTTTCTTCCGTTGAAGATAGACATCAGTATTTATTCGGTCTTTCTTTTGAAAATTAGTCAGATGGATCGAACAGATTCACGCTTTATTTCCACAGCAGAGATAATATAGTGCGTGAGCAAATCAATTCCATGACCACTGACAGAGTGAAGAAATCATCGCATGCACGATCAAGACTGTCCGACATGAAATGCAAATTACTCCATGTCCAGCAGCCAGCAAAAAGAAAAAGTATTGATATGAGAACAGATTTATAACGAAATAAAGAATAAAAATATATCAGCAACAAACGTGATATCAAACAAAGATGACCCGCCAATAAATAAATCGCAGTGTTCATTGGATGCTGTGTTGTTAAAATGTTTCTTTTTATTCTTTATTTCATTATCATTCTGTTCTAATCAGCCTCTTTTTTTGGCTGTCAGACGCGGAGGCATTGTACATTGTCTCGCGCCACTGTCGACTCACTTTATTGAGCAGAGCTTAAACAGAAACATTGATTGAAATTCTCGGTACTCATCTTGAAGAACTGAACCCTCTTATCAAACATTCACGTTTAATGTCTGAAAGAGTCAGTAGATTTGAAGAAATTAAAAACAATAATAGACTGTCGGACGCGACGATTTATTAAAACCCTGTCAGACCTTTGGACACAAGACGCAATCTGTCGAGCGAAAAATTCGTTTCGCGTCCAGTGTGCAAGCGGCTTAATACTAGGCTACTATTATTGTCACTTATGCTTTATCGTCTTTAGTGGGGGAAAGGAATGCAGCCTGATTGCTATGATCTCGTACTGAGTTAAGATCACATATTGGAAATAAATGTGTAACGTATCTTGCTTTGTTGTATATGCATGTTAATCCCAAAATTTTAAGCAGCTACAGTTTGTAATAATCGGAACACGCTATCTATCGTTTCTCTTGCCAGTGAGTAATATTTGACTCGGCTGGGTCGCCTTCTATATTCTAACACATTAAAGGTGAGGTGAGGAGCTCATTTGACTGGTGAAGATTTGACTCGGCTGTGTTATACCCAAAAACGCCTTCTTTGCCAACTTGCGCTGGAAGGAGGGGCAGAGGCGGGACAGAGGAGTACTTGCGCCAGGCTACGCCGGGCACGAAATTGCCACATACGCCTGGACACACCCCGTTGGCGCGGCGCACCCCCCATGCGCCGCGCCTGCGCCTGGTCTACGAAATTAGAGCCCATAGTATGCAGCCACACGACGGACACTGAATTTAACCTGAATTTAATAAAGACCTTGCCTGTACTGAGGCTGCTATCTCCTGCACGTAGCTGTGAGCCAGTTTGACATTCTGAATGAACAGAAGCACAGCAGGTCCAGACCTAAATAATACAAGAAAAATCTGAGGAAAACTGCTTAACATTTGTCTGGAGACACAGAGCAAGCTAAGAGGCGTCCAAGAAGCATTATAGAAGGATTTACACAATCATGATGAACAGCATTTACATGACAATTACCCCAAAACATTAAAGAACATTCAAGCATCCAGATGTTTACATTCAGCACTACTCTCTCTTTGAATGAATGAAATCTTGTCTCAAAACGTGTTCGTGTACCAGCATTACCTAGATACAATCTAGGATTCCAGAATTTTGGACGTACTGTTTTCCAGCCAGCATCAGTTCCGTTTGTCGGATATTGCATGAAATATGTCGTAGACCGAGTGTAGCCTCAGGAATTCATGTTTTTAATTTGATTTCAAACAATCAGATGCAATTCCAAAAACAATCATGCAATTGTTGACACCACCCTTCCCCAAATTTGGTCATATTAGCGTGGCATATCTGGAGGGGTTGCCATGACTTAATAGACATGCTTGCTTTTATCAGTCTTTCTATCGTGAAATAATAACATCACTCCCATAGTTCTAGAATGGGAAGTCTGTGCAATTTGTGACGAGTGTTGGGCGTTGGAAGTTTTCCCAGTCCGAGTGGATTTGAGGCCTGGCCTATCACTCGCTCAAACATTTGTTTTTCCTACCAGTCACCAATCTGTTAAAGGCAGAATTGGCCGTATCCATGGACAGAGACATTAAATGGATGGATGCATTAGAGGAGAGTTAGTTGTCATCCTGTTACAGCAATCACACTTTCCTTCCTCATACTGTTTAAGGGAACAAGGCAAGTTAACGGCACTACATTAGCTCACCGAAAACACAACCTCGCTCATACACACCACATGGCTGGCAGCGTGATCTGATGATTAGATGCATTTTGTTCATTTCTCACCAGCAGTGGCCAACATGTGTCTCCTCTCCTCATGTTCTTCGACTTCATCCCTGATCAACCCGCGACCCCCCCCACCAGCCCCCCCCCCCCCTCCCCCCACCTCTGCCATTGTACAGCCTCACCATTCATTACCGCTGCATTACTGAGAACGGGAATATAAGATCATTGAAAAGAGCATATTGTGAGACCCTATTAAACTAATTAGGTCGGCCCTTTTCAACATGAGCAGCACTGAAGCCGTATTAGAGAGAGCAGCAATTCTATTCTTTATTCTCCATGCGGCTCTCAACAGCTCTCTTCAACACGCTGTTGTTCTTCCCTGTCGTCTATTAGCTGGGTTCTATCATAATCACCTCCATTGGCCTCGCACTCTCAATACTAGGCTTATAGTCACCTCCATTGGCCTCGCACTCTCAATACTAGGCTTGGTTTAATTTGATTTCTGAAATACAGGCTCGCCAATTGAGGTCTCTAAAGAGACTCTTCTTTTCTGTCTACTGAAATCAGTGGGGTGAGCGTGAGAGAGACAAGGCGCTTTCATTCTGTCTACATCGGTGGTAACCAAACCTGTTCCCGGGGATCAGCTGTCCTGAGGGTTTGCATTTCAACCCATATTTTGCACAGCTGACGACTAGTCAGCAGCTCAACAATAACTCTGGCTGTTGAATAAGTCATGTTTTGCGAGGGTTTGAGGGAAAACTAACATGATGGTCGATGTCCCGAAACAGGGCTGGAAACACCTCTAGAATCGATTTACCACGATTCTCAAAACATGTTCTCTCATTCTGTGCATTGTCCCCGGCAAAACCATGCTTTCCAGTTCTCCAGTGTTAGATCGTTTCTAATGGGAGCGCCATCAGCTTGAAATAAAGCTTGTGCTACACTGCTGATGGGCAGTTGCTTCAAGGTTAGTGATTTAAAGAATGCAGATCCCTTCTAGATGGACCCTGACCTGGTGAGCTGCTGTAAAACCGAATTCTAAACTTACAGAAACTGTTAATAGTCTACCTGCTGGACTCCAGTGCCATGCATGGACAGACCAACGAAATCCTTAGTTTTTACACAGTGAGTGACAAATGCCTCATATTGTGGGGATTTACGAAATGAACCAAGTGCGACAACCAGTAGAATACAAAAAGGAGGCTTTATTTCTGAAGGGGGGAACCCCCCAACAGAGCTGGCAACAGTACAATGTCCGCAATCCAAAATCAAAGTCCAATGGGCGTAATCCAGAATCAAAACCAGGGCACCAATCACAAAATCCGTAGTCAGGCTAAAAGAGGTCAATAAACAAGAATGCGGTACAATACAGGGAATATGCAAAGCTCGTAGTCAGGCGGTCCAGTCAGAAAGACAAATCACTAAGAATCAAGGCGTAAACAAACGTGGCACAGGAAGCTAGGAAGAACGATCTGACAACTGGAGGTGACTAAACAGACATCTTAAATACACATCCGGGTGAAACACATGACCAGGGAGAACAGGTGCAATCAATGTCACAATCATCAGGAGTGACACACTAGGAATGATCTAATTACATGAATGAGGCAAAAGCCAGGGTTCACGAAACAATCCTATGAACAAACAACAGCTCCGGTTAAGGAGTACTAAAGTGCATAGATAAAAGAATAGGAAAGCACAAAGTATAAGAGGAAATTCACAGAAGCTGCAACAGAGATAGGTAAGAGGGCGGAGATTAGAATTGGGCGATTGCTGAGAGATCATTAGTCAATTAGTAAGTGCAGCTATTCAATCCCGAGTGCTTGTTAGTAAGTTAGTCCAAATATACAAGGTTAGTGTGGGTTAGTAATTAGCAAAAACAATAAACTGTATGTATGTGTTAGTTATAAAGTATGTGTTAGTAAGACAGTAAAAGAGAGGAAGGAAGAACACGGGATAATGAAAGAAGATTGAAACCCAGAAACCAATAAATCGCCTGAATGAGTGGCATGCAAGACAAGGGACCGTGAGCAAAGATGACAAGATGACACACATGACAAGACAGGGGAGACAAAGTGCAAAGCATGGCAAAGAAAACATGGCATGATAACTAATAAAATAAAACATGAAAACTAATAAAACAAGGATATCTAAAATACCAAAAACACATTACATAATCCTAAGAATGGTCAGACAAAGGCAGTGGTCACTTAACACGAAAATCAATAAACATGGCAAGGCCAGGCACAGAGCTTCAACAAGGCAAGGGATCATAGCATAGCCGAACTACCAAAACCAAAAGAGCAGAATCACAACACATATGTACACCTCTTAAACACATAAAGTCAGCTCTACCATTTTGTAATACTCAAATGACCAAGGTATAGGCCTCCAGTACTGAAATTCCAGATTGAGATGTGAAAAACATAAACTTAACGTTTTTCATTTGTGAGGTTATTAAATTGATTATGCAAATGTTTGATAGCTCTATTGTAATAGTTTCGAAAGATTATATATCCTGCACAGATTGATTTTTCCTTATTATATTTATTGGCTGTATTTTAGTGGAGCGGGTAACTTGAGAATAGCAGGGAAAAAGTGCAGATAGTGATACAAGCATGTAATTCGGCATAACTATTCTTCTTTGTCTCCTGTCTTATAATCAACCTTCGGCCACACAGAATTTGACATTTTTTCAAAATAGCTTCCTTCCGATATATGAATATGGACATTTAATTCCTTTATCACTTAAACATTTCTTTATCATTGTCAGTTTATGCTAAAATATTGAGTGCAAGCCTACAAGTACTAAGATTATGTAAAAATCCAAGATGGCTTTCATCATATCCAAAATGGCCGCCAAAGAGCAAAATATTTGCTTATAAGTTCATATGTGCGCTAAAAGGTCAGGTAATAGATTGATCTGGGGTAAATCTAGCTGGATCAGTTTATTTTTGCAAGTAAGAAAATAATTAAGCTCTTTTTAATTAATTTTCATTCTAATTTGAAAACATGAACATAAAGGTAAATATAACATTGTAATAGTGTAGTGTCATTGCACTACCAGGGCACACTGGTTGACATTATAGCTGTGAAACTCAGCATGGGGTTCAATGCTAGCTAATGGTAGAAATTTGTCATTAGTTTCCCAAATGCTGTTTCTCTAGCCCCATTGTAAAGTTAAACAGCCGCACCTGAATTGATAGGATGTGCCAGCGCAGGAGAGCCGAGCCAAAGAAGACGGGGCTATAGTCTTCTGGAAGGTGTACAGATCACACAGGAATTAAATAGCATTGGACGAATGATCGGGCTAGGGGTAGGATTGTAACATATCTGAGCCTAGTTGTATCCCATATCTGAAAGTGCTTACATGTTGTATAGGTGGTAAAAGGATGAGGATTGGAAGGGTTGGTTTAGTTTATCTCTTTATGACTGTAAGAATGCCAAGGTATATGAATTCACAATGATTGTGTAGAAAATATGCAATTTTTGTAGCTTATAGGCTGAAAATATTCAAAATATAGAGCAAATTTGCCACCATTTTGAAAACGTGTCAGCCATCTTGGATATAACTATAAATTGAAGTGGCTGGAGGTTGATTTTGATTTATGGGGATATTAAGAGTTCTCATGCAAAGTCTGTTGCTTGTACCACCATTTGCATTTTTTTTCAACTACCCCGCTCCACTATTTATGAATAAGTGTCTGTTATTTTGTTAGAAATGTTTTCTTCAAAGACAATTTATTGAATTAGGAACAGTACGGAAAGAAAAACATGGCCAGTGTCTCATACTTTTCACTGCTGCCTGGCAGTAAACACTGAACATGTCCAGGCTGGAATTCAGAGCGAGTAGCTTGAGGTTTCATTCTTCACTTCTGAGGGATCTGTGATTATGGTTTGTTACAACTGCCAATTCAAATCTCTCCCATTCTGTCGCTGAAGAATTAGGAATTAAGATTTCCCACGGGTACAATACAAAACGTGATTAGGACAGTATTCTTCAATTCACCTGAGATCCAAATCGCTTCATTTTATTCTGATGAATAATCATGCTTCAGATGCTCGTCAAACAGAAACTCACACACACACACACACACGCACACACACACGCACACCACGTATACACCACAAACACACACACACACACCACATACATACCACAAACAAAAACACACACACACACACACACGCACACACATCACAAACACACACACACACACACGCACGCACGCACGCACGCACGCACGCACACACACACACACACACACACACTCATACACAATTCTTTCCTAACCTTAGAAACCCAAGGCAATCAGACCTTGTGTCTGGGGGATAAAGCTTTGGTAAACTTTCAAAGCTTCACTGTTTCGAAATGCACACACACACACACACACACACACACATGCACACTTGCACACAGATAGACACACCCGTAATGTAAAGACATGACACACAGAAGGAGTGGGCATTCAGTTTCGCAGGCAGTTGTGCTTCTGCACACATTTAAATGCAAAAGTTTACTCATGATATCCAGCAGTTTATTTTATCTGTGGATAGAATACGCTGTACTGCTTCATATTATCCCATTAAATGAGCAAAGCAGTTTGCATTTCCAAGCATTCCTAACATAACTTTTTAATATAATGTAAGTAATATGGCTTTTATAACTGTTTTAAATCTGTTACGTTTCCATTTTTTAAACTTTTTCTTTTATTCTGTGTACAATGCAGGCATTGCTGACCATGTGTGAGGCTGTAGGGCTGAATTTATCGTGCCAGTTTTACATTAACTCTAGCAGTGATGAAACAACTTTTGAAGAGTCACTATCGAAAATGACCCTTCTGCGTTCATATCACATTGAAAATTTTGCTGTATTGTTCAGACAATGCAGTGCTGAAATGGTGATGAGTTTGAATTTGCAGGCAGCAGTGATCTGGGATGATGGGTCAGTGCTGAACTGATTTTATGAGAATTATGTATGAAGTGGGATATGGTTTGGGGCATTGAGTGAGTTAACATCAACTCCTTTAATTATGCTCCCAAAATCATCAGCTGCTAAACTGGTCAATCTCTCGGAACTTTCTGATTACCCTATTGCCCCTGCTCTCTTAATTCAATTCAATATAATTCATTGGACTTCAAATTGCCTAACAAGCCTGAAATATGAGAACCAATGATTTCCAGAGAATGCAAATGATAATTACAATAATAATAATAATAATAATAATAATAATAGAAAGTGCTTTAATAATTACAATAATTACTTGTACAATATTGTATGATAATTACAGTAATTGCAATGAATATCATAAATCCAACAGTGTATAACAATAACAACGATGATGCCACTATTTGTCTCTCACACATAGAAAATGTGATGTATTTTCACTTGGTGGGGAAGCTTTATTCATGAAAATGAGCATCCATTAACAGACTTTTAATTATGTTCATAAGCTTTTGTATATTACAAAAATATGTAGCACACTGTGAAAAAAGCTGACTAAACTTCAAAAGCAACCAGCTGCAAAGCATTTTTTTTCCCAACTTCAAGTCCCAGTGGATGTATAATCTAATTTTTGAAGGGGCTCGGACGTTGATATTGAGCCAACTAAAGAATGCTTTCCTGCTGGCTGCCTTACTTTTTTAAGTTGAGCCAACTTTTCATTATATTTTACAGTGTAATGGTGTCAGACATCTCCGGCACTTAGCACTTTACATCTCCAGTATTTTTCCTACCCAAGGCTTGCACTTGATGATTAAATTAAATTTTGCTAAAATAAACAAAGAAATAAATAAATAAATTATATAATTTATATGATAAACAATAAATAAGTACATAATAATAACTCAACAAAATACAAACCGTCCCCGATTTAACTAGCATAAGAGTGAGCTTAGTCAGTACTTCTGTTAAAATAGCACTGAATGACAAGAGCAGTTCCACTATATTACTGCATAGGAAGCTTGAAGGAAGTCCGGGATGTCAGTCAGGATGTGTGGTCAAATTCCGTTCCCTTCATCTTTGAAAATGCGACAGTAAAAAGAACTGAGGTGTCAAAGAATGTCATTTCCTGTAAAATGAGTCCTTCCCATTGTGGAGGAGGTTTTCCATGCAGCCATCTTAAATCAGTGTGCTTTTGTCTGCGTGAGGTTACCGTGACAATGGGCCGAAACTCCTTCCACTAGTGTTCTGCCCTACTTTGATTTTTCAGAACTGTCAAATATTGTTTGGTTCCCCATTGTTGTGGGGCTGAATAGTGGATAATTTGATCCAAAAAGTATTTCTGATATCCTACCACGATGATTTATGGTCTGCGCACATTCACAAACCCTCGAAGCAACTCATTGCACTCAGAGCAACACACAGTACACAGGTCATGTCTGCAAGCAAAGGGGAGGATATTATGTCTTTGCAGAATATTCTTCTGTTTTATCTTCTGTATTCAACTTTATTTTACAGTATTTTATACATGGCATTAATAAGCACGGTGCTGTCAAATATTGTTTGGTTCCCCATTGTTGTGGGGCTGAATAGTGGATAATTTGATCCAAAAAGTATTTCTGATATCCTACCACGATGATTTATGGTCTGCGCACATTCACAAACCCTCGAAGCAACTCATTGCACTCAGAGCAACACACAGTACACAGGTCATGTCTGCAAGCAAAGGGGAGGATATTATGTCTTTGCAGAATATTCTTCTGTTTTATCTTCTGTATTCAACTTTATTTTACAGTATTTTATACATGGCATTAATAAGCACGGTGAAAACAGAACTGTTACTATAAGAACATTAAAACTAAATTCAGAGGGTTAAAGTGAATTTTTTACATTTTTCCATATTTTTTATGCTAGACAACACTTCCTTTGAACAAAAGAGTTTACAGAAAGGAACACTGATGGCAATCTGGCTTTGTGCTTGTCTGCTCATTTTATGTATGTATGTATGTATTTATTTATTTATTTACATACTTATCTATTTATTGGCAGAAGCCATTGACAGGCCAGCACCCAGACTGAAACGTATGCCTGTGCACATGCCCACTCAAATTAGGGCCACTGCAGTAGCCCGACTCCTTAATTCCCCCGTGCGATGCGTCGGTAAGTACCTGACATTAATGCACAAGGCTTCACCCCACTGTGCTAGCTCACTGGGATGTACTGGGGCTCAGTGACTTAGAGCACTCTCCATTAAGTTCGAAACGATTACTAAGATATAAATCAGTCTGACGTGCCCATCTGAGGCAGGCCGATGAATCTGACCCTCTTCGGCCTGATTATAAACTCAGGAAGGCAGTCTAGGGGAGGAGGAGGACATAGGGGTTGCCATCAATAATCATCAGTAATATGGGAACATCAGACTGCATGCTGCTACGCTGCTCCGGGCTCGCTTTCTCAGAGCTGGCCTGAGTCCTGTGTACATTGATGCAGCTTAATGGCCTAACAAGGTCTACTCCGCGGTTGCCATGGAGGGTAGAGTGTGCTAACGGTGGAAGAGCAAGGTTTCCGGACGATTCCTTAATGACCAGGTGCCACAATGAGATGTCAGTCAAAATGAGCTGCGTCTCCACAGCAACACAAACTGATTGCTGAAAACCAGGCGATTACAGATGTTCTGTCGAAGCCTTTTTTCAGTCTCTCATCGCTCAGAACTTCTTGCCACCATCACTTGAGAACATATGTACAGTGGCTTGCATAAGTATTGCCACGCTCAATAAATATTAACAAAATTATTTGCTTATTGTGCGTACTCCTGATATTAAGTTTTAAATATTAATGAAAATATGACATTTAATTGATATACGTGTAATTTCTGAAGTGATGATTATAATCAGACAAATATATCCCGCAAAAGTGTAGGCCTTTGCCACAGTTGCCTACCCTCTTTATTTAATACTTTGCATAGGAGTCCTTAGGCATGAATACAGATCTAAGTCATCTCTCTCAGAGTATTACGGGGCTGGAGAAGACGTGGCAAAGGACCTGACACCATTCCTCCATGCAGAATCTCTCCAGATCCTTCTAATTGTCAGGTCAACATTTCTGGACTCTCCTCTTCAGCTCGTCCTACAGGCTGTCTATTTGGTTTCGGTCAAGAGACAGGGGTGGCCATAACAAATCCTTGATTCTGTGGTCAGCGAACAATTTTTGTGTTGATTTTAATGCATGGTTTAGATTATTGTCCTCAGGAAAGAGACAATGTCTGTCCAGTTTAAACTTTCTGAAGGAGGCAGTCATATTCCAAAATATCTGCTGGAACTACACTGCAGAAAAAAAAATCTTACCAAGGATTTTTATTTCAAATTTAGACTTACAACCTTTACTTTTAGTACCTTTTGGGTCATTCCAGCTCAAATCAACCAATTTTTGAGAAATTTCCCAGTTCATCCTCTCAGATTCTTCTGAAAAAATTCACAAGTGCTCCCAAAATATTCACAAGGAACCCAAAATATTAGCTCTGTATCTGAAATAGCTTTGAAGTTACAGCTCCTGGAAATTTTGATTTTTTTTCCATTCTACCAAACTTGCCTCTCGGCACAACTTCCAGCAAGAATGTCTCCAAGTGTTTCCAATGTACAGCTTTGAAATCAAGTGTCTTGGGCTAGCTTCTTCTGTAGATTATGAAAATGCTGTCAGATTTGCTGTAACTTGTACCCTTTTCTTCTTTCTACGTTAAAAATCACTGCCTCCTTGGAGCTTTAATAACTCAAAGGGTATGCTAGATAAACCAAAAAAAAATTTTCTGCTGTTATTTTTGACATAATTGGCCACATCTAAAGGACAATTACATTTATCAATACATTGGTAGAGTCAGAACAATTTTTTCTTCATTTTGGTTGAGTTCAAAATTTTCTACAAATTGCTTATTTTCACTTATTTGGGCATGTGGCCAGTTATACCACATTTTTACCATGAATTCCAATATAACTGAAGATGATATGATGAAAATATGATGTTGTTACCAGCCTTTCTTCTTAATTTATGATTTTTTTTAAATTTCATGTCATTTTAAACATTTGACGGATGTAAAATTAATAATGAAATGATTCTTTTTGAAGATACTACATCAGAAGAGCCTTTTCCACATCCAGAAACTAAACTGCATTCATATGATGACTGCAAACAATGAATGACTGACAAAATTTTACCAGTCCAGTACATTTATTAACCTTTTATACCCTGAGCCTATTTTTTAGGTTTCTGCTCGAATATTGCAAACCCATAATAAAATGGCTATATCTCTGCGACCACAAGGTCTATTTGAATAGTTTTGGTGTCATAGTAAATGGGACACTTGTGAGATTGGTTTAGATGTGTTCATATGAGTATATGTGATACTGGTGAAGAGTAAATTAAGATGGCACACAGAAAAAAAATGTAAATGTAAAAAAACGTAGATTCGGCTAAATAAAAACGCATTCTCAGGATGAATATCCCTTTGAAAATGATGCAGCATCAGCTCTAAACCTTTATCAGACCATAGTAAAACATCTGAACATTATCTCTGCAAAGGTTGACTCTGATAAAGTGAAGTAAAACAAAATTAGAGAGGTCTTAGGACAGACTGTTCAGGCGACGTCTCCAAAATGGCCATTTAGGCACAGTTTGGCGCCATATATGCCATTTGAATTTTCTCCTGTACAACGCTGTATATTTCATTTTTATATCTCTAATGGTGATCAATACATCCAAATACAACAGTTTTTGGCAATTTTTTAAAAATTCAACCAGACCTCTATTTAGTTCCCATTCCAAAAATGACCACACATCGCAACTGAATGTTGATTCCAAATAGAGCAGATTTACTTTAGTAAAACTGTAAACATTTCTGCAACAATACAAACAGTAAAAAAAAAATAGTAGAACTTCTACAATATTTACATTTACATATTTCTACATTGTGCTGCTTTTCAAAAACTCTCTGTAAAATTGCAAACCAAAATGAAATTCCTGCAGCCAGGCATCTGACCAGGAGTGGTTTTTGAATAAAAAAGACTAAAACATCAGCCTTTGAGTGTGCCTTCCTTTTTTCACTTTCGTAATTCTCAGTTTTAGGACTGTACACACAGTGTTGTGTGTAACTCGTTACTTTGTAACGCGTTTCAGTAGCGTAACTACGTTTTTCGGGTAAAAAGTAGTGTAACGCGTTACAACTGAAAATCTGTTAACGAAACGTAGTTGCTTTTTCAATTCGGTACAACGTTACTTTTCTGAAGCCGTCTTCAGATAGAAAGAAAAAGTGTAGGCTACCTGAGGCAGATCAGAGCAGTCTTGAATCGCTCTGGAAACCCCTTTCAGGCAGCGAATAATAGGCGCAGCAGCTGCGCCTTTCGCCGTCTTAAACCATTCACACAGCGACCAGAAAGGCGGAGTCGTTGCCAAAGCCCGGATACTTTCGGAACTCCGCTCGTTTCGTTAGCTAGTATGCTCAGGCGCTTTGCAATTGAATGAATAAATTCATGTTCGTTAAAACCGCTTGCAGCTAGCAAATAATTCATCCTTCTAACAAGTATAAACCGCAAACTATAAACCACTGTTGGCGATGGTGACCTGCTTCATTTTTCTCGATTCTTTATTCAGCATTAGCAATAATGTCAAATAATGACACAAGCAGGCACACAAAACCGATATCCAACTGAAAAATGACACAAGTATATGATTAAGAGATTCATGGATCATAAGCCAAAAAGGTTCTGATTTTAGTCGATATTGCTGGATCTAAATATGGTACTATTTCCAACATTGTTCCAAAACATACACCACAATCGGCGAGGATAACACATTATTTACATTTACGCTTAAGCCATGTCTGTGAAACTGCCTGGCGCTATAATTTGTATATCAATTACTCACCATTAGATGTCTCGAACGGACAAAGTTGTCATTCACCTGGCGCAACTTTATGGCCACTAGAGAGTTTTGAAAAATTATCCAAATTCCTATTTTTCTGGAAATAATTGGGGGCCACCCGGTAGCAACAGAAAAACTCCACAAAACGTCTGTTAACAAACTTTCAAACACATCAGACAACGCAGCGTCCAGTATAATCCAAGTCGGCTTTGTCTACTCGTATCCTCAGTGCTCCAGAAACGCGGTTATTTTAGCTTTATACCATGGTCTGGGTGAATACATTTTTCTGATTGACTGGCAGGTCTGCGTTAAAGCCGTGGAACCGCACAGGTAGTTTGGATACGGTTGTTTCACCATTTGAAATTCATCCACTTGCGAACTGGTAACCATAGCAACGTTAGAGCTGGTATTTGACTGGGTGGAACAGAAACCGAGCTGCTCATTTATCTCCAGTGAATTTAGCTGCGTCATATAATTTGCATCCTGCGGGGCGGTTAACAATAGGTAATCAAGCGATAATGACCGTAAATACTTTTGTATTATAGCAGCGAGGTAATCAGGCTTTATTCATTAAACGACTGTAATTGCGTACGGTTACAAATGAAGTTAACGGGCTCTAATTTCGTAGACCAGGCGCAGGCGCGGCACATGGGGAGTGCGCCGCGCCAACGGGGTGTGCCCAGGCGTATGTGGCAATTTCGTGCCCGGCGTAGCCTGGCGCAAGTACTCCTCTGTCCCGCCTCTGCCCCTCCTTCCAGCGCAAGCTGGCAGAGAAGGCGTGTTTGGGTATAACACAGCCGAGTCAACTCTTCACCGGTCAAATGAGCTCCTCACCTCACCTTTAATGTGTTAGTATATAGAAGGCGACCCAGCCGAGTCAAATCTTGCTCACTGGCAAGAGAAACGATGCATAGCGTGTTCCTATTATTACAAACTGTAGCTGCTTAAAATTTTGGGATTAGCATGCATATACAACAAAGCAAGATACGTTACACATTTATTTCCAATATGTGATCTTAACTCAGTACGAGATCATAGCAATCAGGCTGCATTCCTTTCCTCCGCTAAAGACGATAAAACATAAGTGACAATAATAGTAGCCTAGTATTAAGCCGCTTGCACACTGGACGCGAAACGAATTTTTCGCTCGACAGATTGCGTCTTGTGTCCAAAGGTCTGACAGGGTTTTAATAAATCGTCGTGTCCGACAGTCTATTATTGTTTTTAGTTTCTTCAAATCTACTGACTCTTAGATATTACACGTGAATGTTTGATAAGAGGGTTCAGTTCTTCAAGATGAGTACCGAGAATTTCAATCAATGTGTCTGTTTAAGCTGCTCAATAAAGTGAGTCGACACTGGCGCGAGACAATGTAGCCTACAATGCCTCCGTGTCCGACAGCCAAAAAAAAAAAAGGACGATTAGAACAGATTGATAATGAAATAAAGAATAAAAAGAAACATTTTAACAACAGAGCATCCAATGAACACTGCGATTTATTTATTGGCGTGTCATCTTTGTTTGATATCACGTTTGTTGCTGATATATTTTTATTCTTTATTTCTTTATAAATCTGTTCTCATATCAATACCTTTACTTTTTGCTGACTGCTGGACATGGAGTAATTTGCATTTCGTGTCCGACAATCTTGATCGTGCATGGGATGATTTCTTCACTCTGTCAGTGGTCATGGAATTGATTTGCTCACGCACTATATTATCTCTGCTGTGGAAATAAAGCGTGAATCTGTTCGATCCATCTGACTAATTTTCAAAAGAAAGACCGAATAAATACTGATGTCTATCTTCAACGGTAGAAAACAGATGAATAGGCTAAAAAGACCAAGAAAAGTCGATAGCTATCAATTTGCATTTTGTGAAGGCCGAACACAAACATAGCCAAGTTTGCACGTCTAATAATTCCTGGAATACCCGGAAAAATTAGAACTTTTATGACTCTCGGACACGGAGCAATATTAAAACCCTGTCCAACAATCGCGTCTTTGCATTGACTTTGTCTGTAATCAGTCGTGCGAAAAATTCGTTTTGCGTCCAGTGTGCAAGCGGCTTTAATGAGCATAGAACGCAAGCATTCGATATATTATACAATTTGCGGTTGGCTGAGAAAGATGTGAAGTCGTTAGTTTGCATCACAGATTCAGTTGATTAAGCCAGGTCAAGTTTCCATTACGCGTGGCAACCGCCTGACATCAGGACAATCGATATAGATACTATAATTTATGTCCTTATTCAGATAGTTACAATAAATAGTGCTTCCTGTAATTTTTTCTTGCATTGAAATGTGCCTGACATTCTGTAAACCTGCCTGTGAGATTTCGGTGACCTGTGCGCACTCTGCGCCGGTCAGCCAAATTAACACTGCACGGAAATTAAACCAGGTTGGAGCTGGCGAGTTTTCTGCGCAACTCCAGCGGAGACTTTTTCTACGAAATTGTCACTGCATCTTGATGAATATGTGACACCTCCCCCTACTACGCTGCCTCACCTATCTCAGCGCACCTTCGTCTACCGAAGGCTGCGCACCTCACGAAATTACCACTACGCGGGCTGCGCCGTACGAATTTACCACTGCCCGGGGCTGCGCCTCGCTACGCCACCTGCGCTGCGCCAGGAAATTAGAGGCCAACGTGTCCGCTTCATGTATCAGCGACAGCGGACAGTTCACTCGCTAAGTGCTGTGCCAGCAGATTGATTTCAGATCCCTGACTGCGGAAACCATCATAAGTTCATTGTAATTGTGGGTAGCAAGTTAGGTACAGTCTGCATAATCGCGCATAATATTTCCTTATGCATTATCTCCGTTTTAGATGGAAACCGGTATGAAATCGTCAGCTAAACGGATGTAAGCATGTGCAAAACAATTCTTTCTCCATGAACGTAAGATAAACTAAGATAGCAGATTCAATTGAGCTTGGCCGAGGCCATATTGTATTGGGTATGAGAAGGCGCAGGGCCTATTTAATGATTACCAACTCGTTTTTTTTTTTTAACTGTAAAACTTTAACCAAAAATTGAGAGAGGGCTGTAACATTTTGTGTACTGTGCTGTCCTGTAACACAGACCGCTACAATTACTGTCCTGCTCCACTAGGGGACTGGTCCGGACCACTGGTCCCTGGAGCACAGACCACTGCAGTAACGGTCCTGCTCCACTAGGGGTCTGGTCCGGACCAGTGGTCCGGGGTTTTCGAGACTGGGAAATTTGCAGTCTTTGCTGGCCTCCCACCGAGGTAAGGTCTAGGAACCACTGACTGAGCAGTCCATTCTCGAAATGCTGCGATTAGATGGTAAATGCCTGCCTTAAGCTCAGCATAACTGTTGGCCAAACTATTTATCTAGCCCGCCATTTTCATAAATAAATTGCAATGAATGTGATTGTTCAAAATGTTTGAAGCCGGTAGTTTCACAATAAGAAGCTAGTCGCTTTTTCTATACTGCACTAATCTGGCAAATTAATTAAGCAGCTAGTGACACCAAACAAAACTCGATGAATATGACGATATTGCATCATCTTATTTTCAAAAATATGAATGCTCTGAACAAATTATTTTTATCTAGCCTAGCTGGAGAGCATTAAAAATGATCGGCAGGTTTGGAAAGTAATGTTAATAAATTGCAGCCTGTTTATACATTACTGTCGGCTGTTAATTTCGGTTGATTATTGTGCTTTCTTTCTCTACCATAAAAATAATTTTAAATAGAAGGCTATACTCAGGCAGTGGGGTGTGATACAGCCTTATCATTTTATAGCCTACTTGAAATGGAGCTTCTATTACAGCTCCGTGTAAATCATTTGAAAATGCGGTGGACCCTTTCCGAAAAGTAATTTGGCTTCTCAGAGAACATGAGAAAATGACTTAATGGTCTTCAATCCCTCCGAAAAATGAGTAATCTTTTAACGTAGCGTAATTGCGTAAAACGATTTACCGCAACTGGTAGAAGGCTACAGTGACACATCGACCAAGATAAGCCATGAATAACTGGGGTCAGTGATTATAGTGAGACTGTTGTTAGACTACGACCAAGCTTAGGCTATTATATTTATCACCGAGCTTTGTATTCATGTATTTTCCCCTTCTCTTCGGAAACGGCCACCGCATTTTCAAATGAATGAGGCTTAAACAGTTTTATAATTAAAAGTCAATTGTAACTATAGGTCTACGCTATACAATCATTTGACTTTGATACATTTTACGCTTCTGACATAAATAGCCTCCTGCAATATAACATGTTTCTTTGCTGCAAGAAGAAGCACCTATACTGAGGGAAGATAAGCTGGAAAACTTGTGATTAGAATTCATTAATGTTAGACCTACTGGTCATAATGTTGTGTTCCGGGGTTCTGGCCTTTGGCCAGGACAGTATTGTTAATGGTTTTAACAGTTTCATGTTCCAGATTCCATAGTTCATAGCCATAGTTCATGTCACAGTTTTAACAGTTTCTTGTATCAGGTTTTTGCATTTCATAGTTCACATTCATTGTCCATGTTTTTACTTTTTCGGGTTTTGTCTTTTGCCAGGTCTGCCCAGCCACTCCACCGCTTGTCTGCGTTCCGCCCCGTGCCTTCGTTGTTGCACATTTCAGAGCTCTGGTTGGCTTTGGTATTTCCCCCTTCCTTCTGTGCTGTGCTGGATTCGGGGCTGTCAAAGCTTAATTCACAATTAACTGTTTTTAAGTTACTAACATTTACTAACATTCACTGGGTGGTGTAATTCTTAGATAGGCACATTACTAATACTACTAATTTAGACAGGGAGTTTATTGTCATGATTCCTGCTTTGCTATTTCAAGATCTTGCTGTGCTTTTCTGTTCTAAACATTCATGCTGCTTTCAAACTGCATACTTAATTGGTACTTAAGCTGAGCACCCTCATTCTCTTAATGAGCAAGTCATGTCCACCAATCTCTGTCCGTGTCCAATGATCTTGCCATGCCTCTTGTTCTCCTTCTCCAGGTGTTGCCCCTCATGTCATGATTTCTTCCCCTTTATCTGGGTGCAGTGGAAGTTGGCTGGCAGACAGTGTCTCAAGTTCCCAAGCCTTGTTCAAGTCCCATTGTTTTCATAGTCATAGTTCTTGTCTTTTTGTATATAGCGTTTTGTTTTCCTAGTCTAGTTATTAATAGCCTCAGTCTTGTTATTTATTTCTGTTCTTGGTTATTCTCCCTGGAGTTTCCAGTGGTTTTTTGTTCTTTTCGTTTTTTGCTCTTTAGTTCGTAGCTTCGTGAAGCTTTCCTTAGTTTGTATTTTGCAACCCTTTGGGCCAAGTTTTTTGTTGGCCCTCGTGCCTTTTTTTCTTTATTTTCAATAAATTCCCTTTTCCCCTCCACCTCGCATTTGGTGTCTTCCTGATCTCGCATCACATAACTTGCCGACTATTTTTATAATTAAACTGCAAAAATAAACCTATTCGTAGCATTAAGATTTTAGTCCATAAGCTTGAACAATTTGAACATTTATTTCATATTCATCTGGCTTTCATAAGTCATTATCGTAAGTAGGTCATGTTAATGAATTCTAATAACTCTTTTCAGTCTGTGTTTATTTCAGTAGATCGTGGAGATTCTAATCAGCAGCATAGAAACCATTTTACAGTGGGAGAAGCAAAAATGATTTGATTTTGAAATTGAGCTTTATTACAACTTCGTGTTCGTTAATTCATTTGAAAATGCGGTGGCCGTTTCCGGGAGAAAATAATAAATAAATAAATAATAAACAAGAGGTTGTCCAATTGTATATTATTTAAACTTTGTTGTAACAACAGTCACTATAAACACTGACCCGAGTTAATAAACTAGCCAGAGACACCAAACAAAACTCGATGAATATAGAGTAAAAAAAATTACCAATATTGCCTCAGTTTATTCTCGAAAATATCAATGCTCTGAATAGATTATTTCTATCTAGTCTAGCTAGAGAACGGTAAAAAGTATTGGCAGGTTTGGAAAGTTGTGTCAATAAATTGCAGCCAGTTCACACATTGCTTTCTGCTGTTAATCTCGGTTGAATATTGTGCTTTCTTTCTGCACCATAAAAGCAAAATTTTAAATAGAAGGTTATAGCTATAAGCTACTCAGGCAGAGGGGTATGATGATGTAATACCCGAAATGGGCTTTTGATTATAGCTCCGCGTAATTCATTTGAAAATGCGGTGGCCATTTCTGACAAGTAATTGGCTTCACAGAAAACACTAGAAAATGACTTCATGGTTTTACCATTCAATCCATCTGAGCAAAGGATAAAAGTGTTTATTCAGTCAAGGGGGGTAAATGTTTTACACATGCGCAAAGGGCTAGTGCTGCTGTCCATCAGGAAGGGGACTGAAATCATCCCATGACTGTAATGTCCTATAACCTATTTTAATTGTTAAAGCCGACTTACTGCAGATCTTAGCACAGTACAGCAGCATCGGCAAAGATGAGCTAGATGTAATCAAAACAAATTTTAATGATTAGATCAGGCTATAGCCTATTTCACTCTTCTCGCCTTCTACCTAAAATTAGTATCTCTATCTGCAGAATAAAAGCGCCACGATCTAGCCTACAGATATAATCGCCAACTGAAAAGAGTTACGCTCAGGGGCATATAGGACTAAAGATTGGTGGGGCCCAGAGCTCCCCTTTAAAATAATTACTAACCCTGACTTACACCCAATCATTCGGATTATTGACTAACAATCCTTCCAGGATTCTCCTGGCTTTTTTATGTTTTTTATTTATTTATTTTATTTTATTTAGGCCTATTTTTTTTTTTAATTTAATTTTTTTTTTTGCGGTAACTTTTTCTCAAAAAGTGGCAATGAAAGTTACAATGTCTTGGCGATTTATCTTTTGTCCACGAGAAATTTGCGTGAATTGGTTGAATTTGCTTTAATAGTTACAATCGCGACATGCAATTTCCTTGAAGGACTGAGCAATACATTCACTCCGAGAACACGCCGGTACTGTATAGTAGGCCTACATTTCGGTACGGCGACAATTATTAATCTGGACCCATAATTTCGTGCATTTAAATCAGCGTTATTCAGAATTACACTCAGACGTTTCAAATCTTTTATTTTATTTAAACAAAACGATCATGAAGCGCCAGTTAAATCACTTGATGTGTGGAAATGGTAGTGCGCACGTTTGAGAGCAATTTGTCTTTCATAAAGCGTTGAACAATTTTTGAATGCCCTAAATAATTTTTCTGATCAGAATTTATCCTATTATTTAGTCGTCAATAGATCTCATGAAGAGAGAAACCGTAACTTCGATTGCCAGAGGATTATTGTCAAAACTGGAAAACGTGTTAATAACGAAAAATAACTGAGTACAAGCCAGGAACAATCATTCATGCAAAGGCTAGGGTCCGGGTCCAGTTATCACTTCCAGAGACGCCACTGCTAGAATCCATCAAAGTAACGTAGCCTACTTTCGAGAATGACTTTTGGTAATACCCAATGAATATAAAACAATAACTTAAATTGTGTTAGCTTATCATAATGTTCTGAATAGATTTATTTATGTAGGCTATTTAGCCTGTAAAAAAAAGTCGGCTAGTTATTATCAGCAATGAATTCTAATGACGCGTATTCCAGCTTAGATTACCTTCGTAGGCGCTTCTTTTTACCCAAAAGAAAAATGATTTATGACAGGAGGCCATGACTACGCCTATCATAAATGAAAGTCTAATAACTGAACAGTTGAAATTTCCTCTTAGCACGACCGGCGCCAGAATTATTTCACCCCCTGCGACAATATAATGGGCTACATTCAGTAGCCTGCATAAATATAATTTAATTATAATAAGGTCTATGCGCTGTCACTCAAGGACGATTTTTTTTTTCCTCCAGCGAGAGCGACATGTCAGAATTGTTCTGCAAATGAAGAAAATTTCGGTGAAGAGTGTGGTGTCCTTCATTTATGTTTTGTAATCAGACAGCTGTTCCAATCGGACGGCTGACAGTGCATTAAAAAGCGCTGAGCTGCATATTGTCAGGCCTCATTGATCGTTACTAGCTTATTTAACTGGCTTCAAATATTTTGAACAATTAGACCAACAGTCCTAACGATTTCATTATCCAAATAGCGGCTAAATAAATGATTTGCCCAACAGTAATGCAGCCATTCACAATGTAATTGCAATACTCCTAGCATGGATTGTACAGTGGTTCCGAGACCTTACCTCTACAAGGCCACTGAAGGAAAAATTTTGCTGTCTTGAGAGACCCCGGACCAGTGGTCCGGACCAGTCCCCTAGTGGCGCAGTACAGTTACTGCAGTGGTCCGTGCTCCAAAGACCAGTGGTCCGGACCAGTCCCCTGGTGGAACATGCAGGACAGTTACTACAGTGGTCCGTTCTCCAAGGACCAGTGGTCCGTGTTACAGGACAGAACAGAACACAAAATGTTACAGCCCCTGCTGGAAAAATTTCTGAATGCTGTGATTTGATATTGCTGGCAAATGACCATGGTATAAGCGGGATAATCAACTCGAAGGTGAGCATTCCACGCTTCGCGTTGGGTGGTTATTTGCCTCCGCGTCGTGCATTAAAACCGTGGAATGCACACTTTCTAATTAATTATCCCCTATAAAAACAATAAACAATACAAAAGTTCACTGTCGCCTATGTTTGGACCAAGCGCGTGCAGGAGAAGCAAGCAAGCACATTCATCGGTGTTCTGTCAAATTTTGCTCCCTAGCCAAATCTGCTACCTTGCGGTTCTGTGCTTGCGCAAACCTAAAATCTCGGGCTATTTCTTCGCTCATAATAGTCATTAAAAATACATGTATTTTCAGTGCCTCTAAGTGGTAATGTGCTACTTATTTTATTTATTGATATGATGGGCCACTTGAATGTAAGCCATTTTGAAGTTATTCTATCTTCTATTGGATTTAGATGAGGAATGCTTTATTTTGAGACATATGTGTCTTTTTGAGGTTTTCTTTACGATGTTCCTAAGGAGCCTATTGATACGATTTGCACTAGCATTGCACCAGTTTTGGGGTAGCCTGTTTGATGAAAGAGTAGGCTATAAAATAAGTCCTTATGTATTTTATGTTCACCTATATGCCCATAAGATGTATCAAGGCTATGTTATTTCATATCGTTGGATAGGGCTAAGTAGTGGTGTTGAATCCTATAGTAGTCCAATGTTTTCTTGTCAAGTGCTCTGTTTGTGGCATTTTTCATAATAAAGAGCACAAAAGAAACACCTGTTATGTCTTCCATAGTCAAACTTTATGAAGGCCTACACATTTAGGAACAGATATGTGGTTCTGCCCAAAGTCAAGCAACATAAAAGTAACGTAAAAGTAACTAGTAACATAAAAAGTTACTTTCCATAGAGGGTAACTAAGTAAAGTAACGGATTACTTTTTTAAGAAGTAACGAGTAGCGAGCAAAAGTTACTTTTTAAAAGTAACTTCCCCAACACTGTTTGCACACTAGGCGAAACAACGTATATATAAATCCAAAGCACAGACGCCAACTCTACTTTATCTTATAAATATGAGTATATACACTCAAACATACACATGCACACACGCACCCATAAATGCGCACACACACATTGCACATACAAACACAAACACACGAAACGTATCGTGTGTCATGACACCAGACCATATCACTAAGCTGGCGTTTTGGCCCGAAAAAGCAGCGAGCTCCAATTACATTGAAATTTTGACAGCAATAAATCTTTCAATACAACATTTTTAAGACATTCCGTACCATTTCGAAGATGGACGACGGTAGCTAACCGGAGTCACCGCTGTCCTCTGCGTTGTCTGGTGAATGATATAGGCACACGTCCTCTTGCGAGACACACAGCATGCTGTCAGCGATCTGCCGCAGTAGTTTCAACACTTTTTTGGCAGTAAAACGTCTGTTGGACCCCTGCTTGGCCATATTTCTCATACAATTTAGTAAAATGTTGAGAAAAAAAATGAACCAAACGATCAATTAACAATTGGAAATGAAGCCAATCCGTGCGCTCTGCTTCCAGCTACGTGTCCTGTGCGCCAGGGTACTTTGTGAATACCTATGCAGTCGATACGCATGGCTCTATCTCCGCCACGGATTAGTCGATTTGGACAATCTACCACTGTGGAAACATTTTTTTTATTTGATTAATTTAATCATTATTAATTGCTTATATGGTTCCATTTGATTGTTTATTGATTCATTATTATTAATTGATTATCCTTGCTTGCACATATTCTGTTTCAGATCATAGGCCCAGTGTGTGTGTGCTAACATATTTTTTATTTAGCAGGGGCCTGCATAACTGTGAATTCCAGTGCGTCATGGCATGTAGCTTATCTAGAACCAAGCAGACCTCAGGACCAGAAACAAGAGCAGTGTGTGTCTCTTCTAGTCTTTTGTTTTACCAGGAGATGGACACGGGGGAGCCTGGGTGAGATAGGCCTAGGAGATGATAAGAAAACCACCTGCCTATTGCGCATACCACGGGGTGGCTTGACGTGGGCTACGCGCCTGACGTGGACTACGCGCGTCTGCGAAAGCATTCCACCAGATGCCATGATGTGTAAAACAGCGCGGGGGGGAGAAGAACGTCAATATGTTTTCCTATAAAAGCCACAGAATCAGAAACTGTCCTTATCCTCCATCTTGACCTGAGCTTCTGTATGTGGGGATCCTTTTTTGCAAAAAAGTAAATGGACTTTGGGTTGAATATTAACTTCTCTGCCTCTGACTGATTTTTTCCCTGAGTAGTCTGGGTTTCTTATATGAAGGTGATACGAGGAATATAATGTTAAATTTCCTTTAACAACCACTCGTTGGAATCGTTAGAGCCAATAGAATACGGCTACACTCACCAAAATGAGATTGACAGTACTGTCTGCCAATCGTAATCAGCAAAACGCTGGTGTTTGGGAAGTAGCCCCGATGCATGCTGGACATTGCGAAGCTTCCCGTGAGTCCTGAAGACTACCATAGAAAGCCGGAAACACAGGGAATTTTATGGAAAAATAAACTTTTCTTGCCCGAACAGCGAAGGTAAGTTAAATTTTACTACTATAGTTTGGAAAAGCGATTTCTGTTTTTGTGATTCTTTGGCCTCTTTCTCTCTGATTCTTTGGCGTGGATCACTTTGCATTACATCATTGGAATCTGTGGAATCCTAGCTTTCATTTGACGCCTCGCTCGTATGTTTTGCGTGAATTTCAGTTGCGGTACAGCTTGCACTATGTCGAGTGGGTTGACACAGCGGAGCTGTACAGAGTTTGATATGTCGTAATTCATTCAGTTATTATTTGAGTTGTGTTTAGGGCACGTAAAAAACGTTTATATAGCCTGCAGCTTAGCTTCTGCTGTTTAAATTGATGCACAATATCACTATATTCTTTCGTGATTAGTGCGTTATTTCACGCTGTGTTTGCCAGTGCCTCTCCAAAGTCCCCCACTTGGGGGACTTTATGTCACAAACAAAGCAGTTAAAGAGAAATACAGCAATCATTTATATTTCAGTAATTCTACAAATACTGAAAACCATAGCGTTTAAACAAGACGCATTAGTATTCTGAAAAGCAGCATTCAAGCAAATGCTTTACTTGTTATAATTCTACTTTGTTGCATCAAACAGTATTGGAGCAATTGAAACATGTACTTGTAGCATTGTAACAGTAAAACTGCACAGCATGAACAATTACTATAAGAATCATGCAAAATGCATAATATATTCATTTTATTGGGAAAAAAGAATTTAACTCTTTTTTTATACCACTATTGACCACTGAAACACTGATAGCCATGGAAACGATGAAAATTCTCAAACAAATAGCATAGTGCCTGATAATTACCTGGAACATTTCATTACAATCTATGCAGGTGCTTCTCTCTCTCTTATATTGATATAAAATAAATAGAACACTCAAAATTCATATACACAAAAAAATCTTAACTTAAGAAGAAAGACTGGTAACAACATGATATTTTCATCATCTTTAGTTATATAGGAATGCATGGTAAAAACATTCTATTGTTATATAACTGGCCACATGCCCAAATAAAGATGTGTAAATAAGCACTTTTCAGAAAATTTCTAACTCAACCAAAATAAAAAAAAAATTGTTCTGGCTCTACCATTGAATTGATAAATGTGATTGTCCTCTAGATGTGGCCCAATATGTCAAAGATTACAGCAGAAAAAAAATGTAATTTCTTTATCTAGCATACCCTTTGAATTATTAGAGCTCAAAGAAGGCAGTGATTTTGAACGTTTTTGATATAGCCCTTAAAGGGGGTCTTATTTTTCCAAGTAGGAGTATTTGTTCGAAGTTGGATTGTGTTGCATTTTGAAGTTCTTTGAAAAAGCTTTCATTTGAGGCCAACGTTTTGAAAATCAAAACAGGCCCACATGGTCAAAATGAGGGTCAAAAAGTGCACCGTTTCAGTAATTAGCTGAAAAGGGGTTAATGTTTCTCCAAATTGGATGAAGATAGAAAGATATTTTTACCTTCATTTGAAACTCCGTCAGGTATACTATCAACAATGTAAATGGCAAAGGGGACATTCTAAGGACACTTGCATAATATTTCATTCGAAATCGACATGTTTGGCACCAAATGTTTTGACATGTTTTGGGGTTAATTGCAAAGCACTCAAAGGGTTAATCACTATATTAAAAGGTTTGTTGCAGACTATTAAACAGAATAAACATATCCTGAAAGAATGAAATTTGTATCTTTATTAGTTCATTGGTCATAACCCTTTGAAAATGGTCACAAACTGTGACCAGAGGGTTAACGTGGGCCACGCCCCCTTTTTCGGGGGCCAATAAAATGAGATTGGAAAGAAATATCAACTTGAAACCACCTGCAATTTAATTTGCTCATCACAGGCAACAAAATATTACCAAATGAAGCATTTCTGAGACCATCAAGATGGGAGCTTGGGTGATTTGATATGGAATGACCCAGAGGCAAGTTTGGTAAATTCTCATACCCTGCATTGCACATTGTCTCCCCAGTCTTGTCTTGTTTTCTGAGACAGTTTTATTTCCCCAGTCTTGTGTGCCACAGTTTCAGGTGATTTCATGGTTTCTGAGTTTCCAAACATTCCTTCCAATCTCGTTTGATTCCTTCGCCTTGCTGTTCTATCTTTACTAACAATACTAACAGTTCATTATTTTAGATATGTTGTGATCTGTGATTTCTGCTTGTCATGTTTAAGTTGTGTGCCTGGCTCTGCCTTGTTTAGGATTCTTGTGTTTAGTAACCACTGCCTGTCTGACCATTCTTAGGATTGGGTATTGTGTTTTTGGTAGTTTAGATTTCCTTGTTTTATTATTACCTGCCCCCCCTAGGGGGGGGGAGCCAGGTTAAGCAATAATCATGTCTGTGTGTGTGTGTGTGTTTCTGTCACTCTGTCAGCCCATAGCCATTACCTGGCCCCCCCTAGGGGGAGCCAAGTTAAGCAATGATCATGTTACGAGGAGAGTTAGCTAGCTAGCTGCCCGGGATAAACTACGCCATGCCACGGGGACCAGCGCATTGTTCGTCTGTCCTCGTATTAAAATGGAGGCCGCTGCGGCTCGTAGGCCTATTTGCTTCATGCCTGAGGAGCCTGGATTGTCGTGTATTATATTGTTTTCTATGTCTGCTTAGGTAATTTTTGTATTATTTTTGCGAAATGAACATTACATAGAATTTCTGTGAACGTTTGTGCTGTATGTAATTATTTCGTTATAAGTGTGTAGACAGCATGCTAGCTAGCTACATGGGGCTCCGTGTTGTGACAAGGACCCCTGCGAACCATAATCGCCATACATTTTCATAAAACAGTATGCTAGTTTGCATTAAATAATTATGTTTCCTAATTGTATGAGATTTGTCGGTTGTGATGTTTCGATTGAATTTGTGCTTTTATTTCTATTTGCGTTGCATTATTCCGCATACTTTCGCTGCATACTGCTCGTTTTTCCTTGGTGGACAAAGTGATCGCGTTGACACGGATCTTGCATGGAATTGCACTTAGCACACGGGGTCCGCTTTCCAGCCAGCTGGGCTTGCTGAAATCACCGATTTTTTTTTTTTTTAAGATGGTACAACGTGTTCTATCGTCTTCTGTGTCTAGTTAGCATTTTGTTTTACCTAGCTGGACACAGTTAAGCATTTTTGTGGTCATTTGTGCAGTATGAATGAATTTCACTTATATTACAAGGAGAGTTAGCTAGCTAGCTAGCTGCCCGGGATAAACTACGCCATGCCTCGGGGACCAGCGCAGTTCACCGCTCTTCGTATTAAAATGGAGGCCGCTGCGGCTCGTAGGCCTATTTGCTTGATGCCTGAGGAGCCTGGATTGTCGTGTATTATATTGTTTTCTATGTCTGCTTAGGTTGTCTTTGTATTATTTTTAGGAAATGAACATTACGTTAAATTTCTGTGAACGTTTGTGCTGTATGTATGATCGTGTCTGTGTGTGTGTGTGTGTGTGCGTGTGTCTGTCACTCACTCTGTCTGTCAGCCCTGTCTGTCAGCCCGTGGCTGGGGCCAGGTCTGCTATCTCTGATTGCCTTGTTTTTCATGTTTTAGTTTATTAGTTATCATACCATGTTTTCTTTGCCATGCTTTGCACTTTGTCTCCCCTGTCTTGTCATGTGTGTATCTTTGCTCACGGTCCCTTGTCTTGCGTGCCACTCATTCAGGTGTTATTGGTTTCTAGGTTTCAATCTTCTTTCATTATCTTGTGTTCTTCCTTCCTCTCTCTTTTACTGTCTTGCTAACACATACTAACAGTTTATTGTTTTTGCTTATTACTAACCTACACTAACCTTGTATATTTGGACTAACTTACGAACAAGCACTCGGGATTGTATAGCTGCACTTACTAATTGACCAACGATTTCTCAGCAGTCGCTCAATTCTAATCTCCGCCTCCTTGCCTGTCCCTAATTATCTCTGCTGCAAGTTTCTGTGGATTTCCACTTATATTTTGTGCTTTCCTTTTCTTTTATCTTGGCTTTTTAGTACTCCTTAACCGGAGCTGTTGCTTTGTACTTAGGTTTGCCTTGTGATCCCTGTCTGCGTTTTGGCTACAGCCAAATTCATGTAATTAGTTTATTCCTCATGTGTCTCTCCCCGATCATTGTTACCATTGATTGCATCTGTTCTCCCTGGGCATGTGTTTACCCCGGATGTGTATATTAGATGTCTGTTTGGTTCACTTTCTTGTCAGATCGTTCTCTCTAGTTTTCTCGTGCCACGTTTCTCGCCTTGATTTCTCAGTGTTTATCTTTCTGACTGGATTGCCCGACTTTCGATTTTTGCCTTTATGATTTTGGATTATTGTTGCATCTGTGTTTTGACCACTTTGCTGCCCGACTACGAGGTCTGTTTGCTGCCCTGGTAACGATTCGGATTACGTCCTGTGGATTCTGGCTTGCTTCTCTGATAGAACTATTCCTGTGTACCAGACCCATTTCTGTTCGACTACGATTACTGTGATTGTTGCCCTGGTTTTTGATACTATTTCTGCCCAACTGGATTTTGACTTTTGGATTGTGGACTCTGTACTGTTGCTTTCTGCCCTGCGGGTGTTCTCCCCCTTTGCCAATAAAACAAGCTCTACTGCATTTCCTGGTTCTCGCGACTGGTTCCTGATTGGTACATTAGAAGATAAATTACTAACACTAACTAACATTGTTTATAGTATTAACTTACGAACAAGCATTAGGGATTGTATAGCTGCACATTACTAACTGACTAACGAGCACTCAGCACTCGCTCTATTTTAGTCTATGCCACTTGTCTTTACACAATTTACTTTGCTGCGCTTCAGCTGATTCTCCGTACCTGTTTAACACTGTTTTGCCTCATTATCTTTGCACGCTAGAACTCCATAACTGGAGCCGTGTGTTTGTTATAGGGTGTCTTTGTGATCCCTGTCTGCGTTTTGGCTTTAGCCAATTTCCTGTGGATAGGTACTTCCTCATGTCTGTTTCCTAGTTAATTAGTCTGATCCATTTCACCTGTTCCCTATCATGGCATGTGACTTCACCTATGTGTATTTAAGCAGTCATTTCACAACCAACCAATGTTTTCCCTGTGCTGTGATTGTTAATGCCTTGTACTCTTAGTGTTATACTTCTGACTGGAACGTCCCGGATTCTGATTTTGGCTTAACCTTTGATATTCCTGTGCCCGTGTAGCATACCTGCTTTGCCCAACCCTGGGTTTTGTCATTGCTGCCCTGTTTATGAACCAGAGTACGTCCACTGGATTTTGGCATTGGATTTCCCTCTGATATTCCTGTGCCTGTATACCGAACCTGCTTTGCTTAAGTTTACCCTGAGTTGTTTGCTGCCCTGTGTAAAATTTGGATTACACCCCTGGGATTCTGATTTTGGATTGGACTCTGTACCTTCTGCCCTGTGGGGGCTCAGCCCCCCCCCCCCCCACCGCGCATTTTTCAATGCATTACTGTAGTTCCAATTTTTAAGTGTACTTTCATTGCATAAGAAATGATACACCAATAGTCTCACCCCTTAACCTTTATGCTAATCATTACTGTATGCTGCCCAGAAATGTCCTAAGGCTCAAACTCAGAAACAGCCTGCTGCCTTTTTTTAATGAACTAGAGCAAAAAGTCACTCTACAAACAACAGATAAAGCACCGCAGCATTGGCGGTCTGCACAGCGAGTGAGAATAGAGAGTAATTGAGCTCGCCTGACATCCCCTGCCTCTCTCCCGCTGCTGTCAATGTTAGATGCTCCTATTTCCAAACACCTCAACACCCTCTTGTGAAATATATCGCATCGCACGTTAGACACCGTTAGTCTAATCTTCCCCGTTCCCCGACCGTTCTCCTATCAGAAAGCAGGGATGCAATCGGAGATGCTATCCCTGAAAACAAGAAATCAGGGATTTTATTCAGTGGCCTTCCTCCAGATTAATGGCTGTCCCTGCACTCAGGTGATCAATTAAGGCAGAGTTAATTGGGTTTGAAGCTGGCCGCAGCTGGTAAAGTGCCTATTAGCCGGGGAGTTAAGGCAGGAAAGTTATCGTGTGGGAGGCGACGTGAGCAGGGCTGCAGAGGCGGAGCCTGCTCGCTCTCATTGTAAATTCTATTTATCATTTCGAGTCTTATATCACACCTTCCTCCCAGTCAGCACCTGCACGTCACCAAATTTTATAGCACTGAGGAACAATTACCAGGATCTGTTTCTCAAATAAAATGCAAAATCTGCTGGTTTTCTTTCCAAGCTTGTAGACTTTGGCCCATGATGCAGTCATTTAGTCTGTCTGTGCTAGATAAGGTCATCAGAGCTGCTAAGAATGTTTCCAGCAAGGAAACACACACTTATCTTCTCATGCTCAATCAATCCATCACATTTAGATAAGACAATGAGAGGAAAGCCTAGCTTTTACGGGTCAATTTGCCTTTCTTAAGTAAAAGCATTAGTATGACTATTATGTGGAAAATAAACAATCGCGGCGCAGAAGTTGGCAAAATTTGCAGAAAGGTTTCATAACCTGCTGGTCGCCTTCTTATCCTCAGTCACCAAGGTTACTTCAATATCCCGAGTCTCAGTGTGATCAGACTTTAGCCTCATTTGACTGCCGTCAGTACCTCCGACAGCTTTCAGTTTTTGTGAAAATAATCTCGGTGTGGCTCAGCCCAGGTTATTCTGCACTGGAAATCAATAACCAATATCAGAATTGCTTGACGATAGTCTCAAACTTCACTCTGAGTGCCAGCTCTAAAATCCAAATGAAATGAAAAATGCCTTTTTAACCCTTTCATTTCACATTCATGGCCATATTGTGCACCCATTAACAACATATGCACATGTTTTTAAAATCCATTTCTTTATATTCTTACATCTAAACACAATCATGTTTTCATCCCGTGAAAAAATGTAACGTGAATGCATAAGCCTGTTTTCAACAACAATTTCAACTGATAATATCATGACATCGACCCATAAATCGATTTTAAATTTTCAGTGCAAGATTTTTGATTTTTTAAAAATTTATTTAATCTTTATTTACACAAGGAATCCCATTGAGACCATGGTCTCATTTGTGATCGTGTTCTGTTAACATAAATAATAACATCATTGCAAATACATGAATAATGTGCAATATTAAAAACTATTAAAATCATCATACAGCAATACATTTTATGCATTCAAGTCATATTATTAAGGCAACATTATTTAAAATGTGCACACGCCATAACTTCCAAATCCTTTGTCAGTTTTTTTTAAATTCCTCAAACGAGATTAAGGCATCTAATATGAAAGTCTCTTGAAACCTATTCCATGTCTGTGGAGCACAATAGCAAAAAATATTTCTCCATGCTCAGTTTCTGCTGGCTGGCCTTCAAGAACCAACCAATCCCAAGACCTCGCCTGCTAATGACTGGAGCACCATTTAATGATAGATGTCTGCTTGTAAGGTAATCTACGTGAGACTGCTTTATAAAGAAATGGCAGCCAGTACTGTATTCTGCTCGTAGCTAGAGATGACCAACCCACCGCCTGATGCAGAAAATAATGATGTTCTAAAATGATCCCCGATGATAAAGCAAGGTGCCAAACGGTAGACGGTGTCAAGCAGTTTCAAGGTGGTAGGGTCAGCAAGCATGTACAGTTGATAATATTGCAGCAATCAAGTACTGACTGGAAAGCAGACTGAATTTAAAGCTTCCCATTATCGCAGGAGAAATATGATCAATTTCCGCAAAAGAGCCAGATTTTCCCTCTCAACTCTAACTTTGTTAGCCCATTCACATGTGTTTTAAAAGACAGCTTCTAGATAGATAGATAGAAACTTTATTTATCTCCGCAGGGAAATTCCAAGCATCTCATAGCTCACAGTACTATATATAAGAAATAAAAAAATCACATAAAAATGCACAAATCAATCAACAAAATGTGACCCTAATTAAAATACAATGAATATAAATAAATAAATAAATAAAAGGATGACATAAATAAATAAAATAGTGGTAATACACTACACTACATGAATTAATGTATAGGATCTCATTAATAAATATCCAAAGTACATGTACAATGGCCCTCATTCGATTTCACAGCCATTCAAAGTGAAATTTTTTCATGTAATTTTCCATAATGAATGCGATCTAGAGACATGCATATATTTTGTTCTGGCAACATTAAAAACAAGTGTAAGGTCTAGGAGTGAGTGCTGAAAGGAATGAAAGGTTGTCTGCGGGACAGATAACGCCTCATCCAGTGAAGAAGCAGAAGTATAAAGTATAGTATAAACAGCTTGGAAGTGCACCTGGAACAGTCCGGAAGCAGTGGCAGAGGAGAGGACAAGGAGAAAGCTAAGTGCCACCCTACACAAATCCAACCATCCCCTCCATAGCCAGATCATGGGGATGAGGAGCACTCTCAGCCAGGGACTTGCTGTTCCTCATCAGAACACAAAGTGCTTTGGCTAATCATTTATTCCAGAGGCTAACAAGCTCCATAATCAGGCGGGGTCTGCAAACTATCGCAAATATGGAGCTGAGGAACTGAATGGCTGAGGGGACCAAGTATATTCTTGCTTTTTGTACAAAACCCAAAACCAGTGAAGTTGGCACGCTTTGTAAATCGTAGATGAAAACAGAATACAATGATTTGCAAATCCTTTTCAACTTATATTCAATTGAATACACTGCAAAGACAAGATGTTTAATGTTCAAACTGAGAAACTTTTTTTTTTTTTTTGAAAATAATCATTAACTTAGAATTTAAAGGCAGCAACACATTGCAAAAAGTTGGCACAGGGGCCTTTTTACCACTGTGTTACATTGCCTTTCCTTTTAACGACACTCAGTAAATGTTTGGGAACTCAGGAGACCAATCTTTGAAGCTTTTCAGGTGGAACTCTTTCCCATTCTTGCTTGATGTACAGCTTAAGTTGTTCAACAGTCCGGTGTCTCCATTGTCGTATTTTACGCTTCATAATGCGCCACACATTTGCAATGGCAGACAGGTCTGGACTACAGGCAGGCCAGTCTAGTACCCGCACTCTTTTACTACGGAGCCATGCTGTTGTAACACGTGCAGAATGTGGCTTGGCATTGTCTTGCTGAAATAAGCAGGGGCGTCCATGAAAAAGACGTTGCTTGGATGGCAACATATGTTGCTCCAAATCCTATATGTACCTTTCAGCATTAATGGTGCCTTCACATATGTGTAAGTTGCCCATGCCTTGGGCACTAATACACCCCCATACCATCACAGATGCTGGCTTTTGAACTTTGCGCCTATAACAGTCCAGATGGTTCTTTTCCTCTTTGGTCCGGAGGACACAACGTCCACAGTTTCCAAAAACAATTTGAAATGTGGACTCGTCAGACCACAGAACACTTTTCCACTTTGCATCAGTCCATCTTAGATGAGCTTGGGCCCAGCGAAGCCGGCGGCGTTTCTGGATGCTGTTGATAAATGGCTGTTGCTTTGCATTGTAGAGTTTTAACTCGCACTTGCAAATGTAGCAACAAATTGTAGTTACTGACAGTGGTTTTCTGAAGTTTCCTGAGCCCATGTGGTGATGTCCTTTACACACTGATGTCGGTTTTTGATGCAGTACCGCCTGAGGGATCGAAGGTCATGGGCATTCAATGTTGGTTTTCGGCCTTGTCGCATACATGCAGTGATTTCTCCAGATTCTCTGAACCTTTTGACAATATTACAGACCGTAGATGATGAAATCCCTAAATTTCTTGCAATAGCACGTTGAGGAATGTTGTTTTTAAACTGTTCGACAATCAGCTCACACATTTGTTCACTAAGTGGTGACCCTCGCCCCATCCTTGTTTGTGAATGACTGAGCATTTCAGGGAAGCTGCTTTTATACCCAATCATGGCACCCACCTGTTCCCAATTAGCCCGTTCACCTGTGGGATGTTCCAAATAAGTGTTTGATGAGCATTCCTCAACTCTCTCAGTCTTTTTTGCCACTTGTGCCATCTTTTTTGAAACATGTTGCAGGCATCAAATTCCAAATGAGCTAATATTTGCAAAAAATTACAAAGTTTACCTGTTCGAACATTAAGTAACTTGTCTTTGCAGTGTATTCAATTGAATATAGGTTGAAGGGGATTTGCAAATCATTGTATTCTGTTTTTATTTATGATTTACACAACGTGCCAACTTCACTGGTTTGGGTTTTATACAAAGCTCCTGCACCTTGCACTTTTAACCTGGCGCACTACTTAGCACATTTATTATGGTGTCAACATTTAACATTTTAATCATGGAAGTGGCACTGTGATTATGAAATTAATGACATTGGCCCTTTATTATGGAATTGGCACTTTTTTAATACGGATCTTACTTATTTATTGTTTTAAATATTGACTGTTTTAACGTATTTCCTTGTCTTTTAATCATTAGGGCCTGAGCACCGAAGGTGCGAGGAACCTATTGTTTTTGATGGGATTTTTATTCTTCTTCTTCTTCTTCTTCTTCTTCTTCTTCTTTTTATTCTGCTGCGAGAACGCATTTTTGAGAGCTTTGCCATGCACGAAAACTCACAAAAATTTGCCCACACGTCAGTCGTGGTGAAAATTGCAAAGGATTATTATTTTTGTGCTTGGACATGCCCCGGTGGCTCTATAGCGCCACCAAACACGCGGCCATTTTGGAACGCACTTGCTCGGATTCTCACGAAATTTTATAGAGTCATAGTAGTCATCATAAATTTTTTTGTAAATTTTTTTGAAATTTTTTTGCCTCACAGGAAGTGAGCTATGAGCCATTTCCTGCGTTTTTTTAGATTTTACGAACACATTTTTGAGGGTTTTATCATACTCGAAAACTCACCAGACTTGGCTCATAGACTAGAAATATTACATTCTTTGATTCGATATCTCATTTGGCACTGGGTGTGATATGGTAGCTCTATAGCGCCCCCTAATACATAACTGCATTTTTGAGGGCCTCAGCATGCTTGAAAACTCACAAAACTTTGCAAACATATTAAGCAGGTCTTACTTTTAACTAGGATTTACGGTTTACAGATGGATAAGGCAAAATTGCATTACAGCGCCACCTAGAAAATTTCAATGAAGCAGCCCTCGCAGCGTGTTTGACCTACATGTACAAAATTCGGTGGACATGTGTACGATGCCAAGACCTAAAAAAAAGTCTCTAGGTGCCATGACCTAGACTCAACAGGAAGTCCGCCATTTTTAATTGAATTTGCAAATTTTTCTAATTTTTTGCCATTCACAGGCTTCGTACTTTAACGAAATCCTCCTAGAGATTTTATCCGATCAACTCAAAATTTTGAATTTAACATCTTAAGACCTTGTCGATGTTAAATTGCGAAGCTTTTTTGGATTCATTGAACTTTGTATCCGTAGCGTCGCGGCGAATTTCGATGTACCGCCATGAAACAGGAAGTTGGTTTTACGCGCACATGCTTTGTGAAATTTGCGCGAAACTTTACAGGCTTTATAGGAGTCCACTTCCAAGTAGACCTATATGTTGATATTAGACTGGGTGTGGTCAGGTGGCTCCAAAGCGCCCTCTTGAAACGGCCATGTTGAGATAAAAGTGCTTGAATGTTCATGAAATTTGGTGTGATCATTGCATTGTTCATGTCGAGTTATTTTAATTTTTTTGAAATTTTTTGGCCAAACAGGAAGTGAGCTATGCGCCATTTCCTGCGTTTTTCCAAATTTTATAAACACATGTTTGGATGCTTTAGAATACTCGAAATCTTGCAAAAAGTTGCACAAATTATAATTGTCTTATTATCTTCAATTTTATATATCAATTTACACTAAATTTGGCACAATGGCTCTATAGCGCCCCCAATCAGATTTTTAAAAGAATTGCCATTTTGAGGGTCTCAGCATGTTCTAAAACTCACAAAATTTTGTAAATGTATAAAGACCATCATTCGTATTACTCTGACAAAAAACTTATATATATACATGGCAAAAATGTCACTATAGCGCCCCCTGGAAAATTTTAAGTAAGCAGCCCTCGCAGCCTGGTAAACCTACATGTATGAAATTCGGTAGACATGTGGAATATGCCGAGACCTACAAAAAATTCACTTGGTGCCATGACCTACACTCAACAGGAAGTCCACCATTTTTAATTGAAATTGCAACTTTTTTGGATTGTTGGCCATTCACAGGTGTCGTACTCCTCCAAGAGATTTTATCTGATCAACTTAAAATTTGGCATATGACATTGAAAGACGTCGTCGATGTTAAATTGCGAAGCTATTTTGGATTCATCGAACTTTGTATCCGTGGCGTCGCGGCGAATTTCGATGTTCCGCCATGAAAATGGAAATTTATTTTATGAGCATATGCTTTGGGAGATTTACGTGAAACTTTACAGGCTTAATGATAGACTAATTCCAAATATACCTATATGTTGATATTGGAGTGGGTGTGGTCAGGTGGCTCTACAGCGCCCTCTTGACACGGCCATGTTGATATAAAAGTGCTTGAATGTTCATGAAATTTGGTCAGATCATTGCATTTGGTTTTCTGGGCTGTGCTGATTTTTTTGAAATTTTTTGGCCAAACAGGAAGTGAGCTATGAGTCATTTCCTGCGTTATTCCAAATTTTATGAACACAAATTTGAAGGCCTTAGTATACTCGAAAACTTGCAAAACTTAGCTAAAATTTTATTTGTCACATTGTCTTCAATTTGAAACAAAAATTGGCAGTAAATGAGGCATCATGGCTCTATAGCGCCCCCAATACAATTTTTAAAAGAATTACCTTTTTGAGGGTTTCAGCATGCTCAAAAACTCACAAAATTTTGTACAATTTTAAAGACCATCATTTCTATTACACTGATAAAAAATGTACAAATAGGCGTGGCAAAAATTTCATTATAGCGCCCCCTGGAAAATTTCAAATAAGCAGCCCTTGCAGCCCGATAAACCCACATGTATGAAATTCGGTAGACATGTGGAATATGCCAAGACCTACAAAAACGTCTCTTGGTGCCATGACCTAGACCCAACAGGAAGGCTGCCATTTTTAATTGAAATTGCAACTTTTTTAAATTTTTTTTTCCATTCACAGGTGTCGTACTTTAACGAACTCCTCCTAGAGATTTTATCCGATCAACTTAAAATTTGGCATATAATATCTAAAAACCTTGCTGACGTTAAATTGCGAAGCTTTTTTGATTTCATCGAACGATGCATCTGTGGCGTCACGGCGAATTTTGATGTCCTGCCATGAAACAGGAAGTTGCTTTCAATTCCACATACTTTGTGGGATTTGCCTGAAACTTTCCAAGCTTGATAAAATTGTCCGCCCAAGTATAGATATATGCTTATTTTATATCGAGAAGCACCAGGTGGCTCCACAGCGCCCTCTAGATATGGCCATGTTCAGATAAAAGTGCTTGAAAGTTCATGAAATTTGGTATGATCATTGCATTAGTCATTCTCCGCAATTGTTAATTTTTTGAAATTTTTTTGCCAAACAGGAAGAGAGCTATGAGCTATTTCCTGCGTTTTTCCAAATTTTACAAACACACGTTTTAAAGCCTTAGAATGCTCCAAAACTTGCAAAACCATCCAAAAATTAGAACTGTCTTATTCTCTTCAATACATCCATCAATTGGCACTAAATGGGGCATAATGGCTCTATAGCGCCCCCAATAATATTTATAAAAGAATTGCTGTTTTGAAAGTCTAAACATGCTGGAAAATTTACAGAAATCAAAACACTCATGGAGCCCTGTATTACGATTACTGTGTTGTAGATTTTGTGCACAGGCAAGTCAAAATGGTATCATAGCGCCCTCCAGAAAATTTTTGCACTCCCATCAGGAAACCACATTGCACGCGGTCCAGCTGTGTCCAATGGCTCTGAATGGACACCTGCAGCCATCAAGATCTTGCTGCCACCCCAATGTGCACAGGGGGGGCGAGGGCCCTTTCAACGCTGCTTGCAGCTTTAATTGACTTTGTTTTTTGTGCTCCCTTTTGCTGCTTGGACACCTGAATCTTTCTATGAGGACAAATAAAGGTTTTTCTCTCTCTCCTCTCACAGCCATTTTAAAAAGAAACCATATTAATATACACTTAACAAAAATATAAACGCCCATTTGACCCTTTTAAACTTTAATTAGCATTAAGGGTTTAAAAATATATTAAGTCATACACAACTCATTTTATAATTCAATATGCAACAGATTACCGTTCATTACAGCAAGATATGGCAATCAGGGATTTTATTTATTTTATTTTATTTATCCTTTGTTTAGCCAGGAAGGTCCCATTGAGATACAAATTCTCTTCTTCCAGGGAGTCCTTGTGAAGACAGCAGCATGAGCAGTTTCACATGTATACATACAAGGCATTTAAAACATCACAAAAAAAAAACAAAAAACAATTTGACACGTACATCAGAGCAGCACAGAGGAAACAGCAGGAGGAAAGTTGTATAGGCCAGTCCAATATATCTATTATACACTCCACATCAAAATCTCAGATTAAATAAAACAGCAACATGTTTCCTTCAGGGCGGTTTGTAAAAGTCTTTTAAAAAGATATAATGAAGGGAATGCTCCTAGATTAGTGCTTTTTTGCTGCTCATTCCAGACCCAGGGTGCATAAAAGGAAAAAGCAGTTTTACCAAGCTCTGAGCGCACCCTGGGGACATGTAAAAGAATATGATCAGTAGATCTTGTACAGTAGTTGCCTGTATGATAAGACAAAAGGTTGGAGATATAAGTGGGCATTTTACCTTGTAATGACTTGGCAATAAATATCAACATATGTGTTTTTCTCCTCTGATATTGAGAAGACCACCCAAGTAGTTCATATAAAGTGCAATGGTGAGTGTGAGAACCAGCATTCGTAACAAAGCGTAATGCAGCATGATATGCAGAATCTAGTTTTTTCAGGAGGGATGAAGCTGCATGCATATAAATTACATCACCATAATCTAAAACTGATAAAAATGAGCTTTGCACAATTTTCTTTCTGGCCTCAAGTGAGAAGCATTTCTTTAAGCGGAAAAGAAAGCCAAGCTTTGGCCGAAGTTTTTTCAGTAGATTATCAATATGCATGGTAAATTTCATCTTATCATCAAGCCAAATGCCCAAATATTTGTATGAGGTAACTCTCTCTATACATGTACCTTCTAATGTTGATAATGTGAAATCGATGATCTTTGAGCAAGCGCGAGTGAAGGTCATACATTTGGTCTTTTTGGATTGAGGACCAACTTCAGTTTTAATAATGAATGCTGCAGGGACTGAAAAGCATCCTGCAAATGCTCTAAGGCTTGATTCAAAGAGGGTGCTACCGTATAAATAATCGTGTCATCAGCATACAAATGTAGCTTAGCAGGACTTATTCCATGACCTAGGTCATTAATAAAAATAGAGAATAAGATGGGGGCTAAAATAGATCCTTGAGGGAGACCTTTGTTTACTATAAGAAAGGTTGAGGTATCATTTTCTACAGAGATGCACTGCCTTCTTTCAGTTAAATAGTTCTTAAACCAATTTAAAGCCATTTCACTAAGGCCTATACAGGCAAGTCTCTGTAATAGGAGTTGGTGGTCTACCGAGTCAAATGCTTTTGACAAATCAACAAATAGAGCTGCACAGTGCTGTTTGCCATCTAGAGCTTTGATATCATTTGTTACTAGCATTGTCACTGTTATAGTACTGTGGCCTAAAACCAGACTGACATTCACTGAGAATATTATCAGATAAAAATTGTTTCAATTGGTCATTCACTAAAGATTCAAAGACTTTGGCTATAACAGACAACCTGGAAATGGGACGGTAGTTGTTTGGATCGGAGGGGTCTCCACTCTTTAATAAAGGGAAAATCATAGCAGATTTCCATGTACCAGGGATGATATTAGAGGTTAAGCTCAGATTAAAAATACTCGTGGATACAGTTGGAATCACGATGGGGACGACGAGCGTGTAGGTTTGCTTCTCTCAGGTGGTTCCGGACAGTTTGAGGTGTGATACATCTGTTGTGCAGACCAACTGTTTCCTCTGTTGCTGGTCTGAGGCGATCACGCAAGTGGAGAAGCCGGATATGACGATCTTGTGCTCGTGTGGTCGCATGCGGATGACGAGGGTGAGGTCTATTTGCTGTACTGCCAGTCTGTCTAAAAAGAACTTCTGAACGCCCAATTGTCCGATAGCGAACATTCAGATGTGCAGCAACCACTCTGGTGGACATTCCTGCATACAGAATTCCTACGGCGCGTTCCCGCATTTGTGACATTTGTGGTGTGGTGACTTTTGATGAAATTTGATGTGTTGGGGTGGCCTTTTATTGTCCACAGTTTTAGGGAGTGTCTGAGTTCTGCTCACACTGTTTGAGCAGCGTCTGCACATGTCACACCTGTTTTGTGGGTGGAGTCAATGCATCACTGAGCAGGTGCTCACTGGCAGAGATGACACAAATGTTGTATACAAATCAAGACAAATAATCATTTTGCACAATTAAGACATCAGCTCATTCAAGGTAACACATTTCAAGTTACATAATTTACATGAGGCGTTTATATTTTTGTTAAGTGTATAAAGTTAAAAGGTCAAATCGAACCTTGTGGTACTCTTAGTGACCTTCAAAAATGTTGATTGAAGCAGAGTCTGCTATAATACATTGGTTTCTATTTGCAAACCATTGGCCAGCATTGTGATGCAAGCCTGCAGAGGCTATTTTATCAATTAAGAATGAATGATCAACTGTGTAAAAAGCCCAGGATAAACTAACAAAGGGTATCAGTGCTGAACTCCATCATGGGCGCAGGACAGCATCATTCATAAGAGATTCTGCTAATACAGTGCTGTGACCAGATTTAATCCAGAAAGTATTTAATGCCATTTTAAATGAAGCTGGCAATTAACCAAGCTTCATAGAGAATCTCTACTGTCTCCATCCTAATAAAGTGGAAACACATGTGCAGTTTTCCTGATTTTTAGTACAATGTCTAAGCTAAGTGAAAGATTGAAAATTTATGCAAAAAGCTGGGCTATAACTGAAGCAGCTAACCTCAGTGTTGGGTCCAGAGGATCAGCACCAGCAGACTTAAATGACCAAAACTCCATACAGTGCAAATATAGGGGAGACTGGGGTCCGATGAGCCATATCATTACTATGCATGTTAAAAAAAAAAAAAAAAAGCAATGCGATGGCGAAGCCAACTTATGTCACTTCCTTTGGCAAATAAGAAGATGGGGCAAAAACAAATTGTTATACGGGAAATCCCGTTTACCCCTAAGGTCTGTTGCATAAAGCAGGAATGCTGAGTTGGTAGGATAACAGTACAATCTAACAACACTGAACCATTTTAACATCAGGCACCAGAATTCATTTTGTTTCAGGCTTTACTCAGAGCAAATGGAACAGGCCTCATGTGTGGAGGTTATACAGCATCGTTCCAGTGTAAGTTACTCATCATGCACTTTCGGATTCCAAAAAGGCTTTCAAATGACTCAAGCTGCAAGTTTAAATTACATCAGGAAATCCTCAAAGGCTGGATGCCAGGTGAAGTGTACTTAACCCGCAGTGCCCTATATTGTGATTCTGTGCTGAGTGGCATTTGGCCGAGTAATGTACAGAACATTCCAGAGTCTGTTTCTTTCAACTGACAAAGACAATTCCTGGAGACAAGCATCCCTGCTCAATCAGCTTAACAAAACTTGCCTGGGGTCAGTTCCAGCATTTGACCCAAAATACACCACCCACACACACACACACACACACACACACACACACACTTCTAGACGGCCCCAGCCACTCACCCATTCCAATCAGTCTTACTCCTGTAGAAGCGCTGCAGTTTGTGAGGTTTTACAAAATTACCCAAATGCGAACACCAGTAAAATGGTCAGTCCTGCACATCAGCTTGGAGGAATTTTGGCCCATTCCTTCATACAGAACAGCTTCAACTCTGGGATGTTGGTGGGTTTCCTCACATCAACTGCTCGCTTCGGGTCCTTCCACGACATTTTGATTGGATTAAGGTCAGGACTTTGACTTGCCCGTTCCAAAACATTAACTTTATTGTTCTTAAACCATTCTTTGGTAGAACAACTTGTGTGCTTCGGGTCATTGTCTTGTTGCATGACCCACCTTCTCTTGAGGTTCAGTTCATGGACAGATGTCCAGACATTTTCCTTTAATATTTGCTGGTATAATTCAGAATCCATTGTTCCATCCATGATGCAAGCCGTCCTTGCAACCATGCCATGCACACCATTGTTGTTCAGTGTTTTCCTGATGATGGACTCATGAACATTAACGTTAGCCAATGTGAGAAAGGCCTTCAGTCGCTTAGAAGTTACCCTGGGGTCCTTTGTGACCTCGCCGACTATTACACGCCTTGCTCTTGGAGTGATCTTTGTTGGTTGACCACTCCTGGCAGGGTAACAATGGACTTGAATTTCCTCCATATGTATAAAATCTGTCTGACTGTGGATTGGTGGAGTCCAAACTCTTTAGAGATGGTTTTGTAACCATTTCCAACCTGATGAGCATCAACAACACTTTTTCTGAGGTCCTCAGAAATCTCCTTTGTTGGTGCCATGATGCACTTCCACAAACATGTGTTGTGAAGATCAGACTTTGATAGATCCCTGTTCTTTAAATAAAACAGGGTGCCCACTCACTCCTGATTGTCATCCCATTGATTGAAAACACCTGACTCTAATTTCACCTTCAAATTAACTGCTAATCCTCGAGGTTCACATACTTTTGCCACTCACAGATATCTAATATTGGATCATTTTCTTCAATAAATAAAAGACCAAGTATAATACTTTTGTCTCATTAGTTTAACTGGGCTATCTTTATCTACCTTTAGGACTTTTGTGAAAATCTGATGATGTTTTACGTCATATTTATGCAGAAATACAGAAAATTTTAAAGGGTTCACAAACTTTCAAGCGCCACTGTATATTACAGAAGTGTGATAGCAATGGGCTGCAAACAGCACAACTGCTGGGTAACTTGATTAATAATATGGCTTTGAATCCAATAAGTAATTTAGATGTTACTTAACACAGTTATGAGGAACCCTTTGACATTTTCACATACACCCAACATTTAATTCTTCCAGTAAGTGACCTTGTCCTTTGGCTCATGAAATATCTGCATATTTTTCAGAAGTGGATAAAGACAGATATGGTTTATTGCTCTCCAAATGTTTTGTGCACCAGTTTGATTTTATTGTGATGAAGACTAAACTAGTGAGTGAGTGAATACTGTATCTTTATCCAATAGGTTAAGCACTCTTGTCCCGCTCTTGCTCCTAACAAGTTGTGTGTGCACTCCTTTTACGATTGTTCCTTGTTCAATGTAAGAAATAAAAAGTTGGCCGAACTTAAAAAAGTGCAAAGGACTTTTGTGAGTGGTAAACTTCAAGTTCCGAGTTCTTTCAAAAATTAATTTGTACATACTCAAAAACGCAAGTTTAACAAACTTAAAAAATGTTTTGCAGCTGACTGTTTTAAGTGTCCTCTATTGCAGTGCAGTTTATTCTGTGCGCAGAGTCATAGACAGAGAGCTGTCGTCTGGAAAGTTCAGTGAGTGATGTCAGTGTGTTTCCCTCCTGCCTCATGCCCAGGAGTCACAAGATCAGCGACTCAGCACCACTCTCCTCACGCCAACGGCGCCAACCGCCCCTTCCGCCAGGCTGCAAACAACCGATCACGCCGCCTCATGCCCAAACCTTCTGCAAAGGCTGTGTACATGTTGAGTATTAGTTCTGTTTTAATGGTTATTCTTGTTCTGGTTCTCAACAAAACAATTTAAACATGCTGGATTGCAGTGGCGGATCTAGAAAATTTTACATGGGGTGGCAAAGGGGTGGCAAAGAGGTCTGGGAGGGGTGGCACAGGACGTCCTCAGTGCGGTATTAGGAAATCCCCAATTCCAAAGAAGGTGGGACATTGTGTAAAATGTGCATAAAAACAGAATACAATGATTTGCAAATCTCAAAAACCCATATTTTATTCACAATAGAGCATAGACAACATATCAGATGTTGCAAGTAAAGACAGGCAGAGGTTCACCAATCTGCAAAAAAACTGCATCAAAAAATTGGGGAACAATTTCAGAAAAATATTCAATGCATTTATTTTACAGTGTGTCCCAAAAAAAGGAAAACAAGAATAAAGGGTTAATTCTATGATTACTTAACATTCTTTGATTAAAAATGGCATTTGGTGTTATATTACTATGCCTTCTGTCTAATGATGTCAAGTAAGTGGAGATGTGCCGCACTCAACTGAACAACAATGACACTTTTGGAGTCAGTGACCACTTTGCACCAGATTACATAAAATGATGTCAGGCCTCATGAACCACGATGATCAGTTTCAACTTGTCATTGTCGGGGCCATTAGTGCTTAAGGTTGTGTAATGTGTTCTGCTTTAAATGTAAACCCCACTAGCTGCATGACAGGTGTGCACAAAACATGTAGCTGACAGAACAGAACAAAGAGTTCTGACAATGATGCCTGACTAATTTTGTTTTATTTGAATGATGTGAAAAAGTATACAGTTGTGTAATTGTTGTCCCCCGCCGTGCGGAACGCGCAAAGCGGCGGGACATAGTATTCGAGACCGTCCGTCCGTCCGTACGTACCGAATCCTTGTCAGCGAGATATCTCAAGACCGAATTGACGGATTTTCTTCAAATTCGATGTCAAGATGTATTAGGGTGATACCCCGGCGCCAGTCGATTTTGGTGACGTTCGCGTCACTCTCAAGGTCACGCCGAGAGATTGCTCATTTTGACACGATTTCACATTTTGTGGCGGGGGACAAAGACACATTAGTGGCAAATACTTGTTAATAGTCCTAATTAGTTTTATAGATACTAAGAGTCCTAATTAGTTTTATAGATACTAAGTTTCAACAGAATACTTCTCATTTTATTCCTTGTTTCCCTTTTTTCTGGACGCACTGTATTATTATGCCCTCCAAGATGTAGTCGAGTGAATATTTAGGGCAAATGTCGAAAAGATAATTAAGACTTAATTTTGAGAATTTTTTAAGAGAACTTTCCTATGTTCGTAGTGGCTAGATATAACAAATACGAACAATCGCACGATTTTAGAACTTTTGCCCGCTGATTCAATACTGAGAACAGCTTACGTTAGATTTCTATCATCTGATGATTGTCAGGCTACATAGACCTCTAGTCGTGTGGTGGAATTTCCGCCGAGTCGGATATTGCTCCTGCCGCGAGTACTTATGTGCTTCGTCAAGAAACGGCACGGAATTGCCAGATCTATACAAACATAGCCTATATACGGTAAAATAATAACAATTATATTTCAAGTTTCAATGGAATTTAAAAAATATTGCCTGGTTCGGCTGACACATATCAAATTCATTCGAACACAGCTATCATCCGTATGTTTGCAAAAAGGTCCAACGGTAGTCGGTAGGGACCCGCCCATACCTTTACCTGTGATAGAATGAGATGAGAGGCTGATAATACCGCTGCCTTACCTTTAGCATACAGGCTAGAGATACAGGTCCGCGCCCGTAGCCACTGCCTTGACAGTAAGGACCTGGTTTTATTATGCAGCCTCATTGCTGTGATATTGTTCACATAACACAGAAACTTAACAGTGACCCTCTGGATTCAAACATTCCTGTTCATGATATCAAGCTAAATGCATCACAAACTGTTTTCTTTCTTACTATGATCAAAACTAAACCGAAGGTGAAAATGCTCCAACAAATCACACGGGAGTGATTCACTTTTGACCAGCGATTAATGAGCGCATTGAGCCATCGCCTTGGTTTACATTCCATCTATTACAAATTTAACTTAACTTTAACTTCGTGTGTTAAAACGTCACCGGGGGAAACTGAAGAGAAAGTTGGGTGGCTAAGTGGCTCCAATCCGCTGCGCTGCACGCCGACTCCAATATGTGTCCATGACAACTGACACACGCCAGCGCGGAGCAGGGGGCTCATCACGCAGACTCCGCTGCAGGACCGCAGCTTTTTGAGGAGCCGATTATTAAATTAAAATTTTTTTTTTGGTTAATTCGTGATTTACTTTGATGCTTTGAGGGGCTTTTAGACATAATGGTGATTTGTTTTACAAGTATAGTTTCAAGAACATTAAAGTTAGGAGGGCAGCTAGGGGGGGCAAGGCTCGACAGATGCGGGGCAGTTTCCCCCTCTGCCCCCCCCCCCGTAGATCCGTCCCTGCTGGATTGTATTTTGATTTGCTCTGGTTATTGTAGGTATTGGCTCAGATTTCAGTAAAAGTTTTGCCCCACTCAATACCGTAAACAAAATCAATAAAAATGATTAGCAGAATGAACGTGAAAATTTGTGAGACTTTTTGGATGGACTATGGAAATAATCCTGCCCATGGAAACTCCCAACTGTTTCAGAAGACGACTCACAAAGCCATACTGTGGGGACCACTTGATGAATCATGTCACTCTGGGGCCAATCACGTGTAAAGCATCTGCTCTAATTGAACTCTTTTAATGCTTCAATGGTTGAAGTTAAAGTTCTAACTTTAGTATTGGAAGCAGCTTATAAAAGCCATAAGAAAACTGGTGTGACACAATTTTAATAGATTTTCAAAAGGTGTTGTTATGGCTGGTGGTGCACCAGGAATCAAGGACTGGATTCAAATGCAAATGTAGGATCTTCGCTACTGTATTTAGCTTCTTTATTTAATAAATGCCAGCGTTAACATAAACTCTGGACAAACAAGGGTGGTGCTGATTAATACTCCAGTGATGAGGAGCATTGCAGGCCCAGCATCACAGGTGTCACATTTAACATCTCAGTTTTGGTAGAGAAGCAGTGAAAATGAAAGCGACACGATGGTTAACTCCTGGATCAGCTGTTTGTGAATCAGGGACTGGTCATCCATAGCAAGATCATATTTATCGTTCCACCCGTGGTTGTGCTAACAGCAAAATGATTGACTGATTGATTGATTGACTTAGTGGGTGACGCTCTAGTCTCATCACAACACCTTCCTTGGGTTTGCTCATCCAGGAGTGAAAAAAATCACTGCATCCATGTGCAAGCTCTTTGGATCCTATTTTTTAAAACTTTTCTCAGTTGAAAAGTTTAATTTTTAAAAGAGCAAATTAAATTAGCCTTCGCAAGACCTACAGTATTGCAGACAGCAATATCTTCAAACATACTGTGTTATGTTCGATTTTAGTTTGGAAATCAATAATGAGCTTGTATCATGGTCAGAGAGCCAATCATTTCACCATTTGACTTCAGTACCTTAATAGCAAAACATCAGATGTGGCATTGATTTTAGAGATGCTGTGTGAACTTTTCCTGTGAGTACTGCCGATTTAACGTGTCTCAGTGAAAAGATCTCAGTTAAGCACATGAACAAGGCTCATCACTTGTGATCGATGAACATCTTCTCACCCGGTGCACCTGTAAGCTGTCATCACTCGACCTCACCTGTTAGCGTACCTTCAGCCTGGAGATGGGGGTGGGGGTTGGGTCTTGAATTCAGTTCACATGTAACTCAAGTAGGGACCCTCTAATAAGATTGTCCACTGAACAGAATTTTAATGAGTCACACAGAAATGAGTGGAGAGAATTTGCTAGAACATGACGGACTGGACTGGGGGCTCTCTGAGGTGCTTAAAAAAGGTCCTCACCTGCTGATCCTTCATTAATAAAACTGTCAGCCAGAGGATGTTGGTGAGATTTGCTAAAGTTTACAGAGAAGTTCATACAAGCTCACTGAATAATCATTCTTAAGATAAAACGCAAGGAAAAACATGGGATCAGTGCTAAAAATATATGTGTAGGCTGTTCTTTCTTAAAGTCCAGTTAAAATCCACTCTGTACCAATAAAAGTTATTCAGTCTGTGAATTTGAAATGTGCTTTGCAGGTCTATGCCAGATTATGAACCTGTTTTGTGGACGTTTGGTTTAAACACATCAATGGGAGTCGAATTCTGGAAAAATGCAATGTGTGTGTGCCTGCGGGTTTATTGCAAGTGTATTGTTGAGTGAACATCCTGAAAAGCAAGGGAAAACTATATTAAAGGGGAAGTTATGGATCAATATGAGGGACTCATTACTGAAAACAGAGCAAAAGGATTTGCTTTGCCTTTACAATGCAGCATAATTCTCTCATGCACACATCCACACACACCAGGGTGCATACACACACATACACACGCCCACACACAATAAAACCAGAGTGCACACTCACACACACGTGCACCACATGCTTGCAAGCTGCATCCTTAAATATCCACTTGATATTTCTCAATCAACTTCCCTTTTATTCAAATCTATTTACGGTTTTGTCTTTTATAATGATTCATGCACTCATTGACATTTCCCTCTCTGTACTTAAATCTGATAAAATTCAGAATTAACCAATATAAAGCAAATCACAGACATACACTGTGTTCAAACACTTGGGATGAACACAAGTTTTAATGACCATAATCAGTAAAGATATTGGCCCATAAGAATTGGGAAAAGTAGGGTGGAAAAAATCCTAGGACAGATTTTGAAAAACTTTGCCTCTGGTGTCTCTGGTGACAGCTGGAGTGTCATTGGTTCACAGGCCAGAAGGAATAAGGGAATTGCTAAAGCTCGATGAACTGGCCTAAAGTGAAGTTATAAGTTTATATGCTATTTTAAAATAGAGTTGCGGTAACCGACCCTATTTCTGGTGATGTACCATCCTGTAGGCTTTCACTCCAACCCTAACCTGGCACACCTGGTTGTCGTAATTATCAGCTCAACAGGTCTTGATGGTAACCCTGGTTTGCAAAACTCACAAGATTTGTATTATGACTTGTTACTATGGAGCATTTTCATAGACAAGGAATAAGGTCTGAAGGTCAATATTTGATGGTTGCGATCTTTGGGCCCTCAGGCTGCACTGCATTAAAAACAGGCATGATTCTGCACTGGAATTCACTGCATGGGCTCAGGAACACTTCCAGAAATCATTGTCTGTGAGCACAGTTCACCATGCAATCTACAATTGCAAGTTAAAGCTGTATCATGCAAAGGAAAAGCCTTTGTGAACACAATCCAGAAACGCCACCGTTTTCTCGGGGCCAAAGCTCATTTAAAATTGACTGAGGCAGAATGTTAAACTGTTCTGTGGTGAGATGAATCAAAATTTAAAATTCTTGTGGAAAACCATGGACGCCGTATCGTGCGGACTAAAGAACAGAGGGACCATCCAGCTTGTTGTTAGCGTCCGACTACGTTGTTGTGCCTGTGTCTTCAAGTTATTTTCCTCAGGATAAGCATCCCATATGGCATCAATACACTGGGTACCAATTTTTATTTGAGCTTTCAAAAACAGCATAATATGTGGTTTCTCATACTCGTTGAAGGTTTTTGCTTTTGTAGGAAACACCATGTGGACAACTGCTGTCATATTCAACACCACAACTGTGACTTGAGAGAGATCATCTGCTCGCTGTGTTGATGTGTTAATTCAATAACATTGTATGCAAGAAAGGAATGATCCCTCTTGATGAAAATTATGTTATTATCCTGAATTTTCCACTTGTGAGATTCTAAATGTGATTTTTTTTTTCAAGCCACAGTGGTGGCCATATTTGGCGAGCCCTGGCAACCCCAATTTTGGCTCCTGGCAAAAATTGAAAAGGCATGATGTGAGTAATATATGGTCCAAATTTGGTACTTTTGCATTTGGTACTTTTGCCTAGAACAGGGGCGGGGAAACGAGGATAGACTCCCACATGTATTTGATTTTATTAACTATGTGCCATATAGGACTATGGGGTAATTCTGTTTGAGAAAATTATAACTGCATGTGCAATATGCGTTTTAATGGGCTGGAGTACGAGGTACATGGTCAATGTATGGCCCACCCATTCTGTACCAATCAACCTGTATGTACATATATATTCCGTTGTTTTACGTCTTTATGTGACTTTGGAAATCTTCTTTTAGGAGGTTAAATAAAATACTATTATTATTATTATTATTATAAAAGCGAACCAAGCATCCCAAACACCCCTGACTGAACAGCTTAAGTCTGAACTTTCAGCAAATATGAAACAAACTTTAGACTTTTAAAATTACAACTCCCTCATCTGATCAGCTTGATCTATGAATTTACCCAGGAAAGCATTTTCTAATTTTCAAGCAGACTTCCAGAATATTCTGGCCTGGCTAAAGACTTAATAAAATCTATTCTGAGGAGGAAATCAGAAATGAACCTCAATCTCCAAAGATCAGCCTGTCATTGATGCAGTTTCTCAGTCTCGTCAGCTGTGCTACATACTAGTGCATGAACGCACAGATGCTCAATAACGTGCAGGATGAGGATTAATTGTAACAAAAGATCCAAGAGAGCCTATATCGATGGCCTCATGCAAAAACGGCGTGACATTTTGGGCAAAAATGATGTTTTTCAGTTTTTAGAGACATCCATGTAGGACCCATCTTCCGGTAAAATTTTAGGTCTGAATTCTTTTCCTAAAGGGGTCAAAACTCTTTTTAGGAAGACATATTTCCAAGTAAAATTTTCCAACCAATGTTTGTTATTTGCTAGAAGGGCGTGTGTAACAATCCCCGTGCTAAATTGGCAGAAGCCTTTTTACAAACAATATGCATTTTCAGTCCAGGCATATCTGCCTCTTGCACCTTTTTGCATATTGCTAGTCCTAGTTGGTACTATCATAAACTGTACATATGCCTACAGTCAAAGCACACTGTATTATCCTTTGTAGTATTATCTGCTGTTTATGGCTTCAAATATTAGTGTCAGCAAAGAGGTGACAGTGACCTTGATTCAGAAGTAACTTGCATTGCTTTTAGACACTGGGGTGTATCTTTAGATCTGATGATTCACTTTTACATGCTCATGTTCTTTGCAGTTTGACAGCAATCTTATGCTGTATAGATAGACCAGCTGTTTTACAAAATACTCAAAATGGAAACCAAAATGTATGTCCTGCTACATCATATCCACGTATTAAAATGTTTCCAAAATTTAAAACATGTACTAGGGAAACAAGAAACTATTATGTGTATTTAGAAATGAGAAATTATGAACATTGAACAGATTCTGGGCACTCTCACGCGGTCACCTTCATTTCTGTTAGCAGAATGTTGCAGATATGTCCTTTTAGGATGTGTTTCTCATATATTGAACTCTTCATCCCGACTGATACTAAAAGGGCATAAGTGACATAATCTGGATTATCTCTTCAATGGCTAATGATTGGGAATCAATTTCAGGCTTCAATATCATCTAATGACCCAGTTATTCACCATAGAAATTTTAATCCACATGGTAGAGATTTGCCTGGAGTTTTTTGCCTCTCCTGTAGCCCTGCAGGACTGGAGTCATGTGCCCTTGTCCTGGGGGAATTTCTGACAATGGAAGATCCCACACCAGGCCAGACTCACTACCGCCCCCCTCCCCTTTTCCTGATGCCATCATCCCTCTGATAACAATACTGTCCGTTCGATTCTGATACGAGTTGAAGATTTTTCTCCTCAGTCCTTGCTAGACCATCAGTTACGGCTACAAGCTTATTCAACCAGCTTTGACTTTAATCGACAAGAGTTGTGAACACATCAAAAGTTGGCATACAATGGCAGCTGGCCTCTGCTGATATTTATTTGATGAGAAAACCATGTCTTAATGGATGGAACTTGCCAGAATGCTGGGAAGAAAAAGAACATGTTCTTGTTTATTTACCAGGAACACGACCACAATCCCTGCTTCTAGCCCTTTTCCCCTAGAGGTAAACAGGCGGTTCTTTGTCTCTTAACCGCCACTCTGTACACACATGCCCGTCCAGCTGTAACTTTGGTAACAAAACTTTACGTTTGTCAAAAAGTACCCGATCTCAGTGTCCCCCAGTTTCAGGCAAACTCCAGAACGTGCAATGTCGCGAGACCCCTCCTTTCCTGCCAAAGAGAACCCATAACATGACCCCAAGTTTCCGTTAGTTAGCAATTCTCCTGTAGTGTAGTTCACAGATAGGAGTTCACTGGCAAATGTCTTCTTGGAGTTTTCCGAGTCCTTGTTCAAAGCCGTTTGTCTGGTGGAACTCAGAGTGCACACGTCTCAACTCTCACACGCTGGGCACAAGGCTCACAAGCGTGTGTACCTCCAATCTAATGTAGTGAGAAAAAAAATCTCAAAAACAACCCTAACAAGAGACTAAACAAATGCAATTTTACTGCAGCAGAGGAGACACAACAAAGTAACGGGGATGAAACTAGAAATTGCTGGATCCTCCTGGCTGTTTCCAGCCCCCCCCCCCCCCATTATGCCCCCCCCCCCCCCCCCCAACCCCCAACCCCCAACCCCAGAGTTTGTCCTTCGCAGGGTGGAGCCAATGCATACTTTTTGAAGAAGTCTTACCCTAAGAACTTCTCCAGATCTGACAAGTTAGAAAGTGACATTGATAAACGGTTCTCCACGGTCATCAGCTGGGGCTTATCTGCAGTAGTTCAGTGAGCACATTTTTCAGAACTAAACGAGCAATGCTCATTCAGTTAGTGTGAGCGAAGGAAACAGTAAATTTACAATAAGGAGACAGGAACAAATTTAATCCTTTGGTTGACATAATTTATATACATTCATGGCTTTGTACAGCAATAGATAAACATTTTCCTTTCCGAGCTGTTTTATTTATGTACTACAGCATAACAGTATGACATTGGGTAGGCACTTTCAGAGAGCAGTAATGTATAACTGACAGGTTTCCATGGTTACGCACTTAGGGGTCTATTCTCCCATGCCCGTCAGTCGAAAAAAAAGCGTAGCTACGCGCTTTTCAGCCTAAGCGTATTCTCCCCTCGACTTAAGGCATTACGTGCCTCGAAGGCAGTTACGCGCTTGGGGCGGAGCAAGGCCAAAATCGGGGCGTTTCCGGGCGTTTCTCATGCAAATAACACTTACGTGTATTATCCCCCTGGCTTACGCGCTTTTTCTGTTAAGCGCATTTGAGGGCTGTATTAAGGTCAAGCGCCAACATAAGGCGAAATGGAATATTGCGTTTGATGTCGGTTATCGGCCGAATTTTAACATTAATTTTATTTTATTTAACATGGTAAAGGTTGAGACTTTCAATATTCGATTGTTCATCCTTATTTCTAACCTACATTTCTCATGACCATAATAAATTATCAAACCAAAGATATTACGCAACAGCCTCTTCTCTAATTAGTTCAATTATAAATGCATTACAAACATTACAAACATATCGATGGTCAGCAATTTCACAACTGCGATGTTGGTTCTGGAGAGTGGTTGGTGATGTCATGCACATATCTGACACAGTTCATTAACGCTCCAAGTTCTTCACCATGCACTTCCACTCCAGAAAGAGTGGGTGCCACCTTCTCCTCCAGTGCAGTGAAATGCAGAGGATGAAGCTGCATGCACACTTCTCCGGTGTGCAGTGAGCCTGGCTTTTACAGCGCCCTGCAGATCTCTCCACTTAGGCTATAGCTATTTATTTTCTTTTTATTTAATATTTTCTGCTATTTTGCCGTCACGTCCGCTTGACATGCGAAGTTGTCACAGAATGTGGACTTTTGTAGGCATATACACGGCGTCGGCAATTCACGCTAAAGGGCAATTATGTCGTCTGTCCAGACGGCAATTCACGCTGGAAGGTTATTTTGCCGTCTGCTCAAACGCATACTTCTCCACAAGGCTATACTTTTACTACAGCCGCGGACGGCACTACAACTGTTCGCCATGTTATTCGACTGTCTATAAGTAAGTAAGTAACTATAAGTTAACCAGAAGCATTTTTAATTTGCAGAGCATGCGAACTAACATGCAGTAGCTGATAAGCGGTCATGACTTAGTTTGAATGTAATCAGTCGCGCGAAAAATTCGTTTCGCGTCCGGTGTGAAAGCGGCTTGTGTATTCGCGTCTTTGCATTGACTTTGAATGTAGGTTAATCTGTCCTGCGAAAAATTCGTTTCGTGTCTGAAGTGAAAGCAGCTTTATGAGCAGTACGCGACAGTTAGAGAGAGCTATTACCTATTTGATCTCCGCCTTTTTCGGCTTTATTAGCCACAAAAATTTCTAAAGGGGGTGAAATTATATCAAGGTTGTGCAGAGAAATCATTTGTAAACCGGCAAGTCCACATCTGTGAAATTTGGTTTTCGGCTTTGGCTCGACTACACTCCATCTGCAGTGGGTAGGTTAAGTCCTTCTACCCACTGCACACTTTCGTACGATTTCAGAATAATTGCCACTAGGTCACATGATCACAACCATCTAATCAGCGCACTAATTTTGCCTTAAAATTCAGAATCTATGACATCTTTTGTCATTGGCTCCGGGCGACCCACGTGAGGGGGTGCCTGGCCCTGACGTGTTACGTTGCACTTCCAGCCAATGTGAGTCTGTTTGAAGTTCCCTAACTGTGAGAACAGTTCGCGCTTGTAACCACTCTCTTGCTGCATGTATCTGCTACAGGTTTTATCAAATCTCATCAACTGATTATGACACTAGCAGCAGATGCAAATCTCGCGTTTTAGTGACAACACGAACTGCCAGAACCATAGATATATATATTTAGAACACTAGATTGCTGATGTCGTCGTATTTACATTATCCAAAGTGATGCACCCGGCCGCAATATTGATACACCCAACTTCTTCATTAAAATTGTTTCCTTTGAGGCCAATTTCAAATAAGTCAATATAAGCGAGAAAATGCCGAGATGCGCGGCTGCCTTTTGCAGCAATATTTATTTGAAGAGCTGTAATAAAACGTTTCATGCGTAAGTTAACGTATAAACGCAAAGTAGTCACTTTAATAGAAAAAATCGCGTTTCGTGCTTGCTAGCTAATTAGCCGTCCCATTGACTTGAACAGACCGCTGACTGAAAGCGAACGCTAGCGATTGACAACGGTGACCAGCGAGCTGCCTTGGCGTCGCGGGGACTACATTGACTTAGTGGTAAATAAAATTAAAAAGGTGGCTAACAAGCTTGCTAGCTACTTGTAATTGATAACGTAAACGGACAGTCATCGATGTTTCTTTTAATGGCGATAACTTCCAAGCAATTATCTGATTAGAGGTAAAAGAAAGAGGTAGAGGTAAAAGAGGTCGCGTCATTTCTCTGCTATACTTTAACATTAACACCGAATAACATTTCGATCTTCGCTTTAGAAGGTATGCCGCTTTCCATCCTCCGAAAAGGACATATTTAGGGAGACAAAATGTTGCTCTGCACAGCAATACCAAACAAAAAACCGACTCGCACGCAAGTGTTTTTGAAAATGTAATTTTAAAGTACGTGAAAATGAATGGGAGTCTGCGCGACTTTTACTTCCGGGTGTATAGGCTCGCAGAACAGATGCTTCACTTGAGCGTGCCCTATCAGTAATCTAGTGTTCTATATGTATCTATGGCCAGAACTCGTCCAAGTCAGCGTCCACCCATGTCAAAACTTGTCGCAAATGACCGTTTGCTGGCGATGTCACACATCGTCTTCCACGTGCGAACGTATTTCCTAATCTTATATCGCACTGACATACCACGCAGAAGCAGGAAAGCCCTTCGGCACAACGGTATATCCTTTTTTTGGGAGTATTTTCTGCCAAGATCATCGTGGATTGTTTACCGTTTACATGTTGCTTCCGCTATTCCGTCTGCTGCTGGCGACGCATTTGTAAGCTCGGCGCTGATTGGTCCTCAGTCGTCGTCGACTTGCGGTTGCCACCTGGTGGCCATAATTATAAAAGAGTACGAAAGTGTGCAGTAGGTAGAAGGACTTAACCTACCCACTGCAGATGGAGTGTGTGGCTCGACGTCGTCATCATTGTCTTCATGTTCTATGAACAAAGGCGACTGCCTGATATGTTCTTGATAATCTAAAAAGTTGTGATATTCTCAATAATATAATAATAATATAATATAGGGAGGAGAATGATTTTCTAATTGAGGATATCTGTATCAACTAACTCGTGCCTTCGTAGCCTAATTTTTTATTTATTTCATTTTTTTTTTTTTTTTTACCATTGATAATACTGTGTATTTTAATGTGTGAATAAAGACATTATTAAATCGGCTACTCTAGATTGAGCCCTACCCAATACCAAAGCACTACCCATTTGTTAATCAATTTTAGCCAATAAAGAATAGCCGACATGGGAAAAATCATTATAAGTAAATTGGATAATTGATTATAATAAAGTATTAGGCACAAGTTCAAGTGAATGTGTCGCTCAAATCAAATGGGACATAATAGGCTACGGATATGGAATTGTGTGATTGCTGAGGCGGTTTCGGGGCGGGGGGGATGACCGCGTGCGGGATAAGAATCCTTGTTAAAGCGTTTCCATGTCCTTTAGTTGCAAACCTGACATCGTAGTAGTTTGAGATTTCAGCAATTTCTAAATGAGATCATATAAACTGTCTTTAATTGTTGAGAATGTTCTCCTTATTCGTCTCCTTCCCTGTTTTCCACGGAACAAACAGGCTGGTGTAGGAGGGGCACATATGCAATGCTCTGATTGCGCTGGTTGAGAAGCGCTAAATTATTTTTGTTGTTTCATTATCGCAGCAATTTGTTTGTTTGCATAGCTTTAATGCCATGGTGGCTAGAGTAAGAAATAAAGAGAGATGTCTGTATTACTTCTTCGAATTGACACAGACATACATAGGCTTTACAGCGGCATATTGTGGGCCTGCTGATAAAACCTCGAATCTTCAAAATAATAAACTTCACAGGAAAATAAATAAATATAAAAGTATATATAAATTGATAAATATAATTTAAAATATAAATTAAATAAAGCATGTTTAATCCTGCGGGTAAGAATAGTGGACATACGAGTTTTTCTTTTCTATCAGTTTGGAGATACAAGGTTTTATCAGCAGGCCCACGATTTTCAAGTTTAAAGTCTGGTTTGCGTTTTCCATGGACCACAACTTCATATTCATGGTTAATCAGAAAATCCTTGTTCCATGTTTTCCTGATAGCCATAATCAATGAGCTTTGTACAGAGTCTGCCGCTCTTTTGCATTAGTCACACCTCTTTCATAAGGCCGCCTACATTCTGAAGTTAAGCGCTGTGGGCGTCATCGAAGCGCAGAGGGGAGAATACACGTAACTCAAAAGCGCTTAACTCGAATCGCGTAAAAAAGGACTTACGCGCTAATGGGAGAATAGACCCCTTAGAGAGAAAGCATTCTCAAATCGGTTTCTCACATCACCTTCAATCAGGCCTCTTCAAAAGACTATTTCAACATAAACTCTCCCTAGCGGGGTGATATAAAAGTCTGTATTATTCCATTTAATACCTTATTTAATTTCTGGTAGAATTTATTCAATTAACATCACAACAATTACTTGCTGTCCATGATTTTCTGTACATGTAACAGGTTTTTTTAATAGAACAAGCAACATATTACTCTCAATCTCTGTTCACAAGTATTCACCCTGTTAATAAAATCTTTTGAGATTTAGAAGTGCAATTTTATCAATTTCATAAGCCTTTAAAAATTGGTCCACGGATTCAACGTCTACAATAGGACTGTCCTGCAAACAGATGAGATTTATTTAAATGAGCGTCATTTTCTTGTTTTACACATTTTAAAAACATTTTTATAAACTCCAGCTAAATACAAGAATAACAGTGTCAGTTTACCAAAAAAGCAAAGAACTGAAAATCATTGTGTCATCTAATATCTATATACTTCATTTTTAACTTATACAAATATTAAAAACAAATAGAACATGGGCATAAAACAACTCAGCAACTATGTTACAAGATTGTTTTCATCTTCAGAAAAAGAGGACATAACCAAAAATGGGAGAATGCATAGATGGGGATCACAATTCACAAACAACACTTGCCAATAATATGATTTTTCAAAGGACCCTCAATGTTTAAGATGGAATTTAGAAATGAATGAACACTGTGTACTTTGAAATCAACAAATAGACTGTAAATCAATGCATTTCCAAGCCAGATTAATATGAAATACACTGTACTGTACATTGGCAAAAAATATGCAAAGGTGTCTTTCCCCTGGTAAAAAAGGAAATTTTTTAAACGGCATAATTGCAAGACCCAGTATGCTTTCATGAATTCGAGTATTTCTGTAAACTGCAAACTTTTACTTCGGATAAAAGTTAGTCTCATAAAGGAGTTCACGGAAACAATAGTTAAATGTCAATGTTTGCTCTTATATCAGTGACTGTGTATAATTATACACACTTAATACATTGTGCATATATACACATAAATACATGAGGCTAGACATCCATGCCTAATAGGACAGATCCACTGTTCAGTAAAGTTCCGCAAGACAAATTCGGCTCACGTAAATTTACATAAAGCTACATATGGTAGTCAAATCCGAAGCGCCCTGCGAGTGAGAGTAAAGATCCGCAAACTTACGAGGCAGTAGATCTGCGGTCATATGAAAACACAGGAAACCTCACATTTCGCTATAGGGAACTGTTTATCATGCTAGAGCACTTATCTATAATGTTGAATTAATTAGCTTGTGGTGAATCTGTTTTTTTTTAATATTGATATTTATCATATAACTATAGTACTTCTCCCATAGCCCAGCTCATTACATATTTTTGATATTACCCAAAGCACATATCACCTTTGTGAAAATTTCACTGGCTGAGAGCGTGGGGGGTGAAAAATTGCCTCGTGTTACACCACTCTGTTAATACTTAGCCACACTGAATACCAGTGTAACGTTGTTTAAATGGTGATGGCTCAGCATTGTTGCAAGCTAGCTGCGTGCTACTTACATGACTAAGTTCATGTCACTTAGCTAGCTAGCGTGCAAGCTGTTCTTTTTAATAGCCATTAAGTAACATTAGTTTGTTAGCCACACAGCTAACGTTAGCTAGCTACTCAGTTGACTGAATGTACAGACCGTTGCTCATCCTACCGTGAATGTTTGACTCAGTGACTGACTAAGTTAGCAGCACAGCAATGTAGTCCGCTCAATGCTAACATACAATGACCACTAACAGAAATTACATTTGTTTTCCATGAAATTACGCAATTCAGTTGTGATAAACAGAGTCTTATACTCTTGGTCGTGTCATAAGAAAGTTATGAAACGCGTTGAGTAAATTTTGGGTTCATTATTTGCTAAAGCTTGCAACAAACGCAAAATTTATTCTACTTATTTCATAACTTTCATATGACATGCTCACTAATGTGGTTTGTGAGATCCTCTATATCTCTCTTTTATATTCAGAAATATTGGCAGCAGATTAATGCATGCTGCATATTCTAACGTAATGGTACAAAACGTGCAGTTGACTTTTTTAGAATATACATGAGAAATTTTGGGATGCCTGTTTTCATCCACTAAGTTTCGCAAGACCCTCAATTTGGCGCCACTTTGCGCGGACTAAGCTGGTTTGCAGTACTAGCTTTGGCATGAACTCAAAATGTCTGAAGTAAGTTCGTAAGGCATTATGTGACCTTATATGCGCAACATTACTGCACAGTGGATCTATACAACAAGTCTGTACGTACGTAGCATACACACAAATTCCAGTCAATATTTGCTGCATCCAAGGCATTTTTTTTTTAAAGAATGCGGGTAGGAGAATAAACTTTACATGTAACACAAAAAAAGCACCTTGTAAACTTGGTAACTCTTTCCAGGAATCAACAGGCAGTCAACGCAAAACAGCCAAACTTGTACATCAGGCCATTTAAAATAATTGCTGATAAGCATCCCTCGCAATTTTCAGCAGCAGGCAAGAGATTATTTTTTGTTTTATTATATTATATAAGAATTAGACATCCAGATATAGCAACAAATCCAAATCAAAAGTACACGTATTAACATAAAGAATAAGGTCTGCCCAGCCCATAAGTGGTGCAGTGATTGACAGCTGAACAGGGGTACATTTCCCAGAAGCACAGATGCTAACTTACAAAGTCGGAACCGCTGACTGTATATGGTCGAACTAAGAAAGTTACTAATGTAGTATGAAACGATGCACTTGGGAAAAGTACGCATGAACAGAGATTCTCAGCATTTTTGTCACTTTCTTTTGGTGTGAATTTAACAAATTTAAAAAAAAAAAAGAAATCTGAGGTGGGAGGGTTTTTCTGGGGTGGGCGGGGACGCTAACTAGCTAATTTTTGTATATGGCCTAAGACAGATTAACATTAGCCTCCAGTGTAGGCAGAAATCCGAAGAATGCGTCCATCCCGGCATGACCTTGCACACAAAATGGCGCGATGATCAGCAAGGAAGGAAGAAACTGAGGGAAAGTGGGAATGGGGGTGGGGGGGACTTGTAGAGCACAGGACGGAGGGAAAAAGGGGAGGGAGAAGAAAACAAGGGGGGGGGGGGGCTGGTGCTGGGGAGAGGGGCAGCTGCCTTCAGTGTTTATCAGATAGCAGAAGCAACATCCCTTTTCCTTTCTCTGTGGCTGTCTGTCATGACACTGCAAAAATGTAGGACAGACTAACTAACTAGGTCTAACACCCAACAAGACAGCTACGATGAGTATCCTGTACCCAGACTTGCGTTGCACAGGGTGAATTTTTACTGACGCGAGTGAACATTCACAAACAAGTGAAGAGTGTCTCCTGTTCCCCAAAAAGATTATCTGTCAGTCTTACAAGCGAATGACAATGAGTCACAGAGAACATCCCGAATGACCAACCTTCATTCGGCTGTTATTTTTACATGGTTGTTTGTATATTTTTGTTCCTTAGAACAGCGAAAATTATTTCTTTATGAGCTTTCATCTTAGTTAAATCAGCCTCAGTGAAGAACAAAATAGGATGTGGCATTTACAGTAATCCAGCACTTTACTATTGAAAGGAGATGCAGTTTGACGTAAACGCTTGCCTTGTTGAACACACGCAGTGCTGGATCTTAGAGAGTCCCTTGATTGCTTGATTTCCTCCACTATCATTATTAATTACAGTTAGCGAAAACAAGCAAGTTTGTGATTTTCTGCTGAAAAATTTTTAGCGTAAGATAGCTCGCTCCCATTTATTGTGGCTTTGATCATCCCTCATTTCACAGTGCATGAGTCTGGTTCAAAAGAATGTTGCTTCTTTGTAGTACAGGAAATAGATGTAGAGAAGTAAACCAACAAACAGGGTTACTCCAAGACCAAGAGGACGACCACAGCCGGAGAAAAACAACCTACCATTCCTGCTAGTACATCGCGCTTGATTTGTCCTCCGCAAGTACAAAACCAGCAAGTACAAAACCCACATTCACAAACAATAAAATAATCAATATAATAATCAAACAATCAAAATAATTAATGTATAACACATACTATGACCACTTGCTTTCAAATAAATTGAGAGGTTTTCCATGTACTAAAGGTCTTAGTAAATCAAGCCACCAATATCTGGTATTTAAAGCTCACAGAAACCAACTCACATAGCACCACAGACTTACTTCAGCACAAAGAACTAAAATTGGAAAGAAATGAAAATAATCGCCGCCAGCAACATGAATTTATAGACCATACATTAAAAATGGAATAACACGTATTTGTATCTATTCCATGTACAATCTATAAATTAAGCTTTGAAATGGCCTCTTAAGACAGTCCCCTCAAGTAGGAGGAGAGAAAATCCAACTTGAAATGGCACCTTAAAATTTTCAATCCATTTTTTATGCTTTCAGAGCAAACTCTCCAATTGCTGTCCCGATTATTTTTCTGCACAGTTATGTCAACTAGCTGTGCAATGATTACTGTATATACTCAGAGCAGTATTTCCGATAATATTAATAGTAATAATATTAATAATAATATACTCAGATCTTTTTGAAATAATAAAATAAACACCAAAAAGGTGTTATGATGAACAGACAGGAGTCCAAGAGGTACTGCAGACTCATCTTTTACATCCAGTTTTGACTGGCCCTGTCCGGACTGTAGGATTTACTGTACATGCTGCCATAGCCTAAACACGTTTACCTTCCCCACAGTCCTGCCCTTATCTTCACTCACAGCGGTATTTTATTTGCCCCACACTGGGACACTGTGACATATCCGAGTCACTACTGAAGGATAAACATAAGACACATACAAAAATAAGACGGCAGGTCCCAGTTTCCTTCAAAACATGCTTGGAATGGACTCACTAGCACCTGGGATACTGTAGCTGTGAGTGTCCACTGCTGTCACTGCAGTTAACCAAAGGTTATGTGGGTACATTTTGTAGAAGGATCATGCTGCGCTAATATCCTACAGAGACTGTAAATAAACACAGCTGTGGTGGTCAGAGCATTTGGCACTTGTTTGCACTCCTAAAGGCAGGAGATATTTTCTAAAAAAGTAATGCAGCGCATAACCTGAACACAATGCGTGTCCTGGACAGGAAAAGTCTACATAGTGCCAAATCTGACAAGTTCCTTAGGTTCAAAGAAAAAATCATGACTCAAGATAGAGGAGGAGAATGGCTTCTTTGGGCGACTTTTTTTCTATTTTCCTGATGAAATACCAGCTCAGTGAGACGTGTTTTCTTTTAAGGGTATAACCTGTAAAAAAAACAAAAACAAGTGGAAATGTCAACATATGCACTATTTTTTTTTCTGATTTAGTGTACCACAAATTTGATCTTAGGACCTGTATTGTGTAGCAAAATGAACATTATCATTTGAACTACTCTGCAAGTTTACGACTTTATAAACAGTCGCACTGAAATTTGCCCAAAATATCAGCAAAGACATATTATTCACTGTGTTTTACACAGAATTATTTAGTCAAGTGCTAAGAATAAACCCTCCAATGATATAGGCAAATGCAGCTAAGAGTGAACTGAATTAATCATAATTAAGTAAGAGAGAGATTATCGCAAATTGTGTCTTATTTAGTCTATTCATCTTATTATGAGACTTACCTTCTGATTGTATTCTCTCTCAAGTAAAAAATATTTTCTTAAGTTAGCATGTGCTTCACAAGTGAAATTTATTTATATAATTGGGAAATCAAGAAATGAGTGAAAATTATCTCACATCAGGGGCAAAATGTTTGCCTTATGGAGAATAGAAAGTAATGGTAATACGTGTATTGGGTCTAAATACAAGGCTAAAAGGCTTGGTAAAGCCGCTTACACACCAGACGCGAAACAAATTTTTCACACGAGAGATTACATTCAAAGTCAATGCAAAAACGCGAATACACGAAGTCTTTGCATTGACTTTGAATGTAAGGCGGGGTTAACACATAAGGATTTTTTAAATTTGAAGAGATTTTTTATCTGCTGCAGACCCCACACATGAAGATAAAAAATCGGGCACTGAATAGTTTTGATCGTGTGGTGTGCTCCGATAATCTCAACACAGCACATCACACACATAACGATTCTGTTCCACCACCGATCTAGAATCTAGTCCTCCAAGACAAAAATCTCGCGTGATCAAACGTGATCTGACAAAAACGAAAAAGAAGAAACACAGCAGCAACAAACACGAGACGCAACATGGAGGAGGACACACAAGAGGAGGGAATGATGGTGGTCAGCTTGCTTCTTGAGCGGCTACATTCCGTTTCATGTCACAATTCATGGAGTCATGACTTGGGAGGTGTTGGCTTTCCCCACACACGAAGATTTTTGGTTGTAAATATTGAACAAGTTTAATATTTTTGATCGTCGGGCCCGACCCGTTTCGGACCAAATTATTGGGACAAATTCACTCACACCTCAGACCACTGGATGATCTTATTGGATAATCTTATAAGACATAAGATAATCTTCCGATTGTCGTCGTTGGTCGGGAGGGGGAAAATTGGGGCAAAATCAGCCAGATTAGCTTTATGTGTGTCCCCCGCTTAATTGTCGTGCGAAAAATTCATTTTGCGTCTGGTGTGAAAGCAGCTTGAGATAGGCTCATTTTTGAATTTTTGGAGATATTTTTGAGGTAGCCACCGCATGAGTGATTAGTCCTAGAGACGCCCCTGCTAAAGCTCCCCTTTAAAACAATTACTAACCCTGACTTGCACGCAATAATTTGCATAATTGACAAACAATCCTTCCAGGATTTTCCTGGCTTTTTTATTGTTTTTTTGATTTCTTGCGGTAACTTTTTCAAAAAGTGGCAATGAAAGTTGCAATGTCTTGGCGATTTTTTATTTTTTTTGTCCGCGAGAAATTAGCATGGATTGGTTGAATTTGCTTTAGTAGTTACAATCACGACATGCAACTTCCTTGAGGGACTGAGCAATAGATCACTCTGAGAACAAGCCGGTATGGTACGGTACATTTCAGTATGGCGACAATCACTAATCTGGACGCGTAATTTCATGCATTTATATCAGCGTTATTCAGAATTGCACACAGAGGTTTCAAATGGTCTTTTATTTCATTTAAGCAAAACAATCATGAAGCGCCAGTTAAATCACTTGATGTGTGGAAAAGGTAGCTGGACGTTTGAGAGCAGTTTGTCTTGCATAAAGCTTTGTACAATTTTTGAGTGGCCTAAATAATTTTTCTGATCTGAATTTATCCCATTATTTAGTCGCCAACAGGTCGCATGGAGAGAGAAGCCGTAACTTTGATTGCCAGAGGATTATTGTCAAAATTGGAAAACGTGTTAATGACGGAAAATAACGGAGTACAAGCCAGCAACAATCACTGATGCAAAGGCATGGTCCGGGCCTCACCAATTATCAATTCTAGAGACGCCACTGGTGATTAGAGGTGCAATAAAAACTTAACTTTAATAAAAAAATCATCAGCCTGCTGATAAATATCTTCAAAATGATAAACTTTACAGGAAAAAAAAAAATCAAATAATATAAATATAATTTAAAATATAAATAAAAAAATGTTTAATTTTGCATGTAAGAATAGTGGACATACAAGTTCTTGTTTCTTATCAATTTGGAGATACAAGGTTTTATCAGCAGGCCGACAAAATAACTTTTTCATATTTGCGGAAACTGTCACTCTATACTGATGGTAGTATATGAAAGAGGTAATCTGTAAAAAAAAAAAAATAATATTAAAAAAATCAGGTAGGCCTACATTTGGCTTCTCCCAGTGCTTCTAATGGCACAGGCAAAAGTCCACCTGTGTTAAGCCCAAGAATTGTGTTCTTAACACAATGTCAATCACCTCTGGTGCACATGCTGTTCTGTCGCCTTCCTTCGCGCATAGTCTCTTCCTTGTTCTAGACCAATATTGTCAATGCCAGGTTCTTGGAGAAGCTTAAAGCTACAGTTGGTAACTTTACTCTGTTTTACTTGGTAAAACTCTCATAATAGGCTTGCAGCTCTCCGTAATTAAAGTGGTCTGAGAGTAAATTTATATCTCTGTGTGGTGGACCCGGTTTGTGAAATTCCAGAGTCGAAATCTCTCCGTCCTCCTCCAACTGCTCCATTGTTAACAACTGCATAACTGTTGATTACAAGCAGAAAAAAGATCAAAGACACCACCATAAAAGCAGTGAACCAAGGAGGTGGAGTTTGGTAGTCACCATTACAACCTGCATAAACCGGGCACAAGTGTTTGGAAGATCTGCCGTCATTGTGTTTTTAAGTGGCTTGTAAGTGTGGTTCTACATTAGCACTCTAACACTTGTTTGCACATTTATTTATGATGACTTGGCTCCAGCTGTAATAATGTTCAAGTCATTCGTCTCTAACAGAATAGTCACAGGCATGTAATGCTTAGAATCAGTATTACTAGTAAGCAGTGCCTAAACGTGCTTGGTAGCCTGGTGTCATAGTTTTGCATAGCCTAGCCCAGCAAGGCAGACAAAACTGACAATATAAAGCCAGATCAGTTGCTAAATAGCTAGCAGCTGGGAAGTGGACTTTAGTCCAGAGTACAAGGATGAAAACTAGCTTGTCTTTCGTTGACTATCCTCTTCCCCATTCCTGTGATTTGACCGGGAGTGTATGTTTGTTATCACCAGAGCCAAGACTCTCATTCAGTACAGTCTAATAGCGTAAAAAGTTTTTGTTAGCTATTTGTCTCTAGGTAGCTTTTGTAATATGTACTCCTAGTAACTAGGTTCGGCAGCTAATGCTATTGTTGTGTAGGTAATGTTAGTTTGCTCACTCGCTTGGTTGATGTAAAACGTTTCTTTGGGTTCGGCAGAGAAAGCTAACATCTTGTAGGTCGCAAACATCAGTTTGCTCGTTTGCTAGGCTGATATACAGCCTCGTTTCTCGCATCTTTCGATTACCAAGCACATTTATAATGACTTTGAGATGATGTGGTTTGTGTCTGTGAGTTAAATGCTAAATTTTAAATGCTAAATTTTTACTTTTTGTTATCACCAGAGTCTTGCTCTGCAAAAAGAAATATTGGAACTCCTCATGAGCTTCTGTAGGTTACACGGCTCTTGAACTGAACTCGCGTATGACCTTAGAGGGAGGGACTACAGGAAGGAGAGAAGAGCAGAGAGGGAGGGGTAGTGGGGTTTATGATCAAAAATCTCTACCTCTTGCTCTTTTCTACAAAGTTATGACTTTGGCTTTAAACCACAGCCCCCGTTTTGCAGGGTCGGTGAGACACTCGCAGGCCGAGGCTCACCTGGCCTGTTGTGCGCTTACGTGTTCGCCAGGGGGGTCCTACCCCGAGACCCAGCTATGCGTGGTGTTTTTAGCACCATGGTGGAATCCCTGGGGAGCCACGGAGGGGTCAAAGTTGAAGTCCAGCGAGTCGCCGTCCATAAGCGTATCGTGCAGCACTGACTCCATGTCGCACTCAAGGCGCTCGATAGACATGTCATCCAGGTCACTAGGCAGGCGGTCATGGTGTAGCAGGTGAGGGTGTAGGTGCGGATGGTGGGGAGGGCCGGGAGGGCAGCTGTAGCCGTTGCTGCTGAGGGCGCGGTATCCCGGAGGGGGGGCCAGTTGGGGATGTGGGGGCAGGTGCAGGTGGGACTTGCTGACAGACGCTAGGCGGGGGGGACCTCCGGGGTGGGACACGCCCCCCAGGGGGAGGAGTGTGTGACCGTTTACAGCAGCGGTGGTGGGCAGGACTTGGCCTTGGAGCATGTGCTGGCGCTGGTGGGGGTTGGGGCTCAGGATCTTGCCCCCGTGTCCCAGCTGGGGGGGGTGGCCGCTGTAGGGGGGCAGCATGCGACTGCCGGTGGACTGTGGGGCCACCGTCTCCACTGCAGGCAGAATTTCGCCTCCTGGTTCAACGTCCGTGGTGAGGAGTTCCTTCAGGAGGCCGACAGAGCAGCTGTACTGGCCCATGTAGGAGCTGAACCCAGGCTTGCTCTCGGGTACGGCCTGCATGGGGAGGGGGGGGATTGCCGGCACCCCTGCTGGGCTGTAGAGACACTTCCGATAGTCCTGTTGAGGCGACGGTTGGGAAGCCATGCTGGGGGAGGTGTAGGGCGAATACCCTGGGCTGGACTGCATCATAGAGGATGGAGAGGACTGGGCAGAGCCACTGCCAGCCCCGCCCGCACTCCCACCCCCAGAGCCAACCTGGGCGCTGTTGGCCGAGAGGAGGTTGAGGTTATCCAGAAGGTTCTCCATAGCATTCTCGGGGCCGTGGTGGCCCAGCGACCCAGTGACTTCCGAGAGGCTGGGCAGGGTGCCACCTATTTTGCCCCCTGACCCGCCGGGGTAGACCAGGTGCACGTCAGCGTCCCCCAAGTCGTCCTGCTCGGGCATGAACGGCGACAGCCGCCCGCTCACGGTGCTGGCGTTTGAGCTAGTTCGCGGCCGGAAGCTGGTCCAGGCGTCAAAGTCATCATTGCTGAGGGAGTTGGGGCTCCCTGGCCACTTGGAATACTGGGAGCCTGGGCTGTCCGCCCGCCCGTCCAGCCCACCCTGCAGGGAACCCTGAGGGGGCAGAAGAGTCGGCATTTCAACAAACAAATACAGGAGATCCCACAGATATTGCAGAGAGAACACTTACAACCAGCATTCAATCATGCCAGAGGGGTAATTATAGCAATTATATTCCTTATACCAAGGAGTTTGGTTTCACAAAGTCTGGTATGAGTTGTCAATCGTTGACTAACTTGAAGCAATTAAAATGTGTTTCTCCACACAAAAAGGTTCATAGCTGAAACAGTGAAGTTATGGCCCTTGCTTGAACAAATCTGATCGCCATCTCACTAACTAAGAATATAAACCACGTCTCGGAGAGCTGAAGTTTGTGCTGGTTTTTGGTGTTACTCAGCACTTTGTTGATGATTTCTGTCAGTCGATTACACAGCTAATTCACCTCTCATAGTGTCTTAGGTGTAAACTGGGCGGTGAGAGCAAAAACTAGCGCATCCAGCAGCTCTCCAGAACCATCGTTGGGCACCACTGTTGTAGCCAAAGCAGTGAAGTCAAAGCCTGGAGACAGAACTGGTCTTCTATGGCTAAACCGGCATTGACAGCTCACAAACATCAAAGTGTTTTTAAAAGCAAAGCGATTGGTGCCAGGCATGAAATGTCCAACTGAGACGTTTTAAACAATTTTCATTTTTTGGTGACCATGACCTTACTAATTAAGCCCAAAATCTAATCAGGTGATCTTTGGACAATGTGCACCTTTCCTGAAAATGTTGTATTTTCAGATTTTATCAAACTATTTTTGCGGTAAACTGAAGACAGACATGGAAACAGATGAACTAATACAACCAAAAATCAATCTCCCACTTCTGTCAGGGTAAGAAAACACTCTTGGCAGATCTATGCTGCAATATTCACAGAAACAAACTCAGCTTGCAGGAAACGCTAAAAGGAAAATGGAAGAACCGCCCACAAACACAAGCTGCTTAGGTAGGCTGCTATGTCATCGTAGGCTGTATTAAAATGAAGGCGGTTTTGCATACAGACGAGAAATGCAACCTTTATTTGCCTGACATCAGACAGAATTGTCAACTCATTTACACTCTGCTTCCTCATTGACGGTTCCTTCAGATATCGGGCAGGATGAGGGCTACACTTTGCAGCTGTATGCAAGGGCACCTTCACATTGGAACAGCTATCGATGGCACAGCAGCCTATTAATGCAGGTGACCTGGGCTACAGCCTATGCTTTATGAAACGGCCCCAATCGTTGAACCCTCAGTAAAGCACAACCGGTTCAAACCAGAGACTCACTGTCCGGAAGGGTAAAGTTATTTTTTAGCGATAGCTATAGTTCGTTGAGCAGACGGGCGTGTACCTTCTTCTTGGCAGCTCGTCCTCGGCTCTTGGCAAACTTGCTGTTGTTGTCCATGGAAGCGGCCCGGCGACGAGGGGACTTCCCGCTCTTGCCGCCCTCAGGGTTGAGCATCCACCATGAGCTCTTGCCCGTGCCCTCGTTCTGCACTCGAACAAACCTACTGTGCAGGGACAGGTTGTGTCTGATGGAGTTCTGTAGGAGAAAGAGGCAAGGCAACGTCAGTCGTTTCATCGCCTGGTTTCGACTACGAGGTTCAGTACATATTCGAAACAGGAGACAATGAAAAACCTTGAACGTATGAAGTATAAAATTTAATAGTGCTTTTGGATAATTATGAAAATGAAACCTGCGACGACCTATCTATAATTTCTCGCCAAACCAAATAAGGCATGGTTACTCTAAAATGATAGGCTTTTTCTTTTTTAATTATGACAACATAAAGTTTCACGACTGCAATAAAACAAGATTATAACTGTGTGCTGCTACACGTCGTACAAAGATGGTGTATATTTTAATAAAGTTGTATTTGAGATGGATAAAAAATGTTTTGAGAATGATGTAGCGCTGCCTCTAAATGTCTACAATACAAGGAAAACGCGTGTGCCAATTTATTTTTCAAATGACCCTTTCAAGAGTACGATCACAAACATAAACCTAAACTGAATGGAATATTCAAATACAAATTGTAACAATCACATTCTACAGACAGATTTTGAGTACAATGAAGAATTTAATGCTTAAAGTCAGAAGAAGTCGTCAATGTCAAAAGCAGGGGTCCCCTTCAACAGTTTCGCCCACTAACCTTTTAGGGTTTTCAATAGCAAAACACGCGGTGACCGGCACAACATGCCTCATCTATACTACAGTTCTACTACGGCAAGGAATTTTAAAGAAAATTTTGTTTTTAAAAAAGGGCTAAGGCCCATGTGACATGGGGACTAAACAGGAAGTCTTGAGTACTACTGATTTACGCTACGGGCAAAAGATCCAACGAGCGTACCACACAAACACAGTTCCAGGAATGCACTTGGCTCATGCTCCCTTATGCACCGTGATTGTTTGATTCCTTGAACAGCGTCCAAATCTTTTCTTAACTCGCCACAGAAAGCAGCAGGGCCATGCGCATCAGGGGCAACTGAGGCTAAGTACTACAAATTTCCTTGAGCAGGAAAATATTTCAGGAGTGCAGAGCACAAACCATAAACGCCAGGGCCAAGAGTAACGGAGCAGGGGATTTAAATTGCGATAAATGGCGGAGAGGTGGACATTGAGTGTAAAGGGAAAAGACCATTTATCTTTTTTTTTAATGAAGGAGACATTTGAACACAATCAATATAAACACCTTGAGACTCACATAGCAAACGTATACACACGCACATCCTCTGCTGAGAGTGTTTGGCTACTCGCTCATTTCCACTCAAGAGTTTGAGCTGGAGTGATTATCATGGGGAAGGGAAGTCACAGAGTTGAAGGTGGGTTTCTTTAAATATTTATGTAAGTATTTGGCATGCCACACACAATACTATATTTTCGGTGCACATGTAAGTCCAGGGGCCTCATTTATATTTGTGGATACACCTTTTTTTTTTACACCTTTTTTCCACCGTTTTGTGCGTAGTCACTTTTCTCCGCCAAATTTGGGATCTATCAAACCCAAACCTGACGGGGAAAAGTATGGACATTTACACCAATTTTGAGCATAGCGTACCTTGATTTACACCCTTTTTGAAGAACAGGAGAAATTGGCGACGCAGCTGCTGAGTCAGAGAATTGCAGTGTGCGAGAGAGAGAGAGAGCGGATTATAGCCTATTTTAAAGAACAATCAAAGCCACTGCAAAGTCCCGTTTTCCTAATGTAATTGGAGCCATTGACTGCACTCACATCATTATTAGGGCATCATCGGTGAATGAATTCGTACATGTGAATCGCAGAAATGTGCATACGATCAATACCCAAATCACAGAGATGCCAAATGTCACGCAATCAGCGTCGGTCTCATGCATTTTTTAGGCTTATTCACCATAGTCCGCAATTATTATTTGAATGCTTAATGAGATTCTCTCGCGGAGTTAAAATCCTTGGGCATTGAAGTTTCCGTTTCACTTGCGTAAAGGTGCAACTCATGACAAGTAACATGGAAAGCTATTATGACTCCGGACTTCCCGTGCCTCTCTTTACTCAGGGATTGGAAATAGTGCATGTGTTTCACGATCGTTTAAATTGTTTTAATGAAATATGACCATTTGAAACGTTTTTATGCAATTCCATTGCTTTCAATCCCTCAGTATAGTCAGTAAAGAGAATTCCCGAGTCATAATCAATGTCCGTGTCATTAGTGGCGAAATCCACCGTAATGCACGTGAAACTGATTAACTTGATGCACAATGACTTAAATTCAGCAAGTGAATTTCTTCAGTGCGCGTTGATTTAATAATTGCTGACTACAACACACGAACGTGAATGCCATTAGGAGGAGAGACTCTTGCCTAAGCTTTGGCATCTCTGAAATCATGTGACGCCGACGTGCTCATAAAGAATGTAGCGGCACGGTGGCCTGGCTCTACACATCATTCATTCATCCTAAGGCACAGCAGTGTGGGGGCGAGACTGGGGGGAGGGGCTGCGCGTAACGGCTAGCTTCTGGGTGAGTGCACGTAGGCTACACAGTTTACTCATTCATTGAAAGCTGCTGCTTATAATCATCAATTCAAGGCTGATACTCACCCCATCGTTGTGACTTACCGGTGATAGTGGCTACCTCCTGATGGAGAGTCTGCTAGCTCCGAACCTGGACCCACAGGGTGGCCAGGAAATGCAGTATAAAGAGGTCCATGCCCGTGTACGCTACCTCGTGGAGTGCGCCATTGGGCTCCTAAAAGACCGATGGCACTGCCTGCATGCGTCGGGTGGTAGGCTCTTCTACCACCTGAGGCGCGTTCACGTCCGCAATTTTCTTGGGTCCGGTGTGATTTATCAAAGGAAATTGCAGAAAGCTGTGTGTATGCACAGTTTGATAGCTCTGAAAAGGGTGTAAATATTTTGGGTGTACGCCATTTCTGAATTTTTGCTGTGAGTGAAATTTTGTAGGACTTTTACACCCTTTTTGATAAATGAGGCCCCTGGTGTGTAAATTGAATTTTCCACACAATTCAATGCCTGCAACAAATACATTTCTCCCAGCTAAGGACACCGTAAAATTTGGCAGGCGCTCATATATACAAACAGTCAGCTGAAAACACTGGAGCACTGCATTTCACCTGGATATTTCTGAAGGAATTGATGAGAGACAACCTGTTTAATCACATTGAGGAATTAAAGAGTAGAAGAACTTGCTTCACGTGCAGAGGTCCATGATATCACGAGACCCTTCCAGCAAGCACACAAAAATGGATAAAAATTGCCTTGTTAAATACAAAAAGAAACAAAGAAATCGATCACAAAAGTTCTATGAGCTGATAGCAGATGAGCTGGATGGACCTGGACAGCCATATTCAGTTTTTTAAAATTCAGTTTCTGACACACTTGCTTTCCTGTAAACCACAGTAAGACCAGTAAAATAAAAATGAATGACGCTTTAAGATTTTAATTTCTTTATAGTCAATGATACATCATATTTTAATCATTTCTAAAGTCTCTGCAATTTCACCTCAGTTTAACATCTGTTAAAATACAGGCTGTGTTTTAATTATACATGTAGCCAGTATTATAATTTTATTTCAGCTTATGCAGGATTTGCATTCCAAAACCAGCAACAATCAGGACTAAGTAAGGGCATATGAACGTACTGATTCTTAGATAAAAATCACTAGAGACATAATAAACTGCAGAAGATACAACTACATAATTCAAGCTGCTAACTGGGTACTTTCTCATTTCCTGTGGTATATCGATTAGAAGCTTAGATATCAACACGTGGAACGAAATCAGTGAGCAATTACATCCAGTGCAGGTTTTTTTCTCTGCTTTTGGTTACCGTACTACCACACCATCCTCTTCAAAACCTTTTTTTCCACGAAATATGCAAAGGTGTTCGCATGTGAGTCAATATTTTTGCATATTTCCGACAGGGCCCTTCGTGATTAGCCAAGCCTAACTCACAGTAACACTCACACACACACCTCCGGTTCAATGCCTGGTTCTCACAATTACCGCCCATTAGCGATCCTCCACCATTTCACCCGAACCCTTGAGCACACTGAAAAAGTAAAATATAATATGAAGAGGGAGCAAATAAAGTACTATCGATACATTAGGACAAACGAGTGAGAGAATGGTGAACATCTTCCCAGGTCTCTGCTTTAGGTCACAAGGGTTTGTCAGTTAGTGGAATCATTCAGCCACGAGTTAGAACTGATTCATAAAATCAGCAGGCTGAGGTTATGGGTAGAAAAATTGTGTAGTAATTATATAGATATTATTATATTATTATGTAGATATTATGTTTTTGGTCCGGCCGCCGCCGCCTCTGCCGCGCAGCCCTACGTATTAACGCGATAACGTCAGTAATATTTCAATTAGAAATGTCATGTTTTGAATATAAGTAAGGATCATAAAGAGGAAGAACTGATTCAATTTTGGACAATTTACAATGTCTAGATTGGCCACCAGGGGCCAAAAACTGAAAAATCACTGTTTTTATCATATCTCTGGAAATATTTGTCCGATTGACCTCAAATCAAGTACAAATGAAAGGTCATGACCCAAGAATGTGTCCCACGATGACATTATACCTGTTTGGTTCAAAATTTTGACACAAGGTGGAGCTTTGTCACATAAAATTCACCATTTTTGCCATATCTTTGGAACCATTTGTCCAATTGACATGAAACTATGTGCAACTGCAAGGTCATGACCTCACAACGTGTCACATGATGACATCATACCTGTATGGTTCAATATTTTGCCACCAGGTGGCACTTTGTGATAGAAAATTTCCCATTTTGGCCATATCTTCAGAACCATTTGTTCGATTGACCTGGAATTAAGTTCAAATTAAAGTCTATTCAAGGTCTATTCAAGATTGGGGAATTGGAGGATTGGGGGAGTTCGGGGATATACCCCAAGCCATCGCCACCGATGGCATAAGCCTATTTAGTAATTGCATTAGCACTTCTTAGCTCACAGCCCTGCTATCTCATAGACTACAAGCAATGGTGTGGCACACTCCAGTCCACTTCACAGTGCTTAGGTCAAAGTCTTACAGTGGCAAGTACGCTGGTCTACAGGGCAAACATCTGCGCAGTTTCTCAAAGCATAGGCCGCATTTCTAGGCTGATATGTTATTGCTGGCTGTTCCATTGTGAAGGCGCCTTTGAAATGCAGCCCTTATGTTGCCAGATATCAGACAGGATTGTCGACTCCTCTACACTCTGTTTCCATGTTATTAATTCCATCTGATATGAGGAAGAGTTAAGGCTGTATTTCTCGGCTGCATTCAAATGCGCCTTCACAGTGGAACAGCCTGTGATGCGGTAGCAGCCCGGAAGTTCAGCAAATGCTTTGAGAAACAGCCTTGGATTTAGCCTTACATTCTGACCCCTTGACCTTTCACCTCTGACCAACCGAGTCAGTGCACAGTAGGCTCTTCCAGGGACAGCAACAGACTGCCGATGCTTCCCTCTAAAACAGCGGAAGCAAAACAACACGCTAACCATGAACTTTGCGCTACTTGTCTCCACACGGCGTGATGTCAGAGACACAGCAGAATATCTAGAATATGTAGGGAGATTTATGTAATGATTGACTGCTGATTTGTAAAGGAACAGAGCACATTAATCAATAATTGACAGGATAAATGTACCAGAGTTAGCCAAGCATGGCAAATTTTCATTTGTATCCGTTATTAAGAGGCAATCTCTGTAAAACAACATAAAGGTGCTGGTAACAACTTCGATAACTGCCCAGCACAAATATAATATTGTACTAAACCAAACATATCTGCCATTCAAAATTATCAGAAAAAAATCTACGTTTTCCCATTTTAACTCTTATTGGACCAGAGTGACTTTCGCCTTTCTGTCAATACCCATCATGCCAGCTGCTCTTACGAGGAACATTAAAATGCTTTCAAACTCCACCAGTCATCGTCAGTAAAGGAAAGGAAAGAGTTAAAATGAATAGCCAAATGGTTTGCTACTACGATGTGTTTCATGAATGTTTGGATAAGTTGCCTGAATAAATCTCATTATCCATCTACGATGAGGTTGCATTGCAGGCCAAGCCACAGAGTTACAAAAGGACTGAGATGCCGTTTCCAACACACAAAAGTAGGAATCCTTCCCTAAATACCAAAAATATCTCAATATCTCGTCATAGCATCATTGGATTTCCTAGCCAGTCGATCGGCCTCTTGATACGCCTTGGGCGGATATTCGGTCCACATCTTCCAAAGTTTAACCCACTCTTCCTGTGTATTCTTAAATCTGAGGGTAGGAGAGGAAATGGCAGTTTGTATTTACCGTTTACGTACCCTTTACACACCCTTCTTTCTTTTTTTATGCGTTTATTGAATTTTTTTTCAACGTACTAACAAAAGGACATAGAAAAACAAAGACAGCTCAAGCACATTACGACAGTAAAACATAAGTGAACACAGACATTATTTCTGTCTCCCCCTTCCTCTCCTTACAACAGAAAGCAATGTAGGGTGGGAACAGCACTACAGCACTAAGACAAAAGCTAAACAAACTGCAAGGCCATGCAAGTGCAATTATCCTACAGAATGAGGCAGGTGATACACAGTGAATATTACACTACTTTAGGGAACCCTTGCAGTACGGAGGCAGATATTGTGGGTCCATTGTACTTCTAATATGGGTCCCAGATTCTAAGACAAGAGTTGTCAGAAAGACAAAAAAGCTCGCTGGGGGGCAACCATCATTATTTACTGTTTTACTACCTGTGCTTTAAAAAAACTTTAAGGTCAGGTAAAGGTCATGGTCAAGGTCACCAGTTCAACATTTTGGCATCAGTACGTAGGTCTTGCACCAGGGAGTAAACATGCAAAGTATGAAAGCCCTATCTTTCACGGTTTAAAAGTTATAGACAAGGTTAAAGTTTTTGTTATGGGCAAGGTTTAAGTTTTTTAAAGGTCGGGTAAAGGTCAAGGTCAAGGTCATTAGGTCAAACTTCGGCATCAGTAAGTAGGTCTTGCACCAAGAAGTACACATGCAAAGTATGAAAGTCCTGTCTCTCATGGTTCAAAAGTTATGGGAAAGACTTAAGTTTTCTAAAGGTCGGTCAAAGGTCAAAGTCACGAGGTCAGAAATTTTGGCATCGGTAGGTAGGTCTGGCATCAAAGAGTACACATGCAAAGTATGAAAGCCCTATCTCTCATGATTCAAAAGTTATAGGCAAGGTTAAAGTTTTTGTTATGGGCAAGGTTAAAGTTTTTTAAAAGTCGGTTAAAGGTCAAGGTCAAGGTCACCAGGTCAAAATTCCTGCATCAGTACATAGGTCTTGCACCAAGGAGTATACATGCAAAGTATGAAAGCCCTATCTCTCACGGTTCAAAAGTTATAGGCAAGGTTAAAGTTTTTGTTATGGGCAAGGTTAAAGTTTTATAAAAGTCGGTTAAAGGTCATGGTCAAGGTCACCAGGTCAACATTTTGGCATCAGTACGTAGGTCTTGCACCAGGGAGTATACATGCAAAGTATGAAAGCCCTATCTTTCACGGTTCAAAAGTTATAGGCAAGGTTAAAGTTTTCTAAAGGTCGGTCAAAGGTCAAGGTCAAGGTCACGAGGTCAGAAATTTTGGCATCGGTAGATAGGTCTGGCATCAAGGAGTACACATACAAAGTATGAAAGCCCTATCTCTCACGGTTCAAAAGTTATAGGCAAGGTTAAAGTTTTTCTGCACGTGGACGGACGCGGACACGGATGTGGACGCGGACACCGGGGGTACGACAATAGATCTCCGGACATTCGTCCCAGCGAGCTAAAAAGTATCTGCTGTTGAATGAAGGATACATGTAATGCATTCATTGAGAAGACAGTCCATTATAAGATTGTGCCATGATTTTCTCGTTGGGACAGAATCCTTGTTCCAAAAAAGCAAAATCCACTTCCTGGCAGCAAAGGTCAATAACTTAAATAATTTTTTATGGTAACTATAAATAATATGAACATCTGGGAGACCAAGTAAGAGACACATGGGATCCAAAGCTATAGACATGCCAAAAATCACAATATTCACAATATCGGACCAGTACCCTTGTAACTTGAACATGACTAGAAACAGAAACATGTATATAATCACCAGTCTCAGAATTACATTTCCCAAAAAGGTAGAGCTCCTATCCAATTTATTTTTAATAACTGGTGTTATATGTGTACGATGCACAATTCTAAACTGAACAGCTTTAGCTCAGTTACAGACAGGTATATCAGTAGCATAGGCCCACACCTCCTGCCAATCCTAATCATTAATCGTAATGCCCCTTTCCCAGGCCTCCTTGGTGGCCTGAGATGTAGAAGGTAAATTAGATGCAAGTGCCCTGTAGAAAATACTAATATGTTTTTTAGATATCAGACAAGACAGGACTTTTTATACTTGCGAGGCATACCTATTAACTGTCAGAGTCGTCTTTTTAATAATAAAATGTCTAATTTGCAAGTATCTAAAAAACTGATTCTTCTGCAGACCAAATTGCTGCTGTAACTGCTGAAATGAAAGCAAAGTCTGACCAGCAAGCAAATCTCTGAGCTTTTTCAGACCACAAGTAGACCAAACTCTAAATCCAGGATCAGCACAACCTGGCAGGAAGTCTGGGCCATTCAAAATAGGGGCGAGAGGAGAGGTTAACTGGGCTCGGCCCTCAATGGCAGGAATGGACCTCCCAGCATTCACTGCGCTTAAAGTTGAAGGGTTACAACAGAGTTTCTTAACCAGACCAGGATTATACAATAAATTAAAGAGGGGACATTTAGACTGAGAGGATTCTATGTCAAACCAAATCGAGAATGGGTCATGTTTAAGCCAATCTGCAATCACCCGTAGGTGCGCAGCTAAGTGATAGAGTCTCAAATTAGGTACATCTAAGCCACCATCAGAACAGGCCACTGAAGTTTTGACATTTGGGGCGGTATGCATGGAGAAGGAATAACTTTACACCCAGATAAAGCCTTTCATCTGGATAACTATCCTCCGGATAACTGCCGCATGCTCTCTGTATGCATGAGTCAAGGACAGTGTAGGGAATAGCTATCCCAGGTTTACACGCAAGCGCTATTTTTCGAAAGGGGGACTCGCTGTGTTTTATAGCATTCTGCACATGTCTGTACGGGATTCCTCGTGACACTTACATAACAACACATTTCTCGTTTTATAGTTCTACAACAAATAGCTATTTTCTTCAACGTACAATGCAGCAGGTGTCAGTTGTTTCACAACCGAAGCGGCAGCGGTAAAGTAACTTCTCTGACACCGAAATTTGTGTTCTTTTGGTGAAAATCTCGCTGGAAAGTACGTTGTTGTTTACAGCTAATACATGTCCTGTAGCGAACAAAATTAAGAGTGAAATGCGAAACCGAAATGCCCCAAAGGTGAATTCGTGTGGCTGCGCAGAACGCACTATTTCAGAATTGAAAGATAAGTGGAAGTCTCTGAAAGCAGCTGTACTAAACAGGCAGCGAGACCAGCTGAATCCGTGGAATAAAGCCGCTATCCCCAGTTTAAACTGGGTATAAATTCATCCCCAGATAAGGACTGCGGATAGTGCTATCCCCTGTACATGCATACCACTTTAACCTCGCTATCCGAGGAATAGTCTTAATCCTCTGGATAAGTCACTTATGCAGGCATCATGCATGCAGCCCCTAAAGTCTTACACCCCTGCCTTCTGCCTAATGTACAGCAATTACACCCCTGTCTAATGTAGAGCATGTACACCCCTGCCTCCTGTCTAATGTGCAGCACTTACACCCTTGCCTCCTGTCTAATGTGCAGCACTTACACCCCTGCCTTCTGTCTAATGTACAGCACTTACACCCCTGCCTCCTGTCTAATGTGCAGCACTTACACCCCTGCCTTCTGTCTAATGTACAGCACTTGCACCCCTGCCTTCTGTCTACTGTGCAGCATTTATACCCCTGCCTTCTGTCTAATGTACAGCACTTACAACTCTGCCTTCTGTCTAATGTGTTTGCTCTTATTATTGAGCTGCTAGCAATAGCTGTTTGGTTACTTCGCCGAGCCAAACATTCAACATTCAAAAACATTCAACGCATCGAGCAACGCAAGATAGCCATCTTGCATCCTTGCTTAGCAAAGTGTTTTGTTCAAATTTCTGTAATGCGAGATATTCGAGATAGCCTATTTATCGGCTAGGCAACGCGCATTGGCAGTGTGTACAGTGAGCACTGCACCATACAGTGAGCTATGGCCGCCAAGGACGCGGTCTCCGGCGATCCACAGATAGCCACCAGGGACGATGATTCCACATTGTCTGGTAGTGATGACATGCTCTTAAAAAATAATGAAGCGGACATAGCAAAAGCCGGTGAGAAAAGTGATAAAACCAATACGTGTTGCCTCGTTGATCTTGCTTCGGTTGACCCGTCTGACTACCCCACAATGTCTGTAAACTCCATTGACTCGATTTTTCAATACGCTGCAAATGACATTCAAGATGCTTTGCTGAAAGCTAACATGGAGAGCCTTGTTGGTACTCACAAATTATTGTGCGATAGGATTCGAGTGAAATTTGCACAATTTAAGGACAAACGTGTCATAAACCGACAAGTAAAACACACCATTGCACCTGATATTTTCAACCTTGGATACAGTTTGGTGAATGACTGTCCTGTGAAAGAACTTGATAAAATTTTCATACCTCGCGATATGAATGACAGCCGCGGCAACAGTGAGAAGAGTCTATGTCCAGAAAATGAATATCAGCAGCTCGTCAAGGCTGTCGCTGATCTGACATCCAGGGTGCAATCCTTGGAGACTAAACTTGATGCTACTAACTCCGAGAACGCCCGGCTACGGAAGCTGGTAGAATCGAGCATTGGTGTCCATAAGAGTGGGCCTACCAGTAGTAAAAAGGCTGACCATGCGCGACCCTCATCGGGCCAGAAGCGGATGTCCAGTGCCCGGGTCGGTCAGAGCCGTGACATTGACAGCGAGCCCAGCTCGTATACTGATGATCGCAGCAGCGAGGATGGCCGCGATCGTGACGCTTCCTGTGTTGTTCTGAGTGTGTCTCATCCTCCCAAGGCTGAGCCCGGCTACAAATACCAGAGAAAATACCGACGCAGGCTAACCCGCAAGACGAGATGGCAGAACGAGAATCATAATGTCTTGGTAGCCGCCGATCGTGAGCGTTCCACGCAACGGCAGGAGAGGAGCGGGCATCAGACGGCCGCCAGTCGGGCACCCAGGAAGGAATTCTACATTGGTGGTGTCAGCGCCCGTAAGAGCCCTCTTGACGTTAAGGGTCACTTACATGATATGGGCTTTTCTCGTGACGTTCAGGTCACGGAGCTGGCTAACCGGGATGGCCAGAAGTCGTTCAAAGCTTCGGTAGTCTCTGATAACCCGGATGTGATCCTTAACTTGGCTAACTGGCCTGAAGGGTTCAAGGTGAGACCCTTTCGTGCTACGCCGCATCCGCAAAGGCGCCCTCTACAGGGTCACGGCCAGATCCCTGACCGCGCGTCATCGCAATCCCAGAGCAGGCAACAGCCTGCCCGTCGAAACGCGTACCAGCCAGAGAGCCGACACTCACATATAGACCAGAGCAACATGTCACATTCCAGCAGGAGCTGCAGCAGTATAACTGCTGGAACCAGCGACAGACTGCTACCGGAAACGGCCGCGCCCTGTTCCAAGAGGCGCCGTGTTACCATGACAGTCAGGCCTCAGCAGTGGCCCCTCACCAGCCAGTCAGAAGAGGCCCGCTGGCGACACGATGACAGTGAGCGTGGCTGGCGACTCGACGATAGAGAGCGTGGCTGGCGACGCGATGACAGGGATTGTGGCTGGCGACGCGACGATTGGCACAGTAATAGCCCCAGTCTTGACTGAGTCCTCTTGTTCTGGTAACTCTCATTCTGCATCATGCTCTATACATGTTGAAAGTTATAACTGTAAGGGGTTCAAACAAAGTGCCCAATATGTTTTAGGTCGCTTACTAAATTGTGACCTAATGTGCTTTACAGAGACATGGCTGCGCCCTGGTGAAGTCTAGGTCATACAAAATGTTTTAGCTAATGATGTCAGAACACATGCACATAAATGGGCTGTTTTCTCCAAGTCTGGCATGCATGACGCTCCCTCAGACTACAGTGGGCGTCCATATGGAGGTGTCGCCATCATTTGTAGGATACAGACGGATCTGTCGTTCTATGAAGTGTCAGCGGAATCAGACAGAGTGGTGTATGTGGCTCTCTGCGACAGTAATGGTAAAACTCTACAAAATATTGTGTGCACATACTTACCTTATTATAAGGCCAGTGATGCTGTGCAGACTGAATGCTTTGTCTCAACTATTGATGCCTTACGGATCATCATGGACACGCATGAAGGTATAGGTCCTTTTAAGATATTTGGTAATTTTAACGCGAAGCTTCCTAGTAGCCTCATATTGGATAGAACTTAGTACCGTAAGCCTGGTTTCTCCCCGCACAGTCGCATTTTATATGACTTTTTAATGGTGAATGACTTGTATGTGGCTGATTTCTTGTATCATCAAGATGTTGAATACACTTACTTCTGTCATGTACACATATAGTTGGATTGACCATGTAATAACATCTGCACATGATGCTGAATGTGTTGTTGAATGTCAGATACAGCCAGAGGACAGTGATAATGTGAGTGATCATGTACAGATACGCACCGTCTTTCGTGTCAGCGTGAGTGAGCGAGAGGAGTGTGTACAGGCTGAGCAGCCTGCGTACCGTGCTCCTCCACAGTGGGGCGGCACCGTGCGTCAGGACGCTTACAAACACATTCTGGCCAGCAAGCTACAGAGCATACCAATGCTTGAGGTGGGTGCTGATGATGAACAACAACATGTTCTGCAGCCAGTGGACTCTGACATCAATGATGCTATGCATGCCGCGCTTCAGAAGCTGGATGTCTCGGCTCCCGGAACTTTAAACCTAAACCGTTTTGGTGCCCGGAGCTTTCCCAGCTCAGGGATAGTCAACGTTTCTGGTGGTCCATATGGACACAATGTGGGCGTCCCAGAGTTGGTGAAGTATTTAACTGTTACAAAGATTTAAAAAGGCGTTTTTCGCCGTGCCTGCCGGAAAAGTGCACAGAGTCTGATAGATTGTGAGTATAGTAATACTGTTAAGCACTACCGTAGTAATAATATGAAGGGTTTTTGGAATCGTATTAAAGCTACTCGAAAGTAGAACGTTCCATCTGTTATAAATATGGAGTCAATGGCATCTCATTATTCCGGGATAATGCAAGATAAGCTTCCCCTTATGAATGAACAAGAACAGGTTTCTGATTTTGTAAAGCAAATGTTCCTTAACAATATGAATTCGCGTACTAATATCACTATATCTGCGGATGTTGTTTATCAGCTAATTGATTCTCTGCCCCTTAGCTCTGCCCCCGGGGTGGATGGTATAACAGGTGAACATTTACGATACGGTAAAAGTGATGTTCTTTGCAAGATGCTGGCAAGGTTATTTGCTGTAATACTTAACTTTGCATGTGTCCCATCCGTGGTAACCACAGGTATAATAGTTACTGTCCTGAAGAAAGCTACTCTGAACCCTAATCTGGCTGATAGTTACAGACCCATCACTCTCAGCTCCACTCTTGCTAAACTTCTAGAAAAACTCATTCTTATTACTGATGAGCGTTGCTCCAATCAATTTGGTTTCAGAGAGTCTCGGGGAACCTCATTTGGTGCTTGCCTACTTAATGATATCAGTGTATATTTCAGGGACAAAAAGTCTCCTTTGTATGTGTGCAGCCTAGACGCTGAAAAGTGTTTTGACAGTATCTGGCATGATGGTCTATAATATAAGTTATGGGATAAACTTCCTTTACAGCACTGGTTGCTGATGATGCGCTGGTATAAAAGCATGAATGCAAAGGTAAGGTGAAATGGTAAACTTAGTAAGTCATTTGATATCACAAGGGGCACGCGACAAGGTAGTATTTTGTCTCCTCTATTTTTTTGTATTTTCATTAATGATCTCCTTGTGAGTTTGCAGCAGTCTCCTCATAGTGTATGCATCGAGGCAGATAAATATGAGTCATTCGCTTACGCAGATGACATAACTCTTATGAGCTCCACTGTAAGAGGCTTACAGGGTTTGATTGACATGTCTTTTTTATATGCAAAGCAATGGAGATTTAATTTTGGAGTATCTAAGTCCAAGTGTATGATATCTGGTAAGAGTATGTTGACCAGGGAACCCACATGGGTGTTAGGTGAAGTACCTATGGTAAACGCTGAGTCGCTGGAAATACTTGGTATGATATTTCATAAAAATGTTAGTCCAGCTTGACATATTGAAAGCAGATTAAATAAATGTCGCCGGAGCTTCTTCTCTCTGGCTAGTTCTGGCATGCAGAGTACAGGTATGCCGGTGGATATTAAATGTTACCCCGGGATACGATTTGTCGCTCTTCTCTAGTATATGGGCTGGACTGTATGCCTACCCCAGACAATTGTATTGCTAAGCTGGAGTCACTACAAGGTTGTATGATTGAACGTGATCTGGGGCTGAGCAAATTTTCTCATCATATGAAGCTACCTCAGGCGATTGATATTTGTCCTGTTACAGTTACTGTTCAAGACATGTGTGTCAGTCTGTGGCAGCATATTTTTTAAAGTTGACTCCCCGGCTAGAGATCTGTCGTCATATTTTATTAGTCAGTATTACCGAACAGGCACATTCCATAAAGATACTCTACTGGGGCGAATAATTGATTATGGTTTCTCGCCTACTTTGCTTGCTTTGTCTGTAACGAGGGTGAGATCTCATAGACTCCCGAGTAATGACAGGGTTGTAGACTCAATCAGATCTCTCATTCATCATCCATCATTTTCAAATAAGTTATCTTTAAGTTATAACCTAGTTAGACTGCTCACCAAAGTCTAGTTTAATTATTGTGCTGTGATAATTATAGTAAACCATTCTGTATTGTAATCCTTTTAGTCATTGTTTTAATGCTCGCTTTCAATGTTTTTAGTGTGATTGTATAACGTGTACCACGTTTCTCCAATTCTGGAGGTTTTAGAAATAAATAAATAAATAAAATGTACAGCACTTACACCTCTGCCTCCTGTCTAATGTGCAGCGTTTACACCCCTGCCTTCTGTCTAATGTACAGCACTTACACCCCAGCCTTCTGTCTAATGTACAGCATTTACACCCCCGCCTTCTGTCTAATGTACATCACTTACACCCCTGCCTTCTGTCTAATGTACAGCATTTACACCCCTGCCTTGTCTAATGTACAGCACTTACACCCCTGCCTTCCGTCTAATGTAAAGCACTTGCACGCCTGCCTTCTGTCTAATGCACAGCACTTACACCCCTGCCTCCTGTCTAATGTACATCACTTACACCCCTGCCTCCTGTCTAATGTACAGCATTTACACCCCCGCCTTCTGTCTAATGTACAGCACTTACACCCCTGCCTTCCGTCTCATGTAAAGCACTTACACGCCTGCCTTCTGTCTAATGCACAGCACTTACACCCCTGCCTCCTGTCTAATGTACATCACTTACACCCCTGCCTTCTGTCTAATGCACAGCACTTACAACCCTGCCTCCTGTCTAATGTACATCACTTACACCTCTGCCTTCTGTCTAATGTACAGCACTTAAACCTTGCCTTCTGTCTAATGTACAGCACTTACACCTCTGCCTTCCTTTTAATGTAAAGCACTTACACGCCTGCCTTCTGTCTAATGCACAGCACTTACACCCCTGCCTCCTGTCCATATATATATATATATATATATATATATATATATATATATATATATATATATAACACTAGATTGCTGATAGGGTACACTCAAGTGAAGCATCTGTTCTAAGAGCCTATACATCCGGAAGTAAAATTCGCTCATAGACTCCCATTCACTTTCGCCTACTTTAAAATGACATTTTCAAAAACACTTGCGTGCGAGTCGGTGTTATTTTGGTATCACTGTGCAGAGCAGCATTTTGTCTCCCTAAATATGTGCTTTTCGGAGGATGGAAGGTGGCAAACTTTCTAAAGCGAAGATTGAAATGTGACTCGCTGTTTACGTTAAAGTGCGGCAGAAAAGCTACGTTTACGCGACCGAGGCTTTTACCTCTGATAAGATAATTGCTTGGAAGTTATCGCCGTTATAAGAAACGTCGATGAATGTCCGTATACGTTATCAAATTACGCTCTGGTTTCCTCACTCCATTGTACCCTGGTTGACTATTTGAAATCACCCGAATTGTTTATATTGAATCATATGGCTAGTTGATAAAAGGAAGCGCTAGTGAAACCTTTCTCCCCACCTTGTCTTATGGAGCTCTGTTATAAAACAGACAAAGCGACTTGTCCACTATTTTAAATATCATGCAGGTAAGAAATACTATCGTTGAATGTCAATTACAAGTAGCTAGCTAGCTTGTTAGCCACCTTTTTAATTTATTCACCACTAAGTCAATGCAGTCCCCGCGACGCCAAGGTAGCTCGCTGGCGACCGATATTAATCGCTAGCGTTCGCTTTCAGTCAGTGGTCTGTTCAAGTCAATGGGACGGCTAATTAGCTAGCTAGCACGAAATGCAGTTTTTTCTATTAATGTGACAACTTTGCGTTTATACGTTAACTTACGCATGAAACGTTTTATTACAGCTCTTCATTACAGCTGATTGCTTCATTCCACAACATGAGGGCATCGGGGTTCATATTTATATAACCCTGATCTGAGCATGTTTCCCCCATCCAAACATGGATTTAAAAATATATATATGACATAAAAGGCAGAGCTGATTGAACTTTGCCTCTCCGATTCCATAATTCGTCCCCGATGCGAGTGGACAATGGGAGCACACGCTGGAGTACTGCAGAAATAGTCAGTTCTGTCACTCACTTCCTGTCTGCTTTCATCTCCAGTGTGCACACTGGCTGTGTTCAGGCTCTCCGCAACCACGACAGCTCCAGTGTCAAGGGATGATTTGAGTCCCGGGACGATCTGAGTCTGGACGTACAGCGCATGCGCAAAAACGTTGCCTGTGTTTTAAGTGTCACTACGGCAACATTGCTAAGACAAATAACAGTTGTTTGTTCCCAGATGATTTGAGTCCTAGCAACCCCGCGAATATAGAAACTTTACCTTCAAGAGGTCTCCATTGGATTTGGTCAAGTCATGGTCATTTTGAAAGCTGTAAGTTCCAAGGTTTTCCATAATAAAAAAAGTTAAAGATATGGACTCTACGTCGTTTCACTGGGACTTTTCCATGTATCGACTCCATCTATCAACATCACTTTTTATAGGACTCAAATCGTCCCCATTGATTTTTTTTTAGCATGTTGCCGAAGTGACGCCTAAAACATAGGCAATGTTTTTGCGCATGCGCTGTACGTCCAGACTCAGATCGTCCAGGGACTCAAATCGTCCCTTGACACCCGATCCTATGCAAATTTACCCAGGTTCCAGCAGCCGTGGAAGAGGTGCGGCAGTACAATGTTCCAGACACGGTGCCTCCCGTGGCATCAGGTGTTATTGCAGGCAGGTGAACTATGCACTGCCTCGGTCCTGAGACTGTCATCAGTGTGTAAGCAGCCTGGAGTAGCGGTCTCTTATCCACAGTTAGGCCAGAGATACAGGCACATGATGGCTGCCTTGTGCATTCTGCGTCCGTTTGGAGAGCTGATTTTGCACGTCCTCAGAAATTAATGCGACTCGTACGCAAGACGCAGGACGCACATGAGCGATGGGGGCAGCGTAGCGATGTGATATGGTCAGGGGTTTATATGCTGATCTGGAAGTTCTGTACGGTCGGGTGTAACGGTTCTCCAGTGTACCATCTGGTAGCATCCTCAAGCAACATGGAATGTGTGAACTATTTTCTTCACACCATAGTCGTCTATGCGAGTGCCTGATTAAAAATCGAGTAAATCTCCAGTCTCAGGCAGCAGAAAGCACTTGATTTATGCCCAAAAACTCGTCCGGATTTTGGAGCACAACAAAAAGAGATGCCATTTTGAGCACAGCACGCCAAAAAGAAAAGAGCTGTAATTTTCTGCACATTCTCCATGTACACAACACTTTCCATTTTTAGCCCAGATGAGGAGAGCAGATTGACGACCGGAGCTTAAGTGGAATACTGGACGGAGAAAAATATACGTTTAATTTTGGCAGGGAAAATGGGAGAGGGAGAATCCCCTTTGTATCCAAAAAAGCCTCTCATTATGGAAAATCAGTAAAAACCACGGGCTCTTTCCACAAGAATGTGCCGCCCAACTTCTCTTCTGTCCACAGGGGGAGAGAGAAAGAAAAAACAATTCAAGAAATGACACTCTCTATGAGTTCTTATCTGTTATTCGTAACAGGAAGGACGCAAGAGTGGAGAGGAGCACCGTTAGCTTTGCTACTGTTAGCTGAAGCTGTAGACCCATATCTGATGAGCAACAGAGTTAGCATTCAGCACTGTGCTAACAACACAATTCTGCCTGTCATTTATTTATCCTTCATTCACCCAGGTAAGTATACTTTTCACAGACATGTCGTAAGCAAAAACGATTCAGAAAATTCTTCATTTACTTTCCTTCATTGGCAACTGATATTAGTTCACATTAGCTTCATCTCAGCTGTTGAGCAGTTAAAGAGACTGCAGAATTTTATGCTTTGAAATAAAGCTCTGATTTGTATTGATTACAGACAATCCTTCTCTGCTGTTTGTGTAAGGAACTCAGGATGAGAGGATTTTCCACGCAGCTGTAGTATAATGCGATTCCATAGGGCAGTAAGAGTTCTGCAGACACGGCCGTTAGGCCTAGACATAATGTTTGCAAAAATGGTGCGTCGGTGTCATGGTGTTGCAACAGACGAAGACTGTGACCTACGCATAAGATTCTGTAAGATTTGCCGAAAAAGTGTCCTCGGGAATTTCCCAAAATAAGAGTCTGCAACAGCACGTTTCCAGCCCATGTGATCAACAGAAACTCAGAGTTCTGCAAGGACTCATAAAGAACAGAGATGAACACATCGCTACACCCCTAATACATGCACTATCCTCACCTGACATCACATCGCTACACTCCTAATACATGCATTATCCTCACCTGACATCACACCACTACACCCCTAATACATGCATTATCCTCACCTGACATCACACCGCTACACCCCTAATACATGCATTATCCTCACCTGACATCACATCGCTACACCCCTAATACATGAACTATTTTCACCTGACATCACACCGCTACACCCCTAATACATGCATTATCTTCACCTGACATCACATCGCTACACCCCTAATACATGCATTATCCTCACCTGACATCTCATCGCTACCCCCCTAATGCATGCATTACTCTCACCTGACATCACATCACTACACCCCTAATACATGCATTATCCTCACCTCACATCACATCGCTACACCCCTAATACATGCATTATCCTCACCTGACATCACATCGCTACAGCCCTAATACATGCATTATCCTCACCTGACATCACACCGCTACACCCCTAATACATGCATTATCCTCACCTGACATCACATCGCTACAGCCCTAATACATGCATTATTCTCCGCTGACATCACACCGCTACACTCCTAATACATGCATTATCCTCACCTGACATCACATCGCTACACCCCAAATACATGCATTATCCTCACCTGACATCACATTGCTACACCCCTAATACATGCATTATCCTCATCTGCTGTACTGTTTCCATGAACAGGAGTATTAAGCCATATCCAGAAACGGCTGGTGTCGTGTCAGACTCTGTTCCCCAGTCGAATCCTGCTCCCCCTCCATAAAGTTATGTGATGTTGCGGCTGATTTCAGAAACTCACGTAAAATAGTAATGTGATCAGAATGATAATACAGATGATGTCACGAAAAGCAATGAATTTTGATACTTGGCCATCTCCAGCGATCTGTGTGTTAGCAATACAGAACTCTTCTGCTTATGGTCACACAATCACCAATGGGTTTCAAAATCTGTAGGTTTTATTGTCAAATTAAATGCCGAAGACAGACACTTGATATTATTCCTGATGTCATTGCACTGGTTGTCACTGGTTTGGGAGTTGGCTTTCATCCCAGCCGAGCAGTTACACGACAGCTTGCTTCAGCGAAAGGCCTTCATTAGAGCAATCAGATGTGTAACTGCTTGTTTGCAGTGAACGCCTTTACTCAAACTGGCCCTTTCTGCATAAGGTCAGATCTAAACCTGAGGGACTGTAATTCTCCCATTTATCAGCAAGATTTAGAGTCAGCAGGACTTATAGGTAGTGCATGAGCCCAGACCCCAAATTTCACATATTGGTACCACCCGAGGTGACCAATTCTCACTGCTATTTTTTACTTGCCACTTATCTCTAGTTTACGTTTTGATATGATAGACCTCGCAGATTGGTAGCTTAGTGGTGGTTATCTCGTCTTGAATGGACATACTCTGCGAAAAAAACGCAAACACGCTTTTTGCCAGGATGTAGTTTACATTGAGAATACCAGCATTCAATGAATAATCAAACAGTCACAAACACTTGTAGGAATAATTTCTTACTAAAAAAGACAATCATATTTGTACATGAAGACGTATGTTATAGATGGAGTTTGCTGTATCAACAGAATTTCGCGTTGTAACAAAACAATACACTGGTACATACTTCTCGCTTTACTTCTGTGCACTGACTAAGTAGTGTTGTCTGAGATCCTGGTATGGACAATTGCATTTCTAAATGAAATCAATGGCGACATCCTTTACTTAGTGTTGCTAATAACATATTATCCAAAACATAACTTCAAATACTGATGTACGGGATTCTGCAATGGTCATATGAAACCAATGTGGTCGTCATCATCATCGTCAGAGTCAGTTAGCGTGACTTCTGGCTCTTCTTCACGAGCTTAGTTGTTGCAGGTTTGTAGTCTGCACATGTCTGTGCACTTCAAGCCATTGCTGAGACAGGTGCAATGTGGTAGTTTGCATGAACGCACACACTTACAGGAGAGGACATACAGCACAGCATCTGGTGCAGGCGATCCATGCATCCATTTGATGGTCAGCTTGCCATCCTCATCTGTTGTCCAACCACAGTCTTTGGGATTTGGAACAAAGGGCTCGATTTGCGGACATCTCCTCCAAATGGCAGCTTGGTAATTTGCACGGCGCGCATGCATGAACAGGAAGTCCTCGCAAGGAGGGAGTTGGCTTGACTCAACCTCTCCACGTCTGGCACAAAACAACTGGTATCGGAGCTTGTTCACTTCCGTGGTATTGGAAGAAGTCATGTACATGTGGCAGGTGATCTCCTGTAGCTTCTGGAACAGTTCTGTAGATAACTCCCATGTAAGACTAAGTTCAGTGAATGCCTCCTGTTTGTTCTTGTCAGACTTCATCTGCTTGAGAGCTGTCATCTTCCCACGTCCCGCAAATGCACTGACGGTGTCACAGCCTGTGAAAGCATGCATTCCAATCAAGGCTTCACAAACACCAGCTCCTAGTGCATGACTTAGCTTGGTTATGTCAAGAAACCTAGTTCGGGTCTTTGTTCCACACTTCTGGTACATGCTACATGGGATACTGTTGTTGACACCTAGACACAACACCAAGACATCTGTGTCCTCAGCACTGATGACTACGGACTTGAAGCCAGCTATCGGCTTCCTCCTGAGATGACTTCAGCTCTGTGGCCTCCTCCCATCCATCCTTGGAGATCTTGAAGCAGGACTGTTCACGGGTGACATAGAGTACCTTGTCCTCGAGTCTTTCTGTGTATTTTGCACCTTTCCACGCCTCTACCAGGAACTTGATCAGGCTTATCTTGTTAGAAGGACTGCAGAGCAATTTCCTCCATTGCTGGATATTGTACCAAGGCGCAATGTTCCCTAACAGGATTCCTTTGTCCGCGCCCCTGTTGGCTCTTTCTGCATCTTTAATGGATGTCTCCTTGTAAATGTCGAATACAACATCAATGCGTTGGCTCTTGGCACCTTCACGGAAAACAGTGGACGAAGCTGATTCTGCCAACTTCGAGAAGGTTTTGTCATTCCCTTTGAGTTTCTGGAGCAAACTCATCCCATCAATAAGTGTTGCTGATAGTTCTGGGATGACTTTGCTGGAGACACATTCTTGTCCAGCTCTCTAGCTAGAGCTGCTTTGTTGGTCTTGCGGAGAGACCCATCGCCATTAGCAAGTGCCCATAGCAAAGGCCCCAGTGGGTGAGCCAATACATCACTCATATGCAGTTTCCTGCTTTCTGCAATGAGGATCATCTGCCCAAAAAGTTTCCTGTCAGCTTTCAGGACCACTTCTTTGTCTCGGTCTTGATTGCGTACCTTCTTTCTGATGTCTGAGAATGTTTTTAGTTTCTTTTTCGTTATTCTGTCGTGGAACTGCGTAGATGGGGCATCTGCTTCCAGGCGCTCTTGCTTGAAAGCTTGGTATGCCTCCTCCCCTATCCCGTGGGCTTACAGGAGGTCCTTGGCTTCATCAGCCGGTGCTGCTGTAGCATTTGACAGGCTAACAAACTCATCATGATCAGGGTTGAACGGATTCAGCCAACTGGTATCCATCAGCTGGACAATGGACTGGATATCGGCCTCGTCTCTTCTTATCCTAGACAGCAGTAGGTCAGGATGATTGAAGTCATGATGGCCCAAATGTATCATGTCCCTCAGTTGTCTCAGATATCTGCTCCAACATTCAGCTGTTAGGTAGTATCTGGCCACAGCCTCAGCTTTCAAGCTGAACCCCTTTGTACCTCCAGGTGTCTGTGTGTCTTTGTTGACGTTTTCCTCGATCGTCTGGTCTACAGGTATCCGCTTAAAGGGATTTTTGGGACCAATCTGTACTGAGAAGCCACCTTGCAGAAAGTGGGCGTGCACGTCAGGGTGTTCAATGGACAGTCTAGACATCATAGCATAGTAGTAGTAGGTCAGGAAGCGGGAGTAGTTGACCTTGTCATAGGCAAAACACCACGGGATCATCTCTTGGATAGCTGCAAGGTGAAGCATCCAGTTGCCCTCTGGGGAAGCTCGAATGAGGCCCAGCATGATCTCGATCATGTCTATATAAGACATCCAGAATGGTGAGAGACTGTGTTCATCTCTGAGGGACTCCAGGTAGGCTTCAAAGAGCTTCAAGATGTGTATGCACGACTCATTTTCAACCAGCTGTTGAAGGGATGCTTGGCAGACACTACGGTGGAAGTCTGTGGCACACTTCAGGGTTTCCTCTAGGTGGTGAGTCTCTTGTCAACTGTATCAATCCACCTGAAAAAGCCTTACATCTACGGTAATTCACAGTTGTACATAAAGCTGAAAGTAAATATCATACATAGTACAGACAACAGGAGTAACATGTGAAATGCATTTGTTTTGCTTTGATGTCTCAAAAGAGCATGTCCCACATAGTTTTAGGTAATTATTGGCTGAGACTGGACATGACCTTGCCATATTTCTAGGGTTTAGCACATAACGTGGTGATGCTAGTGAGTGAAAAAGAACAGCATTGGCACATGTAAAAAATAACTGAACAAGAGTCATCAGAAGATGACATATCCCACTGGTTCCACATAATTCATGATTTGTGGCAGAGTTTTTGAATTCTGCTGTAGAGAAGGGACAACGTCCAATTTTTGGGCTGTTGTTGGTTTAGAAACAAAGATTTTGGGCAGCATGGAACTGAAACCCCCAAAAAGCACAACTACACCAAAAGAGTAAGTTCCATAGCAAATTAGAAGTGTCTAAGTGGCATAGTTTTTGAGTTCTGTCCTGGAAACGAGACAAAGTCCAATTTTAGGGCTGTTTTTGGTGAAAATTTCCAAAATTATGGACAGCATGGAACTGAAACCCCCAAAAGGCACAACTACACCATAAGGGTAAGTTCAATAGGACATTAGAAGTGTCTAAGTGGCATAGTTTTTGAGTTCTTTCCCAGAAACGAGACAAAAGCCAATTTTAGGGCTGTTTTTGGTGAAAATTTCCAAAATTTTTGGCAGCATGGAACTGAAACCCCCAAAAGGCACAACTACACCATAAGGGTAAGTTCAATAGGAAATTAGAAGTGTCTAAGTGGCATAGTTTTTGAGTTCTGTCCTGGAAACGAGACAAAGTCCAATTTTAGGGCTGCTTTTGGTGAAAATTTCCAAAATTTTGTGCAGCATGGAACTGAAACCACCAAAAGGCACAACTACACCATAAGGGTAAGTTCAATAGGAAATTAGAAGTGTCTAAGTGGCATAGTTTTTGAGTTCTGTCCTGGAAACGAGACAAAGTCCAATTTTAGGGCTGCTTTTGGTGAAAATTTCCAAAATTTTGTGCAGCATGGAACTGAAACCCCCAAAAGGCACAACTACACCACAAGGGTAAGTTCAATAGGAAATTTGAAGTTTCTAAGTGGCATAGTTTTTGAGTTCTGTCCCGGAAACGAGAGAAAGTCTAATTTTAGGGCGGTTTTTGGCGAAAATTTCCAAAATTGTGGACAGCATGGAACTGAAACCCTCAAAAGGCACAACTACACCATAAGGGTAGGTTCCGTAGCAAATTTGAAGTTTCTAAGTGGCATAGTTTTTGAGTTCTGTCCCGGAAACGAGAGAAAGTCTAATTTTAGGGCGGTTTTTGGCGAAAATTTCCAAAATTATGGACAGCATGGAACTGAAACCTCCAAAAAGCACAACTACACCATAAGGGTAAGTTCCATAGCAAATTAGAAGTGTCTAAGTGGCATAGTTTTTGAATTCTGTCCCAGAAACGAGACAAAGGGCAATTTTAGGGCTGTTTTTGGTTAAATTTCCAAAATTATGGCCAGCATGGAACAAGAACCCCCAAAAGGCACAACTACACCATAAGGGTAAGTTCCACAGCAAATTAGAAGTGTCTAAGTGGCATAGTTTTTGAGTTCTGTCCCAGAAACGAGACAAAGGCCAATTTGAGGGCTGTTTTGGTGAAAATTTCCAAAATCATGGGCAGCATGGAACTGAAACCCCCAAAAGGCACAACTACACCATAAGGGTAAGTTCCCTACCAAATTAGAAGTGTCTAAGTGGCATAGTTTTTGAGTTCTGTCCCGGAAAGGAGACAAAGGCAAATTTTAGGGCTGTTTTTGGTGAAAATTTCCAAAATTATGGGCAGCATGGAACTGAAACCCCCAAAAGGCACAACTACACCATAAGGGTAAGTTCCATACCAAATTAGAAGTGTGTAAGTGGCATGGTTTTTGAGTTCTGCTCCAGAAATGATTACGGACAGACGGACGGACAGACTGACAGGGCGATGACTATATCTCATGGTATTCCACACCGGTGGGATAAAAAGCTACCAGTGTGGAAAGGCTATCACATCTTATTACACTTATATGGACCCTATAAACATTTTAGTACCACTTAGATTTAGTCACCCAGGGTGGTTCCGATATCTGGTCTGGCCCATGGACTAGGGGTGGTTCAGTGTCTGAGAGGCTTACAATGACCACTAATTCAAGTCACTTTAATTTTATTTGTATAACACTTTTCAGAGAGGGACTGTCATAAAGACTCTTTAAAGAGTACAGACAGGCAGTAACTGGCCTCGTCCCCAAAACTGCAAATGAGGTTAAGAACTCCCAAAAATCCTCATATAAAGAGAGAGAGGAACTGTACCCTCAGTGCAGTAACACCAACATTCAGTGCGCAAGAAGACTTCAGTAATTCAGCAGTGACACCAGTCTGGACAGCCTTCAGAACAAAAGAATGACAAATAAAAAAAACCAGGGCTTAACCGGGGGGGTGAGGTAATGTTGGTGCTATTTCAGGCACTGGTGATGACATGACTGCTCAGAGAGTCATTGATGCCGATTTCTCCCCCATTGACCCCATCCACTAAAAACGGAAGGCGAAATTCTCTCAGATCGTGGGAGGATCCAGTAACTGGTTTCAGAGCAAACGGTTCCTTCAAGCAAAAAATAAAAAACAGAGGTAAGGGTTTTCCTCATTTTACACAATCGCGTGATGAACTGGACACGATGTGCCTGCATCACGCACACAGAGTCATCAGTAGCGGGCGTCTGCAGCCGTTGGCAACTGTAAGTACAGCTGATCAGCACGGTTGATTTCATTTTTCAAAATCACGTTCAAGATGTTGACACCCAAGTTAATAAAGTCAGTCGGACGCTGTCCTACCATCACAGGAGTACAGAGTGATATGGCAGGGAAAAAGGCCAAAAACCAAAGGATGAGTGTTTAAGAATCTGAAGTAACACAGCTCACGGAGTAATTCCCATTATTTAGGGGAATCATGCACTTTCTGTTCCCGCTGAGGAACGACAGTGATCGTGCTGGTGGCAGTTACAGCCGGGGGCTAGTTGACTGGTAACAGCAGAAGCAGTAAAGGGGTTTGATCCATCGGGAAATAGGACCATCCTGATTCAATATCTTGAGTATCTCCATGCTCCAATCGTGTTTGGCTTTACTGCAGAAAACTCCCTCACGCAGGAGTCAAAGGGCCAATCCAGGGTCTGGTGTGAGAGGAGCCCCAGGGTGACATCCAGAGTTTCAGAGGAGAGCTAAAACGCTTTAGACTTTTTTGCACCAGAATAAAGCAGGGATTATGGGATGAGTATGAGATGTTTTGTCAGGTAAGGACAGCTCGTGCCTTTTTGTCACAAGATTCATCTTATATCAAGGGCTTCCTTTTGATATATAATACTAATTTGAGCCAAAATGTCACTTACACCCCAGTTACACCTACCTCATAAAATGCCTTGATGAGTAAATGCTGACGACGATCTCTGACACCCAATGCTCAGCCTGAGACCTTCAGGAATCATCTGGAATTACTCATCATATCCAAATGCAAAGCTTTACGACAGTTGACCACAGCACCGCTGAGACGTTAAATATGAAAGCAGTCATACCATTCTGAAGGCTGATGCTTCTATCTAAAGCGACTTACAGTTGATTAGAGTAAACGGGTCGAATCCCCTCGAAAAACGTGAGCTTGAGGGCCTTGCAAAAGGCCACAAGAGCTGCACTGAACCTACTGCTGGCAAAGCAGTCAAACTTCTGGCTTCCAGTTGAGCACATTAACCACAAGCCTGTCAACTGCCCCGCTAAAGTAGTCCAAGGTTCAGGAGAGAATGCTCCAGCACGGCCCCCTCACTCGGGGAAACTCAGTGCAGACTCTGCAGCGAAGAGCTCGGCACAGGGCTGTATCTCCGCACGACTAGAGTGTCTCTAATGAGCTGTGACTCTATTTTCGTGCAAGAGAAAGTGCTGGCGTAGCATCCCAGCTGGAGTCCCACTGCCGCCTGCCAAACGCCCCACGACAGAGCGCACGCGCAGGCACACACACGGTGAACTTCTACATTACACTCACAGACCTCTCATGCCAGTACAGAAATACATAAAACAACAATAATAAATTCAGAAGCTGCTTTTTTAATTGACCTTTTTTAGAAGCGCTGGTGATGTGACATTTTTAACAACAAGGCCTGCTGATAGCATAGAAGTAGGCTGCTTGGCTGGTAACAGTAGAATTACATGAGCTGGGGCCCTGACTTCATCTAAGATAATACTGACTCTGCCTTTGGGCCCTTGAGCGAGGTCCTTAACCCCAAAACTGCTCCTGGGGCCTTACCCCCATTTCTCTCTCTCCCTCCGCACTTACATCTGTTTTATGTGCTACTCCTCCCACAGACCCCTTGAAAAGAGAAGCTTGTCCTAACTGGAATTTCCCAGGTTATATAAAGGTTAAAAACCAGCACAAAATTGCGCAGACCAGCGATGTGCAAAGACTTCTCACTGGATGTTCCTCCTAAAAGTTCCAGAGCGAGTGAGAGACCGAGTGACCGTAATTTGCGATGCATAGCCCACAGCAGCACTTTCCAACCCCCTGGACAAAATAATGACACCATTTTCCAGCATCCATCAGAAGAGCATACAGGCAGTATGTGGTCGAGCACGTTACGTTGATTCTCACAGGTAACAGCTGCAAGACTCACACAAAACAGCTACTGAGCAATGTGATGCCATTTTATGAACATTTTCCCGGGCTGTTCAATTTAGTGTGAATTTCATGCCCCCTGAGTGACTGACACATTTAAAGGGGATCTAACATGCTGATCCTTCTTTTAATACTTATTGGAAATCTTATATTGTTGGTTGTCCATACTCTGAAAACGTTTCTTAACATAAGATACAGGGATTTCACCGTTATCCAAGAACGTGATTTTGTGAGCACGATTTCCTCTCTGAACAGCTCCTCCCGAGATCTTCACGAGAACTGGGCAAAACCTGATGTCAGGTTGTGCCTTGCAATTAGCACAGACCTAGCCAAAGCCAACCACTGCGCTGGACCTGCCCACACCGGAAAATATTCTAGCAGGCACTAACAACGGCAGATCATACTATGCCTTAGTAGCGTCTACACTTTTGGAAATACAAAAGAAGAACTGTAGTATAGGAGCCAAAGCACCCTAGAAGTGATTTGGGTTATGGGATTATTTTATTTCTTTAGGTTATTTGCCTACAGCCATAGCCTACTTTGGACATTGAAACTTAATTAAGTTGTATTTTAGATTGTTGTATTTTTTCTCAGTCTCTAATTAATGTTTAAATTGATAACTGTGGATATTTGCACCAGGCATGTTTATTTAGATGAGCCCAGGAAACTCCTTTATTTAGCTCGGAGCAGTTTGTGAGCGTCTGTGAACTGACAGGGAGAGACGGCGGTGGGTTTGGTGCTGAGAGCATACAGTTTTCTTACCGAAGCTGAAGCATTATTTTGTGGCAAAATTGCCAAGTTTATAGTTTAGTTAAGGAAATATAATTTACTCCCGTAACAAGATTTCACCTGTGAAAGAATAAACTTTAATTTGTCATCTTTTTACATCGAAGTCCAGTACAGTTTTTGTTTTTTCCGTTGCTAGCAACGAACGTACTTCAGCATGAGTAATGTCAACCAAGGCAGTGGAATGCCGGCCCTCACACGCAGATCATTTGAGGAGCAATTTAGTCAGTATCTCTCCCAAAGCTACTTGTCCGTTTACTTTTGGACGCAATGCCACCAGAAATCAGTGGGTGGCTTTTTTTGTTTGCTGGCAGCAAACAGCCATGGCCAAAGGAAACGTTAGCTGTTTGTGCTCAGCATTTCACCCAAGTCAGCTTTGTCATTAAAGGATAATTTGACACAGGATAAGCGTTTCAGCTGCTTCTCAAACCTGAAGCAGTTGCATTGATCAAACGCTCGGAGCCACAAGCTGTAAGTAACCATATTACAGCAAATAACGTAAGTGAAGCAAACGTGTTACAGGTGGCTAGCAGGACTGCTAGCGATAGTTCGCACTAACAACAGGCCTCAAACGCAGGCTTTGTAAAATATCTGAATATAAAGCCTGTATCGGTCGCGACAGTCCGTGACTCACAGGCTCAGAAGCTTCAAGTTGCTTTTACTGCATAAGCCAACCTCACGTGATAGCCAGTTGATTGTGGCTGTAGCACAGCGGCTAATGTAGGCAAGTTGCTGTTGTTAATGTTTGTGTCCTAAATATTCAGGAGTGTTATCAGGGGAAATTCTACAGAAGGTGTGAAACCTCATTTGAAGGTAACTTTTAATACTTGTTGGTAATTTGGATGGTATTCACAGTAACAGAACTTGCGGTCTCTAAAACCTGTATTGCAAGGGTTTGTCTCTGTAGTTATGACCACTCGGTTACCAGCTACTGCATGTTTGTGTGTCGTGCTAATTAAAAATGCTCCTGGTTAACTTATATGCAGTAATTCTGATCGGTATGCTTGTGTGACTTCGGTAAGCATCAATGTGGCAGTTTCATCATAAAGTTGCCCGTGGCCCGATAGTAGCCACTACAATTAGTGATCGCTTAACTTATCCATGACTGGTATCAGCCGGATACTTAACAAATGTCTGAGCAAGCTCTCTGGTGCTACTGTGACAGCATTGCGAAACAGTGAAGCTCTACCGGTTTACAAATGATTTCTCTGCACTACCTTGACATAATTTCATCCCTCTTTAGAAATTGTTGTGGCTAATAAAAAGCCAAAAACGGCACTGATTAAATAGGTAATTCTTTCCTGTAGAAGTGATCAATTCGCTAGTACCACATAAGCAAGTTGTCCACGCTAACGGAACTTACGGTCTGCAAAACCTGTATAATGTTCATAACATAACCAAGCTCTCTCTCGCTGTCGAGTACAATCCATAAAGCTGCTTTCACAACAGACACGAAACACATTTTTTGCAGGACAGATTAGCCTACATTAAAAGTCAATGCAAAGACGCGAATACACGCTATGGGCACGTCAAGCCGCTTTCACACCTTACGCGAAACAAATTTTTTGCACAGTGCTACATTCAAAGTCAATGCAAAGACGCGAATACAGGCGTTATGGGTGAGTTAAGCAGCTTTCACACCAGACGTGAAACAAATTTTTTGCGCGACAGATTACATTCAAATTCATGACCGCCGATATAATAAGCGCTGCATTGCCATCGATTGAATATTAAATTCTTTCCTGTAAAAGTGATCGATTCGCTAGCTCCACATAAGCAACGGTTTACGCAGACGGAACCTACGGTCTGTAAGACCTGTATTATGATCATGACATAACCATACATAAGCACTTAGATCGATGAGCCATCGGGGCGACCCCCAAAATATAAACTTGGAAAAATAGCATATTAGTTCCCCTTTAATCGTTATGGCAGGACTAACTGTATACCGGGGGAAGAATAATTAAAGAGCTTTAAGATATGGATGATGGAATTATGGAATTAAATTAAATGGTACAAATCATCCCATGAGTGCAACAGCACAGAAGTGCAGCGCAAGATGTTTTATTTCACTGGTTCCTGATCACCGTTCCTGAATGAATACGTAAAGTGAAACCGATGCTCAAACACTTAATTTCATGTTTGTCTCTGACCTCCTGTACCTACACATTTACACACACATACATTGGTTACTAGTGTACTAGCACTAATCACTTATTTGTTCTATCATAATTGAATTAAATGAATTATCAACAATGAATTGTTAGAAAAATATCTGACCCTGGTGTACTCAGATTTACGCACACACACACACACACACGTACACACACACGTGCGCGCCACGCGCGCTCACACACACTGCAGTCCCACATTAGTGATCTATCAGCACACACAGGGACTGCAGGACTTTCCCCAAACATCACAGCCAGGAGCTCCAGAGCTCAGCCGAGATTGAGGAAGTGGTGAGGTGAAATGAGTGACATGCGAGGCAGGGCTCACTTCCTGTCTGACAGGAAGAGTGTTTTGTTGGGGGGCGGTGAGCAGACCACAGACACTTAGCAGCTGGGCGGAGTTTGGCCCTTCACCTAGGCTCCCAGGGTTTGGCTCCAGGGCCAATAATAGAGGCGATGGCATTGCAGAGACTGTGCATGGTGTAGGGCATAATGAATGAGTGGCTACAGTGGGGGTCTAGCAGAACTCAACCATTCCAGATGGGGGGGGGGGGGGAAGAGGACCATTGAGGGACAGGCTGTTAGCCATCGTGTGCACATGGCCTCAATACTTCTTCTCTACTTTTCATTGACTCTACAACCCCTGCCCCAGACAGATGACACCCGAGGCGATCATTCTGGTCATCACCCAGGGCCACAGTCATCCCTGAACGGTTATCAATCAGTTCGGTCTTTTGTCTTGCTTCACAAGCGAAGCTGAGCTGTCCCTTCTACAAAGACATTTAAAAAATGATGTTTGTGGGGGATGTGTATTATAACGGGTTGACAAAATAACACAATACTTTTGATTACTTAATTATAAAAAATCATGTCAAAAATTTTAACGCATATTAATTGTACTTAAGGGTAACCAATGTGTTTTATAATATAATTTAATAGATTATAAAACAAACTGGAATAAATGTTTTCTCTGAGAATGCTTGCAATCCCCCGAATATTGAATGTGCAAATAGTTTTTGCGACCCACAAAAACTCCCTGCGCCATTTGATATACCTCATTAGTATTCATGAGTATGCAAAAATTATGTTACACAAAAGCGAATGGGTGCGGTGGACGCAGAAATCAAGAAAAGTAGGCCAACAGCAAAATGTTGCGGCTAAAGAAATATCTGACTGATTTAGCCTGTAAAAGTGCTAGAAAAGGCCAGGAAGAAGATCGATTGAAGACCAGGATGAATATAAAAGGCCAAAGTGATCACTGGCAAACTTTTAAAGGCAGGTTTGGAAATATTTCCCATGAAGCCGTGGCCAAACTTTTTGCTGGATACATAAGTAAACTTGATGCCTGGAGCAAAATGCCCTATTTCCCTGTTTCCTAGCACTTTCGGATCGTTTAATGTACTTAAAATCATTCCAAATTTGTAACTAGACATATTTAAAGTAATGAATTTTTAATGCATGAACGTTATTTATTTACTAATAGTCGAATCTGACGACTGATCTGACGTGATTTTTCATGCAAATCACTCATGCATATTAAGTAGTAGGCGCGTCGAAATGACCTCGGTCCAGCAGCCACAATGGCTGATCTTAACGGTTGAGTGATTGCATTCTGTGGAATTTATCCTCGTTAGGGGTCGCGGACAACATTAAAACTTACACACAAATCTCTTTATTTTAAATCCCTTGTCAGCCTTAAAACGTAATAAATACTACAATTTATGGTCTGAATGGAGAAATAAAAATGTTTATTACATATCAAAACGCATGGAACCATATTAAGGAAATTAAAAAATGTTGCATGCAAATTGTTTGATTAGGCTAGAAAGTTAAAACTACAGAAAGCAGAACTACATTAAATAAAATGATATGACTGCTTCCCAAGCATTGTAGGACACATTGTGCATTTGTCTTTCCCTCCTATAATTCTTTAACACTGCCCAAAAAAGTACGACAATTTCCAAACGGACCATGAATAGAAAAATCATCTGAAATGGCAAAATCAAATGAAAGCACAAATCTATCTCTAAGTTGCAGTTGTTCAACCGTCTGCTCAGCCAAAGCGGAGAAACCGTTTACTGTGCGCCAGGGAGAAGCAGGGATTGAAAGCAGCACCTAAATGCTATGACAGCCCAAGTGCTCCAGCAGTCTGACACCCAGTAATAAAGATAGAAGCTGGCTGCGGTTCTGCGCCTGTGACAGAGGAGAGAAAGAGTGAGAAAGTGAGAGAGCTAAGAGGGTGGTAATACAGAGGAGCTTTTCTTTTTTTTTTTGAAGAGTAGACAGACAGGGTCACCGAGTTTACTCTCCGCACTGAACATGCCTTCCCCACAGATGCGGACAGATGGATGAAAACAGGACGGGCGGGTGGGGGGATGAGGGGGCGTGTCTGAAGGCCCCCTCAGACGTGACGTTAGCAGGCTGTCTGGCTCTCAGAGACCTACCCAGCGGGTGTCTCCCTGTTCCAGGCTCTGACATCGCTAATGAGAGTCTTCTGGATCCACCGGTCAGGACATGTCACACCACAGCCTGCCAACAGGCCTCTGATACCCACGTCTGCTCACATAAGCAGCCCCCCCCTCAACACGCCACCGCACCGCCCACAAGCCACAGAGAGGAGGAGAGCCCACGGATTGGAGAAAACGCGATGCTATCGGGCCTTACCCTGTCTCTCAGTCTCTCTCGCCCTTTCTCTCTCTCTTTTTCCACTCGTTTTAGACCTGCCATTTCCACAATTACTGCCGTGTTAACCGAACACTTGCTGATTGCATTTTTGGTTTTTCTTTTTTAGTGCTGCCCGCCTCGGCCTTTCTTTCATCTCAATTTTCGCTTTGAGAGTGAAACATGCGAAGCACTAAGAAGAGGAGTCTGTGCGACTCACAGTGCATTTCGACCCCCAGTTTAATCGCAGCGCACATCGCTGCACCTTGACTTTTGGAAAAAAGAGTCAAAAAGAAAGAGAAACCATATTTTTTTTCCACTCTAAATTTCCAGGTTTTGCTCATGTGCGCATGATCTATTCTGAAAAGACTCTGTCCTGCATGTGTGCGTCTGAGTTTATGTGAGCGAGGAGGTTTGTGTGCGAAGGATGCGAGTTGATGCAGATGTACATACTTTTGTGAGTTTGTTTCTGAATGACTTTCCGTTACATGTGTGCTTGGGTTTGTGCGAGTGACGGCATATGTCTGTGCACACATACAGTAGGTGTTTCCAGGCACTTTTGAGAATTTCTGTTTCCGAATGGCCGCGCGCAAGCGTCTGAATGCATGCACATGTACGTGTGTCTGCGTGTGCGCTCCTGACCCAGTGATTAACCTCCAGAGGTCAGATTCCGCAGGAGCCCGCGAGACACAAGAGGACAACAAGTTCATCCAGAACCCCCCTCCCCCAAACCCACCTACCTCCAAAAACTGGAGACAGGCTGAGAAAGGCCGGAGACAGGCTGCTCATAGAGTCGCACGCAAACCCAATCACATCTGAACTGAAGAAATCCCCCAAAGGGTGGCAGGGCCCCTCCTGATGGGGCCCCTGAGTTACTGGAGGTCGACCCCAAAAACCGTCTGAGGCCTTTCTCTCAGATCTGCTGCCTCCTTACTGAAAACCATAGCGCTTCACAGAACAGCAGTTTTGGAATTTCTTTTGGTCGTGGAACAGTGTAAGACCATTTAGGCTACCCCACTTTGCAGGAAAGGTTCGATTTGACTGATGTTAAAATTCAACAGGGCTGGCAGTAATCAAGCCTGGGTGTTTCTAGTCTGATTTAGCCGAATTATTGACTACAAAACCCAAAACCAGTGAAGTTGGCACGTTATGTAAATCGTAGATAAAAACAGAATACAATGATTTGCAAATCCTTTTCAACTTATATTCAATTGAATACACTGCAAAGACAAAATTTTTAATGTTCAAACTGAGAAACTTTTTTTTTTCTTGCAAATAATCATTAACTTAGAATTTAAAGGCAGCAAAACATTGCAAAGAAGTTGGCACAGGGGCCTTTGTACCACTGTGTTACATCGCCTTTCCTTTTAACGACACTCAGTAAACGTTTGGGAACTGAGGAGACCAATTTTTGAAGCTTTTCAGGTGGAACTCTTTCCCATTCTTGCTTGATGTACAGCTTAAGTTGTTCAACAGTCCGGGGTCTCCGTTGTCGTATTTTACACTTCATAATGCGCCACACATTTTCAATGGGAGACAGGTCTGGACTACAGGCAGGTCAGTCTAGTACCCGCACTCTTTTACTACGGAGCCATGCTGTTGTAACACGTGCAGAATGTGGCCTGGCATTGTCTTGCTGAAAGAAGCAGGGGCGTCCATGAAAAAGACGTTGCTTGGATGGCAACATATGCAGCTCCAAAACCTGCATGTACCTTTCAGCATTAATGGTGCCTTCACATATGTGTAAGTCGCCCATGCCTTGGGCACTAATACACCCCCATACCATCACAGATGCTGGCTTTTGAACTTTGCGCCTTTAACAGTCCGGATGGTTCTTTTCCTCTTTGGTCCGGAGGACACGACGTCCACAGTTTCTAAAAACAATTTGAAATGTGGACTCGTCAGACCACAGAACACTTTTCCACTTTGCATCAGTCCATCTTAGATGAACTGTTGATAAATGGCTTTCGCTTTGCATTGTAGAGTTTTAACTTGCACTTGCAGATGTGGTGACGAACTGTAGTTACTGACAGTGGTTTTCTGAAGTGTTCCTGAGCCCATGTGATGATGTCCTTTACACACTGATGTTGGTTTTTGATGCAGTGCCCGCCTGAGGGATCGAAGGTCACGGGCATTCAATGTTGATTTTCGGCCTTGTCGCTTACGTGCAGTGATTTCTCCAGATTCTCTGAACCTTTTGACAATATTACGGACCGTAGATGATGAAATCCCTAAATTTCTTGCAATAGCTCGTTGAGGAATGTTGTTTTTTAAACTGTTCGACAATCAGCTCACGCATTTGTTCACTAAGTGGTGACCCTTGCCCCATCCTTGTTTGTGAATGACTGAGCATTTCAGGGAAGCTGCTTTTATACCAAATCATGGCACCCACCTGTTCCCAATTAGCCCATTCACCTGTGGGATGTTCCAAATAAGTGTTTGATGAGCATTCCTCAACTCTCTCAGTCTTTTTTGCCACTTGTGCCAGCTTTTTTGAAACATGTTGCAGGCATCAAATTCCAAATGAGCTAATATTTGCAAAAAATTACAAAGTTTACCAGTTCGAACATTAAGTAACTTGTCTTTGCAGTGTATTCAATTGAATATAGGTTGAAAAGGATTTGCAAATCATTGTATTCTGTTTTTATTCACGATTTACACAACGTGCCAACTTCACTGGTTTTGGGTTTTGTAGATCTGGTAAATTAATTGAATTGAAGGGCAATTGTTTTCCCCCAAACGGAGCCAGTTGGTTTTGGATAACTTTTTGCCTTCAATAAATGAAATTGTCATTTGAAAACTACATTTTGTGTTCATTCTCAACCTACATCAAGTTCGCTTAAGACTTAAGCATGGCATGAGTGGAAGTCAGGAGAGGGGCAAATACTTATTCACGGCACGGTATCTGGGTCACCATCTCGGCCTGCCCCTGGAGGTATGGCTGTCACATAATAACAGCCCTTAACCTCCACCCTTTGACCCTCTGACACACTGACACACTGATCAGGCAAGCAACATTTCTCCTGCAGCAAGCCACTAACGGTGAACTCCCAGAAAGTAGTTGTCACAAAGCCAAGGACAGCGGAGCAAGGCGAAGGGCGTGAACGGGGTGCTGTCCCCCATTTTCACCAGACAGTCTCCAGCTTCCAACAAATAGCCCACCAAAAGGCTTGTTCTGACTCAGCCAAGCAGACCATTGGCCCCACAGTTTCTTCATCCCTGCTTGCGTCTCTCGCAGAAACGACACTCAGCAAATACAGAAGAGTAGCCAGAGGTATGCGGCTGACAGGACACTGTGGAGCTCCTCATAACCTACTGTCTCAGCGCATCTCACAGCCAAAGTATAGCTCTGCCAGCAGGTCACGTCACTTCTAAAACCTCACCTTCTGTGGCCTGTTGAACGCTTGGAGGAAGGTGTCAAACTCCAGTCAAGGAGGGCCACAGTGCCTGCTGGCATTCGCTATGTTTCCACACAACCGATTCATTTCAATCTCTGATTAGTTGAAGAGTCTTCAAATCGTGTTCTAAAGGAATTTAGCGGGGGCTGACTGAAGGAGACTGGAGAAGGCCGAAGACAGTAGACATGTTTGCTCTCACTGTCAAGAGAATTCTCAGCAAACTTATGAAATGTAGCAAGAAAGAAAATGCAAATTGGCAAACGCATATTCCATCAACTAGAATGGAGGGAATAAACCAGGCTCGGCAAAGTGTAGTTTCTTCACAAGTTGGCAGAATAGGATACGCTGATCAGTCATGTGGGTTAGATGTTCGCTACATACACTTAACAAAAATATAAACGCACAAAGTTATTTTTTTTTCGAATTATTTTTTATCAATTGGGAAATATTTCAACAAAACAATTATGATTTTATTCTTGCCTTAATATTCAAGCAAGAGAAACATGTCCAACAATTTACTGTACAGAAATCATGAGTTATCACAGCCTGAACCCACTAGGGGTCAGCAGGCAGAGTTCACAGCACTCAGTAACGAGTGTGTCCACCATTGGAATCGCGTAAAGCGGTACACCTCCGGCGCATGGAGTTAACAAGATTGTCAAAAGTGGCCTGTGGAATGTTGTCCCATTCCTCCTACAGTGCAACTCGGAGCTGGCATCAGCATAACGCTCACCCACACGTCGCCATACGCATTGTCTGCCATCAGCGCAGTACAGTTGGAATCACGATTCATCACTGAATAACACCGTCCTCCACCGTGCAAGTGTCCAGCGAAGGTTATGGTTGGCCCAGTCGAGTCTGAACCGATGACAGATGGCGGTCAGGTTGAGACTTGGTGCAGTCGTTGGGCTCGGAGGTCTGCCTCCCTCAGGCGGTTTCGACAATCTGAGCCGATATCCGCCTGTTGTGCAGACCGACGGTCTCGTCAGCTGTCCTGGTGGGTGGTCGGAGCCGATCACAGAGGTGCTGGAGCCGCATGTGCCGAACTTGTGTGGGCGTGGTCACACGTGGTCGTGGGGCATGTGGACGATTCACAGTGCTGCCAGTCCCTCTGAATCGACTTCTTAACCGGCTGATGGTGGAATGACGCACATTCAAGTGTGTTGAGACCGCTGTCACAGATATCCCAACATTCAGCTTGCCAATGGCATGCTCCCTCATGACTTCTGACATCTGTGGCATTGCGACTTGTGACAAAAGTGCACATTTTGAGGTGGCCTTTTATTGACCCTGGTCCAAGGAGTGCCTGTGCATTGGTCACGCTGACTGACCAACTCAATGTTATGCTCTATGCAGCTCAGGGGCAGAATAACTCAGTGAGTGAGTAATCTCACAGGGAGTGGTCAATGAGAAGTGAGTCACCAGAATTGAGCAAAAGAAATCATTCAGCACACCAGCAAACACTCTTTGTGGGAATATTTCATTTTGGGTCAATTTATCTCAGCATTTTTGGTTTGTCCGTTTATGTTTTTGTTCAGTGTACATCAGCACTTATTCGACAAAGACGTTTCCATCTCCCAGTTACCGCAATAAACATTTTTTTAAAAACAGCAAAAACCACCTCAATTAAGTAAAAAACTTTTTGACGACATTGAAGAAGTTTTTCAAATTTTGGCGTCTCTATCAACCTTTTCTAAAGCGATATATCAAAATGCACATGAAAACATGTACATGGAAATATAGCAAGTTTGACACCTCTGGCTTCGAGACTCAAAGATGATAAAGGTCACTCGGCCTTTGCCTGTTTTATGTGACCCTTGGGCACATTTAATGCACGAAAAATCCTATAAAGTCAGAATGTACATTCAATTCACATATTTAAAAGCAAATACACTTCTAAAGTCTGTACAATAGATAATTTGGTAAGAAAGCATAAGCATCTAAAATATATGATGAGAATTCAAAATAATAATTGTTCACCCAATGGGACAAAACTCTCAACAAAAAAATGTTCAACTTGAAGGACACATTGAGCCATGAGATGAATCAACATCGTACGCGGAAGTGCTCTTGAAAATAACCCTCGAAACGCAGGTGCCCAACGGTTGGGTGCACATCACACGCCAGTGCCCCATTCTGTTTTTCCTGCGTCCGTTAGGTCTGCGTTAACGCTCCTTGAGCATCGCAATGCGCTGCCAACGATGGCTGGTTATATTTAGGAGAGCCGTTGCTGCTTGTCTCGCTCCCCCATGTTTTGCAAGTCAATAAGTTGGTGCGTCTGACCCCATCTGCATCCGGTCCCGAGGGGATACCCCTCTGACCTGCCCGAGATTCTGCCCCCGCAGTCCCTACACCAAGCCCCTGCCCCCGCCCACAACTCCCCACTGGCTCTTTCAGTCAGATTGACAGCTCAAACGCCCAACTGAAAATAAGGTTTTATTTCAATAACGGCGCACAGTTTTCTGTCAGCCCCAGACTTCAGCAGGAGGAATGCAGCCAGTGAGAGAGGGATGTGTCACGCAGGGACAGGCAAGGCTGACCAATAAGCTTTCAAGAACGGCTAAAGGCCGAAAACTCGCAACTTTACTTGAACTCTCTTGGTGAGATATTGAAAAAAACGCTGGTTCATGAGTATTTTTTAAACAAAGAACAAGGGGAAGAGAAAAATATAGGGCTACACAGAAATCCATCAGAATATGTAAGAGTCCATTTGACACACAATCTCACACACACACACAGTTCACACACAGTTCACACACACACACACACAGTTCTCACACACACACACACACACACACACACACAGAAACAGTTCACTCATACGAACACACACACTGACACAGCTCTCACACACACACAAACACTCTCACTTCACACGCACACTGACACAGTTTACACTCGCTCACTTCACACACACACACACAGACACAGTTCACACACAAACACACGCACACACACCACACAAAGGCCCCACACGCAGGTGTCGGCCCGAGACAAGCGAAGCTTGGCATTCTCAGTAACTGCAACGTGCTGCAGTAAACAAACAAGACCCTGCCGGCCAGGTGCGTTCTGGGAAACGACATTCCACCGGTCAGTGGATGATGAGCAGTGAACAGCCATCACAAGTTACAGTTTTTTACAATCACACTAACCTCAGAAGTTTTTGCTCAATTTTCAAAATGTTAGATACAACACTCATAACGGTCAGCACTTGTAACACAGCCCGACCATTTGTTCAAAACCTTGCATTGTATTCATATCATTGAAAAAAACTTGCACTTCTGAATATTTGGTTCAAATGACTCACCTATCATGAAATATTGTAGGAACACTACTTTAGATCACCCACATACAACATACCAATAGCTTCACTGCGAAGTTGCTTTTTCAATCCCTTTCATTACTGCAAAAAACACTTGATGCATGTTTCAATAAGGTTCTTTTTATGGTTCTAAACAATAGAGACAATGGAATCATTAAACAAAATGTGAAATTTATGTTTGAAATACAATAGTAGCAGGTTTATTTGAAGAATGGCAAAGAAAAGTAGCCATAATGCCAAAAAAGTATTCATAAAAGTAAGTAAAACAGAAGATTTTGATCAACTGCCATGTGAGTGAAAAAAAAGTGAACAGTTGTGAACAAAAACAATACTGTAACATTGTTGCACATCATTTGCATCAACTCTCTCTTCTGGAGTTGGCCAGAGATTCTCATCGACATCACAGTGGATATTTTCCCTTGCCAGGCATCGGGGGAAAACTCTCCTGGCATGACGAATCCAGGCCTGACATTGGTCTGCCGTTATTTCATCAGATGCGTCATCCATGGCCTGGAGGAGGGTGGCAGGTTCATGAGGGCGACGATCATAGACTTTCCACCTCCATGCTGAGAAGAATTCCTCTATCGGGTTCAGAACAGGAGAGTAAGGGGGCAAATATAATACTATGAACTGTGGATGGGCCTCAAACCATGTGTGCACCACTTCAGCATCGTGGAACCTAACATTGTCCCAGACAACTACATATGTGACTCCTTCAGTTTGATAGAGCTGCTCTAGTTTGTTTAAAAAATCCTGAAGAAGGGCTGCATTGTACAAACCCAAAACCAGTGAAGTTAGCACGTTATGTAAATCGTAGATAAAAACAGAATACAATGATTTGCAAATCCCTTTCAACTTATATTCAATTGAATACACTGCAAAGACAAGATGTTTAATGTTCAAACTGAGAAACTTTTTTTTTTTTGCAAATAATCATTAACTTAGAATTTAAAGGCAGCAAAACGTTACAAAAAGTTGGCACAGGGGCCTTTTTACCACTGTGTTACATCGCCTTTCCTTTTAACGACACTCAGTAAACTGAGGAGACCAATTTTTGAAGCTTTTCAGATGGAACGCTTTCCCATTCTTGCTTGATGTACAGCTTAAGTTGCTCAACAGTCCGGGGTCTCCGTTGTCGTATTTTACACTTCATAATGCGCCACAAATTTTCAATGGGAGACAGGTCTGGACTACAGGCAGGCCAGTCTAGTACCCGCACTCTTTTACTACGGAGCCATGCTGTTGTAACACGTGCAGAATGTGGCTTGGCATTGTCTTGCTGAGATAAGCAGGGGCGTCCATGAAAAAGACGTTGCTTGGATGGCAACATATGCAGCTCCAAAACCTGAATGTACCTTTTAGCATTAATGGTGCCTTCACATATGTGTAAGTTGCCCATGCCTTGGGCACTAATACACCCCCATACCATCACAGATGCTGGCTTTTGAACTTTGCGCCTATAACAGTCCGGATGGTTCTTTTCCTCTTTGGTCCGGAGGACACGACGTCCACAGTTTCTAAAAACAATTTGAAATGTGGACTCGTCAGACCACAGAACACTTTTCCACTTTGCATCAGTCCATCTTAGATGAGCTTGGGCTCAGCGAAGCCGGCGGCGTTTCTGGGTGCGGTTGATAAATGGCTTTCGCTTTGCATTGTAGAGTTTTAACTTGCACTTGCAGATGTAGCGACGAACTGTAGTTACTGACAGTGGTTTTCTGAAGTGTTCCTGAGCCCATGTGGTGATGTCCTTTACACACTGATGTCGGTTTTTGATGCAGTACCGCCTGAGGGATCGAAGGTCACGGGCATTCAATGTTGGTTTTCGGCCTTGTCGCTTACGTGCAGTGATTTCTCCAGATTCTCTGAACCTTTTGACGATATTACGGACCGTAGATGATGAAATCCCTAAATTTCTTGCAATAGCTCGTTGAGGAATGTGGTTTTTAAACTGTTCTACAATCAGCTCACACATTTGTTCACTAAGTGGTGACCCTCGCCCCATCCTTGTTTGTGAATGACTGAGCATTTCAGGGAAGCTGCTTTTATACCCAATCATGGCACCCACCTGTTCCCAATTAGCCCGTTCACCTGTGGGATGTTCCAAATAAGTGTTTGATGAGCATTCCTCAACTCTCTCAGTCTTTTTTGCCACTTGTGCCAGCTTTTTTGAAACATGTTGCAGGCATCAAATTCCAAATGAGCTAATATTTGCAAAAAATTACAAAGTTTACCAGTTCGAACATTAAGTAACTTGTCTTTGCAGTGTATTCCATTGAATATAGGTTGAAAAGGATTTGCAAATCATTGTATTCTGTTTTTACTTACGATTTACACAAGGTGCCAACTTCACTGGTTTTGGGTTTCGTATGATCCCAGCACAGTTCTGCGTGCCACCACACCATCCTCAGATATGGTGGCACAAATAGTGATGTTCCCTCCACGTTGTCCAGGTACCTGGATTGTTGCTCGCTGGCCAATCAAATTTCGCCCTCTCCGCCTTGTTTTGGCCAGGTTGAAGCCTGCCTCATGCATGTAGAGGAATTTGTGGTTGTCCTCTGCAGCATCCAGCTCCATCACCCTCTAAAAAGACTAAAAAAGACTGTCTTTTCATGTCATTAAAGGCATCCAGCTATCAATGAATACAACTACTCAAAATGATAAGTAACTGTACCGTTGAGGTACTTGAAGTTTTTGCCCAAATTTCCAACTGATTGACTTCAATTTCTGATGATTGATTTCCCATTGTGGTAAGAGTATACAAGTAAGGGTTTGCACCCATGGGCTTCAACACAGCGACAGCATTAAGCAGGCAGATCAGCTGAGAGGTCAAGCAGTGAGAGGACGTGGAGGTGTTGGTGAGGTGGAAAGATTTGGTAGAGGACAAGGACCCCTTCATAGCGGTGGCTGTGGGCCTGCTCAGAGAGGGGGGCATAGGCCTCCACAGAGAGGTGGCCATGGGCCTCGTCAGAGAGGGGGTGGGGGGGTGGTAGAAGACAAGGCCAGGGACCAAGCAACAGTCACACCAAAGGGTGTCAAATGAAATCAGAGCAATGGTTGTGGATCATTTCATCAATCCGGGCATGATGAGTGATGAGTGAGGCTGCTGCCATCATCCAGCTAAGAAGATCCACGGTGGCCTCGATCATCGGAACATTCCGCAACGAGAACCGGAAAGTCTTCAGCATGGACTATGTATTACATAAACTAACAGTAAATTATCAAATTTCTGTATAGTGGGTAAAGATTTACAGTGCTGTAATACAGCCCGTGTGTTACCACTGTCTTCCAGTGCCTCACCAGTGTACCACTGTACAGTGCATACAAATAGATGCCACACAGTTGGTGTTGTGCCTCAATGTGTTTGCTTTCCCTGCAGAATTGAGACAAGGCCAAGCAGGGGAAGCAGGGGCAGAATTTTGACTGACTAACAGGAGCTGGCTGTGGTCAATTTAGTTCAGGCCAGGAATGATATACGCCTGACCGAAATCCAGCAGCACATCATCGACAATGTCGATCTATTCAATAATGTGGAAGCCATTAGTCTGCCGACTATTGCCCACATTCTGAACAGGCACCAGGTGTATATAAAGCAGATCTACCGGGTGCCTTTTGAAAGAAATACAAATAGGGTGAAGCAACTGCGGGCAGGGTATGTTCAGGTATACTCAGTTGAAAGATTCTTGTTACATTATGAACGATTCATATAGGTTGGATCTAATGTTACATTCTAGAGGATAATTTCCTTTCAATTTCTTTTTAGACAGTGATGGAGCTGGATGCTGCAGAGGACGACCACAAATTCCTCTACATAGATGAGGCAGGCTTCAACCTGGCCAAAACAAGGCGGAGAGGGCGAAATTTGATTGGCCAGCAGGCAACAATCCAGGTACCTGGACAACGAGGAGGGAACATCACTATTTGTGCCGTCATATCTGAGGATGGTGTGGTGGCTCGCAGACCTGTGCTGGGATCATACAATGCAGCCCTTCTACCGGATTTTTTAAACGAACGAGAGCAGCTCTGTCAAACTGAAGGAGTCACATATTTAATAGTCTGGGACAATGTTAGGTTCCACTATGCTGAAGTGGTGCACACATGGTTTGAGGCCCATCCACAGTTCATAGTATTATATTTGCCCCCATACTCTCCTGTTCTCAACCCGATAGAGGAATTCTTCTCAGCATGGAGGTGGAAAGTCTATGATCGTCGCCCTCATGAACCTGCCACCCTCCTCCAGGCCATGCATGATGCATGTGATGAAATAACGGCAGATCTGGATTCGTCATGCCAGGGGATTTTTCCCCCGATGCCTGGAAAGGGAAAATATCCACTGTGATGTCGATGAGAATCTCTGGCCAACTGTTCACTTTTTACATGGCAGTTGATCAAATTCTTTTGTTTCACCTACTTTTATGACATTATGGCTACTTTTCTTTGTCATTCTTCAAATAAACCTGATATTATTATATTTCAAACAAAAATTTCACATTTTTTTAAATTATTCCATTGTCTCTATTGTTTAGAACAACAAAAAGAACCTTATTGAAAAATGCATCAAGTGTTTTTTGCCGTAATGAAAGGGTTTGGAAAAACAACTTCGCAGTGAAGCTATTGGCATCTTGTGTGTGGGTGATCTAAAGTAGTGTTCCTACAGTATTTCATGATAGGTGAGTCATTTGAACCAAAGATTCAGAAGTGCAAGTTTTCTTCAATGATATGAATACGCAATGCAAGGTTTTGAACAAATGGTTGGGCTGTGTTACAAATGCTGACCGTTATGAGTGTTGTATCTAACGTTTTGAAAATTGAGCAAAAACTTCTGAGGTTAGCGTGATTGTAAAGAACTGTATAATGTGTGTATTCCATTTTAATATAGTAATACTTTGATGTTAACTTGTGTTATTTTGAACAAGTAATTTAAGTTCAGTGAACAAATGACTTAAATGTAATGTTTTTGTATCCAAGCAATTGAAAAAAGCGTTTAGAGTTCTGAAAAATTGTCTATTTTGATGATCTGTATTGAGGTTTGTATCTAGAGTTTTGAAAGTTGAGAAAAAACTTCTGAGGTTAGCGTCGAAGTGATTGTAAAAAACTGTAACACAGCACAAGCACTGTGGTTAGTTCTGTCAGTGAACAGGCTCTCTTTGTGTGTTTTTTTTACTATTTTGTTAATTAATTGGTTGCATTATAATCTTAGTGGGGCTTTTTTGTAATTGTTTTACATGTATGCATGCACTGTATTGTGGTTTTATGTTGTTATTTTGATCGCTCTTGATTTGTTCTGTACTTTGCATTTGAAAAGTTTGTTTCCTAAGACAATAAATCCATTTTCCTCATTTTGAGTAAGTCAGCTTTTTCTTTGTTGACAATGATTGTATTTTATTAAAAAAAAAACACAAACTTCAACCATGAAAAAATACACCTTACGGTATAATTTCTAAAAATGGATTATACACCATTTGTAAGAAGCACAATGCTATTGCTCCGTGGTATTATCTAAATTTTTGTCATTTTGGAAACAAACTCTTCATTTATTGTGTTCTGTAACAACAGTGCTGGGAATGATGTAATAAATGGGACTTTAAATCAACTCTCCATCTCTTGCTCTCTGGCTCTCTGAAGCTTTCCTAACAGATAGACATGAGGGAGTCACCTGACAATCTGAGAGGGATATCATTAGCTGTAGAAAAGTACTTGAAGAAAGTCACCAGACATCAGAGAGGGATTTCATTGGCTGCAGAATAGAGCTTGAAGAAAGTCAGGACAGAGCAGACATGCTTGACAGGGACTTCTACTGGGCTGAAAAAAAAACTTATTTTTCTGTACTGAATTTAGCCCATGATTTCATCGCTGTTAGATCTCATATGGAGCGAAACTGTGTCTTCAGTTGACCATTAAAATAATTGGAAAACGCATCAGTAAAGGAAAATGATTGAGAACTAGCCAGGACTAATTGTCACAAAGGGACGTGTCTGCACCACCCGATTCCCAGTTCTAGAACCGCCACTGGCACCTGTATAAAGTCACCTGACATCAAAGAGGGATCTCATTGGTTGTAGTAAAGTGCTTGGAGAAAGTCACCTGACATCAGAGAAGGGTCTCATTGGCTGTAGAAAAGTGCTTGAAGAAAGTCAGGAAAGAGCTGACATGCTTGACAGGGACTTCTACTTGGCTGAAAAAAAAAATCTGAAACAGACAGCGAAATCTGCAGTGATGAAAGCCAACAATGATGGATTAAACAGGCTAACCACTTCCTGCCAAGCACTTCCTGCGTGTCTATTCACTGCTCATTTCATGTCAGTCTGTAAATGGGAGGAGGGGAGCGAGAGAAAACTGATAGAGACAGACAAAGAAGGGAGGAGTGAGAGAGGAAGAGTGAGTGAGAGAAAGAGAGAGATGATGCATATTAAAAGAAGAAGGGAGGAGAGAGGAAGAGTGAGTAAGAGAGATAATGAGGAACAGAAGAAGAATGAAGGGAGAGAGATGGAGAGGGTCAGAGACTCGGGGAGCGATGGAGGATGAGTATTTCTATGCTTATCATTCGGGATAAGAACAGGATAAGAACACTACGCTGGTGTAAAGCGATCCACACTGTGCCTTCAGTGCTGGTCACAGCTGGTGTCCTGTACACCACAGCTGCTAAAGCTGGTGCAGAGAACGGGTGAAACTGCAGAACTAGTTCAGTATTATGGCTGGTTAGCAGTCGGCCAGCAGGTTGACGAGCTAAAGCCAGGCCGATTTCAACAGATTTCTGAAATCTAAACAGTTGTGTATATGTGAGAGACCCCGCACACAACAACATGAAATCATTAATTTCATAGTTTTATGGTCATCTGGTGGGTGTGACATAAAAACACACAACATGCAAACAGATGCCATTCAGGAGCAACAAGACTTCGGACTCAAAACCGGAAATCTCAGACAATGGCGCATGAAATAGACTGCAGAGTAAGCAAACACGATGGCCATGACCGTCGGTTTGTTTATGACCGCCTCAGTCAGCTCGGCTCCTCATTGGCTCTCTGTCTTTCCCACATGAGAATCCCAAACTCTGTCATCTGCGGTCTCTGGGGTTCCCCCCCCCACGACACTCGATATCAAACTGCAGATATTGAATATTTAATATTTCCACTTTGAAATTGGTGCAGCCCAATGAGCTTAAGAGCAGATCTGGTGACCTGAATACACTTATGAATCAAGTCACATCACAGAAGAATTGGCTAGAAAATCATGATATCATGAAAAAGAAACAGGGCTTTGTTTTAGATTTTCGAAAGAGGGGAGAATCAGGCTAAAAATCCGCTTAATTTTCCTATGGTGTGGGCCAGGTTTGGTGAGGGCCTTTGGTGTGGGCCAGGTTTTGAGTGGGCATTTGGTATGGGCCAGGTTTAAAACAACAAAAAACAGAGCTTAAAACATCTTGAGCAACTGAGGCTGGTTTACCCTGGAATTTACTGCATGAGAGAGAAAGAAAGATTAAACAGAATGAGGCAGAGAAAGAGAGGTAGAGAGAGAAGGAGAGAGGGGGTAACAGAAATGGAGAGAGGAGGGGGGAGGCATACGGGACCACAGGTGGCAGCATGTCTGCAGCGTCAACAGGTGAGCTGGACCCGCGTCAGCAACACAGGCCCACGAAACAAACTCTGAGAGGGCGGACTCTAATTGGCTATCTGAGAGGGCGGACTCTGATTGGCTGGACTGCACTCAGCCGAGTGAGAGTTACCTGAGCAACACACCTTACTGAAGTCAGCGCTGACGTACTGCTTACACCTGAATCACACACTCCCTCAGACGGACAGCTCACACCTGAATCACACACTCACTCAGACGTACAGCTCACACCTGAATCACACACTCCCTTAGGCAGACAGCTCACACCTGAATCACACACTACCTCAGACCTACAGTTCATACCTGAATCACACGCGACCTCTGACATACAGTTCACACCTGAATCACACACTCCCTCAGACGTACAGCTCACGTCTGAATCACACACGACCTCTGAAGTACAGCTCACACCTGAATCACACATTCCCTCAGACGGACAGCTCACACCTGAATCACACACTCCCTCAGACGTACAGCTCACACCTGAATCACACACTCCCTCAGACGGACAGCTCACACCTCAATCACACACTCCCTCCGACGTACAGCTCACACCTGAATCACACCCTCCCTCAGACGTACAGCTCACACCTGAATGACACACTCCGTCAGGCAGACAGTTCATACCAGAAACACACACTCCCTCAGACATACAGCTCACACCTGAATCACACACTCCCTCAGACGGACAGCTCACAACTGACTCACACACTCCCTCAGACTCACAGCTCACACCTGAATCACACACTCCCTCAGACGGAGAGCTCAAACCTGAATCACACACTCCCTCGGTCTGACAGCTCACAGCTGAATCACACACTCCCTCAGGCAGAGAGCTCACACTTGAATCACACACTCCCTCAGACAGACAGCTCACACCTGAATCACACACTACCTCAGGCAGACAGCTCACACCAGAATCACACACTCTCACAGACGTACAGCTCACACCTGAATCACACACTCCCTCAGAGGGACAGCTCACAGCTGGATCTCACACTCCCTCAGATGGAGAGCTCAAACCTGAATCACACACTCCGACAGATGGAGAGCTCATACCTGAATCACACACTCCCTCAGACGGACAGCTCACAGCTGGATCTCACACTCCCTCTGACGTACAGCTCCCACCTGAATCACACACTCCCTCAGAGGCCGTATGATCCAGCCCTGTTCCTCAAGACCCACCCGCCAACAGTTTCCATTTCATCTGTGATTCTGTATCGTTCATTCCATCACTCAGCAGCTCACTGAGGTCTTTCTACCTTCTGTGGAATTCCCAAATATGACTTAACTGCATCTGTAACAATGCTCACCTGACACGGGCAAAAACTTCCGGGTCACGTCAGGGTCACCAACTGTGGGTGCCTCCCTTTCAGATACCCCAAAATCTGTGAGTATCAGGCAGTGAAGCAACGTGAGATGGGTTTCATAAGTTAGCCGTGAGGTGTGTGATGCAAGATGTAGGACAGTACATCAAACAAATAGGGCTCGGCAATCACGGATTACAGCGTTTGCAGAGAAAAATTTGACCCGGGCATCAGGTGTGAGTAAGAACAGAGATATCTGTGCTCTATCCTGCCAGACAGCTTTTAAAGAAACGTTGTGTGGATGAATGAGGAAAAATATAATTTTGTTATGCTTTAGGCTCATAACACACTGTACTTCCTGATTTTGCCAGCAGGCAAAGGGTTAAAGCATGTATGCTCCGGTGAGGTAAGCCTTGCTAATTTGAGCATTTGTGCACTGTATAACCCCTGCGTTGACCCATTCCTTACTAAGGATGCAGATATAGGTTTCTTTTATGCGCCAAGCGGTTTAGAGGAGAGTACACAAGAAAACTCGACCACATGCAATCAACCGCGGTTCACTGTCGTCCTCATCTCCCTGAGCATCTTCATCCTCTACATCAGTATTTTTTTCTTCAAAAACCTCCACTGAACCGCGTGGCCCGTAAGAAAACATTCTATTTTTGTCATTCGTAGGGCAGGAGGTAATGAGTCTGTCGAATCGCAGGGCAGCCTGTGACATAGCGGCTGAAGCAGCAGTCGTCTCCAGCCTGTTCCTGGACAGCTTCTATCCAGCAGGTTTTTACTCATACCCAGCTCAGCTCATCCAGATCGGCTACTCAGCAGCTCATCAAGCTCTCTTCATGGAAAACTGTGATGAGCTTTGCTGAAGAGTCCAGACACTTTTCTCCTGCGGGCTAAACCGTCAACTGATTACAGTATAACCACAGAAACCTCCCTACACAAGGACGAGACCTGATCTCTCCAATAGAGCAAAGCATCATGACTGATGTAAACAACACAGTATGCACTACAAGCATAAGCACTAAAGATATTAGGCCAAGTCAACAGCATAAAATAAACCAGAAATAACAGCTGTAGATTGAACCATCTGCTTCCTAGTCTCTGATGGAAGGCTGTTCCACATGGCAGGGACAAATGTTAACTGAGTTAATTCTCAAGGAATAGCTTGAACATCTCAAGATAATGGTTTACTCCTGAAGAGGGTTAATCTTTTGAAAAGTTGCACTGGAGTCTTGGCATCTATTATAATGAAATGAGGAACTTTGTAGTGTAAGATATACTTGGCCACCCGATGTGACCACTCTTGCGTCAAAGAACTTCAGCTAGTTTCTAAACCAATAGTTTATTCAAGTCCTCATCCAGTGGTCCATCACTTGTTCCATGAATCCCAAAACTTTAATAAGGTATTATTTTTGCTTCAAATAATTGTCCAGATCTTGTTGGTCCCATTTTACCATATGTGTGGAGATTCAGGAAATCCCTCATCTGCGGAAGAAATGAAAGGCTATAAAATCTGTACAGGAGTACACAGGGACGAATTATGGGTCCCCTGGGCCCCTGGGCAGAGAGTTCGCGGAGGGCCCCCCAGCCAAAAAAAAAAAAAGTTAAAAATTAAATTATCAAAAACCCCAAGAACTCTATTGTTGCAGTGCTAAATCCATCCGGTAAGCAACATTGCACAACCTAGTGTGCTAGTTCGAACATGAAGAAATTGAAGCGTCGGTATGTTGCTTTACGTCTTTCCCGAAGAAGACAACTACAGCCTGACACATTAAACCACTAAGGTCTCAACAGCCAGGGTTCTGTGTGTAACCAGAGTGAAATGCAAACCAGCAGAAAGACTGTTAAAAGGGTAGCTATATGCACATGGCCAACAACGAAGTTAATACAAAGACGCATACAGAATTAAATTGCAAAGTAAGTGCAATCACAAAGACTACCAACATCTTGCCAAATTCAAAACTACTGGCTAAACCGCAATATGTGGGTTCTCTGTCAGAAGTGCACCGTGTACTCATGTAGTTGAGAGGTGGTAGTGCGTTAGCTAGTCTGTCATGCTATGAATCTGACCGTAGAGTAAGATACAACACATACACCCTACGTGAAATAAGAAGTCCAAATAATATTTCTTGTGACTTTCTTGGAAACTAGTGCCACGGCGGGCATATGATAAAGGAAACCCTATTGTCCTACCTTAAATCTTTGTGGCTACAGTAAATTTTGCTATTAGCTGTATGATCCATTTGTCTTCTTGCCACTTATACTATGAATGTCTTACTTTGTTTAAAGCTATTCACAAAGTTGGGCCCACTTCCGGTGCAGGGTTACTCAGTGAAAACAAAACCCACATAGCCTGTGAAACAGAATTGAAAATGATGCGAACAAAGTAACAATCCATCAAAAAACATGCCCAAGTCCAGTGTAATGCTTGGTTGTTCAAATCCCAACATGAAACAGGAAGAGAAAATTTCATTTCACGTATTTCCGAAGGAAAGTAAGTGGCGTGAAGCATGGATAATAGCTGTAAAAAGACAGAACCCTGATGCATACATGCCAACTCTACCGCTTTTGGCAGTAGACTACCACTTTCGAGGCATTTCATTCTGAAAAAAAAAAAAACGCCCCAAAAGCGGTAGAGTAGGCATGTATGAGGCAGCAAGCGGGATCCGTCAGCTCATGCAGTGCTGTATGGGAAGCATTTTACAAAATCTGAGGTGAAATAGTAAATAGCCAAAAATTTCGTTATCAGGGAATTAACTGGGAATTACTTTTGCCATTTGCTGTCATGCTTTTAATTTACAACTTTAAGTACCTGCAATATTTAGTGTCTGTGACACAATAATGATCAAAATAGTCAAAATATGTCTATTACCTTATAATAACTCCTACACACTGTATTTACTCGCAAAAAAGAAAAATCATAGATACAAATACTAATAAGGTGGATTAGCCCTGGAGAACCCCATGAATCTTTTTTCCTCAAGAAAAATATTAACTTAGCATTAAAATTGACATCTGCTAATGTAGGGTAGGCGCTAATTAGGTGAGGTCAAATTTGACCCCGTGGGTTCTCCAGGGTTCAAAAGTGACATTTGTTGATGAGATAACAAGGCGAACACACAAGATTAATTGTTTTGAGAGCAGGGGGTGTCTTCATTGGAGTTTGAGGCTAGCTATGTTTTTAGAAATGAACTCTGATATAGACGTTGAGCATAAGAATAAAAGAGGGAAATAATACAAAAAGAAACAGAAGAAAGATTATTTAAGTTCCTCTGGTGGAGCAAGTGATATGTCGAGAAAAGTGGGGACGTATTTAGTTGGGATGGTGGCAATAACTAGAGCAAAAGGGATTTTTAAAGATCCGCATGTGGTAGGAAATGTTCTAGGGGAAAAGCTCGGTGATGTGAGATCGCTTAGAGTCACGAGAAGCGGGATGGTAATTATTGAATGTACCACAAAGCGTCAGTGCAATAAGGCTCTACGCATTAAAACGTTCCAGGACTTTTATGTTGTTACTTGTTTTCCGCTTGATTTAGAGATAAAGGTGAAAGGAGTCATCAGTGGCGTGCCAACTTCAGTAGAGGCTGAGGAGTTTCAGGAGGTCCCAAGCATTTGTGGTGCCAAAAGACTGACAAGATTCAGAAACGGGTTAAAGGAGGACACTACATCTGTGTTTCTGACTTTTAAAAGAAACTTGCCGGAAGGAATATTTCTGAATTATATTAGTTACGGAGTATGGCCGTATGAAAGAGTTCCTCAATGTTGTTACTATTGTCAAGAATACAGCCATGTTGAAGCAGTTTGTAGAGGAGTTAAACGGTGTGGGAGGTGTGGTAAGGAGGAATGCCAATTTGGAAAATTGGTGAAGACACGGCAAAGTGTCTACATTGTGAGGGTAATCATGATACGGGAGCGCGAAAATGCCCAAAAAGAGTTCAGGAAGGAAAAGTGAATAAAATGAGAGCTGAAAAGGGATATTCGTATGCTGAGGCTCTCAAGAGGGTAGAGATTATTTATTCTGTCTATAGGAAAGTCTTGTATTCCCTGTCTGTGTGTTGGCATTTCCCTATTTCATGTAATTAGGTTTTCCCTCGTGTTCTACCCCCTGTAATTTATATCATTTTCAGCACCTGTGTTTGTGTAGGATGTGTTCCCCCTCCCTTTATATTTCGAGAAACAGGTTCAGAAGGCAGACAGGACTCCACACATGCGTTCGTTCTGGGGCATGAACGCTGTGCAGGCAGCGTCCAGTAGCAGCTGGAAGCCCGCTGAGCCATCCAAGCCATCTGTGCCGCTGTGCCATCCGGTTATCATTTATATTTACTCTCATTTTTACATTTTAGTTATGATACAGACATTCAGAATACAATTTCAGTACTCTCAGTCAAACAATGAATAAATATTTTTCCGATGTAAAATGAAGACTTAAATTGAGTTCCACTCTTGCGTCATTTGATTACTTGGCTATGAGGCAGACAGCCCTCTTCTCTCAGTTAGAATTGGAGCTGAGAGAAGCAGGTATGTTAGCAGTGCATTGCTCGTGAAAGTACATTTCTGTCAACGAAATAAGTTGGAAAATTGATAATCTGAAAGATAAATATAATCATACTGTAATGTGCAAAGATGAAACAATTACTGTTACGGGTTTTGATGATATTTCGTGTTTTAGAACCGCATCGGGTTAAGTGCGGAGTTCCCGCTATTCCAGCCCCTGCATTTTGTATTCTGTTGTATGAGCAAACGCTACATGAAGTACATGATACATGAAGTCTACCATTTCAAAGATAAACATGAGTACTGGAAGATGTAAAGACGAAGCGATTACTTTTAATGAGTTTTGACGATAATCCGTGTTTTAAAACCGTTTTAATAATTTGAATATTATTTTCAAAAGAGGGGAGCAATAAAATGCACTGGGCTGAATATTGGATTTTTTAAGTTCACTTATCTGTCCTAAAGAGCCATTCAAAATAACCCGATGACGTCACTGCCGTAAAGCAGCACCTCTGGCTATTTCTGAGTCACCTCAGAGCCCAGAGCTCGATGAGCCTCCAGCCCGTCTACGGAGACAATCAGTCAGACAATCAGCTGGATTTACACCGCAGGTTAAATGTGACACGAATCAGATCTTTTGCTCAAATGCGGCCAAATCCGATCTGTCACATGGCTGTGCAAACAGAAAAAAAACACATTGATTCCGCCCTCGATCGGATCCAGGCCTCATTCAAAAGTGGTTTTTGTTCGGATATGTATCCGATCAGTGACTTGCGGTGGAGGTTAGTTTGGTGAGGCAGAAACCACCCAATTAGCAATCAGACAATTAACTAGTTTAATAAGACTATTCAGCAGAATGACTGGCCAGTTTAACCCCTTTGCGCAGAAGCCAAATCTGGCTATTTAGGTGTTACCTGATTTAAGGCCTTATAATTCAAGATTGCAGCTTGACAGACAAAAAAAAAAACTTTGGCTCAACTGAGTCTAGACACTTGAAGCATTTAGACTCCCATCGTATTTCAGTTTATTTTCATGATTTTGATGGAGAAAAGGGGCTGCAAACATAAAAAAAATCTTCATGAAGATTCAACTTTGAATTACCAAAAAAAATAATACTGACAATTAAAAAACTGCTGGGGCTTAAAACTATACATTTCTGGAATCATAAACTTCTTGACCACAAGTAAAATTCATCTTGAACATTACACTCTAGATTACCCGCTTGCTATGAGCCAAATTAGACAGCTATCCAGGTGTCTCCCCAAAGTCTGAGATCCATCAAAATGGATCACTGTCAAATCATACATTTAACACAAATTAACATTTGGGGCATGAAATTTAGCATGAACTAATGATTTTCTGGTTGAGTTAAGCATGAATTTATCAATATCAGTGCAGTTGAACATCATTAGTAACCAGTAACACAAAACATGCCTTTTCTCCATAATAAAGTTAACAATATTGTCCATTTTTCTTCAAAGTCCCCCAAGCATTAAATAAAGTGCTGATAAAACAGCTATAACATTCACGCTGCAATGAAAAGCTAACCACTCTCGCATCCGAGCTCATAACCTTACACCTCATAAGGGTAAAAACTCACTATCTCAGTAATATCTGCATTCTGAAATATACCTTATTTTAACAGAACAGAAATTTCACTTTCAGGAGAAATCAAACAACATATGCCTCCATTTTCAACAGAATGGTGTGATGAACGTACCGAGGGATCTACCGATGTGCGTGAGCTGCATGCACTTGGAGAAACGAAAACCTCAGCATTCGAGGTCTTTAAACGCAGTATAAATTCTACAGCAAAAAGCCACATTGAGCAAAATGCAAACAGAGTAGCAGTATAACCTGTTTTCTTCATTGATGCCCTCCTCCAGAGACAGATGTATCGGGAAGAAGGAACCCTCCAGTACTGTTTCATTCAAAATAATTCCCATTGAGCACGTCCATACAACATTTTTCTCGTAAATGAAACTGAACACTTCAGGCCGGTTTCAGGTGTCTTTGTTTCATTGATATTGCATCATTTTCAGCTGCGCAACCATGGCCAACATTCGAAGAATACAACCGACCATACTTTTATGCTTAGCTTTGTATCCTATTCTTATTGTCCGATCAATGTATTTCAGTTATTGAGGAAAGTTTAAACACTCAGGAATTGGATAAGAAACGAGTCTATCAATACATCGTTAACAGGGAAGCTTCGCGAGGGCGTGAACTATAACTGTAGAGTTACGCAGATGAATCTGAGTATATAATTGAGTGACTGGCTATCGACACCAGTACTTGGGTGGATAGAAGGGAGCGCTGAATTTGTCAATGGAGGAATATACACGTTAATCCATGGGAGACAACTACGCATATTTTGTGTGTGATGACTGTAATTGACAGTAGAATGTGAGGGAATCAATACAATGTCGGATTTTTTGCTTCACAAAAGGTATTTTTTTAACCACTAATTGGAATACTGTCGGCTCACTGTAGCTAAAATGGTTGCTACAGAGTACTAAGTTTTTTTCTGTCGCACAAGATAATTTTTTTAAACTACTGGATCGATACTATGGGCAAGGATATTGACCACTTTGCACATCAGGCTTAGCTGAGGAGTTTAATTCAGGCAACTCCTGAAAAACAGGGATTGGAGGGAAGTTCTCCAACTCTAAATCGGGTTTCAGCTCTGCCTGCTTGGGAAAATTCAATAGCTGATCCGGGGGTGCCATCTCCTGGTCGAGTACCGTAACTAAGTGCTTAAATTTCCAGGTCTATAGACGCAAGTGCCTACATCTGCAAAAAAAAAAGGGGTTAAGTTTCCGCGGCGTTTTTGCTCAGTCCATCGAACCTGAAATGCTCAGCAACAGATTTGCGCGTATTTGCTTCCAGGAAGCCGAAGCAATGTCATCAAAAAATATTAACACAGTTCGACTAATGCAGAGTTCAATGCTTAATCCATACCTTATACAATGTATCATCCATTAAATATGCGCTTTTACACCTAAACAAAAAACGGGCGTTTATTTTCAGTCTTCTTCCATAAATGTTTAAACGATATACAGAATTACCGAGAAAATTTTTCCTAATTTATTATTCCAATTTCCATCCTTGCAGTCTTGAACTGCAGCATATACGTGAATGAAGTCATTATCTCCTCTATCAGTATCAGGCTTCCTACAGGCTTAGTCTTAATAGTTTTCATTGTCAATCAGGAATAGTATGTGGGGACAGGTTGACAAAATCCTGTGATGAAAGTTTGGGTCACTGCCAATTCAATTTGAGGTAAGGTAGCCTACTAGTTTATCTTATCTATGAGCATTGTAAACGACAGCGACATTGATTTCCAGCTATCCTCCGATAACCGGTGGCTATCTACTGGTTGGCTGGTTACGGTGGCGGTGAAGAGTAAAAATACCTGATATATTATCGTTAGTCTAAGAACATGTACTGCTTTTCACCGTCTTTGCTGTCTCATACAGTTATTTGTATTGGATTATTTTACCATGTGGTGGTTGGTTAGCTTTGCTGTTCCAATTTAGCAAATGCATCGGCAACGGGTACAATCAGCTGTTGGAGCTCTCTAGTTGAATAAACGTGATATACAGTTCTGGTTAGTCTATGTAAAAACCCAAATGTGCGAATATTTTCACATGAATACTGCTTAAAGGGTTTTTTTTGGGTTTGCAACTGGCATCAGCGATAAAGCTATTTTTAATACATGAATAATGCTAATGCAGCGACTTTGATTTTAGCCGCCGGTTGGCAAACTGCTATTCGCTTAGCCTAACGTTACCATTAGCACAATGCGGTGGTTTGCTAGCTTTGCTGCTCCACCTCGCTTTTTATCCATTCTCTTACTGTTGCTGAAAGGTAATAGAACAGTTACAAATGTTAAGTTTGAAAGAAAAATCAAACTTTTAATTTCAATTAAATTGAAATTTCACTTTCAACCTATAATCCATATTGAACTTGCAGAAAATGCAACAGTATTTGCGATTTTTCAACGATTACCAGGTGAAAGGGACAAATTTAGCCTTCTAGCTCTATAGGACTCCATTCATTCTGCACTCGCCTGCGATCACTCCTAGTGGAATTCTGGTGGAACTGCAACCAAGTTCGATACAGTGGGGCTGAATGGAGAGTGGTAGGGCTCCTCGTATAGGCTTTGGTAATGGCACGTTCATTACATTAACTTTTGTTCTTTTATTTTCTGCCATCTAGATGTAGCAAGGGAAAGGATACTCGAACAGAGATTAAAACAAAAAACGAACACCGCGTTGCACTTTCACAGTGGCAGCCTGCATATGTTATGTTCTAAAGCAGGGGGGAGATTTTGATACATTTGTGAACCAGCTGTGAAACTGAAATATGAGCTCCATTTAAGCCAGAGGGAGAAATACAATTTAATTTTTACGGTTTCCACTCCCAAGTTAATGCGTTATTGTGTACAATATGTAACATTTAGGCATAAATGCAAATGTAGGTCTAATTACAGATATTTTGTCAAGAAGTTTAAAAGGGAAAATGATAACCTAGTGTCATAAATAACCCTAACCCGAGAATCCATCAATAATCTATTTTATACAAGTTTCTTTCTACTCTTCCTTCTTGCAAAGTCATCCCAATTCATCAAAATTAAGCTGTCTGACCAACTCTGATTCAATGGCCAGAATTGACTGTGAGTTTAGGCAGTTTTGGAATATCCTAATCCTGAGTTCATTTTTAATACGTGTCAGTTTGGAGAATGAACGCTCCCCTTCACAATTTGTAATAGGCACTGTCAAAAAAAAGTCTAAGTGCTATTTAGACATTTGGAAAGGTTGATTGTAAACCCAAATCTATAATGGTTTTGAACATTTTACTTGGGCATTTTTCTTTTTCTGATATGAATGTTTTGAATTGTATCAGTTCATCTGCCAGGTTTATGTTCAAATCAGAAGGATATGTTGCAGCGAGTGAGTTAGCCTTTGAAGTGAGCTCACCGTTGGACATATTGTCAGGCATGAAAAGAACATTAAATAGCTCTGTTAAATGTGTGTGTGCATTCAAACGGTGGTCAAGACAGGACACAAGTTTGTCAACATTGAAAGTTTCAATCCGAAACTTGTCCTTTCCATCAAATGCTACAACTGGCTCTGCACTTTCATCAGGCATTCTTTTGTGCTTCTTTATGCGCTGGAGGTCATGCCTGTATTGTTAGGAGACAGTAGTGGTGACATTTAAAGCTGCACCTTTAAACGCCTCAAAGTGATCTCTCTGTGCTGCCACAAAGTCTTGTAAAGACAAGAGAAGTTGTGTAGCTGTACATATGTCAATATCATGCCTCTGCAACTGCACGCTTGTGGCTTGGAACCTATGTAGTATCGTGTCCCAGAAGTGTGCCGCGAAGTTTGCCACAGAGCGCAGAGGCTTCACTTCGAGTTTCACGTTTCTCCTCCATATTTTTAGAAATAGCATTGAATGCCTCTTTCATTTGTGCATAATATTTTCAAAGAGCCTTAGTCGACTCAGTCCGTGCACTCCACCAAGTACCTGACAGTGATTTCAGTGTGAGTTTGACATCAGTGCCATGGAAAACCTTTCCCCACCTGTGTGTAGATGATGCACAAAATGTGTACATTTCCTGAACCAAGTCAAAAAAAGTCCAACTTCTGGGCTACTGGCAACAGCATTGACATCAACTAAATTCAATGAATGTGCTGCAGAAGGAACATAACAAATCAATGGGTACCTTTAAGATGAGCTTGGACTCCATTGTGCTCTCCTGACATGTTACTTGCATTATCATCTGACTGGCCCCTACAGTTAGACAAGTCTAGGCCCAGATCCTCCACCATGGCAACAACACACTCAGCCAAATTGTCCCCACTATGGTTTTCAATAGGCTCAAAAGCCAGAAAACGCTCAATTACATGTCTGTCATTATTACCAAACCTGAAAATAAAGGTGAGTTAGTCCATATGAGCAAGATCTGGAGTGGAGTCAACTATAACAGAGAAGTAGTTTGATTCTTTGATCTCATTAGCAATTGCTTGCTTTGTTCTCTCCCTCATTAAGTGGATAAATTCTTCACAGACTGTTGATGATAAGTAGGACACAGAGCCTTTCCCATTGTCTCCAAACCTTTGGAGGTGTTCAGCTAGGAATGGGTCAAATTTGGCTAAGAGTGCAATGATGCCCAAAAAATTACCATTGTGGGCTGATCCTAGTAGCTCATCATCTCCCCTGAAAGCAAGTCCCCTCTCCCCTAAAAACTGGATGACTGCAACAACTCTTTTCAACACCTCCCGCCAGTATTGTCTCTCTGCATCAGTTTGTTTGACAATATCAGAATCAATTGTTGCTGTGCCTCTGGAGCGATTATCTAATGCTAGCATGCAAGCCCTATGCTCCACACTCCTCTCATGCTTGCCAATCCGCTCTGAATGTTTCCAGTCAGAAAGTCTATGAACAAAAGTATTGTGCTTACTGGAAAACAGTTTGCAAGCGAAACAATGCACACAACCAGTTGAAGGGGAGTAAAGTAGCCACTGCCTGGTCACAGTTTGCCCATTTAGTAGAGAGCAACTGACTAAAGAATTTGTAAAGCTCCTACTGATACCCTCAATGCTTCCATCCCTGACTGAGGCTGGGTACTTAGCACTTCTGTTTTGAAATGCAACTACTCCTCTACAAACAAGAATGGACTTGGCTTGGTCGGTAATGGTACTGGGCCATAAAGCAGAGTCGTTGACAGTTTCACACCAGGAGTCGGGGTCCTTGCCCTCCTCATTTGAAAGATGTTCTCAGGGGATTCAGCTAACTGGTCTGATTGTGGGTTTGACGCGCCTGCAACTTTCATTTTATAATCTTTTTGCTGCTGGTGGTCTGTGGGAGCCTGGCAGGGCTGGCATCCCTATTCTGCACCTGTCTGGGTCTGCAAGGGTTCATAGTCATTGTCAACTGACACTAAGCCAGTGGTGATCACACCTTCATCGCTAGAACTCTGGTCACTGCTAACATTAACGATACTTGTCTCACTGATATCCAGCGGCTTATCAAAAAAGTTAGAGATCAAAGGAACGTGTTTTAGGAAAACGGCCTGCTTTGCCTCCTTAATCTTTTTAGCTTTTCTTTTTCAAGCACCACTTTTTTGTTTGGGATCCACGTTATTGATGGCAAGTGTCTCTTAAGATGCTAATATATAAACTTGTCTTGCAAATTCCTACTGTAAATACTTCCTGGGAGGGGCTCATAATCAGAGGGCCCTCTAAAAGTACGCCCCCCTCCTCCCAAGGACCCCTGGTAGTCAGAAGTCAGAGGACCGCCACCCCTCATCCATTTTCATATGGAGCCTTATAGCAGGCCTGGGGGCCCTGATAGTCAGAGGGCCTGCTGAACGCACCCTCACTCAGGGCCCTTGGTAAGTCAGAGGCCCCTGGTAAGAGCCCTAATAATCAGAGGGCCCTCTAAAAGTACACCCCCCTCCTCCATAGGACTCCTGGTAGCCAGAGGTCAGGGCCTCCCTAGTAGGGGCCCTTGTAATCAGAGGGCCCTCTAATGGTATGCCATGCTCCTCCCTAGGGCCCCCTGGTAGGGGCTCATGATCAGAGTGCCCTCTAAAAGTACGCCCCCTCCTCCCGAGGACCCCCGGTAGTCAGAAGTCAGAGGACTGCCACCCCTAATCCATCTTCATAAGGGGCCCTATAGCAGGGCTAGCCAAATGTCAGAGGGCCCTCCTCCCTCCTTGTTTTCACCAGAGGCCCTGTAACAGGGTCAGGAGCCCTGGTAGTCAGAGGATCCTAGAGAATGGAGGCCCTCTGAAATAAAAATGTATTGTTGATAGGCATCGCTGTTTTGGGCAACGCCGCACCCCCCACCCCCCTCCCCCCGGGCCCCTGGACCTCAAGGACCCCTGGGTCCGTAAGGTCCGTAATCCGTCCCTGGGAGTACACCAGGGGCCATGCGAACCTAACCACCACCTTCCCCCTCCTGTGTTACCCCTTTGATAAGCTGTGCACTATATTCAAATCCCTGCTTCTCAGAAGGTCAATTAATAAATTCTTCATAAAGAATGTATCTATTGAGTAAAATGTAAAATAAAGACCTAAATGTTCCCAGTTGATGCATTTTCTTGTTCTTAAGTTGCGCAGCCTTATTGATTAATTACTCATTAATCCTCGTTAAGCGCACACAAACATAGCAGCAAACTTAGCAGAGCAGTCATGCTCAGTGGATAAAGAGCCTGTTAATGTGATCAAGATTTAACTTTGTGAGCCGAACACGGAGCTTAATGTTATTAACAGTGTAATAGATAACTCATAGCTCTACAGGTGTTACCAGACGGTAGCGCCACGTTTTGTGGGCACTAATAAGTTTATCTTGCGGTAATATCCACAATCAATCCATAACAATAGACATCACTCTCACACACATATACACTCTGTCTCTATTCGCTCTCTGTCACACATAGACACACTGTTTACATAATACACACACTCAATATAACTCACTCACCGACACACACACACTCAAACTCTCACACGCTTTCTCTCTCACACAAGCACACATGCATACACACACACACCGCAGTACAGGCCCAAAGGAGCCCGTTTGTCACATACTGACATCAGCAGCCTATAGTTTAGTTTATAAGAGCAGAGAGCTGTTCGCTCAGTGGACGTTCGGTCGAGCAGAACTCAGGAGAGGAGATTGCATGAGCAGGTTTGAAGAGCAGCTTATGGGCAGCAGATCCCACCCCTATGAAAAATTAGTATTGTAATGTGAATAGAAGCCACTAGATGGCAGTATTGACCTTTTCTTTTGTTAAGCCCAGAATAGAGCTAGGTTTGGACATGTCCTGGGCATGTCTGAGATGGAAAGTCCCAGAGAATTTTAAAACAGTCTAAAAGGTGGGAGGGGTCAGGAAAAGAGTATACACCAATCCGGCGAAACACGGAAGTAAATCAGTGCCGCCATTGCTGCGTTGCCCTGCTGCAGGAAGTAGCGTATCGGTCTCGTAGCGGTTGTTGCAGACGTTAGCTGTAGTTGCGAAAATGTTCTTCAATTTCTTTTTTTTTTAATACGTATGCTATTCAGTAATGCCGGGAAGAACGTGTTGTGTGTTCGGCTGTTTTAACAACGGTGTGAAATTACAGGCCTGGAATAACACCGCTTGTGAAATTCACAAACCTTTACTGCACATTGACTGCCCATGTTTACGGCCTTACGGATTAACGTTACATAGGTTTCCTGGTCGAGCGGAGGACCAAGATCATACTATCAAATTCCTTCCCGCATAATCTTCCTGACATCTGCTATCGGCTTACGATGCTAAGAAAGTACATTGCCATGAAGCGAAAGGCTACTGAGTGGAGATACTTGAAGGAACGCCCTGGGGAGTAACACGCGAGGATCCGGGCAGGACTAGTTCCGTTATAACACGAACCCATTGGGGTAACATTAGCAAGCGCAGATTTACCCTCGCGCAGTTTTATTATTGCAAAATGTCAAAGGTAAGAATTTTTTTCTGCTCATCTATGTAGACTGTAAAGTGTATGCCTGCTGTTCTTTCAATGTGGTGTCGGTTTAAAATGACCGGGCTTATATCGTTGCATTCTGCGGACTTTCCTCTTTTATTTGAGGTATGGTTTTATGCATACCACGAATTCAGCAGAAATCCTGGCGATGCAGCGCTGATATGATTTTAGCTTAGGTTCTGCTGCATGCTTAATTACTTGCTTGGTGCTTGAATTGTGTTCGGTTGAGGTAAAAATTGTTTACATGAGCTTTTGGCCGAGTTTCTTCGCGAAATGTGGATATGCCGCTCCACATGCCGCGATTTAAAAAAAATGCTGTATTTATAATGCGTAATAATCGTCCCCGGTACCGGTGTTCTTAAGGATCTCAGTTCTGAAGGGGTTAATATCCGTTTTATTATCATCACATACATGTCTTAATACATTTCGTTGTCAATAAATTACCTGCATCGGTAAGTTTTGGCCACTGCCTGACGTCATCTACCCAATGATCTCTTTCCTTTGCCATTGTTTATATATCTGTCACCTCACATTTTCACGAGCAGGATGCAGTTAAAGTCCATTAGGTGGCACCGGCAAGTCGCAGACGAAGCCACGCAACAATGGCGGCAGGCAAGATGGCGGCGCCCATAGAATTCGCGCCGGATTAGTGTATATAAGGAGGAAAATTGAGAGAGTTAGGCCCGGGCCACACTGCCTGCAGCTGCAATGCGTCTTTTCGTTTCGGTTTCCATGTTATTCAATGAGAGCGGCCACACTTCATGCCAAAGCTGCGCGTCTCACGCATGCAGAAGCCGTACTGCTACCTTGCGGAAAAGATAGATTCGGACTCTTGCCGAATTTTTCAGCACGACGCATGCAGAAAAAGGCAAAGCAGAGCTGAAAATGACTGTCAGAAACAGTCATATCGCCATAAATACATGAATTTCGCAAAATTGCAGAGGATGCGTGTCTGTGGCAAGCATGAAGCAGATGCAAAAGAAGCAAAAAGCAAAGGGTTTTACAAGCAAAAGATGTAACAACACTTCTGGCATGTATATCATATTAAAAGCCCATTTATATGGACATAATCCCTTCCGCTCAATTCAGCAATGCTTCGTGAAATATTGTAAACCAATAGTAGGTGTTTTCCGCAATCTGACTGGTTAATTACCCTTCTCGAATAGTGTTCGACATCCCTGAAATGACAGGACCTTTTCACCTGCTCATGAATACATTAGCATGCAGAGGTGTATAATCCAGGGGTCAGAAAGTAAAAATCCTACCATGTTTTCATTCCAACAGTCAACTCCTGTCAGCAGATTTGACTTGTTAGTTTGACCACCCAGCTGAAGAATAGTGTCAGCTGCCAGGTCTTTTGTGGCTGGAACATATATCCTGGGATGGACTTTTACTTTCTGAACCTGGATTGTACACCTCTGTTAGCATGAAAACGGACCTACTTTCGCACATTCAGCCCATCAGTTCAACTTGACAGGTTGCGGAATTCTAGCGCGTGACTCGATGACCTAATTGTGACGGATCACGTCACCATACGAAAGAGTCCGTGCAAAAAACGTTTCTTTCTCGCTTATGGTTTACAATATCGATAAATAGTTACGTTTGTGAAATTTATGGTTTACAATATCGATAAATAGTTACGTTTGTGAAATTTCCTGGGATTCATTGGAATTCAACGCCCGCAAATTTAAATGTTTAAAACCTCCGACTAACATCGTCGGTTTTAAACATTTAAATTTGCGGGCGTTGAATTCCAATGAATCCCGGAAATTTCAAAACGTAACTATTTATCTTCATATTGAAACATGTAGTGGGAAATTTGCGACTTTCATCGTAGGCTGCTGTCATTAAAGGGGATATAGCCTATGGTAAAGTATTTTGTCATTCTCAACTTATTTTTAAAAACTTTCATACGACGTTGCTCGTTTAATTTTGGATTTAGTTGTCTAGACTTTGCGGGAATATGCCATTAATTGCGGTGCTAAGCCAATGAACATAGCTTATTATGTTGATGTTTAAACAGGGTTCCCGCGGGGTCTAAAAAAGTCTTAAAAAGTCTAAAATTCAGAAACTTAAATTTTAGGCCTTAAAAAGTCTTAAAAACACCCATATTTTCATCTCAGGTCTAAAATTTCATTTTCTGAAGTCTTAATTTTTTTTACGTATGCTCCGTCCATTCCGAGAGAAGGTAAAAGGTTATTTCATCTCGGCAACTCTTGTATCAAAATTTTCTCCGAGTTGCCCAGTGGAAAATACCACATGGGGGGTGTGGCTTTTGGTATTTACCATAATTCCCATAGCAGGTGAATGCAGCATCAGATAGAATGGTTAGTGAGGACGACGTGTGTTAATGAAATGGGTAAATGTCAGTTTAACAAGAAGTGGTTCGAAAATTCAGAATTCTCCGGCTGGTTGGAAGAGGTAGTCGGCGACAGGCACTCGGCTCGTTGTAAACTATGCAAAAAAAATCTACAGTTGGGGACTTTGGGCGTGAAGGCCCTCCAGTCACACCAGACAGCCGCGAAGCACCAGCTTGCTTTGAAAAGCGCGGAAAGTGTGCCTATGTCACTCCAGTATCGCGAAAGCCTTTACCTGCGGCCCGAACAAAATCGCATATGTAACGCGTTTTGGCATCGCCGATTACATCAAGAAACAGTTGTTAAAATCCATTAGCGGACAGTATGTCCTCATGTTCAACGAAAGCTTCAACACATCCACGAAGAACAAACAGATGGACATCCACATACGTTTCTGGAGCGACAGAGCAGTGCAATCGCGTTACATGGACTCTCGGTTCATGGGACATGGGACAGCGCAGGACCTTCTTAGACATATACAAGTAAGTATGTTTTGATCATCAGTCCCATAGTTATCAGTTTGTAGAGCTCGTTGCTTCTTTAACTATAGTTTCCACCAGTCTATTTTTTGTTTGCTGATATTTCGGCACTACGCCTTCATCAGAGCAGTGTCGCGTTCTTCCTCTAGTCTACAGGCTAATAACTATGGTATTTTGAAAAGCTGCACCTGACAAATAGACTTTCAAGGTCTTGTGAAACGTGAAAATCATGAACGTGAAATGTTGATTAATATTGCGTTCGGTTGCGCTGTCACTGAGGCATGCTGAAACATAGCGAAGTGGCACTTTAAAATCCAGCGACTTTTTAAGCTTGTAATGTGCTGGTAGAGCATAGCTTTAATGAAATCTGAACACATTATTGCACATAATATTTCACATAACACGCCCTATCCACATTATTAGGCCAAGTTATCAGCTACCGCTGCCTTAGTTAATTCTGTTTACCTATAGCAACGGTTGTCAAGGAGAAAAGTTATGCTTTGCCTCCATGCAGCTGGAATCAAAGACAATCAGATGAGTCAAAGACGAGTATTTGAGAGATGTCGCACGTTTTTAATACGGATTGGGTGGTGTTTGTGGTATATTTTGTTATAATTATGCGACATAGTAAAGAAAATATGCGCCATACCGTTTGGAAACCTCACGATCGCTAAAGGGGGAAAAAAAACTGGAGGGACTGACCTTGCGTGCTTATAATTTAATCAGTGAATTGGAGAATGTGTAAAGACATGAATTGATGATGTTGAGGCTACAATATGTAGATGTCTAAATTTCTGTAATGGCATGCAGCATGCTCGGCTTTTGCCATTTTAATAATTTAATCACTCTTACAAAAACAAGTGTATTTAATGTTAAAGCAATGGCCAGTTAAAACACCAGGGAGTAGTGACCGCATTATATCTAGTGTCTGAATTCTGATTTAGAGGAGAAAATGAATTAAAGGTGCTGTGTGGCATCTATTTTCCTGCCTCACAATTTCTCAGAAGTAGAATTTTTACAGATATGTGGCCATTTCTGCATGTGTTTTATTGACTGCATTACTTCATTAATGTTATCCTTTCATTTCTTATATTCCATTAAGGAGGCATTGCAGCCATTGCACCCGAGCGGGCTGCTCTCTGTTTCTATGGATGGACCCAATGTGAATTGGAAGTTTTTGGAACTTCTCCAACAAGTAAGTCTGAAAAGATTTTACTGAACATTTAGTCAACCAAGAATTTATATTGATAAATGATCGTAGTGATGATAAAAGATCATATAGGACAAAGAGGAAAATGGACTTCTAAACATAATAATTATTGTGTCTAGAAGCGTTATGATAGTTATTGTTAACATGTTATTGATGATTAATTGATTAATTGATATTGATTATTGTTACAGGCCTACCAACAAAACCAAGACGGCCCAGGACAAGCACTGGTGTCCGTAGGCAGCTGTGGGCTCCACACACTCCATAACGCCTTTAAGGCTGGATTTTGCATTTGGAATCTGGACAAGCTTTTGAAGGCCATGCACCAAGTGTTCCACCAAGTTCCTGCACGGCGTGAAGACTACGAAAGGGTCACCAAATCTGCCCTGTTCCCAAAGCCATTTTGTGGCCACAGATGGCTCGAAAATCTCCCGGTGGTTGAGCGGGCAGTAGAGGTATGGCCTTCTCTTTTCTCTTTTGATGTATGTAGGTGCTGTGCACAACAAAGATCTACCAAACCCCAGAACGGCTTCATTTGAGACCATTGAGGCTGCCATCAAGGATCCTTTGACGCCAGCGAAAATGCAGTTCTTCATGTCTGTGGCCAGGACCTTCCACCCCTTCATGAAGAAGTATCAAACCGAAGAACCTGTGATGCCTTTCCTTGCAAAGGACTTGGCTCATTTGATCAAGGTAACTATTAGCTGTTTATGGCTATAATTTGTGCATTTATTGCTAAGTTGAGGTTAATTGCTCTCTGAAATCCTCTGTACTAATGGTAGTTTTGCTTACTGACAGAGTCTACTGAGGCGGTTTGTTAAGAGGGAGGCACTTGAAGACATATCTGCTCTTCAACTGACAAAATTTGATGTGTCAGACAAGACATTGCTCCTCCCCGCCCAAAGGGTTGACGTTGGCCTAGGTGCTGAGGCAGCAATCAAGGTATGTGTTTGGATGCTGATTGTTTGTGATCAGTATGTACGCTGTTATAAATTGAATCTCACTGAATAACATCACATAATTGATAAATGCTTCAGTGTCTTGCCATGTGGTACTTAAACTTTATTTTGATATTAATGACATGTATTTTTTTGATTGTCCAGGACAGTAAGAGTTCAGAGCTAGCTGTCCTTCAATTTAGGAAGGATTGTATGCAGGGCCTCTCAGACATCATAAGAAAAGCACAGGAGAAGAGTCCCTTGAAGTATGCAACAGTTAGGCAGATGGAGTGTCTGGACCCATCTCTCATGTTCCGGGACCCAGACAGATGTAAAACTGAGATGAAGGCTCTTGTCCAGACATTCTTGAAGAACAGGCAAATGACAGGAGGTGTATCTGCCGGTAGGAATAGTTTCAGAAGGGGTTGTGATCATTTTAGTTTATTTTTTAGATTCATACATATACTGTATCTGCTATTTGACAGTTTTTCAATGACCTACAGAGTATTAGTTGAGCACAGATGATTCACTTAGCCCTTTTGATGGGCCTATACCTGGTCTGTGTGCAGTGGCTGACCATATTAAATAAGTTTCATAATTTTATACAGGGTTTTTTTTTTTTTTTGTAATGCAGTCATCTAGAGAGCTTAGCCCAATACAAACATGCCAAGAAAACATCAGTTTCAGTCATGACTGCTTTTTTTCCACTGACTTATGTTCTTGTACTTTGTTATAGGGGATGTCATTGTGCAGGAGTTTGAGGCGTTCCTATCTGTTGAGGCCAGAAGTGAAGCTTTTGTTGCCTTCAAGCCATTTGAGAGACGCGTAGACACCTTCTTGTGCGAGCACTTAAGCCATGCCTATCCTGCTGCTTGGGGATTTTGTCAGAAATTGCTCCTGCTTTCACATGGTCAGGCCTCAGTCGAAAGGGGATTTTCAGTTAACAAGGAGATCCTGACTGAAAACCTTCAAGAGGACACGATTGTTTCCCAAAGGCTAATATGTGACTTTGTTGCAATGCATGGAGGCGTCACTCAGGTCCCCATTACCAAGGAACTGATGGCATCTGTGGGTGCAGCCCGATCAAAATACCGTCTGTTTCTGGAACAGGAGCGTGTCAGAAAAGAAAAGGAGACCCAGGGCCAGAAAAGAAAGCTGGCTGAGCAGGCTCTGGAGGACCTGAAGAAGAAGAAGACTAGGCTGGAAAGTGTGTCCGCCTGTCTTGCCAGTGAGGCAGATGCCCTCGCTGTAGAGGCGGAGAGCAAAGCAGGTTCAAAGATGGCTCAACTGCTTTCCAAGTCGAATGCTCTCAGAAGAGCACACAAAGACAAAGTTGCTGAAGTGAAAGCCCTTGAAGCTGAGATAAACACAAAAGGGGAGGAGTTGAGACATATGGTGTTATAGATTGATCCGGTTGGTCAGTACTGTTCATCATATTGTATATGTCAGTCAATCTTGTGTTCTGCTGCTAATGAACTTTTACATTTACAATACAAAATGACATTGTTTTGAGAATCAAATGTGTTCGTCATTTTGTTGGGGGGGTACGGGATGGTTCTCGATGTTGGTCTAAAATTTTTCTCATAATGGTCTAAAAAAGTCTAAAAAAGGTCTAAAATTTAACTTGGTAATTCCTGCAAGAACCCTGTTAAAGAGTATCAGAGCAGTACTTTTCCGTTATCTCTCACTCTGGCCATGACACCCACACGATTGCGGAACCTACATGCGACACCCCACTTGTATTAGCAAGTTCAGGCAATTGTTTCCACTTGTAAAGAGAGAAAAAACTAAGCTGGATACAACATGGACCTATAAAACATCCTTTGGACATAATGGCCAGACGAACGTACAGCACACCAGCCAGTTTCTGAATTGTCTGAACTGTTCCTTTCATGGTCGTTTGGCGCCTAGCCTATACGAATGGTTTCAGCCTCGACAAATGTAAATCAGATCGCTTTTGAAAGCACATTCCACATTAGATTGTTTGTATAATACGCTCAAGCATGCTTCCCCTACAAAATATAAATCACGTGTAGTGGGCTATAACGACGCGAGGCGTAATTATATATTATTTTATGGTGATTTCATGGGCAAAGTCGTGCAGAGCCAGAGTTGGAAGGAGGAGCCCGCGGCAGACCAGACGCTGCAGACAGGCAGGCAGTGTGACCGAGCTGCATGCAACCAGCGGTTGCAGTGTTACGCTTGCGGAAAACACATCGCAGCAGCAGGCAGTGTGGCCCAGGCCTAAAGTAGCAGGAGAAATTGCAAGGAGAAGGATACATTTGACCAAACCTGTCACTCTGTTCAAGACCTGTGAAGCTTTTTGTGGATTTTTGCCTGTGTTGGAGTATTTTCCTCACCCAGGACATCACCAAGCAACCCCACCAAAGGGACTGTAAATATATTTGTTCTTGTATTTATCAATCTTGGTCAGTAGAGTAGATAGTAAATTAATTAAAAGTGTTTGTTTAATTAAACCTGTTTAAGTTTTAACATTTTGTCTGTCATCCCTTGCTGTCATATATGTTATAACAAATTGGGGCCATAACAGTATAGTCACAAGCTATAGTTATCCTACAGTAAATGGATGGTATTTTGCCATGATAGTGTAGTATTACTATAGTGATACTATAGTTATTCAAACCACAGCAATACAGTTGTGTGGACTATAGTAATATCATGGTACTGACGACTGTGGTAATGCTACAGTTATCATGCGATGGCTATAGTATTACTCTAGTTATACTGTGCAAACTACGTTATGCCAAAAATACTAGTATTACTCAGAAATAACAATAGGACGTTTTCATGATTGCACAATTTTCTATCAGTGTCTAAGGAGAGATAAATGCGCATGTGGCCCAGATTTTTAGAGAAATATACACACTTAACATTTTCTATTTCACCAACATACAGAGACATCCAAGCACACAGAGTTCTTCCTGAGCCAGACTTTACATCACATCAGCAGCCAAAAGTTTCACTTGAGTCATTTGCAAATTCCAGACTTTCAGCTGATTTTGGGTCCCTGTCCAACACAGGTGCCCCATTCTGCCGATGCAAACTTCGATGCACAGCATAGATGTTTCTGAAAAACTTTTCTTTAAAAAACATCATGTCTCAAACCCAATAAACATTTAATTCTTTATAGAATACTAAAAACAAAGACAATGGTGACAGAAATAGCACAAAAGTTAATGAAAATTGCTTTGACATCACGCTGTTTCTTTTAGCAGCGACTGAAATCGCATCTTACAGAAATCCACAATAAGGTTTGGAAAATACATTATGAGACGGGTTTAAATATCACTGAGTAATAGCTACTAATTATCTGATTCTTGTTGCTGCATAATTCTGGGGAAAAATACAAAATTGAAATTGCATAAATTTACTTTGTGAGCCAATCTTCCCTGAATAAAACCTTTATTATACTAATTAATTTCCAAGAAAAGAAAATGGGCGCTATCACATGGATGAGTCGGCATACACCACTCTGGTCTGTGATTCTAGAATATTAAATTATCACTGTTCAGAATGCAAGAGGGTTTTTCAATTGAAAAGAGGTGTTTTTTGTTCCATTAACATTATTAAGTAATGGAAAAGTAGTAATAAATGAATCATGTCGGTGTCAAATCTAACCACCAAAGTTTTCGCGAGATGAATTCTGTGTCGGTCGGAAGCCACATAGAGTTAAATACTCTCATGCCTGAAGCATTAAGCTGCACTGTAATGCTGTTTGCGTGACACTGTAACGTTTCTGATTGGTGCCTTTTCCCTGTGTCAAGTGACATGCACACTGCCCGAGCTGAGGGACAGGCTTGTTTTTGTGGAATTGTGGCACTATTCTAGTAAAGGCCCTATGGCCTGACTGACCTCATCACATCCTCCTCGCACCCTTACAGCAGTACAGGAGACCCCAACCCCTTACAGCAGCACAGGAGACCCTGCCCCCTTACAGCAGTACAGGAGACCCTGCCCCCAAACAGCAGCACAGGAGACCACGCCCCCTTAAAGCAGCACAGGAGATCCCACCCCCTTAAAGCAGCATAGGAGACCCCGCCCCCTTACAGCAGTACAGGAGACCCTGCCCCCTTACAGCAGCACAGGAGAGCCTGCCCCCTTACAGCAGTACAGGAGACCCTGCCTCCAACCAGCAGCACAGGAGACCCCGCCCCCTCAAACCAGCACGGGAGAGCCCGCCCCCTTACAGCAGCAAAGGAGACCCTGCCCCCTCACAGCAGGGTAGGAGGCCCGGCCCCCTTACAGCAGCACAGGAGACCCCGTCCCCTTACAAAAGTACAGGAGACCCTGCCCCCTTACAGCAGCACAGGGGACCTGCCCCCTTACAGCAGTACAGGTGACCCCGCCCCCTTACAGCAGCACAGAAGACCCGGGCCCTTATAGCAGCACAGGAGACCCTGCTCCCTTACAGCAGTACAGGAGACCCCGCCCCCAAACAGCAGCACAGGAGACCCCGCCCCCTTACAGCAGTACAGGAGACCCCGCCCCCTTACAGCAGCACAGGAGACCCTGTCCCCTTACAGCAGCACAGGAGACCCTGTCCCCTTACTGCAGCACAAGAGACTCCGTCCCCTTACAGCAGCACAAGAGACCCCGCCCCCTTACCGCAGTACAGGAGACGCCAGCCGAAGTGGGGGGAGGTTCACCCTCTTGTTTTTGGGGTTTTTGTCCATATTTAAAAAGTATTTCCCGCTTACATTCAAGACGGCTGACTCAAAGAGGACAAAGGCTCAAAAAATCCAAAATACTACCAGGTGTTATGTTTCTTTCAAAAGTTTAAGTCAATAATGAACAGGGCTAATTTTTGGCGGGAGTCTGTGCGCGTTGACAGTGCCGGCAACTCGTAGTACGAAGGCGATCGTAGCCGCCCTTCAAAGTGCTCCTCTGTCACCCGGCAGGGTCCGTCTGACAAGGACGAGTGAGGTCTCGTTCAGACACACATCGGAGGTCAGGAGAAGTAAACTGCAGTTAGCCAGAAGGGTTTAATGGTGTGAAAGGGCCACACGTACAGCAGAAACAGCCTGCTGATCTGAAGCAAAGACTCAGCGAGCTGTAATCACTGCAGTCTTCTTCGTGCGCTCAAGGGAGTGTGGGTGTGTTTGTCACGGAGAGTGATTGAGTGCGTGGGCAGGCGTGCTTGCGGGTGTGTGCGTGTGTGTATGAGTGTGTTTGCGTGCGTACGTGTTTTCGTACTCAGTGAAACATCTGAATCACTGTATGGGGGCCCATCAGGGCCAAAAGAGCAGGCGGCAAAGCCAAGTACACCTCTATTAGAGCACTTCCTGCCTCCATTGTATGCGCACAGGAAGTGCTGGCCTGTGCTGATACGGAGGACCCCCCCCCGCCCCCCGCCTAACCTGCCAGTCGGCGTATGAAAAACACATGAGCCGCCAGGGGCCGGGGCGGGAAGGGTGCACAAAACACACAAATCCTGCACTTACTGATCACAACCACAGTTACAGCCAGAGAGCGACAGCGAGAACAACTTAAGACACGAACAATTTAAGAAGAATGTTCCTTTACAGAAACACCCTTCCAGTGGGGTCCAAGGCAGCAGTTTTTTTTCGTTGTTTTTAATTTTTACATCTCTTCCTCTGCTTTTCGGGCCCTATATTACAAACAGAGTGTATGTACTTATATGACACATAGCGTCATATTTTCACCGTAATCTCCTGTGCAATAGGCCTGCACTCTACTATATTCAAGACCTACGCCAATGAGCCAAAATATGAAAACCACTCACAGATGCAGCAAATAACAGTATCTCACCACAGCGGAGTGTGTGAAGGTCTGCAAACAGACCTGACTGTCAGGAAACAGTCGGTTCTTGTAGTCGACATGTTGATATGACTAAATGAATTCTTATGGCCACAGAAGTGTATCAGAGGGTCTCCAGAGCAGCGCCCCCAGTCAGCAGTGCTGAGTTCTGACACTGGTCCAGCAAGGGACAAACCATGAGCCAGTGACAAGGTGCTGGGTGTCCTAGACTTATCGATGCCCAAGGGCAACGAAGGTTATCCCGTCAGGTCCAGATTGACAGGAGGGCGACTGTGGCATAAGTCACAGAGAATTTTAAGGATACTTGCGTGAGGAATGTGTTACAGCACACACTGTGTCACACCCTGCGGTGCATCGTGCTTTCTCGCCACAGAACAGTCAGGGGGCCCATTCTAACCCTGGTCCCCTCCCAACAGTGCCTCCGACGGGCACCTAAGCTTCAGAGCTGGACCTTACAGCACCCAGTCCAGTGAGTCCTGTTTCTTTTACATCATGTGCTTGGGCAGGGCACGTCTGCAGCGTTTACCTGCTGAGGCGATGGCATCAGGATGCACTGTGGGGAGATGAGAGGGTGGCGGAGGGGAGTGATGCTCTGGGGTACGTCTGCAGCATTCACCTGCTGAAGAGATGGCATCAGGATGCACTGTGGGGAGATGAGAGGGTGGCGGAGGGGAGTGTGATACTCTGGCATACGTCTGCAGCGTTTACCTGCTGAAGAGATGGCATCAGGATGCACTGTTGCGAGATGAGAGGGTGGCGGAGGGGAGAGTAATACTCTGGGGTACGTTTGCAGCGTTTACCTGCTGAAGAGATGGCGTCAGGATGCACTTTGGGGAGATGAGAGGGTGGCGGAGGGTAGTGTGATGCTCTGGGTAATTATCTGCAGGGAAACGCTGGGTCTGAGAGTCATCAGAACGATGGAGCTGTTTTTACACAGTGTGGACTTACTTGGTTTGAAGGAGGTGGTTATAATGCTGTAGCTGATCAGTTTATGGTTAAGTATGAAGAATATTTCAGCATTGCGCCTTAACCATGTGCCCATATTTCTTCAAATATCCACAAACAGCCAATGTTACAGTAGCCCGTTCTGCAGGGGTTTCAGCAAAAGTCTTGACACTGGCTCTGACATTATTTATCTGTATCCATCTCCAGCTGCTCATACACCGTGTTCCAGAGGCTGTGATACAGTCACCAGGGTGCTGGAATCCAGGCCTGCACGGCAACACCATCTGCAGCTATTCTGCCTTCAGTTCACAACCAATCAATGCTTTCAGCGTTTTAGTGACTAAAATACAATTGCTGAGAAGAAGCGACCCAAAAACCAGCAGATACTCCAAGACAAGGATTTTCCACCCATGAAATAATAACTTCTTAAGGCCATCCTGCTATGATAAGAATTTATACATCTAAAATCTTCATTTTATTATTATCTTGGTATGTTTTCTGTGCACTATTGCCTCACTGATGTTGGAAATAAACTCTTCTGCTAGGCTTATGAGAGAGGGACACTCACTGCCAGTGACTCACATTATGGTGAACCAACTCCCCCACACACTCACACACATAAAAGTCGCCTCGAATAAGAGAGTCACCTAAGTTAGATGAATGTAATGAATAAACAAGTGTCCTTTGGTATTAAAACCAAAAATACTTGTCAGAGAGAGTCAGAAATGACATGGCAGGCTTGCTGTAAATACATCCCTGTGCGGTCTGGAGCTGGGGTCAAAGGGTCAAAGCAGCTTTACTCCAAACCACAGAGATGCAGAGACAGGGTCACGAGAGCCTTCTGATCTATCAGGGCCAGATGAGACAAACATTACCCTCTGAAATGCAGAGTTTTCTTAAATCAAATTCTTTCCTCTAGCAGAACTCAGAGGGTTTGAAGACTAGATTCTCCAGCCTTCAAGACCTCAGCTACTTTGAGTTACCGACAGTGACTCTTACGTCACCATTGGAGGGTTCTATTATGAATATTCCAATCACATATTTGTGACCGTAGTACTAAGACAGTTATTTGTCATAATGCAGAGACCATTCAACACAAATCCCTCAGATGTACACTGGGGAGATCACCAGGTTTTTTAAGACCATGTTTGTAGGTCTGAAGCACGTACAACACACTTATATCAGAGGGTGAAAGAGACACCACTATTCCACGATTCTGATGTTATTTGGCTACATTATTGCATTTAGATCTGGGGTTTTGAGTACGGAGAACAAGCTAGGTATTGTATTAGGGCCTGAGATTTGCAACCAATTATACATTTATACAATTTGCAACCATATATACCGTGTTCATTAATAAAACTACAAACTACAGTGGGAGGGGAAAATACCAAGAGAACCACTGAAAAATGGCTTTGAATCTCAAGTATCTTGACCACAAGTACAAAGCCATCAAGTCAGGAGATTCATATTAGTTTGAATAGTAGTTAGCTGCATTTGTCTGTTTAAAAGAGGGCAGACCACCTGCAGTTTGCGGCGTAAGTCACCAAAGAATGGAGACGATACTAACGGAGTTCCAAAGAAGCCGCATTGCTGATATTTAAATTGCAACTAGACTGGTCTCAAAAATGGAAAAATTAGTTTTGCTGTAGAACTTTTGTCAAAATTATGACAACATAATCCAAACACAGCAATGAGAAACCAAAGGAAGAAAAAAGACGTGTCACCACAGGCCGAAGGGACTGACGGCAGCAAATAACCACACATCTACAGACATGTAACCACGGGCCGAAGGGACAGACAGCAGCTAATAACCACACATCTACAGACATGTCACCACAGGCCGAAAGGGCAGACAACAACTAATAACCACACATCTACAGACGAGTAACCACAGGCCGAAGGGACAGACGACAGATAATAGCCACACATCTAAAGCTGTGAAACGTATCCTACAGCAGTGAATGAATCCATCACTGAAACATTCTATCCGAAAATTATGATGTGCGCTTCACGAAACTGGTGTTTCTGTCAAGATTTCTGATGATCTACCAGCCCCTCAGTATTATTTACACCCCTTCAGTTCCAGGTCATGCATTCTGCATATTATGAGCTGATAGTTATGAGTGTTTCAGTCCTTTTAATACAGCAAATTAAAAATCAGTTACGGCCACGTCTGATTGTATTTAAACTCCTAACACAGGCACATGATGATACAGCCTATTTTCACCGTCTACAAAGCAAAGAACAATTCATAGATCGTTGCAAAATGCCTAGCTTAATGGCATTAAAATATGTACAGCTTGTTCCTGATGAATGTAAATTTATGAAAATAAAATATGCAGGCCAAATGCCAAGGCCAGGGATGGCCAACCCTGGTCCTGTGAGCAGCAGTGTGCGTTGACCTTGGTTTTCTCCATCCAGTTTAAACCCAGGACACTGGGTGAGATAAGTGAAGTGTGCAATAATTTGCTTTAATTCATCAACCAAGGGGTGAGTCACACCAAAAACCAGCAGATGCTGCGGCTCTGCAGGACCAGCACTGGCCACCCCTGGCCTGGGCCATTATGTTTAATGCACATAACAGATCATTGTGCCCGTGGAACGCAGAGCACGGTGTTTACAATCCAGTGAAAGTGTCCCAGACTGCTGAGACAGCACACAGGATCCAGTAAAGCTGGGGGGGGGGGGGGGGGGGGGAGGCCACTCGGGGGACCTCTGGCGACCCGACCCTGGGGGGTGAGACCTCCATCTGGGACAAACCGGAAGGGTGACGGACAGAAGGTCGGGCTAGAGCCCAGGCAACTGGCGGGAACACGTGGGCAGACCGAGGGGGTGGGGGGGGGTGGGGGGGGTGGTAAATAACCTCAGTGTAGGAGAGGGGGGCGGACAGGAAGAGACACGGCTGTCTGGGAGGCGCTGATCTGGGTGGGGGGGGGCGGAGTGTTATCAGCAGACATTAAAAAAAACAGGCCCTGCCCACCCTCCCCACCTGTTTTTACAACCTCAGCTATCATTACAAAATACTATACAATCATTATTATCAGCCTGGATAATGCTTGCCTCTCCAAACACAATTTGTTTACACACGTTCATGTGCGTGTGTATAACACATGTACGTGTTTAAATAAGCGCCATTATCTCTTAACTGTTTCATATGCTAACGCCACCCACAAGGCAACCTACACGCCCGCCGACATGACTGATGGTGGTTCGGGAAGCGTGAATTACTTTAGCGCATTTTAACCATCCCAGTGAGCCACAAGCCAGCACACCCCACGTCATCAGGACAAACAGAGAATGCACATCCAGGCAACCTGTCTCTATCACTAAAACAGTGAACGAAGGGCCCCAATTTCTACCCAGCTGATGCTGGCGGACTGCAATCCCCATACTGACCAGAGGAGCTGCTGCAGAGCAGCAAGGCAAGAATTGCTCTGCTGACTCGATCCCCTCCTCCCCCAGGTGATGCCACTAGATCGGGGTCCTCTGCCTTACCCAGAGAGGGCCGGTGTGGGTGCCAGCTTTCATTGTACCAAACACTGACTCACCTCATACTACTAATCAAGCTCTTTAGCAGAGACTCTAAGGGTCGATTATCTGCTGGGTAAGATTAAGGACCTCAGCACTAGAGAGTGTGGCCACTTCTCATACTTACAGAGGTGGAAAATCCAGCCCCAGAAAATAAAAATCCGTCCCAGTATTTTGCAGCAGCTGCCTGGATCTAAGAATTGCAGCCACTCTTCAGCCCAGAGGTTGAACTAATTAGGAAAACCAGCTGCCTGAGCTCATGGCTGGAGGTAAAGCATTGCCGGACTTTTACTTTCTGACCCCTGGCATGTCCACCTCTGCCTACTTAGTAGCAGTAGGTCGCAGATTTCCGATAAAAGAATGACACAATGTGCTCTGAAATGCAGAATCATCGGTATATGTACCTGTTCTGCCCACATATTAAACGAGAGGTCAGAGGACAGTGACTTGAGGTAAGATCACAAGCCCAATCAGCTCGTACTTTAAACCTAACTAGAGTGTTCAGGTGAACACGTGTCGCCTGCGTGTGACTACCAACTGAAAGTGTGACTACCGGACAGACAGACGCCGGACAAAGTGATCCCTATGTGCCGCTATGCTTCGCAGGCGACACAAAAACGGTAAATGTTACAATGGACATGGGCTGTCATTGAAGGAATAGGTGGCAAACACAGAACTAATTAATCTGTGATCTCGCTGTACAAACCATAAACAGTTAATGGATCGAGTTTTCTTTTTTCATCTCACACCATTTTTCAAAAATATCTTTCCAGTTACAATCTTCAGACAGCAAGGAATACCTTGAAACTCAAATGCTTTGTTTCCTGAAAACCTCCTACTACCACATATTGTATCAACAGCATAGATTTTCAGGAAATTAATCGTTAGCAAGAACTCAGTGACTCCAACAAGAGAATTACCAGAAACAGAAAAAAAAAAAAACCCTAACATAAGATGAATGATCAAGTGCTTCAGTGGTGCAGTATTTTCATGCAATAGTAGCAAACATTTGAAAACCCCTGGCACAGGAAAAAAGTGTGATTCATCAAGCAAATATTGAAGATTCTAGAATTGTGCTCTCTCCAGCAGTTGAGACTGTCATTATTCTGGCCAGTAGTAAACTTTGTTTTTCAAACCCTCTAGTTGTAAATCATTCGAGCGCAAATGTGCGTATCAAACCAGCAAACAGCTGTGAAGAGGGGAGACAGGCGGAGTATGTAAATATATACAGTATATTACAATTATATGTAAATATATATAAATGTAAATGTGCATTGGTGCTCTTTCAAATTCTGACAAACGCAGGGCAAAATCATGTTTTCCTTTCCATTTTGTCACTTCTAATATGTTTCTTCCTGAAAACTGCGGCAACAAGTGTTTAAACCACCAATTCATATATTCGCTTTCACCGAAAAGCACGTCCAAGTGCGTCTGACAAAGGCCAGGATTACAGTCAGGTCTGTGAGGAGTGACACATCCCACACAATAAATGTGAGTAACACGGAGTACGAGAGCAGGAAACAAAGATTGGACGCCTGCAACTGCATTCGTTCTTTGGCGAGTGCATATTTCTGCAGAACTCTTTGTGCGAGTGTGTCTCATAGATACACACACACTTAACCCATGATGCGGTGGGCCCGACGGCGAGGATCGGCCGGTGGCAGTGCCCAGCCGCAGCCTCTGGCGCCTGCACAGGAGGAGCAAAGTCCCTGCCGCTCTCCCCTTCCTCTGGGGCGGCCATTTTTCAGGGTGGCGGAGTCAACAACAAGGCCTTATTTTTCAGCCGCTGGGCAGGAAGTGCATCACAGCACATTGCGGAGACGGGGCTGCTGTTTTCACAGGAAGCAGTAAAAATAACCTCGAGCTCATGACACCACGCTGCAGCTGTTTTCAGCGCTGCCTGTAAGAACACTCACAAAAAAAAAAAAAAAAGGCGCCATTTTGGCTCAAACCAGGTGAGGATGCTCCTGACTTTTCAGTGTGGATTTGCCAGTTATCCTTGATGGCATGCACTCCTTTGTGTGAGCGAGAACTTGTTTTGAGAATTTTATGATGAAGTTTGGATGCGCCAGGGGAAAGTCCACAGAACGAGACAGTAAACATGCACTGTAGATCCGTGGACAGAATATTCATAATGCAATAATGATTGACAGCACACCTATGGATGCCTTTAAAAAGGCACAATTTCACTGAAATAGTTTTTTTTTTATGAAATGAGAAAAAAAACCATCAGTGACAGACGTAACAGTTTGGGTTTTCCTGCTCACACTCATGATGGCGGAACGCTGACCATTATAGTTTCACAAACAGTTATAGCCCTGTATTCAGCGCACGGAAACATGACCAGCAGAGAATTCTGCTCTGTCAATCACTGGCCAAACTTTGAGCAACCAGCAACCAGCAAAGTTACGAGGAATTTATACCCGCAAAGAGGCCATCGGAAGTGTAATGTAATAATTCAGTTTGGATATTTAGCACCAAAGATTAGAATCTCCGTAGGAAACTTAAAAGGACACTGATGAAATCTAGGGCTTGGTGATGAAAACATGAAATATTCCAGACCCAATACCCCAATATTGATATTGTAGCGATATTGTGGGGATTACTATTGGTGCTTTCATTAAATATTTACAAAGTGAGATTTTTGACCAACAGTCATGAGTAATGTGAGAATGATGACCAAGCGTGTACAGGCAACTGCTAGAGCAGTGTTATCAGTGCAGAAAACTGCATCGGCTAGCAGTAATGCTGCCTTTAAAACCCGAAAAAAGAACTAGTCTTATCATGATGTCACAATATTATAAATCTCAGATGATATCTTACAGACGGTAGATGATGACATCCCTAAATTTCTTGCAATAGCTCGTTGAGGAATGTTGTTTTTAAACTGTTCTACAATCAGCTCACGCATTTGTTCACTAAGTGGTGACCCTCGCCCCATCCTTGTTTGTGAATGACTGAGCATTTCAGGGAAGCTGCTTTTATACCTAATCATGGCACCCACCTGTTCCCAATTAGCCCGCTCACCTGTGGGATGTTCCAAATAAGTGTTTGATGAGCATTCCTCTCATCAAGTCTCATCATTCCTCTCTCTGTCTTTTTTGCCACTTGTGCCAGCTTTTTTGAAACATCTTGCAGGCATCAAATTCCAAATGAGCTAATATTTGCAAAAAATTACAAAGTTTACCTGTTTGAACATTAAGTAACTTGTCTTTGCAGTGTATTCAATTGAATATAGGTTGAAAAGGATTTGCAAATCATTGTATTCTGTTTTTATTTACGATTTACACAACGTGCCAACTTCACTGGTTTTGGGTTTTGTAGTACATCTGACGCACCGCATTATGGGTAGAGTAGCACATCAGACGCTGCTCATCGTGGATAATGTAGTACAACTGAAGCAGCTCATCATGGGTAATATAATACATCTGACGCAGCTCATCATTTGTAATGTAGTATATCAGACACAGCGCATTGTGGATAATGTAGTACATCTGACAAAGCTCATCATGGGTAATATAATAGATCTCAAGTAGCTCATCGTGGATAATGTAGTACATCTGATGCAGTTCATCATGGGTAATGTAGTACATTTGACGCAGCTCATCGTGGGTAATGTGGTACATCTGACGCAGCTCATCGTGGGTAATTTAGATACATCTGACGCAGCTCATCCAGTGTCATGTAGTATATTAGATGCAGCGCATCGTGGATAATGTACTACATCTGACACAGCTCATCATAGGTAATGTAGTACATTTGACGCAGCTCATCGTGGGCAATGTAGTACATCTGATGCAGCTCATCATTAGTAATGTACTACATTACCCACGTTCAGATGTAGTATATCTGATGCAGCTCATCATGAGTAATGTAGTATATCTAATGCAGCTTACCATGGGTAATGTAGTACATCTCACGCAGCCCATCATGGATAATGAAATACATCTGACACAGCTCATCATGGGTAATTTAGTACATCTCACACAGCCCATCATGGGTAATGAGGTACATCTGACACAGCTCATAATGGGAAATCTAGTACATCTAACACAGCTAATTGTGGGTATTGTAGTACATAGACGCAGCTCATCATGGGTAATGTAGTATATCTGACGCAGCTCATCATGGGTAATGTAGTACATCTGACGCTGCTCATCATGGGTAATGTAGTACATAGACACAGCTCATGATTGGTAATGTAGTACATCTGACGTAGCTCATAATGGGTAACGTAGTACATCTGACACTGCTTATCATGGGTAATGTAGTACACAGCAAACATCTGGATTGGTCTGAAGACTCCCAGAGGAGAGGAGCTTGGAAACACTGATCAGATGAGTCACAGATTTTACCAGAGTGCTTTGCCGAGCAACCATCTCCATTTCACAGAGGCAGTAAAGTTTGCTTTTCCGAGCCGCCATCTTTGTTCCACAGAGGTGGTTAAGTTTGCTTTTCCGAGCCACCATCTCAGTTTCACAGATGCAGTAAAGTTCGTTTTTCCAAACCACCATCTCCTTTTCACAGAGACAGCAAAGTTTGCTTTTCTCGGCCACAATCTCCGTTTCATAGAGGCGGTAAAGTTTGCTTTTCCAAGCCACCAACTCCATTTCACAGAGGCAGAAAAGATTGCTTTTCCGAGCCACCATCTCCGTTTCACAGAGGCAGTAAAGTTTGCTTTTCCGAGTCACCATCCCCGTTTCACAGAGGCAGTGATGCAGCTTCATCAGCGCCAGGTGAAATTAGCCGGATGGATAAAATACTGAACAAAAATATTCTCAGGCTGAAAGAGAGTTTGGTCATTGGGACTGTTTGGCCAATGACCACCCAAACCACATCCCCATCCCACATGCATTCTGGCAGAGACAGACTGGTGAGATATGGCGGGGCCTCATTCTAACCCCGACCCACAGCCAGAAGTGCCTACAATGGGCATGTGAGCAGGGACATACATATCCGTCACGTGTATGAGCACAATTTCCCTGCGGAAGAGGTGACACCAGAATGTACTGTGGAAATCAGACAAGCCGGTAGAGGGAACGTGATGCTCTTGGAAATGTTCTGCAGGGAAACCTAGGATCAAGGAATTCAAGTGGACGTCAGTTTGGTGGCACTGTTTTTGCGTCACGAGGGGGACCTGCACAACATTAGGCAGGTGGTTTTAATGTTGTGGCATATCTGTGTAGATGTAAAGACTTACATTAATATGTTTTCCTCGATCAGGGGAAACACGGGCGAGACATGTGATCTGAACTACTGTAGATTTGTAACGAACAAAAGCTATGCAAAAGTCAATAAAAATTTGAATTCCAGTGAAAGAATAGGCATTGCTGTGCTGTCCCAACTCATCCTGAGAAATGAGAGAAATCAACTGCCCTGCTCCCACACACGTGCACACATGCGCACATGCACGCACGCACACACACACATGCATGCACGCACGTACACACACGCACATACACACACACACACACACACACACGCATGTGTGCACACACACACAGACACACACACACACACACACACATACAGAACAGCATTCTGAAAATGCCTTCAGAGGTCTTGTGCAAACTTGTCAGGCCGACTCCCGGGCGCCCCAACACGGCTCATCCCTTTCAGAGCAACACACCGCCGCGGCACACGCACCACCACCATCAAAGCCAGCCTGAGTCACTGCGCGGCTCATCCTCCAAGACTTTTCTCTGTTCTTTTCTACACTCCCTACAAGCCAAAGAAACACCCGGAACACACAAGCAAATTTTATGAGGTTTTGACAAACTGCGGCTGAATAAGATGACAATAAAAAAAATTATGCACTCATCCACCGAGTGTGCATTTGTGCTTGAAAACACTGAAATATCAGCACTATCACCAGTGCTGTTTGGACACTGGTAAATGGTCAGATGAGAAGACTGTTTGACTATCGTTTTTTTCAGGCACATCTGTCTTCTTCCAACAACTGCCAGAACGCAGGACTGCAAAACAAACAAAAGCAGAAATGAGTTGCCTCTCTGGTGACAGTTGTCGAGTCCACGGCAGGAGGTCGAGCGATCGCCTGCACTGAGAGGAGAGGAGGATGCTGGGAGATGACCTCACGGCTCTGGAATGGAGGATGTTTGACGCTTTTCCCCCCTAATCCCCTGCCGAACTGACTGAAGTGCAAGCGTCGTCTCCTGTTATTGTCCAGTGTCCCCAGGAACATTTCATTGACTGGCCACCTAAAAATAATTTAAATTCCAACCCCCCCCCCCCCCCAAAAAAAATAAACTTACCTTGAAGAATTTAGAATACTTCAGACCACAAATACAGTTTCTGTTCCCTCGCCACAAGTGCAGTTGTTGTACAACCTCGGGCAAAAATTATGGAATCACCAGTCTCGGAGGATGTTGAGTTGTTTAATTTTGTAGAAAAAAAAGCATATCACAGACGTGACACAAAACTAAAGTCATTACAAATGGCAACTTTCTGGCTTTAAGAAACACTAGAAGAAATCAAGAAAAAAAATGTGGTAGTCAGTGAGTTACTTCCTAGACCAAGCACAGTGAAAAAATTATGGAATCATGAAAATAAAACAAAAGTAAAAGAACACTTCAACGCACCACCTCTGGCTTTAATAACAGCTCGCAGTCTCAGAGGCATGGACTTAATGAGTGACAAACAGTACTCTATATCAATCTGGCTCCAACTTTCTCTGATTACTTTTGCCAGATCAGCTCGGCAGGTTGGAGCCTTTTCATGGACCATTTTCTTCAACTTCCACCACAGATTTTTGGTTGGATTGAGATTCGGACTATTTGCAGGCCATGACATTGACCTTATGTGTCTTTCTTCAAGGAATATTTTCACAGTTTTTGCTCTATGGCAAGATGCATTATCATCTTGAAAAATGATTTCATCGTCCCCAAATGTCCTTTCAGTTGATGAGATAAGAAAAGAGTCCAAAATGTCAACGTAAACTTGTGCATTTATTGAAGATGTAATGACAGCCATCTCCCCAGTGCCTTTACCTGACATGCAGTCCCATATCATCAATGACTGGAAATGTGCATGTTTTCTTCAGGCAGTCGTCTTCATAAATCTCATTGGAACGGCATCAAACAAAAGTTCCAGCATCGTCACCATGCCCAATGCAGATTCACGATGCATCATTGAATATGACTTTCATCCAGTCATACACAGTCCACGATTGCTTTTCCTTAGCACATTGCAACCTTGTTTTTTTCTGTTTAGGTGTTCATGATGGCTTTCGTTTAGCTTTTCTGAATGTAAATCCCATTTCCTTCAGGCGGTTTCTTACAGTTCCGTCACGGACGTTGACTCCAGTTTCCTCCCATTTATTCCTATTTGTTTTGCTGTGCATTTTCTGTTTTCAAGACATATTGCTTTAAGTTTTCTGTCTTGATGCTTTGATGTCTTCCTTGGTCTACCAGTATGCTTGCCTTTAACAACCTTCCCATGTTGTTTGTACTTGGTACAGATTTTAGACACAGCTGACTGTGAACAACCAACATCTTTGGCAACATTGCGTGATGATTTACCTTCTTCAAGAAGTTTGATAATCCTCTCCTTTGTGTCAATTGACATCTCTCGTGTTGGAGCCATGATTCATGTCAGACCACTTGGTGCAACAGCTCTCCAAGGTGTGATCACTCCTGTTTAACTGCAGACTAACGAGCAGATCTAATCTGATGCAGGTGTTAGTTTTGGGAATGGAAATTCACAGGGTGATTTCACAATTTTTTCCTCAGAATTTTTTTTTTTTCCCTCTGCTTGGTCTAAAAACGTATCTGTTACTGACTACCACATTTTTTTTTTCTTGATTTCTTTTAGTGTGTCTTAAAGCCAGAAAGCTGCCATTTGAAATGACTTTAATTTTGTGTCATGTCTGTAATCTGCTTTTTTTCTACAAAATTAAACAACTGAATAAACATCCCCCGAGACTGGTGATTCCATAATTTTAACAGGGGTTGTATAATGAGCCGACCTATTCATGCTGACTAGTGCTGCAGCTTTCTATTTCCACGCCTTTCTATCAACAGAATAAGCAGTGGAGCTCTCTCATGCTGAAGCCCATTCAGAGGCTGGTTGACCATCACATCAGAACATCCTGTATTGACATACATGTGTGTGTATGACATCATGCACTAATTTTCATTTCCGATGCACGGGAAAAACAAAAGCGACTCAGAAGAGGTCAGAACAGGATAGACGTGCACATGAAAGCAAGAAGCAGAGGTTTCAATATTGTCTTCAACTTGTCTTCTTACTTTCCGCAGTGAAATACAAGACATTATCTTTTTTCAGGTCAACTTAATTTTATTTGTAAATATATATCCATTCCTGCCATTTAGATGTGTTTGTGAAACACTGATGCCCCCCTGCATAACATACACATGCTAACCAGTAAAGGCCTATCATGAGTCAATCAAAGGTTAAAGGTCAAGGTCACAAGGTCAACAGTCATTAGCTCATCAGAAAGGCCTTATCCTAAGGAATACATATCTAATGTATCTAATGCCTAGAACTAGCAAATGAAAAGTTATGGCCCATGTTGAAGTTTTTGTCACAAAACGTCATGCTCCAAGGTCAAGGTCACAAGGTGAGAAGTCATGACCCCATCTGAAAGGCCTTCTCACAAGCAATGCATAAGCCAAGTATCGAAGTCCTATCACGAGCCGATCAAAAGTCATAGCCATGGCAAAGTGCGGACAGACGGACAGACGAAAAAACTGAAAGCCCCCGAAATCTGAAATGCCTTCTCACAAGCAATGCATATGCCAAGTATCAAAGTCCTATCATGAGCCGATCAAAGTTATAACCATGTTGATATGCGGACAGACAGACAGACGGACAGACGAAAAACTGAAAGCCCCCGAAATCTGAAATGCCTTCTCACAAGCAATGCATATGCCAAGTATCAAAGTCCTATCATGAGCCAATCAAAAGTTATAGCTATATTAGTCTGCGGACAGACAGACAGACAGACAGACGGACAGGTGAGAAACTATATGCCCCCGAAATCTGAAATGCTTTCTCACAAGCAATGCATATGCCAAGTATGAAAGGCCGATCATGAGCCAATCAGAAGTTGTAGCCATGTTGAAGTGCGGACAGACAGACAGACGAATAGACGGACAGGTGAGAGACTATATGCCCCCGAAATCTGAAAAGCCTTCTCACAAGCAATGCATATGCCAAGTATCAAAGGCCTATCATGAGCCGATCAAAAGTTACAGCCAGGTTAAAGTGCGGACAGACAGACAGACAGACGGACAGACGAAAAAACTGAAAGCCCCCGAAATCTGAAATGCCTTCTCACAAGCAATGCATATGCCAAGTATCAAAGGCCTATCATGAGCCGATCAAAAGTCATAGCCATGGCAAAGTGCGGACAGACAGACAGACAGACGGACAGACGAAAAAACTGAAAGCCCCCGAAATCTGAAATGCCTTCTCACAAGCAATGCATATGCCAAGTATCAAAGTCCTATCATGAGCCGATCAAAGTTATAACCATGTTGATATGCGGACAGACAGACAGACGGACAGACGAAAAACTGAAAGCCCCCGAAATCTGAAATGCCTTCTCACAAGCAATGCATATGCCAAGTATCAAAGTCCTATCATGAGCCAATCAAAAGTTATAGCTATATTAGTCTGCGGACAGACAGACAGACAGACAGACGGACAGGTGAGAAACTATATGCCCCCGAAATCTGAAATGCTTTCTCACAAGCAATGCATATGCCAAGTATGAAAGGCCGATCATGAGCCAATCAGAAGTTGTAGCCATGTTGAAGTGCGGACAGACAGACAGACGAATAGACGGACAGGTGAGAGACTATATGCCCCCGAAATCTGAAAAGCCTTCTCACAAGCAATGCATATGCCAAGTATCAAAGGCCTATCATGAGCCGATCAAAAGTTACAGCCAGGTTAAAGTGCGGACAGTCTGAGACGGACAGACGGACAGGTGAGAAGCTATATGCCCCCCAAATCTGAAATGCCTTCTCACAAGCAATGCATATGCCAAGTTTCGAAGTCCTATCATGATCCGATCAAATGTTATAGCCATGGCAAAGTGCGGACAGACGGACAGACAAGTGAAAAACTATATGCCCCCGAAACAAAATTGGGATGGAAGCAATTTGTGATAAGTAATGAGGTAAAAAATCTGAATGACAGTGTATGACTTGAAACAGCTGATGTCAGCAGGTGATTACAATCAGGAGTGTTGTTAGCCAACTTGCATTTAAAAAGTGTGCCGGTGGCTCTTGGTCTAAGCGCGTGCACCATAAAGGCTGTGGCCTTCCCGCGGTGACCCGGCTCGATTCCGCCTCGGGTCATTTGCCGCATGCCTTCCCCATTCTTCTCCCCATCTTTCCTGTCTCTCTCTACTGTGTCACTATCAAATAAAGGAGAAAATCCCAAAAAAAACTATCTTTAAAAAAAAAAAAAAAAAAGAATAGATAAAATGAAATTTGGCTATGACCCTGAAACACACTCCGGCCTAATGAGTAAGAAAAGATGGCAGCAGAGAATGTCAGGATACCCTCCCAGAGGACATTTGGAGCCCACAGGAGTGCAGTGGGTGGAGGTGTGATGCTAACTGCAGTAGGTTGTAGTGGCGCAGCAGCAGATAGCACTACAGAGAGCACTGCAGCACAGTGGCAGACTGAGTCATGTTTTGCCCTGGAGGCAGAGTTGTAAAGCAGTTTAATACCTCACGGGGCAAAGCCATGATTGACATACAGGCAAGTGTCTCTTGGAATGAAGGCATATCTTGAATTGTCTGCCAGAACTCCTTTCACAAAGTATGGCCTCTCTGGTATGAAAGCAGCATTCAGAAAAAGCCTAGTCCTTCAGGAGCAAAGATGGGTAGAGGATCACCAATTACCCCACAAAGAAAAGCACTGAGAGGTTAAGAAAATAGGCGTGCAATGCACGGAATACCACTCAGCCCCATGCCGAAGTTTTTGGAGACGACCGCCCACCCGCCCAACCGCACGAAGGATAGCAATACCCCGTGAGCCTTGAGGGCTGAGGGGTAAAAATGTTACTGAAAGAAAGTCAGGAAGGGATATGGATATTTTACCCTCTAAAGTGCATGACATTATTTAGACATTCAAGAAAATCTGGAGGAATTCCTGCGCATAAAGGGCAAAATCACAAGCCTACGCTGAATTCCGTAACCTCCAATCACCTGGACAATGAAACCTCAAGGACAGTCATTTATCTACTGACAATATAGCTACTTGGATTCAGGTTACTTTGGCAAAATTTTGTTAAGCAGGCCTACCACAATACGTAGTCACAGCCACAAAAGCCAGGAAAAACTCAACTGTGCAAGAAGGAAGCATTACATTAACACTGAACAGACTTCTGTCTGAAGTGTGTCAACTTCTCAGGGCTCGGAGGCATCCACAATCGACCATCACACTGTTGAAATCAGGATTGTGGTCAATATTTTGATATTTCAGGTGTTCTTTGAAAGAAATGGGCACCATGTGCTCGAGACCAAAGAGAAGGACCATCTAGCCTGTTACCAGCGACATGTCAGACAGCTGTCATACGTCACAGTGCGGGATTACATCAGGTCTGAGCCACTGGCGAGAGTCATACGTCATCGTACGGGGTTACTTCAGGTCAGAGCCACTGGCGAGAGTCCTATCGTCATCGTACGAGGTTACGTCAGGTCAGAGCCACTGGAAGGGTACCGGGCTCTTCTGTAGAGGCATCATTAATGCTGAAAAGTGCACTCAGTTTTTCAAGCAACATACGTTACCTTTAAGATGACATCCTTTCAAGGGATGCCCAGGCTTATTTCGACAAGACAATACAAAACCAGTCGGCAAACGTGGTGAAACATAAAATAACAGGCTGCTGTATTGTTTTCAGTGTAATGCAGGTCAGCGATATTTCACAATTCGCAGCTTTCAGGTTTAACTTTTAACACACCATCCAATTTTTTCTGATTTGGGGTTGTTAATCCCATCATGGGCTCTTTCAAAGGCCAAGGCACAGTCCCAGCAAGAGACCTAGGCTCTTTGAATAAACAGGCAGAACAGCAAAATAATTTCTCAAACTCACACACACGCCCAGCAGAAAACCCTCAGCACAACCTTCAAAACGAGCGCTAATGGCTTTACATCAGTGAGAATCTGACAGCGCTTTCGAATGCGGAGGAATTTCCAAAATTGGCGATAACTGACTGAGAGAAAAGGCTGTTTGAGCTGCTGGGAATTCACTCACAGACTACTACGGCCATAAAACACAGTCATAAAAACACTTATCAGGGAGCACACTGCCTTACCCCAATGAATGTTTTGGCTGTTAGTCTTGTTTGGATGTGTGGTCTCGGGATTGGAGCGATTCCTTTGCCACAGACATTTATATGCACTTTTTAGGCTTTCAGTGGACACTATCAAACAGAAGAGCGTAGCTCACATTTCATTTTTATCACTGGATATTAATTAAAGCATCTAATTTCTTACAGCGGTAAGCACAGTCATTGGAATCCCTGGTCAAGTAGCATGTTTAATTTACTCCAGGCAACATATTCAGAAAAAAAAACTAAAGGCATACTTCTTAAACCATGAATGTGGTAATGAATGGGCTTAAAGCCAGCTAACGGTCCTGCAATTCCTCCCCTCACTTCAGCTGCATGATTCATCTAGTTCAGAAACATTCTCAGGGCCTACTGCGTCTCCGATCTCACAGGTGTGCGGTAAAATTCAACTGTGAAGACCTTGCAGGATACAGCCCACGATAAGACGTAAATCTGAACGCATTTTGAGACGGGAGCTTTGCAGATTTGGTGATATTTGGTTGACACGGCACAAACCTAAGATACCACTGATTCCCATGCTTGCGGGTGTGATCTTTTCTGCAGTTTTCCATTTTCTCAAAATGTAACATTGGTGGTGTTGGCCACAAGTTTTGTTCAAATTTTGCCAAGTCAAGCCATGAAACCTTGTTTAAACCACAGTCTCTGGCTTATCTAAGTGTCCTGCTGCATACTTCAGAAACGGACTTTATTGAGGAGACTTCAGGAGAGGTTTCCCTCAGGTAACTGTTCTGTGCAGATCATCTCATCAGAGAGCGACAGAGAAATACTGCACCACTACACAGGTGCCAGATGAATATTTCAGCAGACACTTTGCAGAAATGTGAACATTTCGTTATAAAAACCTAACAGAAACATGGATAATTCCATGCAAAATACTTCCATGGCCTTTCAATTTTTCCCTCTCCAACAAAAGTTTCCCCTTCATTTTCCGCTCTTACAAAGAAAACTCCACGATGAGTTTATACAACCAGGCAAAACTTTAGCACTAAATTCCGAAAACAAGTTTCACCTCACAAAAGGCCTAAATGAATGACATCAACAAACATTTAGGAACATTTCATTTTGAATTCAGTGGTGCTTAACTTCTGCCAAGGTATATTGATATAGTCCTCTTATTTTGCTAGAATCTACAATCTTCATTTTCAAATTCCCAACCAACTAGACAGAGCAACCTATAGTTACAGACCCTCGGCAGGCCAAAAACACAAGAGTTTACAGGGTCTGAAAATTCAATCAGATGTGGAATAATGTCTTTATGTGCAAATTTGGTACCTTGTGAGTCAATCAAGTTAAAAGCCCTTAAAAAAGAACTAAAGGATCAAAGACATACTTGTGCACATCACAAACAAGTCTGTTCGGCTGTATTGCAAAATGGAAAAAAGGAAAATATATTTTCTCTTTTTTTTTTTTCTTATTGGGTCCCTGATAAGCAATTCTCTCAGCTTCATTGTAAAAAAGCGCCCAAACAGGATTGTGCCCTCTGCTCTCACTTAAGAGGGCGGTTCATCACGGCTTGTGGGGTCTAGCAGGCGGTTCCAATTCACAGAGAATGTTCCGGCAGTTCTGCCTTTTCTGTGCACATCTGCCTTCTATTAAAGGCGGAGAGAAAAGATCGAGTCACAGGTTCTCCACAGCACTTCTGAGGGAATGTGAGACACGAAGGCCGACACACATCTCTGAGAGAGCGTCTCACTTCAGGTGCGTTTATCTGCAAGTCCGAGTCTGCTGGCCGTCGGCAAGGGCCCCCACAAGTCTCACTGACAGCGAACGCGCATGACTCCACCGAGAGGCACCTCCAAGCTCCGCCGACTGACAGGTAGCTGCAGGCCCTGGCCTCGGTCGCCGTGAGAGCAGTAAATTATCTGTGATGTAATGTACTTAATAATCGTCACCTTATCTGAACTGTGTTTGTTCGTTCATTCGTTCGTTCGCTACCTCACAGCGGCCTGGGAGAGACAAGAAGGGAATCTGACAAAAGGATGATATTCAATAACAGCTAAAATAATACCAAAAAAACACCATCAAAGACCAATATAACTGCTGCAGACGACGGAGGGTAAAGACCTTGACAGGTTTTGGCAGAATGGCGTACGGGGAGTCCTCTGTCTTTCAGTCACCTGACCCACAAATCCTGAGCAGCAGCATCAGTGAGCTGTCACAAGGGCAGCATGTGAGGAGTGTGATGATTGAGGGTCAGAGACACAGAGATGAGCACCGAGCAGGAGAATAACACACTCTGTACGGTCCTCATAAACCCATTTATGATCTGTATGAGTGTGCGTGTGAGTGTGTTCGTATGTGTGTGTATGAGTGTGTGTCTGTGAAAGAGTGTGTGCAAGTGTGCATGTGTGTCTGTGTGCGTTTGTGTGTGTGCATGTGCGTGTGTTTGTGCATGTGCATGTGTGCGTGTGTGTCTGTGAGTGCGTGTGTGTGCATGAAAGACTGTGAGTGAAAGTGTGCGCATGTGTGTGTGTCTGTGTGTGTGTGTGACGGCAACCTAAGTCCAGCTCAAGTGTTACCTCTCCTTGGGGTCAGTCATCTCACCCGAGTCCAGTCACAAGGGTCAGCGAGTGCTTTTAAATGGCAATAACCTACATGCCACTGCAGCTCTCCCCCCGAGTGTGTGTGTTTGTACTCCGCGGCGCATCACAGTCCTGTTCCAGAGACACAGCAGAAAGTACAAACTCTGTTCATCTCGTGACGTCCACAACTCTTTGCTCTAAAGCTCTGCTCTGAAGCTCGGGAAATACTGGAGAGGTGGGGGGTTTTGAGGGACAGCGTGTGGCATCGCTGGGCAGGAAGAATTGATCCTGCACATCAAACAGAGCTGCTTGAATGCGGACTGTTTGCTGGATTCGAGGCAGATGGCAAAATATTTGCGAGGATGCAGATGATCAGAAACTAGGGTAATGTACACAAACTACAGCTGCCACACACACAAACACACCTGCATTCTTAGCATATCTGACTGTACACTACTGGTATCACACCGTTCAATCAATATAGATTATCCAGTTAACATTACTAACATCAAGGAAACAGGTTTTGCTTGGTTTTATTCTTTTATATCAGGCAACACTTGGAAAATTCATTAGGAGACCTTGATAAACACACAAAGCAATCTGAAAACCTTTTTTACACAAAAACAGGGCACTTCTGACACTGACATAAAATAAAACACCAAAGCAACTGTAGATCAGAGTAAAAACAATACATCCTCTCATCAGTGAGACGAGATTTCAACTCCACTGATTTCAACCGCACATTTTAGAGCTGTAGATGTTTTAAACAAAGTGTCTGCGAGATCTAAAGATTTCCACAATAAAATGTAAATAAACACCATTTTAAGAGAGGCAAAAATCCACTTAACGTTGATCCATCTCGAAGTCTGGCCGATGCTTTTCATCTCCTTCTTGGTTACAGCACAGTTCACTCGCCAACAGGCAGCTGCATTCATAGTTCCTTAAATCCTCCAGCACAAAACACCCATACAATGGCACCGTTTCAAGCGTGCACTCGCACACTCCCATCCCTGCCCTAAATTCTGAAGAACATTTTCCACAGTGTGAGCGCAACAAGCCCACTGTTTAGGTTCCCATGCAAAGGATAACTGAAGATATTGTGCATGGCTTCAGGATGGGATTTGTCTGGAGTAGCTTGAAAGCGGCCTGAAATTTTGACAGCAATTACAGCCGCCGCGAAGCAGGCCCGTCGTCCTGGGAAACAGAAACACAATATCTGCCCGGACAGCCTTTGGTTCCTGTTACACCACCATTCACAGACCCACACAACGCAGGGTGTCCCCTATTTAATGCTCCATGCTCTGATTCTGCCTTTGGAAATACATCAGGAATGTGTGGCGTGAAAAATGAAACCTTTCCTTCATTCCTCTCGCGACTCCTCGGAGATCTATGCCGTACAGGGCAGATTCTCCTGCAACACAGGCTCTTCACGGGTTCTTGAAACCAATTTAACCCCCCCCCCACACACACACACACACACACACACACACACACACACACCCCTCCAGGCCAAACGGCAGCGGTGCGCCACCCTGGGTGGGCACACTGCCCAGGTCGTCACCAAAAATCAGGGCAGAAAGATACGACGGTACTTGCCAACTCTCACAATGCGCACGCTCGAACAATGCAGAGAGAGGGGGACGGGCAGAAGAGACAGAAAGAGAAGAGCATGCAGAGAGAGAATGAGATAAGGAGAGTGAATGAGAAAAGTAATAGAACGTATGCGAAACAGTTAAAAACTTCAAAGCGCAAATCCACACACTGTAGAATTTACTACATTACCCATGTGCACTGGATCCGAGGTTAGGCCCCTTTAACCTTACAGGCAACCACAGTTACCCAATGATGTCAGATATCAAAATCAGATGCAGCTGAAAACCTATCATGTGGAAACTAGTTTAAAAGAGCTCCCGCAGGGTAGTTCTTTTAAACAATTTGCCACGCGATAGGCTTTCAAAAGCACAAGATCATTTAATTTATGGTTTTGGAAAATTCATTTCCGTGCTCCAAGGGGTATTTTTTTTTTAAATTGTATTTAACCTTTATTTAACCAGGGAAGTACCATTGAGATTGAAATCTCCTTTTCAAGGGAACCCTGGGGGTTGAGGAGGGGAGGGACAGGACAATTTGCATCGTCAATTAAATCAGGGGATGATCGAAAGAGTCAGATTGAAAATTTAGCAATGGCACATGGCTCCCAAGTGACCCGCATCTGGCGACCTGCATTTGATTAGCAAAACCCGCGGACCTGCAAGCAAAGGAAAAAACCCACAATTTGCGCATTTGCACGATTTACGCGTTATTTCTAAACCCACGTGTAATAATGTGCCATGAATCAACGAAATTAAATGCAAATTCCACCACCAGGTCCATATGATAAGGAAATTAATTACTTTCTACACCCACCCCCACCACCAGCATTTCGGCCCTTCAAACTTGGGAGGTATGCAACAGGGAACCTCCAACTCTTATTGAAGAGTGTCACAGGACCTTTAATGACCACAGAGCGTCAGGACCTCAGTTTAACATCTCATCCGAAAGACGGCATCTCCTTCAGTACAGTGTCCCCATCACTACACTGGGGCATTGGGGATTATTCCAGCAGAGGGAAGATCACAACCTACTGGCCCATCAACACTTCTAAAAGGTGAACAAGTGACCAATTGACCAGAAACAAAGATCTCCCACAATCAAAATCTGTCAGATTTCACTTCACTCACCATGGCTAGCCAAATATTTCCTCACACGTCACTTACAAGGCAGGTTGCCCAGATAGTGCTGAGAAACCCTTTTTTTTCGATGTAGTATAACAACCATGGGATATCTGCTTAGCATCTGTGAAAGAATTAGTGCAGTAACGCCTAGTGGTTGGTACCGTTAAGCCGCGGTACATCTGTGAGGAAAACAATTAGTGATGGCTAATCAATGAAAGCAAAAGCTACCCTAAGGGTCTTTTTTAGACTAAGGACAAAACGAAAAAAGCAAAACAAAAATGCGGGAAAAAGCGTTGACAGCGACATACGAAAGTTTCTGATTCGGAGTTGATAGGTTGATAGTTGATAGGACAAATGGGCCCATTTTCTTTTTTTAATAGATCTATTTTCATTTTATTTTTTGTTTCTTCTTCAATGTGAAAAGGCCTTTAAACAGACAAGTATTGAACAAAATTTTTTTTCGGTAGTTGAAGCCCAGAGAACCTTTACTTTTTACAGCAGTACATGTTATGAGCCTAAATTTAAAAGCAGTAAATCATTCCCTGAGACTAATATTGCTGTCCAAGGCTCAAGACTCAGCTAAACAACTGAAGGCAATATTCTGACTAAGCTGGAAAGACTGGACTCCCCTAAATTCGGGTTTGTTCGTGTTTTTTTTTTTTTTTTTTTTTACATTTTTGTTTGATAAAAAAATCAAAAGAAGAGAACAATGCCAGTTGAAAAAAGTCAGCGAAACAAAGAGAATGAACAGTATAGCTAGAGAGAATTACAAAAACAGCGACGAACTGATTCGTAAGTTGTAGGTAATGGTGACTGTACGGAAGCAACAAAACAAAGAAGTGAGAAAGGTTTCCACACATCTTGCATAATACACATGATTCCCAGTCATTTCTGATGGTAAAAGTCCCTCCCTCTCTGTCTTCCTCCGTCTCTGACCAGACAGCAGCACGACGACGCGGTTGGCCCTTTTGTATACAGTCGTCATGTTCCCAAAAGGTCGTCATGCTCTCAGAGATATAAAGACATAACGCGTTGCTGAATACCCCTCGGCCAGGACATGATTTCCTGCCTTAAGGTCACAGCGCAAAGGTCAAAGGTGAAATCCAACAAAAAACATGACATTGCACATGTGTGTGACAGTGAGTTACCATACCAAATTTGGTGAAGCTGCGATAATTAGTTGCCGAGTACTGACCCGGACAAGATTTCCAGGGTGAAGGTCACAGAGGTAAGGTCAAAGGTCAAATCCAGGGAAAAACCTGACAATGCATATCTATGGGTCATAGTGAGTTACAATACCAAATTTGGTGAAGCCGCGATGATTAGATGCCGAGTACTGACCCGCCCAAGATTTCCAGGGTCAAGGCCACAGCGCTAAAGTAAAAGGTCAAATCCAGCAAAGAACCTGATGATGCACATCTCTGGGTCATAGTGAGTTACCATACTAAATTTGGTGAAGCTGCGATGGTTAGATGCTGAGTACTGACCCGCGCAAGATTTCCAGGGTCAAGGTCACAGCGGTAAGGTCAAAGGTAAAATCCAGCAAAAAACCTGGCGATGCACATCTATGGGTCATAGTGAGTTCCCATACCAAATTTGGTGAAGCTGCGATGATTGGTTGCCAAGTACTGACCCGCACAATATTTCCAGGTTCACGGTCACAGCGCTAAGGTCAAAGGTCAAATCCAGCAAAAAACCTAACGCTGCACATCTATGGGTCATAGTGAGTTACCATATTTGGTGAAGCAGTAATCATTAGTTGCCGAGTACTAGCCCGGACAAAATCATGGACGGACAACAGACGACAGACGGAGGATGACGGGCGACGGACGACAGATAGATACAAACAGGTGACAACAATACCCCTCCGGACCGTAGTCGGCCAAGGGGTAAAAAACTAGAGTGGACAACGTCATTAGCTGGACCAAAGTGTACACAGCAGAATTGCTCTGCCATCTTGCGTGTGCATAAATGTCCAGTGAGGCACATGTAGCCTAAACAGTACACATGGGTGTTGAAAAATTTTTTTTTTTTTGCGTGAAAAAAACGCAAAAAACAAAATTATTTTTGTTATCCGTGTTCTTTTTTTATCTTTTCACACTTGAAAAAGGACACGAATAAAGAATTGTAAATCAACAATATTTACGCTCCATTATTTGGCAAAGCCAAAGAATAAGCTCTGCGTTTGCCTTACACATATGTGAAGGCACCATTAATGCTGAAAGGTAAATACAGGTTTTGGAGCAACATATGTTGCCATCCAAGCAACATCTTTTTCATGGACGCCCCTGCTTATTTCAGCAAGACAATGCCAAGCCACATTCTGCACGTTACAACAGCATGGCTCCGTAGTAAAAGAGTGCGGGTACTAGACTGGCCTGCCTGTAGTCTAGACCTGTCTCCCATTGAAAATGTGTGGCGCATTATGAAGCGTAAAATACGACAACGGAGACCCAGGACTGTTGAACAACTTAAGCTGTACATCATGCAAGAATGATGTAGATTAAAAAAAGAAAGAGTTCCACCTGAAAAGCTTCAAAAATTCATCTCCTCAGTTCCAAAACGTTTACTGAGTGTCGTTAAAAGGAAAGGCGATGTAACACAGTGGTAAAAAGGCCCCTCTGCCAACTTTTTTGCAATGTGTTGCTGCTTTTAGATTCTAAGTTAATGATTATTTGCAAAAAAAAAAAAAAGTTTCTCAGTTTGAACATTAAACATCTAGTCTTTGCAGTGTATTCAATTGAATATAAGTTGAAAAGGATTTGCAAATCATTGTATTCTGTTTTTATCTACGATTTACATAACGTGCCAACTTCACTGGTTTTGGGTTTTGTAAGCTTTGAGTATAAAGATCGGAACAACTTCATTCTAAAGTGTTCATAGCCTACCTAATTGTTGTCTTCATTTAATCTGTCTTTGCCCAGACACAATGGATTACAGGATGATTTTGCGTGTTGCCCCAAGTGGGTTCAATGAAGTCTCAAAACTAAAGTATGTAAATGAAACTGTGCCAGTTTCAGTTTCTGCAAATACAGTGTTAATAATAAACAAATAAACTGAAGCCTTATTTGCCAGGTAATTTAACTGACAGCTTTTTGCCAGTTATTTTAACACTAATTTTACAATAAGTTTACCACAGAGTTCAGTGAATGTTCAGTGTAAACCACGGTTAAATGCACAAAGGACTCCTCTAACAGTTAAAATGACAAGGAGACAATTCGTTAATTTAACGGTTAAATTCTGTCAGTTTATAATAGTGTAGGAAAGCCGAACTTCATTTCGTTGCTCTATTGCAACTGCGAATGTGCATGGTGCGAACCAGCTTGACTGGTATACACGAGTGCTTTTGAATGGAAATGCATTGTGATGGGACTGGACATTTTGTCCGATGTAAGCAAAAATCTGTCATATAAAATCCGATATATTCAATGTATATTTTATGGAAAAACGTTACAGATTTTTTTTTTTAATTTATCAGGAAAAGTGTGGAAAAAACATTAAACTCAGCAGAATAGATGTTCCAGATTGTATCTTCTTAAGCTAATTTCCATTTGTTGTCCACAATACTCATTCAATAACAGCTTCCATCACATGCATTCATTATTGTTGCCTACATTCAGAAATTAAGTGCTATACACACACACACACACACACACACACACACACACACACACACACAAACATAGATAACATTTCAAATGTTGAATCTGACATTTTCATCCACAAAATTAGCTTAGTTCAAATTTTCTGGCTGCAACAGGTCTCAAAAAAGTTGGGACACAGGCAAAAAGGGCTTAAAAAGCAATTAATATATTAGAGAATCAGCTGAAAGAACATTTACCAAGTAATTAAGTTAACTGGCATCAGGTGTGTAACATGATTGGCTATAAAAGGGATGTCTTAGAGAGGCTGAGTCTCTCAGAAGTAAAGATGGCCAGAGGCTCTCCAACCTGTGAAGGTTTGCGTAAAAAAAAAATTGTGGAATACTTTAAAAACGATGTTCCTCAACGTCAAATTGCAAAGGCTTTGAAGGTCTCATCATCGACAGTGCATAAAATTATTAAAAGATTCAGAGAAACTGGAAAATCTCTGTGCCTAAGGGACAAGGCCGAAGACCTTTACTGGATGCCCGTGATCTTCGGGCCATCAGATGCCACTGCATCACTAACCGACATGATTCTGTCACTGACATTAATAAATGGGCTCAGGAATACTTCAAGAAACCACTGTCTGTAAACACAGTCCGCCTTACCATCCATATATGCCATCTAAAACTCTATCATGCAAAAAGGAAGCCATTGTTGAGCATGATCCAGAAGCACCGCCGTGTTCTGTCGGCCAAGGCCCATTTAAAATGGACTGTAGCAAAGTGGCAAAGTGTCCTGTGGTCAGACGAGTCCATATGTGACATTCTTGTTGGAAATCATGGGCCTTGTGTCCTCCGGGCTACAGAGCCACCCCTCCTTTTATCAGCGTTCAGTTCAAAAGCCAGCATCACTGATGGTATGGGGATGCATTAGCAGGGTGCGCGCTACCCGCTCGCCACGTCGCCAAAGGCGAAGTGGTGTGGCATGTGGCGACCGAAAATTGGCCTCAAAGCGCCACATTGGCGAAAGCCTAATGGAGGGAGTGGCCAAGTAATAACTTCAGGTTTTACGCCACGGCTGCCCGATGCCTACATCAAGTCCAATCGCCGCCAGCGCTCGCTATCACATTTGGTTCATGCTTAATTATCATACATCAGCCATAAATTATCTTTATAACGTTCATTCCGATCGCACTGATTGGCTGACGATTCATCATTCCATTCGGGACTTTTCATGTGTTGTAATTCACGTGTCGGAAAAGAGAACTCCGGGTTAGGAACCTCACTCACTTCCACCAAGTTAAAAACAATGAAAACGACTCGAGATTGACCACCTTAATACTATTAAATTATGAATCTAGCGGGACAGCCACAGATAAGCGAAAGTAAGCATGCGATAGAGTTTTTCTTGCTGAACAAACACTCGTTAAAGCAGCGCATTAATGTCAGTGGGACAAGATCGTCACTGAAACCTGCGCAACTTCGAGCTCAGTTCTGTCGTGCAATGGAAAAGGCCTTAAATTAATTTACGATCGATAATGATTATTGTCAAAAATATACAAATAAAGACATCCTCTACTATGTGGACAAGTATTATGAGTTTGTTGAAAATTATGGGTTGTGTTTACCGTAACTGCGAGAAGCTCTAGAGAAACCTAGGCGAAATAACACGACATCACTTGGGGTTCTTTAGTTTTGATGCCTTAAAATACAATGCTGAGCCACGCATGAAATTATTGTTTTTCAGCACTGATATTTAAAGTGCGTTGCCTTGGTATTATATATCACACAGACTACCTTACACAAGCAGTCCACCCGCAACCGTGATACTTTCGAGCACTTACAAAATGGCAAACTTGTTGGTATGCCAGCTGTTTGTCAGACTGGCCCAGTATTCTAAACGCCGCTACAGTCACAGGTCAGAAATCGCGAAAAACAGATTCGCTAATTAGTTGGTAATGTATCAGAGATTATTAGCTTGAGCTAATACTACTACATCGTACTACTCGAGGCAGAACCGGACAACCCTTCAGAACGGAGTTCAGTGTAACAACGACAAGCAGTCAGTCGACTACCCTACTAACTGTTAGTAAGTCTACAATAATGACAGCATTTTTCGCGGTTTTAAATTGACAAAATGCCTGTCGGTTACGTGCGACTCGACCACGAGAAATTTTCAGCCGAACTCCAAGCAGCCGACTGCATGCCGCTAACGTTGAGACAGAAGGACACTTTAATCAAACGGTCAGTATGATTGTTTTGTTAAATTCAAAACATGATTGAACCTCTGGGCTCTACATTATAAGCTATTGCTTTCAGAAACACATCCATAACGCGAGTTGGTTACTACAAACTGTGCGTTCGACAAAATGTTAATCATCTTCGTTTTCCTTTATGGCGAAAGGTGCATCCAGACATATACTCCAGAAGACTAAGCTAAGAAGTACATACAACATCGACCTTTATTATGGTGTGCAGTTGAATCCGAACATTTCTACCGATTTTTATCCAAACCTATGGCATTAATTTCCCTCATATTTGCATACGTTTCCCTACAATACATTTTTTTTCCACACCTAGTTTGTTACTCAGGTAAATTTTTGATTAGATTGCAATCATGTTTAGACCTGAACACAGTGCACTCTGAGCAAATGGAATTTACATTAAGTAAATATTCTCATTTCTTGTTACTTCAAGCTGACATGTCTTATGAGTTTTAGTGAAATAATTCTAACGAACAATTATGATTACCAATTAGTGGAAGATAAGTGCTAAATTGAGTGTGTGATCATGACATTTCACACATGAGCATATTTTACTGTATGAGCCAGAATAAAGTTGCATCTAGGTGTGTAGATGTGAATTCATAGTGGCTGTATGGGATAATTTTTAATCCATTCCACACCCTGAATTACACAGCAATCAGCGTGCCTAAGTTGCATCTGTTCATGTTGTAATACATGTAATGAATGATCACTTGGCCACAAGCGAGCATAACAGAATGACGATCTTTAGCATGGTAAACTGGCCCATCAAGTTATTACTTCAACTATTTGTCATCAAAGTGATATTGGACTTCTATCGATCATGTTCCCATTTGTCTAAAGTAGCAGTCAGATAATTAGACTGGAGGATGGCCTTAATAGTCCTTAATACTTATCCAGCACTCTTGCAAAGCTGGCTCTTGAACCAGCTCTCTGTCACCACAATATTGTTATACCATGTGACTGTGTGCAGTTAGTCGTAAGGTTTTGGTGGGTGTTAGTTATACATGTTCTGTAAGAATTTTTCTGTGAAAAATACGCAGCAATTCCTTTTTCTGAAGAACTTTCTGTTTTATTCTTTTCATCTCTAGTAGCATGCAAACCACATTACGGCTGCAGGAAAGCAAACACCGACAGAGGTCAGGATACTAGTACAGTGTTCTCTCACCACGCAATTTGAACAGGGTCGTCCCTACCTGTTCAAAAATGTGTAATAGATTTCAGTCTATGTTTGAATTTTAATCACAGTTTAAAAATGTGATTTTGATGCATTTTGCAGCCTGTACAAATTTCATTGCCACTATTTGAAAATTTCTTGCAACTGCCAGTAACCACCCTGATGGGAAGAGAACCTGGCCAGAACACTATAGTACAGGTGTCGCTGACAAGATGATGCATACCTACTAGTCTCTGGATGTCTGTGCACTTAATCTGTGACTGTGTACGCGCACTGTAGTTTTCTAAGGTTCCTAACTAAAATTGAAGGCAAAATGTGTGGCTAAATGGTTTTCTCTGTGGCTAACTGAACTTCGGGGTGATTAGCCACCGTGGCTTAGTGAAATTTTTGGCCAGCACACACCCTGCATTAGTGCATATGATGTGGGACTCTTGCATGTTTTAAAAAGCACCATGAAAGCTGAAAGGTATATAAAGGTTTTAGAGTAACATATGCTCCCCTCCAGATGACATCTCTTCCAGGGAAAGACAAAACACATACTGCAGCTATTACAACAGCATGGATTCGTAGCAGAAGAGTCCATGTGCTGAACTGGCCTGCCTGCAGTCCTGATCTTTCACCGGCTGAGAAAATTTGGCGCATAATTAAACAAAAAGTCCGTCAAAGGAGACACAAAACTCTCAAGCAGCTGGAAGTCTGTATTAAACAAGAGTGGGATCAAATTCCAATGGCTAAACTCAAGAAACTTGTCTCCTCAATGCCCAGATGCCTCCACTCTGTGTCAAGAAGAAGAGGGGATGCTACACCATGGTTAACAGGTCCCTGTCCCAACTTTTTTGACACCTGTAGCAGCCATCAAATTTGAAATGAGCTCATTTCATAGATAAAATTGTAAAATTTCTCAGTTTCAACATTTTCTATGTTATCTTTGTTATGTTGCGAATAAAATACTGGCTGGTGTGATTTGAAAGTCATTGCATTTTGATTTTATTCACAACTTACTCTTTGTTTCAACTAATTGGGGCTGATTGTATGTATATTTGTGTGTGTGTGGGTGTGTGTAGCACTTAATTTCTGAATGTTGGCAACAATAATGAATGTCTGTGATGGAAGCAGTTATTGAATGAGTATTGTTGACAACAGATGGAAATTAACTGTAGAAGATAGAATCTGGAACATCTACAGTGCTGAGCTTCATGTTTTTTCACACTGTACCTGATAAAAAAAAAATGTATTGTTTTTCCATAAAATAAACATGGAATACATCGGATTTTATATGATGGATTTTCACTTACATGGGACAAAATGTCCAGTCCCGTCACAATGCATTTCCATTCAAAAACACTCATGTAGGCCTATACCAGGCAAGCTGGTTTGCACCATGCACATACGCTGTCGCAAGAGAGCAACGAAATGAAGTATAAAATATAACTGGCAAAAAGGTGCCATTTAAATTACCTGGCAAAAAAGGCTTCAGTTTATTTGTTTATTATTAACAGTGTATTTGCAGAAACTGAAACTGCCGCAGTTTCATTTACATAGGCTAGTTCAGTTTTGAGACTTCTACATTGATCCCACTTGGGGCAATACGCAAAATCATCCCATTATCCACTGTGTCTGGGCAAAGACGGATTACATGAAGAAAACAAGTAGGTAGGCAATGAACACTTTCTAGCCTTAATATCCTTATATAATATTTTAGCCTTAATATCCAATGTAGCCACTTAGCTAAAAGAGCCCTGTTCATTTTCGCAGGAGAAATTGACCGCGCTATGTTGGCCGACAATAAAAATCCGCTGTTCAGTCAGTGAATACGAACATTCAAAACTGCAGTGCGTCTCTCCAATTGGAGATGTTTAGGACCATTGCAGAATGGTTTGCCCTCGTTGGTCACCGTAGCTAGAGGTCTTGAATTTGAAAGTTCTTCCGTGAAACTGAACTAGGCTTATGTCGTCAGAGGCGACGGCTGGGGGTCGAATGCCCCCAATCCTCCAATTCCCCGATCCTTGAATAGACCTTGAATAGACTTTCATTTGAACTTAATTTCAGGTCAATCGGTCAAATGGTTCTGAAGATATAGCCAAAATGGTAATTTTCCATCACAAAGCACCACTTGGTGGCAAAATATTGAACCATACAGGGACGATGTCATCATGTGACATGTTGTGAGGTCATGACCTTGCAGTTGCACAAAGTTTCATGTCAATTGGAGAAATAATTCCAAAAATATAGCAAAAATGGTGAATTTTATGTGACAAAGCTCCACCTTGTGTCAAAATTTTGAACCAAACAGGTATAATGCCATCGTGGGACACATCCTCGGGTCATGACCTTTCATTTGCACTTGATTTGAGGTCAATCGGACAAATATTTCCAGAGATATGATAAAAACAGTGATTTTTTCCGTTTTTGGCCCCTAGTAGCCATTAATTGTCCAAAATCGAATCAGTTCTTCCTCTTTATGATACGTACTTATAAGCAAAACTTGGAATTTCTAATTGAAATATTACTGCAGTCACCGCGTGAACACCTAGTGCGGCGGCGGCAGCGGTCGGACCAAAACCATAATATCCAGGTGGCTACATTGGACATTAAGGCTAAAAATATCGCGAAAAGACGTCTTTACAAGTCAAATTTGAATGTCGGGGCTTTCGGACAGTTGGTTTATGCCACATGCAGTGTGGAGGCATTTTGTGGCTTTTAAATGTTGTCTTTTTGTCTAGACTTCAATTGATTTGGATTTGTTTTAAATGCTGTTTTTCTCTGTAAATCCAAAAGTGTTTTGAGGAATAAAAAAATTCATGGACCCTTCGATAAGCCTCGACGTGAGTACATGATGAGTGAATTTTCATTTTTGGGTGAACATTTCCTTTAAGCTAACAGGTTAATTATTACCACTCACGGACTGTAGGCGAGGCTACCCACCTATCTTGGAGAAAAACTGGGTCACATATTGACTCCCTTTCTTTTGCCTCTCTTCTCTCTTCTTCTTCTCCTTCTTCTTTTTGTTTTATGGCGGTTGGCTGCCAGTTTACAAGGAGCATTACCGCCACCATCTGTACTAGAGCATGATTCCAGGATTCTAACATCCCAAATCTCAAAAAAAAATAAAAAAACCCTATACTTACACTCCCCCAGGCCCTTCTCTAACAACACAACTACCCCTGCTTAAGTATTCGGTCCCTCTCCACTCTCTCCAGACCCCTTTTCTAACATTTCCTGGATTTGTTCTCCCTTAACTTCACTAACTCCTAAGAACTCATTAGCTGCATAAATAACCATCTTTATGCGCTCACTTTTTGACTCAATTTCACTTGCACAGTTAATTACCATTGCTATGAATGCTAGAAACCTTTTCTTTTCTATACATATGCGCTCTTTATCCAAACCCCCCACCATCTCCTCAGTGTATCGGACTTCATCTACCTTCGCCTGTCGATCCTTCTCTACAAATCCTTTTTCTTCTCTTACTCTCTTGACAGCCTCCGCATACGAAATTTTACTTCGTACACGTATACGTACAATCTCAAATTTCCTTCGCTCGCATAGTTTTACACCTGCTTCATGATTTCCCCCACGGTGAAGACATACAGCTCTTTCCTTTTTCAATTTGCACTCGTCCTCATTACACCCATCCTACCACACCGTCTACAACGATAAATCCTTCTCCGACAAACTGCAGCCACATGACCGTAATCTTGACACCAAAAGCATCTTAATGGAGTCCGTTCATAAGCCTTCACTCTATAACTAACGTAATCCAAATTAACTCATTCCGATAGTTCCCTCTCAAACTCTAATAAAACTGATAAACTATCAGTTTCTTTACCATCTCGATAACTTTTTAAGCGTCTAGCGCCACATACACCATCAACCTCCATAAATGAGTCAGCTTTCACCAAGTGAACAATGCCACTAATAACTCCTTTAACAGTAGGCTGATTGCGCATTTTAAAACATGTAACTTCATTTAAATCAAAATAACTGATTTTCAGAGCCCTATCCTTTTGACTCTTTGATTTAGACTCAATTATAACCAAACCGCTTCTGCAAACCCTCACTGCTTTAACATCACCCACTTCTTGCTTGATGAATCTACCTATGAAATGGCTGTCATTGAAAACACGATTTGTTTGATGGTACGCTCCCACTAATTTCATTCCGACTAAATATATTTCCTCCCCTCTCCTTTTTCTGTTTCTTTTTTCCTTTTCTTTTTCCCTCCTTCCTCCTCTTCCCACTCCATTTTCTCCCAATTAGTTTCACCAGCAATTTACCTCCATTTACTCCAGCAGCTTTCTCCTAGTTGCATGTCATAAACTTCTACCCTCTCTTCTCTCTCCTTTCTCTCTTTCCTTATTTGAAAACCAGATTTTATTTTAGTACTAGGCAGCATTGTCGTGCTCTGGCGCAACTGCTCACTGCTACTAAGCAACGTCATCGGTAAGCGCCCTAAGGCAGGACCAAACCATTTCATGCGGATACAGGGGGGTGGTCGGTCAATATGGATGTTTACTTTTTGGTCAATGTGGATATTTCTTTACCGCAAAAAACAAGTAAAAACAAAGAGATTGTATTTGATCGTTTTCTAACTATATGTGAAAAATAAAAAAATTCTCAACCCAGACAGCAAAATCATCTTTTAATTTTTACCTTTTTTTTTTATTTTTTATTTTTTTTTCGGGCCCCTGTCAGTTAGGGGCCCTTGGAATTGTCCTAAGTTTTCCCCCCTACGTGGCGCCCCTGCATACATGTCTTCCCAGCCCCTTTGCATTGACTTTGAATGCAATCTGTCGTGTGAAAAATTCGCTTTGCGTTCGGGGTACCTTTATTTTCTACCTTTATTTTCGCATTAAACAGTCACAAGTGCCGCAGCAATCAAACGAGCACGCCGACTTCTACTTGCCATAAAGATGCAATACGCATCCGCGTGAACTGTAAAAGGTAAAACGTACAGGCAACTAACTCACTCGGCTCCATGGCAACGCAAATTTCCCTTTGGCTTGTTGACAAATGACGAAGTGCAGAAGAAACGCGGCATGGGTCGTTCCATTCCGATTTCCCACAACCCTCCCCCTCGCTCGGGAAGGGCTTACTTGCCTGCTATGTCATTCGGAGGGCTCACTCAAGTGGAAGGAAGAAGTGAAGGGCGTATCTTATTTCGCATTCAAATGCCGCCCAGAAGTCACGGTGAGGCGAGTCCCTGAACGAAAAATAAAATAAACTAGAACTGCAAGCAGTTATGAACGGGGGCCAAGCCTCCCCGCGCAACTTTTTTTTTTTTTTTTTTTTTTTTAGCCCACCACCACCCCCCCCTCGTCGGAGGACAACTTTATTTTTTAATTTAATTAACGTGCAGACAGTGCTTTCTCAAACCTGACCCACATCCACCCTATCACTAATATTTGGATTGCCTAAACATTAAGAAGTTGTTAGTTTACAAAAAAAAAATTAAAAAATCAACAAGAAAATGGATAAGTAAATAAAAATAATAACAAATAAGTCATGTGAACAGAAAATTGGGCAAAATGGAACTATTTACAGAGGGACGCGGAAAGACAGGGTGATGGACAGACAATGGACAAGCAGACACTGACAGACAGACAGACAGACCAATGGACAAACAGACAGATACAGACAATCTACAGGGACAAGATATTCAGATAAAACAGATCAACAGGTGAAGACACATAAACAGGTGGATGGTTTGACAGACATACTGACAAGTATATAGAGATCATATTAGTGGGTGATACGGTTTGTTAATGCTTGTGTGTGTGTGAGACTGTGTGTGTGTGTGTGTGTGTGTGTGTGTGTGTGGCCAAATTTGGCACAGAGCCTCTGTTTGACCTCTGTAGCAAGGGAAAAGAGTTTGATGTTGACAGCTTTGACTTTGACACAAATATGTAACAATATGTGTTTTTTAGCTAGCAGAAAAAAATGGTTTATTTATAAGAACCATATTTTTTGGAGTAGCATTTTTCTTTTGATAACTTTTGATGAGGCACGTCTGAAGATTGTTACAGCAAAGTTTTGTGCAGATATAGTTTAAACCAGTGTTGTTTTTGGCAGCCATTCTAGATTTAGTCTTAGTCTTAGTCGTTTAGACGAAAATGCTTATTAGTTTTAGTCACATTTTAGTCATTTCAATATGTGATAGTTTTAGTCTAGTTTTAGTCGACGAAAACTCAAAAAGGTTTTAGTCCAATTTTAGTCAGTTTTAGTTGAAAGTTTAGTTTCACCAATAATTACAATAATGAAAGAAATGGTTTTAAACATACAAGATTTCCACATTACAGCAAATACTTTCTGATCTACTAAAAGGATTATTCAATCCAAAAAAGCCAAGACCAAAAACTTACTTTGGCAATTCGGTCTTTATTCTTTTTTTTAAATTGTGCAGACATGCCCAAAAATGGATGAGGAACACATACACTCAAATTGTCTGCCTGTGCAATTAAGATGCAGATTATTTGTAAAAAAAAATAAACATCATACAAACACAGCCCATCTTTAACCTGTGCAAAAATTCTAAAACAAAGTAATAAAATAAATAAAAATCCAAGAGGTGCAGTGAGGTAGGTTGTAAGTTATGCATACTTGAAAGTATGAAACAAACATGAACATAAATTGATTAAGAAAACCAGTGAACTCTGTAAATACTGCATTAGGTCTTTACACCAAATTAAATAAATAAAAACAATGTTTAACAACATGAATTAGAGGGGGGGCTTACTACCCCTAGTGCAGTCACAGAACAAAAAAAGATATCACAGTAACATGTGAACCAATAATAGTAACAGCTTGCTGTCAGCAAAAGAGCCTACCGACCTCGATTCAGTTTGAGGAAAGCGCTTCTCTCTAAAATGACTCTTGCTCTATTGCGACGTCCGCGACTGAGGTCACCTGTAACACTGAAAACTCTCTCAGCAAATGCTTCAGATGCTGGCATGGCCAGAAGATCCAAGGCAATAGGTTTTAGGCTCGGATAAACAGAATCTCCTTGTGCAGCCCAAAATTCAAGGGCAAATTCAGCTGCTCCTTGAATTTCCGAATTTCGTCCTTGACACACGACTTTGAGACCGAGAGGCTAGACCTGGATGGCCGGCTTGCTTTTGACAAGAATTTGAATCTGGACCGCTTTTTCTGTGGTCCCTCTCTGGACTCTTCTTCTCCCTCCTCTGGCTCCTCATCTTCAGCCTCCTCCTCCCGTACTACTGGTGGCACCGATTGAGAAATGTAATCTTCTACTCTTCCCAGAAGAGCCTGAATTTGCTCGTCATTGTTTTCAAGGAGAGCTTCAGGTGTAACTGTCGGGTCGAGGAAGCATGCAGCAGCAGAGAGAGGTGAAAACAGAGTCAGTGTGATCAAGAAAGCAGCTGAACCGCGTGTCCATGTTAGCCTTCATCTTCTTTGCTAGGGAAGATAGGTCCTTGAAGCTGGCACCCTGAGCATGGGGGAACTCAGTCAGGTGACCCTGTTGGTCCAGAAGGGCAGGCACCACAAGGGATAGGGACTGTGTGTCACTCTGGAGCATCTGGGTATGCTCAGCAAAGGGAAGGAGTAAATGTCTTAGAGCAGTAAGCCTCTGCCACTCACTTGGTAGTAGATAGTCCCAGCTCATCCCATCCGCGACCTGAACTACTGAGTCCTTGATTTGGAGAAGCCGTGATATCATCAGATATGTGCTGGACCATCTAGTAGGGCAGTCTTTGACCAGAGTTAGATGACACAGCTGCAGCAGTCGCTCAGTTGCCACCGATGACTTGCGGAAGAGCTTGACAAGCACTCTAACTTTGCTCAGCAGTCGGTTGACACTTGCATCTTTCTGGATCATATTCACGACGAGTTGCAATGTGTGAACAACACAGGGGGTCCTATCTATGGCTCCAAACCTAGATAGATAAAACAAAAACACAAAAAAAAATTCTTTATTAATCTTAAACAGCAATACAATAAACAATTGCTAAAAGTGACTTTAATCTAGCATAGCCCAATGGGACTGACAGACTGAAAATGTTAATTAACAGCAAATAAATAATTTACCTTTGGTCTTCTCCAACCACCTCAGAGTCTTCGGTGTCACTAGTCTCGATGTATTCATCCTCGGAGCTGGTGGTGCCATCTGGTTCATTAGCTTTGAACGCTGCAATCATGTTGCTTCCGTTATCAGTTATGACTGTCAGAATTTTGTGTTGTGGATATTCCCCAATCCTCGGTGAATCGATCAACACAGGTTTTTATACACTCTGCAGTGTGAGGGTGGGCGATCTGGTCAAGCCTCAATAATATGTGCTGTGCTTTGTTTTCCACAGTGCAAAAAAAGCATGCACTAATTGCCAGAAATGAGGCTGTAAGTCCTTTTTTGGTCCATATGTCCAGCGCAATTGTTATTTTGCGTGCTGTGGCAAGCCTTTCTTTGTACTTTTGTTTTTCATCATCATAAATCTTGTCAACTAAGTTGTTTATTTTTGTTCTTTTGGGTATGGTCAGCCTCTTATCAAAGGTCTCCATCATGAGGATGAAATCTTCATCCTCAACTGTGCAAGCAGGGAGACCAGTACGTCCAATCCAAAGAGCGATCGCCTGTTCTTTGGCATGTTGTTCCAGCGAGTCTGGCTTATATTTGGATCCTGCGGCAAAGGCTGCTGGGATAGATGACTGTGCCTTGTCGTTCTTAGGAACACCAGGTTTCTCTTTAGGAGTTCTGGTCTCTGGGATCTGGAAGAGGAAAAAATAAAGAGGGGGATACAATTACTCTATCTCTGTATACAAAGTACACCTCCTGTAGAGGTCTACAAATGTAGGTATATAAATGAATGTACCCATGTACATATATATACACAAACATACGTGTGGGTACATTCATTTATATACCTACTGCATATCGAACAACATCCTGTTTTTCCATCACGTCATTTCGACAAAAATATTATCATGTTAAAAAATAGAATGGCCTCTATCAAACAAGCAAAACAAAAATGTTTTAATAGCTCATTAACCACATAACTGGCACGCACCATGTTCTTAAGCCTTTTGAGATTCATTACTGAGCAATGGCCAAAATTATAATACATCTGTACTGATGAGATTTTTTGTGTGTGCGCGTTTTTTCCTCTAACTTTATTGTAAGCGCACCACAAACGACAGAGATCATGGTTGTGGCTGTATGTCGTCACTGACGAGCGGTATATTGTGTTTTAGCCCAAAGCTAGCAGACTCTGTATGATGGAGCTGCACATATAACTCCACCTGTTTAACATATCGCAACGTGCTGACGGCCGGGACATAAACACACAAAGAGAAGACCACACTGTCACTGAATGTAAACATGGTTAAACATGCTGCTAAGTGTGCAGTTCATTTAGACACATGGAGATCAGCAACAGGTCTCAAATGCTACATTTTCGTCAAGGCTACGTTTCAGGCAAACATGGGTCAATATGATAACGCATTACACTTGCAGCCCGACCAAAAATCCCTACATGACTGCCAGCACAAATAAACTAACGGTACCCTGGGTTAGCAGCGCAACCAAGCTAATTTTAGCCTGAAGTTAGCAGCGCATTTTGCGCTGGAGTTAGGCTATGTGGGAAACAGTAAGCTGAAACTGATCACAAGCCGATTGTAATACTGTATATATATATATATGATATGTTAACAGGACATGGTGTAACTTACCTTTGAAAAAATATCTGCGTGGTGGCTCTTCAGATGCCGCTTGAGGTTGGTAGTATTTTTCCCTCCAAGTTTATGGCTGCATTTGCCGCCGTCTCCCTCTACGACACATACAGTTCTTCTTTCTCCAGGGTTATATTCAAAGTATCCCCACAGGTCATCGCGTCGTTTACGACCACCGAGCCCCTTCTGGCCACCACCAAGGCCACCAAGGCCCTTCCCGCTGCCGCCAAGGTCCACCATTGATTGATTGTGTGTGTGTGTGTGTGTGTGTGTGTGAGAGACTGTCGTGGATGTATGTGACCGCTCCGCAGGCGTGTTGACCGCAGGTGCTGGGCTGGCGTGATGCCAGGTGGTGGGCGTTACCAAACGAGGACAGGATGCAGCATTTTTAGCAAGACGGGCAGAAATGTCATGCAGTTTGAGCGTCTGACCCACTAACATTTTCGTCAAGTCTCGTCTCGTCAACGAAAACTCAAACACGTCTCGTTATGTTTTCGTCATCAAAGAGCCATGTTAATTTCGTTACCGTCTCCTTATTGACATGTAAAAAAGGTGCGTCAACGAAATGATTTCGTTATCGTCATCGTTGACGAGAACAACACTGGTTTAAACACTAGGAGGAGTTCGAAAAAGTATGTTTTTGATGTCTAGTAACTTAAAAAGAAAAACATATGGTGGAAGGGAGTGGGGCCTAAGTCACATGATGTGACTATTTGGGGAATATGTGGATATAAAGTTTATGAAGATTTGATATAAAATGTGGAAGTTACGAGCCAAAATGCATTTGCATCTGTTACAGCGCCACCTAGTGGACGTGACACTGAATTTTTGGTATGGGTGATCTGTCTGCTATTCTAGATATACCCTGTAACTTTGGGAGCCCTCAACCAAATACTTGAGCTATAATAAAAGTTTGTAGTTTATCTTGTAATAAGCCACGCCCAGTTTGACCAGTCATAATGAATTTCAAAACATGGCCTCAGGAGTGACCCAACATCCTACCCACCAAATTTGGTGAAAATCTGTCATGGCATTTAAGAGGTATAAATTTCCCACCTTTACAGAGCCCCCTAGTGGCCAACATTAGCCAAATTTGGCCTATTCTTTGACAGTCCCATTCCAACCTAATATCTCAGATTTGGTGTTGTTAGCATTTATTTTCACCGAGATATAGCAATGCAAACATTTGCATAGTGAGCTAGAAAATTTTATTCGCTAATAATTTGCACGTATTTTGACCGGACAAAATTCTTTTGATAACTTCAGATCAAGAGAGGCTTCAGACTTTTTTTTATTTTTTAAATAATCCCTGACATCACGTAGTCTAGCCTGCGTTGCCGGCGGTCAGCGGCTGGCAGGAGAAAGGAGAGGAAAGACCGCCTGCACGATAACGTAGGGATTTTGAGTAGCCGCCCACTTCGTTGCGCAACGAGCCTCGACGGACCACCCCTTTTTTAAACCAATGAAACTCAAGTGTAATTTGAGAGCACAAGTGATGCGTGGAGATCAAATCATCTAGTAAATGATTGATCGCCTGTAGTTGTTCGTTCTTTAGAGTAATCTTTTGGTTGTGAATTTCAAGATATTCAAGCGATTTCTTTATCAAAGCGTCGTTCTCTACATTTGCCATCTTTGTTCTGGCAGTTTACGGCGTAACCATGCGTTGCGTTACATTTGATGACCGTTCAATTATGATTGACACCTCTTAAGCCAATCAGACATTCCCGTTCACTGGTGAACCAAGGATGTTTTATATTTCACTGGATATACAATTGGAAAATGGCCGCCCATTCATTTCTATGGAAATTGCTCAGTGGCGCAGCAAGCCGACATGGGGGCCAAGCTTCCGGAGCCCCACGGACATGCGCTGTGTGATTTTTGCTCACACATGCTTAGTGTGGGGCTCATGAACGTGCTGGTATCCGAGGTGTCCATGACAACGGCTCGGGCTCGTGGAACTCCGACCTAGGGTGCGTGTTCACGATCACTTTTCACCGGAAATGGAAGTCTGACCACTGCAGACTGCATGATGTACGGAAAACAAAAAATAGCCGCCAGTAAAGGTTTAATTATGGTTTGAGATACTATTTTAAAACACAAATGCAATAACAAATGTTAAAAACGACTTTGACTGGGAAGTAAAACTATTGATTTCAACTCAAAAATCTTGGCAAAATAGTTGACTTGCTGTTGCGTAACTTTAACATGACATTGCTCAGGGGTGCGCTTCCCGAAATCACAGATGCTAGCTTCCATAGTTGGAACCACTGACAGAATGGACGTATAAATTTCTGCAACTACGCTATTGGGAAAAGCGCCATAGGCTCGTGTTCTCTTTAGTTCAACGTCGAATAACCACATTATCGGAGTCAGATAATTGTAGCTGGTCTGCGTGCCAATTCCATTATCTTTTTCCGGATTAAAGACAATAAACCGAACACAAAATAATAATAATAATAATGAATCAATTTTATATAGCGCTTTTCTGCTTTCTGAGCACTCAAAGACGCTTCACAAGGATACATTATTCATTCACTCACACATTCACGCTCTGATGGTAGTAAACTACATTTTTTTTTTTTGTAGCCACAGCTGCCCTGGGGCAGACTGACGGAAGCGTGGCTGCCAGTATGCGCCTACAGCCCCTCCGACCACCACCAAACATTCACACACAGCCATACAGTATTCCTATATTGCATGTTTTTGTGGGTGGGGGAAACCGGAGTACCCGGAGAAAACCCACGCGAACACGGGGAGAACATGCACACTCCACACAGAAAGGCCCCAGGCTGAATTCGAACCCACAACCTTCTTGATGTGAGGCAGTAGTGCTAACCACTGTGCCACCGTGCACAACGCACAACTTTTGTCAATTTTGGAAAGCTAATTTACTTTTAGCTTACGTAACTTATAACCATTCTGTGGAGTATAATAAAATGGGTCTACCGTGAAATGTTACGCACGTTGTACTGCGTTATTTTTACCTTAAAGCTCCTTTTTTTCTGTCCTTCCCCAGATATCTGAGCCTCTTGGAGTGCACTGAACAGTTCATCCATGAATTTCTGCACGTCAGCGAACCAGAGGCCGTGCCTTTCTATCCACCCCCAAAGCTCTTTCCAATAAAGTCTGTCTCGATTATAATTTTAATACCATCTCTACGTTTCATTTCTAAGTGCGAGTTAACATCGATTGCATTTGTGGTACTTAATTTTTTGATAATGGCCGGCTCTGCGAAAGTTAAGCATTAAACCCCTTTTGATTTTGAGTACTTGAGTTCATCTGCAAATGTTAAGCAGAGCTGGCAAAAAAATCAAAAACTGACAAAACACAAATAATTCTATTTGAAAACATTTTTAATATATACATGTAAATAATGCCTTGGTGGTGACTATAATGACAGGTGGTGGGGGTGAGCAGATGGATGATGACAGCTACATCCGACATGGGGTACAGAAAACAGACACTGTGGGGTTGTCAGCAGCTGAGGGAACAGAGAGGTTTGGCTGGGCAGGCAAAGGGGTATTTTCTTTGGGGGGGTGTCGGAGGAGATGGAAGATTACAGTAGAAGATGAGTGAACAGTGTAATGACCGCAATGTACTTAAAATGACCTTATAAAGACCTTATCAGATAAAGAAAGAATGCCAGGCCAATTAAAAGTTTTCATTTAAAAAAAAAAAAACTCTCAGGTTACAATCCAGAGTGGGAGAAAGACTCTCATTACTTTAAGAGAAAGGAATGATTGTGTTTCAGTCCCCACGTCACAGGTGTACTTTTACCTGCTCTGGATTGCAGCTTCAAGGGACTGCGTCAGATCTCTTTAAAAAATTTCATTCCCCAAAGAGGATAAATTAACACCATTGACCATTGACTTGGCCACATATAGAATGTTCATCACAGACGGACGGCAAGGAATGCGCATTGTTCTACCCACTTGGTTTCGGATCATGAACAAAAAATAGTTATCATTTTTGGATCTCATAAGTCAAGTTGCCGAAAAGTTTCGTCATCATGTATGAAGGTCGGTAAGTAATTTAACAACGAATAATGGTTAGGCTGATAAATGGATCGCTAAGCAGTGTTCGAAATGAATTTATATTCCGCTATAAATGCACATTACATTGCGTTAGATGCTACTCAGCTGACGCGTTAAGCATAACGCATCAGAATAGAGTGATGCGAATTGGTGCTATTCAAAGTAATGGAAATACACAAAGCAATGGATTTAACCATTTCATTTTAATATGAAAAAGTAAGGTGAGTGTTGCCTGAGTACATGGTTCGAGGATGTCACAACAGCGGCCTTAGCTTACTGTACATTTTCTCACGCTGCATGAAGTGCAGCAATCGAGGTGCTAAGTTACATATTATTACGTATTACAGCCATTCATCAATTAAAATGGCAAAAATATACTGAGCAACCAAAGAAATGCAAGTTAGCTAACTTAGTTAGTTAATGTGCTGTTATGGCCCCAATTTGTTATGACATTAACGACAGCAAAGGTTGACAGACAAAAATTTTAAAACTAAAACACATTTAATTAAACGAAGGCAACTAACAACAAACTACTCTACTCTTCAGACCAAGATTGATTATATACAAAAACAGAAATATTTACTGTCCCTTTGGTGGGTTGCTTGGTGATGTCCTGGGTGAGGAAAATGCTCTAACACAGGCAAGAATCCACTAAAAGCTTCACAGGTCTTGAACAGAATGACAGGTCTGGTCACATGTATCCTTCTCCTTGCAATTTCTCCTACTACTTCACTGTCTCAATTCGCCTCCTGATATACTCTTTTGCAGACCCCACCCACATTTAGACCTTTTTTTTATTTTCTGGGACTTGCCCCAGACATGCCCAGAACATGTCCAAACCTAGCTCCAGTCTGGGCTCAACAAAAAAAAGGTAAATACTGGCATCTAGTGGCCTCTATTCACATTACACCTCCATTCCAAAAGGAAAAAATTTTGACTCATAAAGGCAAAATTTTTTCTTTTCAATACAAAATGGTTAAGTGGACACTTGTCTATATATACATGTAATACAATATTCGAATAAACGCGTGATATATATACATACTCAACCACGGGATAAGCAATCAGCAATTACATTGTCAGAACCCTTAACATGCTTAATTTCCAAGTGAAACTCCTGTAAAATCAAACTCCAATTCAACAATCTCCGATTCTTGTTTTTCATCTTACTCAAAGACATTAACGGATTGTAGTCAGTGTACACAATCTTTGGCTTTTGCCCTGTACAAACATAAACATCAAAGTGTTGTAAAGATAGAACCAGAGCCAACAGCTCCTTCTCAATTGTGGAATAATTCCTTTGGTGGTGATTGAACTTCCTGGAGAAGTATGCCACGGGATGCTCAATGTCATCAGAGTCACTTCTCTGTAGGAGCACAGATCCACAAGCTTGGTCGCTAGCATCGACCGCGATGGAGAACGGCTTGTTGAAGTAAGGAGATTTGAGCACGGGGAAGTGACACAGCAGAGACTTCAGGCGATCGAAGGCTCTCTGGCATGCATCATCCCAAGTGAACTTTACGCCTTTCTTCATTTGGTTAGTGAGACTGAGAGCAATCTCAGCAAAGTTCTTGCAGAACTTGCGGTAGTACCCGATCATTCCAAGGTAGCAGCGCAAAGCTTTTTTGTTGTCAGGAACTGGAAAGTCCATGATGGCTTGGACTTTAGCATTAATGGGTGCCACCTTACCCTGGCCTATGACGTAGAAAAGATAGGTGACAGTAGCACAACCAAAGTCACTCTTGTCCAGGTTAACAGTCAGGTTAGCCTGGGTCAGGCGCTGGAACAACATCTCTACATCTTTTAGATGTTCTTCCCAGGAGTCACTCCATGTGATCAGGTCATCGATGTATGCACCCATGTGTGGCAATCCGGCGATTGTAGACCGTATCATCCTTTGGAACGTGGCTGGGGCATTTTTCATGCCAAAGGGTAGGACTTCATACTGGTACAACCCAGATGGTGTGGCAAAAGCAGAGATGCTCTTGGCCCTCTCAGTTAAAGGCACAAACCAATAACACTTCAATAAATCAATCTTGGTCAGAAATTTTGCTTGCCCTACTCTATCAATACAATCATCAATCCAAGGTATTGGAAACACATCAGTTCTAGTTACAGCATTGACTTTGCGATAATCTGTACAGAATCTAGTACTTCCATCAGGTTTTGGAACTAGCACACAGGGTGAACTCCAATCTGAGTTGGAGGGTCTGATAATATCATGTTCTAACATGTACTCAACCTTTTTCTCAGCAATCTTTCTCTTTTCAGGATTCATCCGGTATGGATGCTGTTTAATTGGTTTGGCATCACCAACATCTACATCATGAGAAGCTATAGAAACTCTCTTTGGTACATCAGGAAACAGATCCTCATATTTCTTGATCAACCACTCAAACTGATCTCTCTGTGAGGGCTCTAAGTGCTGGAGTTTTACATCAAGATTTTGCAACACTTCATAGTTTGAAAATTTACATGAAAGAACTTCAGCTTTAATTCTAGGTTCACCATCTTGAAACTCCCCCTCATCTTCACAAATCTCGGCCATTGGAGGATCTGAAGTGACAGCTGCAACCCTAGCATTTCTATCATGATAAGGCTTCAGCATGTTAATGTGACACAACTGTTTTGGCTTTCTCCTATCTGGAGTCTTTACAATGTAATTGAGATCATTGAGTTTTGTCAGAATTTCATAAGGACCATGAAATCTAGCCTGCAATGGATTGGACTGCGAGGAAAACAACACAAGGACCTTGTCTCCAGGTTTAAACTCACGGCTTCTAGCCTTATGATCATACCAAGTTTTCATTTTTCCCTGACTTGATTTCAAGTTCTCTTTAGCCAGGTCACATGGTGCACGCAATCTGTCCTTGAACTTGCTAACGTAGTCTAACAGACTGATGTGCGGCTCTTCCTCTTGCCATTGTTCACTCAACAATAGCAAAAGTCCTCTCACTTCATGGCCAAACACCAGCTCAAATGGACTGAATCCAGCAGACTCCTGCACTGCCTCTCTAGCTGCAAACAACAGCAAATGAACACCTTCATCCCAGTCTTTCTCATGGTCATAACAATAAGTCCTCATCATTGTCTTGATAGTGGAATGAAACCGCTCTAAGGCGCCCTGACTCTCTGGAAGATAGCCACTGGAAAGAATCTGCTTCGCACCTAGTTCATACACAACCTGCTGAAACAATCCTGAAGTGAAATTGCTGCCTTAGTCTGACTGAATTTCCCTGGGAAGGCCAAACAATGTGAAGAACTTTATCAAAGCCTTCGAGATTGCAGTTGCCTTGATGTTGCGTAGAGGTATGGCTTCAGGGAATCTGGTTGATGCACACACGATTGTCAACAAGTACTGATTTCCAGATCTAGTTTTGGGTAATGGACCAACACAATCAACAATGACCTTAGAAAAGGGCTCCCCAAATGCTGGGATAGGCTGCAATGGAGCTACAGGTGGTTCCAACTGGTGTTTTCCAACAACCTGACACGTGTGACAGGTTTTGCAGAAGTTGGAAACATCTTTCCGAAGCCCAGGCCAGAAAAAGTGTTTCATGATCTTATCAACAGTCTTATTAATACCAAGATGACCTCCTAAAGGTAAACTATGAGCCATTGTTAAGATCTCATTCCTGATGACCTTCGGAACAACAATTTGCTTGACCACTGCCCAATCTGCATTGGCAGGGATATCAGGAGGGCGCCACTTCCGCATCAACACACCATCCTTGAGATAATACCCAACTGAAACTGCGTCTATTTCTTTATCAGGAAGGGCTCTCCTCTTTAGTACACAAATTTCAGGATCACTAGTTTGCTCCTCAATCAACCGCTTTCTGGACAGAGACAAGTCTCCAGACACATCAGAATCACCAGACCCATCCGGCTGGCTGAATACAGAACTGATAAAAGTGTCTGATAAGTCCTCAAATGGAGAAACCATAGTAGGCCGAACAGAGTCATTAGGCGAACCACCTGAGTCATGACTATTCAATGTGCTGCACGGCACCACATCATCTACTTCTTGAGCCTTCTTAGCCATAGCACAAGTCACTGCGCAAGAAGGATACAGAGATAGGTCCTCAGCGCCATCTTCAGTGCTCGGCTGTGAAGTAAGATGTACAGGGGGAACTACTTTGCCCCCAGCCAGGTCATTGCCTAGCAACAGAGAAACACCTTTGATAGGTAGACTTGACATAAGTCCCACCTTTACCTGTCCTGTAACTAAATCTGACTTCAAGAATATATAGCGCAGAGGTACAGATACAGTCCTCCCTTCAATACCTTGTACAAGTATGAAATCCCCTGAAGCAGTCTCATCACGTAACTCCAAGGAGTCCATCAACAAAAGTGACTGAGAAGCTCCGGTATCCCTTAGGATATATATGGGGACAGGAGTAGAATGCTCATTCAGAGCCACAAATCCCTCTGACACAAATGGAAGAAATTCCTCCCTCACAAAGTCAGCAGTATCAGGCCTTTCAGCCCCACAAGAAGCAGGTAATTTAGCAGATCGGTTATCTACTACAGGGGATTGTAACCTTGTTTTCACAAAGGTATTTGGTTTGGTATCCTTTTCTTTTTCTTTCTTAGCTTTAAGGAACCAACAGTTAGTTGTAACATGACCAGATTTCTTGCAATAACTGCAAACTAGACCACTTTTGTCACTGTCAGCTTTCACACTTTGATCAGACCTGTTACTGGATTTCTGAGCACCATCACCACATTTGTCTTTGTCTTTGGGTGAGGAATCTTGGGTATCACTGTTCCCTTTTTTCTGAAATTGGAACCATCTATTGTTACTGCTAGACTGAAATTTGGACATATGTGTGAGAACATATTCATCTGCAAATTTGGCAGCTGACTACAAATTCAGTGCTTGTTTCTCATTAAGGTAGGTCTTAACATCATCCTTAACACAGTTCTTGAATTCTTCAACTAACACCATCTCTTTTAGTGAGTTGAAATCATCCTTGACCTCCATAGAAGTACACCAGCGCTCAAAGCAAACTAGCTTCTCATTGGCAAATTCCACATAAGTCTGATTGTCAGATTTCTTCAGACCTCTGAATTTCTGTCGGTAAGCCTCTGGAACCAACTCATAAGCTCTCAAAATAACCCTTTTGACAACCTCATAATCAGAGGAATCATCTGCAGACAAAGCCGAATAGGCATATTGAGCTTTACCCTTGAGGACAGTTTGCAACAACAGAGGCCAGTGTTCCTTTAGCCATTGGCAACTCTTTGCTACCTTTTCAAAACACTGGAAATAGTTGTCAACATCCTTCTCCGAAAATGGAGGGTCCAGTTTTACCTCCTGGCTAGTACAACATTTATTTTTATTTTTAGCTGCTCCATTTGGAGTCTTTCTTCTCTATCCAACTTCTCTAATTCAAAATCTCTCTGTCTTGCTAATTTTTCTAACTCAAATTCTCTTTGTTTTTCTTTTTCCTCCCTTTCTTTCTCTTTTTCTTCCCTTTCTTTTTCTCTTTCCCCCCTTTCTTTTTTCTCTTCTCTTGCTAATTTTTCTAATTCAAACCGTCTTTGTTTTTCTCTTTCTTCCCTCTCAAATTCTCCTTGTTTTTTTCTTTCCTCCCTTTCAATCTCTAGCAGTTTTAATTTGAGTTCCATTTCTACATTTGGATTTTCCAATGGAAACTGTTCCAGCTCTCGTGGTGAAAGCACATTTTCATCTATGTAATATTCAACAATCTCTCTAGCCAGCCTTGCTTTTCGCATGGCTGGTTTTACCTCTGTCAGCTCTAAATGTCTGCATATTTCTCACAGTTCTGTCTTTTTAAGACTTCAAAACCTCTACAGTTGGTGATGCCAAGAAATCATTCATTGCTGCTGATCTGTCTGTTGATCTGTCTATATATATATATATATATATATATATATATATATATAGGAAAATTCACAAAAACAATTTCACAATTTGAAATGTTAGATTTTCAATAAATGCCTCACCCAATGGTCTATCCCGGACGAGCCCCCAATTTGTTATGACATTAACGACAGCAAAGGATGACAGACAAAAATTTTAAAACTAAAACACATTTAATTAAACAAAGGCAACTAACAACAAACTACTCTACAGACCAAGATTGATTATATACAAAAACAGAAATATTTACAGTCCCTTTGGAGGGTTGCTTGGTGATGTCCTGGGTGAGGAAAATGCTCTAACACAGGCAAAAATCAACTAAAAGCTTCACAGGTCTTGAACAGAATGACAGGTCTGGTCACATGTATCCTTCACCTTGCAATTTCTCCTACTACTTCACTGTCTCAATTCTCCTCCTTATATTCTCTTTTGCAGACCCCACCCACATTTAGACCTCTTTTTTTTTTTTTTTTCTGGGACTTGCCCCAGACATGCCCAGAACATGTCCGAACCTAGCTCCAGTCTGGGCTCAACAAAAAAAGTGGCCTCTATTCACATTACAGTGCTCTTATGGTTACCCAGATAGCAAGCACCTCCGCTCCGGATCTGCCCTGGCTCCAGCTGATCCGGCATAGAGCCGCGGCAAATCCGGAGCGGAGGAACTTGCTATCTGGGTACTCATAGTTACTGCAAAACAAAGAAAAGTTTGAGAAAACGAGTGTAAATGCGCACACGCTAAATAAATTTGATTTACAATAATTACGCGCAAACTTATTTTCCGGTTTGCCTCTAATTAACTTGCGTTTCTTTTGTCGCTCAATACATATGCTACATATGCTAACTTGCCAGCTCACTTCACCGACTTGGCTACGTCTTTAATGTTGAACAGACAGACGGCAAGGAAAGCCCATTGCTCCACCCACTCACATCCGCTGCCGTGCTAAATTCGGAGGTGCGGGACCGCGCTTACATATGAGGACCGTTGGTGTTTGTATAGCCTGAATATAAATAAAAGATTTTGTCTTTGCCGAGAAACGAGGCATTAATGATTTAAAAGAGAAAAATAAACCGTTTAGGTATCGATAATTTGTGGCTTATTCTTTTTCAATTATTCCCTATGGAGAAATTTCTTTTTGGCCCCCATGGCATCACGTGACCTGCAATATCACATTCACCGCTAGGACCATGAAGGATTATGTGGTCGACCCGAGTTGTGCGTCCAGATCTCCTTATAGGTCCATGTGGTGAACGGACAACTCAAAATCCCTACGTTATCGTGCAGGCGGTCTTTCCTCTCCTTTCTCCCGTCAGCCACTGACCGCCGGCAACGCAGGCTACGCGTAGTCCAGCTGCTCGTTGTTTGGCCATGCTGACATTGCAGTGCAATTAATCCTCTAGATGTCGCTCGTGCTGCAGCTTGTGCCGCTCCCGCTGGCATCAACGAATCTAAAGTAACATTGAATGTTTGCATGCCCAGTTGTGACCTCTCAATTTTACTCAACAGTTCTCTCTAATGATGAAATAATATAAATATAAGTTATATGTCCAAAATTTACTGTAAAGAGGGGAGGGATGGAGAGGGGGGATGGCAGTTTTACAGGGGGGGATGATATTGATCATATTTATTTCAGGGGGGATGCCATCCCCCCTCATCTCGTCTACTGGTTATGATGTGTTCAAAGTCGGCTCAGAAAAATGACCATTAGGCGATGGTAAATAAAAAAAGTCATCATGGTGTGTTCAAAATTCTAGAAAATCCAGAAAAAGAAAATGCAGGCACGCAAAAATAATGTAGGCTAGCTGTTCGTGTGCACACGAAAGCAAATACTTAAAGGCAAAAGTTTTTTTTCTTACAGTGATGATTTTCCATGCAGTGAATGATAAAGTAATTCAATAACTTCTTAGTGAAGTAAGTAGATTTCATGAATTGGTAGTATTTTAAAAATGTGATTATCACAGCCTAAAACTGTGATTAATCACATTAATATTTTTAGTTGATTGACAGCACTAGTTAAGAGCAATTAAATAGAAATGTAATTTTTTATTTCAAGTTATACATTTTTTAATTTAATTCTAACGAACAGACTCAGCCAATGGGAAAGAACATTTTAAACAAAATGTATCTCATATTGTGTTGATCATTTTAAAATCATTCATTATGTTATATTGAAAAAAAGAGGGTAAAATATAAAATGAATTAAAAAAATTGCATTAAATCACAATCTCAATATTGGGGGGAAAAAATTGAAATTAGATTTTTTTTTCCAAAATCGTTCAGCCCTATAGTTAGTATATAAGGCAAGGCAAACAGTTTGTCTCAAATAGCTTAAAATAGCATCAAAACAACATCCTCTGCCCAGACCCTCACATCCACTTAGGAGAAAACTCCCTAGAAATAACAGGAGAACCTCAGGGTGAGCAACAGAGAACGAATCCCTCACCCAGGACAGGCAGACGTGACATAGATGTTGTATACAGACAAGAACACAGTTAACCTTTTCAATGTTTTTACCATATATGTTAACAGTTACAATTATTCAGTTTGTACTTTTTTGCACTGTTTGAACTCACATGTTCCTCCAAAAACATGCTGTGTTGTGAGCAGTTCAATGGCCAGTGAAAACATATTTTGGCCAGTAATATTTCATATCTTACCTGCCATTAAGTGAATTTTATGTTTATGTTTTATTACTTTAACTGTAGGTTAAATATGAAGCTTAAGTATTTGATGCAGCTGCTTAACTCCAGCTCACTTTGCTTGTTATTAATACAATCTCTCATTGTTGTCTGAACAGAATGGGGTTGAGCAAGCAGATATTGGGTCAGTGATCAGACATAATAAAAACTATAGCTTCAAATTAATTGTAATTAAATACAGACTATGGATTTAAGCATTGAAAGACATCAACACAATATTGTATAACTTTATCATTTTACAGGGCCTTTTTTGTTTGGTCTCCTGATAAGGTTTTGTGTTTTGTACTTCACTGCAACCATATACAGTAACCACAGTACTGCTTTACTGAGTCAACAAAATACTGTATGTTCTTTTGTGCATTTCTTAAAGGGCCACAAGAAGACAAGCCACATTGTTGGGGCCAGGCAAGATTTTTTTTGTATTGAGCGTTGGAGATCAACAACTGTGTTCTGCTGATTTGGCCTGAATTTAGTTTTGTTTTGCCTTTTGTTTTGTGGCGCAGGTTAAAAAAATCCTAGTTCTCTACTGTTCGCCAGTTGTTTCTCATGTCTGGTTATTTCTTCTTCAGTAGGTTTCTTCATCTTAGACTCTGAGATGAGTCCCAACAAGACTGGACCACTGTATGCCACCATTCAACACAGTATCTGGAGGCACCATAATGGCATGTAGCCACAAATTCAGACCAGTTCTGGTTTATTCTATTTGTTCATATTTGACATTAAACTTTATCATGGTTTGGTTGTGACTCCTAAGTGCAGGCTGGACAAGATCATAGACAGTAAACCAGTTCTGGGTAAGTCTGAGAGCTAACTGTGGCTCCCATTTGAGTGAGTTCTAATGTATTCAGCTCTTTGTTGATATGTAGCATTATGACTAGGCTGTGGGTCATATGTGAGAAACAAGTGTGGACCACTCAACTGTCATTATTCCATGTGGTAGGTGGGCCAGAATAAAAATGCTGAGTGGCCCAAATTTGGGTGAGTGCTGGTTTATTTGGTCTCTTTTTGGCTGACATTTGGCACTGTGTTGGTTTGATTGTGGCCCACTTCTGGCAAACAACTATGGACCACTCAAGTGTCATCATTCCATGTGGTATGTGAGCCAGAATAAAACTGTGCAGTGGTGGCTCACATTAGGGTGAGTGCTGGTTTATTTGGTCTCTTCTTGGCTGACATTTGGCACTGTGTTGGTTTGGTTGTTAGTGGAGCGGGTAACTTGAGAATAGCAGGGAAAAAGTGCAAATAGTGATACAAGCATGATATTCGGCCTAACTATTCTTCTTTGTCTCCTGTCTCATAATCAACCTCTGGCCAACCAGAATTTGACAGTTTTTCATAATGGCTTCCTTCCGATATATGAATATGGACATTTAATTCCTTAATCACTAATAAATTTCTTTATCATTGTCAGTTTATGGTAAAATATTGAGAGCAAGCCTACATGTACTAAGATTATGTAAAATAGTTTCTAGAAACATCCAAGATGGCTGTCATCATATCCAAAATGGCCACCAAAGAGCAAAATATATGCGTATAAGTTCATATGGATTAATAGATTGATCTGGGGTAAATCTAGCTGGATCCGTTTATTTTTGCAAGTAAGAAAATAATTAAGTTCTTTTTAATTAATTTTCATTCTAATTTGAAAACATGAACATAAAGGTAAATATAACATTGTAATAGTGTAGTGTCATTGCACTACCAGGGCACACTGGTTGACATTATAGCTGTGAAACTCAGCATGGGGTTCAATGCTAGCTAATGGTAGAAATTTGTCATTAGTTTCCCAAATGCTGTTTCTCTAGCCCCATTGTAAAGTTAAACAGCCGCACCTGAATTGACAGGATGTGCCAGCGCGGGAGAGCCGAGCCAAAGAAGATGGGGCTATAGTCTTCTAGAAGGTGTACAGATCACACGGGAATGAAATAGAATTGGATGAATGATTGGGCTAGGGGTTGGATTGTAACATATCTGAGCCTAGTTGTATCCCATATCTGAAAGTGCTTACATGTTGTATAGGTGGTAAAAGGATAAGGATTGGAAGGGTTGGTTTATCTCTTTATGACTGTAAGAATGCCGAGATATATGAATTCACAATGATTGTGGTGAAAATATGCAATTTTTGTAGCTTATAGGCTGAAAATATTCAAAATATAGAGCAAATTTGCCACCATTTTGAAAACGTGTCGGCCATCTTGGATATAACTATAAATTGAAGTGGCCGGAGGTTGATTTTGATTTAAGGGGATATTAAGACTTCTCATGCAAAGTCTGTTGCTTGTATCACCATCTGCACTTTTTTTCAACTACCCCACTCCACTATGTGGCCCACTTCTGGCAAATAGCTGTGGACCACCCTTGTGCCATTATTCCATGTGGTATGTGGGCCAGAATCAGACATGTGACAAATTCCTCTTCATCAATTCCAATTCCAATTCCTTTTTACAAATATCCTTCAATTCCAATTCCACAATACCTTTACCTCAAAAAGTTCAATTCCAATTCTAATTGCTTAAAAAAAATACTCTTCAATTTCAATTCCTTGGAATTGAAGAATTGGAATTGGGATTGAAGAATATTTTTAAAAGGAACTGGAATTGGAATTAAACTTTTCGAGGTAAAAGGAATTGGAAAAGGAATTGGGGAATTGGAATTGACCGAAAGGAATAGGAATTGAAGAATATTTGTAAAAAGGAATTGGAATTGACGAAAAGGAATTTGTCACAAGTCTGGCCAGAATAAAAGTGTACAGTGGCCCACATTTGGTTGAGTGCTGGTTTATTTGGTCTGTTTCTGGTTGACATCTGGCATTGTGATGGCTTGGTTGTGGCCCACTTTTGGCAAACAGGAGCGGACCTCCCAAGTGCCATCATTCCATGCGGTAAGTGGGCCGGATGAACATGTCAGGTGTGGGCCAGATATGGGCCAAAAGAATTTTGTTATCTTGGTACGCATCATCGGCATGCTCAACCGAAAAATCGCGTACATTAAATGTATCAAACAAAATCGCAGTTGATAAACTCATGACAAACAAAACTGCTTTTTAAAAATGAGCAAAATAAACTGAAAGACCATGTACATTTCAGAACGAGACAGATGGTGAACCACAGTGTCCGGACGCCAGAAGGATATTAAAGTTCATCAAAAAAGGAGCTACTTTTCCAAACAGGGCTGAATCATATGATCACTTGTTGCCGCAAGAGTGCTGCAGTCTCCCAGTACTGAATAGGCCTACTCGTAATTACGAGCAGTATAACAAAAAGAACCTCAAAATCGCCATTTAGCACCAAGAACCCTGATATGTCATCTCAACAGCACGACCCCAGAAAACAGCTAAGCCCTCTGACTGCCAAAGATATTCAAGAAAAATAAAAGATCTTTCTACTTTCGTCTCATATTTCATTATGACCCAACACACTCATAAAATACATGTTAACGCCTTACCCTAATGCACAACACGTCGTAAGCGTAAATTTAAAACCAAAAAAGAAGCTGTGTGGGGAAAACTTGGAATCAGCCGTTAAATCAAACGGTCACGCTAATCATTAGTACAATTCACACGACTGAAACACCAGCGTGCGTCAGATGTTGCGTTTTCTGTCCAAGGGTCAAGCCCAGCAAGGGTCTACCCACTTTTACAGGAGCATTTGTACCCTTGGAGCACTGAAATAAATTAAAAATAAATTAGATTATCTTGTGTTGTTGAAAACCTATCATGTGGCGACTTGTTTAAAAGAGGCCCCCGCAGGGGAGTTCTTTTAAACAAGTCGCCCCATGATAGGTCTTCAAAAGCTTTGATTTTGATATTACACCATTGAGCAACAAAAGCAGCATTTAGCACTCAAAGGGCTTATATGTAAACAGGTTTAGTCCAGTGCGAGTTCTCAAGTGGCATGTCTAATTTTATTTTTACCCATCTAAACCCATCTCAATTTTAAAATGAAAGACGGTAAGACCAACGCTGGGCTAAACCGTTGTTTCTGTCAGACAGTTAGAGGAGAAAAAAATATTCTCATCACTTTTCTTTTACTCTCTCTCTTAATAACCCAACAGATATTATTTTGGCAGGAAGTTCTGCTGTATTATGTGGGCATTATTCTCCTGACGCATTCATTGCCGTTGAGTAATTGGCAAGAATGGAATAATGCAGGTGTGGTAAGATGATGGGCCTTTTTCGGAGCAGTGGGTGGAGCGGGTTAGGTATCGGTCATTCGTAGGACTGCGATCATCGGCCGTTTCTCAATATGCGTTCTTCTCTGTACTTCTGTTCTTGTGAACTTGAGAAACGTCATCCCTCTGAGACCATTAGTCTCAATTTAAAGTTCGCATCACGACGAGACCGGTTACCAGTCCCAGAACTGTTCTTGATACGCCCAATTTTTCCAAGGATGCATCGGATGGTAACTTGAGTGAACTTCACAGCACGCACATCCCAGAATTCTTCTCGGCATCTAAGCGGGAGAGGGACGCTCCTGAGAGAGAAGGGCAGGGTTACGTTTCCCAAAAGCGAAGTAGCTAACTAAATTAGCAATGTACTTAGTTCGTCCATTCACAGTCAATGGGTCAAACTTTGAAAATTAGCATCTGTGATTTCGGGAAATGCACCCCACGATCTGTGAAGCTGCTTTCACACCGGACGCGAAACGAATATTTCAAACGACAGATTACCATTCAAAGTCAATGCAAAGACACGAATTTGCGTCTTTGCATTGACTTTGAATGCAATCTGTCGGTATTCGTTCGAGATTTCTTAGCTAAATACTATTCTGCTGATTTTCAGATGAGGAACTATTATCTGAGTACATGAGGAATATTGGCTGCTTTACGATGTTTTATGTCGAATATTCTGCAGTGTTTTTGTAGTAGAGAAACTCCGCAACAGCTGGCGGAACATAGCGAAATTAAGCACCTTAACTAGCTCACGCTCACCGACCCCCCAGATAACATGCCGTAGTTGGCCCAACGTTGTCACAGACGTTGGCCTGACGTCACACGCCAACGATGGGCCAACGTCATTTTGGCCGTCGGGGAAACGTTGGGCCAACATTGTGTTGCCAATGTATGTGTAAAGGTTGGCAATAAGTAAGCTCATAACCCATTACGGAGAGAAGGATCACAACAAGCCCATCAACATGAATTGGTCTCCCATCCAGGAACTAACCAGGTCACTACCTACTTAGCTTCAACAACCCACAGGAGAAGATCAAATAGTGCCAAGGCTGCAACCACACTTCATTGGCCCAACCCTGGGTCTTTACTAAAACTTGAACGTAAAGAGGAGTCTGATATGGATGAAGTCTGCAAGTTATAATATTCATTTACACAGCAATTAATAATCAAGTCATTACAATCAAACAATTACACAACTTAATAACAATATCAAGAACAATAATAATGATGATAAAAATAATATTAATAATAGTAGTAATAGCTAGCTAAATGGGGCCAACCTCAGACAACCAACAACCCCTCCTTCAAATAGCTGAACACCCGTTTATTCTCCAACATGGGAACTCCCACTTTTATTGTTGCCCAACATATTTATTTGGTTGTTTGCCTTACGTTGGTTCAATGTTGGCCCAACGTTGGCAATGGTTGGCAGCGTCAGAGTTGGAATTCCAACGTTAGGCCAACACTAAACCAACGTTAGTTGCCCAACCTATTTATTTGGTTGTTTGCCTTACGTTGGTTCAATGTCGGCCCAACGCTGGCAATGGTTGGCAGCGTCAGAGTTGGAATTCCAACGTTGGGCCAACACTGAACCAACGTTAGTTGCCCAACCTATTTATTTGGTTGTTGGCCTTACGTTGGATCAATGTTGGCCCAACGTTGGCAATGGCAGCGTCAGAGTTGGAATTCCAACGTTGGGCCAACACTGAGCCAACGTTAGTTGCCCAACCTATTTATTTGGTTGTTTGCCTTGCGTTGGTTCAATGTTGGCCCAACGTTGGAATTCCAACTCTGACGCTGCCAACTATTGCCAACGTTAGGCCAACGCCTGCTATGTTATCTGGGCCCTCTTCCCCCACAGATAACATTACTGGGGGAAAAAAGGATGAACGTGGAGGAAGTCGCGGCTCACTGGCTGGCGTATTGCGTAATACCAACGAGAACGCATCGTCTCAAGCCGTCGACATTGATCTGAGTGCTCGAAGCCTTGGAAGTGCACTCTTCCTAGAACGACTAGCGAGAACGTGCCTCCCAAGAATGCAAGTTCGTTCTTAGCATTCTTGGTATTGAAAAACGGCCATCCTCTCTGCTGCGACCCGTCCTACTCATTCACCGCACATCCTCGAGCGTTACAAAAACTGCAAATGAGCCACAGAGAGCGAGTTCCTGACCTACGCTAATCCACGCGCTCCAGCGAAGATAATTAGCCCCTTAATGGATTGACGCCCACTCATAAATTGCACTTTATTTTTGCCAAAGACGTGTCATGTTTTGGCTTCGGTTCAATGGAACTACTCGCTAAGAACTATTTTATGCGCCTAATGATGGTTTCCAACAAGATGTAGCCAATGCGATAAATCTTAAGGCTGCAATCGTAAATGCACAGACCAATCTTCGGCGCACAGTGGCGTAAAAGCCCATGGAACACATCACATCGTGAACCCAATCGGGGGGGGGGGCTCATTTTGTATTCATCATTATACGCTGATGATGAATACATCATCATTTTCGTTTGCAGCCAAATGAGCTGCTTAAAGACAGCACCCCAATCCAGCACAGGTGGGTGCACTCAAGAGGACTGACTTTGATGTGGTATTGGTGTTTAATTCAACACAGTCTCACACCCAGCGCGTCAAAGACTGACGCTTGGTCAGGGGCCTTTTGCGTTAGTTACTGATGGTAAAGGTCTCCTTTAGCGTACTACCCCGATGCAGGGGGCTTTCAAGTACTTGCAATATAATCCCGTCCACGGCAATATTCGAAGCTCAGAACGAGTGCCCCAGCCGTGCATTCTCTTTAGAATTAATCCAACCACGGAGCATACAGACGCTGTGGGCATCCGTCCCATTGGCTTTGAGACAACCTGACACACGAAAGTATTCTCCTTACTGTCATTTTTTACGTTAACATGATTTTACAATGATATCTGCAAAATTTCTCAACACAAAAACACCAATGTGTCCTTGCTAATTACACAAAAGTGATGGGTTAGTTGTATAGGCATCAGTTTTCTTGTTTTCCCGTTCGACTGTGAGAAACCGAAAGGCTCTTCTGATTAAACACATTGTAAATACCCTATCTTTTTATTTTCTTCCAGTTGCTGTGCCTTGATCAGCTGATTAAAGTTTAACTGCTTGTTCAAGTGCTTGGGACAGCTTGTTGGGGGAGGTACCGTGTTTAATTCGCTCACATAGTAAACGACTTGTTTATTCGGTCCGTTTTAATTAAAGGGAACCGAGGCTTTACTCTTTTCTCGCTTACTCTTGGTTGTATTTGCGGCTAGCAAGCTAGATAAGTACTGCTTGCATTCTTGGCTGGGGATGTGAGATTTTGTTTTTAGTTAGTAGGGCAGCAGTTACTAGACTCGTCCGTTCAGTTAGGTTGGAATTTAAAAGGTAAGTTCTCTACCGGAGTGCCCCACCTCCTCCAGTTTCTCCTAGGCGTTAGAGCCAGTCTGTTATATCTGAGTTATCAGCTAAGCCCTGTGATATTTTTAGTTTAGTATATTAATAGTACTGGGACTAGATAAACTCAAGCCAGCTTATTAGGAGAGCTTATTACATATTTGAGTTTGGCTCAATTTGGTATCTCATTTCTGTTAACTGAAACGAAGCTCCTGATTAAAGAGGCTTACAGTCCATTAACATAGTTTCCCCATGGTTACTATTGTGACTGCTGCTTAGGGCCTCTTAGGTTAATAAGTAAATTAATAAATTGTGGTTCCTCAGCTTCCATCTCGGCATTAGTAATTTTCTTTTATCTAGGGTGAGCAAGGTCATTAGGTAGGAGGTTCAAAATGTAACCAAAACTATGTGACGGTTTCAGGATGATCGCACTTTTGGAAAGAGATTTCCGAGGTGGGTTTGTCTGCCACCGGTGCCAGCTAATTGAGCATCTGGAGAGCAAGATCCTTGATCTTCAGGGCCAGTTGGCGGCAAGACATAGTTCGCAATCAGTAGTATGTTGTTTAGAGAAATGGTGTGTACGCCGAAGCAGGGTGGTACTGGGATCCCAGAGGAGGCAGGGAGAGAAAGTTGGGTGACTGTAGGTCGACAGCGCAGGAAAGGGCGTGCACGCCGTACAGCAACAGCTTCTCCAGTGGTTGACGCGTCCAACCGATTCCAGCCCTTGCAGGAACTCCATTTGTGCCCCTGACCCTGAGAGTGAGGGGACTGATGAGCAGTAGGGCACCCGGTTGGCCTTTACACCTCAGAAAAGAGAGTTATTGATAGTGGGGGATTCAATAATTAGAGGAATATATAGCTTAATCAGTTCGCACGACAAGGAGTCTCGTACGGTGTGTTGCCTGCCTAGTTCCCAGGTAGGAGACCTCCTGTAGCGTGCGGACAAGCTCCTGGCCAGGACGGGGAGGGATCCAGTTATTATGGTTCATGTTGGGACAAATTACATAGGTAAGGGTAGGTTTGAGGTTCTGCAAGGCAAATTTGTGGAATTAGCTGAGAAGCTAAGGAGCAGATCCTCAACGGTAGTGTTCTTCGGGATTCTACCGGTACCACGTGCAAGCAGAAGAACGCAGAATTTTATCTGGAGGTTTAACACGTTGCTACGAACCTGGCGTAGGAAAGAAGGGTATAGGTTTATGGGGCACTGGAACTTTTTCTGGGGCAGGGGTGACCTGTTCAAGCCTGACAGACTGCACCTGAACAGGAGGGGTACCTTTGCACTGGGCCAGTGTATGTTGAGGGTAGCACAGGATTATTTAAACTAGGGACTTGGGGGGCAGGGAGGTTAGTGAGTGTTACACATAGGGAAATGCAGACTGTCCCAATAGAAGCTGACGGCGTTACATGCACTATCGATGATTTACTTTTAAAGCAACAAAGCGTAGTGGGGGGGCTTGAAGCAGTGGCCACGTGGGAAATCAAGGGGGAAGATCATTAGTTATAACCTGAAATTTTTTTATTTAAATGCAAGAAGCATAAAAAATAAATTTAAAGAACTTGAGGCTGTAATGATTAGTGAGGGCTCTGTCATAGTTGAGATTACAGAGACATGGCTAAGTGAAGAGGATGGAGATGAATAATATATAGAAGGTTATAAGCTCTTTAGGAAGGATAGATGTAATAGGCGAGGAGGGGGCGTAGCAATCTATGTGAAGGAAAACATAAATGTACAGGAAATTATCCTGGTATCAATTGGGAAATGGTGAAAGGACAGGGTAGGGGGGAGGAAGAATTTCTAGATGTTATAAATGATCATTTCTTGGTGCAGTATGTTAATAAACCTACAAGAGAGAAGGCAATTTTAGACTGCTCAGTAATAACCCAGATAGAATTAGCAATGTTTAGGTACTGGAGCCACTTGAGACATGTAATCACTCTGCTGTTAATTTTGATGTTTCATGGGAAGATAAAAAGGTGCATGCCAAAACAAAAATTTTCAATTTTAGGCAAGCAAACTTTGACAGGATGCGCTCATATCTAAGAGAAATAAAATGGGAGACACTCTGAGTCTGTAAATGAGATGTGGGAAAGATTTAAGGGGGTTTTACTTGAATCACAATGCAGATTCATTCCAAAGGTGTCCAAAAGTAAGCTAAAAAGCAGAATCCTCAGTGGATGACCAAAAGTATTCATAGGATTTTGAGGGAAAAGAGGAGTCCTTATAAGATTTACATAAAGGATAACAATGAGAACACTAAGGCTAAATACTGTAAAATGTGGGTTGTGGTCAAAAAAGAGCTGAGGATTGCTAAAAGACCGTATGAAAGACAAACTGCAGAGGGGGGAAAAACTAACCCTGAGCACTTCTTTCAGTACTGTAGCAGAAAAAGGAAAGTTAAAGAGCAGGTTAAGTGCATAAAGAATAAAAACGGATCGCTGCTATATGATAACAAGGATATTGCGGATGCCTTAAACAGTTACTTTGTTGAGAATTTTACCTCAGAGGGGGTCTTTATTTGGCCAGAGGGCATGTTAAATGGTCAAGATTATGTAGCGGAAATTGAGGTTCAGGATAACAAATTATTAGACAAGTTGCATAAATTAAAGGCAGACAAGGCGGCGTGTCCTGATGGCTTATATCCTAGAGTGCTCGGGAAAGTTGGTGAGTTCATCTTAAAGCCGCTATCCGCCATCTTCAGACGGTCTTTAGAAATTGGAGAAATATCAAATGATTGGAAACAGGGCAATATAATACCAATATATATGAAAGGGGACCATACTGAGCCAGGAAACTGCAGGCCAGTCAGTTTAACTTGCATTGCGTGCAAAATATTGGAATCTATCATAAAAGATGAGCTGACTTATTTCTTGAACGTAACAGTATCTTGAGGGATAGCTAAAATGGTTTTCAGAAGGGAAGGTCATGCCTGACAAACCCTCTGGAATTTGTTGAGGAGGCCACCAGGACTTATGACCAGAGCAGGGCTTATGACATCATATACTTGGATTTTCAGAAAGCATTTGATACAGTACCGCATTAAAAACGAATTTTTAAAATGAGCTCCATTGGAGTTACAGGAAGTATTCTGAAGTGGAATCAAAACTGGTTACAGGACAGAACACAAAGAGTGGTGGTCAGTGGTATCTCATCTGAGCTAGGTATGGTGGGGTGTGGCGTCCCTCAGGGATCGGTGTTGGGACCCCTGGTATTCCTCATTTACATTAATGACCTTGATAGGAATATTGAGAGCAGATTGCTTAAATTTGCAGACGATACTAAGTTGGGGGGTTTGGCAAATAGTTTAGGGTCCACTAAAGTGATTCAGGATGATTTGGATAGAATCCAGAATTGGGCAAAAATGTGGCAAATGAGATTTAATCTACCAAAATGTAAAGTTGTACATGTAGGTAATAAAACATTTGACGGGATTACTTCATGGGAGGTTTAAAACTGGAATGTGCTGCACACGAGAAAGATCTGGGAGTGATTGTTGACAGGTTCTAGCCATTGTGCCATAGCAGTTAAAAAAGCTAATCGGATGCTGGGATATATTGCCAAAAGTATTGAGTACAAATATAAGGAGGTGATGCTTCTTTTGTACAACAAGTTCGTTAGACCACATCTGGAGTATTGTGTACAGTTCTGGGGACCATACCTTAAGAAAGATATAGAGGCTCTAGAGAAAGTTCAGAGAAGAGCCACTAAGCTTATTCTAGGTATAAAAGATGAAAGCTACGAAAAGGCTGAAGATCCTTAATCTCTTTAGTCTTTGGAAAAGGAGACTCAGGGCCGATTTGATTGAGGTCTTTAAATATGTTAAAGGGATTAACAAAGTGAATTATGTAGGATTCTTTCGACCAAGTGTTGTGAGCAGAACTCGGGGTCACAAATGGAAGTTGACCAAAGGTAAATTTAGCACTGATATTCAGAAATATTTATTCACCAAAAGAGTAATTTCAATGTGGAATAGCTTGCCTGACCATATTGTTGAGGCAGAGACCTTGGGGCAGGCTTGAGCAGGCTTGACTTAAAGCTAGATACAATTGAGTCATTCAGTATCTGAAGGGATGTATTCACAATTGTATAAAGACACTGGCAAGCATAGTTAGGCTGAAAGGCCTGTTCTTGCCATTCATGTTATGTTATGTTATGTTAAACAAGGAGTTTTTTATCCCCCGTTTTGAATAGCTGAAGTGACTACACTACCCGTGCTCTTCAGTGGTCGTTGCTATGGATACAACGGCAGTGTGTCCTTAATTACACAACATTGATGGGATAATGTCATGGCCATCATTTTTCGTGTTCCCCCCTTCGATTCTGAAAAACAAGCTGGAGTCACTACACTACCCACAATCCTCAGCAGTCCTTGCTATAGAGACGAGGCCAGTCCGCTTTGCTTGACAAAACTGTGGACGATTTATTTCAAAATGAAACGGAATGTGAACTGATTAAAAGTGATTAATAATTACAATGGTGTTTCAAAATATCAACATTTAGCTTCAGCTCGCTGTAAGTGATGGGTCACGAGAACCCACATCCGGAAGTATTGTCCTCCTTTTTGGATAGCTGAAGCCACTACACTTCTTGCTGTGAGGCAACAGTGCTAACCACTATGCCACCGTGCCGCCTTTTTTTTTTTTACTTTTTTAAAATAATAATAATAATAATAATAATAATAATAATAATATGTGTATGTGTATGTACACTACCCTCCATAATTATTGGCACTCCTGGTTAAGATGTGTTCTTTAGCTTCTAATAAATTCAGTTTTTTTCTTATTAATATAGGACCACAAGGAAAAAAAGAGGAAAATTTAACCTTTAATTCAAGTGCATTTATTCAGTGGAGAAAAAAAATCCAACATTAAGAAATAATTCTTTTACATCAAATCATGTGTGCCACAATTATTAGCACCCCTGATGTTAATACTTTGTACAACCCCCTTTTGCCAACAAAACAGCACCTAATCTTCTCCTATTATGTTTCATAAGATGGGAGAATACAGAAAGAGGGATCTTCGACCATTCCTCTTTGCACAATCTCTCGAAATCATCCAGCGACCTGGATCCTCTCCTCTTCAGCTCACTCCACAGGTTTTCAATGGGGTTGAGGTCTGAGGACTGAGATGGCCATGGGAGGAGCTTGATCCCGTGTCTCGTGAACCATTTCTGTGTAGATTTGGCCACATGTTTAGGGTCATTATTTTGCTGAAAGACCCAGTGACGACCCATCTTCAGCTTTCGGGCAGAGGCCACCAGATTTTGATTCAAAATGTCCTGGTATTTCAAAGCGTTCATGATGCCATGCATCCTAACAAGGTTCCCAGGGCCTCTGGAAGAGAAAAAGGCCCACAGCATCACCGATCCTCCCCCATACTTCACAGTGGGCACGAGGTGCTTTTCTGCATACTCATCTTTTGTGTTCCACCAGACCCACTAAGAGTGTTTGTTGCCAAAAAGCTCAGTGAACTCCAGACATTTGCGTTTATGATTGTGAGTGACAAAGGGTTTTTTCCATGCATGCCTCCCAAACAGCTTGTTGGCATGTAGATAGCGCCTGATGGTTGTTTTGGAGACTTTGTGACCCAAAGATGCAACCATTTGTTGCAATTCTTAAACGGTGAGCTTTGGAAAACTTTTTATTTCTCTAACCATCCTCCTCACTGTGCGTGGTGGCAAAATAACCTTGCATCCTCGTCCAGGCTGGTTTACCACTGTTCCAGTTGTTTTAAACTTCATAATGATTCCTCTGACAGTAGATATGGGCAGGTGCAGGCGGGTGGCTATCTTCTTGTAGCCATTGCCTGACTTGTGAAGGTTGACACACATCTGCCTTACTTGAATGGTGTGTTCCTTTGTCTTTCCCATGTTGAAGAGTGGATAAGAGAAATGGCCACTGTGCCACATCATATTTATACCCCAGGGAAACAGCAAGTGATGAATTACTAATTATATGTTCCTAGATACTCTGATGAACTTTGTAAACTACTGTAGAAATGACAGAAATGCTTCAATTACATTTATTTCCAAGGAATTGTTAGGGGTGCCAATAATTGTGGAACAGGTGATTTTATGAAAAATAATTATTTCTTTTTCAGGGAATTTTTTTCCCTTAAAATTCACTTGAGTAGAAGGTTAAATTTTGCTACAATTTTCAGTATGAGAGTATGCTTCTGCAATAAAAATTGAATTTATTTTCAGGCTTTTAACACATCGTAACCAGGGGTACCAATAATTATGGAGGGCACTGTATATGTACACACATGGACAAAATTGTTGGTACCTCTCAGTTAATGAAAGAAAAACCCAAAATTGGCACTAAAATAACTTGAAACTGACAAAAGGAGCAATAAATAAAAATTACCTGAAAATTAACCAATGAAAATCAGACATTGCTTTTGAATTGTGGTTCAATGGAATCTTTACAAAAATCAATCTAATGAAACAGGCCTGGAAAAAAATGAGGGTATCCTTAACTTATTATTTTTTGCACAACCTTTTGAAGCAATCACTGCAATCAAAAGATTTCTGTAACTGTCAATGTGACTTCTGCACCTGACAACTGGTACTTTGGCCCACTCCTCGCGAGCAAACCGCTTCAATTCGCTCAGGTTTGAAGGCTGCCTTCTCCAGACGGCATGTTTCAGCTCCTTCCACAGATGTTCAATAGGATTTAGGTCAGGGCTCAGAAGGCCACTTCAGAATAGTCCAATGTTTTGCTCTTATCCATTCTTGGTTGTTTTTAGCAGTGTGTTTTGGGTCATTATCCTGTTGACACTAGGCTGCACATTTCTCTCCATAATGCCTTGATAGTCTTGAGATTTCATTGTACCCTGGACAGATTCAAGACACCCTGTGCCAGATGCAGTAAAGCAGCCCCACAACATAACCAAGCCTCCTACATGTTTCATAGTCGGGGCAGTGTTCTTTTCTTGGTATGCTTTTTTGCGTCTGTAAACATTGAGTCGATGTGCCTCCCCAAGAAGCTCCAGTTCTGTCTCATCTGTCCATAGGACATTCTCCCAGAAGCATTGTGGCTTGTCAATATGCATTGTGGCAAATTCCAGTCTTGCTTTTTATCATTAGCTCTCAACAGTGGTGTCGTCTCCCATAAAGTCCACTTTGGCTCAAACGACGACGGATGGTGCGATCTGACACTGATGTACCTGGACCTTGAAGTTCACCTTTAATTTCTTTTGAGGTTGTTCTGGGCTCTTTGGTTTCCATTTATATTATCCGTCTCTTCAGTTTGTCATCAATTTTCCTCTTGCGGCCACGTCAGGGGAGGTTGGCTACAGTCCCGTGGACCTTAAACGTCTAAATAATATGTGGAACTGCAGTCACAGGAACATCAAGCTGCTTTGAGATGGTCTGATGGCCTTTACCTTTTACATGCTTGTCTATAATTTTCTTTCTAATCTCCTGAGACCACTCTCTCCTTTGCTTTCTGTGTTTCATGTGCAGTGTGGTAGACACCATGTCACAAAACAGCACAGTGACTACTTGTCACCCTTTAAATAGGCAGACTGAGTGATTACAAGTTTGAAGACACCTGTGATGCTAATTAGAGGACACACCTTAGTTTAACATGTCCCTATGGTCAAATTATTTTCAATCATTTCTAGGGGTAACATCATTTTTGTCCAGGCCTGTTTCATTGGTTTGTTTTTTAAAATGATTCTGTTGAACTACAATTAATAAGCAATGTCTGATTTTCATTGGTTAATTTTCAGTAATTTTTTATTTATTACTACTTTTGTCAGTTTCAAGTTATTTCAGAGCTAATTTTGGGTTTTTCTTTCATTAACAGAGGGGTACCAACAATTTTGTCCACGTGTGTATATGTACGTGTGTGTATATGTGTGTATGTGTATATAGATCCATAGGTCCATATAATATTTCTGCTTTTTGCACACTGCTTTTTTGTTGATAAGCACCATGAGGTAACGGGTAAACCATACATTTTTTCCAGTGATGTTTTACAGATGAGATATGCTCATATACGTGTATAGCTGAAATATATGTAATAATGTTTCAATGATATCGTGTAAGATAATGGAAAAAAAGACTAAACCTTCTCTTCAGATGTTATAAATGCTAAAAATATAAATAAACAATATAAATTGCGAGCTACAATAATAAAAACAATTTTGATGGTATTGTATTCTTGTGCAGGTACATGACAATGACATCCTTAGAAATTACCTTTCAAACACCACATTTGCTGTGTTTTTCACTAATGCAGGTTCATGCCACATTGCAAAAACATCAAAAAGGTGATATTTTCCTTGATTATGATACATACAATCCCAATTCCGAAATAGTCGGGACAAAGTGTAAATTGTGAGTAAAATCAAAACGCAATGACTTTCAAATCACACCAGCCTGCATTTTATTCACAATAGAACAGAGATAACATTGCAAATGTTGAAACTGAGAAATTTTACAATTTTATCCACAAAATGAGCACATTTCAAATTTCATGGCTGCTACAGGTCTCAAAAAAGTTGAGAAATGAGCCTGTTTACCATGGTGTTGCATCTTCTCTTCTTTTTAACACAGAGTACAGGCATCAACATTGTAGTGCTCAGCCGGTGTGGGGCATAGACTGTGGTGTGGGACAGTAACAAGTGTTGGCGTTTAATTGTTAATCACTTTTAATCAGTTCACATTATTTTGAAATAAATTGTCTAAAAACAGTTTTGTCAAGCAAAGCTGACTGGCGTCGTCTCTATAGCAACTACAGCTGAGGATTATGGGTTGTGTAGTGGCTTCAGCTATCCAAAACGGAGGACAATACTTCCGGATGTAGGTTCTCGTGACCCATCGCTTACAGCGAGCTGAAGCTAAATGTTGATATTTTGAGACACCATTTTAATTATTAATCACTTTTAATCAGTTCACATTCCGTTTCATTTTGAAATAAATTGTCTACAGTTTTGTCAAGCGAAGCGGACTGGCCTCGTCTCTATAGCAAGGACCGCGGTGGATTGTGGGTAGTGTAGTGACTCCAGCTATCCTAAACGGAGGAAAAACTTGTTTATCAGAATCGAAGGGAGGAACATGAAAAAATGATGCACATAACATTATCCCATTAATGTTGAGTAATTAACAAGGACACACTGGTGTTTTTGTGCATATATATATCGCAGATATCATTGTAAAATCACCATTAACCTTAACGTAATAAGTGACAGTATGGAAGATAACTACCGGGTCAAGCTGAAGCTAAATGTTGATGTTTTGAGGAACAGTTTAATTATTAATCAATTTTAATCTGTTCATATTCGTATTTTGTTTCATTTTGCACAATAAATTTTGCAAAAGCAGTTTGTCAAGCAAAGTGGACTGCCGTCGTCTCCATAGCAACGACCGCTGAAGATCATGGGTCGTGTAGTGACTTCAGCTATTCAAAACGGGGGAAAAAACTCCTTGTTTGTCAAAATTGAAGGGGAAAACAAGAAAACTAATGCCTTTACAATTAACCCGTCACTTTTATGTAATTAACAAGGCCACATTGGTGTTTTTGGGTTAAGAAATGTCGCAGATATCATTGTAAAATCACCGTTAACGTAAGAAATGAGAGTAAGGAGAACATTTCTGCGTGTCAGGTTATCCAGAACCCAATGGGACGGCTGCCCATAGGGTCGTACGCGCTGTGGTTGGATTAATACTGAAGCGAATGCACAGCTGGGGCACTCACTCTGAGCTTCAAATATTGCCGGGATTTTACACGGGATTAAATTGTAACTACTTGAAAGCCGGACGGCCCCTGCGTCGAGGTAGTACGCTAAAAGAGACCTTTACCGTCAATAACTAACGCAAAATGCCCCTGACTAAGTGTCAGTCTTTGACACGCTGGGTGTGAGACTGTGTTGTTTGATTCACTCAATTTATCTTGGAATTAAAAAGCCACGAGGTCAAAAATGATAGCAAGCACCCAATTGACAATCATAGAGATTTATGTTTTAGTCCACTCACCACATTTTAATATTGCCTTCAGAATCTTGACAGACAGACACAAACTGAGCATATGTTTCTGCTGTAAATATAGCAGGCACTCCCTGTAGGTTCCTGACAACTATTATTTATAGTTTTGTTAGTGACAAAAAGCTGTGTACAGGGTTACCAAACTTCTGCAACGTAAAGGGAAATGGGAACATAAGGGGATTTCCTCTCACCTTTGATTAATTGCCCCAAAACTCTTAAGATCAAAATCATCAAATCTGGACAAATCACCAAATCCTTCCCAGTTTTTTTTTCTTCAAGATAATTACCCAATTTCAATCAACTGACTGAGCAATTAGCGCTTCTGATTGGCCATAGTGTCACAGCAGCCAACTCCCAGGTAAACAGAGGGTGTAGATTAGAACAAGAAGTTCTCACCACTTGAACACCATGAGTTGATGATCAGTGGCTCAACAACACTGTACAGATCGAGATTGGTAAAGCCAAACCGCCCGAGTTCTTTATTTTGACTGACAGCCTGAGGTCCTGAATGAGAGCAGCACAGCAGGAGGCAGTGCCCCGCCACGCAAACAGAGCTGCAGTCAAAGGGCTAGTAAATGCAGCTAAACAACCTTATGCATCAAAAACTGAACTGAAGGGCTGCAAAGCAGTTATCCATGTCTGCAGCTAAGATCTCTTCAACCTAATGCGCTAAGGGTCTGTTCATATCCATTCTGAGTATCATACATCTTACAGTGGTAGTATATGGGCAAGTGTGGGGCCCCATAAAGTGACCCCTCTTTCAACTGATGTGGGCTACTTTTCAAAGTCTCAACTGAAGACCATGATCAGTAGAACTGAATGCTTTACTGCTGCCCTGAGACACGTCGTAAACCCACACAGAGTTTTTAAGACACTACTCCTGCATCATAAACAGACAGATATGAATGGGCACTCTAAGATATGACATTTGGGGGCTGCCAAGCTGTCACGGAATTACAGTCCCACTACATTTTGGGTTGTAACTCTACAACTAAATAAGATAAAATCAAATATGATGTGTCATATTGAAGGTATTAACTTGTTCTTTAATATTATTTAGTGAAAATATATTTTTTGAGAAATTTTCCTCGAAGAAACAAGCAAAAACTACTCCGTCACGGAAATACACAAAATTGACGTGGTTTTTTTAAAGTTGTGTTTAACTATTCTAAAAATGATGTTCCTGACATAGTTAAGTTATGAAACTTCAATATGTTCATATTTAAGGTGTTTTTTGTTAATACTGTAAGTTATAGAAACAAATATTGACTTTAACCCTGCTTTATGGGCAAGAAATTTCAAAAAGTCAATGTCACGGAATTACAAGAGGCAAATTGTCACGGAATGACAGCAATAGTATTAATTAGTTTCAATGTACTGATTTCAATATATTATACATACAGTATATACAAAATTATTTACATTTTTACAGTTAAGCAATATATTACAATGAGTTTTCCACTTATAATGACCAATCATAATACATACTTCATTTTTTTTTTTTTTTTATTCTCCATGTCAACATTGGCTTGGCGGCCCCCATTTGCAGGACTGCGCGTATTTACTTTGCTTAAGTAAGTGTTAATTATCTTTTTCTATTGCAGGCGAAATTCTTTGCCGTTTTCACTACGGTCTGTGGAACCATCGTGGTCCCACATAAGATAAGCTGTAGCAAATGCATGCACGCATAGACTGGCAGGAGTGTATCGTCCGGGTAACAGAAACGGAGGAAGCCGCATTAATTTGCAAACCAATCTACGCGCCACAACCTTAATGCGTGAAATGGGTGAAGACGGCAACAGCTAACCGCGTTATGCTGATACGCGCTTAGAGCAGGAAGACAGAGACCCTAGTTTCGAGCTGGGCCTTTCTTTCTCACCGAAGACAGAGACGGAAAGGCAGCACAGGCGATAGCCAGGACGCGTCAACTCAAATCTCGCCTCTCAAGCCGCCAGAGGCCAACGTGGAAAAACCCTGCGTTTCAAGAGACAGTGCGCACTGGTGCCAGCGCCAACTGAGCCGCCTTACTTTGATAAACGTGTCATTCAGGCACTTTTACTAAATCGCCATTTTTTCCAGGCGCAAACCACCAATTTTTGACATTATCGGTTTTGACTGGTTGAGTCAACTAATTTCCCGCGTCCAGTTCACTCCCAGGCTAATGAGCTGCAGTACAGAAGTAACAGCCTGTACTAGTCTATCAGATGCATAATACTACTAAACCAAAAACACGACTAAACCAAATACACCCAGCACTGATCGACGGGAATGTATAACTATGTGACTGATAAACTCTAAGTTCCCAAAATGAAGTGGTCAAACGCCACATCATCCATACAGCTCTATGTCAGATCAGTTCAATTACTTTCCTAAACATATCTCGATTTTGTCCGTTGTTTTGTCAACTCCATACGAATTAAGAGTATATTTTTATTCTAAATAAAGTTGGCACTCCGGGTGCCTACGGGAAAAAAACCTAATTCAATAACTGTTTGGTATCCACTAATCGCAACTGCTTCCATAGTGTGATCAAATTTTTGCTTTTTTAATCTGACAGTAAAAATTGGAACAGAGAGTATTTTTCTCAAATGAAGTTAACTGGCCAGTATACCCCAGTAAATTGTCACCTCATAGAATTCAGCAAAGAAAAAACCAAGTTAGTAAATGCGTCATTAGCCAATGAAATATGCAATTTACAATTACACCCTCCATACGACGAAGTTATACCCTCAAATATTTGGCTACAGGGTTTCAACGATGATTAGTGGGAAAAGATGGGCGCACGTTATGTGGTAGAGTCGCGTGAACAGAGAATGAGACTCGCTCAGATGCGATGGAATAAAAGTTTTCAGATAAAAATAGTACTTCAGCGTCTCTGAAACAACCTGCGAGCGAACAGGGACATCTCGCGTAATTGCGCACTATGGCGCGCGTTTCACAGCAACAGGAACGCCACTCCAACCTCTCCGCAACTATACCAGACAAGATGCATCAATCGAATTCCTTCCTGCAACATCAGAATGAGCAACAATCTACCCTTGGCAACAGTTTTTGTTTAAAGGCGCGCGGATGGGCATACTGTATCCGCAATACTTGTGTTTCTTACAGGATAATGGATACAATGTAGAAATATTTAATGGCGTATAAACAAACCAAAGCACAAAACCATGTCCACCTTGTGCCGTAGACTATTTAAGTGTCCCACTGCTAATATTTTCTTCCCGCATGAAAGATCACATCAGGTAACACCACGGTTACCTGAATTCTTACTAGGTCTATACGGAACCCGTTATAACAGAAGAACTCAGGGAACAACAAGGTTTTTCTCAAAATAAACAAGGCAATGAAAACTCTCTGAATGCATGTTGCAACGCGATTCACTCTGACTACATTTGGACCAAGCGGTATTCTCTATATTCAACACTCATCGGTTCGTTCAGCCACTACCTTCCATCCAGCGGAGCTGTTACTGTCACCCTTGTCCTTAAAGTACGGAACGCACTTCACCATCCAGTCGTAGATTTGTGAGAGCGTCAGTCGCTTCTCCGGGGAGCTCTCTATCGCCTTGGAAATGAGATCAGCGTAGGACATATTTCCCCAAGCATTCCGGCGAGAAGAGCTGCCCTTCCTCTGTGCTGTGGCGGAGGCGAACGAGGAAGGTGTGCCGATTGGAGAAGACAGCGGTGGCACCTGTTGCTGGTGAGGGATCTGGGGGCTCGGGAGTTGCTGTTGCAGCTGCCCGTGTTGCGCCTGTTGGTGGATGCAGTTCTCCCTGCACTGAAAATCACTGCACAATGCGAGAGTTTTCTGTTCCCCGTAGTCTTCGGTCTCTTCCAACAAACTCAGGTTGTTGATGAAATCGACATTTGCACCCGGCTCTTGCTTCACAGAGGGGGCCGGTGAGGATGTGTTGGAGTTCACCGGGGCACTGAATTCTGGCCGAGGAAGGGGCCAGGTACACGAACGGGGTCGAGAAAGCGGCTCAAAATCTGGGTCTATCTCCACCAGTTGTTGCTGCGATGTTTCTGCCATGTTGCGAGCGAAAGTAAATAGTAAGATAAGTATATACCGATCACATAAGTCTTTGATTATTCTTCCAATTTTAGCTAAAAGTAAAAGGACTGATAAACGCAATCTCGCAACTTCTTGAAGGTCCAACAGTATTGCTACTTTACAGCGTAACTAATTATATCAGGCAACAGCAGTTCTACTGTCCGGAAACATGCGAGGAAAGACGAACATGAAAAAAATTTGAATAACTTCGCGTTAACTGCGACTCAAGGCGATTCTTGCAAAGTATGTCCTAGATCAGTAGTTCTGAATTCAGCCGTTGTTTTACGGTCCAGTTTTAGCGAGTACACTTCAGCTGTGATCACTTCGTACCATGTCTATTACCGGCAGACGTGGTTTGACGAACATCAATCCGAATTATAAGGTGCTAGGCCAACCAGTATTCAGCAGACAGAAAATTCCACCCACAGTTTGAGTGACATGTATTGACCGCCAATGATAGCCGTTCATTAAAAAAGTAAACAGCGCTCCTCTCACAAGTAGACTACTTTGACTTAAGCAGTGCATACTCTGTCCAGGGAAAGCCTCCCATTTGTTCGTCAATAACTGACCAAAGAACGGAGTCCCTTTGGCGCTGTTCCAATAACAAGGAGCACTTTCGTTTTTGTGTCGCCTGCGAAGCATTGCGGCACATAGGGATCACTTTGTCCGGCGTCTGTCTATCCATCTGTCTGTCTGTCCAGTAGTCACACTTTCAGTTGGTGGTCACACTTTCACATAAGTGCTTCGCAGGCGACAAATGTGTTCACCTGAACACTCTAGTTAAGGGAACTTTCTGTCTAGTAATTTAAAAGTGATCATTTACAGCAAAACACTAGAAACAGGAACTCCATGATATCTGCGCAGTAGATTAAATTATTCAGATCCAAGGGAGCGTGAAATAGGACTTCAGAGTATTTTTTTATTTATTTACTTTTTTGTTTATTTATTTATTTATTGCATTTGCCAAACTGGCATTTCAGCTGGAATATTGACACCTGCAATGCTGCACTTACATTGCACAAATCCACTCATTGAATGTGCATATGGGTCAACTTGCTGATATTCTGAGTATTCAATAGATCCAAGCAAAACATTTGATCGAAATAAGATACAACCCAAAATTAGAGAAAAGTTGGGACAGGATGTTGAATTAAAATTGAAAACGAAAGCAGTAAATTATCTGTGACCTACGTTTTTTCATGGAAACATGACAACAACTCAATAGTTAGACGTTTCACCAAACTTATTTTGATTTTTTCAAAATAAACGCTTCATCATTCTTCAATTCTGATATTTCCAAAGAAGTTGGGATAGTACAGTTTTTACCACTTTAATATTGCCATTTCTTGTAACAACACTTATTATGGAATGTTCAAGGACAGAAGATGCCAAGTGCTTGTTTTAGGTTTAATTTTCTCCCATTCTCCAAACATAAAAGTCTTTTGGTGCTGAACAGTACAGGGGATTTGTGGTGGCATTTTGCATTTCAAATGCACCTCACATTCTCAATTGGGGACATGTTGGGACCGCAGGTAGACCAGTCCAGTACTCCACATCCTGTTCTTACGCAGCCATGCTATTGTAATCCACGAAGAGTGCAGTTTTGTATCGTCTTGTTGAAATATGCATGGACATCTCAGACAAGATGTCATCATGAAGGTAGCTTGTGCTGCGACAAAACCTCAGTGCACTTTTCAGCACCAGAGCACACGGCATTCATTTCTTCCAAAAAATAATTTGAAATATTGATCTATCTCAGTGCTCGTCTCCTCTGTGTGATGGCCGGTAGCAAATGCCATCGAGCCCAGTTTTAAATGGCATTTGTGAATGCTACCAACATATTGTGTACTTGAAGAAGTTTTTCCAAAGTTATCCTGAGCCCATGTAGTTACATGAAGTACAAAACCCAAAACCAGTGAAGTTGACACGTTATGTAAATTGTAGATAAAAACAGAATACAATGATTTGCAGATCCTTTTCAACTTATATTCAATTGAATACACTGCAAAGACAAGTTACTTAATGTTCGAACAGGTAAACTTTGTAATTTTTCGCAAATATTTGCTCATTTGGAATTTGATGCCTGCAACATGTTTCAAAAAAGCTGGCACAAATGGCAAAAAAGACTGAGAGAGTTGAGAAATGCTCATCAAACACTTATTCGGAACATCCCACAGGTGAAGGGGCTAATTGGGAACAGGTGGGTGCCATGATTGGGTATAAAAGCAGCTTCCCTGTCCGTAATATCGTCAAAAGAATCAGAGAATCTGGAGAAATCACTGCACGTAAGCGACAAGGCCGAAAACCAACATTGAATGCCCGTGACCTTCGATCCCTCAGGCGGTACTGCATCAAAAACCGACATCAGTGCGTAAAGGACATCACCACATGGGCTCAGGAAAAACTACAGTTCGTCGCTACATCTGCAAGTGCAAGTTAAAACTCTACAATGCAAAGCGAAAGCCATTTATCAAGAGCACCCAGAAACGCCGCCGGCTTTGCTGGGCCCAAGCTCATCTAAGATGGACTGATGCAAAGTGGAAAAGTGTTCTGTGGTCTGACGAGTCCACATTTCAAATTGTTTTTGGAAACTGTGGATGTCGTGTCCTCCGGACAAAAGAGGAAAAGAACCATCTGGACTGTTATAGGCGCAAAGTTCAAAAGCCAGCATCTGTGATGGTATGGGGGTGTATTAGTGCCCAAGGCATGGGCAACTTACACATATGTGAAGGCACCATTAATGCTGAAAGGTACATACAGGTTTTGGAGCAACATATGTTGCCATCCAAGCAACATCTTTTTCATGGACGCCCCTGCTTATTTCAGCAAGACAATGCCAAGCCACATTCTGCACGTGTTACAACAGCATGGCTCCGTAGTAAAAGAGTGCGGGTACTAGACTGGCCTGCCTGTAGTCCAGACATGTCTCCCATTGAAAATGTGTGGCGCATTATGAAGCGTAAAATAGGACAACGGAGACCCCGGACTGTTGAACAACTTAAGCTGTACATCAAGCAAGAATGGGAAAGAGTTCCACCTAAAAAGCCTCAAAAATTGGTCTCCTCAGTTCCCAAACGTTTACTGAGTGTCGTTAAAAGGAAAGGCGATGTAACACAGTGGTAAAAAGGTCCCTGTGCCAACTTTTTTCCAATGTGTTGCTGCCTTTAAATTCTAAGTTAATGATTATTTGCAAAAAAAATAAAGCTTCTCAGTTTGAACATTAAACATCTTGTCTTTGCAGTATATTCAATTGAATATAAGTTGAAAAGGATTGGCAAATCATTGTATTCTGTTTTTATCTACGATTTACATAACGTGCCAACTTCACTGGTTTTGGGTTTTGTATATATAAATGGCAGGTCATGATGCTATGCCATCTGAGTGGACCAAGATCATGCATATTCAGTTTAGTCTTTCATCCTTACCCTTCACTCACAGAATCAGATTATTTTTAACTTTTTAAATTAATTATGCACGGTAGAGGGTAAAATATCAAAATCTCATCCCATCGTATGACAAGTGATTGCAACAGGTGTGGCGAAGACAACGTGAGTGATTTAATGATGCCTACATCAACAAACACGATTGTTATGGTGGCTGATCAATTATGGTCTGGGGAGGAATAAGCAGGAATGGCAGAACGGACCTGCATGTCTTGGGGAGAGGGACGATGACGGGTACGGTACAGGGATGAGATCCTCAATGTGTGCGTTAGACCATGCGCTGGTGCTGTTGGCCCTGATTTCATCTTTATGGATGATAACGCCCGTCCCCATCGTGCTAGGGTAGTGAATGAATTCCTAGAGGAGGAGACAATTGTCCGCATGGACTGGCTCGCGCGTTCACCTGACCTAAACCCTATCGAGCATGTGTGGAACATGCTGCAGGTCACCATTTCCGGTCGTAGGGCACAACCCACAACTCTAGAAGAGCTCAGAAATGCCCTTGTTGATAGCCTGCGTTGCCGGCGGTCAGCGGCTGGCGGGAGAAAGGAGAGGAAAGACCACCTGCATGATTTTGTAGGGATTTTGAGCCGCGACGGACCACCCCTTTTTTAAACTAATGAAACTCGAGTGTAATTTGAGAGCACAAGTGTTGCGTGGAGATCAAATCATCTAGTAAATGATTGATCGCCTGTAGTTGTTCGTTCTTTAGAGTAATCTTTCGGTCGTGAATTTCAAGATATTCAAGCGATTTCTTTATCAAAGCGTCGTTCTCTACATTTGCCATCTTTGTTCTGGCAGTTTACGGCGTAACCATGCTTTGCGTTACATTCGATGACAGTTCAATTTTGATTGACACCTCTTAAGCCAATCAGTAATTCCCGTTCACTGGTGAACGGACAACTCAAAATCCCTACGTTATCGTGCAGGCGGTCTTTCCTCTCCTTTTTCCCGCCTGCCGCTGACCGCCAGCAACGCAGGCTACTTGTTGAAGAATGGAACAACATTCCAACTGCAAGCATCCGGGTTCTGATTGACAGTATGACCCGACGTTGTCAAGCCGTCATTCAAGCTAGGGGAGGCCATACCCGTTATTGGCATTATCTGTGGTAATGAAACATCAAACGAACACTGTCTGTTTTTACATGTCAGTGCTAAAACCATGAAGTGTTCATGGAAGGCAAAAGTGTGAGGCTGCACGCTCATTTAATGTCATTAAATGCACTTGCAAATGTGTTTTTTGTCTGACTGCATGTCATTTATCCAATATATTTTTCATCAGTGGCAGTTACCAAATTTGCTTGTCATTTCACAAAGAATTCCTATGATCCCTGTCAAATTTTGAGTAGAATATTTTGGAGAGTTCAAATGAGGCTCCCAGCTGAGGTCACATACTTTCTATATAAGGTCGCCCCCTTGTGTCCAATATTCATATAGCACACAGTGTTCAATTGGTTTTCATGATTTAAAAATGCAAGAGTATTGCAAGCATTTCTTCAGCTTTAATTGCCCAAAGCAAGCGAGTCAAATTGCCCTCCTTGTGGGCCGCAACGTCTGCTGGTTTTTGCAGTGTTAATCCTGTGGTAATACATTTACGTCACATTCATGAATGTTTCCATCACCCACTGGCAAGTGTTAATTTCTATTAGAAACTTGAGGCAAGCCACTATGAAATTAAAATTAAAAAGCACCTTTTTTTTTTTTGGAAATATAATCCCTCCACCACCACCACCCCCCACTTTGCGGACCAACTGAATTAACAACAATACATTTATCTACAGACACCAACACCCACCCTTCGACACCCATAACCGAACCCTACACCCATTCATACACATGTGGAAGTGAAAGGACAATGACATGAATAAGTATATAAATATATTGAAAAAAATGAATAAATTGAAATGAGAATTACACATGTATACATAGCATAAGCATACACACACCATTACACACTTAGACCAGAGATTATATGCATAGATAATCACACACACACACAAACATAGATACATCATATATTAATTGACTCATACACATTTGCATGCATTATACTCAGGCCCATCCTTCTGCCACTCTCAGCACCTTCCATCTAACCTTATACAGTGGAGTGCAAAAATTTGGGCACCCCTGGTTAAAATGTCTGTTACAATTAATCTCCAAGTGTTTGAAAGCAAACCTGAGCACACAAAGTTAAAAATGACACCTTTCAGCAAATTTAAAAGCAAGGTTTATATTATTTTAATATTACTGAGTTTTTAAATGATAAGAAAGGAAAAGGGGCCCTGTACAAAAGTTTGGGGACCCTTTTGGATTATTTTTTGTTACCTTTTAAGAAGATGATAACTAAGGCCCAGACCCTGGTGATTTACTCGTTAGGGCTTCAATGAGTGAGGTGAATATAATTTCAGGGTTGAACTATAAATTCTGAAGTCACTCCATGCCTTATAAAGTATCAGACTGTGGTGGCTGTTGTCTGATGTTAAAAACCATTTGTTCCTCTAAACAGTTATCCAAGGATGTTAAAATCAAGATAATTCACTTCTACCAACATGGGGAGGGCTACAAAATACTCTCACAACGTTTCAAACTACCCATTTCTACTGTCAAAAACATCATGAGAAAATGGAAAATAAATGGAACAATTGAAGTCACGGCAAGTGAGGTTTGTCACTGGTGCAGTACCCTCAAAGGTACTGCTGTTGTACCTTAGAAGAGGGTTTTAATTTGTTTTGGAACATAAAAGTACCTTTTAGACCCTAAAAAGATTCACACGGGTACCTTGAGGTCCTATAATTATTCTGAAAGGGTACATAATACCTTGGGGAACAGAATGGACTCCTGCTGTACCCCTGTTTCTGAGAGGGTATAAATTACAATCCAAGCTTAGTATGCTTTCGTGTTTCAACGATAGCCCGTTTATAGGCTGCAATCTCGGACCGCCCCTACAATTGCAGCCGTCCGAGACACCAGGGAATACAGCATTGATCTGTTGGCTGATATTATCCCACGCATCCCGCTTGGATTTGCTTTTTCACCCCCGAGCACGGGCGGAGCCAGGGGGTGGCCAGGGGTGGCGATGGCCACCATAAATTAAACTTTGGCCACCACTCCGGCCCGCAAATTTTTTTTTCCCCTAAGTGTTATGTCTATTGCACCTTTTACTCGTCTTCTGATTGGTCAATCGTTTCCAATGAGACATTTAAACTTATAAATGGACGCTTATGGAAGCGTATTTCCCATCCCTGGGAAAAATAATAATAATAACAGGTCTGTAATCACATCATGAGTGAAATGTTTCTTGTAATTAAAAGATCCCTTTCGCGTTATTACAACATATTTTCACAGTTTAACATAATATCTTTTAGGGTGTCAACGTTTACAATTTTTTCTACACGTGTAAACGGGACTTCTAACCGACGTGTACCCGGTTACACGTCGATTTATGATCTTTTTCTATCGCAGTTGTGCTATATAACCACAGAAAGTAAAATGAGTTGAAAATAAAATCATCTATCATTTTGACAGATAAGACGTACAAGTGAAAGCTGAAAAAGGTTTAACCTTCTTTTTTAATCATTGTTTTAACTGCTGCTCATTTTTGTGCAATTTTTTTTGAAACTTAAAGTGCAAACTGCATCCCTCTATTGCAACGGGCAAGGCAAGGCAAGGCAATTTTATTTGTATAGCGCATTTCATTCCAAAACAATTCAATATGCTTTTCAGAAAATTGAGGCAAAGAGAGCAGTCTAATGTATCATTCATCATAATACAGTTTAGTAATATTGACAGCAGACGGGAGCTGGGTCTGAATTTTAATATACGTCTCATAGTAAAAGTAATCTGGAATTGGCAACAGAAAGCAACTCAAAAAGAAGCCAAAATAAGCTGAAGTGAGAGGAAAAAACTTCACCTTTATATCCACAAAGTTAAAAAAAAAAAAAAAAAGTAGAGGGGGACTCTCACAATTGAAGCACTGATTACTAAAACCCCACAAGTCAAGTCAAGTCAAGTGTGACTCAGTAGTGCTTCAATTATTTCCTAAAATTGGCGAGAAAAATATGTTTTCTTCCTCCTCTGTAGACGCGAGGATATGTGATCAGGTCGTGAAAAGCAGACAGAACACCAACCAACAATATAATGTACAACAACACGCAACAATATAGGCTAAAATAACAAGCCATTAACAGTTTTTGTTTTCAGCTGCACGACATTTGCGCATGGAGAAGATGATGAGCGCCGCGCTTCTCTCAAGTCCTCCGCAGCCTATTCTTGAAGTGACATGACACTGGCTGTGGATGCGGGTTTTTTTTCTAGGTAACATTGCGCCCCATGCATCTGTATGCGATAACTGCAATAGTGGGAACATTTAAGGCATAGGCGCGGGAAGTGGGGGGGCTGCAGCACCCCCTGGTGGTAGTGCTTCACGTCCACAGACATTTTGAATGATCAGGATAATCGGAGTCTCATGGCAGAGTTTATCAGACAGACTCCAGAGCGCAAATCTGTGTTTGCTGCACCAAAATCATCATAAGGTAGACTCGGTGTCTTACATCTCTGCGTCTTTTTCCCGCCGCCGTGCAGGCCCAGATGATAGCCTATATTTAGCCTAGTGTGACTTTGATTAATGTATGCCTATTATAAAGAAACAAGTATTCTGTAACTACTGTCGGAAAAGAAAGGTTTTGGCAAAATCGTTCTTTTCTGACAGTAGTTACAGGCTATTTGTTTCTTTATAAGGATAGATAAATCTGCATAGTAGGCTAGTCTACTTTGTAGCCTTTTGACCAGGTTGTTATGCGGTTTATGAACACATAATCAGAGTGTGATTTTATTTACAGTGGCGGGCGGTGGACAGGGAACAGAGAGGGCGATAAACATGTCTTTAAACTGCTTACTAGTCTCGATCTGTTCTCAGTCAATTTTCCTGGTGAAAGACACTCGAACTCTCCCCTCTCGGGTGTAGCTAATTGTCTTCGTTAAGACGAGTAATCAAATGCACCAGTTGAATGCAAAAAAAGAGCGCATTTCAATCTTTTTCAATTAAACAATTATTACGTACAGGTTTGACGACTTGCTTACGATGTGATTAAATTTAGCGCGGAAAATCCACAGTGGTTTTTTAGGTCACCTGCCAAAAAGCGTGACCTATTGCGATTCCCTTTTGTCCGTCGTCGTGCGTCGTCCGTAAACTTTTCCTTGTGAACAAAATAACTTAAGTATTTATGAACCAATTTTGATGAGACTTTGTATGCAGGCTCATATCCATAAGATCTTGGACGAGTTGGAAAACCAGAGTGATTCGATCATATTTGATGGAGTTATTGCCCTTTGTTGTATTATTATCATAAGCAACCTTGTGAACACAATAATTTTAGTAAATATTGGTCAATTTTCATGAAACTTTGCATGTTGGCTTATATCTATAAAATCTCAAAGAAGTTCGAAAACCAGACCGATTCAATCAAATTTGATGGAGTTATTGCCCTTTGTTATATTGTCATCATAAGCCACATTGTGAACACAACAACTATTGTCTTGCATTTACTTTTTTCATACCTAGATATGCTGGAAACCAGTTATTTTTATAGATGGAAGTGTCTTGAGGTGCTTTATAAAAATTATGAATTTCATGACCCCCAGGCTCCATGTTTGCCCCTGGGGAGGGGGTCAAGTTTACTATAGTTTATATAGGAAAATGATACTTTTGGGTATATTCTGTTTAATTTCTACTTCTTCATTCTTCTTCTTCTTCTTCTTCTATTTCTTCATTCACACTTGATTGACATTACAACAATGAGCTGATATTATGATATTTTTGACAGTTTCCCTTACCCAGGGGCTAAGGGGCAGGGCCCAAGGGTCAAAATGGCTTGAGAAATCTTCTTTGCTTAAAGAAAATAGCCACAAGTTATATACATACAATTTAGAATATTCTATTGCTTATGATACTGGTTTCCACTAATCTGATCCCTGGGGTCAAAATTAGGGCCACGCCTAATGGCCAAGGTTTAACATTGGATATACTATACTCAGGTGACCGTTAAGGCCCATGGGCCTCTTGTTTCGTGAAGAGATGCCTATTAAGGCACGTTAATTAAACATTGCATAGAATTTATTATTCACTCGCCTAAACATTTCATTATAAGGGAAACTAAAATGTTGACCAAGAACAATGATTGAAATCGGGTCACTAATCTCATCCGTTTCAAGGGGTGTTTTCCGTCCCCTCGGTTTTCCATCCACCACCCGCCACAGTTTATCAAAAGTAGGATTGCTTTAAGTTTTTCTATAGCTCGTTTTATTTAATGTGTTTGTGATTTTTTAATATGTTGAAAGAACTTAGGCGCTTGCATTGCATTTTTGTATCTTTGTTTTACACACTAATTGCTCTAGCCGATGTTAAGCCTACATGATGGTTTATGTTACCCCTGCCGCCTTGCAGGCAGTCTATTAATATGGTTAGTGACCTTCATTGGCTTTATCGAAAGTTATATATTACGTTGCATTTTCATGGTTTTATAACACACTTATTGCTGTTGTCTGTTAGGCCTACACGCTGGTTTATGTTGCAGTCAGGTAATTCTGTGATTTAACCAGATTTTGCCTATGCATTGTCAGACAGATCGCCCTAGGCTACTAGTGATTGTTTTAAAATAAACATAGTCATCTAAAAAACCGATCCTGGTGCGTGGAGCTCCTTGTTCTAACAGACACATTTATTATGCATGTATTGCTAATAGTTTACATTGGTTGCACCATTTAATAACATTCTAGTTTGTATGCACCTATTTACATAGATATTTAGACAGGCCTACTTTTTTCATCGCTGATTTTTGGAGTTCGCTGAGCAGTATGTTGCGATATAGTTTGTGCGCACCGTCAGCTCAGCTGTACTTCGTGGGAGGGGCGGGAGAGTTTTTAAAACGAGACAGAGATGGCGGACGCTCAGTAGACACGGTAGTGCCACGCTCCCTTAGATGGAATTTTAGAATTGTTTAATAATTGAGTTAGCCTTTGCATCATGATCTAGCAATATACTTGCATTGATTAATGTTTCAAACGAAATAACTACATAATTTGAAGTTTACTTAAGTTTAGGCTACTCGTGAAACTGACTTGTACAGCAATGAGCTTGAACACTCCCTTGACCATTTCCACGCGTTCGGGTAAGAACGTGAAATCTCCTACCCCGGACATGGATGCCTTAACTACACTGCTTGAACATCATAAAACCTCTCTATCAGAGGAGTTTAAGGCGGCTTTCTCAAGCCTGAATATACGGCTGGGAGAAATGGACGCCAAAATTGAAGATCATGATGTCCGCCTTGACAGCCTTGACACAAACGCTGGCGCGACTAGCGACGGTATCAACGCGATGAGGGCGGACATAGAGGCTCTAATGACTGAGAACATCAAGACGAAACTTAAACCAGCCGATTTGGAAGGAAGGAGTAGAAGGAACAATCTTCGTATTTTTGGCATCCCCGAGTCGATCGAGGGTCCCCGCCCCACGGTTTTTTTTTTCTCTACTTCTGTTGGAAGTATTTGGTGATGAAATATTGGACTCTCTACCTGAACTTGACCGGGCGCACCGCGTTCCGACCAGCAAACCAGGGAAAAAGGAGAAACCCAGAGCCGTGATCATCCGCTTCCACAGGTTTCAGACTAAGGAGTTGGTGATTAGAGCAGCGCGGAAAATGAGGGGAAAGCTCCATTACCACAACAACCCTATTTTCATTAATGAGGACTATAGCCCGGAGGTTATGGGGATGCGGGTTGACTATCGGGAGGTAATGAAAGACCTTTACAATGCGGGTTTAAGACCTGCATTGCACTACCCAGCAAAGCTGTTTGTCATCTCCGAAGGTGGTGTTAAAATTCGGTTAACGTCCCAGAGGGAAGCCACCGAGTACCTGGCTAAACATCAGCGTTCTCACCGCTCTGAACCCTCGCCAGAGTAAGCTCGTTATTGAATTGACTCTGGGAGAAAATATTTTAGTATTCCAGCTAGTGCCCAAGATGACTTCAACCTGGACGAGCAAGTCGAGCTGGGTGAGCTGAAATAATAGTGATTGAACTGAAATATTGAAGGTAAAGAGTCATCTTCGACCTAGTTGGCCTACTTGAAGGTCTAATTTTGTTTCCCAACTTTTGGTTTAACCGCCGCTCATGTATATGTTATGTTTTACAGCGTATTTAACTTGTTTAAAGGCCAACAATGGCTGTGATGCGGCTAATGCTGATTTGATTTTGGGAGATGGGGATGAATGAGGGGACTTTATTTAGGCCTATTTTGATTATGCTATTTGCTTAGGCTAATCCTATTTATTATCCCCCGCCAACACGAAGTGGGAGGGGGATATAGGTTTGACCTCCGTCCGTGCGTCCGTCCGAGATAAAGGGGACAGCTTTACTCAGAAACTACTACAGATACAGTAACCAAATTTGGTGTGTAGCTTCAGACCATAAAGGCCTTGATTGAGTTCGAAAATGAGAAGCGCACGATTGGCGGGGGATGTTGTAGACCATGTCGACTTGTTTTTTATTTTTTGGGAGCCAAAGTGTTCCGTCACATGCAGCCGAGTTTAGTAACAGAGGAGCCCTGCAGTTCCCACCTTATGGTAGTGGGAATATTGGGGATTTTGGGAGGGGGGGTGGGATGGAATATGGGCTTGTTATATGTAAGCATACACCATTATTATCATTGTTGTTACTTGGTGGTGGTGGGTTTTTTTTTTTTTTCCTTCGCTTGTGTTATTTTATTTATTATTTTTTTCTTTTTTTCTCTTCATTTTTTTAATTCGGCAGACTGCTTCTGATTTTTGTGCTGATTTTTTTTCTCAGAGAGCGACATCTAGTGCTTCATTATTTCTACTTAAATGGCCCATAAGACCAATCAAAATTTTTTAAGAACTAGACCAACTATCAGATTTCTGAGTTGGAATATTAAGGGGGCTGGACATCAAATAAAGAGATCTAAAATTCTATCACATCTTAAACATCTTAAAGCAGATATTGTATTTCTTCAAGAAACTCATATGCGAAATAAAGATCATTTTAGATTAAGTCAATCATGGGTTGGCCAAATTTTTCACTCTACCTTTAACTCCAGATCAAGGGGTGTGGCCATATTGATTCACAAAAAAATCCAATTTATACTCCAATCCACAATTCCCGATCCTCATGGTAGATATTTAATTATTACAGGTCTACTTTTTCAAATCCCCATTTTATTGGTAAATGTATATGCTCCACACTTTGATAATCCAAATTTTGCTTACAGTTATTTGAATAATCTACCCAATTTAAATTCACATATGTTGATATTTGGTGGAGATCTCAATTGTGCAATAGACCCTTCGTTAGTCCGCTCCAACCCCAGAAATATCTCCCCATCTGCAATGTCTAAGGCATTTTCAGATTTCATGAAACAGAATGGATATATAGATCCATGGAGATATCATAATCCAGACAGAAAGGAATTTTCTTTTTTTTTCATATGTACATCATTCTTATTCACGAATTGATTATTTTTTTATTGACTCTAATCTTCTTCCCACTGTGTCATTCACAGAGTATCAATCTATAGTTATAAGTGATCATGCTCCAGTTATTTTAGATTTAATAATGTCCTCTTGTGGTGACACTCGACCCTCATGGAAACTTGACCCCTTACTACTGTCAGATAATAGCTTTTGTGATTATATAGTATCCTCTATTGATACATTTTTATTTTTCAATAAAACTGCAACTACCTCTCACTCTTTGATTTGGGAAACTTTGAAAGCCTATCTAAGAGGTCAAATTATTTCCTATTCGGCCAATATGGATAAAGAGCAGAAAGCGAAGGAAACCAGACTGATAAATTCCATTCGTGATATAGATCGCTTATATGCTATTCATCCTAGGCCAGTGTTGTATAAGCAACGTTTGAGCGCTCAGATGGAATTCAATCTACTTGCATCAAGGCATGTGGAACGCATGCTTCAGCGATCACGGGGAAACTATTATGAGTATGGTGAGAAAGCAAGTCGCCTATTGGCACATCAGTTGAGACAACAAACAGCTTCTCGTTTTATACCTCAAATTAAAGATGACTCAAACAATTTGTTGACTTCTCCTATTGAAATTAATGCAATGTTCGAGTCATTTTACTCTACTCTTTATAAATCAGATTCCCCTGACACTAGTGTAATATGAATATAGGCCACTGGATAGCAGTATTTACCTTTTTTTTTTATTCAGCTCAGACTGGAGCTATGTTTAGACATGTCCTGGACATGTCTGGGGCAAGTCCCCGAAAAAAAGAAAAAAAAAAGAGGTCTAAATGTGGGTGGGGTCTGCAAAAGAGTATATAAGGCAAAGAATTGAGACAGTAAAGTAGTAGGAGACATTGCAAGAAGAAGGATACGTGTGACCAGACCTGTCATTCTGTTCAAGACCTGTGAAGTTTTCTTTTGTGGATTTTTTCCTGTGCCCCAGAGCATTTTTCCTTGCCCAGGACATCACCAGCAAACCCACAAGGACTGTAAATATTTCATTTTTTTTTTTTGTTTTCTAATCAATCTTGGTCAGTTAGTTGTAGATAGTAGAGTAGTTATTTGTTATTGTCTTTGTTCATTAAATGTGGTTAAGTTTTTAAAACTGTGTCTGTCATCCCTTGCTGTTGCTGTTGCTGTAAATGTAATAACAAATTGGGGCCATAACACTAGTAATATTAAGCAATTTTTTGATACACTACAAATGCCAACAATTGAACATGATATTGCTGAAAAATTAGATGCACCATTAAATCTTTTGGAAATAGTTAATGCTATTAAAGAAATGCAAAATAACAAATCCCCAGGACCAGATGGGTATCCAAATGAATTTTTTAAAAAATTCAGTGATAAATTGGCACCACTACTTTTAGATACTTTCAATGAATCTTTTCATTTTGTGAATCTTTTCACAACTTCCACCCTCGCTAACTCAAGCTTCAATTTCCTTATTGCTTAAGAAGGACAAAGATCCTACTCAGTGAGGATCTTATAGACCCATTTCACTTTTAAATGTTGATGTGAAAGTGCTGGCAAAGGTATTAGCAAATCGAATTGAGACCGTCATCCCCAACATAATTTCTGAACCGCAAACAGGTTTTGTTAGAGGCCGTTTTTCATTTTTTAATATTAGGACCTTATTGAATATTATCTATTCTGATCAATCTTCTAAGACTCCTGAAGTGGTGATATCATGCGATGCTGAAAAGGCCTTTGATAGAGTGGAATGGGAGTATTTATTTAGCACTCTGAAAGTATTTGGCTTTGGCGATAAATTAATTGCTTGGATCCGTCTACTGAATACAGATCCCCAAGCTTGTGTATGTACCAATAATATTAGATCTAAGTTCTTTACACTTTCACGGGGCACTCGTCAGGGATGCACTCTCAGTCCCCTGCTATTTGCCTTAGCGATTGAACCCCTTTCAATCATTCTTCAGACTTCCTCTTTAATGCAAGGTATTAGACGGGGTGGCATGGAACATCGTGTTTCACTCTATGCGGACGACCTTCTACTTTATATCCAGAACCCTCTGGTCAATATTCCCAACATAATTTCTATTCTAGATAATTTTAGTTCTTTCTCTGGATACAAATTAAACTATCTAAAGAGTATATGTTTTCCAGTCAACTTCTTGGCAACTCAATTAAAACAGACTGACATTCCTTTTTCCCTTTCACAGTCAGGATTTAAATATCTTGGAGTTAACATAACTCCTTCATATGCAGCCCTTATTTCAGAAAATTTTGGCCATTTAGTATCCCAAACCAAAATGGATCTTGAGAGATGGAATAAACTTTCCTTAACTTTAACAGGTAGAATCAACACAGTAAAAATGATGTTACTCCCTAAATTTCTCTATTTATTTCAAATAATTCCCACATTCTTACCAAAAAAATTTTTTCAAAACTTAAATAAACTGATCTCCTCGTTCATCTGGGCAGATAAACACCCACGCATTAACTTGAGGATGTTACAGGAACAAAAACAGAATGGCGGTCTTGCACTCCCTAACTTTTTATATTACTATTGGGCGGCAAACATTCAAAAGCTTTTGTACTGGTTTCATACTTCAGAGACTCCTTGGTCTTGGATGGAAGAAAAGTCTTGTACAGGAACCTCGCTTTCTGCTCTTTTATGCTCTTCCTACTTCCCAAATCCTGGTTTTCGATCTTCAAAGAATCCTATTGTTTTAGCTTCCTTGAAAAATTGGTTTCAGTTCCGGCGTCATTTTAAATTTTCTTCTATTTCAACCTTAGGGCCAGTCTTCGCGAATCATCTGTTTCCCCCATCCCTGATCGACACAGCTTTTTCTCAATGGAAAAGGAAGGGAATAAGACACATTAGGGATCTGAACCATGAGGGAATTTTCTCCACTTTTGAATTTTTAGCGGATAAATATAACCTGTCACGACAACACCAATTTCGATATTTTCAGATTCGAAACTTTGTAAAGTCTCAATTCCCAGAATTTCCTGTTGCACCAGCTCTGTCATCCTGGGAGGAATTATTCAGATTTAAACCTTCTAATAATTCATTAATTTCTCATATTTATTGTCTTCTTGCTTCCTTTGGGGACCAAATCTCCCTCAAATCTAGACTTGCTTGGGAGGAAGAATTGGGAAACGGATTTGAGGATGATTGGTGGAGGGAGGCAATGAGTAGGATCAATTCTACTACTTCGTGTGCAAGATTGGGACTTATTCAATTTAAGGTGTTACATAGGCTCCACTACTCTAAAACTAAACTCTCAGAAATATTTTCAGATTTAGACGACAGATGTGATCGGTGTGGCCACACCTCTGCCAATCTTCATATGTTCTACTCTTGTCCTAAGTTGCAATCATTTTGGGAATTTTTTTAAGACTCTGTCCACTATTTGGGACGTTAACCTACAACCCTGTCCTCAGATTTCTATTTTTGGAGTCCCTAAATCCAATCTTAAATTAACTTCTAGTCAAAAAGATGTGATGGCATTTTCTTCTCTTATAGCACGGAGAAGAATCCTTTTACATTGGAAGTCCACCAGTCCCCCAACAATAAACTCATGGATGGAGGACATGATGCAATTTATTAAACTTGAAAAGATTAAATTTATACTTAGGGGCTCCTCTAGGAAATTTTTAGATAGATGGCAGTCATTTTTGTCATTTATACATAATATGTCGAGCTTCCCGGAAGAACCTCTCTTAGGTGTTTAACTCACAATTATCTTCCCTTGTCGCTCCCTGTCTTTTTATTTTACTTTCTGCATTTTTTTTATTATGTTTTACATCTTACCCTTCTAAGTAGTCTCCACCCTTTTTTTTTTCTTTCAATGTTTTTTTTTTTTCTCCTTTTGCTGTTTCTTTTCCACCAGTAATTTTTTACTTTTATGAGTAGTTTTTTTTTTTTGCTTCTCCCTTGTTTATTTAATTCAAATGTATTCTTTTTCTGTCTTTCCATTTTATTATTATCAATATTAAAAATGTATAATTTGATATTCCTACACTGCTAACATTAATCTAATGAACTTTGTTGCTCTTTCTAAGTGTCTATTTAGACTACATTCTTCATTTGTATAACATGGTATGCTTGCATTGTATGCATTTATTTTTTTTTTGAAATAATAAAAAAAAAAAAAAAAAAATATATATATATATATATATATATATATATAAATATAAATATATATAAAAAAAGGAGACCGAGGTAAAGGGGTCTGCAGAATACAGAACCTGTGTAACATCGTACCTTTAGAATTCTATTAACTACGTGGACACCCCCCGCCCCCCTGTCGAAAATATCTTCCTGCGCCTATGATTTAAGTGTATAGTTAGTTAATGTTATTATCTGAAGCCTTCAGGCAACATTATCACCCCTAAAAATAGGCTTCTGTATGTATTGGTCAGAAATGAAGGAGGAAGAGGAAGATGAGGAAAAAATGAGGTATGCATGGTTATTGATTTTTCTAAATGGTTATGATTTATCTGTGTACCAGTTTACACGTGTTGACACCCCTAATATCTTTACATTATTACAACAAATAATAATAATAATGGATTTAATTTATAATGCTGCGCTTTACATCCATCAGGATCTCAAAGTGCTACAAAGGCAGGTACATGAAAAAAAGAAAAGTAAAAGTCAAAGCAGTATCAAAACAATAAAATCTTGATCTTAGGTGGGCTCGGAGAGCATTCCAAAGTTCGGGGGCAACGGAGCAGAAAGCCCGGTCTCCCATAGTACGAAGTTTAGTCTTTGCAGGCTTAAGGAGGCAGGTGTTTGAGGAACGGAGGTTGCGGGTGAGGGTTGAAGACAAACAAGTTCTTTGAGGTAGGAGGGGGCATTGCCATGGATACATTGGTGGGTGAGCAGGGAGATCTTGAACTCAGTTCGGTATATGATGTGAAGCCAGGGGAGAGATTTGAGGATAGGTGTGATATGTTCACGCTTTCGTACTCTCATCAGGATCCTGGCGGCGCTGTTCTGGATGTATTGGAGCTTTTTGAGGCTCTGCCAGGGATCCTGATGAGAAGCGTGTTGCAGTAGTCCAACCGAGAGGAGACGAAAGCATGGATGAGTTTTTCGGAGTCAGCTAGGGTGAGTGTGGGGCGGAGATTTGAGATGTTACTGAGGTGGAAGAATGAGGTTTTGTATTGGTGGTTGATGTGGGCGTCGAAATTCAGGTGGGGGTCCATTTTTACTCCGAGGTTGGTAACAACTGTTGAGGGTGGAATGTCCTGTCCGGAGAAGGTGATACTGGTTATGGGGGATGTGCTTATCTGGTGTGGGGTGCCGATTTGCATTATTTGGGTTTTTGAACTGTTGAGCTGCAGGAAGTTGATGGTCATCCACGCCCTGATCTCCTCCAGGCAGGTGGTGAGAGTGGATAAGGGAGTTGGAGAGGCTGAGGATGGGTTGAGTTTGAGGTAGAGTTGTGTGTCATCAGCATAGCAATGGAGGAAGATTCCATGCCTGCTGATGACATGGCCGAGGGGCAGGAGGTACAGGGTGAACAAAGTGGGGCCGAGGACAGATACCTGGGAGACGCCAGATGAGGAGCAGCGTCGTGGAAAGGGGGGATTTACCTTTGAATGCAAAGCACTGAAATGTGGACAGTGGTGGCAGGGGGACAGGGGACAGGACCAGGTGGTCTTTGTGGACAATGGCTATGTCACCGCCACGACCCGTGCTGTGTGCCTTCTCCAGGTATTTGTAGCCCAGAGGACAGGCTCTGTTGAGGCTGGTGTAATCCTCTGGCTGGTGCCAGGTTTCAACAAGGCACATCAACGTGAAAACATCACATTATGACAAAAAACTTTTGGCTCATTTACAAGATTTCATTAAGTCCTACATCATGCTTGTCTTGAAACATGGCGAGATTATGCTATTATTGAGCACGGTGAGTGATACTGTGATTATTATGCGTACACTGAGAGGGATTTTAAAATGCTTGGGGCTGTACTGAAGACAGAATGAGCCTGACCCTGTGGAGGTAGTGACGTTTCTGAACAACGGTCAAGCTATCACTAGCTTAGGAAACGACGGTCGTACCTTCACAGCTAATAATGTAATGCACAAATACAGCAGACATCACGGTAGTAATGTCACGTGATGTATTTGGTGTCAAATAACCGTCACGTGGAAACAAATAATGAGGCTTGTTCAACAAAAATAAATGTAATTTTTTCAGAAAGTTACGCAAGCACGGCCATGTCCGCTGACATGCAGAAATTCATGGATGAATTGTTCAATGCACTCCAGGAGGCTCCGATATCTGGGCAGAAAGACCGAAAAAAGGAGCTTTAAAACGAAGGTAAAAATAACACAGTACAACGTGCCCAACATTTCACGGTAGACCCACATTTTACTATAGCCTACTCCACGGAATGGTTATAAGTAGGGCTGGGCGATATATGTATCGATATCATTTTTAAGCGCAATGAAACTAACTGCCCCTATGGGGCAGCCAGACGAGCTTGATTATTCCCTATTCTATGCCACATACCTTTAATTTAGTGTTGAACGAACATCAGAGAGCATTTGAAATTCTTCCGGGAAGAAAAGTGCGATTTTAAGTCTGCTAATTATCAGCTAGGTTGGACAGCCTCCATCGCCTTGGCATAATTAGTTTACCTTAAATCAATTCCCGTGTACTTTGCCTAACTTGCAATCAGGCCATTTATTCAGCCAGCTGGCCAATCAAAACCAAAATATGGCCTATAATGATTAAGAGGAGATAATGAGAAGCAGACCGACCGACCAGGCAGTCGTGTTGAAAGAATGCCAGTAATCTGAATAGCAGACCGCTGAATTCCGCCTCTCATCGTGAAACTTTAACGTATTATTCAAAAAGGATTTCTTAAAAATAAAATCATGTTAAGATGGCCCTTATTTTAAGCGTTTAAAAATATACGTGAAGTGGAAAACATTGCGCGAAGCATATCGAATGTGAATGAGAGAAATTATTTTCGCATTGCAAGCAATGGACAAATGCACGGAAGACTTGGTCAGCATGTTAAGGAAAATCTGCGCCGCAAATTTGTCAGCATTTCTATTTAATAATTGAGCACGATTAAATTTGAAGTAAAGTATTTCATAGTTCTTGATTTTAGTTACTTTTGAGCATCTAAATAGCCTATAGTGAAGGTGGAAAACATTTTGTTTAAGCATATCGAACGTGACATGTAAATTGCTATCGCATTTGCACACAATGGCCAAATGTAGTTGTGATATCCTGGACGGGAGTAAGTAAAGTGTGGCAACTGTCTGTGTGTTGTGGTTTGGGTTGCCGTGTCTCAGGTGGACCAATGGGGGGCACTGTGGGTCATTGAGTGTTGGGGTTACTGTTTTGGGCTCGGTAGAACCAGAGTGGCTATGCTGTAACGGGGGTTCGATGGACGTGCAAATGGGCTGCTGTATCATGTTTGTTCCTGAGGAATAAAGCAGTAAAGGTTCTACCTAACCAACGCTTTGGAGTGGACAACAAATTATTATGAAGATATAACATCTTTTTGGCGACGAGGATCGATCTAGGGAGGAGGATGTTTTTGGATTGAGAGGACAATTGGACGTGAGTGCGGTGGGATGAGTGAAAGGATTGAACTGTGTTTTTTCCTAGGTAAGAGAGAGAGACACTTTTAAGCGAAAATGGCTACTATTGGCACGCTTGCAGTGTTTGATGCGAAAAATCAGACATGGGAAGAATACTGCGAAATTATGGAACAGTTTTTTGCGGCCAATGAGATTACTGAAGCTGCTAGGCAAAAAGCCATACTGATAAGTGCTGTTGGGCCAACCACATACAGTTTGATGAGAAGTCTGTTGAGCCCAGTGAAACCGAAGGATAAAACCTATGAAGAGTTAGTGACACTGATGAAAAATCACTTTCACCCAAAGCCTAGCGAGATCGTACAGCGATACAAGTTCGATACCCGCACTCGCAAGCCCGGTGAATCGGTTGTGGAATACGTAGCAGAGCTACGCAAATTAGCTCAGGATTGTAACTATGGCGACAGGCTACAACAAATGTTAAGAGATAGGCTCATCTGTGGAATTAATGACGATCGCATGCAGAGGCGTCTCCTGTCCGAAACGGAGTTAACTTTCGATAAAGCGTTGTCCATTTCTGTGGCAGCAGAGACTGCACACAAGAATGCCCATGATCTCAATCCCAGTGCCTCCGTGAAGTTTGTTAAAGCAAAGCCAGGCCCACATGAGGCAAATGCCTTTAATGGAGCAATGAAAGAATGCTATCGGTGTAAGGGCACACAGCATAACGCAACCAGTTGTAAATTCAAAGGAGAGCGATGCCATTCTTGCGGAAAGATAGGGCATATAGCTAGAGCTTGCAGAAATAAAAATGCACAGAATCGGGAAAGTAAAAGTAAAGAGTATGTTAAAAGTGAAAAGAAGACCCGCTCATTCCACCGCTCACACAATGTACAGGAGAAACAAGTTGAAAGTGAAAGCGATAGCTCGGAGGGAGATGCGCTCCCACTGCATTGCATGACATTTAGATTGGGACAAATGAGCGAGGTGCAGTTAAGAAAAGTCGATCCCTATGTGGTGGAGATGAAATTGAATGGAAAGAGAACAAGCTTTGAAATAGACACTGGCTGCAGTCTCACTGTAATGAACAGGCAGATGTTCCAAAACCTGTGGAAAGACACAAAATGCCCATCGTTGAAGCAAGCGAAAATTCAATTGGAGACTTATACAGGCGACCCTGTAAAAGTGATCGGAGTTGCATCAGTCAGGGTTAAATATAAACAGCAAAGTTGCAAGTTACCGCTTGTTGTGGTTGACGGAATAGGCCCCAGCTTACTAGGGTGCAGCTGGTTAGAGAAAATTCAACTGAATTGGACAGAAATTAAGCTCAGCCAACCAGAAAGTGAATTGCAGAACAGGGGTTCAGAAAGGAAAACACTGCAACAAGTGTTAAGCAAACATGAAAATGTCTTCAAAGATGCATTAGGCACGCTTCAAGGTACAAAAGCTACCATTCATGTCAAGGACAATGCAGTCCCTCGATTTTTCCGCCCGCGGTCGGTCCCCTATGCCATGCGGGCGAAGGTAGATGAAGAAATAGATAGACTATTGAAAGAGGGAATAATTACACCTGTGAAATGGGCGGAATGGGCGGCTCCAGTTGTCCCCATTATTAAGCCAGACGGACATGTACGGCTTTGTGGAGACTACAAGCTAACGGTAAACACGGTGTCTTCTTTAGAACAATATCCAATACCCCGGATGGAAGATCTTTTCACCGCACTGTCGGGAGGAAAGCATTTCTCTAAGCTTGATATGAGTCACGCTTATCAGCAAATACTAATGGATGAAGAATCCAAAAAGTACTTGACAGTAAACACCCATCGAGGCCTGTTTACATATAACAGGCTACCATTCGGAGTAGCGTCCGCGCCTGCTATTTTTCAACGCACCATAGAAGGGCTCCTAAGAGGGATTCCGAGAGTGGCAGTATACCTAGATGACATCATCCTGAGTGGAGTGGATGAATTGGATCACTTGCAAAATCTTGAAGAGGTGTTAAGTAGGCTGGAAGAGGCGGGGCTACGTTTGAAACGAGGTAAATGCACATTCCTTCAAGTGGAAGTTGAGTATTTGGGACACAGGGTTGACGCGCAGGGCCTGCATCCTGTAGAAAAAAAAGTGAAGGCCATTGTGGAGGCTCCCACTCCCACAAACTTTACTGAATTGAAATCATATCTAGGCTTATTGAATTACTACAACAAATTCCTTCCCAATTTGGCAACCCTGCTAGCACCACTGCATGAACTCTTAAGACAAGATGTGCAGTGGAAATGGCAAAAGAGACATCAGGAAGCTTTTCAAAAGTCAAAAGCCTTGCTTGACTCAGCCGAAGTGTTAATACACTACTCAGCTGACAGAGAGCTGATCTTGTCATGTGACGCCTCATCGTATGGTGTGGGTGCTGTTTTATCGCACCAGATGGACGATGGCAGCGAGCGTCCCCTAGGGTTCATGTCCAGAACGCTGTCACCAGCTGAAAAAAGGTACTCGCAATTAGATAAGGAAGGTTTGGCCGTCATTTTTGGAATTCAAAAATTCCATAAATATCTGTATGGCCGAGCGTTCACCATATACACAGATCATAAGCCATTGATCTCTCTATTCAATGAGAAAAAACCCATACCTCAAATGGGGTCCCCTAGAGTTCAACGCTGGGCTGTGCATTTGAGTGCTTATGAGTACAACATTGTGTACCGACCAGGAAAACATCATGCAAATGCGGATGTATTAAGTAGGATGCCTGTGGCTGAGATAGAGTATGATGAAGCAAAAGAACAAGTCTTGATGATGGATCTCTTGGATGATTCACTCTTGGATGCAACTCAGATAAAAAAATGGACAGCAAAAGACTTGATTTTGTCTCAGGTGCATGAGCATGTCCTGAAAGGGTGGCCAACAATGGTAGAGTCTGACCTAAAGCCCTACCATCAGAGGAGAATGGAATTAAGTGTACGAGATGGGTGCGTTCTCTGGGGCTCTAGAGTAATCATTCCTTCCAGAGGTAGACAAAAGATCCTGAAACTTTTGCACCAAACCCATTCTGGCATGTCCAGAATGAAAGGCCTGGCGAGGTCATATCTTTGGTGGCCGGGAATGGACCAGGAGGTGGAGAGGGAAGTCCAGTCCTGTGAGGAGTGTCAAGAACATCAAAAGGCACCTCCCACGGCACCCTTACACCCCTGGGAATGGCCTGAGTCTCCATGGTCCAGGATTCACGTGGACTATGCAGGTCCGTTTCAAGGTGAGATGTTTTTAGTCATTGTCGATGCTTACTCAAAGTGGTTAGACATCTACCCTGTCAAGTCAGCAACCTCACAGATTACCATAGAGAAGCTGAGACAAAGTTTCAGTGTTTTTGGATTGCCAAAAATGGTGGTGTCAGACAATGGAACATGTTTCACAAGTGCGGAATTTGAGGCCTTTATGAAACAAAATGGCATCAATCATGTCAGATCAGCACCATTTCACCCGTCTTCCAATGGATTAGCGGAGAGAGCAGTGCAAACATTTAAAGAGGGGATGAAAAAGATGAAAGGAGAATCGACGCAAACCAAATTGTCAAGATTCCTTTTCAGTTACCGCATCACGCCTCATGCAACAACAGGCTTGGCTCCGTCAGAGCTGATGATGTCACGGAGACTTCGATCCATTTTTGACCTGTTGCTGCCAGATGTGAAGGCAAAGGTACAGGGAAAGCAACTAAAACAGAAAATGGCTCATGACTCGAGCAAAGCACTGCGAAGCTTCTCCCCAGGAGATGGAGTGTTCATCCGGAACTACTCCTATGGTCCTAAATGGATCCCGGCTGTCGTTCAGGATGCATCCGGTCCATTGTCTTATACAGTGACCATCGGAAGTGGACAGACAATGAAAAGACATGTGGATCAGGTGAGGGCCCGACTGACAGAGACGGTGCCGAATCCTGAGATGGAAAAAGCCTTGGAGCAGCCGTCAGGCCAGGAGGGGGCTGCTGTGGGCGCTGAGCCTACAAGAATGGCAGAGCCTGATGAACATCCTGCCAGTGAGCTGGATCAACAGACTGCTCCTATGGTCAATGTTTCCCCAGGCTCACCTGGGATTCCAGAGAGGCGTCACTCCACCCGAGACAGACGTTCACCTCTACACTTGAGAGACTTTGTTAGATAGAGTGAGATCGTTTCCAGGAATAGAGCAACAATGCGCTCTGATCTCACTGGAAGGACGTACCTTCCTAGCTTTAAAAAAAAAAAAAAAACTTGTATACCTTTGGCATTTTCATTTTGTTAAACAAAGTACTTGTTTTTTCATGTCTTAAGCAGATGAATAGAGGAAGGGTTGTTCGCTTTAAGGTGGGGGAGATGTGATATCCTGGGCGGGAGTAAGTAAAGTGTGGCAACTGTCTGTGTGTTGTGGTTTGGGTTGCCGTGTCTCAGGTGGACCAATGGGGGGCACTGTGGGTCATTGAGTGTTGGGGTTACTGTTTTGGGCTCGGTAGAACCAGAGTGGCTATGCTGTAACGGGGGTTCGATGGACGTGCAAATGGGCTGCTGTATCATGTTTGTTCCTGAGGAATAAAGCAGTAAAGGTTCTACCTAACCAACGCTTTGGAGTGGACAACAAATTATTATGAAGATATAACAGTAGTAATCCAGCAAACACATTCAAGCAAATTGCGTGCTGAACCAAGCAACGTTAAGGTCTTAAAAATCATCATCCTCACCCCCTTCCCATTTACTTAGCTCAATTTGCAATCAAACAGTTGACAATTGATTCGCTCAATTAACAATTTGAATTGGTTGGCAGTCTAATTTATTTCAAAATCATTTTTGTCGCATTTTGAAATTTAAATGGCCATGAAACATGAGGGTTGCCTTAAAGCATTTGGTACATTATTTCTAGTTTCACATTTGGCCTCTCTGTGCGAATGCGTTTACAATTTACATGTTACGTTCGATTCGCTTAAACAAAATGTTTTCCGCCTTCACTCTGGGCAATTTAGACGCTCAAAAGTAACCAGAATCAAGAGCTATGAATTACTTTATTTCAAATTAGTCCTGTTCAATTATTATTTCGGTGCATTTGTCTAGTGCGTGCAATGCGAAAATAATTTCTCACGTTCGCGTTCGATATGCTGCACAAAATGTTTACTACGTCGCGTATATTTTTAAGGCAGTTGCTACGGGTACGGATGTTTTCCAATGCATTTCAGTGTAGAGAGCTACGACAGTCCCCATTTCAAACCCTGCCCTAACCTAACCTTTCCCCTAACCATTAATCCCTTGAAGTCGACTGCCGTACCAATATAAAAACAGCCGTAGGCTATATCTATACACTGCGTATATTTAAACGCTTTAAAACCAGAGCCATCTTAAAGCTGCAGTCTGAAGTTTTAGAAAAGTAACTTTTTGTCATTTTTGCTAAAACTGTCACTGTGTACAGACAGTATTACATATAACTAGTACTCTGTAATTAAAAAAAGGCTCATTTAAACCCACCTAATGCTCCTACTGCAATTTAAAAGAATCGTTCGGACCAACCAATTAGAACCAATTAGAGCCAGGATGGTGTCTGACAGCCGCCAAACAGTGCACATGTACGCGCTGCAGACAGCCCCCTCCCCCTTCCTCCTCAGTTCACGCCAGTGCTCAGTCAAGTTCATATCTCCGAGAACGGGTTCAGGAGCTTAGGATAAAAATGCCGATACCTCAGTTTCCAGAAACAGCACACATGGCTAAGACTAGTAAAAAAAGGAAGCCAGAAGAAAAAAAAGCGCAAAAGAAAGAATTTAACAAAACCCGGGATAAAACCAGAGTGAACATCGGAGTGGATTTTTAAAAGTGGAAGGAACGCGTGATCTGATAGGATTAAAAACTGAGCAGAGTTTGCGACTTTTCTCCTTGACAGGTAAACCCATGCTTTATTTGTTGGTTAATTTTTGCTTTGCAAATAAGCGAGTTGGCGTCGCTGACATGATCACCCAACTAACCCCAGCCCTAACCAGCATTAATTCATTTTCGCTCTGCAAATAAGCGAGTGAACGTCGCTTACAAGCACAGTCGCTGTTCGAATAGCCAGAGTCTTGTAATTGTTACAGTACTCCGCAGTGCATGTGATGTTACTGTGATGTTGCAGTCGAACTAACGTTAGCTTGTCTCGGATGCTAGAGCTAACGTCACTGGCGTTGTTTTATTAGAAAGCAGCAGAAAATCTCTTTATTAAGTGACCTGGCAGTCTTATCAGTTGTGTTGTTGTCCTTATAAATATGTGCAACGTTTCTGCGCTCTCACAGCTAAATGCTGACATACATGAGTTATTGGCCATTCAGCTGGATTCACAACAGTTTCCGTTCTCAAAAACGGGTAACTTCCTGAAATAAGTGTGTGCTGGGTTTTTAATGAATACATACTGCTGTAGATTACTTTTCATGTCGACGTGATTTATTTCTGCTCGTTTGTTGGCAGGCGTGTCGTTGGACTTGAAAAATCCGGGGCTAATAAGCCTGATTTTTTTTTTTTTTGAAAATAATTAATCCTGGCTAATTCTAGATGGGTTTCCGTTATTAACACGTCTTTCAATTCACGAATAATCAAGTGGCAATCGAAGACACTGCTTCTTTTCCTCATGCGATCTAAAAGCGACAAAGTAATGGGCTGCATTCAGGACAGAAAAATAATTTATTTATAATTATGTCTATGCACCTGCACTCGGCGACGGCATTTCAGACTAGTAAGTGGTTTCGTCCGTTTACATTTTCCAATCGGACAAATGTCTATTTTTTTTATACGAATTGAGCGACCGTGCCGCAAAAACAGGTGTATGTAGGCTACCTGTCGCCGAAATTACCTTCATTCGCTGTTATGACCGAGTGATGGTGCATAGACCTAATTATAATCTAATTATTTTTTCGGTACTGAATGTAGCCTATTATTTTGTCGCCTTTAGATTGCGTGGGGGAGATAAGCCATGTCTTCAACTGCTGCTTGATTATTATTGAATTGGAAAACGCGTGAATGAAGGAATTTGCCAGGACTAATTATTACCCCTGCTGAAAAATCCAGCCTAGGATGGTCAGGCTGGATTAAGCTGTGTTTTGGACAGTTTTAGCTGGTCAACCAGCCCTTCACCAGCTGACTCCAGCTGAAAATACCAGCTTAACCAGTTTTGACCACCTTCATCAAGCTATAGAGAGCAGCTACACCAGCTATGACCAGCTAAGAACACAACTCAGACCATCTTAAACCAGCTTAGTATTCTAGCAGCAAGAATTCTTAGCTGGCTTAAGATGGTCTGAGCTGTTTTCTTAGCTGGTCATAGCTGGTGTAGCTGGTTTCTATAGCTTGATGAAGGTGGTCAAAGCTGGTTAAGCTGGTATTTTCAGCTGGAGTCAGCTGGTGTAGGGCTGGTTGACCAGCTAAAACTGTCCAAAACACAGCTTAAACCAGTCTGACCAGCCTAGGCTGGTCAAAGCTGGAATTTTCAGCAGGGACAGTGAGTGTGACTGTTCCGGATCATGACAGTTCCGGATCACTCCAATTTTCTTTTGTCCCTAGTAATTGTAAAATTTCGTGGATTTTTATACCTGATATGTCATTTTGAAGCTACAACACTGCTTTCGGTTGTGAAGTACATTTCATTGCACTGCCTAAACTGGAAGCGAAGCTACGCTCCCTGGAACGAGCATAGGTATCGCAGCACTGATGAGCAACTGCTTGGCTAAAAAGGACTTTTTCCACGTCGCCTTTTGCAAAGTTAACTAAATGTGACAGTTTAATTTTTTATATTCCAAAGGATGCAAGTATACCCCAACTACAAATGACCAAAAAACTGTTTTAGTAGCTTCAACAGTTTTAAAGAATTCTTCAATTTTGTTGACTGCCTGCTTTGTGTAGTTCCGGATCACTCCAAGAAAGGGGCCGTCTCAAACCGTGTTCTGGGGATAATTGTTTTTCGGCTCAAATAATTAAATACTTGGTCTTGTAAAAATAAAAAACGAGTTTTCAACAGTGAATGAAAGTATTTATTTATTAGATATCGTTTTTTTACCATTGAAATTTACAGTAAAATTTGGTATTGGGCTGTACAGTAATATATTGTAATGAGAATGTCTGGAAGCAGCAAATAACTTGAACTTTTAAATGCAGTATTAAATTAAAATTTTTGTAAACGTTCATTATGAAATGCAGGAATAAATACTTAAATGAGATGACCTTTTAAGCTGCCCTTTTCAATTTTATTTTATTTGGAGGGGGGGGGTCATCGCTTACACTTAGCCTATGCAGTTACATTACACATTATTACTATCAGGGACGTAGATTTAACAGGGAGTTGGTGGGGTTTGACACGGTCTTTATGACAGTTAGTCCTGGCCAATTCTCAATTATTTTCCTTCATCGACGCGTTTTCAAATGAACGTAATTGGCAACTGAAGACACGGTTCCTCTCTATATGCGATTTAACTCTACTCTTTAAGTGTTGATGCAACCCTGAACTTTTTGCAGTCCATAATGAACCGGTGCTGCTTGTTCTCTCCGACGGCAGTCGATCATCGGTATGCGTATTTGCTGTGTTTAAATCAACGTTATTCGAAATTGCTTTCCTGTCGACTCACAGGCAAGCAGTAAATTAATTTTCTGAACTTAATTTACCCCACCGTATCATCGCTGGATGCTGTTAGATCGCAAATAGAGAGGAACCGTGTCTTCAGTTGCCAATTACGATCATTTGAAAACGCGTCGATTAAGGAAAATAATTGAGAACTGGCCAGGACTAATTGTCATAAAGGCCGTGTCAAAGTCCCCACCAACTCCCAGTTAAATCTATACGCCCCTGATTACTACCATAGACCATTGTCATTTACATTATTTTAAATTTTATATGATCAATATGCACTGTATCAATGCAGAATTTACCTGGAAAAGTCAAATTCATTCAACAACACATTAAATGCTTACAGAACACAAATATATTTTCCAAAAAAACATTATTTATTTTTTTTACTTAAATAATATATATGTTAAATATAACATATTTATATTAAGTATGATCTACCATATGTTCCTAATTTGGTTGTTTTCTTTGAAAGCTTCAAAGGCATGAGCTATACCACTCCATTAACCTTTGACTCGCATTCTAATACAGAATTCCTATTGATCAACGTGTTTGACTCAAGTTAGAAAGAGTAATAAACCACAGAGGTGTACTTGTGGATAAAATTTCATAATATTTCTGAGTCTTCCGACTTGCAATGCTTACAAAATAGTTGTTAGTGTTTGACACAACCCCTTGTTGACCGTATCGTGGATTTTTAATCAAGCGGTGCCTTGTTATGTCACGTGATTCGGAATACAATAAAGTGATCCGGAACTGTCATAATGACACATGACATGTTTTATGACATTTCTCTCGAAATTGTTAGTGCTTCAAGTGCTTCCTTTTGTGGTTATAAGATGAACCATTACTCAATCGGAATACAACATAACAAGTTTGGTTTATTTCCATGGAGAAACGTATGCCGTCGATCTTTCGTTAGTGATCCGGAACTGTGACACTCACTGTATCCCCATGGGCACCTAACTTTGTGTAAAAGTGGGGGGGCAAAATCCGATCATAGGGAAGGGTGTACGAAAAACCTGGTGGCAGTCCACCCACACCCCCAGATAAAACCTATCCTAATAAACTTACTGGTTACACTTGGGGACGAATGAAAAAAAATTTTTTTTGGTGCCTCAGATTTTAGACTTTATGCTAGTTATATTCAATCACACCGCTGAATAAGAATATGATTGAATAAGAATATGATCTTCATGTCCATCTAGCACCTCTAGATTTGAGATAATGCACTTATATTTAAATATATCAATGATAACAAGCATAGAAAGTGTCACCATTATCCGATTCCATTAATGTAATTTAATCATAAAAAAAATTCTAATTGCATGAAGCCTTATCTTTACAAAAAGGCAATAATTGTAGTCATCCATGCTTGCTCCTGATCGGTTGTATGTATAACAATTAGGAGTATATAATCACGAAAACCAGAGTTGATGGAGAAAAACTGATGGCATATTTAGAAATCAGTGACCAAAATTTACCTGACAGGTCTAATATCTCAGATACTAAGTTCCCCAGAGTTACTGCAAAGATCCTTCACAAAACAGTATTTGTCCCTTAAAGTGGAAAATATCAGCTTTAATCCAAAATAAAATTGAAGAAAAAAATTTTGAATTTGATTTAACGATGAACATTCACAGCTTACAGAATGGCTTACATTTGACAAATCTCCACACACCCCATTTTTTCATTCCTCAAAATTTTACATTTGATTTGTATACTGTGATGAGTCTTAGTGCTGTCAGAGGACCAATTCTTTCAAAGATATGAGGCAAGATAACATTTTAACAATTCCCCCCCTTTATCATGCATGATGTTCAAAGTACAGGAAAAAAACAAAGAAGCTTAGAAAAAACTCCCGTTCTCACAAACATTCTGAGAACAGTAAAAAATGGAGGTCATTTCTTGAATTTTGAAACTTTTATATTTAAGTTCCTGGTCCAATTTTTTTTTGACTGTAACAAGCACCAAGACATACAATTGACTTGTAGCTTCAATGCATTTACTTAATATTTATTAATTGTGAGTGAGTGATTGTGAAACAGAAGGAGAGAGACAAGTAGGGGGAATTAACTGTTCCACAAAATAGCCAAATTTTTCATTTATGTATCAGCAATTTCTTCCCTTTGATACTGTCACATCTGATCATAAGTCTGTGAGCACTGTTTATACTTATTTTTAAAGGGTGCTGCATGGGACTCAGTTTAGGTAGGGCTGGACGATATGGCCAAATTTTAATCACAATATGAAGTGTTTGTATCCAAAATGCAACAAATTCCAATATTACAAAAATTGAGAAAATTCCTTTAAGTGATAGCCCTGTGCCTCTTATAAATGGTGCAAAAAAATCTGTATTTAGAAATTCATGCTATAAAATGTATTTTTTTCATGGTCAAAGTTTTTGTTTTTTTGATAAAATGCAATAGACATCAACATAGAAAAAGGTGATTTACTCAAAATGAGTAAAATGGATATATTGTTCTTTGGAAACAAACTCTTCATATATATCCTAATGTTACTCTATACGAAATAATTCGATATTGATATGAACCATATTAAAGCTGCAAAAAACTTCCAAGAAGGCCCACCACAGGCATCTTTACCTAAAAACTTCTTTAAAATGAATTTGCCATGTTTATGAAACCTCCTCTGTGAAGGCTATTTTATGTATGACAGCCTTTTTGTTACTGCAGTGATTTTAGAGACAGAAATATTCCTTATTCCCAGGCTAATATGGCTGTAAAGTGAGTGAGTGACAATCTTTGTACTCAATATCTCAAGAAGGCTCCAGCTATATCTTCTAAATTTCGCACTCTAACAGATGCAGTGTAGGAGATGAGCTAATTACAGTTAGGAAAAATTTGTGAAGTTGCACCATACTTCATCAATGTGCCAAAACGCACTGCATCCTGTACAATCCAGTAGGACTGCACATTGGTTCTGTCAGTTTGCCCAAAGGATCCCAGACTCTGTCCAGGGGGTCCACTGCGTGTGCTGGTTTTCATTCTAATTACAAATACAACTCAAGAATTTTCTCTAAATAGTGGTCAAACATCCCTACAACAAAGGGACTAAATCAGGGGCGGATCCAGGAATTTTGGAAAGGGGGGCAGCCCCCATACAAGCGCTGAAGGCGCAATGCCTGGAGGGGTCTGGGGACCCTCCCCCAGAAGAATTTAAAAATTAAAGTGCCAAATATGCGTTTTCCTGGCATCTGGGAACAAATTCAAGGTCTAGTTAGCTGAAAAAGCTTTTAACAATTAACAATTATCTCTATTTAAGGTACAAGTTTCCACTTGACTCAGCAAAGACAATAAAAACAAAGGGACTTGGGACCTATTTTGATAGAAATGGACAAATTGTGAAACTGATCTAAGCATCCATCAGGATACATCATGGATTACACATTTAAAACACAACACTAAAGTTGTTTTCTTTCATTGAGAATGGTATTTAATTCACTTTGAAGTGAATTTCGTACTTGCACATTTGGCATATTCAGTAGGCATGTAGAACTACAAAATCATCTTCTGGAAATTATTAATTCTCACTGAATGGGTTGATGAAGAGCATTCTTCAGGGGTATCTGCAGGCGTACATATCCTTTGTCATCATCAAGTTTAAGATCCAGTTGCACTACCACAAATGTAAGCGTTAAAATATAGCATTTAAATTGTAGTGCAAAAAATACTCAGAGGATTAACTTAACTAAAAGTGTCAATATCACAACGTAAATGCTTTAATAAAAGTAAAGTTCTGCATTTAAATTAGGAGTGAACTCATCCATAAAACCGTGTTTCAGTATGGCTTGCTTGTGAAGATTCAACAACTGATCCTGGTGTGCCATCTAGTGATAGAATATTGTAACTGCGTGCATAAATTTGAAGCTTCATGTCCGCTGGCATCAACATCTGTACAAAGATACCTGCTGAGCACCGTTGTTCTTAAACGCGCCAAATCCAGATAATCCTTATGATGAATTACATTGATATTTTAATTTGTAACGAGTAACGAAGTGGCCAGTGTCAACGTAACGAAGTGAAAGTATACTTTTAATATTTTAAATGCAGAAAAGTAAAAGTCAAAACTCAAGTAAAGTACAAATCCTCAAAAAAAAAAAACTACTTGAGTAGGCTACTGTTCGTAATTGAACATTGAACATCACAAAGTGCGTTACGACTCAACTCTTCTTTTTTTTTTTGGGACTCCCCCCGATGATTTCATTTTTCCGGCATGGCAATTTTTCGAGCTTTAAATCCTGCGTGCAATGTGCGAAAAAGGCTCTCTTCGAAACTCAGTCTGCAGAAATAAGTCTATGTAAATTCACCTATGCTTGTGACCATAGACACCAGTGTTTACAGACAGAAAAACGTTGATTAATAGAAAAGGCTACACTTCCAAAAATATTGTGTTAAGCTATGTGTGGACAAGCCCAATTTAGGCCTACTACACTGAAGAGTTCGGTTTTCGTGCTAAGCAAGGTCAGAAATGACGTAAATGCGCTGTTTAAATATATTTTAATATTAATTTACTCGTCCTTAGTTCACACGGGTTTAACATTAAAAAATGTGAGCTAAAGTAAACTGCATGTCCTAATTTTCACGAAGTACGGTGCCTTCATCAGTTTTCATGCTGAAGTCGTTTTTCTTGCGCCAAGCAGCCTTGCATATGCCACATTAACGACTACACAAGTAAGACTTTACATTTCATAGTTTTGCGTTTTTATTGGCTTTTACCTCATGTTCACGCTGTATTTCTTCACAAACGCTAAACACCGAAATCTAAGCCAGAATCGGCGAGAATAACGCATTATTCACATAAGCACGAAATCTGTGCTGACGCGAAAACTGAACAGTTCAACTGCATCAGATCATTCTGTTCGGAGCTCGAGACAACGACTGCAGCGCGCCAAAACCCTGATAAATCTCAAAAAAAGGACCAGTGACCGGACCACCAGATTTCCCCTCACATTCGGACACAGGATTTTAACTTGCAAGACAGCGAAATCCTGACGCAAAGCCCCTGAAAATGAAACATTTCATTTCGACATTAACGTTAGCTGGCCAGTTCAGCAGTTCTCTCGGGGCTTAATTAGTGCTAAGTTATCAAACACGAAGACGGCTACCGTAACTAGCTAGGAAACGAAAAGTCATGGTAACATTAACGCACATTTACACTTTTCCCTCCAACTTCAAGGTTACACAGTTGGTTCTTCTGAGAAAAATGCATCTAAAGGCTTTTTCCTTTTCTTAACCCATAAACTGTAGAGTGTTAGCTGAGCAAATAGGCGCTTCATGGCGTTTTTAGTTTGTTGTTCACTTCATCTCAACGAATGCCGAACCGTAGCTCTGCTGTTGCATTAGTGCCAGTGACTGCTCTGTCCTCGCCTCAGTCCGGGTTGGAATATCCCACTTGGGTTGAAAAGGGGGTGGACAATAATTCAAATGCGATTATTTAAATGCAAATAAAATGTATTTATTTTATTTTTTATTAAATATGATCTATTTAAAATCTAATTTATTCAACTAAATATTATATAACTACGCTGTGACTTTAAAATAGCTGAAAAAAGTGTGGGGGGCAAAATAGTAGTTTTGCCACCCCGCTTTTCAAAGTGGGGGGGCATTTGCCTGACTTGCCTATAGGTGTAGGCGCCTATGCCCTCCGCCCTTCTGACGGCTTATGCACACCAAGATTAAAACCCCGGCGGGATCCCGCCGGAGTTTGCCCGCGGCAGTGAAAATACATGGGAGCAGATTAGTCCTTTCACACCAACCAAGCGTTTTGCAAGCGGTACTGCGCGTGCAACTTCGAATCCAACTCGAGTGGAAATTTGCTCGCGGTGTGTGAGCGGTGCCCAATAGAAATAGAAAACTTGCAGTGCTAGTATAGGAGTAGTCCTAAAGGCTCCACTAATCAGTCGCAATGCTCTGGCCTGGATGACATCCAATTTCATTTGATGACTATTCGCAGCTGATCCAAACACAAATGATCCATAGTCAAGACAAGATCTAATCATTGCCTGATATATTAGCAGCATAGACCCCCTCTCTGCACCCCAGTCACATCCTGCAAGACTCCTCAAGACATTTAATGTTTTTTTGCACTTATTCATAATTTTTCCTATATGAATCCTCCATGTGAGCCGTTCATCGAACCATACTCCGAGAAATTTGAATTCTTTTACTCTTTCGAGGGGGCACCCATAGAGCATTAATTTATGCTGAGGAATTTTCCTTTTATAACCGAAAATGACATATTTGGTCTTAGCTGTGGATATTTTAAATCCCCATTTGTTTGCCCATTCCTCAACTGAATCTAACGCCCGTTGCATTTTCTTCATAATATAGTTCACATTTTTCCCTCTCCTCCAAAGTGCACCATCATCCGCAAACAGAGATTGGCAAAACCCCTCACCAACATTATCAAAGATATCATTAATCATGACATTAAATAGCACAGGGCTGATCACACTTCCCTGCGGTGTGCCATTTTCTATCATAACCTTTTTGGAGCAAATTCCCCCTATTCTTACCTGAATGGTTCTATTCTTTAGAAAATCATTGATCCAATTCAGCATTCTGCCTCTGATTCCCATATCATACAGTTTAATTAATAATTCCTCCTTCCATGAAGTGTCATACCCTTTTTTTATGTCTAAAAATATGCCCACTACGACCTCTTTATTAACTATTGCCTTCCCTATATCCTGGCTGAGTGTCGCTACGGATTCCATTGTGGTCCGACCGTTTCTAAATCCATTTTGGTATTTCGTGAACAGTCCCTTACTCTCAATATAATATACCAACCTGTTCGTTACTATTCACTCCATTATTATCCCCCGCCAACACGAAGTGGGAGGGGGATATAGGTTTGACCTCCGTCCGTCTGTCCGTCCGTGCGTCCGTCCGTGCGTCCGAGATAAAGGGTACAGCTTTACTCAGAAACTACTACAGATACAGTAACCAAATTTGGTGTTTAGCTTCAGACCATAAAGGCCTTGATTGAGTTCGAAAATGAGAAGCGCACGATTGGCGGGGGATGTTGTAGACCATGTCGACTTGTTTTACATGGGACCGAGGTTAGTGCAATCGGACGATATGAACTTGGACACGGTGCCGATTTCCCCGGTTTTAGTACTGGAACTACAACAGAGTGTTTCCACTCCTGTGGCAACTTACCTTGCGCCCAAACATGGTTAAACATGGCTAATAGTTCTTCCAACACTAGCTCATCCAAGTGTTTAAATAGCTCGTATACAAGCCCATCTCTCCCAGGAGAAGTATTCCTATGCACAGCAATTGCATCCCGCAATTCTTTCGGAGACACTGGGAGGTTCATAGCGCTTGCATTGTCATAATTACTGTCGACTTTCCAACCCTCATACATCATAACTCTTGCTCGTTCCCTAGCTCCATCCGTCCCTGAGTTGCCTGCGCAATGTACTCCCTGGAATTCTTCCACCAATAAGTCTGCCTTTTCGATATTTGTGACCGCCTTAGTTTGTCCTTTAACCAATACTGGAATCTGAGACCGTTCATGTATTCCAGACATCTTACGGACCATAGCCCACATTCGAATAGTAGGGAATTCTGATCCCATTGTACCGCAAAAATTCCTCCAATATGTCTGTTTTGCTACTTTCACCACCCTTCTTGCTATTGCTCTCAGTTTTTTATATTGAATGACATTACATTCTATTGGAAATTTCCTCAATATCCGAAATGCCCTATCTCCATTCCGTATAGCTTCCTTGCATTTTTTATCCCACCATGGGACAGGCACCCGAGTTTTGGGGGACGTCTTGAAAGGAATCGTATTCAATGCTGCTGTGTGAATTAGAGTAGATATAGAGGAGTTCCACTCATCGATTGATCCCTCACTATTAATCCTGCTTAATCCACCAACTACCTCCTCCTGGTATTCATCCCACTTAGCTAAGTGAAAGTTGAACCTTCTAGGCCTCTCCTCCAGTTCTACTCTCAATCGCATGCTAAATTTGCCCATGATTGGATAATGATCGCTTCCCAATGGGGAATCATCAAAAACCTCCCATATCCCTCTTCTCGCCAAGTTGGCAGATGAAAACATCAGATCAATGCTACTGCCTTTGTTAGTATTTACATTAATCCTTGTCTGCCTTCCATCATTTAAAACCACCAATCCATGCTTATCCAAAAAGTCTTCTACCACTTCCACAGTACTATCTCTCTTGATACTTCCCCAGAGATAGTTATGGGCATTAAAATCTCCAACCCACACCACCGACCCATTAACTTTTTCCATCAATTTCTCTAAATCTTCTACATACAGTTTCCTGCATGGATTATAAAAGTTTATAATGTAAATTCGATTATTCACGCTCCACACTTCTACCATTACACATTCAAGATTAGTATTTAAATCTATACATCGATAATGAAGCCCCGTTCTAAGAAACGTTACACACCCACCCCCTGCCCTATCAATTCTATCAGCTCTAGCACTAACATATCCAGGCATTTTAAAATCTAGTCTCGGTTTTAGCCAAGTTTCTTGAATACAGATAATATCCGGCTTAGGGTGTAAACATTCCACATATTTCTTAAATTCCTGTCCATTTGCCACTAAACTTCTAGCGTTCCATTGCACTATACAAAACATTAATATACTAAATATCTTGCTCATCGTCCACAAACAGATCTTCCACACTACCCATTTCTGCAGATTGATCACTCAACGCTATTTGCTTCCTCTTCATATATTCATGTAGCTGTTCCGGTAATAGTTGCTTTGAACCAAGAAATCTATCGGCTGCACCTACCACAATTCTTATAATGTTAGATCTCTTGTCCGTTGTTTTAGACCCAATCAGCACGTCTACTATGAATGACAGAAAACTTTCCCTACTCATCACCATTACATCAGAACCAACTGCCGACTTCCCCGCCGCCATTCCCTGGCTAAGCTTCCTATCTTTCGCCTGACATGCAGGGCTCCCCTGTTCCCCTTCAACCCTCCTGACCGCCTCCGCATAGGATATCTTTTGCTGTTCCTTCACATTTTGAACTCGTTTTGCTTTCATGAAAAATTCACATCCTCGATAGAAAGCAGAATGAGCCCTGCCACAGTTCGCACATTTGGGTGTTTCTACGTTGCACTCCTTGGTCTCATGTTCCCCTCCACATTTCGCGCACCTGCGCTGCCCTCTACAGGCCCCAGCAACATGTCCGAATCGCTGACATTTAAAACATCGTAAAGGAGGGCGAATATATTCCCTAACTAAATATGACATACTTCCCAAATAAACCCGTGTTGGTAATTCTTCTCCCAAAAAGGTCAGTAGAAGTGGAGAATCTCGGGACCCTCCCTCTCTTGGTTTGAAACGTTTAGCCTCAATATCAAGGGCGCAAGGATTATAATCTACAATTTCCCTCTCAGTTAAGTCTTCGCAAACTCCATAAATAACCCCTTTCGGCCCTCGATTCTCTCGGGGAACCATATATTCAACCTCTACCAATATTTTGTTGACTTTTTTAGCCAGAATAAACTGCTCATTATCTTTACAAGCAACTCTAAGTACCCCATTTGCCAGAATTTTAGCGTGATAACCTTTCTTTATTTGACTCTCTAGAGACCTTGTTATTGTCCCCCGCCGCGCGGAACGCAGTATTCACGACCGTCCGTACGTCCCGAATCCTTGTCAGCGAGATATCTCAAGCACGAATTGACGGATTTCCTTCAAATCTCGTGTCAACATGTATTAGGGTGATACCCCGGCGCCAGTCGATTTCGGTGACCTTTGCGTCACTCTCAAGGTCACACCGAGACATTGTGCATTTTCACACTGATAGCCTTGTGGCGGGGGACAAAGACACGTTAGTGGCAAATACTTGTTTTAATCGGATTTAGCGCCCTAAATCCTCCGCTATTATCTTTTTGCCCCTTAATTCTATATAATACCACAAAATTCTCTCCACCCTCTTTCCTCATTACTTTTTCACCATTAATCTCAGAACCATCAGGCCTTTCAGTAGATGCGACTCATTTTCCTTCCTTTCTGCTATTTCGACCCCCATCTTTAGGAATTGCACTAGTCCCAAAAACCATTCCCCCCGCACCCCCAGAGGTTGCCATAACCTGCCTGCCTGAATCCACCCTTTCACTCTTCGATATCAAATATATTCACCTAAACAATTAAGAAAAGAAATATTAATGAGAGAGGAGACAAAGAGAGAAGAGAGGAAAAAACCCGATGAAAATCAAACACGCTCCCAAGTTTCAAACTTCGCGCCAAAATGACCATCGAGCAAGCCTCAATGCTAATGCTCGTCTGCGGGTTTCCTGCGGATCCAGTGGTTATATAGCCAAGCTCCCAGAGACAGCCAATCCGCGACAACCACACCTCTGCAGCTCAGCCAATCTGCGCTGGATCCGTACCTGGCAATTAGCAGACTGCAAGCATTGAGACAAGAACTCCATTTTGTAACAATAAACTGGCAAATGAAAAAAAATAAAATAAAATAAACCCAAAATACGGCCAGGGTCGTAACAATTGGAAACAGTGCATGTGTTTCATGACCATTTAAATTGTATTAATGAGATAAGACCATTTGAAACGTCTTTATGCAATTCCGTTGCTTCCAATCCCTTAGTAAAGACAAGTCCGAGAATTCCCGAGTCATAATTGATTTCCGTGATGCACTTGATGCACATCTTCTTTCGAATAATTGCTGTGTTAACTTGACTGAGGCGCTCGGACATTTTCGCTGTGAAAAGAAACGTCGATGAATGTCCCTATACGTTATCAAATTACTCCCCGTTTTCCTCAATTCATTGTACCCTGGTTGAGCATATTTGCCGTCAACCGAATTGTTTATATTGAATCATATGATCCCAGCCAGCATGTCTATGTGGGGCCCCTAAGGGTTGAATTTGGGCTGCAGATAAGGGTCCCAAGTGGGTTTGTCCGCAGTTTCCATGGTGGTCCCACCTGTGTTTGCCCATATGGGTTTCAAGTTGGTTCTGACTGGGTTTCAGGTAGGGCCCAACTTGGTGAGTTACACACGACCCATGTAGGCCCCATATGTTTGTCCATATGGGCACAAAGATGGATTAGACTGGACTTTAAATGGGCCGTAACCGGGCAGTTTATCTGAGAGCCATTTAGGCTCCAGCTGGTTGAGTTTAAGAGGGATCTGACTGGGCTCTAAGTGGGACCCAAGTGGTAGACTTTTATTAGACCCATATAAGCCCCAAGTGTGTGCCTCCACGTGGTCTTGAAATGAGCTCAGGCTGGGCTTTAGTTGGGTCCTAAGTGGGTGAGTTCTGTTAGACCCTTGTAGGCTCCACTTGTGTGTCCCGATGCGAGTTTGAGGGATTTTACTATTTCAGGCTCAATTAAAGTGAATTTGTACACATGGAGCGGTGGATAACATGATATACATGTTACATTGTGTATATTTGTATAGTTATGTCTGACATAAATAAGAGATTACGGAACGTATTTGTGTTGTGATGCTGCTAAGACGAGAGCTGGGACACGGGGTTGGAGGCGCTGATGCTGCAAGGTTGGTTTTTGGTCAAGGGACACTAATTGCAAGGCAGAGAGCCTCCATTCTCCCCATAACAAGTCATTTAACCATCACAATTACTCCACAGCCATTTGATAAATTAACAATTTAAATTTAATAAAGGATCAAAGTTGCATAGTTCATCTTCAACTCAATACAAAAAATAATGCAACAATTTAGCAGCAAAAACCACAACATAAAGTTGTATTTCAGTGAATGTTACAGCTTGCTTTGAACATAAAAATTTGAGTAGCACTTTTTATTAAATGAAGTCTTGCTTTAAACATAAAACAAGTGAGCTGCACTTTTTATGAAATCTTGCTTTAAACATAACACATTTAAGATGTACTTTTTTAGAAAAAAAAAAAAACAATAAAACGTGTCATTTTTGCTCATCTCGCTTATTATGGCGGAATGGGATTACACCATCGATTATTAAACTTAACATAGTGGACCATTCACTGGGCATGTTTGGCACAAGTTAATTGTTTAAGCGCTAGGGCATTAAAACCGAAAGCTGAATAGCTGAGTTGAACGAATGGCGTTTATGTTCACGCGGCTTTTAAATTTTTAAATTGCGATGTGCGACATCATATATGAATTTGCTTTCCCCAATTAATTTATTCAGTAAGTTCTTTGATTAGTTATGTTATTTAGAATAGGCTATAAAACATTATTCAAATCAAGTGAACTTCTCCTGGTTCATTCTGTATTGCGGTTTCAAAGGAAAAACGAAGCAACCCTTGCGGCAGTCTGGTGGAATGGACTGTAATGTCAGCTGTTTTCTTCAAACACGAATTAAAAGCCCAACAGATTAATTCAATTAATAGCAACAATGAAAACAAAAATAACTGACTGCACCGAGTTCTTTATTTAATGTTATTTCCACTTTGTGTCTATTTGAGAGTTCATAAGAATTTTCTACTTTACTCCAAAAGAATTTCGATAACAACAATTAGCACTTTGCGTTTGTTTGTCGCAATCTGCTTGCAAGAAACATTTCGCACCTGTGCAGGCCTTTTTTCTGCGAAAAATGGATTTATTGAGAAGGTACTAATTGAGCAACATATCGAGAACTAATAGTTACCCTGGATGTAACTCCAGTTCTATGAATACGTGCATAGCCCTCTAACGAGCGTCACTATCGGTCATCCCCCCGAGGCTCCACCTCGATACCTGAGAAAGAAAATTGATCTCACCTGCTCTGTAGGAGGGGGTAGCATACTCACCTCTCATAAAGCCCCGGTGATGCTAATGCCCTTTGAAACTCAGTATCCCACACTCAGGTCCACCTGGACAGGTTGTTAGAGGGCTACTCAAGTATTCATAGAACTAGAGTTACATCCAGGGTAACTATTAGTTCTATTTCATATGTGCTCTGCCCTCCAACGGGCTTCGCTATTGGTTACGCCTAAAGCGAAGGCCGTTAGGGATGGATGTACCCCAGGTGGACCCTGGCCATGCAGATTCTCTCGCAACCAAGCAAACCCTGTCCACACCCTGGGGCGCACACCGCCAGACTGCGTACCCTGCCCCAGGTGGTGGCAAAGTAGCACCCAAACCATTCCCGGCACTGGGAGGGACCCTAGCTTGTCCAGCCCCTCCCAGGGAAAAAGGCAGGGCTTGACCATTGTTATTCCAATGACAGGACTCGCACCTGTGGGCGGGCACCGCCAGAGTGCCTCGCGTCAGGATGCGGACCACCGATATGAGCCGTTTCTTGAGAAAAAAGGGGACTTCCCCTGATAGCGTTCCTCCATGTCGGCCTCATACCCTCCAGGTAGGCACACTTGAGTGCCACAACCAGACCATGGTACCAACATAACCACAGCTACTGCTGGAAGGGGCTCTCCCCCCAATGGGGCCTCCCACCCCAATGCTTGGGAGAAGCTCATGTCACTTTTCCCATGGCACGCTTAACAGCTGCGGGCGGGGCACCCCCGAGATGCCACGCCCCAGGTCGGCCATAACCACAGCTACTGCTGGAAGGGGCTCTCCCTCCAATGGGGCCTCCCACCCAAATGCTTGGGAGAGGCCATGTCACTTTTCCCATGGCACGCCTAACAGCTGCGGGCGGGGCACCCCCGAGATGCCATGCCCCAGGTCGGCTATGATCAATTGCTAGTTAGTGCTGGCAGGGGGCCCTACCGGTAGGGTTCCCAAGACCGCATGTGCTACTGAGTCAGCTGTCACATCCCTGAGATATAATCGCGCAAAAGTAGATGTTGATGACCAAGAGGCTGCCCTGCAAATCTCCTCTACCGACACATCCCTAAGTAGTGCCGTAGAGGAAGCAATCCGCGGGTGGAGTGTGCGGTCAGTCCTGCCGGGGCCACCAGACCTGCTGCTGAGTAGGCCCTGCAGATCGCATCACAAATCCAGTGGGCGAGGCGCTGTGTTGACAGAGGAGCCCCTTGTGCCTGCCCGCCATAACACACAAACAGCTGAACATTTAAAAGCAGTGGTTATAACCTTCGGCCGGAACGATGGGTTTGGACGCAGCTCCACTGACCCTAGATCCTGTTCTAGGGTCAGACAAGACGGGTGCACAGAGAGGGCACTCAGTTCACTTACCCTCCTGGCCGAAGCCCAAGCCAAAAGGAAGGCCGCCTTAATAGACAACAAGTGCAGGCTTGTTTGGTCCAGAGTCTCGAAGGGTGGTCCAGCCAGGCCTCCCAACAGCGTGTCCAGGTCCCATTACGGAGTTTCGCGGTGCACAGGCCTAATTCTGCAAACTCCTCTTAAAACCAGCTTTATTAAGGGGTGATTCCTGGCCATGAAGCGGTCTAACCCATCGTGTCCTACCGTTACCGCCGCAGCCACTACCCCTAGGGTGGAAGCTGCACTGACCCCCCCGAAGAGTGCCTGCAGGAAAACTAGCTCCTGCTGAAGGGGGCATGAACGTGGGTCTAGGCCTCTTGCCTGACACTAGTTTGCAACATCTGTCAACGGGCCGCATAAGCCTTGGATGTAGATGGGGTCCGTGCACATTGAATTGTGGATACCGCCGCCTCGGCAGGCCCAATTTACCTTCCATCTCCAGGCCCTGAGGGGGTGGGCGAGAGTGGCATCTGACGCCTGCCTCATGGTTGAGGGAAGGTCCGGAATCCGCCACGGGTCTGCCACCGCCAGCTTGATAAGATCCGGGAACCACCTGGCGTTCGGCCTCTTAGGTGCTACCAGTCAAGGATAGCCACTGCTCCCGTACCCTGCGGAGCACTGGCATAGTAGCTGCCAGGGTGGGCATTCATAAAGCAGGCCGGCGGGTCACACTGGATGAGCCCATGCATCCGCCCCCAGGGGAGGGTCGTTGGTGGGTCTCAATGGAATCGGCCCACCTGTGCAGGCTACCGATCTGATGCCCCGCTGTCTGTTGAGATCGGCTAGCACAATAGTAGTGGCCTATCTCAACAGGACGTGCCTCCCTTCTAACTGAGGGGCAAAATGGTGCGACATTTTCTGAGCTGTCATGAGTTCAGATGGTTGACATGGCGCTGGGGCCTCTGCCATATACCTGCGACAGAAGCAGAGCCGCAAGTCCCGCCCCATCCTGTTTGGGAGGCATCCGTTAATATCTGGATATAGTGTGCCATGCACCCCATCCGAACCCCCTCGCGGAGCCGAATGGGCGAGGCCCAGAATGTCAGTGCCTGTCGCACTCGCACTGGTATGTGGAGCATACGCTGTTGGTCCCGCCTTAGGTCCAGACGAAGGCATATGAACCAGCGCTGCAGGTCTCGCATGTGCCGCAGCCATCATTCCTAGCAACGACATGACCCTTATTGCTGGCACTGATACTGCCTCTGGAATGTCCTGGGTCTGGGATAGAATCACCTCTATTCTATCCACAGACTGACATGCAGTCATAGACCGCGAGTCCAATTGCAGCCGCTGTTTGCAAGGTGCTCCTGTCGTAGTTGATAGTAAAACCCAGCTGAGTAATATGCCGCATTACCAGCGCCGTGTGGCTGGCTACCATCTGCTCGGAGTGGGCTAGGGTCAGCCAATTGTCCAGATGGGTCCAGATCCGTTTCCATTCCCGCCGGAGAGGCGCTAACACTGCCTCCACGCACTCGGAAAAGGCTCGATGCTTTTTGCGTGCTGGCCGTCTGCTCAATTCGCAATGGTTTTTTTTTTTTTTTTTTTTTCCACCGGTACTGAACCAGGAAAAAGAGCTTAATTTTGAGTTGAGCCAACACAGAGTGACGGAGGGGTTTTAAGTTTTGGTTTAACCCCGGAGTTTGATCGTGTGCTACCTCCACGGGTAGGACTACGCCATCCCCGCCGGCGATTAGCTAGCTAGTACTTCCTAAACAAGCCATTAGCCGGCGAGTCCCTGATTCGAGGATCAGAGTTTAGTGAATGCGAAGAGAAAACACGAGCCTTGCGCTCCATGTCTCTCTCGCTAAACCCCTGCCAGGGAACACTCAAATGGCAGGCGGCAAAAATTGGAAACTTGATCTTCCACTGCAAAGCATAGGAATTTCTGATGGCGCGGCAGAATTGGGACATGAAACTAGGCGTCCTTCAGGTCTATTGACGTCATCCAATCGCCAGGTCTGACACATTCCAGCAGAGACTTCACCGTCAGCATCCGTAATGGTCTGCGCGTAATGTGAGTGTTCAGTTCCCATAGATCCAAAATAGGTCTGAGGTCTCCTGACTTTTTAGGGATCAGAAAATAAGGGGAATAAAACCCTGCTCGAGCTTCTGACAGAGGGACCGGCTCTACCACCTCCCTCTGTAGGAGCGAGTTCACTTCCTCCCTCAGGGCCTCCTTCAAAGTGGCATTGGGGACCTTGCGCGCACAATTTACTTGAATTGGGATGGACAACACTGGAACTGCAAAGCGTACCCCTTATGCAATGCTCTGTCCGGCCAGCCTGGGAGGGGGGCGCAATTGCACCCAAACTTGGTAATACTTCGTAAGGGATGAAGCTGTTTGTTCTATGGCTCCCGCTAACCTGGGCCCTCCCGCGACACCCCTCCCCCTGAGGGAGAGTTCGACCGGGGGCCCTGCCCAAAAGTACTTCGAGGATAACGGCAGTAATACTTCTGCTGCGTTCCCGTGCACACTGCCCGGTGATTCACTCACCACGGTTACTTCCGCGTTTGGGAGTCCAGTCTTTAGTTTTAGAAACGCTGACGTCCGAACAGGCCTCAACCTGTGGCACTAAACGAGTGAAGATCTCCTTCACAGGTTTGCACCCCTCAGTATTCTCCGCCACGTCAAGCGCCTTGGAGCCAAAATGGCAGGTCGCTCCACTTCCGTGCAACCGGGAAGAAGAAGCCTGTTGACCTACACCAAACACCCTGCTGGAGCCAGCCCAGCTAGTAGCGTTGGATTCGTGCTGGCCGTCTGCCTCAATTTGCAATCGTTTTCTCACTGGTACCGAACCAGGAAAAAGAGCTTCACTTTGATTTGAGCCAACACAGACTGATGGAAGGGTTTTAAGTTTTGGTTTGTTTTGGCCCCAGTTTGTTATTACATTTATAACACAACAGCAACAGCAACAGCAAGGGATGACAGATACAATTTTAAAACTCAAACACATTTAATTAAACAAAGGCAACTAAACTAATATTCTGACCAAGATTGCATACAAAAAAACAGAAATGTTTACAGTTTCCTGGTGATGTGCTGGGTGAGGAAAAAGGCTCAAACATAGGCAAAAATCCACAAAAGAAACTTCACAGGTCTTGAACAGAAATGACAGGTCTGGTCACACGTATCCTTCTTCTTGCAATTTCTCCTACCACTTTACTGTCTCAATTCTTTGCCTTATATACTCTTTTGCAGACCCCACCCACATTTTGACCTCTTTTTTTTTTTTTTTTTTCGGGGACTTGCCCCAGACATGTCCAGGACATGTCTAAACATAGCTCCAGTCTGAGCTGAATAAAAAAAAAAGGTAAATACTGCCATCCAGTGGCCTATATTCACATTACAGGTTTAACTGCGGAGTTTGAGCGTGTGCTACCTCCATGGGTAAGACCACGCCACCCCTGCCGGCGATTAGCTAGCCAGTGCTTCCTAACCAAGCTATTAGCCGGCGAGTCCCTGATTCGAGGATCAGAGTTTAGTGGATGCGAAGAGAAAACACAAGCCTTGCACACCATGTCTCTCTCGCTAAACCTCTTTGTACCAGATTACCTTCTGTGCCAACACCTGAAAACAGCCAGCGTATCAGTGTGTCCGCAATACAACCCAAAGACCCCATACTGGTAACTTTTTTTTTTTTTTTATTAAAAAAAAAGACTTTCCAGGCGCTGCACGACCAGACGCCGCACCCTAAGTGCAGTTCCGGCGGCTGCTGTGGCTGAAGCAAAGGGCGCCGAGGCTCAGGATCGGTTAATTCGACGCCAGAGATGACTGGTCGTCCAAAGACCGGCGACGGTGGCGACTTGGCGGTGATTGGATTACACTGGGTCTGCAGAGTTGCTGTTGCGGGCGTAAGTGCGAGCCCAGCTGCTCCGCCGGGGAAGGCCATATTGATAGCTAGCGCAACCACCTGAGCTGCGCTAGCATAACATCGGTCAAGGACCACCGCCACCCTGTCCCTCTCGGAAGCGGTTGAGAGCAGACACCATCTCACCGCGTCTTAAACGGCCGGGACTCCGACATCTGAATCCGGTGCATACGCCATAGCTGGGGACTTGGCCATCGGATTCCTCCAGTCCCGCTGTGTAGCCAAAGCGCCATCCTGGGACATATCCACTTTGGAGCGTGGCTACAACTGAGCCAGCAGACCGATAGAGAAGTCATCCGCCTGACCACTGGAGGGCTGCGGTGGTAGGGGCATCTCCATCATCTACACCGTGAACTGGAGTAACCCAGGGAGGTCGTCCTGCAGATAGCGATACTCGAGGGGGCGGCTCATAGTCCATGAAGAGGGTCGGCGGGTCCTCCTCATACACACGACGATCATCCTTCTATCATGCGCGTCCCAGGGCTTAGAGCAGACCGTTGCCACCAGCTCATGGACTGGCCCCGAGCCGGCCCGGAGAGCGCGTGCGGCCCGCACAACTGCTGCCGATGCTCACGCTCCTCCGGGGGAGCACTGCGCAGGCAGCCCAGGAACCTGCCTCCACATGATGCCGCAAGCCCAGACAGACGAAGCAGTCGTCATGCTGATCCTCGGACACCATCGGGGAGGCACACTGTTGGCACAGCTTATCCATATCCATCGAAAAGGAATGTAAGCCGAGACCAAAATGCAACAACATGAGCCGTGTTGCTACGACTTACAAGTAACAAGCAAAAGATATCTCTGTTGAAGCAAGGGAAAAATCTCAAAGGATCCAATGTATTCATGAATGAAAACCTCACCAAGCATAATGCAACACTCGCATGGAAAGCTCGTCAACTAAGGAAAGTGGGTAAGATACACAGCACCTGGTCGACAAACTGTAGAATTTTTATCAATCCAAATGAATCTTCACTGGAAACCACCAGACCGGTGCTGATCAAGATGATGCGGGATTTGGAGAAGTACGACCACTGAGGTCCTTGATAGACATTCATGAGTAGTCATCAACCTACAGAAATAAATTTTTCGGGAAATGGATTTTTGACAGGAAGTCACCATTCTTCCGAAATAGACCCAAATGAAGAAATCGATCCGGATAACCATTTTTTCTACAAAGAGTCTAAGATATGCGAATACGTTTCTGTGGACAAATTCAACAAAAGCATTAAAATGGATGGGAGTTTGTCCATTATCCACTTTAATAGTAGGAGTCTATATTCCAACTTCGATCAAATAAAGGAGTACCTTCAGTCATTTGCTAACCCGTTTAACATCATCGCCTAATCGGAAACTTGGATTAAAGAGGAAAAGGGCAAGGACTTCTACATGGAGGGATATAACTTTGTGTGCAAGAGTAGACTGAATAAAGCAGGTGGGGGAGTTGGTCTATTTATTGATGAGGCCATAAACTTCCAGGTAACAGAATGTAAATCATATGTTGTGGAAAATGTTATGGCATGCCTTACAATTGAGATTCCCAGATTGAAAGGTAAAAATACTGTTATTTCTTGTGTGTACAGGGCATCGGATTCGCAAATTGATGTTTTCAGCAAATGTATGGGCGAACTACTCACTAATATAAGCCATAAAAATATTTTTCATGTGTGGGGACTTTAACGTTGACTTGATAAATCCAAATAACAGCTCTATAATAGAGGATTATATTAACACCACATATGCCATGGGTATGCAACCATTAATTACAAAACCAAGCAGGATTACTAGGCATAGTGCCACTTTGATAGATAATATCTATACTAATGTACTAGATTCTGATATATTTTGTGGCATCATGATAAATTGCATTACTGATCATCTGCCAGTCTTTGCTATTTGTGATTGCAAGGTAGATATAAAAGATCAGGCTAGATCAAAAATCCGGGAATACACAGAAATCAGAATTAAAAGTGAAAAAAGGTTAAAGGATCTGGAAATAGATCTGTTAAATCAAAAATGGGATTATGTATTAGCAGAAAACGACCCAAATAGAGCGTATGAGGCTTTCCTGTGGACTGTAAATTCTCTGTATGATACCCACTGCTTAGTCGAAACAATCAATAATCTGAAGAAAAACAAAGAGAGAAGACCTTGGGTTTCAAAAGCACTGGCCAATGCCTGTAAGAAAAAAAATACTTTATACAAGCAGTTTCTGAGAGAAAGGACTGAGAAAGCGGAAGTAAGGTATAAATCTTACGGAAATAAAATTACACGCTTGTTGAGGAAGCATAAAAAGGAGTATTATGAAAAGCTTTTAACAGGAAATAAACATTACACCAAAAATCTTTGGAATATAGTAAAGACTGTTTCTGGGAGGTCTCCGAAGAGGCAGTACCCTGCCTTCTTTAATATTCATGGTAAACAGGTAGAGAGCATGGATCTAGTCGCGGAACATTTTAATAATTACTTTGTGAATGTTGGGCCAGAACTAGCAAAGGGCATCGAACCCTCCCACCTAAGATGGGACTACCTTGATAAGGATGAGGAAGTACAAGACACATTGACATTAACTCCTGTTACTGAATCCGAAATTAGATCAATTCTGAATAACTGTACAGTTGACGTAAACCAATTAGATATGAAATTACTGAAAACACTAACCAACGAAATTGTCACTCCACTTACGCTTATCTGTAATCTATCCTTCTCTTGCGGAGTGTTTCCAGATAAAATGAAGATAGCAAAGGTTATCCCTCTCTACAAAAGCGGGGATAAATATGATTTCTCAAACTATCGACCTGTCTCGATTTTACCTCGATGTTCAAAAATCTTAGAAAAACTCTTCAATGATAGTAGGGCTGCTCAATTAATCGAATCGCGATTATTTTTAGCGCAATAAAAGTAACTGCCACTATGAGGCACACAGACGAGCTTGCTTATTATCTTTTCGATGACACATACCTAATGCGGTCGTTTGAAGAGCTTCCGGGAAGAAAACTGTGATTTGAAGTCCGCTAATTACCAGCGAGGTTGGACAGCCTCTATCGCCTTGGCACAATTAGCTCACCTTAAATCAATTCCCCTGTACTTTTCCTACTTTGCAATCAAGCCATTTATTCAGCCAACTCACCAATCAAAACCAAAAATGTGGCCAATAATGATTAAGAAGAGGTAATGAGAAACAGACAGACCGAATCAGGCTGCCGTGTTAGATTGAAAGAATGTTAATAATCTGAATTAACAGCAGACCTATGAATTTCACCTCTCGTATAATTTTTACATAACATTAAAAAGATTTCTTAAAAATAAAATCATTTTAATATGGGTCTTGGTTTTTAAGCGTTGCATTGCACGCAATAGATAAATTCAGCGAAGACTTGGAAAACACATTGAGGTAAATTACATGCTGAACAACGCAAAGTGAAGGTCTGCAAAGTCTTCATCCCCTAACCAACAATTGTCACCCCCTTACCATTTTGCTCAATTTGCAATCAAACAGTTGATTCGCTCAATTAGCCAATTCACAAAATGTTCTCCACTTCACGTTGCCGATATTTTTAAGCAGTGGCGGGTGATGGACAGAGAACAAGGAGGGCGATTAACATGTCTTAAAACTGCTTATTAGTCTTCTGTTTTCTGTTTTCAGTCAATTTCTCTGGTAAAGAACACTCTAACCTTCCCCTCTCAGGTGTAGCCAATTGTCTTCGTTAAGACGAAATCAAACGCATCAATTGAACACCAAAAAGAGCGCATTTCAAGCTTTTTCAATTTAACAATCATTACCACAAGTTAGACGACTGGATGTGACGAATTTAACGCGGAAAATCCACAGTGGTTTTTTCGTAAAGAGTTGCCTATTAAGGCATGTGAATTAAACATTTCATAGAATTTATTATTCGCTCGCCTAAACATTTCATTATAAGGGTAACTAACATGATGACCAAGAACAATGATTGATATCTCATCTGTTTTCCATCCCCTCGGTTTTCCGTCCACCGCCCGCCACTGTTTTTAAGCACTTAAAACCAGGGCCATCTTAAAATAATTTCATTAAGAAATATCTTTCAAAATGCATACAAAATTCCCCAGTGAGAGGTGGAATTCAGAGGTCCGTTATTCATTAAGATTACTTACATTCTTTCAATATAACGCGGCAGCCTAGTTAGGTCTGTCTGCTTCTCATTATCACTTCTTAATCACTATAGGCCACATTTTTGTTTTGATCAGTCAGTTGGCTGAATAAATGACTTGATTGCAAGTCAGGCAAAGTACACAGGAATTGATTTAAGGTAAGCCAATTATGCCAAGGCGATGGAGGCTGTCCAATCTCGCTGGGAATTAGCGGACTTCAAATTGCAGTTTTCCTCCCGGAAGCATTTCAAATGACCGCATTATGTATGTGTCAAAGAAAAAGTAATAAGCAATCACGTCTGTCTGCCTCATAGTGGCAGTTACTTTTATTGCGCTTAAATTAATTGCATACAATTAATCGAGCAGCCCTAAATGATAGATTGGACAATTATATAGATAAACACAAATTTCTATGCGACAGTCGGTATGGGTTCAGGAAAAAGCATTCGACAGCACTAGCCCAAACAGAACTTATTGAGATGATCAAAGATTCACTAGAATCAAAACTATATTCTATAGGTATATTTATTGACCTGAAGAAGGCTTTTGACACTATAAATCACGATATATTGATTGAGAAACTGTATAAATATGGAATAAGAGGGATTAAAAATTGGATTAAAAATTATTTAACAAATAGAACGCAATTTGTACAGATGGGCAATAATAAATCAAATTGCCTGGACATTACCTGTGGAATTCCTCAGGGCTCGGTCATAGGTCCTAAGCTGTTCATAATCTACATAAATGACATAGTTAAGGTATCCGATATCCTAAGATTAATTTTATTTGCTGACGACAAGACTATTCTCTGCTCTGGTGCTGATCTCAACCAATTAGTCAAATTGGCTAATAATGAAATGTCTAAACTTCACACGTGGTTTAATGTAAATAAACTATCATTAAATCTTACAAAGACCAAATTCATGGTATTTGGGGAAAAAAGGTCTAAAGGACGACATAGACTTAAAAGTTAATGGTATCAGCATTGAAAGAGTAAACGTATATAAAGTTTTAGGTGTTATGATAGATAATCTCTTAAGCTGGAAACCGCATGTAAATTTAGTTCAAAGAAAGTTAGCTAAAAGTGTATGTATTCTTTCGAAACTGCAGAAATTATTAAACCTTAAGTCTCTTAAAATAATGTATTCAGCCCTCATAGCACCCCATCTACATTACTGCGCTGAAGTATGGGGTCACACTTAAAAAACACAATAGAACCTTTATTTAAACTTCAAAAAAAGGCCCTTAGAATTATTTATTGCGTACCGTATGGAACTCATACAAATGATTTGTTTATTAAGACAAAGCTTCTTAAATTACAGGATATAGTAAAATTCAACTCCTTGCAACTTGGGATATAAAAATTGTTTGCCCAAAAATGTACAAAACCTATTTCTTCAGCGTGACTATATGCAGCACACCAGAAGTAGGATGTTATTACAATCAAGCAAGGTCAGAACGACACGTAGGGAGCATTCCCTATCTGTGGCTGGAGTCAGGGCATGGAATGTACTTGATGATAATATAAGGATGGCTGGAGAGCTGAAGGTCTTCAAATATTTGTTGAAATGTGCATATCTGAGTAACTATAAACATGTTCAACCTTGTTCATTTGTATCCTGTCACTGGACGCTTCAGACTAACTGTCCGAACGGCAACTCACAGCACATTATTACAGACAGCTGAACCAAAATGGATCTTATAAGCTGGTCGTTAAATGCAATCGACAAAATTATCTCCGGGAGGCGTGCAGGTTCTGGAGAACCGACATGCCCAGATGGGACATTCCCGGCCGGTTACGTCATGGATTCATGGCGAACGTGGCATTCGCTGTGTTTGATGGTCCTGGACATTGAGGATGTTGAAGATGTCTATATAACTGGATTCATGATAGTAGGTCTGCTATCATTGGGGTTTGGACTGCATTTGATTGATCAAAGGATAAAGAAAATCTGGAATGGCATGGCCACCTCAATAAAATTGGGCTTGATGATATTTTAATCATAACCAAACAGTTTTTTCTGGAAGCTGGGGGCGGGACTCTGATAAGCGATTTCGCTTCCACCGCGACCCTTTCGGTCATGATACATGTTGTGTGTTGAAATTGTCATGAAATGATTTACAATCATGCCGAAATAAAAATATATAATTATAATATAATTTCACACACAAATCATTATGAGTTCTGAACTCTCTCAAGGCTGAGTGAAAAAGGGAGACGAGCATTGGCAACGCCGGGGCTTTATGGGAGGTGAGTATGCTACCCCCTCCTACGGAGCAGGTGAGTTAAATTTTCTTTCTCAGGCAACGAGGCGGAGCCTCGTGGGGGTAACCAATAGCGAAGCCTGTTAGAGGGCGGAGCACGTAAGAAATAGAACCTGCATGTCCTTTCAATCTGGTATCCAACGCTGTTGAATACATAACACACAAATGACTGCCAGGTGAAACCGTAGGCTACATCTAACGAAGTGAGGGAGCGTCTTTTAGGTGCTAAAATGATCCCAATGAAGATTAACTAATGGTGTCGGATACGCTCAGTGCAACAGCATTGGATACCAGATTGAAAGGACAGATTATTGGTGTGCTGCTCAGTTAATGACCTACCTTTTCAATTAATCCATTTTCCAAAGAAAAAAAGCCTGCACAGGTGTGAAGCGTTTCTTTCACGCAGCTTGTGGCAAAGAAAGGAAAAATGCCAAAGAAGCCTGGAGAAATAACTGTTGCCACTGCTATTCGACGAGTCCACAACAGGCGCTAACTCTGGTGTTCGTACAGCCAAAAACACCAGGGCTACTAGTTCGTCTTTACGCCCAGAAACTTTCAGTTTCCGTCTCCTAAGAAAGTCCTGAACACAGAGATATAAGAAAACTTGAGTGGACCATCTCATCGTTTCCGTGGCAGCACGCCACCGCCATCATGTGTATGTATATTGAGGCGGACGTTCAGTGGAAAATGCAGTATAACTGGCCTAAACCGAGCTCGAAAATAACGAAAACTCGCTCATACGGGACAGCAGCTGAAGTTCCGATTTCTCTGTAATGTCTTCCGATTAAATAAACATCGAATACACCGGATTTAAAAAAATTGAACAAATGTTATTGTTTGATTATAATTCCTTATTTGTGTCCATTTTAAGTAAGAAAAGATAAAAAGAACATGGAAAACAAGTCTCTAAGTTTAGCCATGTTTAGCCTACTGTTTACATATAACTCATTGGACATTTATACATACACAGGATGGCGTAGCTATTCTGCCGTTTCCGCTTTGGTCCAGCCCACACGTTGTCCACTCAAGTATTCTTATACCTCTGTGGTCCTGAAGACGTGGAACGGACCACAAACGAATCTCGTCTATGGACATTTCCTGCTCTTTGTCCATTTTGACGATCACGGAGGTAGATTTTATTCATTTTCAGGACAAAAACAAGGCGAGCAGCTCCATAGACATATGCAGCTCAGGTCGGCTCTATGTACAAATGACCCTTGACACGATGACGTCGTGCAGCTCCTGTGGGCAACGGAGGAAAGGAGACGGGAGGAGCCTGAGAGCCGCTTAGGCCAGGCAGCTGGTTTTCAAACAGCATATCCATCCGCAGAGAACCCGCTTAGGCTTACCTGCTCAATCTAATCTGTAAATTACTAATATTTGCAACACGTATGACAGTTATGATTAAACTATAATTTGTCGGAATTGGGTGTTAACCAATGAAATTTAATCGTCGTTAACTGAATTTGATGTACGTGAAGCGGACGGTTACAGTGGGGCGGAAAGCACACGTTCTTTTAACTTTTCAAAATTGACACACCTCCTGCTCTCCTGTCCCGCCAAAACCCCTAAACGCAGCACAACTCTCTCGCTTAGTTTACTCTCTCTCTCTCTCTCTTACTTACACACACACACACACACACACACACACAATAATTATAAGGTTAAATTTGTACAGCATCAAAACATTCACACATCTATTTGTGTCAAATGGACAATGACTAATGCTATAGTTAGTCTTTTAGAGTTTTTTTTTTCACCTCACAGAAGTGATTTTTTTCACTGGGTGATAAAAGGCATCATATGTTTTCTATTGAAATAAGTGAAATAATTCAGGGTAATTATTTTCCTGATCTCTTCAGGATTGGTCACCAGAAAATGCTCATAAAACCCAGCATTCGGTTTCACACTCGCCAGTGGTAGCCTAGAAACACAATTTTAATGAAATTATGCATAGTCTCTGAGAACTGTTGTGTGCTTGCTACCAGCAGAGGCTCACACAATGGCTAGCGAGAGCAGCTCCATTGTTAGTGTCTGGGATACGCTTGATGCTTGTGCCGACAATCCATCTGAAGCCTTTGCTGACAATCTGGGTCATATTTTTGCCCATAGTAAAAACGAGATTACAGACTACCTTGAAAAGGTGGATAAGAATTCCCTCCTATCCATCAGAGTCCCGATTATTTATTCAACTTGGAGATATTTTTACTTCATTCAAGTCATGCGAACTCTTCGCTCGAAGGAGCTCTAAGTTGCTGAGCAATGATATCTATCTGATTGGATACAGTATTTGGAATCGTAAAGAATTAAGACAACTGAAGAAAATAGTAAAAACCTGACGTGAATAGTGATTCCCTGTTGATATCTCAGGACGATGCCCTGATCCCTGGTGTCGACAGCCTGATTGATCATTCGGACGTTTATAACATGGTAACCAGGTTGCTGAAAATGGTTACTGATTTATCCAACCGGTTCGAGGTCGTCGAAGGCGAAATCACCGGTATGAAAATATCGCTTTCTACGATTCAACAAAGTATGGCAGATGATGATACCTTAAACGACAGTGACGACCAGGAGGACGAGGAAGGAAGCGATACGGAAGATAACGCACTTGAAGGGGGATCGCCACCTACCACGACGACCCCTCCGCCGGATGATACCGCCCAGAGTGAGCCGAGTGGCGAAGCTTCCCCTCCAGCACAACCTTCTTTACCAACGAATTCCGACGTCCATACCGATACAAACAACGTCGTTCTTGTCGAGCAGCGTCAACGTATACCTGCAAACCAAACCGTCCTGACGCTTCAGACTCCTACCAGTTCTCCTACAAGGCCGGACACCGCCAACGGAAGGGCTGTAAGTTCCAGGGAGCTTATTATCCCTGACAGGAGACCTACAGGAGACTCACCGGCGGTTGGTTACAGGCTACCCACGGATGCGCGAAGAGCACTTCAGCGTCGAACAAGAAAAGCCCCCCGACATCGAAATCGCAACGTAAATAATGCGCAGACTAACGTCAATCGTTTCCACATCCTTTCAAGCCCGTCCAGGCAGGACCAGAGCGTTAGCTCTCGAAACGAGGGTCGTCACCCCCGGCGCGACGTCAACCATAATTTCAGGATCGAGGCCGTCTCCAGCGAACGTGAAATCGACCCCGTTCACTTGGTTTACATCGGTAAACTAATAGAGGATACTTCCCAAAATATGGTCCGTCTTCACCTAACCGATGTCGGCGTGAGGGAGGCCGATCTCGCGGATGTATATAAACTAAATTCACGTAACCCCAATCTATCGTCATTTTGCTTGGCAGTTGGTTCGGGCACGGCCCAGGATATTATATATGACCGAATCAACTGGCCTCCTGGAACGATCGTACGACCATTCAAGAAACCCGCTTCCCGGAATGCGGATCAATCTGCCCCGCGTTTCTCCCGGCAGAATCAAAGTGAATATATAGCGCCTCATCATCAGAACAGTTCAGGAGGCCGCGTACAGCAGGCTCACGGGGGCCCCCGGAACCGCCCTAGACTTGGTCGTGAGCAGGAGGCTTGTTCCGCCTCCTGGAACTGTTCTAACCGAGGCCGCGAGCAGCAGGCCGATACTAAGCTGTGACAGTGAGGCGTGAGAACGAGTCAATTTGACGACCATAGAAACTTATTTTTTATCGTACAACTATGGCTAGTTCCATGGATTCTAACTTTTTAGATATATCTCTTAGTTCTTTTAATTGTTTTGGTATGAATAGTTTGTTAAAATATGTTGAACATCTCATCGAGAAATATGACATTGATTTTTTTCTGTGAACACTGGCTAACGTGCTGAGACAGAGATTCTTAATATTGGCAATCAGAAGTGTTTTTGGAATAATTTAAAATCTGGAATACCAGCTGACTCTATATTAACCGGCAGACCCTATGGGGGAGTCGGATTCTTCTGTAAGAAACAGGACGGGGTGACTTTTAAATCAGTTGACTGTGATAATGATCGCCTGTCTATTATTGAAATGGTTATAAACAAGAAACCCGTTTTAAATGTCATAAGTGTTTATTTACCTTATGAAAACAATTTGTCGGATAATACTGATCGATTTATTGAAACGCTTGATAAAATGAATAGCGTTATGGAATCGCTCGCTCCAGGTGTACCATGTATTTTGATGGGTGATTTCAATACGCGCCTGCCACAGGCCAAACATTTAAATAATAACTGGTATAGGAGTAAACCAATGACTCGCCATAGTGCTATCTTATACAATTTTATGTCGGACAAAGAATTAGTTGTTGCAAATTTTACCCAGAAACAACAGGTCAATTATACTTATTTTAAAGGGTGTCACAAGTCCTACATCGATCACATTCTTATTCCTGTATATCTCGTAGATAAATTAAAGTCATGTGAAATTAATCATTGTGACCCCCTAAATACTAGTGATCACTTTGCCATTACAGCAAATCTATCTATAGTATTACCATTTGCATCCACGCCCCAACATAGTTCCAGTCTGAACTCAGCGCCTGTACCACCAAGTTTCCCCAGGGCGAAATGGAATAACTCTGCCTTTGACAATGAATATAAACAAAATTTGACAGTAATTATGAACGATGATGTGCCTTTAACTGATATTGACCGGGTAGTAACAGTAGGCGAGGCGAAGTCCTACGTAAACAAATTAAACAAAGAACTGTGTTGGGCTATTCATAAGAGTGTCGACGTGTCATACCAATAATAAAAGTATTACGAAGAAACACTGGTGGTCAACAGAGGTAAGCTATCGTTTGAAAAGGCAAAGGTTTTGGTTTTATATCTATAAAAGTTGTGGTAGACCGAATAGCGGTGTTGTGTATGACTGTTATTTAGAAGCTCGGAGAGAATTTAGGCGTGCCACGTGTCGTGCCGTAAACAATAATATGAAATCTAACTATAAAAATTTAGATAAATTCTATAGGTCAAAAAAGGTTGGCAATTTTTGGAACACTATTAAATTTCATAAAGCAACTGGCCAAACTATGAATGCCGTCTCTGTAGAAGACCTTTCGAACGTTTATTTTAATAAATTCAGTGAGTCAAATGAAAGCAATGACTATATTGATGCTGCACTGCAATCTGTTCAAGATAAACTGAAGTCACTAAGTTCGACTGTCTTTACTAACTTTAGGTTTTCAGAATCCAGTGTTAAGAAATTTATTTCAAAATTAAAAGCAGGCTGTGCCCCTGGAGTTGATGGGATATCTACCGAGCATTTAAAATTTGGGTGCAATACCCGTCTCTCATTACATTTAAGTGACTTATTCACACTATGTTTTCGTTTTGGTATAATACCGGAAACATTTAAAGAGGGCATTCTCATCCCTATTTTGAAACCTCACATGGACCCGATGGTGCCAACGAACTATAGACCTATAACTATCTCTCCTATATTGTCAAAAATTATTGAAATGTATATCATAGACAATAACAATTTTTTTTATAGTGAATATCAATTCGGTTTCGTTCCCAACCGGAGCACTAATATGGCAATTACTCTTGCGCACGACATAGCTACTTTTATGCACTCACAGGGGTCAAATGTATTTTTCTGCAGCTTGGATGCAGGGGGCGCATTTGATTATATCCCACATAGCGTGCTATTCTACAAATCTATGACCATTATTCCTGATCCCTCTTGGAAACTTTTATATAACTGGTATAAAGATATGTTTGTTAGAGTAAAATGGAATAATAATCTTGGTCCTCGTATTAAGATAGCTAGAGGCACGCGACAAGGTGGTCTTACCTCACCTCTACTGTTCAATATATTCTATAAAAATCTTATTTATGTGTTAGCCTCGTCGAATAACGGGATTATTATTAACAATCACACAAACAATGTCTTTAGTTACGCAGAGGATATTTTAATTGCGTCTACTTCAGTGACTGGGTTGCAAAACCTAATTAATACTGCTTGTGAGTTGATTTGTAAACTGGGATTACGTTTTAATCCTGCCAAAACAACCTGTTCAATATATGGTACTAACCCATTCATTTCTGAACCTGAGTGGTACATAAATAATGTTCGACTGTCCAATTCGGACAATATAACATATTTGGGCGCTCAGTTTGGTCGTTTCGTGGGTGATTCACATGTCAATATACGTATAAGTACTGCCAGGCGGAGTTATTATGGTTTGCAACCAGTTGGGTTACATAAAGACAGTCTCAAGCTGGATACAGCAGCACATCTGTTTAATACGGTTGTCCAACCTGCATTATTATATGTTTGTGAAGCTATCTATATAAACAAGCATAATATAAGATCATTATCTATATGTCAGGGAAAATTGGTCAAAAATATGCTAGGCCTAAATTATAACTGTCGAAATTATCCAATATTCACAAATTTGCAAATTGGCCTTGTCGAAAATATACTACAAAAAAGAGCCGGAAATCTTTTGAGATCTTGTCTTCTTAGTTCTTCGATCACACACAATTTCTATGCCTATGTAATTCAGAAACTGCTGATTAAGAGAATATTAATTGACAGAGTTTACACCTTCCTGGATTTTGACCTGTGGAGCTTTCTTTGTAAAAAGAATTATTATGATAATTTATTAAAAATACATATGTCTAAAACGACTTCAAATATAGGTCTCAATGACAGCGTTAAATTTTTATTGTCTAATCTCACCAGTACTAACAGATCCATTCTTAATGCACTACTTAAAGGTTTTTAACTTTAATCTACACTCAACAAAAATATAAACGCAACACTTTTGTTTTTGCTCCCATTTGTCATGAGATGGACTCCATGATCTAAAATTCATTCCAGAAACACAATATTGCCATTTCTCTCAAACATTGTTCACAAATCTGTCTAAATGTGTGATAGTGAGCACTTTTGCTTTCCTGAGACAATCCATCCCACCTCACAGGTGTGCCACATCAAGATGCTCATCAGACACCATGATTAGTGCACAGATGTACCTTATACTGCCCACAATAAAAGGCCACTCTGAAATGTGCAGTTTTGTCTTACAGCAAAATGCCACAGATAGCGCAAGCATTGAGGGAGCGTGCAATTGGCATGCTGACAGCAGGAATGTCAACCAGATCTGTTGCTCGGGCATTGAACGTTCATTTATCCACCATAAGCCATCTCCAAAGGCGTTTCAAAGAATATGGCAGTACATCCAACCGGCCTCACAACCGCAGACCACGTGTAACCACAACAGCCCAGGACCTCCACATCCAGCAGGTTCATCTCCAAGATCGTCTGAGACCAGCTACTCAGACAGCTGCTGAAACAATTGGTTTGCATAACCAAAGAATTTCTGCACAAACTGTCAGAAACGTCTCAGGGAAGCTCAACTGCATGCTCGTCGTCCTCATCGGGGTCTAAACCTGACTCCAGATCGTCGCCGTAACAGACTTGAGTGGGCAAATGCTCACATTCGATGGCGTCTGGCACGTTGGAGAGGTGTTCTCTTCATGGATGAATCTCTGTTTACATTGTTCAGGGCAGATGGCAGACAGTGTGTGTGGCGTCGTGTGGGTGAGCGCTTTGCTGATGTCAATGTTGTGAATCGAGTGGCCCATGGTGGTGGTGGGGTTATGGTATGGGCAGGCATCTGTTATGGACGAAGAACACAGGTGCATTTTATTGATGGCATTTTGAATGCACAGAGATACCGTGATGAGATCCTGAGGCCCATTGTTGTGCCATACATCCATGAACATCACCTCATGTTTCAGCAAGATAATGCACGGCCCCATGTTGCAAGGATCTGTACACAATTCTTGGAAGCTGAAAATGTCCCAGTTCTTGCATGGCCAGCATACTCACCGGACCCATTGAGCATGTTTGGGATGTGCTTGACCGGCATATAGGACAGCGCGTACCAGTTCCCACTAATATCCAGCAACTTCGCACAGCCATTGAAGAGGAGTGGACCAACATTCCCCAGGCCACAATTGACAATCTGATAAACTCTATGCGAAGAACATGTGTTGCACTGCATGGGGCAAATGGTGGTCACACCAGATACTGACTGGTTCTGAGTCCCCAGACCCCCAATAAAGCAAAAACTGCACATTTCAGGGTGGCCTTTTATTGTGGACAGTCTAAGGTACACCTGTGCACTAATCATGGTGTCTGATGAGCATCTTGATGTAGCACACCAGTGAGGTGGGATGGACTGTCTCAGCAAAGCAAAAGTGCTCACTATCACACATTTAGACAGATTTGTGAACAATGTTTGAGAGAAATGGTAATATTGTGTATCTGGAATGAATTTTAGATCTTTGAGTCCATCTCATGACAAATGTGAGCAAAAACAAAAGTGTTGCGTTTATATTTTTGTTGAGTGTATATTCAAGTAGGCCCTACATACGTTTTTAACTTAAATACCTGTGGTATTTTATTGTGATTGTACATTTTATGTGTTTGTACAAAGTGATATATTTTACTGAGCTTCTGTGATACTATGTATTTTACCGAGCTTCAGTGATATTACGGATTTTGTTGTATTTTATCCTGTCTGTACACATTTTACTGATTTTATAATGTCTGTAACAGATGCAACGTATAAATAAATAAATAGTATTTTTTTCTGACATTCTTGTTCTAATCATACCCATTCTTTGTATCAATGCAAAGGACATTCCTATTGATCAGACTGAGAGTTCTTACATACAGTTGCAATGAAAATTATTCAACCCCCAATGTAAATATGGTTTAATAGCAAAATTTACAAACTTTCAGCTGTTTGTGATAAACAGATTAAATAAGAACATTTTAAACAGCTCAACACAATTAATGTTACAAGTGATTTCTCCAAATTCAACACAAAATGCAATTTTTAATGACTGCTGCAGTCTCAAAATTATTCAACCCCTTGAATAGAATCCCTCAAAAAAGCATATTTGCAAATCCAGTGCTGCCTTAAACACACCTAATGCAGCTAATCAAGAGCTTGGTTGCATCAGGTTTGATTGAAATAGAATATATCAAATACTTGTACTCGCTAGGGGTTTGTCGACTGTGACATTCGATTGCATATTAGAACCATAGCTGTCAAAAGAATTGTCCAAACCCTCGAGTGACTGCAGGAGACCTGCAGCACAGCTTGGAGGCAGGAGGCACTGAGGTTTCAGTTTGCACAGTAGGGCGCATAACTAAACGTTTAAGGTCTCCAAGGCATACAGCACAACTGATCCAAAACCACAAGCTCCAATATGCTCAAAACCATGTAAATAAGCCACAGAAGTTTGGAGTCATTGTTCTGTGGAGAGATGAAACAAAACTGGAATATTTCAGACTTATGAATCAGTGGTATGTCTGCAGAAAGAATAAAAAAGCATATGCTGAAACATACACCCTGCCTACAGTGAAGAATTGTGGGGGCTTTTTGATGGTTTGCGGCTGCCACACTTCCAGTGGCACTGGAAACCTGCAAAGTGTGGAGGGCAAGATGGATCCAGTTAAGTACCAGGATATCCAAGGAGAAAAAGTAATGCCATCTGTAGGTAAGCTGACGCTTGGGCATTATTGGACCTTCCAAAAAGACAATGATCCTAAGCATACCACAACATCCACCAAGGCTTGGTTTCAGAAGAAGTCTGGGAAGATTCTAGAGTGCCCATCACAGTCGTTTCACTTGAACTCCATAAAAAATCTCTGGTAGGATTTGAAGAACAGAATATTAGTGAACTGGAGGCCATTTTCCATTAGGACGGGGTCAAGATCCCTGCTGCCAAAAGCTGTTGTCTGCCTACGCATCACATTTCCAGCAGGTCAAAGCGGCAACTCTCAGCTAAGTGTTAACGATGCTTTTCACGAAGGGGTTGAATAATTTTGATCCTGCAGTAGTCATTAAAAGTGGCGTTTTATGTTGAATTTGGAGAAACCACTTGTAATATTGTGTTGAGCCATTTAAATTGTTCTGTTCGTTGCAAACAGCTGAAAGTTTGTAAATGTTGCCAGTAAACCGAATTTGCAGTGAGGGTTGAATAATTTGGATTGCAACTGAACAAGACATTCAAGGTTCTTTCATTCAAAATTCAAGAGCTTTTATTGTCATTTCCCCATACACACACACAAAATGAAGTACCCAGGGTTCAATTAGCAGCAATAATAAAAAAAGATTAGATTAACAGAAAAAGATTTAAAAAGAATGAAAACTGACTATAATAAACAACATATCAAGGTATTTTATCTATGTCTTGTATATAAGGACTCTCAGTCTGATTATCTAAATACAACATAATGTACCCTTGCGGTATATTCCAATTGATTTCAAAATTTAGCATGGTTATTTATAAAGACAACATTTATAGGCAAGCTGTGTTAACCCAAGATAGTCGCATTCTGGGATTTTTCTGATATGCTCAGTTTTGTGGCAGTAAAAAACTGAAGTCTCATTTACATTGCCTTTTCAAGGTGAAAACATTACTGTAATTCTGCTCCATCATCTGTATCTGGCCCAAAGGTGAAAGGATAGTTCAGAATTGATCTGGCTCTGAGGTATCAAAGGAAGAATGGTGTCCTGTATAAATGGCCGTGCCAGCAAGGCAGAATGTTTGTGAGTTGAGTCCAGTCCTGATGGTGCTGTTCACACGCCGGGGATGCACATCTGTGAGCCTTTACTTTGCTAAAAGAACTTTTCAATTTTTTCAGTTCTTTCTAAAAGGGGCCTCATATTCCTTTGGGCTTCAATTTTGGGGCACACATTATTAAAACCAAATGTTTTAGAGTTTCCCATTTCCATGCCATGTTCACTACGCCCACATATATACTTTCTGGGGCCCATTCAGCCAGCCTACATGGACTCCTTGTGTGGCCCCCATGTAACTAAACTCAAATGGGTCCCACATAATGTTTCCCAGTTCCATACCATGCCCACTCAGCCCACGTATATTCCTTATAGGGCCCATGTCCATGTTACCTAGTTCCAGCCCAGACTCACTTAGCCCACATATGTAATTAATGGGGCCTATTTAGCCTGCATACATGGGCTCCTCACATGGCCCCCATGTAAATAAACTCAAATGGGTCCCACATAGCGTTTACCAGTTCCATATCATGGCCACTTAGCCCACATATATTCTGTTTAGGGCCCAAGTCCATGTTACCCAGTTCCAGCCCAGACTCACTTAGCCCACATATATACTTAATGGGGCCCATTTAGCCTGCCTACGCGGGCTCCTCAGGTTACCCCCATGTAACTAAAGCCAAATGGGTCCCACATTACGTTTCCCAGTTCCATACCATGCCCACTTAGCTCATGTATATTCCGTATAGGGCCCATGTCCATGTCACCCAGTTCCAGCCCAGACTCACTTAGCCCACATATGTACTTAATGGGGCCTATTTAGCCTGCATACATGGGTTCCTCAAGTGGCCCCCATGTAACTAAACTCAAATGGGTCCCACATAGCGTTTACCAGTTCCATACCATGGCCACTTAGCCCACCTATATTCTATTTAGGGCCCAGTTCCATGTTACCCAGCTCCAGCCCAGACTCACTTAGCCCACATATATGCCTACATGGGCTCCTCATGTGGGGCCCATGTTTCTGAAAAAATATGGGGCCCTTACAATTTGCCCTGTTTATACCCATACCCACTTTGCCCACTTCGATCCCTTATGAGGCTTATATGGCCAGCCCACATGGGCTTCTCATGTGGGGCCCATGACAATGAAACGCATGGGACCTGCAAAATTTGCCCAATTCAAGCCCATGCCCACTCAGTACCCACATAGCCTGTATTAGACCCTTGTGAGCCCCACATGGACATGCTGGCTGGGATATGCCTAATACCAACGCTGATAAAACGAAGCGCTAGTTAACTCTGGCTACTCCTTTCATCAGCTCCATCTTTGCCCCTGCCCCATTGAAAAACACTGCTCTCAGAAATGATCACTGCACAGCACGGATCGATGGGACCGAGAAAAGTTTTTTTTTTTTTTTTTTCCCCTCCTGATTTTTAACAGCCAAGCCTTTCTCCCCTCTTTGTCTTTTGGAGCTCTGTATAAACAGACAAAGCGAGTTGTCCACTGTTTTAAATATTATGCAGGTAAGAAGTATTGTCGTTGAATGTCAATTAGAAGTAGCTAGCTTGTTAGCCACCATGTTAATTTTATTAAATACTAAGTGAATGCAGTCCCCGCGATGGTAAGGGTACCAAGGTAGCTCGCTGGTGACCATTTTCAATCGCTAGCGTTTGTTGTTAGTCAGCGGTCTACTCAAGTCAGTGGGACGGCTAATTAGCTAGCTAGAACGAGAAAGCGATTTTTTATTTTTTTTTTCCCCTATTTAAGTTACAAATTAACGTTAATGCATGAATGAAACGTTTTATTACAGCCCTTCAAATGAATATTGCTGCAAAAGGCAGGAGAATACAACTGAGAATACAACGTTGTTGCGGGGGATATAAAAATGGGGTCTGTCAGTCCGACACGTTTGTTGTCCGGGCTATAACTTTGAAACTAATCATCCGATTCTGATCACATTTGGCATCGAGGTGTAAAACCACATAAAGGTGTGTCATGAAAAACAATTTTGAAAATAATTTCGTAATTTCTCACGTTTTGGCCCAAAAAGCGACTAATTTGTGGGAAATCTGTAATGTGTTGTGTGCGGGCTATAACTTCGAAACTAGTCATCCGATTCTGATCATATTTGGCATCAAGGTGTAAAAACACATAAAGGTGCGTCATGAAAACAATTTGGTATAATTTTCAGAGTTTCCTGATGCATACTCTCCGGCCTATTTTTTTTGCAAGGAAATTAACAGCTTTGCGATTAGTGCAGTTCTTTAGAAATCTAAATGCATATCAACATTCTCTATTCAAAAATGCAATGCCAGTTGCGGGGGATATTGCTTGACAATGTCAGCAGCTTGTTTCCTCATTTTTTCTTCCATGGGTTGTATGTGGGATATTTTTTTTTTTTCAATGGGCCGCCCTATCAGCAAACAACCAATCACCGCGCTCATTGTCCCAAGACTCGTGCATGAGAATTGACGTCATGCATATCAACGGAGATCTACTCCCACCTATCTCCAAGTCTAGGAGTTACCATTTTTCTTATCTAAAAATTGACCTCAGCGGCTTTGAGAATAACTTTTAAAGTTTTCTTTTGCATAAAATATTTTGGCGCGACTTGGGAGTACTCCTTGCGGTAATATAAGATGCTTTGTGAATTCGGGCCCTGGAGATTAATTGTAATTATAGAGAAACCGACTATACCAACTTGTGAAATACTTTATTAATGTTTCAATGGAAACAACCAAAATCATAAGTCACTTAATACAAAATAAATGTCAACACAATCGAGGTTTCATAACTGGCACCCTTCATTCAGTACTCAGTGCAACCACCTCTGGCAGGGATAACAGCATGGAGTCTTTTGTCATTTTTTACAAGGTTAAGGCTCACATTTCTGCTCACATTCCTCTGAGCAGATCCCTTCAAGATCTTTCAAATTTTAGGGTCTGCATTTATCAAGTTCCCTTTCCAACAGGCTTTCAATTGGATTGAGGCCTGGTGACTGCGATGCCCATTGCATAACGTTAATTTTGTTGTTACAGGACCATTTCTGTGTGGATCTTGAGGTATGCTTTGGGTCATTGTCTTGTTGGAAAGTCCACCTATGGCCAAGTCCCAGCTTTCTGATGGGGGTAACCAAATTGTCAGCCAAAAAAAAAATCCTGATTCTTAGTGGAATTCATTATCCCATGAATCTAAACCAGTGCCCCTGAACCTCTAGAATTAGAACAGCCCCCAAAACATGACTGACCTACCATCATATTTCACTGTGGGAATGAGGTGCTGCTCATTATATGCATGTTTCAACGCCAAAGCTATATCTGGCTAAAATATGAAATTCGGGGCTCATCTGACCAAAGCACCTCGTTCCAATCAGAATTTATATTAAGTTTGCCAAACTCCAAGCACTTGCTTCTGTGTCTAGAGGTCAGAAAAGGCTGTCTTCTGGCAACACTTCCAAAGAGCCTGTGGTTGTTGAGGTGGCACCTTATGATGCCTTTTAAAACCTGGTGACCCCAAGATGCCACCAAGACTTGCAATTCCTTTACAGTCATTCTTGGGTATCTTTCTCGAACCATTGTCCTTCGTGTCCGGGGAGGAAAAATGCAGTTGTATCCTCTACATCTTTTTCAAACAGTTTTCAACAGTTCCACATCTTTGCAATTTTTAAATGATTGCCCTGACAGGTAAGTGGCATATTCAATCATTGTTTAATATTCTTGTAGCCATTATCAGATTTATGAAGATCTATGACCATCTGCCTCTTCTGAACTGACAATTGTCTTGTTTTCTACATGATGTTGGATGACAATTGGATATTGCTCGAGTGTTACCTCATTTTTATACCCTAGTGAAACAGGAAGTGATGTAATGGCTCAATATAGTTCCTTACTGTACAAACTTATATAAGTGGAGTTTAATACCTGGTTTAATTTTGGTAGATGTCATTTACAATAATCTTTAAGGGTGCCATTAATTGTGAAAAACTGATTTTTTTTATAAATCAGTAAATAATTTTTGTTTCTCCCACTGTAACATGAATATCGTACAGCATTTCTCACATGTTGTCACGTTTAGATTTTATTCCACAAATATAAATATATATCCAGGAGGAAAACTAGGAAAGCACAATTTGCTGAACGGGAACCAGACACAAAGTGGAGACTGCAACCAAATTATGTTTTCTTGGTGTTAAATCATGTTTATTTTTTCCATTTCTGAATACAACTCTGTAATTGAAGTGCATTTTTATAAAATTCGGATGCATTATTCAATGTTTTCACCCTCAATCATTTTCACGGCAGTTGGCCGATGACCTCTCTTTCGTTACAAATGCTCCCTCACGGAGTAAAAGCCAAATGAATGCAGGACTCCCAAATCACGGTCCTCCAGGGTCTAGAGCTGTCTGTTATCCTTGCATCCTTTGCCTAGCAGTCAGAGGTGAAGACAGTCTGGCTAATCAGCGGCAATAACTTTTCGGTTAATTGCCAGGAAGCAGAGAAGGGATGGAGTTGAATTCAAGGATCAGATTTGGGCAGAAATAACATTATGAAATAATGTTTTGGCTCATCGGGCATATAATCCTTCACCGCTTGGTTCAATTCAACTGACTGACTGTACCAGAGGCCTCATTGACCACACTGCTGGAAACCGAGCCTTACCCGCCTACTAGAATCAATTTCTCTGGACCCTGGTTCTACAGTGAGCTGGGTAATACAGTTCTGCCGCGATTTCAATGCCTCTTTCAGCGACGAAAAAGTTGACAGAGACGCAAGCAGCACGGCTGGTCAGATGAGATAAGCTTCGGCCTCCTTTATAACGTCCTCTTTCTGTTCGAAGTACTGGCGGAACCAGGCTATGTGCTCCAGCTTCTCCTTCAGCGTCAGGTGCGGGTTCTTCGACAGGCCCACCACCACCAGCTCCATGAAATGATGCACGGGGCCCTGCGGGGAGAAACCCTCTTCTAGATGCTTCTCCAGAGAGATGTGCCCATGGAATGGCACGTCGTCCTCCTCCTCCTCCAGACCTGACAGGGCACACAACACTAGGTGAGGAGGGGAAAAATGCTTTTTATGACTTTAAACTCACTTTACGGGAAATCCAACCAAAAAAAAAAAAAAAAAAAACCAGTCAATTTAGTTTTCCCTTAAGCAGATTCAAAGTCAGAAAAGCCTTTTCCCCCCACACTATAGGACAGTGTCATTTCCCTGGCTGCAGCGCTTCATTGGAGCTACATCACACTCATACTGAGAGAAATCCAGGATGCCATGTTTTCATGGCCACAGTATTACATTGAAGATCTACATCATTTTATAAACATTTCACACTAATTCAGCAGAATATCCTGGAGTGTTGGAAACTCAAGTAGAATTTAAAATATGTCAAGTTCCACAGGATTGAACACAGCAGCCGCATCTGACAGACTCATATACGGGTATGTTGGTTTTGTGGGATAAGTGACTGAACTGGAGCACTTCTATAGTTTTTGGTAAAGTCTCAACATCTTTGCCAGCTATGAAGCAGCTTGCAATGCAGTCCAGCAAAGAAAGACTACAGGGTCATTCCATGTCAATTCACACAACCTCCCAGGTGAGGGGTCTTGGATTTCCCTCAAAAAACTCCTAAAAGCACCATAACATGTTTTAGGAAGAATTGCCAAGTAGCTTTTAATTCCTTATAGTTTTTGAGACAAAGGCATTTTAAAAAGGCATGTTGTGACGATTTTGGACACTCGCGAATGGTGCACTGAAGACAAAAGCCATTTCAAAGGCCTATAACTTCAATATTATAAAGGATTAAGGGAAGAAAGTTGCCATACTGAAATTCTTGTCCTGGCTTTCAGAATCTGGCATCAGAATTGTTCCATCTTTTATAGGTATCTTGTTACAGGTGCATGAAAACTCCATTTTCATTCGCAAATAAAATGTCGGTTGCATTTTTGAGTTGCCCTCATTCAAAGTTTGGCAATTCTTCCTAAAACATATTAAGGTATTTTTAGAATTTTTTTAGGGAAATCTGAGACTATTCACATGGGCCAATTGCCTATTTTGAGTGAACTGACACGGAGTGACCCTACAGACAGACAAACATAACTTCTGTGGTTTTAACAGTAATAAGTACAAAGTGCACGAATGCAAAACAAGCCCTACAAAGGCAACATCAATGGGCTAATTTCGCAGTCGTGCGCCAAAAACTTTCCTTCAAAAACACATTGTTCTGAATTGGAGGGGCATTACTCAATTTTTCAGAGATGCCTCTCTATTAGCAGAGGTCAAAAGACCGCCCCGTCAGTAACTTGTGGTCTTGGCTCCATACACTAGCATTCCAAATAAACCCTGAAGCCAAGAGTCTGTCCACAGCCCTTTCCATACATAGTGTCCAGTTTATTTCCTGCGTATTTGAGAGTTATTCTGCATTAAGATTAATTTTCACCAATCACTGAACTCCAACTCAAAAACCATGTTTCCGAAACTCACCAGCCTCATTGTTGATTGGATATTCCCACAACTTTCCATCTTTGGTCCACTGAATCATCTCCTCAAAGCCGTTGCGGGGCAGAGTGTTTATCGCCAGAGAGATATCCTTGGCAAACTCCAGATCCCAAATAGAGAATTTAGGCCCTTTAAAGACAAGGGAAGAGAGTTTGGGCACTGTTGACGCAAAGGAAGAGAGTCTCGGCATACTGTTAACACAAGGGTAGAGAGTTTGGGCACTATAAACACAAGAGAAAAGAGTTTCGGTGCTGTAAACATAAAGGAAGAGAGTTTGGGCACTGTGCACACAAGGGAAGAGAGTATGGGCCCTGTAAATGCAAGGAAAGGGAGTTTGGGCATAGTAAAAAAAAAATAGCGAAGAGAGTTTGGGCACTGTACACACAAGGGAAGAGAGTACGGGAACTGCAAACACAAGGGAAGAGAGTTTGGGCACTGCAAACACAAGCGAAGAGAGTTTGGGAACTGCAAACTCATGGGAAAAGAGTTTGGGAACTGCAAACTCAGGGGAAGAGAGTTTGGGCGCTGTAAACACAAGGGAAGACAGTTGTACACAGTAAACACATGTGAAGAGAATTTGGGCACTGTAAATGCAAGGGTAAAGAGTTTGGCTACTGTAATGCAAGGGAAGGGAGTTTGGGCACAGTAATAAATAGTGAAGAGAGTTTCGGCACTGTGCACACAAGGGAAGAGAGTTTTGGCACTGTAATCACAAGGGAAGAGAGTTTGGGTACTGTAACGCAAGGGAAGGGAGTTTGAGCATAGTAAAAAAATTGTGAAGAGAGTTTGGGCACTGTGCACACAAGGGAAGAGAGTTTGGGAACTGCAAACACAAGGGAAGACAGTTGTACACAGTAAACACACGGGAAGAGAATTTGGGCACTGTAAATGCAAGGGTAGAGAGTTTGGCTACTGTAACGCAAGGGAAGGGAGTTTGGGCACAGTAAAAAATAGCGAAGAGAGTTTGGGCACTGTGCACACAAGGGAAGAGAGTTTGGGAACTGCAAATACAAGGGAAGAGAGTTTGGGCACTGCAAACTCAAGGGAGGAGAATTTGGGCGCTGTAAACACACGGGAAGAGAATTTGGGAAGTGTAAATGCAAGGTAAGAGAGTTTGGGCACTGTATACACAAGGGAAGGCCGATCCCACAAGCAGGGGGATATTCAGATGCTTACTATAGTGCTTATTCAAGTATTTATTGCACTGTGTCAATTTCCGGCAGATCTGATTGTAGAACTGTACACTTTGTCAAAAAGGCAAACATGCAAACAGAACTTAATATACACCAACTGGCCAAACTGTACATTAGTCCCCCTTGTGTTGCCATAAAAGTTCTGTCAAACTTTCATTCTCAGACCCAGCGTTGCACCATCAGCCTTTTTTTCCCCCACAGTGCATCCTGGTACCATCTCCTCCCCAGATAAACGGTGCACAGGTACCCAGCTGGTGCACATGTAAAAGAAAATGGACTCACTGGACCCAGTGACCCACTTCAACAGCTCCAAGGTCCAGTTTTGAGCCCCACGTGCCCATTGTAGGCACTTTCAGCACTGGACCAGGGTTAGAATGGGCACTCAGACTGTTCAGCAGCTACGAAGCGCTGAGCATATACAGCAGGGTGCAATGACACGCGTTGTGACACATTCCTCATGCATCATTAAAATTCTCTGCAAGTTGTGCCAGTCGCTCTTCTGTCGATTTGGACCAGACGGGATAGCCTTGGTTGCCCTTGTGCATCAGTGAGCCTTGGGCGCCCAACAACCGGTTGCCAGCTCTTGGTCTGTCCCTCCTTGGACCAGTTTCAGCGCAGAGGCCCAGCCGCTTGGCAGATGCTCGAACCCCCTTATCTGGCCATAACCGTTTCATCTTGTCAAAGTCACTCAGGTCCCATTTCTCCCACATCCAACACATCAGCAATGAAAACCAAGCATGTGCTCATCATACAAGGGTCTGTCAGCAGACCTTGAAATGCAGTTCTTACAAGAAGATCAAGTTTCTTTGCTTTATCTGAGAGTGGTTTCCGTGTTTTAGCGCAGCTGTGTATAAAGGATGAGTTGGCTCGTCCACATTGGCCAAATAACGGCCAACTGAAGACCCAGCACAAGCCCACAGCTTTAAGGACCTGATAGCTGCACACAAGCTGCATCTAAGCGCTTCAAACACAGAGAAATATTTGTGAAAGCGTGTGCTAGATAATATACATACAATAAACAAAAAACTAGCCTAATGGTCACTGTCAGATTACTGCGATAAAATAATGAATCCATGTTACTCACCGCTCATTATTATGATACAAGTGCATTTCTGTTTGGACTGGCAGACCATTTGTCTCAAAAGTCCAAGTATGTAAAATTGCAAATCCACAAGCATAGAACTGAAACCCAAAAATGCCTTTTCAATTCATAAATATATTGGATTCTCGAATGCCTGTTCGAAGGTTGTGAGCATTAAGATATTCACAAATGGTTGCATTTATTTGTAAAATTAATTTATAATGCATTCACAGGTATTTTTTTATATGTGGAATTCGTGTATTTGCAGATCCATTCAATATTTACAAAAAATTTTTTTGAATTTTAATTTTTTTTTGCATTTGTGAAATGAGTTTTATTTTTAGAGATTACACATTTACACACAGAAGGTGGATCTGTTGACACAAATAACTCTGAGACAAATCTATCACCATATCAAATGTACCACACAAGCTTGAAAAGTCTTGCAGCAAACCGGCGAATGATCGGCGCGCACTACAGTGTTCCCAAGGTGAAGTGACAGGTGCCCAAAACCAATCTGCTGGCGCTGCAATGCTGGAGGTTACTTTTTGCCCGACACTTTTTTTTTAGCACACACTTAATTCAACAGTTTATCTGCCAACAGTGTAACTGGATTGGACTACGGGACGACTGTATTTATAAACAAACACCTGGATTGGAGAGGAAAATCACAGAGGTTAGTAGTCATATTCTTAATTTCAGCTGGCAAGCATTAAATTGATCCTCAAATGAACGTTTGGGCACAGATGTTATCATACCAAATTAGCTGAGCAGATTACTGAATATGAAGGTTGTGTTGGTTTGGGGAAATCACTTAGTACTGCGATAGTTTATGATAACAGTTTCCTGATATGAAGAGAGAGGGAGGGAGGGAGGGAATCACTACCCTACACTATCATTGAGGCCGGAAACACAGCCACAGGCCAATGCGACGAGCAGCATGACCACCAGATATTTTCCAAAGAGGTGGAAGTGTTTAGGCACGATCGTTATCATGATCAGTTCCTTGCTGATTTTGACTGTTACAATTTACACACTCAGAAGGTCTACCATGTTGTCAGTCGACAAAATATAACAAAATAATAACAATCAAGAATGAAATAACTAGGTTTAAAATTATGAGCACTCAGATGAAGAGCCCAATAAATTCATGTGAGGAAAATGAGGTGGTTTATTCATATTTTATTGCAGAAGGCGTGGAGCACTAGATGTAGGTCTACATGTTTAAATCATCAAACATTCACAGAAGACAAGCTTTGCAATCATTGCCTGGAGCAGATGCCAAGCATCCTTCCCAGATTCCCAGATTTTAGCTTGGAGGGATGGGATTTTCGTGAAGTGTGGCCTCGTTTTCTATTTGTTCTCGTTCGTAAAAAAATTCTAAACAAGGTAGAAGTCAACGCAAAGCATTTGCCTGTGTAACGGAGCTGCTGGCCCGTTACTAAGTCGAGCGATTAATGAACTCTGTCCGGAATTCCCTGTCAGTTACGTGCCTGTGACTGCGTTTGTTCGTTGACGAAAGCTGGGACAAGCGTCTTTTTAATATATGGCATGCATATGAACGTGTAGGGCTAAGTTTTTAAAAACTGTTCTAACTTTACGCTCACCATTAGCTTGGCCAACTAATGGGAGAGGGTGAAGCTATAGTCAACATAATCTAGCCACAGTTTTTACTTTGTTCCAAATGTTTTAATGCAGTGCTAAAAGCAGAGAAACAAAACGCTTGCTACCTGTTTGTTCGATCCGACAGCGGGATGGTGACTTCCGGGGTGGACGGGAAACCAAACCGAGCACTCGTACACCCATGCATATGTAAGCGGTAAACTGTGAAGTGGAATATTCCAGCTCACGGAATGAGCAGAAAATACTATACAGTACTCAGTTTGCTGCAATAATAATTGTTTGTTTTTATGCTGGAAATATAATGATTCGGATATGTCTGACTGAATGCTTAAATTAAGTATTGTACTGCATAGCGGATTGCAAATGTTTTGGTTTATTCCATTAAGGGGAAAAGTATTTAAAGGGCTGCCAAGCATTCATTTGTGGTTTTTTTTTGGTTGGGCAGAAGGCTGGTTCTGCAGTGGTTCATTTTTTTTTAAAGATGGCGATTATTGGACCCATAAGAAAAAAAGTGAACTGTTATTTGTTTTCATCTAATTTTTTTTTTTCCCCCTTGAAAGTCTATCTTAGTTTTTTTTTTGATTGCTTGCACTGTAAATAGCCCTCACCTTCACCTGCACCTTTGGGGAAAATAAAATACAATTGTTGGCACATATTTTGTTTTGACTCCATTTTTGGATTTGGACCTTGGCTGCTTCGTGACACCACAATGTAAGGGGAACCCGAAGCAGCCAAGGTCCAAATCCAAAAATGGATGATTGACATAGCATGGTAAGGTGAATCTGAATCTCACTTGAGAGAAGTCTACTCAGTTCCACCCTCTTAAGTTCCATTCCACCCTGTTCGACAAGAATTTTTTAAAAATATTTTAATAACAAGTATTTGGCATATTGGTATGTTGTTTTGTTAACTGAGGTTCATATCATATATATACATATAAATTTATTTCTGATTAATAAAATTATTCATACTAGACAACAAAATGGGGACCAAAAACGCAGAGATTCCGATATTCAAGATTTGTACTCTTCATAGAATTAAAATTGTTAATGCTACAAGAATGAAACTTTTATCATAGCACAAGGGACATATTCCACCCAAGAAAAGATCAGTATTGTTTGACTTGTATATTATTTGAACTATGTGATTACCATGTACATGTCCCTAACAGGGTGGAAAACGTATGGAGAAAAATGTACAAAAAACATCCCATAATTACAATATTTTCAGCCCCTGAGCTTGGCCAACATGCATTCCTCATAGCTAAGTATGGAACAGTTCTAACAAAACTGTTAAAATATTAAAATACAATCACTTGAATTTTGAGAAAACAGAAAACCAAATATGTGGTCCAAAACAGGAATCACCCAGATAACCGTTACCGTTTTGAGCGTGTCCCCTGAAGTGATTTTTAATGCTGTAAAATATGATTATGACTCTAGTCCTATACAAAGCATCTAGGGCTGTTATCCGTTTCACAATACAAGAGGCATGAACTCAATTTGGATATACTGTACCTTTATCTTGAATATTATTAGTTGGCATAAAGCTTTCTAGGCATATTTGGCTGCGTTATAGTTTTATAACTGTTAAGGATGGTTTTAGGACCATAAAAAGTTCACCATACTTCCACAGCTTGCTAGGCTAACGTGGAGTTAGCTGCTTTGAATTGAGCGAGAACTCTGCAATACTGGTATTATTAATATGTGTAACTAGTATTTGACACTAACGTGTCTTTGTCCCCCGCCACAAAATGTGAAATCGTATCAAAATGAACAATTTCTCGGTGTGACCTTGAGGATGGCGCGAAGGTCACCGAAATGGACTGGCGCCGGGGTATCACCCTAATACATGTTGACATAAGATTTGAAGTAAATCCGTCAATTCGTTCTTGAGATATGTCGCTGACAAGGCTATCAGTGTGAAAATCCACAATCTCTCAGTGTGACCTTGAGAATGGCGCGAAGGTCACCGAAATGGACTGGCGCCGGGGTATCACCGTAATACATGTTGACATAAGATTTGAAGTAAATCCGTCGATTCGTTCTTGAGATATGTCGCTGACAAGGCTATCAGTGTGAAAATCCACAATCTCTCGGTGTGACCTTGAGAATGGCGCGAAGGTCACCAAAATCGACTGGCGCCGGGGCCTCACCATCATACATGTTGACATGAAATTTGAAGAAAATCCGACAATTCGTTCTTGAGATATCGCGCTGACAAGGCCAAAAGTGTGAAAATCGACAATCTCTCGGTGTGACCTTGAGAATGGTGCGAAGGTCACCAAAATCGACTGGCGCCGGGGCATCACCATCATACATGTTGACATCAAATTTGAAGAAAATCTGACAATTCGTTCTTGAGATATCGCACTGACAAGGATTCGAGACGTACGGATGGACGTACGGACAGTCGTGAATGCTATGTCCCCCGCTAATGAATGTTGCCACCAAATATGAAATCAATCCGAGGCTTCCTTCTTGAGATATCGCGCAGACAAGCATTTCAGTGTCAGAATCTATCATACCTCGGTGTGACCTTGAAAATGTCGCGAAGGTCACCAAATTCGACTGGCACCGGGACATCACCATCATACATGTTGACATCAAATTTGAAGAAAATCCGACAATTCGTTCTTGAGATATCGCGCTGACAAGGATTCGGGACGTACGGACGGACGTACGGACGGTCGTGAATACTATGTACCCCGCTAATGAATGTTGCCACCAAATATGAAATCAATTCGAGGCTTCCTTCTTGAGATATCGCGCAGACAAGCATTTCAGTGTCAGAATCTATCATACCTCAGTGTGACCTTGAAAATGTCGCGAAGGTCACCAAATTCGACTGCCGCCGGGACATTACCCTAATACATGTTGACACCAAATTTGAAAAAATCCGATGCTTACTTCTTGAGATATCGCGCAGACAAGCATTTCAGTGTCAGAATCTATCATACCTCGGTGTGACCTTGAAAATGTCGCGAAGGTCACCAAATTCGACTGGCGCCGGGACATTACCCTAATACATGTTGACACCAAATTGGAAAAAAATCCGATGCTTACTTCTTGAGATATCGCGCAGACAAACATTTCAGTGTCAGAATCTATCATACCTCGGTGTGACCTTGAAAAAGGTTTCGGGACGTACGGACGTACGGACGGTCGTGAATACTATGTCCCCCGCTTCGCGCGCGGCGGGGGACAATTACAAGCCTATTTAAGTGCAAGTATTCACATGATTCTTTTTATTTATTTTTCACGAAAGCGTAGTACTACAAGCAGTCATTCTGAATAAACTTTGGCAGCGCCATCATTCATACTCTCGGTAGGTTCTAGCGAGAAGTGCGTCACATTGACAGAAATGGGATCAGAGTGTGAGGCCCTATAGTCTTTTAGAACTGCCTGGATCTCTGTAGATGTGTCGTCGGCTAAAATGAAATAAAGGACCAGGAAGTCAGCAGGGCTGCCTACATCCGAACATGGAATTTGGTCGAGGTTGGATTTCCATTTTGAGGAAAAATTTTAGTTTCAGAGACTTTGATTCTTGTATTCAATGACTTTCGTAAGAAGATTAAATCAACAACACGCAGAGTAACTAGGCAGTCGGTCGCCCGCAGGTAACGCGTCTCCACAGACGCCCCATATCTGAAAATGCAGACTCATCCTATTTAACTTATAATAATAGGAGTTTTCTTATGCAAATCAATGGGCTTCTCCCATTCCGCAGGATGTGCAAACCACATACTTTGTGGAGGCCAACAGACCAATATTGTTGCCCCAAGAGCACTCAAGAAAAACTTCAAATTTTGTAAAAACTTAATGATTTACCCATAGTAATAATAAAACAATCAGCCCCTAAAATCAAAAGGATTCGTGACCTCACTTCAAACAAGGTCCATGCCAAATATGAAATGGATCCATAGATAACCATCACCTGTAGAGCTCTCACAAGAAAGTCTCTACCGACGCGGCCTGAAGATCGCTGATCCAAAGTATCCCAGACTTGTCGTCTATGGATATAATAAAGCAATTCTAAGCAATTGTCTAGGAACTTGAATTTTATGTTTATTTTGGGGCATTTTTGACGGAAACAACAACAGTATATGAAAACCAAAATGAAAAATGAGCCCAAATTTTGCATTTTTGTATATTTTATATATTATTATAAGTATTATAATAATAGATATTATAATATTTTACATGGTTTATATTTTTTGCATATTTTTTCAGTGCTGTGTTTCCAAGATCGTTTTGAGGATGGTAGTAAACGTAGGGGGAAAATCAAGGGATTGGTGAAGTGTGCCTGGAGCTTTCTTCTGAATGTTAAAATTAGTTGTTTATACACGATAACAAGATCATGGGGTCAATTCAACTAGTTGAAACACATTATATCATTATATTGTTAGCCTCATAGCATAATTGCCCATCTAGTTTTTATTTGTTTATTTTTCAATCATTTAAGAGGATGGATTTTATTTATTTTTTATTTAACCCCTTTCTGCAGATATAGACGCCCGCATCTATAGACCTGCAAATTGGAAGCACGCTGTTATTGTACTCGATCAATAAATGGCACCCTCGGATCAGTTATTGAATGTTCACAAGCAAGCAGACCTCGAACGCGGTTTTGAATATGGGGAAGTTCACTCCACGCCCTGTTTTTCAAGAGCTGCATGAATTTAACTCCTCAGCTAAGCCTGATGTGCAAACTGGTCAGTATCCTTGCCTATAGTATCGATCCAGCAGTTTAAAAAAACGATATCTTGACACCGAAAAAATCGTTATCCTCTGTAGCAACCAGTTAAGCCACAGTGAGCCAACAGTATTCCAAGTAATGGTTCAGAAAAATCAGTTTTCTGAGGCAAAAAAATCGACATGGTATTGATTCTCTCACATTCTACTGTTAATTACTGTCGTCACATACAAAAAAATTCGTTGTTCCCTACCGTGGATTTACGCGCAGATCCATTCATTGCCAAATCCAGCGCTTCCTTATATCCACCCGAGTACTGGCGTTGATAGCCAATCACTCAATCATACGCTCAAGCTCTTCTGCGTAATTGTATAGTTACACTTCATTCTCTCGTGAAGCTACCCTGGTAAAAATGTATTGATTGGCTCGTTTCTTATCCAATTCCCGAGTGTTTAAACATTTTAGAGCAAGTGAAACACATTGATTGGACAAACAGAGAGCATACAAACCTATGCGTATCAGCAGGCTCGGTTGTATCCTGTCTACGTTATGCACATTACGCGGTTAAAATAGACGCGATTAATAGAAAACACGATCGCAAAACTGGCCTTGAAGTGTTCAGTTACATTTAGGGGATTTAAATGAGATAAGGATATGGTCAAATGGAATTATTTCGAATGAAACAGGACCGGAGGGTTCCTGCTACAGGATACATCTGTCTCTAGAATTGGGATTCATGAAAAAGGTGAGGCTGCTACTTTGTTATTTTTTTGCTGTTGTTGTTGTTTTGTTTTTGGAATGTATACGTACTCTACAAAGTCGAATGTCGAGGTTTTTTTCCTGTTTAAAACGCGAACTGCCCGTGCATTTGGGTGGACCCCCTGGTACGTTCATTGCACGTTTCTTTTGAATCCAGGGAGGCAATGGATTGTTCCCTGAAAGTGGAGTGTCTGTTCTATTAAAATAAGGTATATTTCAGAATTCAGATATTACTGAGTTAGTGAGTTGCACTTGTTCCTTATAAGTGTTGAAATGAGTTTGTAAGCTTAGAAGAGGGGACTGGTAGCTTTCATTACCAGGTGAATGTTCTAACCGTTTAATAAGAAGTTTATTTAATGCGTGTTTGTGCTGGCTTGGGGCACTTTGAAGTAAAATGGCCAAAACTCTAAACTTTATTAAGGAGAAAAGGCATATTTTGTCTTTGGAGTGGTTACTGGTGACCATTGATATTCAACTGCACTGAGATTGATAAATTCATACAAAACTCAACCAGAAAATCATTTGTTCATATTAAATTTCATGCCTTAAAACTTTATTTGTGTTATATACATGATTTTTTTATGATTTGACAGGACTTCATTTTGAGACTTCGGGGAGACACTTGGATAGGTGTATAATTTGGCTAAAAGCATGTAGGTAATCTAGAATGTAATGTTGAAGATAAATTGTACTTGTGGTCAAGGAGTTTATGATCCCAGAAATGTATAGTTTTAAGCCCCAGCAGTTTTTCAATCCTCAGAATTATTTTTTTTGCAATTTCAATGGTGAATTCTCATTAAGATTTTTTATGTTTGCAGCTCATTTTCTCTACCATAATCATGAAAATTAACTGAAATATTATGTAATTCTAAATGCTGTAAGAGTCTTTTCAGAATTGAGCCACATTTTTCCTCTTTATGAAGCTTAAATCTTGAATTATACAGCATTAAAGTGGGTAACCCAAAAATAGCCAAATTTGGCTTCTGCGCAAAGGGGTTAAGGTTGAGAAAAAAAATGAAAAAGCACATTTTTTTGCCAACACGAAAGAACAGGAAGCGGATATCTGAATTTGGCAAAAATATGGACTTCGGCAATGATGCTATGAGACTTACGGTATGCAAATGTACATTATGCACAAGCAGCAAAATCTCCTGCGCTACTTTGAGGGCACTTTGTCTCCACACTAGTGTCAACCTAGCAAACCCGCAGACTTCCTGAGCTGCTATTTTGCCCAATTTTAAAGGCAAACAGTGGATGACTGCTCTAACCAGACGGGTTCCATGGAACGAGAACATTCCCGCCACGTGGCAGGTATCATTTCATTGGTCAACACTGCACTAGGCCATTGCATTGTTTGGTCAATTTGGACAGGGTCACAGGCAGCACAAGAACAAAGTTCTTACATTGACTTTGAATGTAACCTGTCGTGAGAAAAATTTGTTTCGCGTCCGGTGTGAAAGCAGCATTATAGTCCAGCGAGAATACAGTGTGACCGGGAGCAGAGCAGGCCGGAGCACAGAGCAGTGGCAGTATCAGCGTGAGGGCAGGGTTTCCAGGGAAAGTATTAAAACATCCTCGAGCAAAATCGATTATTCAGGCTCACATATTGAGGGACCACCCTCTGGAACAAAGACGGGAAAATAACCCAATACACTGGGAATGGTCCTTCTAACACTGCGTTACTCAGTTAGATGACATACATATACGTACATATAGTGTACGACCAAAATTGTGGGGAAACTTCACTGAAACCTCACTGAAAAACAAACATTTTAAAATGTTAAAATATTTTTGACATTTTTTTATTGAATTTGGAGTGAATTGGTCAGTATAGGCTGACAGGACATTATTAAAAGGGACATTGCGTAGGAATTACTCCCATCCAGGTAGGCTTCGAAGTTGGCGTTTAACGCGATTATGAAAGCTACTGAAACCACGTAAACATACAGTTTCACCTGTAATAACAATGAGGATGCAGTATTTTAGCAAGATCTACTATTATGGTGCTTATGGTAACAAGCAACACTGCCTAACAAAACTGAATGAAAATGTTCACATCTTAATACAAAAAAAACTGTATGCATGTTTTATTCCCGCCAGGCAGCAGAGGGCCTGCAGCCATGTGTGACGGTTAATGGAGAGAGACTTGATGTGGTGGAACAATTCAAGTATCTTGGTATAGTTTTTGATTCCAAACTTACATTTAAGGAGCATATTAAAAATATCTCGAACATTATCAAGTTCAACTTGGCTAATTTTCGTCATATAAAACCTTTTCTTACCACACAGTCAGCAAAAGCTTATATGCATGCAATGGTATTTTCTCACAAAACATACTGTTTTACAACCTGGTCACATAAATACTACTGCAAGCACGCTCAAACCCATCAAGTCTCTCTTCAAGGAGGCAGTAAAAATCTTTGACAAGAAACCTCTTAATTTTCATTATTGTGATATCATAAGAAAACATAATATTTTTAACCTTGACAGTTACCAAATTTTTGAGGATGCCAGTCTTGTTTTTAAAGTTTTAAATGGATTTTCCCCACCTCCATTAAATAATTTTATTCATAAAAAATGCTAAAATGCAATAACAACCAGAGCACAAACTAGGGGAGACTGCTATATGCCTTGGCGCAGAACTAAATTTAGTCAAGCGGTGGTGTCCGTCAGAGGCGCACATTCCTGGAAGAATTTACCAGTACATATCAGAAACTGTGACAGCTATGCAACCTTTAAAAAAGAGCTTAAACATTGGTTAAAATCACTCCAGTTACGCATGCATGTATAATATCTGTATATTATCCGTTTATTCCTATGCCCAAACCCGGGGGCATGTTCACTCCGAATTTTAACTACAATATACATGGTTGTGTTAATTATAATGTGAATGTGTCTTGTGTGTAACAATACTGTTTCCCCCTTGTGTTGTGTGCTTTTCTGTGAGGTGTTCTGTCGTTTGGAAAACTTGTATGTTTTTTTTTTCTAATTTATTTATTTTTTGTAATTGCCTGCCTTAGGACTGCGAATGAAATTTAGCTATTATGCTAATTCCGGCATATTTACATTGACGCATATTGCTCATATGTTGATTAATGTGCATTGTCCTAATTCAAAAAACTCAATAAATAAATAAATAAATAAAAGTTGCATTTAGGCTAATTTAGAAAGTGCAGTTGACTTACTTGTCGAGGAGAAAGCTGGCAACTTCAGCGTCCCTTAGAAAATCTTTCTCCTTCATTAGCTCCTTCCACCTGGGGAAGGCTAGCCCCATGTTCATCCTTGTTTGAGTGCGCCGGTCGCACTGCCTTTTTAATTCTCGTTTTTTTTTTTTTTGTGGATGAGGATTCCATCTTCTTTGCTGCTGCTGCATATGTATGGTCCTGCATTATGCAGCAGTAGTACCGATTTTCAAAGTTGCCGCGAAAGCCTCTCTTTCTGATTTCCTCTGGTGTCTCAATCACTCTGCAGTGGCTGGCAAAGCATTGGTGCCATTTGTCCCTTTCCGGCGGCAAAAGTTTCAAGATGGCTGACTGTCATGGCGCTCCCCTACCAGCTTACGGGTCCAATGTATAATAAATTTTCCATTTACGAGAATATATCAGATTATCAGCGGAGGTAATAATACACCAATGATGACACATATGAATGCAGACTTAGATTTTGGCAAATAAAAAAATGTAAATGTAACACATTATCCCTTTAAGCTTTCATTTCAAGATATTTTCACACAATGCTGCTTCACAGCTTGGAAATCTTTCCCTTTTCTCAACTCCAGCTGGTTTCAGAGGAGCCTTGAGTAAGGGATTGGGGGAGGGGTAAATAAAACGCCACAGAATCCTGCCAGAAAAACAGATCTGAAATACTGAAATGGAAGCTGAATATCAGTCTTATTGGGCCACACTAACCAATCAGCTAATTCCACATTCAAGTAAAATATGTAAAAGTATCATGTATAGCATATATCCCTTATTGTAAAGAAACACAGAATACTGTGGATGAGGCACCTGCCGAGACTGCAGTTTCACACAGTTTGTCCACAGTCTCCTTCCTTACCCGTGACATCAGCTTCAGGCTCCACCCCCTCGCCGACAGGAGGGAAAATGTTCAGCCTCCTCTCCCAAAACAGGCCCCTCCTGAGGAATACAGACAGGGTCAGAGAGGAATACAGACGGGGTCGGAGAGGAATACACACTGGGTCGGAGAGGAATACACACAGGGTCGGAGAGGAATACGGACAGGGTCAGAGAGGAATACGGACAGGGTCAGAGAGGAATACTGACAGGGTCTGCGAGGAGAATCGTCAGCTGCCTTTATTGCTTAAGATGCCAAATTATCTAAAGCAGGGGTGAGAAACTGCAGTCCTGGAGGGAAACAATGTCGCCCGTTTTTGGCGGGTTTCCAAATGATTGATTAATTAAAATCATTTATTGGCTAAAGAGACCACGCCCCGTCAACAACTGGTCGGCGATTGACAGAAGATTACTCCATACACTGCTTCCCTCCAGGACAGTGTTGAGACATCCGGCCCGATCGAAAGCCTGAAATCTCATTTACAAGTTCAAATGGAGGCTGCAGATTAGTGACGGCGGTTGGCTGAAAAAAAATCCCTCAAAGGTGCACTGTGCAAGTTTGTTTACTCTCTGCTCAATTAAATTTGTCTCAATTCGCCGACATCTCTCCAGGATCCGCTAGCTGCCTGCCCCTTAATTCACTGTAAAAAAAAACAGTGTGACCGCACAGTGTGACCGCACAGGCGTCACAAACTGCAAACACACACAAGAGGCACAGGCTGTGCCCCATAAAATAAACCGCCCCGGCCAATCACCGACAAGAGTGAACGGTAATATGGAAGCATGGGAAGGAGGAAACTATGGGAGGGAGGGGCGGGCTACCTCTGTTTTGTTTGAGTTCCAATTTCAACAGAAGAGAAAGTAAACAAACTTGCATGGGGCACCAATAAGTTGTCTTAACTGGGGAAACTGATTGAAAACAAGTCAACTAGGTTTCCTATGATTAGATTAGTCCATACGTAATTAAACGCAGATTTTCAAATTTCCTTTACTTGATTGCTGATAAATTCCAAAATTGACCATTGCAGCATTGTACTGGACATTATGTACAATGGATATATAGAAGGACTAAATTACATCCAACAAAAATCTACTCAGACGTGGGGTTGAATATTGATATTAGTGGATGCCCAGCCCAAACAGGGTTACTAGGCAGAGTAGACCATAAATTTCCATGTAACGTAAACTTTACATAGGTGTGAGACCAAACACACAAATTATAGGAAAGGAGTAGTATATTCTGTGTGACTTTATAATTGAAAGTATCTAATAAACAGATATATCGCATGCATGTATTATTTGGTTTTACTGATTTCACAAGCTTTAGAAATTAAACAAGCACACTCTGAAACTCAGGCCAACTTTTCATTTTCAGATTTTGTTATCGGTACCTTCGTTTAAACTATACAACCAGCAAGTAAGCTAGCCACAGTTGTAATACATTCTCATCTCACTAGCACACTAATCGTGGGCTGCTGCGGCTTAGGAACGTTTGCCAAGTAGCTGCAGTATGTTAGCATCCACATTCGGTCCCACTGACAGCATATTGGACATACATGATTACGGATGCTACCAAGCAGGAGCCCATGCAGAAGTGCTTCTAAAAAGTTCACGCAAAGCTCAGTTTCTCTGCCTTTAACCAAGACAAAATGAATATGAATTCTTATTATTCTGCATGTAAGGCAGCAAGTAACTTTAGGGCTTTCATAAGGACTTGGCTATATCAGTAGCTGGCTGACTATCTTAGCTAGCAGTAGTTAGGTAGGTTACATTTAAGCAAATGGTAGAATAACTATAACACTACCGGTAGCCAAATCTGTCTGGTTTGCGGATAGTTTCATTTATTTTACGAACTAGCCAGAAAACGCCTCCAGACATAAGCTGGACTATGCACGTTCACTCAGAAAGCTCTCAGAGCAGGAGCTGCAACAGCCGAGGAGTTCGCCATCATGGCGTGGACCACTACGTCCTGCAAAACCACGCCCATCTGGGTGAAATTCCGGTTTAAGAGTGTCCTCTGCAGCTGGACTGGAGAGGGGTGATGTTAGGGGCAGGGGAGGAGCGTATTGCTGGGCCAGGGCAGAAATGTAAAAAACAAGAACCAGGCGGGCTGTAAACTGTATGGTGGAAAGGAACCTACAAATGCTGAAAAACAAGATTAGCAACAAGCAAGTTTAGGTTATGTTAATTTAAATAAACGATTGATGTTGACCTGTTTTCAATCATTACTTTAAAGCCATGCTCTCTTCCTCCCAAACTGTCAGCTCACCAGTGACCACTAATGTGGACAAACAAACTATTTTACATTTCCCGACAGGCTACAGTCATAAACCACACCAGTTACTCTCCTCATACCACAAGTGTCTTACCTCCTGCCAGATCCCTCGACCTCACCGGCCACATTCCTGTCATAGGTATAACCCCGCCCGTCTTCGTCAAAGCGAATCTGATTGGCTGGCCTGTCATGCTGTCTGAAGTTATTGCGTTTTCCCACCTTCATGTCTGCGATGATGCTCCTGCAGGAAAAACACCAGCAGTAAGGAATCCACACTCATGCTAATCTGACAGGTGAACTTCCACTGTGAGATGTTCTCGATGAGGCATCCTGACGCCTTCTGGAAAAATAATTTTCAAAGTTCAACAAGAGATAGCTACGCTAGCCACGTAAAGAAATCAAACAAAATAAAAAAAATTCCAAATTCAAAATCTGGAACAACCATCAAGAAACTTTTGCTAAGTGGTAAAACAAAAATGTTAGGTACCGTTCATGAAATTTTACAGTTCGCAATCACAAACTGATAAGTTAGCGTTTTACATGGCCAACACATTTGCAGTATCATGCTGAAATGTTAAACACAGGGTGGGCCCAAATCCAGCTTGGTAATATGGTGGATGGAGTTGCTTTTTAGAGCCGCACTCATCCAGTACTGCTCATAGCGTATTAAAAAGTTAACAACTTAGCCATATAGTGTTTAAATACTCAGAGCTAGACTGCGGTTAGCCTAACTCAGTGAGCACTGGAGGATTTTCAGCGTCATACTGACCCAATACTGCTCCCGTCCCCTTTCCTCTGGGCCGCGGGCAGAGCTTCGTGCTTCCGCAGCTGCCTCAGGAGCTCCGACTTCGCCCTCTGGGGGTCGGGCATGGAAGAGGCCGCGGCTGACGCAGCTGCAACCAGGTCCGCGCTCAGCCTCTCCTGGCTTTAAAGGCACAGACAGACAGACACACACACACGTGCTAAAAGAACAGCAGCTTATACCCTCCCCAACAACGTATTCCACGTCACCAACTCCAAGTATCTGCGTTCTGAATTGAGCAAATTCCACGCAAACATAGAGGTAATGGGACTGCTGATTAACCTTTGCGGCGGTTGGTTGGCCATAGCCTTCTGGAACATGCTGGTGGCACTCTCCATCTCCGCGGGAACTGGCTGAGCTGCCGGCTCCTTGCCCTTCACCGGCAAGTCCCAAACCCTCCTCTTGCTGGTCACCTTCACCTTCATCGACCCCAAAAGCTCCAGGAGGCTCTCCTTCCCCGATTTCTCCCGCTGTCCCCCCTCCTCGTCCCTCTGCCTCTGTTTGGGAGGCTCAGCTCCATCTTTAATCTCACTGCAGGCTGCTACACTGGTGCTCAGGGATTTCGGTCCCCCTGCGACTGCAGCTCTAGATAGAAGAGAACAAATCGGGCATCCAATACTGATGCTGATTTTGCCGACTCAGGATCAACCTTTGCCAATACCCAGCGAACCATTGGCGCTCAGTCCTCAGTGAGGAGCTAACGTTATGGATGTCCCAGTCAGGGAACTGTTAGCGCACAGCTGAATCATCGTTAGCATCCTTTTTCCCCACTCATGTAAAGATAGAGCTCGAGTAAATGATTAAAGTGATATCTTGTGATAAAAGTAAAGTCTTAACACCATTACATTGACTGGAAACATAGTTTTGTATTTGTAAGTATTAAGTTAAAGGGAAACATCAATTGAATGTCGGCCAAAAAAAAAAAAAGAGAGTCCCACTCAGGAAACTTCCTTCACCAATTGAGATCTTAATTAAGGACCACAGAATTTTGTTTGATTCAGCTATGTAACTACATGCCAACATAAACTATTGCTCATGGCAAGCATAGCCATTTCTGACAGAACTTGATCCCACATTAAAAGCTGCAAGTATGCAAAAATTAACGGCTCGTAAAATCTCGGGGATTAAAAAAAAAAAAACGGCATACAGAGACACCCCCGCCCCCCAAGACCGGGGTCAAGACCGAGCATGATTCTGCGAAGTGGGTGTGCTTTCTGATTACAAATACTTGTCGTTCAGGAGTTAACCGAGGTTATGTTAGATTGATATTCGATATTCAGACATTCGGCGAGAGAGCATTTCAATAACTCTTTATTCAAGCAGTCAGTGTAATTCAAACGCATTATGCATGAAATCGAAGAAGTAAACTTACGTTTCACAGCCCTCATCTTTTAGTTTTGCTTTTGTTTCGGAGTGCACAGGAAAAACTACCACGAGATACACTGAGAAAATGACCGATTTCGGACAGAAGCGGTCGGTTATTTAGGGACCGTCGAAATATTGCGTAAGAACTGAAAAACGTTGAACCTTCAAAACGTCTGATCTTTTATATTGACACATTCAGCTGACTATTGGACATTTGTACAGCTTAAAACAGAAAATGCTGTTTGAAATAGCTGACAAAATATATTTTCTTGATATTGATACAATATACTCTTCCAAAAAAGAAACTATACATTGTTTTTAGCATCAATTTATTATACATGAAATGTTTTGACAAATGTGGAAAACATATTGAAAAGAAAGTGTAATCAATAATCCAGTATTTGTATAGTTTCTTTTTTGGAAGAGCATACTTAAATATGTTTTCTACATTTGTCGAAAGATTTCATGTATAATAAATTGATGCCAATGTATAGTTTCTTTTTTGGAAGAGTATATATTCTCTATATTTTCAAATGGGTATATTTATTTCCATGTATATTGCAACATAAATGTGACCTAAAAGCGACTTCTTCAATGTGACTGATGATATATTTATGTAACGTTAGCTTCAGATACCTCTATGAGAAGTACTGAAATTGGAATATTGGGATAACTTGGGGATTATTATCCCCCGCCAACACGAAGTGGGAGGGGGATATAGGTTTGACCTCCGTCCGTCCGTCCGTCCGTCCGTGCGTCCGTCCGTCCGTCCGAGATAAAGGGGACAGCTTTACTCAGAAACTACTACAGATACAGTAACCAAATTTGGTGTGTAGCTTCAGACCATAAAGGCCTTGATTGAGTTCGAAAATGAGAAGCGCACAATTGGCGGGGGATGTTGTAGACCATGTCGACTTGTTTCTTTTGGAGAGTCCTGAGTGAAAATGGATTTTCATATTTGCCTTTCAGAATTTTTCTTCATGGGGAAAAATACCTACATTATGGGATAAAATGTAATCTGTGCTCAAGTTTTTTTTTTTTTTTTCTTTTCCCCTCAATGGTTCTTCCCATTCAAATTATAGAGAAGTGGTTCCCAAACCTCTCCTGGAGGCCCACCTGTCCTGCATGTTTTAGATTTCTCCCTGCTTCAGCACAGGTGATTCAAAAGATCAGCTCATTAAACACCTCAGAAAGCTGATTGATGACAACCTGATCATTTTGCTGGAGCAGGGAGAGATCTAAAACATGCAAGACAGGCGGGCCTTCAGGAGAGGTATGGGAAGCACTGTCAGAGCATGGGGAACATTTTGTTCTCACCTGTTTCAATGTGGGCACCTTTCACAACCTGTCTTTTTGGGAAAAATCTAAACATTATGGGCAAATTAGCAGCCAGGACCCAAAAATTGCAGTTTTTTCTCAATAGCTTTTCCAATTTTCATCCTAGCACCAGGGAAATTGTTTTATTTTACTCTGCCCTCAGCTGGCCACCTAACACAACCTTTATTTTTGGAGAAAAATTCCAACATTATGGCCAAATCAGCAGCCAGGACCCTAAAATTGCAGTTTTTTCTCAATAGCTTTTCCAATTTTCATCCTAGCACCAGGGAAATTGTTTTATTTTACTCTGCCCTCAGCTGGCCACCTAACACAACCTTTATTTTTGGAGAAAAATTCCAACATTATGGCCAAATCAGCAGCCAGGACCCTAAAATTGCAGTTTTTTCTCAATAACTTTTCCAATTTTCATCCACCCACCAGGAAAATTGTTTTATTTTAGTCTGCCCTCAGCTGGCCACCTTCCACAACCTTTATTTTTGGGGAAACATTCCAAAATTATGGCCAAGTTAGCAGCCAGGACGCAAAATTTTCAGTTTGTTCTCAATAGCTTTTCCAATTTTCATCATTGCGCCAGGGATACCATTTTTTCTTTTTTTAAATCCCTGGTCATGTACTCACCTTTTATAACCTTTTTTTAAGATAGAAATTCCGAACATTACGTGCAAAGATGCACGTACATATTTTATATTAATTACTTTATATTGTTGTTTTTTCAACTGTTTGTCCCGTTTTCGTCATAAAACTTGTTATTAAAGTGTTATTTCACATCATGTTCAGAACTTAGGTTCATAGGTAATTGCATATTTTGAATTGCTTTAAAGCTCAAGTTCAGTTCCAGTATTACTGAGAATGAGGTGGTGAATTGTTCTGTGTGCGCTAAGTGCTCACCAAATCATCTTACTGACAAGGATGTTTTTCTTTTCTGTTCATTTTATTCTATTTTTTAAATGTATTTTTTTAATTTATTTATGAGCAGTAAGGTAACTCCCATCCTTACAATGCCACTGTGGGTAACAACCTGTTAGGACAAAAGATCAAAGGACCATTGGCGATAGTGGCGGGGCTCTGAAATTACTGAGCGTGTTCAGTTGTTTGTGTGACATTTTGCTTACTAAAAGAAGGCGAAGGGCTGCAGGGTGTGGAGTGCTATTCAAGATGTTGAGTTTTTTTGCAGAGCTGCTGTCCGCGTTGCTGATACCTGGTTCTTCTTCATCTGTCTTTTGACTGCAGCTATCAGAATGACACTTTGAGACCGCATTTTGTCACGCTCAGAAAACAGTTTATTTCCCTGTTATATTTATAGTCACCTTTGACATTCTTTCTGTAAAAAACCCCACAATGTCGCAAAATATGCACCAGATTTGTATTTATTTATTTTGCCCAATTGGTTTCAGATTTCTCCATTTCACAACCTTTGTTTCTCAAAAAAAAATTTAAATCTCAATTTGGTCATATGCGTATAGTATATCGTACGATTCCGGGTGCTTGAATTTGCTTGAAAATTTTACTCTTTGCTCTGTGGCAGCATATTTGAAGGACAGTGGAAAGCTCAATTTCAAAGCCAGAGGCTTGATATTGCACATAAACCTTCCCATACATGCTCTGTACTTTGTATACTAAAACTACCCCTCTGTGATGAATGATCTCAAAGATATTAAAGACTTGAAAATGGACAAAAACCAATTCTGTTAGCATTTTTGGCATGTTATAACAAAAATGACAGCATTCACTGAAATTGTTTTAGAGATTAGATATCTGTTTAATAACATATCCAAATTTCGTGATGGGTTCCGCCTTATTTTCACAAAATGAATTTTTGAAAATCATGCCTAGCATTCAAGACCTTTTGAAGGCATATTCAAATGCTTACAAACTGCACTGAGTTTATGACACAGAGCTACAACTCCACAAAATGCTTTATTTCATTCATCTTAAATTGTACTTGAAGGGGATCCTATATATATATATATATATATATATATATATATATAGAGCGCCCTCCATAATTTTTGGCATCACTGGTTAAGATGTGTTCTTTAGCTTCTAATAAATTCAGTTTTTTTCTAAATAATATAGCACCACAGTGAAAAACAGAGGAAAATCCAACCATTAATTCAAGTGCATTTTTTTCAGTGGGAAAAAAATTCCACATTAAGAAATAATTCTTTCACATGAAATCATGTGTGCCACAATTATTAGCCTCCCTGATGTTAATACTTTGTAAAACCCCCTTTTGCCAACAAAACAGCACCTAATCTTCTCCTTAAATGTTTCACAAGATGAGAGAATACTGAAAGAGGAATCTTCAACCATTCCTCTTTGCACAATCTCTCTAAATCATCCAGCAACCTGGGTCCTCTGCTCTGCACTCTCCTCTTCAGCTCACTCCACGGGTTTTCAATGGGGTTGAGGTATGGGGACTGAGATGGCCATGGGAGGAGCTTGATTCTGTGTCTGGTGAACCATTTCTATGTCGATTTCTTCAGAACATAACAACACAACTCTAATGAAACATGGATCCAATGATGAAATGTTGAGGACTTAGGTTCAGCAATGAAAACTAATCAGACCAAGCTATTTAAATAGTTATTAACGAATCCTGTTGAGACTTGCATAGATTGCGAAATAATTTGTGTGACATCACCAAGATTATACCCAAAACCCTCTGATATCAGCAATCCATGACATGGTCAGACAAATTCTAGCCTCTGCATGCCCAAACAAGCTTCTACACTTACAGCTTACAAAATCAAACGTTAATAAATGTTACAGTTTAGTAACATGTTATCAATTAATCAATTTCTAAAGTAGCACTGCAACAGGCCGTGGCACAGACAAAGCATGAAACTGGAGTTAAGGGTAGATGGGTTTTTTTTAATCAAGGTATGGCAACCAGTTCTTCTGGCTGGGCGCAGGGCAGTTTCCAGCCTCCCGCTAGATGGGAGGGCGGGGGACAGCTAGGGCAGGCAAGGTAGGCTTGGAGCTGGAGGAGAGGGCGCTGGGGTCTTTTGTCTTCCTCTCTTTCTGACTACAGAGATTTATAATAGAGCCAGAGAGAATGAGCAAGCACCTCTGCTTTAGCCAGTTAGCATGTTAACTCCAGGTATTTCCTGCTTCCGTGTTTCTCACTGGAGGCAATTTTGTGGCCAAAGATGCGGCAGCTCCATAGACACCAATTGAAAAGTGCGTATTTTTTTCTGGCCAAATAAAGCGAAAACAAAAGAAAATGTATTATTATATATTAAATGTAATATTATTATTAAAATGTATTAATAATGAACAGTTATCGTTCATTATTTTTCTCTTTTGTCTGACACAACTGCTCAATGTTTTCAAAAGGGCCTGTAAAATAAAAACTGATACTTAGAGCTGGATGACAGCTCGTGCACAAGTTTGGTTGTCCAGCTGTTGCTCTGACTCCAGCAATTCAACGATGAAAGTCAAAAGTGCGCGCACATTCCGGATTAACAGTGTTGCTTGTCATTTCCCCCAGAAAACATTCGCCAATCCGCACAGACGACACTTTCTTGGCCATTTGTGCTGTGTAATCAGATTGGCAATCTTATGAAATGGTGGCGGAAATAAGCACCCATGGAACGCCATTTTTATAGATGACGTATGCCAATTCCGTACTTTCTGGGTTGAGGTAGTTAGCCAAGCATCTCTCATTGAAAGTAATAGGGCAGATACTTCCTCGCTCTCTTCAGTTTTATTATGGCGCTTTTCCACTACACGGTACCGGCTCTACTGTACTCTACTCGCCTTTTTTGCTTTTCCCATAGAAAAAAAGTACCTGGTACTTGGTACTAGTCGGTACTTTTTCTGGTACCTGCTTTAGCCAGTGCTCTCTTGGGGTTCCAAAAATTGCCGACTGGGTACTAGTAGGTACTAAAATGTGATATAACAACATCACAGCCCACTGATTGGTCAGAGAGAATTGTCACAGCGAAAGTGGACCTCGGGACATCTCATTCAAGATTGGATTGGCGAGTCTCAAGATTAGCGTAGTTATTATGATCATAGACTTACTGTGTATTGTTTTAGGCAACTTGTTTGATATACTGTGCTTTGCCTTACCATTCAAACACGGTTTTGCTTGTTCATCAAAGCTGCTACATTCAAGAAATGCATTTCTCTTTGCCTTTGACCCCGTTCGTGGTGAAATTAAGTGACGGTATTGCGTCCAGTTATGTTCCCCTAACTCAGTGGTTCCCAAAGTGGGGGGCGCAGAGCAATTGCGGGGGGGGCGCAGGGTGCGGGAATTACCCCCCCACTAGAGTCCCGGACACCAACAGAAAATTATTTGCATGCAGTCCTTTCGCTGCCCAGAATTCTGCGATCACATCGCAAATGCCTGCCTTACTCTCAACTGTTCGCCAAATCATTCATCTAGCCTGCCATTTTCATAATTAATTTGTTACGCATGTAGTTGTTCAAATATTTGAAGCTGGTAATGTAGTCTCGCGATACCCAACTCGCCGCTTCTTATCCTGCACTGATCTGGCATATTGATAAAATGGTAAGTGACACCGAACAAAATCTGATGAATACAAAGCAGAAATAACCGAGATGGCGTCATCTTATTCTCGATAATATGAATGCTCTGTATGCCGACTGGTTATTTTTATCTTGCCCTGCAACTAAACGTTACAAACATTTCGGCAGGTTCGGCAAGTTGTGTTCATGAATTTTTTTCGTAGGCCTACTTCGCTGTCGGCTGTTAATATAGGTTGATTATGGTGCTTTCTTTCTGCATCATAGAAACATTATTTTAAGTAGACGGCTATACTCAGGCTGAGGGGTGTGATACTGCCTAATGATTTTATACTTTAAAAGAGGTTTTGCATTATGAAATTTTCGTGTCCTTAATTGGAAAATAACGGTGGCCGTTTCCAAACCTGCCAATCATTTTTAATGTTTCCAGCTAGGCTGGACAAAATCATCTGTGCAGTGCATTCATATTTTCTAGAATAAGCTGACGCGATCTCGGTTAACGTATTTCAACTTAAAAGTGCGAGGCCAGTGAAGAGAGAAAAATGTAACTGTCTCGAGACACTCCTTCAGCGGTCCTGCACAAGGTCGCTGATTGGCTGTATGCAAGTAAGTTTCTGTTAGTGTCCGGAAAATGCATAAATAGCAATGTTGTTGAATATTAAAAAAAATAAACCTGTTACACTGAACATAATTACACAGTTAAGGTGCTTGAAACAGTTACACTTAAAATAATTACACCGTGGTTGTTTGTTATTTTGCGATTTCCAATTCTAAAAGTAGCCTAGTTGTAGTTTATGACAATCTACAGTTTATGACCGTTTACTTATATTTTTTCCAAAATGTTTGAGGTTTATATAAATTACAATGCGTGAAATAAACTGCAATGGTCTCTGAAAACAAAATGTGCGTATGTATTACCTATTGGGGGGGCGCAAAAATTTTCTTATGTACCAAAGGGGGGCCCAGCAGACAAAGTTTGGGAACCACTGCCCTAACTGATTCCCCTTGAGAAAGTTATGTGATGCTACCCCCGTTTTAAGAAAATTGCACATAAAAATAACTACGGGAGTTTACGATTCATTTCTCTTAAAGGTATCACAGATGAGATGATGCAATGTAAAGAGATAAATTCTAATACTCTAAAATCTCCTGCGATTTGCACATTGGCTACGTGTTTTGCCTTCAATATCAAAGTGAAAAGTTTCATGAAGCCTGAATGTCATGCTAATAAACAATAATTGCTTTGTCATATGTGTTATTCGCTTCTTTGTTATGAAGGAAAAAAGGTTAATTAACTTTCCGGTGTATCGTGATTCCATATTTTTTGCCAGGCGTTATAGTTACATTATGGAATACTGATGTTACCCAAATGCCTTGAGAATATACTGCCTTTTTCTATGAATACTACATGCCTTTTACGGATATAATTACCGATATCATTTTGCGTTTTTAGGTGGTAAGTATTTAATGTGCACCCGAATCGGACACAACACCAGCTGCTATCCTATGCATCAGGACAATGTCAAACAGAAATTACAATTGAACACTCGCGGACTTTAGTGCCTTAACATGGTGACAGTAGTGCGTGTCCCCTGATTTGAATACAAATATTTAACAAAATTGATGGAATAAAAGTAAACTTGATATAACTGAGGATGCCGTCGCGGCAGTAACATCCTGTGTCGCAAAAACGAGCAAGTACCTCAGAGGCGGTACTATCCTCAAATGGAAAAGCAACCTCAAAGAAGTACCCGGTACCAAGGCCGAGTAGAGCCGGTACCATGTAGTGGAAAGGCGAAATGATATTACCTCCATGTTTCAGATGCTAAAACGGAGGACAAATTAGTCTGTGAACACACAGGCCTAGGTCTGCCACTTCCCTGCACTTGGCTGGGCTTTTTGAAGGAAGGAAGCCAATCAGGAGGATGAGCTGCAGATGGGCTCCTGCGCTGGGGCAATTGACTGCCTGATTGAGGCTCCTGCCTCTGTCCAGGCATGAGTGGGGAGGAATGGTGCTGAATTGTGTTGGAGTTGTGGTGGCGCTGTCCCTGGTCCTGAAGTCCCCGCCTGTGGGACAAGGGAATAGACAAAGGTGTGGCCCGTATGCGGGCAGGGGCAGGGATTCCTATCCCTGCACCACACTAAATACAAACTGTTTATAAATAATAAATCATTTAATCTATGAGAAATAGCATTTTAACACCCCAATGTAATGTAACAATATTGGATCTAATTTTTTTTTTTTTTTTTTTGCACACTCAAAATTCAATAGATTTTAAATCTTCTTTGGAATTAATGTAGCACTTCCAAATCCATGACAAATTATATTTTTTGCCGTGTAGCTGCTCTAGTATTTCAATATCTAAAGATTGCATATTAGTTATCCTTCGAGTACAATTTAATATAAATCAAATTAGGCATTTTGTGGAGTTGTAGCTCTGTGTCATAAACTCAGTGCAGTTTGAAAGCATTTGAAAATGCCTTCAAAAGGTCTTGAATGCCAGGCGTGATTTTCAAAACCTCATTTTGTGAAAATAAGGCAGAACCCATCACGAAATTTGGATATGTTATTAAACAGACATCTAATCTCTCAAAAACAATTTTAATGCTCGTTAATGCTGTCATTTTTTGTCATAGCATGCCAAAAATGCTAACAGAATTGGTTTTTGTCCATTTTCAAGCTTTAATATCTTTGTAATCATTCATCACAGAGGGGTAGTTTTAGTATACAAAGTAAAGAGCATGTATGGGAAGGTGTATGTGCAATATCAAGCCTCTGGCTTTGAAATTGAGCTTTCCACAGTCCTTCAAATATGCTGCCACAGAGCAAAGAGTAAAATTTTCAAGCAAATTCAAGCACCCGGAATCGCATGATATACTATATGCATATGACCAAACTGAGATTTTTTTTATTTTTTTTGAGTAACAAAAGGTTGTGAAATGGAGAAATCCGAAAGCAATTGAGCAAAATAAATAAATACAAATCAGGTGCATATTTTGCAACATTGTGGAGTTTTTTAAAGAAAGAATGTCAAAGGTGACAACCAATATATCAAGGAAATAAACTGTTTTCCGAGCGTGACAAAATGCTGTCTCAAAGTGTCATTCTGATAGCCGCAGTCAGATAACGAAAAACCAGGTATCAGCACCACGAACAGCAGCTCTGCAAAAAAACTCAACATCTTGAATGGCACTACACACCCTGCAGCCCTTTGCCTTCTTTTAATCAGTCAACACTGCTACCCTTGCTTGTCCAGGGGTATGAATGTCGCATGTTAAAGTGGCTGTGGGATTGAAAATGTAGTTTTGTAGGTTTCACCTTTTTTTTTTTTTTTTTTTTTTTAACTCAGGGAGATCAATTGAGAGTAAGCGCTCTTCTGCAGTTTTGAGATTGTGTAGAGTTAGTAAGCAAAATGCCACACAAACAACTGAACACGCTCAGTAATTTCAGAGCCCCACCACTATCGCCAATGGTCCTTTGATCTTTTGTCCTAACAGGTTATATTACCCACAGTGGCATTGCAAGGATGGGAGTTACCTTACTGATCATAAATAAATAAATAAATACATTTAAAAAATAGAATAAAATTAACAGAAAAGAAAAACATCCTAGTTATTAAGATGATTTGGGGAGCACTTACCACACACAGAACAATTCACCACCTCATTCTCAGTAATACTGGAACTGAACTTGTGCTTTAAAGCAATTAAAAATAAGCAATTACAGTGGCGTGAAAAAGTATTTCCCTCCTTCCTGATTTCTTATTTTTTTGCATATTTATCACACTTAAATATTTCAGATCATGAAACAAATTTTAGTATTCAACAAAGATAACCAGAGTAAATACAAAATGCAGATTTTAAATGATGATTTCACTTAGTAAGGGGAAAAAGCAATCCAAACCTACCGGGCCCAGCGTGAAAAAATAATTGCCCCCTAAACCTAAGAACTGGCTGTGCCACCCATTGGCGACAACAACTGCAATCAAACATTTGCAATAACTGGCAATGAGTCTTTCACATCCCTGTGGAAGACTTTTGGCCCACTCTTCTTTGCAGAATTGTTTTAATTCAGCCACATTGGAGGGTTTTTGAGTATGAACGGCCTGTTTAAGGTCATGTTACAGTTTCTCAATCAGATTTATGTCCAGACTTCGACTAGGTCACTCCAAAACCATCATTTTGTTTTTTTTTAAGCCATTCAGAGGTGGACTTGCAGGTGTGTTTCTGATCATTGTCCTGCTGCATAACCCAAAATGTATTTGAGCTTGAGGTCACAAACTGATAGTTGGACATTCTCCTTCAGGCTTTTCTGGCAAAGAGCAGAATTCATAGTTCCATCAACTGCGACAAGTCGTCAAGGTCCTGAAGCAGTAAAGCAGCTCTAAACCATCACAATACCACCACCATGTTTGACTTTTAGGATGATGTTCTTTTTATGAAATGCTGTGTTAGTTTTACCCAGATGTAACGGGACGCACTCCTTCCAAAAAGTTCAACTTTTGTCCCGTCAGTCCACAGAATATTTTCCCAAAAGTCTTGGGGATTATCAAGATGTATTTTGGCAAATGTGAGACGAGCCTTTGTGTTCTTTTTTGTCAGCAGTGGTTTTCACCTTGGAACTCTCCCATGGATGCCATTTTTGCCCAGTATCTATCCTATTGTTGAATCATGAAATCTGACTTTAACTGAGGCAATGACGAATTATGGCTTGTGCCAAGTGTGCACGTGCACAGGGGCCCTAAGCCAATGGGGGCCCTTGGATTCTCTATTTAAAATAATAATTATAATTTTTTTTTACTTTTTTTTTTTTTGTAAAAATAAATAAATCATATTTGGAGTGTGAACATTGTTTTTAATGTTTTAATATGCCTATTAACCGATTAAAATCAAATCAAGCGATCAATGCCAAATGACGTAGCCTATGACGTTGAGCATGATGAGCGTTGCAGACAGATGACTTTCAATTAAATGCGCCAAATGCCGTTGACGAGATGGAGAAACAGAGGGAGAAGAGTGGTTCCGCAAAACGCAAATTAAAAAAAGAAAGAGAAGCTAAAAATGCTGCTATGGTAAAGCAAATCCCATCCATTTCTTTGTTTTTCAATAAAAAGTGTGAGGATGTTGCCGGGCGGCCCGGGCCTTTGGACGACAGCGACTACGAGGTAACGTTAATGGAGGGGGCAGACGAACTCATAGACCCGAACCTTGTGGATAGTTCAGCTGGCCCAAGTTCACTTAAAGACGGCGACAGTGATGGAGGACCAGTTGCTGTCAGCGATTCAGGTCCAATTGACCTGGATGTATCGGCGGCAGCGGGCCCAAGTTCTTCACTGCCAGCAGAAAATCGGAGTCGGACTGCGGAAGGAATAAGCGAGAGCGACTCGAGCGAGACCCTTGCCCAAGTTCAAGTTGCCCCCCCTCGCCCCTTTGATGAAGATGGTGTGTCATGGTGGGAAAATGTTAGGGATCCTGCGCTGTGGGAAAATGACCTAACCAAAACCAGTGACAAGGTTGGTTGGCTAGTCTAATCTGTATTCTTAAACTACTGACTGCTGTTAGCGACTGCATTTTTTCTGTAGAATTATGTTAAGGTCGATTTTATTTCACCGCATTTTATAGGTTAAAACGATTCTTGTTGACAGAGGGGCCAACATTTCAACATTTCCTAATGTATACATTGCATTGCGACTGTATCTGACGTTTCCTGTCAGCAATTGTGAGGGAGAACGGTCCTTTTCCCAATTGTCGCGAATTAAAAACGAATTAAGGACTAAACTGACACAGAGGCGCCTAAACAGCCTATCAGTCATGGCAATTGAGTCGGAACTTGTCCGGGAGTTGGAGTTTGATAATCTCGTCGATGACTTTGCATCAAAGAAAGCCAGAATAAAGTTGATGGGCTAATTTGTATATTTAAACATATTCAAAACGTAAGCAATTAGCCTATATGTCCTTTCTGTTATGTAAAACAAACTGTTGAACGTACCGTCCGGCCCGGTATATGGGAAATAGGACCACATCTTGTTTTTTGTTTTGTTTATAAGTGAGTGAGGGAGGTCTGGTGTAACGATATTTGCAGTTATGCTGTTTTATGCCATTTGGTTTTGTTTTTATTTTTTGTGCCTTTCATCATCTGAAAGTTATACTGTCTTGTCTGCACGCACACGGATTTAGGCTTAATGCCATGCCACCGCTAGACTGTTAAGGCAGCAGCGAGCAGCCTAGTGATTAAAAACAGCAACTGGAATTAATTTATGTCTGGGCCTGAGTGATTATATATAAGACATGCAACATATATAAGACATGTACATTTGAGTGACTTCTGGTGTGAAATTGACAGTAGGCTATAACTATTAAGCTGATGATGTGACGGGCGGTGCTGTGCTGCGCAGCAGACATTTAATTCTTATAGCCATTGGCGGCTATTAATGCCTATAGCCCTACAAATACGGCATGTGCCGAATCCGTAAAATAAGATGATGATGATGATAATAATAATATCCAAAAAAAAAAACGGGGGGGGGGGGGCCTTGCGCTTTGGTGCACAGGGTCTATTTTCACTTTAATCCGTCTATGAACTGAGGCAAGTAACGCCTGCAGTTCTTTAGGTGTTGCTCTTGGATCTTTTGTGACCTCCTGAGTCGTTGATGCTCTCTTGGAATAATTTTGGTGGGCCAGCCATTCCTGGGCAGGTTCAGCACTGTTTCAAGTTTTCTCCATTTGTGGATAATGGTTCTCACCATGATTCGCTGGAGTACCAAAGCCTTAGAGATGGCTTTGTAACCCTTTCCATACTCATAGATGTAAATATTTTGTTTCTCACCCATTCTTAAATTTCTTACGTTCGCGGCATGATACATTGCTTCTTGAGATCTTTTAGCCTACTTAACTTTATCATACAGGTTCTTTTAAAGTGATTTCCGGATTTAACAGGTCTGGCCTGGGTGTGACGAGTGAAATTTAATTTGAAAATGTAGTTAATCACAGTTAATTCATAATTTAACAAGCAAGGGCAAATACTTTTTCACATAGGGCCAGGTAGGTTTTGATAGCTTTTTCCCCTTAATAAATGAAATCATCATTTTAAAAATGCATTTTGTGTTTACTCGGGTTATCTTTGTCTAATACTGAAATTTGTTTGATGATGTGAAACATTTAAGCGTGACAATTATGCAAAAATATCAGAAATCAGGAAGGGGACAAATACTTTTTCACGCCACTGTACCAATGAACCTAAGTTCTGAACATGATGTAAAATAACACTTTAATAACAAGTTTCATGATGAAAACGGGACAAACAGTTGAAAAAACAGAATTATAAATTAATTAATATAAAATATATACATGCATCTTTGCACGTAACGTTGGAAATTTCTTTCATAAAAAAGGGTACACAAGGTGAGTACATGACCAGAGATTTAAAAAAAAAAAAAAAAGGACGGTATCCCTGGCGCAATGAAGAAAATTGTAAAAGCAATTAAAAGAAAAATGTAAATAAATAAAACAATTTCCCTGGTGCTAGGATGATAATTGGAAGAGCTATTGATAAAAAACTGAAAATTTTGGGTTCTGGCTGCTAATTTGGCCATAATTTTGGAATTTTTCCCCAAAAATAAAGGTTGTAAAAGGTGGCCAGCTGAGGGCAGATTAAAATAAAACAATTTCCCTGGTGCTAGGATGAAAATTGGAAAAGCTATTGAGAAAAAAACTGCAATTTGTGGGTCCTGGCTGCTAATTTGGTCTTAATTTTGCAATTTTTCCCCAAAAATAATGGCTGTTGAAGGTGGCCAGCTGAGGGCAGACTAAAATAAAACAATTTCCCTGCTGCTAGGATGAAAATTGGAAAAGCTATTGACAAAAAATGCAATTTTTGGGTCCTGGCTGCTAATTTGGCCATAATGTTGGAATTTTTCACCAAAAATAAAGGTTGTGGATGGTGGCCAGCTGAGGGAAGACTAAAATAAAACAATTTCCCTGGTGCTTGGATGAAAGTTGGAAAAGCTATTGACAAAAAACTGCAATCTTTGGGTCCTGGCTGGTAATTTGCCAGTAATGTTGGAATTTTTCTCCAAAAATAAAGATTGTGAAAGGTCCCTACATTGAACCAGATTAAATGAAGGCAGTTTCATTGGTGCTAGGATGAAAATGGGAAAAGGTATTGAGAAAAAACTGAAAAATCTGGGCCCAGGTTGCATACTCACCTCCATTATAAAATTCTTTCATGTAAAGAAATGCTCTGAAATGTTGACTCCATAGGCACAGAACCTCAACTTGAGTTACCAGAGCTTTGTTCTGAAAATTTTAAAAGCTTTTGAAAAATTAAAAATAAAAAGATCTGCAAAAGGAATAAAATATTGTCACTCTTGAAATGGGGTTTCCTCAAAATGAAAAATTGTTCAAGGTCATTAGGACTACATACTAATGAATACAAATAAAATTCTTACCAGTGTTCTAGCTTTTGATTTTACAATGCCGTTGAAGAAAATCATTTTCTGGGAAAAGACCAATTTTTCCCCATTCGCATAATAATTTGTAATCAAATGGCAGGTTTTTATTTTTAACTTAGTACCAGTTCACACAAAGCACGTGCTTATTTACAGGATACGGAACAAACTTACCATAAGCTATGAAAGCAAAATATTCGTACGTTACCCCGTTTTTTAGGTGCGCACTTTTTCTACGGTCCCTAGATTTCCCGTTCGCTGAATGTCGGAATATTGAATATCAATCCAACTTCACCGCGCTCAGGGGTCAAGTATGGGAAGTCTGCGTGCACGGTAGCTTTGCACGAAGCCCTACAGCACATTTTGTTATCTTTCACATTAATCGTTTGTATTATTTATGGTTCCCGAAAGTGTCAAGATGTGCCATCTAACGTTAGTTATCCCGACAAAGGAACTTAAACATACAGTCAGCAAGCGAGACTTCGGTAAAGTTGGCAACAGATTGACAGATTCGAGGTTTGCGGTTCAATAGCTCTCAAACGAAGCACCTTTCGAACACATATGACAGCTCTATCTAACCTCAGCAACACAGAGAAGCTGCTACAACCCCGATTTTATCCAAACAGGCCATCCTCTGCGATCGGTAAATTGTATTGCTCCCAATATGGAGCTTGCGACCGAGCGCAAGTGTAGGGACCGTCTGCAAAGTGCAAAACGCAAAACGGCTACGTTGGAAAACAATCGGTGCCTTTGCTTCGACTCGGTGACATGCCACCAAATTTAAGCCAGGCACCCATGAATACCTTCGGCTCATACTGCAGCACTTTGATTTGCCAAATTATAAGGAAATCAGAGCAATGTTATCTCAAAATGATATTTATCTTTTCTTGTATTTATAATGAATTAGATTTTCAATAAAAGGCAATAGCTCCGCCAAGTCTCATCCCTGCGCCACACCAATGCGTCCATGGATGCAGGGTCTCTCCATGGTCCTACCACAGCAATAAATTTTAGGATATTTGACTTTCTGTAATTTGATTGAATTTTGATGAATTCGCATTTGTTATAAAATTCAATAGCTCCTCTAATTTTCATAACTGAGTCGTCATATTGCATTGGTGCCAGCAGGGCATCTCCATGGTCCTACTACAGCCATTACTTTCAGGAAATTGGACTTTGGCTATTTTTAGTGAAATATTATTCCCTATAAAATTCAATAGCTCCTGCAATTTTAATCCCAGAGTCATAATATTGCATCCATGCAATCAGGGTCTCTCCATGGTCCTACTACAGCCATTACTTTCAGAAAATTGGACTTTGGCTCTTTTTGGTGAAATATTATTCCCTATAAAATTCAATAGCTCCTCTAGTTTTCATCCCAGAGCCATAATATTTCATGCATGCAATCAGGGTCTTGCCATGGTCCTACTACAGCAATTACTTTCAGTCAAATGGACTTTGGCTATTTTTGGAGAATTTTTATTTTTTTTTTAAATTTAATAGCTCCTCTAATTTTCATCCCAGAGCTATAATATTTCATGCATGCAATCAAGGTCTCGCCATGGTCCTACTGCAGTCATTACTTTTAGTCAAGTGGACTTTGGCTATTTTTGGTGAATTTTTATTTCCAATAAAATTCAATAGCTCCTCTATATTTCATCCCAGAGCTGTAATATTTTATACAAGAAATCAGGGTCTTCCCATAGTCCTACTAAAGCAATTACTTTCAGTCATTTGGACTTTGGCTATTTTTGGTGAATTTTTATTTCCAATAAAATTCAATAGCTCCTCTATATTTCATCCCAGAGCTGTAATATTTTATACAAGAAATCAGGGTCTTCCCATAGTCCTACTACAGCAATTACTTTCAGTCATTTGGACTTTGGCTATTTTTGGTGAATTTTTATTTCCAATAAAATTCAATAGCTCCTCTGTTTTTCATCCCAGAGCCATAATATTTCATGCATGCAATCAAGGTCCTGCCATGGTCCTACTACAGCAATTATTATCATTCAAGTGGACTTTGCCTATTTTTGGTGAATTTTTATTTCCAATAAAATTCAATAGCTCCTATACTTTTCATCCCAGAGCCATAACAATTCACCAAAAATAGCCAAAGTCCAATTTTCTGAAAGTAATGGCTGTAGTAGGACCATGGAGAGACCCTGATTGCATGCATTAAATATTATGGCTCTGGGATTAAAATTAGAGGAGCTATTGAATTTTATAGGGAATAATATTTCCCCAAAAAGAGCCAAAGTCCAATTTTCTGAAAGTAATGGCTGTAGTAGGACCAGGGAGAGACCTTAATTGCATGGGTGAAATTGTATGGCTCTGGGATGAAAAGTATAGGAGCTATTTAATTTTATTGGAAATAAAAATTCACCAAAAATAGGCAAAGACCACTTGAATGAAACTAATTGCTGTAGTAGGACCATTGCAAGACCCTGATTGCATTCCTGAAATATTATGGCTCTGGGACGAAAAATAGAGGAGCTATTGAATTTTATGAGAAATACAAATTCACCAAAAATAGCCAAAGTCCACTTGAATGAAACTAATTGCTGTAGTACGACCATGGAGAGACCCTGATTGCATGGGTGAAATTTTATGGCTCTGGGATGAAAAGTATAGGAGCTATTGAATTTTATTGGAAATAAAAATTCACCAAAAATAGCCAAAGTCCACTTGACTAAAAGTAATGACTGTAGTAGGACCATGGCGAGACCTTGATTGCATGCATGAAATATTATGGCTCTGGGATAAAAACTAGAGGAGCTATTGCATTTTATAGGGAATAATATTTCACCAAATATAGCCAAAGTCCAATTTTCTGAAAGTAATGGCTGTAGTAGGACCATGGAGAGACCCTGATTGCATGGATGCAATATTATGGCTCTGGGATTAAAATTGCAGGAGCTATTGAATTTTTGAAAAAGTAAAAATTCACCAAAAATAGCCAAAGTCCATTTGACTGAAAGTAATTACAGTAGTAGGACCATGGCGAGACCTTGATTGCATGCATGAAATATTATGGCTCTGGGATAAAAACTAGAGGAGCTATTGAATTTTATAGGGAATAATATTTCACCAAATATAGCCAAAGACTAATTTTCTGAAAGTAATGGCTGTAGTAGGACCATGGAGAGACCCTGATTGCATGGATGCAATATTATGGCTCTGGGATTAAAATTGCAGGAGCTATTGAATTTTATAGGGAATAATATTTCACCAAAAATAGCCAAAGTCCAATTTCCTGTAAGTAATGGCTGTAATAGGACCATGGAGACACCCTGCTGGCACCAATGCAATATGACGACTCAGTTATGAAAATTAGAGGAGCTATTGAATTTTATAACAAATGCGAATTCATTAAAATTCAATCAAATTACAGAAAGTCAAATATCCTAAAATTTATTGCTGTAGTAGGACCATGGAGAGACCCTGCATCCATGGACGCATTGGTGTGGCGCAGGGATGAGACTTGGCGGAGCTATTGCCTTTAATTGAAAATCTTATTCCTTATAAATACAAAAAAGATAAATATCATTTTGAGATAACATTGCACTGATTTCCTTATAATTTGGCAAATCAAAGTGCTGCAGTATGAGCCGAAGGTATTCATGGGTGCCTGGCTTAAATTTGGTGGCATGTCACCGAGTCGAAGCAAAGGCACCGATTGTTTTCCAACGTAGCCGTTTTGCGTTTTGCACTTTGCAGACGGTCCCTACACTTGCGCTCGGTCGCAAGCTCCATATTGGGAGCAATACAATTTACCGATCGCAGAGGATGGCCCGTTTGGATAAAATCGGGGTTGTAGCAGCTTCTCTGTGTTGCTGAGGTTAGATAGAGCTGTCATATGTGTTCGAAAGGTGCTTCGTTGGAGAGCTATTGAACCGCAAACCTCGAATCTGTCAATCTGTTGCCAACTTTACCGAAGTGCAAGAGAGATACAATAGTTAGGTCAGCACATGCCTGCATGCCAGTTCGTCGACAAGACAAGATAAGATCGTCCGATAACTTGCGCAATCTTACCTGGGAACTTTTAGAGTGCCATCACAAAGCACACTGCATTCATGCGTAGATAAAATTGTATTTCGGCACGCCGAAATTACGACGTACAGCCTTCTATACATAACTGTCCTCTCAAAGTCGCACAGACCGGACACATTCGCCTGCTTCCAGAGAGCAACTGTGAAATATTCCGGAAGGGGAACTGTGGCACTATATGAGTTCCGCATTGCGCAATTGCGATTTGAAGATAAAGTTACTTTGCCATAACATCAGGATACATCGTCCATTTTCAAGCTTATTACAGTTATTTAAGCAGATTTTATGACTACCTTCACAAGAAAGGTATCCATTCTGTGACTTTGGAATGCATGCTTCCCAAGGCCAACGGGGAAACAGTCCAGAAAGAAATTATGAACTCGTTCTATCAACACATCCGCAGTAACATACATTATAGCAAATGTATGCAGATCGGAAAAGATAGATCATCATTTTTTGTCATTTTCCATTGTGTATTACGCGTTTATCTGTATTCAGTCATGAGATCGTTTCTAATAGTTATGTTTTACGACGTTACACTGTCACGAACCCTACCGACTCTAGGACAGTAAGCCACGGCTGCCGAATCTTCAGGGAAGCGAACACGTTCTGAGGGTGGTTCAGAGCATGGTTCAGAGGATGCGCTTGTAGTCATGATCAGTAGTGATGGCCTAACGAGGCTTTATGAAGCTTCGGACCCTTTCGGACCTTTGTATTGAAAATTGGTTCACTACTCGAAGCTCCATTCATTGAGCACGTGGGTGACATCTGCTGGCAGAGAGATTGTTGTACAGCCTTGCAAAGGTGACGCTGACGCACCTTGCGTGTGCACTTCGAGTATGTTATATTGTGAAAAATACTTAAATAAAGCTGAAATCGAACTTCGTCTTACACGTGTCTGTTGTTTTTCTTCCTTACCTTAATTATTCATATCATATTAAAATAACAATAATTACATCCACAGGCTCATTGAATCCTGTAAATATTTAGTCTGTCCAAAAAACATATTGTATTGTTTTTTTATTGTTCTTGGTGTATACTGGGTGTGCTTGAGCGACTTTGCCATTATTATTTATGAATAAAAATGTCTAACAGAGCGCTGTTTCATCCACGTTAAATACATTTGATTTGCGGCAATGTTTCAAAGCTCCGCCTATCGAACCAAACCAGTCAGCTGATTCAGTCTGAATGAAGCAGTGAAGTGGTTCGAACGTCATCAGTCACGTGGTTTTTCACGATATGAAGCAAGCTCCGGCACAGTGCTTCAGAAAAATATGCCGTCGAGTTTGAAGCGTGCTTCGGAGCCTTGGTATCAGCGGTAACATCACTAATGATCAGGAGACTCCTCAGCATCATCTGAATTTTCTCTGACAGGCAGATCGTTCTCGTTGCTATAATGCATTGGAGGATTATATCTCCACGCTGTCTTCGGTGATTAAGATAACAAGTAAGTGAATGCCATTATATTGCTAATAGTAAGCATAAGCAAGTTACAAATGCTAGCTAATTTGTTGTTGGTAGTTACTTCAGCCAGGGTTTTACCTTGGTTAGTAAGACGAAACAGCGGTCAAAAGTATTGAAAATTAAAAAGACGAATTCTTAACCATTTTGCAGTAAAAAAAAAAAAACATAGACGACAGTGATCCATATCAGTCATTATTAGGCTTTGTTTCTTTTAGTTTATTTAAGTGTTTCAAATCCCCTGTCTATCGGCTACCGCGTGGTGGAATGAATTTTGGCAGGGAGTGGGAAAATGGCACAACAGCGGTCTTATGTTGCTGGTCCGTAAAGCGATTCGGTGCTTCGCACATCTGAAGTTCAATGTTGGAGCCATTACGAATGAAATCTTTTTCCCTCCGTTCATTCGCCCTCATGGAGGATAACTGTCTACTACGCATTAGCTATTACGAATCGCGAGCGCAGTCCGGGCTTATTTTATGAATGAAAGACGTAAAATGGATGTAGCTTGTTTTCTGCACGGTGCGTTTAAATTGTCATTTGCCACAGAAATGTTTTCAAGTCTTCCATCACAATTCTTAATGCAAAAATTAAATATTGCAATGCATGTCGTATTCAAATGGAATAAGTGTTAGTAGTACCCGGGAAAACTGTTTTTGCAGTGAAGGTCGGTCTGTGGACCCAAAGCGCACCCGTCATCTTAAAACCGTGTGCTTTTCAGATGAAAAATTCTTCGTTTCAAGAATGGAGTTGTTATAGAGGTGGGCTCGCACAGGGAAGGCTGTATGTTTGGTAACTTTTTGAGGCACCATTAACGTCACTTTCTCAACTTGTTTACGAAACGTCTCGGTGTAACATCGTTGTAATTTAAAATGAGCTTTAAATCGTAGGAGCGTCCATGAGATGAGTTACGGTCACACGGGAGTGTTTTCAATATGGTCATTTAATGTGAGTTCGTTCTGCTCGGGAAGGCTGCATTACGTGATTAGGTGGTGAGGATTCAGGGTGAGTACCGTGTATTTTCCTATAATGGTACGCACTGCTGATGTGCAAAACATATACTGATTAGCGCATCAACACATTAATTTCCGGAATGGTTTGAGTTTTTTATTTTTCTCACAATAATCGAGTGTTGCCTGTTATTTACGCTATAACACTTGTTTCTTGTAGGGGCATTTCAGCTCTCTCGGTGCGGTGAAAAAGGAGTATTTTTACCCAGAGTGCCACAGGAGAACATTCTTGACCCTGCATGAGCATGGCCCCGCACCCTGTCGTGCAGGCTGTGATTGACCTTTCCGCTGGAGCAATAGGTAACATGCACTCAGCCTCTTCACCGCGGTCTTTTAATCCCGAGCCATATTTTCCAAATGCACTGCATAACCTGGAACCTTTTAACTGGTCATTACCATTTAAGAATGGAGTGCCGCGTAATGGCTTTCCCTGACAGCGTGACTATTCGCCCCGCAGCGGGGTGAGTTGAGGGAAATACATCAGCTATCTACCACGCAGCGGGGCCGATAAGAGAAGCTGTTCTGCTAGTATTCGCACCACGGCATGGTGGATAAAAGAAGCTCTACTGTTATTTGCCCAGCAGCTGGGCCAATAATAGATTTAATTTTATAATCCGCCCCACTCTTTGAAGTGTCGCGGGAAAGCGCTGCGGGGCGAATAGCCTATTCCTTTCAAGTATGCAGTACAGGTCTCAACCGTTCTCTGGCCGAGACAGAATGTGAGAATTTTTTTTATTTCAAGTTGTATTTAAAGCTAATTGAAAAGAAGTCTTGTGTTCCTTTTTAAAATCGATTCTGGTTTTTCTTATGTTCTCTTTGTCGTTTTGGGTGATGTGTTTTTCGTAAAATGTCTCATTACCTCATCAGCCCTCTGTGCACTCCTCATGCCTTTTCCTGGTTCCGTTACTCGTCTTACTTGTTGTCAGGCCAGAGTATCGACATTAGAAACCCCTGGGGCTGAGCCCCGAAGAGAGGAAGTGATCCGATTCAGCGCAATACTGTTTTTATAGAATGAATTTGCATTAATCGGCCAATGGTATCGTGAGGTCTCTTACCTGGATTGAATCTAACCCAGTGAATAGGTATCACCCAGATAATTGCGACCTTACGCATTTGGGGACAGTTTCTAAAGCTAATGTGGAGCCCTAAAAACATAAGGGCACAAAAAAGTGAAGATTCAAGTTTGTTTGCATCAATAATGCCTTATTTTCGAACTTCAGCTAAAATTCTTGAATGCATTATGTCCATCTGCAACATCACGGACAGCTCCACCTGGAAAAAATCCAATCAGTTCCCTTCGGCCAGACCAAATCATTGTTTCGGATTTTGCATTGCAGGCGGCCAAAACCCAGTTTGGACAATTAAAATAAAAATACATATTGAAATCGTTTTTTTTTTTTTATTTATTTCTGCTCAGAAATAAATATATCTTAGTTTGGACCATAGATAAGAATTGAAACCGGAGAAGCATTGATGAGGCTGTCAAAGAAAATCAAACCATGAATGACTTAGTGTGTGTTTTCATCCAATTTATCTGTTTACATGTTCAGATGTGTATTCAGAGACTGCAAAATTGACCATATTGCAAGACACAAAACTATTAAAGGGAGCTTACTCGTGGTCGACGTTCCATTCGGCTTAACTAATGGATAACAGTCAAAACGAACTACTATACATCTTCAATGAAGATGCAAACTTATAAATAGCAACTGCCTTGAAATAATTCAAGTTCATCAAAGGCGAAGGAACTTGGGCACATTAAAACGATCATCTCTGCAATAATGATGCAGTAGTTTGTTACTAATTGCAGTTGCTGACCTGAGTAAATTGAAATTACTATATTGAATTTAGTGAAACAGAGCTCATTCAAAATGTGCCTTTTCCAGAGAAGCCGATTGGTCACAACTTTCTCAGAGCCGCTCAGCAGTATTTATAGTTGTAAGTGATGGCAAAGTGCGACGGTCGGGTTACTATGCACTATGCGTTATAGAGAGGCATAATTTTCCTCCTAAATTTAACCGTCGAGTAAATTAAGATTATGATTCATTTTACTTTACCCAGCAATGAATTAGCTTGCTTGCTAACTTAGCAGTGTAAAGTTCCCATAAGTGTACCTTGAGTTAGGCACTGTCTAACTGACACGCGTCTAACTCAAGGATGTTTTATATTCCACTGGATATACAATTGTAAAATGGCCGCCCATTCATTTCAATGGAAATTGCTCAATGGCGCAGCACACCGACATGGGGGCCAAGCTTCCGGACCCACGCGGACATGCACTGTGATTTTTGCTCACACATGCGTATTGTGGGGCTCATGAACGTGTTGGTATCCGAGGTGTCCATGACAATGGCTCGCGCTCGTGGAACTCCTATACCTAGGGTGCGTGTTCACAATCACTTTTTATCGGAAATGGAAGTCTGACCACTGCAAACTGCACCCTGATGTACGGCTGAATCCAAATCTTCTCTGTACTATCAGACTCGCGGACTTTGCGGGCGCGTTCACGGGAAGTCTGTGCGTGCTGAGGGCTGTCCAAATCCATAATTGATCCAGTCCACAAGGGGCCTCAAGTGGACATTCTGCGGACTTCCAGAGAGTCCACTTGGGTTGCAGACTTCAGCAGATTTACCCAGTGTAATTACCCATAATACATTGCAATACAGACATGACGTTTTAATTTTTCCAAATTACTGACAGAAGAAAAGCATATTCACACACACAAAACCACATAAACTAATTAGAAATGTATAAAATTAAGACGTTACATGAATAACGTAGGCCAGATATAAAATTCAACATCATCGTACAGAAATGGAGGCTACAGAGGTAATCAATATTGTAATGTGAAACAATGCCACTAGATGGCAGTATTGACCCTTTTTTGTTAAGCCCAGTCTGGAGCTAGGTTTGGGCATGTCCTGGGCATGTCTGAGAGGGGAAAGTCCCAGAGGAAAAAAAAAAGTCTAAATGTGGGAGGGGGCTGCAAAAGATTATATAAGGAGAGAAATTGAGAGAGTAAAGTAGTAGGAGAAATTGGAAGGAGAAGGATACATTTGACCAGACCTGTCACTGTTAAGGATGATATTAAGACCTACCTTAATGAGAAGCAAGCACTGAATTTGCAATCAGCTGCCAAATTTGCAGACTAATATGTTCTCACACATAAGTCCAAATGTCGGTCTAGCAGTAGCAATAGATGGTCCCAATTTCAGAAGAAAGAAAATGGTGATACCCAAGATTCCTCACCCAAAGACAACGACAAATCTGGTGATGGTGCTCAGAAATCCGGTCACAGGTCTGATTAAAGTGTGAAAGCTGACAGTGACAAAAGTGGTCTAGTTTGCAATTATTGCAATAAATCTGGTCATGTTACAACTAACTGTAGGTTCCTTAAAGCTAAGAAAGAAAAAGAAAAGGATACCAAACCAAATGCCTTTGTGAAAACAAGGTCAGAAACCCCTGTAGTAGATGACCGATCTGCTAAATTGCCTGCTCCTTTTGGGGCTAAAAAGCCTGATACTGCAGACTTTGTGAGGGAGGAATTTCTTCCATTTGTGTCAGAGGGATTTGTGGCTCTGAATGAGCATTCTCCTCCTGTCCCCATATATATCCCAAGGGATACAGGAGCTTCTCAGTCACTTTTGTTGATGTACGCCTTGGAGTTATGTGATGAGACCGCTTCTGGGGATTCGATACTTGTACAAGGTATTGAAGGGAGGACTGTATCTGTTCCCCTGCGCTCTTTATTCTTGAAGTCAGATTTAGTTACAGGACAGGAATAGATGGGACTTATGTCACGTCTCCCTATCAAGGGACGAACGGACGAATGGACGAACTATGTAAGTTGCTAATTATCCCCCACCGCACGATTAACGCGAAACAGGGGTATAGCACTGGGCTCCGTCAGTACGGACACATAAAACTGAGGCGGCGGGGGATATTGCCATGTTAGTGGAAACTGGCAAACACTTGTTTACTAAGCAACTACGCTTTTGGGAAACGTAACCCTGCGCTTCTCTCTCAGGAGCGCTTAGATGCCGAAAAGAATTCTGGGATACGCGTGCTGTCAAGTTCACACAAGTTACCATCCGATGCATCCTCGGAAAAATGGGCGTATCAAGAACACTTCCGGGACTGGTATCCGTTCTTGTCGGGATGCGAACTTTGAATTGAGACAGTGAAAATCGAAGTCGGGAGGAAGGAGTAGGAAGGACGAGTTTTTGGCGCGAGATTTAAAATAGATTTGTGGATTGTTTGGCTTTTTGAAGATTTTGCACGGTTTCTCGGTTTAGATTCGGATTGCGGATGAATGGTTTTGGAAAATGGATTGTGAGTCGGCGGTGGGATTAAAAAAGAAAAGGAAAAAAGGAAGTGATAACGAAAATGAGGATGAAACATTTGTTGTAGGCATAAAAGCAAATATAAAAGGTGATGAAGCAAACTGTTTATTTAGTAATGCTCATGAAATTGGGAAATTTGTGAAAAGGGAAATTGGAGATGTAAGAGCAGTTAGGATAACACGGGGAGGGTTAGTGATTGTGGAGTGTCGCAATGTTAAACAACAAAACAAAGCATTAAAAATTAAACAGTACGATCTCGTAAAGGTAACTAGCTTTCCTTTACAGGAAAAACCGTGTGTTAAAGGAGTGATCAGCGGTGTTCCATTGGACATGGACGTAAATGATTTTTTGAAGGTAGAGGGGCTGTGTGGAGCAAAGCGGATGAGAAGCTACCGGGAGGGAAAGGTGCAGGAAAGCCTGTCTGTGCTTTTAGAGTTCAACAGTGAGGTACCGAAGAGAATATTTGTAGACTATGTACGTTATAGGGTGAGAATGTACGAAAGGGCTCCACTGCGCTGTTACCGATGTCAGGAATATGGGCATGTGGCGGTTGTATGTAAAAAAGAAATGCACAGGTGTAGAAGGTGTGGACAGGAGGGATGCATTGAAGATGATTGTATAAGGGCAAAAGCATGTTTTCACTGTGGGGGAAGTCATGAGATGGGGTCAGTGCAGTGTGAAAGAAGGAAAATGGAAAGAGAGGTGGAAAGGACAAGAGTGCATGGGAAAATATCGTATGCAGAAGCAACAAAAAGGGTTGTGAGTAAAAAAGAAATGGTGGGGAAAGAGCAGGCCAGAGAACAGCCAGTGGAAAAGAGGCAATATGAGTTTGAGGAGGATGAAATTAGGATGAATAAAAGAATCTTTTTAGCGTTCATTTCAATGGTTCTAAATTGTGCCTGTGAGATAGAAAGCAAAACGGAGAGAATTAAGATGGTGGTAGATGCGGCAAGAGAGATTTTGGGTGTAGTAGATGTAAAGAGGGAAGATATTCAGAGGATTTTGGAAAGAGGGTTCGGAAGCAGTCAGACTGTAGAAAAGTAAGGAGAGACAGAAAGCCTGGGAAATAATTGAAGCAGAGAAGGATACGCTAGAGGAGTTTTTTTTTATTATTATTATATTACCAAAGTAAAGTACCCAGTCAAAGTCAGCACGAAATTCAGTACAGTAGGTGGCGGCATGCACTTAAGACAAAGTTTCGTCCGCCATTAACAAAAAAGAAGAAGAAGAAGAAGAATTGAGACACGATGGCTGCGCCCCAATTCAGAGGCTGCATCCTTCGAAGGCTACAAATGAAGACCGGTTGCGTCACAGCGAAGACTCCTTCAAATGCGGCCGACAAATGCGGCCTTCTTTTCGCGGGCAACGAAGGCTGCAGCAGGTGGATCCTTTGCGGTCCAATCTTTCCCAAGATTCAATGCGTGTTGGTTCATCCAAATCGAATCGAACAATGGCGGCTGAGGGAAGCGAGGAGTCCTCTTTTAAATGTAAGTACTGGGTTTTAGCGAAGATACATCTTTGGTTTCATCTCGGTAAATAGCGAAAAATACAAAAAACCAAGGGGCGTTAAAAGTGGAGAAAGGAGTTTGCAACATGTTTTGAATTAGGTAGCTAGCCAATAGCGTAGCTAACTGCTGCGGCTCGCATGTGACCTGTGCTTTAGCCTTTGACTCTAAAAAGCAGTGACGACTGCTGAACAGAAAGCCAGGAGGGCTTTAAGCATCACCTTAAGCTGCTTTCACACCGGACGCGAAACCAATTTTTCGCACGACGGGTTACATTCAAAGTCAATGCAAAGACGCGAATGCGTTGCGCACAAAATTCGTTTCGCGTCCGATGTGAAAACCGCTTTAAATTGGTAACTAGCTCCAATCAGTTTTCTGTCATCATCTTTTATTAAAGATAGCCATGTTAACTATTCTAACATTCAGCTATTTCCGGCGTGGCTAGCTTGCTTTTAGTTAACTCGCCGAAGTCAAGAAACTAATTGTATGCGAAATGCTTTTGTTATATAAATCACAAAGCACAGGTTTGAGTGGCTGCTTCGCTGGACATGGCAAATTAACTCCGATAATCTTGAGTAGTTTATATCATGTAGTTAGATGGGTTGATTATTTATTTGCCTGAACATTGCACTAAGCTGCTTGTTTGATTGCCAGTGGATTATTGATATCAGAAAACATGTTAATCAAAACCTAAGATTTAAAACGAGTTTATAATCAAGGGAAAATTTTCTGTCCCTCCTGTTCTGTTCAGCAGCTCCATTGCTGTAAAGCCATAAATGCCTTCAGTTTTAAAATTTAAAGGTTCAAATGTTAATTTATATCATAGCTAGATTGTGGTGCTTTTATGCTCAGGAAGTATAATCATGACCGTAAAAAAAAATGCAGCACTGAGTGATATTTTTGTTTTTTATTTCTGCATTATAAAGTATTGCTCACTGTAAATGAGTGGATTTCAGTTGGCCCAGCACGTAGCTGAGGGTGAATTAATTGTTCTAAATGAAATTAAATAACTGAAAATTTATTCATTTTATCTATTGTTTTTATGGTGATGAGTATAGTATGCAGAGGCTCATTCTGATGAGGTTTCTGCTTCAGGTGACCTGATGGCAGAGGAGGAGGAGCGACAGCAGGAGGGAACAGGAACAAGAGTTCCTGAGAGAAGACATGAGATGACCGGGAGAGAGGAGAGCTCAAGAGAGCAGGGATAGGATGGACAGGCTCTTGTCACTACTAGGGAAAATGGTGCAGGAATAATAATTAAAAAAAGTTTTAAATCCATTGTTTGTTCTTAATTTATAACTGAAAACTATTTTTACGATGAAATACCAAAACCACTGAGTGCTTTTTAAAAAAAGTCTTAATTATCTGTGTAAGTATACACTTGGCAGCCAAAACAAAGAAAGCAGGGTCTCGACTATGGCGCTCCATCCATGTCACTGTTCCCAATTGAGGAGGTCAGCAGCACTGCCAGGGCCTGCCTGCTCAGCTGAAAATCAGCCCTGGTGTCTTCTCCACCAAAGAATGTCCAAGACGGGGACACTGAGGTTGACCCTGCTGTACCGGGGTCTGGGCTGGTTTGGGGAAAGAAGAAAACTTGGTAAATTAACAAAAGCTGGATATTTATTGTGGAGAACAGGTAAAATTCAAAGCCTGTCAATCTACTCAGCTGTTTTAAAAATAGCAATGGTTCTCTTTAATATCAAAATAAGATTCAGAAGTTTCAGTGATGAAGAAATATTAAAAGCCTTTACCCAAGTAAAAGGTATGACTACTCTGTGTTTTTTGCATTTTACTGTTGTAGATGCTAAAGGTTGAGCTGATTAACTACTCAATATACTTCTGGTTTTTGTAGTTTGAGCTAAAAAAAAATAAAAACCCTATTTTTTGCTTTGTGGTGATTCATTTTCCTGATTTCCATTTTGATTTTGGGGTTGGAGAATGCTGTAAATCCACAAGGAATGTCACTCTTAAATGTTTGTTTAAAGCATCATCATTCCACATCAACAGACTTCGGGATAGCTACATGGGGTTTTTTTTTTTTTTTTTTTTACTGAACAGGAAGGGTATGAACATTTGTAATCTGAAATGTATCTCGCTGGATAAAGCTAGTGATTAGAGAAATAAATGAGTAGCTGGAAAGTGCACAATTTGCCCATTAGATAGAGAGGACGAGTAGCATAAATTTGCATAAAATGGAAATTATAAAAAGTACAGGTATCTAATATTTGCAGTTGAGTAAAGGCAAAAAGTTACATTCCACCCCTTGTTATTTTGAATAAATGGTTTTATGGTCAAAGTCGAATGGTATTAGCCATTCATTAATTAGGCTGACGGGAGTAGCCTGATTAACAACTTAACTGTTGGCTCAAAGTACAAACCGCAACATGTATTTTACCTGGACATGGCTCTCTCGGCCTCAGATAAATCACCCGTCGGCGGCGAAGCATCTCTTCCAATTCCTCCAATAATTGAAAAAAATAAACAAAAAAAATTTTCGTCTCGCAAACTACGCTGCAGGGTCCAGATTGTCGGCTGTTGCTGTCAAGGCTGCTAGGCGACGAGAGCAGTGCTTCCAGATACGAAGGTAAGGGTGGGAATAGCACGAGACGTCAAATGCGAATCCTCCGTGGGCTAGACCGTCTCATTTCGAAGACCGCTCGGTTCGGCCTTCGCGGTCTACAAAGGACACGGCCTTCGTAGACCGCGAAGGCTGCGTCCTTTGAAGGATGCAGCCTCTGAATTGGGACACAGATATGGTCTGAGGGGTGACGTTTCTCAAGTTCTCAAGAACAGAAGTACAGAGAAGAACGCATATTGAGAAACGGCCAATGAATGTATGTGGAACTGGAGAGGCTGCCGTCGCTTCCTTCTACGAGCGCAGTTGAAGAAACTAATATGGCGCACCGCACTTCTGAATTTCCCATGGAGACTATAATGGAGAAATTCCTTCTATTTTCCGCCAAACTAAGGGTACTTCTGAAACGATTAACATAGTTGTGATCGAAAAACATATAAGGATAAAAATTAATGCACAATTTTACATGACACTGTTTGAGACGTCGAGCATAACACCTGTTAATCATAGGAAGCGCAACACTTACTAGCCACTTGTCTAGTTGGCGTGTTAGGTAATCGGGTCGCTGTAGACGGCTGTGATCGCAAACTTTATCTGTAATTTAGCTAGCTAGATAAACTTCGTTGGCACCCAGGTTGCTTCCGAAGGATGATGGCCAGCTAGCTCTCTTGCCCATGTAATGTTAGCCAAGTTGCATATATACATAGAATTAGCCATAGCGAATGACCTGGCAGAAACTTTAGTGTTACGTGTTCATTCCGGATGAATTGAGCAAATAGCAGCATCCGTATCAGGCATCTGGCTATCTAGGGACTATTAAGTGAGCAAGCTGCGAGTTTTGTTTTTAATTATTACGATAACGCAATCCTAACTAAGGCAGTCAACCAAACTGGCTAGATTTCTATGATTGCCAGCGAAGATAGCGTTTCAGCATACTGCTCGGCTGTCGGTTCCGTGAAATGAAAACATAGCTCAGTAACCATGGGAGTTCAAACCATCGCGGAACCAGACATAATTTACTGGGGCACATGCCCCAGTATTGGTCTGCAGTGCCCCAGTATAATTTTCCCCAGGGGATTAAAAAAAAATCACGTTTTAAGTCTACATGTCCACATAATCTGCAGTAACAGAAAGTGCATAGGCACACAACTACTTAATATGATGACTGTAACTCATTGCTACTTTATTCACTTCACTCCGTAAAGTACAAAATGGCACGTGGCTACTTAATATTCACGCGGCTTTGGCTGTGATTCGGCTAGTGCTCACTTCAGTACTTCGGAACACAAGGTCACACACACAACAGTGTCTGTCAGTGCTGACTGCTCTCGCCGTCATTCTTTCCACCCGTCTTCAGGTTAGTGCTGGGCAACTGCCTGTCCTTATTGTTTGTTTTCTCCTCTGTGTCGCCATGGGAATTTAAATGTCACAACTTTGCTTAAACTTTCAGCTGCCATCTTAAATGAAGTAGCCTAGTGCAGACGTTAGCCGCTGCCTCATAGCTAACTGGCTCATCATAGGCATAACGTTGATTCATAATGGTTAGCCTAGCACTGTCAACTCGGTTTCTGGAGATTGCTATCGATGTTTGATGAGCATATATGAGCCATTTCACATTAAAACATGGGTTCTGTATGAACAGAGAATCGGGCTCATCGAGTACTTTGGTTATGAGACATGGAGGATAACAAAGGAGACTATTCAGTTTTGATAAAGACTTAAAGATAGCCTACTGTTATAGCCGACACTAGTGAATACAGTCTTATGTTTAGTAAAGATGCACTGATTAGAATAGAACATATAAGATTCAGTTTAATGATTGCAGTTATCGGTACCTGGATGAAATGGTTTACTTGAATTACACAATGCATATTTAGCTTACAATTAATACTGCAGTGAAAATGAAATGTGATTTGAATCTGAGTCAGTTGTTTGGTGTAGCTTTGCACACTTAGTGCCTTGATTCAGACTGTTGATATGGTAATGTTTTGTCTGTTTTCCTCTGTGCATGTTTGTATGGCATGGATAATTTGGTGTTTTGGCCTGCCAGGCACTTAAACATACAGTTTATATTTAGAGTAATAGAAGTTCTATTTAATGTTGTACAGTTTTTTTGCTTGTACCAGGTTTAGAGGTCTAGAGTAAAGTGCAAAATGCATCAGTCCATTTCAGGTGGTTAATCATAGATTCAGACAACAAGATAATCTGACTTGAATGTATAATTTGAAGCACTATTTATGCTTTTTAATGATAAATTAGTGCTAAAAATTGTTTTTGCCCCAGCTGTGCCCCAGTACAGTATTAGGTCTAGTGACGCCCCTGGTTCAAACTGCTACCTACAGCAATGTTCTTGCAGACTATTCACTAATGCTATGCAAGTGACCAATCAGAGTCAGATGTGAGTCATATTGACCTACCAATGGATTAACCGTTGACTAAAACAAGCTCTTATAACTTCATTCTTGTAAAGGGTCAAGCAAAAATGCTCGTTGATTCTTTTTTTATTATGTAATCCAGTCCTACGCAGGAAAGATTTGCAATTATATACCTTTTAAATAAAATAATAGCATGAGTTTTTCCATTATAGACATTTGGAAATTGAGAGGTGCGATGCACTAGACACCTTTTACTCAGTGTTCTTGCCTACTGTAACATTGTTGGTCTTGGCCTATGTTTTTGAACTGCATTGGAATGTGATTCATGCAGTTGTAATGCAGGACAATTGCATATACAGAAACTTTGCTGGACCTTACTTTCAGCATGTAGTTTGAATCTACAGACATTTTTTCAGTTCTATAACTTGTTAAATAAAAGCTGTGATTCCGTTTTTGGTCATTGTGGCAATGATTGGGAGCTGGGGATGAATAGATAAGAAGAGACTCTGATAAAGAAAAAAAATGCTTGGATGAGTGCGTTAAAAATGAACTTAAGAAAGAACTAGTTCATTTTTTGGGACTGTGAAATATGAACTATGAACTGAACTAGTTCATTTTAAAATCTGTGAACTGAACTTTGAACTAGTTCATATTAATTGTGAACTAACACAACACTGATTCCATCGAGTATAGTAAAATGGGGGTCTACCGTGAAATGTTGCGCACGTTGTACTGCGTTATTTTTACCTTCGTTTTAAAGCTCCTTTTTTCTGTCTTTGCCCAGATATCTGAGCCTCTTGGAGTGCATTGAACAGTTCATCCATGAATTTCTGCATGTCAGCGAACCAGAGGCCGTGCCTTTCTATCCACCACCCTATTCTCTTTCCAATAAAGTCTGTCCTGATTATAATTTGAATATCGTCTCATTACATTTCTAAGTGCGAGTTAACATCGATTGTAGTTGTGGTACTCAATTTTATGATAGTGGCAGGCTCTACGTAATTTAGGCTAGCCTTTTCAGGGCTTTTTTGCCTGTGTGCCAACTTTTTTGAGACCCGTTGCAGCCAGAAAATTTGAAAGAAGCTTATTTTGTGGATAAAATGTGATGTAAAATGTCTCAGTTTAAACATTTGAAATGTAATCTATGTTCTATTGTGAGTAACGTTGGCTCGTGTGATCTGAAAGTCATTGCTTTTTGATTTTATTCACAATTTACACTTCGTCCCTACGATTTCAGAATTGGGGTTGTAAATCTACTCGATCATCGTCTCATGCTCAACTGTGGTATTTTTTAGGACTTGTAGCTATTATCTTCGTTCAGATGAAAATCAGACACACCGTCGAATCTATCGGCATCACACCCGTTGATCTCAGATGCTGCTCACGAACATAAGATGCTTGGATTTCGATACTCACGTTTCCACCTACCAAAAACTTTGATCTAATAAAGGCTGTACCACAAATAATGAGTATGTATGTTCAGTGCTTGTTCGGATCATGCACAAAAAGTTATAATTTTGGATCTCATCTGTCAAACTGCTGAAAAGTTTTGTCATCAAGTATGAAGGTCTGTAAGTAATGTAAGAATAAAGAATGGTTAGTTAGTGGCTTGCTTAGCAGTGTTCGAACTGAATTTATGTAGTGCTATAAGTGCACTCATATGGACATTTCGTTAGATGCTACTCAGCTGTCACATGCATAACGCATCTAAATACAGTAATGTGAATTGGTGCTATTCAAAGTAATGGAAATATACTACTCAGTTCATGGATAGCCAACACTCACCTTACTTTGTCGGATTAAAATGATATGGAAATATACTACTCAGTTCATGGATATATCCATATCATTTTAATCCAACAAAGTAAGGTGAGTGTTGGCTACTTGGTTCTAGAATATGAAACGGCGGCCTTAGCGTACGATTCATTTTGCCGCGCTACATAATGAAGTGTGGCAATCAAGTGTATTACGGCCATTCATCAATAAAAATAAAATGACTGAAATATTTGCACCATAACACCAGCTCGCTTTACCGATTTGGCCGTGTTTATTATGTTGATCACAGACAGACGGCAAGGTATGCCCATTGTTCCACCCCCTCGGTTCGGATCATGCACAAAAAATAGTTATCATTTTGGATTTCATCTGTCAAGTTGTTGAAAAGTTTCATCATCATGTATGAAGGTCTATAAGTAATTTAACAATGAAGAATGGTTAATAAATGGTTCGCTAAGCGGTGTTCGAACTGAATTTATGTAGTGCTATAAATGCACTCATATGGATATTAGATGCTACTTAGCCGACACATCGTGCATATCGCATCAAAATAGAGTAATGTGAATTGGTGCTATTCAAAGTAATGGAAATATGCAATTCAGTTCATGGATATATCCATATAATTTTAATATTAAAAAGGAAGGTGAGTGTTGGCTGCGTACATGGTTCTAGGATGTCACAACAGCGGCCTTAGCTTACAGTACATTTTGCTACGCTACATGAAATGTGGCAATCGACTTGCTACATATTACGACCATTCATCAATTAAAATAAGATTGCAAAAATATACTGAGCAACAAAAGAAATGCTAGTTGGCTGGTAAGTAAATGTGCTCTTATGGTTACTCAAAGTGACCGCAAAACATAAAAAAGTTTGATGAAACGAGTGTAAATGTGCACACGCTAGTAATAAATTTGATTTACAATAATTACACGCAAACTTATTCTCCGGTCTGCTTTAATTAAGTTGCGCTTCTTTTGCTCAGTAGATTTGCAACGTAACACCAGCTCACATCACTGGCTTGGCTACGTCTATAATGTTGATCACAGACGGACGGCAAGGAATGCCCATTTCTGGTCTCCCAATATCCAGCGGCATGTGATACGCTGCATACTTTTCATTAGCAAGTGGCCGCACTACCTAGCTTCTCACATGCCGAAGACCACATACTGTGGCTCTTAGCGCCGCCCCTAGTATTGTAAAGCGCAGCAGATCTATGGGAGTAAACCATGAAAAAAATCAAGATCAGCCTGTTAAGATGTATGGAAAATGTGTGTCCTCAGGTTTGAATGATCTGTAAAAATGTTATGTTCTTATTACGACACTAGAGGGCACAAGAGCGCACTAAAAGGGCAAATGTGCAAATGTATTTTTGATACTCCTGAGTTGCTGTAGTAGGACATTTTTATGTTTGCGATTTTATCAGTCAGCGTACAGCCCAGCTCTTGTGGCGAACGGCCACTCTATGCTGTCTCCAATAAATATGCCGCACAGGCTAAAGAGAAACAAATTCGCCGCCTTCTCCTTCTGAATGCATCGCAGTCAGCACTACTCTGCTGATGAAACCTAACAGGTTATGGGCCCAGGAGTCGTTCGAAAGAGAGAAGTCGACGGTTTCTAAGTCAAGAAAGTTGCAACGGACCGCGTGTTGAGAACAAGCTAACATGGCGGAGCAACGAATGACAAGTGGCAGCAGGTTACATCGACTGATATTCGACGGAGATGAGACTAAGTATGAAGTTTGAGAGACTAAATTGTTGGGACATTTTCATTTATTAGGGCTTAAAGACACTGTGTTAAAAGCGCCAATAACAGAAGCTGAAATAGCAGCAGATCATGAGAAAAACATCTGTCTTTGATAATGAGAGATGCGCAAAATGATGGAAGAAAAGCGTTAAAGATTTTGAGAGACTATTATGCAGGGACGGGAAAGCCCCCTATAATTAGCTTGTACACCACGCTGACATCACTTCAAAAGTCAAATGCTGAAAGTGTAATGGACTATATCCTAAGAGCAGGGACCGCCATAACTGCGCTGTGAAACGCGGGGAGAAATGCTGGGGCACGGTCTGCTAGTGGCAATGGTGCTGAAGGGATTGTCAGAGAGCTTCAAGCCATTTGCAATTCATGTGGCGCACACGGATGAAAACATCACATTTGCAGACTTAAAAACCAAGCTACGGAGTTTTGAAGAGACTGAGAACATAAGAGCAACCGAGTCCAACGACAGCGTAATGAAGACACAAGGGAGAACCAGACGGCGACCTCCCAAGGCAAGCGCACGTGGACCGAGCAAAGACGACAACGAGATGGTGTGCTTCAAATGCGGCACTAAAGGTCACCGAGCGAAAGCGTGTAGACAGAAGACATGGTGTAGTGTTTGCAAAAATGACACACAAGGACGCTACATGCAGGCGAAAAGACAAAGACAGAGACAAAAAGGATGGTGTGAGCAAAGTTTCAGAGAATGCTGAGGTCGAGGAGGACTACACGTTCAAGATGGCGGACAAAGGGGCCAGTGTCCATCGGCAGCCGGCGCGCAACGTGCAGGAGAGGGGCCTGATGGTGGACACTGGGGCCACATCCCATGTCATCAATGACATTGCCTTGTTCACCACTTTTGACAGCACCTTCAGGCCAGAGACCCACAGCATTGAGTTGGCAGATGGCACCAGATGCAGCGGTGTCGCTCAGCGGAGAGGCACTGCAGTGGTTTCCCTTATCGACAGCAGTGGACGGCGGTGCAAAGCGAAACTGAGAGATGCTCTGTATGTACCGTCGTACCCACAGAACATTTTCTTGGTGAAGACCGCAACCACGAATGGGTCTGCAGTCGTCTTCAAAGAAGGTAAAGACGTCTAGATTGCCGGAGACGGTACCAGGTTTGATATTCATGTGTATGGCAGGTTGTCCTACCTGCACACTGAAATTGAGTCTAATGAGGATAAGTGTAATGCAACCCAAGACATCCAAGCATGGCATGAGATACTAGGCCACTGTAACTATGAAGATGTACTTAGGTTACAGGATGTAGTTGATGTAGATGACGGTATGCAGATCAAAGGCAAATTGAGTAGGCCTGAACAAGAGTGTCAGGTGTGTATTTAAGGGAAATTTACACAAACGAGAAACGGGAACCCCGATACCAGGGCAAAGGCTCCCTTACAGATGGTACACACAGACCTTGCAGGTCCAGTAGCCATAGAGTCACTAGATGGGTACAAATATGTGCAGTCTTTCACTGATGATTACTCCAATGCAATGTTTGTATACTTTCTAAAGGAAAAATAGTGACGCAGCTCAGGCAACAGAGAAGTTCCTTGCAGATGTATCCCCTTACGGGAAAGTAAGGTGCATCAAATCCGATAATGGAACGGAGTTCACACGTAGTGATTTCCAGGCACTGCTGAAGAAAAACAAAATTAGTCATGAAACGACAGCTCCGTACTCCCCGCACCAAAATGGAACCGCAGAACGTGGCTGATGTACGCATTTCAAGATGGGCAGGTGCATGCTAGTTGAAAGCGAGTTACCAAAACACCTATGGCAGTATGCAGTACAAACTTGCAGCAGTGGGTCGCAACAGATGCTTCAATAAGCGCACAGGGCTGACTCCTTATGAGATGTTGACAGACAAAAAGCCCAATGTGTCCAGAATTCAGCGATTCGGGTCTGTATGCTACACTTACAAACAAGAAAAGGGAAAGCTTGACTCCAGATGCGAACAGGGGTGTTTTGTGGGGTACGACAAAAACAGTCCAGCGTATTTGGTGTATCACCCAGATACGAACTAAGTGCAGAACCACAGGCTAGTAAAGTTTGTGGGCAAGACAGCTGTGGAAAAACAAACACAGACAGATGAGCAAGATCTAAATGATGATGATGTGGGGCTCAGAGTCAGGACTAGAGGGACGCAGGTCAATAGGGGTGCAGAAAAGGCTCCAGAGCCAAATGAACCCAGTTGGAGTCCACATAGTCATGGTCCAAGGGCAGCAAATGAGTCTACTGAACAAAATGAAACCGAAGAGAGCGTTACAAATGTTGGTTCTGAGAGTAAACGGTATCCAACTAGAGAGAGGAGGGCACCAAATTACCCAGGTGACTATGTAACCCGAAGATGATGATCATGACGGAATGCATGTCACAGTCGACTTCTGCTGCAGAGCAGTTTGTGGCATTCAGCAGACTTGTGAAGAAGCAATGCAGTCAGACAATTCAAAAGAATGGAGAAAAGCAATAGATGAGGAAATCCATTCCTTAAATGAGAACAAAACCTTTACCCTGACAACACTACCCGTAGGCAAGAAACCAGTGGGGGGTAGGTGGGTTTAAGCAATCAAGTCTGGTGTGGATGGGAATGACTAATACAAGGCTCGATTTGTCGCCAAGGGCTACAGCCAGAAAATGGGAGTAGACTATGGGGAAACGTTTTCACCAACTGCAGATCTAACAAGCATAAGAGTTGTGCTACAGAAGGCAGTGCAGAAAAATTTACTTGTGCACCAAATGGACGTGAAAACCGCATTCTTGCACGCCCCCATCGACTATGAGATCTACATCAATCCACCAGAGGGTTATCAAGAAAAAGAGCGTGCAGCCTATAAGCTAGAAAAATCGCTTAATGGGCTTAAGCAATCTGGACAAAATTGGAATAGACTTTTGCACGATTGTTTAACTGAATGGATTCACACACAACCAAGCTGACCACTGTGTATATCCCCAAGAGTCAAAAGAATGGAAAGTGATCATAATCGCAGGGGTCTATGACTTTATCATTGATGCAAGTGATAAACAGATTCTGAAAGAGGTGAAGGGGATGCTTGCAGAGCAATTCAAGATGAAGGATTTGGGGCAACTTAAACATTTTCTTGGTATTGATTTAGATTTTTTGTGATGGATGTATTAAGATGTCACAAGAAAAGTACACTAACAAAATTCTACAGCGTTTCAACATGTCAGAATGTAGGGTTAGAGAAACTCCTTGTGAGCAAAAGCTTGAATACCGTGATGATGCGGTTAAAATGACAGACATCAGGATGTACAAAGAGGCCGTGCGCAGTCTGATATACCTGACAACCTGCACTAGGCCTGATCTGAGTTTTGTGGTGAGCAGGCTGTCACAGTTCCTAGCTGAACCTACAGAGGAGCAATGGGTCACTGTGAAGTACATCCTGCGATACCTTAAAGGTACAGCAGAGAAAGGTTTAACCTTTGAGAGAAATAACCCTGAGAATCTTGGTACACGACCCTACAGCGATGCAGACTGGGCGGCTGATACCAGGGATTGCTGCAGTACCACAGGATGCTGTGTGAGTCTTTGTGAAAATAGTGCACTTGTTTCATGGAAGACTAGAAAGCAACCTACTGTTGCGCTTTCCACATGCGAAGCAGAGTATATGGCACTTGCTTCAACCAGGGGCGTGCTGGGGATCCAATTCAGGCTGTGAGACGACTAAGCAAGCAGGCCACTGAAGTGTTGCGGTGGACGCAAAGCGCGCACGGCGAAAAATTTGTGGGGGTTTTTCTTCAAAAAAAGATGACTTTAGGCAGCATTTAGAGTTGTCATAGCAACTACAACAACACTATTAGACTGACAGCCACACAACAACACTATTAAACACAACCATGACGACAGCTCCACACAGTCCTCCATACCAGTACTTTTGTCTTCTCTAATCTCTTCTCGACATCATACTGTGTCCTTTTGTTCTATATTATTTATATAATGTGCAGAATTACACAAAAACATATTTGTATTATTTTGTCAGCAAATCGTTGTCATGCCAGCTTACAATAGCTAAAAAGACTACCAATATTGAATATAAAACTGAAAGATGTAGGTTGACAGCAACTTCAACTTATTTCAGTAACATTAGATATTGGAAAAGCTAAATCAATTTAGACAGATTACAGGATAGAAGATACCTGAAGAGGGGGTCTCAGTCTCAGGCTTTTTCAGGCTCCCTGCAACCCACCTGGCAACTATGGATTTTTTGGGCATGCCCACCAAATATTTTGCGCATTAAAATTGGCATTACAATATTATTACCCAGAACAAAGGTGTTAATTAATATTATTAATGATTTTCTCTCTGAATATTGATCAGTGGTCATCAATGGTATTCTATTTTTCATTCTTCAAACATACTGTAATAATGATCAAATTTAACAGACAAGGCAGGTCAAAATCACAAACTTCAGTGAGAAATAAAAAATGAAAGAGAATTCACACACAATAACAGTTACAACTTCAATGAACGTGCATCAAAATTATAATATAACAAAATAAAGTCCAGAAGTATGCATTTTGGCACCTGGCCTCTGCTGTGATCTTAATTTGGGACCCACAATTTGAAAAATAAAACAAAAATACTCCCTAAAAAGCACAGTAGGTGGCACATTTTAGCTAAACATACTAAAATAAATGTAAATAATCTAGAAAACAATAAAGAGCTGTTACTTCTATTAAAAATAAACATACGGTAGCTTCAACAATAACAGCCTTAAACAATACATCCAATATTCTCAATAAAAATACAATCATTTAACTTTGCACATGCCTGACTGTACAGTTAAGACTGAGCCATGTTAAGCTAGAGGTTTAGCTTGTGTCACGGAGAAATGCAAACACACACGGAACTGTCTGGATGAGGCGAGTATCTTTATTAATACAGTAATTTATTTAGACAAAATAAATCACATTTATCCCGCCGTGACTGTAAACCAACACTGAGAGAAAGCGGCGGGTTCGCATGTGCGATTCATTTGCAGTTTGGACACGGAGGGGTGAACATCTACTGCTCCGACTCCAGCTAGGAGGGGCGGCTGCGAGAGGACTGGGCCGCCTGTGAGTGCTCTGTGACGGGGGACAGCCCGGCGGAAGCACCCGCTGCATGTCGAGAGTAGTAACAATTAAAGTTGCTAAGTTGGCAACACTGGACGCGTCTCTCACTCATTCGCCCTCCTCTCACAGACTGCTCCATGTGCTTCTCTACACTTCCAGTGTTTTGGCTGTGTAGAGGCGGGCCATAAAGCAACTAACCAGTCACAACACGAGTCCTCTAAAAGAAAAACGGTGATCACTGTAATTTCGACCAATCCTACCCTCTGATCACAGAGTTCATGTTGGCTACGTGTGCACTATGTAGTGAGGGGGCGTGTTCTCTGTCAATATAGTGCTGCCAGCGCTGCTGCTGTTGCAACAAGTGTGTGTTGTCTGCCTGGAAACAGCGGGCCAGTGGCTGCATTTTATTTATTGGCAGCCACGCAGGCCAGTAAGGACACTGGCCACCGGGGAAAGTCCAGAGCGTCCAGATGGGCCTGCACGCGCCTGCATATGCCTAATACCAACGCTGATAAAACGAAGTGCTAGTTAACTCTGGCTACTCTTTTCATCAGCTTCACCTTTGCCCCTGCCCCATTGAAAAACACTGCTCTCAGAAATGATCACTGCACAGCACAGATCGATGGGACAGAGAAAAGTTTTTTTTTTTTCTTTCCCCTCCTGATTTTCAACAGCCAAGCCTTTCTCCCCTCCTTGTCTTTTAGAGCTCTGTATAAACAGACAAAGCGAGTTGTCCACTGTTTTAAATATTATGCAGGTAAGAAGTATTGTCGTTGAATGTCAATTAGAAGTAGCTAGCTTGTTAGCCACCATGTTAATTTTATCAACTACTAAGTGAATGCAGTCCCCGTGATGGTAAGGATACCAAGGTAGCTCGCGAGTGACTATTTTCAATCGCTAAGCGTTTGTTGTTAGTCAGGGGTCTACTCAAGTCAGTGGGACGGCTAATTAGCTAGCTAGAACGAGAAAGCGATTTTTTTTTCCTATTTAAGTTACAAATTAACGTTAAAGCATGCATGAAAGGTTTTATTACAGCCCTTCAAATGAATATTGCTGCAAAAGGCAGGAGAATACAACTGTGTGGGTTAGTTGATAAAATGCCTTCTGTAATAGTCATGTCATAAATTGTAATTATCTTGTAAGATTCATCACCAATGAAAAATACACTAATTTCTCAACTGTTTCCGGCCTTTTTTTAAATTAGTTTAGACATACATTAAAAGCTTATTTTGTGGGTCTTCATGATGTAATTCCACATGGCAGCCACTACCTGTATAACTAAGTTAACAAGTGACCAAAAAACACTAATAGATCTACAGCAAGCTTCCACGTAGGAAAAAATAAGATATCAGTTTCTCTGCCATCCCTGTGTGAGCAATGGCCTCAGTCTGGCCACCTCGATAGAAATTGTCTGGCTCCACCACTGCCCCCCGAGTCAAGTTGGCACGTTGTGTAAATCGTAAATAAAAGCAAAATACAATGATTTGCAAATCCTTTTCAACCTATATTCAATTGAATACACTGCAAAGACAAGTTACTTAATGTTCGAACAGGTAAACTTTGTAATTTTTGGCAAATATTAGCTCATTTGGAATTTGATGCCTGCAACATGTTTCAAAAAAGCTGGCACAAGTGGCAAAAAAGACTGAGAGAGTTGAGGAATGCTCATCAAACACTTATTTGGAACATCCCACAGGTGAACGGGCTAATTGGGAACAGGTGGGTGCCATGATTGGGTATAAAAGCAGCTTCCCTGAAATTCTCAGTCATTCACAAACAAGGATGGGGCGAGGGTCACCACTTAGTGAACAAATGCTTGAGCTGATTGTCGAACAGTTTAAAAACAACATTCCTCAATAAGCTATTGCAAGAAATTTAGGAACTTCATCATCTACAGTCCGTAATATCGTCAAAAGGTTCAGAGAATCTGGAGAAATCACTGCACGAAAGTGATAAGGCCGAAAACCAACATTGAATGCCCGTGACCTTCGATCCCTCAGGCGGTACTGCATCAAAAACCGAACACAGCTGGATCAGAGTCCTGAGGAGAGTCACGGTGTTCTCAGGCCACAGCTGTATCAGAGTCCTGAGGGCAGTCACAGTATTCTCAGGCCACAGCTGTATCAGTGTCCTGAGGAGGGTCAGTGTTCTGAGGCTACAGCTGGATCAGAGTCCTGAGGAGAGTCACAATGTTCTTTGGCCACAGCTGTATCAGAGTCCAGTGGAGAGTCACAGTGTTCTCAGGGCTCAGCTTTATCAGAGTCCATAGGGGAGTCACAGTGTTTGCTGGCCGCAGCTGTATCAGAGTCCTGAGGAGAATCAGTGTTCTCAGGCCACAACTGTATCAGAGTCCTGAAGAGCGTCAGTGTTCTTAGGCCACAGCTGTATCAGAGTCCTGAGGAGAGTGACAGTATTCTCAGGCCACAACTGTATCAGAGTCCTGAGGTGGGTCAGTGTTCTGAGGCCACATCTGTATCAGAGTCCTGAGGAGGGTCAGTGTTCTGAGGCCGCAGCTGTATCAGAGTCCTGAGGTGAGACACAGTGTATTCAGGCCACAGCTGTATCAGAATTCTTCGGGGAGTCACAGTATACACAGGCCACAGCTGTATCAAAGTTCTGAGGAGAGTCAGTGTTCTACGGTCACAGCTGTATTAGAGTTGTGACGGGAGTCAGTGGTCTCGGGCCACAGCCGTCTGAGAATCCTGAAGAGAGTCTCAGTGTTCTCAGGCTACAGCTGTATCAGAGTTCTTCGGGGAGTCAAAGCATACTCAGGCCACAGCTATATCAGAGTCCTGAGGAGAGTCACAGTGTACTCAGGCCACAGCTGTATCAGAGTTCTACGGGGAGTCACAGTATACTCAGGCCACAGCCGTATCAGAGTTCTGAGGAGAGTCAGTGTTCTCCGGTGTGGGCTTTTTCACCTTTTGTCTAGTCTGATTTTACGTGTTCAAGGGAGAGAGTGACTAGAAATAAGAGAATTGTAGACCAAATGTCGAAAATATTTGTTTATAGCAGACAAAGAGTAAAAAATTACAAACTGTAACAAGAGGGATGTTATTAGCCACAGCTCGGAGAGCGCTTTGCCCGGGCGTTGCCCGGGCATCAGTTCTTATAGTCCACAGTCCTTTAGCTGCACATCATTTGCTTGTAGATCTGTCTGTAACCGCAGTCTAATCAGCTCCCGCCTTTCTACATAGTATTGTCCAGTCTACTTTAGACAGGTCACAGAAAGGCGGTTACGGGAGACCTGATGCCACTTTGGACTGCTCCTTGGGCGTTGTCTTTTGGCAGGGCGCCAGCATTTCTGTGCCACTCTGTACCTTGCTCCTCTTGTGCAGCTTCTCTCATCCACTCTCACACATTCTGGGTAAATAGGTTTATAAGCTTTGGGGTATTGACACAGAAGATGTTTTAAGCAGTATAAGATAATAATGATAATAAGAAAGATGTTTTGATCATAATTCAGATGATAAAAAGATGATAAGAATACAAAAGATGTATTATTCCACACCGGTCACAGCTGTATCAGACTTGTGAAGGGAGTCACTGTTCTCAGGCTACAGCTGTATCAGAGTCCTGAGGAGGATCAGTGTTCTGAGGCCACAGCTGGATCAGAGTCCTGAGGAGAGTCACAGTGTTCTCAGGCCGCAGCCGTGTCAGAGTCCTGAGGAGAGTCACATTGTTCTTAGGCCGCAGCTGTATCAGACTCCTGAGGAGAGTCACCGTGTTCTCAGGCTACAGCTGTATCAGAGTCCTTAAGAGAGTCACAGTTATCTCACGCCAAAGATGTATCGGAGTCCTGAGGAGAATTAGTCTTCTCAGGCCACAGCTGTGTCAGATATCTGAGGAGAGTCAGTGTTCTCAGGCCACAGCTGTATCAGTGTCCTGAGGGGAGTCACTGTTCTCAGGCCACAGCTGTATCAGAGTCCTGAGGAGGATCAGTGTTCTGAGGCCACAGCTGGATCAGAGTCCTGAGGAGAGTCACGGTGTTCTCAGGCCGCAGCCGTGTCAGAGTCCTGAGGAGAGTCACATTGTTCTTAGGCCGCAGCTGTATCAGACTCCTGAGGAGAGTCACAGTGTTCTCAGGCTACAGCTGTATCAGAGTCCTTAGGAGAGTCACAGTTATCTCACGCCAAAGATGTATCGGAGTCCTGAGGAGAATTAGTCTTCTCAGGCCACAGCTGTGTCAGAGTCCTGAGCAGAGTCAGTGTTCTCAAGCTACAGCTGCATGAGAGTCCTGTGGAAAGTAAGTGTCCTCAGGCCACAGCTGAATCAGAGTCCTGAGGAGGGTCAGTGTTCTGAGGCCACAGCTGTATCAGAGTCCTGAGGAGAGTCTCAGTGTACTCAGGCCGCAGCTGTATCAGAGTTCTGAGGAGAGTAAGTGTTCTCAAGTCACAACTGTATCAGAGTCCTAAGGAGAATCATACTTTTTTGAGGTCACAGCAGTATCGGAGTTGTGGCGGCAGTCAGTGGTCTCAGGCCACAGCTATATGAGAGTCCTTTGGAGAGTCACAGTGTACTCAGGCCACACCTGTATCAGAGTCCTGAGGAGAGTTTCAGTGTACTCAGGCAACAGCTCTACCAGAGTTCTGAGCAGAGTGACTGTGTTCTCAGGCCACAGCTGTATCAGATTCCTGAGGAGAGTCAGTGTTCTCAGGCCACAGATGTATCAGTGTCTTCAGGGGAGTCACTGTTCTCAGGCCACAGCTGTTTCAGAGTTCTTAGGAGAGACAGTGGTCTCAGGCCACAGCTGGATCAGAGTCCCGAGGAGGGTCAGTGTTCTGAGGCCATAGCTGGATCAGAGTCCTGAGGAGAGTCACATTGTTCTTTGGCCACAGCTGTATAAAGGTCCCGAGGAGGGTCAGTGTTCTCAGGCCGTAGCTGTATCAGAGTCCTGAGGAGAGTCACATTGTTCTTTGGCCACAGCTGTATAAAAGTCCTGAGGAGGGTCAGTGTTCTCAGGCCGCAGCTGTATCAGAGTCCTGAGGAGAGTCACATTGTTCTTTGGCCACAGCTGTATAAAAGTCCCGAGGAGGGTCAGTGTTCTCAGGCCGCAGCTGTATCAGAGTCCTGAGGAGAGTCACATTGTTCTTTGGCCACCGCTGTATAAAAGTCCTGAGGAGGGTCAGTGCTCTCAGGCCGCAGCTGTATCAGAGTCCTGAGGAGAGTCACATTGTTCTTTGGCCACAGCTGTATAAAGGTCCTGAGGAGGGTCAGTGTTCTCAGGCCACAGCTGTATCAGAGTTCTTTGGGGAGAGTCACAGTGTTCTCAGGCTGCAGCAGTATCAGAGTCCTGAGGAGAGTAAGTCTTCTCAGGCCACAGCTGTATCAGAGTCCTGAGGAGGGTCAGTGTTCTGAGGCCACAGCTGAATCAGAGTCTTGAGGAGAGTCACAGTGTTCTCAGGCCACAGCTGTTTCAGAGTCCTGATTTTTCAAATTTTCATTGTACTCAGGCCAAAGCTGTATCAGAGTCCTGAGGAGAGTCACAGTGTACTCAGGCCACAGCTGTATCAGAGTCCTGAGCAGAGTGACTGTGTACTCAGCCCACAGCTGTGTCAGAGTTCTTAGGAGAGTCAGTGTTCAATTCAATTCAATTTTATTTTGTATAGCGCTTTTTACAGATACACTGTCACAAAGACGCTTTACAGTCAGAGATGGGTTACTGAAGGGCAGTGCCCAACCTATTCCCAGTACCTATACCCTATTCCCACTACAGCGAGGCAAAAAAAACTCCCAGTAGGGAGAAAAAATCCTCAAACAGTGGTGAGAAAAAACTCCCCAGTGGGAAGAAATCTCAGGAGGAACCCGGCTATAGTGGGGAAGCCCATCCTCCGCGGGCTAGCTAGTTGATAACAAGATAATGACAAGAGTTCCATTGAAATCCATCTAATCAGTGCAAAAATAATTTGTATATTTAAAACTGTCCAACAGATGTCTTGGCTAATGTAAAACAATTAGCAATGGAGGTCATCATGAGGCAGGAAGACCCTCTTGGTCCTGTAGCTGAAACAAGATGGTAACAGCTGGTCTTAGGCTGGAGCTCCGGGCCAGGGGGTGTTGGGTGAAGCTTGATCTGGAGCTCAGGGCAAGTGCCCAGAGCAGGAGGAGGAGAAAAAAAAATATTGTTAGTGTTCTCAGGTTACAGCCGTATCAGAGTCCGAAGGAGAATCACATTGTTCTCAGGTCACAGCTGTGTCAGAGTTGTGACGGGAGTCATTGGTCTCTGGCCACAGCTGATAGATAAGATATACTTTATTGAACAGCTGTATCAGTGTCCTGAGCCGAGTGACTGTGTATTCAGGCCACAGCTGTATCAGAGTCCCGAGGAGGGTCAGTGTTCAGAGGCCACAGCTGGATCAGAGTCTTGAGGAGAGTCACATTGTTCTTTGGCCACAGCTGTATCAGAGTCCTGAGCAGAGTGACTGTGTACTCAGGCCACAGCTGTTTCAGACTTCATAGGAGAGTCAGTGTTCTCAGGTCACAGCTGTGTCAGAGTTGTGACGGGAGTCGATGGTCTCGAGAAACAGCTGTATGAGAGTCCTGAAGAGAGTCAGTGTTCTCAGGTCCCAGCTGTATCAGAGTCCAAAGGAGAATCACATTTTTCTCAGGTCACACCTGTGTCAGAGTTGTGATGGGAGTCAGTGTTCTCAGGCCACAGCTGTATCAAAGTCGTGAGGAGAGTCATAGTGGTCTCAGACCACAGCTGTATCAGAGTCCTGAGGAGAGTCACAGTGTTCTTAGGCCACAGGTTCATCAGAGCCTGAGTGGAGTCATTGTTCTCAGTCCACAGCTGTATCAGAGTCCTGAACAAAGTGACCGTGTACTCAGGCCACATCTGTGTCAGAGTCCTGAGGAGAGTCAGTGTTCTCAGGCCACAGCTATATCACCGTCCTTAGGAGAGTCACAGTGTTCTCAGTTCACAGCTGTATCGGAGTCCTGAGGAGAGTCAGTGTTCTCAGGCCACAGCTGTATCAGAGTTCTGAGGGAAGTCATTGGTTTCTGGCCACAGCTGTATCAGAGTCCTGAGAAGAGTCACAGTGTTCTTCGGCTATAACTGTATCAGAGACCTAAGGAGAATCAGTGTTCTCATGCCACAACTGTGTCGGAGTCATGAGGGGAGTCACAGTGTACTCAGGCCGCAGATGTATCAGAGTCCTGAGAAGAGTGACTGTTCTCAGGCCACAGCTGTATCAGAGTCCTGAGGAGAGTCACTGTGTTCTCAGGCTCCAGTTGTATCAGAGACCTGAGGAGAGTCACTGTTTTCTCAGGCCACAGCTGTATCAGAGTCCTGATGAGAGTCACAATGTTCTCAGGCCATAGTTGTATCTGAGTCCTGAGGAGAGTCAGTGTTCTCAGGCTACAGCTGTATCAGAGTCTTGAGGAGTGTCAGTTTTCTCATGCCACAGCTGTATCAGAGTCCTGAAGAGAGTCACACTGTTCTCAGGCCGCAGCTGTATCAGACTGCTGAGGAGAGTCTGTGATCTCAGGGCACTCCTGTATCAGAGTCCTGGGGAGAGTCAGTGTTCTCAGACCAGAGCTGTATCAGAGTTTTTAGAGAAGTCAGTGGTCTCTTCCCACAGCTGTATCCGAGTCCTGAGAAGAGTCACAGTGTTCTCTGGCTCCAGCTGTATCAGAGACCTGTGGAGAGTCACTGTTTTCTCAGGCCACAGCTGTATCAGAGTCCTGAGGAGAGTCAGAGTGTTCTCAGGCTATAATTGTATCCGAGTCCTGAGGAGAGTTAGTGTTCTCAGGCCACAGCTGTATCAGAGTTCTTAGAGAAGTCAGTGGTCTCTTGCCACAGCTGTATCCGAGTCCTGAGAGGAGTCACAGTGTTCTCAGACTCCAGCTGTATCAGAGTCCTGAGGAGAATCACGGTGTTCTCTGTCCATCGCTGTATCAGAGTCCTGTGTAGTGTCAATTTTCTCAGTCTACAGCTTTATTAGAGTCCTGAGGAGAATCAGTGATCTCAGGGCACCCCTGTTTCAGATTTCTGAGGAGAGCGAGTGGTCTGAGGCCACAGCTGTATCAGAGTTTTGAGGAGAGTCACGGTGTCCTCACGACACAGCCATCTCAGAGTCCTGAGGAATGTCAGTATTCTCAGGCCACAGCTTTATCAGAGTCCTGAGCTGGGTCGGCATTCTCAGGCCATTGCTGTGTCAGAGTCTATGGAGAGTCTTTGATCTCAGGGCACAGCTGTATCAAGTCCTCTTGAGTGTCATTGTTCTCAAGCCACATCTGTATCAGAGTCCTGAGGATAGTCACTGTACTCAGGCTACAGCTGGGTCAGAGTCCTAAGGAGAGTCAGTGATCTCTGGCCACAGCTGTATCAGAGCTCTGTGGAGAGTCACAGTGTTCTCAGAACACAGCTATATCAGAGTCCTGAGTGGAGTCATAGTGTTCTCAGACAACAGCTGTAACAGAGTCCTTAGGATAGTCAGTGTTCTCTGGCTAAAGAGTCACAGTGTTCTCAGGTCACAGCTGTGACAGACTCCTGATGAGAGTCTGTGATCTCAGGGCACCCTTGTATCAGAGTTCTGAGGAGAGTGGTGTTCTCAGGCCACAGCTAAATCAAAGTTCTGAGGGAAGTCAGTGGTCTCTTGCCATCGCTGTATCAGAGTCCTGAGAAGAGTCACAGTGTTCTCAGGCTACAGCTGTTTCGGAGGCTTAGGCAGAATCACTGTGTTCTTATGCCACAACTGTATCAGAGAGCTGAGGAGAATCACAATCTTCTCAGGCGACAACTGTGTCAGAGTCCTTAGAGGAGTCACAGTGTTCTCCGGCCACAACTGTATCAGAGTCCTTAGGAGAGACATTGTTTTCAGGCCACAGCTGTATCAGAGTCTTGAGGAGTGTCAGTGTTCTAAGGCCACAGCTGTATCAGAGTCCTGAGGAGAGTCGCAGTGTTCTCAGGCGGTAGCTGTATCAGAGTCCTGAGGAGAGTCACAATGTACTCAGGCCTCATCTGTTTCAGAGTCCTGAGGGGGGTCACTGTTTTCAGGTCACAGCTGTATCAGAGTCCTGAGGAGAGCCTGTGTTCTCAGGCCATTGCTGTATCATAGTCCTGAGGAGAATCAATTCAATTCAATTTATTTTGTATAGCGCTTTTTACAGATACACCGTCACAAAGACGCTTTACAGTCAGAGATGGGTTACTGAAGGGCTATTCCCTATTCCCACTACAGCGAGGCAAAAAAACTCCCAGTAGGGAGAAAAAATTTTCAAACAGTGGTGAGAAAAAACTCCCCAGTGGGAAGAAATCTCAGGAGGAACCCGGCTATAGTGGGGAAGCCCATCCTCCGCGGGCTAGCTAGTTGATAGACAAGATAATGACAAGAGTTCCATTGAAATCCATCTAATCAGTGCTAAAATAATTTGTATATTTAAAACTGTCCAACAAATGTCTTGGCTAATGTAAAATAATTAGCAATGGAGGCCATCATGAGGCGGGAAGACCCTCTTGGTCCTGTTGCTGACACAAGATGGTAAACAGCTGGTCTTAGGCTGGAGCTCCGGGCCAGGGGGTGTTCGGCGAAGCTTGATCTAGAGCTCAGGGCAAGTGCCCAGAGCAGGAGGAGGAAGAAAAAAAAAAATATTGTTAGGGAGGTGGAGTTGTATGGCAAGCACACAGAGCAGGAGAGACAGAGGTGCCTGTGTGCGATAAGGAAACCCCAGCAGAATAAGACTATGGCAGCATAGTTATGAGAAACAAGGGCAGGGGCCAACACAGCCCCGAGGGCAGGTTGAGACAGTCACCACCAGACCATGACCAGTTCAGCAGAATAGGGCACCACCAGCAATGATCCAGTGACAGCACTGACTGCTCAGTCCACCAAATATTCTATAGCTTATGCCAGCCACCCACTCCTGTCCCTCAACAATAGGACAGACTAAAGAGATATGTTTTGAGCCTAACTTTAAATATACTTAATAGTGTCTGCACCTTGAATATGAGCAGGCAATTCGTTCCATAAGAGGTGAGCACGATAGGAAAAAGCTCTACCGCCTATGGTCATTTTAGCTATTTTTGGAACAACAAGGAGGCCTGCGCTCTGCGAACGGAGTGTTCTGGAGGGAATGTAGGGTAAAAGTAAATCATTTGGGTACAACGGACCAAGCCCATGTAAGGCTTTAAAGGTAAGAAGTAGTATCTTATAGTCTATTCGGAATTTAACTGGTAACCAGTGAAGTGAAGCTAACACTGGGCTGATATGCTCGTGTCTCCGTGTTCTAGTGAGAATACGAGCAGCTGCATTTTGAATTTGCTGGAGCCCCTTTAGAGAGGATTTTGCACAACCAGACAAAAGAGCATTACAGTAATCTAATCTTGAAGTAACAAAGGCATGGACAAGCTTTTCTGCATCATGTAATGACAGCATTTTCCGAATTTTGGAAATATTCCTCGAGTAGTAAAATGCAACTCTTGAGATGTTCTTTATATGTGTATCAAGTGCGAGATCAGGGTCAAGAGTAACACCAAGATCTTTAATAATGGCACTTGAAGCGATTGAAATTCCATCAATGTTAAGCATGTAATCTGAGATTTTGCATCTCTGGGATTTGGGACCCACTACGATTATTTCTGTCTTACTAGGGTTCAACAAGAGAAAATTGTGACTCATCCATTTCTTTATGTCTACAAGACAGGCTTCCATCTTTGACAGCTGGGCAGCTTCATCAGGCTTGACTGACAGATATAGTTGTGTGTCATCTGCATAGCAGTGAAAGTTAATGCCATGTGCGCGAATAACTTGTCCCAGTGGAAGCATATATATTGAGAAAAGCAGAGGTCCAAGCACAGATCCTTGTGGTACTCCATATCTAACCCTTGATTGATACGAGGAGTCATTATTAAAATGCACAAATTGATATCGATCCGATAAGTATGATCTGAACCAGGAAAGAGCCTGTCCACGGACGCCTACAAGATTTTCAAGTCGATTCAACAGGATATCGTGATCGATAGTGTCAAATGCTGCACTTAAATCAAGAAGCACAAGTACAGAAATGTAGCCACTGTCCGAAGCGAGGAGAAGGTCATTGAGTACTTTGACCAGAGCTGTTTCAGTACTGTGACAGGGTCTGAAACCAGATTGAAAAACTTCCAATATACAATTGGAGTGTAAGAATGAACAGAGTTGTTTTGAAACGGCCTTTTCTAGTATTTTAGAGAGGAATGGGAGGTTTGAGATAGGCCTGAAGTTAGTCAAATTATTCACATCTAAGTTTGGTTTCTTAAGTAGGGGTTTGATGACTGCAATGATGACAGTTTGATGACAAACTGTTTGATGACAGTTTAAGAGTATGTGGGATGTGTCCAGATGCTAAAGAAGCATTGACAATATGTAATAATGGGGTTCCAATCACTGGTAGTCGCTCCTTTAAAAGCTTCGTTGGGATGGGGTCCAGAAGACACGTAACAGATTTTGACGAATTTACAATGCTATTAAATTCGTTGACATCTATTGGTGTAAAAGAGTTCAGGTAGGACACTTGTCCTTGTGATAATTCTAAATCCATATGCTGGGTAGATAGAGAAGAAGACCCTATATGAGGAGAGACAAAGGAACTCTGAATCTTGTCCCTGATTTTTATAACTTTATTATCAAAGAAATTCATAAAGTCATTGCTGTTAAATGGTACAGAAACACAGGGATCAGCTTGATTCTTGGTTAGCTTGGCAACAGTGCTAAACAGGTGCCTGGGGTTGTTTTTATTTTCATCTATCAATGTAGAGAAATATGAGGAACGTGAAGTGGAGAGGACACGTTTATAGGCAAGTAGACTGTCTTTCCAGGCATGGAAGAATACCTGCAATTTAGTTGAACGCCATTTGCGCTCCAGTTGGCATGAAACCTGTTTTAAAGAACGAGTATAGTCATTGTACCATGGTGCTAATTTCTTATTGCACACTTTCCTCTTCTTTAGAGGTGCAACAGTATCCAGGGTTCTGCAAAGTATGTTATTTACATTGTCTGTCAGCTGATCAATTGTGTTTTTACTTGCATTTGTATATGCATTATGGCTAACACCAAGAAAATCTCCACAGTGTACAAATGAGCCTGGGAGTTCATTAATAAAAGCATTTGCAGTCCAGGAAGAAAGCTTTCGGCTGTAGTAGAATGCGGGATCCAGTGACACATGACAGCCTTGAAGACGTTCGAAGGTAATTAAATAATGGTCTGATAAAACTGGATTTTCAGGCATGACTGCTACATTTGTTATTTCAGCACTATAAGTTAGGACTAGGTCAAGTGTATGGTTGTGGGAATGCGTGGACTGATGTACATGTTGGTTGAAGCCAATAGATTCAATGATAGATAAGAAGGCTGATCTGAGAGGATCACCTTCATTGTCCATATGAATATTGAAATCCCCTACAATTACAACTTTGTCTGAATTTACAACCATATTTGAAAGGAAATTGGCAATCTCAGTTAAGAAACCACTGTATGGTCCTGGTGGCCTGTATATAATAGCAAGGACAAAACTGACTGCTTTTTTGTCTGGATGTGCAAAACTGAGAACAATAACTTCAAAAGAATTAAATTTGAAGCCAGATTTCAAGGTAGGCAGGAGATTTGAATTGTATATGGCAGCAACCCCACCTCCACGACCCGTGAGACGCGGAACATGAATAGAACTATAACCAGGAGGGGTGGCTTTATTTAAGGCAACATATTCATCAGTTTTCAGCCAAGTTTCGGTTAAACATAGAATATCAGCTTTGTGATCAGTAATTAATTCATTTACAAAAGTTGCCTTAGAAGTTAGTGATCGAATATTAATTAATCCAATTTTTAACTTGGGTTGTTTAGCCACATTATTAATAAAATGCCAGGTACTAATTTTTTTTAAATTTGCCCAACAAACACTCCTATGGTTTTTAGCAGAGCTTAATTTAGGTCGAGGTAGAGACACTCTCTCAATAGCATAAAACCTGGGCAGCAGCTCTTGGGAACAAGCAGAAATCTGTGGAAGACCATAAGTCTGCTGCCTGGTCTTGGCTCTGGTGTGTCAGGAAATGGAATTTCTAAGACTACACGATAGATTATTAGAAAGAAGAGCGGCGCCCTCCCATGTGGGGTGAATGCCATCTCTTTTCAAAAGACCAGGCCTCCCCCAAAAAGTATCCCAGTTATCTATGAAGCCAACACCGTTTGCAGGGCACCAAACAGACAACCAGTGATTTAGTGATGTCAATCTACTGTAGATTTCATCACCACGCCGAGAGGGAATGGGACCAGAGCAAGTTACTGACCTCGACATCTTTTTTGCCATATCACACACCGATTTAATGTTATTTTTGGTAATCTCCGACTGCTTCAATCGGACATCGTTAGCGCCGACATGAAAAAAATTTTTAGAAAACTTACGTTTACCTTTTGCCAGCACCTTCAAATTTGCTTCGACGTCGGTCGCTCGAGCCCCAGGAAGACAGTGGACTATGGTCGCTGGTGTCGCTAAATTCACGTTTCTTAAAATAGAATCGCCAATTACCAGAGTTTTTTCAACAGATTTCACAGCTGGTGCGCTGCTGAGGGGGGAGAACCTGTTGGAAACGTGAATAGGTTGTTGGTGCACAGGTGGCTTAGGCTTTTGTCTACGTTCCCGAACTGTAATCCACCCGCCTTGCTGCGGAGGCTCTGCTGGGGTGCTACCTGAGGAAATGCTAACTGGTGCATCCAGAACCAAGAAGGATTCTATATACTTTTCGCTATCTCGAATTTCGTATAAGGTACGGATGCGACTTTCCAATTCAGCAACCTTCTCCGTCAGCCTATCATTTAACTTACATTTATCACAGATAAAGTTATCACTAACTGCGGAGAAGGAATAACTAAACATATCGCACACAGAGCAAGAGACAGCCCCAGAAGCAGAGGAAGGGTGAGGGATAGGCGAAACCGGAGAGCCAAACGCAGCCATTTAAACTTGATGACTACTTACGTTTTATTTGGCTTTATTAAGTCCAGTTGCTCGTGGAAAAAATAGGATCCGAGGGAAAATATGGAGCGCCTTGTAGATGGGTAAGAGTTCAAGGCTTATATTCAAAAGATTATGATAGAAAAAATGAAGAAAAGTAGCCGCATGAAGAGGCGCCTCTGGATCGAACAGCAACAGGAAAGCAAACAGGAAACAGCTGTTTTACACAACAACACTGTGTTCTCAGGCCACAGCTGTATCAGAGTCCTGAGGAGAGTCCATGTTCTCAGTCCCCAGCTCTATCAGAGTTCTTTGGAGTGTCACTGTGTTCTCAGGCCATAGTTGTATCCGAATCTTGAGAAGAGTCACAGTGTTCTCAGGCCATCGCTGTATCAGACTCCTGTGTAATGTCAGTTTTTTCAGTCTACAGCTGTATCAGAGTCCTGAAGAGAGTGAGTGGTCTCAGGCCACTGCTGTCTCAGAGTCCTGAGGAATGTCAGTATTCTCAGGCCACATCTGTATCAGAGTCCTGAGGAAAGTCGGTGGTCTCAGGCCACAGCTGTGTCTGAGTCCTATGGAGAGTCATTGATCTCAGGGCACAGCTGTATCATAGTCGTGTGGACTGCTGTATCAGAGTCCTGAGGAGAGTCTGTGTTCTCAGGCCCCAGGTTTATCAGGGTCCTTTGGAGAGTCACAATGTGCTCAGGACATAGTCGTATCCCGGTCCTGAGGAGCGTCTGTGTTCTCAGGCCACTGCTGTATCAGAGTCCTGAGGAAGATCACTGTGTTCTCAGGCCATAGCTGTATCAGAGTCCTGAGAAGAGTCAGTGTTCTCAGGCCCCTGCTTTAGCAGAGTTCTGAGGAGAGTCTGTGTTCTCAGGCTATAGTCGTATCCCGGTCCTGAGGAGTGTCAGTAATCTCAGGCTACTGCTGTATCAGAGTCCTGAGGAAAATCACTGTGTTCTCAGGCCATAGCTGTATCAGAGTCCTGAGAAGAATCAGTGATCTCCGGGCACCTCGGTATCACAGTTATGAGGAGAGTGAGTGGTCTCAGGCCACATCTGTATCACTGTTCTGAGGAGAGTCACAGTGTTCTCAGGTCACAGCTGTTTCAGACTCCTGATGAGAGTCTGTGATCTCAGGGCACCCCTGTATCAGAGTCCTGAGGAAAGTCAGTGTTCCCAGGCCAAAGCTGTGTCAGAGTCCTGAGGAGAGTCACTGTTTTCAGGCCACAGCTGTTTCAGAGTCCTGAGGAGAGTCTGTGTTCTCAGGCCATTGCTGTATCAGAGTCCTGAGGAGAGTCAGTGTTCTCAGGCCCCAGCTCTATTAGAGGCCTTTGGAGAGTCACTGTGTTATCAGGCCATAGTCGTATCCCAATCTTGAGGAGAGTCAGTGCTTTCAGGCCACCGCTGTATCAAAGTCTTGAGGAGAGTCACAGTGTTCTCAGACTACAGCTGTATCAGAGTCCTGAGGAGAATCAGTGATCTCCGGGCACCCCTGTATAAGAGTCCTGAGGAGATTGAGTGGTCTCAGCTGTATCACAGTTCTGTGGAGAGTCAAGGTGTTCTCTCGCCACAGCTGTATCCGAGTCCTGAGGATGGACGGTGTTCTCCAGCCACAGCTGTGTCAGCGTGCTATGGAGAGTCATTGATCTCACGGCACAGCTGTATCGTAGTCCTGTGGAGTTTCATTGTTCTCCGGCCACAGCTGTATCAGAGTCCTGAGGAGAGTCAGTGTAGTCAGGCTATAGCTGGGTCAGAGTCCTGAGTGGAGTCATAGCGTTCTCAGGCCACAGCTGTAACAGAGTCCTTAGGATAGTCAGTGCTCTCTGGCAACAGCTGTATCCAAGTCCTGAGGAGAGTCACTGTTCTCTGGCCACAGCTGTTTCAGAGTCCTGAGAAGTGTCAGTTTTTTCAGTCCAGCGAGTCCTGAGGAGAGTCACATTGTTCTCAGGCCGCAGCTGTGTCCGAGTCCTGAGGATAGTCAAAGGGTGCTCAGGCCACAGCTGTATCAGAGTCCTGAGGAGAGTCACCGTGTTCTTCGGCCACCGCTGTGTCAGATTCCTTCGCAGAGTCAGGGTTCTCAGGCCACAACTGTATCACAGTCCTGAGGAGAGGCACTGTGTTCTCAGGCTACAGATGTGTCAGAATCCTGAGGACAATCACAGTATTATCTGGCCACATCTCTATCAGAGTCCTGAGGAGAGTCACAGTGTTCTTCGGCCACAGTTGTATCAGAGTCCTTAGGAGAGTCAGTGTTCTCAGGCAACTGCTGTATTAGCGTCCTGAGGAGAGTCACTGTTTTCAGGCCACAGCTGTATCAGAGTTCTGAGGGAAGTCAGTGGTCTCTTGCCACAGCTATATCAGAGTCCTGAGAAGAGTCACAGTGTTCTCAGGCTACAGCTGTATCGGAGACATAAGCAGAATCACAGTGTTCTCATGCCACAACTGTATCAGAGAGCTGAGGAGAATCACATTGTTTTCAGGCCACAGCTGTGTCAGAGTCCTGAGGAGATTCATAGTGTTCTCAGGCCACAGCTGTATCAGAGTCCTGAGGAGAGTCACAGTGTTCTCAGGCGGTAGCTGTATCAGGGTCCTGAGGAGAGTCACAGTGTACTCAGGCCTCATCTGTTTCAGAGTCCTGAGGAGAAACACTGTTTTCAGGACACAGCTGTATCAGATTTCTGGGGGAAGTCAGTAGTTTCTGCCCCCAGCTCTATCAGAGTTCTTTAGAGTGTCACAGTGTTCTCAGGCCATAGTTGTATCCGGATCCTAAGGAGAGTCAGTGTTCTCAGGACACTGCTGTATCAGGGTCTCTAGGAGAGTCACAGTGTTCTCAGACTACTGCTGTATCAGAGTCCTGAGGAGAATCACAGTTTTCTCAGGCCATCGCTGTATCAAACTCTTGTGTAATGTCAGTTTTATCCGACTACAGCTGTATCAGAGTCCTGAGGAGAGTCCATGTGTTCACTGGTCACAGCTGTATCTGAGTCCTGAGGAGAATCAGTGTTCTCAGGCCTCAGCTCTATCAGAGGCCTTTGGAGAGTCACTGTGTTATCAGGCCATAGTCGTATCCCAATCATGAGGAGAGTCAGTGCTTTCAGGCCACCGCTGTGTCAAAGTCTTGAGGAGAGTCACAGTGTTCTCAGACTACAGCTGTATCAGAGTCCTGAGGAGAATCAGTGATCTCCAGGCACCGCTATGGAGAGTCATTGATCTCACGGCACAGCTGCATCGTAGTCCTGTGGAGTTTCATTGTTCTCCGGCCACAGCTGTATCAGAGTCCTGAGGAGAGTCAGTGTACTCAGGCTACAGCTGGGTCAGAGTCCTGAGTGGAGTCATAGCGTTCTCAGGCCACAGCTGTAACAGAGTCCTGAGGATAGTCAGTGCTCTCTGGCAACGGCTGTATCCAAGTCCTGAGGAGAGTCACTGTTCTCTGGCCACAGCTGTTTCAGAGTCCTGAGAAGTGTCAGTTTTTTCAGTCCAGCGAGTCCTGAGGAGAGTCACATTGTTCTCCGGCCGCAGCTGTGTCCGAGTCCTGAGGATAGTCAAAGGGTGCTCAGGCCACAGCTGTATCAGAGTCCTGAGGAGAGTCACCGTGTTCTTCGGCCACCGCTGTGTCAGATTCCTTCGCAGAGTCAGGGTTCTCAGGCCACAACTGTATCACAGTCCTGAGGAGAGGCACTGTGTTCTCAGGCTACAAATGTATCAGAGTCCTGAGGAGAATCGCAGCGTTCTCAGGCCACAGCTGTGTCAGAATCCTGAGGACAATCACAGTATTATCTGGCCACAGCTCTATCAGAGTCCTGAGGAGAGTCACAGTGTTCTTCGGCCACAGTTGTATCAGAGTCTTTAGGAGAGTCATTGTTCTCAGGCAACTGCTGTATTAGAGTCCTGAGGAGAGTCAGTGTTCTCAGGCCACAGCTGTCTCAGAGTCCTGAGGAGAGTCACTGTTTTCAGGCCACAGCTGTATCAGAGTTCTGAGGGAAGTCAGTGGTCTCTTGCCCCAGCTATATCAGAGTCCTGAGAAGAGTCACAGTGTTCTCAGGCTACAGCTGTATCGGAGACCTAAGCAGAATCACAGTGTTCTCATGCCACAACTGTATCAGAGAGCTGAAGAGAATCACATTGTTCTCGTGCCACAACTGTATAAGAGAGCTGAGGAGAATCACATTGTTTTCAGGCCACAGCTGTATCAGAGTCCTGAGGAGATTCACAGTGTTCTCAGGCCACAGCTGTATCAGAGTCCTGAGGAGAGTCACAGTGTTCTCAGGCGGTAGCTGTATCAGGGTCCTGAAGAGAGTCACAGTGTACTCAGGCCTCATCTGTTTCAGAGTCCTGAGGAGAAACACTGTTTTCAGTACCCAGCTGTATCAGATTTCTGGGGGAAGTCAGTAGTTTCTGCCCACAGCTGTATCTGAGTCCTGAGGAGAGTCCAAGTGTTCACTGGTCACAGCTGTATCTGAGTCCTGAGGAGAATCAGTGATCTCAGGGCATCCCTGTATCAGCATCCTGAGGAGAGTGAGTGGTCTCAGGCCACAGCTGTATCCGAGTTTTGAGGAGAGTCACAGTGTTCTCACGACACAGCTGTCTCAGAGTCCTGAGGAATGTCAGTATTCTCAGGCCACAGCTGTATCAGAGTCCTGAGGAGGGTCGGTGTTGTCAGGCCACAGCTGTGTCTGAGTCCTATGGAGAGTCATTGATCTCAGGGCACAGCTCTATCATAGTCCTGTGAAGTGTCATTGTTCTCAGCCCAAAGCTATATCAGAGTCCTGAGTGAAGTCATAGTGTTCTCAGGCAATAGCTGTTACAGAGTCCTGAGGATAGTCAGCGTTCTCTGGCTACGCCTGTATCCGAGTCTTCAGGAGAGTCACTGTTCTTTGGCCACAGCTGTATCAGATTCCTGAGGAGTGTCAGTTTTCTCAGTCCACTGCTGAATCAGAGTCCTGAGGAGAACCTGTGTTCTCCGGCCCCAGGTTTATCAGAGTCCTTTGGAGAGTCACAGTGTTCTCAGGATGTAGTCGTAGCCCGGTCCTGAGGAGCGTCACTGTTCTCAGGCCACTGCTGTATCAGAGTCCTGAGGAAAATCACTGTGTTCTCAGGCCATAGCTGTATCAGAATCCTGAAGAGAGTCAGTGTTCTCAGGCCTCTGCTCTATCAGAGTCCTGAGGAGAGTCTGTTTTCTCAAGCCCCAGCTTTATCAGAGTCTTTTGAAGAGTCACAGTGTGCTCAGGACATAGTCGTATCCCGGTCTAAAGAAGCGTCTGTGTTCTCAGGCCACTGCTGTATAAGAATCCTGAGGAAAATCGCTGTGTTCTCAGGCCACAGCTCTATCAGAGTCCTGAGGAGAGTCTGTGTTCTCTGGCCCCAGCTTTATTAGAGTCCTTTGGAGAGTCACAGTGTTCTCAGGCTATAGTCATTTCCCAGTCCTGAGGAGTGTCAGTGTTCTCAGGCTACTGCTGTATCAGAGTCCTGAGGAAAATCACAGTGTTCTCAGGCCATAGCTGTATCAGAGTCCTGAGGAGAATCACTGATCTCCGGGCACCCCGGAATCAGAGTCCTGAGGAGAGTGAGTGGTCTCAGGCAACATCTGTATGACTGTTCTGAGGAGAGTCACAGTGTTCTCACGCCACAGCTGTATCAGTGTCCTTAGGAGTGTCAGTTTTCTCAGTCCACTGCTGAATCAGAGTCCTGAGGAGAGTCACAGTGTTCTCAGGTCACAGCTGTTTCAGACTCCTGATGAGAGTCTGTGATCTGTGGGCACCCCTGTATCAGAGTCCTGAGGAAAGTCAGTGTTCCCAGTCCAAAGGTTTGTCAGAGTCCTGAGGAGAGTCACTGTTTTCAGGCCACAGCTGTATCAGAGTTCTGAGGGAAGTCAGTGGTCTCTGGCCACAGCTGTATCAGAGTCCTGAGGAAATTCACTGTGTTCTCAGGCTATAGCTGTATCAGAATCCTGAGGAGAGTCAGTGTTCTCAGGCCCCAGCTCTATCAGAGGCCTTTGGAGAGATACTGTGTTCTCAGGCCATAGTCGTATCCAAATCTTGAGGAGAGTCAGTGTTTTCAGGCCACCGCTGTATTAAAGTCTTGAGGAGAGTCACAGTGTTCTCAGACTACAGCTGTATCAGAGTTCTGAGAAGAGTGAGTGGTCTCAGGCCACAGCTGTATCACAGTTCTGTGGAGAGTCATGGTGTTCTCTCGCCACAGCTGTATCAGAGTCCTGAGGATGGTTGGTGTTCTCCGGCCACAGCTGTGTCAGTGTCCTATGGAGAGTCATTGATCTCACGGCACAGCTGTATCGTAGTCCCGTGGAGTGTCATTGTTCTCCGGCCACAGCTGTATCACAGTTCTGTGGAGAGTCATGGTGTTCTCTCGCCACAGCTGTATCAGAGTCCTGAGGAGAGTCAGTGTACTCAGGCTACAGCTGGGTCAGAGTCCTAAGTGGACTCATAGCGTTCTCAGGCCACAGCAGTAACAGAATCCTGAGGATAGTCAGTTCTCTCTGGCAACAGCTGTATCCAAATACTGAGGAGAGTCGCTGTTCTCTGGCCCCAGCTGTTTTTGAGTCCTGAGGAGTGTCAGTTTTCTCAGTCCAGCGAGTCCTGAGGAGAGTCACATTGTTCTCAGGCCACAGTTATGTCAGAGTCCTGAAGATAGTCAAAGGGTACTCAGGCCGCAGCTGTATCAGAGACCTGAGGAGAATCACATTGTTTTCCGGCCTCAGCTGTATCAGAGTCCTGAGGAGAGTCAGTGTACTCAGGCTACAGCTGGGTCAGAGTCCTAAGTGGACTCATAGCGTTCTCAGGCCACAGCTGTAACAGAGTCCTGAGGATAGTCAGTGCTCTCTGGCAACAGCTGTATCCAAATACTGAGGAGAGTCGCTGTTCTCTGGCCCCAGCTGTTTCTGAGTCCTGAGGAATGTCAGTTTTCTCAGTCCAGCAAGTCCTGAGGAGAGTCACATTGTTCTCAGGCCGCAGCTATGTCAGAGTCCAGAGGATAGTCAAAGGATACTCAGGCCGCAGCTGTATCAGAGACCTGAGGAGAATCACAATGTTCTTCGGCCACAGCTGTGTCAGATTCCTGAGGATAGTCACAGTGTTTTCAGGACACAGCTGTATCAGAGTCCTGAGGAGAAGCACTGTGTTCTCAGGCTACGGATGTATCAGAGTCCTGAGGAGAATCACAGCGTTCTCAGCCCACAGCTGTGTCAGAATCCTGAGGAGAATCACAGTATTGTCTGGCCACAGCTGTATCAGAGTCCTGAGGATAGTCACAGTGTTTTCAGGCCACAGCTGTATCAGAGTCCTGAGGTGAGTCAGTGTTCTCAGGCCACAGCTGTATCACAGGCCTGTGGAGAGTCAATGTTCTCACGCCACAGCTGTATCAGAGTTCTGAGAAGAGTTACAGTTTTCTCAGGCCACAGCTCTATCACAGTCCTGTAGTGAGTCACAGTGTTCTCAGGCTCCAGCTATATCAGAGTCCTTAAGGGAGTCACAGTGTACTCAGGCCACAGCTGTATCAGAGTTCTGAGGGGAGTCAGTGTTCTCACGCCAAAACTGTATCAGAGTCACAGGCTACAGTGGTATCAGAGTTCTGAGGGGAGTCAGTGTTCTCGGGCCACAGCTCTATCAGAGTCCTTAGTTTAGTCACAGTGTCCTTAGGCCGCAGCTGTTTCAGTGTCCTGAGGAGAGTCACAGTGTACTCAGGCCACAGCTATATCAGAGTCCTGAGGAGAGTCAGTGCTCTCAGGCTACAGCGGTATCAGAGTTCTGATGGGAGTCAGTGTTCTCAGGCCACAATTGTATCAGAGCCCTGAGGAGAGTCACAGTGTTCTCAGGCTACAGCTGTATCCTAGTCCTCAGAGGAGTCACAGTGTTATCTGTCCACAGCTGTATCAGAGTCCTTAGGGGACTCACAGTGTTCTCACCCTAAAGCTGAATCAGAGTCCTGAGGAGAGTCAGTGTTCTCAGGCCACAGATGTGTCCGAGTCCTGAGGAGAGTCGTGGTGATAACACAACATAACATTACAACATGAATGGCGAGAACAGGCCGTTCAGCCCAACTACTCTCGCCAGTTTCTTTACACTATTGTGAATATATCCCTTCAGATACTCTATGACTCAGTGGTATCTAGCTTTAAGTCAAGCCTGCTCTTGAAAACCCCCAAGGTCTCTGCCTCAACAATATAGTCAGGCAAGCAATTCCACATCAAAATTTCTCTTTGGGTGAAGAAATAAGTGATAAATTTACCCTTTGGTCAACTTCCATTTGTGACCCCGAGTTCAACTCATAATACTTGGTCGAAGTAATCCTGCATAATTCACTTTGTTAATCCCTTTAACATATTTTAAGACCTCAATCAAATCACCCCTTAGTCTCTTTTTTCTAAGACTAAAGAGATCAAGGATCTTCCGCCTCTTCCCATAGCTTTCATCTTTTCTACTTGGAACTGGCTTAGTGGCTCTTCTCTGAACTTTCTCTCGAGCCTTTATATCTTTCTTAACGTATGGTCCCCAGAACTGTACACAATACTCCAGATGTGGTTTGACGAATGTGTTGTACAAAAGAACCATCACCTCCTTAGATTTGTACTCAATACTTTTGGCAATGTATCCCAGCATCCGATTGGCTTTTTTTAACTGCTATGGCACAATGGCTAGAACTTCTGAGGTTTTGATCTACAATCACTCCCAGATCTTTCTGGATCATCCTGAATCACTTTAGTGAACTATTTGCCAGACCCCCAATTTAGTATCATCTGCAAATTTAAATAATCTGCTCTCAATGTTCCTATCAAGGTCATTAATGTTGATGAGGAACAGCAGGGGTCCCAACACCGAACCCTGGGGGACTCCACTTCCCACCATACCTAGATCAGATGAGATACCGCTGACCACCACTCTTTGTGTTCTGTCCTGTAACCAGTTTTGAATCCACTCCACAATACTCCAGAACTCCAATGGAGCTCATTTTAAAAATTTGTCTCTTATTTGGTACTGTATCAAATACTTTCTGAAAATCCAAGTATATGATGTCGTAAGCCCTGCTCTTGGTTGCCTCTTCAAAAAATTCCACCGTTTGTCTGGCATGACCTTCCCTTACAAAAACCATGTTGGCTATCCCTCAAGGTTTCTATTACGTTCAAGAAATGAGTCCAGCTCATCTTTTATGATAGATTGCAATATTTCGCACGCAATGCAAGTTAAACTGACTGGCCTGTAATTTCCTGGCTCTGTACGGTCCCCTTTCTTATATATTGGTATTATATTGCCCTGTTTCCAATCATTTGGTATCTCTCCAGTTTCTAAAGACCGTCTGAAGATGGCGGATAGCGGCTTAAAGATGATCTCACCAACTTCCCTGAGCACTCTAGGATATTTGCCATCAGGACCCACAGCCTTATCTGTTTTTAGTTTATGCAACTTGTCTCATCCTTTGTTATCCCTTACCTCAATTTCTGCTAAATAATCCTGAGCATTTAACTAGCCGAATAAAGACCCCCTCTGAGGCGAAATTCTCAACAAAGTAACTGTTTAAGGCATCCTCAATATCTTTGTTCTCATGTAGCAGCGATCCATTTTTATTCTTTTTGCACTTAACCTGCTCCTTGACTTTCCTTTTTCTGCTACAGTACTGAAGGAAGCGCTTAGGGTTAGTTTTTGCCCCCTCTGCAATTTGTGTTTTATACAGTCTTCTAGCTTTCCTCAGCTCTTTTTTGACCACAGCCCTCATTTACAGTATTCAGCCTTAGTGTTCTCATTGTTATCCTTCATATACATCTTATAAAGATTCCTATTTTTCCTCAAAATCCTACAATACTTTTGGTCATCCACTGAGGATTCTGCTTTTTTCAGCTTACTTTTGGACACCTTTGGAATGAATTTGCATTCTGATTCAAGTAAAACCCCCTTAAATCTTTCCCACATCTCATTTACGGACTCACAGTTCAGGAGTCTCTCCCATTTTATTTCACTTTTGATATGAGCGCATCCTGTCAAAGTTTGATCGCCTAAAATTGAAAATTGTTTATTTTTGAATACACCTTTTTAACTTCCCATGAAACATCATAATTAACAGCAGAGTGATCACTTGTCCCAAGTGGCTCCAGTACCTCAACATTGCTAATTCTATCTGGTTCATTACAGAGCACTATGTCTAAAATTGCCTTCTCTCTTGTAGGTTCATTAACATACTGCACCAAAAAATTATCATTGATAACATCTAGAAATTATTCCTCCCCCCTACCCTGTCCTATCACCATTTCCCAATCGATGCCAGGATAATTTAAGTCTCCCATAATAATAGTCCCTCCACCTCTACAAGCTTGCGTAATCCTCCTAAAAAGCTTTTCATTGACTGTACTGTCCAAAGCTGGTGGTCGATAGCATACTCCTATGTTTAAACCTGTATCTTGTTTGCCAATGAGCCTGACCTAGATATCTTCACAAGGCAAGGAATGTTCAATTTCGGGAATTTCCTGTACATTTATGTTTTCGTTCACATAGATTGCTACGCCCCCTCATCGCCTATTACATCTATCCTTCCTAAAGAGCTTATAACCCTCTATATTATACTCATCTCCATCCTCTTCACCAAGGCCGGATTATCCATATTATGACTGATGTGCGTACACGGGGGCATAATGCTGGGAGGGGCATCACATGATTTAAGAATCCTCAGTTTTTTATTTTATTTTTTTATTTTAATCGGAAGGGATGCGTATGTATATTATGAACAAATTCAAACTTAAGGCGAGACACGGCAGGCAAAAACATGGATGTTTCATGCAATGGTCAAATTTGAGATTTTGGGCTAGTTTACTCCTTGAATATGTATTCTTTCAAACTGCAGTAAAGAAAACAAAAAAATTATACAGTTTGAGATTTATTTTATTACATTTTGTCTACTTGCAGCGGTGAGTTTCTTCCGAATTTACCAAAAAGTTAGCATTTCAACGCATGGAACAGTACTTCGCCTCTTCACTGAAGTCTGTCATGTCCGGTATCGTTGTAAAGCTCTGATTCCCCTGCACAACGCTGTGTAATCCAAATAAGGGCATTTCTTTTCTGTCAGTCACGAATTGTGAAAGTTCAAATGGGGATTGAAAGCTAATGACAAAATCTCATTGGCTACTGCTGGTTTCTGCTAACGTGATTCGCTCAGATGCATCGCGTGGTGCGCTCTGACACTGACGTCTTTAGCTTTCCGCGGAACCATGGCTGCGTCCGAATAGTTAAATAATCGCATCCTATCGTCTAATTCCGAACCACTTTTCTTTAAACTCTGTGTAAAACGTCCTGAGATAAAGGAAAGGTGTAAAGGGGACTCTTTTACAACTTAGGGAGAGAATCGCGCTCATAAGAGAATCAGAATTCACTTACACTGGGCACAGTGATTACCCGCCTCCTGCCCGTCATGTTTGTTGGTTTGAGATTTGGTGGCATGCTTGCGTTCCCATGCCGTGGTCAGCAATTAGTCAATCAACGCAATGCATGTGTTCCAGGATCGTTCAAGTTGTTTAAATTAAAAAGGACAATTTGAAACGTTTTTAGGCAATTCCATTGCTTTCAACCCATGAGTAAAGTAAAGCGTGAAAAGTCTGGAGTCATAATTATTTCCATGTCACTAGTGGAGAAATCCACCGAAACGCATGTGAAACTGATAAAACTCCATGCACAAGTACTTCAGTTCCGCTTGAGAGTCTCTTACAAACGCGCTGGTTGAATGGTGCTGACATACGGCATGGGAATGTGAATATGACACTTAAACAGCCGAATGCGTGAAAGTTGATAGCCTTTTGTCCTAATTGTGCAGCGCCGTGTCAATAAACGTTGATACAGAAAATCATGGGTTCTGCAGCAGTTTATTGCTCGAGTGCAGTAATTGCAAAAGGGACACTCGTGCAGACGAAGCGTCTTTACATCTACACCAGTGGTTTTCAACGTTGTTCCTGGGGACCCACTGTGTATGCTGGCTTTTGTTCTAACCACAGTTGTAATCGGAGGATTTTAACGAGCTGTTCATTAGTATTAAGAAAGTGTATTTAATGCTTAGAGCAGTTATTTGCCCTCTTAATTCACAAGATAAGAGAAATATCCGTGTTTGCCATCCAGAATAAAAAAATGCCATACCCACATTGCTATGCATTGGAAATATCAACATAAAATGAGAGAAAATAATGTATCTAATCAAATTAAAGATGTACTTGGCTCCTACTTGGTGAAAAATAATTGGCACATCAAGACAAATTTATTCGACAAGCAAATGGTAAAGAGTCAAACCAGCTCTGTGTTAATGTAATTAATTCACCTGAAGTTTTTGGAAAGACCCTGAACTTGAAACAGTTGTGTCCCTCAGCCCAATTTGGCATTTACTCAGTGTTCCTCAGTGTCTAATTTGATCAGTTTCAAATGTTACAAATCTGGAAATTTCTTTCAGTATAGAAATAAAACCACAGTCTTCAAGGATATTTTATTCTTCATAGCATCTTTGAAACATTTGGCTAAAAATAGTAATTAACAACGCTAAATATGAAAAACAACGAATTAAGACATTAACATCTTGTTAAAATCTTGTGATAACAATTGTGGTTGGAGCAAAAATCAGCATACACGGTGGGTCCCAAGGAATGACGTTGAAGACCACTGATCTACATGATTGTAGAGAGAGAGTAGAAGTGTTGTTGCATTTGACGTGAGTTTTATCTGCAAGTTTGTGCAGTGTAGGCCAATATGTTTATTAGTTGAATAACTACAGGTGTAGGCCTTAGATGCCTGTTATGTTATTAAATTATCAATTTTCATGAGCTTGAAATATACCACATTACTATTTTTAAGGGCCTGAATATTTATTCTGTTTGTGAGCAATTGTTTCCAACAGAAATGCATTAAATTCCCCTATGTAAATCTTTGAATGCCGTTTTCTCAAAACAAGTTTTTTGTCATGCTCCAAGTCTAACTTCTCTGCCTCTGTAGTACCTATGCATACCAAACTTTGCAGTTATCCACTTAGCAATATTCTGAAGATATTTACAGAGGGATTTGTTAATATATCATCCCTAGCCTGATTAGTGAGACATTTTATTCCCAAAAATATGGCAAAAATTGATTTTTTGAGGCCATGGACAGCATATTTTGATTTTCTCAGTAATAAAAGCAGATATCCTTAAATCCCTCTGTAATCGTTTTTCCATCTTATATGTTAACAAAATGAAAAAAGAATTTCGCACCTGATTATATCAGATGTTTAGATTTATCTTCCTAAAATATATGAAAATTAGCGCATATTTAATGAGATGATGCCTGATTTGCATATTTAAACATAAAAATGTCAAAAACTTGTAATACAAATTTTTTTCATACTATTGCAAGTAGTCAAGTGAGGACGTTTCATGATGATATCTATTATTTAAAATTTTTACCCTATTCACCTGTAGCACTGTTGATATCAAAAGAGAATATTAAAAGAGTATAAATTTAAAAACTGCGGTTTGGAACTGCCCTGCCAAAGTCACAGAAAGGCCAAACTGGTCCCAGATCAGTGTTGCAAGCTGAGCTAAAATCCATTTAGAAACTGAATGGCCACTAATCTGTAATCAGTTGTAGGTCACAACGATGTGCTTTCGTTCCAACATCACATGCTACAACACACTGAGCGGCGGGGGAAGCAACCGAGGGGTTTTGCTAATCGGAAAATAGCAGAAGAAAAAAGTACGAAAGATATCCATGCTACTGAATGTACCAGAAACGTCTTGATTTTTTAACATTACCCGCGGCAAAGAAGCTGTCGGTAGAGAGGCAACTGTTTTGCCCGTCAATTCCGTTCCTCCAGCGCTAGCTGCAAGTGCTTACGTTACAAAAGTTATCAATATACGTTGGAGCATATTGCTAATGAGGCAGATGCAGCAGCACATAACATTAGCTGACGTTAACGGGAGCCTGTCGCAGGTGGGCTGACGGCAACAGTTGAACTCGGGGACGGAGAACGTTAGCATGATCGCAGAAGCAGGCAATTGTGAGTTCACTGCACGAAGCCTTTCCCTTTTTAAAACCTTCTGCCATAGAATTTCAGCTCGTAGTATTTAGTAAATGTAAATGTAAATGTGTGGCCTTTGTTGCCATAAATTTCAATACCCAAGTTAAGTGCCATTTTAGTGACTGGATGGAAAGTAATCATAATTAAGGGGTGATCTGGGGTTAAATGAAAAATGACACCAGGAAACAATTCAGAATTAATCTAAAGAGGTATATATAATAACCACCCAAAAAGATACAAGTTAGCATTTTTCTGTTTATGCGGTTGCCATGGTAACCGAGCAAGCTCATTAAATATGCAGAAAACTTCTGGCACCAATTCCTCCTGAACTCAATCATAGAATTCAGTTTTTCTTTCATCATTTAAAAGCCATTGCTTATCCAAATGCATTGACGTAGCCATTCTTTGTCCAGTTTATCAGTTTTGTGATTTTGGGACATTTTACTCACGTTTTGAAATTATTTTGCACAGAAGCTGACGAATACTCAAAATGTTTAAAGCATGTAACAGATAGGCAAAATTTCTCTATGTCATTGCATTTCTAATAAAGTGAAGTACCTGCAGCTCAAATTTCATTGATTTTCAATGATAAATAAAAAAGTTATGGCTGCCATAAACATGAGAAACATGGTAAAAGTAATGCCTTAGGAAATCAATGAAAAATGCATTAGACCGCATTGAAAAGCTGAGTTCAGGTTTTAATCCACGTAGCAATTAGTGATTATTAAAGGTGGGTTATTATAGTATATTTTTATTCAAAAAAATTTTTTTTGGAAAAATAATCAAATTTTGCCCATTTAACCCCAGATCACCCCTTAAGATTTTGGACACTGTCCCTGAAGGCAGCAGCATTGTCACACTGTCCTTGAAGGCACCGTTATTATTATCACCGTTGGCAATCTTCTTTTGAATGCTTGTTCAGCTGGTGCTTTAGCTGTCATTATTGCTGTATGCCAGTCAAGTTGTTAATAAATGAAACGCTAGTATTATCAAAGAGAAGAGTGGTCCATTGCTGCGTTCTGCAAGCCATGTTAAGTAACTTTTTTGCTGGGGGGGCATTTCATGATCGGTCACACTGGGGCATAGCACTGTGTTAATCCGGCCCTGCTCTTCACAAACCCATGTCTCTGTAATCCAAACTATGTCATGACCCTCACTAATGATAGCGGCCTCAAGCTCTGTAAATTTATTTTTTATGCTTTTTGCATTTAAATAAAAACATTTCAGGATATTAGTAATGCTATTCCCCCTTGATTTCCCATGCGGCCGCTGCTTCAAGCCCCCCACTACGCTATGTTGCTTTAAAAGTATTTCATCAATAGTGCATGTAACGCCGTCAGCTTCCATCGGGGCAGTCTGCATTTCCCTATGTGTAAAGTTTAAATAATCCTCTGCTACCCTAAACATACGCTGGCCCAGTGCAAAGGTACACCTCCGGTTCAGGTGCAGCCCGTCAGGCTTGAACAGGTCACCCCTGTCCTAGAAAAAGTTCCAGTGCCCCATAAACCTGTTACCCTCTTTCCTACACCAGGTTCATAGCCACGTGTTAAACCTCCAGATAAAATTCGACTTTCCCCTGCTTGCACCTGGTACCGGTAGAATCCTGGAGAACACTACCGTTGAGGATCAGCTAATTCCACAAATTTGCCTTGCAGAAGCTCAAACCTACCCTTACCTATGTCATTTGTCCCAACATGGACCATAACAAGTGGATCCCTCCCGCTCTGGCCAGGAGCTTGTCTGCACGCTCCAGGAGGTCTCCCACCTGGGCACCAGGCAGGCAACACACCGTACGAGACTCCTTGTCGCGCGAACAGACTAACCTATCTAATCCTCCAAGTATTGAGTCCCCCACTATCAATAACTCTCTTTTCTGGGGGGATACAGGCCAACAGGGTGCCCTGCTGCTCACAAGTCCCCTCACTCTCAGGGTCAGGGGCTAATTCGAGTTCCTGCAAGGGCCGGAATTGGTTGGACACCTCAACCACTGGAGGAGCTGTCGCTGTACGGCGTGCACGCCCTTTCCTGTGCTGTCGACCTACAGTCACCCAACTTTCTCTCCCTGCCAGATATGGGATCCCTGTACCACCCTCCTTCGGCGTACACACCATTTCTCTAAACGACATACTACTTAGTTCATCTAGGCACTCTACTGATTTCGAACTGTATGTTGTGCCGCCAACTGGCCCTTAAGATCAAGGATCTTGCTCTCCAGATGCTCAATTAGCTGGCACCGGTGGTAGACAAACTCACCCTGGAAATCTCTTTCCAAAAGTGCGATCATCCTGCAACCGTCACATAGTTTTGGCCACCTTTTGAACCCCCTACCAAATTACCTCACTCACCCTAGATAAAAAAAAATGACTAATGCAGAGACGGAAACTGAGGAACCACAATTTATTAATTTATTAACCTAAGAAGCCCTAAGCAGCAGTCACAGTAGAAACCGCGGGGAAACTATGTAAATGGAATGTAAGCCTGTTTTAACAGAGGCTTAGTTTCAGTTAACAGAAATGAAATACCAAATTGAGCCAAACTCAATATGTAATAAGCACTCCTAATAAGCCGACTTGAGTTTATCTAGTTCCAGTATAGTTCCAGTACTATTAATATACTAAACTAAAAATATCACAGGGCTTAGCTGAGAACCCAGATAAAACAGACTGGATACAACACCCTGGAGAAACTGGAGGAGGGGAGGTGGCGGAGCACTCCGGTAAAACTTACCGTTTAAATTCCAACCTAACCGATTGGACGACTCAGTGACTGCTGCCCTACTAACTGAATACTAAATCTCAGATCCCCACCCAAAAATGCAAACAGTACGTATCTAGCTAGCTAGCTGCAAATACAACCAAGGGTAACCGAGAAAAGAGTAAAGCCCCGGTTCCCTTTAATTAAAACGGACCGAATAAATAAGTTGTTCACTATGCGAGTGAGCTAAACACGGTACCTCCCCCAAAAAGCTGTCTTAAGCACTCAAACAAGCAGTTAAACTTTCATCAGCTGATCAAGGCACAGCGACCGGAGGAAAATACAAAGATAGGGTATTTACAATGTGTTTAATCAGAAGAGCCCTTTGGTAATAATAAAATGCGAAAAAGACAAAAACCCCGGTTTGCACTGATATTCGAGCTTGGCAATGCGTTTATGCAGTAATGCAGTCAGGATAGAGAACGAAGGGGACTAAAAAACCCTGGTGAACGTCAGTATTTATTGGCTAGAAGACTGTATGAAAGGCAAGCCACCCAGTATGAAACCAAGCCAGGTTATAGTTAGATATCCAGGTAATTTGATAATATTCTTGGCGTTGAGAGCTTGTTAGGGTTCATTTGCTAAATCAGCTACATGAAAAACCAGGCGACAGTACCTCAGTCTTTGAAAAGAATGGTTTTACTTTGTATATCACACAAATCATTTAGTTAGATAATTATTTTGCATTTAATTTATTCCCTAAATTTATCGTTTATTTTACTTTACCTTACTTTGCTCCCGGGAGACTGAAACTCAGGCCACAGCTGTATCAGAGTCCTGAGGAGAGTCAGTGATCTCAGGCCACAGCTGTATCTGAGTCCTGAGGGGAGTCAATGATCTCAGGCCACAGCTATATCAGAGTCCTGAGGAGAGTCAGTGTTCTCAGGCCACAGCTTTATCAGAGTTCTGAGTGGAGTCACAATGTTCTCTAGCCACAGCTGTATCAGAGTCCTGAGGAGAGTCAGTGTTCTCAGGCCACAGCTGTATGAGAGTCCTGAGGAGAGTCACAGTGTTCTCAGGCCACAGCTCTATCAGTGTCCTGAGGAGAGGCAGTGCTCTCAGGCCACAGCTGTATCAGGGTGCTGAGGAGAGTCAGTGCTTTCAGGACGCAGCTGTCTACAGCTGCCGATGGATTTTCAAGTTCAAGTATTTTGTTTCCTCTCCTGGGTTTCAGAGAATGGCATGTTTCCTGTTAGGGCAGTGTACATTACCCCTTATGTATTCAGCTTGAAATGTCAATTTGCACAATCACAGGTCAGTTTTGTCATAAGGAGTAAGTTGACAGACTTTGTCATTGTAACAAATTCTCTACAAGACCCCATGTCTCCTATTAAAATATGCCTGAACATACAGTGAAATTAAAGTGTTTATGTGGGTACTCAGTTCGATTTATGTGTGCGAAATGAGTTCTGCAGATGAAATCGATGTGCAAGTTTCATAAAATGTTCATTTGCTATGATACCACATGCAACAGTCAAAGGAGAAATGTGTTCAATCCTGAGGATGATTTGCCGCGGAGATTGCTCATATTGATGAGTAACAAAATAGTAATTCCCAGCAACATTTCTGAAAGCTTCTTTGGACAAGTCAAGCTAAAAAGCTAATTTATGGTCAGTGTAACATACCTTCACCGATATGGACCAAGCCTTTTCTGAATTCTACTACTCTGTCTCCGCTTTTGCCTTGTTATGATCACTGTCTTCTTCTCTGTCACCATGACTGTTATTGTCATAAACTTATTGTCATAAACTTTTGACTCTGTACTGCCCTCTAGTGGATTTATTGCAGGTATTTCAACATAACGGATGCTTGGAAGTAGGGGCTGTGACGGTTACATCATTTGAGATGGAGGTCTTAATTTTCATTCATAAGGGAAGCATACATTAGCCTTAAATCGTCCTTGCTGTTTCAAACCCTCTTTCTGTCTCACTGCCCTTTTACCTCCTCACTCTCTGGTCTCTCCTCTCATTACCCACAATCCCTCAGGAGGCACAGCTTGCGTGATCAGCGGTCAGCCCCTTGACACGGCGAAGGTGAAGATGCAGACCTTTCCTTCCCTCTACCGGGGGTTTTTGCACTGTTTTCTGGCGACATACAGGCAGGAGGGTGTGCGAGGCCTGTACCAGGGCACCACGCCCGCACTGATGGCCAACATCGCCGAAAACTCTGTGCTCTTCATGAGCTACGGCTTTTGTCAGGAGGTGGTGCGCGTGGCATCTGGGGGGCCGAGCGGAGGGGAGCTCAGGTAAGGTGGGGGGTTTGAATTACGGCCCTCTCTGGCTGCTCCACAACCCCTTGGGTAACTGGGCTCAAAGCTTTCACGCCTTAAACATTTAACGTTTCGCTCTAATTCTCCCTTTCGTCAGTTCAAAGTCAGAAAAAATTTTTTTCCATATTTTCGGACAATGTCACACACATATTTTGTATCCCCAGGTTGCAGCGCTTCACTGAAGCTACATCCCTCTTATTTTGAGAGAAATATTCAAACCCAGGATGCTATGTTTTTTGTAATTCAGCAGGACATGTTTGGGATCTTTGGAAACATTGGAATCTCCAGTATAATGTAAAATAGGCCTGAAGTTCCTCAGGTTTGAATACAGCAGCTGCGTTTGACGGACTCATGGTATGAGTCTGTAAGTTTCATGTGGTTGACTCTCTGTCTCTCTCACTCCCCCTTTGCACAAAATATGTTCTGCGTTTTCAAATTTGGGATCTGTGCCTAGAGTGTCTGATACCTTCACTGTTTGCGCAGTGCAGATGTATTTATCTTCCCATGAATACTAAAGCCCACACTACACCAATCAAATATTCTCCGACAACCACAGATGTTTCTACGGTGTGCCATGGCTGTCTGCCCTCGTTTGGATATTTTTGTGCCATGGCAAGAAGTGAAAGCAATATTCTAAGACAACTGTCCACATAACAATGTTACTTGTTGTTGGAGAATGTTCCACTGGTGTGTTCTGGGCTTAAACATACGGCAATGCGGCCTGTCACTGTCCGAACACCTTCGGTGTGCACTGGACTTTGTACTGCGTTCTGGAAAGTGCATAATGCCTCTTGATCACAGATCACTGCACATATTTTCAAGGCCTCTTCTCTCTCTCTCCCCCCACCCCTCTCTCTCCCTCTCTCTATCGCTCTCTCAGTGATATGGAGAAGGCCTGTGCTGGCTCCGTCGCCTCCATCTTCTCCTCGCTGGTGTTGTGCCCCACAGAGCTGCTGAAGTGTCGCCTGCAGGCCATGCGTGAGATGGAGGCATCAGGAAAGATCGCCACCGGCGAGAGGAAGTGAGTGATGAACAGAGACGGAGTGAGATAAAGCGAGTCTGGAGAGGGAGAGAGCGACGTAACTCACTTTGCCCAATTCTCTGCTGAATGGTCATTACGTAACACTACATAATGTGGTCCCCTGTCTGCAGTACGCTGTGGTCGGTGATTCGGTCGGTGATGCGGAATGAGGGGCCACTGGGCTTCTTTCACGGCCTCACCACCACCATCGCCCGCGAGGTGCCCGGATACTTCTGCTTCTTCGGGGCCTACGAGTTCAGCCGCTCTGCCTTTGCCGAGTACATGGGCATGAGCAAGGACGACATAGGTACCGCCATTTATCGCCATCTTCGCTACAGACTGCCAGGCATGACGGGCACTCGCATTCCATGTGCCTTTGTGTGAATTTTTCCCTTAACCCCTTTGCGCAGAATACAAATAATGCCAATTTTTCTGTTATGCATCAGCCTATTTAGGCTTCATTACTCGGTATTTTTGTTGCTGAGACTGGAAAATTATCCCAGTAAAGCAAGAAATTTGGAAATTCAATTACAGAATTATTAAGGAATTAAATGTTGGAATTTATGGACACCGGCATCTATATCTGCGCAAAGGGGATAAAACGTAACTTTGTTGCGTAACATTGATAATTCATACCCTATTAAAAGCACACAAAATTAAATATTTGCTCACTTAGCTTAAACCTCTGGGCAGAAAATGGAAGGACAGATTCAGAAAAGAGGACTGGAATTGCACTTCATGTCTGGCTGTTGGAAGCAGTCTTTCAGCCTCGATAGCAAACTATTTCAGGCCATAAACGCTGATATGGGCTCCTTTTCTCTTTCAACTGTAACCACTGCTAGCAGAATAAAGCGCTTTAATTCATGAAGTTTATTTCAAAGTAGCAGAGAGCCATACATACTTAACCAAAAATTAAGTTAACGTTGGTGAATATTGGTAGTTAGCTACAGCTGTTATGGCCCCAATTTGTTATTACAATTTACAACACAACAGCAACAGCAACAGCAAGGGATGACAGAAACAGTTTTAAAAACTTGAACACATTTAATCAACAGACAAAGACTAATACTAACCTACAACTAATAACCAAGATTGATTTACAAAAAAAACAGAAATATTTACAGTCCCTTTTTGTTGGAGTGGCTTGGTGATGTCCTGGGTAAGGAAAAAAAAATGCTCTAACACAGGCAAAAATCCACAAAAGAAACTTCACAGGTCTTGAACAGAAATGACAGGTCTGGGCACATGTATCCTTCTCCTTGCAATTTCTCCTACTACTTTACTGTCTCAATTCTACTCCTTATATAGTCTTTTGCAGACCCCACCCACATTTAGACCTTTTCTTTTTTTTTTTTTTCGGGGACTTGCCCCAGACATGTCTGAAACATGTCCAAACATAGCTCCAGTCTGAGCTGAATAAAAAAAAAGGTAAATACTGCCATCTTGTGGCCTATATTCACATTACACCTCCATTCCAAAAGGGAAAAATTTTGACTCATAAAGGCAAAATTTTTCTTTTCAATACAAAATGGTTAAGTGGACAATTGTCTATATATACATATCATACAATATTCAAATAAACACGTGACATCTATTTACATATTCAAACACGGGATAAGCAATCAGCAATTACATTGTCTGTACCCTTCACATGCTTAATTTCCAAGTCAAACTCCTGTAAAATCAAACTCCAATTCAACAATCTCCGATTCTTGTTTTTCATCTTACTCAAAAACATTAACGGATTGTGGTCAGTGTACACAATCATTGGCTTTTGCCCTGTACAAACATAACAATCAAAGTGTTGTAAAGATAGAACCAGGGCCAACAGCTCCTTCTCTATTGTGGAATAGTGCCTTTGGAGGCGATTGAACTTCCTGGAGAAGTATGCCACGGGATGCTCAATGTCATCAGAGTCACTTCTCTGTAGAAGCACAGATCCACAAGCTTGGTCGCTAGCATCGACCGCGATGGAGAACGGTTTGTTGAAGTCAGGAGATTTGAGCACGGGGAAGTGACACAGCAGAGACTTCAGGCGATCGAAGGCTCTCTGGCATGCATCATCCCAAGTGAACTTTACGCCTTTCTTCAGTTGGTTAGTTAGACTGAGAGCAATCTCAGCTAAGTTATTGCAGATCTTGCGGTAGTACCCGATCATTCCAAGGAAGCGGCGCAAAGCTTTTTTGTTGTCAGGAACTGGAAAGTCCATGATGGCTTGGACTTTAGCATTTATGGGTGCCACCTTACCCTGGCCTATGACGTAGCCAAGATAGGTGACAGTAGCACAACCAAAGTCACTCTTGTTCAGGTTAACAGTCAGGTTAGCCTGGGTCAGGCGCTGGAACAACGTCTCTACATCTTATAGATGTGCTTCCCAGGAGTCACTCCATGTGATCAGGTCATTGATGTATGCACCCGTGTGTGGCAATCCGGCGATTGTAGACTGTATCATCCTTTGGAAAGTGGCTGGGGCATTTTTCATCCCAAAGGGTAGGACTTCATACTGGTACAACCCAGATGGTGTGGCAAAAGCAGAGATGCTCTTGGCCCTCTCAGTTAAAGGCACACACCAATAACCCTTCAATAAATCAATCTTGGTCAGAAACTTTGCTTGCCCTACTCTATCAATACAATCATCAATCCTAGGTATTGGAAACACATCAGTTCTAGTTACAGCATTGACTTTGCGATAATCTGTACAGAATCTAGTACTTCCATCAGGCTTTGGAACTAGCACACAGGGTGAACTCCAATCTGAGTTGGAGGGTCTGATAATATCATGTTCTAACATGTACTCAACCTCTTTCTCAGCAATCTTTCTCTTTTCAGGGTTCATCCGGTACGGATGCTGTTTTATTGGTTTGGCATCACCAACATCTACATCATGAGCGGCTATAGAAACTCTTTTTGGAACATCAGGAAACAGATCCTCATATTTCTTGATCAACCTCTCAAACTGATCTCTCTGTGAGGGTTCTAAGTGCTGGAGTTTTACATCAAGATTCTGCAACACTTCAGAATTTGACAATTTACATGAAAGAAGTTCAGCTTTAATTCTAGGTTCATCATCTTGAAACTCCCCCTCATCTTCACAAATCTCGGCCATAGGAGAATCTGAAGTGACAGCTGCAACCCTAGCATTTCTGTCATGATAAGGCTTCAGCATGTTAATGTGACACAATTGTTTTGGTTTTCTCCTATCTGGAGTCTTCACAATGTAATTGAGATCATTGAGTTTTGTCAGAATTTCATAAGGACCATGAAATCTAGCCTGCAATGGATTGGACTGCAAGGGAAACAACACAAGGACCTTGTCTCCTGGTTTAAACTCACGGCTTCTAGCCTTATGAACATACCAAGTTTTCATTTTTCCCTAACTTGATTTCAAGTTCTCTTTGGCTAGGTCACAAGCTACACGGAATCTTTCCTTGAACTTGCTAACATAGTCTAACATACTGATGTGCGGCTCTTCCTCTTGCCATTGTTCACTCAATAATAGCAAAGGTCCTCTCACTTCATGACCAAACACTAGCTCAAATGGACTGAATCCAGTAGACTCCTGCACTGCTTCTCTAGCTGCAAACAACAGCAAATGAACACCTTCATCCCAGTCTTTCTCATGGTCATAACAATAAGTCCTCATCATTGTCTTGAGAGTGGAATGAAACCGCTCTAAGGCACCCTGACTTTCTGGATGATAGGCACTAGAAAGAATCTGCTTTGCACCTAGTTCATACACAACCTGCTGAAACAAACCAGAAGTGAAATTGCTACCTTGGTCTGACTGAATTTCCCTGGGAAGGCCAAACAATGTGAAGAACTTTATCAAAGCCTTTGAGATTGCAGTTGCCTTGATGTTATGTAGAGGTATGGCTTCAGGGAATCTGGTAGACGCACACATGATTGTCAACAAGTACTGATTTCCAGATCTAGTCTTGGGTAATGGACCAACGCAATCAACAATAACCTTAGAGAAGGGCTCCCCAAATGCTGGGATAGGCTGCAGTGGAGCTACAGGTGGGTCTAACTGGTGTTTTCCAACTACCTGGCAAGTATGACAGGTTTTGCAAAAGTTGGAAACGTCTTTCCGAAGCCCAGGCCAAAGGAAGTGTTTCATGATCTTATCAACAGTCTTGTTAACACCAAGATGACCTCCTAAAGGTAAACTATGAGCCATTGTTAAGATCTCATTCCTGTAGACCTTCGGAACAACAATTTGCCTGACCACTGCCCAATCTGCATTAGTAGGGATATCAGGAGGGCGCCACTTCCGCATCAACACACCATCCTTGAGATAATACCCAACTGGAACTGCGTCTATTTCTTTATCAGGAAGGGCTCTCCTCTTTAGTCCACAAATTTCAGGATCATTAGTTTGCTCCTCAATCAACCGCTTTCTGGACAGAGACAAGTCTCCAGACACATCAGAATCACCAAACCCATCTGGCTGGCTGAACAATGAACTGATAAAAGTGTCTGATAAGTCCTCAAACGGAGAAACCATAGTAGGCCAATCAGAGTCATGAGGCGAACCACCTGAGTCCTGACTATTCAATGTGCTGGACGGCACCACAACATCTTCTTCTCTAGCCTTCTTGGCCATAGCACGAGTCACTGCGCAAGAAGGATACAGAGATGGGTCCTCATCCCCATCTTCAGTGCTCGGCTGTGAAGTAAGATATACAGGGGGAACTACTTTGCCCCCAGCCAGGTCATTGCCTAGCAACAGAGAAACGCCCTTTATAGGTAGACTTGACATAAGTCCCACCTCTACCTGTCCTGTAACTAAATCTGACTTCAAGAATATAGAGCGCAGGGGTACAGATGCAGTCCTCCTTTCAATACCCTGTACAAGTATGAAATCCCCTGAAGCGGTCTCATCACGTAACTCCAAGGAGTCCATCAACAAAAGTGACTGAGAAGCTCCGGTATCCCTTAGGATATATATAGGGACAGGAGTAGTATGCTCATTCAGAGCCACAAATCCCTCTGACACAAATGGAAGAAATTCCTCCCTCACAAAGTCAGCAGTATCAGGCTTTTTAGCCCCACAAGAAGCAGGCAATTTAGCAGATTGGTTATCTACTACAGGGGTTTCTAACCTTGTTTTCACAAAGGTATTTGGTTTGGTATCCTTTTCTTTTTCTTTCTTAGCTTTAAGGAACCAACAGTTAGTTGTGACATGACCAGATTTCTTGCAATAACTGCAAACTAGACCACTTTTGTCACTGTCAGCTTTCACACTTTGATCAGACCTGTTACTGGATTTCTGAGCACCATCACCAGATTTGTCTTTGGGTGAGGAATCTTGGGTATCACCGTAACGCTTTTTCTGAAATAGATACCATCTATTGTTACTGCTAGACTGAAATTTGGACATATGTGTGAGAACATATTCATCTGCAAATTTGGCAGCTGATTGCAAATTCAGTGCTTGCTTCTCATTAAGGTAGGTCTTAACATCATCCTTAACACAGTTCTTGAATTCTTCAACTAACACCATCTCTTTTAGTGAGTTGAAATCATCCTTGACCTCCATAGAAGTACACCAGCACTCAAAGCAAACCTTCTTCTCATTAGCAAATTCCACATAAGTCTGATTTTCAGATTTCTTCAGACCTCTGAATTTCTGTCGGTAAGCCTCTGGAACCAACTCATAAGCTCTCAAAATAACCTTTTTGACAACCTCATAATTAGAGGAATCATCTGCAGACAAAGCCGAATAGGCTTGTTGAGCTTTACCCTTGAGGACAGTTTGCAACATCAGAGGCCAGTGCTCCTTTGGCCACTGGCAACTCTTTGCTACCTTTTCAAAACACTGGAAATAGTTGTCAACATCCTTTTCTGCAAACGGAGGCACCAGTTTTACCTCCTGGCTAGCCCGAAATTTATTTTCTGTTGCTATTTTTATTTTTAGTTGCTCCATTTGGAGTCTTTCTTCTCTATCGAATTTCTCTAATTCAAAATCTCTCTGTCTTGCTCAAACTCAAACTGTCTTTGTTTTTCTCTTTCCTCCCTTTCAATCTCTTTTCTTGCTAATTTTTCTAACTCAAACTGCCTTTGTTTTTCTTTTTCTTCCCTTTCAAATTCTCTTTGTTTTTCTTTTTCCTCCCTTTCAATCTCTAGCATTTTTAATTTAAGTTCCATTTCTATATTTGGATTTTCCTCTGGAAACTGTTCCAGATCTCCTGGTGCAAACACATTTTCATCAATGTAATATTCAACTATCTCTCTAGCCAGTCTTGCTTTTCGCATGGCTGGTTTTACCACTGTCAGCTCTAAATGCCTGCAAATTTCTAGCAATTCTGTCTTTTTAAAAGACTTCAAAACCTCAACGGTTGGTGATGCCAAGAAATCATCCATTGCTGTTGATCTGTCAATATATTTATATAGGAAAATTCAAAAAAACAATTTTACAATTTGAAATGTTAAATTTCCAATAAATGACTCACACAATGTCTATCCTGGACTTGAGCCCCCAATTTGTTATGGCTCCAATTTGTTATTACAATTTACAACACAACAGCAACAGCAACAGCAACAGCAAGGGATGACAGAAACAGTTTTAAAAACTTGAACACATTTAATCAACAGACAAAGCCTAATACTCACCTTCAACTAATAACCAAGATTGATTTACAAGAAAAACAGAAATATTTACAGTCCCTTTTTGTTGGGGTGGCTTGGTGATGTCCTGGGTAAGGAAAAAAAAAATGCTCTAACACAGGCAAAAATCCACAAAAGAAACTTCACAGGTCTTGAACAGAAATGACAGGTCTGGTCACATGTATCCTTCTCCTTGCAATTTCTCCTACTACTTTACTGTCTCAATTCTACTCCTTACATAGTCTTTTGCAGACCCCACCCACATTTAGACCTTTTTTTTTTTTTTTTTTGCGGGGACTTGCCCCAGACATGTCTGAAACATGTCCAAACATAGCTCCAGTCTGAGCTGAAAAAAAAAAGGTAATACTGCCATCTAGTGGCCTATATTCACATTACAGAGCGCCCTCAATAATTATTGACACCCCTGGTTATGATGTGTTAAAAGCCTTAAAATAAATTCAATTTTTATTGCAGAAGCATACTCTCACACTAAAAATTGGAGAAAAATGTAACCTTCAACTCAAGAGAATTTTAAGGAAAAAAAAATCCCTGACGAAGAAATAATTATTTTTCATATAATCACCTGTTCCACAATTATTGGTACCCCTAACAATTCCTAGGAATTAAATGTAATTGAAGTATTTCTGTCATTTCTACAGTAGTTTACAAAGTTGATCAGAGTATCTAGGAACATTTAATAAGTAAATCATCACTTCCTGTTACCCTGGGGTATAAATAAGACGTGACACAGCGGCCATTTCTCTTATCCACTCTTCAACATGGGAAAGACAAAGGAACACAGCATTCAAGTAAGGCAGATGTGTGTCGACCTTCACAAGTCAGGCAATGGCTACAAGAAAATAGCCACTTGCCTGCACCTGCCCATATCTACTGTCAGAGGAATCATTAAGAAGTTTAAAACAACTGGAACAGTGATAAACAAGCCTGGCCGAGGACGCAAGGTTATTTTGCCACCACGCACAGTATCGGTGCAGATAACAGAACAATCATGCAAATTGTGATACAAGCACCAAATTTGGCATGGGTGTTCTCTATGGGGGACTTGTCAAATCTGCCTGATTGGCCATTTGAAAATCCAAGATGGCGGCAGTTAAATTTCAAGATGGCCACCAAAATGAACTTCCAAAGTCAGATTCTGTCATAGAAATGCATGTATTTGATCGATTTGAGTGATCTTGGTGTCAATATGTGTGTTTTCAAGCATGCTGGATCTATTTTTACAACTTAAAATGGCATCAAAGATGAATTTGTTCTTAATTCTGCTATTTATGATTATTTTCGGGTGTAAAACAAGCAACAATGCATCTCATCAAACAATAAAACTTTTAATGACAATTTTCAACCAAACAAACACATGCATGTAGTTTTGATACTTATAGCATACAGCACTTAGATCATGCAAATGTGGCTGGCAATATAGTAAATCACATTTGAGCAGAATGCATATCTTTCATTATGCTGTAGTGAATGTCCCTGCCGAACATGTTGTAATTAACAGAAAGATGAAATTAAAATGACCGTGGTATGCATGGTCCTTGTGCATGTACTTTTAGACGCTGCGTAATCAAGGCCAAGTAAAAACATCAGTAGTCAAGCATTAAGATCAATTTCATTTTCATGACAAGTATTCAAAAATGTCCAGAGATACAGTAGTTGTGTATTTCTACGCGCATCACTAGTGCTCGCACACGCAGCTGCTGAGTCCAGTGCATGACAGTCCAGAGCGAGAAGATTTGCATCTGCGGCTGCAGCCTTTCTTGCATGAACACTTTCCTGGATGTTCAGTTCCTGGTAGCTTGCGGCAATTGGTGGAAGGGTCGTCCAACAGACCTGCTACATCTCCCCTTTCTGTGTGCAACCCCAGTTAGCAGGACTGATGAATTCTGGATTGCATATAGTAGCCTGGCCCCAGATGACTCCGGCCTGGTAGGCAGCACATTTTGCATGTTCCTTGAGGGCTGCACATGTCAGTGGGATGGCATCACAGGGCCTCTGCTTACGAGCGAAGAGATCCAGTCGTGCCTCGTCGGCGCCAGTGACTTCACTTGATCTGTCATACATGATGACAACAAAATCCTCCTGCTTCTGTGGGTCATCATCAGAAACCTCTGCTGGACAGTTGCTGAGCTTTTTGAAGGTTGCAGAAACCTCACCACAGACATCCCATGTCTGCCATGTAGATTTCTTTGCTTTCCCATGGAAAGAAGACACCACATCACGGGCCGTGAAAGCATGGAAAGTATTCCACTGGATTTCTCTGGTCCGATTGCAGAGACGACATCATGGACTGCCATGGAAGGAAGTTTTAGCTGTTGTCGCAGTAGGGTTGTAGTCTATGTTATCCACTGCTGAAGTGATGAAAACATCCTTCCTTAGAGCTGGTGGGCAGACGTCTCCATCTTCCACAACAGCTTCTCCCAGCTGGGCTGAAATTTCTAGGACTCTGTCATAGGAGATGCTCAGCCCATTCTCGTGCAGGATGTCGATGAGCTGCCTCTTCCTGGTTTTATAAAATACAAACAAGCCAATATATACAGCAAATGGTGTCTCCCTGTCTTTGGAATATCTATGGACATGAGAATCAGCCTTGTACTTTGCAAAACAGTTGTACTCTAGCAGCTGTGCCATTGCAACATCAGACTTTGAGGCACCATTTTGGAGTTGTTACTTGATATCTGCTCCATGTTCAATCAAACAAATTGTAGCAGAGACAGGGGTACAGCCTCTTCGGGGCTTCCATTATAGAATGTGCTGTTGAAGCATGATTTGTGTTGAAGCATGTCATGCCTCAGCATCCCAGCTGCCTTTGCAAGATGAATTGCTTTTCCATATTTGCTTGCCTGTGTGAGGATGGAACCTACATCCTTCTTGAAGGCAAGTAGCACATCACGTCCTTGATTTTGTGCTTGTAGCCCAGGGATTTGCATCAACAATTTGTCCTTCACTCGTGGAGAATGGACATTGGGAGTGCTAATGCCAAGCTCCTGAAGTCTCTGCTTGTAGAGCATACATAGGTTGCCAAGACGGAAGATGGGTGGATCTGCACCCTCACTTGCAGCTTTGGCCTCAGTGATATATGTCACGAGCTCAGACAAAGCAGTGGGATATGCTCTTATGTTTTTCCCTTCTTTTTTCTCAAATTTTCAACATGAGCTCTTTCCCAGTCGTAGAGATGGGTCAACCATGCAGCATGGTTCTTGAGTTCCTGGGCAACGACATGTCCTGCACTTAGTTTGGCAAGCAGCTTCCCATCATTGAGATTTCATGCACAGTCATTCACTTGCTGGTTCAGTTTCATGGTCATCGCTGCTCTCAGATCATTAAGGTCTCCTTGCTCTTCACATAGGAAGCACTCTACCCGTTTAGGGTCTAACCCTCTCCTTGGTATTTTTATGTTGCTTCTGCTGTCATCTCCATCAGTTAAAGGAGTAGATCTTTTTTCAGCCCTTTGTAACTTAGTGTTGTTAATGAGAAGCCTGCAGTTCTCATGGTTGTGACCGTGATGTCTTCTCAAGGTTTCTTCAATGCCACTGCCATCATTAAACCTTCGTGGGTCGATCATGATTGGCATCTAGTTGAGGGAATTGAACCGGGGAATGTTCCTCCCTAAGAGGCTATACCCATCTTCTACCCTTCAGGCCGGATTTGTGAGTGGGGATGTTAGGGGTTCATTTCTCTCTGTTTGACAAAGGCAACACTTGCTCCAGTCTGTCTGCCGAGACATACTAACAGATGGTCCATTTGAAGCCATTGCTTTGAACAGGGTCGAGGGATAATCCTTTTACCACCCTGAGTCAATATTGGGCACTTTCTTGTATGGGATACAACGAGGTTTGTGCAAACATGTTGCCTTGGTTGCTGAAGTTGAAACATAACAAGTTTGGCCTACTCCTAGCCAAATGATGCCATTCAAGTCCCGTGCGATCTGTACACCACCCAGATAAATTGGAATCCCACTATCCTCGGCTCGGTTATCCCATGCTGGCACATCCTGTCAACTCAGGCGTGGCTGCTAACCTGATCTGGGGTAGGTTAAGCAACATTTGGGAAGTTACATAGTTTTATAAAGCCAGCTGGCCTTAAACCCCTGGGTTTCAGAGCAGTAATCATAACCAGTGTGCCCTGGTAGTGTCCGAAAATCACTGCTTTTACGAAAATGGCTTTATTATGGATCAAGTACGTCTAGTTTGTTGACTTCATGCGCCTTTTACAAAATTTAGCTAGACTAACTCCATTACACGCTACCCTCGCCTAGTTTAGCCCGCGAGCCAACACGGGGTACCGGGGTTTGGCTGCTGCCGTGCACTCGCAGCTTCTTGGAGCCATAGGTGAGAGTTACATGTGTAGTACGGACCAGTGCCTGGAGTTCATCCAGAGGATGTGGCTGACTGCTCAAACAAAGGTACTACCTCTACTACTACTTTTGTACACCCTACACCCCAAAAACTAACCAACATTGATATACACATAAGTACTCATCCTAGCTGAAAATGCCGGAAAAAGTACCTTATTAAGAAAAAAAAATGGAAATATATTCATTTTAGGCTGCTGAAACGAGAAAAATTGGATCCAGCATGCGAAAAAACATAAATTCTGACACTAAGATCACTCAAAAAGATCAAACACACACATTTCTGTGAGGGAAACCATTCTCAACTCACACATTTGGCGGCCATCGTGGATTTTCAAGTGGCCAATTGGGTAGATTTTTTCAGTAGACGAATGGGAATGACCATGCCAAATTTGGTGCTTCTATCACATTTTGTATGATTCTTATGCAAAATTGCTATTATCTGCCCCACTACAGTGAGGAGGATGGTAAGAGAAATAAAAAGTTCTGCAAAGCTCACGGTTAAAGAATTGCAACAAATGGTAGCATCTTGGGGTCACAAAGTTTCCAAAACAACCATCGGGCGCTATCTACATGCCAACAAGCTGTTTGGGAGGCATGCACGGAAAAAACCTTTTCTCACTCACAATCATAAACGCTAACGTCTGGAGTTTACTAAGCGGTACTGGGACTTCAACTGGGACCGTGTGCTTTGGTCAGATGAGACCAAGATAGAGCTTTTTGGCGACAAACACTCTATGTGGGTCTGGTGGAACACAATAGATAAGTATGCAGAAATGCACCGCATGCCCACTGTGAAGTATGGGGGAGGATTGGTGATGCTGTGGGCATGTTTCTCTTCCAGAGGCCCTGGGAACCTTGTTAGGATGCATGGCATCATGAACGCTTTGAAATACCAGGACATTTTAAATCAAAATCTGGTAGCCTCTGCCTGAAAGCTGAAGATGGGTCATCACTGGGTCTTTCAGCAAGATAATGACCCTAAACATGTGGCCAAATCTACACAGAAATGGTTCACGAGACACAGAATCAAGCTCCTCCCATGGCCATCTCAGTCCCCAGACCTCAACCCCATTGAAAACCCGTGGAGTGAGCTGAAGAGGAGAGTGCCGAGGAGAGGACCAAGGTCGCTGGATGATGTGCAAAGAGGAATGGTCGAAGATCCCTCTTTCTGTATTCTCCCATCTTATGAAACATTATAGGAGAAGATTAGGTGACGTTTCGTTGGCAAAAGGGGGTTGTACAAAGTATTAACATCAGGGGTGCTAATAATTGTGGCACACATGATTTGATGTAAAAGAATTATTTCTTAATGTGGGATTTTTTTCCCCACTGAATAAATGCACTTGAATTAAAAATTTTCCTCTTTTTTTCATTGTGGTCCTATATTATTTACAAAAAACTGAATTTATTACGAAACCCAAAACCAGTGAAGTTGGCACGTTATGTAAATCGTAGATAAAAACAGAATACAATGATTTGCAAATCCTTTTCAACTTATATTCAATGTAGTACACTGCAAAGACGAGATGTTTAATGTTCAAACTGAGAAGCTTTATTTTTTTGCAAATAGTCATTAACTTAGAATTTAAAGGCAGCAACACATTGCAAAAAGTTGGCACAGGGGCCTTTTTACCACTTTGTTATATCGCCTTTCCTTTTAACGACACTCAGTAAACGTTTGGGAACTAAGGAGACCAATTTTTGAAGCTTTTCAGGTGGAACTCTTTCCCATTCTTGCTTGATGTTCAGCTTAAGTTGTTCAACGGTCCGGGGTCTCCGTTGTCGTATTTTACGCTTCATAATGCGCCACAAATTTTCAATGGGAGACAGGTCTGGACTACAGGCAGGCCAGTCTAGTACCCGCACTCTTTTACTACGGAGCCATGCTGTTGTAACACTTGCAGAATGTGGCTTGGCATTGTCTTGCTGAAATAAGCAGGGGCGTCCATGAAAAAGACGTTGCTTGTGTAACAGGTATAGCACTAGGACCCAGCAGGGGCACAGTGGAGCTAGACAGGTTATATAGAGGGGGTGGTTCCAGGCATTCCCCTTTTGGCTCTGTGGGAGAGCACATGTTTCTCTCCCAAACAATTGACTGCTGGTCCACACTCAGCTGCCCAGAATACGGTATGTTTTGATAAACAGTATGCAGTGTTATTTTAGAAAAATACTGGTAACCAAGCTGTCTAAAGCCCAATATTATCTTTTGCAGTCCAAGTTGTTTGTGCTGAAGGGCTGGTGAATGGGCCTAGACATTGGCTAATCTAGCCATTGGGTAATGGTTTTTTGTTGGCAATTAAGTTTTAGGTATATATTCACATTCCCTAGTAGGGATTAATTAGTCCTTACCTATGAAGATAGGCTAGCTCCCAGTCACCCATAATACCAGAGATTGCTTGGGTCCAGGGTGAAGAGGTATGACAATTGGTTATTGTAAAATAGTATATTATATGTCATGCCTGTACTTCTTTTAATCGTTTGAGAAACATATAACATCTTTGAATGTCTCTTTAGGCTTATACCAGTATTAAATATTGTCTGATGTGATTTTGAAGGTTGAGAGTGACACAATCGAGCTGAAATTGTGGGCTCTGAAGCTGCAAAGAAAAGAAAGGTATGCTCATTTTTTATATGGGACAATGCTCAGAGTATAATGTGAATTTGCTCGGTGCCTGCAAATGGTTTTATTTGTTTTTTTTACAGAGGATATTGGGCCCTTTTAGCTTAAGTTACTGTCTTTTTCCTACCCCTTTTTGGATTAACAGTCTGTTAGTGCTTGAGAAACTCTTGTTATTTTTGCGTTTGGACTGTGCCTTTTGGAGCTTGGACTGAGGTGTGTTTGTACCCCCCCAGTTTGCTGTCTTTGCCACTAGTGTGATGTGCCGTGCTGCGATGTTTAAAGGTGTGCCATAGAGTCACTACTGTACACAATTCTGTTGGCTGTGACAAGCCCTTTACTAAGTGTGCCACTTGAGGTGTTGTGCTGCACTGTGCTGTAGAACCCTGAGCTCTTGGTGTTCTTAAACTGTGGTCCACGTCTAGTCCACGCTCTAGGGCGCAGTCCAGTTATTCGCCCTGTTTTGTTGTCTTTTTTTTGGGTTTCCATTTGGTTCTGACCTAGATACATGGGTAACCCCTTAGAGGGTTTAGTATTTTATTATATTGCTGTGTATACTGCCTGATGGAATTTGTGAAATAAAAAGTCTTGTATCAATGTACACCAGCCTCGGGTCCAGTTAATTCGGACCCGCCTCATTGGGGAATATTGCATTGGTCACTTTGGGAGGGGCGTAGCTTCTAAGTTATTTTCTCCAGCCCCCCCCTTTGTTACATTTGGCGTAATCGGCAGGATCAAGGCTGGTGTATGTTTTTATGGTTGCTTAAGAGGTAAATATTTGGATTAAGACGCACAAGGGTAGGGTGGGAAAAGGACAGTGACTGAAGTAGGGGAGTTGTGACAAATAGGACACCGACATCTACTGGTCCTGCAGAACTTACCGCCAAGCCTGCCCGAAGCCATGGAGGAGCTCCAAGCTCTGATGGATCAGATACGTCAGCTTAAAGCTGACAATGAACAATTATAGGGACAGGTTAATGCCCTACAGTCAGCAGCCACAGCTAGTGCATCTACTGATGCTCCTCCAGCCACAGCTGGTATAGCTGCTGACGCCCTTCGGGTCGATATGGCTACCATCACACCTGTGGTGGAACCAGTTCTTACCCGCTATGTTCATGTTCCAAGGGAACGTAAATGTCCAAAATTTACTGGGAAACTGTCTGTGGATTTAGTGACTGTAGAACAATGGGTGGTAGAGGTGCGCAGGTGCCTGGAGGTCAGGCGTATGCCACTAGCTGAACAGTTGCTGTTTGTAACAGATCACGTAGAGGGAGGAGCAAAATCTGAACTTGACTTTTATCCTTTTGAAACCAGGGATACCCCTGAGAAGATATTTGCTTTGTTAACTGAGAACTTTAGTTGCCCACAGTCCTACATTGCTGCCCAGTTGCAGCTTTTTCAGCGTAGCCAAAAAGAGGGAGAATCCTTGCGTGACTACTCTTATGCACTTAAGGACTTAATGGACATAGTGATCTGTAAAACGCCCGGTGGTGTCCCAAATTCAGATCGGTTACTTCGTGATCAATTCATTGAACATGTGCTTGATGACTCTTTACGTAGAGAGCTGAAGCAGCGTGTGTTATCTGAGCCAACTATGTCATTTGTGTCCCTTCGCAATATCGCCATCAAATGGGGGGAGGAGGGAAGGCATGGGGGGAAAACTAGAGCCAGAGCTTATTCTTGTGACACTTACATTCAAGCAGTGGGGGGTTGGGAAGCAGAGGCAAGTGCTGTTAGGGTTAAAACTAGTGATGAGATGGCAGCACCGAAAGAGTGTCTTTGTAAACAACAGGTGCAATTGGATGCCATTTTGAAGCACTTGGGTCTATCACAGCCTGCCACCCAACCTAGAGAGCAAACCAACCCTCCAAAGCACTACCGCTACCAACCTGATGGCAAACCAATTTGTTTACGCTGCAATAAGGCAGGCCATATTGCCAGGTTTTGTCGAGTGGATGTGGGTCCAGGGCAGAACAAATCTAAGGGTGTGGGGGTCAGGGCCTCTGCCAATACCCAGGTAATAGAAGCTGCAGCAGGGGTAGAGGAGCCGGCGGGAAACGACCACCCTCTGGTGTAGAGAGCCAGGCACCAGAGGGAGGTCTATGGGGCTCAAGTAACATTGCACCAGAATACCCATCCCAACTTATAGGGAATTGTCCTGTCGTGGAGGTATGTATGGGAGGCATCACTGTCCCCTGTTTGCTAGACACTGGGTCGATGGTAACCACCATCACAGAAGACTTTTTTATTGAACAATTTCAGTCCCAGGGTGTAGAGCAGCTACAGCAGTGTAACTGGTTACAGTTAAAGGCTGCAAATGGATTGGAAATTCCTTATGCTGGATACTTGGAGCTTGATGTGGAGGTTTTAGGCAAAAGTCTTCCAAAGATGGGTGTCCTGGTAGTAAAAAGCCCCCTTGACTCATCTATTCAACGAACCAAAAGTGCTGTACCTGGTTTGCTAGGCATGAACATCATTCGTAGTTGCTATGCTGAGCTTTTTGGCCCACTTGGCATTTGGTCCTATGCTCCTACACTCCCCATTAAGGAAGACTATCAACAATGGCTGGAAGAAGGCTCTGTCAGAATGTCAAATCATAGAGGGTCTTCGGGATCAAGGGCATTTGGGCAGAGCTAAGGTCCTAGGCCCAAAAGTCAGGATTCCTGCTGGTTCGGTGAAACTAGTTCATACTCTCTGCCCCAGCTCTCTTAAGATGTCCTTGCCTGCGGTGCTACTAGAACCCCTCATGGGTGGGAAGCCCCTCCCGGCAAGCCTGCTTGTTTCAAAGGCTCTACTCACTGTCAATGAAGGCATAATAGCAGTTCCTGTGGTTAATTTCGGCTCTCAGGATGCCTGGCTCCAGCCCCATACTCCAGTAGGGGAGCTTTATGTAGTGGAACCAAGACCTACCACCTGTTCAGTTTTAGTTGAAGAAGAGGGTGGTGCTAGGGTGGTATGTTTACAAACTATTGGGGCAAGTACCTGGACTTCATCAGACCTTTTGGCCCTTTCTTGGCCTAACCTACTCCCAGATCAGGAGCAACAGGGTAAAGACCTCCTTGAGAGGTACCGGTCTGTGTTCAGCGAAGGTGAGGGGGACTTAGGCTGTGCCACGTTAGTGCAGCATGAGATTCCCCTACTGGATAACACCCCCGTCAGGCAGAGATACCGGCGCTTGCCCCCCTCCCAATATGAACAAGTTAAGGCCCACATTCAGGAGCTAGTGGATAGGGGTATTGTGAGACCAAGTTGTAGTCCTTATTCCTCGCCAATTGTGGTGGTGCAGAAGAAGGATGGGGAAATGCGATTGTGTGTCGATTATCATCTGCTGAAGTCTAGGACAAGGAAGGATGCATATCCCCTCCCAAGAATTGAAGAATCACTGGATGCGCTCAGTGGAGCAAAATGGTTTACTACCCTTGACCTCGCTAGTGGGTATAATCAAGTACCAATAGCAGAAAAAGACAAGGCCAAGACTGCATTCTGCACTCCTTTTGGGATCTTTGAGTTCAATCGTATGCCATTTGGCCTGTGTAATGCTCCTGGGACCTTCCAGAGGTTGATGGAGCGCATCTTTGGGGATCAAAGCTTTCAGTCCCTGCTCCTGTATCTTGACGACATTGTGATCTTCTCATCCTCCTTTGAAGAGCATCTGCAACGCCTTGAACTTGTTCTTGCCCGGCTCCAACAGCAGCACTTGAAGCTGAAGCTAAAGAAATGCCATTTCTTCCAACGAGAAGTCAAATACCTAGGCCACATCATCTCTGCGGCAGGAGTAGCCACTGATCCTGAGAAGACCAGCGCAGTGGCTGCATGGAAACGACCTACTACTACAAAAGAGCTGCGGTCGTTTCTTGGGTTTGCCTCGTACTATCATCGCTTTGTCCAAGGCTTTGCAAAGCATGCAGCCCCCCTGCACCACCTTGTTGCTGAGATTGAGGGTAGCCGTAAAAAGCCCAAGAGCTGTGGGAAGGGGGTGCTGGGTGATCGATGGAGTGAGGAGTGTGAGCACGGGTTCCAAACCCTCCAACACATGCTGATCAGTGCACCTGTTTTGGGTTATGCTGATTTTACAAAGCCATTTATCTTGGAGATAGATGCAAGCAATGCAGGCCTGGGTGCGGTCTTGTCACAAGACCAAGATGGACAGCGCAAACCAATTGCGTTTGCCAGCAGAGGCCTCCGGCCCACGGAGAGGAACATGTCTAATTACAGCTCCCGGAAGCTTGAACTACTCGCCTTGAAATGGTCTGTAACAGAAAAATTCAGGGAATATCTGCTGGGAGCCAAGTTTGTTGTTTATACAGATAATAATCCACTCAGTTACCTCCAGACGGCAAAACTTGGGGCTGTGGAGCAACGCTGGGCTTCAGAGTTGGCCCTCTTTGATTTTCAGATCAAGTACCGCCCAGGCACTGTAAATCGCAATGCCGATGCCCTCTCTCGGTTGCCAACTCCACTTGCCATTTCTGCAGTGTCCTCTGGTCTCTCTGTCCCTAGGGATGTGGTGCTACAAGGCAGGGAGGAGATGGGGCGGTTTCACCAGTCCCCAGGTACTTGCTATGCCATCGACGCACTGCCAACCCGGGAAGGGGCGGACCTGAAAACCCTGCAGAATGCAGACCCAATCATTGGAGCGTTTCTGCACTATTGGAGGAGAGGCAGACCCCCTTCAAAACAAGAACGGGCCACAGAGCGACCAGAGGTGCGCAGGTTGGTCCAACAATGGTCCAAGATCCAGTCAAGAGGGGATGTGCTATATCGTCGCATATACCCACCTGGTGAGGGCAGAAAGATTCTACAACTCTTATTACCCCAGTCCCTGCAAGCAGAGTTCTAAAGAGCCTCCACGATGACCATGGCCATCAAGGCATAGAGCGAACAACTAACTTGATCAAGGAAAGATGTTTTTGGCCACATACGAGACGCGACATAGAGCAATACTGTGAGGGGTGTGACCGCTGCATTGTCGCTAAGGCCATCCAACCAAAGGTCAGAACTTTTCCAGGGAACCTTATAGCCTCCAGGCCTCTGGAAGTGGTAGCCATAGATTTTACGGTGCTTGACAAGGCCAGTAATGGGACAGAAAACGTGCTTGTAGTCACAGATGTGTTCTCGAAGTTTACCCAGGCCTTCCCTACCCCAGACCAAAAGGCCAGCACGATTGCAAAGGTACTCACTGAGAAGTGGTTCTACATCTATGGCGTCCCAAAGCGCATCCACAGTGACCAGGGCAGGAATTTTGAAGGGGACCTTTTGAAGCGGCTGTGCCAGTTATGTGGTGTTGAGAAGAGCCGAACGACACCATATCACCCCGAGGGCAACGGGCAATGTGAAAGGTTCAATAGAACATTACACAATCTGCTGCGTACCCTGCCACCTGAGAAGAAAAGAAGATGGCCACAGTATTAACCCCAGGTGCTTTTTGCCTATAATACGACGGAACATCAATCCACTGGACTTTCACCATATGAGCTGATGTTTGGGCAAAAGGCTCAATTACCTGTAGACCTTTTATTAGGCACAGCAGTTGAGGAGCCTAACACCCAGTCTATGCAGGATTGGGTGGATAGTCATCCAGAGCACCTCAACTCTTTACCTACGGGCAAGGGAGCAGCTGAAAGCAGCAGCAGATCGACGGAACAATCAATACAAGCCTACCATAATGGGGTCACTGGCACCTGGAACTCTTGTCTACAAGAAGAGTCATCCCCAAGGACGCCACAAAATCCAGGATGCCTGGGATCCTGCCGTCTATGAGGTTGTGAGACCGCTGGACGATCACGGCCGAGTGTATACAGTCCGCCGTAAGGATGGGACGGGGCAAGAGAATAACATCCACCGGTCTGAATTAAGAGTTATTCCAGATGGCGGCAAAGTTAACCCGTTACCACTCCGAAAGTGGAAAGTTAAAAACATACTACGTCATTTACACAGCTTGTATGCAACTAAGATACTCATGCCACATATCGTCGAAAAGCTAAGATTCTTGAGATTTGAGTGATGCCAACCATTTTAAAGTATAATCATCACAGCAGCTTTAATCAACGCCTATGTCAGGCCACAAACAAACAAACGAACAGTTACAAAACTAATGTAACTCACCTATGGAGCCCCCTAGTACTCTTCCAGTCCGACATATCCCCTCAAACATGGTCCTGTTACATCCACGAAGCTCCAGTAAATCCAACCAAGTAAAGTTTTTAGTCCAAAACACACTATTATCCGGTAAATATCCATGAACAGCCGCTGCATCGTTTGAAATGAGTCGGTGGTTATCCACAAAGTTCGCTGCATTAGTAATCTTTGCTTCGCTGCAGAGATAAACAGTCCAAATCCATTTCAGTCAAAATGGAGTCTGCACTCTAACCTTTCGATTGACACCTCACTCGACCAGTTACAAGCTTCCCTGCCCTGTCTACAGCCTGCTATAGCCAACGAGTGCCTGTGTTGAAACGAAGCTCATGCCTCCTTTTTTTGCGTGTAGCCCGAGCAACCAGCAACCAATCGAGACGACGATTGTTGCAATGTAAAGCCAAGGGAATTCTGCAAACGCCGATATATAGCTTGTTGGGGTGGCTACAAAGCTGAGGCTGCGTGTTGCTTGCGTAAGAGAACGGACAGAATATGGCTCAGCTGTGCGTAATGCGTGCTTGCACGTTCCGCAAAACAGAGCGAGGCTGAGAGAGATTTCCAGCGAATGTTTGTTGGTTGTTTACGGAGTTTGAAAGAAAAAATAGCGAAAAGGTTGCGAAAAAAATCATTTTCAGTTCAGAAGCTGCAGAGCTGTGCACTCGGCGTGCAAGTGGTAGCTCAGGGGAAGAAACATCTGACCAAAACCGTGATGGCTCCGAAGCAGAGGAAATGTTTCTCGAGGGAGATGACATTACTCTTGACAAGTAGGCTACGCATCATATTATAACTTATATTTCATTATATAATAATATTACGTTTATATTTTTTTATTATTATTATTATTTATTTTTATTATTATTATTATCATTATTATTTTTATAACATTACATTACAAATTATTTGCATCTGTCACGGAAGGTGGAAGGACGTCATGTTTTCACCGGAGTTGGTGATTCTGTCTGTAATTCTCTGTAAGGATTACGGGAAAAGGATATTATAATATTATGCTCATATTATGATGATTATATTATTACCATATTACGCATTATTACCTCCGTCACCAAAGGTGGAAGGAAGTTATTTTTTCGCCGGCGTTGGTTGTTGTGGAAATTTTAATTTTCATCCCTGTAAGAAATCAGAATGAGATAAAGTAAGTAAATAGGATCCATTTTACTATGTGCCACATAGGGTCTTCCTTACAGGCAAGAACAAAGACAAAGTAATCTCTCCTTTGCATTGGATATATGTAATAGAACAAAGTCAGAATCTCCTCCCCGACGACGACAGTGATTCTGAGAGCGTACTTGTGGTAGAGTTAAGTCCCTTTCCAAATGTTAACATCCCAGCAGTGGATCCTCAGTCTCTCTAAGCACCTCAACGGTAATAAGTCCCATGCAAACAGTTCCAAGAGCCAACCTAGACCAACCCCCAAGGCAGACTGGTGATGTACACCCAGGGGCACACGGGAGTGTGCGACGTACCGTTAGGAGTACGGCAGGTCAGCATTCCAACCCCTTTAACCTCCCTATAACGGTGCTTCCAGTGTCCGATAGAGAAATTGCGTTACCTTAAGTAGTACAAACACTGTCCTGGCCTTTGAGCCCTCAGGGGGAGGGAGAGTAGCTGGTTACCGAGACGGCAACCTTTAAAAGTGGGGGTGAGTGTAACAGGTATAGCACTAGGACCCAGCAGGGGCACAGTGGAGCTAGACAGGTTATATAGAGGGGGTGGTTCCAGGCATTCCCCTTTTGGCTCTGTGGGAGAGCACATGTTTCTCTACCAAACAATTGACTGCTGGTCCACACTCAGCTACCCAGAATACGGTATGTTTTGATAAACTGTATGCAGTATTATTTTAGAAAAATACTGGTAACCAAGCTGTCTAAAGCCCAATATTATCTTTTGCAGTCCAAGTTGTTTGTGCTGAAGGGCTGGTGAATGGGCCTAGACATTGGCTAATCTAGCCATTGGGTAATGGTTTTTTGTTGGCAATTGAGTTTTAGGTATATATTCACATTCCCTAGTAGGGATTAATTAGTCCTTACCTATGAAGATAGGCTAGCTCCCAGTCACCCATAATACCAGAGATTGCTTGGGTCCAGGGTGAAGAGGTATGACAATTGGTTATTGTAAAATAGTATATTATATGTCATGCCTGTACTTCTTTTAATCGTTTGAGAAACATATAACATCTTTGAATGTCTCTTTAGGCTTATACCAGTATTAAATATTGTCTGATGTGATTTTGAAGGTTGAGAGTGACACAATCGAGCTGAAATTGTGGGCTCTGAAGCTGCAAAGAAAAGAAAGGTATGCTCATTTTTTATATGGGACAATGCTCAGAGTATAATGTGAATTTGCTCGGTGCCTGCAAATGGTTTTATTTGTTTTTTTTACAGAGGATATTGGGCCCTTTTAGCTTAAGTCACTGTCTTTTTCCTACCCCTTTTTGGATTAACAGTCTGTTAGTGCTTGAGAAACTCTTGTTATTTTTGCGTTTGGACTGTGCCTTTTGGAGCTTGGACTGAGGTGTGTTTGTACCCCCCCAGTTTGCTGTCTTTGCCACTAGTGTGATGTGCCGTGCTGCGATGTTTAAAGGTGTGCCATAGAGTCACTACTGTACACAATTCTGTTGGCTGTGACAAGCCCTTTACTAAGTGTGCCACTTGAGGTGTTGTGCTGCACTGTGCTGTAGAACCCTGAGCTCTTGGTGTTCTTAAACTGTGGTCCACGTCTAGTCCACGCTCTAGGGCGCAGTCCAGTTATTCGCCCTGTTGTTTTGCTGTCTTTTTTTTGGGTTTCCATTAGGTTCTGACCTAGATACATGGGTAACCCCTTAGAGGGTTTAGTATTTTATTATATTGCTGTGTATACTGCCTGATGGAATTTGTGAAATAAAAAGTCTTGTATTTTTGTACACCAGCCTCGGGTCCAATTAATTCGGACCCGCCTCATTGGGGAATATTGCATTGGTCACTTTGGGAGGGGCGTAGCTTCTAAGTTATTTCCTCCAGCCCCCCCCCTTTGTTACACTTGGATGGCAACATATGTTGCTCCAAAACCTGTATGTATCTTTCAGCATTAATGGTGCCTTTACATATGTGTAAGTTGCCCATGCCTTGGGCACTAATACACCCCCGTACCATCACAGATGCTGGCTTTTGAACTTTGCGCCCATAACAGTCCGGATGGTTCTTTTCCTCTTTGGTCCGGAGGACACAATGTCCACAGTTTCCAAAAACAATTTGAAATGTGGATTCGTCAGACCACAGAACACTTTTCAACTTTGCATCAGTCAATCTTAGATGAGCTTGGGCCCAGCGAAGCTGGCAGCGTTTCTAGGTGCTGTTGATAAATGGCTTTCGCTTTGCATTGTAGAGTTTTAACTTGCACTTGCAGATGTAGCGACGAACTGTAGTTACTGACAGTGGTTTTCTGAAGTGTTCCTGAGCCCATGTGGTGATGTCCTTTACACACTGATGTCGGTTTTTGATGCAGTACCGCCTGAGGGATCGAAGATCACGGGCATTCAATGTTGGTTTTCGGCCTTGTCGCTTACGTTCAGTGATTTCTCCAGATTTTCTGAACCTTTTGACAATATTACGGACCGTAGATGATGAAATCCCTAAATTTCTTGCAATAGCTCGTTGAGGAATGTTGTTCTTAAACTGTTCGACAATCAGCTCACGCATTTGTTCACTAAGTGGTGACCCTCGCCCCATCCTTGTTTGTGAATGACTGAGCATTTCAGGGAAGCTGCTTTGATACCCAATCATGGCACCCACCTGTTCCCAATTAGCCCGTTCACCTGTGGGATGTTCTAAATAAGTGTTTGATGAGCATTCCTCAACTCTGTCTTTTTTGCCACTTGTGCCAGCTTTTTTGAAACATGTTGCAGGCATCGAATTCCAAATGAGCTAATATTACAAAAAAATATTTATTTATTGCAAAAAATTACAAAGTTTACCTGTTCGAACATTAAGTAACTTGTCTTTGCAGTGTATTCAATTTAATATAGGTTGAAAACGATTGGCAAATCATTGTATTCTGTTTTTATTTACGATTTACACAACGTGCCAACTTCACTGGTTTTTGGTTTTGTCAAAGCTAAAGAACACATCTTAACCAGGGGTACCAATAATTATGGAGGGCGCTATGTATATGCCGATGTATGCAGTTGAGTACCATTATTTCTCTCAGGGGAACTTTTAGGACAAAATCCTAACAATAGCATTTAGCATGTAATAGCATGTAAATTTAAAGTGCACAGTCAGTATTTAATTGGTATTCAAGATGTAGTGTTGCCTGGTGGAAATGCAGGCTAGAGCAGGGGCATGCTACTCTGCTGAATAATTTAGTTTGTTCATTGTTTACCATGATCAGGGGTAGAAGTTCACTGTCTATTCTGTCTTTACGCAAGAGTCTTTTGGAAAAACTGCCCCTCCTGTTGCCAGGGGTCTTATTTTCATTCTGGCACAACAGGTCTCCGCGGTAGCTCCAGGATATGTTTGCACTGTCAACATCCTTGCGTGTTGTTGGAACTCAAATGCCTTCTGTACCATTAGCATTTCAAATGTGTCTTACCCCCGAGACCACTGCCAGAGGCAGTAATATGAATATTGGCCACTTCAAAACTATGCAGATCAGTGACAGTCAAACACCAGCCCATTCCCATCAAGCTAGATTGACAGCTGAATTCTGGAACAGCGGTGTGGCCCACCCTGAGCACCGAGAAATTTATTCAAGGCAGTCAACTCTTCAGAATGGCCTATTAAGTGTGTTTTTTCAGAAAGATGGAGATATCAGTTTGTCACATCCAACTGCATAAAACATAGCGACACACATACACTGTAAACCCAAAAGATAAATCGAGAGAATTACGAGTGAAGGCACAACAAAGTATTCAGAAAATTTTTGTATAATACATAAAACCAGGAAGTGCATCAAGTGCATAAATTGCTTTGGTCGGCCAGTAGGGGTGGTGTTACCACTGTTCAAATAAAAACCTGTATACCCCAGTGCACCCATGGGGTCAATGCCTTGTAGACCTTCACGCTGCCTTGGAAGCCTTGGATGAAGAGGTCCCCTGTCTATAGTCGACTTCCATGCCCCGCTGTCAATCTCCTGAAGGCAGACCTGATGTCATCACTCCAGAGCTGGAGTATGTTGCGATGCTTCCGACTGAGCAAGCTTACAGAGCCATTACTCATCTGCTTAATGAGTACAGTGGTGAATGACGCACTATCTCTGTCATGATCATATCTGGAAGTGCCCCTGAGAAGCTTATTGTCCATGACATGACTGGACCTGTGTGGTGCTTCACTTGGCACTAAATAAGCCCAGCTCCTGCGGAAGGCGCTATGCCTCCCTCTTTGTGGGCACAGATTCCACCACACATCTGGAATGGCTGCAGTCTGAGTTGTGCTGCTCAGGGAGTTAGTGGGTATGAGAGGGGTCGGGGTTCTGGACCTCGCTGGCTTTCACTGCTGGAGTTATGTGGACTCTTCCGTTAACCTGATGATGACATCACCAGGGGAAAAAGCCTTGCTGACCTCGTCTAACCAGGTTCTCACCAGAAATTTTTGACAGCGTCATGGGTTGGGATAATATCCAAACTGGCCGGAGGTTTGGGGGCCTCGGCACATGTCTGGAGAAATAAATTAGCCCACATTCGACCCCCTGTTCTTTCCTAACGATGGACGATGTGCAAATGGTTGTTTCTGTCAAAACATATGCTATTCATTAGCAGCAAAGACAACGGTAGAGGAACATGTTTTGTTTTTTTTTAGGAAAATTTGCACTTATTTGACAGGAAAATGTGTCAAATTTTGCAATCATGCAGCTTGAAAGACAGCGTAGCAGGCCAAGACACAGCAATTTTTTTCAGGTAACAGCGTAGCTGCCCTCTACGCTGAAATACGCTGGCAAGAAGGATGCTAACTGATGGAGGAGTGGCCTCCTATCCTTAACAGCCACTGAATTTAGCCAGTGTCACCTGAACATAGTCTAACCAGATCCCACTGAACACTGAGCTCCTGGTCTTTGCATTCTGGCTACCATTAAAACTCAGAGACAGAAGCTGCTCAGTCTCACTCAGAACTCTGAGTGCAGACTTGGTACAAGCTACCTATGATGACCTCAATGAGCAAACCTCTGTGAATTTACCAGCACCAACTAATCGAGATGATGAAATCAGACTGCTCAAACAGTGTTGTGCAGAAAGTTTTCCGGTGGAGAGTCCTTTAAAACTGGCAAGACTCTTCCTCTCAACAGCAGGCTTGGAGCTCTAGCCCCTGAACTTCATGAGCTGACAGGTCTTATTGGAGTTGGTGGAAGGCCATGGGACTTTCAAGGGTCTCTGAAGGTTCTCATGCACCTTGTGTCGGATCCTTCACACCCGTCACCAAACTGCTCAATAAGGACTTTCACAATTGACCTCTCCATTCTGGCCTGAGCACGTCTTCTCTGAACTCTGTTGGACGCTACTCGATTCATCATGGGTGGCAGGCAGTAAAATGCCATCAGTCATCCTGACCTGCTTGCCATCGATGGCAAGCAAAGACTTAAGTCCCCCTTATGGCCACCGCTCCACGTCCTCGTCTATTCCGCCCGTCCATCTTAGGTTTTTAAGCGTACCGTTATTTTCCACTGGAGTAGACTGCTTTGGCCTTCTTATAGTTCAAGCAGGACAACATGGGGCAGAATTCAAATGCATGACAACCAGGGTGGCGCATCTTGAACTCCTCAACTCTCAGGATTCTGATGCATTTCTTCTTGCAGTCAGGATTCGGAGGTTCATTTCCCACCAATATTTACCTATGGAGCAGCATTCTGACAGGGGTACGAGTTTCCCTGGTGCTGAAAGAGAGCTTCTCGAAGTGTTTTAGGCAGTGGATCCTGAGCTACAATCTCACTTTCACGCTCAGTCCTCCAGGCTCTCCTCATTTTGGAGTTGCATGGGAGAGAGATTTGATCGGTAAGGATTACACAACAATTAGTAGTTGGTCACTAAGCATTTTCTGAGGATTTACTTTGCACCAAGCTGTTTGAGGCTGAAGGAATCCTCAATTCTAGACCTTTGGTATGTACCCTCTCAGATGTGGCTAACATGGACCCAGTTACTCTCAACATGCTGCTCACTGGGAGGCGTTATTCCACATGACCTACAGTAACGTATGTTCCTGGGTCCATGGGCTGAATTCTCCAGTGTCAGATCTAAATCCTAGTGGATCAGTTCTGGTGACAGTTCATTGGTGACTAGCTTCTGACCTTGCAATCATGGGAAAAAATGGCTAATGCACCCAATAACCTGGAGGAGGTCATAATGGTCCTTGTTAGCGCTGGGCGATATGGATTAAAACTCATACCCCGGTATTATTTGTCTGACTGGCGGTATACGGTATGAAAAACGATATTTCATATAGAGAAAGAAAAGTGATTCATTTTACTCAACATTAGAATATCAAAACCTATAAGACTTGGACCACATACAAAACCTTACAGATTTTCTTTCTTTGCTCAAGAAGGCACAGCTGTGAAAATAAATGTAAGCAGCATATCTTTACTGATGGAAAGCGATACAGAGTTATGTAAAGTCAAATCTCTGCAACAATAGTCTATACTTTATACAAATAGGCATAATTCTGCTCATACAGAGCTCCAGAGCTGTGCAAATAACAAAACAGTAAAGAGCATTGAAGTAGCTACAGGCCAATCCTGAATGAGAACCTAGGCCTTATGTTTCACATGAAAAGAGATTCAAATTAAAATACCAAAAATGGTTAACCTAAATGTATACCTCTGCTCCTGCAGAGCTGTGTGAAAGTCAAAAATGTTAACGGATTCAATAGGCCAACCCTGGCTAAGAACACAGGTCTGCGGCTGTGCATGAACGCAGATTTAAAGGGGAAAAAATAATTCAAGAATAATCAAGTGGCAATTGAAGACACGGCGTCTCTCCCCCATGCGATCCAACAGCGACAGAATAATGGGCTACATCAGGGCGACCAACTTTCTATGCATTCTCATGTAGGCCTATATGGCGTTGGTCACATGCATTTTGAAGGCATATTCACCGAAGTCAGCAACTGTTCAATCAGCGTGTACATTTGAGATTCTTACGCATAATTTAAGTCCTTGTGCATGGCAGTTTATTTCCCTCGCAAAACGGTGAATTTCACCAACACGGAAAGCAATGACGACTCTGGACCTCTTGCACTTTTTAAAATTGGGGATTAAAAGCAATGCATTTGTTTCATGATCGTTTTTGTTTGAATGGAATAAGACCATTTGAAATGTCTTTATGCCATTCCATGGCTTCCAATTCCTGAGTAAAGAAGGAAATCGATCATGACTCCCGAATTCTATGTCACTAGTGGGAAAATGAACTGTAATGCAAGTGAAACTGATTTACTATCGTGCACAACGGCTGTAATTCTGCAAGAGAATCTCTTAAATGCGCATTAACTGAATAATCGCTGACTACAGCACTGGAACGTGCTAATAAGAAGTGCGAGACTCGCGTGGAATGCGTGAGAGTTGGCAGCTCTGGCAACATTCAGTACAAAAAGATAATTTAATTATAAATAGGTCTTTGCACTAGCACTTAGCTACGGTAATTTTTTTCCAGCAAGAGCAGCATTTTAGAATTCTTTAACAAATGAAGGAAATTTCGGTGCCAAATGCGTACACCTGTTTTTGCAGCAAGGTCACGCAACTGGCTGTAAAACAAAAAGAGACAGCTGTCCGATTGGAAAATGATAACGAACGAAAGCACGTACTTGTCACCAGAATTACCCTCATTCGCTGAAGAGCTCTGAAATAGTCGCCGAGTGCCGGTGCAAAGTCCTAATTATAATTGAATTATTCTTCTGTACTGAACTGAATGTAGCCCATTATTTTGTCGCCGTTAGATCGCAAGGGGGAAAACCGTGTCTTCAATTACCATTTCACTTTTCTTGTACTGGAAAACGTTTTAAGAAAGGAAAACCATCTAGAATTAGCTAAGACTGTTGTCATAAAAGGGATGGATATTTTCCCCCAAATTTTCAGGTCTAGCCCGGCCGTTACGAGTTGTCTCGCAGTCGGCAGTCAACGTGTTAAGTGCCAATAGTTCAAGTGACAAAGAGCGCTTAATAAAATAAGTGACAATTCAATTAACAGTGGACAAAAAAGCAGAGATCAGTAAAGTTAAAGAGAACTGCAACAAGCCATCTCACGCAAACGTGATGGACAGGCTATATATCGCAATACATCCACCTTTTTAAACAACTTGCTAGCGACAGGTTTTGCAGATAGCGTCTTGATGCTCCTCGGTATAGGCCTATATCTAAAATACCTCCAAATTACAGAGCTGTTGTTTTTTTTTTTTTCCTTCGGAACCAGCTCCTGTTCATCGTCAACCGCCATACTATTGTCTGCTAGTTACGTCGCTCGCCTCTACCAGCAGTCATGTTCATGGAAACTGTGTGGCGAGGGGCGGAGCTTGAAGGCCCCGAGCAGTGAAAGCTGCCTGAAAACGCCTGATCGGAAAGCAGCGGAGTGGGCGACGCAGACATAATTATATATTAAACAAGTAAATACCGGTATGGGGGTATTGTCTCTGTTATGGCCCCAATTTGTTATTACATTTACCACAACAGCAACAGCAAGGGATGACAGACACAGTTTTAAAAACTTAAACACATTTAATTTTTCAACAAAGACAAAGACTAATAACAACCTACAACTAAAGACCAAGATTGAATAAACACAAAAAAACAGAAATATTTACAGTCCCTTTTGTTGGGGTGGCTTGGTGATGTCCTGGGTAAGGAAAATGTTCAAACACAGGCAAAAAAATCCACAAAAGAAACTTCACAGGTCTTGAACAGAAATGACAGGTCTGGTCGCATGTATCCTTCTTCTTGCAATTTCTCCTACTACTACTGTCTCAATTCTTTTCCTTATATACTCTTTTGCAGACCCCACCCACATTTAGACCTCTTTTTTTTTTCAATTTTCCGGGGACTTGCCCCAGACATGTCTGAAACATGTCCAAACATAGCTCTAGTCTGAGCTGAATAAAAAAAAGGTAAATACTGCCATCTAGTGGCCTCTATTCACATTACACCTCCATTCCAAAAGGGAAAAATTTTGACTTACAAAGGCAAAATTTTTCTTTTAAATACAACAAAATGGCTAAGTAGACACTTGTGTGTACATATATATCATACAATATTCAAATAAACACGTGATATATATATATATACATATTCAAACACGGGATAAGCAATCAGCAATTACATTGTCTGTACCCTTCACATGCTTAATTTCTAAGTCAAACTCCTGTAAAATCAAACTCCAATTCAACAATCTCCGATTCTTGTTTTTCATCTTACTCAAAAACATGAACGGATTGTGGTCTGTGTACACAGCCATTGGCTTTTGTCCTGTACAAACATAAACCTCAAAGTGTTGTAATGAAAGGACCAGAGCCAACAGTTCCTTCTCTATTGTGGAATAGTTCCTTTGGTGGCGATTGAACTTCCTGGAGAAGTATGCCACGGGATGCTCAATGTCATCAGAGTCACTTCTCTGTCGGAGCACAGATCCACAAGCTTGGTCGCTAGCATCGACCGCGATGGAGAACGGTTTGTTGAAGTCAGGAGATTTGAGCACGGGGAAGTGACACAGCAGAGACTTCAGGCAATCGAAGGCTCTCTGGCATGCATCATCCCAAGTGAACTTTACGCCTTTCTTAAGTTGGTTAGTTAGACTGAGAGCAATCTCAGCAAAGTTCTTGCAGAACTTGCGATAGTACCCGATCATTCCAAGGAAGCAGCGCAAAGCTTTTTTGTTGTCAGGAACTGGAAAGTCCATGATGGCTTGGACTTTAGCATTTATGGGTGCCACCTTACCCTGGCCTATGACGTAGCCAAGATAGGTGACAGTAGCACAACCAAAGTCACTCTTGTTCAGGTTAACAGTCAGGTTAGCCTGGGTCAGGCGCTGGAACAACGTCGCTACATCTTTTAGATGTTCTTCCCAGGAGTCACTCCATGTGATCAGGTCGTCGATGTACGCACCCGTGTGTGGAAATCCGGCGATTGTAGACTGTATCATCCTTTGGAACGTGGCTGGGGCATTTTTCATGCCAAAGGGTAGGACTTCATACTGTTACAATCCAGATGGTGTGGCAAAAGCAGAGATGCTCTTGGCCCTCTCAGTTAAAGGCACACACCAATAACCCTTCAATAAATCAATCTTGGTCAGAAACTTTGCTTGCCCTACTCTATCGATACAATCATCAATCCTAGGTATTGGAAACACATCAGTTCTAGTTACAGCATTGACTTTGCGATAATCTGTACAGAATCTAGTACTTCCATCAGGTTTTGGAACTAGCACACGGGATGAACTCCAATCAGAGTTGGAGGGTCTGATAATATCATGTTCTAACATGTACTCAACCTCTTTCTCAGCAATCTTTCTTTTTTCAGGATTCATCCGGTACGGATGCTGTTTTATTGGTTTGGCATCACCAACATCTACATCATGAGAGGCTACAGAAACTCTTTTTGGAACATCAGGAAACAGATCCTCATATTTCTTGATCAACCTCTCAAACTGATCTTTCTGTGAGGGTTCTAAGTGCTGGAGTTTTACATCAAGATTTTGCAACACTTCAGAATTTGACAATTTACATGAAAGAACTTCAGCTTTAATTCTAGGTTCATCATCTTGAAACTCCCCCTCATCTTCACAAATCTTGGCCATAGGAGAATCTAAAGTGACAGCTGCAACCCTAGCATTTTTGTCATGATAAGGCTTCAGCATGTTAATGTGACACAATTGTTTTGGTTTTCTCCTATCTGGAGTCTTCACAATGTAATTGAGATCATTGAGTTTTGTCAGAATTTCATAAGGACCATGAAATCTAGCCTGCAATGGATTGGACTGCAAGGGAAACAACACAAGGACCTTGTCTCCTGGTTTAAACTCAAGGCTTCTAGCCTTATGATCATACCAAGTTTTCATTTTTCCCTGAATTGATTTCAAGTTCTCTTTGGCTAGGTCACAAGCTGCACGCAATCTTTCCTTGAACTTGCTAACATAGTCTAACAGACTGATATGCGGTTCTTTCTCTTGCCATTGTTCACTCAACAATAGCAAAGGTCCTCTCACTTCATGACCAAACACTAGTTCAAATGGACTGAATCCAGTAGACTCCTGCACTGCTTCTCTAGCTGCAAACAACAGTAAATGAACACCTTCATCCCAGTCTCTCTCATGGTCATAACAATAAGTCCTCATCATTGTCTTGATAGTGGAATGAAACCGCTCTAAGGCACCCTGACTTTCTGGATGATAGGCACTAGAAAGAATCTGCTTTGCACCTAGTTCATAAACAACCTGCTGAAACAAACCAGAAGTGAAATTTCTACTTGGTCTGACTGAATTTCCCTGGGAAGGCCAAACAACGTGAAGAACTTTATCAAAGCCTTTGAGATTGCAGTTGCCTTGATGTTGCGTAGAGGTATGGCTTCAGGGAATCTGGTAGATGCACACATGATTGTCAACAAGTACTGATTTCCAGATCTAGTCTTGGGTAATGGACCAACACAATCAACAATGACCTTAGAGAAGGGCTCTCCAAATGCTGGGATAGGCTGCAATGGAGCTACAGGTGGGTCCAACTGGTGTTTTCCAACTACTTGACAAGTGTGACAGGTTTTGCAAAAGTTGGAAACGTCTTTCCGAAGCCCAGGCCAAAAGAAGTGTTTCATGATCTTATCAACAGTCTTGTTAACACCAAGATGACCTCCTAAAGGTAGACTATGAGCCATTGTTAAGATCTCATTCCTGTAGACCTTCGGAGCAACAATTTGCCTGACCACTGCCCAATCTGCATTGGCAGGGATATCAGGAGGGCGCCACTTCCGCATCAACACCCCATCCTTGAGATAATACCCAACTGGAACTGCGTCGATTTCTTTATCAGGAAGGGCTCTCCTCTTTAGTACACAAATTTCAGGATCATTAGTTTGCTCCTCAATCAACCGCTTTCTGGACAGAGACAAGTCTCCAGACACATCAGAATCACCAAACCCCTCTGGCTGGCTGAACAATGAACTGATAAAAGTGTCTGATAAGTTCTCAAACGGAGAAACCATAGTAGGCCAATCAGAGTCATGAGGCGAACCACCTGAGTCCTGACTATTCAATGTGCTGGACGGCACCACAACATCTTCTTCTTTAGCCTTCTTGGCCTTAGCACGAGTCACTGCGCAAGAAGGATACAGAGATGGGTCCTCATCCCCATCTTCAGTGCTCGGCTGTGAAGTAAGATGTACAGGGGGAACTACTTTGCCCCCAGCCAGGTCATTGCCTAGCAACAGAGAAACGCCCTTTATAGGTAGACTTGGCATAAGTCCCACCTTTACCTGTCCTGTAACTAAATCTGACTTCAAGAATATAGAGCGCAGGGGTACAGATACAGTCCTCCCTTCAATACCTTGTACAAGTATGAAATCCCCTGAAGCTGTCTCATCACGTAACTCCAAGGAGTCCATCAACAAAAGTGACTGAGAAGCTCCGGTATCCCTTAGGATATATATGGGGAGAGGAGTAGTATGCTCATTCAGAGCCACAAATCCCTCTGACACAAATGGAAGAAATTCCTCCCTCACGAAGTCAGCTGTATCAGGCTTTTTAGCCCCACAAGAAGCAGGCAATTTAGCAGATCGGTTATCTACTACAGGGGTTTCTAACCTTGTTTTCACAAAGGCATTTGGTTTGGTATCCTTTTCTTTTTCTTTCTTAGCTTTAAGGAACCAACAGTTAGTTTTAACATGACCAGATTTCTTGCAATAACTGCAAACTAGACCGCTTTTGTCACTGTCAGCTTTCACACTTTGATCAGACCTGTTACTGGATTTCTGAGCACCATCACCAGATTTGTCTTTGTCTTTGGGTGAGGAATCTTGGGTATCACCGTAACCCTTTTTCTGAAATTGGGACCATGTATTGTTACTGCTAGACTGAAATTTGGACTTATGTGTGAGAACATATTCATCTGCAAATTTGGCAGCTGATTGCAAATTCAGTGCTTGCTTCTCATTAAGGTAGGTCTTAACATCATCCTTAACACAGTTCTTGAATTCTTCAACTAACACCATCTCTTTTAGTGAGTTGAAATCATCCTTGACCTCCATAGAAGTACACCAGCGCTCAAAGCAAACCTGCTTCTCATTAGCAAATTCAACATAAGTCTGATTTTCAGATTTCTTCAGACCTCTGAATTTCTGTCGGTAAGCCTCTGGAACCAACTCATAAGCTCTCAAAATAACCTTTTTGACAACCTCATAATCAGAGGAATCATCGGCAGACAAAGCTGAATAGGCTTGTTGAGCTTTACCCTTGAGGACAGTTTGCAACATCAGAGGCCAGTGTTCCTTTGGCCACTGGCAACTCTTTGCTACCTTTTCAAAACACTGGAAATAGTTGTCAACATTCTTTTCCGAAAATGGAGGCACCAATTTTACCTCCTGGCTAGCCCGAAATTTATTTTCAGTTTGAATTTTTATTTTTAGTTGCTCCATTTGGAGTCTTTCTTCTCTATCGAATTTCTCTAATTCAAAATCTCTCTGTCTTGCAAATTTTTCTAAGTCAAATTCTCTTTGTTTTTCTCTTTCCTCCCTCTCAAATTCTCTTTGTTTGTCTTTTTCCTCCCTTTCTTTTTCTCTTTCCTCCCTTTCAATCTCTAGCAATTTTTAATTTAAGTTCCATTTCTATATTTGGATTTTCCACTGGAAACTGTTCCAGATCTCCTGGTGCAAACACATTTTCATCAATGTAATATTCAACTATCTCTCTAGCCAGTCTTGCTTTTCGCATGGCTGGTTTTACCTCTGTCAGCTCCAATTGTCTGCATATTTCCAACAGTTCTGTCTTTTTAAAAGACTTCAAAACCCCTACGGTTGGTGATGCCAAGAAATCATCCATTGCTGTTGTCAATATATATCTAGGAAAATTCACAAAAGCAATTTCACAATTTGAAATGTTAGATTTTTAATAAATGACTCACAAAATGGTCTATCCCGGACCTTGAGCCCCCAATTTGTTATGGCACCAATTTGTTATTACATTTACCACAACAGCAACAGCAAGGGATGACAGACACAGTTTTAAAAACTTAAACACATTTTTCAACAAAGACAAAGACTAATAACAACCTACAACTAAAGACCAAGATTGAATAAACACAAAAAAACAGAAATATTTACAGTCCCTTTTGTTGGGGTGGCTTGGTGATGTCCTGGGTAAGGAAAATGCTCAAACACAGGCAAAAAAATCCACAAAAGAAACTTCACAGGTCTTGAACAGAAATGACAGGTCTGGTCGCATGTATCCTTCTTCTTGCAATTTCTCCACCTACTACTGTCTCAATTCTTTTCCTTATATACTCTTTTGCAGACCCCACCCACATTTAGACCTCTTTTTTTTCAATTTTCCGGGGACTTGCCCCAGACATGTCTGAAACATGTCCAAACATAGCTCTAGTCTGAGCTGAATAAAAAAAAGGTAAATACTGCCATCTAGTGGCCTCTATTCACATTACATCTCAAATTCATACCTCCTTCAAAATTATACCGGTGTAAGTCATAAAACCGGGATATCGCCCAGCCCTAGTCCTTGTTATGCATTATCAACTGCTCCGAGCTCAGTTGTTCATTGGGAAGATGGTAGAGGTCCATCTTTGTTCTGACGGATGGGTCAGATCAGCGGACATCTTGTTCCAGGACCAGATGTACAGCAGACCAACAAGTCTTGTCGTGTTACCCTCACTGGAGCTGAGCTTTCATGGGGTGAATTTTCTTGTGCTGTGTATATGGCGGCCCCTGCTGGACAGAATACTGACTGCAATTGAACTCAATCATTCCCATGGTTGATGAGTCAGTTATAGTTTGGTGTGCAGTTTTGGTGTCTCTCTGCTCTTCATCCAACTTCCGGAGCATTCTTTAGCATAAAACATGGCTTTGGATGGGCAATGCAACTTCAAAATCTGCAATAATTGCCAATGTCTCTGTGCTTTGAGGACCTCAGTCAGCTGTTTCCAGAACCAAAGCTTTCATACCATCTTTCAGATGAGATGTCCCCTTATTACTGCAGAGCTCTTTGAGACTCAGAGAGAGAAGTGCTGTGGAAAGTTGTGTTATACTCTGTAAAATTGTGCGCTTCATTCACATGGAAAGATTGGCTTTATACTCTGTTCGAGTTTGGTTGGTGTTTATTAGTCTCATGTCGCTGCAAACTACCACTGTGGAGACTGAGGTCACTCACTTACTCACTCATGGGCATGTGTCCAGTGACGCATGCGAGCAATTCCATGGTAACTCACCTAACGTTTTAAGGCTATTATCAATTTTCAATCAGCTGTCATGTCATTGTCAGTCACCTGTGACAAGTGTTTTTCTGTACTTAGGTCGATCCCACCCATATATTTCATACCCATATATTTCCCATATATAGTGGTAAAGAAAAGTGCTGTCCCTTGAAAAGTGGAAATTGGAGGCACTAACAGCTCGGTAACTCATGTTACGCAAGAAGGACACACAAAAACATCACTTCATTTCAATTCAAAATTTATTAAAAGATAGAATTGATACCACATTGAAAATCATATGATCGATAACCAACACTCTGAAGGTTCAGTTGCAAGTAATAGAATTACACTGACATAACTATCCATGGACTGAGGCTTAAGAAAGTCCAGGAGTAAGTCAGGTCAGATCTTAATAGCACCCAAAAAATATGGCCAGTGCTGCTCAGACACCCTTTGGTTTTTAGGTACCTACATAAAGGTTTCATCCACAGCAGAGGAAGATGAATTCTGCAAATTCAGAAAACACTTTCATCGATTTCACAACACATGAACTGCAAATGCCAAAACACCTGCATATTCAGAAAACACCTGCATATTCGGAAAACACATGCAAACTCTTTAATGACAACGTAAATGTTTCCCGGGGGGACCATAACCAGTTTCACATCCACATCCGGTTTCTGGTCCCAAACGATCTATGCAAGAAAATTGTTTCCGAAGACTTACGTGTTCTTTTAACGGACTTAGCGATGTCGGATACCACAGTGGTTTTGTTTAATTTCAACATATTAAGGCAGTGTTCCCATAACGTATTGATCCAATTAGATTGGACCAATTAGATTGTACCAACTGTTAAGCCCAACGCCACCTGGCCGCGAAGCGACGTGTCAAACTCCGAACACTGCCTTGACGCTGCCCACTGAAAGCATCAGCCGCATCAACGTTGATAGCTGTCAACGCGACCGAGATGCCATGAGTGTCAATCTCAAAATATTTAACAAGACAACGTTTAATTTTGAATAAAACATGATGTGTTTGTGAAACACTGATGCCCCTGTGCATAACATGCACATGCTAACCATTGAAGGCCTATCATGAGTCAATCAAAGGTTAAAGGTGAAGGTCACAAGGTCAACATTCATTGCCTCATCAGAAAGGCCTTATCCTAAGGAATACATATGCCAGGTATCAAATGTCTATTACTAGCTAATGAAAAGTTATGGCCCATGTTAAAGTTTTTGTCACCAAACGTCATGCTCCTCGGTCAAGGTCACAAGGTGAAAAGTCATGACCCCATCTGAAATGCCTTCTCACAATCAATGCATATGCCAAGTATCGAAGTCCTATCATGAGCCGATCAAAAGTTATAGCCATGGCAAAGTGCGGACAGACAGACAGATGGAAAGGCGGACAGGTGAAAAACTAAAAGCCATTGAAATCTGAAATGCCTTCTCACTAGCCATGCATATGCCAGATATCAAAGTCCTATCATGAGCCGATCAAAAGTTATAGCCGTGTTAAAGTGTGGACAGACAGACAGATGGACAGGTGAGAAACTATATGCCCCCGAAATCTGAAATGCCCTCTCACGAGCAATGCATATGCCAAGTATCAAAGGCCTATAGTGAGCCAATCAAAAGTTATACCCATAATAAAGTGCGAACAGACAGACAGACGGACAGGTGAGAAACTATATGCCCCCGAAATCTGAAATGCCTTCTCAAAAGCAATGCTTATGCCAAGTATCAAAGGCCTATCATGAGCCGATCAAAAGTTTTAGTCTTGTTAAAGTGCGGACAGACAGGCGGACAGACGGACGGGTGAGAAACTATGGGGTCTATTCTCCCATTAGCGCGTAAGTCTTTTTTTACGCGCTTCGAGTTAAGCGCTTTTGAGTTACGCGTATTCTCCCCTACTCGCTTCGATCACGCCCACAGCGCTTAACTTCAGAATGTAGGCGGCCTTATGAAAGAGGTGTGACTGATCCAAAAGAGAGGCAGACTCTGTATAAAGCTCATTGATTATGGCTATCAGGAAAACATGGAAAAAGGATTTTTAAAATTAAAACCATGAAAACGCATTTGTGGTCCATGGAAAACGCAATCCAGACTTTAAATTTGAATATCGTCGGCCTGCTGATAAAACCTCGTATCTTCAAACTGATAAGAAACGAAAACTCGTATGTCCACTATTCTTACATGCAAAATTGAACATTTTTATTTTAAACTATATTTATCCATTTATATTATTATTATAATTATTATTATTATTATTTTATATTCATTTTTTATTTTCCTGTGAAGTTTGTCATTGTGAAGATACGAGGTTTTATATGCCGCTGTAATAGTAGGCCGTACCAATTACAAGAAGTAATTCAGACATCTCTTTATTTATCCCCCGCCGCGCAATTAGCATTGGGCTCCGTCCGTACGGACACATGAAATTGCGGCGGCGGGGGATATGTTAGTGACAAACACTTGTTATTTCTTACTCTAGCCACCATGGCATTAAAGCTATGCATACAAACAAATTGCCGCGATAATGAAATAATAAATAAAGAATTTAGCGCTTCTCAATCAGCGCAATCAGATCATTGAAAATGTGCCCCTCCTACACCAGCCTGTTTGTTCCGTGGAAGACAGGGAAGAAGACAAAGGGAACATTCTAGTCACACAAAGACAATCAAAGACAGTTTATATGATCTCATTTAGACATTGCGCACTTGAAAACTACTCCGATGTCAGGTTTGCAACTAAAGGACATGGAAACGCTTTAACAAGGATTCTTACCCCGCACGCGGTCATCTCCTCGCCCCGAAACCGCCTCAGTAATGACGGAATTCCTTATCCATAGCCTATCATCCTATTTGATTTGAGCGACACATTCACTTGAACTTGTGCCTAATACTTTATTATAATCAATTATCCCATTTACTGATAATGATTCTTCCCATGTCGGCTATTCTTTAAAGGCTAAAATTGATGAACAGATGGATAGTGCTTTGGTATTTGCCAGGGTAGGGCTCAATCTAGAGTAGCCTATTTAATAATATCTTTATTCACACATTAAATTACACAGTATTACCAATGGTAAAAAAATTACTAGGACTCGAGTTAGTTAATACAGATATCCTCAATTAGAAAATCAATCCCCTCACTCGTGAGAATATCACAACTTTTTAGATTATCACGAACATACAGGGCAGTCGCATTTGTTAATAGAACATGGAAGACAATGATGGCGACGTCGAGGCAAAGCCGAAAACCAAATTTCACAGATGTTGGTGTTGTATGGCAAGCAAGCAATGAAGGCTGATCCGAGGAGTTAAGCTGCGAATCGTTCTGGATGTGGCGTCGGTGGGGAGATGTAAGCGCAGTATCCCCGATTTAAAGCATAAATGGAGAGATCTGCGGGGCGCTGTAAAAGCCAGGTTCACTGCTCACCGGAGAAGTGTACACGCAACAGGTGGTGGGCAACCATCATCCCCTGTGCATTTCACTGCACAGGAGGAGGGGATGGCATCCTCTCTTTCTGCAGTGGAAGAGCATGGAGAAGAACTTGAAGCGCCAACGAACAGCGTCAGACACCTTGACACAGACGCCTGTGATGTGTATGACACCACCAGCCACTGTCTGAAACGTCCCAGATGCCAGGAGCGACAGCGCAGTTCTGACGTTGATGACCACAGGTATGTTTTGTTGATAATTGCTGCGGCTGGATAGCTGTTCATCCAGAAGTCGGCAAAGATAGATGATTGCCTCATGCACGGTCCAGGCGAAAGCGCTGGATGCACTCGATGTTTGTTTGTCCCAGGATGTCCAAACGAAGCCGATATATGCGTGTTCGTCTTCGAGCTCGTCGCGCTCCTCTTCTCTTTCCCGATCACGCAAGAGTGCAAGCAAATGCAGGACTGGCATTTTGGCTTTAGATTTTGAGGGCATGGTAGAATGATGGTCTTATGTATACTCGTATTAATTAATTGTTTTGCGTTTGTAATTTAACTGATTGGAGAAGAGGCTGATGCGTAATATCACACAGCAAAAATCGCAGTGTTATCTGAACTCCAGTAGTGTTTATTTGAGACCGGTTGGTCTCATATAAACTCTACTGGAGTTCAGTTAACACTGGGACGTTTACTGTGCATGTGATGATTTCGTTTGATAAATTATCATGGCTTTGAGAAATGTAGTTTAGAAATAAGGAAGAACAATCGAATATTAAATGTCTCAACCTTCATGTTCAATAAAATAAAAGTGATGTTAAAATTCGGCCCATAACCGACATCAAACGCAATATTCAATTTCGCCTAATGTTGGCGCTTGACCTTAATACAGCCCTCAAAAGCGCTTAACAGAAAAAGCGCGTAAGCCAGGGGGAGAATACGCGTAAGTGTTATTTGCATGAGAAACGCCCGGAAACGCCCCGGTTTTGGCCTTGCTCCGCCCCAAGCGCGTAAGTGCCTTCAAGGCGCGTAATGCACAGACTTAAGTCGAGGGGAGAATACGCGTAGGCTGAAAAGCGCGTAGCTACGCGCTTTTTTCGACTTAAGCGCATGGGAGAATAGACCCCTATATGCCCCTAAAATCTGAAATGCCTTCTCACAAGCAATGCATACGCTAAGTATCAAAGGCCTATCATGAGGTGATCAAAAGTTATAGCCATGTTAAAGTGCAGACAGACAGACGGACAGGTGAGAAACCATATGCCCCCGAAATCTGAAATGCCTTCTCACAAGCAATGCATATGCCAAGTATCAAAGTCCTATCATGAGCCGATCAGAGTCATAGCCATGTTAAAGTACGGACAGACAGACGGACGGACAGGTGAAAAACTATATGCCCCCGAAACTTCGTTTACGGAAGCATTATAATGTGTTATGTCATCTCTATACGCAGGAACCCAAGCAGATATGGTAGGTCGAGCACATCTGGTACCTACACCACCATTCCGTCTGCTGCTGGCGACGCATTTGTAAGCTCGGCGCTGATTGGTCCTCAGTCGTCGTCGACTTGCGGTTGCCACCTAGTGGCCATTATTATGAAAGAGTACGAAGGTTTGCAGTGGGTAGACGGAGTTAACTTACCCACTGCAGATGGAGTGTAAGCATGAGCAGATACATGAGCGATTTAAAAAATGGTAGTGGGGTCCGTAGCAGGCGAGAGAATAGTGCTACAGAATGGGCAAAGTGTTCGTATCTGCACAAATTTGCACTATGAAAGGTGCGGTGCGCTCGTATTGGGACTGCAATGTAGAAACGCTAGCAAGCTAGTTTACTCCTAACAAAGTTTGCAGAACATTTAACAATTATCGAAGTGGACTAATACGTTATGTGGACACTGCCTTAATATGTTGAAATTAAACAAAACCACGGTGGTATCAGACATCGCTGAGTCCATCAAAAGAACACGTAACTTTTTGGAAGCAATTTTCTTCGCATAAACCGTTCGAGACCGACAACCGGATTTGGGTCCATCACTGGTTATGGTCCCCCCGGGAAACATTTCCGTTGTCATTAAAGAGTTTGCGTGTGTTTTCTGAGTTTGCATGTGTTTTCCGAATATGCAGGTGTTTTGGCATTTGCAGTTCATGGGTTGTGAAATCGACGAAAGTGTTTTCTGAATTTGCAGATGTTTTCTGAATATGCAGGTGTTTTGGCATTTGCAGTTCATGTGTTGGGAAATCGATGAAAGTGTTTTCTGAATTTGCAGATGTTTTCTGAGTTTGCAGGTGTTGAGACCCTTCTGGGCCACCATACTTAAGTGGGTTTAACACAGCCAAGTCAACTCTTCACCAATAAAACGAGCTCCTCTCCTCACCTTTAAAGTGTTGAAATTAATAATCCTCTGTCCTATATCTACATGATGCGTTAATGTTGCATTTTACTTTGCTGCTTCAGGCTTGTTTTCTACACTGCTTACGTCTATATTAAGCATTACGAATATGAGGAATTCTCGAATTATTACCATTAGCAAACTTTAATTGAATTTAAAAACGAAAACTAAGTCAGATCATTCAAACAAAGTTGGAATGAAATACGACGGTTGCTCATTTATTTCTTCTGCCTGCATCATTGGGAAGAGAAACAATGGATAGCGTGTTCCTATTATTACACCCTGTTGCTGCTTAAAATTTTGTCATTAACATGCATGGACGACAATGCAAGATACTGTATGTTATACATTTAATTTCAATATGTGATTCTCGTAATTTCAGTACGAGATCATAGCAATCAGGCTGTATTCCTTTCCCCCACTAAAAATGATAAAACCTAAGTGACAATAATAGAAGCCTAGTATTAAGCTGCTTGCACACTGGACGCGAAATGAATTTTTCACACTACAGGTTGCGTGGACGCAGTGTCTCGTGTACGAAAGTCTGACAGGGTTTTAAGATATCTCTGTGTCTGACAGTCGATTATTGTTTTTAATTTCTTCAGACCTACTGACTCTTTTAGATATTAAACGTGAATGTTTTGATTAGGGGGCTCAGTTCTTCATGAAGAGTACCATGAAATGTTTCTGTTTAAGCTCTGCTCAATAAAGTGAGTCGACATTGGCGCGGGACAATGTACAATGCCTCCGTATCTGACAGCCAAAAAAAAAAAAGGGGGACGATTAGAACAGATTGATAACATAACATGAATGGCAAGAACAGGCCTTTCAGCCCAACTACGGTCTCCAGTTTCTTTTTAATATTGTGAATATATCCCTTCAGATACTCACTGGCTACGTTTACATGGGTAGTTTTCCTCAATCTGATTGAAATCGATTGGAATAAGTGAATCTGATTTGATCTGTATACATGAAGTTTAAGTAAAGAGATCCACGTTCAATCCGCGTTGACATGGCCCCAGCTGAATCTGATTGTATTGTGTTTTTTTACCCGCGCATTACGTCACTATGCGTACGTCGCTTCACTTACGAGCCTCTTACATACTAGGAGCGCATGCGTGGACCGAACAATCCTCTTTATCAACACAATCCGCTCCACTCAGTCGTTTACATGGACCATGGAGCGGATTATCAATCGGCGTAGACTACCTCTTACAATCCGATCCGAAATACAATCAGATCCGGGTGAATCACATTTGCTAAGGTGTTTATATGAGACATTTTGAATCTGATTGACCTTTCAATCTGATTGTAAATAGGATTTTTATTTTTATCTTTCTTAAAGTATGGTCCCCAGAACTGTACACAATACTCCAGATGTGGCCTGGCGAATATGTTGTACAAAAGAAGCATCACCTCCTTAGATTTGTACTCAATACTTTTAGAAATGTATCCCAGCATCCGATTGGCTTTTTTAACTGCTATGGCACAGTGGCTAGAGCCTGTGAGGGTTTGGTCAACAATCACTCCCAGATCTTTCTCGTGTACAGCACATTCCAGTTTTAAACCTCCCATGAAGTAATCCCGTCTAATGTTTTTATTACCTACATGTACAACTTTACATTTTGCTACATTAAATTTCATTTGCCACATTTTTGCCCAATTCTGGATTCTATCCAAATCTTCCTGAACCACTTTAGTGGACCCTAAACTATTTGCCAAACCCCCCAATTTAGTATCATCTGCAAATTTAACCAATCTGCTCTCAATATTACAAAACCCAAAACCACTGAAGTTGGCACGTTGTGTAAATCGTAAATAAAAACAGAATACAATAATTTGCAAATCCTTTTCAACCTATATTGAATTGAATACACTGCAAAGACAAGTTACTTAATGTTCGAACAGGTAAACTTTGTAATTTTTTGCAAATATTAGCTCATTTGAAATTTGGTGCCTGCAATATGTTTCAAAAAAAGCTGGCACAAGTGGCAAAAAAGACTGAGAGAGTTGAGGAATGCTCATCCAACACTTATTTGGCACATCCCACCGGTGAACGGGCTAATTGGGAACAGGTGGGTGCCATGATTGGGTATAAAAGCAGCTTCCCTGAAATGCTGAGTCATTCACAAACAAGGATGGGGCGAGGGTTACCACTTAGTGAACAAATGCCTGAGCTGATTGTTGAACAGTTAAAAAGCAACATTCCTCAATGAGCTATTGCAAGAAATTCAGGGATTTCATCATCGTGTAACACTCACTAACCTCCCTGCCCCCCAAGAGCCTAGTTTAAATAATCGTGTGCTACCCTCAACATACGCTGACCCGGTGCAAAGGTACCCCTCCAGTTCAGGTGCAGCCCGTCAGGCTTGAACAGGTCACCCCTGTCCCAGAAAAAGTTCCAGTGCCCCATAAACCTATACCCCTCTTTCCTACACCAGGTTCGTAGCCACGTGTTTAACCTCCAGATAAAATTCTGCTTTCCTCTGCTTGCACGTGGTAACCGGTATAATCCCGGAGAAAACTACTGTTGATGATCTGCTCCTAAGCTTCTCAGCTAATTCCACAAATTTGCCTTGCAGAACCTCAAACCTACCCTTACCTATGTCATTTGTCCCAACATGGACCATGACAACTGGATCCCTACCCGCTCTGGCCAGGAGCTTGTCCGCACGCTCCAGGAGGTCTCCTACCTGGGCACCAGGCAGGCAGCACACCGTACGAGACTCCTTGTCGCGCGAACAGACTAAGCTATCTATTCCTCTAAGTACTGAGTCCCCCACCATCACTAACTCTCTTTCCTGAGGGGTAGAGGCCAACAGGGTGCCCTGCTGCTCATCAGTCCCCTCACTCTCAGGGTCAGGGGCCAAGTCGAGGTCCTGCAAGGGCCGGAATCGGTTGGACACCTCAACCATTGGAGGAGCTGTTGCTGTACGGCGTGCACGCCCTTTCCTGCGCTGTCAACCTACAGTCACCCAACTTTCTCTCTCTGTCTGCTCTGGGATCCCAGTACCACCCTGCTTCTGTGTACACACCATTTCTCTAAATGACATACTACTTAGTTCCTCTAGGAACTGATTGCGAACTATGTAGTGCCGCCAACTAGCCCTGAAGATCAAGGATCTTGCTCTCCAGATGCTCAATTAGCTGGCACCGGTGGCAGACAAACCCACCCTGGAAATCTCTTTCCAAAAGTTCAATCATCCGGCAACTATCACATAGTTTTAGCCACATTTTGAACCCCCTACCTAACGACCTCGCTCACCCTGGATAAAAGTAAATTACTAATGCCGAAAGAGAAGCTGAGGAACCACAATTTATTAATTTACTAACCTAAGAAGCCTTAAGCAGCAATCACAATAGAAACCGTGGGGAAACTATGTAAATGGATCATAAGCCTCTTTTAACAGGGGCTTAGTTTCAATTAACAGAAATGAAGTACCAAATTGAGCGAAACTCTATATGTAATAAGCACTCCAAATAAGCTGGCTTGAGTTTATCTAGTCCCAGTACTATTAATATACTAAACTAACAATATCACAGGGCTTAGCTGAGAACCCAGATAAAAACACACTGGCTCCAACGCCCAGGAGAAACTGGAAGATAATCCGATAAAAACTTACTTTTTAAATTCCGACCTAACCGAACTCGCCAGTGAAATGACTGCTGCCCTAGTAACTAAATACAGATCTCAGATCCCCAGCCAAAAATGCCGCAGTACTTATCTAGCTAGCTAGCCGTAAATACAACTAAGGGTCCCGGAAAAGAGGAAAGCCCCGATTCCCTTTAATTAAAACGGACCGAATAAACAAGTCGTTAACTTTGTGTGCGAATTAAACATGGTACCTCCCCCAACAAGCTGTCCTAAGCAGTCGAACAAGCAGTTAAACTTTAATCAGCTGACCAAGGCACAGTAACCAGAGGAAAATACAAAGATATGGTATTTACAATGTGTTCAATCAGAAGAGCCCTTCGGTAATAATAAAATGCGAGAAAGACAAAACCCCGGTACCCGTTAATATTCGAGCTTAGCAATGCGTTTATGCGGCAATGCAGTCAGGCTAGAGAATGAAGGGGACTAAAAAAAACCCCAGTGAACGTCAATTATTGTTGGCTAGAAGACAGTATGAAAGACAGCCACCAAGTTTGAAACCAAGCCGGGTTATAGTTAGATATCCAGATAATTGGATAATTTTCTTGGCGTTGAGAGCTTGCAAGGGTTCGTTTGCTAAATCAGCTAAGCTACTGAAAAACCAGGTGACAGTACCTCAGTCCTTTAAAACTGTTTTACTTTGTAGGTTGCACAATTCACGCAGTTAGACAATTATTTAGCATTTAATTTATTCTCTAAATTGAGCATTTAAATTTATTTTACTTTATCTTACTTTGCTCCCAGGTGACTGAAACCCCCCCCCAAAAAACCCCCGTCGCCTGTTTGACCAGATTAGCGACTTAATTCGGCTGTTTGCTCACCGAGTTGTTACAAGGGGAAAATGGGGAAAAAAGAACACCCCCCGTGTTCTTTTTTCCCCATTTTCCCCTTGTAACAACTCTTCCCCCCCGGAAGATTCTCCCTGTTTCTACTGAGACAAAGGTTATACCTCAGGAGCAAATAGTCTAATCTCTATTAATGTTTGAGTCTTAACACACAAATTATTTTCAGAAAAAGCTGTTTAGACAAGCTTAAATTCTCCGCTTCAATCCCACAGTCCTCCTCTCCCAACTCAAGTGAAATGTTCACCAACGAACAGCGCTACAGCACAGCCAGAGGCCAGATAGCGAAATAAAGAATAAAAATAAACCTTTTAACAACAGAACATCCAATGAACACTGCGATTTATTTATTGGCGGGTCATCTTTGTTGGATGTCCTGTTTGTTGTTGATATATTTTTATTCTTTATTTCGTTGTAAATCTGTTCTCATATCAATACTTTTACTTTTTGCTGGCTGCTGGACATGGAGTATTTTGCATTTCGCGTCGGACAGTCTTGATCGTGCATGCGATAATTTATTCACACTGTCAATGGTCGTAGAATTGATTTCCTCACACACTATTTTATCTCTGCTGTGGAAATAAAGCATGAATCTGTTCGATCCATCTGACTAATTTTCAAAAGAAAGACTGAATAAAGACTGCTGTCTATCTTCAATGGAAGAAAACAGACGAACAGGCTAAAAAGATCAAGAAAAGTCGATATCTATCAATTTGCATTTTGTGAAGGTCGAACGCAAACATGGCCAAATTCGCACATCTAATAATTCCTGGAATACTCGGAAAAATTAGAACTTTTATCACTTTCGGACACGGAGCTATATATAAACCCTGTCCGACTATCACGTCTTTGCATTGACTTGGTCTGTAATCAGTCGTGCGAAAAATTTGTTTCGCGTCCAGTGTGCAAGCGGCTTTAATGAACATAGAACGAAAGCATTCTATTTTGTGTGTGTGTGTGTATATATATATATATATATATGAGGTTTGTGGTTGGCTGAGAAAGATGTGAAGTTGTTAGTTTGCATCACAGATTCAGCTGCGTTGATTAAGCCAGGTCAAGTTTCCATTACGCGTGGCAACCGCCTTTAATCTGATATCAGGACAATCGATATAGATACTATAATTTATGTCCTTATTCAGATAGTTACATTAAATAGTGCTTCCTGTAATTATTTCATGCATTGAAATGTGCCTGACATTCTGGAAACCTACCTGTGAGGTTTCGGTGACATGTGCGCACTGTGAGCCGGTCAGCCAAATTACCACTGCACAGAAAGTAAACCAGTTTGGAGATGGTGAGCTTTCTGCACAACTCCAGCGGAGTCTTTTTCTACGAAATTGTCACTGCGTCTTGATGAATATATGACACCTCCCCCTACTATGCCGCCACACCCATCTCGGCGCACGTGTGTCTACCAAATTGCCAAAGTGGCTGCGCACGGTGTTGCACCATGCAAAATTACCACTGTGCGGGCTGCGCCACGCTACGCCACCTGCGCTGTGCCAAAAAATTAGAGCCCATAGAGATGTGGGCTGGAGATTAAAAATACCTTGTTTTTGGTATCTCACGTTACATTCAACTTTGCTAAGTTTGTGGCCCATTATGCCCAAAATGATGAAGGATCAATGAAAATGGACTTCTGAGCCTCTGATATCCTAGTTTTGCCTTGAAAGAATCAAAAATGCTGTAAAAGCAATTAGAATTTTCTTGTCCTATGTCCACATTCTCTTGGAATTTCCCCTGCCCAGTATGTGTTATGGGTCTGTGTAGTTTTTTTGCTTGTTTTTTTTTTTTTTTCCTACTATTTTACGCCCACACTGCGTTTTGTTTGCTAGTCCAACTGTGTTGAAACACAACACAATTTCAATAAAACCAGTTTGCTTGACCTCTGAGCCTGTATTTGAATTCAGAATAGAGAGTGGGGGTATTTTAATGTTGATTTTGGTGTGCAGACTTTTTTATTATAGAAATTTGTTCCACGGAACCAAGCTCATCTTTCAGCATTGCCATGGCTTGCCGAGTTATCAATATCAATATTGAATTACACATTTTCAAACAAGCAGTTGACCTCTGTGAAAGTTCACCAGTTTGTAGCCTATCCTTAAAGTTGACTCTTCAATTAGTATGTCCCAAGTTTTGATATTAGCTGCATGATGAAGTGCTGAATGGTGATGCAAGGTGTATGATTATATGTGGTGTGTTATATGAGCTGTATGATGATGAAGTATATAATGATATGAGCTGTTATATGATGATATAAGGTGTATGATCATATGAGGAGCAGGATGATAAGAGATGTATGGTGATGTAAGGTGTATGATATGAGGTCAATGATGATATAAGGTGTGCGATGGTATGAGCTGTGTGATAAGTGTACTATGATGATGTGAGGTGTATCATGATACAGTACAGCCGCCGTTAAAACCAAAGAAAAAGTTGTTACTCCGCCAGTACGAGAGCGTTAAACTCTCAGTAGGACTGGGAAATCTCGTTGTCAGCCGTGCAGTAGGACCGGCGTATTGACGCGCATGAAGACGAAAGAAGACCTCCCGCCGCCTACCACGCACGGGGTAGCTGGGCGAACTGAGCCACGAGGGCTGTTGGGACGGTCGTTTTGACAGTAGTCCGTACATGTAGATAATGGCACAGCTTGTTGGCGATTTATTTCCATATATGATTGCAAAAGTAACGTAAGCCTACATAAAATATAAATTTGTTTTGGCGGGGGTGATGTTGCCAGTAATCATTTCTGCAAACTTTTTTATATTCGACGATACAGTTTGCTCAACCTGTGCTACTATTTAAAACTTTATTACGGTATAATACGCAATTGGATTATTAAATGTCATGCTATTTTTGGTGAGGATTTTATTTGTCAGGTATCATTTCTGCAATACTTAATGTTCGGAGATAATCCAGGCTTTTATGTACCATTAGGCCGATTTTACACTCAAGTGCCGAAATATATTATTTTTCCTGTTGCAAACCTGAAATTTAGTATAGCCTATCCATTCCTACAGCACGTTGACCGGTTCCGCAAATGATTTCAAGTTTCGCAAACAGCGCCCTTTGTCAGGCCGAAATTATGATATTCTTTGTTTATTGGCATTGTTGCGAGCCCCTGGCCACAACGAAACTAACACATGTATTTTCCACCAATTTTAGCCAGCATTACTCTATAGGGGATATCACAATAATTCGTCAAATTTATGGCTAACTGTTCCGTGTGTCGACATTGTGTCATCTGGAATCCACGTGCGCTGGCCTCAGTTCACGATGATTAGTGCATCCATCGATATTCAACTGCTATCAGCGACTACGGATGACTCTTTCTACTCTTTCCAATTCAAGTAGGCCTAGTAAATGCCAAGTATACCTTAAAATTATCAGGATGAGACAACAAGTTCAGAATAACACAGGACACGAGTCATGATCAGCCCGTTGAGCCACAGAAAAACAGTTATGGTGGGAGGGAAAATGTCTTATTTCACACTGACTACAAAAAACTTTCATTAAATTATTTCAGAAAAAATAAGAATAAACAAGTTTGAAAACCTACAAAATGGCGTTTGCGGAACTAGTCAAATGACAAGCAGTCACTCCAATGGGTGTTGATGAAAAAGTATCAATAGTACGAAATTGGGATTTATAAGGTTAATTATACGATAATTTCCGATCATAACGTGATGAATCCCAGGAATACACGTGTTTAACGGCCATACACTGCCCTTATCATAAGTGTTAATTTGGTAGCCTACTGCTGCAACGGCAAGCAACATTTATCGGGAATTTATTTCTCTATGAAGCCGAATATCTCAAAACGATAGTGAAGAGTTAAATCCATAATAATTTACCGTTCTAGCGTGTCAAACTCAAGGCTGACAGCAAAGTCGTTTTCCCGCAAAAAAAGTTTGATTTCTGCAAATTGCGGAATCGGTCAAATTTTGGAACCGGTCAACCCACTGTATATCGAAGATTACTCGCACCCCGTCTCAGTAAAATTCATTTAGGGAAAGAACCTGAATGTTTTTAGATTTATATGCTGTTTCGTTTTAAAATGCTAATTGGCAATTTTTAACCAATTTTTCAAAAATGTTTTGCATCGTCTCTATTTGTTATAATGACTTCTCATAACCATTCAGATAACCATTCAGATGTTCAAACATAATGTTTCCAAAGCTTGCAACTATAAAATAATTGCGTACAATATGAATTTAGTTCGACCATAACGACTCTTGAATGCACTAAAAAAAAGCAAAATAAACTATTTGCGGAACCTTACACAGGATGTTTAGTAAGCTTATTCTATATCTATCAATAAGGAAATGGAATTTAAAAAAAGATCTGCTCAATATCTTTTCTCTAAAGGACAATGTCACTTAAAACTGAATGGCTCTTTCGTAAACTGAATTCACGGAACTAAAAGCGGATAAGCTTGGCACTGATTCAATACAGCTCAGTTCGTGTCATCTCTGTTTATCACTCATTGTCACCCTAATATTCCCTTTAAGCTCATTGTAGCCTATTAAAGAATTAGTGACCTGGTCAGCGCATGGCAGAAATTTTCTATAAAGTGCCCAACCATAAACTGATATCACATTCACAACTATGGAACCTGTCACGATACAATGCATTTCCCCAGAGTTTAGGACGAAGATTGACTCCTTGGTGAGAGACAACCTCACACCTCTGCAGGTTCGAAAATGCATAATTTCGGAGAATAACGTGAGCATAAGCTCACAGGCTATTAAGTTGTCTATTGCCAATTTGTTTATTTATATTGCGGCTGGCTTTTCAAAACCAATAAATCAATTGCGACAAACTGAAGATCTACCCACAAACTCTCAGAATCACAGTTTCTGCAATAAAAAGACATATTTAAAATACCAAAAAAATTTCCTTCAAGAACACAATTTCTTATATTTCGCTGTCGAATTTTTCATAATAGGCAATTTTTTTTTCTTGTTCATGCTAGGCTTTTTAAACAGAGGATCAGCCACGCACTCTCCAGAGGTCGCATTAGCTCTCACTTGCACTTTCGCTGCAAGAGAAAATAAAAAGATGTTAAAATACATAACGGCAAATACACGTAATTCTAACAGTCAAAATGCCCTCTATTCTGTAACTTACACGCGGTACTACATTCAGTTCCGCGGAGCCACATGTGGTGATTACTGGCGGTAAATTGTCCTGTGATACGGCTCGTTGGTTAGATCGTGGTTAGAAATGGGTAAGAAGGGTGAAATGTTCGAGATAACGGGGCGTGAACTAACGCCTTCTCTTTGGTTTTAACGGCGGCTGTACTGTATGTGCTGTATGATGATGTAAGGTGTATGATGATATGAAGTCTATCATGATATAAGGTATGTGTTGATATGAACTGTGTCATAAGCATTGTATAATGATGTGAGCTGTATGATATAAGGTGTGTGTTGATATGAGCTGTGTGATAAGCATTGTATCATGATGTGAGGTGTATGATAATATCGAGTGTATGATGATATAAGGTGTGTTGATATGGGCTGTGTGATTAGCATCGTATGATGATGTGAGTTGTATGACAGTATGAAGTGTATGATGATATAAGGTGTGTGTTGATATGAGCTGTTCTTGGGCATATTCATCAGTAGATCAATTGCCATGTTGAATAACCATAATCATAATCAATAACCATATTATGTAGGGCAGCAGTAACACACACACGACATAAGACACACATATATACAAGTAGTTGACACACGCAAGCAGTACACACAGACATGTAGTTCACTCATACACAGGCAGCACACGTACACATCATCATCGGCGGTCACTCGTAGTCGAGTATGACTGTCCTCCCTCTTGGTCCTTGTGGGTCCTCAGGTGGGCATAGAGGTAGATTCTGGACCCGATTATTCTGCCGCAATGTGGGCAGGGGAATGCAGTGGTGGTGGGTTTGGGTTGGACCTGTTTGTTGGTTGCTCTCTCCTTCCTGAGGCTGCGTTTGTCTTGTGCAGCATGATGGAGGTCAGTGTTGTACTGTGCAGCACCCTCACAGATAATGTTTCTCCAGGTCGCCCTGTTGGTTGCCATATTTTCTTAAGCTTTTATGTCTATGTGGCAGTTCTTTATGTTTGTTTTTATGTTGTCCTTAAATCTCTTCTTCTGGCCTCCTGGACCCCGCTTCCCTTCAGCTAGCTGGGAGTGCAGGACTTGTTTTGGGAGGTGAGAGTCAGGCATTCGGACAACATGGCCAGTCCATCTGAGCTGGTTTTGGGCAATGGTGGCAGTGATAGTGGGTACAGTATATTAGCCTCCTCCTAGACGCTGGTGTTGGTGCATCTGCCCTCCCAACTAATCCTGAGGATTTTTCGGAGGCATCTCTCATGGTGTGCCTCAAGTGCCTTTAAGTGCCTGCTGCATGTGGTCCTGGCTTCTGATCCATACAGGAGAGGGGTGAGCACCACCACTTTAAAGACCAGGATTTTGGTATTCGCCTGGAGATCGCAGTACTCAAAGACTCTCCTCCTTAGCCTGGAGAAAGCCCCAATGGCACTGCTGAGGCGGTGGTGTATTTCATCATCGATGACGGGCTTTGATGAGAGGAGGCTGCCAAGGTATGGGAAGTGGTCCACATTTTCCAGTCGGATGTTATCAATGGAAATGGGGGTATGGCAAGTGTGCAGCAGTGTGGTGGTGGCTGGTGGAGGATTTGTCTTTTTTTATATTGACGGACAGACTGAGCTGTTTGTATGCTCTGGCAAAGGCAGGGAGGATGCACTGAAGGTCCTCCTCTGAGAGGGCTACGAGAGCGTTGTCGTCCGCATACTGCAGCTCTGTGATGGATATGATGGTGGTTTGGCCTTTAGCTCTAAATCGGATGATGTTGAAACCGTCGATTCTGTGCATGATTTTGACTCCCTGGGGCAGATGTTGGTTCGTGAGATGGAGAATAGCAGCGACATAGATGGAAAATAGTGTTGGAGTGATGACACATCCCTACTTCACTCTCGTGTCAACCCTGAAGGGTTCTGTTTCATCTCCACTGCCACTGAGTACCGTGGCAGACATTGTCATGCAGCAGTCTCAGTACCCGGATGTATTTTTCTGGGCAGCCAATCTTTACCAGAACCAGCCAAAGGGCCTGACAATTTACTGAGTGTAAGGCTTTGGTAAAGTCTATGAGGGCCATGTATAATGGTAGATTTTGTTCCCGGCATTTTTCTTGCAGTTGACGAGCAATGAAAATTATGTCTTTGGTACCTCTGTTTGGGCGAAAACCACTCTGGGACTCTGGAAGAAAGTTCTCAGATAGGGGGGTGAGTCTATTAGCCAAGACCCGAGCAAGGGCTTTCCCTATGGTGGACAGGAGAGAAATGCCACGGTAATTCCCGCAGTCTGTCTTGTCATTTTTTTAAAGATGAAGACAATCAAGGCATCCCTGGGCTGTGCAGGGATTTCCTCTACTTCCCATATTTTCAGGATCAGGGCATGGATTTGTTTCAGAAGATCAGGACCGCCTTTCTTCTGGACTTCTGCTGGGATGCCGTCAGGTCAAGCAGCCGTATTGTTTCTCATCTTCCTGATGGTGTCCTGTACCTCATCCAGGCTAGGTGGTTCTGCCATGCTTTCCTCTATAGGCTGTTGAGGGAGTTAGTCGAGGGCCTCCATCTCAGGAGTAGTGTCCCTGTTTAAGAGGTCCTTATAGTGGTCTTTCCACCTGGCTGCAATTGCTTCCTTGTCCTTCAGAAGCAAGAGCCCATCTTTGGAGCAAAGGGGGGTTAGGCAGCGGTGGCTAGGGCCATATACCGCTCTTGTGGCATCAAAGAAACCTCTCGTGTCTCCAGAGTCGGCAATCTGCTGGATCTCCAGGGCCTTCTTTGTCCACCACTGGTTCTTCAGTTTCTTAACAAGTGTTTGTACAGCTGCCTTCGCTTTGGCATGGGCTGTTCTTTTGACCTTGCAGTGAATGTTGTTTTGCCAGGTGATAGAAGTTTGCCGCTTGATGTAGATGAGCTGTTGGATCACGCTGTCATTCTCGTCAAATCAGGCTTGATGTCTCCGCTTTTTATGACCGAGGATGCTTTTGCAGGCGTCCACAATGGCAGTGGACAGTGTGCTCCAATGTTTTTCAGTATCCTCTGGGTACTGTTTGGGCAAGGCTGCCCTGAGAGTATCCTGCAGCTGTTGTTGGTAGATGATGTCGTCCACCAGCACAATGTTAAGCTTTGGCCAGCTCTGTCCTTTCTGTTACCTTCTTTTTTGCATTAACGGATAGACATGACGGAGCGAATGAGGCGGTGGTCAGTCCAGCAGTCATCTGCACTGGTCATTGCTCTGGTGGTAAGGACATCGAGGCGGTCTTTGGAGCGTCAATGAGATAGTCAATGGGATGCTATAATTTGGAGCGGGGATGCCACCATGATGTTTTGATCTTGGTTTTCTGACAAAAAAGTGTGTCGGTGATGACCAGGTTGTGCTCTGAGTACTTCGTTAGCAGTAGTTTGCCATTTTAATTTGTGTTTTTAGCCCCTTCTCTCCCCGCATGCCGCTCCATAAGTGGTCGTTTCGTCCCACTCTGGCATTAAAGTCTCCAAGCAGGATTAACTTGTCCTCCTCTGGGACTTCAGATAGTATTTTGTCCAGGTCAGCATAGAAGGCATCCTTTACTTCATCCTGTGCATCAAACGTTGGGGTGTAGGCACTAATAACGGTGGCCATCTGACTGCTGGCAAGCATCAGATGAATGGTCATTAGGCTCACAGGGAGTTTTTGGAGGTGGTTGATGAGGCAGTTCTTAATAGCAAATCCCACACCATGGCTTTGTGGCTCATTTGCAGGCTTTCCCTTCCAAAAGAAAGTATACCCGCCTTTTTCCTCCTTCAGCTGCCCTCCATCAGCCAGTCGTGTCTCAGAGAGTGCTGCAATGTCGATCCGCAACTTCCTTAGCTGTCTGGAGATGATGGCGGTTCGCCTTTCAGGTTGATCACTGGCTTGGTTGTCTGCGAGGGTTTGCACATTCCAGGATCCAATATGTAGTTTTGTGTATTTCTGACCGCGTGGTGGTGATCCCTCTGGATGCGGTATTCCAGACAGGATTTTGTGAGGCAGGTTATGTATGGGGTGCCTTTTCTAACCCCCTCCCTACTGGGGTGAGCAGAGTGGATCCTGAATAGGGCTGCTCAGTCATGGGTGCAGCTGCCGAGAAGCTCTTTCTGCCTCAGTCCAAGAGCATAACGACTGCATCAAACATCCATTGCCTGTGTGCCAGGTCGTGGCTAAAAACTCCCAGACTTCACTGTCCTGTCCCCATTACCACTTCCTGATCGCCACAGGACTTTGTCTTGTCCAGGATGTAAAATGGATGGGTTCCCTTCGGGAGGACGCCTGCACGTGACGTCTTTTATCGTGGGGAGACTGATGCGCCTGCAGCCACCACGCGGTCCTTGGCAGAGAGGGGCCTAAATCCAGGTGCATTGAATCCATGACGAATGAAGACCACTCTCTGTTGCAGCCTTCATCCGCCTTCAGTGCCGTTGTGACTCATGGTGTCATCCTCCGACACTCCCGTCGTTGAGGTCTTTCTTTCTTTCTTTGGATCGCTCTTGGTCTGGGACCTCCCCCTCAAACTTACCGCCATGGGTGAACCTACCAGGAGCTAAAAGGCCCCCGACGGCATCGCTCTCGGGATCATTGGAACACACAAGGTTCTCCACCGCAACAAGGTGGCGATCCATGGAGAACATGTACACATGCACACACACACACACACATACAAACATACATACAAACAGTTCACATACAGACAGACACACACATACAAGCAATTCAATTTACACATGCATGAGCGGCTCACACACACATAAGCAGCGCGCTTTTGTAGTTTTGATTAGTCAGCAGGCTTCTGTTTAGTTGATTCAAAAACATAATCAGATGATGTATTTGATTTCTGTAGTTTTAATCAATATTTGCTCAGTAAAATCATAAATTGTTACTGAAAACATAATCAATCGAATCATTTATGTATCTACTTGTATCTTATTCATCTGATGGTGTTTTTCCACTCTTACACTGTAATTTTTCAGTCTATTTTAGTATTTATTCCTTTTATTCATTTAATATATATACTGAATATATACTGTATTTCAGTATTTACTATACTGAAAATATACTGAAATATATTATACTATAATATACTGTAATATAATATATTATACTAAAATATACTATACTGAAAATTTTCTACCATGGTTTAACAAAACAAAGTTGAAGAGTAAAAAAAGTTAAAGATAAGATGGTTACAACCCTTGAATTGTGATTGGAGCAAAGTTTGTTTGAGATGAGATGGTTACAACCCATGTATTTTGACTGGAGCAAAGTTGGTTGAGTTTTTCCCATAAATATTCCTCTGTAAAGAATACTGAATTAGCACTGCCTGGCCAGGGACTGCTCGCCATAGGAATAAAGATGGCTTCTGAAGATTCTGTCTCTCTCTCCAATTATTCACGAACAAGGCAACCTCAAAAATATGTAAACATCTAGTCAAGAAACCACAACACTGTGTGATAAGCATTGTATGATGATGTGACGGATGTAATAATATGAAGTGTATGATGATATGAGGTGTGTTTTGATATGAGCTGTGTGATAAGCATTGAATGATGATGTCAGGCAGGGGTGTCCAATCTTATCCAGAAAGGGCCGGTGTGGGAGCTGGTTTTTTTAGTGCCCAACACTAACACACCTGATTCTACCCACCAAGGTCCTGATTGAAACCCCTGATTAGTTAATTAGTGGAACCAGGTGCAGTAGCACTGCTGGCTAGAGCAAAAACCTACACCCACACCGGCCCTTTACGGAAAAGATTGGACACCCCTGATGGTAAGGTGTATGATAGTATAAAGTGTATGGTGATATAAAGTGTGTGTTGATATGAGCTGTGTGATGAGCATCGTATGATGATGTGAGGTGTATGATAATATGAAGTGTATGATGATATAAGGTGTGTGTTGATATGAGCTGTGTGATAAACCTTGTATGATGATGTTAGGTGTATCCCCACAGGTGTGATTCCCATCATGTTCAGTGGAGGATTTGGGGGTGCATGTCTCTGGCTGGTGGTGTACCCCATGGACTGTGTCAAGTCTCGAATCCAGGTGCTCTCCATGACTGGAAGGCAGACTGGCTTCTTCAAAACTTTCCTGGGCATCTTGCGGACGGAGGGTAAGAGCCGAGAAGAATAATGGCGCAGCAGTCGGACTGCAGGGCTTCTACATCCGGCCACTTCGCTTCCTGTCCTCCCGCTGTCCGATACATACTGTCAACCCAGATGTGTTTGGATTACAGCTGTAACGATTAATCCACTAATCAATCAAACGAAAAATTAGTCGCCAACAAGTTTGATAGTTGATGCATGAGGAAAAATGTCACACATTTCAAGCTTCTTACATGTATGGAGTGTCTTCATATTTCTGTTATTTATGTCAGTAAATGAGGAGTCTTTGGGCTTTGAACTGTTGTTGGACAAAAGAAGCTATTTGAAGACTGAACTTTAGGCTCTGGGAAATTGTGATGAGCACTTTTTAGAATTTTTTTCACATTTCATAGAAGAAGCAATTAATCAGTTAATCGTGAAAATAATCAGCAGATTCATTGGCAGTGAAAATAATCTTCAGCTGCTACGCTAATGTGGTCAGTGAGTGCTGCCTGAATATGGGTGCAGTTCCAACATGGCTGCCTCGTACAGTTTGTTAATACTCATAATTCAACCGTTTTGTGACGGAGCACAGAGGCTACAGTGCCAGACAAAAGTTTTGTCGCATAAAGACATATTAACTAAAAATGGCATATAACTTCATTTCAAGCCAATCAATTGTTATAATAAATGGCCCATTTTTATGTCAAGGGCTTTCACATTAATAATTTGGTGCAAAATGAAAGCATCAAAAAGGGTTTTGATGTTCACAGCCTGGCAAAGCCCATAACGTGTTTTTGTTGGGACAAAAGTCTTCTCGTCTCTTCAGATGATTCAACGAATCACAGATTAGAGTTAAAACTATGATAAATACTGTAATTCACACATTCCCAGATGTGTATAGAAATAACCTCAGCGCACCAGACTTTCATATGAGGTGCGACTAGACCTCTGACAAAATGCCAAAGATTCAACCACAGACCAAAGTGCTGATCATCAAGAGCCTGAAGTCTGAGTCTGCTGCTTAGGTGGCAGACATCTTCAATGTATACAAATGTCAAGTGGAAGGGATAAGAAAAATATTTGAAGAAACTGGTGATGTTCGTGGCAAGTGCAGGTCAGACAGACCCCAGTATGACAACTGTTCGAAAAGACCGTTTGTTGCTTCAACTGTACGAGGCCAGCTTTTCTTCAACCACAGCAAAGCTACATTAGGGAATTTTACCAAAAATCCCGGTATGTACAAGAAGAGTTTGTCAAATTCTCTCTCAAATTGGTTTTCATGGCCGAATAAGTACACAGAAGCCTGCATTAAACAGAAAACAGATAACCTGCATTGCATTTGCCAAGGCCCACAGCTTGCAGAAGGGATTGATACTGGAAAAGTGGCTAAGAGTTTATTTTTCTTGATCTGCATCCCAGTTGCTGTACAAAACCTGTTTGAACCCTCATGGACCCAAGATTCTTCCAGAAAACAATCATGTTTGGTGGAGGAAAAATCATCGTTTGTTGTTACAGCCAGTTTGGGGGGGTAAGAAAGATCTGCAGAGTGGATGGCAACTTCAACAGCCTGAAATATCAAGACGTTCTTACTGCCCGACTCATACTGCTGCTCCTTCTGATATTTCTGTCTCCACATCTCAGTTCCTGAAAGCGAAGAAACTGAAGGTACTCCAGGATTGGCCGACCCAGTCACCTGACATGAACATTATTGAGCATTTCAGGGGTAAGATGAAGGAAGAGGCTTGGAAGATGAAACCATAGAATCTTGATGAACTCTGGGAGTCCTGTAAGACTGCTTTGTTTGCCATTCCAGATGATTTCATCATTAAGTTATTTCAGTCATTGCCAAGACGTATGGATACAGTCCTCCAAGCTCATGGGAGTCATGAATTTATGTTCTAATATTATGGTGGCATATTTGTGTATTCAAAATAAAGTGTATGTATAATTTCCACATTTTTTTTCAATGCGACAAGACTTTTGTCCAAGCAAAATCTGAGCTTTCTGTACCAATTAAATAATAAAACTCAATGAATGACACACAACTCTATTTTGGTATATTTCGCATAATCTAGAGGGCTTTGCCTTTTCATATGAGCCATCTTTTGATTCCAATTGATCAACTACAAGTCAGGTTATTATTTGTTGTTCCTACAACTTGGATAAGTGACAAGACTTTTGTCAAGCACTGTAAGACCTTTGGTTTGAACATTGGACGTGTAATGTGAATAGAGGCCACTAGATGACAGTATTTACCTTTCTTTTATTAAGCTCAGACTGGAGCAAGGTTTAGACATGTCCTGGACATGTCTGGGGCAAGTCCCCGAAAATTTAAAAAAAGAGGTCTAAATGTGGGTGGGGTCTGAAAAAGAGTATAAGGAAAAGAATTGAGACAGTAAAGTGGTAGGAGAAATTGCAAGGAGAAGGATACATGTGACCAGACCTGTCATTTCTGTTCAAGACCTGTGAAGTTTCTTTTGTGGATTTTTGCCTGTGTTAGAGCATTTTTTTTCCTTACCCAGGACATCACCAAGCCACCCCAACAAAAAGGGACTGTAAATATTTCTGTTTTTCTTGTAAATCAATCTTGGTTATTAGTTGTAGGTTAGTATTAGTCTTTGTCTGTTGATTAAATGTGTTCAGGTTTTTAAAACTGTTTCTGTCATCCCTTGCTGTTGCTGTAGCTGTTGTGTTGTAAATTGTAATAACAAATTGGGGCCATAACAAATTGGGGGCTCAAGTCCGGGACTGACCATTGTGAGAGTCATTAATTGAAAATCTAACATTTCAAATTGTAAAATTGATTTTTTTAATTGAATACATATATATAGATCAACAGCAATGGATGATTTCCTGACATCACCAACCGTAGGGGTTTTGAAGTCTTTTAAAAAGACAGAACTACTAGAAATTTGCAGACAGTTAGAGCTGACAGAGGTAAAACCAGCCATGCGAAAAGCAAGACTGGCTAGAGAGACAGTTGAATATTACATTGATGAAAATGTGTTTGCACCAGGAGATCTGGAACAGTTTCCAGTGGAAAATCCAAATATAGAAATGGAACTTAAATTAAAAATGCTAGAGATTGTAAGGGAAGAAAAAGAAAAACAAAGGCAGTTTGAGTTGGAAAAATTAGCAAGAGAAGAGAAAAAAGAAAGGGAGGAAAAAGAGAAAGAAAGGGAGGAAAGAGAAAAAGAAAGGGAGGGAAAAGAGAAACAAAGAGAATTTGAGAGGGAAGAAAAAGAAAAACAAAGAGAATTTGAGTAAGAAAAATTTGCAAGACAGAGAGATTTTGAATTAGAGAAATACGATAGAGAAGAAAGACTCCAAATGGAGCAACTAAAAATTAAAATTCAAACTGAAAATAAATTTCGGGCTAGCCAGGAGGTAAAATTGGTGCCTCCATTTTCGGAAAAGGTTGACAACTATTTCCAGTGTTTTGAAAAGGTAGCAAAGAGTTGCCAGTGGCCAAAGGAACACTGGCTTCTGATGTTGCAAACTGTCCTCAAGGGTAAAGCTCAACAAGCCTATTCGGCTTTGTCTGCAGATGATTCCTCTGATTATGAGGTTGTCAGAAAGGTTATTTTGAGAGCTTATGAGTTGGTTCCAGAGGCTTACCGACAGAAATTCAGAGGTCTGAAGAAACCTGAAAATCAGACTTATGTTGAATTTGCTAATGAGAAGCAGGTTTGCTTTGAGCGCTGGTGTACTTCTATGGAGGTCAAGGATGATTTCAACTCACTAAAAGAGATGGTCTTAGTTGAAGAATTCAAGAACTGTGTTAAGGATGATATTAAGACCTACCTTAATGAGAAGCAAGCACTGAGTTTGCAATCAGCTGCCAAATTTGCAGATGAATATGTTCTCACACATAAGTCCAAATTTCAGTCTAGCAGTAACAATACATGGTCCCAATTTCAGAAAAAGGGTTACGGTGATACCCAAGATTCCTCACCCAAAGACAAAGACAAATCTGGTGATGGTGCTCAGAAATCCAGTAACAGGTCTGATCAAGGTGTGAAAGCTGACAGTGACAAAAGTGGTCTAGTTTGCAGTTATTGCAAGAAATCTGGTCATGTTACAACTAACTGTTGGTTCCTAAAAGCTAAGAAAGAAAAATAAAAGGATACCAAACCAAATGCCTTTGTGAAAACAAGGTTAGAAACTCCTGTAGCAGATAACCGATCTGCTAAATGGCCTGCTTCTTGTGGGGCTAAAAAGCCTGATACAGCTGACTTCGTGAGGGAGGAATTTCTTCCATTTGTGTCAGAGGGATTTGTGGCTCTGAATGAGCATACTACTCCTGTCCCCATATATATCCTAAGGGATACTGGAGCTTCTCAGTCACTTTTGTTGATGGACTCCTTGGAGTTACGTGATGAGACCGCTTCAGGGGATTTCATACTTGTACAAGGTATTGAAGGGAGGACTGTATCTGTACCCCTGCGCTCTATATTCTTGAAGTCAGATTTAGTTACAGGACAGGTAAAGGTGGGACTTATGTCAAGTCTACCTATAAAGGGTGTTTCTCTGTTGCTAGGCAATGACCTGGCTGGGGGCAAAGTAGTTCCCCCTGTACATCTTACTTCACAGCCGAGCACTGAAGATGGGGATGAGGACCCATCTCTGTATCCTTCTTGCGCAGTGACTCGTGCTATGGCCAAGAAGGCTAAAGAAGAAGATGATGTGGTGCCGTCCAGCACATTGAATAGTCAGGACTCAGGTGGTTCGCCTCATGACTCTGATTGGCCTACTATGGTTTCTCCGTTTGAGAACTTATCAGACACTTTTATCAGTTCATTGTTCAGCCAGCCAGATGGGTTTGGTGATTCTGATGTGTCTGGAGACTTGTCTCTGTCCAGAAAGCGGTTGATTGAGGAGCAAAGTAATGATCCTGAAATTTGTGCACTAAGGAGGAGAGCCCTTCCTGATGAAGAAATAGACGCAGTTCCAGGTGGGTATTATCTCAAGGATGGTGTGTTGATGCGGAAGTGGCGCCCTCCTGATATCCCTACCAATGCAGATTGGGCAGTGGTCAGGCAAATTGTTGTTCCGAAGGTCTACAGGAATGAGATCTTAACAATGGCTCATAGTTTACCTTTAGGAGGTCATCTTGGTGTTAACAAGACTGTTGATAAGATCATGAAACACTTCTTTTGGCCTGGGCTTCGGAAAGACGTTTCCAACTTTTGCAAAACCTGTCACACTTGTCAGGTAGTTGGAAAACACCAGTTAGACCCACCTGTAGCTCCATTCCAGCCTATCCCAGCATTTGGAGAGCCCTTCTCTAAGGTCATTGTTGATTGTGTTGGTCCATTACCCAAGACTAGATCTGGAAATCAGTACTTGTTGACAATCATGTGTGCATCTACCAGATTCCCCGAAGCCATACCTCTCTGTAACATCAAGGCAACTGCAATCTCGAAGGCTTTGATAAAGTTCTTCACGTTGTTTGGCCTTCCCGGGGAAATTCAGTCAGACCAAGGTAGCAATTTCACTTCAGATTCTCCTATGGCCGAGATTTGTGAAGATGAGGGGGAGTTTCAAGATGATGAACCTAGAATTAAAGCTGAAGTTCTTTCATGTAAATTGTCAAATTCTGAAGTGTTGCAAAATCTTGATGTAAAACTCCAGCACTTAGAACCCTCACAGAGAGATCAGTTTGAGAGGTTGATCAAGAAATATGAGGATCTGTTTCCTGATGTTCCAAAGAAAGTTTCTATAGCCTCTCATGATGTAGATGTTGGTGATGCCAAACCAATAAAACAGCATCCGTACCGGATGAATCCTGAAAAGAGAAAGATTGCTGAGAAAGAGGTTGAGTACATGTTAGAACATGATATTATCAGACCCTCCAACTCAGATTGGAGTTCACCCTGTGTGCTAGTTCCAAAACCTGATGGAAGTACTAGATTCTGTACAGATTATCGCAAAGTCAATGCTGTAACTAGAACTGATGTGTTTCCAATACCTAGGATTGATGATTGTATTGATAGAGTAGGGCAAGCAAAGTTTCTGACCAAGATTGATTTTTTGAAGGGTTATTGGTGTGTGCCTTTAACTGAGAGGGCCAAGAGCATCTCTGCTTTTGCCACACCATCTGGGTTGTACCAGTATGAAGTCCTACCCTTTGGCATGAAAAATGCCCCAGCCACGTTCCAAAGGATGATACAGTCTACAATCGCTGGATTGCCACACACGGGTGCATACATCGATGACCTGATTACATGGAGTGACTCCTGGGAAGAACATCTAAAAGATGTAGCGACGTTGTTCCAGCGCCTGACCCAGGCTAACCTGACTGTTAACCTGAACAAGAGTGACTTTGGTTGTGCTACTGTCATCTATCTTGGCTACGTCATAGGCCAGGGTAAGGTGGCACCCATAAATGCTAAAGTCCAAGCCATCATGGACTTTCCAGTTCCTGACAACAAAAAAGCTTTGCGCCACTTCCTTGGAATGATCGGGTACTCCCGCAAGTTCTGCAAGAACTTTGCTGAGATTGCTCTCAGTCTAACTAACCAACTGAAGAAAGGTGTAAAGTTCACTTGGGATGATGCATGCCAGAGAGCCTTCGATCGCCTGAAGTCTCTGCTGTGTCACTTCCCCGTGCTCAAATCTCCTGACTTCAACAAACCGTTCTCCATTGCGGTCGATGCTAGCGACCAAGCTTGTGGATCTGTGCTCCTACAGAGAAGTGACTCTGATGACATTGAGCATCCCGTGGCATACTTCTCCAGGAAGTTCAATCGCCACCAAAGGAACTATTCCACAATAGAGAAGGAGCTGTTGGCTCTGGTTCTTTTTTTACAACACTTTGAGGTTTATGTTTGTACAGAGCAAAAGCCAATAGTGGTGTACACAGACCACAATCCGTTAATGTTTTTGAGTAAGATGAAAAACAAGAATCGGAGATTGTTGAATTGGAGTTTGATTTTACAGGAGTTTGACCTGGAAATTAAGCATGTAAAGGGTACTGACAATGTAATTGCTGATTGCTTATCCCGTGTTTGAATATGTATATATATATCACGTGTTTATTTGAATATTGTATGATATGTATATATAGACAAGTGTTCACTTAACCATTTTGTATTAAAAAGAAAAATTTTGCCTTCGAGTCAAAATTTTTCCCTTTTGGAATGGAGGTGTAATGTGAATAGAGGCCACTAGATAGCAGTATTTACCTTTCTTTTATTAAGCTCAGACTTGAGCTAGGTTTAGACATTTCCTGGACATGTCTGGGGCAAGTCCCCGAAAATAAAAAAAAAGAGGTCTTAATGTGGGTGGGGTCTGAAAAAGAGTATATAAGGAAAAGAACTGAGACAGTAAAGTGGTAGGAGAAATTGCAAGGAGAAGGATACATGTGACCAGACCTGTCATTTCTGTTCAAGACCTGTGAAGTTTCTTTTGTGGATTTTTGCCTGTGTTAGAGCATTTTTTTTCCTTACCCAGGACATCACCAAGCCACCCCAACAAAAAGGGACTGTAAATATTTCTGTTTTTCTTGTAAATCAATCTTGGTTATTAGTTGTAGGTTAGAATTAGTCTTTGTCTGTTGATTAAATGTGTTCAAGTTTTTAAAACTGTTTCTGTCATCCCTTGCTGTTGCTGTTGCTGTTGTGTTGTAAATTGTAATAACAAATTGGGGCCATAACAGACGGTTTGAGAAGCTGAAATGGGTGCTATTTGGCCCAAGTTATGCGGGGGTTCTTATTAGCCTGTTTGTGTTTCTGGGGAGGTGTGTGATAGTCACTGATGCTGAAGATGATGATGAATGGATGTAAGGATAATGGCAAGAGGCATGAATTTGAAGATGCACAGAATCTGTTAAGAAAGCAGGGAATGGCACATATTGCGCCTCGTGTGTTTGTATCATATCGTTTGTATCTGATATCGTCTTTTACGTGTTGATTGGGGATCATAAAAATGATGCTCTTCCTGGAGTATAATTCTAGCTCACCACTGCATAGCAGCTCAGATATCTCTATGCTGCTCTTTAAAATGAAATGCGTTTTAGTCGTCTAAAGATAGCTAGCTAATGTTAGCAAGCTTTTTGTGCAGATGAGCAGAGACTTGCTAAGATGCATGCTATCAAGAAAATCAACTATAGTTTTTAGTTTATATAGTTTTTATGAATTTGATATCATTTTTACATCGCTGTCACTCTTGAGTTGCTCGCCGTCAGCTGTGCGACGCACAGTTTTAAAGCCTTTGTGGTGTCGTGACATCATCATAGCAGAGCTAGCGTTCATAGTGTTATGACTTGAAAATCACAACCAAGAAAACCAGCAATGACAACTTAAACGAATTTATTCTTCACTGAATAAAAAAACTTCTACAAAAAAAATACACCGTGTAATCTTAAAATAACACTCTAATGCCACTATGTAACTCCGCAGCGGTGGCTCGTCGGCTGTAACAAAGGGAAGCCAGAACCTCGCCCTTCAAAGCTTAATGACTTCAACATTTCGTTCTTCATTTTTCTTTATCAGCAGTTGTTCATACGAATTGGTTGGAGGACAATCAAATCTATTTTCGAGAGCAAATGACGACGCTAATTATCAACACGTCTTTATAAATTAGTTTGCGAGGCTTCTTTCACAAGGAGCCATGACAGTCCATTTTCTACAATCTTAATATTGAAGAAAAGAATGCGATGTTGCACAGCTTACTGCTTAATGAGCCTCACTAATCAATTTGCGCATTTATGCCGTTTCGTGAGCTTCTTGAGCGCGGAATTTATATCGTAGGCCTATGGTAATTTATGTCGTAATTTATGTGTGAAAGAAAACCCCTCATAATTTCGTGGTGCAATGTATAACAATGCTATCGAAAATAAATTTGACTGAACTGACTGTTCTTCTGACAATTCGTATGAGCAACTGCTGATCAAGAAAAGTAAACTGCGAAAGGTTTAAGTCATTAAGCTTTGAAGGGCGAGGTTTTGGCTTAACTTTGTTACGGCCGACGACCCTCCACTGTTTAAATGAGTGATTGAAAACAGGTGATGAACAATCATTAACATTAAGGGATTGTTTGGGCTACCTCTGTTGCCAATTGACGAGCCGCCACTGTAACTCTGTTGCCAAAACAAAACTCTGCTCTGCTCTGCTCTTACTGACAAAAATCACAGTATTTATATAGACTCGCAACATTCTGGAAAGATCTACAGGATTTCTGGGTAATCCCACCCTCACCAAGCAGGAAGATGCCAGAAGCTTCTTGACAGCATTAGTCCATTACAAAGTGATATTAAATCAGATGTTTTGCTACAGATACACCACCAGAGGGTGCCAAATGAACAAAATAAATAGCTGGCCAGCAAGGCAGCAAAAATAGCATCTAACAAATCTCCATTTACAGATGATATACAATGCTGTACATTAAATAATCATACATAACAATAGGTGGGCTATAATGTTAATTCCTGGACAGAGCATTACTTTATTGATCCTGGAACACCTACACGGTAAAAGCAGGTTGAGCATATGTGACCGTGCTTCTAGTTGGTAAAATGAACCATAATGCTTTTTCATTATTTTTTGCCCCCGCAGGTGTGAAAGTACTGTACTCTGGTCTCACCCCCACCATGATCCGGACATTTCCAGCCAACGGCACGCTCTTCCTGGCCTACGAGGCCAGCCGTAAAATGATGATGCGACAATTTGGCGAAAGCTGAGGTTCAACCCCTTCGTCATTCTCCTCTTCCTCTCCAGCCTTGGAATGACATTCACAGCAGCAGTCTTTACTATTTATTAACAATTATTTGGTTTTACCTTAAATATTTTTTATACGTTTTTGTGTATTTGATTTCCTTGTGGACACTCGTTCCTGAATTACGTGGTCTGCGTCTGTGCGCTCATCCAGGATACAATAAGTCAGGTGATTCAGCGAAACTCATCACTACATGCAGATTTGTGAATTGTGAATTCTTGTTGGACGGAATTGTAGGTCCGGAATTTTTCTATGCTGGAGATACTGCAACTCCATTCATGTTGGGGATTATTTTATTCACCAAATGTATTGGTCCATGGTTTTAACCAGCCACAGCTGTTTTTCAGGTTGATGTGCTCAATATTTCTGCAACAGTGAGTCTCGTCTCGCCCTTAGGCAGCCGTGAAGTGAGTCTAGTCCGTTTCAGTTGCAGTTTGGGAGGACACTGACCTGTTTTATGAAAAAATTATATCGTACCCCAAATCAGAAAAAGTTGGGCCGGAATTTTAAACTAAAATTAAAAATGAAAAGCAGAGTTGTTGATTATCTTTGACTTGTATTACACTGAAAACAATGCAACGATGCATTATTTGGTGTTTCCCCAGCCAGCATGTCTATGTGGGGCCCATAAGGGTTGAATTTGGGCTGCAGATAAGGGTCCCAAGTGGGTTTGTCCGCAGTTTCCATGGTGGTCCCACCTGTATTTGCCCATATGGGTTTCAAGTTGGTTCTGACTGGGTTTCAGGTAGGGCCCAACTTGGTGAGTTACACATGACCCATGTAGGCCCCATATGTTTACCCATATGGGCACAAATATGGATCAGACTGGACCTTAAATGGGCCCGAACCGGGAAGTTTATCTGAGACCCATTAAGGCCCCAGCTGGTTAACTTTAAGAGGGATCTGACTGGGCTCTAAGTGGGACACAAATGGGTTATATTTTGGGCTTCAAGTGGGTTTGTCTGCAGTTTCCATGGTGGCCCCACCTGTGTTTGCCCATATGGGTTTCAAGTTGGTTCTGACTGGGTTTCAGGAAGGGCCCAACTTGGTGAGTTACACACGACCCATGTAGGCCCCATATGTTTGCCCATATGGGCACAAAGATGGATCAGACTGGACCTTAAATGGGCCCCAACCGGGAAGTTTATCGGAGACCCATCTAGGCCCCAGTTGTTTAACTTTAAGAGGGATCTGACTGGGCTCTAAGTGGGACCCGAGTGGAAGACTATTATTAGACCCATATAAGCCCCAAGTGTGTGCCTCCATGTGGTCTTGAAATGAGCTCAGGCTGGGCTTTAGGTGGGTCCTAAGTGGGTGAGTTCTGTTAGACCAGTGGTTCTTAAATTCGGTCCTGGCGCCCCCCTGTGTATGCTGGTTTTTGTACCAGCCACAACTGCAATTCTAGGATTTTAACAAGCTGTTACTTTGTCTTAATTAGCAGCATTCCATGTTTAGAGTAGTTATTTACCATCTTAAGTCACATTTGGATGGACATATCCATTCTGCTATGAAGAATAAAAACCCTTGAACATATTGTGCTTAATTTTTAATATTGCTAGGATTTTCAGGTGGAAACATTTTTAAACAGATCAAATTAGACTGAGAAAATCAATAAGCTGCAAATTAGGTTTCTGAACACAGGTGTTTTGGGTTTTTCCCAAATAACCTGCCTGAACCAAATAAATTCAACAGAAAACACAACAGGTGTGACTCCATTGTTTGCCAAGTAAATTGTCGGGTTTTGCCACCACGTGTCAAGAGTTTCACTTCTGAGGAACCTTTTGATTATTTGTTGAATAAATGTTTGGTTTAATAGTTTCCCTCTGCCAATATTTACAAAATATCTCAATGAGGATATTTGCATAAATGCACCTAATTAAAACAAATCAACCGCTTGTTAAAATCCTAGAATTGCAGTTGTGGCTGGAACAAAAACCAGCATACACAGGGGGGGCACCAGGACCGAATTTGAGAACCACTGTGTTAGACCCTTGTAGGCTCCACCTGTGTCCCTCGATGCGAGTTTGAGGGATTTTACTACTTCAGGCTCAATTAAAGTGAATTTGTACACATGGAGCGGGGGATAACATTATATACATGTTACAATGTGTATATTTGTGTAGTTATGTCTGACATAAACAAGAGATTACGGAACGTGATGCTGCCAAGACAAGAGCTGGGACACGGGGTTGGAGGCGCTGATGCTGCAAGGTTGGATTTTGGTCAAGGGACACTAATTGCAAGGCAGAGAGCCTCCATTCTCCCCATAACAAGTCATTTAACCATCACAATTACTCCACAGCCATTTGATAAATTAACAATTTAAATTTAATAAAGGATCAAAGTTGCATAGTTCATCTTCAACTAAATACAAAAAATAATGCAACAATTTCGCAGCAAAAACCACAACATAAAGTTGTATTTCAATGAATGTTACAGCATGCTTTGAACATAAAAATTTGAGTTGCACTTTTTATTTAAAAAAAGTCTTGCTTTAAACATAAAACAAGTGAGCTGCACTTTTAATAATAATAATGCATCAATTTTATATAGCGCTTTTTTGGACACTCAAAGACGCTTTACAATGGAGGCATTATTCATTCACTCACACATTCATGCTCTGATGGTGGTAAACTACGTTTTTGTAGCCACAGCTGCCCTGGGGCAGACTGACAGAAGCGTGGCTGCCAGTATGCGCCTACGGCCCCTCCGACCACCACCAAACATTCACACACAGCCATACGGGAGGGAGGGTTCCTATATTGCATTTTTTGTGGGTGGGGGAAACCGGAGTACCCGGAGGAAACACACGCAAACACAGGGAGAACATGCAAACTCCACACAGAAAGGCCCCAGGCCGGATTCGAACCCACAACCTTCTTGCTGTGAGGCAGAAAGTGCTAACCACTATGCCACCGTGCCGCCTTTTAATGAAATCTTGGTTTAAACATAACACATTTAAGATGTACTTTTTTAGAAGAAAAAAAACCAATAAAATGTGTCATTTTTGCTCATCTCGTTTATTATGGTGGAATGGGATTACACCATCGATTATTAAACTTAACATAGCGGACCATTCACTGGGCATGTTTGGCACAAATTAATTGTTTAAGCGCTAGGGCAGGGGTGGGCAATCACGGTCCTGGAGGGCCGGTGTGTATGCAGGTTTTTATTCCTATCAATTACCCTGACTAATTGAGTTAATTGATTGCATGCACAAATATTGATTTTCGCAATGATTCGATCAAAGGAAAATGTTTTATGAAGGGAGACAAGACTAGTCTTTGTAGTTTCATGATAATTTAAAGAAATGCGCATGAAACGTCAGATTTCATAAAGGGTTTGGCTAATTGAGACAATCAACTAATTAAAGACCAGACGTTGGTGTGAAAACCAGGGACAGATACGGCCCTCGCTACCCACCTCTGCGCTAGGGCATTAAAACCGAGAGCTGAATGGCTGAGTTGAATGAATGGCGTTTATGTTCACGCAGCTTTGAAATTTTTAGATTGCGATGTGCGACATCATATGAATTCGCTTTCCCCAATTAATTTATTCAGTAAGTTCTTTGATTAGTAATGTTATTTAGAATAGACTATATAACATTATTCAAATCAAGTGAACTTCTCCTGATCCATTCTGTATTGCGGTTTCAAAGGAAAAACGAAGCAACCCTTGCGGCAGTCTGGTGGAATGGACTGTAATGTCAGCTGTTTTCTTTAAACACGAATTAAAAGCCCAACAGATTAGTTCAATTAATAGCAACAATGAAAACAAAAATAACTGACTGCACCCAGTTATTTATTTAATGTTATTTCCACTTTGTGTCTATTTGAGAGTTCATAAGAATTTTCTATTTTACTCCAATAGAATTTCAATAACAACAATTAGCACTTTGCGTTTGTTTGTCGCAAACTGCATGCAAGAAACACTTCGCACCTGTGCAGGCCTTTTTTTCTGCATAAAATGGATTTATTGAGAAGGTACTAATTGAGCAACATATCGAGAACCTGCATGTCCTTTCAATCTGGTATCCAACGCTGTTGAATACATAACACACAAATGACTGCCTGATGAAACCGTAGGCTACATCTAACGAAGTGAGGGAGCGTCTTTTAGGTGCAACAATGATCCCAATGAAGATTAACTAATGGTGTCGGATACGCTCAGTGCAACAGCATTAAGTACATATGTGGGCTAAGTGAGTCTGGGCTAGAACTGGGTAACATGGACATGGGCCCTTTATGGAATATACATGAGCTAAGTGGGCATGGTATGGAACTGGGAAACGTTATGTGGGACCCATTTGGCTTTAGTTACATGGGGGTAACCAGAGGAGCCCGCGGAGGCTGGCTAAATGGGCCCCATTAAACATATATGTGGGCTTAGTGAGTCTGGGCTGGAACTGGGTAACATGGACTTGGGCCTTAAATAGAATATACGTGGGCTAAGTGGCCATGGTATGGAACTGGTAAACCCTATGTGGGACCCATTTGAGTTTAGTTACATGGGGGTCACGTGAAGAGCCCATGTATGCAAGCTAAATAGGCCCCATTAAGTACATATGTGGGCTAAGTGAGTCTGGGCTGGAACTGGGTAACATGGACCATGGGCCCTATACGGAATATACATGAGCTAAGTGGGCATGGTATGGAACTGGGAAACGTTATGTGGGACCCATTTGGCTTTAGTTACATGGGGGTAACCTGAGGAGCCCGCGTAGGCTGGCTAAATGGGCCCCATTAAGTATTTATATGGGCTAAGTGAGTCTGGACTGGAATTGGGTAAAATGGACTTGGGCCCTATATGGAACATGTGTAAGCTAAGTGGGCATGGTATAGAAGTGGTGAAACACTATGTGGGACCCATTTGGGTTTAGTTGCATGGGGGCCACGTGAGGAGCCCATGTATGGAGGCTAAATAGGCCCCATTAAGTACATATGTGGGCTGAGTCTGGGCTGGAACTGGGTAACATGGACGTGGGCCCTATACGGAATATACATGAGCTAAGTGGGCATGGTATGGAACTGGGAAACGTTATGTGGGACCCATTTGGCTTTAGTTACATGAGGGTAACCTGAGGAGCCCGCGTAGGCTGGCTAAATGGGCCCCATTAAGTATTTATATGGGCTAAGTGAGTCTGGACTGGAATTGGGTAAAATGGACTTGGGCCCTATATGGAACATGTGTAAGCTAAGTGGGCATGGTATAGAAGTGGTGAAACACTATGTGGGACCCATTTGGGTTTAGTTGCATGGGGGCCACGTGAGGAGCCCATGTATGGAGGCTAAATAGGCCCCATTAAGTACATATGTGGGCTAAGTGAGTCTGGGCTGGAACTGGGTAACATGGACCATGGGCCCTATACGGAATATACATGAGCTAAGTGGGCATGGTATGGAACTGGGAAACGTTATGTGGGACCCATTTGGCTTTAGTTACATGGGGGTAACCTGAGGAGCCCGCGTAGGCTGGCTAAATGGGCCCCATTAAGTATTTATATGGGCTAAGTGAGTCTGGACTGGAATTGGGTAAAATGGACTTGGGCCCTATATGGAACATGTGTAAGCTAAGTGGGCATGGTATAGAAGTGGTGAAACACTATGTGGGACCCATTTGGGTTTAGTTGCATGGGGGCCACGTGAGGAGCCCATGTATGGAGGCTAAATAGGCCCCATTAAGTACATATGTGGGCTGAGTCTGGGCTGGAACTGGGTAACATGGACGTGGGCCCTATACGGAATATACATGAGCTAAGTGGGCATGGTATGGAACTGGGAAACGTTATGTGGGACCCATTTGGCTTTAGTTACATGAGGGTAACCTAACCTGAGGAGCCCGCGTAGGCGGGTTGAATGGGCCCCATTAAGTATTTCATGGGCTAAGTGAGTCTGGACTGGAATTAGGTGACATGGACTTGGGCCCGATATGGAACATGTGTAAGCTAAGTGGGCATGGTATAGAAGTGGGGAAACACTATGTGGGACCCATTTGGGTTTAGTTGCATGGGGGCCACGTGGGGAGCCCATATAGGCTGGCTAAATGGGCCCCATTGAGTATGTATGTGGGCTAAGTGAGTCTGGGCTGTAAATGGGTAACATGGACATGGGCCCTATAAGCAATATACGTGGGCTGAGTGGGCAAGGTATGGAAATGGGAAACATTATGTGGGACACATTTGAGTTTCGTTACATGCGGGCCACACAAGGAGTCCATGTAGGCTGGCTGAATGGGCCCCAGAAAGTATATATGTGGGCGTAGTGAACATGGCATGGAAATGGGAGACACTATGAGGGGCCCATTTGGTTTTAATAATTGTTAAAGGAATTTTGATTTTACATTCCTGGTATTACATTCACAAAAAGAAACTCCGACGACCCAGAGAAAAAATCAGTCGGAGACAGAGAAGTTAATATCCAAGCCAAAGTCCGTTTACTTTTTTGCAAAAAAGGATCCCCATACAAAGTCAAGTCAGAATGGAGGATACACAATTAGAAAGTTCTCTGGTATTTGTAGGAATACTCCATGGCGTTCTCCTCCCCCCATGCTGATTTACACATCACGCGAGCCTTGCGTCACACGCAACTGAGTCAAGTTGGTACGTAACCACGTCAAGTTGTCTAGGGATACACACATCTTGCCAGGGAGGAGAGCACCTGCCTTCTCTCTCAGCTCTGGCTCCAGCTTATCTTGTTATGGGTTCCGGAGCTTTCTATAAACACATAAACTTAGAGAAAGAGAAAAACATCTTGTCCTTGGTACAGACATTCAAGACTTCATGACTTTAGATAGGCTGTATGTCATGACACCCTAGTACAGTTATGCAGGCCCCTGCTAAATCAGTAATATGTAAGCACACACACACTGGGCCTATGAACTAAAACAGAATATGAGCAAGCAAGGATAATCAATTATTAATTATTAATAAATCAATAAGCAATCAAATGGAATCAAATAAGCATTTAATAATGATTAAATGAATCAAATAAAAAAATGTTTCCACAATAATGTGTGCCCCAAAATTGAAGCCCTAAGGAATATGAAGCCCCTTTTAAAAAGAACTGAAAAAATTCTGAAAAGTTCTTTTGGCAAAGTAAAGGCTCACAGATGTGCATCCCCAGCGTGTGAACAGCACCATCAGGACTGGACTCAACTCACAAACATTCTGCCTTGCTGGCATGGCCATTTATACAGGACACCATTCTTCCTTTGATACCTCAGAGCCAGATCAATTCTGAACTATCCTTTCACCTTTGGGCCAGATACAGATGATGGAGCAGAATTACAGTAATGTTTTCACCTTGAAAAGGCAATGTAAATGAGACTTCAGTTTTTTACTGCCACAAAACTGAGCATATCAGAAAAATCCCAGAATGCGACTATCTTGGGTTTACACAGCTTGCCTATAAATGTTGTCTTTACAAATAAACATGCTAAATTTTGAAATCATTTGGAATGTACCACAAGGGTTCATTATGTTGTATTTAGATAATCAGACTGAGAGTCCTTATATACAAGACATAAACAACATATCAAAGTATTTTATCTATTATAGTCAGTTTTCTTTCTTTTTAAATCTTTTTCTGTTAATCTAATCTTTTTTTTTTATTATTGCTGCTAATTGAACCCTGGATACTTCATTTTGTGTCTGTGTATGGGGAAATGACAATAAAAGCTCTTGAATCTTGAATGAAAGAACCTTTAATATCTTGTACAGTTGCAATCCAAATTATTCAACCCTCACTGCAAATTCGGTTTACTGGCAACATTTACAAACTTTCAGCTGTTTGCAATGAACAAATCAACAAGAACAATTTAAATGGCTCAACACAATATTACAAGTGGTTTCTCCAAATTCAACATAAAATGCCACTTTTAATGACTACTGCAGGATCAAAATTATTCAACCCCTTCGTGAAAAGCATCGTTAACACTTAGCTGAGAGTTGCCGCTTTGACCTGCTGGAAATGTGATGCATAGGCAGACAACAGCTTTTGGCAGCATGCCCAAGGGATCTTGACCCCGTCCTAATGGAAAATGGCCTCCAGTTCACTAATATTCTGTTCTTCAAATCCTACCAGAGATTTTTTATGGGGTTCAAGTGAAACGACTGTGATAGGCACTCTAGAATCTTCCCAGACTTCTTCTGAATCCAAGCCTTGGTGGATGTTGTGGTATGCTTAGGATCATTGTCTTTTTGGAAGGTCCAATAATGCCCAAGCGTCAGCTTACCTACAGATGGCATTACTTTTTCTCCTTGGATATCCTGGTACTTAACTGGATCCATTTTGCCCTCCACACTTTGCAGGTTTCCAGCGCCAGAGGAAGTGTGGCAGCCGCAGACCATCAAAAAGCCCCCACAATTCTTCACTGTAGGCAGGGTGTATGTTTCAGCATATGCTTTTTTATTCTTTCTGCAGACATACCACTGATTCATAAGTCTGAAATATTCCAGTTTTGTTTCATCTCTTCACAGAACAATGACTCCAAACTTCTGTGGCTTATTTGCATGGTTTTGAGCATATTGGAGCTTGTGGTTTTGGATCAGTTGTGCTGTATGCCTTGGAGACCTTAAACGTTTAGTTATGCGCCCTACTGTGCAAACTGAAACCTCAGTGCCTCCTGCCTCCAAGCCTTGCTGCAGGTCTCCTGCAGTCACTCGAGGGTTTGGACAATTCTTTTGACAGCCATGCTTCTAATATGCAATCGAATGTCACAGTCGACAAACCCCTAGCGAGTACAAGTATTTGACATATTCTGTCTCAATCAAACCTGATGCAACTAAGCTCTTGATTAGCTGCATTAGGTGTGTTTAAGACAGCACTGAATTTGCAAGTATGCTTTTTTGAGGGATTCTATTCAAGGGGTTGAATAATTTTGAGACTGCAGCAGTCATTAAAAATTGCATTTTGTGTTGAATTTGGAGAAATCACTTGTAACATTAAGCTGTTTAAAATGTTCTTATTTAATCTGTTTATCACAAACAGCTGAAAGTTTGTAAATTTTGCTATTAAACCATATTTACATTGGGGGTTGAATAATTTTCATTGCAACTGTATGTAAGAACTCTCAGTCTGATCAATAGGAATGTTCTTTGCATTGATACAAAGAATGGGTATGATTAGAACAAGAATGTCAGAAAAAAATACTATGCATAATTTCATTAAAATTGTGTTTCTAGGTTACCACTGGAGTGTGAAATGCTGGGTTTTATGAGCATTTTCTGGTGACCAATCCTGAAGAGATCAGGAAAATATTTACCCTGAATTATTTCACTTATTTCAATAGAAAACAAATGATGCTAACTGTAGCATTAGTCATTGTCCATTTGACCCAAATAGATGTGTGAATGTTTTGATGCTGTACAAATTTAACCTAATAATTATTGTGTGTGTGTGTGTGTGTGTGTGTGTGTGTGTGTGTGTGTGTGTGTGTGTGTGTGTGTGTGTGTGTGTGTGTGTGTGTGTGTGTGTGTGTGTGTGAGTGAGAGAGAGAGAGAGTAAACTAAGCGAGAGAGTTGTGCTGCGTTTAGGGGTTTTGGCGGGACAGGAGAGCAGGAGGTGTGTCAATTTTGAAAAGTTAAAAGAACGTGTGCTTTCCACCCCACTGTAACCGTCCGCTTCACGTACATCAAATTCAGTTAACGACGATTAAATTTCATTGTTTAACGCCCAATTCTGACAAATTATAGTTTAATCATAACCGTCATACGTATTGCAAATATTAGTAATTTACAGATTAGATGGAGCAGGTAAGCCTAAGCGGGTTCTCTGCGGATGGATATGCCGTTTGAAAACCAGCTGCCTGGCCTAAGCGGCTCTCAGGCTCCTCCCGTCTCCTTTCCTCCGTTGCCCACAGGAGCTGCACGACGTCATCGCGTCAAGGGTCATTTGTACATAGAGCTGACCCGAGCTGCATATGTCTATGGAGCTGCACGCCTTGTTTTTGTCCTGAAAATGAATAAAATCTACCTCCGTGATCGTCAAAATGGACAAAGAGCAGGAAATGTCCATAGACGAGATTCGTTTGTGGACCATGCCACGTCTTCAGGACCACAGAGGTATAAGAATACTTGAGTGGACAACGTGTGGGCTGGACCAAAGCGGAAACGGCAGAATAGCTACGCCATCCTGTGTATGTATAAATGTCCAATGAGTTATATGTAAACAGTAGGCTAAACATGGGTGTCAACAACTTAGAGACTTGTTTTCCGTGTTCTTTTTATATTTTCTTACTTAAAATGGACACAAATAAGGAATTATAATCAAACAACAACATTTTTTGTTTTTTTAAATCCGGTGTATTCGATGTTTATTTAATCGGAAAACATTACAGAGAAATCGGAAGTTCAGCAGCTGTCCCGTATGAGCGAGTTTTCGTTATTTTCGAGTTCGGTTTAGGCCAGTTATATATGGAGTCAGATTTGTCTCTTTATTACATGAGAGAAAATAAATGATCCAAGAGGGAAAAAAAAGTTTGAGAGAAAAAGTTTTCACACTGATCGCAAAAAAGCATTTTATGAGGAAAAAAATATATATTTGAGAGAAAAAGTTTTCATACCGATAGCGAATAATTATATTTCAGACTAAAAATCTCATAGAACATTAAAAAAAATTAAATTTGAAAATTGTTTTTGAGAAAAAAAAAAATCTCTCAAAACCTTTTTTCTAACTCTCAAATATATATATTTTTGCTATCAGTGCGAAAACATATTATCAAAAAAAAAAGTGTTTCTCGCAAAATATTTTTCTTTTCTCAAAACCTAAGTGTTTGCTCTCGATGCAATTTTTTTGCTCTCGTGTCAGGATTTTACTATCGCAGCGAAAATAGTGTCATGGGCGGGGCCACGTTCCTATTGGCCAGTCGGGTGAGAATCGTCTTGGGAGTCGAATTCAACTGAATCATTACACCATTATCGATTCACCGGCATACATGCGCTGGATTAAGCGGAGACTCCAATGTTTAGGTAAAATGATGACACGATCAACTCAACGGGTAGCTGGCTGAGCAAGCTAGTCGTCAAAATTATTCCCATCACAGCCCTAACAGGTTAGTCACAGCAATGGCGCAAGGGTCAGTCCAGCCCTAAATTTTTTGAGCAAGCCGCTTGCATACTAGACGCGAAACGAATTTTTCGCACTACGTATTATATTCAAACTCAATGCAAAGGCTTGAATGCATGCGTGTATTCGCGTCTTCGCATTGACTTTGAACGTAATCTGTCGTGCGATAAATTCGTTTCGCGTCCAGTGTGCAAGCCGCTTCAGAATCAGACAAAGCAGCTCCTCTGCTGTCTGGATACACCGTCCAGCCAGTTACGGAATGGTATTTTGTAAAATCCTCTGCGGTTTTTATTAAGTTGGCGCATATACATATAAGTCATTGCACATTTATACATACACAGGATGGCGTAGCAACCAAGCCAGCATGTCTATGTGGGGCCCATAAGGTTTGAATTTGGGCTGCAGATAAGGGTCCCAAGTGGGTTTGTCCGCACTTTCCATGGTGGCCCCACCTGTGTTTGCCCATAAGGGTTTCAAGTTGGTTCTGACTGGGTTTCATGTAGGGCCCAACTTTGTGAGTTACACACGACCCATGTAGGCCCCATATGTTTTCCCATATGGACACAAAGATGGATCAGACTGGACCTTAAATGGGCTCCAACCGGGAAGTTTATCTGAGACCCATTTAGGCCCCAGCTGGTTAACTAGAGGGATCTGACTGGGCTCTAAGTGGGACCCAAATGGGTTACATTATGGGCTTCAAGTGGGTTTATCCGCAGTTTCCATGGTGGCCCCACCCGTGTTTGCCCATATGGGTTTCAAGTTGGTTCTGACTGCGTTTCAGGTAGGGCCCAACTTGGTGAGTTTCACACGACCCATGTAGGCCCCATATGTTTGCCCATATGGGCACAAAGACGGATCAGACTTGGACCTTAAATGGGCCCCAACCGGGCAGTTTATCGGAGACCCATCTAGACCCCAGCTGGTTGACTTTAAGAGGGACCTGACTGGGCTCTAAGTGAGACCCAAATGGGTTACATTATGGGCCTTAAGTGGGTTTGTCCGCAGTTTCCATGGTGGCCCCACCTGTGTTTGCCCATATGGGTTTCAAGTTGGTTCTGACTGGGTTTCAGGTAGGGCCCAACTTGGTGAGTTACACACGACCCATGTAGGCCCCATATCTTTGCCCATATGGACACAAAGATGGATCAGACTGGACCTTAAATGGGCCCCAACCGGAAAGTTTATCTGAGAGCCATTTAGGCCCCAGCTGGTTAACTTTAAGAGGGATCAGACTGGGCTCTAAGTGGGACCCAAGTGGAAGACTTTTATTAGACCCATATAAGCCCCAAGTGTGTGCCTCCATGTGGTCTTGAAATGAGCTCAGGGTGGGTTTTGGGTGGGTCCTAAGTGGGTGAGTTCTGTTAGACCCATGTAGGCTCCACCTGTGTGTCCCGATGCGAGTTTGAGGGAATTTACTAGTTCAGGCTCAAAGTGAATTTGTTCACATGGTGCGGGGAATAACATTATATACATGTTATAGTGTGTATATTTGTGTAGTTATGTCTGACATAAACAAGAGATTACGGAACGTATTTGTGTCGTGATGCTGCCAAGACGAGAGCTGGGACACAAGGTTGGAGGCGCTAATGCTGCAAGGTTGGATTTTGGTCAAGGGACACTAATTGCAAGGCAGAGAGCCTCCATTCTCCCCATAACAAGTCATTTAACCATCACAATTACTCCACAGCCATTTGATAAATTAACAATTTAAATTTAATAAAGGATCAAAGTTGCATAGTTCATCTTCAACTAAATACAAAAAATAATGCAACAATTTAGCAGCAAAAACCACAACATAAAGTTGTATTTCAATGAATGTTACAGCTTGCTTAACTAAGTAAATACAAGTATTACAAGTTTGGTTTGTTTGTGTATTTGTTTGTTTGTTAACACTTTAACAGCAAAACTAATGGCCAGATTCTCCCCGGGCTTTGTGGCTGCCCACTGCTCCTAACTATAGGATGGGTCAAATGCAGAGGACAAATTACCCCACGGGGTTCAATAAAGTATATTTATCACATGGGTTTCGCCCGCAGTTCTACGGTTTCCTCCCACAGTCCAAATAGCTAAGCAGATTCGTTTACTTTTTTGCAAAAAATGATCCCCATACAAAGTCAAGTCAGCAAAATGGAGGAGGATACACAATTAAAGTTCTCTGGTATTTGTAGGAATACTCCATGGCGTTCTCCTCTCCCCGTGCTGATTTACACATCACGCAAGCCTTTGCCATCGCGCGCGACTGTGTCAAGTTGGTACGGAACCACGTCAAGTTGTCTAGGGATACACACACATCTTGCCAGGGAGGAGAGCACCTGCCTTCTCTCTCAGCTCTGGCTCCAGCTTATCTTGTTATGGGTTCCGGTGCTTTCTATAAACACATAAACTTAGAGAAAAGAGAAAAACATCTTGTCCTTGGTACAGACATTCAAGACTTCATGACTTTAGATAGGCTGTATGTCATGACACACTAGTACAGTTATGCAGGCCCCTGCTAAATCAGTAATATGTAAGCACACACACACACACACACACACACTCTAGGCTTATGAAGTTGTGAACTAAAACAGAGTATGAGCAAGCAAGGATAAGCAATTAATAATAATTAAATGAATCAATAAAAAATGTTTCCACATTTGCCGATGCAAGCATGAAACTTGGCAGGATTGTTGCTTGGGAAGTGCAGAGTACCTAGAGCTTGCTAGCCACTCGAAAAATTCAATATGACTGCCTTTTTTCAAAATGGCTGCGGCCTGGTGATCAAAATCTCAGTTTTTGACCTAAACTTGAATATCTCCCAGAATTTTTAAAACTAGGTATCAAAATATACGTTTTCAGGCACACTAGAACCATTTATAACAAAATAAATGTGATATAATGCTTGATTTTTGACATAACGATAAAAATTCAACAAAAAATCTCATTTTATAAGTTTCTTACTGTTTAGTCAAACTCTCTGTCCTCATATTTGTAAATGCACAGATTTGTGCTAGGAAGACCAAATCAGTAGCACATATACCACTGCATTGGCCCTTACATCCGCACTTTGAAAGCTCTATGCAACTTTCTGACATGGGCGGAAGAGTTGTCCAAATGACCTGCCTCAGATTGCCTTGTTTCCTCCACTCCCCACCCACCAGGACTTTTCACGTCCATTTGACCCCAAATACAACCAGCTTAGTCTGTGGCATTTCGCTGTCTCTTGGTTTCTTCTATACTAGCCTCTTCATCTAATCTGGCAGGATCCAATATGGCGGGAAGTCGGCTGATTGTATGGAAAAGAGGAATGTTGGTAGCGAGCAATGAATCACCATCTTGCTCAGTTCTACCAGGTTTTGGTGACATCAAATCCTCTCCTTTAGAAAGCATTTATCCCTGTTGGTTTTTGTGTGGAACAACTTTGATGTTCACATTTTCTAGGCTGCAGGCCGATGGTCTATCCTTTTACCACCACTTGCCGTAAATCACTGAATATAGAGACACATTCAGGCATGGGACACAACTAGTTTCAGGAACAAGTTCTCCTTACATCTAGCCCAATTGTTCATCCAGTACCATTTAAGTCCCGTGCAATCTGTAAACCATCCAGGTAACTAAGGCCCCGTTACGCTTGGCTCGGCTCTCCCGCGCTGCACATCCTGTCAATTCAGGTGTGGCTATTTAATGTCACCAGTGTAGCCTGGTTGTGTCATAACATTCACTCTACCTAGTCAATATGGCATGAGAACACTGTTATTTGATAGCACAAGGAGATACAAAACAGAAAACAGCATTTCATATTATATTCATAGGAAATATTTAGTTTCGTGTAAAAAATAATAATATTTTTTCATAAATGTGTGTTATTATATGAAATTTAACTCATATCACTTTTTTTTGCCATAATTGGGTTTTACTTTCTTTAAAACATATAATTTGACACATACATCCCAGATATTGATTGACATTTATACAGGTATCATTTAGACAGAAAACTAAATTTGGTTGGCTAAAAGGTGTCCATCTTGAAAAATGGTGGCCATTTAGAGTTTTTTGAGTGGCTAGCGACTTTTATCAAAAGAGTGGACTATGATGAGTAATCATGCCCATTTTGGTGCTTGCTTCACTAAATGCATGATTTTTCCATAATCTGCCCAGCTAAAAGACAAGCTGTCAGGCTTACAGGAGACTCCACGCTGCCTCTTGGTGTGAGTGTGTAATGGAGTGATGTGTGTGATCCCTGCGATGGAGGCCAGGGCATGTCACTGCCTCCTCTCCGATTTATGCTGCATTAAGCACCAGTCCCCCAGCGACGTGGACCAGATCGAAGCTGAGTGCATGTGTGTATGTATTTGTGTGAGTGTGAGTGTGTGTGTGTGTGTGTGTGTGTGTGTGTGCATATTTGTGAGTGTGTGTGTGTATTTGTGTGAGTGTGTGTGTGTGGGTATATCTGTGTGCGCATGCTCTTGTACTTGCTACAAAGTGACAACCAAAAAATGTTTTTTTCCTACAGATTGGGGACATTTTTGGGAAGTGAAGACATTTGGTTGGTCCTCACGACTACAAAGGCAAATTGTGACTTATTAGTTAAAGTTAGGGGTAAGGTTAAGGTTTGACTTCCGAGGCCAGGTCTCCGTCTCAAGACCATCTCTAGAGCTGTTTTAGTTGGTCTCGGTCTCGAGCGTCAAAGTCTTGGTCTCGATCTTGATCTCGAATGTCAAGGTCTTGGGTCTCGGCTGTCGAGACCAGTCGAGACCTTGGAAAATTTAAGGAATTTAACCTTTTAGCATCTCTTTTCTGTCTCTGAGCGGTTATTTGATCTTGATCAGTCGTCATGATATTTAAGGTCAGCTTTGTTGATTGTACCCGAGACCTTGATTGCACTCAAACAACCAGAGACGCTGCTGCCACTCAGATGAACACACGCATAAACACGTCTTCTTTCTTCTCTCAAAACTTTATTAGTCTCTGGGCAATGAACGAGCCGGGAGGTGGGACTTCCATTGAATGTGCGAGCTTACTTGAAGACTGTAGAAACACAAAAAAATGAATGGAAGTCAATGTAATGTCCTCACAAAGATAACTACAAGGATGTGTGTGTTTGTGTGCGTGTGTACATATTTGTGCGAGTTTGTGTGCGTGTGTGCGTATTTGTGTGTGAGTGTGTGTGACTATGTGCGTGCATGTGCGTATTTGTGTGTGTGTGTGTGTGTTTATGCTGTTATGGCCCCAATTTGTTATTACATTTACACAACAGCAACAGCAACAGCAAGGGATGACAGACACAGTTTTAACAACTGAAACACATTTAATTAACAAACAAAGACAATAACAACTAACTAACAACTAAGACCAAGATTGAATAAACAAGACAAAAAAAACCCAGAAATATTTACAGTCCCTTTTGTAGGTGGCTTGGTGATGTCCTGGATAAGGCAAAATAATGCTCTAACACAGACAGAAATCCTCAAAAGAAACTTCTCAGGTTCTGAACAGAAATGACAGGTCTGGTCACGTGTATCCTTCTTGCAATTTCTCCTGCTGCTTTACTGTCTCAACTCTTTTCCTTATATACTCTTTTGCAGACCCCACCCACATTTAGACCTCCTTTTTTTAACTTTCTGAGACTTGCCCCAGACATGTCCAGGACATGTCTAAACATGACTCCAGTCTGAGCTTAACAAAAAAAGGTAAATACTGCCATCTAGTGGCCTATATTCACATTACACCTCCATTCCAAATGGGAAAAATTTTGACTCATAAAGGCAAAATTTTTCTTTTCAATACAAAATGGTTAAGTGAACACTTGTCTATATATACATATCATACAATATTCAAACACATGATATATATATACACATTCAAACACGGGATAAGCAATCAGCAATTACATTGTCTGTACCCTTCACATGCTTAATTTCCAAGTCAAACTCCTGTAAAATCAAACTCCAGTTCAACAATCTCCGATTCTTGTTTTTCATCTTACTCAAAAACGTTAACGGATTGTGGTCAGTGTACACAATCATTGGCTTTTGTCCTGTACAAACATAAACCTCAAAGTGTTGTAATGAAAGGACCAGAGCCAACAGTTCTTTCTCTATTGTGGAATAGTTCCTTTGGTGGCGATTGAACTTCCTGGAGAAGTATGCCACGGGATGCTCAATGTCATCAGAGTCACTTCTCTGTAGGAGCACAGATCCACAAGCTTGGTCGCTAGCATCGACCGCGATGGAGAACGGTTTGTTGAAGTCAGGAGATTTGAGCACGGGGAAGTGACACAGCAGAGACTTCATGCAATCGAAGGCTCTCTGGCATGCATCATCCCAAGTGAACTTTACGCCTTTCTTCAGTTGGTTAGTTAGACTGAGAGCAATCTCAGCAAAGTTCTTGCAGAACTTGCGGTAGTACCCGATCATTCCAAGGCAGCGGCGCAAAGCTTTTTTGTTGTCAGGAACTGGAAAGTCCATGATGGCTTGGACTTTAGCATTTATGGGTGCCACCTTACCCTGGCCTATGACGTAGCCAAGATAGGTGACAGTAGCACAACCAAAGTCACTCTTGCTCAGGTTAACAGTCAGGTTAGCCTAGGTCAGGCGCTGGAACAACGTCTCTACATCTTTTAGATGTTCTTCCCAGGAGTCACTCCATGTGATCAGGTCATCGATGTACGCCCCCGTGTGTGGCAATCCGGCGATTGTAGACTGTATCATCCTTTGGAACGTGGCTGGGGCATTTTTCATGCCAAAGGGTAGGACTTCATACTGGTACAACCCAGATGGTGTGGCAAAAGCAGAGATGCTCTTGGCCCTCTCAGTTAAAGGCACACACCAATAACCCTTCAATAAATCAATCTTGGTCAGAAACTTTGCTTGCCCTACTTCATCAATACAATCATCAATCCTAGGTATTGGAAACACATCAGTTCTATTTACAGCATTGACTTTGCGATAATCTGTACAGAATCTAGTACTTCCATTAGGTTTTGGAACTAGCACACAGGGTGAACTCCAATCTGAGTTGGAGGGTCTGATAATATCATGTTTTAACATGTACTCAACCTCTTTCTCAGCAATCTTTCTCTTTTCAGGATTCATCCGGTATGGATGCTGTTTTATTGGTTTGGCATCACCAACATCTACATCATGAGAGGCTATAGTAACTCTCTTTGGAACATCAGGAAACAAATCCTCATATTTCTTGATCAACCTTTCAAACTGATCTCTCTGTGAGGGTTCTAAGTGCTGGAGTTTTACATCAAGATTTTGCAACACTTCAGTGTTTGACAATTTACATGAAAGAACTTCAGCTTTAATTCTTGGTTCATCATCTTGAAACTCCCCCTCATCTTCACACGTTTCGACCATTGGAGAATTTGAAGTGACAGCTGCAACCCTAGCATTTCTGTCATGATAAGGCTTTAGCATGTTAATATGACACAATTGTTTTGGTTTTCTCCTATCTGGAGTCTTCACAATGTAATTGAGATCATTGAGTTTTGTCAGAATTTCATAAGGACCATGGAATCTAGCCGGCAATGGATTGGACTGCAAGGGAAACAACACAAGGACCTTTTTTCCTGGTTTAAACTCACGGCTTCTAGCCTTATGATCATACCAAGTTTTCATTTTTCCCTGACTTGATTTCAAGTTCTCTTTGGCAAGGTCACAAGCTGCACGCAATCTTTCCTTGAACTTGCCAACATAGTCTAACAGACTGATATGCAGCTCTTTCTCTTGCCATTGTTCACTCAATAATAGCAAAGGTCCTCTCACTTCATGACCAAACACTAGCTCAAATGGACTGAATCCAGTAGACTCCTGCACTGCTTCTCTAGCTGCAAACAACAGCAAATGAACCCCTTCATCCCAGTCTTTCTCATGGTCATAACAATAAGTCCTCATCATTGTCTTGAGAGTGGAATGAAACCGCTCTAAGGCACCCTGACTTTCTGGATGATAGGCACTAGAAAGAATCTGCTTTGCACCTAGTTCATACACAACCTGCTGAAACAAACCAGAAGTGAAATTGCTACCTTGGTCTGACTGAATTTCCCTGGGAAGGCCAAACAACGTGAAGAACTTTATCGAAGCCTTTGAGATTGCAGTTGCCTTGATGTTGCGTAGAGGTATGGCTTTAGGGAATCTGGTAGATGCACACATGATTGTCAACAAGTACTGATTTCCAGATCTAGTCTTGGGTAATGGACCAACACAATCAACAATGACCTTAGAGAAGGGCTCTCCAAATGCTGGGATAGGCTGCAACGGAGCTACAGGTGGGTCTAACTGGTGTTTTCCAACTACTTGACAAGTGTGACAGGTTTTGCAAAAATTGGAAACGTCTTTCCGAAGCCCAGGCCAAAAGAAGTGTTTCATGATCTTATCAACAGTCTTGTTAACACCAAGATGACCTCCTAAGGGTAAACTATGAGCCATAGTTAAGATCTCATTCCTGTAGACCTTCGGAACAACAATTTGCCTGACCACTGCCTAATCTGCATTGGCAGGGATATCAGGAGGGCGCCACTTCCGCATCAGCACACCATCCTTGAGATAATACCCAACTGGAACTGCGTCTATTTCTTTATCAGGAAGGGCTCTCCTCTTCAGTACACAAATTTCAGGATCATTAGTTTGCTCCTCAATCAACTGCTTTCTGGACAGAGACAAGTCTCCAGACACATCAGAATCACCAGACCCATCCGGCTGGCTGAATAGAGAACTGATAAAAGTATCTGATAAGTCCTCAAACGGAGAAACCATAGTAGGCCAATCAGAGTCATGAGGCGAACCACCTGAGTCCTGACTATTCAATGTACTGGACGGCACCACATCATCTTTAGCCTTTTTGGCCATAGCACGAGTCACTGCGCAAGAAGGATACAGAGATGGGTCCTCATCCCCATTTTCAGTGCTCGGCTGTGAAGTAAGATGTACAGGGGGAACTACTTTGCCCCCAGCCAGGTTATTGCCTAGCAACAGAGAAACACCCTTTATAGGTAGACTTGACATAAGTCCCACCTTTACCTGTCCTGTAACTAAATCTGACTTCAAGAATATAGAGCGCAGGGGTACAGATACAGTCCTCCCTTCAATACCTTGCACAAGTATGAAATCCCCTGAAGCGGTCTCATCACGTAACTCCAAAGAGTCCATCAACAAAAGTGACTGAGAAGCTCCGGTATCCCTAAGGGTATATATGGGGACAGGAGTAGTAGAGGAAGTATTTCTTCCTCTGACACAAATGGAAGAAATTCCTCCCTCACAAAGTCAGCTGTATCAGGCTTTTTAGCCCCACAAGAAGCAGGCAATTTAGCAGATCGGTTATCTACTACAGGGGTTTCTAACCTTGTTTTCACAAAGGCATTTGGTTTGGTATCCTTTTCTTTTTCTTTCTTAGCTTTAAGGAACCAACAGTTAGTTGTAACATGACCAGATTTCTTGCAATAACTGCAAACTAGACCACTTTTGTCACTGTCAGCTTTCACACTTTGATCAGACCTGTTACTGGATTTTTGAGCACCATCACCAGATTTGTCTTTGTCTTTGGGTGAGGAATCTTGGGTATCACCGTAACCCTTTTTCTGAAATTGGGACCATCTATTGTTACTGCTAGACTGAAATTTGGACTTAAGTGTGAGAACATATTCATCTGCAAATTTTGCAGCTGATTGCAAATTCAGTGCTTGCTTCTCATTAAGGTAGGTCTTAACATCATCCTTAACACAGTTCTTGAATTCTTCAACCAACACCATCTCTTTCAGTGAGTTGAAATCATCTTTGACCTCCATAGAAGTACACCAGCGTTCAAAGCAAACCTTCTTCTCACTAGCAAATTCCACATAAGTCTGATTTTCAGATTTCTTCAGACCTCTGAATTTCTGTCGGTAAGCCTCTGGAACCAACTCATAAGCTCTCAAAATAACCTTTTTGACAACTTCATAATCAGAGGAATCATCTGCAGACAAAGCCGAATAGGCTTGTTGAGCTTTACCCTTGAGGACAGTTTGCAACATCAGAGGCCAGTGTTCCTTTGGCCACTGGCAACTCTTTGCTACCTTTTCAAAACACTGGAAATAGTTGTCAACATCCTTTTCCGAAAATGGAGGCACCAGTTTTACCTCCTGGCTAGCCCGAAATTTATTTTCAGTTGCAATTTTTATTTTTAGTTGCTCCATTTGGAGTCTTTCTTCTCTATCGAATTTCTCGAATTCAAAATCTCTCTGTCTTGCAAATTTTTCTAACTCAAATTCTCTTTCTTTCTCTCTTTCTTCCCTTTCTTTCTCCCTTTCCTCCCTTTCTTCCTCTTTTTCCTCCCTTTCAATCTCTAGCATTTTTAATTTAAGTTCCATTTCTATATTGGGATTTTCCACTGGAAACTGTTCCAGATCTCTGGGTGCAAACACATTTTCATCAATGTAATATTCAACTATCTCTCTAGCCAGTCTTGCTTTTCGCCTATATTCACATTACAGTGCGTGAGTGTAACTGCATAGAACTCTAGACTCAGTTGGGGGCACAGTAATCCGACAGTTTATCCGCCTTGTTCCCAGAAACAGGGAAAAGATGAGGTCAGTTAGTCCGTGATAAATATTGAGGGCTGACTGCAATAAACAGTTATGTCCAGATGTTATATATTGGACATAACTGTTTATTGCAGTCAGCCCTTGATATGATCATTTCCAATCCCCTGATCATGATCTAATACAATTCTAGTCTCCATAGAAACACTCCTTTTCCTCTTGAATAACTGACGAATTAACCCTTTCCTTATTCAGATCATTAGGAGTACTATGTAATTTTATCAATGTTTAAAAACTTAACCTTGCTCAAACCTCATGAATGTAATATTAATTGTACCTTTGTCTTTGTATCTCTGTGGATTCAAATTTTGAAATTATCTAATTAAATCATAATAATAAAATATATTTGTACAGTGCTTTTCAATATTTATGCAATGAAGCCCTTTTATATGCTCACTAAACCTGTCTCGACAATGAATTGTGTCACCTACACGAGTGTGTGTGTGTGTGTGTGTGTGTGTGTGAGTGTGTGTGTGTGTGTGTGTGAAATATGTAGGGGCGTGGATTGTGTGATTGAATTTTAATTATTACAGTTGATAGAACTTGAAGATTGATACCTAGTTATGAAACGCGCCACATTCATTTTGTGTAAAATTTGCGACATTTTGGCCATGAGATCGGAAAATCTGATTTCTTGGTGATCAGGGGGCCAAATTATGATTTAAAATGAAGATTAATGTCATTGAATTTTCTGTTCCTTTATTTGGTTTTAATTAAGTAAAAACCACAAAGATATTTTGTCTCTAATCTGGTTTGGTGTAATCAATTAGAAAGAAAGTTTGAAGGTCATTTAAGGTTGAATCTAATGCCTTTATTATATTAGAAAGAGCATAGAATAATGTTAAAGACCAATCTTTCCAGAAATGGAAAGAATACTGGGATATTCTGAAATAAAATATATTCACAAGAGCCGGTTCAGTGTATACATCATCATTTAAAGTCAGATATACAAAGTGTTGTTTTCTGAAATGGTAGAGTTTTTTTTCTATTTAGACTTTATTGCTTGAAAATATACAGTTTATGTTAGTATATTGTATTTATGTAGTGGTAGATGAAGCTGTTAAGACCAGCCATATAAACAGCCACACAATAAAATCAAATTGATGAATTCCTCTCATGAAACTGAAGAGACAAGTAAAACCATATAATGAAGTTGCCTTGACAATTAAATAAATACTCTCAGTGGATCTTATTAAAAATCAGTCGTTGACGAAGTACAAAGATTGCAATGGATGTGCTTCTGGGCGTCCAGGAGAAGGCGCCAGTCCATCAATGCCACACTGAAGATATTCATTCCACACCCCCTCCTCCAGAGGTCGCTGTTCAGCCCTCCATCTGTGTGTCGAAATACAGTAAGTGCTTTCGATGAGCAGCAGTATCAGGCCTACCAAAAATCTTGTTTTAGTTTTACAACAGCTGGCTATAAATTGTAGATTATTAACATCTGATTCTAGCTTCTCCCGTTTGCTGTCGATGCGACCTTTCAACCCCTTTCTGGTTATTAGACAAGCTCACAATTTATTGCATTATCGTTCGGTTGATTTGTCGTTATTTTACCTCCTTGTCCCTGCAGGTTCCACACAAGCAGCCAAACAGTCCGTTGACCACCTGGAAGGCACACAGTATTAACTCCAGGCCACTGACCACCAGTAGGATGGAGAATAGGGCCAAGTTGAATTCCACTACATTTTCAGGCTGTTGGCAGACTTGCCAGAGATTTCGGTTGTCCAGGTAGCTCTCTGACCTAAGACAGAAAATGGGAGCAGAAAGGTCTTTATGGAGGCTTGCCTGTGTGTCATGGTTTCTGCATATATTTCTCAATATGTTATCTGAACTCTATATTTACTGCAGTGTAAAATATTCAGTGTTAAATCGACTGTGATGATGAGACTTATTCCCGACTGTCCGATTTCTGGAGAGATACAGCCTGTGGGCCTACAGTCCCACCCTAATAAAGCTCACCTTTTTAAAGAAACAGGGCTCTTATCGATCTGTTAGCCTGTAGAATCAGGTATGCTGAAAATGGGTTGAAATGCAAACCCAGGGAGTGACTGATTGGGAACAGTATTATGCAGCCCTGGCCTCATTATATTCAAACAAGCTTATTGCTGCTGGTTCCTCTATTTGTTCATCAGTGATGTAGGTCTTGAGGCCAGGTCTCGGTCTCAAGACCATCTCCAGAGCTGTTTCAGTTGGTCTTGGTCTCGAGTGTCAAAGTCTTGGTCTCAATCTTGATCTCGAATGTCAAGGTCTTGGGTCTCGGCTGTCGAGGCCAGTCGAGACCTTGGAAAATTTAAGGAATTTAACCTCTTTTAGCATCTCTTTTCTGTCTCTGAGCGGTTATTATAAATTTTTTTATCCGTTTCATTTTGAATTTTGATCTACAAAGTGATGATATTTGTCTTCAGTCTGACAGTTCAAGATAAGGATGGATTATTGCTAGCCATGAGCTAGCACTACTCAGGCCATTTGATTTCGTTTACAATTAAACATAGCAGTTGCCAATTCATTCCTTATATTTTGTACAAAGTCTCGGTCTCTGATTCTTATGGTCTTGGTCTCGGAAGGCTTAGTCTTGGTCTTGGTAAGGTAGGTTCGGTCTCGGATTCTAAAGGTCTCGGTCTCAGCAGGTTTAGTCTTGGTTTTGGTTAGGTAGGTCTGGGTCTCGGTCTGGGACTTACAGGTCTCGACTACTTCACTGCTGTTCATGGGAAACCAAGGGAAATTTGTCCTCCAAATTGTTGCAAACCCCATTTATAAAGGCCATAATCTCCATCGTCAGGGATTGAGCCCAAAAGTAGCAATTACTTTGCAGAATGTCAAGATACCAGGATGGAATATTACACTGGCTAAATTGCACAATCTGCACTGCTGAGCCAGAGTGTGCTTTATGTATTGTATCATTGTATCCGTCAATGCAATCTGGTACTGATAATGCCCCCTGAGATCAAGGATGCATTTTAATGTTTTTATTTCATGTTTCCTTGATCCTTGCTTGAGACGGGAGTGGTTCCCGATCCACCATCTTGCTGGTCATCTCAAAGCTCCTGGCTGCACTGGAGTGGTGGTTTTTGTTTAGGAAATTTCGTAACTCCTTGGAAATGATCCGTAGGTGTTCTTGTGGCAGCCATTATAAGAGCTGTTTGAATTCTCTAAATGCTGAGGAACAGTGTTTCAGCGCTTCCTTACTTATCTCTCTCTGCACTGGACCTTTCTTTACAAAAAGAAAGGAGATAAAATCGTCTCACCGTTCCTCACGGCTGTAAAATTTAAAGTGACACATCATTGTTCCGGCCCGTCACGAAAACTAACGAATATGAGGGGCGAGTGATGCATGACAATGTCGCCCTGTGTTAGTGCAGTGGGATTCTCTCAGCACTGCAGCTGTGTTTTCCTCAGTCCTACTAAGTTCTCATTTACACCTTTCCTTAATCGTCTGACGTTTCATCGAGGAAAAGGGAAAGTGCTGTGGAACTGGACGACGGGACGCAATTTTTGGCCTATTCAAACACAGCCCCCATTTCTGCTGCGGGACGGGAGCTGTGTCCACCAGCACCAGCAAGAATTCGACATTCAGTCTCACACCACGAGGACAATCGGTACGACTGACGCTGTATCTAGCTCTGCACTGTCATCAGAAACAGATGTGACTTAAGGTGAAAGGACATCTCTGCTGCCGTCCAGTTGTCAAAAAATTTTGTCCTATTGTCTGATTTCTAACCACTTTTCCTTTACGGTTATGGAAAATGACCTGAGGTAAAGGTAAGGTGTAATGGCCTGGGAGTACAACCGTGCCACTCAGATGATCTAAATGCTCCTATACTAGGCCACATGATGATGCATCTCTCACCTGTCGTGTTCATTTGTTTTCGCAATTTGCTGGATGTACAGTGGGGGAAATAAGTATTTGACCCCTTGCTGATTTTGCAGGTTTGCTCACTTACAAAGAATGCAACGATCTATATTTTAATCGTATCAAAATTCTAACAGTGAGAGACAGAATCACAAAGAAAATTCCAGAAAATCACATCATATGAATTCATAAAAATTGATAACCATCTGATGAGGAAAAATAAGTATTTGACCCCCTACCAAACTGCAAGTATTCTGGGTCCCACAAGCCAGTTAGTCTTTTTTTAAGACACACCCCCAATCCCAACTAATTATTTACATCAAATACACCTGCCTCACCTCATTACCTATATAAAAGACACCTGTCCACTCCCAAACAACCAGATTCCAACATCTCCACCATGGGCAAGACCATAGAGCTGGCTATGGACATCAGGGACAAGATTGTTGACCTACACAAGGCTGGGATGGGCTAGAAGAGAATCGGAAAGCAACTTTGAGAGAAAAGATCAACTGCCGGTGCAGTTATCAGGAAATGGAAGAAGCACCACATTGCCGCCAACCTCCCTCGGTCTGGGCCTCCATGCAAGGTCTCGCCTCGTGAGATGTCCCTGATCATGAGAACGGTGAGAAATCACAAGGGGGGAACTGGTTAATGAACTGAAGGCAGCTGGGACCACAGTTACAGAAGAAACAGTTGGTAACACACTACGTGGTCATGGATTGAAAACCTGCAGGGCACGCAAGGTCCCCCTGCTCAAGAAGGCACATGTACAGGCCTGCCTGAAGTTCGCCATTGACCACCTGGATGACTCAGAAGAGGCCTGGAAGAAGGTGATTTGGTCAGATGAGACCAAAATAGAACTTTTTGGGCTCGACTCAACTCGCTGTGTTTGGAGGGCAAAGAACACAGAGTACAACCCAAAGAACACCATCCCCACCGTCAAGCACAGTGGTGCTTTTCAGCCAAGGGGACGGCACAACTCCATTGCATTGAGGGGAGGATGGACGGGGCCATATACCGTGGAATTCTGGACCAACAGCTCCTTCCCTCAGTGAGAGAGCTGAACATGGGTCGAGGATGGGTGTTTCAGCACGACAACTACCCTAAGCACACCGCCAAAGCAACAAAAGAGTGGCTGAAGAAGTACATCAAGGGTCTAGAGTGGCTTAGCCAGTCTCCAGACCTGAATTCTATTGAAATTCTTTGGAGGGAGCTTAAAATTCGGGTTGCAAGGCGACAGCCTCGGGACCTGAATGATTTGGAAGCTGTCTGCAGGGAGGAGTGGGCCAACATCCCTGCCAAAATGTGCACAAACCTTGTCAACAACTATAAAAATTGTTTGACATCTGTGCTGGCCAATAATGGCTTTTCTACAAAATATGAACATGCTGTTTGTCCAGGGGGTCAAATACTATATTTTTGACCAAAAATATGCAAATAAATTCCTAAAATGCATACAATGTCTTATTCCACTTTTCTGGTGATATTCTGTCACTCGCTGTTAAAATAAACCTATCATTAAAATTATAGACCGTTGCACTCTTTGTAAGTGGGCAAACCTGCAAAATCAGCAAGGGGTCAAATACTTACTTCCCCCACTGTATGGTCATCGCTTTAAATATTACTGCCTTACGGATTAATGGGATTTCTCCTTTCTTTTCATAAAAGATGGTTCAGTGTACCTTATGCTTAAGGATATGTTAGGAAGCATTGAAGCACCTTTTCTTGACCTTTACAGAATTCAAACACACCTGTGGCTGCCCTGTTAATGCCTTTCAGTCATTTTCAAGGAGTCAGGAACTTTCCTACACAAAAAAAAACTGTTCCTACATGACCCTCATTTTTCTAAAAAGAAATTGCCCCATTTCTTCCCTCCTTCTACGGCTTCATTGTGTCTCTCCATGCAAACCCAGCCAGATGGACAGAGTCGTTAGGAAAAGAGGTGAATGAGGGAAACGTGGATGCAATGATGTGACCAACCCTCGCCTCCAGAATAATATCTTTGATATACACTGTCCTTTAATGTTTTTAAGGAAATTGCTCACCGGTGACTTTGTTGGCCTCAGTGTGCTCAGGTAATTCCTGACAGCTGCAGTGATGCTGTGATAAGGACTCTTAGGGGTCTATTCTCCCATTAGCGCGTAAGTCTTTTTTACGCGCTTCGAGTTAAGCGGTTTTGAGTTACGCGTATTCTCCCCTACTCGCTTCGATCACGCCCACAGCGCTTAACTTCAGAATGTAGGCGGCCTTATGAAAGAGGTGACTGATCCAAAAGAGAGGCAGACTCTGTACAAAGCTCATTGATTATGGCTATCAGGAAAACATGGAAAAAGGATTTTCCGATTAACCATGAAAACGCATTTGTGGTTCATGGAAAACGCAATCCAGACTTTAAATTTGAATATCGTGGGCCTGCCGATAAAACCTCGTATCTCCAAACTGATAAGAAACGAAAACTCGTATGTCCACTATTCTTACATGCAAAATTGAACATTTTTATTTAAAACTATATTTATCCATTTATATTATTATAATTATTATTATTATTATTTTATTTTACATTTATTTTTTATTTTCCTGTGAAGTTTGTCATTGTGAAGATACGAGGTTTTATATGCCGCTGTAATAGGCCTAGTAGGCCGTACCAATTACAAGACGTAATTCAGACATCTCTTTATTTATCCCCCGCCGCGCGTTATTTCTTACTCTAGCCACCATGGCATTAAAGCTATGCATACAAACAAATTGCCGCGATAGTGAAATAATAAATAAAGAAATTAGCGCTTCTCAATCAGCGCAATCAGATCATTGAAAATGTGCCCCTCCTACACCAGCCTGTTTGTTCCGTGGAAGACAGGGAAGAAGACAAAGGGAACATTCTAGTCACACAAAGACAATCAAAGACAGTTTATATGATCTCATTTAGAAATTGCGCACTTGAAAACTACTCCGATGTCAGGTTTGCAACTAAGGACATGGAAACGCTTTATCAAGGATTCTTTCCCCGCACGCGGTCATCTCCCCGCCCCGAAACCGCCTCAGTAATGACGGAATATCCATATCCATAGCCTATCATCCTATTTGATTTGAGCGACACATTCACTTGAACTTGTGCCTAATACTTTATTATAATCAATTATCCCATTTACTGATAATGATTCTTCCCATGTCGGCTATTCTTTAAACGCTAAAATTGATTAAAAAATGGATAGTGCTTTGGTATTTGCCAGGGTAGGGCTCAATCTAGAGTAGCCTATTTAATAATATCTTTATTCACACATTAAATTACACAGTATTACCAATGGTAAAAAATTACTAGGACTCGAGTTAGTTTATACAGATATCCTCAATTAGAAAATCAATCCCCTCACTCATGAGAATATCACAACTTTTTAGATTATCACGAACATACAGGGCAGCCGCATTTGTTAATAGAACATGGAAGACAATGATGGCGACGTCGAGCCAAAGCCGAAAACCAAATTTCACAGATGTTGGTGTTGTATGGCAAGCAAGCAATGAAGGCTGCTTCGAGGAATTAAGCTGCGAATCGTTCTGGATGTGGCGTCGGTGGGGAGATGAAGCGCCAACGAACTGCGTCAGACACCTTGACACAGACGCCTGTGATGTGTATGACATCACCTGCCACTCTCTGAAACGACCCAGATGCCAGGAGCGACAGCGCAGTTCTGCCATTGATGACCACGGGTATGTTTTGTGGATAATTGCTGCGGCTGGATAGCTGTTCATCCAGAAGTCGGCAAAGATAGATGATTGCCTCATGCACGGTCCAGGCGAAAGCGCTGGATGCACTCGATGTTTGTTTGTCCCAGGATGTCCAAACGAAGCCGATATATGCGTGTTCGTCTTCGAGCTCGGCGCGCTCCTCTACTCTTTCCCAAATCACGCAAGAGTGCAAGCAAATGCAGGACTGGCATTTTGGCATTAGATTTTGAGGGCATGGTAGAATGATGGTCTTATGTATACTCGTATTAATTAATTGTTTTGCGTTTGTAATTTAACTGATTGGAGAAGAGGCTGATGCGTAATATCATGTGATGATTTCGTTTGATAAATTATCATGGCTTTGAGAAATGTAGTTTAGAAATAAGGAAGAACAATCGAATATTAAATGTCTCAACCTTTACCATGTTAAATAAAATAAAAGTGTGAAAATTCGGCCTATAACCGACATCAAACGCAACATTCAATTTCGCCTAATGTTGGCGCTTGACCATAATACAGCCCTCAAAAGCGCTTAACAGAAAAAGCGCGTAAGCCAGGGGGAGAATACGCGTAAGTGTTATTTGCATGAGAAACGCCCGGAAACGCCCCGATTTTGGCCTTGCTCCGCCCCAAGCGCGTAAGTGCCTTCAAGGCGCGTAATGCACAGACTTAAGTCGAGGGGAGAATACGCGTAGGCTGAAAAGCGCGTAGCTACGCGCTTTTTTCAACTTAACCGCATGGGAGCAGAGCATAGCTCCACCTTTGAATAAAACCCCCGGACAGAGTGCGGCAGCTACTATGGATTCATGGTCATCACCTTCGCCGCCGTGTATGTGGAGATTTTCTTGTGGACGCTTTGGCTCTGCAGGCTACAAATTTCAACAAGACTGAAGTTCCTGAAAATTTTACGTAGTGCTACAGTATGTTACTGTTCACCGGCGTTGGGTTAACTGTAGGGGTTTCGTTGTATGGGTCACTTACTGCTCTCTGAATGGTGCCATCCAGCCGAGGAAAGTTAAGCAGGTGGGACCATTGACAAGGCCGAGAATTGCTACAACGAAGCTGTACAGCGCACCCACCGTTCCAACTCCCGCAAACCCAATGGACAAGAACATCTGCAGAAAGAGGTAGACAGGGTCAGCGCTTAAAATCAGACAGCGGAGAGGACTGCTACAAACTCTGAACGCAGTTCTGGGCTCTCATGGACTCACCCCACAGCGGTTGGCACAGCAACCTTGCTTTCCTGTGAGGTGAATGTGTATGGCTGGGATCAGAACCTATGCAGAGAGGGAGAGAGGGAAGGAAGAGGGAGATATTTAAAGCTAAGGAGTCGCTAAAATAAATCTATCCTCAACCGCTTTAATTATTTTTCCAGAACCACTGTATTTCTGCATTTGTCCTGATTTACATATGCTCAGATACATTTGCAGCAGGTTTAACTGCCATACTTGAAAGATCAGTACTTATTAGTTCTGATGTCAAACATAACATTTTAGTCTTTGAAAAACAGCCAAAGTGAGACAGTTGGCTACTTTCAATGCCTGATGCAGTTTTTTTTTAATTTATTGCAAGAATTAGAAGAATTGTAGTATGCCATGTACATGCAGCATATCAAATATGAGGACTTTCCGTAACACAAGGAGAAGAGTTTAACGGTAGCTACAGCTTCTTAAGGATGAGTTTAAAGGTAAATATGCATGTCAGAACTCACCATGATACCGCCACCGATGACCCCTCCCATATACTTCACCTCCTCCGTTATCCGATCACCCAGGCCGTCTCGCTCCTGTTGGGCGTACTTTGTCTCCCAGTCAGGGAAAAACAGTATAATATTGCAAATGATGGCGATGAGGGCCAATGGATAAAGCGTTATCCCAATGCATCGTGCACACTTCCCAGTACACATGATTTCTTCCCGTGATTCAGGCTTTTTATGAGGAAACCCAAAAAGTTTTCTTTCGTTTTGTTCGAGGTCACTGTTCTTTTTCGGGTTATTTTTGAGGTTCCTTAAATCAGAGACTGAAAGCTCAATGGTTTTTTCTTTCTCTCTCACTCTCTTCTGTTTTACCTCATTTGTGTATCTAGCCTGAGAATATATGTGCTCCCTGAAAGGGTGTGTTTGTGTAGGAGGGAGCTGATATGGTTTTATGACAGGATTGAATCACCTGTACATTTATTAACCATAGTTTCTCTGTCCCTCTGATGTGGACAAAATGCTTTTCTATTCATGGCAGTGAATAAGTTAGCTGACTGATGGACAGCAATAGCTGGAGTTTGAAATATTCTTTCTTTAAAGTCATAGTAGTTCATTGTTCTTTTTTACATCATGATGATTCCTCTATTTCAATAATTTCGAGGGAAGGTGGAAACATTTTTAAAAGGATAAAGCGAAATAAAAATCAAAATGACATCATAGAGGAAAAGTGATAGAGTAATCACTACGTTTTTAGGGGTAAGTACATACGTATCCAAGAAAAACAAGTTCATTTTGAAATATGGCTGACTGAAAACTGTCATTAGTAATTGTCTCCACAATAATACTGCAATTGATCGAGAGGTCAAAGTTTATATACCATAGATGATTTGTTCAGCCTGATCTAAAAATTTGACTCCTTAAGTATACAAAATACAGTGTCTTGTGCAAGGTATCTTTCCCTCATCAGGCCCAAAATTATTGGCACCTTTAATCAAAATGAAGGTTCACGGCTGTCAATCATGAACAACACGGTTAATGATCCAATCTTTGAGTCCAAAAATGCATAAAAAATGAATGCTCATTTAAAAACATTTAATCTTAGTTTTGAATGTTTTGCCTAAAATTATTGCATTGCTACCAGCAGACACCCATGACAAACAGAACCATGGTGAGCCTTGTCTTCCTGAACTGAAATCTTTGGATATTCTCGTATGGACGACTTTCCATCAAGAACACAGGATTTTGATGAGATGTAAGAGACTATAAGAAAGGCATTGCATAACCTGGATGTCATTTTCGCTCAATATTTTCTATATCGATTTTGATGAATCCATGCCATCATTGTACTTTGGTAAATTTCCCAGTGTCATGCCAGAGGTGTGGAGTGTTCCAAAATTTTTTCAAACACATTCCAAAGGAATTTTGGAGTCAACATACTGATTATTAACTGTGTTGTATTTTATGTTGTTTTTTTCTCATAATTGTCAAGGGTAACAATAATTATTCACCTATCAATGGCACAGAATACTGTTCAGCTCTTCGGTCTTACAGTGTGCATTTAGCCCTGCCTGGATGTACTCTTTCAGAGTTGACTCAAAAACACAATCTGCTGCTTGGGCAAATACTGCTGATGTGCTTTAGTCACATATTAATGATTTTAAAAAATACATTTTTATCAGTTATGGAAGACCACTGGTATGTATCCAAATGTGGAGAAGAGAATCAACTGATCTAAAGATCGAGATATGGCAGTTCCCATAGAATTATAGCCCTTATTTGACTCAGAATTAGATTACTGTTAACTGTGTGGAAAACAAGCTTAATGTTTAACTCCTTGATTATTTTGATTATATAATACGTCAAATATTATTTGTGTGGGGAAAATAAATGTGAGACAAGACAAACCAAATTGTGAATGAACAATGTTTGAACAATGCCAAATTTGACTCATTGGTGAGGTTTTCTTCAAAATTTACACCCTAACAGAAGAGAAAATTATTTTTGGTGAGAACTTGTATCTGTGTGACATTTCCACGATTACACACGTGATGGCTTTGGCTATCCTTTCCGCATTGAGCCATGTGGCATATGTTCTTTTCACTTTATCAAACTATGCTTCTGATGTTAAGTATCATAAATTGTTGGGTTTTTACAAGTAATGTGGGCAATTCTGGCATGCTTTTGATTACACTGTCCTAAGGAAGACATCGGTACGTGCTTTTCTATCACCATATCTGCAGAATAATAATGACATGGGAATGCTATCTTAATTAATTCTAAATAATTAATAAATTAATTAATTACACGTAGAGTGCAAAGTGCTGCTATTGTTGCTCAATGATGTCAGATATCAAAATCAATACTGTTGAAAACCTCTCATGTGGCGACTTGTTTAAAAGAACACCCGCAGGGAATAAGTTTTCATCACCACAAGATTATTAAATTTGTATACTTTTTTAATTCATTTTAACTCTCATAGGGTGAAGTATTACAGCCTTTACTTGACCAACAGCATGTGTTAACCCTATAATGCCCCCTGTATCATATATGATGCACCAAATTTGAAGGACCATGCCCACCTGGTAAGATGCAACACAACCACGACTGCTCACTGTATCATATCTGATACACAGTGCTGCCACCTGGAAGGAAGAAGTGAGATTACAGGTGTAGTGTCTCCCCTTGTCCCTCACTCCAAGGTAGTAGCTCCCATGTGAATGCGAATTCATGAATTTCCTTGGACATTGGCAGTGAAGTTCAGTATTCCAAGGTAAATATTACACAAAAACTTATTCTTATACATGTTAAGGGATAGCCATAGATAGTTGAGAGCATATAAATAATTTGAAATTTCGAGTGTTGAGTTCTGGAGGGGTGCTGATTTTTGGCTGTATCAGATATGATTCTCCTGGAATTAGAAGAAGTTCTGTTCAGCAATGTATATTTTGCTGTCACAAAACCTAATGATGAACAGTGGATCTGAATACTACCCTTTAATACTTCAAAAATATTACTGGGTCATATATTTCCTATATAATGTCTGTGTCTGGGCATTATAGGGTTAATTAGCTGATAAGTTGAATGGCATCGATTTCACTGACAAAAATGGAAATGAGTGTTTTTTGTTGGATGCATTCATCAAACATTCATTTGATCAGTCGTCGGCAAATGTATGGCTCATCGTGATGAAGAATCCTCTAGTGTGTAGTACGAAGGTCTGCTGTGTGTTTGAGCTGTATCAGTGTGTGAGTGTGCGCACGGAAATAGAGTCAAACTTTGGACTCTGTCTGACTCCGACAGCTGGAAAAGATAAATGTTTGTGATGAAATATTGCTGACAAGCTCACAGATTAACCATAGACTGACATCAGTAGTGCAACCCCTATTCCTAAGAAGTACATTATGGAAAGTTATGGAATCAGATTTTTTTCAAAATTATCGAACAAAACTTTTTGGATATCAAACAAAAATTTCAAAAGTGTGAGAGAATATAATTTACTGAAGCAAAAAATAAGTGACCTCAAAGGTAAAACTTATAACTTGTAAAGGAATTGTTTTTATGCTGGAGTAAACCATTGGTCTTTTAGTTATTTGATGAATTGTCCTTTCTTTCACAGTTCCCTCTGCTGCTTTTGCAATGATCAGATTTGCGGTTACGCTCCCAGCTCTCTTGTTTACGCTTCTTGATTTGTTTTGTTCCCAATTCTGACTCAAACCTCTCATGTGGGCAGGTTTTTTTGTGTGGTCTGACCTCATTGGCAAATGGAATTTTGGTGCTCAGAGCCTGGAGTTATGAATCCAACCATAGAATGTAGCCACGAGTCTCACTTCGGACTCCTCTCACAAGTGAATCACACCTGCGATGACGGAAATATTACAGTAGCTGATGAAGTGAATCAATGTGTGTCCTTGATTCATAGCCGTGGCCTCCTCTAAAAAAATCTGATAGTGAATAACACATTGTCTTTAGCCGCTGTTGTAGCCTAGCAACACTGGAAGAATGGAACAGAATGTGGGCTACTGTCCCGCATAACTGACTTTTACTGAGCTGGGGTATGTTTCCCAAAGGCGTAGCTAGTTGCTAACTCTTCTAACTACTTCCACACTTCCACAGCCTGGTTCAAACTACGCTTTTGGGAAATGTACCCCTGAACAGTTAATGTAAATGTATATTAGTTTTATGGGGCGCCGTTTGTAAAATAGGGTGTGTTGTTTTATACCGTACAGTTTTTGCACATTTAGCGTCAAAAACGGGGAAAAAAGATTAATGCCATTTTAAACCGTCTCTTTTTCACACATTTACGTACAAATATGTGTAAATTGGTGTAGAAAAGGTGATATCGTTTTTTGTAGTATAACTTTTTGTTGAAGGAAAAAGAGGACATTAAATACTAAATCTAAACATTAAATATAAATCAAATTTCTAGATATAAATCTAAATTATATATATATAATTTGACATTCTTGTTGGAAATCATGGGAATCGTGTCCTCCGGGCTAAAGAGGAGAAAGACCACCCCTCCTGTTATCAGCGTTCAGTTCAAAAGCCAGCATCTCTGATGGTATGGGGATGCATTAGTGTATATGATGTGGGACACTTGTATGTTTTAAAAAGCACCATGAATTCTGAAAGGTATAAAATGATTTTAGAGCAACATATGCTCCCCTCCAAACGACATCTATTCCAGGGAAGGCCTTGTGTATTTCAGCAGGACAATGCAAAATCACATACAGCAGCTATTACAACAGCATAGCTTCATAGTAGAAGAGTCCGTGTGCTGAACTGGCCTACCTGCAGTCGTTATCTTTCACCGATTGAGAAAATTTGGCGCAAACTTAATAAATTGGTTCCTCAATGCCCAGACACCACCACTCTGTGTTAGGAAGAAAAGGGGATGCTACTCCATGGTAAACAGGCCCCTGTCCCAACTTTTTTTTGAGACTTGTAGCAGCCATCAAATTTGAAATGAGCTCATTTTGTGGATAAAATCGTAAAACTTCTCAGTTTCAACATTTGCTATGTTATTTCTGTTCTATCACGAATAAAATACTTGCTGGTGTGATTTGAAAGTCATTGCGTTTCAATTTTACTCACAATTTACACTTTAACATAACATAACATAACATAACATGAATGGCAAGAACAGGCCTTTCAGCCCAACTACGCTCGCCAGTTTCTTTATACTATTGTGAATATATCCCTTCAGATACTAAATGACTCAATGGTATCTAGCTTTAGGTCAAGCCTGCTCTTGAAAACCCCCAAGGTCTCTGCCTCAACAATATGGTCATGTTCCTTTGGTCAACTTCCATTTGTGACCCCGAGTTCTACTAACAACACTTGGCCGAAGGAATCCTACATGATTCACTTTGTTAATCCCTTTAACATATTTAAAGACCTCAATCAAATCACCCTTGAGTCTCCTTTTCCTAAGACTAAAGAGATTAAGGATCTTCAGCCTCTTCTCGTAGCTTTCATCTTTTATACCTGGAATAATCTTGGTGGCTCTTCTCTGAACTTTCTCTGGAGCCTCTATATCTCTCTTAAAGTGTGGTCCCCAGAACTGTACACAGTACTCCAGGTGTGGTCTAACGAACGTGTTGTACAGAAGAAGCATCACCTCCTTAGATTTGTACTCAATACTTTTGGCAATGTATCCTAGCATCCGATTAGCTTTTTTAACTGCTACGGAACAATGGCTAGAACCTGTGAGGGTTTGGTTAACAATCACTCCCAGATCTTTCTCTTGTGAAGCACATTCCAGTTTTAAACCTCCCATGAAGTAATCCCGTCTAATGTTTTTATTACCTACATGTACCACTTTACATTTTGCTAGATTAAATTTCATTTTTCCACATTTCTGCCCAATTCTGGATTCTTCTGAATTCAAGATTCTATTCTTGAATCTACAATTCAAATTGTCCTGAATCACTTTAGTGGACCCTAGACTATTTGCCAAACCCCCCAATTTAGGGTCATCTGCAAATTTAAACAATCTGCTCTCAATATTCCTATCAAGGTCATTAATGTAAATGAGGAATAGCAGGGGTCCCAACATCGATCCTTGGGGGACGCCACTCCCCACCATACCCAGCTCAGATGAGATATCACTAACCACTACTCTTTGTGTTCTGTCCTGTAACCAGTTTTGAATCCACTTCAGAATACTTCCTGTAACTCAAATGGAGCTCATTTTAAAAATTAGTCTCTTATGCGGTACTGTATCAAATGCTTTCTGAAAATCCAAGTATATGATGTCATAAGCCCTGCTCTGGTCGTAAGTCCTGGTGGCCTCTTCAAAAAATTCCAGAAAGTTTGTCAGGCAAGACCTTCCCTTCCGAAAGCCATGTTGGCTATCCCTCAAGATACTGTTATGTTCAAGAAATAAGTCCAACTCATCTTTTATGATAGATTCCTATATTTTGCACGAAATGCAAGTTAAACTCACTGGCCTATGGTTTCCTGGCTCGGTACGGTCCCCTTTCTTATATATTGGTGTTATATTGCCCTGTTTCCAATCATTTGGTATTTCTCCAGTTTCTAAAGACCGTATAAAGATGGCGGATAGCGGCTTAAAGATGAACTCACCAGCTTCCCTGAGCACTCTAGGATATAAGCCATCAGGACCCGCCGCCTTATCTGCTTTTAGTTTATGCAACTTGTCTAATACTTCGTTATCCCGAACCTCAATTTCCGCTAAATAATCTTGAGCATTTGACATGCCCTCTGGCCAAATAAAGACCCCCTTTGAGGTAAAATTCTCAACAAAGTAACTGTTTAAGGCATCCGCAATATGCTTGTTATCATATAGCAGCAATCCATTTTTATTCTTTATGCACTTAACTTGCTCTTTAACTTTCCTTTTTCTGCTACAGTACTGAAATAAGCGCTTAGGGTTAGTTTTTGCCCCCTCTGCAATTTGTCATTCATACAGTCTTCTAGCCTTCCTCAGCTCTTTATTTTTTTTTACCACAGCCCGCATTTTACAGTATTCAGCCCTAGTATTCTCATTGTTATCCTTTATGTACATCTTGTAAAGATTCCTCTTTTCCCTCAACATCCTACAAGTACTTTTGGTCATCCACTGAGGATTGTGCTTTTTCAGCTTTCTTTTGGACACCTTCGCAATGAATCTGCATTGTGATTCAAGTAAAACCCCCTTAAATCTTTCCCACATCTCATTTACAGACATACAGTCCAGGAGTGTCTCCCAATTTATTTCAGCTAGATATGAGCGCATCCTGTCAAAGTTTGCTCGCCTAAAATTGAAAATTTTTGTTTTAGAATGCACCTTTTTAACTTCCCATGAAACATCAAAATTAACAGCAGAGTGATCACTTGTCCCAAGTGGCTCCAGTACCTCAACATTGCTAATTCTATCGGGGTCATTACAGAGCACTAAGTCTAAAATTGCCTTCTCTCTGGTACGTTTATTAACATACTGCACCAAAAAATTATCATTAAAAACATCTAGAAATTCTTCCTCCCCCTTACCCTGTCCTTTCACCATTTCCCAATTGATACCAGGATAATTTAAGTCTCCCATGATAATAGTCCCACCACCACTACAAGCTTGCGTAATCCTCCTAAAAAGCATTTCATTGATTGTACTGTCCAAAGCTGGTGGTCGATAACATACTCCTATGTTTAAACCTGTCTTGTGTTTGCCAATGAGCCTGACCCAGATATCTTCACAGGAAAAGGAATGTTCAATTCTCGGGAATTTCCTGTACATTTATGTTTTCGTTCACATAGAGTGCTATGCCTCCTCTTCGCCTATTACATCTATCCTTCCTAAAGAGCTTATAACCTTCTATATTATATTCATCTCCATCCTCTTCAAATAGCCACGTCTCTGTTATCCCAACTATGTCATAGCCCTCACTGATCACTACAGCCTCAAGGAAATGTATTTCTTATGCTTCTTGCATTTAAATAAAAACATTTCAGGTTATTACTAATCCTCTTCCCCCTTGATTTCCCATGTGGCCGCCGCCTCGAGCCCCAAACTACGCTTTGTTGCTTTAAAAGTAAAACATCGATAGTGCATGTTATGCTGTCAGCTTCCATTGGGGCAGTCTGCATTTCCCTATGTGTAACACTCACTAAACTCCCTGCCCCCCAAGTCCCTAGTTTAAATAATCCTGTGCTACCGTCAACATACGCTGGCCCAGTGCAAAGGTACCCCTCCGGTTCAGGTGCAGCCCGTCAGGCTTGAACAGGTCACTTTGTCCGAACTATTTTGGAATTGGGATTATAGAATGTAATTTTGAAGATGAATTCTACTTGTGGTCAAGGAGTTTATGATCCCAGAAATGTATAGATTTAAGCCCCAGCAGTTTTTCAATTCTCAGTATTTTTTTGCAATTTAATTTAATTCTCAAGAAGAATTTTTATGTTTGCAGCCCATTTTCTCTACCAAAATCATGAAAATAAATTGAAATACGATGTAATTCTAAATGCTGTAAGTGTCTTTTCTGATTTGAGCTACATTTTTCCTCTTTATGAAGCTTAAATCTTGATTTATAAAGCATTAAATTGGGTAACCCATAAATAGCCTAATTTGGCTTCTGCGCAAAGGGGTTAAGGCAATAATGGACCTTTTTTAATAAGGCTAATGCAAGCCCTCTACAATTCCAGTCGCAGGTTTAGAAGGTGATTCCATTCGGGAATCAATATTCAAGCTCAGAAAATTTAATGTAAGTTGGCAGCGGGCTTGTTCATTAAATCAGCTATTGCTTCATAAACATAAAACAGACAGGGTAAAAAAAGACAAGTTGTAAATGTCTATGGGCTTTTTTCAATGAACTGGTTTAAGAAATATAATTGCATAATATAGTCTGCATGTCATTTTCCGGAAATGTAAAATTATCTTAATTCACTACTGTTCTTTATATTTTATTGTGTTTAATCTCAGCTGGGGAAATTCTGAAGCCAAAGACAAAATTAATTCCCAATATGTATCCAGCTGGATGATTAAAATTTGGTCCAGGTACAAGTGCTTAAATCCTACTTGCAATAGAGCGCTGTCCTTCGATGGAAACATATATGAACAGAGTCTCAAAAACGGAACACTTTTGTAAAAAATTAGGGCGTGTATTTTATTATCGCCAATTAAGGAATTGTTTACTTATTCTAATCGTGGACAAGCTCAAATACATGATAAACATAACAAAAAGTATTATTTTGATCCGTGTTGAAAAATGCTGCGGTTGAAGTTGTTGCTATAAAACTTTTATGTCACGTCCGTCACACGCCATTAAGACCACACCAACAGCGTATAATGAACCAGATGGTGCTTTCTGAGGATTTAGAGGCACAGGGAGGCAGATGCGATCAGATAAACAGGGACAGGACATTTTTTTCAGGCATGAACAGATAATATAGCATGATATAGTTCATGCCATGGATGAAATTTAAATAAAGCATATTTTTAGATGCTACCCCTCATGAGATATGGAAGGAAAAATGAAGAAACAGGATTTATATAATCGTGGTCACTTATGTCACGTCTGTCACGCTATGACGAACGTGATATTGAAAGGGGTGGGAATCATTAATTTTACTCAGTATATTTGAGGAAGGAATATTTGGAATATTTTTGGTCACCAAGGGATAAATAAATAGTGGCTCAATTAGAAACATATTTTTTTCAAATTTTTTTCACTGCACATTTTTTACAGCTGGTGTGTGATGGACGTGACATAAGGGGATGGAAAATATTTGTCTATTTTCATCACAAAAAGTTTAACAGGCAGGAATGTTAGAACATGTTTGAATGTTAGGAATGTTACAGCTGTGCTGTAGCGCTGTTCGTTGGTGAACATTTTGCTTGAGTTGAGAGAGGAAGAGAGGAAGTCTGTGGGATTGAAGCGGAGAATTTACGCTTGTCTAAAAGGGGTTTTCTGAAAATAATTTGCGTGTTAAGACTCAAACAATAATACAGATTAGATGATTTGCTCCCAAGGTATAACCCTTGTCACAGTTGGGACAGGGAGCATCCCCCCCCCCCCCCCCCCCCCCGAAGCTCTTTTTCCCCTTTTTCCCCCTGTAACAACTCGGTTACAGCCGAATTAAGTCGGTAATCTGGTCAAACAAAGGTGACGGGGGTTTTTTGGGGGGTTTCAGTCTCCTGGGAGCAAAGCAAAGTAAGGTAAAGTAAAATAAATTTAAACGCTAAATTTTGAGAATAAATTAAATGCTAAATAATTATCTAACTGAGTGAATTGTACGATATACAAAGTAAAACAGTTTTCATGGACTGTGGTACTGTCCCTTGGTTTTTCAGTAATTTAGCTGATTTAGCTAACGAACCCTTGCAAGCTCTCAACGCCAAGAATATAATCAAATTACCTGGATATCTAACAATAACCCAGCTTGGTTTCAAACTTGGTGGCTTGCCTTTCATACAGTCTTCTTGCCAATAATTATTGACGTTCACCGGGGTTTTTAGTCCCCTTCGTTCTCTATCCTGACTGCATTGCCGCATTAACGCATTGCCAAGCTCGAATGTTAATGCAAACCGGGGTTTTTGTATTTCTCACATTTTATTATTACCAAAGGGCTCTTCTGATTAAACACATTGTAAATACCCAATCTTTGTATTTTCCTCTGGTTACTGTGCCTTGATCAGCTGATTAAAGTTTAACTGCTTGTTCGAGTGCTTAGGACAGCTTGTTGGGGGAGGTACCGTGTTTAATTCGTTCACATAGTAAACGACTTGTTTAGTCGGTCCGTTTAAATTAAAGAGAACCGGGGCATTACTCTTTTCACGGTACCCTTGGTTGTATTTACAGCTAGCTAGCTAGATAAGTACTGCTTGCTTTTTTGGCTGGGGGACTCAGATTTAGTATTTAGTTACTAGGGCAGAAGTCATTTGACTTGCCTATTCGGTTAGGTTGGAATTTAAAAGGTAAGTTTTTACCGGTGTGCTCTGTCTCCTCCAGTTTCTCCTGGGTGTTGGAGCCAGTGTGTTTTTATCTGGGTTCTCAGCTAAGCCCTGTGACATTTTTAGTTTAGTATATTAATAGTACTGGGACTAGATAAACTCAAGCCAGCTTTTTGGGAGTGCTTATTACATATAGAGTTTGGCTCAATTTGGTACTTCATTTCTGTTACTGTTCTGTTCTGAAACTAAGGCCCTGTTAAAAATGGGTTATAATCCATTTACATAATTTTTCCACGGTTTCTATTGTGACTGCTTCTTCGGGCTTCCTAGGTTTATAAATTAATAAATTGTGGTTCCTCAGCTTCTGTCTCGGCATGAGTCATTTTCTTTTATCTAGGGTGAGTGAAGTCATTTGGTTGGGGGTTCAAAATGTGGCCAAAACTATGTGACAGTTGCAGGATGATCGCACTTTTGGAAAGAGATTTCCAGGCTGAGTTTGTCTGCCACTGATGCCAGCTAATTGACCATCTGGAGAGCAAGATCCTTGATAGTTCGCAATCAGTAGAGTTCCTAGAGGAATTAAGTAGTATGTTGTTTAGAGAAATGGTATGTACGCCGAAGCAGGGTGGTATTGGGTTCCCAGAGCAGGCAAGCTTAGGAGCAGATCCTCAACGGTAGTGTTCTCCACCACGTGCAAGCAGAGGAAAGCAGAATTTTATCTGGAGGTTTAACACGTGGCTACGAACCTGGTGTAGGAAAGAGGGGTATAGGTTTAAGGGGCACTGGAACTTTTTCTTGGACAGGGGTGACCTGTTCATGCTTGACGGGCTGCACCTGAACCGGAGGGGTACCTTTGCACTGGGCCAGCGTATGTTGAGGGTAGCACAGGATTATTTAAACTAGGGACTTGGGAGGCAGGGAGGTTAGTGGGTGTTACACATATGGAAATGCAGACTTCCCCGATGGAGGCTGATGGCGTTACATGCACTATTGATGATATACTTTTAAAGCAACAAAGCGTAGTGGGGGCCTTGAAGCAGCGGTAACATGGGAAATCAAGGGGGAAGAGCATTAGTAATAACCTGAAATGTTTTTCCTTAAATGCAAGAAGCATAAAAAATAAATTTCCTGAGCTTGAGGCTGTTATAATTAGTGAGGGCTATGACATAGTTGGGATTACAAAGACATGGCTAAGTGAAGAGGATGGAGATGAATATAATATTTAGGAGGAATAGATGTAATAGGCGAGGAGAGGGTGTAGCAATCTATGTGAACGAAAAAATTAATGTACAGGAAATTCCCGAAATTGAACATTCCTTGTCCTGTGAAGATATCTGGGTCAGGCTCATTGGCAAACACGAGACAGGTTTAAACATAGGAGTATGCTATCGAACCCCAGCTTTGGACAGTACAGTCAATTAAATGCTTTTTAAGACGATTAAGCAAGCTTGTAAAGGTGGAGGGACTATTATTATGGGAGACTTAAATTATCCTGGTATCGATTGGGAAATGGTGAAAGGACAGGGTAGGGGGAAGGAAGAATTTCTAGATGTTATAAATGATAATTTCTTGGTGCAGTATGTTAATAAACCTACAAGGGAGAAGGCAATTTTAGACTTCGTGCTCTGTAATGACCCCGATAGAATTAGCAATGTTGAGGTACTGGAGCCACTTGGGACAAGTGATCACTCTGCTGTTAATTTTGATGTTTCATGGGAAGATAAAAAGGTGTATTCAAAAACAAAAATTTTCAATTTTAGGCGAGCAAACTTTGACAGGATGCGCTCATATCTAAGTGAAACAAAATGAGAGACACTCTTGGACTGTGAGTCCGTAAATGAGATGTGGGAAAGATTTAAGGGGGTTTTACTTGACTCACAATGCAGATTCATTCCAAAGGGTGCCAAAAGTAAGCTGAAAAAGCAGAATCCTCAGTGGATGACCAAAAGTATTCGTAGGATTTTGAGGGAAAAGAGGATTCTATAAGATTTACATAAAGGATAATAATGAAAATACTAAGGCTGAATACTGTAAAATGTGGGCTGTGGTGAAAAAAGGAAAGCTGAGGAAAGCTAAAAGACTGTATAAAAAACAAATTTCAGAGGGGGCAAAAACTAACCCTAAGCGCTTATTTCAGTACTGTAGCAGAAAAAGGAAAGTTAAAGAGCAGGGTAAGTGCATAAAGAATAAAAATGGATCGCTGCTATTTGATAACAAGGATAATGTGGATGCCTTAAACAGTTACTTTGTTGAGAATTTTACCTCAGAGGGGGTCTTTATTTGGCCAGAGGGCATGTCAAATGCTCAAGATTATTTAGCGGAAATTGAGGTTCGTGATAACGAAGTATTAGACAAGTTGCACAAACTAAAGGCAGATAAGGCGGCGGGTCCAGATGGCTTATATGCTACAGTGCTCAGCGAAGTTGGTGAGATCATCTTTAAGCCGCTATCCACCATCTTCAGGTGGTCTTTAGAAACTGGAGAAATACCAAATGATTGGAAACAGGGCAATATAATACCAATATATAAGAAAGGGGACCGTACCGAGCCAGGAAATTACAGGCCAGTCAGTTTAACTTGCATTGCGTGCAAAATATTGGAATCTATCATAAAAGATGAGCTGGGCTTATTTCTTGAACGTAACAGTATCTTGAGGGATAGCCAACATGGTTTTCGTAAGGGAAGGTCATGCCTGACAAACCTTCTGGAATTTTTTGAAGAGGCCATTAAGACTCATGACCAGAGCAGGGCTTATGACATCATATTCTTGGATTTTCAGAAAGCATTCGATACAGTACCGCATAAGAGACTCATTTTTAAATTGAGCTCCATTAGAGTTACAGGAGGTATTCTGGAGTGGATTCAAAACTGGTTACAGGACAGAACACAAAGAGAGGTGGTCAGTGGTTTCTCATCTGAGCTTGCTATAATGGGGAGTGGCGTCCCCCAAGGATCGGTGTTGAGGCCCCTGCTGTTCCTCATCTACATTAATGACCTTGATAGTAACAGTGAGAGCAGATTGGTTAAATTTGCTGATGATACTTAATTGGGGGGTTTGGCAAATAGTTTAGGGTCCACTAAAGTGATTCAGGATGATTTGGATAGAATCCAGAATTGGGCAGAAATGTGGCAAATGAAATGTAATCTTGCAAGATGTAAAGTTGTACATTTAGGTAATTAAAACATTAGACGGGATTACTTCATGGGAGGTTTAAAACTGGAATGTGCTGTACACGAGAAAGATCTGGGAGTGATTGTTGACCAATCCCTCACAGGCTCTAGCCATTTTGCCGTAGCAGTTTAAAAAGCCGATCGGTTGCTGGGATACATTGCCAAAAGTATTGACTACAAATCTAAGGAGGTGATGCTTCTTTTGTACAACACATTTGGGGACCATACTTTAAGAAAGATATAGAGGCTCTAGAGAAAGTTCAGAGAAGAGCCACCAAGCTTATTCCAGGTATGAAAGATGAAAGCTATGAGAAGAGGCTGAAGATCCTTAATCTCTTTAGTCTTAGGAAAAGGAGACTCAGGGGTGATTTTATTGAAATCTTTAAATATCTTAAAGGGATTAACAAAGTGAATTATGTTGGATTCCTTCGACCAAGTGTTGTGAGTAGAACTCGGGGTCACAAATGGAAGTTGACCAAAGGTAAATTTAGCACTGATATATGGAAATATTTCTTCACCCAAAGAGTAATTTCAATGTGGAATAGCTTGCCTGACCACATTGTTGAGGCAGAGACCTTGGGGGTTTTCAAGAGCAGGCTTGACTTAAAGCTAGATACCATTGAGTCATTGAGTATCTGAAGGGATATATTCACATTAGTATAAAGAAACTGGCGAGCGTAATTGGGCTGAAAGGCCTGTTCTTGCCATTCATGTTATGTTATGTTATGTTATGTTATGTTATGTTATGTTATGTTATGTTATGTTATGTTATGTTAACAAGCCTTTTCTTTACAGTCTGAGAAAGAAAGCTTAGCACAAGTGAAAAACGCGAATAGGATGTCATTTGTATGACGTTGCACCTGTGCAGGAGTCTTTAACCTGTTAGAAACTCCGTTGCCCGTCCACGGGCAATTCCCCTGTAAAAAATCGACAATAAGTATTGTATTGGTTGTTCTAAACCAGGGATCTCCAACCCTGTCCCTGGAGAGCTACCATCCTGTAGGTTTCTGCTCCAAACCTAATTCAACACACCTGATTCAGCTCATCAGCAGCTCATCACGATCTGTTACTGGGAAAGCAGGTGTGGTTTGCTTTGGTTGGATTGATTCCTTCAGGATGTTAGCTCGGGCAGCCCTGTTCTAAACATTTCAAGGGGTTACCATAAATCTCTAATCTGCATAATTTCATGGTATTACAGAGGTCTTGGCCTTGGAATTTGGGCTCGCAATTCTAGGCGGAAATTGTCAAAAAAAAAAAAACAAAGAAAAGAAAAAAGCCCAAGATTTTAAGAGGTTAAATGTCTTCTGAAAATTTCTGCTTTGTGCAAAATTACTCATGTTGCCAAGGCCATATTTCCGGACTGGATATTTTTCCATTGGAAGAAAGCTCAAGAAGTATATTACCATGAAAAACATACCCGGGACATCAGAAATCATATCTTCTATTATTATTTTCCCAACATTGTATTTATTGAAGATTTCTTTTTTTATAAGACAGGCTGATGTACATCTTACATATGTGCCTCTACTTAGCTCATGAAATATTGGCCAACATTGTTACAATCAGCAACGAACACAACAGAAACAGCAAAACAACAGAACGGAAACACAAAAACAAAAAACAGCTTCTCAGACATACATTGCAATCTCAAACAAAAAGACAATAAGGGGTTCACACTTAACTTTCATCAAAGACTAAGTTCTCAGGTATACAGTAACAGCTCATTCGCTCCCTCCTTCCTCTGCTAGATCCAGACTTTTCATAAAAACAGTAAATGATCCCCAGACTCTTTCAAACACATCAAGTTTCCCTTTTTGAATATATGTTATTTTTTCAAGTGGTAAGGTCGAAAGCATTTGTCGGGCCCAGAACACAATACTCGGACTGCAGGTTTTTTTCCAAAATAGAGCAATAGACTTTTTAGCATGTAAGAGACACATGTTTATCAGTAATTGTTCACTCTTATCATACTTCTGATTACTGGGATATTGTCCTAAAATAAAGAAAACAGGATCCAAGGGGATATGTTTTGATGTAATCCTCTGTAATACGTTCTTAATTTCCTTCCAAAAAGAAAATACCTTGCGGCATTGCCACACACAGTGAAAGAATGTACCTTTAAGCTCCGAACACTTCACACACACATCTGGTATATTGTGATCATATTTATTTAAGTTAACCGGTGTAGTATAAACCCTCATCAGCCACTTGTACTGTAGCAGCCTCAGTCTGGAGTTAGATGTTTGAGTGTGGGCATGAGAACATATTGATTCCCAATCCTCTGGTGAAATGTCTGCTTTTAGATCTTCCCTCCAGGCAATTCTTTTGTAATCAGCATTCTCATGTGAATTGGATAGTAGTAAATTATAGAATTCTGAAATGGCCCCTTTACTTAGGCTGTCTTTAGATACTAATTTTTCCAGGTTTGACAAGACGGGTTTAGTCAGAAGGCCGTCTTGACTTTTCCTAACAAAACTTCTGAGTTGAAGGAATTTAAAGAAGTATTTTTTGTCAACGTTATATTTACATCTTATTTCCTCAAATGACATCAAATAGTCTGAGTTAAGTGGATATAGGTCCTGAATTTTCCCCAGCCCTTTTAATGCCCACATTCTGAAGACAGCATCTGCTCTCCCTGGCGTAAAGCGTTGGTTTCCCCAAATGGGACAAAACTGAGACAACACATCAGGGTCTTTTATCAATTTTTTCACCTTAAACCACACCTTAATAATATTTTTAACAATAGGATTGGTAGTTTGTTTCAGCAGAATTGGCAGCGAGTCTGAGTACAAGTACATTGGGAGAGGCAGGCTTAGACCCCTAGCTTCCATATCCTGCCACTGAGCAATGTTCTCTGGAGAAAAATAAAATTTAATGGATCGCAGTTGTGCTGCTAAATAATACAAGAACATATTCGGACATTTCAGACCTCCGTTGCTGTATGGTAGGTGAAGTAAAGAGAATCTAATTCTTGCTGGCTTGCTTTTCCATATAAAACTGATGAAGAGCTTTCTTAATTTCTGAAAGAGATCTTCTGGTGGTGGAAGCGGAATGTTTTGAAACAAGTACAGAATCTTAGGAAGCACCTGCATTTTTATGATATTATCCTACCAATCAAGGACACTGGTAGAGGCATCCATCTGTTAATTGACTCTGTTATTTCCTCCATTAAGGGATTATAATTAATATCAGCAATTAGAGATAGTTTGGGCACAATTTGAATTCCTAAGTAAGTGATCTGATCAGCCAGCTTGAAGTGAGAGACTGCCAAGGGTGGGTTTTCTTTTTCTTGCTCATCGAATAGTAAAATTGAGGATTTGGTATTATTAACTGTGTATCCTGAGATGCCCCCAAATGTTTCAATCAATTCTAGCAGGGTGGGAATAGTTTTACTCAGGTGCGAGATGAACAAAATAACATCATCTGCAAATATTGAAAGTTTATGCTCAATCTGCCTAATTGTTATTCCATAAATGTCCGTATGTGTTCTTATAGCTGATGCAAGGGGTTCTATGGCCAAAATGAATAATAATGGGGACAAAGGGCACCCCTGACGACAGCCCCTTCCAATTACAATTGGATCTGAAATATTCTTGTTAGTTATTATTTGTGCCGTGGGGTTTGTGTAAAGTAAACGGACCCAGTTAACATAGTTATTTCCATATCCAAAACGTTCCATAACATTAAAAAGATAAGGCCACTCCACCTTGTCAAAAGCCTTTTCGGCATCTAAAGAGAGAAGGGCCTTATCTGAGATATTCTCCAATCCCTGAATAATATTCAAAACCCTCCTAACGTTATGAAATCCCTGTCGTCCGAGGATGAACCCGTTCTGATCCCTATGGATAATACTCGGGAGTGTTTCTTGTATTCGTCTCGCTAAGGCTTTACACAAAATTTTGAGATCAGAATTTAATAGACTAATAGGTCTCATATTTCCACATCGATTGTTAGGCTTTCCTGCTTTAGGCAACAGTGTAATCAAAGCACCGGTCATAGAGGAAGGGAGACTGCCATTAACGAATGCCTCTACAAACATTTCCAATAGTGGTTTAAGCAATTTTGTTTTAAACTTTTTATAAATGTCAATAGGTAGCCCATCCGGGCCAGCTGTTTTACCTGCTTTCATACAATCAATGGCTGCTCCTAGTTCCTCCTCCGTAATGTCTTCTTCTAGCTTCTCTGTGTATTCCTTTGAAATAGTCGGTATATTCAATTTAGCCAAGAAAGAATTTTGGACCTGAGGGTCATATTCAATGTGTGATTTGTATAGGTTCTCATAATATTTTCTAAATTCCTTGTTTATTTCAATGGGGTCCTTTAACACATCACCATTATCATTTATAATTGAGGTTATAGACTTTCTTGTTTCTAATTGTTTAATCTGCCATGCTAAAACTTTACCTGGCTTTTCCCCTTGGTCATAAAACGTCTGATTGAGTCTGAGTATACTGGACGCGGCTCTATCTGCAGATAATTTATTGTACTCAGCTCTCAGAAGCAGTAAATCTTTTTCTAATTCAGGGGCCTTATTCTTACACACCTGGTCTTGGAGAATGTGTATTCTGGATCCTAATTGCTGTCTTTTCTGTCGTGATTGCTTGGATTTGGATGAAGTGTAACCAATTATGCGTCCCCTCAAAACAGCCTTAAAGGCATCCCATTTAACAGCTGCTGTTGTTTCCGTCGTGTTGAATATAAAATAGCTGTCTATTTCTTCCCCTATATACTTGACAAACTCTTCATCTTTAAGCCACTTTTGATTAAAGTTCCATCTTGGTGGACTCTTCACAAGATTTTCATCCGCATAGATCATACAACACGGACCATGATCTGATATCAATATACTATCATAATAGCTGTCCTTTACTTTAGATAACAGTGTAGCTGAAATTAGGAAGTAGTCTATGCGTGAAAAAGTATGAAAGGTACCAGAGTGGCAGGAATAGGCAATATTTCTAGGATTTAGGTGTCTCCAGATGTCTAACAGATTCAGTTCTTTGATAAATTGATGAATAGTTGTTCTGCTTCTATTATGAGTTTGATCTACACCAGTGGATCTGTCAAGTAGTGGGTCCAATGTACAGTTCCAATCTCCTGCAATTATATATTCACCTGGAAGTGAGGCCAGCGTAAGAAATAGGTTAGTAAAAAAGTTGGGTTCATCTGAATTAGGGCCATAGATGTTTACTAGGATCAAGTTTACTGAGAGCAGAGATCCCTGGATAATTAAGTACCGGCCAAAATGATCCCTTATCACATTGAAAACCTGCAGCGGTACTGAGTTATGAATCAATGTCATAACCCCCCTGGATTGAGATGTAAAGGAAGCTGCATAGATACTCCCCTGCCATCTTCTCCTGATTCTAATATTGTCTTCCTTTAACGTGTGGGTTTCCTGGAGGAATACAATCTTTGAATCCATATCTTTAAGTTTATTCATAACCTGTTTGATTTTCTCAGTCTTTTGTAAACCCCGACAATTCCAAGAAATATACTTAAGTTCTACTTTTTGAGACATCGTGTCGAGAAATGCCCTTATCAAAAATAAACCGTCTGAGAAGAGTAAAACAAAGAAACACTGAGACATATGAACATACTGAAGCAAGAAAACAAAAGAATCCCATGTTACCCGCTAAGCAGGCTCCCCCCCCCCCTTGATTATGATGCTTTCAGCTACTGTCGGACAGATCAAAGGATCAGTCCTCCTGAACTACACTCGAACCGTGTCTTAAGAGAAAAAAACAAACTAAAACGTTGCTCTGCTCATCGCTACTTTTGTAGACTTCTTATTCGTAGAAAAAAAAAAGGTATAAAGGCACGTGCAAGTGAGCCCCGTGCGTACCGGTAGTATAACCGTTTTTTTTATCAAAAAGTGACACACATCTTGTGAATTGGGCTAATTAAGGAAAATAGAAATAAAATAACCATGATGTAATAATCATGCCGATTGTAAAAGCATGAACGCGCAGACCAAACAACAGGGTGTCTACACCCACGTTTCCCACGTGAGGGAAATATTGAGAGGAAGAAAATTATAAGGAAGAGCTGGTGAATAAAAACGGAGGCCAACCCCTCGTTAGGCCTGCAAAACTAATAATCATCTTTTAAGTTAGTGCTTGAACAGAAATAGTGGTGATTATAAATACCCTACAGACGTTACTGTCCAGACTTCACTCTATTATGACAACCTTATGATATAAGCAGTCACAAATGTTCACAACTTACAGCCAGCGCTTGGTAACTGTCCCTCAGACATCGATAATCATCCAAGTTCTTTACTAATTTTGTCCACAAACTCCTGTGCCTCCTTCGGTGTGTTCAGAGTGTGTGTTTGTCCTTTGTAAGTCACCACCAGTCTGGCCGGAGGAAACATGCCATGTCTCAGCCCCAGATTTCGCAGCTGCTGGCGCACTGCGTCGTATTTTCTCCGCTGTTTGTGCACTTCAGTGGCGAGATCGTTGTAAAAGCGCACCTGTTGGTTCTTGTAAAGGATGTCCTTCTTCGCTTTAACCGCCTGCATGACGAGCATCTTTTGCTTGTGGTTAAGAAACCTCATTATTAAAGTTCTGGATGTGGCGTCTGTATCCCTCCTTGGCCCGACCCAGTGCTCCCTCTCCATCACCAGCGGGCTCCGCAGCGGACCCAGGTCAAGCAGCTCCGGCAGCCAGGCCTCCAAAAACGAGCACGCGTCCCGTCCCTCAGCCCCCTCGGGTAGGTTCACCAATCTCAAGTTGTTGAGTCGCGACCTGGTTTCCATGTCGACAACTTTTACTTCGAGCGCAGCGTTTCTTTTCTCCAATTTCTGAACTGTGTCCTGTAGCTCCGTATAGGCATCCTCCGCTGTAGATAGACGTAACTCTGCTTGTGTCATCCTTTCAGAACAGTCTGCAAGGTCTTTTCTTGTTTCTTCAGCAACTTTTAAAATCCCATCAAGCCTGGTCGAAAACTCCGACTTTAACTTGCTTATCGCTTCCAATATCTCCATCTTCTTTTATTATTTTAGGTGTAGAAAAACTACTGCAATTTTTTAACAAATTCATGTTAAAAATAGCCTGTTTTTTAACCTTAATTTGTCAACTGCATTGCCAAAAACCAAATTTTATCCTGCCAAAGTTTACTTTACATAGGTAAGACCATACATTCTTGAAAATAAAGCACAAGTCTTGACTAGAACTGCGTTATGTCAGGACGAACCTTGAAAGCGTGCTTGCTAAAATCTTGACGATAAAGTTAAAAGCAATGTCTCTCTCTCTCTCTCTCTCACTCTCTCTCTCTCTCACACACACACACACACACACATACACACACAGGTATCATCTGACTTTGTGCTTCGCGCTCTGAAATGTGTCTATCTCGGCCTGTTTAATCGCTGACGCTGTATTTTTACCAGTGAAAAACACAGACAGGTGTGTGTGCGTGTGTGTGTGTGTGTGCCTGAGTCAGACACAGCAGCTCCTCTATGTGTGTGCCTGTCTCTATGGAAACAGCTGCACCCCTGTTTGTTTGCTGTCTCACAGGCATTATGAGACAGACAGTAAGGCAAGAATTCTTCATTTACACTGTCCAAACTACTACCATTTTCTGGCAGATCGTAGGTCCTATGATGAAAACAAAAACATCATGAGCGAGAGGAGACTCTGCTGAGCATCCCCATGTATTCTTTTTTCTTCTAGTGTCAAGTTTGTGGTCAGGATGGCAATTTCAAAAAAGATGTTTTTCAACAATAAACGGACTTAAGAAGAACAATATGTTGCTTGCCTGCACACATTGTTCTTCTTAAGTCTTTTTATTTATCCACATTTCTTAATGACATTGTATCGTCGTTTGTGCCTGCTCTCATATGGAAGTGGTAAACACTGTTTATTGAGGCGATTGCATATTACTAACGTATTCACATACGCAAAAGCATTAAAACGAACCAAGGTACATTGAAAGTAACTGTTCAAGCGTACGCTTCCTAAAGCCTTATTTTGAACTGGACTATGGAAGTTGTTGAAAGTTACCAAATAGCAACGCCTTTGGGAGGGCCATAGGCCACAGCTATGAATCAAGGACACACAGTGAATTCCTTCATCAGCCATTGTAATATCACTGTCATCGCTGGTGTGATTCACTTGTGACTGGAGTCCGAAGTGAGACTCGTGGCTACATTCTATGGCTGGATTCATTACTCAAGGCTCTGAGCACCAAAATTCCATTAGCCAATGAGGTCAGACTGCACAAAAAATCCTGCCCACATGAGAGGTTTGAGTCAAAATTGCAAATAAAAAAATCAAGAAGCATAAACGAGAGAGCTGGGAGCGTAACCTCAAATCTGATAATTGAAGCACTGATTACTAAAACCCCACAAGTCAAGTGTGACTTATGGGGTTTTAGTAATAGGTGCTTCAATTGCAAAAGCAGCAAGGGAACTGTGAACGAAAGAAAGATTTATCAAACAACTAAAAGTCCAATGGTTTACTCAATCATAAAAATAATTTGTTTTCAAGTTATAAGTTTTACCTTTGAGGTCACTTTTTTGCTTCAGTGAGTTATATTCTCTCTCAATTTTTGTTTGATGTCCAAAATGTTTTGTTCGATAATTTTGACACAAATCTGATTCCATAGAAAACTAGCAGCACTCTGAGTGCAAACCTTCGCCAAGGCAAAATCTGGCTGAGTGAATATGGCTCATAAAAAATTTAACAGAGCATTTGGAGATGGTTGCTGTGGTGACCATACTTTTTGACTGTTTGTGGTCAAAATCAATAGGGTCCTTCCCTGATGTAATAGCGACCCACCCACAAAATTTTCAGTTATCCTGTATATAAATAGACAAACAAACCAACGCTGCCATGAACATAACTTCCTTGGCAGAGGTTATAAAAATAAAATCAGAATGGACTGATCTGAAAAATCCATTCACCCTGGACTATACGGGAAATGGTACAACGTCTTTTGATGTGCTAATATAAATTATTTACTCATTGAAAATTTACAATGTTATGACTGTACAAGAGTCCAAAGAAGTTTGCACAATTGACTGCTTACCACTGCATACTGTAAATCATCAGCTGTGACAGTGAATAGGGCCCTCGTACACATGTATATCGTATCATGATGTACCGTACATTCTCAATCAGAAATCAGATCAGGCCCACAGCCATGCACTTGTAATCAGAGCAGAATAAGGTTTGCCATTGGCTCACTGGAACAGATGACGTCCAAATAGTAGCATTTGCTGGTCTAATTTATACATATTACTGTTGCCCTTGAAAATGTGCTGGTCACTCATGCCGTGTGCACTAGCAGACCCCTAAACCATGACAGACGCTGGACTTAGGGCCTGACTACAGCTTGGGTTGTCCTTGTCGTTTTTGGTTCAGAGAACACAATTACTTTTTTTTTTGTAAATTTGGTATCTCAATCCCACCTGAATGTGGAATGCCCAATTAACGGACTATATACACAAGCTTGCTTGTATGTGACCCATGTTGCCAAACTGGGGAGAGAGAGACAGCTCACGGCTCTCCTCCGAGGCATGTGCCTGTCAGCCTCTGCTTCTATTTACACTCATAGCTCAAGACTTCGCAAGTTCAGAATGAGGGTGGAAGATACCTAAACATGAGCAAGCATAGAATCTTACTAACGAGTGCCTGGCTGGCCAACAGGAGGTGTTTGAGCAACGAACAAAGCCACAATTCAACAATCCCTATTCAGCAGTCCCTCCCAATTTATTTATCTTCTGCGCAAAGCCAATTGTGCGCTGCTCTGAAAAGGCTACCGACCACTGTTGGCTGGTACGACCAGGGTTCAACCTCGGGTCATGGTGGTCACTGCTGCTCCACAATGCGGTGCCTTAACTGAGTGAGCCAACCGGAGGCGTCTCAGATGACTTCTAGCCCAGAGTAGTCGGCGGCGTTTTTGGACAGTGTTGATGTGTGGCTTCAGCTTGTCATACAGTAATGGGGTAATGCTTGATGTCGACTGAAAACCGTTTACCAAGCATTCCCGGGCCAATATTGTGATATCCATGGCATTTGTATGATAGGTCTTCAGACTGTGACATCCGAGGGATTGGAGATTACACCCAAATTGAAGTGGTTTTCAGCCTTGTAGCCATTGTGTCCATCCAGTGATAGTGTTTAAGTCACATAGGCGCCTCAAATGTGTTCTCCAGTCAGAATTAGTTTTATCGCACAAGAAACAGCTTGAAAAGATACAAATGGCCATTATCAATTTATCCAACTGTAATGGTGAAGAAATTTTGATTTGCGATTGTGATTGAGTAATTGTGCATGGGAGGCAAAGGCCTTGAGCATTTTTGGCCCAGTGACTGAGCCCACAGTAATTCGAGGCGCGAGCTGATGTCATGGTTGCACGTGGTGCGAGTCAGACACACTTATCTAATGAGAATCCCGGTGCATCGGGGATTTCTTAACTCAAGAGTCCAAGGACTGAGTGTTGTGACGTCTTGGAAAATCCCTATCTATCCATCTTTATTAGCAACCCCTCATCCACCCAGCCCTGACACTGCCACACCCACAGGTGTGCGCTTGCACACATACACCCTGCCACACCCACATGTGTGCGCTTGCACGCATACACACTGCCACTAAACGGCAGGTAATCAGTAACTGTCTGTCAGGAAGCATGAAATACGACACAGAGCAGCCACTCTACACACGCAGTCAAAAAGAGCGACAGTAAACGATAAGCAGGAACAACAATAAGAATGTGGGGTCCCTGCAGGTTTAAATAATGAAAGGAAGCATTAGAACAACTCAAGAGGAGGAAAAATTTTCAGACTATTAACCAGCACCATGGTTTTACCGGTAGGTAGAACCCGCTATTAGATAAGATTCAGCTTTCAGTCTTTCCACTGAAAAGTCAGTTACCAAATTTAGGAACCGCTTATGTTGAAAGCATCAATTTTTTTAAGCAAACAGAATTTATTTAGTGAATGACACAGGCCCTTTTTGACCGGGATTACTGTCAAAGAATGATGATTTGTGACAATGTTTGATCTGAGATATCAAAGTTAAATAAAGTTGCAAATTCTTGTTGACACAATGTAGAGATGCTTTGCTAATGTTAGATAAAGCACAAGACAATAAACAAGGGTAGAAATGCAGTGATAAGCATTTGTGTATGAGGATCTGCCAGCTGTAGGCAAATGTGACAGTGTTCAGGAGCAAAATATAGCCTAAGGAACTTTATTACCTCAGTGTTCAGGAGCAAAATATAGCCTGAGGGACTTTATAACCTCAGTGTTCAGGAATGAAACAGTGCCTGAGGGGACTTTATGTTGTGTTCCGTGGTCTGAGTGTCTGGTTAGTCAATTTTAGGTTTCTATTATTTTGGGTATGTCTGTTTTTAGTCCATGTCTTAGTGTTCACATTTCATTCCTCTCCCGTGTTAGTCCAGTCCACGTTTTACCCATGTACTGTCTTTGCTTTCTCCCCGGTCGCGTCATTGTTTGTAGCAGTTTCTGTGTTAATTGATTGTGACACTATTTCGGGTGATTTAATGGATTCTGGCCAGCCTGCCCTTCCTGCCGTCTGCAAGCCCCTGGTGCCCCCTGTCTCCTCCAGTGTCTTCTGTGACCTTCGTGCCAGTCTGCCTCCACCCTCTCCAGTTGCCCTCTGTGCCAGTCCGCCCTGCCTGCCCTGAGCCCCAGCGTTCCTGCCTGCCCTGAGCCCCAGCGTTCCTGCCTGCCCTGAGCCCTGTCCTGTCTGTCCCCCTCCTGATGTTCTCCCTGACCCTTCTCCTGGTCAGCTGTGCTACCCGAGTTAGCCATCTGCCAGCTGTGCCAACTGTCTTGTCTTGTGAGTATTCCCAAGCTTCCCGAGTCCCTGTTCCGAGTCTGTCCCTCGTTCCCAAGTCTGCCTCCTGGTGTGGTGTTCCGAGTCTGCCCCCTGGTATTCTTTAGAGTTTTTGGATTCCTGAGTTCTCCCGTTTCAGTGCGAGGCATGGTGTTTTTGTTGGCCGGAGTGCCCCCTTTTTCCCCCTGGTTTATTCTGTGTTTATTTTAATAAATAATTATTTTGGATCCCCGCATCTGGCGTCTCACTCCCCTTTTGTGTCTCCCTCCTGTTTTGAGTAAAGTATTCTGAGTTCCCCCCTTTTTTTCTCCCCTCTTGTATCCATAACACTTTATTACCTGTATAAGGACAATGGCACCTGCAAAATATATATATGGAGAACATGCTTGTGGAAAATGGTCACATCATCATTTCACTTCATGACATGTCTATCAGCCATCCATTTCTTTAAAAGCATTCCAGATATTTAAGATGCCTAGTTACATTACTGGTTCTTAGCAGATGGTCTTATCCAGAGCGACTTACAAACTATTTCACAGAATCAGTACAAAAGTGCAGAGCTCCTTGGAGACAAGTACAAGTGCTAACAGTAAGCGACAGAGCACTTTCCATTGTTACAGATCTAAACCAATACCAAAAGGGCAAGTGAACAAAATGGCAACAAGTGCAACAGAGGCAAAGTCAAGTGCAAAAAGGGCACTAAAATAAGAGCAAAAGGGTAACAGGTAACAAGTGGGGCAGGAAAATGAAGTAAACCAACAACAAAATGGGGTTCAACAAAATGAAGGGCAATCAAATTAAACGGTAACAAAATCAGGAAATAAAGTAAACAAAATTAAGTGCAACAAGATTGTGTAAGGATAGTTTAATGCTGCTTTTTAAATAATCCAAAGTAAATACATTCAAAAATGCACAATGTATAGAATAGAATTGTTCATTTTTCTTCGATTGACTTGTTCATACAACCTAATGTATTTATGTCTGGGTGACAGGACAGTAATGGACAAACTTTGCACAGAATCAAGCTTTTTTTGAAGAGGACTAACTGATCCTTGTTCTAGAGTCACTAGTCACTAGTACTACATATCTGCTGGGTTTTATAGTCCTGTTAATCAACGCAGTCATTTATTACACAGTGCCTGGTACAGCATTGGTCATAAAACATACTCTCAGATTGGCACAGTAATAGAATGTTTTTCTCTCTCTCTCTCTCTCTCTCTCTGCGCACAGACTTCACTTTTGCACGTTAATTTTTAGTTTTCATTGCAAAGCACTGAAAGTGGGCTTATGTCATTTTGCATAAAATGGCGGTTACAAAGTGAACTAGAGGTACTCCTATAGAGCAAACCTCCGCCAAGGCAGCTCAGTCCAAATCTTGGTGAGTGGGAGCAAAGTTCAGTTATCGTGTGTCATAGGATTTCAAGATGGCTGCTGTGGCGGCCATATTGTTTGAGTGATCGTGGTCAAAATCAGCGCGGTCCATCCCTGATGTAATATCGACCCACCCACAAAATTTCAGAGATATCTTTTCATTACTTTTTGAGTTACCTTGTTCACAAACCACCAAACGGCAATGACCACATAACCTCCTGCCAACTTCATTTGGTGGAGGTAATGATGAAAACCTAAATTAGCTTAGCAGGAATTAGAGCAAGGCCTGTACACTGCCTGGACTTAAATGGAAATTAGCAGTAAAATCTTGGCAATTTTTTGGTCAGAATCACTGCATGTTTTGAGTTACACAGGTACCTAGTATGTGAGAAGAACTGCATGACTATTTTTGTAATCAAATACAACAGAAACATCTAGTAATCATGTAATCACATTTTCACCCCATCGTGTGTTCATATTCATATGTTCGCATTTGGAATTTAAAGTGAGCTTATCAACTAAAGTAAAAATGGTAAACAATCTTACCGGTGTCTCTGAGTCCCTCTAACTAAACGCTCTTTGACAGGCTGGAGGGCTCTGAAACTTGTGTAACTGGTTTCCAGATGTTGGCAGCAGGGGGGGAACATTCTTAGCTGCACATGTTGCGCCACGTTGGAATTTCACGAAGAGGATGAAGTCTACGAACGCTTTTAAAGAATTTTTGTTGCACTATTATATGCCAGAGAAATGTTACAACGAGTTTTTCCTCAACTTCAACTTCATGCACAGTTAAGTATTTAATCACTTCATTTAATGAGAAAAGACTGAGAAATGTATGGATTGCCCACAAATGCGCGAGTGTATCTTGTGTGTGTATATAGTGTGGAATAACGCCGAAGTGTGCATGTATGCAGTTTGTAAATGCCGTCGACAGCCATTTAGTACACCGTGATGTCCATGTCGCGAAAAGCCCCACGAAACACCTGGGCGGCCGCAAACTGATGTCAGTGTGAGTTGTGTGACCGTGCCTCTTTCACAAGGAGGTCTGAGTCAGGACTTTTACTGAGTTTCCCTTGAACGTTTAATAGTGAATTCAGAGGAGGCGTATTGATGGTAAATAATTAATATACTACGAAGGGGAATCCATCAGGGTCAGTACGGTGGAATGCATTTTGCGCGTGGGTTTAGTTTTTTGTGCCTTTGGTTAAATGACGTGTTGTCATTTAAGTGGTTCTCGTGTGACCACTTTCTTTCATCAACTGAATGTCATTACAAATCTGATAATCAGAGCTGCACGGGCCGTGCCTATAAGTCTTTCGGATGAGACGTTGAACCGAGGTCCTGACTCACAGTGGTCATTAAAGATCCTGTGACACTCATCGATAAGAGTAGGGGGTTACCCGGTGTCATGGATAAAGTCCCAACCTGGCTCTTTCGACCTGCCTCCTAATCATCCCCTGATCTAATTGGCTGCGCAACCTGTCCCCTCCCTCCCCACCTCAACCCTCAGGGCTCCCTTGAAAAACAGACTTCTATCTCAACGGGACTTCCCCGGTTAAATAAAGATAAGATAAAATAAAAATAAAGTCTGTGCTGTGGTGAGCTTTCCGCTCTTTTCGTAGTTGCATCTCAAATTCTTTCCATATCAAAGAAAATGCGAGTCAATAAAGATCAACTGTTGGTTTCTGCGGAACTTTCACTCAATGATTGAATTACTGCGCACTTTGTGTAAATGGAATATTTCTGACAGCGTTGTAGAACAGCATGCGACTTATGAGATGAACCAAATTGCTTTGCAGAAAAGTGAAAGCTTTATTTCATGTGTAAACTTGATCAATGTGTGCTATTTGCTTAAATCAGCTGGTATTCGGTGAATTGATACATAGGGTAGAGTGGGGTAAGACACCCCTGAGGGTAAGATACCCTTTGCTTATAATTCAATTTTGGCTGTGCCCAGTACAGTGCCCTCCATAATTATTGGCACCCCTGGTTAAGATTTGTTCTTTAGCTTCTAATAAATTCAGTTTTTTTTCCTAAATAATATAGGACCACAATGAAAAAAAGAGGAAAATCCAACCTTTAATTCAAGTGCATTTATTCAGTGGGAAAAAAATCCCACACAAGAAATAATTTTTTTACATCAAATTATTAGCACCCCTAATGTTAATACTTTGTACAACCCCCTTTTGCCAACAAAACAGCACCTAACTGTGAGGTACAGTTCAGGAACCACATATGAGAGACAGAAATCCACAAAACGTATGCCTTTAATGGAGTCCGAGTCAAAGCCAAAAAACAGAAGAATTGCCAAGCTGCAATATGAAATCTAAAAACAGTGTCGACTAGACCGGCAGGGGTCAGAACCAGTAAGACAGATGAGCAAAGGTACAAAAACGATAGGCAAAAAGTCGTAGTCTATGAACAAATCCAAGGGTCATACACAGGGCATCCAAACACAGAAATTGTAGTCATACAAAAAGGGTCAAAATCCAAAAAAGACAAAACAGTACAAAAAGGGCAAGGCAAGAATCGAAGTCGGACAATGCAGTAGAAGAAAAACAATACTCAATGGCATACAAGACACTGCACAATGAAATATTGATCAACGTTCTGACAAGAGCTGTAAGTGAAATGACTGCTTAAATATACAAAGGGGAAATCACATGCTACAAAGGGGAATCAGGTGAATTGGGTCAGACTAATTACAATGGAATGAACATGAGGAAGTTCCTGATTACAAGAAATAGGCAAAAGCCAAAACGCGGACAGGGATCACAGAGACAGCCTACTGACAAACATACTGCTCCAGTTAGGGAGTTCTACAGTGCACAGAGTGAGAGGCAGAACAGTGATTAGTCAGGTGCAGAAAATCTGCTAAAACACAGCAAAGTAAATTGAGTGAAGGCAAGGGGAGGAGACTAGAGCAGAGGGAGTGCTGAGAGCTTGTTAGTCAATTAGTAAGTGCAGCTATACAATCCCTAGTGCTTGTTAGTTAGTCAGTACTATAAACAATGTCAGTCTTGGTTAGCAAGTTTAACTAAAACAACAAACTGTTAGTATTGTTAGTAAAAGAGAAAAGCAAGGTGAAGGAAGTAAACGAGATTGGAAGGAATGGTTGAAATCCCAGAAACCATGAAATCACCCAAAAGTGTGGCACATAATACTGGGGCAGTGAGCGATCACATGACAAATGACCAGACAGGGGGAGACTAAGTGCAATGCATGGTATGAGACAAAACATGGACTGGAATATAACTGAGGGAATGGACTATGGGAGAATATTCAGGAATAAACCGGAACAAAACATGGCATGGATCAAGACATGGCAAAACATGAACAGAACAAGGCAGAATCATAACAATAATCTTTTCCTATAATGTTTCACAAGATGGGAGAATACAGAAAGAGGGATCTTCGACCATTCCTCTTTGCACAATCTCTTTAAACCATCCAGCGACCTGGTTCCTCTCCTCTGCACTCTCCTCTTCAGCTCACTGAACAGGTTTTCAATGGGGTTGAGGTCTGGGGACTGAGATGGCCATGGGAGGAGCTTGATTCCGTGTTTGGTGAACCATTTCTGTGTAGATTTGGCCACATGTTTAAGGTCATTATCTTGCTGAAAGACCCAGCGACGACCCATCTTCAGATTTTGATTTAAAATGTCCTGATATTTCAAAGCGTTCATGATGCCATGCACCCTAACAAGGTTCCCAGGGCATCTAGAAGAGAAACAGGCCCACACCATCACCGATCCTCCCCCGTACTTCACAGTGGGCATGAGGAGCTTTTCTGCATACTCATCTTTTGTGTTTCGCCAGACCCACTTAGAGCTTTTTGGCAACAAACACACTATCTTGGTCTCCTCTGACCAAGGCACACAGTCCCAGTTGAAGTCCCAGTACCGCTTAGCGAACTCCAGACGTTTGCGTTTATGATTGTGAGAGAGAAAAGTTTTTTGTCCGTGAATGCCTCCCAGTCAGCTTGTTGGCATGTAGATAGCGCCTGATGCTTGTTTTGGAGACTTTGTGACCCCACGATGCTACCAACAGTTGTAATTCTTTAACAGTGAGCTTTGGAGAACTTTTTATTTCTCTTACCATCCTCCTCATTGTGTGTGGTGGCAAAATAACCTTGCGTTCTTGTCCAAGCTTGTTTACCACTGTTCCAGTTGTTTTAAACTTCTTAATGATTCCTCTGACAGTAGATTTGGGCAGGTGCAAACGAGTGGTTATTTTCTTGTAGCCATTGCCTGACTTGTGAAGGTTGACACACATCTGCCTTACTTCAATGGTGTGTCCCTTTGTCTTTCCCATGTTGAAGAGTGGATAAGAGAAATGGCCTCTGGGTCGTGTCATATTTATACCCCAGGGAAATAGGAAGTGATGATTTACTAATTAAATATTCCTAGATACTCTGATCAACTTTGTAAACTACTGTAGAAATTACAGAAATACTTCAATTACATTTAATTCCTAGGAATTGTTAGGGGTCCAATAATTGTGGAACCGGTGATTTTATGAAAAATAATAATTTCTTAGTCAGGGATTTTTTTTCCCATTAAAATTCACTTGAGTTGAAGGTTACATTTTTCTACAATTTTCGGTGTGAGAGTATGCTACTGGAATAAAAATTGAATTTATTTTAAGGCTTTAACACATCTTAACCTGGGGTGCCAATAATTATGGAGGGCGCTGTATATGGCTCTTGACTTAAACAAATGCACTGCCACCTGGAGGGAAATCCTGCGCAACAGATGAGTCAATAGCGCACGTGACATGTGAGAACTCAAAGTATTTGTGTTTTTACTGTCTTTCTTATATAAAAAATGACCAAATGAATCATTTTGCCACAAATATTTGAATGCTCCAGGAGTCTGCAGGGCATGTCAGTGTAACTCTCTGATGCCTTCTCTATGTGTACAAGGGGGTCCTGTATGGTGATAATAGGAGAAATTGGGGTTAATGAGCCAAAACCAATATGGTGGTGCTGGGGGTAAGATGCCCTTTTTGGTTTGGGGTAAGATGCCCCTGGGGAAGGAAGGCATCTTACCCCATTTTGAGTCGTATTCATTCTGTTTTATGAGTTTTTTTTCTTAAAATTATGCTCTATTCATAGGAAATATATATATCAGACCTGATGATTTCTATAAAAAAACTTGGGAATGGAACTTTAAGTGTATCCATACATGTTACAAGTAGGGTCATATGTTGTTAAACAATAATGAATCATATATGCATCAATAAGGACATAAAAAGAGATATACTGGGTGAAATGCATTATGGTCACTAAGTTTAAAGACTTTTCATGGATACTCATAAATGTTCCATTCAGCCACATGTTTATCTAATGTGGTGCCTCATATTTTTTAGTATTCCAGAAGATATAACCATCTTTTCCTTGATGCATTTAATGCCAACAGTACCGTGCCATCACTTGGGCCTTAGTGTTTAGCCAGTTGATAAAAAGTTAAGATTAGGAGAATGTACCTCTTTCTTTCCTCATTTCTTTAGCAAGGAAATTTATAAAAAGATGTTGATCTTTTGTATGATGTGTACCTGCCAATTAAGACAGCTATAATATTATGATAATATGAAAATCAGTATGTATTTGGCTTTACAAGTTATTCTAGATAACATAAAACAGATGCCCATGGGGGGCATCTTACCCCATCCAGAAGGGCATCTTACCCCAGGGGTGGGGTAAGATGACCTGTTTTTTTAAAAAAAAGTAATTAAACATTTAAAAAATATTTCTGTGGTAACATTTAAAAAATATTTCTACGGTGACTATGTCATAAATCTTTTGAGATGTGGTTGCCAACTTTACATACTATCCATTCAAGCAAAAAAAAAACAAGGATTAATTCATGTTGTTTACCTTCAGTTTTGAACATTTCTGCTTAAGGGGACAACTTACCCTATTTATCCTTAAAATGCACATGATACCCAAAGTATCTGTGATGTGTAACTGCATTATTTTCTGTCAAAATGTATATTGGTTTTTGACTTGGTGTTCCTTCATGGGTCGCAGTCCCGTGTATCAGAGTGTTCCTGAATCAGATCCTTGGTATCTGGATCGTGCTTGGGACTGTTGTAGGTGAGAGTGCAACACTGTCCCTTTCCTCCTTCTATTTCTTTTCTCGCATTGTCCCGCGGTTTATTTTATTGCAAAGGAGGTGCTTAATTTAGAAAAATAACCATTCACGATTGATCATGCTTAATTTTGTTACCTTCTTCTCAATTCAACAATACTCATACAAATTTGACTGTACAGTCATCATTTTTATACACCAGTGATATATCCAGTGTTTGAATTTGTTTGGGCATTTCCCATATTAAAGCCTTGGTTAATTTGCATTTTATGGTCTACCAATATTTCTGTTTGTCTAATTTCCATGGTGTTAGAGTAATTTAATTGATAGAATGCATGGTTTGTTTTGGTCGAATTTTCACCATATCTACAAATGTCGTAATGTAACTTATTTGATAATGCGTACTTGCATATGCTACTTCCAGTTGCGTATTGGTGTGTTATAATGGAAATAATATTTAATTGCTGTGATGATGCTGTGCTGATCCCCAACCAGGAAGTAAACTCCCCTGACCTCTTCTTCATCTCCCACCAATGCTTGGCTATTCCTGACCTCACATCTGGCCACAGTGAGGCTGCCTCAGATCTATAAGCTATTGAGGGCCAGGAGTGCGGAGGGCCTGAGCTTCGTCTCAGCGGCACTGGATCTGTTCGCCATCACCGGCAGCCTGGCCTATCGCATCAGCATCAACTTACCCATGGGGTACGATGAACTTTAAACTGAACAAAACTGCCTTTTAGATTCCTCTACATTAACTCTAAGAACTCTCACTTTTCACTGAAGTTTTCCCTAATTTTAGTTCAAAGTCAGAAAAAGCATTTTTTTCATACTGTAGGACAGTATCACACACACATTCTGTATCAGCTGGTTGCAGTGTTTCCCTAAAGCTACATCATACCAATACTGAGAGAAACACTCAAACCCAGGACTCCATGTTTCCATGGTCACAGCATTACATCAAATGGAAAATATCTAGATCATCATTTCATACACATTTACTTGCATTTTTGCTGGACATTTTTGAGATAGTTGGAAACCCTGGTGTCTCCATTAGAATCTGTCGTAGGACTAAAATTACAGGGGGGTGAATGCAGCTGCTGCATTTGACAGACCCAAATCCATTGGTTTTATTGGGTTAAGCCTGTCAACGAGCAGTCACGTATGCAGCAATTAAATGTTACTGTACATTTCTAGGCTTGAAGAGAGAGATGCAAAAGCCAGGAAGTTGTCCAATAAAAGTCCAGTAATGAGAAAATGGCTCATTTTAGTAATTCCTGCACTTCTGTATTTCTGTGCACTTTCCTGTAGTTTTCTGCTGAGCCAGTTACACAGAAACCATTGAATCACAGACAGACTGAACTCCGGTTTCGATTGTGCTTCCTCACTCAGTTTGGTTTATGACTAAACCTGATGTGTTTCTTGATATTTCGTCTCCATTTTTGATTTTCTAGCGTGAGTGTTTCTCAAGAGGAGTCGATGTGCCAGATTCTGTATGTGATGCGTATGTTGTGTATGTGATGCATATGTTGTGTGTTGTGTTTGTGATGTGTATGTTGTGTGTTGTGTATGTGATACGTATGTTGTGTGTTGTGTGTTCTGTATGTGATGCGTATGTTGTGTGCTGTGTATGTGATGCGTATGTTGTGTGTTGTGTGTTCTGTATGTGATTCATGTGTTGTGTGTTTTGTATGTGATGCATTTGTTGTGTTTTGTTTGTTCTGTATGTGATGTTTATGTTGTGTGTTGTGTGTTCTGTATGTGTTGCGTATGTTGTGTGTTCTTTATGTGATGCGTGTGTTGTGTGTTCTGTATGTAATGCATGTGTTGTGTGTTCTGTGTGTGATGCCTATGTTGTGTTTTGTGTGTTGCATATGTTGTGTGTTGTGTGTTCTGTATGTGATGCGTATGTTGTGTTTTGTGTGTTCTGTATGTGATGCGTATGTTGTGAGTTCTGTATGTGATGCATATGTTGTGTGTTCTGTATGAGATGCGTATGTTGTGTGTTCTTTATGTGATGTGTATGTTGTGTGTTGTGTATGTGATGTGTATTTATTTTTTTATTTATTAAGCTTTGACAGAATTCAGGAAACGATCGCACATGGGGAAAGGCACCTATTGTGAGGCAATCATCCCACAACAAGTAGACAATTGAACAATGAAAAGAAAAAAAATAGTAATAATAAAATAAGATTGTATACCAGTCAGAGGGACAGACGGCAACGTAAAAAATGACATTTGCCAACCCATGTACAGGAATTATCAGAGGAAAAATAGTTGTTGAACTTTTCTTTATAAAAATGAATTAGCTTCGATTTAAAAGCAGCTGTAGTATCAGAAATTTGATAGAGGTGACTGGCATTCCACAAATAAAATAATCTGTTAAAATAACAATGGCGAAAAGTTTCAGTCCTAAATTTTGGAATTTTCATTGAAAATGTATCTTCATTTTGAAATGAAACTTTCAAAACTCTAGATATAAACCTCATCACAGATCATCAAAATAGACAATTTTTCAAAACTCTAAACACTTTTTTCACTCGCTTGGATACAATACTGTTATGGCCCCAATTTGCTATTACATTACAACACAACAGCAACAGCAACAGCAACAGCAAGGGATGACAGACACAGTTTTAAAAACTCAAACACATTTAATGAACAAAGACAATAACTAACAATAACCTACAAGTAAATGACCAAGATTGATTATAACAAAAACAAAAAGAAATATTTACAGTCCTTTTTGTGGGGCGGCTTGGTGATGTCCTGGGTGAGAAAAATCCACAAAAGAAACTTAACAGGTCTTGAACAGAAATGACAGGTCTGGTCACACGCATCCTTCTTCTTGCAATTTCTCCTACTACTTTACTGTCTCAATTCTTCTCCTTATATACTCTTTTGCAGACCCCACCCACATTTAGACCTCTTTTTTTTACTTTTCGGGGACTTGCCCCAGACATGTCCAGGACATGTCTAAACATAGCTCCAGTCTGAGCTGAATAAAAAAAAAGTAAATACTGCCGTCCAGTGGCCTATATTCACATTACAATACACATTACATTAAAGTCATTTGTTCACTGAACTTAAATTACTTGTTCAAAATACCACAAGTTAACATCAAAGTATTACTATTTTAAAATGGAATACTCACAATCGCCCTCATTTATCAAACTTGCGTAGGATCTGGTGTTGATTCTGGTATAAATATCATCGTTCACCAGGTGTCATGTCTGATTTACTAAAAGTGCGTTCGTCGCAGATTTCGGTGTAGAACTGCTGTGGCATTGATAAATCCGGCGGCAGAAACCATCGTAATTTACATGACACGCCCCTATAAATTCACGCTCCGAGAGGCATAGTCCTGCCCACTTTACGACATGGACTCTCGAAAGACAGCAAAGAAGAAAGAACTTAACTGAGGAGGAAATATCGTCGGCCTGCTGATAAACCTCGTATCTACAATTTGATGAGAAACAAAAACTCGTATGTCCACGATAATAGCATATACATTGCAAAATACAAAATTTCATTGATTGGATACATTCTTGGAGGGAAAATAGTCATCCTACCCGAACACAGCTCAACTGCATTCTTACATGCAAAATTTAACTTTTTTTTTTGCTCTCTTGTAAAGTTTATCATTTTGAAGATACAAGGTTTTGTCAGCAGGCTGACGATAGATGGAGAAAAACAAAATTATTTTATTTGGAAGTCTTAAGAGTGAAGCCCAGTAGGCTGCAGTTTGGAGAACTATTGCTGCTGCAGTAGTAAACACTGTTGGGGTGGAAAACCGGAGTGTAGCAGATGCTTTATTTAATTCATTAAAAAATAGAAGTGACTATCCGCACTTAATTTTTGCGCTTGGACGCACTTAAATGACCAAAATTCTTCTCTTGGACGCATTTACTATTGTGGCCATGACGCACATTTCTCCATTGCCCACACTTATTTTAAGCGTGTCCAAAGCTAAATTTTTTTTCTTGGCCAAACTTATTTTAAACGGTACCTTCTAAGCGGCACTGGAATGGTCATCAACTTGTGCACTTACAAGTGTGGTCAAGAAAAAAAATTAAGCATTGGCCACACGTAAAGGTGCGAATAACGTCGGCCTTAATAAATTCAATTTATAGATCCACGATATTTCATGTCATATTACCTACATAATTGGCAATCCAAATGCTTTACATGTAAGTTAAAAAAAGGGGTCCGATTTTGAGATCGCCTCCAAAAAACGGGTTGCAACAGCGCACAAACTGGTGGAGGCCAACTAGACTCAAACTTCCAGCTGTCACAGCACTGATAGGCTCCCCCTCAATCGTTGGAATACGAGCCATTGGGGACATGGATGACAACCCCCCCCCCCCCCGCCCCCGCCTCGATCGGAGCACGATCGAGCACCATGAGGGTAATTGGTAAAATACAGTCTGCAGAGATCACTCTTAATTGTACTTTTATCCGTGTTACTCCATGACATTTTATTGGGTGCCACACAAAACGAGCAGCCACTCGTCACATCTGTGTAGAGAAATTAATTGCCCTTATATTTGGAAACAACCTGCTTTTATTCACTTATTTATTCATTCATTTATTTAGTCTATTTGTTTTTAATAATAAGAACAACAACAGCATGACGTCCGCATCGCTGCATATGGTTTATTACTCATTTTGACAGCTGCACTCGTTCCTGCACGTTGTTCGCTGTTTTCAGATTTGCGTACACCTGGTCAGAGCAGGCGTGAGATTTTTGCGGACCGTTCACTCACGTTCAGATTGATAAATGCCGATTCTTGCGGGAGATTTGGTGTACACCCATTTTTTTGGTGTACGCAAGTTTGATAAATGAGGCCCATTGTATATGATATGACTGTCTTTTCATGTCATTAAAGGCATCCAACTATCAATGAATACAACTACTTAAAATGATAAGTAACTGCACCGTTGAAGTACTTGAAGGTTTTGCCCAAATTTCCGGTGGGTAGTCATGACAACTGAATGACTCCAATTACTGATGATTGATTTCACATTGTGGTAAGAGTATATAGGTAAGGGTTTGCACCCATCGCAGCTTCAACACAGCAACAGCATGGAGCAGGCAGATCAGCTGAGAGGTCAAGCAGTGAGAGAATGTGGAGGTGGAGGTGAGGGCGAAACATTTGGTAGAGGACAAGGACCCCTTCATAGAGGTGGCCGTGGGCCTGCTCAGAGAGGGGGGGTGGTAGAGGACAAGGCCAGGGCCCAAGACAGCGAGAGTCACAGCAAAGGGTGTCAAATGAAATCAGAGCAATAGTTGTGGATCATATCATCAATCTGGGCATTACGATGAGTGAGACCGCTGCCATGATCCAGCTAAGAAGATCCACGGTGGCCTCGATCATCAGAACATTCCGCAATGAGAACCGGTAAGTCTTCAGCATGGACTATGTATTGCGTAAACAACAGTAAATTATCAAATTTCTCTATAGTGGGTAACGATATACAGCACTGTAATACAGCCCGTGTCTTACCACTGTCTTACAGTGTCTCACCAGTGTACCACTGTACAGTGCATGCAAATAGATGCCACACAGTAGGAGTTGTGTTCTTAGCTTTCCCTGCAGAATTGAGACAAGGCGAAACGGGAGGCAGGGGCAGAATTTTGACTGACCAACAAGAGCTGGCAGTGGTCAATTTAGTTTGGGCCTGACCGAAATCCAGCAGCACATCATCGACAATGTCGATATATTCAATAATGTGGAAGCCATTAGTCTGCTGACTATTGCCCGCATTCTGAAAAGGCACCAGGTGTCTTTAAAGCAGATCTACCGGGTGCCTTCTGAAAGAAATGCAGATGGGGTAAAGCAACTGTGGGCAGAGAATGTTCAGGTATGCTCAGTGGAAAGTTTCTTGTTACAGTGTGAACGATTCACATAGGTTGGATCTAATGTTACATTCTAGAGGATAATTTCCTTTCAATCTCTCTTTTTAGGGTGATGGATGCTGCAGAGAACTACCACAAATTCCTCTACATACATGAGTCAGGCTTCAACCTGGCCAAAACAAGGCGGAGAGGGCGAAATTTGATTGGCCAGCAGGCAACAATCCAGGTACCTGGACAACGAGGAGGGAACATCATGTGTGCCCGCATATCTGAGGATGGTGTGGTGGCACCCAGACCTGTGCTGGGATCATACAATGCAGCCCTTCTTCCGGATTTTTTAAATGAACTAGAGCAGCTCTGTCAAACTGAAGGAGTCACATATTTACAATAGTCTGGGACAATGTTAGGTTCCACTATGCTGAAATGGTGCACACATGGTTTGAGGCCCATCCGCAGTTCATAGTATCATATTTGCCTCCATACTCTCCTGTTCTCTCAACCCGATAGAGGAATTCTTCTCAGCAAGGAGGTGGAAAGTCTATGATCTTCGCCCTCATGAACGTGCCACCCTCCTCCAGGCCATGGATGACGCGTGTGATGAAATAACGGCAGACCAATGTCAGGCCTGGATTCGTCATGCCAGGAGATTTTTTCCCCCGATGCCTGGCAAGGGAAAATATCCACTGTGACGTCGATGAGAATCTCTGGCCAACTTCAGAAGAGAGAGTTGATGCAAATGATGAGTAACAATGTTACAGTATTGTTTTTGTTTACAACTGTTCACTTTTTACATGGCAGTTGATCAAAATGTTTTGTTTCACTTACTTTTATGGCTACTTTTTTGGCATTATGGCTACTTTTCTTTGCCATTCTTCAAATAAACCTGTTACCATTGTATTTCAAACATAAATTTCACATTTTTTTGTCATGATTCCACTGTCTCTATTGTTTAGAACCACAAAAAGAACCTTATTGAAACATGCATCAAGTGTTTTTTGCAGTAATGAAAGGGATTGAAAACAACTTTGCAGTGAAGCTATTGGTATCTTGTGTGTAGGTGATCTAAAGTACTGTTCCTACAGTATTTCATGATAGGTGAGTCATTTGAACCAAAGATTCAGAAGTGCAAGTTTTCTTCAGTGAAATGAATACACAATGCAAGGTTTTGAACAAATGGTTGGGCTGTGTTACAAGTGCTGACCGTTATGAGTGTTGTATCTAACTTTTTGAAAATTGAGCAAAAACTGAGGTTAGTGTCAAAGTCATTGTAAAAAACTGTAATGTCATATTCCCCCTTTAAGCATTTGCGCAAGAATACACAATCAAATGTATCACGTCTGTAGCCCAGCGGTAAAGGATTAAGCTTCATTAGTTGGGCTTTGTAATTGCTTTCAACACAATCATTATAACCAAGAATGTACTTACTGGCTCTCCATTGCACACCTTCAATATGGAGGAGAGATTTTTTTGACGAAACGCCCAAGATTGGGTGGAGTATTCTAAAAGTGGTCGTATAAGCGAAATATACAGTTTTCGTTTTGTTTGAACTGAACATGTATGACCGCAAGTTCTTTGAATTAATCCAAGCATGCGATTTGCTTTACTGACCAAAAAATTTGCATGTGCTTCCCATGATAAATTTGATGACACCACAATCCCAAGATCACGCATGCAGTCGACTTTTTCAATTAAATTACCATTCATTGTGTAATGGTGAAGAATGGGAATTCGCTTCCTTGTAACGCTCAATAGTTTACATTTACCAGCGTTAAATCTCATGTCCCATTTTCGACTCCAATGCAAAATGTCTTCTGGGTCGCACTGCTGGTGTGAACAGTCTTGCATGTGTCTGATCTATCTTATGCATTTAGAATCATCAGCAAACAAGGCAACCCTAGTCTCAGGACTTACACAGTCTGGCATGTCGTTAATATACAGCAGAAACATCAAAGGGCCTAAAATTGATCCTTGTGGAACCCCTGATTTAACGGGAGACCAGGATGATAGGGCACTGTCGACAGCAACTCTTTGTTGACGATTGGAGAGATACGACGTAAACCACTCTAGAAGATCACCATGAAATCCATATGTCTGGAGTTTATATAAAAGTAATTCATGGGGGATGGAGTCAAAAGCAGATGAAAAGTCTAGATATAAAATATCAATTTGTCCAGACTGATCTAAGAATTTGCCAACTTTGTGAAATACCTGGTTGAGTTGTTGTCGACCGACCCTTAACAAAACCATGTTGTAGGTGATGTAAAACAGGCACTACATGAGGATAGACAAAATTAAGTATGCACCTTTCAAGCACCTTGCTACAAATGCATAATAACGATACCGGTCGATAATTACTCACATTTTCTTTGTCAGATTTTTTATGGACTGGAATAACATTTGCTCTTAGCCAATCGAGTGGTAATTCTCCAGTTTGAAGACATTTGTTAAAAAGACTACAAAGTGACAGAGCCAATTCACAGGCCCATTCTTTTAAAATCCGTTGTGTGTTGTGTGTTGTGTATGTGATGCGTATGTTGTGTGTTGTGTGTTCTGTATGTAATGCATGTGTTGTGTGTTCTGTGTATGATGCGTATGTTGTGTTTTGTGTATTCTGTATATGATGCCTATGTTGTGTGTTGTGTATGTGATGCGTATGTTGTGTGTTGTGTTTGTGATGCGTATGTTGTGTGTCGGCCTGATTCTGTATGTGATGCGTTTGTTGTGTGTTCTGCATGTGATGCGAATGTTGTGTGTTGTGTGTTGCGTATGTGATGCATATGTTGTGTGTTGGCCTGATTCTGTATGTGATGCATACGTTGTTTGTTGGCCTGATTCTGTATGTGATGCGTGTGTTGTGTGTTGTGTGTCCTGTGCTTGACAGGGCCTGGGTTGACAGTCTCTTCATGGTGATCCAGAGTGTGACCGTTACCTTCCTCATCCAGAGCCTCAGAGGAGGTGCCCTGAGAGGTACGGCTGGCTTCCCGCTTGTGTAATCCCTTTTCTGTCTCCTGTTTTCTATGGGCCTGTGGTATGTGCTCAGACCGCAGACTGAAACAATCATTGAATAACTAATATGGGCCTAGTCACTGCGGTCACCAGCTGACTTTCCACGGGCTTGATGAAGGCATGTCAATAGGCACAAACCAGGGAATGTACCTCCAAAAATTGAGCTTAATCCTGACCGCTCAGCCTGAAAACCCTGAATCCTCACACGGACACACAAACTCCTGCTGTGCTTTTTCAGTGGTTATGCATGATCCAGATGGCAATACCCAAAGTAGAGCTTGGGTAAATTAGCTAGCCTATACTTATGTGGATAAGGGTAATGGACTGTTATACTCCATAAACAGGCAGGAATTTAACCAGCAATGACAACTTGTGTCATTGCTGGTCCGTTACTGTCCCCAGATGTTTCACAGTGTCAGTTAGAGCTCTGTCACTGTCCCCAGATCTTTCACAGGGTCAGTTAGAGCTCTGTCACTGTCCCCAGATTTTTCACAGGGTGTTAGAGCTCAGTCACTGTCCCCAGATCTTTCACAGGGTCAGTTAGAGCTCTGTTACTGTCCCCAGATCTTTCACAGGGTCAGTTAGAGCTTGGTCACTGTCCCCAGGTCTTTCACAGGGTCAGTTAGAGCTCTGTCACTGTCCCCAGATCTTTCACAGGGTCAGTTAGAGCTCTGTCACTGTCCCCAGATCTTTTACAGGGTCAGTTAGAGCTCCGTCACTGTCCCCAGATCTTTCACAGGGTCAGTTAGAGCTTAGGTTCTGGACTTCTTAGAGAAAATGTGACTATGGCGTGAAAAAATCAGGGTCTGCCCAAAAATTGATGTTGGTTGCCGCATTGAGGCTGCCCAGTTTATACAGCGAGGTTATGACTCAATACAGACACCCTTGGGCTTTGAATGTAAAGTAGGTTTTGTTGGGCGGGGTGTAAATAATTTAATTTAAGTTGGAAAGGTCACGATGTGATGCAGCCATTGCTTCTGTTTGTTTTCGGCAGGCGTTGGGTTCATCTTAATTTACAGCTCCCTCTTGTCCCTTCTCATCTCCCCTCTGACCCCCGGTTCAGTTGTCATGGCGATGGAGTCCTCCTATTTGCCAGCTGTCATAATTGCCCAGGTACATGGCAACACGCACTCTCCACAGCGCAGCAATAACACGTGAATGACAGATATGCAGCACTTCGCAACAGGAAGAGCAATGAAGTGCTAGTTTGAATACGCTTTTCTTTTTTTTTTTGCTATTCACTGTTGTTTAGCAAATAGAAAAGCTAGATATATGTTTTGAATTGAAATTAAAATAACTTAATTCTCCTGTTACAAACGTAATTTGTGTGTGCAAGTAGTGCATTCATAACATAAAATGGCATGCAATAAAAACTTATAGAAAATATAATGGTGTACTGTAAAACACTGTGAAACAACTTAAGGCAATAAACCGTGTAATTCATGAGTGGAACTGGATGAAGTGCGATTGAAATGTCTATCACTTGGGTTTATCGTGGTGTTATATCAGGATTTGATTTTTTTAATGGAAATATTGCAATGCAGTTTTATTTTATTAAGTTTTTACAATGCTAATTTGCTTCTGCTATGGAATCAGTCTGAACTTTGGTCGCGCATTTATGTGTGATACTAAACCTGGTCAGTGCATTTATTTCAGATAAAATTATATTTTAAAATAATTTTAAAGAATCAGAAAAGTTAAAAAAATTACTGTTGATTTACTGTAAAAAAATAAAACCTTGAATCTGCTGTGAAAAAGTGAGGCAACCAGCAGCACAGCATTTTTTACTTTAAAAAATAAGTTCTGTGCTCTTTCAAAAATAAGTTTGTGCACACTCAAAAACTGAAGTTGAGAAAACTCAAAAATGCTGTGCAGCTGGTTGCTGTACTTCTTTAAGTTTTATTTTTTACAGTGTTCATGAAAGCCATCAGATGTGGTCCAGACAGACCTGCACTTGCATTATCAGAACTGTGTTCTGATTCTAGATAGCAGTATATTTCTGTGTGAAGTTGCTGGTAACCTGAGGCAATTTTCCTCGTGGCGAATGGTCTGAAGTAGAAATCTAACCTTCTGTTGTAGAGCCAGTCACTCACACTCACTTAGCTAATCCTTCGTTACCCAAACACCCCTGCCCCTGTTGGTGAGACCATACCCGCTGCCCATACTTATTTATTAATGAAACCAATCAGGAATTGTCGGCTGGCTCAACTGTCTGGTCGGACACATGCGCCCTTCCTTTGGATTAAAGGGTTTGCAGTGAAGTGCTCAATCTGGGGGCTCAATCCGATCGCTCAATTTTCATCGCCATCCTTGCTTTTCTTCCTAACTTTTTCCCCTCTGCTCCAGTCAGGGAGATGAAACACGAGAAGTAAGAGAGGACGGGAGGATAGAGGAGCGACAGAGGAATCTGAGTGTCTAAATCGAAAGTCCTTGCTCCGTCGTCATTTTGAATGACTTCAGTTACAAGCCAGCTACAAGCTGTGGCAGATTTGCAGCAGATGGGGAGAGATACATTCCTAGGTCAATCATTTTTCCCAGAGATCTTTGCATCTGGCTTCTGAATCCAGATTCAGCCCCAGTTGGTCACTGAACAGTTATCACTGCTGATTGGTCGGACATGACACCTGAATTAGTCTAGTTGCCAACACAGGAATTTTGAGGGAACCTTGCAAAAATACCCCCCAAGTTTGTTATTATTGATTTTGTTTGGGGACGGTCCCTAGTTTACGAAACTGAATGATGCCCAGCTGGCATCATTGAGCATTTTGAGAAATTCAAGATGGCCGCCAGCGAGGGTCGATAATCAAATTGTCCCACCAAATCGTCAGCTTTGGGCCGATTTAGTAATGCAATATATCAAATAGTATGTTTTGGAGGTCAAGGAATCGATTGGTGATGTTAATTAGTAGCAAACTCTTTTAATTATGCCAGAGTGTGTGATTTTCAGGTTTCAGAACTGCGTGTGATGACATAATTCGCAGCCGTTTTGATGAATACTATTGTTCCAAATAGATTTATTTCAGTCGCCGTTTGAAATCCTGTCACACAACCATTTACTAATGCTGTGATTACTTTTTTTCAGATGAATGCATGCTGATTTGATCAATACAGATGAAGATGGCAGAGTGTTACTTTAAGTACATGAGAAGATGTAATGAACCATCCAACCAAATATTGTCCAACGCTGGGATTGTCAGAATCCATTTGATCATAAATGCCAGCATACAACGCCAAGACACATTGCCAACAGACATTGAAGCTTTTATCAGGCATGACAGGCATGACTATACCATAGCCTGTCATAGATCATGTGTCTCTTCTTACACGTCCAACCACAAAATTGCAAAGTTTCAAGAAAAGCATCAGCGATCATCAGGTGAACCACGGCAAGCACAGAAAAGAGTCAAAAGATCGACAAGCAACCCCGATTTCAATTTCAAAACCCATTGCATATTCTGTGGGGACAAATGCTTTGAAGAACGGAACCCAAAAAATCCTGGAAGGTGGAGGCCTGTTAGCCAATGTCGCACCATAGACTCCGGCCCAAGGGACAAGACATTCAAAGAAACTATTCTTCAAGTCTGTCGCGAACACAATGATCAATGGGCCAAAAACGTGGAACTGTGTGTACTCGGTGCTGTGAGTGATCTACATGCAGCAGATGCACGTTATCATCGAGATTGTAAACCATCATTCATGGGTCCCAAAGCACAGAAAGCGCGAAGCAAATCTGGAACTAAATCCCAATCAGACATTGCTCTCAACCAGATCATGCAAATCATGGAATCTGACATGAACAAGTTGTGGTCGTCAACTGAAGTATACAATGAATATGTCAGTAAGAATGGCAACGTCTTACAAAGAAGATCACCTGTTGAAGCCATATCTAAGCATTTTGGTGAACGTTTGTTGTTGTTGTCATGCAAAGGACTGGCCACTCTTCTCGTCTTCAGAACTTGTGCTTCTCAGTTAGTGAAATTGGAGGACGACACAGAAGATGACTATCATGCCATTAAAACTGTCGCCCAACTGGTTTGTCTTGAGTTCAAAGCAATTGAGCTGGACACAAAAAGTTACTGCAGCAATATAAATGAAGGGATAGCACGTGCTGAATCTAGTCCCACACTGTTGTCCTTACTCTCAGAAATTAGTCCAAAATTTTCAGGGTCGCTGGCTTCGCTTTTGATAGGAAATATGGTGACCAGTGTTGTATCAAGCAAGTCAACTGCGTTGCAGGTTGCTTTGGGCGTCACTTCACAGCTCACTCGCCACTGCCCTCTCAGTCTGTGTGTCTTTCAATTGTGGACAACAAAGTACAAATCATTTCAGTGATTTGTGATGCTCTGCTGAAACGTTTCCAGGAAGAGACCATACCAACAAAACTCGTCATCACTGGACCAGACCCTGTACCACACAAAATACAGGCCGGAACACACAGGAATAGACAAGACCTGGCTGTGACACACGAAGAGGCCGACATTATAATCGCGCACCATGTTGTGCATATTGCAAGGCAGACTTCGCCAATCATACATGTTGTGTGATGACACTGATGTGTTCATCTTCTTGGTCCACTTCTATTGTTCTGAGGATCTCCGCTCTGACGTATTCATGGTCGCAACTCGAGCATCCAGATGTGTTGTAAACATTGGTGCAACAGCAAAAGAACATGAGGCCATTGCCAAGTATTGCCTGCCAATGCATGCCTTAACCGGCTGCGACAATGTCAGCACACTGTATGGGATTGGCAAAAGGAAAGGTGTAAAGGCTCTCAAACAAGGAAACCTTCCACCCCTTTTGGGAGACAGAGACGCCAGCCTTGACAACCTCGAAGCCAAAGCTGTTTCATTCATTGCCAGTTGCTACGGAAGCAAGACAATTAGCTCAATGTCGGATACTCGTTTCAGTATCTGACAACACAAAACTGCACGAGGAACATCTAAGAGCTTCAAACTGGCCAGTCTTCCACCAAGTTCGGCTGCGTTTCGCTTGCACGTACAACGAGCACATTATCAAGCTTGTTTGTGGACATCAGCTCTGAACTCGGATCCCCCTGAGATAAACCCAACAGATTTTGGTTGGAAGATCGACCATGCAAACCAGATTCTACTACCAGTCCCACTTCCAACAGGCACACTTGCAGCTCCCCAACGTGTGTTGAACTTGCTGTGCTGCAATTGTTCCTCTACAGAAGCATGCTCCACGCGACAGTGTTCATGTCGGAAGACAGACCTTGCTTGCAGTGTTTTCTGTAAATGCAGTCCATAAATAAATGCAGTCCATAAATGCAGTACCACTTCTGACCTTTCATGCTCAAATCCATTGAACAAAACAATCGAGGACACGATAGAAGATGAAAATGACTGACGAGGACAATGATGATGCATAGTGCATGGATCATTTCAAGCATGTACAAACTAACATACATGTATAATGCTGAATCATTAGTTGACAATTAACTACACAGGATTAAGTGTTTTAGTTTTGGTTCTTCGACATATAATTGAAATGTTTCTGAGTATGATGCAATAAATGACTTTCATGTTGAAATAAATTGATCTTAGCACAATTTGTTGTCTATATAAATTGCGAAAATATGAAATACAGGGAGTAGCATGGTAATAATTGGTTCTACAAAGATTTTATTGTAAAAAACGGAATCCTCGACCTCGAAAACCTATAATTTGACAGATTACAAAGCAAAATCGGACAAGAAATGGCGATTTTATGGAACAATCCTTCTGCCGGCGGCCATTTTGGACGCCATCTTGAATTTCTCAAAATGCTCAATGATGCCAGCTGGGCATCATTCAGTTTCGTAATCTAGGGACCTTCCCCTAACAAAATCAATCATAACCTGCTTGGGGGGTATTTCACAGGGAGAGGGAGGGCAGAAAACCAGCAGTGGAACGGCACTCAAAGAGTATTCTCGCTGCCGGATAGCTCACTCGGTTAAGGCACTGCGTTGCAGTGGTGGGCAGCTTTTTCAGCGTAGCTCACAATTGGCCTTTGCGCTACTGGGATTCAAATTGGGAAGGGACTGCCGGGTAAGGGGATATAAATAAACAGCTTTGTTTGTTGCTCAAGCACCTCCTGTTGGCCAGACGGGCACTCGTCAGGAAGATTCAAGGTTTGTTCATGTCCAGGTATCCTCTGCCCTCGCTCTGAACTTGCGAAGATTCAACCAATGAGCGTATAAGAAGCAGTGGCTGACGGGCACGTGCTTCGGAGGAAAGCCGTGAACTGTCTTCACTAACCTGAGTTGGCGGCAGGGGGTCGCACACGAGCAAGCTTTGTACATAGTTCGCCAATTGGGCACTCCAGATTCGGGTGGGATTGGAGATGCCAAATTAAATAAATAAATAAATAAATGTATTCTAACTGCGCTCTGACTGCATTCCAACAGCATTCAAAACATTCTGATTGCATGCGAAGGAGAATCAAAATGGCAAGCCAGGTCAAATCAAATTAAAGCTGAAAGTATAACCTTTCAGAAATGATCAAAAACTCAAAAAATATTTTTTGCAACTTTCCTCTCATTTTGTGGGAGCAGGTCTCAAATAGTCCTTAAAAGGATGTTCTCTCAAATCCTGTGTGTCTTTTCCCATCTCATTTCACAGATTAAGATTGGGGCCTCTTTAAAAATGGAGGACTTCAGTCTATTTCTTAGTCAGGTGGTGCCGCAGCTGTATTACTTTACCTCCACTGGATACGTTTTTTACCAGCATTTGTTTGTTTGAATGTCAATTAACAAGATGCATCAAAAAGTTTTGGATGAATGTCAGTTACATTGTGCGTTGATAGATACTGTGCTGAAGAGGAAGTGATTAAACTTTGGTGAAAATCCAGCCCATATTCTTGATCCAAGATTCAAGGGAATTTTGATGCGCAGAAAGACGACCAATCACTTCTTGTGCCAATTCTTTATGCTAGGAGAAATCCAAGCCCCACTTCCTTTGCATACAAATTTAACAGCGGCAGAGGTCATGCGGTCATCAAAGTGCCCTCTGGTTACTCTGGTGATTCCTTCTTTGTTCCCAGGTGATTCAGTCCAGAACAAACTACCAGAATGGTCACACCGGTCAGCTCTCCGCCATCTCAGTTTTCCTGCTTCTCACTGGCTCGCTGGCTCGAATTTTCGCATCTGCACAGGTATGTAACAGCAAGGCAGTACGATCCGTCCAGTTTAACCCCTTTGCGCGGAATACAAAATTTTGCCAATTTTTCCTGTTGTGCATGAGCCTATTTAAGCTTTAGAACTCAGGATTTGTGACACAGAGATTTTTGAAAATTATTCAAGTGAAGCCAGACATTTGGAAATTCAATTACAGAATTGTTTAGGAATTAAATTTTGGAATTTACGGACGCCGGCGTCTACATCTGCAGAAAGGGGTTTTTAAAGTGGAATGGTAACAGTAACCTTTTCTCAAAGTGTAGGCTGTGGTCCTGATAGGCTGCATTTCTAAGCTTCTATGTCATTGCCAGCTGTTCCATTGTTAAGGCGCCTGTGAGTGCAGCCGAGAAATGCAGCCTTCATCTCGCCTGATATCCGACGGAATTGGCGGCATAAAAATGTTGTGTGATGAGTCGACAATTCCTGTATTCGAAGGTGCTTCGGAATGAAACAGCCTGTGATGACGTAACAGAGCAGCCTAGAAATGCAGCCAACCCAGACTGCATTCTGCACACTGAGAAACAGTCACTGAGCGCTCCTCAGAAGTGAGCGTCTGTGAATGAAACCTTGAGCAAAATTCACAGTTATCACTCAGAAGCATCTCTCTGTATTATCACTTAGCTTGGTATTAACCCCTTCAGACCTGAATTATGTTCCAAGGTTGTGAAAAATATAGCAATCGCTTTTTTCCCAACTATATATGATGTGCTATTTTTATAGTGACAAATTCATTCTTCCCTAGTGTAGAATTGAGTTCAATGACATAGTTTCAGACCCACTGTCCATTCAAATGGACAGCAACATTTGAAAAAATCCTGAGTAAAAACTTGCTGTTAAACATTTGATATTATGCGTTAATTCAAACATTCCATCTGTCTATATTGTTTTAAAAGTATGATATCTTTGCCCAAATATCTATAAATGTGAATAAAACTGTTGAAAATAGTCCTTACTTCGTCGTGTGGAGTGAAGTCCTGCCATGCCTCTCTTCAGTGTGTTGTATTTTTAAAAAATGGCCACAAGGATCAATACTACATCCCTGCAGGCCTGTAGGCTGCACTTTCAGGACTGCACTTCCAGGACCTCAGTTCAGGCCTGGAGGCTGCACTTTCAGGACCGCAGTTCCAGGACCCTGGTGTTTTTGCCACAGCGCCCCCTCCCGTTGGAGGCTGGTTTCGGCCTGGAGGCTGCACTTTCAGGACCGCAGTTCTAGGACCCTGGTGTTTTTGCCACAGCGCCCCCTCCCGTTGGAGGCTGGTTTCAGGACAGCAGTTGTAGGACCGCAATTTCAGGACCCTGGCTTTTTTGCCACAGCGCCTCCTACTGACTTAAATGATTGCCGCAACCAAATACTTTTTGTTGTGGGTTTCAAAATTAATTCCACCAAATGCTCTTATAGTGTATTTTTGTAAAGTTGGATTACACCCAAATACATTGATTCATTATTTATATTTTTGAAGGTTGATTCTATGTAAAAAAAATTCGTTCTTTATCATTTTAAAGGTTGATCCCAGCCAAGTAATATTTTGATTAATTATTCGCCATTTTAAAGGTTGATTCCACCCAATTAATACTTTCTTCCAAAGACTTAAATACATATTCCATACAAACACTACTTTGCCATGAAATTGACCTTAGTTGCAGAGACTTGAAAATTGTATTATTAGCAGAATTAGCTAATGATACTGAGGGAAAAAGTGAAAGCACATACAGACCTCCATGTAAAAATGTGCCTTAAAAGACACAGACTTCTGTTATGATTTGGTGTGAGATAAACAGAACTGATCTATCTATATTTCAACCAGATATTTTAAAGGTTAGAAAGAGGCAAGAAACAAGAATGACTCTAAATTTTTATTTTATCCACACAATGAACAAATATAAACAATTATATAAACAACATAAACATGCTGGTGGCCACAGGAGTGGGAAGGCTAGTAGTTGCAGGAGCTGGGATGCTGGGGGTTACTGCAGCTGAGATGACTGTCGCAGTTGGAGTGGAGTTGGTGGTGGTAGATGGAGCTGGGATGCTGGTGGCCACTGGAGTGGTAATGGTGGTAATTGCTGGAGCTGGGATGGTTGCAGTTATGGCCGAGGTGTTCTTATTGCAAAGAGACAGATGATTAATGAAGTCCTGTATACGTAAAACTGTTGACTGGCAGTAGATGCAGTGGTAATGCCACTGTGGTCAGCAGTTTAACCCACATCTGTGAACAGTGTATCCTGTACCATTAATTATTATATTAGTATATTATTCAAAAGTGTGTCTCAGGCTCATTTTTAATAAAGGGGTATGATAAATATTGATGCTGATGAATATCTACTCAAATTGTTGTTGAACTTAAACATGATGTCAAAGGGCTGAATTAGAATTTAGAGGCAACATCTTATAAAAGTTTAGGTATGTTTGTGAAGTTTCTGGATGACCAAATAAATGAGAATTTGAAGAGTCAGAGTAAGTGTTTGTTTTCATTGTAATACTGATGTCAGATTTACTTGCTTCAGAGCTTAGGAAAATTAAGTCATCCATCTTTACTCACTTCATCAGAGCCCTGCCGATCCTTGGATTTGCATGAACTACGTTATATGAAGTTATTTTTAAAATTAAAAAAAGTAAAATGATCGGTTGGCTTACTGGTATGGGCTATGATCAGGCAAGAAATTAGCTCATATTCGTGTTCACTAACAAATACCCATTTCATTCAGACACTAGCTTAATTGGCATTTCCTGTGACAATGTTCTCAAATGTTACCTTCATTGAGTGTAGCTCTGTGGAAATGGCTCTCCAAATGAGCTTTCACTTTGCTTAACTTCGTTGGGTGGAACACAGTTGAGCGACAGAATGGGCAATGAAATTGTCTGCAGCATGTAGTGCATCTTGAGATTTCCGGCAATGTTCTGCCTTCCTGGACAGTTATATGCATCTTTAAAAGACAGAGATCACATAATTAGTCCAAAAAAAAAAAATTCTGATAATTTCATAGAAAATCTAGAAAATCGTACTTCCTTTGAAAATACAGTGAGAATGCTGACTGCTGGAATGCACTTAAATACATTGCTGAAAATTTAAATAAGCAAATGCAAACTATGTAAGATTAAAGTTCATGGCACAAACATTGTTGGTTAAGAGCCCTAACTTCAAAAAGCTTTTACATAAATGCTAAATATAGTATTGTAAAAAGGAGGGATATTTGAAAGAGCATAAAGTGAAGAAAAACGTACATTACAAGCAGATAAGTTACAATGCAGGTGGATTTTTTGACATTTGCAAGAAAGAGGAGAGAGAGGTTTTTATCATCCTTTTAAGCTGACTAGAATTAATAATAGAAATATGATTAGTCACTGACAATTAGGACACAGTTGGGCTTTCCCAATCACGCCATGGTTTCACAACACAAATGTTAATACACAGTCAGCATTATACGGGTGAGGTTAATTACAAGTGACCACAACCAGCTGCATAGTTTTAAGTAATCCTACCTGTTGATTGTGAAATGACAGTTGTCCAAAAGTTAAATAAAATTGTTGTATCAAACAATAGTCTTGGCCGAAAGGACAATATGGCGATATTAAATAGTTAGCGTTAGCTAAATACGTTATATTGAACATGGTAACACAGTTGCAACAACCTCTCATAAACTTATTAATGTTGCACTAAGCTGAACTTGTGCAAACTTACTACATACTTTGTTAAGCCGACGTTTATTTTCCAGTTAAATTCATGCAAAGGACTTAGTTTTATTTGTTTGTCATTAAAAATTTTCTCAGTACTCACTTCTCAGTTTGTTGCTCGTCGTCATACTCCTCGTCGTCTCTTTGTACAAGTAATGCAGCCTCCTAAGGTGAGTGGCGCTGTTCGGAGAAACCAGGGGTCCTGAATGTGCGGTCCTGAAACTGCGGTCTCCGAGGCTGCAGCTATACCCTACTCACAAGGATACCTATACTGCTGTTTGATTGGTTGCTAAACGTCCACTCAAACGGTCTTGCGGACTTAGGTGGTGTTAAATGTTGCAAAAAATAAAACAGTTGTCATGTGACGTCCATTGTAATGGACACAGGGTCTGAAGGGGTTTTTAAGGAGTACCAAATATGTCACCACATGCACAGCCAATCAACGACTACAAGCCATTTCAAACTCTGTTCCTTTCTGACATTGACCACCCCAACAAACCGATCTTCAGTCACCAACTTATCTGTTCTGGCATTAGTCTGGGTGCTCACTCCTTCATGACGTCAAGAAGGATAGATTTTAAAATGGCTAAACAGCAGCCCACCAGTGAGATAATTGGGGAACTTGAAACGTAAATTGTATTAACACTGACCCCTAGTGGTGGAATTAGCATCCCACAATAGTTAGGACAGCTTCTTTGCTACATTTCCCTTCTACAGCAGAAACACCTCCCCCTATTTACACGGTACCTCGATTTGATCAATCTGAATGCGGAGCATTGATGTTTAGATCGAGTGTCCATAGTTGTGATAATCATAACACTGTATCCTCAAATACATTTGCTTCCCAGAAAATTGTGAAATCTCATAAATTCTAGTGCCGATAAAGAGACACTGGAGCTTTTGCCATTGAATCAGCCCTGTAGATCCTCGGCCTCCTCCAGCCTGCGCCATCAGTACTGTGCGTCACTGCTTTATTAAATGACTTGTAATGTTGTTATGACCCTGATTTTTCTTCATTCTCTACTCTTTACACAACCGTCTCCAAATAGGAGGGTCTGTTGACTGACTGTAATTCTATATGTTATATGAATGTTATTTCCCTGTCTTGTTGCTGCAGCATACTGGAGACTCTCTGCTCACCCTGCTGAGTGTTATAGCATCCTGCTGTAATGCTATTGTGGCTGGTCAGATCCTATATTACTGGAGCCGTGTTCCCTCCGCTAAAGAGAAGGAAGAGTAGCCGAGCATAATCTCCTAGCTCAGGTGTTGGGCTAAAGACCTCCTGCGATGTCATCCCCTCAACCAAGCGCTTCTGTTATTCTGGTGACAAGGTGCTGCGTAAGTCCAGTCTTCGAGAAGCCATTTTATATCCCGGTTTTTGCTCCAGCCAAACATTCTAGCCTAATTTTCTGCTAGGCCGGTGCTTGTGCACTGTGCTGTCAGAGAGGGAGTTTGCATGAGATCCTAAAACGGATTTGCTCCAGAGTCTATCCTCAGCACTGAACCACAATTCAAGACTCTCCTGGATTTGTCTGATTTAGTTTTCCCTTCCGGAAAACGGTGCAATTTTAATGTCTGCTTTTCACAATAGTTTTATATATGGAGTAAACTGCACCTTCCTTTTTTTTCTCTTTTGGGTATAAGAGTTTATTTTCATTTGCATGTCTTTACTCACGTGTTAGTGTGAGGGGTCATTTTGATGTTTCGGTAAAATGTGAAGTACAAATTAAATTACCTTGATGAAAAAAAAAAACAACTTTTTGTATAGTTTTGTGTCAAGGTGTCAAACCAATTTGGTTTCTGAAATTATGTTTGAATTATCTCACTGTTAAAATGAAGGCATTATTTCCCGCATTTAAATTCTGCAAAGCTGTTTTCTGAAAGAAGGTGGAGCTCAATAATTGGCTAATTTGCATGACGTTTAAGATGTTCTGAAATTAGGATATACCTTTTTCTCAATTAAGCCATGACACGGTGGTTGAATAACAATGTGGGATAGTCTCAAAGTGTATATTCCACAAAATTATTAAACTATTATTAAATGTTACGTATTTTCACATCAAAGTTTGCTATGATCCACTTCCTGGAAAAAAGATTTTTCTTTTAATATCACATTATCATACGCTACCAGCATTGCTCTCTGTTACCACTCCCCCTCCAATCGATGTGTCTCTCACGCAGCTTTAAATTCATCGATGTTCGAAAACACGTCCGCTAATAAAGTTAAAATAAAGCAAGTCCCCTCCCTTTGAAAATTCCCCAGAAAAAATGTGTTTTATTCAGATTTGCATCAGATTTTGAGGCTGGTTCTGCTCTAATCTCAATTTCATGGCATCATTAAAGTCATGGTCCCTCAACATAAATCTGAGTCTGTGCTCTTCGCTCAGCCCTCCGTGCCTCGTGGAACAGAGAGAGAATTAGGATGAGATTTTGGGGGAGGGGGGTGCAGGCGTGCCAGGGCTGGGGGTAGAGTCGAGCCAGGAGGTGGGCGGAGAGTGGGAGGAACTTAGACGTCCGGTTCTGGGACACACATCAATCACCATCATTCATCCAAGCATCCGTTATCCATCTTACTCCTGAGCAGGGTCATGAGGAGCTGGAGCCTGTCCCAGCATGGACTGGGGGAGAGGCAGGAACAGACCCTGGACAGATTTGCACTCAATCACGGAGATCCGTTCATCATTCTCTCACACACTCTCATCCTCACATCCATGGGTAATGTAGAGTTTCCTCTTGGCCTGGTCTGCATGTGTTTGTTCTGTGAGAAGAAACTGCGGTACTCAGAGCGGACCCACACATGCACCGGGAGAACATGCAAACTCCACACTGAGAGGTGCCAGTCATTAGCTTATCTAAAAATTCATACAATTATTTAGCAGTGCAGCATAATGTAATGTACTCCACGCTTTCTGAATTCATTTATAATTAATGTCTTGTCATTCCTGGATGCTTATCATCTCTAATTGGCTTATATGGAATTTGTCAAGGTACTAACATAACATACTAGCACATTATACGATACCTAAACTTCAACTATACAGTTACAGTCCCCTACTGATGGGCACAGGCAGTGTTTTTAATTAGGGCAGATCTTTGTCAAAACAGTCCCATAATGCTTTCTGTTCTGTAATTCTGTTGTGTTATGTTTAGCCCAGCTGAGTGTTCCCTGAGTGGCCTGGGGAAACTGACGGTAATTTAGAGTTCAGATGGAATCTAAAATATACGGTGGGACCCTGGAACTAGCATAGATAATGCCTCAGTGATATATTTTAGAGGTTAGTCTATCAATATTAGGCGTGTTTAACCAACTTTCTCAGCTCTTACGAGTGCACTCCTCTTTCCCGTAAATACTTCAGATAAGAAAAACCAAAGATGAAAAACTGAAGTGGGAAAAACCAATAGCAGGAGTTAGAAAGTGGGTTATTTCTTTAGTTTTTAATCCACTCTCACTCCTCTACCGTTACAGACCATTTGTAAGTGTGGCTGAACTCATATAGTCTATGTAGGAATTTTATTCATGATTGAAGAGTTTTGTTAAACAGGTTGAGGCTGCAGTGGCTCGGCGGAGTACGAGAGGCCGATTCCCCGATACTGCACACATCTGGGGGCGTTTTCAGCCACAAAGGCTGTGTTTACAGCCACCCCATTCAAGATGCCCCACTATTCAACCTCACCACCACCCCCCCACCCCCCCCAACCCCACCCCCGTCAGCCCACCTTCCCCTCCCCCCTCAGCCCTCTGATCGTCTCATACTGACCAACATTTCCATAAGAAAGGCAGCGAACAGGGGAGAGGATTATAGATGGATTGGGAAAAGAAGGGAGGCCTAAACCCTCTACTTTCTGTCCATTGGGGGTGGCGGGTGCTGCTAAATCATGGCCAGGGTTATAACTGTCTGAAAGTTGAGCAAAATTCCTCCAGCAAAGTCTCTTTCCTCTTCCTTTTTGCCATTCTTGCTTCAGCGGGAGATGTGTAACGTCTCCTCTCGGCACCAAGATTCCTCTCCTAATCTTCCCCCGCAGAGTGTTTTTGTTTGCCTTTTTTTTTTGATAGTTTTACATCATAAAATGACAGATTCTGTATTTGAGCACGTCATAGATGCCAGGCTTGATGCTGTGGGTAATTGCATGAATTTGATAATGTGCATATTTGCGTGTTTGTCGCCTATAAGTTTCTTTCACTCATTTTTGATGTTTTACGCAGAGACGATTGTTTCTTAATGAATGACAGAAATGAAGTTTTCAGCAAAACTTTAAAAAGAATGAGACCGCACATGAAGTTTCATTTGCTGATTTTACAGTGACAGTGTGCAGCCGATGACCTCCTGACCTGCACTAAGTTACTCCAGCAGCGGTTACAGTTCAGCTGCTTCTTGTAGAAGCAAATCTCTAAAATAGACAGAAAGAAATTATAAAAATAAGGCTAAGCCAAAAATTCATGAACAAGGAGGCAAACAGTGAAGGAACAAGAGACTGGCTGTATTCATTCAGAAATATCTACTACAAAAGATCTAATGACAAATCAGACTACAAGATATTATGAATTGAGCATCATGCATTTTAGCTTTTTAATTTTAACTGAATAAGAAACATAACTGAATCAAATTTTCTTCAGTAATTATAGTCCTTGAACCTTTTTGTCACCAACTCCTGTTTAATTCAAGTTTTTACCATTTCAATTGTTAAATGACTTTCCTATTCATCATTTGTCATTTGTAAGATTAAAATTAAAATATAGGGTGCAATAATGGGCTTATAATTATTATTCTTGATGATATAAATATTTTCAATTTTTTCACTTGAATACATTTTTATTTGAATAAAATTTATGTTGCTCTGTTCTGAACATATTTTGCTATGCAGTAAAGAACACACTGCAGATAGAATGAAAGCATTTGTTACTGTTTATTATAAATTACAGTCGACCTTTTTGATTTGAACACAAGTGGAAGACATACTGTACATTCAGTGGAAACAGACAATTGAATTGAGAGCATCAGGTCACCTGGTCCAGTATAATTCAGTCAAAAAACATCCTTCTTCCACTCACTTCCTGCTTCGGTGTTGGCATCATAGCGTAACAGTCTCCTCAGTCACATCGCTCAAGTCCGCCCGCAATTGAACACCAGTGTAGAAATAAATGAGAATTCAGATGAAATGGCTCCTGATACTGAGAACGGTACAATCTGGACCTCTGCTAACCAGCAACGAAAGAAAAACTTGAGTGTTTTCTCTGAAAATTGCGCAACCAAGTCAACTATACATACATTTCATAAAACATTTTGTTCCGTCGTGTCCACTCTCGATAAAATTCTCTTTTCTGTCAGTCAGTGATCGTATGACTCATTTGGGTGAGTCACTGACGACAGTTTCAGATGAAATCTTAACCATGGTGTGACTGCAAAGGATTGTCCTTGACCTTTGCACTGTGTGCACTTATTCCTTAACTTGCAGAGGTTAAGCTCTACGAAACGCGAATATTCGCATCTTTGCATTGACTTTGAATGTAATCTGTCCTGCGAAAAATTCGTTTCGCGCCCGGTGTGAAAATGGCTTTAATGACCAATGGAGCTTTCAGTAACTCAGGCGCTTGGAGGGAAGCTGATGGTCATGATGAACTGTTTGCGTTTACGCCACTGCTGTTACACCAGCCTACTGCCACACATTAAAAGAAAATAAACTACCTTTACACCTAGACATTTCTGGAGTCTCACTCGCATTGTGGGAAAGCAAGAGAGGTTAATATAAGTCACAAACATAAAATGGTTTTTACATGGGAGATTAGAAGGTACTACTGATTTTGAGTCTTTTGGCAAGTCTCTCAATCATAACACGCACATAAAAAATCAAGGCAAAAGGGAGGTGTATATCAAAACCCCAATTTTTTCCTGGGCTGATTCTAGAATACAAAATACCATCAGGCTGGATTGTACAGTCAGTCTAGGTCCTATAGCTAAGAGTTCCTTGTAATGGAGGAAGTCCATGACCTCAGACCATCAAGTTTTTCTACAACAGTTTTTGAACCCAAGCCCCACGGTGTATCTTCACTCATTATTTGAGAGCCACGGCCACACGCCCTTATGGCAGCAGCAAGGGCCACTCACACATCGGCCCATCAAAACGATCGAGAGATGGAGGGGGACTCTATAGGGGACACACTACAGTCAGGTGACATCGATCTCAGCACCCTGTGTGTCTCAGCTTCACTTCACGGCATCACATGTGGGGGTGGGTCACACCCCCTCCGATGTATTGCGGCGGGACTGCGGGGTATGGCCCCCTCTGTGAGTCGTTTGCCTCGCCCGCGGGGATGTACATGCTGATCATATCCCGTAGGTCCCCCTGCAGAGGGCCCCAGTGTTGTGGGGGAGGGGCCGTTGAGGGGGAATGCGACACTGGCTCCGCCTTCGCCATCGACATCACCGGGCTGGGCTGCTGGGCACCGCTACCGTATGACATATGGCTGTAGGGGAGGCGGGAGTCACATGATCATTTGTTAGTTTATCGCCTGATGTAAAACACATCATAGCTACATTACAGGTTGCATTGGCATCTCACAGACGCTCAGACATGACTTACATCATAAAGTGAATAGAAGACCACAAGTGCCAAAAGCTCAAGAGGGAGGCAGGAATTGAAGTGTTAGAGGTGGCCATGAGTAGCTTGGACCTTGCAGGAATACTGCAGGCTATTAGCTACTTCTTATTTGCCAGTGGTTACCTGAATATTGGTAACTACAAATGTCACTTCATAATTTACCATGTGCTTGGTGATTGCAGCAGCATTGGACAGTCACAGATTTGCAAGTTAGAAAATGTGTAATGCTATATTGTGCACTACGGGTGTTTCATTTTGTCTGAGGAGGATTTTGTCAAAAACGACTTTGCCAAAAATAGCACAAATCATGCAAGTCCTTGATTGGCTGACTCAGGTAATTCTTTTTTTTTTCAAATTAGATTAGACAGCACTGTTTTACTCTTAGCCTATATCATACAAATGACTTAATTTTAAATAAGATTGTACTTAAAAATTTGCTTAATGGCTAAAGAGACATAAAATTCTAATTTATTATTAACTCAGAGGCTTGTCCAAATATTGCCTGGGTAATCCCACAGGTGCACTGCTGTAAATAAATATCTGCTACACTATAATTTAAATATCTTTGCTGATCCCCTCAAAGTAATCTTTGAAATCGTGCATATAGCCAGATATTGATTGATACAACACATGCATTCCTTGAATTCAAGCGGCCCAATTTCAAATACAACAATCAGCAGAAAAAAAATGTTTGATTTCCCACCTGTAAAAGTTGGCGCCATTCGTTTTTGCGGTTGCCATGGCACTGGGATATTGGAGGGCGGACAAATCGTAGCGCTGAAGATGCTGATTGTAACCGAGCGGCTCGTTCTGTATGCCTTGTATTCCCCCATATACACCGGCGGACCCCCATCCGTAACCCTCCATGCGCGGGCTACCGCCGTGCCCCTGAGCACCTGCCGCGGTCAGCAGGTTTCCAGCCGTTAGCGGGTATTTCGCCATCGGATTGTCCTTCTTCACGGGCGGCTTGTTCTTGCAGCGAGGCTTGTATTTGTAGTCCGGATAGTCCTTCATGTGCTGCGCGCGCAGGCGCTTGGCCTCGTCGATGAAGGGCCTTTTCTCATTGTCAGTAAGCAACTTCCACTCCGCCCCGAGCCGCTTGCTGATCTCTGAGTTGTGCATTTTGGGATTTTCCTGAGCCATCTTCCGCCGCTCGCCGCGCGACCACACCATGAACGCGTTCATGGGCCGCTTAATCTTCTCCATGGGGTCGCCCCCGGCTGCAGGTGTTTTAGCCACAGGTTGATCCCCGCCATGCGCGCTGCCGTTCACAACAGTCATTCCCGGCCCGTGGTGGGAATCCGATGATTTCAGTTCGTATTGCGTCATGCTGTACATGCTTCAACCGGCAACAAAAACTAAACTACAAAGACACCTTGTATGCCGATATTACCCCTGTAACTTTTTCGTAACTTGACAGTGAAATTCATCAGCTTTAATAAGCGTGCGTGGCTTAAACTATCGCCGCAGGCTGTACCGTCTATCGCGGTGAGAATATATAAACATTTTTTTAATCTAAAGTGAAACGTTCCCGTTAAACAATACACCTGTGAATTAATTGGGTCTGATAAACTCACCCAGCGAGCGATAACTTGTCAGATATTCGGTTACCTTTTAACAACATTCCTGGTCAGTGTAAACTTTTTGCCAACACTGTAGTTTAACAAAAAGTCCTCTAGTGTTGCTGGGGTTCGGAGCAGTGATAATACAGCGTTTCTCTCCGCTCCAAACCCATTCACCCGCGATGGCCCTAGCTTTGACTTATTTGCATCACTAAAGAAGGGGCGCGGTGAGCTCGTGAAGAGGGAGGAAGAAAAATTTGTACTCCCCTCCGGCCATGAGTGGGGATCTGAAAGGCAATATTCGACTTGAAGTGGGGAAAAGTTCATCTCATACCGATTATTGTTACTATTTTCAGTTTACAACGTGGAGTAATAAACATTTTGAACACATATATTTAAAAAGAATCGTAAAAACACTTTAAGATTCGATACGCAGTGAGCTCAAAAATATGTATCAAACACTCCTTGCACCATGCTGGCTGTTCTCGTAGTAAGCCTGTCATTAAGAATCATTGCCCTTTTTTGTGTGTCATATATAAGTCATAAAGTGTAATAACAGCTTGGTTGCATTCATCCATGGTCCATTTAGTGTGGTGTTGACACTTTGTGTAAATCTTCATCGTGGTTGGACTCATCATTTCACAATTTTTTACTCACGGTTTAGTGTGATATATCTCAGTTACTGTCACCATGTAAATAGCAAACTTATAAATGCATTGTTTAAAATGTGCATCTCAAAAATGTGTATGAAGTCCCCTAACAGCTACCTGCCTTTTCCAACGGTTCAGCGGCCAACATGAACCATAACCCCATAAAATGAATCTACAAACCCATAAAAATCTAATTGTGTCAGTGGGACAACAGGAATCAAGTCGAGCTGAGTGCCTGGTGGAAAATTTAGAATTTTTTTTAATACCTCTGAATATATCTCACGGAAGTATCATCTAGGGAGAAATAATAAGTTTTTGCCACAAACATGGCAATACCCCCCAATATTTTATGTGTCCGTGCGGATGGACGGACAAACGGAGCCCATCGCTATCCCCCGCTTCGCACTAATCGCGTGGCAGGGGATAAAAAAAAATGAACAGTAAGAAAGTCTCTGCATTAGGCAGGTGAATTCATAAGCAGTCACATTAGTGTGATTGTTTCTGCCAATTACCCACGAGAGCTGTGAGTAACAGGTATTTGTATGTAGCAGTGGATATTGTGTCTGAGTGCTGTTTAAAGGCTACGATCCCTCTCAGTCATTTGAGTTTGGTAGTTTAACTTCTGTGCTCCTCAGAGCTTCAACCTTGAGAGAGCGAGACCTCTTCTGCTCCTCGGTAACACCTACTTAATGAGACATTAGGTGAGATCATATAGTTTCTCTTGGCTTCACAGAGCTTTTCCATTTTAAATAAGGTTCCATTCAGCGTAGGCACTTGGCATGCTCGAGAAGTTCTGTTTCAGGATGTGGTCATGCATGTACTACAAGTGTATCCATAAATGCAAGGATTGTTTGATCTATAAATCCATACACCCATGTTTACCATCTGAGAGATAGCTGCACATTGATATTGTCCTACAACTGCTGATATAAAAAAAAGTGAAAATCAAGCTTTGTTTGAAAAAAATTGGAATAACTTTCCTGGAACATGTGGGTTATTTCCCTTAGTAGGATATATTTATCTCAATCGAGTGATTGGGATTCATGGTTATGGCTGATTTAGTTTCTAAAGGTTTTTCTAGTCCTTTATTCTTTGGTTTGTGAAAATTGAAATGCAGGACTTCTTTTGAATTATAGAAATCATGAAAATAATTCCACTGAGTATTCACCACCTTTGTTCATAAATAATTATGTCATTGCTTGTTCCGCTTTCTTGAGAGGTCAAGCTTTGTTATTACAGAATAAATAGCGCCAAATCAAAGCTATCATGCAGACAAACGAAATGCAGAGGTATGCCAGATGAAGCTCTGAGGAGGCTCTGGGCTAGTGAAGGTTATGAGGAATTTTATACTGAAGAGATAGTTACCATTCACTCCAATATAAAAATCTACAAAAAAATCACACAAACGCAGACACTGCAATGACTGCCTTAGCTAAAGGGTCAGGAAAAATACAGTAGAAAGGAGAAATTGGGGAAATAAAAGACTTAGAGGTCAGAAAGAAAATAAACAGAGCTCATTTGCTGAAACTGCTCAAACTGCTCAAACTAACTTCTCAGCACTTCACACATTTGGCCTCTTTGGGAAAGGCGGTGGATAAAGTCTTTAAAATAAACACCTCAGGGACTCATTTCAAAAAACTGTATCTATTTCAACCTGATTTTTGCAGTTATATACGCAACTGATAAATATAATCATAGACATGTCAAGTTGAGGTTTACCTCATGGCTGCCTAGCCACAGCACACTGCTTGATTTTTCGACAATTTAGAATTGTTTCATCAGAGATACGCCTAATTAAAAAATTTTGAATTTTTTTTTATTGATGTGAAAAATTAGTTGAATTTATTGTAATCATGAGGAGGGATACTTGTTTGGGGGGGAAAGCTTTCTGCAGTCACCGTATGTGCAATGCTGCTGCATGGAGTACTGCAACAGTGCGACTAGCAACAGGTCCCAATGAGCAGGCTGATGGTACATATGGGTGTGGATTATACTGCTGTTTTGAGGAATCAGGATGATGCCTGTCATCAATATACCTGAGTAAAACTTAAGCACCGCCGAATTTTAGAATGAAATTTTCTGAAAATTGACAGGTCCTGAACTCCGTACATTAGCATGAAGGTTTCAACATGTGATCCACGAGCATTTCATACTCAGAAGGCTTGGTCAGGAACTGTGATTAATTACATGTGCTGATTGTCTTCTGAAAACTTTAGTTTCATCTCATTCAGGCATTGAGTCTATTTCTTCCAATTAAAGACAAGCGTTCAGGGAACAACTTTTTTTGGTGAACACAGATCTCCCTGCCATCTTTCTAGGACAGAAGGCCCATACTCTTAGAGTGATACATGCCTTAAAAACATACCCGCTCATTAAAAGCTGATACTGTAAAGTTAAGATCAAATTCTTTTAAAACTTTTGTATGCCAGGATAGGTATGTCCAAGCCATATTTTCAGGAATTGGGTAGTGTTTGTAAATGTTAATGATTTTTGTCTTTTGTTGAAATGAAACTTGCTTTAAAAATTGGGTGGTGCGGAACTGCTTTCCTGAGTGGATAATTTCGATGACAGCTTTTATTCTGTGATCTTGCTTTCATCGGTCAGATTAATTCTTCAACATTTGCTACATTATTTTCCTCGCAGCCTAAGAAATTAGTTTATTTTCCACCTGTACACCGCAAACTGTCTCCCGGGCTTTAATCTCAGTTAGGATTACTGATGATGCGGATTTGCAGTAACAGATACACCCGAGATCATAAACATTGTCATTTAGCTCAGTAACCAACCTGATGGTCACAACATATTCTGCTTGCATTTGCCAGAATACAAATTCAGCAGTTTAAATACAAATACAACTTGCAGCTAGTTTAAGTGTGAAACGTGTGCCACCTATCAACCAGTTTAAAAGAAAGAATTATTTTAAAGTCCTTTAAAAAGTTTGTGGCAATGAAAATACAGATGGAGAGAAATGCTGAGAATACATGTGTTATAGAGACAAAAAAATGGCAAGGGTGAAAGTGATAGATTGGGTAAAAACAGAAGAGGAATGAGCTGAGTAAGGCCTGAGGAAGAACGAGAGAGATGGCGGCAGCTGTGGAAAACAGAAACAGATGGGGGTTGTTGAGAAAGCTCTCCACAAACTGATTGAATAGCTCTCCATTCTCTCGCCTTCTTCTCAGCTGTTGTCATGTTAATGTTCGCGGCCTCATGGCCATCCGTCACCGGGCAGAAATGCCCTGGCAGCCCTTACACTGGCCCCTCAATTTGCTTAATCTCCCAGCCTATAATACGGCCCATCAGCACTTTGGGTGTAACGACTCCGCAGTTCCTCTCGGAAGATTTGGACCGCAGACTTGAAAGGTGGTGTGGAATTCCAGTGCTGGAGCTGCAGGTATTTAAGAGTTTGCTTTTGATAACCAGCCAATTAAGGGAACGAGGACTCTAGTTGGGACTCGGGCCAATCAATGACTCGAAACTAATCACTGCCACCGAAAAAACCTGTCTGCCCAAAGCACAGCCTGTAACGGATTGAGTAAGTGTTGGTTGTGAGAAAGTTTGTACCCCGACCGCCACACAAGATCTCAATGAACCAACAGCCTTTATCTTTGGCAGGAGGATTCAGGTTCGGGGGCACAACTCTGGTCCTTCGAGTCTGATTTAAACTTTTTTTCAGATGGTGTACAACTGGGAACATCCGTCCTGAGAACTGTGCGTTATATCGATTTATGATTGAGCTGTACAGTCCTACACTCTTGGTATTTGCGAGACAACACTGCAGGATTTGGTGTAACTAAGGACTGGGTAAAAGATGGACGACGCGTCACCATTCACTCCCATTCAACAAAAATGGAGCCAAAATATCCTCGTTATGGCCGCTGCAATGTTGCACATTTGGAGCCTGAGTCAGCGCAGTAGTGATCGGGGGGTAGAGCCGCGCTATCGAATCCCACCCACACACCATCCGACCAGCCCCCCTGAACTTTTCACTTGGTTTGGCAGCTGCGCTGTTAACGTAAGTGCCCGTAACGGCCAGCTCACACACGGAGACGGTGCAGGAAAGTGAAAGGACCCAACGACTGCCTGTGTTCTGTCAAATTTTGCTCCCTTGTCAAAAAATGCTACCGTAATGCAAAGCGGTCGTTAAGTCTTTGTTTTCGCCTTGATATTGCAACATGAATCAATTTACAGTAGTAACTTTGTTATTTGTTAGCTTATTATAACGTAAGCAGATTTAATAACGAGTTGAATACGTTTGTTCAAAGATATATGCCCATATACGCCATCATCATCTAATTTCTTCATTTTCAGGAAAACCCTGCGTGTACATGCAAATATATGTAAGTTACGCTTACAGGTCGAAATGCGCACTGAAAAAGAATCTATTTCTATGATTTTTGAAGATATTTAAGATATGAGCGAGGAAACAGCTCAGGATTTTCGGTTTGCGCAAGCGTAGAACCGCGAGGTAGCACATTTTGATTGCAAAATTTGTCAGACCACCGGCAGCATAAATATTCGTAGGCTCGTTCAGAAGGTAAATGGACTCAATGGCGAAACATACCCCACCTCACAGTCATCTGTTTCGAAATTAGTTGAAGTACCTAACTGGATATCTTAGAACTGAATCTTGTTTAACTAGCTAGGTATGTAGCTAATTACATTAAGTAAGGCTTCTGATTTTTGCCACATCTCTGCCACAGCCAGCTCCCGTCAATGTTCTCTACTGTCACTCACCCAATGTTGCGAATGGCGTGCATATTAACGCCGACTTTCGTTGTATTTACTAATTGACGCTCCACCGGGAAAGTGCCATTTCGTATGCTCATGTACTAGCTGAGTAATGGGTCGAACTTTTTATTTTTTAATATCCTGTATTTTTTCAACACGTTAGAACGCTAGATTGAGTTTTGAATTAAAATACACTGTCCTTCTAACCAAAGTTAGCTTGCTGTGTTTAGGAAGTCGCATATCTTACCGCTTGTTAATGTTACATTTCTTAAAAATATTTGCAGTTGAAGATAACCATCCTGACCAGGCTTGGGGGACCGGAAATTCATTCTCTGGGATAGTTAACTTAGCAATGTAACAGCCCTCCACGTTCTTTTTTGTGGATTCGATGTATTTGAATGCATAGTAATTGTTCAATTTTTGATATCCTCATTTTTAGACGACGAAATGGACTCGGCCTCCTCCACAGTGGCCAAGAGTATGTATGAATCTCATGGGAATATCTAAAAAAACCGACGCTTGTGGTTATTGAAGCATAAGACTTTTCACGAGAGAATGTCATAAAAACTGATTTATAACATTAAATCACATCCATTTCATGCATAAAAAGCACAATACCACCAGATAAAATATGGAGAAATAGAATATAAATATTAAATGTGCTAAATTGCATAAAAAGCCAGCAGAAGGGTATCATTTAAAGGTGACATTTGCACTTTGCAACCAACAGGGCCAAAAGTTAATATCATAGGGGACAGCTACATCTGCCGTGGGGAAAACCGTGCAAGGGAGACCATTGAGACCAACCCTGGTCTGGATGCCCAGGTCCAGTGGTTTGGCTAGGGTGGCGTGGTTTGGGGAAACCTTCTCCCCTTTATCCATCAGTACCTGAGAGGAAGAGCTGTGCCGGAGGTCCTGCTGATCCACTGTGGCCGGAATGACCTCGGAAAAATCAAGAGTGTGAAGCTTGTCGCAGGGATCAAGCAAGACTTGGAAGATCTTCATTGGCAGTTCCCTTGGATGAAGATTATCTTCTTTGCCATCACCCAGCGATGCCCGTGGAGGTCTTCCCATCCAAAGAAGATTGAAAAAGCCCGGCGATATGTCAACTGTGTGATGGCAACCTTTGTTTCGCATATTGGTGGAGAGATTTTGTATCATCGTCAGATAAAGCAGAGATCCTGGCCAATTTTTGCATGACAGAATTCATTTTACCCCTATGGGAAATGATACATTTTTAAATAACATTACCCTGCATCTGAAAGACCAAATCCAGTAGGGTGATGCTGGATTTGGATTTTCAACAACAGTTATGGGCGCAAAAAAAGGTCATAGTTTGTTTGCTATTTGTGATGTTAGATGTACTTTTTTATTCATTTATCTTGCACTAGCCATCATCCCTATTGTTTTCCCAGCTCTTCCTCTCCGTCCACCTACCTTTCTCTTCAAACCATTTGCTTTCCCCAGCCTGCCCACCTGATGGGGCTTCCCTTCATGTTTCCCCGCGGCAAACGTAGCCAGTAGGTTGTTGATGGACCACAGACAACTACATGCAGTGTGGTTTTTGTTTAATTTTTTTTTTTTTAATTTAACACTCATTTGCATGCCTGATTTACTGCAGTCGTGGACATATTATATGTGAAAGAATTCCAGAGTGAAGTCTTTGCTCAATGTAAATGTAAAGACCTTTATTGCACATAACAGGTTTAATTTGCCACCATCACAGGAAATGTGCATTCAATTACATAACATTTCTCATGCGCTCCCAGTCCAAGGACAGATGACTAGTCTTTGTTGGAATACTGAAGGCTCAGTAGTGAAGATGAACAGCTTCTGAATGCATTATTAAAAAAAAAAAAAAAAGACCGTTATATGCCATCCTCTTCAAAGATTGGCATAAAGGAAGGTGACAGACGGAACAAGCATACATAAGAGAAGCCAGTTAGAAGTCCATTATTACTCAGTCAACATGGACTTATCTACCTCCTTGTAAATTATGGTCGAACAGAACCATTGCAGGTTTCTGTGACAATGCACAGTTGAGCAGTTTTGACAAGCATTTTATCAGGTTTTCATTTACAAATTACTAAAGAAGTATCTTCCAGCAATACAACAAAATAATTGCTTGTGGCATGCTCCAAGTCTTCACTGGGTAACGCTGACGTCTGAATTTGAGGGCGGCTTCTGTAATCACCTGATTAAAAATAAAAAAGCATTGAATTATTTGTGAACTTTTGTCTGAAACCTAAAGTGCAGTCTGCCCTACTATGACAGCAGTAAAATAGAATTCCAACCCATACATCTGGCAATTTTTCATATTGCAGATTTGACATACATAAAAAAATAGAATGGAGTGATATGCAGCTTTAAATACTTAGAAACTAAATTCTTCCTGCTACCAATTTGCATTCCTTTTTATGAGGGGTTACATGGTAGAGCAAGCCTGATACAGAAATACTCCGCCAGTCAAAAAACAGCTGCAGAGTCATATTTAGCTGAAACCACTGTAACTTGAATTATAGCGCAAATTCTTTGTGTTATTCTCTTGACAACTGTATGCAAGGTCAGAACATTTACTTTCAATCGGAATTACATTAACTATGGCTGAGATCTCGTATTGCCAACCAGATAGTTGAATGAATTTGAGAAATACATGCACCTATTCCGAATAATTTGAAACGTGTCTCAAACATAGCTATCAGATTTCAAAATAACTTAAGCTGATCAAGGAAAATATCTTGTCATTGTGGAACGCCCAAACTCCACTCTGACCGTCGAAATTAAGATACAGAAAGTACTACCTTAACAGATCTTTTTCATTGGCTGAATTAATTAATCATATATTGCCGGGTGCAAAGTCAGTTAACGTTAACTGAAGTCAGCTAGATCGCTAGTTAACGTAAAGGTGACTACATAACAAACGCAGCAATAATTAATGTATAATTTAATCGCGCAACATCCATTACGCTACAAACAATTTTTAAATGTTGTTATTCCCAGTTTACACCACTCCCTCATTTACAGGTTGTGCCCATCACCTTCCAAGTCAAACTCGAAATGTCAGCTTTTCTTCGATACTTCGTCCGATCAATCTTTTAAGAGTTATCCCGTTAACTAGCCAATTCCACTGAAGTAGATGCATTGATTCAAGCCGTAATTTCATCCGAAACCTGCCGAATTCACATTGAAATTATGGATGAATTGAATCCGCTTTCGGCATGTCTAATTTTTGTCATATTTTCGTTGGTAAAACAGTCTGTGCCACCTCGATCCAATTAGTTTTCCTTGCAGTTTTAGCTGCTGTCCGTAAGATTACAACATAAGGTTGGACTTTAGTTGTGTTAACGTTACCCTCTGAAAAACGAGAAGTTCGCTTGCTGATGCTTACGGAAACACTCGAACCTAGGAGCTCATCCACTGAGCGGTAGATTTAGCTTGCTACATCGTTTACCCTTTATTAGTCGAAGCGACATCAAGCAGAAGTCCTACCGGGCCAAGTGGCTCGAAGTCTCTGTTCGTTCTAAAATGCCGAGATACAGACGGCAGAACTGGAAGCTAAAGGCTCAACCTACTGCGGCACCGGCTCAAAATTTCAAGTTCAAGTACATCAGATCGACATTATATCACACAGAGCCGTTAACTTCATTCAAAAGCTTACCTTAGTAACGTTATGTATTCTCTAAAATAAAAATGTACATTTTGCCAGTTACGAATCGCTACTGATCACCATTTTCTCCATATTCATCGTAAACGTCTGCTACTCTGCTTGCTGTCTTAACTAGCCAAGGTAGCTAGCTTACTTGGTCATAACTTGAATGACCGTAACTTGACTGACCATAACTTCAACAAACAAAAAATAAAATTAACTTACCGAAAAAGCTGCAAAGATCCTTCCGATCAGTCCGGATGGTTAGTGAAATTCTCAGCAGAGCGACTCACTTCGTCGTTTTTTGTTGCAGTCTGCCCGGCTTGAAGCACAATCGTCGTTGGCAGTGAAGGATGTCAGACAGCGTTAAGCCTCCCGTCGACGTTCTCACTCCAGCGCTACGCGAAATTACAATTCACGAAACTAATTGCGCAGGGGGCAGGCGCTATCGGGACTCAGTCCACGCGCACTGCGGTTGTCAATCACTGTTTATTATGACTACACGCCCCTTTTGGATAATATGAAGTAAAAGGTTTACAGAAAACTGATCAGAAAAATTGACTCTAGATTACAGGTGCTGGCCAGTAAATTTGAATATCATCAAATAGTTGAATTATTTCAGTTATTCCATTCAAAAAGTGAAACTTGTATACTGTATACTTTCCTCCCACACAGACTGATATATTTCAAGTGTTTATTCATTTTAGTTTTAATTATTATAACTGACAGCTAATGAAAACACCAAATTCACTCTCTCAGAAAATTAGAATATTTTGACAAGGTTCAATATAGAAGACACCTGGTGCCACACTAATCAGCTGATTAACTCAAAACACCTGTGAAGGCCTTTGAATGGTCTCTCAGTGTTGTTCTGACGGCTACACAATCATGGGGAAAACTTCTGACTTGACAGTTGTCCAGAAGACGACCATTGACATCTTGCACAAGGAGGGCAAGACACAAAAGGTGATTGCTAAAGAGGCTGGCTGTTCGCAGAGCTCTGTGTCCAAGCACATTAATAGACAGGTGAAGGGACGGAAGAAATGTGGTAGAAAAAAGTGCACAAGTGATAGAGATAACCGCACCCCGGAGAGAATTGTGAAGCAAAACCCATTCAAGAATGTTGGGGAGATTCACAAAGACTGGACTGCAGCTGGAGTCAGCGCTTCAAGAACCACCACGAAGAGACGCATGACAGACATGGGTTTCAGCTGTCACATTCCTTGTGTCAAGCCACTCTTGAACAGGAAACAGCGTAAGAAGCGTCTCGCCTGGGCTAAGGACAAAAAGGACTGGACTGCTGATGACTGGTCCAGAGTTATGTTCTCTGATGAGAGTAAATTTTGCATTTCCTTTGGAAATCAAGGGCCCAGAGTCTGAAGGAAGAGCGGAGAAGCACAGAATCCACGTTGCATGAAGTCCAGTGTGAAGTTTCCACCGTCAGTGATGGTGTGGGGTGCTATGTCATCTGCCGGTGTTGGCCCACTCTGTTTTCTGAGGTCCAAGGTCAATGCAGCCGTCTAGCAGGAGGTTTTAGAGCACTTCATGCTTCCTGCTGCTGACCAACTTTATGGAGATGCAGATTTTACTTTCCAACAGGACTTGGCACCTGCACACAGTGCCAAAACCACCAGTACCTGGTTTAAGGATCATGGTATCCCTGTCCTTGATTGGCCAGCAAACTCGCCTGACCTTAACCCCATTGAAAATCTATGGGGTATTGTTAAGAGGAAGATGCAATACGCTTGACCCAACAATGCAGAGGAGCTGAAGGCGACTATCAGAGCAACCTGGGCACTCATAACACCTGAGCAGTGCCACCAACTGATCAACTCCATGCCACGCGGCATTAATGCTGTAATTGAGGCAAAAGGAGCCCCGACCAAGTATTGAGTGCTGTACATGCTCATACTTCTCATGTTCATACTTTTCAGTTGGCCAACATTTCTAAAAATCTTTTTTTTTCATTGGCCTTAAGTAATATTCTAATTTTTTGAGATACCGAATTTGGAGTTTATTAGTTGTTACTTATTTGAAAATGAAAAGAAATAAACATTTGAAATACATCAGTCTGTGTGCAATGCATGAATATAATGTACAAGTTTCACTTTTTGAATGGAATAACTGAAATAATTCAACTATTTGATGATATTCTAATTTACTGGCCAGCACCTGTATATATCAGTATGGTAAGAACTTCCTAAAATGAAGAAACCATCTTCAGAAATAAATTATTTTTCATGTACACAATTTTTCCTGTCTCGCATTTCTCCCCTTCACTAACATGGAGGGGGCGGGCTTATAATTTGTACTGCAGCCTGCCAGTAGTTGGCGATCGAGACGCTTTTGCTTCACTTTTCAGGAGACGTTCGGCCGTCCATCTTTTATACAGTCCTTGAGTGTAACCCACTGAGTTGCGCAGTGGCAGTTTCATGAAATCAACGATCCTCAAGACAGTTTAACTCTAAAAAGATTACGCAACTTTTTAAGACCTCTGAATAAATACCTATACAGAATCTAATGTAGAAAATATTAATACATGGCTTCCATTTAAAAAAAGGCAAATATTTGCACAATAAAGTCAGCAAAACTCCGTCATTTAACTCCCATTGATTTTTAAAAGTCAGAAAATACTCAAGTTGGTTTGGTCCATATAGCAGAGCATCCTCTCCATTACATCCCATAATACTGAGGTAGGTTACCAATGACACACCCCATTTTAATTTCCCGCCCTGGTTCAGTTTCACACGAGTACATCACGAGTAAGAATTCATATCACCACACTAATTCCTGATCTATGATTCTCTATCCCAGGTCCTCACCGAGATACAGGATTACACAACTCAAGGAGCACAAGTACATAAACAAACCAATTAATAATTTTGTTCATTTGTAGTTTTATTGATGTTTGACCCCATTCACAAAATATTAAAATCATGAATGGATGTGACACTTCTTCGCCATGTATATTAACATAACATTAAAACAAGGCGTTTAAAAGAAAAGAAAAAAAAAAAGTTTTCAAAAAACGCGTTCGAAAACGTTTGTTACCTTACCAACACCACTTTTAGCGGGGTTTTTTTTTTTACCCTCTTTTTAATTTTATGAAAGAGTCGACTGTGTTGGTGCGCGTTAATTTGGGTGTGTGGCTGTGTGTAGACCGAACACTCCTGTGAGATCAAAACTCGACTGATTTCACACGAAAGATGTAAGACCTCAATCGCCAAAACATCTTCAGAGACCAGAAAAGGCAATCCATCCTTCTTAACCTTTTCAAAATCGATCAATCGGTACTTGGGACATTTAATCAACACTGCACAATATCAAAAGCAGAAATACTGCCAGGTCACGATTTTATAGTTCAATAAAAAGAATAAGTTTTATGAACACTCCGCTCAAATGGCACGTCCACCATGAAAGCCTGCTGCCCACAGTCCTGCAGGTCCACTGCCCAAGATCGACCCAAAAATCAAAATTTTTCCATCAACACATCATTCAGATCAATGCTCATCAGTACAAACCAGCACAGCAAACTTTGACTCGATTATTTTATTTTAATCATTTATTGAATACTGTAAAAACATTCATACGTATACTGGAGGAGGGGAGAGAAAAAAAAAAAAAAAAAAAAAAAAGAAAATTGTGCAACAACCCCATCTCAGCTCAGCCTCCATTGCGACTGACTCCCGATCAGCTGCAACAGTAACAATGTCGGATGGGAACCGAAGGGCAGTGGATCCACCAAGTGTAGCCATCCCGGCAGCCATTTTGTGGAAGTGATGCCACTCGTACTGGCCTATAGAGGACGTCCATTTTCTATGCACCGCCTGAAGTTTCCCAAGTGCTTCGAAGGGTGCAAGACACTCAGGAATATTAATGCGCAGGAAGGGGGGCCATGGATATTACTAAAGTAAGAGTGTGTGTTGGAGGGGGGGGGGGGGGGCTGGCCATAACTTAGAAATAATGATAATAACGAACACATCGGCCAGAAATTGGGCAGCAGGCCGGAGAGCTGTGGATGTAACCTGTACTTAAAGGCAGCAGAGTGTAATCGAGCCCACAGTCCCGAGGCAGACATCTATGGCTTCTGTAGCATAAATTTGGAGTAGGGAGGTGGTGTTGAAAGGTTAAAGGGAGTTTGTGGGGGTTTGGGGGGGCGTTATCCTGCGATCGGGTCCAGAGACATTTCTAGATCAGATCAGCCACATTCATGGGCATCTCTTCCACTGTGGTGTTATAGAAGGTCTCGATGTCGCGAAGCGTGCGCTTGTCATCGTCCGTCACCATGTTGATGGCCACGCCTTTTCTGCCAAAACGACCGCCGCGACCAATCCTGAGGAAAACGATATGAAGGGAATCATTTTAGTAAATGAATAAAATTCAAAAGTGGAATCCAAATTAATCAAACATGGCTGCCCAGTGCTGCTGGCCCAGAGCCAAGGTCCAGGTGTAGTGTAGTCAACAACAACATTATTATTATTATTAATAATCAATAATAATAGCATTCAGATCCAAATGTTCCATGCGCTTAAAACGGCATAGTTAAAATAAATAAATGTATAAATTTAAAAAAATATACAACATCAATAATAATAAAAATCAATAATAATAGCATTCAGATCCAAATGTTCCATGCGCTTAAAACAGCATATAGTTAAAATAAATGCAGCAACAGCAGCAACAGCAACAGCAACAGCAACAGCAACAGCAACAGCAACAATTGTTCCATACGCTAAAAACAGCATATAGTTAAAATAAAAAAATAAAAATGAATACATTTATAAATAAAAAAAACATAATAATAATAATGTGCTAAAACCCTGCGCAAGCTTAACTTGGAATTTCATATCAAAATATTGCATAATAATATTAAATCAATGTTTTTAAATATCAAGTATGTTTTATAAATCGATGCGCGCATCTTTTCAGAGCATATTCATCATTTATAAACCCCTGCCTTTTAATATCAAACCCAACTCTGCACACCACAGATGTTGAACGAGTTGCAGCTGGTTATGTCTGGAGCGGAAACAGACCGTGAGGCAGATCTTCAGAACAGGGTTCGGCACACAAGCTAACAATGTCACAATGGTGTCCCACCACTCCTCAGAGTACCAACTTCACGACATTAGCAGAGGGCATGAAGCTCACCTGTGGATGTAGTTCTCACGGTTGGTTGGAAGGTCATAGTTGATGACCAGAGACACCTGCTGGACATCAATCCCTCTGGCCTGGTGAGACAGACTATCAGTGAGGACCAGTTTCAGATGGGATATCATTCAAGTATTAAAGATCCAGTACTAGAAGCCCTAAATTTACCCATAATCCACTGCATGTGAGATTAGGGTCAACGCTTAAAACAAGTAACTCAGATTCGTCTCACTCGCTAATGGTGCACTTTAATACAAGTTTACAATGACAAGACTACATTTCATGACAGCAACAACGATCTTTCAGTTTGCCATGTTCATTAAGAGCATAATTTCAACCAAAATGCCCATCCAGTTGAATGAATCGCAACGGAACAGGATTCCTACACAGCCGTACAGGCTGCAGCGCACAATAAGATCCATTTCAGGATTTCATGCCAGCTGTCGGCCCATCCAGTCATTTGATGAGAGATTGACCGACACAGCCTGATACGCATCATTAATGCATGAGCCGCAACTGTATTCTGGCAGGAGTGCAGCAGTACTTTCAGCACACACTTGAAGCACAATAAAAGCACGGCTGTAGGAACTAAAGCCAGGACTGGAGTGATGTGGCAGTCAGAGAGGAGTTGTGAGCTGCTGTATAGTAGTGAGAGAGGGGAAGGTTCCCTCAGTCACTGTGGAGAGCAGCTGATCTATTCTGCCAATGATCTACATTTCCCCAGCAGCACAGATGGGCCGAGGGGACAGGGAACTCTGGGGAGAACCGAAATGTGCTTCTCGTACCGGGGCGTCACACTGAGGCATAATTCAACAGCTTCCCTCATAATGTCATGGAGGTCTTCAGTCACAACCAAACCAACTTACAGAATGCATGTAGTGACTAGTGCTGCACGATTTGGTAAAAATGTGGGATTGCGATTACAATGGACCATATTGCGATTTCGATTACGATATCATTTAAAAAAAAAAAAAAAATAAATCATATCTTGAGCCGACTTGCTTTGTTATCAAGGAGAGTGCAGAGAATAATGATGATTTTGTAGGGTATTTTTCTCAACTGAAAAAATGCAAACATTAAGGTGCATAAGAATACAAAACAAGTTTAGCACTGCTTTCAAAATATCATTTTCCAAAAAAAGAGGTTTTTCCTTTTTTGAAAATCAGAATATTTTCTGCAAAGTACAAATGCAGTGGCACTATTGTAAACTTGGATGCCTTTCTGCAGGCATTTTTGTAAACCTTAAGTATTAAGTAAGTACTACTTAATACAAAAAGCAAAATATTTGTACAGTACCCTTTAAAAAGGCATTTCTGTTAAGTACAAAAGCAGTAGCACCATTGGGCAGTAGCGGATTTCAGTTGTCCCTTTGGCTTTACTTTGCTTGGCTTTCATCACATGCATTCCTTTTGCTTCTCTCTGTGCTGTCCCAAGTGTTGATACAGATTTGTAGTGTTGCCGCGGGATGTGGAGATTTTTAACTTTGCAAGTTGTACACAGCATGTCTTATTCTGTTCAACGTCACCGTACCTGAAATCAAAGTATCGCCATATGCCGAGATGCCAAGTCTCATGCACTCGGCCTAAGTCTCGCGCATTTTTTTTTTTTTTTTTGCTTATTCATCGTAGTCCGCAATTGTTCAATGACCGCTTATTAATGAGATTCCCACGCGGAATTAAAATCCTTGTGCATTGAAGTTTCAGTTTCACTAGCATAAAGGTGGACACGATCGTTTGAATTGTTTAAATGCAATAAGAACATCTGAAACGTCTTTACGCAATTCCACTGCTTTCGATCCCTCAGTAAAGACAATCATGAGAGTCAATCGATCTCCGTGTCACTAGTGGGGAAATCCACCGAAACTCATTAACATAATGCACAATGACAAATTCCCAGAGTGAATTTCTTCAGTGCGCGTTGATAGAATAATTGCTAAGACACAGGAACGTGAATGAAAGTAAGTAAGTAAGTAAGTAAGTAAACTTCATTAATAGAGCACTTTTCACAGACAGAGGTCACAAAGTGCTTTACATCAGCAGAAGCAAACACAGGAGCAATAAGAAAGGAAACAATTAAAAACAATGATCAGATACAAATTATCAGTGAATAGATAAAAATCAATTATAAAACAATGACAAAGTACATGATAATTAATCAAAAGCCTGTCTGAACATGCATGTTAACTTTTTTTTTTTTTTTTAAAGACTCAACCGAGTCAGAGCAACGGATCGACATGGGTAGGGCGTTCCATAGTTTTGGTGCAAGGGCCTCGAAAGCTCGGTCACCACGCGTCTTAAAATTTGTCCTAGGTACTAGTCCTAGGTTACTTGAGACGGATCTTAATGAGCGGGTAGGCAGGTATGGGTGAATGAGTTCTGTTAGATACTCAGGTGCCTTTCCATGAAATGCTGTAAAAGTGATTGTGAGAACTTTGGCTTCCCATTATTTACAGGATTAGATTCAATGTAAAGATTTTAGTATGGGAGTGATGCGAGTGCGTTTGTTTGACCTGGTGAGTACACGAGCAGCAGCATTCTATATTAATTGTAACCGGTTTAAGGCGGATGAGATGAGTGCGTGAGTGATCATTTCGAGTTCTGTAACTGTAACAAATGCTCCAAGTTTGCTGATGTTTCTTAAGTGATAGAAGCAAGATCTTGTGAGCTGCTTTATATGAAGGTCGAGTGAAAGTGATGAGTCAAAGATGACACCAAGATTACGAATATTGGGGTGAACTGTTGTTGTGAGAGGTCCAGTGTGTTGCATAATTGTAGGAACATGTTTGTCTTTAGCAATAAGAACTTCTGTTTTGCTTTCATTTAATTGTAGATAGTTGGCTGTGGTCCAGACCCTAATGTCATTAAGGCAGTCAAGGAGCTTGGACAACCTAAAGGCCTCACTGGGTTTAAAAGAGAAGTGCAGCTGTATATCATCCGCATAGAGATGAGAAATATTAAACTCTTTATAATCTGCCCTAGGGGAAGCAAATAAAGGGAAAATAGTAGAGGTCCCAGGACAGAGCCCAGAGGGACACCACAAGATAAAGGAGCGGGGTCAGTCGAGTGCTCGCCAACAGAAACAGAGAAAGTCCTGGCAGAGAGATATGAAGAAAACCAATCCAAGGCAATGCCTGATATTCCCACACAGTCTCGCAGAGTTTTAATAAGTGTAGGATGGTCGACCGTGTCAAATGCCTAAGTAAGGTCAAGCAGGACCAATACTGAGCAGTCGCCTCCATCAACAGACATTAAAATATCATTGGAGACCCTCAACAGAGCCGTCTCAGTGGAGTGTCGCTTCCGAAAACCTGACTGGATCATAAATATTATTACTCCAACACAGCAGTGAGTTGGTTGGTCACAACTTTCTCCACTATTTTTGACAAACGGCAGTTTGGAAATGGGCCTATAGTTCACAGGTAAGCCTGGATCTAAGTTTGTTTTTTTTTTAGGATTGGTTTGATCAGGGCATATTTAAGGTAGGTGGGGACAAGGCCAGAGGACAATACCACTAAGAAGCGAGACACTCACGCCTAATCTCGGCATATGATTGTAGATGTTGGGGGCTTTTTTTCCCCACCACGAACTCGCTCTCAGCCTGGGCTTGCTCACGCTCCTGCTCATGATTTTATTCGGCGTCAATGCTGGTCTATGAGAACTGTTGCGAGCAGTCACATGACCATACCTGCCGCACAGACCAGGCTGCGTCTCAATAGTTTTTTTTCGCTGGGGAAAGTTACTAACTCCTGAAAACTGATCCGGAAATGCCATACCAACTATGATAAGAGCCTTCGAATTCTTTAAATGTTAAGGAACGGTGTCTCAGTTCTTCCTAATTTATCTCCTTTAGCATAGGGTACACAGACGCATCCTTTTCGAAAAGAAAGGAGATGACGCCATTCCACAATTCTGCGCAGCAGCAGTATTTAAAGGGGCAACTATTCATCTGACCAATCGCATAAAGAAACGGATGGGACCCTATCATGTTCACGTTGCCAGCTTTAAGTACATTCTTGTTTTCTTATTAGCGCGGTTGTATTCCTAAGCGGTAGGAATTCCATATTACACCCTTCTTTATCTTCAGACGTTTTCCACATAGATTTAAGAAAAATGGTGTGGAATTATTCTATAGGACGTAATTTTTGACTGCTCGGACATAGCTCAGGATAGCGCTTGTAGGTATAACGTCAACAGACTCCATACAATTAAGAGAGACGTATATACATGTTCACTGGCAGCACACGCTTATTTAGAGTGAATTGCAAATCGCCTTTTTTGCGGTTATGCAATCGCACTGCTTGACATCGCGATTGCAATTGCGATTAGATTAATCGTGCAGCACTAGTAGTGACCGTTATTTCGGCTCAGATATTCTTAATTCACCAGGGAAAAAAAAAAATCCTCCCTTCCTTTAATACAAATCAAGGCCAATGAAGTTGGGACGTTGTGTAAAACGAGAATGAAGACTGAATGCAAGGATTTGCAAATCTCAAGCCCACTTTTTATTCACAGTAGAACAGAGACATCAGATGTTGAAAGTGAGACATTTTGGCATTTCATGAAAAATATTAGTTAATTTTGAATTTGATGGCAGCAACACCACTTCACAAAAAAGTTGGGACTGGGCCATGTTTACCATTGTGTAGTAGCCCCTCTTCTTTTAACAGCCTGTAAACGTCTGGGAAGTAAGGAGACCAATCGCTGGAGCTTTGGAAGAGGAATGTTGTCCCACTCTTGCCTGACGTAGGATTCTGGCTGCTCAACAGTCCGGGGTCTTCTCAGCCAGAATTTATTTTATGATGCGCCAAATGTTTCCGATTGGTCAAAGGTCTGGACTGCAGGCAAACCATTTCGGCACCTGGACTCTTCTACAGCGAAGCCATGCTGTTGTGATGGATCCAGTATGTGGGTTACCATCGTTTTGCTGAAATATGCAAGGCTTTCCCTGAAAGGGATGTTTTTGTAAAAACTCTACACTTTTCAGGATTGATAATGCCTATCCAGATGCGTCAGCTGCCCATGCCTTAGGCACTAATGGAACCCATTACCATCAGAGATGCAGGCTCTTCAACAAAGCGCTGACAAGCTGGATGATGTCTCCCTTCTCTTTAGCCCGCACGATACGGCATCCATGGTTTCTAATAAGAATTTCAAATTTTGATTCATCTGACCACAGTTTTACATTCTGCCGCAGTCCATTTTAAATGAGCTTTGGCCCAGAGATGACTGCGGCGTTTCTGGATCGTGTTCACATATGGCTTCTTTTTGGTATGATACAACTTTGACTTGCATTTGTAGATTGCACAGAAAACTGTTCACAGACAATGATCTCTGGTAGTGTTCCTGAGCCCTTGCAGTGAATTCCAGTGCAGAATCATGCCCGAATTTATTGCAGTGCCGCCTGAGGGCCTGAAGATCACAAGCATCCAATATTGACCTTTGGACTTGTCCCGTGCGCATAGAGATTTCACCAGATTCTCTGAATCTTTTGACAATACCATGTACTGTAGATGGTGGGATATTCAAAATCTTTGCAATTTTACATTGTGGAAAAATTTCAGAAAAATGTTCCTAAATTACAGTTTTTCGCAGATTGGTGAGCCTCTGCCCATCTTTATTTCTGAGAGACTCTGCCTCTCTAGAGTGCTCTTTTTATACCCAGTCATGTTACTGACCTGTTGCCAATTAACCTACTTCGTTGCAAAATGCTGCTCCAGCTGTTTTTTTTATTTGTACCTTTTACTTTTCCAGCCTTTTCAAAATGAGATATTTTTCATGAAATGGTAAAATGTTTCACTTTCATCATCTGATATGTTGTCTGTGTTTTACTGTGAGTAATGTGGGTGTATTCATTTTACACAACGACCCAACTTAATTGGAATTGGGGTTTGTAGTTAGAGGTAAAACGGTCACACACACAGTTACAGCCCCCATGATGGATGCGCTGTTGCCCAGCAACAGACAGCAGCTCTACACACAGGGCTGAGGAGGGAGACAGGACTCACCAACAGGTCAGTGGTGATGAGAACTCTGCTGGAACCGGAGCGGAACTCCCTCATGATCAGGTCCCTCTCTTTCTGGTCCATATCTCCATGCTGGAGAGAGAGGATGGAGATCAGTCCGCAGAAGCTCCAGGGAAAGCCCAAACACTGCTCACCCCAAAGACATGAGACACTAGCTCAGGGCAGAAACCTCTAGAATATTCTCCATCACGTGGTAGCCACAGCTGGTGCTGACAAAGCTAAGGACACAAAACTACAGATGTGACCAACGAGCCATCATCTGGGATCATGTGATCGGAGCAGGTTGAGACTGCATGCGCAGTGTGGTGCCGCCCTCAAGGTTTTCAAAAAATAAAACTCAAAGATCCGCTTCATACGTTCTTCAAGCATTCCTCATGACACATTGGGCAGCTCCATTGAACCTGAGGCACACACCAGAACAGCTCGAACTCCACCCCAGGGAGGGGCCTGTGTATGTTGGTCTGCTTCAACACCATTTACCATCACAGAGACACCAAAACCTTCCATCGCAGTGACTCATTTCATATGCACATATTTAAAGCCTCGCCAGAGCTTTCAGTGTGTTCCAGGGCAAAAACACTTTACTCCCACAATGCCTCACTCCACTCAAGGTATATCACTGGGTACCAGTGAATGGTCAGAAAAACCTGACAGAGCTGGGGGTAACCTTCGATGGACTGGCAACCCGTCCAGGGGGAGCAGCAATACTCCTAATTGCCTCATGCTACAGGAACCTGGGTCTAACGCCGGCCTGATAAGTCACACGGCTTGGGACAGTCACTCATCATTAAAATGTGTTAATTGTTAGCAATACCCACAGAAAGGCTGAAGGTATGCACAGCCAATTCTGACAGAATGGTTTATGAATTAAAGCCATTCCACTTTAATAGCACATCAGGAAAGGTCACCAGCTGGTGAGAATTATAGGATTGCTACTATAGTAAGGACACACTCCCGTCCACAGGGCTGAAAGCAGGGGTGGGGAACCTTTTCCAGAAAGGGCCGGTGTTGGTGCAGGCTTTCATTCCAACTAGGTAATTACACACCTGATTCTACTAATGAAGGTCCCTAGCAAAGATTCCAGAGGTTGATTAGTAGAATCAGGTGTGTAGCAGCTTGGTCGAAATGAAAGCCTGCACCCACATCAGCCCTTTCTAGTGAAGGTTCTCCACCCCTGGCTTAAAAAAAAACGGCCAAAGACAACCCACCCGTCCCAGCTCTAAAGGGCTCGCCCCTCCACACCTGGTACAGTCTACACAAGCATATTAACATGTTAAAGATTAAAGAATATGGGCAATAATATCAAGCATTATAACTGTTTAAGCATAACATTCAGAGTCACTTGCTCCATCTACTTTCAATCATTTTCATTGATCATAAGCACCAGATATCATTTGTATCCTAAATTCAGAATACCAGTGATATGCAAACAGATGATTTTACACACCCAGCTCCACCACACATTAATAAGTTACTCTTCTCCTCCTGCAAGTACAAGCAGTCATTCAGATTCCTCAGTTTTTGTAAAATAAAATCCACCTAAACCCTAAACTGAGAAGCCCCGCTGTTCCAGAAACTGATCGCAGGACTCGACAGAGCAATACCACGGGAGACCTCTGGTTGGCAGTAGAGTGTCCAATCACAAACCACTTTTAGGGTAGGACGAACCAGAGGTGATCACATTCGCCCAGCTCACAGCTGGCCATATGCAGCTTATTCAAATGAGGATTCAAATTTACTCAGGGGAAGAGCCCACATTTACAAACCCTGGGGCATAGAAAACTTCAAGGCCAAACAGAGCCTTGAGAGGGAAAATAGCATCTGTGTCCACAGCATGAACCAGCCGGCGCTCACTGTCCAGAGGGGACTGGGATGAATATGGACAGTTTCCCCTAACCTTGTCAGATATAAGTGTCACAGAGAGACACCACCTTGCCCAGAGACAGGGGGTGGGTGAGAGAGATGTGATATCCAATCAGGAGAGGCCACACCCATCTGCGTGTCAGCACATCTGAGTTGGTGTACAGGCTGCACTAAAGGAGAGCAGCGGTCATCAGGCTAGAATTCACACTGAATATTATACACAGCATTAGCTTGATGGTGCAATAACAGCCCAGGGACGGATGGTCAAGCAATTATGCCATTTCTGTTCAGCTGCAGACAGCAAATCTCACTTATAAACACAGTGTAGGCGCAGACATGATGTGTTCGCCAATTTCTTTGATTTCAAATTGATTAATTAAATAAATAAAAAAATGCATACGATTATGCACTCAAAATTCCACGTTAACCCAATTACTTGGAAGATTACAGTACACCACACCCACAGTTTTATAAACTAGGACATTTTCTATAATATGTAGCTTCTCCTTTTCAACAGTATGCAATATGTACATTGGAAATTCGCGCAAATTTTTACAAAAAAGACAATGTCAGTGGGGGATTGTTTGCCCAGTAAACAAATAAACACACACACACACACACACACACACACACACACACACACACTTTCCAAACCGGGAAGAGGTGCATGTAAGGGGGTGGGATGTGTTCCGTACCAGGGCGGAGACCGTAAAGTCCCTGTCGTGCATCTTCTCCGTGAGCCAGTCAACCTTTCGCCGGGTGTTGATGAAAATGACTGCCTGAGTGATGGTGAGGGTCTCATACAGATCGCAAAGAGTCTCCAACTTCCACTCCTGCAAGACAAGCACCGATCGGCCACGGTATCGGCTCATTCACAGGGTCTACAAGAGCAGGGCCAACTCAGTCTATATGAAGCACGCTGGACTAAAGAAGCCGGGTCACGATTACTGCACATGCTTTGAACTTCGAAAACTGTTCAACCCAACAAGAAATGAAAGGGAAACCGCTCGACTGCAAGACAAAATCTGATTATATCGTATCCGGTCAGTCATCGTTTTGCATTGTATTAATATTTTAGTTACTCAGGCATTTTGCTTCTCCATATTTAAGAGTTTTCCAGGGAAATTCAAAGGTTCAAAGCACCATTTCAGCACTTCAGTCAACGGACAGGGAGAATGTCAGCCAATTCGTCAACCGCCAAAAAGTTCCTACTTCAAATAATCTACTATAGTGGGGGGGGGGGGGGGGGGTCTTCATGTCATGGTCTGGTCCAAAGAAACAAATGTGGTTCTGCCGGCAACTGTAAACTCAGAAAACTGATGACACAGAATCACAGATGACACCGTCCCACAATCTGTGCCATACTGGATTATAATGGCTTTTAGGTAACATCATGTAGGTATATAAACCTCTCTCCTGCACATTTGAGCTTTGGGCGATTTGCATGTTTACTACGCGCTCCTGATATGATCAAACAGGAGATACAAGTCATCACTGCTCAGACAAAACCAAACTCCTGCTGTACATAGTCAACCGAAACTGGCGAGTGAGACGAACATCTAACAGCAGGCACCTGTGTCGACAGCATGAACCCGCCGGTGCTCACCATCAAGGGCCGACTGGGATGAACATAGACAGTGTCCTCTAACCCTGTCATATACAAGAGTCAGTGTCACAGAGACACCGCCTTGCCCAGTGACAGGGGGTGGGCAGAACTAATGTGACATCCAATCAGGAGAGAGGCCACACCCATCTGCAACCAATGTGATATCCAAATCAGGAAATGCCACATTCACCTGTCTGCAGGACAGGGGTTTGAGGTTGGCAGGCAGCTCTTTACGAGGGCAGCGTTTACCCAGGATTAGGACCAATTATTCCACTGTGCATCAATGCTCAGGAAAACTAATGCCAACTTGGTTCAATTCCGCAGAGACTGATAGGCTTATGATTTCGGGAATCAGCTTCGGTGAGTTTTGTGGTGAGTTCTTGTGGAGTGTCTTGTGGTGGTTGAGCAGGATTCAGTGAACGCGGAGAGTCTGCACGTGCTCAGTACCTCTTTCTCCACGTTGATGTAGAACTGACGGATACCCTCCAACGTCAGCTCTTCCTTCTTTACCAGGATGCGCACAGGGTCTCGCATAAACTTCTTGGTGACCTCCAGCACATCCAAGGGCATTGTGGCAGACAACAGCACCACCTGGAGGAGCAGAGGGGAAATTATGGTTTGACAAGCAATTTTCGGTTTCTTCCAATTTGTATTCAAGGAAAACGAATATAATCAGAGCAATTCTGACCCCATATTCAAAGACAGGAGATGGTAGAACGACCATTTAAAACAGTGACTATGACTTAATTGTGGGCAGCAGTCACCTTATAAATTACCACCCCGAAGCAGTGATGCGCTCAAGATAGCGGCAGCCAGTAGTTACCCATCAAGAAGCTGATTTAGGTTCAATTCTACTTCAGAACAGCTCACAACTTGAGAAAACATTCATTTGCACTGTCAGGAAAATTAGTTAAGCCAACAATTGCCTACAGCTACAGAGGGGACTGGACCAACGAGGGGCCAAATCCCACCACCCCGTCCAGCACCCGAGTCACCAGGCCACAGTCAGCCTGCAGAGGGGCCAGGTTTCCCTCTAGTGTTGCATGATTTGGTAACAATTAGATCAGAGGGATCTAATAGCTGCGACCTGGCTTAGCATCCGTGACGTGGCCTAGTGTCCATGACTGGTGGTTTCTTGTACAAGTGTGACCTCGAAATTGGCAAATGACCTTGAAAATCAATAGGGAACCCTTCCTCTGTACCAAGAAGCTTCAAGTAAGATTTAATAGCCATCCATCAAGTTAAACTCGAGTTATGGTGCGAAAACTGAAATCGGGGCAAAATCGACACTTTTTTGACCGGTGTGACTTTGGGATTCGACAGATGACCTTGAAAATCAATAGGGAACCCCTCCTCTATACCAACAAGCTTGTTCCAAGATTTCATAGCCATTCATTGAATTAAACTTGAGTTACGGTTCGAAAACCGTCAAATCGGGCAAATTGATACTTTTTTACCTGTGTGACCTTGGGATTAGACGATGACCTTGAAAAACAATAGAGAACACCTCCTCTATGCCTAGAAGCCATTTCCAAAATTTCATAGCGATCAATGAATTCTAACTGGAGTTACAGCGCAAAAACCCGCAAACAAGGTCGTGACCTCTGTGAAGTTGACCTTTGACCTCAACCTTGTGCATGGACATCACTTTGGTGAAGGACAATAACTCCCGAAAATTTCATGAAGATACGACGACAGGAACATGGTAAAAAAGGTGTCAGACAGACAGACAGGACAGACAGAAGCGTTCATAGAGCTGCTTGGTCGCAGCTAAAAATGTGCGATTATAGTGGACCATATTGCGATTACGATATCATTAAAAAAAAAAAAAAAAAGTCATCTTGAGCCTACTTGCTTTGTAAAAGGAGAGTGCAGAGAATGATAATGATTTTGTAGGGTATTTTTATCAACTCAAAAAATGCAAACACTAAGGTGCATAAATACAAAACAAGTTCATAGCACTGTTTAAAATAACTTTTTCCAAAAAAAAAAAAAAAGGAGGTTTTTACTTTTTTGAAAATCAGGATATTTTCTGCAAAAGTACAAATGCAGTGGCACTATTGTAAACTTCGATGCCTTTCTGCAGGCATTTTTGTAAACCAATTAAGTACTACTTAATACAAAAAGCAATAAGTTTGTACAGTACCCTTAAAAAAAAAAAAAAAAAAAATTAAAAAAAAAGGGGGTATTTCTGCAGAGTACAAAAGCAGTGGCACCATTGGGCATTAGCAGATTTTGGTTGTCTCTTTGGCAGGGCCGGCGCTAGCCATTTTGGTGCCGTAAGCATAAATGCTTTGTGGTGCCCCCCCACATACCCACCCACCCAACCCCTCCCCTGACAGAAATGAACAATATCTGAGTATTTGTCAATTTTGCTTTATTTTACAAAATAAGTTGTCAATATTAATGGTTCAAAAACTGAGATAGAGATAAATAATAATAATAATAATTTATAATAATAATAATAATAATAATAATTATTATTATTATTATTATTAAGAGATAAATAACAATAATTAAGTCTTTATAAAACACTAACAATGGCATCAAATACTCAAATAAAAATAAATTATCTAAATTTAAAAAAAAATGCCACGACTATTGACAAATAAACATGTTTTTAACTGTTATCACAGTTCTGAGTAAGGAACTTCAAATACATATTTTAAAATGCAAGCACCAGTTGTTAGAGGCCCTACAGAGGCACACGTCTGCATTTTCTGGCTGCGAAATCAGCTATCAGGTCATCATATGACAGTTTCTGAGCAATTTCCCCATTGATGCTGATGACAGCCAGACCACTTAAACGCTTCTGTCCCATTGATGAGCGCAGGTATGTTTTAATGAGTTTAAGTTTGGAGAAGCTTCGCTCAGCAGAGGAAACTGACAGGGATACATCTGCGAATGTGTACAAATAGAAAAACGGATGTAGCTAACTAGAAACGCTTTATGGACACCAAACTGATTCGCTATCAGCCTATACTCTCCATTTTGCATCTAAAAAATTCATTGAGCACCACTCTCTCCCACCAGCCTACTCCTAACGCACATCCAGCAAGCACGGGTTTTTGGTAGGAGTGGAGGAAGGCCTATGCTGAGACCAAGAGTTTTACGTCATGTACTTGGAAAGAAATCGAACTATTGACTGAACATGTAAACCAGGTTTTTCCGATTATCACATGACTGAAGTACATGAAAACGCGTCAAATCAGATTTTGCCATTACCCGATTATTCCCAGTTATCGGATTATTGTGGTCATGTAAACGTAGCTGTTACAAAATAAATCATAGTTAATTAAAACATTGTCTTACCTGCAAGTGACGCGCGAGCATCATCTCGCAGTTTTCTTTTCCGCCCCCGACTCTTGATGCCTTTTCGATTTCGATGACATGTCCAGATCTCCGGAATAAACTTCTGCCAAATTTGCGATTGAAGCATAATGGAGAAAACTACTAGGGAATGGGGGAGGGGGCACGAAAGGTAGACCGATGAGAGGGCCGCGCAGGAGATTAATCTTTTTTAGCGTAAATAAGCCTACTTTATTTTTGTATTACTTATATTTATTAACATGCTTTACAAACTTTTATTTTAAATATTAAATACTGTTATTATTATAATTTTTTTTATGGACTTGATTTTTTTGGTGCCCCCCCAGGCAGTTGGTGCCCTACGCGCAGTGCGTGATAAGCGTATGCCAAGCGCCGGGTCTGCTCTTTGGCTTTACTTTGCTTGGCTTTCATCACATGCATTCCTTATGCTTCTCTCTGTGCTGCCCCAAGTGTTGATATCGATTGGTAGTGTTGTCGCGAGATGCGGAGATTAACTTTACAAATTTTGCACAACACGTCTTATTCTGTTCAACGTCGCCGTACCTGAAATCAAAGTATCGCCATATGCCGAGATGCCAAGTCTCAAGCACTCGGCCCAAGTCTCGTGCATTTTTTTGGCGTATTCACCGTAGTCTGCAATTGTCCAATGAATAAATAATTCTTAATTATTAATGAGATTCTCACGCGGAATTAAAATGCTTCTACATTGAATTTTCAGTTTCACTTCCATAAAGGTGGACATGATCATTTGAATTGTTTAAATGAAATAAGAACATTTGAAACGTCTATGCCATTCCATTGCTGTCAATCCCTCCATAAAGACAATCATGAGAGTCAATCAATTTCCATGTCACTAGTCGGGAAAACCACCGTAATGCACATGAAACTTAACATAATGCACAATGACTAATACCTCAAGTGAATTTCTTCAGTGCGCCTTGACAGAATAATTGCAGACTAAGACACAGGAAGGTGAATGCCACTAAGAGGCGAGACACTCACACCTAATCTCTGCATATGATTGTAGATGTTGCGGGTTTTTTTCTGCCACGAACTCACTCTCAGCCTGGGCTTGCTCACGCTCCTGTTCATGATTTTATTCGGTGTCAATGTTGGTCTCTGAGAACTGCAGCGAGTAGTCACATGACCATACCTGTTGCACAGACCACGGCTGCATCTCAATAGTTTTTTTTCGCTGGGGAAAGTTCCCAATTCCTGAAAACTGATCCGGAAATGTGCCGTGGCAACTATGATAAGAGCCTTCCAATTCTTTAAATGTTAAGGAATGGTGTCTCAGCGCTTCCTAATTTAAGCCCTTTAGCATAAGGTACACAGACGCATCCTTTTCAAAAAGAAAGGAGATAACACCATTCCACAATTCTGTGCAGCAGCAGTATTTAAAGGGGCAACTATTCATCTGACCAATCAGGTAAAGAAACGTATGGGACCCCATTCATGTTCATGTGGCCTGCTTTAAGTGCATTCGGATTCTTACTAGCACGGTTGTATTCCTAAGCGGTAGGAATTCCATGTTACACCCTTCCTTTATCTTCAGACGTTTTCCACATTGATTAAAGAAAAATGGTGTGGAATTATTCTATAGGACGTAATTTTTGACTACTCGGACACAGCTCAGGATAGCGCTTGTGGACATAACGTCAGACTCCACACAATAAAAGGAGACGTAGTTATGTTCACTGGAAGCACGCTCATTTAGATTGAATCGCAAATCGTCGCCTTTTTTGCGGTTATGCAATCACACTGCTCGACATCACGAATGCAACTGCGATTAGATTAATCGTGCAGCACTATTTCCCTCACCTGTGTGGTGGTGCCCAGCTTCTGGAAGATCTCGTAGATCTGGTCCTTGAAGCCCCTGCTCAGCATCTCATCCGCCTCGTCCAGGACAAACATCTTTATGTACTTGGCAGCTGGGAGAAACAATCCGCTCTTAGGGCTGGGGGATATGGACAACAAATACTGCAAAATTTCTCCACCAACACCGATTCAATAATGATATTGTGCTGATAAAGGGGGGTAAATTACAGCAGCTTCAATGGTTATAAATGATTTAACAGCTGTGGATAAACAAAAATGTACAGCCCTATTTATTGATCTAGAAAAAGTTTTTGATACAGTGGACCATATATTCTCATTAAAAAAAAACGCTGTCATCTATGCAAAGCGGCAAGTCTCCAGGGCCGGACGGATATCCGACAGATTTCTTCAAAAAATTCTCAGACCGACTTGCCCCTTTACTAATGTCAGTTTTTGAAGAATCACTCTCACTTAAAACTTTACCTCTGACCATGCGCCAAGCGGTAATCTCTGTAATTCTCAAAAAAGGGAAAAATCCTTTAGAGTGTAGTTCATTCTGCCCAATCTCTCTCCTTAACACGGATGCAAAGGTCCTCGCCAAGGTTCTGGCGCGCTGACTGGAGGGTGTTCTCCCCTCCATTATATCACCTGACCAAACAGGTTTTATTAAGAATCGTTACTCTTTTTTTAACGTCAGACGCCTTTTTAACATCCTTTATAGCCCCTCTCCACCTGGTGTGCCAGAGGTCGTCCTCTCACTTGATGCTGAAAAAGCGTTCGACCGGGTGGAGTGGGGCTATCTTTTCGGCGTGCTAGAGAGGTTTGGATTTGGTAATAAATTCATATCATGGATCAGACTTTTATATAGTTCTCCAATGGCTGCGGTTCGTACTAATAATAATCTGTCCTTTTTTTTCGAGCTTAAACGTGGTACAAGACAGGGATGCCCCATGTCACCGCTTCTTTTCGCGGTTGCAATGGAACCGCTAGCTCTAGCTCTGAGGCAAAAAACGGATATCAGAGGAATTAACCGAGCAGGGCAGGAGCACAAAGTCTTGCTTTATGCGGACGACATGCTACTATATATATCACAGCCCCTTTTGAGTCTTCCTAAGCTAATGACCTTATTAACAGAATTTGGCAAATTATCCCGCTACAGGGTCAATGTTCAAAAAAGTGAGCTGATGCCTATTGGCACGAGTAATGATGGGACATCCTTAAACTCACTCCCCTTTAAAATCAGTCCCAAAAAATTCAAATAACTTGGCATATGGATTACAGATAAATATAAAGATCTTTATGCTGCTAACTATCAGCCCCTGTTATCAAACTTAAATCAGGATATCGAGCGATGGGATCCCCTGCCTCTCTCTCTAGGTGGAAGAATTAATACAGTAAAAATGAATATACTACCCAAGTTTTTATATATATTTCAGTGCCTTCCCGTCTTTCTAACTAAGTCTTTTTTTACCAAATTAAATAATCAGGTATCAAGTTTCATTTGGAACAAAAAACCGCCCCGGATAAAAAGTATACTTCAGAGGCCTCGCTCAAAGGGAGGGATGGCACTCCCTAATTTCTTGTATTATTATTGGGCGGTTAACATTCGAGTATTGTTATATTGGATGGATAACAAAAATGACAACACAAACTCTGAATGGCTAAATTTGGAGGGGGCATCTATAAATTCAACTTCTTTAAAAGCCTTACTATGTTCTAAGTTGCCATTCACACAGCCCATTTCTAACTTTACCTCTAACCCGGTTGTTTTGCACTCAATCAAGATCTGGAACCAATTTAGAAGATCCTTTGCACTTACAGATCTATCTCAGGCTGCACCAATTGCAATGAATCATATGTTTGTCCCACCATTAATAGATGGCGTCTTTGATATGTGGTTCAGAAAAGGTATGGTATCACTGTCTGATCTGTATATTGATGGCAGCTTTGCCTCCTTTGAACAGTTGGTACAAAAATATCACATTTCCAAATCACATTTTTATCGATACCTGCAACTTCGAAATTTTGTATTTTCAAACTTATGTTCTCCCTTACGCCCTCCAACTGGCCTGTTGGACTCAATTTTTGATTGTAAACAAGTCAGAAAACGAACTATTAGCACAATATACGAAATACTATATTCTCATAACTTGACGCCTTTGGACCTCCTCAAAAATAAATGGGAGACAGATTTAGGTGAACAAATCACAGATGACACTGGGCACAAAATAATACAGGGAATTTTTTCATCTTCCATCTGTCTTAGACATGCTGTCATTCAGTTTAAAATTGTACACCGTCTGCACTGGTCTAAAGTTAGGCTCTCTAAGATCAATGCTGATATAGATCCCACTTGTGATAGATGCGGGCGAGACCCAGCCACTCTCTTACACATGTTCTGGACATGTCCAAAGCTTTGCGGTTTCTGGCAGCCCATCTTTGAGACCTTTTCTAAGATTTTTGCGAAAAGGATTCCACCGTCTCCATTCATTGCACTTTTTGGTGTAACCCAGATAGACTCCCATTTGGAGATGTGGGAAAGAATAATGGTGGCTTTCTGCTCTCTCCTAGCCAGGAGACTGATTTTGCTGAAATGGAAAGACCCAGCACCTCCAACATACAGTCATTGGGTTAGGGAAATTATGTACCATATCAAGTTGGAGAAGATCAGATACACAATCAGGGGGTCTACTAGGAAATTCTATAACATATGGCCGCCTTTCTTAACGTTTGTTGAGGATATGGAGGCAGACAATATAGTACTGTAAATTCTTGGCCACAGTCATCTTTATTTTTGTACTTCTTTTTTCTTTTCTTTATTTGTTCTTTTTATCATCTGGTTATATGGGTTATGTGAGCTCTGTATTTTGAACTATGTAATTCATACTGTGAACTCTGTATGTCTGGTATTTGGGGGGGTGGGGATGGATGGGATTTACGTTCTGTTGGACCTATGTTGGAATGTAAACTATAACTTGTAAAACTAAATAAAAATACCTAGATCAAAAAAAAAAAAAAAAAAAAAACACGCTGTCCTCCAGACTTGATCGCACAACCTGCTTGTGGTTCCAAGACTACCTCTCCAATAGAACACAAGCTACTATGAATGGGGCTGTGAAGTCTCAATTTTTAAAGGTGGTGAAAGGTGTACCCCAAGGATCCATACTTGGACCAGTTTTATTCACCTTTTATATCAATGATATCGCTAGTAATATAGCAAATTGTAAGGCTCATTTTTATGCAGATGACCGCGCTTTACTCCTCAGCACCAATGTGCACCCAGGCCCTTATTTACGTACAATCTGGTTTTAATGTCATACAGCAAGCTCTTACTGGTGGAACTTGTTTTAAATACTGATAAAACTAAGTTAATGATCTTTTCTGCAGGGAATGCAATTATGCCAAATGCCACCATTTTCTCATTGACTGGTGCTCTTCAGCAGGTCCAGTCCTAGAAATAATTAAGTAACTGGCTGGATCAGGACTTCTTTTAGTGGCCAAGTGGCCAACTTGTCCAAAAAAAATTAAAACGAAAAATCAGTTTCTTTACAGAAACCGATCCAGTTTTTGATTAGACAGTAGGAAGAGGATTGTCCAGGTGACAATCTTACCCAGATTTGACTATAGGGATATCCTGTACATACATGCCTCTAAGATGTACCTTAAAGGTCTACCAAGTTGGGGGGGGGGGGGGGGGGGGAGACTGTAGACATGTATTATTGCCTGTAATTCACGAATCCAGCATTTAACTTTTGTAATTGTGTCATATTGGCAAAAAAAAAAAAAAAAAAAAAGAAACTAGACACTTTGAGACCTCTCCTTAAAACTTGCGAGCGATTGGCCAATTGGCTGCCACGTATGAGAAGTAAGTTGTACCAGAGCTAGTGCAGAAAATGACTTGTTTCACTCCTTATTTCAACAGCCAATTTGTGAAAGACAGATAAGTTATAATTATTGTATTTGGGACGAATATTCATCATCACTCCAGAATTCTCGTGCTTCTCTTTACTCAGGGAAAAGAAACAATGCATGCGTTTCATGATCGTTTCAATTGTTTTAATTAAACAGGACCAAATGAAACCAGTGGCGGAACTAGAAATGGGAATCGGGATGGCGTAGGCACGTCCCTTTTTAACAATTAGGATAGTTCAGGCTAGTTCTCAATTATTTTTCTTTATCGACGCGTTTTCCAATTATTGTAATTGGCAACTGAAGACACGGTTTCTCCATATGCCATCTAACAGCGATGAAATCATGAGCTAAATTCCGTAGAACTGAGAATTGGGGTGGACAAAAAATCCATTTCAAACAATTATTAGTCCTGAACGGTTCTGTCATTTTCATGATTAACAAAACGTTCACTTCGAGAGCACTCCACACTTAACAGGTGTTGCTTGTTCTCCCGATTAGGCAAGACTACCATCATTCATCTGGACGCATTTGCTTAATTTAAATCAACGTTATTCAAAATCACACTCTGTATTGAGTGAAAAAAAAGTGGCACTTGGCAGTGAAATAGGCTATATAAAGCATGTGGCTCAAACTATTTGATGTTGTTTTAAATTCAGCAAATACGCGCCCAGATGAATGATTGTCATCCAACCTAATCGGGGAGAACAAGCAGCACCTGTTAAGTGTGGAGTGCTCTCAGAGTGAGCCTTTTGTAATCATGAAAATGACTGAGTCAGGACTAATAATTGTTTAAAAAGGATGTTTTGTCCAGCCCAATTCTCAATTCTACTGAATTTAGGCCATGATTTCATTTTTGGCTGGTTTTTACGGTCTTAAGCCCCATCCCTCAAATCTTAGTTTTCAAATAACGATAAAAAGTTATAGAAAGCAATTATAAATGTGTGATGCATATTAATTTGCTATATATGATCCATTTCTTCGAAAAATAACCAAAAAAAAAAAAAAAAAAAAAAAAAATTCGAACTGAGTGAACCTTTAAGACCCTTGGACACAATTTATCACAGCACACTGCACTTCATCACAGGTGACTGTTTCCAAACTCACTGTGCTTTATACAGTTCAGTGGGGTTGTTTTCCCTTCGCTATAAGAGGAAGCTAAATTGAATTTTATTCATTTATGAAGCATTGTTAGGCAGACTTCCCGCCTATCTTACTAGGCTTTTGTCTATTAAAATCACAAGTCAGCATATTTATTTATTAAGCTTTGACAGAAGTCAGGGAATGACTGCACAGGTGGCAAGGCACATATTGTGAGGTAGCCATCTCACAACATGTACAGACAATTGAACAATGAGAAGAAAAAAGAAAAAAAAAATCTTACACACACACACACACTCTTACACACACACAGGAATGAAAATAAGATGTAGATGTTTGTAGCACTAACATCACCTGGTCTGGATGGAAGCTACACTCAGCTCAAGACATTTTTAAAAAGGTCTTGTACACGTGGTTATCATAAAGGACAGGACACAACCTGGGGCCTTATAAGACCAAGGGCCTCGTTTATAAAATTTTGCGTGGGTTTCAAACCCAAATAATATGTACGCACAAAAAATTAAAAATGACATTTTGTAGAATATCATCTAATTTATAAACCTATGGGTATAATAAAATGCGTGGAATTTTCATTAATCAGGATGGACTTTTATTTTTTATTGAAATTCCACATAATCTTAATCTCCCTTTTTTAAATGTCAAGTTTGTTTTTATAAATCAGAAATCAGCAAAGAAAGTGATGCATCTTTTTTGTGCCTACGCACTGTTTATAAATGAGGCCCCAGTTCTGGAAGGTCAAACAAGCCAAATATTACAAAGTTTAGGCATCAGCTTATATGGCATTAAAAATCCCAGTGCACGTTTGATGGAGCAGATCTGCAGGCTTCTCTTGGATTCAAAGCAAATTCTCACATCTGCATTTTTAGAAAAATCCACTCAACTAAATCTTCACAGATGTCATTGCTAGTAGGTCTAGTTTGTGAGAGTCTTGTTGTGATTCACTATAATACGCTTCATTTTTACTCACCCTTTCCCTCCAAGAAGTAATTCATTCATTATTTGGTCAACAAATGACCATCAGACAGACTCATAGGTACCCATGAACCCTTTTGAAGGTCACTGCAGACTCACTTGCCAACTAAGGTCACTGCAGACTCACTTGCCAACTAAAAATGGACAAAATTGTTGACCTTTTGCTTCATGCATTTTGCGGCTTGACAGACACTTGCAGCGATTTGCTCTTTAAGGGTTCAGACCGCAGTATTAGGGGAGCCCTTCATAGGTGGTCAGTGTTACTCACAGAGGTATTTGCGGGTCAGCATGTCAAAGACGCGGCCAGGGGTGCCAACCACTATGTGAGGGGCTTCCACCTGAAGTTTCTGCACTTCGTTTCGCACGTTCGTTCCGCCGATGCAGGCGTGGCACGACGCGCCCATGTAGTCGCCGAGGGCCAGGATCACCTTCTGGATCTGCAGGGGGCCGAGAGCAGGGAACCCAGGTCAGGAGCTGGCCGATCGAGCCCGGAAAAACCCCACTACTGACTCCTGACACATCTCCCACCCTCGCTCCGGTGATATTGCATAATATCCACACCCAAAACGCCTTCACCTGAATGTTTTCACCCATGTGACTCCTGAGAGATATTCCCCACCCATTCACCACCAAACATTATTTTTTTCCTTTTACAATGGTGACCCTGGGTCACGGAGTAAAAAGCCAATCTGTTCTGGGCAGCAGAGATTGAAAGCAAAAATTTTCCAGAACAAAATCAGTTTCAGGCCATTCGGCAATTTCCTCTTGCCAAGAATCTGAACCATTAATTATGAGTGTTAAAATAAAGGGTTCCTGCAGGTGCTGCAAATCCTCAAAACCGCTTGAATATTAATGTGGCATTTTCAAGATTTGAAAAGTACTCGAATTTTGAACTGCTTGAAATTTTAACATTACTAGCATTACTCTAAACTTAGAGCAGATTGATAAATCTGTAATTTACCACAGGAACAAGGAGGAGCTTGAAAATGTACCTTGAAAATGCTTGAAAAGTGATCAATAATCATCTTTCTTGCAAACAGTTACCATGAGCACGCTCTCTTCAGGTATTTTTCAGAAAAGTCCTGGACCATCCATCAAAAAAGTACAATCAAAATTAAACATGCATGACACCAAATACTAAAACATAAATACAACAAGAGTTGTCAGAAAGACAACAAAGCTCGCCGGGGGGCAAGGTTTAAGTTTTTCTACACGCGGACGGACGCGGACGCCGGGGGTACGACAATAGCTCTATGGACATTCGTCCCGGCGAGCTAATAAAAAGAACTAAGAAATTGCTCCCCTGTCTGATAAAATGCATGTTTAATTTGCTATACTTCAAATGTTACCCAAGATGGTTTTCAAAGCTATAGTGCCACAGGAATTTCTAATTTCACGACAAAGATTATTCCATTTCATAAAGCCTCAATGTCGCTTAATCAAATTTTTTGGCACATTGAGGAGTCAGACAATGTGCATGAATGGGACTTTGTAAAAGGTACAGGAACCCTGTGTACTAAACTCTGGCTGTTATAAGGAGGCAAAAGTGTGTCCACAGCATGAACCAGCCGGCACTCACTGTCCAGAGGGCACTGGGATGAATATGGACAGTTTCCTCTAACCCTGTCAGATATAAGAGTCAGTGTCACAGAGAGACACCGCCTTGCCCAGTGACAGGGGGAGAAACTCACATTCCTTATCCACTCTACCGTCACCCAGCTTTGCGTAAGCCAATTTCAAAGAACAGTCATGTCAGCAACAATAAAATGGGGCTTCGCCGTAACGCAACTCGAGGAACTTAACACCAACATGCTGACAGATTAACAAAGCATCTACCGATCACATTTTACAACATCTGATTTGGTGTTGGCATATTTTACAGTTCATAGGGCTCCATCTCGCATCCCACCAATCAAGATGTTGTGACGATTTTAATACGACTTCTGATTGGCCACTACTAACACAAAGACAGGAAATGCAGCAAGAGAACCACACACAACCATTCATAATTCTCCTGCTAGTCACTGCCATGCTAAAAAGTACAGCAATGAAAGGTGTGATGATAACTTTCTTCATTAATATTTTAATGCACCCCTATTACCTCTGCCAGGAGGTATTATGATAAGGTCTGCATGTGTGTACGAATACTCAACTATTAGATGGATTACTACAAATTTTGTGGAAAGTTAGAATGTTTAATGAGAATACGTGATTTTATTTCCAGATCAATGCAGATAGAGATCTAGATTCTGCAGCTGATTATAATGCTCGTCAATCAGAACTTGCTGGCAGAGGTATGTGCTCTCCGACTGCCCTCTAGTTTAGCGTCTGGATTCGGCACTTTCTGGAGAGCCCACCTGCTGCGCCAGCTCTCGAGTAGGGGCCAGGACCAGCGCCTGCGTGCCTTTCAGCTCGATGTCCATCTGCTGTAGGATCGAAATGGCGAAGGTGGCAGTTTTTCCAGTGCCCGATTGTGCCTGTGCAATGACATCATAACCTGGGGAAGCAAGAATGAAAGGCCTATATTAGACATTAAGAGCCCTTAAAATAAATCCTGTCGTTCACCAGCCACACAAACTGTTCAGTGCTCATTTACTCCATTCTAAAATCACAGGAAGACAAATAGTCAAAGTGATGTGCAGCCAAACATTGCATGCACAGTTCTACACTGTCTGGCAGTAAAAGTTATGTTGCCCTGAAATGGTATAATTGGTTCAGAATCAGCCGATAGGCAATTTTATGACGCCAATTCTGAACCACTTAAACCATTTAAACCAAATGAGGGAACTTTCACTCCCAGACATAGCCGAATCATGCACACCAAGCTTAGCAGCACACCACTGTGGCCATTAGGTTAGCGGAGATGCGCCGTTAGCACCCAGCGACACTAACCCTTGATACAAGGGAGAATGGCTCGCTGCTGAATGGCAGAAGGCTTCTCGAAACCGTAGGCGTAGATTCCTCTGAGCAGAGTCTCACGCAGGTTCATATCGTCAAAGCTGTCCACGATCTCGTTCCAGTTGCTCTGTCGCAGAAGGAGGGAGTGTGATTGGCTGGACTTTTCAAAAGAATACACTCAAGCTACATGGACAAATCCCATTTTATTCAAACAGGACATCTGTGGGCATCGCAATCCATGCATTTTAGCATCGCACTGTCATGGTCAGTTTGACATGCTGCAACCGCCATTTTAAAGATCTATAAGGATACGACACTCATTCAGCAAATTTTACATTAACGCATGACAAAAGCGTGTCTGTGTCCAGAGCATATCCCAGCCTGAGCTCATTGTTCAGAGGGGATGAGAGGAGTATGGACACATTTTTCTGTGTCCCTGACAGATTTAAGGCATAGGAACTCTCATCGACAAGGCCTTGCTCAATAACCCTTGTAAAGAGCACATACAGCTAATGCCTCAAATCACAGCAACTTGATTGTACACAAATACTGAGACTTCAAAAGGACAAACTGGATCATGGTATCAGATGAGTCATTGTAAACACACTTTCAGCGCACAACGTTCCAGGCCTGCATTTCCTGAAAAAGACACAAGGTTAGGGCAACCAACGCAAAATTATGAATTTTTAGGGACTCACCTCAATGACTCCGTCGGGGTCCATCCCGTCAGGGCCATTGTCTCTGGGTCTGAAAGGAACGAGAGCTGGTCAGCTCCACTTCTCCAAAATGTACACGGCAAGCAAACGTTTGGCCCAATAGTCAATAACTACCAGCTAGATTAAAAGAGGAGACCTTAACCCTTGTATAGTGTTAGGATTTTTGTTACTCAGCCAGTGTTCATGGGTCTGGGACCCACTAGAGTTTTGAGTTTTCAAAATTGTTTGATTGTGTTGTTTTATGTTAAAAAGCTCAACAGATGTTTACTTCATCCCAATTACAAGTCATATGAACAGCAAACATGGTTTCATGAAAACTGAAAACCGGTCCCACAGACCCAAACATCATACAAGGGTTAAATCAAAACAGCTTGCAGGCAGTAAAGCTGTAAAGAGATAGAGCTTGCTTAAGGCCCTCTGAACAACTCCATGGCCCAGATGAAAGGAAAGAGAATAAGTGATGCCAAAAGCACCGCGGCACTGGCGTTTGATTGGATAATGCGTTCGAAATGCACTCACCCACCTTTAAAGGGCACTATATAATTAATGTTCTTCATTGAAAACAATACAGAGAGTGAGAGCAAGCAGCGAAGTGTGCCGGTGTTCTGACTAATTTTGCTACCTATCAAAATATGCTACCTCGTGATTCTGCGCTAGCGCAAACCTGAAATCTCGGGGTGTTTCCTCGCTATTATTTTAAGTATCTTCAAAAATCATAAAAATTGATTAATTTTCAGTGCGCATTTCGACCTGTAAGCGTACATTGTTTGCATGTACACGCTAGGTTTTCCTGAAAATGCAAAAATTAGATGATAATGGCGTATATGGGCATATATCTTAAAAACAAACTTATCCAACTCATAACATCAGCTTTTGTGATAATAACCTAACAAATAAAGTTACTATTGTAACCTGATTCAAATTACGATATCAAGGCGAAAACAAAGACTTTACGATCGCTTGGCATTACGGTAACATTTTTTGACAAGGCAGCAAAATTTGAAAGAACACCGGACGCAGTCTTATAGATTCCAAGCAAAAAGATCTGCGCCCTGATATTGACGCCGATTTGAAGACTTGCCGGCTTAAAGATGGGTCGCACTGAATCATTACCAAATTAAAATTAGTGAATCTATGCGTTTTGTACACTGCAAGAATTCTACTTTCCGCTGAAATATACTTTGCCGAGGTGCGGTCTCCTCCTTTAAGTGGCCTTGAATTTTAGTTCATCCAAAGATTGCAAAAAGGATGAAGGTCCTCGGGAATTACTCACAAAACTGACCACATCAGCACGATATAACAGGCCAAAGTGCAGAGTAAGCGAAGCTAAACTGAGTAGGAATCAGCAAAGCTGGCTTGCACTCCCATTAAAATCTAAACCGCATCAAAGAACCGTATTCACATTTCCGCGCATCACCAGTCAACTGCATGAAAATATTGAGTCTTGCGGGGCAATATGAATTGCCAGACACTTTCCTAAGTCGGTGAATAATTTCTACAGTGAACAGAACACCTCCCCCCAACACAGCATGTCGTTAGCCTCATTGCGTAATTGCCCATCTCATTTTTAATATGCATATTATTGCGGATTTTTTTTTTAGTTTTGAGAAGAGGAAAAAACCGCATTTTTTCGCCAACACGAAAACACAGGCAGCTGATAGCTACGAGGCCTACGATTACTGCTGCCTTCAAATGAAACTCGTGAAGTTGTGAAATCATGTCATGAAGTCGTGAGCAAAAAAAGCGTTCAAATGATAACCGTGGGAGAACACTGTTGCTACGGCAATAAGGACGCCAAAGCATCGTTTCTCCTGGCATTCTGAATGCAAATATTACATTAATTTGTATCTGAACGCCACTCGGAGGAAAAAGATACTAGATGATGACTATTGTCTACACTGTTCATTCTTGTCCTGCAGATTAGGGTAACGTTATGCAACTATACAGTGCAGTCTAGCGCTCTCGCTAGCGTTGGCTCCTCCAACGCAACAACAGAAGGATTTCATGGAAACGCATAACGGCATCATTGTACGATTTCTGAAAATGTCATCAAACACGTCACAACTCGTGAACTCGAAGCTTTCAGAAAAGTGCGACTTACGATGTTGTGAATACCATCACAAGAGAGCGGCGTTCATGTGGACTTTTCTCGTGAACGAGACCCCATTTGAAGGCACCATTAGATTCGCGAGCCAGCCAGCTCGAAGATGACGTCACAGGAAGTGCGTGGAACATAACGGGAGCGCAACGAAATAAGGGTACCACGGTTTAACTAGGCCCGATTTGGACCCCGATCATGCTATCGTAGCCATGAGTCATCCAGCCAAAAATCCTCGGGCGAAATGTCAGACCCAGATTTAATCCATCGGCAAAGGCGTCTGCATGAGAATATCGCGCCAAGTAGCTCATTAACTCCACAAATGAACGGAAGGCCGAGCGCTGTGTCCGGGCTCCGTCTTTGTTTCGCAGCGGCTGACCATGTGCTCCACTAACCACTTTTAGACCCCGTCGAGGTCGCCTAGCCATTAATGCTAACGATATGCCTCTGGCTCTAAAGTTTGCTGGCTAGCAAGCTAGAAACTGATAGCTAATTAAGTTTGCTAGATTCGGATCAGCTCACCGTTCGTTATAACTGTGTAAAACGACTCAAGGGTAACTAGGGAAAAAAAAAAACGTTTCGCAGAATATCGACACCTCTGGGGAAACAGACTGAAGTCAGATGGCGAGACAGCGAGTACAACACGGGCTTGGTTCTTTGGCTGACAAAAGCCCCATAGCCATTTTTACACAACAATCCGGCGGACGTCGAGTCTCAGAAGCAATTACATTCTGGTGGAAACGCATCCTAAATTGACCCCCATATTTACAGCCCTCAAACATCAAATCAACCCAGTTTGCCAACATGACAATCCGTAATTATCAAGCAGTGATAAATGGCCAATTATGGCTTCAAACCAGAAACATTAATACCGTTTAATTTTAGCCCTTCCTTCATCGCCCATCTAGCCAGCCACGGAGCAGAACTAACGGGAGAGACCGCCTCGCTGAAGCATAACTCAATACATCGCTGACTAGCAGGATACGCTAGCTGATAACATGTCATTAGCCAAGCAACGATACATCAGACGGGGTGACAATAGCAGTATCTGGGCCGATAGCGCATCTGGCCAGCGAGTCGACGAATAAAACGACCACCATAAACCAGGACACAGAAATGACCAAAATTACGTAAATTTATTCCAAGGCTATACAGACAATCCAGTTAACCAAAGCGCAAGATTACACACACATACCAGACAGCTGACTAACGGCGTCAAACAACCAGCTAACCGCTTACCCCAATCTGAAATATTTCCGTCCCACCGTTATATCTTAAGTAGTTCACAACCAAGGTGAAATTGTCGAAAACAGGGAATGAATTAGGGAAACATGTCCGATATAACGCTACCGAAAAGCCAATCTCGTTCGATTTATCACGGGAAATAAAAACTAAAGTAATTAATGAGTTTGCGTACTCCTTACCTTTCCTCATATTCTGCCGACATTATCACAAAGGGTGAGTTAGCGGTGAAAATGTTCTATATCCTCCAACGTGGTGACCAGAGGAGCCTTTTGATTGCAGCAGCGCGCCATCATTCATAGTTGAGGCCACGCAATTTGAGATTTCATTGGTTCACTAACATGTCACTTAAAGTCTAGTGACAGCCTCCCATTCTCTTCTATGACAAAAAGGGCAGGCTTCGTTGTTTCTACCGCCCTCATTACCATCCAATTGGACAGAATCAAGAGAAGATTGATTTCATTGGCTTGTGTTCCTGTGACGATATTGGGGCCATTTCCCTCCATTGCAATTATTACCAAAATTGGACTACAAAATTGTTATTCTGTCTGGGCATGAATGCGATAGCCGTCAAATCTTTTTTATAAAACATTCATTGGTATAACATGGAGAAAATACTCGAGTGCACGCGCCGACACTTTCACTCACTGCTTATTGAAGGCAAAGAAATGCATTTAAATGGTCCTTTCACCATAAAATAGTTACGTTTCCGTCCAAAATTTGCACAATTGCTTAATTTGTTTACTCGCTGGCCAAATAGCTTACTCAGCCAGCCAATAATATCTTCACTAGTTCATCATTAATGCCATTTCTTTACTAATCTCGCGAATTATCCGCGACAGCGAACATCTATTCATCCATTATCCAACCGTTTTTCATAACTCATATTTAGGCTAACCCCGTGGGAGGTGTCAAATCACCATGCAAGGGCTTGACGACAGTCAGTGGCGTAGGCATTGCCGGTGCGCTGAACCGGGAACTCAACGACCGCTCAAGACCCACGGTGAATAGCTAAGCCTGGTTTCTTCTTGTCACAACATAGAGAGCAAATTTGTCTTCAAATATCCAAATCTCAGATATTGTATATTACCGACTTAAGTCTCTAATAAAGTCGGTTGATGATGAGTTAATATATTGCTCCACTGTTTCATACAACACAGTCATGGTAACAACCCCTCCCCCACACACATACTGGCCATTTTTCCTCTTTTCTTTGATATATGTCTTTTGTATTTCAGTAATGATACTTTCTCCGTTATAATCACAATTACTAATCATATATTTGATTGTTTTATTCTCAACATTTTCAAAAGAACATGGCCTGCTGGGAAATGTGTTTGTCCAATTAGTTGACATTTACTTAATCCTTTCTGATCGTAGCTTCGTTGGCTACGCGCTTGCTCGTGAAGTGTTCTTTTTTGAGAGATCAGCTGAGCTAACCCATTAGCTTAGTATTAGAGGTGAAAAGTCTTGAGCACCATGTTGAGCAGAACAAAAGCGGTGCTCAAAAAAGAAAAGAAAAAAAGAGCTCGATGTACGGAACTCCAAATTGGCGAAATTGAATACATTTTTCAAACAGTCATCTGGTCCAGATCCAGCTCCTGCTAGCGTTGTGAATGATAGCGGCGACACCCAGCAGTCAGACTTGGAGGCTAATGCTACCACATCATTGCCCTCTTGCTCAACGACTTCGCAGAGCAGAAGGCACCCAGAGTTAACTTCTGAATGGGTGAGTGCAGTTTTTTATTAGGCTACTGCAAGTGATCAGCTTTCCGGTTGTGGTTAAATGGCTGCTGTGCCAGGATGTGTGTCTATCTATCTGTTTACTTTTTGATTTGGCCACTGTTGTGCTGTTAGGGAAATATGGTTGACTGTTCAGCCGTATGGATCTTTTTTGCATTTTGATTGGCAATGAATTGTCACTGTTGTTCATGGTTCAAATAGCATTACGTGTTGTGTGATGTAGAGATGCAGTGCAAATATTCATTGTCCATGGTTCTAATGGCCCTAATAATTATGGGTGTCTACGTTTTTCAGAAAACTGATTTTTCTTAATTACTGATTTGGATACCTACTGGCTCACTGTAGCTGAAGTGGTTGGCTACAGAGGACGATTGTTTCTGTGAATATCCAATAACTGATGCGGGTGGGCCATCTAGTGATAGAATATTGTAACTACGTGCATAAATTTGCAGCTCCGTGTCCCCGCCCTAACATACCCTGCTGCCGAGCACCGTTGTTCTTCTCGAAGACGCCAAATCCAGATAAACCTTAAACGATGAATTGCGTTCATATTTTAATTTGTAACGAAGTGGCTAGTGTCAAAGTAACGAAGTAAAATGATATTTTTTAAGTTTTAAATGTTGTAGAGTAAAAGTCCAGGTTAAAAAAATAACTCAGGTAAAGTACAAAAACCTAAAGCTCTGTTACGATTTACATGTATTTTGGGGGGGGGGGGGGGGGTGCGCCATTCTCGCACCGGGGCCCAGCGCCTCTACGCTACGCCACTGGTGTCAGTCCTATCTTAGGCAAATAGTCGGGATTGTCTGCAGTGTTGTGTTTGTTCGTTCGGTAACTGGCACATGCCGAAGAAACAGTTTTGCGGATGGCCACAGTCCATGTATCAATCGGGCACTTTTTTTAAAATCACAGTACAACTAAGGCATCGTTGTTCATCAGCATCTAATATCCATTTGACTGATCACAACCAGAAAATGCACGGTAACAAACATCATCTGAAGCTGGTTTCACTACTGAACTACTTTAGTTTACTCCAGTAAGCCTACAGTCCAAAAGAACATTAGATAATGAGGTCAAATACGGTTGTCGCTTCCATGGCCATCAAAAAATCTGCAAACAAAGGTTGATGGTATCAAGGTATGGTGTAACAAAATCCTTCAGGAACGTTTACAGCATCTTGTTGAAACTATGCTATGTAAATAAACTTGCGTGATCCATAATGCAATGGATTCAAATTGTTCTGGGGAACGTGATAGTGATATATTGTCCACTGTGTGCGATGACACCATTTCGAAGCGAGAATTGAAATGAATTTTATTAAGTAATATTTTGCATCATAAAATGGGAAAATATGAATAATGAAGGGATCATCAAATGTTTAAGGAGCAGGACACAATTTGACGCATTTTTCACAACCCCAATTACACAAAGAAACATGGCAAACTGCATTACTGACTGTCCGCACAACAAAAGCTGTTTACACTGTTGAAGATTATTTCAGCATTATTCATTATATTCACTAATACGGATTTTATATTTTTTATCATTATTCATTACTCATACTAATAATCAATAAACTAACAATTAGATTTAGACTATATTTAGCCATCAATAATCATAATCAACAACCATATTATGTAGGCAGCAGAAAGACACACATATAACATAATCACATACTTACAAGCAGTTCACACACAGACAGACACACACACAAGCAATTCAGTTCACACATGCATGAGCAGCTCGCACACACATAAGCAGCACGCTTCTATAGCTTTGATTAGTAAGCAGGCTGTAAGTAAGAGGATGTATTTGATTTCTGTAGCTTTGATCATTATCATTATTCATTCATTACTCATACTAATAATCAATAAACAATTAGATTATATTTAGCCATCAATAATCATAATCAATAACCATATTATGTAGGCAGCAGAAAGACACACAAACACATACTTACAAGCAGTTCATACACAAAGACAGACACACATATACAAGCAATTCAGTTCACACATGCATGAGCAGCTCACACACACAAGCAGCACGCTTCTGTAGCTTTGATTAGTAAGCAGGCTTCTGTTTAGTTGATTCAAAAAGACAATGCATTTGATTTCTGTAGCTTTGATCAATATTTGTTCAGCAAAATCATTAGTTGCTACTGAATACATAATCAAGTGAATCATTTGTAATAATTTGATATGCATCAAATTCATCTACTTGTATCTTTTTCTCTGTCTGTATATCTCTTGCTTGTGTACATGCCTGTAAGTTTCCACTGAGGTGCAGGGGGGGGTTAAGTGTGGCTGCAAGTTCCAATGGCTGTTGAAGTGATGTGCATGCGTCTTTACCTTGAATTCCTGAAGGATTAGCTAACAGGGTTTCAGGTTGCCTGTCCAATTGTAGTGCAAGAATGAGAAGCGGAAAGACCATATTTGCCTGGAGTTAAGGGTATAAGACCTGGTGTAAAAGTCGGCAGTTCAGTTCTTGGGCAGGCGGAACTCGGCTTTACATTTATCAACATGACACAATAAAGCCTACTTTTCTTAATCAGAATCTGTCTCTCTCCAATTGCTTGAGGATGGGGGAACCACAATATGTTGATGAGAACCACAACACCACTCTCCTTGAAAGGATTCTTTGATCGACAAAGCTCACAGAAGAGTCCAATAAAGAACTCGGTGGCAGCTGAGTGAAAAACTGGAACAATGAATAATTGTTGTGGTCATTAAAAAAAAGGGTTCTTCGATTCAGGTTTCTTGGAGAACAGCTCGGATGTATTCAAGATACAGCTGCAAGATATCCCCAGAAGCCCTTAAATGCCCGATTTAATTTCTGTCAAATAACATAAAAAGCTATGGTCATTACTTTGTCTCAATTACCCTTTTATTTTAGTAAGGCATAACACAATGTATGCAATTCATCAGATAAAAAAAAAAAAAGAAGTTTGTTTTCGGCCTTTGTTTTCCATAGTCCAGCAAGGTATAATTTTACAGATACAGTAGCCAAATTCAAAACATAAGGCGAGAAAAAAAAAAAAACAAAACAAAAAAAAAAAAAAAAAACCTGTAGATAGCTGATGTGGTCCATTATGACAATACTTCAAACATTTTCAAAAGAAAAGTAGTTTTCTCCATATGCACCATCTTTCAAAACACAGCTTATCAGTTACATCAAGAAAGAAGAAAAAAGGGAAAAAGTGGCCTCCAATGTTAAAGGATTTTCCACTTTTAGGACTGGAACAAGTCAGAACTTCTGGTTCCTGATGCTCTTTCCACGGTCACTCCTCTCAGGTCAAACAAGAGTCATTCCAGAACCATGAAACAGTCCATCAGAGTTCAGAGCTGCTGTTCTCAACCCAGGCACTGCTAATCAGGTGGATGAGGGAATTATTAGCTTACTAGAAGAAGTTGTTAACCAAATAAACCAGAAACGGAAGTAGCAGATGTTTTCCATTACAAGAGACAACTCTAATATAGAATAGTGTATCTTTATTTGCGGATAAACATGTTCAATTGTTGGCCAATTTCTTACCAAATTCCGAAAACGGCTGACTCAGAAGTTCTTTATCAAATGACGTCATACATCAACGTGTCTGACATTCAAAGTACTACCTCTTTCCAACACAGCAAGAATATGTTCCTTCTCAATTTTTAGCAAAGCAAAATGAACAGCCTTTTTTGCCTTTTTGTACTGGGGAAAAAAAAAAGGTTATTGTAAAGTACCTCAATTGATTATAGTTGTAATTTTAAATATATCCAATCTACTCGTTTGTCATCAAACTTATATGCTGTAACTGGTAAAATCAATTTTCTTACTTGGTTTAATTTCACCTCTCCACTTTTAAAGAATGGATATGACTGAATGCTGGCAGTTGGACACAGAAATGGCAGTTACCACAGTGTCTGACTGGCAAAAAAAGGCATTATAAACATTTCAACAGATAGAGAGGGGGTCCATTTTCTGATTTCCCCAATAGACTGTCGGTCCAATTTCAAAATTCTTCATTCTCTTGATGGGGAAACCAGTGGAACACCAAAGAACAGTCGAGTGAAAAGCGAGGCAAACAAAACAATTACCCTGCCACATTTTTTTGGTTCTTGGTTCTAGAGCTTGCTTCTAGCACCAGTTCCCTACAGTGGAAAAATTGACTAGTGATAGTTCAGAGTTCCACACAGAACAAACATGCCCTGTTTCGCATGGTCTCTCCTCCCCCCCCCCCCCACCCCCAAGAGACTACAGGTAAGAAGAGTACAGTTGGCCTCAATCAACCACAAGTTAAAAAAATAAGAACTAAAAAGAATGGGTTTGTGAGAGGGGGGACGGCGAAAATGTATATATACACACTTTACAAAAAATGAAAAATAATATGAATGGGAAGTCAGTGGTCAGACACGTCGCTCCCTGGTCTCACACGGACAGCTTGCAGTGACACAGTTCTTTGTACATAAGTCTTCTCAGCTTGGGCATGTCCTGCTGGCCAAAGCTGAACGGCTGTCCCATGGCTAAACACTTGCAGTACTGGAACATACAAGAGTACAGTGAGATGAGAGACCCTAGAGTGAGAAGTCAACTAATTTTAATTTAATAGATTGTGCTCGGCACTATATACCCCCATGGCGTGCCTAATAATTTTGTTAAAAGGGCAGCGAAGACCTTAAAATGAAATAGGCTGGTGGAGACACCCAATATGCATCACCTGTTTAAATTTAAGGGCTGTGCCTACAACAGCCCACCAGCTAGACGGCAATCAAGGCATGAAGACAGACAGACAGACAGACAAACAAAGAATAGGGTACAACAAGACCCCATTGGCAAGAATCGCCAAGGATGTAAAAACAAACCATTTTAGAGCAGCAGTCAAAACGAAGAATCAAGCAGAAATTCTGTTGAGTTAGAAAGACCCGGAGCACAAAGGAGGAAGCAACAAGAAAAGAAATTTAGAAAAATTATTTTGGTTCAGGAGAATAAAAAGGGCAGCTAGAAAACTTTGGAATGATTGAGTCAGTGCAGAAGCAATCAGGGAAAGTGCCAGAAGGTGCATCAGATCTCCAGTCGGGCAAAAGGGTTTGTTTTTGTACCAAATCAACTACAGTAGGCTCAAACAGCAAAAAAAAATAAATAAATAAATAAATTCTCTCAGGGCCTTCAGAAATGAGAATAATGCACCAAGAAACAATACTTCAATTTTTGGTAGAGGCACAAAAACGTTAGTCTTTCGGACTTAAACCTCCATTTTTGCATCACAGTCCTCTGAGTTCACAGGAAACTTAGGCATTCTCCTCTTCACAGTAGCCTAAACATGAATTAAATCAACATTCATCTCAACAAACACCTGCAAATGAGAATAAAATACACAGAGGAACATGGCAAACAGGAGCAGCTATCAACTGATGTCTAGCGGACACAAGAAAAACTTTTGAAATCCTTTTCTACAGAAACAAATGTATATAGACACAGATTCCGACCTCTCTTTCACAACACTTCCCATAAAACAGTGTGCAGTCAAATTTGAATAAAACTGGGTGAACAAACTCTAGAGTCCCCGGCCTGGCCATGGGAAGAATAACTTTACCGCCCATCAAAAGAAAAGTTAGTCCTCAAACCCACCTGGAGAACGAAGGCCCCGCAGTCGCTGTCGTTGTTCTGCCTGCCGACATTCTGGGACAGACAAAACAAAACATGATAAACGTAAGCACACACTGGGACCGTCTGAGGCAACAACCAAAACTGACTCAACACCCACCATTTTGAAGAAGCCTTTCCACCCAGTCATGAAGTCCTTCTGTTCCTTCTTGATAGCCTCTGCCAGCAGGTACTTCGCAATATGCTGAAAAAGGAAGGGGAATCACAAAACTGGGCGAGGAGTTCAGAACAAGAGTAAGTAATGATGGCCATGTTCAAAAATGATCAACAAAGAAAGGTAAGGACCACAAAGTTTTTTCTCTATTACTTTCTCTTGTTCGGAGTTTCCAAAGACAGTCTATCCGTGATGAGAGCATGTGACGGACACACAAGATACTGAAACGACTCTGGACATTGTTTGATGTTCTGATGTAATGGTCTGGTCTTTGTGTGATTTTGGTCTCCCCCATAAATACCCTGTTTGAAGTCGTCCGATCATATTTTTGGATACCCTACAGCCAGACTGAACTTTTTTGAGATATAATCGGCCATTTTAACTTTCTAACTAAGATCTGAATGAACAAGTTTGAAAGAGGTCATGAAAATCACGAACCACAGCTTGGTGCAGCAGCTCCACAATCTGTACCAATCCTTATATTTGGTTCGAAAAGGAAAATGGAAATGTGATAAAAATTGGTCATGCTGCATTTATTGTAAAGTAAAAATGCTAGACACACCCATCCCCATGCCATGACATTTTAAAACAAGAGCCATCAGAAGATGGCATATCCCCCCAGCCCCCGCAAAATCAGGGAGGCCTCAGGTACTTTGTATTAATAAATATCTTCAAAGTTTCATGGAAATACTATCAAGTTCTGCTATGGGAATGTAACTTTCCACATCTTTCTGAGCCTGTTCCATTGGTTTTCATGAAGCAGAAAATCCCAAATAGCAAAAGACACCCTTTTTAATTCATAGGTATATTGATAGTTTGGTTACCGACTGAGTTATGCCTCAGAAATGAGCTACACCCTAACCAGAAACTTAGTGAAGTTTGTGGCTATAGAAACGCCCAAAAATAATCAAAATCTCCGCAATTCCTAAATAGGAAAAGGCGCATCTACAGGGTAAATTAGATCAACATGCCAATTTCATAGATAAACATTGAACAATTATCATGTATTGCTCTGGAACCAGTGACACTCGCTTCAACCTTCTGCCATGAGAGAAAAAAAACAAAAAAATAAAAATTTCTTAAATTCTAAATAGCAAAAGGCACATCTACATTGTATATCAAATCTACACACCAAATTTGGTGAAGAAATATGAAAAGGTTATTGAGTTACACTCCGGAAACGAACCATACCCTCCCCAGAGACTAAGTCCCACTTGTGGCCTTGGAAACACATAAAATAAAAAATTCAGAAATTCCTCAATACCGAAAGGCACATCTCCATGATATATGAGATCTACGCACCAAATGTCATGAGGAAATATTGAACGGTTATTGAGTTATGCTCCGGAAACGAGCCATACCCTTTCCAGAGACCAAGTCCAAATTGTTGCCTTGGAAACACAAAAAATGAAAATTTTAGAAATTCCTAAATACCAAAAGGCACATCTACGTGATACATCAGTTCTACACATCAAATTTTGTGACAAAATATTGAACAGTTTTTGAGTTCTGCCCCGGAAACGGACGTACGTACGTACAGACAGAGTGACGGACAGACAGACATGGCTATCGCTATATCCCCCCGCATTATATGCCGGGGGGATAATAAAAAGAACAACAATTTGCTACACAATGTTGGATTCCAATCAATAGTTTTACACATGCTGAACTGATAGACTGCTGTTGTCTGCAAGAGAAAATAAACCGCTCCATGTATTACCAAATACTTGGCCAAGGATAACAAAGGTATCACTTGATTTAACCATGGACCACTGAAGCCTCTGTAGTTTCAGAAGGCAAACAATAAGTTAAACAAAGAGTAACAGTGCTCAAATGAAAAGAGCATGCCTTCTAGATAAGACTACCAACACAAATTTCACAAATTTGCCTTGCCATTAAATGTAATCAAAACGGAATTACCAAATTTGGCAAAATTTGTAACTTTCAAATGTTACCATCTTCATGCACTATCAAAAAATGTTACAAAACAGTCTTCAAGGGAAATTAACACGTTCATCATTGAAATACTACTGCCTTTCCAGGAAGTTTTCATAGCTTCTCAGAAGAGCTGAACCATAGTGAACCCGAGGGAATTCCTGAGTTAAATGGAACCAGGCCGAGTGTGACTGTAGTGCAGGAGTCGGACAGGAATCTCATGGAAGGGGTTGTCATCAACATCATATTAATGCTCTTCACGCAGATACAAGCAGTATAGTCTGCTGTCAGGGACTGCTAGTTAGGAAGGTTGACCACTATGCTCAATATAGCATTTTCAGTGAAGCTCATCACTGGGATGTCTAAGCACTGAACAGTGCTATTTCGCAGTCCGACTTTGTTGTAACAATGATGGCTTCTCTCAATCAGTCAGAACCATCTCTTTGAGAGAAATCATTAACTTCAAAAAGATGGCAGATTTAAAATAAGGATTATGCAGCAGATACAAAGATGTAAGGTCTCTTAAGCAAGAAATCTGTGTCTCAATGCAGAACAGAGTGGCTGGTTCACTTAAGCATTTAAAAATTGACAGGAGCTGATGGTCCTCCGTGGCGTCATTATATCTGCCCATTTAGGGCTCTGTGGGTTGGTGTTTGTTTCATTTGCTAATCAGTGCCTTAGAGACCGATGATGTGGCACTATGTTACAATACAGAAGACTGGACCACTATCTAAATTTTCATGAGTTAGTGGGTTGGTTCGGTTTTGCAGCGAGGTATCCAAATGATGCATTTTGTGCCTTGGATCATCACCAATAATGTAAAAACACCAAGGACTTATATTCAGTTTTTACATTTCACATACGAGTCAAAACAGAGTGTTCAACTTTTTTTGTAGAGTATATTTTTATAATGAGCAGAAAAAATGAGAGGACGGCACAGCCAAGGGAACCATCACCCAGAGTTCCTCCCTCCCCCCCTGGCTTGTGATCTGTCGCTGGTGTAGTCCTCCTGGTCCCTCGCAAGCATAGCCCAGTCCCCAAATACAGTGGGTGAAACTTCAATTAACAGCTCCCCTCCAGTTCAAACACAACATGAAAGAGGGTTACTCTACCGACGCCCCCTTTACTCGCCCTGCGCAACACCCTGCCCCACGGCCGGCCCTACCCCCTTACTTTTGGGCAACGGCGGTTTAGAGTGCGCTGGGAATCAAAGTAAGTAATGGCTCGACGCGGGACGTCCACAGACACCAGCGACCAGTGGACCTCCAGATGAATGGGTATCAGGAGCAGGTCCTTCTGAAAGATGTCCACCTGGGCCACAAGGGTAGAGACCAAGTGAGTGGCAGCGAGACAAGTTTGCAAGACGCAGAGCTGCAGTCGAGCAAGATGCCCTCAGCACATTTCTGCTCTGGAGAGTAACAGCCCTGGCATTATTCTGCGCACAGCGTGACCAGAATGTTCCCACTTCTGGCTCCATCACGCCAGAATCTAAGCAAATAATTACTGGGGAAAATAAAGTTCATGTCAAATTGTCGCCGATGATGGTGCGCAATTTGTTTAGCGAGATAAAAACGCCCACTTCCTTACAAGCACATGAAAAGAAAACACTCAAAGTCCTTAAAAAAAAAAAAAAGTGAGTGTTGCCACGGACATGGTACCATGAGCAATAATTGAACCACAAGCACATGTCTCCCACAGTCGTTACACATAACCAATGAACCAGCTGACCATCTGAGACCTGTGGGTTATGTAGTTCCATATTACTTCAACCCAAGCGTGGCGATAGCAACATTCACCTTTCAGGTTCTCAAAGCCCTTCATTTTAGAAAAGGCAAGGAGAGTTCAACTGTATTACTGCAATGAACAAAACCATAACCTTTCCACGCGTTAATATAATCACAGACCTTTTTTTGTCAATTTTCAAAAATCCCATAGATTTTTTGCTGAAACACTACACTACTGGAACCAGAGTTAAAATACAGCCAAAGTTGCACACATGTTCAGGTCACAGACTCTACTGAACAGATTTGACCAACAGAAGCAAAACTTGAATATAGACAAACTAAATCTCTTGATGTACCTGATCATCTTATCAAGTTGTCACAGAAGTGAGAGACTTGTCAGCAGTAAAAAAGTTAAGCGATAGCGAAGGGGAAATGAAAGTAAAGTACTCACATTTTTTGTCCACCGCTTGACACCATCGTAACCTTTTGTCCTCAATTTGTCATAAAAAAAGCTGTTAAAAAAATGAACCTGGGTGGGGAGAGAATTACACATTAGGCACTGTGCAATAGATGCCAAAGGCACTGAATTATAGGCTTGAGGAAAACAAATGTAAATGCTTCATGCCCAAGACTGCATGTGTGTGCATGAAAAGGGGTCACTGTCGCACCTTATCGGGAACAGAATCCATCACTAAATCTCCATACATGTTCATAACCTGAAGGGGATTACAGACAGCGTCAGGCTGTATACGAACAAATCAGAACCATAAGAACGAAGTTGCCATAACTCAGGTCTTCAAATAAGAGTTTTGAACTGCAGGGACACAAGGACTGACCATCAGAATGGAATTATAAATGCAAATTATTAAACCGCAACAAATTTACTCCAGCCAAGTAGATGACTTTACTAAAACAAGCGAAACCTCAGAAGTTATTTTGACTTGACATGTCTCAGACACCTCTCAGATTTTGCTCAAACTTTGTTCAAAAATACACAGAGATGCGACAAATTTTCAGTGGCCGAAAAAAAAAAGAAAAAAAAAGAGAAGTATTTCGGCCAAAAATGCATTTAACGCCAAAACAAGACGGCCGCAACATGTTGTGATAACGCAAGCAAAAACCGCAGCCAGCACGCGTCTGTCCAGACTTTTATTGCGTCGATTTGGTTAAATATTTATGAGTTTAAATCAGGGGACGCGCACTACCTTCACCGCGTTATGGCACTAAAGTCAGCGAGAGCTGAATTGCAATTTCTGTTTGACATTGCCCTGATGCATAGGATAGCAGCTGGTGTTGAGTCCGATTCGGTTACACATTACATAATGTACCACCTAAAAAAAAATTAGGGATGCACGATATATCGGCATTCCGGCCGATGTTCGTCATTTTTTAACATATCGGCATCGCTCCGATGAGTAAAACTGGGCCGATAAACAACCGATGTTTATATCAGTCTAGTTGCCCTGTGTGTATGTGTGCACGGAGAGGGGGAGAGCCGCTTTGTGGAGATATTGATGCCAACGGACAAGGAGCTGCAAATTTATGCACGCAGTTACAATATTGTATCACTAGATGGCACGCCTGGATCAGTTATTGTACTGTTCTTTAATATAGTAACACATCTGCTACTCTGTGCTTGCACTAGGGAAAAAATGTGTGTAGCCACTGCGGCTAAAGTCAAAAAAATTGTTCAGCCACAATGTTGGTCTGGGTCCATAATGCACCGCGCAAAGCAAAATTAATAAAAAAAAATGCAAGAGGGGCATCATCATACAGTTTAACAGGCATTTTTTGCTTACCATTACCTTCGTAAAATATTTTTTAACATTAAAATAAAATCATGCAGGAAGGAGGTGACTTGTCAATGATCTAACGTAATAATGTTAATGACTACTCACTCGTCATACGAGTGTCAAGAATACACGTTGAAGTCTTTTCATATTTACTTGGAGGAAGCCAACGCAATGTCATTAACAAATTTTAAAACCTTATGTGGCGTTCAATGTGTGGTCAATATGTTTACGATATTTCCCTTCATAAACACGAATTTTTTAATGCCATTCAAAAAATAATAGGGAGTTTATTCAGTCTTTTTTTCATAATCCGACAAACAAAACATCAAAACAATATATGGAATTACAGAGAGCTGAAATGTTTCCCCAATTAATTCTTAAGATTTACTTCCTTGCAGTCTCAAATCAAAGAGTAAAGGCAAATTTATCTTTGTCACATCACCTCTTAATCATTACAAGCTTAATTAACCAGAAAAAAAGGTAAAATTGATTGACTGACAATCATGCATCGTAAGTGGAAACGGGTAGACAAAATCTAGCGATATTAAAAAAAAAAAAAAAAGTTTCTGCCTATCCTGACCACACGTCCCTGGTTTACGGGTATGGCATTGTACATCAAAGGTGAAGTTTTGCAGAATTTGTATGCATAAAATTACCTGACTTTGCGTAGTATCTCATCCCACTCTTCTGTTTTACATCTAAATATTCGATCATTCATCTATACGTGGACTTGTGGCACACAGACTATAAAAAGATGGATGAAGCTACCGTGATGCCACCCATTGGTTTTTTTGAATCGTTTTTTTTGTGAAGGTATTGTTATGATGATTAGCATTTTGTCAAAACTGGTGAAATTTGATTTGCATTTTGCGATGCAAAACCACCTAACCTGATCTCTGCAGTACATTTTAGCTTCGCCACAGTGGCTAAACGGGCTAAAAAAGTAATAGCCATACAGAATATGGCTTCCCCTATGGCGATGTGGCAAATGGCTAGCACAAGCACAGCTACTAGTGGTAAAGGTTGCCAAAAAAGTAACACTGTTGCTTACTTGTGTTATGGTAGGCCTGTTATTTGGAAGTAAAACACATTTTAAAAATAAAGACATTTAAAAATTCAGTTAGCATGATTTTCAGTCTGTACAAAATTTTATCATCTCAAACCTTTTTTTAAAACATATCAGTAAATATCAGTTATCTGCCATAACAGCAATATTAATATCGGATATTGGTATCGGCCAAAATGTACACATATCAGTGCATCCCTACTAAAAATGCAAAGCAATGATATCCGTAAAAAGGCAGAGTATTCATAGAATAAGGCAATTGTACCATCAGTATTCCATAATGCAACTACGACCCGTGGGGGGGGGGGAATAGAATCTGCACACACAGAGGATGTTAATTTACCTTTTTCCCTTCATAAAGAAGCCAATAAGACATGACAAATGATAATTGTTTATTAGCCTTACATTCAAGCTTCACTTTGAAATTGAAGGTAAAACATGAAGCAAATGCGCAAATCGCAGGATAGCAGAATTTATCGGTTAACGATGCGTCATCTCATCTGTGATACCTTTCCTCGAGAACAAAATGCTTCGTCAGTATCTGTTAAGTTATTTTCCGTGCAATTTTTGTAAAATAGGGGCAGAATAATTACTTTCAAGGGGAATTAGGGCAACACCGTTGCTTCCACTTTCGCTACAAACAGGGTCACATGCAAAGAAAAGCATTTCATAAAGGCAGCAGCTTCAGTGAACAAACACAACCTTGTTTGAAAGATAAGGCAATGCACATTACATTTATCAAGCTTCCTCAAACACCTTTCAAAAACACAATTTGAAGACCTATTTCAATGATGGCAACTGAAGCCAGTTTCCTAGCAATAATGTGGAAGCGATTTGTCTTTCGCAGAGATGATTCTCTTAGACAAATCAGTGGGCTGCTGTGTTGTCACGTAACACATTTAATTTTACAGCAGCCAGTAATAGGCCAGTCAGTTATAGGCCTGTGGGTTATTCATGAGTGGGGCCAAGTAAAACATTTTATTTATAATTTTATATTGTGCTATGTTGGAATGTCAGTGCTAAATAAATGTTTTCATAATTTTGTCATTGATTTATTCTTTGAAGAACGAATATCAATTTATGCAAATGCAATGCCTTGACTTTATGCTGGCAAGTACACAGTCATAGCCATAAATGCAATGGTACTAATAAAAATTGGCACAATTTCTTTTAGTGTTTTGGTTTTCGGCCAAGCGTTTCTCATTTTTGGTTTCAGCAAAAAATTCATATTCCGGTGCTTCCCTAGCACCAAACAAAAGAATCCAAAGTTTCATGTCAGTATCTCTGATGGTTTTCATGAGATAATTTCTTGAAATTTGGGTGATATGCCCCTTTTTGACTCATGTAAATTGGTCATTTCATTTTGTAGCATTTTGGAAGGACCGTAACTTCTCACGTAAGAGACAGGAAGCTGAAATTTGATTTGCTGGTGCATTCTGGCCCATACATCAGGATTCTGCAGCCAGAATCGCCATGAGACATCAGAGGGGTGAGAGGACGGCCCCCAAAATCAAATTTTTTTTATCAGGTGGCAAGTGATTTTTCACTCTTTGGGGGTCCCTAGGATTTAGTTCAGTGAATGTTACAGTTCGAAACGCTTTTCTCCCTCGTATTTGGGAACTTTTCCACCGCCAAACATCCCACCACCATATAGAAGGAGATTTATAATCAAAGTTTTTATTTCATTAAATGAATGTTTAATTATGTATATTTGTCTAGTATAAATGCCACTGCCACAGTACAGGGTCATCTGGGTGGCTGAAGTCCAGGGTTTGAGAGGATCGTTTTGGCTCAAAGTGGTTTTCCCAGCCCCACTTGTCTCCCAACAATGGTACTATTATCCTAATAGTTTGGTGGTGGGAAAGTTCCCAAATATGAGGGAGAAACATTTCGAACAGTAACATTCACTGAACCGAATCCTAGGGACCCCCCAAAAGTGAAAAATCACTTGCCGAAAAAAAAAATAAAAAAAAAAAAAATAGAATTTTGGGGACCCTCCTCTCACCTCTCTGATCTCTCATAGTGATTCTGGCTGCAGAATCCTGATATATAAGCCAGAATGCACCAGCACATCAAATTTCAGCTTCCTGTCTCTATTACGTGAGAAGTTATGATCCTTCCAAAATGCGGCAAAACGAAAGAACCAATATACATGAGTCAAAAAGGGGCGTTTCACCCAAATTTCAAGAAATTCACACGAAAACCGTACCATAAACTATTTTTGGACAAAGTTAGAGCAAAATCTGAGGTGTCATGTCCTGATCGAGAGCTAGACCATAACGACAGTCAGGACTTGGTCAGCTTAAATTAAAGTGCAGGGGTGTTGAAACAGTGACACAAGATGCGTTTATCAAGGTGTGGATAAGATCGGCAGCTAGTAGTACCTGGTCGTTGAGCCAGTTCTGTCCGTACAGCGTGCTGAGGTCATCCATCGTCAGGACGTGACGCTTATAGTTCACACGGAACCCACGCACCATGGCGGTCCCAGAGAGCCGCTGGTGGGATTGGATCTGCTGTTGCACGACCAGCTTCCTACAGAAAAGCAACCATTAAGATCCTTATATTTAAGTCCATAAAATTTTCCCCTCAATGACCCGACTGACTGCCAAGTTTGACTGACCACCCATCTGCTAAATACTTACTAGACCAAGTTTCAACAGCCCCTGCAAGTCTCGCAGTATAGCGCTTTCTAATCAGGAAGCTGGTGGGTGGAGGTGGTTGAGCAGAACATAGATACGGAGGCACACCTGAGCAGGGAGCACTCCAGTCTACCCTCAGTTTCACGAGTTCGTCTCCCCACAGATACTGGATTTTTACATGACTCGCCCCCATACTTTTCATTACTCTATAGAAGCCAGCAAGACTTAGTCCACTGACTCCCAAACCTCAGCCTTTTCCCTTAGTTTGAGGGTTTTGGGGTTCAGTTAAATGGTTCAACAAACCGCTACCCACCCCATTTTCCCCCGGGAGCTCTTCCTACATCATGGCCTTATTTAGCAGGTCGTAACGCTGAGTTAAAGTCGTCACGCGTTACACAAACAAACAGCGAAGCAGGTGGACCGAAGCAGCCAGGTACATCTACATACAGCACTTTAAGGCAGTGCCACCGACTGGTTGCTTGACGCCTTCCTGTGACAAACGGTGAGACACTGCCTCCTGTGGAGTGAATTAGTGCAGCCAAGACCAGACACAAGTCATCACTCATTGGATTGCCATAGATGGAGAGGCACACAGAACACTGCACTAATGAGCAATGTATTACATGTCATGCTCACACGAGTATTTTTTTCCTAAGCAGGCCGATTTCTAGTTCTCCGTCAGGCCAGAGTAGGTGGTGTGTACACAGTCGTGTGGGTGGAGCACACCTGTTGGGCTGGGAGAAGCTCTCGTTGAAGATTTCCTCCAACTTCTCTACCACCTCGTCTGCGTGAATGGGGATCAGACTGCCATACTGCTGCAGGAACTCCTCCAGAATGCCTGAGGAGAACAGAGATGGATGGAACTGCAACCCACAGACCCAGAGCTTCAGGCCAATACAGCAGCAAATTCACTGCACTAAACTGGGCTCAGATTCCACCACCATGCTTCAGGTCACCCAAACTACTACCAACCCAATCCATCCCAGTATTTACGCGACCCATCATACTAACATTCTTTGGCCACGCAACATTATTAACATAAATGAAGTTCTGCCAATGTCTGGAATTCTTTAGAACAAACAAACTTTCCTCACATCTGGGTCATTCCATGTCAAATGTCCAAATTTCAGAGAAACTTCCCACTTGACCATCCCAGATTTGGCTGAAAAAATTCTAACGGGTGCATCTCCTAATAGAATAAATCCAAAATTTTAGCTCTCAAATCCTACTACTTTTCTGGGGAGCCACTTTCACATAGCTGAAATACTTTTCTTGATATAGCCAAGTTCTTCAAATTTTCAGGGGTGAAAATCTACCACTATAACTTGAGGAACATGGACATATAAAATTGTCCGTTCAGTTTTTCATATATTTCTGGGTGCTTAAAGTTGCTCAAAAATTTTACTCTGCGCTCTGCAGTAGCATATTTGAAGCATTGTAAAAAGCAAAATTTCAGAGACAGGGATATGGTATTGCACACACACAATATATAGGGGAAGCTGTATTTTGTATTCTAATTCTGCACCTCTCTTATGTATAATCTAGAAAATATTAAGGCTAGAAAATGAGGAAGAAAAAAAAATAATAAGTGCCATTTTTTACATTTTATACCAAAGAAAATGACACCATCCACCAACATTAAATTGACTGTTTTTAAAAGATTAGATGCCCATTAACATTTCCAAAATTTGTGATTGTGTTCTGCTTAATTTTCTTAAATTTATTTTTGAAAATGTTTTTTTTGAGGAGACACAGCATTTAATGGCATCGAAGGCATATTCAAACATTTTATAAAAATGCACATAAATAGAATGCTCAAACTCAAAGAAATGCATTATTTCATAAATGTTAACTAGCACTTGAAGAATAACCCATATGCAGTGTTTAGATATTGAAATATTATAACCTTAACGGGCAAAAAATTCAAGTTTATGAATTCAGAAGTGTTACAATAATTAATTATCCAATGCAATATAGCTATCTTACAGAGGATGTGTTAAGAATGCCACAGAATTAAGAATGATCACAGATTAAATTATTTATCATATACACACTTAATTTTTTATTAATAACTCAACCTATAAAATAAAAATTTTTAAGCTAAGTTTAGAAAGATGTTTGGTCATGCAGAAGCTATAACTTGTCTGAACAGTTCATGCATCTGCACTGCACAGCAAAAAGTTTTTCCTGGCCCAAGAGGGAAGATCTATGCTGGGTACCTGTGCAACATATCATTGCCAAGATTGAAGTTCCAAGCACTACAACTGGACGTAGATATGCACTCAAGGAGCAGGACACCAAAGAAGCTGAAAACTTCAGGAAAGAGTTGAAATAATTTGTGTATCATCTGTGCTAACTGCCATAAACTGATCATTTAAATTATTTCATTATTTCCAATTCTGCATGACTGTCAAAAACTTAACACAGGTTATTACTAATTGAAGCATACAGCTTAATTTTTTATACTTGATTGTCAATGTTCATTGATGCAAGAATTTTAAGTAATGATTTTTAACAAGTTTGATCTTACACTGATGTTGGGACTACAGTTTTTCAATATCCCTAAAAACTGCATGTGGGTAATAATTCAAGTGCAAGTTCATATCTAATAAAGCATTTTTGCTGAGTTTGAGCTTTCTATCATTAACAAAGTGCATTTTATGAAATAATGTTTGAATGTGCCTTTGATGCCATTAAATGCTGTGCATCCACAAAAAATACCGTATTTTCAAAAATTTACTTTGAGAAAATAAAGCAGAACACCGTCACAAATTTTTGATATGTTAATAAAAGGCATCTAATCTTTCAAAAACAGTCAATGTAATGTTGATGGATGGTGTCTTTTTTCTGATAAACTAAGTTAAATGGCACAATTTTTCTCTTGCCTTAATATTTTCTACATCATTTATAAGAAAGGGACTAAATTAAAACATATATGGGAAGCTGTATGTGCAATAGCAAACCCCGTCTTTGAAATTGGGCTTTTTACAGTCCTTCAAATATGCTACCATAGAGCGTGGAGTAAACTTTCTGAGCAACTTGAAGCACCCAAACTACACGATAAATTGAAAGGGCACCTTTATAAGTCCATACTCCTCAAGTGATAGTAACAGATTTTCACCCCAAAAAAAATTGAAGGACTTAGCTGAAATCATTTTCTAGATATAGCCATGAGAAAGTGGCTCCTCAGAAATCATTGTTCAAAAAGGGCTGGAACATAGTTTTATCAAACATTTTTTTTAAACTGTCAGGAATTGAGTTAAAATTTTGGATTTCTCCCATTAGAAGGTGAATGCACCTGCTGGAATTTTTCAGCCAAATGCGAGATGGTCAAGCGGGAGCCATTTGGACAGTTGGAATGGATTGGCCCATCTGACAAAAGTGTGAACAATTGGAGGGCATCAAAGCAAAAGATTTAATGTATAACATTTTTCAATTTCACAAAGATGCAAGCAATCAGCCTAGCACTGCCCGGCCAATTTGCAAATGCGAGTCAGTCTGGAATCACTCAGTTCATTCTCGATTTCCAAGTGGGGATACTAACAAGCTCTGAACAAAATGACTCTAAACGCAACTGGACAAACCTTCAACCAACAAGGGAAATGAAAAGTGAAAAGCTCAGCACAGATGGAATGTAGCTCCAACAAAATCATACTTTAGGGAAGTGAGCTAGCTCCTACTAACATTAATATAAAGAGCAACATAAATCAGGACCAGCTGTTTTCATTGTTTTTGCGTTCAAATGTCGTCAACTCAACACTTCTAATAACATTAGCATGCTAGCTTGCATAACTACCGGGAGGCAACTCGGCTAGGTAGCTAGTTCCAGCAGCCAATGCCTATAGTTTCTAGTTCTGAATAACACCCTCACGTTTGGTATGATATGATTGAGTAGATAGAGTTTTTACTGAGGCTCATCTTTTACTTTCTGGCGATAAGCAGAAAGTTGGAAGTACGGCAAACGCATCTCTCCTATAAACTAAAGATTTAATTGCACTCGTTTTGTTCTTCTTTTAGAGAAAATATCCCATCCAGTTGGTTTAATGCTGTCACAATTACAGATTTAATAGACTGTTCATCAGTGCCAGCCATCTTCATCGTTATTAGATACTTAGTTGTGATTGGCCCCACCAGAACTTGGCCGGATGGAAATCTGTATGAATGGGAGGGGGACCAGACATTAGACAAAGCAAAAAACACGAGCTCGTAGATTTGTCCGGTTCCCAGTCAGTGCAATAAAATAAATCCCCATATAAAATTAGGGCTGATTCACACAGTAGTAGGAGTCCTTTATTCCTTAAATCAAAATCACCAGAAGTCAAAGAATTTCAGGTTCATTAGTCTAATTTAGTCAATTTAGCATACACTTGCTGAAACATTAGTGGGTGCACACACAAGCTGGTTTAGCGCCTCTGGTACAGCCATCATTACCTTGGATACATGAAACATGTTCATCAGTAAGTGTGTTCAGCATGGGAGCTTTATCCCGGGACGAAAGCAGAGCACTGTCTGGAGAAGAGCCCTGGCCCCCCATTTCAGCCATGCTGACCACATGGCCGATCTGAATCTCGCCGGGAAAGCCATTCACCCTGCGGCCTACAGGGAGAGAGGGGACACGGGGGGGTTCATTTTAGATTTTTTTCAGAGAAAAACAGGAATTTCAATTCACACTCAAATATCCATTTCCCTAACTGTTAACATAAGGAAAGAGGACAGACTTTAAAAATGGCGGTAGTAAATCCTAATACTGGCACGTCGGGGAAGAATATAAACTAGCGCACATGTATGAACACCAGCAAAAGGTGATGTTCTACAACATGTGCTGTGTCTACATTACAGTTTTATGCCGAATAAAAGCAATATTTCTAAAAATTCAACAAAGCACAATTACGAGTCGTTTCCATTTTGAGGATCTTTTGTGAATAAACCTCAATTCTAGTAAACTCATCTCGCGATACTCCTCAATTGAAGACGGATGTTCTTGTTCACGTCCTGTGACTCGTAAATGAGGCAACGTGGTTCCATTAAACTTTTGCGAAATATTGCAATACCGACTCGTCTGAAAAACCACCTCATGCGTGTGTAAAAATTTTAGCAAAATTCGAGAGGTTTTTTGAAATTTGGGTGTTTCCATTACCAGTTTTTCAAGTCGCCATTTAGTGGTTTCGCATTTCTATGGGTAATGGAAACGCAGCTATAGACGCCTTTGCATTTTCCATCCACTCCATACTGGCAAGTTCAGATAGCTAGAACTGGCCTTTCAGAATTTCAAAAACAATTTAACAGAATGCAATCAACTGACCCCATTCAGAAACAAACCCAACATGCTGTCAGTGACGAATAATAGGATATTCAACATAGCATCGGTTTCCTTCACCGATAGTACAGGTATAAATACCCATGTCACTGGCAGGATCTGGTGGAGTAATGCACAGGATTAGCCCACCTGTAGACAGAACATTTTAGCAGCATGAGGAAGTTTGTTATTATAAATGAGCAGGGAATTATGCCCGCAGTTTAACCCTGAACGTGCTGAAATAATTTTCAATTGTAAACTTAAATATTTTGAGCTGTTGAAAACCCATCATGCGGTGACTTGTTTAAACCAGCTCCCCTGAGGGAACTCTTTTGAAAAGCTTGGATTTTGATACATCATTGAACAACCTTAGTCAAGCATAGCGCTCCAAGGTTAATCCAGTTGATAACAATACAGCAAAACATATCAGCCCAGGATCAGGGGAGACAACAATCCGATTAAAAAGAGCTGGCTGAAGCTGATGGTTTGAATGGAGTTCTGCTAAATAACCAATAATCAGCCAACTAAGGATGGAATATAACCTAATAGCAGGAGTTCTCCATCTACTCCAGAACAGGTCAGAATGGGTGCTGGCTTTCATTACAGCCGAGCAGCTACACACTTGATTCTGGCTCCAATCAACGCCTATAGTGTTCCCACTTATGAAGGCCTGCAGATTCTCAGGACCCCACCGAGTAGAATCAGCAAACCTTCCGACGTGGGAACGCCGAAGAAAAGACTCCGCTACAGACATTGATTAGTCGGACCAGATTTGCGACAGCTCGGTTGAAAAGAAAGGGCTGGTTTTGGTTCAGGTTTTCGGGTATAGTGTGTACCCTGGACCATGGATTTGGGGGGGGGGGGGATTTTTCCCTGCTTTCTGTCCCCCATCTCTAGTTCCACAGCCAGCGAGCCATTACAAGCCATTGCCAAGTCTGTTCCTTTATGACATCACAAGATTGGGGGACCACTCAGAATAATGAAGGAACTGATTAACTGGTGGAGTTTCAGTCCTCCTTGCCTTGAGGCAGTCACATCATCAGGTGATGTCACAAAGGAACAGATTCTGAAATGGTTTGTAATGGCTGCTCAGCTGCAGACCAGGTGACATGACAGAGGACATGTGATACGAGACACTAACCCATGATTCCCGGCTCCCCAAAGCGAGCCGCTGATGCCCCCTTCCGCAGGGGTCCGCGGGTGGAGCCCTTGCTCTGCCAGCGCCGGTACAGCCCGAAATGCCGGCGCTGCCTGCGGCCCCAGCCGAGCCCGCTGCTGGTAGAGGATGAGCACTGGGCCCACTGACGCCAGGACCTCCAGTGCTGGGCCAGGCGGGACCCCAGGCTGGCGAATCGGCCCAGCCTCTGGCGCCGCACCTGCAGTCTCCGCCCTCGCATGCCGTTCAGCCGCATGTGGGCAGGGCCACCGGTACTGTCCAGCGAGCTGTGTCCGGGTAGGGCCTGCATCTGCTGCTGCAGCTGATGATGATGATGATGCAGTTCCCGTGGTAACGGCTGCAACCCCCAGTCCCCCTCTCCTTCCACCCAGTTGACTCCATCGTCATCGTACTCCTCCTCTTCGCCTTCGATGTCCTCCTCTTCTGCCTCCGGCATAGGGTCTTCCTCTTCATCACCACAGTCCTCCTCATCATCTTCCTCCTCCACATCTTCCTCTTCCTCCTCTGGGTCTATATACTCTGCATCCCAGACCCTCTCCTTCTCCGTGCGGCCCAGTTTGAGGTGCAAGGCACTGGGATTATGGTGGGACCCTCCCAGCCCCCCACCGCCCCCACTGCCCTCCTGGCCCCCAGGCAGGGTCAGCTCATTGGCCCAGAGGTTCTGAGTCAGACTGCCTCCGCTGTCTCGCATGGTCCACGGGCACCCCACAACCTGCGCCAGCTCGCCGCCTGCCTGCTCGGGGAACAGAAGGGCGAAAATGCCGGATTTAAAAAAAATGAGCGAGGGCATGGATTCAGGATCTGCATCACTATTGTAAGTGCCGCATTGAAGCACTACAATCAAACACTGCTTTCCGTGTAGCAACATATGAACTGGTACAAGTTGCTGAAATGCTAGACTGGTTACACTAGGTGAGCAGCAATCGCACATGTACGCCTGAGTCATCACGTGGACGAAAGGTTTACCCCATGTAATCCAGCTCCAGCCACTGTCCGGCATTACTGCTCACTTCGAGAGATGGCCACCGGCTCGACACCACGGTTTCAAATAACGCGATCCGGCCCGGGTAGTAAAGGTTACCCAAACATCTCATTTGCCGTCAAGCAAGAAAACCTAAATTGCTTAGAGCAGGGCGACTGAGTGCGAGCAACTCGCGCCTCCATCAAACCCAGTTCCCCAACGTTTAAGTTATGAGCGAACGTAGATTAATTTACGGGGCACAAAGCGTTCATCCCAACATCAGAGCCACGCCTGAAATACTGACCCAATTAAGGCCCAGCACAAAACCGCGCACCACCGAACTGGAGGAGCAATGCGGCGTCGTGCATCACTCACCGGCAACTCAGCTAACGATACTCGTCCATTGCATGCTCGCCAACAGCAGTTCAGATTTGCAACTAACGTTATTATTCTTGTTGTTGTTGGATTTGCGTCTAAGAGCAAATTAATAGCAGACGCCGAGACTGAAAACATATTCGACAGGCACATTTTCCTTTGCGTTATTTCTTCACGGAATTTTTTCGAAAGCTTTTACGCCAGACTTCACTGTGCGAGCGTCGGTTAGCATGTATTGATCAGGGCTACGGTCTGGTCAAGCTATGGTGTCGGCTAACCAATGTTAGCAAGCGGCCGTAAATAACGAGTTAGCATTTGCCACTCGCCGTAGGCGAGCCAGTTACTGCGTGCCAATTCACAATGGAAGTAAAACATATTCGGTTAAAGTCAGAATATAGCAGTTGCTATCATCTGCATGCAGCGAGCGTCTGATTAAAGCGAGAGGCTTCGCTGCGAGCGCTCATGAAAACACCGCTCGGCCTCCGCTCCTCCACCCCATCGGCGATATCGACAAAATAGCCATTTAGCAACGGCTTAGACCCCGGGAATCAAATACTCAAACTCACCGTTGAACAGTTGCTTTCTCGAAAATGTAAGTTCTTCAAACAAAATTTTTGGTGTATTAAAAACGGTTTCTAAAAATAAGGCGCTGCTTTAAATTTCTGCCTCATTCAAAGAAAGCCCGGCGCTTCTTAAAAACGAAATCAAGCCGCTTCCGCCGCGTCTCACTGCCGTCATCAGTAAATGGGCTTGTGCGCGGAAACCGCTGAAACACCTCTTTACAAGCTGAGTGGTTTTTGAGGAAATCGATCCCAAAAAGCTATATTTCGCCCTTAAATAGTTACAGATGTTTTGGTTATACTGGTTCTCAAATGAATTGTGGACGCATGATGATAAGAAGGAATCGTGTGAAATATCCGCTAAATAATTTTGAATTTTATTTATTTTGTTTATTTATATCCGCTCATGGGGTGGATGGTCCTCTCAAGCACAACTGATTTTCAAAGGGGTCCATAAAACATAGTTCAAAAAAAAAAAAAAACAACGTCAGCATACTTACAAAGAGAGAGAAAAAAAAGAGTACATATGTTAAGGTCCATTGATTTCCGCCGGTGGCTGGTAGTTGTGACAAACGTCGCAGTTATGAGGAGGTATACTTGTGTCATGAACCATGCCAAACTGGCTGTAATTATTAGTTAATTGCTGGTATTATATCATGTACATTTTTGTGCAAGAATATAAGGGGATATTATTCAGAAGAATGAGTTGGACATTTGCTGTCTTCAAATGAAATCTCAAAGGCAGCACTTGTATAAGATGATCATTTACTGATCAGTCATTTTAAGACTGTCTTGCTAAAAATGGCAGTATTTCCACTCAGTTTTTCTTAATTTGATTATTTATGCATGAAAGTGGTTTGAGCAGCTTTGTGTGGTTTCTAATCTTGGTAAAGACAAAAAGTTGTAAGCCTCATGCTGTTCCCGCTTGGAGAAAAATGCGCATGTATAATATGAGGTATGCAGATATTGCTGCAACAAGACCTAGAGAGGACTAGAAAGTGGGTTGATATAAACTTATGTTCAGTATGAGGTAAATGAAAGTAATGCTTATGAATTCTGTGAGGAGAAAGCAAGCACATCCCTGCTTACAGCTAATGGCAGATGGTGCGCTGATTGAGAAAGGAGATGAACAGGCTGTTTGGGTCCAACCTGATACATTGTCTCACCCCCACCCCCAAGGAAAACAAACCTTGCAATATACAAATGCTTAGGAGCCTATGCTTGAATGATGATTGCAGTGATTGATGTGTTTCAGTGAGCGAGAGTTCTTTAGATCATGACTGATGCAGTAACCATGTTGAAAGAGGTATCCCATGGTAGAAATGATGTCACTCTCAAGAGGGGCAAATTTTTGGCCTGCATCAAAGAAAACAGCTAAAGAGATCGCTGAAATTGGGTTAGGAACTGTCAAATACATCATTAGAATTTGGAAGGGCAGTGGAAAACCTTAAATTTTACAGAACAAATGGATTGGGAAAAAACCACAAATGATCGTGATTGGTGATCTCTGAAATGCTTGGTGAAGTCATAATGCGAAAAATGGCCAGAACTCTCAGCAACTCTTGGTTGACTGTGAAAAGAAAAGAATTTCTGTATGCACAATGCAACAAGAACATGAAGGATTGGGACTTAAACAGCTCTGTGTCCACGAGAAAGCCACTTGTTAATGATGTTAATCGGGGATAACTTTGATTAGCTAGAGCAGGGGTCACCAACCCTGTTTCTCGAGAGCTACCATCCTGTAGGTTTCTGCTCTATCTCCTATTCAGCACACCTGATTCAAGCAATTATCCACTCAATTGTTCTTCTTCTGCTTCTGTGAGTTAGGCAGACTAGGTGCAACAAAGGCACATTGCTGCCATCCGCTGTTCAGTTCTGGATCGTAATTAGGTACTCGTCATTAAATTCTTTTATGGAGGCCAGTTCAACTAGATACACCAACAACCTTTTTATTTTATCAGAACTGTCCAGATTCAGTAGGCTACGCACACTGAAGACTGAAACTCCCACTGCACCTAAATCTCTGAACAATTATCTCTTATGGTGGGAATGAATTTTTGCAGAAGAACATGCTGCACGCTCTCTGTTGAACCACACTCACATTTCCCATCAAGGTGCTTGCCGATTAGAGCCAGCCCACTCCTTAACCCACAGTATCCAAGTCTCATCCTCGTTATAATAACTGCATCTTTTCTTTTATCATATACTGGACCTGCTTCTCTTGCTACAGTTCCCTGATGCACATAATAAAATCTTCCTTTCCCTTCATTGTCCCCTGATTTTGGCCACTTTCCTTTTATCTTTCTATTTATAACCTCCATATAATCTGGAACTCCATACATAATCTCAATGTTAACATTATCCTTCTGCAGAGCATCTCTTGCCAGTGTATCTGCCATCTCATTGCCCTCTATGCCCACATGAGCTGGCATCCAAATAAAACCCACCTCACAGCCCATCCTATGAATATTATAAAGCGATAGGCATATTTCTGCAAGCAAATCAGGTCTTGACTTGGACTTCATCTCTCTGATTGTTAATAGAGCTGACAATGAATCAGAACAAATAACTGATTGACTTGGCCTTTTTTTCTCCACCCACCTAATCGCCCAAAGGATTGCCAAAACTTCGGCTGTAAAACTTGACATAAAATCAGGAATCCTGAAGCCCTCTCTAATTTCCTCCTTTGGGATAAAAACATCGGCTGCTACTCTTCCACTCTTTGGATCCTTTGATCCATCTGTATATATTTTCATATGGCTGTGCCATTGAGAGGAAAGCTGAGTATGGACTTCCTCAACCACATCACAAGTCTTGCTCTTATCAAGAATTTTCAAATCAATATCAGGATATGGAACAGACCATAAAGGAATGACCGGCCAGCAAACTGGAGGGCACACATTTAATTTATTAACTTGAAATTCCTCTGCCATGGACTTCAGTTGCTCAGCAAAATTAGTTTTAATCCTTTTACCCTGATCTGAAAATTCTCAATGCGAACTCAACAGACACTTGGCAGGAAATATTTCATTTTGACCTTTTACCTTCAATAAATATTTTAGCCCTAATTTAATCCTTCTAAGTTGTAGGGGCATCTCACCCATTTCTATTAAATGCGCTGCCACAGGAGTTGTTCGAAAAGCTCCACTACACTCTCTTAGAGCCTTAAATTGAATGATGTCCAGTTTCTATTATACAAAGCCAACACCTCATCCAAAAGCATATCCCCGGCCTGTTGAAATATCTTGGAAGGATTCTTTGCCATTCTTTATTGCCCTTTTTAGTTCCTCCAGAGCAGGGGGTCCCCAATCTTTCCCAGAATGGGCCGGTGTGGGTGCAGGCTTTCATTGCAACCAAGAAGCTACGCACCTGATGCTACTAATCAAGGTTATTAGAAAAGAGTCCAGGGATTAATTAGGAGCATCAGGTGTGTAACTGTTTGGTTGCAATGAAAGCCTGCACCCACACCGGCCCTTTATGGGAAAGATTGGGGACCCCTGCTCCAGAGTAAAAGCCATTCAATTGCCCAGCTCCTGATCGTGTTAAGTAGCTAATTAGTAAAATCAGGAGTGCTGAATAGGAGATGGAGCAGAAACCTACAGGATGGTAGCTCTCCAGGAACGGAGTTGGTGACCCCTGGGCTAGAGACCATAAAGCAGTGGGCGTCAACCCCGGTCCTGGGGCCTTATGTATCAAAATTTGCGTGGATTTTATACTTAAATGTTGCGTACGTTCATAAAAAGAAAAGTAGTATTTTGTAAAAAGTATAAAATTTATAGTATATCGGGCTACCAAATCTGCTTGCAAATTTGAATGAAAAAATCTGAATTAACTTTTAATTTAGCAAAAATGCAAAATTCTATCACTTTTATGCATTTTTTTAAAGTCACGTTTGTTTTCATACATCTGAAATTCACGGAAAAAGTGGCGTACGCATCTTTTCTGTTCGTACGCTCTCTTCATACATGAGGCCCCTGGAGGGCCGGAGTGACTGCTGATTGACGTTACTCTGCACTTAATTGATGAATGAAAGCAGTTCATTACACGCTTTACTACTGTTATGGCCCCAATTCGTTATTACATTTATAACACAACAGCAACAGCAAGGGATGACAGACACAGTTTTTAAAACTCAAACACATTTAATTAACAAAGACAATAACAACTAACTTGCAACTAAAGACCAAGATTGATTAATAACAAGAAAGAAAATTTTCACAGTCCCTTGTTTTGGTGGGGTGGCTTGGTGATGTCCTGGGTGAGGAAAAATGCTCAAATACAGGCAAAAATCCGCAAAAGAAACTTCACAGGTCCTGAACAGAAATGACAGGTCTGGTCACATGTATCCTTCTTCTTGCAATTTCTCCTACTACTTTACTGTCTCAATTCTTTTCCTTATATACTCTTTTGCAGACCCCACCCACATTTAGACCTTTTTTTTTTATTTTCGGGGACTTGCCCCAGACATGTCTGAAACATGTCCAAACTTAGCTCCAGTCTGAGCTGAATAAAAAAAGGTAAATAATGTCATCTAGTGGCCTATATTCGCATTACACCTCCATTCCAAAAGGGAAAAATTTTGACTCATAAAGGCAAAATTTTTCTTTTCAATACAAAATGGTTAAGTGGGCACTTGTCTATATATATACATATCATACAATATTCAAATAAACACGTGATATATATACACATATTCAACACGGGATAAGCAATCAGCAATTACATTCTCTGTACCCTTCACATGCTTAATTTCCAAGTCAAACTCCTGTAAAATCAAACTCCAATTCAACAATCTCCGATTCTTGTTTTTCATCTTACTCAAAAACATTAACGGATTGTGGTCAGTGTACACAACCATTGGCTTTTGCCCTGTACAAACATAAACATCAAAGTGTTGTAAAGATAGAACCAGAGCCAACAGCTCCTTCTCTATTGTGGAATAGTTCCTTTGGTGGCGATTGAACTTCCTGGAGAAGTATGCCACGGGATGCTCAATGTCATCAGAGTCACTTCTCTGTAGGAGCACAGATCCACAAGCTTGGTCGCTAGCATCGACCTCGATGGAGAACGGTTTGTTGAAGTCAGGAGATTTGAGCACGGGGAAGTGACACAGCAGAGACTTCAGGCAATCGAAGGCTCTCTGGCATGCATCATCCCAAGTGAACTTTACGCCTTTCTTCAGTTGGTTAGTTAGACTGAGAGCAATCTCAGCAAAGTTCTTGCAGAACTTGCGGTAGTACCCGATCATTCCAAGGAAGCGGCGCAAAGCTTTTTTGTTGCCAGGAACTGGAAAGTCCATGATGGCTTGGACTTTAGCATTTATGGGTGCCACCTCACCCTGGCCTATGACGTAGCCAAGATAGGTGACAGAAGCACAACCAAAGTCACTCTTGCTCAGGTTAACAGTCAGGTTAGCCTGGGTCAGGCGCTGGAACAACGTCTCTACATCTTTCAGATGTTCTTCCCAGGAGTCACTCCATGTGATCAGGTCATCGATGTACGCACCCGTGTGTGGCAATCCGGCGATTGTAGACTGTATCATCCTTTGGAACGTGGCTGGGGCATTTTTCATGCCAAAGGGTAGGACTTCATACTGGTACAACCCAGATGGTGTGGCAAAAGCAGAGATGCTCTTGGCCCTCTCAGTTAAAGGCACACACCAATAACCCTTCAATAAATCAATCTTGGTCAGAAACTTTGCTTGCCCTACTCTATCAATACAATCATCAATCCTAGGTATTGGAAACACATCAGTTCTAGTTACAGTATTGACTTTGCGATAATCTGTACAGAATCTAGAACTTCCATCAGGTTTTGGAACTAGCACACAGGGTGAACTCCAATCTGAGTTGGAGGGTCTGATAATATCATGTTCTAACATGTACTCAACCTCTTTCTCAGCAATCTTTCTCTTTTCAGGATTCATCCGGTACGGATGCTGTTTTATTGGTTTGGCATCACCAACATCTACATCATGAGAGGCTATAGAAACTCTCTTTGGAACATCAGGAAACAGATCCTCATATTTCTTGATCAACCTCTCAAACTGATCCCTCTGTGAGGGTTCTAAGTGCTGGAGTTTTACATCAAGATTTTGCAACACTTCAGAATTTGACAATTTACATGAAAGAACTTCAGCTTTAATTCTAGGTTCATCATCTTGAAACTCCCCCTCATCTTCACACGTTTTGACCATAGGAGAATCTGAAGTGACAGCTGCAACCCTAGCATTTCTGTCATGATAAGGCTTCAGCATGTTAATGTGACACAATTGTTTTGGTTTTCTCCTATCTGGAGTCTTCACAATGTAATTGAGATCATTGAGTTTTGTCAGAATTCCATAAGGACCATGAAATCTAGCCTCCAATGGACTGGACTGCAAGGGAAACAACACAAGGACCTTGTCTCCTGGTTTAAACTCACGGCTTCTAGCCTTATGATCATACCAAGTTTTCATTTTTCCCTGACTTGATTTCAAGTTCTCTTTGGCTAGGTCACAAGCTGCACGCAATCTTTCCTTGAACTTGCTAACATAGTCTAACAGACTGATGTGCGGCTCTTCCTCTTGCCATTGTTCACTCAATAATAGCAAAGGTCCTCTCACTTCATGGCCAAACACTAGCTCAAATGGACTGAATCCAGTAGACTACTGCACTGCTTCTCTAGCTACAAACAACAGCAAATGAACACCTTCATCCCAGTCTTTCTCATGGTCATAACAATAAGTCCTCATCATTGTCTTGAGAGTGGAATGAAACCGCTCTAAGGCACCCTGACTTTCTGGATGATAGGCACTAGAAAGAATCTGCTTTGCACCTAGTTCATACACAACCTGCTGAAACAATCCGGAAGTGAAATTGCTACCTTGGTCTGACTGAATTTCCCTGGGAAGGCCAAACAAAGTGAAGAACTTTATCAAAGCCTTTGAGATTGCAGTTGCCTTGATGTTACGTAGAGGTATGGCTTCAGGGAATCTGGTAGATGCACACATGATTGTCAGCAAGTACTGATTTCCAGATCTAGTCTTGGGTAATGGACCAACACAATCAACAATGACCTTAGAGAAGGGCTCTCCAAATGCTGGGATAGGCTGCAATGGAGCTATAGGTGGGTCTAACTGTTGTTTTCCAACTACTTGACAAGTGTGACAGGTTTTGCAAAAGTTGGAAACGTCTTTCCGAAGCCCAGGCCAAAAGAAGTGTTTCATGATCTTATCAACAGTCTTGTTAACACCAAGATGACCTCCTAAAGGTAAACTATGAGCCATTGTTAAGATCTCATTCCTGTAGACCTTCGGAACAACAATTTGCCTGACCACTGCCCAATCTGCATTGGCAGGGATATCAGGAGGGCGCCACTTCCGCATCAACACACCATCCTTGAGATAATACCCAACTGGAACTGCATCTATTTCTTTATCAGGAAGGGCCCTCCTCTTTAGTACACAAATTTCAGGATCATTAGTTTGCTCCTCAATCAACCGCTTTCTGGACAGAGACAAGTCTCCAGACACATCAGAATCACTAGACCCTTCCGGCTGGCTGAATAGAGAACTGATAAAAGTATCTGATAGGTCCTGAAACGGAGAAACCATAGTAGGCCAATCAGAGTCATGAGGCGAACCACCTGAGTCCTGACTATTCAATGTGCTGGACGGCACCACAACATCTTCTTCTTTAGCCTTCTTAGCCATAGCACGGGTCACTGCGCAAGAAGGATACAGAGATGGGTCCTCAACCCCATCTTCAGTGCTCGGCTGTGAAGTAAGATGTACAGGGGGAACTACTTTGCCCCCAGCCAGGTCATTGCCTAGCAACAGAGAAACACCCTTTATAGGTAGACTTGACATAAGTCCCACCTTTACCTGTCCTGTAACTAAATCTGACTTCAAGAATATGGAGCGCAGGGGTACAGATACAGTCCTCCCTTCAATACCTTGTACAAGTATGAAATCCCCTGAAGCGGTCTCATCACGTAACTCCAAAGAGTCCATCAACAAAAGCGACTGAGAAGCTCCGGTATCCCTTAGAATATATATGGGGACAGGAGTAGTATGCTCATTCAGAGCCACAAATCCCTCTGACACAAATGGAAAAAATTCCTCCCTCATGAAGTCAGCTGTATCAGGCTTTTTAGCCCCACAAGAAGCAGGCAATTTAGCAGATCGGTTATCTACTACAGGGGTTTCTAACCTTGTTTTCACAAAGGCATTTGGTTTGGTATCCTTTTCTTTTTCTTTCTTAGCTTTAAGGAACCAACAGTTAGTTGTAACATGACAAGATTTCTTGCAATAACTGCAAACTAGACCACTTTTGTCACTGTCAGCTTTCACACTTTGATCAGACCTGTTACTGGATTTCTGAGCACCATCACCAGATTTGTCTTTGTCTTTGGGTGAGGAATCTTGGGTATCACCGTAACCCTTTTTCTGAAATAGGGACCATCTATTGTTACTGCTAGACTGAAATTTGGACTTACGTGTGAGAACATATTCATCTGCAAATTTGGCAGCTGATTGCAAATTCAATGCTTGCTTCTCATTAAGGTAGGTCTTAACATCATCCTTAACACAGTTCTTGAATTCTTCAACTAACACCATCTCTTTTAGTGAGTTAAATTAATCATCCTTGACCTCCATAGAAGTACACCAGCGCTCAAAGCAAACCTTCTTCTCATTTGCAAATTCCACATAAGTCTGATTTTCAGATTTCTTCAAACCTCTGAATTTCTGTCGGTAAGCCTCTGGAACCAACTCATAAGCTCTCAAAATAACCTTTTTGACAACCTCATAATCAGAGGAATCATCGGCAGACAAAGCCGAATAGGCTTGTTGAGCTTTACCCTTTAGGGCAGTTTGCAACATCAGAGGCCAGTGTTCCTTTGGCCACTGGCAACTCTTTGCTACCTTTTCAAAACACTGGAAATAGTTGTCAACATCCTTTTCCGAAAATGAGGGCACCAATTTTACCTCCTGGCTAGCCCGAAATTTATTTTCAGTTTGAATTTTTATTTTTAGTTGCTCTATTTGGAGTCTTTCTTCTCTATCGAATTTCTCTAATTCAAAATCTCTCTGTCTTGCAAATTTTTCTAACTCAAATTCTCTTTGTTTTTCTTTTTCCTCCCTCTCAAATTCTCTTTGTTTCTCTTTTTCCTCCCTTTCTTTTTCTCTTTCCTCCCTTTCAATCTCTAGCATTTTTAATTTAAGTTCCATTTCTATATTTGGATTTTCCACTGGAAACTGTTCCAGATCTCCTGGTGCAAACACATTTTCATCAATGTAATATTCAACTATCTCTCTAGCCAGTCTTGCTTTTCGCATGGCTGGTTTTACCTCTGTCAGCTCCAAATGTCTGCATATTTCCAACAGTTCTGTCTTTTTAAAAGACTTCAAAACCCCTACGGTTGGTGATGCCAAGAAATCATCCATTGCTGTTGTCAATATATATCTAGGAAAATTCACAAAAACAATTTCACAATTTGAAATGTTAGATTTTCAATAAATTACTCACACAATGGTCTATCCCGGACCTTGTGCCCCCAATTTGTTATGGCCCCAATTTGTTATTACATTTATAACACAACAGCAACAGCAAGGGATGACAGACACAGTTTTTAAAACTCAAACACATTTAATTAACAAAGACAATAACAACTAACTTACAACTAAAGACCAAGATTGATTAATAACAAGAAAAAAAATATTTACAGTCCCTTGTTTTGGTGGGGTGGCTTGGTGATGTCCTGGGTGAGGAAAAATGCTCAAATACAGGCAAAAATCCACAAAAGAAACTTCACAGGTCCTGAACAGAAATGACAGGTCTGGTCACATGTATCCTTCTTCTTGCAATTTCTCCTACTACTTTACTGTCTCAATTCTTTTCCTTATATACTCTTTTGCAGACCCCACCCACATTTAGACCTTTTTTTTATTTTCGGGGACTTGCCCCAGACATGTCTGAAGCATGTCCAAACATAGCTCCAGTCTGAGCTGAATAAAAAAAGGTAAATAATCTCATCTAGTGGCCTATATTCGCATTACACTACTCTCACCGGGTGTCTTAGGTTTGAATAGGGTGGAGAAAACCAAACTCAGCACACCATGTGCTGTTAGCAATACTCCTGCACTAAGGGAATAATAAGCCAATCAATCAATTACCAGGAGCTACCCACAAGACTCCTAGAGCCAATTAAACAGACATGCAGGTTGTGACAGAAGTCGAAGAGGAAACCAAGATTTGTCAATGTAGTTGGACATTGAGCCTAGTTGTAATCCAGACAAAGTACAGGTTCAAAGTAAAGATAAAACTGTAAACGGCAGGGGTAGCAAGCCCTGGTCCTGGAGAGCCACAGGGTGTGCTGAGTTTGGTTTTTTCCACCCTATTTAAACCTAAGACACTAGGAGGTGAGATAAGTTTAGCATGTAATGAACTGCTTTCATTCATCAATTGAGTGCAGAGTAACATCAAAAACCAGCAGACACTCCGGCCCTCCAGGACCGGGGTTGACGACCACTGGCATAAAGAGTGGACGGTGGATCAATGGGAGACAGTCAGCTGAGCTGAGATTTACCCTGTACCGCAAAGCGCTGGTTTAAGAAAGAAAGGAAGCCCATGAAGTGAAGCACCTGTCAAGCACACTGCCCTCTGTACAAGCCTATTGAGGCAATGTAATGATGGCCTGCTTCAGTTGGTCATGTCCACACTCAACATTATGCAGCAATAAAATGAAGTCAGCTGACTGCCTTCATGTACTGAATGACCACATGGATTTTTGAATCCCTGACAGCTCAGGTATGTTCCAGGATGACAATGCTAGTGCTGTTACCCTCGACACCAAGGCTTCGGAGCTTGTCTCAAAAATGTGAAACACTTCCTAAAGGAGCTCCATGTCGAGGTTTGTGTCGTCTCGGCGAAATGACGTCACTCATTGCTTTCTAAGCCTCATTTAGAAGGGGGATCACTTTCGGCGAGTGATTCCACTATCAAATGCCCCAATCTTTTTCCGCAGCTCATGGGTAGTTGTCAGTAGTTTAGGTTTGTCAGTGCGGTATGCGATTGATTTGATTTCACTGAATAAGGTCACTTAGTGAGGCCATTAGGCCAAATTGTTAGACTATTATGTTCTGTCATACTTTCAAACCTTTTCAAATCATTTCCAATACTTATTAAATTCCCTTATTAGGGGAAACGCTTATTATTTTTTTCACAAAAATACAAAGCTCTTTGTTTAACAAGCGCATTCACTGCCCTCCTTCCAGTCCCCGAAAGTATCTTTTAGTTTCGTTATTACATAACATGTAGTCAGAACACTTGATTTTATTTTGCATTTATTGATTTTGCCACTTTCACGTTGTAAGCTCCGATCATTTCCTAGGTAGCGCAATTCGTAAGTGTTTTTATTGACCAATAGGGGTCAAACATGTTCATTTGGGTGATTTAAGGATTACTGCCCATGAAGTTGAATCAGTTTTGATTAACCTTGATACAAATAAAGCATATGGGCCTGACGGGTTACCAGCTCGGATTTTAAAAGAATGTGCTCGTGAATTGGCTCCATCACTTTGTAGTCTTTTTAACAAATCTCTTCAAGCTGGAGAATTACCACTTGATTGGCTAAGAGCAAATGTTATTCCAGTCCATAAAAAATCTGACAAAGAAAATGTGAGTAATTATCGACCGGTATCGTTAATGTGCATTTGTAGCAAGGTGCTGGAAAGGTGCATACTTGATTTTGTCTACCCTCATGTAGTGCCTGTTCTACATCACCTGCAACATGGTTTTGTTAAGGGTAGGTCCACAACAACTCAGTTAATCCAGGTATTTCATGATGTTGGCAAATGCTTAGATCAGTCCGGACAAATTGATATTTTATATCTAGACTTTTCATCTGCTTTCGACTCCGTCCCCCATGACTTACTTTTATATAAACTCCAGACATACGGATTTCATGGAAATCTTTTAAAGTGGTTTACGTCGTACTTATCCAATCGTAAACAAAGAGTTGCTGTCGATGGTGCCCTATCATCCTGGTCTCCCGTTAAATCAGGGGTTCCACAAGGATCAATTTTGGGCCCTTTGATGTTTCTGCAGTATATTAATGACATGCCAGACTGTGTAAGTCCTGAGACTAGGGTTGCCTTGTTTGCAGATGATTCTAAATGCATAAGAGAGATCAGAAACACGCAAGACTGTTCACACCTGCAGTGCGACCTAGAAAACATCTTGGATTGGAGTCGTAAATGGGACATGAGATTTAACGCTGGTAAATGTAAACTATTGAGCGTTACAAGGAAGCGAATTCCCATTCTTCACCATTACACAATGAATGGTAATCTAATTGAAAAAGTCGACTGCATGCGTGATCTTGGGATTGTGGTGTCATCAAATTTATCATGGGATGCACATGCTAATGTCTTGGTCAGTAAAGCAAATCGCATGCTTGGATTAATTCAAAGAACTTGTGGTCATACGTGTTCAGTTCAAACAAAACGAAAACTGTATATTTCGCTTATAAGACCACTTTTAGAATACTCCACCCAATCTTGGGCCGTATCATCAAAAAAATCTCTCCTTCATATTGAAGGTGTGCAACGGAGAGCCACTAAGTACATTCTTGGTTATAATGATTGTGTTGATAGCAATTATAAAGCCCGACTAATGAAGCTTGATCTTTTACCGCTGGGCTACAGACGTGACATATTTGATTGTGTATTCTTGTGCAAATGCTTGAAGGGGGAATATGACATTAACTGCAACCATTTTGTTTCATTTCAAAATGAGGATACATTTTTAATGAAAATTCCAAAATTTAGGACTGAAACTTTTCGCCATTCATATTTTAACAGATTATTTTATTTGTGGAATGCCAGTCACCTCTATCAAATTTCTGATACTACAGCTGCTTTTAAATCAAAGCTATTTCATTTTTATACAGAAAAGTTCGACAACTATTTTTCTTCTGATGATTCATGTACATGGGTTGGCAAATGTCATTGTTCACGTTGTCGTCTGTCCCTCTGATGTTACTTACACTTGCTGATAAACTGTCTTATTTTATTATGTATACATGATTTTTTTTTTTTTTCTTCCTTCTCATTGTTCAATTGTCTGTACATGTTGTGGGATGATTGCCTCACAATAGGTGCCTTGCCACCTGTGCGATCATTTCCTGACTTCTGTCAAAGCTTAATAAATAAATCTCAAGATGGAGTCAACTTATTTCAAATATTTTTGCAAATATTTTTGGTACCAACCTTTCTACTGGGAATACGCAGACACCAGTCAGTTTTGGTGACCTTCACTTGATTTTCAAGGTCGTTTTGAAGAAAATATGTTTTCAACTTGGAAAAACCTTGTCAGCGCGATATCTCAAGAAGGAGTCAACTTATTTCAAATATTTCTGGTACCAACCTTCCGACTGGGAATATGCAGACACCAGTCGGTTTTGGTGACCTTCACTTGATTTTCAAGGTCGTTTCGAAGAAAACATGTTTTCAAATTGAAAAACCTTGTCAGCACGATATCTCAAGAAGGAGTCAACTTATTTCAAATATTTTTGGTACTAACCTTCCTACTGGGAATACGCAGATACCAGTCGGTTTTGGTGACCTTCACTTGATTTTCAAGGTCGTTTCGAAGAAAACATGTTTTCAACTTGAAAAACCTTGTCAGCGCGATATCTCAAGAAGGAGTCAACTTATTATCCCTTGCCGCGCATTTAGCACGAAGTGGGGGATATAGTATTCAGCTCCGTCCGTACATACGTACGTCCGTCTATCCATCCCGAGCATTGTCAGCGCGATATCTCAAGTGATTTTACTGTTGTGTGTCAATAAATACAAACATGTATATTTTTACACACTTAAATGAGTTATACATTTTCACACACTTTTCTACTCAAATCCTTATTTGTTACTTCACAGTCACCAATAAACACAAGGAAATGTACCAGTATGTAAGAAACCCTTGAAAAATGATATTGCAAATAAAATTTTACTTTAGTTTGCACCCTTTTAAATTCTAATTAAGAAACTCACTTATTTACCATTTAAATGTTTTAGCCTCACAGATGTCACTTGGGTTCTCTTAAAATTCACCCAACAGGGAAATTGGAAAATACAAATAGGCTTCACACACAGCGACATACAACTTTGCAGGCAAATTAGCTGAAACATCAGAACCTCATTGGTTTAGCTCAAATTTAACCAATGAAATAAATAGAAGTAAAATTACTTTAAGAAACAATCAGTATCAGTGAAATGACAGCATTGGCGCTAAACCAACGTTAAACCTTGGAAATGTTCTGACAATAACCAAGGACTTGGCTTTGCATTGGGGCCCAAACGTGAGTGCATATAATTCCTTGATTTCGTTTCGATGCAGTGACACTCAACCTCACGATCCATTAAACAGGAGAAGCCAATCGTTGAGTGGAGAAACCAATGCAACAGGAGGAACAGTCGTCCGAGTAGCCTCCGCAGTTCAGCAAGTTCGTCCTCATTACCGTGAGGCCCCACTACACACGGAAAATCTCCGCCCTCCTCCGCATCCCATTCATTTTCTATGGCATGCGTGCGTTTTGGTGCGCGATGCATTCTGGGATACCATCCAATACGATCCGGGCATCCGTGCGGGAAAGTGGGAGGGGACGAAGATGAAATTTTCCAGCCATATGGAAATGAATACGGTGTCCGCAACCTGGGAGCCAATCTCTTTCGTCCGAAAAACTTCCAGAGCAAGCAGATCTTCCTGTTTTGACAAGGACGAACAAGAAGCTGAACTGGGACCTGTCCAGTCGAAAGTACTGCTGGAAGAGTGCTGTATCCAAACGGAGCTCTGATACGAGCCGATGATACTCCCCATAATTTTTTCGGCGTTGCAGGATGGGATGAACCCAAAAACGGCGGTGGCGACGGCAATCGCAGCCAGAATCTTCTTTCGACGATCCATGGCAGAGAGATGTTTGTACGAAAATTGATTTGTACTGATAACAGCAGGAAAATCAAAATTTAGCGGGGATGGATTCTATTTGATCACACAATGTCCGACATGCCCACAAGCCAGCAAGTCAGAAACGCCCATAAGCGAGCAGTTCCGCAGGGAGGTGCGGATAACATCCGGATTTTCCGTGTGTAGTGGGGCTTCACCGTTAGGCATTTGCAACGATGGCGAATGAACATGGTTCTTTCTTGGTGAAAGCTACGGCTAGCATTTTAGCTGAATCTCTCACAATACTATCTTAAACGTCCACGTCTTCAAAGCTCACACGTTTTCAGACTTTCAGATTTACCAAGCAACTCTTCACTTCAAGATCGCCTTTAAACCAAAGTTTCGGCTGTTCAGTTCTCTCACGCCACACTCTCCCAAGGCGTCTTCAACGTCCTTCACGTTTTTTCTAAATGCACAATCACCAACAAAACGCTTCTTATTGGTTGAAGGAGCAGTCCCGCCTGGCTCAGTTTTAGTTGTTTTTCTTTTGAATTTCCCAACGAGTCGAGCACCGCCTCCGTCCAATCAGGAGTCTCCCCGACCCGAAACCATCCAGTGGCCAAACCGGGTCACATTATCAGTTGTCGGAGTGGTCATTTCTTCCTCGCTGAAAACACTACAGCTATGTCAAAAAGAAAACCAACTAAACCGAGACAAATCAAAAGAAATCATCCTGTAACCTGGAAATGTTCGGAAACGTTCATACTATAATTTCTGTATATACAATTTTCGTCCCGGGACGGATCATGGTTTACTGGATGTTTCAGGCCGGACGATCATGATAGTCCTCTATTTTTCAGCACATACCGATTTGATCTTAAAGGGATATTTCAACATTTTGACAAATTGGCCTATTGACACAATCCCTACAGTTATACGGGTAGGTGCATTACCTTTAATTAACCGTGCCTTTCGTTTTGACATTCGGGGGGAGAGACGCGAGCTGGCCAAAGAACATAACTAGACTGAACGTTATGGTCCCGCAACTCATCAAATACCCAACAGCTCCCAAACGCTCTTGTGGATAAGTTGTGTCCGGCATGTGATCGGAAATTGCCGGAAGTTGGCTTTTATTTACATTAGTTGCAGTTCAATTCACAGAGATATAAGAAAACTAGAGTGGACAATCCTGTCACTTCCGAGGCGGCATACCGCCGCCATCTTGGAAATGTAGATCGGAGCAGTCTTTTGCATAAGTGTTGGTGTGACCATGCTCGCTTTACTGGTATGTGACGAAGTAGGTCCTATGTAGGACTTGTAATTATTATAGAATTGCTTTTGTTTAGAATGGTTCAAGACAGTAGGGTGATTTAAAAGAGTGTAGATTGCAGCCATTGGCATTTTTTAAAGTTAAAACTGTGTGTCCTCTGACTGTACAAAAGTGTGATGTATTTCTCATGTATTTATTATTACGTACAAGTACGGTTCGAAATATACCACTACAACTACCTCTGCTTCTACTACTGCACATTGTCATGTATCTAATTTTGTAATTCAATTTAAGTCTGCTGTTGTTATACCGCCCACTTCGGCACCAAGGTCCAGCTGGCGGTTCAGCGTAAATAGCGTTAGCTACAACGGTTTGTGTTCAGAAGTGACGTGCAGTCGGAGGTTAGTTTGGAGAGGCAGAAACCTTCCCTTTGCTTGATTAGCAATGAGACGATTAACTAGTTTCGTAAGACTATTCGGCAGAATGACGGGCCATTTTAAGTTTCCGCGGCGTTATTACTCAGTAGGCTACATGGAACTTGAAATGCTCACGAAACTGCAGATTTGAGAGTATTTGCTTACAGGAAGCCAGAGACGTGCGGTGAGGTGAGGCAGTGACCCAAACTTTTATCACAGGATTTTGTGAACCTGTTCCCACGTACTGTTCCTGATTGACAATCATAACAATTAAGACCAAGCCTTATGGAAGCATGATACTGAGAGAGGAGATGATAATAACTTCATTTACATATACGCTGCAATTCGAGACTGCAAGGATGGAAATCTGAATAATCAATTCGGAAATGTTAATGTAATGTGTATGACTGCATTGTATTCTGTACCGTAACTACCTATTCCACACCACAAGGAGGTGGTATTGATTTTCTACGTGCGGAATGTGATTGGTGGCTTCACGCACTAAATATAAATGAATGTTTCTTTTTGTTGTTCCTCTCTACTGGCGCTCTCAGGCTCTCTCACTCTCTCCAAATGGCTCCTGAAGAGCAATTCGTTTTGTCATGAATAAATATGCCTACAAGGCTGAAGGAGAATTTCGCCTCTTCTACTTTCGTCTGATAGAATTATTATTCTGCTGAGTGTTAATGTTAGTGTGTACCTGCTAACAGGTTATGGGCCCAGTAACGACGACAATATTTCTAACGACGGAAAGTTTGACGACGATCACGTTAGCTAGTTAGCTAAAAGTGTGGTAGCTAGCTTAGTGCGGCGGAACCGGGGAGCTAAGCTAAAGCTGAGAAGATGGCGAACCGAAACAAGACAAAGTGGCCGACGTTCGACGGTAGAGCGGAGGAATACGAGCTCTGGGAAGAGCGGATGCTGTGTTGTATGCACCGTGTTGGATTAAAAGAGACTATTCTGAACGAGCCTGTCGGACCACTGACCGTGGAGGAACAAGCCGAAGACGACAAGCTGAATGCTGACGCATATTGCGTGTTGGCACCATTACTGGACAGCGTGAGTTTGGGACTTATATTCAGAGACACTAAAAACAAGGGACGTGAGAGCCTGCAAGTATTGAGAGAGCACTACATTGGGAAAGGTAGGCCACGAATTGTTTCACTGTACATAACATTGACCTCGCTGAAGAAAACGGACACAGAGAGTGTAACTGAGTACATTATCAGGGCAGAGCAGATTATTACGGCGCTCAGAAGTGCAGGTGAAGCGCCGAGTGAGGGGCTAATGATGGCGATGATTATGAGGGGACTTCCAGATATGTCCAAGCCGTTCACGCTGATGGTAACGCATGGTTCAGCGGACATGAAACTGGCGGAGTTCAAGGCAAAGTTGCGGAACTTTGAGGCGTCGGAGGATGCAGGGCCAGTCGCTGAGGAAGCGGGAGAAAGGGTGCTGAAAGCCCGCACAGCACCAAAGAAAAAGAGTGGCGGATCTTCGACAGACATGGCATGTTGGCGATGCGGGGAAAAGGGACACCGAAAGGACGAATGCACAAAGAAAGTTTGGTGTAGTTCCTGCAAGAGCACAAGCCACACGGACAAAGCGTGCAGAAAGAAAGAGCGTGCACAAGGCTCTCGGTGTGCACGAGCCCAAGATGACGGCGATGGCGGCGGCGGCGGTCATGCAGCGAGTCGTGGAGGACGGATCGAAGCGCGGGGGGCCGCGGTAGACGACTTCACATTCAGAGCAGGGACGGAGGGCGCCTGCAAACCAGCGCAACAACGGCAGATCGAGAGGAAAGGACTGATCGTGGACACAGGCGCGTCGTCCCACATCCTCAACGACAGAAGCCGGTTCAAGACCTTCGACAGCTCCTTCAAGCCAGAGAGGCACAGCATGGAGGTGGCTGACGGTAAGCGGACATTCGGGTTGGCGCAAAGCAGAGGAGACGCACAAGTGTGTCTCATTGACAGCAACGGGCGCAGATGTACAGTGACGTTAAAGAACGCTCTGTACATCCCTTCATTCCCTCAAGAACTCTTCTCCGTGAAGTGTGCCACTGCAAATGGTGCCAAGGTACTCTTTGAGGAAGGTAATGATGTTCTTGTGGTGCCAAATGGCAGAAGGTTTAACATTCAAGTGTGTAACAGAATGTACTACTTGCAAACAGAGTGTGACGAAAATGATTTGTGCAATGTTAGCCATGATATCCAAACTTGGCATGAAATTATGGGTCATTGCAATTATGATGATATACTGAAATTGCAGGATGTAACAGTAGGCATGCACATTGAAGGTGCAAAGCGTAGGCCTGATAAAGAATGTCATGTGTGCATTGAGGGAAAGTTTACTCAGACGAGAAACAGAAATGCAACTGACAAGGTAAAGACACCACTTGAGCTGGTGAACACTGATCTAGCTGGTCCAGTGACAAATGAGTCAATTGACGGTTTCAGGTATATGCAATCTTTCACAGATGTGTGTACAGGAGCAGTATTTGCTTACTTTCTCAAAGCAAAGAGTGATGCAACCCAGGCTACCGAGAAGTTCTTGGCTGATGTAGCACCTTATGGCACTGTGAAGTGCATCCGGTCAGACAACGGGACTGAGTTTACAAACAAAGACTTTCAGACACTACTGAGAAAGAACAAAATCAGACATGAGACGTCCTGTCCTTACTCCCCACATCAGAACGGGATAGCTGAGAGGGAAGGGCGCACTCTCTTTGAGATGGCAAGGTGTAAGCTTATTGACAGCAACTTACCTAAGAGCCTATGGCATTATGCTGTTCAGGAAGCAGCCTACACCAGGAACCGATACTTTAATAAACACATTAGCACTACTCCTTACACAGCACTGACCGGGAAGAAGTGTGATCTAGCTAAGATGCACAAATTCGGGTCAGAGTGTTACGCGTATCAACAAGACAAAGGTAAACTAGATCCTAGGTGTGAGAAGGGACTCTTCGTAGGGCACGACAAGGGCAGTCCCGCCTTTTTAGTTTACTACCCCAGTAAGGGAAAAGTGCAGAAGCACAGATTGGTTAAATTCATCACAAAGACAACATGTGAGAGCGAGACTCAGACTCAGGAACAAGGATTCGACAGCATTGTAGATGGTGAGGGAACAGACACATCACAGCCCAATGCTACTAGCACAGATGCACAGACTGACAGTCCACAATCCCCTGAGGATGACGGCGAGGAGCACCACAGGGTGACGCCACAGGCCCCAAGCAGGGGGAGATATCCCACCAGAGAGCGTAAACCCCCGAGGTATCTTAGTGAGTATACTCCGGAAGGGAGTGCCGATGACGACGATAGTACACTCACTAGTATAGACTATTGCTACCGAGCAGTGTGTGGTGTGCCACTAACCTTTAAAGAGGCCATGGCATCACCTGAATCAGTAAAATGGAAGTGGGCAATGGATGAGGAGATGCAGTCACTAGAGGAAAACCGAACCTTTACCCTGACTAAATTGCCAGAGGGCAGAAAGACAGTGGGAGGTAGGTGGGTATACTCTGTTAAGGAGGGTAGTGATGGACGTGAACAGTATAAGGCCAGATTTGTGGCAAAGGGATATTGTCAGAGAGCAGGGATAGATTACGGTGAGACATTTTCCCCTACGACCAACCTGACCAGTGTACGTGTAGTGATGCAGAAGGCGGCCCAAGAGAACTTGATACTACAGCAGATGGACGTAAAGACGGCGTATCTGCATGCACCCATAGACCGAGACATCTACATGGATCAACCTGAGGGCTACGAAACAGTGGGAGAAAATCTAGTGTGTAAACTAGAAAAGTCTATTTACGGTCTGAAGCAGTCGGGACGTAATTGGAATGAGATGCTTCACAGATGTTTAATAAATGACAACTTCACTCAGAACCCAGCGGACCATTGTGTCTACACAAAAGAGTCAAAACAGACAAGGAAGGTGATAATAGTCATTTGGGTGGATGATCTTATCATCGCGGCAAGCAACATAAGAAGTCTAGAGCAAGTGAAGGTCATGCTTTCCACCAGGTTTAAGATGAAAGACCTAGGCAGGTTAAAGCATTTTTTAGGCATAGACTTCAGCCAATCTGATGGTTGTGTAACAATGTCACAACAGAGATATGTTGAAAAGATACTCAATCGTTTTGATATGCAGGAGTGCAGAACACGCGAGACCCCATGTGATCAAAAGATTGACTACTCTGATGATGCACCTAAGATGACTGATGTTAGGAAGTACAGAGAAGCTGTAGGTAGTCTCATCTACTTAGCTACTTGTACAAGACCTGATCTATGTTTTGTGGTAAGCAAGCTATCACAACATTTTGCAAACCCCACAGATGAACACTGGGTTACAGTCAAACATGTTTTGCGTTATCTAAGAGGTACTACAGACAAACAGCTGACTTTCAGAAAGAGCAGTGAGGATCTAAGCCTACGGGCATACAGTGACGCCGACTGGGGGACAGACTCCAGCGACAGACGCAGTACGTCTGGTTACTGTGTAAACATGAGCAAAGACAGCTCATTGATCTCTTGGAAAAGTAAGAAGCAACCCACAGTAGCATTATCCACATGTGAAGCCGAATACATGGCTTTAGCTCTGACAATACAGGAGTGTATTTATCTGGAGCAATTGCTGAAGGGTATTGATACTTATGAGTATGCGAAAACTATTGTTTATGAGGACAACCAGGGCACTATTGCACTTGTTAGGAACCCTGTGTGCAGACAAAGGTGCAAGCACGTAGACATCAAATATCATTTCGTCAGGTCAACCATTAAAGAAGGGAAAATGACACTTGTTTACTGTCCTACAGACGAGATGATTGCAGATGCTATGACCAAGCCGGTCTCCAAGGTCAAGTTAATGAAATTTGCAGGAGCCTTGTTTGGTGTGTAAGTGTCTGATGTATTGTGTATATATGTTAAGTACATAGGTGTGTACTGTAAATGTTTGGCATCTGTCATTTTTTTTTGAGTTGTTATTTTGACGATGTTGTAGCTGTACAGTATACAAGTCATCCATAAGTGGGAGTGTTAATGTAATGTGTATGACTGCATTGTATTCTGTACCGTAACTACCTATTCCACACCACAAGGAGGTGGTATTGATTTTCTACGTGCGGAATGTGATTGGTGGCTTCACGCACTAAATATAAATGAATGTTTCTTTTTGTTGTTCCTCTCTGCTGGCGCTCTCAGGCTCTCTCACTCTCTCCAAATGGCTCCTGAAGAGCAATTCGTTTTGTCATGAATAAATATGCCTACAAGGCTGAAGGAGAATTTCGCCTCGTCTACTTTCGTCTGATAGAATTATTATTCTGCTGAGTGTTAATGTTAGTGTGTACCTGCTAACAGGAAAAATTCTCGGCTCTCGGTAATTCTGCATATCATTTAAACATTTTGTTAATCGCATTACGAAAGAAGACTGAAAATAAACGCCCGCTTTTTGTTTGGGTGTAACAGCGCGTATTTAAAGGAGAATACATTATAAGCTATTGATTAAGCATTGAACTCTGCATAAGTCGAATTGCGTTAATATTTTTTTGATGACATTGCTTCGCTTTCTGGAAGCAAGTACGTGCAAATCTGCTGTTGAGCATTTCAGGTTCGATGTACTTAGTAATAACGTCGCGGAAACTTAAACTGGCCCGTCATTCTGCCGAATAGTCTTACTAAACTAGTTAATCGTCTGATTGCTAATCAACCAAAGGAGATGTTTGTGCCTCACCAAACCAACCTCCACCGCACGTCACTGGTGTACAGTATGAACATGACGGCATTCTACGATATCGATAACTGCAAACTCACCACAGTTTAACATTTTCGGCTTCCTTTTCTAAGCTAGGCATTGTGCGATGCTCTGACCCAGCTAGCAAGCACCTCCGCTCCGGATCTGCCCCGGCTCCAGCTAATCCGGCTCAGAGCCGGGGCAGATCCAGTGCGGAGGAGCTTGCTATCTTGGGAGCCTTCGAAAGTTGTTCGATGCTTTGGCATTGCCTGAAGATGATACGGCCAGTATGTAGAAGACGAAGGCCATCCAGTCACCAGATCTATGATTTGTCCTGGTGTAACCAGATTTATAAACTGACAGAAGACATTTAAAATGCATTTGTTTCCCTGCTGCATTAATGTTCTGTCCCTTTAAAAATTCACTCCCTCAAGTTTGTGACTGGGTATGTGACTGAATCAGTGGCTAGAAAAAGCGACGTGAGCAGCGTGGGGGGGAGAGGAGCGGAGCGGAGCGGATGGCGAGATAACGAAGGAGGAAGCGGGGGTGTAAAACGCTGTGGCGAGATTTGAAAAGTTCAGGCTGTTTTACCAGTGAAAGAGTTTTAGGTTGCGTATATGAGAATTATAGAGCTGCCACCAGGGATCTGCTATTGCGGTGAACTCTTCGCGGGAGGAGGAGGAAGTACCTCACACCAAGGAAGATTCGGTCGGCAGGCTACTGTCCACTGCGGCTAAGCTACTTCATTGGAGCAGTAAAGGAACGGTATTGTTGACGAGTTAGGTCCGTTTTGAGAAGGCAAAAGCCTATTAGTGAGGAACGCAGCTAAAGACTGATCGCCGTCCGTGTGTTATCTTCGGTTGAGTGCTCGGCTGAGACGAAGATTCAGACGTAGACTGCAACGCGGAGTCCGGCAGTGTTCCCCGTGGAGCATTTTCTTCCGCGCTCTTTACCCCCTTTCAATAAATTAGCTTGCTGTAGCGTCACTGCCCGCGACCCACGGAAGTTCGCAGGAGACCGTAAGTAACGCAAAAGGAGCTAGCCTTGTTACCCTGCCTCTACGAGACTCTCCCAACAGGCAGAAAGACGGATCTCTGATACTCTACTATAAAACTGAGGACGGGAATTGACGGAAATCACGAAGGGACGTTTGTCCGGACTTTTACGTTGCAATATTGTTTAAATAATGACGCATTTTTGCGAAAGGGTTTAAAATTGCTTGGTTTTGTTTAAGGTTATGCCTGTTTAGTGGCTACTGCTGTTCTCTGGCGAGGGTGAAACGATCAGCAAATGTATTTTTTTAATTTTGTCCCATAATATTCTAGTTGACCTTCTATTTGGGGTTTACAGCCCCCATACTTTGGATTGGTGAATTTATTAGCTCAATTTGCAATAGAAACGGTTAGTAAATATATTCCACCGGTACCGGTAAGGTTAGGGCAGTTTAAGGTAAAATAATGGTTTGTTCAGGGTGAAAACGCATGTGACTGTGTTTACTAAAATGCATTGATAGTTCTCTGGAAACGAATGTGGTTTAATGTAATTTTTTTTATTCAATTATTTTACTTCCTGTTCATTATTGAAGCACTCTTCCAGAAGAAAATAAATAACTGAGTTTTCTGCCCTAATCAGGAGTTACTGCTGTTGCTCAAGTTTAATGTGATGCTGTCTCTGCAGAATAATGGGCAATTTGATCCTATAGATGTGGGGGAGGGTGCAGGGAGTGGTCAAGTGTTTCCAGGCCTAATTTTGGTACAGGTATTTCGCACAAGACTACACCCCTTTTCCGATTTAACCCGTGACATTGAAAAGCCCCTTAATCCCAATCCCCATCGCTATTACATTACACTGTGGGATTAAATTGAATTGCGCTGGGAGGCCGGGACCTGATCCTGGGTCTTCCTGCCATCTGGATAGGACACTAGAGCTCCCCTATAAAACAGGTACGGTCCTACCTGATTACACTGGGTTATACTGTATATTTCGCAATTGAAAACACAGTGGTAACATTACATAGTTTTATTCAAATAAGCTTGCGGTACAGCGTTTGGAAAATATATCGGTTTAACGATACTGGTACGAAGGGAGGCACATGGCGGAAGCGAATGCATTGGGGATTCTTATGCAGCTGGTCCAGCTGGCGTTTAGCGAATATGGCATAACAGTGGGAGGTATATCGAGAGATGAATTTATTTTCTTTCATGTAGAGAATACCTTCCTAATGTCACTTACGTAACGCGAGAATCACCCGAACGCTTTTTCTTTGAACAAAACGAAAACGTGGGTAATTGAGCGAATATAAAGGGTAAGACAATAATTCTTTAGCTTTGCCAAATAATGGAGCATAAAAATTGTTGTTCAATCTCAATTCCTTATTCGTGTCATTTTTAAGTATGAAAAGATATAAAAAGAATACAGAAAAAAGTCTCCACCCCCCTCAAAGGAAGGAAAAAAAGTCTAGACTCACGTTCTGCCTACTGTTTACATGTGTCTCATCCAAGGACAGTCCTTGGTCTCATCGGACATTCATACATACCCAAGATGGCCGAGCTATTCTGCCGTCAGCGCTTTGGCCCAGCCCACGCGGCGTCCACTCTAGTTTTCTTATATCTCTGTGGTTCAATTCATCTGTAGTAGTAGTAGTAGTAGCGTTGGGACAAGAAAAGCTGTGTCGTTTGAGGTGTGGGTGCCAGATAACGATACCATATTCCAAGTGTGGGCGGACAAGTGCTTTATATAATTTGATGAAGATATCACGGTCCAAATGTATAAATGTTCTTTTAATTAAACCAATCACTTTATTTGCTTTATTAATACAATTCTGAATATGAGTGTCAAACGAAAGTGATTTGTCAAAGGTTACCCCAAGGTCTTTTTCAAATTCAGTGGTATTTAATATGCTTGTGGAGTTATTTGCCTGTATGGTGTAGGGTCTTACTGGCGATCTACTTTGTTGCTAAAAGAAACATAATTGCAAAATGACCTCGCAGCACTTTCTCAAACCTGCATTATGCTTAGGTTTGTATTGTACTCGACAGGAAAGTATGCTGACGAGCACACTGCCAAACGAATAGAGTGAGAGCAGAATCCGAGCGACTGGATGTATGCTTGTAGAATAGTAGAGGAAACTGCGACACTGACAGAATCATTGCGACTGAAAACTTAAGCTATAACTGAGTGAAAATTATAACTGTCTTTTGTTTTGATGGTTAGTATAAATGAGTAAAAATGATGTATGTCTTTTCTTGATACAAAAAGTAAAAAAAAAAAAAAAACACACACACACAAAGAAGACAAGGTGATGTTCCCAGTCTTCTGGACTGGATATTAGTGATGAAAGTAGCCTAATCTCAGATATTAAACACTTAGCGCCTCTGGAAAAAGTGACCATGATCTTTTGCACTTTAAAGTATTGCTCTAGAAAAAGTTCAAAGAGCTACAAAAATAGTTAAAGCGTGTAAAAATATGTCATTTGAGGAGTGACTTAAATTCCTGAAATTGCCATCATTGAAGGGTAGGAGAATTAGGGAGGATTTTACCCAAGAGTATAAAATCTTCAACCATATAGATGATATTGATTTACAAATCTTTTGTGCCTTGTTCTGTTGATATAACAAGAAATAGTGATGGGAATTTGTTTCAAAACGTTTGAAGACTAATATTGGTAAATCGTCTTTTTCTCACAGAGTTGTACACTATTTACCATCTAAAATTTAATAGGCACCAAATACTAACACTTTTAAAAATGTACTACTACTACTATAAATGAGTGAACATGAACAAAAAAGTTTTTATTTTCCTTGTGATGAATTATTGACATAAGACAATTTCGAGCTAGCAGATATCCAGTGACATACAACAGAAAACATGGTGTGGTCAAAATTTTATTCACATGTAAATTCACTTGTCATATCTGTAAAACTTCCTCTTTAGTGCATTGAATCACAATTGAATGTGCGTATCATTCAACTTCAAGGCATACACAAAAGCACTTATATGCAGATCAGTCTCTTCTCTGCACACATTGCCACGAATGCTGGGAAGACATATACTGCCCCTAAAAACATCACACTTATACAGTAGGAACACAGGAAGTCAAATTTCTGCATACAATTTCATAGGGACCCCTCAACACCCCCCACCCCTCCAGTCTCAGTATCAACCAACTCATCCTCAGACATAAGCTAATGTCATTGTTCATTGATTCTAGCCAGAACTCTGAGGCAACATCAAAATGTTGTCAATATGTAATGTCGGGATATCTACAGTCATATAAGCTTTTTTTTTTTAGCATAAAAACTTTCAACCTCCTGGAACAGAGGTGTAATCATCTGAAGATTAAGTGTGGCTGCTCATGGGGCAAGGTAATTTAAACACGCACATAACCTTCTCATCTTTACAAGTGACCTTGGGAATGTTGATCCCAGGAAGCAAAGAACAACATCATAAATAAAATACAAAACTAACCAATTTGATATGTTACGTACCGGTACACCGGAATGTATAGCTCTCAGCAGACAAACAAAGAAAAACTGAGAGTAAGACCGAGGCACAGTCCAACCATCTGTCCGAGTGCTGAGTAGCAACACTGCTGATTTGGATGATATTATTAAATGCCAACAAAACACACAAATTTCAAAATATAGATTCTAAACTTTGTATACAGGTGACGCATACATATGCAGTGCCAAAAATATCACATCAGGATCCGTTGCTGGTGGCACAGGAGTTATTCAAGTGTTCCTTTAAAAAAAAATCATTTTTCAAGACAAACAGGACATATGTAATCTTCCCCTTTTGTTGGTATGCAGTCACAGGAATTATGGACCCAAGACTTGCAGACGTCACATTCCCGCCACTGAACAGGTGTATTAGATTTGCCTAAATGATCATCCTCTCGGAAACACAGACTACACACATGTGCCTCATTACTGGACAAAGAGTGTTGTAACTGTTGTTTCTGCTGAACTGCTGGTTTTTTAATTTCAATCTTTCTCTTCCTGTATTCTGTGGTTTTGATTTGGTGGAGACGAATCGAGGCTGTGTTTCAAAGGTTTTGTTTGCTGAAAATGACTGTGTTTTATCAAAGTCTTTCTCTAAATCTACACTTGTTAATGTTTGCATTCCTCTCAAATACCTAATACATCAGTCAACCGTGTGCATGCAGTTTGTGCTGAAGAAATGTCATTGGTGTCTTTTATAAACTGTATAATATCACTAGCTGTTCTCAAAGCAGCAGATTTAACTTTTTCTAAATCACTATTTTTTTCTGGCTTTTCTTGGCAGGGAACTGTTTTCTAGAAATTCGTTTCTTCTGGATCTAAATCAGAATCATTGTCGTTCTGGCATGAGAAAGTTGATGGGTCTTGAGATGTGTTAAGCATATGAACGGCATGAATGCGTTTGCACATGACCAACCACGTATGGTCACATGTCAGAATCAGCCAATGAGCACTGACAAAGACGTTCTGTCGATAACCGCTTGTGTGACCATATAGTTACATACTAATATTAAGTTTATTTGTTTCATTTTTGGGGGGGGACGAACACCACCCTTTTGAATATTGAGGGGGACATGTCCCCTCATCCCCCCCACTAATAACGCCTATGCATGATTATTGTCTTTTATTTATTCTTTTTATTAATTGTAACTCTCAGGTTTTTGGTCCATTCCATGTCTCAGTTCTATTGCACTTGTCTCCCCTGTCTTGTGATCTAGTTGGTTCAGTCCGTCTTCCCTGTCTGCGTGCCCACTGCTCGGGTGATTCACATGAATTCCGGTATTTAAAATATTCCTTCGAATCTCGTTTTCTTCCTTCGACCTTCTGTTCTGATTACTAACAAGACTAATATTTGTATTATAGTCTACTAACCCAACTAATCCATGTATATACTTTTGTATATAAGATTACTAACTCGCTAACGAGCACTCTAGTTTAATTTGTAAAGTTGCACCGCTATTAATAAGACTAATTACCTCTCCGCAATCGCCCTGTTCTATTCTCCGCCCCTTGTCTGTCGCTGTCCTCTCCTCAGCTTCAGCGAGAATCACTCGCACGTGCTTAATCACTCTCCTGCATTTGTTATCTGTGCATGTAGAACTCCTGGACTGGTGCTGTTTAAATGTCATAGGCTGTTTGTGTGATTCCCGTTCGTATTTTGTCTTTCGCTAAATTTCGTGGTTAGGGCTTCCCTCATGTGATTCTCCTGATGTAATTAGCTCCATTCCCTACACCTGTTTCTGTGTAGCATGTGACGTTCCCTGAGTGTATATTAGCAGTCTTTTCACTCACGACTCGCCAGAATGTTGATCAATACTTCTTTGAGCAGAGCGCCTCGTATGCCATTGAGTATTGTTTTGCTTCTACTGGATAGTCTGACCTTGATTCTTGCCATAGCCCTTTTTGTACTGTTTTTGTGTTTTTGGATTTTGACCTATTTTTGTATGACCACGAGTTACATCACATCACATCACATCACATCACATAACATAACATGAATGGCAAGAACAGGCCTTTCAGCCCAACTAAGCTCGCCAGTTTCTTTATACTATTGTGAATATATCCCTTCAGATACTAAATGACTCGATGGCATCTAGCTTTAGGTCAAGCCTGCTCTTGAAAACCCCCAAGGTCTCTGCCCCAACAATATGGTCAGGTAAGCTATTCCACATTGAAATTACTCTTTGGGTGAAGAAATATTTCCGAATATCAGTGCTAAATTTACCTTTGGTCAACTTCCATTTGTGACCCCGAGTTCTACTCACAACACTTGGTCGAAGGAATCCTACATGATTCACTTTGTTAATCCCTTTAACATATTTAAAGACTTCAATCAAACCACCCCTGAGTCTCCTTTTCCTAAGACAAAAGAGATTAAGGATCTTCAGCCTCTTCTTGTAACTTTTTCATCTTTTATACCTGGAATAAGCTTGGTGGCTCTTCTCTGAACTTTCTCTAGAGCCTCTATATCTCTCTTAAAGTGTGGTCCCCAGAACTGTACACAGTACTCCAGGTGTGGTCTAACGAACATGTTGTACAAAAGAAGCGTCACCTCCTTAGATTTGTACTCAATACATTTGGCAATGTATCCCAGCATCTGATTAGCTTTTTTAACTGCTACGGCACAATGGCTAGAACCTGTGAGGGTTTGGTGAACAATCACTCCCAGATCTTTCTCTTGTGCAGCACATTCCAGTTTTAAACCTCCCATGAAGTAATCCCGTCTAAAGTTTTTATTACCTACATGTACAACTTTACATTTTGCTAGATTAAATTTCATTTGCCACATTTCTGCCCAATTCTGGATTCTATCCAAATCGCCCTGTGAATCACTTAAGTGGACCCTAGACTATTTGCCAAACCCCCCAATTTAGTATCATCTGCAAATTTAACCAATCTGCTCTCAATATTCCTATCAAGGTCATTAATGTAAATGAGGAATAGCAGGGGTCCCAACACCAATCCCTGGGGGACGCCACTCCCCACCATACCCAGCTCAGATGAGATATCTCTGACCACTACTCTTTGTGTACTGTCCTGTAACCAGTTTTGAATCCACTTCAGAATACCTCCTGTAACTCCAATGGAGCTCATTTTAAAAATTAGTCTCTTGCGCGGTACTGTATCGAAATGCTTTCTGAAAATCCAAGTATATGATGTCATAAGCCCTGCTCTGGTCGTAAGTCCTGGTGGCCTCTTCAAAAAATTCCAGAAGGCTTGATAGGCATGACCTTCCCTTCCGAAAACCATGTTGGCTATCCCTCAAGATACTGTTACATTCAATAAATAAGTCCAGCTCATCTTTTATGATAGATTCCAATATTTTGCACGAAATGCAAGTTAAACTCACTGGTCTGTAGTTTCCTGGCTCAGTAGGGTCCCCTTTTCTTATATATTGGTATTATATTGTCCTGTTTCCAATCATTTGGTATTTCTCCAGTTTCTCAAGACCGTCTGAAGATGGCGGATAGCGGCTTAAAGATGAACTCACCAGCTTCCCTGAGCACTCTAGGATATAAGCCATCAGGACCCGCCGCCTTATCTGCTTTTAGTTTATGCAACTTGTCTAATACTTCGTTATCCCGAACCTCAATTTCCGCCAAATAATCTTGAGCATTTGACATGCCCTCTGGCCAAATAAAGACCCCCTCTGAGGTAAACTTCAGTTCTGTGTTTGGATGCCCTGTGTATGACCATTGGCTTTGCCCATCGACTACGACTTTTTGCCTATCGTTTCCGTACCTCTGCCCATCTGTCTTTCTGGTTCTGACCCCTGCCTGTCTAGTTGATACTGTTTTTGGATTTCGTATTGTTGATTGGCAATTCCTGTGTATTTTGGCTTTGACTCGGACCCCATTAAAAGCATACTTTTTTGGATTCCTGTCTCTCGCGAGTGGTTCTTGAACTGTTCCTCGCATCCAAATTCCCTTAAACAGGAGGCTTTTGGAAAATGAATGACTCATTCAGTTGCTACGGGTGCAAGGGATTGGAGTCCATATTCGATATATCCTTTCCTCCAAGGTTGGTCCTTTCTTTCCTTGCTGGAAGGAAGAAACAAGCCAAAAGCTTCCTTTCCTGCATGAAATAGACTATTTAGCCCTCCCTGTCATGATTACGATTTCCAGTTCATGTCTGTTAGTGATGAGGGTTCCCTGCTCTTTGGAGAACTCAGATGCAGCCTCAGTTAAGGCGAAAGATTAGCACCAGCCCCCAGACTTTGAAACCGCAAAACTGATGCCAAGTATGAATGCTCTGTAAATGTCTTAATTTTAAATAAGCTTCAAAGACCCATTTATAATTCTCATGCAGTCGCGCAGTGGTGTGTCTGTGTGTGTGGGGTGTTCAACCCCCCCCCCCCAAAATGACCTAGAAGTATTTACGTGGCAGCCATAATTGTTTGAATTCTCTGTGCCAAGGAAAGGAGCATAAGAGCCGTATTCCGAGAGAATGGCACTTTTGAGATAATTAGAGTTGACATCTCAGAATTGCATGAAATTTGGCAGAATGGTGCCCGTATATGTGTTACAGAAAATCCCGGAGTTTAAGCTCACAATTTTTATCGATTATGACTACAGTGTCACCTAGAAGAGGACAAGTCGGGTACGTAATTGAGCGTTTTTGAGGAAAAATACCCATTTTTTAAGGAATATTGCAGATAACTGCTTCAATGTGCCAAACAAGTTATGATTTAATGGGATACCGATATTTTTAAAATGTGAAAGTGCCACCTGGTGATCATGTCAGTTATACGAGCAACAACAAGAGATCTGTGTACAATGGGGAAAAAATATATTTACTAATTCCAGCTTATTTAAATTTTTTAACCAGACCAGTGCCAAATTCATCTTACCTGTTTCTTTTTCAGACATCAAAGGTGAAAAAAATTGAGATATTTAGTCTGGCACTTTTTTTTTTTTTTTTAAACACGTCACGCTTAAATGTTTCAGATCATCGAACAAATTTTAATGTCACACAAAGATAACCCGATTAAATACAAAATGATTTTTAAATGATTATTTCATTTACTGAGGGGAAAAAGCTATCCAAACCTACCTGGCCCAATGTGAAAAAGTAATTGCCCCCCATCTTAAATCATGAATTAACTATGATTAACCACTTTTTTTTTTTTTTTTTTTTTTTTTTTTAGTTTAATTTCACTAGCTGCGGCCAGGCCTGATTACCGCCAGACCTGTTGAATGAAGAAATCACTAGAACCTGTCTGACAAAATGAAGTAGGCTAAAAGATCTCAGAAAATAACTCATCCTGCCGTGATTCAAAGAAATTCAAGAAAAGATGAAAAACAAAATCATTGACATGTATCAGTCTGGAAAGGGCTACAAGGAACTACAGTGAATCACGATGAGAGCCATTATCCAGAAATGGAGAAAACTTGGAACAGTAGTGAACTTTCCCAAGAGTGGCCAGCCTACCAAAATTACTCCAGGAGCGCATCGACGACTCATCCAAGAGGTCACAAAAGAACCCAGAACAACATCTTAACAACTGCAGGCCTCAATTTTCTCAGTTAAAGTGAGTGTTCATGATTCAATAATAATACAGACAGGGCAAAAATGGCATCCATGGGAGAGTTCCAAGGCAAAAATCGCTGAACAAAAAAGCTCGTCTCACATTTGCCAAAAAAACATCTTGATCCCCAATACTTCTGGAAAAAGTATTCTGCGAACTGGTGAGACAAAAGTTGAACTTTTTGGAAGGTGTGCGCCCTGTTCAATCTGGCATAAAACTAACACAGCATTTCATAAAAAGAATTTCATACCAACGGTCAAACGTGGTGGTGGTAGTGTAATGGTCTGGGGCTGCTTTGCTGCTTCAGGACCTGGACGATTTGCTGTAATTGATGGAACTATAAATTCTGCGCTGTACCAGAAAATACTGAAGGAGAATGTCAGACGATCAGTTCGTGACCTCAAGCTCACTTGGGTTATGCAGCAGGACAATGATCTGAAACACACCAGCAAGTTTGTACAATGTTTGTACAATGGATTAACATTAATAATCAGACACCAGTCAGGATGGGTAGACCATTAATTTGAACCTTCCTTTGGGTTAAACAAAGGATACTAGGAACATCTTTGGCACTATGCTCCAGACATTTTGACAAAATATCCAATTTGCCTATTTGCAGTGATATTCAGGGGCCCATAAAAATGTTAACCAAGAAGCTAGATCCTTGATAATAGCTGAGTCTCCAGCCCTTATAGGATATGTTAACATGCCAAAGGAAGTTTTATGGCAGTCTTTGCCAATGTCTGGATTTCAGTGGATAAATGTTCAAAAATATATCAGCATGGGGGTGCTGTTACCAATATGTCAGATCTGACAAAACCAGACATGTGCCATGGAGAAGTTTCTTGAAATGGGGTATATGTCTTATGTACATAATGAAAACACTGATTTTGTTTTGTCACTATGTTGGTTTATCTAGTAATGCCAATAAATGGCACCCCATCGTACCACCTTATTCAGATCTCACAAAACCAGACATGCCACAGAGAAATCTCTTGAATTTAAATATGTGCAACGTACAAACAGCAAAGACAATGATTTTGCTTTGGCAGACGGCTGGTTCAAATAGTCAGAGAAAAGTGGTGCCCATAGAGGTACTGGTGTAAGATAAATTTTAAGGTTTCAAACAGAGGTAAGCATCATATTGTTTTGGTACATTTGGATAGTATATTGGAACAATAACTGCGAGAGTGAAATTCCTTACAGTTGAATTTGTTGGTTGTGGTGTATGTGAAAATTCAGTCAATTCTAGACTCCATTGTGCTGCCACTTTAGAACCAATTTTTCTAAGGATAGGACAGTATTAGACACATTGGATTGTTGACCCCCCTGGATTTGGCTGAATTTTTTTTAGTGAGATGGTTACGGTACCCAAACTTCAAAACCCAAACCGTTCCATGGTTGACTTCTTATGACCAAAGTTACAGCGCCCCCTATTTTGGACCCCCTGGGGCAGTAACAAAAAAGTGACAAGTTCCCACCCTCTAACTCATAACTTCGAGGGTGTCCCATTTCTTAGTTTCTTGATATGGAGACTACATGGAGGGTACAATACAATAATACCGTGGCGGTCCTGCCTCAATTCATGTGTTTGCGGCGGGATCGCCGAGATGTTTAGTTGAACATGAAAAATAGTGGAGTGTCGCCATTGGTTGTGCCTGGGGGGAGAGGGGGGGTTCAATTAGGTCCGGGGCGGTGGTATAAAAAGGCTGAACTCCACAGCGCGAGTAGAGTTACTGTTGTGTTGTTGGAAGAATGAGTTGTTTTGCAAGAAATGAAGAAACGGCCCTTTTCAGGGCCAACACGCCGCAAATAAAGCGAAGCCCGCCCCAGGCGATGCGAGAACGGCTATTCCTGCCTCAGTCTCAATCCTTGAGTGGCGAGACCGCTACATTGGTGTCGGCGAGTGGGATGGGAGAAATCCGCCGCGAGATCACACGCCTCGAGGGGGAACTTAAGACGGGGCTACATGCAAAAGCAAACAGAGCCGCAGGGAGCGGGAGCCAAATGAGAGGACTGTTTGCACCGGAGGGAAGGAGCGAACCCCGTCCCGCACGAGCAACGGCGGCAGCAGAGACAGCAGTAGCGGCGGCGGCAGCTGAGAGAGAGGGGGCGCCGGAACCATGGAAGCTACCCTGGTTTAGCGGCGCAGCGCCCTGGGAGTCCTACCAGGCCCAGCTGCTACTGACGGCCCAGTTCTACAGGTGGACGGACGGCGAGGCAGCAACCCATCTGGCGCTAGCCCTGAAAGGTCCAGCACTTTTTTTTTTTTTTTTTTTTTTTTTCAAAAATTTGGCATCTCCAATCCCACCCGAATTTGGAATGCCCAATTGGGGAACTATGTACAAAGCTTGCTCGTATGCGACCCCTTGCTGCCAACTCAGGATAGTGAAGACAGTTCACGGCTCTCCTCCGAAGCACGTGCCTGTCAGCCACTGATTCTTATACACTCGCTGGTTGAATCTTCGCAAGTTCAGAGCGAGGGCGGAGGATACCCGGACATGAACCAAGCCGGAGTCTTCCTGACGAGCGCCCGTCTGGCCAACAGGAGGCGCTGGAGCAACGAACAAAGCTGTTATCGAATACCCAAATATGGGCAGTCCCTTCCCAATTTGAGGTCCAGCACTTTAAACGCTACTCGAACTCGACCCAACTGAACAGACTAGCCTAGCTACGCTAACCAAAGCGTTAGAAAGGTGATACGGACAGCGCCAGGCAACCCGGCTACACCGCCATAAGCTGCTCCTTCACCACCGCCAAACGGGGGAACAGTGGGGGGCCGTAGCCGCCGACCTGCGCTTCCACGCCCGCCAAGGCTACCCCACATTTGGGACGCTTGAGGAAGACAAGCTAGCGCTGCACAGCTTCCTGCAGGCTCTCATCCTGGAACAACTGAGGCACCACGTCATGCTGAGCACGCCCCAGACGCTCGATGAAGCCCTCTTACAGGCCGAAAGTGTAGAAGACGTCATCAAGGAAGTGACAGCGACAAGCCCCTGGAAGTCACGCCCACAAGTGCGCGAAGTGGCTCCGGAAGAGGAAGTGAAGCAAGTGAGGTGGGCCCACACTTCCGGTTAGGCACAACAACATCGACGCAACCGCCCCGACGAGCTGCGCGTCTCACGCATGCCGAAGCCGTACTGCTACCTTGCGGAAAATATAGATTCGGACTCTTGCCGGATTTTTCCGCATACGCATGCAGAAAAAGGCTAAGCAGAGCTGAAAATGACTGTCAGAAACAGTCATATCGCCATAAATGGGCCTACATGAATTTCGCTATATTGCCGAGGATGTGTCTGTTGCAAGCATGAAGCAGACAATCAAAAGATGTAACAACACTTCCGGCATGTTTATCATATTAAAAGTCCGTTTATGTGGACATAATCCCTTCCGCTCAATTCAGCAATGCTTCGTGAAATATTGAAACATGTAGTTGGAAATTCGTGACTTTCATCGTAGGCTGCTGTCATTAAAGGGGATAATAGCCTATGGAAAAGTATTTTGTCATTCTCAACTTATTTTTAAAAACTTTAATACGACGTTGCTCGTTTTATTTTGGATTTAGATGTCAAGACTTCGCGGAAATATGCCATTTTGCAGTGCCAAGCCAATGAACATGGCTTATTATGTTGATGCTTGAAGACCAGAGCAGCACTTTTCCGTTATCTCTCACTCTGGCCATGACACTCACACGATTGCGGAACCTACATACAACTCCCCACTTGTATCAGCAAGTTCAGGTGATTGTTCCAACTTGTAAAGAGAGAGAAAAAAACTAATCTGGATACAGCATGGACCTATAAAACATCCTTTGGGTATAATGGCCAGACGAACATACAGCACACCAGCCAGTTTCTGAATTGTCTGGACTGTTCCTTTCATGGTCGTTCGGCGCCTAGCCTATACGAATGATTTCAGCCTCGATTAATGTAAATTAGATCGCTTTTGAAAGCACATTCCACATCCCGACACCCTCCACCTACTCCGAAATTACCTTCGGAGAGACCAAGGCCAATTCAAACGGGTTTGCTGTGTATTGTAATATGATCGTGTAATTAGATTGTTTGTATGATACGCTCAAGCATGCTTCCCCCACTGTCAATACAAAATATCAATCACGTGTAGTATATTTTTCGTTCCCATAGGAATAAATGTACACTCCTTATCAGAAAATCTAAAGCCAACTACTATTTCAGCTTAACCTCCAACACTGGTAGTGACCATTCTAAATTTTGGAAAATTGTCAAAACCTTACAAAATAAGAAAGTTGCTGGTCCTCCTCAAAGGCTGAAGATTGGTGATTCTTGTATTTTGGATAATAAGGAGATGTCTAATGCTTTTAATACCCATTTTAAAAAGGCTGGGCATTTATTTGATGAACAGGGCCTTTGTCATGATCCAAGGCATAATATTAAGCTTCCAGGGCAATCAGGCACTTGGTCGACTCGAAATTTTTCTCCCTTTTGGCCTCTGATGTTTTGCATGCGCTATCAACTTTAGATCCTAAAAAGGCCGCCGGGCCTGATGGCATTGATCCATACTTTTCAAAAATTGCAGCAACAATTGTGGCTCAGCCAGTTACAGATATTTTTAATCTTTCCATTTCCACTCAGACTTTACCTGTAGTTTGGAAAAAAGCCTTTGTCTCTCCTCTTTTCAAGGGTGGTGATCCTTCTGATTTAAATAATTATAGACCAATTTCAAATCTTTCTGGTTTAGCTAAGATCTTAGAGTCTTTAATTTCTGACCAGATTAAATTATTTTTAGATTTGTATAATGTCTTAAATCCCATGCAATCTGGCTTTAGATCCAAGCACAATACGGCTACGGCTAGCTTGAAAGTCCTAGATGATATTAAAGTAGCTGTTGATAATAAATTATTTTGTGTTGCATCATTCGTGGATTTTACCAAGGCATTTGACACAGTTGATCACCACATATTAATGAACATTTTTTCAAAGGTCGGTTTTGGCCATAGTACGATTGGCTGGTTTCAGAGTTATTTATCCAACCGCTCTCAATGTGTTAAGCTTGGTGATACTGTCTCCGACCCTGTGATGATAGATAAGGGTGTCCCACAAGGGTCCATTTTGGGACCATTGCTTTTTTTTTACCATACTTAAATATTTGTGACCATTTTAAATATTCATTGCATCATATGTATGCTGACGACACTATTTTGTACTCTAGTGCTCCCTTTCTTGAGGCTGCTGTCTTACATCTTCAGTCTGATTTTATCTCTGCAGCATGCGCTCATTGATTCTAAACTTCTGTTGAATGGTGGCAAAACTAAAGCTATGCTGTTTGCACCACATAGGTCTGTAGTTTCTTCTGTAATGTGAATATAGGCCACTAGATGGCAGTATTTACCTTTTTTTTGTTAAGCTCAGACTGGAGTCATGTTTGGACATGTTTCCAGACATGTCTGGGGCAAGTCTCAGAAAGTTAAAAAAAAAGAGGTCTAAATGTGGGTGGGGTCTGCAAAAGAGTATATAAGGAAAAGAACTGAGACAGTAAAGGAGTAGTAGTAGTAGGAGAAATTGCAAGAAGATGACCAGACCTGCCATTCTGTTCAAGACCTGTGACGTTTCTTTTGTGGATTTCTTTGCCTGTGTTTGAGCATTTTCTTCATCCAGGACATCACCAAGCCACCCCACTAAAAAGGGACTGTAATTATTTCTGTTTTTTTCTTATTTATCAATCTTGGTCTTTAGTTGTAGGTTGTTATTAGTCTTTGTCTTCGTTAAAAATTAAATGTGTTTTAGTTGTTAAAACTGTGTTTGTCATCCCTTGCTGTTGCTGTTGTGTTATAAATGTAATAACAAATTGGGGCCATAACAAATTGGGGGCTCAAGGTCCGGGATAGACCATTGTGTGAGTAATTTATTGAAAATCTAACATTCCAAATTGTGAAATTGTTTTTGTGAATTTTCCTAGATATATATTGACAACAGCAATGGATGATTTCTTGGCATCACCAACCGTAGGGGTTTTGAAGTCTTTTAAAAAGACAGAACTGCTAGAAATTTGCAGACAGTTGGAGTTGACAGAGGTAAAACCAGCCATGCGAAAAGCGAGACTGGCTAGAGAGATAGTTGAATATTACATTGATGAAAATGTGTTTGCACCAGGAGATCTGGAACAGTTTCCAGTGGAAAATCCAAATATAGAAATGGAACTTAAATTAAAAATGCTAAAGATTGAAAGGGAGGAAAGAGAAAAAGAAAGGGAATTTGAGAGGGAAGAAAAAGAAAAACAAAGGCAGTTTGAGTTAGAAAAATTAGCAAGAGAAGAAAAACAAAGAGAATTTGAGTTAGAAAAATTTGCAAGACAGAGAGATTTTGAATTAGAGAAATTCGATAGAGAAGAAAGACTCCAAATGGAGCTACTAAAAATAAAAATTCAAACTGAAAATAAATTTCGGGCTAGCCAGGAGGTAAAACTGGTGCCTCCATTTTCGGAAAAGGATGTTGACAACTATTTCCAGTGTTTTGAAAAGGTAGCAAAGAGTTGCCAGTGGCCAAAGGAACACTGGCCTCTGATGTTGCAAACTGTCCTCAAGGGAAAAGCTCAACAAGCCTATTCGGCTTTGTCTGCAGATGATTCCTCTGATTATGAGGTTGTCAAAAAGGTTATTATGAGAGCTTATGAGTTGGTTCCAGAGGCTTACCGACAGATTTTCAGAGGTCTGAAGAAATCTGAAAATCAGACTTATGTTGAATTTGCTAATGAAAAGCAGGTATGCTTTGAGCGCTGGTGTACTTCTATGGAGGTCAAGGATGATTTCAACTCACTAAAAGAGATGGTGTTAGTTGAAGAATTCAAGAACTGTGTTAAAGATGATGTTAAGACCTACCTTAATGAGAAGCAAGCACTGAATTTGCAATCAGCTGCCAAATTTGCAGATGAATATGTTCTCACACATAAGCCCAAATTTCAGTCTAGCAGTAATAATAGATGGTCCCAATTTCAGAAAAAGGGTTATGGTGATACCCAAGATTCCTCACCCAAAGACAAAGACAAATCTGGTGATGGTGCTCAGAAATCCAGTAACAGGTCTGATCAAAGTGTGAAAGCTGACAGTGACAGAAGTGGTCTAGTTTGCAGTTATTGCAAGAAATCTGGTCATGTTACAACTAACTGTTGGTTCCTTAAAGCTAAGAAAGAAAAAGAAAAGGATACCAAACCAAATGCCTTTGTGAAAACAAGGTTAGAAACCCCTGTAGTAGATAACCAATCTGCTAAATTGCCTGCTTCTTGTGGGGCTAAAAAGCCTAATACAGCTGACTTTGTGAGGGAGGAATTTCTTCCATTTGTGTCAGAGGGATTTGTGGCTCTGAATGAGCATACTACTCCTGTCCCCATATATATCCTAAGGGATACCGGAGCTTCTCAGTCACTTTTGTTGATGGACTCCTTGGAGTTACGTGATGAGACCGCTTCAGGGGATTTCATACTTGTACAAGGTATTGAAGGGAGGACTGTATCTGTACCCCTGCGCTCTATATTCTTGAAGTCAGATTTAGTTACAGGACAGGTAAAGGTGGGACTTATGTCAAGTCTACCTATAAAGGGTGTTTCTCTGTTGCTAGGCAATGACCTGGCTGGGGGCAAAGTAGTTCCCCCTGTTCATCTTACTTCACAGCCGAGCACTGAAGATGGGGATGAGGACCCATCTCTGTATCCTTCTTGCGCAGTGACTCGTGCTATGGCCAAGAAGGCTAAAGAAGAAGATGATGTGGTGCCGTCCAGTACATTGAATAGTCAGGACTCAGGTGGTTCGCCTCATGACTCTGATTGGCCTACTATGGTTTCTCCGTTTGAGGACTTATCAGATACTTTTATCAGTTCTCTATTCAGCCAGCCGGATGGGTCTGGTGATTCTGATGTGTCTGGAGACTTGTCTCTGTCCAGAGAGCGGTTGATTGAGGAGCAAACTAATGATCCTGAAATTTGTGTACTAAAGAGGAGAGCCCTTCCTGATAAAGAAATAGACGCAGTTCCAGTTGGGTATTATCTCAAGGATGGTGTGCTGATGCGGAAGTGGCGCCCTCCTGATATCCCTGCCAATGCAGATTGGGCAGTGGTCAGGCAAATTGTTGTTCCGAAGGTCTACAGGAATGAGATCTTAACAATGGCTCATAGTTTACCTTTAGGAGGTCATCTTGGTGTTAACAAGACTGTTGATAAGATCATGAAACACTTCTTTTGGCCTGGGCTTCGGAAAGACGTTTCCAACTTTTGCAAAACCTGTCACACTTGTCAGGTAGTTGGAAAACACCAGTTAGACCCACCTGTAGCTCCATTGCAGCCTATCCCAGCATTTGGGGAGCCATTCTCTAGGGTCATTGTTGATTGCGTTGGTCCATTACCCAAGACTAGATCTGGAAATCAGTACTTGTTGACAATCATGTGTGCATCTACCAGATTCCCTGAAGCCATACCTCTACGTAACATCAAGGCAGCTGCAATCTCGAAGGCTTTGATAAAGTTCTTCACGTTGTTTGGCCTTCCCAGGGAAATTCAGTCAGACCAGGGTAGCAATTTCACTTCAGGATTGTTTCAGCAGGTTGTGTATGAACCAGGTGCAAAACAGATTCTTTCTAGTGCCTATCATCCAGAAAGTCAGGGTGCCTTAGAGCGGTTTCATTCCACTCTCAAGACAATGATGAGGACTTATTGTTATGACCATGAGAAAGACTGGGATGAAGGGGTTCATTTGCTGTTGTTTGCAGCTAGAGAAGCAGTGCAGGAGTCTACTGGATTCAGTCCATTTGAGCTGGTGTTTGGTCATGAAGTGAGAGGACCTTTGCTATTATTGAGTGAACAATGGCAAGAGGAAGAGCCGCACATCAGTCTGTTAGACTATGTTAGCAAGTTCAAGGAAAGATTGCGTGCAGCTTATGACCTAGCCAAAGAGAACTTGAAATCAAGTCAGGGAAAAATGAAAACTTGGTATGATCATAAGGCTAGAAGCCGTGAGTTTAAACCAGGAGAAAAGGTCCTTGTGTTGTTTCCCTTGCAGTCCAATCCATTGCAGGCTAGATTTCATGGTCCTTATGAAATTCTGACAAAACTCAATGATCTCAATTACATTGTGAAGACTCCGGATAGGAGAAAACCAAAACAATTGTGTCATATTAACATGCTAAAGCCTTATCATGACAGAAATGCTAGGGTTGCAGCTGTCACTTCAGATTCTCCAATGGTCGAAACGTGTGAAGATGAGGGGGAGTTTCAAGATGATGAACCAAGAATTAAAGCTGAAGTTCTTTCATGTAAATTGTCAAACACTGAAGTGTTGAAAAATCTTGATGTAAAACTCCAGCACTTAGAACCCTCACAGAGAGATCAGTTTGAAAGGTTGATCAAGAAATATGAGGATTTGTTTCCTGATGTTCCAAAGAGAGTTACTATAGCCTCTCATGATGTAGATGTTGGTGATGCCAAACCAATAAAACAGCATCCATACCGGATGAATCCTGAAAAGAAAAAGATTGCTGAGAAAGAGGTTGAGTACATGTTAAAACATGATATTATCAGACCCTCCAACTCAGATTGGAGTTCACCCTGTGTGCTAGTTCCAAAACCTGATGGAAGTACTAGATTCTGTACAGATTATCGCAAAGTCAATGCTGTAACTAGAACTGATGTGTTTCCAATACCTAGGATTGATGATTGTATTGATAGTGTAGGGCAAGCAAAGTTTCTGACCAAGATTGATTTATTGAAGGGTTATTGGTGTGTGCCTTTAACTGAGAGGGCCAAGAGCATCTCTGCTTTTGCCACACCATCTGGATTGTACCAGTATGAAGTCCTACCCTTTGGCATGAAAAATGCCCCAGCCACGTTCCAAAGGATGATACAGTCTACAATCGCCGGATTGCCACACACGAGTGCGTACATCGATGACCTGATCACATGGAGTGACTCCTGGGAAGAACATCTAAAAGATGTAGAGACGTTGTTCCAGCGCCTGACCCAGGCTAACCTGACTGTTAACCTGAGCAAGAGTGACTTTGGTTGTGCTACTGTCACCTATCTTGGCTACGTCATAGGCCAGGGTAAGGTGGCACCCATAGATGCTAAAGTCCGGGCCATCATGGACTTTCCAGTTCCTGACAACAAAAAAGCTTTGCGCTGCTTCCTTGGAATGATCGGGTACTACGGCAAGTTCTGCAAGAACTTTGCTGAGATTGCTCTCAGTCTAACTAACCAACTGAAGAAAGGCGTAAAGTTCACCTGGGATGATGCATGCCAGAGAGCCTTCGATCACCTGAAGTCTCTGCTGTGTCACTTCCCCGTGCTCAAATCTCCTGACTTCAACAAACCGTTCTCCATCGCGGTCGATGCTAGCGACCAAGCTTGTGGATCTGTGCTCCTACAGAGAAGTGACTCTGATGACATTGAGCATCCCGTGGCATACTTCTCCAGGAAGTTCAATCGCCACCAAAGGAACTATTCCACAATAGAGAAGGAACTGTTGGCTCTGGTCCTTTCTTTACAACACTTTGAGGTTTATGTTTGTACAGGACAAAAGCCAATGATTGTGTACACTGACCACAATCCGATAATGTTTTTGAGTAAGATGAAAGACAAGAATCGGAGATTGTTGAATTGGAGTTTGATTTTACAGGAGTTTGACTTGGAAATTAAGCATGTGAAGGGTACAGACAATGTAATTGCTGATTGCTTATCCCGTGTTTGAATGTGTATATATATATATCATGTTTGAATATTGTATGATATGTATATATAGACAAGTGTTCACTTAACCATTTTGTATTGAAAAGAAAAATTTTGCCTTTATGAGTCAAAATTTTTCCCTTTTGGAATGGAGGTGTAATGTGAATATAGGCCACTAGATGGCAGTATTTACCTTTTTTTTGTTAAGCTCAGACTGGAGTCATGTTTGGACATGTTTCCAGACATGTCTGGGGCAAGTCTCAGAAAGTTAAAAAAAAAGAGGTCTAAATGTGGGTGGGGTCTGCAAAAGAGTATATAAGGAAAAGAACTGAGACAGTAAAGGAGTAGTAGTAGTAGGAGAAATTGCAAGAAGATGACCAGACCTGCCATTCTGTTCAAGACCTGTGACGTTTCTTTTGTGGATTTCTTTGCCTGTGTTTGAGCATTTTCTTCATCCAGGACATCACCAAGCCACCCCACTAAAAAGGGACTGTAATTATTTCTGTTTTTTTCTTATTTATCAATCTTGGTCTTTAGTTGTAGGTTGTTATTAGTCTTTGTCTTCGTTAAAAATTAAATGTGTTTTAGTTGTTAAAACTGTGTTTGTCATCCCTTGCTGTTGCTGTTGTGTTATAAATGTAATAACAAATTGGGGCCATAACACTTCCCCTTCTCTTATTACCCTAGATGGAACTCCGATTGAGTTTGTAGATAAATACAAATATCTAGGATTATGGCTGGACAAGAATTTAACTTTTAATTACCATATTGACATGTTGACAAAGAAACTCAAGCTTACACTGGGTTTCTTATATAGATTCCCAGGTGAAAAAATACTATACTTGAATTATACTTTTACAGACTGTATTAAGTATGGTGTATATTTTTTTCGCCCCCTTAATGTGTAATTAAGTGTGCTCAAGTAGTCATTGAATACTACTTGTGTACTACTTCAGTACACTTGAAGTGTACACTTTCTAAAAGTACATATTAAATATATTGCAAATTAAGCACAAAAAGTAAAAGTTGTTATGGCCCCAATTTGTTATTACATTTATAACACAACAGCAACAGCAAGGGATGACAGACGCAGTTTTAAAAACCTCAACACATTTAATTAACAAACACCATAACAACTAACTAACCTAAAGACCAAGATTGAATTATATACAAAACATAAATATTTACAATCCCTTTTCGTGGGGGTGGCTTGGTGATGTCCTGGATGATGAAAATGCTCAAACACAGGCAAAGAAATCCACAAAAGAAACGTCACAGGTCTTGAACAGAATGGCAGGTCTGGTCATCTTCTTGCAATTTCTCCTACTTCTTTACTGTCTGAATTCTTTTCCTTATATACTCTTTTGCAGACCCCACCCACATTTAGACCTCTTTTTTTAATTTTCTGAGACTTGCCCCAGACATGTCCAGGACATGTCTAAACATGACTCCAGTCTGAGCTTAGCAAAAAAAGGTAAATACTGCCATCTAGTGGCCTATATTCACATTACAAAGTATATATGTAATAACTTTTGAATGCAACAGATGTATTTTTAATATAATTAAGTGTAATACTTTTTCACCTGGGTTAAAATCTTGCTTTTCCTCTTTTCCTCGTAAACGGTAAGTAAATAATATTTTTTTGTCTCAACTTGATTACGGCGATACAGTTTACCGATTTGCGTGTCCCACTTTCCTGGCTAAACTTGATCCGCTCCATCATTCTGCACTGAGATAGATTTCTAAGTCACCCTATAGGACGCATCACTGTACACTTTAGTCGGCTGGCCTTCACTAGCTATGCGCAGACTGCACCACTGGTATGTTTTAATATACAAGGCTATTTTAGGCAAACTGCCACAGTATTTTTGCTCTAAATTTGTTTTAATTCAGAACTCGTACAACCTCAGATCCAACGCCTGGTTTCGATTCAAGGTTCCTCCTGCGCGATCTGACGCTGGTAAGAGGAGTCTTTTACTTTGGCCCTTGGTCATGGAATGACCTTCAAACTCATTTTAAAATTACTGCTCCTATCTCTATACCAAGTTTCATACAAAAGATTTCTGAAGCCTTTCCCATTAGCTGCTCATGTCGTACTGTTTAAATATATTTTTCCACTTTTTTTAAATTGAGCCATTTTTTGAACTTATGATTTTTTTTTCCTGTCGGGTGGTAGTCCCTATTCTGTCCCTTTTTTCTTGTTTTATACTGTATATTTTTTTTTCAATATTGCTGCATAATGCCAGATCACCATTGAAAAAGAAACTTTGGTCTCAACTGGTTTTATCTGGTTAAATAAAGGATTTGATTGATTGATAGTAGGCTATAACGACGCAAGACAAAATAATATATTATTTTATAGTGATTTCTTGGGCAAAGTCGTGCAGAGACAGAGTTGGAAGGAGGAGCCCACAGCACGACCTGCCGCTGCAGACACGCAGGCAGTGTGACCGAGCTGCATGCAGCCAGCGGCTGCAGTGCTCCGCTTGCGGAAGATGCATCGCAGCAGCAGGCAATGTGGCCTGGGCCTAAAAGTCAAATCGACAAGCGAGCGTATGCTGATATTGCGAGCATATTTTGACATTGAGAGCGCTTGTTGAAGTATTGCGAGCACATTTTGACATTAAGAGAGCATGTTGAAGTAATGCGAGCACATTTTGACATTGAGAGCGCGTGTTGAAGTATTGCGAGCACATTTTGACATCGACAGTGCGTGTTGAAGTATTGCGAGCATATTTTGACATGGAGAGCGTTTGTAGAATTTGAAAAATTGAGAGCACATAATATTGAAATTGCGCGCATTTTGAGGTTGCGAGCGGCTAGAGAGGGTCTCAGCTTTTATGCGCTCGAGTTATGAGACCAATTTAATGCCATAGCTTTGTACCTACATATTTAGAAAATAAAAACACTAAACAAGCAATTACCCTTCACTCAAACAGCACTTTGTGTTTTTTTTTTTTAAGGATAAAGGAGGGGTTTAGATGTGTTGTGGCAAGGCTCCACTGCTTGGGCAATAGGGATTTTTTCCTGGAAAGTTTGAGAAAGAAGAGAGATCGGCAAAGCAACTTCAAAACAAAGACAAAAGGAAAGACAAGAACATAAACAGTACCAACTATTTTGAAAGAAGACAAAGCCCACAAGGGGAACCCAGGAACAGGAGGGAGGAGGAGAGGGACATAGAGAGTCTATTTCCCAAGAAGCCTTAAATAGGGGGGTGAAAACTCCTGTCCTGCAATGAGTGGTAATGAGGTACACTTCTGGTTAGTTTAAAAAATGATGAGGGAACAGACAGGGGAGAGAAAAATCCACATCAACTGCTGAGAAAAACAATGGTGAGACTGAAGGATGTCATGGAAACAGAACTGATATGTGCCACCAAAGCTTGAAAATATAATTTTAAATGATTAAGAAAATGTGTGTGTCTTGGAGGAGAGTAAGATATGTCCTGAAATGGTTGAAATAACAGCAGTGAGAGGAAGCAAGTGAGAAGTAAAAAAAGGATTAAACATTAACTTCCCCTGGTCCAGATTAACCCTTTGAGCGCCATCGGCAACCCAATGGTGTAAGATATCAAAACCAGATGCTGTTGAAAACCTATCATGTGGCAACTTGTTGAAAAGAGCTCCTGCAAGGGAGCTCTTTTAAACAAGTTGACACATGGTAGGTTTTCAACAGCTCAGGATAATTACATTCGTAATTCCTTGAAAATGAATTCAGCGCTCAAAGGGTTAAACCCACTTTTTGTGCAGCTAACTTTTGAGTGACCATCTCCAGACAGCTATGTGAATAATGAAATTTTGTTTGAGTAAGAGTACTGGTTTGCTTCTGTTTTTACTTCCAAATGGCAACATTGACCCCTTTGCGCAGAAAATAAATCCGGCTATTAATGCCATATCCTATTTAAAGTTTTATAATTCAAGATTTGAGCTTCACAAAAAAAAGGGGGGGGGGGGGGGAATGGCTTAAATGAAACAATACACTTGTAACATTTAGAAATCCATCATACTTCAGTTTATTTTTATTATTTTGGTACAGAGTAAGGGCCGCAAACACAAAAAATCCTCATGAAAATTGAGCATTGACATTGAAAAAAAAAATACTGAGAACTGAAAAACAGTTGAGAGTCAAATGAGCCAAATAAAATGGCTCTCCAAAGGCTCTCCACCCTCTCAGAGCCCAAAAATCATGCACTGTGAAATGGAGAAATAAACATATTTTTAATGCAAATCAACTTTTGACTAATGATGTTTATTATGAATTAATGATTTTCTAGTGGAATTAAACATGAGTTTATCAACATACAGTGTGCTCAAAAATTACTGGCACCCCTGACTGGCAATGCACAAACAATACAAAAAATGTATAAACAATATAATTCAAGAGAAACAGAATATACCAACACGTGTGAAATACTTTATTACAGTTGTTTCCATCTAACCTTTAATCATAACAATCATTTAATACAAAATAAATTCAATTAAAATAACAGTTTCATAATAATTGGCACCCTTTGTTTAGTACTTAGTGCAACCAAATCTGGCCAGGAAAACAGCATGGAGTCTTTATCTGAAATATTTGACAAGGTTAAGGCACACACGGGGAGATTTTGGACCATTCCTCTGAGCAGGTCCTTTCAAAATCCTTCTCATTCTTGGGTTTGTGCTTATCAACTGCCCTCTTCAGCTCAGCCCACAGATTTTTAAATGGATTGAGGTCTGGCGACTGAGATGGCTGTTGCAGAATGTTGTTTTTTTTTTTTTTTTTGTCAAGGATTAATTTCCTTGGGTGGTCTTACTCCTCTTTAGCCCAGAGGACACAACGCCCATGATTTCCAATAAGCATGCCAGATTTGGACTCATCTGCCCACAGGACACTTTACCACTTTGCTACAGTCCATTTTAAATGAGCCTTGGCCCACAGAACATGGCGGCGCTTCTGGATCATGCTGAACAATGGCTTCCTTTTTGCATGGTAGAGTTTTAGGTGGCATCTGTGGATGGCACGCTGGACTGTGTTTACAGACAGTGGTTGCTTGAAGTATTCCTGGACCGATTTAGTCATATCAGTGACAGAATCATGCCGATGGGTGATGCAGTGGCATCTGAGGTAAAGGTCTTAAAGTAAAGGTCTTCGGCCTTGTCCCTTACGCACAGAGATTTTTCCAGTTTCTCTGAATCTTTTAATGATGTTATACACTGTTGATGATGAGACCTTCAAAGCCTTTGCAATTTGTCACTGAGAAACATTGTTTTTAAAGTATTCCATAGTTTTTTGTACGCAAGCCTTCACGGGTTGGAGAGCCTCTGGCCATCTTTACTTCTGAGAGACCCAGCCTCTCTGAGACATCCCTTTTGTAGCCAATCATGTTCCACACCTGATGCCAGTTAATGTAATTACTTGTTTAAGGGGACCTAACATGCTAATCCTTCTTTTAATACATATTAGTAATGTTATAATGTTGGTTGTCCATGCTCAACCTCTGAAAAGTTTCTAAACATAAGAAACAGGAATTTTGCCATAATCCAAGAACGTGATTTCGTGAGCGTGATTTCCTCTCTAAACAGCTCCTCCCGAGATCTTCACGAGATCTGGGCAAAACCTGACGTCAGGTTGTGCCGTCCAATTAGTACAGACCTAGCCAGAGCCAACCACTGCGCTGGACCTGCCCACACCGGAAACTATTCTAGCAGGCACGAACAACGGCAGATCATACTATGCCTTAGTAGCGTCTACACTTTTGGAAATACAAAAGAAGCACCGCAGATCATTTGAGGTGCAATTTTGTCAGTAACTCTCCCAAAGGTACTTGTCCGTTTACTTTTGGATGCAAAGAAAAACAAATATTTCTTTTCCAAAAGACGATGCCACCAGAAATCAGTGGGTAGCTTTTTTTGTTTGCTGGCAGCAAACAGCCATGGCCAAAGGGAACGTTAGCTGTTTGTGCTCAGCATTTCACCAAAGACAGCTTTGTCAATAAAGGATAATTCGACACAGGATAAGCGTTTCAGCTGCTTCTCAAACCGGAAGCAGTTGCATCGATCATACACTCGGAGCCACAAGCTGTAAGTAACCATATAACAGCAAATAATGTAAGTGAAGCTAACATGTTACGGGCGGCTAGCAGGACCGCTAGCGATAGTTAGCACTAACAACTGACCTCAAAGGCAGGCTTTGTAAAATATCTGAAGATAAAGCCTGTATCGGTCACGACTGTCCGTGACTCACAGACACAGAAGCTGTAAGTTGCTTTCACTGCGTAAGCCAACCTGACATGATTGCCACTTGATTGCGGCTGCAGCACAGCGGCTAACGTAGCCAAGTTACTGCTGCTAATGTTTGTGTCCTAAATATGCAAGAGTGATATCAGGGGAAATTCTACAGAAGGTGTGTGAACATAAACCTCATTTGAAGCTAACTTTTAATACTTGTTTGTAATTTTGATGCTTGGTACAACTGTTCACAATAACAGAACTTGCTGTCTGTAAAACCTGTATTGCTAGGGCCTCTCTCTGTGGTTATGACCGCTCAGTTACCAGCAACTGCATGTTAGTATGCGTGTCGTGCTAATTAAAAATGCCCCTGGTTAACTTATATGCAGTAATTCTGTTCGGTATGCTTGTGTTACTTCGGTAAGCATCAATATGGCAATTTCATCATAACATTGCCCGATTGAAGCCACTACAGTTAATGATCACTTCACTTATCCATGACCGGGATCAGCCCAATACTTCATAAATGTCAGCAAGCTCTCTGGTGCTACCATGAAAGCAATGTGAAATGCAGAAGCTCTACCGGTTTACAAATGATTTCTCTGCACTACCTTGACATAATTTCATCCCCCTTTAGAAATTGTTGTGGCTAATAAAAAGTTGAAAAAGGCGGAGATTAAATCAGTAATTCTTTCCTCTAGAAGTGATCAATTCACTAGCTCCACATAAGCAACTTGTCCGCGCTAACAGAACTTACAGTCTGCAAAACCTGTATAATGTTCATAACATAACCAAGCTCTCTCTAGCTGTCGCGTACTATCTATACAGCTGCTTTCACATCAGACACGAAATTAATTTTTCACAGGACAGATTAGCCTACATTCAAAGTCAATGCAAAGACGCGAATACACGTTATGGGCACGTCAAGCCGCTTTCACAGTGGACGCGAAACAAATTTTTTGCGCGACTGATTAGCTACATTGAAAGTCAATGCAAAGATGCGAATACAGGCGTTATGTGTGCGTTAAGCAGCTTTGACGCAGGACGCGAAACAAATTTTTTGCGAGACAGATTACATTCAAAGTTATGGCTGCTTATCAGCTACTGCATGTTAGTTTGCGTGCTCTGCTAATTAAAAATGCTTCTGGTTAACTTATATTCAGCAATTATGATCGGTATGCTTGTGTTACTTCGGTAAGCATCAATATGGCAGTTTCATCATAACGTTTCCCAATTGCAGCCACTACCATTGAAGCTACACGGAGAGGTGCTGTAAGTGTCTGGCGAGTTGGGCTGCAGTAAGACCAGACATAGATTTTGCAGAACGTGGGGTGCCTTTTTCGGTGCTTATGAAACGATCGCTTTACTCATCTATGACCGAGGTCAGCCTGATACATCTCCAATGTCTGGGCTAGCTCTCTGATACTACGGCATGTTGGGTGGCACGGTGGTTAGCACTACTGCCTCACAGCAAGAAGGTTGTGGGTTTGAATCCGGCCTGGGGCCTTTCTGTGTGGAGTTTGCATGTTCTCTCCGTGTTCGCGTGGGTTTCCTCCGGGTACTCCGGTTACCCCCGCCCACAAAAACATGCAATATAGAAACACTCCTGTATGGCTGTGTGTAAATGTTTGGTGGTGGTCGGAGGGGCCGTAGGCGCATACTGGCTACCATGCTTCCGTCAGTCTGCCCCAGGGCAGCTGTGGCTACAAAAATGTAGTTTACCACCATCAGAGTGTGAATGAATAATGTATCCTTTGTAAAGCGTCTTATTATTATTACTGATGAAAGCAATAGGGAAGCGCACGGGCTATAACGTGTCCGATATAACAAATGATTTTTCTGCATTGCCATCGATTGAATATTAAATTCTTTCCTGCATAAGTGATCGATTCACTAACTCCACATAAGCAACGGTTCATGCAGACGGAATTTATGGTCTGTGTTGTAGGAATTTTGATTTTATTTTCTAGGTATTACCTTCACAATAAGAAACTCAGATGACTCGGAGGAAAAAAATCAGTCGGAGGCAGAGAAGTTAATATCCAAGCCAAAGTCCGTTTACTTTTTTCTGCAGAGAAAAAGGATCCCCATACACAGAGTCTAAGTCAGCAAAATCGAGGATGATACAGTTAGTCTCTCTCTGTTTTTTGTCAGGGCACTCCATGACGTTCTCCTCCCCTCATGCTGATTTACACATCATGAGGTAATCTGGAGAGCCCTCGCCATCTTACGCAGCCCACGTCAAGCTGTCCTGGTGTGCGCACATACATCTCGTTAGGGAGGAGAGCACCTGTCTTCTCTATCAGCTCCGGCTCCAGCTTATCTCGCTATGCTTTCTGGAGCTTTCTATAAACACATAAACTTAGAGAAAGAGAGGAACATCTTGTCCTTGGTACAGACTCTTCAGTTCTGCATGACTTTAGATAGGCTATATGCCATAATGCACTGGTCAGATTTATGGAAACCTACAGTAACGCAGGCCGAGGCTAATCAGAAACATGTAAGAGTGCACACTCAGGCCTAAAAGGTTATGAAACAAAGCAAAGTAGGAGCAAGAAAGGATAAACAATTAATAATAATTAAATTAATCAATAAAAAATGATTCCACACTGTATTACCTGTATTATGTTTATGACATAACCGGAGCTCTGTCTAACTCTCGCACGCTATCCATAATGGACCCATTTCCACGAGGAAAAGCTGGTCATTCCGAAGCAATAAGGAAACCATTACCACGGGCAATTTCCGAAATGGCCATTTAGCTTGGAGCTTTCGCCCCTCCGTCATATACCAACGCAGAAGCTGTTCGTTTCCCCACACTAACAACACACCACAGCTATGCACAAAAACCAGCAGGTCCAAATGCACACTGATACAGTCCATAAGCTGTTGGTCCACTTTTAGCTGCTCCTCACTGTCCATGTTTCCCTCTAAACTCAGACCCACCGGATTTCTACGGTCTCCAGTCTACACTCGGGCATGTCTACCCATTCTACAAATGTGTCTATACGGGGTGGATTCTCGCTTTCCCTTTATCCGAGCTACGGGGTAGAAAAACCGCTGTACTCACCAACTGTTGCCGCAGCAAACTGTAGCCGATAGCAAATTTGTGCTTGAACTGCCAGACTTTCGCACTGTGTCCTCCACTTTTGCCGCTGCGTTTATTAGAACAAGTTAATTTCATTAGATCTATACACTTGTACTGCATTAGATTGCAGAATATGCCCGTCACTTCCTTCGGGAGTTTCCAGTTTAACTCTGGAGCCGGACCAGGAAAACTGCGTTCTGCTGCCTCGTCTTGCCTTGATCCGCCCTCCGCAGAGCTGGCCAGTCAGAAGAAAGTGGGCACACGGGGAGTGGGGGCCATAGCGGAAGAGCCACCCCAATGAGGCGTTTCAGGCAGAGAATACTATGGACTACAAATGGGGTTTTTTGAGGATGGCAGTAAAAGCAAAATAAGGACCCTTTTTTACTTGGCACAATCAGGAGTACTCTAGGGGAGTCGAAGACCAAAATATAAACTTGGAAAAATAGCATATTAGCTAACCTCTAAATGTTCTTTCAGCTGGTTCTCTAATATATTAATTGCTTTTTCAGCCCTTTTTTGCCTGTGAACCAACTTTTTTGAGACCTGTTGCAGCCAGAGAACTTGAAATGAGCTCATTTTGTGGATAAAAATGTAAAATATCTCAGTTTCAACATTGTAAATGTTTTCTATGTTCTATTGTAAATAACATATTTGCTCGTGTGATCTGAAAGTCATTGCATTTTGATTTTATTCACAATTTACACTTTGTCCCAACTATTGCGGAATCGGGGTTGCAAGATTAATATCACACAGTATTTCTCACATGTTGGTATAAGGAGTTTCTCGATAAGGATATTTTTTGAATTTTTAAAAACTAGTGAAATCCCCGTGGCGAGAATAATTTCTTGTCACGACCTACGTCCACATACCAACTTTCATGAATACGGTGACCTTTGACCCTCGTGACCTTGACCTTTGACGGAATGGACCTCTCGCGGTCATTTCTTGTGACGACCTACGTCCACGTACCAACTTTCATGACAATCTGTCCAGGGAGATGGGAGATGCGAAAAATTGATCTTTGACCCCAGTGACCTTGACCTTTCAAAAAACTAATCCCTCAAGGACAATTCCAGGGACCTACATAGACCCATCAAGTTTTGTGAAGATCCGTCAGAGGACCTAGGAGGAGTAGGGGAACAAACAGAGAGACAGACAAATGTTCCTCAAATTATAGTATGATATGATATGATGATATTGTTGGTGCATTGCCAATCAGGGGTGCCAGTAATTTTGGCGCCCTCTGTAGGCGAACTGCAAAAATTTCTGTGGCCTCACACGAGACAAACGGCAACAGAAAGGTATCACCATCTGTCACCTGCAAGGATGCACCTTCACAGAGTTATGGCAAGCCGTTTTAACATTTAATAGCGAAATTTGACTATCCGGGATTAACACTGCAGATATCTACTAAGTCATTTTGACTCGTCGTGATTACATTGTGACTTGTCATAATTTTCATTCAAGATATCTATGACGTCATTTTGACTAGTGAAAACTTCGGTTTGAGATATCTGTAATTCCGTTTTGACTAGTCACAACTGAATTACAGAAATCAGCAGGGACATCACTGAAAGCGACACTCGACTCGTCACACATCCTAACTGACAATTGTAGATATCTGTAATTCAGTTTTGACTAGGCAGAATGAAGATTAAAGATATCTCAAACGTCATTATGACTCGTCAGAATTTTTGTGCCGCATTTGCGGAAGACATGGCGGTTTCTGTTGTGGATAAGATTCATAGAAAATGCCATAAAATAGAAAGCGCTTATTTGTACTTTATTTGTACTGTAATGTGAATATAGGCCACTAGATGCCAGTATTTACCTTTTCTTGTTAAGCTCAGACTGGAGTCATGTTTAAACCTGTCCTAGACATGTCTGGGGCAAGTCTCAGAAAATTAAAAAAAAGAGGTCTAAATGTGGGTGGGGTCTGCAAAAGAGTATATAAGGAAAAGAATTGGACAGTAAAGTAGTAGGAGAAATTGCAAGAAGATGACCAGACCTGCCATTCTGTTCAAGACCTGTGACGTTTCTTTTGTGGATTTCTTTGCCTGTGTTTGAGCATTTTCTTGATCCAGGACATCACCAAGCCACCCCACCAAAAAGGGACTGTAATTATTTCTGTTTTTTCTTATTTATCAATCTTGGTCTTTAGTTGTAGGTTGTTATTAGTCTTTGTCTTTGTTAAAAATTAAATGTGTTTTAGTTGTTAAAACTGTGTTTGTCATCCCTTGCTGTTGCTGTTGTGTTATAAATGTAATAACAAATTGGGGCCATAACAAATTGGGGGCTCAAGGTCCGGGATAGACCATTGTGTGAGTAATTTATTGAAAATCTAATATTCCAAATTGTGAAATTGTTTTTGTGAATTTTCCGAGATATATATTGACAACAGCAATGGATGATTTCTTGGCATCACCAACCGTAGGGGTTTTGAAGTCTTTTAAAAAGACAGAACTGCTAGAAATTTGCAGACAGTTGGAGCTGACAGAGGTAAAACCAGCCATGCGAAAAGCAAGACGGGCTAGAGAGATAGTTGAATATTACATTGATGAAAATGTGTTTGCACCAGGAGATCTGGAACAGTTTCCAGTGGAAAATCCAAATATAGAAATGGAACTTAAATTAAAAATGCTAGAGATTGAAAGGGAGGAAAAAAAAAAAAAAAAGGCAGTTTGAGTTAGAAAAATTAGCAAGAGAAGAAAAACAAAGAGAATTTGAGAGAGAGAAAGAGGAAAGAGCAGAAAAAGAGAGACAGAGACAGAGAGATTTTGAATTAGAGAAGTTGGATAGAGAAGAAAGACTCCAAATGGAGCAACTAAAAATTAAAATAGCAATGAAAAATAAATTTTGTGCTAGTCAGGAGGTAAAACTGGTGCCTCCATTTTCGGAAAAGGATGTTGACAACTATTTCCAGTGTTTTGAAAAAGTAGCAAAGAGTTGCCAGTGGCCAAAGGAACACTGGCCTCTGATGTTGCAAACTGTCCTCAAGGGTAAAGCTCAACAAGCCTATTCGGCTTTGTCTGCAGATGATTCCTCTGATTATGAGGTTGTCAAAAAGGTTATTTTGAGAGCTTATGAGTTGGTTCCAGAGGCTTACCGACAGAAATTCAGAGGTCTGAAGAAATCTGAAAATCAGACTTATGTTGAATTTGCTAATGAGAAGCAGGTTTGCTTTGAGCGCTGGTGTACTTCTATGGAGGTCAAGGATGATTTCAACTCACTAAAAGAGATGGTGTTAGTTGAAGAATTCAAGAACTGTGTTAAGGATGATGTTAAGACCTACCTTAATGAGAAGCAAGCACTGAACTTGCAATCAGCTGCCAAATTTGCAGATGAATATGTTCTCACTCATAAGTCCAAATTTCAGTCTAGCAGTAACAATAAATGGTCCCAATTTCAGAAAAAGGGTTACGGTGATACCCAAGATTCCTCACCCAAAGACAAAGACAAATCTGGTGATGGTGCTCAGAAATCCAGTAACAGGTCTGATCAAAGTGTGAAAGCTGACAGTGACAAAAGTGGTCTAGTTTGCAGTTATTGCAAGAAATCTGGTCATGTTACAACTAACTGTTGGTTCCTTAAAGCTAAGAAAGAAAAAGAAAAGGATACCAAACCAAATGCCTTTGTGAAAACAAGGTTAGAAACCCCTGTAGTAGATAACCAATCTGCTAAATTGCCTGCTTCTTGTGGGGCTAAAAAGCCTAATACAGCTGACTTTGTGAGGGAGGAATTTCTTCCATTTGTGTCAGAGGGATTTGTGGCTCTGAATGAGCATACTACTCCTGTCCCCATATATATCCTAAGGGATACCGGAGCTCCTCAGTCACTTTTGTTGATGGACTCCTTGGAGTTACGTGATGAGACCGCTTCAGGGGATTTCATACTTGTACAAGGTATTGAAGGGAGGACTGTATCTGTACCCCTGCGCTCTATATTCTTGAAGTCAGATTTAGTTACAGGACAGGTAAAGGTGGGACTTATGTCAAGTCTACCTATAAAGGGTGTTTCTCTGTTGCTAGGTAATGACCTGGCTGGGGGCAAAGTAGTTCCCCCTGTACATCTTACTTCACAGCCGAGCACTGAAGATGGGGATGAGGACCCATCTCTGTATCCTTCTTGCGCAGTGACTCGTGCTATGGCCAAGAAGGCTAAAGAACATGTTGTGGTGCCGTCCAGCACATTGAATAGTCAGGACTCAGGTGGTTCGCCTCATGACTCTGATTGGCCTACGATGGTTTCTCCGTTTGAGGACTTATTTGATACTTTTATCAGTTCTCTATTCAGCCAGCCGGATGGGTCTGGTGATTCTGATGTGTCTGGAGACTTGTCTCTGTCCAGAAAGCGGTTGATTGAGGAGCAAACTAATGATCCTGAAATTTGTGCACTAAAGAGGAGAGCCCTGCCTGAGAAAGAAATAGACGCAGTTCCAGTTGGGTATTATCTCAAGGATGGTGTGTTGATGCGGAAGTGGCGCCCTCCTGATATCCCTGCCAATGCACATTGGGCAGTGGTCAGGCAAATTGTTGTTCCGAAGGTCTATAGGAATGAGATCTTAACAATGGCTCATAGTTTACCTTTAGGAGGTCATCTTGGTGTTAACAAGACTGTTCATAAGATCATGAAACACTTCTTTTGGCCTGGGCTTCGGAAAGACGTTTCCAACTTTTGCAAAACCTGTCACTCTTGTCAGGTAGTTGGAAAACACCAGTTAGACCCACCTGTAGCTCCATTGCAGCCTATCCCAGCATTTGGGGAGCCATTCTCTAGGGTCATTGTTGATTGCGTTGGTCCATTACCCAAGACTGGATCTGGAAATCAGTACTTGTTGACAATCATGTGTGCATCTACCAGATTCCCCGAAGCCATACCTCTACGCAACATCAAGGCAACTGCAATCTCGAAGGCTTTGATAAAGTTTTTCACGTTGTTCGGCCTTCCCAGGGAAATTCAGTCAGACCAGGGTAGCAATTTCACTTCAGGATTGTTTCAGCAGGTTGTGTATGAACTAGGTGCAAAGCAGATTCTTTCTAGTGCCTATCATCCAGAAAGTCAGGGTGCCTTAGAGCGGTTTCATTCCACTCTCAAGACAATGATGAGGACTTATTGATATGACCATGAGAAAGACTGGGATGAAGGGGTTCATTTGCTGTTGTTTGCAGCTCGAGAAGCAGTGCAGGAGTCTACTGGATATAGTCCATTTGAGCTAGTGTTTGGTCATGAAGTGAGAGGACCTTTGCTATTATTGAGTGAACAATGGCAAGAGAAAGAGCCGCATATCAGTCTGTTAGACTATGTTAGCAAGTTCAAGGAAAGATTGCGTGCAGCTTGTGACCTTGCCAAAGAGAACTTGAAATCAAGTCAGGGAAAAATGAAAACTTGGTATGATCATAAGGCTAGAAGCCGTGAGTTTAAACCAGGAGAAAAGGTCCTTGTGTTGTTTCCCTTGCAGTCCAATCCATTGCAGGCTAGATTTCATGGTCCTTATGAAATTCTGATAAAACTCAATGATCTCAATTACATTGTGAAGACTCCAGATAGGAGAAAACCAAAACAATTGTGTCATATTAACATGCTAAAGCCTTATCATGACAGAAATGCTAGGGTTGCAGCTGTCACTTCAGATTCTCCAATGGTCGAAACGTGTGAAGATGAGGGGGAGTTTCAAGATGATGAACCAAGAATTAAAGCTGAAGTTCTTTCATGTAAATTGTCAAACACTGAAGTGTTGCAAAATCTTGAGGTAAAACTCCAGCACTTAGAACCCTCACAGAGAGATCAGTTTGAAAGGTTGATCAAGAAATATGAGGATTTGTTTCCTGATGTTCCAAAGAGAGTTACTATAGCCTCTCATGATGTAGATGTTGGTGATGCCAAACCAATAAAACAGCATCCATATCGGATGAATCCTGAAAAGAGAAAGATTGCTGAGAAAGAGGTTGAGTACATGTTAAAACATGATATTATCAGACCCTCCAACTCAGATTGGAGTTCACCCTGTGTGCTAGTTCCAAAACCTGATGGAAGTACTAGATTCTGTACAGATTATCGCAAAGTCAATGCTGTAACTAGAACTGATGTGTTTCCAATACCTAGGATTGATGATTGTATTGATAGTGTAGGGCAAGCAAAGTTTCTGACCAAGATTGATTTATTGAAGGGTTATTGGTGTGTGCCTTTAACTGAGAGGGCCAAGAGCATCTCTGCTTTTGCCACACCATCTGGATTGTACCAGTATGAAGTCCTACCCTTTGGCATGAAAAATGCCCCAGCCACGTTCCAAAGGATGATACAGTCTACAATCACTGGATTGCCACACACGGGTGCATACATCGATGACCTGATCACATGGAGTGACTCCTGGGAAGAACATCTAAAAGATGTAGAGACGTTGTTCCAGCGCCTGACCCAGGCTAACCTGACTGTTAACCTGAACAAGAGTGACTTTGGTTGTGCTACTGTCACCTATCTTGGCTACGTCATAGGCCAGGGTAAGGTGGCACCCATAAATGCTAAAGTCCAAGCCATCATGGACTTTCCAGTTCCTGACAACAAAAAAGCTCTGCGCCGCTTCCTTGGAATGATCGGGTACTACCGCAAGTTCTGCAAGAACTTTGCTGAGATTGCTCTCAGTCTAACTAACCAACTGAAGAAAGGCGTAAAGTTCACCTGGGATGATGCATGCCAGAGAGCCTTCGATCGCCTGAAGTCTCTGCTGTGTCACTTCCCCGTGCTCAAATCTCTTGACTTCAACAAACCGTTCTCCATCGCGGTCGATGCTAGCGACCAAGCTTGTGGATCTGTGCTCCTACAGAGAAGTGACTCTGATGACATTGAGCATCCCGTGGCATACTTCTCCAGGAAGTTCAATCGCCACCAAAGGAACTATTCCACAATAGAGAAGGAACTGTTGGCTCTGGTCCTTTCTTTACAACACTTTGAGGTTTATGTTTGTACAGGACAAAAGCCAATGATTGTGTACACTGACCACAATCCGTTAATGTTTTTGAGTAAGATGAAAAACAAGAATCGGAGATTGTTGAATTGGAGTTTGATTTTACAGGAGTTTGACTTGGAAATTAAGCATGTGAAGGGTACAGACAATGTAATTGCTGATTGCTTATCCCGTGTTTGAATGTGTATATATATATCATGTGTTTGAATATTGTATGATATGTATATATAGACAAGTGTTCACTTAACCATTTTGTATTGAAAAGAAAAATTTTGCCTTTATGAGTCAAAATTTTTCCCTTTTGGAATGGAGGTGTAATGTGAATATAGGCCACTAGATGCCAGTATTTACCTTTTTTTTTTAAGCTCAGACTGGAGTCATGTTTAAACCTGTCCTAGACATGTCTGGGGCAAGTCTCAGAAAATTTAAAAAAAGAGGTCTAAATGTGGGTGGGGTCTGCAAAAGAGTATATAAGGAAAAGAATTGAGACAGTAAAGTAGTAGGAGAAATTGCAAGAAGATGACCAGACCTGCCATTCTGTTCAAGACCTGTGACATTTCTTTTGTGGATTTCTTTGCCTGTGTTTGAGCATTTTCTTGATCCAGGACATCACCAAGCCACCCCACCAAAAAGGGACTGTAATTATTTCTGTTTTTTCTTATTTATCAATCTTGGTCTTTAGTTGTAGGTTGTTATTAGTCTTTGTCTTTGTTAAAAATTAAATGTGTTTTAGTTGTTAAAACTGTGTTTGTCATCCCTTGCTGTTGCTGTTGTGTTATAAATGTAATAACAAATTGGGGCCATAACAGTACTTTATTTATACAGCACTTTACAACAACCGTTCGTTGAACCAAAGTGCTTTACAATAGAATAATAAATAAAAGCAATTAAAAAAAAAAAGAAATTGCAATGAAAAAATCAAATAAAATCAAGTAGAAAATAAGCTAAAGTGTCATCATATCACTGGGTATTAAAAGCCATCCTAAATAAATATGTTTTCAAATTAGATTTAAAAAGGCTCAGGTCAGCGATAAGGCGCATTTTTGTGGGGAGTTTATTCCAGAGCCTGGGGGCAGCTACAGAAAAGGCTCTGTCACCCCAGTGTTTATAACGTGACCTGGGCACTTCCAACAGACGCTGGTTCGCCGACCTCAGAGCCCTATCAGGCTGCTGGACAGTTAAAAGCTCAGATAAATAAGCTGGGGCAAAGCCGTTAAGAGCTTTAAAAACGAACATTAAAAGTTTAAAATCAATTCTCTGAGGGAACGGAAGCCAGTGCAGTGAGGATAAAACAGGAGTGATGTGCTCTCGTCTGTTAGTGTTAGTTAAAAGACGAGCAGCAGCATTTTGAACAAGCTGCAGGCGACCAAGAGAAGCCTTAGAAAGCCCAACATAAAGTGCATTACAACAGTCTAATCTGGAGCTGATCAGAGCATGGATGGCAATCTCAAGGTCCTTGCGCCTTAAAAACATTTTAACTTTGGTCAGTAGACGCAACTGGAAAAAACTGGTCCTGACCACACTGTTGATCTGTTTATCAAATAACATCTTATTATCAAAAATCATCCCCAGATTCCTCACAACTGGGTTGAGCTTAGAAGATAAAAGTGCCAAAGTCTGCCGACACAGTATCCCCAAACACAATACATTCAGTTTTGTCCTCATTTAACTTCAGGAAGTTTTGGAACAACCACTGTTTGATGTCGGCAATACAAGCGAACAAGGCATTTTGTGCACTGTCAGTATTTGGTTTCACTGGCAAATATATTTGTAAGTCATCTGCATAGCAATAAAAGGAGAGGTTGTGCCTGGCTATAATTGACCCAAGTGGCAGCATATATAAAGAAAAAAGGATTGGGCCAAGAATAGAGCCTTGTGGCACTCCACAGGAGAGAGGAGCACTGGAAGAGGACAAGTCATCAAGCATGACAGAGAAGGTCCTACTGGACAGGTATGAAGAGAACCACTTCAGTGCAGTGCCACGGATGCCCACATAATTGTCCAGGCGTGACAGGAGGACTGAATGGTCCACCGTGTCAAAGGCCGCTGTGAGATCAAGCAGCACTAAAACAACAGGAGACTTAGTATCCACAGACAGCAAAATATCATTGTGGACTTTCACAAGTGCAGACTCAGTGCTGTGCCGCGATCTAAAACCAGACTGAAATTTTTCAAGAATACAGTTGTCATCTAAAAAGGACTAACTGTATAAAAACAACCTTCTCTAAAACCTTCGAAAGAAAGGGTAGGTGTGAAACAGGTCTAAAATTTGACAACACTGAGGGGTCGAGATTAGGCTTTTTAAGAAGGGGCCTGACCACAGCATATCACCACGGAATTAGTGGCGAACGGGAGATTCGTTCATTAGAGACTTGTGATACAAATTAACAGCGTATTGAATATTTGTTGTCTCGCTCCAGACACACTTGAGGACCTATGACGAAGTCTGCGTGGTGTCAGAACACTGATTTCTCGTTCTGGGGTGCGTTTCCCGTAATCACATGCTAACTTATAGTTGGGCCCATTGACTGTGAATGGACGAACTATGCAAGTTGCTGACTTTGTTAGCAACTACGCTTTTGGGAAACGCACCCCTGGAATAACAGCTGAAAGAGTCGTTGTTGCAGAATGTAACGTTAGTCCCTGACTGTGGTCAAACTATCACCAGTTCGGAAGACAACGGTCAAACTATCATAGCTAAAAATTTGATGCGTAAATACAGCGGACAGCGCGGAAGAAAGGTCACGTGATACAATAGCTGTCAAAAATCGGCTTGTTGAAAGAAATACCGAGGCATATTTAACGAAAGAATGCCTGAATTTTGTTCAGGAAAGCATCGTGAACAACTTCCATAGTTTGGTTTGAAAAGGATTTTTATTTTTTTTCAATAAATAGTTAATATTTTGTGCAGATTGAAATGTGAGATTTTGAAGAACTGCTGTTACCCCTGATAATGACCAATTGCATGTCACTGTAATAATGTTTTACTTAAAGCAAAATAGGATTTTTATTTATTTATTTTTTCAATAAATAATTGATATTTTGTACAGATTAAAATGTGAGATTTTGGTGAACTGTTGTTACTCCAGATGATGAACAATTGCATATCACTGTAATAATGTTTTATTTAAAGCAAAACAAAAAAGAAAAAGCAGATTTTACTCTGGCATTAATGAAGGAATTCCCATTAGAATTGGTCATTTTAGGTGGACAAAAAAATAAGAAAATTAAAGTGGGGACCATAATATTGCGTAATTCAAAATGTTTGTAGAAATTAGTGTGCCCAAACCATACTGCACACACTGTAGTAAAAGCATATTCAATGAAGAGAGAATGCCTGGGTGAATCATCAGAAAACAGCCATCAAAGTATGCGCTTTGCAACTGGACACAACTAAATGGGGGCGAGTCTGAGGGCCTGTAATGGTTAAAACTGAAAAACTTCATGAAAATTAGCACTTGCATACAACACTGCATGCATTCCAGTTCAGGATGTCTGAATTGGAAGAGATTCCATGCTGAATATATTAAATTAATGGCTATCAAAATTGGTACTGTGCATGTGAGAATGCAGATGATTCGAAGTGGGGTCATGTTTGAGGGCTTATAATTCTGGCAAATCAAATAGTTTGTGAAAACTAAGACTGTCTCACTGTATAGATCCTATTACAAGCCCAAAAAATATGAAGAGATTCTGTGGTGAATTTTATAAATAAATGGCCATCAAAGTTGGTAGTGTGCAATGTGCAAATACAGACAATTAGATGAGGGGCGTCATACTTGAGGGCCTCTAATTCCTGCAGATCAAAAAGTTTGTCAAAAGTGACACTTGCATATCATACTACATGGATCATACTATAAGCCCATAGAATATGAAGAGATTCTGTCACGGAATTTTGAAATAAATGGCCATTAAATTTGATACTGTGTAATATGCCAATGCAGACAATTGGATGTTGTTTTATGTATTTTAGAACATGAATGTGTTAAATTTGCTCATCATGGCATTCATGCAGCATAATCAAAGAAAAAAAACTGAAACATCAAAACGGAGAATCGGTGGGTCTTCATTGGTGAAATTATGAACATATGGTCCCAAAAACTAACCATTCATTGGGCGAGTAAATTAGTCCAATCTATTTTCTGTCATGTTTAGGTCAAGAAAATAATTTTTAAGTAAATAAAACACTTGTGTTCAGGTACTTAAGTTGGAGATATCTAATTCTATCATCGACTTATTCAGTCTGCAAGATTATATAATAACTTGAAATAATTTGCACAAGAGAAAATTAAACAATATGCTGAAGGTTATTTTATTTTGCAAGGCATACATGGATATTTCTGGTGAAGGGGAAGGTTAAGAGGGTAAATACACCTAAGAAGACAAATGAATAGTTTGGTGAAAACATACAATTGCAATTGTGTTTGTAAGGAAAACCATCAAATGTAGGTGGGCTGCAGGACCGAGTAAGGCAAGTTCAAGCTCACACATTTTTTTTTTTTTTTTTCAATCAAGGCAGTACAAAGTACTTCAGGTGATGCACATTGATTAAAAAATGACCAGTTCATTAGGCTGGTACTTGATCTAAAATATTACAAGTAATATTGTACGAAAGTTCTTTTTGACAAATTATTGGTACTAAAACACAGTCATCCATTCATTTTAATTCATGGTCACCCGTTCCATTGTCTTCATTCTCACACTGCAAAGTGCCTAATTTGATGGCCATTTATTTAATAATTCCCCCATGGAATCTTTTCATTTTCAATGTGCTTGTACAAGAATACATGAAGCATGGAATGGAGGTGTTATATTTAACAAACATTTTGACTTGCAGAAATTACCGGCCCTCAAAAATCACTCCCATTCAACTGTCTACATGTGTACATTTTGGACTTATTGTTATGACCATGAGAAAGACTGGGATGAAGGGGTTCATTTGCTGTTGTTTGCAGCTCGAGAAGCAGTGCAGGAGTCTACTGGATTCAGTCCATTTGAGCTAGTGTTTGGTCATGAAGTGAGAGGACCTTTGCTATTATTGAGTGAACAATGGCAAGAGAAAGAGCCGCATATCAGTCTGTTAGACTATGTTAGCAAGTTCAAGGAAAGATTGCGTGCAGCTTGTGACCTTGCCAAAGAGAACTTGAAATCAAGTCAGGGAAAAATGAAAACTTGGTATGATCATAAGGCTAGAAGCCGTGAGTTTAAACCAGGAGAAAAGGTCCTTGTGTTGTTTCCCTTGCAGTCCAATCCATTGCAGGCTAGATTTCATGGTCCTTATGAAATTCTGATAAAACTCAATGATCTCAATTACATTGTGAAGACTCCAGATAGGAGAAAACCAAAACAATTGTGTCATATTAACATGCTAAAGCCTTATCATGACAGAAATGCTAGGGTTGCAGCTGTCACTTCAGATTCTCCAATGGTCGAAACGTGTGAAGATGAGGGGGAGTTTCAAGATGATGAACCAAGAATTAAAGCTGAAGTTCTTTCATGTAAATTGTCAAACACTGAAGTGTTGCAAAATCTTGATGTAAAACTCCAGCACTTAGAACCCTCACAGAGAGATCAGTTTGAAAGGTTGATCAAGAAATATGAGGATTTGTTTCCTGATGTTCCAAAGAGAGTTACTATAGCCTCTCATGATGTAGATGTTGGTGATGCCAAACCAATAAAACAGCATCCATATCGGATGAATCCTGAAAAGAGAAAGATTGCTGAGAAAGAGGTTGAGTACATGTTAAAACATGATATTATCAGACCCTCCAACTCAGATTGGAGTTCACCCTGTGTGCTAGTTCCAAAACCTGATGGAAGTACTAGATTCTGTACAGATTATCGCAAAGTCAATGCTGTAACTAGAACTGATGTGTTTCCAATACCTAGGATTGATGATTGTATTGATAGTGTAGGGCAAGCAAAGTTTCTGACCAAGATTGATTTATTGAAGGGTTATTGGTGTGTGCCTTTAACTGAGAGGGCCAAGAGCATCTCTGCTTTTGCCACACCATCTGGATTGTACCAGTATGAAGTCCTACCCTTTGGCATGAAAAATGCCCCAGCCACGTTCCAAAGGATGATACAGTCTACAATCACTGGATTGCCACACACGGGTGCATACATCGATGACCTGATCACATGGAGTGACTCCTGGGAAGAACATCTAAAAGATGTAGAGACGTTGTTCCAGCGCCTGACCCAGGCTAACCTGACTGTTAACCTGAACAAGAGTGACTTTGGTTGTGCTACTGTCACCTATCTTGGCTACGTCATAGGCCAGGGTAAGGTGGCACCCATAAATGCTAAAGTCCAAGCCATCATGGACTTTCCAGTTCCTGACAACAAAAAAGCTTTGCGCCGCTTCCTTGGAATGATCGGGTACTACCGCAAGTTCTGCAAGAACTTTGCTGAGATTGCTCTCAGTCTAACTAACCAACTGAAGAAAGGCGTAAAGTTCACCTGGGATGATGCATGCCAGAGAGCCTTCGATCGCCTGAAGTCTCTGCTGTGTCACTTCCCCGTGCTCAAATCTCCTGACTTCAACAAACCGTTCTCCATCGCGGTCGATGCTAGCGACCAAGCTTGTGGATCTGTGCTCCTACAGAGAAGTGACTCTGATGACATTGAGCATCCCGTGGCATACTTCTCCAGGAAGTTCAATCGCCACCAAAGGAACTATTCCACAATAGAGAAGGAACTGTTGGCTCTGGTCCTTTCTTTACAACACTTTGAGGTTTATGTTTGTACAGGACAAAAGCCAATGATTGTGTACACTGACCACAATCCGTTAATGTTTTTGAGTAAGATGAAAAACAAGAATCGGAGATTGTTGAATTGGAGTTTGATTTTACAGGAGTTTGACTTGGAAATTAAGCATGTGAAGGGTACAGACAATGTAATTGCTGATTGCTTATCCCGTGTATGAATGTGTATATATATATCATGTGTTTGAATATTGTATGATATGTATATATAGACAAGTGTTCACTTAACCATTTTGTATTGAAAAGAAAAATTTTGCCTTTATGAGTCAAAATTTTTCCCTTTTGGAATGGAGGTGTAATGTGAATATAGGCCACTAGATGCCAGTATTTACCTTTTTTTGTTAAGCTCAGACTGGAGTCATGTTTAAACCTGTCCTAGACATGTCTGGGGCAAGTCTCAGAAAATTTAAAAAAAGAGGTCTAAATGTGGGTGGGGTCTGCAAAAGAGTATATAAGGAAAAGAATTGAGACAGTAAAGTAGTAGGAGAAATTGCAAGAAGATGACCAGACCTGCCATTCTGTTCAAGACCTGTGACGTTTCTTTTGTGGATTTCTTTGCCTGTGTTTGAGCATTTTCTTGATCCAGGACATCACCAAGCCACCCCACCAAAAAGGGACTGTAATTATTTCTGTTTTTTCTTATTTATCAATCTTGGTCTTTAGTTGTAGGTTGTTATTAGTCTTTGTCTTTGTTAAAAATTAAATGTGTTTTAGTTGTTAAAACTGTGTTTGTCATCCCTTGCTGTTGCTGTTGTGTTATAAATGTAATAACAAATTGGGGCCATAACAGTACTTTATTTATACAGCACTTTACAACAACCGTTCGTTGAACCAAAGTGCTTTACAATAGAATAATAAATAAAAGCAATTAAAAAAAAAAAGAAATTGCAATGAAAAAATCAAATAAAATCAAGTAGAAAATAAGCTAAAGTGTCATCATATCACTGGGTATTAAAAGCCATCCTAAATAAATATGTTTTCAAATTAGATTTAAAAAGGCTCAGGTCAGCGATAAGGCGCATTTTTGTGGGGAGTTTATTCCAGAGCCTGGGGGCAGCTACAGAAAAGGCTCTGTCACCCCAGTGTTTATAACGTGACCTGGGCACTTCCAACAGACGCTGGTTCGCCGACCTCAGAGCCCTATCAGGCTGCTGGACAGTTAAAAGCTCAGATAAATAAGCTGGGGCAAAGCCGTTAAGAGCTTTAAAAACGAACATTAAAAGTTTAAAATCAATTCTCTGAGGGAACGGAAGCCAGTGCAGTGAGGATAAAACAGGAGTGATGTGCTCTCGTCTGTTAGTGTTAGTTAAAAGACGAGCAGCAGCATTTTGAACAAGCTGCAGGCGACCAAGAGAAGCCTTAGAAAGCCCAACATAAAGTGCATTACAACAGTCTAATCTGGAGCTGATCAGAGCATGGATGGCAATCTCAAGGTCCTTGCGCCTTAAAAACATTTTAACTTTGGTCAGTAGACGCAACTGGAAAAAACTGGTCCTGACCACACTGTTGATCTGTTTATCAAATAACATCTTATTATCAAAAATCATCCCCAGATTCCTCACAACTGGGTTGAGCTTAGAAGATAAAAGTGCCAAAGTCTGCCGACACAGTATCCCCAAACACAATACATTCAGTTTTGTCCTCATTTAACTTCAGGAAGTTTTGGAACAACCACTGTTTGATGTCGGCAATACAAGCGAACAAGGCATTTTGTGCACTGTCAGTATTTGGTTTCACTGGCAAATATATTTGTAAGTCATCTGCATAGCAATAAAAGGAGAGGTTGTGCCTGGCTATAATTGACCCAAGTGGCAGCATATATAAAGAAAAAAGGATTGGGCCAAGAATAGAGCCTTGTGGCACTCCACAGGAGAGAGGAGCACTGGAAGAGGACAAGTCATCAAGCATGACAGAGAAGGTCCTACTGGACAGGTATGAAGAGAACCACTTCAGTGCAGTGCCACGGATGCCCACATAATTGTCCAGGCGTGACAGGAGGACTGAATGGTCCACCGTGTCAAAGGCCGCTGTGAGATCAAGCAGCACTAAAACAACGGGAGACTTAGTATCCACAGACAGCAAAATATCATTGTGGACTTTCACAAGTGCAGACTCAGTGCTGTGCCGCGATCTAAAACCAGACTGAAATTTTTCAAGAATACAGTTGTCATCTAAAAAGGACTAACTGTATAAAAACAACCTTCTCTAAAACCTTCGAAAGAAAGGGTAGGTGTGAAACAGGTCTAAAATTTGACAACACTGAGGGGTCGAGATTAGGCTTTTTAAGAAGGGGCCTGACCACAGCATATCACCACGGAATTAGTGGCGAACGGGAGATTCGTTCATTAGAGACTTGTGATACAAATTAACAGCGTATTGAATATTTGTTGTCTCGCTCCAGACACACTTGAGGACCTATGACGAAGTCTGCGTGGTGTCAGAACACTGATTTCTCGTTCTGGGGTGCGTTTCCCGTAATCACATGCTAACTTATAGTTGGGCCCGTTGACTGTGAATGGACGAACTATGCAAGTTGCTGACTTTGTTAGCAACTACGCTTTTGGGAAACGCACCCCTGGAATAACAGCTGAAAGAGTCGTTGTTGCAGAATGTAACGTTAGTCCCTGACTGTGGTCAAACTATCACCAGTTCGGAAGACAACGGTCAAACTATCATAGCTAAAAATTTGATGCGTAAATACAGCGGACAGCGCGGAAGAAAGGTCACGTGATACAATAGCTGTCAAAAATCGGCTTGTTGAAAGAAATACCGAGGCATATTTAACGAAAGAATGCCTGAATTTTGTTCAGGAAAGCATCGTGAACAACTTCCATAGTTTGGTTTGAAAAGGATTTTTATTTTTTTTCAATAAATAGTTAATATTTTGTGCAGATTGAAATGTGAGATTTTGAAGAACTGCTGTTACCCCTGATAATGACCAATTGCATGTCACTGTAATAATGTTTTACTTAAAGCAAAATAGGATTTTTATTTATTTATTTTTTCAATAAATAATTGATATTTTGTACAGATTAAAATGTGAGATTTTGGTGAACTGTTGTTACTCCAGATGATGAACAATTGCATATCACTGTAATAATGTTTTATTTAAAGCAAAACAAAAAAGAAAAAGCAGATTTTACTCTGGCATTAATGAAGGAATTCCCATTAGAATTGGTCATTTTAGGTGGACAAAAAAATAAGAAAATTAAAGTGGGGACCATAATATTGCGTAATTCAAAATGTTTGTAGAAATTAGTGTGCCCAAACCATACTGCACACACTGTAGTAAAAGCATATTCAATGAAGAGAGAATGCCTGGGTGAATCATCAGAAAACAGCCATCAAAGTATGCGCTTTGCAACTGGACACAACTAAATGGGGGCGAGTCTGAGGGCCTGTAATGGTTAAAACTGAAAAACTTCATGAAAATTAGCACTTGCATACAACACTGCATGCATTCCAGTTCAGGATGTCTGAATTGGAAGAGATTCCATGCTGAATATATTAAATTAATGGCTATCAAAATTGGTACTGTGCATGTGAGAATGCAGATGATTCGAAGTGGGGTCATGTTTGAGGGCTTATAATTCTGGCAAATCAAATAGTTTGTGAAAACTAAGACTGTCTCACTGTATAGATCCTATTACAAGCCCAAAAAATATGAAGAGATTCTGTGGTGAATTTTATAAATAAATGGCCATCAAAGTTGGTAGTGTGCAATGTGCAAATACAGACAATTAGATGAGGGGCGTCATACTTGAGGGCCTCTAATTCCTGCAGATCAAAAAGTTTGTCAAAAGTGACACTTGCATATCATACTACATGGATCATACTATAAGCCCATAGAATATGAAGAGATTCTGTCACGGAATTTTGAAATAAATGGCCATTAAATTTGATACTGTGTAATATGCCAATGCAGACAATTGGATGTTGTTTTATGTATTTTAGAACATGAATGTGTTAAATTTGCTCATCATGGCATTCATGCAGCATAATCAAAGAAAAAAAACTGAAACATCAAAACGGAGAATCGGTGGGTCTTCATTGGTGAAATTATGAACATATGGTCCCAAAAACTAACCATTCATTGGGCGAGTAAATTAGTCCAATCTATTTTCTGTCATGTTTAGGTCAAGAAAATAATTTTTAAGTAAATAAAACACTTGTGTTCAGGTACTTAAGTTGGAGATATCTAATTCTATCATCGACTTATTCAGTCTGCAAGATTATATAATAACTTGTGTAATGTGAATATAGGCCACTAGATGGCAGTATTTACCTTTTTTTTTGTTAAGCTCAGACTGGAGTCATGTTAAGACATGTCCTGGACATGTCTGGGGCAAGTCTCAGAAAATTAAAAAAAGAGGTCTAAATGTGGGTGGGGTCTGCAAAAGAGTATATAAGGAAAAGAATTGAGACAGTAAAGTAGTAGGAGAAATTGCAAGAAGATGACCAGACCTGCCATTCTGTTCAAGACCTGTGACGTTTCTTTTGTGGATTTCTTTGCCTGTGTTTGAGCATTTTCTTCATCCAGGACATCACCAAGCCACCCCACTAAAAAGGGACTGTAATTATTTCTGTTTTTTCTAATTTATCAATCTTGGTCTTTAGTTGTAGGTTGTTATTAGTCTTTGTCTTTGTTAAAAATTAAATGTGTTTTAGTTGTTAAAGCTGTGTTTGTCATCCCTTGCTGTTGCTGTTGTGTTATAAATGTAATAACAAATTGGGGCCATAACAAATTGGGGGCTCAAGGTCCGGGATAGACCATTGTGTGAGTAATTTATTGAAAATCTAACATTCCAAATTGTGAAATTGTTTTTGTGAATTTTCCTAGATATATATTGACAACAGCAATGGATGATTTCTTGGCATCACCAACCGTAGGGGTTTTGAAGTCTTTTAAAAAGACAGAACTGCAAGAAATTTGCAGACAGTTGGAGCTGACAGAGGTAAAACCAGCCATGCGAAAAGCAAGACTGGCTAGAGAGATAGTTGAATATTACATTGATGAAAATGTGTTTGCACCAGGAGATCTGGAACAGTTTCCAGTGGAAAATCCAAATATAGAAATGGAACTTAAATTAAAAATGCTAGAGATTGAAAGGGAGGAAAGAGAAAAAGAAAGGGAGGAAAAAGAGAAAGAAAGGGAAGAAAGAGAAAAAGAAAGGGAGGAAAAAGAGAAACAAAGAGAATTTGAGAGGGAAGAAAAAGAAAAACAAAGGCAGGTTGAGTTAGAAAAATTAGCAAGAGAAGAAAAACAAAGAGAATTTGAGAGAGAGAAAGAGGAAAGAGCAGAAAGAGAGAGACAGAGACAGAGAGATTTTGAATTAGAGAAATTCGATAGAGAAGAAAGACTCCAAATGGAGCAACTAAAAATTAAAATTGAAACTAAAAATAAATTTTGTGCCAGTCAGGAGGTAAAACTGGTGCCTCCATTTTCGGAAAAGGATGTTGACAACTATTTCCAGTGTTTTGAAAAGGTAGCAAAGAGTTGCCAGTGGCCAAAGGAACACTGGCCTCTGATGTTGCAAACTGTCCTCAAGGGTAAAGCTCAACAAGCCTATTCGGCTTTGTCTGCAGATGATTCCTCTGATTATGAGGTTGTCAAAAAGGTTATTTTGAGAGCTTATGAGTTGGTTCCAGAGGCTTACCGACAGAAATTCAGAGGTTTGAAGAAATCTGAAAATCAGACTTATGTTGAATTTGCTAATGAAAAGCAGGTTTGCTTTGAGCGCTGGTGTACTTCTATGGAGGTCAAGGATGATTTCAACTCACTAAAAGAGATGGTGTTAGTTGAAGAATTCAAGAACTGTGTTAAAGATGATGTTAAGACCTACCTTAATGAGAAGCAAGCACTGAATTTGCAATCAGCTGCCAAATTTGCAGATGAATATGTTCTCACACATAAGTCCAAATTTCAGTCTAGCAGTGATAATAGATGGTCCCAATTTCAGAAAAAGGGTTATGGTGATACCCAAGATTCCTCACCCAAAGACAAAGACAAATCTGGTGATGGTGCTCAGAAATCCAGTAACAGGTCTGATCAAAGTGTGAAAGCTGGCAGTGACAAAAGTGGTCTAGTTTGCAGTTATTGCAAGAAATCTGGTCATGTTACAACTAACTGTTGGTTCCTTAAAGCTAAGAAAGAAAAAGAAAAGGATACCAAACCAAATGCCTTTGTGAAAACAAGGTTAGAAACCCCTGTAGTGGATAACCAATCTGCTAAATTGCCTGCTTCTTGTGGGGCTAAAAAGCCTAATACAGCTGACTTTGTGAGGGAGGAATTTCTTCCATTTGTGTCAGAGGGATTTGTGGCTCTGAATGAGCATACTACTCCTGTCCCCATATATATATCCTAAGGGATACCGGAGCTTCTCAGTCACTTTTGTTGATGGACTCTTTGGAGTTACGTGATGAGGCCGCTTCAGGGGATTTCATACTTGTACAAGGTATTGAAGGGAGGACTGTATCTGTACCCCTGCGCTCTATATTCTTGAAGTCAGATTTAGTTACAGGACAGGTAAAGGTGGGACTTATGTCAAGTCTACCTATAAAGGGTGTTTCTCTGTTGCTAGGCAATGACCTGGCTGGGGGCAAAGTAGTTCCCCCTGTACATCTTACTTCACAGCCGAGCACTGAAGATGGGGATGAGGACCCATCTCTGTATCCTTCTTGCGCAGTGACTCGTGCTATGGCCAAGAAGGCTAAAGAAGAAGATGATGTGGTGCCGTCCAGCACATTGAATAGTCAGGACTCAGTTGGTTCGCCTCATGACTCTGATTGGCCTACTATGGTTTCTCCGTTTGAGGACTTATCAGATACTTTTATCAGTTCTCTATTCAGCCAGCCGGAAGGGTCTGGTGATTCTGATGTGTCTGGAGACTTGTCTCTGTCCAGAGAGCGGTTGATTGAGGAGCAAACTAATGATCCTGAAATTTGTGTACTAAAGAGGAGAGCCCTTCCTGATAAAGAAATAGACGCAGTTCCAGTTGGGTATTATCTCAGGGATGGCGTGTTGATGCGGAAGTGGCGCCCTCCTGATATCCCTGCCAATGCAGATTGGGCAGTGGTCAGGCAAATTGTTGTTCCGAAGGTCTATAGGAATGAGATCTTAACAATGGCTCATAGTTTACCTTTAGGAGGTCATCTTGGTGTTAACAAGACTGTTGATAAGATCATGAAACACTTCTTTTGGCCTGGGCTTCGGAAAGACGTTTCCTACTTTGGCAAAACCTGTCACACTTGTCAGGTAGTTGGAAAACACCAGTTAGACCCACCTGTAGCTCCATTGCAGCCTATCCCAGCATTTGGGGAGCCATTCTCTAGGGTCATTGTTGATTGCGTTGGTCCATTACCCAAGACTAGATCTGGAAATCAGTACTTGTTGACAATCATGTGTGCATCTACCCGATTCCCCGAAGCCATACCTCTACGTAACATCAAGGCAACTGCAATCTCGAAGGCTTTGATAAAGTTCTTCACGTTGTTTGGTCTTCCCAGGGAAATTCAGTCTGACCAAGGTAGAAATTTCACTTCTGGTTTGTTTCAGCAGGTTGTGTATGAACTAGGTGTAAAGCAGATTCTTTCTAGTGCCTATCATCCAGAAAGTCAGGGTGCCTTAGAGCGGTTTCATTCCACTCTCAAGACAATGATGAGGAGTTATTGTTATGACCATGAGAAAGACTGGGATGAAGGTGTTCATTTGCTGTTGTTTGCAGCTAGAGAAGCAGTGCAGGAGTCTACTGGATTCAGTCCATTTGAGCTAGTGTTTGGTCATGAAGTGAGAGGACCTTTGCTATTATTGAGTGAACAATGGCAAGAGAAAGAACCGCATATCAGTCTGTTAGACTATGTTGGCAAGTTCAAGGAAAGATTGCGTGCAGCTTGTGACCTTGCCAAAGAGAACTTGAAATCAAGTCAGGGAAAAATGAAAACTTGGTATGATCATAAGGCTAGAAGCCGTGAGTTTAAACCAGGAGAAATGGTCCTTGTGTTGTTTCCCTTGCAGTCCAATCCATTGCAGGCTAGATTTCATGGTCCTTATGAAATTCTGACAAAACTCAATGATCTCAATTACATTGTGAAGACTCCAGATAGGAGAAAACCAAAACAATTGTGTCATATTAACATGCTAAAGCCTTATCATGACAGAAATGCTAGGGTTGCAGCTGTCACTTCAGATTCTCCAATGGTCGAAACGTGTGAAGATGAGGGGGAGTTTCAAGATGATGAACCAAGAATTAAAGCTGAAGTTCTTTCATGTAAATTGTCAAACACTGAAGTGTTGCAAAATCTTGATGTAAAACTCCAGCACTTAGAACCCTCACAGAGAGATCAGTTTGAAAGGTTGATCAAGAAATATGAGGATTTGTTTCCTGATGTTCCAAAGAGAGTTACTATAGCCTCTCATGATGTAGATGTTGGTGATGCCAAACCAATAAAACAGCATCCATACCGGATGAATCCTGAAAAGAGAAAGATTGCTGAGAAAGAGGTTGAGTACATGTTAAAACATGATATTATCAGACCCTCCAACTCCGATTGGAGTTCACCCTGTGTGCTAGTTCCAAAACCTGATGGAAGTACTAGATTCTGTACAGATTATCGCAAAGTCAATGCTGTAACTAGAACTGATGTGTTTCAAATACCTAGGATTGATGATTGTATTGATAGTGTAGGGCAAGCAAAGTTTCTGACCAAGATTGATTTATTGAAGGGTTATTGGTGTGTGCCTTTAACTGAGAGGGCCAAGAGCATCTCTGCTTTTGCCACACCATCTGGATTGTACCAGTATAAAGTCCTACCCTTTGGCATGAAAAATGCCCCAGCCACGTTCCAAAGGATGATACAGTCTACAATCGCCGGATTGCCACACACGGGTGCGTACATCGATGACCTGATCACATGGAGTGACTCCTGGGAAGAACATCTAAAAGATGTAGAGACGTTGTTCCAGCGCCTGACCCAGGCTAACCTGACTGTTAACCTGAACAAGAGTGACTTTGGTTGTGCTACTGTCACCTATCTTGGCTACGTCATAGGCCAGGGTAAGGTGGCACCCATAAATGCTAAAGTCCAAGCCATCATGGACTTTCCAGTTCCTGACAACAAAAAAGCTTTGCGCCGCTTCCTTGGAATGATCGGGTACTACCGCAAGTTCTGCAAGAACTTTGCTGAGATTGCTCTCAGTCTAACTAACCAACTGAAGAAAGGCGTAAAGTTCACCTGGGATGATGCATGCCAGAGAGCCTTCAATCACCTGAAGTCTCTGCTGTGTCACTTCCCCGTGCTCAAATCTCCTGACTTCAACAAACCGTTCTCCATCGCGGTCGATGCTAGCGACCAAGCTTGTGGATCTGTGCTCCTACAGAGAAGTGACTCTGATGACATTGAGCATCCCGTGGCATACTTCTCCAGGAAGTTCAATCGCCACCAAAGGAACTATTCCACAATAGAGAAGGAACTGTTGGCTCTGGTCCTTTCTTTACAACACTTTGAGGTTTATGTTTGTACAGGACAAAAGCCAATGATTGTGTACACTGACCACAATCCGTTAATGTTTTTGAGTAAGATGAAAAACAAGAATCGGAGATTGTTGAATTGGAGTTTAATTTTACAGGAGTTTGACTTGGAAATTAAGCATATGAAGGGTACTGACAATGTAATTGCTGATTGCTTATCCCGTGTTTGAATGTGTATGATATGTATATATAGACAAGTGTTCACTTTACCATTTTGTATTGAAAAGAAAAATTTTGCCTTTATGAGTCAAAATTTTTCCCTTTTGGAATGGAGGTGTAATGTGAATATAGGCCACTAGATGGCAGTATTTACCTTTTTTTTTTGTTAAGCTCAGACTGGAGTCATGTTAAGACATGTCCTGGACATGTCTGGGGCAAGTCTCAGAAAATTAAAAAAAGAGGTCTAAATGTGGGTGGGGTCTGCAAAAGAGTATATAAGGAAAAGAATTGAGACAGTAAAGTAGTAGGAGAAATTGCAAGAAGATGACCAGACCTGCCATTCTGTTCAAGACCTGTGACGTTTCTTTTGTGGATTTCTTTGCCTGTGTTTGAGCATTTTCTTCATCCAGGACATCACCAAGCCACCCCACTAAAAAGGGACTGTAATTATTTCTGTTTTTTCTAATTTATCAATCTTGGTCTTTAGTTGTAGGTTGTTATTAGTCTTTGTCTTTGTTAAAAATTAAATGTGTTTTAGTTGTTAAAGCTGTGTTTGTCATCCCTTGCTGTTGCTGTTGTGTTATAAATGTAATAACAAATTGGGGCCATAACACTTGAAATAATTTGCACAAGAGAAAATTAAACAATATGCTGAAGGTTATTTTATTTTGCAAGGCATACATGGATATTTCTGGTGAAGGGGAAGGTTAAGAGGATAAATACACCTAAGAAGACAAATGAATAGTTTGGTGAAAACATACAATTGCAATTGTGTTTGTAAGGAAAACCATCAAATGTAGGTGGGCTGCAGGACCGAGTAAGGCAAGTTCAAGCTCACACATTTTTTTTTTTTTTTCAATCAAGGCAGTACAAAGTACTTCAGGTGATGCACATTGATTAAAAAATGACCAGTTCATTAGGCTGGTACTTGATCTAAAATATTACAAGTAATATTGTACGAAAGTTCTTTTTGACAAATTATTGGTACTAAAACACAGTCATCCATTCATTTTAATTCATGGTCACCCGTTCCATTGTCTTCATTCTCACACTGCAAAGTGCCTAATTTGATGGCCATTTATTTAATAATTCCCCCATGGAATCTTTTCATTTTCAATGTGCTTGTACAAGAATACATGAAGCATGGAATGGAGGTGTTATATTTAACAAACATTTTGACTTGCAGAAATTACAGGCCCTCAAAAATCACTCCCATTCAACTGTCTACATGTGTACATTGCAAGAGTAACAAAATTTGATGGCCATTTATTTAAGAATTCTCAGTGGAATCTCTTTAGTCAGTTTTTTACTACAGTAGAAAAGATGTAGTGCGGCAAACAAGAGTTATTTTTCTAAAAGTTTTTGATTTGCAGGAATTACAGACCCTGAAATGTGGCCCCACATTCAATCATCTCCTTTCGCACACTGCAACACTTCCGACATTGATGCCCTTTTTTTTCATAATTCCATCATAGAATATCTTCATATTCAGTCAATTTATATTACAGTGCATGTAGTATGGTCAGAATTTGTTATTTTTCACAAAGATTTTGATTTACAGGAATTTCAGGCTCTCAAACATGGTATACCAATCAGTCATCTCTATTCACACATTAAAATAGTTCCCAATTTGATGGCCATTTATTCAATATGTTTGGCACAGAATCTTTTCATATTCAGTGAGTTTATATGACAACACATGGCCTATAGTAAGCAAGAGTTACTTTTGACAAACTACTTGATTTGCAGGAACCACAGGCCTTCAAGTATGGACCCCCATTCAATTGTCTGCATTCACACATTAAACAGTACCAAATTTGACAAACATTTATTTTAAAATTCCCCTATGGAATCTTTTCATGTTTTGAAATTTTATACCAGGATCCATGTGTTATGCTACTGAAATGTTACTTTTGACAAACTTTTTGATTTGCCGGAATTATAAGCCCTCAAACATGATCCCCCATCCAATTGACTGCATTGGCACATTACACAGTATCAAATTTAATGGCCATTTATATCAAAGTTCCACCATGGAATCTCTTCATATTCTTTAGGTTTATAGGAGGATCTAAGTAATATAGTGTACAAGTCTTAATTTTCACAAATTATTTGATTTGCAGAAATTATAAGCCCTCAAAAATGACACCCCATCCAATTGTCTGCATTCGCATATTGGACACCACCAACTTTGGCCATTTATTAAAAAATCCACCACAGAATCTCTTCATATTCGATGGGCTTATAGTAGGATCCATGCAGTATGATGTGCAAGTGTCACTTTTCACAAACTTTTTGATTTGCACGTATTGGAGGCCCTCAAATGTGAACCCCCCCCCCCATCCAATCATCTGCATTCGCACATGCACAGTACCAATTTTGATAGCTATTAATTTATCATATCCAACATGGAATCTCTTCTAATTCAGACATCCTCTACTGGAATGCATGCAGTGTTGTATGAAAGTGCTAATTTTCATGAAGTTTTTCAGTTTTAACCATTACAGGCCCCCAGACTCGCCCCCTTTAGTTGTGACCAGTCGCAAAGCGCATACTTTGATGGCTATTTTTTTGATGATTCACCCAGGCATTCTCTCTTTATTGAATTTGCTTTTAATACAGCATGTGCAGTATGGTTTGGGCCCACTAATTTCCACAAACATTTTGAATTACACAATATTATGGTCCCCGCTTGAATTTTCTCATTTTTTTGTCCACCTAAAATGACCAATTCTGGTGGAATTTCCTTAATTAATGCCAGAGTAAAATCTACTTTTTTCTTTTCTTTTGCTTTAACTAAAACATTATTACAGTGATATGCAATTGTTCATCATCTGGAGTAACAGCAGTTCTCCAAAACCTCACATTTCAATCTGCACAAAATTTCAACTATTTATTGAAAAAATAAATCAATAAAAATTCTTTTCAAACCAAAATATGGAAGTTGTTCACGATGCTTTCCTGAACAAAATTCAGGCATTCTTTTGTTAAATATGCCTCGGTATTTCTCTCAACAAGCCGATTTTTGACAGCTATTGTATCACGTGACCTTACTACCGCTCTGTCCGCTGTATTTGCGCATCAATTTTTAGCGGTGATAGTTTGACCGTTGTTTTTCGAACTGGTGATAGCTTGACCGCAGTTCTCGACTGTTCTCGTAGTGGGGCAGATAAGCATAACTATTGTGCTTTTTTTCATAAAAGCACCCAATTTGGCACAGAGGTACATTATTACCACCTGATCATTTTAAGATTGGGGGGCAAGTAAAATATGCACCGGAAGGGCAGCCATTTTGGTTTTCAAAATGGCCGCCATAAAAACTCCTATTCTTCACATCTCCTCAACTAAACAAGCTAGAAAGGAAGTGGATGGACAGAGGCCTTAGTCCAAGTCCAAGCAAAAATAGCTACGTCTGAAACCGCCGACTCCTTTCTTCGAGCAGCGCATGTAATGCGCACGCTTCATGCTCACCAGATAACTGTAGCTGCACTGTACGCTCTTCAGCATCGCGCATACAAGGGGTATGCTACTGATACTAATAGAAAGAATCAGGTTGTGCTACCATTTGAGGAGTGGTGTAAGGAGAAAGAGGAGAAAATTCCGCTTTTCAAGTATTGGGCACTTACAACGGAAATCGAAACATGCATCCTCTGCTTTGTCTGCTCCCTGAGAGAAGGAAACTTTGACATGTACCTTGATTCTCTGACACAGCTTGTTAGATGGTTTTTTGCTCTGGATCACACCCACTACTCGAGATGGATTCCTGTTCACTTGAGAGATATGTCACAGCTCCATCAAAATCACCCAGATGTCGCAAAACAGTTTCAGGAGGGGAATTTCACAGTTAGGAAGACCAAGCACGCATTCTCATCAATCCCCATTGATCAGGCGCATGAACAAAATAACGCATGTATCAAAGGAGATGGCGGAGCAGTAGGCCTTATGGACAACCCGTCTGCTTTTAGGCGATGGATGGTGGCCGGCCCAGAAATTTCAAGGTTGGGTGGAGAGTTTGAGGACTCAATGCAATCTATAGAAGATATAGAAGACCCAAGACACTATGATCAAAGACCAAGTGTCCAGAAAGCGTTCGAAAACGATGTGAAGTCACTTGTGGCAGTAATAGAAGGGTTTGGCAATCCATTCCTTGAAGAATCTACAGACTTACTGGTTCTTGACACGAAAGAGATTGTAGCTTCATCAGTAGGAGATACAGTTCGTAATGTGAAAACCACTGGAAAGGATCAGTTCGATACTTTTGTTAAGGAATGATTGGTTGACAGGACAAAACCCATTGAAGACGTCATCAAACGGAGCAAGTTACCTCTGGAAATTGTTCAACAGCCGATAGAAGCAAAGCTAAGGACCAGGTCATATCTCTTAAGAATGACGTTGAGCTTTTTTCTCGTTTATACATTGGCTGTCAGGCACGCAACGGAAATCTGGACGACTTCTTCAGACACGAAAACCAGCCCATTCCCCCTTCAATTTCCAAGAATGGTAATCTCCGACTTGGTTCAAAGTCTGACCTACTACAGTGCTTCGATGACAATTTTGAGTCTACAGGAGACGCACCGAAAGTCACAAATGTCATACTTGATGGTGCAGCAGTTGTTCAGATGTTGAAACCCAATGATGTGAAGACATTTGAAGAGTATTCTCAACAAGTCTTCATACCATATGTGTCATCTCAGCATAGACATGCCAAGCGCCTTGATCTCGTCTGGGATCGCTACCTGACGGATAGTATAAAAGGGGTCACCAGGGCGAAAAGAGGCAAAGGAATTCGAAGACGGGTGGAGAGTTCAGTCACACTTCCCGGAAATTGGCAGTCCTTTCCACCTGTAGACCCCAATAAAACAGAACTCTTCGGTTTCCTCGCCAAGCAGCTTGTAGACGCCTTCACAGGAGAAGGAAAAGAGCTAATAACAACTATTGGTGAAGAGGTCCTCACTGCCCCAGTGCGTAAAGATGTGTCCTCGATGGCACCCTGTACCCAGGAGGAGGCAGATACAAGAATATTTCTCCATGTAGCTGATGCTGTAGAATGTGGCCATACAGAGATATTAATCCGCTCAGTTGACACAGATGTAGTTGTACTTGCTGTCATGGCAATCCAGAAAATCCAAGTTCACCAAATGTGGGTTGCATTCGGAACTGGGAAGAACTTTCATTATCTTGCAGTTCATGAAATTGCTGCCTCCCTTGGTCCAGAAAAGTAACTTGCATTGCCAATGTTTCATGCATTGAGTGGGTGTGATACAACCTCATCATTTGCGGGACATGGAAAAAGATTAGCTTGGGCAGTTTGGAGCTCATTTCCAGAACTGACTGCTGCACTCCTTCGCATTTTTACAAATGCCAACTGAGATTGATGCAGGAAGCTTTGAAACTATAGAAAGATTTATTATCCTACTCTATGATCGGACAAGCATATCTACCAGTGTAGACGATGCACGCAAACGCTTGTTCACCAAAAAGGGTAGGTCACTAGGTGCCATACCTCCAACACGTGCATCACTTGCGCAACATCTAAGGAGAGCAGTCTATCAAGGGGGATACTGTTGGAACCAAACCTTGGTTGCACAACCTGTGATGCCACCTGCGACAGACTGGGGTTGGGAAACCGATCATAATGGACTTCTCAAGCCTTACTGGACGTCACTCCCTGAAGCTGCAAAGTCGTGTTCAGAACTTATCCACTGTGGTTGTAAGAAAGGGTGTGCAGGACATTGCAAATGCAAAAAGGCTGCCCTGCAATGCACATCCCTGTGTGCATGTGATGGACAATGCACTTAAGTCATCACCTAAAATTTAACGTAAATCACACAGTAGGTCTTACAGTAATCAAATTGTCGAGATTATATTTCAGACATGGAACCTTTCTTAATTAGATACCTTGTAACTGAAACTATGGCGGTAATAGAAACATCTAAGAGATTTGTGAATTAGCACCATGCCATTCTTTGACCTCCAAAATATGGAAGTATAGTCACTGGATTGATATTTCCAAGTGCTGTAGTTTTTAGAGATATGTGCGGGGGCCATCTTGAAAACCAATATGGCGGCTATGGAACCATTTTCAAATTAGTAAAATCTAATTTCTTTCTTGATTTCTTGACTATTAAAAGGTGGAAACAGTCACTGGAAATTTGTTTCTAGCTTGTTTGGTTGAGTTCATACGTGGAATAGGAGTTTTTATGGCGGCTATTTTGAAAATCAAAATGGCCGCCCTTCCGGTTCATATTTTGCTTGCCCCCCAATCTTAAAATTATCAGCTAGTGATATTCTACCTTTGTGCCAAATGTAGTGCTTTTATGAAAAAATGCACAATTGTTCTGATATTTGAAGTTAAGCTGCCCCACTATCGGGCGCGCTTCCCCAAATCACAGATACTAACTAACATAGTTGGGCCCAATGACTGTGAATGGATGAACTATGTAAGTTTGCGCCCCTGGATGGTGTTAGAACACTGATCTCCCGTTCTGAGATGCGTTTCCCGAAATCGCTGATGCTAACTTTCTCACTTGGACCCATTGACTGTGAATGGACGAACTAGTTTGGGAAACGCACCCCTGCAGTAACAGCCGACAGAGTCGTTGTTGCAGAATGTAACGTTAAACCCTGTGCATTTGACAGCTACTGTCGTGGACGGCCTGCGGGATTTAAAAAAAACACGTTCAAAAACAACCTCGGCCTCTGCTTGCTCTGACATAGCGTTTGAATGCAGCTTTGATTCAACACGCGGCGCCGCTTCCGCAAATTTCTGGCATACAGATATCTGCGACGTCATTTCGCCTAGTCAAAACTCTAATTCAAGATATCTTTAATTACATTTCGACTAGGCAGAATGGAAGCGAAAGATATCTCCAATTAGAGATATCTGTAATCAAATTTCTCTCCGAGATATCTGTAACTTGATAGTAGATATCTACAATTAAATTATGACTATTGTTATGGCCCCAATTTGTAATTAGATTTACAACGCAACAGCAACAGCAACAGCAAGGGATGACTGACACAATTTAAAACTTAAACACATTTAATTAACAGACAAAGACAACTAACTAACCTAAAGACCAAGATTGAATTATGTACAAAACATAAATATTTACAATCCCTTTTCGTGGGGGTGGCTTGGTGATGTCCTGGATGATGAAAATGCTCAAACATAGGCAAAGAAATCCACAAAAGAAACGTCACAGGTCTTGAACAGAATGGCAGGTCTGGTCATCTTCTTGCAATTTCTCCTACTACTCTAATGTCTCAATTCTATTCTTTATATACTCTTTTGCAGACCCCACCCACATTTAGACCTCTTTTTTTTAATTTTCTGAGACTTGCCCCAGACATGTCCAGGACATGTCTAAACATGACTCCAGTCTGAGCTTAACAAAAAAAAGGTAAATACTGTCATCTAGTGGCCTATATTCACATTACACCTCCATTCCAAAAGGGAAAAATTTTGACTCATAAAGGCAAAATTTTTCTTTTCAATACAAAATGGTTAAGTGAACACTTGTCTATATATACATATCATACAATATTCAAACACATGATATATATATACACATTCAAACACGGGATAAGCAATCAGCAATTACATTGTCTGTACCCTTCACATGCTTAATTTCCAAGTCAAACTCCTGTAAAATCAAACTCCAATTCAACAATCTCTGATTCTTGTTTTTCATCTTACTCAAAAACATTAACGGATTGTGGTCAGTGTACACAATCATTGGCTTTTGTCCTGTACAAACATAAACCTCAAAGTGTTGTAAAGAAAGGACCAGAGCCAACAGTTCCTTCTCTATTGTGGAATAGTTCCTTTGGTGGCGATTGAACTTCCTGGAGAAGTATGCCACGGGATGCTCAATGTCATCAGAGTCACTTCTCTGTGGGAGCACAGATCCACAAGCTTGGTCGCTAGCATCGACCGCGATGGAGAACGGTTTGTTGAAGTCAAGAGATTTGAGCACGGGGAAGTGACACATCAGAGACTTCAGGCGATCGAAGGCTCTCTGGCATGCATCATCCCAGGTGAACTTTACGCCTTTCTTCAGTTGGTTAGTTAGACTGAGAGCAATCTCAGCAAAGTTCTTGCAGAACTTGCGGTAGTACCCGATCATTCCAAGGAAGCGGCGCAAAGCTTTTTTGTTGTCAGGAACTGGAAAGTCCATGATGGCTTGGACTTTAGCATTTATGGGTGCCACCTTACCCTGGCCTATGACGTAGCCAAGATAGGTGACAGTAGCACAACCAAAGTCACTCTTGTTCAGGTTAACAGTCAGGTTAGCCTGGGTCAGGCGCTGGAACAACGTCTCTACATCTTGTAGATGTTCTTCCCAGGAGTCACTCCATTTGATCAGGTCATCGATGTACGCACCCGTGTGTGGCAATCCGGCGATTGTAGACTGTATCATCCTTTGGAACGTGGCTGGGGCATTTTTCATGCCAAAGGGTAGGGCTTCATTCTGGTACAATCCAGATAGTGTGGCAAAAGCAGAGATGCCCTTGGCCCTCTCAGTTAAAGGCACACACCAATAACCCTTCAATAAATCAATCTTGGTCAGAAACTTTGCTTGCCCTACACTATCAATACAATCATCAATCCTAGGTATTGGAAACACATCAGTTCTAGTTACAGCATTGACTTTGCGATAATCTGTACAGAATCTAGTACTTCCATCAGGTTTTGGAACTAGCACACAGGGTGAACTCCAATCGGAGTTGGAGGGTCTGATAATATCATGTTTTAACATGTACTCAACCTCTTTCTCAGCAATCTTTCTCTTTTCAGGATTCATCCGGTATGGATGCTGTTTTATTGGTTTGGCATCACCAACATCTACATAATGAGAGGCTATAGTAACTCTCTTTGGAACATCAGGAAACAAATCCTCATATTTCTTGATCAACCTTTCAAACTGATCTCTCTGTGAGGGTTCTAAGTGCTGGAGTTTTACATCAAGATTTTGCAACACTTCAGAATTTGACAATTTACATGAAAGAACTTCAGCTTTAATTCTAGGTTCATCATCTTGAAACTCCCCCTCATCTTCACACGTTTCGACCATTGGAGAATCTGAAGTGACAGCTGCAACCCTAGCATTTCTGTCATGATAAGGCTTTAGCATGTTAATATGACAATTGTTTTGGTTTTCTCCTATCTGGAGTCTTCACAATGTAATTGAGATCGTTGAGTTTTGTCAGAATTTCATAAGGACCATGAAATCTAGCCTGCAATGGATTGGACTGCAAGGGAAACAACACAAGGACCTTATCTCCTGGTTTAAACTCACGGCTTCTAGCCTTATGATCATACCAAGTTTTCATTTTTCCCTGACTTGATTTCAAGTTCTCTTTGGCTAGGTCACAAGCTGCACGCAATCTTTCCTTGAACTTGCTAACATAGTCTAACAGACTGATACGCGGCTCTTTCTCTTGCCATTGTTCACTCAATAATAGCAAAGGTCCTCTCACTTCATGGCCAAACACTAGCTCAAATGGACTGAATCCAGTGGACTCCTGCACTGCTTCTCTAGCTGCAAACAACAGCAAATGAACCCCTTCATCCCAGTCTTTCTCATGGTCATAACAATAAGTCCTCATCATTGTATTGAGAGTGGAATGAAACCGCTCTAAGGCACCCTGACTTTCTGGATGACAGGTACTAGAAAGAATCTGCTTTGCACCTAGTTCATACACAACCTGCTGAAACAATCCTGAAGTGAAATTGCTACCCTGGTCTGACTGAATTTCCCTGGGAAGGCCAAACAACGTGAAGAACTTTATCAAAGCCTTCGAGATTGCAATTGCCTTGATGTTACGTAGAGGTATGGCTTCGGGGAATCTGGTAGATGCACACATGATTGTCAACAAGTACTGATTTCCAGATCTAGTCTTGGGTAATGGACAATTACAATGACCCGAGAGAATGGCTCCCCAAATGCTGGGATAGGCTGCAATGGAGCTACAGGTGGGTCTAACTGGTGTTTTCCAACTACCTGACAAGTGTGACAGGTTTTGCAAAAGTTGGAAACGTCTTTCCGAAGCCCAGGCCAAAAGAAGTGTTTCATGATCTTATCAACAGTCTTGTTAACACCAAGATGACCTCCTAAAGGTAAACTATGATCCATTGTTAAGATCTCATTCCTGTAGACCTTCGGAACAACAATTTGCCTGACCACTGCCCAATCTGCATTGGCAGGGATATCAGGAGGGCGCCACTTCCGCATCAACACGCCATCCCTGAGATAATACCCAACTGGAACTGCGTCTATTTCTTTATCAGGAAGGGCTCTCCTCTTTAGTACACAAATTTCAGGATCATTAGTTTGCTCCTCAATCAACCGCTTTCTGGACAGAGACAAGTCTCCAGACACATCAGAATCACCAGACCCATCCGGCTGGCTGAATAGAGAACTGATAAAAGTATCTGATAAGTCCTCAAACGGAGAAACCATAGTAGGCCAATCAGAGTCATGAGGCGAACCACCTGAGTCCTGACTATTCAATGTACTGGACGGCACCACAACATCTTCTTCTTTAGCCTTCTTGGCCATAGCACGAGTCACTGCGCAAGAAGGATACAGAGATGGGTCCTCATCCCCATCTTCAGTGCTCGGCTGTGAAGTAAGATGTACAGGGGGAACTACTTTGCCCCCAGCCAGGTCATTGCCTAGCAACAGAGAAACACCCTTTATAGGTAGACTTGACATAAGTCCCACCTTTACCTGTCCTGTAACTAAATTTGACTTCAAGAATATAGAGCGCAGGGGTACAGATACAGTCCTCCCTTCAAAACCTTGTACAAGTATGAAATCCCCTGAAGCGGTCTCATCACGTAACTCCAAAGAGTCCATCAACAAAAGTGACTGAGAAGCTCCGGTATCCCTTAGGACATATATGGGGACAGGAGTAGTATGCTCATTCAGAGCCACAAATCCTTCTGACATAAATGGAAGAAATTCCTCCCTCACAAAGTCAGCTGTATCAGGCTTTTTAGCCCCACAAGAAGCAGGCAATTTAGCAGATCGGTTATCTACTACAGGGGTTTCTAACCTTGTTTTCACAAAGGCATTTGGTTTGGTATCCTTTTCTTTTTCTTTCTTAGCTTTAAGGAACCAACAGTTAGTTGTAACATGACCAGATTTCTTACAATAACTGCAAACTAGACCACTTTTGTCACTGTCAGCTTTCACACTTTGATCAGACCTGTTACTGGATTTCTGAGCACCATCACCAGATTTGTCTTTGTCTTTGGGTGAGGAATCTTGGGTATCACCATAACCCTTTTTCTGAAATTGGGACCATCTATTGTTACTGCTAGACTGAAATTTAGACTCATGTGTGAGAACATATTCATCTGCAAATTTGGCAGCTGACTGCAAATTCTGTGCTTGCTTCTCATTAAGGTAGGTCTTAACATCATCCTTAACACAGTTCTTGAATTCTTCAACTAACACCATCTCTTTTAGTGAGTTGAAATCATCCTTGACCTCCATAGAAGTACACCAGCGCTCAAAGCAAACCTGCTTTTCATTAGCAAATTCAACATAAGTCTGATTTTCAGATTTCTTCAGACCTCTGAATTTCTGTCGGTAAGCCTCTGGAACCAACTCATAAGCTCTCAAAATAACCTTTTTGACAACCTCATAATCAGAGGAATCATCTGCAGACAAAGCCGAATAGGCTTGTTGAGCTTTACCCTTGAGGACAGTTTGCAACATCAGAGGCCAGTGTTCCTTTGGCCACTGGCAACTCTTTGCTACCTTTTCAAAACACTGGAAATAGTTGTCAACATCCTTTTCTGCAAATGGAGGCACCAGTTTTACCTCCTGGCTAGCCCGAAATGTATTTTCTGTTTGAATTTTAATTTTTAGTTGCTCCATTTGGAGTCTTTCTTCTCTATCGAATATCTCTAATTCAAAATCTCTCTGTCTTGCAAATTTTTCTAACTCAAATTCTCTTTGTTTTTCTTTTTCCTCCCTTTCTATTTTCTCTTCTCTTGCTAATTTTTCTAACTCAAACTGCCTTTGTTTTTCTTTTTCTTCCCTTTCAAATTCTCTGCTTTTCTTTTTCCTCCCTTTCTTTTTCTCTTTCCTCCCTTTCAATCTCTAGCATTTTTAATTTAAGTTCCATTTCTATATTTGGATTTTCCACTGGAAACTGTTCCAGATCTCCGGGTGCAAACACATTTTCATCAATGTAATATTCAACTATCTCTCGAGCCAGTCTTGCTTTTCGCATGGCTGGTTTCACCTCTGTCAGCTCTAAATGTCTGCAAATTTCTAGCAGTTCAGTCTTTTTAAAAGACTTCAAAACCCCTACGGTTGGTGATGCCAAGAAATCATCCATTGCTGTTGTCAATATATATGTATTCAATTAAAAAAAATCAATTTTACAATTTGAAATGTTAGATTTTCAATAAATTACTCACAAATTGGTCTATCCCGGACCTTGAGCCCCCAATTTGTTATGGCCCCAATTTGTAATTAGATTTACAACGCAACAGCAACAGCAACAGCAAGGGATGACAGACACAATTTAAAACTTAAACACATTTAATTAACAGACAAAGACAACTAACTAACCTAAAGACCAAGATTGAATTATGTACAAAACATAAATATTTACAATCCCTTTTCGTGGGGGTGGCTTGGTGATGTCCTGGATGATGAAAATGCTCAAACATAGGCAAAGAAATCCACAAAAGAAACGTCACAGGTCTTGAACAGAATGGCAGGTCTGGTCATCTTCTTGCAATTTCTCCTACTACTTTACTGTCTCAATTCTTTTCCTTATATACTCTTTTGCAGACCCCACCCACATTTAGACCTCTTTTTTTTAATTTTCTGAGACTTGCCCCAGACATGTCCAGGACATGTCTAAACATGACTCCAGTCTGAGCTTAACAAAAAAAAGGTAAATACTGCCATCTAGTGGCCTATCTTCACATTACACTATCCCAAATTCCAGTTTGAGATATCTACTAATTAATTTTGACTAGTCACATATCCAGTTAAAGATATCTACAATGTCACTCGGACTAGGCGAAGCTTAATTTAAGATATCTACATAGAACAATGTAGATATCTTGAATTGAGGACAATTCAAGATATCTTGGACTGGAATTTTGACTAGTCAACATTTAATTGTAGATATCTCAAACTGGAGTTACTACTAGTCGTAATTCAGTGGCAGATATCCGTAATTCACTTTGCAGATATCTGCAACTGACATGCAGATATCTCTAATGAGAAACCCCATTCACATGAATGGGAAAAGTGACGTCATTTATCCTAGGAAGAATGACGTAGTAGATATCTTAAAAGACAATTGTGGATAGGAAGAATGTCATTGTAGATAACTGAAATGCTCGTTTTGACTAGGAAGAATTGAATTGCGGATATCTGCAACACATATCCAGTCTAGCTATTACATGTTAAAACGGCTTGCCACACAGAATTAGGTCCGTGAGATCAACAACGGATGAACGCGCAATTTATTGACTTGAAGCTTTATTCTTGGGAAACAATATTTTTTTATTGCATATGCCTGGAACGTTAAATATTTATTCATTGTTTATCCTCTAAATGGATTGACTGTGCAATATGACAAATGGATCATTCCGTTAACGTGTTCGTAATTTCTTGGGTCGAACCTTGTAAGTTAACATCTGTGACTTCAAGAAATGCACACCAGTTTGGTTTTCAACCTGAACTTAGACCTTGTCCACACGTAGCCGGGAATCTACTAAATCGAATATATTTTCCTACGTTTTGACCTGTCATCCACATGACACCGCATCAAAAACGAATGTTCAAAAAAACTCCGGGCAAAGTGAAGATTTTTTTAAAACTCCGTTTATGCATTTGCGTGTGGACGGAGAAAGCCGGAGTTATGGGTTTTCGAACGTCTTCTTCTTGGTTTAAGGTAGACTGTCGGTGTAATGCTGCCCTCCACAGGACTTAACACGATAATATTCAAATTCGATCATATAAACCAGAAGAATGGAGGAACATTAGCACCGCCCTCCCAACCAAATCCGAATTTTTCCCTAGTTCCAATTTAGATTTCAGAGAAAAAACAGCCAGGCCCATAAACAACTTCTGCCTCTGACAAGAGTGCATCTCACAAGAAAGTAACACATGGGCCACAGTCTCAGATTCCCCACACTCACACAATCCATTCACATTCTTTTTCGAACGTCATAACCTGCGTCAAAAATACAACATATCTAATCTGACGTCACACGTGGGACCTTTGTTTACTGAAGAAGCCAGAGCAGAAGCATGGACAAAGAGTAATGGATCGGATTAGTGCATTGAAAGCTGTGATAGCGATGATTATTGTGCAGGCGCTTTATACATGTTTAATTTTAGAAACCCAACTACTGCTCCAAGAGCATAGGCGACGGACAACATTGCGGTCGGTGTGACGCCAACAGAGGGCTATTCTGATGTGATTGGGTAGGATTTGGGGAAATAATGCCATCTACAGATTTGGAGGCTTATTGAAAACGCAGATGTTCGGTTATGTGTGGATAATTTTTTTTTTATAAACGGAGGGGGGGGGGGGAATATTAGTTTTTAAAAATACCCGGCTACGTGAGTACATGGCCTTAACCACAAAGCGGGAAAGAGGTCCGTCTGGCCAATCAGAAACACTTTCACAAAATGAGTAAATTACCTGGGAAAAAAGAAAACCGGGGCTGCGTTCCAATCCGAAAAAAAATGCTTGCTTCGTCGTGTTCACTCGCCCTCCAATCGAGGGGGGAATCCCCAAAAAATCCCGGATGTAAGATGGCTGCCACTTGAAGGGTCGTTCCAATCCAATTTTGCGGAGGGAAGGGCGCATTTTCATTTGCTCAAGCCCTCGATTAGCCTCCCTCAAACGAAGCCAACAACGAACATCCCTCCAAGCTTTGATATTGCCCAGAATGCCTTGCTCATTCTCCCTCGGTCAAAATTCCACGTCCGCCATTTATTTCAAATGGCAAAAGGAGTAATTGTAGTAGGGAAATTACTATACAATTTAAGAATTGTGTTCGAGTAGTGTGCAATCTATGACATAGTTATATGCAAATAGCGAAGTTTGGGGGTGAGGGAAATCGGTTTCGCATTATTTTTAAGCATTTGAGGCTTTACGTTCATTTTTGCTGTAGCTAGCCTATAGCACCCGTGAGGACTGTTGCGGAGCTTAAAAGCCGCTTTCACACTGGACGCGAAACGAGTTTTTCGCTCGACAGATTACATTCAAATGCAAAGTCGCGAATGCACGCAAAAATGCATCCATCGCACTGATCACGCAATCTGTCGTGCGGAAAATTCATTTCGCGTCCGAGGTGAAAGTAGCTTTATTTTCCCATAAAACAGTCGCAAATGCCGCAGCAGTCAAACGAGCGCGCTGTCTTCTACTTGCCACGAACACGCGATACGCTTCCGCGTGAACTGTGAAAGGTAGAACGTACAGGCAACTAACTTACTCGGCTCTAGGGCAACGCAAACTTCCCGCTGGCTTATTGACAAATGTATAAGTGCGGAGATAAACGCGACGAGGGTCGTTCCAATCCGATTTCCCACAACCCTTCCCCTAAGTCCCCTCTATTGCCCTCCCTCGCTCGGGAAGGGCTTACCTCGCCTGTTACGTCATTCAGAGGGCTCACTCGCGTGGAGGGAAAAAGTGAAGAGTATCTTATTTCGGATTAGAACGCAGCCCGGGGCTGGATTTCGATTCGCGGGGAAGGTTTGGTGATTCCTGCCACACGGAAGTGACGGATATACGCCGATGGCGGCTTACAGTTTGGTTCCGGAATCGCTGTGAATCCAGTAGCAACTGTTGTCGATGGCGACTGTGAGGGGTTTTCTTGCAGCTTGTGTCAATTTTGAGACGAAAAGATTGATAGCGACGATATAAATACAGGATCCAGAAGAAGTTTCAGGCTGTTAATTGTCAGCTTGGTTAAAGACCCGGGTGGTTCTTCAGTGAGCGAACTTGCGGGACAGCGAGCTTCGTGGCAGCCAGGCTTGGTAGCTCGCTAGCCAACTGGCTCGCTATTTAATTCTTTTATGTCGCTTTTTTTCTAAAAATACTCTTTCACATTTTAACGCAACTTTTGAGTGGCCAGGGGCCGCTCCCATGTTTGCCTGGCCTCCAGCTCCGACATATTCAACAGTGAATACCTTTTGCTAGCTTGCGGGGCTAGCTACCGCTGAAGAGGGTCTGGAGGGGGTGAGGGACCCCGGCACTTGGGTCGGTGTCACTGGCCTGACGGTGAGGAGAGTTATACCGCTGAAGAGGGTCTGGAAGAGGAGAGGGACCCCGGCGTTTTGGTCGGTGTCATTGGCCTGACGGTGGAGAGAGTTATACCACTGAAGAAGGTCTGGAAGGGGGTTGAGGGACCCCTGCTCTTCGGTGGGTGTCACTGGCCTGACAGTGAGGAGAGTTACACGGAGTTATACACCCTCTCTACGCCCGGTTCCTGTGCTGTTCTCTCGCTGCGGTCGACATGCTGAAGACCCGACAGTGTTTACTCGGGGTTCGCACTTTCCTCGGAGTGACGTCCAGAATATGGGGCTTCATCTTATATATCCTCAGGAAGCACCTGCGGACGGTGAGCAAATATGCCGACGTTAAGGTGCTTTCGCACCGGACGTGAAGCGACTTTTTCGCACGACAGATTACATTCAAAGTGAATGCGAAGACGCATTTGTCTTAGCATTGACTTTGAATGTAATCTGTGGTACGAAAAATTCGTTTCGCGTCCAGTGTGAAAGCGGCTATAGTCCTAATGATCAGCTCAGGTGAACAATCGCGGATTTGTTTACTGTTGGTTAGCTGGTTTAAATTAACTGTAATGCAAGTAAAGTCATCTCGAGCCTGATTTATCTTGAAACGTGGATAACAATATGCTGTACTGAAGTGCTCTTGTTCAGCCAGCCTGCTTGCCAACGTTATCTAACGTAACGTTAATTCCTTCTGAACTCGCCTCTGAACTTTTCGTTAGTGTTCGTCGACGTTAGCCAGAATCTGTGTTGTTTTCCAGCTAAAATGTCTGGATACATGTCTGGACAAAACTGAGCCGTCATCAATCAGGTTGACAAATCCCAGCGACAGTCGATAACCTGGCATGACCTGCATGACGTTTGGCAGCTGGCTAACGTTAGCTCGATAGCTGAGTACCAGTTGGAATCCACTGTTTAACGAACCTAACGTGATCTCGATAGCTGAAAACCCAGTTCCACAGTTTAACAGACCTAACGTTAACTCGATGGCTGAGTACCCAGTTCCACAGTTCAACCGACTTAACATTACCTCGATAGCAGACCACCTAGCTCCACAGTTAACGGACCTTACGTTAGCTTTATTGCTGAGCACCAATCCCCACAGTTTAACGGATTTAACTTTCGCTCGATAGCTTATTCCCCTGCTACACCGTTTAGGGGATCTAACGTTAATTCGATAGCTGAGTACCCCGTTCCACAGTTTAACGGATGTATAATTTTCTCGATTGCTGAGCACCCAGCTCCACAGATTACCGGACCTAACGTCAGCTCGATAGCTGAGCACCCAGCTCCACACTTTAATGGAACTAACGTTCGCTGGATAGCTGAGTGCCCGTTTCCACAGTTTAAGGGACCTAACATTAGCTCGATAGCTGAGTACCCTGTTCCACAGTTTAACCGACCTAATGTTAGCTCGTTAGCTGAGTACCCAGCTCCACAGTTTAATGGACCTTATATTAGCTTCATGGCGGAGTACCCACCTCCACAGTTAAACGGACCTGACGTTCGCTCGATAGCCGAGTACCCAACTCCACCGTTTTACGGACCTAACGTTGGCTCGATAGCTGAGCACCCTGCTCCAAAGTTTAACGGACCTAACATTACCTTGATAGCTGGGTGCCTAGCTCCACTGTTTAACAGACTTATGTTAGCTTCATGGCGTAGTACCCAGCTCCGCAGTTTACTGGATCTTACGTTAGTTCGATAGCTAAGTAACGTACACCGCTCCACAGTTTAACGGATCTGATGTTAGCTTGATTGCAGAGTACCCAGCTCCACAATTTAATGGACCTAAACTTTGCTCAATAGCTGAGTACCCATTTGCACAGTTCAACGGACTTAACATTAGCTCGATAGCTGAGGACCCAGCTCCACAGTTTACGGCAGGGGTGTCCAATCTTATCCATGAAGGGCCAGTGTGGGTGCAGGTTTTTGTGCTAGCCAGCAGTGCTACAGCACCTGATTGAATCCCCTGATTAGTTAATTAGTGCAATCAGGACCTTGGTGGGTAGAAACAGGTGTTGGTGTTGGGCTCTAACAAAAACCAGCACCCACACCGGCCCTTTCTGGATAAGATTAGACACCCCTGGTTTAGGGGATTTAACTTTAGATCGATAACTTAGTACCCTGCTCCACAGTTAAATGGACCTAACGTTAGCTCGATAGGTGAGCACCCAGCTTCACAGTTTCAGGGACCTAACGTTAGCTCGATTGCTGAGCACCCAGCTCTACAGTTGAACGGACCTAACGTTAGCTCGATAGCTGAGCACCAAGCTCCACAGTTTAACGGACCTAACATTAGCTCGATAGCTGAGCACCAAGCTCCACGGACCTAAAGTTAGCTCTTTAGCTGATTACCGAGCTTCACAGTTTAGTGGATCTAACGTCAGCTCGATAGCTGAGTACCCAGTTCCACAGTTTGCGGGGCCTAACATTAGCTCGGTATCTGAGTACCTTTTTCCACAGTTCAACGGACCTAACGTGAGCTCCGTAGCTGAGTACCCAGTTCCACATTTTAAGGGATCTAACGTTAGCTCGATAGCTGATTACCCTGCTCCACAGTTTAGCAGATCTAACATTCCTTCAATAGCTGAATACCCAGTTCCACAGTTTAAGGGACCTAACCTTAGCTTGGTATCTGAGTACCCTTTTCCACAGTTTAACGGACCTAAGGTTAGCTCCATAGCTGAGTATCCAGCTCCTCAGTTTTCCGGATCTAAATTTTCGTCGATGGCTCAGTACCCTGCTCAACAGTTTAAGGGACGTATAGTTTTCTCGATAGCTTAGCACCCAGCTCCACTGTTTAACGGACCTTATGTTAGCTCTATATCTGAATTTCCCAGCTCCACAGTTTAACAGACGTGTAGTTTTTACCCCTCAGCCCTTAAGGCTGACAGGGTATTGCTATCCTTTGTGCGGGCGTCTCCAAAAACTTCGACATCGGGCTGAGGGATATTCCGTGCATTGCACGCCTATTTTCTTGATTGCTGGGCACCCAGGTCCACGGACCTAACGTTAGCACGTTAGCTGATTACCGAGCTCCACAGTTTAGTGGCTCTAACTTTAGTTCGATAGCTGAGTACCCCGCTCCACGGTTCAACAGACCTTACGTTAGCTCGATAATTGTGCACCCAGCCCCACAGTTTAACGGACCTTACATTAGCTCGATTGCTGAGCACCCAGCTCCATGGACCTAACGTTAGCCCGATAGCTAATTACCGAGCTCCACAATTTAGCAGATTTTGCGTTCGTTCGATCGCGGAGTACCCCGCTGCACAGTTTCACAGACCTACTGTTCGCTCGATAGCTTAGCACCCAGCTCCACAGTTTAACGGACGTGTAGTTTTCTCGATTGTTGAGCACCTACCTCCACGGCCTCAACATTAGCTCTTCAGCTGATTACTGAGCTCCACAATTTAGTGGAATTAACGTTCGTTCGATAGCTGAGTACCCCGCTCCACAGTTTAGCGCATCTGTTTGCTCGATAGCTGTGTGCCCAGCTCCATATTTTAACGGACGTAACGTTTGATCAACAGCTGAGTACTCCTCTCCACAGTTTAGTGAACTTAATGTTTGCTCGATTGCTGAGCACCCAGTTCCACAGTTTAACAGGCCTAACGTGTGCTCGATAGCCGAGTACCCAGCTCCTCAGTTTGACGAGCCTAACGTTAGCTTGATGGCACGAGCACCCAGCTCCACAGTTTACTGGACCTAACGTTAGCTCGAAAGCTGAGTACCATTTTAATAGTGTAACGTCCTTCACGTTAGCTCGATAGCTTAGCCCCCAGCTCCACAGTTTAATGGACCGAACGCTTGCTTGATTGCGGAGTACCCAGGTCCAGTTTCACGGACCAAACGCTAGCTTGATAGCTGAGTGCCCCGCTCCACAGTTTAACGGACCTAATGTTAGCTCGATAGCTTCTTATACAGCTTCACAGTTTAATGGACCGAACGTTAGCTGGATTGCTGAGTACCCAGTTTCACAGTTTAAAGGACGTAATGTTTGCCCAATAGCTGAGCACCCAGCTCCACAGTTTAACGGACCTAACGTTAGCTCGATAGGTGAGCACCCAGCTTCACAGTTTCACTGACCTAACGTTTGCTTGATTGCTGTGCACCCAGCTCTACAGTTTAACGTTACCAGACCTAATGTTAGCTCGATAGCTGAACCCCCAGTTCCACAGTTTAACAGACCTAACGTTAACACGATAGCTGAGTACCCAGTTCCACAGTTTAAGGGACCTAACGCTAGCTCTATAGCCAAGTACCCAGTTCTACAGTTTAACGGACCTAACGTCAGTTCGATGGCTGATTTCTTAGCTCCTCAGTTTAGCGGATCTAACCTTCGTTTGATAGCTCAGTACCCCGCTGCACAGTTAAACGGACGTATAGTTTTCTCGATGGCTGAGCACCCAGTTCCACAGTTTAACAGACGTAACGTTAGCTCTATAGCGGAGTTTCCAAGCTCCACAGTTTAACGGACGTGTAGTTTTCTTGATTGCTGAGCATCCAGGTCCACGGACCTGAGCGCCACAGTTTTGTAGATCTAACGTTCGTTCGATCGCGGAGTACCCCGCTGCACATTTTCACTGACCTAACGTTCGCTCTAAAGCTTAGCACCCAGCTCCATAGTTTAACGGACCTAATGTTAGCTCGATAGCTGAGTTTCCTAGCTCCACAGTTTAACGGACGTGTAGTTTGCTCGATTACTGAGCACCTAGCTCCACGTACCTAACATTAGCTCGTTAGCTGATTACCGAGCTCCAAAGTTTAGTGGATCTAACATTCGTTCGGTAGCTGAGTAACCTGTTCCACAGTTTAAAGGACCTAAGGTTAGCTCCATAGCTGATTACCCAGCTCCACAGTTTAGCGCACGTATTGTTTTCTCGATAGTTGAGCACCCAGCTACACAGTTTTGCGGATCTAATGTTTGCTTGATAGCTGTGTACCCAGCTCCACAGTTTAATGGACCTAACGTTAGCTCGATAGCTGATCTCCCTCATCCTCAGTTTTATGGACCTAACGTTAGCTCGATAGCTGTGTACCCATCTCCACAGTTTAATAGACCTGATGTTAGCTCGATAGCAGAGTCCCCAGCTCCACAGTTCTTCTTACCTAACGTAGGCTCATTTGCTGAGCACCCAGCTCCACTGTTTAACAGACCTTATGTTCGCTTCATGGCGTAGTTCCCAGCTCCCCAGTTTACTGGACCTAACGTTAGTTTGATAGCTTAGTAAACCGCTCCGCAAAATAGAATTGAATAGAATAGAACTTTATTGTCATTGTAGTCACAATGAAACATAATTTAAACAGCATCTCACATATCACAAAATCACATATCACATTACAAACATACTCTTAAAAACAAGTGCTGGTGCTGAGGCTCAAATAAAGTGCATTACTTAAGAATAAAAAAGAGAAACGTGCTGATGCTAGATATCCATGTGTGCATTAGGGAGGTTTCACACACCTGACCGCTTGTGGGTAAAAACTGTTAAGTAGTCTGTTGGTGCGTGCACTTCATCTCCTTCCAGAGGGGAGGGGGGTGAACAGTTGGTGTCCAGGGTGCAGTGTTGTGTTAGTTCACAATTACTATGAACTAGTTCAAAGTTCAGTTCACAGATTTTAAAATTAACTAGTTCAGTTCATAGTTCATATTTCTTTTAAAAAAATGAACTAAGTTCACAGTCCCAAAAAATGAACTAGTTCTTTTTTAAGTTCATTTTTAACGCAGTCATCCAAGCATTTTTTTCTTTATTAGAGTCTCTTTTTATCTATTCATCCCCAGCTCCCAATCACTACCAAAATGTCCACAAATGGAATCACAGCTTTTATTTAACATGTTATAGAACTGAAAAAATGTCTGTAGATTCAAACTACATGCTGAAAGTAAGGTCCTGCAAAGTTTATGTATAAGCAATTTTCCTGCATTACAACTGCATGAATCACATTCCAAAGCAGTTCAAAAACATAACCCAAGACCAACAATGTTACAGTAGGCAAGAACACTAAGTAAAAGGTGTCTAGTGCATCCCACCTCTGAATTTCCCATTGACTATATTGGAAGAACTCCTGCTATTGTTATTTAAAAAGTATACAATCGCAAATCTTTCCTGCGTAGGACTGGATTACATAATAAAAAAAGAATCGAGGCGCAATTTTGCTTGACGCTTTTCGGGAATTATGTTATAAGAGCTTGTTTTAGTCAACGGTTAATCCATTGGTAGGTCTATATGACTCACATCTGACTCTGATTGGTCACTTGCATAGCATTAGTGAATAGTCTGCAAGAACATTGTAGGTATAGGTATCAGTTTGAACCAGGGGTGTCTCTAGACCCAATACTGTACTGGGGCACAACTATTTTTAGCACTAATTTATCATAAAAATCATAAATAGTGCTTCAAATTATACATTCATGTCAGATTATCTTGTTGTCTGAATCTATGATTAACCACCTGAAATGGACTGATGCATTTTGCACTTTACTCTAGACCTCTAAACCTGTTACAAGCAAAAAAAGACTGTACAACATTAAATAGCTCTTCCATTACTCTAAATATAAACTGTATGTTTACGTGCCTGGCAGGCCAAACACTAAATTATCCACGCCATACAAACACACAGAGGAAAACAGACAAAACATTTCCTTATCAATAGTTTTGGATCAAGGCACAAAGTGTGCAAAGCTACACCAAACAACTAACTCACATTTAAATCACATTTCATTTTCACTGCAGTATTACTTGAAGGCTAAACATTCATTGTGTAATTCAAGTAAACCATTTCATCAAGGTACCACTAACTGCAATCATTAAACTGTATCTGATATGTTCCATTCTAATCAGTGCATCTTCACTGTAATGTGAATATAGGCCACTGGATGGCAGTATTTACCTTTTTTTTTATTCAGCTCAGACTGGAGCTATGTTTAGACATGTCCTGGACATGTCTGGGGCAAGTCCCCGAAAAGTAAAAAAAAAGAGGTCTAAATGTGGGTGGGGTCTGCAAAAGAGTATATAAGGAAAAGAATTGAGACAGTAAAGTAGTAGGAGAAATTGCAAGAAGATGACCAGACCTGCCATTCTGTTCAAGACCTGTGACGTTTCTTTTGTGGATTTCTTTGCCTGTGTTTGAGCATTTTCATCATCCAGGACATCACCAAGCCACCCCCACGAAAAGGGATTGTAAATATTTCTGTTTTGTACATAATTCAATCTTGGTCTTTAGGTTAGTTAGTTGTTATGGTGTTTGTTAATTAAATGTGTTGAGCTTTTTAAAACTGTGTCTGTCACCCCTTGCTGTTGCTGTTGTGTTATAAATGTAATAACAAATTGGGGCCATAGCATCACTAAACATAAGACTATATTCACTAGTGTCGGCTATAACAGTAGGCTATCTTTAAGTCTTTACCAAAACTGTTTACTCTCCTTTGTTATCCTCAATGTTTCATAACCAAAGTACTCGATGAGCCCAATTCTCTGTTCATACAGAACCCATGTTTTAACGTGAAATAGCGCATATATGCTCATCAAACATCGATAGCAATCTCCAGACACCGAGTTGACATTACTTGGCTAACCATTATGAATCAACGTTATGCCTATGACGAGCCCGTTAGCTATAGGGCAGCAGCTAACATCTGCACTAGGCTACTTCAATTAAGACGGCAGCTTAAAGTTTAAGCAAAGTTGTGACATTTAAATTCCCATGGAAATGGCGACACAGAAGAGAAAAGAAACAATAAGGACAGGCAGTTGCCCAGCACTAACCTGAAGACAGGTGGAAAGAATGACGGCGAGAGCAGTCAGCACTGACAGACACCGTTGTGTGTGTGACCTTGTGTTCCGAAGTTCTGAAGTGAGCACTAGCCGAATCACAGCCAAAGCCGCGTGAATATTAAGTAGCCACGTGCCATTGTGTACTATACGGAGTGAAGTGAATAAAGTAGCAATGAGTTACAGTTATCATATTGTAGTGAATGCAGTTTACTGGCCGCGTAGACGGTTGTGCCCCACCTACTGACTTGATTGTAGCAGGCTGCAGGTGTGACCTGTTAGTAGTGATCATCCTGGAGAGATTGGGATAAAGACGCTCAGAATTTGGCCGCGAGCGAACTCCTCGGGGCGATTGATTTGTGCAGCCAGACGGAGCACTTGGCTGCACTGTGGACTATTTGTGGACATTTGGTCAGTTTTAAATACTTTGTGTTGGAGTCGGGCAATGGACTAACCCAGTACTCTTTCAAGGCCGGTTATAGGACTCTGTTTTACCATTTAGCTCAGCCTAATGCTAGCTTTGAGATTTCGTTATTTATTGCTGTTTTAGCCTATTGTGTGTGTGCGTGTGAGAGAGGGGGGTAAATGAGTTAGCCCCTGGCCGGGGTTAATGGCCAGTCCCTTCCCCTAGTTTAAATCGGCCATAGAGAGGGCTTGACTTGGGGTTTGTGTGAGTGCAGGGTGGTTGTGAGTGGGAGGTAGGGTTGTATTGTTTTGTGAATAAATTGCGGAACGTTGCAAATTGTGTTGTGTGATTAACTCCTCTCCCGACAACGATACGGAGCGCTACACTGGTGGCAGCAGAGGGATCAGGAGGAGTTACTCGGCACAATGCAACAGATAGATGGTGCAGGCCCTCGGGTAGGAACGACTACTCAGACGCCGACTCGGTCAAATGGCGCAGGGTCTGGGATGACTGGTCAGACGCCAATGCGTACGACTGTCATTCCTCGACCCGTGTTTATGCCAGAAAATTTTTCTGGGTTGGGTAGAGAATGGGGCGATTGGGCGGAACAATTTGATATGGCTAGCGATGTAAATGGGTGGAATGATGGTAAGAAATTGAAGATGATGACTTTGCTGCTGGTTGGTAGAGCAAGGGAAATTTACTGGGGATTAAATCCAGAGGCACGTAGTGATTATAAATTATTGCGGGCGGCTATGGGAAGACATTTAGGTCCCTCTAACCAAGTAGATTGGAATCGGGCGCAGCTCCATAGTAGAGAACGCACACCAGGGGAAAGTGCACGAGATTTCGGTAACGCATTGCGAAGGTTGGTTGATAAAGCTTATCCTTCGGTTGATTTTAATACACGTGATATGTTGGCTAAAGACCAATTTATCACTAGAGTTGGTAGTGGGGATGTGCGAATGCAATTGCGAAATGCAAAACCTGTGAATTTGGAGATTGCTATGGATCTTGCTTCCGAATTTGAACAAATTAAAGCACTTGAAAAGAAGGAAACTGTAGCAGCCTTAAATATGTTTTCAGCCGAAGGGTCATTCGACGGCAATGCCCCCGGTGTGATGTTTAGTGAGTTGCGTAAACTGCAAGAAGAGGTGTGTGCATTGAAAACTTTAGTTAACTCAAATAATTCTAAATCAGTAAGGCCCGATGGGCAGCAGCAGTTTAACCGTGGTGGGCGGGGTGGACGGCGGAGGCCAGAGTTGGAGGCCCCATCTAAGGCTTGTTGGGAGTGTGGTTGTACTCGCCATTTACGGCGAGATTGCCCGTATTTGTCGGGAAACGCCAGCGGGTGGTGCTAGAGGGCCAAGTGACCACCCCTGTTGTAAGCGGCCCTGGTGGAGGTGCTGTTAAAATTGGGTCTAGCTCAGGGTTATATCTTGAGGGGCGTGTTCATGGCCAGCCATGTAAACTATTGGTAGATACAGGAGCCCAGGTTTCTATATTAAGTAAAACACTGTGGCATAGCCTTAACCCCCATGCTGATTTGGCCCCTTATAGTGGCAGTGTAAGGGCTGCAAATGGTAGTTTGTTGGGGGTTTTGGGTATTTGGAGCACAATATGTGAATTTCATAATTTGATTCTAAACTGTGGTTTTTTGATTGTAGATGCACCGACACAGGTGATATTGGGTACTGATTTTCTATCACGATACCAGGCAGTAGTTGATGTGGGTAGGCGGCACTGTAAGCTTATGGGTAAGGATCTCCCTTTAGTTTGCACCTTGAGTGCAGATGATGTTTGCAAAGTCAGTCTGGCTGGGGACTTTGTTATTCCCGCGCGGGCACAGGTCATTGTTAATGGCAAAATTGATAATTTGTATGAGGAGTCCGATGTGGGTTTGTTTGAGCCTAATCACAACCTGTCTGAGCGGTATGATGTTTTGGTAGCACGGGTCATTGTTGGCCCCTCTTCTGAGCAGATTCCCTTGCATGTGACTAATATGTCCACTGAGCCTATTAGACTGTATAAGGGCACACATGTTGGGTGCTTTGAAATGGGGGTGGCCGTTTTGGAGGAGGGCAGTAACATCCCCTGTTTAAGGGATGCTGAGAAAAGTGGGTGGAGCTTAGATTCTTTGGCGGCTGTTCTAAAATTATCAGAAAAGGACTTGACTAGGGATCAATATGTGCAAGTTAAAGAGGTCCTTCGTCAATATCTGTCTGTGTTTAGTACTGGTGACACAGATTTGGGTCGTACACATCTGACTTATCATCACATACATACTGGGGATAATCAGCCTGTGAAGATGCATCCCAGGAAAATCCCAGCGCACTTTGAGAAGGAGGTGGAGGCCCAATTGGAACAGATGAGATGTCAGGGGGTTATACAGCCCTCTCAGAGTCCATGGGCTGCCCCGGTGGTCATTGTGCGTAAGAGGGACGGGGGGTTACGGTTTTGCGTTGATTATCGGCGTCTTAATGAACTCACGGTTAAAGACGCATATCCCCTCCCGAGGATAGATGATACTCTAGATGCCTTAGGGTCTGCTAAGTGGTTTTCTACATTAGACTTAGCTTGTGGTTTTTGGCAACTAGAGGTTAACCCTCAGCATCGTGAAAAGACTGCTTTCGTTACTAAACAGGGCCTATGGGAATTTAATGATCTTCCTTATGGCCTTACGAACGCGCCGAGTACATTTCAGCGCCTAATGGAGTTAGTTCTTACTGGGCTGCAGTGGACAAAATGTCTTGTTTATTTAGACGATGTCATTATTTTTGGGAGGACGTTTGTTGAACATGTTTCACGTCTAGGGGAGGTATTGGGGCGTCTAAAATCTGCCCAGTTGAAAATCAAGCCTAGTAAATGTAATTTATTCTCTCGAAAGGTGTCTTATTTGGGCCATGTAATTTCAGCAGAGGGTGTCTCTACAGACCCAGCTAAAATTGAAGCCGTGCGTTCCTGGCCAATGCCAATTAGTGTTCATGATGTCCGGAGTTTTTTGGGGTTAGCCTCATATTATAGACGTTTTGTGGCCAATTTTGCATCTATCGCACAACCTCTTCATAAGTTGACAGAAAAAAAGACCCCTTTCCATTGGACGGACGAATGCCAGCAGGCTTTTGAGATTTTGAAACATAAATTAACCACGGCTCCAGTCCTGGTATATCCGGATATAGCTAAGCAGTTTATCTTGGATACGGATGCTTCTGACTATGGTATTGGGGCAGTGTTATCGCAAATGCATGATGGCCAGGAGCGAGTTGTTGCTTACGGCTCTCGGGCTTTGTCTAAGGCTGAGCGTAATTATGCTACCACCAGAAAAGAATTATTAGCTGTTGTATACTTTACTAGACATTTTCGTCACTATTTGTTGGGGCATGAATTTCTACTGCGGACAGACCATAGTTCACTCCAGTGGTTGCATAATTTTCAAGAGCCTGAGGGTCAGGTCGCCCGATGGCTAGAGCAGTTGTCGTCATTTCGTTATACTATTCAGCACAGACCGGGGAAACGGCACAGTAATGCTGACGCACTATCTCGTTGTTTGGGGCAGCGCGAGGTGGGTGAGGTCAGCGTGAGTGACCTTGAACCTGATTTGGACTTATCTACTAGACAGCGAAATGATCCAGTTTTGCATCAGGTGGTTTCTAGTGTGGAAAAGGGGGGTACCTGTGCGCCAAGAGAATGGGTTGCTTGCCCCCAGTTGAAGGTTTATATGGCCCTTTGGGATAGGCTTCGGTTATATGGGGGTGTACTGGTACTTGTCGAGGAGGGTAACGCTAGTCGTGCTGTTCTACCAGAATCTATGGTCTCTGTAGTATTGCGAAGTTTGCACAACGACAAAACTGGGGGTCATCTGGGGATTGAGAAGTTAATGGATAAAGTGCGGACGCGCTTTTTCTGGCCTGGGTGGGCTGAGGGGGTAAAAATGTGGTGTAAAACTTGTCCTGATTGTGCTTCAAGTAAAATTAATGGACCAGCGCCTAGGGCACCGTTTCAGACCTCCAGACCATTTGAAAGGGTAGCTATGGATATATTGGGTCCTCTGCCACGGTCAGATAAAGGCAATGTGTATATAGTGGTGATTGCTGATTATTTTACGAATTGGACTGAGGCTTTCCCTTTGCCCAATCAGGAGGCCAAAACTGTTGCCGAGGTATTTGTCACAGAGTTTGTGTTGAGGTACGAGGTACCACGTACCTTACACACTGATCAAGGGAGGAACTTTGAATCCCAATTGTTCCAGCAGATGTGTTCTTTACTTGAAATACATAAAACAAGGACTAGCCCATATCATCCTAGCTCGGATGGGCTTGTAGAAAGGTTTAATCGTACCTTGACCACAATGTTGTCGAATTTTGTAAATTCAAACCAGTCTGATTGGGATGTGATTTTGCCATACGTGATGATGGCTTATCGTAGTAGCATACAGTCTAGTACCAAATTCACACCATACGAAGCTGTTTTTGGACGCCAGATTGTGTTGCCAGTCGACTTATTGTGGGATCGAGGCGATGAGTCTTATGAGGGGTTGAATGAGTATGTGCACTGTATGAAGCAGAAATTGTGTTCAGTGGCAGGAGCCTTACAGAAGCACCAACAAGCAGCATCGGAAAGTCAGAAGGGGTTTTATGATTTAAAAGTTTCATACCAGTATTATGAGCCTGGGGAGAAAGTGTGGGTGCGGGATCAGAGGAGGAGGAGAGGACAATGTCCAAAGTTTAAGAAAAAGTTTAGTGGTCCTTATCTAGTCGTGGAGAGACTTTCTGATGTTTTATACCGGCTTAGGGGGAGTACTGGGGAATCAGTTGTGCATTTTAATCGACTGAAGCCCTGTTATGATAACAAGAGCCTAGTCCCGCTTCAGGCGAATGTTCGGGAGGGAGAGATGCGGTCTGCCGGATGCCCACCCCAAGGGAGTGAACAGCGACGGCAGGGAAGATCGGTAGTGCCTTCCCTACTACCACCTGTTTTGGCTCAGCAGACACCTCCAGACTCTTCGGGGGATCCTGATGTGGGGGGAGATCAGTCAGCTGAAGGGGCCAGTCTGTCGGGAACGATTCATGCGGGGGAAGATCGTCTGGTGCCTTTATCAGCAGTGCAGGGGGGAGGGCAATATCAGCCCAGACCCCTGTATGATTTCGTTTCTGGAAGTAATCAACAGACCCAGTCGGCGTGGGAGGTTGAAGGTCCAAAGTCACCTGTGCAGGTTTTAACTCCTCCAGTTACGGAACCGCCTCCATTACAACAACAGCAGGGGGCTGAGCCGGTGGCATTGGTTGGGGGGCCTGAGTCGTCTGCACAGTGCCCTGCTCTTCCAGCTGTGGGTCTTCCGCCAGGGCGACAGCAGGGGGCTTAGCCGGTGTCGGTGACTGAGGGACTTGGATATTCCCGTCCCCAGAGGCAGCGGAGACCTCCAAATTGGTTTAAAGATTTTAATATGGATGTACAAAATGTCGGATGCGAGGACGCTATCCTCTTTAAAGGGGGGGGTAGTGTAGTGAATGCAGTTTACTGGCCGCGTAGACGGTTGTGCCCCACCTACTGACTTGATTGTAGCAGGCTGCAGGTGTGACCTGTTAGTAGTGATCATCCTGGAGAGATTGGGATAAAGACGCTCAGAATTTGGCCGCGAGCGAACTCCTCGGGGCGATTGATTTGTGCAGCCAGACGGAGCACTTGGCTGCACTGTGGACTATTTGTGGACATTTGGTCAGTTTTAAATACTTTGTGTTGGAGTCGGGCAATGGACTAACCCAGTACTCTTTCAAGGCCGGTTATAGGACTCTGTTTTACCATTTAGCTCAGCCTAATGCTAGCTTTGAGATTTCGTTATTTATTGCTGTTTTAGCCTATTGTGTGTGTGCGTGTGAGAGAGGGGGGTAAATGAGTTAGCCCCTGGCCGGGGTTAATGGCCAGTCCCTTCCCCTAGTTTAAATCGGCCATAGAGAGGGCTTGACTTGGGGTTTGTGTGAGTGCAGGGTGGTTGTGAGTGGGAGGTAGGGTTGTATTGTTTTGTGAATAAATTGCGGAACGTTGCAAATTGTGTTGTGTGATTAACCCCTTTCTGCAGATGTAGACGCCCGCATCTATAGACCTGCAAATTGGAAGCACGCTGTTACTGTGCTCGATCAATAAATGGCACCCCCGGATCAGTTATTGAATATTCACAAGCAAACAGACCTCGAACGCGGTTCTGAATATGGGGAAGTTCACTCCACGCCCTGTTTTTCAAGAGCTGCATGAATTTAACTCCTCAGCTAAGCCTGATGTGCAAACTGGTCAGTATCCTTGCCTATAGTATCGATCCAGCAGTTTAAAAAAACGATATCTTGACACAGAAAAAATCGTTATCCTCTGTAGCAACCAGCTAAGCCACAGTGAGCCAACAGTATTCCAAGTAATGGTTCAGAAAAATCAGTTTTCTGAGGCAAAAAAATCGACATGGTATTGATTCTCTCACATTCTACTGTTAATTACAGTTGTCACATACAAAAAAATTCGTTGTTCCCTACCGTGGATTTACGCGCAGATCCATTCATTGACAAATCCAGCGCTTCACTATATCCACCCGAGTACTGGCGTTGATAGCCAATCACTCAATCATACGCTCAAGCTCTTCTGCGTAATTGTAGAGTTACACTTCATGCTCTCGTGAAGCTACCCTGGTAAAAATGTATTGATTGTCTCGTTTCTTATCCAATTCCCGAGTGTTTAAACATTTTAGAGTAAGTGAAACACGTTGATTGGACAAACACAGAGCATACAAACCAATGCGTATCAGCATGCGCTGTTGTATCCTGTCTACGTTATGCACATTACGCGGTTAAAATAGACGCGATTTATAGAAAACACGTTCGCAAAACTGGCCTTGAGGTGTTCAGTTACATTTAGGGGATTTAAATGAGATAAGGATATGGTCAATTGGAATTATTTCGAATGAAACAGGACCGGAGTGTTCCTGCTACAGGATACTTCATTCTCTGGAAAAAGGGATTCATGAAAAAGGTGAGGCTGCTACTTTGTTATTTTTTTGTTGTTGTTGTTGTTTTGTTTTTGGAATGTATACGTACTCTACAAAGTCGAATGTCGAGGTTTTTTTCCTGTGAAAAACGCGAACTGCCCGTGCATTTGGGTGGACCCCCTGGTACGTTCATTGCACGTTTCTTTTGAATCCAGGGAGGCAATGGATTGTTCCCTGAAAGTGGAGTGTCTGTTCTATTAAAATAAGGTATATTTCAGAATTCAGATATTACTGAGTTAGTGAGTTGCACTTGTTCCTTATAAGTGTTGAAATGAGTTTGTAAGCTTAGAAGAGGGGACTGGTAGCTTTCATTACAGGGTGAATGTTCTAACCGTTTAATAAGAAGTTTATTTAATGCGTGTTTGTGCTGGCTTGGGGCCCTTTGAAGTAAAATGGCCAAAACTCTAAACTTTATTAAGGAGAAAAGGCATATTTGGTCTTTGGAGAGGTTGCTGGTGACCATTGATATTTAACTGCACTGAGATTGATAAATTCATACAAAACTCAACCAGAAAATCATTTGTTCATATTAAATTTCGTGCCTTAAAACTTTATTTGTGTTATATACATGATTTTTTTATGATTTGACAGGACTTCATTTTGAGACTTTGGGGAGACACTTGGATAGGTGTATAATTTGGCTAAAAGCATGTAGGTAATCTAGAATGTAATGTTGAAGATAAATTGTACTTGTGGTCAAGGAGTTTATGACCCCAGAAATGTATAGTTTTAAGCCCCAGCAGTTTTTCAATCCTCAGAATTATTTTTTTTGCAATTTCAATGGTGAATTCTCATGAAGATTTTTTATGTTTGCAGCTCATTTTCTCTACCATAATCATGAAAATTAACTGAAATACTATGTAATTCTAAATGCTGTAAGTGTCTTTTCAGAATTGAGCCACATTTTTCCTCTTTATGAAGCTTAAATCTTGAATTATACAGCATTAAAGTGGGTAACCCAAAAATAGCCAAATTTGGCTTCTGCACAAAGGGGTTAACTCCTCTCCCGACAACGATACGGAGCGCTACAATATCAAGTAGTTGTGTGCCTATGCACTCTGTTACTGTAAATTCTCTTGCTGTAGATTATGTGGACATGTAGACTTTAAACGTGATATTTATTTTATCCCTTGGGGAAAATTATACTGGGGCACTGCAGACTAATAATGGGCCACGTGCCCCCAGTAAAACGTCTGGTTCCGCCGATGGTTTGAACTCCCTTGGTATCTGAGCTATGTTTTCATTTCACGGAACCGACAGCCGAGCTGTATGCTGAAGCGCTATCTTCACTGACAATCATAGAAAGCTAGCCAGTTTGGTTGACTGCCTTAGCTATAATTGCGTTATCGTAATAATTAAAATAAAAACTCACAGCTTGCTCACTTAATAGTCCCTAGATAGGCAGATGCCTGATAAGGATGCTATTTGCACAATTCATCCGGAATGAACACGTTACATAAACGTTTCTGCCAGGTCATTCGCTATGGCTAATTCTATGTATATATGCAACTTGGGTTTATTGTGCCAACTAAGTTTATCGAGCCAGCTAAATTACAGATAAAGTTTGCGATCACAGCCGTCTACAGCGACCCGATTACCTATCAAGTCAGCTAGACAAGTGGCTAGTAAGTGTTGCGCTTCCTATGATTAACACGTGTTGTATGCTCGACTTCTCGAACAGTGTCATGTAAAATTGCGCATTATATAGTTATTAACATTAACTCGATAGCTGAGTATCCAGTTTTACAGTTTAATGGACCTAATGTTCGTGCAATAGCTGAGCACCCAGTTCCACATTTTAATGGACCTAACGTTAGTGAAATAGCTGAGCACCCAATTCCACAGCTTAACGGACTTGACGTTAGCTCGATAGATTAGCACCCATTTCCACGGTTTAACGGATCTAACGTTAGGGCAATAGCTCACTTCCCAGTTCCACAGTTTAACGGACCGAACATTTGCTCCATAGCGAAGTATCCAGTTCTACAATTTAATGGACCTAACTTTAGCCCGATTGCTGAGTACTTATTTTCACTGTATAATGGACCTTACATTAGCTCGATTGCTGAGCACCCAGCTCCACAGTTTATTGGGCTTACCTTTAGCTCGATAGCTGAATACCCAGTTCCACAGTTTAACAGACCTAACGTTGGCTCGATAGCTGAGTACCCAGCTCCACAATTTAGCGGATCTAACGTTGGTGCGATAGCGGAGTACCCAGCTCCACAGTTGAATGGAACCAACTTTAGCTCGATAGCTGAGCACCGAGTTCCACAGTTTAACAGACCTAATATTAGCTCGATAGACCTAACGTAGCAGGTCTAGCAATTGCGTAGCACTCAGCTTCTCAGTTTTTTCGAACCTGACGTTGGCACGATATTACACGCAATAAAAGTAACTGCCACTATGAGGCAGACAGACGCGATTGCTTATTGCCTTTTCTTTGACACATACCTAATGCAGTCATTTGAAATGCCTCCGGGAAGAAAACTTGATTTGAAGTCCATTAATTACCAGCGAGTTTAGACAGCCTCCATCGCCTTGGCATAATTAGCTCGCCTTAAATCATCTCCCGCGTACTTTGCCTAACTTGCAATCAAGCCATTTATTCAGCCATCTGCCTAATCAAAATCAAAATGTGGCGTATTATGATTAAGAAGTGATAATTAGAAGCAGACTGACCTAACCAGGTTGCTGTGTTAGATTGAAAAAATGTCAATAATCTGAATAAATAGCAGACCTCTGAATTCCACCTTTCATCAAGGAATTTTATATGCATTATTCATTTAATTTTTTTTGTATAATTATTAATTATTATTTATATGCATTATTTCTAAAAAAAATGAGGTTATTCAGAGATGGCCCTGGTTTTTAGAGCTTAAAAATATAGGCTATGTGAAGTGGAAAACATTTTGCGAAGCATAACGAACATGAATGTGAGAGAGAATACATTTTCATTGCAGGCAATAGTCAAATGCACCGAAGATTTGGCAATTGACGTTCAGGCGAATCTTTGCCACAAATTTGAGGCATTTTTTATTAGATAATTGAACGAGAGGAATTTAAAATAATGTAACTCATAGCACTTGATTTTATTTACTTTTGAGCATCTAAATAACTAACAGTGAAGGTGGAAAACATTTTGTTTAAGCTTATAGAACGTGACATGTAAATTGTTAACGAATTTGAAAATCTTTTAGTATAAAGCGGCAGCCTGGTTAGGTCTGTCTGGTTCTCATTCTCCTTAATCATTATAGGCCTCATTTTGGTTTTGATTTGTCAGTTGGCTGAATAAATGGCTTGATTGCAAGTTTGGCGAAGTACGCGGGAGATGATTTAAGGCGAGCTAATTATGCCAAGGCGATGGAGGATGTCCAACCTCGCTGGTAATTAGCGGACTTCAAATCTCAATTTTCTTCCCGGAGGCATTTCAAATGACCGCATTAGGTGAGTGTCATAGAAAAGGTAATAAGCAATCACGTCTGTCTGCCTCCTGGTGGCAGTTACTTTTATTGCGCTTAAATTAATCGTGATTAATTATCGCTACAGCCCTAAATCTAACCTGGTTTTACACTTCCGAACTTTAGGTAGTGGCTGTTTGTTATCGATGAGAGGGAGTTTCCAATCTCCCATCTTGGCATAAACACGGCAGTGTGATGGTCTTTATTTAATGGGATAGTCGTGGCCACTTGTGAGGTGCAGCTATTGCTGTTAGGGATGCACCGATTAAGTTTTTTTCTATTCCGATTCGATCCGATATATTTATCGGAATATTTTCCGATACTGATAGCTGATATACATTGGGCTACACAGGAAGTATTAAAAAATGAATCAACTTTCAATTTACAGCCATTTATTTACACATTTATTGCAATAACAGAAAGAAATGAACATAAATAAATAAAAGCACAATTATCAAAATAAATACCAAATACCTTTGGATACTCTAAATAAAGCTCTAAATAAAGCTTGATTACTCATGAACCCCTTGGTCTAGAAACATGACCTTGGTCTCAAATGAAAGATGACCATCTGTAGTTTCTTATCCATATCTGGATTAGTTAGTAAAAGATGTGTCATGGTATTACAGAGGCCTTATTTCTCATAAAACTATTTTTGCTTCTGCACCCACGATTTTGTAGAGAAAAAAGGACAGACAGTGATGAAGTGCAAATGTGTAGTTGTAAAAGTGGATCCCCTCCCCCTGCACTCTCACCTTTCTGCTCTCCTTCACAAAAAACCACCTTTGGGATACCATAAAATTTACCACCAAAAACTATAGTATTGCTGTTGTAATTATATGGTTTTTTGGACTGCACTTTGGTGATTTTAGTATTATTATTGAAATATTGTAGGGCTACCATAGCTAATAAAATAACACAACAGAAAAAAAACTATTGTAAACCATAGCTGGTGAAATGTACTATAGAACACCATAACCACACTTTAGAACACTATACAATTCTTTTAGTATACTATAGTAACTCTCCAGTTCATTTTCGTAAGGGCTTCCCCAGACAACCCAATTCACCTTCTACACACACATGCATGCTACACATCATAGGAAAATCCTCATTATGTATTGTAATTATGTTCGGATAAAAATAAGCAAATATCGATTTGTTTATATAGACATAATGATTACGCTATGTATGCACCATTCAAGATCGGGGTTCTTCCCTTCCAGGAAATCAATGAAGCACTCAAGAGATTTCACTTATTTCTATTTCTTTTATTTCTTCCTCAATATAACTTTATCTCTTTTCCTCTTCCTTTGCCCCTTCTTCCTTCGTGAGGATTGTTTTTCCTTGTCGTGTAGGCATTTTTGACCAAAATACGAACATTTTGAGGAGGCGCAAGACTGCTATAATACAGCTTTTTTACGCACGGGCTCCGAGCGAGAAATGCGCACTCAATCTCCCAGGTTTCCCGAGGCAGTGAGGGGAAGTGCTATATGTCGTTGGAAAGGTCTCCTCATTGGCTACAAGGACATCTTGGGCTCATCTTCGCAGCTTGTGATATGACGGATCAACCGTCAATCAAAGCAAGTTAGTGCGATTTCATTTGTGCAAGCCTCACTCACTTTCAAGACTTGTAACTCGACACCGATAGGTCCTACAGACATGCAGATTGTGTCTACGTGATCGTGAGAGTCTTAACAAACACAGCTAGCTGTGTCATTCTGCTGAAAATAACTCACAACTATTCAAAATGTCTCATTTTTTACCGGAGAAAAGTTCGCGTTTGTTTTTTTTTATAAAGAAAATGTTTTGTTTGAGTTGGATAATGCATCTACCAATCGTAATATCAGCAAAACACGGTAGATATTCGAATTTGCTGGGTTCCTACGGATATCTCAGGACCAAGCATGCCATACATTTTCACTGTAACCTATGTTTATAAGGATTCCCAAGACTCAGCTTTCTAACGATATATGCTGTTACTATGTTATGATGTTATGTAATGATGGGTTGTGTTCCAATTCGTTTACCGTTCATTTCAATTATCTTGCGAGGCCCTTTGGGTCGGATCCGGGTCGTCTGCTGAATAATTTTTAATCGGCGGGTAATGTCTAGTCCGATACATTAGTTTGCTTATATCGGGAGCCGATACCGAAAGGATATCGGTATCGGTGCATCCCTAATTGCCGTCATCTCTCGCTTTATTATCCAGTGATGAGATTAAGGGGAAAAAAATTGATTTGCATTTTTTGCTATTCATTTTCCCAATTGATTAGCAATTGTTTTGCACATCTGAAATACGATTAGAAAAATGAGCAAACATTATGTCAAATTTTAAATGACAAAAGGGCTTCTTTATTCTTTCCTAATGACCGATTACAATTACAAGAGGAATACAACACCCCTCTGAAAGCAAGACAAACTAGACTTATGCCATCGGAGGCGACGGCTTGGGGTATATCCCCGAACACCCCCAATCCTCCAATTCCCCAATCCTTGAATAGACTTTCATTTGAACTTAATTTCTGGTCAATCGGACAAATGGTTCTGAAGATATGGCCAAAATGGTAATTTTCTTCACAAAGCGCCACCTGGTGGCGAAATATTGAAATATACAGGTATGATGTCAACATGTGACATGTTATGAGGACATAACCTTGCAGTTGCACATAGTTTCATGTCAATTGGACAATGGTTCCAAAGATATGGCAAAAATGGTGAATTTTATGTTACAAAGCTCCACCTTGTGTCAAAATTTTGAACCAAACAGGTATAATGTCACTGTGGGACACATCCTCAGCTCAAGGCCTTTCATTTGCACTTGATTTGAGGTGAATCGGTCAAATATTTCCAGATATGATCAAAACAGTGATTTTTCAGTTTTTTGCCCCTGGTGGCCAATCTAGAAATTGTAAATTGTCCAAAATCGAATCAGTTCTTCCTCTTGATGATACTTACTTTTATGCAAAACATGAAATTTCTAATTGAAATATTACTGAAGTTATCGCGTTAACACATAGGGCGGCGGCGGCGGTCGGACCAAAAACATAATATCCCCGAAACGCCATTCGGTGTTCGGGGATATAATTATTTCCAAAAGGCATCAATTTTACCTTGAACAATCAAAATTTAATACAGCACATTTCCGTTCCCCAATGAAATTTCTGTAAACTAGTAACTGGCAGGACAGCTGTCTTATCTACACCTTACTGTGGCGCAATGTTGTTCAACGCCTGATCAGAGATGTGGAAAGATCCATTCCCATTAAAATCCTGTCACACAAGGGACTCTCCAACTCACTCACATTTTGACATCACAGCATCATGTATTTGAATGATCGGAGATCATTGTGCATGTTTCAAGAGAGGCTTGTGAACTTGCGATTCCCTAAACCACATAGCAATGGGACAAGTTTTACTGACTTTGATGTGCTTACTGTGATGTTTGGGGGGCTGGAAGAACATTCGGTGTGTAAAAACGTAAAGCGTACATCCAGTCAAGGCGATCCAGAGTTAAAGCCGAAAGGGGAGTTCTAATCCGGAATTCTCTTGATTAGGGCTAAAACCAAATCGCATAGATTTTGTATAACAATGATTACAAAGATTCCCTTTTACTAGGGTCAGCAAGATGGGAAGATTGATAGCTTTATAATCTGAAGAATAACGTAATTCGAGATAGCATGCATAACAGGATAATGCAGCTAAACTCGCTTTGAAATAATACGTCTCCGGCCCCAACTGTCTGTTCATTTAGTGAAATAAGCGCGTCATCAATGTTGAAAGAAATCCTCTGCATGTGATGGCGTTGAAAGTGATAAATCAGAGCTATAAAAACTTCTCCAACAGGCATCATAGCTGCCATAGTTTCACTAGGCAGCTGTCTGTACATTAAACATTGCTTTTGAACTCTCAGCAAACTAGCTAACGTCCCAAAAATATGAAAGTACAGTTGGGTCGCACAAAATTGCCGCAAAACCTCAGATAAGTTCATCCCTATGACATCTGGCGAAGTTAGTAAAGTTGGGGCAAGAAACAAATCATATTGATGTGATGATCATTTACAAAGATTTACCTTTGTTAAGGTAATATGCGATGGCTCCGAATGGCTCACATAGCAGAGTCCAGCCGTCATGACCAATAATTATTGAGCATATGACTGTACCAAAAGGCCTCCAGAATCCCAAGAGCATGCATGTCCAGAAGCTGATTGGTTGGTATGCAAATGAGGAACATCATTTTCCAGCCGTTCAAAGTTGTGAAAACTTCTCCTGTTGCAACGTGGCTTGGGAATTCGGAAGTTTGTGTGTTAGTGAGTCGGAAACCATGAAATCTCATTTAGATTTTTTGAATCACATTTTTTTGCGAAAGTAATGTTACGATGATTAGCATTTCTTAAAAACTACTGAAATTTGATTCGCATTTTGCGATGCAAATCCGCCTTATCTGATCACTGTTATCCCACGTGATTTAGATTTTTTTCCGATGTCACTTAAGAGTATCTGTAGCAGCTCGATGTCTCCGAAGAGGATCCTTAGCAGCTCGGCGTTGGGTTAACCTTACGCAGCACTTGTCAGAGGCCTTGAGGGTGCTATGCACTCTGTGACCAATAGGTTGTTATCTTCACAGACGTATTCATAGGTTTACATGCCTTTTAATAGTCATAATGTAACTATAAAATTGTTGAGATCCCTGTGCATACGTCCTCATTGATTTTGTTCAGAGTTTGTCCAAGTGGACCCTTGCTGAAATTGAAAGCTTTGAATACCTCAGAAACATTCTTAAGCAAATTGCCAAATTTTACTGGATCAGTCCAACTTCATAAAGGCTGAAAGATCGCATTTGGCATTTCTAGGGTTCTGGGCTCCTTCAGAGATTATTGTGCTGGCGCACAATGCAAACTTTATTGTGGCATTTTCTAACTCTAACTTAAAGGAGTCATATGCATTGTTTCAGGTGTTTATACCAAATATGTTTGTGTGAATATGTGTAAATGACAAACAGTCTGATTAATGGGATATTTGTGAGCATGAAGGACCTGTAGGTTTATCTTGATTAAATATTTGCCCCAGGAATGGTGCGCTCCGATCACACAGCTGCGTCGTTTTGGATTGAAATATTTGGAAAAATGGCAGTTGCAGCTTTCAGCATAGCACTCCTGTATGTGTCCCACAGTTATGTAAGGTCTAGCCGTCACAATTCCAGCAGATAATACTCTTTCAAACTTGACCTAAGTGCAGACAAAGTGAGCGCTTTTGGAATAAATCCCCTTGAAATCCACGATAGGATCTGAATTACAGAGAAATACTGATCATTGACTGGTTATTGGCCTTTTTGTGCTGTTCCACAGGCATGTTAAGAAAGTCACCAGAACACTGTTTCCATTACTTTCTTGCTTGTTCCTGGTTTCAATGGACATGCTATTGCATTTTGAAATTTGGGGCCCTCGGTCTTGTACAGGAGTATATGTTCTCCATAGTAATGGGGAATACCATGCCTGTGTGGGCCCTCTGTGACCTTTTATTCTTATTCCTATTGAGTCAAACTTCGAAGTCTGCAATCAATTACCATGAAATAAGAATAATTCTTGCCACGTATGGAGAAGGACAATGGATGGTATTGCTGGGAGTTTTTCCATCTGATGTGATCTTTATTTCACGTGTGGACTGTTGAAAAATCTGACTTGAAATTGAAAGGGGTCATTCCGTGCCAACTCACCTAAATTTCAAAAACCTTCCCAGGTCACCACCTCAGACTATGCGGGAAAAATTCTTAAATGTATATCTATATAACTCTACCTACCATGCAAAAGATCAGCTTTCAATTCCTCATAGTTTAAAAAATAAAGGCCTTTGAAATTTGGCTGTAAAAATGCCACGTGAAAAACGCATTTTCTTCCAACTTCAGGGGCTTATTTTTTCATTGACTTTTTTAGAAAGCTAATATTGCAAATATTTACTAATTGGCATCCAAATTTTTCAATTATGGCATCAGCCTCTGGGATACATATTTCTCACTCTGTAGGAAGCTAAAAATGTCTTTTTGGCCAAAATGAGCTAAAATAAGGTGAAACGATGGGAGCCCTGCTGAAAATATGGAACAACTAAGAATTTTTTCCTCATAACACAGTGATTATAAGGTCTATCTTATCTATTCACATGTACATTTCTGCCAGGATAAAACTGTTAGGTGATGAATTATAAAAGTTTTAACATAAGCCCTTGCCTTTTTTGTCCCCTGGTTTGACCATGTGGCTAGGGGTTTAGGATCTTCATATTTTTTTCTGATGATTGCCTCATATAAGGTATATCTACTCACCGAATTTTATCTAACGCCCATGGCTTCATATTAAAATCAATTTTTATTTACATGGAAGTTGTTTATAATTATTCACTTTTTCCGTAGTCAGGAGCTTATATATCTTAAAGTTTACTCTCTAGCAAAGGGACACTGCAGATATTTGTAAACTGGCATACCAAATTTAAGAATCTGTTACAAGAGTGCCTGAAAAAAAGAATATTTTGAAAAGTTGAAAATGCCATTTTGACGAAAAATGGTGAATATGCAGGGGGCATTAACTGAAGTTATGTCACAACATATAATTATTAATTTATGAGAATAATAATCTTAAGTACATTTTCTATTCATAAATAAATTATTATAATGATAATCCAAAACATATGCTTGGGTTTTAATTTAAAAAACATGTCACGACTGGAAATGATTCTGTATCGTCAACAGTACACACAGGACCCGTAACCGCACAAGCTCATCCATCCCAGTTATTAGTCCCAACTCCAACTGAACTGGATGTATACCAGGCTGGGAAATATATTGCTTGTGTTTATGACAAAAAATGGTCCATTGGGAACATTGTCACAAGAAATGATGATAAAAATGATGTGTTTGTGAACTTCATGAAGCAAGGAAGGGTTAACACATTCTTATGGCCTCCAGAAAAGAGGAAAGATCAATGTTGGGTGCCATTACTCGACATTCCTTGTGTGGTTGAGGCCCCGGATATAAAATCTGGTGGCGTCAGTACCAACTGTCACAGCATGACTTTAAGCATGTTCTAGACTTGTTTTCGAAGATGTAAAATTCTGTGCCGCTGAGTGCTTGATAATGAATGTCATTAAAGATGAAAGGGCATTAAAGAGTTTTCTAAAGTATAAAAATTACTAATATTCATTGTCTCTGTATATATGTAAATTAAAAAGCTGCTACTCAACTAATCAAATTTGTCCTAATTTATAATATGCAGTCACTTACAAAAGTAATTATTAGCATGTATTTATGAATAAATAACCACCTCATCACCATTAATGCCAAATAAGAAGCATAATTTAGCCTCATGTGCACCCCTGCACCCACATTGTTTTGTACCAAGTGTGCCAAATTGCCTTATTTGGCTTCCTAAAACTATGAGTATGTGCTTTCTAGAAACATTCTGATTACCATGATAACAGATTCTTAAATTTGGTATGCCAGTTTACAAATGTCTGCAGTATCACTTTGCTGAACAGTTAAGTTTAGGATTTATAAGCTCCTGTATACAAAAAAAATTATAAAAAACGTGCATGTAAATAAAAAATTATTTTAATATGAAGCCATGGGCGTTAGATAAAATAATTAGGTGAGTAGATGCACCTAATATGAGGCAATCTTTAGAAAAAAAAATGAAGGTCCTAAACCCCTAGCCTAGAGGCAAGGGCTTATGTTATAACTTTTATAATTCATCACCTAACAGTGTTATCCTGGCAGAAATGTACACGTGAAGAGATAATGACCCTATAATGACTGTGTAATGAGGAAAAAATTATAAGTTGTTACATATTTTCAGGAGGGCTCCCATAGTTTCACCCTATTTCAGCTCATGTTGGTCAAAAAGCCATTTTTAGCCTCCTATAGTGTGAGAAATATGCCTCTCGGAGGCTATCTGATGCCATAATTGAAAAAACTGGATGCTAATGAATAAATATTTGCAATATTAGCTTTCTAGTCCATTTTTACCTCTTAGCCCTCAAGGCTGACGGGGTATTGCTGTCCTTCGTGCGGTTGGGCGGGCGGGCGTCTCCAAAAACTTCGACATCGGGCTGAGGGGTATTCCGTGCATTGCACGCCTATTTTTTAAACTATGAGGAATTGAAAGCTAATCTTTTGCATGGTGGGTAGAGTCATATAAATCTACATTTAAGAATTTTTCCAGCAAAATCTGAGGTGGTGACCTGGGGACCCCTAGGTGAGTTGGCATGGAATGACCCAAAGTTAATGATGCAGTGCTGTGTAGGGTATTTGTTCAATGGGAGCCTGCTGGACATTGATTGAAACATGAAGTGCGTTTTCTGCAATGGGTGTTTTCTTGCCTTTGAACAGTTGTAGCTTTTATGAAGGTGGGAGTATGTTTTTTTTTTTTTTTTTTTTTAAACTGTGTATTTAGGCAAATTTTAATTCCTAGTGTTATGGCTCCAATTTGTTATTAGATTTACGACAGCAAAGGATGACAGACAAAATTTTTAAACTTAAACACATTTAATTAAACAATCAGTTTTAACTAATCTACTATCTACTCTACTGACCAAGATTCATTATATACAGAAAAAAAAAATATTTACAGGCCCTTTGGTTGGGTTGCTTGGTGATGTTCCGGGTGAGGAAAATGCTCCAACACAGGCAAAAAATCCACTAAAAGCTACACAGGTCTTGAAAAGTGAGTAGCTTTTTTGTTTCTTGGCAGCAAACAGCAACGGCCAAAGGGAATGTAAAAATTTTTTTTTTCTGTATATAATGAATCTTGGTCAGTAGAGTAGATAGTAGATTAGTTAAAAGTGATTGTTTAATTAAATGTGTTTAAGTTTTAAAATTTTGTCTGTCATACTTTGCTGTCGTAAATCTAATAACAAATTGGGGCCATAACAAATTTTTCGCATTACACTAGTCCATTTGGAGACAACAGTGTGAGGTTTATCACACATTTTTTTGACTCCGTAACTTAAGACAACCAAAGTTTTCAAAGATATTTTCTCCTGGGTGATTGATCACGGTGTACTTTGATTGTTAAATGGCCCTGGTTTTGGAGGTCTGTTCATTGTGTTAGACTGGCTGTGGGACAGATTCCAAGTAGGAGACTAATAAATAAAATCAGCTCAAAGGCCGCTTCCTGACTTCTGACGGCACAGGTAATGTTGAGTCTGGGGTTTGAAAGAGATCTGCCACATGCTGCAGTATCTTCGGTAGAGCTGCTGGGGGAGTCTGTTTGTCCCAGTGTGTAAATCTGTGTGACTGGAGGAGTGGGTATTCACCGGGAACCATAATCTCCCAGCCAAAACCAACATCACCCAGCCAATCTCCCGGTGTCGTTCCCCAGCTCACATACCCCCTTAGTCCCGGGCCTTTGACATTCCTGGGCAGCTGGGGCTCCTAAAATAGCAGCGGGTGAATGGAGAGAGTGGGCCAGGATTGTACTCACTTGTGTGGGGGGTGGATGTCGTTGATTATTTACAGAACAGGGCTGTAGTGCAGTGAGCTTAGAGCAAGGAGACGAGTCATCATTTTATGGTCCAATCAGAGCTGGATCTGGCATTCACAGTTGACATGGCCGTAAAGGGCAGGCTCTGAGGGTAGACATGGCCAAGAGAAAGTGCCTTTATTTTATTATGGATTGGATTCTTTGTGCCAAACTCCCTTCTCCACTGGGATTGTGCGATCGATGATGCAGCTGTGCATGTAAGTGAGATGGCAATGATTGCGCTTGAATTAAAAACCTGTCTTTTATGGATTGTGTTGGTCACTGTGAAGCTGTATCTGGTTTCAGTTGAGTGGAATTTCTCTGTTCTTGCTTGCAGATAATCCAGTACCAAACAGTACGCTACGACACACTACCTCTGTCGCCCGTGTCCAGGAACAGACTCAGTGAGTACCGCCTCCTGTAGGAGCATGTGAGCATCGTGTGCTTATCTCTGAGTTGGACATCAAGATTCAGTCCGCCTGCTGTGTGTGTGTGTGTGTGTGTGTGTGTGTGTGTGTGTGTGTGTGTGTGTGTGTGTGTGTGTGTGTGTGTGTGTGTGTGTGTGTGTGTGTGTGTGTGTGCGCGCGCCTGGAGCTAGGCAATGTGGACAAGATCAAGTAAGTTATCACAATATTCGAACCATCCGATCAGTGCAGAAAATTAATCTCATTGGGTTCAATCATTTTTTTCAATTACATTTACAGTAAATGTAATCAATAACTTTCATAATTGTAAATTAATTTAATTTAAATAGAATTTTTCATTGAAAAGTAATTGTAATTTAACATTCTGTCCAGAAAGTAATTTTGGGTCTGAGCCCTAGGCAAGGCCTGGGCAGAGGACCCTATTGTTATTGCTGTGTTTCTTATTAGGGTCCGAGCCTCCAGGCCTGCAAGGCCTTGGCAAGGACCCTATTGTTCTTCTCATGTTTTTTATCAGTGTCTGAGCCTTAGGCAAAGCCTGGGCAGAGGACCCTATTGTTCTTGTACTGTTTATTATTAGGGTCCGAGCCTCCAGGCCTGCAAGGCCTTGGCAAGGACCCTATTGTTCTTTTCGTGTTTGTGATTATTCTTTCTTTCTCTATATGCCTCTTTGAGCTTAAATTTGACCCCCTAAACATGCTCAAAAACTCACCAAATTTGGCATGCACCTCATGTCTGGCGAAAAATTTTATAAAACGTAAACTTTATCCCCATAGGTCCCAAAATGGCTCTCTAGCGCCACCCAGAATCAATAAAGATGGCCACTACGACCGGTAGGAAAGTCATGGAGAGATGAAACTAACACTTAGATTGTTCATCTCATCAAGCCCTAAAAATTTACAAGCAACACCCCAGACCTAAATCGAACGGGAAGTCTGCAATTTGCATATCAAAATTGCCATTCACCTCTAAATTTGGCCTAAATTTGCCCTGGAGCTAACGCAAGCTCCTTTAAGGGCGTTCATCGTATCGACCCCCAATGCTAATAGATGACAAAGCGCATTCTGCCGATGAAAACTACTGATTTTATGAGGCGTCAAAGATGGGGTCCCCAGCCATGTTGACTGCCTTTTTTCGATGCGTACACTAATTCCAACCTAAATGTGACCCCTTCACAATGATCAAAAGCAAATTATTTCACAGTGCTTTCAAAAAAATTGAAAACGTTAAAATTGTTCACAACACAGCCATAATGGCTCTCTAGCGCCACCTAAATACACCAAAATGGGACTTTCGCAATCACCATGGCCTGTTGCAATGTCAGAAAATTCTGAAAAAATTCACACATCATTGATGTACCATGATCTCAGTTGTCAGTTGATTTGGTGAAAATCCATTCCCAACTTTTTGAAGTAAAGAATTTTATGTCCATAATACACTGAACAGTAATATATACTTTCCTGCTGTGGACAAACTGTTTTTTGTATCAAAATGTCCTTTGGTATACTTCATAATCTCCATGTGGACAAACAAACTGCCAAGCGTGGTACCATTTGAATGCATATTTGTCGAGATATTAACATGTTATGAATATTCATATTTTGAAAAATATAGAGTGACGCACTTCTGAATTCACAATAGGTTGCAGTGTATGACACTTTGGTTTGTGTTCAGTGGACATGCTCCTGAAATTTCAGCTTTCTAGGATTTACCTGGAAGAACCATTTCTTAATTTCTTGATTATTATTGATTTTCAGTGTTAATCTTGGTGCTGCTACACATTCTCACCACCGGGTGGCAGTAGAATCACATGGCTCATCTCCCTTCACTAAGTTCATTAATGGGGGAAGATTGCACAATACACAGCAGTGACAAAATGTGCTTCAGAAACTTTGACCTGGTCGCATGGGTCATAGCTCCATTTTACCTAAGAAAAATCTCTTTCAGTAAAGGGGTTTGCACTCAACTCAACATAAAACATTTTCCTCAGTCTCGTACTGTCCAACGAATGACATTGCTCGACGGCGCTCGAACACGTCTCGCCCCCGTTTCGACATGTGCTGGAGGGCAAGGACCCGTCCATCGCTGCTTGCAGCTTTAAGGCGGACATGAAACACTTGAAGCAGTTAACATATTTTACAAGTTGGGTCCCCACTCTAAAAATTAATTATGGTTTCAACACTTTCAGTGAACCTGGATTAAAATAAAAAGCAATCTCAATTAAAGCTGCAAGCAGCGTTGAAAGGGCCCTCGCATCCCTTGTGCACGTTGGGGTGGCAGCAAGATCTTGATGGGTGCAGGTGTCCATTCACAGCCATTGGACACTGCTGGACCGCGTACAATGTGGTTTCCTGAGGGCACTGCAAAAATTCAGGAGGGCGCTATGGTACCATTTTGACATGCATGTGCGCAAAATCTACAACATAGTAATCGAAATACTGAGCTCCATGACTGTGTTGATTTTTATTAATTTTACATCATGTTTAGACCTTCAAAAGAGCAATTCTTCTGTAAATCTGATTGGGGGCGCTATAGAGCCATCATGCCACATTTAGTGGCAGTTGATTTATGAAATTCAAGAAAATAAGACAATGATAATTTCTGCCACGTTTTGCAAGTTTTGGAGCATTCTAAGGCCTTAAAACGTGTGTTCGTAAAATTCGAAAAAACGCAGGAAATGGCTCATAGCTCACTTCCTGTTAGGCCGAGAAATTCCAAAAATTAAGCATCGCCTGGAATGAATATTGCAATGATCACACCAAATTTCATGAACATTCAAGCACTTTTATCTTAACATGGCCGTATCTAGAGGGCGCTGTGGAGCCATTTGGCCACTCCCGATGTAATATTAGCCTATATTTAAATTTGGGAGGACAAACTAATCAAGTTTGGAAAGTTTCAGGCAAATCACACAAAGTATGTGGGAGTAAAATCAACTTCCTGTGTCATGGCAGGACATCGAAATTCGCCGCAATGCTACGGATAAATCGTTTGATAAATCCAAAAAATCTTCGCAATTTAACATTGGCAACGTCTTTAGATATTATTTGCCAAATATTAAGTTGATCGGATAAAATCTCTAGGAGGAGTTCGTTAAAGTATGACACCTGCGAATTGCGAAAAATCTAAAGTTGCAATTTCAATCAAAAATGGCAAACTTCCAGTTGGGTCTAGGTCATGGCACCAAGAGACTTTTTTTTAGGTCTCAGGATATTCCACATGTCCAACGAAGTCCATACATGCAGGTCAACCACGATGCGAGGGCTGCTTATTTGAAATTTTCCAGGGGGCGCTATAATGCCATTTTGCCACGCCTATATGTACATTTTTTATCAGTGTAATAGGAATGATAGTTTTTAGAATTGTACAAAATTTTGTGAGTTTTTTAGCATGCTGAGACCCTCAAAAGGGCAATTCTTTAAAAAAATCTGATTGGGGGCGCTATAGAGCCATAATGACCCATTTACTGCCAATTTTTGTCTCAAATTGAAGACAATCAGACAATTTTATTTTTGCAAAGTTTTGCAAGTTTTTGAGTATCTTAAGGCCTTCAAATGTGTGTTCGTAAAATTTGGAATAACGCAGGAAATGGCTCATAGCTCACTTCCTGTTTGGCCGAAAAATTTCATAAAAAGAAGCATGGCCCAAAAAAAAAAATGCAATGACCAACCCAAATTTCATGAACATTCAAGCACTTTTATGTCAACACACTTCACACTCATCACACTTTTATGTGATGAAATCTCTAGGAGGAGTTCGTTAAAGTACGAAGCCTGTGAATGGCAAAAAATAAAAAAAATTTGCAAATTCAATTAAAAATGGCGGACTTCCTGTTTAGTCTAAGTCATGACACCAAGAGACTTTTTTTTAGGTCTTGGCATAGTACACATGTCCACCGAATTTTGTACATGTAGGTTAAACATGCTGCGAGGGCTGCCTCATTGAAATTTTCTAGGTGGCGCTGTAATGCAATTTTGCCACAAATATCTGTAAACCCTATATCCTAGTAAAAAGTATGACCAGCTTAATAAGTTTGCAAAGTTTCGTGAGTTTTCGAGCATGTTGAGGCCCTCAAAAATGCAATTATGTATTAGGGGGCGCTATAGAGCTACCATGTCACACTTAGTGCCAAATGAGATATCGAATGAAAGAACTTAATACTTTTAGTCAATGAGCCAAGTTTGGTGAGTTTTCGAGTATGATAAGGCCCTCAAAAATGTGTTCGTAAAATCTGAAAAAACGCAGGAAATGGCTCATAGCTAACTTCCTGTGCGGCAAAAAAATTTCAAAAAAATTGACAAAAAAATATATTATGACTACTATGACCCTATTGAATTTCGTGAGAATCCGAGCAAGTGCGTTCCAAAATGGCCGCGTGTTTGGTGGCGCTATAGAGCCACTGGGGCATGTCCAAGCACAAAAATAATAATACTTTGCAATTTTCACCATGACTGACGGGTCGGCAAATTTTTGTGAGTTTTCGTGCATGGCAAAGCCCTCAAAAATGCGTTCTCGCAGCAGAATAATAATAATAAGAAGAAGAAGAAGAAGAAGAAGAAGAAGAAGGAAGAAGAATAATAAAAATCCCATCAAAAACAATAGGTTCCTCGCACCTTCGTTCCCGTTCCGGGCCCTGGCACCGGTCGGTGCTCGGGCCCTAATAAGAATAATAATAAAAATCCCATCAAAAACAATAGGTTCCTCGCACCTTCGGTGCCAGGACCCTAATTACATTTTTCAAACCAGTGTGGCGCCATCTTGTGGCACATAGACTATGATGTCACGAGGTTGGTTGGCTTGGAACTCCTTTATTAGCTCGCATTGGATTAACTTATGACAGCACTGACTCGATGGAGAATAAGGAACCTCAAACTAAAAAACGATGCAAGGGGGGTCACTTTTGCATCGCCCCTGGATGCAGCAACGAATATTATAGGGCTAAAAGTCAAGGAGAGATTGTCCACTCTCATGCTTTGCCTCTTCTGAGGCAAGTGGTTCTTTGTCGTTGGCTAGCTGCACAGAAACGAGAGAATCCTCCAGTTAGCCGTGAAGCTAGGGTTTGTAGTGAGCATTTTGTTGAAGAGGACTATGTGGAGGAGAGGTTTTTTTGAGTCCGGAAACTTGGTGGTTCGACAATCCAACAAACTCGAGTCCGAAGCTGCTCCCTCTGTGTTCGACTTTTCCTCTGATGAGGTCGGGTGTACAGACCGTCCCACCCAGACAACTAAAAAAAAAGTAGCTGTGCTCCGTAATGAAAGGGTGCAACGGTGCGCCCATCTGGCCGAGCAGAGAGAGGTAAGACCTGCAAGGTTGAGATAGTCCTGAATTTATTTTCTGGTCATCTTCAAGAATATAAACGTCCTTATAACATCAGGGCTGTGGTACTCTTTTCTAGTCAACGCTCAGCCATCTAGTTGTTAATAACCTAGCAACAAAATATGTGCTCATCAAATCAGTATCCGTTCATCACGATATGTGCACCCCTCTACAACCATAAACAAGTTCAACAGCTCAGCCTTCCTACCTTGGCAGCACAGAGACTCTAATATTCACTGGCATCTCTGTAGAAATCAAACATTTTCTTCACCTTACAGTCTCCGTCCATTTTCATTTGGGCTTTTCCCCCTCAAGTAAGAAGTGATAATCCACTCATAGCAGTAACTTGTATTGGAGCTCTGCTCAGATAATGTGGTTAAATTAAAGAAGAAAAAAAATCACAGCTACCATATTTCACCAATTCATCGCCTGGGCGTTTGATATGCAAAATCGACTTGGACCGCGGGCGTTTAAAAGAACCAGGCGGCTATTCGCTGCAGGCCTTTATTTTTGCACCAGGTCCTTATCGTGATGACAGCTACTGTCCAACATATTTTCAGTCGGTCGATTTAAGATTACGGTACACCCTTTTGTTCTAACGTTAGCTAGCGGTCTTATTTTGACAGAAATACCCATCAGATTGAATAAGGTGCACTACACCTCACATATCTATCATTACTGTTAACAGTTTACTGTCAATAATGGCAGCTGTGCATGATTGATATAAACTATAGTGATAACTGTTAAAGTCTGGCAGAGATGTTGCACAGAGAAAAATAAAACTCAGCATGTTAAGTCAAAAGGTTTACACAATATCCACAACACCTTCATTTGTAAAAACCTTTATTATTCCAAAATATTTGTATAAAACTATACTGACTCACTGTGGTCCATGAGGAAGGAAAGCAGTCAGGGCTTGTCCTAGGAACCTTCCTGTGAAAAGATCACATTGTATTAATATGAGTCCATCCTCCCTCTGAAACTAGCTGGCAAGTTGCAACTCAGCAGTAGCAGCATGGACATGTTGGTCATTTGTTTTAACAAAGAATCAACAAATTATTGATTAGTTATGAACTGATATGTTATGACAGTTTTGAGCTTCAGAGGCCTGCAGTAGGACAGTCTGAAGATGCTCTCTAGCAAGTTTGGTGTTAGCTGAGCAAAATTATTTTAGATACCAAGCGGAGTTGAGAAATCTGCTGTGTTTCAAGTCAAAATATGTTGTCCTGAAAAGTTTGTAGTGAGGTTCAAAATCTGATTTTAGGTAATCAGATGAACAAAGTGATACTTACCATTGTAATGTCTCTGCCCTGGATTTCTGCTTTCTGCATGTAAAAAAAAAAAAAAAAAACAATGAATTGAGATACTGTTGATCTTGCACTACTCATATCACCTGTACCCATCTGCACTGTGACATCACATCTACTCACCTGAAATTAAGTGTCATCGTAAAAATACTCGAATCCATGGTATTCTGGTGATGGAAAACTACTTCTAATGGAGTTCACCACACAAGGCAGGGCTCCAGAGTGCGACCAAAATTTTTAAGATTGCGACTAATAATTTTGCTAGGTCGCACTGGTGCATCTGATGATGCTCAGGTTAAAATTTAAATTTAATTCGCAAGCGCATCATCGCTCTGTTCTCATGTGACCGAACTCACACACTCATCATGGTAGGATCATTCCGTGTTCTAAACCAATAAGAGACAGAGCTCGGGCGGGTCTTTGCCTGTGATTAGTCTTGTAAGTTGTGTGTGTTAAAAGTTGCGCGCGACCTGAGCGCCAGAGTGGCTGACTAACTGAAATGACAAAATAAACTAAACGCAACAAAACGAGGGGAAAAAAGAGAGGCCGAAATATTGAACGTTTTTTCATTAAGAAAACTAAGTCCGCAACCAGCCCTACTACTATAATCCCATCCATCCCCACTACCGAGTGTCCATCCCGTCAAGAAACGGAGCCGCTCCCTGGTGAGATGCCAAGCCCCGGTCCTACGGCGACAGCATCAGATTCGGAGCCAGAGGAGGTGTCAACCGAGTGTGGGATAGAGCCCGGCTCTGAGACCCAAATTTAAAAGGCCGAAATATATTCCTTCAGACAGGACTGGCTGAAACAATATTCCTGGCTGAAGTACACCAAAGGACGTGACGTAGTGCACTGCGTGTACTGTCAGGAGTGCGGTCAGAATATGGCCGGAAATATTGCATTCGCGAGGGGGTCAACAACGTTTCGTATTGAAACTTAAAAAAAAAAACATAACATGTCTAAAAACACACTTTGTGCAGTGATAAGTGCGCACAGAAAGTGACCCTTCTTCCAGCTGCATTTCAGTGGCAGAGAGTAATCAGGTTCACTGAAGAATGTTACATACAACATTGCCAAAGAGGAGTTGCCGAAGAAAAATGGATTAAATAAAAAACCGACGTATTGCAATGATACAGCATATGTCCAATTCATTGGGATAATAACTGACACCTTAAAGCGAAATACAGCTGCGGACATCGGAAACGCCACATACATGTCCTTCATGATTGACAGCGACACAGACGTCTCTACCAAGGAACGTGTGAACCAGTGGCGTAGCCAGCGGGGGTGCTGGCTTTTTTACTGCAATTAGTAGTTCTCAATCATTTTCATTTATTGACGCGTTTTCCGATTGTCGTAATTGGCAACCGAAGACACGGTTTCTCTCCGCATGCGATCAAAAAAAGCGATTAAATCATGGGCTAAATTCAGTCCAGTGGTGGAACACGAACAGAGAATTGGGTTGCAGAAAACTTCCGTTTAAAACAATTATTTGTCCTGACCTGTTCTCAGTCATTTTCATAATTAACAGAGGGTTCACTCCGAAAGCACTCCACAGTTAACAGGTGCGCCTTGTTCTCCCCGATTAGGAACTGGTCAGGACTAATAATTGTTCTGAACGGAAGTTTTGTGCAACCCAATTCTCTGTTCTTGTTCCGCAAATTTTATAGTCCTAAATGTTATATTTAAAAAAATTTTAAATAATAGATATAAAAATATTATTATTAAAAAGGAATACGTAAAAAGATAAGAGGCTAAGATCACATGAACAGTTTTCCCTTTGCAAATTACAAGCTAGTGACCTGAATGATCTTTTTTTCTTTGGGAATTTATGCTGTCACAAAGCAAGCATTTTCTGCACTTGGGCATCAGTGTGCAGATTGGCTGGGGAAAACGGTTGCTCTAGGTCAGGGGTAGGGAACCTTCTCCAGAAAAAGCTACTGTGGGTGCAGGCTTTCATGCCAACCAAGCTGCTTCACACCTGATTCTACTAATCAAGGCCCTGAACAATCATTCCAGAGGTTGATTAGTAGAATCTGGTGTGTAGCAGCTTGGTTGGCATGAAAGCCTGCACCCACAGTGGCTCTTTCTGGAGACGGTTCCCTACCCCTGCTCTAGGTGCTGTTGGTGCTGCAGTTAACCATCTGAGGGGCATGTGACAGCAAGGGGAGACCTGCTATAAGATTGACACATGATGTTAGGTCTCAGTTCAGTGAAACTAAACAGTTTCACGTTTAATTTTGAAATGTTTTATTTTACTTGAAATGTTTCAGTTTGAAATGTTCAATTTCAGTTCCACGAAGCAATTTAAGCAGAAGCACTTTTATTTGGAAACACTTTATTTGGCTTAGTGTTTCAGTTTGAAATGTTCAATTTCAGCTGAGTGGAGCACTTTATTTTTATTTTTACTTATAATTGTGCTTTTAGTGAGAGTAGTTCAATGAAATAAAGACAAGCATTTCTCTACACCTTACTCTTGATTAAAAATCATTCACATTATATGGAAGTTATGGAGAGCGATAAAAAGATGACATTATGGCGTTAAAGGCGACGCAATGAAAAATTTGGGTGCACCTAATTTTTGTGCTGGTGCACCTAAAAAAAAAAAAAATGTTAGGCGCACCAGTGCAACCAATGCAAAAAGTTAGTCTGGAGCCCTGCAAGATGGAATTGGGATCCTGTTCCTCCTGCCTAGGTGTCCTCTGGTCCAAAGGGTGAACTGTCTGTAGGCAGTTAACCTGAAGAGACTGACAAAAAGTAGCCATGCTGTTTATATTTGTTGTCAGGTAACATGAGTCAAATTATACAACTACACCATAAATACGGTAGCTTAACCTGCAGCCACTTTTTGTAAAACAAAAATGTAGTATTATGTCACCTTAACTAAAGCTTTCAAGTTTCATACTTTGTAAACTAGCCTCAAAGACGTGTGGTTCTAGTACTTAAAATACTTAAAAGTAATCCAAATACATATTTTAGATGCGTGCAATTAAAATAGTGCCCATCTCAGCCTGCTACTGCTAGCTAACAAATTGACAATATCATAAGCATGCTAACTATCCGGACTAGTCAAAGTCAACTTTATATACTTTATGCACTAGCTTCCAAACTGATTAAGTGCTTCTATCTGTCTAAAAGCGACTTGTATTAGTGACTAAGCGAAAGTAGACTTTTTCATCCATACCGACGTTTCAAACGTTAGTCTGCCTCATTTTAGCCTACATGCTAAGTAGCGAAGTTAGATAAGGTTAAAATACCTGCTGTTGATGGGCCGCTCCAGAGTGTCCGCACGGACTTCACGGAGGGAGAGCATGGAAATTTCCAATACCTCCCTCTCACAGCAGAGCATCTGGTAGGTGCGGGACAGGGTTATGCACTGCATATCCCCGAGCAGGTGATCAACGTTCACCTCCCGACAGCAGATGGATTCGCTTGTGGTCGGCATTTCAGTGCAGTGACCACACAGACACCAGGTGGTGTTACCCACCCTCACCGCACCTGAAGGAACCGATGGCTGCTCTTCAGATGAAATATTGTCCATCCTTTCTCTCCTCCTCACTGGCTCGAAGGCATAAGCTATTGGGTTGGGGATCTTTGGATCCCCTCGGAATACCTCTCAGCCTCGTCTTCTGACGTGTTTAACTCTGTGAAATGTAAGCCTGTGACTATCTGGAATCTCCAACCAACCAACCTTGTGACGTCACCAGAGGCGCGACAGCAATATGGCGGCGAGCCAGTTCGAAAGCTTACATCAGTACCAAACAAATCTATTTTATTTTTTGTCTAATTTTTTCTCAAATTCCAACACACTTAAGTCTGTACAAAACTCGCAAAAACTGGGCTGTTTCATGTCCGCTTTAATTAGGGTCCGAGCCTCCAGGCCTGCAAGGCCTTGGCAAGAACCCTATTGTCATTGTACTGTTTCTTATTATTCTTTCTCTATACGCCTCTTTGAGCTCAAATTTGACCCCCTAAACATGCTCAAAAACTCACCAAAATTGCCACACACCTCATGTCTGGCAAAAAATTTGATATAACAATAAAATTATCCCCTTCGGTCCCAAAATGGCTCTCCAGCGCCACCCAGAATCATTAATTTGGCACTTTGCCGACCATCACGACCGGTAGGAAAGTCATAGACAGATGGAACCAACACTATATTTTTCATCTCATCAATGGCTAAAAATGAGCCTTCAACTCCCATTACCTAAATCGAACAGGAAGTCCGCAATTTGCATATCAAAATTTCTTTTTTCCCCTAAATTTAGCCAAAATTTGCCCTCGAACAAACGCAAAATCCTTTCAGGGCGTTCATCGTATCAAACCAAAATGCTAATGGATGACAAAGCGCACTCTGCTGATGAAAACTACGGTACAACTTTGTCATTACTAGAACATTTTGGATTTTATGAGGCGTCAAAGATGGGGTCCCCAGCCACTTTGACTGCCTTTTTTTGATGCGTACGCAATTTCCAACCTAAAACTGACCCCTTAAACATGCTCAAAAACAAACCAAATTTTACAGATAATTCATAGTGGCATCAAACATTTTTAACACCTCAAAATTTTCCACCAAAGACACAAAATGGCTCTCTAGCGCCACCTAAATACGCCAAAATGGGACTTTTGCTTTCACCATGGCCTGTTGCAATGTCATAAAATTCTGAAAAAAATCACACTTCATTTGCGTAACATGCCCTAAAGTGTCACTTGATTTTGTGAAAATCCATTGAAGAATTTATGATATAAAAAATTATATGTAAATAATATGCTGTACAGTAATATATACATTCTTGCTGTGGACACTTCGTTTATCGTATCAAAATGTCCAAAATCGTATCGACTTCAAAGGCTAATAGATGACAAAACACACTCTGCAGATGAAAACTACTGTGCAACTTTTTCAAAAGTCGAACGGTTTGGATTTTATGAGGCGTCAATGATGGGGTCCCCAGCCATTTTTACTGCCTTTTTTTGATGCGTATGCAATTTCCAACCTAATTGTCACCCCTTAAACATGCTCAAAAACAAACCAAATTTTGCAATTAATTCATAGTGGCTTCAAACATTTTTACAATCTGAAAATTCTCCACCAAAGACACAAAATGGCTCTCTAGCGCCACCTAAATACGCTAAAATGGGACTTTCGGTTTCACCACGTCCTGTTGCAATGTCATAAAATTCGGAAAAAAATCACACGTCATTACTGTACAATTACCTGAGTTGACACTTGATTTGGTGAAAACCCAGAATCATTAAATTGGGACTTAGATGGCCACCACGACCAGTAGGAAAGTCATAGAGAGATGGAACCAAAACTACATTATTCATCTCATCAAGACCTAAAAATTAAGAATCTACACCCCTGACCTCAATCAAACAGGAAGTTCATAATTTGCATCACAAAATTGCTATTCGCCCCTAAATTTAGCCTAAATTTGCCCTTGAACAATCGCAAACTCCTTTAAGGCCGTTGATCGAATCGACCCCAAATGCTAATGGAAGACAAAGGACACACTGCCAATGAAAACTACTGTAAAAACTTTGTCAAAACTCGAACGGTTTGGAGTCTGCAATCACCTTGTCTGCTTTTTTCAATGCGTATGCGATTTCCAACCTAAATGTGACCCCATAAACATGCTCCGAAACTAAACAGATTTTGCAGGTAATTCAAAATGGATTCAAATATTTTTGGAATTTGGAAATTCTCCACCAAAGAGACAAAATGGCTGTCTAGCGCCACCTAAATACACCAATATAGGGTTTTCGCAATCACCACAGCCTGTCGCAATGTCATAAAATTCTGAAAATATTCACACATAATGCCTGTAAAATGACCCGAGTTGTCGCTTGTTTTTGTGAACATTAATTTAAGACTTTTTGAAATAAAAAATTTTATGTAAATAATACGCTGTTCAGTAATATATACTTTATTGCTTTGGAAACACCGTTTATCGTACCAAAATGAACTTTTGTATGCTTCATAATCTCCATTTGATGAAATTATATGCCAAACTTCATTCCATTTGAGTTTATATTTGCAGAGATATTGACATGTTGATATTTTTCAAAAGATGAAAATTCATGAGTGAAGGACTTCTGAATTCACAATTAGTTGCAGTGTATGTTTTGTCTGTATTCAGTGAACAACCTCCCAAAATTTCAGCTGTCTAGGATTTACCTGGAAGAACCATTTATTACATTTTTTATTATTATTAATTTTCAGTGTTTTTCTATGTGGTGCTACACATTGACCACCAGGTGGCAGTAGGGTCACATGGGTCATCTCGCTTCGCTAAGTTAATGAATGGGGGAATATTCCACAATAGACAGCAGTGATGAAATCTGCAAAAGTAACTTTTAACAAGTCCCATGACTCATAACTCCTATTTACAAAAGAAAAATCTCTATCAATAAAGGGGTTTGCATTCAGCTCATGATAAAACATTTTACTCAGTCTCGCACTGTCCTACGAATGAGAATGCTCGACGGCACCCGAACACGTCTCGCCCCCGCATCGACATGCACGGGTGGGCGAGGACCCTTCCAACACTGCTTGCAGCTTTAATTGTGATTGCAATTGTAATTACAATTGCAATCAATTGTTATTGAAAAAAGTAATTGAACCCTACGCTGACTGCAACCTTTTCAAATCTGAAGAGATAACAATTGTTATGTTCTGATAGACATGCAAAATATCAGATGATATTGCTTATATCATGATATTGGTGTAATAATATTATTTTTCAAAATCCTATGTATGTATATATGTATGTCTGACTGTCCATTTGTCTGTGTGTCTGTGAGTGCATTTGCACACCTGCAAGCATATGGGTGTGTGTGTGTGTGTGTGTGTGTGTGTGTGTGCATAAGTACTTAAGAGGTCTGTGCCTCCTTGTCTGATGTAGAACTGGTCAGTAAGCATGCTGTGCCTCCCTGTGTGACGTAGAGCAGGTCAGTAAGCAGGCTCTGTCTCCCTGTGTGACGTAGAGCAGGTCAGAAAGCAGGCTGTGCCTCCCTGTGTGACGTAGAGCAGGTCAGTAAACAGGCTGTGACTCCCTGTGTGACGGACAGTAGGTCAGTAAGCAGGCTGTGGCTCCCTGTGTGATGTAGTGCTGGTCAGTAAGCAGGCTGTGCCTCCCTTTGTGACGTAAAGCAAGTCAGTGAAAGGTCTGTGCCTCCCTGTGTGATGTAGTGCTGGTCAGTAAGCAGGCTGTGCCTCCCTGTGTGACGTAGAGCAGGTCAGTAAGCAGGCTGTGCCTCCTTGTGTGAGGTAGAGCAGGTCAGTAAGAGGTCTGTGCCTCCCTGTGTGTTGTAGAGCAGGTCAGTAAGCAGGCTGTGGCTCCCTTTGTGACGTAGAGCAGGTCAGTAAGCAGGCTGTGCCTCCCTTTGTAACGTAGAGCAAGTCAGTATGCGGGCTGTGCCTCCCTGTGTGACATAGAGCAGGTCAGTAAGCGGTTTGTGCTTCCCTGTGTGATGTAGTGCAGGTCAGTAAGCGGGCTGCGCCTCCCTGTGTAACGTAGAGCAGGTCAGTAAGCAAGCTGTACCTCCCTGTGTGATGTAGAGCAGGTCAGTTAGCAGGCTGCGGGTCCCTGTTTGACGTAGAGCAGGTCAGTAAGCGGGCTGCGCCTCCTTGTGTGACGTAGAGCAGGTCAGTAAGCGGTCTATGCCTCCCTGTGTGATGTAGAGCAGGTCGGTAAGCAGGCTCTGTCTCCCTGTGTGATGGAGAGCTGGTCAGTAAGCAGGCCGTGCCTCCCTGTGTGACGTAGAGCAGGTCAGAAAGCAGGCTGTGCCTCCCTGTGTGACGTAAAGCAAGTCAGTGAAAGGTCTGTGCCTCCCTGTGTGATGTAGTGCTGGTCAGTAAGCAGGCTGTGCCTCCCTGTGTGACGTAGAGCAGGTCAGTAAGAGGTCTGTGCCTCCCTGTGTGTTGTAGAGCAGGTCAGTAAGCAGGCTGTGGCTCCCTTTGTGACGTAGAGCAGGTTAGTAAGCAGGCTGTGCCTCCCTTTGTAACGTAGAGCAAGTCAGTATGCGGGCTGTGCCTCCCTGTGTGACATAGAGCAGGTCAGTAAGCGGTTTGTGCCTCCCTGTGTGATGTAGTGCAGGTCAGTAAGCGGGCTGCGCCTCCCTGTGTAACGTAGAGCAGGTCAGTAAGCAAGCTGTACCTCCCTGTGTGATGTAGAGCAGGTCAGTTAGCAGGCTGCGGGTCCCTGTTTGACGTAGAGCAGGTCAGTAAGCGGGCTGCGCCTCCTTGTGTGACGTAGAGCAGGTCAGTAAGCGGTCTATGCCTCCCTGTGTGATGTAGAGCAGGTCGGTAAGCAGGCTCTGTCTCCCTGTGTGATGGAGAGCTGGTCAGTAAGCAGGCCGTGCCTCCCTGTGTGACGTAGAGCAGGTCAGAAAGCAGGCTGTGCCTCCCTGTGTGACGGAGAGCAGGTCAGTAAACAGGCTGTGACTCCCTTTGTGACGGACAGTAGGTCAGTAAGCAGGCTGTGGCTCCCTGTATGATGTAGAGCTGGTCAGTAAGCAGGCTGTGCCTCCCTTTGTGACGTAGAGCAAGTCAGTAAGAGGTCTGTGCCTCCCTGTGTGATGTAGTGCTGGTCAGTAAGCAGGCTGTGCCTCCCTGTGTGACGTAGAGCAGGTCAGTAAGCGGGCTCTGCCTCCCTGTGTGATGTAGTGCAGGTCAGCAAGCGGGCTGTGCCTCCCTGTGTGATGTACTGCAGGTCAGTAAGTGGGCTATGCCTCCCTGTGTGATGTAGAGCAGGTCAGTAAGCAGGCTGTGCCTCCCTGTGAGACGTAGAGCAGGTCAGTAAGCAGGCTGTGGCTCCCTGTGTGACGTAGAGCAGGTCACTAAGCAGGCTTTGCCTCCCTGTGTGACATAGAGCAGGTCAGTAAGCAGGCTGCGCCTCCCTGTGAGACGTAGAGCAGGTCATTTAAGGAGCCATATGTAAGTTTGTGCCCAAAACTGGTAGTGTAGTCACATTCAAAATAGTGCAGGGCGCAGTATTCCCTCCTCCTCTCCCCCAGATGAGAGGTTGACCTGCTAGGTTGCCGGATCCAGCAAGAACGTCAACTTCATGGAGTTACCGTGGCTACGTTTAAATATCACCAATGATTTGCTCAGACAGGGTTGTGTTCAGTTCAGTTCTGATAAGGTCGAGGCTAATGACTGACTAACTTTAGCAATGGTCATATTGGTCAACTTCCTCGTCACTCTTCTGTTTCGAAAGCCCACTAAAGTCCATACTGTAAAATGCGTAAAGAATGAATGAGGACTCATTTGACAGATGTACTGTTTCAATTACATTTCATATTGCCATAATGGCTGTGCTAATGTTGGACCGGTTTCCACAGCGTCTCAGCATAATGCCAGAGAAAAGGACTAATAATGCATTGCTAATGTCAGCAATGAAGAGCCACGGTTTTTATTTCTCTAACAGTTTGTTACCTAACGTAAGTCAGTTCGATGACTCACGGCCACTTGCATACGCACTAACGTATCATGAACAAGCATACATAACTTTATTCAACTGGAGAGAATATTTGAAATATCCGTGCAACATTAAATAGAATTAAGTTAGCCAAACAGCTGAATCTTACTTGCCCAGGAGAAAATTTGCAATTTCGGCGTCGGTCTTCCAATTCTTCTCTGCTTTCAGCCGTCTCCATCTTTCAAAGGCATGTCCTATACTGATCCTTGTTTTGTTTCTGACTTTGTCACAACCTGTTTCGGAATCATAACGAGGCCTTATAGGTTTAGTAACGTCAGACATTTGTGCTCTGAAACGCTGGTTGCCGCAGCTCAGTGGTGACTGGCAACCACTGACTTCGTGATTGGGAGATAGTTGGAGGGTGGCGCAACTGGCCAAAGCATAAAATGAAAACATAAACATTAGCTGTGGGCTGTGTTACGACCCGGTCTAGGGCAGACAGCAACAGGTAAAGAAAGTAAGGGAAGGACGGGCGGGGAGAACTGTAAAAGGCACGAATAGTACGCTGCTCAGTTACTCTGGTCCCTATCTGCCTAACCAAAGCTAAACTATTCCTATGGCTAATCTTCGAAGGTTCGCCGGGCTCGGGGCGGCTTTTAAACACTTAACTCCCGAACTCCCAGTCCGCAAATAAGGACTGAGGGAACGAATAGTGTACCCCCTGTGGAAACAAGTTTCCGCCCAGAATCACCTTTAAAAATAATAAAGGAAAAATAACAAAGCAAAACAACAAATAAGTGCCCCGATGGAAGGACTGTGAGATCCAGCTGGGAGCACGCTGACTAACCAGAGTAGACCTAACAGCGTACCGAAAAGGGCAAGACGAGAGGGATAGTCAGATACAGAAGCCGAGGTCAAAACACCGGGAATTCACCAAGCAACCAAACCAAAACGCAAGGGCTAGAATTCTAGTCTAATGGGACAAGCCAAGGGTCAGCCACCACAATTCAAACAAACCAATTAAAGGGAACGGCAAGAATCGTAAATCCAGAGGCAATCCGAGTCAAAGAAGGCAGAAACAATTAATCTCACAGGACGTAAACGCAATTAATAAATCGGAAGAGCTAGTCTCCGCGGTTGACACTAGACCGCGCCTTTTAAAGGGGTAAACCGGAAACGGAAGTATCAGACCTAGGCGAACCAAAAAAAAAAAAGATAACAGATTTCAAGCGCAGATTCACAAATGTACGACAGGGGTCGTAACACCCCCACCCTTAAGAGAAAACCTCAGGTCTTGGTTTTCCTTAAATCAGCAACGTGAAAGGGCATCAGCAACAATATTCTGTGCACCTTTCTTATGCTTTATTACCAGATTGAAACTTTGCACAATTAGGGACCAACGCATGAGTCTGTGATTAGAGTTGCACATGCGCTGAAGAAAAACAAGGGGATTGTGGTCTGTATAGACCTGAACCGGGTTTGAGCTTGAGCCGAGGTACACCTCAAAATGCTGAAGCGCCAGAAGAAGCGCAAGAGCTTCCTTTTCAATGGTGCTATATGCAATTTGGTGACAAACAAATTTCTTTGAAAAATAAGAGACTGGATGATCAACACCAAGATGGTCCTCCTGAAGCAACACCGCTCCAACACCAGAGCCACTAGCATCCACCTCCAGTTTGAATGGTGCGGAGAAGTTTGGAGCAGCCAGAACTGGAGCACTACACAAAAGGCTTTTTACAGCATCAAAGGCTTTCTGACAAGTTGGAGACCACATAAAATTCTGTGTTTTCCGAAGAAGATCTGTGAGCGGTGATACTACATCAGAGAAATTTCTGCAAAAACTGCGATAATACCCAGCCATGCCAAGAAAGCGTCGCAATTCTCGCTTTGTCTTAGGAGGTGGGAAGTTGTTAATAGCCTGAACCTTCGCATCCAATGGACGAACAGCTCCCTGTCCAACCCTCTTACCTAAATAATCAACAGTTCCATGGCCAAATTCACATTTAGCTAGATTTAGAGTGAGAGAAGCCTCCTGAAAGCGTGAAAATACCCTTTTTAAAGTACAGAGGTGGTCTTCCCACGTGGCTGAATATATTACAACATCATCCAGGTAGGCTTCGCAGTTTTCAATATTAGCTAGAACCTGATTCATCAACCTCTGAAAGGTTCCTGGGGCATTTCGTAATCCAAAGGCCATCACCGTATACTTCAGGAAAGAGTCAGGAGTGGCAAAGGCGGAGATCTCAGAAGCCCGATCAGTTAATGGAACCTGCCAGTAGCCTTTTAGGAGATCCAACTTTGTTACATAGTTTGCATTTCCAATTCGGTCGACACAATCTTCCATTCTTGGGAGGGGGAATGAATCAGCTTTGGTAACAGCATTAACCTTTCTATAATCCGTGCAGAAACGGAAGGTGCCATCAGGTTTAGGCACCAGCAAACATGGTGAGCACCAGGGGCTTGAACTAGGAATAGCGAGGCCATTGGCAACAAGATACTCAGTTTCTTTTTTCATGATAGTCCGCTTTGATGGGTTCGCCCGGTATGCATTCTGTTTGATTGGAGGATTATCTCCAACATCGATGTCATGTTTTAGAATTGTAGTTCTGGACGGGGTATCTGAGAAAAGTGAAGGGTATGCCTCAATTAAATGCAATATATCAGATTGCTCGGAACTGGACAAATGAGACAACTTAGTGGGGAGAGCCAACAGCGACTCAGAATTAGGTAAACGGGGAGCAGATAGAGAAGTGCTACCCTGACTGAGGCCATCCACCTCTGGAGAGTACTCAGATAGGGAAACTTCAGCAGAAACCAAAGCAACTGGACCAGGGGTTGAGGAAGAAGAGGCTTCATTTTCAGAGCGCGAGATATAAGCCTTTAACATATTTATGTGGCAAACACGAGATTTCCGTCTTCTGTCTGGTGTCGTCACAACATAATCAGTACCACTTAGCTTTTCTGCAATAACATAGGGCCCAGAGAACTTTGCCGGGAGAGCAGAACCAGGCACCGGTAACAACACTAGAACTTCATCACCCACTCTAAATGAGCGCTGTACAGACCGCTGATCAAAGTGAAGCTTCATCTTATCCTGAGAGGAAGCCAAAGAGGATTTTGCAAGATCCCAGGCAGCATGTAAACGTTTGCGGAATGAGGCAACATAATCATGCACACTTTTCAAAGTAGACTGCTCCTGATCTGTTGACAACCAGCTCTCCTGAAGTATTTTTAATGGGCCACGGATAGTGTGACCAAACACCAACTCAGAGGGGCTAAAACCAAGAGACTCCTGTACCGTGGTACGTGCAGCAAAAAGTAGCAAGGGAAGGCCCTCCTCCCAGTCCTTACCCTGGGCAATACAGTATGTCCGTAGCATGGACTTCATTGTCTGATGGAACCTTTCCAGAGCTCCCTGAGACTCTGGGTGATATGCGCTTGATATGCTATGTTTAATTTTTAATTGCTTGATGACCTTGCCAAACAGCCCCGACATAAAATTAGAACCTTGATCAGACTGGATGAACTTTGGTAATCCAAAAGTAGAACAAAATTTGATTAGCGCCTTCACAATGACATGAGCCTTTAGTGTGCGCAGTGGTACAGCCTCTGGGTAACGCGTTGCAGCACACATTAAGGTCAATAGATACATGTGACTAGACTTTGAGCGTGGAAGGGGACCGACGCAATCAATTATAATCTTTTCAAAAGGTTCCCCCATGACAGGAATGGGCTTGAGGGGAGCAGGAGAAATTATTTGATTGGGTTTCCCTGCAACTTGACAGGCATGACAAGAACGGCAATACCGAGAGACATCTGACTTCATACCAGGCCAAAAAAAATGTTTTAATATTCGACCATAAGTTTTCCGAACGCCAAGATGGCCAGAGAGTTCATGGTCATGTGCTACACACAGCACTTCTTGTCTATAGGATTTAGGAACGACCACTTGTATAACCGAACCCCACTCGTTTTCCGGGCTAGGGGGAGCCCATTTTCGCATAAGCACCTCATTTTGAAAAAAATAGGTCACTGACGACTGAGGCCGCTCATGTTTGTGTTCGACAGCAGTAAAACACGAGGACAAAGATTCATCAGCTCGTTGGGCAGCAGCTAGCTGTTGTCTTCCAAATAACAACTGAGGATTACATTTGTCTAAACTAATTTCACAAGTAGAGACGTTGTCCAAACCAGAACCAGCATCGGCCACCTTTTCAGACTCAGGATTATCTCCCAGAAAAGTCCCCGTCAGATCGACCGCGTCTTGAAATTTGCGAGCCTGAGCGCGAGTCACTACACATGCAGGGAAAACCGAAGGAAACTCTATCGCCACATTATCGATAGTTTCGCCCATGCTTGGTTCGTCAGTAACTTCAGGTAGAGAGAACACATTTCCCCCCGCTAAATCATTACCAAGTATAAACGAAACCCCTTTAACCGGCAACTCCGAACAAATCGCCACTTTCACAAGGCCTGAAACCAAGTCAGATTGCAAGAAAACTGTATGCAAGGGAGCTTTCATTATGCTTAATGCAATGCCTTGAACCAACACATCAGCACCGCAGCTGGTGCGCTCCGAAAACGGCAGTACACTCTCAAGAATGAACGACTGCGCAGAGCCAGTATCCCGCAATATTCTAAGGGGGGTTGAGGGTCCCGATTCTGAAAGAGATACAGCACCACTTAGAATAAACGGTTCGAACGCCGTATCTAAACGTGAATCGAAATTTGTAACATTGGAATGGGAAGGTGGGGCATGAACTAGACCAACACTTTTCGGAGATGACTGGGACTGCTGATTTTTACGCTTAAGCGTTGGACAAGCAGCAATGAAGTGTCCAATTTCGTGGCAGTAAAAACACTCCTGCGAGTCAGCAGCACCTCCAGACAGTTTACCTTCCCTATCCGCACTCAGCGGAGCTTCGCTTTGAAAGGCATTATTGAACTCAGAACGCCCCGGAGTGGCGAAGACTGATTTATGCGTGAGCACAAACTCATCAGCGAAAACAGCGGCTTCATTTAATGATGACACCTTTTGTTCATTTAAATAAACCACAATCCTATTCGGAATACAGTTCTCGAACTCCTCAAGCAGTAATAATTCCCTTAGTTGTTCAAAAGTAGTAACCTTGCTTGCCGAGCACCACTTATCAAAAAGAACAGTTTTCTCACGAGCAAACTCTATGAACGTTTGCTTGGCGACTTTCACGAATTTTCTGAATTTTTGCCGATAAGCCTCTGGGACAAGTTCATAGGCACGCAGTACAGTAGCTTTAACAATGTCATAGTCCAAACTTTCTTCCAAAGACAAAGTCGAACACACCTCCTGAGCCTTGCCAACTAATTTACATTGCAACAGCAAAGACCAGACGCCTTTTGGCCAATTTAAAGTAGAAGCAATTCGTTCAAATACAGGAAAGTACCTGTCTACTTCGCTTTCTCTGAAAGGAGGTACTAAACGATCTAGGGGTATGATTCTCGCTTGGGGTGCGAGAGGTCCCGGGTTCATCTCCCGGACGAGCCCCCAATTGTTACGACCCGGTCTAGGGCAGACAGCAACAGGTAAAGAAAGTAAGGGAAGGACGGGCGGGGAGAACTGTAAAAGGCACGAATAGTACGCTGCTCAGTTACTCTGGTCCCTATCTGCCTAACCAAAGCTAAACTATTCCTATGGCTAATCTTCGAAGGTTCGCCGGGCTCGGGGCGGCTTTTAAACACTTAACTCCCGAACTCCCAGTCCGCAAATAAGGACTGAGGGAACGAATAGTGTACCCCCTGTGGAAACAAGTTTCCGCCCAGAATCACCTTTAAAAATAATAAAGGAAAAATAACAAAGCAAAACAACAAATAAGTGCCCCGATGGAAGGACTGTGAGATCCAGCTGGGAGCACGCTGACTAACCAGAGTAGACCTAACAGCGTACCGAAAAGGGCAAGACGAGAGGGATAGTCAGATACAGAAGCCGAGGTCAAAACACCGGGAATTCACCAAGCAACCAAACCAAAACGCAAGGGCTAGAATTCTAGTCTAATGGGACAAGCCAAGGGTCAGCCACCACAATTCAAACAAACCAATTAAAGGGAACGGCAAGAATCGTAAATCCAGAGGCAATCCGAGTCAAAGAAGGCAGAAACAATTAATCTCACAGGACGTAAACGCAATTAATAGATCGGAAGAGCTAGTCTCCGCGGTTGACACTAGACCGCGCCTTTTAAAGGGGTAAACCGGAAACGGAAGTATCAGACCTAGGCGAACCAAAAAAAAAAAAAAGATAACCGATTTCAAGCGCAGATTCACAAATGTACGACAGGGGTCGTAACAGCTGCAACTTCGGTTTTGTAATGAGAATATTCTGGCTGGACTACTGTTGTCAGTGATATAAGTATTTGAAATTAACAACATTCCTTTATGTCTATTTATTTATTTATTAAACTTTGACAGCAGCCAGGATGCGATCGCACAGGTGACAAGGCACCTATAGTGAGCAATCCTCCAATTACATTTTAAGAAAATTGCAAAAGGAAAATGACAATTAAAAACAAAGGAAAGAAGCCTCAGAAATACAGAGTAAAAGCGGCCAAGAAAAGAAATTTAACTATATTAGGCGGCAGCGTGTACAATGGCATTTGCCAAGCCATGTACTAAAGTTGTTGGGCGAAAAATTATCGTTGAACTCTTTATGTAATAATTGAATAACTTTGACCTAAAAACAGCTGTGGTATCAGAAGGTTGATAAAGTGCATTGGCATCCCATAAGTAAAATATTCTATTAAAATACGAATGTATTATAGGTCAGTGAGCAGGCTGTGCCTCCCTGTGTGACGTAGCGCAGGTCAGTAAGCAGGCTGTGGCTCCCTGTGTGACGAAGAGCAGGTCAGTAAGCAGACTGTGCCTCCCTTTGTGATGTAGAGCATAGGGCTGGGCGATATATGTATCGATATCATTTTTGCAATGAAAGTAACTGCCTCTATGGGGCAGACGGATGAGCTTGATTATTACCTTTTCTATGCCACATACCTTTAATTTAGTGTTGAACTAACATCAAAGGCCATTTGAAATTCTTCCGGGAAGAAAAATGCGATTTGAAGCAGGGTTTCCGCTAGAAAATATTGGCTCCGGACAGCCGGCAGGTTTTCAATTTATCGAACAAATGTTTGAAATTCCGGTCAAATATCATCTGAATTTATTGAGCTTTATTGATTTAGCGGAATTTATTGATTTATTTATAATGTAATCTTTTTACTGTAAAGTACGATATATCAAATGAGTGCTGTCAATTGACTCACGTGTGTAACTTCTAAAATAAAAACTTGCACAAGCCCGCGCTCTTTTAACATGGACGTAAAACAATTGCAACTACAATTTGCAAACAAACCAAAAAAAAAAAAAAAAAAACAACACACACCTGGACTGGCTCATACCATTTTAATAACGCGCCGTGCTGCCAACTTGTAATCAAATGGATGCAAAAAACTAAAAAAATCCCGCAACATTTTTCTGGCTCGGGACATTTTAGCCTACTTTTTACGCATTTTCGCTGCAGTGAGCCAGCAGCTGGATTAAAATCAAAAGTCTCAAGCGTCTCTCCGCAACTTGCAATGCGCATCAGTCGTGACCTTGTTCTCCCCCAGCCGATTTCGCTGCGCTGTTTTGGTCCGGTGTTCTGAGAATTTGTGCAGCTTTGTCAAAAAATGCTACCGTAATGCAAAGAGATCGTAAAGTCTTTGTTTTCACCTAAATATTGTAATATGAATCAGTGTACAGGAGTAACTTTATTTGTTGGCTTATCATAACATAAGCAGATGTTATAATGAGTTGGATAAGCTTGTTTGAAGATACAGTATATGCCCATATACGTCATTATCATCTAATTTCTGCATTCTCAGGAAAACCCAGCGTGTTCATGCAAATATATTTACGCTTACAGGTCGAAAGGCGCACTGAAAAAAATGTATTCTTATGATTTTTGAAGATGCTTAAAATATGAGCGAAGAAACAGCCCGAGATTTTAGGTTTGCGTATGCGCAGAACCGCAAAGTAGCATATTTTGATTGGTAGAAAAATTTGACAGAACACCAGTTCTGCAGCACACTGGAGACAGGGATCATGCAGGCTATTTTGGCCAATTTAGGCCACTCAGGGTAGCCGACTTCAGATTGCATCTCAATCTTTACATAATCCTTCTCCTTAGACCTGTTTGGTTTCAGAAAACAGTTTTTCATATTAGTTTGTTTCGACATGTCCAACCTCTCCCGTTATTGTTGTTGTAATGGGCGGTGCATGTGTAACGGCAGTCAGGGGACATGAGACCGACTGTGGTGATTTTTTCCTTTCCACGTTTATTTCCGGATGCAAAGCCGATGCAATGCAATGATTTTCTGCTCTTCCTTTGTCATAATAACAAAAATTTCATTAATATAAAACAGTAAAAATGTTTTTTTTTCATGAGGAGTACATTGTAACGTCAATATCGAAACTTGCTCACTCACAATTCACATATAACATTTACATTTGGGGTGGAGCAGCATACCTTCAGAAAAATAGAACACGTATAAGCTTTCAGGCTCCGGTGAACATTAAACGTACAGCATCGGCGCAAGCAAAATAAAAAAAAAAAAGTTGCACCGCGTTACATGGGCTAATTACATGCACGCATCGTTTCCACAGCGCTAGCAGGCTAGACAGACAGGAGTAGAATGTTCAGAGGCATCGAGTGTCTGCTCATTACCGTTCGAGAACACTCCGCTTACATTCGCGATCTTATCGCATACAGACCGAAATAAACAAAGGCAATGCACACATACAATGCATGTCAGACTAACTATACATTCAATACATGTTAATCTAAGCGGTATCTTCCATGCACACGAAACTCGACTATCCACGGAATGCATGTGAACTTGCTGGCGGAGTTTAGAACTAGCCACGTTAATCTGTCTGTATAAATTCGCGGGAGAATGGAAACATTAAGAAACTTTCTCTCTGTCATATGAATTTAACTGAAACCCTCGCGATGCATGTAAATAACATTACACATGTAATATGTCAAAGTTACAAACTTAAATAATGTTTTACTATAAAGAAATTAAAATATAATCTGGAGTGCTTTACACAGTTAACCTACCCGATGCAATGCAATGATTTTCTGATCGGGTATGGCAAGCGCTCAAGGACAAACCAGCAAACCTGCAGTACACCTTACCTCCAAGGAAGGCTCTAAATCCCCAAAACAGCATTAAGCTGCTCAATTAATGGCGAAAATCACACATGAACACAATAATACATTTTTAACTCTGTTACACCCACCTCCCCTGAATTTCGCCAAATCCGAGCAGCATCTAGAAGCATGAAGCACACTAGCCACAAACACTGGCACATACTGAGGGCCACCAATAACTGGAAAGCCAACCCAAAAGGGTATCCGAAAAAGGATGACGTGGAAGAAGAGGCGCGCAAACTCTTCAACCAACCACTGGCAGTTGAGTGCCTGATACACCCGACAAGACCCATCTACACTGTGTACTAAAAGCCAGTAGGAAAACAAGAAAACAAAATTATCTCCATAAAACTAACTATATCACATGCCATCATATGTGTGTAAAAAGAATCCTGCAGTTAACTTCGTCTAATCACGAAAAATCTTAAACACTGACCTACAAACAGCCTGCATGGACGGGTGTGTGTGAATAATGTCTTGTTTGGACATGGTCTGAATCAGTCTGTTAACTGGCTTCATAATGCGACCAAACCTAGATCTCACTTGTGTGGATAAGCTGGAATTTTCAGACTGTGTAACAGAAGCTACTGTGTCAGTACTCTGTGTGTGACTAGTGTTGTCTGTCTGTGAAATAACAGTCTGTCCGTCCATGTAACAAACATTTCTACTTATGTCAGTGTCAGTCGCAGGTCGAAAGTCAGAGGTAATGGACTGGTCACTTGCACAGTCTTCAGACTTCTCTGGGTCACTCTGAGAGACATAAGGAGCTGGTCTTGTGCATCCAACATCAGTTGACTCTACCTGTGATGGTTCAGGGAATGGTGACTGAGCAATCCATTCAACAGTTCTCCCCTCAGGGTCCATAGACTCCGGAACAGCCACTGAGTCATGCCCAACACTCTTGCTTTGCTCGTGTCCCATCTGTACTCCCTGAGATCCCGGGCTAGAACTTAGATCCTCACGGTTTTCACTCACACTATCAGGCAAGGAGCCTCGTCTCACTGATGCCGAGTCATCACTTTGGTCCGACAGCTGAGCAGAAGACAAAGATGAAACTGGGTCAGTCAGTACACCTGTGCCGTCTACTGGCAGAAAATTGACCAGCATTAACAGATTACGGTGGACAACTCTCTCCCGTCCAGAGGCTGTCACGGATCTTGTAAGTGTGTGTTCCAGCATTCCTGCCCACTACAGTGTACACTCTGGATTCCCAGCGATCTGCAACCTTTCTTTTGCCTCTTTCTTTCTTGTTTGCCACCAACACACGGTCACCAACAGCAATGGTGGGTCCTTTCGCTCTCCTGTTGTAGAGCTCAGTGTGACGATGCTGTTCTTTTGTGGCATGTTCCTGAGCTATCAACATGGCATCCTGTAGATCTTCCTCAAGAGACTTGACATACTTGTCGTAGCTGGCTACAGCTGGATCATTCAGGACAGTACGGAAGAGCACATCAATAGGTAGTCGTGGAATCCGTCCAAACATCAAATAAAAAGGTGCGTAGCCCGTTGTCTCATGAACTGTGCAGTTGTACATAAATGTAAGTGTCTGAAGATGTCTCGGCCCGTTGGCTTTTGTATCTGGAGTGAGCGCACGAATCATATTGCCAAGGGTTCTGTTCATCCGCTCCACACTACCATTACCCATAGGGTGGTATGAGGTGGTGTGTGATTTTCTAATACCAGAGACCCTAAGAAGCTCGCTGATCAGTTGACTCTCGAAGCTTGCTCCTTAGTCGCTGTGAATACGTTCTGGGAACCCGAACACACAGAAAAACTTGTCCCAAAGGACTCTCGCCACCTGCTTGACTGACTGATCTTTGCAAGGGAATGCCTGGGCCATCCTTGTAAAATGGTCGGTCACCACTAATACATCAACTGTCTTGTTCCTAGCATCCTCCGCCGACCAGAAGTCGATGCAAACAAGCTGGAGTGGCCTGGTGGAGATGATGCTCTCCAAGGGTGCCCTGTCAATGGGGTCTGATGTCTTGCTGACAATGCACCTCTTGCAGTTGCGGACGTAGTCTCTCACGTCTCTGTCAAGACTGAGCCAAAAGAATCTCTGCCGGGCCAACCCAAGGCTTCTGAATTGACCCTGGTGACCAGCATCATTGTGAATGCCACTCAGGACAACGGCTTTGAGTGACTCAGGGACCACATACTGGTGACGCTTAAAATTTGTCACTTGGTCTCTTTAAACCCTGTAGAGTATTCCTTTACTCAAAACAAGCAGTGTTTCAAATATCTCAAAACTGCAACAGATTCTCGTGCTCGCTCTCTTCTGGAGGGTCTACAATGTCTCTCCACATAATACAAAACTCTGGAGAGGGCTCTGTCTTTAAGCTGCTCGTCACGCAGTTCCTTCTCTGTGTAAGCAGGCAGTGAATCTTGGCCACCTGGGACCAGCTGTGGCATATGGTGCAGAGCTGCGACAGCGCGGGTTCTTGCTCCAGTATCCCACTCATTGTGTGACTGGAGGACAGCAGATATCTCATCCATCTGAGCGAGGACACGTATAGGAGTGGAGACAATCTCAGCATGATCATCAGCTTGTTGTGGATTCCATTGACGGGAACTGGAGCAGCGGAAGGCATCTTGAACAGAGTCACTCGTCACACCTTGAACTTCAGAGAGAAGGCTTCTGTACGGTTCTTGTAACAGCCTGAAACTGACTCTTTCCTTGACAAAAGGCACACGGCTAAGGGCATCGGCGATCACATTCTTTGGACCTGGGACATACTTGATATCAAAATTATAGCTGGCTAACTTGGCCACCCAGCGTTGCTCACAGCAGTCTAACTTCGGCTTTGTCATGATGTGAGTCAACAGATTGTTGTCGGTCCACACCGTGAACACATGGCCCTTCAACCAGTGGCTGAACTTATCACAGACAGCCCACTTCAATGCCAAGAATTCCAACCGGTGTGCTGGGTAGTTTTTCTGGGACTGAGAAAGTGACTTGCTGGCAAATGCAATTGGCCTCGCCCTAGATTTTCCTTCCTTTATCTGTGACAGAACAGCGCCAATCCCATCAAGAGAGGCATCTACAGATAGCATGAAGGGACGGGTGAAGTCAGGGTGAGCCAGGACAACCGTTTCAGCCAGTGACAATTTCAGAGTATGAAAAGCCTGCTCCATGTCAGAGGTCCAGTCAGCGGCAGTCAACTTCCTGCTCTGAGACCTGGGTTTGGCCATCAGCCTTTCCTTACTCTTGCACTTTTGGCCTAACAGCAGAGAGAAGAGGGGCTTAGCAATAGCAGAGTAATTGGGCACAAAATGCTGATAGTAGTTGACCATCCCTAGGAAAGACCTGACCCGTCTTTCTGAGGGAGTGACACCATCTGGTTCCATCAGGTCAGTGCTAGTCATTTTCATGATGGCCTCGATCTTACTCGGGTCAGTAGACACGCCGGCTTCATCTACTATGTGCCCAAGGAACCTCACTGACTTGTGCAGGAAAAAGCATTTCTTGGGGGCTAGCTTCAAATTGTGGCTACGTAGCCTGCCGAATATCATCTCCAAGCGTTGTAGAGCAGTTGCCTCATCAGGAGCAAAGACTAGCAAATCATCTAAATAGCAAAGCAGGCTTAGATAATTCTGATCTCCAAAAATGCTGGTCATCATGCGCATAAAGCTTCCAGGGCTATTGCACAGACCTTGTGGCAACCGATTGTACTCATACAAGCCCATCGGAGTGGTAAAGGCAGAGTACTTTTTGTCTTCTTCGTGCAACGGCATGTTATAGAACCCGGATGTCAGGTCCATAGTACTGAAAAGAGCATTTCCTCCAAGCGCCGCCAAGCAGTCAGCCTGATGAGGGAGAGGGTGAGCATCTTTAAGGGTCCGTTTGTTCAACCAGCGAAAGTCTGTACAGACACGAAGATCTCCATTCTTTTTCCAGACGAGAACTAATGGGGATGCATACTCACTGGTGGACTTCCTAATAATCTCTTTCTCCTCCATCTCACTCAGAACTTGGCGCAGTTTCTGATATTGACTAGGGGGCACTCGTCTGAGAGGAAGCCGGAATGGTCTGTGATCTGATAGATGAATACGATGGACGAAGCCCCTTGCCTCTCCACAATCAAGGTGATGGCGTGAGAAGATGTCGCAGTATCGCACAACCAGTTGAGTCAGCTTTTCTCTACACTCTGCAGTCACATCACAGGAGTTTACATCAATTCCACTCAATCCGACTGATTTCAGTCTTTCGTCAGCAGAGCTCGCCTCATTTCCAGAGGGACTGGTTAAAAGAGAACAACTAGCCAGTTGGACTTCAGTGTGGGCGTCATCCATGTCTTCAAGAGCAATACAGGGAAAAACGTCTGCTAGCTTAGCATTACGTCTCACTAACACAGGCCTGTCAGAGGTGTTAATGAGCTTTAATGGAAGCCATCTGTCTTGCCACAATGACGTCACCATTCTCGCCACCAGGATTCCTCTTGGCGCTGAGCGGCATGACGTGAGTTCAGTCATCACCGTGCTACCAGGAGACAGAGCTGCAGACTTGGGTAGCTTTCCCCATAACAAGTACTCACGGCCAGGCTCAAGGCACACAGCTGAGTTGCTCCTGACAGTGCCTATCCTGTGGGGGACCTCATCACCTCTCCAAGGGTCCAAACCAGCAAGCATAGACAGGAACTGCTCTGATTCTGGATTGCCAGCAGGACAGGGGGCTGACACAGCTTTCCAATAAGCGTCACACTGCTTATACTGCTTGAGAATGTGCTTGATAACGTTAGTGCCCAGTATCATCTCATCATGTTGACCTTGAACAACAAGAGTAGGCACCACTATTTTGCAGCCGTACACTTCCATCTGCAAGTAGACAGCTGACTTGGGCATGACACGGCGAGCACCACAGCCAATGAGAACGACATCTGTACTGAACTGATCATCAGCTGTGACTACTCCAGCTTCTTTAAGCTTCATTTCAGCATCCCCATTGATGGTACAGGCCATAGAGCCACTGTCTAGCATAGCATTTAAGCTCACTGTATTACCAATCATTACAGGAGTGTAGAAAAGACTGTCACTGCCATTAACTTTGTGTATATTCTGAAAGACAACTTGAGCATCATTACATGAGATTTTTTGATTTGCATAAACAGTCTCAGCATCAGAAATATCTACAGTGTGGGAGTTTGGACTGTGACCCATACTGCCTCCCTCTAAATATGGGTCTCCTCGTTTCCCGCTGACTGAGGCTCAGAGGAACACTTTGCAGAACACTCCATTTTTGTGTGGCCTGGGGCGAGACAGGCGAAACACAGCCTCTCCAACCTGCAGTGAGTGACGGTAGTGTGCTTGTCGTCACCGCAGACACGACAGGCCCTCTCACGACGACCACCCTGGAATCTTCCACCACGGGGAGCACTATTGCGCTGCTGCACCCTACCCATCATCTGCTCCAACATGGCCACCATGCGGGAGAGAATCCTGTCCTCAGCCTCCTGAGAGTTCTGCAGCACAGCTGGCACAGGGGGACAGGAGGGTGGGCAGGGGGCTTGGCGCACGGAGTGGTTCTGACTGGCAACAGTGATGCCACACTGTGTGGGATAAATGGCATTAGGAGTAGCCGCGGGGGAGAGGGCAGGGCACTGAGGGCAACGCTGATCAGACACGGGTTGACTGAACGACACTGGGTTGGACTGCATGTCGACAATGGTGGTGGTGTAGCTCTTTACCTGCACATCTCCACGGGCTCTGCCAGAGGCTCTCAGCTCTCTCTGGTAGTCATCAATTCTCAACTGTATGTCACGTGCACTCCACTCTTGAATTGGCTTACACTTGAAGACAGAGGACAGTTCCGGATCAGGGCAATACTTGACAAACATGCGCGCCACCTCCTCACTCTGGTTCTCCATCCGCCTGCTTTGCCTACGGAGGCCTTCATCAGCCAGTTCAGCAGCTCTGTTTACTCGCAACCAGTAATCAACTGGGCTCTCTCTGGGTCTGGGTAAAGTGGAATAAAAATCTGCCAGTGGGAGACATGATGAGGTGTCACTGAAATACTGAAGGAGAACATCGTAAATGAGGTTGGGATTCTGTTTTACATCAAGAGTCCGATCGCTGCGCAGGGCAACCTTCACGACATCTCTTGCTTTGCCCATCAACATCCCCACGATCTCTTCAGCTTGCTCATCCACAGGACACCTCTGCTTCCTGAGATAAGCTTTAGTCATGTCAATCCAGTCCTGGACTGGATATTTGTCAGAACTGTCACCTCTAAAGAACTTAGGCTCTTTGTCTGATTTTACATGTACTGTAACATGTGAGTCAGTGTGTCCAACTGCATTAGAGTCAGTGATTGTGTGTGCAGGTGGTGAGTTGAGTGAAGCGGTGCTCTGGTGCACACTGTTTACATTAACTACACCAGCAGACATCAACCTAGCTACAATGGACTCACCAATCTGAGCACCCAACTGTCCTACCATACCCGTCAGGTGGCTTATAGCAGCAGCATCAACGCCACTGGGTGTGGATGTGAGAGGCCCCTCCCCCATAGACTGGCCAACAGGAGTACAACCTGGGTCCTGACCTAACCCTGTACCCCTGCCGCTGTCAGCTACTGACTGGGAATAACCCACCTCCCCACTATCCAACCCACGTCCAACAGCTCCACAATCGATACGCTGCCATGGACCCCACATACCCCTTCCTTTGGGCAAAACTGGACTGGAAAAATTTTCACCCACATCTCTGCAGTCTGCCTTCTCTGCCATAGTGGCAAATATCTGCGTTGTGTATTAACAGGTGTAAGAAAGAATGAAAAAAAAAAATAATAAAAAGGACAATAGTATTAGAGTAAAATGACCATATGAACTATATGTACAGAATAGGGAAAAATCCCCAATAACTGGAATAATATAAACTGTCCTACACTGCCTAACCATTTACAAAGACAACTCTAACCACACTTGATCTTGCACACTTGAGCTGGACTTCCACGCAGCATCCACGGCAATCGGCGTCAGGTTAATCTTGAAGATCGACGGGTCACGGCACCAGTGTAACGGCAGTCAGGGGACATGAAACAGACTGTGGTGTTTTTTTCCTTTCCACGTTTATTTCTGGATGCAAAGCCGATGCAATGCAATGATTTTCTGCTCTTCCTTTGTCATAATAACAAAAATTTCATTAATATAAAACAGTAAAAATGTTTTTTTTTTCATGAGGAGTACATTGTAACGTCAATATCGAAACTTGCTCACTCACAATTCACATATAACATTTACATTTGGGGTGGAGCAGCATACCTTCAGAAAAATAGAACACGTATAAGCTTTCAGGCTCCGGTGTACATTAAACGTACAGCATCTGCGCAAGCAAAATAAAAAAAAAAAGTTGCACCGCGTTACATGGGCTAATTACATGCACGCATCGTTTCCACAGCGCTAGCAGGCTAGACAGACAGGAGTAGAATGTTCAGAGGCATCGAGTGTCTGCTCATTACCGTTCGAGAACACTCCGCTTACATTCGCGATCTTATCGCATACAGACCGAAATAAACAAAGGCAATGCACACATACAATGCATGTCAGACTAACTATACATTCAATACATGTTAATCTAAGCGGTATCTTCCATGCACACGAAACTCGACTATCCACGGAATGCATGTGAACTTGCTGGCGGAGTTTAGAACTAGCCACGCTAATCTGTCTGTATAAATTCGCGGGAGAATGGAAACATTAAGAAACTTTCTCTCTGTCATATGAATTTAACTGAAACCCTCGCGATGCATGTAAATAACATTACACATGTAATATGTCAAAGTTACAAACTTAAATAATGTTTTACTATAAAGAAATTAAAATATAATCTGGAGTGCTTTACACAGTTAACCTACCCGATGCAATGCAATGATTTTCTGATCGGGTATGGCAAGCGCTCAAGGACAAACCAGCAGACCTGCAGTACACCTTACCTCCAAGGAAGGCTTCAAATCCCCAAAACAGCATTAAGCTGCTCAATTAATGGCGAAAATCACACATGAACACAATAATACATTTTTAACTCTGTTACACATGCTTTGTCAGAGGAAATGAAACAAATGTGACAAGTTTAGTTCTGTGAAAAAAAGTTTCATTCCACATATAGCCTGGCCTTCACATTCATAAAAAAATAAGATTTGGGTTTTTTTTGTAATAAAATGGCATGTGGAAATTGACTGCTTTAATAAAATTCAAATTATGCTTAGAGGGAATATTTTCACCGGACATTTTGACCGGAGGGGTTAAAAATTACCGGACTTCGGCAGATTTTACCAGTCAAAGTCCGGTAATAACCGGATAACGGAAACCCAGATTTGAAGTCTACTAATTACCAGCGAGGTTGGACAGCCTCCATCGCCTTGGCATAATTAGCTCACCTTAAGTCAATTCCCGCGCACTTTGCCAAATTTGCAATCAAACAGTTGACAGTTGATTCGCTCAGTTAACAATTTAAATTGGTTGGCAGTCTAATTTATTTCGAGATCATTTTTGTTTGTCGCATTTTGAAATTTAAATGGCCATGAAACATGCGTTGCCTGAATGTGTTTGGTACAAAACCCAAAACCAATGAAGTTGGCTCGTTATGTAAATCGTAGATAAAAACAGAATACAATGATTTGCAAATCCTTTTCAACTTATATTCAATTGAATACACTGCAAAGACAAGATGTTTAATGTTCAAACTGAGAAACTTTTTTTTTTTTTTGCAAATCATTAACTTATAATTTAAAGGCAGCAACACATTGCAAAAAAGTTGGCTCAGGGGCCTTTTTACCACTGTTACATCGCCTTTCCTTTTAATGGTACTCAGTAAACGTTTGGGAACTGAGGAGACCAATTTTTGAAGCTTTTCAGGTAGAACTCTTTCCCATTCTTGCTTGATGTACAGCATAAGTTGTTCAACAGTTTGGGGTTTCTGTTGTCGTATTTTACGCTTCATAATGCGCCACACATTTTCAATGGGAGACAGGTCTGGACTACAAGCAGGCCAGTCTAGTACCCGCACTCTTTTACTACGAAGCCATGCTGTTGTGACACGTGCAAAATGTGGCTTGGCATTGTCTTGCTGAAATAAGCAGGGGCGTCCATGAAAGAGACGTTGCTTGGATGGCAACATACGTTGCTCCAAAACCTGTATGTACCTTTCAGCATTAATGGTGCCTTCACATACACTCCTGATCAAAATCTTAAGACCAGTTAAAAAATTGCAAGAATTTGCATTTTGCACTGTTGTATCCTAAGAAGGTTCTAAGTAGAGTTTCAAAATGCAAAAAGAAGAAATGGGAACAAGAGACCAAATGTTTTGAGCAGGCAATTTATTGAAAAGAACAATTTAACTGAAATAGGCTGTTCATCAGCTGATCAAAAGTTTAAGACCACATCCTTTAAAAGCCCAAATCTGTGGAAAAAATTTGGATTCCATGCCATTTTCTGTCAAGTAATCACACTGTCAAGACCTCTTGATGGGAAAAGCAAAAAAACTCACTGCCTTCGAACGTGGCAGGATTGTTGAGCTGCATAGACAAGGCCTCTCACAGCGTGCCATCGCTGCTGAGGTTGGACACAGTAAGACAGTCATTTTGCATTTCTTAAAAGATCCTGAGGTTTATGGAACAAAAAAATCAAGTGTTAGACCCAAAAAAATCTCACCGGCTCTGAGCCGGAGGATCCGAATGGCTGTCCGTCAAGACACTGGACGATCCTCATCCCAAATTAAGGCCATTACTGGTGCTGACTGCAACCCAATAACCATCAGACAGCATCTGCAAAGGAACGGCTTCAAAAACAAAAAACGTCTTCAAAGGCCACGTCTCCTTCAACGCCACAAAATTGCCCGTTTGGCCTTTGCAAGGGAGCACCAAACATGGGACGTTCAAAGTTGGAAGAAAGTTTTATTCTCTGATGAGAAAAAATTTAACCTTGATGGTCCTGATGGCTTCCAACGCTACTGGCATGTTGATTTTAGGCCTTGTCGCTTACGTGCAGGGATTTCTCCAGATTCTCTGAACCTTTTGACAATATTACGGACCGTAGATGATGAAATCCCTAAATTTCTTGCAAAAGCTCGTTGAGGAATGTTGTTTTTAAACTGTTCAATAATCAGCTCACGCATTTGTTCACTAAGTGGTGACCCTCGCCCCATCCTTGTTTGTGAATGACTGAGCATTTCAGGGAAGCTGCTTTTATACCCATGGCATGCATAACACCCACCCGTCCCAATTAGACCGTTTACCTGTGGGATGTTCCAAATAAGTCTTTGATGAGCATTCCTCAACTCTGTCTTTTTTGCCACTTGTGCCAGCTTTTTTGAAACATGTTGCAGGCATCAAATTCCAAATGAGCTAATATTTGCAAAAAATTACAAAGTTTACCTGTTCGAACATTAAGTAACTTGTCATTGCAGTGTATTCAATTGAATATAGGTTGAAAAGAATTCGCAAATCATTGTATTCTGTTTTTATTTACGATTTACACAACGTGCCAACTTCACTGGTTTTGGGTTTTGTACATTATTTCTAGTTTCACATTTGGCCTCTGTGTGCGAATACGTTTACAATTTACATGTCACGTTCGATACGCTTTAAAAAAATGTTTTCTACCTTCACTGTAGGCAATTTAGACGCTCAGAAGTAACCAGAATCAAGAGCTATGAATTACTTTATTTCAAATTAGTCCAGTTCAATTATTAATTTGGTGCATTTGTCTATTGCGTGCGATGCGAAAATAATTTCTCAAATTCACGTTCGACATGCTTCATGAAATGTTTTCCACTTCGCGTATATTTTTAAGCCAGTTGCTATGGGTAGGAAAGTTCTCCAGTGCATTTCAATGTAGAGAGGTACGGCAGTCCCAATTTCAAACCCTGCCACAACCTAACCCTTCCCATAATCCTTATCCTAATCCCTTGAAGTCGACTGCCGTACCAATAAGAACAGCCGTATCTCTAGACACAGCGCATTTTTTAAACCCTTTAAAACCACATCCATCTTAATTGATTTTATTTTTCAAAAATCTTTTTTAACAGTACGTAAAAATACAACAGTGAGAGGGGAATTCAGAAGTCTGATATTTATTCATGTTATTGACATTCTTTCAGTCTAACACCGTAGCTTGGTTAGGGTTACGTCTGTCTGTTTCTCATTATCTCTTCTAAATAATGATGGGCCACATCTTGGTTTTGATCAGTCAGTTGGCTGAATAAACAGCTTGCGTGCAAGTTAGGCAAAGTACACGGGAATTGATTTAAGGTGAGATAATTATGCCATGGCGATGGAGGCTGTCCAACCTCGCTGGTAATTAGCAGACTTCAAATCGCACTTTTCTTCCCGGAAACATATCAAATGACCTCTGATGTTTGCGCCACGCAACATTAGGTATAGAAAAGGTAATAAGCAGCCTCGCCTGTCTGCCCCATAGTGGCAGTTACTTATATTGCGCTTATTGATCTCAACCCATTAGTCAAATTGGCTAATAATGAAATGTCTAAACTTCACACGTGGTTTAATGAAAATAAACTATCATTAAATCTTACAAAGACCAAATTCATGATATTTGGAAAAAAGGTCTAAAGGACGACATAGACTTAAAAGTAAATGGTATCCGCATTGAAAGAGTAAACGTATATAAAGTTTTGGGTGTTATGATAGATAATCTCTTAAGCTGGAAACCGCATGTAAATTTAGTTCAAAGAAAGTTAGCTAAAAGTGTATGTATTCTTTGGAAACTGCAGAAATTATTAAACCTTAAGTCTCTTAAAATAATATATTCAGCCTTCATAGCACCCCAACTACATTACTGTGCTGAAGTATGGGGTCACACTTACAAAAACACAATAGAACCTTTATTTAAACTTCAAAAAAAGGCCCTTAGAATTATTTATTGCGTTCCGTATGGAACTCATACAAATGATTTGTTTATTAAGGCAAAGCTTCTTAAATTACAGGATATAGTAAAATTCAACTCATTGCAACTTGTCTACTTGGGATATAAAAATTGCTTGCCCAAAAATGTACAAAACCTATTTCTTCAGCGTGACTGCATGCAGCACACCAGAAGTAGGATGTTATTACAATCAAGCAAGGTCAGAACGACACGTAGGGAGCATTCCCTATCTGTGGCTGGAGTCAGGGCATGGAATGTACTTGATGATAATATAAGGATGGCTGGAGAGCTGAAGGTCTTCAAATATTTGTTGAAATGTACATATCTGAGTAACAATAAACATGTTCAATCTTGTTCATGTGTATCCTGTCACTGGACGCTTCAGACTAACTGAGATTGATCAAAGGATAAAGAAAATCTGGAATGGCATGGCCACCTTTGTCAGAAAGCTCAATAAAATTGGGCTTGACGTTAAGGAAGGCAACGATGGACTGGACAAACTACGAGAAGTCATTACATCCAATATGGGAAGGGTGAACCCAGGTGATGGAAATGATGACTGATCAAGAGATCCAAGCATAGATCCGGTATCTGCTTCCTCTCATCTACGCCAAATCAGCTGGAACAAATCAAATGATCAAGAATGGGGTTTCGGGATAATGTCGCTTTGGATCAAGAGTGGCATTTGAATCTAAGTTACATGATCACTCACTTAATTTGCAATTATAATTCTTATGATATTCATAAACTTCATGATCTTACTTTCTGAAGTTAAAACGTAGCGTACATGGACATTAACTCTGCTGTGATTTATAATCCTTATGATATTTTAATCATAACCAAACAGTTTTTTCTGGAAGCTGGGGGCGGGACTCTGATGAGCGATTTCGCTTCCCCCGCGACCCTTTCGGTCATGATACATGTGTGTTGAAATTGTCATGAAATGATTTACAATCATGCCGAAATAAAACATATAAAAAAAAATAAATAAAAAAAAATATTGCGATAGATATATTGCTCAGCCCTAATAGCGCAGGTCAGCGAGCAGGCTGTCTCCCCCTGTGTGACGTAGAACAGCTCAGTAAGCAGCCTGTGCCTCCCTGTGTGACGTAGAGCAGGTCAGTAAGCGGGTTGTGCCTCCTTGTGTGATGTAGAGCAGGTCAGTACGCAGGTTGTGCCTCCCTATGTGACATAGAGCATGTCAGTAAGCAGGCTATGGCTAGCTGTGTGACGTAGAGCAGGTCAGTAAGCGGTCTGCGCCTCCTTGTGTGACGTAGACCAGGTCAGGAAGCGGTCTGCGGCTCCCTGTGTGACGTAGACCAGGTCAGTAAGCGGGCTGTGCCTCCCTGTGTGACGTAGAACAGGTCAGTAAGCGGTCTGTGCCTCCCTGTGTTATGAAGAGCAGGTCAGTAAGCAGGCTGTGCCTCCCTGTGTGATGAAGAGCAGGTCATTAAGCGTGCTATGCCTCCCTGTGTGACGTAGAGCAGGTCAGTAAGCGGTCTGCGCCTCCCTGTGTGACGTAGACCTAGTCAGTAAGCTGGCTGTGCCTCCTTGTGTGACGTAGACCAGGTCAGTAAGCGGGCTGTGCCTCCCTGTGTGACGTAGAGCAGGTCTGTAAGCAGGCTTGCCTCCCTGTGTGATGAAGAGCAGGTCAGTAAGCGGGCTATGCCTCCCTGTGGACGTAGAGCAGGTCAGTAAGTAGGCTGTGCCTCTCTGTGTGACCTAGAGCAGGTCAGGAAACAGGCTGTGCCTCCCTATGTGACCTAGAGCAGGTCAGTTAGCGGACTGTGCCTCCCTATGTGACGTTAAGCAAGTCAGTAAGCAGGCTTTGCCTACATTCGTGACATAGGGCAAGTCAGTAAGCAGGCTGCACCTCCTTGTGTCACGTACATCAGGTCAGTAAGCGGGCTGTGCCTCCCTGTGTGACATCGAGCAGGTCAGTTAGCAGGCTGTGCCTCCCTGTGTAATGTTGAGCAGGTCAGTAAGTGGTTTTTGCCCCCCTCTGTGACGTAGTGCAGGTCAGTAAGCTAGGTGTGCCTCCCTATGTGACGTAGAGGATATCAGTAAGCAGTCTGTGCCTCCCTCTGTGACGTAGAGCAGGTCAGTAAGAGATCTGTGCCTCCCTGTGAGAGATGGAGCAGGTCAGTAATCAGGGTGTGCCTCTCTGTGTGATGTAGAGCACGTCAGCAAGCGGTCTTCTTATCCCTCTGTGACGTAGAGCAAGTCAGTAAGAGATCTGTGCCTCCCTGTGTGAGATAGAGCAGGTCAGTAATCAGGGTGTGCCTCACTGTATGACGTAGAGCAGGTCAATAAGCGGGCTTTGCCTCCATGTGTGACGTAGAGCTGGTCACTAATCGGTCTATGCATCCGTGTGTGACATTGAGCAGGTCAGTAAGCAGGCTGTGCCTCCCTGTGTGATGTTCAGCTGGTCAGTTAGCGGGCTGTATCTCCCTGTGTGACGTACATCAGGTCAGCAAGCGGGCTGTGCCTCCCTGTGTGACATCGAGCAGGTCAGTCAGCAGGCTGTGCCTCCCTGTGTGATGTTGAGCAGGTCAGTAAGTGGTTTTTCCCTCCCTCTGTGACGTAGAGCAGGTCAGTAAGCTGGGTGTGCCTCCCTGTGTGCCGTAGAGGATGTCAGTAAGGGGTCTGTGCCTCCCTGTGTGACATAGAGCAGGTCAGTGAGCAGGCTGTGCCTTCCTGTGTGACGTAGCGCTGGTCATTAAGCAGGCTGTGGCTCCCTGTGTGATGTAGATCAGGTCAGTGGTCAGGCCGTATCTCCCTGTGTGACGTAGAGCAGGTCCGTAATCGGGCTGTGCCTCCATGTGTCACACAGAGCAGTTCAGTAAGCAGGCTATGTCTCCCTGTGTGATGTAGAGCAGGTCAGTCAGCGCTATTTGCCTCACTGGGTGACGTACAGCAGGTCAGTAAGCAGGCTATGCCTTCCTGTGTGGTGAGAGCTGGTTAGTAAGCGGTCTGTTCCTCCCTGTGTTATGTAAAGCAGGTCAGTAAGCAGGCTGTTCCTCCCTGTGACGTAGAGAATGTCAATTTGCGGTCTGTGCCTCCATGTTTCATATAGAGCCCGTCAGTAAGCAGGCACTGCCTCCCTGTGTGACGTAGAGGAAGTCAGCAATCGGTCTGTGCCTCCCTTTGTGACGTAGAGCAAGTCAGTAAGCGGGCTGTGCCTTCCTGTGTGATGTAAAACAGGTCTGTAATCAGGCTGTGTCTCCCTGTGTGACGTAGAGCAGGCAAGTAAGTGGGCTGTTCCTCCCTGTGTGACGTAGAGCAAGCCAGCAATTGGTCTGTGCCTCCCTGTGTGACAGAGCTGGTCAGTAAGCGGGCTCTGCCTCCCTCTGGGACATAGAGTTGGTCAATTAGCAGGCTGTTCCTCCCTCTGTGACGTAGAGGAGGTCAGTCAGGGTTCTGTTCCTCCCTGTGTGATGTAGAGCAGGCCAGGAAGCAAGTTGTGCCTCCACCTGTTACTAAGAGCAGGTCACTAAGTGGTCTGTGCTTCCCTGTGTGATGTAGAACAGGTCAGTAAGCAGGCTCTGCCTCCCTGTGTGACATAGAGCAAGTCAGTAAGCGGGCTGTGCCTCCCTGTGTGACGTAGAGCAGGTCAGTAAGTAGTCTGTTCCTCCCTGTGTGACGTACAGCAGGTCAATAAGCAGGCTGTGCCTCCCTCTGTGACATTGAGCAGTTCAGTAAGCAGGCTGTGCCTCCCTGTGTGACGTAGAGCAGGTCAGTGTGTGCGCTGTGCCTCCCTGTGTGACGTAGTGCAGGTCATTAAGCATGCTGTGGCTCCCTGTGTGATGTAGATCAGGTCAGTGTGCAGGCCGTATCTCCCTGTGTGACTTAGAGCAGGTCAGTTAGCGCTATTTGCTTCCCTGTGTGACATAGAGCAGGTCAGTAAGTAGGCTGTGCCTCTCTGTTTGACCGAGAGGAGGTCAGTCAGCAGTTGGTGCCTCCTTGTGTGAAGTCGAGCAGGTCAGTCAGAGGTCTGTGCCTCCTGGTGTGACGTCAAGCAGGTCAGTTAGCCGTCTGTTCCTTCCCATGTGACGTAGAGCATGCCAGTAAGCAGGCTGCGCCTACCTGTTTGACAAAGAGCAGGTCAGTAAGTTGTCTGTGCCTCCCTCTGTGATGTCTAGCTGGTCAGTAAATGGGCACTGCCTCCTTGTGTGATTTAGAGCAGCTCTGGAAGCGGTCTGTTCCTCCCTGTGTGACATGGAGTAGGTCTGTTAGCAGACTCTGCCTCCCTGGGTGACCTTGATCAGGTCAGTAATTAGGTTGTGGCTCCTTGTGTAACAAAGAGTAGGTCAGTAAGCAGGCTGTGCCTCCCTGTATGACGTAGAGAAGGTCAGTAAGCAGGCTCTTCCTCCCTGTGAGATGAAGAGCGGGTCAGTAAGCAGGCTGTGCCTCCCTTTGTTATGTATAGCTGGTTTTTATGCAGGCTGTGCCTCCCTGTGTGACGTTGAGCAGGTCAGTAAGCGGCCTGTGCCTTCCTGTGTGAATGAGAACAGGTTAGTAAGCAGTCTGTGCCTTCTTCTGTAATGTTGAGCAGGTCAGTAAGCGTACTATGCATCCCTGTGTGAGGTAGAGCAGGTCAGTAAGTGGCCTTTGCCTCCCTGTGTGATCTCGAGCAGTTCAATTAGCGGGCTGTTCCTCCCTCTGAGACAAGGAGCGGGTCAGTGAGCTGGCTGTGCTTTGCTGTGTGACGTTGAGCAGGTCAGTAAGCGGGCTGTGCCTCCCTGTGTGACGTAGAGCACGTCAGTAAGCGGGTTGTGTCTCCCTGTGTGATGTAGAAGAGGTCTGTAATAGGCCTCTGCCTCCCTCTGTGATGTCGAGCTGGTCAGTAAGCGGTCTCTGCCTCCCTGTGTGATCTACAGCAGGTTAGTAAGCGGGCTGTGCCTCCCTATGTCACATAGAGCAGGTCAGTAAGCAGGCTGTGCCTCCCTGTGTGAAAAAGAGCTGGTCAGTAAGTGATCTGTGCTCTCCTGTGTTATGTAGAGCAGATCAGTAAGCAGTCTGTGCCTCCTTCGGTGACATAGAGCAGGTCAGTAAGCAGGCTGTGCCTCCCCGTGTGTCATTGAGCAGGTCAGTAAGCAGGCTGTGCCTCCCTGCGTGATGTAGAGCAGGTTAGTAAGCAGTCTGTGCCTCTCTGTGTGATGTATGGTGGGTCAGTTAGCGGTCTTTGCCTCCCTGTGTGACGTAGAGCAGGTCAGTAAGCTGTCTGTTCCGCCCTGTGTGATGATTAGCAGGCCAGTAAGCCGGCTGTGCCTACCTGTTTGACAAAGAGCAGGTCAGTAAGTTGTCTGTGCCTACCTCTGTTGTCTAGCTGGTCAGTAAGCTGGCACTGCCTCCTTGTGTGATGTAGAGCAGGTCTGGAAGTGGTCTGTTCCTCCCTGTGTGACATAGAGCAAGTCAGTTAGCAGGCTCTGCCTCCTTGTGTGACCTTGATCAGGTCAGTAAGTAGGTTGTGTCCCCCTGTGTGACATATAGAAGGTCAGTAAGCGGGCTGTTTCTTCCTGTGAGACGAAGTGTGGGTCAGTAAGCAGGCTGTGCCTTCTTGTGTGACGTTGAGCAGGTCAGTAAGCGGGCTGTGCCTCCCTGTCTGATGTAGAGCAGGTCAGTAAGCCGTCTGTGCATCTCTGTGTAAGGTAGCGCAGGTCAGTCAGCAAGCTGTGGCTCCCTGTGTGACGTAGCGCAGGTCAGTTAGCAGACTGTGGCTCCCTGTTATACATGGTGTCGGTCAGTAAGCAGGCTGTGCCTACCTTTCTGACGTAGAGCAGGTCAGTCAGCAGGCTGTGGCTCCCTGTGAGACGTAGAGCAGGGCATTATGCAGGCTGTGCCTCCCTCTGTGACTTAGAGCAGCTCAGTTAGCAGACTTGTGCCTCCCTGTCTGATGTAAAGCAAGTCATTAAGCTGTCTGTGCCTCCTTGTGTGACGTAGCGCAGGTCAGTCAGCAGGCTGTGGCTCCCTGTGTGACGTAGTGTCGGTCAGTAAGCAGGCTGTGCCTACCTTTCTGACGTAGAGCAGGTTAGTAAGTGGGCTGTGCCTCCCTGTGTGACGTTGAGCAGGTCAGTCTGTGGTCTCTGCCTCTCTGTGTGACGTAGAGCAGGTCAGAAAGCATGCTGTGGCTCCCTGAGTGACGTAGATTAGGTCATTTAGCTGGCTTTGCCTCCCTGTGTGAAGGAGAGCAGGTCAGTAAGCAGGCTGTGCCTCCCTTTGTCACCTAAAGCAGGTCAGTTAGCTGGCTGTGCCTCCCTGTCTGATGTACAGCAGGTCATTCAGCAGGCTGTCTCCCTGCGTGATGTACAGCAGGTCATTCAGCAGGCTGTGTCTCCCTGCGTGACGTTACAGCAGGTCAGTATGCGGTCTGTGTCTCCCAGTGTGACGTACAGCAGGTCAGTAAGCAGGCTGTTCCTCTGTATGATGTAGAGCAGGTCAGTCAGCGTTTTTTCCTCCCTGTATGATGTGGAGCAGGTCAGTAAGCAGGCTGTGCCTCCCTGTGTGAAGAAGAGCAGGTCAGTAAGCGGTCTTTGCCTCCCTGTGTGATGTAGAGCAGGTCATTAAGCGGTCTGTGACTCCCTGTGTGACGTATATCAGGTTAGTAAGCGGTCTGTGCCTCCTGCTCCTCAGATACAGTGAAGAGGAAAGTGCTGGTTCTGGATCTGGACGAGACGCTGATACACTCTCATCACGATGGGGTTTTGAGGCCTACTGTTCGGCCCGGGACGCCTCCTGACTTCATACTAAAGGTGTGCAGCGCAGAGATGTGATTACAGGTGCAACGTACACACACACACACACACACACACACACACACACACACACACACACATATATTTTATTGTCATGCACTCAAATTCACTGGAATTTGTTGGTACTCTATTAGTCTCCTCATGTTCCCCAATTTACACCTCATACACTCATGCACACACACTCTCTCACTTGTTCTGCTCCTGTACACTACAAGGTCGGTGCCAAACTTCTAACTCGCCTCGAGAGAACGAGGCTACAGCTAGCTTCTGTCTGATTCTGCGAATTCGTGCATCAATGAAGTCATGACCTTACTGACTCTCTCACTCTCTCTTAGGTGGTTATAGACAAACACCCAGTAAGGTTTTTTGTCCATAAACGGCCACATGTCGACTTTTTCCTTGAAGTGGTAAGTGCTATCTCTGAAATGCCGCTCTGTTTGTGTGTGTGTGTGTGTGTGTGTGTGTGTGTGTGTGTGTGTGTGTGTGTGTGTGTGTGTTCATTTATTCATACATGTTAAATCTTGATTTTTACGTGTGTTTGATGGCGAGAATATGCACGTGTGTCAGTGTTATGCGTGTTTGTTGCGTATTTAAAAGATGTTCATTGCATTACTTCACCCTTGCCAGAAGAGAAGTTCCTGTGTATTTATCAGTACAATCATTGTACTAGTCTTGGACTTGTATGAGGACAATTGTAACTCGACGCATGCTGTCGGTGCTGGTGGATGTCAGTATTTTGTGTTACTCATGATATCCTGCTCTTAAAGTTACATTAATTGGATTTTCAGAAACATTTTATAAAGGCAAATAAGCAAAAACAGATGGAACTGGGAAGGGGTACATACTTCTTCACAACACAGTGCATTTCCGCGTAGTAGTTTGGAGTAGTTCCCCCTTTTGATTTTCTGGACCCTGCACCTATTCCTGTAGTGCCACCACAAGGCTTAACTATGAATTTATCCTGGGGGAGAATGCTGAAGTGTCAGGGATACACCCTGCGAGCATCCCCTGACAGCGTTGTTCTAGTTAGTGTTTATATGATCAGCCACATTAGCTGCATAATTCATTATTTCACACAGTGCAATAGCTATTTTTGCAATACCATTTTTATCTGAAAATATGATTTTAAATGAATTCCAGTCTGGCTTCAGGAAAAAAACATAGTACTGTTATGGCCCCAAATTGTTATTACATTTACACACAACAGCAACAGCAACAGCAAGGGATGACAGACACAGTTTTAAAACTTAAACACATTTAATTTCTAACAAAGACAATAACTAAACTACTGACCAAGATTGAATAGGAAAAAAAAAAGAAATATTTACTGTCCCTTTTTGTGGGGTGGCTTGGTGATGTCCTGGATAATGAAAATGCTCAAACACAGGCAAAGAAATCCACAAAAGAAACGTCACAGGTCTTGAACAGAATGGCAGGTCTGGTCATCTTCTTGCAATTTCTCCTACTACTTTACTGTCTCAATTCTTTTCCTTATATACTCTTTTGCAGACCCCACCCACATTTAGACCTCTTTTTTTTAACTTTCTGAGACTTGCCCCAGACATGTCCAGGACATGTCTAAACATGACTCCAGTCTGAGCTTAACAAAAAAAAAGGTAAATACTGCCATCTAGTGGCCTATATTCACATTACACCTCCATTCCAAAAGGGAAAAATTTTGACTCATAAATGCAAAATTTTTCTTTTCAATACAAAATGGTTAAGTGAACACTTGTCTATATATACATATCATACAATATTCAAACACATGATATATATATACACATTCAAACACGGGATAAGCAATCAGCAATTACATTGTCTGTACCCTTCACATGCTTAATTTCCAAGTCAAACTCCTGTAAAATCAAACTCCAATTCAACAATCTCCGATTCTTGTTTTTCATCTTACTCAAAAACGTTAACGGATTGTCAGTGTACACAATCATTGGCTTTTGTCCTGTACAAACATAAACCTCAAAGTGTTGTAAAGAAAGGACCAGAGCCAACAGTTCCTTCTCTATTGTGGAATAGTTCCTTTGGTGGCGATTGAACTTCCTGGAGAAGTATGCCACGGGATGCTCAATGTCATCAGAGTCACTTCTCTGTAGGAGCACAGATCCACAAGCTTGGTCGCTAGCATCGACCGCGATGGAGAACGGTTTGTTGAAGTCAGGAGATTTGAGCACGGGGAAGTGACACAGCAGAGACTTCAGGTGATCGAAGGCTCTCTGGCATGCATCATCCCAGGTGAACTTTACGCCTTTCTTCAGTTGGTTAGTTAGACTGAGAGCAATCTCAGCAAAGTTCTTGCAGAACTTGCGGTAGTACCCGATCATTCCAAGGAAGCGGCGCAAAGCTTTTTTGTTGTCAGGAACTGGAAAGTCCAAGATGGCTTGGACTTTAGCATTTATGGGTGCCACCTTACCCTGGCCTATGACGTAGCCAAGATAGGTGACAGTAGCACAACCAAAGTCACTCTTGCTCAGGTTAACAGTCAGGTTAGCCTGGGTCAGGCGCTGGAACAACGTCTCTACATCTTTTAGATGTTCTTCCCAGGAGTCACTCGGTGTGATCAGGTCATCGATGTACGCACCCGTGTGTGGCAATCCGGCGATTGTAGACTGTATCATCCTTGGGAACGTGGCTGGGGCATTTTTCATGCCAAAGGATAGGACTTCATACTGGTACAATCCAGATGGTGTGGCAAAAGCAGAGATGCTCTTGGCCCTCTCAGTTAAAGGCACACACCAATAACCCTTCAATAAATCAATCTTGGTCAGAAACTTTGCTTGCCCTACACTATCAATACAATCATCAATCCTAGGTATTGGAAACACATCAGTTCTAGTTACAGCATTGACTTTGCGACAATCTGTACAGAATCCAGTACCTCCATCAGGCCTTGGAACTAGCACACAGGGTGAACTTCAATCGGAGTTGGAGGGTCTGATAATATCATGTTTTAACATGTACTCAACCTCTTTCTCAGCAATCTTTCTCTTTTCAGGATTCATCCGGTATGGATGCTGTTTTATTGGATTGGCATCACCAACATCTACATCATGAGAGGCTATAGTAACTCTCTTTGGAACATCAGGAAACAAATCCTCATATTTCTTGATCAACCTTTCAAACTGATCTCTCTGTGAGGGTTCTAAGTGCTGGAGTCTTACATCAAGATTTTGCAACACTTCAGTGTTTGACAATTTACATGAAAGAACTTCAGCTTTAATTCTTGGTTCATCATCTTGAAACTCCCCCTCATCTTCACAAATCTCGGCCATAGGAGAATCTGAAGTGACAGCTGCAACCCTAGCATTTCTGTCATGATAAGGCTTTAGCATGTTAATATGACACAATTGTTTTGGTTTTCTCCTATCTGGAGTCTTCACATTGTAATTGAGATCATTGAGTTTTGTCAGAATTTCATAAGGACCATGAAATCTAGCCTGCAATGGATTGGACTGCAAGGGAAACAACACAAGGACCTTGTCTCCTGGTTTAAACTCACGGCTTCATGCCTTATGATCATACCAAGTTTTCATTTTTCCCTGACTTGATTTCAAGTTATCTTTGGCTAGGTCACAAGCTGCACGCAATCTTTCCTTGAACTTGCTAACATAGTTTAACAGACTGATGTACGGCTCTTCCTCTTGCCATTGTTCACTCAATAATAGCAAAGGTCCTCTCACTTCATGACCAAACACTAGCTCAAATGGACTGAATCCAGTAGACTCCTGCACTGCTTCTCTAGCTGCAAACAACAGCAAATGAACCCCTTCATCCCAGTCTTTCTCATGGTCATAACAATAAGTCCTCATCATTGTCTTGAGAGTGGAATGAAACCGCTCTAAGGCACCCTGACTTTCTGGATGATAGGCACTAGAAAGAATCTGCTTTGCACCTAGTTCATACACAACCTGCTGAAACAATCCTGAAGTGAAATTGCTACATTGGTCTGACTGAATTTCCCTGGGAAGGCCAAACAACGTGAAGAACTTTATCAAAGCCTTTGAGATTGCAGTTACCTTGATGTTACGTAGAGGTATGGCTTCAGGGAATCTGGTATATGCACACATGATTGTCAACAAGTACTGATTTCCAGATCTAGTCTTGGGTAATGGACCAACACAATCAACAATGACCTTAGAGAATGGCTCCCCAAATGCTGGGATAGGCTGCAATGGAGCTACAGGTGGGTCTAACTGGTGTTTTCCAACTACCTGACAAGTGTGACAGGTTTTGCAAAAGTTGGAAACGTCTTTCCGAAGCCCAGGCCAAAAGAAGTGTTTCATGATCTTATCAACAGTCTTGTTAACACCAAGATGACCTCCTAAAGGTAAACTATGAGCCATTGTCAAGATCTCATTCCTGTAGACCTTCGGAACAACAATTTGCCTGACCACTGCCCAATCTGCATTGGCAGGGATATCAGGAGGGCGCCACTTCCGCATCAACACCCCATCCTTGAGATAATACCCAACTGGAACTGCATCTATTTCTTTTTCTGGAAGGGCTCTCCTCTTTAGTACACCAATTTCAGGATCATTAGTTTGCTCCTCAATCAACCGCTTTCTGGACAGAGACAAGTCTCCAGACACATCAGAATCACCAGACCCATCCGGCTGGCTGAATAGAGAACTGATAAAAGTATCTGATAAGTCCTCAAACGGAGAAACCATAGTAGGCCAATCAGAGTCATGAGGCGAACCACCTGAGTCCTGACTATTCAATGTACTGGACGGCACCACAACATCATCTTCTTTAGCCTTCTTGGCCATAGCACGAGTCACTGCGCAAGAAGTATACAGAGATGGGTCCTCATCCCCATTTTCAGTGCTCGGCTGTGAAGTAAGATGTACAGGGGGAACTACTTTGCCCCCAGCCAGGTCATTGCCTAGCAACAGAGAAACACTCTTTATAGGTAGACTTGACATAAGTCCCACCTTTACCTGTCCTGTAACTAAATCTGACTTCAAGAATATAGAGCGCAGGGGTACAGATACAGTCCTCCCTTCAATACCTTGTACAAGTATGAAATCCCCTGAAGCGGTCTCATCACGTAACTCCAAGGAGTCCATCAACAAAAGTGACTGAGAAGCTCCGGTATCCCTTAGGATATATATGGGGACAGGAGTAGTATGCTCATTCAGAGCCACAAATCCCTCTGACACAAATGGAAGAAATTCCTCCCTCACGAAGTCAGCTGTATCAGGCTTTTTAGCCCCACAAGAAGCAGGCAATTTAGCAGATTGGTTATCGACTACAGGGGTTTCTAACCTTGTTTTCACAAAGGCATTTGGTTTGGTATCCTTTTCTTTTTCTTTCTTAGCTTTAAGGAACCAACAGTTAGTTGTAACATGACCAGATTTCTTGCAATAACTGCAAACTAGACCACTTTTGTCACTGTCAGCTTTCACACTTTGATCAGACCTGTTACTGGATTTCTGAGCACCATCACCAGATTTGTCTTTGTCTTTGGGTGAGGAATCTTGGGTATCACCATAACCCTTTTTCTGAAATTGGGACCATTTATTGTTACTGCTAGACTGAAATTTGGACTTATTTGTGAGAACATATTCATCTGCAAATTTGGCAGCTGATTGCAAATTCAGTGCTTGCTTCTCATTAAGGTAGGTCTTAACATCATCTTTAACACAGTTCTTGAATTCTTCAACTAACACCATCTCTTTTAGTGAGTTGAAATCATCCTTGACCTCCATAGAAGTACACCAGCGCTCAAAGCAAACCTGCTTTTCATTAGCAAATTCAACATAAGTCTGATTTTCAGATTTCTTCAGACCTCTGAATTTCTGTCGGTAAGCCTCTGGAACCAACTCATAAGCTCTCAAAATAACCTTTTTGACAACCTCATAATCAGAGGAATCATCTGCAGACAAAGCCGAATAGGCTTGTTGAGCTTTACCCTTGAGGACAGTTTGCAACATCAGAGGCCAGTGTTCCTTTGGCCACTGGCAACTCTTTGCTACCTTTTCAAAACACTGGAAATAGTTGTCAACATCCTTTTCCGAAAATGGAGGCACCAGTTTTACCTCCTGGCTAGCCCGAAATTTATTTTCAGTTTGAATTTTTATTTTTAGTTGCTCCATTTGGAGTCTTTCTTCTCTATCGAATTTCTCTAATTCAAAATCTCTCTGTCTTGCAAATTTTTCTAACTCAAATTCTCTTTGTTTTTCTTTTTCTTCCCTCTCAAATTCTCTTTGTTTCTCTTTTTCCTCCATTTCAATCTCTAGCATTTTTAATTTAAGTTCCATTTCTATATTTGGATTTTCCACTGGAAACTGTTCCAGATCTCCTGGTGCAAACACATTTTTATCAATGTAATATTCAACTATCTCTCTAGCCAGTCTTGCTTTTCGCATGGCTGGTTTCACCTCTGTCAGCTCTAAATGTCTGCAAATTTCTAGCAGTTCTGTCTTTTAAAAAGACTTCAAAACCCCTACGGTTGGTGATGCCAAGAAATCATCCATTGCTGTTGTCAATATATATGTATTCAATTAAAAAAAAAAATCAATTTTACAATTTGAAATGTTAGATTTTTAATAAATGACTCACAAAATGGTCTAACCCGGACGAGCCCCCAATTTGTTATGGCCCCAAATTGTTATTACATTTACACACAACAGCAACAGCAACAGCAAGGGATGACAGACACAGTTTTAAAACTTAAACACATTTAATTTCTAACAAAGACAATAACTAAACTACTGACCAAGATTGAATAGGAAAAAAAAAAGAAATATTTACTGTCCCTTTTTGTGGGGTGGCTTGGTGATGTCCTGGATAATGAAAATGCTCAAACACAGGCAAAGAAATCCACAAAAGAAACGTCACAGGTCTTGAACAGAATGGCAGGTCTGGTCATCTTCTTGCAATTTCTCCTACTACTTTACTGTCTCAATTCTTTTCCTTATATACTCTTTTGCAGACCCCACCCACATTTAGACCTCTTTTTTTAACTTTCTGAGACTTGCCCCAGACATGTCCAGGACATGTCTAAACATGACTCCAGTCTGAGCTTGACAAAAAAAAAGGTAAATACTGCCATCTAGTGGCCTATATTCACATTACAGTACAATCACCGCTGTCTTAAAGGTTTGAAATGATATAACTCAAGCCTTGGATAAGAAACAGCACTGCTTGGCTTTATTTTTTGACTTGTCCAAGGCTTTTGATACGGTGGACTATGCAGTATTGAAGGACAGACTGATCAATATTGGTCTATCATCACAACTGGTCAGTTGGTTTGAAAATTTTCTGTCTGACAGAAGCTAATGTGTCAAAATGGGTAAATACAGATCTGATTTTATGGCACATCCAATGGAGTTCCTCAGAGGTCTATTCTCGGCCGTATTCTTTTCTCTATTTATGTGAATGAATTGGGCAAGATAGTGTCAAATACACACCTTCATTTCTATGTTGATGATACCGTTTTATATACTTGTGCAGCCTCCATAGATCAAGCATTAGAGGAGCTTCAAACTGCTTTTTATATCATTCAGGATGATTTGAGCAACTTAAGACTCGTTCTGAACGCTGACAAGACCAAGCTAATGGTTTTTAATGGCTTCATTTCTTTCTGTTATTGATTATGGAGATCTAATTTATATGCATTCAAGTAAGTCCCGCTTGCACATGTTGGACAGTGTTTACCATACAGCTCTGAGGATCATGACGGACTCTAATTATCAGACACATCACTGTACCCTGTACCAGAAAGCTGGACTGCCCTCCTTGTTAGCCCGCCGACAATTTTATTGGTGGACAATGATTTATAAAGCTGTAGTGGGTCACCTTCTATCTTATTTATGTTCCATGCTTGAGCAGACCACCACAAATGCTTATGCACTGAGATCACATGAACTTTTTTTATTTAATGTTCCTAAAATGCGTACTGCTTTTGGTGAAAAGGCTTTTTGCTATGCTGCTCCTTCAGCTTGGAAGAAGCTAGAAGAGAAAATCCAGCTTAAAACTCTGGTTTCTTTGGAAAAGTTTAAATTTCTTATTGCGGACACATTGGACATTGTATGCACTTGTTTTCATCCTAAATGGTGTGTATCTTTGTTTGTCTGAATGATACACTTGTAATCCTTGTTTTTACTCTTTTGAAGCCATTTTTGGCCAGGACTCCCTTGCAAGAGATGTAAATCTCAATGGGACCATTTCCTGGTAAAATAAAGGTTAAATAAAATTTTTTTTAAAAATGTGAAAGGGAAATTTTTTTCCTTTCTTTATGCAGGATTCGGGTAGGTGATGCATTTAATGCCATTTGCAGATCCATTGTACTTGATTCTGATCAACCAAGATCTAAATACTAAAATCCTATGTTAATACAAAGTTCAGTCCTGGATCTCTTTGCTGTTATGACTGTGAAATATGATTGGGTGGTAATGATGGCCTTCGGTGCGCCTCTCTGGCAGGTGAGTCAGTGGTATGAGTTGGTAGTCTTCACCGCCAGCATGGAGATATACGGCTGCGCTGTGGCCGATAAACTGGACAACAACAGGGGTATCCTGAAGCGCAGATACTATAGACAGGTAATTCCCCCGCTTCTGTTTACCGCTCTCTCTCTCACACTCCCTCTCTCTCTCTGCTCCTCTCCTTTATTATCCCATCCTCCCATGCTGTGCTGGGTTCATGAGCTGCTCTTTGCTCCGGCGTGTTTCCCTCTCTCTGTTCTCCTTACGCTGTGCACTAGCTCCAGGAAAGCTGCCATTTTCTCAGCTGCAGGTGTGGCTTCAGCTTCCGCACCAGGCTCACCTAGACATTAGAGAGTGTGGAGAGGATTCTTAAATCCCTCCAAACAGCCTGAATGCTTGGTTTTTCATTACTGTCGCCGTTCTTGGTTTGTCAGCAGAGAAATACGCGTTCTCCAACCTGAGAAGAGTTCTTTAAGCAGAGTGCCAAAATACAGCTCCAAAAGAGTAAAGGAGCAAAAAGAAGATTTTGTCCTCTGTTAACAAACTACCTTGAAGTCTCTGAAGTCCAAGGAAAAATATTTGATCAGTTCATGTACTGATGGGGCACATGTTGGAGTGGGACATCTAATGTTGTCACAAGTGCTCCTTAAAGCTACTGCTGATGAGCAGTTCTGTGAGGGGGTCATTTCATGCCTAATCAACCAGGGGTCCCCAGGTCACCAACTCAGAAAATTAAAAAAAAAAAAAAAAAGCATAAATGTAGTACTACCTGAGAAATGAATGCATGCCAAGTTTTAAGTCAATCCAAGCAATTGTATCAGTGATACAGCTATCTAAATATTTCATCTATTTTTTCATTTATTGAAAATTTGGCTTTCGTTCATGTTCAAAGGAGCACATGCAGCATTCTGTTCAAGCTACAGAGTTGAGATTTTTTTATACAAGGGCAACTTCTGCAGCCTTGGAAATGGGCCAAACCTTTATCCCTGATTGTCCGGAGAGCTCCAAAAAAGGGAATAATTAAAAAAAAAAAACCAAATTTCTCCAAACTTTGCAGCCCTGCTGCAGGGAGAGTGCCTTACAATTCAGTGTTCAAATCATTTCTATAGTTTTGCCTAATATATTTTAACACTTCCATGGTGTTAAAATCATGTAAATAATAATACCTTACCCATAGTGTGCATTCAAAATAACATACTTTTTTTGATTTTTTTTTTTTGAAAAAGACCTTCAATCTACCAAAACCTCAGGATGACAGTTAACAACAGTCTTGAGTTTTTCAATATGTTCTCATACATTAGAAGATTATTTGTAGCAAATTTCACTAAGAATTAAACTGGTTCTATTTTTAAAAATGCAATGAATATTTGCCAATTCTAAAGGAAAAGACATGTATAAAATATACCTAAATATTGTAAATATTGTAATCTTGTAAAATTCATACATTTGCATTAAATTTATCGATTGTTTTTCTACTTTCACTCTGTGCTCTCAGTTTGCATTAGAATTATAGAGTCAAGAGTAAGGTCTATCATGCTGGTAATGGTTTGTATTGGTGAGGTCAGAGAAACTGACAATATGTGGCAAGATTGCCAGCCTGGCAGGTACATTGCCTGTATGTACGATGCCAATTGGTACGTTGGAAACATTAAGGACAGATCAGATGAACATTTTGACGAGCTAGTAAATTTTATGAAAAGATCCTGCGACAATGTCGTTTCCTGGCTTCCAGTGTCAAGTAAGAATGAATGCTGGCTGCCCTGACAACATGTTTGTGTGGTTGATGCACAGAATGTTCAAGGTAGAGGTGCCCATCTCTACACTTTAAGTCCAGAGGATCTGAATAAAGTTTTGTCTCTGTTTCAACAATTTTTGAACGTTCAGTGAAGTATCATGTAGATTCATTCCAAAGGTGCCCAAAAGTAAGCTGAAAAAGCAGAATCCTCAGTGGATGACCAAAAGTATTCATAGGATTTTTAGGGAAAAGAGGAATCTTTATAAGATGTACATAAAGGATAACAATGAGAACACTAAGGCTGAATACTGTTAAATGCGGGCTGTGGTCAAAAAAGAGCTGAGGAATGCTAGAAGACTGTATGAAAGACAAATCGCAGAGGGGGCAAAAACTAACCCTAAGCGCTTCTTTCAGTACTGTTGCAGAAAAAAGAAAGTTAAAGAGCAGGTTAAATGCATAAAGAATAAAAACTGATCGCTGCTATATGATAACAAGGATATTGCGGATGTCTTAAACAGTTACTTTGTTGAGAATTTTACCTCAGAGGGAGTCTTTATTTGGCCAGAGGGCATGTTAAATGCTTCATATTATTTAGCGGAAATTGAGGTTTTGGATAACAAAGTATTAGCCAAGTTGCATAAACTAAAGGCAGATAAGGCAGCAGGTCTTGATGGCTTATATCCTAGAGTGCTAAGGGAAGTTGGTGAGATCATCTTTAAGCCGCTATTCGTCATCTTCAGACTGTCTTGAGAAACTGGAGAAATGCCAAATGATTGGAAACAGGGCAATATAATACCGATATATAAGAAAGGTAAGGTACTGTACCGAGCCAGGAAATTAAAGGCCAGTCATTTTAACTTGCATTGCGTGCAAAATATTGGAGTCTATCATAAAAGATGAGCTGGACTTAATTCTTGAACCTAACAGTATTTTGAAGGATAGCCAACCGGGTTTTCGTAAGGGAAGGTCGTGCCTGACAAACCTTCTGGAATTTTTTGAAGAGGCCACCAAGACTTATGACCAGAGCAGAGCTTATGACATCATATTCTTGGATTTTCAGAAAGTATTTGATACAGTCCTGCATAAGAGACTAATTTTTAAAATGAGCTCCATTGGAGTTACAGGAGGTATTCTGGAGTGGATTCAAAACTGGTTACAGGACAGAACACAGAGTAGTGGTCAGTGGTATCTCATCTGAGCTAGGTATGGTGGGGAGTGTCATCCCCCAGGGATCGGTGTTGGGACCCCTGTTGTTCCTCATCTACATTAACCCCTTTCTACAGATGTAGACGCTCGTGTCTATAGATATGCAAATTTAAGCACTTAGTTACAGTAGTCGACCACGAGATGGCACCCCCGGATCAGCTATTGAATATTCACGAGCAGGCAGAGCTGAAACGCTATTTAGAGTATGGTGAAGTTCCCTCCAATCCCTGTTTTTCAGGAGTAGCATGAATTAAACTCCTCAGCTAAGCCTGATGTGCAAACTGGTCAATATCCTGGCCCATAGTATCGATCGAGTAGTTTTAAAAAATGATCACTTGCGACAGAAAAAAACCTAGTACTCCGTAGCAACCGTTTTAGCTACGGTGAGCCAACAGTATTCCAGTTAGTGGTTAAAAAAATACGTTTTGTGAAGCAAAAAATCCGACATAGTATTGATTCTCTCACATTCTACTGTCAATTACAGCCATCACACTCAAAATATGCGTTGTTCCCTCCCATGGATTAACGCGTATACTCCTCCATTGACAAATTCAGCGCTCCCTTCTATCCACCCAAGTACTGGTGACGATAGCCAGTCACTCAATTATATACTCAGATTCATCTGTGTAACTCTACAGTTATAGTTCACGCCCTCGTGAAGCTTCCCTGGTAACGCTGTATTGATAGACTCGTTTCTTATCCAATTCCCGAGTTTTTAAACTTTCCTCAATAACTGAAATACATTGATCGGACAATAAGAATAGGATACAAAGCTAAGCGTAAAAGTAAGGTCGGTTGTATTCTTCGAACGTTGGCCACGGTTGCGCAGCTGAAAATGATGCGATGTCAAAGAAACAAAGACACCTGAAACCAGCGTGAAGTGTTCAGTTTCATTTACGAGATTCATGTATGGACGCGGTCAATGGGAAATATTCCGAATAAAACAGTACTGGAGGGTTCCTTCTACCCGATACATCGGTCTCTCTCTTTTCGTTTCTCCAAATGCATACAGCCCACGCACGTCGGTACATCCCTCGGTACGTTCATTGCTCCATTCTGTTGAATTTGGTGGTGTGTGTCGTTTGATTTTTCCTGAAAGTGAAATTTCTGTTCTGTTAAAATAAGGTGCTTTTCAGAATTCAGATATTACTGAGTTGGTGAGTTTTTACCCTTATAAGGTGTAAGGTTATGAGCTCGGATGTGAGAGCGGTCAGCTTTTCATTGCAGCGTGAATATTATAGCTGTTTAATCAGCACTTTATTGAATGCTTGGGGGACTTCGAAGAAAAATGGACAATGTTGTTAACTTTATTATGGAGAAAAGGCATGTTTTGTGTTTGGAAGAGGTTACTGGTGACCAGTGATGTTCAACTGCACTGATGTTGATAAATTCCTGCTAAACTCAACCCCAGAAAATCATTAGTTAATGCTGAATTTCATGCCCCAAAAGTTAATTTGTGTTAAATATATGATTAATGTATGATTTGACCGTGAACCATTTTGATGGATCTCAGACTTTGGGGAGACACCTGGATAGCTATCCAATTTAGTTCATAGCAATTGGGTAATCTAGAATGTAATGTTCAAGATGAATTGTACTTGTGGTCAAGAAGTTTATGATCCCAGAAATGTATAGATTTAAGCCCCAGCAGTTTTTCATTTGTCAGTATTATTTTTTTTTGCTATTTCAATGGTGAATTCTCATGAAGATTTTTCATGTTTGCAGCCCCTTTTCTCCACCAAAATCATAAAAATAAACTGAAATACGATGGGAGTCTAAATGCTTCAAGTGTCTAGACTCAATTGAGCCAAAGTTTTTCTGTCTGTGCAGCTGCACTCTTGAATTATAAAGCCTTGAATCAGGTAACACTTAAAAAGCCAGATGTGGCCTCAATGTGGAATCGCTTGCCAGACCATATTGTTGAGGCAGAGACCTTGGGGGTTTTCAAGAGCAGGCTTGACTTAAAGCTAGATACCCAATGAGTCATTCAGTATCTGAAGGGATATATTCACCATAGTATAAAGAAACTGTCGAGCTTAGTTGGGCTGAACAGCCTGTTCTTGCCATTCATGTTATGTTTTGTTATGTTATATAAAACATGCTCTGACTTAATTAGTCCCTATGAAGAGAAAATTGTGTAAAATGTATACATATCTATATATCAATTAGGAAAGAGGATATACATATATTATGTAAGTGATGTTGAAAGAGATTTAGTCATTTAATTATAATGATATAAATTTATATGTTACCAATATGATAGACTTAACTCTTGACTCTATATTTCTAAAGCAAACTGAGAACACAGAGTGCAAGTAGAAAAAAAATCTTAAAATTTAATGCAAATGTATGAATGTTACAACAAAAAAATGTTATATTTTTTGTATATTTTATACATGCGTTTTGTATGTATATGTATAAGAACATATAAAAATTCAAGACTCATTATCTGTCATCCTGAGGTTTGGGTAGATTGAATAAATGTTTTTTTCCAACAAATCAAAAAAGTATATAACTTTGAATGCACACTACGGGTGAGGTTTAATTATACATGTGATTTTAACACCATAGAAGTGTTAAAATATATTAGGCAAAATTATAGAAATTATTTGAGCTCTGAATTGTAAGGCACTCACCTGCAGCAGGGCTGCAAAGTTTGGACACAATTTCTGAATTTTTTTTTTTTTTTTTTTTATCTGGACAATCAGGGATAAAAGTTTGGCCCATTTTTATGGCAGAAATGGTAAATTCAGCAGAAGTTGCCCTTGCATCAAAAAATCTCAACTCTGCATGCTGCATATGCACCTTTGAACATGGACAAAAGTCAAATTTTCATAAAGTGAAAAAACAAATATTTCCGTAGCTGAATGTCTGAAACTATTGTTAAGATTCACCTAAAATTGAGCACACATTCATCTCTCAGGTAGTACTACATCTATGATCTTTTTTTCCCCCTCCCCCAAAATGTTTTGACATGGTGACTTGGGAAAATTTTCTCATACTGGTTGATTTGGCATAGAATGACCCAAAGGTGTCTGGGCAAAATCAATGGCTGATAAGTATTGCAATATTCATCGAGCACTATTTCAGTATTTTCATATATACTGGTTGAGTTCTGACAAGCTTTTTATTAGGAACACCTGTACACCTTTGTCTTCATGGCCAATTGTGTGGCAGCTTTGAAGTGTGTAAGATCATGTCAGTTGGGCTGATTTGAGCATTTCTGAACTCTCCTGGAGTTTTTCACGTAACAGTCTCTGTGATTTGCAGAAAATACTGCGAAAAACAAAAAACATTCTGTGAGCAGCTGCTCTGGAGACGTAAATGCCTTTCTAATGAGATTGGCAGGCCAGACTGGTTCAAGCGGACAGAAACGCTATGGTAACTCATTTGGCCACTCTTTACTTCTGTAGTGAGCAGAAAAGCATTTCAGAATACACAATACATCCAGCTTTGCAGCGGCAGAGCCACTGAAGCAGAGGACCACATCGAGGTCATCCTGTCCTCCAAGAACAGAAATCTGAGACAGCTGTGGAGACGAGCTCATCAAAACTGGGTGGCAGAAGGTCGGAAAAACCTGATCAAGTGGATTTCTGCGGTGATGCGCTGCATGAATCCATGAACCCAAGCTGCCTTGTATGAGTAGTTCAAGTTGTCGGCAGTAGAGTAATGGAGTTTAGAATGTACACTTGCTGAACATACCTTAATGGCCACAATTTGCCCATCTTCCAGTCGCTTCTTCTGGCATGATATGCACCACGTCACAAAGTTCATGTGGCAAAATTCTTCTCAAACTGGTTTCTCCGACATGTCTGTACATTTACTATACTGCAGTGACCAATTTAGTCTCCAGATCTGAATCCATGGGGCAGCTTTGGTGTGCAGTATATATATGTAGTATATATGTGCAGGAGATTACAGCGCCAGTGCTTGGCTGTCGAACCTGGTGAACACCAGCTGGAGTCCATGCGACAGAAAATGAGGCTGTTCTGAGAGCAAACTCCGTCACAAGTGTGCTGTTCCTAATAAAGTGCTTGCTGAGCGGAGGTAGACTCTGAACATCTGCAGGAACACGCACCACTTTCTCCAGGTCAAGATGCCTGCACTCCCTGACCTAAGTGCTTGAAGATGGCATGAATATTGTTGCAGATAAAAAAGTGGTTTGGCTTGACACGTGAAACACTGATTGGAGGATCCTGAGGAGTGGAGACTGGTATTATATAGTTTTTTCATCTTTTTGGTTGCAGTTCATTTCCTGCCTCGTCTTTCTCCCTCTCCATTGTCTCTCTCTCCCGTTTACATTTGTCTGTCAAACTTGTTATCTTACTCCCACCCTCTCTCACTGCAGCACTGCACACTGGACCTGGGTAGTTATATAAAAGACCTGTCTGTAGTGCATAACGACCTCTCCAGTATAGTCATCTTGGATAACTCGCCTGGAGCTTACCGAAGTCACCCAGGTGAGCGCTGCGCAGTTCTCATCTGGTTAGGTGTGATCCTCTGTTTGGAAATGTCACCCAGTTTTTTTGTCGTCCTGTGTTGCACTGAAGGGGACCAGGTTTTGTATATGTGTTTCGATCTTGCACTACCTTTTTGAAAATTTAGGTGCAATCTAATTATCTCAGTGTATAGTCCCCTTTTTGGGACTGGCATGGTTTTTAAAATAGGCCAGAAAACCAAAGTAGTCCACTCTACAACTTATTATAATTCCGTAACTTTAGACCCTTTACCTCTGAACTATAGTTACCTCCACCAGAGAGGTTATGTTTTACTTTCAGGTTGTTTGTTTGCTTGCTTGTTGGCAACATTATTCAAAAAAGTTATAGACAGATTTTTATTAATTTTACCAGAGGTGTGTCTTGGCTACTCCTGGAGGTGATTTCCTTTTGGGAGCGATCTGGATCAAATTCCTGATCCAGGAATGTTTTTAAAGGATTTATCACCATTGTGGGATTGGAGGATTGGAATAATGAATGCCATAAGTCTTAAAATCCACAAGATGGTAGTAAAGCTCCAGATGGCTTGGCGGAGGTGTGCGCTTTCCGAGTGCTCTTGTTTATACCGTATAGCAGCGATCGTCAACTCTAGCCCTCAAATCTAAATCCAGCCCTGGCTTTCTTTTCTGTCTGGTAATTAAGTAATTACCTGAACAATTAGAGCTTCTGATTATCTAGACCAGGGGTGTCCAATCTTATCCGTAAAGGGCCGTGTGGGTGCTGGTTTTTGTCCTAGCCTGCAGTGCTACAGCACCTGGTTCCACTAATTAACTAATCAGGGGTTTCAATCAGGACCTTGGTGGCAGAATCAGGTGTGTTAGTGTTGGGCTGTAACAAAAACCAGCACCCACACCGGCCCTTTCTGGATAAGATTGGACACCCCTGATCTAGACTGTCTTTACTCCTGACTCCCAGCTGAAGGGAAGATGGAAATCCTGCCGTTCTTGGCCCTTAAGGACAGGGATTTGATGATTCTGCTGTATACAGTGTACTTTATTGGGGAAAGGTCTGTTTTGTTCTCATGATTATATCAGAGGTGGAATTGTAGCCCATTTATAGACCCTTGTTTACTCCAGTGAGTTTTGCCAGGAATGAGGTCAGCTATAGGTGTAAATCGATTAGGTGCTTTGGTCTGCTGTCCCCTTTAAATTTTGCTGTTTTGCTTCTCTTTATATAAAAAGGTTATTGTATTTGCTTTACAGACAATGCAATACCTATAAAATCATGGTTCAGTGACCCTAGTGACACAGCACTTCTAAACTTGTTGCCCATGCTGGATGCACTAAGGTGAGTTTAAAAGAAAGCGATAATCTTGTTCCGCAATAAAGTTTGTCGATTTCTTAGTGCCTCCATCCTCTCACATCTTTCTCACCCCACTGCCTTCTGGCTTTCTTATTTCGGTTATTTCCGCCAATTCAGGTTCACGGCAGATGTCCGGTCCGTCCTCAGCCGAAATCTCCATCAGCATCGCCTCTGGTGATTGGCCTGGTGCACCCTCACAGACATCAGCTTTGGTGACTGGCCTGTTGGTGCTCTCTGTAGTATCGGCTCTGGTGACTGGCCGGTTGGTGCGCTGTCCAGCATCAGCTCTGGTGATTGGCCCACCGTACTTCCCATCAGTATCGCTCTGGTTTTTATCAGCCCTTGTGACTAGTCACTGGGGATAGCTACTGGTCCCGATACTTTAAAAAAAAAAACGCCTTCCCTGTTGACTGCTGGCCCTCCTGTCCTGCAATGTTGATGACTTGACCTGTTCAGAAGGAGCAAAGACATGGGAGAGAGACAAAGCTGGAGGGATGGGACTGATTGGGGGAGCTCAAAATAAGTGGAGCCCAGCTTTAATTTTATTATTTTTCAAAATGGAGGCTGCCTTACGGCTCCCTGATTCGGAGTATGTGAGCTTTGTATGTCAGTACATGGGAGCGAGGATTCCTGCATTTGCTTGATGTGTTCAGTACATCCTTCTGGTTTAAAACGGTCCACAAACGGAGCGAGGAAAATACCCAATCCACAATGCCCTCCGTCCCTCACGTCAACCCCCCCCCCTTCCAACTGCCAAAACTCTAAGCCTTTCTCTTCTCTCGTTTTACTTCCTCTCTATTCCCTGTTCAAAGACATTTTATTTTTGCATTTTCCCCCTCTAGCTCCTGTCAGCTTCGTTCCCATCTGTTCTTACAGTGCTAAGCTAGGTTGTGCGAGTCGAACTTTGATTCAGAGTCATGGAGTAGCTGAAAATGGCAGTGAATCAGAAATCTGTCTGATTAGAAGTGGAGTTGCAGGGTAAAATATGGTATTTAGGGAGGAGGTGAGCTGAATTAAGTGGTGTTCTCATCTCATGACTGAATTAGAAATAGTAAATCTTCTTTGCCTTTATCATCTGAGCCACCTTAAGGACTCCTTTAAGAATGAGGCGTGGAGAAACCGCCCCATACGTTTGAAGGATGGTTGATTTTAATTCTTTTTTTTTTTTTTTCTTTTTTTTTTTTTTTTTTGGCAAGAAGAATCAGAGACAATGCTTTTTTTCTGATCCACCTCGTTCCTCTGTAACCAAATAAATCCAGTCAGCACACAAGCACTTGTTGCCCATAGCTAGGCTGCTCAGTTTTTCAGTTATTGAATTGAAAAGAAAAACTTGCACTTCTTCATCTTCAATTTAGTTTTTTTTTTTAACTTTAATTTTTCATGGTTTTCAAGTTTATTGACACCCCCCTACCAACCAGAACATCATTTGCTTTTGGTCCTCATTAAATTACAGGCACGCAGCCGCAAATCTCAAATGACCTTTGAACAATCTGTGGAGGTTCCAGATGGCGTCCTCTCTGGGTCAGTCGCCAGGTCTGTGTGTGTTCTTACAAATAAAACACGTCACAATCGCTTTCTGTGGCCCCTGACTGCGTTTTTTATTGCTGATCATCTGCTCTTATAGGAGAAGGAAGCAACTATACATGTTACGCCTAATGTTTCATACGTTGTGTCCACTGCTGGATAATTCCAGTAAAATCAAGGACAGTTCATTCACCCTCCTCTATTTTGAAGACTGTGAAACACATTATTTGATGTTTTAACGGGGCACTTTCATTGCTGATTGAAAATTTGCAATGTGATGACTGCAACAGTCTAAAGTTGGCACATGTTAGGAAATCGCACCATGGCTTTTAGTCAAGCTTGTTTAGTATTTCATTCAGCCACTGAGGACATCATTTGGTCCAGTCTAGCAGACAGAATTTTGCTCCATTATGCAGGTCTGCAAAAATGCAATTAATCAGGGCTTTCATCACCTGATATTTCCCCTTCAAATAGTACTATACATTGTCAGTTGGAGCAGAATCAGGACTGCAGGCTGGCCAATCTAGCGCCTTCACTCCGCTTATGCAGCCATTCACTTGAAATAAGTGTGGAGTGCGGTTTGGCATTGTGGTGGAAAATGTACTAACATCCCTGGAGCAGAAGAATTCAAAGGCACACAGTGTATTTCCAAAGCCGCAAGACAAAACAATCTAAGATTACCCCGGTGAACGCATCCTTTAACACTGTATACACCGTATACAGTGCCTGACAAAAGTCTTGTCGCATAAAGACATAGTAACTAATAATAGCATATAATTTTATTTCTAACCAATCAATTGTTATAATAAATGGTCCGTTTTAATGTCAAGGGCTTTCACATTAAAAATTTGGTGCAAAATTAAACCGTCAAAAAGGGTTCTGATGTTCAAAGCCTGGCAAAGCCCATAACGTGTTTTTGCTGGGAAAAAAGTCTTGCCGTCTCTTCAGATGATGCAGATCAGAGATTGGAGTTTAACCTATGATAAATACCAGACTTTCATATTAGGTGCAACTAGACCTATGACAACATGCCAAAGATTCAGCCACAGACTAAAGTGCTGATCATCAAGAGCCTGAAGACTGAGACTGCTGCTGAAGTGGCAGACATCTTTAATGTATCCAAATGTCAAGTGGAGGGGATAAGAAAAATATTTGAAGAAACTGGTGATGTTTGTGGCAAGTGCAGGTCAGACAGACCCCGGTATGACAACTGTTCGAAAAGACCGTTTGTTGCTTCAACTGTACAAGGCTAGCCCTTCTTCAACTACAGCAAAGTGAAATGTCACCAAAAATCCCGGTATCTACAAGAAGAATTTGTCAAATTCTCTCTCAAAGTGGTTTTCATGCCCGAATTAGTATGCAGAAGCCTGCATTAAACAGAAAACAAATAACCTGCATTGCATTTGCCAAGGCCCTCCGCTTGCAGAAAGGATTGATACTGGAAAAGTGGCTGAAAGTTTATTTTTATGATGAATCATCCATTGAACTGCATCCCAGTCGCCATACAAGACCTGTTGGAACCCTCATGGACCCAAGATTCTCCCAGAAAACAATCATGTTTGGTGGAGGAAAAATTATGGTTTGTTTTTACAGCCAGTATGGGGGGTGAGAAAGATCTGCAGAGTGGATGGCAACATCAACAGCCTGAAATATCAAGAAGTTCTTGCTGCCCGACTCCTACTGCTGCTCCTTCTCATACTTCTGTCTCCACAACTCAGTTCCTGAAAGCGAAGAAGGTGAAGGTACTCCAGGATTGGCCAACCCAGTCACCTGACATGAACATTATTGAGCATTTCAGGGGTAAGATGAAGGAAGGGGCTTGGAAGATGAAACCGTAGAATCTTGATGAACTCTGGGAGTCCTGTAAGACTGCTTTCTTTGCCATTCCAGATTATTTCATCATCAAGTTATTTCAGTCATTGCCAAGACGTATGGATACAGTCCTGCAAGCTCATGGGAGTCGACGCAATATTAATTCTTTTTTCCAAGGCACCATGAATTTATGTTCTAATATTATGGTGGCATATTTGTGTATTCAAAATAAAGTGTATGTATAATTTCCACATTTTTTTTCAATGCGACAAGACTTTTGTCCAAGCAAAATCTGACCTTTCTTTACTAATTAAATAAAACTCAATGAATGACATAAAACTCTATTTTGGTATATTTCGCATAATCTAGAGGGCTTTGTCTTCCATATTAGCCATTTTTTGATTCCAATTGATTAACTACTAGTCAGGTTGTTGTTCCTACAACTTGGATAAGTGACAAGACTTCTGTCAGGCACTGTATGCTGAGAGAACTATGGTTCTTTTTTTTCCAATCCTGGTCAATAGAGGTCACTAAGATTGGGAGTTTTGTGTTGAGAGCCAGCTTTAGATCCCTGTGCACTTATCCCATGGCTTGCCAATCTAACAAACCAATGACGACAGAACAGCGACACAGTTGCATACCCAGTGGGAATGAGAAATATTGTTTCAGAAGTATTTACACACTGACTGGCACAGTGCATTCACAGCCGCAAAAGAGGATGAATGATCTCTCCATGGATTTGAACTCTGCCTTCTGGCCTCAGCAGTGACACAATCAGTCATGTGATGTCACATCCAATCACGGACAGGGAAAGGAATCGAAGCAGGAAAAAGACGCCAGATTAAGTTTAGCAGTGTTGCATGGTCAAAGAACACCAAAAGAACAGGGAACGCCTCACCTCGCTTCTTAAAAGACTCCTTTATGCCACAAATGTTCTGCCTTGTATGAAGTACACTGCCAACTACAATGGCAGCATGTAACTCCAAAATTCGTACATACCTTTCGCATTAAAAATGCACACACCACCGCACCGTGTCAAACACTGGTTTCCGGACCTGATGCCGAAAAAGGCTTGGGTTATCCTTTTGTTGTTCCAGAAAACGTGGAAGTTTTTTTTTTTTTAAAAAATTGGTCACTTGCCAGAGCCATACCATTTTTTGATCTGCCTATCTGCGTGGCTGAAGCTAAGCAGGTGTGGGCTTGGCCAGTACTTGGATGGGAGACCAATGAGGAAAATCAAGTTGCTGCTGGAAGAGGTGTTGGTGGCCAGTTGGTGGCAGTCTTGCCACTGGTGGAATAATCCCCAGTGCAGTGACTGGGAGACTGCACTGAAGGAGTTGCCATCTTTCGGATCAGACGTTACACCGAGTTCCTGACTCGTTGTGGTCATTTAAGATCCACTGACATTTCGATAAGAGTAGGGGGTTCCCCGGTGTCATGGCTAAAGTCCCAAACTGGCTCTTTTGACCTGCCACCTAATCATCCCCTGATCCAATTGGCTGTGCAAATTGCCCTCTCCCTCCCCACCTCAACCCCCAGGGCTCCCTTGAAAAAGCAATATCAATATCAACGGGACTTCCCTGGTTAAATAAGGGTGAAATAAATAAAATAAAAATAAATACTATGGCATCAGGTGCACAGCAGATTAGTTATATCAATTAATTTCAAAATCTGCGTCTTTGTCATCACATAGTGAAGTGAAAACGACTTTCAACTTCAGCCAAGAAATGAACCAGTTCCTGCATTATTCTGTATGGTCCCTCCCCCTTGATCTTGCTCACATTTCCCATGATATGCCTACTTTTTTTGGAACTGTGGTCGTATAAATCTGGCAAAAGCATGTTTGTTCCTGTATGTCTTCACATTTACAGTTGCTGGGAGAATTGCCTCTGAGACTAAGCTCATGATTTGCTCAGAAAAGGTTACATAAGCTTTAGTAGGTTGCGTGGATTGTTTCATTTCTGCTGATGCGCACACTTCCTCCTTATAGCTGCTGCAGTTGGTGTCTTAAATCTTTCCTGGCAGGGTGTATTCCATTCTGCTTTTTGTTTTCTCTCAATACCCGGCCCTAGTTGCTTTATTTGCGCTAACTGGCAGCACTGGCAAATGTGAAGATTTCACTGTGGTGAAGCAGTTCATGCCCGGACAAAAGCAAACACTTCAGCTTGTAAATCACAAGCTTATCAAACAAATGTGGCTATAACTTCAGAACGCATACTGAGATGCTGAAGCAGTTTGTAGTGGGAGCCAACATGAAATTAAAAAAATGGACGCAGTTGTGGAATATTTCTTAATGATTATTTTAATTATAGTTTGAATATAATTCTGAAAATGTCAAAATATATCAGTTATTTTGAGTCAAGATATTATCATTTTATTGATTCCTTTGATCTCAGTCTGAAATTTGGGAAAGGACTTGTAATTTCGCCAGATTGTGGGATGAAAGCCAAGTGGGTGGAACATGTCAGTCACATGAAACAAAGTAAATGTGGAATAGCGGTTTAGTGCTGAAAAAAAAAACCAAAAACAAAACGTAATCTTAAAGAATAATTTGTAAAACCCGCACATCACATGGCGGGGTTTCGCTGCGATCTCCTCTTCCTCTCTGCTACAGTTATAGTTTCCGTATAGGATCACATGAAGAGGCCCATCGCCGCTTTTTAGATAAAATATCCTTGCGCTCTTTCTCACATTAACCACCGAACTACTTTCTGTGAAAAAAGGTGATTCCAAGTCGGCCAACGGGTGAAAGCCGCGTGCCGCCCCTCTCCTGATTGGTGGTATGACCATTACGGTCAGGTCCATAAATATGTGGACATTGACAACGTTATTGCCATTTTAGCTGTCGACCATATAATATTGGTGTTAAAATTGGATAATGAACATGCCTACAATGCAGACTTTTTGCTTTAATTTGGGGGAATACACATCGAAATTGTGTGGATGGCGTTGGAATATCTGCACTTCTTCTGAGACCCCCCCCCCATGTTTAAAGCCCACCATTTTAACATTTTGCCATTTTGATTTTCCCAAATCAAAATTTTACCACAAACTATATTGGATGTTCTGAAAGTGATGGATTTAAGCTTAAAGTAGACATGTATTGGGAAATCAGAAAATGGGCAAATTATACCTCAACGGAAAGCTAATGTCATGGAGACAATGAATAAAACATTTTCTGGACACTCACACAAATAGGAAGAGAATAAAAGAGGCATTTAGAACACGCTTTCAACTCATGCTCACCCCCAGATGGCCCCCTCCTGATGATGTAATTTGCAGGAAACAGGGATGCACTGTAAGTAAGTTGAGTGCATCAGCCATCGTGCGCCTGTGTAATTTGTTCATTTCTTAGACTTATTTCATTTTATATTTCTAGCAGATTAGATTTATCCTCATTAAGAAGTATGTTATGGTTGATGATGCAGAGCACATTTTCCTGCAATATCTTGTTTTCAATATTCTTTCTGCGCAACAAGCAGAGGTGTAAAACTTTCCGTGAAGAAATTCTAGGTCTTAAAAGTCAGCCTTACTCTGACTTTTTTTTTACAACGTGTAAACGTGTAAGAAGCACGGGGCTATTGCTGTATGGTATTTTTTCAATTTTTTTTTTTCATTTTGGCACTTATTACATTTTGGAAACAAACTCTTCTTATGTTTTTGTTGTGCTTTCAATATAAAAGAGGGTGGGAAGACTTTTCAAATCACTTGTTTTGATTTGATATAAGACCTCATTTGAATGGCAACATTCTGTAGTTTCTGGAAGCTTGCTCATGTTAGATTTGGCTAAAAACTGGTAACACTACATCAGCTCAAACAAGGAGAGCTTCTTTTTTATTTGTCAGGTGCACCAGCAATTTAGTAGGTTCCGTCCGGTAAGGGGAACGAAAGAATTTGAACAGTTTGCTGATAATCTTGTTCATGGCCATGTTTTATTCAAAATAATTTAATTTTAATTTGAACACATAAAAGGTTTACTGTTGATTTGAAGTGTTGCATTTGGAAACTTAGCTGTTACTTCTCAAACTGAGAATTCAAAGAGCTGTCACTGCTAATGAAGAAAGTCATTATTAGGTTAACAGTCAAAGCAAAACCACCTGAAAAAGAGATAAACCATCAGGTATGGCCAACTGAACTGCTTTTAAAAGAAAGCACTGGTAGCTCAGGAACACCATAAGCCCATGCAGGATGAGGAAAACAACTGTGGTAGATGACAGAAGGCTTCGTTCTCCGGATTAGAAGAACACTTCCACAACAGTTGGCCAGATCAAGAACATGTTTCAGAAGGTAATCGTATCAGTGCTGAAGTCTGCAATTAATAGAAAACTTTACCAAAATAAATAAATTCGGAGGGTTTGATGCAAACCATTGATAGACTCAAAAATGGGACATTTGCAAAAAAGAAAAAAATATATATTTTAGAGGGGGTATAGTTTTGGAATATCATTCTATGAACAGATGAGGTAAAAATCATGTTCCAGAAAGATGGTAAGAAAAGAATATCCAGAAAGGAAAGAACTGCTTACTTCTGGAAACAAACTGACCTGACTACTGTAACCACACTCAGCACTTTCAAAAGCTGACCATTTGCCATATTGAATGTTAATCGTAAAGATATTTAATATGAATTTACCATACCCTAAGTATCATGTGTGCTTGAGAAATCCGTCTAAAAGGGGTCAGCGGGGCCGGTCCTGGTGTTTCATTCCCGAACTGCGTCAGATTCCGAATTTGCGTAGACTTGTCAGACGTTGTGAATAGCGATATGCGCTCGTAGCGCTGTGAGGTTGTTATTGTATTCATCCGCCGCAGCAGCAGAGGAGAACAGTAGCGTTGGTCAACCCGCAGTCGGGCTTTATTATCGAGGCAATAACAGCTCCGAACAGAGATCCAGACCCTGGTTCTGGACCCCTCACATTCCCCGAAAATGAAGTTTATGTACAAAGAAGAGCACCCGTTCGAGAAGAGACGGTCAGAAGGAGAGAAAATAAGGAAGAAGTACCCAGACAGGGTGCCTGTGAGTGCATATCTCCTTTCAGGAGCTATATCGCTAGCTAGCTGGTTAGCTGGCGTAGCTGCCATAACAGCTTTAATGCTATGGTTTGCTAACGATAATGTTACTGTTGGCTGTTTTGACTTATTGCTGCCAAACGATGTAATACAAATGCTTATTTGTATGCAGTGATGCCCTCGTAAATGTTGCTGACATTTCTTCCTTAGCTTTCTTCGCTAACCAATGGTGATGGTTTCACTTATAGCCAGCGACTGCTACCTTACTGACGGCCACCGCTGTCGTTTCCTAACATTAGCAGCGAAGGGCGATCATAACTCGCTGGCTAAATGTCAAACCCGTAGTAGCCACCGCGCTCGCTAACTGGTACAGTAAATGATGGGTCTTGTGTGGCTTTATTATTCACCAGCGCCGTTGTGTTATGACAGCGCTGCTGCTTCGGGACTATTTGTTCCACTAGTTATTTAACCATCATTTACCCAGCATTTTGAGATAAATAGGCCGGTGTTCTGTCAAATTTTGCTCCCTTGTCAAAAAATGCTACCGTAATGCAACGCGATCGTGAAGTCTTCATTTTCGCCTTGATATTGTAATATGAATCCGGTTACGATAGTAACTTTGTTATGTTAGCTTGTTATAACAAAAGCAAATGTTATAATGAGTTGGATAAGTTTGTTTGAAGATACATGCCCATATACGCTATTATCATCTAATTTCTGCATTGATGTGGATGGGTGGATATGTGGAAGTATATCCACATATGAACAAATCAATTTTATGATTTTTGAAGATACTTAAAATATGAGCGAGGAAACAGATTTCAGGTTTGCGCAAGCGCAGAACCGCGAGGTAGCATATTTTGATAGGTAGCAAAATTTGTCAGAACACCGGCTGATTGAGCGACGCCGATAGTCCTGTTGTGGACGTCAGACTGGAAGTGTTTATGCACAGCACGTTACCCCCTATGGAAGGCGATATTGGTTGAGTGGTGCCCTTCCGCTGATGTTCATGATACTCGAAGTGCCACACACACACACACACACACACACACACACACATCACTACACACACAAACAGCACTACACACACACCACTACACACACACACACCCCCAATGCACGTGTCACACCTGGAATACAGACTAAAACCGTTGCATTTCTGCGTTTATTCGAGTATTTGCATTGACTTTGAATGTCAATGTCATCTGTCGTGCGACAAATTCATTTCGAGTCCGGCATGAAAGCAGCTTTACTCTGGCTGTGTTATCCTAACGTTACGCCGTTCACCGTGGATGTCTCGAATTCAGTCATGCTAATGCGCATTGCGTTATTTGTTCCAGTGGAAATGGAAAGTGAGCCTGGCGTGAGTCTGCCCGATTGATCATTTTTAAAAATCTTGATTTCAGGTTATCGTGGAAAAAGCGCCTAAAGCCAGGATAGGAGACCTGGACAAGAAGAAATATCTGGTCCCTTCTGACCTTACAGGTGATTGGCAGTTGGCAGTATGGTCAATTTAACTCTCTGTATTACATTTTAAAATGTTTTCCCCCCCAATATTTTTGATTGAACTCATAAACTGGAAGTTTGTCAATGTTGCCAATGCCACAGCACAGAAAACCTCTACTTTAAGCACCCAGACGAGATCAAAACAGATCTGAGAAGGATTACAAGCACAATTAAGATTCTGCAGGTAATGAAATCAATAAAGGCAGAAATTGGCTTGAAAACTCGAAATAAATTAAGTCATTGTTGCCTAACTCTGGTCAGAGCTGTAAAAAAACCTTGGGTATTAGATTTTTTTTAATCAAAGTTATTTGCATTGTTTCCATTTTATTAGCTTTCATTGTTTTGGATTCATTTTAGAAAACATTGATGAACATGTATTGAATAATTTTGTGTACATTTACTGTGAAGGGAGCAAGAGGGCGATTTAAATATTTGTTTTGAAGTAATGTTTATGCACTTATCCTCCAGTGACCACTGTTTTGAGGAAATTTGTATTGCAAAGGTAAATAGAAATGCATTGGGCTGACAAATTTTTGGCACCTCTGATGGGAAAATTGACTGAAACTGCTCAAAAAAACCAAAAAAAGAATGTAAACTCAAAATGCGAACATGTCAGAAATACAGTACCTTAGAAATGTTTTAATGCAACCAACCAAAATTATTTATACTTTAAAGAAATATCAAGGTCCTCCAAGTCAAGGTTTTATAATTAATGGGTAATTTTTTGATCAAACAGCTTTTGGAACTCACAGAGAGAAACGCCCACTGGGGAGTACCCTGGTAATTTTACACCTGTAAGAGCTTTTTATGCATCGACTTTTGCGCTACCTGGAACCCCCTGAAGCAACATAATTAACCACACATACAGTACATCACTCAGAGGTCCCCTGGTTCTGTGAAAGGACCTGCTTTGAAGTTGGAGCTAAAAAAAAAAGTCCCAAGGGTTGGGATCGTTCAGGGTTCCTGTGGTGTGGATACAGGAAAAAGGGGAGTTCACAGAACTAAATTCTTGTAACCACGAGAAGGCTCCTCTGGTCTAAAGATGCCTGCTGAGCCCCCTATACATCATTATTCCTTTGCCCCCACAGTAGGCTGGAGGCATACTGTTTTCTGGTTGTCTGTTTGCGCTTGTGAATCACAAATGTCTTGTTTGTGCTATATTCACTGAAAGAGTGGAGGGATTTAGAGGACATCGGACAAGGCAGCTCTCCACAGACGGTAGCTGAACTGATTAGGTTTTGGAGGTAATCAGGTCAGAGGTCAAGGTCACATAAGGTTAGGTTCATGTGGGTTCTGAAGATCAGCTTATTGGGTCTATGAGGCTATGGCAGTCTACACTGTGTGTGGAGTTGTGCCTCATACTAAATAAAATTGACCATGTTTAAAATGGGAATATAATTCACCTTTATTTCAGTTCATATTCTTTTTCAGGAAATCTATTGTGTCTGTACATCACTTTCAGTTTCACTGGGATATAAAAATGAGATGATATGCGAAAGCCCTTTGTCAACCAGCTTTATCGCAGCAATTTTTTGAAGTTTCTTAAAGAATGGAATAGTTCAAACATAATGGTTTTAGGACGGTAGCACATTTTGTGACTAGGGTAGGAAGAGAGATCTTGAGAGACACAAAAAAATCTGCTGAAAAGATTCACCCTGAAGGAATTTCTGTCCTTGGTGCCATTTTGGGGATCAAAAAGCACAATCTTTGGCCACCTTTGTAACCACAGGCACTTTGGAAGGGTTGCAAAAAAATTGCCTTCTTTGAACCCAAGGAGCCAAGCAATTGCAATTTGCGAAAGGTCATTAATTCATAACTGAACGAAGTTGCTGTGGTTGGATGACCAAAATTGAACCTCTTGGTCAGATGCAGCATCACCATGTTTGGTGTCAAAAGGAGATGTGTACAAGGAAATGAATGTCATGCCCATGGTGATAAATGGTGGATTAGTGATGTTTTGGGTTGTATTAATTCCAGCGGAGCAGGGCCAGTGGTTATGATCATTGGCTTAATGGATTCCTGCAAATATCAATATCTGACTATTTAAGATGACAGTCTGATTGCCTTTGCCAGAAGACTTGAGATTTATCCATTGGAGGACTTGCCTGCAAGACAGTGCACCAAAGCGTAACTCAAAATCTTCAATGAAATAATTCCAGGAAGACAAAATCAATGTTCTCTATTGGTCATCTCAGTTGCCCGACCTCCGTTTGATCAAAAACCTACAGGCCGATTAGGACACTTGATAAGAATGTGATTAATTTTGAAAGGATCTGCTCAGAGATATGGTCAAATATCCCTCCAAATGTGTGCCCTAACCTTTCAAACAGTACAAGAATGTACTCCATGCTGTTCTTCTTGTCAGAGGTGGTTGCACCAAGTACTAAACAGGGGGTGCCAATAATTATGAAACATTAATTTAGGTATATTTATTAAGTAAATGTATGATTCTGGTTTGGTTTCATTGTTATATTAAGCTCTTCCACCCTGAATTTTCAGTGCTATGCTGGCGGAAGCATAAAAGGCCTTCATTAACCTTAAAATGCATGTTAACTCCAAACTAGTTCCTAATTACCTTTCCTAATTTGGGCAGAGAATTAATGTAGCCAAGATGCAATAGTAAATAATTTATTGAATTACCAATTGTTTTGATAGAATTCTTTTTCAGAGTATTGAATCATCCCGCAATCTCCTGAAGATGACTTGTGTCAAAACATTGGGAGTTATATAAATTAATTATTATTACATCATGGATGGGAGTGCATGACTATGTAAGCATACAGCTGACAACATAAAAATAAAAATGCATTCTCAGAAATGCTTTTTTATTTTCCAGATGCAAACTCATTATTTGTATCGTAATGAAAATGAGAATATAATCATCCACTTTGCTTTCTATTCCCCGCCAACACGAAGTGTGAGGGGGATATGACCATCCGTCCGTCCGTCCATCCATGCTTGTGTGCGTCCGTCCGTCCGTCCGTCCGTCCGTCTGTCCGTGAGAAAGGGGACAACTTTTCTCAGAAACTATTACAGATAGGACAACCAAATTTGGCATGTAGCTTCAAACCATAAAGGCCTTCATGGAGTTCAAAAAAGCAAAGCACACGATTGGCTGGGGATGTTGTAGACCATGTCGATTTGTTCATTTTCAAGTCCATGTATGCAGTTTTTTTTTTTTTTTTTTTACTAATCGAAAATTAAAATGCATTTCCCATTTGTGTTTTAATATTCAAAAAGTGCACTGCCATATCACTAACAAAAATAAATTGCAAATCTTAAAATGAAAATAAATTCTCGAAAACTTTACAAAACAACCGAATTTGTGACTTTGGCCAACAAATCTGCCTGCCAAGAATGGCTCACTTGACATCTAGTGAAACCACTTTGTATAAATATAGTCTGTCCCATGTTGTGGGGGAAAGTCCTGCCTTCTTACAGAATGCCTCTCCATTTGAATATTGTTAGAGAAAGCGCATAGTGACATGAAATTGAAATTGCGATGGGGGACTGCATAATCAATTTAATTATCGGACACAAAATGCGTTTGCTTCTTGAAGAAGAAATGGTATTTCTGAGAATTCATTTCATTTTTTTTTTTTTTTTTAGCTTTATGGTAGAGCACTTCTTACAATAAAAGACAAATGGGGAATGTGATTTACTTTTCAGTTTGTTGTAAAAAGTGAATATACGGCCTTTAAAATAAAAGTGCAAAGTGTACGATTAAGTTACTATTTGCACTTGCTTCTCGAAAAAGGGAAAGCATTTCCAAGAATTCATTTTCATTTGAAGATTTGCGTTTCCGTTTTATTTTTACTAATGAGCTGGTATTATTGTTCATTGCATCACACAGTTATCTGGTATTTTCCTGTCTATATTAAGGATGACATAAATATCAGTATTTCTTTTGAAGATTCTGAATTCCTGTAGTTCAGAATGTCACCTAGGCTTGTCGGCCATTTTGTGCCACCCATTTTGAATTTATTCTTTTTAATGCTGAAAACATTTTGAATATGTTTAAATAAATTACACTGCTGAAAAAATGCTTTATTTAGGAATATGAAGTATGTTTTGGACCGATTCATTAACTGTATCATATCCATTTTTGCAAAAACACATGCATTGCATTTATATTGTCAGTGTTGCCTATTGGTGATCTTTCATTTCTGAAGAAAAGATTTCTTAATCATTATAGGCTTATGTATTGGTCTTGATTATTCAGTAAATAAATTGTTTGCTTGTTAATCAGGCGATCTTAAACAGGAACAGGTTAAGATTGATTATTATTGATATTATCCTCTAATTGTATGCAACTGAAACTCCTTAAGAAAATCTAGGGTGTTAGCCTTTAATAATAGAATACTGTTTTCATCTTGGCATATTTAATATATCTCTGTAATGTTATTATTTTTATTATTTCATTTTCAACTTAATTTCCTATTGGGCGATCATAATTATGTAGCCTGCCATGTGATAGGTAATGAAATCGAAGCCAGGGGCACAAATATAATGTTTGATTTCTCTCTGAAAGTGGGACAGTGCCATGTGATAGGTAATAATTAAAGCCAGGCACAAATATAATGTTTTTTTCTCTTTTAAAGTGGGCCAGTTCTACTTCCTCATCCGGAAACGAATTCATCTCCGAGCTGAAGACGCGCTCTTCTTCTTTGTCAACAATGTTATTCCTCCCACATCAGCCACCATGGGGCTTCTGTACCAGGTGACTGTCATCTCCCTCCCACACTTCTCTCGCTCTCATTCCTGCTCTTCTGGAGTGCTGGGGGTGCAGGTTACATGTTTTTCTTGAAAAGCTTTTCAAAAAAGTCCCAAGGGTTGGGATCATGCAATAGCCGAGTTTTCGGGTGATTTGCGATGAGCGCGTTCACTGGCCTGACTTCTGCTATTCTGCCCTTTTGAATTCCACTGTGATGTTTCCTCACATGTTTACTGCATTTGCTTCTTTTGTGCTCTTTTCCTCTCAGTCATTTCAACATTTCTGTCCCGATGAGGCTCTGTAAGTCAGGCTGGTTTTTGATTTTTTTTTTTAGCTGAGCCTGGAGAATTGAAAACATAACGAGGATATTTACTTGGCCACCAGGATAGTCTTTGTCTTTATATAGCCAACGGACCTGTATATAGGTCCATCAAATGGAGATGCTGCATTCAAACTTGTGGAAGTTCTGGCCTATTTTAAATTGAATCTTTGAATTTCCAAACAGCCGGAGTTCGAAGAATTAGAGGTCCGCATATCTTATAACAAAAAGGGACACTTTCTTGTAATTTCAGCCAAAAGTATCCCAATGACACACTCTTGTAAAAATATATATATATGGGTCATAACAAATAGGCAAAAAAAAAATCAATTTTCCCCTTTCTTGAAAAAGAGTGTTCTTTGGAGTTTGGCCCCTTTGGAAACTCAAGGATTCAATTCTAGTGGAGATCCCAGGGTTTCCAATGATCCCAAACGGGTCCTGCTGACTTACAGGGAAATGTGTATAAAATGATATACAAGGTCTAGATATTTTCCATTTGAAGTAATTCTATGGCCATCAAAGCATGGCGTCCTGGGTTTGAATATATCTCTCAATATAAGTGAGATGTAGCTTCGGCGAAGCACTGTAACAGGCAGATATGGAGTATGTGTGCTTTCTTTAGTGCAGAATCTACAAACCCAAAACCAGTGAAGTTGGCACGTTGTGTAAATCGTAAATAAAAACAGAATACAATGATTTGCAAATCCTTTTCAACCTATATTTAATTGAATACGCTGCAAAGACAATTACTTAATTTTCAAACAGGTAAACTTTGTAATTTTTTGCAGATATTAGCTCATTTGGAATTTGATGCCTGCAACATGTTTCAAAAAAGCTGGCACAAGTGGCAAAAAAGACAGAGTTGAGGAATGCTCATCAAACACTTATTTGGAACATCCCACAGGTGAACGGGCTAATTGGGAACAGGTGGGTGCCATGATTGGGTATAAAAGCAGCTTCCCTGAAATGCTCAGTCATTCACAAACAAGGATGGGGCGAGGGTCGCCACTTAGTGAACAAATGCGTGAGCTGATTGTCTAACAGTTTAAAAACAACATTCCTCAACAAGCTATTGCAAGAAATTTAGGGATTTCATCATCTACGGTCCGTAATATCGTCAAAAGGTTCAGAGAATCTTGAGAAATCACTGCACGGAAGCGACAAGGCCGAAAACCAACATTGAATGCCCGTGACCTTCGATCCCACAGGCGGTACTGCATCAAAAACCGACATCAGTGTGTAAAGGACATCACCACATGGGCTCAGGAACACTTCAGAAAACCACTGTCAGTAACTGCAGTTCGTCGCTACATCTGCAAGTGCAAGTTAAAACTCTACAATGCAAAGCGAAAGCCATTTATCAACAGCACCCAGAAACGCCGCCAGCTTCGCTGGGCCCAAGCTCATCTAAGATGGACTGATGCAAAGTGGAAAAGTGTTCTGTGGTCTGACGAGTCCACATTTCAAATTGTTTTTGGAAACTGTGGACGTCGCGTCCTCCGGACCAAAGAGGAAAAGAACCATCTGGACTGTTATAGGCGCAAAGTTCAAAAGCCAGCATCTATGATGGTATGGAGGTGTATTAGTGCCTAAGGCATGGGCAACTTACACATATGTGAAGGCACCATTAATGCTGAAAGGTACATACAGGTTTTGGAGCAACATATGTTGCCCTCCAAGCAATGTCTTTTTCATGGACGCCCCTGCTTATTTCAGCAAGACAATGCCAAGCCACATTCTGCACGTGTTACAACAGCATGGCTCCGTAGTAAAAGAGTGCGGGTACTAGACTGGCCTGCTTGTAGTCCAGACCTGTCTCCCATTGAAAATGTGTGGGGCATTATGAAGCGTAAAATACGACAACGGAGACCCCGGATTGTTGAACAACTTAAGCTGTACATCAAGCAAGAATGGGAAAGAGTTCCACCTGAAAAGCTTCAAAAATGGGTCTCCTCAGTTCCCCAACGTTTACTGAGTGTCGTTAAAAGGAAAGGCGATGTAACACAGTGGTGAAAAGGCCCCTGTGCCAACTTTTTTGCAATGTGTTGCTGCCTTTAAATTCTAAGTTAATGGTTATTTGCAAAAAAAAAAAAAAAGTTTCTCAGTTTGAACATTAAACATCTTGTCTTTGCAGTGTATTCAATTGAATACAAGTTGGAAAGGATTTGCAAATCAATGTTTTCTGTTTTTATCTGCGATTTACATAACGTGCCAACTTCACTGGTTTTGGGTTTTGTACTTCAGGGAAGACTTCAGTGTAAAATTCAGCCTAAAAGGTTATTAACCCTCGGAGCACTGAATAAATTTAAATGGAATTAAAAATGTAGTTATCCTGAGCTGTTGAGAACCTATCATGTGGCAACTTAAGGGAGCCCTTTTCAACAAGTTGCCACGATAGGTTCTCATCATTTGGCAACTTGTTGAAAAGAGCTCCCTTAAGTTGCCACATGATAGGTTCTCAACAGCATCTGATTTCGATATCAAACATCATTGGGCAACTATAGTTGCCTATAGAGCTCTAAGGGTTAATGTCGTCCTGCTCTGGATCAGCCTCCGGATGAGCTAACTGGCTCTTTTGTGTATTTCAGGAACACCACGAGGAAGATTTCTTCCTATACATTGCATACAGCGACGAGAGTGTCTACGGCGGCGAGATGAGGGAAATGTGACATCGCCACGCCCTGCCGAATGACTAGACTCCATTACTGTTCAGTCGCCTAGAGTCCATCTGCTCCGAAACACCAAATGCAGTTCTACACCCTCATTCCCCTCCCCGTCTCTTCCCTTCCTGTACCATTTCTCCATACCTCTATCCCTTCCTCCCGAAATTTGTGTGCAGACCATCTGAAATGCATTTCTCCCCTGTGCTCTATCATTACTCTGTCAGCTTTAAGGGTCCCCGCTGAAGAAGTTGGGCGGTCTGGAGGGTTATCGAGCTGCTATCTCAAGACTATGGTCCATGCCCGTTTTAGTCTTTCGTAACGGCAAAATGTAAAATTAATCTTGGGGTGAAATGAAGTCCCTTCATTTCAGTGGTATACCGCGCTCATGTATGAAGGCTAACTATTCGATAACGTAAAATAAGATGGCTTTAGTTTAAAACGGACTGAGGCATAAATTTAGATGATGCCATGTCTCTGCTTTTCATCCTGGTTCTGCTTTAATGGTATAATTATTCCTATTGTTGGGCAATATTCTTTATATTGTTTTGCCATCTCAGTTTTGTCCTTCTGTTATGATTTTTATCTGAACTCTGTATGCAGCTGTGTTGCTGGAGCCTTGTACTCGAAACCATGTATAAACCTGAGAAGACAAACCATATGTTTTCCTATCGCTGTCATTTCTACACGTGTGACCCTTATCTGCTAATGAAGGAAGGGCTCCAACATATAAACGAAAACCTGGTATTCGGGTGGTGGCAGCCTGTCAGTTATTTTTTAACCTTTCATCTTTTCAAGCATCAGTTTTCGAGGAGATATACTTCTTTGTTTTTCTGATAGTTGTTTTTTCCCCAACAGCACCTGCCATGTGAGCTTTGAAGGTAATAACAGATACTGAACGGCTAAAATGCTGTTACACCCATGGGCCAAAATATTATGACCATGCAAAGATGAAGTAAATATTTATTATGGTGTAACAACAGAACGTCTAGGTTGCAAACTGACCGTAGATGATACTCAGATAATCAGATCTTGTAGGCAGTGTTTTGGATGCTCAAGAAATGTGGACTGAAGACAAGTCAGAGCATCACTGAAGAGGCGCGTCTGTGGTGAACCGGCGCGTTTGGTGAGGCGGCATGTCTGTGGTGAAGCGGTGTGTGTGGTGAAGTGGCGCATCTGGTGAAGTGGCGAATCTGTGGTGAAGGGGCGTGTCTGTGGTGAAGCAGTGCATCTGGTGAAGCGGCACGTCTGTGGTGAAGCAGTGCATCTGGTGAATCGGCGTGTCTGGTGAAGAGGCGCGTCTGTGGTGAAGTAGCGAGTCTGGTGAAGTGGCGCATCTGTGGTGAAGGGGCACGTCTGTGGTGAAGCGGTGCATCTGGTGAAGTGGCATGTCTGGTAAAGTGGCTCGTCTGGTGAAGCAGTGCATCTGGTGAAGCGGCACGTCTGGTGAAGTGGCGAGTCTGTGGTGAAGAGGCGCATCTGTGGTGAAGGGTTTGTCTGGTAAAGGGGCACATCTGTGGTGAAGCAGTGCATCTGGTGAAACGGCGTGTCTGGTGAAGCGGTGAGTCTATGGTGAAGAGGCGCGTCTTTGTTTAAAGGGCACATCTGTGGTGAATTGGTGTGTCTGTGGTGAAGCGGCGTGGTGAAATGGTCTATTTCAACAGAAGGGTTACTGCGGCACACGCTTTAGAGCATTTCAACATTGGTGACAGCAGAAATGTGTCACAGAACACGATGCTTCGCACCCTGCTGCGTTTGGGGCTTTGCAGCAGGCAGCCGGATTGCCCATTCAAACCCCTGATCACCTGGGTAGCCGGCAGACTGTGTCCAGTTGCGGCCAAGTGCTGGTTGACTCAGCTGGGTTTGAGAATGCATGTGGCCAAATGTAACAGGGTTTTGGCCCATTTAATTTTGTCAATTCAGGCCCAGTAAATCTGATGTGATGCATGTGGCCCAGATTTACTGGGCCTGAATTGACAAAATTAAATGGGCCAAAACCCTGTTACATTTGGCCACATGCATTCTCAAACCCAGCTGAGTCAACCAGCACTTGGCCGCAACTGGACACATTCTGCCGGCTACCCAGGTGATCAGGGGTTTGAATGGGCAATCCGGCTGCCTGCTGCAAAGCCCCAAACTCAGCAGGGTGCGAAGCATCGTGTTCTGTGACACATTTCTGCTGTCACCAATGTTAAAATGCTCTGAAGCGTGTGCCGCAGTAACCCTTCTGTTGAAATAGACCATTTCACCACGCCGCTTCACCACAGACACACCAATTCACCACAGATGTGCCCTTTCAACAAAGACGCGCCTCTTCACCATAGACTCACCGCTTCACCAGACACGCCGTTTCACCAGATGCACTGCTTCACCACAGATGTGCCCCTTTACCAGACAAACCCTTCACCACAGATGCGCCTCTTCACCACAGACTCGCCACTGCCTCTCCTCTGGATTAGTTACACCTTTTTCATAAGGCTGCCTACATTCAGAAGTTAAGCGCTGTGGGCGTGATCGAAGTGCGTACGGGAGAATACGCATAACTCAAAAGCGCTTAATTCGAATCGTGTAAAAAAAGGACTTAAGTGCAAATGGGAGAATAGACCCCGTAGTGCATATGAGCAAAAAAGACTGTGAAAAAACGGTCTCTGAATTTTATTGTCTTCTGCTCAAAACATTCGCAAAAAAATCCTGCCTTTTCATTGAAGTGAAATTGAAGCACCTATTACTAAAACCCCATAAGTCACACTTGTGGGGTTTTAGTAATCAGTGCTTCAATTACGAGACAAAAAAGTTTACCAGGAATAAATGTGTTACTCCAAAATGCACCATAATTGCTGGCACTCTGAGAAAATCTTATGATTATAACCTAAGGCAAGCATATTAGTGTTCATATTTTACATTTTGAAGTTCACCCGTTTTAATTAGGAACTCTGATGACTTTCTGTTTCAATGGTGTGTAAATATGAGATACAGTAACACACCCTAAATTTTCTTAGTCATTCATCCCCCTGGAAAAGACCTGAGAAAACACTGTGACAATGAGCGGTGGCAAGTTGTTAAACCGAGCAAATCAAGAAATAGACTTAAGAAAAATTCTAGATGGATGAAAATGCCATTCCAATATTGCCAATAATTAAGAATCTAAAGCGACAGGTGAAAAACATGGAAGAGGATGTGTGTTTACATTGACCCAACTTATCATGAGGAGAATGGTTTGACTGACAAAGGAATCTCCAAGGATCGCAGCAATAGAGCTGCAGAGGTCCTTCTGAGAGGTGTAAATTTTAGGCTTGAGGTAAAAAAGTCCAAATTTACAATCAGATGCTACCTTCATCACCACAAGTTGTTTTGGAGGGTTGCCATTAAAAAGCCTCTTCTACTAATCAACTGCAAACTAAACCTTTACTGTCCGCCAAACTGAAAATTTCAATGGGACGGTTGTGGTCAGATGAGCCCAAAACAGCTTCTTAGCAATAAACATCAAAGGTGGGCTCGGCACAGAGAGAAAGATTACCGTACAGGAAGCACCTGTTGTGAAGCATGGTGGTGGGTCTTTTTTGTTATGGGGCTGTTTTATTTCCGAAGGCTCTGGACATCTTGTTTGGATGCATTTTATAATGGACTCCACCAAACATCAGCAGATATTAGATGAAAACCTAACAGCGTCTGCCAGGAAGTTTAATATGAGCTACGGTGGGACCCTTCAACGGACCTTCCAAAGCTTTCCTCAAGATTTGCACAAGAAAGCTTCACTGACTGCAAAATAAAGGTTATTCCATCTGAATCCTGCGACCTGAACCCCAGTGAAAATCTGGTGGATGAGCTGAAGAGGAAAGACCACAGGCTGTGAGCTCAGAATGTGGGGGATCTGGGGAAATTCAGCTTGGAGGAATGATCTCTGATTCTGTGGTATGTGTTCACCCACCTCAGTTCACATTACAGGAGATGAGTCAGGGCAGTGATCTTAGCTAAGACATGCTGCCCAAGATATTAAATGAAGGGGTTCCAATAATTGAGGCAGACATATTTTTGAAAAAAATATTCGTCTGTTTCTTCTCATTATGCTACTACAATTTAAGGTTAGACTTTTGTAAATACTCTGAATGAAAGATCAATAACCAATCAGGTGTTAGGATCCGCCCACCAACTTTGATGGGCGAGGTTGACAGATAAAATAAATTCATGAAGCACTGCAACACAGGACCATTAAATAATTAAATAGTGAAATAATTATATATTTTTTTACATAAAATGAATTGGTATTTTAATTAATTAATGACGCATTTAATAACACATGCATGTTTTTAATTGAAATTGTAATTAATTAATGACACATTTAATTAATTATTTAATGGTGAAGTTTTTATTTTAATTAATTAACGACACTTGGTTAATTATTTAATGGGGAGTGCATTTATTTGAATCAATTAATGACACATTTAATTAATTATTTAATGGTGAATTTATTTATTTAATTTTGGCACATTTAGTCCTCCATAAAGGTCACAGATCATGGTGTGAAATAAAAGCCCTAATTAGAGTTCCGATATAGTCATAATGGTAAACATCTATTTGCAAGCGTTTTCGAGTTACAATGGAAAATTCGTTAGTTTCACCGATGACCTTGACCCATTCGCCCCCTATATTTAACCTCCCACCGCTATGGGGACTATCAAAGCTACCCCATCATTCAGCATATTGTTGGAATTGTATGATGCACATAGTGGTTTTGGTTTTAAGTCAATGTCATGAATTGAAGGAAGTTATCGCAAAAAAACAAAAACATCTTGATATTTCCGTTGACCTTGACCTTGACCAAGGACACAGAAGCAAATAAAACGCACTGATTACAGTTCCACACACTGTTGACTCTGTCACAGGCAAGGTAAAAAATCAGAATATTTATTTATTTATTTATCTTGTTGTAAAAAAAAAACTTTATTTCCTAAAAATATTGTTTTCTCTGATTTTTAAATGTAACTCCCCAAAAGTATTTCCATAGTATGAACATTAATAATATTATTTCAAGTATTACAAAGCAGTTTCTGAAATTGCACATGCAGTTGCATGAAGCTTAATGCTAACATCATGTCAAACACCAAAACTCTGGTGGACATTCACCACTGAAGTAAGTGCAGGCAGTATCTGATTGTTCAAAAGAAAATTAACAGATGGGACCTGTGTATTTCATGCTTTTAATTATCGAATACTCACTGCTGTAAGAAACTCATTTCAGCCACCAGGCCAGTGTAAATTCAGAAGGGATCGCTAACGTAGCCTGCCAAGTCTTATTTTGTGACCAATCAAATTCTATGACCGGCAGTGTAAGAAGTACTCAGGATTAACATTGCAAGCAAGCTACTTAGCTAAGTACAACTATCAATTGCTGCTTTGGGCCAGTATGGTTGCCTGCTGCTCGGCCCCACCACCACCCCAGCATCTACCTGCAAGCTTTGGCAAAATGGGGGGGAGTGTGGAGGGAGACATTTAATCATCACTCCCCAATATCTCCTGTAAACTTATCTGTAGGGAGTGATAAGGTCAGAGTGTAGAAGCCAAACTCTTAACTCTGTTCTATGTTGTAACAATCATTTCAACGTGAGTTTCCTGACTGAAGTATGGCTCATCTGGTGCACAGCACAAAATACCAATCTGAGCTGTGGTTTTCTATGCAAAAAAGTCTGAAAATTTCAGTTTAAACTATTTATATAAGTTATTTATTAATCTGAAAACTTTTTAAATTTGTTTAACAGTCTATTAATATTTACATACCGTAACTCTCATAACAAAAATGCCCAAGTTATTTTTAGTCGTTTTTTAGAGAAACACAAAAACTCTCGAATTTTTATATCAATGAGAGTTAGACATAAGGGGCTCAAATTTCGTAGACCAGGTGCGGCGCAGGCGCGGCGCATGGGGGGTGCGCCACACCAACGGGGTGTGTCCAGGCGTATGTGGCAATTTCGTGCCCGGCCTAGCCTGGCGCAAGTACTCCTCTGTCCCGCCTCTGTCCCTCCTTCCAGCGCAAGTTGGCAAAGAAGGCGACACAGCCAAGTCGAATCTTGTTCACTGGCAAGAGAAACGATGGATAGCGTGTTCCTATTATTACAAACTGTTGCTGCTTAAAATTTTGGGATTAACATGCATGGACAACAATGCAAGATACGTTACACATTTATTTTCAATATGTGATCTTAACTCAGTACGAGATCATAGCAATCAGGCTGTATTCCTTTCCCCCACTAAAGACGATAAAACCTAAGTGACAATAAAAGTAGCTTATGTAATGTGAATAGAGGCCACTAAATGGCAGCATTTACCTTTTTTTTTTGTTAAGCTCAGACTGGAGCTATGTTTGGACATGTTTCAGACATGTCTGGGGCAAGTCCCCGAAAATAAAAAAAAAAAGGTCTTAATGTGGGTGGGGTCTGCAAAAGAGTATATAAGGAGTAGAATTGAGACAGTAAAGTAGTAGGAGAAATTGCAAGAAGAAGGATACATGTGACCAGACCTGTCATTCTGTTCAAGACCTGTGAAGTTTCTTTTGTGGATTTTTGCCTGTGTTAGAGAATTTTCCTCACCCAGGACATCACCAAGCAACCTACAAAAGGGACTGTAAATATTTCTGTTTTTTTGTATATATCTAATCTTGGTCAGAAAATTAGTTTAGTCGTTATTGTTAGTTGTTGTCTTTGATAATTAAATGTGTATAAGTTTTAAAAACTGTGTCTGTCATCCCTTGCTGTTGCTGTTGCTGTAGTGTTATAAATGTAATAACAAATTGGGGCCATAACACTTAGTATTAAGCCGCTTGCACACTGGACGCGCAACGAATTTTTCGCTCGACAGATTGATAACGAAATAAAGAATAAAAAGAAACATTTTAACAACAGAGCATCCAATGAACACTGCGATTTATTTATTGGCGGGTCATCTTTGTTGGATATCCCGTTTGTTGCTGATATATTTTTATTCTTTATTTCGTAATAAATCTGTTCTCATATCAATACTTGTACTTTTTGCTGGCTGGTGGACATGGAGTAATTTGCATTTTGTGTCGGACAGTCTTGATCGTGCATGCAATGATTTCTTCACTCTGTCAATGGTCATGGAATTGATTTACTCACGCACTATTTTATCTCCGCTGTGGAAATAAAGCGTAAATCTGTTCGATCCATCTGACTAATTTTCAAAAGAAAGATCGAATAAATACTGATGTCTATCTTCAACGGAAGAAAGCAGATGAATAGACTGAAAAGACCGAGAAGTTCATAGCTATCAATTTGCATTTTGTGAAGGTTGAACACAAACATAGCCAAGTTTGCACATATAATAATTCCTGGAATACTCGGAAAAATTAGAACTTTTATGACTCTCGGACACGGAGCTATATTAAAACCCTGTCCGACTATCGCGTCTTTGCATTGACTTTGTCTGTAATCAGTCCTGCGAAAAATTCGTTTTGCGTCCAGTGTGCAAGCGGCTATAATGAGCATAGAACGCAAGCATTCGATATATACATATATATATATATATATATATATATATATATATATATATATATACACATATATATATATATATATATATACACATATATTATACAGTTTGTGGTTGGCTGAGAAAGATGTGAAGTCGTTAGTTTGCATCACAGATTCAGTTGCGTTGATTAAGCCAGGTCAAGTTTCCATTACGCGTGGCAACCGCCTGACATCAGGACAATCGATATAGATACTATAATTTATGTCCTTATTCAGATAGTTACATTAAATAATGCTTCCTGTAATTATTTCTTGCATTGAAATGTGCCGGACATTCTGTAAACCTGCCTGTGAGATTTCGGTGACATGTGCGCACTCTGCGCCGGTCAGCCAAACTACCACTGCACAGAAATTAAACCAGGTTGGAGCTGGCGAGTTTTCTGCGCAACTCCAGCGGAGACTTTTTCTACAAAATTGTCACTGCGTCTTGATGAATATGTGACACCTCCCTCCACTATGCCGCCACACCCATCTCGGCGCACCTTCGTCTACCGAAGGCTGCGCACCTCACGAAATTACCACTACGCGGGCTGCGCCGTACGAAATCACCCCTGCGCGGGCTGCGCCTCGCTACACCACCTGCGCTGCGCCAGGAAATTGGAGCCCAAAATCTCAAAATGGGAGAAAAAAATGACTTAGGCATTTTTCTTATGAGGGTGTCGACATTGATTTTTAAAGATATCTCAAAATCAAGACATTTGAAAAGCATACAGTCCTTATTTTCACTTTCTACAAGCAATCTTTGGATGCATTAGCCAAATTACTGTGACGTAATGCTAACAAGAGTAATCACCTCCGGGTAGACAACTACCAGTTAGTTTGTGTAACTACTAATCAGTCTATTAATATTTACAAATTAATTTTTCAAAAAGTCATTCAAAAAGTACGCTGTCCTTATTTTCACTTTGTACAAGAAATCTTTGCATGTCTTAGCCAAATTACTGTGACGTCACGCTAAGAAAAGCAATCACATCCAGGTGGACAACTACAGTTAATTTGAACAGCAGGATAGTGAAACCGGCAAACTTGTTTATTTGGTCATTTTGGTCTTTGGTCATTTTCAGCTGTAACGACAAAGTTTAAAGAAATACTGTGAAACATGGTATTCTCACCTTTCTGACAATTTTATGGTGCTAATTTGATGCACGGTGTTTCTTTGCTGGCGTCTTTTATCAACCAGATCTGCCCAACAGCGACATCTCACTGCCGGCTGGAATAACTGCTGGTTTGGGAAAACTCAAGCTGCCATGATTTTCGTCTGTGGCCCAACCTCAGATGGAAATCTGAAAAACCCAAACCCGGCACTCTCTTGCACAATGAACCCGCTTTCACTCTGGACGCGAAATGAATTTTTCGCACGACAGATGACATTCCAAGTCAATGTAAAGACGCTAATGCATGCCAGAGTGACAATTATCCAGACGTTTTTGAAACACTAACATTGGCACAGTAGCAAGGTTGATGTTGGCATTACTGCTGGGTATTATCAACTATCCTTTTTTTTTTGTTGTTGTAAATTGAGGCCTCATCAGTATGACAATAAAAGACATGGTTTATTGAGGCAAGTTCGCAAGTGAAAGGTCAGACAGTCGTGCCAGTGCCATGTTGCCAGTATATAGTACAGTGGTTCCCAACCCAGTCCTTGAGAACCCCTTGTCCTGCAGGTTTTGTTGTTTTCCATCTAAAAACATTTTTGTTTTCTGCTAATTTCCCCTTCAGCTAATCCATGTAATTTTATCCCAAAACAACAATATCAAACGAAGCTACGGTTTTTCAACACTGATAGCTTCGCTAAAACTTCCATGAAGATATTTTAAAAAGTTTTGTTGCGCTTATTCTGTTATGCGTTCAGCTTTACGACTGACTAACATGTTAGCTAGCTAGCTAAGTAAGTAGCAAATCAAGCGTCATTAAAATTGATTTTTAGCCTTCAGTCTGCATGCCTATTTACTTTGAGTTAATTCATGTTATCCGCCCATTACTAATATAGGATTATCATGTTATTTAATGCAGAAAGTTGTCTGTGAATTACTCACAGATTGACTGCAGAACCTTTGACTCTTGCCTTGCTTCAGCACCACCGGTATGAACTATGATGAAGAAAATTTCGGAATTGTCCAACATTAACAAAAATGGGCGAAGGGCATGAAAACACGAATCCATTGGTACCAAGATCAGCTTTCTATGTCAAATATTCAGGAAGCTATGGTCTGCTCAACATCCACAAGTTTGGCTAATTTCACGCCACGAATGACCTATATTTCTACATGGCTACTATAACCACCAATTCTTCAACCTCTATCAATTTACTCTGATAACTTTAAACATGTACCGAGAAAAAAAATACGTAGCTAGTTTTAACGCTGCTCAGGTTATTTGTTTTGAAGTATGCACATGTGACTATAATTATTTGTTAATGGTGCAATAATATTTGATTAGATGCTAAGCACTTGCATGAAGCCATACCCTGTTTCATTTAGCTGGTAGAATACAAAAGCTAACACGAGTAAGGAGAACTGCCTAAAGAACAGCAAATATTTTGACAAATTAAAAGGGGGCGACTCATTTTATTCCACAACAGCTGGTGAATCATGCCGGCGCTTCTCGAGCGGCCCAAGCTGTCGAACGCCATGGCGCGGGCGCGTCACTAGCACATCATGAGAGCGAGTCCTGTACTCTAGTGTGATTTACATCTATCCTTTTGCTCAGATATTCAGCACACGAAAATACAGGACTATCATTTTACTCAGTCCTGTACTCTATTGCGCTGTACATCTCTCACTTTACTCAGTCCTGTACTCTAGTGCGCTTTAGATCTATCAGTTTACTCAGTTCTGTACTCTAGTGCGCTGTACATCTATGCTTTTACTCAGATGTACAGCGCACTAAGTGAAAGACTACCACTTTACTCAGTCCTGTACTCTAGTGCGCTGTATATCTATCCTTCTACTCAGTACAATACTCTAGTGCCCTGAGCATCTATCCCTTTACTGAGATGTGCAGCGCACAAGGGTATAGGACTATCACAATACTCAGTCCTGCACTCTAGTGCGCTGTACTTTGATCACTTTACGCAGTCCTGTACTCTACTGTGCTGTACATCTATCCTTTTGCTCAGATATACAGCGCAATAAAGTACAGGACTATCACTTTACTCAGACCTGTACTCTATTGCGCTGTTCATCTATCACTTTAGTCAGTTCTGTACTCTAGTGCGCTGCACATCTATGCTTTTACTCAGATATACAGCGCACTAAGTTAAAGACTACCACTTTACTCAGTCCTGTACTCTATTGCGCTGTACATTTATAACTTTACTCAGTCCTCTACTCTAATGCGCTGTATATGTATCCCTTAACTCAGTACAATACTCTAGTGCGCAAAGCATCTATCCCTTTACTCAGCTTTGCAGCGCACTAGAGTACAGGATTATCACTATACTCAGTCCTGTACTAAGGTAGGCTGTACATCTATCCCTTTACTCAGTCCTGTACTCCAGTGCGCTGTACGTTGATCACTTTACTCAGTCATGTACTCTAGTGCGTGGTACATCTATCAGTTTACTCAGTCCTGTACTCTAGTGCGCTGTACATCAATCTCTTTACTCAGTTGTACAGCGCACTTAAGTGATGGACTATCACTTTACTCAGTCCTCTACTTTATTGCGCTGTTCATCAATCACTTTATTCAGTCCTGTACTTTAGTGCACTGTACATCTATCCCTTTACTCAGGACTGTACTCTAATGCACTGTACATCAATCCCATTACTCAGTCCTGTACTCTAGTGCACTGTACATCTATCACTTTACTCTGTTCTGTACTCTAGTGTGCGGTACATCTATTAATATACTCTGTCCTGTATTCTAGTGCGCTGTACATTTATCACTGTACTCAGTTCTGTACTTTAGTGCACTGTACATCTATCTCTTTACTCAGATGTACAGCACAAAAAAGTACTGGACTATCACTTTACTCAGTCCTGTAATCTAGTGTGCTGTGCATTTATCACTTTACTCTGTCCTGTACTCTAGTGCGCTGAGCATCTATCCCTTTACTCAGATGTGCAGCGCACAAGAGTACAGGACTATCACTTAACTCAGTCCTGTACTCTAGTAATCTGTACATCTATCCCTTTACTCAGTCCTGTATGCTAGTGCGCTGTACATTGATCACTTTACTCAGTCCTGTACTCTAGTGTGCTGTCCATCTATCACTGTCCTCAGTCCTGTACTCTAGTGTGATCTACATCTATCACTTTACTCACTCCTGTACTGTATTGTGCTGGACATCTATCCCTTTGCTCAGATGTAACGCGCACTAAAGTACAGGACTATCACTTTACTCAGTCCTCTACTCTAGTGCGCTGTACACCTATCACTTTACTCAGTTCTGTACTCTAGTGCGCTGTATATATATATCCCTTAACTCTGACTTTTAGCGCACTAGAGTACAGGACTATCACGATACTCAGTCTTGTACTCTAATGCGCTGTACAACTATCCCTTTACTCAGTCCAGTACTCTAGTGCGCTGTAAATCTACCACTTAACACAGTCCTGTACTCTAGTGCGCTGTACATCTATTACTTTACTGAGTTCGGTACTCTAGTGTGCTGTACATCTATCCCTTTACTCAGTTCTGTGCTCTAGTGCGAAGTACAAGTATCACTTGACTCAGTCCTGTACACTGTTGCGCTGTACATCTTTCCCTTTACTCAGTCCTGTACTTCAGTGCGCTGTTCATCTATCACTTTCCTCAGTCCTGTACTCAAGTGCACTGAGCATCTATCACTTTACTCAGTCCTGTTCTCTAGTGCGCTGTACATTTATTACTTTACTCAGTCCTGTACTCTAGTGTGATTTACATCTATCCTTTTGCTCAGATATACAGCACACTAAAATACAGGACTATCACTTTACTCAGCCCTGTACTCTATTGCGCTGTTCATCTCTCACTTTACTCAGTCCTGTACTCTAGTGCGCTGTACATTTATCACTTTACTCAGTCCTGTACTCCAGTGCGCTGTACATCTATCACTTTACTCAGTCCTGTACTCTAGAGTGCTGTACATCTATGCTTTTACTCAGATGTACAGCGCACTAAGTTAAACACTACCAATTTACTCAGTCCTGCACTCTAGTCCCCTGTACATTTATCAGTTTACTCAGTTCTCTACTCTAGTGGATATCTGTCCCTTTACTCAGAACAATACTTTAGTGTGCTGAGCATCTATCCCTTTACTCAGATGTGCTGCGCACAAGAGTACAGGACTTTCACTATACTCAGTCCTCTACTCTAGTAAGCTGTGCATCTATCCCTTAACTCAGTCCTGTACTTTAGTGCGCTATACATTTATCAGTAAACTCAGTCCTCCACTCTAGTGTGCTGTACATCTATCACTTTACTCAGTCCTGTACTCTAGTGTGCTGTACATCTATGCTTTTGCTCTGATATACAGCGCACTAAAGTACAGGACTATCACTTTACTCAGACCTGTACTCTATTGCGCTGTACATCTATCAGTTCAGGCAGTTCTGTACTCTAGTGCGCTGTACATTTATGATTTTACTCATATGTACAGCGCACTAAGTTAAAGACTACCACTTTACTCAGTCCTGTACTCTATTGTACTGTACATTTATAACTTTACTCAGTCCTCTACTCTACTGCGCTGTATATGTATCCCTTAACTCAGTACAATACTCTAGTGCGCTGAGCATCTATCCCTTTACTCAGATGTGCAGCGCACTAGAGTACAGGACTATCACTATACTCAGTCCTGTACTCTAGTGCGCTGTACTTTGATCACTTTACTCAGTCCTGTACTCTAGTGCGCTGTACATCGATCATTTTACTCAGTTCTGTACTCGAATGCACTGTAAGTCTATCAATTTACTGAGTCCTGTTCTCTGGTGCGCTGTAAATCTATCACTTTACTCAGTCCTGTACTCTAGTGCGCTGTACATCTATCCCTTAGTTCAGATGTACAGCGCAATAAAGTACAGAACTATCAATTTACACGGTCCTGTACTCTAGTGCGCTGTACATCTATCACTTTACTCAGTCCTGTATTTAGTGCGCTAAACATTAATCACTTTACTCAGTCCTCTACTCTAGTGCGCTGTACATCTATCATTTTACTCAGTCCTGTGCTCTGGTGCGCTGTACATCTATCATTTTACTCAGTCCTGTACTCGAATGCGCTGTATATCTATCACTTGAAGCAGTCCTGTAATCTAGTGCGCTGTACATCTATCACTTTACTCAGTTCTGTACTGTAGTGCGCTGTACACCAATCCCTTTACTCACATGTACAGCGCACTAGAGTACAGGACTATCAATATACTCAATCCTGTACTCTAGTAAGCTGTACTTCTATCCCTTTACTCAGTCCTGTATTTTAGTGCGCTATACATTTATCACTTTACTCAGTCCTCTACTCTAGAGTGCTGTACATCTATCATTGTACTCAGTTCTGTACTCCAGTGCACTGTACATCTTTCACTTTACTCAGATGTAGAGCGCACTGAAGTACTGGAGTATCACTTTACTCAGTCCTGTAATCTAGTGCGCTGTGCAACTATCACTTTACTCAGTCCTGTAATCTAGTGCTCTGTGCAACTATCACTTTACTCAGTCCTGTAATCTAGTGCGCTGTGCAACTATCACTTTACTCAGTCCTGTACTTTAGTGCGCTTTTAATCTACCACTTTACTCTATGCTGTATTCTTGTGCGCTGTAAAAGTCTCACTTTACTCAGTCCTGTACGCTATTGCGCTGTACATCTTATCCTTTACTCAGTCTCGTACTTCAGTGCGCTGTACATCTATCACTTTACTCAGTCCTGTACTCTGTTGCGCTGTACATCTGTCACTTTACTCAGTCCTGTTCTCTAGTGCGCTGTAGATCTAACAATTTTCTCAGTTCTGTACTCTAGTGTGCTGTACATCTATCCTTTTACTCAGATGTACAGCGCACAAAGTAAAAGACTACCACTTTACTCAGTTCTTTACTCCAGTGCACTGTACATTTATCACTTTACTCAGTCCTCTAGTCTAGTGAGCTGTATATCTATCCCTTTTCTCAGTACAATACTCTAGTGCGCCGAGCATCTATCCCTTTACTCAGATGTACAGTGCACTAGCGTACAGGACTATCACAATACTCAGTCCTGTACTCTAGTGTGCTGTTCATTTACCACTTTACTCAGTCCTCTACTCTATTGCCCTGTACATCTATCTTTTTACTCAGATGTACAGCGCACTGAAGTACTAGACAATCACTTTACTCAGTCCGGTACTCTAGTGCGCTGTAAATCTAGCACTTTACTCAGTCTTGTACTCTGGTGCGCTGTACATTTATTACTTTTCTGAGTTCTGTACTCTAGTGTGCTGTACATCTATCCCTTTACTCAGTCCTGTACTTTAGTGCGCTATACATTTATCACTTTACTCAGTGCAGTACTCTAGTGCGCTGTACAAGTTTCACCTTACTCAGTCCTGTACGCTATTGCGCTGTACATCTTCCCCTTTACTCAGTCTTGTACTTCAGTGCGCTGTACATCTATCAGTTTACTCAGTCCTGTACTCGAGTGCACTCAGCATCTATCTCTTTACTCAGTCCTGTACTCCAATGCGCTGTACATATATCACTTTACTCAGTCATGTACGCTAGTGCGCTGTACATCTATCACTTTACTCAGTCATGTACGCTAGTGCGCTGTTCATCTATCCTTTTACTCAGTACTGTACTTTGGTGCCCTGTACATCTATCACTTTACTCAGTCGTTTACTCTAGTGCGCTGTACATCTATCCCTTTGTTCAGATGTACAGTGCAATAAAGTACAGGACTATCACTTTACTCAGTCCTTTACTCTAGTGCACTGTACATCAATCACTTTACTCAGTCTTGTACTCTAGTGCACTGAACATCTATCACTTTACTCTGTCCTGTATTTGGTGCGCTATACATTTATCACTCTACTCAGTCCTCTACTCTAGTGCGCTGTACATCTATCGTTTTACTCAGTCCTGTACTGGACAGCGCTGTATATCTATCACTTTAAGCAGTCCTGTAATCTAGTGAACTGTACATTTATCACTTTACTCAGTCCTGTACAGTGGTGAATTGTACATCTATCACTTTACTCAGTCCTGTACTTTAATGCGCTCTTCGTCTATCACTTTACTCTGTCCTGTACTCTAGTGCATTGTACATTTATCCCTTCACTCAGTACTGTATTCTACTGCACTGTATATCTATCCCATTACTCAGTCCTGTGCTCTAGTGCGCTGTTCATCTATCAGTTTACTCAGTCCTGTACTCAAGTGCGCGGTACATCTATTAATATACTCAGTCCTGTACTCTAGTGTGCTGTACATTTATCAGTTTACTCAGTCCTATACTCTAGTGCCCTGTACATCTTTCCCTTTTGTCAGATGTCCAGCGCACTAAAGTACTGGAGTATCACTTTAATCAGTCCTGTACTCTAGTGCGCTGTACTTCTATCACTTTACTCAGTCCTGTACTCTTGTGCGCTGTACATCTATCACTTTACTCAGTTCTGTACTCTAGTGCGCTGTACATCTATCCTTTTAAACAGTCCTGTACTCGAGTACACTGTACATCTATCCCATTATTTAGTCCTGTATTCTTGTGCACTGTACATCTATCACTTAAATCAGTCGTTTACTCTAGTGTGCTGTACATCTATCCCTTTGTTCAGATGTACAGTGCAATAAAGTACAGGACTATCACTTTACTCAGTCCTGTACTCTAGTGTGCTGTACTTGTATCACTTTACTCAGTCCTGTACTCTTGTGCGCTGTACATCTATCACTTTACTCAGTTCTGTACTCTAGTGCGCTGTACATCTATCCTTTTATACAGTCCTGTACTTGAGTGCACTGTACATCTAGCCCATTATTTTGTCCTGTACTCTTGTGCACTGTACATCTATCAGTTTACTCAGTCCTGCACTCTAGTGCACTGTACATTTATCAGTTTACCCAGTCCTGTAGTCTAGTGCGCGGTACATCTATTAATATACTCAGTCCTGTATTCAAGGGCGCTGTACATTTATCACTTTACTCAGTCCTGCACTCTAGTGCACTGTACATCTATCAGTTTACTCAGTCCTGTACTGTAGTGCGTGGTACATCTTTTCATATACTCAGTCCTGTATTCTAGTGCGCTGTACATTTATCACTTTACTCAGTCCTTCACTCTAGTGCACTGTACATCTATCAGTTTACTCAGTCCTGTACTCTAGTGCGCGGTACATCTATTAATATACTCAGTCTTATAATCTAGTGCACTGTACATCTATCACTTTACTCTGTCCTGTACTCTTGTGCGCTGTATATCTATCCCTTTACTCAGTACAATACTCTAGTGCGCTGAACATCTATCCCTTTAGGCAGATGTGCAGCGCACTAGAGTACAGGACTATCACTTAACTCAGTCCTGTACTCTAGTAAGCTGTACATCTATCCCTTTACTAAGTCCTGTATGCTAGTGCGCTGTACATCTATCACTTTACTCAGTGCTGTGCTCTAGTGCAGAACTACTAGAGTGCAGGACAATCACTTTACTCAGTCTTGTACTCTCGTCCGCTGTAAATCTATCTGTTTAATCAGTCCTTTACTCTATTGCGCTGTACATCAAATCCTTTACTCAGATGTTTAGCTCATTAGAGTACAGGACTATCACTATACTCAGTCTTGTACACTAGTGCGCTGTACATCTATCCCTTTACTCAGTCCTGTACTTTAGTGCGCTATACATTTATCACATGACTCAGTCCTCAACTCTAGCGCACTGTACATCTATCATTTTACTCAGTTCTGTACTCGAGTGCACTGTACAGCTATCCCATTACTCAGTCCTGTACTCTTGTGTGCTGTACATTTCTCAATTTACTCAGTCCTCTACTCTAGTGCGCTGTACATTTATCACTTTACTCAGTTCTGTACTCTAGTGCAGTGTACATATATCCCTTTACTCAGATGTACAGCGCACTAACGTACTGGACTATCCCATTACTCAGTCCTGTACTCAAGTGCGCTGTTTATCTGTCCCTTTACTCTGTACAATACTCTAGTGCGCTGACCATCTATCCCTTTACTCAGATATGCAGGGCACTAGAGTACAGGACTATCACTATACTCAGTCCTGTACTCTTGTAAGCTGTACATCTATCCCTTTACTCAGTCCTGTACTTTAGTGCGCTATACATTTATCACTTAACTCAGTCCTCTACTCTAGCGCGCTGTACATCTATCATTTTACTCAGTTCTGTACTCTAGTGCACTGTACATCTATCACTTTACTCAGTCCTGTACTCTGGTGCGCTGTACGTCCATCACTTTACTCAGTCCTGTACTGTAGTGCGCTGTACATCTATCACTTTCCTCAGTCCTGTCATCTAGTGCACTGTACAGCTATCACTTTACTTAGTTCTCTATTCGAGAGCACTATACATCTATCCCTTAACTCAGTATTGTACTCCAGTGCGCTTTACATTGATCACTTTACTCAGTCCTGAACTCCAGTGCGCTGTACATCTATCACTTTCCTCAGTCCTGTCATCTAGTGCACTGTACAGCTATCACTTTACTTAGTTCTCTATTCGAGAGCACTATACATCTATCCCTTAACTCAGTATTGTACTCCAGTGCACTTTACATTGATCACTTTACTCAGTCCTGTACTCTAGTGCGCTGTACATATATCAGTTTACTCAGTCTTGTACTCTAATGCACGGTACATCTATTAATATACTCAGTCCTGTATTCTAGTGCGCTGTACATTTATCAATTTACTCAGTCCTGTACTCTAGTGCACTGTACATTTATCAGTTTACTCAGTCCTGTACTCTAGTGCGCGGTACATATATTAATATACTCAGTCCTGTACTCTAGTGCGCTGTATATCTATCCCTTTACTCAGTACAATACTTCAGTGCGCTGAGCATCTATCCCTTTTCGCAGATGTGCAGCGCACTAGAGTACAGGACTATCACTTAACTCAGTCCTGTACTGTAGTAAGCTGTACATCTATCCCTTTACTCAGTCCTGTATGCTAGTGCGCTGTACATCTATCACTTTACTCAGTGCTGTGCTGTAGTGCAGGACTACTAGAGTGCAGGACAATCACTTTACTCAGTCTTGTACTCTCGTCTGCTGTAAATCTATCTGGTTAATCAGTCCTGTACTCTAGTGCGCTGTACATCAAATCCTTTACTCAGATGTTTAGCTCATTAGAGTAAAGGACTTTCACTATACTCAGTCATGTACACTAGTGCGCTGTACATCTATCACTTTACTCAGTCCTGTACTCTAGTGCACTGTACATTAATAACTTTACTCAGTCCTGTACTTTAGTGCATTGTATATCTATCACTGTACTCAGTCCTGAACTCTCCATCACTCGGCATCTATCATTGTACTCAGTCCTGTACTCTAGTGCACTGTAAATCTACCACGTTTCTCAGTCCTGTACTCTAGTGCACTGCACATCTATCCCTTTACTGAGTTCTGAACTCTAGTGCGCTGTACATTTATCCCTTTATTCAGATGTACAGCGCACTAAAGTGCAGGACTATCACTTTACTCAGTCCTGTAATCTAGTGCGCTGTAAATCTACCACTTTACTCAGTCCTGTACTCTAGTGCACTGCACATCTATCCCTTTACTGAGTTCTGAACTCTAGTGCGCTGTACATTTATCCCTTTATTCAGAGGTACAGCGTACTAAAGTGCAGGGCTATCACTTTACTCAGTCCTGTACTTTACTGTGCTGTATATCTGTCACTTTACTCACTCCTGTACTCTAGTGCACTGAGCATCCATCACTTTACTCTGTCCTGTATTCTAGTGCGCTGTACATCTATCTCTTTACTCAGTTGTTTACTCTAGTGCGCTGTACATCTATCACATTACTCATTCCTGTACTCTAGTGCACTGTACATCTATCACTTTACTCAGTTCTGTACTCTAGTGCGCTGTACAGCAATCTCTTTACTCATTGCTGTACTCTAGTGCGCTGTACATCTATCACTTTAGTCGGTTTTGTACTCTAGTGCCCTCTACATCAGTCACTTTACTCAGTCCTGTACTTCAACGCGCTGTTCATCTATCAATTAATTCAGTCCCGTACTGTAATGCGTTGTACATTTATCCCATTACTTAGTACTGTACTCTAGTGCACTGTACATCTATCACTTTACTCAGTTCTGTACTCTAGTGCGCTGTACATCTATCACCTTACCCATTCCTGTACTCTAGTGCGCTGTACGTCTATCACTTTACTCAGTTCTGTACTCTAGTGCAGTGTACATCTATCCCTTTACTCATATGTACAGCGCACTAACGTACTGGACTATCCCATTACTCAGTCCTGTACTCAAGTGCGCTGTTCATCTATCAATTTATTCAGTCCTGTACTGTCGTGCGTTGTACATCTATCCCTTTACGATGTACTGTACTCTAGTGCACTGTACAGCTATCCCATTACTCAGTCCTGTACTCTTGTGTGTTGTACATTTATCACTTTACTCAGTTCTTTACTCTAGTGCAGTGTACATCTATCCCTTTACTCAGATGTACAGCGCACTAACGTACTGGACTATCCCATTACTCAGTCCTGTACTCAAGTGCGCTGTTTATCTGTCCCTTTACTCTGTACAATACTCTAGTGCGCTGAGCATCTATCCCTTTACTCAGATATGCAGCGCACTGGAGTACAGGACTATCACTATACTCAGTCCTGTACTCTAGTGCACTGTGCATCTATCACTTTACTCAGTCCGGTACTCTAGTGCACTGTACATCTATCCCTTAACTCAGTCCTGTACTTTAGTGCGCTATAAATTCATCACTTTACTCAGTCCTCTACTCTAGCGCACTGTACATCTGTCATTTTACCCAGTTCTGTACTCTAGTGCACTGTACATCTATCACTTTACTCAGTCCTTTACTCTGGTGCGCTGTACATCCATCACTTTACTCAGTCCTTTACTGTAGTGCGCTGTACATCTATCCCTTTGTTCAGATGTACAGCGCAATAAAGTACAGGACTATCACTTTCCTCAGTCCTGTCATCTAGTGCACTGTACAGCTATCACTTTACTTAGTTTTCTATCCGAGTGCACTGTACATCAATCCCTTTTAATCAGTATTGTACTCTAGTGCACTTTACATTGATCACTTTACTCAGTCCTGTACTCTAGTGCGCTGTGCATATATCAGTTTACTCAGTCTTGTACTCTAGTGCGTGGTACATCTATTAATATACTCAGTCCTGTATTCTAGTGCACTGTACATTTATCAGTTTACTCAGTCCTGTACTCTAGTGCGCGGTACATATATTAATATACTCAGTCCTGTACTCTAGTGCGCTGTATATCTATCCCTTTACTCAGTACAATACTCTAGTGCGCTGAGCATCTATCCCTTTTCGCAGATGTGCAGCCCACTAGAGTACAGGACTATCACTTAACTCAGTCCTGTACTATAGTAAGCTGTACATCTATCCCTTTACTCAGTCCTGTATGCTAGTGCGCTGTACATCTATCACTTTACTCAGTGCTGTGCTCTAGTGCAGGACTACTAGAGTGCAGGACTATCACTTTACTCAGTCTTGTACTCTCGTCTGCTGTAAATCTATCTGTTTAATCAGTCCTGTACTTTAGTGCGCTGTACATCAAATCCTTTACTCAGATGTTTAGCTCATTAGAGTACAGGACTATCACTATACTCAGTCTTGTACATTAGTGCGCTGTACATCTATCCCTTTACTCAGTCCTGTACTCTAGTGCACTGTACATTAATCACTTTAATCACTCCTGTACTCTAGTGCGCTGTATATCTATCACTATACTCAGTCCTGAACTCTCCATCACTCTGCATCTATCATTGTACTCAGTCCTGTACTCTAGTGCACTGTAAATCTACCACTTTACTCAGTCCTGTACTCTAGTGCGCTGCACATCTATCCCTTTACTGAGTTCTGTACTCTAGTGCGCTGTACATTTATCCCTTTATTCAGATGTACAGCTCACTAAAGTGCAGGAATATCACTTTACTCAGTGCTGTACTCAAGTGCACTGAGCATCTATCCTTTTGCTCAGATATACAGCACACTGAAGTACAGGACTATCACTTTACTCAGTCCTGTACTCTATTGCGCTGTACATCTATCAGTTTACTCAGTCATGTACGCTAGTGCGCTGTAGATCTATCAATTTACTCAGTTATGTACTCTAGTGCGCTGTACATCTATCCTTTTAGTCAGTCCTGTACTCTGGTGCTCTGTACATCTATCACTTTACTCAGTCGTTCACTCTAGTGCGCTGTACATCTATCCCTTTGTTCAGACGTACAGTGCAATAAAGTACAGGACTATCACTTTACTCAGTCCTGTCCTCTAGTGCGCTGTACTTCTATCACTTTACTCAGTCCTGTACTCTAGTGCACTGTACATCTATCACTTTACTCAGTCCTGTATTTAGTGCGCTATACATTTATCACCTTACTCAGTAGTCTACTTTAGTGCGCTGTAAATCTATCACTTTACTTAGTCTTGTACTCTAGTGCACTGTACATCTATCAATTTACTCAGTTCTGTCCTGTAGTGCGCTGTACTTCAATCCTTTTACTCAGATGTACAGCGCACTAGAGTACAGGACTATCAATTTACTCAATCCTGTACTCTAGTAAGCTGTACTTCTATCCCTTTACTCAGTCCTGTATTTTAGTGCGCTATACATTTATCACTTTACTCATTCCTCTATTCTAGTGCACTGTACATCAATCAGTTTACTCAGTCGTGTCCTCTAGTGCAATGTACATCTATCACTTTACTCCGTCCTGTACTCTAGTGCATTGTACATCTATCCCTTCACTCAGTACTGTATTCTACTGCACTGTATATCTATCCCATTCCTCAGTCCTGTACTCTAGTGCACTGTTCATCCATCAGTTTACTCAGTCCATTACTCAAGTGCGCGGTACATCTATCAATATACTCAGTTCTGTACTCTAGTGTGCTGTACATCTATCACTTTACTCAGTTCTGTACTTTAGTGCACTCTTCATCTATCAGTTTACTCAGTCCATTACTCAAATGCGCGGTACATCTATTAATATACTCAGTCCTGCACTCTAGAGCCCTGTACATCTGTCTCTTTACTCAGATGTCCAGCGCACTGAAGTACTGGAGTATCACTTTACTCAGTCCTGTAATCTAGTGCGCTGTGCAACTATCACTTTCCTCAGTCCTGTACTTTAGTGCGCTTTAATTCTACCACTTTACTCAGTCCTGTACTTTAGTGCGCTGTACATCTATCACTTTACTCAATGCTGTACTCTAGTGCGCTGTAAAAGTCTCACTTTACTCAGTCCTGTACTTCAGTGCGCTGTACATCTATGACTTTACTCAGTCCTGTACTCGAGTGCACTGAGCATCAATCACTTTACTCAGTCCTTTTCTCTAGTCTGCTGTACATCTATCTTTTTGCTCAGATATACAGCACACTAAAGTACAGGACTATGACTTTACTCAATCCTGTACTCTATTGCGCTGTACATCTATCATTTTACTCAGTCCTGTTCTCTAGTGCGCTGTAGATCTATCAATTTACTCAGTTCTGTACTCTAGTGTGCTGTACATCTATCCTTTTACTCAGATGTACAGCGTACTAAGTAAAAGACTACCACTTTACTCAGTCCTTTCCTCTAGTGCACTGTACATTTATCACTTTACTCAGTCCTCTACTCTAGTGAGCTGTATATCTATCTCTTTTCTCAGTACAATACTCTTGTGCGCTGAGCATCTATCCCTTTACTCAGATGTACAGCGCACTAGAGTACAGGACTATCACTATACTCAGTCCTGTACTCTAGTGTGCTGTTCATTTACCACTTTACTCAGTCCTCTACTGTAGTGCCCTGTACATCTATCCCTTAACTCAGATGTACAGTGCACTGAAGAACTGGACTATCACTTTACTCAGTCCTGTACTCTATTGCGCTGTACATCTAGCACTTTACTCAGACTTGTATTCTGGTGCGCTGTACATCAATCCCTTTACTCAGTCCTGTACTTTAATGTGCTATACATTTATCACTTTACTCAGTGAAGTACTTTTGTGCGCTGTACAAGTATCACTTTACTCAGTCCTGTACGCTATTGCGCTGTACATATTCCCCTTTACTCAGTCCTGTACTTCAGTACGCTGTACATTTATCACTTTACTCAGTCCTTTACTCGAATGCGCTGTACATATATCACTTTACTCTGTCCTGTACTCTAATGTGCTGTACATCTATCTTTTTCTCTCAGATATACAGCACACTGAAGTACAGGACTATCACTTTACTCAGTCCTGTACTCTATTGCGCTGTACATCTATCACTTTAGTCAGTCATGTACGCTATTGCGCTGTAGATCTATCAATTTACTCAGTTATGTACTCTAGTGCGCTGTACATCTATCCTTTTACTCAGTCCTGTACTCTGGTGCGCTGTACATCTATCGCTTTAATCAGTCCTGTACTCTGGTGCGCTGTACATCTATCCCTTTGTTCAGATGTACAGTGCAAAAAAGTACAAGACTATCACTTTACACAGTCCTGTGTTCTAGTGCGCTGTACATCTGTCATTTTACTCAGTTCTGTGCTCTAGTGCGCTGTACATCAATCTTTTTACTCAGTTGTACAGCGCACTAAAGTGCAGGACTATCACTTTACTCAGTCCTGTACTCTAGTGCGCTGTACATTTTCCCCATTGCTCAGATTTACAGCGCACTAAAGTACAGGACTATTACTTCACTCAGTCCTGTTCTCTAGTGCCCTGTACATTTTTCACTTTATTCAGTCCTGCACTCTAATGCTCTGTGCATCTATCACTTTACTCAGTCCAGGATGCTATTGCGCTGGACATCTATCACTTTACTCATTCCTGTACTCTAGTGCGTAGTACTTATATCACTTTACTCAGTCCTGTATTCTAGTGCACTGTACATCTATCACTTTACTCAGTCCTGTAGTCTAGTGCGCTGTAACATTATGAATTTACTCTGTCCTATACGCTTTTGCGCTGTTCATCTATCCCTTTAATCAGCCTTGTGCTTCAGTGCACTGTACATCTTTCACTTTACTCAGTTCTGTACTCTAGTGTGCTGTACATATATCCATTTACTCAGTACTGTACTCCAGTGCGCTGTACATCTATCCCCTTACTCAGATGTACAGCTCACTGAAGTACAGGACTATTACTTTACTCAGTCCTGTATTTTATTACGCTGTACATCTATCACTTTACTCAGTCCTGGACTCTAGTGCATGTTACATCTATCCCTTTACTCAGTCCTCTACCCTAGTGCACTGTACATTTATCACTTTACTCAGTCCTGTGCTCTAGTGCGCTGTGCATCTATAACTTTAATCAGTCCTGTATGCTAATGCACTGTACATCTATCCCTTTACTCAGTCCTGTACTCCAGTGCGCTGTGCATCTATCACTTTACTCAGTCATGTACTTAAGTGCACTGTGCATCTATCACTTTACTCAGTCCTGTACTTAAGTGCACTGTGAATCTATCACTTTACTCAGTCCTGTACTCTAGTGCGCTGTACATCTATCACTTTACTCAGTCCTTTATGTTAGTGCACTGTACATCTATCCCTTTACTCAATCCTGTACTCTATTGCGCTGTACATCTATCCCTTTACGCAGTTGTACTCCAGTGCACTGTGCATATATCACTTTACTCAGTCCTGTACTCTAGTGCGCTGGACAACTATCACTTTACTCAGTCCTGTATTCTAGTGCACTGTACATCTATCACTTTACTCAGTCCTGTAGTCTAGTGCGCTGTAACACTATGAATTTACTCTGTCCTATACGCTTTTGCGCTGTTCATCTATCCCTTTAATCAGCCTTGTGCTTCAGTGCACTGTACATCTTTCACTTTACTCAGTCCTGTACTCTAGTGCGTAGTACATATATCACCTTACTCAGTCCTGTACGCTTTTGCGCTGTACATCTATCCCTTTACTCAGTCCTGTACTTCAGTGCGCTGTACATCGTTCACTTTACTCAGTTCTGTACTCTAGTGCGCGGTACATCTTTCCCTTTGCTAAGATTTACAGCGCACTAAATTACAGGACTATACCTTTACTCAGTCCTGTACTCTAGTGCGCTGTACATTTTCCCCATTGCTCAGATTTACAGCGCACTAAAGTACAGGACTATTACTTCACTCAGTCCTGTTCTCTAGTGCCCTGTACATTTTTCACTTTATTCAGTCCTGCACTCTATTGCTCTGTGCATCTATCACTTTACTCAGTCCTGTATGCTAATGCGGTGCACATCTATCCCTTTACTCAGTTCTGCACTCCAGTGCACTGGACATCTATAACTTTACTCAGTCCTGTATGCTAATGCGCTGCACATCTATCCCTTTACTCAGTCCTGTACCCTAGTGCACTGTACATTTATCACTTTACTCAGTCCTGTACTCTAGTGCACTGTGCATCTATCACTTTACTCAGTCCGGTACTCTAGTGTACTGTACATCTATCCCTTTGCTCAGATATTCAGCGCACTCAAGTCCAGAAATATCACTTTACTCAGTCCTGTACTCTAGTATGCTGTACATCTATCACGTTACTCAGTGCTGTACTCTATTGCGCTGTACATCTATTCCTTTACTCAGTCCTGTACTCTCGTGTGCTGTGCATATATCACTTTACTCAGTCCTGTACTCTAGAGTACTGTACATCTATGACTTTACTCAGTCCTATACTCTAGTGCGCTGTAAAACTATCACTTTACTCAGTCCTCTATGTTGGTGCACTGTACATCTATCCCTTTACTCAGTCCTGTACTCCAGTGCGCTGTAAATCTATCACTTTACTCAGTCCTGTACTTAAGTGCACTGTGCATCTATCACTTTACTCAGTCCTGTACTCTAGTGCGCTGTACATCTATCACTTTACTCAGTCCCATCCTCTAGTGCGCTGTAAAACTATCACTTTACTCAGTCCTCTATGTTGGTGCACTGTACATCTATCCCTTTACTCAGTCCTGTACTCCAGTGCGCTGTACATCAATCACTTTACTCAGTCCTGTACTTAAGTGCACTGTGCATCTATAACTTTACTCAGTCCTGTACTCTAGTGCGCTGTACATATATCCCTTTACGCAGTTGTACTATAGTGCACTGTGCATATATCACTTTACTCAGTCCTGTACTCTAGAGCACTGTACATCTATCACTTTACTCAGTCCTTTATGTTGGTGTGCTGTACATCTATCCCATGACTCAGTCCTGTACTCTATTGCATAGTACATATATCACTTTACTCATTCCTGTAGGCTTTTGCGCTGTACATCTATCCCTTTACTCAGTCCTGTACTTCAGTGCACTGTACATAAATCACTTAAGTCAGTCCTGTACTCCAGTGCACTGTCCATCTATCACTTAACTCAAACCTGTACTCTAGCGCGCTGTTCATCTATCACTCTACTCAGTCCTGTACTCTAGTGCACTGTACATCTGTTCCTTTACTCAGTCCTGTACTCTATTGCGCTGTATATCTATCCCTTTACTCAGTCCTGTACTGTAGTGTGCTGTAACACTGTCAATTTGCTCAGTCATGTCTGCTTTTGGGCTGTACATTCATCCCTTTACTCAGTCCTCTACTTCAGTGCACTGTACATCTATCACTTGACTCAGTTCTGTACTCTAGTGCGCTGTACATCTATCCCCTTACTCAGATGTTTAGCACACTAGAGTACAGGACTATCACTATACTCAGTCCTGAATTCAAGTCCGCTGTACATCTATCCCTTTTCTCAGTCCTGTACTCTAGTGTGCTGTACATTTTTCCCTTTGCTCAGATTTACAGCGCACTAAAGTACAGGACTGTTACTTTACTCAGTCCTGTACTGTAGTGCGCTGTACATTTATCACTTTACTCAGATGGACAGCGCACTAGAGTACAAGACTATCACTATACTCAGTCCTGTACTCTTGTGCGTAGTACATCTATCCCTTTAGTCAGTCCTGTAGTCTAGTGCGCTGCAACACTATGAATTTACTCAGTCCTGTACGCTTTTGCGCTGTACATCTATCCCTTTACTCAGTCCTGTATTTCAGTGCACGGTACGTCTATCACTTTACTCAGTTCTGTACTCTAGTGCGCTGTACATCTATCCCCTTACTCAGATGTTTAGCACACTAGAGTACAGGACTATCACTATACTCAGTCCTGTATTCAAGTCCGCTGCACATCTATCCTTTTTCTCAGTCCTGTACTCTTGTGGGCTGTCCATCTTTCCCTTTGCTCAGATTTACAGCGCACGAAAGTACAGGACTATTACTTTACTCAGTCCTGTACTGTAGTGCGCTGTACATCTATCACTTTACTCAGATGGAAAGCGCACTAGAGTACAAGACTATCACTATACGCAGTCCTGTACTCTAGTACGTAGTATATATATAACTTTACTCAGTCCTGTACTCTAGTGCACTGTACATCTATCCCTTTACTCAGTCCTGTAGTTTAGTGCGCTGTAACACTATGAATTTACTCTGTCCTGTACGCTTTTGCGCTGTTCATCTATCCCTTTACTCAGTCCTGTACTTCAGTGCACTGTACATCTATAACTTTACTCAGTTCTGTACTCTAGTGTGCTGTACATCTATCCCATTGTTCAGATTACAGCGCATTAAAGTACAGGACTATTACTTCCCTCAGTCCTGTACTCTAGTGCGCTGTATATCTATCACTTTACTTAGTTGGACAGCACACTAGAGTACAAGACTATCACTTTACTCAGTCCTGTACTCTAGTGCGCTGTGCATGTATCACTTTACTCAGTCCTGTACGCTATTGCGCTGTACATATATCTCTTTACTCATTCCTCTACTCTAGTGCGCTGTACATCTTTCACTTTACTCAGTCCTGTTATCTAGTGCGCTGTACATCTATCCCTTTATTCAGATGTACAGTGCACTTAAGTACAGGACGATCTCTTTACTCAGTCCTGTATTTCAGTACGCTGTACATCTATCACTTTACTCAGTCTTGTACTCTAGTGCGTTGTACATCTATCCCTTTACTCAGTCTTGTACTCTAGTCCACTGTATTTCTATCACTTTACTGAGTCCTGTATTCTAGTGTGCTGTACAACTATCACTTTACTCAGTCCTTTACGCTAGTGTGCTGTACGTCTATCCCTTTACTCAGTCCTGTACTCTAGTGCGCTGTATATCTATCACTTTAGTCAGTCCTGTACTCTATTGCGCTGTACATCTATCCCTTTACTCAGTCCTGTATTCTCATGCGCTGTGCATATATCACTTTACTCAGTCCTGTACTCTAGAGCACTGTACATCTATCCCTTTACTAAGTCCTGTACTCTAGTGCTTAGTAAATCTATCCCTTTACTCAGTTCTGTACTCTGGTGCGCTGTACATTTTCCCCATTGCTCAGATTTACAGCGCACTAAAGTTCAGGCCTAATACTTCACTCAGTCCTGTTCTCTAGTGCACTGTACATTTATCACTTTATTCAGTCCTGTACTCTAATGCTCTATGCATCTATCACTTGACACAGTCCTGCATGCTATTGCGCTGAACATTTATCACTTTACTCATTCCTGTACTCTAATGCGCTGTACATCTTTCACTTTACTCAGTCCTGTACTCTAGTTCGCGGTACATCTTTTCTTTTGCTAAGATTTACAGCGCACTAAAGTACAGGACTATTACTTTACTCAGTCCTGTACTTCAGTGCGCTGTACATCTATCACTTTACTCAGATGGACAGCATACTAGAGTACAAGACTATCACTCTACTCAGTCCTGTACTCTAATGCGCTGTACATATATCACTCTACTCAGTCCTGTACTCTCGTGCACTGTACATCTATCCCTTTACTCAGTCCTGTACTCTAGTGCGCTGCACATCTATCCCTTTACTCAGTCCTGTACTGTAGTGCGCTGTAACACTATCAATTTACTCTGTCCTGTACGCTTTTGCGCTGTACATCTATCCCTTTACTCAGTCCTGTACTTCAGTGCACTGTACATCTATCACTTTACTCAGTTCTGATCTCTAGTGCGCTGTACATCTATCCCCTTACTCAGTCCTGTATTCAAGTCCGCTGTACATCTATCCCTTTTCTCAGTCCTGTACTCTAGTGCGTAGTACATATATCACTTTACTCAGTCCTGTATTCTAGTGCACTGTACATCTATCACTTTACTCAGTCCTGTAGTCTAGTGCGCTGTAACACTATGAATTTACTCTGTCCTATACGCTTTTGCGCTGTTCATCTATCCCTTTACTCAGTCTTGTGCTTCAGTGCACTGTACATCTTTCACTTTACTCAGTTCTGTACTCTAGTGTGCTGTACATATATCCACTTACTCAGTACTGTACTCCAGTGCGCTGTACATCTATCCCTTTACTCAGATGTGCAGCTCACTGAAGTACAGGACTATCACTTTACTCAGTCCTGTATTTTACTACGCTGTACATCTATCACTTTACTCAGTCCTGGACTCTAGTGCATGTTACATCTATCCCTTTACTCAGTCCTGTACCCTAGTGCACTGTACATTTATCACTTTACTCAGTCCTGTGCTCTAGTGCGCTGTGCATCTATAACTTTACTCAGTCCTGTATGCTAATGCACTGTACATCTATCCCTTTACTCAGTCCTGTACTCCAGTGCGCTGTGCATCTATCACTTTACTCAGTCCTGTACTTAAGTGCACTGTGCATCTATCACTTTACTCAGTCCTGTACTCTAGTGCGCTGTACATCTATCACTTTACTCAGTCCTGTACTCTAGTGCGCTGTAAAACTATCACTTTACTCAGTCCTTTATGTTGGTGCACTGTACATCTATCCCTTTACTCAGTCCTGTACTCCAGTGCGCTGTACATCTATCACTTTACTCAGTCCTGTACTCTAGTGGGCTGTACATCTATCACTTTACTCAGTCCTGTACTCTATTGCGCTGTACATCTATCCCTTTACGCAGTTGTACTCTAGTGCACTGTGCATATATCACTTTACTCAGTCCTGTACTCTAGTGCGCTGGACAACTATCACTTTACTCAGTCCTTTACGTTGGTGTGCTGTACATCTATCCCATTACTCAGTCCTGTACTCTAGTGCGTAGTACATATATCACCTTACTCAGTCCTGTACGCTTTTGCGCTGTACATCTATCCCTTCACTCAGTCCTGTAATTCAGTGAACTGTCCATCTATCACTTAACTCAAACCTGTACTCTAGTGCGCTGTTCATCTATCACTTTACTCAGTCCTGTACTCTAATGTGCTGTACATCTTTCACTTTACTCAGTCCTGTACGCTAGTGCGCGGTACATCTTTCCCTCTGCTCAGATTTACAGCGCACTAAGGTACAGGACTATTACTTCACTCAGTCCAGTTCTCTAGTGCGCTGTACATTTATCACTTTATTCAGTCCTGTACTTTAGTGCTCTGTGCATCTATCACTTTACTCAGTCTTTTACGTTGGTGTGCTGTACATCTATCCCTTTACTAAGTCCTGTACTCTAGTGCGTAGAACATCTATCCCTTTACTCAGTCCTGTACTTCAGTGCACTGTATATCACTTTACTCAGTTCTGTACTCTAGAGCACTGTACGTCTATCACTTTACTCAGTCTTTTACGTTGGTGTGCTGTACATCTATCCCTTTACTAAGTCCTGTACTCTAGTGCGTAGTACATCTATCCCTTTACTCAGTCCTGTACTTCAGTGCACTGTACATCTATCACTTTACTCAGTTCTGTACTCTAGTGCGCTGCACATCTATCCCCTTACTCAGATGTTTAGCATACTAGAGTACAGGACTATCACTCTACTCAGTCCTGTATTCAAGTCCGCTGTACATCTATCCCTTTTCTCAGTACTGTACTCTAGTGTGCTGTACATCTTTCCTTTTGCTCAGATTTACAGCGCACTAAAGTACAGGGCTATTCCTTTACTCAGTCCTGTACTTTAGTGCGCTGTACATCTATCACTTTACTCAGAAGGACAGCGCACTAGAGTACAAGACTATCACTTTACTCAGTCCTGTACTCTAGTGCACTGTACATCTATCCCTTTACTCAGTCCTGTAGTCTAGTGCGCTGTAACACTATGAATTTACTCTGTCCTATACGCTTTTGCGCTGTTCATCTATCCCTTTACTCAGTCCTGTGCTTCAGTGCACTGTACATCTATCACTTTACTCAGTTCTGTACTCTAGTGTGCTGTACATCTATCCCCTTACTCAGTCCTGTATTTTAGTACGCTGTACATCTATCACTTTACTAAGTCCTGGACTCTAGTGCATTGTATATCTATCCCTTTACTCAGTCCTGTACCCTAGTGCACTGTACATTTATCAATTTACTCAGTCCTGTGCTCTAGTGCGCTGTGCATCTATAACTTTACTCAGTCCTGTATGCTAATGCGGTGCACATCTATTCCTTTACTCAGTTCTGTACTCCAGTGCACTGGACATCTATAACTTTACTCAGTCCAGTACTCTAGTGTACAGTACATCTATCCCTTTGCTCAGATATTCAGCGCACTCAAGTACAGAAATATCACTTTACTCAGTCCTGTACTCTAGCATGCTGTACATCTATGACGTTACTCAGTACTCTACTCTAGTGCGCTGTACATCCATTCCTTTAGTCATATATACAGCACACTAGAGTACAGGACTATCACTATACTCAGTGCTGTACTCTATTGCGCTGTACATCTATCCCGTTACTCAGTCCTGTACTCTCGTGTGCTGTGCATATATCACTTTACTCAGTCCTGTACTCTAGAGTACTGTACATCTATGACTTTACTCAGTCCTGTACTCTAGTGCGCTGTAAAACTATCACTTTACTCAGTCCTATATGTTGGTGCACTGTACATCTATCCCTTTACTCAGTCCTGTACTCCAGTGCGCTGTACATCTATCACTTTACTCAGTCCTGTACTTAAGTTTACTGTGCATATATCACTTTACTCAGTCCTGTACTCTTTTGCGCTGTCCATCTATCCCTTTACGCAGTTGTACTCTTGTGCACTGTGCATATATCACTTTACTCAGTCCTGTACTCTAGAGCACTGTACATCTATCTCTTTACTCAGTCCTGTATTCTAGTGCGCTGGACAACTATCACTTTACTCAGTCCTTTACGTTGGTGTGCTGTACATCTATCCCATTACTCAGTCCGGTACTCTAGTGCGTAGTACATTTATCACTATACTCAGTCCTGTACGCTTTTGCACTGCAAATCTATCCCTTTACTCAGTCCTGTACTTCAGTGCACTGTACATCTATCACTTTACTCAGTTCTGTACTCTAGTACGCTGTACATCTATCCCGTGACTCAGATGTTTAGCGCACTAGAGTACAGGACTATCACTATACTCATTCCTGTTCTCCTGTGCGCTGTACATAAATCAATTAACTCAGTCCTGTACTCCAGTGCACTGTCCATCTATCACTTAACTCAAACCTGAACTCTAGTGCGCTGTTCATCTATCACTTTACTCAGTCCTGTACTCTAGTGCGCGGTACATCTTTCCCTCTGCTCAGATTTACAGCGCACCAAAGTACAGGACTATTACTTCACTCAGTCCAGTTCTCTAGTGCGCTGTACATTTATCAGTTTATTCAGTCCTGTACTCTAGTGCTCTGTGAATCTGTCACTTTACTCAGTCCTGTATGCTATTGCGCTGTACATCTATCACTTTACTCATTCCTGTACTCTAGTGCACTGTGCATCTATCACTTTACTCAGTCCTGTACTCTAGTGCGCTGTATATCTATCACTTTACTCAGTCCTGTACTCTATTGCGCTGTACATCTATCCCTTTACTCAATCCTGTACTCTCATGCGCTGTGCATATATCACTTTACTCAGTCCTGTACTCTAGAGCACTGTACATCTATCACTTTACTCAGTCCTTTACGTTGGTGTGCTGTACATCTATCCCTTTACTAAGTCCTGTACTCTAGTGCGTAGTACATCTATCCCTTTACTCAGTCCTGTACTTCAGTGCACTGTATATCTATCACTTTACTCAGTTCTGTACTCTAGTGCGCTGTACATCTATCCCCTTACTCAGATGTTTAGCACACTAAAGTACAGGACTATCACTATACTCAGTCCTGTACTCTAGTGCACTGTCCATCTATCACTTAACTCAGTCCTGTACTCTAGTGCGCCTTTCATCTATCACTTTACTCAGTCCTGTACTCTAGTGCGCTGTACATTTTCCCCATTGCTCAGATTTACAGCGCACTAAAGTACAGGACTATTACTTCACACAGTCCTGTACTCTAGTGCGCCGTTCATCTATCACTTTATTCAGTCCTGTACTCTAATGCTCTGTACATCTATCACTTTACTCAGTCCTGTATGCTATTGCGCTGGACATCTATTACTTTACTCATTCCTGTACTCTGATGTGCTGTACATCTTTCACTTTACTCAGTCCTGTACTCTTGTGCTCGGTACATCTTTCCCTTTGCTAAGATTTACAGCGCACTAAAGTACAGGAATATTACTTTACTCAGTCCTGTACTTTAATGCGCTGTACATCTATCACTTTACTCAGATGGACAGCATATTAGAGTACAAGACTATCACTCTACTCAGTCCTGGACTCTAGTGCACTGTACATCTATCCCTTTACTCAGTCCTTTACTCTAGTGCGCTGTACATCTATCCCTTTACTCAGTCCTGTACTGTAGTGCGCTGTACATCTATCACTTTACTCAGTTCTGTACTCTAGTGCGCTGCACATCTATCCCCTTCATCAGATGTTTAGCACACTAGAGTACAGGACTATCACTCTACTCAGTCCTGCATTCAAGTCCGCTGTACATCTATCCCTTTTCTCAGTACTGTACTCTAGTGTGCTGAACATCTTTCCCTTTGCTCGGATTTACAGCGCACTAAAGTACAGGACTATTACTTTACTCAGTCCTGTACTTTAGTGCGCTGTACATCTATCACTTTACTCAAATGGACAGCGCACTAGAGTACATGACTATCACTATACTCAGTCCTGTACTCTAATGCGTAGTACATATATCACTTTACTCAGTCCTGTACTCTAGTGCACTGTACATCTATCCCTTTACTCAGTCCTGTAGTCTAGTGCGCTGTTACACTATGAATTTACTCTGTCCTATATGCTTTTGCGCTGTTCATCTATCCCTTTACTCAGTCCTGTGCTTCAGTGCACTGTACATCTATCACTTTGCTCAGTTCTGTACTCTAGTGTGCTGTACATCTATCCCCTTACTCAGTACTGTTCTCCAGTGCGCTGTACATCTATCACTTTACACAGATGTACAGCTCACTTAAGTACAGGACTATCACTTTACTCAGTCCTGTATTTAAGTACGCTGTACATCTATCACTTTACTCAGTCCTGGACTCTAGTGCATTGTACATCTATCCCTTTACTCAGTCCTGTACCCCAGTGCCCTGTACATTTATCAATTTACTCAGTCCTGTGCTCTAGTGCGCTGTGCATCTATAACTTTACTCAGTCCTGTATGCTAATGCGCTGCACATCTATCCCTTTACTCAGTTCTGTACTCCAGTGCACTGGACATCTATAACTTTACTCAGTCCTGTATGCTAATGCACTGCACATCTATCCCTTTACTCAGTCCTGTACCCTAGTGCACTGTACATTTGTCACTTTACTCAGTCCTGTACTCTAGTGCACTGTGCATCTATCACTTTACTCAGTCCTGTACTCTAGTGTACTGTACATCTATCCCTTTGCTCAGATATTCAGCACACTCAAGTACAGAAATATCACTTTACTCAGTCCTGTACTCTAGCATGCTGTACATCTATCACGTTACTCAGTACTCTACTCTAGTGCGCTGTACATCTATTCCTTTAGTCATATATACAGCACACTAGAGTACAGGACTATCACTATACTCAGTGCTTTACTCTATTGCGCTTTACATCTATCCCTTTACTCAGTCCTGTACTCTCGTGTGCTCTGCATATATCACTTTACTCAGTCCTGTACTCTAGAGTACTGTACATCTATGACTTTACTCAGTCCTGTACTCTAGTGCGCTGTAAAACTATCACTTTACTCAGTCCTTTATGTTGGTGCACTGTACATCTATCCCTTTACTCAGTCCTCTACTCCAGTGCGCTGTACATCTATCACTTTACTCAGTCCTGTACTTAAGTGTACTGTGCATCTATCACTTTACTCAGTCCTGTACTCTATTGCGCTGTACATCTATCCCTTTACGCAGTTGTACTCTAGTGCACTGTTTATATATCACTTTACTCAGTCCTGTACTCTAGAGCACTGCACATCTATCTCTTTACTCAGTCCTGTACTCTAGTGCGCTGGACAACTATCACTTTACTCAGTCCTTTACGTTGGTGTGCTGTACATCTATCCCATTACTCAGTCCTGTACTCTAGTGCGTAGTACATTTATCACTATACTCAGTCCTGTACGCTTTTGCGCTGTACAACTATCACTTTACTCAGTCCTGTACGCTAGTGTACTGTACATTCATCCCTTTACTCAATCCTGTACTCCAGTGCGCTGTACATCTATCACTGTACTCAGTCCTGTACTCTAGTGTACTGTGCATCAATCACTTTACTCAGTTCTGTACTCTAGTCTGCTGTACATTTTTCCATTTACTCAGATGGACAGCGCACTAAAGTACTGGACTATCACTTTACTCAGTCCTGTAATCTAGTGCGCTGTACATCTATCCCTTTATTCAGATGTACAGTGCACTTAAGTACAGGACGATCTCTTTACTCAGTCCTGTATTTCAGTACGCTGTACATCTATCACTTTACTCAGTCTTGTACTGTAGTGCGTTGTACATCTATCCCTTTACTCAGTCTTGTACTCTAGTGCACTGTATTTCTATCACTTTACTGAGTCCTGTATTCTAGTGCACTGTCCATCTATCACTTAACTCAGTCCTGTACTCTATAGCGCCTTTCATCTATCACTTTACTCAGTCCTGTACTCTAGTGCGCTGTACATTTTCCCCATTGCTCAGATTTACAGCGCACTAAAGTACAGGACTATTACTTCACACAGTCCTGTACTCTTGTGCGTCGTTCATCTATCACTTTATTCAGTCCTGTACTCTAATGCTCTGTACATCTATCACTTTACTCAGTCCTGTATGCTATTGCGCTGGACATCTATTACTGTACTCATTCCTGTACTCTGATGTGCTGTACATCTTTCACTTTACTCAGTCCTGTACTCTTGTGCTCGGTACATCTTTCCCTTTGCTAAGATTTACAGCGCACTAAAGTACAGGAATATTACTTTACTCAGTCCTGTACTTTAATGCGCTGTACATCTATCCCTTTTCTCAGTACTGTACTCTAGTGTGCTGAACATCTTTCCCTTTGCTCGGATTTACAGCGCACTAAAGTACAGGACTATTACTTTACTCAGTCCTGTACTTTAGTGCGCTGTACATCTATCACTTTACTCAGATGGACAGCGCACTAGAGTACATGACTATCACTATACTCAGTCCTGTACTCTACTGCGTAGTACATATATCACTTTACTCAGTCCTGTACTCTAGTGCAGTGTACATCTATCCCTTTACTCAGTCCTGTAGTCTAGTGCGCTGTTACACTATGAATTTACTCTGTCCTATATGCTTTTGCGCTGTTCATCTATCCCTTTACTCAGTCCTGTGCTTCAGTGCACTGTACATCTATCACTTTGCTCAGTTCTGTACTCTAGTGTGCTGTACATCTATCCCCTTACTCAGTACTGTTCTCCAGTGCGCTGTACATCTATCACTTTACACAGATGTACAGCTCACTTAAGTACAGGACTATCACTTTACTCAGTCCTGTATTTAAGTACGCTGTACATCTATCACTTTACTCAGTCCTGGACTCTAGTGCATTGTACATCTATACCTTTACTCAGTCCTGTACCCCAGTGCCCTGTACATTTATCAATTTACTCAGTCCTGTGCTCTAGTGCGCTGTGCATCTATAACTTTACTCAGTCCTGTATGCTAATGCGCTGCACATCTATCCCTTTACTCAGTTCTGTACTCCAGTGCACTGGACATCTATAACTTTACTCAGTCCAGTATGCTAATGCGCTGCACATCTATCTCTTTACTCAGTCCTGTACCCTAATGCACTGTACATTTGTCACTTTACTCAGTCCTGTACTCTAGTGCACTGTGCATCTATCACTTTACTCAGTCCTGTACTCTAGTGTACTGTACATCTATCCCTTTGCTCAGATATTCAGCGCACTCAAGTACAGAAATATCACTTTACTCAGTCCTGTACTCTAGCATGCTGTACATCTATCACGTTACTCAGTACTCTACTCTAGTGCGCTGTACATCTATTCCTTTAGTCATATATACAGCACACTAGAGTACAGGACTATCACTATACTCAGTGCTTTACTCTATTGCGCTTTACATCTATCCCTTTACTCAGTCCTGTACTCTCGTGTGCTCTGCATATATCACTTTACTCAGTCCTGTACTCTAGAGTACTGTACATCTATGACTTTACTCAGTCCTGTACTCTAGTGCGCTGTAAAACTATCACTTTACTCAGTCCTTTATGTTGGTGCACTGTACATCTATCCCTTTACTCAGTCCTCTACTCCAGTGCGCTGTACATCTATCACTTTACTCAGTCCTGTACTTAAGTGTACTGTGCATCTATCACTTTACTCAGTCCTGTACTCTATTGCGCTGTACATCTATCCCTTTACGCAGTTGTACTCTAGTGCACTGTTCATATATCACTTTACTCAGTCCTGTACTCTAGAGCACTGTACATCTATCTCTTTACTCAGTCCTGTACTCTAGTGCGCTGGACAACTATCACTTTACTCAGTCCTTTACGTTGGTGTGCTGTACATCTATCCCATTACTCAGTCCTGTACTCTAGTGCGTAGTACATTTATCACTATACTCAGTCCTGTACGCTTTTGCGCTGTACAACTATCACTTTACTCAGTCCTGTACGCTAGTGTACTGTACATTCATCCCTTTACTCAATCCTGTACTCCAGTGCGCTGTACATCTATCACTGTACTCAGTCCTGTACTCTAGTGTACTGTGCATCAATCACTTTACTCAGTTCTGTACTCTAGTCTGCTGTACATTTTTCCATTTACTCAGATGGACAGCGCACTAAAGTACTGGACTATCACTTTACTCAGTCCTGTAATCTAGTGCGCTGTACATCTATCCCTTTATTCAGATGTACAGTGCACTTAAGTACAGGACGATCTCTTTACTCAGTCCTGTATTTAAGTACGCTGTACATCTATGACTTTACTCAGTCTTGTACTGTAGTGCGTTGTACATCTATCCCTTTACTCAGTCTTGTACTCTAGTGCACTGTATTTCTATCACTTTACTGAGTCCTGTATTCTAGTGTGCTGTACAACTATCACTTTACTCAGTCCTTTACGCTAGTGCGCTGTACGTCTATCCCTTTACTCAGTCCTGTACCCCAGTGTGCTGTACATCTATCACTATACACAGTCCTGTACTCTAGTGCACTGTGCATCCATCACTTTACTCAGTACTGTACTCTAGTCTGCTGTACATCTATCCATTTACTCAGATATACAGCGCACTAAAGTACTGGACTATCACTTTACTCAGTCCTGTAATCTAGTGCGCTGTACATCTACCCCTTTATTCAGATGTACAGTGCACTAAAGTATAGGACGATCTCTTTTTTCAGTCCTGCATTTTAGCACGCTGTACATCTGTCACTTTACTCAGCCTTGTACTCTTGTGCGTTGTACATCTATCCCTTTACTCAGTCCCGTACTCTAGTGCGCTGTACACTTTCCCTTTATTCAGTACCGTACTCCAGTGCGCTGTACATCGATCACTTTACTCAGTCCTGTACTCTAGTGCATTGTACATATATCCCTTTACTCAGTCCTGTACTGTAGTGCGCTGTACTTCTATCACTTTACTCAGTCCTGTACTCTAGTGCACTGTACATCTATCCCTTTGCTCAGATATACAGGGCAATAAAGTACAGGAATTTCACTTTACTCAGTCCTGTACTCGAGTGACCTGTACATCTATCAATTTACTCAGTCCTGTACTCTGGTGCGCTGTACATCTATCATGTTACTCAGTACTCTACTGTATTGCGCTGTACATCTATCCCTTTAGTCAGATATATAGCGCACTAGAGTACAGGACTATCACTACACTCAGTCCTGTACTCTACTGCACTCTGCATCAATCACTTTACTCAGTCTTGTACTCTGGTGTGCGGCACATCTATCACTTTGCTCAGTACTGTACTCTAGTGCACTGTGCATCTATCACTTTACTTAGTCTTGTACTCTGGTGTGCTGCACATCTATCACTTTACTCAGTACTTAACTCTCGTGCACTGTACATCTATCACTTTACTCAGTTCTGAACTCTAGTCTGATGTACATCTGTCCCTTTATTCAGATGTGCAGTGCACAAAAGTACAGGACTATCTCTTTACTCAGTCCTGTATTTTAGTACGCTGTACATCCATCACTTTACTCAGTCCTTTACTCTTATGCCTTGTACATCTATCCCTTTACTCAGTCCTGTACTGTGATGCGCTGTACATCTATCACTTTACTCAGATGTACAGCTCACTGAAGTATAGGACTGTCACTTTACTAAGTCCTGTACTTGAGTGCGCTGAACATATATCACTTTACTCAGTCCTGTACTCTAGTGCGTTGTACATCTATCCCTTTACTCAGTCCTGTACTCTAGTGCGCTGTACATTTATCACTTTACTCAGTCCTGTGCTCTAGTGCGCTGTGCATCTATAACTTTACTCCATCCTTTATGCTAATGCGCTGCACATCTATCCCTTTACTCAGTCCTGTACTTCAGTGCGCTGTACATCTATCACTTTACTCAGTCCTGTGCTCGAGTGCACTGTGCATCTATCACTTAACTCTGTCCTGTACACTAGTGCACTGTACATCTATCCCTTTACTCAGTCCTGTACTCATGTGCACTGTATGTAACATCTATCACTTTACTCAGTCCTGTACTCTGGTGCGCTGTACATCTATCACTTCACTCAGTCCTGTACTCTAGTGCACTCTGCATATATCATTTTACTCAATCCTGTACTCAAATGCACTGTACGTCTATCACTTTACTCAGTCCTGTACCCTGGTGCGCTGTACATCCATCACTTTGCTCAATCCTGGACTCTAGTGCGCTGTGCATTTATCAGTTTACTCAATCCTGCACTCGAGTGCACTGTACATCGATCACTTTACTCAGTCATGTACTTCAATGCGCTGTACATCTATCACTTTACTCACTCCTGGACTCGAGTGCACCGTCCATCTATCACTTTACTCAGTCCTGTACTCTTGTGCACTGTACATCTGTCACTTCACTCAGTCCTGTACTCTAGTGCGCTATATATCTATCACTTTGCTGAGTCCTGTACTCTAGTGCGCTGTACAACAATCACTTTACTCAGTCCTGTACGCTAGTGCGTTGTCCAGCTATCCCTTTACTCAATCCTGAACTCCAGTGTGCTGTACATTTTTCACGAAACTCAGTCCTGCGCTCTAGTGCACTGTACATCAATCACTTTACTCAGTCTTGTACTCTGGTGTGCTGCACATCTATCACTTTACTCAGTACTGTACTCTAGTGCACTGTGCATCTATCACTTTACTCAGTCTTGTACTCTGGTGTGCTGCACATCTATCACTTTACTCAGTACTTAACTCTAGTGCGTTGTACATTTATCACTTTACTCAGTCCTGTAATCTAGTGCGCTGTACATGTATCCCTTAATTCAGATGTACAGCGCACTAAAGTACAGGACTATCTCTTTACTCAGTCCTGTATTTTCGTAGGCTGTACATCTATCACTTTACTCAGTCCTGTACTCTAATGCGCTGTACATCTATCCCTTTACTCAGTCCTTTATGTTGGTGCGCTGTACATCTATCCCTTTACTCAGTCCTGTACTCCAGTGCGCTGTATAATTATCACTTTACTCAGTCCTTTATGTTGGTGCGCTGTACATCTATCCCTTTACTCAGTCCTGTGGTCCAGTGCGCTGTACATCTATCACTTTACTCAGTCCTGTACTCTAGTGCACTGTACATCTATCCCTTTACACAGTCCTGTACTCTAGTGCGCTGTATATCTATCACTTTAGTCAGTCCTGTACTCATGTGCACTGTATGTAACATCTATCACTTTACTCAGTCCTGTACTCTGGTGCGCTGTACATCTATCACTTCACTCAGTCCTGTACTCTAGTGCACTCTGCATATATCATTTTACTCAATCCTGTACTCAAATGCACTGTACGTCTATCACTTTACTCAGTCCTGTACCCTGGTGCGCTGTACATCCATCACTTTGCTCAATCCTGGACTCTAGTGCGCTGTGCATTTATCAGTTTACTCAATCCTGCACTCGAGTGCACTGTACATCGATCACTTTACTCAGTCATGTACTTCAATGCGCTGTACATCTATCACTTTACTCACTCCTGGACTCGAGTGCACCGTCGATCTATCACTTTACTCAGTCCTGTACTCTTGTGCACTGTACATCTGTCACTTCACTCAGTCCTGTACTCTAGTGCGCTATATATCTATCACTTTGCTGAGTCCTGTACTCTAGTGCGCTGTACAACAATCACTTTACTCAGTCCTGTACGCTAGTGCGTTGTCCAGCTATCCCTTTACTCAATCCTGAACTCCAGTGTGCTGTACATTTTTCACTATACTCAGTCCTGCGCTCTAGTGCACTGTACATCAATCACTTTACTCAGTCTTGTACTCTGGTGTGCTGCACATCTATCACTTTACTCAGTACTGTACTCTAGTGCACTGTGCATCTATCACTTTACTCAGTCTTGTACTCTGGTGTGCTGCACATCTATCACTTTACTCAGTACTTAACTCTAGTGCGTTGTACATTTATCACTTTACTCAGTCCTGTAATCTAGTGCGCTGTACATGTATCCCTTAATTCAGATGTACAGCGCACTTAAGTACAGGACTATCTCTTTACTCAGTCCTGTATTTTCGTAGGCTGTACATCTATCACTTTACTCAGTCCTGTACTCTAATGCGCTGTACATCTATCCCTTTACTCAGTCCTTTATGTTGGTGCGCTGTACATCTATCCCTTTACTCAGTCCTGTACTCCTGTGCGCTGTATAATTATCACTTTACTCAGTCCTTTATGTTGGTGCGCTGTACATCTATCCCTTTACACAGTCCTGTACTCTAGTGCGCTGTATATCTATCACTTTAGTCAGTCCTGTACTCTATTGCGCTGTACATCTATCCCTTTACTCAGTCCTGTACTCTCGTGCCCTGTATATATCACTTTAGTCAGTCCTGTACTCTAGAGCACTGTACATCTATCCCTTTACTAAGTCCTGTACTCTAGTGCGTAGTAAATCTATCCCTTTATTCAGTCCTGTACTTCATTGCACTGTTAATCTATCACTTTACTCAGTCCTGTACTCTAGTGCGCTGTACATTTTCCCCATTGCTCAGATTTACAGCGCACTAAAGTTCAGGACTATTACTTCACTCAGTCCTGTTCTCTAATGCACTGTACATTTATCACTTTATTCAGTCCTGTACTCTAATGCTCTGTGCATCTATCACTTTACTCAGTCCTGCATGCTATTGCGCTGGACATTTATCACTTTACTCATTCCTGTACTCTAATGCGCTGTACATCTTTCACTTTACTCAGTCCTGTACTCTAGTGCGCGGTACATCTATCACTTTACTCAGATGGACAGCACACTAGAGTACAAGACTATCACTATACTCAGTCCTGTACTCTAATGCGCTGTACATATATCACTCTACTCAGTCCTGTACTCTAGTGCACTGTAAATCTATCCCTTTACTCAGTCCTGTACTCTAGTGCGCTGCACATCTATCCCTATAATCAGTCCTGTACTGTAGTGCGCTGTAACACTATCAATTTACTCTGTCCTGTACGCTTTTGCGCTGTCCATCTATCCCTTTACTCAGTCCTGTACTTCAGTGCACTGTACATCTATCACTTTACTCAGTTCTGTACTCTAGTGCGCTGTATATCTATCACTTTAGTCAGTCCTGTACGCTAGAGCACTGTACCTCTATCCCTTTACTAAGTCCTGTACTCTAGTGCGTAGTAAATCTATCCCTTTACTCAGTCCTGTACTTCAGTGCACTGTATATCTATCACTTTACTCAGTTCTGTACTTAAGTGCGCCTTTCATCTTTCACTTTACTCAGTCCTGGACTCTAGTGCGCTGTACATTTTCCCCATTGCTCAGATTTACAGCGCACTAAAGTTCAGGACTATTACTTCACTCAGTCCTTTTCTCTAGTGCACTGTACATTTATCACTTTATTCAGTCCTGTACTCTAATGCTCTGTGCATCTATCACTTTACTCAGTCCTGCATGCTATTGCGCTGGACATTTATCACTTTACTCATTCCTGTACTCTAATGCGCTGTACATCTTTCACTTTACTCAGTCCTGTACTCTAGTGCGCGGTACATCTATCCCTTTACTCAGATGGACAGCACACTCGAGTACAAGACTATCACTCTACTCAGTCCTGTACTCTAGTGCACTGAACATCTATCCCTTTACTCAGTCCTGTACTCTAGTGCGCTGCACATCTATCCCTTTACTCTGTCCTGTACGCTTTTGCGCTGTACATCTATCCCTTTACTCAGTCCTGTACTGCAATGCACTGTACATCTATCACTTTACTCAGTTCTGTACTCTAGTGCGCTGTACATCTATCCCCTTACTCAGTCCCGTATTCAAGTCCGCTGTACATCTATCCCTTTTCTCAGTACTGTACTCTAGTGTGCGGTACATGTTTCCCTTTGCTCAGATTTACAGCGCACTAAAGTACAGGACTATTACTTTACTCAGTCCTGTACTTTAGTGCGCTGTACATCTATCACTTTACTCAGATGGACAGCGCACTAGAGTACAAGGCTATCACTATACTCAGTCCTGTACTCTAGTGCGTAGTACTTATATCACTTTACTCAGTCCTGTATTCTAGTGCACTGTACATCTATCACTTTACTCAGTCCTGTAGTCTTGTGCGCTGTAACACTATGAATTTACTCTGTCCTATACGCTTTTGCACTGTTCATCTATCCCTTTAATCAGTCTTGTGCTTCAGTGCACTGTACATCTTTCACTTTACTCAGTTCTGTACTCTAGTGTGCTGTACATATATCCACTTACTCAGTACTGTACTCCAGTGCGCTGTACATCTATCCCCTTACTCAGATGTACAGCTCACTGAAGTACAGGACTATCACTTTACTCAGTCCTGTATTTTACTACGCTGTAAATCTATCACTATACTCAGTCCTGGACTCTAGTGCATGTTACATCTATCCCTTTACTCAGTCCTGTACCCTAGTGCACTGTACATTTATCACTTTACTCAGTCCTGTGCTCTAGTGCGCTGTGCATCTATAACTTTAATCAGTCCTGTATGCTAATGCACTGTACATCTATCCCTTTACTCAATCCTGTACTCCAGTGCGCTGTGCATCTATCACTTTACTCAGTCATGTACTTAAGTGCACTGTGCATCTATCACTTTACTTAGTCCTGTACTCTAGTGCGCTGTACATCTATCACTTTACTCAGTCCTGTACTCTAGTGCGCTGTAAAACTATCACTTTACTCAGTCCTTTATGTTGGTGCACTGTACATCTATCCCTTTACTCAGTCCTGTACTCCAGTGCGCTGTACATCTATCACTTTACTCAGTCCTGTACTCTAGTGCGCTGTACATCTATCACTTTACTCAGTCCTGTACTTTATTGCGCTGTACATCTATCCCTTTATGCAGTTGTACTTCAGTGCACTGTGCATATATCACTTTACTCAGTCCTGTACTCTAGTGCGCTGGACAACTATCAGCACTAGAATACAAGACTATCACTATACTCAGTCCTGTACTCTAGTGCGAAGTACATATATCACTTTACTCAGTCCTGTATTCTGGTGCACTGTACATCTATCACTTTACTCAGTCCTGTAGTCTAGTGCGCTGTAACACTATGAATTTACTCTGTCCTATACGCTTTTGCGCTGTACATCTATCCCTTTACTCAGTCTTGTGCTTCAGTGCACTGTACATCTTTCACTTTACTCAGTTCTGTACTCTAGTGTGCTGTACATATATCCACTTACTCAGAACTGTACTCCAGTGCGCTGTACATCTATCCCTTTACTCAGATGTACAGCTCACTGAAGTGCAGGACTATCACTTTACTCAGTCCTGTATTTTACTACGCTGTACATCTATCACTTTTTTCAGTCCTGGACTCTAGTGCATGTTACATCTATCCCTTTACTCAGTCCTGTACCCTAGGGCACTGTACATTTATCACTTTACTCAGTCCTGTGCTCTTGTGCGCTGTGCATCTATAACTTTAATCAGTCCTGTATGCTAATGCACTGTACATCTATCCCTTTACTCAGTCCTGTACTCCAGTGCACTGTGCATCTATCACTTTACTCAGTCATGTACTTAAGTGCACTGTGCATCTATCACTTTACTCAGTCCTGTACTTAAGTGCACTGTGCATCTATCACTTTACTCAGTCCTGTACTCTAGTGCGCTGTAAAACTATCACTTTACTCAGTCCTTTATGTTAGTGCACTGTACATCTATCCCTTTACTCAGTCCTGTACTCCAGTGCACTGTACATCTATCACTTTACTCAGTCCTGTACTCTAGTGCGCTGTACATCTATCACTTTACTCAATCCTGTACTCTATTGCGCTGTACATCTATCCCTTTACGCAGTTGTACTCCAGTGCACTGTGCATATATCACTTTACTCAGTCCTGTACTCTAGTGCGCTGGACAACTATCACTTTACTCAGTCCTTTACGTTGGTGTGCTGTACATCTATCCCATTACTCAGTCCTGTACTCTAGTGCGTAGTACATATATCACCTTACTCAGTCCTGTACGCTTTTGCGCTGTACATCTATCCCTTTACTCAGTCCTGTACTTCAGTGCACTGTACATCTATCAATTTACTCAGTTCTGTTCTCTAGTGCGCTGTACATCTATCCCGTTACTCAGATGTTTAGCGCACTAGAGTACAGGACTATCACTATACTCAGTCCTGTTCTCCTGTGCGCTGTACATAAATCACTTAACTCAGTCCTGTACTCCAGTGCACTGTCCATCTATCACTTAACTCAAACCTGTACTCTAGTGCGCTGTTCATCTATCACTTTACTCAGTCCTGTACTCTAATGCGCTGTACATCTTTCACTTTACTCAGTCCTGTACTCTACTGCGCGGTACATCTTTCCCTCTGCTCAGATTTACAGCGCACTAAAGTACAGGACTATTACTTCACTCAGTCCAGTTCTCTAGTGTGCTGTACATTTATCACTTTATTCAGTCCTGTACTCTATTGCTCTGTGCATCTATCACTTTACTCAGTCCTGTATGCTATTGCGCTGTACATCTATCACTTTACTCATTCCTGTACTCTAGTGCACTGTGCATCTATCACTTCACTCAGTCCTGTACTCTAGTGCACTGTGCATCTATCACTTTACTCAGTCCTGTACTCTGGTGCGCTGTACATCTATCACTTCACTCAGTCCTGTACTCTAGTGCACTCTGCATATATCATTTTACTCAATCCTGTACTCAAATACACTGTACTTCTATCACTTTACTCAGTCCTGTACCCTGGTGCGCTGAACATCCATCACTTTGCTCAATCCTGGACTCTAGCGCGCTGTGCATTTATCAGTTTACTCAATCCTGCACTCGAGTGCACTGTACATCGATCACTTTCCTCAGTCATGTACTTCAATGCGCTGTACATCTATCACTTTACTCACTCCTGGACTCGAGTGTACCGTGCATCTATCACTTTACTCAGTCCTGTACTCTTGTGCACTGTACATTTGTCACTTCACTCAGTCCTGTACTCTAGTGCGCTATATATCTATCACTTTGCTGAGTCCTGTACTCTAGTGCGCTGTACAACTATCACTTTACTCAGTCCTGTACGCTAGTGCGCTGTCCAGCTATCCCTTTACTCAATCCTGAACTCCAGTGTGCTGTACATTCATCACTATACTCAGTCCTGTGCTCTTGTGCACTGTACATCAATCACTTTACTCAGTCTTGTACTCTGGTGTGCTGCACATCGATCACTTTACTCAGTACTTAACTCTAGTGCGTTGTACATTTATCACTTTACTCAGTCCTGTAATCTAGTGCGCTGTACATGTATCCCTTTATTCAGATGTACAGCGCACTTAAGTACAGGACTATCTCTTTACTCAGTCCTGTATTTTCGTAGGCTGTACATCTATCACTTTACTCAGTCCTGTACTCTAATGGGTTGTACATCTATCCTTTTCCTCAGTCCTTTACTCTAATGCGCTGTACATCTATCCCTTTACTCAGTCCTTTATGTTGGTGCGCTGTACATCTATCCCTTTTCTCAGTCCTGTACTCCAGTGCACTGTATAATTACCACTTTATTCACTCCTTTACGTTGGTGCGCTGTACATCTATCCCTTTACTCAGTCCTGTACTCTAGTGCCCTGTATATCTATCACTTAAGTCAGTCCTGTACTCTTTTGCGCTGTACATCTATCCCTTTACTCAGTCCTGTACTCTAGTGCGCTGTTTATCTATCACTTTAGTCAGTCCTGTACGCTAGAGCACTGTACCTCTATCCCTTTACTAAGTCCTGTACTCTAGTGCGTAGTAAATCTATCCCTTTACTCAGTCCTGTACTTCAGTGCACTGTATATCTATCACTTTACTCAGTTCTGTACTTAAGTGCGCCTTTCATCTTTCACTTTACTCAGTCCTGGACTCTAGTGCGCTGTACATTTTCCCCATTGCTCAGATTTACAGCGCACTAAAGTTCAGGACTATTACTTCACTCAGTCCTTTTCTCTAGTGCACTGTACATTTATCACTTTATTCAGTCCTGTACTCTAATGCTCTGTGCATCTATCACTTTACTCAGTCCTGCATGCTATTGCGCTGGACATTTATCACTTTACTCATTCCTGTACTCTAATGCGCTGTACATCTTTCACTTTACTCAGTCCTGAACTCTAGTGCGCGGTACATCTATCACTTTACTCAGATGGACAGCACACTCGAGTACAAGACTATCACTCTACTCAGTCCTGTACTTTAGTGCACTGAACATCTATCCCTTTACTCAGTCCTGTACTCTAGTGCGCTGCACATCTATCCCTTTACTCTGTCCTGTACGCTTTTGCGCTGTACATCTATCCCTTTACTCAGTCCTGTACTGCAATGCACTGTACATCTATCACTTTACTCAGTTCTGTACTCTAGTGCGCTGTACATCTATCCCCTTACTCAGTCCTGTATTCAAGTCCGCTCTACATCTATCCCTTTTCTCAGTACTGTACTGTAGTGTGCGGTACATGTTTCCCTTTGCTCAGATTTACAGCGCACTAAAGTACAGGACTATTACTTTACTCAGTCCTGTACATTAGTGCGCTGTACATCTATCACTTTACTCAGATGGACAGCGCACTAGAGTACAAGACTATCACTATACTCAGTCCTGTACTCTAGTGCGTAGTACTTATATCACTTTACTCAGTCCTGTATTCTAGTGCACTGTACATCTATCACTTTACTCAGTCCTGTAGTCTAGTGCGCTGTAACATTATGAATTTACTCTGTCCTATACGCTTTTGCGCTGTTCATCTATCCCTTTAATCAGCCTTGTGCTTCAGTGCACTGTACATCTTTCACTTTACTCAGTTCTGTACTCTAGTGTGCTGTACATATATCCATTTACTCAGTACTGTACTCCAGTGCGCTGTACATCTATCCCCTTACTCAGATGTACAGCTCACTGAAGTACAGGACTATTACTTTACTCAGTCCTGTATTTTATTACGCTGTACATCTATCACTTTACTCAGTCCTGGACTCTAGTGCATGTTACATCTATCCCTTTACTCAGTCCTCTACCCTAGTGCACTGTACATTTATCACTTTACTCAGTCCTGTGCTCTAGTGCGCTGTGCATCTATAACTTTAATCAGTCCTGTATGCTAATGCACTGTACATCTATCCCTTTACTCAGTCCTGTACTCCAGTGCGCTGTGCATCTATCACTTTACTCAGTCATGTACTTAAGTGCACTGTGCATCTATCACTTTACTCAGTCCTGTACTTAAGTGCACTGTGAATCTATCACTTTACTCAGTCCTGTACTCTAGTGCGCTGTACATCTATCACTTTACTCAGTCCTTTATGTTAGTGCACTGTACATCTATCCCTTTACTCAATCCTGTACTCTATTGCGCTGTACATCTATCCCTTTAGGCAGTTGTACTCCAGTGCACTGTGCATATATCACTTTACTCAGTCCTGTACTCTAGTGCGCTGGACAACTATCACTTTACTCAGTCCTGTATTCTAGTGCACTGTACATCTATCACTTTACTCAGTCCTGTAGTCTAGTGCGCTGTAACACTATGAATTTACTCTGTCCTATACGCTTTTGCGCTGTTCATCTATCCCTTTAATCAGCCTTGTGCTTCAGTGCACTGTACATCTTTCACTTTACTCAGTCCTGTACTCTAGTGCGTAGTACATATATCACCTTACTCAGTCCTGTACGCTTTTGCGCTGTACATCTATCCCTTTACTCAGTCCTGTACTTCAGTGCACTGTACATCTATCACTTTACTCAGTTCTGTACTCTAGTGCGCTGTACATCTATCCCGTTACTCAGATGTTTAGCGCACTAGAGTACAGGACTATCACTATACTCAGTCCTGTTCTCCTGTGCGCTGTACATAAATCACTTAACTCAGTCCTGTACTCCAGTGCACTGTCCATCTATCACTTAACTCAAACCTGTACTCTAGTGCGCTGTTCATCTATCACTTTACTCAGTCCTGTACTCTAATGCGCTGTACATCTTTCACTTTACTCAGTCCTGTACTCTAGTGCGCGGTACATCTTTCCCTCTGCTCAGATTTACAGCGCACTAAAGTACAGGACTATTACTTCACTCAGTCCAGTTCTCTAGTGCGCTGTACATCTATCACTTTATTCAGTCCTGTACTCTATTGCTCTGTGCATCTATCACTTTACTCAGTCCTGTATGCTATTGCGCTGTACATCTATCACTTTACTCATTTCTGTACTCTAGTGCACTGTGCATCTCTCCCTTTACTCAGTCCTGTACTCTAGTGCACTGTGCATCTATCACTTTACTCAGTCCTGTACTCTGGTGCGCTGTACATCTATCACTTCACTCAGTCCTGTACTCTAGTGCACTCTGCATATATCATTTTACTCAATCCTGTACTCAAATGCACTGTACTTCTATCACTTTACTCAGTCCTGTACCCTGGTGCGCTGAACATCCATCACTTTGCTCAATCCTGGACTCTAGCGCGCTGTGCATTTATCAGTTTACTCAATCCTGCACTCGAGTGCACTGTACATCGATCACTTTCCTCAGTCATGTACTTCAATGCGCTGTACATCTATCACTTTACTCACTCCTGGACTCGAGTGCACCGTGCATCTATCACTTTACTCAGTCCTGTACTCTTGTGCACTGTACATTTGTCACTTCACTCAGTCCTGTACTCTAGTGCGCTATATATCTATCACTTTCCTGAGTCCTGTACTCTAGTGCGCTGTACAACTATCACTTTACTCAGTCCTGTACGCTAGTGCGCTGTCCAGCAATCCCTTTACTCAATCCTGAACTCCAGTGTGCTGTACATTCATCACTATACTCAGTCCTGTGCTCTTGTGCACTGTACATCAATCACTTTACTCAGTCTTGTACTCTGGTGTGCTGCACATCGATCACTTTACTCAGTACTTAACTCTAGTGCGTTGTACATTTATCACTTTACTCAGTCCTGTAATCTAGTGCGCTGTACATGTATCCCTTTATTCAGATGTACAGCGCACTAAAGTACAGGACTATCTCTTTACTCAGTCCTGTATTTTCGTAGGCTGTACATCTATCACTTTACTCAGTCCTGTACTCTAATGGGTTGTACATCTATCCTTTTCCTCAGTCCTTTACTCTAATGCGCTGTACATCTATCCCTTTACTCAGTCCTTTATGTTGGTGCGCTGTACATCTATCCCTTTTCTCAGTCCTGTACTCCAGTGCACTGTATAATTACCACTTTATTCAGTCCTTTATGTTGGTGCGCTGTACATCTATCCCTTTACTCAGTCCTGTACTCTAGTGCACTGTATATCTATCACTTAAGTCAGTCCTGTACTCTTTTGCGCTGTACATCTATCCCTTTACTCAGTCCTGTACTCTAGTGCGCTGTATATCTATCACTTTAGTCAGTCCTGTACGCTAGAGCACTGTACCTCTATCCCTTTACTAAGTCCTGTACTCTAGTGCGTAGTAAATCTATCCCTTTACTCAGTCCTGTACTTCAGTGCACTGTATATCTATCACTTTACTCAGTTCTGTACTTAAGTGCGCCTTTCATCTTTCACTTTACTCAGTCCTGGACTCTAGTGCGCTGTTCATTTTCCCCATTGCTCAGATTTACAGCGCACTAAAGTTCAGGACTATTACTTCACTCAGTCCTTTTCTCTAGTGCACTGTACATTTATCACTTTATTCAGTCCTGTACTCTAATGCTCTGTGCATCTATCACTTTACTCAGTCCTGCATGCTATTGCGCTGGACATTTATCACTTTACTCATTCCTGTACTCTAATGCGCTGTACATCTTTCACTTTACTCAGTCCTGAACTCTAGTGCGCGGTACATCTATCACTTTACTCAGATGGACAGCACACTCGAGTACAAGACTATCACTCTACTCAGTCCTGTACTTTAGTGCACTGAACATCTATCCCTTTACTCAGTCCTGTACTCTAGTGCGCTGCACATCTATCCCTTTACTCTGTCCTGTACGCTTTTGCGCTGTACATCTATCCCTTTACTCAGTCCTGTACTGCAATGCACTGTACATCTATCCCTTTACTCAGTCCTTTATGTTGGTGCGCTGTACATCTATCCCTTTTCTCAGTCCTGTACTCCAGTGCACTGTATAATTACCACTTTATTCAGTCCTTTATGTTGGTGCGCTGTACATCTATCCCTTTACTCAGTCCTGTACTCTAGTGCACGGTATATCTATCACTTAAGTCAGTCCTGTACTCTTTTGCGCTGTACATCTATCCCTTTACTCAGTCCTGTACTCTAGTGCGCTGTATATCTATCACTTTAGTCAGTCCTGTACGCTAGAGCACTGTACATCTATCCCTTTACTAAGTCCTGTACTCTAGTGCGTAGTAAATCTATCCCTTTACTCAGTCCTGTACTTCAGTGCACTGTATATCTATCACTTTACTCAGTTCTGTACTTAAGTGCGCCTTTCATCTTTCACTTTACTCAGTCCTGGACTCTAGTGCGCTGTACATTTTCCCCATTGCTCAGATTTACAGCGCACTAAAGTTCAGGACTATTACTTCACTCAGTCCTTTTCTCTAGTGCACTGTACATTTATCACTTTATTCAGTCCTGTACTCTAATGCTCTGTGCATCTATCACTTTACTCAGTCCTGCATGCTATTGCGCTGGACATTTATCACTTTACTCATTCCTGTACTCTAATGCGCTGTACATCTTTCACTTTACTCAGTCCTGAACTCTAGTGCGCGGTACATCTATCACTTTACTCAGATGGACAGCACACTCGAGTACAAGACTATCACTCTACTCAGTCCTGTACTTTAGTGCACTGAACATCTATCCCTTTACTCAGTCCTGTACTCTAGTGCGCTGCACATCTATCCCTTTACTCTGTCCTGTACGCTTTTGCGCTGTACATCTATCCCTTTACTCAGTCCTGTACTGCAATGCACTGTACATCTATCACTTTACTCAGTTCTGTACTCTAGTGCGCTGTACATCTATCCCCTTACTCAGTCCTGTATTCAAGTCCGCTGTACATCTATCCCTTTTCTCAGTACTGTACTCTAGTGTGCGGTACATGTTTCCCTTTGCTCAGATTTACAGCGCACTAAAGTACAGGACTATTACTTTACTCAGTCCTGTACATTAGTGCGCTGTACATCTATCACTTTACTCAGATGGACAGCGCACTAGAGTACAAGACTATCACTATACTCAGTCCTGTACTCTAGTGCGTAGTACTTATATCACTTTACTCAGTCCTGGATTCTAGTGCACTGTACATCTATCACTTTACTCAGTCCTGTAGTCTAGTGGGCTGCAACACTATGAATTTACTCTGTCCTATACGCTTTTGCGCTGTTCATCTATCCCTTTAATCAGCCTTGTGCTTCAGTGCACTGTACATCTTTCACTTTACTCAGTTCTGTACTCTAGTGTGCTGTACATATATCCATTTACTCAGTACTGTACTCCAGTGCGCTGTACATCTATCCCCTTACTCAGATGTACAGCTCACTGAAGTACAGGACTATTACTTTACTCAGTCCTGTACTCCAGTGCGCTGTACATCTATCACTTTACTCAGTCCTGTACTCTAGTGCACTGTACATCTATCACTTTACTCAGTCCTGTACTTTATTGCGCTGTACATCTATCCCTTTACGCAGTTGTACTCCAGTGCACTGTGCATATATCACTTTACTGAGTCCTGTACTCTAGTGCGCTGGACAACTATCACTTTACTCAGTCCTTTACGTTGGTGTGCTGTACATCTATCCCATTACTCAGTTTTGTACTCTAGTGCGTAGTACATATATCACCTAACTCAGTCCTGTACGCTTTTGTGCTGTACATCTATCCCTTTACTCAGTCCTGTACTGCAATGCACTGTACATCTATCCCTTTACTCAGTCCTTTATGTTGGTGCGCTGTACATCTATCCCTTTTCTCAGTCCTGTACTCCAGTGCACTGTATAATTACCACTTTATTCAGTCCTTTATGTTGGTGCGCTGTACATCTATCCCTTTACTCAGTCCTGTACTCCAGTGCACTGTACATCTATCACTTTACTCAGTCCTGTACTCTAATGCGCTTTACATCTTTCACTTTACTCAGTCCTGTACTCTAGTGCGCGGTACATCTTTCCGTCTGCTCAGATTTACAGCGCACTAAAGTACAGGACTATAACTTCACTCAGTCCAGTTCTCCAGTGCGCTGTACATTTATCACTTTATTCAGTCCTGTACTCTAGTGCTCTGTGCATCTATCACTTTACTCAGTCCTGTATGCTATTGCGTTGTACATCTATCACTTTACTCATTCCTGTACTCTAATGCACTGTACATCTTTCACTTTACTCAGTCCTGTACTCTAGTGCGCGGTACATCTTTCCCTCTGCTCAGATTTACAGCGCACTAAAGTACAGGACTATTACTTCACTCAGTCCAGTTCTCTAGTGCGCTGTACATCTATCCCTTTACTCAGTCCTGTACTCTAGTGCGCTGTATATCTATCACTTTACTCAGTCCTGTACTCTATTGCGCTGTACATCTATCCCTTTACTCAGTCCTGTACTCTTGTGTGCTGTACATCTATCCCTTTACTCAGTCCTATACTGTAGTGGGCTGTAACACTATCAATTTACTCTGTCCTGTACGCTTTTGCGCTGTACATCTATCACTTTCCTCAGATGGACAGCGCACCAGAGTACAAGACTATCACTATACTCAGTCCTGTACCTTAATGCTTAGTACATATATCACTTTACTCAGTCCTGTACTCTAGTGCACTGTACATCTATCCCTTTACTCAGTCCTGTAGTCTAGTGCGCTGTAACACTATCAATTTACTCTGTCCTATACGCTTTTGCGCTGTTCATCTATCCCTTTACTCAGTCCTGTGCTTCAGTGCACTGTACATCTATCACTTTACTCAGTCCTGTACTCTAGTGTACTGTACAACTATCCCTTTGCTCAGATATTCAGCGCACTCAAGTACAGAAATATCACTTTACTCAGTCCTGTGCTCTAGCATGCTGTACATCTATCACGTTACTCAGTACTCTACTCTAGTGCGCTGTACATCTATTCCTTTAGTCATATATACAGCACACTAGAGTACAGGACTATCACTATATTCATTCCTGTACTCTAATGCGCTGTACATCTTTCACTTTACTCAGTCCTGTACTCTAGTGCGCGGTACATCTTTCCCTCTGCTCAGATTTACAGCGCAGTAAAGTACAGGACTATTACTTCACTCAGTCCAGTTCTCTAGTGCGCTGTACATCTATCCCTTTACTCAGTCCTGTACTCTAGTGCGCTGTATATCTATCACTTTACTCAGTCCTGTACTTCATTGCGCTGTACATCTATCCCTTTACTCAGTCCTGTACTCTCATGCGCTGTGCATATATCACTTTACTCAGTCTTGTACTCTAGAACACTGTACATCTATCACTTTACTCGGTCTTTTACGTTGGTGTGCTGTACATCCATCCCTTTACTAAGTCCTGTACTCTAGTGCGTAGTACATCTATCCCTTTACTCAGTCCTGTACTTCAGTGCACTGTATATCTATCACTTACTCAGTTCTGTACTCTAGTGCGCTGTACATCTATCTCCTTACTCAGATGTTTAGCGCACTAAAGTACAGGACTATCACTATACTCAGTCCTGTACTCTAGTGCACTGTCCATCTATCACTTAACTCAGTCCTGTACTCGAGTGCCCCGTTCATCTATCACTTTACTCAGTCCTGTACTCTAGTGCGCTGTACATTTTCCCCATTGCTCAGATTTACAGCGCACTAAAGTACAGGACTATTACTTCACTCAGCCCTGTTCTCTAGTGCACTGTACATTTATCACTTTATTCAGTCCTGTACTCTAATGCTCTGTGCATCTATCAATTTACTCAGCCCTGTATGCTATTGCGCTGGACATCTAACACTTTACTCATTCCTGTAATGTAATGCGCTGTACATCTTTCACTTTACTCAGTCCTGTACTCTAGTGCGCGATACATCTTTCCCTTTGCTAAGATTTACAGCGCACTAAAGTACAGGAATATTACTTTACTCAGTCCTGTACTTTAGTGCGCTGTACATCTATCACTTTACTCAGATGGACAGCGCACTAGAGTACAAGACTATCACTATACTCAGTCCTGTACTCTAATGCGCTGTACATATATCACTCTACTCAGTCCTGTACTCTAGTGCACTGTACATCTGTCCCTTTACTCAGTCCTGTACTCTTGTGTGCTGTACATCTATCCCTTTACTCAGTCCTATACTGTAGTGGGCTGTAACACTATCAATTTACTCTGTCCTGTACGCTTTTGCGCTGTACATCTATCCCTTTACTCAGTCCTGTACTTCAGTGCACTGTACATCTATCACTTTACTCAGTTCTGTACTCTAGTGTGCTGCACATCTATCCCCTTACTCAGATGTTTAGCACACTGGAGTACAGGACTATCACTCTACTCAGTCCTGTATTCAAGTCCGCTGTACATCTATCTCTTTTCTCAGTACTGTACTCTAGTGTGCTGTACATCTTTCCTTTTGCTCATATTTACAGCGCACTAAAGTACAGGACTATTACTTTACTCAGTCCTGTACTTTAGTGCACTGTACATCTATCACTTTACTCAGATGGACAGCGCACCAGAGTACAAGACTATCACTCTACTCAGTCCTGTACCTTAATGCTTAGTACATATATCACTTTACTCAGTCCTGTACTCTAGTGCACTGTACATCTATCCCTTTACTCAGTCCTGTAGTCTAGTGCGCTGTAACACTATCAATTTACTCTGTCCTGTACGCTTTTGCGCTGTTCATCTATCCCTTTACTCAGTCCTGTGCTTCAGTGCACTGTACATCTATCACTTTGCTCAGTTCTGTACTCTAGTGTGCTGTACATCTATCCCCTTACTTAGTACTGTACTCCAGTGCGCTGTACATCTATCACTTTACACAGATGTACAGCTCACTTAAGTACAGGACTATCAATTTACTCAGTCCTGTATTTTAGTACGCTGTACATCAATCACTTTACTCAGTCCTGGACTCTAGTGCATTGTACATCCATCCCTTTACTTAGTCCTGTACTCTTGTGTGCTGTACATCTATCCCTTTACTCAGTCCTATACTGTAGTGGGCTGTAACACTATCAATTTACTCTGTCCGGTACGCTTTTGCGCTGTACATCTATCCCTTTACTCAGTCCTGTACTTCAGTGCACTGTACATCTATCACTTTACTCAGTTCTGTACTCTAGTGTGCTGCACATCTATCCCCTTACTCAGATGTTTAGCACACTAGAGTACAGGACTATCACTCTACTCAGTCCTGTATTCAAGTCCGCTGTACATCTATCTCTTTTCTCAGTCCTGTACTCTAGTGCACTGTACATCTATCCCTTTACTCAGTCCTGTAGTCTGGTGCGCTGTAACACTATCAATTTACTCTGTCCTATACGCTTTTGCGCTGTTCATCTATCCCTTTACTCAGTCCTGTACTCTCATGCGCTGTGCATATATCACTTTACTCAGTCTTGTACTCTAGAACACTGTACATCTATCACTTTACTCGGTCTTTTACGTTGGTGTGCTGTACATCTATCCCTTTACTAAGTCCTGTACTCTAGTGCGTAGTACATCTATCCCTTTACTCAGTCCTGTACTTCAGTGCACTGTATATCTATCACTTACTCAGTTCTGTACTCTAGTGCGCTGTACATCTATCTCCTTACTCAGATGTTTAGCGCACTAAAGTACAGGACTATCACTATACTCAGTCCTGTACTCTAGTGCACTGTCCATCTATCACTTAACTCAGTCCTGTACTCGAGTGCCCCGTTCATCTATCACTTTACTCAGTCCTGTACTCTAGTGCGCTGTATATTTTCCCCATTGCTCAGATTTACAGCGCACTAAAGTACAGGACTATTACTTCACTCAGCCCTGTTCTCTAGTGCACTGTACATTTATCACTTTATTCAGTCCTGTACTCTAATGCTCTGTGCATCTATCATTTTACTCAGCCCTGTATGCTATTGCGCTGGACATCTAACACTTTACTCATTCCTGTAATGTAATGCGCTGTACATCTTTCACTTTACTCAGTCCTGTACTCTAGTGCGCGATACATCTTTCCCTTTGCTAAGATTTACAGCGCACTAAAGTACAGAAATATTACTTTACTCAGTCCTGTACTCTAGTGCGCTGTACATCTATCACTTTACTCAGATGGACAGCGCACTAGAGTACAAGACTATCACTATACTCAGTCCTGTACTCTAATGCGCTGTACATATATCACTCTACTCAGTCCTGTACTCTAGTGCACTGTACATCTGTCCCTTTACTCAGTCCTGTACTCTTGTGTGCTGTACATCTATCCCTTTACTCAGTCCTATACTGTAGTGGGCTGTAACACTATCAATTTACTCTGTCCTGTACGCTTTTGCGCTGTACATCGATCCCTTTACTCAGTCCTGTACTTCAGTGCACTGTACATCTATCACTTTACTCAGTTCTGTACTCTAGTGTGCTGCACATCTATCCCCTTACTCAGATGTTTAGCACACTAGAGTACAGGACTATCACTCAACTCAGTCCTGTATTCAAGTCCGCTGTACATCTATCTCTTTTCTCAGTACTGTACTCTAGTGTGCTGTACATCTTTCCTTTTGCTCATATTTACAGCGCACTAAAGTACAGGACTATTACTTTACTCAGTCCTGTACTTTAGTGCGCTGTACATCTATCACTTTACTCAGATGGACAGCGCACTAGAGTACAAGACTATCACTATACTCAGCCCTGTGCTTCAGTGCACTGTACATCTATCACTTTGCTCAGTTCTGTACTCTAGTGTGCTGTACATCTATCCCCTTACTTAGTACTGTACTCCAGTGCGCTGTACATCTATCACTTTACACAGATGTACAGCTCACTTAAGTACAGGACTATCAATTTACTCAGTCCTGTATTTTAGTACGCTGTACATCAATCACTTTACTCAGTCCTGGACTCTAGTGCATTGTACATCTATCCCTTTACTCAGTCCTGTACCCTAGTGCACTGTACATTTATCAATTTACTCAGTCCTGTGCTCTAGTGCGCTGTGCATCTATAACTTTACTCAGTCCTGTATGCTAATGCGCTGCATATCTATTCCTTTACTCAGTTCTGTACTCCAGTGCACTGGACATCTATAACTTTACTCAGTCCTGTATGCTAATGCGCTGCACATCTATCCCTTTACTCAGTCCTGTACCCTAGTGCACTGTACATTTGTCACTTTACTCAGTCCTGTACTCTAGTGCACTGTGCATCTATCACTTTACTCAGTCCTGTACTCTAGTGTACTGTACATCTATCCCTTTGCTCAGATATTCAGCGCACTCAAGTACAGAAATATCACTTTACTCAGTCCTGTGCTCTAGCATGCTGTACATCTATCACGTTACTCAGTACTCTACTCTAGTGCGCTGTACATCTATTCCTTTAGTCATATATACAGCACACTAGAGTACAGGACTATCACTATACTCAGTGCTGTACTCTATTGCACTGTACATCTATCCCTTTACTCAGTCCTGTACTCTAGTGCGCGGTACATCTTTCCCTCTGCTCAGATTTACAGCGCACTAAAGTACAGGACTATTACTTCACTCAGTCCAGTTCTCTAGTGCGCTGTACATCTATCCCTTTACTCAGTCCTGTACTCTAGTGCGCTGTATATCTATCACTTTACTCAGTCCTGTACTCTATTGCGCTGTACATCTATCCCTTTACTCAGTCCTGTACTCTCATGCGCTGTGCATATATCACTTTACTCAGTCCTGTACTCTAGAGCACTGTACATCTATCACTTTAATCGGTCTTTTACGTTGGTGTGCTGTACATCTATCCCTTTACTAAGTCCTGTACTCTAGTGCGTAGTACATCTATCCCTTTACTCAGTCCTGTACTTCAGTGCACTGTATATCTATCACTTTACTCAGTTCTGTACTCTAGTGCGCTGTACATCTATCTCCTTACTCAGATGTTTAGCGCACTAAAGTACAGGACTATCACTATACTCAGTCCTGTACTCTAGTGCACTGTCCATCTATCACTTAACTCAGTCCTGTACTCGAGTGCCCCGTTCATCTATCACTTTACTTAGTCCTGTACTCTAGTGCGCTGTACATTTCCTCATTGCTCAGATTTACAGCGCACTAAAGTACAGGACTATTACTTCACTCAGCCCTGTTCTCTAGTGCACTGTACATTTATCACTTTATTCAGTCCTGTACTCTAATGCTCTGTGCATCTATCATTTTACTCAGCCCTGTATGCTATTGCGCTGGACATCTAACACTTTACTCATTCCTGTAATGTAATGCGCTGTACATCTTTCACTTTACTCAGTCCTGTACTCTAGTGCGCGATACATCTTTCCCGTTGCTAAGATTTACAGCGCACTAAAGTACAGGAATATTACTTTACTCAGTCCTGTACTTTAGTGCGCTGTACATCTATCACTTTACTCAGATGGACAGCACATTAGAGTACAAGACTATCACTATACTCAGTCCTGTACTCTAATGCGCTGTACATATATCACTCTACTCAGTCCTGTACTCTAGTGCACTATACATCTATCCCTTTACTCAGTCCTGTACTCTTGTGTGCTGTACATCTATCCCTTTACTCAGTCCTATACTGTAGTGGGCTGTAACACTATCAATTTACTCTGTCCTGTACGCTTTTGCGCTGTACATCTATCCCTTTACTCAGTCCTGTACTTCAGTGCACTGTACATCTATCACTTTACTCAGTTCTGTACTCTAGTGTGCTGGACATCTATCCCCTTACTCAGATGTTTAGCACACTAGAGTACAGGACTATCACTCTACTCAGTCCTGTATTCAAGTCCGCTGTACATCTATCTCTTTTCTCAGTACTGTACTCTAGTGTGCTGTACATCTTTCCTTTTGCTCATATTTACAGCGCACTAAAGTACAGGACTATTACTTTACTCAGTCCTGTACTTTAGTGCGCTGTACATCTATCACTTTACTCAGATGGACAGCGCACTAGAGTACAAGACTATCACTATACTCAGTCCTGTACCTTAATGCTTAGTACATATATCACTTTACTCAGTTCTGTACTCTAGTGCACTGTACATCTATCCCTTTACTCAGTCCTGTAGTCTGGTGCGCTGTAACACTATCAATTTACTCTGTCCTATACGCTTTTGCGCTGTTCATCTATCCCTTTACTCAGTCCTGTGCTTCAGTGCACTGTACATCTATCACTTTGCTCAGTTCTGTACTCTAGTGTGCTGTACATCTATCCCCTTACTTAGTACTGTACTCCAGTGCGCTGTACATCAATCACTTTACACAGATGTACAGCTCACTTAAGTACAGGACTATCACTTTACTCAGTCCTGAATTTTAGTACGCTGTACATCAATCACTTTACTCAGTCCTGGACTCTAGTGCATTGTACATCTATCCCTTTACTCAGTCCTGTACCCTAGTGCACTGTACATTTATCAATTTACTCAGTCCTGGGCTCTAGTGCGCTGTGCATCTATAACTTTACTCAGTCCTGTATGCTAATGCGCTGCACATCTATTCCTTTACTCAGTTCTGTACTCCAGTGCACTGGACATCTATAACTTTACTCAGTCCTGTATGCTAATGCGCTGTACATCTATCCCTTTACTCAGTCCTGTACCCTAGTGCACTGTACATTTGTCACTTTACTCAGTCCTGTACTCTAGTGCACTGTGTATCTATCACTTTACTCAGTCCTGTACTCTAGTGTACTGTACATCAATCCCTTTGCTCAGATATTCAGCGCACTCAAGTACAGAAATATCACTTTACTCAGTCCTGTACTCTAGCATGCTGTACATTTATCACGTTACTCAGTACTCTACTCTAGTGCGCTGTACATCTATTCCTTTAGTCATATATACAGCACACTAGAGAACAGGACTGTCACTATACTCAGTGCTGTACTCTATTGCGCTGTACATCTGTTCCTTTACTCAGTCCTGTACTCTCGTGTGCTGTGCATATATCACTTTACTCAGTCCTGTACTCTAGTGCGCTGTAAAACTATCTCTTTACTCAGTCCTTTATGTTGGTGCACTGTACATCTATCCCTTTACTCAGTCCTGTACTCCAGTGCGCTGTACATCTATCACTTTACTCAGTCCTGTACTTAAGTGTACTGTGCATCTATCACTTTACTCAGTCCTGTACTCTATTGCGCTGTACATATATCCCTTTACGCAGTTGTACTCTAGTGCAATGCGCATATATCACTTTACTCAGTCCTGTACTCTAGAGCACTGTACATCTATCTCTTTACTCAGTCCTGTACTCTAGTGCACTGGACAACTATCACTTTACTCAGTCCTTTACGTTGGTGTGCTGTACATCTATCCCATAACTCAGTCCTGTACTCTAGTGCGTAGTACATTTATCACTATACTCAGTCCTGTTCGCTTTTGCGCTGTACATCTATCCCTTTACTCAGTCCTGTACTTCAGTGCACTGTACATCTATCACTTTACTCAGTTCTGTACTCTAGTGCGCTGTACATCTATCCCGTGACTCAGATGTTTAGCGCACTAGAGTACAGGACTATCACTATACTCAGTCCTGTTCTCCTGTGCGCTGTACATAAATCACTTAACTCAGTCCTGTACTCCAGTGCACTGTCCATCTATCACTTAACTCAAACCTGTACTCTAGTGCGCTGTTCATCTATCACTTTACTCAGTCCTGTACTCTAGTGCTCTGTACATTTTCCCCATTACTCAGATTTACAGCGCACTAAAGTACAGGAATATTACTTCACTCAGTCCTGTACTCCAGTGCACTGTCCATCTATCACTTAACTCAAACCTGTACTCTAGTGCGCTGTTCATCTATCACTTTACTCAGTCCTGTACTCTAGTGCTCTGTACATTTTCCCCATTACTCAGATTTACAGCGCACTAAAGTACAGGAATATTACTTTACTCAGTCCTGTACTCTAATGCGCTGTACATATATCACTCTACTCAGTCCTGTACTCTCGTGCTCTGTACATCTATCCCTTTACTTATTCCTTAACTCTATTGCGCTGTACATCTATCCCTTTACTCAGTCCTGTACTGTAGTGCGCTGTTACACTATCAATTTACTCAGTCCTGTACGCTTTTGCGCTGTACATCTATCCCTTTACTCAGTCCTGTACTTCAGTGCACTGTACATCTATCACTTTACTCAGTTCTGTACTCTAGTGCGCTGCACATCTATCCCCTTCGTCATATGTTTAGCACACTAGAGTACAGGACTATCACTCTACTCAGTCCTGTATTCAAGTCTGCTGTACATCTATCCCTTTTCTCAGTACTGTACTCTAGTGTGCTGTACATCTTTCCCTTTGCTCAGATTTACAGCGCACTAAAGTACAGGACTATTACTTTACTCAGTCCTGTACTTTAGTGCGCTGTACATCTATCACTTTACTCAGATGGACAGCGCACTAGAGTACATGACAATCACTATACTCAGTCCTGTACTCTAATGCGTAGTACATATATCTCTTTACTCAGTCCTGTACTCTAGTGCACTGTACATCTATCCCTTTACTCAGTCCTGTAGTCTAGTGCGCTGTTACACTAAGAATTTACTCTGTCCTATACGCTTTTGCGCTGTTAATCTATCCCTTTACTCAGTCCTGTGCTTCAGTGCACTGTACATCTATCACTTTGCTCAGTTCTGTACTCTAGTGTGCTGTACATCTATCCCCTTACTCAGTACTGTACTCCAGTGCGCTGTACATCTATCACTTTACACAGATGTACAGCTCACTTAAGTACAGGACTATCACTTTACTCAGTCCTGTATTTTAGTACGCTGTACATCTATCACTTTACTCAGTCCTGGACTCTAGTGCATTGTACATCTATCCCATTACTCAGTCCTGTACCCGAGTGCACTGTACATTTATCAATTTACTCAATCCTGTGCACTAGTGCGCTGTGCATCTATAACTTTACTCAGTCCTGTATGCTATTGCGCTGCACATCTATCCCTTTACTCAGTCCTGTACCGTAGTGCACTGTACATTTGTCGCTTTATTCAGTCCTGTACTCTAGTGCACTGTGCATCTATCACTTTACTCAGTCCTGTACTCTAGTGTACTGTACATCTATCCCTTTGCTCAGATATTCAGCGCACTCAAGTACAGACATATCACTTTACACAGTCCTGTACTCTAGCATGCTGTACATCTATCACGTTACTCAGTACTCTACTATAGTGCGCTGTTCATCTATTACTTTAGTCATATATACAGCACACTAGAGTACAGGACTATCACTATACTCAGTGCTGTACTCTATTGCGCTGTACATCTATCCCTTCACTCAGTCCTGTACTCATGTGTGCTGTGCATATATCGCTTTACTCATTCCTGTACTCTAGTGCGCTGTAAAACTATCACTTTACTCAGTCCTTTATGTTTATGCACTGTACATCTATCCCTTTACTCAGTCCTGTACTCCAGTGCGCTGTACATCTATCACTTTACTCAGTTCTATACTGAAGTGTACTGTGCATCTATCACTTTACTCGGTCCTGTACTCTATTGCGCTGTACATCTATCCCTTTAAGCAGTTTTACTCTCGTGCACTGTGCATATATCACTTTACTCAGTCCTGTACACTAGAGCATTGTACATCTATCTCTTTACTCAGTCCTGTACTCTAGTGCGCTGGACAACTATCACTTTACTCAGTCCTTTACGTTGGTGTGCTGTACATCTATCCCATTACTCAGTCCTGTACTCTAGTGCGTAGTACATTTATTTCTATACTCAGTCCTGTACACTTTTGCGCTGTACATCTATCCCTTTACTCAGTCCTGTACTTCAGTGCACTGTACATCTATCACTTTACTCAGTTCTGTACTCTAGTGCGCTGTACATCTATCCCGTGACTCAGATGTTTAGCGCACTAGAGTACAGGACTATCACTATACTCAGTCCTGTTCTCCTGTGCGCTGTACATAAATCAATTAACTCAGTCCTGTACTCCAGTGCACTGTCCATCTATCACTTAACTCAAACCTGTACTCTAGTGCGCTGTTCATCTATCAATTTACTCAGTCCTGTACTCTAATGCGCTGTACATCTTTCACTTTACTCAGTCCTGTACTCTCGTGCGCGGTACATCTTTCCCTCTGCTCAGATTTACAGCGCACTAAAGTACAGGACTATTACTTCACTCAGTCCAGTTCTCTGGTGCGCTGTACATTTATCACTTTATTCAGTCCTGTACTCTAGTGCTCTGTGCATCTATCACTTTACTCAGTCCTGTATGCTATTGCGCTGTACATCTATCACTTTACTCATTCCTGTACTCTAGTGCACTGTGCATCTATCACTTTACTCAGTCCTGTACTCTAGTGCGCTGTACATCTATCCCTTTACTCAGTCTTGTACTCTAGTGCGCTGTATATCTATCACTTTACTCAGTCCTGTACTCTATTGCGCTGTACATCTATCCCTTTACTCAGTCCTGTACTCTCATATGCTGTGCATATATCACTTTACTCAGTCTTGTACTCTCGTGCGCTGTATATCTATCACTTTACTCAGTCCTGTACTCTAGTGCGCTGTACATTTTCCCCATTGCTCAGATTTACAGCGCACTAAAGTACAGGACTATTACTTCACTCAGTCCTGTTCTCTAGTGCACTGTACATTTATCACTTTATTCAGTCCTGTACTCTAATGCTCTGTGCATCTATCACTTTACTCAGTTCTGTATGCTATTGCGCTGGACATCTATCACTTTACTCATTCCTGTACTCTAATGCGCTGTACATCTTTCACTTTACTCAGTCCTGTACTCTAGTGCTTGGTACATCTTTCCCTTTGCTAAGATTTACAGCGCACTAAAGTCGGGAATATTACTTTACTCAGTCCTGTACTTTAGTGCGCTGTACATCTATCACTTTACTCAGATGGACAGCACATTAGAGTACAAGACTATCATGATACTCAGTCCTGTACTCTAATGCGCTGCAGATATATCACTCTACTCAGACCTGTACTCTAGTGCACTGTACATCTATCCCTTTACTCAGTCCTTTACTCTAGTGCGCTGTACATCTATCCCTTTACTCAGTTCTGTACTGTAGTGCGCTGTAACACTATCAATTTACTCTGTCCTATACGCTTTTGCGCTGTACATTTATCCCTTTACTCAGTCCTGTACTTCAGTGCACTGTACATCTATCACTTTACTCAGTTCTGTACTCTAGTGCGCTGCACATCTATCCCCTTACTCAGATGTTTAGCACACTAGAGTACAGGACTATCACTCTACTCAGTCCTGTATTCAAGTCCGCTGTACATCTATCCCTTTTCTCAGTACTGTACTCTAGTGTGCTGTACATCTTTCCCTTTGCTCAGATTTACAGCGCACAAAAGTACAGGACTATTACTTTACTCAGTCCTGTACTTTAGTGCACTGTACATCTATCACTTTACTCAGTTCTGTACTCTAGTGCGCTGCACATCTATCCCCTTACTCAGATGATTAGCACACTAGAGTACAGGACTATCACTCTACTCAGTCCTGTATTCAAGTCCGCTGTACATCTATCCCTTTTCTCAGTACCGTACTCTAGTGTGCTGTACATCTTTCCCTTTGCTCAGATTTACAGCGCACTAAAGTACAGGACTATTACTTTTCTCAGTCCTGTACTCCAGTGCGCTGTACATCTATCACTTTACTCAGTCCTGTACTCTAGTGCGCTGTTGATTTATCACTTCACTCAGATGGACAGCTCACTAAAGTACAGGAATATCACTTTACTCAGTCCTGTACTCAAGTGCGCTGTACATCTAACTTTTTACTCAGTTCTGTACTCTAGTGCGCTGTACATCTATCCCTTTAGTCAGATGTACAGCTCACAGAAGTACAGGACTATCACTATACTCAGTCCTGTACTCATGTGCGATGTATGTGTATCACTTTACTCAGGCCTGTACTCCAGTGCACTGAACAACTATCACTTTACTCAGTCCTGTACTCTGGTGCGCTTTACATCTATCACTTCACTCAGTCCTGTACTCTAGTGCACTGTACATCTATCCCTTTACTCAGTCCTGTACTCTAGTGCGCTGTACATCTATCCCTTTACTCAGTCCTGTACTGTAATGCCCTGTAACACTGTCAATTTACTCTGTCCTGTACGCTTTTGCGCTGTACATCTATCCCTTTACTCAGTCCTGCACTTCAGTGTACTGTACATCTATCATTTTTCTCAGTTCTGTACTCTAGTGCGCTGTACATCTATCCCCTTACTCAGATGTTTAGCACACTAGAGTACAGGACTATCACTCTACTCAGTCCTGTACTCTAGTGCGCTGTACATCTATCCTTTTTCTCAGTACTGTACTCTAGTGTGCTGTACATTTTTTCCTTTGCTCAGATTTACAGCTCACTAAAGTACCGGACTATTACTTTACTCAGTCCTGTACTTTAGTGCGCTGTACATCAATCACTTTACTCAGATGGACAGCGCACTAGAGTACAAGACTATCACTATACTCAGTCCTATACTCTAATGCGTAGTACATATATCACTTTACTCAGTCCTGTACTCTAGTGCACTTAACATCTATCCCTTTATTCAGTCCTGTAGTCTAGTGCGCTGTAACACTTTGAATTTACTCTGTCCTATACGCTTTTGCGCTGTTCATCTATCCCTTTACTCAGTCCTGTGCTTCAGTGCACTGTACATCTATCACTTTGCTCATTTCTGTACTTTAGCGTGCTGTACATCTATCCCCTTACTCAGTACTGTTCTCCAGTGCGATGTACATCTATCACTTTACTCAGTCCTGTACTCTAGTGCACTGGACATCTATAACTTTACTCAGTCCTGTAGTCTAGTGCGCTGTAACACTATGAATTTACTCTGTCCTGAACGCTTTTGCGCTGTTCATCTATCCCTTTACTCAGTCCTGTACTTCAGTGCACTGTACATCTATCACTTTACTCAGTTCTGTACTCTAGTGCACTGTGCATCTATCACTTTTCTCAGTCCTCTACTCTAGTGCACTGTACATCTATAACTTTACTCAGTCCTGTACTCTAGTGTGCTGTACATCTATCCCATTGTTCAGATTTACAGCGCATTAAAGTCCAGGACTATTACGTCACTCAGTCCTGTACTCTAGTGCGCTGTATATCTATCACTTTACTCAGATGGGCAGCTCACTAGAGTACAAGACTATCACTATACTCAGTCCTGTACTCTATTGCGCTGTACATTTATCACTTTACTCAGTCCTGTACGCTATTGCGTTGTACATATATCTCTTTACTCATTCCTCTACTCTAGTGCGCTGTACATCTTTCACTTTACTCAGTCCTGTACTCTAATGCGCGGTACATCTTTCTCTTTACTCAGTCCTGTACTCTAGTGCACTGTGCATCTATCACCTTACCCAGTCCTGTACTATAGTGAGCTGTGCATCTTTCACTTTACTCAGTCCTGTACTCTAGTGCACTGTGCATCTATCACTTTACCCAGTCCTGTACTATAGTGCACTGAACATCTATCCCTTTGCTCAGATATACAGCGCACTAAAGTACAGGAATATCACTTTACTCAGTCCTGTACTCTAGTGCGCTGTTCATTTATCACTTCACTCAGATGGACAGCGCACTAAAGTACAGGAATATCACTTTACTCAGTCCTGTACTCAAGTGCGCTGTACATCTAACTTTTTACTCAGTTCTGTACTCTAGTGCGCTGTACATCTATCCCTTTAGTCAGATGTACAGCTCACAGAAGTACAGATCTATCACTATACTCAGTCCTGTACTCTATTGCGCTGTACATCCAACCCTTTACTCAGTCCTGTACTCTAGTGCGCTGTACATCTATCACTTTCCTCAGTTCTGTACTCTAGTGCGCTGTGCATCTATCACTTTACTCAGTCCTCTACGCTATTGCGCGGTACATACATCACTTTACTCATTCCTCTACTCTTGTGCGCTGTACATCTTTCACTTTACTCAGTCCTGTACTCTAATTCGCGGTACATCTTTCCCTTTGCTCAGATTTACAGCACACTAAAGTACAGGACTATTACTTTACTCAGTCCTGTACTTTAGTGCGCTGTACAATTATCACTTTACTCAGTCCGGTACTCTACTGCGCTGTGCATATATCACTTTACTCGGTCCTGTACGCTATTGCGCTGTATATCGATCCCTTTACTCAGTCCTGTACTCCAGTGCAATGTACATCTATCACTTGACTCAGTCCTGTACACTAGTGCACTGAGCATCTATCACCTTACTCAGTCCCAAACTGTAGTTCACTGTACATCTATCACTTTACCCAGTCCTGTACTTTCGTGTACTGTACATCTATCCCTTTGCTCCGATATACAGCGCACTAAAGTACAAAAATATCACTTTACTCAGTCCTGTAATCTAGTGCGCTGTACATCTATCCCTTTATTCAGTCCTGTACTCGAGTGGGCTGTACATCTATCACTTTACACAGTCCTGTACTCTAGTGTGCTGTACAACAATCCCTTTGCTCAGATATACAGCGCACTAAAGTACAGGACTATCACTTTCCTCAGTCCTGTACTCTATTGCGCTGTACATCTGTCACTTTACTCAGTCCGGTACTCTGGTGCGCTGTACATCTATCACTTTACTCAGTCCTGTACTCTAGTGCACTGTGCATCTATCACCTTACCCAGTCCTGTACTATAGTGCACTGAACATCTATCCCTTTGCTCAGATATACAGCGCACTAAAGTACAAAAATATCACTTTACTCAGTCCTGTACTCTAGTGCGCTGTGCATCTATCAATTAACTCAATCCTGTACTCTAGTGCACTGTACATCTTTCACTTTACTCAGTCCTGTACTCTAGTGCACTGTGCATCTATCACCTTACCCAGTCCTGTACTATAGTGCACTGAACATCTATCCCTTTGCTCAGATATACAGCGCACTAAAGTACAAAAATATCACTTTACTCAGTCCTGTACTCTAGTGCGCTGTTCATCTATCACTTTACTCAGATGGACAGCGCACTAAAGTACAGGAATATCACTTTACTCAGTCCTGTACTCAAGTGCGCTGTACATCTAACTTTTTACTCAGTTCTGTGCTCTAGTGCGCTGTACATTTATCAATTTAATCAGTTCTTTACTCTAGTGCCCTGTACATTAATCCCTTTATTCAGATGTACAGCACAGTAGAGTACAGGACTATCACTATAATCAGTCCTCTATTCTAGTGCACTGTGCTTCTATCACTTTCCTCAGTCCTGTACTCTAGTGCACTGTGCATCTATCAATTTACTCAGTCCTGTACTCTAGTGTACTGTACATCTATTCCTTTGCTCAGATATACAGCGCACTAAAGTACAGGAATGTCACTATACTCAGTTCTGTACTGTAGTGCGCTGTTCATCTATCACTTAAGTCAGTCATCTACTCTAGTGTGCTGTACATCTATAACTTTACTCAATCCTGTACTCTAGAGCGCTGTACATCTGTCCCTTCACTCAGTCCTGTACTCCAGTGCACTGTACATCTATCACTTTACTCAGTCCTGTACTCTAGTGCACTGTGCATCTATCAATTTACTCAGTCCTGTACTCTAGTGTACTGTACATCTATTCCTTTGCTCAGATATACAGCGCACTAAAGTACAGGAATATCACTATACTCAGTCCTGTACTGTAGTGCGCTGTTCATCTATCACTTAAGTCAGTCATCTACTCTAGTGTGCTGTACATCTATAACTTTACACAGGTCTGTACTATAGTGCGCTGTACATTTATCACTTTACTCAGTCCTCTACTCTAAGTCGCGGTAAATCTTTCCTTTTACTCAAATGTACAGCGCACTAGAGTACAGGACTATCACTATGCTCAGTCCTGTAATCAAGTGCGCTGTACATCTATCACTTTATTCAGTCCTGTACTCTAGTGGGCTGTACATCTATCACTTTACACAGTCCTGTACTCTAGTGTGCTGTACAACAATCCCTTTGCTCAGATATACAGCGCACTAAAGTACAGGACTATCACTTTCCTCAGTCTTGTACTCTATTGCGCTGTACATCTGTCACTTTACTCAGTCCGGTACTCTGGTGCGCTGTACATCTATCACTTTACTCAGTCCTGTACTCTAGTGCGCTGTGCATCTATCAATTAACTCAATCCTGTACTCTAGTGCACTGTACATCTATCATTTTACTCAGTCATGTACTTCAATGCGCTGTACATCTATCATTTTATTCAGTCCTACACTCGAGTGCACCGTGCATCTATCACTTTACTTACTCCTGTACTCTTGTGCGCTGTACATCTGTCACTTTACTCAGCCTGTACTCTAGTGCGCTATATATCTATCACTTTACTGACTCCTGTACTCTAGTGCGCTGTACAACTATCACTTTACTCAATCCTGTACTCCAGTGCGCTGTACATCTATCACTGTACTCAGTCCTGTACTCTAGTGTACTGTGCATCAATCACTTTACTCAGTTCTGTACTCTAGTCTGCTGTACATCTTTCCATTTACTCAGATGGACAGCGCACTAAAGTACAGGACTATCACTTTACTCAGTCCTGTAGTCTTGTGCGCTGTACATCTATCCCTTTATTCAGATGTACAGTGCACTTAAATACAGGACGATCTCTGTACTCAGTCCTGTATTTCAGTACGCTGTACATCTATCACTTTACTCAAACTTGTACTCTAGTGCATTGTACATCTATCCCTTTACTCAGTCTTGTACTCTAGTACACTGTATTTCTATCACTTTACTGAGTCCTGTATTCTAGTGTGCTGTACAACTATCACTTTACTCAGTCCTTTACGCTAGTGCGCTGTACGTCTATCCCTTTACTCAGTCCTGTACTCCAGTGTGCTGAACATCTATCACTATACTCAGTCCTGTACTCTAGTGCACTGTGCATCCATCACTTTACTCAGTACAGTACTGTAGTCTGCTGTACATCTATCCATTTACTCAGATGTACAGCGCAGTAAAGTACTGGACTATCACTTTACTTAGTCCTGTAATCTACTTCGCTGTACATCTATCCCTTTATTCAGATGTACAGTGCACTAAAGTACATGAAGATCTTTTTACTCAGTCCTGCATTTCCGTACGCTGTACATCTATCACTTTACTCAGTCTTGTACTCTTGTGCGTTGTACATCTATCCCTTTACTCAGTCCTGTACTGTAGTGCGCTGTACTTATATCACTTTACTCAGTCCTGTACTCTAGTGCACTGTACATCTATCCCTTTGCTCAGATATACAGCGCAATAAAGTACAGGAATATCACTTTACTCAGTCCTGTACTCGAGTGAGCTCTACATCTATCAATTTACTCAGTCCTGTACTCTGGTGCGCTGTACATCTATCATGTTACTCAGTACTATACTCTATTGCGCTGTACATCAATCCTTTTAGTCAGATATACAGCGCACTAGAGTACAGGACTATCACTACACTCAGTCCTGTACATAAGTGCACTGTGCATCAATCACTTTACTCAGTCTTGTATTCTGGTGTGCGGCACATCTATCACTTTGCTCAGTACTGTACTCGAGTGCACTGTGCATCTATCGCTTTACTCAGTGTTGTACTCTGGTGTTCTACACATCTATCACTTTACTCAGTACTTAACTCTAGTGCGCTGTACATCTATCACTTTACTCAGTTCTGAACTCTAGTCTGCTTTACATCTATCCATTTACTTAGATGTACAGCGCACTAAAGTACTGCACTATCACTTTACTCAGTCCTGTAATTTAGTGCGCTGTACATCTATCCCTTTATTCAGATGTACAGCGCACAAAAGTACAGGACAATCTCTTTACTCAGTCCATTATTTAAGTACGCTGTACATCCATCACTTTACTCAGTCCTTTACTCTTATGCCTTGTACATCTATCTCGTTACTCAGTCCTGTACTGTAATGCGCTGTACATCTATCACTTTTCTCAGATGTACAGCTCACTGAAGTATAGGACTCTCACTTTACTGAGTCCTGTACTTTAGTGCGCTGAACATATATCACTTTACTCAGTCCTGTACTCTAGTGCATTGTACATCTATCCCTTTACTCAGTCCTGTACTCTAGTGCGCTGTACATTTATCACTTTACTCAGATGGACAGCGCACTAGAGTACAAGACTATTACTATACTCAGTCCTGTACTCTAATGCGTATTACAAAGATCACTTTACTCAGTCCTGTACTCTAGTGCACTGTACATCTATCCCTTTACTCAGTCCTGTAGTCTAGTGCGCTGTAACAGTATGAATTTACTCTGTCCTATACGCTTTTGCGCTGTTCATCTATCCCTTTACTCAGTCCTGTGCTTCAGTGCACTGTACATCTATCCCCTTACTCAGTCCTGTATTTTAGTACGCTGTACATCTATCACTTTACTAAGTCCTGGACTCTAGTGCATTGTATATCTATCCCTTTACTCAGTCCTGTACCCTAGTGCACTGTACATTTATCAATTTACTCAGTCCTGTGCTCTAGTGCGCTGTGCATCTATATATTTACTCAGTCCTGTATGCTAATGCACTGCACATCTATCCCTTTACTCAGTCCTGTACCCTAGTGCACTGTACATTTGTCACTTAACTCAGTCCTGTACTCAAGTGCACTGTGCATCTATCACTTTACTCAGTCCTGTACTTTAGTGTACTGTACATCTATCCCTTTGCTCAGATATTCAGCGCACTCAAGTACAGATATCACTTTACTCAGTCCTGTTCTCTAGCATGCTGTACACCTATCACGTTACTCAGTACTCTACTCTAGTGCGCTGTACATCTATTCCTTGAGTCATATATACAGCACACTAGAGTACAGGACTATCACTAGACTCAGTGCTGTACTCTATTGCGCTGTACATCTATCCCTTTACTCAGTCCTGTACTCTCCTGTGCTGTGCATATATCACTTTACTCAATCCTGTACTCTAGAGTACTGTGCATCTATGACTTTACTCAGTCCTGTACTCTAGTGTGCTGTAAAACTATCACTTTACTCAGTCCTTTATGTTGGTGCACTGTACATCTATCCTTTTACTCAGTCCTGTACTCCAGTGCGCTGTACATCTATCACTTAACTCAGTCCTGTACTCTATTGCGCTGTACATCTATCCCTTTACGCAGTTGTACTCTCGTGCACTGTGCATATATCACTTTCCTCAGTCCTGTACTCTAGGTCACTGTACATCTATCTCTTTACTCAGTCCTGTACTCTAGTGCGCTGGACAACTATCACTTTACTCAGTCCCTTACGTTGGTGTGCTGTACATCTATCCCATTACTCAGTCCTGTACTCTAGTGCGTAGTACATATATCACTTTACTCAGTCCTGTACGCTTTTGCGCTGTACATCTATCCCTTTACTCAGTCCTGTACTTCAGTGCACTGTACATCTATCACTTTACTCAGTTCTGTACTCTAGTGCGCTGTTCATCTATCACTTTACTCAGTCCTGTACTTTAGTGTGCTGTCCATCTATCACTTTACTCAGATGGACAGCGCACTAGAGTACAAGACTATCACTATAATCAGTCCTGTACTCTAATGCGCTGTACATATATCACTTTACTCAGTCCTGTACTCTAGTGCACTGTACATCTATCCCTTTACTCAGTCCTGTACTCGAGTGCGCTGTACATCTATCCCTTTACTCAGTCCTGTACTGTAGTGCGCTGTAACACTATCAATTTACTCAGTCCTGTACGCATTTGCGCTGCACATCTATCCCTTTACTCAGTCCTGTACTTCAGTGCACTGTACATCTATCACTTTACTCAGTTCTGTACTCTAGTGCGCTGTACATCTATCCCCTTACTCAGATGTTTAGCACACTAGAGTACAGGACTATCACTCTACTCAGTCCTGTATTCAAGTCCGCTGTACATCTATCCCTTTTCTCAGTCCTGGACTCGAGTGTGCTGTACATCTTTCCCTTTGCTCAGATTTACAGCGCACTAAAGTACAGGACTATTACTTTACTTAGTCCTGTACTTTAGTGCGCTGTACATGTATCACTTTACTCAGATGGACAGCGCACTAGAATGCAAGACTATCACTATACTCAGTCCTGTACTCGAGTGCGTAGTACATATATCACTTTATTCAGTCCTGTACTCTAGTGCACTGTACATCTATCCCTTTGCTCAGTCCTGTAGTCTAGTGCGCTGTAACACTATGAATTTACTCAGTCCTGTACGCTTTTGCGCTGTACATCTATCCCTTTACTCAGTCCTGTACTTCAGTGCACTGTACATCTATCACTTTACTCAGTTCTGTACTCTAGTGCGCTGTACATCTATCCCCTTACTCAGATGTTTAGCACACTAGAGTACAGGACTATCACTATACTCAGTCCTGTATTCAAGTCCGCTGTACATCTATCCGTTTTCTCAGTCCTGTACTCTAGTGTGCTGGACATCTTTCCCTTTGCTCAGATTTACAGCGCACTAAAGTACAGGACTATTACTTTACTCTGTCCTGTACTTTAGTGCGCAGCACATCTATCACTTTACTCAGATGGACAGCGCACTAGAGTAGAAGACTATCACTATACTCAGTCCGGTACTCTAGTGCGTAGTACATTTATCACCTTACTCAGTCCTGTACTCTAGTGCACTGTACATCTATCCCTTTACTCAGTCCTGTAGTCTAGTGAGCTGTAACACTCTGAATTTACTCTGTCCTGAATGCTTTTGCGCTGTTCATCTATCCCTTTACTCAGTCCTGTACTTCAGTGCACTGTACATCTATCACTTTACTCAGTTCTGTACTCTTGTGCACTGTGCATCTATATCTTTTTTCAGTCCTCTACTCTAGTGCACTGTACATCTATAACTTTACTCAGTCCTGTACTCTAGTGTGCTGTACATCTATCCCATTGTTCAGATTTACAGCGCATTAAAGTACAGGACTATTACGTCACTCAGTCCTGTACTCTAGTGCGCTGTATATCTATCACTTTACTCAGATGGACAGCTCACTAGAGTACAAAACTATCACTATACTCAGTCCTGTACTCTATTGCGCTGTACATTTATCACTTTACTCAGTCCTGTACGCTATTGCGTTGTACATATATCTCTTTACTCATTCCTCTACTCTAGTGCGCTGTACATCTTTCACTTTACTCAGTCCTGTACTCTAATGCGCGGTACATCTTTCTCTTTGCTCAGATTTACAGCACACTAAAGAACAGGACTATTACTTTACTCAGTCCTGTACTTTAGTGCGCTGTGCATCTATCACTTTACTCAGTCCTGTACTCTAGTGCACTGTGCATCTATCACCTTACCCAGTCCTGTACTATAGTGCACTGTACATCTATCCCTTTGCTCAGATATACAGCGCACTAAAGTACAGGAATATCACTTTACTTAGTCCTGTACTCTAGTGCGCTGTTCATTTATCACTTCATTCACATGGACAGCGCACTAAAGTACAGGAATATCACTTTACTCAGTCCTGTACTCTTTTGCGCTGTACATCTAACCCCTTACTCAGTCCTGTACTCTAGTGCACTGTACATCTATCACTTTCCTCAGTTCTGTACTCTAGTGCGCTGTGCATCTATCACTTTACTCAGTCCTCTACGCTATTGCGCAGTACATATATAACTTTACTCATTCCTCTACTCTTGTGCGCTGTACATCTTTCACTTTACTCAGTCCTGTACTCTAATTCGCGGTACATCTTTCCCTTTGCTCAGATTTACAGCACACAAAAGTACAGGACTATTACTTTACTCAGTCCTGTACTTTAGTGCGCTGTACGTCTATCACTTAACTCAGATGGACAGCGCACTAAAGTCCAAGACTATCACAATCCTCAGTCCTGTACTTTAGTGCGCTGTACAATTATCACTTTACTCAGTCCTGTACTCTACTGCGCTGTGCATATATCACTTTACTCGGTCCTGTACGCTATTGCGCTGTATATCTATCCCTTTACACAGTCCTGTACTCCAGTGCAATGTACATCTATCACTTGACTCAGATGGACAGCGCACTAGAATGCAAGACTATCACTATACTCAGTCCTGCACTCTAGTGCGTAGTACATATATCACTTTATTCAGTCCTGTACTCTAGTGCACTGTACATCTATCCCTTTACTCAGTCCGGTACTGTAGTGCGCTGTAACACTATCAATTTACTCATTCCTGTACGCTTTTGCGCTGTACATCTATCCCTTTACTCAGTCCTGTACTTCAGTGCACTGTACATCTATCACTATACTCAGTCCTGTACTCTAGTGCGTAGTACATGTATCACTTTATTCAGTCCTATACTCTAGTGCGTAGTACATCTATCCCTTTACTCAGTCCTGTACTTCAGTACGCTGTAAATCTATCACTTTACTCAGTCTTGTACTCTTGTGCGTTGTACTTCTATCCCTATACTCAGTCCTGTACTCTAGTGCGCTGTACCTCTATCACTTTTCTCAGTCCTGTAATCCTATGCGCTGTACATTTTTCCCTTTATTCAGTACTGTACTCCAGTGCGCTGTACATCGATCACTTTACTCAGTCCTGTACTCTAGTGCATTGTACATATATCCCTTTACTCAGTCCTGTACTGTAGTGTGCTGTACTTCTATCACTTTACTCAGTCCTGTACTCTAGTGCACTGTACATCTATCCCTTTGCTCAGATTTTCAGCGCAATAAAGTACAGGAATATCACTTTACTCAATGCTGTACTCGAGTGAGCTTTACATCTATCATTTTACTCAGTCCTGTACTCTGGTGCACTGTACATCTATCATGTTACTTAGTACTATACTCTATTGCGCTGTACATCAATCCTTTTAGTCAGATATACAGCGCACTAGAGTACAGGACTATCACTACACTCAGTCCTGTACTCTAGTGCACTGTGCATCAATTACTTAACTCAGTCTTGTACTCTGGTGTGCGGCACATCTATCACTTTGCTCAGTACTGTACTCTAGTGCACTGTGCATCTATCACTTTACTCAGTCTTGTACTCTGGTGTGCTGCACATCTATCACTTTACTCAGTACTTAACTCTAGTGTGCTGTACATCTATCACTTTACTCAGTTCTGAACTCTAGTCTGCTGTACATCTATCCATTTATTTAGATGTACAGCGCACTAAAGTACTGCACTATCACTTTACTCAGTCCTGTAATTTAGTGCGCTGTACATTTATCCCTTTATTCAGATGTACAGTGCACAAAAGTACAGGACTATCTCTTTACTCAGTCCATTATTTAAGTACTCTGTACATCCATCACTTTACTCAGTCCTTTATTCTTATGCCTTGTACATCTATCCCTTTACTCAGTCCTGTACTGTAATGCGCTGTACATCTATCACTTAACTCAGATGTACAGCTCACTGAAGTATAGGACTATCACTTTACTAAGTCCTGTACTTTAGTGCGCTGAACATATATCACTTTACTCAGTCCTGTACTCTAGTGCATTGTACATCTATCCCTTTACTCAGTCCTGTACTCTAGTGCGCTGTACATTTATCACTTTACTCAGTCCTGTGCTCTAGTGCGCTGTGCATCTATAACTTTACTCCATCCTTTATGCTAATGCGCTGCACATCTATCCCTTTACTCAGTCCTGTACTACAGTGCGCTGTACATCTATCACTTTACTCAGTCCTGTGCTCTAGTGCACTGTGCATCTATGACTTAACTCAGTCCTGTACTCTAGTGCGCTCTACATCTTTCACTTTACTCAGTCCTGTACTCTAGTGTACTGTACATCTATCCCTTTGCTCAGATATAAAGCGCACTAAAGTACAGGAATATCACTTTACTCAGTCCTGTACTCTAGTATGCTGTACAACAATCACGTTACTCAGTACTCTACTCTAATGCGCTGTACATCTATCCCTTTAGTCATATATACAGCGCACTAGAGTACAGCACTATCACTATACTCAGTGCTGTACTCAATTGTGCTGTACATCTATCCCTTTACTCAGTCCTGTTCTCTTGTATGCTGTGCATATATCACTTTTCTCAGTCCTGTATCCTAGAGCACTGTACATCTATCCATTTACTCAGTCCTGCACTCTAGTGCACTGTACATCTATCACTTTAATCAGTCCCGTACTCAAGTGCACTGTGCATCTATCACTTTACTCAGTCCTGTACTCTAGTGGGCTGTACATCTATCCCTTTACTCAGTCCTGTACTCTAGTGCGCTGTATATCTATCACTTTACTCAGTCCTGTACTCTAGTGCGCTGTATATCTATCACTTTACTCAGTCCTGTACTCTATTGCGCTGTACATATATCCCTTTACTCAGTCCTGTCCTCTAGTGCGCTGTGCATATATCACTTTACTCAGTCCTGTACTCGAGAGCACTGTACATCTATCCCTTTACTCAGTCCTGTACTCTAGTGCGCTGTACATCTATCACTTTACTCAGTCCCGTACTCAAGTGCGCTGTATATCTATCACTTAACTCAGTCCTGTACTCTATTGCGCTGTACATCTATCCCTTTAGTCAGTCCTGTCCTCTAGTGCGCTGTGCATATATCACTTTACTCAGTCCTGTACTCGAGAGCACTGTACATCTATCACTTTACTCAGTCCTGTACTGTAGTGCACTGTACATCTATCCCTTTACTCAGTCCTGTACGTTTTTGCGCTGTACATCTATCCCTTTACTCAGTCCTGTACTTCAGTGCACTGTACATCTATCCCTTTACTCAGTCCTTTACTGTAATGCGCTGTACATCTATCACTTTACTCAGATGTACAGCTCACTGAAGTATAGGACTATCACTTTACTAAGTCCTCTACTTTAGTGCGCTGAACATATATCACTTTACTCAGTCCTGTACTCTAGTGCATTGTACATCTATCACTTTACTCAGTCCCGTACTCAAGTGCACTGTGCATCTATCACTTTACTCAGTCCTGTACTCTAGTGGGCTGTACATCTATCCCTTTACTCAGTCCTGTACTCTAGTGCGCTGTATATCTATCACTTTACTCAGTCCTGTACTCTATTGCGCTGTACATCTATCCCTTTACTCAGTTCTGTCCTCTAGTGCGCTGTGCATATATCACTTTACTCAGTCCTGTACTCGAGAGCACTGTACATCTATCCCTTTACTCAGTCCTTTACTCCAGTGCGCTGTACATCTATCACTTTACTCAGCCCCGTACTCAAGTGCGCTGTATATCTATCACTTTACTCAGTCCTGTACTCTATTGCGCTGTACATCTATCCCTTTACTCAGTCCTGTCCTCTAGTGCGCTGTGCATATATCACTTTACTCAGTCCTGTACTGGAGAGCACTGTACATCTATCCCTTTACTCAGTCCTGTACTTCAGTGCACTGTACATCTATCCCTTTACTCAGTCCTGTACTTCAGTGCACTGTACATCTATCGCTTTACTCAGTTCTGTACTCTAGTCCACTGTACATCTCTCCCCTTACTCAGATGTTTAGCGCACTAGTGTACAGGACTATCACTATACTCAGTCCTGTACTCTAGTGCACTGTGCATCTATGCCATTACAAAGTCTTGTACTCTAGTTTGCAGTACATCTATCACTATATTCAGTCCTGTACTCTAATGCGCTGTACATTTATCACTTTAATCAGTCCTGTAATCTAGTGCTCTGTACATCTATCCCTTTACTCAGTACAGTACTCTAGTGCGCTGTGCATCTATCCCTTTACTCAGAAGGACAGCGCACTAAAGTACAAGACTATCACTATACTCAGTCCTGTAATCTAGTGCCCTGTACATTTATCACTTTACTCAGTCCTGTACTCTAGTGCGCTGTGCATCTATCACTATACTCAGTCCTGTACTCCAGTGCGCTGTACATCTATCATTTTACTCAGTCCTGTACTCTAGTGCACTCTGCATCCATCACTTTACTCAGCCCTGTACTCTAGTGTTCTGAATATCTATCCCTTTACTCAGATATACAGTGCACTAAAGTACAGGACTATAAGTTTACTCAGTCCTGGACTCTAGTGTGCTGTACATCTACCACTTCACTCAGTCCTGTACTCTAGTGCGCTGTACATCCATCACTTTACTCAGTCCTGTACGTTAGTGCGCTGTACATCTATCCCTTTTGTCAGTCCTGTACTCCAGTGCGCTGTACATCTATCACTTTCCTCAGTCCTGTACTTAAGTGTGCTGTACATCTATCCCTTTGCTCAGATGTACAGCGCACTAAAGTACAGGACTATCACTTTACTCAGTCCTGTACTCTAGTGCGCTGTAAATCTATCACTTTACTCAGTCCTGTACTCTAGTGCGCTGTAAATCTATCACTTTACTCAGTCCTGTACTCTAGTGCACTGTACAAATATCCCTTTACTCAGATGTTTAGTGCAGTAGAGTACAGGACTATCACTATACTCAGTCCTGTAATCTAGTGCGCAGTACTTCGATCCCTTTACTCAGTCCTGTACTCATGTGCGCTGTATGTGTATCACTTTACTCAGTCCAGTACTCCAGTGCACTGAACATCTATCACTTTTCTCAGTCTTGTACTCTGGTGCGCTGTACATCTATCACTTCACTCAGTCCTGTACTCTACTGCACTCTGCATATATCACTTTACTCAATCCTGTACTCAAATGCACTGTACGTCTATCACTTTACTCAGTCCTGTACCCTGGTGCGCTGTACATCCATCACTTTGCTCAGTCCTGGACTCTAGTGTGCTGTGCATTTATCAGTTTACTCAATCCTGTACTCTAGTGCACTGCACGTCGATCACTTTACTCAGTCATGTACATCAATGCGCTGTACATCTATCACTTTACTCAGTCCTGGATTCGAGTGCACCGTGCATCTATCACTTTTCTCAGTCCTGTCCTCTTGTGCGCTGTATGTAACTTCTATCACTTTACTCAGTCCTGTACTCTGGTGCACTGTACATCTATCACTTCACTCAGTCCTGTACTCTAGTGCACTCTGCATATATCACTTTACTCAATCCTGTACTCAAATGCACTGTACATCTAGCACTTTGCTCAATCCTGGACTCTAGTGCGCTGTGCATTTATCAGTTTACTCAATCCTGTACTCTAGTGCACTGTACATCGATCACTTTACTCTGTCATGTACTTCAATGCGCTGTACATCTATCACTTTACTCACTCCTGGACTCGAGTGCACCGTGTATCTATCACTTTACTCTGTCCTGTACTCTTGTGCGCTGTACATCTGTCACTTTACTCAGTCCTGTACTCTAGTGCGCTATATATCTATCACTTTACTGAGTCCTGTACTCTAGTGCGCTGTACAACTATCACTTTACTCAATCCTGTACTCCAGTGTGCTGTACATCCATCACTATACTCAGTCCTGTGCTCTAGTGCACTGTACATCAATCACTTAACTCAGTCTTGTATTCTGGTGTGCTGCACATCTATCACTTTACCCAGTACGTAACTCTAGTGCGCTGTACATTTATCACTTTACTCAGTCCTGTAATCTAGTGCGCTGTACATGTATCCCATTATGTAGATGTACAGCGCACTAAAGTACAGGACTATCTCTTTCCTCAGTCCTGTATTTTAGTAGGCTGTACATCTATCACTTTACTCAGTCCTGTACTCTAATGTATTGTACATCTATCCTTTTACTCAGTCCTGTACTCTAATGCGCTGTACATCTTCCTTTACTCAGTCCTTTATGTTGGTGCGCTGAACATCTATCCCTTTACTCAGTCCTGTACTCCAGTGCTCTGTATAACTATCACTTTACTCAGTCCTTTATGTTGGTGCGCTGTACATCTATCCCTTTATTCAGTCCTGTAGTCCAGTGCGCTGTACATCTATCACTTTACTCAGTCCTGTACTTAAGTGCACTGTGCATCTATCACTTTACTCAGTCCTGTACTCTAGTGCGCTGTACATCTTTCTCTTTACTCAATCCTGTACTTTAGTGCGTAGTACATCTATCCCTTTACTCAGTCCTGTACTTCAGTGCACTGTATATCTATCACTTTACTCAGTTCTGTACTCTAGTGCGCTGTACATCTATCCCCTTACACTGATGTTTAGCGCACTAAAGTACAGGACTATCACTATACTCAGTCCTGTACTCTAGTGCATTGTCCATCTATCACTTAACTCAGTCCTGTACTCTAGCGCGCCGTTCATCTATCACTTTATTCAGTCCTGTACTCTAGTGCGCTGTACATTTTCTCCATTGCTCAGATTTACAGCGCACTAAAGTACAGGAATAATACTTCACTCAGTCCTGTTCTCTAGTGCACTGTACATTCATCACTTTATTCAGTCCTGTACTCGAATGCTCTGTGCATCTATCACTTTACTCAGTCCTGCATGCTATTGCGCTGGACATCTATCACTTTACTCATTCCTGTACTCTAATGCGCTGTACATCTTTCACTTTACTCAGTCCTGTACTTTAGTGCACAGTACATCTTTCCTTTTGCTAAGATTTACAGCGCACTAAATTACAGGACTATTACTTTACTCAGTCCTGTACTTCAGTGCACTGTACATCTATCACTTTACTCAGTTCTGTTCTCTAGTGCGCTGTACATCTATCCCCTTACTCAGATGTTTAGCACACTAGAGTACAGGACAATCACTATACTCAGTCCTGTATTCAAGTCCGCAGTACATCTATCCCTTTTCTCAGTCCTGTACTCTAGTGTGCTGTACATCTTTCCCTTTGCTCAGATTTACAGCGCACTAAAGTACAGGACTATTACTTTACTCAGTCCTGTATTTAAGTGCGCTGTACATCTATCACTTTACTCAGATGGACAGCGCACTAGAGTACAAGACTATCACTATACTCAGTCCTGTACTCTAATGTGCTGTACATATATCCCTTTACTCACTCCTGTACTCTAGTGCGTAGTACATATATCACTTTACTCAGTCCTGTACGTTTTTGCACTGTACATCTATCCCTTTACTCAGTCCTGTACTTAGGTGCACTGTACATCTATCCCTATACTCAGTCGTGTACTTCAGTGCACTGTACATCTATCGCTTTACTCAGTCTTGTACTCTTGTGCACTGTACATCTATCCCTTTACTCAGTCCTGTAGTCTAGTGCGCTGTAACACTATGAATTTACTCTGTCCTGTACGCTTTTGCGCTGTTCATCCATCTCTTTACTCAGTCCTGTACTTCAGTGCACTGTACATCTATCACTTTACTCAGTCCTGTACTCTAGTGCAATGTGCATCTATCACTTTTCTCAGTCCTCTACTTTACTGCACTGTACATCTATAACTTTACTCAGTCCTGTACTCGGGTGTGCTGTACATCTATCCCATTGTTCAGATTTGCAGCGCATTAAAGTACAGGACTATTACGTCACTCAGTCCTGTACTCTAGTGCGCTGTATATCTCTCACATTACTCAGATGGACAGCGCACTAGAGTACAAGACTATCACTATACTCAGTCCTGTACTCTATTGCGCTGTACATTTATCACTTTACTCAGTCCTGTACTCTAGTGCGCTGTGCATCTATCACTTTACTCAGTCCTGTACGCTATTGCGCTGTACATATATTTCTTTACTCATTCCTCTACTCTAGTGCGCTGTACATCTTTCACTTTACTCAGTCCTGTACTCTAATGCGCGGTACATCTTTCCCTTTGCTCAAATTTACAGCACACTAAAGTACAGGACTATTACGTCACTCAGTCCTGTACTCTAGTGCGCTATATATCTCTCACATTACTCAGATGGACAGCGCACTAGAGTACAAGACTATCACTATACTCAGTCCTGTACTTTAGTGCGCTGTGCATCTATCACTTTACTCAGTCCTGTACTCTAGTGCACTGTGCATCTATCACCTTACCCAGTCCTGTACTATAGTGCACTGTACATCTATCACTTTACTCAGTCCTGTACTATAGTGTACTGTACATCTATCCCTTTGCTCAGATATACAGCGCACTAAAGTACAGGAATATCACTTTAGCCAGTCCTGTACTCAAGTGCGCTTTACATCTCTCACTTTACTCAGTCCTGTACTCTAGTGCACTGTGCATCTATCACATACCTCAGTCCTGTACTCTAGTGCGCTGTATATCTATCACTTTACTCAGTCCTGTACGTTAGTGCGCTGCACATCTAAGCCTTTACTCAGTCCTGTACTCCTGTCCTGTACTCCAGTCCTGTACTCAGATGGACAGCGCACTTAAGGACAAGACAATCTCTATACTCAGTCCTGTAATCTAGTGTGCCGTACATTTATCACTTTACTCAGTCCTGTACTCTAGTGTGCTGTGCATCTATCACTTTACTCAGTCAGGTACGCTATTGTGCTGTACATCTATCCTTTTACTCAGTCCTCTACTCCAGTCCGCTGTACATCTATCACATTACTCAGTCCTGTACTCTACTGCACTGTGCATCTATCAGTTTACTCAGTCCTGTGCTCTAGTGCGTGGTACATCTATCAATATACTCAGTCCTGTAGTCCAGTGCACTGTACAATTATCACTTTACTCAGTCCTCTATTCTAGTGTGCTGTACATCTATCCCTTTACTCAGTCCTGTACTCAAGTGCGCTGAACATCTATCCCTTTATTCAGATGTACAGCGCACTAGAGTACAGGACTATCACTTTACTCAGCCCTGTACTTCAGTGCGCTGTACATCTATCATTTTACCCAGTATGTACTCTAGTGCGTTGTACATCTATCCCTTTACTCAGTCCTCTACTCTAGTGCGCTGTACCTCTATCCCTTTACTCAGTCCAGTACTCTAATGCGCTGTACATCTATCCCTTTTCTCAGTTCTGTACTCTAGTACACTTTACATCTATCCCACTGCAAAGTCCTGTACTGTAGTTTGCATTACATCTATCACTATACTCAGTCCTGTACTCTCGTGCGCTGTACATTTATCACTTTAATCAGCTCCTGTACTCTAGTGCACTGTACATCTATCCCTTTACTCAGTACAGAACTTTTGTGCGCTGTGCATCTATCCCTTTACTCAGATGGACAGCGCACTAGAGTACAGGACTATCACTATACTCAGTCCTGTACTCCAGTGCGCTGTATATTTAGCACTTTACTCAGTCTTGTGCTGTAGTGCGCTGTACATCTATCCCTTTACTCAGTAAAGAACTCTATTGCGCTGTGCATCTATCCCTTTAGTCAGATGGACAGCGCACTCGAGTACAGGACTATCACTGGACTCAGTCTTTTACTCCAGTACGCTGTATATTTATCACTATACTCTGTCCTGTACTCTATTGAGCTGTACATCAATCCCTTTACTCAGTCCTGTACTCTAGTGCGCTGTGCATACATCACTTTACTCAGTCCTGTCCACTAGTGTGCTGTACATCTATCACTTTAGGCAGTCCTGTACGTTAGTGTATTGTACATCTATCCCTTAACTCTGTCCTGTACTCTAGTGCACTGTACATCTATCACTTTACTCAGTCCTGTCCTCTAGTGCACTGTGCATCTATCACTTAACTCAGTCCTGTACTCTAGTGCGCTGTATATCTATCACTTTACTCAGTCCTGTACGTTAGTGCGCTGCACATCTATGCCTTTACTCAGTCCTGTACTCCAGTCCTGTACTCAGATGGACAGCGCACTTAAGTACAAGACAATCTCTATACTCAGTCCTGTACTCTAGTGTGCTGTGCATCTATCACTTTACTCAGTCCGGTACGCAATTGCGCTGTACATCTATCCTTTTACTCAGTCCTGTACTCCAGTCCGCTGTACATCTATCACATTACTCAGTTCTGTACTCTACTGCACTGTGCATCTATCAGTTTACTCAGTCCTGTGCTCTAGTGCGTGGTACATCTATCAATATACTCAGTCCTGTAGTCCAGTGCGCTGTACAATTATCACTTTACTCAGTCCTCTATTCTAGTGCGCTGTACATCTATCCCTTTACTCAGTCCTGTACTCAAGTGCGCTGTACCTCTATCCCTTTACTCAGTCCTGTACTCTAATGCGCTGTACATCTATACCTTTTCTGAGTTCTGTACTCTAGTGCACTTTACATCTATCCCACTGCAAAGTCCTGTACTGTAGTTTGCATTACATCTATCACTATACTCAGTCCTGTACTCTTGTGCGCTGTACATTTATCACTTTAATCAGCTCCTGTACTCTCGTGCACTGTACATCTATCCCTTTACTCAGTACAGAACTTTTGTGCGCTTTGCATCTATCCCTTTACTCAGATGGACAGCGCACTAGAGTACAGGACTATCACTATACTCAGTCTTGTACTCCAGTGCGCTGTATATTTAGCACTTTTCTCAGTCGTGTACTCTAGTGCGCTGTACATCTATCCCTTTACTCAGTAAAGAACTCTATTGCGCTGTGCATCTATCCCTTTACTCAGATGGACAGCGCACTCGAGTACAGGCCTATCACTGGACTCAGTCCTTTACTCCAGTACGCTGTATATTTATCACTATACTCTGTCCTGTACTCTATTGCGCTGTACATCTATCCCTTTACTCAGTCCTGTACTCTAGTGCGCTGTGCATACATCACTTTACTCATTCCTGTCCTCTTGTGCGCTGTACAACAATCACTTTAGGCAGTCCTGTACGTTAGTGCGCTGTACATCTTTCACTTTACTCAGTTCTGTACTCCAGTCTGCTGTACATCTATCCATTTACTCAGATGTACAGCGCACGAAAGTACTGGACTATCACTTTACTCAGTCCTGTACTCTAGTGCGCTGTACATCTATCTCTTTACTGAGTTCTGTACTCTAATTCCCTGTACATCTATCCCTTTATTCAGATGTACAGCGCACTAAAGTGCAGGACTATCACTTTACTCAGTGCTGTACTTTAGTGCGCTGTACATCTATCACTTTACTCAGTCCCGTACTCAAGTGGGATGTACATCTATCCCTTTACTCAGTCCTGCACTCTAATGCGCTGTACATCTATCTTTTTACTCAGTATTGTACTCAAGTACACTGTACATCTATGCCATTACAAAGTCTTGTACTCTAGTTTTCAGTACATCTATCACTTTATTCAGTCCTGTACTCTAATGCGCTGTACATCTATCTCTTTACTGAGTTCTGTACTCTAATTCGCTGTACATCTATCCCTTTATTCAGATGTACAGCGCACTAAAGTACAGGACTATCACTTTACTCAGTCCTGTACTTTAGTGCGCTGTACATCTGTCACTTTACTCAGTCCCGTACTCAAGTGCGATGTACATCTATCCCTTTACTCAGTCCTGTACTCTAATGCGCTGTACATCTATCCCTTTACTCAGTATTGTACTCAAGTACACTGTACATCTATGCCATTACAAAGTCTTGTACTCTAGTTTGCAGTACATCTATCACTATATTCAGTCCTGTACTCTAATGCGCTGTACATTTTTTCACTTTAATCAGTCCTGTGATCTAGTGCTCTGTACATCTATCCCTTTACTCAGTACAGTACTCTAGTGCGCTGTGCAGGTATCACTTTACTCAGAAGGACAGCGCACTAAAGTACAAGACTATCACTATACTCAGTCCTGTAATCTAGTGCCCTGTATATTTATCACTTTACTCAGTCCTGTACTCTAGTGCGCTGTGCATCTATCACTTTACTCAGTCCTGTACTCCAGTGCGCTGTACATCTATCATTTTACTCAGTCCTGTACTCTACTGCACTCTGCATCCATCACTTTACTCAGCCCTGTACTCCAGTGTACTGTATATCTATCCCTTTGCTCAGATATACAGCGCACTAAAGTACAGGACTATCAGTTTACTCAGTCCTGTACTCTAGTGTGCTGTACATCTACCACTTTACTCAGTCCTGTACTCTAGTGCGCTGTACATCTATCACTTTACTCAGTCCTGTACGTTAGTGCGCTGTACATCTATCCCTTTTGTCAGTCCTGTACTCCAGTGCTCTGTACATCTATCACTTTCCTCAGTCCTGTACTTTAGTGTGCTGTACATCTATCTCTTTACTCAGTCCTGTACTTTAGTGTGCTGTACATCTATCCCTTTGCTCAGATGTACAGGGCACTAAAGTACAGGACTATCACTTTACTCAGTCCTGTACTCTAGTGCGCTCTACATCTATCCCTTTACTCAGTCCTGCACTGTAGTGCACTGTCCATCTATCACTTTCCTCAGTCCTGTACTTTAGTGTGCTGCACATCTATGACTTTGCTCAGTCCTGTACTCTTATGAGCTGTACATCTATCGCATTGCTCAGATGTACAGCGCACTAAAGTACAGGACTATCACTTTACTCAGTCCTGTACTCTAGTGCACTGTACATCTATCCCTTTTCTCAGATGTTTAGTGCAGTAGAGTACAGGACTATCACTATACTCAGTCCTGTACTCATGTGTGCTGTATGTCTATCACTTTACTCAGTCCTGTACTCTAGTGCAACTATCACTTTACTCAGTCTTGTACGCTAGCGCGCTGTACATCTATCCCTTTACTCAATCCTGTACTTAAGTGCACTGTAAGTCTATCACTTTTCTCAGTCCTTTACTCTAGTGCAACTATCACTTTACTCAGTCTTGTACGCTAGCGCGCTGTACATCTATCCCTTTACTCAATCCTGTACTCAAGTGCACTGTACATCTATCAATTTACTCAGTCTTGTACTCTATTGCACTGTACATCTATCACGTTACTCAGGCCTGTACTCTGGTGTGCTGTACATCTGTCACTTTACTCAGTCTTGTACTCTAGTGCACTGTGCTTGTATCACTTTACTCAATCCTGTACTCTTGTGCACTGTACATCTATCACTTAACTCAGTCCTGTACTCTAATACGATGTACATCTATCATTTTACTCGGTCCTGTACTCTAGTGCACTCTGCAGCCATCACTTTACTCAGCCCTGTACTCTAGTGTACTGTATATCTATCCCTTTGCTCAGATATACTGCGCACTAAAGTACAGGACTATCAGTTTACTCAGTCCTGTACTCTAGTGTGCTGTACATCTACCACTTTACTCAGTTCTGTACTCTAGTGCGCTGTACATCTATCCCTTTACTCAGTCCTGTTCTCTAGTGCGCTTTAAATCTATCACTTTACTCAGTCCTGTACTCTAGTGCGCTCTACATCTATCCCTTTACTCAGTCCTGCACTCTCGTGCACTGTGCATCTATCACTTTCCTCAGTCCTGTACTTTAGGGTGCAGTACATCTATGACTTTACTCAGTCCTGTACTCTAGTGCGCTGTAAATCTATCACTTTACTCAGTCCTGTACTCTAGTGCACTGTACATCTATCCCTTTACTCAGATGTTTAGTGCAGTAGAGTACAGGACTATCACTATACTCAGTCCTGTAATCTAGTGCGCAGTACATTTATCCCTTTACTTAGTCATGTACTCATGTGCGCTGTATGTCTATCACTTTACTCAGTCCTGTACTCTAGTGCAACTATCACTTTACTCAATCTTGTACGCTAGCGCGCTGTACATCTATCTTTTTACTCAATACTTTACTCAAGTGCACTGTAAGTCTATCACTTTACTCAGTCCTTTACTCTAGTGCAACTATCACTTTACTCAGTCTTGTACGCTAGCGCGCTGTACATCTATCCCTTTACTCAATCCTGTACTCAAGTGCACTGTACATCTATCAATTTACTCAGTCTTGTACTCTATTGCACTGTACATCTATCACGTTACTCAGTCCTGTACTTTGGTGTGCTGTACATCTGTCACTTTACTCAGTCCTGTACTCTAGTGCACTGTGCTTGTATCACTTTACTCAATCCTGTACTCTAGTGCACTGTACATCTATCACTTAACTCAGTCCTGTACTCTAGTGCGATGTACATTTATCACTTTACTCAGTCCTGTACTGTAGTGTGCTGTACATCTATCACTTTACTCAGACCTGTACTCTAGTGCGCTGTACATCTTTCCCTTTTTTCTCAGTCCTGTACTCTTGTGCGCTGTATATCTGTCACTTTACTCAGTCCTGTACTCTAGTGCAGTGTTCCCCAACCCTCTCCTGGATGCCCATCTGTCTTGCTTGCTTTAGATTTCTCCCTGCTTCAGCAAAGGTGATTCAAATGATCAGCTTGTTAATCACCCCCTAAAGCTGATTGATGACAGCCTGATCATTTGAATCACCTGTGCTAGGGCAGTGAGAGATCTAAAACAAACAGGACAGGTTGGCCTCCAGGAGAGGGTTGGGGAACAATGCTCTAGTGCGCTGTACATCTATCCCTTTTCTCAGTCCTGTACTCTAATGCGCTGTACATCTATCTTGACTGTGCGGCTCCCACCTTCCTCTCCCCCTCGTTCTTTGTGGGGTATCCCTCTATCTCTGTCTCACCCTCCCTCTCTCTCTCCCTCCCCCTCCCTCTCTCTATTTCCCCCACTCTCCTCCTCCTTCTCTCTCCCTCTCTCTCTCTCAGATCATGAAAATGGGAGAGAAGCTCCAGGGTTTGCAGGAAAAGAAGCACCAGCTTTTCCTGCAGCTGAAGAAAGTTCTTCACGAGGAGGAGAAGAGACGTAGAAAAGAACAGAGGTAAAGCCTTCATTTCATCTATATTCTTTGTTTCACGCTTTTTGCTGATATGTAGCACAAGGCTAAAGTTTGGTGTAAAAATCCCCATTCCTTCGGACAGTGGTCTCACTGAAAATGGAGGAGTGCGTTTATGTTTATTCATTTATTTATCTGTCCGTCCATTTTCTTGACAAGCATTCATCAGATGGACTTCGTGCTGGGCTTAGCTGAGAGGCTCTCCTGAGAGCTGTTAGCGGTCAGCCCGCTGCGAGCAGGCGCTGCGATAGTAACGCTGTAAAGAGCTCATGTTCAAGGGGAGAGACAGTGAAGATTGCTAGCTGAATGGGGCTGAGGTGGGCATATTGGGGACGTGCATAATGGGAGGAGAAATGAGTGAGGATGGAGAGAGAAGTACCTTAAGCGGCAGGAGTTGGGTGATATAAGGTTTGAGAGCGTGTCAGGGAGTCAGAGAGCATGTGCAGAGATGTGGGTGGTTAGTTAAGGCAGGTGAGCGTGATTAATGCAGAACTGCTCTCACAACAGTCCCTATGAGGCACTGGTCTCATATGCATCTCCGGTTTGTCAATGTGTGGGCAGGAACAGTTTGACTGTGTATGTGGCGTGTGTGTGTGTGAGTGTGTGTGTATGTGTATGTAAAGTTGGGCCTATACCTGTGCTTCATTTCTTTGTGTGAAGGCATTATTCAGCCAGTGTTGGGCCTTGTCTTTCAAACACGTCCTGGGTGCTGAAGTGATTGGATAATGGTGTCTGTTGCTGTCTGTTTCAATGACATGACGACGCTCACTTCTGCTGCTTACCAGCCCAGCACGGCCATTCACTCAGGACAACACCTGCTGAGCCTGCAAGGTGAGGTGCCTGTGCGCACGCACACGCACACACACACACACACCTGCGCGCGCCCACACACACACACATACACACAAGCACCTGCATATGCGCACACACACCTGTGTGCACATACACACACACACACAAACACACGCAAACACCTGCACTCGGAACTGCTCGGCAGCATGAAACCTCCGTTACTCACGGGCTCTGTGATGTAAGCTGGCAGAGAGATGAGAAGCAGGGCTGTTTCAGCGGCACACTGACAGTAATAATGCACTTCTCCTGTGGCAGAGCATGAGGGTACAGTGGGGATTCTCTGAAGCTGAAGTCCTGCTCATAACACATGCTGTATATTAACTGAAGAGTGTATTTGGATCAGACTGTTCAGTGGAAGATTGTTCCCACAAAGGAATATAGGATAAGGTCATCCTTAAAGTGGAAATACATTTTTGATTTCAGTCTGAATATCTGCAGCCTACACCTCTGCAATAAGTTGAGTAAATGCCAGTCAAGTATTAAATGTGGTTTATATTTATGTATCTGACATGAGCCAGGCCATTGTGAAAATGTCTCTTTCTAATATGGAGGCTAAATGTGCAAGGAAATCTACCCAGAGAGGCTCCTGCCTGAGATTACTGTGATTGTGCTGCTAACGGTTTTTGCGTGAGGAGTTCTCAAGATATCTCTGTAATGTCTCTTTCCCTTGTGACAAATCTCTCTCTTTACTGTGATTGTGCTGCTAACGGTTTGTGTGTGAGGAATTCTCAAGATATCTCTGTAATGTCTGTTCCCTTGTGATGAATCTCTCTCTCTCTCTCTCTCCCTCTCTCTCTCTCTCTCATGAAGTGCAGTGAGTCATGGTTGGCCCAGAGCTCTGCTCGGGGAGCGCAGTAAACAGTTGTTCCAGTCTGCTGTGGTTCCAGTGAAAGACGACATGAGCTGCTGTTTATATTCATCCTTACTGCTCTGTTGTATTCATGATCCACTTCTTCCTGTAATGACTTTAAATCAGGTGGTGTGTTAGTCCAGCAGTACTAATTAATTTTTAATTATTAATTCTTTTAATTAATTTTGAGCGTTAAATCGTGGCCTGGATGATTAGACTTGAGTGTATTAGTGATGAGATACAAATACAAATAACAAATACAGCAGTCATAGTGACCCTTCTACGGTAAGTGTGTTTAAATGAGGAGATGTTACTGACAGCTGCAGTTAAATTGATCTTTTCTCTTCCCATAACCATATGTTCCAATTCTACATTAAATCTATATTTAGTGATGGGTTTGTTGGCCAAATAACTACTGCTACTCAACCTTAGTACAAAAAAACATGTCGTGGCAATGCGGTCGCTGATACTCTCGAAATAAAGCTTAAATCCAGTTGTAAAAATATAAGGTTAGTGTACCAGCTCACTCTACACTGCATACGCGCATTTTCTGTCTTTAGACACAGTGAGCTGGAGAATAGATTTCCGGTATGGTTGCTGATATGAGATCGCTGACTGGTGGGCAGTTCCATCCGAGGCTGACTGGTGTGAAATGTTGCCTGACAGGGGCGGCACTTCCAGACGCAGCCCGGCTTCAGTGGGGGGAGCTCAGAGCACGGGCAGTATTCGGGGGGGGGCAGGCAAGACACGGGCCCTATGGGGTCTCCCAGCAGCAGCACGCGTTGCCCTACGGCCCCAGCCAGCCAGCCCCGTTCAGCTACGCCAGCAGCTCCCCGCTCAGAGGTGCTCCGTGCCACAGTGTGTCCTGATCACTGCTGAGATTATTACCTCTTACATGCAGGGGATGAGTGCTGCCTGTCCAGTCATGCTTTTTTCCTGGCCATAATTCCTGAACCGTTCATCTTTCTCCATAAAACTTAATATGTGGATATGCTTTATTGTGTAGACGTGCTGTTTGTGGCCCGCGGACGAGGTCGGGCAGCTACTATCAATTCATGCTTGTCGTCTCCACCGCTGCCAACGCCTCTTCGTCTGGAGACACTTCCTTGTGGACACTCTGCACGATGTAATTTTTGACGTATTACTTTCATGTATTTGGTAGGTACATGTATTATACTTCGTTTATGACACCTATCGATTTCGGTTGCCGTGGCGACAGTATTAGCCGAATAATGCGCAAATTTGTGCTGAAACAAAGAGATTTCCATATGGACGCAGTACACCGGCTTTAGGAGAAGCGGGCTTTGGGGGGCTACACCCACGCGATTGCGGGCGACCGGAGCGAGTTCATACCTCTGTCCGTCCTTCTGTCCCATCTGTCAGTCTGTCCATCCCTCCACTGCGTTTTGTGTCCTGGTCTGATACTGGCCATCACGGCAGGGGATCAGAGTTTTTTCTACTTGTTATTTACTATAGCGAGTGCTTCACAGTTAAAATAGTTGCGTTATTTACTATAGCAGGTGCTTCACAGTTATAATAATAGCGTTATTTACTATAGAAGGTGCTTCACAGTTATTATACTAATGTTATATACTATAGAAGGTGCTTCACTATGGTGTAAGATAGCTGTCAAAAAGATGTGTCCATTATTTAATAATTCGTATTTATAACGTTAATCGATTGTATGCAAAAAAGTTGTTTTACACAAAATTCTGCCGACAAATTTGTGAGTCTGTGAAATTGGGCCGGGGTTAGGATTGTTTTTATGTGAGTATGAGTCAAAAAGCTGTGAGTGCAAAGTCTTGGGAATACAACTCACGTTTCTACGAGTATGAAGTCTTCAGTGTGAATACGAATTCAATTTTACGGGTACGAATCGAAAAGTGCTGAAATGACGTCACCGAGGTCACAGTCAAGTCACCGGGAAAGTGATCGAGCCACGATTCCTCCAACTGCGCATGCAAACATGGAAGGCAACGCCGCCGGCTCCGGAGAATCATCACAGGTAACGTCAATAATAACGTGCATAGCCATTATTTATTTCATAAAATCTAACCATTTTATATAATATACATTCCTTGGACTCACACACTTATTGCTTTAGCTTGCAAGCTAAAAAATATTTACATGCCGATGATGCAAGCTTAGTGCTATCGTTGCCTTAAAAGTTGGCCAGTGCTAATTAGTTGGCACTGGACTGTAGGGCTGTTACCATCGATACCAAGGCTTCGGAGCCTGTATCAAAAATGTGAAGCACTTCCAAACGGAGCTCCGTGTCGAGGCTTGTATCGTCTCGGCGAAATGACGTCAGTCAGTGAACTATAAAATGTCCCAGTTCTCTTTTGCAGCTCGTGGGTTGTTGTCAGTAGTTGAAGTTTGTCAGTGCGGTTTGCGAATTTGTCATTGCGTGCGATGGAGCCAGCAAGAAAGATTAAGTTGTTTACCGTTCGGGAATACTTTGATTTGATTTCACCGAATAAGGTCGCTTAGTGAAGCTATTAGGCCAAATTATTCTACTATTTTGTGACGTCATATTTTCAAGCCTTTTCAAATAATTTCCAATACATAATAAATTCCCTTAATTTGATAGTTTTCTATTTTATTATTAGGGGAAACGCTTACTATTTTTGAACAAAAATACAAAGCTCTTTGTTTCACATGCGCATTCACTGCCCTCTGCCCTGTCCCCGTAAGTATCTTTTAGTTTTGTTGTAACATAAAATGTGGTCAAAATACTTAATTTTATTTTGCATTTATCGATTCTGCGGCACTTTCGTGATGAAGGCTTATGCTCGCCTAACATTTCCTACGAAGCACAACTCGTATGTGTTTTTATTGACCAATAGGGGTCTCTAGAGTGCATTCGAAACCTCAAGAAATGAACCACACTTCAACACATCTGGCTGGAAAGCTTCAACGCTTCATGAAGCTTCATCTCACCAGCACTACTGGACTGCACAATATGAAGCATATAACGTTACTCAAAACAAAATGCACTGTTTCAATTTGTTCATCACTTTCGACCAGAGCATACAGTCAAGCCAGATTTGGGATGAGTTAACGTGAACTAGTAACTTTGTGCAAAGTTAACACAAAGACTGAGAAGGTTGATATGGAGAAATAAACCCCGACATAATGAATTATCTAGCTTTTCACTCGGTTTAAGAGTGAAATTATCAATTTGTGACATGATGTTGATCAAACTACGACTTTTATCGAATTATAAATTGCGTTATTTAGCGTTTAAATTTGACCATTGTATAGATCCAGTCGCTTTTTCGCTGTGATGCTAACCCTCCTCCCGCCTGCGTGCATTTGTTTACAATGAACCCTTTGAGAAATCGATCCGTGGAGCGGTGGATTATCATATAGTTGCCTACACATTATGATGTGTGTAGTTGTTTGTGTAGTCTTGTCTGTCATGAACAACAGATTAGGGGTTACGCGGCGGTAGACACTGATCATTCAAGCCAGAGACGCACTCTGTGTACATACTCTCCATGTAACAACTTACAAGTCATTTATCCAACATCACAGTCAGTCCGAGCTGATTAACCCAAAAATTAACCTTTAGGGAAATATCCAGCAAAGGTCCTCTTGAACTACTTCTCCTCTGTATTCCTCTGATCAGAACGGTGAAGAGAAGGAGATAGTTTGCTGGCATTTTGTACAATTGTACTCATGTCCCATGTCTGTAACATTTGTTATTCAATTTCGCCTTTTTTCTCACTCAGGTCCAATTAAGAGAGATCATTAGCACAGCACAAAAGTTGGTGTCAATGCTGAATAGGTGTGTGTCAGGGAATGTCAGGCCGTCAGCTCAGGGACAAGCAGGAGAAGCTGCACAGTCAGTTCTGAGGCCGCAGCAGGCAGTGCAACGCCCAAGAGTGAAACAAGAAATGGGGCGGTAGGATACATGAGTCATCTGTCTGGACAAACATTTGGACAGACTAGGTCAGAATTACATTGGGTAATTCTGGTGGTAAATTATGTCATCTGGATAATATACACTTTAAAGTCCAAAAACATGGCATGGTTGTGACAAATTTTGCTCTGATCTTGCATTGAGGCCTCCCCTCCCAGTATAGGAGATGTGCTGCACCCTAACCCCCCTGAATAATACCAGCAAACAGCTATGAAATCCCACAGACAGCATAACCATATCTAATTTTAGTTTTTATTCTAATGCTCAATGTTTAACAAGAAATAAATAAAGCACTCAGAACTTTCTGAGTGTATTTTAATGTGCAATTTTTGTCTTGTTTTTAATTCCAGTTCGAGGACATCTTAAATTGGATCACTTGTCAAGTCAATGAAACAAACACATTTTCCATCTGTGTGTCACGGACTGACCTCTTCAGCAGAGGCATGCAACACTGGCAACGGCAGAAGAAGACCACACCCAAAAGTAGACTTCAGGTCACATTCTTTGGTGAAACGGGTGTTGATACTGGTGCCCTTAGCAGAGAATTCCTCACAGGTAAAAATTTGTGTCTGTATTTCATTTCACAAAAAGAGAAAATTTGTGCACATCCAGTTCTTAAAAGGCCAGGTGTAGCAGAAAAAAAATGAAGAACAAAAAGGAAAGGAAACCTTGCCCTGGATTTCTTGTGTTTGCTGTTTTGCAGAAATGCTGGTCGAGATCGAAAACAGACTCTTTGTTGGAGGTTCAGATAAGAAAGGGAAGAAATCCTGCTTATTGCCTGAACAGTTTGGACTCTAACCTCTTCAGGTGTGTAGTCAAATTCCTTGTATGTTTTCTCTCAGCTTACTACATGGCTCTATTAAATGTTGTATTCTGATTGTAATCAAGCAGTTTATTTGCTGTGTTGTTTTGGTTAGGAGTTCTTGGGAAGTCATGGCAGCTAGTCTGGCACAAGGAGGACCTTGCCCAAACTTCATGCGCGAATGGTCCTTCAGATATCTTTGCTCTGGCAACTCTGATAGCATAGAAGTGTCTACCTGTGATGTAACAGATATTGAACTGTCACAGCTTATTGAGAGGGTAAACACAATTATATCGAAGTCAGTAATTGCATTAACGTCATTGTGCTATGGCTTGGCCAATTACTGTATTGATTTATTGCCTGCAGAGAACAATGATACAATGCAACTTAATTTCACTTCTGTTTTCAGATAACCAGTGCTGGTAATGACAACATCAGTGACCTGATTGATGACATTGTTACCTGCGATTACACTGGAATCGTGTCTGGGGAAAAAAAAGACAGCATGATAATGTATTTTAGCGACATTTTTATGCCCCTGCCCTCGAAAGAGGAAGGGGGCATTAGGTCGAAACCATGTCCGTCCGTCCGTCGTCCGTAAACTTTTCGTTTCCGTGGGATAACTATAGAATCCCTCATCCGATTGATGCCATTTCTTTATGGCGTATTGGGAGTGGCTAGAGAAAGGTTCCTGTCGAAAACCAGCATCGCGCCATATTCAATATGGCCACCATAGCAGCCATCTTGATTTTCGTTTCTGCCCGATAACTAAAGAATGCCTCATCCGATTTAATGCCGTTTCCTGGTGGTTTATTGGGGGTGGCTGGAGGAAGGTTCCTTTCGAAAACCAGCGTTGTGCGATATTCAATATGGCCGCCGCAGCAGCCATCTTGATTTTCGTTTCCGCCCGATAACTATAGAATGCCTCATCTGATTGCTGCCATTTCATGGTGGCCTATTGGGGGTGGCGAGAGGAAGGTTCCTTTCGAAAACCAGCATTGTGCGTTATTCAATATGGCCACCACTGCAGCCATCTTGATTTTTGTTTCTGCCCAACAACTAAAGAACACCCCGTCGGATTGATGCCGTTTCCTGGTGGTGTATTGGGGGTGGCTGGAGGAAGGTTCCTTTCGAAAACCAGCGTCGTGAGATATCTAATATAGCCGCCACAGCAGCGATCTCGATATGCCCTTGATTAACATACGGGCGGGGGCATATGCCACGCTCTGCATTGCTCTTGTTGGTTTTTATTAAGGCAAGGATGAATTTTACAAGAATTTGTGAGTTTAATTACTTTTTTTTAGGTCATATCTAAAACATGGATTACAAGTAACTAAAGGACAAGTAAGCTGTGTTGTTAAACTTCTTCACATGTGACCAAATAATAACAATATATGTTTTTTTTTTAAAGTAGTTTGGTCTTTTTTTCCCCTCTTTATGTAACCGTTCTACCACTGAATAGATTCTTCTGATGAAACATTTCGTCCATTAGAACTGTTGTACTTCACTCCACCATGAGGGTCATCCCGATGCTTGACCAGCTCAGAAAAGGCCTACAGCTGTATAACCTACCAAAGATCATGAAGACCCATCAAGACCTCTGCCTCCCACTGTTTGTTCCAGGGGAAGACGATAAGGTATATTCTTACATTTTAGACTGCCTTTAATTGAGCACGAACATCTTATGCAAGAAGTACAAGGTTGACTGTAGGACTGAAATGCACTTCCTTTTTCTTACAGGTGGATGCAGCCTACCTCCTGGAAAGGAGTCGCCCTATCTTCAGTGAGATTGGTTCTGCCAAGCACCAGATGGAAGTGAACATCATGAACTTTCTCCAGGACTACCTTCAGGAAATTAAGGATTCTGGTATGTTTTAGCCAAGATGAAATATAATGTGACCTCCTGGACTCATGAAACTAGACATGGAGGGCTTACAGATGGATGACTTGCATAGTTATCTTTACAGTTACTACAGGTGGCCACAGTGGCCACAACATAATGCCTGTCATCCAGCCACGACAAATGCAATTTTTGTTCAAATCTCTGCGTAGTTTCTGCCTTATCATACATACTTACACTCAAAAAGGTTGATATGCTTTTTGTATATTGTATCTATGTAAGGTATTTTAGCAACTTGAAAACTACTTCTTTTCCTTTCAGCTGTTCCCTTCAGGGGTCACCACAGCGACTCATCTGCCTCCATCTAACCCTGTCCTCTGCATCCTCTTCTCTCACACCAACTAACTTCATGTCCTCTGTCACTACATCCATAAATCTCCTCTTTGGTCTTCCTCTAGGCCTCCTGCCTGGCAGTTCCAACCTCAGCATCCTTCTGCCAACATATTCAGTCTCGCTCCTCTGCACATGTCTGAACCACCTCAGTCTGGCCTCTCTGACTTTATCTGTAATCTGTAATATGTGCTGTCCCTCTGATGTACTCATTCCTGATCCTATCCATCCTCGTAACTCCCAAAGAGAAACTCAACATCTGAACCTCTGCCACCTCCAGCTCTGCCTCCTGTCTTTTCCTCAGTGCCACTGTCTCTAAACCAGACAACATCTCTGGCCTCACCACCGTCTTGTACACCTTACCTTTCATTCTTGCTGATACTCTTATCACACATCACACCTGACACTTTTCTCCACACGTTCCAACCTGCTTGTACACTTGTTCTTAAAATCCTCCACCTTCTTTATCCCTTCTCCCTGTAACCTCACCGTTCCACTTGGGTCCCTCTCATTCACACACATGTATTCTGTCTTGCTGCGGCTAACCTTCATTCATCTCCTTTCCAGGGCATACCTCTACTGCTCTAGTTCTTCCTCCACCTTTTCCCTACCCTTCCTGCAGGTCACAATGTCATCTGCAAACATCATAGTCCATGGAGCTTCCTGTCTAACCTGATCTGTCAGCCTGTCCATCACCATAGCAAACAAGAAGGGGCTCAGAGCTGATTCTTGGTGCAGTCCCACCTCCACCTTGAACTCCTCTGTCACACCTACAGCACATCTCACCATTGTCTTAGAGCTTTCATACATATCCTGCACCACACTAACATGCTTTTCTGCTACTCCAGACTTCCTCATACAATGCCACAGCTCCTCTCTCAGTGCCCTGTCGTATGCTCTCTCTTAATCTACAAAGACACAGTGCAGCTCCCTCTGAACCTCTCTGTACTTCTCCATCAACATCCTCAAAGCAAATACTGCATCTGTAGTACTTTCTTGGCATGAAACCGTACTGTTGCTCACAAATGTTCACTTCCGCCCTTAGCCTCGTCTCCACTACTCTCTCCCACAACTTCATTGTGTGACTCCTCTGTAGTTCCCACAGCTCTGCACATCTCCCTTGTTCTTAAAAATGGGCACCAGCACACTTCTCCTCCATTCCTCTGACATCCTCTCACTCTAAGATATTATTGAACAACCTAATCAGGACCTCTACTGCAACCTCTCGTAGACACTTCCATGCCTTCACATGTATATCATCAGGACCAACTGCCTTTCCACACTTCATCCTCTTCAATGCCCTCCTCACTTCAGCCTTAATCTTTGCTACTTCCTGATCCACAATGGACGCCTCTTCTGTCCTTCGTTCTCTCTCATTTTACACATTCATCAACTCTGCAAAGTACTCTTTCCATCTTCCCATCGCACTTCTGGTACCTGTCAATACATTTACACCTCTAGCCTTAATCACCCAAACCCGCTGCACGTCCTTGCCATCTCTATCTCTCTGCCTCGCCAACCTGTATAAATCAGTCTTTCCTTCCTTGCTGTCCAACCTAGCATACAATTCATCATATGCCCTTTGTTTGGCCTTAGCCACCTCTACCTTCACCTTACTCTGCATCTCCCTGTGCTCCTGTCTACTCTCTTCAGTCCTCTCAATGTCCCACTTACTCTTTGCTGACCTCTGTCTCTGGATACATTCCTGCACTTCCTCATTTTACCATCAAGTCTCCTTATCTACCTTCCTTCCAGATGACACCCCAAGTACTCTCCTACCCGTCTCCCTGATCACATTAGCAACTTGAAAACTAAAATGTATTATTTTCAAGCCAGACTGACATTTTGTTAATCTCTTCATTAAGAACAAGATGGCACCTGCGACAACAGCATTACTCCAGAAGGCTCGACTGTAGGACACATCATGCAGTGGATGACTGGACAACGACATAAGCCGCTTCTGCCCAGTGAGAAGAAGGACTTTGTCATTAATATAAAATTCCACCATGACTGTGACACACAACACAGTGTTTGTTTTCCAACTGTAAGCGCGTGCAGTCGTACTATCACAATTCCCCTCAGCTCACCTGAAAACATACAGTGAACTCAAAAACATTCTGACACTAGCCTTATGCCACGGGAAAACTTTTGACAGGGTGTAACCACTTAGTCTAAAGAAAAACAACCAAGTTACTGTGACATGTTAAATCAAATGTTTTATTATTTTGTCATTTTCTATGTGACAACTTATTGTTTCAGTCAGCTTAATTTCACTGTTACAAAGCCAGTGCTTTACTGTTCATGATGGATTACTCCAGTGGTTCCTAAAGAGGGGCGCGCAGAGCAATTGCAGGGGGGGCACGGGGTGCGGGAAGCAAATTTTTTTCTCCGATTAGAGTTCCGGACACCAACAGAAAATTATTTGCGTTCAGCAAATCGGCTACCTTGTTCCGGACCACTGGTGTGTCTTGAGACAGTTTAACTTTTTCTGTCTTTACTGGACTTGCACCAAGATACGGTCTCGGAACCACTGACTGCCCAGTCCATTCGCTGCCCAGAAATCTGCGATTGCATCGTAAATGCCCGCCTTACTCTCAACATAGCTGTTGGCCAAATCATTCATCTAGCCTGCCATTTTCATAAATAATTGAAGAATGTAGTTGTTCAAATATTTGAAGCTGGTAAATTTCGCTGGTTACAATCAATGTAGTGTAGCGAGAACCAACTCGCCGCTTTTTTATCCTGCAATGATCTGGCATATTAACAATAAACTAGTAAGTGACACTAAACAAAATCCGATGAATATAAATCAGAAACAACCGAGATTCCGTCATATTAATTCCGATAATATGAATGCTCTGTAGGCCTACAGATTATTTTTTATCTAGCCGCGCTACTGAACATAACAAGCATATCCGCAGGTTTGGCAACTGGTGCTCGTGCATTTTTTCCGCACTTCGCTGTCGGCTGTTGATAAAGGTTGATTATGGTGCTTTCTTTCTGCATCATAGAAACATAATTTTAAGAAGACGGCTACTCTCGGGCAGAGAGGTGTGATACAGCCTAATGATTTTATACCTTAAAAGAGGTTTTGAATTATTAAATCTTTGTCAGGGGCGAAGCTAGAACCGGGAATTGGGGTGGCACAGACACGTCCCTTGATGACAATTAGGATAGTCCTGGCCAGTTCTCAATTATTTTTCTTTATTGACGCGTTTTCCAATTATCGTAATTGACAATGAAGACACGGTTTCTCATGCGATCTAACAGCGATGAAGTCATGGGGTAAATTCCGTAAAACTGAGAATTGGGGTGGACGTAACATCTGTTTGAAAGAATTATTAGTCCTGGCCTGTTCGCAGTCATTTTCATAATTAACAAAATTTTCACTCCGAGAGCGCTCCGCACTTAACAGGTGCTGCTTGTTCTCCCCGATTAGGTAAGGCAACAATCATTCATCTGGACGCGTTTGCATAATTTAAATCAACGTCAAATAGGCTATAAAAAGCATGCGGCTCTATTTCACTGCCAAGTGCCACTTTTTTCCCCACTCTATACCGAGAGTAATTTTGAATAACGCTGATTTAAATTAAGCAAACGTTTCCAGATGAATGATTGTCGTCTTACCTAATCGGGGAGAACAAGCAGCACCTGTTAAGTGCGGAGCGCTCTCGGCGCAAAAATTTTCTCATGTACCAAAGGGGGGCCCAGCAGAGAAAGTTTGGGAACCACTGGATTACTCCAACTAACTTTTTACCTAAATGTTACTGTCATTTTTTGTCAAAAGTTTGAAAAATTACAAATAAAATTCTGATGATTGCAATGGAAATGTCTTGTTTGAACTAAGTTTTAACATGTACATAAACATACATTTCAGTATAGATGTTTGGCACTCCTGTCTCATGTTAACTTGAACTGATGTCAGAGTAAAACTCTATTCCAACCATTTAATCGTGTGCAAGATCTTGTTACATCTCAGGCATTTCTTGTGTTGCCCTTAGCCTTTCAATACACTGAATCATTGTTATGTAAATGTCTCTGCCAAATGATTCAGATGGTGCCAAGGGAGTTATCATGGACTGAACAGTTTCCATAATATAAGGAGTCAGAGGGCATTCAATTTCCTGGACTTGAACCCCATATGTGACGCACATATGCACAGCATCAAACATCTCCCAGTCAGTTCCAAACAGCTCCATGTTCTGGGGGAAAAACAAATCTTTTTCAGAGTATTCTGGATGAAAAAGCATCTGTTAACCTCATAGAATAACTGCCTAAATCATAAAGTTTGTAATATGATGATGCAAAATGTTTCAGTAGTGTTAAAAGAGTAGAACTGGGTAGATATTACAATTTAGCCAAAATATGACTTGAGCAATTAAGCTATGAGGCTAATGATTTAGAAATATTTCACTGACCTACACAGGCATAGTCCAGTGACAACAAAACATTTAACCAGGGAATCAAATATGTATAATGTTTAAGCAATCAAAAAATTTATCATAAATTTTGCTTTGTTGACTTGTTTTAATTGTGTGATCACATCAATAAAGTAACACACATGCATACTTATATATCATAATTGAACAATTTTCTCCTGAATCTTAACCTTCAACTCCTTCTACACTGTGGAAGATATTGACACCATTCAAATGTAAATCAAAATAGCCTTTCAGCCTTCACATATTCAGGTTTAAAGATTGTCCAGTGTACTTTGCCTATGTACACAGCACTTAAAGTTTGAGCATCAACAAACCTGCAAATCTTCATCCACGTCACAAGGGTTCTTCATGTGACCCAAAACCCAGAGCTGGTTCGGGGAGAGTCCACCTTCAGATCGTAAAGGATGGTTGTCCCAGCCCTCTGTGAAGGTGTGAAGAGCCTCAGCCAGGCGTGGAAGGAAAACATAGTGAACACAAAACAGATGAACCACATCGGCCAAATCCAGCAGGCCATCTTCCTCGAGACTATGAAGAACTTCATAGTACAGGTGTGTCACACTCGTCCACAGGGGCTCTATTCTAGATCAGAAACAGGACTTAATCAAATAAAAAGTTATAACTGAAACTGACTGAAATAACTCTAAAACAATAATTTCCAATGTTCTTACTATTTATATACAGTAAATTAGGTCAATTATTATTGTAACCTCTGATTATGTACACTCCGCCCAGATTTGAAGCTCCCTCTTCCAGTGCCTTTAACAGTGAACATGGTCTCAGCAATGGTGACATTTTCAACACCTTCATCGCCCCTGACCCTTGAAAATAATGGGACAAATGTTCAGTTATGCTCATGACAACAAAATCTGACATTACTGAAGTGAGTAATTAGAGCATGGAAACAACAGCCCATGTTTATATCATTGTGTACCTGGAAGGCCAGCCACAGTTTTCCACTGCTATCAGAAAAAATGAATGAGCAGTGTCTGAGCGGTTGTTTGTTGCTGGTTCCAGATAGAAAATCTGTATAAAAAGACAAAGAGTGTTTGAATCTGTGGAGGCAAAATACTAAGGCCTACATCACGAAAGATAAATAATCTTCATGGATCCCGAGGAGAAAATTCAGGAGTCATAGCAACAGTGGTAAAAACAGGAACAGATAAGAGTCAAGAACACCAAGCATAAGCATAAAATAAAAATTAAATGATAACTGAAATAAGCTTTCTGACACATCTGCACTATGTCCCTAAATTTCTGGGTTAGCATGTGTACTGTCTGGGTACAGGGTTTCTAGAATCATTACAGGCATAATAATAAATTGATTAGAATCAACAAAATGTGTTGTAAAGTTCTGAGTACATAACATCTTAAAGTATTTATCCCCTGCTCCTTTCATCGTTGTGAAAATTTTTGAAAATTCTGTTATTATTGCTGTGAACTGTGTGTGTAAGTACACAATTAATGAGCAGTGAATACATAAGCACAAAGATGTACAGAGATAATAAAGCACTGTAATCAAAGGTGACAAACCTTTCTGGAATACCCGTCTATGGCTCCAAATATGATGATGTTGTACCTTCAAGACAAAAGATAAAATGACAATAAAAAGTCACCTCCCTCCCAAGAAATAAATATATAAATAACTGCCTTACCGTATTAGCTTATGGTTTGTGTCCACATGGACTAATGATAAAGGCCCCTGCACAAAGTTGACCTCCTTACGATGCACCCCAACTGTGTCATCCTTTCCGAAACACCTGGAGCATCGATTCTGTGCATGGACTCCTTGATTCGATCCCACTGAACTCTATGCCCATCTGCTTGTAGACAGCCTTTAACCATTCTGTATCCTGCATTTGGGATCCTGCTTTTTATGGACAGCACAGCATCATCCAATTCACGATCCGATAAGTTGATGTATGTCGATCTTGTGGACAACCCAAATTCACACATTCACCGAAAGATTGTGCTTTGGCTGACACCCAACAGATTTGCGATGCAGGACACTGGTAAAGCGATGTTGATGAGCCGGGACAGAAGCTCCTCAGAAAAAATGAACCTTGGTCGACCTCGTTCTCCAGCTCTAATAAAAGCACATAGACTCTCTGGGCAAGGAGCTGCGTGGATCTGACTTTGCAGGGATAAAAGAGACTCCACAATTTCAGCTGGGATGTTTAAAGTAGTGGAGGCAGCAGTCAGAATAAATGCCTCTTGATTGACGACATACTGGAAGTAGTCCAAATTAAAGTGTGGTTGACTCAACACATCCGTGATCCTTGATTTCAGACGTTCATATAATTGAATAGCCACCAGTCCCTATAAAAAACAAAATACAAGTTTGAAGCATTAAATGCCACTGATAACTTAGTTGTTGAACAACATGCAGTACTCTATCAATCCCATATAATGTAACATTAGGATGGACAGACATTCAAAATACTTATATGCAAAACTTAAACATTTTTAGCAAATGAATATGCCAATCATTATCTTGCAAGTTAAAGAATAACTAGTTAAGACAAAGCTCTATTGAATGCTGCATTCTGATAGTTAAACTGCAATAGTTGTGTGTTCAAGAGGACCTTCGCTGGATATTTCCCTAAAGGTTAATTTTTGGGTTAACCAGCTCAGACTGACTGTCATGTTGGATAAATGACTTGTAAGTTGTTACATGGAGAGTATGTACACAGAGTACGTCTCTGGCTTGAATGATCAGTGTCTACCGCCGCGTAACCCCTAATCTGTTGTTCATGACAGACAAGACTACACAAACAACTACACAAATCATAATGTGTAGGCAACTATATGATAACCCAGATAGCAAGCTCCTCAACTCCGGATCTGCCGCGGATCTGCCCCGGATCAGCTGGACCCGGGCCAGATCCGGAGCGGAAGAGCTTGCTATCTGGGAATCCACCACTCCAGGGATCGATTTCTCAAAGGGTTCATTGCAAACAAATGCACGCAGGCGGGAGGAGGGTTAGCATCACAGCGGAAAAATGACTGGATCTATACAATGGTCAAATTTATACGCTAAATAACGCAATTAATAACTCGATAAAAGTCGTAGTTTGATCAACATTATGTCACAAATTGATAATTTCACTCGTAAACCGAGTGAAAAGCTAGATAATTCATTATGTTGGGGTTTATTTCTCCATATCAACCTTCTCAGTCTTTATGCGTTAACTTTACACAAAGTTACTGGTTCACGTTAACTCATCCCAAATCTGGCTTGACTGTATGCTCTGGTCGAAAGTGATGAACATATAGAAACATGTTGTTTTGAGTAACAATCCCTTCCTACCTGCCAGCGATTCGCGCGGTCACCCCATGACCGCCCAATCAGCGGGCGAGCCGGGTCTGACGTCACTTCCCATCATTTTTCAACATATGGAGAACAGTACGGAGCGTGCTACTATCAGTACCTAAAGATAGGGACAATTCTTTCACAATGTCAATATTTCCGTACTGCTCGAATGCATTCCGTCTGCTTTCATTTTTCAGATCGGTGACATCAAAATTATAATTGCACTTCTCCCGCCAAATGTCAACACGACCCACAATGCATTATACCGACAAGTCGACATCAAGGCTTACATCGACGCTTGTGAACCGCTGTGAGGCTATAGTGCGTATAGGCGTTAGTGAAGCGACCGGACGCATTGGAGCGGAACCGAACGTCTATATCATATAGGTTTGTAAAATTGAATTCGTATTCACACTGAAGACTTCATACTCATAGAAACGTGAGTTGTATTCACAAGACTTTGCACTCACAGCTTTTTGACTCATACTCTCATAAAAACAATCCTAACCCCAACCCAATTTCACAGACTCACAAATTTGTCAGCTGAATTTTGTGTAAAACAACTTTTTTGCATACAAGTTATTAACATTATAAATACAAATTATTAAATTATGGACTCATCTTTTTGACAGCTATCTTACACCATACTTCACAGTTATAATAGTAGCGTTATTTACAACAGCAAGTGCTTCACAGTTATACAACCCCAATTCTGAAATAGTTGGGACAAAGTGTAAATTGTAAATAAATTCAAAATGCAATGACTTGCGAATCGCACCAGCCAGTATTTTATTCACAATAGAACTCAGATAACATAGCAAATATTGAAACTGAGAAATTTTACAATTTTATCCACAAACTGCCTAGCAACGCCGTAGCAACCACCCAGAACACCATAGCAACCGCCTAGCAATGCCCTAGCAACCCCCCAGAACACCATAGCAACCGCCTAGCAACGCCCTTGCAACCAACCAGAACACCATAGCAACCACCTTGCAAAGCCCTAACAACCACCCAGAACACCATAGCAACCGCATATCTACGCCCTTGCAACCAACCAGAACACCATAGAAAACGCCTAGCAACCACCTAGAACACCAGAGCAACTGCCTAGCAACGCCCTAGCAACCACCCAGAACACCATAGCAACTGCCTTGCAATGCCCTAGGAACAACCCAGAACAACATAGCAACCGCTGAGTAACGCCCTATCAACCACTCAGAACACCATAGCAACCGCCTAGTGACGCACTAGCAACCACCCAGAACACCATAGCAACCGCTTAGCAATGCCCTAGCAACCACCCAGAACACCATAGCAACCGCCTAGCAATGCCCTAGCTACCTCCTAGAACACCATAGCAAACGCCTAGCAATGCCCTAAAGAGCACCGAGAACACCATATCAATGGCTTTCCAGATCCCTGGCGAGCACCTCAAACACTGTACATGTAGAGCAGCAGGCACATTCAAAATTTCTACCGGAATTTTTTAGTTTCAGAAAATAATATTTTGACCTGCGCTCACTGCCAGCAAACTCTACGTGTTTCCATTATTCGGACCGAAATGTGGTGATTTATGAGGATGGAAATGATTTTGTCCTTATATATAGTGTTGGATATATTGTTCTGTAAATCCTCTTGTGAAAGTGCAGACACTTCACTGAGGGGCCCCCTGTTTTCAGGGCCAGAGGGGTGACAGTGTGTGGAGGAGGAGTAAATCCCGCAGTAGCGGGGTGACAGTGTGTGCAGGAGGAGTAAAACCCACAGTAGAGGGGTGACCGTGTGTGCAGGAGGAGTAAATCCCACAGTAGAGGGGTGACAGTGTGTGCAGGAGGAGTAAATTCCACTGTAGAGGGGTGACAGTGTGTGCAGGAGGAGTAAATCCCACAGTAGAGGGGTGACCGTGTGTGCAGGAGGAGTAAATCTCACAGTTGAGGGGTGACAGTGTGTGCAGGAGGAGTAAATCCCACAGTTGAGGGGTGACAGTGTGTGCAGGAGGAGTAAAACCCACAGTAGAGGGGTGACCGTGTGTGCAGGAGGAGTAAAACCCACAGTAGAGGGGTGACCGTGTGTGCAGGAGGAGTAAATCCCACAGTAGAGGGGTGACAGTGTGTGCAGGAGGAGTAAATCCCACAGTAGAGGGGTGACAGTGTGTGCATGTTACGTGGCTTTGATGCTGCGTTAGCTCTGCTGACGTTAACTCTCGCAGCCCTCATGTTTAACGCTGTCCTTTTTTTCTCTCCCCTGAGTATGTGATTGTGTGCAGCTGCGCCCCTGAGTGAGCAGGTGTTTTACTTTCTTTCCCTTTATTTTGTAGTTTTCTGAGCGGTCATTAAAACACTGCATTTTTGAAATCGCCGTTTCCTGGGCATTTATGTTATGTTCCCATTTCCCATTATTTGTATGGGTTCGTAACATAAATGGGGGCTCGTCTGGGGGGGAATCTTAATAGACTGATTAATTATTTGGTTAATTAGGTTGATCCCTATAGTGCGTAATTCGCCCGACGCATTAAATCAGTTTTTCGAGGTTTTTGCGCGTATTGTCTAAACACTGCTTGTTTTGTCCTCTCTGCGGATATATTTCTTTATCCCAGGTGCTGGGTTTGTAGTGCTTTTTTTTTTTTTTTTTTTTTTTACGGGTGCCAACTAGCTGTTTAAGAGTTTGTTTTTTTTGTGCCATTTACCGTAGTCATGTTCGATCTAGACGAGTACATCAAAGAGCCGATACAGGAAGCGCGGCTTAATATTACTCGTGATGAACTGTTACGTGTTGCTGGGCATTATTAAGTGGAAGTTCGTGGCGGTATTACTAAAGGTGACTTATAGGTGCAGCTTATTGACGCGCTGCACAGTCGCGGTGTGTTTGGTATCGTCGATAAGTTCGCCCCTGAACCTCCGACCACTCCCACTAGAAGCTCGCTCGAGTGGAAGCGCCTAGCGCTGAGAGCCGGAGCTTGAATGGGAGCATACTAAACTAAAAGAGCAGAGGGAGCATGAGCTCCGTTTAAAATATTTTGAACACGAACACGCGATTCGCTTAAAGGAACTGGAGTAGCTGGCGTTCCAACCCGGTCTGACTTTGACGTGGCTCGAAATGAGAGTGGTTCCGCCGTTTAATGACAAAGTAGTTGACAAATTCTTTAATCATTTTGAGCGGGTGGCCACCCGAAGTCTGGACCATGGTTTTGCTATGCGTTTTTACTGGGAAGGCCCAGGAAGCTTATTCCTCTTTGCCGCTGGAAGATGCTTCTGATTATCAGAAGGTCAAGCAAGCCGTTTTAAGAGTTTACTCGCTTGTTCCTGAGGCCTATCGGCAAAAAGTCCGCTCCTTTCAAAAACCTGATTCGCTGACTTATGTGGAGTTCGTTAGGGAAAAGGAAATTCTCTTTGATCATTGGTTACAGTCGCAAAATGTCACAACATTTGAGGCGGTGCGCAACTTGATTATAGTAGAGGACTTTACTAACGGACTACCACAGGGCGTCGCTACCTATCTGAGTGAGCATCAAGATTTAACACCCGCTAGAGTAGCCGTGTCAGCAGATGAGTATGCTCTTGCTCAAAACGCGACCTCACTGGGAAAAGCAGCTCTTCAAAATCGAGGGGGCTCGTTAAAGAACTGCGGTCACGCCATCTGTGCTTCGGAAAAGCACGGTCACGCTATCTGTGCTTTGAAATTTTGTGCGCGTCTATATCAAAACATACGGTAATACTTCAGGAAGAGTGGGGAATGGAAGTGATCAGCACTGCTCGATATCAGGAATCGTATTTGACTTTTTATCCTTTATCTGATTGCGTAACTGTATGTAACTGTTCGTTTTAGTCAAAGTATTGATGTCCAAATATGAATAGAGCACCTTGTTCTGTTGTCCTAAAGCAGTCTGTATCTATGCGATTTTACTGTATTGGAAGGCTGTTTATCCCAAAAATGTAACGCAATATGCGCGCATCTCAGAAAATTATGAAAAATACTTAAATTGTTTTCAGAAAAGAGCAATGAGGTGTTGTTCTACTTGATCCCAAATATGTCCCTGATGATTTTCAGACTATTCTACTGTAGCATTTGGGAAAACAGCCCACTACAATAATACTCCCCATAGATAATCAATGGGGCAAATAAAAAAAAAAATATTAAAAATACTTAATCAAATTGTTTTCAGAAAAGAGCAATGAAGAGTTGTTCTAGCAGTCCCAAGTATGTCCCTGATGATTTTCAGACTATTCTACTGTAGCATTTGGGAAAACAGCCCACTACAATAATACTCTCCATAGATAATCAATGGGGCAAATTAAAACAATATAAAAAAAAAATTAATCAAATTGTTTTCAGAAAAGAGCAATGAAGAGTTGTTCTACCCGGGGCCAAGTATGTGCCTGGTGATTTCTAGAGTATTCTACTGTAGCATTTGGGAAAACAGCCCACTACAATAATACTACCCATAGATAATCAAGGGGGCAAATAAAAAAAATATTAAAAATACTTAATCAAATTGTTTTCAGAAAAGAGCAATGAAGAGTTGTTCTAGCAGGTCCCAAGTATGTCCCTGATGATTTTCAGACTATTCTACTGTAGCATTTGGGAAAACAGCCCACTACAATAGTACTCCCCAAAGATAATCAATGGGGTAAAAAAAAAATATTAAAAATACTTAATCAAATTGTTTTCAGAAAAGAGCAATGAAGAGTTGTTCTACCAGGTCCCAAGTATGTCCCTGGTGATTTCTAGAGTATTCTACTGTAAAATTTGGGAAAACAGCCCACTACAATAATACTCTCCATAGATAATCGATGGGGCAAATTAAAACAATATAAAAAAAATTAATCAAATTGTTTTCAGAAAAGAGCAATGAAGAGTTGTTCTAGCAGGTCCCAAGTATGTCCCTGATGATTTTCAGACTATTGCACTGTAGCATTTGGGAAAACAGCCCACTACAGTAATACTCCCCATAGATAATCAATGGAGCAAATAAAAAAAAATATTAAAAATACTTAATCAAATTGTTTTCAGAAAAGTGCAATGAAGAGTTATTCTAGCAGGTCCCAAGTATGTCCCTGATGATTTTCAGACTATTCTACTGTAGCATTTGGGAAAACAGCCCACTACAATAGTACTCTCCCCAAAGATAATCAATGGGGCAAAAAAAAAATATTAAAAATACTTAAATTGTTTTCAGAAAAGAGCAATGAAGAGTTGTTCTACCAGGTCCCAAGTATGTCCCTGGTGATTTCTAGAGTATTCTACTGTAAAATTTGGGAAAACAGCCCACTACAATAATACTCTCCATAGATAATCAATGGGGCAAATAAAAAAAATATTTAAAATACTTAATCAAATTGTTTTCAAAAAAGAACTATGAGGCTTTGTTCTACTAAATCCCAAGTATCTCCCTGATGATTTTCAGACTATTCTACTGTAGCATTTGGGAAAAAAGCCCACTACAATAATACTCCCCATAGATAATCAATGGGGCAAATAAAAAAAAAGATATTAAAAATACTTAATCTAATTGTTTTCAGAAAAGAGCAATGAAGAGTTGTTCTACCAGGTCCCAAGTATGTCCCTGGTGATTTCCAGACTATTCTACTGTAGCATTTGGGAAAACAGCCCACTACAATAATACTCCCCATAGATAATCAATGGGGCAAATAAAAAATATATTAAAAATACTCAATCAAATTATTTTCAGAAAAGAGCTATGAGGCTTTGTTCTACTAGATCCCAAGTATGTTGCTGATGATTTTCAGACTATTCTACTGTAGCATTTGGGAAAACAGCCCGCTACAATAATACTCCCCATAGATAATCAATGGGGCGTATAAAAAATATATTAAAAATACTTAATCAAATTGTTTTCAGAAAAGAGCTATAAGGTGTTGTTCTACTAGATCCCAAGTATGTCCCTGATGATTTTTAGACTATTTTACTGCAACATCTGGGAAACAGCCCAACACTATATTACTATGCCCCAAAGAGAATCAGTGGGCCTAGTAAAAAAAAAAGATGAAAAATACACAAAAAAAAAAAGTTGAAAACTCAATATAATGGATATAGACTTGTTCACTTTTGGTTTGTATATCATTAAGGAGGGCTTTGGGTAAATAATTCACCAGTTATCAGAGAAAAAGAAATGTATTGCTTTTATTTAGAGTACAATTTGTGTATGATTGTGCTTGGGGTTAAAGGTCCCCTCGGTTTTGGGGAAAAGGGCCTCTGGGGGCTGAGGGCCAGATAATAGTCAGGGTTCCTTAAATACGGAAAAAGTAATTTTGTTATGAAGCATCATATGCTAACCAATGAACAATGGGCCTTTTTCCTTGTCACTGTACTTTTGTTAAGAGATTAGTCAATGAAGAATGGGTTAAACTACGTAAGCATAGGCCTTCAGCCTATTCCTTTTTTGTTTTCCACACAAGCAGAATTTAACATAAAATGGATCAACTTTGCTGAGCCAGTGTGAGAACTGGTTGAAATCTATACCAACCCTTCCAACCCTGTCGTCAAAATGTTTAACCATGCCTTAATGTGTTATTTAAACCTGTACATTTTATTGCTTAATATTTAATTTGCCATAGGCTGTTTGAAAAAATCCTGCCTGGAGAGAAGCTAGTGCTAAGGACGTGGAGCAGCTCCTGAAACGTGGGCTCTACCTGGCTGGCGGTCTAGTTGGGGGGAGGAAGAAGAGACGAGACCCCAACTGCACAGTCCCTTTGGAAGAGTAGGACACAAGTGCTCTCTCAGCTTTTGTCTTGTACTAAAGTTCTTTTTGGACAGTTATGGCTTGTTCCTGTTGTGATTTTAATAAATGCATGCTGTTTTCTGGCCAGCCCGTTGAAGAGTTTTGGCTTATATGTGTCTATCTAATGGTTCACTTATGGCATGAACATGGGCCAATACAGGCTCTTCTAACGCATAGAGTTGACTAATTTCCATGTTCATAATGACATCTATACAGTAGAGAGAATCTCCACTTATACAACTTCGGAATAAAAAGGGCCAGGCAGTCCTTTTTCTCTGAGATTATGAGCAAACAGCAACAATGCACACTCTGTCTAGTGTTGTTGACAGGCTGACTAACCCCTCAGTATCATTCCCTCCTGAACTACTATCAACTAGGCATGCAATGATTTTGCTTCCTATTTCACCCAAAAAATACAACACATAAGACAGACAGTTGGCCTGTCTGCTTGAGGCAATATGACTGGAGCACCCTTGCCTCCAAACAAAATTATTTTGGCTAACTTGCCACACATCCACACTCTAGATTCTGCAGCTCTACCAGACATAGTCCAGCACATTAGGCCCACTACCTGCAGCCTTGACGCTCTGCCCACTTGAAGAAAAAAAGTTTTTAACTGTCTCGCACCAGATGTACTAGAAAGACAACAGTTCTCACTAGATAAGCACCTTCCCAAAGGCTTTAAAGACAGCAGTAATTTAACCTCTTTTTTGAAGAGCAATCTGGATGCATCACTTATTAACAAAATAATAACAATGTTCAAAATAATAGCAGTAAATCCCACAGTAGAGGGGTGACAGTGTGTGAAGGAGGAGTAAATCCTGCAGCAGACGGGTGACAGTGTGTGCAGGAGGAGAAAATCCCACAGTAGAGGGGTGACAGTGTGTGCAGGAGGAGTAAATCCCGCAGTAGATGGGTGACAGGGTAAGCAGGAGGAATAAATCCCACAGTAAAGGGGTGACAGTGTGTGCAGGAGGGGTAAATCCCACAGTAGAGGGGTGACAATGTGTGCAGGGGAGTAAATCCCACAGTAGAGGGGTGACAGTATGTGCAGGAGGAGTAAATCCCGCAGTAGAGGGGTGACAGTGTGTGCAGGAGGAGTAAATTCCACAGTAGAGGGGTGACAGTGTGTGCAAGAGGAGTAAATCCCACAATAGAGGGGTGACAGTTTGTGCAGGAGGAGTAAATCCTGCAGTACAGGGGTGACAGTTCGTGCGGGAGGAGTAAATCCCGCAGTAGCGGGGTGACAGTGTGTGCAGGAGGAGTAAATCACGCAGTAGAGGGGTGACAGTGAGTCAGGAGGGGTAAATCCCACAGTAGAGGGGTGACAGTGAGTCAGGAGGAGTAAATCCCACAGTAGAGGGTTGACAGTGTGTGCAGGAGGAGTAAATCCCGAAGGAGAGGGTTGACAGAGTGTGCAGGAGGAGTAAATCCCGAAGTAGAGGGGTGACAGAGTGTGCAGGAGGAGTAAATCCCACAGCAGAGGGGTGACAGTGTGTGCAGGAGGAGCAAATCCTGCAGCAGAGGAGTGACAGTGTGTGCAGGAGGAGCAAATCCCACAGTAGAGCGGTGACAGTGTGTGCAGGAGGAGTAAATCCCGCAGTAGAGGGGTGACAGGGTGTGCAGGAGGAAAAAATCCCACAATAAAGGGGTGAAAGTGTTTGCAGGAGGAGTAAATCCCACAGTAGAGTGGTGACAGTGTGTGCAGGAGGAGTAAATCCCGCAGAAGATGGGTGACAGGGTAAGCAGGAGGAATAAATCCCAGAGTAAAGGGGTGACAGTGTCTGCAGGAGGAGTAAATCCCACAGTAGAGGGGTGACAGTGTGTGCAGGAGAAGTAAATCTCGCTGTAGAGGGGTGACAGTTTGTGCAGGAGGAGTAAATCCCACGGTAGAGGGGTGACAGTGTGTGCAGGAGGAGTAAGTCTCACATTAGAGGGGTGACAGTTCGTGCAGGAGGAGTAAATCCCGCAGTAGAGGGGTGACAGTGTGTGCAGGAGGAGTAAATCACGCAGTAGAGGGGTGACAGTGAGTCAGGAGGGGTAAATCCCATCGTATAGGGGTGACAGTGTGTGCAGGAGGAGTAAATCCTGCAGCAGACGGGTGACAGTGTGTGCAGGAGGAGGAAATGCCACAGTGGAGGGGTGACAGTGTGTGCATGAGGAGTAAATCCCCCAGTAGATGGGTGACAGGGTAAGCAGGAGGAATAAATCCCAGAGTAAAGGTGTGACAGTGTCTGCAGGAGGAGTAAATCCCACAAAAGAGAGGTGACAGTTGGTGCAGGAGGGTTAAATCCCACATTAGAAGGGCGAGAGTTTGTGCAAGAGGAGTAAATCCCGCAATAGAGGGGTAACAGAGTGTGCAGGAGGAGTAAATCCCACTCTAGAGGGGTGACAGTGTGTGCAGGAGGAGTAAATCCCAGAGTTGAGGGTTGACAGTGTGTGCAGGAGGAGTAAATCCCACAGTAGAGGGGAGACTGTGTGTGCAGGAGGAGTAACTCCCGCAGTCGAGGGGTGACAGTGTGTGCAGGAGGAGTAAATCCCACAGTAGAGGGTTGAAACTGAGTGCAGGAGGAGTAAATCCCGCAGTAGAGGGGTGACAGAGTGTGCAGGAGGAGTAAATCCCACAGTAGAGGGGCGACAGTGTGTGCAGGAAGAGTAAATCCCACAGTAGAGGGGTGACAGTGTGTGCAGGAGGAGTAAATGCCGCAGTAGAGGGGTGACAGTGTGTGCAGGAGGAGTAAATCCCACAGTACAGGGGTGACAGTGTGTGCAGGAGGAGTTAATCCCGCAGTAGAGGGGTGACAGTGTGTGCAGGAGGAGTAAATCCCGCAGTAGAGGGGTGACAGTGTGTGCAGGAGGAGTAAATCACGCAGTAGAGGGGTGACAGTGAGTCATGAGGGGTAAATCCCGCAGTAGAGGGATGACAGTGTGTGGAGGAGGAGTAAATCCCACAGTTAAGGGGTGACAGTGTGTGCAGGAGGAGTAAGTCCCACAGTGTTGGGTTGACAGTGTGTGCAGGGGAGTAAATCCCACAGTAGAGGGGTGACTGTGTGCAGGAGGAGTAAATCCCACAGTAGAGGGGTGACAGTGTGTGCAGGAGGAGTAAATTCCAAAGTAGAGGGGTGACAGTGTGTGCAAGAGGAGTAAATCTCACAATAGAGGGGTGACAGTTTGTGCAGGAGGAGTAAATCCCTCAGTACAGGGGTGACAGTTTGTGCAGGAGGACTAAATCCCACAGTAGAGGGGTGACAGTGTGTGCAGGAGGAGTAAATCCCACTGTAGAAGGGTGACAGTGTGTGCAGGAGAAGTAAATCCCACAGTAGAGGGGTGACAGTGTGTGCAGGAGCAGTAAATCCCACAGTAGAGGGGTGACAGTTTGTGCAGGAGGAGTAAATCCTGCAGTACAGGGGTGACAGTTCGTGCGGGAGGAGTAAATCCCGCAGTAGCGGGGTGACAGTGTGTGCAGGAGGAGTAAATCACGCAGTAGAGGGGTGACAGTGAGTCAGGAGGGGTAAATCCCACAGTAGAGGGGTGACAGTGAGTCAGGAGGAGTAAATCCCACAGTAGAGGGTTGACAGTGTGTGCAGGAGGAGTGAATCCCGAAGTAGAGGGTTGACAGAGTGTGCAGGAGGAGTAAATCCTGAAGTAGAGGGGTGACAGAGTGTGCAGGAGGAGTAAATCCCACAGTAGAGGGGTGACAGTGTGTGCAGGAGGAGCAAATCCTGCAGCAGAGGAGAGACAGTGTGTGCAGGAGGAGCAAATCCCACAGTAGAGCGGTGACAGTGTGTGCAGGAGGAGTAAATCCCGCAGTAGAGGGGTGACAGGGTGTGCAGGAGGAAAAAATCCCACAATAAAGGGGTGAAAGTGTTTGCAGGAGGAGTAAATCCCACAGTCGAGTGGTGACAGTGTGTGCAGGAGGAGTAAATCCCGCAGAAGATGGGTGACAGGGTAAGCAGGAGGAATAAATCCCACAGTAAAGGGGTGACAGTGTCTGCAGGAGGAGTAAATCCCACAGTAGAGGGGTGACAGTGTGTGCAAGAGAAGTAAATCTCGCTGTAGAGGGGTGACAGTTTGTGCAGGAGGAGTAAATCCCCCGGTAGAGGGGTGACAGTGTGTGCAGGAGGAGTAAGTCTCACATTAGAGGGGTGAGAGGTCGTGGAGGGGGAGGAAATCCCGCAGTAGAGGGGTGACAGTGTGTGCAGGAGGAGTAAATCACGCAGTAGAGGGGTGACAGTGAGTCAGGAGGGGTAAATCCCATCGTATAGGGGTGACAGTGTGTGCAGGAGGAGTAAATCCTGCAGCAGACGGGTGACAGTGTGTGCAGGAGGAGTAAATCCCACAGTGGAGGGGTGACAGTGTGTGCATGAGGAGTAAATCCCGCAGTAGATGGGTGACAGGGTAAGCAGGAGGAATAAATCCCAGAGTAAAGGTGTGACAGTGTCTGCAGGAGGAGTAAATCCCACAATAGAGGGGTGACAGTTGGTGCAGGAGGGTTAAATCCCACATTAGAAGGGCGAGAGTTTGTGCAAGAGGAGTAAATCCCGCAATAGAGGGGTAACAGAGTGTGCAGGAGGAGTAAATCCCACTGTAGAGGGGTGACAGTGCGTGCAGGAGGAGTAAATCCCAGAGTTGAGGCTTGACAGTGTGTGCGGAGGAGTAAATCCCACAGTAGAGGGGAGACTGTGTGTGCAGGAGGAGTAACTCCCGCAGTCGAGGGGTGACAGTGTGTGCAGGAGGAGTAAATCCCACAGTAGAGGGTTGAAACTGTGTGCAGGAGGAGTAAATCCCGCAGTAGAGGGGTGACAGAGTGTGCAGGAGGAGTAAATCCCACAGTAGAGGGGCGACAGTGTGTGCAGGAAGAGTAAATCCCACAGTAGAGGGGTGACAGTGTGTGCAGGAGGAGTAAATGCCGCAGTAGAGGGGTGACAGTGTGTGCAGGAGGAGTAAATCCCACAGTACAGGGATGACAGTGTGTGGAGGAGGAGTTCATCACGCAGTAGAGGGGTGACAGGGTGTGCAGGAGGAGGAAATCCTGCGGTAGAGGGGTGACAGTGTGTGCAGGAGGAGTAAATCACGCAGTAGAGGGGTGACAGTGTGTGCAGGAGGAGTAAATCCCACAGTACAGGGATGACAGTGTGTGGAGGAGGAGTAAATCCCACAGTTAAGGGGTGACAGTGTGTGCAGGAGGAGTAAGTCCCCCAGTGTTGGGTTGACAGTGTGTGCAGGGGAGTAAATCCCACAGTAGAGGGGTGACTGTGTGCAGGAGGAGTAAATCCCACAGTAAAGGGGTGACAGTGTGTGCAGGAGGAGTAAATTCCAAAGTAGAGGGGTGACAGTGTGTGCAAGAGGAGTAAATCTCACAATAGAGGGGTGACAGTTTGTGCAGGAGGAGTAAATCCCTCAGTACAGGGGTGACAGTTTGTGCAGGAGGACTAAATCCCACAGTAGAGGGGTGACAGTGTGTGCAGGAGGAGTAAATCCCACTGTAGAAGGGTGACAGTGGGTGCAGGAGAAGTAAATCCCACAGTAGAGGGGTGACAGTGTGTGCAGGAGGAGTAAATCCCACAGTAGAGGGGTGACAGTGTGGGCAGGAGGAGTAAATCCCACAGTCAAGGGGTGACAGTGTGTGCAGGAGGAGTAAATCCTGCAGCAGACGGGTGTCAGTGTGTGCAGGAGGAGTAAATCCTGCAGTAAATGAGTGACAGTGTGTGCAGGAGGAGTTAATTCTACAGTAGAGGGGTGACAGTGTGTGCAGGAGGAGTAAATCCTGCAGTACAGGGGTGACAGTTTGTGCAGGAGGAGTAAATCCCGCAGTAGAGGGGTGACAGTGTGTGCAGGAGGAGTAAATCCCGCAGTAGAGGGGTGACCGTGTGCACAGGAGGAGTAAATCCCACAGTAGAGGGGTGACAGTGTGTGCAGGAGGAGTAAATCCCGCAGTAGAGGGGTGACAGTCTGTGCAGGAGGAGTAAATCCTGCAGCAGACGGGTGACAGTGTGTGCAGGAGGAGAAAATCCCACAGTAGAGGGGTGTCAGTGTGTGCAGGAGGAGTAAATCCCGCAGTAGATTGGTGACAGGGTAAGCAGGAGGAATAAATCCCATAGTAAAGGGGTGACAGTGTGTGCAGGAGGGGTAAATCCCACAGTAGAGGGGTGACAATGTGTGCAGGGGAGTAAATCCCGCAGTAGAGGGGTGACAGTGTGTGCAGGAGGAGTAAATCCCGCAGTAGAGGGGTGACAGTGTGTGCAAGAGGAGTAAATTCCACAGTAGAGGGGTGACAGTGTGTGCAAGAGGAGTAAATCCCACAATAGAGGGGTGACAGTTTGTGCAGGAGAAGTAAATCCTGCAGTACAGGGGTGACAGTTCGTGCGGGAGGAGTAAATCCCGCAGTAGCGGGGTGACAGTGTGTGCAGGAGGAGTAAATCACGCAGTAGAGGGGTGACAGTGAGTCAGGAGGGGTAAATCCCACAGTAGAGGGGTGACAGTGAGTCAGGAGGAGTAAATCCCACAGTAGAGGGTTGACAGTGTGTGCAGGAGGAGTAAATTCCGAAGTAGAGGGTTGACAGAGTGTGCAGGAGGAGTAAATCCCGAAGTAGAGGGGTGACAGAGTGTGCAGGAGGAGTAAATCCCACAGTAGAGGGGTGACAGTGTGTGCAGGAGGAGCAAATCCTGCAGCAGAGGAGTGACAGTGTGTCCAGGAGGAGCAAATCCCACAGTAGAGCGGTGACAGTGTGTGCAGGAGGAGTAAATCCCGCAGTAGAGGGGTGACAGGGTGTGCAGGAGGAAAAAATCCCACAATAAAGGGGTGAAAGTGTTTGCAGGAGGAGTAAATCCCACAGTAGAGTGGTGACAGTGTGTGCAGGAGGAGTAAATCCCGCAGAAGATGGGTGACAGGGTAAGCAGGAGGAATAAATCCCAGAGTAAAGGGGTGACAGTGTCTGCAGGAGGAGTAAATCCCACAGTAGAGGGGTGACAGTGTGTGCTGGAGAAGTAAATCTCGCTGTAGAGTGGTGACAGTTTGTGCAGGAGGAGTAAATCCCAGAGCAAAGGTGTGACAGTGTCTGCAGGAGGAGTAAATCCCACAAAAGAGGGGTGACAGTTGGTGCAGGAGGGTTAAATCCCACATTAGAAGGGCGAGAGTTTGTGCAAGAGGAGTAAATCCCGCAATAGAGGGGTAACAGAGTGTGCAGGAGGAGTAAATCCCACTGTAGAGGGGTGACAGTGTGTGCAGGAGGAGTAAATCCCAGAGTTGAGGGTTGACAGTGTGTGCAGGAGGAGTAAATCCCACAGTAGAGGGGAGACTGTGTGTGCAGGAGGAGTAACTCCCGCAGTCGAGGGGTGACAGTGTGTGCAGGAGGAGTAAATCCCACAGTAGAGGGTTGAAACTGTGTGCAGGAGGAGTAAATCCCGCAGTAGAGGGGTGACAGAGTGTGCAGGAGGAGTAAATCCCACAGTAGAGGGGTGACAGAGTGTGCAGGAGGAGTAAATCCCACAGTAGAGGGGCGACAGTGTGTGCAGGAACAGTAAATCCCACAGTAGAGGGGTGACAGTGTGTGCAGGAGGAGTAAATGCCGCAGTAGAGGGGTGACAGTGTGTGCAGGAGGAGTAAATCCCACAGTACTGGGGTGACAGTGTGTGCAGGAGGAGTTAATCCCGCAGTAGAGGGGTGACAGTGTGTGCAGGAGGAGTAAATCCCGCAGTAGAGGGGTGACAGTGTGTGCAGGAGGAGTAAATCACGCAGTAGAGGGGTGACAGTGAGTCATGAGGGGTAAATCCCGCAGTAGAGGGATGACAGTGTGTGGAGGAGGAGTAAATCCCACAGTTAAGGGGTGACAGTGTGTGCAGAAGGAGTAAGTCCCACAGTGTTGGGTTGACAGTGTGTGCAGGGGAGTAAATCCCACAGTCGAGGGGTGACTGTGTGCAGGAGGAGTAAATCCCATAGTAGAGGGGTGACAGTGTGTGCAGGAGGAGTAAATTCCAAAGTAGAGGGGTGACAGTGTGTGCAAGAGGAGTAAATCTCACAATAGAGGGGTGACAGTTTGTGCAGGAGTAAATCCCTCAGTACAGGGGTGACAGTTTGTGCAGGAGGACTAAATCCCACAGTAGAGGGGTGACAGTGTGTGCAGGAGGAGTAAATCCCACTGTAGAAGGGTGTCAGTGTGTGCAGGAGAAGTAAATCCCACAGTAGAGGGGTGACAGTGTGTGCAGGAGGAGTAAATCCCACAGTAGAGGGGTGACAACTTGTGCAGGAGGAGTAAATCCTGCAGTACAGGGGTGACAGTTCGTGCAGGAGGAGTAAATCCCGCAGTAGCGGGGTGACAGTGTGTGCAGGAGGAGTAAATCACGCAGAAGAGGGGTGACAGTGAGTCAGGAGGGGTAAATCCCACAGTAGAGGGGTGACAGTGAGTCAGGAGGAGTAAATCCCACAGTAGAGGGTTGACAGTGTGTGCAGGAGGAGTAAATCCCGAAGTAGAGGGTTGACAGAGTGTGCAGGAGGAGTAAATCCCGAAGTAGAGGGGTGACAGAGTGTGCAGGAGGAGTAAATCCCACAGTAGAGGGGTGACAGTGTGTGCAGGAGGAGCAAATCCTGCAGCAGAGGAGAGACAGTGTGTGCAGGAGGAGCAAATCCCACAGTAGAGCGGTGACAGTGTGTGCAGGAGGAGTAAATCCCGCAGTAGAGGGGTGACAGGGTGTGCAGGAGGAAAAAATCCCACAATAAAGGGGTGAAAGTGTTTGCAGGAGGAGTAAATCCCACAGTAGAGTGGTGACAGTGTGTGCAGGAGGAGTAAATCCCGCAGAAGATGGGTGACAGGGTAAGCAGGAGGAAAAAATCCCACATTAAAGGGGTGACAGTGTCTGCAGGAGGAGTAAATCCCACAGTAGAGGGGTGACAGTGTGTGCAGGAGAAGTAAATCTCGCTGTAGAGGGGTGACAGTTTGTGCAGGAGGAGTAAATCCCACGGTAGAGGGGTGACAGTGTGTGCAGGAGGAGTAAGTCTCACATTAGAGGGGTGACAGTTCGTGCAGGAGTAGTAAATCCCGCAGTAGAGGGGTGACAGTGTGTGCAGGAGGAGTAAATCACGCAGTAGAGGGGTGACAGTGAGTCAGGAGGGGTAAATCCCATCGTATAGGGGTGACAGTGTGTGCAGGAGGAGTAAATCCTGCAGCAGACGGGTGACAGTGTGTGCAGGAGGAGTAAATCCCACAGTGGAGGGGTGACAGTGTGTGCATGAGGAGTAAATCCCGCAGTAGATGGGTGACAGGGTAAGCAGGAGGAATAAATCCCAGAGTAAAGGTGTGACAGTGTCTGCAGGAGGAGTAAATCCCACAATAGAGGGGTGACAGTTGGTGCAGGAGGGTTAAATCCCACATTAGAAGGGCGAGAGTTTGTGCAAGAGGATTAAATCCTGCAATAGAGGGGTAACAGAGTGTGCAGGAGGAGTAAATTCCACTGTAGAGGGGTGACAGTGTGTGCAGGAGGAGTAAATCCCAGAGTTGAGGGTTGACAGTGTGTGCAGGAGGAGTAAATCCCCACAGTAGAGGGGAGACTGTGTATGCAGGAGGAGTAACTCCCGCAGTCGAGGGGTGACAGTGTGTGCAGGAGGAGTAAATCCCACAGTAGAGGGTTGAAACTGTGTGCAGGAGGAGTAAATCCCGCAGTAGAGGGGTGACAGAGTGTGCAGGAGGAGTAAATCCCACAGTAGAGGGGCGACAGTGTGTGCAGGAAGAGTAAATCCCACAGTAGAGGGGTGACAGTGTGTGCAGGAGGAGTAAATGCCGCAGTAGAGGGGTGACAGTGTGTGCAGGAGGAGTAAATCCCACAGTACAGGGGTGACAGTGTGTGCAGGAGGAGTTTATCCCGCAGTAGAGGGGTGACAGTGTGTGCAGGAGGAGTAAATCCCGCAGTAGAGGGGTGACAGTGTGTGCAGGAGGAGTAAATCACGCAGTAGAGGGGTGACAGTGAGTCAGGAGGGGTAAATCCCATCGTATAGGGGTGACAGTGTGTGCAGGAGGAGTAAATCCCACAGTAGAGGGGTGACAGTGTGTGCAGGAGGAGGAAAGCCCACAGTAGAGGGGTGACAGTGGGGGCAGGAGGAGGAAATCACGCAGTAGAGGGGTGACAGTGAGTCAGGAGGGGTAACTCCCACAGTAAAGGGGTGACAGTGAGTCAGGAGGAGTAAATCCCACAGTAGAGGGTTGACAGTGTGTGCAGGAGGAGTAAATCCCGAAGTAGAGGGTTGACAGAGTGTGCAGGAGGAGTAAATCCCGAAGTAGAGGGGTGACAGAGTGTGCAGGAGGAGTAAATCCCACAGTAGAGGGGTGACAGTGTGTGCAGGAGGAGCAAATCCTGCAGCAGAGGAGTGACAGTGTGTGCAGGAGGAGCAAATCCCACAGTAGAGCGGTGACAGTGTGTGCAGGAGGAGTAAATCCCGCAGTAGAGGGGTGACAGGGTGTGCAGGAGGAAAAAATCCCACAATAAAGGGGTGAAAGTGTTTGCAGGAGGAGTAAATCCCACAGTAGAGTGGTGACAGTGTGTGCAGGAGGACTAAATCCCGCAGAAGATGGGTGACAGGTTAAGCAGGAGGAATAAATCCCAGAGTAAAGCGGTGACAGTGTCTGCAGGAGGAGTAAATCCCACAGTAGAGGGGTGACAGTGTGTGCAGGAGAAGTAAATCTCGCTGTAGAGGGGTGACAGTTGGTGCAGGAGGAGTAAATCCCACGGTAGAGGGGTGACAGTGTGTGCAGGAGGAGTAAGTCTGACATTAGAGGGGTGACAGTTCGTGCAGGAGGAGTAAATCCCGCAGTAGAGGGGTGACAGTGTGTGCAGGAGGAGTAAATCACGCAGTAGAGGGGTGACAGTGAGTCAGGAGGGGTAAATCCCATCGTATAGGGGTGACAGTGTGTGCAGGAGGAGTAAATCCTGTATTAGACGGGTGACAGTGTGTGCAGGAGGAGTAAATCCCACAGTGGAGGGGTGACAGTGTGTGCATGAGGAGTAAATCCCGCAGTAGGCGGGTGACAGGGTAAGCAGGAGAAATAAATCCCAGAGTAAAGGTGTGACAGTGTCTGCAGGAGGAGTAAATCCCACAAAAGAGGGGTGACAGTTGGTGCAGGAGGGTTAAATCCCACATTAGAAGGGCGAGAGTTTGTGCAAGAGGAGTAAATCCCGCAATAGAGGGGTAACAGAGTGTGCAGGAGGAGTAAATCCCACTGTAGAGGGGTGACAGTGTGTGCAGGAGGAGTAAATCCCAGAGTTGAGGGTTGACAGTGTGTGCAGGAGGAGTAAATCCCACAGTGGAGGGGAGACTGTGTGTGCAGGAGGAGTAACTCCCGCAGTCGAGGGGTGACAGTGTGTGCAGGAGGAGTAAATCCCACAGTAGAGGGTTGAAACTGTGTGCAGGAGGAGTAAATCCCGCAGTAGAGGGGTGACAGAGTGAGCAGGAGGAGTAAATCCCACAGTAGAGGGGTGACAGAGTGTGCAGGAGGAGTAAATCCCACAGTAGAGGGGCGACAGTGTGTGCAGGAAGAGTAAATCCCACAGTAGAGGGGTGACAGTGTGTGCAGGAGGAGTAAATGCCGCAGTAGAGGGGTGACAGTGTGTGCAGGAGGAGTAAATCCCACAGTACAGGGGTGACAGTGTGTGCAGGAGGAGTTAATCCCGCAGTAGAGGGGTGACAGTGTGTGCAGGAGGAGTAAATCCCGCAGTAGAGGGGTGACAGTGTGTGCAGGAGGAGTAAATCACGCAGTTGAGGGGTGACAGTGAGTCATGAGGGGTAAATCCCGCAGTAGAGGGATGACAGTGTGTGGAGGAGGAGTAAATCCCACAGTTAAGGGGTGACAGTGTGTGCAGGAGGAGTAAGTCCCACAGTGTTGGGTTGACAGTGTGTGCAGGGGAGTAAATCCCACAGTAGAGGGGTGACTGTGTGCAGGAGGAGTAAATCCCACAGTAGAGGGGTGACAGTGTGTGCAAGAGGAGTAAATTCCAAAGTAGACGGGTGACAGTGTGTGCAAGAGGAGTAAATCTCACAATAGAGGGGTGACAGTTTGTGCAGGAGGAGTAAATCCCTCAGTACAGGGGTAACAGTTTGTGCAGGAGGACTAAATCCCACAGTAGAGGGGTGACAGTGTGTGCAGGAGGAGTAAATCCCACTGTAGAAGGGTGACAGTGTGTGCAGGAGAAGTAAATCCCACAGTAGAGGGGTGACAGTTTGTGCGGCAGGAGTAAATCCCGCAGTAGCAGGGTGACAGTGTGTGCAGGAGGAGTAAAGCACGCAGTAGAGGGGTGACAGAGTGTGCAGGAGGGGTAAATCCCACAGTAGAGGGGTGACAGTGAGTCAGGAGGAGTAAATCCCACAGTAGAGGGTTGACACTGTGTGCAGGAGGAGTAAAGCCCGAAGTAGAGGGTTGACAGAGTGTGCAGGAGGAGAAAATCCCGAAGTAGAGGGGTGACAGGGTGGGCAGGAGGAGTAAATCCCACAGTAGAGGGGTGACAGTGTGTGCAGGAGGAGCAAATCCTGCAGCAGAGGAGAGACAGTGTGTGCAGGAGGAGCAAATCCCACAGTAGAGCGGTGACAGTGTGTGCAGGAGGAGTAAATGCCGCAGAAGATGGGTGACAGGGTAAGCAGGAGGAATAAATCCCACAGTAAAGGGGTGACAGTGTCTGCAGGAGGAGTAAATCCCACAGTAGAGGGGTGACAGTGTGTGCAGGAGAAGTAAATCTCGCTGTAGAGGGGTGACAGTTTGTGCAGGAGGAGTAAATCCCACGGTAGAGGGGTGACAGTGTGTGCAGGAGGAGTAAGTCTCACATTAGAGGGGTGACAGTTCGTGCAGGAGGAGTAAATCCCGCAGTAGAGGGGTGACAGTGTGTGCAGGAGGAGCAAATCCTGCAGCAGAGGAGTGACAGTGTGTGCAGGAGGAGCAAATCCCACAGTAGAGCGGTGACAGTGTGTGCAGGAGGAGTAAATCCCGCAGTAGAGGGGTGACAGGGTGTGCAGGAGGAAAAAATCCCACAATAAAGGGGTGAAAGTGTTTGCAGGAGGAGTAAATCCCACAGTAGAGTGGTGACAGTGTGTGCAGGAGGAGTAAATGCCGCAGAAGATGGGTGACAGGGTAAGCAGGAGGAATAAATCCCACAGTAAAGGGGTGACAGTGTCTGCAGGAGGAGTAAATCCCACAGTAGAGGGGTGACAGTGTGTGCAGGAGAAGTAAATCTCGCTGTAGAGGGGTGACAGTTTGTGCAGGAGGAGTAAATCCCACGGTAGAGGGGTGACAGTGTGTGCAGGAGGAGTAAGTCTCACATTAGAGGGGTGACAGTTCGTGCAGGAGGAGTAAATCCCGCAGTAGAGGGGTGACAGTGTGTGCAGGAGGAGTAAATCACGCAGTAGAGGGTTGACAGTGAGTCAGGAGGGGTAAATCCCATCGTATAGGGGTGACAGTGTGTGCAGGAGGAGTAAATCCTGCAGCAGACGGGTGACAGTGTGTGCAGGAGGAGTAAATCCCACAGTGGAGGGTATGACAGTGTGTGCATGAGGAGTAAATCCCGCAGTAGATGGGTGACAGGGTAAGCAGGAGGAATAAATCCCAGAGTAAAGGTGTGACAGTAACTGCAGGAGGGTTAAATCCCACATTAGAAGGGCGAGAGTTTGTGCAAGAGGAGTAAATCCCGCAATAGAGGGGTAACAGAGTGTGCAGGAGGAGTAAATCCCACTGTAGAGGGGTGACAGTGTGTGCAGGAGGAGTAAATCCCAGAGTTGAGGGTTGACAGTGTGTGCAGGAGGAGTAAATCCCACAGTAGAGGGGTGACTGTGTGTGCAGGAGGAGTAACTCCCGCAGTCGAGGGGTGACAGTGTGTGCAGGAGGAGTAAATCCCACAGTAGAGGGTTGAAACTGTGTGCAGGAGGAGTAAATCCCGCAGTAGAGGGGTGACAGAGTGTGCAGGAGGAGTAAATCCCACAGTAGAGGGGCGACAGTGTGTGCAGGAAGAGTAAATCCCACAGTAGAGGGGTGACAGTGTGTGCAGGAGGAGTAAATGCCGCAGTAGAGGGGTGACAGTGTGTGCAGGAGGAGTAAATCCCACAGTACAGGGGTGACAGTGTGTGCAGGAGGAGTTAATCCCGCAGTAGAGGGGTGACAGTGTGTGCAGGAGGAGTAAATCCCGCAGTAGAGGGGTGACAGTGTGTGCAGGAGGAGTAAATCACGCAGTAGAGGGGTGACAGTGTGTGCAGGAGGAGTAAATCCCGCAGTAGAGGGGTGACCGTGTGCACAGGAGGAGTAAGTCCCACAGTAGAGGGGTGACTGTGTGCAGGAGGAGTAAATCCCACAGTAGAGGGGTGACAGTGTGTGCAGGAGGAGTAAATTCCAAAGTAAAGGGGTGACAGTGTGTGCAAGAGGAGTAAATCTCACAATAGAGGGGTGACAGTTTGTGCAGGAGGAGTAAATCCCTCAGTACAGGGGTGACAGTTTGTGCAGGAGGACTAAATCCCACTGTAGAAGGGTGACAGTGTGTGGAGGAGAAGTAAATCCCACAGTAGAGGGGTGACAGTGTGTGCAAGAGGAGTAAATCCCACTGTAGAAGGGTGACAGTGTGTGGAGGAGAAGTAAATCCCACAGTAGAGGGGTGACAGTGTGTGCAGGAGGAGTAAATCCCACAGTAGAGGGGTGACAGTGTGTGCAGGAGGAGTAAATCCTGCAGCAGACGGGTGTCAGTGTGTGCAGGAGGAGTAAATCCCGCAGTAAATGAGTGACAGTGTGTGCAGGAGGAGTTAATTCTACAGTAGAGGGGTGACAGTGTGTGCAGGAGGAGTAAATCCTGCAGTAGAGGGGTGACAGTGTGTGCAGGAGGAGTAAATCCCGCAGTAGAGGGGTGACCGTGTGCACAGGAGGAGTAAATCCCACAGTAGAGGGGTGACAGTGTGTGCAGGAGGAGTAAATCCCGCAGTAGAGGGGTGACAGTCTGTGCAGGAGGAGTAAATCCCACAGTAGAGGGGTGACATTGTGTGCAGGAAGAGTTAATCCCACAGTAGAAGGGTGACAGTGTGTGCAGGAGGAGTAAATCCCACAGTCGAGGGGTGACAGTGTGTGCAGGAGGAGTAAATACCGCAGTAGAGGGGTGACAGTGTGTGCAGGAGGAGTAAATCCCACAGTAGAGGGGCGACAGTGTGCGCAGGAGGAGTAAATCCCGCAGGAGATGGGTGACAGGGTAAGCAGGAGGAATAAATCCCACAGAAAAGGGGAGACAGTGTCTGCAGGAGGAGTAAATCCCACAATAGAGGGGTGACAGTGTGTGCAGGAGGAGTAAATCCCGCAGTAGATAGGTGACAGGGTAAGCAGGAGGAATAAATCCCACAGTAAAGGGGTGACAGTGTCTGCAGGAGGAATAAATCCCACAGTAAAGGGGTGACTTATTGAGTTGCAGTTTGCTAAATTTGAAGACCGCCTGGACACTATCAAAACCGAGGTAACAAAGAATTAAAATGACATAAGAAAGCTGAAATCGGATTATAAAGGGTTATCCACTACTTTGACTAAGACTGAGGAAACTTTTCAAAATACATGTTCTAAACTCGAAGCAAGTATTGCTGAATTGGAGGATAGATCTCGTAGAGACAATATTCGCATTTTTAATTTACCTGAGAACATTGAGAACAGCGATGCTTCGAGTTTTATTTCATCCTCGCTTTTTAAGTGGTTCCCTTCTCTTGATGGCGAAAAGTTGGAGGTGATTAGGGCTCACCGTATTGGACCGGAGCACAGCACCCGAGGTTCCCGTACTATGATCTGCAAGATGTTGCGTTGTACGGACCGTGACCGTATTTTAAAGGCGGCCAGGGGTTCTCGGATTGAAGTTGAAGGCAGGGAAATTCGCTTTTCACCTGATTATAGCAACTATACCATGAAACGGCGCCGCTCTTTCTCTCAAGCGATGGATTCTGCAAGGAAACTTGGTTTTACTCCCTTCCTGATTTACCCGGCTAGGCTGAAGCTGACCCGCCGAGGAGAAGTGCATCTTTTTGGGACTCAATCTGAGGTGGAGGACTTTCTTAACATACAGGCCCAGCGAACTGATGATCTTGCTTAGATTATTTCGGAATCTTATTTGTAATGGACAGATTCCAACTAAGACTTGCTGTCTGTTTCTTCCATTTTATGGCCATGTCGTGATTCGTGACGGCTATAGTTGCCTCATGTTGGAGTAACATAATTTTTTGGATTCATTCGGAGGCCTTTTCTATACAGGCCCAGTAGACTGGATTTGCTGTTTAGGCTATTGGAAACTGGTCTTATAAAGGACGGGTTAAATATACTTTGTTGATCTGAGTAACTTTCGTTTGTTTTTTTAGTTTTTCATGTCACCCATTTTTTTGTGTTATGGATTACCCGTCTCAATAAGGTATGCTGTCTACTTATATTGAAAGATTTTTTTTTTTTACTGGGTTAAAACTTTGCTCTACTATTGTAATTGATGGATGATTTTTATTTTGTGATGTAACTCATTGTAATCTAAAATATTTGTTTGTTGAATGGATTGTTACACCGAATATTTGATGGGGTAATGGCTAGTGTAGTTAGCAGTGTGATAGCCATCTTTCTCAGGTCAGGTGCCCTGGTAGTTAATGGTTTTTTTTTTTTTTTTCATGGCTGTGGCCACTTTGTGTGGTTACAGTTTTTGGGGTGGGCGTGTATGGGTTTTTTTTTTTTGTTTTTTTTTTTCTTTTTTAGATTTTGTGTGGCGGGATGGGGGTGGGGAAACATGGGTCTCTGGAGTTTGGTTTTTTGTTTATTTGCAGGAATACAACTATTTGCCCAGTCTTGTTTGCAAATTATGTCTATGTTACATGTTGCTAGTTGGAACATAAATGGCCTTAATAGCCCAATGAAACGTTCGATGTGCCTAGATTGGCTTAATAGACACAAAATAGATGTGGCTCTTATTCAAGAGTCGCACCTTAAATCAGCTGATAAACATAGATTGATGAATCGTCATTATTACACTGCAGCAGCTGCCGCATTTAACTCCAAAAGCCGAGGTGCCCTGGTGATTTTGAGACGTAGTTTGTCTTTAACGGTAATTGAAAGGTATGGAAGTGAAGATGGTAGAATTGCATGTATTAAAACAAACATTAATGGTTTGAGAGTTGCATTTTTTCTTGTATATATGCCCCAAATCAATTTAATTCAGTTTTTTTTGCTGCAATTGGTAGTTTTCTATGCAACCTTTCGGGTTACTCAATAATTATTGGTGCTGATATGAATTCCATCCTTGATCCGTTTTTGGACAGATCTAGCATACCCCCAAAGAATACTCACCCATCTACAGAAGCTCTTAAAGGGCTGATAAATGATTTTAGTTTGGTAGACTTATTCAGAATTATGAATCCTTCTGCAAGGCAATATAGTTTTTATTCAGATAGACACAAAAGTTATTCAAGGATTGATTTCATATTTGCTTCTATGACTTCATTTTCTCAGATCCATTCTGCTTTGATTCAGCCCAATTAGTTATCTGATCATAGTGCTGTCATTACATTGCTCACTTTAGCAGGTTCCACTACTAGGGCTACAAGATGGCGTTTTAATACATCATTATTAGGAAATGAAGAGTATTGTGGTTATTTCAGAAATCATTTTAAAGAATTTATTTCCGTTAATTCTAAATCAGTGGAGGATCCTCGAGTTTTGTGGAGTGCAATTAAAGGTTTTATAAGAAATGTCACAATTTCCTTTGCTTCCCACCTTAATCGAACAAGATTGGGCAAAATTAAAACTCTTGAACATGTTTTGCAAAGGCTAGAATATGACCAACATAGAGATGGTTTTACTGTTGAGCGAAAAAGGGAGATTGATTCAGTCAGAATGAAACTCAATAATTTACTTAAAATGAGTGCAGAATTCCAAATGCAAAGGGTTAGGAGGAATTATTATTTTCATGCTTCGAGGCCAAGTCGTCTTCTTGCTTTGAGTTTACAGAAAAGCGAAAAATATGCAAATATTACAGCTATTAGTTCAGATCAGCAATTAATTACTTCTCCTAAAGAAATAAATGCAGAGTTCTTTTCATTTTATTCAGAACTTTATAGTTCTGAAATAAAATTTGATAAAAATAAATGTTAATCTTTTTTGCAAGGTCTTAATCTCCCTTTTCTTTCTCAAGAGGATAATGAGACTCTTGCTAAACCAATCACTCTGACTGAATTAAAAGATGCTATTCTAGGGATAAAAAAGGGGAAATCTCCAGGCTGGGATGGGATCCCCCCAGAATTTTATCTTGTTTTTTGGGAAGAGCTTGGACAGTATAATGATTCATAGAGCGATTGAGGTAGGTGCCTTTTTCAATGACTTAAATTCTGCTTTAATTTCTGTACTCCCTAAACCTAATAAAGATCTAACTAAATGTAATAATTACAGGCCATTATCAATTCTTAATGCTGAAATTAAAATCTTTGCACGGATTCTTTCTTTGCGTTTAGAACCCTATATATTGAAATTAATTCATTGCGACCAGACCGGTTTCATGAAGTCACGTCTCGCTTCTGACAAGGTTCGCAGATTACTTCATGTAATTCATTATGCTAAAGATATAGCTTCTCCTTGCGCAGTGTTGAGCCTTGATGCAGAAAAAGCCTTCGACAGGCTAGAACGGGATTACCTATGGGAGGTTCTACATCATTTTCAATTTGGTCCTAATTTTATTAAGTTAATTCAATTGTTATATAGTAACTCAACTGCTATGGTAATTACTAATGGCATCATATCAACTAAAATTGTCTTATCACGGTCTTGTAGACAAGGCTGTCCTTTAAGCCCTTTTTTATTTGCTTTGTCACTTGAACCCCTTGCTCAGAAAATTAGGCAACATGCGTCCATTGCACCTATTATCTTCAATAATACCATCCATTCGATATCGTTGTATGCCGATGATGTACTTTCATATTTTGACAGGGCACCTATTTCAATGCTTTCTATTTTGGATACCTTTGATGATTTCAGTTCCCCGTCAGGGTACAAAATTAATTGGACAAAATCAGTACTTTTCCCATTAAACTCGAAATTAGATCCCAGCAAATTACCCCAGCATATTCCTATTGTTAACCAATTTAAGTATCTGGGAATAGATATTTTTCCTTCATTGACTAGTATTGCGTATAAAAACTTTCAAGGGATCTTTAAAAAAATTGAATTAGATCTCGATAGATGGTCATACCTCCCAAATTCATTACAAACTCGTGTATCGGTAATTAAGATGGATATATTGCCACGGGTAAATTTTTTTGCTTCTATGATACCCTTGTCGCCCCCAATTGATTAGTGGGACAGAATTCATTCTTTGGTATCCAAATTTATTTGGGGAAAGAAACGACCACGTATTAAACTGACTACTCTTCAGCGTCATAAATCAGAAGGTGGTCTTTCAGTTCCTAATTTTAAGCATTATTTCTGGTCATTTGTCTTAAGACCATTATCAGTTTGGTTTAATTCGGACGTAGTTACTTGTTGGAAATCTATTGAGGCTAATTTAGCTTTCCCACATAGACTGGAAGACCTTATTTATTCAGCTGTTTCTTTGAAACGAGCCAAGTTGCGGCTCGGTCCCATTATGAGTTTTCTTTTGTCAGTATGGCGGCTTGCAGAAAAAGGATCTAATATAACATGTAAATGGCAACTTAAAAGTCCAATCTTTAATAATTTCTCTCTGCTTTCTGGGGGTCTCTTTATATCTTCAATTGCGGTCATCTATGAAAGCGTACGGAGTGCCATGGAACACTCCATTAACTACTCACCCTTTACATTCTATTTTGGTTAATAGAGGTCAAAAAAGAGGTTGTGTCACTCAATTATATTCACTATTTCGGAATGCCTCGTATAAAGCTCTTTCTATTATACAAGTTTGGGCTGATGACTTGAAAAATTATACTGAAGAAGTCGTACTTGATTGGGAGAGGATATGGTCTTCAATTATAATGGAGTCTAAAAACCCAAATCATCAACAGATTCATTATAATTTTCTCCATAGGACTTACCTCACCCCGAGAAAGGCTTATCTCATGAAAAGAGTATCATCCCCAATTTGTACTTTGTGTACAGATGGTCTCTAAGGTTCTTATATGCATATGTTTTGGGATTGTAAAGATGTTAAAATTTTTTGGGGCGTGGTTTGTTCTACTCTGTCAACTATTTTGGGTTTAACTGTGCCGTGCTCTCCCACTGTGTTACTTTTGAATGACTCTGCATCGTTGGAATTAACCTCCATCAATAGACGCATTCTTTTAATGGGTATTACTGCTGCCAAAAAAATTCTAGCTTTACGTTGGAAACCTCCTCATATTGTCACCAAAGCACACTGGATTAATACATTTAGAGATATTGTTAATATGGAGCTTTCAGTTGCGAGGATGCATGGTGCTCATACAAGTACTATTTCTGTTTGGCAAGAGATTGCTGATAAAATCAAGGAAGTGCTGTAATCTTGTTACATGATTATTTTTAAATTGAGCTTTTATATACTGCATATATTACTGCGAGGGAGACCCATGTGGTTGATGAGGGAGGGGGGAGGAATTACCTGTCATACCTTTTTTTAAATTTGTATATGCTGTAATGTTTTGTGTTATATTCTTGAAAACATAATGTCAAAAATAAAAATAATTGATCACAAACAAAAGTAAAGGGGTGACAATGTGTGCAGGAGGAGTAAATCTCGCAGTAGAGGGGTGAAAGTGTGTGCAGGAGGAGAAAATCACGCAGTAGAGGGGTGACAGTGAGTCAGGAGGGGTAAATCCCACAGTAGAGGGGTGACAGTGTATGCAGGAGGAGTAAATCCTGCAGCAGACGGGTGACAGTGTGTGCAGGAGGAGTAAATCCCACAGTAGAGGGGTGACAGTGTGTGCAGGAGGAGTAAATCCCGCAGTAGATGGGTGACAGGGTAAGCAGGAGGAATAAATCCCTCAGTAAAGGTGTGACAGTGTCTGCAGGAGGAGTAAATCCCACAATAGAGGGTGACAGTGGGTGCAAGAGGATTAAATCCCACATTAGAAGGGTGAGAGTTTGTGCAGGAAGAGTTAATCCCACATTAGAAGGGTGAGAGTTAGTGCAGGAGGAGTAAATCCCGCAGTAGAGGGGTGACCGTGTGTGCAGGAGGAGTAAATGCCAGAGTTGAGGGTTGACAGTGTGTGCAGGAGGAGTAAATCCCACAGTAGAGGGGAGACAGTGTGTGCAGGAGGAGTAAATCCCGCAGTAGAGGGGTGACAGGGTGTGCAGGAGGAGTAAATCCCACTGTAGAGGGGTGACAGTGTGTGCAGGAGGTGTAAATCACGCAGTAGAGGGGTGACAGAGTAAGCAGGAGGAGTAAATCCCGCAGAAGAGGAGTGACAGTGTGTGCAGGAGGAGTAAATCCCACAGTAAAGGGGTGACAGTGTGTGCAGGAGGAATAAATGCCACAGTAGAGGGGTGACAGTGTCTGCAGGAGGAGTAAATCCCACTATAGAGGGGTGACAGTGTGTGCAGGAGGAGTAAATCACGCAGTAGAGGGGTGACAGAGTAAGCAGGAGGAGGAAATCCCGCAGCAGAGGAGTGACAGTGTGTGCAGGAGGAGTAAATCCCACAGTAGAGGGGTGACAGTGTGTGCAGGAGGAATAAATGCCACAGTAGAGGGGTGACAGTGTCTGCAGGAGGAGTAAATCCCACTATAGAGGGGTGACAGTGTGTGCAAGAGGAGTGTATCTCGCAGTACAGGGGTGACAGTGTGTGCAAGAGGGGTAAATCCCGCAGTAGAGGGGTGACAGTGTGTGCAGGAGGTGTAAATCACGCAGTAGAGGGGTGACAGAGTAAGCAGGAGGAGTAAATCCCGCAGAAGAGGAGTGACAGTGTGTGCAGGAGGAGTAAATCCCACAGTAAAGGGGTGACAGTGTGTGCAGGAGGAATAAATGCCACAGTAGAGGGGTGACAGTGTCTGCAAGAGGAGTAAATCCCACTATAGAGGGGTGACAGTGTGTGCAGGAGGAGTAAATCACGCAGTAGAGGGGTGACAGAGTAAGCAGGAGGAGGAAATCCCGCAGCAGAGGAGTGACAGTGTGTGCAGGAGGAGTAAATCCCACAGTAAAGGGGTGACAGTGTGTGCAGGAGGAATAAATGCCACAGTAGAGGGGTGACAGTGTCTGCAGGAGGAGTAAATCCCACTATAGAGGGGTGACAGTGTGTGCAAGAGGAGTGTATCCCACAGTACAGGGGTGACAGTGTGTGCAAGAGGGGTAAATCCCGCAGTAGAGGGGTGACAGTGTGTGCAGGAGGAGTACATCCCGCAGTAGAGAGGAGACAGTGTGTGCAGAAGGAGGAAATCCCACTGAAAAGGGGCGACAGTATGTGCAGGAGGAGTAAATCCCACAGTAGAGGGGTGACAGTGTGCGCAGGAGGAGTAAATCCCACTGTAGAGGGGTGACAGTGTGTGCAGGAGGAGTAAATCCCAGAGTTGAGGGTTGACAGTGTGTCCAGGAGGAGTAAATCCCACAGTAGAGGGGAGACAGTGAGTCAGGAGGAGTAAATCCCACAGTCGAGGAATGACAATGTGTGCAGGAGGAGTAAATGCCGCAGTCGAGGGGTGACAGTGTGTGCAGGAAGAGTAAATCCCGCAGTAGATGGGTGACAGGGTAAGCAGGAGGAATAAATGCTGCAGTAGAGGGGTGACAGTGTGTGCAGGAGGAGTAAATCCCACTGTAGAGGCGTGACAGTGTGTGCAGGAGGAGTAAATCCCAGAGTTGAGGGTTGACAGTGTGTGCAGGAGGAGTAAATCCCACAGTCGAGGGGTGACAGTGTGTGCAGGAGGAGTAAATCCCACAGTCGAGGAATGACAATGTGTGCAGGAGGAGTAAATGCCGCAGTCGAGGGGTGACAGTGTGTGCAGGAAGAGTAAATCCCACAGTAGAGGGGTGACAGTGTCTGCAAGAGGAGTAAATCCCACAATAGAGGGGTGACAGTGGGTGCAGGAGGATTAAATCCCACAGTAGAGGGGTGACAGTGTCTGCAAGAGGAGTAAATTCCACAATAGAGGGGTGACAGTGTGTGCAGGAAGAGTAAATCCCACAGTAGAGGGGTGACAGTGTCTGCAAGAGGAGTAAATCCCACAATAGAGGGGTGACAGTGGGTGCAGGAGGAGTAAATCCCGCAGTAGAGGGGTGACAGTGTGTGCAGGAGGAGTAAATCCCACAGTAGAGGGGTGACAGTGTGTGCAGGAGGAGTTAATCCCACAGTAGAAGGGTGACAGTGTGTGCAGGAGGAGTAAATCCCACAGTCGAGGGGTGACAGTGTGTGCAGGAGGAGTAAATCCCACAGTAGAGGGGCGACAGTGTGCGCAGGAGGAGTAAATCCCGCAGGAGATGGGTGACAGGGTAAGCAGGAGGAATAAATCCCACAGAAAAGGGGAGACAGTGTCTGCAGGAGGAGTAAATCCCACAATAGAGGGGTGACAGTGTGTGCAGGAGGAGTAAATCCCGCAGTAGATAGGTGACAGGGTAAGCAGGAGGAATAAATCCCACAGTAAAGGGGTGACAGTGTCTGCAGGAGGAATAAATCCCACAGTAAAGGGGTGACTTATTGAGTTGCAGTTTGCTAAATTTGAAGACCGCCTGGACACTATCAAAACCGAGGTAACAAAGAATTAAAATGACATAAGAAAGCTGAAATCGGATTATAAAGGGTTATCCACTACTTTGACTAAGACTGAGGAAACTTTTCAAAATACATGTTCTAAACTCGAAGCAAGTATTGCTGAATTGGAGGATAGATCTCGTAGAGACAATATTCGCATTTTTAATTTACCTGAGAACATTGAGAACAGCGATGCTTCGAGTTTTATTTCATCCTCGCTTTTTAAGTGGTTCCCTTCTCTTGATGGCGAAAAGTTGGAGGTGATTAGGGCTCACCGTATTGGACCGGAGCACAGCACCCGAGGTTCCCGTACTATGATCTGCAAGATGTTGCGTTGTACGGACCGTGACCGTATTTTAAAGGCGGCCAGGGGTTCTCGGATTGAAGTTGAAGGCAGGGAAATTCGCTTTTCACCTGATTATAGCAACTATACCATGAAACGGCGCCGCTCTTTCTCTCAAGCGATGGATTCTGCAAGGAAACTTGGTTTTACTCCCTTCCTGATTTACCCGGCTAGGCTGAAGCTGACCCGCCGAGGAGAAGTGCATCTTTTTGGGACTCAATCTGAGGTGGAGGACTTTCTTAACATACAGGCCCAGCGAACTGATGATCTTGCTTAGATTATTTCGGAATCTTATTTGTAATGGACAGATTCCAACTAAGACTTGCTGTCTGTTTCTTCCATTTTATGGCCATGTCGTGATTCGTGACGGCTATAGTTGCCTCATGTTGGAGTAACATAATTTTTTGGATTCATTCGGAGGCCTTTTCTATACAGGCCCAGTAGACTGGATTTGCTGTTTAGGCTATTGGAAACTGGTCTTATAAAGGACGGGTTAAATATACTTTGTTGATTTGAGTAACTTTCGTTTGTTTTTTTAGTTTTTCATGTCACCCATTTTTTTGTGTTATGGATTACCCGTCTCAATAAGGTATGCTGTCTACTTATATTGAAAGATTTTTTTTTTTACTGGGTTAAAACTTTGCTCTACTATTGTAATTGATGGATGATTTTTATTTTGTGATGTAACTCATTGTAATCTAAAATATTTGTTTGTTGAATGGATTGTTACACCGAATATTTGATGGGGTAATGGCTAGTGTAGTTAGCAGTGTGATAGCCATCTTTCTCAGGTCAGGTGCCCTGGTAGTTAATGGTTTTTTTTTTTTTTCATGGCTGTGGCCACTTTGTGTGGTTACAGTTTTTGGGGTGGGCGTGTATGGGTTTTTTTTTTGTTTTTTTTTTCTTTTTTAGATTTTGTGTGGCGGGATGGGGGTGGGGAAACATGGGTCTCTGGAGTTTGGTTTTTTGTTTATTTGCAGGAATACAACTATTTGCCCAGTCTTGTTTGCAAATTATGTCTATGTTACATGTTGCTAGTTGGAACATAAATGGCCTTAATAGCCCAATGAAACGTTCGATGTGCCTAGATTGGCTTAATAGACACAAAATAGATGTGGCTCTTATTCAAGAGTCGCACCTTAAATCAGCTGATAAACATAGATTGATGAATCGTCATTATTACACTGCAGCAGCTGCCGCATTTAACTCCAAAAGCCGAGGTGCCCTGGTGATTTTGAGACGTAGTTTGTCTTTAACGGTAATTGAAAGGTATGGAAGTGAAGATGGTAGAATTGCATGTATTAAAACAAACATTAATGGTTTGAGAGTTGCATTTCTCTGTATATATGCCCCAAATCAATTTAATTCAGTTTTTTTTGCTGCAATTGGTAGTTTTCTATGCAACCTTTCGGGTTACTCAATAATTATTGGTGCTGATATGAATTCCATCCTTGATCCGTTTTTGGACAGATCTAGCATACCCCCAAAGAATACTCACCCATCTACAGAAGCTCTTAAAGGGCTGATAAATGATTTTAGTTTGGTAGACTTATTCAGAATTATGAATCCCTCTGCAAGGCAATATAGTTTTTATTCAGATAGACACAAAAGTTATTCAAGGATTGATTTCATATTTGCTTCTATGACTTCATTTTCTCAGATCCATTCTGCTTTGATTCATCCCAATTCGTTATCTGATCATAGTGCTGTCATTACATTGCTCACTTTAGCAGGTTCCACTACTAGGGCTACAAGATGGCGTTTTAATACATCATTATTAGGAAATGAAGAGTATTGTGGTTATTTCAGAAATCATTTTAAAGAATTTATTTCCGTTAATTCTAAATCAGTGGAGGATCCTCGAGTTTTGTGGAGTGCAATTAAAGGTTTTATAAGAAATGTCACAATTTCCTTTGCTTCCCACCTTAATCGAACAAGATTGGGCAAAATTAAAACTCTTGAACATGTTTTGCAAAGGCTAGAATATGACCAACAGAGAGATGGTTTTACTGTTGAGCGAAAAAGGGAGATTGATTCAGTCAGAATGAAACTCAATAATTTACTTAAAATGAGTGCAGAATTCCAAATGCAAAGGGTTAGGAGGAATTATTATTTTCATGCTTCGAGGCCAAGTCGTCTTCTTGCTTTGAGTTTACAGAAAAGCGAAAAATATGCAAATATTACAGCTATTAGTTCAGATCAGCAATTAATTACTTCTCCTAAAGAAATAAATGCAGAGTTCTTTTCATTTTATTCAGAACTTTATAGTTCTGAAATAAAATTTGATAAAAATAAATGTTAATCTTTTTTGCAAGGTCTTAATCTCCCTTTTCTTTCTCAAGAGGATAATGAGACTCTTGCTAAACCAATCACTCTGACTGAATTAAAAGATGCTATTCTAGGGATGAAAAAGGGGAAATCTCCAGGCTGGGATGGGATCCCCCCAGAATTTTATCTTGTTTTTTGGGAAGAGCTTGGACAGTATAATGATTCATAGAGCGATTGAGGTAGGTGCCTTTTTCAATGACTTAAATTCTGCTTTAATTTCTGTACTCCCTAAACCTAATAAAGATCTAACTAAATGTAATAATTACAGGCCATTATCAATTCTTAATGCTGAAATTAAAATCTTTGCACGGATTCTTTCTTTGCGTTTAGAACCCTATATATTGAAATTAATTCATTGCGACCAGACCGGTTTCATGAAGTCACGTCTCGCTTCTGACAATGTTCGCAGATTACTTCATGTAATTCATTATGCTAAAGATATAGCTTCTCCTTGCGCAGTGTTGAGCCTTGATGCAGAAAAAGCCTTCGACAGGCTAGAACGGGATTACCTATGGGAGGTTCTACATCATTTTCAATTTGGTCCTAATTTTATTAAGTTAATTCAATTGTTATATAGTAACTCAACTGCTATGGTAATTACTAATGGCATCATATCAACTAAAATTGTCTTATCACGGTCTTGTAGACAAGGCTGTCCTTTAAGCCCTTTTTTATTTGCTTTGTCACTTGAACCCCTTGCTCAGAAAATTAGGCAACATGCGTCCATTGCACCTATTATCTTCAATAATACCATCCATTCGATATCGTTGTATGCCGATGATGTACTTTTATATTTTGACAGGGCACCTATTTCAATGCTTTCTATTTTGGATACCTTTGATGATTTCAGTTCCCCGTCAGGGTACAAAATTAATTGGACAAAATCAGTACTTTTCCCATTAAACTCGAAATTAGATCCCAGCAAATTACCCCAGCATATTCCTATTGTTAACCAATTTAAGTATCTGGGGATAGATATTTTTCCTTCATTGACTAGTATTGCGTAAACTAACTTTCAAGGGATCTTTAAAAAAATTGAATTAGATCTCGATAGATGGTCATACCTCCCAAATTCATTACAAACTCGTGTATCGGTAATTAAGATGGATATATTGCCACGGGTAAATTTTTTTGCTTCTATGATACCCTTGTCGCCCCCAATTGATTAGTGGGACAGAATTCATTCTTTGGTATCCAAATTTATTTGGGGAAAGAAACGACCACGTATTAAACTGACTACTCTTCAGCGTCATAAATCAGAAGGTGGTCTTTCAGTTCCTAATTTTAAGCATTATTTCTGGTCATTTGTCTTAAGATCATTATCAGTTTGGTTTAATTCGGACGTAGTTACTTGTTGGAAATCTATTGAGGCTAATTTAGCTTTCCCACATAGACTGGAAGACCTTATTTATTCAGCTGTTTCTTTGAAACGAGCCAAGTTGCGGCTCGGTCCCATTATGAGTTTTCTTTTGTCAGTATGGCGGCTTGCAGAAAAAGGATCTAATATAACATGTAAATGGCAACTTAAAAGTCCAATCTTTAATAATTTCTCTCTGCTTTCTGGGGGTCTCTTTATATCTTCAATTGCGGTCATCTATGAAAGCGTACGGAGTGCCATTGAACACTCCATTAACTACTCACCCTTTACATTCTATTTTGGTTAAGAGAGGTCAAAAAAGAGGTTGTGTCACTCAATTATATTCACTATTTCGGAATGCCTCTTATAAAGCTCTTTCTATTATACAAGTTTGGGCTGATGACTTGAAAAATTATACTGAAGAAGTCGTACTTGATTGGGAGAGGATATGGTCTTCAATTATAATGGAGTCTAAAAACCCAAATCATCAACAGATTCATTATAATTTTCTTCATAGGACTTACCTCACCCCGAGAAAGGCTTATCTCATGAAAAGAGTATCATCCCCAATTTGTACTTTGTGTACAGATGGTCTCTTAGGTTCTTATATGCATATGTTTTGGGATTGTAAAGATGTTAAAATTTTTTGGGGCGTGGTTTGTTCTACTCTGTCAACTATTTTGGGTTTAACTGTGCCGTGCTCTCCCACTGTGTTACTTTTGAATGACTCTGCATCGTTGGAATTAACCTCCATCAATAGACGCATTCTTTTAATGGGTATTACTGCTGCCAAAAAAATTCTAGCTTTACGTTGGAAACCTCCTCATATTGTCACCAAAGCACACTGGATTAATACATTTAGAGATATTGTTAATATGGAGCTTTCAGTTGCGAGGATGCATGGTGCTCATACTAGTACTATTTCTGTTTGGCAAGAGATTGCTGATAAAATCAAGGAAGTGCTGTAATCTTGTTACATGATTATTTTTAAATTGAGCTTTTATATACTGCATATATTACTGCGAGGGAGACCCATGAGGTTGATGAGGGAGGGGGGAGGAATTACCTGTCATACCTTTTTTTAAATTTGTATATGCTGTAATGTTTTGTGTTATATTCTTGAAAACATAATGTCAAAAATAAAAATAATTGATCACAAACAAAAGTAAAGGGGTGACAATGTGTGCAGGAGGAGTAAATCTCGCAGTAGAGGGGTGAAAGTGTGTGCAGGAGGAGTAAATCCTAGAGTAAAGGGGTGAAAGTGACTGCAGGAGGAGTAAGTCCCGCAGTAGAGGGGTGACAGTGGGTGCAGGAGGATTAAATCCCCCAGTAGAAGGGCGAGAGTTTGAGCAGGAGCAGTACGTCCCGCAGTAGAGGGGTAACAGTGTGTGCAGGAGGAGTAAAACCCACAGTAGAGGGGTGACAGTATCTGTAAGAAGAGTAAATCCTACGGTAGAGGGGTGATAGTGTGTGCAGGAGAAGTAAGTCTCACATTAGAGGGGTGAGAGTTCGTGCATGAGGAGTAAATCCTGCAGTAGAGGGGTGACAATGTGTGCAGGAGGAGAAAATCACGCAGTAGAGGGGTGACAGTGAGTCAGGAGGGGTAAATCCCACAGTAGAGGGGTGACAGTGTATGCAGGAGGAGTAAATCCTGCAGCAGACGGGTGACAGTGTGTGCAGGAGGAGTAAATCCCACAGTAGAGGGGTGACAGTGTGTGCAGGAGGAGTAAATCCCGCAGTAGATGGGTGACAGGGTAAGCAGGAGGAATAAATCCCTCAGTAAAGGTGTGACAGTGTCTGCAGGAGGAGTAAATCCCACAAGAGAGGGTGACAGTGGGTGCAAGAGGATTAAATCCCACATTAGAAGGGTGAGAGTTTGTGCAGGAAGAGTTAATCCCACATTAGAAGGGTGAGAGTTAGTGCAGGAGGAGTAAATCCCGCAGTAGAGGGGTGACAGGGTGTGCAGGAGGAGTAAATCCCACTGTAGAGGGGTGACAGTGTGTGCAGGAGGTGTAAATCACGCAGTAGAGGGGTGACAGAGTAAGCAGGAGGAGTAAATCCCGCAGAAGAGGAGTGACAGTGTGTGCAGGAGGAGTAAATCCCACAGTAAAGGGGTGACAGTGTGTGCAGGAAGAATAAATGCCACAGTAGAGGGGTGACAGTGTCTGCAGGAGGAGTAAATCCCACTATAGAGGGGTGACAGTGTGTGCAGGAGGAGTAAATCACGCAGTAGAGGGGTGACAGAGTAAGCAGGAGGAGGAAATCTTGCAGCAGAGGAGTGACAGTGTGTGAAGGAGGAGTAAATCCCACAGTAAAGGGGTGACAGTGTGTGCAGGAGGAATAAATGCCACAGTAGAGGGGTGACAGTGTCTGCAGGAGGAGTAAATCCCACTATAGAGGGGTGACAGTGTGTGCAAGAGGAGTGTATCCCGCAGTACAGGGGTGACAGTGTGTGCAAGAGGGGTAAATCACGCAGTAGAGGGGTGACAGTGTGTGCAGGAGGAGTACATCCCGCAGTAGAGAGGAGACAGTGTGTGCAGAAGGAGGAAATCCCACTGAAAAGGGGCGACAGTATGTGCAGGAGGAGTAAATCCCACAGTAGAGGGGTGACAGTGTGCGCAGGAGGAGTAAATCCCGCAGCAGAGGAGTGACAGCGTGTGCAGAAGGAGTAAATCCCACAGTAGAGGGGTGACAGGGTGTGCAGGAGTTGTAAATCCCTCAGTAAAAGGGTGAAAGTGTATGCAGGAGGAGTAAATCCCACAGTGGAGGGGTGACAGTGTTTACAGGAGGAGTAAGTCCCACAGAAGAGGTGTGATAGTGTGTGCAGGAGGAGTAAATCTCGCAGTAAAGGGGTGACAGGGTGTGCAGGAGGAGTAAATCCCACTGTAGAGGGGTGGCAGTGTGTGCAGGAGGAGTAAATCCCACAGTCTAGGGTTGACACTGTGTGCAGGAGGAGTAAATCCCACAGTAGAGGGGTGACAGTGTGTACAGGAGGAGTAAATCCCACAGTAGAGGGGTGACAGTGTGTGTAGGAGGAGTAAATCCCGCAGTAGGGGGGTGACAGGGTAAGCAGGAGGAATAAATCCCACAGTAAAGGTGTGACAGTGTCTGCAAGAGGAGTAAATCCCACAATAGAGGGGTGACAGTGGGTGCAGGAGGATTAAATCCCACAGTAGAAGGGCGAGAGTTTGTGCAAGAGGAGTAAATCCCGCAGTAAAGGGGTGACAGTGTGTGCAGGAGGAGTAAATCCCACTGTAGAGGGGTGACAGTGTGTGCAGGAGGAGTAAATCCCAGAATTGAGGGTTGACAGTGTGTCCAGGAGGAGTACATCCCACAGTAGAAGGGAGACAGTGAGTCAGGAGGAGTAAATCCCACAGTCGAGGAATGACAATGTGTGCAGGAGGAGTAAATGCCGCAGTCGAGGGGTGACAGTGTGTGCAGGAAGAGTAAGTCCTGCAGTAGATGGGTGACAGGGTAAGCAGGAGGAATAAATGCTGCAGTAGAGGGGTGACAGTGTGTGCAGGAGGAGTAAATCCCACTGTAGAGGCGTGACAGTGTGTGCAGGAGGAGTAAATCCCAGAGTTGAGGGTTGACAGTGTGTGCAGGAGGAGTAAATCCCACAGTCGAGGGGTGACAGTGTGTGCAGGAGGAGTAAATCCCACAGTCGAGGAATGACAATGTGTGCAGGAGGAGTAAATGCCGCAGTCGAGGGGTGACAGTGTGTGCAGGAAGAGTAAATCCCACAGTAGAGGGGTGACAGTGTCTGCAAGAGGAGTAAATCCCACAATAGAGGGGTGACAGTGGGTGCAGGAGGATTAAATCCCACAGTAGAGGGGTGACAGTGTCTGCAAGAGGAGTAAATCCCACAATAGAGGGGTGACAGTGTGTGCAGGAAGAGTAAATCCCACAGTAGAGGGGTGACAGTGTCTGCAAGAGGAGTAAATCCCACAATAGAGGGGTGACAGTGGGTGCAGGAGGAGTAAATCCCGCAGTAGAGGGGTGACAGTGTGTGCAGGAGGAGTAAATCCCACTGTAGAGGCATGACAGTGTGTGCAGGAGGAGTAAATCCCAGAGTTGAGGGTTGACAGTGTGTGCAGGAGGAGGAAATCCCACAGTAGAGGGGAGACAGTGTGTGCAGGAGGAGTAAATCCCGCAGTCGAGGGGTGACAGTGTGTGCAGGAGGAGTAAATCCCACTGTAGAGGGGTGACAGTGTGTGCAGGAGGAGGAAATCCCACAGTAAAGGGGAGACAGTGTGTACAGGAGGAGTAAGTCCCACAATAGAGGGGTGACAGGCTGTACAGGAGGAGTAAATCCCACTGTAGAGGGGTGACAGTGTGTGCAGGAGGAGTAAATCCCACAGTAGAGGGTTGACACTGTGTGCAGGAGGAGTATATCCCGCAGTAGAAGGGTGACAGAGAGTGCAGGAGGAGTAAATCACACAGTAGAGGGGCGACACTGTGTGTAGGAGGAGTAAATCCCACAGTAGAGGGTTGACAGTGTGTGCAGGAGGAGTAAATCCCACAGTCGAGGGGTGACAGTGTGTGCAGGAGGAGTAAATCCCACAGTCGAGGGGTGACAATGTGTGCAGGAGGAGTAAATGCCGCAGTAGAGGGGTGACAGTGTGTGCAGGAGGAGTAAATCCCACAGTAGAGGGGTGACAGTGTGTGCAGGAGGAGATAATGCCGCAGTAGAGGGGTGACAGTGTGTGCAGGAGGAGTAAATCCCACAATAGAGGGGTGTCAGTGTGTGCAGGAGGAGTAAATCCCAAAGTACAGGGGTGACAGTGTTTGCAGGTGGAGTTAATCCCACAGTAGAGGGGTGACAGTGTGTGCAGGAGGAGTAAATCTCGCAATAGAGGGGTGACAGTGTGTGCTGGAGGAGTAAATTCCGCAGTAGAGGGGTGACCGTGTGTGCAGGAGGAGTAAATCCCACAGTAGAGGGGTGACCGTGTGTGCAGGAGGAGTAAATCCCACAGTAGAGGGGTGACAGTGTGTGCAGGAGGAGTAAATCCTGCAGCAGATGGGTGTCAGTGTGTGTAGGAGGAGTGAATCCCGCAGTAAGTGAGTGACAGTGTGTGCAGGAGGAGTTAATCCCACAGTAGAGGGGTGACAGTATGTGCAGGAGGAGTTAATCCCACTGAAGAGGGGTGACAGTGTGTGCAGGAGGAGGAAATCCTGCAGCAGAGGGGTGTCAGTGTGTACAGGAGTAAATCCCGCAGTAAATGAGTGACAGTGTGTGCAGGAAGAGTTAATCCCACTGTAGAGGGGTGACAGTGTGTGCAGGAGGAGTTAATACCACAGAAGAGGGGTGACAGTGTGTGCAGGAGGAGTTAATCCCACAGTAGAGGGGTGACAGTGTGTGCAGGAGGTGTAAATTCCGCAGTAGAGGGGTGACAGTGTGTGCAGGAGGAGTAAATCCCACAGTAGAGGGGTAACAGTGTGTGCAGGAGGAGTTAATCCCACAGTAGAGGGGTGACAGTGTGTGCAAGAGGAGTAAATCCCACAGTCGAGGGATGACAGTGTGTGCAGGAGGAGTAAATGCTGCAGTAGAGGGGTGACAGTGTGTGCAGGAGGAGTAAATCCCACAGGAGAGGGGAGACCGTGGGTGCAGGAGGAGTAAATCCCACTGTAGAGGGGTGACAGTGTGTGCAGGAGAAGTAAATCCCACAGTAGAGGGTTGACACTGTGTGCAGGAGGAGTAAATCCCACAGTAGAGGGGCGACAGTGTGTGCAGGAGGAGTAAATCCCACAGTCGAGGGGTGTCAGTGTGTGCAGGAGGAGTACATCCCGCAGTAGAGAGGAGACAGTGTGTGCAGAAGGAGGAAATCCCACTGAAAAGGGGCGACAGTATGTGCAGGAGGAGTAAATCCCACAGTAGAGGGGTGACAGTGTGCGCAGGAGTAAATCCCGCAGCAGAAAAGTGACAGTGTGTGCAGAAGGAGTAAATCCCACAGTAGAGGGGTGACAGGGTGTGCAGGAGTTGTAAATCCCTCAGTAAAAGGGTGACAGTGTATGCAGGAGGAGTAAATCCCACAGTGGAGGGGTGACAGTGTTTACAGGAGGAGTAAGTCCCACAAAAGAGGTGTGATAGTGTGTGCAGGAGGAGTAAATCCCGCAGTAAAGGGGTGACAGGGTCTGCAGGAGGAGTAAATCCCACTGTAGAGGGGTGGCAGTGTGTGCAGGAGGAGTAAATCCCACAGTCGAGGGTTGACACTGTGTGCAGGAGGAGTAAATCCCGCAGTAGAGGGGTGACAGTGTGTACAGGAGGAGTAAATCCCACAGTAGCGGGGTGACAGTGTGTGTAGGAGGAGTAAATCCCGCAGTAGAGGGGTGACAGGGTAAGCAGGAGGAATAAATCCCACAGTCAAGGTGTGACAGTGTCTGCAAGAGGAGTAAATCCCACAATAGAGGGGTGACAGTGGGTGCAGGAGGATTAAATCCAACAGTAGAAGGGCGAGAGTTTGTGCAAGAGGAGTAAATCCCGCAGTAAAGGGGTGACAGAGTGTGCAGGAGGAGTAAATCCCGCAGTAGAGGGGTGACAGTGTGTGCAGGAGGAGTAAATCCCACTGTAGAGGGGTGGCAGTGTGTGCAGGAGGAGTAAATCCCAGAGTTGAGGGTTGACAGTGTGTCCAGGAGGAGTAAATCCCACAGTAGAGGGAAGACAGTGAGTCAGGAGGGGTAAATTCCCCAGTGAAGGGGTGACAGAGTGTGCAGGAGGAGTAAATCCCGCAGTAGATGGGTGACAGGGTAAGCAGGAGGAATAAATGCTGCAGTAGAGGGGTGACAGTGTATGCAGGAGGAGTAAATCCCACTGTAGAGGCGTGACAGTGTGTGCAGGAGGAGTAAATCCCAGAGTTGAGGGTTGACAGTGTGTGCCAGAGGAGTAAATCCCACAGTCGAGGGGTGACAGTGTGTGCAGGAGGAGTAAATCCCAGAGTTGAGGGTTGACAGTGTGTGCAGGAGGAGGAAATCCCACAGTAGAGGGGAGACAGTGTGTGCAGGAGGAGTAAATCCCGCAGTCGAGGGGTGACAGTGGGGGCAGGAGGAGTAAATCCCACTGTAGAGGGGTGACAGTGTGTGCAGGAGGAGGAAATCCCACAGTAAAGAGGAGACAGTGTGTACAGGAGGAGAAAGTCCCACAATAGAGGGGTGACAGGCTGTACAGGAGGAGTAAATCCCACTGTAGAGGGGTGACAGTGTGTGCAGGAGGAGTAAATCCCACAGTAGAGGGTTGACACTGTGTGCAGGAGGAGTAAATCCCGCAGTAGAGGGGTGACAGAGAGTGCAGGAGGAGTAAATCCCACAGTAGAGGGGTGACAGTGTGTGCAGGAGGAGTAAATCCCACAGTTAAGGGGTGACAGTGTGTGCAGGAGGAGTAAATCCCACAGTCGAGGGGTGACAATGTGTGCAGCAGGAGTAAATGCCGCAGTTGAGGGGTGACAGTGTGTGCAGGAGGAGTAAATCCCACAGTAGAGGGGTGACAGTGTGTGCAGGAGGAGAAAATGCCCCAGAAACGGGGTGACAGTGTGTGCAGGAGGAGTAAATCCCACAATAGAAGGGTGTCAGTGTGTGCAGGAGGAGTAAATCCCACAGTACAGGGGTGAAAGTGTTTGCAGGTGGAGTTAATCCCACAGTAGAGGGGTGACAGTGTGTGCAGGAGGAGTAAATCTCGCAATTGAGGGGTGACAGTGTGTGCAGGAGGAGTAAATCCCGCAGTAGAGGGGTGACCGTGTGTGCAGGAGGAGTAAATCCCACAGTAGAGGGGTGACCGTGTGTGCAGGAGGAGAAAATCCCACAGTAGAGGGGTGACAGTGTGTGCAGGAGGAGTAAATCCTGCAGCAGACGGGTGTCAGTGTGTGCAGGAGGAGTAAATCCCGCAGTAAATGAGTGACAGTGTGTGCAGGAGGAGTTAATCCCACAGTAGAGGGGTGACAGTGTGTGCAGGTGGAGTTAATCCCACAGAAGAGGGGTGACAGTGTGTGCAGGAGGAGTTAATCCCACAGTAGAGGGGTGACAGTGTGTGCAGGAGGAGTAAATCTCGCAATTGAGGGGTGACAGTGTGTGCAGGAGGAGTAAATCCCGCAGTAGAGGGGTGACCGTGTGTGCAGGAGGAGTAAATCCCACAGTAGAGGGGTGACCGTGTGTGCAGGAGGAGTAAATCCCACAGTAGAGGGGTGAGAGTGGGTGGAGGAGGAGGAAATCCTGCAGCAGACGGGTGTCAGTGTGTGCAGGAGTAAATCCCGCAGTAAATGAGTGACAGTGTGTGGAGGAGGAGTTAATCCCACTGTAGAGGGGTGAAAGTGTGTGCAGGAGGAGTTAATCCCACAGAAGAGGGGTGACAGTGTGTGCAGGAGGAGTAAATCCCACAGTAGAGGGGTGACAGTGTGTGCAGGAGGTGTAAATCCCGCAGTAGAGGGGTGACAGTGTGTGCAGGAGGAGAAAATCCCAGAGTTGAGGGTTGACAGTGTGTGCAGGAGGAGGAAATCCCACAGTAGAGGGGAGACAGTGTGTGCAGGAGGAGTAAATCCCGCAGTCGAGGGGTGACAGTGTGTGCAGGAGGAGTAAATCCCACTGTAGAGGGTGACAGTGTGTGCAGGAGGAGGAAATCCCACAGTAAAGAGGAGACAGTGTGTACAGGAGGAGTAAGTCCCACAATAGAGGGGTGACAGGCTGTACAGGAGGAGTAAATCCCACTGTAGAGGGGTGACAGTGTGTGCAGGAGGAGTAAATCCCACAGTAGAGGGTTGACACTGTGTGCAGGAGGAGTAAATCCCGCAGAAGATTGGTGACAGAGAGTGCAGGAGGAGTAAATCACACAGTAGAGGGGCGACACTGTGTGCAGGACGAGTAAATCCCACAGTAGAGGGGTGACAGTGTGCGCAGGAGGAGTAAATCTCACAGTAGAGGGTTGACAGTGTGTGCAGGAGGAGTAAATCCCACAGTCGAGGGGAGACAGTGTGTGCAGGAGGAGTAAATCCCACAGTCGAGGGGTGACAATGTGTGCAGGAGGAGTAAATGCCGCAGTAGAGGGGTGACAGTGTGTGCAGGAGGAGTAAATCCCACAGTAGAGGGGTGACAGTGTGTGCAGGAGGAGAAAATGCCGCAGTAGAGGGGTGACAGTGTGTGCAGGAGGAGTAAATCCCACAATAGAGGGGTGTCAGTGTGTGCAGGAGGAGTAAATCCCACAGTACAGGGGTGACAGTGTTTGCAGGTGGAGTTAATCCCACAGTAGAGGGGTGACAGTGTGTGCAGGAGGAGTAAATCCCACAGTTAAGGGGTGACAGTGTGTGCAGGAGGAGTAAGTCCCACAGTGTTGGGTTGACAGTGTGTGCAGGGGAGTAAATCCCACAGTAGAGGGGTGACTGTGTGCAGGAGGAGTAAATCCCACAGTAGAGGGGTGACAGTGTGTGCAGGAGGAGTAAATTCCAAAGTAGAGGGGTGACAGTGTGTGCAAGAGGAGTAAATCTCACAATAGAGGGGTGACAGTTTGTGCAGGAGGAGTAAATCCCTCAGTACAGGGGTGACAGTTTGTGCAGGAGGACTAAATCCCACAGTAGAGGGGTGACAGTGTGTGCAGGAGGAGTAAATCCCACTGTAGAAGGGTGACAGTGTGTGCAGGAGAAGTAAATCCCACAGTAGAGGGGTGACAGTGTGTGCAGGAGCAGTAAATCCCACAGTAGAGGGGTGACAGTTTGTGCAGGAGGAGTAAATCCTGCAGTACAGGGGTGACAGTTCGTGCGGGAGGAGTAAATCCCGCAGTAGCGGGGTGACAGTGTGTGCAGGAGGAGTAAATCACGCAGTAGAGGGGTGACAGTGAGTCAGGAGGGGTAAATCCCACAGTAGAGGGGTGACAGTGAGTCAGGAGGAGTAAATCCCACAGTAGAGGGTTGACAGTGTGTGCAGGAGGAGTGAATCCCGAAGTAGAGGGTTGACAGAGTGTGCAGGAGGAGTAAATCCTGAAGTAGAGGGGTGACAGAGTGTGCAGGAGGAGTAAATCCCACAGTAGAGGGTTGACAGTGTGTGCAGGAGGAGCAAATCCTGCAGCAGAGGAGAGACAGTGTGTGCAGGAGGAGCAAATCCCACAGTAGAGCGGTGACAGTGTGTGCAGGAGGAGTAAATCCCGCAGTAGAGGGGTGACAGGGTGTGCAGGAGGAAAAAATCCCACAATAAAGGGGTGAAAGTGTTTGCAGGAGGAGTAAATCCCACAGTCGAGTGGTGACAGTGTGTGCAGGAGGAGTAAATCCCGCAGAAGATGGGTGACAGGGTAAGCAGGAGGAATAAATCCCACAGTAAAGGGGTGACAGTGTCTGCAGGAGGAGTAAATCCCACAGTAGAGGGGTGACAGTGTGTGCAAGAGAAGTAAATCTCGCTGTAGAGGGGTGACAGTTTGTGCAGGAGGAGTAAATCCCACGGTAGAGGGGTGACAGTGTGTGCAGGAGGAGTAAGTCTCACATTAGAGGGGTGACAGTTCGTGCAGGAGGAGTAAATCCCGCAGTAGAGGGGTGACAGTGTGTGCAGGAGGAGTAAATCACGCAGTAGAGGGGTGACAGTGAGTCAGGAGGGGTAAATCCCATCGTATAGGGGTGACAGTGTGTGCAGGAGGAGTAAATCCTGCAGCAGACGGGTGACAGTGTGTGCAGGAGGAGTAAATCCCACAGTGGAGGGGTGACAGTGTGTGCATGAGGAGTAAATCCCGCAGTAGATGGGTGACAGGGTAAGCAGGAGGAATAAATCCCAGAGTAAAGGTGTGACAGTGTCTGCAGGAGGAGTAAATCCCACAATAGAGGGGTGACAGTTGCTGCAGGAGGGTTAAATCCCACATTAGAAGGGCGAGAGTTTGTGCAAGAGGAGTAAATCCCGCAATAGAGGGGTAACAGAGTGTGCAGGAGGAGTAAATCCCACTGTAGAGGGGTGACAGTGCGTGCAGGAGGAGTAAATCCCAGAGTTGAGGCTTGACAGTGTGTGCAGGAGGAGTAAATCCCACAGTAGAGGGGAGACTGTGTGTGCAGGAGGAGTAACTCCCGCAGTCGAGGGGTGACAGTGTGTGCAGGAGGAGTAAATCCCACAGTAGAGGGTTGAAACTGTGTGCAGGAGGAGTAAATCCCGCAGTAGAGGGGTGACAGAGTGTGCAGGAGGAGTAAATCCCACAGTAGAGGGGCGACAGTGTGTGCAGGAAGAGTAAATCCCACAGTAGAGGGGTGACAGTGTGTGCAGGAGGAGTAAATGCCGCAGTAGAGGGGTGACAGTGTGTGCAGGAGGAGTAAATCCCACAGTACAGGGGTGACAGTGTGTGCAGGAGGAGTTCATCCCGCAGTAGAAGGGTGACAGTGTGTGCAGGAGGAGTAAATCCCGCAGTAGAGGGGTGACAGTGTGTGCAGGAGGAGTAAATCACGCAGTAGAGGGGTGACAGTGAGTCAGGAGGGGTAAATCCCGCAGTAGAGGGATGACAGTGTGTGGAGGAGGAGTAAATCCCACAGTTAAGGGGTGACAGTGTGTGCAGGAGGAGTAAGTCCCCCAGTGTTGGGTTGACAGTGTGTGCAGGGGAGTAAATCCCACAGTAGAGGGGTGACTGTGTGCAGGAGGAGTAAATCCCACAGTAAAGGGGTGACAGTGTGTGCAGGAGGAGTAAATTCCAAAGTAGAGGGGTGACAGTGTGTGCAAGAGGAGTAAATCTCACAATAGAGGGGTGACAGTTTGTGCAGGAGGAGTAAATCCCTCAGTACAGGGGTGACAGTTTGTGCAGGGGGACTAAATCCCACAGTAGAGGGCTGACAGTGTGTGCAGGAGGAGTAAATCCCACTGTAGAAGGGTGACAGTGGGTGCAGGAGAAGTAAATCCCACAGTAGAGGGGTGACAGTGTGTGCAGGAGGAGTAAATCCCACAGTAGAGGGGTGACAGTGTTGGCAGGAGGAGTAAATCCCACAGTCAAGGGGTGACAGTGTGTGCAGGAGGAGTAAATCCTGCAGCAGACGGGTGTCAGTGTGTGCAGGAGGAGTAAATCCTGCAGTAAATGAGTGACAGTGTGTGCAGGAGGAGTTAATTCTACAGTAGAGGGGTGACAGTGTGTGCAGGAGGAGTAAATCCTGCAGTACAGGGGTGACAGTTTGTGCAGGAGGAGTAAATCCCGCAGTAGAGGGGTGACAGTTTGTGCAGGAGGAGTAAATCCCGCAGTAGAGGGGTGACCGTGTGCACAGGAGGAGTAAATCCCACAGTAGAGGGGTGACAGTGTGTGCAGGAGGAGTAAATCCCGCAGTAGAGGGGTGACAGTCTGTGCAGGAGGAGTAAATCCTGCAGCAGACGGGTGACAGTGTGTGCAGGAGGAGAAAATCCCACAGTAGAGGGGTGACAGTGTGTGCAGGAGGAGTAAATCCTGCAGTAGATTGGTGACAGGGTAAGCAGGAGGAATAAATCCCATAGTAAAGGGGTGACAGTGTGTGCAGGAGGGGTAAATCCCACAGTAGAGGGGTGACAATGTGTGCAGGGGAGTAAATCCCGCAGTAGAGGGGTGACAGTGTGTGCAGGAGGAGTAAATCCCGCAGTAGAGGGGTGACAGTGTGTGCAAGAGGAGTAAATTCCACAGTAGAGGGGTGACAGTGTGTGCAAGAGGAGTAAATCCCACAATAGAGGGGTGACAGTTTGTGCAGGAGAAGTAAATCCTGCAGTACAGGGGTGACAGTTCGTGCGGGAGGAGTAAATCCCGCAGTAGCGGGGTGACAGTGTGTGCAGGAGGAGTAAATCACGCAGTAGAGGGGTGACAGTGAGTCAGGAGGGGTAAATCCCACAGTAGAGGGGTGACAGTGAGTCAGGAGGAGTAAATCCCACAGTAGAGGGTTGACAGTGTGTGCAGGAGGAGTAAATTCCGAAGTAGAGGGTTGACAGAGTGTGCAGGAGGAGTAAATCCCGAAGTAGAGGGGTGACAGAGTGTGCAGGAGGAGTAAATCCCACAGTAGAGGGGTGACAGTGTGTGCAGGAGGAGCAAATCCTGCAGCAGAGGAGTGACAGTGTGTCCAGGAGGAGCAAATCCCACAGTAGAGCGGTGACAGTGTGTGCAGGAGGAGTAAATCCCGCAGTAGAGGGGTGACAGGGTGTGCAGGAGGAAAAAATCCCACAATAGAGGGGTGAAAGTGTTTGCAGGAGGAGTAAATCCCACAGTAGAGTGGTGACAGTGTGTGCAGGAGGAGTAAATCCCGCAGAAGATGGGTGACAGGGTAAGCAGGAGGAATAAATCCCAGAGTAAAGGGGTGACAGTGTCTGCAGGAGGAGTAAATCCCACAGTAGAGGGGTGACAGTGTGTGCAGGAGAAGTAAATCTCGCTGTAGAGTGGTGACAGTTTGTGCAGGAGGAGTAAATCCCAGAGCAAAGGTGTGACAGTGTCTGCAGGAGGAGTAAATCCCACAAAAGAGGGGTGACAGTTGGTGCAGGAGGGTTAAATCCCACATTAGAAGGGCGAGAGTTTGTGCAAGAGGAGTAAATCCCGCAAAAGAGGGGTAACAGAGTGTGCAGGAGGAGTAAATCCCACTGTAGAGGGGTGACAGTGTGTGCAGGAGGAGTAAATCCCAGAGTTGAGGGTTGACAGTGTGTGCAGGAGGAGTAAATCCCACAGTAGAGGGGAGACTGTGTGTGCAGGAGGAGTAACTCCCGCAGTCGAGGGGTGACAGTGTGTGCAGGAGGAGTAAATCCCACAGTAGAGGGTTGAAACTGTGTGCAGGAGGAGTAAATCCCGCAGTAGAGGGGTGACAGAGTGTGCAGGAGGAGTAAATCCCACAGTAGAGGGGTGACAGAGTGTGCAGGAGGAGTAAATCCCACAGTAGAGGGGCGACAGTGTGTGCAGGAACAGTAAATCCCACAGTAGAGGGGTGACAGTGTGTGCAGGAGGAGTAAATGCCGCAGTAGAGGGGTGACAGTGTGTGCAGGAGGAGTAAATCCCACAGTACTGGGGTGACAGTGTGTGCAGGAGGAGTTAATCCCGCAGTAGAGGGGTGACAGTGTGTGCAGGAGGAGTAAATCCCGCAGTAGAGGGGTGACAGTGTGTGCAGGAGGAGTAAATCACGCAGTAGAGGGGTGACAGTGAGTCATGAGGGGTAAATCCCGCAGTAGAGGGATGACAGTGTGTGGAGGAGGAGTAAATCCCACAGTTAAGGGGTGACAGTGTGTGCAGGAGGAGTAAGTCCCACAGTGTTGGGTTGACAGTGTGTGCAGGGGAGTAAATCCCACAGTCGAGGGGTGACTGTGTGCAGGAGGAGTAAATCCCATAGTAGAGGGGTGACAGTGTGTGCAGGAGGAGTAAATTCCAAAGTAGAGGGGTGACAGTGTGTGCAAGAGGAGTAAATCTCACAATAGAGGGGTGACAGTTTGTGCAGGAGTAAATCCCTCAGTACAGGGGTGACAGTTTGTGCAGGAGGACTAAATCCCACAGTAGAGGGGTGACAGTGTGTGCAGGAGGAGTAAATCCCACTGTAGAAGGGTGTCAGTGTGTGCAGGAGAAGTAAATCCCACAGTAGAGGGGTGACAGTGTGTGCAGGAGGAGTAAATCCCACAGTAGAGGGGTGACAACTTGTGCAGGAGGAGTAAATCCTGCAGTACAGGGGTGACAGTTCGTGCGGGAGGAGTAAATCCCGCAGTAGCGGGGTGACAGTGTGTGCAGGAGGAGTAAATCACGCAGAAGAGGGGTGACAGTGAGTCAGGAGGGGTAAATCCCACAGTAGAGGGGTGACAGTGAGTCAGGAGGAGTAAATCCCACAGTAGAGGGTTGACAGTGTGTGCAGGAGGAGTAAATCCCGAAGTAGAGGGTTGACAGAGTGTGCAGGAGGAGTAAATCCCGAAGTAGAGGGGTGACAGAGTGTGCAGGAGGAGTAAATCCCACAGTAGAGGGGTGACAGTGTGTGCAGGAGGAGCAAATCCTGCAGCAGAGGAGAGACAGTGTGTGCAGGAGGAGCAAATCCCACAGTAGAGCGGTGACAGTGTGTGCAGGAGGAGTAAATCCCGCAGTAGAGGGGTGACAGGGTGTGCAGGAGGAAAAAATCCCACAATAAAGGGGTGAAAGTGTTTGCAGGAGGAGTAAATCCCACAGTAGAGTGGTGACAGTGTGTGCAGGAGGAGTAAATCCCGCAGAAGATGGGTGACAGGGTAAGCAGGAGGAATAAATCCCACATTAAAGGGGTGACAGTGTCTGCAGGAGGAGTAAATCCCACAGTAGAGGGGTGACAGTGTGTGCAGGAGAAGTAAATCTCGCTGTAGAGGGGTGACAGTTTGTGCAGGAGGAGTAAATCCCACGGTAGAGGGGTGACAGTGTGTGCAGGAGGAGTAAGTCTCACATTAGAGGGGTGACAGTTCGTGCAGGAGGAGTAAATCCCGCAGTAGAGGGGTGACAGTGTGTGCAGGAGGAGTAAATCACGCAGTAGAGGGGTGACAGTGAGTCAGGAGGGGTAAATCCCATCGTATAGGGGTGACAGTGTGTGCAGGAGGAGTAAATCCTGCAGCAGACGGGTGACAGTGTGTGCAGGAGGAGTAAATCCCACAGTGGAGGGGTGACAGTGTGTGCATGAGGAGTAAATCCCGCAGTAGATGGGTGACAGGGTAAGCAGGAGGAATAAATCCCAGAGTAAAGGTGTGACAGTGTCTGCAGGAGGAGTAAATCCCACAATAGAGGGGTGACAGTTGGTGCAGGAGGGTTAAATCCCACATTAGAAGGGCGAGAGTTTGTGCAAGAGGATTAAATCCCGCAATAGAGGGGTAACAGAGTGTGCAGGAGGAGTAAATTCCACTGTAGAGGGGTGACAGTGTGTGCAGGAGGAGTAAATCCCAGAGTTGAGGGTTGACAGTGTGTGCAGGAGGAGTAAATCCCACAGTAGAGGGGAGACTGTGTATGCAGGAGGAGTAACTCCCGCAGTCGAGGGGTGACAGTGTGTGCAGGAGGAGTAAATCCCACAGTAGAGGGTTGAAACTGTGTGCAGGAGGAGTAAATCCCGCAGTAGAGGGGTGACAGAGTGTGCAGGAGGAGTAAATCCCACAGTAGAGGGGCGACAGTGTGTGCAGGAAGAGTAAATCCCACAGTAGAGGGGTGACAGTGTGTGCAGGAGGAGTAAATGCCGCAGTAGAGGGGTGACAGTGTGTGCAGGAGGAGTAAATCCCACAGTACAGGGGTGACAGTGTGTGCAGGAGGAGTTTATCCCGCAGTAGAGGGGTGACAGTGTGTGCAGGAGGAGTAAATCCCGCAGTAGAGGGGTAACAGTGTGTGCAGGAGGAGTAAATCACGCAGTAGAGGGGTGACAGTGAGTCAGGAGGGGTAAATCCCATCGTATAGGGGTGACAGTGTGTGCAGGAGGAGTAAATCCCACAATAGAGGGGTGACAGTGTGTGCAGGAGGAGTAAATCCCACAGTAGAGGGGTGAGAGTGGGGGCAGGAGGAGCAAATCAGGCAGTGGAGGGGTGACAGTGAGTCAGGAGGGGTAAATCCCCCAGTAAAGGGGTGACAGTGAGTCAGGAGGAGTAAATCCCACAGTAGAGGGTTGACAGTGTGTGCAGGAGGAGTAAATCCCGAAGTAGAGGGTTGACAGAGTGTGCAGGAGGAGTAAATCCTCGAAGTAGAGGGGTGACAGAGTGTGCAGGAGGAGTAAATCCCACAGTAGAGGGGTGACAGTGTGTGCAGGAGGAGCAAATCCTGCAGCAGAGGAGTGACAGTGTGTGCAGGAGGAGCAAATCCCACAGTAGAGCGGTGACAGTGTGTGCAGGAGGAGTAAATCCCGCAGTAGAGGGGTGACAGGGTGTGCAGGAGGAAAAAATCCCACAATAAAGGGGTGAAAGTGTTTGCAGGAGGAGTAAATCCCACAGTAGAGTGGTGACAGTGTGTGCAGGAGGAGTAAATCCCGCAGAAGATGGGTGACAGGTTAAGCAGGAGGAATAAATCCCAGAGTAAAGGGGTGACAGTGTCTGCAGGAGGAGTAAATCCCACAGTAGAGGGGTGACAGTGTGTGCAGGAGAAGTAAATCTCGCTGTAGAGGGGTGACAGTTGGTGCAGGAGGAGTAAATCCCACGGTAGAGGGGTGACAGTGTGTGCAGGAGGAGTAAGTCTGACATTAGAGGGGTGACAGTTCGTGCAGGAGGAGTAAATCCCGCAGTAGAGGGGTGACAGTGTGTGCAGGAGGAGTAAATCACGCAGTAGAGGGGTGACAGTGAGTCAGGAGGGGTAAATCCCATCGTATAGGGGTGACAGTGTGTGCAGGAGGAGTAAATCCTGTATTAGACGGGTGACAGTGTGTGCAGGAGGAGTAAATCCCACAGTGGAGGGGTGACAGTGTGTGCATGAGGAGTAAATCCCGCAGTAGGCGGGTGACAGGGTAAGCAGGAGAAATAAATCCCAGAGTAAAGGTGTGACAGTGTCTGCAGGAGGAGTAAATCCCACAAAAGAGGGGTGACAGTTGGTGCAGGAGGGTTAAATCCCACATTAGAAGGGCGAGAGTTTGTGCAAGAGGAGTAAATCCCGCAATAGAGGGGTAACAGAGTGTGCAGGAGGAGTAAATCCCACTGTAGAGGGGTGACAGTGTGTGCAGGAGGAGTAAATCCCAGAGTTGAGGGTTGACAGTGTGTGCAGGAGGAGTAAATCCCGCAGAAGATGGGTGACAGGTTAAGCAGGAGGAATAAATCCCAGAGTAAAGGGGTGACAGTGTCTGCAGGAGGAGTAAATCCCACAGTAGAGGGGTGACAGTGTGTGCAGGAGAAGTAAATCTCGCTGTAGAGGGGTGACAGTTGGTGCAGGAGGAGTAAATCCCACGGTAGAGGGGTGACAGTGTGTGCAGGAGGAGTAAGTCTGACATTAGAGGGGTGACAGTTCGTGCAGGAGGAGTAAATCCCGCAGTAGAGGGGTGACAGTGTGTGCAGGAGGAGTAAATCCCGCAGTAGAGGGGTGAGAGAGTGTGCAGGAGGAGTAAATCCCACAGTAGAGGGGCGACAGTGTGTGCAGGAAGAGTAAATCCCACAGTAGAGGGGTGACAGTGTGTGCAGGAGGAGTAAATGCCGCAGTAGAGGGGTGACAGTGTGTGCAGGAGGAGTAAATCCCACAGTACAGGGGTGACAGTGTGTGCAGGAGGAGTTTATCCCGCAGTAGAGGGGTGACAGTGTGTGCAGGAGGAGTAAATCCCGCAGTAGAGGGGTGACAGTGTGTGCAGGAGGAGTAAATCACGCAGTAGAGGGGTGACAGTGAGTCAGGAGGGGTAAATCCCATCGTATAGGGGTGACAGTGTGTGCAGGAGGAGTAAATCCCACAGTAGAGGGGTGACAGTGTGTGCAGGAGGAGTAAATCCCACAGTAGAGGGGTGACAGTGTGGGCAGGAGGAGTAAATCACGCAGTAGAGGGGTGACAGTGAGTCAGGAGGGGTAAATCCCACAGTAAAGGGGTGACAGTGAGTCAGGAGGAGTAAATCCCACAGTAGAGGGTTGACAGTGTGTGCAGGAGGAGTAAATCCCGAAGTAGAGGGTTGACAGAGTGTGCAGGAGGAGTAAATCCTCGAAGTAGAGGGGTGACAGAGTGTGCAGGAGGAGTAAATCCCACAGTAGAGGGGTGACAGTGTGTGCAGGAGGAGCAAATCCTGCAGCAGAGGAGTGACAGTGTGTGCAGGAGGAGCAAATCCCACAGTAGAGCGGTGACAGTGTGTGCAGGAGGAGTAAATCCCGCAGTAGAGGGGTGACAGGGTGTGCAGGAGGAAAAAATCCCACAATAAAGGGGTGAAAGTGTTTGCAGGAGGAGTAAATCCCACAGTAGAGTGGTGACAGTGTGTGCAGGAGGAGTAAATCCCGCAGAAGATGGGTGACAGGTTAAGCAGGAGGAATAAATCCCAGAGTAAAGGGGTGACAGTGTCTGCAGGAGGAGTAAATCCCACAGTAGAGGGGTGACAGTGTGTGCAGGAGAAGTAAATCTCGCTGTAGAGGGGTGACAGTTGGTGCAGGAGGAGTAAATCCCACGGTTGAGGGGTGAGAGTGTGTGGAGGAGGAGTAAGTCTGACATTAGAGGGGTGACAGTTCGTGCAGGAGGAGTAAATCCCGCAGTAGAGGGGTGACAGTGTGTGCAGGAGGAGTAAATCACGCAGTAGAGGGGTGACAGTGAGTCAGGAGGGGTAAATCCCATCGTATGGGGGTGCGAGTGTGTGCAGGAGGAGTAACTCCTGTATTAGACGGGTGACAGTGTGTGCAGGAGGAGTAAATCCCACAGTGGAGGGGTGACAGTGTGTGCATGAGGAGTAAATCCCGCAGTAGGCGGGTGACAGGGTAAACAGGAGAAATAAATCCCAGAGTAAAGGTGTGACAGTGTCTGCAGGAGGAGTAAATCCCACAAAAGAGGGGTGACAGTTGGTGCAGGAGGGTTAAATCCCACATTAGAAGGGCGAGAGTTTGTGCAAGAGGAGTAAATCCCGCAATAGAGGGGTAACAGAGTGTGCAGGAGGAGTAAATCCCACTGTAGAGGGGTGACAGTGTGTGCAGGAGGAGTAAATCCCAGAGTTGAGGGTTGACAGTGTGTGCAGGAGGAGTAAATCCCACAGTGGAGGGGAGACTGTGTGTGCAGGAGGAGTAACTCCCGCAGTCGAGGGGTGACAGTGTGTGCAGGAGGAGTAAATCCCACAGTAGAGGGTTGAAACTGTGTGCAGGAGGAGTAAATCCCGCAGTAGAGGGGTGACAGAGTGAGCAGGAGGAGTAAATCCCACAGTAGAGGGGTGACAGAGTGTGCAGGAGGAGTAAATCCCACAGTAGAGGGGCGACAGTGTGTGCAGGAAGAGTAAATCCCACAGTAGAGGGGTGACAGTGTGTGCAGGAGGAGTAAATGCCGCAGTAGAGGGGTGACAGTGTGTGCAGGAGGAGTAAATCCCACAGTACAGGGGTGACAGTGTGTGCAGGAGGAGTTAATCCCGCAGTAGAGGGGTGACAGTGTGTGCAGGAGGAGTAAATCCCGCAGTAGAGGGGTGACAGTGTGTGCAGGAGGAGTAAATCACGCAGTAGAGGGGTGACAGTGAGTCATGAGGGGTAAATCCCGCAGTAGAGGGATGACAGTGTGTGGAGGAGGAGTAAATCCCACAGTTAAGGGGTGACAGTGTGTGCAGGAGGAGTAAGTCCCACAGTGTTGGGTTGACAGTGTGTGCAGGGGAGTAAATCCCACAGTAGAGGGGTGACTGTGTGCAGGAGGAGTAAATCCCACAGTAGAGGGGTGACAGTGTGTGCAAGAGGAGTAAATTCCAAAGTAGACGGGTGACAGTGTGTGCAAGAGGAGTAAATCTCACAATAGAGGGGTGACAGTTTGTGCAGGAGGAGTAAATCCCTCAGTACAGGGGTAACAGTTTGTGCAGGAGGACTAAATCCCACAGTAGAGGGGTGACAGTGTGTGCAGGAGGAGTAAATCCTACTGTAGAAGGGTGACAGTGTGTGCAGGAGAAGTAAATCCCACAGTAGAGGGGTGACAGTTTGTGCAGGAGGAGTAAATCCTGCAGTACAGGGGTGACAGTTCGTGCGGGAGGAGTAAATCCCGCAGTAGCGGGGTGACAGTGTGTGCAGGAGGAGTAAATCACGCAGTAGAGGGGTGACAGTGAGTCAGGAGGGGTAAATCCCACAGTAGAGGGGTGACAGTGAGTCAGGAGGAGTAAATCCCACAGTAGAGGGTTGACAGTGTGTGCAGGAGGAGTAAATCCCGAAGTAGAGGGTTGACAGAGTGTGCAGGAGGAGTAAATCCCGAAGTAGAGGGGTGACAGAGTGTGCAGGAGGAGTAAATCCCACAGTAGAGGGGTGACAGTGTGTGCAGGAGGAGCAAATCCTGCAGCAGAGGAGAGACAGTGTGTGCAGGAGGAGCAAATCCCACAGTAGAGCGGTGACAGTGTGTGCAGGAGGAGTAAATCCCGCAGAAGATGGGTGACAGGGTAAGCAGGAGGAATAAATCCCACAGTAAAGGGGTGACAGTGTCTGCAGGAGGAGTATATCCCACAGTAGAGGGGTGACAGTGTGTGCAGGAGAAGTAAATCTCGCTGTAGAGGGGTGACAGTTTGTGCAGGAGGAGTAAATCCCACGGTAGAGGGGTGACAGTGTGTGCAGGAGGAGTAAGTCTCACATTAGAGGGGTGACAGTTCGTGCAGGAGGAGTAAATCCCGCAGTAGAGGGGTGACAGTGTGTGCAGGAGGAGCAAATCCTGCAGCAGAGGAGTGACAGTGTGTGCAGGAGGAGCAAATCCCACAGTAGAGCGGTGACAGTGTGGGCAGGAGGAGTAAATCCCGCAGTAGAGGGGTGACAGGGTGTGCAGGAGGAAAAAATCCCACAATAAAGGGGTGAAAGTGTTTGCAGGAGGACTAAAACCCACAGTAGAGTGGTGACAGTGTGTGCAGGAGGAGTAAATGCCGCAGAAGATGGGTGACAGGGTAAGCAGGAGGAATAAATCCCACAGTAAAGGGGTGACAGTGTCTGCAGGAGGAGTAAATCCCACAGTAGAGGGGTGACAGTGTGTGCAGGAGAAGGAAAGCTCGCTGGAGAGGGGTGACAGTTTGTGCAGGAGGAGTAAATCCCACGGTAGAGGGGTGACAGTGTGTGCAGGAGGAGTAAGTCTCACATTAGAGGGGTGACAGTTCGTGCAGGAGGAGTAAATCCCGCAGTAGAGGGGTGACAGTGTGTGCAGGAGGAGTAAATCACGCAGTAGAGGGTTGACAGTGAGTCAGGAGGGGTAAATCCCATCGTATAGGGGTGACAGTGTGTGCAGGAGGAGTAAATCCTGCAGCAGACGGGTGACAGTGTGTGCAGGAGGAGTAAATCCCACAGTGGAGGGTATGACAGTGTGTGCATGAGGAGTAAATCCCGCAGTAGATGGGTGACAGGGTAAGCAGGAGGAATAAATCCCAGAGTAAAGGTGTGACAGTAACTGCAGGAGGGTTAAATCCCACATTAGAAGGGCGAGAGTTTGTGCAAGAGGAGTAAATCCCGCAATAGAGGGGTAACAGAGTGTGCAGGAGGAGTAAATCCCACTGTAGAGGGGTGACAGTGTGTGCAGGAGGAGTAAATCCCAGAGTTGAGGGTTGACAGTGTGTGCAGGAGGAGTAAATCCCACAGTAGAGGGGTGACTGTGTGTGCAGGAGGAGTAACTCCCGCAGTCGAGGGGTGACAGTGTGTGCAGGAGGAGTAAATCCCACAGTAGAGGGTTGAAACTGTGTGCAGGAGGAGTAAATCCCGCAGTAGAGGGGTGACAGAGTGTGCAGGAGGAGTAAATCCCACAGTAGAGGGGCGACAGTGTGTGCAGGAAGAGTAAATCCCACAGTAGAGGGGTGACAGTGTGTGCAGGAGGAGTAAATGCCGCAGTAGAGGGGTGACAGTGTGTGCAGGAGGAGTAAATCCCACAGTACAGGGGTGACAGTGTGTGCAGGAGGAGTTAATCCCGCAGTAGAGGGGTGACAGTGTGTGCAGGAGGAGTAAATCCCGCAGTAGAGGGGTGACAGTGTGTGCAGGAGGAGTAAATCACGCAGTAGAGGGGTGACAGTGTGTGCAGGAGGAGTAAATCCCGCAGGAGAGGGGTGACCGTGTGCACAGGAGGAGTAAGTCCCACAGTAGAGGGGTGACTGTGTGCAGGAGGAGTAAATCCCACAGTAGAGGGGTGACAGTGTGTGCAGGAAGAGTAAATTCCAAAGTAAAGGGGTGACAGTGTGTGCAAGAGGAGTAAATCTCACAATAGAGGGGTGACAGTTTGTGCAGGAGGAGTAAATCCCTCAGTACAGGGGTGACAGTTTGTGCAGGAGGACTAAATCCCACTGTAGAAGGGTGACAGTGTGTGGAGGAGAAGTAAATCCCACAGTAGAGGGGTGACAGTGTGTGCAAGAGGAGTAAATCCCACTGTAGAAGGGTGACAGTGTGTGGAGGAGAAGTAAATCCCACAGTAGAGGGGTGACAGTGTGTGCAGGAGGAGTAAATCCCACAGTAGAGGGGTGACAGTGTGGGCAGGAGGAGTAAATCCCCCAGTAAAGGGGTGACAGTGTGTGCAGGAGGAGTAAATCCTGCAGCAGACGGGTGTCAGTGTGTGCAGGAGGAGTAAATCCCGCAGTAAATGAGTGACAGTGTGTGCAGGAGGAGTTAATTCTACAGTAGAGGGGTGACAGTGTGTGCAGGAGGAGTAAATCCTGCAGTAGAGGGGTGACAGTGTGTGCAGGAGGAGTAAATCCCGCAGTAGAGGGGTGACCGTGTGCACAGGAGGAGTAAATCCCACAGTAGAGGGGTGACAGTGTGTGCAGGAGGAGTAAATCCCGCAGTAGAGGGGTGACAGTCTGTGCAGGAGGAGTAAATCCCACAGTAGAGGGGTGACATTGTGTGCAGGAAGAGTTAATCCCACAGTAGAAGGGTGACAGTGTGTGCAGGAGGAGTAAATCCCACAGTCGAGGGGTGACAGTGTGTGCAGGAGGAGTAAATACCGCAGTAGAGGGGTGACAGTGTGTGCAGGAGGAGTAAATCCCACAGTAGAGGGGCGACAGTGTGCGCAGGAGGAGTAAATCCCGCAGGAGATGGGTGACAGGGTAAGCAGGAGGAATAAATCCCACAGAAAAGGGGAGACAGTGTCTGCAGGAGGAATAAATCCCACAATAGAGGGGTGACAGTGTGTGCAGGAGGAGTAAATCCCGCAGTAGATAGGTGACAGGGTAAGCAGGAGGAATAAATCCCACAGTAAAGGGGTGACAGTGTCTGCAGGAGGAATAAATCCCACAGTAAAGGGGTGACTTATTGAGTTGCAGTTTGCTAAATTTGAAGACCGCCTCGACACTATCAAAACCGAGGTAACAAAGAATTAAAATGACATAAGAAAGCTGAAATCGGATTATAAAGGGTTATCCACTACTTTGACTAAGACTGAGGAAACTTTTCAAAATACATGTTCTAAACTCGAAGCAAGTATTGCTGAATTGGAGGATAGATCTCGTAGAGACAATATTCGCATTTTTAATTTACCTGAGAACATTGAGAACAGCGATGCTTCGAGTTTTATTTCATCCTCGCTTTTTAAGTGGTTCCCTTCTCTTGATGGCGAAAAGTTGGAGGTGATTAGGGCTCACCGTATTGGACCGGAGCACAGCACCCGAGGTTCCCGTACTATGATCTGCAAGATGTTGCGTTGTACGGACCGTGACCGTATTTTAAAGGCGGCCAGGGGTTCTCGGATTGAAGTTGAAGGCAGGGAAATTCGCTTTTCACCTGATTATAGCAACTATACCATGAAACGGCGCCGCTCTTTCTCTCAAGCGATGGATTCTGCAAGGAAACTTGGTTTTACTCCCTTCCTGATTTACCCGGCTAGGCTGAAGCTGACCCGCCGAGGAGAAGTGCATCTTTTTGGGACTCAATCTGAGGTGGAGGACTTTCTTAACATACAGGCCCAGCGAACTGATGATCTTGCTTAGATTATTTCGGAATCTTATTTGTAATGGACAGATTCCAACTAAGACTTGCTGTCTGTTTCTTCCATTTTATGGCCATGTCGTGATTCGTGACGGCTATAGTTGCCTCATGTTGGAGTAACATAATTTTTTGGATTCATTCGGAGGCCTTTTCTATACAGGCCCAGTAGACTGGATTTGCTGTTTAGGCTATTGGAAACTGGTCTTATAAAGGACGGGTTAAATATACTTTGTTGATCTGAGTAACTTTCGTTTGTTTTTTTAGTTTTTCATGTCACCCATTTTTTTGTGTTATGGATTACCCGTCTCAATAAGGTATGCTGTCTACTTATATTGAAAGATTTTTTTTTTTTACTGGGTTAAAACTTTGCTCTACTATTGTAATTGATGGATGATTTTTATTTTGTGATGTAACTCATTGTAATCTAAAATATTTGTTTGTTGAATGGATTGTTACACCGAATACTTGATGGGGTAATGGCTAGTGTAGTTAGCAGTGTGATAGCCATCTTTCTCAGGTCAGGTGCCCTGGTAGTTAATGGTTTTTTTTTTTTTTTTCATGGCTGTGGCCACTTTGTGTGGTTACAGTTTTTGGGGTGGGCGTGTATGGGTTTTTTTTTTTTGTTTTTTTTTTTCTTTTTTAGATTTTGTGTGGCGGGATGGGGGTGGGGAAACATGGGTCTCTGGAGTTTGGTTTTTTGTTTATTTGCAGGAATACAACTATTTGCCCAGTCTTGTTTGCAAATTATGTCTATGTTACATGTTGCTAGTTGGAACATAAATGGCCTTAATAGCCCAATGAAACGTTCGATGTGCCTAGATTGGCTTAATAGACACAAAATAGATGTGGCTCTTATTCAAGAGTCGCACCTTAAATCAGCTGATAAACATAGATTGATGAATCGTCATTATTACACTGCAGCAGCTGCCGCATTTAACTCCAAAAGCCGAGGTGCCCTGGTGATTTTGAGACGTAGTTTGTCTTTAACGGTAATTGAAAGGTATGGAAGTGAAGATGGTAGAATTGCATGTATTAAAACAAACATTAATGGTTTGAGAGTTGCATTTTTTCTTGTATATATGCCCCAAATCAATTTAATTCAGTTTTTTTTGCTGCAATTGGTAGTTTTCTATGCAACCTTTCGGGTTACTCAATAATTATTGGTGCTGATATGAATTCCATCCTTGATCCGTTTTTGGACAGATCTAGCATACCCCCAAAGAATACTCACCCATCTACAGAAGCTCTTAAAGGGCTGATAAATGATTTTAGTTTGGTAGACTTATTCAGAATTATGAATCCTTCTGCAAGGCAATATAGTTTTTATTCAGATAGACACAAAAGTTATTCAAGGATTGATTTCATATTTGCTTCTATGACTTCATTTTCTCAGATCCATTCTGCTTTGATTCAGCCCAATTAGTTATCTGATCATAGTGCTGTCATTACATTGCTCACTTTAGCAGGTTCCACTACTAGGGCTACAAGATGGCGTTTTAATACATCATTATTAGGAAATGAAGAGTATTGTGGTTATTTCAGAAATCATTTTAAAGAATTTATTTCCGTTAATTCTAAATCAGTGGAGGATCCTCGAGTTTTGTGGAGTGCAATTAAAGGTTTTATAAGAAATGTCACAATTTCCTTTGCTTCCCACCTTAATCGAACAAGATTGGGCAAAATTAAAACTCTTGAACATGTTTTGCAAAGGCTAGAATATGACCAACATAGAGATGGTTTTACTGTTGAGCGAAAAAGGGAGATTGATTCAGTCAGAATGAAACTCAATAATTTACTTAAAATGAGTGCAGAATTCCAAATGCAAAGGGTTAGGAGGAATTATTATTTTCATGCTTCGAGGCCAAGTCGTCTTCTTGCTTTGAGTTTACAGAAAAGCGAAAAATATGCAAATATTACAGCTATTAGTTCAGATCAGCAATTAATTACTTCTCCTAAAGAAATAAATGCAGAGTTCTTTTCATTTTATTCAGAACTTTATAGTTCTGAAATAAAATTTGATAAAAATAAATGTTAATCTTTTTTGCAAGGTCTTAATCTCCCTTTTCTTTCTCAAGAGGATAATGAGACTCTTGCTAAACCAATCACTCTGACTGAATTAAAAGATGCTATTCTAGGGATAAAAAAGGGGAAATCTCCAGGCTGGGATGGGATCCCCCCAGAATTTTATCTTGTTTTTTGGGAAGAGCTTGGACAGTATAATGATTCATAGAGCGATTGAGGTAGGTGCCTTTTTCAATGACTTAAATTCTGCTTTAATTTCTGTACTCCCTAAACCTAATAAAGATCTAACTAAATGTAATAATTACAGGCCATTATCAATTCTTAATGCTGAAATTAAAATCTTTGCACGGATTCTTTCTTTGCGTTTAGAACCCTATATATTGAAATTAATTCATTGCGACCAGACCGGTTTCATGAAGTCACGTCTCGCTTCTGACAAGGTTCGCAGATTACTTCATGTAATTCATTATGCTAAAGATATAGCTTCTCCTTGCGCAGTGTTGAGCCTTGATGCAGAAAAAGCCTTCGACAGGCTAGAACGGGATTACCTATGGGAGGTTCTACATCATTTTCAATTTGGTCCTAATTTTATTAAGTTAATTCAATTGTTATATAGTAACTCAACTGCTATGGTAATTACTAATGGCATCATATCAACTAAAATTGTCTTATCACGGTCTTGTAGACAAGGCTGTCCTTTAAGCCCTTTTTTATTTGCTTTGTCACTTGAACCCCTTGCTCAGAAAATTAGGCAACATGCGTCCATTGCACCTATTATCTTCAATAATACCATCCATTCGATATCGTTGTATGCCGATGATGTACTTTCATATTTTGACAGGGCACCTATTTCAATGCTTTCTATTTTGGATACCTTTGATGATTTCAGTTCCCCGTCAGGGTACAAAATTAATTGGACAAAATCAGTACTTTTCCCATTAAACTCGAAATTAGATCCCAGCAAATTACCCCAGCATATTCCTATTGTTAACCAATTTAAGTATCTGGGAATAGATATTTTTCCTTCATTGACTAGTATTGCGTATAAAAACTTTCAAGGGATCTTTAAAAAAATTGAATTAGATCTCGATAGATGGTCATACCTCCCAAATTCATTACAAACTCGTGTATCGGTAATTAAGATGGATATATTGCCACGGGTAAATTTTTTTGCTTCTATGATACCCTTGTCGCCCCCAATTGATTAGTGGGACAGAATTCATTCTTTGGTATCCAAATTTATTTGGGGAAAGAAACGACCACGTATTAAACTGACTACTCTTCAGCGTCATAAATCAGAAGGTGGTCTTTCAGTTCCTAATTTTAAGCATTATTTCTGGTCATTTGTCTTAAGACCATTATCAGTTTGGTTTAATTCGGACGTAGTTACTTGTTGGAAATCTATTGAGGCTAATTTAGCTTTCCCACATAGACTGGAAGACCTTATTTATTCAGCTGTTTCTTTGAAACGAGCCAAGTTGCGGCTCGGTCCCATTATGAGTTTTCTTTTGTCAGTATGGCGGCTTGCAGAAAAAGGATCTAATATAACATGTAAATGGCAACTTAAAAGTCCAATCTTTAATAATTTCTCTCTGCTTTCTGGGGGTCTCTTTATATCTTCAATTGCGGTCATCTATGAAAGCGTACGGAGTGCCATGGAACACTCCATTAACTACTCACCCTTTACATTCTATTTTGGTTAATAGAGGTCAAAAAAGAGGTTGTGTCACTCAATTATATTCACTATTTCGGAATGCCTCGTATAAAGCTCTTTCTATTATACAAGTTTGGGCTGATGACTTGAAAAATTATACTGAAGAAGTCGTACTTGATTGGGAGAGGATATGGTCTTCAATTATAATGGAGTCTAAAAACCCAAATCATCAACAGATTCATTATAATTTTCTCCATAGGACTTACCTCACCCCGAGAAAGGCTTATCTCATGAAAAGAGTATCATCCCCAATTTGTACTTTGTGTACAGATGGTCTCTTAGGTTCTTATATGCATATGTTTTGGGATTGTAAAGATGTTAAAATTTTTTGGGGCGTGGTTTGTTCTACTCTGTCAACTATTTTGGGTTTAACTGTGCCGTGCTCTCCCACTGTGTTACTTTTGAATGACTCTGCATCGTTGGAATTAACCTCCATCAATAGACGCATTCTTTTAATGGGTATTACTGCTGCCAAAAAAATTCTAGCTTTACGTTGGAAACCTCCTCATATTGTCACCAAAGCACACTGGATTAATACATTTAGAGATATTGTTAATATGGAGCTTTCAGTTGCGAGGATGCATGGTGCTCATACAAGTACTATTTCTGTTTGGCAAGAGATTGCTGATAAAATCAAGGAAGTGCTGTAATCTTGTTACATGATTATTTTTAAATTGAGCTTTTATATACTGCATATATTACTGCGAGGGAGACCCATGTGGTTGATGAGGGAGGGGGGAGGAATTACCTGTCATACCTTTTTTTAAATTTGTATATGCTGTAATGTTTTGTGTTATATTCTTGAAAACATAATGTCAAAAATAAAAATAATTGATCACAAACAAAAGTAAAGGGGTGACAATGTGTGCAGGAGGAGTAAATCTCGCAGTAGAGGGGTGAAAGTGTGTGCAGGAGGAGTAAATCCTAGAGTAAAGGGGTGAAAGTGACTGCAGGAGGAGTAAGTCCCGCAGTAGAGGGGTGACAGTGGGTGCAGGAGGATTCAATCCCCCAGTAGAAGGGCGAGAGTTTGAGCAGGAGCAGTACGTCCCGCAGTAGAGGGGTAACAGTGTGTGCAGGAGGAGTAAAACCCACAGTAGAGGGGTGACAGTATCTGAAAGAAGAGTAAATCCTACGGTAGAGGGGTGATAGTGTGTGCAGGAGAAGTAAGTCTCACATTAGAGGGGTGAGAGTTCGTGCATGAGGAGTAAATCCTGCAGTAGAGGGGTGAAAGTGTGTGCAGGAGGAGAAAATCACGCAGTAGAGGGGTGACAGTGAGTCAGGAGGGGTAAATCCCACAGTAGAGGGGTGACAGTGTATGCAGGAGGAGTAAATCCTGCAGCAGACGGGTGACAGTGTGTGCAGGAGGAGTAAATCCCACAGTAGAGGGGTGACAGTGTGTGCAGGAGGAGTAAATCCCGCAGTAGATGGGTGACAGGGTAAGCAGGAGGAATAAATCCCTCAGTAAAGGTGTGACAGTGTCTGCAGGAGGAGTAAATCCCACAATAGAGGGTGACAGTGGGTGCAAGAGGATTAAATCCCACATTAGAAGGGTGAGAGTTTGTGCAGGAAGAGTTAATCCCACATTAGAAGGGTGAGAGTTAGTGCAGGAGGAGTAAATCCCGCAGTAGAGGGGTGACCGTGTGTGCAGGAGGAGTAAATGCCAGAGTTGAGGGTTGACAGTGTGTGCAGGAGGAGTAAATCCCACAGTAGAGGGGAGACAGTGTGTGCAGGAGGAGTAAATCCCGCAGGAGAGGGGTGAGAGGGGGGGCAGGAGGAGTAAATCCCACTGTAGAGGGGTGACAGTGTGTGCAGGAGGTGTAAATCACGCAGTAGAGGGGTGACAGAGTAAGCAGGAGGAGTAAATCCCGCAGAAGAGGAGTGACAGTGTGTGCAGGAGGAGTAAATCGCACAGTAAAGGGGTGACAGTGTGTGCAGGAGGAATAAATGCCACAGTAGAGGGGTGACAGTGTCTGCAGGAGGAGTAAATCCCACTATAGAGGGGTGACAGTGTGTGCAGGAGGAGTAAATCACGCAGTAGAGGGGTGACAGAGTAAGCAGGAGGAGGAAATCCCGCAGCAGAGGAGTGACAGTGTGTGCAGGAGGAGTAAATCCCACAGTAGAGGGGTGACAGTGTGTGCAGGAGGAATAAATGCCACAGTAGAGGGGTGACAGTGTCTGCAGGAGGAGTAAATCCCACTATAGAGGGGTGACAGTCTGTGCAAGAGGAGTGTATCTCGCAGTACAGGGGTGACAGTGTGTGCAAGAGGGGTAAATCCCGCAGTAGAGGGGTGACAGTGTGTGCAGGAGGTGTAAATCACGCAGTAGAGGGGTGACAGAGTAAGCAGGAGGAGTAAATCCCGCAGAAGAGGAGTGACAGTGTGTGCAGGAGGAGTAAATCCCACAGTAAAGGGGTGACAGTGTGTGCAGGAGGAATAAATGCCACAGTAGAGGGGTGACAGTGTCTGCAGGAGGAGTAAATCCCACTATAGAGGGGTGACAGTGTGTGCAGGAGGAGTAAATCACGCAGTAGAGGGGTGACAGAGTAAGCAGGAAGAGGAAATCCCGCAGCAGAGGAGTGACAGTGTGTGCAGGAGGAGTAAATCCCACAGTAAAGGGGTGACAGTGTGTGCAGGAGGAATAAATGCCACAGTAGAGGGGTGACAGTGTCTGCAGGAGGAGTAAATCCCACTATAGAGGGGTGACAGTGTGTGCAAGAGGAGTGTATTCCACAGTACAGGGGTGACAGTGTGTGCAAGAGGGGTAAATCCCGCAGTAGAGGGGTGACAGTGTGTGCAGGAGGAGTACATCCCGCAGTAGAGAGGAGACAGTGTGTGCAGAAGGAGGAAATCCCACTGAAAAGGGGCGACAGTATGTGCAGGAGGAGTAAATCCCACAGTAGAGGGGTGACAGTGTGCGCAGGAGGAGTAAATCCCACTGTAGAGGGGTGACAGTGTGTGCAGGAGGAGTAAATCCCAGAGTTGAGGGTTGACAGTGTGTCCAGGAGGAGTAAATCCCACAGTAGAGGGGAGACAGTGAGTCAGGAGGAGTAAATCCCACAGTCGAGGAATGACAATGTGTGCAGGAGGAGTAAATGCCGCAGTCGAGGGGTGACAGTGTGTGCAGGAAGAGTAAATCCCGCAGTAGATGGGTGACAGGGTAAGCAGGAGGAATAAATGCTGCAGTAGAGGGGTGACAGTGTGTGCAGGAGGAGTAAATCCCACTGTAGAGGCGTGACAGTGTGTGCAGGAGGAGTAAATCCCAGAGTTGAGGGTTGACAGTGTGTGCAGGAGGAGTAAATCCCACAGTCGAGGGGTGACAGTGTGTGCAGGAGGAGTAAATCCCACAGTCGAGGAATGACAATGTGTGCAGGAGGAGTAAATGCCGCAGTCGAGGGGTGACAGTGTGTGCAGGAAGAGTAAATCCCACAGTAGAGGGGTGACAGTGTCTGCAAGAGGAGTAAATCCCACAATAGAGGGGTGACAGTGGGTGCAGGAGGATTAAATCCCACAGTAGAGGGGTGACAGTGTCTGCAAGAGGAGTAAATTCCACAATAGAGGGGTGACAGTGTGTGCAGGAAGAGTAAATCCCACAGTAGAGGGGTGACAGTGTCTGCAAGAGGAGTAAATCCCACAATAGAGGGGTGACAGTGGGTGCAGGAGGAGTAAATCCCGCAGTAGAGGGGTGACAGTGTGTGCAGGAGGAGTAAATCCCACAGTAGAGGGGTGACAGTGTGTGCAGGAGGAGTTAATCCCACAGTAGAAGGGTGACAGTGTGTGCAGGAGGAGTAAATCCCACAGTCGAGGGGTGACAGTGTGTGCAGGAGGAGTAAATCCCACAGTAGAGGGGCGACAGTGTGCGCAGGAGGAGTAAATCCCGCAGGAGATGGGTGACAGGGTAAGCAGGAGGAATAAATCCCACAGAAAAGGGGAGACAGTGTCTGCAGGAGGAGTAAATCCCACAATAGAGGGGTGACAGTGTGTGCAGGAGGAGTAAATCCCGCAGTAGATAGGTGACAGGGTAAGCAGGAGGAATAAATCCCACAGTAAAGGGGTGACAGTGTCTGCAGGAGGAATAAATCCCACAGTAAAGGGGTGACTTATTGAGTTGCAGTTTGCTAAATTTGAAGACCGCCTGGACACTATCAAAACCGAGGTAACAAAGAATTAAAATGACATAAGAAAGCTGAAATCGGATTATAAAGGGTTATCCACTACTTTGACTAAGACTGAGGAAACTTTTCAAAATACATGTTCTAAACTCGAAGCAAGTATTGCTGAATTGGAGGATAGATCTCGTAGAGACAATATTCGCATTTTTAATTTACCTGAGAACATTGAGAACAGCGATGCTTCGAGTTTTATTTCATCCTCGCTTTTTAAGTGGTTCCCTTCTCTTGATGGCGAAAAGTTGGAGGTGATTAGGGCTCACCGTATTGGACCGGAGCACAGCACCCGAGGTTCCCGTACTATGATCTGCAAGATGTTGCGTTGTACGGACCGTGACCGTATTTTAAAGGCGGCCAGGGGTTCTCGGATTGAAGTTGAAGGCAGGGAAATTCGCTTTTCACCTGATTATAGCAACTATACCATGAAACGGCGCCGCTCTTTCTCTCAAGCGATGGATTCTGCAAGGAAACTTGGTTTTACTCCCTTCCTGATTTACCCGGCTAGGCTGAAGCTGACCCGCCGAGGAGAAGTGCATCTTTTTGGGACTCAATCTGAGGTGGAGGACTTTCTTAACATACAGGCCCAGCGAACTGATGATCTTGCTTAGATTATTTCGGAATCTTATTTGTAATGGACAGATTCCAACTAAGACTTGCTGTCTGTTTCTTCCATTTTATGGCCATGTCGTGATTCGTGACGGCTATAGTTGCCTCATGTTGGAGTAACATAATTTTTTGGATTCATTCGGAGGCCTTTTCTATACAGGCCCAGTAGACTGGATTTGCTGTTTAGGCTATTGGAAACTGGTCTTATAAAGGACGGGTTAAATATACTTTGTTGATTTGAGTAACTTTCGTTTGTTTTTTTAGTTTTTCATGTCACCCATTTTTTTGTGTTATGGATTACCCGTCTCAATAAGGTATGCTGTCTACTTATATTGAAAGATTTTTTTTTTTACTGGGTTAAAACTTTGCTCTACTATTGTAATTGATGGATGATTTTTATTTTGTGATGTAACTCATTGTAATCTAAAATATTTGTTTGTTGAATGGATTGTTACACCGAATATTTGATGGGGTAATGGCTAGTGTAGTTAGCAGTGTGATAGCCATCTTTCTCAGGTCAGGTGCCCTGGTAGTTAATGGTTTTTTTTTTTTTTCATGGCTGTGGCCACTTTGTGTGGTTACAGTTTTTGGGGTGGGCGTGTATGGGTTTTTTTTTTGTTTTTTTTTCTTTTTTAGATTTTGTGTGGCGGGATGGGGGTGGGGAAACATGGGTCTCTGGAGTTTGGTTTTTTGTTTATTTGCAGGAATACAACTATTTGCCCAGTCTTGTTTGCAAATTATGTCTATGTTACATGTTGCTAGTTGGAACATAAATGGCCTTAATAGCCCAATGAAACGTTCGATGTGCCTAGATTGGCTTAATAGACACAAAATAGATGTGGCTCTTATTCAAGAGTCGCACCTTAAATCAGCTGATAAACATAGATTGATGAATCGTCATTATTACACTGCAGCAGCTGCCGCATTTAACTCCAAAAGCCGAGGTGCCCTGGTGATTTTGAGACGTAGTTTGTCTTTAACGGTAATTGAAAGGTATGGAAGTGAAGATGGTAGAATTGCATGTATTAAAACAAACATTAATGGTTTGAGAGTTGCATTTCTCTGTATATATGCCCCAAATCAATTTAATTCAGTTTTTTTTGCTGCAATTGGTAGTTTTCTATGCAACCTTTCGGGTTACTCAATAATTATTGGTGCTGATATGAATTCCATCCTTGATCCGTTTTTGGACAGATCTAGCATACCCCCAAAGAATACTCACCCATCTACAGAAGCTCTTAAAGGGCTGATAAATGATTTTAGTTTGGTAGACTTATTCAGAATTATGAATCCCTCTGCAAGGCAATATAGTTTTTATTCAGATAGACACAAAAGTTATTCAAGGATTGATTTCATATTTGCTTCTATGACTTCATTTTCTCAGATCCATTCTGCTTTGATTCAGCCCAATTCGTTATCTGATCATAGTGCTGTCATTACATTGCTCACTTTAGCAGGTTCCACTACTAGGGCTACAAGATGGCGTTTTAATACATCATTATTAGGAAATGAAGAGTATTGTGGTTATTTCAGAAATCATTTTAAAGAATTTATTTCCGTTAATTCTAAATCAGTGGAGGATCCTCGAGTTTTGTGGAGTGCAATTAAAGGTTTTATAAGAAATGTCACAATTTCCTTTGCTTCCCACCTTAATCGAACAAGATTGGGCAAAATTAAAACTCTTGAACATGTTTTGCAAAGGCTAGAATATGACCAACAGAGAGATGGTTTTACTGTTGAGCGAAAAAGGGAGATTGATTCAGTCAGAATGAAACTCAATAATTTACTTAAAATGAGTGCAGAATTCCAAATGCAAAGGGTTAGGAGGAATTATTATTTTCATGCTTCGAGGCCAAGTCGTCTTCTTGCTTTGAGTTTACAGAAAAGCGAAAAATATGCAAATATTACAGCTATTAGTTCAGATCAGCAATTAATTACTTCTCCTAAAGAAATAAATGCAGAGTTCTTTTCATTTTATTCAGAACTTTATAGTTCTGAAATAAAATTTGATAAAAATAAATGTTAATCTTTTTTGCAAGGTCTTAATCTCCCTTTTCTTTCTCAAGAGGATAATGAGACTCTTGCTAAACCAATCACTCTGACTGAATTAAAAGATGCTATTCTAGGGATGAAAAAGGGGAAATCTCCAGGCTGGGATGGGATCCCCCCAGAATTTTATCTTGTTTTTTGGGAAGAGCTTGGACAGTATAATGATTCATAGAGCGATTGAGGTAGGTGCCTTTTTCAATGACTTAAATTCTGCTTTAATTTCTGTACTCCCTAAACCTAATAAAGATCTAACTAAATGTAATAATTACAGGCCATTATCAATTCTTAATGCTGAAATTAAAATCTTTGCACGGATTCTTTCTTTGCGTTTAGAACCCTATATATTGAAATTAATTCATTGCGACCAGACCGGTTTCATGAAGTCACGTCTCGCTTCTGACAATGTTCGCAGATTACTTCATGTAATTCATTATGCTAAAGATATAGCTTCTCCTTGCGCAGTGTTGAGCCTTGATGCAGAAAAAGCCTTCGACAGGCTAGAACGGGATTACCTATGGGAGGTTCTACATCATTTTCAATTTGGTCCTAATTTTATTAAGTTAATTCAATTGTTATATAGTAACTCAACTGCTATGGTAATTACTAATGGCATCATATCAACTAAAATTGTCTTATCACGGTCTTGTAGACAAGGCTGTCCTTTAAGCCCTTTTTTATTTGCTTTGTCACTTGAACCCCTTGCTCAGAAAATTAGGCAACATGCGTCCATTGCACCTATTATCTTCAATAATACCATCCATTCGATATCGTTGTATGCCGATGATGTACTTTTATATTTTGACAGGGCACCTATTTCAATGCTTTCTATTTTGGATACCTTTGATGATTTCAGTTCCCCGTCAGGGTACAAAATTAATTGGACAAAATCAGTACTTTTCCCATTAAACTCGAAATTAGATCCCAGCAAATTACCCCAGCATATTCCTATTGTTAACCAATTTAAGTATCTGGGGATAGATATTTTTCCTTCATTGACTAGTATTGCGTAAACTAACTTTCAAGGGATCTTTAAAAAAATTGAATTAGATCTCGATAGATGGTCATACCTCCCAAATTCATTACAAACTCGTGTATCGGTAATTAAGATGGATATATTGCCACGGGTAAATTTTTTTGCTTCTATGATACCCTTGTCGCCCCCAATTGATTAGTGGGACAGAATTCATTCTTTGGTATCCAAATTTATTTGGGGAAAGAAACGACCACGTATTAAACTGACTACTCTTCAGCGTCATAAATCAGAAGGTGGTCTTTCAGTTCCTAATTTTAAGCATTATTTCTGGTCATTTGTCTTAAGATCATTATCAGTTTGGTTTAATTCGGACGTAGTTACTTGTTGGAAATCTATTGAGGCTAATTTAGCTTTCCCACATAGACTGGAAGACCTTATTTATTCAGCTGTTTCTTTGAAACGAGCCAAGTTGCGGCTCGGTCCCATTATGAGTTTTCTTTTGTCAGTATGGCGGCTTGCAGAAAAAGGATCTAATATAACATGTAAATGGCAACTTAAAAGTCCAATCTTTAATAATTTCTCTCTGCTTTCTGGGGGTCTCTTTATATCTTCAATTGCGGTCATCTATGAAAGCGTACGGAGTGCCATTGAACACTCCATTAACTACTCACCCTTTACATTCTATTTTGGTTAAGAGAGGTCAAAAAAGAGGTTGTGTCACTCAATTATATTCACTATTTCGGAATGCCTCTTATAAAGCTCTTTCTATTATACAAGTTTGGGCTGATGACTTGAAAAATTATACTGAAGAAGTCGTACTTGATTGGGAGAGGATATGGTCTTCAATTATAATGGAGTCTAAAAACCCAAATCATCAACAGATTCATTATAATTTTCTTCATAGGACTTACCTCACCCCGAGAAAGGCTTATCTCATGAAAAGAGTATCATCCCCAATTTGTACTTTGTGTACAGATGGTCTCTTAGGTTCTTATATGCATATGTTTTGGGATTGTAAAGATGTTAAAATTTTTTGGGGCGTGGTTTGTTCTACTCTGTCAACTATTTTGGGTTTAACTGTGCCGTGCTCTCCCACTGTGTTACTTTTGAATGACTCTGCATCGTTGGAATTAACCTCCATCAATAGACGCATTCTTTTAATGGGTATTACTGCTGCCAAAAAAATTCTAGCTTTACGTTGGAAACCTCCTCATATTGTCACCAAAGCACACTGGATTAATACATTTAGAGATATTGTTAATATGGAGCTTTCAGTTGCGAGGATGCATGGTGCTCATACTAGTACTATTTCTGTTTGGCAAGAGATTGCTGATAAAATCAAGGAAGTGCTGTAATCTTGTTACATGATTATTTTTAAATTGAGCTTTTATATACTGCATATATTACTGCGAGGGAGACCCATGAGGTTGATGAGGGAGGGGGGAGGAATTACCTGTCATACCTTTTTTTAAATTTGTATATGCTGTAATGTTTTGTGTTATATTCTTGAAAACATAATGTCAAAAATAAAAATAATTGATCACAAACAAAAGTAAAGGGGTGACAATGTGTGCAGGAGGAGTAAATCTCGCAGTAGAGGGGTGAAAGTGTGTGCAGGAGGAGTAAATCCTAGAGTAAAGGGGTGAAAGTGACTGCAGGAGGAGTAAGTCCCGCAGTAGAGGGGTGACAGTGGGTGCAGGAGGATTAAATCCCCCAGTAGAAGGGCGAGAGTTTGAGCAGGAGCAGTACGTCCCGCAGTAGAGGGGTAACAGTGTGTGCAGGAGGAGTAAAACCCACAGTAGAGGGGTGACAGTATCTGTAAGAAGAGTAAATCCTACGGTAGAGGGGTGATAGTGTGTGCAGGAGAAGTAAGTCTCACATTAGAGGGGTGAGAGTTCGTGCATGAGGAGTAAATCCTGCAGTAGAGGGGTGACAATGTGTGCAGGAGGAGAAAATCACGCAGTAGAGGGGTGACAGTGAGTCAGGAGGGGTAAATCCCACAGTAGAGGGGTGACAGTGTATGCAGGAGGAGTAAATCCTGCAGCAGACGGGTGACAGTGTGTGCAGGAGGAGTAAATCCCACAGTAGAGGGGTGACAGTGTGTGCAGGAGGAGTAAATCCCGCAGTAGATGGGTGACAGGGTAAGCAGGAGGAATAAATCCCTCAGTAAAGGTGTGACAGTGTCTGCAGGAGGAGTAAATCCCACAAGAGAGGGTGACAGTGGGTGCAAGAGGATTAAATCCCACATTAGAAGGGTGAGAGTTTGTGCAGGAAGAGTTAATCCCACATTAGAAGGGTGAGAGTTAGTGCAGGAGGAGTAAATCCCGCAGTAGAGGGGTGACAGGGTGTGCAGGAGGAGTAAATCCCACTGTAGAGGGGTGACAGTGTGTGCAGGAGGTGTAAATCACGCAGTAGAGGGGTGACAGAGTAAGCAGGAGGAGTAAATCCCGCAGAAAAGGAGTGACAGTGTGTGCAGGAGGAGTAAATCCCACAGTAAAGGGGTGACAGTGTGTGCAGGAAGAATAAATGCCACAGTAGAGGGGTGACAGTGTCTGCAGGAGGAGTAAATCCCACTATAGAGGGGTGACAGTGTGTGCAGGAGGAGTAAATCACGCAGTAGAGGGGTGACAGAGTAAGCAGGAAGAGGAAATCTTGCAGCAGAGGAGTGACAGTGTGTGAAGGAGGAGTAAATCCCACAGTAAAGGGGTGACAGTGTGTGCAGGAGGAATAAATGCCACAGTAGAGGGGTGACAGTGTCTGCAGGAGGAGTAAATCCCACTATAGAGGGGTGACAGTGTGTGCAAGAGGAGTGTATCCCGCAGTACAGGGGTGACAGTGTGTGCAAGAGGGGTAAATCACGCAGTAGAGGGGTGACAGTGTGTGCAGGAGGAGTACATCCCGCAGTAGAGAGGAGACAGTGTGTGCAGAAGGAGGAAATCCCACTGAAAAGGGGCGACAGTATGTGCAGGAGGAGTAAATCCCACAGTAGAGGGGTGACAGTGTGCGCAGGAGGAGTAAATCCCGCAGCAGAGGAGTGACAGCGTGTGCAGAAGGAGTAAATCCCACAGTAGAGGGGTGACAGGGTGTGCAGGAGTTGTAAATCCCTCAGTAAAAGGGTGACAGTGTATGCAGGAGGAGTAAATCCCACAGTGGAGGGGTGACAGTGTTTACAGGAGGAGTAAGTCCCACAGAAGAGGTGTGATAGTGTGTGCAGGAGGAGTAAATCTCGCAGTAAAGGGGTGACAGGGTGTGCAGGAGGAGTAAATCCCAGTGTAGAGGGGTGGCAGTGTGTGCAGGAGGAGTAAATCCCACAGTCTAGGGTTGACACTGTGTGCAGGAGGAGTAAATCCCACAGTAGAGGGGTGACAGTGTGTACAGGAGGAGTAAATCCCACAGTAGAGGGGTGACAGTGTGTGTAGGAGGAGTAAATCCCGCAGTAGGGGGGTGACAGGGTAAGCAGGAGGAATAAATCCCACAGTAAAGGTGTGACAGTGTCTGCAAGAGGAGTAAATCCCACAATAGAGGGGTGACAGTGGGTGCAGGAGGATTAAATCCCACAGTAGAAGGGCGAGAGTTTGTGCAAGAGGAGTAAATCCCGCAGTAAAGGGGTGACAGTGTGTGCAGGAGGAGTAAATCCCACTGTAGAGGGGTGACAGTGTGTGCAGGAGGAGTAAATCCCAGAATTGAGGGTTGACAGTGTGTCCAGGAGGAGTACATCCCACAGTAGAGGGGAGACAGTGAGTCAGGAGGAGTAAATCCCACAGTCGAGGAATGACAATGTGTGCAGGAGGAGTAAATGCCGCAGTCGAGGGGTGACAGTGTGTGCAGGAAGAGTAAGTCCTGCAGTAGATGGGTGACAGGATAAGCAGGAGGAATAAATGCTGCAGTAGAGGGGTGACAGTGTGTGCAGGAGGAGTAAATCCCACTGTAGAGGCGTGACAGTGTGTGCAGGAGGAGTAAATCCCAGAGTTGAGGGTTGACAGTGTGTGCAGGAGGAGTAAATCCCACAGTCGAGGGGTGACAGTGTGTGCAGGAGGAGTAAATCCCACAGTCGAGGAATGACAATGTGTGCAGGAGGAGTAAATGCCGCAGTCGAGGGGTGACAGTGTGTGCAGGAAGAGTAAATCCCACAGTAGAGGGGTGACAGTGTCTGCAAGAGGAGTAAATCCCACAATAGAGGGGTGACAGTGGGTGCAGGAGGATTAAATCCCACAGTAGAGGGGTGACAGTGTCTGCAAGAGGAGTAAATCCCACAATAGAGGGGTGACAGTGTGTGCAGGAAGAGTAAATCCCACAGTAGAGGGGTGACAGTGTCTGCAAGAGGAGTAAATCCCACAATAGAGGGGTGACAGTGGGTGCAGGAGGAGTAAATCCCGCAGTAGAGGGGTGACAGTGTGTGCAGGAGGAGTAAATCCCACTGTAGAGGCATGACAGTGTGTGCAGGAGGAGTAAATCCCAGAGTTGAGGGTTGACAGTGTGTGCAGGAGGAGGAAATCCCACAGTAGAGGGGAGACAGTGTGTGCAGGAGGAGTAAATCCCGCAGTCGAGGGGTGACAGTGTGTGCAGGAGGAGTAAATCCCACTGTAGAGGGGTGACAGTGTGTGCAGGAGGAGGAAATCCCACAGTAAAGGGGAGACAGTGTGTACAGGAGGAGTAAGTCCCACAATAGAGGGGTGACAGGCTGTACAGGAGGAGTAAATCCCACTGTAGAGGGGTGACAGTGTGTGCAGGAGGAGTAAATCCCACAGTAGAGGGTTGACACTGTGTGCAGGAGGAGTATATCCCGCAGTAGAAGGGTGACAGAGAGTGCAGGAGGAGTAAATCACACAGTAGAGGGGCGACACTGTGTGTAGGAGGAGTAAATCCCACAGTAGAGGGTTGACAGTGTGTGCAGGAGGAGTAAATCCCACAGTCGAGGGGTGACAGTGTGTGCAGGAGGAGTAAATCCCACAGTCGAGGGGTGACAATGTGTGCAGGAGGAGTAAATGCCGCAGTAGAGGGGTGACAGTGTGTGCAGGAGGAGTAAATCCCACAGTAGAGGGGTGACAGTGTGTGCAGGAGGAGATAATGCCGCAGTAGAGGGGTGACAGTGTGTGCAGGAGGAGTAAATCCCACAATAGAGGGGTGTCAGTGTGTGCAGGAGGAGTAAATCCCAAAGTACAGGGGTGACAGTGTTTGCAGGTGGAGTTAATCCCACAGTAGAGGGGTGACAGTGTGTGCAGGAGGAGTAAATCTCGCAATAGAGGGGTGACAGTGTGTGCTGGAGGAGTAAATTCCGCAGTAGAGGGGTGACCGTGTGTGCAGGAGGAGTAAATCCCACAGTAGAGGGGTGACCGTGTGTGCAGGAGGAGTAAATCCCACAGTAGAGGGGTGACAGTGTGTGCAGGAGGAGTAAATCCTGCAGCAGACGGGTGTCAGTGTGTGTAGGAGGAGTGAATCCCGCAGTAAGTGAGTGACAGTGTGTGCAGGAGGAGTTAATCCCACAGTAGAGGGGTGACAGTGTGTGCAGGAGGAGTTAATCCCACTGAAGAGGGGTGACAGTGTGTGCAGGAGGAGGAAATCCTGCAGCAGAGGGGTGTCAGTGTGTACAGGAGTAAATCCCGCAGTAAATGAGTGACAGTGTGTGCAGGAAGAGTTAATCCCACTGTAGAGGGGTGACAGTGTGTGCAGGAGGAGTTAATACCACAGAAGAGGGGTGACAGTGTGTGCAGGAGGAGTTAATCCCACAGTAGAGGGGTGACAGTGTGTGCAGGAGGTGTAAATTCCGCAGTAGAGGGGTGACAGTGTGTGCAGGAGGAGTAAATCCCACAGTAGAGGGGTAACAGTGTGTGCAGGAGGAGTTAATCCCACAGTAGAGGGGTGACAGTGTGTGCAAGAGGAGTAAATCCCACAGTCGAGGGACGACAGTGTGTGCAGGAGGAGTAAATGCTGCAGTAGAGGGGTGACAGTGTGTGCAGGAGGAGTAAATCCCACAGGAGAGGGGAGACCGTGGGTGCAGGAGGAGTAAATCCCACTGTAGAGGGGTGACAGTGTGTGCAGGAGAAGTAAATCCCACAGTAGAGGGTTGACACTGTGTGCAGGAGGAGTAAATCCCACAGTAGAGGGGCGACAGTGTGTGCAGGAGGAGTAAATCCCACAATCGAGGGGTGTCAGTGTGTGCAGGAGGAGTACATCCCGCAGTAGAGAGGAGACAGTGTGTGCAGAAGGAGGAAATCCCACTGAAAAGGGGCGACAGTATGTGCAGGAGGAGTAAATCCCACAGTAGAGGGGTGACAGTGTGCGCAGGAGTAAATCCCGCAGCAGACGAGTGACAGTGTGTGCAGAAGGAGTAAATCCCACAGTAGAGGGGTGACAGGGTGTGCAGGAGTTGTAAATCCCTCAGTAAAAGGGTGACAGTGTATGCAGGAGGAGTAAATCCCACAGTGGAGGGGTGACAGTGTTTACAGGAGGAGTAAGTCCCACAAAAGAGGTGTTATAGTGTGTGCAGGAGGAGTAAATCCCGCAGTAAAGGGGTGACAGGGTCTGCAGGAGGAGTAAATCCCACTGTAAAGGGGTGGCAGTGTGTGCAGGAGGAGTAAATCCCACAGTCGAGGGTTGACACTGTGTGCAGGAGGAGTAAATCCCGCAGTAGAGGGGTGACAGTGTGTACAGGAGGAGTAAATCCCACAGTAGAGTGGTGACAGTGTGTGGAGGAGGAGTAAATCCCGCAGTAGAGGGGTGACAGGGTAAGCAGGAGGAATAAATCCCACAGTAAAGGTGTGACAGTGTCTGCAAGAGGAGTAAATCCCACAATAGAGGGGTGACAGTGGGTGCAGGAGGATTAAATCCAACAGTAGAAGGGCGAGAGTTTGTGCAAGAGGAGTAAATCCCGCAGTAAAGGGGTGACAGAGTGTGCAGGAGGAGTAAATCCCGCAGTAGAGGGGTGACAGTGTGTGCAGGAGGAGTAAATCCCACTGTAGAGGGGTGGCAGTGTGTGCAGGAGGAGTAAATCCCAGAGTTGAGGGTTGACAGTGTGTCCAGGAGGAGTAAATCCCACAGTAGAGGGAAGACAGTGAGTCAGGAGGGGTAAATTCCCCAGTGAAGGGGTGACAGAGTGTGCAGGAGGAGTAAATCCCGCAGTAGATGGGTGACAGGGTAAGCAGGAGGAATAAATGCTGCAGTAGAGGGGTGACAGTGTATGCAGGAGGAGTAAATCCCACTGTAGAGGCGTGACAGTGTGTGCAGGAGGAGTAAATCCCAGAGTTGAGGGTTGACAGTGTGTGCAGGAGGAGTAAATCCCACAGTCGAGGGGTGACAGTGTGTGCAGGAGGAGTAAATCCCAGAGTTGAGGGTTGACAGTGTGTGCAGGAGGAGGAAATCCCACAGTAGAGGGGAGACAGTGTGTGCAGGAGGAGTAAATCCCGCAGTCGAGGGGTGACAGTGTGTGCAGGAGGAGTAAATCCCACTGTAGAGGGGTGACAGTGTGTGCAGGAGGAGGAAATCCCACAGTAAAGAGGAGACAGTGTGTACAGGAGGAGAAAGTCCCACAATAGAGGGGTGACAGGCTGTACAGGAGGAGTAAATCCCACTGTAGAGGGGTGACAGTGTGTGCAGGAGGAGTAAATCCCACAGTAGAGGGTTGACACTGTGTGCAGGAGGAGTAAATCCCGCAGTAGAGGGGTGACAGAGAGTGCAGGAGGAGTAAATCCCACAGTAGAGGGGTGACAGTGTGTGCAGGAGGAGTAAATCCCACAGTCGAGGGGTGACAATGTGTGCAGGAGGAGTAAATCCCACAGTCGAGGGGTGACAATGTGTGCAGCAGGAGTAAATGCCGCAGTTGAGGGGTGACAGTGTGTGCAGGAGGAGTAAATCCCACAGTAGAGGGGTGACAGTGTGTGCAGGAGGAGAAAATGCCCCAGTAACGGGGTGACAGTGTGTGCAGGAGGAGTAAATCCCACAATAGAAGGGTGTCAGTGTGTGCAGGAGGAGTAAATGCCACAGTACAGGGCGGAAAGGGTTTGCAGGTGGAGTGAATCCGACAGGAGAGGGGTGACAGCGTGTGCAGGAGGAGAAACTCCCGCAATTGAGGGGTGACAGTGTGTGCAGGAGGAGTAAATCCCGCAGTAGAGGGGTGACCGTGTGTGCAGGAGGAGTAAATCCCACAGTAGAGGGGTGACCGTGTGTGCAGGAGGAGAAAATCCCACAGTAGAGGGGTGACAGTGTGTGCAGGAGGAGTAAATCCTGCAGCAGACGGGTGTCAGTGTGTGCAGGAGGAGTAAATCCCGCAGTAAATGAGTGACAGTGTGTGCAGGAGGAGTTAATCCCACAGTAGAGGGGTGACAGTGTGTGCAGGTGGAGTTAATCCCACAGAAGAGGGGTGACAGTGTGTGCAGGAGGAGTTAATCCCACAGTAGAGGGGTGACAGTGTGTGCAGGAGGAGTAAATCTCGCAATTGAGGGGTGACAGTGTGTGCAGGAGGAGTAAATCCCGCAGTAGAGGGGTGACCGTGTGTGCAGGAGGAGTAAATCCCACAGTAGAGGGGTGACCGTGTGTGCAGGAGGAGTAAATCCCACAGTAGAGGGGTGACAGTGTGTGCAGGAGGAGGAAATCCTGCAGCAGACGGGTGTCAGTGTGTGCAGGAGTAAATCCCGCAGTAAATGAGTGACAGTGTGTGGAGGAGGAGTTAATCCCACTGTAGAGGGGTGAAAGTGTGTGCAGGAGGAGTTAATCCCACAGAAGAGGGGTGACAGTGTGTGCAGGAGGAGTAAATCCCACAGTAGAGGGGTGACAGTGTGTGCAGGAGGTGTAAATCCCGCAGTAGAGGGGTGACAGTGTGTGCAGGAGGAGTAAATCCCAGAGTTGAGGGTTGACAGTGTGTGCAGGAGGAGGAAATCCCACAGTAGAGGGGAGACAGTGTGTGCAGGAGGAGTAAATCCCGCAGTCGAGGGGTGACAGTGTGTGCAGGAGGAGTAAATCCCACTGTAGAGGGTGACAGTGTGTGCAGGAGGAGGAAATCCCACAGTAAAGAGGAGACAGTGTGTACAGGAGGAGTAAGTCCCACAATAGAGGGGTGACAGGCTGTACAGGAGGAGTAAATCCCACTGTAGAGGGGTGACAGTGTGTGCAGGAGGAGTAAATCCCACAGTAGAGGGTTGACACTGTGTGCAGGAGGAGTAAATCCCGCAGAAGATTGGTGACAGAGAGTGCAGGAGGAGTAAATCACACAGTAGAGGGGCGACACTGTGTGCAGGAGGAGTAAATCCCACAGTAGAGGGGTGACAGTGTGCGCAGGAGGAGTAAATCTCACAGTAGAGGGTTGACAGTGTGTGCAGGAGGAGTAAATCCCACAGTCGAGGGGAGACAGTGTGTGCAGGAGGAGTAAATCCCACAGTCGAGGGGTGACAATGTGTGCAGGAGGAGTAAATGCCGCAGTAGAGGGGTGACAGTGCGTGCAGGAGGAGTAAATCCCACAGTAGAGGGGTGACAGTGTGTGCAGGAGGAGAAAATGCCGCAGTAGAGGGGTGACAGTGTGTGCAGGAGGAGTAAATCCCACAATAGAGGGGTGTCAGTGTGTGCAGGAGGAGTAAATCCCACAGTACAGGGGTGACAGTGTTTGCAGGTGGAGTTAATCCCACAGTAGAGGGGTGACAGTGTGTGCAGGAGGAGTATATCTCGCAATAGAGGGGTGACAGTGTGTGCAGGAGGAGTAAATCCCGCAGTAGAGGGGTAACCGTGTGTGCAGGAGGAGTAAATCCCACAGTAGAGGGGTGCCCGTGTGTGCAGGAGGAGTAAATCCCGCAGTAGAGGGGTGACAGTGTGTACAGGAGAAGTAAATCCCACAGTAGAGGGGTGACAGTGTGTGTAGGAGGAGAAAATCCCGCAGTAGAGGGGTGACAGGGGAAGCAGGAGGAATAAATCCCACAGTAAAGGTGTGACAGTGTCTGCAAGAGAAGTAAATCCCACAATAGAGGGGTGACAGTGGGTGCAGGAGGATTAGTCCCACAGTAGAAGGGCGAGAGTTTGTGCAAGAGGAGTAAATCCCGCAGTAAAGGGGTGACAGAGTGTGCAGGAGGAGTAAATCCCGCAGTAGAGGGGTGACAGTGTGTGCAGGAGGAGTAAATCCGACTGTAGAGGGGTGACAGTGTGTGCAGGAGGAGTAAATCCCAGAGTTGAGGGTTGACAGTGTGTCCAGGAGGAGTAAATCCCACAGTAGAGGGGAGACAGTGAGTCAGGAGGGGTAAATCCCGCAGTAAAGGGGTGACAGAGTGTGCAGGAGGAGTAAATCCCGCAGTAGATGGGTGACAGGGTAAGCAGGACGAATAAATGCTGCAGTAGAGGGGTGACAGTGTGTGCAGGAGGAGTAAATCCCACTGTAGAGGCGTGACAGTGTGTGCAGGAGGAGTAAATCCCAGAGTTGAGGGTTGACAGTGTGTGCAGGAGGAGTAAATCCCACAGTCGAGGGGTGACAGTGTGTGCAGGAGGAGTAAATCCCACAGTCGAGGGGTGACAATGTGTGCAGGAGGAGTTAATGCCGCAGTCGAGGGGTGACAGTGTGTGCAGGAGGAGTAAATCCCACAGTAGAGGGGTGACAGTGTCTGCAAGAGGAGTAAATCCCACAGTAGAGGGGTGACAGTGTCTGCAAGAGGAGTAAATCCCACAATAGAGGGGTGACAGTGTGTGCAGGAAGAGTAAATCCCACAGTAGAGGGGTGACAGTGTCTGCAAGAGGAGTAAATCCCACAATAGAGGGGTGACAGTGGGTGCAGGAGGAGTAAATCCCGCAGTAGAGGGGTGACAGTGTGTGCAGGAGGAGTAAATCCCACTGTAGAGGCGTGACAGTGTGTGCAGGAGGAGTAAATCCCAGAGTTGAGGGTTGACAGTGTGTGCAGGAGGAGGAAATCCCACAGTAGAGGGGAGACAGTGTGTGCAGGAGGAGTAAATCCCGCAGTCGAGGGGTGACAGTGTGTGCAGGAGGAGTAAATCCCACTGTAGAGGGCTGACAGTGTGTGCAGGAGGAGGAAATCCCACAGTAAAGGGGAGACAGTGTGTACAGGAGGAGTAAGTCCCACAATAGAGGGGTGACAGGCTGTACAGGAGGAGTAAATCCCACTGTAGAGGGGTGACAGTGTGTGCAGGAGGAGTAAATCCCGCAGTAGAAGGCTGACAGAGAGTGCAGGAGGAGTAAATCACACAGTAGAGGGGCGAGACTGTGTGCAGGAGGAGTAAATCCCACAGTAGAGGGTTGACAGTGTGTGCAGGAGGAGTAAATCCCACAGTCGAGGGGTGACAGTGTGTGCAGGAGGAGTAAATCCCACAGTCGAGGGGTGACAATGTGTGCAGGAGGAGTAAATGCCGCAGTAGAGGGGTGACAGTGTGTTCAGGAGGAGTAAATCCCACAGTAGAGGGGTGACAGTGTGTGCAGGAGGAGAAAATGCCGCAGTAGAGGGGTGACAGTGTGTACAGGAGGAGTAAATCCCACAATAGAGGGGTGTCAGTGTGTGCAGGAGGAGTAAATCCCACAGTACAGGGGTGACAGTGTTTGCAGGTGGAGTTAATCCCACAGTAGAGGGGTGACAGTGTGTACAGGAGGAGTAAATCTCGCAATAGAGGGGTGACAGTGTGTGCTGGAGGAGTAAATCCCGCAGTAGAGGGGTGACCGTGTGTGCAGGAGGAGTAAATCCCACAGTAGAGGGGTGACCGTGTGTGCAGGAGGAGTAAATCCCACAGTAGAGGGGTGACAGTGTGTGCAGGAGGAGTAAATCCTGCAGCAGACGGGTGTCAGTGTGTGCAGGAGGAGTGAATCCCGCAGTAAATGAGTGACAGTGTGTGCAGGAGGAGTTAATCCCACTGAAGAGGGGTGACAGTGTGTGCAGGAGGAGGAAATCCTGCAGCAGACGGGTGTCAGTGTGTACAGGAGTAAATCCCGCAGTAAATGAGTGACAGTGTGTGCAGGAAGAGTTAATCCCACTGTAGAGGGGTGACAGTGTGTGCAGGAGGAGTTAATCCCACAGAAGAGGGGTGACAGTGTGTGCAGGAGGAGTTAATCCCACAGTAGAGTGGTGACAGTGTGTGCAGGAGGTGTAAATTCCGCAGTAGAGGGGTGACAGTGTGTGCAGGAGGAGTAAATCCCACAGTAGAGGGGTGACAGTGTGTGCAGGAGGAGTTAATCCCACAGTAGAGGGGTGACAGTGTGTGCAGGAGGAGTAAATCCCACAGTCGAGGGGTGACAGTGTGTGCAGGAGGAGTAAATGCTGCAGTAGAGGGGTGACAGTGTGTGCAGGAGGAGTAAATCCCCCAGGAGAGGGGAGACCGTGGGTGCAGGAGGAGTAAATCCCACTGTAGAGGGGTGACAGTGTGTGCAGGAGAAGTAAATCCCACAGTAGAGGGTTGACACTGTGTGCAGGAGGAGTAAATCCTGCAGCAGACGGGTGTCAGTGTGTGCAGGAGGAGTAAATCCCGCAGTAAATGAGTGACAGTGTGTGCAGGAGGAGTTAATCCCACAGTAGAGGGGTGACAGTGTGTGCAGGAGGAGTTAATCCCACTGAAGAGGGGTGACAGTGTGTGCAGGAGGAGGAAATCCTGCAGCAGACGGGTGTCAGTGTGTGCAGGAGTAAATCCCGCAGTAAATGAGTGACAGTGTGTGCAGGAGGAGTTAATCCCACAGAAGAGGGGTGACAGTGTGTGCAGGAGGAGTAAATCCTACAGTAGAGGGGTGACAGTGTGTGCAGGAGGTGTAAATCCCGCAGTAGAGGGGTGACAGTGTGTGCAGGAGGAGTAAATCCCACAGTAGAGGGGTGACAGTGTGTGCAGGAGGAGTTAATCCCACAGTAGAGGGGTGACAGTGTGTGCAGGAGGAGTAAATCCCACAGTCGAGGGGTGACAGTGTGTGCAGGAGGAGTAAATGCTGCAGTAGAGGGGTGACAGTGTGTGCAGGAGGAGTAAATCTCACAGGAGAGGGGAGACCGTGGGTGCAGGAGGAGTAAATCCCACTGTAGAGGGGTGACAGTGTGTGCAGGAGAAGTAAATCCCACAGTAGAGGGTTGACACTGTGTGCAGGAGGAGTAAATCCCACAGTAGAGGGGCGACAGTGTGTGCAGGAGGAGTAAATCCCACAGTAGAGGGCTGACACTGTGTGCAGGAGGAGTAAATACCGCAGTAGAGGGGTGACAGTGTGTGCAGGAGGAGTAAATCTCACAGTCGAGGGGTGTCAGTGTGTGCAGGAGGAGTACATCCCGCAGTAGAGAGGAGAAAGTGTGTGCAGATGGAGGAAATCCCACTGAAAAGGGGCGACAGTATGTGCAGGAGGAGTAAATCCCACAGTAGAGGGGTGACAGTGTGCGCAGGAGTAAATCCCGCAGCAGAGGAGTGACAGTGTGTGCAGAAGGAGTAAATCCCACAGTAGAGGGGTGACAGGGTGTGCAGGAGTTGTAAATCCCTCAGTAAAAGGGTGACAGTGTATGCAGGAGGAGTAAATCCCACAGTGGAGGGGTGACAGTGTTTACAGGAGGAGTAAGTCCCACAAAAGAGGTGTGATAGTGTGTGCAGGAGGAGAAAATCCCGCAGTAAAGGGGTGACAGGGTCTGCAGGAGGAGTAAATCCCACTGTAGAGGGGTGGCAGTGTGTGCAGGAGGAGTAAATCCCACAGTCGAGGGTTGACACTGTGTGCAGGAGGAGTAAATCCCGCAGTAGAGGGGTGACAGTGTGTACAGGAGGAGTAAATCCCACAGTAGAGGGGTGACAGTGTGTGTAGGAGGAGTAAATCCCGCAGTAGAGGGGTGACAGGGTAAGCAGGAGGAAGAAATCCCACAGTAAAGGTGTGACAGTGTCTGCAAGAGGAGTAAATCCCACAATAGAGGGGTGACAGTGGGTGCAGGAGGATTAGTCCCACAGTAGAAGGGCGAGAGTTTGTGCAAGAGGAGTAAATCCCGCAGTAAAGGGGTGACAGAGTGTGCAGGAGGAGTAAATCCCGCAGTAGAGGGGTGACAGTGTGTGCAGGAGGAGTAAATCCCACTGTAGAGGGGTGACAGTGTGTGCAGGAGGAGTAAATCCCAGAGTTGAGGGTTGACAGTGTGTCCAGGAGGAGTAAATCCCACAGTAGAGGGGAGACAGTGAGTCAGGAGGGGTAAATCCCGCAGTTAAGGGGTGACAGAGTGTGCAGGAGGAGTAAATCCCGCAGTAGATGGGTGACAGGGTAAGCAGGACGAATAAATGCTGCAGTAGAGGGGTGACAGTGTGTGCAGGAGGAGTAAATCCCACTGTAGAGGCGTGACAGTGTGTGCAGGAGGAGTAAATCCCAGAGTTGAGGGTTGACAGTGTGTGCAGGAGGAGTAAATCCCACAGTCGAGGGGTGACAGTGTGTGCAGGAGGAGTAAATCCCACAGTCGAGGGGTGACAATGTGTGCAGGAGGAGTTAATGCCGCAGTCGAGGGGTGACAGTGTGTGCAGGAGGAGTAAATCCCACAGTAGAGGGGTGACAGTGTCTGCAAGAGGAGTAAATCCCACAGTAGAGGGGTGACAGTGTCTGCAAGAGGAGTAAATCCCACAATAGAGGGGTGACAGTGTGTGCAGGAAGAGTAAATCCCACAGTAGAGGGGTGACAGTGTCTGCAAGAGGAGTAAATCCCACAATAGAGGGGTGACAGTGGGTGCAGGAGGAGTAAATCCCGCAGAAGAGGGGTGACAGTGTGTGCAGGAGGAGTAAATCCCACTGTAGAGGCGTGACAGTGTGTGCAGGAGGAGTAAATCCCAGAGTTGAGGGTTGACAGTGTGTGCAGGAGGAGGAAATCCCACAGTAGAGGGGAAACAGTGTGTGCAGGAGGAGTAAATCCCGCAGTCGAGGGGTGACAGTGTGTGCAGGAGGAGTAAATCCCACTGTAGAGGGGTGACAGTGTGTGCAGGAGGAGGAAATCCCACAGTAAAGGGGAGACAGTGTGTACAGGAGGAGTAAGTCCCACAATAGAGGGGTGACAGGCTGTACAGGAGGAGTAAATCCCACTGTAGAGGGGTGACAGTGTGTGCAGGAGGAGTAAATCCTACAGTAGAGGGTTGACACTGTGTGCAGGAGGAGTAAATCCCGCAGTAGAAGGCTGACAGAGAGTGCAGGAGGAGTAAATCACACAGTAGAGGGGCGACACTGTGTGCAGGAGGAGTAAATCCCACAGTAGAGGGTTGACAGTGTGTGCAGGAGGAGTAAATCCCACAGTCGAGGGGTGACAGTGTGTGCAGGAGGAGTAAATCCCACAGTCGAGGGGTGACAATGTGTGCAGGAGGAGTAAATGCCGCAGTAGAGGGGTGACAGTGTGTGCAGGAGGAGTAAATCCCACAGTAGAGGGGTGACAGTGTGTGCAGGAGGAGAAAATGCCGCAGTAGAGGGGTGACAGTGTGTGCAGGAGGAGTAAATCCCACAATAGAGGGATGTCAGTGTGTGCATAGGAGTAAATCCCACAGTACAGGGGTGACAGTGTTTGCAGGTGGAGTTAATCCCACAGTAGAGGGGTGACAGTGTGTGAGGGAGGAGTAAATCTCGCAATAGAGGGGTGACAGTGTGTGCTGGAGGAGTAAATCCCGCAGTAGAGGGGTGACCGTGTGTGCAGGAGGAGTAAATCCCACAGTAGAGGGGTGACCGTGTGTGCAGGAGGAGTAAATCCTGCAGCAGACGGGTGTCAGTGTGTGCAGGAGGAGTGAATCCCGCAGTAAATGAGTGACAGTGTGTGCAGGAGGAGTTAATCCCACTGAAGAGGGGTTACAGTGTGTGCAGGAGGAGGAAATCCTGCAGCAGACGGGTGTCAGTGTGTACAGGAGTAAATCCCGCAGTAAATGAGTGACAGTGTGTGCAGGAAGAGTTAATCCCACTGAAGAGGGGTGACAGTGTGTGCAGGAGGAGTTAATCCCACAGAAGAGGGGTGACAGTGTGTGCAGGAGGAGTTAATCCCACAGTAGAGTGGTGACAGTGTGTGCAGGAGGTGTAAATTCCGCAGTAGAGGGGTGACAGTGTGTGCAGGAGGAGTAAATCCCACAGTAGAGGGGTGACAGTGTGTGCAGGAGGAGCTAATCCCACAGTAGAGGGGTGACAGTGTGTGCAAGAGGAGTAAATCCCACAGTCGAGGGGTGACAGTGTGTGCAGGAGGAGTAAATGCTGCAGTAGAGGGGTGACAGTGTGTGCAGGAGGAGTAAATCCCCCAGGAGAGGGGAGACCGTGGGTGCAGGAGGAGTAAATCCCACTGTAGAGGGGTGACAGTGTGTGCAGGAGAAGTAAATCCCACAGTAGAGGGTTGACACTGTGTGCAGGAGGTGTAAATCCCACAGTAGAGGGGCGACAGTGTGTGCAGGAGGAGTAAATCCCACAGTCGAGGGGTGTCAGTGTGTGCAGGAGGAGTACATCCCGCAGTAGAGAGGAGACAGTGTGTGCAGGAGGAGAAAATGCCCCAGTAACGGGGGTGACAGTGTGTGCAGGAGGAGTAAATCCCACAATAGAAGGGTGTCAGTGTGTGCAGGAGGAGTAAATCCCACAGTACAGGGGTGAAAGTGTTTGCAGGTGGAGTTAATCCCACAGTAGAGGGGTGACAGTGTGTGCAGGAGGAGTAAATCTCGCAATTGAGGGGTGACAGTGTGTGCAGGAGGAGTAAATCCCACAGTAGAGGGGTGACCGTGTGTGCAGGAGGAGAAAATCCCACAGTAGAGGGGTGACAGTGTGTGCAGGAGGAGTAAATCCTGCAGCAGACGGGTGTCAGTGTGTGCAGGAGGAGTAAATCCCGCAGTAAATGAGTGACAGTGTGTGCAGGAGGAGTTAATCCCACAGTAGAGGGGTGACAGTGTGTGCAGGAGGAGTTAATCCCACAGAAGAGGGGTGACAGTGTGTGCAGGAGGAGTTAATCCCACAGTAGAGGGGTGACAGTGTGTGCAGGAGGAGTAAATCTCGCAATTGAGGGGTGACAGTGTGTGCAGGAGGAGTAAATCCCGCAGTAGAGGGGTGACCGTGTGTGCAGGAGGAGTAAATCCCACAGTAGAGGGGTGACCGTGTGTGCAGGAGGAGTAAATCCCACAGTAGAGCGGTGACAGTGTGTGCAGGAGGAGGAAATCCTGCAGCAGACGGGTGTCAGTGTGTGCAGGAGTAAATCCCGCAGTAAATGAGTGACAGTGTGTGGAGGAGGAGTTAATCCCACTGTAGAGGGGTGAAAGTGTGTGCAGGAGGAGTTAATCCCACAGTAGAGGGGTGACAGTGTGTGCAGGAGGAGTAAATCCCACAGTAGAGGGGTGACAGTGTGTGCAGGAGGTGTAAATCCCGCAGTAGAGGGGTGACAGTGTGTGCAGGAGGAGTAAATCCCAGAGTTGAGGGTTGACAGTGTGTGCAGGAGGAGGAAATCCCACAGTAGAGGGGAGACAGTGTGTGCAGGAGGAGTAAATCCCGCAGTCGAGGGGTGACAGTGTGTGCAGGAGGAGTAAATCCCACTGTAGAGGGTGACAGTGTGTGCAGGAGGAGGAAATCCCACAGTAAAGAGGAGACAGTGTGTACAGGAGGAGTAAATCCCACAGTAGAGGGTTGACACTGTGTGCAGGAGGAGTAAATCCCGCAGAAGATTGGTGACAGAGAGTGCAGGAGGAGTAAATCACACAGTAGAGGGGCGACACTGTGTGCAGGAGGAGTAAATCCCACAGTAGAGGGGTGACAGTGTGCGCAGGAGGAGTAAATCTCACAGTAGAGGGTTGACAGTGTGTGCAGGAGGAGTAAATCCCACAGTCGAGGGGAGACAGTGTGTGCAGGAGGAGTAAATCCCACAGTCGAGGGGTGACAATGTGTGCAGGAGGAGTAAATGCCGCAGTAGAGGGGTGACAGTGTGTGCAGGAGGAGTAAATCCCACAGTAGAGGGGTGACAGTGTGTGCAGGAGGAGAAAATGCCGCAGTAGAGGGGTGACAGTGTGTGCAGGAGGAGTAAATCCCACAATAGAGGGGTGTCAGTGTGTGCAGGAGGAGTAAATCCCACAGTACAGGGGTGACAGTGTTTGCAGGTGGAGTTAATCCCACAGTAGAGGGGTGACAGTGTGTGCAGGAGGAGTATATCTCGCAATAGAGGGGTGACAGTGTGTGCAGGAGGAGTAAATCCCGCAGTAGAGGGGTAACCGTGTGTGCAGGAGGAGTAAATCCCACAGTAGAGGGGTGACCGTGTGTGCAGGAGGAGTAAATCCCGCAGTAGAGGGGTGACAGTGTGTACAGGAGGAGTAAATCCCACAGTAGAGGGGTGACAGTGTGTGTAGGAGGAGAAAATCCCGCAGTAGAGGGGTGACAGGGTAAGCAGGAGGAATAAATCCCACAGTAAAGGTGTGACAGTGTCTGCAAGAGGAGTAAATCCCACAATAGAGGGGTGACAGTGGGTGCAGGAGGATTAGTCCCACAGTAGAAGGGCGAGAGTTTGTGCAAGAGGAGTAAATCCCGCAGTAAAGGGGTGACAGAGTGTGCAGGAGGAGTAAATCCCGCAGTAGAGGGGTGACAGTGTGTGCAGGAGGAGTAAATCCCACTGTAGAGGGGTGACAGTGTGTGCAGGAGGAGTAAATCCCAGAGTTGAGGGTTGACAGTGTGTCCAGGAGGAGTAAATCCCACAGTAGAGGGGAGACAGTGAGTCAGGAGGGGTAAATCCCGCAGTAAAGGGGTGACAGAGTGTGCAGGAGGAGTAAATCCCGCAGTAGATGGGTGACAGGGTAAGCAGGACGAATAAATGCTGCAGTAGAGGGGTGACAGTGTGTGCAGGAGGAGTAAATCCCACTGTAGAGGCGTGACAGTGTGTGCAGGAGGAGTAAATCCCAGAGTTGAGGGTTGACAGTGTGTGCAGGAGGAGTAAATCCCACAGTCGAGGGGTGACAGTGTGTGCAGGAGGAGTAAATCCCACAGTCGAGGGGTGACAATGTGTGCAGGAGGAGTTAATGCCGCAGTCGAGGGGTGACAGTGTGTGCAGGAGGAGTAAATCCCACAGTAGAGGGGTGACAGTGTCTGCAAGAGGAGTAAATCCCACAGTAGAGGGGTGACAGTGTCTGCAAGAGGAGTAAATCCCACAATAGAGGGGTGACAGTGTGTGCAGGAAGAGTAAATCCCACAGTAGAGGGGTGACAGTGTCTGCAAGAGGAGTAAATCCCACAATAGAGGGGTGACAGTGGGTGCAGGAGGAGTAAATCCCGCAGTAGAGGGGTGACAGTGTGTGCAGGAGGAGTAAATCCCACTGTAGAGGCGTGACAGTGTGTGCAGGAGGAGTAAATCCCAGAGTTGAGGGTTGACAGTGTGTGCAGGAGGAGGAAATCCCACAGTAGAGGGGAGACAGTGTGTGCAGGAGGAGTAAATCCCGCAGTCGAGGGGTGACAGTGTGTGCAGGAGGAGTAAATCCCACTGTAGAGGGCTGACAGTGTGTGCAGGAGGAGGAAATCCCACAGTAAAGGGGAGACAGTGTGTACAGGAGGAGTAAGTCCCACAATAGAGGGGTGACAGGCTGTACAGGAGGAGTAAATCCCACTGTAGAGGGGTGACAGTGTGTGCAGGAGGAGTAAATCCCGCAGTAGAAGGCTGACAGAGAGTGCAGGAGGAGTAAATCACACAGTAGAGGGGCGAGACTGTGTGCAGGAGGAGTAAATCCCACAGTAGAGGGTTGACAGTGTGTGCAGGAGGAGTAAATCCCACAGTCGAGGGGTGACAGTGTGTGCAGGAGGAGTAAATCCCACAGTCGAGGGGTGACAATGTGTGCAGGAGGAGTAAATGCCGCAGTAGAGGGGTGACAGTGTGTGCAGGAGGAGTAAATCCCACAGTAGAGGGGTGACAGTGTGTGCAGGAGGAGAAAATGCCGCAGTAGAGGGGTGACAGTGTGTACAGGAGGAGTAAATCCCACAATAGAGGGGTGTCAGTGTGTGCAGGAGGAGTAAATCCCACAGTACAGGGGTGACAGTGTTTGCAGGTGGAGTTAATCCCACAGATGAGGGGTGACAGTGTGTACAGGAGGAGTAAATCTCGCAATAGAGGGGTGACAGTGTGTGCTGGAGGAGTAAATCCCGCAGTAGAGGGGTGACCGTGTGTGCAGGAGGAGTAAATCCCACAGTAGAGGGGTGACCGTGTGTGCAGGAGGAGTAAATCCCACAGTAGAGGGGTGACAGTGTGTGCAGGAGGAGTAAATCCTGCAGCAGACGGGTGTCAGTGTGTGCAGGAGGAGTGAATCCCGCAGTAAATGAGTGACAGTGTGTGCAGGAGGAGTTAATCCCACTGAAGAGGGGTGACAGTGTGTGCAGGAGGAGGAAATCCTGCAGCAGACGGGTGTCAGTGTGTACAGGAGTAAATCCCGCAGTAAATGAGTGACAGTGTGTGCAGGAAGAGTTAATCCCACTGTAGAGGGGTGACAGTGTGTGCAGGAGGAGTTAATCCCACAGAAGAGGGGTGACAGTGTGTGCAGGAGGAGTTAATCCCACAGTAGAGTGGTGACAGTGTGTGCAGGAGGTGTAAATTCCGCAGTAGAGGGGTGACAGTGTGTGCAGGAGGAGTAAATCCCACAGTAGAGGGGTGACAGTGTGTGCAGGAGGAGTTAATCCCACAGTAGAGGGGTGACAGTGTGTGCAGGAGGAGTAAATCCCACAGTCGAGGGGTGACAGTGTGTGCAGGAGGAGTAAATGCTGCAGTAGAGGGGTGACAGTGTGTGCAGGAGGAGTAAATCCCCCAGGAGAGGGGAGACCGTGGGTGCAGGAGGAGTAAATCCCACTGTAGAGGGGTGACAGTGTGTGCAGGAGAAGTAAATCCCACAGTAGAGGGTTGACACTGTGTGCAGGAGGAGTAAATCCTGCAGCAGACGGGTGTCAGTGTGTGCAGGAGGAGTAAATCCCGCAGTAAATGAGTGACAGTGTGTGCAGGAGGAGTTAATCCCACAGTAGAGGGGTGACAGTGTGTGCAGGAGGAGTTAATGCCACTGAAGAGGGGTGACAGTGTGTGCAGGAGGAGGAAATCCTGCAGCAGACGGGTGTCAGTGTGTGCAAGAGTAAATCCTGCAGTAAATGAGTGACAGTGTGTGCAGGAGGAGTTAATCCCACAGAAGAGGAGTGACAGTGTGTGCAGGAGGAGGAAATCCCACAGAAGAGGGGTGACAGGGTGTGCAGGAGGTGTAAATCCCGCAGTAGAGGGGTGACAGTGTGTGCAGGAGGAGTAAATCCCACAGTAGAGGGGTGACAGTGTGTGCAGGAGGAGTTAATCCCACAGTAGAGGGGTGACAGTGTGTGCAGGAGGAGTAAATCCCACAGTCGAGGGGTGACAGTGTGTGTAGGAGGAGTAAATGCTGCAGTAGAGGGGTGACAGTGTGTGCAGGAGGAGTAAATCCCACAGGAGAGGGGAGACCGTGGGTGCAGGAGGAGTAAATCCCACTGTAGAGGGGTGACAGTGTGTGCAGGAGAAGTAAATCCCACAGTAGAGGGTTGACACTGTGTGCAGGAGGAGTAAATCCCACAGTAGAGGGGCGACAGTGTGTGCAGGAGGAGTAAATCCCACAGTAGAGGGCTGACACTGTGTGCAGGAGGAGTAAATACCGCAGTAGAGGGGTGACAGTGTGTGCAGGAGGAGTAAATCCCACAGTTGAGGGGTGACAGTGTGTGCAGGAGGAGTAAATCTCACAGTCGAGGGGTGTCAGTGTGTGCAGGAGGAGTACATCCCGCAGTAGAGAGGAGAAAGTGTGTGCAGATGGAGGAAATCCCACTGAAAAGGGGCGACAGTATGTGCAGGAGGAGTTAATCCCACAGTAGAGGGGTGACAGTGTGCGCAGGAGTAAATCCCGCAGCAGAGGAGTGACAGTGTGTGCAGAAGGAGTAAATCCCACAGTAGAGGGGTGACAGGGTGTGCAGGAGTTGTAAATCCCTCAGTAAAAGGGTGACAGTGTATGCAGGAGGAGTAAATCCCACAGTGGAGGGGTGACAGTGTTTACAGGAGGAGTAAGTCCCACAAAAGAGGTGTGATAGTGTGTGCAGGAGGAGAAAATCCCGCAGTAAAGGGGTGACAGGGTCTGCAGGAGGAGTAAATCCCACTGTAGAGGGGTGGCAGTGTGTGCAGGAGGAGTAAATCCCACAGTCGAGGGTTGACACTGTGTGCAGGAGGAGTAAATCCCGCAGTAGAGGGGTGACAGTGTGTACAGGAGGAGTAAATCCCACAGTAGAGGGGTGACAGTGTGTGTAGGAGGAGTAAATCCCGCAGTAGAGGGGTGACAGGGTAAGCAGGAGGAAGAAATCCCACAGTAAAGGTGTGACAGTGTCTGCAAGAGGAGTAAATCCCACAATAGAGGGGTGACAGTGGGTGCAGGAGGATTAGTCCCACAGTAGAAGGGCGAGAGTTTGTGCAAGAGGAGTAAATCCCGCAGTAAAGGGGTGACAGAGTGTGCAGGAGGAGTAAATCCCGCAGTAGAGGGGTGACAGTGTGTGCAGGAGGAGTAAATCCCACTGTAGAGGGGTGACAGTGTGTGCAGGAGGAGTAAATCCCAGAGTTGAGGGTTGACAGTGTGTCCAGGAGGAGTAAATCCCACAGTAGAGGGGAGACAGTGAGTCAGGAGGGGTAAATCCCGCAGTTAAGGGGTGACAGAGTGTGCAGGAGGAGTAAATCCCGCAGTAGATGGGTGACAGGGTAAGCAGGACGAATAAATGCTGCAGTAGAGGGGTGACAGTGTGTGCAGGAGGAGTAAATCCCACTGTAGAGGCGTGACAGTGTGTGCAGGAGGAGTAAATCCCAGAGTTGAGGGTTGACAGTGTGTGCAGGAGGAGTAAATCCCACAGTCGAGGGGTGACAGTGTGTGCAGGAGGAGTAAATCCCACAGTCGAGGGGTGACAATGTGTGCAGGAGGAGTTAATGCCGCAGTCGAGGGGTGACAGTGTGTGCAGGAGGAGTAAATCCCACAGTAGAGGGGTGACAGTGTCTGCAAGAGGAGTAAATCCCACAGTAGAGGGGTGACAGTGTCTGCAAGAGGAGTAAATCCCACAATAGAGGGGTGACAGTGTGTGCAGGAAGAGTAAATCCCACAGTAGAGGGGTGACAGTGTCTGCAAGAGGAGTAAATCCCACAATAGAGGGGTGACAGTGGGTGCAGGAGGAGTAAATCCCGCAGAAGAGGGGTGACAGTGTGTGCAGGAGGAGTAAATCCCACTGTAGAGGCGTGACAGTGTGTGCAGGAGGAGTAAATCCCAGAGTTGAGGGTTGACAGTGTGTGCAGGAGGAGGAAATCCCACAGTAGAGGGGAAACAGTGTGTGCAGGAGGAGTAAATCCCGCAGTCGAGGGGTGACAGTGTGTGCAGGAGGAGTAAATCCCACTGTAGAGGGGTGACAGTGTGTGCAGGAGGAGGAAATCCCACAGTAAAGGGGAGACAGTGTGTACAGGAGGAGTAAGTCCCACAATAGAGGGGTGACAGGCTGTACAGGAGGAGTAAATCCCACTGTAGAGGGGTGACAGTGTGTGCAGGAGGAGTAAATCCTACAGTAGAGGGTTGACACTGTGTGCAGGAGGAGTAAATCCCGCAGTAGAAGGCTGACAGAGAGTGCAGGAGGAGTAAATCACACAGTAGAGGGGCGACACTGTGTGCAGGAGGAGTAAATCCCACAGTAGAGGGTTGACAGTGTGTGCAGGAGGAGTAAATCCCACAGTCGAGGGGTGACAGTGTGTGCAGGAGGAGTAAATCCCACAGTCGAGGGGTGACAATGTGTGCAGGAGGAGTAAATGCCGCAGTAGAGGGGTGACAGTGTGTGCAGGAGGAGTAAATCCCACAGTAGAGGGGTGACAGTGTGTGCAGGAGGAGAAAATGCCGCAGTAGAGGGGTGACAGTGTGTGCAGGAGGAGTAAATCCCACAATAGAGGGGTGTCAGTGTGTGCATAGGAGTAAATCCCACAGTACAGGGGTGACAGTGTTTGCAGGTGGAGTTAATCCCACAGTAGAGGGGTGACAGTGTGTGAGGGAGGAGTAAATCTCGCAATAGAGGGGTGACAGTGTGTGCTGGAGGAGTAAATCCCGCAGTAGAGGGGTGACCGTGTGTGCAGGAGGAGTAAATCCCACAGTAGAGGGGTGACCGTGTGTGCAGGAGGAGTAAATCCTGCAGCAGACGGGTGTCAGTGTGTGCAGGAGGAGTGAATCCCGCAGTAAATGAGTGACAGTGTGTGCAGGAGGAGTTAATCCCACTGAAGAGGGGTTACAGTGTGTGCAGGAGGAGGAAATCCTGCAGCAGACGGGTGTCAGTGTGTACAGGAGTAAATCCCGCAGTAAATGAGTGACAGTGTGTGCAGGAAGAGTTAATCCCACTGAAGAGGGGTGACAGTGTGTGCAGGAGGAGTTAATCCCACAGAAGAGGGGTGACAGTGTGTGCAGGAGGAGTTAATCCCACAGTAGAGTGGTGACAGTGTGTGCAGGAGGTGTAAATTCCGCAGTAGAGGGGTGACAGTGTGTGCAGGAGGAGTAAATCCCACAGTAGAGGGGTGACAGTGTGTGCAGGAGGAGCTAATCCCACAGTAGAGGGGTGACAGTGTGTGCAAGAGGAGTAAATCCCACAGTCAAGGGGTGACAGTGTGTGCAGGAGGAGTAAATGCTGCAGTAGAGGGGTGACAGTGTGTGCAGGAGGAGTAAATCCCCCAGGAGAGGGGAGACCGTGGGTGCAGGAGGAGTAAATCCCACTGTAGAGGGGTGACAGTGTGTGCAGGAGAAGTAAATCCCACAGTAGAGGGTTGACACTGTGTGCAGGAGGAGTAAATCCCACAGTAGAGGGGCGACAGTGTGTGCAGGAGGAGTAAATCCCACAGTCGAGGGGTGTCAGTGTGTGCAGGAGGAGTACATCCCGCAGTAGAGAGGAGACAGTGTGTGCAGAAGGAGGAAATCCCACTGAAAAGGGGCGACAGTATGTGCAGGAGGAGTAAATCCCACAGTAGAGGGGTGACAGTGTGCGCAGGAGTTAATCCCGCAGCAGAGGAGTGACAGTGTGTGCAGAAGGAGTAAATCCCACAGTAGAGGGGTGACAGGGTGTGCAGGAGTTGTAAATCCCTCAGTAAAAGGGTGACAGTGTATGCAGGAGGAGTAAATCCCACAGTGGAGGGGTGACAGTGTTTACAGGAGGAGGAAGTCCCACAAAAGAGGTGTGATAGTGTGTGCAGGAGGAGTAAATCCCGCAGTAAAGGGGTGACAGGGTCTGCAGGAGGAGTAAATCCCACTGTAGAGGGGTGGCAGTGTGTGCAGGAGGAGTAAATCCCACAGTCGAGGGTTGACACTGTGTGCAGGAGGAGTAAATCCCGCAGTAGAGGGGTGACAGTGTGTACAGGAGGAGTAAATCCCACAGTAGAGGGGTGACAGTGTGTGTAGGAGGAGTAAATCCCGCAGTAGAGGGGTGACAGGTTAAGCAGGAGGAATAAATCCCACAGTCAAGGTGTGACAGTGTCTGCAAGAGGAGTAAATCCCACAATAGAGGGGTGACAGTTGGTGCAGGAGGATTAAATCCCACAGTAGAAGGGCGAGAGTTTGTGCAAGAGGAGTAAATCCCGCAGTAAAGGGGTGACAGAGTGTGCAGGAGGAGTAAATCCCGCAGTAGAGGGGTGACAGTGTGTGCAGGAGGAGTAAATCCCACTGTAGAGGGGTGACAGTGTGTGCAGGAGGAGTAAATCCCACAGTAAAGGTGTGACAGTGTCTGCAAGAGGAGTAAATCCCACAATAGAGGGAAGACAGTGAGTCAGGAGGGGTAAACCGCAGTAAAGGGGTGACAGAGTGTGCAGGAGGAGTAAATCCCGCAGTAGATGGGTGACAGGGTAAGCAGGACGAATAAATGCTGCAGTAGAGGGGTGACAGTGTGTGCAGGAGGAGTAAATCCCTGTGTAGAGGCGTGACAGTGTGTGCAGGAGGAGTAAATCCCACAGTTGAGGGTTGACAGTGTGTGCAGGAGGAGTAAATCCCACAGTCGAGGGGTGACAGTGTGTGCAGGAGGAGTAAATCCCAGAGTTGAGGGTTGACAGTGTGTGCAGGAGGAGGAAATCCCACAGTAGAGGGGAGACAGTGTGTGGAGGAGGAGTAAATCCCGCAGTCGAGGGGTGACAGTGTGTGCAGGAGGAGTAAATCCCACTGTAGAGGGGTGACAGTGTGTGCAGGAGGAGGAAATCCCACAGTAAAGAGGAGACAGTGTGTACAGGAGGAGTAAGTCCCACAATTGAGGGGTGACAGGCTGTACAGGAGGAGTAAATCCCACTGTAGAGGGGTGACAGTGTGTGCAGGAGGAGTAAATCCCACAGTAGAGGGTTGACAATGTGTGCAGGAGGAGTAAATCCCGCAGTAGAGGGGTGACAGAGAGTGCAGGAGTAGTAAATCACACAGTAGAGGGGCGACACTGTGTGCAGGAGGAGTAAATCCCACAGTAGAGGGGTGACAGTGTGTGCAGGAGGAGTAAATCCCACAGTCGAGGGGTGACAGTGTGTGCAGGAGGAGTAAATCCCACAGTCGAGGGGTGACAATGTGTGCAGGAGGAGTAAATGCCGCTGTAGAGGGGTGACAGTGTGTGCAGGAGGAGTAAATCCCACAGTAGAGGGGTGACAGTGTGTGCAGGAGGAGAAAATGCCGCAGTAAAGGGGTGACAGTGTGTGCAGGAGGAGTAAATCCCACAATAGAAGGGTGTCAGTGTGTGCAGGAGGAGTAAATCCCACAGTACAGGGGTGACAGTGTTTGCAGGTGGAGTTAATCCCACAGTAGAGGGGTGACAGTGTGTGCAGGAGGAGTAAATCTCGCAATTGAGGGGTGACTGAGTGTGCAGGAGGAGTAAATCCCGCAGTAGAGGGGTGACCGTGTGTGCAGGAGGAGTAAATCCCACAGTAGAGGGGTGACCGTGTGTGCAGGAGGAGTAAATCCCACAGTAGAGGGGTGACAGTGTGTGCAGGAGGAGTTAATCCCACAGAAGAGGGGTGACAGTGTGTGCAGGAGGAGTTAATCCCACAGTAGAGTGGTGACAGTGTGTGCAGGAGGTGTAAATTCCGCAGTAGAGGGGTGACAGTGTGTGCAGGAGGAGTAAATCCCACAGTAGAGGGGTGACAGTGTGTGCAGGAGGAGCTAATCCCACAGTAGAGGGGTGACAGTGTGTGCAAGAGGAGTAAATCCCACAGTCGAGGGGTGACAGTGTGTGCAGGAGGAGTAAATGCTGCAGTAGAGGGGTGACAGTGTGTGCAGGAGGAGTAAATCCCCCAGGAGAGGGGAGACCGTGGGTGCAGGAGGAGTAAATCCCACTGTAGAGGGGTGACAGTGTGTGCAGGAGAAGTAAATCCCACAGTAGAGGGTTGACACTGTGTGCAGGAGGTGTAAATCCCACAGTAGAGGGGCGACAGTGTGTGCAGGAGGAGTAAATCCCACAGTCGAGGGGTGTCAGTGTGTGCAGGAGGAGTACATCCCGCAGTAGAGAGGAGACAGTGTGTGCAGGAGGAGAAAATGCCCCAGTAACGGGGTGACAGTGTGTGCAGGAGGAGTAAATCCCACAATAGAAGGGTGTCAGTGTGTGCAGGAGGAGTAAATCCCACAGTACAGGGGTGAAAGTGTTTGCAGGTGGAGTTAATCCCACAGTAGAGGGGTGACAGTGTGTGCAGGAGGAGTAAATCTCGCAATTGAGGGGTGACAGTGTGTGCAGGAGGAGTAAATCCCACAGTAGAGGGGTGACCGTGTGTGCAGGAGGAGAAAATCCCACAGTAGAGGGGTGACAGTGTGTGCAGGAGGAGTAACTCGTGCAGCAGACGGGTGTCAGTGTGTGCAGGAGGAGTAAATCCCGCAGTAAATGAGTGACAGTGTGTGCAGGAGGAGTTAATCCCACAGTAGAGGGGTGACAGTGTGTGCAGGAGGAGTTAATCCCACAGAAGAGGGGTGACAGTGTGTGCAGGAGGAGTTAATCCCACAGTAGAGGGGTGACAGTGTGTGCAGGAGGAGTAAATCTCGCAATTGAGGGGTGACAGTGTGTGCAGGAGGAGTAAATCCCGCAGTAGAGGGGTGACCGTGTGTGCAGGAGGAGTAAATCCCACAGTAGAGGGGTGACCGTGTGTGCAGGAGGAGTAAATCCCACAGTAGAGGGGTGACAGTGTGTGCAGGAGGAGGAAATCCTGCAGCAGACGGGTGTCAGTGTGTGCAGGAGTAAATCCCGCAGTAAATGAGTGACAGTGTGTGGAGGAGGAGTTAATCCCACTGTAGAGGGGTGAAAGTGTGTGCAGGAGGAGTTAATCCCACAGAAGAGGGGTGACAGTGTGTGCAGGAGGAGTAAATCCCACAGTAGAGGGGTGACAGTGTGTGCAGGAGGTGTAAATCCCGCAGTAGAGGGGTGACAGTGTGTGCAGGAGGAGTAAATCCCAGAGTTGAGGGTTGACAGTGTGTGCAGGAGGAGGAAATCCCACAGTAGAGGGGAGACAGTGTGTGCAGGAGGAGTAAATCCCGCAGTCGAGGGGTGACAGTGTGTGCAGGAGGAGTAAATCCCACTGTAGAGGGTGACAGTGTGTGCAGGAGGAGGAAATCCCACAGTAAAGAGGAGACAGTGTGTACAGGAGGAGTAAGTCCCACAATAGAGGGGTGACAGGCTGTACAGGAGGAGTAAATCCCACTGTAGAGGGGTGACAGTGTGTGCAGGAGGAGTAAATCCCACAGTAGAGGGTTGACACTGTGTGCAGGAGGAGTAAATCCCGCAGAAGATTGGTGACAGAGAGTGCAGGAGGAGTAAATCACACAGTAGAGGGGCGACACTGTGTGCAGGAGGAGTAAATCCCACAGTAGAGGGGTGACAGTGTGCGCAGGAGGAGTAAATCTCACAGTAGAGGGTTGACAGTGTGTGCAGGAGGAGTAAATCCCACAGTCGAGGGGAGACAGTGTGTGCAGGAGGAGTAAATCCCACAGTCGAGGGGTGACAATGTGTGCAGGAGGAGTAAATGCCGCAGTAGAGGGGTGACAGTGTGTGCAGGAGGAGTAAATCCCACAGTAGAGGGGTGACAGTGTGTGCAGGAGGAGAAAATGCCGCAGTAGAGGGGTGACAGTGTGTGCAGGAGGAGTAAATCCCACAATAGAGGGGTGTCAGTGTGTGCAGGAGGAGTAAATCCCACAGTACAGGGGTGACAGTGTTTGCAGGTGGAGTTAATCCCACAGTAGAGGGGTGACAGTGTGTGCAGGAGGAGTATATCTCGCAATAGAGGGGTTACAGTGTGTGCAGGAGGAGTAAATCCCGCAGTAGAGGGGTAACCGTGTGTGCAGGAGGAGTAAATCCCACAGTAGAGGGGTGACCGTGTGTGCAGGAGGAGTAAATCCCGCAGTAGAGGGGTGACAGTGTGTACAGGAGGAGTAAATCCCACAGTAGAGTGGTGACAGTGTGTGGAGGAGGAGTAAATCCCGCAGTAGAGGGGTGACAGGGTAAGCAGGAGGAATAAATCCCACAGTAAAGGTGTGACAGTGTCTGCAAGAGGAGTAAATCCCACAATAGAGGGGTGACAGTGGGTGCAGGAGGATGAGTCCCACAGTAGAAGGGCGAGAGTTTGTGCAAGAGGAGTAAATCCCGCATTAAAGGGGTGACAGAGTGTGCAGGAGGAGTAAATCCCGCAGTAGAGGGGTGACAGTGTGTGCAGGAGGAGTAAATCCCACTGTAGAGGGGTGACAGTGTGTGCAGGAGGAGTAAATACCAGAGTTGAGGGTTGACAGTGTGTCCAGGAGGAGTAAATCCCACAGTAGAGGGGAGACAGTGAGTCAGGAGGGGTAAATCCCGCAGTAAAGGGGTGACAGAGTGTGCAGGAGGAGTAAATCCCGCAGTAGATGGGTGACAGGGTAAGCAGGACGAATAAATGCTGCAGTAGAGGGGTGACAGTGTGTGCAGGAGGAGTAAATCCCACTGTAGAGGCGTGACAGTGTGTGCAGGAGGAGTAAATCCCAGAGTTGAGGGTTGACAGTGTGTGCAGGAGGAGTAAATCCCACAGTCGAGGGGTGACAGTGTGTGCAGGAGGAGTAAATCCCACAGTCGAGGGGTGACAATGTGTGCAGGAGGAGTTAATGCCGCAGTCGAGGGGTGACAGTGTGTGCAGGAGGAGTAAATCCCACAGTAGAGGGGTGACAGTGTCTGCAAGAGGAGTAAATCCCACAGTAGAGGGGTGACAGTGTCTGCAAGAGGAGTAAATCCCACAATAGAGGGGTGACAGTGTGTGCAGGAAGAGTAAATCCCACAGTAGAGGGGTGACAGTGTCTGCAAGAGGAGTAAATCCCACAATAGAGGGGTGACAGTGGGTGCAGGAGGAGTAAATCCCGCAGTAGAGGGGTGACAGTGTGTGCAGGAGGAGTAAATCCCACTGTAGAGGCGTGACAGTGTGTGCAGGAGGAGTAAATCCCAGAGTTGAGGGTTGACAGTGTGTGCAGGAGGAGGAAATCCCACAGTAGAGGGGAGACAGTGTGTGCAGGAGGAGTAAATCCCGCAGTCGAGGGGTGACAGTGTGTGCAGGAGGAGTAAATCCCACTGTAGAGGGCTGACAGTGTGTGCAGGAGGAGGAAATCCCACAGTAAAGGGGAGACAGTGTGTACAGGAGGAGTAAGTCCCACAATAGAGGGGTGACAGGCTGTACAGGAGGAGTAAATCCCACTGTAGAGGGGTGACAGTGTGTGCAGGAGGAGTAAATCCCGCAGTAGAAGGCTGACAGAGAGTGCAGGAGGAGTAAATCACACAGTAGAGGGGCGAGACTGTGTGCAGGAGGAGTAAATCCCACAGTAGAGGGTTGACAGTGTGTGCAGGAGGAGTAAATCCCACAGTCGAGGGGTGACAGTGTGTGCAGGAGGAGTAAATCCCACAGTCGAGGGGTGACAATGTGTGCAGGAGGAGTAAATGCCGCAGTAGAGGGGTGACAGTGTGTGCAGGAGGAGTAAATCCCACAGTAGAGGGGTGACAGTGTGTGCAGGAGGAGAAAATGCCGCAGTAGAGGGGTGACAGTGTGTACAGGAGGAGTAAATCCCACAATAGAGGGGTGTCAGTGTGTGCAGGAGGAGTAAATCCCACAGTACAGGGGTGACAGTGTTTGCAGGTGGAGTTAATCCCACAGATGAGGGGTGACAGTGTGTACAGGAGGAGTAAATCTCGCAATAGAGGGGTGACAGTGTGTGCTGGAGGAGTAAATCCCGCAGTAGAGGGGTGACCGTGTGTGCAGGAGGAGTAAATCCCACAGTAGAGGGGTGACCGTGTGTGCAGGAGGAGTAAATCCCACAGTAGAGGGGTGACAGTGTGTGCAGGAGGAGTAAATCCTGCAGCAGACGGGTGTCAGTGTGTGCAGGAGGAGTGAATCCCGCAGTAAATGAGTGACAGTGTGTGCAGGAGGAGTTAATCCCACTGAAGAGGGGTGACAGTGTGTGCAGGAGGAGGAAATCCTGCAGCAGACGGGTGTCAGTGTGTACAGGAGTAAATCCCGCAGTAAATGAGTGACAGTGTGTGCAGGAAGAGTTAATCCCACTGTAGAGGGGTGACAGTGTGTGCAGGAGGAGTTAATCCCACAGAAGAGGGGTGACAGTGTGTGCAGGAGGAGTTAATCCCACAGTAGAGTGGTGACAGTGTGTGCAGGAGGTGTAAATTCCGCAGTAGAGGGGTGACAGAGTGTGCAGGAGGAGTAAATCCCACAGTAGAGGGGTGACAGTGTGTGCAGGAGGAGTTAATCCCACAGTAGAGGGGTGACAGTGTGTGCAGGAGGAGTAAATCCCACAGTCGAGGGGTGACAGTGTGTGCAGGAGGAGTAAATGCTGCAGTAGAGGGGTGACAGTGTGTGCAGGAGGAGTAAATCCCCCAGGAGAGGGGAGACCGTGGGTGCAGGAGGAGTAAATCCCACTGTAGAGGGGTGACAGTGTGTGCAGGAGAAGTAAATCCCACAGTAGAGGGTTGACACTGTGTGCAGGAGGAGTAAATCCTGCAGCAGACGGGTGTCAGTGTGTGCAGGAGGAGTAAATCCCGCAGTAAATGAGTGACAGTGTGTGCAGGAGGAGTTAATCCCACAGTAGAGGGGTGACAGTGTGTGCAGGAGGAGTTAATGCCACTGAAGAGGGGTGACAGTGTGTGCAGGAGGAGGAAATCCTGCAGCAGACGGGTGTCAGTGTGTGCAAGAGTAAATCCCGCAGTAAATGAGTGACAGTGTGTGCAGGAGGAGTTAATCCCACAGAAGAGGGGTGACAGTGTGTGCAGGAGGAGTAAATCCCACAGTAGAGGGGTGACAGTGTGTGCAGGAGGTGTAAATCCCGCAGTAGAGGGGTGACAGTGTGTGCAGGAGGAGTAAATCCCACAGTAGAGGGGTGACAGTGTGTGCAGGAGGAGTTAATCCCACAGTAGAGGGGTGACAGTGTGTGCAGGAGGAGTAAATCCCACAGTCGAGGGGTGACAGTGTGTGCAGGAGGAGTAAATGCTGCAGTAGAGGGATGACAGTGTGTGCAGGAGGAGTAAATCCCACAGGAGAGGGGAGACCGTGGGTGCAGGAGGAGTAAATCCCACTGTAGAGGGGTGACAGTGTGTGCAGGAGAAGTAAATCCCACAGTAGAGGGTTGACACTGTGTGCAGGAGGAGTAAATCCCACAGTAGAGGGGCGACAGTGTGTGCAGGAGGAGTAAATCCCACAGTAGAGGGCTGACACTGTGTGCAGGAGGAGTAAATACCGCAGTAGAGGGGTGACAGTGTGTGCAGGAGGAGTAAATCCCACAGTTGAGGGGTGACAGTGTGTGCAGGAGGAGTAAATCTCACAGTCGAGGGGTGTCAGTGTGTGCAGGAGGAGTACATCCCGCAGTAGAGAGGAGAAAGTGTGTGCAGATGGAGGAAATCCCACTGAAAAGGGGCGACAGTATGTGCAGGAGGAGTAAATCCCACAGTAGAGGGGTGACAGTGTGCGCAGGAGTAAATCCCGCAGCAGAGGAGTGACAGTGTGTGCAGAAGGAGTAAATCCCACAGTAGAGGGGTGACAGGGTGTGCAGGAGTTGTAAATCCCTCAGTAAAAGGGTGACAGTGTATGCAGGAGGAGTAAATCCCACAGTGGAGGGGTGACAGTGTTTACAGGAGGAGTAAGTCCCACAAAAGAGGTGTGATAGTGTGTGCAGGAGGAGAAAATCCCGCAGTAAAGGGGTGACAGGGTCTGCAGGAGGAGTAAATCCCACTGTAGAGGGGTGGCAGTGTGTGCAGGAGGAGTAAATCCCACAGTCGAGGGTTGACACTGTGTGCAGGAGGAGTAAATCCCGCAGTAGAGGGGTGACAGTGTGTACAGGAGGAGTAAATCCCACAGTAGAGGGGTGACAGTGTGTGTAGGAGGAGTAAATCCCGCAGTAGAGGGGTGACAGGGTAAGCAGGAGGAAGAAATCCCACAGTAAAGGTGTGACAGTGTCTGCAAGAGGAGTAAATCCCACAATAGAGGGGTGACAGTGGGTGCAGGAGGATTAGTCCCACAGTAGAAGGGCGAGAGTTTGTGCAAGAGGAGTAAATCCCGCAGTAAAGGGGTGACAGAGTGTGCAGGAGGAGTAAATCCCGCAGTAGAGGGGTGACAGTGTGTGCAGGAGGAGTAAATCCCACTGTAGAGGGGTGACAGTGTGTGCAGGAGGAGTAAATCCCAGAGATGAGGGTTGACAGTGTGTCCAGGAGGAGTAAATCCCACAGTAGAGGGGAGACAGTGAGTCAGGAGGGGTAAATCCCGCAGTTAAGGGGTGACAGAGTGTGCAGGAGGAGTAAATCCCGCAGTAGATGGGTGACAGGGTAAGCAGGACGAATAAATGCTGCAGTAGAGGGGTGACAGTGTGTGCAGGAGGAGTAAATCCCACTGTAGAGGCGTGACAGTGTGTGCAGGAGGAGTAAATCCCAGAGTTGAGGGTTGACAGTGTGTGCAGGAGGAGTAAATCCCACAGTCGAGGGGTGACAGTGTGTGCAGGAGGAGTAAATCCCACAGTCGAGGGGTGACAATGTGTGCAGGAGGAGTTAATGCCGCAGTCGAGGGGTGACAGTGTGTGCAGGAGGAGTAAATCCCACAGTAGAGGGGTGACAGTGTCTGCAAGAGGAGTAAATCCCACAGTAGAGGGGTGACAGTGTCTGCAAGAGGAGTAAATCCCACAATAGAGGGGTGACAGTGTGTGCAGGAAGAGTAAATCCCACAGTAGAGGGGTGACAGTGTCTGCAAGAGGAGTAAATCCCACAATAGAGGGGTGACAGTGGGTGCAGGAGGAGTAAATCCCGCAGAAGAGGGGTGACAGTGTGTGCAGGAGGAGTAAATCCCACTGTAGAGGCGTGACAGTGTGTGCAGGAGGAGTAAATCCCAGAGTTGAGGGTTGACAGTGTGTGCAGGAGGAGGAAATCCCACAGTAGAGGGGAAACAGTGTGTGCAGGAGGAGTAAATCCCGCAGTCGAGGGGTGACAGTGTGTGCAGGAGGAGTAAATCCCACTGTAGAGGGGTGACAGTGTGTGCAGGAGGAGGAAATCCCACAGTAAAGGGGAGACAGTGTGTACAGGAGGAGTAAGTCCCACAATAGAGGGGTGACAGGCTGTACAGGAGGAGTAAATCCCACTGTAGAGGGGTGACAGTGTGTGCAGGAGGAGTAAATCCTACAGTAGAGGGTTGACACTGTGTGCAGGAGGAGTAAATCCCGCAGTAGAAGGCTGACAGAGAGTGCAGGAGGAGTAAATCACACAGTAGAGGGGCGACACTGTGTGCAGGAGGAGTAAATCCCACAGTAGAGGGTTGACAGTGTGTGCAGGAGGAGTAAATCCCACAGTCGAGGGGTGACAGTGTGTGCAGGAGGAGTAAATCCCACAGTCGAGGGGTGACAATGTGTGCAGGAAGAGTAAATGCCGCAGTAGAGGGGTGACAGTGTGTGCAGGAGGAGTAAATCCCACAGAAGAGGGGTGACAGTGTGTGCAGGAGGAGAAAATGCCGCAGTAGAGGGGTGACAGTGTGTGCAGGAGGAGTAAATCCCACAATAGAGGGGTGTCAGTGTGTGCATAGGAGTAAATCCCACAGTACAGGGGTGACAGTGTTTGCAGGTGGAGTTAATCCCACAGTAGAGGGGTGACAGTGTGTGAGGGAGGAGTAAATCTCGCAATAGAGGGGTGACAGTGTGTGCTGGAGGAGTAAATCCCGCAGTAGAGGGGTGACCGTGTGTGCAGGAGGAGTAAATCCCACAGTAGAGGGGTGACCGTGTGTGCAGGAGGAGTAAATCCTGCAGCAGACGGGTGTCAGTGTGTGCAGGAGGAGTGAATCCCGCAGTAAATGAGTGACAGTGTGTGCAGGAGGAGTTAATCCCACTGAAGAGGGGTTACAGTGTGTGCAGGAGGAGGAAATCCTGCAGCAGACGGGTGTCAGTCTGTACAGGAGTAAATCCCGCAGTAAATGAGTGACAGTGTGTGCAGGAAGAGTTAATCCCACTGAAGAGGGGTGACAGTGTGTGCAGGAGGAGTTAATCCCACAGAAGAGGGGTGACAGTGTGTGCAGGAGGAGTTAATCCCACAGTAGAGTGGTGACAGTGTGTGCAGGAGGTGTAAATTCCGCAGTAGAGGGGTGACAGTGTGTGCAGGAGGAGTAAATCCCACAGTAGAGGGGTGACAGTGTGTGCAGGAGGAGCTAATCCCACAGTAGAGGGGTGACAGTGTGTGCAAGAGGAGTAAATCCCACAGTCGAGGGGTGACAGTGTGTGCAGGAGGAGTAAATGATGCAGTAGAGGGGTGACAGTGTGTGCAGGAGGAGTAAATCCCCCAGGAGAGGGGAGACCGTGGGTGCAGGAGGAGTAAATCCCACTGTAGAGGGGTGACAGTGTGTGCAGGAGAAGTAAATCCCACAGTAGAGGGTTGACACTGTGTGCAGGAGGAGTAAATCCCACAGTAGAGGGGCGACAGTGTGTGCAGGAGGAGTAAATCCCACAGTCGAGGGGTGTCAGTGTGTGCAGGAGGAGTACATCCCGCAGTAGAGAGGAGACAGTGTGTGCAGAAGGAGGAAATCCCACTGAAAAGGGGCGACAGTATGTGCAGGAGGAGTAAATCCCACAGTAGAGGGGTGACAGTGTGCGCAGGAGTTAATCCCGCAGCAGAGGAGTGACAGTGTGTGCAGAAGGAGTAAATCCCACAGTAGAGGGGTGACAGGGTGTGCAGGAGTTGTAAATCCCTCAGTAAAAGGGTGACAGTGTATGCAGGAGGAGTAAATCCCACAGTGGAGGGGTGACAGTGTTTACAGGAGGAGGAAGTCCCACAAAAGAGGTGTGATAGTGTGTGCAGGAGGAGTAAATCCCGCAGTAAAGGGGTGACAGGGTCTGCAGGAGGAGTAAATCCCACTGTAGAGGGGTGGCAGTGTGTGCAGGAGGAGTAAATCCCACAGTCGAGGGTTGACACTGTGTGCAGGAGGAGTAAATCCCGCAGTAGAGGGGTGACAGTGTGTACAGGAGGAGTAAATCCCACAGTAGAGGGGTGACAGTGTGTGTAGGATTAGTAAATCCCGCAGTAGAGGGGTGACAGGTTAAGCAGGAGGAATAAATCCCACAGTCAAGGTGTGACAGTGTCTGCAAGAGGAGTAAATCCCACAATAGAGGGGTGACAGTTGGTGCAGGAGGATTAAATCCCACAGTAGAAGGGCGAGAGTTTGTGCAAGAGGAGTAAATCCCGCAGTAAAGGGGTGACAGAGTGTGCAGGAGGAGTAAATCCCGCAGTAGAGGGGTGACAGTGTGTGCAGGAGGAGTAAATCCCACTGTAGAGGGGTGACAGTGTGTGCAGGAGGAGTAAATCCCAGAGTTGAGGGTTGACAGTGTGTCCAGGAGGAGTAAATCCCACAGTAGAGGGAAGACAGTGAGTCAGGAGGGGTAAACCGCAGTAAAGGGGTGACAGAGTGTGCAGGAGGAGTAAATCCCGCAGTAGATGGGTGACAGGGTAAGCAGGACGAATAAATGCTGCAGTAGAGGGGTGACAGTGTGTGCAGGAGGAGTAAATCCCACTGTAGAGGCGTGACAGTGTGTGCAGGAGGAGTAAATCCCACAGTTGAGGGTTGACAGTGTGTGCAGGAGGAGTAAATCCCACAGTCGAGGGGTGACAGTGTGTGCAGGAGGAGTAAATCCCAGAGTTGAGGGTTGACAGTGTGTGCAGGAGGAGGAAATCCCACAGTAGAGGGGAGACAGTGGGTGGAGGAGGAGTAAATCCCGCAGTGGAGGGGTGACAGTGTGTGCAGGAGGAGTAAATCCCACTGTAGAGGGGTGACAGTGTGTGCAGGAGGAGGAAATCCCACAGTAAAGAGGAGACAGTGTGTACAGGAGGAGTAAGTCCCACAATTGAGGGGTGACAGGCTGTACAGGAGGAGTAAATCCCACTGTAGAGGGGTGACAGTGTGTGCAGGAGGAGTAAATCCCACAGTAGAGGGTTGACAATGTGTGCAGGAGGAGTAAATCCCGCAGTAGAGGGGTGACAGAGAGTGCAGGAGTAGTAAATCACACAGTAGAGGGGCGACACTGTGTGCAGGAGGAGTAAATCCCACAGTAGAGGGGTGACAGTGTGTGCAGGAGGAGTAAATCCCACAGTCGAGGGGTGACAGTGTGTGCAGGAGGAGTAAATCCCACAGTCGAGGGGTGACAATGTGTGCAGGAGGAGTAAATGCCGCTGTAGAGGGGTGACAGTGTGTGCAGGAGGAGTAAATCCCACAGTAGAGGGGTGACAGTGTGTGCAGGAGGAGAAAATGCCGCAGTAAAGGGGTGACAGTGTGTGCAGGAGGAGTAAATCCCACAATAGAAGGGTGTCAGTGTGTGCAGGAGGAGTAAATCCCACAGTAGAGGGGTGACAGTGTGTGCAGGAGGAGTTAATCCCACAGTAGAGGGGTGACAGTGTGTGCAGGAGGAGTAAATCTCGCAATTGAGGGGTGACTGAGTGTGCAGGAGGAGTAAATCCCGCAGTAGAGGGGTGACCGTGTGTGCAGGAGGAGTAAATCCCACAGTAGAGGGGTGACCGTGTGTGCAGGAGGAGTAAATCCCACAGTAGAGGGGTGACAGTGTGTGCAGGAGGAGTAAATCCTGCAGCAGACGGGTGTCAGTGTGTGCAGGAGGAGTAAATCCCGCAGTAAATGAGTGACAGTGTGTGCAGGAGGAGTTAATCCCACAGTAGAGGGGTGACAGTGTGTGCAGGAGGAGTTAATCCCACTGAAGAGGGGTGACAGTGTGTGCAGGAGGAGGAAATCCTGCAGCAGACGGGTGTCAGTGTGTGCAGGAGTAAATCCCGCAGTAAATGAGTGACAGTGTGTGCAGGAGGAGTTAATCCCACTGTAGAGGGGTGAAAGTGTGTGCAGGAGGAGTTAATCCCACAGAAGAGGGGGGACAGTGTGTGCAGGAAAAGTAAACGCCACAGGAGAGGGGTGGCAGTGTGTGGAGGAGGAGTAACTCCCTCAGTAGAGGGGTGACAGTGTGTGCAGGAGGAGTAAATCCCAGAGTTGAGGGTTGACAGTGTGTGCAGGAGGAGGAAATCCCACAGTAGAGGGGAGACAGTGTGTGCAGGAGGAGTAAATCCCGCAGTCGAGGGGTGACAGTGTGTGCAGGAGGAGTAAATCCCACTGTAGAGGGGTGACAGTGTGTGCAGGAGGAGGAAATCCCACAGTAAAGAGGAGACAGTGTGTACAGGAGGAGTAAGTCCCACAATAGAGGGGTGACAGGCTGTACAGGAGGAGTAAATCCCACTGTAGAGGGGTGACAGTGTGTGCAGGAGGAGTAAATCCCACAGTAGAGGGTTGACACTGTGTGCAGGAGGAGTAAATCCCGCAGAAGAGGGGTTACAGAGAGTGCAGGAGGAGTAAATCACACAGTAGAGGGGCGACATTGTGTGCAGGAGGAGTCAATCCCACAGTAGAGGGGTGACAGTGTGCGCAGGAGGAGTAAATCTCACAGTAGAGGGTTGACAGTGTGTGCAGGAGGAGTAAATCCCACAGTCGAGGGGAGACAGTGTGTGCAGGAGGAGTAAATCCCACAGTCGAGGGGTGACAATGTGTGCAGGAGGAGTAAATGCCGCAGTAGAGGGGTGACAGTGTGTGCAGGAGGTGTAAATCCCACAGTAGAGGGGTGACAGTGTGTGCAGGAGGAGTAAATCTCGCAATAGAGGGGTGACAGTGTGTGCAGGAGGAGTAAATCCCAAAGTAGAGGGGTGACCGTGTGTGCAGGAGGAGTAAATCCCACAGTAGAGGGGTGACAGTGTGTCCAGGAGGAGTAAATCCTGCAGCAGACGGGTGTCAGTGTGTGCAGGAGGAGTAAATCCCGCAGTAAATGAGTGACAGTGTGTGCAGGAGGAGTTAATCCCACAGTAGAGGGGTGACAGTGTTTACAGGTGGAGTTAATCCCACTGAAGAGGGGTGACAGTGTGTGCAGGAGGAGGAAATCCTGCAGCAGACGGGTGTCAGTGTGTGCAGGAGTAAATCCCGCAGTAAATGAGTGACAGTGTGTGCAGGAGGGGTTAATCCCACAGAAGAGGGGTGACAGTGTGTGCAGGAAAAGTAAATCCCACAGTAGAGGGGTGACAGTGTGTGCAGGAGAAGTAAATCCCACAGTAGAGGGGTGACAGTGTGTGCAGGAGGAGTTAATCCCACAGTAGAGGGGTGACAGTGTGTGCAGGAGGAGTAAATCCCACAGTCGAGGGGTGACAGTGTGTGCAGGAGGAGTAAATGCTGCAGTAGAGGGGTGACAGTGTGTGCAGGAGGAGTAAATCCCACAGGAGAGGGGAGACCGTGGGTGCAGGAGGAGTAAATCCCACAGTAGAGGGGCGACAGTGTGTGCAGGAGGAGTAAATCCCACAGTAGAGGGCTGACACTGTGTGCAGGAGGAGTAAATACCGCAGTAGAGGGGTGACAGTGTGTGCAGGAGGAGTAAATCCCACAGTTGAGGGGTGACAGTGTGTGCAGGAGGAGTAAATCTCACAGTCGAGGGGTGTCAGTGTGTGCAGGAGGAGTACATCCCGCAGTAGAGAGGAGACAGTGTGTGCAGAAGGAGGAAATCCCACAGTAGAAGGGTGACAGTGTGCGCAGGAGTAAATCCCGCAGCAGAGGAGTGACAGTGTGTGCAGAAGGAGTAAATCCCACAGTAGAGGGTTGACAGGGTGTGCAGGAGTTGTAAATCCCTCAGTAAAAGGGTGACAGTGTATGCAGGAGGAGTAAATCCCACAGTGGAGGGGTGACAGTGTTTACAGGAGGAGTAAGTCCCACAAAAGAGGTGTGATAGTGTGTGCAGGAGGAGTAAATCCCGCAGTAAAGGGGTGCAGGGTCTGCAGGAGGAGTAAATCCCACTGTAGAGGGGTGGCAGTGTGTGCAGGAGGAGTAAATCCCACAGTCGAGGGTTGCCACTGTGTGCAGGAGGAGTAAATCCCGCAGTAGAGGGGTGACAGTGTGTACAGGAGGAGTAAATCCCACAGTAGAGGGGTGACAGTGTGTGTAGGAGGAGTAAATCCCGCAGTAGAGTGGTGACAAGGTAAGCAGGAGGAATAAATCCCACAGTAAAGGTGTGACAGTGTCTGCAAGAGGAGTAAATCCCACAATAGAGGGGTGACAGTGGGTGCAGGAGGATTAGTCCCACAGTAGAAGGGCGAGAGTTTGTGCAAGAGGAGTAAATCCCGCAGTAAAGGGGTGACAGAGTGTGCAGGAGGAGTAAATCCCGCAGTAGAGGGGTGACAGTCTGTGAAGGAGGAGTAAATGCTGCAGTAGAGGGGTGACAGTGTGTGCAGGATGAGTAAATCCCCCAGGAGAGGGGAGACCGTGGGTGCAGGAGGAGTAAATCCCACTGTAGATGGGTGACAGTGTGTGCAGGAGAAGTAAATCCCACAGTAGAGGGTTGACACTGTGTGCAGGAAGAGTAAATCCCACAGTAGAGGGGCGACAGTGTGTGCAGGAGGAGTAAATCCCACAGTCGAGGGGTGTCAGTGTGTGCAGGAGGAGTACATCCCGCAGTAGAGAGGAGACAGTGTGTGCAGAAGGAGGAAATCCCACTGAAAAGGGGCGACAGTATGTGCAGGAGGAGTAAATCCCACAGTAGAGGGGTGACAGTGTGCGCAGGAGTTAATCCCGCAGCAGAGGAGTGACAGTGTGTGCAGAAGGAGTAAATCCCACAGTAGAGGGGTGACAGGGTGTGCAGGAGTTGTAAATCCCTCAGTAAAAGGGTGACAGTGTATGCAGGAGGAGTAAATCCCACAGTGGAGGGGTGACAGTGTTTACAGGAGGAGTAAGTCCCACAAAAGAGGTGTGATAGTGTGTGCAGGAGGAGTAAATCCCGCAGTAAATGGGTGACAGGGTCTGCAGGAGGAGTAAATCCCACTGTGGAGGGGTGGCAGTGTGTGCAGGAGGAGTAAATCCCACAGTCGAGGGTTTACACTGTGTGCAGGAGGAGTAAATCCCGCAGTAGAGGGGTGACAGTGTGTACAGGAGGAGGAAATCCCACAGTAGAGGGGTGACAGTGTGTGTAGGAGGAGTAAATCCCGCAGTAGAGGGGTGACAGGGTAAGCAGGAGGAATAAATCCCACAGTCAAGGTGTGACAGTGTCTGCAAGAGGAGTAAATCCCACAATAGAGGGGTGACAGTGGGTGCAGGAGGTTTAAATCCCACAGTAGAAGGGCGAGAGTTTGTGAAAGAGGAGTAAATCCCGCAGTAAAGGGGTGACAGAGTGTGCAGGAGGAGTAAATCCCGCAGTAGAGGGGTGACAGTGTGTGCAGGAGGAGTAAATCCCACTGTAGAGGGGTGACAGTGTGTGCAGGAGGAGTAAATCCCAGAGTTGAGGGTTGACAGTGTGTCCAGGAGGAGTAAATCCCACAATAGAGGGAAGACAGTGAGTCAGGAGGGGTAAATCCCGCAGTAAAGGGGTGACAGAGTGTGCAGGAGGAGTAAATCCCGCAGTAGATGGGTGACAGGGTAAGCAGGACGAATAAATGCTGCAGTAGAGGGGTGACAGTGTGTGCAGGAGGAGAAAATCCCACTGTAGAGGCGTGACAGTGTGTGCAGGAGGAGTAAATCCCACAGTTGAGGGTTGACAGTGTGTGCAGGAGGAGTAAATCCCACAGTCGAGGGGTGACAGTGTGTGCAGGAGGAGTAAATCCCAGAGTTGAGGGTTGACAGTGTGTGCAGGAGGAGGAAATCCCACAGTAGAGGGGAGACAGTGTGTGCAGGAGGAGTAAATCCCGCAGTCGAGGGGTGACAGTGTGTGCAGGAGGAGTAAATCCCACTGTAGAGGGGTGACAGTGTGTGCAGGAGGAGGAAATCCCACAGTAAAGAGGAGACAGTGTGTACAGGAGGAGTAAGTCCCACAATAGAGGGGTGACAGGCTGTACAGGAGGAGTAAATCCCACTGTAGAGGGGTGACAGTGTGTGCAGGAGGAGTAAATCCCACAGTAGAGGGTTGACAATGTGTGCAGGAGGAGTAAATCCCGCAGTAGAGGGGTGACAGAGAGTGCAGGAGGAGTAAATCACACAGTAGAGGGGCGACACTGTGAGCAGGAGGAGTAAATCCCACAGTAGAGGGGTGACAGTGTGTGCAGGAGGAGTAAATCCCACAGTCGAGGGGTGACAGTGTGTGCAGGAGGCGTAAATCCCACAGTCGAGGGGTGACAATGTGTGCAGGAGGAGTAAATGCCGCAGTAGAGGGGTGACAGTGTGTGCAGGAGGAGTAAATCCCACAGTAGAGGGGTGACAGTGTGTGCAGGAGGAGAAAATGCCGCAGTAAAGGGGTGACAGTGTGTGCAGGAGGAGTAAATCCCACAATAGAAGGGTGTCAGTGTGTGCAGGAGGAGTAAATCCCACAGTAGAGGGGTGACAGTGTTTGCAGGTGGAGTTAATCCCACAGTAGAGGGGTGACAGTGTGTGCAGGAGGAGTAAATCTCGCAATTGAGGGGTGACAGTGTGTGCAGGAGGAGTAAATCCCGCAGTAGAGTTGTGACCGTGTGTGCAGGAGGAGTAAATCCCACAGTAGAGGGGTGACCGTGTGTGCAGGAGGAGTAAATCCCACAGTAGAGGGGTGACAGTGTGTGCAGGAGGAGTAAATCCTGCAGCAGACGGGTGTCAGTGTGTGCAGGAGGAGTAAATCCCGCAGTAAATGAGTGACAGTGTGTGCAGGAGGAGTTAATCCCACAGTAGAGGGGTGACAGTGTGTGCAGGAGGAGTTAATCCCACTGAAGAGGGGTGACAGTGTGTGCAGGAGGAGGAAATCCTGCAGCAGACGGGTGTCAGTGTGTGCAGGAGTAAATCCCGCAGTAAATGAGTGACAGTGTGTGCAGGAGGAGTTAATCCCACTGTAGAGGGGTGAAAGTGTGTGCAGGAGGAGTTAATCCCACAGAAGAGGGGTGACAGTGTGTGCAGGAGGAGTAAATCCCACAGTAGAGGGGTGACAGTGTGTGCAGGAGGTGTAAATCCCGCAGTAGAGGGGTGACAGTGTGTGCAGGAGGAGTAAATTTCAGAGTTGAGGGTTGACAGTGTGTGCAGGAGGAGGAAATCCCACAGTAGAGGGGAGACAGTGTGTGCAGGAGGAGTAAATCCCGCAGTCGAGGGGTGACAGTGTGTGCAGGAGGAGTAAATCCCACTGTAGAGGGGTGACAGTGTGTGCAGGAGGAGGAAATCCCACAGTAAAGAGGAGACAGTGTGTACAGGAGGAGTAAGTCCCACAATAGAGGGGTGACAGGCTGTACAGGAGGAGTAAATCCCACTGTAGAGGGGTGACAGTGTGTGCAGGAGGAGTAAATCCCACAGTAGAGGGTTGACACTGTGTGCAGGAGGAGTAAATCCCGCAGAAGAGGGGTTACAGAGAGTGCAGGAGGAGTAAATCACACAGTAGAGGGGCGACATTGTGTGCAGGAGGAGTAAATCCCACAGTAGAGGGGTGACAGTGTGCGCAGGAGGAGTAAATCTCACAGTAGAGGGTTGACAGTGTGTGCAGGAGGAGTAAATCCCACAGTCGAGGGGAGACAGTGTGTGCAGGAGGAGTAAATCCCACAGTCGAGGGGTGACAATGTGTGCAGGAGGAGTAAATGCCGCAGTAGAGGGGTGACAGTGTGTGCAGGAGGTGTAAATCCCACAGTAGAGGGCTGACAGTGTGTGCAGGAGGATAAAATGCCGCAGTAGAGGGGTGACAGTGTGTGCAGGAGGAGTAAATCCCACAATAGAGGGGTGTCAGTGTGTGCAGGAGGAGTAAATCCCACAGTACAGGGGTGACAGTGTTTGCAGGTGGAGTTAATCCCACAGTAGAGGGGTGACAGTGTGTGCAGGAGGAGTAAATCTCGCAATAGAGGGGTGACAGTGTGTGCAGGAGGAGTAAATCCCGCAGTAGAGGGGTGACTGTGCGTGCAGGAGGAGTAAATCCCACAGTAGAGGGGTGACCGTGTGTGCAGGAGGAGTAAATCCCACAGTAGAGGGGTGACAGTGTGTGCAGGAGGAGTAAATCCTGCAGCAGACGGGTGTCAGTGTGTGCAGGAGGAGTTAATCCCGCAGTAAATGAGTGACAGTGTGTGCAGGAGGAGTTAATCCCACAGTAGAGGGGTGACAGTGTTTGCAGGTGGAGTTAATCCCACTGAAGAGGGGTGACAGTGTGTGCAGGAGGAGGAAATCCTGCAACAGACGGGTGTCAGTGTGTGCAGGAGTAAATCCCGCAGTAAATGAGTGACAGTGTGTGCAGGAGGAGTTAATCCCACAGTAGAGGGGTGACAGTGTGTGCAGGAGGAGTTAATCCCACAGTAGAGGGGTGACAGTGTGTGCAGGAGGAGTCAATCCCACAGTAGAGGGGTGACAGTGTGCGCAGGAGGAGTAAATCTCACAGTAGAGGGTTGACAGTGTGTGCAGGAGGAGTAAATCCCACAGTCGAGGGGAGACAGTGTGTGCAGGAGGAGTAAATCCCACAGTCGAGGGGTGACAATGTGTGCAGGAGGAGTAAATGCCGCAGTAGAGGGGTGACAGTGTGTGCAGGAGGTGTAAATCCCACAGTAGAGGGCTGACAGTTTGTGCAGGAGGAGAAAATGCCGCAGTAGAGGGGTGACAGTGTGTGCAGGAGGAGTAAATCCCACAATAGAGGGGTGTCAGTGTGTGCAGGAGGAGTAAATCCCACAGTACAGGGGTGACAGTGTTTGCAGGTGGAGTTAATCCCACAGTAGAGGGGTGACAGTGTGTGCAGGAGGAGTAAATCTCGCAATAGAGGGGTGACAGTGTGTGCAGGAGGAGTAAATCCCGCAGTAGAGGGGTGACCGTGTGTGCAGGAGGAGTAAATCCCACAGTAGAGGGGTGACCGTGTGTGCAGGAGGAGTAAATCCCACAGTAGAGGGGTGACAGTGTGTCCAGGAGGAGTAAATCCTGCAGCAGACGGGTGTCAGTGTGTGCAGGAGGAGTAAATCCCGCAGTAAATGAGTGACAGTGTGTGCAGGAGGAGTTAATCCCACAGTAGAGGGGTGACAGTGTTTGCAGGTGGAGTTAATCCCACTGAAGAGGGGTGACAGTGTGTGCAGGAGGAGGAAATCCTGCAGCAGACGGGTGTCAGTGTGTGCAGGAGTAAATCCCGCAGTAAATGAGTGACAGTGTGTGCAGGAGGAGTTAATCCCACAGAAGAGGGGTGACAGTGTGTGCAGGAAAAGTAAATCCCACAGTAGAGGGGTGACAGTGTGTGCAGGAGGAGCAAATCCCACAGTAGAGGGGTGACAGTGTGTGCAGGAGGAGTTAATCCCACAGTAGAGGGGTGACAGTGTGTGCAGGAGGAGTAAATCCCACAGTCGAGGGGTGACAGTGTGTGCAGGAGGAGTAAATGCTGCAGTAGAGGGGTGACAGTGTGTGCAGGAGGAGTAAATCCCACAGGAGAGGGGAGACCGTGGGTGCAGGAGGAGTAAATCCCACAGTAGAGGGGCGACAGTGTGTGCAGGAGGAGTAAATCCCACAGTAGAGGGCTGACACTGTGTGCAGGAGGAGTAAATACCGCAGTAGAGGGGTGACAGTGTGTGCAGGAGGAGTAAATCCCACAGTTGAGGGGTGACAGTGTGTGCAGGAGGAGTAAATCTCACAGTCGAGGGGTGTCAGTGTGTGCAGGAGGAGTACATCCCGCAGTAGAGAGGAGACAGTGTGTGCAGAAGGAGGAAATCCCACAGTAGAATGGTGACAGTGTGCGCAGGAGTAAATCCCGCAGCAGAGGAGTGACAGTGTGTGCAGAAGGAGTAAATCCCACAGTAGAGGGTTGACAGGGTGTGCAGGAGTTGTAAATCCCTCAGTAAAAGGGTGACAGTGTATGCAGGAGGAGTAAATCCCACAGTGGAGGGGTGACAGTGTTTACAGGAGGAGTAAGTCCCACAAAAGAGGTGTGATAGTGTGTGCAGGAGGAGTAAATCCCGCAGTAAAGGGGTGCAGGGTCTGCAGGAGGAGTAAATCCCACTGTAGAGGGGTGGCAGTGTGTGCAGGAGGAGTAAATCCCACAGTCGAGGGTTGCCACTGTGTGCAGGAGGAGTAAATCCCGCAGTAGAGGGGTGACAGTGTGTACAGGAGGAGTAAATCCCACAGTAGAGGGGTGACAGTGTGTGTAGGAGGAGTAAATCCCGCAGTAGAGTGGTGACAAGGTAAGCAGGAGGAATAAATCCCACAGTAAAGGTGTGACAGTGTCTGCAAGAGGAGTAAATCCCACAATAGAGGGGTGACAGTGGGTGCAGGAGGATTAGTCCCACAGTAGAAGGGCGAGAGTTTGTGCAAGAGGAGTAAATCCCGCAGTAAAGGGGTGACAGAGTGTGCAGGAGGAGTAAATCCCGCAGTAGAGGGGTGACAGTGTGTGCAGGAGGAGTAAATGCTGCAGTAGAGGGGTGACAGTGTGTGCAGGATGAGTAAATCCCCCAGGAGAGGGGAGACCGTGGGTGCAGGAGGAGTAAATCCCACTGTAGATGGGTGACAGTGTGTGCAGGAGAAGTAAATCCCACAGTAGAGGGTTGACACTGTGTGCAGGAAGAGTAAATCCCACAGTAGAGGGGCGACAGTGTGTGCAGGAGGAGTAAATCCCACAGTCGAGGGGTGTCAGTGTGTGCAGGAGGAGTACATCCCGCAGTAGAGAGGAGACAGTGTGTGCAGAAGGAGGAAATCCCACTGAAAAGGGGCGACAGTATGTGCAGGAGGAGTAAATCCCACAGTAGAGGGGTGACAGTGTGCGCAGGAGTTAATCCCGCAGCAGAGGAGTGACAGTGTGTGCAGAAGGAGTAAATCCCACAGTAGAGGGGTGACAGGGTGTGCAGGAGTTGTAAATCCCTCAGTAAAAGGGTGACAGTGTATGCAGGAGGAGTAAATCCCACAGTGGAGGGGTGACAGTGTTTACAGGAGGAGTAAGTCCCACAAAAGAGGTGTGATAGTGTGTGCAGGAGGAGTAAATCCCGCAGTAAAGGGGTGACAGGGTCTGCAGGAGGAGTAAATCCCACTGTGGAGGGGTGGCAGTGTGTGCAGGAGGAGTAAATCCCACAGTCGAGGGTTTACACTGTGTGCAGGAGGAGTAAATCCCGCAGTAGAGGGGTGACAGTGTGTACAGGAGGAGTAAATCCCACAGTAGAGGGGTGACAGTGTGTGTAGGAGGAGTAAATCCCGCAGTAGAGGGGTGACAGGGTAAGCAGGAGGAATAAATCCCACAGTCAAGGTGTGACAGTGTCTGCAAGAGGAGTAAATCCCACAATAGAGGGGTGACAGTGGGTGCAGGAGGTTTAAATCCCACAGTAGAAGGGCGAGAGTTTGTGCAAGAGGAGTAAATCCCGCAGTAAAGGGGTGACAGAGTGTGCAGGAGGAGTAAATCCCGCAGTAGAGGGGTGACAGTGTGTGCAGGAGGAGTAAATCCCACTGTAGAGGGGTGACAGTGTGTGCAGGAGGAGTAAATCCCAGAGTTGAGGGTTGACAGTGTGTCCAGGAGGAGTAAATCCCACAATAGAGGGAAGACAGTGAGTCAGGAGGGGTAAATCCCGCAGTAAAGGGGTGACAGAGTGTGCAGGAGGAGTAAATCCCGCAGTAGATGGGTGACAGGGTAAGCAGGACGAATAAATGCTGCAGTAGAGGGGTGACAGTGTGTGCAGGAGGAGAAAATCCCACTGTAGAGGCGTGACAGTGTGTGCAGGAGGAGTAAATCCCACAGTTGAGGGTTGACAGTGTGTGCAGGAGGAGTAAATCCCACAGTCGAGGGGTGACAGTGTGTGCAGGAGGAGTAAATCCCAGAGTTGAGGGTTGACAGTGTGTGCAGGAGGAGGAAATCCCACAGTAGAGGGGAGACAGTGTGTGCAGGAGGAGTAAATCCCGCAGTCGAGGGGTGACAGTGTGTGCAGGAGGAGTAAATCCCACTGTAGAGGGGTGACAGTGTGTGCAGGAGGAGGAAATCCCACAGTAAAGAGGAGACAGTGTGTACAGGAGGAGTAAGTCCCACAATAGAGGGGTGACAGGCTGTACAGGAGGAGTAAATCCCACTGTAGAGGGGTGACAGTGTGTGCAGGAGGAGTAAATCCCACAGTAGAGGGTTGACAATGTGTGCAGGAGGAGTAAATCCCGCAGTAGAGGGGTGACAGAGAGTGCAGGAGGAGTAAATCACACAGTAGAGGGGCGACACTGTGTGCAGGAGGAGTAAATCCCACAGTAGAGGGGTGACAGTGTGTGCAGGAGGAGTAAATCCCACAGTCGAGGGGTGACAGTGTGTGCAGGAGGAGTAAATCCCACAGTCGAGGGGTGACAATGTGTGCAGGAGGAGTAAATGCCGCAGTAGAGGGGTGACAGTGTGTGCAGGAGGAGTAAATCCCACAGTAGAGGGGTGACAGTGTGTGCAGGAGGAGAAAATGCCGCAGTAAAGGGGTGACAGTGTGTGCAGGAGGAGTAAATCCCACAATGGAAGGGTGTCAGTGTGTGCAGGAGGAGTAAATCCCACAGTAGAGGGGTGACAGTGTTTGCAGGTGGAGTTAATCCCACAGTAGAGGGGTGACAGTGTGTGCAGGAGGAGTAAATCTCGCAATTGAGGGGTGACAGTGTGTGCAGGAGGAGTAAATCCCGCAGTAGAGTTGTGACCGTGTGTGCAGGAGGAGTAAATCCCACAGTAGAGGGGTGACCGTGTGTGCAGGAGGAGTAAATCCCACAGTAGAGGGGTGACAGTGTGTGCAGGAGGAGTAAATCCTGCAGCAGACGGGTGTCAGTGTGTGCAGGAGGAGTAAATCCCGCAGTAAATGAGTGACAGTGTGTGCAGGAGGAGTTAATCCCACAGTAGAGGGGTGACAGTGTGTGCAGGAGGAGTTAATCCCACTGAAGAGGGGTGACAGTGTGTGCAGGAGGAGGAAATCCTGCAGCAGACGGGTGTCAGTGTGTGCAGGAGTAAATCCCGCAGTAAATGAGTGACAGTGTGTGCAGGAGGAGTTAATCCCACTGTAGAGGGGTGAAAGTGTGTGCAGGAGGAGTTAATCCCACAGAAGAGGGGTGACAGTGTGTGCAGGAGGAGTAAATCCCACAGTAGAGGGGTGACAGTGTGTGCAGGAGGTGTAAATCCCGCAGTAGAGGGGTGACAGTGTGTGCAGGAGGAGTAAATTTCAGAGTTGAGGGTTGACAGTGTGTGCAGGAGGATGAAATCCCACAGTAGAGGGGAGACAGTGTGTGCAGGAGGAGTAAATCCCGCAGTCGAGGGGTGACAGTGTGTGCAGGAGGAGTAAATCCCACAGTAGAGGGGTGACAGTGTGTGCAGGAGGAGGAAATCCCACAGTAAAGAGGAGACAGTGTGTACAGGAGGAGTAAGTCCTACAATAGAGGGGTGACAGGCTGTACAGGAGGAGTAAATCCCACTGTAGAGGGGTGACAGTGTGTGCAGGAGGAGTAAATCCCACAGTAGAGGGTTGACACTGTGTGCAGGAGGAGTAAATCCCGCAGAAGAGGGGTTACAGAGAGTGCAGGAGGAGTAAATCACACAGTAGAGGGGCGACATTGTGTGCAGGAGGAGTAAATCCCACAGTAGAGGGGTGACAGTGTGCGCAGGAGGAGTAAATCTCACAGTAGAGGGTTGACAGTGTGTGCAGGAGGAGTAAATCCCACAGTCGAGGGGAGACAGTGTGTGCAGGAGGAGTAAATCCCACAGTCGAGGGGTGACAATGTGTGCAGGAGGAGTAAATGCCGCAGTAGAGGGGTGACAGTGTGTGCAGGAGGTGTAAATCCCACAGTAGAGGGCTGACAGTGTGTGCAGGAGGATAAAATGCCGCAGTAGAGGGGTGACAGTGTGTGCAGGAGGAATAAATCCCACAATAGAGGGGTGTCAGTGTGTGCAGGAGGAGTAAATCCCACAGTACAGGGGTGACAGTGTTTGCAGGTGGAGTTAATCCCACAGTAGAGGGGTGACAGTGTGTGCGGGAGGAGTAAATCTCGCAATAGAGGGGTGACAGTGTGTGCGGGAGGAGTAAATCCCGCAGTAGAGGGGTGACTGTGCGTGCAGGAGGAGTACATCCCACAGTAGAGGGGTGACCGTGTGTGCAGGAGGAGTAAATCCCACAGTAGAGGGGTGACAGTGTGTGCAGGAGGAGTAAATCCTGCAGCAGACGGGTGTCAGTGTGTGCAGGAGGAGTTAATCCCGCAGTAAATGAGTGACAGTGTGTGCAGGAGGAGTTAATCCCACAGTAGAGGGGTGACAGTGTTTGCAGGTGGAGTTAATCCCACTGAAGAGGGGTGACAGTGTGTGCAGGAGGAGGAAATCCTGCAGCAGACGGGTGTCAGTGTGTGCAGGAGTAAATCCCGCAGTAAATGAGTGACAGTGTGTGCAGGAGGAGTTAATCCCACAGTAGAGGGGTGACAGTGTGTGCAGGAGGAGTTAATCCCACAGTAGAGGGGTGACAGTGTGTGCAGGAGGAGTAAATCCCACAGTCGAGGGGTGACAGTGTGTGCAGGAGGAGTAAATGCTGCAGTAGAGGGGTGACAGTGTGTGCAGGAGGAGTAAGTCCCACTGGAGAGGGGAGACCGTGGGTGCAGGAGGAGTAAATCCCACAGTAGAGGGGCGACAGTGTGTGCAGGAGGAGTAAATCCCACAGTAGAGGGCTGACACTGTGTGCAGGAGGAGTAAATACCGCAGTAGAGGGGTGACAGTGTGTGCAGGAGGAGTAAATCCCACAGTTGAGGGGTGACAGTGTGTGCAGGAGGAGTAAATCTCACAGTCGAGGGGTGTCAGTGTGTGCAGGAGGAGTACATCCCGCAGTAGAGAGGAGACAGTGTGTGCAGAAGGAGGAAATCCGACTGAAAAGGGGTGACAGTATGTGCAGGAGGAGTAAATCCCACAGTAGAGGGGTGACAGTGTGCGCAGGAGTAAATCCCGCAGCAGAGGAGTGACAGTGTGTGCAGAAGGAGTAAATCCCACAGTAGAGGGGTGACAGGGTGTGCAGGAGTTGTAAATCCCTCAGTAAAAGGGTGACAGTGTATGCAGGAGGAGTAAATCCCACAGTGGAGGGGGGACAGTGTTTACAGGAGGAGTAAGTCCCACAAAAGAGGTGTGATAGTGTGTGCAGGAGGAGTAAATCCCGCAGTAAAGGGGTGACAGGGTCTGCAGGAGGAGTAAATCCCACTGTAGAGGGGTGGCAGTGTGTGCAGGAGGAGTAAATCCCACAGTCGAGGGTTGCCACTGTGTGCAGGAGGAGTAAATCCCGCAGTAGAGGGGTGACAGTGTGTACAGGAGGAGTAAATCCCACAGTAGAGGGGTGACAGTGTGTGTAGGAGGAGTAAATCCCGCAGTAGAGGGGTGACAGGGTAAGCAGGAGGAATAAATCCCACAGTCAAGGTGTGACAGTGTCTGCAAGAGGAGTAAATCCCACAATAGAGGGGTGACAGTGGGTGCAGGAGGTTTAAATCCCACAGTAGAAGGGCGAGAGTTTGTGCAAGAGGAGTAAATCCCGCAGTAAAGGGGTGACAGAGTGTGCAGGAGGAGTAAATCCCGCAGTAGAGGGGTGACAGTGTGTGCAGGAGGAGTAAATCCCACTGTAGAGGGGTGACAGTGTGTGCAGGAGGAGTAAATCCCAGAGTTGAGGGTTGACAGTGTGTCCAGGAGGAGTAAATCCCACAATAGAGGGAAGACAGTGAGTCAGGAGGGGTAAATCCCGCAGTAAAGGGGTGACAGAGTGTGCAGGAGGAGTAAATCCCGCAGTAGATGGGTGACAGGGTAAGCAGGACGAATAAATGCTGCAGTAGAGGGGTGACAGTGTGTGCAGGAGGAGTAAATCCCACTGTAGAGGCGTGACAGTGTGTGCAGGAGGAGTAAATCCCACAGTTGAGGGTTGACAGTGTGTGCAGGAGGAGTAAATCCCACAGTCGAGGGGTGACAGTGTGTGCAAGAGGAGTAAATCCCAGAGTTGAGGGTTGACAGTGTGTGCAGGAGGAGGAAATCCCACAGTAGAGGGGAGACAGTGTGTGCAGGAGGAGTAAATCCCGCAGTCGAGGGGTGACAGTGTGTGCAGGAGGAGTAAATCCCACTGTAGAGGGGTGACAGTGTGTGCAGGAGGAGGAAATCCCACACTAAAGAGGAGACAGTGTGTACAGGAGGAGTAAGTCCCACAATAGAGGGGTGACAGGCTGTACAGGAGGAGTAAATCCCACTGTAGAGGGGTGACAGTGTGTGCAGGAGGAGTAAATCCCACAGTAGAGGGTTGACAATGTGTGCAGGAGGAGTAAATCCCGCAGTAGAGGGGTGACAGAGAGTGCAGGAGGAGTAAATCACACAGTAGAGGGGCGACACTGTGTGCAGGAGGAGTAAATCCCAGAGTAGAGGGGTGACAGTGTGTGCAGGAGGAGTAAATCCCACAGTCGAGGGGTGACAGTGTGTGCAGGAGGAGTAAATCCCACAGTCGAGGGGTGACAATGTGTGCAGGAGGAGTAAATGCCGCAGTAGAGGGGTGACAGTGTGTGCAGGAGGAGTAAATCCCACAGTAGAGGGGTGACAGTGTGTGCAGGAGGAGAAAATGCCGCAGTAAAGGGGTGACAGTGTGTGCAGGAGGAGTAAATCCCACAATAGAAGGGTGTCAGTGTGTGCAGGAGGAGTAAATCCCACAGTAGAGGGGTGACAGTGTTTGCAGGTGGAGTTAATCCCACAGTAGAGGGGTGACAGTGTGTGCAGGAGGAGTAAATCTCGCAATTGAGGGGTGACAGTGTGTGCAGGAGGAGTAAATCCCGCAGTAGAGTTGTGACCGTGTGTGCAGGAGGAGTAAATCCCACAGTAGAGGGGTGACCGTGTGTGCAGGAGGAGTAAATCCCACAGTAGAGGGGTGACAGTGTGTGCAGGAGGAGTAAATCCTGCAGCAGACGGGTGTCAGTGTGTGCAGGAGGAGTAAATCCCGCAGTAAATGAGTGACAGTGTGTGCAGGAGGAGTTAATCCCACAGTAGAGGGGTGACAGTGTGTGCAGGAGGAGTTAATCCCACTGAAGAGGGGTGACAGTGTGTGCAGGAGGAGGAAATCCTGCAGCAGACGGGTGTCAGTGTGTGCAGGAGTAAATCCCGCAGTAAATGAGTGACAGTGTGGGCAGGAGGAGTTAATCCCACTGTAGAGGGGTGAAAGTGTGTGCAGGAGGAGTTAATCCCACAGAAGAGGGGTGACAGTGTGTGCAGGAGGAGTAAATCCCACAGTAGAGGGGTGACAGTGTGTGCAGGAGGTGTAAATCCCGCAGTAGAGGGGTGACAGTGTGTGCAGGAGGAGTAAATTTCAGAGTTGAGGGTTGACAGTGTGTGCAGGAGGAGGAAATCCCACAGTAGAGGGGAGACAGTGTGTGCAGGAGGAGTAAATCCCGCAGTCGAGGGGTGACAGTGTGTGCAGGAGGAGTAAATCCCACTGTAGAGGGGTGACAGTGTGTGCAGGAGGAGGAAATCCCACAGTAAAGAGGAGACAGTGTGTACAGGAGGAGTAAGTCCCACAATAGAGGGGTGACAGGCTGTACAGGAGGAGTAAATCCCACTGTAGAGGGGTGACAGTGTGTGCAGGAGGAGTAAATCCCACAGTAGAGGGTTGACACTGTGTGCAGGAGGAGTAAATCCCGCAGAAGAGGGGTTACAGAGAGTGCAGGAGGAGTAAATCACACAGTAGAGGGGCGACATTGTGTGCAGGAGGAGTAAATCCCACAGTAGAGGGGTGACAGTGTGCGCAGGAGGAGTAAATCTCACAGTAGAGGGTTGACAGTGTGTGCAGGAGGAGTAAATCCCACAGTCGAGGGGAGACAGTGTGTGCAGGAGGAGTAAATCCCACAGTCGAGGGGTGACAATGTGTGCAGGAGGAGTAAATGCCGCAGTAGAGGGGTGACAGTGTGTGCAGGAGGTGTAAATCCCACAGTAGAGGGCTGACAGTGTGTGCAGGAGGATAAAATGCCGCAGTAGAGGGGTGACAGTGTGTGCAGGAGGAGTAAATCCCACAATAGAGGGGTGTCAGTGTGTGCAGGAGGAGTAAATCCCACAGTACAGGGGTGACAGTGTTTGCAGGTGGAGTTAATCCCACAGTAGAGGGGTGACAGTGTGTGCAGGAGGAGTAAATCTCGCAATAGAGGGGTGACAGTGTGTGCAGGAGGAGTAAATCCCGCAGTAGAGGGGTGACTGTGCGTGCAGGAGGAGTAAATCCCACAGTAGAGGGGTGACCGTGTGTGCAGGAGGAGTAAATCCCACAGTAGAGGGGTGACAGTGTGTGCAGGAGGAGTAAATCCTGCAGCAGACGGGTGTCAGTGTGTGCAGGAGGAGTTAATCCCGCAGTAAATGAGTGACAGTGTGTGCAGGAGGAGTTAATCCCACAGTAGAGGGGTGACAGTGTTTGCAGGTGGAGTTAATCCCACTGAAGAGGGGTGACAGTGTGTGCAGGAGGAGGAAATCCTGCAGCAGACGGGTGTCAGTGTGTGCAGGAGTAAATCCCGCAGTAAATGAGTGACAGTGTGTGCAGGAGGAGTTAATCCCACAGTAGAGGGGTGACAGTGTGTGCAGGAGGAGTTAATCCCACAGTAGAGGGGTGACAGTGTGTGCAGGAGGAGTAAATCCCACAGTCGAGGGGTGACAGTGTGTGCAGGAGGAGTAAATGCTGCAGTAGAGGGGTGACAGTGTGTGCAGGAGGAGTAAGTCCCACTGGAGAGGGGAGACCGTGGGTGCAGGAGGAGTAAATCCCACAGTAGAGGGGCGACAGTGTGTGCAGGAGGAGTAAATCCCACAGTAGAGGGCTGACACTGTGTGCAGGAGGAGTAAATACCGCAGTAGAGGGGTGACAGTGTGTGCAGGAGGAGTAAATCCCACAGTTGAGGGGTGACAGTGTGTGCAGGAGGAGTAAATCTCACAGTCGAGGGGTGTCAGTGTGTGCAGGAGGAGTACATCCCGCAGTAGAGAGGAGACAGTGTGTGCAGAAGGAGGAAATCCGACTGAAAAGGGGTGACAGTATGTGCAGGAGGAGTAAATCCCACAGTAGAGGGGTGACAGTGTGCGCAGGAGTAAATCCCACAGTAGAGGGGTGACAGGGTGTGCAGGAGTTGTAAATCCCTCAGTAAAAGGGTGACAGTGTATGCAGGAGGAGTAAATCCCACAGTGGAGGGGGGACAGTGTTTACAGGAGGAGTAAGTCCCACAAAAGAGGTGTGATAGTGTGTGCAGGAGGAGTAAATCCCGCAGTAAAGGGGTGACAGGGTCTGCAGGAGGAGTAAATCCCACTGTAGAGGGGTGGCAGTGTGTGCAGGAGGAGTAAATCCCACAGTCGAGGGTTGCCACTGTGTGCAGGAGGAGTAAATCCCGCAGTAGAGGGGTGACAATGTGTATAGGAGGAGTAAATCCCACAGTAGAGGGGTGACAGTGTGTGTAGGAGGAGTAAATCCCGCAGTAGAGGGGTGACAGGGTAAGCAGGAGGAATAAATCCCACAGTAAAGGTGTGACAGTGTCTGCAAGAGGAGTAAATCCCACAATAGAGGGGTGACAGTGGGTGCAGGAGGATTAGTCCCACAGTAGAAGGGCGAGAGTTTGTGCAAGAGGAGTAAATCCCGCAGTAAAGGGGTGACAGAGTGTGCAGGAGGAGTAAATCCCGCAGTAGAGGGGTGACAGTGTGTGCAGGAGGAGTAAATCCCACTGTAGAGGGGTGACAGTGTGTGCAGGAGGAGTAAATCCCAGAGTTGAGGGTTGACAGTGTGTCCAGGAGGAGTAAATCCCACAGTAGAGGGGAGACAGTGAGTCAGGAGGGGTAAATCTTGCAGTAAAGGGGTGACAGAGTGTGCAGGAGGAGTAAATCCCGCAGTAGATGGGTGACAGGGTAAGCAGGACGAATAAATGCTGCAGTAGAGGGGTGACAGTGTGTGCAGGAGGAGTAAATCCCACTGTAGAGGCGTGACAGTGTGTGCAGGAGGAGTAAATCCCAGAGTTGAGGGTTGACAGTGTGTGCAGGAGGAGTAAATCCCACAGTCGAGGGGTGAAAGTGTGTGCAGGAGGAGTAAATCACACATTCGAGGGGAGACAATGTGTGCAGGAGGAGTTAATGCCGCAGTCGAGGGGTGACAGTGTGTGCAGGAGGAGTAAATCCCACAGTAGAGGGGTGACAGTGTCTGCAAGAGGAGTAAATCCCACAATAGAGGGGTGACAGTGGGTGCAGGAGGATTAAATCCCATAGTAGAAGGGCGAGAGTTTGTGCAAGAGGAGTAAATCCCGCAGTAAAGGGGTGACAGAGTGTGCAGGAGGAGTAAATCCCGCAGTAGAGGGGTGACAGTGTGTGCAGGAGGAGTAAATCCCACTGTAGAGGCGTGACAGTGTGTGCAGGAGGAGAAAATGCCGCAGTAGAGGGGTGACAGTGTGTGCAGGAGGAGTAAATCCCACAATAGAGGGGTGTCAGTGTGTGCAAGAGGAGTAAATCCCACAGTACAGAGGTGACAGTGTTTGCAGGTGGAGTTAATCCCACAGTAGAGGGGTGACCGTGTGAGCAGGAGGAGTAAATCCCACAGTAGAGGGGTGACAGTGTGTGCAGGAGGAGTAAATCCTGCAGCAGACGGGTGTCAGTGTGTTCAGGAGGAGTAAATCCCACAGTAGAGGGGTGACAGTGTGTGCAGGAGGAGTTAATCCCACAGTAGAGGGGTGACAGTGTGTGCAGGAGGAGTAAATCCCACAGTCGAGGGGTGACAGTGTGTGCAGGAGGAGTAAATGCTGCAGTAGAGGGGTGACAGTGTGTGCAGGAGGAGTAAATCCCACAGGAGAGGGGAGACCGTGGGTGCAGGAGGAGTTAATCCCACAGTAGAGGGGTGACAGTGTGTGCAGGAGGAGGAAATCCTGCAGCAGACGGGTGTCAGTGTGTGCAGGAGTAAATCCCGCAGTAAATGAGTGACAGTGTGTGCAGGAGGAGTTAATCCCACAGAAGAGGGGTGACAGTGTGTGCAGGAAAAGTAAATCCCACAGTAGAGGGGTGACAGTGTAGCAGGAGGTGTAAATCCCGCAGTAGAGGGGTGACAGTGTGTGCAGGAGGAGTAAATCCCACAGTAGAGGGGTGACAGTGTGTGCAGGAGGAGTTAATCCCACAGTAGAGGGGTGACAGTGTGTGCAGGAGGAGTAAATCCCACAGTCGAGGGGTGACATTGTGTGCAGGAGGAGTAAATGCTGCAGTAGAGGGGTGACAGTGTGTGCAGGAGGAGTAAATCCCACAGTAGAGGGGTGACAGTGTGTGCAGGAGGAGTAAATCCCACAGTCGAGGGGTGACATTGTGTGCAGGAGGAGTAAATGCTGCAGTAGAGGGGTGACAGTGTGTGCAGGAGGAGTAAATCCCACAGGAGAGGGGAGACCGTGGGTGCAGGAGGAGTAAATCCCACAGTAGAGGGGCGACAGTGTGTGCAGGAGGAGTAAATCCCACAGTAGAGGGCTGACACTGTGTGCAGGAGGAGTAAATACCGCAGTAGAGGGGTGACAGTGTGTGCAGGAGGAGTAAATCCCACAGTTGAGGGGTGACAGTGTGTGCAGGAGGAGTAAATCTCACAGTCGAGGGGTGTCAGTGTGTGCAGGAGGAGTACATCCCGCAGTAGAGAGGAGACAGTGTGTGCAGAAGCAGGAAATCCCACTGAAAAGGGTCGACAGTATGTGCAGGAGGAGTAAATCCCACAGTAGAGGGGTGACAGTGTGCGCAGGAGTAAATCCCGCAGCAGAGGAGTGACAGTGTGTGCAGAAGGAGTAAATCCCACAGCAGAGGGGTGACAGGGTGTGCAGGAGTTGTAAATCCCTCAGTAAAAGGGTGACAGTGTATGCAGGAGGAATAAATCCCACAGTGGAGGGGTGACAGTGTTTACAGGAGGAGTAAATCCCACAAAAGAGGTGTGATAGTGTGTGCAGGAGGAGTAAATCCCACAGTAAAGGGGTGACAGGGTCTGCAGGAGGAGTAAATCCCGCAGTAGAGGGGTGACAGTGTGTACAGGAGGAGTAAATCCCACAGTAGAGGGGTGACAGTGTGTGTAGGAGGAGTAAATCCCGCAGTAGAGGGGTGACAGGGTAAGCAGGAGGAATAAATCCCACAGTAAAGGTGTGACAGTGTCTGCAAGAGGAGTAAATCCCACAATAGAGGGGTGACAGTGGGTGCAGGAGGATTAGTCCCACAGTAGAAGGGCGAGAGTTTGTGCAAGAGGAGTAAATCCCGCAGTAAAGGGGTGACAGAGTGTGCAGGAGGAGTAAATCCCGCAGTAGAGGGGTGACAGTGTGTGCAGGAGGAGTAAATCCCAGAGTTGAGGGTTGACAGTGTGTCCAGGAGGAGTAAATCCCACAGTAGAGGGGAGACAGTGAGTCAGGAGGGGTAAATCCAGCAGTAAAGGGGTGACAGAGTGTGCAGGAGGAGTAAATCCTGCAGTAGAGGGGTGACAGTGTGTGCAGGAGGAGTAAATCCCACTGTAGAGGGGTGACAGTGTGTGCAGGAGGAGTAAATTCCAGAGTTGAGGGTTGACAGTGTGTCCAGGAGGAGTAAATCCCACAGTAGAGGGGAGACAGTGAGTCAGGAGGGGTAAATCCAGCAGTAAAGGGGTGACAGAGTGCGCAGGAGGAGTAAATCCCGCAGTAGATGGGTGACAGGGTAAGCAGGACGAATAAATGCTGCAGTAGAGGGGTGACAGTGTGTGCAGGAGGAGTAAATCCCACTGTAGAGGCGTGACAGTGTGTGCAGGAGGAGTAAATCCCAGAGTTGAGGGTTGACAGTGTGTGCAGGAGGAGTAAATCCCACAGTCGAGGGGTGACAGTGTGTGCAGGAGGAGTAAATCCCACAGTCGAGGGGTGACAATGTGTGCAGGAGGAGTAAATGCCGCAGTCGAGGGGTGACAGTGTGTGCAGGAGGAGTAAATCCCACAGTAGAGGGGTGACAGTGTCTGCAAGAGGAGTAAATCCCACAATAGAGGGGTGACAGTGGGTGCAGGAGGATTAAATCCCACAGTAGAAGGGCGAGAGTTTGTGCAAGAGGAGTAAATCCCGCAGGAAAGGGGTGACAGAGTGTGCAGGAGGAATGAATCCCGCAGTAGAGGGGTGACAGTGTGTGCAGGGGGAGTAAATCCCACTGTAGAGGCGTGACAGTGTGTGCAGGAGGAGAAAATGCCGCAGTAGAGGGGTGACAGTGTGTGCAGGAGGAGTAAATCCCACAATAGAGGGGTGTCAGTGTGTGCAGGAGGAGTAAATCCCACAGTACAGGGGTGACAGTGTTTGCAGGTGGAGTTAATCCCACAGTAGAGGGGTGACAGTGTGTGCAGGAGGAGTAAATCTCGCAATAGAGGGGTGACAGTGTGTGCAGGAGGAGAAAATCCCGCAGTAGAGGGGTGACCGTGTGTGCAGGAGGAGTAAATCCCACAGTCGAGGGGTGACAGTGTGTGCAGGGGGAGTAAATCCCACAGTAGAGGGGTGACTGTGTGTGCAGGAGGAGTAAATCCCACAGTAGAGGGGTGACAGTGTGTGCAGGAGGAGTAAATCCTGCAGCAGACGGGTGTCAGTGTGTGCAGGAGGAGTAAATCCCGCAGTAAATGAGTGACAGTGTGTGCAGGAGGAGTTAATCCCACAGTAGAGGGGTGACAGTGTGTGCAGGAGGAGTTAATCCCACAGAAGAGGGGTGACAGTGTGTGCAGAGGAGGAAATCCTGCAGCAAACGGGTGTCAGTGTGTGCAGGAGTAAATCCCGCAGTAAATGAGTGACAGTGTGTGCAGGAGGAGTTAATCCCACAATAGAGGGGTGACAGTGTGTGCAGGAGGTGTAAATCCCGCAGTAGAGGGGTGACAGTGTGTGCAGGAGGAGTAAATCCCACAGTAGAGGGGTGACAGTGTGTGCAGGAGGTGTAAATCCCGCAGTAGAGGGGTGACAGTGTGTGCAGGAGGAGTAAATCCCACAGTAGAGGGGTGACAGTGTGTGCAGGAGGAGTTAATCCCACAGTAGAGGGGTGACAGTGTGTGCAGGAGGAGTAAATCCCACAGTCGAGGGGTGACAGTGTGTGCAGGAGGAGTAAATCCTGCAGCAGACGGGTGTCAGTGTGTGCAGGAGGAGTAAATCCCGCAGTAAATGAGTGACAGTGTGTGCAGGAGGAGTTAATCCCACAGTAGAGGGGTGACAGTGTGTGCAGGAGGAGTTAATCCCACTGAAGAGGGGTGACAGTGTGTGCAGGAGGAGGAAATCCTGCAGCAGACGGGTGTCAGTGTGTGCAGGAGTAAATCCGGCAGTAAATGAGTGATAGTGTGTGCAGGAGGAGTTAATCCCACAGAAGAGGGGTGACAGTGTGTGCAGGAGGAGTAAATCCCACAGTAGAGGGGTCACAGTGTGTGCAGGAGGTGTAAATCCCGCAGTAGAGGGGTGACAGTGTGTGCAGGAGGAGTAAATCCCACAGTAGAGGGGTGACAGTGTGTGCAGGAGGAGTTAATCCCACAGTAGAGGGGTGACAGTGTGTGCAGGAGGAGTAAATCCCACAGTCGAGGGGTGACAGTGTGTGCAGGAGGAGTAAATGCTGCAGTAAAGGGGTGACAGTGTGTGCAGGAGGAGTAAATCCCACAGGAGAGGGGAGACCGTGGGTGCAGGAGGAGTAAATCCCACTGTAGAGGGTTGACACTGTGTGCAGGAGGAGTAAATCCCACAGTAGAGGGGCGACAGTGTGTGCAGGAGGAGTAAATTCGACAGTAGAGGGCTGACACTGTGTGCAGGAGGAGTAAATACCGCAGTAGAGGGGTGACAGTGTGTGCAGGAGGAGTAAATCCCACAGTTGAGGGGTGACAGTGTGTGCAAGAGGAGTAAATCTCACAGTCGAGGGGTGTCAGTGTGTGCAGGAGGAGTACATCCCGCAGTAGAGAGGAGACAGTGTGTGCAGAAGGAGGAAATCCCACTGAAAAGGGGCGACAGTATGTGCAGGAGGAGTAAATCCCACAGTAGAGGGGTGACAGTGTGCGCAGGAGTAAATCCCGCAGCAGAGGAGTGACAGTGTGTGCAGAAGGAGTAAATCCCACAGTAGAGGGGTGACAGGGTGTGCAGGAGTTGTAAATCCCTCAGTAAAAGGGTGACAGTGTATGCAGGAGGAGTAAATCCCACAGTGGAGGGGTGACAGTGTTTACAGGAGGAGTAAGTCCCACAAAAGAGGTGTGATAGTCTGTGCAGGAGGAGTAAATCCCGCGGTAAAGGGGTGACAGGGTCTGCAGGAGGAGTAAATCCCACTGTAGAGGGGTGGCAGTGTGTGCAGGAGGAGTAAATCCCACAGTCGAGGGTTGACACTGTGTGCAGGAGGAGTAAATCCCGCAGTAGAGGGGTGACAGTGTGTACAGGAGGAGTAAATCCCACAGTAGAGGGGTGACAGTGTGTGTAGGAGGAGTAAATCCCGCAGTAGAGGGGTGACAGGGTAAGCAGGAGGAATAAATCCCACAGTAAAGGTGTGACAGTGTCTGCAAGAGGAGTAAATCCCACAATAGAGGGGTGACAGTGGGTGCAGGAGGATTAGTCCCACAGTAGAAGGGCGAGAGTTTGTGCAAGAGGAGTAAATCCCGCAGTAAAGGGGTGACAGAGTGTGCAGGAGAAGTAAATCCCGCAATTGAGGGGTGACAGTGTGTGCAGGAGGAGTAAATCCCACTGTAGAGGGGTGACAGTGTGTGCAGGAGGAGTAAATCCCAGAGTTGAGGGTTGACAGTGTGTCCAGGAGGAGTAAATCCCACAGTAGAGGGGAGACAGTGAGTAAGGAGGGGTTAATCCCGCAGTAAAGGGGTGACAGAGTGTGCAGGAGGAGTAAATCCCGCAGTAGATGGGTGACAGGGTAAGCAGGAGGAATAAATGCTGCAGTAGAGGGGTGACAGTGTGTGCAGGAGGAGTAAATCCCACTGTAGAGGCGTGACAGTGTGTGCAGGAGGAGTAAATCCCAGAGTTGAGGGTTGACAGTGTGTGCAGGAGGAGTAAATCCCACAGTCGAGGGGTGACAGTGTGTGCAGGAGGAGTAAATCCCACAGTCGAGGGGTGACAATGTGTGCAGGAGGAGTTAATGCCGCAGTCGAGGGGTGACAGTGTGTGCAGGAGGAGTAAATCCCACAGTAGAGGGGTGACAGTGTCTGCAAGAGGAGTAAATCCCACAATAGAGGGGTGACAGTGGGTGCAGGAGGATTAAATCCCACAGTAGAAGGGCGAGAGTTTGTGCAAGAGGAGTAAATCCCGCAGTAAAGGGGTGACAGAGTGTGCAGGAGGAGTAAATCCCGCAGTAGAGGGGTGACAGTGTGTGCAGGAGGAGTAAATCCCACAGTAGAAAGGTGACAGTGTGTGCAGGAGGAGTAAATCCCACAGTAGCGGGGAGAAAGTGTGTGCAGGAGGAGTAAATCCCACAGTAGCGGGGAAAAAGTGTGTGCAGGAGGAGTAAATCCCACAGTAGAGGGGTGACAGTGTGTGCAGGCGGAGTAAATCTCGCAATAGAGGGGTGACAGTGTGTGCAGGAGGAGTAAATGCCGCAGTAGAGGGGTGACCGTGTGTGCAGGAGGAGTAAATCCCACAGTAGAGGGGTGACTGTGTGTGCAGGAGGAGTAAATCCCACAGTAGAGGGGTGACAGTGTGTGCAGGAGGAGTAAATCCTGCAGCAGACGGGTGTCAGTGTGTGCAGGAGGAGTAAATCCCGCAGTAAATGAGTGACAGTGTGTGCAGGAGGAGTTAATCCCGCAGTAGAGGGGCGACAGTGTGTGCAGGAGGAGTAAATCCCACAGGAGAGGGGTGACAGTGTGTGAAGGAGGAGTAAATGCCGCAGTAGAGGGGTGACAGTGTGTGCAGAAGGAGTAAATGCCGCAGTAGAGGGGTGACAGTGTGTGCAGGAGGAGTAAATCCCACAGTAGAGGGGTGACAGTATGTGCAGGAGGAGTAAATCCCGCAGTAGAGGGGTGACCGTGTGTGCAGGAGGAGAAAATCCCACAGGAAAGCGGTGACAGTGTGTGCAGGAGGAGTAAATCCCGCAGTAGAGGGGTGACAGTGTGTGCAGGAGGAGTTAATCCCAGAGTAGAGGGGTGACAGTGTGTGCAGGAGGAGTATATCCCGCAGTAGAGGGGTGACCGTGTGCGCAGGAGGAGTAAATCCCACAGTAGAGGGGTGACAGTGTGTGCAGGAGGAGTAAATGCTGCAGTAGAGGGGTGACAGTGTGTGCAGGAGGAGTAAATCCCACAGTAGAGGGGTGACAGTGTGTGCAGGAGGAGTTAATCCCACAGTAGAGGGGTGACAGTGTGTGCAGGAGGAGTTAATCCCACAGTAGAGGGGTGACAGTGTGTACAGGAGGAGCAAATCCCACAGTCGAGGGGTGACAGTGTGTGCAGGAGGAGTAGATGCCGCAGTAGAGGGGTGACAGTGTGTGCAGGAGGAGTAAATCCCGCAGTAGAGGGGTGACCGTGTGTGCAGGAGGAGTAAATCCCACAGTAGAGGGGTGACAGTGTGTGCAGGAGGAGTAAATCCCACAGTTGAGGGGCGACAGTGTGTGCAGGAGGAGTAAATCCCACAGGAGAGGGGTGACAGTGTGTGAAGGAGGAGTAAATGCCGCAGTAGAGGGGTGACAGTGTGTGCAGGAGGAGTAAATGCCGCAGTAGAGGGGTGACAGTGTGTGCAGGAGGAGTAAATCCCACAGTAGAGGGGTGACAGTGTGTGCAGGAGGAGTAGATGGCGCAGGAGAGGGGTGACCGTGTGTGCAGGAGGAGTAAATCCCACAGTAAAGGGGTGACAGTGTGTGCAGGAGGAGTAAATCCCGCAGTAGAGGGGTGACAGTGTGTGCAGGAGGAGTTAATCCCAGAGTAGAGGGGTGACAGTGTGTGCAGGAGGAGTATATCCCGCAGTAGAGGGGTGACCGTGTGCGCAGGAGGAGTAAATCCCACAGTAGAGGGGTGACAGTGTGTGCAGGAGGAGTAAATGCTGCAGTAGAGGGGTGACAGTGTGTGCAGGAGGAGTAAATCCCACAGTAGAGGGGTGACAGTGTGTGCAGGAGGTGTAAATCCCGCAGTAGAGGGGTGACAGTGTGTGCAGGAGGAGTAAATCCCACAGTAGAGGGGTGACAGTGTGTGCAGGAGGTGTAAATTCCGCAGTAGAGGGGTGACAGTGTGTGCAGGAGGAGTAAATCCCACAGTTGAGGGGTGACAGTGTGTGCAGGAGGAGTTAATCCCACAGTAGAGGGGTGACAGTGTGTGCAGGAGGAGTAAATCCCACAGTCGAGGGGTGACAGTGTGTGCAGGAGGAGTAAATCCTGCAGCAGACGGGTGTCAGTGTGTGCAGGAGGAGTAAATCCCGCAGTAAATGAGTGACAGTGTGTGCAGGAGGAGTTAATCCCACAGTAGAGGGGTGACAGTGTGTGCAGGAGGAGTTAATCCCACTGAAGAGGGTTGACAGTGTGTGCAGGAGGAGGAAATCCTGCAGCAGACGGGTGTCAGTGTGTGCAGGAGTAAATCCGGCAGTAAATGAGTGATAGTGTGTGCAGGAGGAGTTAATCCCACAGAAGAGGGGTGACAGTGTGTGCAGGAGGAGTAAATCCCACAGTAGAGGGGTCACAGTGTGTGCAGGAGGTGTAAATCCCGCAGTAGAGGGGTGACAGTGTGTGCAGGAGGAGTAAATCCCACAGTAGAGGGGTGACAGTGTGTGCAGGAGGAGTTAATCCCACAGTAGAGGGGTGACAGTGTGTGCAGGAGGAGTAAATCCCACAGTCGAGGGGTGACAGTGTGTGCAGGAGGAGTAAATGCTGCAGTAAAGGGGTGACAGTGTGTGCAGGAGGAGTAAATCCCACAGGAGAGGGGAGACCGTGGGTGCAGGAGGAGTAAATCCCACTGTAGAGGGTTGACACTGTGTGCAGGAGGAGTAAATCCCACAGTAGAGGGGCGACAGTGTGTGCAGGAGGAGTAAATTCGACAGTAGAGGGCTGACACTGTGTGCAGGAGGAGTAAATACCGCAGTAGAGGGGTGACAGTGTGTGCAGGAGGAGTAAATCCCACAGTTGAGGGGTGACAGTGTGTGCAAGAGGAGTAAATCTCACAGTCGAGGGGTGTCAGTGTGTGCAGGAGGAGTACATCCCGCAGTAGAGAGGAGACAGTGTGTGCAGAAGGAGGAAATCCCACTGAAAAGGGGCGACAGTATGTGCAGGAGGAGTAAATCCCACAGTAGAGGGGTGACAGTGTGCGCAGGAGTAAATCCCGCAGCAGAGGAGTGACAGTGTGTGCAGAAGGAGTAAATCCCACAGTAGAGGGGTGACAGGGTGTGCAGGAGTTGTAAATCCCTCAGTAAAAGGGTGACAGTGTATGCAGGAGGAGTAAATCCCACAGTGGAGGGGTGACAGTGTTTACAGGAGGAGTAAGTCCCACAAAAGAGGTGTGATAGTCTGTGCAGGAGGAGTAAATCCCGCGGTAAAGGGGTGACAGGGTCTGCAGGAGGAGTAAATCCCACTGTAGAGGGGTGGCAGTGTGTGCAGGAGGAGTAAATCCCACAGTCGAGGGTTGACACTGTGTGCAGGAGGAGTAAATCCCGCAGTAGAGGGGTGACAGTGTGTACAGGAGGAGTAAATCCCACAGTAGAGGGGTGACAGTGTGTGTAGGAGGAGTAAATCCCGCAGTAGAGGGGTGACAGGGTAAGCAGGAGGAATAAATCCCACAGTAAAGGTGTGACAGTGTCTGCAAGAGGAGTAAATCCCACAATAGAGGGGTGACAGTGGGTGCAGGAGGATTAGTCCCACAGTAGAAGGGCGAGAGTTTGTGCAAGAGGAGTAAATCCCGCAGTAAAGGGGTGACAGAGTGTGCAGGAGAAGTAAATCCCGCAATTGAGGGGTGACAGTGTGTGCAGGAGGAGTAAATCCCACTGTAGAGGGGTGACAGTGTGTGCAGGAGGAGTAAATCCCAGAGTTGAGGGTTGACAGTGTGTCCAGGAGGAGTAAATCCCACAGTAGAGGGGAGACAGTGAGTCAGGAGGGGTTAATCCCGCAGTAGAGGGGTGACAGAGTGTGCAGGAGGAGTAAATCCCGCAGTAGATGGGTGACAGGGTAAGCAGGAGGAATAAATGCTGCAGTAGAGGGGTGACAGTGTGTGCAGGAGGAGTAAATCCCACTGTAGAGGCGTGACAGTGTGTGCAGGAGGAGTAAATCCCAGAGTTGAGGGTTGACAGTGTGTGCAGGAGGAGTAAATCCCACAGTCGAGGGGTGACAGTGTGTGCAGGAGGAGTAAATCCCACAGTCGAGGGGTGACAATGTGTGCAGGAGGAGTTAATGCCGCAGTCGAGGGGTGACAGTGTGTGCAGGAGGAGTAAATCCCACAGTAGAGGGGTGACAGTGTCTGCAAGAGGAGTAAATCCCACAATAGAGGGGTGACAGTGGGTGCAGGAGGATTAAATCCCACAGTAGAAGGGCGAGAGTTTGTGCAAGAGGAGTAAATCCCGCAGTAAAGGGGTGACAGAGTGAGCAGGAGGAGTAAATCCCGCAGTAGAGGGGTGACAGTGTGTGCAGGAGGAGTAAATCCCACAGTAGAAAGGTGACAGTGTGTGCAGGAGGAGTAAATCCCACAGTAGCGGGGAGAAAGTGTGTGCAGGAGGAGTAAATCCCACAGTAGCGGGGAAAAAGTGTGTGCAGGAGGAGTAAATCACACAGTAGAGGGGTGACAGTGTGTGCAGGCGGAGTAAATCTCGCAATAGAGGGGTGACAGTGTGTGCAGGAGGAGTAAATGCCGCAGTAGAGGGGTGACCGTGTGTGCAGGAGGAGTAAATCCCACAGTAGAGGGGTGACTGTGTGTGCAGGAGGAGTAAATCCCACAGTAGAGGGGTGACAGTGTGTGCAGGAGGAGTAAATCCTGCAGCAGACGGGTGTCAGTGTGTGCAGGAGGAGTAAATCCCGCAGTAAATGAGTGACAGTGTGTGCAGGAGGAGTTAATCCCGCAGTAGAGGGGCGACAGTGTGTGCAGGAGGAGTAAATCCCACAGGAGAGGGGTGACAGTGTGTGAAGGAGGAGTAAATGCCGCAGTAGAGGGGTGACATCGTGTGCAGAAGGAGTAAATGCCGCAGTAGAGGGGTGACAGTGTGTGCAGGAGGAGTAAATCCCACAGTAGAGGGGTGACAGTGTGTGCAGGAGGAGTAAATCCCGCAGTAGAGGGGTGACCGTGTGTGCAGGAGGAGTAAATCCCACAGTAAAGGGGTGACAGTGTGTGCAGGAGGAGTAAATCCCGCAGTAGAGGGGTGACAGTGTGTGCAGGAGGAGTTAATCCCAGAGTAGAGGGGTGACAGTGTGTGCAGGAGGAGTATATCCCGCAGTAGAGGGGTGACCGTGTGCGCAGGAGGAGTAAATCCCACAGTAGAGGGGTGACAGTGTGTGCAGGAGGAGTAAATGCTGCAGTAGAGGGGTGACAGTGTGTGCAGGAGGAGTAAATCCCACAGTAGAGGGGTGACAGTGTGTGCAGGAGGAGTTAATCCCACAGTAGAGGGGTGACAGTGTGTGCAGGAGGAGTTAATCCCACAGTAGAGGGGTGACAGTGTGTACAGGAGGAGCAAATCCCACAGTCGAGGGGTGACAGTGTGTGCAGGAGGAGTAGATGCCGCAGTAGAGGGGTGACAGTGTGTGCAGGAGGAGTAAATCCCGCAGTAGAGGGGTGACCGTGTGTGCAGGAGGAGTAAATCCCACAGAAGAGAGGTGACAGTGTGTGCAGGAGGAGTACATCCCACAGTTGAGGGGCGACAGTGTGTGCAGGAGGAGTAAATCCCACAGGAGAGGGGTGACAGTGTGTGAAGGAGGAGTAAATGCCGCAGTAGAGGGGTGACAGTGTGTGCAGGAGGAGTAAATGCCGCAGTAGAGGGGTGACAGTGTGTGCAGGAGGAGTAAATCCCACAGTAGAGGGGTGACAGTGTGTGCAGGAGGAGTAAATCCCGCAGTAGAGGGGTGACCGTGTGTGCAGGAGGAGTAAATCCCACAGTAAAGGGGTGACAGTGTGTGCAGGAGGAGTAAATCCCGCAGTAGAGGGGTGACAGTGTGTGCAGGAGGAGTTAATCCCAGAGTAGAGGGGTGACAGTGTGTGCAGGAGGAGTATATCCCGCAGTAGAGGGGTGACCGTGTGCGCAGGAGGAGTAAATCCAACAGTAGAGGGGTGACAGTGTGTGCAGGAGGAGTAAATGCTGCAGTAGAGGGGTGACAGTGTGTGCAGGAGGAGTAAATCCCACAGTAGAGGGGTGACAGTGTGTGCAGGAGGAGTTAATCCCACAGTAGAGGGGTGACAGTGTGTGCAGGAGGAGTTAATCCCACAGTAGAGGGGTGACAGTGTGTACAGGAGGAGCAAATCCCACAGTCGAGGGGTGACAGTGTGTACAGGAGGAGTAGATGCCGCAGTAGAGGGGTGACAGTGTGTGCAGGAGGAGGAAATCCCACAGTAGAGGGGTGACCGTGTGTGCAGGAGGAGTAAATCCCACAGTAGAGGGGTGACAGTGTGTGCAGGAGGAGTAAATTCCGCAGTAGAGGGGTGACAATGTGTGCAGGAGGAGTAAATCCCACAGTAAAGGGGTGACAGTGTGTACTGGAGGAGTAAGTCCCACAGTAGAGGTGTGATAGTGTGTGCAGGTGGAGTAAATCCCGCAGTAGAGGGGTGACAGGGTGTGCAGGAGGAGTAAATCCAACTGTAGAGGGGTGACAGTGTGTGCAGGAGGAGTAAATCCCGCAGTAGAGGGGTGACAGAGTGTGCAGGAGGAGTAAATCCCACAGAAGAGGGGCGACAGTGTGTGCAGGAGGAGTAAATCCCACAGTAGAGGGGCAACAGTGTGTGCAGGAGGAGTAAATCCCACAGTCGAGGGGTGACAGTGTGTGCATGAGGAGTAAATGCGGCAGTAGAGGGGTGACAGTGTGTGCAGGAGGAGTAAATCCCACAGTACAGGGGTGACAATATGTGCAGGAGGAGTTAATCCCATAGTAGAGGGGGGACAGTCTGTGCAGGAGGAGTAAATCCCACAGTAGAGGGGTGACAGTGTGTGCAGGAGGAGTAAATCCCGCAGTAAAGGGGTGACCGTGTGTGCAGGAGGAGTAAATCCCACAGTAGAGGGGTGTCAGTGTGTGCAGGAGTAGTAAATCCCGCAGTAAATGAGTGACAGGGTAAGCAGGAGGAATAAATTCCACAGTAAAGGGGTGATAGTGTGTGCAAGAGGAGTAAATCCCACAATACAGGGGTGACAGAGTTTGCAGGAGGAGAACATCCCGCAGTACAGGGATGACAGTGTGTGCAGGAGGTGTAAATCCCGCAGTAGAGGGGTAAAGATCGGTTCAGGAGGATAAAATCCCATATTAGAAGGGCGAGAGTTTGTGCAGGAGGAGTACGTCCCGCAGTAGAGGGGTAACAGTGTGTGCAGGAGGAGTATATCCTGCAGTAGAAGGGTGACAGTGTGTGGAGGAGGAGTAAATCCCACAGTTAAGCGGTGACAGTGTGTGCAGGAGGAGTAAATCCCACAGTGTTGGGGTGACAGTGTGTGCAGGGGAGTAAATGCCACCATAGAAGGGTGACAGTGTGTGCAGGAGGAGTAAATCCCGCAGTAGAGGGGTGACACTGAGTGCAGGAGGAGTAAATTCCACAGTAGAGGGGTGACAGTGTGTGCAGGGGAGTAAATGCCACAATAGAAGGGTGACAGTGTGTGCAGGAGGAGTAAATCCTGCAGTACAGGGGTGACAGTTTGTGCAGGAGGAGTAAATCCCGCAGTAGAGGTTTGACAGTGTGTGCAGGAGGAGTAAATCCCACAGTAGAGGGGTGACAGTGTGTGCCGGAGGAGTAAATCCCACAGTACAGGGAGAAAGTGTGTGCAGGAGAAGTAAATCCTGCAGTAGAGGGGTGACAGTGTGTGCAGGAGGAGTAAATGCTGCAGTAGAGGGGTGACAGTGTGTGCAGGAGGAGTAAATCCCCCAGTTAAGGGGTGACAGTGTGTGCAGGAGGAGTAAATCCCACAGTGTTGGGGTGACAGTGTGTGCAGGGGAGTAAATGCCACAATATAAGGGTGACAGTGTGTGCAAGAGGAGTAAATCCCGCAGTAGAGCGGTTACACTGTGTGCAGGAGGAGTAAATTCCATCGTAGAGGGGTGACAGTGTGGGCAAGAGGAGTAAATCCCACAGTAGCGGGGAGAAAGTGTGTGCAGGAGGAGTAAATCCCACAGTAGCGGGGAAAAAGTGTGTGCAGGAGGAGTAAATCCCACAGTAGAGGGTTGACAGTGTGTGCAGGAGGAGTAAATCCCGCAGTAGAGGGGTGACAGTGTGTGCAGGAGGAGTAAATCCCACAGTAGCGGGGAAAAAGTGTGTGCAGGAGAAGTAAATCCTGCAGTACAGGGTTGACAGTTTGTGCAGGAGGAGTAAATCCCGCAGTAGAGGGGTGACAGTGTGTGCAGGAGGAGTAAATCCCACAGTAGAAAGGTGACAGTGTGTGAAGGAGGAGTAAATCCCACAGTAGAAAGGTGACAGTGTGTGAAGGAGGAGTAAATCCCACAGTAGCAGGGAGAAAGTGTGTGCAGGAGGAGTAAATCCCACAGTAGAGGGTTGACAGTGTGTGCAGGAGGAGTAAATCCCGCAGTAGATGGGTGACAGGGTAAGCAGGAGGAATAAATGCTGCAGTAGAGGGGTGACAGTGTGTGCAGGAGGAGTAAATCCCACTGTAGAGGCGTGACAGTGTGTGCAGGAGGAGTAAATCCCAGAGTTGAGGGTTGACAGTGTGTGCAGGAGGAGTAAATCCCACAGTCGAGGGGTGACAGTGTGTGCAGGAGGAGTAAATCCCACAGTCGAGGGGTGACAATGTGTGCAGGAGGAGTTAATGCCGCAGTCGAGGGGTGACAGTGTGTGCAGGAGGAGTAAATCCCACAGTAGAGGGGTGACAGTGTCTGCAAGAGGAGTAAATCCCACAATAGAGGGGTGACAGTGGGTGCAGGAGGATTAAATCCCACAGTAGAAGGGCGAGAGTTTGTGCAAGAGGAGTAAATCCCGCAGTAAAGGGGTGACAGAGTGAGCAGGAGGAGTAAATCCCGCAGTAGAGGGGTGACAGTGTGTGCAGGAGGAGTAAATCCCACAGTAGAAAGGTGACAGTGTGTGCAGGAGGAGTAAATCCCACAGTAGCGGGGAGAAAGTGTGTGCAGGAGGAGTAAATCCCACAGTAGCGGGGAAAAAGTGTGTGCAGGAGGAGTAAATCCCACAGTAGAGGGGTGACAGTGTGTGCAGGCGGAGTAAATCTCGCAATAGAGGGTTGACAGTGTGTGCAGGAGGAGTAAATGCCGCAGTAGAGGGGTGACCGTGTGTGCAGGAGGAGTAAATCCCACAGTAGAGGCGTGACTGTGTGTGCAGGAGGAGTAAATCCCACAGTAGAGGGGTGACAGTGTGTGCAGGAGGAGTAAATCCTGCAGCAGACGGGTGTCAGTGTGTGCAGGAGGAGTAAATCCCGCAGTAAATGAGTGACAGTGTGTGCAGGAGGAGTTAATCCCGCAGTAGAGGGGCGACAGTGTGTGCAGGAGGAGTAAATCCCACAGGAGAGGGGTGACAGTGTGTGAAGGAGGAGTAAATGCCGCAGTAGAGGGGTGACAGTGTGTGCAGAAGGAGTAAATGCCGCAGTAGAGGGGTGACAGTGTGTGCAGGAGGAGTAAATCCCACAGTAGAGGGGTGACAGTGTGTGCAGGAGGAGTAAATCCCGCAGTAGAGGGGTGACCGTGTGTGCAGGAGGAGTAAATCCCACAGTAAAGGGGTGACAGTGTGTGCAGGAGGAGTAAATCCCGCAGTAGAGGGGTGACAGTGTGTGCAGGAGGAGTTAATCCCAGAGTAGAGGGGTGACAGTGTGTGCAGGAGGAGTATATCCCGCAGTAGAGGGGTGACCGTGTGCGCAGGAGGAGTAAATCCCACAGTAGAGGGGTGACAGTGTGTGCAGGAGGAGTAAATGCTGCAGTAGAGGGGTGACAGTGTGTGCAGGAGGAGTAAATCCCACAGTAGAGGGGTGACAGTGTGTGCAGGAGGAGTTAATCCCACAGTAGAGGGGTGACAGTGTGTGCAGGAGGAGTTAATCCCACAGTAGAGGGGTGACAGTGTGTACAGGAGGAGCAAATCCCACAGTCGAGGGGTGACAGTGTGTGCAGGAGGAGTAGATGCCGCAGTAGAGGGGTGACAGTGTGTGCAGGAGGAGTAAATCCCGCAGTAGAGGGGTGACCGTGTGTGCAGGAGGAGTAAATCCCACAGTAGAGGGGTGACAGTGTGTGCAGGAGGAGTAAATCCCACAGTAGAGGGGCGACAGTGTGTGCAGGAGGAGTAAATCCCACAGGAGAGGGGTGACAGTGTGTGAAGGAGGAGTAAATGCCGCAGTAGAGGGGTGACAGTGTGTGCAGGAGGAGTAAATGCCGCAGTAGAGGGGTGACAGTGTGTGCAGGAGGAGTAAATCCCACAGTAGAGGGGTGACAGTGTGTGCAGGAGGAGTAAATCCCGCAGTAGAGGGGTGACCGTGTGTGCAGGAGGAGTAAATCCCACAGTAAAGGGGTGACAGTGTGTGCAGGAGGAGTAAATCCCGCAGTAGAGGGGTGACAGTGTGTGCAGGAGGAGTTAATCCCAGAGTAGAGGGGTGACAGTGTGTGCAGGAGGAGTATATCCCGCAGTAGAGGGGTGACCGTGTGCGCAGGAGGAGTAAATCCCACAGTAGAGGGGTGACAGTGTGTGCAGGAGGAGTAAATGCTGCAGTAGAGGGGTGACAGTGTGTGCAGGAGGAGTAAATCCCACAGTAGAGGGGTGACAGTGTGTGCAGGAGGAGTTAATCCCACAGTAGAGGGGTGACAGTGTGTGCAGGAGGAGTTAATCCCACAGTAGAGGGGTGACAGTGTGTACAGGAGGAGCAAATCCCACAGTCGAGGGGTGACAGTGTGTGCAGGAGGAGTAGATGCCGCAGTAGAGGGGTGACAGTGTGTGCAGGAGGAGTAAATTCCGCAGTAGAGGGGTGACCGTGTGTGCAGGAGGAGTAAATCCCACAGTAGAGGGGTGACAGTGTGTGCAGGAGGAGTAAATTCCGCAGTAGAGGGGTGACAATGTGTGCAGGAGGAGTAAATCCCACAGTAAAGGGGTGACAGTGTGTACTGGAGGAGTAAGTCCCACAGTAGAGGTGTGATAGTGTGTGCAGGTGGAGTAAATCCCGCAGTAGAGGGGTGACAGGGTGTGCAGGAGGAGTAAATCCAACTGTAGAGGGGTGACAGTGTGTGCAGGAGGAGTAAATCCCGCAGTAGAGGGGTGACAGAGTGTGCAGGAGGAGTAAATCCCACAGAAGAGGGGCGACAGTGTGTGCAGGAGGAGTAAATCCCACAGTAGAGGGGCGACAGTGTGTGCAGGAGGAGTAAATCCCACAGTCGAGGGGTGACAGTGTGTGCATGAGGAGTAAATGCGGCAGTAGAGGGGTGACAGTGTGTGCAGGAGGAGTAAATCCCACAGTACAGGGGTGACAATATGTGCAGGAGGAGTTAATCCCACAGTAGAGGGGTGACAGTCTGTGCAGGAGGAGTAAATCCCACAGTAGAGGGGTGACAGTGTGTGCAGGAGGAGTAAATCCCGCAGTAAAGGGGTGACCGTGTGTGCAGGAGGAGTAAATCCCACAGTAGAGGGGTGTCAGTGTGTGCAGGAGGAGTAAATCCCGCAGTAAATGAGTGACAGGGTAAGCAGGAGGAATAAATTCCACAGTAAAGGGGTGATAGTGTGTGCAAGAGGAGTAAATCCCACAATACAGGGGTGACAGAGTTTGCAGGAGGAGTACATCCCGCAGTACAGGGATGACAGTGTGTGCAGGAGGTGTAAATCCCGCAGTAGAGGGGTAAAGATCGGTTCAGGAGGATAAAATCCCATATTAGAAGGGCGAGAGTTTGTGCAGGAGGAGTACGTCCCGCAGTAGAGGGGTAACAGTGTGTGCAGGAGGAGTATATCCTGCAGTAGAAGGGTGACAGTGTGTGGAGGAGGAGTAAATCCCACAGTTAAGCGGTGACAGTGTGTGCAGGAGGAGTAAATCCCACAGTGTTGGGGTGACAGTGTGTGCAGGGGAGTAAATGCCACCATAGAAGGGTGACAGTGTGTGCAGGAGGAGTAAATCCCGCAGTAGAGGGGTGACACTGAGTGCAGGAGGAGTAAATTCCACAGTAGAGGGGTGACAGTGTGTGCAGGGGAGTAAATGCCACAATAGAAGGGTGACAGTGTGTGCAGGAGGAGTAAATCCTGCAGTACAGGGGTGACAGTTTGTGCAGGAGGAGTAAATCCCGCAGTAGAGGTTTGACAGTGTGTGCAGGAGGAGTAAATCCCACAGTAGAGGTTTGACAGTGTGTGCCGGAGGAGTAAATCCCACAGTACAGGGAGAAAGTGTGTGCAGGAGAAGTAAATCCTGCAGTAGAGGGGTGACAGTGTGTGCAGGAGGAGTAAATGCTGCAGTAGAGGGGTGACAGTGTGTGCAGGAGGAGTAAATCCCACAGTGTTGGGGTGACAGTGTGTGTACGGGAGTAAATGCCACAATATAAGGGTGACAGTGTGTGCAAGAGGAGTAAATCCCGCAGTAGAGCGGTTACACTGTGTGCAGGAGGAGTAAATTCCATCGTAGAGGGGTGACAGTGTGGGCAAGAGGAGTAAGTCCCACAGTAGCGGGGAGAAAGTGTGTGCAGGAGGAGTAAATCCCACAGTAGCGGGGAAAAAGTGTGTGCAGGAGGAGTAAATCCCACAGTAGAGGGTTGACAGTGTGTGCAGGAGGAGTAAATCCCGCAGTAGAGGGGTGACAGTGTGTGCAGGAGGAGTAAATCCCACAGTAGCGGGGAAAAAGTGTGTGCAGGAGAAGTAAATCCTGCAGTACAGGGTTGACAGTTTGTGCAGGAGGAGTAAATCCCGCAGTAGAGGGGTGACAGTGTGTGCAGGAGGAGTAAATCCCACAGTAGAAAGGTGACAGTGTGTGCAGGAGGAGTAAATCCCACAGTAGCGGGGAGAAAGTGTGTGCAGGAGGAGTAAATCCCACAGTAGCGGGGAAAAAGTGTGTGCAGGAGGAGTAAATCCCACAGTAGAGGGTTGACAGTGTGTGCAGGAGGAGTAAATCCCGCAGTAGAGGGGTGACAGTGTGTGCAGGAGGAGTAAATCCCGCAGGAGATGGGTGACAGGGTAAGCAGGAGGAATAAATCCCACAGTAAAGGGGAGACAGTGTCTGCAGGAGGAGTAAATCCCACAATAGAGGGGTGACAGTGTGTGCAGGAGGAGTAAATCCCGCAGTAGATGGGTGACAGGGTAAGCAGGAGGAATAAATCCCACAGTAAAGGGGTGACAGTGTGTGCAGGAGGAGTAAATCTCGCAGTACAGGGGTGACAGCGTGTGCCGGAGGAGTAAATCCCGCAGTAGAGGGGTGAAAGTGTGTGCAGGAGGAGTAAATCCTAGAGTAAATGGGTGAAAGTGACTGCAGGAGGAGTAAGTCCCGCAGTAGAGGGGTGACAGTGGGTGCAGTAGGATTAAATCCCCCATTAGAAGGGCGAGAGTTTGAGCAGGAGGAGTACGTCCCGCAGTAGAGGGGTAACAGTTTGTGCAGGAGGAATAAAACCCACAGTAGAGGGGTGACAGTATCTGTAAGAAGAGTAAATCCTACGGTAGAGGGGTGACAGTGTGTGCAGAAGGAGTAAATCCCACAGTCGAGGGGTGCCAATGTGTGCAGGAGGAGTAAATCCCACAGTAAAGGGGTGACAGTGTGTACAGGAGGAGTAACCCCACAATAGAGGTGTGATAGTGTGTGCAGGAGGAGTTAATCCCGCAGTAGAGGGGTGACAGGTTGTGCAGGAGGAGTAAATCCCGCTGTAGAGGGGTGACAGGGTGTGCAGGAGGAGTAAATCCAACTTTAGAGGGGTGACAGTGTGTGCAGGAGGAGTAAATCTCGCAGTTGAGGGGTGACAGAGTGTGCAGGAGGAGTAAATCCCACAGAAGAGGGGCGACAGTGTGTGCAGGAGGAGTAAATCCCACAGTAGAGGGGCGACAGTGTGTGCAGGAGGAGTAAATGCCGCAGTAGAGGGGTGACAGTGTGTGCTGGAGGAGTAAATGCCGCAGTAGAGGGGTGACAGTGTGTGCAGGAGGAGTAAATGCCGCAGTAGAGGGGTGACAGTGTGTGCAGGAGGAGTAAATCCCACAGTAGAGGGGTGACAGTGTGTGCAGGAGGAGTAAATCCCGCAGTAGAGGGGTGACCGTGTGTGCAGGAGGAGTAAATCCCACAGTAAAGGGGTGACAGTGTGTCCAGGAGGAGTTAATCCCAGAGTAGAAGGGTGATAGTGTGTGCAGGAGGAGTAAATCCCGCAGTAGAGGGGTGACCGTGTGCGCAGGAGGAGTAAGTCCCACAGTAGAGGGGTGACAGTGTGTGCAGGAAGAGTAAATGCCGCAGTAGAGGGGTGACAGTGTGTGCAGGAGGAGTAAATCCCACAGTCGAGGGGTGACAGTGGGTGCAGGAGGAGTTAATCCCACAGTAGAGGGGTGACAGTGTGTGCAGGAGGAGTTAATCCCACAGTAGAGGGGTGACAGTGTGTGCAGGAGGAGCAAATCCCACAGTCGAGGGGTGACAGTGTGTGCAGGAGGAGTAAATGCCGCAGTAGAGGGGTGACAGTGTGTGCAGAAGGAGTAAATCCCGCAGTAGAGGGGTGACCGTGTGTGCAGGTGGAGTAAATCCCATAGTAGAGGGGTGACAGTGTGTGCAGGAGGAGTAAATCCCACAGTCGAGGGGTGTCAGTGTGTGCAGGAGGAGTAAATCCCGCCGTAAATGAGTGACAGGGTAAGCAGGAGGAATAAATCCGTCAGTAAAGGGGTGACAGTGTGTGCAGGAGGAGTAAATCCCACAATACAGGGGTGACAGTGTGTGCAGGAGGAGTAAATCCCGCAGTACAGGAATGACAGTGTGTGCAGGAGGTGTGAATCCCGCAGTAGAGGGGTAACAGTGTGTGCAGGAGGAGTAAAACCCACAGTAGAGGGGTGACATTATCTGTAAGAGGAGTACATCCTATGGTAGAGGGGTGACAGTGTGTGCAGGAGGAGTAAATCCTGCAGTAGAGGGGTGACAGTGTGTGCAGGAGGAGTAAATCACGCAGTAGAGGGGTGACAGTGAGTCAGGAGGGGTAAATCTCGCAGTAGAGGGGTGACAGTGTGTGCAAGAGGAGTAAATCCCACAATAGAGGGGTGACAGTTTGTGCAGGAGGAGTAAATCCCACAGTAGAGGGTTGACACTGTGTGCAGGAGGAGTAAATCCTGCAGTAGAGGGGTGACAGGGTGTGCAGGAAGAGTAAATCCCACTGTATAGGGGTGACAGTGTGTGCAGGAGGAGTCAATCCCACAGTAGAGGGTTGACACTGTGTGTAGGAGGAGTAAATCCTGCAGTAGAGGGGTGACAGGGTGTGCAAGAGGAGTAAATCCCACAGTAGACGGGTGACAGTGTGTGCAGGAGGGGTAAATCCCACAGAAGAGGGGTGATAGTGTGTGCAGGAGGAGTTAATCCCGCAGTCGAGGGGTGACAGTCTGTGCAGGAGAAGTAAATCCCACAGTTGAGGGGTGGCAGTGTGTGCAGGAGGAGTAAATCCCGCAGTAGAGGGGTGGCAGTGTGTGCAGGAGGAGTAAATACCGCAGTAGAGGGGTGACAGTTTGTGCAGGAGGAGTAAATCCCACAGTAGAGGGGTGACAGTGTGTGCAGGAGGAGTAAATGCTGCAGTAGAGGGGTGACAGTGTGTGCAGGAGGAGTAAATCCCACAGTACAGGGGTGACAATATGTGCAGGAGGAGTTAATCCCACAGTAGAGGGGTGACAGTCCGTGGCAGGAGGAGTAAATCCCACAGTAGAGGGGTGACAGTGTGTGCAGGAGGAGTAAATCCCGCAGTAGAGGGGTGACCGTGTGTGCAGGAGGAGTAAATCCCACAGTAAATGAGTGACAGGGTAAGCAGGAGGAATAAATTCCACAGTAAAGGGGTGATAGTGTGTGCAAGAGGAGTAAATCCCACAATACAGGGATGACAGTGTGTGCAGGAGGTGTAAATCCCGCAGTAGAGGGGTAAAGATCGGTGCAGGAGGATTAAATCCCATATTAGAAGGGCGAGAGTTTGTGCAGGAGGAGTACATCCCGCAGTAGAGGGGTAACAGTGTGTGCAGGAGGAGTAAAACCAACAGTAGAGGGGTGACATTATCTGTAAGAGGAGTACATCCTACAGTAGAGGGGTGACAGTGTGTGCAGGAGGAGTAAATCCTGCAGTAGAAGGGTGACAGTGTGTGGAGGAGGAGTAAATCCCGCAGTTAAGGGGTGACAGTGTGTGCAGGAGGAGTAAATCCCACAGTGTTGGGGTGACAGCTTGTGCAGGGGAGTAAATGCCACAATAGAAGGGTGACAGTGTGTGCAGGAGGAGTAAATCCCGCAGTAGAGGGGTGACACTGTGTGCAGGAGGAGTAAATTCCACAGTAGAGGGGTGACAGTTTGTGCAAGAGGAGTAAATCACACAATAGAGGGGTGACAGTTTGTGCAGGAGGAGTAAATCCTGCAGTACAGGGGTGACAGTTTGTGCAGGAGGAGTAAATCCCGCAGTAGAGGGGTGACAGTGTGTGCAGGAAGAGTAAGTCCCATAGTAGAGGGGTGACAGTGTGTGCAGGAGGAGTAACTCCCACAGCAGCGGGGAGAAAGTGTGTGCAGGAGGAGTAAATCCCACAGTAGCGGGGAGAAAGTGTGTGCAGGAGGAGTAAATCCCACAGTAGAGGGTTTAGAGTGTGTGCAGGAGGAGTAAATCCCGAAGTAGAGGGGTGACAGTGTGTGCAGGAGGAGTAAATCCGGCAGGAGATGGGTGACGGGGTAAGCAGGAAGAATAAATCCTACAGTAAAGGGGAGACAGTGTCTGCAGGAGGAGTAAATCCCACAATAGAGGGATGAAAGTGTGTACAGGAGGAGTAAATTCCGCAGTAGATGGGTGACAGGGTAAGCAGGAGGAATAAATCCCACAGTAAAGGGGTGACAGTGACTGCAGGAGGAGTAAATCCCACAGTAGAGAGGCGACAGTGTGTGCAGGAGGAGTAAATCCCACAGGAGAGGGGTGACAGTGTGTGCAGGAGGAGTAAATTCCACAGTAGAGGGGTGACAGTGTGTGCAGGAGGAGTTAATCCCACAGTAGCGGGGTGACAGTGTTTGCAGGAGGAGTAAATCCCACAGTAGAGGGGTGACAGTGTGTGCAGGAGGAGTAAATCCCGCAGTAGAGGGGTGACCGTGTGTGCAGGAGGAGTAAATCCCACAGTAAAGGGGTGACAATGTGTGCAGGAGGAGTAAATCCCACTGTAGAGGGGTGACAGTGTGAGCAGGAGGAGTTAATCCCACAGTAGAAGGGTGACAGGGTGTGCAGGAGGAGTAAATCCCACAGTACAGGGTTGACACTGTTTGCAGGGGGAGTAAATCCCGCAGTAGAGGGGTGACAGGGTGTGCAGGAGGAGTAAATCCCACTGTAGAGGGGTGACAGTGTGTGCAGGAGGAGTAAATCCCACAGAAGGGGGTTGACACTGTGTGCAGGAGGAGTAAATCCTGCAGTAGAGGGGTGACAGGGTGTGCAGGACGAGTAAATCCCACTGTAGAGGGGTGACAGTGTGTGCCGGAGGAGTAAATCCCACAGTAGAGGGGTGACAGTGTGTGCAGGAGGAGTAAATCCCACAGAAGAGGGGTGACAGTGTGTGCAGGAGGAGTTAATCCCGCAGTAGAGGGGTGAGAGTGTGTGCAGGAGGACTAAATCCCGCAGTAGAGGGGTGACCGTGTGTGCAGGAGGAGTAAACTCCACAGTAAAGGGGTGACAATGTGTGCAGGAGGAGTAAATCCCACTGTAGAGGGGTGACAGTGTGAGCAGGAGGAGTTAATCCCACAGTAGAAGGGTGACAGGGTGTGCAGGAGGAGTAAATCCCACAGTACAGGGTTGACACTGTGTGCAGGAAGAGTAAATCCAACTGTATAGGGGTGACAGTGTGTGCAGGAGGAGTAAATCCCGCAGTAGAGGGGTGACAGAGTGTGCAGGAGGAGTAAATTCCACAGAAGAGGGGCGACAGTGTGTGCAGGAGGAGTAAATCCCACAGTATAGGGGCGACAGTGTGTGTAGGAGGAGTAAATCCCACAGGAGAGGGGTGACAGTGTGTGCAGGAGGAGTAAATCCCACAGTAGAGGGGTGACAGTGTGTGCAGGAGGAGTTAATCCCACAGTCGAGGGGTGACAGTGTGTGCAGGAGAAGTAAATCCCACTGTCGAGGGGTGGCAGTGTGTGCAGGAGGAGTAAGTGCCGCAGTAGAGGGGTGCCAGTGTGTGCAGGAGGAGTAAATCCCACAGTAGAGGGGTGGCAGTGTGTGCAGGAGGAGTAAGTGCCGCAGTAGAGGGGTGACAGTGTGTGCAGGAGGAGTAAATCCCGCAGTAGAGGGGTGAGAGTGTGTGCAGGAGGAGTAAATCCCACAGTCGAGGGGTGACAGTGTGTGCAGGAGAAGTAAATCCCATTGTCGAGGGGTGGCAGTGTGTGTAGGAAGAGTAAATGCCGCAGTAGAGGGGTGGCAGTGTGTGCAGGAGGAGTAAATGCCACAGAAGAGGGGTGGCAGTGTGTGCAGGAGGAGTAAGTGCCGCAGTAGAGGGGTGACAGTGTTTGCAGGAGGAGTAAATCCAACAAGAGAGGGGTGACAGTGTGTGCAGGAGGAGTAAATGCCGCAGTAGAGGGGTGACAGTGTGTGCAGGAGGAGTAAATCCCACAGTACAGGGGTGACAATATGTGCAGGAGGAGATAATCCCACAGTAGAGGGGTGACAATGTGTGCAGGTGGAGTAAATCCCACAGTAGAGGGGTGACAGTGTGTGCAGGAGGAGTAAATCCCACAATAGAGGGGTGACAGTGTGTGCAGGAGGAGTAAATCCCGCAGTAGATGGTTGACAGGGTAAGCAGGAGGAATAAATCCCACAGTAAAGGGGTGACAGTGTGTGCAGGAGGAGTAAATCTCGCAGTACAGGGGTGACAGTGTGTGCAGGAGGAGTAAATCCCGCGATAGAGGGGTGAAAGTGTGTGCAAGAGGAGTAAATCCTAGAGTAAATGGGTGAAAGTGACTGCAGGAGGAGTAAGTCCCGCAGTAGAGGGGTGACCGTGTGTGCAGGAGGAGTAAATCCCACAGTAAAGGGGTGACAATGTGTGCAGGAGGAGTAAATCCCACTGTAGAGGGGTAACAGTGTGAGCAGGAGGAGTTAATCCCACAGTAGAAGGGTGACAGGGTGTGCAGGAGGAGTAAATCCCACAGTACAGGGTTGACACTGTGTGCAGGAAGAGTAAATCCCCCAGTAGAAGGGCGAGAGTTTGAGCAGGAGGAGTAGGTCCCGCAGTTGAGGGGTAACAGTTTGTGCAGAAGGAATAAAACCCACAGTAGAGGGGTGACAGTAACTGTAAGAAGAGTAAATCCTACGGTAGAGGGGTGACAGTGTGTGAAGGAGGAGTAAGTTTCACATCAGAGGGTCGAGTGTTCGTGCAGGAGGAGTAAATCCTGCAGTAGAGGGGTGACAGTGTGTGCAGGAGGAGTAAATCCCGCAGTCGAGGGGTGACAATGTGTGCAGGAGGAGTAAATCCCACAGTAACGGGGTGACAGTGTGTACAGGAGGAGTAAGTCCCACAGTAGAGGTGTGATAGTGTGTGCAGGTGGAGTAAATCCCGCAGTAGAGGGGTGACAGGGTGTGCGGGAGGAGTAAATCCAACTGTATAGGGGTGACAGTGTGTGCAGGAGGAGTAAATCCCGCAGTAGAGGGGTGACAGAGTGTGCAGGAGGAGTAAATCCCACAGAAGAGGGGCGACAGTGTGTGCAGGAGGAGTAAATCCCCTAGTAGAGGGGCGACAGTGTGTGCAGGGGAGTAAATGCCACAATAGAAGGGTGACAGTGTGTGCAAGAGGAGTAAATCCCGCAGTAGAGGGGTTACACTGTGTGCAGGAGGAGTAAATTCCACAGTAGAGGGGTGACAGTGTGTGCAAGAGGAGTAAATCACACAATAGAGGGGTGACAGTGTGTGCAGGAGGAGTAAATCCCGCAGTAGAGGGGTGACAGTGTGTGCAGGAGGAGTAAATCCCACAGTAGAGGGGTGACAGTGTGTGCAGGAGGAGTAAATCCCAAAGTAGCAGGGAGAAAGTGTGTGCAGGAGGAGTAAATCCCACAGTAGCGGGGAAAAAGTCTGTGCAGGAGGAGTAAATCCCACAGTAGAGGGTTGACAGTGTGTGCAGGAGGAGAAAATCCCGAAGTAGAGGGGTGACAGTGTGTGCAGGAGGAGTAAATCCCGCAGGAGATGGGTGACAGGGTAAGCAGGAGGAATAAATCCCACAGTAAAGGGGAGACAGTGTCTGCAGGAGGAGTAAATCCCACAATAGAGGGGTGACAGTGTGTGCAGGAGGAGTAAATCCCGCAGTAGATGGGTGACAGGGTAAGCAGGAGGAATAAATCTTACAGTAAAGGGGTGACAGTGTGTGCAGGAGGAGTAAATCTGGCAGTACAGGGGTGACAGTGTGTGCAGGAGGAGTAAATCCCGCGGTAGAGGGGTGACAGTGGGTGCAGTAGGATTAAATCCCCCAGTAGAAGGGAGAGAGTTTGAGCAGGAGGAGTAGGTCCCGCAGTAGAGGGGTAACAGTTTGTGCAGAAGGAATAAAACCCACAGTAGAGGGGTGACAGTAACTGTAAGAAGAGTAAATCCTACGGTAGAGGGGTGACAGTGTGTGAAGGAGGAGTAAGTTTCACATAAGAGGGTCGAGAGTTCGTGCAGGAGGAGTAAATCCTGCAGTAGACGGGTGACAGTGTGTGCAGGAGGAGTAAATCCCGCAGTCGAGGGGTGACAATGTGTGCAGGAGGAGTAAATCACACAGTAACGGGGTGACAGTGTGTACAGGAGGAGTAAGTCCCACAGTAGAGGTGTGATAGTGTGTGCAGGTGGAGTAAATCCCGCAGTAGAGGGGTGACAGGGTGTGCGGGAGGAGTAAATCCAACTGTATAGGGGTGACAGTGTGTGCAGGAGGAGTAAATCCCGCAGTAGAGGGGTGACAGAGTGTGCAGGAGGAGTAAATCCCACAGAAGAGGGGCGACAGTGTGTGCAGGAGGAGTAAATCCCACAATAGAGGGGCGACAGTGTGTGAAGGAGGAGTAAGTTTCACATAAGAGGGTCGAGAGTTCGTGCAGGAGGAGTAAATCCTGCAGTAGAGGGGTGACAGTGTGTGCAGGAGGAGTAAATCCCGCAGTCGAGGGGTGACAATGTGTGCAGGAGGAGTAAATCCAACAGTAAAGGGGTGACAGTGTGTACAGGAGGAGTAAGTCCCACAGTAGAGGTGTGATAGTGTGTGCAGGTGGAGTAAATCCCGCAGTAGAGGGGTGACAGGGTGTGCAGGAGGAGTAAATCCAACTGTATAGGGGTGACAGTGTGTGCAGGAGGAGTAAATCCCGCAGTTGAGGGGTGACAGAGTGTGCAGGAGGAGTAAATTCCACAGAAGAGGGGCGACAGTGTGTGCAGGAGGAGTAAATCCCACAGTAGAGGGGCGACAGTGTGTGCCGGACGAGTAAATCCCACAGGAGAGGGGTGACAGTGAGTGCAGGAGGAGTAAATCCCACAGTAGAGGGGTGACAGTGTGTGCAGGAGGAGTAAATCCCGCAGTAGAGGGGTGACCGTGTGTGCAGGAGGAGTAAATCCCACAGTAGAGGGGTGACAGTGTGTGCAGGAGGAGTAAATCCCGCAGTAGAGGGGTGACCGTGTGTGCAGGAGGAGTAAATCCCACAGTAAAGGGGTGACAATGTGTGCAGGAGGAGTAAATCCCACTGTAGAGGGGTGACAGTGTGAGCAGGAGGAGTTAATCCCACAGTAGAAGGGTGACAGGGTGTGCAGGAGGAGTAAATCCCACAGTACAGGGTTGACACTGTGTGCAGGAGGAGTAAATCCCACAGTAGAGGGGTGACAGGGTGTGCAGGAGGAGTAAATCCCACTGTAGAGGGGTGACAGTGTGTGCAGGAGGAGTAAATCCCACAGTAGAGGGTTGACACTGTGTGCAGGAGGAGTAAATCCTGCAGTAGAGGGGTGACAGGGTGTGCAGGACGAGTAAATCCCACTGTAGAGGGGTGACAGTGTGTGCCGGAGGAGTAAATCCCACAGTAGAGGGGTGACAGTGTGTGCAGGAGGAGTAAATCCCACAGAAGAGGGGTGACAGTGTGTGCAGGAGGAGTTAATCCCGCAGTAGAGGGGTGAGAGTGTGTGCAGGAGGAGTAAATCCCGCAGTAGAGGGGTGACCGTGTGTGCAGGAGGAGTAAATCCCACAGTAAAGGGGTGACAATGTGTGCAGGAGGAGTAAATCCCACTGTAGAGGGGTGACAGTGTGAGCAGGAGGAGTTAATCCCACAGTAGAAGGGTGACAGGGTGTGCAGGAGGAGTAAATCCCACAGTACAGGGTTGACACTGTGTGCAGGAGGAGTAAATCCAACTGTATAGGGGTGACAGTGTGTGCAGGAGGAATAAAACTCACAGTAGAGGGGTGACAGTAACTGAAAGAAGAGTAAATCCTACGGTAGAGGGGTGACAGTGTGTGAAGGAGGAGTAAGTTTCACATAAGAGGGTCGAGAGTTCGTGCAGGAGGAGTAAATCCTGCAGTAGAGGGGTGACAGTGTGTGCAGGAGGAGTAAATCCCGCAGTCGAGGGGTGACAATGTGTGCAGGAGGAGTAAATCCAACAGTAAAGGGGTGACAGTGTGTACAGGAGGAGTAAGTCCCACAGTAGAGGTGTGATAGTGTGTGCAGGTGGAGTAAATCCCGCAGTAGAGGGGTGACAGGGTGTGCAGGAGGAGTAAATCCCACTGTAGAGGGGTGACAGTGTGAGCAGGAGGAGTTAATCCCACAGTAGAAGGGTGACAGGGTGTGCAGGAGGAGTAAATCCCACAGTACAGGGTTGACACTGTGTGCAGGAGGAGTAAATCCCGCAGTAGAGGGGTGACAGGGTGTGCAGGAGGAGTAAATCCCACTGTAGAGGGGTGACAGTGTGTGCAGGAGGAGTAAATCCCACAGTAGAGGGTTGACACTGTGTGCAGGAGGAGTAAATCCTGCAGTAGAGGGGTGACAGGGTGTGCAGGACGAGTAAATCCCACTGTAGAGGGGTGAAAGTGTGTGCCGGAGGAGTAAATCCCACAGTAGAGGGGTGACAGTGTGTGCAGGAGGAGTAAATCCCACAGAAGAGGGGTGACAGTGTGTGCAGGAGGAGTTAATCCCGCAGTAGAGGGGTGAGAGTGTGTGCAGGAGGAGTAAATCCCGCAGTAGAGGGGTGACCGTGTGTGCAGGAGGAGTAAATCCCACAGTAAAGGGGTGACAATGTGTGCAGGAGGAGTAAATCCCACTGTGGAGGGGTGACAGTGTGAGCAGGAGGAGTTAATCCCACAGTAGAAGGGTGACAGGGTGTGCAGGAGGAGTAAATCCCACAGTACAGGGTTGACACTGTGTGCAGGAGGAGTAAATCCAACTGTATAGGGGTGACAGTGTGTGCAGGAGGAGTAAATCCCGCAGTAGAGGGGTGACAGAGTGTGCAGGAGGAGTAAATTCCACAGAAGAGGGGCGACAGTGTGTGCAGGAGGAGTAAATCCCACAGTAGAGGGTCGACAGTGTGTGCAGGAGGAGTAAATCCCACAGGAGAGGGGTGACAGTGTGTGCAGGAGGAGTAAATCCCACAGTAGAGGGGTGACAGTGTGTGCAGGAGGAGTTAATCCCACAGTCAAGGGGTGACAGTGTGTGCAGGAGAAGTAAATCCCACTGTCGAGGGGTGGCAGTGTGTGCAGGAGGAGTAAGTGCCGCAGTAGAGGGCTGCCACTGTGTGCAGGAGGAGTAAATCCCACAGTAGAGGGGTGGCAGTGTCTGCAGGAGGAGTAAGTGCCGCAGTAGAGGGGTGACAGTGTGTGCAGAAGGAGTAAATCCCGCAGTGGAGGGGTGAGAGTGTGTGCAGGAGGAGTAAATCCCACATTCGAGGGGTGACAGTGTGTGCAGGAGAAGTAAATCCCATTGTCGAGGGGTGGCAGTGTGTGTAGGAAGAGTAAATGCCGCAGTAGAGGGGTGACAGTGTGTGCAGGAGGAGTAAATGCCACAGTAGAGGGGTGGCAGTGTGTGCAGGAGGAGTAAGTGCCGCAGTAGAGGGGTGACAGTGTGTGCAGGAGGAGTAAATCCCACAGTAAAGGGGTGACAGTGTGTGCAGGAGGAGTAAATCTCGCAGTACAGGGGTGACAGTGTGTGCAGGAGGAGTAAATCCCGCGGTAGAGGGGTGAAAGTGTGTGCAGTAGGATTAAATCCCCCAGTAGAAGGGCGAGAGTTTGAGCAGGAAGAGTAGGTCCCGCAGTAGAGGGGTGACAGTGGGTGCAGTAGGATTAAATCCCCCAGTAGAAGGGCGAGAGTTTGAGCAGGAGGAGTAGGTCCCGCAGTAGAGGGGTAACAGTTTGTGCAGAAGGAATAAAACCCACAGTAGAGGGGTGACAGTAACTGTAAGAAGAGTAAATCCTACGGTAGAGGGGTGACAGTGTGTGAAGGAGGAGTAAGTTTCACATAAGAGGTTCGAGAGTTCGTGCAGGAGGAGTAAATCCTGCAGTAGAGGGGTGACAGTGTGTGCAGGAGGAGTAAATCCCGCAGTCGAGGGGTGACAATGTGTGCAGGAGGAGTAAATCCCACAGTAACAGGGTGACAGTGTGTACAGGAGGAGTAAGTCCCACAGTAGAGGTGTGATAGTGTGTGCAGGTGGAGTAAATCCCGCAGTAGAGGGGTGACAGGGTGTGCGGGAGGAGTAAATCCAACTGTATAGGGGTGACAGTGTGTGCAGGAGGAGTAAATCCCGCAGTAGAGGGGTGACAGAGTGTGCAGGAGGAGTAAATCCCACAGAAGAGGGGCGACAGTGTGTGCAGGAGGAGTAAATCCCACAGTAGAGGGGCGACAGTGTGTGCAGGAGGAGTAAATCCCACAGGAGAGGGGTGACAGTGTGTGCAGGAGGAGTAAATCCCACAGTAGAAGGGTGACAGTGTGTGCAGGAGGAGTTAATCCCACAGTAGCGGGGTGACAGTGTGTGCAGGAGGAGTAAATCCCACAGAAGAGGGGTGACAGTGTGTGCAGGAGGAGTGAATCCCGCAGTAGAGGGGTGACCGTGTGTGCAGGAGGAGTAAATCCCACAGTAAAGGGGTGACAATGTGTGCAGGAGGAGTAAATCCCGCAGTAGAGGGGTGACAGTGTGTGCAGGAGGAGTTAATCCCAGAGTAGAGGGGTGACAGTGTGTGCAGGAGGAGTAAATCCCGCAGTAGAGGGGTGACCGTGTGCGCAGGAGGAGTAAATCCCACAGTAGAGGGGTGACAGTGTGTGCAGGAGGAGTAAATGCCACAGTAGAGGGGTGACAGTGTGTGCAGGAGGAGTAAATCCCACAGTAGCGGGGTGACAGTGTGTGCAGGAGGAGTTAATCCCACAGCAGAGGGGTGACAGTGTGTGCAGGAGGAGTTAATCCCACAGTCGAGGGGTGACAGTGTGTGCAGGAGGAGCAAATCCCACAGTCGAGGGGTGACAGTGTGTGCAGGAGGAGTAAATGCCGCAGTAGAGGGGTGACAGTGTGTGCAGGAGGAGTAAATCCCGCAGTAGAGGGGTGACCGTGTGTGCAGGAGGAGTAAGTCCCACAGTAGAGGTGTGATAGTGTGTGCAGGTGGAGTAAATCCCGCAGTAGAGGGGTGACAGGGTGTGCAGGAGGAGTAAATCCAACTGTATAGGGGTGACAGTGTGTGCAGGAGGAGTAAATCCCGCAGTTGAGGGGTGACAGAGTGTGCAGGAGGAGTAAATTCCACAGAAGAGGGGCGACAGTGTGTGCAGGAGGAGTAAATCCCACAGTAGAGGGGCGACAGTGTGTGCCGGAGGAGTAAATCCCACAGGAGAGGGGTGACAGTGAGTGCAGGAGGAGTAAATCCCACAGTAGAGGGGTGACCGTGTGTGCAGGAGGAGTAAATCCCACAGTAAAGGGGTGACAATGTGTGCAGGAGGAGTAAATCCCACTGTAGAGGGGTGACAGTGTGAGCAGGAGGAGTTAATCCCACAGTAGAAGGGTGACAGGGTGTGCAGGAGGAGTAAATCCCACAGTACAGGGTTGACACTGTGTGCAGGAGGAGTAAATCCCGCAGTAGAGGGGTGACAGGGTGTGCAGGAGGAGTAAATCCCACTGTAGAGGGGTGACAGTGTGTGCAGGAGGAGTAAATCCCACAGTAGAGGGTTGACACTGTGTGCAGGAGGAGTAAATCCTGCAGTAGAGGGGTGACAGGGTGTGCAGGACGAGTAAATCCCACTGTAGAGGGGTGAAAGTGTGTGCCGGAGGAGTAAATCCCACAGTAGAGGGGTGACAGTGTGTGCAGGAGGAGTAAATCCCACAGAAGAGGGGTGACAGTGTGTGCAGGAGGAGTTAATCCCGCAGTAGAGGGGTGAGAGTGTGTGCAGGAGGAGTAAATCCCGCAGTAGAGGGGTGACCGTGTGTGCAGGAGGAGTAAATCCCACAGTAAAGGGGTGACAATGTGTGCAGGAGGAGTAAATCCCACTGTAGAGGGGTGACAGTGTGAGCAGGAGGAGTTAATCCCACAGTAGAAGGGTGACAGGGTGTGCAGGAGGAGTAAATCCCACAGTACAGGGTTGACACTGTGTGCAGGAGGAGTAAATCCAACTGTATTGGGGTGACAGTGTGTGCAGGAGGAGTAAATCCCGCAGTAGAGGGGTGACAGAGTGTGCAGGAGGAGTAAATTCCACAGAAGAGGGGCGACAGTGTGTGCAGGAGGAGTAAATCCCACAGTAGAGGGGCGACAGTGTGTGCAGGAGGAGTAAATCCCACAGGAGAGGGGTGACAGTGTGTGCAGGAGGAGTAAATCCCACAGTAGAGGGGTGACAGTGTGTGCAGGAGGAGTTAATCCCACAGTCGAGGGGTGACAGTGTGTGCAGGAGAAGTAAATCCCACTGTCGAGGGGTGGCAGTGTGTGCAGGAGGAGTAAGTGCCGCAGTAGAGGGCTGCCACTGTGTGCAGGAGGAGTAACTCCCACAGTAGAGGGGTGGCAGTGTCTGCAGGAGGAGTAAGTGCCGCAGTAGAGGGGTGACAGTGTGTGCAGAAGGAGTAAATCCCGCAGTGGAGGGGTGAGAGTGTGTGCAGGAGGAGTAAATCCCACATTCGAGGGGTGACAGTGTGTGCAGGAGAAGTAAATCCCATTGTCGAGGGGTGGCAGTGTGTGTAGGAAGAGTAAATGCCGCAGTAGAGGGGTGACAGTGTGTGCAGGAGGAGTAAATGCCACAGTAGAGGGGTGGCAGTGTGTGCAGGAGGAGTAAGTGCCGCAGTAGAGGGGTGACAGTGTGTGCAGGAGGAGTAAATCCCACAGTAAAGGGGTGACAGTGTGTGCAGGAGGAGTAAATCTCGCAGTACAGGGGTGACAGTGTGTGCAGGAGGAGTAAATCCCGCGGTAGAGGGGTGAAAGTGTGTGCAGTAGGATTAAATCCCCCAGTAGAAGGGCGAGAGTTTGAGCAGGAGGAGTAGGTCCCGCAGTAGAGGGCTGACAGTGGGTGCAGTAGGATTAAATCCCCCAGTAGAAGGGCGAGAGTTTGAGCAGGAGGAGTAGGTCCCGCAGTAGAGGGGTAACAGTTTGTGCAGAAGGAATAAAACCCACAGTAGAGGGGTGACAGTAACTGTAAGAAGAGTAAATCCTACGGTAGAGGGGTGACAGTGTGTGAAGGAGGAGTAAGTTTCACATAAGAGGGTCGAGAGTTCTTGCAGGAGGAGTAAATCCTGCAGTAGAGGGGTGACAGTGTGTGCAGGAGGAGTAAATCCCGCAGTCGAGGGGTGACAATGTGTGCAGGAGGAGTAAATCCCACAGTAACGGGGTGACAGTGTGTACAGGAGGAGTAAGTCCCACAGTAGAGGTGTGATAGTGTGTGCAGGTGGAGTAAATCCCGCAGTAGAGGGGTGACAGGGTGTGCAGGAGGAGTAAATCCCACAGTAGAAGGGTGACAGTGTGTGCAGGAGGAGTTAATCCCACAGTAGAAGGGTGACAGGGTGTGCAGGAGGAGTAAATCCCACAGTACAGGGTTGACACTGTGTGCAGGAGGAGTAAATCCAACTGTATAGGGGTGACAGTGTGTGCAGGAGGAGTAAATCCCGCAGTAGAGGGGTGACAGAGTGTGCAGGAGGAGTAAATCCCACAGAAGAGGGGCGACAGTGTGTGCAGGAGGAGTAAATCCCACAGTAGAGGGGCGACAGTGTGTGCAGGAGGAGTAAATCCCACAGGAGAGGGGTGACAGTGTGTGCAGGAGGAGTAAATCCCACAGTAGAAGGGTGACAGTGTGTGCAGGAGGAGTTAATCCCACAGTAGCGGGGTGACAGTGTGTGCAGGAGGAGTAAATCCCACAGAAGAGGGGTGACAGTGTGTGCAGGAGGAGTAAATCCCGCAGTAGAGGGGTGACCGTGTGTGCAGGAGAAGTAAATCCCACAGTAAAGGGGTGACAATGTGTGCAGGAGGAGTAAATCCCGCAGTAGAGGGGTGACAGTGTGTGCAGGAGGAGTTAATCCCAGAGTAGAGGGGTGACAGTGTGTGCAGGAGGAGTAAATCCCGCAGTAGAGGGGTGACCGTGTGCGCAGGAGGAGTAAATCCCACAGTAGAGGGGTGACAGTGTGTGAAGGAGGAGTAAATGCCACAGTAGAGGGGTGACAGTGTGTGCAGGAGGAGTAAATCCCACAGGAGCGGGGTGACAGTGTGTGCAGGAGGAGTTAATCCCACAGTAGAGGGGTGACAGTGTGTGCAGGAGGAGTTAATCCCACAGTCGAGGGGTGACAGTGTGTGCAGGAGGAGCAAATCCCACAGTCGAGGGGTGACAGTGTGTGCAGGAGGAGTAAATGCCGCAGTAGAGGGGTGACAGTGTGTGCAGGAGGAGTAAATCCCGCAGTAGAGGGGTGACCGTGTGTGCAGGAGGAGTAAATCCCACAGTAGAGGGGTGACAGTGTGTGCAGGAGGAGTAAATCCCACAGTCGAGGGGTGTCAGTGTGTGCAGGAGGAGTAAATCCCGCCGTAAATGAGTGACAGGGTAAGCAGGAGGAATAAATCTGTCAGTAAAGGGGTGACAGGGTGTGCAGGAGGAGTAAATCCCACAATACAGGGGTGACAGTGTGTGCAGGAGGAGTAAATCCCGCAGTACAGGGATGACAGTGAGAGCAGGAGGTGTAAATCCTGCAGTAGAGGGGTAACAGTGGGTGCAGGAGGACTAAATCCCATATTAGAAGGGCGAGAGTTTGTGCAGGAGGAGTAAATCCCGCAGTAGAGGGGTAACAGTGTGTGCAGGAGGAGTAAAACCCACAGTAGAGGGGTGACATTATCTGTAAGAGGAGTACATCCTACGGTAGAGGGGTGGCAGTGTGTGCAGGAGGAGTAAATCCTGCAGTAGAGGGGTGACAGTGTGTGCAGGAGGAGTAAATCACGCAGTAGAGGGGTGATAGTGAGTCAGGAGGGGTAAATCCCGCAGTAGAGGGGTGACATTGTGTGCAGGAGGAGTAAATCCCACAGTGTTGGGGTGACCGTGTGTGCAGGGGAGTAAATCCCACAGAAGAGGGGTGACAGTGTGCAGGACGAGTAAATTCCAAAGTAGAGGGGTGACAGTGTGTGCAAGAGGAGAAAATCCCACAATAGAGGGGTGACAGTTTGTGCAGGAGGAGTAAATCCCACAGTAGAGGGGTGACAGTCTGTGCAGGAGGAGTAAATCCCACTGTAGAGAGGTGACAGTGTGTGCAGGAGGAATAAATCCCACAGTAGAGGGGTGACAGAGTGTGCAGGAGGAGTAGATCCCACTGTAGAGGGGTGACAGTGTGTGCAGGAGGAGTAAATCCCACAGTAGAGGGGTGACAGCGTGTGCAGGAGGAGTAAATCCCACTGTAGAAGGGTGAGAGTGTGTGCAGGAGGAGTAAATCCCACAGTAGAGGGTTGACACTGTGTGCAGGAGGAGTAAATCCAGCAGTAGAGGGGTGACAGGGTGTGCAGGAGGAGTAAATCGAAAGTTACGAATGTAACTACGGTTCTATGAATCCCGAATGACCGCCAGAGGGCGGTGCTTAAAGCACTGAATATTCCCCTTCGCGCATGCGTAGTGCGAGTATGTATACCAACAATGTCACCTGTGACCTGCAGGTGACCCAAAGAAGATTATATCTTCCGGTGTCACCTGAGGATCGTTTCTTACAGAATCTTCTCGCGAGCACACGAGGATTCTGAGTGACAGAGAGCTCTGGCGGTCATTCGGGATTCATAGAACCGTAGTTACATTCGTAACTTTCGTTCTATTTCATCCCTGCTGACCGCCAGAGGGCGGTGCTTAAAGCACTGAATGACTTATACCAACAAGGTCACGAAGAATCCGAATCACGGACCTTCAGTGTGCAAAAAGTCAGAAGACCCCGGCCGCAGAACCACGGCTAAGGGGTGGGGTGTGGCGACGTTCACCCTGTAGAACCTGGAGAACGTGTCCGGTGACAACCATGAAGCTGCGGCACAAATGTCCTCCAAGGACACTCCCCTCAGGGCAGCCCATGAAGTAGCAACACTCCTGGTAGAGTGGCACCTCACGCCAGGTGGAAGAGGACGGTTACTCGTCCGATAGGCATGGGTGATGACATTAATAATTTTGTGGAACACACGCTGCTTGGAGATGGCGCAACTCCTGTTAGGGCCACCGTAGCAGAGAAAAAGTTGTTCAGACCTTTGAATGCATACAGTAGCTGCAGTGTAGGCCTTCAGAGTCCGCACTGGACATAACAGTTCAGGCTCATCCCCACTCTCCCTTGGAGAAGGGTCAAACCGAGCCAGCCGAATAGGCTGGTTGCGGTGAGCGTGAGCCAACACTTTCGGGAGAAACGCTGTGTTCGGCCACAGAGTGACCCCTGAGCCATCAGAGTTCCACCTCAAACACGAGTCACTGACAGACAGGGCATGCAGCTCGCTGACACGCTTTGCAGAGCAAATGGCCAGAAGGAACGCAGTCTTACAAGACACCACTTCAGCTCCGCTTGTGTCAAGGGTTCAAATGGGGGCCGGCTTAGTGCATCCAGTACCAGGGGAGATCCCATGCTGGAGCTCTTGGGGCACTCAGAGGATGTAATCTCTGAGCCCCCTTCAAGAAGAGGAACACCAAACTATGGCTCCCCACAGTGCCATTGTCAATCCTCACATGACCACAAGATATTGCCGCTACGTACACTTTCAACGTCGAATGAGACTGACCTTCATCCAGAAGAGACTGAAGAGGTCAAAAATAGTAGGCACAGAGCAGCGCACAGGGTCCTCATCCCGACTTGTACACCAGTCGGAAAACAGTTTCCATCTATTCTCATATTGAAGACGAGTGGACGGCGCTTTAGCATTCAATATGGTGTATTCGACAGGGTCCGCACAGGAGCTAAACAGCAACTCGGGCCCTCCAGCAGCCAAACACAGTTGGAGGCATCGTGGATTGGGGTGCCAGATCCGCCCCGCCAGCTGGGACAGGAGATCCCTCCTGTCGGGAAGGCGCTACGGTACACCGCGACAGAGTCCGTGCAGCAGTGGGAACCAGCTCCTCCCTGGCCAGAAGGGAGCCACAAGGAGGACACTGCGACCCCCCTGAAGGATCCTCTGAAGTACCGACCGAATCAGAGGAAGCGGGGGAAAGGCATACAGGAGGCCGTCCGGCCAAGGGTGGGCCAATGCGTCCTGGCCCGAGGGACTGGTTGTCTCGGCTAAGGAGAACCACAGAGGACAGTGGGTAGAGACTTCTGAAGCGAAGAGGTCCACGTCCACTCTGCCGAAGAGGCTCCCAGTAGTGCTGACCATATCCGGGTGGAGGCGCCACACTCCTGACGGAGTTTTTGACGGGAGAGGGAGTCTGTCAGGTTGCTCCGCTCTCCCGGTAGATACATTGCCCGAAGGCTGATCAGATGGGGGGGCCGCCCACGTGAGGAGCTCTTCTGTCAATCGGAGCGACCGCGCAGACTTGGTCCAGCCCTGATGATTTATATGATATACGGTTGATGTGTTGTCTGACCTTACGAGGACATGCTTGCCCCTCAGGTGTGGCAGAAAGTGCCTGAGTGCCGGGTGAGCCAAGGCAAGGAGACACCTCTGTGACACCCTGAGCTTCCTGTGCCAGTGTCGCTTGGCATCCAAGTGGAAGCTGTTCAGCCACCTCAGCAGGGGGCGTAGTGCCAGCAAGCTCAGCGGAACCACAGCTGAAATGGAGGTTAGTTCGCCCACGAGGCTAGGAAATGCAAGGAAGGTCAGCCAACGGCCCTCTTGGAACAGGGCAAGAAGGTGAAGGATGTCGCCCACACAGTGGGGGCGGTCTGGCTATCATGGCTACACTGTCCAATGCAATCCCAATGAAAGTTGTAGCCTGAGATTGCACCAGGCAACTCTTTCCCATATTCACCTCGAGTCCGAGGCAGGCCACGTGGGACAGGAGACATGCTGTATCACTGGACACCGGAGCACGGGATGGTGGACAGACCAGCCAGTCATCCAGGTATGGGAGAATTTTCAAGCCTTGAGACTGTAGAGGCGCAAGGGCTGCGGCAACACACCTCGTGAAGACCCTTGGAGAGAGGGAGAGCCCAAAGGGTAGCAACCTGAACTGCCAGTGGCGGTCTCGGTAGGCAAAGCGGAGAAACCGCCAATGTTTTTGAGTGATGGGGACACGGAAGTAAGCGTCCTTGAGGTCAATGGACGTAAACCATTCTCCCTGTGCCACAGTTTGCAGGACATCTGCAGTGGTCAATATGTGGAAAGGGATGACCTTCATAAATTTGTTCAGCCCTCTGAGGTCCAAGATTGGGCGAAATCCGCCAGTCTGTTTCGTCACTAGGAAGTATGTTGAATAGTACCCCCGGGGACGCGACAGAGGGTCCACGGGCTCGATGGCGCCTTTGGCCAGGAGGGTGGATAACTCCTGGCCCAACACGCGAGCCTTTGCCGGGTCGCTGATAGAGGCCATTTTGACCCGGCCAGAAGTGAGGGGCCGGCGGCGGAATTGAAGCTTGTACCCGTGGGTCAAGGTGGCAACCACCCACGGGTCTGAAGTATGAGCAGCCCACTGTTGGAGCTGATGTGAAAAATATCCGACCGCCGGCCCCACGGCCTCAATGTCTGGCCCCCCGGCCCCTAGGGCCCTAAGGGGGGGGGGGGGGGGTGGACAGGCGGGCAGGGCCTCGAAAGTCCCAAGCTGGTCTCCGCATGGGACGCTGGGCAACACGACGGCCAGTGGAGTGGGTCGGCCGTGGTAAGCGGGTGTGAGAAGCAGCCGAGGAACCCCTCGTTCTGCTGGCAGGAGGCCTATCAAGAAGAGGCATCCGCCTAAGGCCCGCAAGCCGCTGCCTGGTTTGCACAGCCTGGATGGTCCTTTCCAGTGCTTCCTGGGCTGCAGGACCAAATATCTCTCCCGGTTCCATGGGGAGACTGCGAAGGAGTCTCCTGGATGCCTCTGTCAAGTTTGACTGAGATAGCCAAACCTGGCGACGAGCCTGAACCAGGATGGACATCATCCGTCCAAGTTCCCTGGACAGAAGGCCGAATGCCTCCAGTGAGGCATCACAAAAAGTGACAGAATCAGCAGCCACGTTGCCCTCCTGCAGTGAAGCTGAGAGCGCCAACGTGAGATTCGACAAAGAGCTCCCCATGCGGCAAGCACGTGCTCCAGCATCATAAGGCCTTGTGAGAAGGTCTCCAACAGGCCTGCAGCTCCTTCAGATAGTCCTTAGAGTGGGGAATAACGAAGGTAGTGGGGGCTGGCCTGCGCCTGAAGAGGGCACTAGCAGGTGCAGCTTCTGCCTGCTGTGGTACATGCATGTGCAGTCGATCTAAAGCCATGCGCATGACTGCCCGCATGGAGCCATCCCCCAACTCAGCCACTGAACTCGGAGCCGAGGAGTGGGCGCCCCGCTCAGATGCCTGGGAACCCCCATTTTACGAATCTCTCCCATAACCGTGGAAGTAGGTAGCCGAAGCTGCCAGGGAAAATGTATCCTCCTCAGGTACCAGCACTGGCATTGGAGGAGAGGGTGTCAAATCACCTTGCAATGGGGCATCAGGCTGGCAGTCTCTGAGCATGGGCCTGACCTGGGCCAGCTCAGCAGACAGCTGATCGACTTTAGATGAGAGCCTGCTTTCTTGTCTCTTTTTGAGCAGATTTCGCCCTCTTCCTGGAGGGTGCGACTGCTGTAGCCGCAGCCCGCCGCTTAGAGCGTCTCTAACAGGCCGGGGGAGACTGGCCTGATGGGGGGAGGTCACTTTCATCCCCCTGAGGGCGCCCGACTGGCAGCCCTCACCGCCCAAGGCAAGTAACTGCAGTTCATGCAGGGGTTGTCTGACGGCGCCTCCCGCAGGTGCTCAGGACCGAGGCATGCGGGGCATAGGTCATGGCTGTCCTCTGGCTGTAGAGGAGCCTCACATGATGTACAGAAATGGGAGTCATCCATTGTGGTGGCGCTGGAGGCTTACACGACACTCACCTGTCCAAATAAGCCCAGACGCTCCCGCTAGTATGCTACAGGGGCTTGCACTGGAGGGAGGGAGCGCGTACGCTGCCTATACCGAGTAAGGAACCCAGCTGGTATTTAATGAACATTCCTCGGATAACCTGAGCGCGAACGCTAAGGACAAACCGAGTATGGACACCGTAAGCCGGAGGGAGGGAGCGCGTACGCTGCCTATACCGAGTAAGGAACCCAGCTGGTATTTAATGAATACTCCTCGGGTAACCTGAGCGCGAACGCTATGGACAAACAGAGTATGGACACCGTAAGCCGGAGGGAGGGAGCGCGTACGCTACCTATACCGGGTAAGGAACCCAGCTGGTATTTTAATGAATACTCCTCGGATAACCTGAGCGCGAACGCTATGGACAAACCGAGTATGGACGCCGTAAGCTGGAGGGAGGGAGCGCGTACGCTGCCTATACCAGCAGGGGCTCAGTAACAAATCCAAATCGGGACACAGCACAAAGCAAAACACAAACCATATGCTGGGAGGAGGCAGCGCGCACGCAGCCTCTACTAACAGAGGTTAATGCAAACTCACCAGCAGGTGTAGCTATGCAAGCGTTACCTCTAATAATTACTCACGCTGGACACCGGGAAAACGCTTACGCAACCCGCCAGCCAGCAAACAAAGTCAGCTTGACCGACTAATTAAACGTCGGGACACAGCACAAACACAAAAACAGACCATATGCAGGGGGGAAGCAGCGCGCACGCAGCCTGTACCAACAGAGGTTAATGCAAACTCACCAGCAGGTGTAGCTATGCAAGCGTTACCGCTAATAATTAGTCACGCTGGACACCGGGAAACGCTCACGCAACCCGCCAGCCAGCAACAAAGTCAGCTCGACCGACTAAATTAAACGTCGGGGCGCAGCACAAACATATAAACAAACCATATGCTGGGGGGAAGCAGCGCGCACGCAGCCTGTACCAACAGACGTTAATGCAAACTCACCAGCAGGTGTAGCTATGCAAGCGTTACTGATAATAATTATTCACGCTGGACACCGGGAAACGCTCACGCAACCCGCCAGCCAGCAAACAAAGTCAGCTTGACCGACTAAATTAAACGTCGGCACACAGCACAAACACAAAAACAGACCATATGCTGGGGGGAGGCAGCGCCCACGCAGCCTGAACCAGCAGAGGCTAATGCAAACTCGCCTGAAGGTGTAGCTATGCAAGCGTTACTGCTAATAATTATTCACGCTGGACACCGGGAAACGCTCACGCAACCCGCCAGCCAGCAAACAAAGTCAGCTCGACCGACTAAATTAAACGTCGGGGCGCAGCACAAACATATAAACAAACCATATGCTGGGGGGAAGCAGCGCACACGCAGCCTGTCCCAACAGAGGCTAATGCAGACTCATCTGAAGGTGTAGCTATGCAAGCGCTACCGCTAATAATTATCCGCTGGACACCGGGAAACGCTCACGCAACCCGCCAGCCAGCAAACGAAGTCAGCTCGACCGACTAAATTAAACGTCGGGACACAGCACAAACACAAAAACAGACCATATGCTGGGGGGAGGCAGCGCCTACGCAGCCTGAACCAGCAGAGGTTAATGCAAGCTCACCTGCAGGTGTAGCTATGCAAGCGCTACCGCTACATTTATCCACGCTGGACACCGGGAAACGCTCACGCAACCCGCCAGCCAGCAAACGAAGTCAGCTCGACCGACTAATTAAACGTCGGGACACAGCACAAACACAAAAACAGACCATATGCAGGGGGGAAGCAGCGCGCACGCAGCCTGTACCAACAGAGGTTAATGCAAACTCACCAGCAGGTGTAGCTATGCAAGCGTTACCGCTAATAATTAGTCACGCTGGACACCGGGAAACGCTCACGCAACCCGCCAGCCAGCAACAAAGTCAGCTCGACCGACTAAATTAAACGTCGGGGCGCAGCACAAACATATAAACAAACCATATGCTGGGGGGAAGCAGCGCGCACGCAGCCTGTACCAACAGACGTTAATGCAAACTCACCAGCAGGTGTAGCTATGCAAGCGTTACTGATAATAATTATTCACGCTGGACACCGGGAAACGCTCACGCAACCCGCCAGCCAGCAAACAAAGTCAGCTTGACCGACTAAATTAAACGTCGGCACACAGCACAAACACAAAAACAGACCATATGCTGGGGGGAGGCAGCGCCCACGCAGCCTGAACCAGCAGAGGCTAATGCAAACTCGCCTGAAGGTGTAGCTATGCAAGCGTTACTGCTAATAATTATTCACGCTGGACACCGGGAAACGCTCACGCAACCCGCCAGCCAGCAAACAAAGTCAGCTCGACCGACTAAATTAAACGTCGGGGCGCAGCACAAACATATAAACAAACCATATGCTGGGGGGAAGCAGCGCACACGCAGCCTGTCCCAACAGAGGCTAATGCAGACTCATCTGAAGGTGTAGCTATGCAAGCGCTACCGCTAATAATTATCCGCTGGACACCGGGAAACGCTCACGCAACCCGCCAGCCAGCAAACGAAGTCAGCTCGACCGACTAAATTAAACGTCGGGACACAGCACAAACACAAAAACAGACCATATGCTGGGGGGAGGCAGCGCCTACGCAGCCTGAACCAGCAGAGGTTAATGCAAGCTCACCTGCAGGTGTAGCTATGCAAGCGCTACCGCTACATTTATCCACGCTGGACACCGGGAAACGCTCACGCAACCCGCCAGCCAGCAAACGAAGTCAGCTCGACCGACTAAATTAAACGTCGGGACACAGCACAAACCAAAAACAGACCATATGCTGGGGGGAGGCAGCGCCTACGCAGCCTGAACCAGCAGAGGTTAATGCAAGCTCACCCGCAGGTGTAGCTATGCAAGCGCTCCCGCTAATAATTATCCGCTGGACACCGGGAAACGCTCACGCAACCCGCCAGCCAGCAAACAAAGTCAGCTCGACCGACTAAATTATACGTCGGGGCGCAGCACAAACATATAAACAAACCATATGCTGGGGGGAGGCAGCGCGCACGCAGCCTGTCCCAACAGAGGCTAATGCAAACACACTTGAAGGTGTAGCTATGCAAGCGTTACCGCTAATAATTATCCACGCTGGACACCGGAAAACGCTGACGCAACCCGCCAGCCAGCAAACGAAGTCAGCTCGACAGACTAAATTAAAACGTCGGGATAAGGATGCGCGAACGCAACCGTCACCGATAAGTAATTAACAAACGCAGCAAAGTAACGTAAAGTCTCTCTCAACCAGAGAAAGATCGCCGTCGCAGTTCCTGGAGGGCGAACAATCGCTGCTCCGACCGACAATGGTCGCGGAACTACTAGCAACGGAATTTAGTAGTAAAGCAATAGACTCATTGCTTTCCAAGCAAGCAAACTACGCGCGAGAAGAAAATAAGAAACGATCCTCAGGTGACACCGGAAGATATAATCTTCTTTGGGTCACCTGCAGGTCACAGGTGACATTGTTGGTATACATACTCGCACTACGCATGCGCGAAGGGGAATATTCAGTGCTTTAAGCACCGCCCTCTGGCGGTCAGCAGGGATGAAATAGAACCCACAGTAGAGGGTTGACTGTGTGCAGGAGGAGTAAATTCCAAAGTAGAGGGGTGACAGTGTGTGCAAGAGGAGTAAATCCCACAATAGAGGGGTGACAGTTTGTGCAGGAGGAGTAAATCCTGCAGTACAGGGGTGAAAGTTTGTGCAGGAGGAGTAAATCCCACAGTAGAGGGTTGACACTGTGTGCAGGAGGAGTAAATCCCACAGAAGAGGGGTGACAGTGTGTGCAGGAGGAGTAAATTCCGCAGTAGAGGGGTGACAGTGTGTGCAGGAGGAGTAAATCCCACTGTAGAGGGGTGACAGTGTGTGCAGGAGGAGTAAATCCCACAGTAGATGGGTGACAGAGTGTGCAGGAGGAGTAAATCCCACTGTAGAGGGGTGACAGTGTGAGCAGGAGGAGTTAATCCCACAGTAGAAGGGTGACAGGGTGTGCAGGAGGAGTAAATCCCACAGTACAGGGTTGACACTGTGTGCAGGAGGAGTAAATCCCGCAGTAGAGGGGTGACAGGGTGTGCAGGAGGAGTAAATCCCACTGTAGAGGGGTGACAGTGTGTGCAGGAGGAGTGAATCCCACAGTAGAGGGTTGACACTGTGTGCAGGAGGAGTAAATCCTGCAGTAGAGGGGTGACAGGGTGTGCAGGAGGAGTAAATCCCACTGTAGAGGGGTGACAGTGTGTGCAGGAGGAGTAAATCCCACAGAAGAGGGGTGACAGTGTGTGCAGGAGGAGTTAATCCCGCAGTAGAGGGGTGAGAGTGTGTGCAGGAGGAGTAAATCCCACAGTCGAGGGGTGACAGTGTGTGCAGGAGAAGTAAATCCCACTGTCGAGGGGTGGCAGTGTGTGCAGGAGGAGTAAGTGCCGCAGTAGAGGGGTGCCAGTGTGTGCAGGAGGAGTAAATCCCACAGTAGAGGGGTGGCAGTGTGTGCAGGAGGAGTAAGTGCCGCAGTAGAGGGGTGACAGTGTGTGCAGGAGGAGTAAATCCCGCAGTAGAGGGGTGGGAGTGTGTGCAGGAGGAGTAAATCCCACAGTCGAGGGGTGACAGTGTGTGCAGGAGAAGTAAATCCCATTGTCGAGGGGTGGCAGTGTGTGCAGGAAGAGTAAATGCCGCAGTAGAGGGGTGGCAGTGTGTGCAGGAGGAGTGAGTGCCGCAGTAGAGGGGTGACAGTGTGTGCAGGAGGAGTAAATCCCACAGTAGAGGGGTGACAGTGTGTGCAGGAGGAGTAAATGCCGCAGTAGAGGGGTGACAGTGTGTGCAGGAGGAGTAAATCCCACAGTACAGGGGTGACAATATGTGCAGGAGGAGATAATCCCACAGTAGAGGGGTGACAGTGTGTGCAGGAGGAGTAAATCCCACAGTATAGGGGTGACATTGTGTGCAGGAGGAGTAAATCCCCCAGTAGAGGGGTGACCGTGTGTGCAGGAGGAGTAAATCCCACAGTAGATGGGTGACAGAGTGTGCAGGAGGAGTAAATCCCACTGTAGAGGGGTGACAGTGTGAGCAGGAGGAGTTAATCCCACAGTAGAAGGGTGACAGGGTGTGCAGGAGGAGTAAATCCCACAGTACAGGGTTGACACTGTGTGCAGGAGGAGTAAATCCCGCAGTAGAGGGGTGACAGGGTGTGCAGGAGGAGTAAATCCCACTGTAGAGGGGTGACAGTGTGTGCAGGAGGAGTGAATCCCACAGTAGAGGGTTGACACTGTGTGCAGGAGGAGTAAATCCTGCAGTAGAGGGGTGCCAGGGTGTGCAGGAGGAGTAAATCCCACTGTAGAGGGGTGAGAGTGTGTGCAGGAGGAGTAAATCCCACAGTCGAGGGGTGACAGTGTGTGCAGGAGGAGTAAATCCCACAGTAGATGGGTGACAGAGTGTGCAGGAGGAGTAAATCCCACTGTAGAGGGGTGACAGTGTGAGCAGGAGGAGTTAATCCCACAGTAGAAGGGTGACAGGGTGTGCAGGAGGAGTAAATCCCACAGTACAGGGTTGACACTGTGTGCAGGAGGAGTAAATCCCGCAGTAGAGGGGTGACAGGGTGTGCAGGAGGAGTAAATCCCACTGTAGAGGGGTGACAGTGTGTGCAGGAGGAGTGAATCCCACAGTAGAGGGTTGACACTGTGTGCAGGAGGAGTAAATCCTGCAGTAGAGGGGTGACAGGGTGTGCAGGAGGAGTAAATCCCACTGTAGAGGGGTGACAGTGTGTGCAGGAGGAGTAAATCCCACAGAAGAGGGGTGACAGTGTGTGCAGGAGGAGTTAATCCCGCAGTAGAGGGGTGAGAGTGTGTGCAGGAGGAGTAAATCCCACAGTCGAGGGGTGACAGTGTGTGCAGGAGAAGTAAATCCCACTGTCGAGGGGTGGCAGTGTGTGCAGGAGGAGTAAGTGCCGCAGTAGAGGGGTGCCAGTGTGTGCAGGAGGAGTAAATCCCACAGTAGAGGGGTGGCAGTGTGTGCAGGAGGAGTAAGTGCCGCAGTAGAGGGGTGACAGTGTGTGCAGGAGGAGTAAATCCCGCAGTAGAGGGGTGGGAGTGTGTGCAGGAGGAGTAAATCCCACAGTCGAGGGGTGACAGTGTGTGCAGGAGAAGTAAATCCCATTGTCGAGGGGTGGCAGTGTGTGCAGGAAGAGTAAATGCCGCAGTAGAGGGGTGGCAGTGTGTGCAGGAGGAGTGAGTGCCGCAGTAGAGGGGTGACAGTGTGTGCAGGAGGAGTAAATCCCACAGTAGAGGGGTGACAGTGTGTGCAGGAGGAGTAAATGCCGCAGTAGAGGGGTGACAGTGTGTGCAGGAGGAGTAAATCCCACAGTACAGGGGTGACAATATGTGCAGGAGGAGATAATCCCACAGTAGAGGGGTGACAGTGTGTGCAGGAGGAGTAAATCCCACAGTATAGGGGTGACATTGTGTGCAGGAGGAGTAAATCCCCCAGTAGAGGGGTGACCGTGTGTGCAGGAGGAGTAAATCCCACAGTAGAGGGGTGACCGTGTGTGCAGGAGGAGAAAATCCCGCAGTAGAGGGGTGACCGTGTGTGCAGGAGGAGTAAATCCCACAGTAGAGGGGTGTCAGTGTGTGCAGGAGGAGTAAATCACGCAGTAAATGAGTGACAGGGTAAGCAGGAGGAATAAATTCCACAGTAAAGGGGTGACAGTGTGTGCAGGAGGAGTAAATCCCGCAGTACAGGGATGACAGTGTGTGCAGGAGGTGTAAATCCCGCAGTAGAGGGGTAAAGATGGGTGCAGGTGGATTAAATCCCATTTTAGAAGGGCAAGAGTTTGTGCAGGAGGAGTACGTCCCGCAGAAGAGGGGTAACAGTGTGTGCAGGAGGAGTAAAACCCACAGTAGAGGGGTGACATTATCTGAAAGAGGAGTACATCCTACAGTAGAGGGGTGACAGTGTGTGCAGGAGGAGTAAATCCTGCAGTAGAAGGGTGACAGTGTGTGCAAGAGGAGTAAATCACGCAGTAGAGGGGTGTCAGTGAGTCAGGAGGGGTAAATCCCGCAGTAGAGGGATGACAGTGTGTGGAGGAGGAGTAAATCCCACAGTTAAGGGGTGACAGTGTGTGCAGGAGGAGTAAATCCCACAGTGTTGGGGTGACAGTGTGTGCAGGGGAGTAAATGCCACAATAGAAGGGTGACAGTGTGTGCAGGAGGAGTAAATCCCGCAGTAGAGGGGTGACACTGTGTGAAGGAGGATTAAATCCCGCAGTAGAGGGGTGACAGTGTGTGCAGGAGTAGTAAATGCCACAGAAGAGGGTTGACTGTGTGCAAGAGGAGTAAATCCCACAATAGAGGGGTGACAGTTTGTGCAGGAGGAGTAAATCCTGCAGTAGAGGGGTGAAACTTTGTGCAGGAGGAATAAATCCCACAGTAGAGGGTTGACAGTGTGTGCAGGAGGAGTAAATCCCACAGTAGAGGGGTGACAGTGTGTGCAGGAGGAGTAAATCCCGCAGTAGAGGGGTGACCGTGTGTGCAGGAGGAGTAAATCCCACAGTAGAGGGGTGGCTGTGTGTGCAGGAGGAGTAAATCCCGCAGTAGAGGGGTGACCGTGTGTGCAGGAGGAGTAAATCCCACAGTAGAGGGGTGTCAGTGTGTGCAGGAGGAGTAAATCCCGCAGTAAATGAGTGACAGGGTAAGCAGGAAGAATAAATTCCACAGTAAAGGGGTGACAGTGTGTGCAGGAGGATTAAATCCCACAATACAGGGGTAACAGAGTGTGCAGGAGGAGTAAATCCCGCAGTACAGGGATGACAGTGTGTGCAGGAGGTGTAAATCCTGTGGTAGAGGGGTAAAGATGGGTGCAGGAGGATTAAATCCCATATTAGAGGGGTAACTGTGTGCAGGAAGAGTAAATTCCAAAGTAGAGGGGTGACAGTGTGTGCAAGAGGAGAAAATCCCACAATAGAGGGGTGACAGTTTGTGCAGGAGGAGTAAATCCCACAGTAGAGGGTTGACACTGTGTGCAGGAGGAGTAAATCCCACAGTAGAGGGGTGACCGTGTGTGCAGGAGGAGTAAATCCCATTGTCGAGGAGTGGCAGTGTGTGCAGGAAGAGTAAATGCCGCAGTAGAGGGGTGGCAGTTTGTGCAGGAGGAGTAAATGCCACAGTAGAGGGGTGGCAGTGTGTGGAGGAGGAGTAAGTGCCGCAGTAGAGGGGTGACAGTTTGTGCAGGAGGAGTAAATCCCACAGTAGAGGGGTGACAGTGTGTGCAGGAGGAGTAAATGCCGCAGTAGAGGGGTGACAGTGTGTGCAGGAGGAGTAAATCCCACAGTACAGGGGTGACAATATGTGCAGGAGGAGATAATCCCACAGTAGAGGGGTGACAGTGTGTGCAGGTGGAGTAAATCCCACAGTAGAGGGGTGACAGTGTGTGCAGGAGGAGTAAATCCCGCGGTAGAGGGGTGACCGTGTGTAGGAGGAGTAAATCCCACAGTAGAGGGGTGACCGTGTGTGCAGGAGGAGTAAATCCCGCAGTAGTGGGGTGACCGTGTGTGCAGGAGGAGTAAATCACGCAATAAATGAGTGACAGGGTAAGTAGGTGGAATAAATTCCACAGTAAAGGGGTGACAGTGTGTGCAGGAGGAGTAAATCCCGCAGTACAGAGATGACAGTGTGTGCAGGAGGTGTAAATCCCGCAGTAGAGGGGTAAAGATGGGTGCAGGTGGATTAAATCCCATTTTAGAAGGGCAAAAGTTTGTGCAGGAGGAGTACGTCCCGCAGTAGAGGGGTAACAGTGTGTGCAGGAGGAGTAAAACCCACAGTAGAGGGGTGATATTATCTGAAAGAGGAGTACATCCTACAGTAGAGGGGTGACAGTGTGTGCAGGAGGAGTAAATCCTGCAGTAGAAGGGTGACAGTGTGTGTAAGAGGAGTAAATCACGCAGTAGAGGGGTGTCAGTGAGTCAGGAGGGGTAAATCCCGCAGTAGAGGGATGACAGTGTGTGGAGGAGGAGTAAATCCCACCGTTAAGGGGTGACAGTGTGTGCAGGAGGAGTAAATCCCACAGTGTTGGGGTGACAGTGTGTGCAGGGGAGTAAATGCCACAATAGAAGGGTGACAGTGTGTGCAGGAGGAGTAAATCCCGCAGTAGAGGGGTGACACTGTGTGAAGGAGTAGTAAATCCCGCAGTAGAGGGGTGACAGTGTGTGCAGGAGGAGTAAATCCCTCAGAAGAGGGTTGACTGTGTGCAGGAGGAGTAAATTCCAAAGTAGAGGGGTGACAGTGGGTGCAAGAGGAGTAAATCCCACAATAGAGGGGTGACAGTTTGTGCAGGAGGAGTAAATCCTGCAGTAGAGGGGTGAAAGTTTGTGCAGGAGGAGTAAATCCCACAGTAGAGGGTTGACAGTGTGTGCAGGAGGAGTAAATCCCACAGTAGAGGGGTGACAGTGTGTGCAGGAGGAGTAAATCCCACAGTACAGGGGTGACAGTGTGTGCAGGAGGAGTAAATCCCACAGTAGAGGGGTGACAGTGTGTGCAGGAGGAGTAAATCCCACAGTACAGGGGTGACAATATGTGCAGGAGGAGTTAATCCCACAGTAGTGGGGTGACAGTGTGTGCAGGAGAAGTAAATCCCCCAGTAGAGGGGTGACAGTGTGTGCAGGAGGAGTAAATCCCGCAGTCGAGGGGTGACCGTGTGTGCAGGAGGAGTAAATCCCACAGTAGAGGGGTGACTGTGTGTGCAGGAGGAGTAAATCCCGCAGTAGAGGGGTGACCGTGTGTGCAGGAGGAGTAAATCCCACAGCAGAGGGGTGTCAGTGTGTGCAGGAGGAGTAAATCCAGCAGTAAATGAGTGACAGGGTAAGCAGGAAGAATAAATTCCAAAGTAAAGGGGTGACAGTGTGTGCAGGAGGAGTAAATCCCACAATACAGGGGTAAGAGAGTGTGCAGGAGGAGTAAATCCCACAGTACAGGGATGACAGTGTGTGCAGGAGGTGTAAATCCTGTGGTAGAGGGGTAAAGATGGGTGCAGGAGGATTAAATCCCATATTAGAGGGGTAACTGTGTGCAGGAAGAGTAAATTCCAAAGTAGAGGGGTGACAGTGTGTGCAAGAGGAGAAAATCCCACAATAGAGGGGTGACAGTTTGTGCAGGAAGAGTAAATCCCACAGTAGAGGGTTGACACTGTGTGCAGGAGGAGTAAATCCCACAGTAGAGGGGTGACAGTGTGTGCAGGAGGAGTAAATCCCACTGTAGAGAGGTGACAGTGTGTGCAGGAGGAGTAAATCCCACAGTAGAGGGGTGACAGTGTGTGCAGGAGGAGTAAATCCCACAGTAGAGGGGTGACAGGGTGTGCAGGAGGAGTAAATCCCACTGTAGAGGGGTGAGAGTGTGTGCAGGAGGAGTAAATCCCACAGTAGAGGGTTGACACTGTGTCCAGGAGGAGTAAATCCAGCAGTAGAGGGGTGACAGGGTGTGCAGGAGGAGTAAATCCCACAGTAGAGGGTTGACTGTGTGCAGGAGGAGTAAATTCCAAAGTAGAGGGGTGACAGTGTGTGCAAGAGGAGTAAATCCCACAATAGAGGGGTGACAGTTTGTGCAGGAGGAGTAAATCCTGCAGTACAGGGGTGAAAGCTTGTGCAGGAGGAGTAAATCCTACTGTAGAGGGGTGACAGTGTGTGCAGGAGGAGTTAATCCCACAGTAGAAGGGTGACAGGGTGTGCAGGAGGAGTAAATCCCACAGTACAGGGTTGACACTGTGTGCAGGAGGAGTAAATCCCGCAGTAGAGGGGTGACAGGGTGTGCAGGAGGAGTAAATCCCACTGTAGAGGGGTGACAGTGTGTGCAGGAGGAGTAAATCCCACAGTAGAGGGTTGACACTGTGTGCAGGAGGAGTAAATCCCACAGTAGAGGGGTGTCAGTGTGTGCAGGAGGAGTAAATCACGCAATAAATGAGTGACAGGGTAAGTAGGAGGAATAAATTCCACAATAAAGGGGTGACAGTGTGTGCAGGAGGATTAAATCCCGCAGTACAGGGATGACAGTGTGTGCAGGAGGTGTAAATCCCGCAGTAGAGGGGTAAAGATGGGTGCAGGTGGATTAAATCCCATTTTAGAAGGGCAAAAGTTTGTGCAGGAGGAGTACGTCCCGCAGTAGAGGGGTAACAGTGTGTGCAGGAGGAGTAAAACCCACAGTAGAGGGGTGACATTATCTGAAAGAGGAGTACATCCTACAGTAGAGGGGTGACAGTGTGTGCAGGAGGAGTAAATCCTGCAGTAGAAGGGTGACAGTGTGTGCAAGAGGAGTAAATCACGCAGTAGAGGGGTGTCAGTGAGTCAGGAGGGGTAAATCCCGCAGTAGAGGGATGACAGTGTGTGGAGGAGGAGTAAATCCCACAGTTAAGGGGTGACAGTGTGTGCAGGAGGAGTAAATCCCACAGTGTTGGAGTGACAGTGTGTGCAGGGGAGTAAATGCCACAATAGAAGGGTGACAGTGTGTGCAGGAGGAGTAAATCCCGCAGTAGAGGGGTGACACTGTGTGAAGGAGTAGTAAATCCCGCAGTAGAGGGGTGACAGTGTGTGCAGGAGGAGTAAATCCCTCAGAAGAGGGTTGACTGTGTGCAGGAGGAGTAAATTCCAAAGTAGAGGGGTGACAGTGGGTGCAAGAGGAGTAAATCCCACAATAGAGGGGTGACAGTTTGTGCAGGAGGAGTAAATCCTGCAGTAGAGGGGTGAAAGTTGGTGCAGGAGGAGTAAATCCCACAGTAGAGGGTTGACAGTGTGTGCAGGAGGAGTAAATCCCACAGTAGAGGGGTGACCGTGTGTGCAGGAGGAGTAAATCCCAGAGTAGAGGGGTGACAGTGTGTGCAGGAGGAGAAAATGCCACCGTAGAGGGGTGACAGTGGGTGCAAGAGGAGTAAATCCCACAATAGAGGGGTGACAGTTTGTGCAGGAGGAGTAAATCCTGCAGTAGAGGGGTGAAAGTTTGTGCAGGAGGAGTGAATCCCACAGTAGAGGGTTGACAGTGTGTGCAGGAGGAGTAAATCCCACAGTAGAGGGGTGACAGTGTGTGCAGGAGGAGTAAATCCCACAGTAGAGGGGTGACAGTGTGTGCAGGAGGAGAAAATGCCGCAGTAGAGGGGTGACAGTGTGTGCAGGAGGAGTAAATCCCACAGTACAGGGGTGACAATATGTGCAGGAGGAGTTAATCCCACAGTAGAGGGGTGACAGTGTGTGCAGGAGAAGTAAATCCCCCAGTAGAGGGGTGACAGTGTGTGCAGGAGGATTAAATCCCGCAGTAGAGGGGTGACCGTGTGTGCAGGAGGAGTAAATCCCACAGTAGAGGGGTGACTGTGTGTGCAGGAGGAGTAAATCCCGCAGTAGAGGGGTGACTGTGTGTGCAGGAGGAGTAAATCCAGCAGTAGAGGGGTGACCGTGTGTGCAGGAGGAGTAAATCCCACAGTAGAGGGGTTTCAGTGTGTGCAGGAGGAGTAAATCCCGCAGTAAATGAGTGACAGGGTAAGCAGGAAGAATAAATTCCAAAGTAAAGGGGTCACAGTGTGTGCAGGAGGAGTAAATCCCACAATACAGGGGTAAGAGAGTGTGCAGGAGGAGTAAATCCCGCAGTACAGGGATGACAGTGTGTGCAGGAGGTGTAAATCCTGTGGTAGAGGGGTAAAGATGGGTGCAGGAGGATTAAATCCCATATTAGAGGGGTAACTGTGTGCAGGAAGAGTAAATTCCAAAGTAGAGGAGTGACAGTGTGTGCAAGAGGAGAAAATCCCACAATAGAGGGGTGACAGTTTGTGCAGGAGGAGTAAATCCCACAGTAGAGGGTTGACACTGTGTGCAGGAGGAGTAAATCCCACAGTAGAGGGGTGACAGTGTGTGCAGGAGGAGTATATCCCACTGTAGAGAGGTGACAGTGTGTGCAGGAGGAGTAAATCCCACAGTAGAGGGGTGACAGTGTGTGCAGGAGGAGTAAATCCCACAGTACAGGGGTGACAGGGTGTGCAGGAGGAGTAAATCCCACTGTAGAGGGGTGAGAGTGTGTGCAGGAGGAGTAAATCCCACAGTAGAGGGTTGACGCTGTGTTCAGGAGGAGTAAATCCAGCAGTAGAGGGGTGACAGGGTGTGCAGGAGGAGTAAATCCCACAGTAGAGGGTTGACTGTGTGCAGGAGGAGTAAATTCCAAAGTAGAGGGGTGACAGTGTGTGCAAGAGGAGTAAATCCCACAATAGAGGGGTGACAGTTTGTGCAGGAGGAGTAAATCCTGCAGTACAGGGGTGAAAGCTTGTGCAGGAGGAGTAAATCCCACTGTAGTGGGGTGAGAGTGTGTGCAGGAGGAGTAAATCCCACAGTAGAGGGTTGACACTGTGTGCAGGAGGAGTAAATCCAGCAGTAGAGGGGTGACAGGGTGTGCAGGAGGAGTAAATCCCACAGTAGAGGGGTGTCAGTGTGTGCAGGAGGAGTAAATCACGCAATAAATGAGTGACAGGGTAAGTAGGAGGAATAAATTCCACAATAAAGGGGTGACAGTGTGTGCAGGAGGATTAAATCCCGCAGTACAGGGATGACAGTGTGTGCAGGAGGTGTAAATCCCGCAGTAGAGGGGTAAAGATGGGTGCAGGTGGATTAAATCCCATTTTAGAAGGGCAAAAGTTTGTGCAGGAGGAGTACGTCCCGCAGTAGAGGGGTAACAGTGTGTGCAGGAGGAGTAAAACCCACAGTAGAGGGGTGACATTATCTGAAAGAGGAGTACATCCTACAGTAGAGGGGTGACAGTGTGTGCAGGAGGAGTAAATCACGCAGTAGAGGGGTGTCAGTGAGTCAGGAGGGGAAAATCCCGCAGTAGAGGGATGACAGTGTGTGGAGGAGGAGTAAATCCCACAGTTAAGGGGTGACAGTGTGTGCAGGAGGAGTAAATCCCACAGTGTTGGGGTGACAGTGTGTGCAGGGGAGGAAATGCCACAATAGAAGGGTGACAGTGTGTGCAGGAGGAGTAAATCCCACAGTAGAGGGGTGACACTGTGTGAAGGAGTAGTAAATCCCGCAGTAGAGGGGTGACAGTGTGTGCAGGAGGAGTAAATCCCTCAGAAGAGGGTTGACTGTGTGCAGGAGGAGTAAATTCCAAAGTAGAGGGGTGACAGTGGGTGCAAGAGGAGTAAATCCCACAATAGAGGGGTGACAGTTTGTGCAGGAGGAGTAAATCCTGCAGTAGAGGGGTGAAAGTTTGTGCAGGAGGAGTAAATCCCACAGTAGAGGGTTGACAGTGTGTGCAGGAGGAGTAAATCCCACAGTAGAGGGGTGACAGTGTGTGCAGGAGGAGTAAATCCCACAGTAGAGGGGTGACAGTGTGTGCAGGAGGAGAAAATGCCACAGTAGAGGGGTGACAGTGGGTGCAAGAGGAGTAAATCCCACAATAGAGGGGTGACAGTTTGTGCAGGAGGAGTAAATCCTGCAGTAGAGGGGTGAAAGTTTGTGCAGGAGGAGTAAATCCCACAGTAGAGGGTTGACAGTGTGTGCAGGAGGAGTAAATCCCACAGTAGAGGGGTGACAGTGTGTGCAGGAGGAGTAAATCCCACAGTAGAGGGGTGACAGTGTGTGCAGGAGGAGAAAATGCCGCAGTAGAGGGGTGACAGTGTGTGCAGGAGGAGTAAATCCCACAGTACAGGGGTGACAATATGTGCAGGAGGAGTTAATCCCACAGTAGAGGGGTGACAGTGTGTGCAGGAGAAGTAAATCCCCCAGTAGAGGGGTGACAGTGTGTGCAGGAAGAGTAAATCCCGCAGTAGAGGGGTGACCGTGTGTGCAGGAGGAGTAAATCCCACAGTAGAGGGGTGACTGTGTGTGCAGGAGGAGTAAATCCCACTGTAGAGAGGTGACAGTGTGTGCAGGAGGAGTAAATCCCACAGTAGAGGGGTGACAGTGTGTGCAGGACGAGTAAATCCCACAGTAGAGGGGTGACAGGGTGTGCAGGAGGAGTAAATCCCACTGTAGAGGGGTGAGAGTGTGTGCAGGAGGAGTAAATCCCACAGTAGAGGGTTGACACTGTGTTCAGGAGGAGTAAATCCAGCAGTAGAGGGGTGACAGGGTGTGCAGGAGGAGTAAATCCCACAGTAGAGGGTTGACTGTGTGCAGGAGGAGTAAATTCCAAAGTAGAGGGGTGACAGTGTGTGCAAGAGGAGTAAATCCCACAATAGAGGGGTGACAGTTTGTGCAGGAGGAGTAAATCCTGCAGTACAGGGGTGAAAGCTTGTGCAGGAGGAGTAAATCCCACTGTAGTGGGGTGAGAGTGTGTGCAGGAGGAGTAAATCCCACAGTAGAGGGTTGACACTGTGTGCAGGAGGAGTAAATCCAGCAGTAGAGGGGTGACAGGGTGTGCAGGAGGAGTAAATCCCACAGTAGAGGGGTGAAAGTGTGTGCAGGAGGAGTAAATCCCACAGTAGATGGGTGACAGTGTGTGCAGGAGGAGTAAATCCTACTGTAGAGGGATGACAGTGTGTGCAGGAGGAGTTAATCCCACAGTAGAAGGGTGACAGGGTGTGCAGGAGGAGTAAATCCCATAGTACAGGGTTGACACTGTGTGCAGGAGGAGTAAATCCCGCAGTAGAGGGGTGACAGGGTGTGCAGGAGGAGTAAATCCCACTGTAGAGGGGTGACAGTGTGTGCAGGAGGAGTAAATCCCACAGTAGAGGGTTGACACTGTGTGCAGGAGGAGTAAATCCTGCAGCAGAGGGGTGACAGGGTGTGCAGGAGGAGTAAATCCCACTGTAGAGGGGTGACAGTGTGTGCCGGAGGAGTAAATCCCACAGTAGAGGGGTGACAGTGTGTGCAGGAGGAGTACATCCCACAAAAGAGGGGTGACAGTGTGTGCAGGAGGAGTTAATCCCGCAGTAGAGGGGTGAGAGTGTGTGCAGGAGGAGTAAATCCCACAGTCGAGGGGTGACAGTGTGTGCAGGAGAAGTAAATCCCACTGTTGAGGGTTGGCAGTGTGTGCAGGAGGAGTAAGTGCCGCAGTAGAGGGGGCCAGTGTGTGCAGGAGGAGTAAATCCCACAGTCGAGGGGTGACCGTGTGCGCAGGAGGAGTAAATCCCACAGTAGAGGGGTGACCGTGTGCGCAGGAGGAGTAAATCCCACAGTAGAGGGGTGACAGTGTGTGCAGGAGGAGTAAATGCCGCAGTAGAGGGGTGACAGTGTGTGCAGGAGGAGTAAATCCCACAGTAGAGGGGTGACAGTGTGTGCAGGAGGAGTTAATCCCACAGTAGAGGGGTGACAGTGTGTGCGGGAGGAGTTAATCCCACAGTAGAGGGGTGACAGTGTGTGCAGGAGGAGCAAATCCCACAGTCGAGGGATGACAGTGTGTGCAGGAGGAGTAAATGCCACAGTAGAGGGGTGACAGTGTGTGCAGGAGGAGTAAATCCCGCAGTAGAGGGGTGACCGTGTGTGCAGGAGGAGTAAATCCCACAGTAGAGGGGTGACAGTGTGTGCAGGAGGAGTAAATCCCACAGTCGAGGGGTGTCAGTGTGTGCAGGAGGAGTAAATCCCGCCGTAAATGAGTGACAGGGTAAGCAGGAGGAATAAATCTGTCAGTAAAGGGGTGACAGTGTGTGCAGGAGGAGTAAATCCCACAATACAGGGGTGACAGTGTGTGCAGGAGGAGTAAATCCCGCAGTACAGGGATGACAGTGTGAGCAGGAGGTGTAAATCCCGCAGTACAGGGGTAACAGTGGGTGCAGGAGGACTAAATCCCATATTAGAAGGGCGAGAGTTTGTGCAGGAGGAGTAAATCCCGCAGTAGAGGGGTAACAGTGTGTGCAGGAGGAGTAAAACCCACAGTAGAGGGGTGACATTATCTGTAAGAGGAGTACATACTGCGGTAGAGGGGTGACAGTGTGTGCAGGAGGAGTAAATCCCACAATACAGGGGTAACAGAGTGTGCAGGAGGAGTAAATCCCGCAGTACAGGGATGACAGTGTGTGCAGGAGGTGTAAATCCTGTGGTAGAGGGGTAAAGATGGGTGCAGGAGGATTAAATCCCATATTAGAGGGGTAACTGTGTGCAGGAAGAGTAAATTCCAAAGTAGAGGGGTGACAGTGTGTGCAAGAGGAGAAAATCCCACAATAGAGGGGTGACAGTTTGTGCAGGAGGAGTAAATCCCACAGTAGAGGGTTGACACTGTGTGCAGGAGGAGTAAATCCCACAGTAGAGGGGTGACAGTGTGTGCAGGAGGAGTAAATCCCACTGTAGAGAGGTGACAGTGTGTGCAGGAGGAGTAAATCCCACAGTAGAGGGGTGACAGTGTGTGCAGGAGGAGTAAATCCCACAGTAGAGGGGTGACAGGGTGTGCAGGAGGAGTAAATCCCACTGTAGAGGGGTGAGAGTGTGTGCAGGAAAAGTAAATCCCACAGTAGAGGGTTGACACTGTGTGCAGGAGGAGTAAATCCAGCAGTAGAGGGGTGACAGGGTGTGCAGGAGGAGTAAATTCCAAAGTAGAGGGGTGACAGTGTGTGCAAGAGGAGTAAATCCCACAATAGAGGGGTGACAGTTTGTGCTGGAGGAGTAAATCCTGCAGTACAGGGGTGAAAGTTTGTGCAGGAGGAGTAAATCCCACAGTAGAGGGCTGACACTGTGTGCAGGAGGAGTTAATCCCGCAGTAGAGGGGTGAGAGTGTGTGCAGGAGGAGTAAATCCCACAGTCGAGGGGTGACAGTGTGTGCAGGAGAAGTAAATCCCACTGTCGAGGGGTGGCAGTGTGTGCAGGAGGAGTAAGTGCCGCAGTAGAGGGGTGAGAGTGTGTGCAGGAGGAGTAAATCCCACAGTCGAGGGGTGACCGTTTGCGCAGAAGGAGTAAATCCCACAGTAGAGGGGTGACACTGTGTGCAGGAGGAGTAAATGCCGCAGTAGAGGGGTGACAGTGTGTGCAGGAGGAGTAAATCCCACAGTAGAGGGGTGACAGTGTGTGCAGGAGGAGTTAATCCCACAGTAGAGGGGTGACAGTGTGTGCAGGAGGAGTTAATCCCACAGTAGAGGGGTGACAGTGTGTGCAGGAGGAGCAAATCCCACAGTCGAGGGGTGACAGTGTGTGCAGGAGGAGTAAATGCCGCAGTAGAGGGGTGACAGTGTGTGCAGGAGGAGTAAATCCCGCAGTAGAGGGGTGACCGTGTGTGCAGGAGGAGTAAATCCCACAGTAGAGGGGTGACAGTGTGTGCAGGAGGAGTAAATCCCACAGTCGAGGGGTGTCAGTGTGTGCAGGAGGAGTAAATCCCGCCGTAAATGAGTGACAGGGTAAGCAGGAGGAATAAATCTGTCAGTAAAGGGGTGACAGTGTGTGCAGGAGGAGTAAATCCCACAATACAGGGGTGACAGTGTGTGCAGGGGAGTCAATCCCGCAGTACAGGGATGACAGTGTGAGCAGGAGGTGTAAATCCCGCAGTAGAGGGGTAACAGTGTGTGCAGGAGGAGTAAAACCCACAGTAGAGGGGTGACATTATCTGTAAGAGGAGTACATCCTACGGTAGAGGGGTGACAGTGTGTGCAGGAGGAGTAAATCCTGCAGTAGAGGGGTGACAGTGTGTGCAGGAGGAGTAAATCACGCAGTAGAGGGGTGATAGTGAGTCAGGAGGGGTAAATCCTGCAGTAGAGGGGTGACAGTGTGTGCAGGAGGAGTAAATCCCACAGTGTTGGGGTGACAGTGTGTGCAGGGGAGTAAATCCCACTGTAGAGAGGTGACAGTGTGTGCAGGAGGAATAAATCCCACAGTAGAGGGGTGACAGAGTGTGCAGGAGGAGTAGATCCCACTGTAGAGGGGTGACAGTGTGTGCAGGAGGAGTAAATCCCACAGTAGAGGGGTGACAGGGTGTGCAGGAGGAGTAAATCCCACTGTAGAAGGGTGAGAGTGTGTGCAGGAGGAGTAAATCCCACAGTAGAGGGTTGACACTGTGTGCAGGAGGAGTAAATCCAGCAGTAGAGGGGTGACAGTGTGTGCAAGAGGAGTAAATCCCACAATAGAGGGGTGACAGTTTGTGCAGGAGGAGTAAATCCTGCAGTACACAGGGGTGAAAGTTTGTGCAGGAGGAGTAAATCTCACAGTAGAGGGTTGACACTGTGTGCAGGAGGAGTAAATCCCACAGTAGAGGGGTGACAGTGTGTGCAGGAGGAGTAAATCCCACAGTAGAGGGGTGACAGTGTGTGCAGGAGGAGTCAATCCCACAGTAGATGGGTGACAGAGTGTGCAGGAGGAGTAAATCCCACTGTAGAGGGGTGACAGTGTGTGCAGGAGGAGTAAATCCTGCAGTAGAGGGGTGACAGGGTGTGCCGGAGGAGTAAATCCCACAGTAGAGGGGTGACAGTGTGTGCAGGAGGAGTAAATCCCACAGAAAAGGGGTGACAGTGTGTGCAGGAGGAGTTAATCCCGCAGTAGAGGGGTGAGAGTGTGTGCAGGAGTAAATCCCACAGTCGAGGGGTGACAGTGTGTGCAGGAGGAGTACCGTATTGACCCGAATATAAGACGACCCTGAATATAAGACGACTCCTCTTTTCAAGACCCTTATTTGGAAAAATACTTTTTATTTGAACAAAATTTCAAAAAACATTTCATTGTTTTTCTCGCACATTTCAACATCTTTGGTGTTTATCATGGGGGAGAAAATCATAAAATCATCCATAGCCCTGCAAATAGGAAAAGCGCAGAATGCACTTCACGGTTATATGCCATGAAAACAGTGCTATAAAACGGGCTTAGGCCTACTGGCCTAACTTGTGCAATAAACGGCGCTCATTCGCTTGACAAACACTGTCAGAAAAGTCTGCAAAATGTAAGAGCATTAACATCCAAAAACACTATGAACAGTTTTTTTCCAAATTCATTCTGAATGACGATGATTTAAATACAGCAAATACGCGTCCAGATGAATGATTGTTGTCCCACAACAACAAGAACAAGGAACACCTGTTATCTGTGGAGTGCTCTCGGAGGGAACCTTCGGTTAATTATGAAAATGAGTGAGAACAGGTCAGGACTAATAATTGTTTTAAACGGAGGTTTTGTACAGGGGCGAAGCTAGAACCGGGAATTGGGGTGGCACAGACACGTCCCTTTATGACAATTAGGATAGTCCTGGCTAGTTCTCAATTATTTTTCTTTATTGACGCGTTTTCCAATTATCGTAATAGGCAACTGAAGACACGGTTTCTCATGCGATCTAACAGCGATGAAGTCATGGGGTAAATTCCGTAAAACAGAATTGGGGTGGACGTAACATCTGTTTTAAAGAATTATTAGTCTTGACCTGTTCGCAGTCATTTTCATGATTAACAAAATGTTCACTCCGAGAGCGCTCCGCACTTAACAGGTGCTGCTTGTTCTCCCCGATTAGGTAAGACGACAATCATTCATCTGGAAACGTTTGCTTAATTTTTCGGTTGCCAATTACGATAATAACGTTGCACTCTGTCATACATCTTTTTCCTGCCCTCACGTTGTTCGTTCTCCCAGCTTCGTTTACAACCGTAAGTTTAAATTTCACATCATAACTTCTCCTCTAATTTTTATTCACCTTACCGATTTTGGAAGCACTTTTTTCAAGTGGATCTTTGTGCCTTGGTTGCATCTTTCAGTCATTAAGTAGCTCATGCAAATGTAAGCTAACACACCCACTCCAGCCGACTTGTTTACACGATCACGCTAGGGTCACACTGCTCTAAACACTGACAGAGAGAAAAGCGCTCTTATGGCACCACATATTGTTTTACATGGGTAACTCCTTAGACCCCGAATATAAGACGAGGTGTCATTTTCAGGCATTTTTCAAGGAAAAAAATATCGTCTTATATTCAGATCAATTCGGTAAATCCCACTGTCGAGGGGTGGCAGTGTCTGCAGGAGGAGTAAGTGCCGCAGTAGAGGGGTGCCAGTGTGTGCAGGAGGAGTAAATCCCACAGTAGAGGGGTGGCAGAGTGTGCAGGAGGAGTAAGTGCCGCAGTAGAGGGGTGACAGTGTGTGCAGGAGGAGTAAATCCTGCAGTAGCGGGGTGAGAGTGTGTGCAGGAGGAGTAAATCCCACAGTCGAGGGGTGACAGTGTGTGCAGGAGAAGTAAATCCCATTGTCGAGGGGTGGCAGTGTGTGCAGGAGGAGTAAATCCCACAGTAGAGGGGTGACAGTGTGTGCAGGAGGAGTAAATCCTGCAGTAGAGGGGTGACCGTGTGTGCAGGAGGAGTAAATCCCACAGTAGAGGGGTGACTGTGTGTGGAGGAGGAGTAAATCCCGCAGTAGAGGGGTGACCGTGTGTGCAGGAGGAGTAAATCCCACAGTAGAGGGGTGTCAGTGTGTGCAGGAGGAGTAAATCCCGCAGTAAATGAGTGACAGGGTAAGCAGGAAGAATAAATTCCACAGTAAAGGGGTGACAGTGTGTGCAGGAGGAGTAAATCCCACAATACAGGGGTAACAGAGTGTGCAGGAGGAGTAAATCCCGCAGTACAGGGATGACAGTGTGTGCAGGAGGTGTAAATCCCGTGGTAGAGGGGTAAAGATGGGTGCAGGAGGATTAAATCCCATATTAGAGGGGTAACTGTGTGCAGGAAGAGTAAATTCCAAAGTAGAGGGGTGACAGTGTGTGCAAGAGGAGAAAATCTCACAATAGAGGGGTGACAGTTTGTGCAGGAGGAGTAAATCCCACAGTAGAGGGTTGACACTGTGTGCAGGAGGAGTAAATCCCACAGTAGAGGGGTGACAGTGTGTGCAGGAGGAGTAAATCCCACTGTAGAGAGGTGACAGTGTGTGCAGGAGGAGTAAATCCCACAGTAGAGGGGTGACAGTGTGTGCAGGAGGAGTAAATCCCACAGTATAGGGGTGACAGGGTGTGCAGGAGGATAAAAATCCCACTGTAGAGGGGTGAGAGTGTGTGCAGGAGGAGTAAATCCCACAGTAGAGGGTTGACACTGTGTGCAGGAGGAGTAAATCAAGCAGTAGAGGGGTGACAGGGTGTGCAGGAGGAGTAAATCCCACAGTAGAGGGTTGACTGTGTGCAGGAGGAGTAAATTCCAAAGTAGAGGGGTGACAGTGTGTGCAAGAGGAGTAAATCCCACAATAGAGGGGTGACAGCTTGTGCAGGAGGAGTAAATCCTGCAGTACAGGGGTGAAAGTTTGTGCAGGAGGAGTAAATCCCACAGTAGAGGGTTGACACTGTGTGCAGGAGGAGTAAATCCCACAGTAGAGGGGTGACAGTGTGTGCAGGAGGAGTAAATCCCACAGTAGAGGGGTGACAGTGTGTGCAGGAGGAGTAAATCCCACTGTAGAGGGGTGACAGTGTGTGCAGGAGGAGTAAATCCCACAGTAGATGGGTGACAGAGTGTGCAGGAGGAGTAAATCCCACTGGAGAGGGGTGACAGTGTGTGCAGGAGGAGTTAATCCCACAGTAGAAGGGTGACAGGGTGTGCAGGAGGAGTAAATCCCACAGTACAGGGTTGACACTGTGAGCAGGAGGAGTAAATCCCGCAGTAGAGGGGTGACAGGGTGTGCAGGAGGAGTAAATCCCACAGTCGAGGGGTGACAGTGTGTGCAGGAGGAGTAAATCCCACAGTAGAGGGTTGACACTGTGTGCAGGAGGAGTAAATCCTGCAGTAGAGGGGTGAAGGGGTGTGCAGGAGGAGTAAATCCCACTGTAGAGGGGTGACAGTCTGTGCCGGAGGAGTAAATCCCACAGTAGAGGGGTGACAGTTTGTGCAGGAGGAGTAAATCCTGCAGTAGAGGGGTGAAAGTTTGTGCAGGAGGAGTAAATCCCACAGTAGAGGGTTGACAGTGTGTGCAGGAGGAGTAAATCCCACAGTAGAGGGGTGACAGTGTGTGCAGGAGGAGAAAATCCCACAGTAGAGGGGTGACAGTGTGTGCAGGAGGAGAAAATGCCGCAGTAGAGGGGTGACAGTGTGTGCAGGAGGAGTAAATCCCACAGTAAAGGGGTGACAATATGTGCAGGAGGAGTTAATTCCACAGTAGAGGGGTGACAGTGTGTGCAGGAGGAGTAAATCCCACAGTAGAGGGGTGACAGTGTGTGCAGGAGCAGTAAATCCTGCAGTAGAGGGGTGACCGTGTGGGCAGGAGGAGTAAATCCCACAGTAGAGGGGTGACTGTGTGTGGAGGAGGAGTAAATCCCGCAGTAGAGGGGTGACCGTGTGTGCAGGAGGAGTAAATCCCACAGTAGAGGGGTGTCAGTGTGTGCAGGAGGAGTAAATCCCGCAGTAAATGAGTGACAGGGTAAGCAGGAAGAATAAATTCCACAGTAAAGGGGTGACAGTGTGTGCAGGAGGAGTAAATCCCACAGTACAGGGATGACAGTGTGTGCAGGAGGTGTAAATCCCGTGGTAGAGGGGTAAAGATGGGTGCAGGAGGATTAAATCCCATATTAGAGGGGTAACTGTGTGCAGGAAGAGTAAATTCCAAAGTAGAGGGGTGACAGTGTGTGCAAGAGGAGAAAATCTCACAATAGAGGGGTGACAGTTTGTGCAGGAGGAGTAAATCCCACAGTAGAGGGTTGACACTGTGTGCAGGAGGAGTAAATCCCACAGTAGAGGGGTGACAGTGTGTGCAGGAGGAGTAAATCCCACTGTAGAGAGGTGACAGTGTGTGCAGGAGGAGTAAATCCAACAGTAGAGGGGTGACAGTGTGTGCAGGAGGAGTAAATCCCACAGTATAGGGGTGACAGGGTGTGCAGGAGGATTAAATCCCACTGTAGAGGGGTGAGAGTGTGTGCAGTAGGAGTAAATCCCACAGTAGAGGGTTGACACTGTGTGCAGGAAGAGTAAATCCAGCAGTAGAGGGGTGACAGTGTGTGCAAGAGGAGTAAATCCCACAATAGAGGGGTGACAGTTTGTGCAGGAGGAGTAAATCCTGCAGTACAGGGGTGAAAGTTTGTGCAGGAGGAGTAAATCCCACAGTAGAGGGTTGACACTGTGTGCAGGAGGAGTAAATCCCACAGTAGAGGGGTGACAGTGTGTGCAGGAGGAGTAAATCCCACAGTAGAGGGGTGACAGTGTGTGCAGGAGGAGTAAATCCCACTGTAGAGGGGTGACAGTGTGTGCAGGAGGAGTAAATCCCACAGTAGATGGGTGACAGAGTGTGCAGGAGGAGTAAATCCCACTGTAGAGGGGTGACAGTGTGTGCAGGAGGAGTTAATCCCACAGTAGAAGGGTGACAGGGTGTGCAGGAGGAGTAAATCCCACAGTACAGGGTTGACACTGTGAGCAGGAGGAGTAAATCCCGCAGTAGAGGGGTGACAGGGTGTGCAGGAGGAGTAAATCCCACAGTCGAGGGGTGACAGTGTGTGCAGGAGGAGTAAATCCCACAGTAGAGGGTTGACACTGTGTGCAGGAGGAGTAAATCCTGCAGTAGAGGGGTGAAGGGGTGTGCAGGAGGAGTAAATCCCACTGTAGAGGGGTGACAGTCTGTGCCGGAGGAGTAAATCCCACAGTAGAGGGGTGACAGTCTGTGCCGGAGGAGTAAATCCCACAGTAGAGGGTTGACAGTGTGTGCAGGAGGAGTAAATCCCACAGTAGAGGGGTGACAGTGTGTGCAGGAGGAGTAAATCCCACAGTAGAGGGGTGACAGTGTGTGCAGGAGGAGAAAATGCCGCAGTAGAGGGGTGACAGTGTGTGCAGGAGGAGTAAATCCCACAGTAAAGGGGTGACAATATGTGCAGGAGGAGTTAATTCCACAGTAGAGGGGTGACAGTGTGTGCAGGAGGAGTAAATCCCACAGTAGAGGGGTGACAGTGTGTGCAGGAGGAGTAAATCCTGCAGTAGAGGGGTGACCGTGTGTGCAGGAGGAGTAAATCCCACAGTAGAGGGGTGACTGTGTGTGGAGGAGGAGTAAATCCCGCAGTAGAGGGTTGACCGTGTGTGCAGGATGAGTAAATCCCACAGTAGAGGGGTGTCAGTGTGTGCAGGAGGAGTAAATCTTGCAGTAAATGAGTGACAGGGTAAGCAGGAAGAATAAATTCCACAGTAAAGGGGTGACAGTGTGTGCAGGAGGAATAAATCCCACAATACAGGGGTAACAGAGTGTGCAGGAGGAGTAAATCCCGCAGTACAGGGATGACAGTGTGTGCAGGAGGTGTAAATCCCGTGGTAGAGGGGTAAAGATGGGTGCAGGAGGATTAAATCCCACTGTAGAGGGGTGAGAGTGTGTGCAGGAGGAGTAAATCCCACAGTAGAGGGTTGACACTGTGTGCAGGAAGAGTAAATGCAGCAGTAGAGGGGTGGCAGTGTGTGCAGGTGGAGTAAATGCCACAGTAGAGGGGTGGCAGTGTATGCAGGAGGAGTAAGTGCCGCAGTAGAGGGGTGACAGTGTGTGCAGGAGGAGTAAATCCCACAGTAGAGGGGTGACAGTGTGTGCAGGAGGAGTAAATTCCGCAGTCGAGGGGTGACAGTGTGTGCAGGAGGAGTAAATCCCACAGTAGAGGGGTGACAGTGTGTGCAGGAGGAGTAAATCCCACAGTAGAGGGGTGACCGTGTGTGCAGGAGGAGTAAATCCCGCAGTAGAGGGGTGACTGTGTGTGCAGGAGGAGTAAATCCCACAGTAGAGGGGTGTCAGTGTGTGCAGGAGGAGTAAATCACGCAGTAAATGAGTGACAGGGTAAGCAGGAGGAATAAATTCCACAGTTAAGGGGTGACAGTGTGTGCAGGAGGAGTAAATCCCACAATACAGGGGAGACAGAGTGTGCAGGAGGAGTAAATCCCGCAGTACAGGGATGACAGTGTGTGCAGGAGGTGTAAATCCCGTGGTAGAGGGGTAAAGATGGGTGCAGGAGGATTAAATCCCACTGTAGAGGGGTGAGAGTGTGTGCAGGAGGAGTAAATCCCACAGTAGAGGGGTGTCAGTGTGTGCAGGAGGAGTAAATCACGCAGTAAATGAGTGACAGGGTAAGCAGGAGGAATAAATTCCACAGTTAAGGGGTGACAGTGTGTGCAGGAGGAGTAAATCCCACAATACAGGGGAGACAGAGTGTGCAGGAGGAGTAAATCCCGCAGAACAGGGATGACAGTGTGTGCAGGAGGTGTAAATCCCGCAGTAGAGGGGTAAAGATGGGTGCAGGTGGATTAAATCCCATTTTAGAAGGGCAAGAGTTTGTGCAGGAGGAGTACGTCCCGCAGTAGAGGGGTAACAGTGTGTGCAGGAGGAGTAAAACCCACAGTAGAGGGGTGACATTATCTGAAAGAGGAGTACATCCTACAGTAGAAGGGTGACAGTGTGTGCAGGAGGAGTAAATCCTGCAGTAGAAGGGTGACAGTGTGTGCAGGAGGAGTAAATCACGCAGTAGAGGGGTGTCAGTGAGTCAGGAGGGGTAAATCCCGCAGTAGAGGGATGACAGTGTGTGCAGGAGGAGTAAATCCCACAGTTAAGGGGTGACAGTGTGTGCAGGAGGAGTAAATCCCACAGTGTTGGGGTGACAGTGTGTGCAGGGGAGTAAATGCCACAATAGAAGGGTGACAGTGTGTGCAGGAGGAGTAAATCCCGCAGTAGAGGGGTGACACTGTGTGAAGGAGGAGTAAATCCCGCAGTAGAGGGGTGACAGTGTGTGCAGGAGGAGTAAATCCCACAGAAGAGGGTTGACTGTGTGCAGGAGGAGTAAATTCCAAAGTAGAGGGGTGACAGTGGGTGCAAGATGAGTAAATCCCAATATAGAGGGGTGACAGTTTGCGCAGGAGGAGTAAATCCTGCAGTCGAGGGGTGAAAGTTTGTGCAAGAGGAGTAAATCCTGCAGTAGAGGGGTGACCGTGTGTGCAGGAGGAGTAAATCCCACAGTAGAGGGGTGACTGTGTGTGCAGGAGGAGTAAATCCCGCAGTAGAGGGGTGACCGTGTGTGCAGGAGGAGTAAATCCCACAGTAGAGGGGTGTCAGTGTGTGCAGGAGGAGTAAATCCCGCAGTAAATGAGTGACAGGGTAAGCAGGAAGAATAAATTCCACAGTAAAGGGGTGACAGTGTGTGCAGGAGGAGTAAATCCCACAATACAGGGGTAACAGAGTGTGCAGGTGGAGTAAATCCCGCAGTACAGGGATGACAGTGTGTGCAGGAGGTGTAAATCCCACAGTAGAGGGGTGACAGTGTGTGCAGGAGGAGTAAATCCCACAGTAGAGGGGTGACAGTGTGTGCAGGAGGAGTAAATCCCACAGTAGATGGATGACAGAGTGTGCAGGAGGAGTAAATCCCACTGTAGAGGGGTGACAGTGTGTGCAGGAGGAGTTAATCCCACAGTAGAAGGGTGACAGGGTGTGCAGGAGGAGTAAATCCCACAGAAGAGGGTTGACTGTGTGCAGGAGGAGTAAATTCCAAAGTAGAGGGGTGACAGTGTGTGCAGGAGGAGTAAATCCCACAGTAGAGGGGTGACCGTGTGTGCAGGAGGAGTAAATCCCGCACTAGAGGGGTGAAACCCTGTCACTCATTTACTGCGGGATTTACTCCTCCTGCACACACTGACACCCCTCTACTGTGGGATTTACTCCTCCTGCACACACGGTCACCCCTCTACTGCGGGATTTACTCCTCCTGCTCACACAGTCACCCCTCTACTGTGGGATTTACTCCTCCTGCACACACGGTCACCCCTCTACTGCAGGATTTACTCCTCCTGCACACACTGTCACCCCTCGACTGTGGGATTTACTCCTCCTGCACACACTGTCACCCCTCTACTGCGGCATTTTCTCCTCCTGCACACACTGTCGCCCCTCTACTGTGGGATTTACTCCTCCTGCACACACTGTCACCCCTCTACTGTGGGATTTACTCCTCCTGCACACACTGTCAACCCTCTACTGTGGGATTACTTTGGACAGAGTGTGCAGGAGGAGTAAATCCCACTGTAGAGGGGTGACAGTGTGTGCAGGAGGAGTTAATCCCACAGTAGAAGGGTGACAGGGTGTGCAGGAGGAGTAAATCCCACAGTACAGGGTTGACACTGTTTGCAGGAGGAGTAAATCCCGCAGTAGAGAGGTGACAGGGTGTGCAGGAGGAGTAAATCCCACAGTCATGGGGGTGAAAGTGTGTGCAGGAGGAGTAAATCCCACAGTAGAGGGTTGACACTGTGTGCAGGAGGAGTAAATCCTGCAGTAGAGGGGTGAAGGGGTGTGCAGGAGGAGTAAATCCCACTGTAGAGGGGTGACAGTCTGTACCGGAGGAGTAAATCCCACAGTAGAGGGGTGACAGTGTGTGCAGGAGGAGTGAATCCCACAGAAGAGGGGTGACAGTGTGTGCAGGAGGAGTTAATCCCGCAGTAGAGGGGTGAGAGTGTGTGCAGGAGGAGTAAATCACACAGTCGAGGGGTGACAGTGTGTGCAGGAGAAGTAAATCCCACTGTCGAGGGGTGGTAGTGTGTGCAGGAGGAGTAAGTGCTGCAGTAGAGGGGTGACAGTGTGTGCAGGAGGAGTAAATCCCGCAGAAGAGAGGTGAGAGTGTGTGCAGGAGGAGTAAATCCCACAGTCGAGGGGTGACAGTTCGTGCAGGAGAAGTAAATCCCACTGTCGAGGGGTGGCAGTGTGTGCAGGAAGAGTAAATGCAGCAGTAGAGGGGTGGCAGTGTGTGCAGGTGGAGTAAATGCTACAGTAGAGGGGTGGCAGTGTGTGCAGGAGGAGTAAGTGCCGCAGTAGAGGGGTGACAGTGTGTGAAGGAGGAGTAAATCCCACAGTAGAGGGGTGACAGTGTGTGCAGGAGGAGTAAATTCCGCAGTAGAGGGGTGACAGTGTGTGCAGGAGGAGTAAATCCCACAGTAGAGGGGTGACAGTGTGTGCAGGAGGAGTAAATCCCACAGTAGAGGGGTGACCGTGTGTGCAGGAGGAGTAAATCCCGCAGTAGAGGGGTGACCGTGTGTGCAGGAGGAGTAAATCCCACAGTAGAGGGGTGTCAGTGTGTGCAGGAGGAGTAAATCACGCAGTAAATGAGTGACAGGGTAAGCAGGAGGAATAAATTCCACAGTTAAGGGGTGACAGTGTGTGCAGGAGGAGTAAATCCCACAATACAGGGGAGACAGAGTGTGCAGGAGGAGTAAATCCCGCAGTACAGGGATGACAGTGTGTGCAGGAGGTGTAAATCCCGCAGTAGAGGGGTAAAGATGGGTGCAGGTGGATTAAATCCCATTTTAGAAGGGCAAGAGTTTGTGCAGGAGGAGTACGTCCCGCAGTAGAGGGGTAACAGTGTGTGCAGGAGGAGTAAAACCCACAGTAGAGGGGTGACATGATCTGAAAGAGGAGTACATCCTACGGTAGAGGGGTGACGGTGTGTGCAGGAGGTGTAAATCCTGCAGTAGAGGGGTGACAGTGTGTGCAGGAGGAGTAAATCACGCAGTAGAGGGGTGACAGTGAGTCAGGAGGGGTTAAGCCGGCAGTAGAAGGATGACAGTGTGTGCAGGAGGAGTAAATCCCACAGTAGAGGGGCGACAGTGTGTGCAGGAGGAGTAAATCCCACAGTAGAGGGGTGACAGTGTGTGCAGGAGGAGTAAATGCCGCAGTAGAGGGGTAACAGTGGGTGCAGGAGGATTAAATCCCTTATTAGAAGGGCGTGAGTTTATGCAGGAGGAGTAAATCCCGCAGAAGAGGGGTAACAGTGTGTGCAAGAGGAGTAAAACCCACAGTAGAGGGGTGACATTATCTGTCAGAGGAGTACATCCTACGGTAGAGGGGTGACGGTGTGTGCAGGAGGAGTAAATCCTGCAGTAGAGGGGTGACAGTGTGTGCAGGAGGAGTAAATCACGCAGTAGAGGGGTGACAGTGAGTCAGGAGGGGTTAAGCCCGCAGTAGAAGGATGACAGTGTGTGCAGGAGGAGTAAATCCCACAGTAGAGGAGCGACAGTGTGTGCAGGAGGAGTAAATCCCACAGTAGAGGGGTGACAGTGTGTGCAGGAGGAGTAAATGCCGCAGTAGAGGGTTGACAGTGTGTGCAGGAGGAGTAAATCCCACAATACAGGGGTAACAGAGTGTGCAGGAGGAGTAAATCCCCCAGTAGAGGGGTGAAAGTGTGTGCAGGAGGAGTTAATCCCACAGTGGAGGGGTGACAGTGTGTGCAGGAGGAGTAAATCCCGTCGTAGAGGGGTGACCGTGTGTGCAGGAGGAGTAAATGCCGCAGTAGAGGGGTGACAGTGTGTGCAGGAGGAGTAAATGCCGCAGTAGAGGGGTGACAGTGTGTGCAGGAGGAGTAAATCCCGCAGTAGAGGGGTGACCGTGTGTGCAGGAGGAGTAAATCCCACAGTAGAGGGGTGACAGTGTGTGCAGGAGGAGTAAATCCCACAGTCCAGGGGGGTCAGTGTGTGCAGGAGGAGTAAATCCCGCCGTAAATGAGTGACAGAGTAAGCAGGAGGAATAAATCCCTCAGTAATGGGGTGACAGTGTGTGCAGGAGGAGTAAATCACGCAGTGCATGGATGACAGTGTGTGGAGGAGGAGTAAATCCCACAGTTAAGGGGTGACAGTATGTGCAGGAGGAGGGAATCCCACAGTAGAGGGGTGACTGTGTGCAGGAAGAGTAAATTCCAAAGTAGAGGGGTGACAGTGTGTGCAAGAGGAGTAAATCCCACAATAGAGGGGTGACAGTTTGTGCAGGAGGAGTAAATCCCACAGTAGAGGGTTGACACTGTGTGCAGGAGGAGTAAATCCCACAGTAGAGGGGTGACAGTGTGTGCAGGAGGACTAAATCCCACTGTAGAGGGGTGACAGTGTGTGCAGGAGGAGTAAATCCCGCAGTAAAGGGGTGACAGGGTGTGCAGGAGGAGTAAATCCCACCGTAGAGGGGTGACAGTGTGTGCAGTAGGAATAAATCCCACAGTAGAGGGGTGACAGGGTGTGCAGGAGGAGTATATCCCTCAGTAGAGGGTTGACACTGTGTGTAGGAGGAGTAAATCCCGCAGTAGAGGGGTGACAGGGTGTGCAGGAGGAGTAAATCCCACTGTAGAGGGGTGACAGTGTGTGCAGGAGGAGTAAGTCCCACAGTAGAGGGTTGACTGTGTGCAGGAGGAGTAAATTCCAAAGTAGAGGGGTGACAGTGTGTGCAAGAGGAGTAAATCCCACAAAAGAGGGATGACAGTTTGTGCAGGAGGAGTAAATCCTGCAGTACAGGGGTGACAGTTTGTGCAGGAGGAGTAAATCCCACAGTAAAGGGGTAACAGTGTGTGCAAGAGGAATAAAACCCACAGTAGAGGGGTGACATTATCTGTCAGAGGAGTACATCCTACGGTAGAGGGGTGACGGTGTGTGCCGGAGGAGTAAATCCTGCAGTAGAGGGGTGACAGTGTGTGCAGGAGGAGTAAATCACGCAGTAGAGGGGTGACAGTGAGTCAGGAGGGGTAAATCCCGCAGTAGAAGGATGACAGTGTGTGCAGGAGGAGTAAATCCCACAGTAGAGGGGCGACAGTGTGTGCAGGAGGAGTAAATCCCACAGTAGAGGGGTGACAGTGTGTACAGGAGGAGTAAATCCCACAATAGAGGGGTGACAGTGTGTGCAGGAGGAGTAAATGCCGCAGTAGAGGGGTGACAGTGTGTGCAGGAGGAGTAAATCCCGCAGTAGAGGGGTGACCGTGTGTGCAGGAGGAGTAAATCCCGCAGAAGAGAGGTGAGAGTGTGTGCAGGAGGAGTAAATCCCACAGTCGAGGGGTGACAGTTCGTGCAGGAGAAGTAAATCCCACTGTCGAGGGGTGGCAGTGTGTGCAGGAAGAGTAAATGCAGCAGTAGAGGGGTGGCAGTGTGTGCAGGTGGAGTAAATGCTACAGTAGAGGGGTGGCAGTGTGTGCAGGAGGAGTAAGTGCCGCAGTAGAGGGGTGACAGTGTGTGAAGGAGGAGTAAATCCCACAGTAGAGGGGTGACAGTGTGTGCAGGAGGAGTAAATTCCGCAGTAGAGGGGTGACAGTGTGTGCAGGAGGAGTAAATCCCACAGTAGAGGGGTGACAGTGTGTGCAGGAGGAGTAAATCCCACAGTAGACGGGTGACCGTGTGTGCAGGAGGAGTAAATCCCGCAGTAGAGGGGTGACCGTGTGTGCAGGAGGAGTAAATCCCGCAGTAGAGGGGTGACCGTGTGTGCAGGAGGAGTAAATCACGCAGTAAATGAGTGACAGGGTAAGCAGGAGGAAGAAATTCCACAGTGAAGGGGTGACAGTGTGTGCAGGAGGAGTAAATCCCACAATACAGGGGAGACAGAGTGTGCAGGAGGAGTAAATCCCGCAGTACAGGGATGACAGTGTGTGCAGGAGGTGTAAATCCCGCAGTAGAGGGGAAAAGATGGGTGCAGGTGGATTAAATCCCATTTTAGAAGGGCAAGAGTTTGTGCAGGAGGAGTACGTCCCTCAGTAAAGGGGTAACAGTGTGTGCAGGAGGAGTAAAACCCACAGTAGAGGGGTGACATGATCTGAAAGAGGAGTACATCCTACGGTAGAGGGGTGACGGTGTGTGCAGGAGGTGTAAATCCTGCAGTAGAGGGGTGACAGTGTGTGCAGGAGGAGTAAATCACGCAGTAGAGGGGTGACAGTGAGTCAGGAGGGGTTAAGCCGGCAGTAGAAGGATGACAGTGTGTGCAGGAGGAGTAAATCCCACAGTAGAGGGGCGACAGTGTGTGCAGGAGGAGTAAATCCCACAGTAGAGGGGTGACAGTGTGTGCAGGAGGAGTAAATGCCGCAGTAGAGGGGTAACAGTGGGTGCAGGAGGATTAAATCCCTTATTAGAAGGGCGTGAGTTTATGCAGGAGGAGTAAATCCCGCAGAAGAGGGGTAACAGTGTGTGCAAGAGGAGTAAAACCCACAGTAGAGGGGTGACATTATCTGTCAGAGGAGTACATCCTACGGTAGAGGGGTGACGGTGTGTGCAGGAGGAGTAAATCCTGCAGTAGAGGGGTGACAGTGTGTGCAGGAGGAGTAAATCACGCAGTAGAGGGGTGACAGTGAGTCAGGAGGGGTTAAGCCCGCAGTAGAAGGATGACAGTGTGTGCAGGAGGAGTAAATCCCACAGTAGAGGAGCGACAGTGTGTGCAGGAGGAGTAAATCCCACAGTAGAGGGGTGACAGTGTGTGCAGGAGGAGTAAATGCCGCAGTAGAGGGTTGACAGTGTGTGCAGGAGGAGTAAATCCCACAATACAGGGGTAACAGAGTGTGCAGGAGGAGTAAATCCCCCAGTAGAGGGGTGAAAGTGTGTGCAGGAGGAGTTAATCCCACAGTAGAGGGGTGACAGTGTGTGCAGGAGGAGTAAATCCCGTCGTAGAGGGGTGACCGTGTGTGCAGGAGGAGTAAATGCCGCAGTAGAGGGGTGACAGTGTGTGCAGGAGGAGTAAATGCCGCAGTAGAGGGGTGACAGTGTGTGCAGGAGGAGTAAATCCCGCAGTAGAGGGGTGACCGTGTGTGCAGGAGGAGTAAATCCCACAGTAGAGGGGTGACAGTGTGTGCAGGAGGAGTAAATCCCACAGTCCAGGGGGGTCAGTGTGTGCAGGAGGAGTAAATCCCGCCGTAAATGAGTGACAGAGTAAGCAGGAGGAATAAATCCCTCAGTAATGGGGTGACAGTATGTGCAGGAGGAGGGAATCCCACAGTAGAGGGGTGACTGTGTGCAGGAAGAGTAAATTCCAAAGTAGAGGGGTGACAGTGTGTGCAAGATGAGTAAATCCCACAATAGAGGGGTGACAGTTTGTGCAGGAGGAGTAAATCCCACAGTAGAGGGTTGACACTGTGTGCAGGAGGAGTAAATCCCACAGTAGAGGGGTGACAGTGTGTGCAGGAGGACTAAATCCCACTGTAGAGGGGTGACAGTGTGTGCAGTAGGAATAAATCCCACAGTAGAGGGGTGACAGGGTGTGCAGGAGGAGTATATCCCTCAGTAGAGGGTTGACACTGTGTGTAGGAGGAGTAAATCCCGCAGTAGAGGGGTGACAGGGTGTGCAGGAGGAGTAAATCCCACTGTAGAGGGGTGACAGTGTGTGCAGGAGGAGTAAGTCCCACAGTAGAGGGTTGACTGTGTGCAGGAGGAGTAAATTCCAAAGTAGAGGGGTGACAGTGTGTGCAAGAGGAGTAAATCCCACAAAAGAGGGATGACAGTTTGTGCAGGAGGAGTAAATCCTGCAGTACAGGGGTGACAGTTTGTGCAGGAGGAGTAAATCCCACAGTAAAGGGGTAACAGTGTGTGCAAGAGGAATAAAACCCACAGTAGAGGGGTGACATTATCTGTCAGAGGAGTACATCCTACGGTAGAGGGGTGACGGTGTGTGCCGGAGGAGTAAATCCTGCAGTAGAGGGGTGACAGTGTGTGCAGGAGGAGTAAATCACGCAGTAGAGGGGTGACAGTGAGTCAGGAGGGGTAAATCCCGCAGTAGAAGGATGACAGTGTGTGCAGGAGGAGTAAATCCCACAGTAGAGGGGCGACAGTGTGTGCAGGAGGAGTAAATCCCACAGTAGAGGGGTGACAGTGTGTACAGGAGGAGTAAATCCCACAATAGAGGGGTGACAGTGTGTGCAGGAGGAGTAAATGCCGCAGTAGAGGGGTGACAGTGTGTGCAGGAGGAGTAAATCCCGCAGTAGAGGGGTGACCGTGTGTGCAGGAGGAGTAAATCCCACAGTAGAGGGGTGACAGTGTGTGCAGGAGGAGTAAATCCCACAGTCGAGGGGTGTCAGTGTGTGCAGGAGGAGTAAATCACGCCGTAAATGAGTGACAGGGTAAGCAGGAGGAATAAATCCCTTAGTAAAGGGGTGACAGTGTGTGCAGGAGGAGTAATTCCCGCAGAACAGGGATGACAGTGTGTGCAGGAGGTGTAAATCCCGCAGTAGAGGGGTAACAGTGTATGCAGGAGGAGTAAATCCTGCAGTAGAGGGGTGACAGTGTGTGCAGGAAGAGTAAATCACGCAGTAGAGGGGTGACAGTGAGTCAGGAGGGGTAAATCCCGCAGAAGAGGGATGACAGTGTGTGGAGGAGGAGTAAATCCCACAGAAAAGGGTTGACAGTGTGTGCAGGAGGAGTTAATCCCACTGTAGAGGGGTGACAGTGTGTGCAGGAGGAGTAAATCCCACAGTTGAGGGGTGACAGGGTGTGCAGGAGGAGGAAATCCCACTGAAGAGGGGTGAGAGTGTGTGCAGGAGGAGTAAATCCCACAGTAGAGGGTTGACACTGTGTGCAGGAGGAGTAAATCCCGCAGTAGAGGGGTGACAGGGTGTGCAGGAGGAGTAAATCCCACTGTAGAGGGGTGACAGTGTGTGCAGGAGGAGTAAAACCCACGGTAGAGGGGAGACAGTATCTGTAAGAGGAGTAAATCCTACGGTGGAGGGGTGACAGTGGGTGCAGGAGGAGTAAGTCTCACATTAGAGGGGTGACAGTTCGTGCAGGAGGAGTAAATCCCCAGTAAAAGGGTGAGAGTTTGTGGAGGAAGAGTACGTCTCGCAGTAGAGGGGTAACAGTGCGTGCAGGAGGAGTAAAACCCAGAGTAGAGGGGTGACAGTATCTGTCAGAGGTGTAAATCCTACGGTGGAGGGGTGACAGTGTGTGCAGGAGGAGTAAGTCTCACATTAGAGGGGTGACAGTTCGTGCAGGAGGAGTAAATCCCCAGTAAAAGGGCGAGAGTTTGTGCAGGAAGAGTACGTCCCGCAGTAGAGGGGTAACAGTGCGTGCAGGAGGAGTAAAACCCACAGTAGAGGGGTGACAGTGTGCGCAGGAGGAGTAAATCCCACTGTAGAGGGGTGACAGTGTGTGCAGGAGGAGTAAATCACGCAGTAGAGGGGTGACAGTGAGTCAGGAGGGGTAAATCCCACAGTTAAGGGGTGACAGTGTGTGCAGGAGGAGTAAACCCCACAGTGGAAGGGTGACAGTGTGTGCAGGAGGAGTAAATCCCGCAGTAGAGGGGTGACAGTGTGTGCAGGAGGAGTAAATTCCAAAGTTGAGGGGTGACAGGGTGTGCAGGAGGAGTAAATCCCACAGTAGAGGGCAGACAGTGTGTGCAGGAGGAGTAAATCCCACAGTAGAGGGTTGACACTGTGTGCAGGAGGAGTAAATCCCACAGTAGAGGGGTGACAGTGTGTGCAGGAGGAGTAAATCCCACAGTAGAGGGGTGACAGAGTGTGCAGGAGGAGTAAATCCCACAGTAGAGGGGTGACAGGGTGTGCAGGAGGAGTAAATCCCACTGAAGAGGGGTGACAGTCTGTGCAGGAGGAGTAAATCCCACAGTAGAGGGTTGACACTGTGTGCAGGAGGAGTAAATTCCGCAGGATAGGAGTGACAGGGTATGCAGGAGGAGTAAATCCCACTGTAGAGGGGTGGAGTGTGTGCAGGAGGAGTTAATCCCAGAGTCGAGGGGTGACAGTGTGTGCAGGAGGAGTTAATCCCGCAGGAGAGGGGTGAGAGTGTGTGCAGGAGGAGTAAATCCCACAGTCGAGGGGTGACAGTGTGTGCAGGAGAAGTAAATCCCAAGGTCGAGGGGTGGCAGTGTGTGCAGGAGGAGTAAATTCCGCAGTAGAGGGGTGGCAGTGTGTGCAGGAAGAGTAAATGCCGCAGTAGAGGGGTGACAGTGTGTGCAGGAGGAGTAAATCCCAGAGTAGAGGGGTGACACAGTGTGAAGGAGGAGTAACTGCCGCAGTAGAGGGGTGCCAGTGTGTGCAGGAGGAGTAAATCCCACAGTAGAGGGGTGACAATATGTGCAGGAGGAGTTAATCGCACAGTAGAGGGGTGACAGTGTGTGCAGGAGGAGTAAATCCCACAGTAGAGGGGTGTCAGTGTGTGCAGGAGGAGTTAATCACGCAGTAGAGGGGTGACCGTGTGTGCAGGAGGAGTAAATCCCACAGTAGAGGGGTGACTGTGTGTGCAGGAGGAGTAAATCCCGCAGTAGAGGGGTGACCGTGTGTGCAGGAAGAGTAAATCCTGCAAAAAGGGGTGACAGTGTGTGCAGGAGGAGTAAATCCCACAGTAGAGGGGCGACAGTGCGTGCAGGAGGAGTAAATCCCACAGTAGAGGGGTGACCGTGTGTGCAGGAGGAGTAAATCCCACAGTAGAGGGGTGACAGTGTGTGCAGGAGGAGTAAATCCCACAGTCGAGGGGTGTCAGTGTGTGCAGGAGGAGTAAATCCCACCGTAAATGAGTGACAGGGTAAGCAGGAGGAATAAATCCCTTAGTAAAGGGGTGACAGTGTGTGCAGGAGGAGTAATTCCCGCAGTACAGGGATGACAGTGTGTGCAGGAGGTGTTAATCCCGCAGTAGAGGGGTAACAGTGGGTGCAGGAGGATTAAATCCCATATTAGAAGGGCGAGAGTTTGTGCAGGAGGAGTACATCCCGCAGTAGAGGGGTAACAGTGTGTGCAGGAGGAGTAAAACCCACAGCAGAGGGGTGACATTATCTGTAAGAGGAGTACATCCTCCGGTAGAGGGGTGACAGTGTGTGCAGGAGGAGTAAATCCTGCAGTAGAGGGGTGACAGTGTGTGCAGGAAGAGTAAATCACGCAGTAGAGGGGTGACAGTGAGTCAGGAGGGGTAAATCCCGCAGTAGAGGGATGACAGTGTGTGGAGGAGGAGTAAATCCCACAGATAAGGGTTGACAGTGTGTGCAGGAGGAGTAAATCCCACAGTGTTGGGGTGACAGTGTGTGCAGGGGAGTAAATCCCACAGTAGAGGGGTGACTGAGTGCAGGAGGAGTAAATTCCAAAGTAGAGGGGTGACAGTGTGTGCAAGAGGAGTAAATCCCACAATAGAGGGGTGACAGTTTGTGCAGGAGGAGTAAATCCCACAGTAGAGGGTTGACACTGTGTGCAGGTGGAGTAAATTCCAAAGTAGAGGGGTGACAGTGTGTGCAAGAGGAGTAAATCCCACAATAGAGGGGTGACAGTTTGTGCAGGAGGAGTAAATCCCACAGTAGAGGGTTGACACTGTGTGCAGGTGGAGTAAATCCTACAGCAGAGGGGTGACAGTGTGTGCAGGAGGAGTAAATCCCACTGTCGAGAGGTGACAGTGTGTGCAGGAGGAGTAAATCCCACAGTAGAGGGGTGACAGAGTGTGCAGGAGGAGTAAATCCCACTGTAGAGGGGTGACAGTGTGTGCAGGAGGAGTAAATCCCACAGTTGAGGGGTGACAGGGTGTGACGGAGGAGTAAATCCCACTGAAGAGGGGTGAGAGTGTGTGCAGGAGGAGTAAATCCCACAGTAGAGGGTTGACACTGTGTGCAGGAGGAGTAAATCCCGCAGTAGAGGGGTGACAGGGTGTGCAGGAGGAGTAAATCCCACTGTAGAGGGGTGACAGTGTGTGCAGGAGGAGTAAATCCCACAGTAGAGCGTTGACTGTATGCAGGAGGAGTAAATTCCAAAGTAGAGGGGTGACAGTGTGTGCAAGAGAAGTAAATCCCACAATAGAGGGGTGACAGTTTGCGCAGGAGGAGTAAATCCCACAGTAGAGGGTTGACACTGTGTGCAGGAGGAGTAAATCCCACAGTAGAGGGGTGACAGTGTGTGCAGGAGGAGTAAATCCCACAGTAGAGGGGTGACAGAGTGTGCAGGAGGAGTAAATCCCACAGTAGAGGGGTAATAGGGTGTGCAGGAGGAGTAAATCCCACTGTAGTGGGGTGACAGTCTGTGCAGGAGGAGTAAATCCCACAGTAGAGGGTTGACACTGTGTGCAGGAGGAGTAAATTCCGCAGTAGAGGGGTGACAGGGTATGCAGGAGGAGTAAATCCCACTGTAGAGGGGTGAGAGTGTGTGCAGGAGGAGTTAATCCCACAGTCGAGGGGTGACAGTGTGTGCAGGAGGAGTTAATCCCACAGTAGAGGGGTGAGAGTGTGTGTAGGAGGAGTAAATCCCACAGTAGAGGGGTGACAGTGTGAGTAGGAGGAGTAAATCCCACGGTAGGGGGGAGAAAGTGTGTGCAGGAGGAGTAAATCCCACAGTAGAGGGTTGACACTGTGTGGAGGAGGAGTAAATCCCGAAGTTGAGGGGTGAAAGAGTGTGCAGGACGAATAAATCCCACAATAAAGGGGTGACAGTGTGTGCAAGAGGAGTAAATCCCACAGTAAAGGGGTGACAGTGTGTACAGGAGGAGTAAGTCCCACAATAGAGGTGTGATAGTGTGTGCAGGAGGAGTAAATCCCGCAGTAGACGGGTGACAGGGTGTGCAGGAGGAGTAAATCCCACTGTAGAGGGGTGACAGTGTGTGCAGGAGGAGTTAATCCCAAAGGAGAGGGGTGACAGTGTGTGCAGGAGGAGTAAATCCTACAGTAGAGGGGTGACAGTATGTGCAGGAGGAGTAAATCCCGCAGTAGAGGGGTGACAGTGTGTACAGGAGGAATAAATCCCACAATAAAGGGGTGACAGTGTGTGCAGGAGGAGTAAATCCCACAGTAGAGGGCCGACAGTTTGTGCAGGAGGAGTACATCACGCAGAAGAGGGCTCACAGTGAGTCAGAAGGGGTAAATCCCGCAGTAGAGAGATGACAGTGTGTGTAGGAGGAGTAAATCCCGCAGTAGAGGGGTGACAGTGTGTGCAGGATGAGAAAATTCCACAGTAGAGGGGTGACAGTGTGTACAGGAGGAATAAACCCCACAATAAGGGGTGACAGTGTGTGCAGGAGGAGTAAATCCCACAGTACAGGGGTGACAGTGTGTGCAAGAGGAGTAAATCCCGCAGTAGAGGGGTGACAGTGTGTGCAGGAGGAGTAAGTCCCGCAGTCGAGGGGTAACAGTGCGTGCAGGAGGAGTAAAACCCACAGTAGAGGGGTGACAGTATCTGTAAGAGGAGTAAATCCTACGGTGGAGGGGTGACAGTGTGTGCAGGAGGAGTAAGTCTCACATTAGAGGGGTGACAGTTCGTGCAGAGGGAGTAAATCCCGCAGTAGAGGGGTTACAGTGTGTGCAGGAGGAGTAAATCACGCAGTAGAGGGGTGACAGTGTGTACAGGAGGGGTAAATCCCACAGTTAAGGGGTGACAGTGTGTGCAGGAGGAGTAAATCCCACAGTGGAGGGGTGACAGTGTGTGCAGGAGGAGTAAATCCCGCAGTAGAGGGGTGACAGTGTGTGCAGGATGAGTAAATCCCACAGTAGAGGGGTGACAGTGTGTACAGGAGGAATAAATCCCACAATAAGGGGTGACAGTGTGTGCAGGAGGAGTAAATCCCACAGTACAGGGGAGACAGTGTGTGCAGGATGAGTAAATCCCGCAGTAGAGGGGTGACAGTGTGTGCAGGAGGAGTAAGTCTCACATCAGAGAGATGACAGTTCGTGCAGGAGGAGTAAATCCCGCAGTAGAGGGATGACAGTGTGTGCAGGAGGAGTAAATCACGCAGTAAAGGGGTGACAGTGTGTGCAGGAGGAGTAAATCCCGCAGTACAGGGGTGACAGAGTGTGCAGGAGGAGTAAATCCCACAGTAGAGGGGTGTCAGTGTGTACAGGAGGAATAAATCCCACAATAAGGGGTGACGGTGTGTGCAGGAGGAGTAAATCCCGCAGTAGAGGGGTGACAGTGTGTGCAGGAGGAGTAAATCCCACAGTAGAGGGGTGACAGAGTGTGCAGGAGGAGTAATTCCCACAGTAGAGGGGTGACAGTGTGTGCAGGAGGAGTAAATCCTGCAGTAGAGGGGTGACAGTGTGTGCAGGAGGACTAATGCAATGATCACACCAAATTTCATGAATATTCAAGCACTTTCATCTTAACTTGGCCATATCTAGAGGGCGCTGTGGAGCCACATGGCCACTCCCAATCTAATATAAGCATCTATTAATACTTGGCAGGAAAATTTTATCAAGCTTGGAAAGTTTCAGGCTAATCCCACGAAGTATGTGGGAGTAAAACCAACTTCCTGTTTCATGGCGGGACACCGAAATTCGCCGCGACGCCACGTATACATGGTTGAATGAATCCAAAAAAGCTTCGCAATTTAACATCAGCAAGGTCTTTAGATATTATTCGGCAAGTTTTAAGTTGATCGAATAAAATTTCTAGGAGGAGTTCGTTAAAGTACGACACCTGTCAATGGCGAAAAATCCAAAAAATTTCCAATTTCAATTAAAAATGGTGGACTTCCTGTTAAGTCTAGGTCATGGCACCAGATGACTTTTTTTTAGGTCTCAGCATATTCCACATGTCTACCGAATTTCATACATGTAGGTTTACCTGGCTGCGAGGGCTGCTTATTTGAAATTTTCTATTTTGCCAAGCCTATATGTAAGTTTTTCATCAGAGTAATATGAATGATGATTTTTAAACATTTTCAAAATTTTGTGACGTTTCGAACATGCTGAAATCCTCTAAAGGGCAATACATTTTAAAATCTGATTGGGGGCGCTATAGAGCCAGAGGAGTAAATCCCACAGTAGAGGGGTGACATTGTGTGCAGGAGGAGTAAGTCCCGCAGTAGAGGGGTAACAGTGCGTGCAGGGGGAGTAAAACCCACAGTAGAGGGGTGACAGTATCTGTAAGAGGAGTAAATCCCACAGTGGAGGGGTGACAGTGTGTGCAGGAGGAGTAAATCCTGCAGTAGAGGGGTGACAGTGTGTGCAGGATGAGTAAATCCCACAGTAGAGGGGTGACAGTGTGTACAGGAGGAATAAATCCCACAATAAGGGGTGACAGTGTGTGCAGGAGGAGTAAATCCCACAGTAGAGGGTTGACACTGTGTGCAGGTGGAGTAAATCCTACAGCAGAGGGGTGACAGTGTGTGCAGGAGGAGTAAATCCCACTGTCGAGAGGTGACAGTGTGTGCAGGAGGAGTAAATCCCACAGTAGAGGGGTGACAGAGTGTGCAGGAGGAGTAAATCCCACTGTAGAGGGGTGACAGTGTGTGCAGGAGGAGTAAATCCCACAGTTTAGGGGTGACAGGGTGTGCAGGAGGAGTAAATCCCACTGAAGAGGGGTGAGAGTGTGTGCAGGAGGAGTAAATCCCACAGTAGAGGGTTGACACTGTGTGCAGGAGGAGTAAATCCCGCAGTAGAGGGGTGACAGGGTGTGCAGGAGGAGTAAATCCCACTGTAGAGGGGTGACAGTGTGTGCAGGAGGAGTAAAACCCACGGTAGAGGGGAGACAGTATCTGTAAGAGGAGTAAATCCTACGGTGGAGGGGTGACAGTGGGTGCAGGAGGAGTAAGTCTCACATTAGAGGGGTGACAGTTCGTGCAGGAGGAGTAAATCCCCAGTAAAAGGGTGAGAGTTTGTGGAGGAAGAGTACGTCTCGCAGTAGAGGGGTAACAGTGCGTGCAGGAGGAGTAAAACCCACAGTAGAGGGGTGACAGTATCTGTCAGAGGTGTAAATCCTACGGTGGAGGGGTGACAGTGTGTGCAGGAGGAGTAAGTCTCACATTAGAGGGGTGACAGTTCGTGCAGGAGGAGTAAATCCCCAGTAAAAGGGCGAGAGTTTGTGCAGGAAGAGTACGTCCCGCAGTAGAGGGGTAACAGTGCGTGCAGGAGGAGTAAAACCCACAGTAGAGGGGTGACAGTGTGCGCAGGAGGAGTAAATCCCACTGTAGAGGGGTGACAGTGTGTGCAGGAGGAGTAAATCACGCAGTAGAGGGGTGACAGTGAGTCAGGAGGGGTAAATCCCACAGTTAAGGGGTGACAGTGTGTGCAGGAGGAGTAAATCCCACAGTGGAAGGGTGACAGTGTGTGCAGGAGGAGTAAATCCCGCAGTAGAGGGGTGACAGTGTGTGCAGGATGAGTAAATCCCACAGTAGAGGGGTGACAGTGTGTACAGGAGGAATAAATCCCACAATAAGGGGTGACAGTGTGTGCAGGAGGAGTAAATCCCACAGTAGAGGGTTGACACTGTGTGCAGGTGGAGTAAATCCTACAGCAGAGGGGTGACAGTGTGTGCAGGAGGAGTAAATCCCACTGTCGAGAGGTGACAGTGTGTGCAGGAGGAGTAAATCCCACAGTAGAGGGGTGACAGAGTGTGCAGGAGGAGTAAATCCCACTGTAGAGGGGTGACAGTGTGTGCAGGAGGAGTAAATCCCACAGTTTAGGGGTGACAGGGTGTGCAGGAGGAGTAAATCCCACTGAAGAGGGGTGAGAGTGTGTGCAGGAGGAGTAAATCCCACAGTAGAGGGTTGACACTGTGTGCAGGAGGAGTAAATCCCGCAGTAGAGGGGTGACAGGGTGTGCAGGAGGAGTAAATCCCACTGTAGAGGGGTGACAGTGTGTGCAGGAGGAGTAAAACCCACGGTAGAGGGGAGACGGTATCTGTAAGAGGAGTAAATCCTACGGTGGAGGGGTGACAGTGGGTGCAGGAGGAGTAAGTCTCACATTAGAGGGGTGACAGTTCGTGCAGGAGGAGTAAATCCCCAGTAAAAGGGTGAGAGTTTGTGGAGGAAGAGTACGTCTCGCAGTAGAGGGGTAACAGTGCGTGCAGGAGGAGTAAAACCCACAGTAGAGGGGTGACAGTATCTGTCAGAGGTGTAAATCCTACGGTGGAGGGGTGACAGTGTGTGCAGGAGGAGTAAGTCTCACATTAGAGGGGTGACAGTTCGTGCAGGAGGAGTAAATCCCCAGTAAAAGGGCGAGAGTTTGTGCAGGAAGAGTACGTCCCGCAGTAGAGGGGTAACAGTGCGTGCAGGAGGAGTAAAACCCTCAGTAGAGGGGTGACAGTGTGCGCAGGAGGAGTAAATCCCACTGTAGAGGGGTGACAGTGTGTGCAGGAGGAGTAAATCACGCAGTAGAGGGGTGACAGTGAGTCAGGAGGGGTAAATCCCACAGTTAAGGGGTGACAGTGTGTGCAGGAAAAGTAAATCCCACAGTGGAAGGGTGACAGTGTGTGCAGGAGGAGTAAATCCCGCAGTAGAGGGGTGACAGTGTGTGCAGGATGAGTAAATCCCACAGTAGAGGGGTGACAGTGTGTACAGGAGGAATAAATCCCACAATAAGGGGTGACAGTATGTGCAGGAGGAGTAAATCCCACAGTAGAGGGTTGACACTGTGTGCAGGTGGAGTAAATCCTACAGCAGAGGGGTGACAGTGTGTGCAGGAGGAGTAAATCCCACTGTCGAGAGGTGACAGTGTGTGCAGGAGGAGTAAATCCCACAGTAGAGGGGTGACAGTGTGCGCAGGAGGAGTAAATCCCACTGTAGAGTGGTGACAGTGTGTGCAGGAGGAGTAAATCCCACAGTTGAGGGGTGACAGGGTGTGCAGGAGGAGTAAATCCCACTGAAGAGGGGTGAGAGTGTGTGCAGGTGGAGTAAATCCCACAGTAGAGGGTTGACACTGTGTGCAGGAGGAGTAAAACCCGCAGTAGAGGGGTGACAGGGTGTGCAGGAGGAGTAAATCCCACTGTAGAGGGGTGACAGTGTGTGCAGGAGGAGTAAATCCTACAGTAGAGGGTTGACTGTTTGCAGGAGGAGTAAATTCCAAAGTAGAGGGGTGACAGTGTGTGCAAGAGAAGTAAATCCCACAATAGAGGGGTGACAGTTTGTGCAGGAGGAGTAAATCCCACAGTAGAGGGTTGACACTGTGTGCAGGAGGAGTAAATCCCACAGTAGAGGGGTGACAGTGTGTGCAGGAGGAGTAAATCCTACAGTAGAGGGGTGACAGAGTGTGCAGGAGGAGTAAATCCCACAGTAGAGGGGTGACAGGGTGTGCAGGAGGAGTAAATCCAACTGTAGAGGGGTGACAGTCTGTGCAGGAGGAGTAAATCCCACAGTAGAGGGTTGACACTGTGTGCAGGAGGAGTAAATTCCGCAGTTGAGGGGTGACAGGGTGTGCAGGAGGAGTAAATCCCACTGTAGAGGGGTGAGAGTGTGTGCAGGAGGAGTAAATCCCACAGTCGAGGGGTGACAGTGTGTGCAGGAGGAGTTAATCCCGCAGTAGAGGGGTGAGAGTGTGTGCAGGAGGAGTAAATCCCACAGTAGAGGGGTGACAGTGTGTGCAGGAGGAGAAAATGCCGCAGTAGAGGGGTGACAGTGTGTGCAGGAGGAGTAAATCCCACAGTAGAGGGGTGACAATATGTGCAGGAGGAGTTAATCCCACAGTAGAGGGGTGACAGTGTGTGCAGGATGAGTAAATCCCACAGTAGAGGGGTGACAGTGTGTGCAGGAGGAGTAAATCCCGCAGTAGAGGGGTGACCGTGTGTGCAGGAGGAGGAAATCCCACAGTCGAGGGGTGACTGTGTGTGCAGGAGGAGTAAATCCCGCAGTAGAGGGGTGACTGTGTGTGCAGGAGGAGTAAATCCCGCAGTAGAGGGGTGAAAGTGTGTGCAGGAGGAGTAAATCCCACAGTAGAGGGGTGTCAGTGTGTACAGGAGGAATAAATCCCACAATAAGGGGTGACGGTGTGTGCAGGAGGAGTAAATCCCGCAGTAGAGGGGTGACAGTGTGTGCAGGAGGAGTAAATCCCACAGAAGAGGGGTGACAGAGTGTGCAGGAGGAGTAATTCCCACAGTAGAGGGGTGACAGTGTGTGCAGGAGGAGTAAATCCTGCAGTAGAGGGGTGACAGTGTGTGCAGGAGGACTAATGCAATGATCACACCAAATTTCATGAATATTCAAGCACTTTCATCTTAACTTGGCCATATCTAGAGGGCGCTGTGGAGCCACATGGCCACTCCCAATCTAATATAAGCATCTATTAATACTTGGCAGGAAAATTTTATCAAGCTTGGAAAGTTTCAGGCTAATCCCACGAAGTATGTGGGAGTAAAACCAACTTCCTGTTTCATGGCGGGACACCGAAATTCGCCGCGACGCCACGTATACATGGTTGAATGAATCCAAAAAAGCTTCGCAATTTAACATCAGCAAGGTCTTTAGATATTATTCGGCAAGTTTTAAGTTGATCGAATAAAATTTCTAGGAGGAGTTCGTTAAAGTACGACACCTGTCAATGGCGAAAAATCCAAAAAATTTCCAATTTCAATTAAAAATGGTGGACTTCCTGTTAAGTCTAGGTCATGGCACCAGATGACTTTTTTTTCGGTCTCAGCATATTCCACATGTCTACCGAATTTCATACATGTAGGTTTACCTGGCTGCGAGGGCTGCTTATTTGAAATTTTCTATTTTGCCAAGCCTATATGTAAGTTTTTCATCAGAGTAATATGAATGATGATTTTTAAACATTTTCAAAATTTTGTGACTTTTCGAACATGCTGAAATCCTCTAAAGGGCAATACATTTTAAAATCTGATTGGGGGCGCTATAGAGCCAGAGGAGTAAATCCCACAGTAGAGGGGTGACATTGTGTGCAGGAGGAGTAAGTCTTGCAGTAGAGGGGTAACAGTGCGTGCAGGGTGAGTAAAACCCACAGTAGAGGGGTGACAGTATCTGTAAGAGGAGTAAATCCCACAGTGGAGGGGTGACAGTGTGTGCAGGAGGAGTAAATCCTGCAGTAGAGGGGTGACAGTGTGTGCAGGAGGAGTAAATCCCACAGTAGAGGGGTGACAGTGTGTACAGGAGGAATAAATCCCACAATAAGGGGTGACAGTGTGTGCAGGAGGAGTAAATCCCACAGTAGAGGGTTGACACTGTGTGCAGGTGGAGTAAATCCTACAGCAGAGGGGTGACAGTGTGTGCAGGAGGAGTAAATCCCACTGTCGAGAGGTGACAGTGTGTGCAGGAGGAGTAAATCCCACAGTAGAGGGGTGACAGAGTGTGCAGGAGGAGTAAATCCCACTGTAGAGGGGTGACAGTGTGTGCAGGAGGAGTAAATCCCACAGTTTAGGGGTGACAGGGTGTGCAGGAGGAGTAAATCCCACTGAAGAGGGGTGAGAGTGTGTGCAGGAGGAGTAAATCCCACAGTAGAGGGTTGACACTGTGTGCAGGAGGAGTAAATCCCGCAGTAGAGGGGTGACAGGGTGTGCAGGAGGAGTAAATCCCACTGTAGAGGGGTGACAGTGTGTGCAGGAGGAGTAAAACCCACGGTAGAGGGGAGACAGTATCTGTAAGAGGAGTAAATCCTACGGTGGAGGGGTGACAGTGGGTGCAGGAGGAGTAAGTCTCACATTAGAGGGGTGACAGTTCGTGCAGGAGGAGTAAATCCCCAGTAAAAGGGTGAGAGTTTGTGGAGGAAGAGTACGTCTCGCAGTAGAGGGGTAACAGTGCGTGCAGGAGGAGTAAAACCCACAGTAGAGGGGTGACAGTATCTGTCAGAGGTGTAAATCCTACGGTGGAGGGGTGACAGTGTGTGCAGGAGGAGTAAGTCTCACATTAGAGGGGTGACAGTTCGTGCAGGAGGAGTAAATCCCCAGTAAAAGGGCGAGAGTTTGTGCAGGAAGAGTACGTCCCGCAGTAGAGGGGTAACAGTGCGTGCAGGAGGAGTAAAACCCACAGTAGAGGGGTGACAGTGTGCGCAGGAGGAGTAAATCCCACTGTAGAGGGGTGACAGTGTGTGCAGGAGGAGTAAATCACGCAGTAGAGGGGTGACAGTGAGTCAGGAGGGGTAAATCCCACAGTTAAGGGGTGACAGTGTGTGCAGGAGGAGTAAATCCCACAGTGGAAGGGTGACAGTGTGTGCAGGAGGAGTAAATCCCGCAGTAGAGGGGTGACAGTGTGTGCAGGATGAGTAAATCCCACAGTAGAGGGGTGACAGTGTGTACAGGAGGAATAAATCCTACAATAAGGGGTGACAGTGTGTGCAGGAGGAGTAAATCCCACAGTAGAGGGTTGACACTGTGTGCAGGTGGAGTAAATCCTACAGCAGAGGGGTGACAGTGTGTGCAGGAGGAGTAAATCCCACTGTCGAGAGGTGACAGTGTGTGCAGGAGGAGTAAATCCCACAGTAGAGGGGTGACAGAGTGTGCAGGAGGAGTAAATCCCACTGTAGAGGGGTGACAGTGTGTGCAGGAGGAGTAAATCCCACAGTTTAGGGGTGACAGGGTGTGCAGGAGGAGTAAATCCCACTGAAGAGGGGTGAGAGTGTGTGCAGGAGGAGTAAATCCCACAGTAGAGGGTTGACACTGTGTGCAGGAGGAGTAAATCCCGCAGTAGAGGGGTGACAGGGTGTGCAGGAGGAGTAAATCCCACTGTAGAGGGGTGACAGTGTGTGCAGGAGGAGTAAAACCCACGGTAGAGGGGAGACAGTATCTGTAAGAGGAGTAAATCCTACGGTGGAGGGGTGACAGTGGGTGCAGGAGGAGTAAGTCTCACATTAGAGGGGTGACAGTTCGTGCAGGAGGAGTAAATCCCCAGTAAAAGGGTGAGAGTTTGTGGAGGAAGAGTACGTCTCGCAGTAGAGGGGTAACAGTGCGTGCAGGAGGAGTAAAACCCACAGTAGAGGGGTGACAGTATCTGTCAGAGGTGTAAATCCTACGGTGGAGGGGTGACAGTGTGTGCAGGAGGAGTAAGTCTCACATTAGAGGGGTGACAGTTCGTGCAGGAGGAGTAAATCCCCAGTAAAAGGGCGAGAGTTTGTGCAGGAAGAGTACGTCCCGCAGTAGAGGGGTAACAGTGCGTGCAGGAGGAGTAAAACCCTCAGTAGAGGGGTGACAGTGTGCGCAGGAGGAGTAAATCCCACTGTAGAGGGGTGACAGTGTGTGCAGGAGGAGTAAATCACGCAGTAGAGGGGTGACAGTGAGTCAGGAGGGGTAAATCCCACAGTTAAGGGGTGACAGTGTGTGCAGGAAAAGTAAATCCCACAGTGGAAGGGTGACAGTGTGTGCAGGAGGAGTAAATCCCGCAGTAGAGGGGTGACAGTGTGTGCAGGATGAGTAAATCCCACAGTAGAGGGGTGACAGTGTGTACAGGAGGAATAAATCCCACAATAAGGGGTGACAGTATGTGCAGGAGGAGTAAATCCCACAGTAGAGGGTTGACACTGTGTGCAGGTGGGGTAAATCCTACAGCAGAGGGGTGACAGTGTGTGCAGGAGGAGTAAATCCCACTGTCGAGAGGTGACAGTGTGTGCAGGAGGAGTAAATCCCACAGTAGAGGGGTGACAGTGTGCGCAGGAGGAGTAAATCCCACTGTAGAGGGGTGACAGTGTGTGCAGGAGGAGTAAATCCCACAGTTGAGGGGTGACAGGGTGTGCAGGAGGAGTAAATCCCACTGAAGAGGGGTGAGAGTGTGTGCAGGTGGAGTAAATCCCACAGTAGAGGGTTGACACTGTGTGCAGGAGGAGTAAAACCCGCAGTAGAGGGGTGACAGGGTGTGCAGGAGGAGTAAATCCCACTGTAGAGGGGTGACAGTGTGTGCAGGAGGAGTAAATCCTACAGTAGAGGGTTGACTGTTTGCAGGAGGAGTAAATTCCAAAGTAGAGGGGTGACAGTGTGTGCAAGAGAAGTAAATCCCACAATAGAGGGGTGACAGTTTGTGCAGGAGGAGTAAATCCCACAGTAGAGGGTTGACACTGTGTGCAGGAGGAGTAAATCCCACAGTAGAGGGGTGACAGTGTGTGCAGGAGGAGTAAATCCTACAGTAGAGGGGTGACAGAGTGTGCAGGAGGAGTAAATCCCACAGTAGAGGGGTGACAGGGTGTGCAGGAGGAGTAAATCCAACTGTAGAGGGGTGACAGTCTGTGCAGGAGGAGTAAATCCCACAGTAGAGGGTTGACACTGTGTGCAGGAGGAGTAAATTCCGCAGTTGAGGGGTGACAGGGTGTGCAGGAGGAGTAAATCCCACTGTAGAGGGGTGAGAGTGTGTGCAGGAGGAGTAAATCCCACAGTCGAGGGGTGACAGTGTGTGCAGGAGGAGTTAATCCCGCAGTAGAGGGGTGAGAGTGTGTGCAGGAGGAGTAAATCTCACAGTAGAGGGGTGACAGTGTGTGCAGGAGGAGAAAATGCCGCAGTAGAGGGGTGACAGTGTGTGCAGGAGGAGTAAATCCCACAGTAGAGGGGTGACAATATGTGCAGGAGGAGTTAATCCCACAGTAGAGGGGTGACAGTGTGTGCAGGATGAGTAAATCCCACAGTAGAGGGGTGACAGTGTGTGCAGGAGGAGTAAATCCCGCAGTAGAGGGGTGACCGTGTGTGCAGGAGGAGGAAATCCCACAGTCGAGGGGTGACTGTGTGTGCAGGAGGAGTAAATCCCGCAGTAGAGGGGTGACTGTGTGTGCAGGAGGAGTAAATCCCGCAGCAGAGGGGTGAAAGTGTGAGCAGGAGGAGTAAATCCCGCATTAAATGAGTGACAGGGTAAGCAGGAGGAATGAATTCCACAGTAATGGGGTGACAGTGTGTGCAGGAGGAGTGAATCCCACAATACAGGGGTGATATAGTGTGCAGGAGGAGTAAATCCCGCAGTACAGGGATGACAGTGTGTGCAGGAGGTGTAAATCCCGCAGTAGAGGGGTAACATTGTGTGCAGGAGGAGTAAATCCCACAGTAGTGGGGTGAGAGTGTGTGCAGGAGGAGTAAATCCCGCAGGAGATGGGTGACAGGGTAAGCAGGAGGAATAAATCCCACAGTAAAGGGGAGACAGTGTCTGCAGGAGGAGTAAATCCCACAGTAGAGGGGTGACAGTGTGTGCAGGAGGAGTAAATCCCGCAGTAGATGGGTGACAGGGTAAGCAGGAGGAATAAATCCCACAGTAAAGGGGTGACAGTGTCTGCAGGAGGAATAAATCCCACAGTAGAGGGGTGACTGTGGGTGCAGTAGGATTAAATCCCCCAGGAGAAGGGCGAAAGTTTGAGCGGGAGGAGTACGTCCCGCAGTAGAGGGGTAACAGTGTGTGCAGGAGGAGTAAAACCCACAGTAGAGGGGTGACAGTATCTGTAAGAAGAGTAAATCCTTTGGTAGAGGGGTGACAGTGTGTGAAGGAGGAGTAAGTCTCACATTAGAGGGGTGAGAGTTCGTGCAGGAGGAGAAAATCCCGCAGTAGAGGGCTGAAAGTGTGTGCAGGAGGAGAAATTCACACAGTAGAGGGGTGACAGTGAGTCAGGAGGGGTAAATCCCACAGTCGAGGGGTGACAGTGTGTGCAGGAGGAGTAAATCCTGCAGCAGACGGGTGACAGTGTGTGAAGGAGGAGTAAATCCCGCAGTAGATGGGTGACAGGGTAAGCAGGAGGAATAAATCCCACAGTAAAGGTGTGACAGTGTCTGCATGAGGAGTAAATCCCGCAGTAGAGGGGTGACCGTGTGTGCAGGAGGAGTAAATCCCACAGTAGAGGGGTGACAGTGTGTGCAGGAGGAGTAAATCCCAGAGTTGAGGGTTGACAGTGTGTGCAGGAGGAGTAAATCCCACAGTAGAGGGGAGACAGTGTGTGCAGGAGGAGTAAATCCCACAGTCGAGGGGTGTCAGTGTGTGCAGGAGGAGTAAATCCCACTGTAGAGGGGTGACAGTGTGTGCAGGAGGAGTAAAACCCACGGTAGAGGGGAGACAGTATCTGTAAGAGGAGTAAATCCTACGGTGGAGGGGTGACAGTGGGTGCAGGAGGAGTAAGTCTCACATTAGAGGGGTGACAGTTCGTGCAGGAGGAGTAAATCCCCAGTAAAAGGGTGAGAGTTTGTGGAGGAAGAGTACGTCTCGCAGTAGAGGGGTAACAGTGCGTGCACGAGGAGTAAAACCCACAGTAGAGGGGTGACAGTATCTGTCAGAGCTGTAAATCCTACGGTGGAGGGGTGACAGTGTGTGCAGGAGGAGTAAGTCTCACATTAGAGGGGTGACAGTTCGTGCAGGAGGAGTAAATCCCCAGTAAAAGGGCGAGAGTTTGTGCAGGAAGAGTACGTCCCGCAGTAGAGGGGTAACAGTGCGTGCAGGAGGAGTAAAACCCACAGTAGAGGGGTGACAGTGTGCGCAGGAGGAGTAAATCCCACTGTAGAGGGGTGACAGTGTGTGCAGGAGGAGTAAATCACGCAGTAGAGGGGTGACAGTGAGTCAGGAGGGGTAAATCCCACAGTTAAGGGGTGACAGTGTGTGCAGGAGGAGTAAATCCCACAGTGGAAGGGTGACAGTGTGAGCAGGAGGAGTAAATCCCGCAGTAGAGGGGTGACAGTGTGTGCAGGAGGAGTAAATTCCAAAGTTGAGGGGTGACAGGGTGTGCAGGAGGAGTAAATCCCACAGTAGAGGGCAGACAGTGTGTGCAGGAGGAGTAAATCCCACAGTAGAGGGTTGACACTGTGTGCAGGAGGAGTAAATCCCACAGTAGAGGGGTGACAGTGTGTGCAGGAGGAGTAAATCCCACAGTAGAGGGGTGACAGAGTGTGCAGGAGGAGTAAATCCCACAGTAGAGGGGTGACAGGGTGTGCAGGAGGAGTAAATCCCACTGAAGAGGGGTGACAGTCTGTGCAGGAGGAGTAAATCCCACAGTAGAGGGTTGACACTGTGTGCAGGAGGAGTAAATTCCGCAGGATAGGAGTGACAGGGTATGCAGGAGGAGTAAATCCCACTGTAGAGGGGTGGAGTGTGTGCAGGAGGAGTTAATCCCAGAGTCGAGGGGTGACAGTGTGTGCAGGAGGAGTTAATCCCGCAGGAGAGGGGTGAGAGTGTGTGCAGGAGGAGTAAATCCCACAGTCGAGGGGTGACAGTGTGTGCAGGAGAAGTAAATCCCAAGGTCGAGGGGTGGCAGTGTGTGCAGGAGGAGTAAATTCCGCAGTAGAGGGGTGGCAGTGTGTGCAGGAAGAGTAAATGCCGCAGTAGAGGGGTGACAGTGTGTGCAGGAGGAGTAAATCCCACAGTAGAGGGGTGACACAGTGTGCAGGAGGAGTAAATGCCGCAGTAGAGGGGTGACAGTGTGTGCAGGAGGAGTAAATCCCACAGTAGAGGGGTGACAATATGTGCAGGAGGAGTTAATCCCACAGTAGAGGGGTGACAGTGTGTGCAGGAGGAGTAAATCCCACAGAAGAGGGGTGACAGTGTGTGCAGGAGGAGTTAATCCCGCAGTAGAGGGGTGACCGTGTGTGCAGGAGGAGTAAATCCCACAGTAGAGGGGTGACTGTGTGTGCAGGAGGAGTAAATCCCGCAGTAGAGGGGTGACCGTGTGTGCAGGAAGAGTAAATCCTGCAAAAAGGGGTGACAGTGTGTGCAGGAGGAGTAAATCCCACAGTAGAGGGGCGACAGTGCGTGCAGGAGGAGTAAATCCCACAGTAGAGGGGTGACAGTGTGTACAGGAGGAGTAAATCCCACAATAGAGGGGTGACAGTGTGTGCAGGAGGAGTAAATGCCGCAGTAGAGGGGTGACAGTGTGTGCAGGAGGAGTAAATCCCGCAGTAGAGGGGTGACCGTGTGTGCAGGAGGAGTAAATCCCACAGTAGAGGGGTGACAGTGTGTGCAGGAGGAGTAAATCCCACAGTCGAGGGGTGTCAGTGTGTGCAGGAGGAGTAAATCCCTTAGTAAAGGGGTGACAGTGTGTGCAGGAGGAGTAATTCCCGCAGTACAGGGATGACAGTGTGTGCAGGAGGTGTTAATCCCGCAGTAGAGGGGTAACAGTGGGTGCAGGAGGATTAAATCCCATATTAGAAGGGCGAGAGTTTGTGCAGGAGGAGTACATCCCGCAGTAGAGGGGTAACAGTGTGTGCAGGAGGAGTAAAACCCACAGCAGAGGGGTGACATTATCTGTAAGAGGAGTACATCCTCCGGTAGAGGGGTGACAGTGTGTGCAGGAGGAGTAAATCCTGCAGTAGAGGGGTGACAGTGTGTGCAGGAAGAGTAAATCACGCAGTAGAGGGGTGACAGTGAGTCAGGAGGGGTAAATCCCGCAGTAGAGGGATGACAGTGTGTGGAGGAGGAGTAAATCCCACAGATAAGGGTTGACAGTGTGTGCAGGAGGAGTAAATCCCACAGTGTTGGGGTGACAGTGTGTGCAGGGGAGTAAATCCCACAGTAGAGGGGTGACTGAGTGCAGGAGGAGTAAATTCCAAAGTAGAGGGGTGACAGTGTGTGCAAGAGGAGTAAATCCCACAATAGAGGGGTGACAGTTTGTGCAGGAGGAGTAAATCCCACAGTAGAGGGTTGACACTGTGTGCAGGTGGAGTAAATCCTACAGCAGAGGGGTGACAGTGTGTGCAGGAGGAGTAAATCCCACTGTCGAGAGGTGACAGTGTGTGCAGGAGGAGTAAATCCCACAGTAGAGGGGTGACAGAGTGTGCAGGAGGAGTAAATCCCACTGTAGAGGGGTGACAGTGTGTGCAGGAGGAGTAAATCCCGCAGTAGAGGGGTGACAGGGTGTGCAGGAGGAGTAAATCCCACTGTAGAGGGGTGACAGTGTGTGCAGGAGGAGTAAATCCCACAGTAGAGCGTTGACTGTATGCAGGAGGAGTAAATTCCAAAGTAGAGGGGTGACAGTGTGTGCAAGAGAAGTAAATCCCACAATAGAGGGGTGACAGTTTGCGCAGGAGGAGTAAATCCCACAGTAGAGGGTTGACACTGTGTGCAGGAGGAGTAAATCCCACAGTAGAGGGGTGACAGTGTGTGCAGGAGGAGTAAATCCCACAGTAGAGGGGTGACAGAGTGTGCAGGAGGAGTAAATCCCACAGTAGAGGGGTAATAGGGTGTGCAGGAGGAGTAAATCCCACTGTAGAGGGGTGACAGTCTGTGCAGGAGGAGTAAATCCCACAGTAGAGGGTTGACACTGTGTGCAGGAGGAGTAAATTCCGCAGTAGAGGGGTGACAGGGTATGCAGGAGGAGTAAATCCCACTCTAGAGGGGTGAGAGTGTGTGCAGGAGGAGTTAATCCCACAGTCGAGGGGTGACAGTGTGTGCAGGAGGAGTTAATCCCACAGTAGAGGGGTGAGAGTGTGTGTAGGAGGAGTAAATCCCACAGTAGAGGGGTGACAGTGTGAGTAGGAGGAGTAAATCCCACGGTAGGGGGGAGAAAGTGTGTGCAGGAGGAGTAAATCCCACAGTAGAGGGTTGACACTGTGTGGAGGAGGAGTAAATCCCGAAGTAGAGGGGTGAAAGAGTGTGCAGGACGAATAAATCCCACAATAAAGGGGTGACAGTGTGTGCAAGAGGAGTAAATCCCACAGTAAAGGGGTGACAGTGTGTACAGGAGGAGTAAGTCCCACAATAGAGGTGTGATAGTGTGTGCAGGAGGAGTAAATCCCGCAGTAGACGGGTGACAGGGTGTGCAGGAGGAGTAAATCCCACTGTAGAGGGGTGACAGTGTGTGCAGGAGGAGTTAATCCCAAAGGAGAGGGGTGACAGTGTGTGCAGGAGGAGTAAATCCTACAGTAGAGGGGTGACAGTATGTGCAGGAGGAGTAAATCCCGCAGTAGAGGGGTGACAGTGTGTACAGGAGGAATAAATCCCACAATAAAGGGGTGACAGTGTGTGCAGGAGGAGTAAATCCCACAGTAGAGGGCCGACAGTTTGTGCAGGAGGAGTAAATCACGCAAGAGGGGTCACAGTGAGTCAGGAGGGGTAAATCCCGCAGTAGAGGGATGACAGTGTGTGTAGGAGGAGTAAATCCCGCAGTAGAGGGGTGACAGTGTGTGCAGGATGAGAAAATTCCACAGTAGAGGGGTGACAGTGTGTACAGGAGGAATAAACCCCACAATAAGGGGTGACAGTGTGTGCAGGAGGAGTAAATCCCACAGTACAGGGGTGACAGTGTGTGCAAGAGGAGTAAATCCCGCAGTAGAGGGGTGACAGTGTGTGCAGGAGGAGTAAGTCCCGCAGTCGAGGGGTAACAGTGCGTGCAGGAGGAGTAAAACCCACAGTAGAGGGGTGACAGTATCTGTAAGAGGAGTAAATCCTACGGTGGAGGGGTGACAGTGTGTGCAGGAGGAGTAAGTCTCACATTAGAGGGGTGACAGTTCGTGCAGAGGGAGTAAATCCCGCAGTAGAGGGGTTACAGTGTGTGCAGGAGGAGTAAATCACACAGTAGAGGGGTGACAGTGTGTACAGGAGGGGTAAATCCCACAGTTAAGGGGTGACAGTGTGTGCAGGAGGAGTAAATCCCACAGTGGAGGGGTGACAGTGTGTGCAGGAGGAGTAAATCCCGCAGTAGAGGGGTGACAGTGTGTGCAGGATGAGTAAATCCCACAGTAGAGGGGTGACAGTGTGTACAGGAGGAATAAATCCCACAATAAGGGGTGACAGTGTGTGCAGGAGGAGTAAATCCCACAGTACAGGGGAGACAGTGTGTGCAGGATGAGTAAATCCCGCAGTAGAGGGGTGACAGTGTGTGCAGGAGGAGTAAGTCTCACATCAGAGAGATGACAGTTCGTGCAGGAGGAGTAAATCCCGCAGTAGAGGGATGACAGTGTGTGCAGGAGGAGTAAATCACGCAGTAAAGGGGTGACAGTGTGTGCAGGAGGAGTAAATCCCGCAGTACAGGGGTGACAGAGTGTGCAGGAGGAGTAAATGCCACAGTAGAGGGGTGTCAGTGTGTACAGGAGGAATAAATCCCACAATAAGGGGTGACGGTGTGTGCAGGAGGAGTAAATCCCACAGTCGAGGGTTGACACTGTGTGCAGGTGGAGTAAATCCTACAGCAGAGGGGTGACAGCAAGGTCTTTAGATATTATTCGGCAAGTTTTAAGTTGATCGAATAAAATTTCTAGGAGGAGTTCGTTAAAGTACGACACCTGTGAATGGCGAAAAATCCAAAAAATTTCCAATTTCAATTAAAAATGGTGGACTTCCTGTTAAGTCTAGGTCATGGCACCAGATGACTTTTTTTTAGGTCTCAGCATATTCCACATGTCTACCGAATTTCATACATGTAGGTTTACCTGGCTGCGAGGGCTGCTTATTTGAAATTTTCTATTTTGCCAAGCCAATATGTAAGTTTTTCATCAGAGTAATATGAATGATGATTTTTAAACATTTTCAAAATTTTGTGACTTTTCGAACATGCTGAAATCCTCTAAAGGGCAATACATTTTAAAATCTGATTGGGGGCGCTATAGAGCCAGAGGAGTAAATCCCACAGTAGAGGGGTGACATTGTGTGCAGGAGTAGTAAGTCCCGCAGTAGAGGGGTAACAGTGCGTGCAGGGGGAGTAAAACCCACAGTAGAGGGGTGACAGTATCTGTAAGAGGAGTAAATCCCACAGTGGAGGGGTGACAGTGTGTGCAGGAGGAGTAAATCCTGCAGTAGAGGGGTGACAGTGTGTGCAGGATGAGTAAATCCCACAGTAGAGGGGTGACAGTGTGTACAGGAGGAATAAATCCCACAATAAGGGGTGACAGTGTGTGCAGGAGGAGTAAATCCCACAGTAGAGGGTTGACACTGTGTGCAGGTGGAGTAAATCCTACAGCAGAGGGGTGACAGTGTGTGCAGGAGGAGTAAATCCCACTGTCGAGAGGTGACAGTGTGTGCAGGAGGAGTAAATCCCACAGTAGAGGGGTGACAGAGTGTGCAGGAGGAGTAAATCCCACTGTAGAGGGGTGACAGTGTGTGCAGGAGGAGTAAATCCCACAGTTTAGGGGTGACAGGGTGTGCAGGAGGAGTAAATCCCACTGAAGAGGGGTGAGAGTGTGTGCAGGAGGAGTAAATCCCACAGTAGAGGGTTGACACTGTGTGCAGGAGGAGTAAATCCCGCAGTAGAGGGGTGACAGGGTGTGCAGGAGGAGTAAATCCCACTGTAGAGGGGTGACAGTGTGTGCAGGAGGAGTAAAACCCACGGTAGAGGGGAGACAGTATCTGTAAGAGGAGTAAATCCTACGGTGGAGGGGTGACAGTGGGTGCAGGAGGAGTAAGTCTCACATTAGAGGGGTGACAGTTCGTGCAGGAGGAGTAAATCCCCAGTAAAAGGGTGAGAGTTTGTGGAGGAAGAGTACGTCTCGCAGTAGAGGGGTAACAGTGCGTGCAGGAGGAGTAAAACCCACAGTAGAGGGGTGACAGTATCTGTCAGAGGTGTAAATCCTACGGTGGAGGGGTGACAGTGTGTGCAGGAGGAGTAAGTCTCACATTAGAGGGGTGACAGTTCGTGCAGGAGGAGTAAATCCCCAGTAAAAGGGCGAGAGTTTGTGCAGGAAGAGTACGTCCCGCAGTAGAGGGGTAACAGTGCGTGCAGGAGGAGTAAAACCCACAGTAGAGGGGTGACAGTGTGCGCAGGAGGAGTAAATCCCACTGTAGAGGGGTGACAGTGTGTGCAGGAGGAGTAAATCACGCAGTAGAGGGGTGACAGTGAGTCAGGAGGGGTAAATCCCACAGTTAAGGGGTGACAGTGTGTGCAGGAGGAGTAAATCCCACAGTGGAAGGGTGACAGTGTGTGCAGGAGGAGTAAATCCCGCAGTAGAGGGGTGACAGTGTGTGCAGGAGGAGTAAATTCCAAAGTTGAGGGGTGACAGGGTGTGCAGGAGGAGTAAATCCCACAGTAGAGGGCAGACAGTGTGTGCAGGAGGAGTAAATCCCACAGTAGAGGGTTGACACTGTGTGCAGGAGGAGTAAATCCCACAGTAGAGGGGTGACAGTGTGTGCAGGAGGAGTAAATCCCACAGTAGAGGGGTGACAGAGTGTGCAGGAGGAGTAAATCCCACAGTAGAGGGGTGACAGGGTGTGCAGGAGGAGTAAATCCCACTGAAGAGGGGTGACAGTCTGTGCAGGAGGAGTAAATCCCACAGTAGAGGGTTGACACTGTGTGCAGGAGGAGTAAATTCCGCAGGATAGGAGTGACAGGGTATGCAGGAGGAGTAAATCCCACTGTAGAGGGGTGGAGTGTGTGCAGGAGGAGTTAATCCCAGAGTCGAGGGGTGACAGTGTGTGCAGGAGGAGTTAATCCCGCAGGAAAGGGGTGAGAGTGTGTGCAGGAGGAGTAAATCCCACAGTCGAGGGGTGACAGTGTGTGCAGGAGAAGTAAATCCCAAGGTCGAGGGGTGGCAGTGTGTGCAGGAGGAGTAAATTCCGCAGTAGAGGGGTGGCAGTGTGTGCAGGAAGAGTAAATGCCGCAGTAGAGGGGTGACAGTGTGTGCAGGAGGAGTAAATCCCACAGTAGAGGGGTGACACAGTGTGCAGGAGGAGTAAATGCCGCAGTAGAGGGGTGACAGTGTGTGCAGGAGGAGTAAATCCCACAGTAGAGGGGTGACAATATGTGCAGGAGGAGTTAATCCCACAGTAGAGGGGTGACAGTGTGTGCAGGAGGAGTAAATCCCACAGTAGAGGGGTGACAGTGTGTGCAGGAGGAGTTAATCCCGCAGTAGAGGGGTGACCGTGTGTGCAGGAGGAGTAAATCCCACAATAGAGGGGTGACTGTGTGTGCAGGAGGAGTAAATCCCGCAGTAGAGGGGTGACCGTGTGTGCAGGAAGAGTAAATCCTGCAAAAAGGGGTGACAGTGTGTGCAGGAGGAGTAAATCCCACAGTAGAGGGGCGACAGTGCGTGCAGGAGGAGTAAATCCCACAGTAGAGGGGTGACAGTGTGTACAGGAGGAGTAAATCCCACAATAGAGGGGTGACAGTGTGTGCAGGAGGAGTAAATGCCGCAGTAGAGGGGTGACAGTGTGTGCAGGAGGAGTAAATCCCGCAGTAGAGGGGTGACCGTGTGTGCAGGAGGAGTAAATCCCACAGTAGAGGGGTGACAGTGTGTGCAGGAGGAGTAAATCCCACAGTCGAGGGGTGTCAGTGTGTGCAGGAGGAGTAAATCCCACCGTAAATGAGTGACAGGGTAAGCAGGAGGAATAAATCCCTTAGTAAAGGGGTGACAGTGTGTGCAGGAGGAGTAATTCCCGCAGTACAGGGATGACAGTGTGTGCAGGAGGTGTTAATCCCGCAGTAGAGGGGTAACAGTGGGTGCAGGAGGATTAAATCCCATATTAGAAGGGCGAGAGTTTGTGCAGTAGGAGTACATCCCGCAGTAGAGGGGTAACAGTGTGTGCAGGAGGAGTAAAACCCACAGCAGAGGGGTGACATTATCTGTAAGAGGAGTACATCCTCCGGTAGAGGGGTGACAGTGTGTGCAGGAGGAGTAAATCCTGCAGTAGAGGGGTGACAGTGTGTGCAGGAAGAGTAAATCACGCAGTAGAGGGGTGACAGTGAGTCAGGAGGGGTAAATCCCGCAGTAGAGGGATGACAGTGTGTGGAGGAGGAGTAAATCCCACAGATAAGGGTTGACAGTGTGTGCAGGAGGAGTAAATCCCACAGTGTTGGGGTGACAGTGTGTGCAGGGGAGTAAATCCCACAGTAGAGGGGTGACTGAGTGCAGGAGGAGTAAATTCCAAAGTAGAGGGGTGACAGTGTGTGCAAGAGGAGTAAATCCCACAATAGAGGGGTGACAGTTTGTGCAGGAGGAGTAAATCCCACAGTAGAGGGTTGACACTGTGTGCAGGTGGAGTAAATCCTACAGCAGAGGGGTGACAGTGTGTGCAGGAGGAGTAAATCCCACTGTCGAGAGGTGACAGTGTGTGCAGGAGGAGTAAATCCCACAGTAGAGGGGTGACAGAGTGTGCAGGAGGAGTAAATCCCACTGTAGAGGGGTGACAGTGTGTGCAGGAGGAGTAAATCCCACAGTTGAGGGGTGACAGGGTGTGCAGGAGGAGTAAATCCCACTGAAGAGGGGTGAGAGTGTGTGCAGGAGGAGTAAATCCCACAGTAGAGGGTTGACACTGTGTGCAGGAGGAGTAAATCCCGCAGTACAGGGGTGACAGGGTGTGCAGGAGGAGTAAATCCCACTGTAGAGGGGTGACAGTGTGTGCAGGAGGAGTAAATCCCACAGTAGAGCGTTGACTGTATGCAGGAGGAGTAAATTCCAAAGTAGAGGGGTGACAGTGTGTGCAAGAGAAGTAAATCCCACAATAGAGGGGTGACAGTTTGCGCAGGAGGAGTAAATCCCACAGTAGAGGGTTGACACTGTGTGCAGGAGGAGTAAATCCCACAGTAGAGGGGTGACAGTGTGTGCAGGAGGAGTAAATCCCACAGTAGAGGGGTGACAGAGTATGCAGGAGGAGTAAATCCCACAGTAGAGGGGTAATAGGGTGTGCAGGAGGAGTAAATCCCACTGTAGAGGGGTGACAGTCTGTGCAGGAGGAGTAAATCCCACAGTAGAAGGTTGACACTGTGTGCAGGAGGAGTAAATTCCGCAGTAGAGGGGTGACAGGGTATGCAGGAGGAGTAAATCCCACTGTAGAGGGGTGAGAGTGTGTGCAGGAGGAGTTAATCCCACAGTCGAGGGGTGACAGTGTGTGCAGGAGGAGTTAATCCCACAGTAGAGGGGTGAGAGTGTGTGTAGGAGGAGTAAATCCCACAGTAGAGGGGTGACAGTGTGAGTAGGAGGAGTAAATCCCACGGTAGGGGGGAGAAAGTGTGTGCAGGAGGAGTAAATCCCACAGTAGAGGGTTGACACTGTGTGGAGGAGGAGTAAATCCCGAAGTAGAGGGGTGAAAGAGTGTGCAGGACGAATAAATCCCACAATAAAGGGGTGACAGTGTGTGCAAGAGGAGTAAATCCCACAGTAAAGGGGTGACAGTGTGTACAGGAGGAGTAAGTCCCACAATAGAGGTGTGATAGTGTGTGCAGGAGGAGTAAATCCCGCAGTAGACGGGTGACAGGGTGTGCAGGAGGAGTAAATCCCACTGTAGAGGGGTGACAGTGTGTGCAGGAGGAGTTAATCCCAAAGGAGAGGGGTGACAGTGTGTGCAGGAGGAGTAAATCCTACAGTAGAGGGGTGACAGTATGTGCAGGAGGAGTAAATCCCGCAGTAGAGGGGTGACAGTGTGTACAGGAGGAATAAATCCCACAATAAAGGGGTGACAGTGTGTGCAGGAGGAGTAAATCCCACAGTAGAGGGCCGACAGTTTGTGCAGGAGGAGTAAATCACGCAGAAGAGGGGTCACAGTGAGTCAGGAGGGGTAAATCCCGCAGTAGAGGGATGACAGTGTGTGTAGGAGGAGTAAATCCCGCAGTAGAGGGGTGACAGTGTGTGCAGGATGAGAAAATTCCACAGTAGAGGGGTGACAGTGTGTACAGGAGGAATAAACCCCACAATAAGGGGTGACAGTGTGTGCAGGAGGAGTAAATCCCACAGTACAGGGGTGACAGTGTGTGCAAGAGGAGTAAATCCCGCAGTAGAGGGGTGACAGTGTGTGCAGGAGGAGTAAGTCCCGCAGTCGAGGGGTAACAGTGCGTGCAGGAGGAGTAAAACCCACAGTAGAGGGGTGACAGTATCTGTAAGAGGAGTAAATCCTACGGTGGAGGGGTGACAGTGTGTGCAGGAGGAGTAAGTCTCACATTAGAGGGGTGACAGTTCGTGCAGAGGGAGTAAATCCCGCAGTAGAGGGGTTACAGTGTGTGCAGGAGGAGTAAATCACGCAGTAGAGGGGTGACAGTGTGTACAGGAGGGGTAAATCCCACAGTTAAGGGGTGAAAGTGTGTGCAGGAGGAGTAAATCCCACAGTGGAGGGGTGACAGTGTGTGCAGGAGGAGTAAATCCCGCAGTAGAGGGGTGAAGGTGTGTGCAGGATGAGTAAATCCCACAGTAGAGGGGTGACAGTGTGTACAGGAGGAATAAATCCCACAATAAGGGGTGACAGTGTGTGCAGGAGGAGTAAATCCCACAGTACAGGGGAGACAGTGTGTGCAGGATGAGTAAATCCCGCAGTAGAGGGGTGACAGTGTGTGCAGGAGGAGTAAGTCTCACATCAGAGAGATGACAGTTCGTGCAGGAGGAGTAAATCCCGCAGTAGAGGGATGACAGTGTGTGCAGGAGGAGTAAATCACGCAGTAAAGGGGTGACAGTGTGTGCAGGAGGAGTAAATCCCGCAGTTCAGGGGTGACAGAGTGTGCAGGAGGAGTAAATCCCACAGTAGAGGGGTGTCAGTGTGTACAGGAGGAATAAATCCCACAATAAGGGGTGACGGTGTGTGCAGGAGGAGTAAATCCCACAGTAGAGGGTTGACACTGTGTGCAGGTGGAGTAAATCCTACAGCAGAGGGGTGACAGCAAGGTCATTAGATATTATTCGGCAAGTTTTAAGTTGATCGAATAAAATTTCTAGGAGGAGTTCGTTAAAGTACGACACCTGTGAATGGCGAAAAATCCAAAAAATTTCCAATTTCAATTAAAAATGGTGGACTTCCTGTTAAGTCTAGGTCATGGCACCAGATGACTTTTTTTTAGGTCTCAGCATATTCCACATGTCTACCGAATTTCAAACATGTAGGTTTACCTGGCTGCGAGGGCTGCTTATTTGAAATTTTCTATTTTGCCAAGCCTATATGTAAGTTTTTCATCAGAGTAATATGAATGATGATTTTTAAACATTTTCAAAATATTGTGACTTTTCGAACATGCTGAAATCCTCTAAAGGGCAATACATTTTAAAATCTGATTGGGGGCGCTATAGAGCCAGAGGAGTAAATCCCACAGTAGAGGGGTGACATTGTGTGCAGGAGGAGTAAGTCCCGCAGTAGAGGGGTAACAGTGCGTGCAGGGGGAGTAAAACCCACAGTAGAGGGGTGACAGTATCTGTAAGAGGAGTAAATCCCACAGTGGAGGGGTGACAGTGTGTGCAGGAGGAGTAAATCCTGCAGTAGAGGGGTGACAGTGTGTGCAGGATGAGTAAATCCCACAGTAGAGGGGTGACAGTGTGTACAGGAGGAATAAATCCCACAATAAGGGGTGACAGTGTGTGCAGGAGGAGTAAATCCCACAGTAGAGGGTTGACACTGTGTGCAGGTGGAGTAAATCCTACAGCAGAGGGGTGACAGTGTGTGCAGGAGGAGTAAATCCCACTGTCGAGAGGTGACAGTGTGTGCAGGAGGAGTAAATCCCACAGTAGAGGGGTGACAGAGTGTGCAGGAGGAGTAAATCCCACTGTAGAGGGGTGACAGTGTGTGCAGGAGGAGTAAATCCCACAGTTTAGGGGTGACAGGGTGTGCAGGAGGAGTAAATCCCACTGAAGAGGGGTGAGAGTGTGTGCAGGAGGAGTAAATCCCACAGTAGAGGGTTGACACTGTGTGCAGGAGGAGTAAATCCCGCAGTAGAGGGGTGACAGGGTGTGCAGGAGGAGTAAATCCCACTGTAGAGGGGTGACAGTGTGTGCAGGAGGAGTAAAACCCACGGTAGAGGGGAGACAGTATCTGTAAGAGGAGTAAATCCTACGGTGGAGGGGTGACAGTGGGTGCAGGAGGAGTAAGTCTCACATTAGAGGGGTGACAGTTCGTGCAGGAGGAGTAAATCCCCAGTAAAAGGGTGAGAGTTTGTGGAGGAAGAGTACGTCTCGCAGTAGAGGGGTAACAGTGCGTGCAGGAGGAGTAAAACCCACAGTAGAGGGGTGACAGTATCTGTCAGAGGTGTAAATCCTACGGTGGAGGGGTGACAGTGTGTGCAGGAGGAGTAAGTCTCACATTAGAGGGGTGACAGTTCGTGCAGGAGGAGTAAATCCCCAGTAAAAGGGCGAGAGTTTGTGCAGGAAGAGTACGTCCCGCAGTAGAGGGGTAACAGTGCGTGCAGGAGGAGTAAAACCCACAGTAGAGGGGTGACAGTGTGCGCAGGAGGAGTAAATCCCACTGTAGAGGGGTGACAGTGTGTGCAGGAGGAGTAAATCACGCAGTAGAGGGGTGACAGTGAGTCAGGAGGGGTAAATCCCACAGTTAAGGGGTGACAGTGTGTGCAGGAGGAGTAAATCCCACAGTGGAAGGGTGACAGTGTGTGCAGGAGGAGTAAATCCCGCAGTAGAGGGGTGACAGTGTGTGCAGGATGAGTAAATCCCACAGTAGAGGGGTGACAGTGTGTACAGGAGGAATAAATCCCACAATAAGGGGTGACAGTATGTGCAGGAGGAGTAAATCCCACAGTAGAGGGTTGACACTGTGTGCAGGTGGAGTAAATCCTACAGCAGAGGGGTGACAGTGTGTGCAGGAGGAGTAAATCCCACTGTCGAGAGGTGACAGTGTGTGCAGGAGGAGTAAATCCCACAGTAGAGGGGTGACAGTGTGCGCAGGAGGAGTAAATCCCACTGTAGAGGGGTGACAGTGTGTGCAGGAGGAGTAAATCCCACAGTTGAGGGGTGACAGGGTGTGCAGGAGGAGTAAATCCCACTGAAGAGGGGTGAGAGTGTGTGCAGGTGGAGTAAATCCCACAGTAGAGGGTTGACACTGTGTGCAGGAGGAGTAAATCCCGCAGTAGAGGGGTGACAGGGTGTGCAGGAGGAGTAAATCCCACTGTAGAGGGGTGACAGTGTGTGCAGGAGGAGTAAATCCTACAGTAGAGGGTTGACTGTTTGCAGGAGGAGTAAATTCCAAAGTAGAGGGGTGACAGTGTGTGCAAGAGAAGTAAATCCCACAATAGAGGGGTGACAGTTTGTGCAGGAGGAGTAAATCCCACAGTAGAGGGTTGACACTGTGTGCAGGAGGAGTAAATCCCACAGTAGAGGGGTGACAGTGTGTGCAGGAGGAGTAAATCCTACAGTAGAGGGGTGACAGAGTGTGCAGGAGGAGTAAATCCCACAGTAGAGGGGTGACAGGGTGTGCAGGAGGAGTAAATCCCACTGTAGAGGGGTGACAGTCTGTGCAGGAGGAGTAAATCCCACAGTAGAGGGTTGACACTGTGTGCAGGAGGAGTAAATTCCGCAGTTGAGGGGTGACAGGGTGTGCAGGAGGAGTAAATCCCACTGTAGAGGGGTGAGAGTGTGTGCAGGAGGAGTAAATCCCACAGTCGAGGGGTGACAGTGTGTGCAGGAGGAGTTAATCCCGCAGTAGAGGGGTGAGAGTGTGTGCAGGAGGAGTAAATCCCACAGTAGAGGGGTGACAGTGTGTGCAGGAGGAGAAAATGCCGCAGTAGAGGGGTGACAGTGTGTGCAGGAGGAGTAAATCCCACAGTAGAGGGGTGACAATATGTGCAGGAGGAGTTAATCCCACAGTAGAGGGGTGACAGTGTGTGCAGGAGGAGTAAATCCCACAGTAGAGGGGTGACAGTGTGTGCAGGAGGAGTAAATCCCGCAGTAGAGGGGTGACCGTGTGTGCAGGAGGAGGAAATCCCACAGTCGAGGGGTGACTGTGTGTGCAGGAGGAGTAAATCCCGCAGTAGAGGGGTGACTGTGTGTGCAGGAGGAGTAAATCCCGCAGTAGAGGGGTGAAAGTGTGTGCAGGAGGAGTAAATCCCGCATTAAATGAGTGACAGGGTAAGCAGGAGGAATGAATTCCACAGTAATGGGGTGACAGTGTGTGCAGGAGGAGTAAATCCCACAATACAGGGGTGATATAGTGTGCAGGAGGAGTAAATCCCGCAGTACAGGGATGACAGTGTGTGCAGGAGGTGTAAATCCCGCAGTAGAGGGGGAACATTGTGTGCAGGAGGAGTAAATCCCACAGTAGTGGGGTGAGAGTGTGTGCAGGAGGAGTAAATCCCGCAGGAGATGGGTGACAGGGTAAGCAGGAGGAATAAATCCCACAGTAAAGGGGAGACAGTGTCTGCAGGAGGAGTAAATCCCACAGTAGAGGGGTGACAGTGTGTGCAGGAGGAGTAAATCCCGCAGTAGATGGGTGACAGGGTAAGCAGGAGGAATAAATCCCACAGTAAAGGGGTGACAGTGTCTGCAGGAGGAATAAATCCCACAGTAGAGGGGTGACTGTGGGTGCAGTAGGATTAAATCCCCCAGGAGAAGGGCGAAAGTTTGAGCGGGAGGAGTACGTCCCGCAGTAGAGGGGTAACAGTGTGTGCAGGAGGAGTAAAACCCACAGTAGAGGGGTGACAGTATCTGTAAGAAGAGTAAATCCTTTGGTAGAGGGGTGACAGTGTGTGAAGGAGGAGTAAGTCTCACATTAGAGGGGTGAGAGTTCGTGCAGGAGGAGAAAATCCCGCAGTAGAGGGCTGAAAGTGTGTGCAGGAGGAGAAATTCACACAGTAGAGGGGTGACAGTGAGTCAGGAGGGGTAAATCCCACAGTCGAGGGGTGACAGTGTGTGCAGGAGGAGTAAATCCTGCAGCAGACGGGTGACAGTGTGTGAAGGAGGAGTAAATCCCGCAGTAGATGGGTGACAGGGTAAGCAGGAGGAATAAATCCCACAGTAAAGGTGTGACAGTGTCTGCATGAGGAGTAAATCCCGCAGTAGAGGGGTGACCGTGTGTGCAGGAGGAGTAAATCCCACAGTAGAGGGGTGACAGTGTGTGCAGGAGGAGTAAATCCCAGAGTTGAGGGTTGACAGTGTGTGCAGGAGGAGTAAATCCCACAGTAGAGGGGAGACAGTGTGTGCAGGAGAAGTAAATCCCGCAGTCGAGGGGTGACAGTGTGTGCAGGAGGAGTAAATCCCAGAGTTGAGGGTTGACAGTGTGTGCAAGAGGAGTAAATCCCGCAGTAGAGGGGTGACAGTGTGTGCAGGAGGAGTAAATCCCAGAGTTGAGGGTTGACAGTGTGTGCAAGAGGAGTAAATCCCACAGTAAAGGGGTGACAGTGTGTACAGGAGGCGTAAGTCCCACAGTAGAGGTGTGATAGTGTGTGCAGGAGGAGTAAATCCCGCAGTAGACGGGTGACAGGGTGTGCAGGAGGAGTAAATCCCACTGTAGAGGGGTGACAGTGTGTGCAGGAGGAGTAAATCCCACAGGAGAGGGGTAACAGTGTGTGCAGGAGGAGTAAATCCCACAGTAGAGGGGTGACAGTGTGTGCAGGAGGAGTAAATCCCACAGTAGAGGGGTGACCGTGTTTGCTGGAGGAGTAAATCCCACAGTAGAGGGATGACAGGGTAAGCAGGAGGAATAAATCCCACAGTAAAGGGGTGACAGTGTGTGTAGGAGGAGTAAATCCCACAGTAGAGGGGTGACAGTGTGAGTAGGAGGAGTAAATCCCACGATAGGGGGGAGAAAGTGTGCGCTGGAGGAGTAAATCCCACAGTAGAGGGTTGACACTGTGTGCAGGAGGAGTAAATCCCGAAGTAGAGGGGTGAAAGTGTGTACAGGAGGAGTAAGTCCCACAATAGAGGTGTTATAGTGTGTGCAGGAGGAGTAAATCCCGCAGTAGACGGGTGACAGGGTGTGCAGGAGGAGTAAATCCCACTGTAGAGGGGTGACAGTGTGTGCAGGAGGAGTAAATCCCACAGGAGAGGGGTGACAGTGTGTGCAGGAGGAGTAAATCCCACAGTAGAGGGGTGACAGTGTGTGCAGGAGGAGTAAATCCCACAGTAGAGGGGTGACAGTGTCTGCAGGGGGAGTAAATCCCGCTGTAGAGGGATGAAAGTGTGTGTAGGAGGAGTAAATCCCACAGTAGAGGGGTGACAGTGTGTGTGGGAGGAGTAAATCACGCAGTAGAGGGGTGACAGTCTGTGTAGGAGGAGTAAATCCCACGTTCGCGGGAAGAAAGTGTGTGCAGGAGGAGTAAATCCCACAGTAGAGGGTTGACACTGTGTGCAGGAGGAGTAAATCCCGAAGTAGAGGGGTGAAAGAGTGTGCAGGAGGAATAAATCCCACAATAAAGGGGTGACAGTGTGTGCAGGAGGAGTAAATCCCGCAGTAGATGGGTGACAGGGTAAGCAGGAGGAATAAATCCAACAGTGAAGGGGTGACAGTGTCTGCAGGAGGAGTAAATCCCACAGTAGAGGGGTGACAGTGTGTGCAGGAGGAGTAAATCCTGCAGTACAGGGGTGACAGTGTGTGCAGGAGGAGTAAATCCCGCTGTTGAGGGATGACAGTGTGTGTAGGAGGAGTAAATCCCACAGTGAAGGGGTGACAGTGAGTGCAGGAGGAGTAAATCCCACAGTGGAGGGGTGACAGTGTGTGCAGGAGGAGTAAATCCCGCAGCAGAGGGGTGACAGTGTGTACAGGAGGAATAAATCCCACAATAAAGGGGTGACAGTGTGTGCAGGAGGAGTAAATCCCACAGTAGAGGGCCGACAGTTTGTGCAGGAGGAGTAAATCACGCAGTAGAGGGGTCACAGTGAGTCAGGAGGGGTAAATCCCGCAGTAGAGGGATGACAGTGTGTGTAGGAGGAGTAAATCCGGCAGTAGAGGGGTGACAGTGTGTGCAGGAGAGAAAATCGCGCAGTAGAGGGGTGACAGTGTGTGCAGGATGAGAAAGTTCCACAGTAGAGGGGTGACAGTGAGTGCAGGAGGAGTAAATCCCACAGTGGAGGGGTGACAGTGTGTGCAGGAGGAGTAAATCCCGCAGTAGAGGGGTGACAGTGTGTACAGGAGGAATAAATCCCACAATAAGGGGTGACAGTGTGTGCAGGAGGAGTAAATCCCACAGTACAGGGGTGACAGTGTGTGCAAGAGGAGTAAATCCCGCAGTAGAGGGGTGACAGTGTGTGCAGGAGTAAGTCCCGCAGTAGAGGGGTAACAGTGCGTGCAGGAGGAGTAAAACCCACAGTAGAGGGGTGACAGTATCTGTAAGAGGAGTAAATCCTACGGTGGAGGGGTGACAGTGTGTGCAGGAGGAGTAAGTCTCACATTAGAGGGGTGACAGTTTGTGCAGGAGGAGTAAATCCCGCAGTAGAGGGGTGACAGTGTGTGCAGGAGGAGTAAATCACGCAGTAGAGGGGTGACAGTGAGTCAGGAGGGGTAAATCCCACAGTTAAGGGGTGACAGTGTGTGCAGGAGGAGTAAATCCCACAGTGGAGGGGTGACAGTGTGTGCAGGAGGAGTAAATCCCACAGTGGAGGGGTGACAGTGTGTGCAGGATGAGTAAATCCCACAGTAGAGGGGTGACAGTGTGTACAGGAGGAATAAATCCCACAATAAGGGGTGACAGTGTGTGCAGGAGGAGTAAATCCCACAGTAGAGGGTTGACACTGTGTGCAGGTGGAGTAAATCCTACAGCAGAGGGGTGACAGTGTGTGCAGGAGGAGTAAATCCCACTGTCGAGAGGTGACAGTGTGTGCAGGAGGAGTAAATCCCACAGTAGAGGGGTGACAGAGTGTGCAGGAGGAGTAAATCCCACTGTAGAGGGGTGACGGTGTGTGCAGGAGGAGTAAATCCCACAGTTGAGCGGTGACAGGGTGTGCAGGAGGAGTAAATCCCACTGAAGAGGGGTGAGAGTGTGTGGAGGAGGAGGAAAGCCCGCAGCAGAGGGTTGACACTGTGTGCAGGAGGTGTAAAACCCGCAGTAGAGGGGTGACAGGGTGTGCAGGAGGAGTAAATCCCACTGTAGAGGGGTGACAGTGTGTGCAGGAGGAGTAAATCCCACAGTAGAGGGTTGACTGTATGCAGGAGGAGTAAATTCCAAAGTAGAGGGGTGACAGTGTGTTCAAGAGAAGTAAATCCCACAATAGAGGGGTGACAGTTTGTGCAGGAGGAGTAAATCCCACAGTAGAGGGTTGACACTGTGTGCAGGTGGAGTAAATCCCACAGTAGAGGGGTGACAGTGTGTGCAGGAGGAGTAAATCCCACAGTAGAGGGGTGACAGAGTGTGCAGGAGTAGTAAGTCCCACAGTAGAGGGGTGACAGGGTGTGCAGGAGGAGTAAATCCCACTGTAGAGAGGTGACAGTCTGTGCAGGAGGAGTAAATCCCACAGAAGAGGGTTGACACTGTGTGCAGGAGGAGTAAATTCCGCAGTTGAGGGGTGACAGGGTGTGCAGGAGGAGTAAATCCCACTGTAGAGGGGTGAGAGTGTGTGCAGGAGGAGTAAATCCCACAGTCAAGGGGTGACAGTGTGTGCAGGAGGAGTTAATCCCGCAGTAGAGGTGTGAGAGTGTGTGCAGGAGGAGTAAATCCCACAGTCGAGGGGTGACAGTGTGTGCAGGAGAAGTAAATCCCAAGGTCGAGGGGTGGCACTGTGTGCAGGAGGAGTAAATTCCGCAGTAGAGGGGTGGCAGTGTGTGCAGGAAGAGTAAATGCCGCAGTAGAGGGGTGACAGTGTGTGCAGGAGGAGTAAATCCCACAGTAGAGGGGTGACAGTGTGTGCAGGAGGAGTAAATGCCGCAGTAGAGGGGTGACAGTGTGTGCAGGAGGAGTAAATCCCACAGTAGAGGGGTGACAATATGTGCAGGAGGAGTTAATCCCACAGTAGAGGGGTGACAGTGTGTGCAGGAGGAGTAAATCCCACAGGAGAGGGGTGACAGTGTGTGCAGGAGGAGTAAATCCCGCAGTAGAGGGGTGACCGTGTGTGCAGGAGGAGTAAATCCCACAGTAGAGGGGTGACTGTGTGTGCAGGAGGAGTAAATCCCGCAGTCGAGGGGTGACCGTGTGTGCAGGAGGAGTAAATCCCGCAGTAGAGGGGTGAAAGTGTGTGCAGGAGGAGTAAATCCCGCATTAAATGAGTGACAGGGTAAGCAGGAGGAATGAATTCCACAGTAATGGGGTGACAGTGTGTGCAGGAGGAGTAAATCCCACAATACAGGGCTGATATAGTGTGCAGGAGGAGTAAATTCCGCAGTACTGGGATGACAGTGTGTGCAGGAGGTGTAAATCCCGCAGTAGAGGGGTAACAATGGGTGCAGGAGAATTAAATCCCATATTAGAAGGGCGAGAGTTTGTGCAGGAGGAGTACGTCCCGCAGTAGAGGGGTAACAGTGTGTGCAGGAGGAGTAAATCCCACAGTAGAGGGTTGAGAGTGTGTGCAGGAGGAGTAAATCCCGCAGGAGATGGGTGACAGGGTAAGCAGGAGGAATAAATCCCACAGTAAAGGGGAGACAGTGTCTGCAGGAGGAGTAAATCCCACAGTAGAGGGGTGACAGTGTGTGCAGGAGGAGTAAATCCCGCAGTAGATGGGTGACAGGGTAAGCAGGAGGAATAAATCCCACAGTAAAGGGGTGACAGTGTCTGCAGGAGGAATAAATCCCACAGTAGAGGGGAGACAGTGTGTGCAGGAGAAGTAAATCCCGCAGTCGAGGGGTGACAGTGTGTGCAAGAGGAGTAAATCTCACAGTGGAGGGGTGACAGTGGGTGCAGGAGGAGTAAATCCCGCAGGAGAGTGTTGACAGTGTGTGCAGGATGAGTAAATCCCACAGTAGAGGGGTGACAGTGTGTACAGGAGGAATAAATCCCACAATAAGGGGTGACAAAGTGTGCAGGAGGAGTAAATCCCACAGTACAGGGGTGACAGTGTGTGCAGGAGGAGTAAATCCCGCAGTAGAGGGGTGACAGTGTGTGCAGGAGGAGTAAATCCCGCAGTAGAGGGGTGACAGTGTGTACAGGAGGAATAAATCCCACAATAAGGGGTGACAGAGTGTGCAGGATGAGTAAATCCCACAGTACAGGGGTGACAGTGTATGCAGGAGGAGTAAATCCCACAGTACAGGGGTGACAGTGTGTGCAGGAGGAGTAAATCCCGCAGTAGAGGGATGACAGTGTGTGCAGGAGGAGTAAATCACGCAGTAGAGGGGTGACAGTGTGTGCAGGAGGAGTAAATCCCACAGTACAGGGGTGACAGAGTGTGCAGGAGGAGTAAATCCCACAGTAGAGGGGTGTCAGTGTGTACAGGAGGAATAAATCCTACAATAAGGGGTGACAGTGTGTGCAGGAGGAGTAAATCCCGCAGTAGAGGGGTTACAGTGTGTGCAGGAGGAGTAAATCCCACAGTAGAGGGGTGACAGAGTGTGCAGGAGGAGTAAATCCCACAGTAGAGGGGTGACAGTGTGTGCAGGAGGAGTAAATCCTGCAGTAGTGGGGTGACAGTGTGTGCAGGAGGACTAATGCAATGATCACACCAAATTTCATGAATATTCAAGCACTTTCATCTTAACTTGGCCATATCTAGAGGGCGCTGTGGAGCCACATGGCCACTCCCGATCTAATATAAGCATCTATTAATACTTGGCAGGAAAATTTTATCAAGCTTGAAAGTTTCAGGCTAATCCCACGAAGTATGTGGGAGTAAAACCAACTTCCTGTTTCATGGCGGGACACCGAAATTCGCCGCGACGCCACGTATACCTGGTTGAATGAATCCAAAAAAGCTTTGCAATTTAACATCAGCAAGGTCTTTAGATATTATTCGGCAAGTTTTAAGTTGATCGAATAAAATTTCTAGGAGGAGTTCGTTAAAGTACGACACCTGTGAATGGCGAAAAATCCAAAAAATTTGCAATTTCAATTAAAAATGGTGGACTTCCTGTTAAGTCTAGGTCATGGCACCAGATGACTTTTTTTTAGGTCTCAGCATATTCCACATGTCTACCGAATTTCATACATGTAGGTTTACCTGGCTGCGAGGGCTGCTTATTTGAAATTTTCTAGGGGGCACTATTATGGCAATTTTGCAAAGCCTATATGTAAGTTTTTCATCAGAGTAATATGAATGATGATTTTTATACATTTTCAAAATTTTGTGAGTTTTCGAACATGCTAAAATCCTCTAAAGGGCAATACATTTTAAAATCTGATTGAGGGCGCTATAGAGCCAGAGGAGTAAATCCCGCAGTAGAGGGGTGACAGTTTGTGCAGGAGGAGTAAGTCCCGCAGTAGAGGGGTAACAGTGCGTGCAGGAGGAGTAAAACCCACAGTAGAGGGGAGACAGTATCTGTAAGAGGAGTAAATCCTACGGTGGAGGGGTGACTGTGGGTGCAGGAGGAGTAAGTCTTACATTAGAGGGGTGACAGTTCGTGCAGGAGGAGTAAATCCCCAGTAAAAGGGCGAGAGTTTGTGAAGGAAGAGTACGTCCCGCAGTAGAGGGGTAACAGTGCGTGCAGGAGGAGTAAAACCCACAGTAGAGGGGTGACAGTATCTGTAAGAGGAGTAAATCCTACGGTGGAGGGGTGACAGTGTGTGCAGGAGGAGTAAGTCTCACATTAGAGGGGTGACAGTTCGTGCAGGAGGAGTAAATCCCGCAGTAGAGGGGTGACAGTGTGTGCAGGATGAGTAAATCCCACAGTACAGGGGTGACAGTGTCTGCAGGAGGAGTAAATCCCACAGTACAGGGGTGACAGTGTGTGCAGGAGGAGTAAATCCCGCAGTAGAGGGATGACAGTGTGTGCAGGAGGAGTAAATCACGCAGTAGAGGGGTGACAGTGTGTGCAGGAGGAGTAAATCCCACTGTACAGGGGTGACAGAGTGTGCAGGAGGAGTAAATCCCACAGTAGAGGGGTGTCAGTGTGTACAGGAGGAATAAATCCTACAATAAGGGGTGACAGTGTGTGCAGGAGGAGTAAATCCCGCAGTAGAGGGGTTACAGTGTGTGCAGGAGGAGTAAATCCCACAGTAGAGGAGTGACAGAGTGTGCAGGAGGAGTAAATCCCACAGTAGAGGGGTGACAGTGTGTGCAGGAGGAGTAAATCCTGCAGTAGTGGGGTGACAGTGTGTGCAGGAGGACTAATGCAATGATCACACCAAATTTCATGAATATTCAAGCACTTTCATCTTAACTTGGCCATATCTAGAGGGCGCTGTGGAGCCACATGGCCACTCCCGATCTAATATAAGCATCTATTAATACTTGGCAGGAAAATTTTATCAAGCTTGAAAGTTTCAGGCTAATCCCACGAAGTATGTGGGAGTAAAACCAACTTCCTGTTTCATGGCGGGACACCGAAATTCGCCGCGACGCCACGTATACCTGGTTGAATGAATCCAAAAAAGCTTTGCAATTTAACATCAGCAAGGTCTTTAGATATTATTCGGCAAGTTTTAAGTTGATCGAATAAAATTTCTAGGAGGAGTTCGTTAAAGTACGACACCTGTGAATGGCGAAAAATCCAAAAAATTTGCAATTTCAATTAAAAATGGTGGACTTCCTGTTAAGTCTAGGTCATGGCACCAGATGACTTTTTTTTAGGTCTCAGCATATTCCACATGTCTACCGAATTTCATACATGTAGGTTTACCTGGCTGCGAGGGCTGCTTATTTGAAATTTTCTATTTTGCCAAGCCTATATGTAAGTTTTTCATCAGAGTAATATGAATGATGATTTTTAAACATTTTCAAAATTTTGTGACTTTTCGAACATGCTGAAATCCTCTAAAGGGCAATACATTTTAAAATCTGATTGGGGGCGCTATAGAGCCAGAGGAGTAAATCCCACAGTAGAGGGGTGACATTGTGTGCAGGAAGAGTAAAACCCACAGTAGAGGGGTGACAGTATCTGTAAGAGGAGTAAATCCCACAGTGGAGGGGTGACAGTGTGTGCAGGAGGAGTAAATCCCGCAGTAGAGGGGTGACAGTGTGTGCAGGATGAGTAAATCCCACAGTAGAGGGGTGACAGTGTGTACAGGAGGAATAAATCCCACAATAAGGGGTGACAGTGTGTGCAGGAGGAGTAAATCCCACAGTAGAGGGTTGACACTGTGTGCAGGTGGAGTAAATCCTACAGCAGAGGGGTGACAGTGTGTGCAGGAGGAGTAAATCCCACTGTCGAGAGGTGACAGTGTGTGCAGGAGGAGTAAATCCCACAGTAGAGGGGTGACAGAGTGTGCAGGAGGAGTAAATCCCACTGTAGAGGGGTGACAGTGTGTGCAGGAGGAGTAAATCCCACAGTTTAGGGGTGACAGGGTGTGCAGGAGGAGTAAATCCCACTGAAGAGGGGTGAGAGTGTGTGCAGGAGGAGTAAATCCCACAGTAGAGGGTTGACACTGTGTGCAGGAGGAGTAAATCCCGCAGTAGAGGGGTGACAGGGTGTGCAGGAGGAGTAAATCCCACTGTAGAGGGGTGACAGTGTGTGCAGGAGGAGTAAAACCCACGGTAGAGGGGAGACAGTATCTGTAAGAGGAGTAAATCCTACGGTGGAGGGGTGACAGTGGGTGCAGGAGGAGTAAGTCTCACATTAGAGGGGTGACAGTTCGTGCAGGAGGAGTAAATCCCCAGTAAAAGGGTGAGAGTTTGTGGAGGAAGAGTACGTCTCGCAGTAGAGGGGTAACAGTGCGTGCAGGAGGAGTAAAACCCACAGTAGAGGGGTGACAGTATCTGTCAGAGGTGTAAATCCTACGGTGGAGGGGTGACAGTGTGTGCAGGAGGAGTAAGTCTCACATTAGAGGGGTGACAGTTCGTGCAGGAGGAGTAAATCCCCAGTAAAAGGGCGAGAGTTTGTGCAGGAAGAGTACGTCCCGCAGTAGAGGGGTAACAGTGCGTGCAGGAGGAGTAAAACCCACAGTAGAGGGGTGACAGTGTGCGCAGGAGGAGTAAATCCCACTGTAGAGGGGTGACAGTGTGTGCAAGAGGAGTAAATCACGCAGTAGAGGGGTGACAGTGGGTCAGGAGGGGTAAATCCCACAGTTAAGGGGTGACAGTGTGTGCAGGAGGAGTAAATCCCACAGTGGAAGGGTGACAGTGTGTGCAGGAGGAGTAAATCCCGCAGTAGAGGGGTGACAGTGTGTGCAGGATGAGTAAATCCCACAGTAGAGGGGTGACAGTGTGTACAGGAGGAATAAATCCCACAATAAGGGGTGACAGTATGTGCAGGAGGAGTAAATCCCACAGTAGAGGGTTGACACTGTGTGCAGGTGGAGTAAATCCTACAGCAGAGGGGTGACAGTGTGTGCAGGAGGAGTAAATCCCACTGTCGAGAGGTGACAGTGTGTGCAGGAGGAGTAAATCCCACAGTAGAGGGGTGACAGTGTGCGCAGGAGGAGTAAATCCCACTGTAGAGGGGTGACAGTGTGTGCAGGAGGAGTAAATCCCACAGTTGAGGGGTGACAGGGTGTGCAGGAGGAGTAAATCCCACTGAAGAGGGGTGAGAGTGTGTGCAGGTGGAGTAAATCCCACAGTAGAGGGTTGACACTGTGTGCAGGAGGAGTATATCCCGCAGTAGAGGGGTGACAGGGTGTGCAGGAAGAGTAAATCCCACTGTAGAGGGGTGACAGTGTGTGCAGGAGGAGTAAATCCTACAGTAGAGGGTTGACTGTTTGCAGGAGGAGTAAATTCCAAAGTAGAGGGGTGACAGTGTGTGCAAGAGAAGTAAATCCCACAATAGAGGGGTGACAGTTTGTGCAGGAGGAGTAAATCCCACAGTAGAGGGTTGACACTGTGTGCAGGAGGAGTAAATCCCACAGTAGAGGGGTGACAGTGTGTGCAGGAGGAGTAAATCCTACAGTAGAGGGGTGACAGAGTGTGCAGGAGGAGTAAATCCCACAGTAGAGGGGTGACAGGGTGTGCAGGAGGAGTAAATCCCACTGTAGAGGGGTGACAGTCTGTGCAGGAGGAGTAAATCCCACAGTAGAGGGTTGACACTGTGTGCAGGAGGAGTAAATTCCGCAGTTGAGGGGTGACAGGGTGTGCAGGAGGAGTAAATCCCACTGTAGAGGGGTGAGAGTGTGTGCAGGAGGAGTAAATCCCACAGTCGAGGGGTGACAGTGTGTGCAGGAGGAGTTAATCCCGCAGTAGAGGGGTGAGAGTGTGTGCAGGAGGAGTAAATCCCACAGTAGAGGGGTGACAGTGTGTGCAGGAGGAGAAAATGCCGCAGTAGAGGGGTGACAGGGTGTGCAGGAGGAGTAAATCCCACAGTAGAGGGGTGACAATATGTGCAGGAGGAGTTAATCCCACAGTAGAGGGGTGACAGTGTGTGCAGGAGGAGTAAATCCCACAGTAGAGGGGTGACAGTGTGTGCAGGAGGAGTAAATCCCGCAGTAGAGGGGTGACCGTGTGTGCAGGAGGAGGAAATCCCACAGTCGAGGGGTGACTGTGTGTGCAGGAGGAGTAAATCCCGCAGTAGAGGGGTGACTGTGTGTGCAGGAGGAGTAAATCCCGCAGTAGAGGGGTGAAAGTGTGTGCAGGAGGAGTAAATCCAGCATTAGAGGAGTGACAGGGTAAGCAGGAGGAATGAATTCCACAGTAATGGGGTGACAGTGTGTGCAGGAGGAGTAAATCCCACAATACAGGGGTGATATAGTGTGCAGGAGGAGTAAATCCCGCAGTACAGGGATGACAGTGTGTGCAGGAGGTGTAAATCCCGCAGTAGAGGGGTAACATTGTGTGCAGGAGGAGTTAATCCCACAGTAGTGGGGTGAGAGTGTGTGCAGGAGGAGTAAATCCCGCAGGAGATGGGTGACAGGGTAAGCAGGAGGAATAAATCCCACAGTAAAGGGGAGACAGTGTCTGCAGGAGGAATAAATCCCACAGTAGAGGGGTGACTGTGGGTGCAGTAGGATTAAATCCCCCAGGAGAAGGGCGAAAGTTTGAGCGGGAGGAGTACGTCCCGCAGTAGAGGGGTAACAGTGTGTGCAGGAGGAGTAAAACCCACAGTAGAGGGGTGACAGTATCTGTAAGAAGAGTAAATCCTTTGGTAGAGGGGTGACAGTGTGTGAAGGAGGAGTAAGTCTCACATTACAGGGGTGAGAGTTCGTGCAGGAGGAGAAAATCCCGCAGTAGAGGGCTGAAAGTGTGTGCAGGAGGAGAAATTCACACAGTAGAGGGGTGACAGTGAGTCAGGAGGGGTAAATCCCACAGTCGAGGGGTGACAGTGTGTGCAGGAGGAGTAAATCCTGCAGCAGACGGGTGACAGTGTGTGAAGGAGGAGTAAATCCCGCAGTAGATGGGTGACAGGGTAAGCAGGAGGAATAAATCCCACAGTAAAGGTGTGACAGTGTCTGCATGAGGAGTAAATCCCGCAGTAGAGGGGTGACCGTGTGTGCAGGAGGAGTAAATCCCACAGTAGAGGGGTGACAGTGTGTGCAGGAGGAGTAAATCCCAGAGTTGAGGGTTGACAGTGTGTGCAGGAGGAGTAAATCCCACAGTAGAGGGGAGACAGTGTGTGCAGGAGAAGTAAATCCCGCAGTCGAGGGGTGACAGTGTGTGCAAGAGGAGTAAATCCCACAGTAAAGGGGTGACAGTGTGTACAGGAGGCGTAAGTCCCACAGTAGAGGTGTGATAGTGTGTGCAGGAGGAGTAAATCCCGCAGTAGACGGGTGACAGGGTGTGCAGGAGGAGTAAATCCCACTGTAGAGGGGTGACAGTGTGTGCAGGAGGAGTAAATCCCACAGGAGAGGGGTAACAGTGTGTGCAGGAGGAGTAAATCCCACAGTAGAGGGGTGACAGTGTGTGCAGGAGGAGTAAATCCCACAGTAGAGGGGTGACCGTGTTTGCTGGAGGAGTAAATCCCACAGTAGAGGGATGACAGGGTAAGCAGGAGGAATAAATCCCACAGTAAAGGGGTGACAGTGTGTGTAGGAGGAGTAAATCCCACAGTAGAGGGGTGACAGTGTGAGTAGGAGGAGTAAATCCCACGATAGGGGGGAGAAAGTGTGTGCAGGAGGAGTAAATCCCACAGTAGAGGGTTGACACTGTGTGCAGGAGGAGTAAATCCCGAAGTAGAGGGGTGAAAGTGTGTACAGGAGGAGTAAGTCCCACAATAGAGGTGTGATAGTGTGTGCAAGAGGAGTAAATCCCGCAGTAGACGGGTGACAGGGTGTGCAGGAGGAGTAAATCCCACTGGAGAGGGGTGACAGTGTGTGCAGGAGGAGTAAATCCCACAGGAGAGGGGTGACAGTGTGTGCAGGAGGAGTAAATCCCACAGTAGAGGGGTGACAGTGTGTGCAGGAGGAGTAAATCCCACAGTAGAGGGGTGACAGTGTCTGCAGGGGGAGTAAATCCCGCTGTAGAGGGATGACAGTGTGTGTAGGAGGAGTAAATCCCACAGTAGAGGGGTGACAGTGTGTGTGGGAGGAGTAAATCACGCAGTAGAGGGGGGACAGTCTGTGTAGGAGGAGGAAATCCCACGTTCGCGGCGAGAAAGTGTGTGCAGGAGGAGTAAATCCCACAGTAGAGGGTTGACACTGTGTGCAGGAGGAGTAAATCCCGAAGTAGAGGGGTGAAAGAGTGTGCAGGAGGAATAAATCCCACAATAAAGGGGTGACAGTGTGTGCAGGAGGAGTAAATCCCGCAGTAGATGGGTGACAGGGTAAGCAGGAGGAATAAATCCAACAGTAAAGGGGTGACAGTGTCTGCAGGAGGAGTAAATCCCACAGTAGAGGGGTGACAGTGTGTGCAGGAGGAGTAAATCCTGCAGTACAGGGGTGACAGTGTGTGCAGGAGGAGTAAATCCCGCTGTTGAGGGATGACAGTGTGTGTAGGGGGAGTAAATCCCACAGTGAAGGGGTGACAGTGAGTGCAGGAGGAGTAAATCCCACAGTGGAGGGGTGACAGTGTGTGCAGGAGGAGTAAATCCCGCAGTAGAGGGGTGACAGTGTGTACAGGAGGAATAAATCCCACAATAAAGGGGTGACAGTGTGTGCAGGAGGAGTAAATCCCACAGTAGAGGGCCGACAGTTTGTGCAGGAGGAGTAAATCACGCAGTAGAGGGGTCACAGTGAGTCAGGAGGGGTAAATCCCGCAGTAGAGGGATGACAGTGTGTGTAGGAGGAGTAAATACGGCAGTAGAGGGGTGACAGTGTGTGCAGGAGAGAAAATCGCGCAGTAGAGGGGTGACAGTGTGTGCAGGATGAGAAAGTTCCACAGTAGAGGGGTGACAGTGTGTACAGGAGGAATAAATCCCACAATAAGGGGTGACAGTGTGTGCAGGAGGAGTAAATCCCACAGTACAGGGGTGACAGTGTGTGCAAGAGGAGTAAATCCCGCAGTAGAGGGGTGACAGTGTGTGCAGGAGTAAGTCCCGCAGTAGAGGGGTAACAGTGCGTGCAGGAGGAGTAAAACCCACAGTAGAGGGGTGACAGTATCTGTAAGAGGAGTAAATCCTACGGTGGAGGGGTGACAGTGTGTGCAGGAGGAGTAAGTCTCACATTAGAGGGGTGACAGTTTGTGCAGGAGGAGTAAATCCCGCAGTAGAGGGGTGACAGTGTGTGCAGGAGGAGTAAATCACGCAGTAGAGGGGTGACAGTGAGTCAGGAGGGGTAAATCCCACAGTTAAGGGGTGACAGTGTGTGCAGGAGGAGTAAATCCCACAGTGGAGAGGTGACAGTGTGGGCAGGAGGAGTAAATCCCACAGTGGAGGGGTGACAGTGTGTGCAGGATGAGTAAATCCCACAGTAGAGGGGTGACAGTGTGTACAGGAGGAATAAATCCCACAATAAGGGGTGACAGTGTGTGCAGGAGGAGTAAATCCCACAGTAGAGGGTTGACACTGAGTGCAGGTGGAGTAAATCCTACAGCAGAGGGGTGACAGTGTGTGCAGGAGGAGTAAATCCCACTGTCGAGAGGTGACAGTGTGTGCAGGAGGAGTAAATCCCACAGTAGAGGGGTGACAGAGTGTGCAGGAGGAGTAAATCCCACTGTAGAGGGGTGACAGTGTGTGCAGGAGGAGTAAATCCCACAGTTGAGGGGTGACAGGGTGTGCAGGAGGAGTAAATCCCACTGAAGAGGGGTGAGAGTGTGTGCAGGAGGAGTAAATCCCCCAGTAGAGGGTTGACACTGTGTGCAGGAGGAGTAAATCCCGCAGTAGAGGGGTGACAGGGTGTGCAGGAGGAGTAAATCCCACTGTAGAGGGGTGACAGTGTGTGCAGGAGGAGTAAATCCCACAGTAGAGGGTTGACTGTATGCAGGAGGAGTAAATTCCAAAGTAGAGGGGTGACAGTGTGTTCAAGAGAAGTAAATCCCACAATAGAGGGGTGACAGTTTGTGCAGGAGGAGTAAATCCCACAGTAGAGGGTTGACACTGTGTGCAGGTGGAGTAAATCCCACAGTAGAGGGGTGACAGTGTGTGCAGGAGGAGTAAATCCCACAGTAGAGGGGTGACAGAGTGTGCAGGAGGAGTAAATCCCACAGTAGAGGGGTGACAGGGTGTGCAGGAGGAGTAAATCCCACTGTAGAGAGGTGACAGTCTGTGCAGGAGGAGTAAATCCCACAGAAGAGGGTTGACACTGTGTGCAGGAGGAGTAAATTCCGCAGTTGAGGGGTGACAGGGTGTGCAGGAGGAGTAAATCCCACTGTAGAGGGGTGAGAGTGTGTGCAGGAGGAGTAAATCCCACAGTCAAGGGGTGACAGTGTGTGCAGGAGGAGTTAATCCCGCAGTAGAGGTGTGAGAGTGTGTGCAGGAGGAGTAAATCCCACAGTCGAGGGGTGACAGTGTGTGCAGGAGAAGTAAATCCCAAGGTCGAGGGGGGGCAGTGTGTGCAGGAGGAGTAAATTCCGCAGTAGAGGGGTGGCAGTGTGTGCAGGAAGAGTAAATGCCGCAGTAGAGGGGTGACAGTGTGTGCAGGAGGAGTAAATCCCACAGTAGAGGGGTGACAGTGTGTGCAGGAGGAGTAAATGCCGCAGTAGAGGGGTGACAGTGTGTGCAGGAGGAGTAAATCCCACAGTAGAGGGGTGACAATATGTGCAGGAGGAGTTAATCCCACAGTAGAGGGGTGACAGTGTGTGCAGGAGGAGTAAATCCCACAGGAGAGGGGTGACAGTGTGTGCAGGAGGAGTAAATCCCGCAGTAGAGGGGTGACCGTGTGTGCAGGAGGAGTAAATCCCACAGTAGAGGGGTGACTGTGTGTGCAGGAGGAGTAAATCCCGCAGTAGAGGGGTGACCGTGTGTGCAGGAGGAGTAAATCCCGCAGTAGAGGGGTGAAAGTGTGTGCAGGAGGAGTAAATCCCGCATTAAATGAGTGACAGGGTAAGCAGGAGGAATGAATTCCACAGTAATGGGGTGACAGTGTGTGCAGGAGGAGTAAATCCCACAATACAGGGCTGATATAGTGTGCAGGAGGAGTAAATTCCGCAGTACTGGGATGACAGTGTGTGCAGGAGGTGTAAATCCCGCAGTAGAGGGGTAACAATTGGTGCAGGAGAATTAAATCCCATATTAGAAGGGCGAGAGTTTGTGCAGGAGGAGTACGTCCCGCAGTAGAGGGGTAACAGTGTGTGCAGGAGGAGTAAATCCCACAGTAGAGGGTTGAGAGTGTGTGCAGGAGGAGTAAATCCCACAGGAGATGGGTGACAGGGTAAGCAGGAGGAATAAATCCCACAGTAAAGGGGAGACAGTGTCTGCAGGAGGAGTAAATCCCACAGTAGAGGGGTGACAGTGTGTGCAGGAGGAGTAAATCCCGCAGTAGATGGGTGACAGGGTAAGCAGGAGGAATAAATCCCACAGTAAAGGGGTGACAGTGTCTGCAGGAGGAATAAATCCCACAGTAGAGGGGAGACAGTGTGTGCAGGAGAAGTAAATCCCGCAGTCGAGGGGTGACAGTGTGTGCAAGAGGAGTAAATCTCACAGTGGAGGGGTGACAGTGTGTGCAGGAGGAGTAAATCCCGCAGGAGAGGGGTGACAGTGTGTGCAGGATGAGTAAATCCCACAGTAGAGGGGTGACAGTGTGTACAGGAGGAATAAATCCCACAATAAGGGGTGACAGAGTGTGCAGGAGGAGTAAATCCCACAGTACAGGGGTGACAGTGTGTGCAGGAGGAGTAAATCCCGCAGTAGAGGGGTGACAGTGTGTGCAGGAGGAGAAAATCCCGCAGTAGAGGGGTGACAGTGTGTACAGGAGGAATAAATCCCACAATAAGGGGTGACAGAGTGTGCAGGATGAGTAAATCCCACAGTACAGGGGTGACAGTGTCTGCAGGAGGAGTAAATCCCACAGTACAGGGGTGACAGTATGTGCAGGAGGAGTAAATCCCGCAGTAGAGGGATGACAGTGTGTGCAGGAGGAGTAAATCACGCAGTAGAGGGGTGACAGTGTGTGCAGGAGGAGTAAATCCCACAGTACAGGGGTGACAGAGTGTGCAGGAGGAGTAAATCCCACAGTAGAGGGGTGTCAGTGTGTACAGGAGGAATAAATCCTACAATAAGGGGTGACAGTGTGTGCAGGAGGAGTAAATCCCGCAGTAGAGGGGTTACAGTGTGTGCAGGAGGAGTAAATCCCACAGTAGAGGGGTGACAGAGTGTGCAGGAGGAGTAAATCCCACAGTAGAGGGGTGACAGTGTGTGCAGGAGGAGTAAATCCTGCAGTAGTGGGGTGACAGTGTGTGCAGGAGGACTAATGCAATGATCACACCAAATTTCATGAATATTCAAGCACTTTCATCTTAACTTGGCCATATCTAGAGGGCGCTGTGGAGCCACATGGCCACTCCCGATCTAATATAAGCATCTATTAATACTTGGCAGGAAAATTTTATCAAGCTTGAAAGTTTCAGGCTAATCCCACGAAGTATGTGGGAGTAAAACCAACTTCCTGTTTCATGGCGGGACACCGAAATTCGCCGCGACGCCACGTATACCTGGTTGAATGAATCCAAAAAAGCTTTGCAATTTAACATCAGCAAGGTCTTTAGATATTATTCGGCAAGTTTTAAGTTGATCGAAAAAAATTTCTAGGAGGAGTTCGTTAAAGTACGACACCTGTGAATGGCGAAAAATCCAAAAAATTTGCAAATTCAATTAAAAATGGTGGACTTCCTGTTAAGTCTAGGTCATGGCACCAGATGACTTTTTTTTAGGTCTCAGCATATTCCACATGTCTACCGAATTTCATACATGTAGGTTTACCTGGCTGCGAGGGCTGCTTATTTGAAATTTTCTAGGGGGCACTATTATGGCAATTTTGCTAAGCCTATATGTAAGTTTTTCATCAGAGTAATATGAATGATGATTTTTATACATTTTCAAAATTTTGTGAGTTTTCGAACATGCTAAAATCCTCTAAAGGGCAATACATTTTAAAATCTGATTGGGGGCGCTATAGAGCCAGAGGAGTAAATCCCGCAGTAGAGGGGTGACAGTTTGTGCAGGAGGAGTAAGTCCCGCAGTAGAGGGGTAACAGTGCGTGCAGGAGGAGTAAAACCCACAGTAGAGGGGAGACAGTATCTGTAAGAGGAGTAAATCCTACGGTGGAGGGGTGACTGTGGGTGCAGGAGGAGTAAGTCTCACATTAGAGGGGTGACAGTTCGTGCAGGAGGAGTAAATCCCCAGTAAAAGGGCGAGAGTTTGTGAAGGAAGAGTACGTCCCGCAGTAGAGGGGTAACAGTGCGTGCAGGAGGAGTAAAACCCACAGTAGAGGGGTGACAGTATCTGTAAGAGGAGTAAATCCTACGGTGGAGGGGTGACAGTGTGTGCAGGAGGAGTAAGTCTCACATGAGAGGGGTGACAGTTCGTGCAGGAGGAGTAAATCCCGCAGGAGAGGGGGGGCAGTGTGTGCAGGAGGAGTAAATCACGCAGTAGAGGGGTGACAGTGAGTCAGGAGGGGTAAATCCCACAGTTAAGGGGTGACAGTGTGTGCAGGAGGAGTAAATCCCACAGTGGAGGGGTGACAGTGTGTGCAGGAGGAGTAAATCCCGCAGTAGAGGGGTGACAGTGTGTGCAGGATGAGTAAATCCCACAGTTAAGGGGTGACAGTGTGTACAGGAGGAATAAATCCCACAATAAGGGGTGACAGTGTGTGCAGGAGGAGGAAATCCCACAGTACAGGGGTGACAGTGTGTGCAGGAAGAGGAAAGCCCGCAGTAGAGGGGTGACAGTGTGTGCAGGAGGAGTAAGTCTCACATCAGAGAGATGACAGTTCGTGCAGGAGGAGTAAATCCCGCAGTAGAGGGATGACAGTGTGTGCAGGAGGAATAAATCCCACAATAAGGGGTGACAGTGTGTGCAGGAGGAGTAAATCCAGCAGTAGAGGGGTGACAGTGTGTGCAGGAGGAGTAAATCCCACAGTAGAGGGGTGACAGAGTGTGCAGGAGGAGTAAATCCCACAGTAGAGGGGTGACAGTGTGTGCAGGAGGAGTAAATCCTGCAGTAGAGGGGTGACAGTGTGTGCAGGAGGACTAATGCAATGATCACACCAAATTTCATGAATATTCAAGCGCTTTCATTTTAACTTGGCCATATCTAGAGGGTGCTGTGGAGCCACATGGCCACTCCCGATCTAATATAAGCATCTATTAATACTTGGCAGGAAAATTTTATCAAGCTTGGAAAGTTTCAGGCTAATCCCACGAAGTATGTGGGAGTAAAACCAACTTCCTGTTTCATGGCGGGACACCGAAATTCGCCGCGACGCCACGTATACATGGTTGAATGAATCCAAAAAAGCTTCGCAATTTAACATCAGCAAGGTCTTTAGATATTATTCGGCAAGTTTTAAGTTGATCGAATAAAATTTCTAGGAGGAGTTCGTTAAAGTACGACACCTGTGAATGGCGAAAAATCCAAAAAATTTGCAATTTCAATTAAAAATGGTGGACTTCCTGTTAAGTCTAGGTCATGGCACCAGATGACTTTTTTTTAGGTCTCAGCATATTCCACATGTCTACCGAATTTCATACATGTAGGTTTACCTGGCTGCGAGGGCTGCTTATTTGAAATTTTCTATTTTGCCAAGCCTATATGTAAGTTTTTCATCAGAGTAATATGAATGATGATTTTTATACATTTTCAAAATTTTGTGAGTTTTCAAACATGCTGAAATCCTCAAAAGGGCAATACTTTTTAAAATCTGATTGGGGGCGCTATAGAGCCATTGTGCCGATTTTACTGCCAATTATTGTCTCAAATTACACCAATTACACTCCTATTACACTAAATGAGTGACAGGGTAAGCAGGAGGAATAAATCCCACAGTAAAGGGGTGACAGTGTCTACAGGAGGAGTAAATCCGACAATAGAGGGGTGACAGTGCGTGCAGGAGGAGTAAATCCCGCAGTACAGGGATGAAAGTGTGTGCAGGAGGTGTAAATCCCGCAATAAAGGGGTAACAGTGGGTGCAGGAGGATTAAATCCCATATTAGAAGGGCGACAGTTTGTGCAGGAGGAGTACATCCCGCAGTAGAGGGGTAACAGTGTGTGCAGGAGGAGTAAATCCCACAGTAGAGGGGTGACAGTGTGTGCAGGAGGAGTAAATCTCACAGTAGATGGGTGACAGGGTAAGCAGGAGGAATACATCCCACAGTAAAGGGGTAACAGTGTCTGCAGGAGGAGTAAATCCCACAGTCGAGGGGTGACAGTGAGTGCAAGAGGAGTAAATCCCGCTGTAGAGGGGCGACAGTGTACAGGAGGAGTAAAACCCACAGTGGAGGGGTGACAGTGTGTGGAGGAGGAGTAAATCCCACAGTTAAGGGGTGACAGTCTGTGCAGGAGGAGTAAATTCCACAGTGGAGGGGTGACAGTGTGTGCAGGAGGAGTAAATCCCGCAGTCGAGGGGTGACAGTGTGTGCAGGAGCAGGAAATCCCGCAGGCGAGGGGTGACAGTGTGTGCAGGAGGAGTAACCCCCCCAGTACAGGGGTGACAGTGTGTGCAGGAGGAGTTAGTCTCACATTAGAGGGGCGACAGTTCGTGCAGGAGGAGTAAATCCCGCAGTAGAGGGGTGACAGTGTGTGCAGGAGGAGTAAATCACGCAGTAGAGGAGTGACAGTGTGTGCAGGAGGAGTTAATCCCACAGTAGAGGGGTGACAGTGTGTGCAGGAGGAGTAAATCCCACAATAGAGGGGTGACAGTGTGTGCAGGAGGAGTAAATCCCACAGTTAAGGGGTGACAGTGTGGGCAGGAGGAGTAAATCCCACAGTGGAGGGGTGACAGTGTGTGCAGGAGGAGTAAGTCTCACATTAGAGGGGTGACAGTTTGTGCAGGAGGAGTAAATCCCGCAGTAGAGGGGTGACAGTGTGTGCAGGAGGAGTAAATCACGCAGTCGAGGGGTGACAGTGAGTCAGGAGGGGTAAAATCCGCAGTAGAGGGATGACAGTGTGCGAAGGAGGAGTAAATCCCACAGTTAATGGGTGACAGTGTGTGCAGGAGGAGTAAATCCCACAGTGGAGGGGTGACAGTGTGTGCAGGAGCAGTAAATCCCGCAGTAGAGGGTTGACAGTGTGTACAGGAGGAATAAATCCCACAATAAGGGGTGACAGTGTGTGCAGGAGGAGTAAATCCCACAATAGAGGGGTGACAGTGTGTGCAGGAGGAGTAAATCCCACAGTACAGGGGTGACAGTGTGTGCAGGAGGAGTAAATCCCACAATAGAGGGGTGACAGTGTGTGCAGGAGGAGTAAATCCCACAGTACAGGGGTGACAGTTCGTGCAGGAGGAGTAAATCCCGCAGTAGAGGGGTGACAGTGTGTGCAGGAGGAGTAAATCACGCAGTAGAGGGGTGACAGTGTGTGCAGGAGGAGTAAATCCCACAGTTGAGGGCAGACAGTGTGTGCAGGAGGAGTAAATCCTGCAGTAGAGGGGTGACAGTGTGTGCAGGAGGACTAATGCAATGATCACACCAAATTTCATGAACATTCAAGCACTTTCATCTTAACTTGGCCATATCTAGAGGGCGCTGTGGAGCCACATGGCCACTCCCGATCTAATATTAGCATATATTTATACTTGGCAGGAAAATTTTATCAAGCTTGGAAAGTTTCAGGCTAATCCCACGAAGTATGTGGGAGTAAAACCAACTTCCTGTTTCATGGCGGGACACCGAAATTCGCCGCGACGCCACGTATACATGGTTGAATGAATCCAAAAAAGCTTAGCAATTTAACATCAGCAAGGTCTTTAGATATTATTTGGCAAGTTTTAAGTTGATCGAATAAAATTTCTAGGAGGAGTTCGTTAAAGTACGACACCTGTGAATGGCGAAAAATCCAAAAAATTTGCAATTTCAATTAAAAATGGTGGACTTCCTGTTAAGTCTAGGTCATGGCACCAAAAGACTTTTTTTTAGGTCTCAGCATATTCCACATGTCTACCAAATTTCATACATGTAGGTTTACCTGGCTGCGAGGGCTGCTTATTTGAAATTTTCTAGGGGGCGCTATTATGGCAATTTTGCCAAGCCTATATGTAAGTTTTTCATCAGAGTAATATGAATGATGATTTTTATACATTTTCAAAATTTTGTGAGTTTTCAAACATGCTGAAACCCTCAAAAGGGCAATACTTTTTAAAATCTGATTGGGGGCGCTATAGAGCCATTGTTCCGAATTTACTACAAATTTATGTATAAGATGGAAGATTATAAGACAATTATAATTTGTGCAACTTTTTGCAAGATTTCGAGTATTCTAAGGCTTCCAAATATGTGTTCATAAAATTTGGAAAAACGCAGGAAATGGCTCATATCTCACTTCCTCTTAGACCAAAAAATTCCAAAAAAATTACCGTAACTCGACATGACAAATGCAATGATCACACCAAATTTCATGAACATTCAAGCACTTTTATCTCAACATGGACGTGTCAAGAGGGCGCTGTGGAGCCACCTGACCACACCCAATCTAATATGAACATATAGGTCTACTTGGAAGTAGACTCCTATGAAGCCTGTAAAGTTTCGCGCAAATCTTTCAAAGCATGTGCGCAGAAAACCAACTTCCTGTTTCACGGCGGAACATCGAAATTTGCCGCGATGCCACGGATTCAAAGTTCGATATATCCAAAAAAGCTTTGCAATTTAACATCGACAATGCCTTAAGATGTCATATGCAAAATTTTAAGTTGATCGGATAAAATCTCTAGGAGGAGTTCGTTAAAGTACGACGCCTGTGAATGGCAAAAAATTTAAAAAAATTTGCAAATTCAATTAAAAATGGCGGACTTCCTGTTGAGTCTAGGTCATGGCACAAGAGACTTTTTTTTAGGTCTTGGCATAGTACACATGTCCACCGAATTTTATACATGTAGGTTAAACACGCGGCAGGGGTGCTTCATTGAAATTTTCTAGGTGGCGCTGTAATGCAATTTTGCCACATTTATCTGTAAACCTTATATCTTAGTAAAGAGTATGACCAGCTTAATATGTCTGCAAAGTTTTGTGAGTTTTCGAGCAATCTGATGCCCTCAAAAATGCAATTATGTATTTAGGGGGCGCTATAGAGCTACCATGTCACACCTAGTGCCAAATGAGATATTGAATGAAAGAACTTAATATTTTTAGTTTATTAGCCAAGTTTGGTGAATTTTCGAGTATGATAAGGCCCTCAAAAATGTGTTTGTAAAATCTGAGAAAACGCAGGAAATGGCAAATAGCTCACTTCCTGTGAGGCAAAAAAATGTATTATGACCACTATGACCCTATCAAATTTCGTAAGAATCCGAGCAAGTTCGTTCCAAAATGGCCGTGTGTTTGGTGGCGCTTTAGAGCCACCGGGGCATGTCCAAGCACAAAAATAATAATAGTTTGCAATTTTCACCACGACTGACGTGTGGGCAAATTTTTGTGAGTTTTCGTGCATGGCAAAGCCCTCAAAAATGCGTTCTCGAAGAAGAAGAAGAAGAAGAAGAAGAGCAGCACTGGTCGGTGCTCGGGCCCTAATAATAAAAATCCCATCAAAAACAATAGGTTCCTCGCACCTTCGGTGCCAGGATCCGTTCCGGGCCCTGGCACCAGTCGGTGCTCGGGCCCTAATTAAAGCTGCAGTAAAGGGGTGACAGTGTCTACAGGAGGAGTAAATCCCATATTAGAAGGGCGAGAGTTTGTGCAGGAGGAGTAAATCCCGCAGGAGAGGGGTAACAGTGTGTGCAGGAGGAGTAAATCCCACAGTAGAGGGGTGACAGTGTGTGCAGGAGGAGTAAATCCCACAGTAGATGGGTGACAGGGTAAGCAGGAGGAATACATCCCACAGTAAAGGGGTAACAGTGTCTGCAGGAGGAGTAAATCCCACAGTAGAGGGGTGACAGTGAGTGCAAGAGGAGTAAATCCCGCTGTAGAGGGGTGACAGTGTACAGGAGGAGTAAAACCCACAGTAGAGGGGTGACAGTGTGTGCAGGAGGAGTAAATCCCACAGTAGAGGGGTGGCAGTGTGTGCAGGAGGAGTAAATCCCACAGTAGAGGGGTGGCAGTGTGTGCAGGAGGAGTAAATCCCTCAGTAGAGGGGTGACAGTGTGTGCAGGAGGAGTAAATCCTGCAGCAGACGGGTGACAGGGTAAGCAGGAGGATATAAATCCCACAGTAAAGGGGTGACAGTGTCTGCAGGAGGAGTAAATCCCGCAATAGAGGGGTGACAGTGTGTGCAGGAGGAGTAAGTCCCGCAGTAGAGGGGTGACAGTGGGTGCAGGAGGATTAAATCCCCCAGTAGAAGGGCGAGAGTTTGTGCAGGAAGAGTACGTCCCGCAGTAGAGGGGTAACAGTGCGTGCAGGAGGAGTAAAACTCACAGTCGAGGGGTGGCAGTATCTGTAAGAGGAGTAAATCCTACGGTAGAGGGGTGACAGTGTGTGCAGGAGGAGTAAGTCTCACATTAGAGGGGTGACAGTTCGTGCAGGAGGAGTAAATCACGCAGTAGAGGGGTGACAGTGAGTCAGGAAGGGTAAAACCCCCAGTAGAGGGATGACAGTGTGTGTAGGAGGAGTAAATCACACAGTTAAGGGGTAACAGTGTGTGCAGGAGGAGTAAATCCCACAGTGGAGGGGTGACAGTGTGTGCAGGAGGAGTAACTCCCGCAGTTGAGGGGTGACAGTGTGTGCAGGAGGAGTAAATCCCGCAGTAGAGGGGTGACAGTGAGTCAGGAAGGGTAAAACCCCCAGTAGAGGGATGACAGTGTGTGTAGGAGGAGTAAATCACACAGTTAAGGGGTAACAGTGTGTGCAGGAGGAGTAAATCCCACAGTACAGGGGTGACAGTGTGTGCAGGAGGAGTAAGTCTCACATTAGAGGGGCGACAGTTCGTGCCGGAGGAGTAAATCACGCAGTAGAGGGGTGACAGTGTGTGCAGGAGGAGTAAATCCCACAGTAGAGGGGTGACAGTGTGTGCAGGAGGAGTAAATCCCACAATAGAGGGGTGACAGTGTGTGCAGGAGGAGTAAATCCTACGGTAGAGGGGTGACAGTGTGTGCAGGAGGAGTAAGTCTCACATTAGAGGGGTGACAGTTCGTGCAGGAGGAGTAAATCACGCAGTAGAGGGGTGACAGTGACTCAGGAAGGCAAAAACCGACAGCAGAGGGATGACAGTGTGTGTACAAGGAGAAAATCACACAATTAAGGGGTAACAGTGTGTGCAGGAGGAGTAAATCCCACAGTACAGGGGTGACAGTGTGTGCAGGAGGAGTAAGTCTCACATTAGAGGGGCGACAGTTCGTGCCGGAGGAGTAAATCCCGCAGTAGAGGGGTGACAGGGTGTGCAGGAGGAGTAAATCACGCAGTAGAGGGGTGACAGTGTGTGCAGGAGGAGTAAATCCCACAGTAGAGGGGTGACAGTGTGTGCAGGAGGAGTAAATCCCACAATAGAGGGGTGACAGTGTGTGCAGGAGGAGTAAATCCCACAGTACAGGGGTGACAGTGTGTGCAGGAGGAGTAAGTCTCACATTAGAGGGGTGACAGTTCGTGCAGGAGGAGTAAATCCCGCAGTAGAGGGGTGACAGTGAGTCAGGAGGGGTAAATCCCGCAGTAGAGGGATGACAGTGTGCGTAGGAGGAGTAAATCCCACAGTTAATTCAATTCAATTCAATTCAATTTTATTTTGTATCGCGCTTTTTACAGATACACTGTCACAAAGACGCTTTACAGTCAGAGATGGGTTACTGAAGGGCAGTGCCCAACCTATTCCCAGTACCTATTCCCTATTCCCACTACAGTGAGGCCAAAAAAACTCCCAGTAGGGAGAAAAAATCCTCAAACAGTGGTGAGAAAAAACTTCCCAGTGGGAAGAAATCTCAGGAGGAACCCGGCTATAGTGGGGAAGCCCATCCTCCGCGGGCTAGCTAGTTGATAACAAGATAATGACAAGAGTTCCATTGAAATCCATCTAATCAGTGCTAAAATAATTTGTATATTTAAAACTGTCCAACAGATGTCTTGGCTAATGTAAAACAATTAGCAATGGTGGTCATCATGAGGCAGGAAGACCCTCTTGGTCCTGTAGCTGAAACAAGATGGTAACAGCTGGTCTTAGGCTGGAGCTCCGGGCCAGGGGGTGTTGGGTGAAGCTTGATCTGGAGCTCAGGGCAAGTGCCCAGAGCAGGAGGAGGAGAAAAAAAAAATATTGTTCGGGAGGTGGAGTTGTATGGCGAGCACACAGAGCAGGAGAGACAGAGGTGCCTGTGTGCGATAAGGAAACCCCAGCAGAATAAGACTATGGCAGCATAGTTATGAGAAACAGGGGCAGGGGCCAACACAGCCACGAGGGCAGGTTGAGACAGTCACCACCAGACCATGACCAGCTCAGCAGAATAGGGCACCACCAGCAATGATCCAGTGACAGCACTGACTGCTCAGTCCACCAAATATTCTATAGCTTATGCCAGCCACCCACTCCTGTCCCTCAACTATAGGACAGACTAAAGAGATATGTTTTAAGCCTAACTTTAAATATACTGATAGTGTCTGCACCCCGAATATGAGCAGGCAATTCGTTCCATAAGAGGGGAGCACGATAGGAAAAAGCTCTACCGCCTATGGTAATTTTAGCTATTTTTGGAACAACAAGGAGGCCTGCGCTTTGCGAACGGAGTGTTCTGGAGGGAATGTAGGGTAGAAGTAAATCACTTAGGTACAATGGACCAAGCCCATGTAAGGCTTTAAAGGTAAGAAGTAGTATCTTATAGTCTATTCGGAATTTAACTGGTAACCAGTGAAGTGAAGCTAACACTGGGCTGATATGCTCGTGTCTCCGTGTTCTAGTGAGAGTACGAGCAGCTGCATTTTGAATTTGCTGGAGCCCCTTTAGAGAGGATTTTGCACAACCAGACAAAAGAGCATTACAGTAATCTAATCTTGAAGTAACAAAGGCATGGACAAGCTTTTCTGCATCATGTAATGACAGCATTTTCCGAATTTTGGAAATATTCCTCAAGTGGTAAAATGCAACTCTTGAGATGTTCTTTATATGTGTATCAAGTGCGAGATCAGGGTCAAGAGTTACACCAAGATCTTTAATAATGGCACTTGAAGCGATTGAAATTCCATCAATGTTAAGCATGTAATCTGAGATTTTGCATCTCTGAGATTTGGGACCCACTATGATTATTTCTGTCTTACTAGGGTTCAACAAGAGAAAATTGTGACTCATCCATTTCTTTATGTCTACAAGACAGGCTTCCATCTTTGACAGCTGGGCAGCTTCATCAGGCTTGACTGACAGATATAGTTGTGTGTCATCTGCATAGCAGTGAAAGTTAATGCCATGTGCGCGAATAACTTGTCCCAGTGGAAGCATATATATTGAGAAAAGCAGAGGTCCAAGCACAGATCCTTGTGGTACTCCATATCTAACCCTTGATTGATACGAGGAGTCATTATTAAAATGCACAAATTGATATCGATCCGATAAGTATGATCTGAACCAGGAAAGAGCCTGTCCACGGAGGCCGACAAGATTTTCAAGTCGATTCAACAGGATATCGTGATCGATCGTGTCAAATGCTGCACTTAAATCAAGAAGCACAAGTACAGAAATGTAACCACTGTCCGAAGCGAGGAGAAGGTCATTGAGTACTTTGACCAGGGCTGTTTCAGTACTGTGACAGGTTCTGAAACCAGATTGAAAAACTTCCAATATACAATTGGAGTGTAAAAATGAACAGAGTTGTTTTGAAACGGCCTTTTCTAGTATTTTAGAGAGGAATGGGAGGTTTGAGATAGGCCTGAAGTTAGACACATTATTCACATCCAAGTTTGGTTTCTTAAGTAGGGGTTTGATGACTGCACGTTTAAGAGTGTGTGGGATGTGTCCAGATGCTAAAGAAGCATTGACAATGTGTAATAATGGGGTTCCAATCACTGGTAGTAGCTCCTTTAAAAGCTTTGTTGGGATGGGGTCCAGAAGACACGAAACAGATTTTGACGAATTTACAATGGTATTAAGTTCGCTGACATCTATTGGTGTAAAAGAGTTCAGGTAGGACACTTGTCCTTGTGATAATTCTATATCCATAAGCTGGGTAGATAGAGAAGAAGACCCTATATGAGGAGAGACAAAGGAACTCTGAATCTTGTCCCTGATTTTTATAACTTTATTATCGAAGAAATTCATAAAGTCATTGCTGTTAAATGGTACAGAAACACAGGGATCAGCTTGATTCTTGGTTAGCTTGGCAACAGTGCTAAACAGGTGCCTGGGGTTGTTTTTATTTTCATCTATCAATGTAGAGAAATATGAGGAACGTGAAGTGGAGAGGACACGTTTATAGGCAAGTAGACTGCCTTTCCAGGCATGGAAGAATACCTGCAATTTAGTTGAACGCCATTTGCGCTCCAGTTGGCGTGAAACCTGTTTTAAAGAACGAGTATAGTCATTGTACCATGGTGCTAATTTCTTATTGCACACTTTCCTCTTCTTTAGAGGTGCAACAGTATCCAGGGTTCTGCAAAGTATGTTATTTACATTGTCTGTCAGCTGATCAATTGTGTTTTTACTTGCATTTGTATATGCATTATGGCTAACACCAAGAAAATCTCCACAGTGTACAAATGAGCCTGGGAGTTCATTAATAAAAGCATTTGCAGTCCAGGAAGAAAGCTTTCGGCTGTAGTAGAATGCGGGATCCAGTGACACATGACAGCCTTGAAGAAGTTCGAAGGTAATTAAATAATGGTCTGATAAAACTGGATTTTCAGGCATGACTGCCACATTTGTTATTTCAGCACTATAAGTTAGGACTAGGTCAAGTGTATGGTTGTGGGAATGCGTGGACTGATGTACATGTTGATTGAAGCCAATAGATTCAATGATAGATAAGAAGGCTGATCTGAGAGGATCACCTTCATTGTCCATGTGAATAATGAAATCCCCCACAGTTACAACTTTGTCTGAATTTACAACCATATTTGAAAGGAAATTGGCAATCTCAGTTAAAAAACCACTGTATGGCCCTGGTGGCCTGTATATAATAGCAAGGACAAAACTGACTGCTTTTTTATCTGGATGTGCAAAACTGAGAACAATAACTTCAAAAGAATTAAATTTGAAGCCAGATTTCAAGGTAGGCAGGAGATTTGAATTGTATATGGCAGCAACCCCACCTCCACGACCCGTGAGACGCGGAACATGAATAGAACTATAACCAGGAGGGGTGGCTTCAATTAAGGCAACATATTCATCAGTTTTCAGCCAAGTTTCGGTTAAACATAGAATACCAGCTTTGTGATCAGTAATTAATTCATTTACAAAAGTTGCCTTAGAAGTTAGTGATCGAATATTAATTAATCCAATTTTTAACTTGGGTTGTTTAGCCACATTATTAATAAAATGACAGGTACTAATTTTTTTTTTTTTTTTTTTTTTTTTTTAAATTAAGGGGTGACAGTGTGTGCAGGAGGAGTAAATCCCACAGTTAAGGGGTGACAGTGTGTGCAGGAGGAGTAAATCCCACAGTGGAGGGGTGACAGTGTGTGCAGGAGAAGTAAATCCCGCAGTCGAGGGGTGACAGTGTGGGCAGGAGCAGTAAATCCCGCAGTAGAGGGGTGGCAAGGTGTACAGGAGGGATAAATCCCACAATAAGGGGTGACAGTGTGTGCAGGAGGAGTAAATCCCACAATAGAGGGGTGACAGTGTGTGCAGGAGGAGTAAATCCCGCAGTAGAGGGGTGACAGTGTGTGCAGGAGGAGTAAATCCCATAGTACAGGGGTGACAGTGTGTGCAGGAGGAGTAAGTCTCACATTAGAGGGGCGACAGTTCGTGCAGGAGGAGTAAATCCCGCAGTAGAGGGGTGACAGTGTGTGCAGGAGGACTAATGCAATGATCACACCAAATTTCATGAATATTCAAGCACTTTCATCTTAACTTGGCCATATCTAGAGGGCGTTGTGGAGCCACATGGCCACTCCCGATCTAATATTAGCATATATTAATACTTGGCAGGAAAATTTTATCAAGCTTGGAAAGTTTCAGGCTAATCCCACGAAGTATGTGGGAGTAAAACCAACTTCCTGCTTCATGGCGGGACACCGAAATTCGCCGCGACGCCACGTATACATGGTTGAATGAATCCAAAAAAGCTTCGCAATTTAACATCAGCAAGGTCTTTAGATATTATTCGGCAAGTTTTAAGTTGATCGAATAAAATTTCTAGAAGGAGTTCGTTAAAGTACGACACCTGTGAATGGCGAAAAATCCAAAAAATTTGCAATTTCAATTAAAAATGGTGGACTTCATGTTAAGTCTAGGTCATGGCACCAGATGACTTTTTTTTAGGTCTCAGCATATTCCACATGTCTACCGAATTTCATACATGTAGGTTTACCTGGCTGCGAGGGCTGCTTATTTGAAATTTTCTAGGGGGCGCTATTATGGCAATTTTGCCAAGCCTATATGTAAGTTTTTCATCAGAGTAATATGAATGATGATTTTTATACATTTTCAAAATTTTGTGAGTTTTCGAACATGCTGAAATCCTCAAAAGGGCAATACTTTTTAAAATCTGATTGGGGGCGCTATAGAGCCATTGTGCCGAATTTACTGCCAATTATTGTCTCAAATTATACCAATTACACTCCTATTACACTAAATGAGTGACAGGGTAAGCAGGAGGAATAAATCCCAGAGTAAAGGGGTGACAGTGTCTACAGGAGGAGTAAATCCGACAATAGAGGGGTGACAGTGTGTGCAGAAGGAGTAAATCCCGCAGTACAGGGATGAGAGTGTGTGCAGGAGGTGTAAATCCCGCAATAAAGGGGTAACAGTGGGTGCAGGAGGATTAAATCCCAAGTTAGAAGGGCGACAGTTTGTGCAGGAGGAGTACATCCCGCAGTAGAGGGGTAACAGTGTGTGCAGGAGGAGTAAATCCCACAGTAGAGGGGTGACAGTGTGTGCAGGAGGAGTAAATCCCACAGTAGATGGGTGACAGGGTAAGCAGGAGGAATACATCCCACAGTAAAGGGGTAACAGTGTCTGCAGGAGGAGTAAATCCCACAGTAGAGGGGTGACAGTGAGTGCAAGAGGAGTAAATCCCGCTGTAGAGGGGCGACAGTGTACAGGAGGAGTAAAACCCACAGTGGAGGGGTGACAGTGTGTGTAGGAGGAGTTAATCCCACAGTTAAGGGGTGACAGTGTGTGCAGGAGGAGTAAATCCCACAGTGGAGGGGTGACAGTGTGTGCAGGAGGAGTATATCCCGCAGTCGAGGGGTGACAGTGTGTGCAGGAGAGTAAATCCCGCAGTAGAGGGGTGACAGTGTGTACAGGAGGAATAAATCCCACAATAAGTGGTGACAGTGTGTGCAGGAGGAGTAAATCCCATAGTACAGGGGTGACAGTGTGTGCAGGAGGAGTAAATCCCACAGTGGAGGGGTGACAGTGTGTGCAGGAGGACGAAGTCTCACATTAGAGGGGCGACAGTTCGTGCAGGAGGAGTAAATCCCGCAGTAGAGGGGTGACAGTGTGTGCAGGAGGAGTAAATCACGCAGTAGAGGAGTGACAGTGTGTGCAGGAGGAGTAAATCCCACAGTAGAGGGGTGACAGTGTGTGCAGGAGGAGTAAATCCCACAATAGAGGGGGGACAGTGTGTGCAGGAGGAGTAAATCCCACAGTACAGGGGTGACAGTGTGTGCAGGAGGAGTAAGTCTCACATTAGAGGGGTGACAGTTTGTGCAGGAGGAGTAAATCCCGCAGTAGAGGGGTGACAGTGTGTGCAGGAGGAGTAAATCACGCAGTAGAGGGGTGACAGTGAGTCAGGAGGGGTAAAATCTGCAGTAGAGGGATGACAGTGGGCGTAGGAGGAGTAAATCCCACAGTTAAGGGGTGACAGTGTGTGCAGGAGGAGTAAATCCCACAGTTAAGGGGTGACAGTGTGTGCAGGAGGAGTAAATCCCACAGTGGAGGGGTGACAGTGTGTGCAGGAGGAGTAAATCCCGCAGTAGAGGGGTGACAGTGTGTGCAGGAGCAGTAAATCCCGCAGTAGAGGGGTGACAGTGTGTACAGGAGGAGTAAATCCCACAATAAGGGGTGACAGTGTGTGCAGGAGGAGTAAATCCCACAATAGAGGGGTGACAGTTCGTGCAGGAGGAGTAAATCCCGCAGTAGAGGGGTGACAGTGTGTGCAGGAGGAGTAAATCACGCAGTAGAGGGGTGACAGTGTGTGCAGGAGGAGTAAATCCCACAGTAGAGGGGTGACAGTGTGTGCAGGAGGAGTAAATCCCACAGTAGAGGGCAGACAGTGTGTGCAGGAGGAGTAAATCCTGCAGTAGAGGGGTGACAGTGTGTGCAGGAGGACTAATGCAATGATCACACCAAATTTCATGAACATTCAAGCACTTTCATCTTAACTTGGCCATATCTAGAGGGCGCTGTGGAGCCACATGGCCACTCCCGATCTAATATTAGCATATATTTATACTTGGCAGGAAAATTTTATCAAGCTTGGAAAGTTTCAGGCTAATCCCACGAAGTATGTGGGAGTAAAACCAACTTCCTGTTTCATGGCGGGACACCGAAATTCGCCGCGACGCCACGTATACATGGTTGAATGAATCCAAAAAAGCTTCGCAATTTAACATCAGCAAGGTCTTTAGATATTATTTGGCAAGTTTTAAGTTGATCGAATAAAATTTCTAGGAGGAGTCCGTTAAAGTACGACACCTGTGAATGGCGAAAAATCCAAAAAATTTGCAATTTCAATTAAAAATGGTGGACTTCCTGTTCAATTCAATTCAATTTATTTTGTATAGCGCTTTTCACAGAGACTGTCACTAAGACGCTTTACAGTGAGAGTTTAAAGAAATACAAAGGCAGTGCCCAGCCTATTCCCCACTACAGCAAATGAGGCAAAAAACTCCCAGTAGGGAGAAAAATCCTCCAACAGTGGTGAGAAAAAACTCCCCAGTGGGAAGAAATCTCTGGAGGAACCCGGCCATAGTGGGGGAGCCCATCCACCGCGGGCTAGCTAATTAAGAACAAAAAGTAAAATGGAGTGAACGACAGAGGAGTTCCATTTAAGTCCATCTAAAGTGGCAACGGTAGCTTCAGAAAGTGGCAAGTCGAGGATGGTGCAGGACTGGACCAGGGCCAAACCGGATCGGATCAGGACAGCAGGACAGCAGCAGCCAGCGCTCATGGTGAGGGACAGGGCTCATACGGTCCAGGACTCAGGGAAGTGGAGGGAAGATCCTCGGAAAGAGACACAGAAGAAAGGGGTGTGAGGCACTGGATAACTACTGCATGATAATAAAAGTACCGTCCTCTGGCATGTGCCAAGTGAGAAGTTATAAGGAGACTGGTCAGGAAACAGTCAACACCCCTCCATCCACTTCCTGCAGCACAGAGGCCCAACACTTATTCCAGGCTGTTAGATCACTTTTCATTTTCTAAACAATAGTACCATATGGACCTCCCCGGTGACTAAGGCTATAGCAGAGGCCCTGAATTCCATCCGACCAAGGCTGTGTAATTTTTCAATCAGATACCACCAACACCATGTGGACCTACCCGGTGACTAAGGCCGTAGCAAGCCCCACCGGTGCCGTGTAAGTGCTATCTCAGTGCCACCGGTTCCACATGGATTTGCGTAACACTACACCAGTACCATATGGACCTCCCCGGTGACTAAGGCTGTAACAAGCCCCACTGGCACCGTTAATGCATGCTCAGTGCCACCGGTTCCACATGGATTTACTTAACTCAGGCTTCCAATATCTTATGAACCCATCAACTAGGTTTTAGTCAGTCCCATCCGAGCCAAGTAATGTTTTATACATAATGATCTAATCATGATCTAATCATAGGCTTGACTAAAAAGGTAAGTTTTTAGCCTACTCTTGAACACAGAGACCGTGTCTGAGGCCCGAATGTCCGTTGGGAGATTGTTCCATAAGATTGGGGCTTTGTAGGAGAATGCTCTCCCTCCAGATGTAACTCTAGATATAGTTGGAATTTTCAAATATCCAGCACCTTGTGAACGAAGTAATCTTGGAGGGGAGTAAGGAATGAGAAGTGCACTAAGATATTCTGGGGCCAAATCATTTAAGGCTTTGTAGGTAAGCAGTAGAATTTTATATTCAATTCTAAATTTGACAGGCAGCCAGTGAAGATTTTTGAGTACTGGGCTAATGTGGTCATATTTCTTCGTCCTGGTCAGAACCCTAGCAGCAGCATTCTGCACTAATTGAAGGCGATTCAGGATAGAACTGGTGCAGCCTGACAGTAAAACGTTACAGTAATCCAGCCGAGAGGACACAAATGCATGAACCATTTTTTCGGCGTCCTGAAGAGACAGCATTTTTCTCAGCTTAGATATATTTCTAAGATGAAAGAAAGCCACTTTTATGATGTTGTTAATGTGACAGTGCAGAGAGAGATCTGAATCAAGGGTGACACCAAGGTTTTTAACAACAGCTTTTGCAGAAACCCGGAGACTGTCGACGTTGAGAGAAAACTTGAGGAATGTGTCTCTGAGTGATTTGGGACCAATTACCAATATTTCAGTTTTATCTGGATTTAAAGAGAGAAAATTCTGTGTCATCCATGCTTTAACGGCTTTAAGACACATCTCTAATCTAGTTAGTGGATCGATTTCACCTGGTTTAAAAGATATATAAAGCTGCGTGTCATCTGCATAACAATGGTACTTCACGTCATAACTACTTATGATGCTTCCAAGGGGAAGCATGTATAAGGAAAACAGCAGAGGGCCCAGAACAGATCCTTGAGGTATTCCAAAGTTCACCTTGGAATACTCAGAGGAATTACCATTTACTCTGACAAACTGACATCTGTCAGAAAGATAGGACTTAAACCATGAAAGGGCGAGTCCAGAAATACCAACCAGATTTTCTAGCCTGTGAAGAAGAATATGGTGGTCTATCGTGTCGAAGGCAGCACTTAGATCTAGTAGGACAAGGACAGAGATGCGGCCACAGTCCATGGAGAGAAGTAGATCATTCATTACTACAGTGAGGGCTGTTTCAGTGCTATGATGTTTTCTAAAGCCAGATTGAAACCTATCATTTACCTTATTCGTTTGCAAGAAGCAAGTGAGCTGTTGGGCAACACATTTCTCAAGGATCTTGGATGGAAATGGAAGGTTTGAGATCGGCCTATAATTGGCCAAAACTGTTGGATCTAAATTTGGTTTTTTGAGTAGAGGCTTAATTTCAGCAATCTTAAATGAAGTCGGAATCAAACCTGAAATCAGGGAAGAATTGATTATGTGCAGAATTTGACTGCCAAGAATGGGCAGGAGTTCCTTCAGTAACTTACTTGGGATGGGATCTAAGAGACAAGTTGTTGATTTGGAAGTAGCGACCAGTTTGGCAAGTTCGCTCGGGGATATGGGAGAGAATGAATTAAATTGGTTTATATGCATAGCATGAGGTTTTAAGTTAAGGCCTTCACCAACTGCCAGGGAAGCACTAATATTTTCTCTAATTTCAATTATTTTGCCACTAAAGAATTTTAAAAAATCATCACTGCTGCAGGATGGTGGAATTTGAGGGGAACTTGCAGCATGGTTGTTTGTTAATTTGGCCACTGTTTTGAACAAGAATCGAGGGTCATTTTTATTTTCCTGTATAAGATTTGCAAAATATGACGACCTAGCAACAGACAAAGCCTGCTTATACACAACAAGGCTCTCTTTCCAAGCACAGTGGAATACCTGGAGTTTAGTGCAGCGCCATTTGCGTTCTAGTTGACGGGATTTTTGCTTTAGAGTCCGCGTCCGGTCAGTGTACCATGGGGCTGGTCTCTTATTCTGAGTAGCCTTTTTAAATTTCAATGGGGCAACTACATCAAGTGTACTACGGAGGGCATTAGCAAACTTACCAGCCATTTCATCAATACAGAGGGGGCTGGCTGGATAATCAAGATAAGTTGGTAGTACTTCAATGAATTGTGAAGATGTTGCGGCAGTAAAAGTACGACTTGCGTACATCCTATTTTCTAATAATACAGGGTGGGACAATTGTAGACTGGATGTTAAAAGAAAATGGTCCGATAAGCTGGGATTGTGTGAATGGATGTCAACTTTGGCAATCTCAACACCAAAGCTTAAGATCAGGTCTAAAGTATGACCATGAATATGTGTTGGGCCAATTACACTCTGAGTGAAGCCAACCGATTCCACAAGATTAGTAAAGATGGATGTTGAAGAATTATCTACCCTCTCGAAATGCAGGTTAAAATCACCCAAAATAACAATTCTATCATAGCTTAAAACTAATTCAGAAAGGAACTGCGAGAAATCATGCATGAAGCCAGAATATTGACCGGGTGGCCTATAGACTATCACCAGAGCAATAGACCAAGAAGGGATGAAGTTCATACTTGCATCAAGATATGAGAAATTCATTAATAGTACCTCAAATTAATCAAATTTATGTTGCAGTTTGGGCACAGAGTGAATGGAGTCATTATAAATAACAGCGACGCCCCCTCCTTTCCGGTCAAGACGGGGGTTATGAGCAGATATAAAACCAGGTGGAGAAGCTTCATTCAAAGAGGTGTTTTCATCTGATTTCAGCCAAGTTTCTGTAAGGCATAGTACATCAAGACTATAATCAGAGATTAATTCGTTCACAAGAGCTGCTTTCGAGTTAAGCGATCTTATATTAAGTAGACCAAATTTGAGAGAGGGTTTTGAATTCATATATGGGTTAATTTAGTTTGTTTCAATGAAGGTCAGGTTATTGTGGACCACACCACGATTCTTCCTTTTTAATTTTATTGGGATTCGGGGAACAGACACAGTCTCTATTAAATTTGACCTAAACAATGATTTATCAGGAGTAACTGTATAAAATGCCTGCGATCTAGAGTGGACACTTGGCAGTCAATTGCACTGGTTTAAACAGTAGGTAAAATTTTTTGACAAAAGGACGGTGCCCTCTCGAGAAGGATGAACACCGTCCCTCCTCAAAAGGCCAGGTCTGCGCCAGAAAGTTCGCCAATTATCTATGAAGCCAACATTATTTTCTGCGCACCACTCAGACAACCAACGATTGAGTGAATCTAATCTGCTGTACATTTCGTCACGACATCGGATCGAATATGGCCCAGATACAGTCACCGAATGCGACAGTTTCTTAGCTTGGGCGCAGACAGACTTAAAACCACTTTTCGTTATCTCCGATTGTCTTAAACGAATGTCATTTGTACCAGCGTGGATAATTATTTTGGAATACTTGTGTTTACCCTTCTCAAGTAATTTCAAATTAGCTTCGATGTCCGTGACACGAGCGCCGGGAATACAGTTTACTGCAGTAGCTGGGTTAAACACCCTAACATTTCTCACGATTGAATCACCGATAATTAGTGCGTTTTCTGGTTCATACAACTGTCGATCTATGAGGGGAGCGAATGAATTAGATTGTTCGACAGGAGAGAGAACAGGTAGCTGTACGTGTTTCTTTCCCCTCCGTTTACCTCTAACTGTTACGAATGTGTCCTGCTGCGGAGACGCTACCACAGCAGGCATGGAGTAGGAAACCGAAAGAGAACTAATATTAGCGCGACTATCAGGCTGGACAGAGAAAGAGTCAATGAACTCCTCATTGGCCCGAATATTCTGAAGGGTCTCGATGCGAGCTTCCAACTCTAGAATCTTTTCGGCTAAACTGGCATAGGCAATGCATTTCTTACAAGTGTAAGTGCCACTGAGGGTGGAAGTGTCGTAACAAAACATACTACATTCAGAACACAAGACGGGAAAAGACACCGGGGAACAAGGAGAAGCAGCCATGGTAACTTACACGAGCTCGGTGCCGGTGAGGTTTGTCAGGCCGAGTCAGAAAGTTGACCTCGGACGTCTTGATGGAAATTTGCGGTAGAAAAATTCAAATTTCCAGGGAATCAGAAACTACAGTCTCCTGAAAGTTTATGAGGTTTTAAAACGGCTAATAATTTCAATATTAAATATTGAGGAAAATGCTCGAGCGGCAGGTGCTGCGAGTCAATCGTATGCCAACGGGAAGACAGGAAACAGGAAAAAGTTACTGGGATGTGCTCCAGTGTTAGGTCATGGCACCAGAAGACTTTTTTTTAGGTCTCAGCATATTCCACATGTCTACCAAATTTCATACATGTAGGTTTACCTGGCTGCGAGGGCTGCTTATTTGAAATTTTCTAGGGGGCGCTATTATGGCAATTTTGCCAAGCCTATATGTAAGTTTTTCATCAGAGTAATATGAATGATGATTTTTATACATTTTCAAAATTTTGTGAGTTTTCAAACATGCTGAAACCCTCAAAAGGGCAATACTTTTTAAAATCTGATTGGGGGCGCTATAGAGCCATTGTGCCTAATTTACTACAAATTTATGTATAAGATGGAAGATTATAAGACAATTATAATTTGTGCAACTTTTTGCAAGATTTCGAGTATTCTAAGGCTTCCAAATATGTGTTCATAAAATTTGGAAAAACGCAGGAAATGGCTCATATCTCACTTCCTCTTAGACCAAAAAATTCCAAAAAAATTACCGTAACTCGACATGACAAATGCAATGATCACATCAAATTTCATGAACATTCAAGCACTTTTATCTCAACATGGACGTGTCAAGAGGGCGCTGTGGAGCCACCTGACCACACCCAATCTAATATCAACATATAGGTCTACTTGGAAGTAGACTCCTATCAAGCCTGTAAAGTTTCGCGCAAATCTTACAAAGCATGTGCGCAGAAAACCAACTTCCTGTTTCACGGCGGAACATCGAAATTTGCCGCGATGCCACGGATTCAAAGTTCGATATATCCAAAAAAGCTTTGCAATTTAACATCGACAATGCCTTATGATGTCATATGCAAAATTTTAAGTTGATCGGATAAAATCTCTAGGAGGAGTTTGTTAAAGTAAGACGCCTGTGAATGGCAAAAAATTAAAAAAAATTTGCAAATTCAATTAAAAATGGCGGACTTCCTGTTGAGTCTAGGTCATGGCACCAAGAGACTTTTTTTTAGGTCTTGGCATAGCACACATGTCCACCGAATTTTATACATGTAGGTTAAACACGCTGCGAGGGCTGCTTCATTGAAATTTTCTAGGTGGCGCTGTAATGCAATTTTGCCACATTTATCTGTAAACCTTATATCTTAGTAAAGAGTATGACCAGCTTAATATGTCTGCAAAGTTTTGTGAGTTTTCGAGCAATCGGATGCCCTCAAAAATGCAATTATGTATTTAGGGGGCGCTATAGAGCTACCATGTCACACCTAGTGCCAAATGAGATATTGAATGAAAGAACTTAATATTTTTAGTTTATTAGCCAAGTTTGGTGAATTTTCGAGTATGATAAGGCCCTCAAAAATGTGTTTGTAAAATCTGAGAAAACGCAGGAAATGGCAAATAGCTCACTTCCTGTGAGGCAAAAAAATTTATTATGACCACTATGACCCTATCAAATTTCGTAAGAATCCGAGCAAGTGCGTTCCAAAATGGCCGTGTGTTTGGTGGCGCTTTAGAGCCACCAGGGCATGTCCAAGCACAAAAATAATAATAGTTTGCAATTTTCACCACGACTGACGTGTGGGCAAATTTTTGTGAGTTTTCGTGCATGGCAAAGCCCTCAAAAATGCGTTCTCGAAGAAGAAGAAGAAGAAGAAGAAGAGCAGCACTGGTCGGTGCTCGGGCCCTAATAATAAAAATCCCATCAAAAACAATAGGTTCCTCGCACCTTCGGTGCCAAGATCCGTTCCGGGCCCTGGCACCAGTCGGTGCTCGGGCCCTAATTAAAGCTGCAGTAAAGGGGTGACAGTGTCTACAGGAGGAGTAAATCCCATATTAGAAGGGCGAGAGTTTGTGCAGGAGGAGTAAATCCCGCAGTAGAGGGGTAACAGTGTGTGCAGGAGGAGTAAATCCCACAGTAGAGGGGTGACAGTGTGTGCAGGAGGAGTAAATCCCACAGTAGATGGGTGACAGGGTAAGCAGGAGGAATACATCCCACAGTAAAGGGGTAACAGTGTCTGCAGGAGGAGTAAATCCCACAGTAGAGGGGTGACAGTGAGTGCAAGAGGAGTAAATCCCGCTGTAGAGGGGTGACAGTGTACAGGAGGAGTAAAACCCACAGTAGAGGGGTGACAGTGTGTGCAGGAGGAGTAAATCCCACAATAGAGGGGTGACAATGTGTGCAGGAGGAGTAAATCCCACAGTACAGGGGTGACAGTGTGTGCAGGAGGAGTAAGTCTCACATTAAAGGGGTGACAGTTCGTGCAGGAGGAGTAAATCCCGCAGTAGAGGGGTGACAGTGTGTGCAGGAGGAGTAAATCACGCAGTAGAGGGGTGACAGTGAGTCAGGAGGGGTAAATCCCGCAGTAGAGGGATGACAGTGTGTGCAGGAGGAATAAATCCCACAATAAGTGGTGACAGTGTGTGCAGGAGGAGTAAATCCCACAGTACAGGGGTGACAGTGTGTGCAGGAGGAGTAAGTCTCACATTAGAGGGGCGACAGTTCGTGCAGGAGGAGTAAATCCCGCAGTAGAGGGGTGACAGTGTGTGCAGGAGGAGTAAATCATGCAGTAGAGGGGTGAGAGTGTGTGCAGGAGGAGTAAATCCTGCAGCAGACGGGTGACAGGGTAAGCAGGAGGAATAACTCCCACAGTAAAGGGGTGACAGTGTCTGCAGGAGGAGTAAATTCCACAATAGAGGGGTGACAGTGTGTGCAGGAGGAGTAAGTCCCGCAGTAGAGGGGTGACAGTGGGTGCAGGAGGATTAAATCCCCCAGTGGAAGGGCGAGAGTTTGTGCAGGAAGAGTACGTCCCGCAGTAGAGGGGTAACAGTGCGTGCAGGAGGAGTAAAACTCACAGTCGAGGGGTGACAGTATCTGTAAGAGGAATAAATCCTACGGTAGAGGGGTGACAGTGTGTGCAGGAGGAGTAAGTCTCACATTAGAGGGGTGACAGTTCGTGCAGGAGGAGTAAATCACGCAGTAGAGGGGTGACAGTGAGTCAGGAAAGGTAAAACCCCCAGTAGAGGGATGACAGTGTGTGTAAGAGGAGTAAATCCCACAGTTAAGGGGTAACAGTGTGTGCAGGAGGAGTAAATCCCACAGTGGAGGGGTGACAGTGTGTGCAGGAGGAGTAAATCCGGCAGTTGAGGGGTGACAGTGTGTGCAGGAGGAGTAAATTCCACAATAGAGGGGTGACAGTGTGTGCAGGAGGAGTAAGTCCCGCAGTAGAGGGGTGACAGTGGGTGCAGGAGGATTAAATCCCCCAGTAGAAGGGCGAGAGTTTGTGCAGGAAGAGTACGTCCCGCAGTAGAGGGGTAACAGTGCGTGCAGGAGGAGTAAAACTCACAGTCGAGGGGTGACAGTATCTGTAAGAGGAGTAAATCCTACGGTTGAGGGGTGACAGTGTCTGCAGGAGGAGTCACTCCCCCATTAGAGGGGTGACAGTTCGTGCAGGAGGAGTAAATCACGCAGTAGAGGGGTGACAGTGAGTCAGGAAAGGTAAAACCACCAGTAGAGGGATGACAGTGTGTGTAAGAGGAGTAAATCCCACAGTTAAGGGGTAACAGTGTGTGCAGGAGGAGTAAATCCCACAGTGGAGGGGTGACAGTGTGTGCAGGAGGAGTAAATCCCGCAGTTGAGGGGTGACAGTGTGTGCAGGAGGAGTAAATCCCGCAGTAGAGGGGTGACAGTGTGTACAGGAGGAATAAATCCCACAATAAGTGGTGACAGTATGTGCAGGAGGAGTAAATCCCACAGTACAGGGGTGACAGTGTGTGCAGGAGGAGTAAGTCTCACACTAGAGGGGCGAAAGTTCGTGCAGGAGGAGTAAATCTCGCAGTAGAGGGGTGACAGTGTGTGCAGGAGGAGTAAATCCCACAGTAGAGGGGTGACAGTGTGGGGAGGAGGAGTAAATCCCACAAGAGAGGGGTGACAATGTGTGCAGGAGGAGTAAGTCCCACAGTACAGGGGTGACAGTGTGTGCAGGAGGAGTAAGTCTCACATTAGAGGGGTGACAGTTCGTGCAGGAGGAGTAAATCCCGCAGTAGAGGGGTGACAGTGTGTGCAGGAGGAGTAAATCACGCAGTAGAGGGGTGACAGTGAGTCAGGAGGGGTAAATCCCGCAGTAGAGGGATGACAGTGGGCGTGAGAGGAGTAAATCCCACAGTTAAGGGGTGACAGTGTGTGCAGGAGGAGTAAATCCCACAGTTAAGGGGTGACAGTGTGTGCAGGAGGAATAAATCCCACAGTACAGGGGTGACAGTGTGTGCAGGAGGAGTAAGTCTCACATTAGAGGGGCGACAGTTCGTGCAGGAGGAGTAAATCCCGCAGTAGAGGGGTGACAGTGTGTGCAGGAGGAGTAAATCACGCAGTAGAGGGGTGACAGTATGTGCAGGAGGAGTAAATCCCACAGTAGAGGGGTGACAGTGTGTGCAGGAGGAGTAAATCCCACAATAGAGGGGTGACAGTGTTTGCAGGAGGAGTAAATCCCACAGTACAGGGGTGACAGTGTGTGCAGGAGGAGTAAGTCTCACATTAGAGGGGTGACAGTTCGTGCAGGAGGAGCAAATCCCGCAGTAGAGGGGTGACAGTGTGTGCAGGAGGAGTAAATCACGCAGTAGAGGGGTGACAGTGAGTCAGGAGGGGTAAATCCCGCAGTAGAGGGATGACAGTGTGCGTAGGAGGAGTAAATCCCACAGTTAAGGGGTGACAGTGTGTGCAGGAGTAAATCCCACAGTTAAGGGGTGACAGTGTGTGCAGGAGGAGTAAATCCCACAGTGGAGGGGTGACAGTGTGTGTAGGAGGAGTAAATCCCGCAGTAGAGGGGTGACAGTGTGTACAGGAGGAATAAATCCCACAATAAGGGGTGACAGTGTGTGCAGGAGGAGTAAATCCCACAATAGAGGGGTGACAGTGTGTGCAGGAGGAGTAAATCCTGCAGTAGAGGGGTGACAGTGTGTGCAGGAGGAGTAAATCCCACAGTAGAGGGGTGACAGAGTGTTCAGGAGGAGTAAATCTCACAGTAGAGGGGTGACAGTGTGTGCAGGAGGAGTAAATCCTGCAGTAGAGGGGTGACAGTGTGTGCAGGAGGACTAATGCAATGATCACACCAAATTTCATGAATATTCAAGCACTTTCATCTTAACTTGGCCATATCTAGAGGGCGCTGTGGAGCCACATGGCCACTCCCGATCTAATATTAGCATATATTAATACTTGGCAGGAAAATTTTATCAAGCTTGGAAAGTTTCAGGCTAATCCCACGAAGTATGTGGGAGTAAAACCAACTTCCTGTTTCATGGCGGGACACCGAAATTCGCCGCGACGCCACGTATACATGGTTGAATGAATCCAAAAAAGCTTCGCAATTTAACATCAGCAAGGTCTTTAGATATTATTCGGCAAGTTTTAAGTTGATCGAATAAAATTTCTAGGAGGAGTTCGTTAAAGTACGACACCTGTGAATGGCGAAAAATCCAAAAAATTTGCAATTTCAAATAAAAATGGTGGACTTCCTGTTAAGTCTAGGTCATGGCACCAGAAGACTTTTTTTTAGGTCTCAGCATATTCCACATGTCTACCAAATTTCATACATGTAGGTTTACCTGGCTGCGAGGGCTGCTTATTTGAAATTTTCTAGGGGGCGCTATTATGGCAATTTTGCCAAGCCTATCTGTAAGTTTTTCATCAAAGTAATATGAATGATGATTTTTATACATTTTCAAAATTTTGTGAGTTTTCAAACATGCTGAAACCCTCAAAAGGGCAATACTTTTTAAAATCTGATTGGGGGCGCTATAGAGCCATTGTGCCTAATTTACTGCCAATTATTGTCTCAAATTACACCAATTACACTCCTATTACACTAAATGAGTGACAGGGTAAGCAGGAGGAATAAATCCCCCAGTAAAGGGGTGACAGTGTCTACAGGAGGAGTAAATCCGACAATAGAGGGGTGACAGTGTGTGCAGGAGGAGTAAATCCCGCAGTACAGGGATGAGAGTGTGTGCAGGAGGTGTAAATCCCGCAATAAAGGGGTAACAGTGGGTGCAGGAGGATTAAATCCCATATTAGAAGGGCGAGAGTTTGTGCAGGAGGAGTACATCTCGCAGTAGAGGGGTAACAGTGTGTGCAGGAGGAGTAAATCCCACAGTAGATGGGTGACAGGGTAAGCAGGCGGAATACATACCACAGTCAAGGGGTAACAGTGTCTGCAGGAGGAGTAAATCCCACAGTAGAGGGGTGACAGTGAGTGCAAGAGGAGTAAATCCCGCTGTAGAGGGGCGACAGTGTACAGGAGGAGTAAATACCACAGTGGAGGGGTGACAGTGTGTGTAGGAGGAGTTAATCCCACAGTTAAGGGGTGACAGTGTGTGCAGGAGGAGTAAATCCCACATTGGAGGGGTGACAGTGTGTGCAGGAGAAGTAAATCCCACAGTCGAGGGGTGACAGTGTGTGCAGGAGGAGTAAATCCCGCAGTAGAGGGGTGACAGTGTGTACAGGAGGAATAAATCCCACAATAAGTGGTGACAGTGTGTGCAGGAGGAGTAAATCCCACAGTACAGGGGTGACAGTGTGTGCAGGAGGAGTAAATCCCACAGTAGAGGGGTGACAGTGTGTGCAGGAGGAGTAAATCCCACAATAGAGGGGTGACAGTGTGTGCAGGAGGAGGAAATCCCACAGCACAGGGGTGACGGTGTGTGCAGGAGGAGTAAGTCTCACATTAGAGGGGTGATAGTTTGTGCAGGAGGAGTAAATCCCGCAGTAGAGGGGTGACAGTGTGTGCAGGAGGAGTAAATCACGCAGTAGAGGGGTGACAGTGAGTCAGGAGGGGTAAAATGCGCAGTAGAGGGATGACAGTGTGCGTAGGAGGAGTAAATCCCACAGTTAAGGGGTGACAGTGTGTGCAGGAGGAGTAAATCCCACAGTTAAGGGGTGACAGTGTGTGCAGGAGGAGTAAATCCCACAGTGGAGGGGTGACAGTGTGTGCAGGAGGAGTAAATCCCGCAGTAGAGGGGTGACAGTGTGTGCAGGAGCAGTAAATCCCGCAGTAGAGGGGGGACAGTGACTACAGGAGGAATAAATCCCACAATAAGGGGTGACAGTGTGTGCAGGAGGAGTAAATCCCACAGTACAGGGGTGACAGTGTGTGCAGGAGGAGTAAATCCCACAATAGAGGGGTGACAGTGTGTGCAGGAGGAGTAAATCCCACAGTACAGGGGTGACAGTTCGTGCAGGAGGAGTAAATCCAGCAGTAGAGGGGTGACAGTGTGTGCAGGAGGAGTAAATCACGCAGTAGAGGGGTGACAGTGTGTGCAGGAGGAGTAAATCCCACAGTAGAGGGGTGACAGAGTGTGCAGGAGGAGTAAATCCCACAGTAGAGGGGTGACAGTGTGTGCAGGAGGAGGGAATCCCACAGTAGAGGGCAGACAGTGTGTGCAGGAGGAGTAAATCCTGCAGTAGAGGGGTGACAGTGTGTGCAGGAGGACTAATGCAATGATCACACCAAATTTCATGAACATTCAAGCACTTTCATCTTAACTTGGCCATATCTAGAGGGCGCTGTGGAGCCACATGGCCACTCCCGATCTAATATTAGCATATATTTATACTTGGCAGGAAAATTTTATCAAGCTTGGAAAGTTTCAGGCTAATCCCACGAAGTATGTTGGAGTAAAACCAACTTCCTGTTTCATGGCGGGACACCGAAATTCGCCGCGACGCCACGTATACATGGTTGAATGAATCCAAAAAAGCTTCGCAATTTAACATCAGCAAGGTCTTTAGATATTATTTGGCAAGTTTTAAGTTGATCGAATAAAATTTCTAGGAGGAGTTCGTTAAAGTACGACACCTGTGAATGGCGAAAAATCCAAAAAATTTGCAATTTCAATTAAAAATGGTGGACTTCCTGTTAAGTCTAGGTCATGGCACCAGAAGACTTTTTTTTAGGTCTCAGCATATTCCACATGTCTACCAAATTTCATACATGTAGGTTTACCTGGCTGCGAGGGCTGCTTATTTGAAATTTTCTAGGGGGCGCTATTATGGCAATTTTGCCAAGCCTATCTGTAAGTTTTTCATCAGAGTAATATGAATGATGATTTTTATACATTTTCAAAATTTTGTGAGTTTTCAAACATGCTGAAACCCTCAAAAGGGCAATACTTTTTAAAATCTGATTGGGGGCGCTATAGAGCCATTGTGCCTAATTTACCACAAATTTATGTATAAGATGGAAGATTATAAGACATTTATAATTTGTGCAACTTTTTGCAAGATTTCGAGTATTCTAAGGCTTCCAAATATGTGTTCATAAAATTTGGAAAAACGCAGGAAATGGCTCATATCTCACTTCCTCTTAGACCAAAAAATTCCAAAAAAATTACTATAACTCGACATGACAAATGCAATGATCACACCAAATTTCATGAACATTCAAGCACTTTTATCTCAACATGGACGTGTCAAGAGGGCGCTGTGGAGCCACCTGACCACACCCAATCTAATATCAACATATAGGTCTACTTGGAAGTAGACTCCTATGAAGCCTGTAAAGTTTCGCGCAAATCTTACAAAGCATGTGCGCAGAAAACCAACTTCCTGTTTCACGGCGGAACATCGAAATTTGCCGCGATGCCACGGATTCAAAGTTCGATATATCCAAAAAAGCTTTGCAATTTAACATCGACAATGCCTTAAGATGTCATATGCAAAATTTTAAGTTGATCGGATAAAATCTCTAGGAGGAGTTTGTTAAAGTACGACGCCTGTGAATGGCAAAAAATTTAAAAAAATTTGCAAATTCAATTAAAAATGGCGGACTTCCTGTTGAGTCTAGGTCATGGCACCAAGAGACTTTTTTTTAGGTCTTGGCATAGTACACATGTCCACCGAATTTTATACATGTAGGTTAAACACGCTGCGAGGGCTGCTTCATTGAAATTTTCTAGGTGGCGCTGTAATGCAATTTTGCCACATTTATCTGTAAACCTTATATCTTAGTAAAGAGTATGACCAGCTTAATATGTCTGCAAAGTTTTGTGAGTTTTCGAGCAATCTGATGCCCTCAAAAATGCAATTATGTATTTAGGGGGCGCTATAGAGCTACCATGTCACACCTAGTGTCAAATGAGATATTGAATGAAAGAACTTAATATTTTTAGTTTATTAGCCAAGTTTGGTGAATTTTCGAGTATGATAAGGCCCTCAAAAATGTGTTTGTAAAATCTGAGAAAACGCAGGAAATGGCAAATAGCTCACTTCCTGTGAGGCAAAAAAATTTATTATGACCACTGTGACCCTATGAAATTTCGTAAGAATCCGAGCAAGTGCGTTCCAAAATGGCCGTGTGTTTGGTGGCGCTTTAGAGCCACCGGGGCATGTCCAAGCACAAAAATAATAATAGTTTGCAATTTTCACCACGACTGACGTGTGGGCAAATTTTTGTGAGTTTTCGTGCATGGCAAAGCCCTCAAAAATGCGTTCTCGAAGAAGAAGAAGAAGAAGAAGAAGAAGAAGAGCAGCACTGGTCGGTGCTCGGGCCCTAATAATAAAAATCCCATCAAAAACAATAGGTTCCTCGCACCTTCGGTGCCAGGATCCGTTCCGGGCCCTGGCACCAGTCGGTGCTCGGGCCCTAATTAAAGCTGCAGTAAAGGGGTGACAGTGTCTACAGGAGGAGTAAATCCCATATTAGAAGGGCGAGAGTTTGTGCAGGAGGAGTAAATCCCGCAGTAGAGGGGTAACAGTGTGTGCAGGAGGAGTAAATCCCACAGTAGAGGGGTGACAGTGTGTGCAGGAGGAGTAAATCCCACAGTAGATGGGTGACAGGGTAAGCAGGAGGAATACATCCCACAGTAAAGGGGTAACAGTGTCTGCAGGAGGAGTAAATGAGGAGCTTGTCCATGCCTTTGTTAGTTCAAGATTAGATTACTGTAATGCTCTTTTGTCTGGTTGTGCAAAATCCTCTCTAAAGGGGCTCCAGCAAATTCAAAATGCAGCTGCTCGTATTCTCACTAGAACACGGAGACACGAGCATATCAGCCCAGTGTTAGCTTCACTTCACTGGTTACCAGTTAAATTCCGAATAGACTATAAGATACTACTTCTTACCTTTAAAGCCTTACATGGGCTTGGTCCATTGTACCTAAGTGATTTACTTTTACCCTACATTCCCTCCAGAACACTCCGTTCGCAGAGCGCAGGCCTCCTTGTTGTTCCAAAAATAGCTAAAATTACCATAGGCGGTAGAGCTTTTTCCTATCATGCTCCCCTCTTATGGAACGAATTGCCCGCTCGTATTCGGGGTGCAGACACTATCAGTATATTTAAAGTTAGGCTCAAAACATATATCTTTAGTCTGTCCTATAGTTGAGGGACAGGAGTGGGTGGCTGGCATAAGCTATAGAATATTTGGTGGACTGAGCAGTCAGTGCTGTCACTGGATCATTGCTGGTGGTGCCCTATTCTGCTGAGCTGGTCATGGTCTGGTGGTGACTGTCTCAACCTGCCCTCGTGGCTGTGTTGGCCCCTGCCCCTGTTTCTCATAACTATGCTGCCATAGTCTTATTCTGCTGGGGTTTCCTTATCGCACACAGGCACCTCGAACCTTGAATTGAATTAAATCCCACAGTAGAGGGGTGACAGTGAGTGCAAGAGGAGTAAATCCCGCTGTAGAGGGGTGACAGTGTACAGGAGGAGTAAAACCCACAGTAGAGGGGTGACAGTGTGTGCAGGAGGAGTAAATCCCACAGTAGAGGGGTGGCAGTGTGTGCAGGAGGAGTAAATCCCTCAGTAGAGGGGTGACAGTGTGTGCAGGAGGAGTAAATCCTGCAGCAGACGGATGACAGGGTAAGCAGGAGGAATAAATCCCACAGTAAAGGGGTGACAGTGTCTGCAGGAGGAGTAAATCCCACAATAGAGGGGTGACAGTGTGTGCAGGAGGAGTAAGTCCCGCAGTAGAGGGGTGACAGTGGGTGCAGGAGGATTAAATCCCCCAGTAGAAGGGCGAGAGTTTGTGCAGGAAGAGTACGTCCCGCAGTAGAGGGGTAACAGTGCGTGCAGGAGGAGTAAAACTCACAGTCAAGGGGTGACAGTATCTGTAAGAGGAGTAAATCCTACGGTAGAGGGGTGACAGTGTGTGCAGGAGGAGTAAGTCTCACATTAGAGGGGTGTCAGTTCGTGCAGGAGGAGTAAATCACGCAGTAGAGGGGTGACAGTGAGTCAGGAAGGGTAAAACCCCCAGTAGAGGGATGACAGTGTGTGTAGGAGGAGTAAATCCCACAGTTAAGGGGTAACAGTGTGTGCAGGAGGAGTAAATCCCACAGTGGAGGGGTGACAGTGTGTGCAGGAGGAGTAAATCCCGCAGTTGAGGGGTGACAGTGTGTAAAGGAGGAATAAATCCCACAATAAGTGGTGACAGTGTGTGCAGGAGGAGTAAATCCCACAGTACAGGGGTGACAGTGTGTGCAGGAGGAGTAAATCACGCAGTAGAGGGGTGACAGTGTGTGCAGGAGGAGTAAATCCCACAGTAGAGGGGTGACAGTGTGTGCAGGAGGAGTAAATCCCACAGTAGAGGGCAGACAGTGTGTGCAGGAGGAGTAAATCCTGCAGTAGAGGGCAGACAGTGTGTGCAGGAGGAGTAAATCCCACAGTAGAGGGGTGACAGTGTGTGCAGGAGGAGTAAATCCCACAGTAGAGGGCAGACAGTGTGTGCAGGAGGAGTAAATCCCGCAGTAGAGGGGTGACAGTGTGTGCAGGAGGAGTAAATCACGCAGTAGAGGGGTGACAGTGTGTGCAGGAGGAGTAAATCACGCAGTAGAGGGGTGACAGTGGGTGCAGGAGGAGTAAATCCCACAGTAGAGGGCAGACAGTGTCTACAGGACCAGTAAATCCCACAATAGAGGGGTGACAGTGTGTGCAGGAGGAGTAAATCCCGCAGTACAGGGATGAGAGTGTGTGCAGGAGGTGTAAATCCCACAATAGAGGGGTAACAGTGGGTGCAGGAGGATTAAATCCCATATTAGAAGGGTGAGAGTTTGTGCAGGAGGAGTAAATCCCACAGTAGAGGGGTGACAGTGTGTGCAGGAGGAGTAAATCCCACAGTAAAGAGGTAACAGTGTCTGCAGGAGGAGTAAATGCCACAGTAGAGGGGTGACAGTGAGTGCAAAAGGAGTAAATCCCGCTGTAGAGAGGTGAAAGTGTGCAGGAGGAATAAAACCCCACAGAAGAGGGGTGACAGTGTGTGCAGGAGGAGTAAATCCCACAGTAGAGGGGTGGCAGTGTGTGCAGGAGGAGTAAATCCCTCAGTAGAGGGGTGACAGGGTAAGCAGGAGGAATAAATCCCACAGTAAAGGGGTAACAGTGTCTGCAGGAGGAGTAAATCCCACAGTAGAGGGGTGACAGTGAGTGCAAGAGGAGTAAATCCCGCTGTAGAGGGGTGACAGTGTACAGGAGGAGTAAATCCCACAGTAGAGGGGTGGCAGTGTGTGCAGGAGGAGTAAATCCCACAAGAGGGGTGACAGTGTGTGCAGGAGGCGTAAGTCCCGCAGTAGAGGGGTGACAGTGGGTGCAGGAGGTTTAAATCCCCCAGTAGAATGGCGAGAGTTTGTGCAGGAAGAGTACGTCCCGCAGTAGAGGGGTAACAGTGCGTGCAGGAGGAGTAAAACTCACAGTCAAGGGGTGACAGTATCTGTAAGAGGAGTAAATCCTACGATAGAGGGGTGACAGTGTGTGCAGGAGGAGTAAGTCTCACTTAAGAGGGGTGACAGTTCGTCCAGGAGGAGTAAATCCCGCAGTAGAGGGGTGACAGTGTGTGCAGGAGGAGTAAATCCCGCAGTAGAGGGGTGACAGGCTGTGCAGGAGGAGTAAATCCCACTGTAGAGGGCAGGCAGTGTGTGCAGGAGGAGTAAATCCCGCAGTAGAGGGATTACAGTGTGTGTAGGAGGAGTAAATCCCACAGTTAAGGGGTGACAGTGTGTGCAGGAGGAGTAAATCCCACAGTGGAGGGGTGACAGTGTGTGCAGGAGGAGTTAAACCCGCAGTAGAGGGGTGACAGTGTGTGCAGGAGGAGTAAATCCCGCAGTAGAGGGGTGACAGTATGTACAGGAGGAATAAATCCCACAATAAGTGGTGACAGTGTGTGCAGGAGGAGTAAATCCCACAGTACAGGGGTGACAGTGTGTGCAGGAGGAGTAAGTCTCACATTAGAGGGGCGACAGTTCCTGCAGGAGGAGTAAATCCCGCAGTAGAGGGGTGACAGTGTGTGCAGGAGGAGTAAATCACGCAGTAGAGGGGTGACAGTGTGTGCAGGAGGAGTAAATCCCTCAGTAGAGGGGTGACAGTGTGTGCAGGAGGAGTAAATCCCACAATAGAGGGGTGACAGTGTGTGCAGGAGGAGTAAATCCCACAATAGAGGGGTGACAGTGTGTGCAGGAGGAGTAAATCCCACAGTACAGGGGTGACAGTGTGTGCAGGAGGAGTAAGTCTCACATTAGAGGGGTGACAGTTCGTGCAGGAGGAGTAAATCCCGCAGTAGAGGGGTGACAGTGTGTGCAGGAGGAGTAAATCCCACAGTTAAGGGGTGACAGTGTGTGCAGGAGGGGTAAATCCCGCAGTAGAGGGATGACAGCGTGCGTAGGAGGAGTAAATCCCACAGTTAAGGGGTGACAGTGTGTGCAGGAGGAGTAAATCCACAGTAAAGGGGTGACAGTGTGTGCAGGAGGAGTAAATCCCGCAGTAGAGGGGTGACAGTGTGTGCAGGAGCAGTAAATCCCGCAGTAGAGGGGTGACAGTGTGCACAGGAAGAATAAATCCCACAATAAGGGGTGACAGTGTGTGCATGAGGAGTAAATCCCACAATAGAGGGGTGACAGTGTGTGCAGGAGGAGTAAATTCCACAGTACAGGGGTGACAGTGTGTGCAGGAGGAGTAAGTCTCACAATAGAGGGGTGACAGAGTGTGCAGGAGGAGTAAATCCCACAGTAGAGGGGTGACAGTGTGTGCAGGAGGAGTAAATCCTGCAGTAGAGGGGTGACAGAGTGTGCAGGAGGAGTAAATCCCACAGTAGAGGGGTGACAGTGTGTGCAGGAGGAGTAAATCCCACAGTAGAGGGATTATAGTGTGTGTAGGAGGAGTAAATCCCACAGTTAAGGGGTGACAGTGGGTGCAGGAGGAGTAAATCCCACAGTGGAGGGGTGACAGTGTGGGCAGGAGGAGTAAATCCTGCAGTAGAGGGGTGTCAGTGTGGGAAGGAGGAGTAAATCCCACAGTACAGGGGTGACAGTGTGTGCAGGAGGAGTAAGTCTCACAATAGAGGGGTGACAGAGTGTGCAGGAGGAGTAAATCCCACAGTAGAGGGGTGACAGTGTGTGCAGGAGGAGTAAATCCCACAGTAGAGGGCAGACAGTGTGTGCAGGAGGAGTAAATCCTGCAGTAGAGGGGTGACAGAGTGTGCAGGAGGAGTAAATCCCACAGTAGAGGGGTGACAGTGTGTGCAGGAGGAGTAAATCCCACAGTAGAGGGATTACAGTGTGTGTAGGAGGAGTAAATCCCACAGTTAAGGGGTGACAGTATGTGCAGGAGGAGTAAATCCCACAGTGGTGGGGTGACAGTGTGTGCAGGAGGAGTAAATCCTGCAGTAGAGGGAGTAGAGTGTGAGTAGGAGGAGTAAATCACACAGTTAAGGGGTGACAGTGTGTGCAGGAGGAGTAAATCCCAGAGTGGAGGGGTGACAGTGTGTGCAGGAGGAGTAAAACTCACAGTAGAGGGGTGACAGTATCTGTAAGAGGAGTAAATCCTACGATAGAGGGGTGACAGTGTGTGCAGCAGGAGTAAGTCTCACTTAAGAGGGGTGACAGTTCGTCCAGGAGGAGTAAATCCCGCAGTAGAGGGGTGACAGTGTGTGCAGGAGGAGTAAATCCCGCAGTAGAGGGGTGACAGGCTGTGCAGGAGGAGTAAATCCCACTGTAGAGGGCAGGCAGTGTGTGCAGGAGGAGTAAATCCCGCAGTAGAGGGATTACAGTGTGTGTAGGAGGAGTAAATCCCACAGTTAAGGGGTGACAGTGTGTGCAGGAGGAGTAAATCCCACAGTGGAGGGGTGACAGTGTGTGCAGGAGGAGTTAATCCCGCAGTAGAGGGGTGACAGTGTGTGCAGGAGGAGTAAATCCCGCAGTAGAGGGGTGACAGTATGTACAGGAGGAATAAATCCCACAATAAGTGGTGACAGTGTGTGCAGGAGGAGTAAATCCCACAGTACAGGGGTGACAGTGTGTGCAGGAGGAGTAAGTCTCACATTAGAGGGGCGACAGTTCCTGCAGGAGGAGTAAATCCCGCAGTAGAGGGGTGAGAGTGTGTGGAGGAGGAGTAAATCACGCAGTAGAGGGGTGACAGTGTGTGCAGGAGGAGTAAATCCCTCAGTAGAGGGGTGACAGTGTGTGCAGGAGGAGTAAATCCCACAATAGAGGGGTGACAGTGTGTGCAGGAGGAGTAAATCCCATAATAGAGGGGTGACAGTGTGTGCAGGAGGAGTAAATCCCACAGTACAGGGGTGACAGTGTGTGCAGGAGGAGTAAGTCTCACATTAGAGGGGTGACAGTTCGTGCAGGAGGAGTAAATCCCGCAGTAGAGGGGTGACAGTGTGTGCAGGAGGAGTAAATCCCACAGTTAAGGGGTGACAGTGTGTGCAGGAGGAGTAAATCCTGCAGTAGAGGGGTGACAGTGAGTCAGGAGGGGTAAATCCCGCAGTAGAGGGATGACAGTGTGCGTAAGAGGAGTAAATCCCACAGTTAAGGGGTGACAGTGTGTGCAGGAGGAGTAAATCCCACAGTTAAGGGGTGACAGTGTGTGCAGGAGGAATAAATCCCACAGTACAGGGGTGACAGTGTGTGCAGGAGGAGTAAGTCTCACATTAGAGGGGCGACAGTTCGTGCAGGAGGAGTAAATCCCGCAGTAGAGGGGTGACAGTGTGTGCAGGAGGAGTAAATCACGCAGTAGAGGGGTGACAGTATGTGCAGGAGGAGTAAATCCCACAGTAGAGGGGTGACAGTGTGTGCAGGAGGAGTAAATCCCACAATAGAGGGGTGACAGTGTTTGCAGGAGGAGTAAATCCCACAGTACAGGGATGACAGTGTGTGCAGGAGGAGTAAGTCTCACATTAGAGGTGTGACAGTTCGTGCAGGAGGAGCAAATCGCGCAGAAGAGGGGGGACAGTGTGTGCAGGAGGAGTAAATCACGCAGTAGAGGGGTGACAGTGAGTCAGGAGGGGTAAATCCCGCAGTAGAGGGATGACAGTGTGCGTAGGAGCAGTAAATCCCACAGTTAAGGGGTGACAGTGTGTGCAGGAGTAAATCCCACAGTTAAGGGGTGACAGTGTGTGCAGGAGGAGTAAATCCCACAGTGGAGGGGTGACAGTGTGTGTAGGAGGAGTAAATCCCGCAGTAGAGGGGTGACAGTGTGTACAGGAGGAATAAATCCCACAATAAGGGGTGACAGTGTGTGCAGGAGGAGTAAATCCCACAATAGAGGGGTGACAGTGTGTGCAGGAGGAGTAAATCCTGCAGTAGAGGGGTGACAGTGTGTGCAGGAGGAGTAAATCCCACAGTAGAGGGGTGACAGAGTGTTCAGGAGGAGTAAATCTCACAGTAGAGGGGTGACAGTGTGTGCAGGAGGAGTAAATCCTGCAGTAGAGGGGTGACAGTGTGTGCAGGAGGACTAATGCAATGATCACACCAAATTTCATGAATATTCAAGCACTTTCATCTTAACTTGGCCATATCTAGAGGGCGCTGTGGAGCCACATGGCCACTCCCGATCTAATATTAGCATATATTATACTTGGCAGGAAAATTTTATCAAGCTTGGAAAGTTTCAGGCTAATCCCACGAAGTATGTGGGAGTAAAACCAACTTCCTGTTTCATGGCGGGACACCGAAATTCGCCGCGACGCCACGTATACATGGTTGAATGAATCCAAAAAAGCTTCGCAATTTAACATCAGCAAGGTCTTTAGATATTATTCGGCAAGTTTTAAGTTGATCGAATAAAATTTCTAGGAGGAGTTCGTTAAAGTACGACACCTGTGAATGGCGAAAAATCCAAAAAATTTGCAATTTCAAATAAAAATGGTGGACTTCCTGTTAAGTCTAGGTCATGGCACCAGAAGACTTTTTTTTAGGTCTCAGCATATTCCACATGTCTACCAAATTTCATACATGTAGGTTTACCTGGCTGCGAGGGCTGCTTATTTGAAATTTTCTAGGGGGCGCTATTATGGCAATTTTGCCAAGCCTATCTGTAAGTTTTTCATCAGAGTAATATGAATGATGATTTTTATACATTTTCAAAATTTTGTGAGTTTTCAAACATGCTGAAACCCTCAAAAGGGCAATACTTTTTAAAATCTGATTGGGGGCGCTATAGAGCCATTGTGCCTAATTTACTGCCAATTATTGTCTCAAATTACACCAATTACACTCCTATTACACTAAATGAGTGACAGGGTAAGCAGGAGGAATAAATCCCCCAGTAAAGGGGTGACAGTGTCTACAGGAAGAGTAAATCCGACAATAGAGGGGTGACAGTGTGTGCAGGAGGAGTAAATCCCGCAGTACAGGGATGAGAGTGTGTGCAGGAGGTGTAAATCCCGCAATAAAGGGGTAACAGTGGGTGCAGGAGGATTAAATCCCATATTAGAAGGGCGAGAGTTTGTGCAGGAGGAGTACATCTCGCAGTAGAGGGGTAACAGTGTGTGCAGGAGGAGTAAATCCCACAGTAGATGGGTGACAGGGTAAGCAGGCGGAATACATACCACAGTCAAGGGGTAACAGTGTCTGCAGGAGGAGTAAATCCCACAGTAGAGGGGTGACAGTGAGTGCAAGAGGAGTAAATCCCGCTGTAGAGGGGCGACAGTGTACAGGAGGAGTAAATACCACAGTGGAGGGGTGACAGTGTGTGTAGGAGGAGTTAATCCCACAGTTAAGGGGTGACAGTGTGTGCAGGAGGAGTAAATCCCACATTGGAGGGGTGACAGTGTGTGCAGGAGAAGTAAATCCCACAGTCGAGGGGTGACAGTGTGTGCAGGAGGAGTAAATCCCGCAGTAGAGGGGTGACAGTGTGTACAGGAGGAATAAATCCCACAATAAGTGGTGACAGTGTGTGCAGGAGGAGTAAATCCCACAGTACAGGGGTGACAGTGTGTGCAGGAGGAGTAAATCCCACAGTAGAGGGGTGACAGTGTGTGCAGGAGGAGTAAATCCCACAATAGAGGGGTGACAGTGTGTGCAGGAGGAGGAAATCCCACAGCACAGGGGTGACGGTGTGTGCAGGAGGAGTAAGTCTCACATTAGAGGGGTGATAGTTTGTGCAGGAGGAGTAAATCCCGCAGTAGAGGGGTGACAGTGTGTGCAGGAGGAGTAAATCACGCAGTAGAGGGGTGACAGTGAGTCAGGAGGGGTAAAATCCGCAGTAGAGGGATGACAGTGTGCGTAGGAGGAGTAAATCCCACAGTTAAGGGGTGACAGTGTGTGCAGGAGGAGTAAATCCCACAGTTAAGGGGTGACAGTGTGTGCAGGAGGAGGAGATCCCACAGGGGAGGGGGGACAGTGTGCGCAGGAGGAGTAAATCCCGCAGTAGAGGGGTGACAGTGTGTGCAGGAGCAGTAAATCCCGCAGTAGAGGGGTGACAGTGTCTACAGGAGGAATAAATCCCACAATAAGGGGTGACAGTGTGTGCAGGAGGAGTAAATCCCACAGTACAGGGGTGACAGTGTGTGCAGGAGGAGTAAATCCCACAATAGAGGGGTGACAGTGTGTGCAGGAGGAGTAAATCCCACAGTACAGGGGTGACAGTTCGTGCAGGAGGAGTAAATCCAGCAGTAGAGGGGTGACAGTGTGTGCAGGAGGAGTAAATCACGCAGTAGAGGGGTGACAGTGTGTGCAGGAGGAGTAAATCCCACAGTAGAGGGGTGACAGAGTGTGCAGGAGGAGTAAATCCCACAGTAGAGGGGTGACAGTGTGTGCAGGAGGAGTGAATCCCACAGTAGAGGGCAGACAGTGTGTGCAGGAGGAGTAAATCCTGCAGTAGAGGGGTGACAGTGTGTGCAGGAGGACTAATGCAATGATCACACCAAATTTCATGAACATTCAAGCACTTTCATCTTAACTTGGCCATATCTAGAGGGCGCTGTGGAGCCACATGGCCACTCCCGATCTAATATTAGCATATATTTATACTTGGCAGGAAAATTTTATCAAGCTTGGAAAGTTTCAGGCTAATCCCACGAAGTATGTTGGAGTAAAACCAACTTCCTGTTTCATGGCGGGACACCGAAATTCGCCGCGACGCCACGTATACATGGTTGAATGAATCCAAAAAAGCTTCGCAATTTAACATCAGCAAGGTCTTTAGATATTATTTGGCAAGTTTTAAGTTGATCGAATAAAATTTCTAGGAGGAGTTCGTTAAAGTACGACACCTGTGAATGGCGAAAAATCCAAAAAATTTGCAATTTGAATTAAAAATGGTGGACTTCCTGTTAAGTCTAGGTCATGGCACCAGAAGACTTTTTTTTAGGTCTCAGCATATTCCACATGTCTACCAAATTTCATACATGTAGGTTTACCTGGCTGCGAGGGCTGCTTATTTGAAATTTTCTAGGGGGCGCTATTATGGCAATTTTGCCAAGCCTATCTGTAAGTTTTTCATCAGAGTAATATGAATGATGATTTTTATACATTTTCAAAATTTTGTGAGTTTTCAAACATGCTGAAACCCTCAAAAGGGCAATACTTTTTAAAATCTGATTGGGAGCGCTATAGAGCCATTGTGCCTAATTTACCACAAATTTATGTATAAGATGGAAGATTATAAGACATTTATAATTTGTGCAACTTTTTGCAAGATTTCGAGTATTCTAAGGCTTCCAAATATGTGTTCATAAAATTTGGAAAAACGCAGGAAATGGCTCATATCTCACTTCCTCTTAGACCAAAAAATTCCAAAAAAATTACTATAACTCGACATGACAAATGCAATGATCACACCAAATTTCATGAACATTCAAGCACTTTTATCTCAACATGGACGTGTCAAGAGGGCGCTGTGGAGCCACCTGACCACACCCAATCTAATATCAACATATAGGTCTACTTGGAAGTAGACTCCTATGAAGCCTGTAAAGTTTCGCGCAAATCTTACAAAGCATGTGCGCAGAAAACCAACTTCCTGTTTCACGGCGGAACATCGAAATTTGCCGCGATGCCACGGATTCAAAGTTCGATATATCCAAAAAAGCTTTGCAATTTAACATCGACAATGCCTTAAGATGTCATATGCAAAATTTTAAGTTGATCGGATAAAATCTCTAGGAGGAGTTTGTTAAAGTACGACGCCTGTGAATGGCAAAAAATTTAAAAAAATTTGCAAATTCAATTAAAAATGGCGGACTTCCTGTTGAGTCTAGGTCATGGCACCAAGAGACTTTTTTTTAGGTCTTGGCATAGTACACATGTCCACCGAATTTTATACATGTAGGTTAAACACGCTGCGAGGGCTGCTTCATTGAAATTTTCTAGGTGGCGCTGTAATGCAATTTTGCCACATTTATCTGTAAACCTTATATCTTAGTAAAGAGTATGACCAGCTTAATATGTCTGCAAAGTTTTGTGAGTTTTCGAGCAATCTGATGCCCTCAAAAATGCAATTATGTATTTAGGGGGCGCTATAGAGCTACCATGTCACACCTAGTGTCAAATGAGATATTGAATGAAAGAACTTAATATTTTTAGTTTATTAGCCAAGTTTGGTGAATTTTCGAGTATGATAAGGCCCTCAAAAATGTGTTTGTAAAATCTGAGAAAACGCAGGAAATGGCAAATAGCTCACTTCCTGTGAGGCAAAAAAATTTATTATGACCACTATGACCCTATGAAATTTCGTAAGAATCCGAGCAAGTGCGTTCCAAAATGGCCGTGTGTTTGGTGGCGCTTTAGAGCCACCGGGGCATGTCCAAGCACAAAAATAATAATAGTTTGCAATTTTCACCACGACTGACGTGTGGGCAAATTTTTGTGAGTTTTCGTGCATGGCAAAGCCCTCAAAAATGCGTTCTCGAAGAAGAAGAAGAAGAAGAAGAAGAAGAAGAGCAGCACTGGTCGGTGCTCGGGCCCTAATAATAAAAATCCCATCAAAAACAATAGGTTCCTCGCACCTTCGGTGCCAGGATCCGTTCCGGGCCCTGGCACCAGTCGGTGCTCGGGCCCTAATTAAAGCTGCAGTAAAGGGGTGACAGTGTCTACAGGAGGAGTAAATCCCATATTAGAAGGGCGAGAGTTTGTGCAGGAGGAGTAAATCCCGCAGTAGAGGGGTAACAGTGTGTGCAGGAGGAGTAAATCCCACAGTAGAGGGGTGACAGTGTGTGCAGGAGGAGTAAATCCCACAGTAGATGGGTGACAGGGTAAGCAGGAGGAATACATCCCACAGTAAAGGGGTAACAGTGTCTGCAGGAGGAGTAAATGAGGAGCTTGTCCATGCCTTTGTTAGTTCAAGATTAGATTACTGTAATGCTCTTTTGTCTGGTTGTGCAAAATCCTCTCTAAAGGGGCTCCAGCAAATTCAAAATGCAGCTGCTCGTATTCTCACTAGAACACGGAGACACGAGCATATCAGCCCAGTGTTAGCTTCACTTCACTGGTTACCAGTTAAATTCCGAATAGACTATAAGATACTACTTCTTACCTTTAAAGCCTTACATGGGCTTGGTCCATTGTACCTAAGTGATTTACTTTTACCCTACATTCCCTCCAGAACACTCCGTTCGCAGAGCGCAGGCCTCCTTGTTGTTCCAAAAATAGCTAAAATTACCATAGGCGGTAGAGCTTTTTCCTATCATGCTCCCCTCTTATGGAACGAATTGCCCGCTCGTATTCGGGGTGCAGACACTATCAGTATATTTAAAGTTAGGCTCAAAACATATATCTTTAGTCTGTCCTATAGTTGAGGGACAGGAGTGGGTGGCTGGCATAAGCTATAGAATATTTGGTGGACTGAGCAGTCAGTGCTGTCACTGGATCATTGCTGGTGGTGCCCTATTCTGCTGAGCTGGTCATGGTCTGGTGGTGACTGTCTCAACCTGCCCTCGTGGCTGTGTTGGCCCCTGCCCCTGTTTCTCATAACTATGCTGCCATAGTCTTATTCTGCTGGGGTTTCCTTATCGCACACAGGCACCTCGAACCTTGAATTGAATTAAATCCCACAGTAGAGGGGTGACAGTGAGTGCAAGAGGAGTAAATCCCGCTGTAGAGGGGTGACAGTGTACAGGAGGAGTAAAACCCACAGTAGAGGGGTGACAGTGTGTGCAGGAGGAGTAAATCCCACAGTAGAGGGGTGGCAGTGTGTGCAGGAGGAGTAAATCCCTCAGAAGAGGGGTGACAGTGTGTGCAGGAGGAGTAAATCCTGCAGCAGACGGATGACAGGGTAAGCAGGAGGAATAAATCCCACAGTAAAGGGGTGACAGTGTCTGCAGGAGGAGTAAATCCCACAATAGAGGGGTGACAGTGTGTGCAGGAGGAGTAAGTCCCGCAGTAGAGGGGTGACAGTGGGTGCAGGAGGATTAAATCCCCCAGTAGAAGGGCGAGAGTTTGTGCAGGAAGAGTACGTCCCGCAGTAGAGGGGTAACAGTGCGTGCAGGAGGAGTAAAACTCACAGTCAAGGGGTGACAGTATCTGTAAGAGGAGTAAATCCTACGGTAGAGGGGTGACAGTGTGTGCAGGAGGAGTAAGTCTCACATTAGAGGGGTGTCAGTTCGTGCAGGAGGAGTAAATCACGCAGTAGAGGGGTGACAGTGAGTCAGGAAGGGTAAAACCCCCAGTAGAGGGATGACAGTGTGTGTAGGAGGAGTAAATCCCACAGTTAAGGGGTAACAGTGTGTGCAGGAGGAGTAAATCCCACAGTGGAGGGGTGACAGTGTGTGCAGGAGGAGTAAATCCCGCAGTTGAGGGGTGACAGTGTGTAAAGGAGGAATAAATCCCACAATAAGTGGTGACAGTGTGTGCAGGAGGAGTAAATCCCACAGTACAGGGGTGACAGTGTGTGCAGGAGGAGTAAATCACGCAGTAGAGGGGTGACAGTGTGTGCAGGAGGAGTAAATCCCACAGTAGAGGGGTGACAGTGTGTGCAGGAGGAGTAAATCCCACAGTAGAGGGCAGACAGTGTGTGCAGGAGGAGTAAATCCTGCAGTAGAGGGCAGACAGTGTGTGCAGGAGGAGTAAATCCCACAGTAGAGGGGTGACAGTGTGTGCAGGAGGAGTAAATCCCACAGTAGAGGGTAGACAGTGTGTGCAGGAGGAGTAAATCCCGCAGTAGAGGGGTGACAGTGTGTGCAGGAGGAGTAAATCACGCAGTAGAGGGGTGACAGTGTGTGCAGGAGGAGTAAATCACGCAGTAGAGGGGTGACAGTGGGTGCAGGAGGAGTAAATCCCACAGTAGAGGGCAGACAGTGTCTACAGGACCAGTAAATCCCACAATAGAGGGGTGACAGTGTGTGCAGGAGGAGTAAATCCCGCAGTACAGGGATGAGAGTGTGTGCAGGAGGTGTAAATCCCACAATAGAGGGGTAACAGTGGGTGCAGGAGGATTAAATCCCATATTAGAAGGGTGAGAGTTTGTGCAGGAGGAGTAAATCCCACAGTAGAGGGGTGACAGTGTGTGCAGGAGGAGTAAATCCCACAGTAAAGAGGTAACAGTGTCTGCAGGAGGAGTAAATGCCACAGTAGAGGGGTGACAGTGAGTGCAAAAGGAGTAAATCCCGCTGTAGAGAGGTGAAAGTGTGCAGGAGGAATAAAACCCCACAGAAGAGGGGTGACAGTGTGTGCAGGAGGAGTATATCCCACAGTAGAGGGGTGGCAGTGTGTGCAGGAGGAGTAAATCCCTCAGTAGAGGGGTGACAGTGTGTGCAGGAGGAGTAAATCCCACAGTAGATGGGTGACAGGGTAAGCAGGAGGAATAAATCCCACAGTAAAGGGGTAACAGTGTCTGCAGGAGGAGTAAATCCCACAGTAGAGGGGTGACAGTGAGTGCAAGAGGAGTCAATCCCGCTGTAGAGGGGTGACAGTGTACAGGAGGAGTAAATCCCACAGTAGAGGGGTGGCAGTGTGTGCAGGAGGAGTAAATCCCACAAGAGGGGTGACAGTGTGTGCAGGAGGCGTAAGTCCCGCAGTAGAGGGGTGACAGTGGGTGCAGGAGGTTTAAATCCCCCAGTAGAATGGCGAGAGTTTGTGCAGGAAGAGTACGTCTCGCAGTAGAGGGGTAACAGTGCGTGCAGGAGGAGTAAAACTCACAGTAGAGGGGTGACAGTATCTGTAAGAGGAGTAAATCCTACGATAGAGGGGTGACAGTGTGTGCAGGAGGAGTAAGTCTCACTTAAGAGGGGTGACAGTTCGTCCAGGAGGAGTAAATCCCGCAGTAGAGGGGTGACAGTGTGTGCAGGAGGAGTAAATCCCGCAGTAGAGGGGTGACAGGCTGTGCAGGAGGAGTAAATCCCACTGTAGAGGGCAGGCAGTGTGTGCAGGAGGAGTAAATCCCGCAGTAGAGGGATTACAGTGTGTGTAGGAGGAGTAAATCCCACAGTTAAGGGGTGACAGTGTGTGCAGGAGGAGTAAATCCCACAGTGGAGGGGTGACAGTGTGTGCAGGAGGAGTTAAACCCGCAGTAGAGGGGTGACAGTGTGTGCAGGAGGAGTAAATCCCGCAGTAGAGGGGTGACAGTATGTACAGGAGGAATAAATCCCACAATAAGTGGTGACAGTGTTTGCAGGAGGAGTAAATCCCACAGTACAGGGGTGACAGTGTGTGCAGGAGGAGTAAGTCTCACATTAGAGGGGTGACAGTTCGTGCAGGAGGAGCAAATCCCGCAGTAGAGGGGTGACAGTGTGTGCAGGAGGAGTAAATCACGCAGTAGAGGGGTGACAGTGAGTCAGGAGGGGTAAATCCCGCAGTAGAGGGATGACAGTGTGCGTAGGAGGAGTAAATCCCACAGTTAAGGGGTGACAGTGTGTGCAGGAGTAAATCCCACAGTTAAGGGGTGACAGTGTGTGCAGGAGGAGTAAATCCCACAGTGGAGGGGTGACAGTGTGTGTAGGAGGAGTAAATCCCGCAGTAGAGGGGTGACAGTGTGTACAGGAGGAATAAATCCCACAATAAGGGGTGACAGTGTGTGCAGGAGGAGTAAATCCCACAATAGAGGGGTGACAGTGTGTGCAGGAGGAGTAAATCCTGCAGTAGAGGGGTGACAGTGTGTGCAGGAGGAGTAAATCCCACAGTAGAGGGGTGACAGAGTGTTCAGGAGGAGTAAATCTCACAGTAGAGGGGTGACAGTGTGTGCAGGAGGAGTAAATCCTGCAGTAGAGGGGTGACAGTGTGTGCAGGAGGACTAATGCAATGATCACACCAAATTTCATGAATATTCAAGCACTTTCATCTTAACTTGGCCATATCTAGAGGGCGCTGTGGAGCCACATGGCCACTCCCGATCTAATATTAGCATATATTATACTTGGCAGGAAAATTTTATCAAGCTTGGAAAGTTTCAGGCTAATCCCACGAAGTATGTGGGAGTAAAACCAACTTCCTGTTTCATGGCGGGACACCGAAATTCGCCGCGACGCCACGTATACATGGTTGAATGAATCCAAAAAAGCTTCGCAATTTAACATCAGCAAGGTCTTTAGATATTATTCGGCAAGTTTTAAGTTGATCGAATAAAATTTCTAGGAGGAGTTCGTTAAAGTACGACACCTGTGAATGGCGAAAAATCCAAAAAATTTGCAATTTCAAATAAAAATGGTGGACTTCCTGTTAAGTCTAGGTCATGGCACCAGAAGACTTTTTTTTAGGTCTCAGCATATTCCACATGTCTACCAAATTTCATACATGTAGGTTTACCTGGCTGCGAGGGCTGCTTATTTGAAATTTTCTAGGGGGCGCTATTATGGCAATTTTGCCAAGCCTATCTGTAAGTTTTTCATCAGAGTAATATGAATGATGATTTTTATACATTTTCAAAATTTTGTGAGTTTTCAAACATGCTGAAACCCTCAAAAGGGCAATACTTTTTAAAATCTGATTGGGGGCGCTATAGAGCCATTGTGCCTAATTTACTGCCAATTATTGTCTCAAATTACACCAATTACACTCCTATTACACTAAATGAGTGACAGGGTAAGCAGGAGGAATAAATCCCCCAGTAAAGGGGTGACAGTGTCTACAGGAAGAGTAAATCCGACAATAGAGGGGTGACAGTGTGTGCAGGAGGAGTAAATCCCGCAGTACAGGGATGAGAGTGTGTGCAGGAGGTGTAAATCCCGCAATAAAGGGGTAACAGTGGGTGCAGGAGGATTAAATCCCATATTAGAAGGGCGAGAGTTTGTGCAGGAGGAGTACATCTCGCAGTAGAGGGGTAACAGTGTGTGCAGGAGGAGTAAATCCCACAGTAGATGGGTGACAGGGTAAGCAGGCGGAATACATACCACAGTCAAGGGGTAACAGTGTCTGCAGGAGGAGTAAATCCCACAGTAGAGGGGTGACAGTGAGTGCAAGAGGAGTAAATCCCGCTGTAGAGGGGCGACAGTGTACAGGAGGAGTAAATACCACAGTGGAGGGGTGACAGTGTGTGTAGGAGGAGTTAATCCCACAGTTAAGGGGTGACAGTGTGTGCAGGAGGAGTAAATCCCACATTGGAGGGGTGACAGTGTGTGCAGGAGAAGTAAATCCCACAGTCGAGGGGTGACAGTGTGTGCAGGAGGAGTAAATCCCGCAGTAGAGGGGTGACAGTGTGTACAGGAGGAATAAATCCCACAATAAGTGGTGACAGTGTGTGCAGGAGGAGTAAATCCCACAGTACAGGGGTGACAGTGTGTGCAGGAGGAGTAAATCCCACAGTAGAGGGGTGACAGTGTGTGCAGGAGGAGTAAATCCCACAATAGAGGGGTGACAGTGTGTGCAGGAGGAGGAAATCCCACAGCACAGGGGTGACGGTGTGTGCAGGAGGAGTAAGTCTCACATTAGAGGGGTGATAGTTTGTGCAGGAGGAGTAAATCCCGCAGTAGAGGGGTGACAGTGTGTGCAGGAGGAGTAAATCACGCAGTAGAGGGGTGACAGTGAGTCAGGAGGGGTAAAATCCGCAGTAGAGGGATGACAGTGTGCGTAGGAGGAGTAAATCCCACAGTTAAGGGGTGACAGTGTGTGCAGGAGGAGTAAATCCCACAGTTAAGGGGTGACAGTGTGTGCAGGAGGAGTAAATCCCACAGTGGAGGGGTGACAGTGTGTGCAGGAGGAGTAAATCCCGCAGTAGAGGGGTGACAGTGTGTGCAGGAGCAGTAAATCCCGCAGTAGAGGGGTGACAGTGTCTACAGGAGGAATAAATCCCACAATAAGGGGTGACAGTGTGTGCAGGAGGAGTAAATCCCACAGTACAGGGGTGACAGTGTGTGCAGGAGGAGTAAATCCCACAATAGAGGGGTGACAGTGTGTGCAGGAGGAGTAAATCCCACAGTACAGGGGTGACAGTTCGTGCAGGAGGAGTAAATCCAGCAGTAGAGGGGTGACAGTGTGTGCAGGAGGAGTAAATCACGCAGTAGAGGGGTGACAGTGTGTGCAGGAGGAGTAAATCCCACAGTAGAGGGGTGACAGAGTGTGCAGGAGGAGTAAATCCCACAGTAGAGGGGTGACAGTGTGTGCAGGAGGAGTGAATCCCACAGTAGAGGGCAGACAGTGTGTGCAGGAGGAGTAAATCCTGCAGTAGAGGGGTGACAGTGTGTGCAGGAGGACTAATGCAATGATCACACCAAATTTCATGAACATTCAAGCACTTTCATCTTAACTTGGCCATATCTAGAGGGCGCTGTGGAGCCACATGGCCACTCCCGATCTAATATTAGCATATATTTATACTTGGCAGGAAAATTTTATCAAGCTTGGAAAGTTTCAGGCTAATCCCACGAAGTATGTTGGAGTAAAACCAACTTCCTGTTTCATGGCGGGACACCGAAATTCGCCGCGACGCCACGTATACATGGTTGAATGAATCCAAAAAAGCTTCGCAATTTAACATCAGCAAGGTCTTTAGATATTATTTGGCAAGTTTTAAGTTGATCGAATAAAATTTCTAGGAGGAGTTCGTTAAAGTACGACACCTGTGAATGGCGAAAAATCCAAAAAATTTGCAATTTGAATTAAAAATGGTGGACTTCCTGTTAAGTCTAGGTCATGGCACCAGAAGACTTTTTTTTAGGTCTCAGCATATTCCACATGTCTACCAAATTTCATACATGTAGGTTTACCTGGCTGCGAGGGCTGCTTATTTGAAATTTTCTAGGGGGCGCTATTATGGCAATTTTGCCAAGCCTATCTGTAAGTTTTTCATCAGAGTAATATGAATGATGATTTTTATACATTTTCAAAATTTTGTGAGTTTTCAAACATGCTGAAACCCTCAAAAGGGCAATACTTTTTAAAATCTGATTGGGGGCGCTATAGAGCCATTGTGCCTAATTTACCACAAATTTATGTATAAGATGGAAGATTATAAGACATTTATAATTTGTGCAACTTTTTGCAAGATTTCGAGTATTCTAAGGCTTCCAAATATGTGTTCATAAAATTTGGAAAAACGCAGGAAATGGCTCATATCTCACTTCCTCTTAGACCAAAAAATTCCAAAAAAATTACTATAACTCGACATGACAAATGCAATGATCACACCAAATTTCATGAACATTCAAGCACTTTTATCTCAACATGGACGTGTCAAGAGGGCGCTGTGGAGCCACCTGACCACACCCAATCTAATATCAACATATAGGTCTACTTGGAAGTAGACTCCTATGAAGCCTGTAAAGTTTCGCGCAAATCTTACAAAGCATGTGCGCAGAAAACCAACTTCCTGTTTCACGGCGGAACATCGAAATTTGCCGCGATGCCACGGATTCAAAGTTCGATATATCCAAAAAAGCTTTGCAATTTAACATCGACAATGCCTTAAGATGTCATATGCAAAATTTTAAGTTGATCGGATAAAATCTCTAGGAGGAGTTTGTTAAAGTACGACGCCTGTGAATGGCAAAAAATTTAAAAAAATTTGCAAATTCAATTAAAAATGGCGGACTTCCTGTTGAGTCTAGGTCATGGCACCAAGAGACTTTTTTTTAGGTCTTGGCATAGTACACATGTCCACCGAATTTTATACATGTAGGTTAAACACGCTGCGAGGGCTGCTTCATTGAAATTTTCTAGGTGGCGCTGTAATGCAATTTTGCCACATTTATCTGTAAACCTTATATCTTAGTAAAGAGTATGACCAGCTTAATATGTCTGCAAAGTTTTGTGAGTTTTCGAGCAATCTGATGCCCTCAAAAATGCAATTATGTATTTAGGGGGCGCTATAGAGCTACCATGTCACACCTAGTGTCAAATGAGATATTGAATGAAAGAACTTAATATTTTTAGTTTATTAGCCAAGTTTGGTGAATTTTCGAGTATGATAAGGCCCTCAAAAATGTGTTTGTAAAATCTGAGAAAACGCAGGAAATGGCAAATAGCTCACTTCCTGTGAGGCAAAAAAATTTATTATGACCACTATGACCCTATGAAATTTCGTAAGAATCCGAGCAAGTGCGTTCCAAAATGGCCGTGTGTTTGGTGGCGCTTTAGAGCCACCGGGGCATGTCCAAGCACAAAAATAATAATAGTTTGCAATTTTCACCACGACTGACGTGTGGGCAAATTTTTGTGAGTTTTCGTGCATGGCAAAGCCCTCAAAAATGCGTTCTCGAAGAAGAAGAAGAAGAAGAAGAAGAAGAAGAGCAGCACTGGTCGGTGCTCGGGCCCTAATAATAAAAATCCCATCAAAAACAATAGGTTCCTCGCACCTTCGGTGCCAGGATCCGTTCCGGGCCCTGGCACCAGTCGGTGCTCGGGCCCTAATTAAAGCTGCAGTAAAGGGGTGACAGTGTCTACAGGAGGAGTAAATCCCATATTAGAAGGGCGAGAGTTTGTGCAGGAGGAGTAAATCCCGCAGTAGAGGGGTAACAGTGTGTGCAGGAGGAGTAAATCCCACAGTAGAGGGGTGACAGTGTGTGCAGGAGGAGTAAATCCCACAGTAGATGGGTGACAGGGTAAGCAGGAGGAATACATCCCACAGTAAAGGGGTAACAGTGTCTGCAGGAGGAGTAAATGAGGAGCTTGTCCATGCCTTTGTTAGTTCAAGATTAGATTACTGTAATGCTCTTTTGTCTGGTTGTGCAAAATCCTCTCTAAAGGGGCTCCAGCAAATTCAAAATGCAGCTGCTCGTATTCTCACTAGAACACGGAGACACGAGCATATCAGCCCAGTGTTAGCTTCACTTCACTGGTTACCAGTTAAATTCCGAATAGACTATAAGATACTACTTCTTACCTTTAAAGCCTTACATGGGCTTGGTCCATTGTACCTAAGTGATTTACTTTTACCCTACATTCCCTCCAGAACACTCCGTTCGCAGAGCGCAGGCCTCCTTGTTGTTCCAAAAATAGCTAAAATTACCATAGGCGGTAGAGCTTTTTCCTATCATGCTCCCCTCTTATGGAACGAATTGCCCGCTCGTATTCGGGGTGCAGACACTATCAGTATATTTAAAGTTAGGCTCAAAACATATATCTTTAGTCTGTCCTATAGTTGAGGGACAGGAGTGGGTGGCTGGCATAAGCTATAGAATATTTGGTGGACTGAGCAGTCAGTGCTGTCACTGGATCATTGCTGGTGGTGCCCTATTCTGCTGAGCTGGTCATGGTCTGGTGGTGACTGTCTCAACCTGCCCTCGTGGCTGTGTTGGCCCCTGCCCCTGTTTCTCATAACTATGCTGCCATAGTCTTATTCTGCTGGGGTTTCCTTATCGCACACAGGCACCTCGAACCTTGAATTGAATTAAATCCCACAGTAGAGGGGTGACAGTGAGTGCAAGAGGAGTAAATCCCGCTGTAGAGGGGTGACAGTGTACAGGAGGAGTAAAACCCACAGTAGAGGGGTGACAGTGTGTGCAGGAGGAGTAAATCCCACAGTAGAGGGGTGGCAGTGTGTGCAGGAGGAGTAAATCCCTCAGAAGAGGGGTGACAGTGTGTGCAGGAGGAGTAAATCCTGCAGCAGACGGATGACAGGGTAAGCAGGAGGAATAAATCCCACAGTAAAGGGGTGACAGTGTCTGCAGGAGGAGTAAATCCCACAATAGAGGGGTGACAGTGTGTGCAGGAGGAGTAAGTCCCGCAGTAGAGGGGTGACAGTGGGTGCAGGAGGATTAAATCCCCCAGTAGAAGGGCGAGAGTTTGTGCAGGAAGAGTACGTCCCGCAGTAGAGGGGTAACAGTGCGTGCAGGAGGAGTAAAACTCACAGTCAAGGGGTGACAGTATCTGTAAGAGGAGTAAATCCTACGGTAGAGGGGTGACAGTGTGTGCAGGAGGAGTAAGTCTCACATTAGAGGGGTGTCAGTTCGTGCAGGAGGAGTAAATCACGCAGTAGAGGGGTGACAGTGAGTCAGGAAGGGTAAAACCCCCAGTAGAGGGATGACAGTGTGTGTAGGAGGAGTAAATCCCACAGTTAAGGGGTAACAGTGTGTGCAGGAGGAGTAAATCCCACAGTGGAGGGGTGACAGTGTGTGCAGGAGGAGTAAATCCCGCAGTTGAGGGGTGACAGTGTGTAAAGGAGGAATAAATCCCACAATAAGTGGTGACAGTGTGTGCAGGAGGAGTAAATCCCACAGTACAGGGGTGACAGTGTGTGCAGGAGGAGTAAATCACGCAGTAGAGGGGTGACAGTGTGTGCAGGAGGAGGAAATCCCACAGTAGAGGGGTGACAGTGTGTGCAGGAGGAGTAAATCCCACAGTAGAGGGCAGACAGTGTGTGCAGGAGGAGTAAATCCTGCAGTAGAGGGCAGACAGTGTGTGCAGGAGGAGTAAATCCCACAGTAGAGGGGTGACAGTGTGTGCAGGAGGAGTAAATCCCACAGTAGAGGGTAGACAGTGTGTGCAGGAGGAGTAAATCCCGCAGTAGAGGGGTGACAGTGTGTGCAGGAGGAGTAAATCACGCAGTAGAGGGGTGACAGTGTGTGCAGGAGGAGTAAATCACGCAGTAGAGGGGTGACAGTGGGTGCAGGAGGAGTAAATCCCACAGTAGAGGGCAGACAGTGTCTACAGGACCAGTAAATCCCACAATAGAGGGGTGACAGTGTGTGCAGGAGGAGTAAATCCCGCAGTACAGGGATGAGAGTGTGTGCAGGAGGTGTAAATCCCACAATAGAGGGGTAACAGTGGGTGCAGGAGGATTAAATCCCATATTAGAAGGGTGAGAGTTTGTGCAGGAGGAGTAAATCCCACAGTAGAGGGGTGACAGTGTGTGCAGGAGGAGTAAATCCCACAGTAAAGAGGTAACAGTGTCTGCAGGAGGAGTAAATGCCACAGTAGAGGGGTGACAGTGAGTGCAAAAGGAGTAAATCCCGCTGTAGAGAGGTGAAAGTGTGCAGGAGGAATAAAACCCCACAGAAGAGGGGTGACAGTGTGTGCAGGAGGAGTAAATCCCACAGTAGAGGGGTGGCAGTGTGTGCAGGAGGAGTAAATCCCTCAGTAGAGGGGTGACAGTGTGTGCAGGAGGAGTAAATCCCACAGTAGATGGGTGACAGGGTAAGCAGGAGGAATAAATCCCACAGTAAAGGGGTAACAGTGTCTGCAGGAGGAGTAAATCCCACAGTAGAGGGGTGACAGTGAGTGCAAGAGGAGTAAATCCCGCTGTAGAGGGGTGACAGTGTACAGGAGGAGTAAATCCCACAGTAGAGGGGTGGCAGTGTGTGCAGGAGGAGTAAATCCCACAAGAGGGGTGACAGTGTGTGCAGGAGGCGTAAGTCCCGCAGTAGAGGGGTGACAGTGGGTGCAGGAGGTTTAAATCCCCCAGTAGAATGGCGAGAGTTTGTGCAGGAAGAGTACGTCTCGCAGTAGAGGGGTAACAGTGCGTGCAGGAGGAGTAAAACTCACAGTAGAGGGGTGACAGTATCTGTAAGAGGAGTAAATCCTACGATAGAGGGGTGACAGTGTGTGCAGGAGGAGTAAGTCTCACTTAAGAGGGGTGACAGTTCGTCCAGGAGGAGTAAATCCCGCAGTAGAGGGGTGACAGTGTGTGCAGGAGGAGTAAATCCCGCAGTAGAGGGGTGACAGGCTGTGCAGGAGGAGTAAATCCCACTGTAGAGGGCAGGCAGTGTGTGCAGGAGGAGTAAATCCCGCAGTAGAGGGATTACAGTGTGTGTAGGAGGAGTAAATCCCACAGTTAAGGGGTGACAGTGTGTGCAGGAGGAGTAAATCCCACAGTGGAGGGGTGACAGTGTGTGCAGGAGGAGTTAAACCCGCAGTAGAGGGGTGACAGTGTGTGCAGGAGGAGTAAATCCCGCAGTAGAGGGGTGACAGTATGTACAGGAGGAATAAATCCCACAATAAGTGGTGACAGTGTGTGCAGGAGGAGTAAATCCCACAGTACAGGGGTGACAGTGTGTGCAGGAGGAGTAAGTCTCACATTAGAGGGGCGACAGTTCCTGCAGGAGGAGTAAATCCCGCAGTAGAGGGGTGACAGTGTGTGCAGGAGGAGTAAATCACGCAGTAGAGGGGTGACAGTGTGTGCAGGAGGAGTAAATCCCTCAGTAGAGGGGTGACAGTGTGTGCAGGAGGAGTAAATCCCACAATAGAGGGGTGACAGTGTGTGCAGGAGGAGTAAATCCCACAATAGAGGGGTGACAGTGTGTGCAGGAGGAGTAAATCCCACAGTACAGGGGTGACAGTGTGTGCAGGAGGAGTAAGTCTCACATTAGAGGGGTGACAGTTCGTGCAGGAGGAGTAAATCCCGCAGTAGAGGGGTGACAGTGTGTGCAGGAGGAGTAAATCCCACAGTTAAGGGGTGACAGTGTGTGCAGGAGGGGTAAATCCCGCAGTAGAGGGATGACAGCGTGCGTAGGAGGAGTAAATCCCACAGTTAAGGGGTGACAGTGTGTGCAGGAGGAGTAAATCCACAGTAAAGGGGTGACAGTGTGTGCAGGAGGAGTAAATCCCGCAGTAGAGGGGTGACAGTGTGTGCAGGAGCAGTAAATCCCGCAGTAGAGGGGTGACAGTGTGTACAGGAAGAATAAATCCCACAATAAGGGGAGACAGAGTGTGCATGAGGGGTAAAGACCACAATACATGGGTGACAGTGTGTGCAGGAGGAGTAAATCCCACAGTACAGGGGTGACAGTGTGTGCAGGAGGAGTAAGTCTCACAATAGAGGGGTGACAGAGTGTGCAGGAGTAGTAAATCCCACAGTAGAGGGGTGACAGTGTGTGCTGGAGGAGTAAATCCCACAGTAGAGGGCAGACAGTGTGTGCAGGAGGAGTAAATCCTGCAGTAGAGGGGTGACAGAGTGTGCAGGAGGAGTAAATCCCACAGTAGAGGGGTGACAGTGTGTGCAGGAGGAGTAAATCCCACAGTAGAGGGATTACAGTGTGTGTAGGAGGAGTAAATCCCACAGTTAAGGGGTGACAGTGTGTGCAGGAGGAGTAAATCCCACAGTGGAGGGGTGACAGTGTGTGCAGGAGGAGTAAATCCTGCAGTAGAGGGGTGACAGTGTGTGCAGGAGGAGTAAATCCCAAAGTACAGGGGTGACAGTGTGTGCAGGAGGAGTAAGTCCCACAATAGAGGGGTGACAGAGTGTGCAGGAGGAGTAAATCCCACAGTAGAGGGGTGACAGTGTGTGCAGGAGGAGTAAATCCCACAGTAGAGGGCAGACAGTGTGTGCAGGAGGAGTAAATCCTGCAGTAGAGGGGTGACAGAGTGTGCAGGAGGAGTAAATCCCACAGTAGAGAGGTGACACTGTGTGCACGAGGAGTAAATCCCACAGAAGAGGGAGTACAGTGTGTGTAGGAGGAGTAAATCCCACAGTTAAGTGGTGACAGTATGTGCAGGAGGAGTAAATCCCACAGTGGTGGGGTGACAGTGTGTGCAGGAGGAGTAAATCCTGCAGTAGAGGGATTACAGTGTGTGTAGGAGGAGTAAATCCCACAGTTAAGGGGTGACAGTGTGTGCAGGAGGAGTAAATCCCACAGTGGAGGGGTGACAGTGTGTGCAGGAGGAGTAAAACTCACAGTAGAGGGGTGACAGTATCTGTAAGAGGAGTAAATCCTACGATAGAGGGGTGACAGTGTGTGCAGGAGGAGTAAGTCTCACTTAAGAGGGGTGACAGTTCGTCCAGGAGGAGTAAATCCCGCAGTAGAGGGGTGACAGTGTGTGCAGGAGGAGTAAATCCCGCAGTAGAGGGGTGACAGGCTGTGCAGGAGGAGTAAATCCCACTGTAGAGGGCAGGCAGTGTGTGCAGGAGGAGTAAATCCCGCAGTAGAGGGATTACAGTGTGTGTAGGAGGAGTAAATCCCACAGTTAAGGGGTGACAGTGTGTGCAGGAGGAGTAAATCCCACAGTGGAGGGGTGACAGTGTGTGCAGGAGGAGTTAATACCGCAGTAGAGGGGTGACAGTGTGTGCAGGAGGAGTAAATCCCGCAGTAGAGGGGTGACAGTATGTACAGGAGGAATAAATCCCACAATAAGTGGTGACAGTGTGTGCAGGAGGAGTAAATCCCACAGTACAGGGGTGACAGTGTGTGCAGGAGGAGTAAGTCTCACATTAGAGGTGCGACACTTCCTGCAGGAGGATTAAATCCCGCAGTAGAGGGGTGACAGTGTGTGCAGGAGGAGTAAATCACGCAGTAGAGGGGAGGCACTGTGTGCAGGAGGAGTAAATCCCTCAGTAGAGGGGTGACAGTGTGTGCAGGAGGAGTAAATCCCACAATAGAGGGGTGACAGTGTGTGCAGGAGGAGTAAATCCCATAATAGAGGGGTGACAGTGTGTGCAGGAGGAGTAAATCCCACAGTACAGGGGTGACAGTGTGTGCAGGAGGAGTAAGTCTCACATTAGAGGGGTGACAGTTCGTGCAGGAGGAGTAAATCCCGCAGTAGAGGGGTGACAGTGTGTGCAGGAGGAGTAAATCCCACAGTTAAGGGGTGACAGTGTGTGCAGGAGGGGTAAATCCCGCAGTAGAGGGATGACAGCGTGCGTAGGAGGAGTAAATCCCACAGTTAAGGGGTGACAGTGTGTGCAGGAGGAGTAAATCCACAGTAAAGGGGTGACAGTGTGTGCAGGAGGAGTAAATCCCGCTGTAGAGGGGTGACAGTGTGTGCAGGAGCAGTAAATCCCGCAGTAGAGGGGTGACAGTGTGTACAGGAAGAATAAATCCCACAATAAGAGGTGAGAGTGTGTGCAGGTGGAGTAAATCCCACAATAGAGGGGTGACAGTGTGTGCAGGAGGAGTAAATCCCACAGTACAGGGGTGACAGTGTGTGCAGGAGGAGTAAGTCTCACAATAGAGGGGTGACAGAGTGTGCAGGAGGAGTAAATCCCACAGTAGAGGGGTGACAGTGTGTGCAGGAGGAGTAAATTCCACAGTAGAGGGCAGACAGTGTGTGCAGGAGGAGTAAATCCTGCAGTAGAGGGGTGACAGAGTGTGCAGGAGGAGTAAATCCCACAGTAGAGGGGTGACAGTGTGTGCAGGAGGAGTAAATCCCACAGTAGAGGGATTACAGTGTGTGTATGAGGAGTAAATCCCACAGTTAAGGGGTGACAGTGTGTGCAGGAGGAGTAAATCCCACAGTGGAGGGGTGACAGTGTGTGCAGGAGGAGTAAATCCTGCAGTAGAGGGGTGACAGTGTGTGCAGGAGGAGTAAATCCCACAGTACAGGGGTGACAGTGTGTGCAGGAGGAGTAAGTCTCACAATAGAGGGGTGACAGAGTGTGCAGGAGGAGTAAATCCCACAGTAGAGGGGTGACAGTGTGTGCAGGAGGAGTAAATCCCACAGTAGAGGGCAGACAGTGTGTGCAGGAGGAGTAAATCCTGCAGTAGAGGGGTGGCAGAGTGTACAGGAGGAGTAAATCCCACAGTAGAGGGGTGACAGTGTGTGCAGGAGGAGTAAATCCCACAGTAGAGGGATTACCGTGTGTGTAGGAGGAGTAAATCCCACAGTTAAGGGGTGACAGTGTGTGCAGGAGGAGTAAATCCCACAGTGGAGGGGTGACAGTGTGTGCAGGAGGAGTAAATCCTGCAGTAGAGGGGTGACAGTGTGTGCAGGAGGACTAATGCAATGATGACACCAAATTTCATGAACATTCAAGCACTTTCATCTGAACTTGGCCATATCTAGAGGGCGCTGTGGAGCCACATGGCCACTCCCGATCTAATATTAGCATATATTTATACTTGGCAGGAAAATTTTATCAAGCTTTGAAAGTTTCAGGCTAATCCCACGAAGTATGTGGGAGTAAAACCAACTTCCTGTTTCATGGCGGGACACCGAAATTCGCCGCGACGACACGTATACATGGTCGAATGAATCCAAAAAAGCTTGCAAATTTAACATCAGCAAGGTCTTTAGATATTATTTGGCAAGTTTTAAGTTGATCGAATAAAATTTCTAGGAGGAGTTCCTTAAAGTACGACACCTGTGAATGGCGAAAAATCCAAAAAATTTGCAATTTCAATTAAAAATGGTGGACTTCCTGTTAAGTCTAGGTCATGGCACCAGAAGACTTTTTTTTAGGTCTCAGCATATTCCACATGTCTACCAAATTTCATACATGTAGGTTTACCTGGCTGCGAGGGCTGCTTATTTGAAATTTTCTAGGGGGCGCTATTATGGCAATTTGGCCAAGCCTATATGTGAGTTTTTCATCAGAGTAATATGAATGATGATTTTTATACATTTTCAAAATTTTGTGAGTTTTCAAACATGCTGAAACCCTCAAAAGGGCAATACTTTTTAAAATCTGATTGGGGGCGCTATAGAGCCATTGTGCCGAATTTACTACAAATTTATGTATAAGATGGAAGATTATAAGACAATTATAATTTGTGCAACTTTTTGCAAGATTTCGAGTAAATTAAGGCTTCCAAATATGTGTTCATAAAATTTGGAAAAACGCAGGAAATGGCTCATATCTCACTTCCTCTTTGACCAAAAAATTCCAAAAAAATTACCATAACTCGACATGACAAATGCAATGATCACACCAAATTTCATTAACATTCAAGCACTTTTATCTCAACATGGACGTGTCAAGAGGGCGCTGTGGAGCCACCTGACCACACCCAATCTAATATCAACATATAGGTCTACTTGGAAGTAGACTCCTATGAAGCCTCTAAAGTTTCGCGCAAATCTTACAAAGCATGTGCGCAGAAAACCAACTTCCTGTTTCACGGCGGAACATCGAAATTTGCCGCGATGCCACGGATTCAAAGTTCGATATATCCAAAAAAGCTTTGCAATTTAACATCGACAATGCCTTAAGATGTCATATGCAAAATTTTAAGTTGATCGGATAAAATCTCTAGGAGGAGTTCGTTAAAGTACGACGCCTGTGAATGGCAAAAAATTAAAAAAAAATTTGCAAATTCAATTAAAAATGGCGGACTTCCTGTTGAGTCTAGGTCATGGCACCAAGAGACTTTTTTTTAGGTCTTGGCATAGTACACATGTCCACCGAATTTTATACATGTAGGTTAAACACGCTGTGAGGGCTGCTTCATTGAAATTTTCTAGGTGGCGCTGTAATGCAATTTTGCCACATTTATCTGTAAACCTTATATCTTAGTAAAGAGTATGACCAGCTTAATATGTCTGCAAAGTTTTGTGAGTTTTCGAGCAATCTGATGCCCTCAAAAATGCAATTATGTATTTAGGGGGCGCTATAGAGCTACCATGTCACACCTAGTGCCAAATGAGATATTGAATGAAAGAACTTAATATTTTTAGTTTGGTGAATTTTCGAGTAGGATACGGCCCTCAAAAATGTGTTTGTAAAATCTGAGAAAACGCAGGAAATGGCAAATAGCTCACTTCCTGTGAGGCAAAAAAATTTATTATGACCACTATGACCCTATTGAATTTCGTGAGAATCCGAACAAGTGCGTTCCAAAATGGCCGCGTGTTTGGTGGCGCTTTAGAGCCACCGACGCATGTCCAAGCACAAAAATAATTAAAGCTGCAAGCAGCGTTGAAAGGGCCCTCGCACCCCTCTTGCCTGTTGGGGAGGCAGCAAAATCTTGCTGGGTGCAGGTGTGCATTCACAGCTATTGGACACAGCTAGACTGTGAACAATGTGGTTTCCTGCGGAGAGTGCAAAAATTGTCTGGAGGGGCGCTTTGATATCATTTTGACATGCCCGTGCGCAAAATCTCCAGCATAGTAATTGTAATACCAGGGTCCTTGAGCTTGTTGAATTTTGTAAATTTTCCAGCATGTTTAGACTTTCAAAAGAGCAATTCTTTTATAAATATTATTGGGGGCGCTATAGAGCCATTATGCCCCATTTAGTGCCAATTAATGGATGTATTGAAGAGAATAAGACAGTTCTAATTTTTGCAAGGTTTTGCAAGTTTTGGAGCATTCTAAGGCCTTAAAACGTGTGTTCGTAAAATTTGGAAAAACGCAAGAAATAGCTCATAGCTCACTTCCTGTTTGGCAAAAAAATTTCAAAAAATTAACAATTGCGGGGAATGACTAACGCAATGATCACACCAAATTTCATGAACGTTCAAGCACTTTTATCTGAACATGGCCATATCTAGAGGGCGCTGTGGAGCCACCTGGAACCTCTCTATCTAAAATTAGCATATATCTGTACTTGGGCGGACAATTTTATCAAGCTTGGAAAGTTTCAGGCAAATACCACAAAGTATGTGGAAGTGAAAGTAACTTCCTGTTTCATGGCAGGGCATCAAAATTCGCCGTGACGCCACGGATGCATCGTTCGATGAAATCAAAAAAACTTCGCAATTTAACATTAGCAAGGTCTTTCCATATTATATGCCAAATTTTAAGTTGATCAGATAAAATCTCTAGGAGGAGTTCGTTAAAGTACGACACCTGTGAATGGCAAAAAATCCAAAAAATTTGCAATTTCAATTAAAAATGGTGGACTTCCTGTTGAGTCTAGGTCATGGCACCAAGAGACTTTTTTTAGGTCTTGTCATATTTCACTTCTCTACCGAATTTCATACATGTAGGTTTACCAGGCTGCGAGGGCTGCTTATTTGAAATTTTACAGGGGGCGCTATAATGAAATTTTTGCCATGCCAATATGTAAGCTTTTTATCAGAGTATTATGAATGAGGGTCTTTATATATTTACAAAATTTTGTGAGTTTTCGAACATGCTGAGACCCTCAAAAAGGCAATTCTTTAAAAAATCTGATATGCCACATTAGGCTCCAGTTGATGGATAACAGTGAAGAAAATAAGACAATTATAATTTGTGCAAGGTTTGGAAAGCATTGGAGTATTTTAAGGCTTTCACCCGTGCGTTCGTAAAATTTGGAAAAACGCAAGAAATAGCTCATAACTTACTTCCTGTTTGGCCAAAAAATTTCAAAAAATTAGTCATTGCCTGCAATGCCAAATGCAATGATCACACCTAATTTCATGAACATTCAAGCGCTTTTATTTTAACATGGACGTATCTAGAGGGCGCTGTGGAGCCACCTGGCCACTCCCGATCTAATATTAGCATATATTTATACTTAGAGGGACAATTTAATCAAGCCTGTGAAGTTTTGCGCATATCTCACAAAGCATGTGCGCGTAAAACCAACTTCCTGTTTCATGGCGGAACGTCGAAATTCGCCGCAACGCCACGGGTACAAAGTTCAATGAATCCAAAAAAGCTTCGCAATTTAACATTGACAAGGTCTTTAGATGTCATATGCGAAATTTTAAATGATACGATAAAATCTCTAGGAGGAGTTCGTTAAAGTACGACACCTGTGAATGGCAAAAAAGAAAAAAAATTTGCAAATTCAATTAAATATGGCGGACTTCCTGTTGAGTCTAGGTCATGGCACCAAGAGACTTTTTTGTAGGTTTTGGCATAGTACACATGTCCACCGAATTTCGTACATGTAGGTTAAACACGCTGCGAGGGCTGCTTCATTGAAATTTTCTAGGTGGCGCTGTAATGCAATTTTGCCACATCCATCTGTAAATTCTATATTCAAGTACAGACAATGACCAGCTTAATATGTTCGCAAAGTTTCGTGAGTTTTCGAGCATGCTGATGCCTTCAAAAATGCAAATATGCGTTAGGGGGCGCTATAGAGCCACCATGTCATATCCACTGCCAAATGAGATATCGAATCAAAGAACGTAATATTTCTAGTCTATGAGCCAAGTTTGGTGAGTTTTCGAGTATGATAAAACCCTCAAAAATGTGTTCGTAAAATCTGAAAAAACGCAGGAAATGGCTCTTTGCTCACTTCCTGTGAGGCAAAATATTTTCAAAAAAATTGACAAATAAATTTATGATGACTACAATGACTCTATGAAATTTCGTGAGAATCCGAGCAAGTGCGTTCCAAAATGGCCGCGTGTTTGGTGGCGCTATAGAGCCACCGGGGCATGTCCAAGCACAAAAATAATAATACTTTGCAATTTTCACCACGACTGACGCGTGGGCAAATTTTTGTGAGTTTTCGTGCATGGCAAAGCCCTCAAAAACGCGTTCTCGCAGCAGAATAAAAAGAAGAAAAAGAAGAAGAAGAATAATAAAAATCCCATCAAAAACAATAGGTTCCTCGCAACTTCGCTCGGGCTCTAATAAAAAGCGAAAACAATAGGGTTTCAGCCCTACGGGCTTGAACCCCTAATAATAATAATAATAATAATAATAATGATTAAAGCTGCAAGCAGCGTTGAAAGGGCCCTCGCACCCCTCGTGCACGTTGGGGTAGCAGCAAGATCTTGATGGGTGCAGGTGTCCATTCAGAGCCATTGGGCACTGCTAGACGGTGTACAATGTGGTTTCCTGAGGGGAGTGCAAAAATTTTCTGCAGGGCGCTTTGATACCATTTTGACATGCCTTTGCGCAGAATCTACAGCATAATAATCGTAAAACCGGGCGCCATGAGTGTGTTGATTTTCGTAAATTTTCCAGCATGTTTAGACCTTCAAAAAAGCAATTCTTTACTAAATTTGATTGGGGGCGATATAGAGCCATTATGCAACATTTAGTACCAATTGATGGTTGACTTTGAAGAGAATAAGACTTTTATAATTTCTGTAAGGTTTTGCAAGTTTTGGAGCATTCTTTGGCCATAAAACGTGGGTTCGTAAAATTTGGAAAAACGCAGGAAATCGCTCATATCTCACTTCCTGTTAGCTAAAAAATTTCAAAAAATTCATTCGCGCCTGGAAAGACTAATGCAATGATCACACCAAATTTCATGAACATTCAAGCACTTTTATCTGAACATGGCCATATCTAGAGGGCGCTGTGGAGTCACCCGGCACCTCCCGATCTAATATTAGCATATATTTATACTTGGGAGGACAATTTTATCAGGCTTGGAAAGTTTCAGGCAAATACCACAAAGTATGTGGGGGTAAAACCAACTTCCTGTTTCATGGCGGGACATTGAAATTCGCCGCACCGCCACGGGTACATCGTCCGATTAATCCAAAAATGCTTCGCAATTTAACATTGGCAACGTCTTTCCATATTCCTCGCCAAATTTTAAGTTGATCGGATAAAATATCTAGAAGGAGTTCGTTAAAATACCTCACCTGTGAATGTTGAAAAATCCAAAAAAGTTGCAATTTCAATTAAAAATGGCGGACTTCCTGTTGAGTCTAGGTCATGGCACCAAGCGACTTTTTTTTAGGTTTCAGCATATTCCACATGTTTACCGAATTTCATACATGTAGGTTTACCAGGCTGCAAGGGCTGCTTATTTGAAATTTTCTAGGGGGCGCTATTATGGCAATTTTGCCAAGCGTATATGTAAGCTTTATATCAGAGTAATACGAATGATGATCTTTATACATTTACAAAAGTTTGTGAGTTTTTGAGCATGTTGAGACCCTCAAAAGGGCAATTCTTTTAAAAATCTGATTGGGGGCGCTATAGAGCCATTATGCCACATTTACTGCCAAATTCAATCTCAAATTGAAGACAATCAGACAAATAAAATTTTTGCAAAGTTTTGCAAGTTTTTGAGTATGGTAAGGCCTTCAAACGTGTGTTCGTAAAATTTGGAATAACGCAGGAAATGGCTCATAGCTCACTTCCTGTTCGGCCAAAAAATTTAAAAAAAATAATTACAGCCCAGAAAAACAAATGCAATGATCACGCCAAATTTCATGAACATTCAAGCACTTTTATTTCAACGTGGCCGTGTCAAGAGGGCGCTGTTGAGCCACCTGACCACACCCAGTCTAATATCAACATATTGGTATACTTGGAAGTAAACTCTTATCAAGCCTGTGAAGTTTCGCGCAAATCTCACAAAGCATGTGCGCGTAAAACCAACTTCCTGTTTCATGGCGGAACATCAAAATTCGCCGCAACGCCACGGATACAAAGTTCGATAAAAACAATAAAGCTTCGCAATTTAACATCGACAAGGTCTTAAGATGTCATGTGCAAAATTTTAAGTTGATAGAATAAAATCTGTAGGATGAGTTCGTGAAAGTACGACGCATGTGAATGGCAAAAAATAAAAAAAAATTGCAAATTCAATTAAAAATGGCGGACTTCCTGTTGAGTCTAGGTCATAGCACCAAGAGACTTTTTTTTAGGTCTTGGCATTGTACAGATGTCCACCGAATTTTGTACATATAGGTTAAACACGCTGCGAGGGCTGATTCATTGAAATTTTCTAGGTGGCGCTGTAATGCAATTTCGCCACATCCATCTGTAAACCCTATATCCTAGTAAAAAGTATGACCAGATTAATATGTTTGCTATGTTTAGTGAGTTTTCGAGCATGCTGATGCCCTCAAAAATGCAATTATGCATTAGGGGGCGCTATAGAGCCACCATGTCACACTCAGTGCCAAATGAGATATCGAATCAAAGAACTTAATATTTTTAGTCTAGAAGCCAAGGTTGGTGAGTTTTCAAGTATGAGTAGGCCCTCAAAAATGTGTTCTGAAAATCTGAAAAAACGCAGGAAATGGCTAATAGCTCACTTCCTGTGAGGCAAAAAAATTTAAAAAAAATTGACAAAAAAATTTATGATGACTACTATGACCGAATCAAATTTCATGAGAATCTGAGCAAGTGCGTTCCAAAATGGCCGCGTGTTTGGTGGCGCTATAGAGCCACCGGGGCATGCCCAAGCAAAAAATTAATAATTGTTTGCAATTTTCACCACGTCTGATGTGTGGGAAAATTTTTGTGAGTTTTCGTGCATGGAAAAGCCCTCAAAAATGCGTTCTCGCAGCAGAATAATAATAATAAGAAGAAGAAGAAGAAGAAGGAAGAAGAATTAAAGCTGCAAGCAGCGTTGAAAGGGCCCTCGCACCCCTAGTGCACGTTGGGGTGGCAGCAAGATCTTGATGGGTGCAGGTGTCCATTCAGAGCCATTGGACACTGAGCTTGTACAATGTGGTTTCCTGAGGGGAGTGCAAAAATTTTCCGCAGGGCGCTATGATACCATTTTGACATGCCTGTGCGCACACTCTACAACATAGTGATCGTAATACCGGACTCCATGAGTTTGTTGATTTTTGTAAATTTTCCAGCATGTTTAGACCCTCAAAAGAGCAATTTTAAAAAAAATCTGATTGGGGGCGCTATAGAGCTGTTATGACACATTTAGTGTCAATTTATGCATGACATTGAAGAAAATAAGGCATTTATTATTTGTGCAAGATTTTGCAAGTTTTGGAGCATTCTAAGGCCTTAAAACGTGTGTTCCTAAAATTTGGAAAAATGCAGGAAATGGCTCATAGCTCACTTCCTGTTCGGCCAAAAAAATTTCAAAAAATTAAGCATTGCCCGGAATGACTAATGCAATGATCTCACCAAATTTCATGAACATTCAAGCACTTTTACCTCAACATGGCTGTATCTAGAGGGCGCTGTGGAGCAACATGGCCACTCCCGATCTAATCGTAGCATATATTTATACTTAAGAGTACAATATTATCAAGCTTGGAAAGTTTCAGGCAAATCCAACGAAGTATGTGGGAGTAAAACCAACTTCCTGTTTCATGGCGGGACACCGAAATTCGCCGCGATGCCACGGATGCATCGTTCGATGAGCCCAAAAAAGCTTCGCAATTTAACATCAGCAAGGTCTTTGGATATTACTCGCCAAATTTTAAGTTGATTGGATAAAATTTCTAGGAGGAGTTCGTTAAAGTATTACGCCTGCGAATGGCAAAAAATAAAAAAAAGTTGCAATTTCAATTAAAAATGGCAGCCTTCCTGTTGAGTCTAGGTCATGGCACCAAAAACTTTTTTGTAGATCTCGGCATATTCCACATGTCTACCGAATTTCATACATGTAGGTTTACCAGGCTGCGAGGGCTGCTTATTTGAAATTTTCCAGGGGGCGCTATAATGCCATTTTTGCCATGCCTATTTGTGAATTTTTTATCAGTGTAATAGGAATGATGGTCTTTAAAATTGTACAAAATTTTGTGAGTTTTTGAGCATGCTGAAACCCTCAAAAGGAAATTCTTTTAAAAATCGTATTGGGGGCGCTATAGAGCCATGATGCCTCATTTACTGCCAATTTTTGTTTCAAATTGAAGACAATGTGACAAATAAAATTTTAGCAAAGTTTTGCAAGTTTTCGAGTATGCTAAGGCCTTCAAATGTGTGTTCATAAAATTTGGAATAACGCAGGAAATGGCTCATAGCTCACTTCCTGTTTGGCCGAAAAATTTCAAAAAAATTAGCGCAGCCCAGAAAAACAAATGCAATGATCAGACCAAATATCATAAACATTCAAGCACTTTTATATCAACATGACCGTGTCAAGAGGGCGCTGTGGAGCCACCTGACCACACCCACTCCAATATCAACATATAAGTATATTTGGAATTAGACTATCATTAAGCCTGTAAAGTTTCACGTAAATCACACAAAGCATTTGCTCAAAAAAGCAACTTTCATTTTCATGGCGGAACATCAAAATTCTCCGCGACGCCACGGATACAAAGTTCGATATATCCAAAAAAGCTTCGCAATTTAACATCAACGAGATCTTTCGATATCATATGCCAAATTTTAAGTTGATCAGATAAAATCTCAAGGAGGAGTTCGTTAAAGTACAATGCCTGTGAATTGCAAAAAATTAATAAAAATTGCAAATTCAATTAAAAATGGCGGACTTCCTATTGAGTCTAGGTCATGGCACCAAGAGCCTTTTTTTTAGGTCTTGGCATAGTACATATGTCCACTGAATTTTGAACATGTAGATTAAACACGCTGCGAGGGCTGCTTCATTGAAATTTTCTAGGTGGCGCTGTAATGCAATTTTGCCACATTTATCTTTAAACCCTATATTCTAGTAAAAAGTATGACCAGCTTAATAGGTCTGCAAAGTTTCGTGAGTTTTCGAGCATGGTGAGGCCCTCAAAAATGCAATAATGTATTAGGGGGCGCTATAGAGCTACCATGTCAAACCCAGTGCCAAATGAGATATCGAATCAAAGAACTTAATATTTTTAGTCTATGAGCCAAGTTTGGTGTATTTTCGAGCATAATAAGGCCCTCAAAAATGTGTTCGTAAAATCTGAAAAAACGCAGGAAATGGCTCATAGCTCACTTCCTGTGCGGCAAAAAAATTTCAAAAAAATTGACAAAAAAATGTATTATGACTGCTGTGGCCCTGTCGAATTTCATGAGAATCCGAGAAAGTGCGTTCCAAAATGGCCGCGTGTTTGGTGGCGCTATAGAGCCACTGGGGCATGTCCAGGCACAAAAACAATAAAAATTTGTAATTTTCACCACGTTTGACGTGTGTGCAAATTTTTGTGAGTTTTCGTGCATGGTAAAACCTTCAAAAATGCGTTCTCGCAGCAGAATAATAATAATAATAAGAAGAAGAAGAAGAAGAAGAAGAAGAATTAAAGCTGCAAGCAGCGTTGAAAGGGCCCTCGCCCCCCCTGTGCACATTGGGGTGGCAGCAAGATCTTGATGGCTGCAGGTGTCCATTCAGAGCCATTGGACACAGCTGGACCGCGTACAATGTGGTTTCCAGATGGGAGTGCAAAAATTTTCTGGAGGGCGCTATGATACCATTTTGACTTGCCTGTGCACAAAATCTACAACACAGTAATCGTAATACAGGGCTCCATGAGTGTTTCGATTTTTGTAAATTTTCCAGCATGTTTAGACTTTCAAAAGAGCAATTCTTTTATAAATATTATTGGGGGCGCTATAGAGCCATTATGCCCCATTTAGTGCCAATTGATGGATGTATTGAAGAGAATAAGACAGTTCTAATTTTTGGATGGTTTTGCAAGTTTTGGAGCATTCTAAGGCCTTAAAACGTGTGTTCGTAAAATTTGGAAAAACGCAGGAAATAGCTCATAGCTCTCTTCCTGTTTGGCAAAAAAATTTCAAAGAATTAACAATTGCGGGGAAGACTAATGCAATGATCATACCAAATTTCATGAACTTTCAAGCACTTTTATCTGAACATGGCCATATCTAGAGGGCGCTGTGGAGCCACCTGGTACCTCTCGATATAAAATAAGCATATATCTATACTTGGGCGGACAATTTTATCAAGCTTGGAAAGTTTCAGGCAAATCCCACAAAGTATGTGGAATTGAAAGCAACTTCCTGTTTCATGGCAGGACATCAAAATTCGCCGTGACGCCACAGATGCATCGTTCGATGAAATCAAAAAAGCTTCGCAATATAACGTCAGCAAGGTTTTTAGATATTATATGCCAAATTTTAAGTTGATCGGATAAAATCTCTAGGAGGAGTTCGTTAAAGTACGACACCTGTGAATGGCAAAAAAAATTTAAAAAAGTTGCAATTTCAATTAAAAATGGCAACCTTCCTGTTGGGTCTAGGTCATGGCACCAAGAGACTTTTTTGTAGGTCTCGGCATATTCCACATGTCTACCGAATTTCATACATGTGGGTTCATCGGGCTGCGAGGGCTGCTTATTTGAAATTTTCCACGGGGCGCTATAATGCCATTTTTGCCACGCCTATTTGTAAATTTTTTATCAGTGTAATAGGAATGATGGTCTTTAAAATTATACAAAATTTTGTGAGTTTTTGAGCATGCTGAAACCCTCAAAAGGGTAATTCTTTTAAAAATTGTATTGGGGGCGCTATAGAGCCATGATGCCTCATTTACTGCCAATTTTTGTTTCAAATTGAAGACAATGTGACAAATAAAATTTTAATTAAGTTTTGCAAGTTTTCGAGTATGCTAAGGCCTTCAAATGTGTGTTCATAAAATTTGGAATAACGCAGGAAATGACTCATAGCTCACTTCCTGTTTGGCCGAAAAATTTCAAAAAAATCAGCACAGCCCAGAAAACCAAATGCAATGATCTGACCAAATTTCATGAACATTCAAGCACTTTTATATCAACATGGCCGTGTCAAGAGCGCGCTGTAGAGCCACCTGACCACACCCACTCCAATATCAACATATAGGTATATTTGGAATTAGACTATCATTAAGCCTGCAAAGTTTCATGTAAATCTCCCAAAGCATATGCTCATAAAATAAACTTCCATTTTCATGGCGGAACATCGAAATTCGCCGCGACGCCACGGATACAAAGTTCGATGAATCCACAAAAGCTTTGCAATTTAATATCGACGACGTCTTTCAATGTCATATGCCAAATTTTAAGTTGATCAGATAAAATCTCTAGGAGGAGTTCGTTAAAGTACGACACCTGTAAATGGCCAACAATCCAAAAAAGTTGCAATTTCAATTAAAAATGGGGGACTTCCGGTTGAGTGTAGGTCATGGCACCAAGAGAATTTTTTGTAGGTCTCGGCATATTCCACATGTCTACCGAATTTCATACATGTAGGTTTACCAGGCTGCGAGGGCTGCTTATTTGAAATTTTCCAGGGGGCGCTATAGTGACATTTTTGCCATGTATATATATATGTTTTTTGTCAGAGTAATACGAATGATGGTCTTTATACAATTACAAAATTTTGTGAGTTTTAGAACATGCTGAGACCACCAAAATGGCAATTCTTTTAAAAATCTGATTGGGGGCGCTATAGAGCCATTGTGCCAAATTTAGTGTAAATTGATATAGAAAAATTGAAGATAATAAGACAATTATAATTTGTGCAACTTTTTGCAAGATTTCGAGTATTCTAAAGCATCCAAACATGTGTTTATAAAATTTGGAAAAACGCAGGAAATGGCGCATAGCTCACTTCCTGTTTGGCCAAAAAATTTCAAAAAAATTAAAATAACTCGACATGAACAATGCAATGATCATACCAAATTTCATGAACATTCAAGCACTTTTATCTCAAGATGGCCGTTTCAAGAGGGCGCTCCGGAGCCACCTGACCACACCCAATCTAATATCAACATATAGGTCTACTTGATAGTGAACTCCTAAAGCGCCTGTTAAGTTTCACGCAAATTTCACAAAGCATGTGCGCGTAAAACCAACTTCCTGTTTCATGGCGGAACATCGAAATTCGCCGCGACGCCACGGATACAAAGTTCGATGAATCCACAAAAGCTTCGCAATTTAACATCGACGACGTCTTTCAATGTCATATGCCAAATTTTAAGTTGATCAGATAAAATCTCTAGGAGGAGTTTGTTAAAGTACGACACCTGTGAATGGCCAACAATCCAAAAAAGTTGCAATTTCAATTAAAAATGGTGGACTTCCTGTTGAGTGTAGGTCATGGCACCAAGAGAATTTTTTGTAGGTCTCGGCATATTCCACATGTCTACCGAATTTCATACATGTAGGTTTACCAGGCTGCGAGGGCTGCTTATTTAAAATTTTCCAGGGGGCGCTATAGTGACATTTTTGCCATGTATATATATAAGTTTTTTGTCAGAGTAATACGAATGATGGTCTTTATACAATTACAAAATTTTGTGAGTTTTAGAACATGCTGAGACCACCAAAATGGCAATTCTTTTAAAAATCTGATTGGGGGCGCTATAGAGCCATTGTGCCAAATTTAGTGAAAATTGATATATAAAATTAAAGATAAAAAGACAATTATAATTTGTGCAACTTTTTGCAAGATTTCGAGTATTCTAAAGCATCCAAACATGTGTTTATAAAATTTGGAAAAACGCAGGAAATGGCGCATAGCTCACTTCCTGTTTGGCCAAAAAATTTCAAAAAAATTAAAATAACTCGACATGGACAATGCAATGATCATACCAAATTTCATGAACATTCAAGCACTTTTATCTCAACATGGCCGTTTCAAGAGGGCGCTCCGGAGCCACCTGACCACACCCAATCTAATATCAACATATAGGTCTACTTGAAAGTGGACTCCTATAAAGCCTGTAAAGTTTCACGCAAATTTCACAAAGCATGTGCGCGTAAAACCAACTTCCTGTTTCATGGCGGAACATCGAAATTCGCCACGACGCCACGGATACAAAGTTCAATGAATCCAAAAAAGCTTCGCAATTTAACATCGACAAGGTCTTACGATGTTAAATTCAAAATTTTAAGTTGATCGGATAAAATCTCTAGGAGGAGTTCGTTAAAGTACGAAGCCTGTGAATGGCAAAAAATTTAAAAAATTTGCAAATTCAATTAAAAATGGCGGACATTCCTGTTGAGTCTAGGTCATGGCACCTAGAGACTTTTTTTTAGGTCTTGGCATAGTACACATGTCCACCGAATTTTGTACATGTAGGTCAAACACGCTGCGAGGGCTGCTTCATTGAAATTTTCTAGGTGGCGCTGTAATGCAATTTTGCCACATCCATCTGTAAACCCTAAATCCTAGTTAAAAGTAAGACCTGCTTAATATGTTTGCAAAGTTTTGTGAGTTTCTAAGCATGCTGAGGCCCTCAAAAATGCAATTATGTATTAGGGGGCGCTATAGAGCTACCATGTCACACCCAGTACCAAATGAGATATCGAACCAAAGAACGTAATATTTCTAGTCTATGAGCCAAGTCTGGTGAGTTTTCGAGTATGATAAAACCCTCAAAAATGTGTTCGTAAAATCTAAAAAAACGCAGGAAATGGCTCATAGCTCACTTCCTGTGAGGCAAAAAAATTTCAAAAAAATTTACAAAAAAATTTATGATGACTACTATGACTCTATAAAATTTCGTGAGAATCCGAGCAAGTGCGTTCCAAAATGGCCGCGTGTTTGGTGGCGCTATAGAGCCACCGGGGCATGTCCAAACACAAAAATAATAATAATTTGCAATTTTCACCACAACTGACGTGTGGGCAAATTTTTGTGAGTTTTCGTGCATGGCAAAGCCCTCAAAAATGCGTTCTCGCAGCAGAATAAAAAGAAGAAGAAGAAGAAGAAGAATAATAAAAATCCCATCAAAAACAATAGGTTCCTCGCACCTTCGGTGCCAGGACCCGTTCCGGGCCCTGGCACCGGTCGGTGCTCGGGCCCTAATAATAAAAATCCCATCAAAAACAATAGGTTCCTCGCACCTTCGGTGCCAGGACCCGTTCCGGGCCCTGGCACCGGTCGGTGCTCGGGCCCTAATTAAAGCTGCAAGCAGCGTTGAAAGGGCCCTCGCCCCCCCTGTGCACATTGGGGTGGCAGCGAGATCTTGATGGCTGCAGGTGTCCATTCAGAGCCATTGGACACAGCTGGACCGCGTACAATGTGGTTTCCTGATGGGAGTGCAAAAATTTTCTGGAGGGCGCTATGATACCATTTAGACTTGCCTGTGCAGAAAATCTACAACACAGTAATCGTAATACGGGGCTCCATGAGTGTTTTGATTTTTGTAAATTTTCCAGCATGTTCAGACTTTCAAAAGAGCAATTCTTTTATAAATATTATTGGGGGCGCTATAGAGCCATTATGCCCCATTTAGTGCCAATTGATGGATGTATTGAAGAGAATAAGACAGTTCTAATTTTTGGATGGTTTTGCAAGTTTTGGAGCATTCTAAGGCCTTAAAACGTGTGTTCGTAAAATTTGGAAAAACGCAGAAAATAGCTCATAGCTCACTTCCTGTGTGGCAAAAAAATTTCAAAATATTAACAATTGCGGAGAATGACTAATGCAATGATCATACCAAATTTCATGAACTTTCAAGCACTTTTATCTGAACATGGCCATATCTAGAGGGCGCTGTGGAGCCACCTGGCACGTCTCGATATAAAATTAGCATATATCTATACTTGGGCGGACAATTTTATCAAGCTTGGAAAGTTTCAGGCAAATCCCACAAAGTATGTGGAATTGAAAGCAACTTCCAGTTTCATGGCAGGACATCAAAATTCGCCGTGACGCCACGGATGCATCGTTCGATGAAATCAAAAAAGCTTCGCAAATAACGTCAGCAAGGGTTTTAAATATTATATGCCAAATTTTAAGTTGATCGGATAAAATCTCTAGGAGGAGTTCGTTAAAGTACGACACCTGTGAATGGCAAAAAAAAATAAAAAAAAGTTGCAATTTCAATTAAAAATGGCAGCCTTCCTGTTGAGTCTAGGTCATGGCACCAAGGGACTTTTTTGTAGGTCTCGGCATATTCCACATGTCTACCGAATTTCATACATGTGGGTTTACCGGGCTGCGAGGGCTGCTTCTTTGAAATTTTCCAGGGGGCGCTATAATGCCATTTTTGCCACGCCTATTTGTAAATTTTTTATCAGTGTAATAGGAATGATGGTCTTTGAAATTGTACAAAATTTTGTGAGTTTTTGAGCATGCTGAAACATTCAAAAGGGTAATTCTTTTAAAAATCGTATTGGGGGCGCTATAGAGCCATGATGCCTCATTTACTGCCAATTTTTGTTTCAAATTGAAGACAATGTGACAAATAAAATTTTAGCTAAGTTTTGCATGTTTTCGAGTATGCTAAGGCCTTCAAATGTGTTTTCATAAAATTTGGAATAACGCAGGAAATGGCTCATAGCTCACTTCCTGTTTGGCCGAAAAATTAAAAAAAAATAATTAGAGCCCAAAAAAACGAATGCAATGATCAGACCAAATTTCATGAACATATAAGCACTTTTATATCAACATGGCCGTGTCAAGAGGGCGCTGTAGAGCCACCTGACCACACCCACTCCAATATCAACATATAGGTATATTTGGAATTAGACTATCATTAAGCCTGTAAAGTTTCACATAAATTTCCCAAAGCATATGCTCATAAAAGCAACTTCCATTTTCATGGCGGAACATCGAAATTCGCTGCGACGCCACGGATACAAAGCTCGATGAATCCAAAAAAGCTTCGCAATTTAACATTGATGACGTCTTTCAATGTCATCTGCCAAATTTTAAGTTGATCAGATAAAATCTCTAGGAGGAGTTCGTTAAAGTACGATGCCTGTGAATTGCAAAAAATTAAAAAAAAATTGCAAATTCAATTAAAAATGGCGGACTTCCTGTTGAGTCTAGGTCATGGCACCAAGAGACTTTTTTTTAGGTCTTGGCATAGTACATATGTCCACCGAATTTGGAACATGTAGATTAAACACGCTGCGAGGGCTGCTTCATTGAAATTTTCTAGGTGGCGCTGTAATGCAATTTTGCCAAATTTTTCTTCAAACCCTTTATCCTAGTAAAAAGTATGACCAGCTTAATGTGTTTGCGAAGTTTCTTGAGTTTTCGAGCATGCTGATGCCCTCAAAAAATGCAACTATGTATTAGGGGGCGCTATAGAGCTACCATGTCAAACCCAGTGCCAAATGAGATATCGAATCAAAGTATTTAAAATTTTTAGTCTATGAGCCAATTTGGGTGAATTTTCGAGCATAATAAGGCCCTCAAAAATGTGTTCGTAAAATCTGAAAAAACGCAAAAAATGGCTCAGAGCTCACTTCCTGTGCGACAAAAAAATTTCAAAAAAATTGACAAAAAAATGTATTATGACTGCTGTGGCCCTGTTGAATTTCATGAGAATCCGAGCAAGTGCGTTCCAAAATGGCCGCGTGTTTGGTGGCGCTGTAGAGCCACTGGGGCATGTCCAAGCACAAAAACAATAAAACTTTGTAATTTTCACCAAGTCTGACGTGTGTGCAAATTTTTGTGAGTTTTCGTGCATGGTAAAGCCTTCAAAAATGCGTTCTCGCAGCAGAATAAAAATAATAAGAAGAAGAAGAAGAAGAAGAATAATAATTAAAGCTGCAAGCAGCGTTGAAAGGGCCCTCGCCCCCCTCGTGCACGTTGGGGTGGCAGCAGGATCTTGATGGCTGCAGGTGTCCATTCAGAGGCATTGGACATTGCTGGACCGCGTACAATGTGGTTTCCTGATGGGAGTGCAAAAATTTTCTGGAGGGCGCTATGATACCATTTTGACTAGCCTGTGCGCAAAATCTACAACACAGTAATCGTAATATGGGGCTTTATGAGTGTGTTGATTTTTGTAAATATTCCAGCATGTTTAGACTTTCAAAAGAGCAATTCTTTTATAAATCTGATTGGGGGCGCTATAGAGCCGTTATGCCACATTTAGTGCCAATTGATAGATGATATTAAACAAAATATGACATTTATAATTTGTGCAAGGTTTTGCAAGTTTTGAAGCATCCTAAGGCCTTAAAACGTGTCTTCAGAAAAATTTGGAAAAACACTGAAAATAGCTCATAGCTCACTTCCTGTTTGGCCAAAACATTACCCGGAATGACGAATGCAACGATCACACCAAATTTCATGAACATTCAAGCACTTTAATCTTAACATGACCATATCTAGAGGGCGCTGTGGAGCCACCTAGCACCTCCCGATCCAATATTAGCATATGTTTTTACTTCGGAGAACAATTTTATCAAGCAGAAGAAGGTTCGGGCAAATCCCACAAAGGAAGTGGCAGTAAAAGCAACTCCCTGTTTCATGGCGGGATATCAAAATTCGCCGCGAACCCACGGATACATTGTTCGATGAAATCAAAATTGCTTCGCAATTTAACATTAGCAAGGTCTTAAGATATTATTTGCCAAATATTAAGTTGATCGGATAAAATCTCTAGGAGGAGTTTTTTAAAGTACGACGCCTGTGAATGGCAAAAAATCAAAAAAAGTTGCAATTTCAATTAAAAATGGCGGACTTCCTGTTGAGTCTAGGTCATGGCACCAAGAGACTTTTTTTTAGTTCTCAGCATATTCCACATGTCTACCGAATTTCATACATGTAGGTTTACCAGGCTGCGAGGGCTGCTTATTTGAAATTATCCAGGGGGCGCTATTATGACAATTTTGCCAAGCCTATATATAAGCTTTTTATCAGAGTAATACAAATGATGATTTTTATACATTTACAAAATTTTGTGAGTTTTTGAACATGCTGAGACCCTCAAAAGAGCAATTCTTTTTAAAATCTGATTGGGGGCGCTATAGAGCCATGGTGCCAAATTTAGTGCAAATTGATGTAGAAGATTGAATATAATAAGACAATTATAATTTGTGCAACTTTTTGCAAGATTTCGAGTATTCTTAGACTTCCAAATATGTGTTAATAAAATTTGGAGAAACGCAGGAAATGGCTCATAGCTCACTTCCTGTTAGGCCAAAAAATTCCAAAAAAATTATTATAACCTGGCATGACAAATGCAATGATCAAACCAAATTTAATGAACATTCAAGCACTTTTATCTCAACATAGTTGTGTCAAGAGGGCGCTGTGGAGCCACCTGACCACACCCAATCTAATATCAACATATAGTTCTACTTGGAAGTAGACTCTTATGAAGCCTGTAAAGTTTTGTGCAAATCTCACAAAGCATGTGCGCGGAAAACCAACTTCCTGTTTCATGGCGGAACATTGAAATTTGCCGCGACGCCACGGATACAAAGTTCAATGAATCCAAAAAAGCTTCGCAATTTAACATCGACAACGTCTTTAGATGTCATATGCAAAATTTTAAGTTGATCGGATAAAATCTCTAGGAGGAGTTCGTTAAAGTACGACGCCTGTGAATGGCAAAAAATCAAAAAAAGTTGCAATTTCAATTAAAAATGGCGGACTTCCTGTTGGGTCTAGGTCACGGCACCAAGAGACTTTGTTTTAGGTCTCAGGATATTCCACATGTCCACTGAAGTTCATACATGCAGGTCAACCATGGTGCGAGGGCTACTTTTTTGAAATTTTCCAGGGGGCGCTATAATGCCATTTTTGCCACGCCAATATGTTAATTTTTATCAGTGTGATAGGAATGATGGTCTTTAGAATTGTACAAAATTTTGTGAGTTTTTGAGCATGCTGAGACCCTCAAAAAGGCAATTATTTGAAAAATCTGATTGGGGGCGCTATAGAGCCATAATGCCTCATTTACTGCCAATTATTGTCTCAAATTGAAGACAATTGGACAAATATAATTTTTGCAAAGTTTTACAAGTTTTCAAGTATGCTAAAGCCTTCAAATGTGTGTTCGTAAAATTTGGAATAACGCAGGAAATGGCTCATAGCGCACTTCCTGTTTGGCCGAAAAATTTCAAAAAAATAATTATAGCCCAAAAAAACCAATGCAATGATCAGACCAAATTTCATGAACATTCAAGCACTTTTATATCAACATGGTCGTGTGAAGAGGGCGCTGTGGAGCCACCTGACCACACCCAATCCAATATCAACATATAGTTATATTTGAAAGTAGACTACTATTAAGCCTGTAAAGTTTCACGCAAATTTCACAATGCATGTGCTCATAAAAGCAACTTCCATTTTCATGGCGGAACATCGAAATTCGCCGCAACGCCACAGACACAATTTTCAATGAATCCAAAAAAGCTTCGCAATTTAACATGGAGAATGTTTTTAGATGGCCTGTGCCAAATTTTTAGTTGATCGGATAAAATCTCTAGGAGGAGTTCGTTAAAGTACGACGCCTGTGAATGACAAAAAATAAAACAAAGTTGCAAATTCAATTAAAAATGGCGGACTTCCTGTTGAGTCTAGGTCATGGCACCAAGAGACTTTTTTTTAGGTCTTGGCATAGTACACATATCCACCGAATTTTGTACATGTATGTTAAACACCCTGCGAGGGCTGCTTAATTGAAATATTCTAGGTGGCGCTGTAATGCAATCTTGCAACATTTATCTGTAAACCTCATAGCCTAGTGAAAGGTATTATCGGCTTAATATTGTTGCAAAGTTACGTGAGTTCTCTTTCATAATATTTCGCTCGATGTCTCACTATGGGATGCACGCCTCGCTGCAGCCTCAGAAGCATTAATCTCATTACGCCAATCCTGATTGGCTGGTGAACGTGTCCGTCCGCCCTGGTGGTACACCCACCTTAAATAGCTCATGCGGACGGCACCACGTCATTCAAACACCTCTTCTCACTCGGAGCATATCTCGCGTCCAGGGCTAGTTAGCTGAACTGTCCACAGACGGATTTTCTGTCGCCGGGCGCTACTAGTTTTGGATACCTTTTTGCTTCGTCGGTCACACCAGACCGGACTCAGTGCTCTCCCGCCCTACACGGCTTGGTCAGCACTGTCCTCGACGCCTCACCACGGCACGTCGAGTACCGAAGGCTAGCACACCAGTTACCTGTCGGTTTTCTTCACTCGACGCCTCACCACGGCACGTCGAGTACCGAAGGCTAGCACACCAGCTACCTCTCGGTTTTCTTCACTCGACGCCCCACCACGGCACGTCGAGCTCCGAGCGCTAGCACACCAGCTACCTCTCGGTTTTCTTCACTCGACGCCCCACCACGGCACGTCGAGCTCCGAGCGCTAGCACACCAGCTACCTCTCGGTTTTCTGCCTCGTCTCCCGGCTTGCACACCAGCTGGCTAGGAATGGAGGCCCAAAACCCCCATACCAAGGGGTACGGAGACTCCGGGACCCGTCCCTGTCGCTGTGGGAACAAGATCTCGAGTAAAGATCCACACCAGGTCTGCTCGAGCTGCCTGGGGCTGGAACACGCCCGTATGGCTTTCGAACTTCCCGGCTCGTGCCAACACTGCGCGGTGTTTACAGCGAAAAGTCTCCGCAGACGGCTAGCCCGCCAGGCTAGCTTGTCTGGAATCGACCCCCTCCTCCCCTCCGACGGTGCTGCCGCCGAGGGCAAGCAGGATTTGGCGGTCGCTACGGCGGCGATTCCGGAGGCTAGCGCCAGCTGGGGCTCCCAGCTCGACCTAGCCGCGGATCCCCCGTGTGAGGAAGACGTCCTAGAACTGGACTATGGGGACGATGAAGATGGCGTCTCTGAACTCCTCATATCAGAGGATGAGGAAGATGACGACGTCTTCATTACTCCGGCTCGGGCCGCGCAGCCCGCGGCCTCCGTCACCTCTCGGGATGGAGATGAGAGTAGCATACCAGCTTCTCCTCTCCCCAGCTCCGACATGCTCGACGTGTGCAAACGCGCTGCTGTCCGGCTGAACATCCCCTGGCCCGTTGTCGTAGCTGAGACCACCAGATCCCGCTACGAGGGGAAGAAATTGCCCTTGGCTAAGAGTGCGACGAAACAACTTCTCCCCGTCTTCCCGGAGCTGCTAGATGAGGTTGCGCGCTCTTGGAAAGACCGCCCTTATAGCAGCAGGAGCCCAGTTCCCGGTGCCTCGTCCCTCGATTGTGAGGCGATGGAGAGCCTGGGTCTGCTCCGCATGCCTCCGATGGAGCCACTCGTGGCAGCGCACCTTCACCCCCGCCTGTCAGCGGTGTCCTCCCGGAGCCCCAGTCTGCCGTCCAAGTCGGACCGTTTTCAGTCAGCCTTGACTGAGAAGGCGTATAAGGCGGCTGCGCTTTCGGCCAGAGCGCTCAATGTCCTCTCCCTGCTCACGGCTTATCAGGCTGAGTTGTGCGAGGATTTTGTGCTAACTCAGGACCCAGCTACATGGGAGGAAATACCGGTCGTCACCGACCTGTGTCTCCGTGTCCAACGCTGCGCGGTCCAGGCCACGGGAAAAGCGCTGGGGACTATGGTCCTACAGGAACGGGCGCGGTGGCTCAACCTCGCCAACCTGTCGGACAGGGAGAAGGATGACATCCTGGACATGCCCATTGTCCCGGAGGGGATCTTCGGTTCCGCGTTGGCTTCTATGCAACGGCAGTGCGAAGCTAAAAAGAAGGAGGATGAAGCTCTCAAGCTCTGCCTCCCTCGAAAGCCCCCTGCTCCTCTTCCGCCTGCTCAGCGTAAGACCTTTGCACAGGCTGCTTCACAGGATTCGCAGTTTAAAATGCCGAAACTGCGGAGGCCTCAGCCCGCCCCGCCTGCTCCGCCAGGTCGGCCCGGCTGGCCTAAAAAGCCCTCGGCCCCGGCTGTAGCTGCGCCTGCGCGACCCGCCAGCAGCCAGGCCAGGAAAAAGAAGAGAGCGGCCTGACTCCCCCTCTCTCCTCTGGTGACGCAGCTGGAAGTTCCCCGTTCTCCGGCTCCACCTGTTTGGCTTTCGGGCGTGCACCCAGGGGCTCCCCACGCCCCTATCTCCCAGCTGCCTCGGACCGTGCCAGTGCAAGCCGGGAGAGATGGACATTTGACGTCGCGGGGTTTAGCGGTTGCCCCCCTCTCATGTCCACAAGCACGCACATACACAAATGTTTTCACAAAGAGAATAAATTGTGTCCCGCTGTCGCAGCCAGGCCGAGTGCCGAGGGCGCAGCTGAAAATAAAGAAAGCCAAATCTGTCAAAATAAGCACGCCACCCGGGGGCCTTGTCATTCCGCCACAGGAGAACGCCACCGCACTGCGGCTGCGCCCTCTTGTGGTGGGAGGACTGCAGGGCACGTCACCCGGGGGCTGTGTCATTCCGCCACAAGAGGGCGCCACCGCACTGCGGCTGGGCCCTCTTGTGGTGGAAGGGCTGCGGTGCACATCACCTCTCGCCCTCAGATGGCGGAGATGGGTCGCACTGGCAGCCCCACCCTGGGTGTTGAGGACGATTTCGAGGGGGTACAGGCTGCAATTCGCCGCTGTCCCCCCGCGATTCGCCGGCGTTATACACTCCCAGGCGCGGGGAGAGTCAGCTCGTGTTTTACAGGAGGAAATTTTCTCACTGTTAAACAAAGGAGCAATCTGTGTCGTCCCTCCCGCACAATGTCAGAGCGGTTTCTACTCCAGGTATTTCCTAGTCCCCAAACGGGGGGGGAACGGTATTTGCCCTATCCTGGATTTACGGGCTCTGAACAAATATCTCAGGAAGTACAAGTTCAGGATGCTCACACACGCATCCCTGTTGCGTCTTGTACGTCAGAACGATTGGTTCACTTCAATCGATCTGAAAGACGCGTACTTCCACATTCCAATCTATCCTCCCCACAGAAAGTTTCTGAGGTTCGCTTTCCAGGGGATCTGCTACGAGTATCGCGTGCTCCCTTTCGGTCTGTCATTAAGCCCGAGGGTGTTCGTGCGGTGCACGGAGGCAGCAATAGCCCCGCTGAGACGGCGGGGCATCCGTCTGGCCACTTACCTGGACGATTGGCTGCTTTTAGCGCAATCGGAGCAGGAAGCCAGGGCGCACACGCGTATTCTCACACAGCACCTGGTCGATCTGGGTTTTGTGATAAACGCGGAGAAAAGCATGCTGTCCCCAGCGCAAGATGCTATCATTCTGGGGTTATCCCTGAATTCGGTGTCTTTCACAGCTCGCCTCTCGGCGGAACGGGTGAGAGCTTTCAGGGCATGCCTCGCGCTTTTTTATCCAGGCAGGTTTGTTCCATTCAGATTGTGTCTTCGGTTACTCGGTCTGATGGCGTCTGCCATCCTCGTGATCCGTCTCGGTCGCCTCCACATGAGAGAATTCCAGCTTTGGGTGGCCTCATGCGGGCTAGATCCCGTGCGTCACGGCACGCGGAGAGTCTTGGTCACACTGGAATGCGCCAGGGCGCTGCGTCACTGGCGGACTCCGTCCTTTCTGACCCAGGGGGTCCCAATGGGCTCGGTCCTGTCCAGGAAGGTGGTCACTACAGACGCCAGCCTGACGGGCTGGGGCGGAATTCACGGGGGCCAGTCTGTGAGGGGCCGCTGGAGTGTGGGCCTCCAGCAGTCTCACATAAATTTTCTGGAACTTTCAGCGGTGTTCCTCTCCCTGAAACATTTCCTTCCATCTCTCATGGGTCATCATGTCCTGGTGAGAACGGACAATACGACGACGGTGGCGTACATCAACCGTCAGGGGGGGTTGCGCTCCCGTCAGTTGCACATGCTGGCACGCAAACTGATCCTGTGGAGCTGCGGCCGTCTCCTCTCCTTGAGAGCGACGCACGTCCCGGGGGTCTTGAACACAGGCGCGGACCTACTGTCCAGGGGTGCGCCGGTGTATGGGGAGTGGACTCTGCACCCGGAGATTGTGGAACAGATATGGGCCCGGTTCGGTCGGGCCGCGGTAGATCTGTTCGCGGCGAGAGAAAACGCGCATGGATGCTCCCCTTGGCATAGACGCACTAGCGCACGTCTGGCCGCACGAGCTTCTTTACTCGTTCCCTCCCCTGGCCTTGATATCCCCCACTCTGTCCAGAGTGAGGGAACGTGGTCACGCACTGATATTGATTGCTCCGCATTGGCCGGCGATGCATTGGCTAGCGGAAATATATCGGTTACTGTGCGCTCAGCCTTGGCAGCTCCCGCTGCGCAGGGACCTGCTATCGCAGGGGGGGGAGGCGATCCTCCACCCGCACCCGGAACGCCTGGCGTTGTGGGCGTGGCCCCTGAGTGGCTCAGTCTCTCGGCTGTGGGATTGTCACAGCGTGTGATTTCCACTATACAAAACGCTAGGGCCCCATCCACTAGGTCTTTGTATGACTGTAAGTGGAGGGTGTTTGAGGGGTGGTGTCACAGGAACGGCCACGTTTCTTTTCAGTGTCCGGTGAGTGCTATATTGTCATTCTTGCAGGACCTGATTGACAAAGGCAAAGCCTTCTCCACGATTAAGGTGTACTTGGCGGCTATCGCCGCCTGTCACGTGGGGTTTGGAAAGCGAACGGCGAGTCAGCACCCACTGGTTTGCCGTTTTATGAAGGGAGCGCCTCCCCGTGTCCAGACCACTGGTGCCACCGTGGGATCTGGCTGTGGTTCTGGAGGGGCTTAAGGGCCCTCCTTTTGAGCCACTGGAAGGGGCAGACTTGAAGCACGTGTCTTTCAAGGCTGTGTTGTTGCTGGCTCTGGCTTCAGCTAAGCGAGTTAGTGACATCCATGCGCTTTCGGTGCATCCGTCATGCGCTCAGCGCTTCCCGGGAGATGTAAGGTTGATTTTGAGGCCCAACCCGGCTTTTGTGCCTGAGGTGGTGGGCTCATGTTCTCCAATTGACCTTCTGGCCTTTGCTGCCTCAACAGAGGAGCAGCAGTCGCACGCGTTATGTCCAGTCCGTGCGGTGCGCATGTACATGGACAGGACTAGGGGATTCAGGAGGAGCGATCAGCTGTTCGTCTCCTGGGCTAATCCTCATAAAGGAAAACCTATCACTAAGCAGCGCCTATCCCATTGGGTGGTGGAGGCGATTGCTTTGGCCTATACGTGTCGGGGTTTGCAGCCGCCTGTGGGCATGCGGGCGCACTTGACTCGGGGCTTGGCCGCATCCTGGGCCTTATTCAGGGGAGTTTCTGTTCAGGACATCTGTGCAGCGGCGAGTTGGTCCTCGCCTTTCACTTTTGTCCGCTTTTATAAGCTGGACGTTTCCGCCCCGTGCGTGGCACGCGCGGTTCTGCTGTCCTGACTGGAACAGAATTGCTTCTCTGTGGGTTGGTGGACGCTGGATAAGCTTGTCTGGCAATACGGGAGCTACGATATCCCATAGTGAGACATCGAGCGAAATATTATGAAAGAGAACTTTAGGTTATTTACATAACCCCGGTTCTCTGAGTAATATGAGTGAGATGTCTCACCAGACAACCCTTCTTGCTGGGGCGAGTGAGAAGAGGTGCTTATCTTGAATGACGTGGTGCCGTCCGCATGAGCTATTTAAGGTGGGTGTACCACCTGGGCGGACGGACACGTTCACCAGCCAATCAGGATTGGCGTAATGAGATTAATGCTTCTGAGGCTGCAGCGAGGCGTGCATCCCATAGTGAGACATCTCACTCATATTACTCAGAGAACCGGGGTTATGTAAATAACCTAAAGTTTTCGAGCATGCTGAGGCCCTCAAAAATGCAATTATGTATTAGGGGGCGCTATAGAGCCACCATGTCACACTTAGTGCCAAATGAGACATCGAATCAAAGAAGGTAATATTTTTAGTCTATGAGCCAAGTTTGGTGAGTTTTTGAGTATGATAAGGCCCTCAAAAATGTGTTTGTAAAACCTGAAAAAACGCAGGAAATGGCTCGTAGCTCACTTCCTGTGCGGCAAAAAAATTGACAAAAAAATTTATCATGACTGCTATGGCCCAATCGAATTTCGTGAGAATCCGAGCAAGTGCGTTCCAAAATGGCCGCGTGTTTGGTGGCGCTATAGAGCCACCTAGGCATGTCTAAGCACAAAAATAGTAATACTTTGCAATTTTCACCACGACTGACGTGTGGGCAAATTTTTGTGAGTTTTCGTGCATGGCAAAGCCCTCAAAAATGCGTTCTCGCAGCAGAATAAAAAGAAGAAGAAGAAGAAGAAGAAGAAGAAGAAGAATAATAAAAATCCCATCAAAAACAATACGTTCCTCGCACCTTCGGTGCCAGGACCCGTTCCGGGCCCTGGCACCGGTCGGTGCTCGGGCCCTAATAATAATAATAATAATAAAAATCCCATCAAAAACAATAGGTTCCTCGCACCTTCAGTGCCAGGACCCGTTCCGGGCCCTGGCACCGGTCGGTGCTCGGGCCCTAATAATAATAATAATTAAAGCTGCAAGCAGCGTTGAAAGGGCCCTCGCCCCCTTCGTGCACGTTGGGGTGGCAGCAAGATCTTGATGGGTGCAGGTGTCCATTCACAGCCAATGGACACTGCTGGACCGCATACAATGTGGTATCCTGAGGGGAGTGGAAAAATTTTCTAGAGGACGCTATGGTACCATTTTGACATGCCTGTGCGCAATCTACAACCGAGTAATCGTAATATTGAGCTCCATGAGTGTGTTGATTTTTGTTAATTTTCCAGCATGTTTAGACCTTCAGAAGAGCAATTCTTCTTTATATCTGATTGGAGGCGCTGTAGAGCCATTATGCCACATTTAGTGCCAATTTATGGATGACATTGAAGAGAATAAGACATTTATAATTTGTGGGGTTTTGCAAGTTTTGGAGCATTCTAAGGCCTTTAAACGTGTTTTCGTAAAATTTGAAAAAACGCAGGAAATAGCTCATAGCTCATTTCCTGTTTGGCCAAAAATTTTTAGAAAATTATCCATTGCCCGGAATGACTAATGCAATGATCACAACAAATTTCATGAACATTCAAGCACTTTTATCTTAACATGGCCATATCTAGAGGGCGCTGTGGAGCCACCTGGCACCTCCTGATCCAATATCAGCATATATTTATATTTGGGAGGATACTTTTATTAAGCTTGGAAAGTTTCAGGCAAATCCCACCAAGTATGTTGGATTAAAACCAACTACCTGTTTCAAGGCGGAACATCGAAATTCGCCGCGATGCCACAGATACAAAGTTCGATTGATACAAAAAAGCTTCGCCATTTAACATCGACAAGGTCTTTAGATGTCATTTGCGAAATTTTAAGTTGATCGGATAAAATCTCTAGGAGGAGTTCGTTAAAGTACGACGCCTGTGAATGGCAAAAAATTAAAAAAATTTGCAAATTCAATTAAAAATGGCGGACTTCCTGTTAAGTCTAGGTGATGGCACCAAGAGACTTGTTTTTAGGTCTTGGCATAGTACACATGTCCACCGAATTTTGTACATGTAAGTTAAACACGCTGCGAGGGCTGCCTCATTGAAATTTTCTAGGTGGCGCTGTAATGCAATTTTGCCACATATATCTGTAAACCCTATATCTTCGTAAAGAGTATGACCAGCTTAATATGTTTGCAAAGTTTTGTGAGTTTTCGAGCATGGTGATGCCCTAAAAAATGCAATTATGTATTAGGGGGCGCTATAGAGCTACCATGTCTCACCCACTGCCAAAAGAGATATCAAATTAAAGAACTTAATATTTGTAGTCTATAAGCCAAGTTTGGTCTGTTTTCGAGTATGATAAGGCCCTCAAAAATGTGTTCCTAAAATCTGAAAAAACGCAGGAAATGGCTCATAGCTCACTTCCTGTGCGGCAAAAAAATTTCAAAAAAATTGACAAAAAAATATATTATGACTGCTGTGGCCCTGTCGAATTTCATGAGAATCCGAGCAAGTGCGTTCCAAAATGGCCGTGTGTTTGGTGGCGCTATAGAGCCACTGGGGCATGTCCAAGCACAAAAACATAAAAACTTTGTAATTTTCACCAAGTCTGACGTGTGTGCAAATTTTTGTGAGTTTTCGTGCATGGTAAAGCCTTCAAAAATGCGTTCTCGCAGCAGAATAATAATAATAATAATAATAATAATAATAAGAAGAAGAAGAATAATAAAAATCCCATCAAAAACAATAGGTTCCTCGCACCTTCGGTGCCAGGACTCGTTCCGGGCCCTGGCACCGGTCGGTGCTCGGGCCCTAATAATAAAAATCCCATCAAAAACAATAGGTTCCTCGCACCTTCGGTGCCAGGACTCGTTCCGGGCCCTGGCACCGGTCGGTGCCCGGGCCCTAATAATAATAATAATAATAATAATAATAATAATCCCATCAAAAACAATAGGTTCCTCGGACCGGTCGGTGCTCGGGCCCTAGTAAAAAGCGAAAACAATAGGGTTTCAGCCCTATGGGCTTGAACCCCTAATAATAATAATAATAATGAAATTTATTATGGAAATGGGGTTGGCAAAAACCTATATGTAGATGGCAGGTATGGAAAGAGGGCGGCTCTGTCTTACGGGAAGTGCGTAGTGCGAGATGTGAGAGGGGAGCAAATGAGTTGCGTGGCGCGAAATTCAAAAAAACAGCATACCTGACAAAAAAAAAAAACTGGGAGTTAATAAAAAAATAATAATAATAGTAACATAATACTACCATGAGGAATATCAGGAGAAGACAAGAGAAAAGCCTGCGAAATATTTGCGTCAGCACCTAGGTTAAATGTAAAGTTAAAATATTTATTAAATGCTCTTCCCCCGCCTTAATTCGTTATATTTCGTTTCATTATTTTATTTTCTTGTCATTGCATTCTTGACTATAGATGTGGAAGCATCGGGGGGGGGGGGGTGGTGATTTTTTTGTTTTTTTTTAATCTTCGTGACATAAGTGTCTGGCCGACATTGTAGCGTCTTTATGTTTGAACTTGAGACCAAAAAAAATTAGGAAGGTACCTTGAATTTGCAATTTGCATTAAGATTTGTGTTTTGTGTTCTTGTTATCGGTCCTTGCATTCCGCTGATACAAAAAAAACATGCAGTTTAAATGCATACTTTTTTTTTGTCTTTGTTTTTTTTTCTATTATTTTTTTATTTTTGAACGCATTCTGTGATGTTGTCGTTGCTAAATTGATGCTTCTTCCTCAAAAAATATATGGATTTATGCCAAATTAAAAAAAAACAACGTGATTGCTTGTTTGCTGGATTCTATACTTATTCCCGCTGTGGCGTGGATAATGGAATTCTTTAGTTGGCAGTTGACGGCTGCCTGGCGCCCGAACAATATATATATATATATATATATATATATATATATATATATATTTTTTTTTTTTTTTATGAGTCTCCTCGTTCTATCTGCGCTACAGATTGGCGCCCGAACAGGGACTGAACATTAAGGAACCTGGACTTAAATTTACAGCAATATTGAACCGGACCTGCACTGGACCTGATCTGCACCAGCCAAAACTATATGCTGTAGGCAACTGAACTGAACTATGAATTGTGTTTATATGTCGATATTTCCCTTATGTCATTAAGGCTGTGTTGGTCAAATGCACTTCTTGTTGTTTGATGTTGTACCCTCAGTTTACCCTGACTTTTGTTACAAGTAATGATGGCGAGTCCTAGGAATATTCATGCTACTCATTCTGCTACATTACTGGAGCACGGTCCTCCAGATATTTCAACTCCTCTCAATATATGTACCGCTCCCATATTAAACCCACTTCCTACTCCTGCTAACATTGCCCATAATGGTTCACTGTTAAGACATACTGGGTCAGAAACACCAGCACCCTTTTCCCCTGCAAACCCTTCACTAACTGGGGCAGCATCTCCAACCAGAGCTCAACAAGAGTTTTGCGCACAGGCTCAGAGCTTTTCCCACTCTGAAATGGAGTTGACTACCCTACCATCTTTTGTTTCTGAGGCACAATGTGAACTGCCTGCTGTACTCCCCACACCTGGCAGAGAGTTTGGGAAACTTGCACTGCAAACTAAGGACAGTTGGAATAAACAGTGTGAGGAAATCAGGAATAACTTGGTAGACTTAACTAGACAAACTACACGCAACAGACAGCATTTGGAGGCAAGGTTGAAAGGGTTTATTGAAAAAACAGAACAAAATTTCGGTACTCTTAACAAAGCTGTCTCTGAAAACAGAGATAAAATAGATCATGACTTGGGCAACATGATAAAGGGCATTAAGACAATGTTTACTGAAGAATCAAATAATCAAGTTGTCGCTCAGAATGCTCAAGTCCGCTTTATGGTGGAGCAACTTCAGCAAGAAATCCAGCAGGACATGCGGGCCCATCAACATACATTTTTAGCTTCTCATGTTCAGCTGTCGACAAAAATAGATCATTGTGTTAATGTGCTTGATCAGTTGTGTACCACATTGAGCAATTTACAAGCTCACTTTCAACAACATGCTGATGAACAGAAGACTGGCCTTAAGAACTTGGAGAAAAAGGTTGACGCAATCACCTCTACATCGACTCCTCTTCCTCAATCAAGAGTGGTGCCAAATTCATTTTCTGCTCTGCCTTTCTTGCCCGTGTCTACTGACATCAAAACTGATCATCTTAAGTTGTCTTTTCCAACTTATGGCAGACCACAGGATGATCCTGACCCAGTTCTGTACCTCTCCAAGTGTGGTGATTTCTTAGCTGTACAACCATTAACTGATGGGGACTGTAATGTGAATATAGGCCACTAGATGGCAGTATTTACCTTTTTTTGTTAAGCTCAGACTGGAGTCACGTTTAGACATGTCCTGGACACGTCTGGGGCAAGTCTCAGAAAATAAAAAAAAAAGAGGTCTTAATGTGGGTGGGGTCTGCAAAAGAGTATATAAGGAAAAGAATTGAGACAGGAAAGTAGTAGGAGAAATTGCAAGAAGATGACCAGACCTGCCATTCTGTTCAAGACCTGTGACGTTTCTTTTGTGGATTTCTTTGCCTGTGTTTGAGCATTTTCTTCATCCAGGACATCACCAAGCCACCCCACAAAAAGGGACTGTAAATATTTCTTTTTTTTTCCTAATCAATCTTGGTCTTTAGGTTCATTAGTTGTTAGTTAGTTGTTATTGTCTTTGTCTGTTAAATTAAATGTGTTTAAGTTTTAAAAACTGTGTGTCATCCCTTGCTGTTGCTGTTGTGTTATAAATGTAATAACAAATTGGGGCCATAACAAATTGGGGGCTCAAGGTCCGGGATAGACCATTTTGTGAGTCATTTATTAAAAATCTAACATTTCAAATTGTAAAAAAATTTTTTTTTTAATTGAATACATATACATTGACAACAGCAATGGATGATTTCTTGGCATCACCAACCGGAGGGGTTTTGAAGTCTTTTAAAAAGACAGAACTGCTAGAAATTTGCAGACATTTAGAGCTGACAGAGGTGAAACCAGCCATGCGAAAAGCAAGACTGGCTAGAGAGATAGTTGAATATTACATTGATGAAAATGTGTTTGCACCAGGAGATCTGGAACAGTTTCCAGTGGAAAATCCAAATATAGAAATGGAACTTAAATTAAAAATGCTAGAGATTGAAAGGGAGGAAAAAGAAAAACAAAGGCAATTTGAGTTAGAAAAATTAGCAAGAGAAGAGAAAATTGAGAGGGAAGAAAAAGAAAAACAAAGAGAATTTGTGAGGGAAGAAAAAGAAAAACAAAGGCAGTTTGAGTTAGAAAAATTAGCAAGAGAAGAAAAACAAAGAGAATTTGAGAGAGAGAAAGAGGAAAGAGCAGAAAGAGAGAGACAGAGACAGAGAGATTTTGAATTAGAGAAATTTGATAGAGAAGAAAGACTCCAAATGGAGCAACTAAAAATTAAAATTGAAACTAAAAATAAATTTTGTGCCAGTCAGGAGGTAAAACTGGTGCCTCCATTTTCAGAAAAGGATGTTGACAACTATTTCCAGTGTTTTGAAAAGGTAGCAAAGAGTTGCCAGTGGCCAAAGGAACACTGGCCTCTGATGTTGCAAACTGTCCTCAAGGGTAAAGCTCAACAAGCCTATTCGGCTTTGTCTGCAGATGATTCCTCTGATTATGAGGTTGTCAAAAAGGTTATTTTGAGAGCTTATGAGTTGGTTCCAGAGGCTTACCGACAGAAATTCAGAGGTCTGAAGAAATCTGAAAATCAGACTTATGTTGAATTTGCTAATGAGAAGCAGGTTTGCTTTGAGCGCTGGTGTACTTCTATGGAGGTCAAGGATGATTTCAACTCACTAAAAGAGATGGTGTTAGTTGAAGAATTCAAGAACTGTGTTAAGGATGATCTTAAGACCTACCTTAATGAGAAGCAAGCACTGAACTTGCAATCAGCTGCCAAATTTGCAGATGAATATGTTCTCACGCATAAGTCCAAATTTCAGTCTAGCAGTAACAATAAATGGTCCCAATTTCAGAAAAAGGGTTATGGTGATACCCAAGATTCCTCACCCAAAGACAAAGACAAATCTGGTGATGGTGCTCAGAAATCCAGTAACAGGTCTGATCAAAGTGTGAAAGCTGACAGTGACAAAAGTGGTCTAGTTTGCAGTTATTGCAAGAAATCTGGTCATGTTACAACTAACTGTTGGTTCCTTAAAGCTAAGAAAGAAAAAGAAAAGGATACCAAACCAAATGCCTTTGTGAAAACAAGGTTAGAAACCCCTGTAGTAGATAACCAATCTGCTAAATTGCCTGCTTCGTGTGGGGCTAAAAAGCCTGATACAGCTGACTTCGTGAGGGAGGAATTTCTTCCATTTGTGTCAGAGGGATTTGTGGCTCTGAATGAGCATACTACTCCTGTCCCCATATATATCCTAAGGGATACCGGAGCTTCTCAGTCACTTTTGTTGATGGACTCCTTGGAGTTACGTGATGAGACCGCTTCAGGGGATTTCATACTTGTACAAGGTATTGAAGGGAGGACTGTATCTGTACCCCTGCGCTCTATATTCTTGAAGTCAGATTTAGTTACAGGACAGGTAAAGGTGGGACTTATGTCAAGTCTACCTATAAAGGGTGTTTCTCTGTTGCTAGGCAATGACCTGGCTGGGGGCAAAGTAGTTCCCCCTGTACATCTTACTTCACAGCCGAGCACTGAAAATGGGGATGAGGACCCATCTCTGTATCCTTCTTGCGCAGTGACTCGTGCTATGGCCAAGAAGGCTAAAGAAGATGATGTTGTGGTGCCGTCCAGTACATTGAATAGTCAGGACTCAGGTGGTTCGCCTCATGACTCTGATTGGCCTACTATGGTTTCTCCGTTTGAGGACTTATCAGATACTTTTATCAGTTCTCTATTCAGCCAGCCGGATGGGTCTGGTGATTCTGATGTGTCTGGAGACTTGTCTCTGTCCAGAAAGCGGTTGATTGAGGAGCAAACTAATGATCCTGAAATTGGTGTACTAAAGAGGAGAGCCCTTCCTGAAAAAGAAATAGATGCAGTTCCAGTTGGGTATTATCTCAAGGATGGTGTGTTGATGCGGAAGTGGCGCCCTCCTGATATCCCTGCCAATGCAGATTGGGCAGTGGTCAGGCAAATTGTTGTTCCGAAGGTCTATAGGAATGAGATCTTAACAATGGCTCATAGTTTACCTTTAGGAGGTCATCTTGGTGTTAACAAGACTGTTGATAAGATCATGAAACACTTCTTTTGGCCTGGGCTTCGGAAAGACGTTTCCAACTTTTGCAAAACCTGTCACACTTGTCAGGTAGTTGGAAAACACCAGTTAGACCCACCTGTAGCTCCATTGCAGCCTATCCCAGCATTTGGGGAGCCATTCTCTAGGGTCATTGTTGATTGCGTTGGTCCATTACCCAAGACTAGATCTGGAAATCAGTACTTGTTGACAATCATGTGTGCATCTACCAGATTCCCCGAAGCCATACCTCTACGTAACATCAAGGCAACTGCAATCTCGAAGGCTTTGATAAAGTTCTTCACGTTGTTTGGTCTTCCCAGGGAAATTCAGTCAGACCAAGGTAGCAATTTCACTTCAGGATTGTTTCAGCAGGTTGTGTATGAACTAGGTGCAAAACAGATTCTTTCTAGTGCCTATCATCCAGAAAGTCAGGGTGCCTTAGAGCGGTTTCATTCCACTCTCAAGACAATGATGAGGACTTATAGTTATGACCATGAGAAAGACTGGGATGAAGGGGTTCATTTGCTGTTGTTTGCAGCTAGAGAAGCAGTGCAGGAGTCTACTGGATTCAGTCCATTTGAGCTAGTGTTTGGTCATGAAGTGAGAGGACCTTTGCTATTATTGAGTGAACAATGGCAAGAGGAAGAGCCGCAAATCAGTCTGTTAGACTATGTTAGCAAGTTCAAGGAAAGATTGCGTGCAGCTTGTGACCTTGCCAAAGAGAACTTGAAATCAAGTCAGGGAAAAATGAAAACTTGGTATGATCATAAGGCTAGAAGCCGTGAGTTTAAACCAGGAGACAAGGTCCTTGTGTTGTTTCCCTTGCAGTCCAATCCATTGCAGGCTAGATTTCATGGTCCTTATGAAATTCTGACAAAACTCAATGATCTCAATTACATTGTGAAGACTCCAGATAGGAGAAAACCAAAACAATTGTGCCATATTAACATGCTAAAGCCTTATCATGACAGAAATGCTAGGGTTGCAGCTGTCACTTCAGATTCTCCAATGGTCGAAACGTGTGAAGATGAGGGGGAGTTTCAAGATGATGAACCAAGAATTAAAGCTGAAGTTCTTTCATGTAAATTGTCAAACACTGAAGTGTTGCAAAATCTTGATGTAAAACTCCAGCACTTAGAACCCTCACAGAGAGATCAGTTTGAAAGGTTGATCAAGAAATATGAGGATTTGTTTCCTGATGTTCCAAAGAGAGTTACTATAGCCTCTCATGATGTAGATGTTGGTGATGCCAAACCAATAAAACAGCATCCGTACCGGATGAATCCTGAAAAGAGAAAGATTGCTGAGAAAGAGGTTGAGTACATGTTAGAACATGATATCATCAGACCCTCCAACTCAGATTGGAGTTCACCCTGTGTGCTAGTTCCAAAACCTGATGGAAGTACTAGATTCTGTACAGATTATCGCAAAGTCAATGCTGTAACTAGAACTGATGTGTTTCCAATACCTAGGATTGATGATTGTATTGATAGAGTAGGGCAAGCAAAGTTTCTGACCAAGATTGATTTATTGAAGGTTTATTGGTGTGTGCCTTTAACTGAGAGGGCCAAGAGCATCTCTGCTTTTGCCACACCATCTGGATTGTACCAGTATGAAGTCCTACCCTTTGGCATGAAAAATGCCCCAGCCACGTTCCAAAGGATGATACAGTCTACAATCGCCGGATTGCCACACACGGGTGCGTACATCAATGACCTGATCACATGGAGTGACTCCTGGGAAGAACATCTAAAAGATGTAGAGACGTTGTTCCAGCGCCTGACCCAGGCTAACCTGACTGTTAACCTGAGCAAGAGTGACTTTGGTTGTGCTACTGTCACCTATCTTGGCTACGTCATAGGCCAGGGTAAGGTGGCACCCATAAATGCTTAAGTCCAAGCCATCATGGACCTTCCAGTTCCTGACAACAAAAAAGCTTTGCGCCGCTTCCTTGGAATGATCGGGTACTACCGCAAGTTCTGCAAGAACTTTGCTGAGATTGCTCTCAGTCTAACTAACCAACTGAAGAAAGGCGTAAAGTTCACCTGGGATGATGCATGCCAGAGAGCCTTCGATCGCCTGAAGTCTCTGCTGTGTCACTACCCCGTGCTCAAATCTCCTGACTTCAACAAACCGTTCTCCATCGCGGTCGATGCTAGCGACCAAGCTTGTGGATCTGTGCTCCTACAGAGAAGTGACTCTGATGACATTGAGCATCCCGTGGCATACTTCTCCAGGAAGTTCAATCGCCACCAAAGGAACTATTCCACAATAGAGAAGGAACTGTTGGCTCTGGTCCTTTCTTTACAACACTTTGAGGTTTATGTTTGTACAGGACAAAAGCCAATGATTGTGTACACTGACCACAATCCGTTAATGTTTTTGAGTAAGATGAAAAACAAGAATCGGAGATTGTTGAATTGGAGTTTGATTTTACAGGAGTTTGACTTGGAAATTAAGCATGTGAAGGGTACAGACAATGTAATTGCTGATTGCTTATCCCGTGTTTGAATGTGTATATATATATCATGTGTTTGAATATTGTATGATATGTATATATAGACAAGTGTTCACTTAACCATTTTGTATTGAAAAGAAAAATTTTGCCTTTATGAGTCAAAATTTTTCCCTTTTGGAATGGAGGTGTAATGTGAATATAGGCCACTAGATGGCAGTATTTACCTTTTTTTGTTAAGCTCAGACTGGAGTCACGTTTAGACATGTCCTGGACATGTCTGGGGCAAGTCTCAGAAAATAAAAAAAAAAGAGGTCTTAATGTGGGTGGGGTCTGCAAAAGAGTATATAAGGAAAAGAATTGAGACAGTAAAGTAGTAGGAGAAATTGCAAGAAGATGACCAGACCTGCCATTCTGTTCAAGACCTGTGACGTTTCTTTTGTGGATTTCTTTGCCTGTGTTTGAGCATTTTCTTCATCCAGGACATCACCAAGCCACCCCACAAAAAGGGACTGTAAATATTTCTTTTTTTTTCCTAATCAATCTTGGTCTTTAGGTTCATTAGTTGTTAGTTAGTTGTTATTGTCTTTGTCTGTTAAATTAAATGTGTTTAAGTTTTAAAAACTGTGTGTCATCCCTTGCTGTTGCTGTTGTGTTATAAATGTAATAACAAATTGGGGCCATAACAGGACATTCTCGCCACATTTAGAACAGTCCTACATGGAACAGCTCGTGATTGGTAGGAGATTGCAAGAACCCAGGTGACATCTTGGTCGGAGTTTCAGACTGCTTTCTGCTTTCTTGTCAGAAGATTATGAAGATGAGTTGGCAGACAGGGTGAGAAGCCGAAGACAAGGGGACAAGGAGCCAATTCGTGATTTTGCTTTTTCTTATAGAGCATGATGCAAACGTTGGAATCCCTCTATGTCGGATATTGACATTGTCAAGCTGATTCTAAAAAATGCTAAGCCACATCTTACCAGTCAACTCAGAGGACGGGTCCATTCCGTTGATGAACTGGTTAGACTCGGCCACCAACTTGAGAAAGATTTAGAGCAACAAATGCTTTATGAACGTAGAACATGCAATAAACATGAAGCCACATCATCGAAATCCCTCGCAACGGCTAAATCCCCTGAGAAGCCTTTTGTGATGTGTTGGCGCTGTAAAGGTCAACACCCGCCTGGTTCATGTCCTCAGTATCAAAACCCTGCAAACCTTCCTCACTCATCCTTACTGTTAAAGGAATTTTGATTTTACATTCCAAGTATTACCTTCACGAGAGAAAACTCAAGACGACTCAGGAAAAAAAATCAGTCGGAGGCAGAGAATTTAATATCCAAGCCAAAGTCCGTTTACTTTTTTGCAAAAAAGGATCCCCACATACAGAAGTTCAGGTCAAAGTGGAGGATACACAATTAGAAAGTTCTCTGGTTTTTGTAGGAATACTCCATGGCGTTCTCCTCCCCCCGTGCTGATTTACACATCACGCGAGCCTTGCGTCACACGCTAGCTACACCCTTATCCATGAAAGTGTGTGGAGAGATGTGAAACAGCCAGAGGATGATTTAAAACACTGGGTTCAGGGTCCGCTTTACCTGGCCAATGGCGAAACAGAGACGCCATTAGGCTGTGCTGAAATAATGATTGATTTGCATTGTAATGCCTGTACTTTGCCAGTGGCTGTGCTAGCCCCTAAAGCTTTAGCCTATAGGGTAGTTCTGAGGTTGGACTTTTTGTTTTTTAGTGGTTTGCAGCTTAATGCCTCTGATCAGCAATATAGTTTCAAGAACAGACCAGAGATCTTCTTTTTCCAGCCACATGAAGATCAAGTATTCAACAATCATATCGCCTCTCCACTGTTCCTTGGTGATGCGGGGCTGCATCCACTTTCTCTGTTAACAACTGTTCCTCCTCCATGTTTGCTTCCCGTCCCCGCAGCTTTGACTCCGCAAGACTATATTGATCTGGCAGTAAGGAGCTGTGACCTGCCAGAGGGGGAAAAACCACGCCTCAGACTAATTTTGGAAAGTCAACCAGAGCTCTGTTCATTAAAACCAGGAAAAACCCATATCCTGCGTAACCATATCTACACCAGTGCTGAGGTGCCTATTAAACAAAAGCCATACCGTCTATCCGCAATGAAACAGGCGGTAGTGGAGCAGCAGCTGAAGGACATGCTAGCCGAGGGCATTGTCGAGCCATCTTATTCCAGTTGGGCCTCTCCAGTTGTTCTCGTACAAAAAAAGATGGTGGTTTTAGATTTTGTGTAGATTACAGGAAAGTCAATGCTGTAACTGAGACCGATGCCTATATTTTACCAAACATTTCTGAGCTGTTGGAGTCGCTTGCTGGCACATCTGTCTATTCTACCCTGGATCTTAACAGTGGATACTGGCAAGTACCAATGGATGACTCAAGTAAAGCCAAAACTGCTTTTATTACACACATTGGCATATTCCATTTCAAGGTGATGCCCTTTGGCCTCAAGAATGCCCCAGCAACATTTCAGCGCCTAATGGAATTCACTCTGGCTGATCTTAGAGGGAAAATCTGCTTGGTCTATCTGGATGATGTCATTGTGTACTCACCCACAGTTGAGAGACACTTCCAAGATCTCCAGGTGGTCCTAAACCGACTTGGAGCTGCAGGGTTGACATTAAACCTCAAAAAGTGTAGGTTCTGTCTGAAGCAGATCACATATCTGGGCCATGTAATTTCCTCTGAAGGAATTGCGGCAGACCCTGGCAAAATCGAAGCCATTAAAGCCTACCCAACACCTACAAATGTCAAAGAGGTACAGCGCTTCTTGGGGTTAGCCGGGTGGTATCATCGGTTTGTGCCTGGTTTCTTGCAAGTGGCTGAACCCATCAATGCCCTAAAGAGAAAAGGTTGAGTGTTTAAGTGGAGCGATGAATGTAAAAGAGCTTTCGAAACCCTGAAACGTCATCTGGTATCCCCACCTATTCTGGGACATCCTGATCTGAATTACCCTTTTATTGTATACACCGACGCGAGTGATGTAGGTCTTGGTGCAGTTCTGGCACAAAAGAAGGGCACCGCTCATGAGGAAAATATTGCCTAAGCTAGTCGGGTTCTGAGCCCCGCAGAGCGCAATTCCACCACAACAGAGAAGGAATGTCTGGCTGTCATCTGGGCCCTCGAGAAGTGGCAACATTATTTGGAGCCAAAGTTATTTACTGTTGTGACCGACCATGCCTCTCTGCTGTGGGTCATGAATACGACAAAAACCTCCAGTCGCCTTATTAGGTGGGCACTGCGACTTCAAAAGTTTGATTTTGTCATTGAGTATAGAAAAGGCAAACTTAATACAGCGCCAGATGCTCTTTCAAGAAGCCCACTTGACTCTACCTGCATGCTGTTTTCCAATCAGAAAGAGTCTGAGGAACTGCCAGTTTCAACAGCTACCATCTGGGAAGAGCAACAAAAAGACCCTAAAATCCAGGAAATCATTAGAGGGCTGGCTGAAGGTGATAAGACCACTGAAGCAAAGTTTGCGATTGTAGGAGATTTGGTGTATAAGAAGACTTGCATCTCAGAAGATAAGACACATTATCGTCTTCTTGTTCCTACCGCTCTGGTCCAATCAGTCCTGCAGGCTTACCATGAGTCCCCACTGTGTGGCCATCAAGGCATTTTTAAAACGTACAAACGCCTCCATGACGTGGTTTTCTGGCCCAAAATGTGAGACGACGTCAAAGCCTTCATCAAGATCTGCTCCAAGTGCCAAATCTGTAAAGGCGAGAACAGAAAAGCATGTGGGAAACTTCAACAAACTGTGACGAACCGGCCAAATGAGATGGTTGGTGTAGACTTCATGGGCCCTTTCCCACGAAGCTCAGACAAGAATGAGTACCTGCTCGTGTTTGTAGATTATTACACTCGATGGGTCGAGTTATTTCCTGTTCGCTCAGCCTCAGCTCAAGTAGTTTCACGCATTTTCAGGAAAGAATTTCTCACCCGCTGGGGTGTACCAGACTACATTCTGTCAGACAGGGGGTCACAGTTTGTATCTTCTTTCATCCAAGATCTCTGTGAAAAATGGTCAGTTGGACAGAAATTTACAACAGCATATCATCCCCAAACCAACATGACCGAGAGAGTTAATCGCAATCTCAAATATATGATCACTTCTTACATTGAGGATAACCACTGCAAATGGGATCAGTTCTTACCAGAGTTTCGTTTTGCACTAAACTCTGCTGCACATGAAACCACTGGATTATCCCCTGCTGAATTACACTTGGGCAGAAAACTTAGAAGTCCAATGGACAAACTTCTCCATAATCGGGATCTCTCTCCAGACCTTCCTCACTATGAAGTGGTAAAAAAGTTGAATGAGCTGCAAACCAAAGCCAGAGAAAGCAGCAGGAAAGCTAAAAATAGACAACTGCGAAACTACAATAAAAGCAAAAGGGAAGTGACTTACCAGCCAAAGGATCGCGTGTGGGTCCGAAGTCACCCTCGGTCACAGGCAGCTAAAAAATTTTCCGCAAAGCTGGCTCCCAAATGGAAGGGTCCCTACTGTGTCATTAAACAGATGGGCCCTGTGAATGTCCAGGTGGTAAAAGAAGACAGCGGGGAGGATCTATGTACTGTGCAGGTCAGCAATGTTAAGCCCTGTTTTCCGTCAGCTGCAGAAATTGACGTCCAACAAAGACAAACTGTATTTGATATTCTTTTAGAAGATTAAGATGAGGAGGACTTTCTTGGATTTTCTGCTGAGTCTCTCTGTAATCAACCAAGGAAGGGTTGCTTTATTATTATTATTATTATTATTTTTTCTTTCATGGGGGGGAGAGTGTAGCGTCCATACCAGTCCAGCTACATAATTACTGTAAAAAACTATATATATTTCCATCATTGTGTTTTGACGTTTTTTCTTTCCTCTTTATAAAAAATGATTTCAATCAGAATAATAATAATAATGAAATTTATTATGGAAATGGGGTTGGCGAAAACCTATAAGTAGATGGCAGGTATGGAAAGGGGGCGGCTCTGTCTTACGGGAAGTGCGTAGTGCGAGATGTGAGAGCGAATGAGTTGCGTGGCGCGAAATAAAAAAAAACCACCATACCTGACAAAAAAAAAAAAAAACTGGGAGTTAATAAAAAAATAATAATAATAGTAACATAATACTACCATGAGGAATATCAGGAGAAGACAACAGAAAAACCTCTGATCTACTGGATTCAGTCGGGGAAGGATTTTTTTTTCAACGCCTGAAAGATTCCAATATTTGTCACCGAAAGAAGGAATACTTCTGCCTTGGGGATACGGACCGGTCGGCTACACTCTTCACAGTTGGAGAAATTTAAGTATATTTTTCCCTCAGACTGAATGAATGAGGACTGCGATAAGGTCTGTACAAGCCAAGAATCGATTTCAATCAAGCCTTTCGAACTTGCTTCCCTACTCCATACATCCCCGAAATATTTGCGTCAGCACCTAGGTTAAATGTAAAGTTAAAATATTTATTAAATGCTCTTCCCCCGCCTTAATTCGTTATATTTCGTTTCATTATTTTATTTTCTTCTCATTGCATTCTTGACTATAGATGTGTAAGCATCGGGGGGGGGGGGGGGGTGTTCATTTATTTGTTTTTGTTTACTCTCCGTGACATAAGTGTCTGGCCGACATTGTCGCGTCTTTATGTTTGAACTTTAGACCAAAAAAAATTAGGAAGGTACCTTGAATTTGCAATTTGCATTAAGATTTGTGTTTTGTGTTCTTGTTATCGGTCCTTGCATTCCGCTGATACAAAAAAAACACGCAGTTTAAATGCATACTTTTTTTTTGTCTTTGTTTTTTTTTCTATTATTTTTTTATTTTTGAACGCATTCTGTGATGTTTTCGTTGCTAAATTGATGCTTCTTCCAATATATGGATTTATGCCAAATGAAAAAAAAAAAACAACGTGATTGCTTGTTTGCTGGATTCTATACTTATTCCCACTGTGGCGTGGATAATGGAATTCTTTAGTTGGCAGTTGACGGCTGCCTGGCGCCCGAACAATATACTGTATATATATATATATATATATATATATATATTTTTTTTTTTTTAATGAGTCTCCTCGTTCTATCTGCGCTACAATTTGATCACATATATCAGGACCTTGGCTTGTCGTGCTTACTTGGAATACATCAAAATAATAATATGAATGTTGGGCTTTAAAATATCATGGAATGCATAGCCATTTCTGTCATAATATGGGTTAAGGGGCGAAAATGTCCATCTAATCTGAAAAGCACAAATTAAAAAAAATTAACAGCAACTTAAAATTCTAATCGTGGTTGGAACAAAAACCAGCATACGAACACAGTGGGTCCACAGGTCTGACTTTGAGAACCACTGGTGTAGGTTACACAGTCAAACCCGTTCTGCTGATCCACTGCCCGCTGCTGCCTGGCCGAAAACGTCACACTAATATGTCATTAGACGCTGTGCATTATGGATGTGGTGTGGTTGTGGATGTATTTGGATAATTCATGATGGAAGTGTTGTAATTGTGGTTGTTTTTTTTATGATACATTGCGGATGTGGTGTGGATTTATTTTGATTATACGTAACGGGTGTGGTGTGATCGTGGATGTATTTTGATAATTCGTTAAGGATGTGGTATGATTACCTTCGCCAGCGACTTCGCTGACGAAGGTAATGTTTTGATCCCCGTGTATTTATTTGTTTGTGTGTCTGTCTGTATGTGTATCGAATAACTCAAAAAGTACCGAACGGAATTTCATAAAATTTGGTGGGTTGATTTGGCATGACCTGAGGATCAATCGATTAGATTTTGGGAGTGATCGGGTCAAAGGTCAAGGTCAAGGCCACGAAAAGGTCAAAACCGACTTTCGGCCATATCTCGGTCAATTTTTATCCGATTGGCATGAAACCAACGCCAGTGGCGAGGGATTCAGTGGCGTCGGCGAAGGTATGCGCTCTACCGAGTGCCCGTTCTAGTTGTAGATGTATTTTGATGATGCATTGCGGATGCAGTGTGGATGTATTTTAATAATAAATTACTGATATCGTCTGGTTGTGGATGTATGTTGTCACAACATCTTACTGCAGTTGCATTATTATTTTGCCAAAATCTTGTACGATCATGGGAGAATGGAGCTGACCCGATGACCGTCCATCTGGCCAATCACGAAAACAAACAAACATGATGGGCAGGAGACGGGTGATCACTGTACCTGGTGTAAACGCATTCGGATTCTCTTATTAGCACAGTTCTCTTCCTAAGCCGTAAAAGAGTCCCCTTCACACCTTTCCTTTACCTCATGACATTTGAGACCGAGGTTGAAGAAAAGTGGTTAGGAATTAGACGATAGGACGCAGCCCATTTCTCTTGTTCCCTGAACCACTCTTTCACTAATTGAGTCCAATGAATCCTGGCATTGTCATCTTGGAATATGCCTGTGTCAAGAAAAAAATCCATTGATGGAAAAACCTGGTCATTCAGTATATCAGGTAATCAGCTGACCTCATCTTTAGGTGCGTTTCTTTGCTGAACCTAGACCTGACCAAAAGCAGCAGCCCCAGATCATAACACTGCACCCACAGGCTTGCATGGAAGGCGATCGGCATAATGGGAGCAACCCATCTTTGCCTCTCTTCTTACCCTGATGCGCACATCAGTCTGGTGCAGAGTAAGGGCCGGTTCATACTCAACGCAAGGCACGCGAGCGAATGCGACCACAGATCCGTTCCATTCCGTTCACAGAGAAGCCTGAACGCGCGTCCCTTGCTGCGCTGTGCCTCGTTAAAAAGCAGTACACTGCTCATACAATAGGGGGTAGCAAAGTCCTCTCCGTATCCTCCTCCTTCTTTCTTCTTTTTGGTGTGTTGAACACAGCGTATGGTGTATTATTTGCTTTATCTCCCCTATTGGAATTTCACAGAAATACACGCGTCGACGCGTCGCGTTACAAAAATTTGGACGACACACTTTGCTACGCAAGGACGCAAGATGGCCACCTTGCGTTGCTCAATGCGTTGCCTTGTTCGCGCTCGCGTACCTTGCGTAGAGTATGAACCGGCCCTAAGGGCCGGTTCGCACGAACCAAGGATGTTTTATATTTCACTGTATATACAATTGGAAAATGGCCGCCCATTCATTTCAATGGAAATTGCTCAGTGGCGCAGCAATCCGACATGAGGGCCAAGCTTCCGGAGCCACGCGGACATGCGCTGTGTGATTTTTGCTCACACTTGCGCAGTGTGGGCCTTATGAACGCGCTGGTATCCGAGGTGTCCATGACAACGGCTAGGATCTCCAACCTAGGGTGGGTGTTCACGATCACTTTTCACCGGAAATGAAAGTCTGACCACTGCACACTGCGCCCTGACAAAAAATAGCCGCCGGTAAAGGTTTAATTATGGTTTGAGATACTATTTTAAAACACAAATGCAATCACAAATGTTAAAAACGACTTTGACAGGGTAGTAATACTATTGATTTCAACTCAAAAATCTGGGCAAAATAGTTGACTTGCTGTTGCGTAACTTTAATATGACATTGCTCAGGGGTGCGCTTCCCGAAATCACAGATGCTAACTTCCATAGTTGGAACCACTGATTGAATGGACGTATAAATTTCTGCAACTTCGCTATTGGATAAAGCGCTACAGACTTGTGTTCTCTTTAGTTCAACGTCGAATAACCACATTATCGGAGTCAGATAATTATTGCTTGTCTGCGTGCGAATTTCATTATCTTTTTCCGGATTAAAGACAAACCGAACACACAACGCACTTCACCTACCTTATTAACTGATATGTTTTAAAGTCAGGAGCTTTAAATTTTTGTCAATTCTGGTAAGCTAGCTTACGTAACTTATAACCATTCCGTGGAGTATAATAAAATGGGTCAACCGTGAAATGACGTACTGCGTTATTTTTACCTTTTTTTCTGTCCTTCCCCAGATATCGGAGCCTCTTGAGTGCACTGAACCGTTCATCCATGAATTTCCGCATGTCAGCGAACCAGAGGCCGTGCCTTTCTATCCACCCCCAAAGCCCTTTCCAATAAAGTCTGTCTCGCTTATAATTTTAATGCCATCTCTACGTTTCATTTCTAAGTACGAGTTAACATCGATTGTATTTGTGGTACTTAATTTTATGATGGCCGGCTCTGCGAAAGTTAAGCATTAAACCCTTTTGATTTTGAGTACTTGAGTTCATCTTCAAATATTAAGCAGAGCTGGCAAAAAAATCAAAAACTGACAAAACACAAATAATTCTACTTGAAAAAATTTTTAATATATACATGTAAATAATGCCTTGGCGGTGACAATAATGACAGGTGGGTGGGGGTGAGCAGATGGATGATGACAGCAACATCCGACATTAGGTCTCGTATCTATCTTCGTTCAGATGAAAATCAGCCACACCGTCGAATCTACCTGCATCACCCCGGTTGATCTCAGATGCTGCTCACGAACATTAGATGTTCGGATTTAGTATACTCTGACGTTTCCACCTACCCAAAACTTCGATCTAATAAAGGCTGTACCACAAAATTTGTGTATGCATGTTCAGTGCTTTCATGGATGTTCGGATCATGCACAAAAAAATAAACATTTTGGATGTCATCTGTCAAGTTGCTGAAAAGTTTCATCGTCAAGAATGAAAGTCAGTAATTAATTTTAGACTGAAGAATGGTTAATAAATGGTTTGCTGATCAGTGTTCGAACTGAATTTATGTATTGCTATAAATGCACTCATATGGACATTACGTTAGATGCTACACAGCTGACACATGATGCATCAAAATACAGAAATGTGAATTGGTGTTATTCAAAGTAATGAAAATATACAACTCATTACAATGATAACCATGAACTATGAAAAAGTGAGGTGAGTGTTAGCTGCATACATGCTTCTAGGATATCACAACAGCGGCCTTAGCTTACTGGTCATTTTGCGGCACTACATAATGGAGTGTGGCAATCGAGTATATTACGGCCATTCATCAATTAAAATAAAATGGATAAAATATTTGCACCGTAAGGCCAGCTCGCTTGATTGAGTTGGCCACATGAAGAATGTTCATCACAGACGGACGGCAAGGAATGTGCATTGTTCCACCCACTTGAACAAATGGATCATTAACAAAAAATAGTTATCATTTTGGATCTCATAAGTCAAGTTGCCGAAAAGGTTCGTCATCATGTATGAAGGTCGGTAAGTAATTTAACAACAAAGAATGGTTAGGCTGATAAATGGATCGCTAAGCAGTGTTCAAAATGAATTTATATCTGCTATAAATGCACATTACGTTGCGTTAGATGCAACTCAGCTGACACGTAAAGCATAACGCATCAGTATAGAGTGATGCGAATTGGTGCTATTCAAAGTAATGGAAATACACAATGCAATTAATGGATTTTACCATTTCATTTTAATATGAATAAGTAAGGTGAGTGTTGCCTGCGTACATGGTTCTAGGATGTCACAACAGCGGCCTTAGCTTACTGTACATTTTCTCGCGCTGCATGAAGTGCAGCAATCGAGGTGCTAAGTTACATATTATTATGTATTACGGCCATTCATCACTTAAAGTGGTAAAAATATTCTGAGCAACAAAAGAAACGCAAGTTAGCCAACTTAGTTAGTGAATGTGCTCTTATGGTTACCCAGATAGCAAGCACCTCCGCTCCGGATCTGCCCTGGCTCCAGCTGATCCGGCTCAGAGCCGGGGCAAATCCTGAGTGGAGGAGCTTGCTATCTGGGTAACTTACTTATAGTTACCGCAAAACAAAGAAAAGTTTGATAAAACGAGTGTAAATGCGCACACGCTATAGTAATAAATTTGATTTTCAATAATTACGCGCAAACTTATTTTCCGGTTTGCCTTTAATTAACTTGCGTTTCTTTTGTCGCTCAAAACATATGCTCCGTAACTTGCCAGCTCACTTCACTGACTTTACGTCTTCAATGTTGAACAGACAGATGGCAAGGAATGCTCATTGCTCCACCCATTCACATCCGCTGCAGTGATAAATTCGGAGGAGCGGGAACGCGCTTACATGTGAGGACCCGTTGGTGTTCGCATAGCCTGAATATAAATAAAATATTTTGTCTTTGCCGAGAAACAAGGCATTAATGATTTAAAAGAGAAAAATAAACCGTTTCGGTATCGATAATTTGTGGCTGTCAAAAAAAATTATTCACGGATTTATCAGCGTGTCTTTTTCAATTATTCCCTATGGAGAAATTTCTTTTTGGCCCCCATGGCATCACGTGACCTGCAATATCACATTCGCCGCTAGGACCATGGAGGATTATGTGGTCGACCCGATTTGTGCGTCCAGATCTCCTTATAGGTCCATGGCACGAACGCAAGACAACGCATCGAGCAACGCAAGGTAGCCATCTTGCGTCCTTGCGTAGCAAAGTGTGTCGTCCAAATTTTTGTAACGCGACGTTTCGACGCATGTAGTTCCGTGAGATTCCAATAGGGGAGATAAAGAAAATAATGCATCATACGCTGTGTTCAACACACCAAGGAGGAGTAGGAGAAGACTTTGCTGCCCCCCATTGCATGAGCAGTGTACTGCTTTTTAACGAGGCTCAGCGCAGCAAGAGACGCGCGTTCAGGCTTCTTTGTGAACAGACAGGAACAGACCTCTGCTCGCGTACCTTGCGTAGAGTATGAACCGGCCCTAAATCTGGAGTCATCAGACCAGGTGACCTTTTTCCATTCCAGAGTCCAATATTTATACTCCCCAGTTAATTGAAGCCTTTTTACCTCAATTGGCCTCAAGGGTAAGTGGTTTTCTTAAGGGGACTTATAGTTAAAATTTTTTTTCCAAGATATTCACTTTTTAAAATACCTGCAAACTCATGAGGGTTAAAAAAGGTGACAAACTAATCGTGGACCCCCCCCCAATATTTTATTTATTAATTTTTTTACTTTTTTTTTTTTTTTTTTGCAATTTTGAGTTAGATTGGTAGTACAAGAGATCACAATATACACCTGAAACATAAAATCCACTGAGCTGGCTGGAAAGAAAGTCATTTTTTAGACCTTTTGGCCTGAACAAGCCGTTCAAGGGCACGTTTGACCATGTGCCTCTTTCAGGCCATTTTCTCCAGATGCTTTTTTTAACAGTTGACCAATGAAAGACGAAAATGAAGTTCATCTTCAGAATAAAAATGGCAACCTATAGATCAGTACCACACAAATGGCAATGTTCGTTGCCATCTTCGTTGGCTCCTAACGCAAAAACAAGGGCTAATTCGCTCATCCTTGTCATGGTAAATAACAATAACAGTTACTATTTGACGTTGATAAAAGTTAGCCAATACCAAGAAGAAAAAAAAAACACTCGACGTTAGGAGCTTTTTTTGTAGCCTGGTTTAGCAGGCTAACGTTACTTTTTTATAGCTGACCATGAAGATGGTTAAGTTCCTCCAACAGAAAAAAAACGACAATCTACCGCACTCAGTTAATGACATAAAAACACAATCAATAGTTGTCATTCTCGCTAAAAACAAGAGCTAATCACTCGCCCTCGACGTGGTAAAGAACTATATTAGTTGCTAGTCAGTGACGTGCGGTAGAGGTTGGTTAGGTGAGGCGAGGCACAAACTTCTCCTTTGCTTGATTAGCAATCAGACGATTAACTAGTTTAGTAAGACTATTCTGCAGAATGACGGGCCCGTCTAAGTTTCCGCGGCGTTGTTACTCAGTACATCAAACCCGAAATGCTCAACTGCAGATTAGCGCGTAGGCTACTTACTTCCAGGAAGCCGAAGCAATGTCATCAACAAACATTAACGCAGTTCGACTTATGCAGAGTTCAATGTCTTATCAATAGTCTATATTCTCCTTTAAATACGCGCTTTTACACCCACACAAAAAGCGGGCGTTTATTTTCAGTCTTCTCTCGTAATCCGATTAACAAAATGTCTAAATAATATACAGAATTATCGAGAGCCGAGAATTTCTCCTAATGGATTATTCAGATTTCCATCCTTGCAGTCTCGAATTGCAGCGTATATGTGAATGAAGTTATTATCTCCTCTGTCAGCATCAGGCTTCCATAAGGCTTGGTCTTAATTGTTTTCATTGTCAATCAGGAATAGTACCTGGGAACAGGTTCAGAAAATCCTATGATGAAAGTTTGGGTCACTGCCTCGCCGCACGTCTCTGGCTTCCTGTAAGCAAATACTCGCAAATCCGCAGTTTCGTGAGCATTTCAAGTTCCATGTAGCCTATTGAGTAATAACGCAGCGGAAACTTAAAATGGCCCGTCATTCTGCCAAATAGTCTTATGAAATTAGTTAATCGTCTGATTGCTAATCAAGCAAAGGGAAGGATTCTGCCTCACCAAACTAACCTCCGACTGCATGTCACTGTTGCTAGTTGACGCTGATAAAAGTTTAGCTATCGTCTTTGATACGATAGCCTGCTTGTGCTCAGCAAACCAGAAACTGCTAGAACAAGCGGTTGTCATGGGGATTTGAAAAGACGCTAGGTGCATATTTTAGAGAAAGAAAAAAACAACCCTGTCTGCTTTCTGTCTCTGAAAAAACGGTCTGATCGAGGGCTTTCTGTATTTGAAAAACATTCAATGTGACGAGGGAAATTCAGAGTCACACCACTGAGCTCATTAGCTGTTCGTTTTCACATCTAACGAGTAGGATATCATCTTCAGACGTCTGGAGCTAGCTGACATATTATGTCTTAAACTTGATGTTTAGCACGTATGAGGTTAAAATATCATTTATGCACATATTTCTGGCACTATACAAGACTTGCCTCAGCACACGTAACAGCAACAAAATCCTACGTATTTCATCCCAGCACTCCAAAGTCGACCAAAACGCGACTTTGCCGCAGAGACAGTGAAAGTGACAGTGGTTTGTTTGCGGTCTGAGTCTGGAATATTCGTAAGCAACCAGAACTCCGATGGAAAGGAACTGCACGTTACTGCGCGAGACTAGGTTCTAACTTTATAACTGGCAGTCATGGAACGACAGGCAGACCAACATTGTAAAATGTTGCTCAACAATAAGGTCTATAGTCTGTCTGCCTGCCTGCCCCCCCCCCCCCCCCAAATAAAACTCTTCGGATCTACACGATTCAGGTAAGTGACCTATTTTGGGATCAAAACGGCGAATTTCGCCGAAAGGTGAGTAGTTTGCAGGTATGTTTTTAAAATAAGAATTATCAAAATAATGGTTAGAAATTGCAACTTAACACACGGTTTCTGTAGAATCACATCAGTGGTTGCAATGGGAATAGCTGTTTTAATGAATATATATAGACACTTGGAGAAATAGTTATTGAGAAAACAAAACAGTGCTTGGTTATCATATCAGCTGTAAAGTGAAGGAAAAAACATTCCTAATGTCGCAACAGTGCTTTTTTTCCAGGTTTCTATGTTCTAATATTGATTTTGACCCCCCTAAATCAATTTTGGCGGGAAACAGCTTATTGAATATGCATATTTTGATTCACATAAAAATCTGTATTTTTAGAAAAACATAATTTTAGTTCAGCAGTAATAATGTGATCGAAGTTTGACCGTAATGTTCTCAGGTGGAATACATTTAGTATTTTATTTCCCGTGATTTTTGGGATTTTTTTTACCTCCTTAAAAGGCCCCAGCCTCATAAGTAACTCCCTCTACTACAATCTGTTTTTCTTCCCTAGTTTTACGTGTTTTCCGAGCATCTATTCGTTTCTTTTTTTCCAAGTTCTAGTGCGCGTTTTCACCGTTTTACACATTTTCTGTCCATTTTGTGACAGCCTTTATGCCAAGTTTCATAAGAATCAAGGCAATTCCTTGTTGGCCATCATTGAAAGCCGCCACACTAAGAGCTGTTCCAGCCTCGAAGACCGTGTTTGAGACTAGTGCTGCAACTAACGATTATTTTGATTGTTGAGACGTTGACGATTATTGAAACAATTAATCGACTAGTCAGATTGACTCACACAGTGCAACTGTTATTTAGCAATTAACTTTTCGATTTAGCTAGCGGTCAATTTAGCCATGAGCTAACTAACAATAAAAACAATAAAGATTAATACTTCTTCCAAAAATGTTTTATTAAACTTTGCTGCTCATTAGGCTACTTGTGGACAAAAGATAAACAAAAATTCAAGTCAGAATTCAAGTTCTTGAACTGTTGTCATTCGTTAATTATCTAAATTATCTAAATTAGCCAAACTATTCATGAAATCTGACATTTCTTCAAATTATCATAAATTACCACCAAAGACACTTCTTGTCACCCTACATAAAACATTTTTCTTTGATCAAACCTTTGTTTGATCAATTCTATATTTGTGTATGCAGCCAATTAACTCAATTAGTCAGGGTAATTGATAGAAATAAAAACCTGCATACACACCGGCCCTCCAGGACTGGAGTTGCCCATCCCTGGTCTAGTCTCTCTGATATTTAACCAGGTATATCCAGAGATGTATAAAGCACTGGAAAAAAAAAAACAAAACAACTAAGTAGAAGTACCATGACTGAAAATTACTAAGGTAAAAGTTGAAGTCACCCAAAAGAAAATTACTTGAGTAAAAGTCTTAGAAGTAGCACACATTAAACTTACTTAAGTAAATTTTTCACAAAATGGTTTTGGTACTTAAGTGTCTAACGTGCAAGTACAAGTACAATGTTTTTTTCATAGTATGCATAGAATGAAGAAAAGCATCCACTCTTTGTTCTCTCCTTGTGCTCTATAATCAATTTTCAAGTGAATGAAAAGTACGGTATTCAGTATTCGGCGTGCTTGTGAATATTCAATACATGATCCTGGAGTGCCATCTAGTGATAGAATGTTGTAACTGCGTGCATAAATTTTCAGCTCCAAGTCCGTATTATCCTGTCGCATTTGCGCAGGCGTGACTGAGTTGCGAATTAAGTCAGATGGCTCACTCTGCAGCTGCCCTTATCTCCAGGTCCTGTCGAACGACGTTTAGTCCAGTTCCAATGCGTGAAATACGTTTGCAATGACGTAACGACAAATTATCGAGGAATAAATTAGTCAACAACTAACTTTATCGAATTTTGTCGACAATGTCGATGAATCGTTGAACCCCTATTTCTGACGAATGTTTCCTTCGGAGCATGACTCCATATTACAGACTATTCAGGGCTCGAAATTAACTTTTTTTCTTGGTAGCACTGGTGCTCCCAAATGTAAAAGTTAGTAGCACTAGCTAAGACTTTAGGAGCACCGACCAAAAGTAGGGAATAGACTATATAACACTGCATGTATTTTACTGACTTGGTGGCTGCATAGATTCCTATTAATAGTTAAAGATAACACATTAAGATTTCATAAAAACCAATAGGGCCATTATTTATTTATTTAATATTTATTTATATACAATTTCATATCTATCTATGTATCTATTCTAGCATATCAATCACATTAATTGTACATTTTGAATACATTAAATAGCTTATGTGCAGAATAAGTATTATTAGGGCCCGAGCACCGACCGGTGCCAGGACCCGTTCCGGGTCCTGGCACCGAAGGTGCGAGGAACCTATTGTTTTTGATGGGATTTTTCTTCTTCTTCTTCTTCTTCTTCTTATTATTATTAGGGCTCGAGCACCGACCGGTGCCAGGGCCCGGAACGGGTCCTGGCACCGAAGGTGCGAGGAACCTATTGTTTTTGATGGGATTTTTCTTCTTCTTCTTCTTCTTCTTCTTCTTATTATTATTAGGGCTCGAGCACCGACCGGTGCCAGGGCCCGGAACGGGTCCTGGCCCCGAAGGTGCGAGGAACCTATTGTTTTTGATGGGATTTTTATTAGGGCCCGAGCACCGACCGGTGCCAGGGCCCGGAACGGGTCCTGGCACCGAAGGTGCGAGGAACCTATTGTTTTTGATGGGATTTTTATTCTTCTTCTTCTTCTTCTTCTTTTTATTCTGCTGCGAGAACGCATTTTTGAGAGCTTTGCCATGCACGAAAACTCACAAAAATTTGCCCACACGTCAGTCGTGGTGAAAATTGCAAAGTATTACTATTTTTGTGCATAGACATTCCTAGGTGGCTCTATAGCGCCACCAAACACGTGGCCATTTTGGAACGCACTTGCTCGGATTCTCACGAAATTCGATTGGGCCATAGCAGTCATGATAAATTTTTTTGGTAATTTTTTTGAAATTTTTTTGCCGCACAGGAAGTGAGTTACGAGCCATTTCCTGCGTTTTTTCAGATTTTACAAACACATTTTTGAGGGCCTTATCAGACTCAAAAACTCACCAAACTTGGCTCATAGACTAAAAATATTAAGTTCTTTGATTCGATGTCTCATTTGGCACTAAGTGTGACATGGTGGCTCTATAGCGCCCCCTAATACATAATTGCATTTTTGAGGGCCTCAGCATGCTCGAAAACTCACGTAACTTTGCAACGATATTAAGCCGATCATACCTTTCACTAGTCTATGAGGTTTACAGATGGATGTGGCAAGATTGCATTACAGCGCCACCTAGAATATTTCAATTAAGCAGCCCTCGCAGGGTGTTTAACATACATGTACAAAATTCGGTGGACATGTGTACTATGCCAAGACCTAAAAAAAAGTCCCTTGGTGCCATGACCTAGACTCAACAGGAAGTCTGCCATTTTTAATTGAATTTGCAACTTTTTTTTATTTTTTGTCATTCACAGGTGTCGTACTTTAACGAACTCCTCCTAGAGATTTTATCCGATCAACTAAAAATTTGGCACAGGCCATCTAAAGACATTCTCCATGTTAAATTGCGAAGCTTTTTTGGATTCATCGAAAATTGTGTCCGTGGCGTTGCGGCGAATTTCGATGTTCCGCCATGAATATGGAAGTTGCTTTTATGAGCACATGCATTGTGAGATTTGCGTGAAACTTTACAGGCTTAATAGTAGTCTACTTCCAAATATAACTATATGTTGATATTGGATTGGGTGTGGTCAGGTGGCTCCACAGCGCCCTCTTCACACGACCATGTTCATATAAAAGTGTTTGAATGTTCATGAAATTTGGTCTGATCATTGCATTGGTTTTTTTGGGCTATAATTATTTTTTTGAAATTTTTCGGCCAAACAGGAAGTGCGCTATGAGCCATTTCCTGCGTTATTCCAAATTTTACGAACACACATTTGAAGGCTTTAGCATACTTGAAAACTTGTAAAACTTTGCAAAAATTATATTTGTCCAATTGTCTTCAATTTGAGACAATAATTGGCAGTAAATGAGGCATTATGGCTCTATAGCGCCCCCAATCAGGTTTTTCAAATAATTGCCTTTTTGAGGGTCTCAGCATGCTGAAAAACTCACAAAATTTTGTACAATTCTAAAGACTATCATTCCTATTACACTGATAAAAATTTACATATTGGCGTGGCAAAAATGGCATTATAGCGCCCCCTGGAAATTTTCAAAAAAGTAGCCCTCGCACCGTGGTTGACCTGCATGTATGAACTTCGGTGGACATGTGGAATATCCTGAGACCTAAAACAAAGTCTCTTGGTGCCATGACCTAGACCCAACAGGAAGTCCGCCATTTTTAATTGAAATTGCAACTTTTTTTGATTTTTTGCCATTCACAGGCGTCGTACTTTAACGAACTCCTCCTAGAGATTTTATCCGATCAACTTAATATTAGGCAAGTAATATCCAAAGACCTTGCTGATGTTGAATTGCGAAGCTTTTTTGGATTGATGCAACTGTGTATCCGTGGCGTCGCGGCAAACTTTGATGTCCCGCCATGAAACAGGAAATTGCTTTTACTCCCACATACTTCGTTCGATTTGCCTGAAAGTTTCCAAGCTTGATAATATTTTCCTCGTAAGTATAACTATATGCTAATATTAGATAGGGAGTGGCCAGGTGGCTCCACGACGCCCTCTAGATACAGCCATGTTAAGTTAAAAGTGCTTGAATGTTCATGAAATTTGGGGTGATCATTGCATTAGTCATTCTGGGCGATGGTTAATTTTTTGAAAATTATTGCATAAACAGGAAGTGAGCTATGAGCTATTTCCTGCGTTTTTCCAAATTTTACGAACTCATGTTTTCAGGCCTTAGAATGCTCCAAACCTTAAAAAACATAGCAAACATTATAAATGTGTTATTCTCTTCAATGTCATCCATCAATTGGCATTAAATATGGCATAATGGCTCAATAGCGCCACCAGTCAGATATTTAAAAGTATTGCCTCTTTGATCGTCTAAACATATTGGAAAATTTACAAAAATCAACAGACACATGGAGCCTGAAATTACGATTACGTTGTTGTAGATTTTGCACACAGGCATGTCAAAATGGTATCGTAGTGCCCTCTAGAACATTTTTGCACTCCCCTCAGGAAACCACAATGCACACAGTCTAGCAGTGCCCAATGGCTCTTAATGGACACCTGCACCCATCAAGATCTTGCTGCCACCCCAACGTGCACGAGGGGGGCGAGGGCCCTTTCAACGCTGCTTGCAGCTTTAATTATTATTATTCTGCTGCGAGAACGCATTTTTGAAGGCTTTACCATGCACGAAAACTCACAAAAATTTGCACACACGTCAGACTTAGTGAAAATGACAAAGTTTTATTGTTTTTGTGCTTGGACATGCCCCAGTGGCTCTATAGCGCCACCAAACACGCGGCCATTTTGGAATGCACTTGCTCGGATTCTCATGAAATTCGACAGGGCCACAGCAGTCATGTTAAATTTATTTGTTAATTTTTTTGAAATTTTTTTGCCGCACAGGAAGTGAGCTATGAGCCATTTCCTGCGTTTTTTCAGATTTTACGAACACATTTTTGAGGGCCTTATTATGCTCGAAAATTCACCAAACTTGACTCATAGACTAAAAATATTAAATACTTTGATTCGATATCTCATTTGGCACTGGGTTTGACATGGTAGCTCTATAGCGCCCCCTAATACATAATTGCATTTTTGAAAGCCTCAGCATGCTCGAAAACTCACGAAACTTTGCAGACCTATTAAGCTGGTCATATTATTTACTAGGATATAGGGTTTGAAGAAAAATGTGGCAAAATTGCATTACAGCGCCACCTAGAAAATTTCTATGAAGCAGCCCTCGCAGCGTGTTTGATCTACATGTTCCAAATTCGGTGGACATATGTACTATGCCAAGACCTAAAAAAAAGTCTCTTGGTGCCATGACCTAGACTCAACAGGAAGTCCGCCATTTTTAATTGAATTTGCAATTTTTTTTTATTTTTTGCAATTCACAGGCATCGTAATTTAACGAACTCCTCCTAGAGATTTTATCTGATCAACTTAAAATTTGGCATATGACATTGAAAGACGTCGTCCATGTTAAATTGCGAAGCTTTTTTGGATTCATCGAACTTTGTATCCGTGGCGTCGCGGCGAATTTCGATGTTCCGCCATGAAAATGGAAGTTGCTTTTATGAGGATATGCTTTGGGAGATTTACGTGAAACTTTACAGGCTTAATGATAGTCTAGTTCCAAATATACCTATATGTTGATATTGGAGTGGGTGTGGTCAGGTGGCTCTACAGCGCCCTCTTGACACGGCCATGTTGATATAAAAGTGCTTGAATGTTCATGAAATTTGGTCTGATCATTGCATTTGTTTTTCTGGGCTGTGCTGATTTTTTTGAAATTTTTCGGCCAAACAGGAAGTGAGCTATGAGTCATTTCCTGCGTTATTCCAAATTTTATGAACACACATTTGAAGGCCTTAGCATACTCGAAAACTTGCAAAACTTAGCTAAAATTTTATTTGTCACATTGTCTTCAATTTGAAACAAAAATTGGCAGTAAATGAGGCATCATGGCTCTATAGCGCCCCCAATACGATTTTTAAAAGAATTACCCTTTTGAGGGTTTCTGCATGCTCAAAAACTCACAAAATTTTGTACAATTTTAAAGATCATCATTCCCAATACACTGATAAAAAATTTACAAATAGGCGTGGCAAAAATGGCATTATAGCGCCCCCTGGAAAATTTCAAATAAGCAGCCCTCGCAGCCTGGTAAACCCACATGTATGAAATTCGGTAGACATGTGGAATATGCCGAGACCTACAAAAAAGTCTCTTGGTGCCATGACCTAGACTCAACAGGAAGGCTGCCATTTTTAATTGAAATTGCAACTTTTTAAAATTTTTTTGCCATTCACAGGTGTCGTACTTTAACGAACTCCTCCTAGAGATTTTATCCGATCAACTTAAAATTTGGCATATAATATCTAAAAACCTTGCTGACGTTAAATTGCGAAGCTTTTTTGATTTCATCGAACGATGCATCCGTGGCGTCACGGCGAATTTTGATGTCCTGCCATGAAACAGGAAGTTGCTTTCAATTCCACATACTTTGTGGGATTTGCCTGAAACTTTCCAAACTTCACAAAATTGTCCGCCAAAGTAAAGATATATGCTTATTTTATATCGAGAGGTGCCAGGTGGCTCCACAGCGCCCTCTAGATATGGCCATGTTCATATAAAAGTGCTTGAAAGCTCATGAAATTTGGTATGATCATTGCATTAGTCATTCTCCGCAATTGTTAATTTTTTGAAATTTTTTTGCCAAACAGGAAGAGAGCTATGAGCTATTTCCTGCGTTTTTCCAAATTTTACCAACACACGTTTTAAGGTCTAGAATGCTCCAAAACTTGCAAAACCATCCAAAAATTAGAACTGTCTTATTCTCTTCAATACATCCATCAATTGGCACTAAATGGGGCATAATGGCTCTATAGCGCCCCAATAATATTTATAAAAGAATTGCTCTTTTGAAAGTCTAAACATGCTGGAAAATTTACAAAAATCAAAACACTCATGGAGCCCCGTATTACGATTACTGTGTTGTAGATTTTGTGCACAGGCAAGTCAAAATGGTATCATAGCGCCCTCCAGAAAATTTTTGCACTCCCATCAGGAAACCACATTGTACGCGGTCCAGCTGTATCCAATGGCTCTGAATGGACACCTGCAGCCATCAAGATCTTGCAGCCACCCCAATGTGCACAGGGGGGGCGAGGGCCCTTTCAACGCTGCTTGCAGCTTTAATTATTACTATTATTAATCATTATAATATATATATATATCTCTTACCATCTGCATTGGCATGTTGTAGCTCCACATGTCCCACCAGTACGTTGGTTGGCTGTCCTTTTTGCAGGATGCGGGCATAGACTATTTTGCAATCTTTTACGGAGACGTCCGTATCCCCATCAATGAGGAATGCCATGTACTGTGCAGAGGCTATTTTATCTGCTGTCTGCTCTCTCAAAGTGTCTGCAATCACGCCAATTATGTTTGCACAGGATTTATCGTTTGCGTAAGTCATGTTGATGTCGATGCCATTTTTTTAATTAGACTAAGAAGTGGCTTGAATTTAGTGAAGGCGAGCTCCTCTTTCGCTATCGTGTACGCTGTGTTGAATTTGATCTGAAGCTCTGTCTCTTGGGCTGAGAACAACACAGCTCGCTGTCTGTCAAACGCTTCGCCAATTGGTGCAGATTTTGTCGGTGCAACACATTTATCTCTGCATTTCAGGTGTTTGGTCCTGCCTCCGTGCTTCACTAAACTTTCATGTTTGAAATTGGTGCAAACGGTAGCAAACGCAGTATTGCCAGCAAGCTCCGGCCCACAAGCTTTGCAATGGGCGCAGTGCATTGCACCGTTCTCAAATCTAAGCCACTCGAAATCTTTTAGCCACTCTTTTCTAAATCGATGTCTTCTTCTTGGCTGCTGGAGCTGGTTCGCCATCACTGCCGACGTCGACAATCGCATTGCTGACGGCCGTTTCGGAAATATTTTTATAACTCTGTCTCTGACCGAAAAAGTCCGAAATGGTGCGCTTCATTTTATTTGAAGCGCACCGTCCTTCGTCGGCACTAGCTACGTCTCTCCCTTCTCTCCGTCTCAACACTCACTATCTTCCGCTCTCTCGCTTCTCTCCGTCTCAACACTCACTATCTTCCACTCTCTCGCTTCTCTCCGTCTCAACACTCACTATCTTCCACTCTCTCGCTTCTCTCCGTCTCAACACTCACTATCTTTCGCTTCTCTCCGTCTCGATGGTTCTAGCTTTCAAATTCTCCCGCGACTTGTGCGTGCAGGAGACCCCGTGTCACGTGACTTTGCAGGAGGAGGGATTTAAGCAACCTTAACCAATCTAAAATCAGCATGCTAAGTTAGGCATATGAAAGCTCACGTTTCATAGGATACAATGACTGATTGGCATCTCAGTGTTGCTGAGCGCACAGGGGACATCCCAAAGGGGGAGAGAGAGCATTAACTCTATTGACGAGAGAGAGCGAGAGCGAATGGGGAAAAAAAAGGCGCACCGGTGCTCCTAAATATATTTAATAGTCGCACTGATAAAAATTTGGGCGCATATGCGACCAAAGTGGTCGCAATTTCGAGCCCTGCTATTTGATGGACCACTTCATGTTCATACCTCAAAAGTAAAATTTTGAACCAAAATTGGCATTTTGCTTAACTACAGATCCCCTTAATATTACACAGCCGTTTAGTCCTCTTCACGTTGTGCAAGTAGAACTGCTTACTTTCACAATAAACACAGCCATGAATTCCGTTGATTTTTTTAATGATTTAATTTCACCAAACTGGTAAGTGATCTTCGATCACGATGATTCAGGATTTTTTCCAGTTATTTCTTCCTCAAAGATGATGGTTCACCGCTGTCCTGGTTTTAACAAGCAGGGCTTAAAGCAAAAAAAAACCCCAGGACTGAAAATTTCAGACGTGGGATAAGACATTCTGAAAGGGGCTCTAAGCTTGCAACGGTCTAGCCCTGGCCCCTGTCCAAGACAATGGCAATATAAGAGAAATATAAACAACATTGTGCGCCCAGCAAACACCAATTAATTGGGTCATATGCTACTTCACAGTTCTCAAATGCCTTAATTGTGAATGTGTACAATTCGTGCTTCATTTTAACATTAACACCTGCCGAAGTTGTAGTCTGTCTATTGCTAGTCTGGTCTATTTCAAATATTAAAATTACTGTAGGACTTTAAAGCAAAAGTGCGTAGCAGCAGCAGACCTGCCAACCTTGGCAATTTTTTTTGAGTACACATGCGCGGGCGCGAAGCACCCACTGGGCCCACGGCCAAATTTTGTGGTTTTCCCGCATGAAATGCACACAGACCACATATATTTTGGGGGGTCCCCAGTCCCCACACGCCTTTTTGGGTGGGAGCAAATTATATGTTGACTTACACTGAATGGAGGCAAGCTGTTACAACCTTTTTAATAAAAATGCCAGTGCAGAGAAAAAGTAGTATTACCAGGCTGTACTGTTGCATTGGCAATATTGACAAATCTTTAATATACTAACTGCACCTGCTCAGACTTAGTTAACACTAGTCTAGCAAAACAGTCTAATCATGTTATTCTTTTTACACACTGCTGAGCAGTGTGTAAAAAATAGTAGTCATATGAACCAGTACGCACCTTGCATTAGGGGAGAGGAATGGTTGCAAGTGAGAACACGAGTCAATTACAAGAGACATTTAAAACCCATTGGTTGGCAGCTCAAAAAGAAAATGTTAGTACCTTTAGTGGATAACATTTGACCTTTTACTTTATATTTTAGGGTTCCCATTATTAATACTGTGCATTAAAACTAAAACATCAATATTCAACAAGCCGTTTTATTCAGATTCTCTGATAAACAATTCAGTTCATTCTCTTTTTTTAGCAACAAAATCAAAAGTCACAACATCAAGAATTCAACAAGCCGTTTCAGATTCTGATAAGCAAATAATATTCATTCTTTCTTTTTTTGCGACAAAAGCAAAAGCCTGAAGCTTGGCTACACCAGACATTCTTTTCAGTGTTGACCTGAAACCTGGCTCATTGTTGTGCTTGAAAAGCGTTTTTTTTTTGTTTTTTTTTTGCCGTTTGAACCGTACAACAGCTTTCTGTTGCAAACACAACAGAAACAGGCTCCTGGTTCCTTCAATTTTTGACACCAGGACCTGAATGGCTTTCCTGTGTCACCTATCTCATCCAACCAAGCCCACCTCCATTTGTTTTTGACAGTGCTGTCAATATTAATCGGGTCTGATCCTTCCTTCACAACTAACCGCTCCATGATTTTTCGCAGACTGAACGGGTACCACAGCAGTGACAACACTTGTGGGGAATATTTTGAGTCAAACAATGCAACGCGGTGAATACACCAACCAATCATGATACAGTAGTTGCAGACGCGGTTGATCTAAAACATTTCCCAATAGTAGATTTGCGCACGTAACAATGCTTTTTTTAATGCAAGATAACGTAAGAATACATTACAACAACGAATCAATGACCGATCGTGTGTGCAATCATAAAGTGCGTATCTGCGCATTTATCGCAAAGCACGACCTTTCGTTCACAGTTGCAGTCATTGATTGATGACTTTATGAGAAGTTTGTTGTTTCATACAGTTTCATAACGGTACAGTTCACTAGTACATGGTCTACTAAAACTAAAACACACAGGCGTCATATGTGTACATCCATGGAATTTCCACTCAGATAAAAAAAGCAGTTATCAGCAGTGACGTGCAGTCGGAGGTCAGTTTGGTGAGGCAGAAACCTTCCCTTTGCTTGATTCGCAATCAGACGATTAACTAATTTAGAAAGACTACTCGGCAGAATGACGGGCCATTTTAAGTTTCCGCGGCGTTATTTATCAGTAGGCTACATCGAACTTGAAATGCTCACGAAACTGCTGATTTGCGAGTACTTGCTTACAGGAAGCCAGAGACGTGCGGTGAGATGTGGCAGTGACCCAAACTTTTATCACAGGATTTTGTGAACCTTTCCCACGTACTGTTCCTGATTGACAATGAAAACAATTAAGACCAAGCCTTATGGAAGCCTGATCCTGATAGAGGAGAGGATAACTTAATTCACGTATACGCTGCAGTTCGAGACTGCAAGGATGTAAATCTGAATAATCAATTAGGAAAAAGTCTCGGCTCGGTAATTCTGTTTTTAAACATTTTGTTTATCGGATTACGAAAGAAGACTGAAAACAAACGCCCGCTTTTTTTTTGGGTGTAAACCCGAGTATTTAAAGGAGAATACATTATAGGCTATTGATTAAGCATTGAACTCTGCATAAGTCGTATCATCTGCATCTGCGTTAATATTTGTTTATGACATTGCTTCGGCTTCCTGGAAGCTAGTACGCGCAAATCTGCTGTTGAGCATTTCAGGTTCGATGTACTAACGCCGCGAGAACTTAAACTGGCCCGTCATTCTGCCGAATAGTCTTACTAAACTAGATAATCGTCTGATTGCTAATCAAGCAAAGGGGAGGTTTTTGCCTCACCAAACCAACCTCCACCGCACGTCACTGGTTATCAGACAAGTTGAAGATGATTTATTTTTCTCTAAATGCTGCCGAGGCCACCAATACAAACATGGACCGTGTGCTGAACGTTTTGGTGCGCTTCTATGATGAGGATTTGGCCACTGCTACCTTCCCAGTAAATATACGCTAACGTTATATATTTAGATCATACCTGATGTTCACATGGTGTAATCCACTTTCGATGTTTAAGAAAAAAATCCACTGAGTGCACTCTGAGCTGCGTATCTTCATAGATGTTTAAATTTACATTATTTCCTTGGGGAGGGATGCATCGCAGTTTGGAAATCACTTCACTAGCAAGTATATGCAGCATTTTAACATTTTTTTCATTGACATCGCGGCCATGGCTACCCCCCTCCCCACCCCCCATATAACTTTTTTTTTTTTTTGCGAATGTACATCGATCTCGTAAATAGCCCCTAGGAAATCTCCAGGACGGAAATCCGTCCCCAGGACGGAGAACTTTAAGCCCTGAACAAGTCATCAAAACATGACACCCCACTGGCCCCCACAATCTAATCTCAGAAATCCCAAAATATCAAAAGGCATACAGCAACTTTCGTTTATATATGCTGAAGGATATTGGAGATCTGCTCTGGGAACAAAATAATGGACAGATGGACGGACACATACTGATGAATACATCCCCTGCATTATATGCCAGGGGGATAATGCACTGGACAGTTCAATTTCAGCCGTACCAGCAGTCATCTTTTCTTTACTTGATACCAATAATTTGACCCTTCTGAAATACAGTAACATCTTTTCCACCACAGAATGTGTCCTCCGACATGACTGTTTAATGAGAAGCTACTCACTGCATCAGTCAGGGTTAAATAACTTGCTGCCGGCTGAAACATTAATTACTGCAGTAATTATCCAATGGAAGGCCCTTTCCAATATGCTTGATTAAATCCAGGTGGTGATTTCTTTGTCAGGCAATGGTTTTTTTTAAGAGAATATCAACACACTGTCAATAACTGTTAATGTGCTGCAATTTCACGACAAACACTTGTTTCCTTCAGCATACTAGCAATTTTATTCAACTTATTTGAAGATGACAGAGAACTTGCATTTGAAAACTTTGCCACCCATTAGATTTGGTGAAACAGAACGAGAGAGAGAGAACCGCTGACCAGAATCAATCATGAACAATGCACAGATCCAAAGACCAGTGCTTCTGAAAGCGTCTAACAATACTCTTTGTGGACCCTTCGGTTTATCACTGGAATTTTACATTATTGTTTTATCAGTTTAAACCACTTGTCATTCCCACAGTCTGTTCAACAGAGATGTTAACAGGAACATGCAATTTCTCAGTGAATTCATTGCTGTGACGAGCTAGTAGTACATGTAAAGCCGCTTTCACACCGAACGCGAAACGAATTTTTCAATGCAAATGTGTCTTTGCATTTACTTTGGATGAAATCTGTTGAGCGAAAAATTCGTTTCGCGTCCGGTGTGAAAGCCGCTAAAGACTGGAGGGATGTAGTGAGAGAATCGAGATCTCCCTGAACAGCGTGACTCCGACCGACACATCCGCCAAATAACTGCATAAATACAACATTTAATACATTAATGAACACATTATCCACGTTGATGCAGAAATCCTAAGGGTAATTGCAGCCATGAAGCATATGCAGTGTGATCAGGTAAAAGCCGTAACCCATCAAGACGTCTGGGGAAAAAAAAAAAAAAGAAAAATCTGGTCCATTACATCCATTGTGTTTTATTCATCTTGAAGAGATTGTCGTGCCTTTCTGTGCGGATAAAATGCATTTCAAACTCCAATGGAAACCCCTCCAAAAGTTAACAGTAATTTGGTGGTTTGAATTAATACGCTAGACGCACAGGGTAACCAGTGACAACACGCTGTACTTGAAACCAGCGGATTGGGAGTATGGGAGAGGTGACGTAAACGTCACATACAGAGAGAAGCACGCAAGCAGACACTTAACCAGTGTTACAGAATTGTTATGAATGTTCTTATTAATGGCATTAAAAAATTAAACTCTATACGATCTAAAGATCATCATTGATTCAACCACACAATGAATGCATACATCCATTTCCGTCACAAAATTACAGAGGGGGTTTTCCTTCGAGGCCATTTGATCCTACGGGACTTCAAGTGGATGTTCTTGATATCTCCTCCCCTTTGCAATTTTTTATGATCAGAGGGTGAACAGTAAACATTTTGGCCAAGATTTAAATCTACGACAGCAAAATTAAAGTTCAAACTTTGGCCATATTATAGAAGTTATTTAATAACCAATAAAGGAATAAGTGGTTGTAAACAGAACAGTATCTCTCACCTAAACCTTCCTTTCCTGTGATCCAAACTTCAGGTGCTAATGTGAAGTTCACTACTGCCGCCAAACTGGTTTCCTGGTTCAGGCTGGGAGTAAAATTAATTTAATTTAGGTAACTGCAAGGTTTCTGGGAAATGTCTGCACTAGCCGTATGGAGCTCAGATGAGAACTTCACGAATAACCAACCTGCATGGTCAGGATAACCCCCAGTGCCTTCCACACAGCTGCAGCTGTAAGCAGTATTGGTTTTGATTGATAAGGCGTAGGGGAGTAGTAATGATGACAACTGCAACGATGAGTGACAACAAAAACGGAAAAGAAACTGCTGACCAGCAGGCTTTTTTTAATAACCAAACAGCTCAGAAAGTAACCCAAATTCGTAGTCCCTCTCTGGGAACACCAGTTTCATTGAGAAGAATTATTCTAATGGGCACGTCAGGGAGGTACACAGAAGGGGTTCCGGGGACATAAACACGCGAGCACTCCAACGGTTACAGATCCTAACGGAACAAAGACGAGCGTCACAGGTAGGTAGAAGCCCTTATAAACAGTAGAGTAAAGCCATCCTGTGTTGAGGGCAGGAGTCCGCCCAACCACCAAGGGTCAGTGTGAGAGGATGCACAGCCCTCCATCTTGCCTTTATCTGTAATGTGTATATTTGTATATATATATTTATTAAACCAAAGCTACCATATATACATATACCTCTCATCTCTATATACCATTACCAGTTTAGCATTACACAAGTTCTAATTTCACCCAGAGGCGCTAGAAAGTAACAAAAGTGAAAAAGGGATTAAGGAAGAAGGGGCAGGAAATGGCAATGCTGAGGTCACATCCACATTTTTGGGTCCAATGCATCTCACCAACCTCTGGAGATGGAGAGGAGAGGGGGAATGAGAGGGAGGAAAGAGGTCAAGCAGGTAAATTGAGTGTTCCATAAACTCAACCACAGCAGAACTGAGCAATCCTGAAGACAGTGTCAAGCAATGAAACACAAAATACAAGTTAGATGCTGAGGACAATATTTCAGTATTACTCATCATATTCATCAGTAAAATCAATAATCAATAACCACATTATTTAAGCAGCAATAAACACACAAGCAGTTGATTTCTGCTTTGATGAATATCTGTTCATTTGATTTAATCAATACCTGTTCAGTAGAATCATTAGTTATATTTATTACTGGAAACATTACCAGCTGAGCTATTAAAAAACCCATTTCTATTTGTTTTTTTAAAATATATTTTTCTTTTTTTTAGGGGGACAATACCCCCATGTGCCACCAATATTTTCTGGAAAACCCCACAGACGGGGTCGGACTGGGAACAAATTTCGGCCATGGCATTTCTCCTCTGGACCAGCCCACTATTGGCCCGACGAAACCACCCCCAAACACAGACTCACACGTCCACCCACCCGTCCATAATGAACCACCAATGAACAAATACCAGACACCTTAATACTATGAAAACACACTTTCGCTGTCATTTCAATTTGACCTTGAACATACAAAACAAGTACAAGCTTTTGTGTCTCCAAAATGTGTGTGTGTTTAATTTACCTTACCTTACAGGAGACAGTCTCGGGGATGACTATAAACATGTTAGGTGATGAGAAGGCGTCTCATTAGGCTACTCTTTTCTGCTACCTTGTCAACAATTGTCTGTGTCCAAGGACATCAAAATGTCTTTTTCACTTGACATGAGCACGAATGCCTCCAGGTGCTCCTGGGCTGTAGTGCTCCGTAACCGGTTTTTAATGAATTTCAGTGTGGAGAAGCTGCGTTCACACGCCACTTGGGTAACAGACAGGGTGAGAAGGAATTTATATCCCAGTTCAATAAGGTGGTAGGCATCAGTTAACAAATTATAACGAGAAAGGATGTGGTAGCAGCACACTGGACAGTTTTTGCACGATGTGCAGGCCTTACTCAACACTTCACATCCCCCTTCACATTGGTCCTGTTCATGTTCGTCATTCTCAGTGCTGGTTCTCACCATATACTCCTCCAAAACCCGACACCTTTGGTCTGTCCCAATGAGAAGCCAGACTTTCCAGCTCCCCTTTAAGGGCATCTGCGGTAGCACAGCTGTCATATCTGATGAGCTGTTTACTCAGCTCTTGGAGCTGAGATGCATGGACACCTTTACACTGTATTTCAGCTAAGGAGTGTGGGTCAAGAAGGCACAATTCAGCATAAAGTTAACCATTTTTTTCAAACCGCCGGCTCATGCTCTCAGTAACTGTCCAGGATGACATTATGAACTTTGTTTTGGTAATGTGTTGCTGTCAGTAGTGGTCTCATCCTCAACCATCTCAAACATTCTCTTCTTCTCTCTTGGTCTTTTCCGTGGCAGTGTATTCTCAACCTCCACTTCACAGTCTTCCTCATTTTGCAGCTTGTCATTTGCCCATGCAACGTAGGCATCTGCTGACCTCTGAACAGATTCAAAATCCCTCGCATACTTTGAGGTTCTCCTGAGAGCCAGTGAAGAGGCAATGAGCTGTGACTAGATTAATTCCAGAGGTCTGTAGGTATGTGGACAAAGCAGATGTCTGTTCAAAGATGCGTAGGAAAATGTGAGCTGTCAATATCGTTTGATATTTCAGCAAACTTTCCACATACCCTTTTGCCTTTGTACGGACAGTGGATGCCATGTGGGTGTTGTCTCTGATGGCAGTGAGGGTTAACACAACAGTGACATATGCACAATTATCAGGAACACCAAACGCTCCATATATTTTGGTTAGGGCAATATCCTTGGCCCACCACCTTGTCTGCCCAATGACGCTGTGAGCCGCTTCAGACGCTTGTCTTATATGACGCCAGTCCCCCGTACCTTTTGTGAAAAAATTGTCTCGCGAGGAAAAAGCTAAGCAGAGTGAACAAAACACAGTATGTGTGACGTCGTTATAAGTTAGCCACGAACGTTCAGTGCCATTCCTGCAACATAACCACTTATTCATTGTCTTTTTTGTGCTCGGTATTTTTCAACAAGTAGATCAGAAGGATCTAATAGCTGCGACCTCGCCTAGCGTCCGTCACGAGGCCTAGTGTCCATGACTGGTGGTTTCTTGTACAAGTGTGATGTCGAAATTGGCAAATGACCTTGAAAATCAATAGGGGACCCTTCCTCTGTACCAAGAAGCTTGTTGTAAGATGTAATAGCCATCCATCAAGTTAAAGTAAAGTTACGGTGCGAAAACTGTGAAATCAGGGCAAAATTGACACTTTTTTGACCAGTGTGACCTTGGGATTCGACAGATGACCTTGAAAATCAATAGGGAACCCCTGCTCTATACCAAGAAGCATGTTGTAAGATTTCATAGCCGTTCATAGGGAACACCTCCTGTATGCCTAGAAGCTATTTCTAAAATTTCATAGCGATCCATGAATTCTAACGAGTTACAGCGCGAAAACCTGCAAACAAGGTCGTGACCTCTGAGCATGACCTTTGACCTCGAACTTGTGCATGAACATCACTTTGGTGAAGGTCAATAACTCCTGAAAATTTCACGATGATACGACGACAGGAACATGGTGAACAAGGTATCACAGACGGACGGACAGATAGACAGACAGAAGCGTTCATAGAGCTGCTTGGTTGCAGCTAAAAAATAAAGACAGTTTGTTTTGGTTTGGGCGGCTGAAATGGTCCATAGCAGGCTCGGTCTGAGACGTGCTCCTCTCTGAAGGAACATTAACATTAGAAGTGCTGGAGTGAATTTGAGCATGATGAACAACTTCCAGATCAGTAATCTCATGTGCGTCCTTTCCCTCGACCTGCTCACTGGCCACGGAATCCTCCGAATCAGACCCAACACACACATCACTTGGCTTTGAGCCTGAACTGTCCTCTCCAGTAACGTCCTCATTTTCATCCTTTGAAGTTGTAGTAGGGATGGCGGGAGCACTAGCAGCAAAGCTAGTAGTAGCACCACTGGCGACAGCAAACAAATTATCCATTTTAAAACACTTAGAAGCGTCAGCTTGAAGAGCTTTCTGCTTTTTGTCCCTAATCTTCTGCGCTCCCCCCTTTCTCTTTTTGCCACCTCTTTCCATAATTTGAATAAATTATGGAAAGAGATGGCAAAAAGAGAAAGTCACAGACCTTAAGTTAACTAGACTAGTCAAAACCACCACAACACACGAGAAGGCTAGACGCCTAGGTTCGTCAGCCTTTAGATTCCGAATCCTACCCCATCATGCACCACTACACATTTTTGCTAAATCTTCAAACAGAAATCCACCAAATACAAAATGAACATTGTTGTTTGGCTTCAGCAAAGTACTATTCATTATATTTTAGTTTGTTGTCAGGATTTTGCGGTTAAAAAAAGAAAAAAAAAAATTAAGCCATATGCCCAACATCATAAAGATGTATAGCAAAAGTAAGGGGTATATAAGCTGCACGCCCCTCATGACATTTGTAATACCCTCAGCCGAAGTCGGATCACTATCTTTATGGACAGTGGCCACTCGAAAGTACTATATAGTGATGAGGGCCGGTACCAACTTGTGGGGGCCGGCCCAAAGCATGTCAGATGTACAGCAGCCCACCGGGATAATGCCCAAGATCACAGATTAACAGTCCGAGCCTGCCCACAGAGAACATGCCAACCAGTTAGGGAAGGGAAAGAGACATGAGATGACCAGTGTAATGTGGTTGGCATAAGGTTCTAATAAAGAAGGCAGTCTGGAAGGTTTGGATGAGTTCTCTTTGCGTGCAGAGACGATTCAGGGCTTTCGGTCATGAGCTGAATAAAGTCTGGCAGTATTAAGGTTTGGATGAGTTCTCTTTGCATGCAGAGACGACTCTGGGCTTTCGGTTATGGCCTGAATAAAGTCTAGTCATGCAAAGACGACTCCGGGCTTTCGGTCATGAGCTGAATACAGTCTGATAGTTTTAAGGTCTGGGTGAGTTCTCTGCATGCAGAGACGATTCAGGGCTTTCGGTCATGAGCTGAATAAAGTCTGGTAGTATTAAGGTTTGGATGAGTTCTCTTTGCATGCAGAGACTACTCTGGGGTTTCGGTCATGAGCTGAATAAAGTCTAGTCATGCAGAGACGACTCTGGGCTTTCGGTTATGGGCTGAATAAAGTCTAGTCATGCAAAGAAGACTCCGGGCTTTCGGTCATGGGCTGAATACAGTCTGGTAGTTTTAAGGTCTGGATGAGTTCTCTGCATGCAGACACAATTCAGGGCGTTCGGTCATGAGCTGAATAAAGACTGGTAGTATTAAGGTTTGGATGAGTTCTCTTTGCATGCAGAGACTACTCTGGGGTTTCGGTCATGAGCTGAATAAAGTCTGGTAGTTTTAAGGTCTGGATGAGTTCTCTGCATGCAGAGATGACTCAGGGCTTTCGGTCATGAGCTGAATAAAGTCTGGTAGTATTATGGTTTGGATGAGTTCTCTTGACATACAGAGACAACTCTGGGCTTTAGGTCATGAGCTGAATAAAGTCTGGTAGTTTTCTGAAGAGTCTGCCTCTCTCCAATAATTTGAAAATAAGGTGGCCGACAAGGGCAAACACTCCGCAAAAACAGTTATAATGGAAAGTCAAAAACAGATGAACCTCAAAAACAACTGCAAGAGAAAAACGCTGCACATCCATGTCAACACTAAAGAGGCGCTGAAAGCTGCTAGCATATTTTGTTTTTACATCACAGCGAAGGGTTCGCTCAGGGTTGCGACCTTGCGAGCACGCATAAAGGGTTCCCTCACGATTATGGCCTTATACATGATGCATAGAAATCAATGGATAGCAGTGTATGGTTATAACTTTGCCATTTAATTAGCCAGCTAGCACATATATGCACCAAATATACACTCAACAAGAATATAAACGCAACACTTTTGTTTTTGCCATTTGTCATGAGATGGACTCAAAGATCTAAAATTCATTCCAGATACACAATATTAAAATTTCACTCAAACATTGTCCACAAATCTGTCTAAATGTGTGATAGTGAGCACTTTTGCTTTCCTGAGACAATCCATCCCACCTCACAGGTGTGCCACATCAAGATGCTCATCAGACACCATGATTAGTGCACAGGTGTACCTTAGACTGTCCACAATAAAAGGCCACTCTGAAATGTGCAGTTTTGTCTCACAGCAAAATGCCACAGATGGCGCAAGCATTGAGGGAGCGTGCAATTGGCACGCTGACAGCAGGAATGTCAACCAGATCTGTTGCTCGGGCATTGAATGTTCATTTCTCCACCATAAGCCGTCTCCAAAGGCGTTTCAGAGAATATGGCAGTTCATCCAACCGGCCTCACAACCGCAGACCACGTGTAACCACACCAGCCCAGGACCTCCACATCCAGCAGGTTCACCTCCAAGATCGTCTGAGACCAGCTACTCAGACAGCTGCTGAAACAATTGGTTTGCATAACCAAATAATTTCTGCACAAACTGTCAGAAACCGTCTCAGGGAAGCTCAACTGCATGCTCGTCTTAACCTGGGGTCTTAACCTGACTCCAGATTGTCGCCGTAACAGACTTGAGTGGGCAAATGCTCACATTCGATGGCCTCTGGCACGTTGGAGAGGTGTTCTCTTCACGGATGAATCTCGGTTTACATTGTTCAGGGCAGATGGCAGACAGCGTGTGTGGCGTTGTGTGGGTGAGCGCTTTGCTGATGTCAATGTTGTGGATCGAGTGGCCCATGGTGGTGGTGGGGTTATGGTATGGGCAGGCATCTGTTATGGACGAAGAACACAGGTGCATTTTATTGATGGCATTTTGAATGCACAGAGATACCGTGATGAGATCCTGAGGCCCATTGTTGTGCCATACATCCATGAACATCACCTCATGTTTCAGCAAGATAATGCGCGGCCCCATGTTGCAAGGATCTGTACACAATTCTTGGAAGCTGAAAATGCCCCAGTTCTTGCATGGCCAGCATACTCACCGGACATGTCACCCATTGAGCATGTTTGGGATGTGCTTGACCGGCGTATACGACAGCGTTTACCAGTTCCCACTAATATCCAGCAACTTCGCACAGCCATTGAAGAGGAGTGGACCAACATTCCACAGGCCACAATTGACAATCTGATAAACTCTATGCGAAGATGTGTTGCACTGCATGAGGCAAATGGTGGTCACACCAGATACTGACTGGTTCTGAGTCCCCAGACCCCCAATAAAGCAAAAACTGCACATTTCAGGGTGGCCTTTTATTGTGGACAGTCTAAGGTACACCTGTGCACTAATCATGGTGTCTGATGAGCATCTTGATGTGGCACACCTGTGAGGTGGGATGGATTGTCTCAGCAAAGCAAAAGTGCTCACTATTACACATTTAGACAGATTTGGGAACAATGTTTGAGAGAAATGATAATATTGTGTATCTGGAATGAATTTTAGATCCTTGAGTCCATCTCATGACAAATGTGAGCAAAAACAAAAGTGTTGCGTTTATATTCACTAGTGTAACTAGTGAAGGCAGCAAAGAGGCTTTCTAGCTAGCCAAAGTTACTTTGCTTGCTTACATAGCCTGTTCACTTGCTAACTGTTATATTTGGTGCATGCTGACTAGGTTGCAATCCTCAGCAACCCTTCGTTGTGGTGTAAAAACAAACTACGCCAGCAGGCCTCGCTCAGGTCAAAAGTAAAAGCTGTTCCAGTTGGCGCTCCCCATTGCGGCTGGGAGCTCTTCCATTGTATTGATGTCGGAGTGCAGCGTTTCTCCTGCATTTGTTTCTGAGGCTCATGAGTTTTTGACTCTGCATCTTTTCCATTTTTGTAGCGCGTTTCTCCAATTGGGGATGTTTTGGGCCATGTCAACGCACTTGGCCTCGTCGGCCTCCGTAATAAGAAGACCGAAAATACAGAAACATGTCTGAATGGGGAACCACAACATATACAGTATTCCGATTTATGTAGCATTTTCCAATTTTTAGTCATGATGTGACGATAGTCAGCAGAGCTTTTCTAATGCCAAGTCGTCCGGCGTATCACTTCAAATTTGAATATCTCAAAAACAGTCAGATAAATTTCTTCCTAATTCAGTGTGAGCCTTCCTTATGATATTCTGAAAATTCTACATTCCGGTTCTTGAGAAATTCAGCATTTTGGACTTAGAAAATCAGCGGTTGTGCTGATTCATTAATGTGTCATATGTACACTGCTCAAAAAAAGGGAACACTAAAATAACTCATCCTAGATCTGAATGAATAAAATATTATTTAATACTTTGTTCTTTACATAGTTGAATGTGCTGACAACAAAATCACAAAAATTATCAATGGAAATCAAATTTATTAACCCATAGAGGTCTGAATTTGGAGTGATACTCAATTAAAATGGAAAAACACACTACAGGCTGATCCAACTTTGATGTAATGTCCTTAAAACAAGTCAAAAAGAGGCTCAGTAGCGTGTGTGGCCTCCACGTGCCTGTATGACCTCCCTACAACGCCTGGGCATGCTCCTATATGAGGTGGCGGATGGTCTCCTGAGGGATCTCCTCCCAGATCTGGACTAAAGCATCCGTCAACTTCTGTACAGTCTATAGTGCAACGTGGCGTTGGTGGATGGAGAGAGACATAATGTCCCAGATGTGCTCAATTAGATTCAGGTCTGGGGAACGGGCGGGCCAGTCCATAGCATCAATGCCTTCATCTTGCAGGAACTGCTGACACACTAGAGCCTCATGAGGTCTAGCATTGTCTTGCATTAGGAGGAACCCAGGGCCAAGCGCACCAGCATATGGTCTCACAAGGGGTCTGAGGATCTCATCTCTCTACCTAATGGCAGTCAGGCTACCTCTGGTGAGCACAAGGAGGGCTGTGCGGCCCCCCAAAGAAATGCCACCTCACACCATTACTGACCCACTGCCAAACCAGTCATTTTGGAGGATGTTGCAGGCAGCAGAACGTTCTCCACTGCGTCTCCAGACTCTGTCACGTCTGTCACATGCTCAGTGTGAACCTGCTTTCATCTGTGAAGAGCAAATGGCGCCAGTGGCGAATTTTCCAATCTTTGGGTTCTCTGGCAAATGCCAAACGTGCTGCACGGTGTTGGGCTGTAAGCTCAACCCCCACCTGTGGACGTCGGGCCCTCATACCATCCTCATGGAGTTGGTTTCTGACCGTTTCAGCAGACACATACACATTTGTGGCCTGCTGGGAGTCATTTTGCAGGGCTCTGGCAGTGCTCCTCCTGCTCCTCCTAGCAAAGGCGGAGGTAGTGGTCCTGCTGCTGGGTTGTTGCCCTCCTACGGCCTCCTCCACGTCTCCTGATCTACTGGCCTGTCTCCTGGTAGCGCCTCCATGCTCTGGACACTACGGTGGCAGACACAGCAAACTTTCTTGCCACAGCTCACATTGATGTGCCATCTTGGATGAGCTGCGCTACCTGCGCCACTTGAGTGGCTCCGCCAGCATTCAAAAGTGACCAAAACATCAGCCAGAAAGCATAGGAACTGAGAAGTGGTCTGTGGTCACCACCTGCAGAACCACTCCTTCATTGGGGGTGTCTTGTTAATTTCCTATAATTTCCACCTGTCGTCTATTCCATTTGCACAACAGCATGTGTCATGGGGTGTAGGGGACTCTGGATAGATGTAGTATAGAGGTAGTACCTTTGTTGCTCAGCAGCTGCTCCTACCTAGTTAGGAGGATGGGCATCACTGGTCCTCATCCAACTCCTAATCTCTCACGTGCTGACTCCAAGCGTCACACCCCGAATCACCACTTCAGCTGGCGGGCTAAACCACGTGAGGGGGTGTTGTTGACACTGCATTACTGGGCGAAGGATCTCCTAGAAGCAGATCACCGGCCAGGGCGGAAGGGGTTCAGAAGAACAACGGCTCAGTGCCCGTGGCCAGGGCGAGCCTCTGAGCTGGGGGAACTCCGCCGTGGCCAGGCCTGGAGAGGGATAGGCTCCGCCAGGCATCATTGCCTAAGATTCTCTACATGATGAATACAACCAGAACAAATTTCATGCCGGCTCGGTCGTCGCCCGGAACACAAAGGACCGCCACAACGCTGAGGCATCAGGACGGAAGTGGAAAATATGCTACTGGTGCCACCAATGATAACACAAACACTAAAGATAACACCAAAGATAAGATCAGTGCTAGGCGTAATAATATAGTCATCGGCACATGGAATGTCAGGACACTGCATATTCCTGGCAAGCTTGAAGAACTTACCCATACTATGAACAGATACAACTGGAATGTGTTAGGGACATGTGAGATGAGATGGAAGGGCATGGGAGAAACAACAACCCACGAAGGCCACAAGCTTTACTTCAGTGGAAGAGATGACAGACACAAAGAAGGTGTGGGATTCCTTGTGCACAAAAACACAACTAGGGTAGTGATGGGATGCAGACCAGTTTCCAGCAGGCTCATCACCATACGCCTAAGGGCTTCACCTTTCAACTTCACAATCGTGCAAGTTTACGCGCCAACCACAACACACCCTGATGAAGAAATAGAAGATTTCTACCATCAAGTATAAGAAGTTATTGATGAAACACCTAAGAAAGACATCCTAGTTGTCCAAGGGGACTGGAATGCAAAGATCAGAGAAGATGCACAGGAAGACTGGAAAGGCACATGCGGGCCCTACTGCAACACAGAGACCAATGACCGAGGCTTGAGACTGCTCGAATTTGCAACACTCAACAACCTCAAAGTGACCAACACATTCCACCCCCACAAAGCATCCAGACGGTGGACCTGGCACAGCCAAAACGGATACCACCACCAGATAGATGTGTGGAAGCGTCGTTTCACTAGGATGTAATCTATCAACATCGCCAGGACACGTAGCTTCCCCGGAGCGGACATCAGCAGCGACCATGAGCTCGTCATGATGTCCTTCCGCCTACACCTCAAGAAGATTAAGAAGAAACAGGGCCGCACCAGAATTAAGTTTGATCTGGAGAAATTGAAAGACCCAGACGTGGCACAAGTCTTCGAGGCTAAGATTGGAGGGAAACTCACCCCACTCTTGCTACTTGACGCTGACGGCACAGACGCAGGCACTTTCATTGACACATTCAACACCGCAGTGATTGAGACGGCCAATGAAGTTCTCGGCAAGAAACGGACCACCAAGAAGCCTTGGGTCACACCAGACTTACTCAAGCTGTGTGACGAAAGGAGAGACCTCAAGCAGTACAAGTATGAAAGTGATGAGGGAGCGGACAAGTATAGGCAAGCAGACAAGCAGGTCAAGATGAGCATGATTAAGGCAAAGGAAGACTAGGTTACTGATCAGTGCAACGACATTGAACGGAACCTCAAAGCAAACAACGCAAAGAAGGCCTACCAGGTAGTAAGGGACCTCACTAGCAGCAAGCAAGGACGGCCCAGCACCATTCTCGACAAAAACGGGAAGTGTCTGACCGAGTCCAAAGACATCTTGAACAGGTGGACAGAGTACACCGCAGGATCTATACTCATACTGCGCAACAGGAGACACAGAGAAGCTCAACACTCCTCTGGCAACAGACACAGACAGCTTCCCCATCCTCAGAGAAGAAGTGGAGGAAGCAGTGAAGTCCCTGAAGAAAGGAAAATCAGCAGGTATTGATAACATCCCAGGAGAACTAGTGCAAACAGGGGGTGAGGCCATGATTGATGCATTACATGCAATCTGCCAGAAGATCTGGGAGACAGGAGAGTGGCCAACACGATGGACCCAGTCTTTGTTGATCACCCTACCCAAGAAAGGCAACCTACAACAGTGCAACCACTACCGCACCATCAGCCTGATATGCCATCCTAGCAAAGTGATGCTCAGGATCATATTGAACAGGTTAAGACCCCAGGCTGAAGCAATTATTAGGGATGAGCCGATCTGATCGGAACCGATCAGATCGGCCCGATATGAATGATCGGATATCGGAAGTTCGAGGGTTAAATTCACTGACCGATCGCATTTATATATGTGCTTCACACAAGTGTTAATTCTCTGGCCTACATTCGGGCCAAATCCAAGGGTGGCGGTAGTGATCCAATTCCACAGGCGTTACCGCCTTATAACAACGAAGAAGAAGTGTGTGTTGTTGTCCCCCACGCTGCTTATGCTGTGTTGTTGAGCCGCTGTCTGCACATGCTAAAAACATGTCTTCAGTGTGGAATATTTTTAAAGTATGCGACACAGATGTGTCGCATGCAACCTGCAACACATGTAAACGCCTGATCCCTCGTGGGGGGAAAAAGCCGAGCAGTTTCAACACCACTAATTTAATTAGGCACTTGAAACTATTTCACAGCGAGGCGCATGTTGATTTCCTAAAACAAACCGCAGAAGCAGAAAAGAAAAAAAAGGAAACAGCAACTACACCGACCGTGCTGCTGCAAAGAACAATCGATGACACTAAGTGTTATAACTGTCACAGTGAGAAGGCAATGGGCATCAGCAGGAAAGTGATGGAATTCATCTGCCTGGACGACCAGCCATTCAGTGCGGTGGAGGGTAAAGGATTTCAGCGACTAGTCGCTCACTTGGATCCACGATACTTACTACCAGGACGCCAGTGGTTTGCGGATAAATCCCTAACTGCGCTACACGAAGATGTGCGTGCACATGTTGCAAATCAAATTAAAAACGTTCCATCTATTAGCTTTACCAGTGACATTTGGAGTTCAGACGTCAGTCCCATGTCATTTCTTAGTTTGACCGCTCAATGGATAGACGCAGATTTCGAAAGGCACAATGTCATACTGCACACGCAAGAATGTCCCGGCTCTCATACGGCTGTCAACTTAGCAACGTGGTTTGTGAACATGCTCCGTTCCTGGGAAATCAAAAACAAAAGGGTTCACGTCATGCTAAGAGACAATACCCAGAACATGGCAAAAGCCATGGAGGATGCAGGATTCTCAAGTCTTCCATGTTTTGCCCATACGCTGCAGCTAGCCATTAATGACGCAGTGTTGTCACAGCGCACCGTAAAAGACATCCTAGCCATGGGAAGACGGATCATGGGACACTTCAAGCATTCGCCCCTGGCGTACTCTCAGTTGTGGGCTATACAGGGCAAACTCAACCAGCCCGAAAAAAGGCTACAGCAAGATGTTGCAACACGGTGGAACAGCACCTATTACATGCTGGAAAGCCTACTTGAACAGAAGCATGCCTTGTGTGCGTATGTCGTCAGCTACGAGCTCCCTGCTACGTTCACTGCCTACCAGTGGGCGCTTATCGAGAACTTGCTATCTCTTCTGAAACCGTTTGAAGAGCTAACGAAGGATATAAGCTCATCATCATCTTCTGCAGCCGATGCCATACCGTCAGTGATGGCTTTGAAACTTTTCCTGGAGACACCTGCAGCCTCGGATCATGGTGTGCAGACAACAAAGTCAACCCTGCTCGAAACTGTGTCCGCAAGATTTGCCCACATTGAAAATGAACGCCTCTACACTTTGGCTACTATCTTGGACCCAAGGTGAGAAACCTATTGTGTGGGATAATAAGTAAAATAAATATGATAAACAATTCTACGTTTAATAAGTGAAATAAATATAATTAACAATTGCAAGTTCATTTACTTTATTATTACAACATAATGTGTGGCAGAAATGTTATTTTACCTTCCATAAGCTTGGGCCTATTATTAGTTATAATAAAAATAAAATTCTCAGTGTTGACATCAGTTAAGTGTATAAATAGAACCTAAAAGTATAAATCTGCTGGGCTAAAACAACTTAATGGCCATGCTAAAATAAAATGAATATTATCTAATATTATCACTTTGTTTTGTTTCAAATGAAAAAGATTCAAGGACAGATGTTTTCCTGAAGAGCTGAAGACAAAAACACGGCGACAGCTTTTGGATCTGCTAACCAGCCAGGCAGTCCCAGGCCCAGCTCCATCCCCAAGACCTAGTGCTGCCCACAACACAGGCAAGAGATTATATTTATTTAGTTTTTATTTTTGTGAGGTTTGATCAAAACTTTCTTTTTCTCTTTTCTTTGCAGCTTCAGTGTTAATTTAAGTGACATGTATTGTAGGGATGGTCTGATCTCAATCACCGATTGTTTACTTGTGTTTTGGTGAATTCTGTGTTTTGAATAGACACAGAATTAAAATTCATTCATTCATTCCTTCACAGGCGAGCAAGGTACGAAGGTTCCACGACCTGGTTCCCTCTCATCAATGTTTGATAAAATCATGGCAGAAGCTCCACAGCCCCAAGGTGACATCACAGCAGGTACACAGGTGAATCTCTACCTCTCAGAGCCACCCATCCCTCGGAAGGCAAATCCTCTGGAGTACTGGAAGGGTGCAAAGACTCGCTTTCCTGTCCTAGCCCCTGTCGCAAGAGCTTACCTCTCTGCACCCAGCACGAGTGTGGATAGTGAACGCTTGTTCAGTGCTGCTGCCAACATCCTGACTGAGCACAGGAACAGACTCTCTGCCGACAAGACAGAGAAGCTGCTCTTTATCAAAAAGAACCTGCCAACAATGATTCAAGTGCGACAGTCTGGGCCTTCAGCGTCAGACTCTGAAGCTTAGTTTTCTAAGTTCTGTAAGGCAAAAAAATGCACTTTTAGTTCGATTTATTTTGTTTGTATGACATTTTAAACCTCAATAGAGGCTACCTCAGTTTACATTCCTTATGGCCAAAGAATGTGCAAGAAAAGAGTAAGATGTGCCATTTATTTTATTTTTTCAGATGCCATCACTCCTTCAGAACTTGTTTCAGCCACAGTGGCCTACAGACCAAGCTATTAAATGTAGTTTTTTTTTTTGGGGGGGGTCTAAGAAAGCCCAAATAATATGCAAGAAAAGAGTCCGACTGTGGCCTGTGTGCCATTTTGTTTAATTATTTTATTTTCAGATTTTGACTGTTTCAGAACTTGTGGAGCCAACAGTGGAGACCAAGCCATTAAATGTAGGTGCTAAGGTAGGCCAAATAATGCACAAAATGTGATTCAGGAAGCAGCCTGTGTGCTATTTTTTTTTTTTTTTTCAGTTCTTATTTGACTCTTCCAGTCCCTGTTAAGTCACCATAGACTAGAGGCCATTTACTTTAAGTGTTGTTTACACCCTCATGGCCTAAGACAAATGTTATAGCACTAATAATGCCAGTTCAATGTGCAATAGTGCCACTATAATCCCAATGTTCACAGGCATTTTATTTTATATTTGTTTGTTTAGCTCAATATTTCTAGAGCTTTAGCCTGTTATATAGACTCAATCAATATTTTCATTATTTTAATTTATACTATGTTTGCAAAAATAAAGCTGATTAAATGGCTAATAATTTAAGTTTGTATAAGTGACTGTCTATATGTAACCGTTAATTTTAAATGTCTTGTATTTTAGGTCTGTTAATAAATGACTGACTGAACTTTCACCTGCAATTCTTCCCAGTTCTTGAATGCCCATTTTTAAAAATATGATGATCGGCAATGATCGGGTTATCCAATCGGTTTCAATAGGATGATCGGATCGGTGATGATCGGGTATCGAATCGGTGAGACTTCAGATGATCGGTGATCGAGATCGGACCCAAAAACCCTGATCGGACCATCCCTAGCAATTATAGCTGAAGAGCAGGCAGGATTCAGGGCAGGACGCAGCACAACTGAGCAGATCTTCAACCTCAGGATTCTGTGCGAGAGATACCTTCAACACCATCAAGAACTCTACCACATATTCATAGACTTCAAGATGGCATTCGACAGAGTGTGGGGCATGCGGCACTCTGGGCGACCATGAACCACTATAACATCAAAGCAAACCTCATCCGCGTCATACAGAACCTCTACGACAAGGCCAGCAGTGCAGTTTACCTTAACGGGGACATTGGAGACTGGTTCCGAACCACAGTTGGAGTGAGACAAGGATGTTTGCTCTCGCCGACACTCTTCAATGTTTTCCTTGAAAGAATTATGACAGATGCACTTGAAGATCACCAAGGAACAGTCAGCATTGGTGGCAGAATAATCACACACCTGCATTTTGCTTATGATATAGACGGACAAGCAGGCTCAGAACAAGAACTGGAGAACCTGGTCAGGCAACTTGACAGATCCTCCACAGCTTACGGCATGGAAATCAATGCAAACAAAACACAACTGATGACAAATAATGATAACGGAATACAAACTGACATCACTGCCAACGGAGAAAAGCTTGAAACCGTGAAGAATTTCAAATACCTTGGAGCAATAGTTTCAGATGAGGGGTCCAAGCCCGAAGTATTAGCCAGAATTGCAATGACAGCTGCAACACTAGCTAAGTTGAACACCATTTGGAGGGACAAGGCAATCAAGCTTAGCTCAAAGATAAGACTCATGCGTTCCCTTGTCCACTCGGTTTCCCTGTATGCTTGTGAAACATGGACCCTTACAGCAGAATTAGAGAAGAGGATTCAGGCCTCAGAAATGAGATGCTTCAGAAGACTGCTTGGGATCTCTTACAAAGACCACATAACCAATGAGGAAGTCAAAAACAGAATAAGGCAAGCCATAGGTCCCTATGAAGATCTCCTCATCACCATCAAGAGGCGCAAACTAAAATGGTTCGGCCACGTAACAAGAGGAGAGAGGCTTGCCAAGACGGTGCTCCAGGGAACAGTCAGAGGAGGAAGAAAGAGAGGAAGACAAAATAAGAGATGGGAAGACAACATCACAGAATGGACAGGATTGAAGCTGAGCGAGGCGGTCGAACGTGCAAATGACAGAGAGGGATGGAGAGGACTGGTTGACAGGTCATCTGTAGCGCCCCGACGGGAATCGCCATGGGGCAGATGAGATGCGTCATTGATTGTAAATCAGAGTTGCTTCCTAAGTGGACAGTTTGATTTCACAGAAATGTGATTGACTTGGGAGTTACACTGTTGTTTAAGTGTTCCCTTTATTTTTTTGAGCACTGTATCAATATTGCAATAGTTTTCAAGGATTTCTGAAATTAAGTTATGGCATGGACATTTAAGTCATCCTCAGCGGAGCTCTCTTTTTTTTTTTTTTTTTAAATCCCTAGAATATTGGACTCCTACTCCCATCCTTAAGATGAAGCTCATTGCACAAAATGACGCCTCAAGGTTTGACGGCCCCTCATCGCCACCAACAGATCAGATTCAGAGACCAGTGTCTTGGCGAAGGACTGAAGGGACGACCTGCTTTTCGATGTGCATTTGGTGACCACTAGAGAATCATCCTGCTGCCTCATCCTGACGAACAACATGACCGGCCAGGGTGAGACGCTGTGACTTGATGACATCGGAAATCTTTGGCAGCGGGCGATACAAAACACTATTTGAGGTGTGAGAACTAAGGAGCGACCGATACATCGGCTGGCCGATATATTAGGCCGATATTTGCATTTTTGACCTGAATCGGCATCGGCATTATTTACAGACAGGCATCCAGGGGCAGCTCTGTGTTGCCGGAAGACCCTGCAGTGCGTGCAGACGCATTACCCCTCCCCCACTGCAAGAGCGGTGAACGCAGCGGCTGCTTCAGAACAAGGTGTATTAAAATTTCACTTAGCCTCTCACTGTTAAACTTAGTTGAAGTATCGCCACCCACTTTGAAATAGGAAACATGAATGCCAAGTAATTGCCATGTAATACTCGTGCTTGCAAACATGGTTACGTTTGTGGGTCAGAAAAACGGGAATGCTGCTGAATGCTTCGTCTTTAACAGTGCTTGCCATTGTATTTAGGGAGCTGTTGACGTAGTTGTAGGCTAATATGTACAGATGTAACGAACACCGGTTTAAGGATTAAGTAATGTCAATGCAGTCAATTCAGTTCCACGGTGTTTGTAGGAGTTTAATTCAGCGAACACCAGGCTGAGGTTGAATGCGTTTCGTGTCGTGTTTGTGTATGTGCAGGGCTCGAAACTGCGACCTTCGAATTAAAATAGTCGCACCAGTGCGACTGCTTTCCCCCTCCAATTAATCGCCTCTTTCGGGTAGCCTACATTTGGTTGTCAGAAGGCATGCCAGCCGCCGCTGCAGCTTAAATAAAGGTGGGCGTATGTCTCGGAGCAGCGCGAATCCACTGGACAGACCGCAGCCGGGCGCACCGGTATAAGAATGGAGCGCACCCAGTGTGTTCCCTCGAGCTGACAGCAACCAAATCAATCTATTTCGCGGGAATAAGAGTTACTGTTGTTGCTATGCACAAGATTTGGACGGAAAATGAAACGAAGAGCAATGGAAAACTTCTTTTTTTTGGGTATCCTTACTGTTGAAAAATGTCGAGTGGGCATCAAAAGTTACTGAAACTGAGAATCATGACGGTGATTTGGATGAATGGGCGGCGAAATCAGTTGATTATTTTTGCAAAGAGTTGCATCGAAATTTTGAATGGCAGAGGTTATAAGAAGGTGAAGTGCACCGTGTTCATTGTAAAGATAATGGCCCGAATCTCACTTTTAACAGCGCGTTATCTACAGAGTCCAAACGCTTTAAACGTGAGCGTCCTTCCAAACAGGGAGAAAGCACGAAACATAGAAAACACTGCAACAAATGTGCGTAAACGAGTAGGTCCGGTGATCTGTTAATAGTTGCAACTAATCATAATATGCTGCCTCGCGGCTCAGCGTTTGCGCAGCCTTAAAATCTCTGTCTCGGTTTCTTCGCTCATATCTTCTGTATCCTATCTGCAAAAATCATTAACATTTTTTACAGCGCGTCTTTAGACCAGTAAACGTTTATATTATATTTGCAAGGAGACTCAACGTTTTCCTGAAAATGCAGAAATTGGAAGACAATTGCGTGTGCAGTGGCGTCTCTGGAAGTGATAATTGGTGGAGCCCGGACCATGCCTTTGAGTCAAGGATTGTTCCTGGCTTGTACTCAGTTATTTTCCGTTATTTACACATTTTCCAATTTTGACAATAATCCTCTGGCAATCGAAGTTACTGTTTCTCTCTCCACGAGATCTATTGACAACTAAATAATGGGATAAATTCAGATAAGAGAAATTTAGGCCACTCAAAAATTGTTCAACGCTTTATGAAAGACAAACTGCTCTCAAACGTCAGCGCTACCTTTTCCACACATCAAGTGATTTAACTGGCGCTTCATGATCGTTTCATTTAAATAAAATAAAAGATTATTTGAAACGTGTGTGTGCCATTCTGAATAACGCTGATTTAAATGCACGAAATTACGCTTCCAGATTAATGATTGTAGCCGTACCGAAATGTACCGCACCGGCGGTACTCTCTCCCTCAGAGCGGAGTGGCACAGCCATGTCTGCTATCAGAGAGGTCTTTAGCGTGCGCTGGAAGAACTTAAATGATGAGAGAAATGTTTTATATGTAGTACTAATTTGTGTCCGTGTTTTGTGAAAACTTATTTGGAGCCGTTTGCAGTCGTGATCAATCCAGCGGTAGTGGAGTTTTCCAGTCAGCGTCTGCTCAGCTGATGTGTGTGTGTGTATGTGAGTGTGCGAGAGTGTTTGTGTGTGTGTGTGTGGGTGTGTGTGTGTGTGCGTGTGTGTGCGTGTGAGTGCGTGTGAGTGCGTGTGTGTGCGTGTGTGTGCGTGTGTGCGCGTGCATGCGTGCTTGTGTATTGAGTGTGTGAGTGCGTGCGTGTGTGTGAGTGTGTGTGTATGTGAGTGCGTGCGTGCGTGTGAGTGCGTGTGTGTGCGTGCGTGTGTGGGGGGGGGTTGTGCGCATCTCACTGGGGAGGAGCAGCCATGACATTGATGGCTGGTTGAAACTTTTCAATAAATGTTTGTCTAACTTGAGACCTGTGATATTTATCGTGTTCTTTTTTGATGTTAATTGAGGGAGCAAGAAAATCGGCAGTCCATAATCGGTCATCGGCTACGGGTGATGGAAAAAAATCGGTATCGGCCCTAAAAAAATCCATATCGGTCGATCCCCAGTGAGAACGCCATGAGATGGGAGGTCAATAGTTTCACGAAAGTGATGAGCTTTTGTGTTTTTTGGTCAGAATTTTTTTCCCCCCTTGCAGCTCTCCCATGGAAGCAATTTTTGCCCAGCCTCATTCCTGCGGACTTGTGAACGCCTTCACCTCAACAGAGGCATGCAAGGCCTGCAGGGTTTTCATTTAGTTTGGGTTCTTCAGTGATGCAATGCCGGAGGAATTTCAGTAGGCTGGCCACTCCTGGGAAGGTTCACCACAGTTCTCGAAGATTTACGAGTGCGCCAAGAAATTATGGCTACAGATGCAGAGATCCATTTCGACTGAAGTGACTTAACTGGAAGTCTGTTCACAGCCAGTAGAATTCTAGGAATGGTCAGTGCTGAAAATCACATGCCCCTACAAAAGGGTGATAAATTAAAGATCCCCAATGAATGCATTTTCAAAAAGAGTCATCATTTCGTGCAAATGCTTTCGCTCATTTTCCTGGCAGAGTTCGGGTCCTCTCGCACCTTAAAGGCGGACGGGTCACTGTAAATCAGCGCAGAGTCGTTCTGGGTGTTCAGCTATACATCCAGTTATGAACCATCGCTACCATACTGGGCCTGCGCTCCTCCAGCACGGCACTGGCACAAACCCCACAAGACACAAGGGCTCACTGAATGGTTTTATCGTGATGAAACTGAACCAAAGCTTTCTGTAAGTAACTGCCTTTCCCGTCACCAGATCTCAAACCAGCTGAACTCAATATGGAAGATTGCGGAGCGAGGCGATAGACAGCGCTCTCCGTCACCATCAACACACCACTGAGGGAGCATTTCTGCTTAGATGGTTAACTCTGCGCTACGGGCTGGTGAAGCTGATCTGGCAGCTCGTGAAGGCCCCACATCTCTTACGCTGTTCTTGTGGATTTTTCTATGAGTTTGTTACCTCTCAGTGTGTGTTGTGTGCATGTTGCAGATGGCGATAGTTGGGGGGGGCCCCACTTACCTTCAGCATGTTACTTAGAAGCAGTTTTCCAGCCAACGGCGCACTCCTCACTCATTGAGCTCAGAACAGTGACCTGTAAGGTGAAAGAAGAGACTGCTATCCAGTGATGCAGCTGTTCCACACACTCAGACACACACACAAGCACACACACAGACACACACAGGGCTTAAAGCAAAAAAAAAATCCCAGGACTGAAAATTTCAGACGTGGGATAAGACATTCTTAAAGGGGCTCTAAACTTGCAACGGTCTAGCCCTGGCCCCTGTCCTAGAAAATGGCAATATAAGAGAAATTTAAACAACATTGTGCACCCGGCACGCACCAATTAATTGGGTGATATGCTACTTCACATTTCTCAAATGCCTTAATTGTGAATGTGTACAATTAGTGCTTCATTTTAACATAAACACCTGCTGAAGTTGTAGTCTGCCTATTGCTAGTCTGGCCTATTTCAAATATTAAAATTACTGTAGGACTTTAAAGCAAAAGTGCATAGCAGCAGCAGACCTGCCAACCTTGGCAATTTTTTTTGAGTACAGATGCACAGGCGCGAAGCACCCGCAGGGCCCACGGCACAAATTTTGTTGTTTTCCCACATGAAATGCACACAGACTGTGTATATTTTGGGGGGTCCCCAGTCCTCACACGCCTTTTTGGGTGGGAGCAAATTGTATGTTGACTTACACTAAATGGAGGCAAGCTGTTACAACCTTCTAAATAAAAATGCCACTGCAGAGAAAAAGTAGTATTACCAGGCTGTAATGTTGCATTGGCAATATTGACAAATCTTTAATATACTAACTGCACCTGCTCAGATTAGTTAACACTAGTCTAGCAAAACAGTCTAATCATGTTATTCTTTTTACACACTGCTGAGCAGTGTGTAAAAAGTAGTAGTCATATGAACCAGTATGCACCTTGAATTAGGGGAGAGGAATGGTTGCAAGTGAGAACACGAGTCAATTACAAGAGACATTTAAAACCCATTGGTTGGCAGCTCAAAAAGAAAATGTTAGTACCTTTCGTGGATAACATTTGACCTTTTACTTTATATTTCAGGGTTCCCATTATTAATACTGTGCATTGAAACTAAAACAACATCAATATTCAACAAGCCGTTTCAGATTCTGATAAGCAAATACTATTCATTCTTTCTTTTTTTTTTTGCAACAAAAGCGAAAGCCTGAAGCTTGGCTACACCAGACATTCTTTTCAGTGTTGACCTGAAACCTGGTTCATTGTTGTGCTTGAAAAGCGTTTTTTTTTTGCAATTTGAACCGTACAACAGCTTTCTGTTGCAAACACAACAGAAACAGGCACCTGGTTCCTTTAATTTTTGACACCAGGACCTGAATGGCTTTCCTGTGTCACCCATCTCATCCAACCAAGCCCACCTCCATTTGTTTTTGACAGTGCTGTCAATATTAATCACGTCTGATCCTTCCTTCACAACTAACCGCTCCATGATTTTTCGCAGACTGAAAGGGTACCACAGCAGTGACAACACACGTGGGTAATATTTTGGGTCAAACAATGCAACGCGGTGAATACACCAACCAATCATGATACAGTAGTTGCAGACGCGGTCGATCTAAAACATTACCCAGAATAGTAGATCTGCACACGTAACAATGCTTTTTTTAATGCAAGATAACGTAAGAATACATTAAAACAACGAATCAATGACCGATCGTGTGTGCAATCATAAAGTGCGTATCTGCACATTTATCGCAGAGCACGACCTTTCGTTCATAGTTGCAGTCATTGATTGATGACTTTATTCGAAGTTTGCCGTTTCATACAGTTTCATAACGGTACAGTTCACTAGTACGTGGTCTACTAAAACTAAAACACAGAGGCGTCATGTGTACATCCATGGAATTTCCACTCAGATAAAAAAGCATTTATCAGACAAGTGGAACATGATTTATTTTTCTCTAAGTGCTGACGAGGCCACCAATACAAACATGGACCGTGTGCTGAACGTTTTGGTGCGCTTCTATGATGAGGACTTGGCCACTGATACCTTCCCAGTAAATATACGCTAACGTTATATATTTAGATCATACCTGATGTTCACTGGTGTAATCCACTTTCGAAGTTGAAGAAAAAAATCCACTGACTGCCATTATTCCTTGTGATTTCATCTTTTGGACACCGTCATCCATACTGAGCGAATTTCATAACTTCACCGTTAAAATCTGTAGCACTATGAGTCATGAAGTCACATTGCTGATCTGCCATTTAAGTTACTCCAACACAACACAACAATCGCTAGCTAGTTGACGCTAAGCTAATGCTTGGTGTCAGGTTACATCAGAGCTCAGCAGCCAGCGGCAACCTACTGAGCGCACTCTGAGCTGCGTATCTTCATAGATGTTTAAATTTACATTATTTCCCTGGGGAGGGATGCATCGCAGTTTGGAAATCACTTCACTAGCAAGTATATGCAGCATTTTAACATTTTTTTCATTGACATCGCGGCCATGGATAACCCCCTCCCCACCCCCCATATAACTTTTTTTTTTTTTGCAAATCTACATCGATCTCATAAATAGCCCCTAGGGATTCTCGAGGACGGAAATCCGTCCCCAGGACGGAGAACTTTAAGCCCTGCACACACACACAGACAAACACACAGACACACACACAGACACACACACAGACACACCAGGGGCTCACAACCTCATCCACAAAGGGATAGTGCAGCAACATAAGTACATTTCGATACATTTACATTACAGTCCATCAATTAACACTTTCCGCTAAAACCACTTGTAATTACAGACAACCAACCAGGGGCCAGCGGGGGATTAGGGCCAAGTTCAAGGGGCAAACTGCTATATGGATCTTACCATTCTAAGAATAGAGCCATCAGCTGTACAGGGCCAAATCAAACACCTGGGCTACTGGGCTACAGCAAGGCTCTGAAAATCCACATTCAGACCAGGTTTTATTTTATCCTGATTGGCCAGACAGTCCTCACATCTGACTCCGAGGTAAAGGGAGGGGGGAAACCAGCAGCTCTCAGACCTCGATTTGAGGACCAGGGGGCTACAGGCAGCTTCGGGGTTGTAACTTTGCTCATGAGAATCGGTCTCGCTCGGTGTGTGAAGCTGAGCACCGTCACTCACCAGGATGTCCTCTCCAGCGTCATACTTGCTGGTGATCTCCTTGCCTAGGTCTCCCTCCGGCAGCTTCAGGTCATCTCGCACCTCTCCAGTGTCTCTCAGCAGGGACAGGTACCCCTCTTGGATCCCAATCAGCTGAGAGACGCCAGTGAAGGACAGACAACACAGTCACTTCCTGCTTAACCCCGTGACAACCAAGGGAACCTTGTCTGGGTCCCTCAAACGCAGCTGCTGTATTCAAACTTGAGGAGCTTCAGGCCCATTTTGAATTCTAGAGGAGATACCAGGGTTTCTAATGATCCTAAATGTGTCCCGCTGAATTACTGGGAAATTAGTGGTATAACAATAGCCAATACAGTGTTGTATCGCGGTACAAAGCCTCCGATACAATGCATCGATTCCCAGGACGTGCATCGGGATACACAAGGATTTTTATAATAGTCCACATATTTTCTAATATACTTTGAGATTACTTTGAGATCAAGTTTCCAGACTTCAAGTTATCCACTAACTGCAAGTAGTTTGCAATATGACTGTTTCTGCTAGTGAATAGTACTGGAGACCTATTCAGCTTTTATCAGTTTTTAGATGAAGACTTTGACCTGAACAGCAAACACACGTAAAGGTAAACTAACGTACGTAAAGGTAAACTAACTGTATTCCTTTATTTAATAAACTTAAAAAGCCTTGTCTTTGGGAAATCTTTGTGTTGCTAACTTGTAAGTAGAAAGAAAATCAGGAGTAAAATAATTTGTAGTGTATCAGGATTCGCATCGTATTGTGACCCCACCATATCGTTACACCTCTATGGGAAATGAGGATAAAATGTACAAAATCTAGACTTTTCATTTGATTACATGCAGTCATCACAAAAACATGATATCCCGAGTCTGAATATTTCAGTTAATAATAGGAATGTGATGTAGCTTCACTCAAGTGCTACACACAGCAGATTCCAATACACCATTTGACACAGTCCTACGATATGAACAAGAGCCATCTGGCAATGGCGGATCCCCCCCGGCTGTTGGTTGTGTAACCTACAGGTAGTGTGGACAGACGGACGAACCAAAACCCCCAAAAGGCACAACTAGACCATAAGGAGAGGCTCCATACCAAATTTGGTGTTCGTAAGTAAACGATTTTATTACAGACGGACAGACAGACGGACGGACACACTGATCGTTTATATGCCGGGGGGATAAAAATGCTTTTTCTGAGTTTGAACCCACTTCAGGGAAAACTTAAGTGAGAAGTTAAGAGTTGAAGAGATTAACAACACTTTCAGCACTTTTTCTTTAAGGTTACATTGCGTCAACCTTCATACTCTGAAAAGCAAGTGCAGGAGTCGCACATCATTCATTCACTCAAACGCTCATCACTGGGCAATTTTGAGTCTCCAATTAGCCCAACATGCATGTCTTCGGACCTTGGGACGAACCACGGTACCTGGAGTAAACCCGTGCAAGCACAGGGAAAACATGCAAACTCCATACAGAAAGGCCCAAGGCTCTGATTCGAACAAACAAACTTCCTGCTGCGAGCCAAGATGCCAAAAAAGCATACCATAGTGACAAGTGTTGCCACTAAACATGGCCATGTACCCCGCCAGGTCATCCATTTTATACTGCAAGGGTTACATCAGTGTCCTTCCTTCGCCATTTTATACTACAAGGGTTACATCAGTGTCCTTCATTCTCCATTTTATCATATGTAGGCTGTACCTGGTATTCAATGCGGGAGATATTGGGGACGTCCATATTGTGAGTGGAAGGACAGATATCATCATACTTCTTTCCAGTGAAGATGTCTATTCCAACCAAGTGGACCTGTAAATATAGAACATACGGTTAAAATGCATCACGTGGCTGACCGTTTTTCATTTTCAAAGAGCAACAGCCAACTCCAATACCAAACAGATGGTCAGTCGCCGACCTCAGCGCTTATCCAGCTGGGTCCCGCCTTGCTGCAGTCTGGTACCCCCTAAATCCATCCACTGAATGTTGATCGCCGTCTTTAGTCAATAACATCACAAGGCATTGACCTTATGCAGCCTTCATTTTTACCCGCTTCAGTTTTCTATCTTTGTTTCCAGTTCCACTAAAAGCCAGTTTAAGCAAATACAATGACATTGTTGTCAGCGCCTAGCTAGCTTGAGAAAAGCAACAGACAACTAAATGTTAAGACAGCTTTTTCACCACACGCTATAGTCCCCATGTCTAGTCTTTAAAAATCGAGGTAAACCTTCCAAACTAGCAGCGAAAAAGACAATTCAGCATGTTCCTGTTAACTGCCGCTGGACTGCTCTGAATGAGTCACATCCTGAAACAGACGTGTTTGCAAAATAGCCAGTGGCCAAATGGGGGGGGGGGAAGACAATGAAAAATGCAAGTGCATGCATCGTGGTCACATGGTCTCAAAATGTCAGCATCCAAGCTTCACATCATGTGATCACACTAAAGCTCAATATTAGATTGGGAAAACAGACTGCATCTTAACATTCGCAGGATCTGAAATATTGATTTTCATACTGGCAATTTTTTTTTGTCCACAGATTTCCAGAATGCACCTTTAAGTACACATTTATGCCATCTCCCAAACACCAGACCTCTGAGTAAAGAGGCTTGTAGAGTATAGGATCATTTTGGGTGAAATCTGATCAGGCAATGTGGCAGGACAGCAGGGAACTCCGTGCACGATGCAAAAGGCCGGTTTGACTCTCAGCGATGGCGCTTCTGCTGCACACTCAAGCAAACATAATTAATCCAGGGAAACATCAAACTCTACTAATGGATAGTACGCAAAATAACCATTTGTTTTAATGCAAATAAAATACCAGTTAGTTCAACACGTCCTGAGTCAAATGTCCTCGTAACACTGTCGGAGGCTTTCAAGTCTGCTTCTCCGTAAAGTCTGAAGGACCAAGTCTCTAACTCGTCAGAATCGAGAACGGTTGCTGAAGTGGACAGGGAAAAGGAATGGCAGCTTGAACAAGCCCAGAACTACAGTGGTAGATCCTCTACGCATAAATCACTCCTTACCATGATTCAGTACATTACCATCTACTTTTCATACTGAAAGCAAATATACATGGTCTGGAAAAAACAGCACTGACTTCCTTCGTCAGTAACCTGATAACATGCAGTGAGATGTGAGAGGTCGAGTGGGGATGGATACGATGCCGTTCTGACACAGGTGTAGACCTCCTCTCAGGGCAGCACAGCAGACCTGCGGCTGACACACGAGGCCTCACAGGCAGGCACAAACATGGCCGCCCTCTCCAGCCTCGACTGAGCCAAGTCACAAGATAAGCTCTCGCTACAGAAATGCTAGATGACTGACCAGCACGATTCAAGCAAGGGAAATAAACGCAGCACTGTTTACGTGCACCCACCCAAAATTTGTGGTGGTGTTCGGCTTTATTTTTTCAAAATGATTTTTTGAAAATATGGTATTATCATGGACACAGCATTTAATGGCATCAAAGGCATATTCAAACATAATTTTATAAAATGCACAGTTAAGAATAGAAAGCTCACACTCAGTGCTTTATTTCATAAATGTTAACTTGCACTTATATAACCCATATACAGTTTTCAGATATATAGTGAAATACTGTGGTCCCAACATCAGTGGAAGATTAAACTTGTTACAAATCAAAGTTATTGTATCAATGAACATTTACATTCAAGTAGAAAAAGTTAACCTGTATGTAGGGATGTACTATATATCAGCATTCATATCGGTATTGGCCGATGTTCGTCATTTTTTAACATATCGGCATCGGTCATTTGACATGAAATGACCCCAGACTTTCGTGAATTTCAAAGTGGATTTTCTCCTGTCTCCCCAAAAGCGAGTACTGACCTTAGCGAGGCCGTGATGAGGTGGACATGCGCACTGACCTTAGCGTGGCCGTGCTTGCCAGTCTTAGAGGTGGACATGTCCACGATCTTGCAGGGCCTCTTCTTCAGAACGACGTATCCGTTCTTGCGCAGAGCGGAGCACTGCATGGGGTACGTGGTAGATGCCCCAGCATCGCCAGTCTCAAAATCCTGCTCTAGATCTGCCATCTTTCCACTGAGAAAGTAAAGGCAGAAACATGACCAACCATTCAGATTAATCGCTGCAAAAGTAACAGACACCAACAGAAAAAATGATACTCAGGAGTCTAGTCGCCATTTAATAACATCATACAGTGCAGATGTAGACAAAGATACAAGGAGGGGATAATTCACCTGGGTCAAACTAGCAAGCCATTCTAACTGAATCTGGGAATGTGACCGGGCCATGTGGCGAATACAAGTTTGATGATTATGTTGAGGAAAGCCAAGTTCAGTTGGCACTCAGCAGTCCATCAGCTTCACTTGATTTCTTACTGCAACAGTTTGCCATTCTCCAGACTCCACAAAAGGTGGAGAGCCACAGAACCTGTTCCCCAGGCTTCAAATCCTTCAGTGTGTCAGAATCTATTCTGTATGATATCACAAAGGATCCAATCAAGAACACTAATATGACGGGAGAGGGTGTAGCTGGGAGTTGTAGGCCTCTTCAAATTACTGGTGATTCCCCTGACCTGATAACTTTAGGGGAAGCCCAACTTTGGAATGCGGCTGCACAAAGGTCCACTCCAGAGTTGTCCCCGTCACCAAACTGCCCCATGTCTCAATTACATTTCTACCAACAAACACAATTATACAAACAAAGGGTGAAGTTTTTTTTTTTATTTCTTTTAACTGTGTAGTCAAATCAACTTGCTAGGACTCCGTTCTGGAAGTTCTGAGAGTGTGTGTGAGTGATATGTGGACGAGTTAATGTTGAAGGACTTGGCAACAATGACAGCGGCAGCCGAATAATTTCGATTAAATCAAATCAGTCGTGAACAAGATGTGTTTGTGAAATCCTGATGCCCCCGTACAGAACATGCACATGCTAACCATTAAAGGCCTATCATGAGTCAATCAAAAGTTAAAGGTCAAGGTCACAAGGTCAACATTCATGACCTCATCAGAAAGGCCTTATCCTAAGGAACACATATGCCAGGTATCAAATGCCTATTACTAGCTAATGAAAAGTTATGGCCCATGCTAAAGTTTTTGTCACCAAACATCATGCTCCAAGGTCAAAAGTCATGACCCCATCTGAAATGCCTTCTTATAAGCAATGCATATGCCAAGTATCACTGTCCTATCATGAGCCGATCAAAAGTTATAGCCATGGCAAAGTGCGGACAGACAGACAGACGGACAGGTGAAAAACTATATGCCCCCGTAAATTAAAAGCTTGCACTTCGGTTCGCTCCCCGAGAAACATAGTAGTGCAATAGTAACCAATTCAAGATGCCAACACTCCGATGACGCGTGGATACACAAACTGCTATTCATTTCAATAACTGGTACAGAAAGCGCAGCTTCAGGAACATTTCCTACCGATCAAAACAGTCAGGAACTGCACAGATGTGCAATTCAGACCGGAATCTAACCTCAAGTTGTTCATCAATTAACTGCTCATTCATGCATCGCAGAAGTGCATTACGCAAAACCGCACTAAATCCAACTTCATCCAAAGTCAAGTTGCTTGTAGGTAGCTGGGTTTCATGCATTTTCAGGAAGACACGGTCTAAATGAAGCACCAGAAACATGGCTGGCAGCTGCTGACGAACGACCGTCTGACGCGCGGTTTGACGTTTATCCGAGCGTAGAGACGGCTTATGAAGTTTCATGCAACAAAGTTGAAAATTGTCATTTCAGGCAAGATGAAGCTCATGCCTAAGTTAAAATAACAACACCAAACCCACCGAAAGGGAGGCCCATCATGTTTACTGGTTTGCCACACGTCCACGAACATAATGACATCATGGAAAACGAAAGTCAGTCAAACTGTTACATGGTTACACAGTTACAAAGGGTAACACTAATAGTGAGAACATGACAACCCCGTTAATTCGCACAAGTCCTTCCGGTAAGATGACACTGTAACCGCACGGGTCCACCGCACACCTGGTTGGCGAACTGCAGTCAAGCCAGCCTCCACTCTGGAAAACACGGTCAACCCAGCCCTCACACATTTAAGGGGTGTGCTAATATATGCGGCATTACGGTAAAAGCGTGTCTAGACAGATTTCAAATTTTCAAAATAAAAGCTGGCTTTCAAGATGCGTTATGTTAACCAGGAATTAGTTAATTTAGAAAGAAATAGAAACTGCATCAATGACTGCAATAAAAAGAATGAATACGAAACTGAGTAATTAATTCAAAATTAATACCGATTTAAAAAAAACAAGATGAAGACTATCAGGTTATATTCTGAGGAAGCATTTCAAAACTAAAACTTCCTATGAAATATCACGTTTTTTTCCCCGTATCTGCTCGATTTTACACTAGAATTAAAATTTTTGTGTTGCCACGGAATACTTTCTCTGCAGCATGAGAGTAAACCACTTCAGTCCCACAGAGAATATCATGACATTCTGATTAGAGATGTACCGATCCAGGTTTTTCCCCATCCAATCTGATACCGATACCTGGGCTAAGCATATCGGCCGATATCCGATACCGATCCGATTCTACTGTTCAATGAATGAACCGTATACCTATCCAAGTGAGCGAGGGCATCAGACTTGATATAAACATTCAGCCTAGTCAAAAAAAAGGTAACAAATTAACACAGATATAAATGTACTTTATATCATTTATTAAAAAATAAAGTGTACATTAGCAGCAAAAAGAAATAACACTTCCATGTAAAGTGCACAGCAAACAAATATTTAGAAATGCAATATAAAATATAGCAGCTGCCTGAAACCCAACAAACAATGGCTTAATTAACTTTTTCAAAAATACAAAGAAGTAACATGTAAACATTTTGTGCAAACAGAAATTCAAAATCTAATATAAAATATAGCATCTAACAAGTGGCTTAAATAACTTGTTCAAAGACACAACATAAACAGAAGCAACGCTTCCATGTAAACATTTAGTGCTAACAGATATTCAGAATCAAATATAATATAAAATATAGTAGCTGAACCCAACAAACAGAAGTGGTTTAATTAACTTGTTAAAAATTTAAAAAATAAACAGAAGTTGCCTAACACCACCAAAAACATTTAGAAAATCAAAACAGGTAACTAACTTAAAATGTAAGCATTTTTGCTCACCTGACCTGCTTCGTCATCAACGACAGAGAGGAGCTGCGAATCCAAAACAACAAACTCCATAACCTTCTCTGTTATGTTGGTTGCAGTCACGCTGCCGGTGTTCCGTGCCGAAAAACCTTGTGCTGGAAAACCTTGAGGTATATTGGCACGCACAATGTCCTGTGCCCAAAAGCTTTGCGTACCAGGTATTCAGTGCCGAAATACCTCGTGCTGGAGAACCTTGAGGTATATCGGCACGCACAATGTCTGTGCCCAAAAGCTTTGTGTGCTAAATAGCCTCGTTTGCCCAGGTATTCAGTGCCGAAATACCTCGTGCTGGAGAACCTTTGAGGTATATCGGCACGCACAATGTCCCGTGCCCAAAAGCTTTGCGTGCCAAAAAACCTCGTTTGCCCTGACATCTCATAATGGGACGAGGCTTTTCAGCACTGAACACCAACTTAACTCGGAGCTGCGTGTGTTTTTTGCAAGGTGCTTTTGGAGGTGCTTAGTTAAGTTTGTGGTATTGAATTTACCAACTTTATCACCACCCCTCGCAACTGTGGCGTTGCAGATATTGCATGTTGCAGTCGGACTTGTTGGCGTATCAACTTTAAATTGTTTCCAAATAGCAGACTTGGCTCGCTCCCGGCGCTTGCTTCATGTTGCTCTGCTTGCTCATCACTAACTGCTGTGCGTACTCTGCGTGATGACGTAACCGTCATTGCAAACATAGAATTGAAGTGACTAGATGGATGTAACTGTATTGCTGGATATGATATTAATAAAAAAGAAATTACTGGATCTGAATGCTGGATCGGCCTCATTCACCCGATATCCGATCCAGCTAATCTGTCAATATCGGAGCCGATTTCAGATCCGCGTATCAGATCGTTGCATCTCTAATTCTGATGTGACATTTCAAAATTATATTCCTCTAAAATGTTATACACTTTTGTTGTGGTCTCTCCAATTTCAGATTAGAATTAAAGGGACAATCCCCAGTGCCATGAACTGATAAATGCATGATAGAACACCACAGAAGTCAGTACATTTTGAAGTAAGATTTCAAATTTAAAGCAGGCAAAACATCATAAATTTGTTGTTTTCCCTCAAAATTATGATTAGAGTGAAAAGAAAATTCCATGTTGCCACAGAATGATTTCACTACAGCGTGATAGAACGGTATCAAAGTGTGTCAGTCAGAGGATATCAAGGTATTCAGGTGTGGCATTTTGAAATAAAAGGCCTCGGAAATATGTAGTTTTTGCAGTGTTCAGTGGAAATTCAGTTTTGAATTAAGTGAAAACTCCCTGTTGTCACACAATGATTTTACTACAGCATGATTGTACAGTACCTCACAGTGTCACTGAGCAGATGTCAGGACATTCTGATGTGGCATTTTGAAATTAAACCCCTTTGAAATAGAATGTAATTTTACCAATGCTGAGTGGAAATTCAGATTAGAATTAAGTGAAAATCCCTGTTGTCACACACTGATTTTACTTCAGCATGATAGTACAGTACCTTAGTGTCACTCAGAAGATAACAGGACATTCTGTTGGGGCATTTCAAAAATAAAGCTTTTTGAAATAATGTGCATTTTTTGTTGTGTTCAGAGGAAATTTAGATTAGATTAGATTAGAATTCAGTGAAAACTCCCAGTTGTCAGACCGATTTCACTACAGCATGACACTACACCGACTTCACAGTGTCACTCAGAGGATATCAGGACATTCTGATGTGGCATTTCAAAATAAAAGCTTTTTGAAATGAAATGCAATTTTACCTATGTTGAGTGGAAATTCACATTAGAATTAAGTGAAAACTCCCTGTTGTCACACACTGCTTTTACTACAGCATGATAGTACAGTACCTCATAGTGTCACTCGGCAGATATCAGGATATTCTGATGTGATGTGGCATTTCAAATTCAAGGCCCTTTGAATATAATATACTTTTACCTATGTTGAGGGGAAATTCAGATTAGAATTAAGCAAAAACTCCCTGTTGTCACAGGCTGATTTCACTACATGACAGAACAGTACCAAACAGTATCACCCAGCAGATATCAGGGCATTGTGATGTGGCATTTCAAAATAAAAGCTCTTGGAAATATCATGCATTTTTTGCTGAGTTCAGTGGAAATTTAGATTGAAATTAAGTGAAAACTCACTGTTGTTACAGGCTGATTTCAGTATGATAGTAAGGTACTTCAGAGTGTCACTCAGAGGCTATCAGGACATTCTGATGTGGCATTTCAACATTCAAACTTTTTGAAATAAAATGTAATTGTATCCATGTAGAGTGGAAATTCACATTAGAATTAAGTGAAAACTCCCCGTTGTCACAGACTGATTTCACTACAGCATGATAGTACCATACTTCACAGTGTCATTCAGCGCATATCAGGACATTCTGATGTGGCATTTCAGAATTAAAGCCCTTTGAAATAGAATGTAATTTTACCTATGTTGAGTGGAAATTCAGATTAGAATTAAGTGAAAACTCCTTGTTGTCACAGACTGATGTCACAACACCATGATAGTGTAGTACCTGAATGTGTGAATAAGAGGACATCAGGACATTCTGATGTGGTATTTTGCAATAAAAACCCTTTGAAATATCATGTATTTTTTGCTTAAATTCAGATTACAATTAAAGGCTAAGTAGGCAGCCTTCTTTTGACCGTTTTAGGCAAAAATTTACATAATAACCTTGGGGATGATGTAAAGGAAGTGAAGTGAAAAAAGATCAGACCTCTGCGTCTCCCCAAGGCTCTGTTTTCAGCCTGCAAAGAATCTACCCGTGACAGTAGATTTTGACCAATCACAGAGCAGCTTATAGAGCTTTGAGAGAGCCAAACAGCGATTGGCTGTTCTACTACAGCTGATGCGGAAACCACTCTGCAGCAATGGCGGACGACCGGACAGGAAAAGTTGCCATTCCACGTTTGGAAACACCCGCGTTCAGTGCAAAACAACCCAAGAAGAGGAAAACGGATTCGGCAAAAAGGGAGTCTAAAAGAGTTTGACAATAAACGCAATAAAAGGCGCGTCAATATCGGCGTTGCATTTTGAAGATGGAGAGAAGTTCGGGATAGCAGTGGTTTCAAGTTGGACTCGGAGCTAGCTGTACTTCTGTTGGGACAGGTAAACGGCTAAATTCTTTTTCCTCTAACTACAGTTGCTGTGATAGGGGTTAGGTTGTGTGTGTGCAATTTACCATGTAAATAGCCAGCTGACGGCGGCCACCGATAAGGCCTTGTCAGCGCGTGCATCAGATGCGTGTCTGGTCGGAGGAGCTTGGGTCAGAGCCATAGATATATATATTTAGAACACTAGATTGCTGATGTCGTCATATTGACATTATCCAAAGTGAAGCACCCAGCCGCAATATTGATACACCCAACTTCTTCATAAAAATGAATGGTTTCCTATGAGGCCAATTTCAAATAAGTCGACACAAGCGAGAAAATGCTGAGATGTGCGACTGCCTTTTGTAGCAATATTTATTTGAAGAGCTGTAATAAAACGTTTCATGCGAAAGTTAAAGTATAAACGCAAAGTTGTCACTTTAATAGAAAAATATCGCGTTTCGTGCTAGCTAGCTAATTAGCCGTCCCATTGACTTGAACAGACCGCTGACTAAAAGCGAACGCTAGCGATTGATATCGGTCACCAGCGAGCTACCTTGGCATCGCGGGGACTGCAATGACTTAGTGGTAAATAAAATTTAAAAGGTGGCTAGCAAGCTAGCTAGCTACTTGTACTTGACATTCAACGACAATACTTCTTACCTGCAAAATATTTAAAAAAGTGGACAAGTCGCTTTGTCTATTTTATACAGAGCTCCAAAAAACAAGGAGGGGAGAAAGGCTTCACTAGCGCTTCCTTGTATGCACGTTAGCCATATGATTCAATATAAACAATTCGGTTGATGTCAAATAGTCAACCAGGGTACAATGAAGTGAGGAAACCAGAGTGTAATTTGATAACATATACGGACATTCAAACAACGTTTCTTAAAACGTCGATAACTACTAAGCAATTATCTTATCAGAGGTAAAAGCCTGGGTCGCGTTAAAGTCACTTCTCTGCAGCACTTTAACGTTGACATCGAGTCACATTTCGATCTTCCCTTTGGTAAATGTGCCGCTTTCCATCCTCCGAAAAGCACATATTTAGGGAGACAAAATGTTGCTCAGCACAGCGATACCAAAATAACACAGACTCGCACGCAAGTGTTTTTGAAAATGTAATTTTAATGTAGGCAAAAATGAATGGGAGTCTATGGGCGAATTTTATTTCCGGGTGTATAGGCTCGGAGAACAGATGCTTCACTTGAGCCTACACTATCAGCAATCTAGTGTTCTATATCTATGGTCAGAGCTGATGGGATGAGAACCATGTGGACTCACTTCAAACCTTTTTTCTAGGTTTCTGCCTACCTAGCCTTTAAGAGATGACTCCCGTTGCCACAGACTAATTTCAATGCAGCATCATAGAACAGCATCTCACAGTGTCACTCGTAAGACATCAGGACGTTCTGATGTGGCATTTCAAAACTAAAGGCCTTTTCAATTGTGCATTTTTTGGTATGTTCCCTTTATTTACATTTTATAATTAAAGGATCATTCTTTACAGTCTGAGTTACACTTTGCAGTGGCTGATAGTCATGGGGATGGGAAAATAAACTGGGGGAGAAAAGAATAATCTTTTAATTTTAAAATGAAAATAGAGGGAACATACCAAATAATGCACAATATTGCAAAGGCCTTTAGTTATGAAATGCCGAATCAGAATGTCCTGATGTCTTACGAGTGACACTGAGGAACTGTTCAATCATGCTGCATTGAAATTCGTCTGTGGCAACTGGAGTCTTCTCTTAATTGTAATCTGAACTTTCCACTGAACTTATTTTGAAATGCCACATCACAATGCCCTGATATCTGCTGAGTGATACTGTTTGGTACTGTTCTGTCATGTTGTAGTGAAATCAGCCTGTGACAACAGGGAGTTTTTGCTTAATTCTAATCTAAATTTCCCCTCAACATAGGTAAAAGTATATTATATTCAAAGGGCCTTGATTTTGAAATGCCACATCACATCAGACTATCCTGATGTCTGCCGAGTGACACTGAAGTACTGTACTTTCATGTTATAATGAAATTAGTTTTTGACAAATGGGGATTTTTCACTGAATTCTAATCTGAAATTACACTCTACATTGGTAAAATTACATTCTATTTCATTGGGCTTTAATTTTGAAATGCCTCATCAGAATGTCCTGATATCCACTGAGTGACACTATGAGGTACTATACTATCATGCTGTAGTGAAATCAGTGTGTGACAACAAGGAGTTTTCACTTAATTCTAATGTGAATTTCCACTCAAAGGTAAAATTACATTCTATTTCAAAGGGCTTTAATTTTAAATTGCCACATCAGAATGTCACGTCAGAATGTCATGATATTCTCTGCGTGACTCTGAAGTGGTTTTCTCTCATGCTGCAGAGGAAGTATTCTGTGGCAACACAGAAATTTTAATTCTAGTGTAAAATTCGAGCAGATACAGGAAAAAATGTGTGATATTTCATAGGAAGTTTTAGTTTTGAAATACTTCCTCAGAATATTACCTGATCATCTTCATCTCGTTAAAATAAGAGTTAATTTTGAATACTTCAGCTTTGTATTCATTCTTTTTATTGCAGTCATTAATGCAGTTTCTATTTCTTTCTAAATTTACTAATTTCTGATTAACATAACGCATTCTGTAAGTCAGCCTTTATTTTGAAATTTTGAAATCCGTCTAGACACGCTTTTACCGTAATGCCGCATATATTCGCACACATCTTAAATGTGTGAAGGCTGGCTTGACCGTGTTTTCCGGTGTGAAGGCTGGCTTGACCGTGTTTTCCGGAGTGGAGGCTGGCTTGACCGCAGTTTAGCTGGCTACATGGGCAGTACAAAATTGTGTTTCATTTTTTCCCAATGGAAACAGAGCTAACCAAAAAGCAGAACTAGATGGAACCAAGCCGAAATGGTAAGATATGAATAATTTTCAGGGATACCGTCATATCTACGTCTATGAATAATAATGTCCATGTAGCTGTCCAAGAAAGTTTTTACCGCTCATTACTCCTGGGGATAGAAGGTTGGCGAGTGGATTTCGGCCCTAAAAACATCAGGCGCCGCGGCTGGACCGAGTGTATCTTTGAGGCCCACAAGGTGATGCCGTTTCAGCGTTAAACCGGAGCCGAGTCAAACAGCCCAGAAGCGCAGGTCCGGCAGGCTGACAATGGAGGCGCTCTGCTCTCCACGTGGAGATGAGCCGCTGCATTGTGCCGCGAAACCCAGATAACGTTAGCTAACCCGTCATACCCACACTACAAATCGACCAACACGTCAAAGGGTGAAGAATTATAGCTTGCCATTTTTCCATAGTTAAGTCATTACGAGTTTAATACTTTCATCTAGTTGTTGGGATCATTAACAGGAAGTGATCCAATCAAAGGCAATGAACTGGGAATTTGAGTTAGCATTAGCTATGCACCGTTAACACATTAACAGTAGCAGGCCTAGCTGCTGGATAATTGCCCAGATATTACACATACGCTTGGGCTTGGCAACTGAATACTTGACTATTATAGAAATTTTAACGACAGTAACGTAGATCATAGCGTTAACATGTACGTTAACTAGCTGGGTAGCTAGTCAGCCATCATAAATTAGCGCATATTGTATAGGCATGCATTAACATGGGTAGGCTAGGCTGCAGAACATCACTGAGAAAGTGACTAGAAGGGGAAAGCACAGGTCCCGACACCCGGCGGATTGTGTTACGCGAGTTACTCACCCGAGCAACAAACCTTTCCGATATTAAAGAGGTTCTTGGCCGTCTATTCTTCCGTTTCAGCTCCGATGCACTTTCCTCCACTTTCTTCCGTCCGCCGCGGTGCCGCCTTGGCCCGGATTTTTTTCCCCAGGCGCGTCCTGTCTTTGCTCTTATTTCTCGTAATTGTTTTTTTTTAATTTTAGCACACACGCAGCGGTACTGACAGGCCTGAGCGCATGGACCCTAAACTCACACCGACCAGGAGTCGGTTTCACTGCGCTCGCACACCGCTCAGTCAACCACAGAAAGACAAGAATGCAGCAGGATGGGGAAAATGCCACACGCGATGGCCTTCCGACTGCGCAGCAGCGGAAAGGCCGACATATTTGGGGGCGGGGTCGGGTCGCTAGTCTGAGGCCTTGGACTACACGTATCTGGATATTTTTCAAGCGGATATTTTCTTCCTCGTTTGAAAAAAAAAAGCTCTGTCCACTCATAGATATATATAGAACACTAGATTGCTGATAGGGTACACTCAAGTGAAGCATCTGTTCTAAGAGCCTATACACCCGGAGGTAAAATTCGCTCATAGACTCCCATTTATTTTCGCCTACTTTAAATTTATATTTTCAAAAACAACTGCGTGCGAGTCAGTGCTATTTTGGTATCGCTGTGCAAAGCAACATTTTGTCCCCGTAAATATGTGCTTTTCGGAGGATGGAAAGCGGCACACTTTATTAAGGGAAGATCGAAATGTGACTCGATGTAAACGTTAAAGTGCAGCAGAGACGTGTCGTTAGCGCGACCGAGGCTTTTACCACTGATAAGATCATTGCTTGGAAGTTAGAAACGTTGATTTTATGTCCGTATACGATATCAAATTACACTCTAGTTTACGCACTTCATTGTACCCTGGTTGACTTTCTGAAATCACCCGAATTGTTTATATTGAATCATTTTGCTAACGCCAATGTTGTTGAAGGGAAGCGCTAGTGAAGCCTTTCTACCCTCTTTATCTTTTGGAGCTCTGCATAAAACAGACAAAGCGACATGTCCACTGTTTTAAATATCATGCGGGTGAGAAGTATTGTCGTCAGTGCTTTAAGTGGGCCGGTATTCTAGATTTTAGCCCCCGTAGTACCGGGACTTTTTACAGCGTACTGGGACTTCACACGAGCTCATAGTATCCTGTCCTGTTCCATTTCTCTTTTGGAGATTCACGATCCTCTGGCTATACTACATTACCCACTGTGCACTATACGCGCCGCGCGCCTGTCTCTTTACTCACGAGACGTTCACTCGCAAGGAAATCTTAAGGAGGCGTGACATGTCTTTCAGACATTGGGTGCATTTTAAGGCTGCGGCCTTTGAGGGCTGCTTTTTTGGGGATCGTCATTTACTTCCATCTGCCAGTCTAATATTTAAGGTTTAGGTTAACTTTAGTGTTAAGGTTAGGTTTGTGGGCTAGGTTTGGGGTAGTAGGCGAGAGTTAAGGTTAAGGTAAAGGAAACCAGAAACAACTCGCTTAAACCAAAGCAGGTTAACGGGAAACATGTTAGTGCTCCCCTGACTGTTATATGTATGTGATAATTGTTGGCATTTTGTTCAATAAAAAAAGCAGTTTAACGGAGAAGGAATGACGTCATGTCAGTTTGGCGGATGGTATGTCGATTTTGGTAACGTGATATTCCACAGAAGAAGACGTTATGAGCATGCGCAGTGAGACGGCGGCAGTTAAGAACTGGCCAGAGACGTTATGGCGAAGAAAACCGATTCTTTTGTGTGGACTGATGACGAAGTGGAGTTATTGCTTCATATAACATTACAAAATCAAAACAACGCGGCGCAAGAAAATGTTGACTGGGAGTCGTGTTACACAAAATACCCAGACATCCTGGAGGAGTTTTCGGACTTGTATGTGGATGGCAGCGTTCCAATCCGAATAAACGCTTGCTTCGTCGTGTTCACTCGCCCTCCAATCGAGGGGGGAATCCCCAAAAAATCCCGGATGTAAGATGTAGGGTCGTTCCAATCCAATTTTGCGGAGGGAAGGGCGCATTTTCATTTGCTCAAGCCCTCGATTATCCTCCCTCAAACGAAGCAAACAACGAACATCCCTCCAAGCTTTGATATTGCCCAGAATGCCTTGCTCATTCTCCCTCGGTCAAAATTTCACGTCCGCCATTTATTTCTGATGACAAAAGGAGGAATCGTGGTAGGGAAATTACCATACAATTTAAGAATTGTGTTCGAGTACTGTGCAATCTAGGACATAGTTATATGTAAATAGCGAAGTTTGGGGTGAGGGGCATCGGTTTCGCATTATTTTTAAGCATTTGAGACTTTACGTTCATTTTTGCTGTAGCTAGCCTATGGCATCCGTGAGAACTGTAGCGGAGCTAAAAGCCGCTTTCACACTGGACGCGAAACGAATTTTTCGCGCCACAGATTACATTCAAATGCAAAGACGCGAGTGCACGCAAAATGCATCTATCGCACTGATCATGCAATCTGTCGTGCGAAAAATTCATGTCGCGTCCGGGGTGAAAGCAGCTTTATTTTCCCATAAAACAGTCACAAATGCGCAGCAGTCAAACGAGCGCGCTGTCTTCTACTTGCCACGAACACGCGATACGCTTCCGCGTGAACAGTAGAAGGTAGAGCGAACACAGATATATCTATAGAACGTACAGGCAACTAACTCACTCGGCTCCATGGCAACGCAAACTTCCCGCTGGCTTGTTGACAACTGTATAAGTGCGGGAAAAAACGCGACGAGGGTCGTTCCAATCCGATTTCACACAACCCTCCCCCTAAGTCCCCTCTATTGCCCTCCCTCGCTCGGGAAGGGCTTACTTGCCTGCTACGTCATTCGGAGGGCTCACTCGAGTGGAGGGAAGAAGTGAAGGGAGTATCTTATTTCGGATTGGAACGCAGCCCAAATGTCCGCCATTGTTATTGTTGACAACCGTTTTGCGCGTGTGCGAACGGGTTGTCGCTAGGCGCTTACGTCATCGCATCAACATTGATCCGTTTAACTCGCAACACGGATCCACTGAATCGGATACTTTTTATTTGTCCACTTTTTATCCGTTTAAAAATATATCCGTTTATGTGGATGAAATCGCGTGTTCGTGAGGTTGGGAGGCCCAATCGGACAGAAAAAAATGTGCGTTTAGGAATATATCGTATTCGTGTAGTCTTGGCCTGATTGGCTGCATTGTCTGCTGATTGAAACATGAGCATTGCAGATGCGTGTAACTTTTTGTTATTATGCCCAACAACAAAGTAAAGTAATCCTCGATTTTGAAGTGAACGTAAAGCACAAATGTTGTTTACGTCATTTCAGACGACTTCATTTGCCCAAGACAGGGGCTGCGTCCGAATAATCAAAAAATTATGGCCTATCCACTAATCCCTGGCCACTTTTCTTAAACCTTAGTTGCAAAACGTCACAAGTGAAAGGAAAGGTGCTTAAGGGAATTGTTAACGGCTTAGAAAGACAACCGCGCTAATTAGAGAATCCGAATGCACTTACACAAGGCAGTGTGATCATGAGTCCCCTGCCCATCATATACGTTTCTTTACGCCAGTGGTCGCCGTTTTAAATATTGAAGCGCAGAATTATCTCCTTTCTTAACGAAAAGGATAGTACCGTGTACCCTGTGCTAAAGATGGTAAATTAGGAAGCACGGAGGCACCTTTCCTTAACATTTGAAGAATTCTAATCCACTTATCATGGCTGCCACGTAATTATTTCTGGATGATTTTTTTAGGAGTTAGGAACTTTCCTGAGCAAAAAAGAGTATTCGGACGCAGCCTGGGTATCCATAAGGAAGACCAGAATTACGCCAAGTCCAGACCATTTACTCAAAACATCAAACAATGTCCAAAGTCATTTCAATATCTTGTGTGTCCAGTATGTGCTCTCACCACACATTGAAAGTGTCTTTGGACACATAAAACAAGAGAAAATTACAAAGTAAAAACTTGGTGATTCTTACCTTTCCTTTGTTGTGTTTATGTAAACCTAATTCTAAACGTGTTATTAGGCTTCGTTTCATCACAAATTTCGCAGTTGTTCACTGTTTCGAGAAGGAATGCTCTGTCATGGCATTTTGTGGGGCTATGATTCAGCTGCCTGCATGTTCTTCTATGTACTGACTTTGTGAACAATGAAAGATGAGGTATATTCTCACAATTATGAAGGATAAGGTAGGCCTATATTTTCAAAACGTTATTTATAGTGACCAAACATAATCATACTGCGTGCAGTGTCAGCCAAAGGTAGCCTTTTGGGGATATTCAAGTACGTTAGGCCTATTCATTTTTGGCTGCACTAAACTGCTTTTTGGTGAGATATCTCTCAAGGGACTGAGCCGGTTGCTCATAGACATAGGTTGGGGTTCCAGAGCCAGGAGTTAAGTGGAGTTTTCTCATGTGTAAACTAGTTACTTTGAAAATGGGAATGTGCCAGGTATTCAATGGGTGTATTCTTGGGATATCAACAAGATGTTGAAATTCAATGTGTAAATTTAAGAATGGAAGTCAATGGGAAATGATTAGTAAAGCACTCTTGGTTTTCTTATGAATGTGGCCGATCCAATTCATGTCATGTGAGGGTTTAAAAATCCCACCATTTGTAGGCAAAGGTATTGAATGGTGGAGGCTGGCAAAGCACTCTGAAGTTTAGCCGTTCAGGGGGTTAAATATGTTTGTGCTCAACAAAACTTGTTTAACTTGATTGAATAGGCAGACAATGCAGTGACGTCTTAATTTTTGGCATAGGACATATGACAGATATTAAGATTTGTGAGCTAACAACTCGTTGGTAATCTGTCACTGTGGTGTTTTTCCAGTCTCATCCAATGCAAAGGGCTTTCAGCTACTCACGGTTCATATCAAAGGGTCCATCATTAGGACGCAGTGTGTCCCCTGGACAATAAAAGCTGTGGATGCTGTGGCACAGTGCTCATTACACCACTGCTGCAGAAATGTCATCACAATCCCTCTGGAGCCAACGGCTTTTCTACTATCATTTTAAACAAGACGTGAACCTTCCTTATGATGTGAGGAGGGAAAAATATTGCCTACTAATTAGTCAATACTTTATAAATGCAGAGAGCTCCTTTCTCACCATCCTCTGGACAGAGCACAAATGTTGACTGATTTCTTTCAAACTTGGTGCAAGTGTTGACTGTCTTTGATGAGAGAATCATCACGGGAGATTTCAATGATAATCGCATGTACCAGGAAGAAGTTATGCAGACTCATAAAATGAAGGAACCCCTTCAGAGTCAAACTCTGAGGAAGACGCAGTGCGTCAAAACGTTGTTGTGGTTTTCTTCAACATATTGAGGTTCCCCCATCCTCAAGCAATTGGAGAGAGACAGATTCTGAAAGAGTAAATTAGGCTTTATTGTGTCATGTTGATAAATGTAAAGCTGAGTTCCTCCTGCGCAAGAGGAACTCCACTCAAGAAGAACTGAAGTTTTCCAGAGGTTACAATGGGTCTTATATCTCTCATTCTCACACTATCATTGGACTGATAACCTGAGATCCCAGTTATAGTCAGGTTCATTATGTTTGGGTTTTAACTTTCGTCGGATTTTTATGGAGAGTAGAAAAACTATACATTTTCGGAAACCTTACAGCATAAGCAATTTGAAAAACAATGTTTCCATTTGCCTCGACACCTATATGGCCGCCATCTTGGATTCTACAAAATGGCCGCCAAGATAAAGCTTTTCGTCAATATCTCGGCTTCTAAATATCCTAGAGGTTTTATTTTGACACTTAAACTACCATTTTCAGGGCCTAGAAATCGAATGGAATCAAAATAAAAATGCTAAATTCAACAGCAAACTCATTTGACTGAAATTTATTGTTTCATTGATTTTGAATTTGTTAGAGCCGCTTCTTAACACCAACGTTCTAATAATTATTTTGAAATTTATATCAAAAGTTGAGCATATAATGGTCATTAAATTAAATTAATTGCTGTAAAACTTGCTGCTTTGTGATGGTATCTGCTTATGTACTGTCATTTACCTATTTCCTCTTGATAAATAAAAACAACTTGAATTGACATGGAAGTTGGAGAGGGTGAGTGTTTAAATGTAAAAGATTTTCATTGATTTTGAGGTATGTATGCAATTATTGGTATAAACAAATGTCAGCACAAGAGTGTACATAGATCATTTATAATACATGGGTGCCCATGTTAACATGTTAATTAGTTATTATTGACAGAGGATTTTGCTTGATAGTTTCAAATTCAAATTAAAGTGAATTCTTTATTGTGAGATTAGACTGCTATTTCTCATTAACCTGTTCCCTGGATATTTTGATAGATGATTTATTAATTAAGTTTTGTCAAATACTGGCAAAATAAAATATGTAAGGTAAACTAGGACACCAGGTGGCACTGGCAAACAGTTGGGGCAGATCATGCATGTGAGCGTCTAAATTAGCTGATGAAAATTCATTCTGGACTAGTTGGCATCTCTAACAATTCCAATGCTAGACAGAGGTTCTTCCTGGACACACCTGAACTCTCCTGTGCCGCAAAAGAGATCAAGAGCCAATTCGACCTGGAACCTGACAAAGCCAAAGAGCATCATGACCTTGGGCAAAGTGTTGTCAAGAAGGAGCATAATGTTATTGACAAGATCAAGACGGCCATCCTGAAACATGGAAATCCATTTGCTACCAAGACAGGCTGCATAATGTGATCACTCATGCCTACATCCCTGATGAATATGTACCTAAAATCCTGAATGCAGATGTGACTGGTCAAAAGCTGTATGAAGACTACGTATCAGAGCGAATCAATGGAGATGTCAGCCTATGGGCACCAGTTAAGAAGGAGAACAACAAGATGTTCATGTCTGCAAACAGGAAAGCCACAGTAAAACTCAGAGACAAGAATATGGATCTAAGGGAGACCAAAGACTAATATGGCAGATTGATGGTCCTGGCCAGGTCCAACAGAGACATTAACCAGGAAGAGGCTATTGGGAATCATGAATTCACTCTTACACTGATGATGACGATGATGGTGATGATATGTAAAGACTCTTTATTGGTTGCCATAGTTAAAATCTCATATCAATCATGTTAAGCATGCTGCTTCATTGGCAAGAAATTTGTGTAACTCTTATGTCTGATTACGGGTTGAATATTCAATTAAACAGGAATTTTCACTTAAATACGTATTAGGTTGAATCTAGAATTTTTATTTTGATGCTATTGGATTATTTGTCATTGAAAATGGTGAATTCGCTGTCAAAACAGAAGTTCTGGGATATTTAGAAGTGGAAATATTAACAGAAAACATTTTTCACGGTGGCCATTTTGTAAAATACAAGATGGCGGCCATATTTGTAGTGGGCAAATGGAAACATTATTTTTCTGATTGTTTATTCGATGAAGTTTTCAAAAATGTATAGTTTTCATACTCTCCACAAAAATCGGCCGACATTACATAATGAACCTGACTATTAGGTAACCCTTCAGGAATGCAGAGCAAAGACGCATGCGCATCACCTTAAGAGACCTACAGCCACACCCAGCAAGAGATATACAGACAGAAAATACAGCCAGATGAATATGATAAAAAGAAAAAGATAAGGATACCAGTGGATGAATTCGATGCATATCAAATTATTACAAATGATTCAATTGAGTTTGTTTTCCGGTAACAAATATTGATCAAAGCTACAGAAATCAAATACATCCTCTGATTATGTTTTTTGAATCAACTAAACAGTGGTTTGCTTACTAATCAAAGCTACAGAAGCGCGCTGCTTATGTGTGTGTGCAGCTCAGGCATGCGTGAACTGAATTGCTTGTATATGTATGTCTACACTCCATCTGCAGTGGGTAGGTTAAGTCCTTCTACCCACTGCACACTTTCGTACTATTTTATAATAATGGCCACCAGGTGGCAACCGCAAGTCAACGACGACTGAGGACCAATCAGCGCCGAGCTTACAAATGCGTCGCCAGCAGCAGACGGAATGGCGGAAGAAACATGTAAACGGTAAACAATCCGCGATGATCATGGCAGAAAATATTCCTAAAAAAAGGATATACCGTTGTGCCAAAGGGCTTTCATGCTTCTGCGTGGTATGTAAGTGCGATATAAGATTAGAAAATACGTTCGCACGAGGAAGACCATGTGTGACATTGCCGGCAAATGGTCATTTGCGACAAGTTTTAACATGTGTGGACACATACCTGGACGAGTTCTGGCCATAGATATATATAGAACACTAGATTACTGATAGGGCAAGCTCAAGTGAAGCATCTGTTCCTGTTCCACACCTTTTCTGGCACTGTGATCTCACTACGAAACTATGGAAGGATCTAGCAGGTTTTATCTCTGACAAATTTTATACAAATTTTGTATTGCTTTATGAACATGTTATTTTTGGGTTTTTTGTAAAAAAGAAAGATGACAATGAAAAAACCCATCTTATAAATCTTCTAATTATTTTGGCTAAGTTTTTCATTCATAAATGTAAGTTTAAGAATCAAAAACCTATTTTTTCAGTATTTTACAAGGATTTTGAATTATATTTGCAATCTATCACTGCCTGCAAAAACAAGAAGGCTGTAAAGACTCTGAATGCATGTATGAATTGTAATTTGTACTTGTGAAATGTTGCATGTTCGTCCTTTGTGTTTTTTTTTTTTTTTTTTTTTTTTTCTTTTTCTTTTTATTTTTACTTATTTTGTCTTTTTTCTTTTCTTGTCTACTCAATGTCCCCTGGCATCTATGTTTCTGTTCCTATTCTGTACAAAGAGAAAGCATTTAATAAAAAAAAAAAAAAAGCATCTGTTCTGCGAGCCTATACACCCGGAAGTAAAAGTCGCTCAGACTCCCATTCATTTTCGCTTACTTTAAAATTACATTTTCAAAAACACTTGCGTACGAGTCGGTTTTTTTTTTGGTATCGCTGTGCAGAGCAACATTTTGTCTCCCTAAATATGTCCTTTTCGGAGGATGGAAAGCGGCATACCTTCTAAAGCGAAGATCGAAATGTTATTTGGTGTTAACGTTAAAGTGCAGCAGAGAAATTACGCGACCGAGGCTTTTACCTCTAATCAGATAATTGCTTGGAAGTTATCGCCATTAAAAGAAACATCGATGACTGTCCGTGGGGCGGCTAACGTTAATTAGCTAGCTAGCACGAAGCGCGATTTCTTCTATTAAAGTGACTACTTTGCGTTTATATACTCAGCAACAAAAGTTTCTGTGACACCATTTATGTGTATGTTATAAATGACACGCAAAGATCTCAATGCAATCAATATGTTTATTTAACAGGAGAAACACTGACTTTTCAGTGCCAACGTCACTCAAAACGAAAAATGTCATTTTCATGCGTCATGAAGCACTTGTCTGACGTCTAACCAATTGTGACCTTCACACTTCAATACCGGGTGTGACTTCCTCGTGCCATGATGCAAGCAACGCATCTCCGGCGCATGGACCGAATCAGATGTGCCAGAAATTGCTGTGGGATGTCATTCCAAATCTGACGTAGATGTTTTCGCAATTCCTGGAGTGTAGCTGGCGGGTTATCCAACCGCCGCAAACGTCGATCCATCTCGTCCCAAAGATGCTCGATTGGGGACATGTCTTGGGATCTGGCTGGCCATGGCAGGACATTGACATGTTGTTGCATCAGATACTGCTGTACAATCCTTGCAACGTGTGGTCTGGCGTTATCATGTTGCAGCGTTATTCCGGGACCATGTTGCATCAAAAACGGTACCACCAATGGCCGTAGCACTTCATCGCGATATCTTTGACCTGTCAGATTTCTATCAATAACAAGCAAATCTGTTCTGTTTCTAGCCGTGATCCCTCCCCAAATCATGACACTACCACCTCCAAAACGATCAAATTCCTGAACACAGTTGTTGGCATAACGTTCTCCACGTCGACGGTATACACGTAAACGACCATCACATCGGTTAAGCATGAATCTTGATTCATCAGTGAAGAGTACAAGATCCCACTGACGTTGGATCCACCGTCGATGTTGTTGTGCCCACTGTAGACGCAGTCGTCGGTGTTGTACTGTGAGTATTGGACGTCTTGCTGGCCGACGTGGGACAATGCCAAAATGACGGAGACGGCGACGGATTGTCTGTGCAGACAGTCGCCTCAAACCAGGTATCGTTCTTGCAGTTATGGTTGCAGGTTGGAATCGATTTCGGAGATGGGTTGTTCGAATCCAGTTGTCCTGTCTGGGAGTGGTTACTCGTGGACGGCCGCTGCGAGGACGGTCTCTGACATGTCTTGTCTGCTGATGACGCTGCCATAAGTTCCAAATGGTGTTTCGGTGGACATTCAGGCGATGAGCAACTTCCCTCTGCGAGGTTCCGGATTCAATCATCCCAATGGCCCTCCACCGATCATTTTCAGACAGTCTTGGCATTTAGAGGGTAGAGTTCCTGATCCGAAATGGCTGTGTTTTCGATAAGTGATGCTTCCGTCGTTCATCAGGCACAATGTGAACATTCCAAAAATTCTCCTCTTTTATTGCCATCCACAAGCATGATTTACGCACATTTTCAGGTGCAAAGTCATTTTCTCGCATTTTCATGATTTCCATTTCAATGTTGTGTTTACGTGTACTGTTTCAGTCTGATATCACCATGTATGACAATTTCATAATTGCGTTATGAAAAATAATTAACAATATTGGTGTCACAGAAACTTTTGTTGCTGAGTATACGTTAACTTACGCATGAAACGTTTTATTACAGCTCTTCAAATAAATATTGCTGCAAAAGGCAGCCGTGCATCTCGGCATTTTCTCGCTTATATCGACTTATTTGAAATTGGCCTCATAGGAAAAATACGACGACATCAGCAATTTAGTGTTCTAAATATATATATATATCTATGGTACTGGCAGTTCGTGTTGTCACTAAAACGCGAGATTTACATCTGCTGCAGGTGACATAATCAGTTGATGAGATTTGATAAAACGCGTAGCAGATACATGCAGCAAGAGAGTGATTACAAGCGCAAACTGTTGGTCTCACAGCTAAGGGACTTCAGATAGAATCACATTGGGTGGAAGCGCAACATACCACGTCAGGGCCAGGCACCCCCTCACGTGGGTCGCCCGGAGCCAATGACAAAAGATGTCATAGATTCTGAATTTTAAGGCAAAATTAGTGCGCTGATTGGATGGTTGTGATCATGTGACCTAGTGGCAATTATTCTGAAATCATACGAAAGTGTGCAGTGGGTAGAAGGACTTAACCTACCCACTGCAGATGGAGGGTAATGTGTGTCTGTCTGTGTGTGAACTGCTGTTTTATGTGTATGTGTCGGTCTGCTGCCCTACATTATATGGTTATTGATTATTAGTATGAGCAATGAATGAATAATGATGAAATATATATAATTAATATTAGTGAATATAATGAATAATGCTGAAATAAAAGTCTTGGCGCCTTAATAAAATTATGCTGGTGATTTGAGTGCTCCAGTTTCTTCTTGATATTTGGATTTTTATGCATATTCATATTTAGTTCAACTTAGTGAACAGGTTGAAAAAACCAGGGCAAAATTTCCTGACTGAGTTCTGTTGGACCTTATTAAAGACAGCAGAAACATATTTTGGCCAAAAAAAAAGTGCATGGGCCAGGGCCCCTAATGCGATGGCATGGCACCGACGCTGTATGTGGGTGCAAGTTTGTCACTGAAAATGGGTAGTGCTTGCGTTGTTCAGCCTGTGTCCAAAATATCTCCGTCAGAACGATGTGATTGCTATAACTGTCAAAACCGTCATCTGCTGTAAAACTATATTGCAAAAAGGAAAGGACAAATGGGATCAGATGCAGACATGGAAACAAATAAAGGTATCACTACTGAAACTGAGACAGTGAGGCTGGCACAGCGATACAGTAGATGGCACTGTCTCAGTGAGGGTGGCACAGTGATACAGCAGATGGCACTGTCTCAGACAGTGAGAGTGACACAGCGATACAACAGATGGCGCTGTCTCAGACAATGAGGGTGACACAGCAATACAGTAAATGGAACTGTCTCAGACAGTGAGGGTGGTACAGCGATACAGTAGATGGCACTGTCTCAGACAGTGAGGGTGGCACAGCAATACAATACATGGCACTATCTCAGAGAGTGAGGGTGGCACAGCAGTACGGTAAATGGCACTGTCTCAGTGAGGGTGGCACAGTAATGGGAGCACAGCGATACTGTAGATGGCACTGTCTAAGACAGTGAGGGTGGCACAGCGATACAGAAGATGGCACTGTCTCAGACAATGAGGGTAGCACAGCGATACAGTAGATGGCACTGTCTCAGACAGTGAGGGTAGCACAGCGATACAGTAAATGGCACTGTCTAAGACAGTGAGGGTGGCACAGGGATACAGAGGATGGCACTGTCTCAGACAATGAGGGTAGCACAGCGATACAGGAGATGGCACTGTCTCGAACAGGGGAGCGCAGCGAAACAGTAAATGGCACTGTCTCAGATGGTGATGGGAGCACAGCGATAGTGTAAATGGCACTGTCTGAGACAGTGAGTGTGGCACAGCGATACAGTAGATGGCACGGCCTCAGACAGTGAGAGTGACACAGCGATACGGCTGATGGCAATGTCTCAGACATTGAGAGTGACAAAGCGATTCAGCAAATAGCACTGTCTCAGACAGTGAGGGTGGCATAGCAATAGGAGCACAGCGATACAGTAAATGGCACTGTCTCAGACAGTGATGGGAGCGCAGCGAAACAGTAGATGGCACTGTCTCAGACAGTGATGGGAGCACAGCGAAACAGTAGATAGCACTGTCTCAGATGGTGATGGGAGCACAGCGATAGTGTAAATGGCACTGTCTGAGACAGTGAGGGTGGCACAGTGATGCAGCAGATGGCACTGTCTCAGACAATGAGGGTAGCACAGTGATGCAGGAGATGGCACTGTCTCAGACTGTGAGGGTAGCACAGCGATACAGTAGATGGCACTGTCTCAAACAGTAATGAGAGCACAGCGATAGAGTAGATGGCACTGTCTCAGACGGTGATGGGGGCACAGCGATAGAGTAAATGGCACTGTCTCAGACACTGTGGGTAGCACAGCGATACAGTAGATGGCACTGTCTCAGACAGTGATGGGAGCACAGCGAAACAGTAGATGGCACTGTCTTAGACGGTGATGGGAGCACAGCGATAGTGTGTGTGTGAACTGTGAAGTTCAATCCATATGCTGACTCCCACTAAAGACTGTGGAAGAAGTCCAGCAGTGGCTTTTAAAGACAAAGGACACCCCTGTGACATGGAGGGTCAGTGTCACAAGACCAAGGAAAGGCAAAGGATTCTGTTTAAGGTAATAGTAATAATAATAATAATCACACCCATAGCTGACAGGTATATCAAATCAAGCACATGGTCAGTCTCTATAATACATTCCTTAATGTGAAGGGGAAACCTATCGGAATAACAGCTTAGCTGCGACGAAGTGGACCATAAAAGCTCACAGAAAGGGACCGCCGAGTGCTGAAGCGTGTAGCATGTAAAAATCATGACACCATATAGTGTTCGGAAGAATGATTTGCAACAAGTAAAGCAAGCTGCAAGTTCACCTGTTGTCTTTTGTACAGGCTGATTACAAATGCCAGCACCATGTCAATCCAAGATCAGAGATATCGGATGCAAAACGGACATCCAAAAACACCTGCTGCCCAGCTAAACTGAGCGTGACCCTGATGCGATCCATCACAGCCGAGGGCAGAGTGAGCCGGTGAGTTCACTCACTTTCACTATTTTGTCATTTGAATGCACTGCTCCAGACTCTAAATTCAAACACCTTTTTGTGAGGTTAGTCTTAGGAGTAAGGACCCTCATTTGCCACAGTATCCCACCATCATACGTCTCCAAAACATCCACAACCACAATTTGTTTGTGGCTGATGCCCTGAGGCACCGAGATGTGGGAGACAAGGCCATTGAGATCTTAACCAGACTCTTTGAGATCGGGCATTCCCCAACATCTGCCCAGTCAGTGCTCAAAAATGACTCTACAAGCAGAGTACGGCGAGAAGTACATTTATGCCTCAGCCGACAGAGCCATCTGCCCAGACCTTCAGTTCTGCCACAGGTATATTACTGTATGTCTTTAAGAAAGACACCTAACAAAACAATTCAGAGAAAGTTTCAATATATTTACTTTATAATGAGTTAGTAAAATTATGTTTTTTCCTTAAAGTGTTATTTGTGGTAGTACTCATTATGCTAAAGTTTTTTAACACCCGAAAATCTACGTTTTGCACAGACTCTATACAAAGGTCTTCAGGCAGGAGTATGGTGAGAGGAATGGGCCAGAGATGGTAGCAGCATTAGAGAGGCAGGTTGAGGAATACAACCACAAGTGCAGAGAGACCTGTGCAAAGGTCAAGACATCCTAGGGAGGGACCCCCATTGTTGCCATCTGGTCCCCCTTAATGAAGCGAGTCCATCTAAGCAAGCACATCAGTGAACTTTGCTTCATTGACTCCTCTGGCAACATGGATCGTGAGAACTGTCGTGTGTTCTTGCTCCTCACACACACCTGTGCAGGCGGTCTGCCACTGTGGGTCATTCTCACCCAGAGCGAGGATGAGGCCACAATCTTTGAGGGACTAGAACTGTTTAAGGAGTTATTAAAGGAAGATACTTTTGCTGGGAGAGGTCCGGCAGGCCCCCTTCTTTTTCTCACTGATGATAGCAAGGCTGAGAGAGCAGCGCTAGGCAGAGCTTTCCCTGAAGCAACACTGCTGCTTTGCGCATTTCACCTACTCCAAGCAGTGTGGAGGTGGCTATGGAGCAGGGAGCATGGGATCAACATGAAGAATAGGCAGGCACTCTTCACCATTGTGAAGGATATACTCTATGCCAGGGAGATGCCAGTGGTGGAGCACCTGTATCAGCTGGCCTTAGTCAATCCAGTAGCAGTGAGGTTGGTGCACTGGAACGACAGGAGTAGCCAAGCTTTTATGCTGGTTTAAAAACAGAAATTAGTAAAGTGCATTAATTTGAACTTTTATTAATCCCATTGCTGAGAAATTCATCCTCTGCATTTAATCCTTCAAACCCGAGGGCATGGAGCAGTGATCAGCCAAAGCCACTGGTGGTGACATGCATTATTTCATTTAGTGCATAATTTAAAATGCAAGTTCTATTTATCACAGTTTAGTAGTATTTTCTCATTGGTGGTTTTCGGATGCATATCTCATACTGTTGTATTGATATATGAAATATGTATTTTTCTCAATATAATAATGGTATTATTTTCTTCCACAAAATAATACCATGTTCTTAACTGATTTTAGGTACCAGAATTTCATGACGTACCTGGAAAAGCTTTACAGCCGTCGGGAGAGTTGGGCTCTCAGCTTCAAGGAGAACATGCCAACTCGTGGAAATAACACCAACAACTACGTGGAGGCAGCAATGAGAGTCTTGAAGGTAGGGATGGGAATCGAGAACCGGTAGTTATGTTTGATTCCTTGGAATCGCATGCCTCCATGACTATCAATTCATCTTATTGATGCCATTTCTTCCCGACTGTTGCGCATGGCATGCATTTCAAAATAAATGACGTCATGCCATAGAGAACGCACGTGTAGACTAGCCTAATTCAAATTGTATCGGTCCGGAGTCATGATGAGGGGGAGAAAAAAAACCTCTCCAAGGCTTGGCGAAAGCGCAAGCTGTAATATCTGCTAAGCATCAATTTCGTCCAAGGGGGGAATATCAGCAATATGCTGAAGCATTTCGCAATACTGCATGCCCTTAAAATGAGGGGAAACATGTTGTGTTTTTGATCCACTACGGGCGACTAGTACACCACCTTCCCCTCAACCCAACAGTAGCGCCTCGTCCATTACCAAAGGTAAAATCCAATGATAGTATAACAACACATGCAGCGGATTTGTCTCCTCGATAAGAAAACCTAGACCGAGTGGAATAGTGTCACTAAGCACCGACTAAATTTGTGGTGATAGATTTGCACCCTTACGCCACAGTAGAAGCCTCAAAATTTCGGTACGTTAATTTATTGTATTTTGCTGACATGGCATGGAGCAAAAGAAAATCACTATCATAAATGTCAAGTTATACATAGGTTATTCTAACCAGCTTAGTTCTGTTTCCTTCCCACAGCAATATATTTTGTGCAGGGAGATGTCAAAGGCTCTAAACCCAAAATACAACCCCCCCCCCCCCCAATCAGGAATCAACAAGGGAATCGATAAAGGATCTGATCGAAAAGCAGAATCAATAATGGCATTGGTATCAATAAAATCTCATTAATTCCCATCCCTACTTGAAGGACAAGATCCTCCAGCGGACCAAGACCTTCAATCTGCCACAGCTTTTTGACCTGCTGACATCCCGACTGGAGGCATACTACAAAGGCCGCTTGACTGATGTCGCTCTTGGGCGCTCGGAGGCTTTCCAAAGGTCAAGGTTTCTTCCTCCGGAGAGCAACATAAAACCATCTGACATTCGTCAGGTAAATAATCCATTAGTTCTTTTCTGTTTCTCGCTTCATTGCTTTCCTTGTTTTTTAATCAACTTTTTTCCCCACCCATTTCTCTTTTCTTCCTGATTTGAATTACCAGTCGAGGCCGTTGACCAAACCTGTGACTAGAGCCCAACCTGAACTTATGATGAGCGCCTCTACAAACCAAACTACTCGAGAGCCTTTTATTATGAATGTTGTGTTATATTGCATATTCTTGTTCCTAATGTCTTTATAGATTGGGGAGAAGAGGTTTGAGGTGAAGGGTACAACTCCAGGGCAAACCTACTCAGTGGACATGGACGTGGAACTCTGCACCTGTCCAATGGGTCACACAGGGGCGCCATGCAAGCACCAGGCTGCGGTTGTAAAGACCTTTGCTTGCTTATCCAACAACTTGCTCCCCATAACACCAGAGATGAGAGTTGAGCTACTATTACTGACTTCAGGAGGTAGGCGGTTGGAAATGTTTCATGCTTAAATTGTGAATGTAAAGTTAATCAGTAGCGGATCGTCGGCCCAAACAAAGGGAAGCCAGAAACCTCGCCTTTCAAAGCTTAATGACTTAAACCTTTCGCAGTTTACTTTTCTTGATCAGCAGTTGCTCATTCGAATTGGTAGAAGGCCAGCCAAATTTATTTTCAAGAGCATTGTTATACATTGCACCACGATACTGAGGGGTTTTCTTTCACAGAAATTACAACGTAAATTAAAGCTGCAAGCAGCGTTGAAAGGGGCCTCGCACTCCTCGTGCACGTTGGGGTGGCAGCCAGATCTTGATGGGTGCAGGTGTCCATTCAGAGCCATTGGACACTGCTGGACCGCGTACAATGTGGTTTCCTGAGTGGAGTGCAAAAATTTTCTGGAGGGCGCTATGAAACCATTTTGACATGCCTGTGCGCAAAATCTCCAACATAGTAATTGTAATATCGAGCTCCATGAGTGTGTTGATTTTTTTAAATTTTCCAGCATGTTTAGACTTCCAAAACAGCAATTCTTTTATTAATATTATTGGGGGCGCTATAGAGCCAAAATGCCACATTTAGTGCCAATTGATGGATGAAATTGAAGAAAATAAGACATTTTTAATTTTTGCAAGGTTTTGCAAGTTTTGGAGCATTCTAAGGCCTTAAAATGTGTGTTCGTAAAATTTGGAGATACGCAGGAAATTGCTCATAGCTCACTTCCTGTTTGGCAAAAAAATTACAAAAATTAACAATTGCGAGGAATGACGAATGCAATGATCACTCCAAATTTCATGAACATTCAAGCACTTTTATCTTAACATGGCCATATCTAGAGGGCGCTGTGGAGCCACCTGGCACCTCCCGATCTAATATTTACATATATTTATACTTGGGAGGACAATTTTATCAAGCTTGGAAAGTTTCAGGCAAATCCCACAAAGGATGTGGGACTAAAAGCAACTTCCTGTTTCATGGCGGGACATCAAAATTTGCCGCGACGCCACGGATGCATCGTTCGATGAGCCCAAAAAAGCTTCGCAATTTAACATTGGCAACATCTTGAGATACCTATTCACCAAATTTTTAGTTGATCGGATAAAATGTCTAGGAGGAGTTTGTTAAAGTACGACACCTGCGAATGGCGAAAAATCTAAAAAAGTTGAAAGTTCAATTAAAAATGGCGAACTTCCTGTTTGGTCGAGGTCATGGCACCAGAAGACTTTTTTTGAGGTCTCAGGATATTCTACCTGTCCATCGAATTTCATACATGCAGGTCAACCACGATGCGAGGGCTGCTAATTTGAAATTTTCCAGGGGGCGCTATAATGCCATTTTTGCCAACTCTATATGTATTTTTTTATCAGTGTAATAGGAATGATGGTTTTTAGAATGGTACAAAATTTTGTGAGTTTTTGAGCATGCTGAGACCCTCAAAAGGGCAATTCTTTTAAAAATCTGATTGGGGGCGCTTTAGAGCCATTATGCCACATTTACTGCCAATTTCTGTCTCAAATTGAAGACAATCAGACAATTATAATTTTTGCAAAGTTTCGCAAGTTTTCGAGTATGCTAAAGAATTCAAACGTGTGTTCGTAAAATTTGGAATAACGCAGGAAATGGCTCATAGCTCACTTCCTGTTTGGCCAAAACATTTCAAAAAAATAAGCATTGTCCAAAAAAACAAATGTAATGATCAGACCAAATTTCATGAACATTCAAGCACTGTTAACTCAACATGGCCGTGTCAAGAGGGCGCTGTGGAGCCACCTGACCACACCCAATCCAATATCAACATATAGGTATATTTGGAAGTCGACTCTTATTAAGCCTGTAAAGTTTCGGGCAAATTTTAGAAAGCATACGCGCATAAAACCAACTTCCTGTTTCATGGCGGAATATCGAAATTTGCCGCAACGCCACGGATACAAAGTTCGATGAATCCAAAAAAGCTTCGCAATTTCACATCGACAAGGGCTTTAGATGTCATGAGCAAAATTTAAAGTTGATCGAATAAAATCTCTGGGAGGAGTTTGTTAAAGTACGACGCCTGTGAATGGCAAAAAATTTAAAAAATTTGCAAATTCAATTAAAAATGGCGGACTTCCTGTTGAGGCTAGGTGATGGCACCAAGAGACTTTTTTTTAGGTCTTGGCATAGTACACATGTCCACCGAATTTTGTACATGTAGGTTAAACACGCTGCGAGGGCTGCTTCATTGAAATTTTCTAGGTGGCGCTGTAATGCAATTTTGCCACATCCATCTGTAAACCCTATATCCTAGTAAAGAGTATGACCAGCTTAATATGTTTGCAAAGTTTTGTGAGTTTTCGAGCATGCTGATGCCCTCAAAAATGCAATTATGTATTAGGGGGCGCTATAGAGCTACCATGTCTCAACCACTGCCAAATGAGATATGGAATCAAAGAACTTAATATTTTTATTCAATAAACCAAGTTTGGTCTGTTTTCGAGTATGATAAGGCCCTCAAAAATGTGTTCGTAAAATCTGAAAAAAACGCAGGAAATGGCTCATAGCTCTCTTCCTGTAAGGCAAAAACATTTCAAAAAAATTGACAAAAAAATATATGATGACTACTATGACCCTATAAAATTTCTTTAGAATACGAGCAAGTGCGTTCCAAAATGGCAGCGTGTTTGATGGCGCTATAGAGCCACCAGGGCATGTCGAAGCACAAAATAAATTAAAGCTGCAAGCAGCATTGAAAGGGCCCTCGCCCCCCCTGTGCACATTGGGGTGGCAGCAAGATCTTGATGGCTGCAGGTGTCCATTCAGAGCCATTGGACACAGCTGGACCGCGTACAATGTGGTTTCCTGATGGGAGTGCAAAAATTTTCTGGAGGGCGCTATGATACCATTTTGACTTGCCTGTGCACAAAATCTACAACACAGTAATCGTAATACAGGGTTCCATGAGTGTTTCGATTTTTGTAAATTTTCCAGCATGTTTAGACTTTCAAAAGAGCAATTCTTTTATAAATATTATTGGGGGCGCTATAGAGCCATTATGCCCCATTTAGTGGCAATTGATGGATGTATTGAAGAGAATAAGACAGTTCTAATTTTTGGATGGTTCTGCAAGTTTTGGAGCATTCTAAGGCCTTAAAACGTGTGTTCGTAAAATTTGGAAAAACGCAGGAAATAGCTCATAGCTCTCTTCCTGTTTGGCAAAAAAATTTCAAAAAATTAACAATTGCGGAGAATGACTAATGCAATGATCATACCAAATTTCATGAACTTTCAACGCTTTTATCTGATCATGGCCATATCTAGAGGGCGCTGTGGAGCCACCTGGCACCTCACTTTCTAAAATTAGCATATATCTGAACTTGGGCGGACAATTTTATCAAGGTTGGAAAGTGTCAGGCAAATCGAACAAAGTATGTGGAATTGAAAGCAACTTCCTGTTTCATGGCAGGACATCAAAATTCGCCGTGACGCCACGGATGCATCGTTCAATGAAATCGAAAAAGCTTCGCAAATTAACGTCAGCAAGGTTTTTAGATATTATATGCCAAATTTTAAGTTGATCGGATAAAATCTCTGGGAGGAGTTCGTTGAAGTACGACACCTGTGAATGGCAAAAAAAATTTTAAAAAGTTGCAATTTCAATTAAAAATGGCAGCCTTCCTATTGGGTCTAGGTCATGGCACCAAGTGACTTTTTTGTAGGTCTCGGCATATTCCACATGTCTACCGAATTTCAAACATGTGGGTTTATCGGGCTGCGAGGGCTGCTTATTTGAAATTTTCCAGGGGGCGCTATAATGCCATTTTTGCCACGCCTATTTGTAAATTTTTTATCAGTGTAATAGGAATGATGGTCTTTAAAATTGTACAAAATTTTGTGAGTTTTTGAGCATGCTGAAACCCTGAAAAGGGTAATTCTTTTAAAAATCGTATTGGGGCGCTATAGAGCCATGATGCCTCATTTACTGCCAATTTTTGTTTCAAATTGAAGACAATGTGACAAATAAAATTTTAGCTAAGTTTTGCAAGTTTTCGAGTATGCTAAGGCCTTCAAATGTGTGTTCATAAAATTTGGAATAACGCAGGAAATGACTCATAGCTCACTTCCTGTTTGGCCGAAAAATTTCAAAAAAAATCAGCACAGCCCCGAAAACCAAATGCAATGATCTGAACCAATTTCATGAACATTCAAGCACTTTTATATCAACATGGCCGTGTCAAGAGGGCGCTGTAGAGCCACCTGACCACACCCACTCCAATATCAACATATAGGTATTTTTGGAATTAGACTATCATTAAGCCTGTAAAGTTTCATGTAAATCTCCCAAAGCATATGCTCATAAAATAAACTTCCATTTTCATGGCGGAGCATCGAAATTCGCCGCGACGCCACGGATACAAAGTTCGATGAATCCAAAAAAGCTTCGCAATTTAACATCGACGACGTCTTTCAATGTCATTTGCCAAATGTTAAGTTGATCAAATAAAATCTCTAGGAGGAGTTCGTTAAAGTACGACACCTGTGAATGGCCAACAATCCAAAAAAGTTGCAATTTCAATTAAAAATGGTGGACTTCCTGTTGAGTGTAGGTCATGGCACCAAGAGAATTTTTTGTAGGTCTCAGCATATTCCACATGTCTACCGAATTTCATACATGTAGGTTTACCAGGCTGCGAGGGCTGCTTATTTAAAATTTTCCAGGGGGCGCTATAGTGACATTTTTGCCATGTATATATATAAGTTTTTTGTCAGAGTAATACGAATGATGGTCTTTATACATTTACAAAATTTTGTGAGTTTTAGAACATGCTGAGACCCTCAAAATGGCAATTCTTTTAAAAATCTGATTGGGGGCGCTATAGAGCCATTGTGCCAGATTTAGTGTAAATTGATATATAAAATTGAATATTATAAGACAATTATAATTTCTGCAACTTTTTGCAAGATTTCGAGTATTCTTAAGCATCCAAACATGTGTTTATAAAATTTGGAAAAACGCAGGAAAAGGCGCAAAGCTCACTTCCTGTTTGGCCAAAAAATTTCAAAAAAATTAAAATAACTCGACATGAACAATGCAATGATCACACCAAATTTCATGAACATTGAAGCACTTTTATCTCAACATGGCCGTTTCAAGAGGGCGCTGTGGAGCCACCTGACCACCCCCAATCTAATATCAACATATAGGTCTACTTGAAAGTGGACTCCTATAAAGCCTGTAAAGTTTCGCGCAAATTTCACAAAGCATGTGCGCGTAAAACCAACTTCCTGTTTCATGGCGGAACATCGAAATTCGCCGCGACGCCACGGATACAAAGTTCAATGAATCCAAAAAAGCTTCGCAATTTAACATCGACAAGGTCTTAAGATGTTAAATTCAAAATTTTAAGTTGATCAGATAAAATCTCTAGGAGGAGTTCGTTAAAGTACGAAGCCTGTGAATGGCAAAAAATGTAAAAAATTTGCAAATTCAATTAAAAATGGCGGTTTTCCTGTTGATTCTAGGTCATGGCACCTGGAGACTTTTTTTTAGGTCTTGGCATAGTACACATGTCCACCGAATTTTGTACATGTAGGTCAAACACGCTGCGAGGGCTGCTTCATTGAAATTTTCTAGGTGGCGCTGTAATGCAATTTTGCCACATCCATCTGTAAACCCTAAATCCTAGTTAAAAGGAAGACCTGCTTAATATGTTTGCAAAGTTTTGTGAGTTTTCAAGCATGCTGAGGCCCTCAAAAATGCAATTATGTATTAGGGGGCGCTATAGAGCTACCATATCACACTTAGTGCCAAATGAGATATCGAATCAAAGAACGTAATATTTCTAGTCTATGAGCCAAGTCTGGTGAGTTTTCGAGTATGATAAAACCCTCAAAAATGTGTTCGTAAAATCAAAAAAAACGCAGGAAATGGCTCATAGCTCACTTCCTGTGAGGCAAAAAAATTTCAAAAAAATTTACAAAAAAATTTATGATGACTACTATGACTCTATAAAATTTTGTGAGAATCCGAGCAAGTGCGTTCCAAAATGGCCGCGTGTTTGGTGGCGCTATAGAGCCACCAGGGCATGTCCAAGCACAAAAATAATAATACTTTGCAATTTTTACCACGACTGACGTGTGGGCAAATTTTTGTGAGTTTTCGTGCATGGCAAAGCCCTCAAAAATGCGTTCTCGCAGCAGAATAAAAAGAAGAAGAAGAAGAAGAAGAAGAATTAAAGCTGCAAGCAGCGTTGAAAGGGCCCTCGCCCCCCTCGTGCACGTTGGGGTGGCAGCAAGATCTTGATGGGTGCAGGTGTCCATCAAGAGCCATTGGGCACTGCTAGACTGTGTGCATTGTGGTTTCCTGATGGGAGTGCAAAAATGTTCTAGAGGGCGCTACGATACCATTTTGACATGCCTGTGTGCAAAATCTACAACAAGGTAATTGTAATGTCAGGCTCCATGAGTGTGTTGATTTTTGTAAATTTTCCAATATGTTTAGACGATCAAAGAGGCAATACTTTTAAATATCTGACTGGGGGCGCTATTGAGCCATTATGCCATATTTAATACCAATTGATGGATGACATTGAAGAGAATAAGACATTTATACTGTTTGCTAGGTTTTTTAAGGTTTGGAGCATTCTAAGGCCTGAAAATATGACTTCGTAAAATTTGGAAAAACGCAGGAAGTAGCTCATAGCTCACTTCCTGTTTATGCAATAATTTTCAAAAAATTAACCATCGCCCAGAATGACTAATGCAATGATCACCCAAATTTCATGAACATTCAAGCACTTTTAACTTAACATGGCCGTATCTAGAGGGCGTCGTGGAGCCACCTGGCCACTCCCTATCTAATATTAGCATATAGTTATACTTTGGAGGAAAATATTATCAAGCTTATCAAGGCAAATCGAACAAAGTATGTGGGAGTAAAAGCAACTTCCTGTTTCATGGCAGGACATCAAAATTCGCCGTGACGCCACAGATGCATCGTTCGATGAAATCAAAAAAGCTTCGCAATTTAACGTCAGCAAGGTTTTTAGATATTATATGCCAAATTTTAAGTTGATCGGATAAAATCTCTAGGAGGAGTTCGTTAAAGTACGACACCTGTGAATGGCAAAAAAAATTTTAAAAAGTTGCAATTTCAATTAAAAATGGCAGCCTTCCTATTGGGTCTAGGTCATGGCACCAAGTGACTTTTTTGTAGGTCTCGGCATATTCCACATGTCTACCGAATTTCAAACATGTGGGTTTATCGGGCTGCGAGGGCTGCTTATTTGAAATTTTCCAGGGGGCGCTATAATGCCATTTTTGCCACGCCTATTTGTAAATTTTTTATCAGTGTAATAGGAATGATGGTCTTTAAAATTGTACAAAATTTTGTGAGTTTTTGAGCATGCTGAAACCCTGAAAAGGGTAATTCTTTTAAAAATCGTATTGGGGCGCTATAGAGCCATGATGCCTCATTTACTGCCAATTTTTGTTTCAAATTGAAGACAATGTGACAAATAAAATTTTAGCTAAGTTTTGCAAGTTTTCGAGTATGCTAAGGCCTTCAAATGTGTGTTCATAAAATTTGGAATAACGCAGGAAATGACTCATAGCTCACTTCCTGTTTGGCCGAAAAATTTCAAAAAAAATCAGCACAGCCCCGAAAACCAAATGCAATGATCTGAACCAATTTCATGAACATTCAAGCACTTTTATATCAACATGGCCGTGTCAAGAGGGCGCTGTAGAGCCACCTGACCACACCCACTCCAATATCAACATATAGGTATTTTTGGAATTAGACTATCATTAAGCCTGTAAAGTTTCATGTAAATCTCCCAAAGCATATGCTCATAAAATAAACTTCCATTTTCATGGCGGAGCATCGAAATTCGCCGCGACGCCACGGATACAAAGTTCGATGAATCCAAAAAAGCTTCGCAATTTAACATCGACGACGTCTTTCAATGTCATTTGCCAAATGTTAAGTTGATCAAATAAAATCTCTAGGAGGAGTTCGTTAAAGTACGACACCTGTGAATGGCCAACAATCCAAAAAAGTTGCAATTTCAATTAAAAATGGTGGACTTCCTGTTGAGTGTAGGTCATGGCACCAAGAGAATTTTTTGTAGGTCTCAGCATATTCCACATGTCTACCGAATTTCATACATGTAGGTTTACCAGGCTGCGAGGGCTGCTTATTTAAAATTTTCCAGGGGGCGCTATAGTGACATTTTTGCCATGTATATATATAAGTTTTTTGTCAGAGTAATACGAATGATGGTCTTTATACATTTACAAAATTTTGTGAGTTTTAGAACATGCTGAGACCCTCAAAATGGCAATTCTTTTAAAAATCTGATTGGGGGCGCTATAGAGCCATTGTGCCAGATTTAGTGTAAATTGATATATAAAATTGAATATTATAAGACAATTATAATTTCTGCAACTTTTTGCAAGATTTCGAGTATTCTTAAGCATCCAAACATGTGTTTATAAAATTTGGAAAAACGCAGGAAAAGGCGCAAAGCTCACTTCCTGTTTGGCCAAAAAATTTCAAAAAAATTAAAATAACTCGACATGAACAATGCAATGATCACACCAAATTTCATGAACATTGAAGCACTTTTATCTCAACATGGCCGTTTCAAGAGGGCGCTGTGGAGCCACCTGACCACCCCCAATCTAATATCAACATATAGGTCTACTTGAAAGTGGACTCCTATAAAGCCTGTAAAGTTTCGCGCAAATTTCACAAAGCATGTGCGCGTAAAACCAACTTCCTGTTTCATGGCGGAACATCGAAATTCGCCGCGACGCCACGGATACAAAGTTCAATGAATCCAAAAAAGCTTCGCAATTTAACATCGACAAGGTCTTAAGATGTTAAATTCAAAATTTTAAGTTGATCAGATAAAATCTCTAGGAGGAGTTCGTTAAAGTACGAAGCCTGTGAATGGCAAAAAATGTAAAAAATTTGCAAATTCAATTAAAAATGGCGGTTTTCCTGTTGATTCTAGGTCATGGCACCTGGAGACTTTTTTTTAGGTCTTGGCACAGTACACATGTCCACCGAATTTTGTACATGTAGGTCAAACACGCTGCGAGGGCTGCTTCATTGAAATTTTCTAGGTGGCGCTGTAATGCAATTTTGCCACATCCATCTGTAAACCCTAAATCCTAGTTAAAAGGAAGACCTGCTTAATATGTTTGCAAAGTTTTGTGAGTTTTCAAGCATGCTGAGGCCCTCAAAAATGCAATTATGTATTAGGGGGCGCTATAGAGCTACCATATCACACTTAGTGCCAAATGAGATATCGAATCAAAGAACGTAATATTTCTAGTCTATGAGCCAAGTCTGGTGAGTTTTCGAGTATGATAAAACCCTCAAAAATGTGTTCGTAAAATCAAAAAAAACGCAGGAAATGGCTCATAGCTCACTTCCTGTGAGGCAAAAAAATTTCAAAAAAATTTACAAAAAAATTTATGATGACTACTATGACTCTATAAAATTTCGTGAGAATCCGAGCAAGTGCGTTCCAAAATGGCCGCGTGTTTGGTGGCGCTATAGAGCCACCGGGGCATGTACAAGCACAAAAATAATAATACTTTGCAATTTTTACCACGACTGACGTGTGGGCAAATTTTTGTGAGTTTTCGTGCATGGCAAAGCCCTCAAAAATGCGTTCTCGCAGCAGAATAAAAAGAAGAAGAAGAAGAAGAAGAAGAATTAAAGCTGCAAGCAGCGTTGAAAGGGCCCTCGCCCCCCTCGTGCACGTTGGGGTGGCAGCAAGATCTTGATGGGTGCAGGTGTCCATCAAGAGCCATTGGGCACTGCTAGACTGTGTGCATTGTGGTTTCCTGATGGGAGTGCAAAAATGTTCTAGAGGGCGCTACGATACCATTTTGACATGCCTGTGTGCAAAATCTACAACAAGGTAATTGTAATGTCAGGCTCCATGAGTGTGTTGATTTTTGTAAATTTTCCAATATGTTTAGACGATCAAAGAGGCAATACTTTTAAATATCTGACTGGGGGCGCTATTGAGCCATTATGCCATATTTAATACCAATTGATGGATGACATTGAAGAGAATAAGACATTTATACTGTTTGCTAGGTTTTTTAAGGTTTGGAGCATTCTAAGGCCTGAAAATATGACTTCGTAAAATTTGGAAAAACGCAGGAAGTAGCTCATAGCTCACTTCCTGTTTATGCAATAATTTTCAAAAAATTAACCATCGCCCAGAATGACTAATGCAATGATCACCCAAATTTCATGAACATTCAAGCACTTTTAACTTAACATGGCCGTATCTAGAGGGCGTCGTGGAGCCACCTGGCCACTCCCTATCTAATATTAGCATATAGTTATACTTTGGAGGAAAATATTATCAAGCTTATCAAGGCAAATCGAACAAAGTATGTGGGAGTAAAAGCAACTTCCTGTTTCATGGCAGGACATCAAAATTCGCCGTGACGCCACAGATGCATCGTTCGATGAAATCAAAAAAGCTTCGCAATTTAACGTCAGCAAGGTTTTTAGATATTATATGCCAAATTTTAAGTTGATCGGATAAAATCTCTAGGAGGAGTTCGTTAAAGTACGACACCTGTGAATGGCAAAAAAAATTTTAAAAAGTTGCAATTTCAATTAAAAATGGCAGCCTTCCTGTTGGGTCTAGGTCATGGCACCAAGAGACTTTTTTGTTGGGCTCAGCATATTCCACATGTCTACCGAATTTCATACATGTGGGTTTATCGGGCTGCGAGGGCTGCTTATTTGAAATTTTCCAGGGGGCGCTATAATGCCATTTTTGCCACGCCTATTTGTAAATTTTTTATCAGTGTAATAGGAATGATGGTCTTTAATATTATACAAAATTTTGTGAGTTTTTGAGCATGCTGAAACCCTCAAAAGGGTAATTCTTTTAAAAATCGTATTGGGGGCGCTATAGAGCCATGATGCCTCATTTACTGCCAATTTTTGTTTCAAATTGAAGACAATGTGACAAATAAAATTTTAGCAAAGTTTTGCAAGTTTTCGAGTATGCTAAGGCCTTCAAATGTGTGTTCATAAAATTTTGAATAACGCAGGAAATGACTCATAGCTCACTTCCTGTTTGGCCGAAAAATTTCAAAAAAATCAGCACAGCCCAGAAAACCAAATGCAATGATCTGACCAAATTTCATGAACATTCAAGCACTTTTATATCAACATGGCTGTGTCAAGAGGGCGCTGTAGAGCCACCTGACCACATCCACTCCAATATCAACATATAGGTATATTTGGAATTAGACTATCATTAAGCCTGTAAAGTTTCATGTAAATCTCCCAAAGCATATGCTCATAAAATAAACTTCCATTTTCATGGCGGAACATCGAAATTCGCCGCGACGCCACGGATACAAAGTTCAATGAATCCAAAAAAGCTTCGCAATTTAACATCGTCGACGTCTTTCAATGTCATATGCCAAATTTTAAGTTGATCAGATAAAATCTCTAGAAGGAGTTCGTTAAAGTACGACACCTGTGAATGGCCAACAATCCAAAAAAGTTGCAATTTCAATTAAAAATGGTGGACTTCCTGTTGAGTGTAGGTCATGGCACCAAGAGAATTTTTTGTAGGTCTCGGCATATTCCACATGTCTACCGAATTTCATACATGTAGGTTTACCAGGCTGCGAGGGCTGCTTATTTAAAATTTTCCAGGGGGCGCTATAGTGACATTTTTGCCATGTATATATATAAGTTTTTTGTCAGAGTAATACGAATGATGGTCTTTATACATTTACAAAATTTTGTGAGTTTTAGAACATGCTAAGACCCTCAAAATGGCAATTCTTTTAAAAATCTGATAGGGAGCGCTATAGAGCCATTGTGCCAAATTTAGTGTAAATTGACATATAAAATTGAAGATAATAAGACAATTATAATTTGTGCAACTTTTTGCAAGATTTCGAGCATTTTAAAGCATCCAAACATGTGTTTATAAAATTTGGAAAAACGCAGGAAATGGCGCCTAGCTCACTTCCTGTTTGGCCAAAAAATTTAAAAAAAAATTAAAATAACTCAACATGAACAATACAATGATCACACCAAATTTCATGAACATTCAAGCACTTTTATCTCAACATGGCCGTTTCAAGGGGGCGCTGTGGAGCCACCTGACCACACCCAATCTAATATTAACATATAGGTCTACTTGGAAGTGGACTACTATAAAGCCTGTAAAGTTTCGCGCAAATTTCACAAAGCATGTGCGCGTAAAACCAACTTCCTGTTTCATGGCGGAACATCGAAATTCGCCGCGACGCCACGGATACAAAGTTCAATGAATCCAAAAAAGCTTCGCAATTTAACATCGACAAGGTCTTAAGATGTTAAATTCAAAATTTTAAGTTGATCGGATAAAATCTCTAGGAGGAGTTCGTTAAAGTACGAAGCCTGTGAATGGCAAAAAATTTAAAAAATTTGCAAATTCAATTAAAAATGGCGGACTTCCTGTTGAGTCTAGGTCATGGCACCAAGAGACTTTTTTTTAGGTCTTGGCATAGAACACATGTTTACCGAATTTTGTACATGTAGGTCAAACACGCTGCGAGGGCTGCTTCATTGAAATTTTCTAGGTGGCGCTGTAATGCAATTTTGCCACATCCATCTGTAAACCCTAAATCCTAGTTAAAAGTAAGACCTGCTTAATATGTTTGCAAAGTTTTGTGAGTTTTCAAGCATGCTGAGGCCCTCAAAAATGCAATTATGTATTAGGGGGCGCTATAGAGCTACCATATCACACTCAGTGCCAAATGAGATATCGAATCAAAGAACGTAATATTTCTAGTCTATGAGCCAAGTCTGGTGAGTTTTCGAGTATGATAAAACCCTCAAAAATGTGTTCGTAAAATCTAAAAAAACGCAGGAAATGGCTCATAGCTCACTTCCTGTGAGGCAAAAAAATTTCAAAAAAATTTACAAAAAAATTTATGATGACTACTATGACTCTATAAAATTTCGTGAGAATCCGAGCAAGTGCGTTCCAAAATGTCCGCGTGTTTGGTGGCGCTATAGAGCCACCGGGGCATGTCCAAGCACAAAAATAATAATAATTTGCAATTTTCACCACGACTGACGTGTGGGCAAATTTTTGTGAGTTTTCGTGCATGGCAAAGCCCTCAAAAATGCGTTCTCGCAGCAGAATAAAAAGAAGAAGAAGAAGAAGAAGAAGAAGAAGAATAAAAATCCCATCAAAAACAATAGGTTCCTCGCACCGGTCGGTGCTCGGGCCCTAATTAAAGCTGCAAGCAGCGTTGAAAGGGCCCTCGCCCCCTTCGTGCACGTTGGGGTGGCAGCAAGATCTTGATGGGTGCAGGTGTCCATTCACAGCCAATGGACACTGCTGGACTGCGTACAATGTGGTATCCTGAGGGGAGTGCAAAAATTTTCTAGAGGACGCTATGGTATCATTTTGACATGCCTGTGCACAATCTACAACCGAGTAATCGTAATACCGAGCTCCATGAGTGTGTTGATTTTTGTTAATTTTCCAGCATGTTTAGACCTTCAGAAGAGCAATTCTTCTATATATCTGATTGGAGGCGCTGTAGAGCCATTATGCCACATTTAGTGCCAATTTATGGATGACTTTGAAGAGAAGAAGACATTTATAATTTGTGGGGTTTAGCAAGTTTTGGAGCATTCTAAGGCCTTTAAACGTGTTTTCGTAAAATTTGGAAAAACGCAGGAAATAGCTCATAGCTCACTTCATGTTTGGCCAAAAATTTTTAGAAAATTAACCGTTGCCCGGAATGACTAATGCAATGATCACACCAAATTTCATGAACATTCAAGCACTTTTATCTTAACATGGCCATATCTAGAGGGCGCTGTGGAGCCACCTGGCACCTCCTGATCCAATATCAGCATTTATTTATATTTGGGAGGACACTTTCATGAAAATTGGAAAGTTTCAGGCAAATCCCACCAAGTATGTTGGAGTAAAACCAACTTCATGTTTCATGGCGGAACATCGAAATTCGCCGCGTCGCCTTGGATTCATCGTTCAATGAATTTAAAAAAGCTTCGCAATTTAACATCGGCAATGTCTCGTAATATCAGTTGCCAAATTGTAAGTTGATCGGATAAAACCTCTCGGAGGAGTTCGTTAAAGTACGACACTTGTGAATGGCGAAAAATACAAAAAAGTTGCAATTTCAATTAAAAATGGCGAACTTCCTGCTGAGTCTAGGTCATGGCACCAAGAGACTTTTTTTCAGGTCTCGGCATATTCCACATGTATACCAAATTTAATAGATGTAGGTTTACCGGGCTGCGAGGGCTGCTTATTTGAAATTTTCCAGGGGGCGCTATAATTAAATTTTTGCCATGCCTATAAGTAAGTTTCTTGTCAAAGTAATACAAATGATGGTCTTTATACATTTAAAGAATTTTCTGAGTTTTTGAACATGGTGAGACCCTTAAAAGGGCAATTCTTTCAAAAATCTGATTGGGGGCGCTAAAGAGCCATTGTACCTAATTAAGTGTAAATTGATATATAAAATTGAAGACAATAAGGCAATTAAAATTTGTGCAACTTTTTGCAAGATTGCGAGTATTCTAAGGCTTCCAAACATGTGTTTCGAAAATTTGGAAAAACACAGGAAATGGCTCATAGCTCACTTCCTGTTTGGCCAAAAAATTTCAAAAAAATTATCATTCCCTGACATGACACATGCAATGATCACACTAAATTTCATGAACTATCAAGCACTTTTCTCTCAATATGGCCGTGTCAAGAGGGCGCTGTGGAGCCACCTGACCACACCCAATCTAATATCAACATATAGGTATACTTGAAAGTAGACTCTTATCAAGCCTTTGAAGTTTCGCGCAAATCTCACAAAGCATGTGCGCGTAAAACCAACTACCTGTTTCAGGGCGGAACATCGAAATTCGCCGCAACGCCACAGATACATAGTTCGATTGATACAAAAAAGCTTCGCAATTTAACATCGACAAGGTCTTTAGACGTCATATGCAAAATTTTAAGTTGATCGGATAAAATCTCTAGGAGGAGTTCGTTAAAGTACGACACCTGCGAATGGCGAAAAATCTAAAAAAGTTGAAATTTCAATTAAAAATGGCAAACTTCCTGTTGGGTCTAGGTCATGGCTCCAAGAGACTTTTTTTTAGGTCTCAAGATATTCCACATGTCCACCGAAGTTCATATATGCAGGTCAACCACGATGCAAGGGCTGCTTATTTGAAATTTTCCAGGGGGCGCTATAATGCCATTTTTGCCAGGCCTATATGTAAATTTTTTATCAGTGTGATAGGAATGATGGTCTTTAGAATTGTACAAAATTTTGTGAGTTTTTGAGCATGTTGAGACCCTCAAAAGGGCAATTCTTTCGAAAATCTGATTGGGGGCGCTATAAGGCCATTATGCCACAGTTACTGCCAATTTCTGCCTCAAATTGAAGACAATCAGAAAAGTATAATTTTTTCAAGTTTTGCAAGTTTTCGAGTATGCTAAGGCCTTCAAAAGTGTGTTCGTAAAATTTGGAATAACGCAGGAAATGGCTCATAGCTCACTTCCTGTTTGGCCGAAAAATTTCAAAAACATCAGCATAGCCCAAAAAAACAAATGCAATGATCAGACAAAATTTCATGAACATTCAAGCACTTTTATATCAAAAAGGCCGTGTCAAGAGGGCGCTGTGGAGCCACCTGACCACACCCACTCCAATATCAACATATAGGTATATTTGGAAGTAGACTATTATTAAGCCTGGAAAGTTTCACGCAAATCTCACAAAGCAAGTGCTCATAAAAGCAACTTCCATTTTCATGGCGGAACATCAAAATTCGCCGCAATGCCACGGACACAAATTTCGATGAATCCAAAAAAGCTTCGCAATTTAACATAAGAAAGGTCTTTAGATAGCCTGTGCCAAATTTTAAGTTGATCAGATAAAATCTCTAGGAGGAGTTCGTTAAAGTACGAAGCCTGTGAATGGCAAAAAATTTAAAAAATTTGCAAATTCAATTAAAAATGGCGGACTTCCTGTGGAGTCTAGGTCATGGCACCAAGAGTCTTTTTTGTAGGTCTCGGCATATTCCACATGTCTACCGAATTTCATTCATGTAGGTTTACCAGGCTGCGAGGGCTGCTTATTTAAAATTTTCCAGGGGGCGCTATAGTGACATTTTTGCCATGTCTATATATAAGTTTTTTGTCAGAGTAATCCGAATGATGGTCTTTATACATTTACAAAATTTTGTGAGTTTTAGAACATGCTGAGACCCTCAAAATGGCAATTCTTTTAAAAATCTGATTGGGGGCGCTATAGAGCCACTGTGCCAAATTTAGTGTAAATTGATATATAAAATTAAAGATAATAAGACAGTTATAATTTGTGCAACTTTTTGCAAGATTTCGAGTATTCTAAAGCATCCAAACATGTGTTTATAAAATTTGGAAAAACGCAGGAAATGGCGCATAGCTCACTTCCTGTTTGGCCAAAAAATTTCAAAAAAATTCAAATAACTCGACATGAACAATGCAATGATTACACCAAATTTCATGAACATTCAAGCACTTTTATCTCAACATGGCCGTTTCAAGAGGGCGCTGTGGAGCCACCTGACCACACCCAATCTAATATCAACATATAGGTCTACTTGGAAGTTGTCTCCTATAAAGCCTGTAAAGTTTCGCGCAAATTTCACAAAGCATGTGCGCGTAAAACTAACTTCCTGTTTCATGGCGGAACATCGAAATTTGCCGCGACGCCACAGATACAAAGTTCAATGAATCCAAAAAAGCTTCGCAATTTAACATCAAGAAGGTCTTAAGATGTTAAATTCAAAATTTTAAGTTGATCGGATAAAATCTCTAGGAGGAGTTCGTTAAAGTACGAAGCCTGTGAATGGCAAAAAATTAAAAAAATTTGCAAATTCAATTAAAAATGGCGGACTTCCTGTGGAGTCTAGGTAATGGCACCTAGAGACTTTTTTTTAGGTCTTGGCATAGTACACATGTCCACCGAATTTTGTACATGTAGGTCAAACACGCTGCGAGGGCTGCTTCATTGAAATTTTCTAGGTGGCGCTGTAATGAAATTTTGCCACATCCATCTGTAAACCCTAAATCCTAGTAAAAAGTAAAACCAGCTTAATATGTTTGCAAAGTTTTGTGAGTTTTCAAGCATGCTGAGGCCCTCAAAAATGCAATAATGTTTTAGGGGGCGCTATAGAGCTACCATGTCACACCCAGTGCCAAATGAGATATCGAATCAAAGAACGTAATATTTCTAGTCTATGAGCCAAGTTTGGTGAGTTTTCGAGTATGATAAAACCCTCAAAAATGTGTTCGTAAAATCTGAAAAAACGCAGGAAATGGCTCATAGCTCACTTCCTGTGAGGCAAAAAAATTTCAAAAAAATTTACAAAAAAATTTATGATGACTACTATGACTCTATAAAATTTTGTGAGAATCCGAGTAAGTGCGTTCTAAAATGGCCGCGTGTTTGGTGGCGCTATAGAGCCACCGGGGCATGTCCAAGCACAAAAATAATTAAAGCTGCAAGCAGCGTTGAAAGGGCCCTCGCCCCCCCTGTGCACATTGGGGTGGCAGCAAGATCTTGATGGCTGCAGGTTTCCATTCAGAGCCATTGGACACAGCTGGACCGCGTACAATGTGGTTTCCTGATGGGAGTGCAAAAATTTTCTGGAGGGGCGCTGTGATACCATTTTGACTTGCCTGTGCACAAAATCTACAACACAGTAATCGCAATATGGGGCTCCATGAGTGTTTCGATTTTTGTAAATTTTCCAGCATGTTTAGACTTTCAAAGGAGCAATTCTTTTATAAATATTATTGGGGGCGCTATAGAGCCATTATGCCCCATTTAGTGCCAATCGATGGATGTATTGAAGAGAATAAGACAGTTCTAATTTTTGGATGGTTTTGCAAGTTTTGGAGCATTCTCAGGCCTTAAAACGTGTGTTCGTAAAATTTGGAGAAACGCAGGAAATAGCTCATAGCTCTCTTTCTGTTTGGCAAAAAAATTTCAAAAAATTAACAATTGCGGAGAATGACTAATGCAATGATCATACCAAATTTCATGAACTTTCAAGCACTTTTATCTGAACATGGCCATATCTAGAGGGCGCTGTGGAGCCACCTGGCACCTCTCGATATAAAATAAGCATATATCTATACTTGGGCGGACAATTTTATCAAGCTTGGAAAGTTTCAGGCAAATCCCACAAAGTATGTGGAATTGAAAGCAACTTCCTGTTTCATGGCAGGACATCAAAATTCGCCGTGACGCCACGGATGCATCGTTCGATGAAATCAAAAAAGCTTCGCAATTTAACGTCAGCAAGTTTTTAGATATTATATGCCAAATTTTAAGTTGATCAGATAAAATCTCTAGGAGGAGTTCGTTAAAGTACAACACCTTTGAATGGCAAAAAAAGTAAAAAAAAGTTGCAATTTCAATTAAAAATGGCAGCCTTCCTGTTGAGTCGAGGTCATGGCACCAAGTGACTTTTTTGTAGGTCTCGGCATATTCCACATGTCTACCGAATTTCATACATGTGGGTTTACCGGGCTGCGAGGGCTGCTTATTTGAAATTTTCCAGGGGGCGCTATAATGCCATTTTTGCCACGCCTATTTGTAAATTTTTTATCAGTGTAATAGGAATGATGGTCTTTAAAATTGTACAAAATTTTGTGAGTTTTTGAGCATGCTGAAACCCTCAAAAGGGTAATTCTTTTAAAAATTGTATTGGGGGCGCTATAGAGCCATGATGCCTCATTTACTGCCAATTTTTTTTTTCAAATTGAAGACAATGTGACAATTAAAATTTTAGCTAAGTTTCGCAAGTTTTCGAGTATGCTAAGGCCTTCAAATGTGTGTTCATAAAATTTGGAATAACGCAGGAAATGACTCATAGCTCACTTCCTGTTTGGCCGAAAAATTTCAAAAAAATCAGCACAGCCCAGAAAAACAAATGCAATGATCAGACCAAAATTTCATGAACGTTCAAGCATTTTTATATCAACATGGCCGTGTCTAGAGGGCGCTGTAGAGCCACCTGACCACACCCACTCCAATATCAACATATAGGTATATTTGGAATTAGACTATCATTAAGCCTGTAAAGTTTCACGTAAATCTCCCAAAGCATATGCTCATAAAAGCAACTTCCATTTTCATGGCGGAACATCGAAATTCGCCGCGACGCCACGGATACAAAGTTCAATGAATCCAAAAAAGCTTCGCAATTTAACATCGTCGACGTCTTTCAATGTCATATGCCAAATTTTAAGTTGATCAGATAAAATCTCTAGAAGGAGTTCGTTAAAGTACGACACCTGTGAATGGCCAACAATCCAAAAAAGTTGCAATTTCAATTAAAAATGGTGGACTTCCTGTTGAGTGTAGGTCATGGCACCAAGAGAATTTTTTGTAGGTCTCGGCATATTCCACATGTCTACCGAATTTCATACATGTAGGTTTACCAGGCTGCGAGGGCTGCTTATTTAAAATTTTCCAGGGGGCGCTATAGTGACATTTTTGCCATGTATATATATAAGTTTTTTGTCAGAGTAATACGAATGATGGTCTTTATACATTTACAAAATTTTGTGAGTTTTAGAACATGCTAAGACCCTCAAAATGGCAATTCTTTTAAAAATCTGATAGGGAGCGCTATAGAGCCATTGTGCCAAATTTAGTGTAAATTGACATATAAAATTGAAGATAATAAGACAATTATAATTTGTGCAACTTTTTGCAAGATTTCGAGCATTTTAAAGCATCCAAACATGTGTTTATAAAATTTGGAAAAACGCAGGAAATGGCGCCTAGCTCACTTCCTGTTTGGCCAAAAAATTTTAAAAAAAATTAAAATAACTCAACATGAACAATACAATGATCACACCAAATTTCATGAACATTCAAGCACTTTTATCTCAACATGGCCGTTTCAAGGGGGCGCTGTGGAGCCACCTGACCACACCCAATCTAATATTAACATATAGGTCTACTTGGAAGTGGACTACTATAAAGCCTGTAAAGTTTCGCGCAAATTTCACAAAGCATGTGCGCGTAAAACCAACTTCCTGTTTCATGGCGGAACATCGAAATTCGCCGCGACGCCACGGATACAAAGTTCAATGAATCCAAAAAAGCTTCGCAATTTAACATCGACAAGGTCTTAAGATGTTAAATTCAAAATTTTAAGTTGATCGGATAAAATCTCTAGGAGGAGTTCGTTAAAGTACGAAGCCTGTGAATGGCAAAAAATTTAAAAAATTTGCAAATTCAATTAAAAATGGCGGACTTCCTGTTGAGTCTAGGTCATGGCACCAAGAGACTTTTTTTTAGGTCTTGGCATAGAACACATGTTTACCGAATTTTGTACATGTAGGTCAAACACGCTGCGAGGGCTGCTTCATTGAAATTTTCTAGGTGGCGCTGTAATGCAATTTTGCCACATCCATCTGTAAACCCTAAATCCTAGTTAAAAGTAAGACCTGCTTAATATGTTTGCAAAGTTTTGTGAGTTTTCAAGCATGCTGAGGCCCTCAAAAATGCAATTATGTATTAGGGGGCGCTATAGAGCTACCATATCACACTCAGTGCCAAATGAGATATCGAATCAAAGAACGTAATATTTCTAGTCTATGAGCCAAGTCTGGTGAGTTTTCGAGTATGATAAAACCCTCAAAAATGTGTTCGTAAAATCTAAAAAAACGCAGGAAATGGCTCATAGCTCACTTCCTGTGAGGCAAAAAAATTTCAAAAAAATTTACAAAAAAATTTATGATGACTACTATGACTCTATAAAATTTCGTGAGAATCCGAGCAAGTGCGTTCCAAAATGTCCGCGTGTTTGGTGGCGCTATAGAGCCACCGGGGCATGTCCAAGCACAAAAATAATAATAATTTGCAATTTTCACCACGACTGACGTGTGGGCAAATTTTTGTGAGTTTTCGTGCATGGCAAAGCCCTCAAAAATGCGTTCTCGCAGCAGAATAAAAAGAAGAAGAAGAAGAAGAAGAAGAAGAAGAATAAAAATCCCATCAAAAACAATAGGTTCCTCGCACCGGTCGGTGCTCGGGCCCTAATTAAAGCTGCAAGCAGCGTTGAAAGGGCCCTCGCCCCCTTCGTGCACGTTGGGGTGGCAGCAAGATCTTGATGGGTGCAGGTGTCCATTCACAGCCAATGGACACTGCTGGACTGCGTACAATGTGGTATCCTGAGGGGAGTGCAAAAATTTTCTAGAGGACGCTATGGTATCATTTTGACATGCCTGTGCACAATCTACAACCGAGTAATCGTAATACCGAGCTCCATGAGTGTGTTGATTTTTGTTAATTTTCCAGCATGTTTAGACCTTCAGAAGAGCAATTCTTCTATATATCTGATTGGAGGCGCTGTAGAGCCATTATGCCACATTTAGTGCCAATTTATGGATGACTTTGAAGAGAAGAAGACATTTATAATTTGTGGGGTTTAGCAAGTTTTGGAGCATTCTAAGGCCTTTAAACGTGTTTTCGTAAAATTTGGAAAAACGCAGGAAATAGCTCATAGCTCACTTCATGTTTGGCCAAAAATTTTTAGAAAATTAACCGTTGCCCGGAATGACTAATGCAATGATCACACCAAATTTCATGAACATTCAAGCACTTTTATCTTAACATGGCCATATCTAGAGGGCGCTGTGGAGCCACCTGGCACCTCCTGATCCAATATCAGCATTTATTTATATTTGGGAGGACACTTTCATGAAAATTGGAAAGTTTCAGGCAAATCCCACCAAGTATGTTGGAGTAAAACCAACTTCATGTTTCATGGCGGAACATCGAAATTCGCCGCGTCGCCTTGGATTCATCGTTCAATGAATTTAAAAAAGCTTCGCAATTTAACATCGGCAATGTCTCGTAATATCAGTTGCCAAATTGTAAGTTGATCGGATAAAACCTCTCGGAGGAGTTCGTTAAAGTACGACACTTGTGAATGGCGAAAAATACAAAAAAGTTGCAATTTCAATTAAAAATGGCGAACTTCCTGCTGAGTCTAGGTCATGGCACCAAGAGACTTTTTTTCAGGTCTCGGCATATTCCACATGTATACCAAATTTAATAGATGTAGGTTTACCGGGCTGCGAGGGCTGCTTATTTGAAATTTTCCAGGGGGCGCTATAATTAAATTTTTGCCATGCCTATAAGTAAGTTTCTTGTCAAAGTAATACAAATGATGGTCTTTATACATTTAAAGAATTTTCTGAGTTTTTGAACATGGTGAGACCCTTAAAAGGGCAATTCTTTCAAAAATCTGATTGGGGGCGCTAAAGAGCCATTGTACCTAATTAAGTGTAAATTGATATATAAAATTGAAGACAATAAGGCAATTAAAATTTGTGCAACTTTTTGCAAGATTGCGAGTATTCTAAGGCTTCCAAACATGTGTTTCGAAAATTTGGAAAAACACAGGAAATGGCTCATAGCTCACTTCCTGTTTGGCCAAAAAATTTCAAAAAAATTATCATTCCCTGACATGACACATGCAATGATCACACTAAATTTCATGAACTATCAAGCACTTTTCTCTCAATATGGCCGTGTCAAGAGGGCGCTGTGGAGCCACCTGACCACACCCAATCTAATATCAACATATAGGTATACTTGAAAGTAGACTCTTATCAAGCCTTTGAAGTTTCGCGCAAATCTCACAAAGCATGTGCGCGTAAAACCAACTACCTGTTTCAGGGCGGAACATCGAAATTCGCCGCAACGCCACAGATACATAGTTCGATTGATACAAAAAAGCTTCGCAATTTAACATCGACAAGGTCTTTAGACGTCATATGCAAAATTTTAAGTTGATCGGATAAAATCTCTAGGAGGAGTTCGTTAAAGTACGACACCTGCGAATGGCGAAAAATCTAAAAAAGTTGAAATTTCAATTAAAAATGGCAAACTTCCTGTTGGGTCTAGGTCATGGCTCCAAGAGACTTTTTTTTAGGTCTCAAGATATTCCACATGTCCACCGAAGTTCATATATGCAGGTCAACCACGATGCAAGGGCTGCTTATTTGAAATTTTCCAGGGGGCGCTATAATGCCATTTTTGCCAGGCCTATATGTAAATTTTTTATCAGTGTGATAGGAATGATGGTCTTTAGAATTGTACAAAATTTTGTGAGTTTTTGAGCATGTTGAGACCCTCAAAAGGGCAATTCTTTCGAAAATCTGATTGGGGGCGCTATAAGGCCATTATGCCACAGTTACTGCCAATTTCTGCCTCAAATTGAAGACAATCAGAAAAGTATAATTTTTTCAAGTTTTGCAAGTTTTCGAGTATGCTAAGGCCTTCAAAAGTGTGTTCGTAAAATTTGGAATAACGCAGGAAATGGCTCATAGCTCACTTCCTGTTTGGCCGAAAAATTTCAAAAACATCAGCATAGCCCAAAAAAACAAATGCAATGATCAGACAAAATTTCATGAACATTCAAGCACTTTTATATCAAAAAGGCCGTGTCAAGAGGGCGCTGTGGAGCCACCTGACCACACCCACTCCAATATCAACATATAGGTATATTTGGAAGTAGACTATTATTAAGCCTGGAAAGTTTCACGCAAATCTCACAAAGCAAGTGCTCATAAAAGCAACTTCCATTTTCATGGCGGAACATCAAAATTCGCCGCAATGCCACGGACACAAATTTCGATGAATCCAAAAAAGCTTCGCAATTTAACATAAGAAAGGTCTTTAGATAGCCTGTGCCAAATTTTAAGTTGATCAGATAAAATCTCTAGGAGGAGTTCGTTAAAGTACGAAGCCTGTGAATGGCAAAAAATTTAAAAAATTTGCAAATTCAATTAAAAATGGCGGACTTCCTGTGGAGTCTAGGTCATGGCACCAAGAGTCTTTTTTGTAGGTCTCGGCATATTCCACATGTCTACCGAATTTCATTCATGTAGGTTTACCAGGCTGCGAGGGCTGCTTATTTAAAATTTTCCAGGGGGCGCTATAGTGACATTTTTGCCATGTCTATATATAAGTTTTTTGTCAGAGTAATCCGAATGATGGTCTTTATACATTTACAAAATTTTGTGAGTTTTAGAACATGCTGAGACCCTCAAAATGGCAATTCTTTTAAAAATCTGATTGGGGGCGCTATAGAGCCACTGTGCCAAATTTAGTGTAAATTGATATATAAAATTAAAGATAATAAGACAGTTATAATTTGTGCAACTTTTTGCAAGATTTCGAGTATTCTAAAGCATCCAAACATGTGTTTATAAAATTTGGAAAAACGCAGGAAATGGCGCATAGCTCACTTCCTGTTTGGCCAAAAAATTTCAAAAAAATTCAAATAACTCGACATGAACAATGCAATGATTACACCAAATTTCATGAACATTCAAGCACTTTTATCTCAACATGGCCGTTTCAAGAGGGCGCTGTGGAGCCACCTGACCACACCCAATCTAATATCAACATATAGGTCTACTTGGAAGTTGTCTCCTATAAAGCCTGTAAAGTTTCGCGCAAATTTCACAAAGCATGTGCGCGTAAAACTAACTTCCTGTTTCATGGCGGAACATCGAAATTTGCCGCGACGCCACAGATACAAAGTTCAATGAATCCAAAAAAGCTTCGCAATTTAACATCAAGAAGGTCTTAAGATGTTAAATTCAAAATTTTAAGTTGATCGGATAAAATCTCTAGGAGGAGTTCGTTAAAGTACGAAGCCTGTGAATGGCAAAAAATTAAAAAAATTTGCAAATTCAATTAAAAATGGCGGACTTCCTGTGGAGTCTAGGTAATGGCACCTAGAGACTTTTTTTTAGGTCTTGGCATAGTACACATGTCCACCGAATTTTGTACATGTAGGTCAAACACGCTGCGAGGGCTGCTTCATTGAAATTTTCTAGGTGGCGCTGTAATGAAATTTTGCCACATCCATCTGTAAACCCTAAATCCTAGTAAAAAGTAAAACCAGCTTAATATGTTTGCAAAGTTTTGTGAGTTTTCAAGCATGCTGAGGCCCTCAAAAATGCAATAATGTTTTAGGGGGCGCTATAGAGCTACCATGTCACACCCAGTGCCAAATGAGATATCGAATCAAAGAACGTAATATTTCTAGTCTATGAGCCAAGTTTGGTGAGTTTTCGAGTATGATAAAACCCTCAAAAATGTGTTCGTAAAATCTGAAAAAACGCAGGAAATGGCTCATAGCTCACTTCCTGTGAGGCAAAAAAATTTCAAAAAAATTTACAAAAAAATTTATGATGACTACTATGACTCTATAAAATTTTGTGAGAATCCGAGTAAGTGCGTTCTAAAATGGCCGCGTGTTTGGTGGCGCTATAGAGCCACCGGGGCATGTCCAAGCACAAAAATAATTAAAGCTGCAAGCAGCGTTGAAAGGGCCCTCGCCCCCCCTGTGCACATTGGGGTGGCAGCAAGATCTTGATGGCTGCAGGTTTCCATTCAGAGCCATTGGACACAGCTGGACCGCGTACAATGTGGTTTCCTGATGGGAGTGCAAAAATTTTCTGGAGGGGCGCTGTGATACCATTTTGACTTGCCTGTGCACAAAATCTACAACACAGTAATCGCAATATGGGGCTCCATGAGTGTTTCGATTTTTGTAAATTTTCCAGCATGTTTAGACTTTCAAAGGAGCAATTCTTTTATAAATATTATTGGGGGCGCTATAGAGCCATTATGCCCCATTTAGTGCCAATCGATGGATGTATTGAAGAGAATAAGACAGTTCTAATTTTTGGATGGTTTTGCAAGTTTTGGAGCATTCTCAGGCCTTAAAACGTGTGTTCGTAAAATTTGGAGAAACGCAGGAAATAGCTCATAGCTCTCTTTCTGTTTGGCAAAAAAATTTCAAAAAATTAACAATTGCGGAGAATGACTAATGCAATGATCATACCAAATTTCATGAACTTTCAAGCACTTTTATCTGAACATGGCCATATCTAGAGGGCGCTGTGGAGCCACCTGGCACCTCTCGATATAAAATAAGCATATATCTATACTTGGGCGGACAATTTTATCAAGCTTGGAAAGTTTCAGGCAAATCCCACAAAGTATGTGGAATTGAAAGCAACTTCCTGTTTCATGGCAGGACATCAAAATTCGCCGTGACGCCACGGATGCATCGTTCGATGAAATCAAAAAAGCTTCGCAATTTAACGTCAGCAAGTTTTTAGATATTATATGCCAAATTTTAAGTTGATCAGATAAAATCTCTAGGAGGAGTTCGTTAAAGTACAACACCTTTGAATGGCAAAAAAAGTAAAAAAAAGTTGCAATTTCAATTAAAAATGGCAGCCTTCCTGTTGAGTCGAGGTCATGGCACCAAGTGACTTTTTTGTAGGTCTCGGCATATTCCACATGTCTACCGAATTTCATACATGTGGGTTTACCGGGCTGCGAGGGCTGCTTATTTGAAATTTTCCAGGGGGCGCTATAATGCCATTTTTGCCACGCCTATTTGTAAATTTTTTATCAGTGTAATAGGAATGATGGTCTTTAAAATTGTACAAAATTTTGTGAGTTTTTGAGCATGCTGAAACCCTCAAAAGGGTAATTCTTTTAAAAATTGTATTGGGGGCGCTATAGAGCCATGATGCCTCATTTACTGCCAATTTTTTTTTTCAAATTGAAGACAATGTGACAATTAAAATTTTAGCTAAGTTTCGCAAGTTTTCGAGTATGCTAAGGCCTTCAAATGTGTGTTCATAAAATTTGGAATAACGCAGGAAATGACTCATAGCTCACTTCCTGTTTGGCCGAAAAATTTCAAAAAAATCAGCACAGCCCAGAAAAACAAATGCAATGATCAGACCAAAATTTCATGAACGTTCAAGCATTTTTATATCAACATGGCCGTGTCTAGAGGGCGCTGTAGAGCCACCTGACCACACCCACTCCAATATCAACATATAGGTATATTTGGAATTAGACTATCATTAAGCCTGTAAAGTTTCACGTAAATCTCCCAAAGCATATGCTCATAAAAGCAACTTCCATTTTCATGGCGGAACATCGAAATTCGCCGCGACGCCACGGATACAAAGTTCAATGAATCCAAAAAAGCTTCGCAATTTAACATCAACGACGTCTTTCAATGTCATATGCCAAATTTTAAGTTGATCAGATAAAATCTCTAGGAGGAGTTCGTTAAAGTATGACACCTGTGAATGGCCAACAATCCAAAAAAGTTGCAATTTCAATTAAAAATGGTGGACTTCCTGTTGAGTGTAGGTCATGGCACCAAGAGAATTTTTTGTAGGTCTCAGCATATTCCACATGTCTACCGAATTTCATACATGTAGGTTTACCAGGCTGCGAGGGCTGCTTATTTAAAATTTTCCAGGGGGCGCTATAGTGACATTTTTGCCATGTATATATATAAGTTTTTTGTAAGAGTAATACGAATGATGGTCTTTATACATTTACAAAATTTTGTAAGTTTTAGAACATGCTGAGACCCTCAAAATGGCAATTATTTTAAAAATCTGATTGGGGGCGCTATAGAGCCATTGTGCCAAATTTAGTGTAAATTGATATATAAAATTGAAGATAATAAGACAATTATAATTTGTGCAACTTTTTGCAAGATTTCGAGTATTCTTAAGCATCCAAACATGTGTTTATAAAATTTGGAAAAACGCAGGAAATGGCGCATAGCTCACTTCCTGTTTTGCCAAAAAATTTCAAAAAAATTTAAATAACTCGACATGAACAATGCAATGATCACACCAAATTTCATGAACATTCAAGCACTTTTATCTCAACATGGCCGTTTCAAGAGGGCGCTGTGGAGCCACCTGACCACACCCAATCTAATGTCAACATATAGGTCTTCTTGGAAGTGGACTCCTATAAAGCCTGTAAAGTTTCGCGCAAATTTCACAAAGCATGTGCGCGTAAAACCAACTTCCTGTTTCATGGCGGAACATCGAAATTCGCCGCGACGCCACGGATACAAAGTTCAATGAATCCAAAAAAGCTTCGCAATTTAACATCGAGAAGGTCTTAAGATGTTAAATGCAAAATTTTAAGTTGATCGGATAAAATCTCTAGGAGGAGTTCGTTAAAGTACGAAGCCTGTGAATGGCAAAAAATTTAAAAAATTTGCAAATTCAATTAAAAATGGCGGACTTCCTGTTGAGTCTAGGTCATGGCACCTAGAGACTTTTTTTTAGGTCTTGGCATAGTACACATGTCCACCGAATTTTGTACATGTAGGTCAAACAAGCTGCGAGGGCTGCTTCATTGAAATTTTCTAGGTGGCGCTGTAATGCAATTTTGCCACATCCATCTGTAAACCCTAAATCCTAGTTATAAGTAAGACCTGCTTAATATGTTTGCAAAGTTTTGTGAGTTTTCAAGCATGCTGTGGCCCTCAAAAATACAATTATGTATTAGGGGGCGCTATAGAGCTACCATATCACACCCAGTGCTAAATGAGATATCGAATCAAAGAACGTAATATTTCTAGTCTATGAGCCAAGTCTGGTGAGTTTTCGAGTATGATAAAACCCTCAAAAATGTGTTCGTAAAATTTAAAAAAACGCAGGAAATGGATCATAGCTCACTTCCTGTGGGGCAAAAAAATTTCAAAAAAATTTACAAAAAAATTTATGATGACTACTATGACTCTATAAAATTTCGTGAGAATCCGAGCAAGTGCGTTCCAAAATGGCCGCGTGTTTGGTGGCACTATAGAGCCACCGGGGCATGTCCAAGCACAAAAATAATAATATTTTGCAATTTTCACCACGACTGACGCGTGGGCAAATTTTTGTGAGTTTTCGTGCATGGCAAAGCCCTCAAAAATGCGTTCTCGCAGCAGAATAAAAAGAAGAAGAAGAAGAAGAAGAATAATAAAAATCCCATCAAAAACAATAGGTTCCTCGCACCTTCGGTGGGTCGGTGCTCGGGCCCTAATAATACTTTGCAATTTTCACGACGACTGACGTGTGGGCAAATTTTTGTGAGTTTTCGTGCATGGCAAAGCCCTCAAAAATGCGTTCTCGCAGCAGAATAAAAAGAAGAAGAAGAAGAAGAAGAAGAATAATAAAAATCCCATCAAAAACAATAGGTTCCTCGCACCGGTCGGTGCTCGGGCCCTAATAATAATAATCCCATCAAAAACAATAGGTTCCTCGCACCTTCGGTGCCAGGACCCGTTCCGGGCCCTGGCACCGGTCGGTGCTCGGGCCCGAATAATACTTTGCAATTTTCACCACGACTGACGTGTGGGCAAATTTTTGTGAGTTTTCGTGCATGGCAAAGCCCTCAAAAATGCGTTCTCGCAGCAGAATAAAAAGAAGAAGAAGAAGAAGAAGAAGAAGAAGAAGAATTAAAGCTGCAAGCAGCGTTGAAAGGGCCCTCGCACCCCTCGTGCTCAGAGGGGAGGCAGCAAGATCTTGATGGGTGCAGCTGTCCATTCACAGCCATTGGACACTGCTAGCCGGTGTACAATGTGTTTTCCTGATGGGACTGCAAAAATTTTCTGGAGGGCGCTATGATACCATTTTGTCATGCCTTCGCGCAAAATCTACAACATAGTTATTGGAATACTGAGCTCCATGAGTGTCTTGATTTTCGTAAATTTTCTAGCACGCTTAGACCCCCAAAATGGCGATTCTTTAAAAAATTTGATTGGGGGCGCTTTAGAGCCATTATGCCACATTTAGTGCCAGTTGATGTATTTAATTCAAGAAAATAAGACAATGATACTTTGTGCCACGTTTTGCAAGTTTTGGAGCATTCTAAAGCCTATAAAACGTGTTCATAAAATTTGGGGAAAACGCAGGAAATGGCTCATAGCTCACTTCCTGTTTGGCCAAAAAATTTCCAAAAATTAAGCATTGCCCGGAATGACTATTGCAATGACCACACCAAATTTCATGAACATTCCAGCACTTTTATGTCAACATGGTCGTGTCTAGAGGGCGCTGTGGAGCCACTTGGTCACTCCCGATCGGATATTAGCATATATTTATACTTGGGAGGACAATTCTTTCAAGCCAGGAAAGTTTTAGACAAATCCCACAAAGTATGTGGGAGTAAAACCAACTTCCTGTTTCTTGGCGGGACATCAAAATTCGCTGCGACGCCACGGGCACATCGTTCGATATATCCAAAAAAGCTTCGCAATTTAACATCAGCAAGGTCTTTAGATATAATTCGCCAAATTTTAAGTTGATCGGGTAAAATCTCTAGGAGGAGTTCGTTAAAGTACGACACCTGTGAATGGCAAAAAATCCCAAAAATTTGCAATTTCAATTGATAATGGTGGACTTCCTGTTGAGTCTAGGTCAGAGCACCCACAGACTTTTTTTTAGGTGTTGGCATCTTCCACATGTCCACCGAATTTCATACATGCAGGTCAAACACGGTGCGAGGGCTGCTTCATTGAAATTTTCTAGGTGGCGCTATAATGCCATTTTGCCATGCCTAGCTCTACAGCCTATATGATAGTACTAAGTTAAATTGGCCTAATAGGTGTACTAAATTTGGTGAGTTTTTGAGCATGTTCAAGCCCTCAAAAATGCAATTATGTATTAGGGGGCGCTATAGAGCCATAGTCTCACATTTAGTGCCAAGTGGGATATTAAATCGAACAACTTCATATTGTCCACCTCTGTGTAAAGTTTGGCGAGTTTGCAAGTATGGTAAGGCCCTCAAAAATGTGTTTGTAACATCTGGAAAAACGCAGGAAATGGCTCATAGCTCACTTCCTGTGCGGAGAAAAAATTTCAAAAAAATTGACAAAGCCTTTCATTATGCATACTACAGCCCCATCGAATTTCGTGAGAATCCGAGCAAGTGCGTTCCAAAGTGGCCGTGTGTTTGGTGGCGCTATAGAGCCACCGAGGCATGCACAAATACATTTCCTGCAAAAAAGTAAATTTTTCGCAAGGCTTGATGTGCCTGCCAATTTTGATGAGTTTTTGACCTCGTTTAGGCCCTCAAAAATGCATTTCATTTCAGAGAAAAATAATAATAATTAAAGCTGCAAGCAGCGTTGAAAGGGCCCTCGCCCCCCTCGTGCATGTTGGGGAGGCAGCAAGATCCTGATGGGTGCAAGTGTCCATTCACAGCCATTGGACACTGTTGGACTGCGGACAATGTGTTTTCCTGAGGGGAGTGCAAAAATTTTCTGGAGGGCGCTATGATATCATTTTGACATGTGTGTGCGCAAAATCTACAACATAGTAATCGTAATACCGAGCTCCATGAGTGTGTTGATTTTTGTAAATTTTCCAGCATGTTTAGACCTTCAAAAGAGCAATTCTTCTATAAATTTGATTGGGGGTGCTATAGAGCCATTTTGCCTCATTTAGTGCCAATTGATGGATGATATTAAAGAAAATAAGACATTTATAATTTGTGCTAGGTTTTGCAAGTTTTGACGCATTCTAAGGCCTTAAAACGTGTGTTCAAAAAAATTTCGAAGAACGCAGGAAATAGCTCATAGCTCACTTCCTGTTTGACCAAAAAATTTCAAAAAATTAAGCATCACCCAGAATGACGAATGCAATGATCACACCAAATTTCATGAACATTCAAACACTTTTATCTTAACATGACCATATCTAGAGGGCGCTGTGGAGCCACCTAGCACCTCCTGATCCAATATTAGCATTTGTTTATACTTCGGAGGACAATTTTATCAAGCAAAGGAAGTTTCAGGCAAATCCCACAAAGTATGTGGGAGTAAAAGCAACTTCCTGTTTCATGGCGGGACGTCAAAATTCGCCGCGACGCCACGGTTACATCGTTCGATGAAATCAAAATACCTTCACAATTTAACATCAGCAATGTCTTTAGATATTATTTGCCAAATATTAAGTTGATCGGATAAAATCTCTCGAAAGAGTTCGTTAAAGTACGACACCTGTGAATGGCGAAAAATCTAAAAAAGTTGCAATTACAATTAAAAATGGCGGACTTCCTGTTGGGTCTAGGTCATGGCACCAAAAGACTTTTTTTCAGGTCTCAGGATATTCTACATGTCCACCGAATTTTATACATGCAGGTCAACCACGATGCGAGGGCTGCTTATTTGAAATTTTCCAGGGGGCGCTATAATGCCAATTTTGCCACGCCTATATGTATTTTTTTATCAGTGTAATAGGAATGATGGTTTTTAGAATGGTACAAAATTTTGTGAGTTTTTGAGCATGCTGAGACCCTCAAAAGGGCAATTCTTTTAAAAATCTGATTGGGGGCCCTATAGAGCCATTATGCCACATTTACTGCCAATTTCTGTCTCAAATTGAAGACAATCAGACAATTATAATTATTGCAAAGTTTTGAAAGTTTTCGAGTATGCTAAAGCCGTCAAACGTGTGTTCGTAAAATTTGGAATAACGCAGGAAATGGCTCATAGCTCACTTCCTGTTTGGCCGAAAAATTAAAAAAAAAATAAGCATAGCCCAAAAAAAAAAATGTAATGATCAGACTAAATTTCATGAACATTCAAGCACTGTTAAGTCAACATGGCCATGTCAAGAGGGCGCTGTGGAGCAACCTTACCACACATAATCCAATATCAACATATAGGTATATTTGGAAGTCGACTCTTATTTAGCTTGTAAAGTTTCGGGCAAATTTCACAAAGGATACGCGCATAAAACCAACTTCCTGTTTCATGGCGGAACATCAAAATTCGCAGCGACGCCACGGATACAAAGTTCGATGAATCCAAAAAAGCTTTGCAATTTAACATGGAGAAGGTCTTTAGATGTCATACGCAAAATTTTAAGTTGATCGGATAAAATCTCTAGGAGGAGTTCGTTAAAGTATGACGCCTGTGAATGGCAAAAAATTTAAAAAATTTGCAAATTCAATTAAAAATAGCGGACTTCCTGTTGAGTCTAGGTGATGACATCAAAAGACTTTTTTTTAAGTCTTGGCATAGTGCACATGTCCACCGAATTTTGTACATGTAGGTTAAACATGCTGCGAGGGCTGCTTCATTGAAATTTTCTAGGTGGCGCTGTAATGCAATTTTGCCACATTCATCTGTAAACCCTATATCCGAGTAAAGAGTATGACCAGCTTAATATGTTTGCAAAGTTTCGTGAGTTTTCGAGCATGTTGAGGCCCTCAATAATGCAATTATGTATTAGGGGGCGCTATAGAGCTACCATGTCACACTCAGTGCCAAATGAGATATTGAATGAAAGAACTTAATACTTTTAGTCAATCAGCCAAGTTTGGTGAGTTTTCGAGTATGATAAGGCCCTCAAAAATGTGTTCGTAAAATCTGAAAAAACGCAGGAAATGGCTCATTGCTCACTTCCTGTGCGGCAAAAAAATTTCAAAAAAATTGACAAAAAAATTTATGATGACAACTATGACCCTATTGAATTTCGTGAGAATCCGAGCAAGTGCGTTCCAAAATGGCCGCGTGTTTGGTGGCGCTATAGAGCCACTGGGGCATGTCCGAGCACAAAATTAATAAAATTTTGCAATTTTCACCATGACTGACGTGTCGGCAAATTTTTGTGAGTTTTCGTGCATGGCAAAGCCCTCAAAAATGCGTTCTCGCAGCAGAATAATAATAATAAGAAGAAGAAGAAGAAGAAGAAGAAGGAAGAAGAATAATTAAAGCTGCAAGCAGCGTTGAAAGGGCCCTCGCCCCCCCTGTGCACATTGGGGTGGCAGCAAGATCTTGATGGCTGCAGGTGTCCATTCAGAGCCATTGAACACAGCTGGACCGCGTACAATGTGGTTTCCTGATGGGAGTGCAAAAATTTTCTGGAGGGCGCTATGATGCCATTTTGACTTGCCTGTGCACAAAATCTACAACACAGTAATCGTAATACAGGGCTCCATGAGTGTTTCGATTTTTGTAAGTTTTCCAGCATGTTTAGACTTTCAAAAGAGCAATTCTTTTATAAATATTATTGGGGGCGCTATAGAGCCATTATGCCCCATTTAGTGCCAATTGATGGATGTATTGAAGAGAATAAGACAGTTCTAATTTTTGGATGGTTTTGCAAGTTTTGGAGCATTCTAAGGCCTTAAAACGTGTGTTCGTAAAATTTGGAAAAACGCAGGAAATAGCTCATAGCTCTCTTCCTGTTTGGCAAAAAAATTTCAAAAAATTAACAATTGTGGAGAATGACTAATGCAATGATCATACCAAATTTCATGAACTTTCAAGCACTTTTATCTGAACATGGCCATATCTAGAGGGCGCTGTGGAGCCACCTGGTACCTCTCGATATAAAATAAGCATATATCTATACTTGGGCGGACAATTTTATCAAGCTTGGAAAGTTTCAGGCAAATCCCACAAAGTATGTGGAATTGAAAGCAACTTCCTGTTTCATGGCAGGACATCAAAATTCGCCGTGACGCCACAGATGCATCGTTCGATGAAATCAAAAAAGCTTCGCAATTTAACGTCAGCAAGGTTTTTAGATATTATATGCCAAATTTTAAGTTGATCGGATAAAATCTCAAGGAGGAGTTCGTTAAAGTACGACACCTGTGAATGGCAAAAAAAATTAAAAAAAGTTGCAATTTCAATTAAAAATGGCAGCCTTCCTGTTGGGTCTAGGTCATGGCACCAAGAGACTTTTTTGTAGGTCTCGGCATATTCCACATGTCTACCGAATTTCATACATGTGGGTTTATCGGGCTGCGAGGGCTGCTTATTTGAAATTTTCCAGGGGGCGCTATAATGCCATTTTTGCCACGCCTATTTGTAAATTTTTTATCAGTGTAATAGGAATGATGGTCTTTAAAATTGTACAAAATTTTGTGAGTTTTTGAGCATGCTGAAACCCTCAAAAGGGTAATTCTTTTAAAAATCGTATTGGGGGCGATATAGAGCCATGATGCCTCATTTACTGCCAATTTTTGTGTCAAATTGAAGACAATGTGACAAATAAAATTTTAGCTAAGTTTTGCAAGTTTTCGAGTATGCTAAGGCCTTCAAATGTGTGTTCATAAAATTTGGAATAACGCAGGAAATGACTCATAGCTCACTTCCTGTTTGGCCAAAAAATTTCAAAAAAATCAGCACAGCCCAGAAAACCAAATGCACTGATCTGACCAAATTTCATGAACATTTAAGCACTTTTATATCAACATGGCCGTGTCAAGAGGGCGCTGTAGAGCCACCAGACCACACCCACTCCAATATCAACATATAGGTATATTTGGAATTAGACTATCATTAAGCCTGTAAAGTTTCATGTAAATTTCCCAAAGCATATGCTCATAAAATAAACTTCCATTTTCATGGCGGAACATCGAAATTCGCCGCGACGCCACGGATACAAAGTTCGATGAATCCAAAAAAGCTTCGCAATTCAACATCGACGACGTCTTTCAATGTCATATGCCAAATTTTAAGTTGATCAGATAAAATCTCTAGGAGGAGTTCGTTAAAGTACGACACCTGTGAACGGCCAACAATCCAAAAAAGTTGCAATTTCAATTAAAAATGGTGGACTTCCTGTTGAGTGTAGGTCATGGCACCAAGGGAATTTTTTGTAGGTCTCGGCATATTCCACATGTCTACCGAATTTCATACATGTAGGTTTACCAGGCTGCGAGGGCTGCTTATTTAAAATTTTCCAGGGGGCGCTATAGTGACATTTTTGCAATGTATATATATAAATTTTTTGTCAGAGTAATACGAATGATGGTCTTTATACATTTACAAAATTTTGTGAGTTTTAGAACATGCTGAGACCCTCAAAATGGCAATTCTTTTAAAAATCTGATTGGGGGCGCTATAGAGCCATTGTGCCAAATTTAGTGTAAATTGATATATAAAATTGAAGATAATAAGACAATTATAATTTGTGCAACTTTTTGCAAGATCTCGAGTATTCTAAAGCATCCAAACATGTGTTTATAAAATTTGGAAAAACGCAGGAAATGGCGCATAGCTCACTTCCTGTTTGGCCAAAAAATTTAAAAAAAAATTAAAATAACTCGACATGAACAATGCAATGATCACACCAAATTTCATGAACATTCAAGCACTTTTATCTCAAGATGGCCGTTTCAAGAGGGCGCTGTGGAGCCACCTGACCACACCCAATCTGATATCAACATATAGGTCTACTTGGAAGTGGACTCCTATAAAGCCTGTAAAGTTTCGCGCAAATTTCACAAAGCATGTGCGCGTAAAACCAACTTCCTGTTTCATGGCGGAACATCGAAATTCGCCGCAACGCCACGGATACAAAGTTCAATGAATCCAGAAAAGCTTCGCAATTTAACATCGACAAGGTCTTAAGATGTTAAATTCAAAATTTTAAGTTGATCGGATAAAATCTCTAGGAGGAGTTCGTTAAAGTACGAAGCCTGTGAATGGCAAAAAATTAAAAAAATTTGCAAATTCAATTAAAAATGGCGGACTTCCTGTTGAGTCTAGGTCATGGCACCTAGAGACTTTTTTTTAGGTCTTGGCATAGTACACATGTCTACCGAATTTTGTACATGTAGGTCAAACACGCTGCGAGGGCTGCTTCATTGAAATTTTCTAGGTGGCGCTGTAATGCAATTTTGCCACATCCATCTGTAAACTCTAAATCCTAGTTAAAAGTAAGATCTGCTTAATATGTTTTCAAAGTTTTGTGAGTTTTCAAGCATGCTGAGGCCCTCAAAAATGCAATTATGTATTTGGGGGCGCTATAGAGCTACCATGTCTCACCCACTGCCAAATGAGATATCAAATCAAAGAACTTAATATTTTTTGTCTATGAGCCAAGTCTGGTGAGTTTTCGAGTATTATAAAACCCTCAAAAATGTGTTCGTAAAATCTAAAAAAACGCAGGAAATGGCTCATAGCTCACTTCCTGTGAGGCAAAAAAATTTCAAAAAAATTTACAAAAAAATTTATGATGACTACTATGACTCTATAAAATTTCGTGAGAATCCGAGCAAGTGCGTTCCAAAATGGGCACGTGTTTGGTGGCGCTATAGAGCCACCGGGGCATGTCCAAGCACTAAAATAATAATACTTTGCAATTTTCACCACGACTGACGTGTGGGCAAATTTTTGTGAGTTTTCGTGCATGGCAAAGCTTTCAAAAATGCGTTCTCGCAGCAGAATAAAAAGAAGAAGAAGAAGAAGAAGAAGAAGAAGAAGAAGAAGAATAATAAAAATCCCATCAAAAACAATAGGTTCCTCGCACCTTCGGTGCCAGGACCCGTTCCGGGCCCTGGCACCGGTCGGTGCTCGGGCCCTAATAAAAATCCCATCAAAAACAATAGGTTCCTGGCACCGGTCGGTGCTCGGGCCCGAATAATTAAAGCTGCAAGCAGCGTTGAAAGGGCCCTCGCCCCCCCTGTGCACATTGGGGTGGCAGCAAGATCTTGATGGCTGCAGGGGTCCATTCCGAGCCATTGGACACAGCTGGACTGCGTACAATGTGGTTTCCTGATGGGAGTGCAAAAATTTTCTGGAGGGCGCTATGATACCATTTTGACTTGCCTGTGCACAAAATCTACAACACAGTAATCGTAATACAGGGTTCCATGAGTGTTTCGATTTTTGTAAATTTTCCAGCATGTTTAGACTTTCAAAAGAGCAATTCTTTTATAAATATTATTGGGGGCGCTATAGAGCCATTATGCCCCATTTAGTGCCAATTGATGGATGTATTGAAGAGAATAAGACAGTTCAAATTTTTGCATGTTTTTGCAAGTTTTGGAGCATTCTACGGCCTTAAAACGTGTGTTCGTAAAATTTGGAAAAACGCAAGAAATAGCTCATAGCTCACTTCCTGTTTGGCAAAAAAGTTTCAAAAAATTAACAATTGCGGGGAATGACTAACGCAATGATCACACCAAATTTCATGAACATTCAAGCACTTTTATCTGAACATGGCCATATCTAGAGGGCGCTGTGGAGCCACCTGGCACCTCACTTTCTAAAATTAGCATATATCTGAACTTGGGCGGACAATTTTATCAAGGTTGGAAAGTTTCAGGCAAATCCCACAAAGTATGTGGAAGTGAAAGTAACTTCCTGTTTCATGGCAGGACATCAAAATTCGCCGTGACGCCACGGATGCATCGTTCGATGAAATCAAAAAAGCTTCGCAATTTAACATTCGCAAGGTCTTTAGATATTATATGCCAAATTTTAAGTTGATCGGATAAAATCTCTATGAGGAGTTCGTTAAAGTACGACACCCGTGAATGGCAAAAAATCCAAAAAATTTGCAATTTCAATTAAAAATGGCGGACTTCCTGGTGAGTCTAGGTCATGGCACCATGAGACTTTTTTTTAGGTCTTGTCATATTTCACATCTCTTCAGAATTTCATACATGTAGGTTTACCAGGCTGCGAGGGCTGCTTATTTGAAATTTTACAGGGGGCGCTATAATGAAATTTTTGCCATGCCAATATGTAAGCTTTTCATCGGAGTATTATGAATGAGAGTCTTTATATATTTACAAAATTTTGTGAGTTTTCGAACATGCTGAAACCCTCAAAAAGGCAATTCTTTTAAAAATCTGATTGGGGGCGCTCTTGAGCCATTATGCCGCATTAGGCTCCAGTTGATGGATAACAGTAAAGAGAATAAGACAATTATAATTTGTGCAAGGTTTGGCAAGCTTTGGAGTGTTTTAAGGCTTTCAAACGTGCGTTCGTAAAATTTGGAAAAACGCAGGAAATAGCTCATAACTCACTTCCTGTTTGGCCAAAAAATTTCAAAAAATTATTCATTGCCTGCAATGACAAATGCAATGATCACACCTAATTTCATGAACATTCAAGCACTTCTATTTTAACATGGACGTATCTAGAGGGCGCTGTGGAGCCACCTGGCGACTCCCGATCTAATATTAGCAAATATTTATACTTAGAGGGACAATTTATTCAAGCCTGTGAAGTTTTGCGCATATCACACAAAGCATGTGCGCGTAAAACCAACTTCCTGTTTCATGGCGGAACATCGAAATTCGCCGCAACGCCACGAGTACAAAGTTAAATCAATCCAAAAAAGCTTCGCAATTTAACATCGACAAGGTCTTTAGATGTCATACGCGAAATTTTAAGTTGACACGATAAAATCTCTAGGAGGAGTTCGTTAAAGTTCGACGCCTGTGAATGGCAAAAAATTTAAAAAAGTTGCAAATTCAATTAAAAATGGCGGACTTCCTGTTGAGTCTAGGTCATGGCACCAAGGGACTTTTTTTTAGGTCTTGGCATAGTTCAGATGTCCACCGAATTTTGTACATGTAGGTTAAACACGCTGCGAGGGCTGCTTCATTGAAATTTTCTAGGTGGCGCTGTAATGCAATTTTGCCACATCTATCCGTAAACCCTATATTCCAGTAAATAGCATGACCAGCTTAATATGTTTCCAAAGTTTCGTGAGTTTTCGAGCATGTTGAGGCCCTCAAAAATGCAATTATGTATTAGGGGGCGCTATAGAGCTACCATGTCACACCCAGTGCCAAATGAGATATCGAATCAAAGAACTTAATACTTTTAGTCTATGAGCCAAGTTTGGTGAGTTTTCGAGTATGATAAGGCCCTCAAAAATGTGTTCGTAAAATCCGAAAAAACGCAGGAAATGGCTCATAGCTCACTTCCTGTGTGGCAAAAAAATTTTTTAAAAATTGACAAAAAAATGTATTATTACTACTATGACCCTTTTGAATTTCGTGAGAATCCGAGCAAGTGCGTTCCAAAATGGCCGCATGTTTGGTGGCGCTATAGAGCCATCGGGGCATGTCCAAGCACAAAAATAATAATACTTTGCAATTTTCACCATGACTGACGTGTCGGCAAATTTTTGTGAGTTTTCAGAATAATAATAATAATAAAGCTGCAAGCAGCGTTGAAAGGGCCCTCGCACCCCTCTTGCACGTTGGGGAGGCAGCAAAATCTTGATGGGTGCAGGTGTGCATTCACAGCCATTGGACACTGCTAGACTGTGAACAATGTGGTTTCCTGCGGAGAGTGCAAAAATTTTCTGGAGGGGTGCTTTGATATCATTTTGACATGCCCGTGCGCTAAATCTCCAGCATAGTAATTGTAATACCAGGCTCCTTGAGCGTGTTGATTTTTGTAATTTTTACAGCACGTTTAGACCCACAAAAGAGATTTCTTTTAAAAGTCTGATTGGGGGCGCTATCGAGCCATTATGCCACATTTAGTGCCAATTGATGGATGACATTGAAGAGAATAAGACAATTATAAATTGTGCAAGGTTCTGCAAGCTTTGGAGTATTCTAAGGCCTTCAAACGTATGTTCGTGAAATTTGGAAAAACGCAGGAAATAGCTAATAGCTCATACCTGTTTGGCCAAAATAATAAACCATAACCCGGAATGACTAATGCAATGATCACTCCAAATTTCATGAACATTCAAGCACATTTATCTTAACATGGCCGTATCTAGAGGGCGCTGTGGAGCCTTCTGGCCACATTTGATCTAATATTAGCATATATTAATACTTGGGAGGACCATTTTATAAAGCTTGGACAGTTTCAGGGAAAACCCATGAAGTCTGTGGGAGAAAAACCAACTTCCTGTTTCATGGCGGGACATCGAAATTTGCTGCAACGCCATGGAAACAAAATTCGATGAATCCAAAAAAGCTTCGCAATTTAACATCGGCAACGGCTTTAGATACTATTAGCCAAATTTCAAGTTGTTCGGATGAAATCTCTAGGAGGAGTTTGTTAAAGTACGACACCTGTGAATGGCGAAAAATCCAAAAAAGTTGCAAATTCAATTAAAAATGGCGGACTTCCTGTTGAGTCTAGGTCATGGCACCAAGAGTCTTTTTTGTAGGTCTCGGCATATTCCACATGTCTACCGAATTTCATACATGTCGGTTTACCAGGCTGCGAGGGCTGCTTATTTAAAATTTTCCAGGGGGCGCTACAGTGACATTTTTGCCATGTATATATATAAGTTTTTTGTCAGAGTAATACGAATGATGGTCTTTATACATTTACAAAATTTTGTGAGTTTTAGAACATGCAGAGACCCTCAAAATGGCAATTCTTTTAAAAATCTGATTGGGGGCGCTATAGAGCCATTGTGCCAAATTTAGTGTAAATTGATATATAAAATTGAAGATAATAAGACAATTATAATTTGTGCAACTTTTTGCAAGATTTCGAGTATTCTTAGGCATCCAAACATGTGTTTATAAAATTTGGAAAAACGCAGGAAATGGCGCATAGCTCACTTCCTGTTTGGCCAAAAAATTTCAAAAAAATTAATATAACTCAACATGAACAAAGCAATGATCACACCAAATTTCATGAACATTCAAGCACTTTTATCTCAACATGGCCGTTTCAAGAGGGCGCTGTGGAGCCACCTGACCACACCCAATCTAATATGAACATATAGGTTTACTTGGAAGTAGACTCCTATAAAGCCTGTAAAGTTTCGCGCAAATTTCACAAAGCATGTGTGCGTAAAACCAACTTCCTGTTTTATGGCAGAACATCGAAATTCGCCGCGACGCCACGGATACGAAGTTCAATGAATCCAAAAAAGCTTCGCAATTTAACATCGACAAGGTCTTATGATGTTAAATTCAAAATTTTAAGTTGATCGGATAAAATCTCTAGGAGGAGTTCGTTAAAGAACGAAGCCTGTGAATGGCAAAAAATTTAAAAAATTTGCAAATTCAATTAAAAATGGCGGACTTCCTGTTGAGTCTAGGTCAGGGCACCAAGAGACTTTTTTTTAGGTCTTGGCATAGTACACATGTCCACTGAATTTTGTATATGTAGGTCAAACACGCTGCGAGGGCTGCTTCATTGAAATTTTCTAGGTGGCGCTGTAATGCAATTTTGCCACATCCATCTGTACACCCTAAATTATAGTTAAAAGTAAGACCTGCTTAATATGTTTGCAAAGTTTTGTGAGTTTTCAAGCATGCTGAGGCCCTCAAAAATGCAATTATGTATTAGGGGGCGCTATAGAGCTACCATGTCACACCCAGTGCCAAATGAGATATCGAATCAAAGAACGTAATATTTCTAGTCTATGAGCCAAGTTTGGTGAGTTTTCGAGTATGATAAAACCCTCAAAAATGTGTTCGTAAAATCTAAAAAAACGCAGGAAATGGCTCATAGCTCACTTCCTGTGAGGCAAAAAAATTTACAAAAAAATTTATGATGACTACTATGACTCTATAAAATTTCGTGAGAATCTGAGCAAGTGCGTTCCAAAATGGCCGCGTGTTTGGTGGCGCTATAGAGCCACCGGGGCATGTCCAAGCACAAAAATAATAATACTTTGCAATTTTCACGACGACTGACGTGTGGGCAAATTTTTGTGAGTTTTCGTGCATGGCAAAGCCCTCAAAAATGCGTTCTCGCAGCAGAATAAAAAGAAGAAGAAGAAGAAGAAGAAGAAGAAGAATAAAAATCCCATCAAAAACAATAGGTTCCTCGCACCTTCGGTGCCAGGACCCGTTCCGGGCCCTGGCACCGGTCGGTGCTCGGGCCCTAATTAAAGCTGCAAGCAGCGTTGAAAGGGCCCTCGCACCCCTCTTGCACGTTGGGGAGGCAGCAAAATCTAGATGGGTGCAGGTGTGCATTCACAGCCATTGGACACTGCTAGACTGTGAACAATGTGGTTTCCTGCGGAGAGTGCAAAAATTTTCTGGAGGGGTGCTTTGATATCATTTTGACATGCCCGTGCGCTAAATCTCCAGCATAGTAATTGTAACACCAGGCTCCTTGAGCGTGTTGATTTTTGTAATTTTTACAGCACGTTTAGACCCACAAAAGAGATTTCTTTTAAAAATCTGATTGGGGCGCTATCGAGCCATTATGCCACATTTAGTGCCAATTGATGGATGACATTCGAGAGAATAAGACAATTATAAATTGTGCAAGGTTCTGCAAGCTTTGGAGTATTCTAAGGCCTTCAAACATATGTTCATGAAATTTGGAAAATGCAGGAAATAGCTAATAGCTCATACCTGTTTGGCCAAAATAATAAACCATAACCCGGAAAGACTAATGCAATGATCACACCAAGTTTCATGAACATTCAAGCACATTTATCTAAACATGGCCGTATCTAGAGGGCGCTGTGGAGCCTTCTGGCCACACTTGATCTAATATTAGCATATATTGATACTTGGGAGGACCATTTTATTAAGCTTGGACAGTTTCAGGGAAAACCCATGAAGTCTGTGGGAGTAAAACCAACTTCCTGTTTCATGGCGGGACATTGAAAATTGCTGCAACGCCATAGAAACAAAATTCGATGAATCCAAAAAAGCTTCGCAATTTAACATCGGCAACGTCTTTAGATACTATTAGCCAAATTTCAAGTTGTTCGGATGAAATCTCTAGGAGGAGTTTGTTAACCCCTTTCTGCAGATGTAGACGCCTGCGTCGATAGACATGCAAATTTAAGAACGCTGTTATAGTACTCGATCACAAGATGACACCCCCGGATCAATTATTGAATGTTCACAAGCAAGCAGACCTCGAACGCGGCTCTGAATATGGGGAAGTTCACTCCGCTCCCTGTTTTTCGAGAGCTGCATGAATTAAACTCCTCAGCTAAGCCTGATGTGCAAACTGGTCAGTATCCTTGCCCATAGTATCGATCCAGCAGTTTAAAAAAAACGATATCATGACACAGAAAAAATCGTTATCCTTTGTAGCAACCAGTTTAGCCACAGTGAGCCAACAGTATTCCAATTAGTGTTTCAGAAAAATCAGTTTTCTGAGGCAAAAAAATCGACATGGTATTGATTCTCTCACATTCTACTGTCAATTACAGTTGTCACATACAAAAAATTCGTTGTTCCCTACCGTGGATTTACGCGTAGATTCCTTCATTGACAAATTCAGCGCTTCGTTATATCCACCCGAGGACTAGCGTTGATAGCCAATCACTCAACCATACACTCAAGCTCTTCTGCGTAATTGTAGAGTTACACTTCCTTCCCTCGTGAAGTTTCCCTGGTAACAATGTATTGATTGGCTCGTTTCTTATCCAATTCCCGAGTGTTTAAACATTTTAGAGTAAGTGAAACACATTGATTGGTCAAACACAGAGCATACAAACCTGTGCGTATCAGCAGGCTCGGTTGTATCCTGTCTACGTAATGCACATTACGCGGCTAAAATAGACGCGATTTATATAAAACAGGTTCGCAAAACTGGCCTTGAAGTGTTCAGTTACATTTACTGGATTTAAATGAGATAAGGATATGGTCAGTTGGAATTATTTCGAATGAAACCGGACCGGAGGGTTCTTGCTACTGGATTGGTGTCTGGAGAAGGGATTCATGAAAAAGGTCAGGCTGCTACTTTTTTTTTGTTGTTGTTTTTGTTTCGTTTTGGAATGTATCCATACTCGACAAAGTCGAATGTCGAGGTTTTTTTCCTGGTTAAAACGCGAACTGCCCGTGCATTTGGATGGACCCCCTGGTACGTTCATTGCACGTTTCTTTTGGATCGGGAGAGGCAATGGAATGTTTGATATTCCCTGAAAGTGGAGTGTCTGTTCTGTTAAAATAAGGTATATTTCAGAATTCAGATATTACTGAGTTAGTGAGGTGTACTTGTTTCTTATAAGTGTTGAAATGGGTGCGTGAGCTTAGAAGAGGGGACTGGCAGCTTCCATTACAGGGTGAATGTTCTGACCGTTTAATAAGCAGTTTATTTAATGCGTGTTTGTGCTGGCTTTGAAGAAAAATGGCCAAAACTCTAAACTTTATTACGGAGAAAAGGCATTTTGTTTGTTTGGAGAGGTTGCTGGTGACGACTGATATTCATCTGCACTGATATTGATAAATTCATACTAAACTCAACTAGAAAATCATTTGTTCATATTAAATTTCATGCCTTAAAACTTTATTTGTGTTAAATACATGATTTTTTTATGATTTGACAGTCCATGATTTTGAGACTTTGGGGAGACACTTGGGTAGCTGTATAATTTGGCTAATAGCATGTAGGTGATCTAGAATGTAATGTTGAAGATGAATTCTACTTGTGCTCAAGGAGTTTATGATACCAGAAATGTAAAGTTTTAAGCCCCAGCAGTTTTTTAATCCTCAGAATAATTTTTTTTGCAATTTCAATGGTGAATTCTCATGAAGACTTTTTTTGTTTGCAGCTCATTTTCTCGACCAAAATCATGAAAATAAACTGAAATACAATGTAATTCTAAATGCTGTAAGTGTCTATTCTGAATTGAGCGACATTTTTCCTCTTTATGAAGCTTGAATCTTGAATTATACAGCATTAAAGTGGGTAACCCATAAATAGCCAAATTTGGCTTCTGCACAAAGGGGTTAAAGTACGACACCTGTGAATGGCGAAAAATCCAAAAAAGTTGCAATTTCAATTAAAAATGGCGGACTTCCTGTTGAGTCTAGGTCATGGCACCAAGTGTCTTTTTTGTAGGTCTCGGCATATTCCACATGTCTACCGAATTTCATACATGTAGGTTTAGCCCCTAATAATAATTAAAGCTGCAAGCAGCGTTGAAAGGGCCCTCGCCCCCCCTGTGCACATTGGGGTGGCAGCAAGATCTTGATGGCTGCAGGTGTCCATTCAGAGCCATTGGACACAGCTCGACCGCGTACAATGTGGTTTCCTGATGGGAGTGCAAAAATTTTCTGGAGGGCGCTATGATACCATTTTGACTTGCCTGTGCACAAAATCTACAACACAGTAATCGAAATACGGTGCTCCATCAGTGTTTTGATTTTTGTAAATTTTCCAGCATGTTTAGACTTTCAAAAGAGCAATTCTTTTATAAATATTATTGGGGGCGCTATAGAGCCATTATGCCCCATTTAGTGCCAATTGATGGATGTATTGAAGAGAATAAGACAGTTCTAATTTTTGGATGGTTTTGCAAGTTTTGGAGCATTCTAAGGCCTTAAAACGTGTGTTCATAAAATTTGGAAAAACACAGGAAATAGCTCATAGCTCATTTCCTGTTTGGCAAAAAAATTTCAAAAAATTAACAATTGCGGAGAATGACTAATGCAATGATCATGTCAAATTTCATGAACTTTCAAGCACTTTTATCTGAACATGCCCATATCTAGAGGGCGCTGTGGAGCCACCTGGCACCTCTCGATATAAAATAAGCATATATCTATACTTGGGCGAACAATTTAATCAAGCTTGGAAAGTTTCAGGCAAATCCCACAAAGTATGTGGAATTGAAAGCAACTTCTTGTTTCATGGCAGGACATCAAAATTCGCCATTACGCCACGGATGCATCGTTCGATGAAATCAAAAAAGCTTCGCAATTTAACGTCAGCAAGGTTGTTAGATGTTAAATGCCAAATTTTAGGTTGATCGGATAAAATCTCTAGGAGGAGTTCGTAAAAGTACGACACCTGTGAATGGCAAAAAAAAAAAAAAAAGTTGCAATTTCAATTAAAAATGGCAGCCTTCCTGTTGAGTCTAGGTCATGGCACCAAGAGACTTTTTTGTAGGTCTCGGCATATTCCACATGTCTACCGAATTTCATACATGTGGGTTTACCGGGCTGCGAGGGCTGCTTATTTGAAATTTTCCAGGGGGCGCTATAATGCCATTTTTGCCATGTCGATTTGTAAGTTTTTTGTCAGAGTAATACGAATGATGGTTTTTATACATTTTCAAAATTTTGTGAGTTTTCGAACATGCTGAGACCCTCAAAAGGGCAATTCTTTTAAAAATCTGATTGGGGGCGCTAAAGAGCCATTGTGCCAAATTTAGTGTAAATTGATGTATAAAATTGAAGACAATAAGACAATTATAATTTGTGCAACTTTTTGCAAGATTTTGAGTCTTCTAAGGTTCCAAACACGTGTTTCTAAAATTTGGAAAAACGCAGGAAATGGCTCATAGCTCACTTCCTGTTTGGCCAAAAAACTTCAAAAAAATTACCATCACTCGACATGACAAACGCAATGACCACACCAAATTTCATGAACATTAAAGCACTTTTATCTCAACATGGCCGTGTCAAGAGGGCGCTGTGGAGCCACTTGACCACACCCAATCCAATATCAACATGTGGGTATACTTGGAAGTAGACTATTATCAAGCCTGTGAAGTTTCGCGCAACTTTCACAAAGCATGTGATCGGGTAACATCTCTAGGAGGAGTTTGTTAAATTACGACGCCTGTGAATGGCTATAAATGTAAAAAATTTGCAAATTCAATTAAAAATGGCGGACTTTCTGTTGAGTCTAGGTCATGGCACCAAGAGACTTTTTTTTAGGTCTTGGCATAGTACACATGTCCACCGAATTTTGTACATGTAGGTTAAACATGCTGCAAGGGCTGCTTCATTGAAATATTCTAGGTGGCGCTGTAATGCAATTTTGCCACGCTCATCAGTAAACCCTATAACCTAGTAAATAGTATGACTAGCTTAATAGGTCTGCAAAGTTTTGTGAGTTTTCGAGCATGCTGAGACCCTCAAAAATGCAATTATGTATTAGGGGGCGCTATAGAGCTACCATGTCAAACTTAGTGCCAAATGAGATATCGAATTAAAGAACTTAATATTTCTAGTCTATCAGCCAAGTTTGGTGAAATTTCAAGTATGATAAGGCCCTCAAAAATGTGTTCGTAAAATCTGAAAAAACGCAGGAAATGGCTCATAGCTCACTTCCTGTGCGGTAAAATAATTTCAAAAAAATTTACAAAAAAATTTATGATGACTACTATGACCATATCAAATTTCGTGAGAATTCGAGCATGTGCGTTCCAAAATGGACTCGTGTTTGGTGGCGCTATAGAGCCGCCGGGGCATGTCTAAGCACAAAAATAGTAATACATTGCAATTTTCACCACGACTGATGTGTGGGCAAATTTTTGTGAGTTTTCGTGCATGGCAAAGCCCTCAAAAATGCGTTCTCGCAGCAGAATAAAAAGAAGAAGAAGAAGAAGAAGAAGAATAATAAAAATCCCATCAAAAACAATAGGTTCCTCGCACCTTCGGTGCGGTCGGTGCTCGGGCCCTAATAAAAATCCCATCAAAAACTATAGGTTCCTGGCACCGGTCGGTGCTCGGGCCCTAATAAATAATTAATAAATAATAATCATTGCCTGCAATGACGAATGCAATGATCACACAAAATTTCATGAACATTCAAGCACTTTTATCTCAACATGGCCGTATCTAGAGGGCGCTGTGGAGCCACCTGACCACTCCCGATCTAATATTAGCATATATTTATACTAAGGCGAACAATTTAATCAAGCCTCTGAAGTTTAGCGCAAATCTCACAAAGCATGTGCGCGTAAAACCAACTTCCTGTTTCATGGCGGAACATCGACATTCGCCGCAACGCCACGGATACAAAGTTCAATGAATCCAAAAAAGCTTCGCAATTTAACATTGAGAAGGTCTTTCGATGTCATATGCGAAATTTTAATTTGATTGGATAGAATCTGTAGGAGGAGTTCGTTAAAGTACGACGCCTGTGAATGGCAAAAAATAAAAAAAATGTGCAAATTCAATTAAAAATGGCGGACTTCCTGTTGAGTCTAGATCATGGCACCAAGAAACTTTTTTTTAGGTCTTGGCATAGTACACATGTCCACCGAATTTCGTACATGTAGCTTTAACACGCTGCGAAGGCTGCTTCATTGAAATTTTCTAGGTGGCGCTGTAATGCAATTTTGCCATATCCATCTGTAAACCCTATATTCTTTAAAATAGTATGATGAGTTTAATATGTCTGCAAAGTTTCGTGAGTTTTCGAGCATGCTGATGCCTTAAAAAATGCAATTGTGTATTAGGGGGCGCTATGGAGCCACCATGTCATACCCAGTGCCAAATGAGATATCAAGTCGAAGAACTTAATATTTTTAGTCTATGAGCCATGTTTGGCAAAAAAATTGACAAAAAAATTTAGCATGACTACTATGACCCGACCAAATTTCGTGAGAATCCAAGCAAGTGCGTTCCAAAATGGCCGTGTGTTTGGTGGCGCTATAGAGCCACTGGGGCATGTCCAAGCACAAAATTAATAAAACTTTGTAATTTTCACCACGTCTGACGTGTGGGCAAATTTTTGTGAGTTTTCGTGCATGGCAAAGCCCTCAAAAATGCGTTCTCGCAGCAGAATAATAATAATAAGAAGAAGAAAAAGAAGAAGAAGAAGAAGAAGAAGAAGAATAAAAATCCCATCAAAAGCAATAGGTTCCTGGCACCGGTCGGAGCTCGGGCCCTAATTAATTAAAGCTGCAAGCAGCGTTGAAAGGGCCCTCGCCCCCCCTGTGCACATTGGGGTGGCAGCAAGATCTTGATGGCTGCAGGTGTCCATTCAGAGCCATTGGACACAGCTGGACCGCGTACAATGTGGTTTCCTGATGGGAGTGCAAAAATTTTCTGGAGGGCGCTATGATACCATTTTGACTTGCCTGTGCACAAAATCTACAACACAGTAATCGTAATACGGGGCTCCATGACTGTTTTGATTTTTGTAAATTTTCCAGCATGTTTAGACTTTCAAAAGAGCAAGTCTTTTATAAATATTATTGGGGGCGCTATAGAGCCATTATGCCCCATTTAGTGCCAATTGATGGATGTATTGAAGAGAATAAGACAGTTCTAATTTTTGGATGGTTTTGCAAGTTTTTGAGCATTCTAAGGCCTTAAAACGTGTGTTCGTAAAATTTGGAAAAACGCAGGAAATAGCTCATAGCTCACTTCCTGTTTGGCAAAAAAATTTCAAAAAATTAAGAATTGCGGAGAATGACTAATGCAATGATCATACCAAATTTCATGAACTTTCAAGCACTTTTATCTGAACATGGCCATATCTAGAGGGCGCTGTGGAGCCACCTGGCACCTCTCGATATAAAATAAGCATATATCTATACTTGGGCGGAAAATTTTATCAAGCTTGGAAAGTTTCAGGCAAATCCCACAAAGTATGTGGAATTGAAAGCAACTTACTGTTTCATGGCAGGACATCAAAATTCGCCATGACGCCACGGATGCATCGTTCAATGAAATCAAAAAAGCTTCGCAATTTAACGTCAGCAAGGTTTTTAGATATTATATGCCAAATTTTAAGTTGATCGGATAAAATCTCTAGGAGGAGTTCATTAAAGTACGACACCTGTGAATGGCAAAAAAAAAAAAAAAAAAAGTTGCAATTTCAATTAAAAATGGCAGCCTTCCTGTTGAATCTAGGTCATGGCACCAAGAGACTTTATTGTAGGTCTCGGCATATTCCACATGTCTACCGAATTTCATACATGTGGGCTTACCGGGCTGCGAGGGCTGCTTATTTGAAATTTTCCAGGGGGCGCTATAATGCCATTTTTGCCACGCCTATTTGTAAATTTTTTATCAGTGTAATAGGAATGATGTTATTTAAAATTGTACAAAATTTTGTGAGTTTTTGAGCATGCTGAAACCCTCAAAAGGGTAATTCTTTTAAAAATCGTATTGGGGGCGCTATAGAGCCATGATGCCTCATTTACTGCCAATTTTTGTTTCAAATTGAAGACAATGTGACAAATAAAATTTTAGCTAAGTTTTGCAAGTTTTCGAGTATGCTAAGGCCTTCAAATGTGTGTTCATAAAATTTGGAATAACGCAGGAAATGACTCATAGCTCACTTCCTGTTTGGCCGAAAAATTTCAAAAAAATCACCACAGCCCAGAAAAACAAATGCAATGATCAGCCCAAATTTCATGAACATTCAAGCACTTTTATATCAACATGGCCGTGTCTAGAGAGCGCTGTAGAGCCACCTGACCACACCCACTCCAATATCAACATATAGGTATATTTGGAATTAGACTATCATTAAGCCTGTAAAGTTTCACGTAAATCTCCCAAAGCATATGCTCATAAAAGCAACTTCCTTTTTTAGGGCGAAACATCAAAATTCGCCGCGACGCCACGGATACAAAGTTTGATGAATCCAAAAAAGCTTCGCAATTTAACATCGACGACGTCTTTCAATGTCATATGCCAAATTTTAAGTTGATCAGATAAAATCTCTAGGAGGAGTTCGTTGAAGTACGATGCCTGTGAATTGCAAAAAATTTAAAAAAATTGCAAATTCAATAAAAAATGGCGGACTTCCTGTTGCGTCTAGGTCATGGCACCAAGAGACTTTTTTGTAGGTCTCGGCATAGTGCACATGTCCACCGAATTTTATACTTGTAGGTAAAACACGCTGCGAGGGCTGCCTCATTGAAATTTTCTAGGTGGCGCTGTAATGCAATTTTGCCACATCCATCTGTAAACCCTATATTCTAGTAAAAAGTATGACCAGCTTAATATGTTTGCAAAGTTTCGTGAGTTTTCGAGCATGTTGAGGCCCTCAAAAATGCAATTATGTATTAGGGGGCGCTATAGAGCCATTATGCCATATTTAATGCCAATTGATGGATGACATTGAAGAGAATAAGACATTTATAATGTTTGCTAGGTTTTTTAAGGTTTGGAGCATTCTAAGGCCTGAAAACATGAGTTCGTAAAATTTGGAAAAACGCAGGAAATATCTCATAGCTCACTTCCTGTTCATGCAATAATTTTCAAAAAATTAACCATTGCCCAGAATGACTAATGCAATGATCACCCCAAATTTCATGAACATTCAAGCACTTTTAACTTAACATGGCCGTATCTAGAGGGCGTCGTGGAGCCACCTGGCCACTCCCTATCTATTATTAGCATATAGTTATACTTTGGAGGAAAATATTATCAAGCTTGGAAACTTTCAGGCAAATCGAACGAAGTATGTGGGAGTAAAAGCAATTTCCTGTTTCATGGCGGGACATCAAAATTCGCCGCGACGCCACGGATACACCGTTGCATCAATCCAAAAAAGCTTCGCAATTTAACATCAGCTTTCTCGCAGCAGAATAAAAAGAAGAAGAAGAAGAAGAAGAAGAATAAAAATCCCATCAAAAACAATAGGTTCCTGGCACCGGTCGGTGCTCGGGCCCTAATAATAAAAATCCCATCAAAAACAATAGGTTCCTGGCACGGACGGTGCTCGGGCCCTAATAATAAAAATCCCATCAAAAACAATAGGTTCCTGGCACCGGTCGGTGCTCGGGCCCTAATTAAAGCTGCAAGCAGCGTTGAAAGGGCCCTCGCCCCCTTTGTGCACGTTGGGGTGGCAGCAAGATCTTGATGGCAGCAGGTGTCCATTCAGAGCCATTGGACACAGCTGGACCGCGTACAATGTGGTTTCCTGATGGGAGTGCAAAAATTTTCTGGAGGGCGCTTTGATACCATTTTGACTTGCCTGTGCGCAAAATCTACAACACAGTTATCGTAATACGGGGCTCCATGAGTGTGTTGATTTTTGTAAATTTTCCAGCATGTTTAGACTTTCAAAAGAGCAATTCTTTTATAAATATTATTGGGGGCGCTATAGAGCCATTATGCCCCATTTAGTGCCAATTGATGGATGTATTGAAGAGAATAAGACAGTTCAAATTTTTGCATGGTTTTGCAAGTTTTGGAGCATTCTACGGCCTTAAAACGTGTGTACGTAAAATTTGGAAAAACGCAAGAAATAGCTCATAGCTCACTTCCTGTTTGGCCAAAAAGTTTCAAAAAATTAACAATTGCGGGGAATGACTAACGCAATGATCACACCAAATTTCATGAACATTCAAGCACTTTTATCTGAACATGGCCATATCTAGAGGGCGCTGTGGAGCCACCTGGCACCTCACTATCTAAAATAAGCATATATCTGAACTTGGGCGGACAATTTTATCAAGGTTGGAAAGTGTCAGGCAAATCCCACAAAGTATGTGGAAGTGAAAGTAACTTCCTGTTTCATGGCAGGACATCAAAATTTGCCGTGACGCCACGGATGCATCGTTCGATGAAATCAAAAAAGCTTCGCAATTTAACATTAGCAAGGTCTTTAGATATGCCAAATTTTAAGTTGATCGGATAAAATCTCTAGGAGGAGTTCGTTAAAGTACGACACCTGTGAATGGCAAAAAATCCAAAAAATTTGCAATTTCAATTAAAAATGGCGGACTTCCTGTTGAGTCTAGGTCATGGCACCAAGAGACTTTTTTTTAGGTCTTGTCATATTCCACATGTCTACCGAATTTCATACATGTAGGTTTACCAGGCTGCGAGGGCTGCTTATTTGAAATTTTACAGGGGGCGCTATTATGAAATTTTTGCCATGCTAATATGTAAGCTTTTCATCAGAGTATTATGAATGAGAGTCTTTATATATTTACAAAATTTTGTGAGTTTTCGAACATGCTGAAACCCTCAAAAAGGCAATTCTTTTATAAATCTGATTGGGGGCGCTGTAGAGCCATTATGCTGCATTAGGCTCCAGTTGATGGATAACAGTGAAGAGAATAAGACAATTATAATTTGTGCAAGGTTTGGCAAGCTTTGGAGTGTTTTAAGGCTTTCAAACGTGCGTTCGTAAAATTTGGAAAAACGCAGGAAATAGCTCATAACTCACTTCCTGTTTGGCCAAAAAATTTCAAAAAATTATTCATTGCCTGCAATGACAAATGCAATGATCACACCTAATTTCATGAACATTCAAGCACTTCTATTTTAACATGGACGTATCTAGAGTGCGCTGTGGAGCCACCTGGTGACTCCCGATCTAATATTAGCAAATATTTATACTTTGAGGGACAATTTATTCAAGCCTGTGAAGTTTTGCGCATATCTCACAAAGCATGTGCGCGTAAAAGCAACTTCCATTTTCATGGCGGAACATCGAAATTCGCCGCGACGCCACGGATACAAAGTTCGATGAATCCAAAAAAGCTTCGCAATTTAAAATCAATGACGTCTTTCAATGTCATATGCCAAATTTTAAGTTGATCAGATAAAATCTCTAGGAGGAGTTCGTTAAAGTACGACACCTGTGAATGGCCAACAATCCAAAAAAGTTGCCATTTCAATTAAAAATGGTGGACTTCCTTTTGAGTGTAGGACATGGCACCAAGCGAATTTTTTGTAGGTCTCGGCATATTCCACATGTCTACCGAATTTCATACATGTAGGTTTACCAGGCTGCGAGGGCTGCTTATTTAAAATTTTCCAGGGGGCGCTATAGTGACATTTTTGCCATGTATATATATAAGTTTTTTGTCAGAGTAATACGAATGATGGTCTTTATACATTTACAAAATTTTGTGAGTTTTAGAACATGCTGAGACCCTCAAAATTGCAATTCTTTTAAAAATCTGATTGGGGGCGCTACAGAGCCATTGTGCCAAATTTAGTGTAAATTGATATAAAAAATTGAAGATAATAAGACAATTATAATTTGTGCAACTTTTTGCAAGATTTCGAGTATTCTTAAGCATCCAAACATGTGTTTATAAAATTTGGCAAAACGCAGGAAATGGCGCATAGCTCACTTCCTGTTTGGCCAAAAAATTTCAAAAAAATTAAAATAACTCGACATGAACAATGCAATGATCACACCAAATTTCATGAACATTCAAGCACTTTTATCTCAACATGGCCGTTTCAAGAGGGCGCTGTGGAGCCACCTGACCACACCCAATCTAATATCAACATATAGGTCTACTTGAAAGTGGACTCCTATAAAGCCTGTAAAGTTTCGCGCAAATTTCACAAAGCATGTGCGCGTAAAACCAACTTCCTGTTTCATGGCGGAACATCGAAATTCGCCGCGACGCCACGGATACAAGGTTCGATGAATCCAAAAAAGCTTCGCAATTTAACATCGACAAGGTCTTAAAATGTTAAATTCAAAATTTTAAGTTGATCGGATAAAATCTCTAGGAGGAGTTCGTTAAAGTACGAAGCCTGTGAATGGCAAAAAATTAAAAAAATTTGCAAATTCTATTAAAAATGGCGGACTTCCTGTTGAGTCTAGGTCATGACACCTAGAGACTTTTTTTTAGGTCTTGGCATAGTACACATGTCCACCGAATTTTGTACATGTAGGTCAAACACGCTGCGAGGGCTGCTTCATTGAAATTTTCTAGGTGGCGCTGTAATGCAATTTTGCCACATCCATCTGTAAACCCTAAATCCTAGTTAAAAGTAAGACCTGCTTAATATGTTTGCAAAGTTTTGTGAGTTTTCAAGCATGCTGAGGCCCTCAAAAATGCAATTATGTATTAGGGGGCGCTATAGAGCTACCATATCACACCCAGTGCCAAATGAGATATCGAATCAAAGAACGTAATATTTCTAGTCTATGAGCCAAGTCTGGTGAGTTTTCGAGTATGATAAACCCCTCAAAAATGTGTTCGTAAAATCTAAAAAAACGCAGGAAATGGCTCATAGCTCACTTCCTGTGAGGCAAAAAAATTTCAAAAAAATTTACAAAAAAATTTATGATGACAACTATGACTCTATAAAATTTCGTGAGAATCCGAGCAAGTGCGTTCCAAAATGGCCGCGTGTTTGGTGGCGCTATAGAGCCACCGGCGCATGTCCAAGCACAAAAATAGTAATACTTTGCAATTTTCACCACGACTGACGTATCGGCAAATTTTTGTGAGTTTTCGTGCATGGCAAAGCCCTCAAAAATGCATTCTCGCAGCAGAATAAAAAGAAGAAGAAGAAGAAGAAGAAGAAGAAGAATTAAAGCTGCAAGCAGCGTTGAAAGGGCCCTCGCCCCCCCGTGCACATTGGGGTGCCAGCAAGATCTTGATGGCTGCAGGTGTCTATTCAGAGCCATTGGACACAGCTGGACCGCGTACAATGTGGTTTCCTGATGGGAGTGCAAAAATTTTCTGGAGGGCGCTATGATACCATTTTGACTTGCCTGTGCACAAAATCTACAACACAGTAATCGTAATACAGGGCTCCATGAGTGTTTCGATTTTTGTAAATTTTCCAGCATGTTTAGACTTTCAAAAGAGCAATTCTTTTATAAATATTATTTGGGGCGCTATAGAGCCATTATGCCCCATTTAGTGCCAATTGATGGATGTATTGAAGAGAATAAGACAGTTCTAATTTTTGGATGGTTTTGCAAGTTTTGGAGCATTCTAAGGCCTTAAAACGTGTGTTCGTAAAATTTGGAAAAACGCAGGAAATAGCTCATAGCTCTCTTCCTGTTTGGCAAAAAAATTTCAAAAAATTAACAATTGCGGAGAATGACTAATGCAATGATCATACCAAATTTCATGAACTTTCAACGCTTTTATCTGATCATGGCCATATCTAGAGGGCACTGTGGAGCCACCCGGTACCTCTCGATATAAAATAAGCATATATCTATACTTGGGCGGACAATTTTATCAAGCTTGGAAAGTTTCAGGCAAATCCCACAAAGTATGTGGAATTGAAAGCAACTTCCTGTTTCATGGCAGGACATCAAAATTCGCCATGACGCCACAGATGCATCGTTCGATGAAATCAAAAAAGCTTCGCAATTTAACGTCAGCAAGGTTTTTAGATATTATATGCCAAATTTTAAGTTGATCGGATAAAATCTCTAGGAGGAGTTCGTTAAAGTACGACACCTGTGAATGGCAAAAAAAATTAAAAAAAGTTGCAATTTCAATTAAAAATGGCAGCCTTCCTGTTGGGTCTAGGTCATGGCACCAAGAGACTTTTTTGTAGGTCTCGGCATATTCCACGTGTCTACCGAATTTCATACATGTGGGTTTATCGGGCTGCGAGGGCTGCTTATTTGAAATTTTCCAGGGGGCGCTATAATGCCATTTTTGCCACGCCTATTTGTAAATTTTTTATCAGTGTAATAGGAATGATGGTCTTTAAAATTGTACAAAATTTTGTGAGTTTTTGAGCATGCTGAAACCCTCAAAAGGGTAATTCTTTAAAAAATCGTATTGGGGGCGCTATAGAGCCATGATGCCTCATTTACTGCCAATTTTTGTTTCAAATTGAAGACAATGTGACAAATAAAATTTTAGCTAAGTTTTGCAAGTTTTCGAGTATGCTAAGGCCTTCAAATGTGTGTTCATAAAATTTGGAATAACGCAGGAAATGACTCATAGCTCACTTCCTGTTTGGCCAAAAAACTTCAAAAAAATTACCATCACTCGACATGACAAACGCAATGACCACACCAAATTTCATGAACATTAAAGCACTTTTATCTCAACATGGCCGTGTCAAGAGGGCGCTGTGGAGCCACTTGACCACACCCAATCCAATATCAACATGTGGGTATACTTGGAAGTAGACTATTATCAAGCCTGTGAAGTTTCGCGCAACTTTCACAAAGCATGTGATCGGGTAACATCTCTAGGAGGAGTTTGTTAAAGTACGACGCCTGTGAATGGCTATAAATGTAAAAAATTTGCAAATTCAATTAAAAATGGCGGACTTTCTGTTGAGTCTAGGTCATGGCACCAAGAGACTTTTTTTTAGGTCTTGGCATAGTACACATGTCCACCGAATTTTGTACATGTAGGTTAAACATGCTGCAAGGGCTGCTTCATTGAAATATTCTAGGTGGCGCTGTAATGCAATTTTGCCACGCTCATCAGTAAACCCTATAACCTAGTAAATAGTTTGACTAGCTTAATAGGTCTGCAAAGTTTTGTGAGTTTTCGAGCATGCTGAGACCCTCAAAAATGCAATTATGTATTAGGGGGCGCTATAGAGCTACCATGTCAAACTTAGTGCCAAATGAGATATCGAATTAAAGAACTTAATATTTCTAGTCTATCAGCCAAGTTTGGTGAAATTTCAAGTATGATAAGGCCCTCAAAAATGTGTTCGTAAAATCTGAAAAAACGCAGGAAATGGCTCATAGCTCACTTCCTGTGCGGTAAAATAATTTCAAAAAAATTTACAAAAAAATTTATGATGACTACTATGACCATATCAAATTTCGTGAGAATTCGAGCATGTGCGTTCCAAAATGGACTCGTGTTTGGTGGCGCTATAGAGCCGCCGGGGCATGTCTAAGCACAAAAATAGTAATACATTGCAATTTTCACCACGACTGATGTGTGGGCAAATTTTTGTGAGTTTTCGTGCATGGCAAAGCCCTCAAAAATGCGTTCTCGCAGCAGAATAAAAAGAAGAAGAAGAAGAAGAAGAAGAATAATAAAAATCCCATCAAAAACAATAGGTTCCTCGCACCTTCGGTGCCAGGACCCGTTTCGGGCCCTGGCACCGGTCGGTGCTCGGGCCCTAATAAAAATCCCATCAAAAACTATAGGTTCCTGGCACCGGTCGGTGCTCGGGCCCTAATAAATAATTAATAAATAATAATCATTGCCTGCAATGACGAATGCAATGATCACACAAAATTTCATGAACATTCAAGCACTTTTATCTCAACATGGCCGTATCTAGAGGGCGCTGTGGAGCCACCTGACCACTCCCGATCTAATATTAGCATATATTTATACTAAGGCGAACAATTTAATCAAGCCTCTGAAGTTTAGCGCAAATCTCACAAAGCATGTGCGCGTAAAACCAACTTCCTGTTTCATGGCGGAACATCAACATTCGCCGCAACGCCACGGATACAAAGTTCAATGAATCCAAAAAAGCTTCGCAATTTAACATTGAGAAGGTCTTTCGATGTCATATGCGAAATTTTAATTTGATTGGATAGAATCTGTAGGAGGAGTTTGTTAAAGTACGACGCCTGTGAATGGCAAAAAATAAAAAAAATGTGCAAATTCAATTAAAAATGGCGGACTTCCTGTTGAGTCTAGATCATGGCACCAAGAACCTTTTTTTTAGGTCTTGGCATAGTACACATGTCCACCGAATTTCGTACATGTAGCTTTAACACGCTGCGAGGGCTGCTTCATTGAAATTTTCTAGGTGGCGCTGTAATGCAATTTTGCCATATCCATCTGTAAACCCTATATTCCTTAAAATAGTATGATGAGTTTAATATGTCTGCAAAGTTTCGTGAGTTTTCGAGCATGCTGATGCCTTAAAAAATGCAATTGTGTATTAGGGGGCGCTATAGAGCCACCATGTCATACCCAGTGCCAAATGAGATATCAAGTCGAAGAACTTAATATTTTTAGTCTATGAGCCATGTTTGGCAAAAAAATTGACAAAAAAATTTAGCATGACTACTATGACCCGACCAAATTTCGTGAGAATCCAAGCAAGTGCGTTCCAAAATGGCCGTGTGTTTGGTGGCGCTATAGAGCCACTGGGGCATGTCCAAGCACAAAATTAATAAAACTTTGTAATTTTCACCACGTCTGACGTGTGGGCAAATTTTTGTGAGTTTTCGTGCATGGCAAAGCCCTCAAAAATGCGTTCTCGCAGCAGAATAATAATAATAAGAAGAAGAAAAAGAAGAAGAAGAAGAAGAAGAAGAATAAAAATCCCATCAAAAGCAATAGGTTCCTCGCACCTTCGGTGCCAGGACCCGTTCCGGGCCCTGGCACCGGTCGGGGCTCGGGCCCTAATTAATTAAAGCTGCAAGCAGCGTTGAAAGGGCCCTCGCCCCCCCTGTGCACATTGGGGTGGCAGCAAGATCTTGATGGCTGCAGGTGTCCGTTCAGAGCCATTGGACACAGCTGGACCGCGTACAATGTGGTTTCCTGATGGGAGTGCAAAAATTTTCTGGAGGGCGCTATGATACCATTTTGACTTGCCTGTGCACAAAATCTACAACACAGTAATCGTAATACGGGGCTCCATGACTGTTTTGATTTTTGTAAATTTTCCAGCATGTTTAGACTTTCAAAAGAGCAAGTCTTTTATAAATATTATTGGGGGCGCTATAGAGCCATTATGCCCCATTTAGTGCCAATTGATGGATGTATTGAAGAGAATAAGACAGTTCTAATTTTTGGATGGTTTTGCAAGTTTTGGAGCATTCTAAGGCCTTAAAACGTGTGTTCGTAAAATTTGGAAAAACGCAGGAAATAGCTCATAGCTCACTTCCTGTTTGGCAAAAAAATTTCAAAAAATTAACAATTGCGGAGAATGACTAATGCAATGATCATACCAAATTTCATGAACTTTCAAGCACTTTTATCTGAACATGGCCATATCTAGAGGGCGCTGTGGAGCCACCTGGCACCTCTCGATATAAAATAAGCATATATCTATACTTGGGCGGAAAATTTTATCAAGCTTGGAAAGTTTCAGGCAAATCCCACAAAGTATGTGGAATTGAAAGCAACTTACTGTTTCATGGCAGGACATCAAAATTCGCCATGACGCCACGGATGCATCGTTCAATGAAATCAAAAAAGCTTCGCAATTTAACGTCAGCAAGGTTTTTAGATATTATATGCCAAATTTTAAGTTGATCGGATAAAATCTCTAGGAGGAGTTCATTAAAGTACGACACCTGTGAATGGAAAAAAAAAAAAAAAAAAAGTTGCAATTTCAATTAAAAATGGCAGCCTTCCTGTTGAATCTAGGTCATGGCACCAAGAGACTTTATTGTAGGTCTCGGCATATTCCACATGTCTACCGAATTTCATACATGTGGGCTTACCGGGCTGCGAGGGCTGCTTATTTGAAATTTTCCAGGGGGCGCTATAATGCCATTTTTGCCACGCCTATTTGTACATTTTTTATCAGTGTAATAGGAATGATGTTCTTTAAAATTGTACAAAATTTTGTGAGTTTTTGAGCATGCTGAAACCCTGAAAAGGGTAATTCTTTTAAAAATCGTATTGGGGGCGCTATAGAGCCATGATGCCTCATTTACTGCCAATTTTTGTTTCAAATTGAAGACAATGTGACAAATAAAATTTTAGCTAAGTTTTGCAAGTTTTCGAGTATGCTAAGGCCTTCAAATGTGTGTTCATAAAATTTGGAATAACGCAGGAAATGACTCATAGCTCACTTCCTGTTTGGCCGAAAAATTTCAAAAAAATCACCAGAGCCCAGAAAAACAAATGCAATGATCAGCCCAAATTTCATGAACATTCAAGCACTTTTATATCAACATGGCCGTGTCTAGAGAGCGCTGTAGAGCCACCTGACCACACCCACTCCAATATCAACATATAGGTATATTTGGAATTAGACTATCATTAAGCCTGTAAAGTTTCACGTAAATCTCCCAAAGCATATGCTCATAAAAGCAACTTCCATTTTTATGGCGAAACATCAAAATTCGCCGCGACGCCACGGATACAAAGTTTGATGAATCCAAAAAAGCTTCGCAATTTAACATCGACGACGTCTTTCAATGTCATATGCCAAATTTTAAGTTGATCAGATAAAATTTCTAGGAGGAGTTCGTTGAAGTACGATGCCTGTGAATTGCAAAAAATTTAAAAAAATTGCAAATTCAATTAAAAATGGCGGACTTCCTGTTGCGTCTAGGTCATGGCACCAAGAGACTTTTTTTTAGGTCTTGGCATAGTACATATGTCTACCGAATTTGGAACATGTAGATTAAACACGCTGCGAGGGCTGCTTCATTGACATTTTCTAGGTGGCGCTGTAATGCAATTTTGCCACATTTTTCTTCAAACCCTAAATCGTAGTAAATAGTATGACCAGCTTCATAGGTTTGCAAAGTTTCGTGAGTTTTCGAGCATGCTGAGGCCCTCAAAAATGCAATTATGTATTAGGGGGCGCGTTAGAGCTACCATGTCAAACCCAGTGCCAAATGAGATATCGAATCAAAGTATTTAATATTTTTTGTCTATGAGCCAAGTTTGGTGAATTTTCGAGCATAATAAGGCCCTCAAAAATGTGTTCGTAAAATCTGAAAAAACGCAGGAAATGGCTCATAGCTCACTTCCTGTGCGGCAAAAAAATTTCAAAAAAATTGACAAAAAAATGTATTATGACTGCTGTGGCCCTGTCGAATTTCATGAGAATCCGAGCAAGTGCGTTCCAAAATGGCCGCGTGTTTGGTGGCGCTATAGAGCCACTGGGGCATGTCCAAGCACAAAAACAATAAAATTTTGTAATTTTCACAAAGTCTGACGTGTGTGCAAATTTTTGTGAGTTTTCGTGCATGGTAAAGCCTTCAAAAATGCGTTCTCGCAGCAGAATAATAATAATTAAAGCTGCAAGCAGCGTTGAAAGGGCCCTCGCCCCCCTCGTGCTCGTTGGGGTGGCAGCAAGATCTTGATGGGTGCAGGTGTCCATTCAGAGCCATTGGACACTGCTGGATTGCGTACAATGTGGTTTCCTGAGGGGAGTGCAAAAATTTTCTGGAGGGCGCTATGATAGAATTTTGACATGCCTGTGAGCAAAATCTACAACATCGTAATCGTAATACCGAGCTCCATGAGTTTGTAGATTTTTGTAAATTTTCAAACATGATTAGACTTTCAACAGGGCAATTCTTTTATAAATCTGACTGGGGGCGCTATAGAGCCATTATGCCATATTTAGTGCCAATTGATGGATGACATTGAAGAGAATACAACCTTTATAATTTTTGCAAGGTTTTGCAAGTTTTGGAGCATTCTAAGGCCTTAAAACGTGTGTTAATAAAACTCAGAAAAACGCAGGAAATAGCTCATAGCTCACTTCCTGTTTGGCCAAAAAATTTCAAAAAACTATCCATTGCCCAGAATGACGAATGCAATGATCACACCAAATTTCATGAACATTCAAGCACTTTTATCTTAACATGACCATATCTAGAGGGCGCTGTGGAGCCACTTTGCACCTCCCGATCCAATATTAGCATATAATTATACTTCGGAGGACAATTTTATCAAGGATAGGAAGTTTCGAGCAAATCCCACAAAGTATGTGGCAGTAAAAGCAACTCCCTGTTTCATGGCGGGATATCAAAATTCGCCGCGACGCCACGGATACATTGTTCAATGAAATCAAAATTGCTTCGCAATTTAACATTAGCAAGGTCTTTAGATATTTTCTGCCAAATATTAAGTTGATCTGATAAAATCTCTAGGAGGAGTTCGTTTAAGTACGACACCTACGAATTGCGAAAAATCTAAAAATTGAAAATGGCAAACTTCCTGTTGCGTCTAGGTCATGGCACCAAGAGGCTTATTTTTAGGTCTCAGGATATTCCACATGTCCACCGAAGTTCATACATGCAGGTCAATCACGATGCGAGGGCTGCTTCTTTGAAATTTTCCAGGGGGTGCTATAATGCCATTTTTGCCACGTCTATATGTACATTTTTTATCAGTGTCATAAGAATGATGGTATTTAGAATTGTACAAAATATTGTGAGTTTTTGAGCATGCTGAGACCCTCAAAAAGGCAATTCTTTAAAAATCTGATTGGGGGCGCTATAGAGCCATAATGCCACATTTACTACCATTTTTTGTCTCAAATTGAAGACAATCAAACAAATATAATTTTTGCAAAGTTTTGCATGTTTTCGAGTATGCTAAGGCCTTCAAATGCGTGTTCGTAAAATTTGGAATAACGCAGGAAATGGCTCATAGCTCACTTCCTGTTTGGCCGAAAAATTTCAAAAAAAAAGCATAGCCCAAAAAAACAAATGCAATGATCAGACCAAATTTCATGAACATTCAAGCACTTTTATGTCAACATGGCCGTGTCAAGAGGGCGCTGTAGAGCCACCTGACCACACCCAATCCAATATCAACAAATAGGTATATTTGGAAGTAGACTATTATTAAGCCTGTAAAGTTTCACGCAAATCTCACAAAGCCTGTGCTCATAAAAGCAACTTCCTGTTTCGTGGCGGAACATCAAAATTCGCCACGACGCCACGGAAAGAAAGTTTGATGAATCCAAAAAAGCTTCGCAATTTAACATCGACAAGGTCTTTAGATGTCATATGCAAAATTTTAAGTTGATCGGATAAAATCTCTAGGAGGAGTTCGTTAAAGTACGACGCCTGTGAATGGCAAAAAATTAAAAAAATTTGCAAATTCAATTAAAAATGGCGGACTTCCTGTTGAGTTAAGGTCGTAACACCAAGCGACTTTTTTTTAGGTCTTGGCATAGTGCACATGTCCACCGAATTTTATACTTGTAGGTAAAACACGCTGCGAGGGCTGCCTCATTGAAATTTTCTAGGTGGCGCTGTAATGCAATTTTGCCACATCCATCTGTAAACCCTATATTCTAGTAAAAAGTATGACCAGCTTAATATGTTTGCAAAGTTTCGTGAGTTTTCGAGCATGTTGAGGCCCTCAAAAATGCAATTATGTATTAGGGGGCGCTATAGAGCTACCATGTCACACTTAGTGCCAAATGAGATATCGAATGAAAGAACTTAATACTTTTAGTCAATGAGCCAAGTTTGGTGAGTTTTCGAGTATGACAAGGCCCTCAAAAATGTGTTCGTAAAATCTGAAAAAATGCAGGAAATGGCTCATAGCTCACTTATTGTGCGGCCAAAAAATTTCAAAAAAATTGACAAAAAAATTTATCATGACTAGTATGACCCTATTGAATTTCGTGAGAATCCGAGCAAGTGCGTTCCAAAATGGCCGCGTGTTTGGTGGCGCTATAGAGCCACTGGGGCATGTCCAAGCACAAAAATAATAATACTTTGCAATTTTTACCATGACTGACGTGTCGGCAAATTTTTGTGAGTTTTCGTGCATGGCAAAGCCCTCAAAAATGCGTTCTCGCAGCAGAATAATAATAATTAAAGCTGCAAGCAGCGTTGAAAGGGCCCTCGCCCCTCTCGTGCACGTTGGGGTGGCAGCAAGATCTTGATGGGTGCAGGTGTCCATCAAGAGCCATTGGGCACTGCTAGACTGTGTGCATTGTGGTTTCCTGAGGGGAGTGCAAAAATGTTCTAGAGGGCGCTACGATACCATTTTGACATGCCTGTGTGCAAAATCTACAACAAGGTAATCGTAATGTCAGGCTCCATGAGTGTGTTGATTTTTGTAAATTTTCTAATATGTTTAGACGATCAAAGAGGCAATACTTTTAAATATCTGACTGGGGGCGCTATTGAGCCATTATGCCATATTTAATGCCAATTGATGGATGACATTGAAGAGAATAAGACATTTATAATGTTTGCTAGGTTTTTTAAGGTTTGGAGCATTCTAAGGCCTGAAAACATGAGTTCGTAAAATTTGGAAAAACGCAGGAAATATCTCATAGCTCACTTCCTGTTCATGCAATAATTTTCAAAAAATTAACCATTGCCCAGAATGACTAATGCAATGATCACCCCAAATTTCATGAACATTCAAGCACTTTTAACTTAACATGGCCGTATCTAGAGGGCGTCGTGGAGCCACCTGGCCACTCCCTATCTATTATTAGCATATAGTTATACTTTGGAGGAAAATATTATCAAGCTTGGAAACTTTCAGGCAAATCGAACGAAGTATGTGGGAGTAAAAGCAATTTCCTGTTTCATGGCGGGACATCAAAATTCGCCGCGACGCCACGGATACACCGTTGCATCAATCCAAAAAAGCTTCGCAATTTAACATCAGCTTTCTCGCAGCAGAATAAAAAGAAGAAGAAGAAGAAGAATAAAAATCCCATCAAAAACAATAGGTTCCTCGCACCTTCGGTGCCAGGACCCGTTCCGGGCCCTGGCACCTGTCGGTGCTCGGGCCCTAATAATAAAAATCCCATCAAAAACAATAGGTTCCTCGCACCTTCGGTGCCAGGACCCGTTCCGGGCCCTGGCACGGTCGGTGCCCGGGCCCTAATAATAAAAATCCCATCAAAAACAATAGGTTCCTGGCACCGGTCGGTGCTCGGGCCCTAATTAAAGCTGCAAGCAGCGTTGAAAGGGCCCTCGCCCCCTTTGTGCACGTTGGGGTGGCAGCAAGATCTTGATGGCAGCAGGTGTCCATTCAGAGCCATTGGACACAGCTGGACCGCGTACAATGTGGTTTCCTGATGGGAGTGCAAAAATTTTCTGGAGGGCGCTTTGATACCATTTTGACTTGCCTGTGCGCAAAATCTACAACACAGTTATCGTAATACGGGGCTCCATGAGTGTGTTGATTTTTGTAAATTTTCCAGCATGTTTAGACTTTCAAAAGAGCAATTCTTTTATAAATATTATTGGGGGCGCTATAGAGCCATTATGCCCCATTTAGTGCCAATTGATGGATGTATTGAAGAGAATAAGACAGTTCAAATTTTTGCATGGTTTTGCAAGTTTTGGAGCATTCTACGGCCTTAAAACGTGTGTACGTAAAATTTGGAAAAACGCAAGAAATAGCTCATAGCTCACTTCCTGTTTGGCCAAAAAGTTTCAAAAAATTAACAATTGCGGGGAATGACTAACGCAATGATCACACCAAATTTCATGAACATTCAAGCACTTTTATCTGAACATGGCCATATCTAGAGGGCGCTGTGGAGCCACCTGGCACCTCACTATCTAAAATTAGCATATATCTGAACTTGGGCGGACAATTTTATCAAGGTTGGAAAGTGTCAGGCAAATCCCACAAAGTATGTGGAAGTGAAAGTAACTTCCTGTTTCATGGCAGGACATCAAAATTTGCCGTGACGCCACGGATGCATCGTTCGATGAAATCAAAAAAGCTTCGCAATTTAACATTAGCAAGGTCTTTAGATATGCCAAATTTTAAGTTGATCGGATAAAATCTCTAGGAGGAGTTCGTTAAAGTACGACACCTGTGAATGGCAAAAAATCCAAAAAATTTGCAATTTCAATTAAAAATGGCGGACTTCCTGTTGAGTCTAGGTCATGGCACCAAGAGACTTTTTTTTAGGTCTTGTCATATTCCACATGTCTACCGAATTTCATACATGTAGGTTTACCAGGCTGCGAGGGCTGCTTATTTGAAATTTTACAGGGGGCGCTATAATGAAATTTTTGCCATGCTAATATGTAAGCTTTTCATCAGAGTATTATGAATGAGAGTCTTTATATATTTACAAAATTTTGTGAGTTTTCGAACATGCTGAAACCCTCAAAAAGGCAATTCTTTTATAAATCTGATTGGGGGCGCTGTAGAGCCATTATGCCGCATTAGGCTCCAGTTGATGGATAACAGTGAAGAGAATAAGACAATTATAATTTGTGCAAGGTTTGGCAAGCTTTGGAGTGTTTTAAGGCTTTCAAACGTGCGTTCGTAAAATTTGGAAAAACGCAGGAAATAGCTCATAACTCACTTCCTGTTTTACCAAAAAATTTCAAAAAATTATTCATTGCCTGCAATGACAAATGCAATGATCACACCTAATTTCATGAACATTCAAGCACTTCTATTTTAACATGGACGTATCTAGAGTGCGCTGTGGAGCCACCTGGTGACTCCCGATCTAATATTAGCAAATATTTATACTTTGAGGGACAATTTATTCAAGCCTGTGAAGTTTTGCGCATATCTCACAAAGCATGTGCGCGTAAAACCAACTTCCATTTTCATGGCGGAACATCGAAATTCGCCGCGACGCCACGGATACAAAGTTCGATGAATCCAAAAAAGCTTCGCAATTTAAAATCAACGACGTCTTTCAATGTCATATGCCAAATTTTAAGTTGATCAGATAAAATCTCTAGGAGGAGTTCGTTAAAGTACGACACCTGTGAATGGCCAACAATCCAAAAAAGTTGCCATTTCAATTAAAAATGGTGGACTTCCTTTTGAGTGTAGGACATGGCACCAAGCAAATTTTTTGTAGGTCTCGGCATATTCCACATGTCTACCGAATTTCATACATGTAGGTTTACCAGGCTGCGAGGGCTGCTTATTTAAAATTTTCCAGGGGGCGCTATAGTGACATTTTTGCCATGTATATATATAAGTTTTTTGTCAGAGTAATACGAATGATGGTCTTTATACATTTACAAAATTTTGTGAGTTTTAGAACATGCTGAGACCCTCAAAATTGCAATTCTTTTAAAAATCTGATTGGGGGCGCTATAGAGCCATTGTGCCAAATTTAGTGTAAATTGATATATAAAATTGAAGATAATAAGACAATTATAATTTGTGCAACTTTTTGCAAGATTTCGAGTATTCTTAAGCATCCAAACATGTGTTTATAAAATTTGGCAAAACGCAGGAAATGGCGCATAGCTCACTTCCTGTTTGGCCAAAAAATTTCAAAAAAATTAAAATAACTCGACATGAACAATGCAATGATCACACCAAATTTCATGAACATTCAAGCACTTTTATCTCAACATGGCCGTTTCAAGAGGGCGCTGTGGAGCCACCTGACCACACCCAATCTAATATCAACATATAGGTCTACTTGGAAGTGGACTCCTATAAAGCCTGTAAAGTTTCGCGCAAATTTCACAAAGCATGTGCGCGTAAAACCAACTTCCTGTTTCATGGCGGAACATCGAAATTCGCCGCGACGCCACGGATACAAAGCTCGATGAATCCAAAAAAGCTTCGCAATTTAACATCGACAAGGTCTTAAAATGTTAAATTCAAAATTTTAAGTTGATCGGATAAAATCTCTAGGAGGAGTTCGTTAAAGTACGAAGCCTGTGAATGGCAAAAAATTTAAAAAATTTGCAAATTCTATTAAAAATGGCGGACTTCCTGTTGAGTCTAGGTCATGACACCTAGAGACTTTTTTTTAGGTCTTGGCATAGTACACATGTCCACCGAATTTTGTACATGTAGGTCAAACACGCTGCGAGGGCTGCTTCATTGAAATTTTCTAGGTGGCGCTGTAATGCAATTTTGCCACATCCATCTGTAAACCCTAAATCCTAGTTAAAAGTAAGACCTGCTTAATATGTTTGCAAAGTTTTGTGAGTTTTCAAGCATGCTGAGGCCCTCAAAAATGCAATTATGTATTAGGGGGCGCTATAGAGCTACCATATCACACCCAGTGCCAAATGAGATATCGAATCAAAGAACGTAATATTTCTAGTCTATGAGCCAAGTCTGGTGAGTTTTCGAGTATGATAAACCCCTCAAAAATGTGTTCGTAAAATCTAAAAAAACGCAGGAAATGGCTCATAGCTCACTTCCTGTGAGGCAAAAAAATTTCAAAAAAATTTCCAAAAAAATTTATGATGACAACTATGACTCTATAAAATTTCGTGAGAATCCGAGCAAGTGCGTTCCAAAATGGCCGCGTGTTTGGTGGCGCTATAGAGCCACCGGCGCATGTCCAAGCACAAAAATAGTAATACTTTGCAATTTTCACCACGACTGACGTGTGGGCAAATTTTTGTGAGTTTTCGTGCATGGCAAAGCCCTCAAAAATGCATTCTCGCAGCAGAATAAAAAGAAGAAGAAGAAGAAGAAGAAGAAGAAGAAGAAGAAGAATTAAAGCTGCAAGCAGCGTTGAAAGGGCCCTCGCCCCCCCGTGCACATTGGGGTGGCAGCAAGATCTTGATGGCTGCAGGTGTCTATTCAGAGCCATTGGACACAGCTGGACCGCGTACAATGTGGTTTCCTGATGGGAGTGCAAAAATTTTCTGGAGGGCGCTGTGATACCATTTTGACTTGCCTGTGCACAAAATCTACAACACAGTAATCGTAATACAGGGCTCCATGAGTGTTTCGATTTTTGTAAATTTTCCAGCATGTTTAGACTTTCAAAAGAGCAATTCTTTTATAAATATTATTTGGGGCGCTATAGAGCCATTATGCCCCATTTAGTGCCAATTGATGGATGTATTGAAGAGAATAAGACAGTTCTAATTTTTGGATGGTTTTGCAAGTTTTGGAGCATTCTAAGGCCTTAAAACGTGTGTTCGTAAAATTTGGAAAAACGCAGGAAATAGCTCATAGCTCTCTTCCTGTTTGGCAAAAAAATTTCAAAAAATTAACAATTGCGGAGAATGACTAATGCAATGATCATACCAAATTTCATGAACTTTCAACGCTTTTATCTGATCATGGCCATATCTAGAGGGCACTGTGGAGCCACCTGGTACCTCTCGATATAAAATAAGCATATATCTATACTTGGGCGGACAATTTTATCAAGCTTGGAAAGTTTCAGGCAAATCCCACAAAGTATGTGGAATTGAAAGCAACTTCCTGTTTCATGGCAGGACATCAAAATTCGCCGTGACGCCACAGATGCATCGTTCGATGAAATCAAAAAAGCTTCGCAATTTAACGTCAGCAAGGTTTTTAGATATTATATGCCAAATTTTAAGTTGATCGGATAAAATCTCTAGGAGGAGTTCGTTAAAGTACGACACCTGTGAATGGCAAAAAAAATTTAAAAAAGTTGCAATTTCAATTAAAAATGGCAGCCTTCCTGTTGGGTCTAGGTCATGGCACCAAGAGACTTTTTTGTAGGTCTCGGCATATTCCACGTGTCTACCGAATTTCATACATGTGGGTTTATCGGGCTGCGAGGGCTGCTTATTTGAAATTTTCCAGGGGGCGCTATAATGCCATTTTTGCCACGCCTATTTGTAAATTTTTTATCAGTGTAATAGGAATGATGGTCTTTAAAATTGTACATAATTTTGTGAGTTTTTGAGCATGCTGAAACCCTCAAAAGGGTAATTCTTTTAAAAATCGTATTGGGGGCGCTATAGAGCCATGATGCCTCATTTACTGCCAATTTTTGTTTTAAATTGAAGACAATGTGACAAATAAAATTTTAGCTAAGTTTTGCAAGTTTTCCAGTATGCTAAGGCCTTCAAATGTGTGTTCATAAAATTTGGAATAACGCAGGAAATGACTCATAGCTCACTTCCTGTTTGGCCAAAAAATTTCAAAAAAATCAGCACAGCCCAGAAAACCAAATGCAATGATCTGATCAAATTTCATGAACATTCAAGCACTTTTATATCAACATGGCCGTGTCAAGAGGGCGCTGTAGAGCCACCTGACCACACCCACTCCAATATCAACATATAGGTATATTTGGAATTAGACTATCATTAAGCCTGTAAAGTTTCATGTAAATCTCCCAAAGCATATGCTCATAAAATAAACTTCCATTTTCATGGCGGAACATCGAAATTCGCCGCGACGCCACGGATACAAAGTTCGATGAATCAAAAAAAGCTTCGCAATTTAACATCGACGACGTCTTTCAATGTCATATGCCAAATTTTAAGTTGATCAGATAAAATTTCTAGGAGGAGTTCGTTAAAGTACGACACTTGTGAATGGCCAACAATCCAAAAAAGTTGCAATTTCAATTAAAAATGGTGGACTTCCTGTTGAGTGTAGGTCATGGCACCAAGTGAATTTTTTGTAGGTCTCGGCATATTCCACATGTCTACCGAATTTCATACGTGTAGGTTTACCAGGCTGCGAAGGCTGCTTATTTAAAATTTTCCAGGGGGCGCTATAGTGACATTTTTGCCATGTATATATATAAGTTTTTTGTCAGAGTAATACGAATGATGGTCTTTATACATTTACAAAATTTTGTGAGTTTTAGAACATGCTGAGACCCTCAAAATGGCAATTCTTTTAAAAATTTGATTGGGGGCGCTATAGAGCCATTGTGCCAAATTTAGTGTAAATTGATATATAAAATTGAAGATAATAAGACAATTATAATTTGTGCAACTTTTTGCAAGATTTCGAGTATTCTAAAGTATCCAAACATGTGTTTATAAAATTTGGAAAAACGCAGGAAATGGCGCATAGCTCACTTCCTGTTTGGCCAAAAAATTTCAAAAAAATTAAAATAACTCGACATGAACAATGCAATGATCACACCAAATTTCATGAACATTCAAGCACTTTTATCTCAACATGGCCGTTTCAAGAGGGCGCTGTGGAGCCACCTGACCACACCCAATCTAATATCAACATATAGGTCTACTTGCAAGTGGACTCCTATAAAGCCTGTAAAGTTTCGCGCAAATTTCACAAAGCATGTGCACGTAAAACCAACTTCCTGTTTCATGGCGGAACATCGAAATTCGCCGCGACGCCACGGATACAAAGTTCAATGAATCCAAAAAAGCTTCGCAATTTAACATCGACAAGGTCTTAAGATGTCAAATTAAAAATTTTAAGTTGATCGGATAAAATCTCTAGGAGGAGTTCGTTAAAGTACGAAGCCTGTGAATGGCAAAAAATTAAAAAAATTTGCAAATTCAATTAAAAATGGCGGACTTCCTGTTGAGTCTAGGTCATGACACCTTGAGACTTTTTTTTAGGTCTTGGCATAGTACACATGTCCACCGAATTTTGTACATGTAGGTCAAACACGCTGCGAGGGCTGCTTCATTGAAATTTTCTAGGTGGCGCTGTAATGCAATTTTGCCACATCCATCTGTAAACCCTTAATCCTAGTTTAAAGTAAGACCTGCTTAATATGTTTGCAAAGTTTTGTGAGTTTTCAAGCATGCTGAGGCCCTCAAAAATGCAATTATGTATTAGGGGGCGCTATAGAGCTACCATATCACACTCAGTGCCAAATGAGATATCGAATCAAAGAACGTAATATTTCCAGTCTATGAGCCAAGTCTGGTGAGTTTTCGAGTATGATAAAACCCTCAAAAATGTGTTCGTAAAATCTAAAAAACCGCAGGAAATGGCTCATAGCTCACTTCCTGTGAGGCAAAAAAATTTCAAAAAAATTTACAAAAAAATTTATGATGACTACTATGACTCTACAAAATTTCGTGAGAATCCGAGCAAGTGCGTTCCAAAATGGCCGCGTGTTTGGTGGCGCTATAGAGCCACCGGGGCATGTCCAAGCACAAAAATAATAATACTTTGCAATTTTCACCACGACTGACGTGTGGGCCAATTTTTGTGAGTTTTCGTGCATGGCAAAGCCCTCAAAAATGCGTTCTCGCAGCAGAATAAAAAGAAGAAGAAGAAGAAGAAGAATAATAATAAAAATCCCATCAAAAACAATAGGTTCCTCGCACCGGTCGGTGCTCGGGCCCTAATTAAAGCTGCAAGCAGCGTTGAAAGGGCCCTCGCCCCCCCTGTGCACATTGGGGTGGCAGCAAGATCTTGATGGCTGCAGGTGTCCATTCAGAGCCATTGGACACAGCTCGACCGCGTACAATGTGGTTTCCTGATGGGAGTGCAAAAATTTTCTGGAGGGCGCTATGATACCATTTTGACTTGCCTGTGCACAAAATCTACAACACAGTAATCGAAATACGGTGCTCCATGAGTGTTTTGATTTTTTTTTTTTTTTTTTTAAAGACTTTATTTAACAGTTTATCTATTATATAAACAGTTAAACATAAACAGTCATACAAAAAGTCAGAAAACATAGACCCGTATATCACCCCAAAACCCTCCCCATATACCCACCCTCGGGACCAAAGTACACAAGTGGGGAAAAAAAAAAAAAAAAAACATAGGAAGGACCCATCGATATTAGACAAAAATTCAGACTTGCAATGGACATAGTGATCTTAGAATAATGACAACGATACTCACTTTGGCATAGTCAAGGCGTGACATAATTCAAAAGACAGAAAAGGAAAAAAAAAGCGAAGAGAGAGAGTGACAAGAATGATCAACAAAGCTGTCAGTGAATACAATACCGGCTAATCAGTCAAACAGATCAGTTATACACATCGTTGAAGGGCATGATCTATTAGTCATTTAGAAATTTGACTTTTTTACGTATTCAATAAACAAAGACCACACTCTTGCAAACTTATCATCTGTCCCGTTTAAACTATGTCTGATTTTTTCCAGTTGAAGTAGGGACAGCACCTCCTGGACCCATCTTCTAAAGGATGGACATTTGTTGGATTTCCAGTTCATTAAGATCAGCCTGCGCGCTATGAGGCTACCGAACGCTACTGCTCTCTTTTGTGCATTTGTGGTGTGTGTGACCCTGGGAATGACACCAAAAATAGCTGTGAATGGGTTAGGATTAAGCGGTGTATTACATAAAGCTGATAAACAATCAGATATAGAGCACCAGAAATTTATAAGGCGGGGGCAAGACCAAAACATATGACCTAGCGACACTGAGGTAGCACATCTGGGACAGATGGGCTGAACGGATGGATATATTTTTGCCAGTCTGTCGTTGGAGTAGTGAGTTCTGTTAAGTACCTTGAATTGTAGCAACCCATGCCTAACACATATAGAAGAGGAGTGTATGTTAGTAATACATTGGGCCCATATATCATCTGTAATTGCAATACCCAAGTCCCGTTCCCAGGCTTCTCGTATCCTAGTTTGTGATGGAGGGTCGATGTTCTGGAGTATTTTATAAGTCTTAGAGATTAAACCCCTGTTCCACGGGTTTAAGTTCAGTAAATCATGCGAAAAATCTTTGTCTGGCGGCTTGGGGTAAGAGTGAAAATGTTTGGACGCGAAACTACGAACTTGAAGATACCGGTAAAAATGCGATTTAGGAATATTGTGTTCTTTTACAAGGAATTCAAAGGATAGAAAGGAATTTTCATCAAATAGATCCTCAAAATAGACCAGTCCGTGTCGACGCCAACCAGCAAAATTCGAGTCAGTTTGTGAAGGTGCAAAAAGATGATTATGAGACAAGGGGGAAAGGCCGCTCATCTGATTAACATTAAAATGCTTGCAAAATTGAATCCAGATTCTAATGGTACTCGAAACAACAGGATTGGAAAAAGTCTTACTGTAGGTGCACAGTGAGAGTGGGGCTGTTACAAGAGAAATTGGTGATATTGAAGCATGTGATGAGAGCTCCATTGTTGCCCAGGTGGGCCCATCATTATCAGAAAATGTTGATATCCAATATGTCAATTTGGAAATATTCGACGCCCAATAGTAGTAAAGAAAATTTGGGAGACCCAATCCTCCTCCAGGTTTAGGCCTTTCGAGGTATATTTTCTTCATTCGGGGTATTGAATGGTTCCATATAAAAATTGAAATACATTTATCTAATTTCACAAAGAAGAGTTTTGGGAGCCAAACAGGTACCGCCACAAACAGATACAGGAATCTTGGCAAGACGGTCATCTTGAGGGCATTAACGCGGCCAGCTAATGAAATCGGGAGGCGTGACCACCTTTCCAGATCTTTTTTTGTGTGTTCCAATAAGCAGTCGAAGTTAGCTGCTTTGAGTGCTTTGAATGAGCTGGTTACATTCACACCTAGATATTTAAAGGCCTGACGTTCAGTTTTAAAAGGGAAGGAGCCATAATTCAGTGCTTTGCTCATGTCATTAATTGGAAATAATAAACTTTTTGTTAAATTTAATTTGTAACCTGAAAAACTTCCGAATTTCTGTAATAAGAGTAAAAGGTGGGGAATAGACTGGATCGGATCTGTGACAAAAAGGAGTAGGTCGTCCGCATAGAGCGCGACCTTATGAATTGCATTTCCTCTCGTAATGCCCTTAATTCTCTCATCACCTCTCAGTGCTATAGCAAGAGGTTCTATGGCTAAATCAAACAAGAATGGCGACAAGCAGCAGCCCTGACGTGTCCCTTTAAAAATCGGAAAGTATGTTGATATTAGGCCATTTGTCTTAACAGCTGAGGTTGGCGTGCCATAGAGAATTTTGATCCAATTACAAAAAGTTTCACCAAATCCAAATCTCTTCATGACTGAGTGTAGGTATACCCACTCTATTCTATCAAAGGCCTTTTCGGCGTCAAGTGAAAGAATAACCTCAGGCTGTTGAATCGGGTGGGTGGAGTACATTACGCTGAAGAGCCGCCTCATATTAAAAAATGCTTGCCGACCTGGAATGAAACCAGTTTGGTCCTGATGGATGAGCGTTGGTATCACATCATTTAACCGGTTTGCCAGCGATTTAGTCAGAATTTTGTAGTCGCAACAGAGAAGACTGATGGGTCTGTAAGATGAGCAGTCAAGTGGATTCTTGTCTTTTTTCAATATTAGCGATATAGTTGCTTGGGTGAGGGTTGGTGGTAGGTTGCCATTTTCTAAAGTTTCGTCGTACATTGCTTTCAGGACCGGTACTAATTTATGTGCAAATGCCTTGTAATATTCGATGGGAAACCCATCGGGACCCGGGGCCCGTCCATTCTGCATGGATTTAATTGCAGCTTGTATCTCTTCGGCAGTGAGAGGTTGATCAAGCGAGGTTTGAGCATCTGGTTCAAGAGTGGGAACATCTAAAGAATCCAAAAAGGATTGTATTGAACATGTATTTGCATCTGTATTCGATGTATATAGGTCTGAATAATATTTTCTAAATTGACTATTAATAAGTATTGGGTCACATGTAGTTAGACCTGCGGCAACGTTTATTTCTGTAATTTGGGAATTACTGCTTAATTGACGGAGTTGATGGGTGAGAAGTCGACCTGCTTTCTCACCATGTTCGTAAAATTTTTGCTTGGTTTTAAGTATGTTTCTTACTGCCTGATCGGTGCAGAGGCTATTGAACTCCATTTGAAGCAAAGCGTGTTCTTTCTGTAACTCTGATGTAGGGGATATTGAGTATTTATTATCAATGTCCAAAATGGATTGCTTAATTTCTAAGAGGCGTGCGTTGCTTTGTTTATTGAGATGGGCAGTATATGAAATTATCTGTCCTCTAATGTAAGCTTTATGCGTTTCCCACAGAACACGTCGTGACATATCTGAACAGTCATTTGTCTCAAAAAAAGAGTCAATTTGCTCTGCAAATTTCCTAAATTCAGTACATAGTAACAGAGAGGGGTCAAGTTGCCACGTTCGTTGGGGTCGGACATTATCTGGAAAATGGATGTCCAGTTGCACTGGACAGTGATCCGATACTACAATACTGTGATATTGTGAGTTAGTGACGTGTGGATAGAGATTGTTGTTAATTAAGAAATAGTCTATCCTTGAATAGCTTTTGTGGACAGGTGAGAAGAATGAGAATTGTTTCTTATCCGGGTGTAGTTTCCTCCATGGATCTACGAGGCAGTAAGACTGCATAAAAGACTCAAGAACGCCACCAGATTTAGATAGTTGGCTGCCCGGTTGGGGATTAGATCTGTCCAGACGCGGGTGTAATACGCAATTCAGATCTCCAGCTACAATAAGCTGGTGGGTGTTGACATCAGGTAAAGAGGCAATTAGTCTGGTAAAGAACTGAGGGTCATCCCAGTTGGGACCATAGATATTTACGAGAATAGTTGGGGAATTACAAAGCTTACCAATTAATATAATGAATCTACCATTGGAATCTGTAATCGTTTTGGTATGGCTGAATTGGACTCCCTTCTTAAAAAGGATTGCAACACCCCTAGAGTTATGATTAAAATTAGAATGGTAGACCTGCCCGATCCTGCTATTCCTCAGCCTTGTATGATGATTGACCTTTAAATGTGTCTCTTGTAGAAATATAATGTCTGGGTTAAGTGATCTCAAATGGCTAAAAATGTTATTGCGTTTAATTGCGTTACCCATGCCTCTAATATTCCATGAGATGAAAGAAATAGAGCTAGGAGCTCTGTTTATCTGTCTCTGTGCCATCATGTCATTTCAAGCTTACAAAGATATGCAATGTCATCAAGTCCTTGGAAAAGATATTTGGGTCTAACAATACTGATACACAATTCAAACCAACTTAAAACACACTCATAAAAAACTAAAAAATAATAATATGAAAATAGAAACTTTTGGTCCCCATCCCAGCAGGCTATCAGCCCATTAAAGTGGGTTGCTCCATCTACAGGTGAGCAAACCATCAACAAGAACATTTGGAACTAAACTAATCCCTGAAAGAGCTCCGCACAAGTTGGACGATGATGAGGGGTAACTGCCCTCAAAACTAGTATTTCCAATATCAGTAACCTTAGAATTGCCATATGTAGAAAATAAATAAAAAGCTGCAACAAACACAAACAGTACCAAACAAGTAAACAAACACACATTAAAAAAAAAAAAAGGGGGGGGGGGGGGGGAGAACAAAACAAAGTGATCAACCGCACTAATTAACATTAAGCCAAAAGTGGAGAAAGTGCTGATCGGATTGCAAATCTATTTTGATTGAGTCCCACATGCTTCCCCACAATTTTGAAAATAAAATAAATAACTGAGTGGCAGCAAGAAAAAAGTGATTAAGTATCATAGTGAGAGAGAAAGCTGACTGTCCACGTATTGATTATTCATGAGCTAATTCACAAAACAGTGTCAGCTTTCAGGACTTGCAGCATAACAACGCTGCCTGTGAGTCACACATGTTACATCGTAGCATTTTCTGTGAGAGTGAGGTTTGCAACCTCTCAGTTACCTGAGCCCCCAGTCTGTAGATGGCCAATAATGTACTCCTTTGCTTCGACTGGGTTATTGAATGACCTCTGTTCACCGCTTGAGGCAGTGATTTTTAACGTCGCAGGAAACAGGAGGCCAAATCTGGTGTTAGGGCAGTGGCTCAGCAGCTCTCTTGCTTCTCTGAAAGCAGCCCGACGCTTCCTCACGGCAGCAGTGTAGTCCGGATAGATGAAAATCTGCCTGTTATTGTGCTGAATGGGTCGCTGGCTTACCGCTTTTCGCAGGACATCCACTTTCTCCCGGAAATAGTGGAACTTGATAATAATCGGCCGCGGGCTGTCCCCCTGCTTAGGTTTCGGCTGTAGGCTTCTGTGGGCACGGTCGAGTGTCGGGGTATAGTCCAGACCCAGTGAGTCCTGTAGCAGCCTAGCCACCGGCTGCTCCATACGGACATCCCCGAAACTTTCATCCACGCCGATAATACGACAATTGTCTCTGCGTTGCCTTGATTCCAAGTCCTCCGTCTTGGCTGTCAGATGTTTCACTTGAGATGCCAGTGACGCGAGCTCTGTTTCTAGCTCAACGACCCGGTCTGAGTATTGGTTAGCTCCGTCCTCCAGACTGCGTATCGATGTAGCATGTAGCTTCAGCTCCTGGTTAGCATTGTCTAGCGCTTCGCGTAGCTCGGAGCTAACCTTTGCTATTTCCCCACGCAGCTCTTTAGAAAGGCTTTCTATTTTAGTATGCAAGTCCGCCGACAGCACACTCACCGAGCCTTCTATTTTAGTCAGGACTGACTGCTCAGAGGCTTTGATGGCTTCCATGATGGTATCGACGGCCAAACCAGGCGTGTCCCTCGGGGGGGGTCCCCTGTCGGGAGAGTCCGGGGCTTTAGTTGTAGCTGGTTTCGGCCTGGCCTTGGACATGACCGCAGACGTTGGTTGGCGGTAAATGGGAAAGAAAGCGGATAGGAAAGAAAAAAAAAAGTGCAGCTATCTCATCTTAAGGGTTTATGATTGGTTTCGAGTAGGTTTGGTGATGTTTTAGAGGTTGAGATTCAGTGAAATTATCGTATTCATGCGGAGCTCAGAGAAAATACGTCTTCACATGTTGCTGCTCTCGAGCGCCCCCCCGAGTGTTTTGATTTTTGTAAATTTTCCAGCATGTTTAGACTTTCAAAAGAGCAATTCTTTTATAAATATTATTGGGGGCGCTATAGAGCCATTATGCCCCATTTAGTGCCAATTGATGGATGTATTGAAGAGAATAAGACAGTTCTAATTTTTGGATGGTTTTGCAAGTTTTGGAGCATTCTAAGGCCTTAAAACGTGTGTTCATAAAATTTGGAAAAACACAGGGAATAGCTCATAGCTCATTTCCTGTTTGGCAAAAAAATTTCAAAAAATTAACAATTGCGGAGAATGACTAATGCAATGATCATGTCAAATTTCATGAACTTTCAAGCACTTTTATCTGAACATGCCCATATCTAGAGGGCGCTGTGGAGCCACCTGGCACCTCTCGATATAAAATAAGCATATATCTATACTTGGGCGGACAATTTTATCAAGCTTGGAAAGTTTCAGGCAAATCCCACAAAGTATGTGGAATTGAAAGCAACTTCTTGTTTCATGGCAGGACATCAAAATTCGCCATTACGCCACGGATGCATCGTTCGATGAAATCAAAAAAGCTTCGCAATTTAATGTCAGCAAGGTTGTTAGATATTAAATGCCAAATTTTAGGTTGATCGGATAAAATCTCTAGGAGGAGTTCGTTAAAGTACGACACCTGTGAATGGCAAAAAAAAAAAAAAAAAGTTGCAATTTCAATTAAAAATGGCAGCCTTCCTGTTGAGTCTAGGTCATGGCACCAGGAGACTTTTTTGTAGGTCTCGGCATATTCCACATGTCTACCGAATTTCATACATGTGGGTTTACCGGGCTGCGAGGGCTGCTTATTTGAAATTTTCCAGGGGGCGCTATAATGCCATTTTTGCCATGTTGATTTGTAAGTTTTTTGTCAGAGTAATACGAATGATGGTTTTTATACATTTACAAAATTTTGTGAGTTTTCGAACATGCTGAGACCCTCAAAAGGGCAATTCTTTTAAAAATCTGATTGGGGGCGCTAAAGAGCCATTGTGCCAAATTTAGTGTAAATTGATGTATAAAATTGAAGACAATAAGACAATTATAATTTGTGCAACTTTTTGCAAGATTTTGAGTATTCTAAGGCTCCAAACACGTGTTTCTAAAATTTGGAAAAACGCAGGAAATGGCTCATAGCTCACTTCCTGTTTGGCCAAAAAACTTCAAAAAAATTACCATCACTCGACATGACAAACGCAATGACCAAACCAAATTTCATAAACATTAAAGCACTTTTATCTCAACATGGCCGTGTCAAGAGGGCGCTGTGGAGCCACTTGACCACACCCAATCCAATTTCAACATGTGGGTATACTTGGAAGTAGACTATTATCAAGCCTGTGAAGTTTCGCGCAACTTTCACAAAGCATGTGTGCGTAAAACCAACTTCCTGTTTCATGGCGGAACATCAAAATTCGCCGCGACGCCACGGATACAAAGTTCGATGAATCAAAAAAAGCTTCGCAATTTAACATCGACAAGGTCTTTAGATGCCATATGCGAAATTTTAAGTTGATCGGGTAACATCTCTAGGAGGAGTTCGTTAAAGTACGACGCCTGTGAATGGCTAAAAATGTAAAAAATTTGCAAACTCAATTAAAAATGGCGGACTTTCTGTTGAGTCTAGGTCATGGCACCAAGAGACTTTTTTTTAGGTCTTGGCATAGTACACATGTCCACCGAATTTTGTACATGTAGGTTAAACATGCTGCGAGGGCTGCTTCATTGAAATATTCTAGGTGGCGCTGTAATGCAATTTTGCCACGCTCATCAGTAAACCCTATAACCTAGTAAATAGTATGACTAGCTTAATAGGTCTGCAAAGTTTTGTGAGTTTTCGAGCATGCTGAGACCCTCAAAAATGCAATTATGTATTAGGGGGCGCTATAGAGCTACCATGTCAAACTTAGTGCCAAATGAGATATCGAATTAAAGAACTTAATATTTCTAGTCTATCAGCCAAGTTTGGTGAAATTTCAAGTATGATAAGGCCCTCAAAAATGTGTTCGTAAAATCTGAAAAAACGCAGGAAATGGCTCATAGCTCACTTCCTTTCCGGTAAAAAAATTTCAAAAAAATTTACAAAAAAATTTATGATGACTACTATGACCATATCAAATTTCGTGAGAATTCGAGCATGTGCGTTCCAAAATGGATGCGTGTTTGGTGGCGCTATAGAGCCGCCGGGGCATGTCTAAGCACAAAAATAGTAATACATTGCAATTTTCACCACGACTGATGTGTGGGCAAATTTTTGTGAGTTTTCGTGCATGGCAAAGCCCTCAAAAATGCGTTCTCGCAGCAGAAGAAGAAGAAGAAGAAGAAGAATAATAAAAATCCCATCAAAAACAATAGGTTCCTCGCACCTTCGGTGCCAGGACCCGTTCCGGGCCCTGGCACCGGTCGGTGCTCGGGCCCTAATTAAAGCTGCAAGCAGCGTTGAAAGGGCCCTCGCCCCCTTCGTGCACGTTGGGGTGGCAGCAAGATCTTGATGGGTGCAGGTGTCCATTCACAGCCAATGGACACTGCTGGACTGCATACAATGTGGTATCCTAAGGGAGTGCAAAAATTTTCTGGAGGACGCTATGGTACCATTTTGACTTGCCTGTGCACAATCTACAACCGAGTAATCGTAATACCGAGCTCCATGAGTGTGTTGATTTTTGTTAATTTTCCAGCATGTTTAGACCTTCAGAAGAGCAATTCTTCTATATATCTGATTGGAGGCGCTGTAGAGCCATTATGCCACATTTAGTGCCAATTTATGGATGACTTTGAAGAGAAGAATTTGTGGGGTTTTGCAAGTTTTGGAGCATTCTAAGGCCTTTAAACGTGTTTTCGTAAAATTTGGAAAAACGCAGGAAATAGCTCATAGCTCACTTCCTGTTTGGCCAAAATTTTTTTGAAAATTATCCATTGCCTGGAATGACTAATGCAATGATCACAACAAATTTCATGAACATTCAAGCACTTTTATCTTAACATGGCCATATCTAGAGGGCGCTGTGGAGCCACCTGGCACCTCCTGATCCAATATCAGCATTTATTTATATTTGGGAGGACACTTTTATGAAGCTTGGAAAGCTTCAGGCAAATCCCACCAAGTATGTTGGAGTAAAACCAACTTCCTGTTTCATGGCGGAACATCGAAATTCGCCGCGTCGCCTTGGATTCATCGTTCAATGAATCCAAAAAAGCTTAGCAATTTGACATCGGCAATGTCTCGTAATATCAGTTGCCAAATTGTAAGTAGATCGGATAAAACCTCTCGGAGGAGTTCGTTAAAGTACGACACTTGTGAATGGTGAAAAATCCAAAAAAGTTGCAATTTCAATTAAAAATGGCGGACTTCCTGCTGAGTCTAGGTCATGGCACCAAGAGACTTTTTTTCAGGTCTCGGCATATTCCACATGTATACCAAATTTCATAGATGTAGGTTTACCGGGCTGCGAGGGCTGCTTATTTGAAATTTTCCAGGGGGCGCTATAATGACATTTTTGCCATGTCTATATTTAAGTTTTTTGTCAGAGTAATACGAATGATGGTCTTTATACATTTACAAAATTTTGTGAGTTTTAGAACATGCTGAAACCCTCAAAATGGCAATTCTTTTAAAAATATGATTGGGGGCGCTATAGAGCCATTGTGCCAAATTTAGTGTGAATTGACATATCAAATTGAAGATAATAAGACAATTATAATTTGTGCAACTTTTTGCAAGATTTCGAGTATAATTAAGCATCCAAACGTGTTTATAAAATTTGGAAAAACGCAGGAAATGGCGCATAGCTCACTTCCTGTTCGGCCAAAAAATTTCAAAAAAATTAATATAACTCGACATGAACAAAGCAATGATCACACTAAATTTCATGAACATTCAAGCACTTTTATCTCAACATGGCCGTTTCAAGAGGGCGCTGTGGAGCCACCTGACCACACCCAATCTAATATCAACATATAGCTCTACTTGGAAGTGGACTCCTATAAAGCCTGTAAAGTTTCGCGCAAATCTCACAAAGCATGTGCGCGTAAAACCAACTTCCTGTTTCATGGCGGAACATCGAAATTCGCCGCGACGCCACGGATACAAAGTTCAATGAATCCAAAAAAGCTTCGTAATTTAACATCGACAAGGTCTTAAGATGTTAAATTCAAAATTTTATGTTGATCAGATAAAATCTCGACGAGGAGTTCGTTAAAGTACGACGCCTGTGAATGGCAAAAAATAAAAAAAATTTGCAAATTCAATTAAAAATGGCGGACTTCCTGTTGAGTTTAGGTCATAACACCAAGAGACTTTTTTTTAGGTCTTGGCATAGTACACATGTCCACCGAATTTTATACTTGTAGGTAAAACACGCTGCGAGGGCTGCCTCATTGAAATTTTCTAGGTGGCGCTGTAATGCAATTTTGCCACATCCATCTGTAAACCCTATATTTTAGTAAAGAATATGACCAGCTTAATATGTTTGCAAAGTTTTGTGAGTTTTCGAGAATGCTGATGCCCTCAAAAATGCAATTATTTATTAGGGGGCGCTATAGAGCTACCATGTCTCACTTACTGCCAAATGAGATATCGAATCAAAGAACTTAATATTTTTAGTCAAGAAACCAAGTTTGGTCTGTTTTCGAGTATGATAAGGCCCTCAAAAATGTGTTCGTAAAATCTGAAAAAACGCAGGAAATGGCTCACAGCTCACTTCCTGTGTGGCAAGAAAATTTCAAAAAAATTGACAGAAAAATTTATGATGACTACTATGACCCCATAAAATTTCATTAGAATCGGAGCAAGTGCATTCCAAAATGGCCTCGTGTTTGGTGGCGCTATAGAGCTACCAGGGCATGTCCAAGCACAAAATAAATAATAGTTTGCAATTTTCACCACGACTGACGTGTGGGCAAATTTTTGTGAGTTTTCGTGCATGGCAAAGCCCTCAAAAATGAGTTCTCGCAGCAGAATAAAAAGAAGAAGAAGAAGAAGAAGAATTAAAGCTGCAAGCAGCGTTGAAAGGGCCCTCGCCCCCCTCGTGCACGTTGGGGTGGCAGCAAGATCTTGATGGGTGCAGGTGTCCATTCAGAGCCTTTGGACACTGCTAGATTGTGTGCAGTGTGGATTCCAGAGGGGAGTGCAAAAATTTTCTGGAGGGCGCTATGATCCCATTTTAACATGCCTGTGTGCAAAATCTACAACATAGTAATTGTAATACCGGGTTCCATGAATGTGTTGATTTTTGTAAATTTTCCAGCATTTTTAGACCCTCATAAGGACAATTCTTTTAACAATCTGATTGGGGGCGCTATCGAGCCATTATGCCACATTTATTGCCAATTGATGAATGACATTGAAGAGAGTAAGACATTTATAATTTGTGCAGGGTTTTGCAAGTTTTGGAGGATTCTAAGGCCTTCAATCGTGCATTCGTAAAATGAGGAAAAACGCAGGAAACAGCTCTTAGCTCACTTCCTGTTTGGCCAAAAAATTTCAAAAAATTACTCATCGCCCAGAATGACTAATGTAATGATCACACCAAATTTCATGAACATTCAAGCACTTTTATCTTAAAATGGCCGTATCTAGAGGGCGCTGTGGAGCCACCAGGCCACTCCCGGTCTAATATTAGCATATATTTACACTTAGGCAGACACTTTAATCAAGCCTGTGAAGTTTCGCGCAAATCTCACAAAGCACGTGCGCGTAAAACCAACTCCCCGTTTCATGGCGGAACATCAAAATTCGCCGGAACGCCACGGATACAAAATTCAATGAATCCAAAAAAGCTTCGCAATTTAACATCGACAAGGTCTTTAGATGTCATATGCGAAATTTTAAGTTGATAGGATAAAATCTCTAGGAGGAGTTTGTTAAAGTACGACACTTGTGAATGGCGAAAAATCCAAAAAAGTTGCAATTTCAATGAAAAATGGCGGACTTCCTGTTGAGTCTAGGTCATGGCACCAAGAGACTTTTTTTAGGTCTCAGCATATTCCACATGTCTACCGAATTTCATAGATGTAGGTTTACCAGGCTGCGAGGGCTGCTTATATGAAAATTTCCAGGGGGCGCTATAATGACAATTTTGCCATGCCTATATGTAACTTTTTTGTCAGAGTAATGCAAATGATAGTCTTTATACATTTAATAAATTTTGTGAGTTTTCGAACATGCTGAGTCCCTCAAAAGGGCAATTCTTTTAAAAATCTGATTGGGGGCGCTAAAGAGCCATTGTGCCAAATTTAGTGTAAATTGATGTATGAAATTGAAGACAATAAGAAATTATAATTTGTGCAACGTTTTGCAAGATTTTGAGTATTCTAAGGCTTCCAAACGTGTTTCTAAAATTTGGAAAAACGCAGGAAATGGCTCTTAGCTCACTTCCTGTTTGGCCAAAAAATTTCAAAAAAATTTACTTTCCCCGACATGACAAATATAATGATCACACCATATTTCATGAACATTCAAGCACTTTTATCTCAACATGGCCGTGTGAAGAGTGCGCTGTGGAGCCACCTGACCACACCCAATCTAATATCAACATATAGGTATACTTGGAAGTGGACTATTATCAAGCCTGTGAAGTTTCTCGCAAATCTCACAAAGCGTGTGTGCGTCAAACCAACTTCCTCTTTCTAGGGGAACATCGAAATTCGCCGCGACGTCACGGATACAAAGTTCAATGAATCCAAAAAAGCTTCGCACTTTAACATCAGCAAGGTCTTTAGATGTCATATGCGAAATTTTAAGTTGATCAGATAAAATCTCTAGGAGGAGTTCGTTAAAGTACGACGCCTGTGAATGGCAAAAAATTAAAAAATGGCGGACTTCCTGTTGAGTCTAGGTCATGGCACCATAGACTTTTTTTAGGTCTTGGCATAGTACACATTTCCACCGAATTTTGTACATGTAGGTTAAACACGCTGCGAGGGCTGCTTCATTGAAATTTTCTAGGTGGCGCTGTAATGCAATTTTGCCACGTCCATCTGTAAACCCTATATCCTAGTAAATATTATGACGAGCTGAATAGGTTTGCAAAGTATCTTGAGTTTTCTAGTATGCTGAGGCCCTCAAAAATGCAATAATGTAATAGGGGGCGCTATAGAGCTACTATGTCACACCCAGTGCCAAATGAGATATCGAATGAATGAACTTAATATTTTTAGTCTATGAGCCAAGTTTGGTAAATTTTCGAGGATGATAAGGCCCTCAAAAATGTGTTCGTAAAATCTGAAAAAACGCAGGAAATGGCTCATAGCTCACTTCCTGTTTGTCCAAAAAATGTCAAAAAAATTATTACAGCCAAGAAAAACAAATAAAATGATCAGACCAAATTTCATGAACATTCAAGCATTTTTAACTCGACATGGCTGTGTCAAGAGGGCGCTGTGGAGCCACCTGACCACACCCAATCTAATATGAACATATAGCTATACTTGGAAGTAGACTCTCATCAAGCCTGTGAAGTTTCGCGCAAATCTCACGAAGCATGTGCGCGCAAAACCAACTTCCTGTTTCATGGCGGAACATCGAAATTCGCCGCGATGCCATGGATACAAAGTTCGATGAATCCAAAAAAGCTTCGCAATTTAACATCAACAAGGTCTTAAGATGTCATATGCGGAATTTTAAGTTGATCGGATAAAATCTCTAGGAGGAGTTCGTTAAAGTACGACGCCTGTGAATGGCAAAAAATTAAAAAATGGCGGACTTCCTGTTGAGTCTAGGTCATGGCACCATAGACTTTTTTTAGGTCTTGGCATAGTACACATTTCCACCGAATTTTGTACATGTAGGTTAAACACGCTGCGAGGGCTGCTTCATTGAAATTTTCTAGGTGGCGCTGTAATGCAATTTTGCCACGTCCATCTGTAAACCCTATATCCTAGTAAATATTATGACGAGCTGAATAGGTTTGCAAAGTATCTTGAGTTTTCTAGTATGCTGAGGCCCTCAAAAATGCAATAATGTAATAGGGGGCGCTATAGAGCTACTATGTCACACCCAGTGCCAAATGAGATATCGAATGAATGAATTTAATATTTTTAGTCTATGAGCCAAGTTTGGTAAATTTTCGAGGATGATAAGGCCCTCAAAAATGTGTTCGTAAAATCTGAAAAAACGCAGGAAATGGCTCATAGCTCACTTCCTGTTTGTCCAAAAAATGTCAAAAAAATTATTACAGCCAAGAAAAACAAATAAAATGATCAGACCAAATTTCATGAACATTCAAGCATTTTTAACTCGACATGGCTGTGTCAAGAGGGCGCTGTGGAGCCACCTGACCACACCCAATCTAATATGAACATATAGCTATACTTGGAAGTAGACTCTCATCAAGCCTGTGAAGTTTCGCGCAAATCTCACGGAGCATGTGCGCGCAAAACCAACTTCCTGTTTCATGGCGGAACATCGAAATTCGCCGCGATGCCATGGATACAAAGTTCGATGAATCCAAAAAAGCTTCGCAATTTAACATCAACAAGGTCTTAAGATGTCATATGCGGAATTTTAAGTTGATCGGATAAAATCTCTAGGAGGAGTTCGTTAAAGTACGACGCCTGGGAATGGCAAAAAATTCAAAAAAATTTGCAAATTCAATTAAAAATGGCGGACTTCCAGTTGAGTCTAGGTCATGGCACCAAAAAACTTTTTTTTAGGTCTTGGCATAGTCCACATGTCCACCGAGTTTTGTACATGTAGGTTAAACACGCTGCGAGGGCTGCTTCATTGAAATTTTCTAGGTGGCGCTGTAATGCAATTTTGCCACCTCCATCTGTACACTCAAACTCTTAGTAAAAAGTATGACCAGCTTAATATGTTTGCAAAGTTTTGTGAGTTTTCGAGCATGCTGATGCCCTTAAAAATGCAATTATGTATTAGGGGGCGCTATAGAGCCACCATGTCACATCAAGTGCCAAATGAGATAACGGATCAAAGAACTCAATATTATTAGTCTATGAGCCAAGTTTGGTGAGTTTTCGAGTATGATAAGGCCCTCAAAAATGAGTTCGTAAAATCTGAAAAAACGCAGGAAATGGCTCATAGCTCACTTCCTGTGGGGCAAAAAAATTTCAAAAAAATTGACAAAAAAATTTATGATGACTACTATGACCCTATCAAATTTTGTGAGAATCTGAGCAAGTGCGTTCCAAAATGGCCGCGTGTTTGGTGGCGCCATAGAGCCACCGGGGCATGTCCAAGCACAAAAATAATAATAATTTGCAATTTTCACGACGACTGACGTGTGGGCAAATTTTTGTGAGTTTTCGTACATGGTAAAGCCTTCAAAAATGCGTTCTCGCAGCAGAATAAAAAGAAGAAGAAGAAGAAGAAGAAGAATAATAAAAATCCCATCAAAAACAATAGGTTCCTCGCACCTTCGGTGCCAGGACCCGTTCCGGGCCCTGGCACCGGTCGGTGCTCGGGCCCTAATAATAAAAATCCCATCAAAAACAATAGGTTCCGGTCGGTGCTCGGGCCCTAATAATAAAAATCCCATCAAAAACAATAGGTTCCGGTCGGTGCTCAGGCCCTAATAATTAAAGCTGCAAGCAGCGTTGAAAGGGCCCTCGCATCCCTTGTGCACGTTGGGGTGGCAGCAAGATCCTGATGGGTGCAGGTGTCCATTTAGAGCCATTGGACACTGCTGGACCGCGTACAATGTGTTTTCCTGAGGGGAGTGCAAAAATTTTATGCAGGGCGCTATGATACCATTTTGACATGCTTCAAAAATCTACAAAATAGTAATCGTAATACCGAGCTCCATGAGTGTGTAGATTTTTGTAAATTTTCCAGCATGTTTAGACCTTCAAAAGAGCAATACTTTTATAAATCTGATTGGGGGCGCTATAGAGCCGTTATGCCACATTTAGTGCCAATTGATGGATGATATTAAACAAAATAAGACATTTATAATTTGTGCAAGGTTTTGCAAGTTTTGAAGCATTCTAAGGCGTTAAAACCTGTGTTGAGAAAAATTTGGAACAACGCAGCAAATAGCTGCAGTATAGCTCACTTCCTGTTTGGCCAAAAAATTTCACAAAATTAAACATTACTCAGAATGACGAATGCAATGATCACACCAAATTTCATGAACATTCAAGCACTTTTATCTTAACATGACCATATCTAGAGGGTGCTGTGGAGCCACCTAGCACCTCCCGATCCAATATTAGCACATATTTATACTTCGGAGGGCAATTTTATCAAGCATAGGAAGTTTCGGGCAAATCCCACTAAGTATGTGGCAGTAAAAGCAACTCCCTGTTTCATGGCGGGATATCAAAATTCGCCGCGACGCCACGGATACATCGTTCAATGAAATCAAAATTGCTTCGCAATTTAACATTGGCAAGGTCTTTAGATATTATTTGCCAAATATTAAGTTGATCTGATAAAATCTCTAGGAGGAGTTCGTTAAAGTACGACACCTGCGAATTGCGAAAAATCTAAAAAAGTTGCAATTTCAATTAAAAATGGCAAACTTCCTGTTGGGTCTAGGTCATGGCACCAAGAGACTTATTTTTAGGTCTCAGGATATTCCACATGTCCACCGAAGTTCATACGTGCGGGTCAACCACGATGCGAGGGCTGCTTCTTTGAAATTTTCCAGGGGGCGCTATAATGCCATTTTTGCCACGGCAATTTGTAAATTTTTTATCAGTGTCATAAGAATGATGGTATTCAGAATTGTACAAAATATTGTGAGTTTTTGAGCATGCTGAGACCCTCAAAAAGGCAATTCTTTTAAAAATCTGATTGGGGGCGCTATAGAGTCATAATGCTAGATTTACTGCAAATTTTTATCTCAAATTGAATACAATCAGACAACTATAATTTTTGCAAAGTTTTGCCTGTTTTCGAGTATGCTAAGGCCTTCAAATGTGTGTTCGTAAAATTTGGAATAACGCAGGAAATGGCTTATAGCTCACTTCCTGTTTGGCCGAAAATTTTTTAAAAAATACGCATAGCCCAAAAAAACAAATGCAATGATCAGACCAAATTTCATGAACATTCAAGCACTTTTATGTCAACATGGCCGTGTCAAGAAGGGGCTGTGGAGCCACCTCACCACGCCCAATCCAAGATCAACAAATAGGTATATTTGGAAGTAGACTATTATTAAGCCTGTAAAGTTTCACACAAATATCACAAAGCATGTTCTCATAAAAGAAACTTCCAGTTTCATGGTGGAACTTCAAAATTCGCCGCAAGGCCACGGACACAAATTTCGATGAATCCAAAAAAGCTTCGCAATTTAACATGGCAAAGGTCTTTAGATAGCCTGTGCCAAATTTCAAGTTGATTGGATAAAATCTCCAGGAGGAGATCGTTAAAGTTCGACGCCTGTGATTGGCAAAAAATTTAAAAAAGTTGCAAATTCAATTAAAAATTGCGGACTTCCTGTAGAGTCTAGGTCATGGCACCAAGAGACTTTTTTTTAGGTCTTGGCAGAGTACAGATGTTCACCGAATTTTGTACATGTAGGTTAAACACGCTGCGAGGGCTGCTTCATTGAAATTTTCTAGGTGGCGCTGTAATGCAATTTTGCCACATCTATCTGTAAACCCTATATTACAGTAAAAACTATGACCAGCTTAATATGTTTGCAAAGTTTCGTGAGTTTTCGAGCATGTTGAGGCCCTCAAAAATGCAATTATGTATTAGGGGGCGCTATAGAGCTACCATGTCACACCCAGTGCCAAATGAGATATCGAATCAAAGAACTTAATACTTTTAGTCAATGAGCCTAGTTTGGTGAGTTTTCGAGTATGATGAGGCCCTCAAAAATGTGTTCGTAAAATCTGAAAAAACGCAGGAAATGGCTCATAGCTCACTTCCTGTGTGGCAAAAAAATTTCAAATAAATTGACAAAAAAATTTATTATGACTACTATGACCTTATTGAATTTTGTGAGAATCCGATCAAGTGCGTTCCAAAATGGCCACGTGTTTGGTGGCGCTATAGAGCCACTGGGGCATGTCCAAGCACAAAAATAATAATACTTTGCAATTTTAACCACGACTGACGTGTCGGCAAATTTTTGTGAGTTTTCGTGCATGGCAAAGCCCTCAAAAATGCGTTCTCGCAGCAGAATAATAATTAAAGCTGCAAGCAGCGTTGAAAGGGCCCTCGCCCCCCTCGTGCACGTTGGGGTGGCAGCAAGATCTTGATGGCTGCAGGTGTCCATTCAGAGCCATTGGACACTGCTGGATCGCGTACAATGTGGTTTCCTGAGGGGAGTGCAAAAATTTTCTGGAGGGCACTATGATAAAATTTTGACATGCCTGTGAGCAAAATCTACAACATCGTAATAGTAATACCGAGCTCCATGAGTTTGTTGATTTTTGTAAATTTTCAATAATGATTAGACCTTCAACAGGGCAATTCTTTTATAAATCTGACTGGGGGCGCTATAGAGCCATATTTCCATATTTAGTGCCAATTGATGGATGACATTGAAGAGAATACAACCTTTATAATTTTTGCAAGGTTTTGCAAGTTTTGGAGCATTCTAAGGCCTTAAAACGTGTGTTAATAAAACTCGGAAAAACGCAGGAAATAGCTCATAGCTCACTTCCTGTTTGGCCAAAAAATTTCAAAAAACTAAACATTGCCCGAAATGACGAATGCAATGATCACACCAAATTTCATGAACATTCAAGCACTTTTATCTTAACATGACCATATCCAGAGGGCGCTGTGGAGCCACCTAGCACCTCCCGATCCAATATTAGCATATGATTATACTTCAGAGGACAAGTTTATCAAGCATAGGAAGTTTCGGGCAAATCCCACAAAGTATGTGGCAGTAAAAGCAACTCCCTGTTTCATGGCGGGATATCAAAATTCGCCGCGACACCACGGATACATTGTTCGATGAAATCAAAATTGCTTCGCAATTTAACATTAGCAAGGTCTTTAGATATTATCTGCCAAATATTAAGTTGATCTGATAAAATCTCTAGGAGGAGCTCGTTAAAGAACGACACCTACGAATTGCGAAAAATCTAAAAAAGTTGCAATTTCAATTAAAAATGGCAAACTTCCTGTTGGGTCTAGATCATGGCACCAAGTGACTTTTTTTTAGGTCTCAGGATATTCCACATGTCCACCGAAGTTCATACATGCAGGTCAACCACGATGCGAGGGCTGCTTCTTTGAAATTTTCCAGGGGGCGCTTTAATGCCATTTTTGCCACGCCTATATGTAAATTTTTTATCAGTGTCATAAGAATGATGGTATTTAGAATTGTACAAAATATTGCGAGTTTTTGAGCATGCTGAGACCCTAAAAAAGGCAATTCTTTTAAAAATCTGATTGGGGGCGCTATAGAGCCATAATGCCACATTTACAGCCAATTTTTGTCTCAAATTGAAGACAATTAAGCAAATATAATTTCTGCAAAGTTTTGCATGTTTTCGAGTATGCTAAGGCCTTCAAATGTGTGTTCGTAAAATTTGGAATAACGCAGGAAATGGCTCATAGCTCACTTCCTGTTTGGCCGAAAAATTTGAAAAAATAATTAGAGCCCAAAAAAACGAATGCAATGATCAGACCAAATTTCATGAACATATAAGCACTTTTATATCAACATGGCCGTGTCAAGAGGGCGCTGTAGAGCCACCTGACCACACCCACTCCAATATCAACATATAGGTATATTTGGAATTAGACTATCATTAAGCCTGTAAAGTTTCACGTAAATCTCCCAAAGCATATGCTCATAAAAGCAACTTCCATTTTCATGGCGGAACATCGAAATTCGCAGCGACGCCACAGATACAAAGTTCGATGAATCCAAAAAAGCTTCGCAATTTAACATGGATGACGTCTTTCAATGTCATATGCCAAATTTTAAGTTGATCAGATAAAATCTCTGGGAGGAGTTCGTTAAAGTACAACACCTGTGAATGGCCAACAATCCAAAAAAATTGCAAATTCAATTAAAAATGGCGGACTTCCTGTTGAGTCTAGGTCATGGCACCAAGAGACTTTTTTTTAGGTCTCCTCATATTCCACATCTCTACCAAATTTCATACATGTAGGTTTACCGGGCTGGGAGGGCTGCTTATTTGAAATTTTACAGGGGGCGCTATAATGACATTTTTGCCATGCCAATATGTAACCTTTTTATCAGAGTATTAAGAATGATGGTCTTTATACATTAACAAAATTTTGTGAGTTTTTGAACATGTTGAGACTCTCAAAAAGGCAATTCTTTTATAAATCTGATTGGGGGCGCTATAGAGCCATTATGCCACATAAGGCTCCAATTGATGGATGACATAGAAGAGAATAAGACAATTATAATTTGTGCAAGGTTTTGCAAGCTTTGGAGTATTCTAAGGCTTTCAAACAACCGTTCGTAAAATTTGAAAAAATGCAGGAAATAGCTGAAAACTCACTTCCTGCTCGGCCAAAAAATTTCAAAAAATTAGTCATTGCCTGCAATGACAAATGCAATGATCTCACAAAATTTTATGAACATTCAAGCACTTTTATCTCAACATGGCCGTATCTGGAGGGCGCTGTGGAGCCACCTTACCACTCCCGATCTAATATTAGCATATATTTATACTAAGGCGAACAATTTAATCAAGCCTGTGAAGCTTCGGGCAAATCTCTCAAAGCATGTGCGCGTAAAACCAACTTCCTGTTTCATGGCGGAACATCGAAATTTGCCGCAATGCCACGGACACAAAGTTCAATGAATCCAAAAAAGCTTCGCAATATAACATTGACAAGGTCTTTAGATGTCATATGCGAAATTTTTAGTTGATAGGACAAAATCTGTAGGAGGAGTTCGTTAAAGTACGACGCCTGTGAATGGCAAAAAATAAAAAAAATTTGCAAATTCAATTAAAAATGGCGGACTTCCTGTTGAGTCTAGATCATGGCACCAGGAGACTTTTTTTTAGGTCTTGGCATATTACACATGTCCACCGAATTTCGTACATGTAGCTTTAATACGCTGCGAGGGCTGCTTCATTGAAATTTTCTAGGTGGCGCTGTAATGCAATTTTGCCACATCCATCTGTAAACCCTATATTCTTGTAAATAGTATGACCAGTTTAATATGTTTGCAAAGTTTCGTGAGTTTTCGAGCATGATGATGCCTTAAAAAATGCAATTATGTATTAGGGGGCGCTATAGAGCCACCATGTCATACCCAGTGCCAAATGAGATATCAAATCAAAGAATTTAATATTTTTAGTCTATGAGCCAAGTTTGGTGAGTTTTCGAGAATGATAAAGCCCTCAAAAATGTGTTCGTAAAACCTGAAAAAACGCAGGAAATGGCTCATAGCTCACTTCCTGTGAGGCAAAAAAATTTCAAAAAAATTGACAAAAAAATTTAGCATGACTACTATGACCCTACCAAATTTTGTGAGAATCCAAGCAAGTGCGTTCCAAAATGGCCGTGTGTTTGGTGGCGCTATAGAGCCACTGGGGCATGTCCAAGCACAGAATTAATAATACTTTGTAATTTTCACCACTTCTGACGTGTTGGCAAATTTTTGTGAGTTTTCGTGCATGGCAAAGCCCTCAAAAATGCGTTCTCGCAGCAGAATAAAAAGAAGAAGAAGAAGAAGAAGAATAATAAAAATCCCATCAAAAACAATAGGTTCCTCGCACCTTCGGTGCCAGGACCCGGAACGGGTCCTGGCACCGGTCGGTGCTCGGGCCCTAATAATTAAAACTGCAAGCAGCGTTGAAAGGGCCCTCGCCCCCCCTGTGCACATTGGGGTGGCAGCAAGATCTTGATGGCTGCAGGTTTCCATTCAGAGCCATTGGACACAGCTGGACCGCGTACAATGTGGTTTCCTGATGGGAGTGCAAAAATTTTCTGGAGGGGCGCTATGATACCATTTTGACTTGCCTGTGCACAAAATCTACAACACAGTAATCGTAATATGGGGCTCCATGAGTGTTTCGATTTTTGTAAATTTTCCAGCATGTTTAGACTTTCAAAGGAGCAATTCTTTTATAAATATTATTGGGGGCGCTATAGAGCCATTATGCCCCATTTAGTGCCAATCGATGGATGTATTGAAGAGAATAAGACAGTTCTAATTTTTGGATGGTTTTGCAAGTTTTGGAGCATTCTAAGGCCTTAAAACGTGTGTTCGTAAAATTTGGAAAAACGCAGGAAATAGCTCATAGCTCTCTTTCTGTTTGGCAAAAAAATTTCAAAAAATTAACAATTGCGGAGAATGACTAATGCAATGATCATACCAAATTTCATGAACTTTCAGGCACTTTTATCTGAACATGGCCATATCTAGAGGGCGCTGTGGAGCCACCTGGCACCTCTCGATATAAAATAAGCATATATCTATACTTGGGCGGACAATTTTATCAAGCTTGGAAAGTTTCAGGCAAATCCCACAAAGTATGTGGAATTGAAAGCAACTTCCTGTTTCATGGCAGGACATCAAAATTCGCCGTGACGCCACGGATGCATCGTTCGATGAAATCAAAAAAGCTTCGCAATTTAACGTCAGCAAGGTTTTTAGATATTATATGCCAAATTTTAAGTTGATCAGATAAAATCTCTAGGAGGAGTTCGTTAAAGTACAACACCTTTGAATGGCGAAAAAAATAAAAAAAAGTTGCAATTTCAATTAAAAATGGCAGCCTTCCTGTTGAGTATAGGTCATGGCACCAAGTGACTTTTTTGTAGGTCTCGGCATATTGCACATGTCTACCGAATTTCATACATGTGGGTTTACCGGGCTGCGAGGGCTGCTTATTTGAAATTTTCCAGGGGGCGCTATAATGCCATTTTTGCCACGCCTATTTGTAAATTTTTTATCAGTGTAATAGGAATGATGGTCTTTAAAATTGTACAAAATTTTGTGAGTTTTTGAGCATGCTGAAACCCTCAAAAGGGTAATTCTTTTAAAAATTGTATTGGGGGCGCTATAGAGCCATGATGCCTCATTTACTGCCAATTTTTTTTTCAAATTGAAGACAATGTGATAAATAAAATTTTAGCTAAGTTTAGCAAGTTTTCGAGTATGCTAAGGCCTTCAAATGTGTGTTCATAAAATTTGGAATAACGCAGGAAATGACTCATAGCTCACTTCCTGTTTGGCCGAAAAATTTCAAAAAAATCAGCACAGCCCAGAAAAACAAATGCAATGATCTGACCAAAATTTCATGAACATTCAAGCATTTTTATATCAACATGGCCATGTCTAGAGGGCGCTGTAGAGCCACCTGACCACACCCACTCCAATATCAACATATAGGTATATTTGGAATTAGACTATCATTAAGCCTGTAAAGTTTCACGTAAATCTCCCTAAGCATATGCTCATAAAAGCAACTTCCATTTTCATGGCGGAACATCGAAATTCGCCGCGACGCCACGGATACAAAGTTCAATGAATCCAAAAAAGCTTCGCAATTTAACATCAACGACGTCTTTTAATGTCATATGCCAAATTTTAAGTTGATCAGATAAAATCTCTAGGAGGAGTTCGTTAAAGTACGACACCTGTGAATGGCCAACAATCCAAAAAAGTTGCAATTTAAATTAAAAATGGTGGACTTCCTGTTGAGTGTAGGTCATGGCACCAAGAAAATTTTTTGTAGGTCTCGGCATATTCCACATGTCTACCGAATTTCATACATGTAGGTTTACCAGGCTGCGAGGGCTGCTTATTTAAAATTTTCCAGGGGGCGCTATAGTGACATTTTTGCCATGTATATATATAAGTTTTTTGTCAGAGTAATACGAATGATGGTCTTTATACATTTACAAAATTTTGTAAGTTTTAGAACATGCTGAGACCCTCAAAATGGCAATTCTTTTAAAAATCTGATTGGGGGCGCTATAGAGCCATTGTGCCAAATTTAGTGTAAATTGATATATAAAATTGAAGATAATAAGACAATTATAATTTGTGCAACTTTTTGCAAGATTTTGAGTATTCTTAAGCATCCAAACGTGTTTATAAAATTTGGAAAAACGCAGGAAATGGCGCATAGCTCACTTCCTGTTTGGCCAAAAAATTTCAAAAAAATTAAAATAACTCTACATGAACAATGCAATGATCACACCAAATTTCATGAACATTCAAGCACTTTTATCTCAACATGGCCGTTTCAAGAGGGCGCTGTGGAGCCACCTGACCACACCCAATCTAATATCAACATATAGGTCTTCTTGGAAGTGGACTCCTATAAAGCCTGTAAAGTTTCGCACAAATTTCACAAAGCATGTGCGCGTAAAACCAACTTCCTGTTTCATGGCGGAACATCGAAATTCGCCGCGACGCCACGGATACAAAGTTCAATGAATCCAAAAAAGCTTCGCAATTTAACATCGACAAGGTCTTAAGATGTTAAATTCAAAATTTTAAGTTGATCGGATAAAATCTCTAGGAGGGGTTCGTTAAAGTACGGAGCCTGTGAATGGCAAAAAATTTAAAAAATTTGCAAATTCAATTAAAAATGGCGGACTTCCTGTTGAGTCTAGGTCATGGCACCTAGAGAATTATTTTTAGGTCTTGGCATAGTACACATGTCCACCGAATTTTGTACATGTAGGTCAAACACGCTGCGAGGGCTGCTTCATTGAAATTTTCTAGGTGGCGCTGTAATGCAATTTTGCCACATCCATCTGTAAACCCTAAATCCTAGTTAAAAGTAAGACCTGCTTAATATGTTTGCAAAGTTTTGTGAGTTTTCAAGCATGCTGAGGCCCTCAAAAATGCAATTATGTATTAGGGGGCGCTATAGAGCTACCATATCACACCCAGTGCCAAATGAGATATCGAATCAAAGAACGTGATATTTCTAGACTATGAGCCAAGTCTGGTGAGTTTTCGAGTATGATAAAACCCTCAAAAATGTGTTCGTAAAATCTAAAAAAACGCAGGAAATGGATCATAGCTCACTTCCTGTGAGGCAAAAAAATTTCAAAAAAATTTACAAAAAAATATATGATGACTACTATGACTCTATAAAATTTCGTGAGAATTCGAGCAAGTGCGTTCCAAAATGGCCCAAGTTTGGTGGCGCTATAGAGCCACCGGGGCATGTCCAAGCACAAAAATAATAATATTTTGCAATTTTCACCACGACTGACGCGTGGGCAAATTTTTGTGAGTTTTCGTGCATGGCAAAGCCCTCAAAAATGCGTTCTCGCAGCAGAATAAAAAAAAGAAGAAGAAGAAGAAGAAGAAGAAGAAGAAGAATAAAAATCCCATCAAAAACAATAGGTTCCTCGCACCTTCGGTGCTCGGGCCCTAATAAGAAGAAGAAGAAGAAGAAGAAGAATAATAAAAATCCCATCAAAAACAATAGGTTCCTCGCACCTTCGGTGCTCGGGCCCGAATTAAAGCTGCAAGCAGCGTTGAAAGGGCCCTCGCCCCCCTCGTGCACGTTGGGGAGGCAGCAAGATCCTGATGGGTGCAAGTGTCCATTCACAGCCATTGGACACTGTTGGACCGCGGACAATGTGTTTTCCTGAGGGGAGTGCAAAAATTTTCTGGAGGGCGCTATGATATCATTTTGACATGTGTGTGCGCAAAATCTACATCATAGTAATCGTAATACCGAGCTCCATGAGTGTGTTGATTTTTGTAAATTTTCCAGCATGTTTAGACCTTCAAAAGAGCAATTCTTCTATAAATTTGATTGGGGGCGCTATAGAGCCATTATGCCCCATTTAGTGGCAATTGATGGATGATATTAAAGAAAATAAGAATATAATTTGTGCTAGGTTTTTCAAGTTTTGACGCATTCTAAGGCCTTAAAACGTGTGTTGAAAAAAATTTGGAACAACGCAGGAAATAGCTCATAGCTCACTTCCTGTTTGACCAAAAAATTTCAAAAAATTAAGCATTACCCAGAATGACGAATGCAATGATCACACCAAATTTCATGAACATTCAAGCACTTTTATCTAAACATTGTGGAAACATTTTTTATTGATTAATTTAATTATTATTAATTGCTTATCCTTGCTTGCTCATATTCTGTTTTAGTTCACAACTTCATAGGCCTCGAGTGTGTGTGTGCTTGCATATTTCTGATTTAGCAGGGGCCTGCATAACTCTACTGGTGTGTCATGACATGTAGCCTATCTAAAGTCATGACAACTTGAACGTCTGTACCAAGGGCAAGATGTTTTTCTCTTTCTCTAAATTTATGTGTTCATAGAAAGCTCCGGAATCCATAACAAGATAAGCTGGAGCCAGAGCTGAGAGAGAAGGCAGGTGCTCTCCTCCCTGGCAAGATGTGTGTGTGTGTGTATCCCTAGACAACTTGACGTGGTTACGTACCAACTTGACTCAGTTGCCTGGCTTGCCTCAGTTGCAAGGCTCGCGTGATGTGTAAATCAGCACGGGGGGAGGAGAACGCCATGGAGTATTCTTACAAATACCACAGAACTTTCTAATTGTGTATCCTCCATCTTGACTTGACTTGTATGGGGATCCTTTGCTGCAGAAAAGTAAACGGACTTTGGCTTGAATATTAACTTCTCTGCCTCTGACTGGTTTTTTTTCCTGAGTCGTCTTGAGTTTTCTCTTGTGAAGGTAATACTTGGAATGTAAAATCAAAATTCCTTTAACAACATGACCATATCTAGAGGGCGCTGTGGAGCCACCTAGCACCTCCTGATCCAATATTAGCATATGTTTATACTTCGGAGGACAATTTTATCAAGCAAAGGAAGTTTCAGGCCAATCCCACAAAGTATGTGGGAGTAAAAGCAACTTCCTGTTTCATGGCGGGACATCAAAATTTGCCGCGACGCCACGGTTACATCGTTCGATGAAATCAAAATAGCTACACAATTTAACATCAGCAATGTCTTTAGATATTATTTGCCAAATATTAAGTTGATCGGATAAAATCTCTCGGAGGAGTTCGTTAAAGTACGACACCTGTGAATGGCGAAAAATCTAAAAGAGTTGCAATTTCAATTAAAAATGGCGGACTTCCTGTTGGTTCTAGGTCATGGCACCAAGTGACTTTTTTTTAGGTCTCAGGATATTCCACATGTCCACCGAAGTTCATACATGCAGGTCAACCACGGTGCGAGGGCTGCTTTTTTGAAATCTTCCAGGGGGCGCTATAATGCCATTTTTGCCACGCCTATTTGTAAATTTTTTATCAGTGTAATTGGAATGATGGTCTTTAGAATTGTACAAAATTTTGTGAGTTTTTGAGCATGCTGAGACCCTCAAAAAGGCAATTATTTTAAAAATTTGAATGGGGGCGCTATAGAGCCATAATGCCACATTTACTGCCAATTACTGTCTCAAATTGAAGACAATCAGACAAATATCATTTTTGCAAAGTTTTGCAAGTTTTCAAGTCTGCTAAGGCCTTCAAATGTGTGTTCGTAAAATTTGGAATAACGCAGGAAATGGCTCATAGCGCACTTCCTGTTTGGCCGAAAAATTTCAAAAAAATAATTATAGCCCAAAAATAACAATGCAATGATCAGACCAAATTTCATGAACATTCAAGCACTTTTATATCAACATGGCCGTGTCAAGAGGGCACTGTGGAGCCACTTGACCACACCCAATCCAATATCAACATATTGTTATATTTGGAAGTAGACTACTATTAAGCCTGTAAAGTTTCACGCAAATTTCACAATGCATGTGCTCATAAAATCAACTTCCATTTTCATGGCGGAACATCGAAATTCGCCGCAACGCCACGGACACAATTTTCGATGAATCCAAAAAAGCTTCGCAATTTAACATCGACCAGGTCTTAAGAAGTCATATGCGAAATTGTAAGTTGATCGGATAAAATCTCTAGGAGGAGTTCGTTAAAGTACGACGCCTGTGAATGGCAAAAAATAAAAAAAAATTGCAAATTCAATTAAAAATGGCGGACTTCCTGTTGAGTCTAGGTGATGGCACCAAGAGACTTTTTTTTAGGTCTTGGCATAGTACACATGTCCACCGATTTTTGTACATGCAGGTTAAACACACTGCGAGGGCTGCTTAATTGAAATTTTCTAGGTGGCGCTGTAATGCAATTTTGCCATATCCATCCGTAAACCCCACTTTCTAGTAAAAAGTATGACCAGCTTAATATGATTGCAAAGTTTCGTGAGTTTTCGAGCATGCTGATGCCCTCAAAAATGCAATTATATATTAGGGGGCGCTATAGAGCCACCATAACACACCTAGTGCCAAATGAGATATTGAATCAAAGAACTTCATATTTTCAATCTATGAGCCAAGTTAGGTGTGTTTTCGAGAATGATAAGGCCCTCAAAAATGTGTTCGTAAAATCTGAAAAAACGCAGGAAATGGCTCATAGCTCACTTCCTGTGAGGCAAAAAAATTTCAAAAAAATTGACAAAAAAATTTATGATGACAACTATGACCCTATCGAATTTCGTGAGAATCCGAGCAAGTGCGTTCCAAAATGGCCGCGTGTTTGGTGGCGCTATAGAGCCACTGGGGCATGTCCAAGCACAAATATAATAATTCTTTGCAATTTTCACCACGACTGACGTGTTGGCAAATTTTTGTGAGTTTTTGTGCATGGCAAAGCCCTCAAAAATGCGTTCTCGTAGCAGAATAAAAAGAAGAAGAAGAAGAAGAAGAATTAAAGCTGCAAGCAGCGTTGAAAGGGCCCTCGCACCCCTCTTGCACGTTGGGGAGGCAGCAAAATCTTGATGGGTGCAGGTGTGCATTCACAGCCATTGGACACTGCTAGACTGTGAACAATGTGGTTTCCTGCGGAGAGTGCAAAAATTTTCTGGAGGGGTGCTTTGATATCATTTTGACATGCCCGTGCGCTAAATCTCCAGCATAGTAATTGTAATACCAGGCTCCTTGAGCGTGTTGATTTTTGTAATTTTTACAGCATGTTTAGACCCACAAAAGAGATTTCTTTTAAAAATCTGATTGGGGGCGCTATCGAACCATTATGCCACATTTAGTGCCAATTGATGGATGACATTGAAGAGAATAAGACAATTATAAATTGTGCAAGGTTCTGCAAGCTTTGGAGTATTCTAAGGCCTTCAAACGTATGTTCGTGAAATTTGGAAAAACGCAGGAAATAGCTAATAGCTCATACCTGTTTGGCCAAAATAATAAACCATAACCCGGAATGACTAATGCAATGATCACACCAAATTTCATGAACATTCAAGCACATTTATCTTAACATGGCCGTATCTAGAGGGCGCTGTGGAGCCTTCTGGGCACACTTGATCTAATATTAGCATATATTGATACTTGGGAGGACCATTTTATAAAGCTTGGACAGTTTCAGGGAAAACCCATGAAGTCTGTGGGAGTAAAACCAACTTCCTGTTTCATGGCGGGACATCGAAATTTGCTGCAACGCCATGGAAACAAAATTCGATGAATCCAAAAAAGCTTGCAATTTAACATCGGCAACGTCTTTAGATAGTATTAGCCAAATTTCAAGTTGTTCGGATGAAATCTCTAGGAGGAGTTTGTTAAAGTACGACACCTGTGAATGGCGAAAAATCCAAAAAAGTTGCAAATTCAATTAAAAATGGCGGACTTCCTGTTGAGTCTAGGTCATGGCACCAAAAGTCTTTTTTGTAGGTCTCGGCATATTCCACATGTCTACCGAATTTCATACATGTAGGTTTACCGGGCTGCGAGGGCTGCTTATTTAAAATTTTCCAGGGGGCGCTATAGTGACATTTTTGCCATGTATATATATATATATAAGTTTTTTGTCAGAGTAATACGAATGATGGTCTTTATACATTTACAAAATTTTGTGAGTTTTAGAACATGCTGAGACCCTCAAAATGGCAATTCTTTTAAAAATCTGATTGGGGGCCCTATTGAGCCATTGTGCCAAATTTAGTGTAAATTGATATATAAAATTGAAGATAATAAGACAATTATAATTTGTGCAACTTTTTGCAAGATTTCGAGTATTCTTAAGCATCCAAACATGTGTTTATAAAATTTGGAAAAACGCAGGAAATGGCGCATAGCTCACTTCCTGTTTGGCCAAAAAATTTCAAAAAAATTAAAATAACTCGACATAAACAAAGCAATGATCACACCAAATTTCATGAACATTCAAGCACTTTTATCTCAACATGGCCGTTTCAAGAGGGCGCTGTGGAGCCACCTGACCACACCCAATCTAATATCAACATATAGGTCTACTTGGAAGTCGACCCCTATAAAGCCTGTAAAGTTTCGCGCAAATTTTACAAAGCATGTGCGCGTAAAACCAACTTCCTGTTTCATGGCGGAACATCGAAATTCGCCGCGACGCCACGGATACAAAGTTCAATGAATCCAAAAAAGCTTCGCAATTTAACATCGACAAGCTCTTAAGATGTTAAATTCAAAATTTTAAGTTGATCGGATAAAATCTCTAGGAGGAGTTCGTTAAAGTACGAAGCCTGTGAATGGCAAAAAATTTTAAAAATTTGAAAATTCAATTAAAAATGGCGGACTTCCTGTTGAGTCTAGGTCATGGCACCTAGAGACTTTTTTTTAGGTCTTGGCATAGTACACATGTCCACCGAATTTTGTACATGTAGGTCAAACACGCTGCGAGGGCTGCTTCATTGAAATTTTCTAGGTGGCGCTGTAATGCAATTTTGCCACATCCATCTGTAAACCCTAAATCCTAGTTAAAAGTATGACCTGCTTAATATGTGTGCAAAGTTTTGTGAATTTTCAAGCATGCTGAGGTCCTCAAAAATGCAATTATGTATTAGGGGGCGCTATAGAGCTACCATATCACACCCAGTGCCAAATGAGATATCGAATCAAAGAACGTCATATTTATAGTCTATGAGCCACGTCTGGTGAGTTTTCGAGTATGATAAAACCCTCAAAAATGTGTTCGTAAAATCTAAAAAAACGCAGGAAATGGCTCATAGCTCACTTCCTGTGGGGCAAAAAAATTTCAAAAAATTTATGATGACTACTATGACTCTATAAAATTTCGTGAGAATCCGAGCAAGTGCGTTCCAAAATGGCCGCGTGTTTGGTGGCGCTATAGAGCCACCGGGGAATGTCCAAGCACAAAAATAATAATACTTTGCAATTTTCACCACGACTGACATGTGGGCAAATTTTTGTGAGTTTCCGTGCATGGCAAAGCCCTCAAAAATGCGTTCTCGCAGCAGAATAAAAAGAAGAAGAAGAAGAAGAATAAAAATCCCATCAAAAACAATAGGTTCCTCGCACCTTCGGTGCCAGGACCCGTTCCGGGCCCTGGCACCGGTCGGTGCTCGGGCCCTAATAATAAAAATCCCATCAAAAACAATAGGTTCCTCGCACCTTCGGTGCCAGGACCCGTTCCGGGCCCTGGCACGGTCGGTGCCCAGGCCCTAATAATAAAAATCCCATCAAAAACAATAGGTTCCTGGCACCGGTCGGTGCTCGGGCCCTAATTAAAGCTGCAAGCAGCGTTGAAAGGGCCCTCGCCCCCCCTGTGCACATTGGGGTGGCAGCAAGATCTTGATGGCTGCAGGTGTCCATTCAGAGCCATTGGACACAGCTGGACCGCGTACAATGTGGTTTCCTGATGGGAGTGCAAAAATTTTCTGGAGGGCGCTATGATACCATTTTGACTTGCCTGTGCACAAAATCTTCAACACAGTAATCGTAATACAGGGCTCCATGAGTGTTTCGATTTTTGTAAATTTTCCAGCATGTTTAGACTTTCAAAAGAGCAATTCTTTTATAAATATTATTGGGGGCGCTATAGAGCCATTATGCCCCATTTAGTGCCAATTGATGAATGTATTGAAGAGAATAAGACAGTTCTAATTTTTGGATGGTTTTGCAAGTTTTGGAGCATTCTAAGGCCTTAAAACGTGTGTTCGTAAAATTTGGAAAAACGCAGGAAATAGCTCATAGCTCTCTTCCTGTTTGGCAAAAAAATTTCAAAAAATTAACAATTGTGGAGAATGACAAATGCAATGATCATACCAAATATCATGAACTTTCAAGCACTTTTATCTGAACATGGCCATATCTAGAGGGCGCTGTGGAGCCACCTGGTACCTCTCGATATAAAATAAGCATATATCTATACTTGGGCGGACAATTTTATCAAGCTTGGAAAGTTTCAGGCAAATCCCACAAAGTATGTGGAATTGAAAGCAACTTCCTGTTTCATGGCAGGACATCACAATTCGCCGTGACGCCACAGATGCATCGTTCGATGAAATCAAAAAAGCTTCGCAATTTAACGTCAGCAAGGTTTTTAGATGTTATATGCCAAATTTTAAGTTGATCGGATAAAACCTCTCAGAGGAGTACGTTAAAGTACGACACTTGTGAATGGCGAAAAATCCAAAAAAGTTGCAATTTCAATTAAAAATGGCGGACTTCCTGCTGAGTCTAGGTCATGGCACCAAGAGACTTTTTTTCAGGTCTCGGCATATTCCACATGTCTACCGAATTTCATACATGTGGGTTTATCGGGCTGCGAGGGCTGCTTATTTGAAATTTTCCAGGGGGCGCTATAATGCCATTTTTGCCACGCCTATTTCTAAATTTTTTATCAGTGTAAAAGGAATGATGGTCTTTAAAATTGTACAAAATTTTGTGAGTTTTTGAGCATGCTGAAACCCTCAAAAGGGTAATTCTTTTAAAAATCGTATTGGGGGCGCTATAGAGCCATGATGCCTCATTTACTGCCAATTTTGGTTTCAAATTGAAGACAATATGACAAATAAAATTTTAGCTAAGTTTTGCAAGTTTTCGAGTATGCTAAGGCCTTCAAATGTGTGTTCATAAAATTTGGAATAACGCAGGAAATGACTCATAGCTCACTTCCTGTTTGGCTGAAAAAATTCAAAAAAATCAGCACTGCCCAGAAAACCAAATGCAATGATCTGACCAAATTTCATGAACATTCAAGCACTTTTATATCAACATGGCCGTGTCAAGAGCGCGCTGTAGAGCCACCTGACCTCACCCACTCCAATATCAACATAAAGGTATATTTGGAATTAGACTATAATTAAGCCTGTAAAGTTTCATGTAAATCTCCCAAAGCATATGCTCATAAAATAAACTTCCATTTTCATGGCGGAACATTGAAATTCGCCGCGATGCCACGGATACAAAGTTCGATGAATCCAAAAAAGCTTTGCAATTTAACATCGACGACATCTTTCAATGTCATATGCCAAATTTTAAGTTGATCAGATAAAATCTCTAGGAGGAGTTCGTTAAAGTACGACACCTGTGAATGGCCAACAATCCAAAAAAGTTGCAATTTCAATTAAAAATGGTGGACTTCCTGTTGAGTGTAGGTCATGGCACCAAGAGAATTTTTTGTAGGTCTCGGCATATTCCACATGTCTACCGAATTTCATACATGTAGGTTTACCAGGCTGCGAGGGCTGCTTATTTAAAATTTTCCAGGGGGCGCTATAGTGACATTTTTGCCATGTATATATATAAGTTTTTTGTCAAAGTAATACGAATGATGGTCTTTATACATTTACAAAATTTTGTAAGTTTTAGAACATGCTGAGACCCTCAAAATGGAAATTCTTTTAAAAATCTGATTGGGGGCGCTATAGAGCCATTGTGCCAAATTTAGTGTAAATTGATATATAAAATTGAAGATAATAAGACAATTATAATTTGTGCAACTTTTTGCAAGATTTCGAGTATTCTTAAGCATCCAAACATGTGTTTATAAAATTTGGAAAAACGCAGGAAATGGCGCATAGCTCACTTCCTGTTTGGCCAAAAAATTTCAAAAAAATTAAAATAACTTGACATGAACAATGCAATGATCACACCAAATTTCATGAACATTCAAGCACTTTTATCTCAACATGGCCGTTTCAAGAGGGCGCTGTGGAGCCACCTGACCACACCCAATCTAATATCAACATATAGGTCTTCTTGGAAGTGGACTCCTATAAAGCCTGTAAAGTTTCGCGCAAATTTCACAAAGCATGTGCGCGTAAAACCAACTTCCTGTTTCATGGTGGAACATCGAAATTCGCCGCGACGCCACGGATACAAAGTTCAATGAATCCAAAAACGCTTCGCAATTTAACATCGACAAGGTCTTAAGATGTTAAATTCAAAATTTTAAGTTGATCGGATAAAATCTCTAGGAGGAGTTCGTTAAAGTACGAAGCCTGTGAATGGCAAAAAATTTAAAAAATTTGCAAATTCAATTAAAAATGGCGGACTTCCTGTTGAGTCTAGGTCATGGCACCTAGAAAATTTTTTTTAGGTCTTGGCATAGTACACATGTCCACCGAATTTTGTACATGTAGGTCAAACACGCTGCGAGGGCTGCTTCATTGAAATTTTCTAGGTGGCGCTGTAATGCAATTTTGCCACATCCATCTGTAAACCCTAAATCCTAGTTAAAAGTAAGACCTGCTTAATATGTTTGCAAAGTTTTGTGAGTTTTCAAGCATGCTGAGGCCCTCAAAAATGCAATTATGTATTAGGGGGCGCTATAGAGCTACCATATCACACCCAGTGCCAAATGAGATATCGAATCAAAGAACGTAATATTTATAGTCTATGAGCCAAGTCTGGTGAGTTTTCGAGTATGATAAAACCCTCAAAAATGTGTTCGTAAAATCTAAAAAAACGTTGGAAATGGATCATAGCTCACTTCCTGTGAGGCAAAAAAATTTCAAAAAAATTTACAAAAAAATTTATGATGACTACTATGACTCTATAAAATTTTGTGAGAATCCGAGCAAGTGCGTTCCAAAATGGCCGCGTGTTTGGTGGCGCTATAGAGCCACCGGGGCATGTCCAAGCACAAAAATAATAATACTTCGCAATTTTTACCACGACTGACGTGTGGGCAAATTTTTGTGAGTTTTCGTGCATGGCAAAGCCCTCAAAAATGCGTTCTCGCAGCAGAATAAAAAGAAGAAGAAGAAGAAGAAGAAGAAGAAGAAGAATTAAAGCTGCAAGCAGCGTTGAAAGGGCCCTCGCCCCCTTCGTGCACGTTGGGGTGGCAGCAAGATCTTCTTGGGTGCAGGTGTCCATTCACAGCCAATGGACACTGCTGGACTGCATACAATGTGGTATCCTGAGGGGAGTGCAAAAATTTTCGAGAGGACGCTATGGTACCATTTTGACATGCCTGTGCACAATCTACAACCGAGTAATCGTAATACCGAGCTCCATGAGTGTGTTGATTTTTGTTAATTTTCCAGCATGTTTAGACCTTCAGAAGAGCAATTCTTCTATATATCTGATTTGAGGCGCTGTAGAGCCATTATGCCACATTTTGTGCCAATTTATGGATGACTTTGAAGAGAAGAAGACATTTATAATTTGTGGGGTTTTGCAAGTTTTGGAGCATTCTAAGGCCTTTAAACGTGTTTTCGTAAAATTTGGAAAAACGCAGGAAATAGCTCATAGCTCACTTCCTGTTCGGCCAAAAATTTTTAGAAAATTAACCCTTGCCCGGAATGACTAATGCAATGATCACACCAAATTTCATGAACATTCAAGCACTTTTATCTTAACATGGCCATATCTAGAGGGCGCTGTGGAGCCACCTGGCACTTTCTGATCCAATATCAGCATATATTTATATTTGGGAGGACACTTTTATGAAGCTTGGAAAGTTTCAGGCAAATCCCACAAAGTATGTTGGAGTAAAACCAACTTCCTGTTTCATGGCGGAACATCGAAATTCGCCGCATCGCCTTGGATTCATTGTTCAATGAATCCAAAAAAGCTTCGCAATTTTACATCGGCAATGTCTCGTAATATCAGTTGCCAAATTGTAAGTTGATCGGATAAAACCTCTCAGAGGAGTACGTTAAAGTACGACACTTGTGAATGGCGAAAAATCCAAAAAAGTTGCAATTTCAATTAAAAATGGCGGACTTCCTGCTGAGTCTAGGTCATGGCACCAAGAGACTTTTTTTCAGGTCTCGGCATATTCCACATGTCTACCGAATTTCATACATGTGGGTTTATCGGGCTGCGAGGGCTGCTTATTTGAAATTTTCCAGGGGGCGCTATAATGCCATTTTTGCCACGCCTATTTCTAAATTTTTTATCAGTGTAAAAGGAATGATGGTCTTTAAAATTGTACAAAATTTTGTGAGTTTTTGAGCATGCTGAAACCCTCAAAAGGGTAATTCTTTTAAAAATCGTATTGGGGGCGCTATAGAGCCATGATGCCTCATTTACTGCCAATTTTGGTTTCAAATTGAAGACAATATGACAAATAAAATTTTAGCTAAGTTTTGCAAGTTTTCGAGTATGCTAAGGCCTTCAAATGTGTGTTCATAAAATTTGGAATAACGCAGGAAATGACTCATAGCTCACTTCCTGTTTGGCTGAAAAAATTCAAAAAAATCAGCACTGCCCAGAAAACCAAATGCAATGATCTGACCAAATTTCATGAACATTCAAGCACTTTTATATCAACATGGCCGTGTCAAGAGCGCGCTGTAGAGCCACCTGACCTCACCCACTCCAATATCAACATAAAGGTATATTTGGAATTAGACTATAATTAAGCCTGTAAAGTTTCATGTAAATCTCCCAAAGCATATGCTCATAAAATAAACTTCCATTTTCATGGCGGAACATTGAAATTCGCCGCGATGCCACGGATACAAAGTTCGATGAATCCAAAAAAGCTTTGCAATTTAACATCGACGACATCTTTCAATGTCATATGCCAAATTTTAAGTTGATCAGATAAAATCTCTAGGAGGAGTTCGTTAAAGTACGACACCTGTGAATGGCCAACAATCCAAAAAAGTTGCAATTTCAATTAAAAATGGTGGACTTCCTGTTGAGTGTAGGTCATGGCACCAAGAGAATTTTTTGTAGGTCTCGGCATATTCCACATGTCTACCGAATTTCATACATGTAGGTTTACCAGGCTGCGAGGGCTGCTTATTTAAAATTTTCCAGGGGGCGCTATAGTGACATTTTTGCCATGTATATATATAAGTTTTTTGTCAAAGTAATACGAATGATGGTCTTTATACATTTACAAAATTTTGTAAGTTTTAGAACATGCTGAGACCCTCAAAATGGAAATTCTTTTAAAAATCTGATTGGGGGCGCTATAGAGCCATTGTGCCAAATTTAGTGTAAATTGATATATAAAATTGAAGATAATAAGACAATTATAATTTGTGCAACTTTTTGCAAGATTTCGAGTATTCTTAAGCATCCAAACATGTGTTTATAAAATTTGGAAAAACGCAGGAAATGGCGCATAGCTCACTTCCTGTTTGGCCAAAAAATTTCAAAAAAATTAAAATAACTTGACATGAACAATGCAATGATCACACCAAATTTCATGAACATTCAAGCACTTTTATCTCAACATGGCCGTTTCAAGAGGGCGCTGTGGAGCCACCTGACCACACCCAATCTAATATCAACATATAGGTCTTCTTGGAAGTGGACTCCTATAAAGCCTGTAAAGTTTCGCGCAAATTTCACAAAGCATGTGCGCGTAAAACCAACTTCCTGTTTCATGGTGGAACATCGAAATTCGCCGCGACGCCACGGATACAAAGTTCAATGAATCCAAAAACGCTTCGCAATTTAACATCGACAAGGTCTTAAGATGTTAAATTCAAAATTTTAAGTTGATCGGATAAAATCTCTAGGAGGAGTTCGTTAAAGTACGAAGCCTGTGAATGGCAAAAAATTTAAAAAATTTGCAAATTCAATTAAAAATGGCGGACTTCCTGTTGAGTCTAGGTCATGGCACCTAGAAAATTTTTTTTAGGTCTTGGCATAGTACACATGTCCACCGAATTTTGTACATGTAGGTCAAACACGCTGCGAGGGCTGCTTCATTGAAATTTTCTAGGTGGCGCTGTAATGCAATTTTGCCACATCCATCTGTAAACCCTAAATCCTAGTTAAAAGTAAGACCTGCTTAATATGATTGCAAAGTTTTGTGAGTTTTCAAGCATGCTGAGGCCCTCAAAAATGCAATTATGTATTAGGGGGCGCTATAGAGCTACCATATCACACCCAGTGCCAAATGAGATATCGAATCAAAGAACGTAATATTTATAGTCTATGAGCCAAGTCTGGTGAGTTTTCGAGTATGATAAAACCCTCAAAAATGTGTTCGTAAAATCTAAAAAAACGTTGGAAATGGATCATAGCTCACTTCCTGTGAGGCAAAAAAAATTTCAAAAAAATTTACAAAAAAATTTATGATGACTACTATGACTCTATAAAATTTTGTGAGAATCCGAGCAAGTGCGTTCCAAAATGGCCGCGTGTTTGGTGGCGCTATAGAGCCACCGGGGCATGTCCAAGCACAAAAATAATAATACTTCGCAATTTTTACCACGACTGACGTGTGGGCAAATTTTTGTGAGTTTTCGTGCATGGCAAAGCCCTCAAAAATGCGTTCTCGCAGCAGAATAAAAAGAAGAAGAAGAAGAAGAAGAAGAAGAAGAAGAATTAAAGCTGCAAGCAGCGTTGAAAGGGCCCTCGCCCCCTTCGTGCACGTTGGGGTGGCAGCAAGATCTTCTTGGGTGCAGGTGTCCATTCACAGCCAATGGACACTGCTGGACTGCATACAATGTGGTATCCTGAGGGGAGTGCAAAAATTTTCGAGAGGACGCTATGGTACCATTTTGACATGCCTGTGCACAATCTACAACCGAGTAATCGTAATACCGAGCTCCATGAGTGTGTTGATTTTTCTTAATTTTCCAGCATGTTTAGACCTTCAGAAGAGCAATTCTTCTATATATCTGATTCGAGGCGCTGTAGAGCCATTATGCCACATTTTGTGCCAATTTATGGATGACTTTGAAGAGAAGAAGACATTTATAATTTGTGGGGTTTTGCAAGTTTTGGAGCATTCTAAGGCCTTTAAACGTGTTTTCGTAAAATTTGGAAAAACGCAGGAAATAGCTCATAGCTCACTTCCTGTTCGGCCAAAAATTTTTAGAAAATTAACCCTTGCCCGGAATGACTAATGCAATGATCACACCAAATTTCATGAACATTCAAGCACTTTTATCTTAACATGGCCATATCTAGAGGGCGCTGTGGAGCCACCTGGCACTTTCTGATCCAATATCAGCATATATTTATATTTGGGAGGACACTTTTATGAAGCTTGGAAAGTTTCAGGCAAATCCCACAAAGTATGTTGGAGTAAAACCAACTTCCTGTTTCATGGCGGAACATCGAAATTCGCCGCATCGCCTTGGATTCATTGTTCAATGAATCCAAAAAAGCTTCGCAATTTTACATCGGCAATGTCTCGTAATATCAGTTGCCAAATTGTAAGTTGATCGGATAAAACCTCTCAGAGGAGTACGTTAAAGTACGACACTTGTGAATGGCGAAAAATCCAAAAAAGTTGCAATTTCAATTAAAAATGGCGGACTTCCTGCTGAGTCTAGGTCATGGCACCAAGAGACTTTTTTTCAGGTCTCGGCATATTCCACATGTATACCAAATTTCATAGATGTAGGTTTACCGGGCTGCGAGGGCTGCTTATTTGAAATTTTCCAGGGGGCGCTATAATGAAATTTTTGCCATGCCTATAAGTAAGTTTCTTGTCAAAGTAATACAAATGATGGTCTTTATACATTTAAAGAATTTTGTGAGTTTTTGAACATGGTGAGACCCTTAAAAGGGCAATTCTTTCAAAAATCTGATTGGGGGCGCTAAAGAGCCATTGTGCCTAATTTAGTGTAAATTGATATATAAAATTGAAGACAATAAGGCAATTAAAATTTGTGCAACTTTTTGCAAGATTTCGAGTATTCTAAGGCTTCCAAACATGTGTTTCTAAAATTTGGAAAAACACAGGAAATGGCTCATAGCTCACTTCCTGTTTGTCCAAAAAATTTCAAAAAAATGATCATTCCCTGACATGACACATGCAATGATCACACTAAATTTCATGAACAATCAAGCACTTTTATCTCAATATGGCCATGTCAAGAGGGCGCTGTGGAGCCACCTGACCACACCCAATCTAATATCAACATATAGGTATACTTGAAAGTAGACTCTTATCAAGCCTTTGAAGTTTCGCGCAAATCTCACAAAGCATGTGCGCGTAAAACCAACTACCTGTTTCAGGGCGGAACATCGAAATTCGCCGCGACGCCACAGATACATAGTTCGATTGATACAAAAAAGCTTCGCAATTTAACATCGACAAGGTCTTTAGACGTCATATGCGAAATTTTAAGTTGATCGGATAAAATCTCTCGGAGGAGTTCGTTAAAGTACGACACCTGCGAATGGCGAAAAATCTAAAAAAGTTGAAATTTCAATTAAAAATGGCAAACTTCCTGTTGGGTCTAGGTCATGGCTCCAAGAGACTTTTTTTTAGGTCTCAAGATATTCCACATGTCCACCGAAGTTCATATATGCAGGTCAACCACGATGCAAGGGCTGCTTATTTGAAATTTTCCAGGGGGCGCTATAATGCCATTTTTGCCACGCCTATATGTAAATTTTTTATGAGTGTGATAGGAATGATGGTCTTTAGAATTGTACAAAATTTTGTGAATTTTTGAGCATGTTGAGACCCTCAAAAGGGCAATTCTTTCGAAAATCTGATTGGGGGCGCTATAGGGCCATTATACCACAGTTACTGCCAATTTCTGCCTCAAATTGAAGACAATCAGACAAATATGATTTGTGCAAAGTTTTGCAAGTTTTCGAGTATGCTAAGGCCTTCAAACGTGTGTTCGCAAAATTTGGAATAACGCAGGAAATGGCTCATAGCTCACTTCCTGTTTGGCCGAAAAATTTCAAAAAAATAGGCATAGCCCCAAAAAACAAATGTAATGATCAGACCAAATTTCATGAACATTCAAGCACTTTTAACTCAACATGTCCGTGGCAAGAGGGCGCTGTGGAGCCACCTGGCCACACCCAATTCAATATGAAAATAAAGGTATGTTAAGAAGTCGACTCTTATGAAGCCTGTAAAGTTTCGGGCAAATTTCACAAAGCATACGCACATAAAAGCAACTTCCTGTTTCGTGGCGGAACATCGAAATTCACCGCGACGCCACGGATACAAAGTTCGATGAATCCAAAAAAGCTTCGCAATTTAACATCGACAAGGTCTTTTGATGTCATATGCAAAATTTTAAGTTGATCGGATAAAATCTCTAGGAGGAGTTCGTTAAAGTACGACGCCTGTGAATGGCAAAAAATTTAAAAAATTTGCAAATTCAATTAAAAATGGCGGAATTCCTGTTAAGTCTAGTTGATGGCACCAAGAGACTTTTTTTTAGGTCTTGGCATAGTACACATGTCCACCGAATTTTGTACATGTAAGTTAAACACGCTGCGAGGGCTGCTTCATTGAAATTTTCTAGGTGGCGCTGTAATGCAATTTTGCCACATCCATCTGTAAACCCTATATCCTAGTAAAGAGTATGACCAGCTTAATATGTTTGCAAAGTTTTGTGAGTTTTCGAGCATGTTGATGCCCTCAAAAATGCAATTATGTATTAGGGGGCGCTATAGAGCTACCATGTCTCACCCACTGCCAAATGAGATATCAAATTAAAGAACTTAATATTTTTAGTCAATAAGCCAAGTTTGGTCTGTTTTCGAGTATGATAAGGCCCTCAAAAATGTGTTCGTAAAATCTGAAAAAACGCAGGAAATGGCTCATAGCTCACTTCCTGTGAGGTAAAAAAATTTCAAAAAAATTGACAAAAAAATTTATGATGACTACTATGTCCCTATAAAATTTCATTAGAATCCGAGCAAGTGCGTTCCAAAATGGCCATGTGTTTGGTGGCGCTATAAGGCCACCAGGGCATGTCCAAGCACAAAATTAATAATACTTTGCAATTTTCACCACGACTGACGTGTGGGCAAATTTTTGTGAGTTTTCGTGCATGGCAAAGCCCTCAAAAATGCGTTCTCGCAGCAGAATAAAAAGAAGAAGAAGAAGAAGAAGAAGAAGAATAATAAAAATCCCATCAAAAACAATAGGTTCCTGGCACCGGTCGGTGCTCGGGCCCTAATAATAAAAATCCCATCAAAAACAATAGGTTCCTTTCACCTTCGGGTCGGTGCTCGGGCCCTAATTAAAGCTGCAAGCAGCGTTGAAAGGGCCCTCGCACCCCTCGTGCACGTTGGGGTGGCAGCAAGATCTTGATGGGTGCAGCTGTCCACTGTTAGACTGTGTACATTGTGGTTTACTAAGGGGAGTGCAAAAATTTTCTAGAGGGTGCTACGAGACCATTTTGACATGCCTGTGTATAAAATCTTCAACATGGTAATCGTCATGTCAGGCTCCATGAGTGTGCTGATTTTTGTAAATTTTCCAGTATGTTTAGACGATCAAAAGAGCAATTCTTTTAATGTCTCACTGGGGGTGCTATTGAGCCATTATGCCATATTTAATGCCAATTGGTGGATGACATTGGAGAGAGTAAGACATTCATAATGTTTGTTAGGTTATTTCAAGTTTTGGAGCATTCTAAGGCCTTAAAACGTGTGTTCGTAAAATTCGAATAAACGCAGGAAATAGCTCAGAGCTCACTTCCTGTTTGGCCAAAAAATTACAAAAAATAAAGCATTGCCCAGAATGACTAATGCAATGATGACACCAAATTTTATGAACATTCAAGTACTTTTATCTTAACATGGTAGTATCTAGAGGGCGCTGTGGAGCTACATGGCCACTGCCGATCTAATATTACCATATATTTATACTTGGGAAGACAATTTTATCAAGTTTGGAAAGTTTCAGGCTAATCCCACAAAGTATGTGGGAGTTATACCAACTTCCTGTTTCATGGCGCGACGCCGAAATTCGCCGCAATGCCACGGATACATCGTTCAATATATCCTAAAAAGCTTCGCAATTTAACATCAGCAAGGTCTTAAGATATTATTCGCCAAATTTTGAGTTGATTGGATAAAATCTCTAGGAGGAGTTCGTTAAAGTACGACACCTGCGAATGGCGAAAAATCTAAAAAAGTTGAAATTTCAATTAAAAATGGCAAACTTCCTGTTGGGTCTACGTCATGGCTCCAAGAGACTTTTTTTTAGGTCTCAGGATATTCCACTTGTTCAGAGAAGTTCATACATGCTGATCAACCAGGATGCAAGGGCTGTTTATTTGAAATTTTCCAGGGGGCGCTATAATGCCATTTTTGCCACGCCTATATATAAATTTTTTATTATTGTAATAGGGATGATGGGCTTTAGAGTTGCACAAAATTTTGTGAGTTTTTGAGCATGCTGAGACCCTCAAAAGGGCAATTCTTTTAAAAATCTGATTGGGGGCGCTATAGAGCCATTATGTCACATTTACTGCCAAATTCTGTCTCAAATTGGAGACAATCAGACAAATAAAATTGGTGCAAAGTTTTGCAAGTTTTTGAGTATGGTAAGACCTCCAAATGTGTGTTTGTAAAATTTGGAATAACGCAGGAAATGGTTCATAGCTCACTTCCTGTTTGGTTAAAAAATTTCAAAAAAATAATTACAGCCCAGAAAAACACATGCAATTGTCACGCCAAATTTGATGAACATTCAAGCACTTTTATCTCAACATGGCCGTGTCAAGAGGGCGCTGTGGGGCCACCTGACCACACTCAATCTAATATCAACATATAGGTATACTTGAAAGTAGACTCTTATCAAGCCTCTGAAGTTTCGCGCAAATGTCACAAAGCATGTGCGCGTAAAACCAACTTCCTGTTTCATGGCGGAACATCGAAATTCGCCGCGACGCCATGGATACAAAGTTCGATGAATCCAAAAAAGCTTCGCAATTTAACATCGAAAAGGTCTTAAGAAGTCATATGCGAAATTGTAAGTTGATCGGATAAAATCTCTAGGAGGAGTTCGTTAAAGTACAACGCCTGTGAATGGCAAAAAATAAAAAAAAATTGCAAATTCAATTAAAAATTGCGGACTTCCTGTTGAGTCTAGGTCATGGCACCCAGAGACTTTTTTTTAGGTCTTGGCATAGTACACATGTCCCCCGAATTTTGTACATGCAGGTTAAACACACTGCGAGGGCTGCTTCATTGAAATTTTCTAGGTGGCGCTGTAATGCAATTTTGCCACATCCATCTGTCAACCCCACTTTCTAGTAAAAAGTATAGCAAGCTTAACCCCTTTGTGCAGAAGCCAAATTTGGCTATTTATGGGTTACCCACTTTAATGCTGTATAATTCAAGATTTAAGCTTCACAAAGAGGAAAAATGTGGCTCAATTCAGGAAAGACACTTACAGCATTTAGAATTACATTGTATTTCAGTTTATTTTCATGATTTTGGTAGAGAAAATGAGCAGCAAACATAAAAAATCTTCATGAGAATTCACCATTGAAATTGCAAAAAAAATAATTCTGACGATTGAAAAACTGCTGGGGCTTAAAACTATACATTTATGGTATCATAAACTCCTTGAGCACAAGTAGAATTCATCTTCAAAATTACATTCTAGATTACCTACATGCTATTAGCCAAATTATACAGCTACCCAAGTGTCTCCCCAGTCTCAAAATGATTTGCTGTCAAATCATTAAAAAAATCATGTATTTAACACAATTAAAGCTTTAAGGCATGAAATTTAATATGAACGAATGATTTTCTGGTTGAGTTTAGTATGAATTTATCAATATCAGTGCAGTTGAATACCAATGGTCACCAGTAACCTCTCCAAATATGAACGTGCCTTTTCTCCATAATAAAGTTTAGAGTTTTGGCCATTTTTCTTCAAAGCCAGCACAAACACGCATTAAATAAACTGCTAATTAAACGGTCAGAACATTCACCCTGTAATGAAAGCTACCAGTCCCCTCTTCAAAGCTCACGAACCCATTTCAACACTTATAAGGAGCAAGTACACCTCACTAACACAGTAATATCTGAATTCTGAAATATACCTTATTTTAACTGAACAGACACTCCACTTTCAGGGAATATCAAATCCATTGCGTCTCCCGATTCAAAAGAAACATGCAATGAACGTACCGGGGGTCCACACCAAAATGCACGGGCAGTTCGCGTTTTAAACAGGAAAAAAACCTCGACATTCGACTTAGTTGAGTACATATACATTCCGAAACAGAAAAAAAAAAACAAACAAAAATAGCAGCCTGACCTTTTTCGTGAATCCCTCCTCCAGAGACATTGACTGTATAAAATAGAGAGCGATGTATCCAGTAACAAGAACCCTCCGGTCCTGTTTCATTCGAAATAATTCCAATAGAGCATATCGTTCTCATTTAAATTCTGTAATGTAACTGAACACTTCAAGGCCAGTTTTGCGAACCGATTTTCTATAAATCCCGTCTATTTTAGCCGCGTAATGTGCATAACGTAGACAGGATACAACAGCGCATGCTGATACGCATTGGTTTGTATGCTCTGTGTTTGTCCAATTAATGTGTTTCACTTACTCTAAAATGTTTAAACACTCGGGAATTGGATAAGAAACGAGCCATTCAATACATTGTTATCAGGGAAACTTCAGGAGGCCATGAAGTGTAACTCTACAATTACGCAGAAGAGCTTGAGTGTATGGTTGAGTGATTGGCTATCAACGCCAGTACTCGGGTGGATATAAGGAAGCGCTGGATTTGGCAATGAAGGAATCTACGCGTAAATCCACGGTAGGGAACTACAATTTTTTTTGTATGGGACAACTGTAATAGGCAATAGAATGTGAGAGAATTAATACCATGTCGATTTTTTTTGCCTCAGAAAACTGATTTTTATGAACTACTAATTGGAATACTGTTAGCTCACTGTGGCTAAACTGGTTGCTACAAAGGATAACGATTTTTTCTGTGTCAAAATATCGTTTTTTCAAACTGCTGAATCGACACTATGGGCAAGGATACTGACCAGTTTGCACATCAGGCTTAGCTGAGGAGTTTAATTCATGCAGCTCTCGAAAAACAGGGAGTGGAGTGAACTTCACCGTATTCAGAACCGCGTTCGAGGTCTGCTTGCTTGTGAACATTCAATAACTGATCCGGGGGTGCTATCTAGTGATCGAGTACAGTAACAGCGTACTTCCAATTTGCAGGTCTATAGACGCGGGCATCTACATCTGCAGAAAGGGGTTAAAATGGTTGCAAAGTTTCGTGAGTTTTCGAGCATGCTGATGCCCTCAAAAATGCAATTATGTATTAGGGGGCGCTATAGAGCCACCATAACACACCTAGTGCCAAATGAGGTATTGAATCAAAGAACTTCATATTTTTAGTCTATGAGCCAAGTTTGGTGTGTTTTCGAGAATGATAAGGCCCTCAAAAATGTGTTCGTAAAATCTGAAAAAACGCAGGAAATGGCTCATAGCTCACTTCCTGTGGGGCAAAAAAATTTCAAAAAAATTGACAAAAAAATTTATGATGACTACTATGACCCTATCGAATTTTGTGGGAATCCGAGCAAGTGCGTTCCAAAATGGCCGCGTGTTTGGTGGCGCTATAGAGCCACTGAGGCATGTCCAAGCACAAAAATAATAATACTTTGCAATTTTCACCACGACTGACGTGTTGGCAAATTTTTGTGAGTTTTCGTGCATGGCAAAGCCCTCAAAAATGCGTTCTCGCAGCAGAATAAAAAGAAGAAGAAGAAGAATAATAAAAATCCCATCAAAAACAATAGGTTCCTGGCACCGGTCGGTGCTCGGGCCCTAATAATAAAAATCCCATCAAAAACAATAGGTTCCTCGCACCTTCGGTGCCAGGACCCGTTCCGGGCCCTGGCACCGGTCGGTGTTGGGCCCTAATTAAAGCTGCAAGCAGCGTTGAAAGGGCCCTCGCACCCTTCGTGCACATTGGGGAGGCAGCAAGATCTTGATGGGTGCAGGCGTCCATTCAGAGCCATTGGACACTGCTAGACTGTGTACAATGTGGTTTCTTGAGGGGAGTGCAAAAATTTTCTGGAGGGTGCTATGGTACCATTTTTACATGCCCGTGCTCAAAATCTCCAGCATAGTAATGGTAATACCAGTCCTCTTGAGGCTGTTGATTTTTGTAAATTTTACAGCACGTTTAGACCCTCAAAAGGGATTTCTTTTAAAAATCTGATTGGGGCGCAATGGAGCCATTATGCCACATTTAGTGCCAATTGATGGATGACATTGAGGAGAATGAGACAATTATTAATTGTGCAAGGTTTTGCAAGCTTTGGAGTATTCTAAGGCTTTCAAACGTGCGTTCGTAAAATTTGGAAAAACGCGGGAAATAGCTCATCGCTCACTTCCTGTTTGGCCAAAAAAATTCCAAAAATTCAACATTGCCCAGAATGACAAATGCAATGATCGCACCAAATTTCATGAACTTTCAAGCACTTATATCTGAACATGGCCGTATCTAGAGGGCGCTGTGGAGCCACCTGGCTACTCCCGATCTAATATTAGCATACACCTATACTTAAGAGGACAATTTAATCAAGCTTGGAAAGTTTCAGGCAAATCCAAGAAAGTATGTGGGAGTAAAATCAACTTCCTGCTTCATGGCAGGACATCGAAATTTGCCGCAATGCCGCGGATACATCGTTTGATAAATCCAAAAAAGCTTCGCAATTTAACATCGGCAACATTTTGAGATATTATTCACTAAATTTTAAGTTGATCGTATAAAATCTCTAGGAGGAGTTCGTTAAAGTACGACACCTGCGAATGGCGAAAAATCTATAAAAGTTGAAATTTCAATTAAAAATAGCGTACTTCCTTGTGAGTCTAGGCCATGACACCAAGAGACTTTTTTTGAGGTCTCAGGACATTCCACATGTCCACCGAATTTCATACATACAGGTCAACCACGATGCGAGGGCTGCTTATTTGAAATTTTCCAGGGGGCGCTATAATGCCATTTTTGCCAACTCAAAATGTATTTTTTTATCAGTGTAATAGAAATTATGGTTTTTAGAATGGTACAAAATTTTGTGAGTTTTTGAGCATGCTGAAACCCTCAAAAGAGCAAATCTTTTAAAAATCTGATTGGGGGCGCTATAGAGCCATTATGCCACATTTACTGCCAATTTCTGTCTCAAATTGAAGACAATTAGGCAATCATAATTTTTGCAAAGTTTTGCAAGTTTTGGAGTATGGTTAAGCCTTCAAACGTGTGTTCGTAAAATTTGGAATAACGCAGGAAATGGCTCATAGCTCACATCCTGTTTGGCCGAAAAATTTCAAAAAAATAAGCATAGCCCAAAAAAACAAATGTAATGATCTGACCAAATTTAATGAACATTCAAGCACTTTAAACTCAACATGCTTGTGTCAAGAGGGCGCTGTGGAGCCACCTGACCATACCCAATCCAATATCAACATATATGTATATTTGTAAGTTGACTCTTATTAAGCCTGTAAAGTTCCGGGCAAATCTCGCAAAGCATATGCGCATAAAACCAACTTCCTGTTTCATGGCGGAACATCGAAATTCGCCGTGACGCCACGGATACAAAGTTCGATGAATCCAAAAAAGCTTCGCAATTTAACATTGACAAGGTCTTTTGATGTCATCAGCCCAATTTTAAGTTGATCGGATAAAATCTCTAGGAGGAGTTCGTTAAAGTACGACGCCTGTGAATGGCAAAAAATAAAAAAAATTTGCAAATTCAATTAAAAATGGCGGACTTCCTGTTGATTCTAGGTCATGGCCCCAAGAGACTTTTTTTTAGGTCTTGGCATAGTACACATATCCACCGAATTTTGAACATGTAGGTTAAACACGCTGCGAGGGCTGCTTCATTGAAATTTTCTAGGTGGTGCTGTAATGCTATTTTGCCACATCCATCTGTAAACCCCATATCCTAGTAAAGAGTATGACCAGCTTAATATGTTAGCAAAGTTTTGTGAGTTTTCGAGCATGGTGATGCCCTCAAAAAAGCAATTATGTATTAGGGGGCGCTATAGAGCTACCATGTCTCACCCACTGCAAAATGAGATATGGAATCAAAGAACTTAATATTTTTAGTCAATAAGCTAAGTTTGGTCTATTTTCAAGTATAATAAGGCCCTCAAAAATGTGTTCGTAAAATCTGAAAAAACGCAGGAAATGGCTCATAGCTCACTTCCTGTGAGGCAAAAAAATTTCAAAAAAATTTTCAAAAAAATTTATTATGACTACTATGACTCTGTACAATTTCGTGAGAATCCGAGCAAGTGCGTTCCAAAATGGCCGCGTGTTTGGTGGCGCTATAGAGCCACCGGGGCATGTCCAAGCACAAAAATAATAATATTTTGCAATTTTCACGACGACTGACGTGTGGGCAAATTTTTGTGAGTTTTCGTGCATGGCAAAGCCCTCAAAAATGCGTTCTCGCAGCAGAATAAAAAGAAGAAGAAGAAGAAGAAGAAGAAGAAGAAGAAGAAGAATAATAAAAATCCCATCAAAAACAATAGGTTCCTCGCACCTTCGGTCCGGGCCCTGGCACCGGTCGGTGCTCGGGCCCTAATAATTAAAGCTGCAAGCAGCGTTGAAAGGGCCCTCGCCCCCTTTGTGCACATTGGGGTGGCAGCAAGATCTTGATGGCTGCAGGTGTCCATTCAGAGCCATTGGACACAGCTGGACCGCGTACAATGTGGTTTCCTGATGGGAGTGCAAAAATTTTCTGGAGGGCGCTATGATACCATTTTGACTTGCCTGTGCAAAAAATCTACAACACAGTAATCGTAATACGGGGCTCCATGAGTGTTTTGATTTTTGTAAATTTTCCGGCATGTTTAGACTTTCAAAAGAGCAATTCTTTTATAAATATTATTGGGGGCGCTATAGAGCCATTATGCCCCATCTAGTGCCAATTGATGGATGTATTGAAGAGAATAAGACAGTTCTAATTTTTGGATGGTTTTGCAAGTTTTGGAGCATTCTAAGGCCTTAAAACGTGTGATCGTAAAATTTGGAAAAACGCAGGAAATAGCTCATAGCTCTCTTCCTGTTTAGCAAAAAAATTTCAAAAAATTAACAATTGCGGAGAATGACTGATGCAATGATCATACCAAATTTCATGAACTTTCAAGCACTTTTATCTGAACATGGCCATATCTAGAGGGCGCTGTGGAGCCACCTGGCACCTCTCGATATAAAATAAGCATATATCTATACTTGGGCGGACAATTTTATCAAGCTTGGAAAGTTTCAGGCAAATTCCACAAAGTATGTGGAATTGAAAGCAACTTCCTGTTTCATGGCAGGACATCAAAATTCGCCGTGACGCCACGGATGCATCGTTCGATGAAATCAAAAAAGCTTCGCAATTTAACGTCAGCAAGGTTTTTAGATATTAGATGCCAAATTTTAAGTTGATCGGATAAAATCTCTAGGAGGAGTTCGTTAAAGTACGACACCTGTGAATGGCGAAAAATCTAAAAAAGTTGCAATTTCAATTAAAAATGGCAGCCTTCCTGTTGAGTCTAGGTCATGGCACCAAGAGACTTTTTTTTAGGTCTCAGGATATTCCACATGTCCACCGAATTTCATACATGCAGGTCAACCACGATGCGAGGGCTACTTATTTGAAATTTTCCAGGGGGCGCTATAATGCCATTTTTGCCACACCTATATGTTAATTTTTTGTCAGTATAATAGGAATGATGTTCTTTAGAATTGTACAAAATTTTGTGAGTTTTTGAGCATGCTGAGACCCTCAAAAGGGCAATTATTTTAAAAATCAGATTGGGGGCGCTATAGAGCCATAATACCTCATTTTCTGCCAATTTCTGTCTCAAATTAAAGACAGTCAGACAAATATAATTTTTGCAAAGTTTTGCAAGTTTTCAAGTATGCTAAGGCCTTCAAATGTGTGTTCATAAAATTTGGAATAACGCAGGAAATGGCTCATAGCTCACTTCCTGTTTGTCCGGATAATTAAAAAAAAAATACGCATAGCCCAAAAAAACAAATGCAATGATCAAACCAAATTTCATGAACATTCAAGCACTTTTATATCAACATGGCGGTGTCAAGAGGGCGCTGTGGAGCCACTTGACTACACCCAATCCAATATCAACATATAGGTATATTTGGAAGTAGACTAGTATTAAGCCTGTAAAGTTTCACGCAAATCTCACAAAGCATGTGCTCATAAAAGCAACTGCCATTATCATGGCGGAACATCGAAATTCGCTGCAACGCCACGGACACAAATTTTGATTAATCCAAAAAAGCTTTGCAATTTAACATGGATAGATAGATAGCCTGTGCCAAATTTTAAGTTGATCGGATAAAATCTCTAGGAGGAGTTCGTTAAAGAACGACGCCTGTGAATGGCAAAAAATTTAAAAAATTTGCAAATTCAATTAAAAATGGCGGACTTCCTGTTGAGTCTAGGTCATGGCACCAAGAGACTTTTTTTTAGGTCTTGGCATAGTACACATGTCCACCGAATTTTGTACATTTAGGTTAAACACGCTGCGAGGGCTTCTTCATTGAAATTTTCTAGGTGGCGCTGTAATGCAATTTTGCCACATTTATCTGTAAACCCTATATCCTAGGAAAGAGTATGACCAGCTTAATATGTTTGCAAAGTTTTGTGAGTTTTGGAGCATGCTGATGCTTTCAAAAATGCAAATATGTATTAGGGGGCGCTATAGAGCCACCATGTCTCACCCAGTGCCAAATGAGACATTGAATCGAAGAACTTAATATTTTTAGTCAATAAGCCAAGTTTGGTGTGTTTTCGAGTATAATTAGGCCCTCAAAAATGTGTGCGTAATATCTGAAAAAACGCAGGAAATGGCTCATAGCTCACTTCCTGTGTGGCAAAAAAATTTCAAAAAAATTGACAAAAAAATTTATGATGACTACTATGACCCTATAAAATTTCATTAGAATCCGAGCAAGTGCGTTCCAAAATGGCCATGTGTTTGGTGGCGCTATAGAGCCACCGGGGCATGTCCAAGCACAAAATAAATTAAAGCTACAAGCAGCGTTGAAAGGGCCCTCGCACCCCTCTTGCACGTTGGGGAGGCAGCAAAATCTTGATGAGTGCAGGTGTGCATTCACAGCCATTGGACACTGCTAGACTGTGAACAATGTGGTTTCCTGCGGAGAGTGCAAAAATTTTCTGGAGGGGTGCTTTGATATCATTTTGACATGCCCGTGCGCTAAATCTCCAGCATAGTAATTGTAATACCAGGCTCCTTGAGCGTGTTGATTTTTGTAATTTTTACAGCACGTTTAGACCCACAAAAGAGATTTCTTTTAAAAATCTGATTGGGGGCGCTATCGAGCCATTACGCCACATTTAGTGCCAATTGATGGATTACATTGAAGAGAATAAGACAATTATAAATTGTGCAAGGTTCTGCAAGCTTTGGAGTATTTTAAGGCCTTCAAACGTATGTTCGTGAAATTTGGAAAAACGCAGGAAATAGCTAATAGCTCACACCTGTTTGGCCAAAGTAATAAACCATAACCCGGAATGACTAATGCAATGATCACACCAAATTTCATGAACATTCAAGCACATTTATCTTAACATGGGCGTATCTAGAGGGCGCTGTGGAGCCTTCTGGCCACACTTGATCTAATATTAGCATACATTGATACTTGGGAGGACCATTTTATAAAGCTTGGACAGTTTCAGAGAAAACCCATGAAGTCTGTGGGAGTAAAACCAACTTCCTGTTTCATGGCGGGACATCGAAATTTGCTGCAACGCCATGGAAACAAAATTCGATGAATCCAAAAAAGCTTCGCAATTTAACATCGGCAATGTCTTTAGATACTATTAGCCAAATTTCAAGTTGTTCGGATGAAATCTCTAGGAGGAGTTGTTGAAGTACGACACCTGTGAATGGCGAAAAATCCAAAAAAGTTGCAATTTCAATTAAAAATGGCGGACTTCCTGTTGAGTCTAGGTCATGGCACCAAGAGTCTTTTTTGTAGGTCTCGGCGTATTCCACATGTCTACCGAATTTCATACAGGTAGGTTTACCAGGCTGCGAGGGCTGCTTATTTAAAATTTTCCAGGGGGCGCTTTAGTGACATTTTTGCCATGTCTAGATATAAGTTTTTTGTCAGAGTAATACGAATGATGGTCTTTATACATTTACAAAATTTTGTGAGTTTTAGAACATGCCGAGACCCTCAAAATGGCAATTCTTTTAAAAATCTGATTGGGGGCGCTATAGAGCCATTGTGCCAAATTTAGTGTAAATTGATATATAAAATTGAAGATAATAAGACAATTATAATTTGTGCAACTTTTTGCAAGATTTCGAGTATTCTTAAGCATCCAAACATGTGTTAATAAAATTTGGAAAAACGCAGGAAATGGCGCATAGCTCACTTCCTGTTTAGCCAAAAAAATTCAAAAAAATTAATATAACCCGACATGAACAAAGCACTGATCACACCAAATTTCATGAACATTCAAGCACTTTTATCTCAACATGGCCGTTTCAAGAGGGCGCTGTGGAGCCACCTGACCACACCCAATCTAATATCAACATATAGGTCTACTTGGAAGTGGACTCCTATAAAGCCTGTAAAGTTTCGCGCAAATTTCACAAAGCATGTGCGCGTAAAACCAACTTCCTGTTTCATGGCGGAACATCGAAATTCGCCGCGACGCCACGGATACAAAGTTCGATGAATCAAAAAAAGCTTCGCAATTTAACATCGAGAAGGTCTTAAGATGTTAAATTCAAAATTTTAAGTTGATCGGATAAAATCTCTAGGAGGAGTTCGTTAAAGTACGAAGCCTGTGAATGGCAAAAAATTTAAAAAATTTGCAAATTCAATTAAAAATGGCGGACTTCCTGTGGGGTCTAGGTAATGGCACCTAGGGACTTTTTTTTAGGTCTTGGCATAGTACACATGTCCACCGAATTTTGTACATGTAGGTCAAACAGGCTGCGAGGGCTGCTTCATTGAAATTTTCTAGGTGGCGCTGTAATGCAATTTTGCCACATCCATCTGTAAACCCTAAATCCCAGTAAAAAGTAAGACCAGCTTAATATGTTTGCAAAGTTTTGTGAGTTTTCGAGCATGTTGATGCCCTCAAAAATGCAATTATGTATTAGGGGGCGCTATAGAGCTACCATGTCTCACCCACTGCCAAATGAGATATCAAATTAAAGAACTTAATATTTTTAGTCAATAAGCCAAGTTTGGTCTGTTTTCGAGTATGATAAGGCCCTCAAAAATGTGTTCGTAAAATCTGAAAAAACGCAGGAAATGGCTCATAGCTCACTTCCTGTGAGGTAAAAAAATTTCAAAAAAATTGACAAAAAAATTTATGATGACTACTATGTCCCTATAAAATTTCATTAGAATCCGAGCAAGTGCGTTCCAAAATGGCCATGTGTTTGGTGGCGCTATAAGGCCACCAGGGCATGTCCAAGCACAAAATTAATAATACTTTGCAATTTTCACCACGACTGACGTGTGGGCAAATTTTTGTGAGTTTTCGTGCATGGCAAAGCCCTCAAATATGCGTTCTCGCAGCAGAATAAAAAGAAGAAGAAGAAGAAGAAGAAGAAGAATAATAAAAATCCCATCAAAAACAATAGGTTCCTCGCACCTTCGGTGCCAGGACCCGTTCCGGGCCCTGGCACCGGTCGGTGCTCGGGCCCTAATAATAAAAATCCCATCAAAAACAATAGGTTCCTTTCACCTTCGGGTCGGTGCTCGGGCCCTAATTAAAGCTGCAAGCAGCGTTGAAAGGGCCCTCGCACCCCTCGTGCACGTTGGGGTGGCAGCAAGATCTTGATGGGTGCAGCTGTCCACTGTTAGACTGTGTACATTGTGGTTTACTAAGGGGAGTGCAAAAATTTTCTAGAGGGTGCTACGAGACCATTTTGACATGCCTGTGTATAAAATCTTCAACATGGTAATCGTCATGTCAGGCTCCATGAGTGTGCTGATTTTTGTAAATTTTCCAGTATGTTTAGACGATCAAAAGAGCAATTCTTTTAATGTCTCACTGGGGGTGCTATTGAGCCATTATGCCATATTTAATGCCAATTGGTGGATGACATTGGAGAGAGTAAGACATTCATAATGTTTGTTAGGTTATTTCAAGTTTTGGAGCATTCTAAGGCCTTAAAACGTGTGTTCGTAAAATTCGAATAAACGCAGGAAATAGCTCAGAGCTCACTTCCTGTTTGGCCAAAAAATTACAAAAAATAAAGCATTGCCCAGAATGACTAATGCAATGATGACACCAAATTTTATGAACATTCAAGTACTTTTATCTTAACATGGTAGTATCTAGAGGGCGCTGTGGAGCTACATGGCCACTGCCGATCTAATATTACCATATATTTATACTTGGGAAGACAATTTTATCAAGTTTGGAAAGTTTCAGGCTAATCCCACAAAGTATGTGGGAGTTATACCAACTTCCTGTTTCATGGCGCGACGCCGAAATTCGCCGCAATGCCACGGATACATCGTTCAATATATCCTAAAAAGCTTCGCAATTTAACATCAGCAAGGTCTTAAGATATTATTCGCCAAATTTTGAGTTGATTGGATAAAATCTCTAGGAGGAGTTCGTTAAAGTACGACACCTGCGAATGGCGAAAAATCTAAAAAAGTTGAAATTTCAATTAAAAATGGCAAACTTCCTGTTGGGTCTACGTCATGGCTCCAAGAGACTTTTTTTTAGGTCTCAGGATATTCCACTTGTTCAGAGAAGTTCATACATGCTGATCAACCAGGATGCAAGGGCTGCTTATTTGAAATTTTCCAGGGGGCGCTATAATGCCATTTTTGCCACGCCTATATATAAATTTTTTATTATTGTAATAGGGATGATGGGCTTTAGAGTTGCACAAAATTTTGTGAGTTTTTGAGCATGCTGAGACCCTCAAAAGGGCAATTCTTTTAAAAATCTGATTGGGGGCGCTATAGAGCCATTATGTCACATTTACTGCCAAATTCTGTCTCAAATTGGAGACAATCAGACAAATAAAATTGGTGCAAAGTTTTGCAAGTTTTTGAGTATGGTAAGACCTCCAAATGTGTGTTTGTAAAATTTGGAATAACGCAGGAAATGGTTCATAGCTCACTTCCTGTTTGGTTAAAAAATTTCAAAAAAATAATTACAGCCCAGAAAAACACATGCAATTGTCACGCCAAATTTGATGAACATTCAAGCACTTTTATCTCAACATGGCCGTGTCAAGAGGGCGCTGTGGGGCCACCTGACCACACTCAATCTAATATCAACATATAGGTATACTTGAAAGTAGACTCTTATCAAGCCTCTGAAGTTTCGCGCAAATGTCACAAAGCATGTGCGCGTAAAACCAACTTCCTGTTTCATGGCGGAACATCGAAATTCGCCGCGACGCCATGGATACAAAGTTCGATGAATCCAAAAAAGCTTCGCAATCTAACATCGAAAAGGTCTTATGAAGTCATATGCGAAATTGTAAGTTGATCGGATAAAATCTCTAGGAGGAGTTCGTTAAAGTACAACGCCTGTGAATGGCAAAAAATTAAAAAAAATTGCAAATTCAATTAAAAATTGCGGACTTCCTGTTGAGTCTAGGTCATGGCACCCAGAGACTTTTTTTTAGGTCTTGGCATAGTACACATGTCCCCCGAATTTTGTACATGCAGGTTAAACACACTGCGAGGGCTGCTTCATTGAAATTTTCTAGGTGGCGCTGTAATGCAATTTTGCCACATCCATCTGTAAACCCCACTTTCTAGTAAAAAGTATAGCAAGCTTAATATGGTTGCAAAGTTTCGTGAGTTTTCGAGCATGCTGATGCCCTCAAAAATGCAATTATGTATTAGGGGGCGCTATAGAGCCACCATAACACACCTAGTGCCAAATGAGGTATTGAATCAAAGAACTTCATATTTTTAGTCTATGAGCCAAGTTTGGTGTGTTTTCGAGAATGATAAGGCCCTCAAAAATGTGTTCGTAAAATCTGAAAAAACGCAGGAAATGGCTCATAGCTCACTTCCTGTGTGGCAAAAAAATTTCAAAAAAATTGACAAAAAAATTTATGATGACTACTATGACCCTATAAAATTTCATTAGAATCCGAGCAAGTGCGTTCCAAAATGGCCGCGTGTTTGGTGGTGCTATAGAGCCACCGGGGCATGGCCAAGCACAAAATAAATTATAGTTTGAAATTTTCGCCACGACTGACGTGTCGGCAAATTTTTGTGAGTGTTCGTGCATGGCAAAGCCCTCAAAAATGCGTTCTCGCAGCAGAATAAAAAGAAGAAGAAGAAGAAGAAGAATAATAAAAATCCCATCAAAAACAATAGGTTCCTCGCACCTTCGGTGCTCGGGCCCTAATTAAAGCTGCAAGCAGCGTTGAAAGGGCCCTCGCCCCCCTCTTGCACGTTGGGGTGGCAGCAAGATCTTGATGGCTGCAGGTGTCCATTTAGAGCCATTGGACACTGCTGGATCGCGTACAATGTGGTTTCCTGAGGGGAGTGCAAAAATTTTCTGGAGGGCGCTATGATAGAATTTTGACATGCCTGTGAGCAAAATCTACAACATAGTAATCGTAATACCGAGCTCCATGAGTTTGTTGATTTTTGTAAATTTTCAAACATGATTAGACCTTCAACAGGGCAATTCTTTTATAAATCTTACTGGGGGCGCTATAGAGCCATTATGCCATATTTAGTGCCAATTGATGGATGACATTGAATAGAATACAACCTTTATAATTTTTGCAAGGTTTTGCAAGTTTTGGAGCATTCTAAGGCCTTAAAACGTGTGTTAATAAAACTCAGAAAAACGCAGGAAATAGCTTATAGCTCACTTCCTGTTTGGCCAAAAAATTTCAAAAAACTAACCATTGCCCGGAATGACGAATGCAATGATCACACCAAATTTCAGGAACATTCAAGCACTTTTATCTTAACATGACCATATCTAGAGGGCGCTCTGGAGCCACCTTGCACCTCCCGATCCAATATTAGCATATAATTATACTTCGGAGGACAATTTTATCAAGGATAGGAAGTTTCGAGCAAATCCCACAAACTATGTGGCAGTAAAAGCAACTCCCTATTTCATGGCGGGATATCAAAATTCGCCGCGACGCCACGGATACATTGTTCAATGAAATCAAAATTGCTTCGCAATTTAACATTAGCAAGGTCTTTAGATATTTTCTGCCAAATATTAAGTTGATCTGATAAAATCTCTCGGAGGAGTTCGTTAAAGTACGACACCTACGAATTGCGAAAAATCTAAAAAAGTTGCAATTTCAATTGAAAATGGCAAACTTCCTGTTTCGTCTAGGTCATGGCACCAAGAGGCTTATTTTTAGGTCTCAGGATATTCCACATGTCCACCGCAGTTCATACATGCAGGTCAATCACGATGCGAGGGCTGCTTCTTTGAAATTTTCCAGGGGGCGCTATAATGCCATTTTTGCCATGCCTATATGTACATTTTTTATCAGTGTCATAAGAATGATGGTATTTAGAATTGTACAAAATATTGTGAGTTTTTGAGCATGCTGAGACCCTCAAAAAGGTAATTCTTTAAAAATCTGATTGGGGACGCTATAGAGCCATAATGCCACATTTACTGCCAATTTTTGTCTCAAATTGAAGACAATCAAACAAATATAATTTTTGCAAAGTTTTGCATGTTTTCGAGTATGCTAAGGCCTTCAAATGTGTGTTCGTAAAATTTGGAATAACGCAGGAAATGGCTCATAGCTCACTTCTTGTTTGGCCGAAAAATTTCAAAAAAATAAGCATAGCCCAAAAAAACAAATGCAATGATCAGACCAAATTTCATGAACATTCAAGCACTTTTATGTCAACATGGCCGTGTCAAGAGGGCGCTGTGGAGCCACCTGACCACACCCAATCCAATATCAACAAATAAGTATATTTGGAAGTAGACTATCATTAAGCCTGTAAAGTTTCACATAAATCTCCCAAAGCATATGCTCATAAAAGCAACTTCTATTTTCATGGCAGAACATCAAAATTCGCCGCGACGCCACGGAAAGAAAGTTTGATGAATCCAAAAAAGCTTCGCAATTTAACATCGACAAGGTCTTTAGATGTCATATGCAAAATTTTAAGTTGATCGAAGAAAATCTCTAGGAGGAGTTCGTTAAAGTACAAAGCCTGTGAATGGCAAAAAATTAAAAAAATTTGCAAATTCAATTAAAAATGGCGGACTTCCTGTTGAGTTTAGGTCATAACACCTAGAGACTTTTTTTTAGGTCTTGGCATAGTGCACATATCCACCGAATTTTATACTTGTAGGTAAAACACGCTGCGAGGGCTGCCTCATTGAAATTTTCTAGGTGGCGCTGTAATGCAATTTTGCCACATCCATCTGTAAACCCTATATTTTAGTAAAAAGTATGACCAGCTTAATATGTTTGCAAAGTTTCGTGAGTTTTCGAGCATGTTGAGGCCCTCAAAAATGCAATTATGTATTAGGGGGCGCTATAGAGCTACCATGTCACACTTTGTGCCAAATGAGATATCGAATGAAAGAACTTAATACTTTTAGTCAATGAGCCAAGTTTGGTGAGTTTTCGAGTATGATAAGGCCCTCAAAAATGTGTTCGTAAAATCTGAAAAAAACGCAGGAAATGGCTCATAGCTAACTTCCTGTGCGGCAAAAAAATTTCAAAAAAATTGACAAAAAAATTTATTATGACTACTATGACCCTATTGAATTTCGTGAGAATCCGAGCAAGTGCGTTCCAAACTGGCCGCGTGTTTGGTGGCGCTATAGAGCCACTGGGGCATGTCCAAGCACAAAAATAATAATATTTTGCAATTTTCACCACGACTGACGTGTCAGCAAATTTTTGTGAGTTTTCGTGCATGGCAAAGCCCTCAAAAATGCGTTCTCGCAGCAGAATAATAATAATTAAAGCTGCAAGCAGCGTTGAAAGGGCCCTCGCCCCCCTCGTGCACGTTGGGAGGGCAGCAAGATCTTGATGGCTGCAGGTGTCTATTCAGAGCCATTGGACACAGCTGGATTGCGTACAATGTGGTTTCCTGATGGGAGTGCAAAAAATTTCTGGAGGGCGCTATGATACCATTTTGACTTGCCTGTGCACAAAATCTACAACACAGTAATCGTAATACGGGGCTCCATGAGTGTTTTAATTTTTGTAAATTTTCCAGCATGTTTAGACTTTCAAAAGAGCAATTATTTTAAAAATATTATTGGGGGCGCTATAGAGCCATTATGCCCCATTTAGTGCCAATTGATGGATGTATTGAAGAGAATAAGACAGTTCTAATTTTTGGATGGTTTTGCAAGTTTTGGAGCATTCTAAGGCCTTAAAACGTGTGTTCGTAAAATTTGGAAAAACGCAGGAAATAGCTCATAGCTCACTTCCTGTTTAACAAAAAAATGTCAAAAAATTAACAATTGCGGAGAATGACTAATGCAATGATCATACCAAATTTCATGAACTTTCAAGCACTTTTATCTGAACATGGCCATATCTAGAGGGCGCTGTGGAGCCACCTGGCACCTCTCGATATAAAATAAGCATATATCTATACTTGGGCAGACAATTTTATCAAGCTTGGAAAGTTCCAGGCAAATCCCACAAAGTATGTGGAATTGAAAGCAACTTCCTGTTTCATGGCAGGACATCAAAATTCGCCGTGACGCCACGGATGCATCGTTTGATGAAATCAAAAAAGCTTCGCAATTTAATATCAGCAAGGTTTTTAGATATTATCTGCCAAATTTTAAGTTGATCGGATAAAATCTCTAGGAAGAGTTCGTTAAAGTACGACACCTGTGAATGGCAAAAAAAATTTTAAAAAGTTGCAATTTCAATTAAAAAGGGCAGCCTTCCTGTTGAGTCTAGGTCATGGCACCAAGAGACTTTTTTGTAGGTCTCGGCATATTCCACATGTCTACCGAATTTCATACATGTGGGTTTACCGGGCTGCGAGGGCTGCTTATTTGAAATTTTCCAGGGGGCGCTATAATGCCATTTTTGCCACGCCTATTTGTAAATTTTTTATCAGTGTAATAGGAATGATGGTCTTTAAAATTGTACAAAATTTTGTGAGTTTTTGAGCATGCTGAAACCCTCAAAAGGGTAATTCTTTTAAAAATCGTATTGAGGGCGCTATAGAGCCATGATGCCTCATTTACTGCCAATTTTTGTTTCAAATTGAAGACAATGTGACAAATAAAATTTTAGCTAAATTTTGCAAGTTTTCGAGTATGCTAAGGCCTTCAAATGTGTGTTCATAAAATTTGGAATAACGCAGGAAATGACTCATAGCTCACTTCCTGTTTGGCCGAAAAATTTCAAAAAAATCAGCACAGCCCAGAAAAACAAATGCAATGATCAGACCAAATTTCATGAACATTCAAGCACTTTAATATCAACATGGCCGTGTCAAGAGGGCGCTGTAGAGCCACCTAACCACACCCACTCCAATATCAACATATAGTTATATTTGGAATTAGACTATCATTAAGCCTGTAAAGTTTCACATAAATCTCCCAAAGCATATGCTCATAAAAGCAACTTCTATTTTCATGGCAGAACATCGAAATTCGCCGCGACGCCACAGATACAAAGTTCGATGAATCCAAAAAAGCTTCGCAATTTAACATCGACGACGTCTTTTGCCTGTGAATTGCAAAAAATTTTAAAAAATTGCAAATTCAATTAAAAATGGCGGACTTCCTGTTGAGTCTACGTCATTGCACCAAGGGACTTTTTTTTGGGTCTTGGCATAATACATATGTCCACCGAATTTGGAACATGTAGATTAAACACGCTGCGAGGGCTGCTTCATTGAAATTTTCTAGGTGGCGCTGTAATGCAATTTTGCCACATTTTTCTTCAAACCCTATATCCTAGTAAATAGTATGACCAGCTTAATAGGTCTGCAAAGTTTCGTGAGTTTTCGAGCATGCTGAGGCCCTCAAAAATGCAATTATGTATTAGGGGGCGCTATAGAGCCACCATAACACACCTAGTGCCAAATGAGATATTGAATCAAAGAACTTCATATTTCCAATCTATGAGCCAAGTTAGGTGTGTTTTCGAGAATGATAAGGCCCTCAAAAATGTGTTTGTAAAATCTGAAAAAACGCAGGAAATGGCTCATAGCTCACTTCCTGTGAGGCAAAAAAATTTCAAAAAAATTGACAAAAAAATTGATGATGACTACTATGACCCTATTGAATTTCGTGAGAATCCGAGCAAGTGCGTTCCAAAATGGCCGCGTGTTTGGTGGCGCTATAGAGCAACTGGGGCATGTCCAAGCACAAAAATAATAATACTTTGCAATTTTCACCACGACTGACGTGTCCGCAAATTTTTGTGAGTTTTTGTGCATGGCAAAGCCCTCAAAAATGCGTTCTCGTAGCAGAATAAAAAGAAGAAGAAGAAGAAGAAGAATATTAAAAATCCCATCAAAAACAATAGGTTCCTCGCACCTTCGGTGCCAGGACCCGTTCCGGGCCCTGGCACCGGTCGGTGCTCGGGCCCTAATAATAATTAAAGCTGCAAGCAGCGTTGAAAGGGCCCTCGCCCCCCTCGCGCACGTTGGGGTGGCAGAAAAATCTTGATGGCTGCAGGTGTCCATTAAGAGCCATTGGGCACTGCTAGACTGTGTGCAATGTGGTTTCCTGAGGGGAGTGCTAAAATTTTCTAGAGGGCGCTACAATACCACTTTGACATACCTGTGTGCAAAATCTACAACAAGGTAATTATAATGTCAAGCTCCATGAGTGTGTTGAATTTTGTAAATTTTCCAGTATGTTTAGACGATCAAAGGAGTAATACTTTTAAATATCTGACTGGGGGCGCTATAGAGCCATTATGCTATATTTAGTGCTCATTGATGGATGACATTGAAGAAAATAAGACATTTATACTGTTTGCTAGGTTTTTTAAGTTTTGGAGCTTTCTAAGGCCTGAAAACATGAGTTCGTAAAATTTTGGAAAAACACAGGAAATAGCTCATAGCTCACTTCCTGTTAATGCAATAAATTTCAAAAAATTATCCATTGCCCAGAATGACTAATGGAATGATCACCCCAAATTTCATGAACATTCAAGCACTTTTAACTTAACATGCCCGTATCTAGAGGGCGCTGTGGAGCCACCTGGCCACTCACTATCTAATATTAGCATATATTTATACTTTGGAGGACAATAATATCAAGCTTGGAAAGTTTCAGGCAAATCGAATGAAGTATGTGGGAGTAAAAGCAATTTCCTGTTTCATGGCGGGACATCAAAATTCGCCGCGACGCCACGGATACATTGTTGCATCAATCCAAAAAAGCTTCGCAATTTAACATCAGCAAGGTCTTTAGATATTACTTGCCAAATTTTATGTTGATCGGATAAAATCTCTAGGAGGAGTTCGTTAAAGTACGACACCTGTGAATGGCGAAAAATCCAAAAAATTTGCAATTTCAATTAAAAATGGCGGACTTCCTGTTGAGTCTAGGTCATGGAACCAAAGGAGTTTTTTTTAGGTATCAGCATATTCCACATGTCTACCGAATTTCATACATGCAGGTCAACCACGATGCGAGGGCTGCTTATTTGAAATTTTCCAGGGGGCGCTATAATGCCATTTTTGCCAACTCTATATGTATTTTTTTATCAGTGTAATAGGAATGAAGGTTTTTAGAATGGTACAAAATTTTGTGAGTTTTTGAGTATGCTGAAACCCTCAAATGGGCAATTCTTTTAAAAATCTGATTGGGGGCGCTATAGAGCCATTATGCCACATTTACTGCCAATTTCTGCCTCACATTGAAGACAATCAGACAATTATAATTTTTCCAAAGTTTTGCTAGTTTTCGGGTTTGGTAAAGCCTTCAAACGTGTGTTCGTAAAATTTGGAATAACGCAGGAAATGGCTCATAGCTCACTTCCTGTTTGGCCGAAAAATTAAAAAAAAATAAGCATAGCCCCAAAAAACAAATGTAATGATCAGACCAAATTTCATGAACATTCAAGCACTTTTAACTCAACATGGCCGTGTCAAGAGGGCGCTGTGGAGCTACCTGACCACACCCAATCCAATATCAACATATAGGTATATTAAGTTGACTCTTATTAAGCCTCTAAAGTTTCGGGCAAATCTCACAAAGCATATGCGCATAAAACCAAATTCCTCTTTCATGGCGGAACATCGAAATTCGCCGCAACGCCACGGATGCAAAGTTCAATGAATCAAAAAAAGCTTCGCAATTTAACATTGACAAGGTCTTTAGATGTCATATGCAAAATTTTAAGTTGATCGGATAAAATCTCTAGGAGGAGTTCGTTAAAGTACGACATCTGTGATGGGCAAAAAATTTAAAAAATTTGCAAATTCAATTAAAAATGGCGGACTTCCTGTTGAGTCTAGGTGATGGCACCAAGAGACTTTTTTTTAGGTCTTGGCATAGTACACATGTCCACCGAATTTAGTTCATGTAGGTTAAACATGCTGCGAGGGCTGCTTCATTGAAATTTTCTAGGTGGCGCTGTAATGCAATTTTGCCACATCCATCTGTAAACCCCATATCCTAGTAAAGAGTATGACCAGCTTAATATGTTAGCAAAGTTTTGTGAGTTTTCGAGCATGGTGATGCCCTCAAAAAAGCAATTATGTATTAGGGGGCGCTATAGAGCTACCATGTCTCACCCACTGCAAAATGAGATATGGAATCAAAGAACTTAATATTTTTAGTCAATAAGCTAAGTTTGGTCTATTTTCAAGTATAATAAGGCCCTCAAAAATGTGTTCGTAAAATCTGAAAAAACGCAGGAAATGGCTCATAGCTCACTTCCTGTGAGGCAAAAAAATTTCAAAAAAATTTTCAAAAAAATTTATTATGACTACTATGACTCTGTACAATTTCGTGAGAATCCGAGCAAGTGCGTTCCAAAATGGCCGCGTGTTTGGTGGCGCTATAGAGCCACCGGGGCATGTCCAAGCACAAAAATAATAATACTTTGCAATTTTCACGACGACTGACGTGTGGGCAAATTTTTGTGAGTTTTCGTGCATGGCAAAGCCCTCAAAAATGCGTTCTCGCAGCAGAATAAAAAGAAGAAGAAGAAGAAGAAGAAGAAGAAGAAGAATAATAAAAATCCCATCAAAAACAATAGGTTCCTCGCACCTTCGGTGCCAGGACCCGTTCCGGGCCCTGGCACCGGTCGGTGCTCGGGCCCTAATAATTAAAGCTGCAAGCAGCGTTGAAAGGGCCCTCGCCCCCTTTGTGCACATTGGGGTGGCAGCAAGATCTTGATGGCTGCAGGTGTCCATTCAGAGCCATTGGACACAGCTGGACCGCGTACAATGTGGTTTCCTGATGGGAGTGCAAAAATTTTCTGGAGGGCGCTATGATACCATTTTGACTTGCCTGTGCAAAAAATCTACAACACAGTAATCGTAATACGGGGCTCCATGAGTGTTTTGATTTTTGTAAATTTTCCGGCATGTTTAGACTTTCAAAAGAGCAATTCTTTTATAAATATTATTGGGGGTGCTATAGAGCCATTATGCCCCATCTAGTGCCAATTGATGGATGTATTGAAGAGAATAAGACAGTTCTAATTTTTGGATGGTTTTGCAAGTTTTGGAGCATTCTAAGGCCTTAAAACGTGTGATCGTAAAATTTGGAAAAACGCAGGAAATAGCTCATAGCTCTCTTCCTGTTTGGCAAAAAAATTTCAAAAAATTAACAATTGCGGAGAATGACTGATGCAATGATCATACCAAATTTCATGAACTTTCAAGCACTTTTATCTGAACATGGCCATATCTAGAGGGCGCTGTGGAGCCACCTGGCACCTCTCGATATAAAATAAGCATATATCTATACTTGGGCGGACAATTTTATCAAGCTTGGAAAGTTTCAGGCAAATTCCACAAAGTATGTGGAATTGAAAGCAACTTCCTGTTTCATGGCAGGACATCAAAATTCGCCGTGACGCCACGGATGCATCGTTCGATGAAATCAAAAAAGCTTCGCAATTTAACGTCAGCAAGGTTTTTAGATATTAGATGCCAAATTTTAAGTTGATCGGATAAAATCTCTAGGAGGAGTTCGTTAAAGTACGACACCTGTGAATGGCGAAAAATCTAAAAAAGTTGCAATTTCAATTAAAAATGGCAGCCTTCCTGTTGAGTCTAGGTCATGGCACCAAGAGACTTTTTTTTAGGTCTCAGGATATTCCACATGTCCACCGAATTTCATACATGCAGGTCAACCACGATGCGAGGGCTACTTATTTGAAATTTTCCAGGGGGCGCTATAATGCCATTTTTGCCACACCTATATGTTAATTTTTTGTCAGTATAATAGGAATGATGTTCTTTAGAATTGTACAAAATTTTGTGAGTTTTTGAGCATGCTGAGACCCTCAAAAGGGCAATTATTTTAAAAATCAGATTGGGGGCGCTATAGAGCCATAATACCTCATTTTCTGCCAATTTCTGTCTCAAATTGAAGACAGTCAGACAAATATAATTTTTGCAAAGTTTTGCAAGTTTTCAAGTATGCTAAGGCCTTCAAATGTGTGTTCATAAAATTTGGAATAACGCAGGAAATGGCTCATAGCTCACTTCCTGTTTGTCCGGATAATTAAAAAAAAAATACGCATAGCCCAAAAAAACAAATGCAATGATCAAACCAAATTTCATGAACATTCAAGCACTTTTATATCAACATGGCGGTGTCAAGAGGGCGCTGTGGAGCCACTTGACTACACCCAATCCAATATCAACATATAGGTATATTTGGAAGTAGACTAGTATTAAGCCTGTAAAGTTTCACGCAAATCTCACAAAGCATGTGCTCATAAAAGCAACTGCCATTATCATGGCAAAACATCGAAATTCGCTGCAACGCCACGGACACAAATTTTGATTAATCCAAAAAAGCTTTGCAATTTAACATGGATAGATAGATAGCCTGTGCCAAATTTTAAGTTGATCGGATAAAATCTCTAGGAGGAGTTCGTTAAAGAACGACGCCTGTGAATGGCAAAAAATTTAAAAAATTTGCAAATTCAATTAAAAATGGCGGACTTCCTGTTGAGTGTAGGTCATGGCACCAAGAGACTTTTTTTTAGGTCTTGGCATAGTACACATGTCCACCGAATTTTGTACATTTAGCTTTAATACGCTGCGAGGGCTGCTTCATTGAAATTTTCTAGGTGGCGCTGTAATGCAATTTTGCCACATTTATCTGTAAACCCTATATCCTAGGAAAGAGTATGACCAGCTTAATATGTTTGCAAAGTTTTGTGAGTTTTGGAGCATGCTGATGCTTTCAAAAATGCAAATATGTATTAGGGGGCGCTATAGAGCCACCATGTCTCACCCAGTGCAAAATGAGACATTGAATCGAAGAACTTAATATTTTTAGTCAATAAGCCAAGTTTGGTGTGTTTTCGAGTATAATTAGGCCCTCAAAAATGTGTGCGTAATATCTGAAAAAACGCAGGAAATGGCTCATAGCTCACTTCCTGTGTGGCAAAAAAATTTCAAAAAAATTGACAAAAAAATTTATGATGACTACTATGACCCTATAAAATTTCATTAGAATCCGAGCAAGTGCGTTCCAAAATGGCCATGTGTTTGGTGGCGCTATAGAGCCACCGGGGCATGTCCAAGCACAAAATAAATTAAAGCTACAAGCAGCGTTGAAAGGGCCCTCGCACCCCTCTTGCACGTTGGGGAGGCAGCAAAATCTTGATGAGTGCAGGTGTGCATTCACAGCCATTGGACACTGCTAGACTGTGAACAATGTGGTTTCCTGCGGAGAGTGCAAAAATTTTCTGGAGGGGTGCTTTGATATCATTTTGACATGCCCGTGCGCTAAATCTCCAGCATAGTAATTGTAATACCAGGCTCCTTGAGCGTGTTGATTTTTGTAATTTTTACAGCACGTTTAGACCCACAAAAGAGATTTCTTTTAAAAATCTGATTGGGGGCGCTATCGAGCCATTACGCCACATTTAGTGCCAATTGATGGATTACATTGAAGAGAATAAGACAATTATAAATTGTGCAAGGTTCTGCAAGCTTTGGAGTATTTTAAGGCCTTGAAACATATGTTCGTGAAATTTGGAAAAACGCAGGAAATAGCTAATAGCTCACACCTGTTTGGCCAAAGTAATAAACCATAACCCGGAATGACTAATGCAATGATCACACCAAATTTCATGAACATTCAAGCACATTTATCTTAACATGGCCGTATCTAGAGGGCGCTGTGGAGCCTTCTGGCCACACTTGATCTAATATTAGCATACATTGATACTTGGGAGGACCATTTTATAAAGCTTGGACAGTTTCAGAGAAAACCCATGAAGTCTGTGGGAGTAAAACCAACTTCCTGTTTCATGGCGGGACATCGAAATTTGCTGCAACGCCATGGAAACAAAATTCGATGAATCCAAAAAAGCTTCGCAATTTAACATCGGCAATGTCTTTAGATACTATTAGCCAAATTTCAAGTTGTTCGGATGAAATCTCTAGGAGGAGTTGTTGAAGTACGACACCTGTGAATGGCGAAAAATCCAAAAAAGTTGCAATTTCAATTAAAAATGGCGGACTTCCTGTTGAGTCTAGGTCATGGCACCAAGAGTCTTTTTTGTAGGTCTCGGCGTATTCCACATGTCTACCGAATTTCATACAGGTAGGTTTACCAGGCTGCGAGGGCTGCTTATTTAAAATTTTCCAGGGGGCGCTTTAGTGACATTTTTGCCATGTCTAGATATAAGTTTTTTGTCAGAGTAATACGAATGATGGTCTTTATACATTTACAAAATTTTGTGAGTTTTAGAACATGCCGAGACCCTCAAAATGGCAATTCTTTTAAAAATCTGATTGGGGGCGCTATAGAGCCATTGTGCCAAATTTAGTGTAAATTGATATATAAAATTGAAGATAATAAGACAATTATAATTTGTGCAACTTTTTGCAAGATTTCGAGTATTCTTAAGCATCCAAACATGTGTTTATAAAATTTGGAAAAACGCAGGAAATGGCGCATAGCTCACTTCCTGTTTAGCCAAAAAATTTCAAAAAAATTAATATAACCCGACATGAACAAAGCACTGATCACACCAAATTTCATGAACATTCAAGCACTTTCATCTCAACATGGCCGTTTCAAGAGGGCGCTGTGGAGCCACCTGACCACACCCAATCTAATATCAACATATAGGTCTACTTGGAAGTGGACTCCTATAAAGCCTGTAAAGTTTCGCGCAAATTTCACAAAGCATGTGCGCGTAAAACCAACTTCCTGTTTCATGGCGGAACATCGAAATTCGCCGCGACGCCACGGATACAAAGTTCGATGAATCAAAAAAAGCTTCGCAATTTAACATCGAGAAGGTCTTAAGATGTTAAATTCAAAATTTTAAGTTGATCGGATAAAATCTCTAGGAGGAGTTCGTTAACGTACGAAGCCTGTGAATGGCAAAAAATTTAAAAAATTTGCAAATTCAATTAAAAATGGCGGACTTCCTGTGGGGTCTAGGTAATGGCACCTAGAGACTTTTTTTTAGGTCTTGGCATAGTACACATGTCCACCGAATTTTGTACATGTTGGTCAAACAGGCTGCGAGGGCTGCTTCATTGAAATTTTCTAGGTGGCGCTGTAATGCAATTTTGCCACATCCATCTGTAAACCCTAAATCCCAGTAAAAAGTAAGACCAGCTTAATATGTGTGCAAAGTTTTGTGAGTTTTCAAGCATGCTGAGGCCCTCAGAAATGCAATTATGTATTAGGGGGCGCTATAGAGCTACCATGTCACACCCAGTGCCAAATGAGATATCAAATCAAAGAACGTAATATTTCTAGTCTATGAGCCAAGTTTGGTGAGTTTTCGAGTATGACAAAACCCTCAAAAATGTGTTCGTAAAATCTGAAAAAACGCAGGAAATGGCTCATAGCTCACTTCCTGTGAGGCAAAAAAATTTCAAAAAAATTTACAAAAAAATTTATGATGACTACTATGACTCTATAAAATTTCGTGAGAATCCGAGCAAGTGCGTTCCAAAATGGCCGCGTGTTTGGTGGCGCTTTAGAGCCACCGGGGCATGTCCAAGCACAAAAATAATAATACTTTGCAATTTTCACGACGACTGCGTGTGGGCAAATTTTTGTGAGTTTTTGTGCATGGCAAAGCCCTCAAAAATGCGTTCTCGCAGCAGAATAAAAAGAAGAAGAAGAAGAAGAAGAAAAATCCCATCAAAAACAATAGGTTCCTCACACCTTCGGTGCCAGGACCCGTTCCGGGCCCTGGCAACGGTCGGTGCTCGGGCCCTAATAATGGTTTGCAATTTTCACCACGACTGACGTGTGGGCAAATGTTTGTGAGTTTTCGTGCATGGTAAAACCTTCAAAAATGCGTTCTCGCAGCAGAATAAAAAGAAGAAGAAGAAGAAGAAGAATTAAAGCTGCAAGCAGCGTTGAAAGGGCCCTCGCACCCCTCGTGCACGTTGGGGTGGCAGCTAGATCTTGATGGGTGCAGGTGTCCATTCAGAGCCATTGGACACTGCTGGACCGCGTACAATATGTTTTCCTGAGGGGAGTGCAAAAATTTTCTGGAATGCGCTATGATACTATTTTGACATGCGTGTGCGCAAAATCTACAACATAGTAATCGTAATACCGAGCTCCATGAGTGTGTTAATTTTTGTAAATGTTCCAGCATGTTTAGACCTTCAAAAGAGCAATTCTTTTATAAATCTGATTGAGGGTGCTATAGAGCTATTATGTCACATTTAGTGCCAATTGATGGATGATATTAAAGAAAATAAAACATTTATTATTTGTGCAAGGTTTTGCAAGTTTTGAAGCATTCTTAGGCCTTAAAACGTGTGTTCAAAAAAATTTGGAAAAACGCAGCAAATAGCTAATAGCGCACTTCCTGTTTGGCCAAAAAATTTCAAAAAATTAAACATTACCCGGAATGACGAATGCAATGATCATACCAAATTTCATCAACAATCAATCACTTTTATCTTAACATGACCATATCTAGAGGGCGCTGTGGAGCCACCTAGCACCTCCCGATCCAATATTAGCATATGTTTATAGTTCGGAAGACAATTTTATCAAGTATAGGAAGTGTCAGGCAAATCCCACAAAGTACGAGGGAGTAAAAGCAACTTCCTGTTTCATGGCGGGACATCAAAATTCGCCGCGACGCCACGGATACATCGTTCAATGAAATCAAAATAGCTTCGCAATTTAACGTCAGCAAGGTCTTTAGATATTATTTGCCAAACATTACGTTGATAGGATAAAATCTCTAGGAGGAGTTCGTTAAAGAACAACACCAGCGAATTGCGAAAAATCTAAAATAGTTGCAATTTCAATTAAAAGTGGAAAACTTCCTGTTGGGTTTAGGTCATGGCACCAAGAGACTTTTTTTTAGGTCTCAGGATATTCCTAATGTCCACCAAAGTTCATACATGCAGGTCAACCACGATGCGAGGGCTGCTTATTTGAAATTTTCCAGGGGGCGCTATAATGCCATTTTTTCCACGCCTATATGTAAATTCTTTACCAGTGTAATAAGAATGATGGACTTTAGAATTGTACGAAATTTTGTGAGTTTTTGAGCATGCTGAGACCCTGAAAAGGGCAATTTAAAAATATGATTGGGGGCGCTATCGAGCCGTAATGCCACATTAACTGCCAGTTTTTGTCTGAAATTGAAAAAAATCAGACAAATATAATTTTTGCAAAGTTTTGCATGTTTTCGAGTATGCTAAGGCCTTCAAATGTGTGTTCATAAAATTTGGAATAACGCAGGAAATGGTTCTTAGCTCACTTCCTGTTCGGCCGAAAAATTAAAAAAAAATAAGCTTAGCCCAAAAAAACAAATGCAATCACCAGACCAAATTTCATGAACATTCAAGCACTTTTATGTCAACATGGCCATGTCAAGAGGGCGCTGTGGAGCTACCTGACCACACCCAATCCAATATCAACATATAGGTATATTTTGAAGTAAACTATTATTAAGCCTGTAAAGTTTCACGCAAATCTCACAAAGCATGTGCTCATAAAAGCAACTTCCTGTTTCATGGCGGAACATCGAAATTCGCCGCAAAACCACGGACACAATTTTCGATGAATCCAAAAAAGCTTCGCAATTTAACATTGACAAGGTCTTTAGATGTCATATGCGAAATTTTAAGTTGATCGGATAAAATCTCTAGGAGGAGTTTGTTAAAGTACGACGCCTGTGAATGGCAAAGAATTTAAAAAATTTGCAAATTCAATTAAAAATGGCGGACTTCCTGTTGAGTTTAGGTCATGGCACCAAGTAACTTTTTTTTAGGTCTTGGCATAGTACACATGTCCACCGAATTTTGTACACGTAGGTTAAACACGCTGCGAGGGCTGCTTCATTGAAATTTTCTAGGTGGCGCTGTAATGCAATTTTGCCACATCCATCTTTAAACCCTATATCCTAGTAAAGAGTATGACCAGCTTAATATGTTTGCAAAGTTTTGTGAGTTTTCGAGCATGTTGATGCCCTCAAAAATGCAATTATGTATTAGGGGGCGCTGTAGAGCCACCATGTCTCACTCACTGCCAAATGAGATATTGAATCAAAGAACTTAATATTTTTAGTCAATAAGCCAAGTTTGGTGTGTTTTCGAGTATTATAAGGCCCTCAAAAATGTGTTCGTAAAATCTGAAAAAACGCAGGAAATGGCTCATAGCTCACTTCCTGTGTGGCAAAAAAATTTCAAAAAAATTGACAAAAAAATTTATGATGACTACTATGACCCTATAAAATTTCATTAGAATCCGAGCAAGTGCGTTCCAAAATGGCCGCGTGTTTGGTGGTGCTATAGAGCCACCGGGGCATGGCCAAGCACAAAATAAATTAAAGCTGCAAGCAGCGTTGAAAGGGCCCTCGCCCCCCCTGTGCACATTGGGGTGGCAGCAAGATCTTGATGGCTGCAGGTGTCCATTCAGAGCCATTGGACACAGCTGGACCGCGTACAATGTGGTTTCCTGACGGTAGTGCAAAAATTTTCTGGAGGGCGCTTTGATACCATTTTGACTTGCCTGTGCACATAATCTACAACACAGTAATCGTTATACAAGGCTCCATGAGTGTTTTGATTTTTGTAAATTTTCCAGCATGTTTAGACTTTCCAAAGAGCAATTCTTTAATAAATATTATTGGGGGCGCTATAGAGCCATTATGCCCCATTTAGTGCCAATTGATGGATGTATTGAAGAGAATAAGACAGTTCTAATTTTTGGATGGTTTTGCAAGTTTTGGAGCATTCTAAGGCCTTAAAACGTGTGTTCGTAAAATTTGGAAAAACGCAGGAAATAGCTCATAGCTCACTTCCTGTTTGGCAAAAAAATTTCAAAAAATTAACAATTGCAAAGAATGACTAATGCAATGATCATACCAAATTTCATGAACTTTCAAGCACTTTTATCTGAAAATGGCCATATCTAGAGGGCGCTGGGGAGCCACCTGGCACCTCTCGATATAAAATAAGCATATATCTATACTTGGGCGGACAATTTTATCAAGCTTGGAAAGTTTCAGGCAAATCCCACAAAGTATGTGGAATTGAAAGCAACTTCCTGTTTCATGGCAGGACATCAAAATTCGCCATGACGCCACGGATGCATCGTTCGATGAAATCAAAAAAGCTTCGCAATTTAACGTCAGCAAGGTTTTTAGATATTAGATGCCAAATTTTAAGTTGATCGGATAAAATCTCTAGGAGGAGTTCGTTAAAGTACGACACCTGTGAATGGCAAAAAAAAAAAAAAAAGTTGCAATTTCAATTAAAAATGGCAGCCTTCCTGTTGAGTCTAGGTCATGGCACCAAGAGACTTTTTTGTAGGTCTCGGCATATTCCACATGTCTACCGAATTTCATACATGTGGGTTTACCGGGCTGCGAGGGCTGCTTATTTGAAATTTTCCAGGGGGCGCTATAATGCCATTTTTGCCATGTCGATTTGTAAGTTTTTTGTCAGAGTAATACGAATGATGATTTTTATACATTTACAAAATTTTGTGAGTTTTTGAACATGCTGAGACCCTCAAAAGGGCAATTCTTTTAAAAATCTGATTGGGGGCGCTAAAGAGCCATTGTGCCAAATTTAGTGAAAGTTGATGGATAAAATTGAAGACAATAAGACATTCATAATTTGTGCAACTTTTTACAAGATTTTGAGTATTCTAAGGCTTCCAAACATGTGTTTCTTAAATTTGGAAAAACGCAGGAAATGGCTCATAGCTCACTTCCTGTTTGGCCAAAAAACTTCAAAAAAATTACCATCACTCGACATGACAAACGCAATGACCACACCAAATTTCATGAACATTAAAGCACTTTTATCTCAACATGGCCGTGTCAAGAGGGCGCTGTGGAGCCACCTGACCACACCCAATCCAATATCAACATGTGGGTATACTTGGAAGTAGACTATTATCAAGCCTGTGAAGTTTCGCGCAACTCTCACAAAGCATGTGTGCGTAAAACCAACTTCCTGTTTCATGGCGGAACATCAAAATTCGCCGCGACGCCACGGATACAAAGTTCGATGAATCAAAAAAAGCTTCGCAATTTAACATTGCCAAGGTCTTAAGATGTCATATGCGAAATTTTACGTTGATCGGATAAAATCTCTAGGAGGAGTTCGTTAAAGTATGATGCCTGTGAATGGCAAAAAATTTAAAAAATTTGCAAATTCAATTAAAAATGGCGGACTTCCTGTTGAGTCTAGGTCATGGCACCAAGAGACTTTTTTTTAGGTCTTGGCCTAGTACACATGTCCATCGAATTTTGTACATGTAGGTTAAACACGCTGCGAGGGCTGCTTCATTGAAATTTTCTAGGTGGCGCTGTAATGCAATTTAGCCACATCTATCTTTGAACCCTATATCCTAGTAAATGGTATGACCAGCTTAATGTGTTTGCAAAGTTTTGTGAGTTTTCAAGCATGTTGATGCCCTCAAATATGCAATTATGTATTAGGGGGCGCTATAGAGCCACCATGTCACACATAGTGCCAAATGAGATATCGAATCAAGGAACTTAATATTTTAAGTCTATGAGTGAAGTTTGGTGTCTTTTCGAGTATGATAAGGCCCTCAAAAATGTGTTCGTAAAATCTGAAAAAACGCAGGAAATGGCTCATAGCTCACTTCCTGTGTGGCAAAAAAATTTCAAAAAAATTGACAAAAAAATATAAGATGACTCCTATGACCCTATCAAATTTCGTGAGAATCCGAGCAAGTGCGTTCCAAAATGGCCGTGTGTTTGGTGGCGCTATAGAGCCATGACCAAGCACAAAAATAATAATACTTTGCAATTTTCACCACGACTGACGTGTGGGCAAATTTTTGTGAGTTTTCGTGCATGGCAAAGCCCTCAAAAATGCGTTCTCGTAGCAGAATAAAAAGAAGAAGAAGAAGAAGAAGAAGAAGAAGAAGAAGAAGAAGAAGAATAATAAAAATCCCATCAAAAACAATAGGTTCCTCGCACCTTCGGTGGTCGGTGCTCGGGCCCTAATTAAAGCTGCAAGCAGCGTTGAAAGGGCCCTCGCCCCCCTCGTGCACGTTGGGGTGGTGGCGAGATGTGACTGGTCAAATGCACCCGTCAACAGCCACTGGACACTGGAAGACTGCACACAATATGTTTTCCTGAGTGGAGTGCAAACACCATTCCTGAAATCAATAGGTGGAGCATCTAAAAGTATGACACCTGTTCATGAAAAAAAATTGAAATTTTAATTCAGAATAATGCACTTCCTGTTGGGTTTGGGTAACGGCACTATGTGATTTTTTTTACAAGTTTTGGCACGTTTCATGTCTCCACCAAATTTTGTTGATGTAGGTTAACTGAACTCTGAGAACCTTTTTGCTGAAAATTTCTAGTGTGCGCAATGATACCATATTGAAAATACCCGTGTGCAAAACCTCTCCCAGAGTGATCGTAATACCAGGCTTCACAAATGTGTTGATTTCTGTAAATTTTCAATCATGTTGAGACCCTCAAAAGGGCAATTCTTTTGCAAAAATAATTAGGGGGCGCTATAGAGCCATTGTGGCCCATTAAGTGCCAATTGGGACATTAAGCTGAAGATCATAAGACACTGACATTTTGTGCAATATTTTGCAAGTTTTGGATGATCGGAAGGCCTTTAAACGTGTGTTCGTAAAATTTGGAAAAAAGCAGGAAATGGCACATAGCTCTCTTCCTGTTGGGCCAAAAAATAAAAAAAAAATAACCATAACTCGGCATGACAAATGCAATGATCTGACCAAATTTCATGAACATTCAAGCACTTTTATCTTCACATGGCTGTATCGAGAGGGCACTGTGGAGCCTTTTGGCCAATCCCGATGTAATATTAGCATATACTGATACTTGGGAGGACAATTTTATCAAGCTTGGAAAGTTTCCGGCAAATCCCACAAAGTACGTGGGAGTAAAATCAACTTCCTGTTTCATGGCAGGACATCGAAATTCACTGCAATGCCACGGATACATCGTTTGATAAATCCAAAAAAGCTTCGCAATTTAACATCGGCAACGTCTTTAGATATTATTCACCAAATTTTAAGTTGATCGGATAAAATCTCTAGGAGGAGTTCGTTAAAGTACGACACCTGCGAATTGCGAAAAATCTAAAAAAGTTGCAATTTCAATTAAAAATGGCGAACTTCCTGTTGGGTCTAGGTCATGGCAGCAAGAGACTTTTTTTTAGGTCTCAAAATATTCCACATGTCCACCGAAGTTCATACATGCAGGTCAACCACAATGCGAGGGCTGCTTATTTGAAATTTTCCAGGGGGCGCTATAATGCCATTTTTGCAACGCCTACATGTAAATTTTTGATCAGTGTAATGATGGTCTTTAGAATTGTACAAAATTTTTGAGCATGCCGAGACCCTCAAAAGGGCAATTCTTTTGAAAATCTCATTGGGGGCGCTTTTGAGCCATTATGCCACATTTACTGCCCATTTCTGTCTCATATTGAAGACAATCAGACAATCATAATTTTTGCAAAGTTTTGCAAGTTTTCAAGTATGCTAAGGCCTTCAAACGTGTGTTCGTAAAATTTGGAATAACGGCTCATAGCTCACTTCCTGTTTGGCCAAAAAATTTCAAAAAAATACTAATAGCCCAGAAAAACAAATGTGATGAGAAGACCAAATTTCATGAACATTCAAGCACTTTTATCTCAACATGGCCGTGTCAAGAGGGCGCTGTGGAGCCACCTGACCACACCCAATCTAATATCAACATATAGTTCTACTTGGAGGTAAACTCTAATGAAGCCTGTGAAGTTTCGCGCAAATCTCATAAAGCATGTGCGCGGAAAACCAACTTCCTGTTTCATGGCGGAACATCGAAATTCGCCGCGACGCCACGGATACAAAAGTTCGATGAATCCAAAAAAGCTTCGCAATTTAACATTGACAAGGTCTTTAGATGTCACATGCGAAATTTTAAGTTGATCGGATAAAATCTCTGGGAGGAGTTCATGAAAGTACGACACCTGTGAATGGCAAAAAATTAAAAAAATTTGCAAATTCAATTAAAAATGGTGGACTTCCTGTTGAGTCTAGGTCATGACATCAAGAGACTTTTTTTAGGTCTTGGCAAAGTACACATTTCCACCGAATTTTGTACATGTAGGTTAAACACGCTGCGAGGGCTGCTACATTGAAATTTTCTCGGTGGCGCTGTAATGCAATTTTGCCACATCCATCTGTATGCCCTATATACTAGTAAAAAGTATGATTGGCTTAATATGTTCACAAAGTTTCGTGAGTTTTCGAGCATGCTGATGCCCTCAAAAATGCAATTATGTATTAGGGGGCGCTATAGAGCCACCATGTCACAATAAGGGCCAAATGAGATATGGACTCAAAGAAGTTAACATTTTTAGTCTATGAGCCAAGTTTGATGAGTTTTCGAGCATGATAAGGCCCTCAAAAATGTGTTCGTAAAATCTGAAAAAACGCAGGAAATGGCTCATAGCTCACTTCCTGTGAGGCAAAAAAATTTCAAAAAAATTGACAAAAAAATTTACTTTGACTTCTATGACCCTATCGAATTTCGTGAGAATCCAAGCAAGTGCGTTCCAAACTGGCCGTGTGTTTGGTGAGCTATAGAGCCACCGGGGCATGTCCTAGCACAAAAATAATTAAAGCTGCAAGCAGCGTTGAAAGGGCCCTCGCACCCCTCGTGCACGTTGGGGTGGCAGTAAGATCCTGATGGGTGCAGGTGTCCATTCACAGCCATTGGACACTGTTGGACCTCGTACAATGTGTTTTCCTAAGGGGAGTGCAAAAATTTTATGGAGGGCGCTATGGTACCATTTTGACATGCGTGTGCGCAAAATCTCCAACATAGTAATCGTAGTACAGAGCTCCATGAGTGTGTTGAATTTTGTAAATTTTCCAGCATGTTTAGACCTTCAAAAGAGCAATTTTTCTCTAAATCTGATTGGGGGCGCTATAGAGCCCTTTTGACACATTTAGTGCCAATTGATGGATGATATTAAAGAAATAAGACATTAATAATTTCTGCAAGGTTTTGCAAGTTTTGACACATTCTAAGGCCTTAAAACGTGTGTTCAAAAAAATTTGGAAAAAAGCAGGAAATAGCTCATCGCTCACTTCCTGTTTGGCAAAAAAATTTCTAAAAATTAACTATTGCTTGGAATGACGAATGCAATGATCACACCAAATTTCATGAACATTCAAGCACTTTTATCTTAACATGACCATATCTAGAGGGCGCTTTGGAGCCACCTAGCACCTCCTGATCCAATGTTAGCATATGTTTACACTTGGGAGGACAATTTTATCAAGCATAGTAAGTTTCAGGCAAATCCCACAAAGTATGTGGGAGTAAAAGCAACTTCCTGTTTCATGGCGGGACATCAAAATTCACCGCGACGCCACGGATACATCGTTTGATGAAATCAAAATTGCTTCGCAATTTAACATCAGCAATGTCTTGAGATATTATTTGCCAAATATTAAGTTGATCGGATAAAATCTCTCAGAGAAGTTCGTTAAAGTACGACACCTGTGAATGGCGAAAAATCTAAAAAAGTTGAAATTTCAATTAAAAATGGCGAACTCCCTCTTGGGTCTAGGTCATGGCACCAAGAGCCTTTTTTTGAGGTCTCAGGATATTCCACATGTCCACCGAATTTCATACATGCAGGTCAACCAGGATGCGAGGGCTGCTTATTTGAAATTTTCCAGGGGGCGCTATAATGCCATTTTTGCCAACTCTATATGTACTTTTTTATCAGTGTAATAAGAATGGTGGTTTTTATAATAATACAAAATTTTGTGAGTTTTTGAGCATGCTGAGAACCTCAAAAGGGCAATTTTTTAAAAAATCTGATTGGGGGCGCTATAGAGCCATTATGCCCCGTTTACTGCCAATTTCTGTCTCAAATTGAAGACAATCAGACAATTATAATTTTTGCAAAGTTTTGCACGTTTTCGAGTATGCTAAAGCCGTAAAACGTGTGTTAGTAAAATTTGAAATAACGCAGGAAATGGCTCATAACTCACTTCCTGTTTGGCCGAAAAATATCAAAAAAATAAGCTTAGCCCAAAAAAACAAATGTAATGATCAGACCAAATTTCATGAACATTCAAATACTTTTAACTGGACATGGCCGTGTCAAGAGGGCGCTGAGGAGCCACCTGACCACACCCAATCCAATATCAACATATAAGTATATTTGAAAGTCAACTCTTATTAAGCCTGTAAAGTTTCGGGCAAATCTTACAAAGCATATGCGCATGAAACCAACTTCTTGTTTCATGGCGGAACATCGAAATTCGCCGCGACGCCACGGATACAAAGTTCAATGAATCCAAAAAAGCTTCGCAATTTAACATCGACAAGGTCTTTAGATGTCATATGCAAAATTTTAAGATGATCGAATAAAATCTCTAGAAGGAGTTTGTTAAAGTACGACACCTGTGAATGGCAAAAAATAAAAAAAATTTGCAAATTCAATTAAAAATGGCGGACTTCCTGTTGAGTCTAGGTCATGGCACCAAGTGACTTTTTTTTAGTTCTTGGCATAGTACACATGTCCACCGAGTTTTGTACATGTAGGTTATACACGCTGCGAGGGCTGCTTCATTGAAATTTTCTAGGTGGCGCTGTAATGCAATTTTGCCACATCCATCTGTAAACCCTATATTGTAGTAAAAAGTATGAATAGCTTAATATGTTTGCAAAGTTTTGTGAGTTTTCGAGCATGCTGATGCCCTCAAAAATGCAATTATGTAGTAGGGGACGCTATAGAGCCACCATGTCACAACCAGTGCCAAATGAGATATAGAATCAAAGAAATTAATATTTTTAATCTATGAGCCAAGTTTGGTGAGTGTTCAAGTATGATAAGGCCCTCAAAAATGTGTTAGTGAAATCTGAAAAAACGCAGGAAATGGCTCGTAGCTCACTTCCTGTGAGGCAAAAAAAAATCTAAAAAATTGACAAAAAAATTTATGATGACTACTCTGAGCCAAATTTTGTGAGAATCGAAGCAAGTGCGTTCCAAAATGGCCGTGTGTTTGGTGGCGCTATAGAGCCGCCGGGGCATGTCCAAGCACAAAATGAATAATACTTTGTAATTTCACCATGACTCACGAGTGGGCACATTTTTGTGAGTTTTCGTGCATGGCAAAGCCTTCAAAAATGAGTTCTCGCACCAGAATAAAAAGAAGAAGAAGAAGAAGAAGAAGAAGAAAAATAAAAATCTCATCAAAAACAATAGGTTCCTCGCACCGGTTGCTGCTCGGGCCCTAATTACCATGGGCCTACGTCTTTATAAATTCTGCTCTCAAGTAGATCATGACACGGCATAGATTCGCAAATTGACTAGTGAAGCTCTTTAAGCAATAAGCTGTGCAACATCGCATTCTTTACTTCTATAGGCCTATTAAGATTTTAGAAAACTGATTCTCGTGGCTTCTTTCGAAAGAAGCCTCGCAAACTAATTTATAAAGACGTATTGATAATTTATGTCGTCATTTGCTTTCGAAAATAATGTTGACTGTCCTTCTACCAGTTCGTATGAACTGCTGCAGCTGCTGATCAAGAAAAGTAAACTGCGAAATGTTCAAGTCATTAATCTTTGAAAGGCGAAGTTTTGGCTTCCCTTTATTTGGGCCGACGAGCCGCCACTGAAGTTAATCCACTGTTTAGCACTGCAAACTCTGAAGTTAATGTTGCTTGGAATTACTTAGCTTCTAAGTGACATGTCATTCTCTCCACTGTTAAAGCCGCAGTATCTCTTGACTTCCTACAACCCCTGACACCAGATCAACATCTGTCAAGTCAACCTGAAGAGAGTAAGTGATAATATGCCACAGTGTGGGAGCCTGTTAGCTGTTGATCATCTTTTTATCTTTCCTCCGCATTCTTACTTGTATTTATACCTACCTATCTTTGCCAGTAATTTCCACTTACACATAAAATGACAAGACCCACCCTGGGCCTGTGGATTAAGTAACAAGAGTGTCTATCTCTCCATCGTTAAAGTTGCAGTATCCTCAAACTTCCTACAACCCCTGAGACCAGATCCGCATCAGTCAAGTCAACCTGAAGAGAGTAAGTGATCCACAATGTTGTAGCAATTTATCACTTTTCGATCTTTTGACCACATATTACTTATCAGTAATTCATCACATCCTACATATTACCAAATTGGTCCATAGGAGGGAGGACTGTGTTGTCTTGCACTGCACGACAAAGAGACTCAAGGACTAGACTAGAGAAGGAGCGAGCAACTGGAAATTCTGCTGACCATCATTCCGTGCTGAGTGACCAGGAATTGAGTCAGTATAATAACTACCTGATCTAAAAATAATTCCATCTGATTTGTGTACTCAAATTCTGCAATATTCTGCACTACAACAGTTTGTCTTGTAAAGTTCAACTCCCATGTCTCAACAGACACACTGGACCTAGTGGACAGCATGATCAAGGACATTAGCAGCTGTAGAAAAGATGTCACTTACAGTCAGGCTCTTGCTGCAATGGCCAGGCAGTTCCACCAAATGAAATCAAATCCATCAAAGCTGGTGTCTGCAATGCACTGCTTTGGCCGAAGCCACGCCTCCGCGACATCCAAAAGAGCAGCAGCACTCTGGCGAGCAGCGAGACGACCAGGTCCAATGATCCCATGTCAGCCAACAGCAATTGCCCGTCGAAACACTAAGTTGGGGTCCAAGAGACGTCTGTCTGCTGGCCGTCCCCAGACACAGAACAGTGGTCCTGAACATTCTTATTGCTCAGCAACAAAACAAAAATTGGTTGGCCACCGCAAATTGGCAGACTCAGTGGCATGTAATTGTTCACATCAAAAGTAACAGACTCTCACACATGCACGCATGCAAGCACTCGCTTCCTTCTTTTATCCTCACCATGACCAACACCAACATCATGTATTTGTTTGGTTGGCTTAGGCCATGTTAGTTTGTTTTACACAATACACCTTTCACCCTACACTTAACCACACATCCACATTAACACACCTCATACTTTAGTTTATATTCTTTTATCTTGTGTAATAAATTTGTTCCATTTTCTTCATGAACCGTGGTCTCACCCATTTTTTTCATGGCACTAGTAATAATATTTTTGAAGGCGTGATGGATTTTGGGGATTAGTTGATATTTACAACTGCTCTCTATTACACTGCATGAGCTTTTAACCACTTGCTCTTTGAGTTAAGCCATGACATGTCTAGCTCGGACCTCGTCTTAATGGGATTTTAGAAAAACACAGGGCTACTTTAGAGCCAGACTGATACGAATGGAGATTACTGGGCATCAAAAACCTGATGTTTGGAATACCCATATGAGATGAGGAACAAATACTGAAAGTTAGAAGCCCTCTCTCTTCCAAGTGTTCTGGCCCCAATTTGTTATTACACTTACAACACAACAGCAACAGCAAGGGACAGACACAGTTTTAAAACTTAAACACATTTAATTAACAAAGACAATAACCACTAAACTAATCTACAGACCAAGATTGATTTACTACAAAAACAGAAATACTTACAGTCCCTTTTTGGTTGGGTCCCTTGGTGATGTCCTGGGTGAGGAAAATGCTCTAACACAGGCAAAAATCCACAAAAGAAACTTCACAGGTCTTGAACAGAATAACAGGTCTGGTCACACGTATCCATCTCCTTACAATTTCGCCTATTACTTTACTGTCACAATTCTACTCGTTATATACTCTTTTGCAGACCCCTCCCACATTTAGACCTCTATTTTTTTTTTTTATTTTCTGGGACTTGCCCCAGACATGTCCGAATCTAGCTCCAGTCTGGGCTTAACAAAAAAAAAAGGTAAATACTGCCATCCAGTGGCCTATATTCACATTGCACCTCCATTCCAAAAGGGAAAAATTTTGACTCATAAAGGCAAAATTTTTCTTTTCAATACAAAATGGTTAAGTGGACACTTGTCTATATATACATGTAATACAATATTCCAATAAACGCGTGATATATATACATACTCAACCACGGGATAAGCAATTTGCAGTTACATTGTCAGTACCCTTTACATGCATAATTTCCAAGTCAAACTCCAGTAAAATCAAACTCCAATTCAACAATCTCCGATTCTTGTTTTTCATCTTACTCAAAAACATTAACGGATTGTTGTCAGTGTACACAATCATTGGCTTTTGCCCTGTACAAACATAAACATCAAAGTGTTGTAAAGATAGAATCAGAGCCAACAGCTCTTTCCCTTTTGTGGAATAGTTCCTTTGGTGGCGATTGAACTTCCTGGAGAAGTATGCCATGGGATGATTAATGTCATCAGAGTCACTTCTCTGTAGGAGCACAGATCCACAAGCATGGTCACTTAGAATCGACCGCGATGGAGAACGGTTTGTTGAAGTCAGGAGATTTGAGCACGGGGCAGTGACACAGCGGAGACTTCAGGCGATCGAAGGCTCTCTGGCATGCATCATCCCAAGTGTACTTTACGTCTTTCTTCAGTTGGTTAGTTAGACTGAGAGCAACCTCAGCAAAGCTCTTGCAGAACTTGCGGTAGTACCTACTCATTCCAAGGAAGCGGCGCAAAGCTTTTTTGTTGTCAGGAACTAGAAAGTCCATGATGGCTTGGACTTTAGCATTTAGGGTGCCACCTTACCCTGGCCTCAGGTTAACAGTCAGGTTAGCCTGGGTCAGGCGCTGGAACAACATCTCTACACCTTTTAGATGTTCTTCCCAAGAGTCACTCCATGTGATCAGGTCATCGATGTATGCACCCGTGTGGGGCAATCCGGAAAGAAAAATACGGTATTCAGTATTCGGCTTGCTTGTGAATATTCAATAAATGATTCTGGTGTGCCATCTAGTGATAGACTATTATAACTGCGTGCATAAATTTGCCGCTCCATGTCCGCTTATCCTGTCGCTTTCCTCTCTCCTCCCACCGGTCGCATTTGCGCAGCCGTGCCTGAGAGTTGCGAGGAAGTCAAATGGCTCACTCTGAAGCTGCCTTCATCTCCAGATCCTGTGGAACTACGCTTAGTCCAGTTCTAAAGCGTGAAATACTTTTGGAATGACTTCACGACAAATTATCGATGAATAAATTAGTCAACAACGAACTTTATCATCGAATTTTGTCGACAATGTCGATGAATCGTTGCACCCTTATTAGTTACTGTAATGTGATGCACGAACGTGCCCAATAATGCGTGCCCTTGAACATATGGGGGAGTGACGTAATTCCGGGTTATGTTGGTTAACAAGCTATGCTATCAGCAGACACGAGTGAGTACGCTGTAATGTGTTGTTTCAGTTATTAATAAAAAAACCCACGATTAGAAACGCAGAACGCGTGTGTATCGTGACATGGTGTCAGAAGTCACGGACTGAATCCGGAAAGAAACGATGGCCAAGTTCGGACCGCCAGAACAGTTTGACTTTACCCGGCCAGCGGAGTGGCCAGTGTGGAGGCGCCGATTCGACAGATTTCGAGCGGCTTCCAAGCTCAATAAAGAGAGCGGTGAGGTACAAGTCAACTCTCTTCTGTATTCGATGGGGAAAGAAGCAGAGCCAATTTATGAAGCGTTTGTGTATACATCGGACGACGAAAGTGATAACCCACAACTTGATTATGAAATAGTTGTATCAAAGTTTGCCGATCACTTCGTGCCTAAGCGCAACATAATCCATGACCGGGCATGCTTCCACAGGCGTGTACAGAAGGCGGGGGAAACTGTACGATCTTTCGTGAGAAGCCTTTATGAGTTAGCACAATATTGTGAATTCGGCATAACAAAGGATGAACAAATTAGAGACCGACTCGTCATTGGCATCCTAGATAGCGAGGTCTCGCAAAAGCTGCAACTAGAGGCGGATCTCACGCTGGAGAAAGCTATCCAGCTAGCTCGACAGAGCGAGCTGATCAAGAATCAGAGCGTGGAGCGAGGCGAGTGCTCCGTGAATGCTGTGGGAAGAGGACAAGCAGGCTGGAAGCGCGGCAAAGGCAGGCGCCAGGGAGATGGGCGCAACGGTTCGAAACGAGATGAGTCCAGTCAACAAAATGGATGCTCACGGCGCGGCAGAACACATGAGAAAGGTGAACGTTGCCCTGCACGTGACAAGAAATGCCGACGATGCGGTAAGCTTGGACACTTTGAACTTTTGTGTAAAACCAAAATGTCTTAACAGCTAATGGCAGTGACACACGAAATGGATGATGATGATCAAGCTTTCTTCATTGGGGCAGTGACAAATCAGGTCTATGCAGTAGTTAAGCAGCCGGATTTCAGTGATGATTGGCGCGTCACACTTGCTATTAATGATAGTCTAGTTGACTTTAAAATTGATACGGGGGCAGACATTACAGTAATGACTGAGATAACGTACAACAAACTGCCAAACAAGCCCCAATTAGCCAAGACTACAGTCAGTGCCACAAGCCCAGGAGGGGAAGTGGAGTGCATAGGCAAATTCCTGGCTACGAGCCGGCACAAGGGCCAAAAGTATGCCTTCTGGGTCACTGTAATCAAAGGACAGTTCGCACAGAACCTATTGGGGGGAGGAGTGGCCAAAAGAATGGGCCTAGTTAAAAGACTTAATGCAGTCAGCACTGTGGCGGATGACGGCATATTTGGGGAAATCGGGCTCTTATAGTGCGATCCAGTTAAAATTGAACTGAAACCTGACGTCGACCCCTACGCCATCACAACGCCCCGCCGAGTGCCGTTTCCCCTCCTGCCCAAGGTCGAAGCGGAGCTGGAGCGCATGCTAGCGCTTGGCATCATCGAGCAAGTGACAGTGCCCACAGACTGGTGTGCACCCATGGTGCCAGCAGAGAAGAAGAACAAGGATCAGGTCAGGGTGTGTGTCGATCTGAAGTGGCTCAACAAGGCCGTCAAGAGGGAAAGATACGTACTGCCGACACTGGAGGACATCGCTCCCAAGTTAGCTGGAGCCAAGGCATTCTCCACATTAGATGCCTCCAGTGGCTTCTGGCAAATTCCCCTGGACCCCGACAGCCAAAAACTGACCACCTTCATCACACCCATGGGCAGGTTCTGCTACAGGCGGCTCCCATTTGGTATCTCTTCAGCCCCTGAAATCTTTCAGAGGCTGATGACCGACCTGCTCAGGGGCCACAACGGTGTCGTCGTCGTGATGGACGACATACTCGTCTATGGCGCGGACGAGGAGGAACACAACAGGCGGCTGAATGCAGTCCTCCAGACCATCAGGCGGTCTGGACTGAAATTGAACAAAGCAAAGTGCCGTTTCAACAAGTCGGAGATAGACTACTTCGGACACATAATCAGCGCTGAGGGCATGAAACCCGACAAAAGTAAGGTAAGCGCAATCACTGAAATGCCCAGCCCAAACAATGTGGGAGAGCTGCGCCAGGTCCTGGGCATGATAAACTACTTGGGGAGGTTCCTGCCAGGCCTCTCAACTGTGCTACACCCAGTCACTGACCTGCTCAAGAAGGACAGTGTGTGGGCATGGGGTGACCAACAGGAGAGAGCGCTGCAGAAAGCCAAAGACATGCTCTCATCAGCCCCAGCACTGGCCTACTACGACTCCAACCGCCGCACAGTCGTCAGCGCGGACGCCAGCAGCTACGGCCTTGGCGCCACACTACTTCAGGAGCACAGCGGTGAGTTAAGACCAGTTGCTTTCTGCTCACGCACACTCACAGAGTCAGAGAAACGTTACTCCCAAATAGAAAAGGAGTGCTTGGCAGCGGTGTGGTCGTGTGAATGATTTGTACGCTACGTACAGGGGCTAGACAGTTTTTGCCTCCAGACAGACCACAAGCCGCTTGTCCCATTGATAAATGCATGTGACCTGGACAAAGCGCCGGTGCGGTGCCAGAGACTTTTAATGCGCCTGATGCGATTCAGTGTGACAGCTGTTCATGTTCCAGGTAAACAGCTGATCGTGGCAGATGCGCTGTCCAGGAGCCCCCTGGCTCACAAGTCAGAGTCAGACACAGAGCGGCACGTCAAGGCGTACGTCGATGCAGTGGTGGAAAACAAGCCCATGTCACCAGAGAAGTTGGAGGAGATAAGAAGAGCAACGCAGATGGATCCAGACCTTCAGGCAGTCATCTCTAGCGTGCGAAACGGCTGGTGTAAGACTCACAACTTTCCCTCCTTCTCTGCATTCTATCCTGCCAGGCATCATCTGTCTGAAGCCAAGGGACTAGTTCTGTATGATGACAGAATTGTGATTCCAAAACAGCTGAGAGAAGACGTTCTGAAAAGAATCCACACAGGTCACCAAGGACTGACAAAGTGCCGTGAGCGTGCCAAAATGTCCGTCTGGTGGCCCGGCATTGGTGGCGACATTAAAACAACAGTGATGCAGTGCAAGTTCTGCATAGAGCACAAGCCCAAGCAGAGGCGTGAGCCTCTCATCACAACGGCCCTACCAGAGGGGCCATGGTGGAGGATCGCTGCTGACTTGTGCGAGCTGGAGGGGAAGCAGTACCTGATCGTAGTAGACTACTACTCCAGGTACATCGAAATGGCACACTTACCCTCTACATCAAGCCAGCAGGTCATCACGTGCCTCAAAGGCATCTTCAGCAGATGGGGTGTACCTCTCGAACTAGTCAGCGATAACGGCCTGCAGTTCACGTCTGCAGAATTCACTGACTTTAGCAAACAGTACGGGTTCACACACACAACCTCGAGCCCCCACTACCCACAGGCTAACGGGGCGGCTGAGAGAGCAGTTCAGACTGCAAAAAGACTGCTGAAACAACCAGACCCGTACCTCGCCCTGATGAGTTACCTAGCAACACCCATCGCTGCGACAGGGGCCAGTCCGGCTCAACTGATGATGGGACGACAGATTCGTACCAGAGTCCCCACATTGGAGCAAAACTTACGGATGACTCCAATAAGCCCTGAACAAGTAAGACTAAATGACTCTAAAGCCAAGAAATCTTACGAGTACTTCTACAACCGCCGCCACTCCACCCATCGTCTCACAAAGCTGCCGACAGGCCAGCCAGTGCGTGTCAAGCTGGACACAGAAAAGGGGTGGAAAACTCCTGCACAGGTGGTGGGAAAGGCGGAACAACCCCGATCCTACATGATCAAGATGGACAACGCCACAGTGTTGCGGCGCAACAGGAGGCACCTGCAGGCGGTTCCTGAGACTACCGGACCTGCAGAACCACAGCTACAGCCTGAGACCAGCCCAACACGTCCCAGCAGTCCACCTCCGGTGATGGTCACTAGGGGCCACGGCGCATCCCCGAGGCCCTCTGCACCAGCGACTACACAGAGAACACCGGCACGGCCTACTCTGTCTGGTGGCACAGCCAGACTGACCTCCAGGGGCCGTGAAATCAGACCACCTTTCCGATTCAGACTTAATGACTGATTTATGTTAACTGATTTGTTGCTTATTCTCCTTTCAGGTTCAACGTCTGATTTACAAAAAAAAAAAAAAAAAAAAGAGGAGAAGAAGGAGGAAGGAAAAAAGTTTCGGCAGTTAATGTTCTAAATGCTCTTCAAGAGAATGTTACATGTTACATGTGAAAATGTTGCAAATACTACAGTACAGTAGTATGAATGGTTTCTGAAAAAAAAATGCTTTTGGGGAAAATAGATTTTGTTTTGAATAGGACCTAGTTTACTTTAACCTTTATCAACAAAAGGATAGGTATTGTTTATTTCAATGTTTAAGGATACTCGGAAGAAAGTTAGTACTGGTAAATTACTTTTGGTTTATTGTCTCAAAAGGGGGAGATGTAATGTGATGCACGAACGTGCCCAATAATGCGTGCCCTTGAACATATGGGGGAGTGACGTAATTCCGGGTTATGTTGGTTAACAAGCTATGCTATCAGCAGACACGAGTGAGTTCGCTGTAATGTGCTGTTTCAGTTATTAATAAAAAAACCCACGATTAGAAACGCAGAACGCGTGTGTATCGTGACAGTTACCATTGAAAAATAGCGTTGATACTGAAGATTCTCGAGCAGAGCCTCCGCCCTCTCGCGTTTATATGGCAAGCCGTTTTCGCTTTACTGACACACTGAAGGAGACGCGGAACATTGCCAAATGTAGCGACAGATCATTAAATGCTGATATAGATACTGTGTCCTCCGTCCCTCTTGCATTGTTCTTGCTCGCTGTTCGGACTATTCTTATTGGATAGGAATCGCAAATCTAGCCATTTTTCACGACCCATGCGATTGTAATATGACTCGTGATCGCTGTAATCCTCATAATTATACGGTGTTCTTCGGTGGCTTCTGTGAGTGCTGAGCGCCTCCCGATCGATTTAGCTTTTAGAGCTCAGATGATGGAAAAAATGCTACGGGTCTGACAGAAACCTGAAATCGGTTTGCTGATTTTTGACATAAAAATGGCCATTCTGTTAAGAGTAAGAGTATCTCATGCATGACTGATTTATAAACTGTGCAGCAGACGATGTTTATACTCGACTGCTATATTCTGAATGCACATGGCAGCGATATTGGTCAACTGCATAGAAAATTTCAATTTCCGATGTTGAAATGAATGTTAACAACGCATACTGCCTGTTTATATTTAGCGGACAAATGTTCGAGTCGACACGAATTTTGCATAGAATTCACAAACAGGTGCGGTCTGTTTGCAAGCCATCTGGGCTTTCTGAAATCACCGACTTATTAAAAGATGGTGTAACGTGTTATATTGTCTTCTGTGTCTAGTTGGCTCCATCTAGCATTTTGTTTTACCTATCTGGACATAGCGAAGCGTTTTTCTGGTCATTTTTGTTGTATATAATTATTTTGTTAGAAGTGTGTAGCTAGCATGCTAGCTAGCTACATGGAACTCCGTGCTGTGACATGGAGCCAGTTGGCATGAAATAATTATGTTTCCTAATTGTATGAGATTTGTTTGTTGTGAAGTTACGATTAAATATGTGCTTTGATTGCTATTTGCATTGCATTATTCCGCATACTTTCGCTGCATACTGCTCGTTTATAGTTAGCGGACAAAGCGATCGCGTTGACGCGGATCTTGCATGGAACTGTACACAGCAGATGCGGTCCGCTTGTCAGCCATTCTGGGCTTGCCGGAATCGCCGATTTTTTAAAAAGGTGGTATAATGTGTTTATTGTCTTCTGTGTCTAGGTACCTCGGTCTTGCTTTTTGTTTTGCATGTGATAGCACAGATCACTGTGTAATGTGATGTTTATTTTTGCATTGTCCTGCAATCTGCTGTATGAAAAGGTTCAAAGTGTCTTCTTTACTGATAGGCAAGTATGATAAACCATGATGACTGACCATTGCATGATCGAAGTGATCAGGACATATTTAAGGGTTAAATTAGTTGTCAAGCTACATCATTGGCATACTCTTCCAAAAAAGAAACTATACATTGTTTTTAGCTTCATTTTATTATACATGAAATATTTTGACAAATGTGGAAAACGTATTGAAAAAAAGTGATATAATTAATTCAATATTTGTATAGTTTCTTTTTTGGAAGAGTATATTTCAATATGTTTTCCACATTTGTCAGAACATTTGATGTATAATAAACTGATGCTAAAAACAATGTATAGTTTCTTTTTTGGAAGAGTATATACAGCATTATATAAGTTATTTGGATGATGAAAATCGTTATTGTTGTCAGTAATGGTTCAGGTATGTACAACCCCAATTCTGAAATAGTTGGGAGAAAGTATAAATTGTGAATAAAATCAAAATGCAATGACTTTCAAATCACACCAGCCAGTATTGTATTCACAATAGTACAGAGATAACATAGCAAACGTTGAAACTGAGAATTTTAACAATTTTATCCACAAAATTAGCTCAATTCAAATTGATGGCTGCTACAGGTCTCAAAAAAGTTGGGACAGGGGCCAGATTTACCATAGTGTAGCATCCCGTCTTCTTTTTAACACAGAGTGGAGGCGTCTGGGCATCGAGGAGACAAGTTTCTTGAGTTTAGCAATTGGAATTTGATCCCACTCTTGTTTAATACAGGCTTCCTGCTGCTGGAGACTTTTGGGTCTCATTTGACGGACTTGTCTTTTTATTATGCGCCAAATGTTCTCAATCGGTGAAAGACTAGGACTGCAGGCAGGCCAGTTCAGCACACAGACTCTTCTACTACGAAGCCAAGCTGTTGTAATTGCTGCAGTATGTGTTTTTTTTCATCGTCCTGCTGAAAAACACAAGGCCTTCTCTGGAATAGATGTCATCTGAAGGGCAGCAAATGTTGCTCTAAAACCTTTATATACCTTTCAGCATTCATGGTGCTTTTTAAAACATGCAAGGGTCCCACACCATATGCACTAATGCATCCCTATACCATCAGAGATTCTGGCTTTTGAACTGAGTGCTGATAAAATGAGGGGTGGTCTTTCTCCCCTTTAGCCTGGAGGACACGACGCCCATGATTTCCAACAAGAATGTCAAATTTGTACCACAGGACACTTTGCTACAGTTCATTTTAAATGAGCCATGGCCCACAGAACACGGTACTTCGGGATCATGCTCAACAATGGCTTCCTTTTCACATGATAGAGTTTTAGGTGGCATCTGTAGATGGCATGGAGGACTGTATTTACAGACAGTGGTTTCTTAAAGTACTCCTGGGCCCATTTAGTAATGTCAATGACAGAATCATGCCGGTGAGTGATGCAGTGGCGTCTTAGGTAAAGGTCTTCGGCTTTGTCCCTTATGCACAAAGATTTTTCCAGTTTCTCTGAATCTTTTGATGTTTTGCACTGTAGATGATGAGACCTTCAAAGCCTTTGCAATTTGACATTGAGGAACATTGTTTTTAAAGAATTCCATAATTTCTTTACGCAAGCCTTCACAGGTTGGAGAGCCTCTGGCCACCTTTACTTCTGAGAGACTCAGTCTCTCTAAGATATCCCTTTTATAACCAATCATGTTACACACCTGATGCCAATTAACTTAATTACTTGCTAAATGTTCTTTTAGCTGATTCCCTTATATATTAATAGCTTTTTCAGCCCTTTTTTTGCCTGTGTCCCAACGTTTTTAAGACCGGTTGCAGCCAGAAAATTTGAAATGAGCTCATTTTGTGGGTAAAAATGTGAAATTTTTCGGTTTCAACATTTGAAATGTTATCTATGTTCCATTATGTATAACATTGGCTCATGTGATCTGAAAGTCATTGCATTTCGATTTTATTCACAATTAACACTTTGTCCCTACTATTTCGGAATTGGGGTGGTATTTGTTAATAATGTATACACTGGTTTTTCATGGCTATTGATGCACTATCACCTTTATCGACATGTTATTATTCACAGCCTAAGATTGTAATACAACTATTATTTATCTCAGTCTAACGATACATGGCAGACATTTATAATCATTCTGTTACTTTTATCAATATTGTAGAACAGACATTGCTAAAAGATGTAGTATTATTATTATTATTACTTTATAATTGGTTTCCTGACTGGCAGCATCACCACCTTGTAAAGCAGCTGCAGTAATTGAGAGGCACAGGGTTCATCGGGTGGTGCAGTCAGCCCAGCGAGTTATTGGTGCTGTATTGCCCAACTTGATGGACTTAAACCATTTGAAGTGAGGACCCCTGTGAGTGTGAGGTCGACCACCATGCTGCCCTACTGACTAAGATGAATGATGGGCAACCAAATCTCACTGCTTTGAACGACATGTGGATCTGATGAATCACAAAACTTGAACAATTAGATTATTATGTATGTATTATAACTATACATGTATGATTTTTGTTTGTGTTATTCTTGGTGTTAACTATAATACTAGTACTATTTTTGATTATTATAATATTATGAAAATATTAATATTAATTATGATATTAATATCATACAGAACCCTCCCTAGGAATGCAAAGTGTCTTTTAAAGTTTCTATTATGATAATGATATGATGAATATTATTGATATTCTAATCACCAAATAAAAATAATCAAGTATGGTTGACTGTTCAATTTTTGTGTCGACACAGATTTCGTTCCAAAGTAAATAATGTGTTACTCTCGCCGATTCTGGCTTGGTTTCGGGTTACTCACATTGTTTTTCATTCTAGAGCTGGAAATTGGAGATTTGGAGCAGCTCATTGAGACAAGTGTTATTTTCAAAATAATACGGATGAGTAGTTTTCCAATTTAGAGTTCTTTCTACATCGGTTGCTTATTTTAAGGCGCTATTACAGATTATCAGTCAACATTCCAATCATACATGGCCTGCGTCGTGTTAGAGATGACCCGGTTTCTCGCTGTTCAACAGTGATAATTTAATTTCGTCCATTTCGGAAGATCGAAATATCATTTCAGAGGCAAATGCTTTTATAACTTCGTGTTTAATGGAGTGGCCCAAGTGACGCAGTATGAGTGAGATCGCGCTGATGGTTAGCGAGCCAGAGTCCGTGCATACGACCATTGCCAAATGTTGCGACAGATCATTAAATGCTGATATAGATACCGTGTCCTCAGTCCCTCTTGCATTGTTCTTGCTCGCTGTTCGGACTATTCTTATTGGATAGGAACCGCAAATCTGGCCATTTTTCACTACCCGTGCGATTGTTATATGACTCGTGATCGCTGTAATCCTCATAATTATACGGTGTTCTTCGGTGGCTCCTGTGAGTGCTGAGCGCCTCCCGATCGATTTAGCTTTTAGAGTTCAGATGATGGAAAAAATGCTACGGGTCTGCTAATTTTTGGACATAAAAATGGCCATTCTGTTAAGAGTAAGAGTATTTCATACATGACTGATTTATAAACTGTACAGCTGACGATGTTTATACTCTACTGCTATATTCTGAATTCACATGGCAGCGATATTGGTCAACTGCATAGAAAATTTCAATTTTCGATGTTGAAATGAATGTTAACAACGCATACTGCCTGTTTATATTTAGCGGACAAATGTTCGAGTCGACGCAAATTTTGCATAGAATTTACATAGCAGGTGCGGTCCGTTTGCAAGCCATCTGGGCTTTCAGAAATCACCGACTTTTTAAAAGATGGTGTAACGTGTTGTATTGTCTTCTGTGTCTAGTTTGCTCCATCTAGCATTTTGTTTTACCTAGCTGGACATAGCTAAGCGTTTTTCTGGTCATTTTTGTTGTATATAATTATTTCGTTATAAATGTGTAGCTAGCATGCTAGCTAGCTACATGGAACTCCGTGCTGTGACACGGAGCCTCAGAAACTATAATCGCGATACATTTTCATGAAACAATATGCCAGTTGGCATGAAATAATTATGTTTTCCCAATTGTATGAGATTTGTTTGTTGTAAAGTTACGATTAAATTTGTGCTTTGATTGCTATTTGCATTGCATTATTCCGCATACTTTCGCTGCATACTGCCGGTTTTTGTTAGCGGACAAAGCGATCGTGTTGACGCGGATCTTGCATGGAACTGTACACAGCAGATGCGGTCCGCTTGTCAGCCATTCTGGGCTTGTCGGAATCGCCGATTTTTAAAAAAGATGGTATAACGTGTTATATTGTCTTCTGTGTCTTGCTTTTTGTTTTACCAAGCTGGACATAGCTAAGCATTTTTGTGGTCATTTATGCAGTATAAATGAATTTGACTTGTATTACAAGGCAAGTTAGCTAGCTAGCTGCCCGGGATAAACTACGCCATGCCCCGGGGACCAGCGCGTTGTTCGTCGGTCCTCGTATTAAATGGAGGCCGCTGCGGCTCGTAGGCCTATTTGCTTGATGCCTGAGGAGCCTGGATTGTCGTGTATTATGTTGTTTTCTATGTGTGCTTAGATAATTTTTGTATTATTTTTTCGAAATGAACATTACGTAGAATTTCTTTGAATGTTTGTGCTGTTTGTAATTATTTTGCTATAAGTGTGTAGCTAGCATGCTAGCTAGCTACTTGGAGCTCCGTGTTCTGACACGGAGCCCTGCGATGCATTTTCATAAAACAATATGCTAGTTTGCATGAGATAATTATGTTTCATAATTGTATGATATCTGTCTGTTGTGATGTTACGAATAATTTTGTGGTTAGACGGGTTATTTAATTTGTATTATTTAGCATATTTCCTCTCGCATCGAAAGCAAAACAAGATGGCGGCGTTTCAATTGTGTCCCGATGCTGTTTAGCCAATAGGAAAAGAGAAAGAGAGAACGGTCGATGCTGTTTAGCCAATTGGAAAAGTAAGGGAGTGTGGTTGTGCAAGAACGCCTCGCTCCCATTGAAAATGAATGGGCTCCATTCATTGTCTATGGGAATTTTTTCATTTTTAATTGCTAATAATTAATAAACTGTAATTAATATCGATATGATTTTGAATAGCACCGACCTGCACATATAGTAGAATAATTTGGTATGCAGGTTGTATGGGTAGTATGAAAACTGTAGGAGGAGTTAGTGTTTACAAAATGGGAAGAAAGAGAAAAAAAAAAAAAAACTAGAAAAAGAGTTTATAAAGAAACTCTGAGTTTGCATGTGATAGCACAGTTCACTGTGTATTGCGATGTTTATTTTTGCATTGTCCTGCAATCTGCAGTATGAAAAGGTGCAAAGTGTCTTCTTTACTGATAGGCAGGTATGATAAACCATGATGACTGTCCATTGCATGGTCGAAGTGATCAGGACATATGTGTGGTAAAGGTTAAATTAGTTGTCAAGCTACATCATTGGTATATAGCATAATATAAATTATTTGGATGATGATAATCGTTATTGTTGTCAGTAATGGTTCAGGTATGTACAACCCTAATTCCGAAATAGTTCGGACATAGTGTAAATTGTGAATAAAATCAAAACGCAATGACTTTCAAATCACACCAGCCAGTATTTTATTCACAATAGAACAGAGATAACATGGCAAATGTTGAAACTGAGAATTTTGACAATTTATCCACAAAATTAGCTCAATTCAAATTTGATGACTGCTACAGTTTTCAAAAAAGTTCGGACAGGTGCCCGTTTACCATAGTGTAGCATCCCCTCTTCTTTTTAACACAGAAAGGAGGCGTCTGGGCATTTAGGAGACAAGTTTTTGAGTTTAGCAATTGGAATTTGATCCCACTCTTGTTTAATACAGGCTTCCAGCTGCTACAGTGTTTTGGGTCTCCTTTGACGGACTTGTCTTTTAATTATGCGCCAAATGTTCTCAATCGGTGAAAGATCAGGACTGAAGGCAGGCCAGTCCAGCACATGGACTCTTCTACTACGAAGCCATGCGTTTGTAATCGCTGCAGTATGTGGTTTTGCATTGTCCTGCTGAAATACACAAGGCCCTCCCTGGAATAGATCTCATCTGAAGGGGAGCAAATGTTGCTCTAAAACCTTTATATACCTTTCAGCATTCATGGTGCTTTCTAAAACATGCAAGGGTCCCACACCATCAGAGATTCTGGCTTTTGAACTGAGTGCTGATAACAGGAGGGGTGGTCTTTCTCCTGTTTAGCCTGGAGGACACGACGCCCATGATTTCCAACAAGAATGTCAAATTTGTACCACAGGACACTTTTCTACAGTCCATTTTAAATGAGCCTTGGCCCACAGAACACGATGCTTCTGGATCATGCTCAACAATGGCTTCCTATTTGCATGACAGAGTTTTAGGTGGCATCTGCAGATGGCACGGAGGACTGTGTTTACAGACAGTGGTTTCTTAAAGTATTCCTGGGCCCATTTAGTAATGTCAATGACAGAATTATGCCGGTGAGTGATGCAGTGGCATCTTAGGGCCCGAAGATCATGGGCATCCAGTGAAGGTCTTTGGCTTTGTCCCCTATGCTCAGAGATTTTTCCAGTTTCTCTGAATCTTTTGATGATGTAGATGATGCCCTGTAGGTGATGAGTCCTTCAAAGTCTTTCCAATTTGACATTGAGGAATATATTTTTTAAAGTATTCCATAATTTTTTAACGCAAGCCTGCACATGTCGGAGAGCCTCTGGCCACCTTTACTTCTTTTTTTTTGTGATCAACATTTTATTGATTTTTAGGGGGGGGGGGGGGGGTCACACATGTTTATTTATGCATAAGGGTATCAAAACTCAGTCCATACATTAAGCCTGTTATACAAACCATATAATCTATAGTACCAATATTCAGGGTACAAGTGTCCTTATAGGACTGAGTGTATTCATCCAAAGTAAGACAGAGAGACACAATAATCAACAAAAATAAAGTTGTGCTACATATTAACATGTTCCACAGGTAATAACCATAAATTTTGGATTTTAAACAGGAATACTCTCCATTTTTGTAAAGTGGACTTCTTGGCTTTATTCACTCTGGCAGTATGATGTTCCATGTTCACAATGTTATCTAGATGTTTCAACCATAACCTCCTATGTGGCAATTGGGGAACGATCCATAATTGTAGGATAACTTTTTTGGCTGCTGTAAAACCTGTCATCAACATTTTCCTTTGAATTAAAGTGTATTCAAGTACAGAGGTATCATTCAGGAGACAAAGGTGTGGAGTTTTTGGGATCTGTATATCAAGCAGTTTGGACAACTCACCTACTACAAATAGCCACAGATCTGTGATTTTGGAGCATTCCCAGAACATGTGCATAAAGGTGCCTGGTAAACCATTACAGATATTGCAGAAGTAATCAGAAGATCGTTTCATCAGAAATTTCCTATATGGTGTGGTATAGGCCCTGTGTATTGTTTTATAGTGTATTAGCTGGTGGGCTACATTTTTTGAGCTTTGAGACAGGTTAGACCAAACTGTATCCCAATCTATGTCCAAACTATCTTTGGAGAGTTCCCTCTCCCATAATTTCTCTATGGGTAAGTGTTGGGGAGATTTGTGTGACAACGCATTATAAATAAGGGACACTCTGCCCCTAAGACTGCAAGAGGGCTTAACCCATTCTAACATTGGATGGGTTCTTGGGGGAGAATGCCATGGGACACCATATGCTCTGAGTGCAGACCTTAACTGAAGAAATACAAAATATGATGAAGCAGATAAATGGAAGGTGCTTTGTAGGTGTTGGAAGGAATATAGGCCATTATCATCATATAAGTCACCTAAAGTGCTTATGTCTTTAGAAGCCCACTTTGAGTTCTGGAATGGCTTCCCCCCTATCAGGAAATTGATGTTATGCCAGATAGGAGTCTGTGCGCTGAAAGGAGACTGGGCATTCATGTGTTTCTCTGCCTGTTTCCAGACATTCAAAGAGTGTGTAATTACGTTACCCAACCTTAAACTCAGTTTGGATTTGCCAGCACCGGTGAAGAGCAGGTCACATAGCCTATGAGGTTTCACCATAGCTTCCTCAATAGATCTCCAGGGTACTTTTGAGCTTGAGTCAATCCATGTATTTAGAGCTCTTATTTGGAAAGCCCAATGATAGAATTGGAAATTTGGTAAGGCAAGGCCTCCTATTAATTTGGGCCGCTGCAATGTAGTTAATTTAATTCTTGGGCGCTTGCCACTCCAAATAAACAGGGAGATTAATGAATGAATATCTTTATAGTAATTTGGGGGGGGTGGTAGCCGGATCATGAAAAATAAAAAGTTAATACGCGGCAGAATATTCATTTTGACAATATGTGCTCTTCCTTGTGGAGATATAGGCAGTCTATTCCATCTCTGGATATCCGCCTGCATGTGTTTCAAAACTTTGACAAAATTTTCCTTGACTATTTGCGCGGTTGTAGGGTGGATGTGAATGCCGAGATAAGTGAAAGAGTCCCTGACAGGAATGGATGAAGGGACCTTGACCAAATTCCCCTTTTTGTTGAGCAGCATTAAAACTGACTTGTCCCAGTTTATTTTATGACCTGAGAGGCTACTGAAGTAATCAAACAATTGAAGAACTTTAGGTACTGAAGATTCCACATTAGATAGAAAAAGGAGTACATCATCAGCAAAGAGAGAAATATGATGGTTCCTGTTGAACAGCTTCACCGGCTCTATATCCCTGCTTTGCCTAATCATCTGTGCTAAGGGCTCAAGGCAAAGACAAAAAAGTAAAGGTGAGAGAGGACACCCTTGACGTGTGCCTCTTTCTAGCTGAAATGGAGAGGAGATTTTAGCTCCTGTCATTACACAAGCACTTGGATATGTATACAAAGTCTTAAGCATCCAAATAAATTTGGGCCCAAAGCCAAAATTCTCTAATACTGCCCACATATAATTCCATTCAAGTCTATCAAAAGCTTTCATGGCATCGAGTGAAAAGAGTGCAATAGGTTCCGGGGAGGTATGAGCAGAGTCAATAATGTGTAAGAGTCTACGTATATTGTCTGCTGCTGAGCGCCCACTGATAAACCCAGTCTGATCAAAACTAATTAGCTTGCCTACACATCCCTCCAGCCTGCGTACAAGCACTTTGGCAAATACTTTCACATCACAGCAGATCAAAGAAATGGGTCTGAAGCTAGCACAATCAAGTGGGTCTTTTCCTTTCTTTAATAATAGAGAGATAAGAGCTGTGTTTTGATCCCTATGGAATTGCCCTGTCTCCAGAGCATAGTTAATTGAGTTTAAAAGAAGGGGACCTACAGTATCCCAAAGGAGAATAAACAGCTCAGGTGGCAAGCCATCTAGGCCTGCGGTAGACAGACTTGGTAAGTCAAGCTCATGAAAGATGGAATTGTGGTCCCAAGTGACTTCTGATGTGTAAAGATCTGCATAAAAATTCTTCAGGACCCCATTAACAGCCGTTGGTTCAGTAAGAATTGAGCCACATCTATCTCTGATGGTATATATATTTGCCTTAGACTCATTTTCCTTCAGCCTTTGGGCTAGCAGGTGACTAGGTCTCTCTCCCTCAGCATAGTATCTTTGTCTCGTACGCTGAAGTGTGAATTCCGCTTTTCCTAAACTAAGTGATCTATATTCAGATTGCAAGGCTGCAAGTGTCCTGGCTCCACTCTCTGTTGGGTTTTGTTTTTGCTCTAAGTCCAGAGTTTTTATTTTTGAATCCAATTCTTCAAATTTCCTGTTTCTAATTTTGTTCAAATTGGAAGAATACGAAATGCAAAAGCCTCTTATGAAACATTTTGTGGTTTCCCACAGGACCTGCGGATTGTCACACTGATCCTCATTTATCTCCAGAAATTCCTTCAGTTTTAGATTAATCTGGCCTTCAAAATTCTTATCTAGCAATAATGAGTCGTTGAAGCGCCATCTGGTAGCTCTTTTAGGTACACCTGTCAGGTATATCTCGCACAATACTGGAGCATGGTCAGAAAGTAGAATAGGCAAGATGTCTGGTTGAGCTTTATGCATTAAAGACTGACTCAAAAATAAGTAATCAATGCGCGAAAAAGACTTATGTCTGTTAGAATAGAAAGTATAATTTCTGTTTGATTCATTATGAAATCGCCTTATATCTATAAGGTTCAAGTGCTGCAGCAGAATGTAAGTCAGTGGAAGGAGCAGTTCTGTCAATATCGTTCATAGCACAATTAAAATCACCCCCAACAAGCTGGTTAGACTCTGGCATCTCTAGAAGTTTATCACGAATCATATTGAGAAAGCTAGGATCAAAGTTGTTAGGTGCATAGACTGCAGCTATCACCAGTTTGGCCTGACAAAGAGTGACAACAGCCAGTGTAAAGCGGCCAAGTTCATCACTGAAAGTATGATGTACAACTATTGGGAGCTTCCTTGCCGCTAATATAAGCACACCCTTTGTTTTGTTATCAGCGCATGAATAGGCTATGATTTTATACCGCCCGTTTTGGAAGCAATGTACGTCGGAACTCTTCAAATGCGTCTCCTGAATGATGGCTATTGACACTTTTTTACGGTCTAGAAACTCAAGACACCTAGTCCTTTTGATGGGGGAATTTAAACCATTCACATTCCAAGTCATTACAAAAAGACCATCCATTTTAGTAAGTCAGGGAGAGTGGAAAAAAAAAAAAAAAACCCGGTGATTGTAGCTTCAGAGTTTCTCTCTCTAGTCTCAAGCAAGATATCCTACAAAATGCCAAACAAAACCAATATCGTGTGACCAAATAGAACCAGGAGGGGGTAAGGGGAACTATATACAACAAACGTTCGGAAGCCGCGAGGACGCTAAGCGATCCGTCAGGCTTCGCTAAACACAAAACCACGTAGGTCCGTGGCATTCAACCGCAACGCAGGTCAAGCCCTACTCGCCATAAGACCGCCCAAAACACAGGCAACATGCTAACATAGCATTCAGTATTAGCAACACAACACATATGGACTTCCATAAAATAAACCAGGAAGTAAGTTCACATTATTAATAATAGTACATTAATGCTTATATTTACCCATTTTGATGAATTGACCATTGATAAAGCAAGTGAATTACATATCCATAAGCCGTGCAGCAGAGCTAGAAGTGGAGTTCGCGTCATGATCTTGGGTCTTCACAATCGAGCTTTGGCTCGGTGGTTTTTCTCTGGTGGAAGTAATGTCCAGCGGCTGGAAAGGATTCCTGGTGATAACTGGAGCAACCGATGCATTAATGTCCGCTGTTTGCAGAAAGTTCTCCGCATCAACCGGAGAGTTGAAAGTTAGTTGGGATCCTTTGAAATCCACCTTGAGCATTGCAGGGTATAAAAGAAAAGAGCTCAGTCCAGCCTTTTAGCGGCTGTTGGAGGACTGTAATCCGGAAAAAAGAGTAGACTCGCCTGGTCATACTTGATCGGATGGGCTTTGCGTGCACCCTTCAGGATAGCTTGTTGATCGGAGTATCTCAGCAGGCGGAAAATGATGATTCTGGGTTTCTCACCCAATCCAGTCTTCCCAAAGTTGGGGTCATATATACGGTGGCAGCAGTCGATTTCGATGATAGGGCCAGCGAGAGATGGTATCCATTTGGGTAATTTGGATTGTAGAAAGCCCACTGGATCTGAGCTCTCGGCTGATTCAGGGAGATTGACCAATCTAAGGTTGTTCCGTCTGGATCTGTCCTGCATCTCAGTCAGACTGCTTTGGAGGCGACTCAGTTTGATGGTAATATCATTGAGGTCGTGTTTGTTGGAGCGAACTGCTGCCTGAAGAGAATCGACTGTAGCTTGTGTTCGTTGTGCTTTGCTAGCATGGTGGTCTAGCTCGGATGCTAATTTACGAATAGCTTCATTGGCGAGAGCTATCTCTTCTTTCACAGACATTAGTTGGGGCGTGAGCACAGTTTCAAATGCGTCCTTAACAGCCGAGGCAACTGATGAATCAAAATTTCTTTGCTGTTCCGAAAGTGCTAGGCTAACTGCTCTCAAAATAGCTGCGTCGAGGTCGTCTGTGGATATTGAGGTTGATCCCTTGAGTTTTTTCTTCTGCGGAGACAATCCAAGCTCTCTTTTGGGAGCAGGGTTGTTTGTAATGGAAGTCATCGTTGTGTTTGATTGCAAAAACTGATATTAAATCGAAATTAGATTGTTTTGGGGCAAGTCCACGAGCGAGCACAAGATTTCACGTCTGCATCGCGGCTGAGACGTCACGTGACTCCGCCACCTTTACTTCTGAGAGACTCAGCCTCTCTAAGACATCCCTTTTATAGCCAATCATGTTACACACCTGATGCCAGTTAACTTAATTACTTGCTAAATGCTCTTTTAGCTGATTCCCTTATATCTTAATTGCTTTTTCAGCCCTTTTTTTTTGCCTGAGTCCCAAATTTTTTGAGAACTGTTGCAGCCAGAAAATTTGAAATGAGCTCATTTTGTGGGGAGAAATGTGAAATTTCCCAGTTTCAACATTTAAAATGTTATCTATGTTCTATTATATTGTTATGGCCCCAATTTGTTATTACATTACAACACAGCAACAGCAAGGGATGACAGACACAGTTTTAAAAACTTAACCACATTTAATTAACAAAGACAATAACAACCAACTAACAAACTAATCTATTGACCAAGATTGATCTATAAAAAAAAACAACAAATATTTACAGTCCCTTGGTTTTGGTGGCTTGGTGATGTCCTGGGTGAGAAAAATCCACAAAAGAAACTTAACAGGTCTTGAACAGAAATGACAGGTCTGGTCACACGTATCCTTCTTCTTGCAATTTCTCCTCCTACTCTACTGTCTCAATTCTTTTCCTTATATACTCTTTTGCAGACCCCACCCACATTTAGACCTCTTTTTTTTTTATTTTCGGGGACTTGCCCCAGACATGTCCAGGACATGTCTTAACATGACTCCAGTCTGAGCTTAACAAAAAAAAGGTAAATACTGCCATCTAGTGGCCTATATTCACATTACACCTCCATTCCAAAAGGGAAAAATTTTGACTCATAAAGGCAAAATTTTTTTTTTCAATACAAAATGGTTAAGTGAACACTTGTCTATATATACATATCATACAATATTCAAACACATGATATATATATACACATTCAAACACGGGATAAGCAATCAGCAATTACATTGTCTGTACCCTTCACATGCTTAATTTCCAAGTCAAACTCCTGTAAAATCAAACTCCAATTCAACAATCTCCGATTCTTGTTTTTCATCTTACTCAAAAACATTAACGGATTGTGGTCAGTGTACACAATCATTGGCTTTTGTCCTGTACAAACATAAACCTCAAAGTGTTGTAAAGAAAGGACCAGAGCCAACAGTTCCTTCTCTATTGTGGAATAGTTCCTTTGGTGGCGATTGAACTTCCTGGAGAAGTATGCCACGGGATGCTCAATGTCATCAGAGTCACTTCTCTGTAGGAGCACAGATCCACAAGCTTGGTCGCTAGCATCGACCGCGATGGAGAACGGTTTGTTGAAGTCAGGAGATTTGAGCACGGGGAAGTGACACAGCAGAGACTTCAGGCGATCGAAGGCTCTCTGGCATGCATCATCCCAGGTGAACTTTACGCCTTTCTTCAGTTGGTTAGTTAGACTGAGAGCAATCTCAGCAAAGTTCTTGCAGAACTTGCGGTAGTACCCGATCATTCCAAGGAAGCGGCGCAAAGCTTTTTTGTTGTCAGGAACTGGGAAGTCCATGATGGCTTGGACTTTAGCATTTATGGGTGCCACCTTACCCTGGCCTATGACGTAGCCAAGATATGTGACAGTAGCGCAACCAAAGTCACTCTTGCTCAGGTTAACAGTCAGGTTAGCCTGGGTCAGGCGCTGGAACAACGTCTCTACATCTTTTAGATGTTCTTCCCAGGAGTCACTCCATGTGATCAGGTCATCGATGTACACACCCGTGCGTGGCAATCCGGCGATTGTAGACTGTATCATCCTTTGGAACGTGGCTGGGGCATTTTTCATGCCAAAGGGTAGGACTTCATACTGGTACAATCCAGATGGTGTTGCAAAAGCAGAGATGCTCTTGGCCCTCTCAGTTAAAGGCACACACCAATAACCCTTCAATAAATCAATCTTGGTCAGAAACTTTGCTTGCCCTACACTATCAATACAATCATCAATCCTAGGTATTGGAAACACATCAGTTCTAGTTACAGCATTGACTTTGCGATAATCTGTACAGAATCTAGTACTTCCATCAGGTTTTGGAACTAGCACACAGGGTGAACTCCAATCGGAGTTGGAGGGTCTGATAATATCATGTTTTAACATGTACTCAACCTCTTTCTCAGCAATCTTTCTCTTTTCAGGATTCATCCGGTATGGATGCTGTTTTATCGGTTTGGCATCACCAACATCTACATCATGAGAGGCTATAGAAACTCTTTTTGGAACATCAGGAAACAGATCCTCATATTTCTTGATCAACCTCTCAAACTGATCTCTCTGTGAGGGTTCTAAGTGCTGGAGTTTTACATCAAGATTTTACAGGTGGGTCTAACTGGTGTTTTCCAACTACCTGACAAGTGTGACAGGTTTTGCATAAGTTGGAAACGTCTTTCCGAAGCCCAGGCTAAAAGAAGTGTTTCATGATCTTATCAACAGTCTTGTTAACACCAAGATGACCTCCTAAAGGTAAACTATGAGCCATTGTTAAGATCTCATTCCTATAGACCTTCGGAACAACAATTTGCCTGACCACTGCCCAATCTGCATTGGCAGGGATATCAGGAGGGCGCCACTTCCGCATCAACACACCATCCTTGAGATAATACCCAACTGGAACTGCGTCTATTTCTTTATCAGGAAGGGCTCTCCTCTTTAGTACACAAATTTCAGGATCATTAGTTTGCTCCTCAATCAACCGCTTTCTGGACAGAGACAAGTCTCCAGACACATCAGAATCACCAGACCCTTCCGGCTGGCTGAATAGAGAACTGATAAAAGTATCTGATAAGTCCTCAAACGGAGAAACCATAGTAGGCCAATCAGAGTCATGAGGCAAACCACCTGAGTCCTGACTATTCAATGTGCTGGACGGCACCACAACATCTTCTTTAGCCTTCTTGGCCATAGCACGAGTCACTGCACAAGAAGGATACAGAGATGGGTCCTCATCCCCATTTTCAGTGCTCGGCTGTGAAGTAAGATGTACAGGGGGAACTACTCTGCCCCCAGCCAGGTCATTGCCTAGCAACAGAGAAACACCCTTTATAGGTAGACTTGACATAAGTCCCACCTTTACCTGTCCTGTAACTAAATCTGACTTCAAGAATATAGAGCGCAGGGGTACAGATACAGTCCTCCCTTCAATACCTTGTACAAGTATGAAATCCCCTGAAGCGGTCTCATCACGTAACTCCAAGGAGTCCATCAACAAAAGTGACTGAGAAGCTCCGGTATCCCTTAGGATATATATGGGGACAGGAGTAGTATGCTCATTCAGAGCCACAAATCCCTCTGACACAAATGGAAGAAATTCCTCCCTCACAAAGTCAGCTGTATTAGGCTTTTTAGCCCCACAAGAAGCAGGCAATTTAGCAGATTGGTTATCTACTACAGGGGTTTCTAACCTTGTTTTCACAAAGGCATTTGGTTTGGTATCCTTTTCTTTTTCTTTCTTAGCTTTAAGGAACCAACAGTTAGTTGTAACATGACCAGATTTCTTGCAATAACTGCAAACTAGACCACTTTTGTCACTGTCAGCTTTCACACTTTGATCAGACCTGTTACTGGATTTCTGAGCACCATCACCAGATTTGTCTTTGTCTTTGGGTGAGGAATCTTGGGTATCACCGTAACCCTTTTTCTGAAATTGGGACCATTTATTGTTACTGCTAGACTGAAATTTGGACTTATGAGTGAGAACATATTCATCTGCAAATTTTGCAGCTGATTGCAAATTCAGTGCTTGCTTCTCATTAAGGTAGGTCTTAACATCATCCTTAACACAGTTCTTGAATTCTTCAACTAACACCATCTCTTTTAGTGAGTTGAAATCATCCTTGACCTCCATAGAAGTACACCAGCGCTCAAAGAAAACCTTCTTCTCATTAGCAAATTCCACATAAGTCTGATTTTCAGATTTCTTCAGACCTCTGAATTTCTGTCGGTAAGCCTCTGGAACCAACTCATAAGCTCTCAAAATAACCTTTTTGACAACCTCATAATCAGAGGAATCATCTGCAGACAAAGCCGAATAGGCTTGTTGAGCTTTACCCTTGAGGACAGTTTGCAACATCAGAGGCCAGTGTTCCTTTGGCCACTGGCAACTCTTTGCTACCTTTTCAAAACACTGGAAATAGTTGTCAATGTCTTTTTCCGAAAATGGAGGCACCAGTTTTACCTCCTGACTGGCACAAAATTTATTTTTAGTTTCAATTTTAATTTTTAGTTTCTCCATTTGGAGTCTTTCTTCTCTATCCAACTTCTCTAATTCAAAATCTCTCTGTCTCTGTCTCTCTCTTTCTGCTCTTTCCTCTTTCTCTCTCTCAAATTCTCTTTGTTTTTCTTTTTCTTCCCTCTCAAATTCTCTTTGTTTTTCTCTTTCCTCCCTTTTAATCTCTTCTCTTGCTAATTTTTCTAACTCAAACTGCCTTTGTTTTTCTTTTTCTTCCCTTTCAAATTCTCTTAGTTTTTCTTTTTCCTCCCTTTCAATCTCTAGCATTTTTAATTTAAGTTCCATTTCTATATTTGGATTTTCCACTGGAAACTGTTCCAGATCTCCGGGTGCAAACACATTTTCATCAATGTAATATTCAACTATCTCTTGAGCCAGTCTTGCTTTTCGCATGGCTGGTTTTACCTCTGTCAGCTCCAAATGTCTGCATATTTCCAACAGTTCTGTCTTTTTAAAAGACTTCAAAACCCCTACGGTTGGTGATGCCAAGAAATCATCCATTGCTGTTGTCAATATATATGTATTCAATTAAAAAAATCAATTTTACAATTTGAAATGTTAGATTTTCAATTAATGACTCTCACAATGGTCTGTCCCGGACTTGAGCCCCCAATTTGTTATGGCCCCAATTTGTTATTACATTACAACACAGCAACAGCAAGGGATGACAGACACAGTTTTAAAAACTTAACCACATTTAATTAACAAAGACAATAACAACCAACTAACAAACTAATCTATTGACCAAGATTAATCTATAAAAAAAAACAACAAATATTTACAGTCCCTTGGTTTTGGTGGCTTGGTGATGTCCTGGGTGAGAAAAATCCACAAAAGAAACTTAACAGGTCTTGAACAGAAATGACAGGTCTGGTCACACGTATCCTTCTTCTTGCAATTTCTCCTCCTACTCTACTGTCTCACTTCTTTTCCTTATATACTCTTTTGCAGACCCCACCCACATTTAGACCTCTTTTTTTTTAATTTTCGGGGACTTGCCCCAGACATGTCCAGGACATGTCTTAACATGACTCCAGTCTGAGCTTAACAAAAAAAAGGTAAATACTGCCATCTAGTGGCCTATATTCACATTACAATATATAGTGATGCACGATATTAAAAATTTCAACCGATACCGATAATCGATAATTTCCTGCTTCTCAGGGCCGATACAGATACTCGATATGTTCACATTTTTATATTTCATATAATATATTGATATAATCTTGTTTGTGCAGGATAGAAAACTGATATGTTAGCAGTTCTGACATATCTATAACAAGAAACAACAACTTTCTGACTCTTCAAATGGTTATTTATTTTCCTTTCATCACAAAATGTGGTCATTTGCTATATATAAACATGTAGCAAGACAACTCTAACAAAAATATGCATCAAAAGTGCATCTTAATTTTAACAAAAAAAGTGCATCCCTTATGGAGGTAAGTATTCAAGTCTGTTTAAAAAAATGTTATAAAATAAAGTGCAAAACAAAACAAATTTAGATTAACAAAAAACTGAAATGCTTAAAACTTAAAGCTTAAATGATTTCCTCTTCTCAACATTTCCTATCCTAACCTCCCCCCAAACTTGTCATTGTCTACATTATCTTTTATGTATACTGGAGAAGGGCATCAGTGGGAGATTCTTCTTAACAAACAGAAGCATCTCTGCTTTCTCACATCCAAGTCGGTTTCGTTTTTCATCAATAACATTTGCAGCAGCAGAAAATAAACGTTCACTGTCTACACTTGTGCAAGGAGAGGACAGGTACTTCCGTACGAGTGAGGTAAGTTGTGGGAACCGGATTTTGTTGCTTCTCCGGTAGCCCAAGGGGCTCTCAGATCGAGGAATTGTGGGCTCTGAGAGATAGGCTTGAATCTAAAGTAATAGAAGAATAACAAAGAACAAAAACAAAATTATACTTAACCTTTTCACCACTATAATCCCGCGCGGAACTTCCGCGTTTACGCCGCGAATCCATAGAAATGAGGCCCTGTACACTGGGCTCCCAGGAAAATTTCTTAGAAACGTGCATGTCATCTTGTATGGGCCGTAGTTCAGTGAATATTTGAGTAATAAAGACATATTATCAAAAGAAAGCTTAGAGACTGCACTTTACATTTAAACATGTTTTATTGACATTCACTTATATTGTATACACCCTTTGTGAATGCGGACCGGTCGGCTACACCCTTCACGGTTTGGAGAAATTAATATATATTTTTCCTGCGGACTGAATGATTGCGGACTGCAATAAGGTCTGTACAAGCCCAAGATTCCATTTCAATCAAGCCTTTCGCACTTGCTTTCCCTGCTCAATAAATTCCCGAAGTATCTGCGTCAGCACCAATGCTTTCCCCCCGCCTCGTTATATTTCGTTTCATTGTTTTATTTTCTCGTCATTGCATTCTTGAATATGGATGTGTAAGCATCGGGGTTAATTGATTTGTTTTGTTTAATCTCAGTGGCATAAGTGTCTGGCCGACATAGTCGCGTCTTTCTTTATGTTTGAACTTGTGAACGAAAAATGACGAAGGTACCTTGAATTTGCTATTCGCATTAATTGGATTTTGTGCTTCTTGTTATCGGTATTTGCATTCCGCTGATTTAAAGAAAAAAAAAATACGCGCCGCGCAGTTTAAATGCATACTTTTTTTTGGTCGGCGCCCGAACAATAATTTTTTTTCTTGGGTCTCCTCTTTTTATCTGCGCTACAGTACCGAAAACACCCAAACGAAAGCACGTTACCATATACCCGCTGCAGCAGGTTACCGCGGTGAGCCGGTCAGCCCGCTGGAGCGGGTCATCGCGGCTTTTGGTAAGCACCTGCTACGGCGGGCTGGCGTGGCGAAAAGGTTAAGACTGCAGAATGGGGACATCGAACTTTCGTGCTGCCGTTGCTTAGTTTTAACAATGCTAGTGCTAGCGGCTGCAGTCGCTGCCTCATACTCCTTAAATACCTCTTCGCCGCGATGCAGACTTTTCAGGTGAGCAATAAGATTAGTCGTGTTAAAGCTTGACGACTTCTTTCCTCCTCTCGCAATCCGCGCTGAACAGGCTTTGCATATAGCGACAGCATTGTCATCTTCTGCCACCGCGAAGAACAACCATGCTGGTGAAGACATGTTTCTTTACTCACAGGCTGATAGGCTGTTAGATGAAGTAACTTTGCAGCCCAGGCTTGTCAAGTAAGGCATCGGATGTGATGTGACACTCCGCGTCATGGCTTCTTTTGCCAACTCTGCCTGGCTGAAAAAATAAAAGTCGCCACTCGGCTTGAACGCAGTTCCTGCGTTTTCATTAAATTATCGGATGTTTTATCAGAAAAACATGACCATCGGGCAGAAAGAAAACAAGCCCAAATCGGCCCGATATTCTATCAGACCGATATATATCGTGCACCTCTAATTAAATATAACATATTGGCTCATGTGATCTGAAAGTCATTGCATTTTGATTTTATTCACAATTAACACTTTGTCCCAACTATTTCGGAATTGGTGTTGTATTTGTTAATATCTATACACTGGTTTTTCATGGCTATTGATGCACTATCATCATTATCCACATGTTATTATTCACAGCCTAAGATTGTAATAATACTATTATTTATCTAAGTCTAACGATACATGCCAGACATTTATGATCATTCTGTTGCTTTTATCAATATTGTATTTTATTTATTTATTAAGGTCTCACCGTTTACATTATAGACAACCAAATAATACACAAACTCTATTAAAAAACGCCACTCTATTAAGAGTTATGAGAGACCATACAAATTGTTACACATCACATCATAAATTAAAACAGAATTAACAAAAAAAAAAAAAAAAACCTTAAAATTAAAAACACATGGAGCCGAGATCAAGGAGCAATAACCACAATTCCAGTATATTCTGTAAATCATGTCATCTATACAAGGAAAGCGACCTCCTATGAAGTATTTTTCGGCAGGCCTTTGCAGTATCAATAGCAAACTCTGAACTGCTCAAAATAATAACAAGCTTATCACCATCATCTCTCGAGCAAAAATCTGGGATTATCGTAGAGGCCGTAGTAAAAAGGTCTTCCCTAATATCAGCATACAGACCACATCTAATAAGGCAGTGCTCTTCATTCTCAATTTCTTTTAGATCACACACCAAACATAGTCTATCCTGAACGTTTTCACCTGTGAAGCGACTGGTCTCTATTCTCAACGGTGCTACGCCACATCTTAGTTAAGCTAAAGCTTGCCTATCTTTTCTAGACATAGTGATTAATAGATACGCTTCTGTTCCTAAAGTTTGTTTAAATGTTTTGTATGTTCTTAGTTTATTACCTCCTCGTCCAGAAGTCCCAACCATTTTGTTTATTTTACTTAGCCATTCCCTTTCAAAATAATTACCTAAACTAAGGTTAATGGAATCTTTAATATCTGAAAAGTAAATTGCCTGAGTAATATCACATAAATGTTCCATTTGAATATCATGACAGGTTTTTTTAATATGAAAAACAGCATTTTTATTCCCACTCTGCGCGGCTCGATGTGCCCATTCAAACACCTTTCTATTAAGCCTGGTTCTACTCATCTGTGTATGTCTACACCAAAGGCGGAAGACACACAACCATTGTCGATGACGGGATACCGTCCAACCCATATCCCCCTGCATTGCGGCGACTGGTGTTCGTTTTCCAACTCCCATGAAATACCTCATGGCCTGGTTTTGGATGGTGTCTATACAGGAGAAAGATTTGTGGCCCCAAACTCCGGCCCCATAATCTATAATTGGTTGAACAAGCGTATCATAAAGTTTGGAAAACACCTGAAAGGGGAAACCCCCATGGGCCCTTCCCTTAGCGATGAGCATGCCTAGTGCTCTATGCGCAGCTTGGGCGGTGTATTTTGCTGTAATACTAAAATCTAAAAAAACTGTCAGTACCAGACCCAAATAACGATATCTATCCACAATTTCTAAATTATCCCCACCATAAACAAATGGGCCATTTGATCGGGGTACACTAGGACCACTCCGAAAATGCACTACCTTTGATTTATCTAAATTCACGTAGAACAGACATTGCTAAAAGATGTATTATTATTATTATTAGGGCCCGAGCACGACTGCAAGTCGTCCGCGGAGGACCCTATTGAAATCATGCTGTTTATTATTATTATTATTAGGGCCCGAGCCGACTGCAAGTCGTCTGCGGAGGGCCCTATTGAAATCGCGCTGTTTATTATTATTATTATTCTTATTATTTTATTTTATTTTTTTATTATTCTTCCGATTTTACAAAGGCAAATTTCGCCCCTTTCCCAGTTGTGAAAACGCGTCTAACTTTCCCGATTCGTCCGGCCGGATCCGAAATTCGATATTTTTGGGCGGTCGCACAGGTTCGACCCCAAATGTCGAAATAGCGCCCCCTAAACACGTTTAAAAATTCCCATAGGGAAATTCGGCTACTTTGTCGTAGGCAGACGAAATTCAGTTGTTATGTGCCTTGTAACAAGGCACACAAAAAACTTCATTGGAGCCACGCCCTAAACCCATCAGAAAGTCGGCCATTTTGATTTGAATTTTTGAATTTTAAAACAAACTCCTCCTAGGGATTTCGTTGGAACGGCTTCAAATTTCGTAAACATCATCGAGAAACCAACCTGATTAAAAGTTGTGCTCTGCAGATCTGTAGGTCAAAGGGCGTGGCTGCTAGGGTGTGACAAATTTTAGTGACTTGAGGGAAAAATTTCACAACAATCTCAAACCCAAATACTTGATTGGAGTAGCTTCAAACTTGCTGAACATGATGAGGGCACCGCCCTGAACGGCCTGATATACTAACTTTTCACTTTGCTAATAGCGCCCCCCTGTGGTAACAGGAAGTGACCACTCATTATTTCCACTGGGACTGATGGCACAATGTTGAACCAATCAACTTCTTTCTTCTTGTAAAACATTCACAACAAGTTGCTGAAGCTACATTATGAACATTGTGTAGCTACGAGTAATGCCGTCCGTTTGGCGAAGCGGCGACTTTGGATCCCTCGCCATGAAAATACGTTTGGGATTCCCAATGCTCTCACGCCCACATACTTGACTGTAGTAGCTTCAAACTTGCTAGACATGATCATTGCTCGGCCCTGAACGTCTAAATGCATAAAATTTCCACTTTGCTACTAGCGCCCACCTGTGGTAACAGGAAGTGACCAGTCATTACTTTCACTTGCAGTGATGACACATAGTTGAACACCCCAACCTCATTCCACTTCTATTACATGCAAAACTAATAGATGAAGCTACCTTATGAATGCTGTGAAGCTACGCATAATGGCGTACGTGTAGTGACGCGGCGACTTTCCATCTCTCGCCATGAAAATACGCTTGGGTTTTTGATGTCTTTAATAAACTTGTATCATCATAAAAATTGATTTGCAAGTCAAGGGTGTCAAGTTCTCACATCTGATTGGGGTTTTGCCTACGAGAGCAGCAAAATGCCTCGATAGCGCCCCCTTGAAATTTTCAAAAACCCCTCCCCATAGGGGTTTTTTTGGGGTAGAAAAATGAAAATTGGTACACATGTGTATTTGGCCAAGTCGCACAAAAAAGTCTCTGGCATCATTTGTCTACGCCAAACAGGAAGTCGGCCATTCTGATTTTTACTTGTCATTTCTCCCTGATTTCCACATATTGTATTTTAACGCACTCCTCCTACAGATTTCATCCATTCAGAACCAGATTTATCAATAAACATCAAAAGACCATGCTGATCAAAAGTTGTGCTCTGCAGGTCTGTAGGTCAGTGGGCGTGGCTACCAACAGGAAGTGACCAGTTTTAACTTTCACTTGTACTGATGACACTTAGTTGAACTGTTATGGCCCCAATTTGTTATTACATTTATAACACAACAGCAACAGCAAGGGATGACAAACACAGTTTTAACAACTAAAACACATTTAATTTTTAACAAAGACAAAGACTAATAACAACCTACAACTAAAGACCAAGATTGATAAATTAAAAAAAACAGAAATAATTACAGTCCCTTTTTGGTGGGGTGGCTTGGTGATGTCCTGGATGAAGAAAATGCTCAAACACAGGCAAAGAAATCCACAAAAGAAACGTCACAGGTCTTGAACAGAATGGCAGGTCTGGTCATCTTCTTGCAATTTCTCCTACTACTTTACTGTCTCAATTCTTTTCCTTATATACTCTTTTGCAGACCCCACCCACATTTAGACCTCTTTTTTTTTATTTTCTGAGACTTGCCCCAGACATGTCCAGGACATGTCTAAACATGACTCCAGTCTGAGCTTAACAAAAAAAAGGTAAATACTGCCATCTAGTGGCCTATATTCACATTACAGAACCCATCAACTTTATTTCCCCTGCACAACATGTAGAAGAAGTTGCTTAAACTACCTTACAAATGCTGTGATGCTTCGAATAATGGCGTCCGTGTGGCGATGCGGTGACACTGGATCCCTCGCCATGAAAATACGTTTGTGTTTTTGATGCTCTTAATGAATTCGTATCATCATGCAAATTGATATGCTGGTCAAGGGTGGTGAGCTCCAACATCTGATTGGGGCGATGCCCATGAGGACAGCAAAATGCCTCGATAGCGCCCCCTTGAAATTTTCAAAATCCCCTCCCCATAAGGGTTTTTTTGGAATAGGAGGATGAATATTGATACACATGTGTATGTTGCCAGTTCAAACAAAAAAGTCTCTGGCACCATTGGTCAATTCCAAACAGGAGGTCAGCCATTTTGATTTCACTGTGTCATTTTGGCTCGATTTCCACATATTGCATTTTAAAGAACTCCTCCTCGCGATTCCGTCCAATCAACCTAAGACTTACTTCTGATCATCAAGAGACCATGCTGACCAAAAGTAGTGCTCTGCATGTCTGTCGCTAAATGGGCCTGGCCGCCCTGGTTTCCCCATTTCAGATGCCTCGCCAAACACATTCGAGCTGCTCGCTCACCCTCATACTTCATCCAAATTGCTTCAAAATTCCTGTACATGGTAAAAGCCCCACCCTGAACGCCTCGATGTGCTGCTAAACAATCTAGCTCATCGCGCCCCCTTATGGAAACAAAGAATGCCACATTTTACGTTGAAATTGGCAGATTTGCTCAAAACTTCACATTTGTGCTTAGGGTCTGCCGCTGAATGCACCTGCCCAAATTTGGTTACACTCCGAGCGCCTGCTGATGGATGAAGTATCAACTTATCATAACTCCTTCAGCTTTGTCCGATTCGCTCGTCCTTTCTCTCAGGTTGGGGTAGGCACTTGACCTGTCCAATGGTCGTGAGTGCACAGGTGCACCCGTCAGGATCTCACCACAACCCCAATGTGCGCATGGGGGCGAGGGCCAGTTCAACGCTGCTTGCAGCTTTAATTATTATTATTATTATTTTTTTTTTTTTTATTATTCTTCCGATTTTTCAAAGGCCAATTTCGCCCCTTTCCCAATTGTGAAAATGCGTATAACTTTCCCCATTCGTCCGGCCGGATCCGAAATTCGATATTTTTGGGCGGTCGCACAAGTTCGACCCCAATTGTCGAAATAGCGCCCCCTAAACACGTTTCAAAATTCCCATAGGGAAATTCGCTTACTTTGTCGTAGGCAGACAAAATTTGGTAGTTATATGCTTTGTCACAAGGCATACAAAAACTTTCATTAAAGCCACGCCCTAAACCCAACAGGAAGTCGGCCATTTTGATTTGAATTTTTGAATTTTAAAACGAACTCCTCCTAGGGATTTCGCCGGATTAGCTTCAAATTTGGTACACATCATCAAGAGACCAAGCTGATTTAAAGTTGTGCTCTGCAGATCTGTAGGTCAATGGGCGTGGCTTCTAGGGCGTGACAAATTATAGTGACTTGAGGAAAAAATTTCACAATACTCTCACACCCAAATACTTGATTGTAGAAGCTTCAAACTTGCTGAACATGATTAGGGCGCCGCCCGGAACACCATGATCTATTAACTTCTCACTTTGCTAATAGCGCCCCCCTGCGGTAACAGGAAGTGAACACTCGTTACTTCCACTCGTACTGATGACACATTGTTGAACCCATCAACTTCATTTTACTTTTTAAACATGCAGAACAAGTTGATGAAGCTACATTATGAATGCTGTATAGCTACAAGTAATGGCGTCCGTGTGGCGAAGCGGCGACTTTGGATGCCTCGCCATGAAAATACGTTTGGGATTCCCAATGCTCTCACGCCCACATACTTGACTGTAGTAGCTTCAAACTTGCTGGACATGATCACTGCTCCGCCCTGAACGTCAAGATGCATTAAATTCCCACTATGCTACTAGCGCCCCCATGTGGTCACAGGAAGTGACCACTTATTACTTTCACTTGTACTGAGGACACATACTTGATCAAATCAACCTCATTCCACTTCTATTACATGCAGAACAAATTGGTGAAGCTACCTTATAAATGCTGTAAAGCTAAGCATAATGGCGTCCCTGTAGTGAAGCGGCGACTATCCATCCCTCGCCATGAAAATACGTTTGGGTTTTTGATGTCTTTAATAAACTTGTATCATCATAAAAATTATTAGACAGGTCAAGGGTGGCAAGTTCTCACATATTATTGGGGCTTTGCCCATGAGGGCAGCAAAATGCCTCGATAGCGCCCCCTTGAAATTTTCAAAAACCCCTCCCCATAGGGGTTTTTTTGGAGTAGAAAGATGAAAATTGGTACACGTGTATTTGACCAAGACGCAAAAAAAAGTCTCTGGCATCATTTGTCCACTCCAAACAGGAAGTCGGCCATTTTGATTTTAACGTGTCATTTTTGCCTGATTGCCATAAATTGTATTTTAACGCACTCCTCCAAGAGATTTCATCCTTTCAAAACCAGATTTATTAAAAAACATTGAAAGACCATGCTGATCAAAAGTTGTGCTCTGCAGGTCTGTAGGTCAGTGGGTGTGGGTACTAAAAGGAAGTGACCAGTTTCTACTTTCACTTGTACTGATGACACATAGTTGAACCCATCAACTTCATTCCCCCTGTACAACATGTAGAAGAACTTGCTTAAACTACCTTACGAATGCTGTGATGCTTAGACTAATGGCGTCCGTGTGGCGATGCGGTGACAATGGATCCCTCGCCATGAAAATACGTTTGTGTTTTTCATGTTCCTAATGAATTCGTATCATCATGCAAATTGATATGCTGGTCAAGAGTGGCAAGCTCCAATATCTGATTGGGGCGGTGCCCATGAGGGTAGCAAAATGCCTCGATAGTGCCCCCTTGAAATTTTTAAAAACCCCTCCCCATTGGGATTTTTTTGGAATAGGTACATGAAAATTGATACACATGTGTATGTTGCCTATTCGAACAAAAAAGTCTCCGGCACCATCGGTCAATTCCAAACAGGAAGTCAGCCACTTTGATTTTAATGTGTCATTTCGGCCCGATTTCCACATATTTCATTTTAACGAACTCCTCCTACCGATTCCGTCCAATCAACCTAATATTTTCTTCAGACTATCAAGAGACCCTGCTGATCAAAAGTAGTGCTCTGCATGTCTCTTGCTAAATGGACCTGGCCGCCATGGTGTCCCCATTCCAGATGCCTCGCCAAACACATTCGAGCTGCTCGCTCTCCCTCATACTTCATCCAAATGGATTCAAAATTCCTGTACGTAGTGAAAGCCCCACCCTGAACGCCTCGATGTGCTGTTAAACAATCTAGCTCATTGCGCCCCTTTATGGAAACAGAGAATGCCACATTTTACGTTGAAATTGGCAGATTTGCTCAAAACTTCACATTTGTGCTTAGTATCTGCCCCTGAATGCACCTGCCCAAATTTGGTTACGCTCTGAGCGCCTACTAGTGGATGAAATATCAACTTATCATAACTCCTTCAGCATTGTCCGATTCACTCGACACTTTCTCTCAGGTTGGGGCCGGCACTTGACCTGTCCAGTGGTCGTGAGTGCACAGCTGCACCCGTCATGATCTCACCACAACCCCAACGTGCACATGTGGGCGAGGGCCCGTTCAACGCTGCTTGCAGCTTTAATTATTATTATTATTCCTCCGACATTTCAAGGGCCAATTTCGCCCCTTTCCCAATGGTGAAAACGTGTCTAACTTTCCACAGACGTCCGGCCTCATCCGATATTTGATATTTTAATGCGGTCATACAGGTTTGACCCCAAATGCCGAAATAGCGCCCCCTAAACACGTTTCAAAATTCCCATAGGGAAATTCGGTTACTTTGTCGTAGGCAAACGAAATTTGGTAATTATATGCTTTGTAACAAGGCATGAAAAAAACTTCATTGGAGCCACGCCCTAAACCCAACAGGGAGTCGGCCATTTTGATTCGAATTTTTGAATTTTAAAACGAACTCCTCCTAGGGATTTCGCCGAATCAACTTCAAATTAGGTAGAGATTATTGTGAGACCAAGGTGATCAAAAGTTGTGCTCTGCAGATCTGCAGCTTAAAGGGCGTGGCTGCTAGGGCGTGACAAATTTTAGTGACTTGAGGAAAAAATTTCACAATGCTCTCACATCCAAACACTTGATTTTAGAAGCTTCAAACTTGCTGAAAATGATGAGGGCGCCACCCTGAACATCTTGATATATTAACTTTCCACTTTGCTAATAGTGCCCCCCGGTGGTAACAGGAAGTGACCACTACTTACTTCCACTTGTACTGATGACACATTGTTGAACCCATCAACTTCATTCTACTTCTAAAACATGCAGAACAAGTCGATGAAGCTACATTGTAAACGCTGCATAGCTACGAGTAATGGCGTCCGTGTGGCGAAGCGGAGACTTTGGATGCCTCGCCATGAAAATATGTTTGGGATTCCCAATGCTCTCACGCTCACATACTTGACTGTAGTAGCTTCAAACTTGCTGGACATGATCATTCCTCCGCCCTGAACATCCAGATACATTAAATTACCGCTTTGGAACTAGCGCTCCCCTGTGGTAACAGGAAGTGACCAGTCATTACTTTCACTTGTACTGATGACACATATTTGAACACACCAACCTCATTCCACTTCTATTACATACAGAACAAATAGATGAAGGTACCTTATGAATGCTGTGAAGCTAAGCATAATGGCGTCCCTGTAGTGAAGCGGCGACTATCCATCCCTCGCCATGAAAATACGTTTGGGTTTTTGATGTCTTTAAAAAACTTGTATCATCATAAAAATTGATTGACAGGTCGAGGGTGTCAAGCTCTCAAATCTGATTGGGGCTTTGCCCATGAGAGCAGCAAAATGCCTCGATAGCGCCCCCTTGAAATTTTCAAAATCCCCTCACCATAGGGGTTTTTTTGGGGTAGGAAGATGAAAATTGGTACACATGTGTATTTGGCCAAGTCGCACAAAAAAGTCTCTGGCATCATTTGTCTACTCCAAACAGGAAGTCGGCCATTTTGATTTTAACAAGTCATTTTTCCCTGATTTCCACATATTGTATTTTAACGCACTCCTCCTAGAGATTTCATCCATTCAAAACTAGATTTATCAATAATCATCGAAAGACCATGCTGATCAAAAGTTGTGCTCTGCAGGTCTGTAGGTCAGTGGGCGTGGCTACTAACAGGAAGTGACCAGTTTTTACTTTCACTTGTACTGATGACATATAGTTGAACCCATCAACTTAATTCCCCCAGTACTACATGTAGAAGAAGTTGCTTGAACTACCTTACGAATGCTGTGATGCTTCGAGTAATGGCTTCCGTGTGGCGATGCGTTGACAATGGATCCCTCGCCATGAAAATACGTTTGGGCTTTAGATGTTCTTAATGAATTCGTATCATCATTGAAATTGATATGCCGGGTAAGGGTGGAAAGCTCTCACATCTCATTGGGGCTTTGCCTATGAGGGCTGCAAAATGCCTCGATAGCGCCCCCTTGAAATTTTCAAAAACCCCTACCCATAGGGTATTTTTTTGGAGTAGAAAGATGAAAATTGGTACACATATGTATTTGGCCAAAACGCAAAAAAAAGTCTCTGGCATCATTCGTCTACTCCAAACAGGAAGTCGGCCATTTTGATTTTCATGTGTCATTTTTGCCTGATTTCCACATACTGTATTTTAACGCACTCCTCCTAGAGATTTCATCCATTCAAAACCAGATTTATTACTAAACATTGAGAGACCATGCTGCACCCATCAGGATCTCACCACAACCCCAACGTGCGCATGGGGACGAGGGCCCGTTCAACGCTGCTTGCAGCTTTAATTACCTTCGCCAGCGACTTCGCTGACGAAGGTAATGTTTTGATCCCCGTGTATTTATTTGTTTGTGTGTCTGTCTGTATGTGTATCGAATAACTCAAAAAGTACTAAACGGAATTTCATAAAATTTGGTGGGTTGATTTGGCATGACCTGAGGATCAATCGATTAGATTTTGGGAGTGATCGGGTCAAAGGTCAAGGTCAAGGCCACGAAAAGGTCAAAACCGACTTTCGGCCATATCTCGGTCAATTTTTATCCGATCGGCATGAAACCAACGCCAGTGGCGAGGGATTCAGTGGCGTCGGCGAAGTTATGCGCTCTACCGAGTGCCCGTTCTAGTTATTACTTTATAATTGCTTCCCTGACTGGCAGCATCACCACCTTGTAAAGCAGCTGCAGTAATTGAGAGGCACAGGGTTCATCGGGTGGTGCAGTCAGCACAGCGAGTTATTGGTGCTGTATTGCCCAACCTGATGGACTTCAACCATTTGAAGTGAGGACCCCAGTCACCGAAACCATGGCCTCTTCTTGAAGATGCTATCCAAATGGAAGACAGGCTATGTGAGCACTTCAGCCAAGAACAATGACCAAAGCCACAGCTTCTACCCCCATACGATCTGTATGCTAACATAAGACCAAAAAGACTTGCTGTGCTCTCTCAGTATGAATTACTGTACTGCCTTCTTCATCTCTCTGCTCACCACATCGCAGTTTCCTTTATATTATCTTGAACGTACAAAATGTTAGTTTATTAGAGCCTACTTTTTCTTATTTTGTTACTTTTACTGAATCATGATGACATTTTTATTTCTTTTTTTTTTTTTCCTGATTATTGTTATTGGGTTTGAAATTTGTGAACTGATAGAGATGCATATTAATGACACTAATACGAAAACTTGAAAAATTTGAATAGACCAGATACATGATGCTCTTTCATCAAGATGTGTAATTTTACACTCCTAAAAGCCTACTTTGTCTAATTATTATTTGGTTTTTTTAATAATAATTTTGTCTTAGTATTTTAATTGGGTTTGAATTTTGTACATTGACAGAGATTCATTTTCTCATGTGTATTCCTGTCCCAGCATATCTTTTAAACGAGGGGCAGGAATATACCCTGGCCTGGACAGGTGGCCAGGCAATCGCTGGGCACAGACCATACGCTGACTCATACCTCTGGGCAATTTAGAGTCTCTATTTAGCCTTATATGCATGTCTGTTGACTGTGGAAGAAAATCTGAGCTCCTAAAGAGAACCCAGGCGTACATGAGATGAACATGCAAACTCCACCCGGAAAGGGTGGATTCAAACCCACAACCTTCTAGCTGGGAGGCTGACTAAGATGTATGATGGGCAACCAAATCTCACTGTTTTGAATGGCATGTGGATCTGATGAATCACAAAACATGAACAATTTGATTATTATGTATGTATTATTACAGATGTGTGATTTTTTAAAATTTATTATTGGTGTTTTATTATTGGTGTTAGTATTGTTGGTATTATTATTACTACGATTACTATTTTTGATTATGGTAATATTATAACAATATTAAGATAAATTAATAATGTTATGATATCCATATCATGTCCCCAAGAATGCAAAGGGTCTATTATAGTTTCTATGATGATAGTGATATTTTGAATATTATTGATATTCTAATCACCAAATAAAAATAATCAAGTATGGTTGAAAGTTCAGTTTTCGTGTCGACACAGATTTCGTTCCAAATAAATCATGCGGTTACTCTCGCCGATTCTAGCTTGGTTTCGGGTCTCTCACGTTGTCTTCATTCTAGAGACAGAAATTGGATATTTGGAGCAGCTCATTAAACAAGTATTATTTTCAAAATAATTTTTTTTTTTTTTTTGAAAATCGTTTTTCAATTTAGAATTCTTTCCAGATCGGTTGCTTATTTGAAGGAGCTATAATGGATTATCAGTCAGCATTTCTGTCAGATATGGCCTCCGCTGTGCTGGAGATGACCTTGTTTTTCATCAGGGATCTTCGACTTCTACACAGTTTCGGAAGATCGAAATATCATTTCAGCTGCAAGCGCTAATTTAACTTCATTTTAAACGGAGTAGCCAAATTGACGCAGTATGAGCGAGGTCGCGCTGATGGTTAGCGAGCGACGGAGCGACTGCATATTGCCAAATGTTGCGACAGTTATTATATGCTGATATAATAGATGTTGTGTCCTCCGTCTATCTTGCATTGTTCTTGCTAGCTGTCCGGACAATTCTTATTGGATAGGAATCGCAAATGTAGCCATTTTTCATTACCCATGCGATTGTAATATGACTCGTGATCGCTGTAATCCTCATAATTATACGGTGTTCTTCGGTGGCTTCTGCGAGTGCTGAGCGCCTCCCAATAGATTTAGCTTTTAGAGTTCAGATGATGGAAAAAATGCTACGGGTCTGACTAACCTGAAAATGGTTTGCTTATTTTTGGACATTAAAATGGCCATTCTGTTAAGAGTAAGAGTATTTCATGCATGACTGATTTATAAACTGTACAGCTGACGATGTTTATACCCTACTGCTATATTCTGAATGCACACGAAAGCGACATTGGTCAATAAAATTTCAATTTCCGATATTGAAATGAATGTTAACAAAGCATACTGCCTGTTCATATTTAGCGGACAAATGATCATGTTGACTCGGATTTTGCATAAAATTGTACTTAGCAGATGGGGTCCGCTGGCAAGCCATCTGGGCTCTCTGAAATCACCGACTTTTTAAAAGATGGTATAACGTGTTATATTATCTTCTGTGTCTAGTTGGCTCCATCTAGCATTTTGTTTTACCTACCTGGACATAGCTAAGCGTTTTGGGGGTCTTTTGCTGTATGTAATTATTTCGTTAGCTAGCATGCTAGCTAGCTACATGGAACTCCGTGCTCTGACATGGAGCCTTGGAAAATATAATCGCAATGCATTTTCATAAAATAATATGCTAGTTTGCATTAAATAATTATGTTTCCTAATTGTATGAGATTTGTCGGTTGTGATGTTACAATTAAATTTGTGCTCTTATTTCTATTTGCATTGCATTATTCCGCATATTTTCGCTGCATACTGCGCGTTCATAGTTAGCGGACAAAGCGATCGCGTTGACGCGGATCTTGCATGGAATTGTACGCACCAGATGCGGTCCGCTTGTCATCCATTCTGGGCTTGCTGGAATCGCCAATTTTTTAAAAAGATGGTATTACGTGTTCTATCGTCTTCTGTGCCTAGTTAGCTCGGTATTGCATTTTGTTTTACCAAACTGGACATAGCTAAGCATGTTTGTAGTCATTTGTGCAGTGTTGATGAATTTGACTAATATTACATGGCGAGTTAGCTAGCTAGCTAACTGCCCGGGATAAGCTACGCCTACTGACTAGGATGAATGATGGAAAACCAAATCTCACTGCTTTGAACGACATGGGGATCTGATGAATCACAAAACTTGAACAATTTGATTATTATGTATGCATTATAATAGATGTATGATTTTTGTTGGTATTATTATGGGTGTTAATAACAACAATACTTGTACTATTTTTGATTATTATCATATTATGAAAATATTAACATTAATTATGACATTCATATCATACAAAACCCTCCCCAAGAATGCAAAGTGTCTTTTATAGTTTCTATGATGATAATGATATGATGAATATTATTGATATTCTAATCACCAAATAAAAATAATCAAGTATGGTTGACTGTTCAATTTTTGTGTCGACACAGATTCTGTTCCAAAGTAAATAAAGTGTTACTCTCACCGATTCTGGCTTGGTTTCGGGTCTCTCACATTGTTTTTCATTCTAGAGCTGGAAATTGGAGATTTGGAGCAGCTCATTGAGACAAGTGTTATTTTCAAAATAATACGGATGATTCGTTTTCCAATTTAGAGTTCTTTCCAGATCAGTTTGCTTATTTTAAGGAGCTATTGCAGATTATCAGTCAACATTCCAATCATATTTGGCCTGTGTTCTGTTCGAGATTACCCGGATTCTCGCTGTTCAACAGTGATAATTTAATTTCGTCCATTCCGGAAGATCGAAATATCATTTCAGTGGCAAATACTTTTATAACTTCGTGTTAAATGGAGTAGCCTAAGTGACGCAGTATGAGTGAGATCGCGCTGATGGTTAGCCACCCAGAGTCCGTGCATACGACCATTGCCAAATGTTGCGACAGATCATCAAATGCTGATATAGATACTGTGTCCTCCGTCCCTCTTGCATTGTTCTTGCTAGCCGTTCGGACTATTCTTATTGAATAGGAATCGCAAATGTAGCCATTTTTCATTACCCATGCGATTGTAATATGACTCGTGATCGCTGTAATCCTCATAATTATACGGTGTTCTTCGGTGGCTTCTGTGAGTGCTGAGCGCCTCCCAATAGATTTAGCTTTTAGAGCTCAGATGATGGAAAAAATGCTACGGGTCTAACAGAAACCTGAAATCGGTTTGCTAATTTTTGGACATAATGGCCATTCTGTTACGAGTAAGAGTATGTCATCCATGACTGATTTATAAACTGTACAGATGACGATGTTTATACCCTACAGCTATATTCTGAATGCACATGGCAGCGATATTGGTCAACTTTGAAATGAATGTTAATAAAGCATACTGCCTGTTTATATTTAGCGCACAAATGTTCGAGTCGACGCGAATTTTGCTTAGAATTTACATAGCAGGTGCGGTCCGTTTGCAAGCCATCTGGGCTTTCTGAAATCACCGACTTTTTAAAAGATGGTGTAACGTGTTATATTGTCTTCTGTGTCTAGTTGGCTCCATCTAGCATTTTGTTTTACCTAGCTGGACATAGCTAAGCATTTTTCTGGTCATTTTTGTTGTATATAAATATTTCGTTATAAGTGTGTAGCTAGCATGCTAGCTAGCTACATGGAACTCCGTGCTGTGACACGGAGCCTCAGAAACTATAATCGCGATACATTTTCATAAAACAATATGCCAGTTGGCATGAAATAATTATGTTTCCTAATTGTATGAGATTTGTTTGTTGTGGAGTTACGATTAAATTTGTGCTTTAATTGCGGTTTGCATTGCATTATTCCGCATACTTTTGCTGCATACTGCCCGTTTATAGTTAGCGGACAAAGCGATCGCGTTGACGATCTTGCATGGAACTGTACACAGCAGATGCGGTCCGCTTGTCCGCCATTCTGGTCTTGCCGGAATCGCCGATTTTTTAAAAAGATGGTATAACATGTTATATTGTCTTCTGTGTCTAGGTACCTCGGTCTTGCTTTTTGTTTTACCAAGGTGGACATAGCTAAGCATTTTTGTGGTCATTTATGCAGTATAAATGAATTTGACTTATATTACAAGGCAAGTTAGCTAGCTAGCTAGCTGCCGGGGATAAACTACGCCATGCTTCGGGGCCCAGCGCGTTGTTCGTCGGTCCTCGTATTAAAATGGAGGCCGCTGCGGCTCGTAGGCCTATTTGCTTGATGCCTGAGGAGCCTGGATTATCGTGTATTATATTGTTTTCTATGTCTGCTGAGGTAATATTTGTATTTTTTTCCGAAATGAACATTACGTAGAATTTCTGTGAATGTTTGTAATTATTTTGTTATAAGTGTGTAGCTAGCATGCTAGCTAGCTACATGGAGCTCCGTGTTGTGACACGGAGCCCTGCGAACCATAATCGCGATGCATTTTCATAAAACAATATGCTAGTTTGCATAAGATAATTATGTTTCATAATTGTATGACATCTGTCTGTTGTGATGTTACGAATAAATTTGTGGTTTGACGGCTATTTAATTTGTATTATTTAGCATATTTCCTCTCGCATCGGAAGCAAAACAAGATGGCGGCGTTTCAATTTTGTCCCGATGCTGTTTAGCCAATAGGAAAAGAGAAAGAGAGAACGGTCGATGCTGTTTAGCCAATTGGAAAAGTAAGCGAGTATGGTTGTGCAAGAACGCCTCGCTCCCATTGAAAATGAATGGGCTCCATTCATTGTCTATGGGAATTTTTTCATTTTTAATTGCTAATAATTAATAAACTATAATTAATATCGATATGATTTTGAATAGCAACGACCTGCACATATAGTAGAATAATGTGGTATGCAGGTTGTATGGGTAGTATGAAAACTGTAGGAGGAGTTAGTGTTTCCAAAATGGGAAGAAAGAGAATAAAAATAAAAATAAAAATAAGTTGAAAGATCCTGAGAAATAAAATAAGTTGAAAGATCCTGAGAAATAACAAGAGTTTGCATGCTTCACATGCAAACTAAATAATAAAAAATCATATTTGCAAAAATGAATCATATTTTCAATGACCTCTCACGGCCCACCTGCAGTACCACCACGGCCCACCAGGGGGCCGCGGCCCACACTTTGAGAATCACTGGCTTGGGGTTCTATTTGGCAGAGTACACGTGGCGACATAAACACAGCGGCGTCGACCACTTTGCTCAAAGTTTAGCCGACATCCCGTTGCTGTACGCGCCACCAAAGAGCACGTAACATCTTGTCGCCACCACTCTCCAGACTTCTGCTTCGGCAGAGGTCTCCTACAAGGTCCAAAGAAAGAACAATTACACTTTGCGCCTGGAACCGCATTATTTACGGTTCCGGGCACCACCACACAGCATCATTTGCACACCGAGACGACGTCCATTGAATAATATCATAAAGCCAACTTCGCGTAAATTCCAAAATTACTGTCGTCAAGCGCAAAGCAAACTTAAGAACGCGAATCATTACTCAAACAGAGGTCCAGGCGCGAATGAATGAAGCCCCACAATGACACAAGCGGCTGGGTGTGGAACACAGTAGCGCGCGGAAACTGAGCGCTCGCCCTTGCGGCACGCGCGTCCTTACGCTGCGCAAAGTGCGCATGCCCTAGTATTGTCAACAGTGTCATGGCTGCCACCTTTATAAGCTAGTAGCACGTATAGCCGCTGTGGAAATTAAAGTGTAAATTATCTTTACTGGATGTACGGTCGACGTTTTTCCACACCCGAATACTTTACTTGGTATCTAAACATTAATTTAAGCTGAAAAAGTTGTGATTTTTTTCGATTTTGCTGGAGGTTGTGTATGGTACTCTTACCCTTAAACCAAATCACATCAGGTTTTGTGTTATTAAATAAAAGAAAATCACAAGAGCTAGAAAATAGCTCTTGTGAAACTAGTAAATCGAACTGAAGAACGTAGCACCATAAAATTCAATTCTTATAAAAAAAAAAAGCAACATACTTGGTGCTATAAATAGTACTACAAAACACAACATTTAGCCTTAGATATCTTGTGACAAAACTGTTGATAATATAATACCGTTCGCCATACAATTATCGATGTATTGGTGCTTAACCAAATCACATCAGGTTTTGTGATATTAATTAAAAGAAAATCACAAGAGCTAGCGTAAAATCCTTGTGAAATACTAAAGTCTCGCATATCCAGCATCGCGAAAAGTATATATCGTTATCCAGGAAGAATGATCTCTCCTTCTCCTTCAATAAAAGCCCAAGCCCCAGCGAAGAAAGCCTTCTTCCCCGCAGCACGCGCCTTCTCGACTTCAGGCCACAGTTTCTGCCTTTTTTCCCGATCCGCTTTGGAGAAATCTTGTTGGAAACGGAATCCGCGTTCTTTAAGGTAGACAGAGTGTTTTTTGCAGCTCTCTGTTGTGTCTTGATAGGTATTATTTCAGCTTATACTATAAGACCAATATAATCACGAGCTGCTACTTGCTTGTAGGCATATCTTCTTCTTTACTAACTTAACTTCCACTCTAGTACAAGAGCGCCCTCTAGTGACAGTTATATGTAACATGTCATTGCAGATCAACAGTGGCAGTGTAAGAGGTCATTAATCAACCATTTATCAAACCAATATATAACATACTCCTCCCCACTTAATGAACAACTTCACCTGCATATAATAACTAAACCAAACATCAACCTCATAAGATGTTATGGTATGGTACCATTAACAGAACTACAAAGCAACTCCAGTACTCCAACTTGCTTAGCATGTCACTGTGAAACAGAAATAAACAATTCTCAAATACTGTGAAAAGTATGTAAACACAATTACAAAACATCGAACTATTCAACCAGGTCATCATATATAATACACAACTTAAATGTCCGTCTTGTTTCTTTTTTTTTTTTTTTTTTTTTAAGGGAATGAGGTGGACTACTCAGACCCTGACATAACCCTGGGGATTATTCTGCCCCATACTTCTGGGTATGTCATACTACAGATTTAGGCGTTGAGGAGATCGCCGTTCTCTCCTTGGATAGCGGCGGGGAACACTGCCATCTAGCGTACCCCCACTGGCTGTGTCGGGAACAGATGTTGGTGACAGGGGTGGAAACAGTTCAGATTGTGGATCCGCTGGTGGAACACCAGAAGGAGCGGGCTCCCCAGCAAGCACTGCGTCCTGGGTGTATGTGGGTAGAGTTGGACTGACCTGCTGGCCAGGTTCAGCACAACTCACTGGTGTTGTTTCCGCGGGTGTTGTAGCTCCATCAAGCAATTGGTCCGCGTGTCTCCTCCAGACAATGTCCCCACAGGTTTTGACTGTATAAGACACAGGACTTGTCTGTGCTATGACAGTAGCAGGAACCCATTTTGGGCCGTTGGTGTAGTTGCGTGCAAGTACCTGATCACCTGGGTGGAAAATCCTTCCCTTTGATCTTTGTTTGCGTCTCTCAACCTGGGCTTCTTGCTTTTGTAGCACAGCCTTTTTTCGTGTCAGGTGGTTTCAGTAGGTTGAGACTGGTACGGAGCTGTTTCTTCATGAGAAGTACTGCAGGAGCGACTTTTGTGGTTGAATGTGGAACATTCCTATAAGACAGCAGGAAACTGTTCAGCCGCTGATGAAGGGATCCTTGTCCCTGTGAGGCCTTCAAAGCGTGCTTCAAACTCTGAACAAATCTCTCTGCTAGTCCGTTTGTAGAGGGGTGATAGGGAGAAGAGCAAATATGTTGCACTCCATTTGCCTCAAGGAATCTCTCAAACTCTTGTGAGACAAATTGGGGCCCATTATCACTCACCAGTTGTTCAGGAAAGCCAAATCGACTGAACATCTCACCAAGTTTCTCAATGGTTTTCTCTGCTGTTGTTGACCTCATTATTGACACCTCTGGCCACTCACTATGTGCATCCACAACCACGAGGAACATCCTCTCTTCAAAAGGGCCAGCAAAGTCAACATGAAGGCGTTGCCAAAGAGACCCTGGCCAATCCCAGGGATGAAGAGGGGCTTGCTGTGGCATGTAACGAACTGTTTGACATGATGGACATGTTCTGGCTGTTTCTTCAATTTGCCCATCAAGACCTGGCCACCAGAAGTAGCTTCTGGCAAGCTCCTTCATGCGAACGATACCACAGTGCCCTGCATGCAACTGCTGCAGTAGCCTTTTCCGCAGCACTGGTGGAATAATCACTCTGTGTCCCCATAGAAGACATCCGGCCTGCACAGACAGCTCGCTTTGTCTTGTCATGTAAGGTTTTAGCTCCGGGAGATCCCCACATCCTCCATTCATAACCACATCCAGCAGCTTTGACAGCACCGGGTCCCTCCTGGTTTGTCGTTTCACTTGAGCAGATGTGATAGGAGCTTCCTCTACTTGCCTGAAGTAGAAAATGTCAGCCGGCTGTGACCCACCATGATCCACAGGTAGGGGAAGCTTGGACAGGCCATCTGCGTTTGCATGCAACTCCAACTTCCTGTACTTTATATCATAAGTGTGAGCAGACTACAATAAGGCCCATCTTTGCATGCGGCTAGCAGCCAAGGACGGAATGCCTGTGTGGGGTCCGAAGATTGTTGTCAGGGGACGGTGGTCTGTCAGAAGAATGAACTTCCTCCCAAACAGAAACTGGTGGAACTTCCGGACTCCAAAAACAATCCCCAGCACTTCACGTTCAATTTGTGCGTACTTGCACTCTGCTTTGCTGAGGGTGCGTGAAGCAAACGCAATGGGGCGCTCCTCCCCATTGGCCATGATATGTGACACAACTGCCCCCACCCCATAGGGGGATGCATCACATGCAAGTTGTAAGGGCAGTTTGGGGTCAAAATGTGTCAGGGCATCGGACCCTAACAATGCAGTCTTTGTCTGAACGAATGCCCTCTCACACTGCGGTGTCCATTTCCAGGGTCTAATTGTGACACAACAGCTGATGCAGTGGGTTAAGCAGAGAGGATAAACTTGGAATGAACCTTCCATAGTAGTTTAGGAGACTAAGAGCGCAACTGACTCACATTTTGAGGCGCTGGAGCGTCCACGATCGCCTTGACCTTGGATGGCGCCTTGTGCAAACCCTCAGAGTCAATTACATAGCCCAAATACTCAACTGACTTCTGGAAGAATTCACATTTGGATTTGTCGACCCTGAGTCAGTAGTCTTTCAGTCGCTGCAGCGTGGCATCCAGGTTTGTTAGATACTCTTCGTCTGTCCTTCCAGTGACAAGTATGTCATCCAGATAGCATTGGACTCCAGACAGTCCACTCAATATCTGATCCATTGCACGCTGGAAAACAGCTGGGGCCGATGTTATTCCAAATGGTAGTCTGCAGTACCGGTAGAGGCCCTTGTGGGTAATTATTGTAAGCAGTTCTCTTGACTTTTCATCCACATGCATCTGGAGGTAGGCTTTGCTAAGGTCAGTCTTGCTGAATTTTTTCCTCCTGCCAACCCAGCAAACAGATCATCAATGTGGGGCAGCGGGTACTGTTCAGCTTCCAGTACTGGGTTGATTGTAACTTTAAAATCTCCACATACCCGCACAGATACATCCTTTTTCATGACTGGCACTATTGGAGTGGCCCAGTCACTCTGGCTGACAGGTTCCAGCACTCCGCTCTTGATCAAAGATTCCAGCTCTGCTACTACCTTTGGTTTTATTGCATAGGGAACCGGTCTTGCCTTGAAGAACTTTGGTCTGCTATCAGGCTTAATGTTCACTTTGACTGTGATGTTTTTCATGCTCCCCAGTCCTTCCCTGAACACTTCCCCATGTTTGCTCAGAATAGCTGACAGACTTGTGTCTCAGCACAGCATGTGAATTTCAGGCCAATATGATCTTCTCAAGCCACGAACTGCCCAACTGTGAAGGGAAATTTCCTTTAACCACATACAGTGGTAGCTTAGCTGTTTAGCCATTTACCTGGACTGTGACATCGATTCGCCCCTTTGTTGGTACTGGCTCCCCAGTGTAGGTTCTCAGGGTGAGGCTGGAGGGCTGCAAGGGAATGTGCTGCAAAGTCTCCTTATAAAAAGTCTCAGGCACGAGGGAGACTGCTGACCCTGTGTTGATTTCCATGCGCACTGGCCGCCCATCCAGCAGTGGAGAAACCCAGTATCCATCTGATCCTCCAGTAACTGACAATACATACACTGCTGCCTCATCGGATGAGCTGCTGCCCATAGCAGTGGTGTGGCTTTGCTGCATGTTATGTACCGACTGTCCTTTTTTAAAACTGCGTTTTGGCTTCTGGTTGTATTGTTTTGGTTCCTTGTCAGCTCCCTTGCTCTTACAAGCACGCTCAATGTGTCCCTTTTTGCCACACTTCCTGCAATTAATGTCTTTACTCCGACATTTTGCCGCAAAATGCCCACTTTTGTCACATCGGTAACATTTGCTCTGCGCTCCCTTTTCTTCTGTGGAGACCTTGTGGAGTTTTGCACTTGAATTGAGCTGATGAGATTCCTTGGCGGCTAACTCCATGGACACGCTGATTTCAATAGCTTTCTCCAAGGTAAGTGCACTTTCAGTGAACAAACGTTTCTGCGCCGCTTCACTCCTCAGCCCACACACGAGTCTGTCTCTGATTGTGTCATTCAACACATCCCCGAACTCACAATGTTCTGCTAGCTTCCGTAATGCAGCCACAAACACTGTTACAGACTCTCCTTCCTCTTGGTTCCTCTTATGGAAGCGAAAACGTTCAGCAATTAACAAGGGCTTCGGTGCGAAGTGAGCTGCTAAGGTAGCCACTATGCTATCATAGCTTTTGGTCACGGGCTTTACTGGCTGAACCAGGCAATGCAGCAATTTGAACGTTTTCAGCCCCATCACGCTCAAAAATGTCGGCACAAGCTTGTCATTATCAATGCCGTTTGCCTGGACAAAGCAATCAAAACGCTCTGTATAAGAGCTCCACTGTTCTTCCCTCTCATCATAAGGACCGACACTGCCGGCCAACCCAGCCATTTTAGCTCTATTTGCGAGTTACTGCTCCGGTTTCCATTCACTGTACTCGCCGCTCTTTCCTTTCATTTACTGCCACGGTGCGTCCTTGACGGTGAAGCTAGTTAGCTTTCCTGCTATCCTCCGATAGGCACGGCAAAAAGGGTCGGAAAAAAAAAACAAACACTGGCTCAAAATCCTCTTCCTCGTGAGCACAGGATACGCGCATCCGCCGCTTTATCCTCGTCGCCACTTTATTGTGTCTTCATAGGTATTATTTCAACTTATACTATAAGACCAATATAATCACGAGCTGCTACTTGCTTGTAGGCAGATCTTCTTCTTTATTAACTTAACTTCCACTCTAGTACAAGAGCGCCCTCTAGTGACAGTTATATGTAAGATGTCAATGCAGATCAACAGTGGCAGTGTAAGAGGTCATTAATCAACCATTAATCAAACCAATATATAACACTCTCCACACCTCATCTCTGGAAATACGTGAGATAAACTGCAAAATAATGCCTCTGGGCCTCATTTCCTCCGTGGATTGTGGCTTCTTCCCCAGGCGATGGACGATGTTGATAGCATCAGCCAGTTTGTTTCCCATGCTCGGCAGGACTGCTTGACAGATTTTTATGAGTTTGTCTCTCACATTCTCTTGGTTAGATTCTGGGACCCCCAGCAGCTTTAAATTCCATCGTCTGGTATACGTTTCGATGTCATCCATTCTCCTTTGAATCAGTTTCACCGGGCACTCCATCACCTCGATTCGCTTTTCAAGATTAGCCATCTTCACTGAGACATATTTTAAATCAGTGAACACCCTCTCTACCTGATCATTTAGGTCACAGATCTTGGCCTCAATGGCGTCAGATCTGCTATTTATCAAACACGTCAGGTTGGAAAGCTGAGAATTAATATCACTAACCAGAGCAGAGTTGAAAAGATCACCAGCCTTTTTCTTCACAGCCGGAGATTTGGATGGCGTTGCCGGCAAAGGTGGAAATTCGCCCTCGGATAAAGTAAAATCTTCATCCAGGTCTTTTACATAGTCATGTCCACCGCTAGCTAGCGCGCTAGTAGAGGAAGCTAGCGCTCCTTGAGAAAGAGACGCATGATCGCGTTTTTTGCCCATCACTGCAACAAAATGTCTCAAACTCAACAAAAAAATCACGTCAGGCACTTAGACACACTCGTATCATACCCTAAGAAACAGGTATTCGCAAAGTCCACTTTTCACCAGGGATGTTACGCTCGAAACAGACCGCTCGAGACGGTATCGATCTCTCAAAGCAGAAGTATCTTGGCAATATGTTTCGATGCCTAGCTTCACCATGCAAAAAACCATGTGACTCCCCAAATGAAGCTTCATTACGTCACACGCGTATTGGCGACGTGTTACTCGGGTTTTGCATCCAGGGCGGGATCTTTGGGGAAGACCCATTAAAATACTGGTATTCAAGGGCAGCAGTTTATCCCAGTCTTTACAAGCTTACCCACTGATATTCTCATATGCCAAGCAACTTCTGTGCCATGTGAAAGGGTCCTCTCCAAAGCTGGAGAGGTAGTAAGAAAGAAGAGAAATAGACTAAAGCCCAACTCAGCTGAAATGATCTTGTTTTTAAATAAAAATCTTTGAACCCTGTAAATCCCCTATCCCACTTATGCAGCATTTTACTCGACTACTGCAATAACAGTCCCTAGTTGCGTAAACATTTTCCATTTTCACCCCAAATTTTGAAAAATCTTTTTTTGTATTTCTTTCAATCTTGCAAAAGCATATCTCCATTACATTCAGTATTTTATGATGGCATAATCACATTATAACACAAATATGTTATTGTCTTGAAAAAAGTCAAAAACTACATGATGCACATAGACCCTTTATTGTTAAACGTACATAACAGTGCCCGTTTCATGACACCTTGTCCTTGTTTATTGTTCTACGCAAATGCTATGTTGAAGATTGGCCAGCAGATGTCGCCATATTTAATTGTGTCAATGCTTCGCAACCCTGAACCATTCAACACAATTGCTTCATAATTGATTCAGTAGTTCAGAAAGCTTCGGTTTCTCCATCACTGCTTTTCACTTGTATATTCCAGAAGTCTGGTGCGCCCCATTCAAAAGACCTACAGCTCAGGCCGCCATCTTGAGTCGAACCCCCTAGACGTAACCATCTTGTTTTACTACTCTTCTTCCCGGATTATGGCGGTTGGCAACTTTTTCCGACTTTGCAACTGGAACGCTGATAACTCGGCTGTGACATCATTCCCAGCTCCCACCTCCGATTTCCGAGGTAAATGGAACGCAGCATAAAGCAGCACCGCCCTTGCTAATATGATGTCCAAAAAAAAAAAATGAACACACACACAAATCTGGATGCCAGAAAAGAGAGAGGACAGGAAAAGCAAAGCAGGGGTCCCGAACATTACAAAATTCTTTTCAAAGAAAGGTGAGAGTATTTAACTAGCTTGCTATGTTAGCTGTTCAGGCTGGCTATCCAGCTGCTAACGTTACGTTAAAGTAACATGCGGTCAGCTGAGTAAATAATCGCCTGACAAAAATAACATTAATCAGTTATTAACTGTTTCATCCACAGAAAAGATCGGTAAGGTTATAATTCGCCAGCCGTCATAATATGCCGTCAAAAAATCCGGTAAGGGCAGCCTAGGACACGTTCCTCCATTCTAATTATGAGTGGTTACTGCATACTTGGCTCTCTCCAGCTGTAAGTGACTGTGCAGGCTAGGTTTGGCTATCGAACCACATGTAGTCAGTTTGGTAACCCTAGGTGTAACTTAAATAATAGCTTGTCAAGGCTGACATTACTCTTACCTTAAGTGTTTACTAAATGGGAGCACAGAGATACAGTAGATGGCACTGTCCCAGACAGTGAGGGTGGAACAGGGAAACAGTAGATGGCACTGTCTCAGAGAGTGAGGGTAGCACAGCGATACAGTAGATGGGAGCACAGAGATGCAGTTGTTGGCACTGTCTCAGACAGTGAGGGGAGTGCAGGGATACAGTTGATGGCACTGTTTCAGACAGTGAGGGGTGCACAGCGATACAGTACATGGCACTGTCTCAGACAGTGAGGGGAGTGCAGGGATACAGATGATGGCACTGTATCAGAAAGTGAGGGTGGAGTAGCGATACAGTCGATGGCACTGTTTCAGAAAGTGAGGGTAGCACAGGGATACAGTAGATGTTACTGTGTCAGACAGTGAGGGTGGAACAGCGATACAGTAGATGGCACTTTCTCAAACAGTGAAGGTAGCACGGCAATAAAGTATATCGCACTGTCAGACAGTGAGGGGAGCACAGCGAGTCAGAAGATGGCACAGTCTCAAACAATGAGGGTGGGGCAGTGAAATCGTCGAAGGCACTGTTTTAGAAAGTGAGGGTGGAATAGCGATACAGTAAATGGCACTGTCTCAGAAAGTGAGGGTGGAACAGTGATACAGTAGATGGCACTTTCTCAAACAGTGAGGGTGGAACAGCAATACAGTAGATGGCACTGTCCCAGAGAGTGAGGGTGGCACAGCGATTGAGTAGATGGCCCTGTCTCAGAAAGTGAGGGTGACACAGAGATACAGTGAGAGGAGCACTGCGTTACAGTAGATGACACTGTCTCAGATGCTGAGGAGAGCACAGCAGTACAGTAGATGGCACTGTCTCAGACAGTGAGGGGTGCACAGCGATACAGTACATGGCACTGTCTCAGACAGTGAGGGGAGTGCAGGGATACAGATGATGGCACTGTATCAGAAAGTGAGGGTGGAGTAGCGATACAGTCGATGGCACTGTTTCAGAAAGTGAGGGTAGCACAGGGATACAGTAGATGTTACTGTGTCAGACAGTGAGGGTGGAACAGCGATACAGTAGATGGCACTTTCTCAAACAGTGAAGGTAGCACGGCAATAAAGTATATCGCACTGTCAGACAGTGAGGGGAGCACAGCGAGTCAGAAGATGGCACAGTCTCAAACAATGAGGGTGGGGCAGTGAAATCGTCGAAGGCACTGTTTTAGAAAGTGAGGGTGGAATAGCGATACAGTAAATGGCACTGTCTCAGAAAGTGAGGGTGGAACAGTGATACAGTAGATGGCACTTTCTCAAACAGTGAGGGTGGAACAGCAATACAGTAGATGGCACTGTCCCAGAGAGTGAGGGTGGCACAGCGATTGAGTAGATGGCCCTGTCTCAGAAAGTGAGGGTGACACAGAGATACAGTGAGAGGAGCACTGCGTTACAGTAGATGACACTGTCTCAGATGCTGAGGAGAGCACAGCAGTACAGTAGATGGCACTGTCTCAGACAGTGAGGGTAGCACAACGATACAGTAGATGGCACTGTCTCAGACAGTGAGGCTAGCACAGCCATACAGTAGATGGCACTGTCACGGACAGTGATGGGAGCACAGAGATACAGTAGATGGCACTGTCTCAGACAGTGAGGCTAGCACAGCCATACAGTAGATGGCACTGTCTCGGACAGTGAAGGGAGCACAGAGATACAGTAGATGGCACTGTCTCGGACAGTGAGGGTGGAACAGCAATACAGTAGATGGCACTGTCTCAAACAGTGAGGGTGGCACAGCGATACAGTAGATGGCACTGTCTCGGACAGGGAGGCTAGCACAGCCATACAGTAGATGGCACTGTCTCGGACAGTGATGGGAGCACAGAGATACAGTAGATGGCACTGTCTCAGACAGTGAGGCTAGCACAGCCATACAGTAGATGGCACTGTCTCGGACAGTGAAGGGAGCACAGAGATACAGTAGATGGCACTGTCTCAGATCGTGATGGGAGCACAGCGATAGAGTAAATGGCACTGTCTCAGACAGGGAGGCTAGCACAGCCATACAGTAGATGGCACTGTCTCGGACAGTGATGGGAGCACAGAGATACAGTAGATGGCACTGTCTCAGACAGTGAGGCTAGCACAGCCATACAGTAGATGGCACTGTCTCGGACAGTGAAGGGAGCACAGAGATACAGTAGATGGCACTGTCTCGGACAGTGAGGGTGGAACAGCAATACAGTAGATGGCACTGTCTCAAACAGTGAGGGTGGCACAGCGATACAGTAGATGGCACTGTCTCGGACAGTGATGGGAGCACAGAGATACAGTAGATGGCACTGTCTCAGACAGTGAGGCTAGCACAGCCATACAGTAGATGGCACTGTCTCGGACAGTGAAGGGAGCACAGAGATACAGTAGATGGCCCTGTCTCAGAAAGTTAGGGTGACACAGATACAGTAGATGGCACTGTCTCAGACAGTGAGGCTAGCACAGCGATACAGTAGATGGCACTGTCTCAGACAGTGAGGCTAGCATAGCCATACAGTAGATGGCACTGTCTCGGACAGTGATGGGAGCACAGAGATACAGTAGATGGCACTGTCTCAGACGGTGAGGGTGGCACAGTCATACAGTAGATGGCACTGTCTCAGACAGTGATGGGAGCACAGCGAAACAGTAGATGGCACTGTCTCAGACTGTGATGGAAGGACATAGATGCAGTTGATGGCACTGTCTCAGACAGTGAGGCTAGCACAGCCATACAGTATATGGCACTGTCTCGGACAGTGATGGGAGCACAGAGATACAGCAGATGGCGCTGTCTCAGACAGTGAAGGTGGAACAGCGACACAGTAGATGGCACTGTCTCAGACAGTGAGGGTGGCACAGCGAGAGTGCAGATGGCACTGTCTCAGACAGTGAGGGTAGCACAGCGATACAGTAGATGGCACTGTCTCAGCCAGTGTGGGTTGCACAGCAAGAGAGCAGATGGCACCGTCTCAGACAGTGAGGGCTGCACAGCGATACAGTAGATGGCACTGTCTTGACAGTGAGGATAGCGCTGGGATGTAGTAGATGGCGCTGTCTCAGACAGTGAGAGTGGCACAGTGATACAGTAGATGGCATTGTCTCAGAGAATGAGGGTAGCACAGCGATGGCACTGTTTCAGACCCTGAGGTTGCCAGAGCGAAACAGCAGATGGCACGGTCTCAGACAGTGATAGGAGCGCAGCGATACAGTAAATGGCGCAGCCTCAGATGGTGATGGGAGCACAGAGATAGTGCCATTTACTCTGTATCAGACGGTGAGGGTAGCACAACCATACAGTAGATGGCACTGTCTCAGACAGTGAGGGTGGCGCAGCGATACAGTTGATGCCACTGTCCCAGACGGTGATTGAAGCACAGCGATAGAGTAAATGTCACTGTCTAAGACAGTGTGGGTGGCACAGCGATTAGGTAGAAGGCCCAGTCTCTGAAATTGAGGGTGACACAGTGTTACAGTAGATGGCATTGTCTCAGACAGTGTGGGTTGCACAGCAAGAGAATAGATGGCTCTTTCTCAGACAGTGAAGTTGGAACAGCGATACAGTAGATGGCATTGTCTCAGACGGTGAGGGGTGCACAGGGATACAGTTGATGGCACTGTTTCAGAAAGTGAGGGTGGAGTAGCGATACAGTCGATGGCACTGTTTCAGAAAGTGAGGGTTGCAAAGGGATACAGTAGATGGTACTGTGTCAGACAGTGAGGGTGGAACAGCGATACAGTAAATGGCACTGTCTCAGACAGTGAGGGTAGCACGGAAATAAAGTATATCGCACTGTCAGACGGTTATGGAAGCACAGAGATGCAGTTGATGGCACTGTCTCAGACAGTGAGGGTAGCACAGCGATACAGTAGATGACACTGTCTCAGACAGTGATGGGAGCACAGAGATGATGTTGATGGCACTGTCTCAGACAGTGAGGGTAGCACAGCGATACAGTAGATGGCACCGTCTCAGACAGTGAGGGTGGTACAGTGATTGAGTAGAACGCCCTGTCTCTGAAAGTGAGGCTGACACTGAGATACAGTGGATGGCACTGTTTCAGACAGTGAGGGTTGCACAGCAAGAGAGCAGATGGCACTGTCTCGACAGTGAGGGTAGCACAGGGATACAGTAGATGGCACTGTCTCAGACAGTAAGGGTGGAACAGCAATACAGTAAATGGCACTGTCTTAGACAGTGAGGGTGGCACAGCCATTGAGTAGATTGCCCTGTCTCAGAAAGTGAGGGTGACACAGAGATTCTGTAGATGGCACTGTCTCAGACAGTGAGAGGAGCACTGCGTTACAGTAGATGACACTGTCTCAGATGCTGAGGGGAGCACAGCAGTACAGTAAATGGCAATGTCTCAGACAGTGAGAGGAGTACAGTAGATGGCACTGTCACAGACAGTGAGGGTGGAACAACGATTCAGTAGATGGCACTGTCTCAGATAGTGAGGGTGGCACAGAGATATAGTAGCTGGCACTGCGTAGGACTGATGGGATCACAGCGATACAGTAGATGGCACTGTCTCAGACAGTGAGAGGAGTACAGGGATACAGTAGATGGCACTGTCACAGACAGTGAGGGTGGAGCAGCGATACAGTCGATGGCACTGTTTCAGAAAGTGAGAGTAGCACAGGGATACAGTGGATGGCACTGTCTCAGACAGTGTGGGTGGAACAGCGATACAGTAGATGTTACTTTCTCAGACAGTGAGGGTAGCACGGAAATAAAGTATATCGCACTGTCAGACAGTGAGGGGAGCACAGCGAGACAGAAGATGGCACTATCTCAAACTGTGAGGGTGGAGCAGCGATATCCTCGAAAGCACTGTTTGAGAAAGTGAGGGTAGCAGAGCGATACAGTAGATGGCACTGTCTCAGACAGCAAGGGTGGAACAGCGAAACAGTTGATGGCAATGTCTCAGACAGTGAGGGAAGCACTGCGATACAGTAGATGGCACTGTCTCAGCCAGTGTGGGTTGCACAGCAAGAGAGCAGATGGCACCGTCTCAGACAGTGAGGGCTGCACAGCGATACAGTAGATGGCACTGTCTTGACAGTGAGGATAGCGCTGCGATGTAGTAGATGGCGCTGTCTCAGACAGTGAGAGTGGCACAGTGATACAGTAGATGGCATTGTCTCAGAGAGTGAGGGTAGCACAGCGATGGCACTGTTTCAGACCCTGAGGTTGCCAGAGCGAAACAGGAGATGGCACGGTCTCAGACAGTGATAGGAGCGCAGCGATACAGTAAATGGCGCAGCCTCAGATGGTGATGGGAGCACAGAGATAGTGCCATTTACTCTGTATCAGACGGTGAGGGTAGCACAACCATACAGTAGATGGCACTGTCTCAGACAGTGAGGGTGGCGCAGCGATACAGTTGATGCCACTGTCCCAGACGGTGATTGAAGCACAGCGATAGAGTAAATGTCACTGTCTAAGACAGTGTGGGTGGCACAGCGATTAGGTAGAAGGCCCTGTCTCTGAAATTGAGGGTGACACAGTGTTACAGTAGATGGCATTGTCTCAGACAGTGTGGGTTGCACAGCGAGAATAGATGGCTCTTTCTCTGACAGTGAAGTTGGAACAGCGATACAGTAGATGGCATTGTCTCAGACAGTGAGGGGAGCGCAGGGATACAGTTGATGGCACTGTTTCAGAAAGTGAGGGTGGAGTAGCGATACAGTCGATGGCACTGTTTCAGAAAGTGAGGGTTGCAAAGGGATACAGTAGATGGTACTGTGTCAGACAGTGAGGGTGGAACAGCGATACAGTAAATGGCACTGTCTCAGACAGTGAAGGTAGCACGGAAATAAAGTATATCGCACTGTCAGACGGTTATGGAAGCACAGAGATGCAGTTGATGGCACTGTCTCAGACAGTGAGGGTAGCACAGCGATACAGTAGATGACACTGTCTCAGACAGTGATGGGAGCACAGAGATGATGTTGATGGCACTGTCTCAGACAGTGAGGGTAGCACAGCGATACAGTAGATGGCACAGCTCAGACAGTGAGGGTGGTACAGTGATTGAGTAGAACGCCCTGTCTCTGAAAGTGAGGCTGACACTGAGATACAGTGGATGGCACTGTTTCAGACAGTGAGGGTTGCACAGCAAGAGAGCAGATGGCACTGTCTCGACAGTGAGGGTAGCACAGGGATGTAGTAGATGGCACTGTCTCAGACAGTGAGGGTAGCACAGGGATGTAGTAGATGGCACTGTCTCAGACAGTGAGGGTAGCACAGGGATACAGTAGATGGCACTGTCTTAGACAGTGAGGGTGGCACAGCCATTGAGTAGATTGCCCTGTCTCAGAAAGTGAGGGTGACACAGAGATTCTGTAGATGGCACTGTCTCAGACAATGAGAGGAGCACTGCGTTACAGTAGATGACACTGTCTCAGACAGTGAGGGTGGTACAGTGATTGAGTAGAACGCCCTGTCTCTGAAAGTGAGGCTGACACTGAGATACAGTGGATGGCACTGTTTCAGACAGTGAGGGTTGCACAGCAAGAGAGCAGATGGCACTGTCTCGACAGTGAGGGTAGCACAGGGATGTAGTAGATGGCACTGACAGTAAGGGTGGAACAGCAATACAGTAAATGGCACTGTCTTAGACAGTGAGGGTGGCATAGCCATTGAGTAGATTGCCCTGTCTCAGAAAGTGAGGGTGACACAGAGATTCTGTAGATGGCACTGTCTCAGACAATGAGAGGAGCACTGCGTTACAGTAGATGACACTGTCTCAGATGCTGAGGGGAGCACAGCAGTACAGTAAATGGCAATGTCTCAGACAGTGAGGGAAGCACTGCGATACAGTAGATGGCACTGTCCCAGACGGTGATGGAAGCACAGCGATAGAGTAAATGTCACTGTCTCAGGCAGTGAGGGTAGCACAGTGATGAAGTATATGGCACTGTCTCAGACAGTGAGGGTAGCACAGCGATACAGTAGATGGCACTGTCTCAGACATTGAGGTTGGCACAGCGATTGAGTAGAAGGCCCTGTCTCAGACAGTGAAGGTGGAAAAGCCATACAGTAGATGGCATTGTCTCAGACGGTGAGAGGAGCAAAGTGTTTCAGTATATGACACTGTCTCAGATGGTGAGGGGAGCACAGCAAGAGGGCAGATGGCACTGTCTCAGACAGTGAGGGTGGCACAGCGAGAGTGCAGATGGCACTGTCTCAGACAGTGAGGGTGGCACAGCGAGAGTGCAGATGGCACTGTCTCAGACAGTGAGGGTGGCACAGCGAGAGTGCAGATGGCACTGTCTCAGACAGTGAGATGAGCACAACAAAACAGTAGATGGCACTGTCTCTGACAGTGAGGGGCGTATTGCGATACAGTATATGGCACTATCTCAGACGGTGAGGGTGGAACAACGATTCAGTAGATGGCACTGTCTCAGATAGTGAGGGTGGCACAGCGATATAGTAGCTGGCACTGCGTAGGACTGATGGGATCACAGCGATACAGTAGATGGTACTGTCTCAGACAGTGAGAGGAGTACAGGGATACAGTAGATGGCACTGTCACAGACAGTGTGGGTGGAACAGCGATACAGTAGATGTTACTTTCTCAGACAGTGAGGGTAGCACAGCAATAAAGTATATCGCACAGTCAGACAGTGAGGGGAGCACAGCGAGACAGAAGATGGCACTGTCTCAAACTGTGAGGGTGGAGCAGCGATATCCTCGAAAGCACTGTTTGAGAAAGTGAGGGAAGCAGAGCGATACAGTAGATGGCACTGTCTCAGACAGCGAGGGTGGAACAGCGAAACAGTTGATGGCAATGTCTCAGACAGTGAGGGAAGCACTGCGATACAGTAGATGGCACTGTCTCAGCCAGTGTGGGTTGCACAGCAAGAGAGCAGATGGCACCGTCTCAGACAGTGATGGAAGCACAGCGATAGAGTAAATGTCACTGTCTCAGGCAGTGAGGGTAGCACAGTGATGAAGTATATGGCACTGTCTCAGACAGTGAGGGTAGCACAGCGATACAGTAGATGGCACTGTCTCAGACAGCGAGGTTGGCACAGCGATTGAGTAGAAGGCCCTGTCTCAGACAGTGAAGGTGGAAAAGCCATACAGTAGATGGCATTGTCTCAGACAGTGAGAGGAGCAAAGTGTTTCAGTATATGACACTGTCTCAGATGGTGAGGGGAGCACAGCAAGAGGGCAGATGGCACTGTCTCAGACAGTGAGGGTGGCACAGCGAGAGTGCAGATGGCACTGTCTCAGACAGTGAGATGAGCACAACAAAACAGTAGATGGCACTGTCTCTGACAGTGAGGGGAGTATTGCGATACAGTATATGGCACTATCTCAGACGGTGAGGGTGGAACAACGATTCAGTAGATGGCACTGTCTCAGATAGTGAGGGTGGCACAGCGATATAGTAGCTGGCACTGCGTAGGACTGATGGGATCACAGCGATACAGTAGATGGCACTGTCTCAGACAGTGAGAGGAGTACAGGGATACAGTAGATGGCACTGTCACAGACAGTGAGGGTGGAGCAGCGATACAGTCGATGGCACTGTTTCAGAAAGTGAGGGTAGCACAGGGATACGGTGGATGGCACTGTCTCAGACAGTGTGGGTGGAACAGCGATACAGTAGATGTTACTTTCTCAGACAGTGAGGGTAGCACAGCAATAAAGTATATCGCACTGTCAGACAGTGAGGGGAGCACAGCGAGACAGAAGATGGCACTGTCTCAAACTGTGAGGGTGGAGCAGCGATATCGTCGAAAGCACTGTTTGAGAAAGTGAGGGTAGCAGAGCGATACAGTAGATGGCACTGTCTCAGACAGTGAGGGTGGCACAGCGATTGAGTTGATGGCCCTGTCTCCGAAAGTGAGGGTGACACAGAGATACAGTAGATGGCACTATCTCAGACAGTGAGGGTGGCACAGCGAGTGACCAGATGGCACTGTCTCAGACAGCGAGGGTGGAACAGCGAAACAGTGGATGGCACTGTCCCAGACGGTGAAGGAAGCACTGCAATACAGTAGATGGCTCTGTCTCAGAGAGTGAGGGGAGTATAGCACTGTCTCAGACGGTGAGGGTGGAAAAGCCATTGAGTAGATGGCACTGTCTCAGAAAGTGAGGGTGGTACAGCGATATAGTAGCTTGCACTGTCTAAGACAGTGATGGGAGCACAGCGATACAGTAAATGGCCCTGTCTCAGACAGTGAGGGGAGCACAGTGATACAGTAGATGGCACTGTTTCAGACGGTGAGTGGTGTACAGCGATAACTGTCAGTGGCACTGTCTCAGACTGTGAGATTGGCACAGCGATACAGGAGATGGCACTGTCCTAGACAGTGAGGGTGGCACAGCGATACAGTAGATGCCACTGTCTCAAACAGTGAGGGTTGGCACAACGAGAGAGCAGATGGCACTGTCTCAGACAGTGAGGGTGGAACAGCGATGCAGTAGATGGCTCTGTCAGTGAAGGGAGCATAGCGATACAGTCGATGGTTGCTGTTTGGATGTATTTTGATAATCCGTTGCGTATGCGGTGTGGATGTATTTTATAATACATTTTGGATGTGGATTTGATGCATTTTGGTAATAAATTGTGGTAGTGGTGTGGTTATGGATGTATTTTGATAATATATTGCGGATGTGATGTGGATGTATTTTTATGATACATTGCAGATGCGGTGTGGATGTATTTTGACAAATATTGCGGATGTGGTGTGGATATATCTTGAAAATACAGCGGATGCGGTGTCAATGTGTTTTGATAATTAATTGCGGATGCTGTGTGGATGTACAAAACCCGAAACCAGTGAAGTTGGCACGTTATGTAAATCGTAAATAAAAACAGAATACAATGATTTGCAAATCCTTTTCAACTTATATTCAATTGAATTTGAATACACTGCAAAGACAAGTTATTTAATGTTCAAACTGAGAAACTTTATTTATTTTTTTGCAAATAATCATTAACTTTGAATTTAAAGGCAGCAACACATTGCAAAAAAGTTGGCACAGGGGCCTTTTTACCATTGTTCCATCGCCTTTCCTTTTAACGACACTCAGTAAACGTTTGGGAACTGAGGAAACCAATTTTTGAAGCTTTTCAGTTGGAACTCTCTCCCATTCTTGCTTGATGTACAGCTTAAGTTGTTCAACAGTCCGGGGTCTCCGTTTTTCACGCTTCGTAATGCGCCACACATTTCAATGGGAGACAGGTCTGGACTACAGGCAGGCCAGTCTAGTACCCGCACTCTTTTACGACGGAGCCATGCTGTTGTAACACGTGCAGAATGTAGCTTGGCATTGTCTTGCTGAAATAAGCATCCATGAAAAAGACGTTGCTTGGATGGCAACATATGTTGCTCCAAATCCTGTATGTACCTTTCAGCATTAATGGTGCCTTCACATAAGTGTAAGTTGCCCATGCCTTGGGCATTAATACACCCCCATCCCATCACAGATGCTGGCTTTTGAACTTTGCGCCTATAACAGTCCGGATGGTTCTTTTCCTCTTTGGTCCGGAGGACACGACGTCCACAATTTCCAAAAACAATTTGAAATGTGGACTCGTCAGACCACAGAACACTTCCACTTTGCATCAGTCCATCTTAGATGAGCTTGGGCCCAGCGAAGCCGGCGGCGTTTCTGGGTGCTGTTGATAAATGGCTTTCGCTTTGCATTGTAGAGTTTTAACTTGCACTTGCAGGTGTAGCAACGAACTGTAGTTACTGACAGTGGTTTTCTGAATTGTTCCTGAGCCCATGTGGTGATGTCCTTCACACACTGATGTCGGTTTTTGATGCAGTACCGCCTGAGGGATCGAAGGTCACGGCCATTCAATGTTGGTTTTCGGCCTTGTCGCTTACGTGCTGTGATTTCTCCAGATTCTCTGAAACTTTTGATGATATTACGGACCGTAGATGATGAAATCCCTACATTTCTTGCAATAGCTCGTTGAGGAATTTTGTTTTTATACTGTTCGACAATCAGCTCACGCATTTTTTCACTAAGTGGTGACCCTCGCCCCATCCTTGTTTGTGAATGACTGAGCATTTCAGGGAAGCTGCTTCTATACCCAATCATGGCACCCACCTGTTCCCAATTAGCCCTTTCACCTGTGGGATGTTCCAAATAAGTGTTTGATGAGCATTCCTCAACTCTCTCAGTCTTTTTTGCCAGTTGTGCCAGCGTTTTTGAAACATGTTGCAGGCATCAAATTCTAAATGAGCTAATATTTGCAAAAAATTACAAAGTTTACTCATTCGAACATTAAGTAACTTGTCTTTGCAGTGTATTCAATTGAATATAGGTTGAAACGGATTTGCAAATCATTGTATTCTGCTTTTATTTACGATTTACACAACGTGCCAACTTCAGTGGTTTTGGGCTTTGTATTTTGATAATTCATTTTGGATGTCCTGTGGTTGTGGATGTATTTTGATATTACATTGTGGATGTATTTTGATAATAAATTGTGGATGAGGTCTGGATTTTTTTTGATAATACATTACGGATGCTGTGTGGATGTATTTTGACAATACATTGCGGATGTGGTGTGGATGTATTTTGAAAATACAGGGGATGCTGTGTGGATGTATTTTGATAATACATTGCGGATGCTGTGTGGATGTATGTGTGGATGTATTTTGATAATACATTTTGGATGTGCTGTGGTTGTGGATTTGTTTTGATATTACATTGCGGATGCGAGGTGGATGTATTTTGATAATATATTGCGGATTTGGTCTGCTTGTGGATGTATTTTGATAATACATTGCGGATGTGGTGTGGATGTGGATGTATTTTGATAATGCATTGCAGATCTGGTGTGCATCTGGATGTGTTTTCAGAATACATTGCGGATGCGATATGGATGTATTTTGATAATAAATAGCGGATGCGGTGTGGTTGTGGATATATTTTGATAATACATTGTGGATGCGGTGTGGTTGAATTTTGAAAATACATCATGGATGTGTTGTGGATGTGGAAGTGGGTCAGTGACAAATAAGCCTGAAAAACCATTTTTAAAAAAATCTCAAATATTGTCCATAAAAAGTGTTAATTTCCATGGCTGTGACTCTAGACTTAACTAATATATGAATGTTCTTTTAAAATTTTCATTGAAATATGGATTTATACGTGAATGTACCTTGGTAGCACCTAAAATTGTCATATGGTGTGACATTAGAATTTTTTCATATAAAATGAAATTCATGGACTTCTTTTCTCTTAAATTTATGTAGAATGCCTTTCAGTCGTGTTTGCTTTTGATATTCAATATTTTCTTATGAAAGATAAGTAGACAAATGTAATGTTTTGCCAAGTTATCGTTCCGTGGAAGAGAATGGTCTGAGATTTACAACATATTTTAGCTTAATTCTGAAATTTAGTGTCAGAATGCTCTTGAAATTCTTGAGTTTTTTTCTGATACCATTGCCCCTGTGTTCTGTTCATTTTGTTATGATTTAAAGGCTATAAAGCCTTTTTTGTTATATTATTGAATGTCGCACCAAATGACAGTGTCACACCGTATGACGAACTGCACCACAACACAATGTCCTAGATAAAAAAAAAACATATTTAATGAAGTTTGTTTAACATTCAAATACTTCTAAGGTTAAAAGTCTTTCTAAAATCTCTGTGAACAAAAAAAAAATGTATGGCATAAGCATTTGGAAAGCAAGAAAATGTGCCACTAAAATATGTTACAGCACCTTTTCAGCAAACAAAAGAGTGGTACAGTTTTAAACAAACAAGTAGACATACTACAATGTTTTCCTTTCAGTCTTTTAAGGACATTTTCAAACAGTCTTTCATCACAAAACAATCATGTAAAATCCCTGTCACAAGTAATCATATTGCATAAGTGTATGTCGCAATAAATTCATCAAGGTTTAAACAGGATTAAGAACAGTTGCAGGCATTAATATTAGTGTTTTCAAATACGAAGTAAAAAAGATGCATTGTTAAATATTTTAATGTATTTCATGTATGTAGTATATAACAAACATAGATCAAGTTTTTAAACTCATTGAACATTTGCTTTAAAATATGTTTAAGGGGTCATATTTAGGTTGGAATTTGCGTACGCATGGAAAAAAGGCAGTGGAAGTGGGTGGGGACCCCATCTTTGACGCCTCATAAAACCCAAACCGTTCGACTTTTGATAAAGTAGTGCAGTAGTTTTCATCGGCAGTGTGTGTTTTGTCATGTATTAGCATTTGGGATCGATACGATGAACGCCCTTAAAGGAGTTCGCGTTTGTGCGAGGGCAAATTTAGGTGAAATTTAGGGGAAAAAGGAAATGTTGATGTAACCCTATTTTCGTGGGTCAGCAATATTCAATAAGGGCTACACTCTGTGTTTGCAATGGAACAGGATCCTGGGTCCTCAGCGTTTGATGGTAGAATGGCTGATACTTCCTAAAATTATTTGAATTATAACCCCTGCAGAGATTAAGTTAAAAGTAAACAGTGGTGATTCATTTTCATTTACCATCCAAGGAAACCAATTGACCAACAACCAGCGCGGTGCCTCCACTGTGGAACTACTACACCAAATGGTACCTGGTATATAATGTAATTCCTCAGAAATGACTAGTTATGCCTAGTCTGATTTACACACACAACCAAAAAAAACAAAAATACACAAGACCCAACCACCAAGGTTTCCAGAGTCCTCAAACAATTTGGTTTTATTCTCAGTTTCTATTTTCAAAACAATGAAGTTTTAGTAGGTTATTTTTTTTTTTCAAGTATATTTTTTTTTTTTGTTACCCCATCACCCAGGCTGTATCACTGTGCAGTGAATGCTCTTTTTTTTAAACTTAAACGTCACATTAACCTTAAGAACCTATTTAGCTCCTTATCTAACCGATTCGCGTCTATACATTCAACAATGCATTTCTTTATTCAAATGAATCGCCTCGAACTTGCCAGACACAATACTGAAGTTAATGAGCCTGCTTAAGACTCAAATGCCTTGTAAATTCTAATAGAAAAAAAACAACTCATAAACATGTACAGCAATGTAGTACCCGAATAAGAAAAAAATGGACAAAAATAAAATAAATGACTAATAATCCCAAAATACACAGGCACCTGTTTGAACGAGAATTAGAGAAAACAAAACTGTCGGGTAACCACACTGAAGTTGACCTTAGCCAGAGAAAACAGATAGCCTTATTCGAAGTGATACTCCCAACCCAGGTACGTAACCTAGCCTCTAGATGGCTCTCAAAACCCCTTTATATGGCCAGTCACTCATAAATAGTAATTACCAAGCGCTTGGATTTTTTTCTTCCGTTGGGGCCCAATTGGTGCACAGATATCCAGTAACTCTCCAATGTACGAACTTCCAATTGTTCGCTTGTTGAATACAGCTCGGTGGTCGGTGACAAACAGTACTCACGAATCCCTTGTAGTGGTGTGAGCTGCAGGTTAACGCTCTTCTCGCTGCAGTTCCGAGAACCCAATCCCTGGGCGAATGAATTCCGCCGAGCTCCAGTGGAAGACGCGGTCTTCGGAGTTAGCAACTAGCTTCTACAACAGGCAGACGTACGCATCTTCAAGTGTCCCAGACTTCACATACACGAAGGACCTTGCCTAAAACCGCATACTGTTTTGCTAGATTCCGTAAGAATAGTACCGCTAAAGCGAAGAGGTCTTTAGCCAAATGGGGCACGGGAAATAAAAAAATAAAATGTCACGCTGGCTACAACGTAGCTACAGCAAGGCTACACGCTCGGAACCCGAAGTAATTCAGGAAAAAATGAAGTTGACAAGCACTTCTCGCTACACTCTGCCCTAATAGTAAATCACTATTTGGGCGAATATGTCGCGTTTAAGGCACCAAATATATTTCACGTATTACTCCACTCAAGCTCCAACTGGCCATACTCTTCCACTAGATTAGCTCGCACCAGAACTGCCATTCCATGACCTTTCACTCCCGGTATCATTGGCTGATGAAATGTGCCCAAGATATTATATGAGACAACCAGAAAGCGGCCATTAACGAACTCTCACTTTTGTCAGAAAAAAATGTAGAAAATTACATGAACAAAAAAAAAGAAAGAAAGAAAATACACTCAGAAATACTCAAAGAGCTAGCCATATTTAAATAAAACCTAGCATAGGTGGTACTTATCTTCTAAAATGCACAGCTGTACATAAACATAAGCAGATTATCTGGGGCCTTACATTGACATGCAAATTGCGGACTTCCTGTGCGATTTCGGTAATGGGTGTCGATTGTTCATTTTTAGGCCTTGATGACAGGCCTACCAAAGAAAACGTAGCCTCAGCACACAAAAACTTTGAAATGCCTACATTAATCGCGGAAATAGCAACTGAAAATTAATACCCCGCTACCGAAACTGCAAAAACCGCAACATAAACTGTTGACTCGTAGCATAAGACTATGAAACTGCAACATCTTCTATCGCATCCGTCTTTGCCATTTACTGCACTTGCGCGTACCGGCCCAGGCTGCTTTCAGAGATAGCGGAATCAGGCGTGTCTCCTTCGGTTGGTAAGTAAAGCTTCCAAATATGACGTTATTGTTAATTCAGATGTTTAACAATGACTTGTAAGGCGTAGCTGTTACATCTACATTCTCGTAAATTCGCTTATTTTAGCATGTCACCCTGCCGAAAATGAACGATGCACTGTCGATTTCGCTATAGTCTTCGAGTTGCCAACTTGACGACTTTCTCAAGACGTATACATACGTCTTGAATGGACAAACAATCCCGATTTGGAAAGTCGCCAGATTAAGCGAGAAAGTCGTCAAATTGGCAACTCTAAGACTTTAGCGAAATCGACAGTGCATCGTTCATTTTCGGCAGGGTGACATGCTAAAATAAGCGAATTTACGAGAATGTGGATGTAACAGCTACGTCTTACAATTCATTGTTAAACATCTGCATTAACAATAACGTCATATTTGGAAGTTTTACTTACCAACCGAAGGAGACACGTCTGATTCCGCTATCTCTGAAAGCAGCCTGGGCCGGTACGCGCAAGCGCAGTAAATGGCAAAGACGGATGCGAATGAAGATGTTGCAGTTTCATAGTCTTATGCTACGAGTCAACAGTTTATGTTGCGGTTTTTGCAGTTTCGGTAGCGGGGTATTATTTTTCTGTTGCTATTTCCGCGATTAATGTAGGCATTTCAAAGTTTTTGTGTGCTGAGGCTATGTTTTCTTTGGTAGGCCTGGATGAGATGAACAATATAGTGTTGGTTCCATCTCTTTATGACTTTCCTACCGGTCGTGGTGGCCGTGTAAGTGCCAATATAATGTTTCTTGGTGGCGCTAGAGAGCCATTTTGTGACCTGTGGGGATAATTGTTTAATTTTATCACATTAGCCATCATGGTTGTCACACATGTGCAATATGAAACCTCTGAGTTGAGTACTTTAGAAGATATGAAGGAATGTTGAAGTTTTTGTAGACCAATTTAGGGGAAAAAGGAAATTTTGATATGCAAATTGCGGACTTCCTGTTGGATTTAGGTCATGGGTGTTGATTATTCATTTTTAGGCCTTGATTAGATGAACAATATAGTCTTGGTTCCATCTCTCTATGACTTTCCTACCGGTCGTGGTGGCAGTGTAAGTGCCGATATAATGTTTCTTGGTGGCGCTAGAGAGCCTTTCGGGACATCACAAGTAGTCGGGCAGTACCACAGACAATAGACCTTCCACCAAGAAAAGAAATTTTCAAAATCGGATGAGTAGGTTATGAGATCTAGGTCCGGACGCACAGACGCATGCACGGACGGACAAAGCAAATCCAGTATACCCCCCTAAACTTTGTTGCGGGGGTTATAATAAACTTTGTTGTGGGGGGTATAATAAAGTATATAGTCATACGGTGTGACAGAAAAGTCATAGGGTGTGACTGTCACACCGTATGACATTGTGTCACACCATATGACATTTTATAAGTTAAGCTAATTTACTGGATAGCTAAATACAACTAGCATATATTTACCATGCTGCTGGCCACATGGCAGCAGAGATCTTTAAAAATACACAAGTAAGATTTCCATAAAATAACTATTTTTTATGCAAATTGTGTCACACCATGAGACACAAAACTCTGACCACAGTTGTTGATGTCACATCCAGAACTTTATAACTGATAATCTAAAACTCAGAGCTCTGACCCTGCCAGTCACTCCTGAGATGTAACTGGAACTTCCTGGTTAGGCTGGGTCCTCTTCCTCATTAAGATACCCAAATTATTGCCCGTTCAAAATGCACCATATACTGTCACACCATATGACATTCAATTCATGGACAAAATATTTTTCATTAGAACTTAGTTTGACATCATGCATATACATCAATAATTTCTGTGATCATGAAGAACACCAATTTATTTCATGTGCATTATGAATTTTTAATCTTTTTATATTTACTTTGGAAATATACTTTTATTTCAAAGGCCACGCACATGCCGGACAGTCACACCATATGACATTTTTGCTGTTTAGATGAAAAATTTAAGTCAAGATCCTAACACACCGGCAACTATTTTGGTATGACTTAAGTTGATTTGACAAGAGGAATAACATTCCTATATCAATTTTTAACCATGTATATTTTTAATTAGTGAGTGACACATGGACAGTTAGAATTTCCTTATTTGTCATCCACCCATGTACTTTCATGATACATTGCAGATGTGTGGATGTGGATGTATTTTTAGAATACATTTCGGATGCAATGTGCATGTATTTTGATAATACATTGCGGATGTGAGGTGGATGTATTTTGATAATACATCACGGATGTGGCGTGGTTGTGGATGTATTTTGATAATACACTGCGGATGCGGTGTGGATGTATTTTGATAATACATTACGGGTGTGGTGTGGTTGTGGATGTATTTTGATAATTCATTCGGGATGTGGTGTGATTGTGGATGTATTTTGATAATACATTGCGGATGCGGTGTGTATGTGGATGTATTTTGAAAATACATTGCGGATGTGGTTTGGCTGTATTTTGATAATACATTGCGGATGCGGTGTGGATGAATTCTGATCATACATTACGGATGTGGTGTGGTTGTAGATGTATTTTCATGATACATTGCAAATGCTGTGTGGATGTATTTTGATAATATATTGCAAATGTGGAGTGGATGTGGATGTTTTTTGATGATACATTGCAGATGTGGTGTGGATGTGGATGTATTTTGATAATACATTGCGGATTTGGTGTGGATGTATCTGTATAATACATTGCTGATGCATCGTGGGTGTATTTTGATAATACATTATGGATGCAGTGTGGATGTATTTTGATCATACATAGCGGATGCGGTGTGGATGTATTTTGATAATACATTGCAAATACAGTGTGGATGTATTTTGATTATACATTGCGGATGCGGATTGGATGTATTTTGGTAATACATTGCGGATGCAGTGTGGATGTATTTTGATAATACATAGCAGATACGGTGTGGTAGTATTTTGATAATACATTTCCGATGGTGGTGTGATTGTTGGTGTATTTTGATAATACATTGCGGATGTGGTGTGGATGTGTTTTGATAATACATTGCAGATGTGGTGTGGATGTATTTTGATAATACATTATGGATATGGTGTGGTTTTGGATGTATTTTGATAATTCTTTATGGATGTGGAGTGATTGTGGTTGTATTTTGATAATCCATTGCGGATGTGGTGTGGATGTATTTTTATAATACATTGCGGATGCAGTGTGGATGTATTTTGATAAAGCATTGCGGATGCGGTGTGGATGTATTTTGATAATACATTGTGGATGCAGTGTGGATGTATTTTGATAATACATTTCGGATGCAGTGTGGATGTATTTTGATAATACATAGCGGATGCGGTGTGGATGTATTTTGATAATACTGATATGGAATCAGTTGACACCAGATGCGGGAAAAGGGAATGAGGATTTTATTATTAACAAAACAAAACAGGCACGAGGGCCAACAAAAAACTTGGCCCAAAGGGTTGCAAAAAACAAACTGAGGTAAGCTACACAGAGCTATAAACAATAAATGCAAAAGGCAAAAAACAAAGAGGCACTGGAAACTCCAGGCGAGAAGATCAAGAAAAGTAAATAACAAGACTAAATATGTATACACAAAACAAGAGGCTAGGACGAGACTTGAAACTAGAAATGCTAGGGGACTTGACAACAAGAACTTGGCTACACTTGCACATGCAATGAGACGCGAGACACTGTCTGCCAGCCAACTTCCACCGCATCCAGATAAAGGCTTGATAATCAAGGACACATGAGGGGCAACACCTGGAGAAGCAGAAACAAGAGGCATGGCAAGATCAAGACATGGACAGAGATTGGATGACATGACCTGCTCATTAAGGGGTCTATTCTCCCATAAGCGCGTAAGTCTTTTTTTACGCGCTTCGAGTTAAGCGCTTTTGAGTTACGCGTATTCTCCCCTACTCGCTTCGATCACGCCCACAGCGCTTAACTTCAGAATGTAGGCGGCCTTAAGAAAGAGGTGTGACTGATCCAAAAGAGAGGCAGACTCTGTACAAAGCTCATTGATTATGGCTATCAGCAAAACATGGAAAAAGGATTTTCTGATTAACCATGAAAGCGCATTTGTGGTCCATGGAAAACGCAAACCAGACTTTAAATTTGAATATCGTCGGCCTGCTGATAAAACCTCGTATCTCCAAACTGATAAGAAACGAAAACTCGTATTTCCACTATTTTTACATGCAAAATTAAACATTTTTATTTGAAACTATATTTATCCATTTATATTATTATAATTATTATTATTATTATTTTATTTTAGATTTATTTTTTATTTTCCTGTGAAGTTTGTCATTGTGAAGATACGAGGTTTTATATGCCGCTGTAATAGTAGGCCGTACCAATTACAAGACGTAATTCAGACATCTCTTTATTTATCCCCCGCCGCGCGATTAGCGCGAAGCGGGGGATATAGCATTGGGCTCCGTCCATACGGACACATAAAATTGTGGCGGCGGGGGATATGTTAGTGACAAACACTTGTTATTTCTTACTCTAGCCACCATGGCATTAAAGCTATGCATACAAACAAATTGCCGCGATAATGAAATAATAAATAAAGAATTTAGCGCTTCTCAATCAGCGCAAATCAGATCATTGAAAATGTGCCCCTCCTACACCAGCCTGTTTGTTCCGTGGAAGACAGGGAAGAAGAGAAAGGGAACATTCTAGTCACACAAAGACAATCAAAGACAGTTTATATGATCTCATTTAGAAATTGCGCACTTGAAAACTACTCCGATGTCAGGTTTGCAACTAAAGGACATGGAAACGCTTTAACAAGGATTCTTACCCCGCACGCGGTCATCTCCCCGCCCCGAAACCGCCTCAGTAAAGACGGAATTCCATATCCATAGCCTATCATCCTATTTGATTTGAGCGACACATTCACTTGAACTTGTGCCTAATACTTTATTATAATCAATTATCCCATTTACTGATAATGATTCTTCCCATGTCGGCTATTCTTTAAAGGCTGAAATTGATTAACAAATGGACAGTGCTTTGGTATTTGTCTGGGTAGGGCTCAATCTAGAGTAGCCTATTTAATAATATCTTTATTCACACATTAAATTACACAGTATTACCAATGGTAAAAAAATTACGAGGACTCGAGTTAGTTAATACAGATATCCTCAATTAGAAAATCAATCCCCTCACTCGTGAGAATATCACAACTTTTTAGATTATCACGAACATACAGGGCAGTCGCATTTGTTAATAGAACATGGCAGACGATGGTGACGTCGAGCCGAAAACCAAATTTCACAAATGTTGGTGTTGTATGGCAAGCAAGCAATGAAGGCTGATCTGAGAAATTAAACTGCGAATCGTTCTGGATGTGGCTTCGGTGGTGAGATGTAAGCGCAGTATCCCCGATTTAAAGCATAAATGGAGAGATCTGCGGGGCGCTGTAAAAGCCAGGTTCTCTGGAGAACTGTACACGCAACAGTGGGCAACCATCATCCCCTGTGCATTTCACTGCACATGAGGAGGGGATGTCATCTACTCTTTCTGCAGTGGAAGTGCATGGGGAAGAACTTGAAGTGCCAACGAACTGCGTCAGACACCTTGACACAGACGCCTGTGATGTGAATGACATCACCAGCCACTCTCTGAAACGACCCAGATGCTAGGAGCGACAGCGCAGTTCTGACGTTGATGACCACGGGTATGTTTCGTGGATAATTGCTGCGGCTGGATAGTTGTTCATCCAGAAGTGGGCAAAGATAGATGATTGCCTCATGCACGGTCCAGGCGAAAGCGCTGGATGCACTCGATGTTTGTTTGTCCCAGGATGTCCAAACGAAGCCGATATATGCGTGTTCGTCTTCGAGCTCCGCGCGCTCCTCTTACTCTTTCCCAATCACGCAAGAGTGCAAGCAAATGCAGGACTGGCATTTTGGCTTTAGATTTTGAGGGCATGGTAGAATGATGGTCTTATGTATACTCGTATTAATTAATAGTTTTGCGTTTGTAATTTAACTGATTGGAGAGGCTGATGCGTAATATCATGTGATGATTTCGTTTGATAAATTAACATGGCTTTGTGAAATGTAGTTTGGAAATAAGGAAGAACAATCGAATATTAAATGTCTCAACCTTTACCATGTTAAATAAAATGAAAGTAATGTTAAAATTCGGCCTATAACCGACATCAAACGCAATATTCAATTTCGCCTAATGTTGGCGCTTGACCTTAATACAGCCCTCAAAAGCGCTTAACAGAAAAAGCGCGTAAGCCAGGGGGAGAATACGCGTAAGTGTTATTTGCATGAGAAACGCCCGGAAACGCCCCGATTTTGGCCTTGCTCCGCCCCAAGCGCGTAAGTGCCTTCAAGGCGCGTAATGCACAGACTTAAGTCGAGGGGAGAATACGCGTAGGCTGAAAAGCGAGTAGCTACGCGCTTTTTTCGACTTAAGCGCATGGGAGAATAGACCCCTATGAGAATGAGCGTGCTCAGCTTAAGTACCAATTAAGTATGCAGTTTGGAAGCAAGCATGAATGTTAAGAACAGAAAAGCACAGCAAGATCTTGAAATAGCAAAGCAGGAATCATGACAATAAACTCCCTGTCTAAATTAGTAGTATTAGTAATGTGCCTATCTAAGAATTACACCAACCCAGTGAGTGTTAGTAAATGTTAGTAACTTAAAAACAGTTAATTGCCAATTAAGCTTAGAGAGCCCCGAATCAGCACAGCACAGAAGGAAGGGGAAATACCAAAGCCAACCATAGCTCTGAAATGTGCAACAACGAAGGCACGGGGCGGAACGCAGACAAGCGGTGGAGTGGCATGGCAGACCTGGCAAAAACAAAAACATGGAAAAGTAAAAACATGGACATGGAACATGGATAATGAAATACTATGACTATGAACATGAACATGAACTATGGAACTATGAACTATGAATTATGAAATCTTGAAACCTGAAACTGCTAAAACCATAAGCAATACTGTTCTGGCCAAAGGCCAGAACCCTGGAACACAACAAATACATTATGGATGTGGCGTGGTTTTGGATGTAATTTGATAATTCTTTATGGATGTGGAGTGATTGTGGTTGTATTTTGATAATCCATTGCAGATGTGGTGTGGATGTATTTTGATAATACATTGCGGATGTGCTGTGGATGTATTATGATGATACATTGCGGATGTGGTGTGGTTGTGGATGTATTTTGATAATACATTATCGATGCGGTGTGGATGTATTTTGATAATACATTGCAGATGCGTTGTAGATGTATTTTGATCAAATATTGTGAATGCGGTGTGGGTTTGAATAGGAAATGTTGGTTGTGGAGAAGTAGTGGATAATTATTACCGGTATATCCCCGAACGCCGAATGGTGTTCCGGGGGATATTATGTTTTTGGTCCGGCCGCCGCCGCACTACGTGTTAACGCAATAACTTCAGTAATATATCTATCACAAATTCCAAATTTTGCACATAAGTAAGTATCATAAAGAGGAAGAACTGATTCGATTTTGGACAATTTACGATGTCTAGATTGGCCACCAGGGGCCAAAAAATGATTTCACTGTTAATGCGATAACTGCAATAATATTTCAATTAGAAATTCCAAGTTTTGCATATAAGTAAGTATCATAAAGAGGAAGAACTGATTCGATTTTGGACAATTTACAATTTCTAGATTGGCCACCAGGGGCCAAAAATGGAAAAAATCACTGTTTTTATCATATCTCTGGAAATATTTGTCCGACTGACCTCACATCAAGTGCAAATGAAATGTCATGACCTGAGGATGGGTCCTACGATGACATTACACCTGTTTGGTTCAAAATTTTGACACAAGGTGGAGCTTTGTCACATAAAATTCACCATTTTTGCTATATCTTTGGAACTATTTCTCCAATTGACATGAAACTATGTGCAACTGCAAGGTCATGACTTCACAGCGTGCCACATGATGACATCATACCTGTATGGTTCAATATTTTGCCACTAGGTGGCACTTTGTGATGGAAAATTACCATTTTGGACATAAGTATCTTCAGAACCATTTGACCGATTGACCTGAAATTAACTTCAAATGAAAGTCTATTCAAGGATTGGGGAATTGGAGGATTGGGGGCGTTCAATTATATACCCCCAGCCTTCGCCTCCGACGGCATAAGCCTAGTTTTTTGGCTGCATTTGCCTCTGATGGCAGTCTTTTTGCCCCAATTTTCATAATTTGATATGCTTGAGAACATGTGTCCTATCATAAATGCCTTTTTTAACTCTGCAGATATTTCTAATACGTTTAGTGCTATCTTTAAATAAGTTACACTGCTGACATAATGCTAAAAGGGGAGATGGAATTCAGAGTAGGTTTTGGATTAATTAATTATTTGTTTTGCTGTTACCCCTACAATATCACATGTATTACATTAGCATTGTCATTGTCGCCTATTAGTGATATTTTCCCCATTTTTAAATTAATAATTTGTTTATCATTATAGGCTTATACATTGGTCTTGATCATTCAGTAAAAAAATGTTTGATTTTTAATCATGTGATCGTAAATGGGAACAGCTTTAAAGAGATTATGTGTTAAAAGCAGAGAGGTCTCTGTCTGACAATATGCCTCAGAAAATCTCGTAATGTTCCTGCCTCCCCTTGAGGGACTTTGGGTTGAACTGGTCAGTCGAGACAGCAGGGACATGAAGGCCCAAGAAAACTTTTGTTTCATGACATACGTTGGTTTTTCCATTGTGTTATTTTGACCTTTAAATAGATACATATTTTCTTGTTTCCTCTGTTCATAATTCTAGCTTTTCATATGTTACAGTCAGATCATGAAATCAGTCATTTCATGAAAAGACTATTTCATGAAATGGCTGATGTTTAGCACTAGGCATTTCATGAAATTACTGTTTTCACAGACTGTAACATATACAATAATTCATTGATCATATGAATGAAAAATTATAATTGAGCATAATTGTTAGTTTTCAGACGTACGGATGACACCTACTTGTATAAATCTAATAATATTTGTCAAACGGATGATAGATATATGGAAACCTTTCTAAAAGTTGTTTGACAAATGATTGTATAATTGGAAAAAAAATTACTATAGAGAAAACTGAACTAAAACTAAAGACCTGGTGCTAAAAGTACTTTAGGTTTTAGGGCAGGTCAAAAGAGCCAGGTTGGGTTTTTAGCCATAACTCCGGGGAACCCCCTACTCTTATTGATAATGACCGCAGTGAGTCAGGACCTCGGTTTAAAGTCTCATCCAAAAGACGGCATCTCCTTCAGTACAGTGTCCCCATCACTGCACTGGGGATTATTTCAGCAGAGGAAAGATCACCACCTGGCCCACCAACACCTCTTCCAGCAGCAAACTGGTTTTCTTCAGTGGTTTCCCATCCAAGTACAGGCCAAGCCCACACCTGCTTAGCCTCAGCCACACAGCTGGAGCAAATCAAATAGTGGGATGGCTGCTGGTAGATGATCTAGGTAAACTGGTGGACATGAGCTGAATGAAATGGTGCATGAACACTTGGTTCAAAACCTGCAGTGAGATCAAAAGCTGAATATTAAGCAGAAGTGCTGCCAGTAATCTTTCATTATGTGGTATCCACATGAATATACTGTTTGTTCTTCCATTTTTTGGAAATGACTGTCTTTGATTGCCTCCCATTTCCATACACCAAGAAATGCACAGCAGGCCTGGAACTTTTTGGGTATACCACCAAGATTATGTTGCGACAATCAAATGCTTCCCAGGCTGACATTTTAACCCATCTTATTTAGTTAGCTGAGGTTTCACCTGCACTGAATCAAGGGAACAAGTTTTAACTAATTTCTCTGGCTGATGCCTCCTTTCGATGCTGGATAGAATAAACTTCAGGCCTCTTGTCCATTGTTTTAATAAGATTTTTTCTGTGGTACACAAATAGCAGCCACGGTATAGGTGTGGCTAATGGTAGTAACTTACTCACTCACAGATGTTAAGCGGGACGCATGGTGGGAAGCATGTGCATTACGCACGTTTCATGCCTGTATGAGGGTCAAGGGATGTTATCAATGTGACAATACTCAATTAGAACAAAATGAGATCAGATATTACAGATGACAGGCTTCAGTGAAAACAATTTGCAGGAGTCAACATAAAGTGTTGATTGCAATGCCTCTCCCTGCCATTGATTTACACATTGTTCTTCGGTACGCGCATCTTGACTTTTGACCTGATGACCTCCAAAACCTCAGCTCAGCTAACCTCTATGGGGAGCTAACATGTGTGATTTGGTCAAAGCTATTCATTCCTTCAGTAGACGTTGTGCACACCATATACAGTATATGCGACAAAAGAATAGGCAAGTGACCTGAAAGCACTAAGGCTCCCGCCCACTTTGTTAGGCGGAGGTTTAATAACCGGTTACTATTGGAACAGCTTTGAATTCCTGTCAAAGTTAGGAGGGGGATTCATGTCATCTTATTTCTGTGTTAGAGTAATTTCCATTTCTATTTTGATCACAAGAAAAAAATCAACAAATCAAGACTTAAATTCCCTTTCAGCGTCGTCCCCATCAGCATTCCGGATTAAGGGGTCTTCAGGGTAAAAATTTCAAAAAATTTTTTTTTTAGAAAAATTTCTAATTTTTTGGTTATCCCATAAAATAGATAGAGGAATGCAGTGAGATGCCAGTAACCTCCAAGAACCTACGTTTTTCCTCTGCCTCAATTGTTACTTGTGACTAATAACACTTTGCCACTATTTAACCCTGTTGCCAAAACAAAAACTCTGCCTTGCTCTGCTCTGCTCTGACTAAAATCACAGCATTGATATCGACTATGCAACCCAGTCTCGCAGTAAAATGTGTTTTTACTACGTTGGTCCGCAGCGCAAAATGTATTTATTTCACGAAAACCGTTGCAAAATTGTGACATGCCTACGTCTTTTCAGCCTAGGCTTTTCTATTGGACTCCATTGACGTCACGTGACGTCTGGTCTATCCCTGCACCGCAAAAAATAAATGGCTGACATTCCATTTGTCCTCAGCACAAATCGCAGTATTTTAAGATACTTCCGCCATTAAAATGTGTTTTGATGACAGTTCTAGCGAGAAATGTGCATTTTGTTTTCATAATCTTCGTCTAGCGAATGCATATGGTTTTTAGTTTGTTAGTTATTACGAAGATTATTTAAGGTCTCTCCAAGATATTGTGGGAATGTCACGTTTTCTGTTGTTGCTATGGCGGTTGCAGCGAAACAAATACCTTTCTAATGGACTTATCTTCGCCGCTTTGGCATGATTTTCAACCACAGTCATTCCGTGGCACACCTGATTCATATTATTTTAACGGAACCCAAGAACACGTTTGCACACTTGCTAAAATATTCCAGCGAAATCAAAAGTTGAAAACCTTTGTCTCATATACCACCGAAGTTGCAGTGTAACTAACGTTTCGGCTCCAGTTAAGAATTGATACTTCCGGTTTGAATATGGTTGTAAAAACGATATAGGCCTACTTTGAGCTAAAAAAAAAAAAAAAAAACGATTTCTAGAATCGGCTAACTAGCTGACACATCTGAAATAAACCAAGAGATTGTCTTTTTCTTGCAAAAAACTATCAACACTCAGTGTAACAACCATTTCGGCCGTACGTTAAATGTGACTAAAAGCATTTTCTTAAGTCTACTATGAAAACCGAAAAACTACAATTATGGCGGATTATAACACATCAAACACGAGCGCGTTTTCTGGGAATTGTCGTGTTTTTTTTTTTTTTTTTTTAATGCTTTCATTATTAAATGTACACAGCCTATAATTAGGTGTTGGGAAGTTAAAATGTCAATACACCTGGGGGTTTGAGATGGGTGCTATCAGACTTTAAAATCTAATTTTTAAATGGGGGAAAATTAATTACTGAGGTATAATAAACATAATGTATGCTCAAGAGTTAAGTAGTAAATAAACTATGTACTAAAAAAGTGCTTGTGTGTGTGTGTGTGTGTGTTGGGGGGGGGGGGGGGGCGCGGATGTTCAGCAATTAAGACAGTTATACAATTTAGAAATATTGAGCATTCAAGGCTTAGGGGTTTGGGAAGGTTTTTTTAATGTACTATTGTCAAAATATATAGTACGTGACAACATTCCAAAAATTTGTCATCAGGTATGGAAATAACAGTCTGCTCTTAGCACTGGGAGGCTTTAACGCAACTAATGTTCATTATGGCTATCCAGAAACAACATCTTTATCATAAAATATACAAATAATGTTATAATGAACATTAGCAAAGAAAAACAAATGCCCTTACTCTTTCACCCTGAGTGTCATGCCACAAGAAAACCCAAATTAACTAAAGAATTTCAACAACGAAAACCGACACTAAACATTCTACAGACCATTTGTGCGAGAGTGTGTGTGTGTGTGTGTCTGTGTTTAATCCAGTGCCTCGCATGCAAATATTCCATCTAAATCCTCCCTTTCAACTGATGGTCTTGGTTTTTATGGTCATTAGCATAATTATCAGATGGCGGTCACTGAACCATTGAAAATAAGGTTGTGTTTATGTTCTCCTCTCTGTTGATCACAGCAGCCTAAGCATCAGCCTCTTCTTAGGACTTCTTCTTCAGAATGTAAAGAATAGTGAGCAGAATACTGGGACAGGCCAGGTGTGTGAGAAAGAGATTTTTTTAACCTCTTAAGCCCTGTGCCTCTGGCTCAAAAATGAAATGAATTATGCCCAAAATGAAATGAATATATCTCTGCAACGACTTAGTCGATTTGAATAATCTTGGAACCATAATAAAGGTGACACCTTGGGGATTTCTTTCATGGTGTAAAAATCAGTGAATATGTCACTGAGACAGAGTAAATGAAGATGGAACGCAGCATAAATGAAACATCTTGTGCACCAAAAACCTTTTATCCCTCTTAAATTATTCACACTGTAAAAAAAAAAAGAAGTTGTCTCAACTGAAAAAAGTTAGTGTCCAGGCTGCCTTAAAATTTCAAGTTAACTGAATTGAAGATTATAAGTTGAATATTACCTCAACTTGTCATCTCAAGTTCAATGAGCTTAAAATTTTAAGGCAGCCTGGACACTAACTTTTTTCAGTTGAGACAACTTTAGTTTTTTTACAGTTGCAGTTGCAGTCTTAAACCTCAAAAAATTACAGCACAGAATCTCACCATTATCTGTGCCAAAAAGTATTCTAATCAAATACATCACAGCAAAATTAGAGAGGTTTTATTTCGGGAATGTCTAGGTGCCCTCTCCAAATTAACACTGTGTGCCATTTCAGATTTCTCAGGTACCAAACTGATAAAATTTCACTTTTATGTCACTACCGGCCTAAATTCCATTTAATTACAACACTTTTATTTATTTATTTTTAATTTATGTATATTTTTTTCTGCCAGTCCTGTATATATTTTACCATTTAAAGAAAATACATACAAAGGAAAAGAAGTTTGACCTCACTGGAGCAGATTTATTTTTCATGAAACAAGCAAAGAAACAAAATTATTGATACATGGATAGCTAAAATTGGAAAAAAAAAAGAAGAAGTTAGAACAACGAGCCCCTAGCAATTAGTTATACATGAACAATGGCCCTGTTGCTAAAAAAAAAAAAAACCCACATGAGACCCAGATTCGAACTGCAGAAATTCCGAATAAGTGCAAGACCTTAACCGAGACACCAGCTGGTTGGACAGAGGAACTTCTGCCGCATTGTAAATTTCAGCAATGAACAAGTCATGCACCCCAATTTAGCGCCTGTACGTCAATGATTTCTCATTACTTGCAGGTAACAACGCACCAAATATTTCGATAAATATTTCGGTACCAGGGGTGTTCGGGTTTAAGGGGTTAACTCCTGGTGTTCTCCTTCGCCACCCATTGCAGAGGCCACGTCTTCCCACTGTAATAAAATGTAAATAAGATTTTTTTTTTTACATCAGCCATAAATGGAATAAAAAACAACAAGGGTGAAGAGTAGTGAGGTACAGCAAGCTACATACCCCATGCTCACTGAGTATTTTTACACACACGCAGTGACCAGATTACTGTAAATGACCTGATTAAGTTTGATTAAGGTGTTAACTTGCACTCAGGGTTTATGCTTGTCTGTTTCAATTGTTAGCATTTGGAAAGTGTAAACCCTAATTTGAATGTGAGATCAGGTTAAATAAATAAATAAATAAGCACCAGATCAGCAATAATTTTAATAAATGAAAGAAAATGAAATATCTTTAACCTAAAAAAATGGTGACAGACTCATTTGTTATTGCAGAGCAATATATTGTAATATTGCAGTGCAACTTAAAATACATGAATACTAAAAATGTGGTAATTCTTGAGACAATCAAACCAAATGCAGAGAGGTCATACACACCACATAGAACAGGGCTCCCACTCAACCAGTTCCATTTGTTGCCCCTGAAAAACATTGTAACATCTTCACCATTGCCGGCAAAAGTTGTGGTGCATTAATCCACTAAGTGCATCTGTGGCAATAGTTTATTTGTACATTACATTAACTGACATGTTTGATCTCTAATTATGATAAACAAACCTTCAGCTTTTTGCGTCTTACGACTCTCTTCACTGGGTAATATTCCTCTCTTCCCCTGGTCCTGTGGCTGCATTCTGAAAGAGCAAAAAAGTGCACACTTACACTGGGCTCCATCTTATACGCACCTCCATGGCTAATCCAGTTGACATTTTCCCGTCTTGCACCCATGTTACTTCAAAAGCAAATGTACCTGCACCAATCTGAAGGCCCATGGGCTGTATGTATTAAATTGGAGGGAGGTCAAGCACAAGGTAGTATGCACATGCTACCTTGAGGCAACAGAAAGCCATTGTGCCATTGACCAAACAGAAACTTGGTCTGAAGTCAATGGTAAGTATTTTTTAGGCTTTTTTTTAATGATACATAATTAAGACAGTCTCATGCATAATACACATACATTCTAATTGTTACAACAGGGATGCGCAGCAGCACACAAATGCGCAGTCTTGAGAATAAACAGATTATAATGTTGAAAGATTATTATTTTGTAAATCAATGTTTACAAAATATTTCATATTGGTTAGTGCGATGGATTGCATGAATGTGCAACTCTGTGCTCCATGATATTTTTGAACTGCAAAAGAACCAACTCAATCAATATCCAGGTGATTTGCGATTCTACATGCAAAGTAATGCATGTAGGAATTCGCAAATTATTTTGATAAAACCATGACCCCTTTATACTAGCCAACCCTGCCATTTCTGCAGTCAACCATGAAATCCCCCCAAAAGGGCAGGCTGTTAGGAGACTATGGTTATCAATTAAAGAAAATTACTGTGATCAGGTTTCCATACTTTCAGCGATAGTTTGCTTTCTCACTTCAACTTTGCACATGAGCAGATCCATTTCCTCGGCAGAGAAGCATTTTTCCCCACTTGGCAAATCCACTCGTCTAATAGCAATTTGCAAGGGTGCGTGCCCACCTGATTATTTTAAAGGGAATGGGAGTAGACACTCTGATTGGTTTACTGGTTGGTTTACAACACGCAAGGCCCAAAAACACACCTATGATTAAGATATTAAAGAAGACCTATTATACTCTTCCATCTTTTCAAACCTATAAATAATGTCAAAATGCTGAGAAGTCATGTTTGACAATGCCAAAACATCAATTAATGATGTTTGCTAAGTAGAGGGGAAAAATGCTTCTCTACCGAGGAAATGGATCATCTTGAATTAATCCTCGTGGGAAAGTTTGATTGTTTTTCATGTTTTCAAGTGTTATCTAATTGCCCAATAGCTGTTAAATTAAAGGGGGCAAAACAAAATTTTATTGATAAAAGACAAAAGACATATTTATGACTTATGTATATCCAGCCAATGTACTAGAAATAGTATATTTCAATTTAAAATTGTGAAATGTAAATATAGCAGAGGTAAATTACCACTTGATAATTCATCTTTGTTCTTCTTCTGTTTCTTCTTTTGTGATATTTCTGTAGAGATTAAAGATTTTTTTGTAAAGAGCTGACATAATATTAATAATGCTCTTAATACACTACTCTAACAACAAATATTTCATTTGACCTTACTGTATGAAAGATACAGGTGTTCATAACTACAAGACATGTATTTAAATACGACAAAGAATGCTTAGAGTTGTCATGACATTCCAGAGACAGAGTTTGTCAACTCCCAGCCTCACAGAATTTTGTAAATTTCTTTATACCTTTTAGTAAGAATTAATCACACAATAATTTGATATTCCCATGGAAAGTGACATAATAAGAGCAGCTTTACTGCAAATTGAATCTGCATGTGTAAGCTGTTTAAAAACTTCACAATATACCCTGGTTCCGTTTGGCTGCTGCAGTGCGAGTGTGCACCCATGCAGTGCCAGGACGGGTTGTGGACTGGATCGCAGGACTGATGGAGGACTGGATAGCAGGACTGGTGGAGGACTGGATGGCAGGACTGATGGAGGACTGGATGGCAGGACTGATGGAGGACTGAATAGCAGGACTGGTGGAGGACTGGATCGCTGGATTGGTGGAGGACTGGATGGCAGAACTGGTGGAGGACTGGATGGTAGGACTTGTAGAGGACTGGATGGCAGAACTGGTGGAGGACTGGATAGCAGGACTGGTGGTGGACTGGATGGCAGTACTGGTGGAGGACTGGATGGTAGGACTGGTGCAGGACTGGATAGCAGGACTGGTGCAGGACTGGATAGCAGGACTGGTGGAGGACTGGATGGTAGGACTGGTGGAGGACTGGATGGCAAGACTGGTGGAGGACTGGATGACAGGACTTGTGCAGGACTGGTGGAGGACTGGATGGTAGGACTGGTGGAGGACTGGATGGCAAGACTGGTGGAGGACTGGATGGCAAGACTGGTGGAGGACTGGATGGCAAGACTGGTGGAGGACTGGATGACAGGACTGGTGCAGGACTGGATAGCAGGACTGGTGGAGGACTGGATGGTAGGACTGGTGGAGGACTGGATGGCAAGACTGGTGGAGGACTGGATGACAGGACTGGTAGAGGACTGGATGGCAGGACTGATGGAGGTTTTCTGACTAGTCCATCCTCAATGTAACAAAAAAAGACAACAATCAGAGTTATGTTATATTCTGCATACTAGCAAGGTCCTTCTTATTTGCATTTCATCCTAATAAATATATAACTGTAAATAGGTGACAGCTTCATCTCAATCACAAATTTCTTTTATATAGACTATGTGGAAAATGTAATGACTTGTCAGATCACTGAATTTAATAAACTTTTGCTGAGTTTTTAGAGTAGACTGAGCTCTTATTTTGAGATTTTAAATTAGTGCAGATACAGTAACAGGCTTACCATTGACTAACACCTCATATAAGGCCTTCATCCTGTCGAGGCATTTTCCACCCTGGTCTGATAGCTGCCATTTGGGGTGTAGGACATGTGTAAACCAGGTGGCAGGCTTTTTCCCTGGTTTTGCAAGAAACATCACTGCCCTGTGTCCCAACGTGTGTAATTTTTCAAGCTAAAAAAGGCATTAAAATGTCATATAAAAATATCACATGCCTTACTTTTATGAACTACAATTAGAGACTTTAAACACATACCAAAACAGAGGCCTCGTCAATAACATGTGTAGTGGTTTTGTTTCTTTTCTGGTTTTGCAACCAAGCCTCTTTTTTGGCCTCAAATTTCTGTAGTTTTTTTTGCCAGCCTTTGTTTTCTGGGCTGCCCTGATTGGCAAAACTTGCAAGTTTTGGTGGCCACAGAAATCACTGCTTTGCAGCTGATGCATATTGTTGTCGTTGAGCCCCGCGGCATCTTATATCTGGAATGAATTTTTTTTAAAAAAAGATGATTGCAGCAACCTGAATGACAAATGACAACTACATCAACTATTTCACTTTAATATCAAATTATTAGTTTGTGTCATTTCGCCTTCTGGATTATCATATAATTCCTGGTACAATACTGGGAGGAGGATCTCAAGGGACCCTAGCATGCCTTTCTCTCTCCACCTCCACAATGCCCAATCCTAGCTGGAAAGTTAGCGAGCAGATAGATGCAGGCTACATCAGTGACATTCTTTACGCTCAGATTTATTATGGGTTTTAACATCTAAATGCAAAATATTCTAATATTTTGCTCAGATATATTAGAATTATAGCTTATGCATAAACATTGGCAATTGAGAGCCTAGGCCACAAATGGTTTAACTAAGTAACTAATGAAATAGTAGCTTTAATATGGTAGTTTTATTGGCAAATGTCCTGGTAATGGTGAAATATACTTTAAAAAATCAGAGTCCAAGCCAAGTCTAACATTCATAACGTTTGCTACAAACTATAGCTATAGCCTGGCGCTAAGTGTGTGAGGGAAAGCTCATTTTAGTGAAATGATACCTTACAGCTCTCATGAAAATCATATTATCCAAAATAGGTCGGTAAACGACTTTATGATAATTTTAAGATATTATCCCAAACCCAGCGTTTACAATAAGAAATATTTAAATTGATGAAAGAGCTATTTTATTACGTCGCATGAACCATTCCGCAATTGAAAGCATCCCTTTAAACTAGTAAAGCAGAGCTAAACTAAGAATTGAGTAAAATACGCAGTATTTCGCATTTTCATGTTCTGCTCATGAACTTACTTGCACCGACGCGAGCTTATTCCCTGCCTGAAAAAACGAAGCCCTGTACGGTTTCCGTCGTTTGTCTCTCACATTTCACTGTTTCTCTCGCGAGAGAAGCAATTAAAATTCGACTATAATTCATCTTAATAGGAAGGTCATTTTCGGCCCTCTTCAAAAACCGAGAAGTTGGAAACCGGAATAAAACTACAAAGATGGCGTATATTTGTATCAATCGACGAGGCATGGCTCATGGGAATTGCGGTTTAATTTTAAAATACTGCTTATTTGCTACAATCAGAAGTCATATATTCTGAAATAAGAGTATATTTGGGGATTTTAGGGGACTATAAACACATTTATGAAATAAAAATTTAAATATACATCCCTTAAATAGGTGAAAATCAATTTTAACCATATTTTACCCATACTTCACCGTGCCTCCAGTTGGAAACTGCATTCTCATGATAGCTTAGGTCAACAGCTCTGTAGAACTTTTGATCCAATGTCTATATCCCCTTTTGTTTCTGTTTTATAAGCTTTCAAAAATGCACCAAGGTCAAGGTTCAAAGGTAAACATTTCAAAACAGGAGCCATGTAGAATCTTCATACTGACCTATGTTACTCTCCAGGTCGAGACCTTTCCAACAATGTATTTGGTTTGGCTCTCTGACTAAGTTTTAAATTTTCTCATTTCACTGACTGAAGCCATCCTGTGTTTAGTTTGAGAGAGCACTTTGAAGGCCCAGTGTGTCAAGTGAGGGTTTTGTTTGTTTATTTGTTTGCTTTTATTTTTTCAGTGAAAATAGCGGCCAAAAATGAATCACCTTCAGAGATTACAACACAGCTGACCATCTAGGGAATTACTACAGGCTTGGATAAAGGCTTGAAGTGCTTGAGTTAGGGTTAGGGTTATGGCTGTAAAGAGAGATCTTGCCTTTCACAATGTTCGGACTAGGTCAGAATGACCAGTTTTGTTGTTTACAAAAGGCAATCATTAATTACCTTGAACCAAACCTAAAACAATAGTTTCAGTGAGGGCTTATAAGTTCCAAGCATACGAAATGAAAAGGTCTGTAGTTTTTTTAGTCCGTTTCTGTGGAACTGATACGTTATGTGGTTACTAGTCATTTTGGCCTTCTTGGAAGCTTATTTTCATGGTAAAATGCACTTTACCTCCTCACCCAAGTCACCAGTATGCTCCTTTGCTGTCAGTACGACAGGATGAAATGCACTTTACCCCCTCACCAAAGTCACCAGTATGCTTCTTTATTGTCAGTACGACAGGATGTTAAAGTGCCTGAACCCATTTCAGTTTTTTGGGATGTGCATGTTTTAAGATGGCTCAGCTACAAACTATTTGTTGTCACATTACCACAGCTGTCGCTCCAGCGCTAGGAAAGGGCTCCTCCACCCATTTTTTTGTGTAGAACTAGAAAGACATTATTAAACAACATATTGTTCAGGCCCTCAGTTTAAAATAATTAAAACTCATATAGGTCCTTTCAGCATTAAACCAGAGACCTTTATGAAATGCATGTGTTACTTACATAACACCTTCAAAACAGGAAACAGCCTAAAATTAACGGTCTTTCATGACAAGGGGAAAGTTTTTACAAAGTGTGGAAAAACATCTTAAATACAGGGGAAAGCAGTTAACCTTTTTGGATTCAGGTATGCGACTAGGTCAATCTGAGGCTACAAAAGCTGAGGAGGCACAGAAAAAGCAATCACCTGTGGATTGACTTCTTTTGAAATAAATACAGAATTAGCATTAATTAGTATTTTTAGCGACAGCAGCAGGGCTTAAACTGCATAAATATAATCAGCATCTCTTATTTTCCAGATGCATAACTATATAGGAATTTAACGTGTCACAGTGCAGAAAAAATTACACAACAGTTCAAGTAAAAGTTATTTATTTTTCATCTGCACAACAATCAGTCAGTAATGTGTAGTGAAATTCTTATTTCTCTGGCTTCCTTCAAGAATGCACATGCTAAAAATGTCATGGAGAGTGTAAATGAGAATTTAACATCAAGTACAAAAAAAATATATAATACAGTAATGGATTGTACAGCAGTGGTAAATGAATAAACTGCACCTGAAGGGGTTATGGAAGAGAGACAGAGCAAACAAAAAATATTAAACGATGATAGATGGACTGTACAGCACTGTACAAGAGGGCTTGCTCCCTTCCCAATGTTTTTTTTTTTTACTTTTTTTTTTTCAGTATTCGTCAAACGTTTCACATCATCAAATAGATTTTAATACAACGTAAATATAACCCATGTAAAAAAAAAAAAAATGCAGCTTTTTAATGATGATTTTACTTCTGAAGGATAGAAGCTACCCAACCCTACCTGGCTCTATGTGTAAAAGTAATTGTAGCAACTTAAAGAAATTTGGAAAGTACATCAATCAATTAAATGAATTTAATTGATAATCGGATTTGATTTTAATAGACACACCTAAGGATGATTACTGCCAGCCCTGCTGAATCTAAACATGATTTAAACAAAACCGGTCTGGCAATGTAAAGAGGGAAAAAATGCAGCATATGACACTGTGATCTGAGGAAATTCAAAAACAGATGGATCTCAACAATTTTGTTTTCCATCAGTTTGGAGAGTGTTACAAATCCATTTCTCAGGCTCAGGGACTCAAGCAAACTACAGTGAGAGTGAATATCTGGAAAGGCAGAAAACCTGGAACAGAGGAGAACCTGCCGAGCAGTGGCCTGCCAACAAATATTCCTCCACAAAGCACATTAAGAACTCAACCGAGAGGTCACAAAAAAATCCAACTAACTCCTTAAGTGCAGGCCTCACTTGCTTCAGTTAAAATCAGGGTTCAAAATTCCACAATATGAAAGAGATTTGGAAGAAATAGCATCCATGAGAGAGCTGCAAGGTGAAAACCACTGCTGACCTAAACAATCCCAAAGCCTCTTCTCATGTTTTCCAAAAACATCTCCATGACCCCCAATAGTTTTGGGTTATTATTCAGTGGACTGATGAATCTAAAGTGGTTCTTTCTGGAAGACATGGGTCCCATTACATCTCAGGTAAAAGCAACGCAGCATTCCACAATAAGAAAATTGTAACAGCAGACAAACAAGTAGTTGGTAGTATGATGGCCTAGGACTGCTATGCTACTTCAGGACCTGGGAAACTTGCCATGATTGATAGAGCCATGGATTCTGCTCTCTACCATAAAATCCTGAGGGAGGATATCCAGCCATCAGTTTGTGACCTAAAGCTCGAGCACAGATGGGTTATGCATATGAATAATGATCCAAAGCATGCAAGCAATTCCACCTCAAAATGGCTCAAAGGAAACTAAATAAAGGTCTTGGAGTGGCCTGGTGAAGCCCTGACTTGAATCAATTGAGATACTGTGGCATGACCTTTAACAAGCAGTTCATAATCAAACTCTCCCATGAGCCGGAAAAAAAACAAATCTGCTATGAAGAGTGGGCCAAAATTCTTCCACAGCAATGTTAAAGACTCATTGCTAGCTATCCCAGTTACCTGATTGCAGTTTCTGCTACCAAGGGTGGCAGAAGCAGTTAATTTTGTTTAAGGGGGCAATTGTTCTTTTTCTACATGGATGATATCAATTTGACTAAGTCTTTATCTGCAATAGATGAAATGATCATTTAAAAGCTGCATAGTGCATCAATATTGCCATATTACATAAAGAGATAATAGAGAGAGTTAAACCAGCCTGAATGTTAAGCCAATGACTCACACACCTCATACAAAATACACAGACACACAGAACAGGTGATAACATGTGGTTAACTGTCCTTCAAAGCAACAGGTCTCTTCATGTGCCTGTTGGGATGAATAATTAATTAATTTTTAACCCTTACAAAGCCGAGAAAACTCGGTCCCCAAAAGGCTTAACAAACCCCCGGGACCGAATTTACTTGGGCAGATGCTGACATATTTGGGCGCCAAGACCGGCCATATTTGTGCATTTACAGAAAAGAATAAGGCTCCAGCCTATTGTTTATGCATACTGATATAGCAAATCTGCACAAATTTGCTATAAGTAATATGGCTTTGTAGGGGGTGACATTTTGCAATTGCTGCCAGCAGAGACAGCAGACAGAGAGACAGACAGACAGACAGACAGATCTTCCAACAGCCCCAGGTCATTCACACCATCGCCTCATCACTGTCAAGTTCTTCATCAGTGGAAGAATTGCTGTCCAAGTCTTCCTCTTCAGAGGAGGAGCTATCCAAAGACACCGGCTGCTGTCCCAGAATACGCTGGTATGTTGTACGTGCCGCTGCCTGCTGTGCTCGAACTTCAAACAATCTTCTCTTCAGCACACAGAGTAGCCCCTCACGTCCTCTCTCAGTCAACGCCTCCATACTGCCTGTGAATACAAGGCATTAAAAAAACCTATTAGCAACAGGTAATTTGCAAGACCAGCAACTTGCAAAAAATACTAAAAGTATTGCGCTTACTTTGTCCAGTGATGCCTTCGGAAAGCTGGCAGGAAAGCTCTTCAATCACTCCTGCCATATTCCTCATGTACTCCCAGTGCTGCTAGACTTCATGAACCACAATTACTTCTTCTTCTTTAAGTCTGGTCAGCAGCATTACCTTGTCGTAAACCTTTTTTTTCTGAACCATATTGCCATGACCTGCAATTAATCACATCAGAGTGTTACCAATTATCTTTCATTTCTAGCAAGATGTGTGCACCTGCAAGTTTACTTTTACTATCTTTCAGCGTGTAAACTTACATTCCCATTGCCAGGAATAGTTGTCCTCAGCCAAAAGCTCGTTGAGGGGAGGGAGTTTGTCAACTTCTCCAACGACAGCATTGTGTTCAGTGATTGCTTCTTCCAAGGCTTTCTTTTCCAAGGCAATCTTTCTCCTGAGCTGATGTCTCCGCTTACTGCCATCTATATTGTGAGAAAATGATTACGTGTACATGGACAAGCTAACCAAACTACAGGCTAATGAAACGCCACAAAAACCAGGTCAACAACACAACAAAATATTTTTCTTAATAAATGGGTAAGCTATTATAATTATGTATGAAATAGTAGTGAATACATTTCATCGCGTCATATAAAACAAACAAATCTGCATCTGTGGTGGCATTTTTTAGTCTCACCAGTCTGACGATACAGCTGAAACCTTCGCTGCTTGATGCTCAAATACAGTCCTTCAATGGTTTTCTGTAAGTCATTTTGACTGGTCGTTCCTTATGAAGAGAAGTATAAAATGAATTCATGCCAATTTCAGTTTACAACCAACCCCAGCAGTAGAAAAGAGCCAAATGAGACAATCAATAGTGCAAAAATGACATTTTTTTCAAAGTACTTTTAGTCCACTGCTGAACATCTGACACCCATTGCTGAATGGTTTCTTCCTGAAGAGAAAACTCATTGCTGAGTTGCTCAAGGTCCTTTGTTGCCTCTGTAATCCTTTGCACAGTCTGTAAAACAAATGTCAGAGTTACAAAACATTTCAATGCATTCATTCATTTTCCAAGCCGTTAGTCCAAGTTGAGGTCGCAAGGAGCTGGAACCCATCCCAGTGCTCATTAGGCAAAGAGCAGAGGATCACCCAGGCCTGGTCACCAGTCAATCGCAGGGTAGATATAAAGACAGACACATTCAGACAAACAGGCAATTTAGCATCTCCAGTTCACTTATTTGCATCGCTTTGGACTGTGGGAGGAAACCAGATCTCCTGACTAAAACCCAACAAACACAGGGAGATGCAATCTCCGCAGAGAAAAGATCCTGGCTGACCGTCTGGGAATCAAAGCCAGGATCATCCTGCCGTGACAGTGCAACATTGCTAACCACTGTGCCACAGTGCCGCCCCAAAATGTTGACCCAAATTTCCAACAAAGAAGTTACATTGGTCTGGTCAGTACCTTGATGTATCTTTTGGCCAATGTCTGGTCAAGGTTTTCTTCCTTCCGCTTGTTCCAGCCACTTGCTTGGATGGTAAGTATGTCTGTGCGAACTTAAAACAAAATGCATGTAGGGCCATGAAACCAAAAACAACAATAATTTAGATGAGTATGAAAAATACTCACCAGCTTTTGACATGTACTTAGAACATATGGCTGCCCGGGAGAGGAAGCTGTTCACCTGTTCAACCTCCTCCCCTATCGTTGTTCCTGCTCCCTCTTGATTACGTCCTCCCCATTGCAGCTACAACACATTTACTTGAAATTTATCATTCGAAAAACAGGACTTCAGGGCAGAGAACAAAGAGCAACATTTTGTATAACCATTACCTCACACATCCATGAATGCGCTTTAGCATGCATGATGGAGAGAAATGGACGCATGTTCAACAAGTCTTCCAACTCCGGACAGTTGGCCACAACCCTCTGCAGATATGGCCAATATTTGCAGACCACATCAGAGCAAAAAAACTGTACAGTCTGTGAAGCAAGCTCTTTCTGCAGATATAAGGGATATGCAAATATTTCTCCACGAAACATATTCAATCCCTTGAGCAAAACCCCATGACGGCAGACAGCAACCTCAAGGCCTTCCTCATCCACTTTGCTTGCAGACTTGTTGGCGGACTCGCGTGCTGCTGACCACTGACTTGTACCACATCTTCCTTTCACAGGATTCTAAAACAGATGAAGTCAAATACAGACATGCAGACAAAGTTGAGCGGTATAAATTAAGCTGTAAATATTGGTAACATGACAATTGATGGGGTAATGATATTAATGCATAAAATTCATGAGAAGTAAAAGAATGTCGCAAAATATGGAAAAAAGTCTATCAACTTTACGTGTTTGGTTTTCCCATGGATATAGTTGACAAAAGAGGACACTTCAGCATCCTTGGCCAGAAAAACTCCATCAAAAAATCCATCAGGACTTTAAAAAAAAAAAAAAAAAAATACATATATATATTGATTAAACTTACAAATGTACAGCAGTATTTATGGCGCTACAGCATGTCAATGGACAAGAATTCTACAAACCCTGGTTGGCCCTTAAACCGATATGGCTTGCGGTTCCCATCCACTGCAACAGCCAACATGGAGGGTGTGCATGCAGGGCACTGAAAATGCTGCACCTCAGACAGTCTCTCAACCTCAAATTTGGCATAGGTCCATTCCAGAAATGCCTTCTGCATGGTGTCCCCACATATCTTACCACTCTGATGGCAAAAGGAAAAAAGAATATATCATAAAATCAAACCATAAATATATTCCAAGCTCATTTCAAGTAGTGGGTATTTGTACCCACCCGTCCAAAGAGTTTTGTGCGATGTTCAAGCATGCTAACAAAAGCTAGCCGTGACATCCCCGGGGCAGTGATCTTCAGATCCTCGTATGTAGTGAACAAATCCACCGCATACAAGGTTTCTAAGTGGACTGTGGCTGGCCAGTAACCACTTTCCACCAGATCACTTATACCCACTGACCAATTCCTTCCACAGGAGCAGCTCATATATGGTAGGGACAGATTGTATCGTCCTCAAATTTGAGAAAAATATAAATTACTTGAATACAGAAACAATTAATCAGACAATACAAAACTTTTTTTGGAAGATCCTTCCCATTCATTCCTAACAGAATGATTTTCTTTCCTGAGGAAACACTTGCCTGTCCAACAGAACAAATGCAGGAGGGGAGCATGACTGGTAAAAAGCATTCTAGGAAGGAGGGAATAAACATTTTACATAGTAAATAATAGTGAAATTAAAACCAACTATCAACAATGGAGGTTTTCTTTCAATGAGATAAAGCTTAAATTCCACCAAGAATGTTTTTTGGATTTAATTCAATTGACCAGTTTTAGTACATAGTCTAAAATATCCCAAGTGTTTTAAACCTTTTTTATGGTATGAAAAGTTTCCTCCCTCGTCTTCCTGGATGTATGTGGATGGTGGTAATGGCCTCAAGAACCCCTCAATCATGGATGTTCTGTTGTGGAGCACCATAGACTCGTGTATGGCAAGATCACAGGCCGGGCAGTAAAGTGGTCTCGGCAAACAATCTCTACATGTCACCACTGCAGCCTTACGATTACAGTGTTGGCAAACTCCTTCTTTAGGCTTCTCAGATGACAACATCTGATTAACCATAAAAGGCCTTAACACTGTCCACTTTTCCAAAGTGGCAGTTTGTCTTTCCTTCCACCGGGATGAGAGAGGTTCTTCAGAAGGGTTTCCTAAGAGGTCTTGTACTTCTTGGATGAGGGAGCCTTGAAAATTAAACGGAAAAAGTGCAGATACAAGCTTGGGTACATTTAGCAAATGAGCTCATGACACGTGAGGAAACAAGTGTACAGGAACTGAAAAACAATCTAAGTTTTGGGTTGTCTCCATTCCTCTTTCTTGTCTACAAATAGATGGAGTGCATGAGGCTTCTATGCATCCGGAGGACTCTGTAATAGTGTGAATATTCATTTTAGAACTTTGTTCAAGGAATACTGAGAGTACAGACTGATTAAATAATAATAATAATAATAATAATAATAGTAATAATAATACTAATAAATAAACAAATAAATGACAACCAGCGGAGAAGCCTCGCTTCCGGTTCTCCCCACTTCTAACTCTTTTTGGGAGAGGATGCCCATCCTGGTCCTCCTCAAGCCAGATGAACTGGTCCGTTCCTGTCCTCGAACCTTTAGCTATGTGTTTACTTTGGTCCTTCTTGAACCAGCAACAAAGACAAAACATACCATTGCTACTCAGCACTAATGAAGACCAAAAAACATCTCGTAATGAAAACATTATTTTCATGAGACATTCTAAATATTCAGCTAAATGGACGTAGTACTGTGCTGAAATGATATAATTACAGTAATCCTTCTATAAAGATAGACTGTGTAAAATTATGAAAGCATGTCGAACTACGGGTAATTCCAGAAAAGCCAGCACTGCACACTAACATTTCTAATGATACATTAAATACAAAAAAAAAAAAAAAAAAACTTACCTCACACTCATTCAAGAGTAAATCAGCAAGAAATATGGCGTCATCGTCCTCCAGCTGATTCATTGCGCTCAATAGTGTCAAAATAAGAATTTGTGCGATTTAAACAGCTGCGGTGCATTTAGCATTTACAATCATCTCCTATCGTTTCTTTTTTTTATCGTCAACTTTATTAACAACAGACAAACTCAACCAACTACGGAAGCTGAGAACGGCCATACTTGTGATTAGTTTTTAAATATCGGGATCACCTGTTAACTATTTAATTATCCGCAGATAAAAAAAGCACGCGACTGCCCGTCATGCCACGCAAAGCATTATGCAAGCTACTAGGTTTCAGCGATTGTAGCGTCCGTAGCAACCACCATTGCAACAGAAGATAACGTAACATTCTAACAATTGGTTGGCGAGACCTGAACAAATCTTACTAATAACGAACAAATTAAAGGTCATTTGCATTCGCTGAACGAAGATTAGAAAACTAGCATGCATGTTCATCGCAAGGAAAGTTAATGAAATGCATTTTAATGCCGAATTATCGTATATATTGCATTTTCAACAGAGAATGGATGGAATGTCAGCCATTAATTTTGGTTACCGCAGGGAGAAACTTGGCAGTCACGTGATGTTGCCGCAAGCCATTGGAAAAGGATAGGCCAAAAAACGTAGGCATATCACAATTCTAGAGGTGTTATTGTGAAACTAATACATTTTGCGCTGTGGACCAACGTAGCTATTACACATATTAATGTGACACTGGGTTGCGACTAGCAACATTCTGGAAAGATCTACAGGATTCCGGGGTAATCATGCCCCCTCCAAACAGGAAGGTGCCTGAAGCTTCTAGAAAGCACTAGTCTATTTCAAAGAAGTGATATTACAGCAGATGTTTTGCTACAGACTTCACCACCAGAGGGTGCTGAAGAACAAAATAACTAGCTAACCAGCAAGGCAGCAAAAACAGCATGTAACAAATCTCCATTTACAAATGATATGCAGTGCTTTACATAAAATAGTCATACATAACAAAAATATATTGCACAGGGCCCTCCAATAAACAGAAAGGGCAAGTTTTACAGACAGTTATTAAGCTTTTTTCTAGACTTAATTTGAAATGGCTACCAGAAACATATGCCCATGCTATGCATGATAAGTGCAATATAAGTGTAGTAGACAGATACTGCATTATCACAAAACTGCAGTAATTTTCCCATAGCCCAGCTCATGAGGCATTCTTGATATTACCACAGGGTAATATAACGTTTGCGAAAATGTCATTGGCTGAGAACATTGGAGGAAAAAAAATCGCTTTGCGTTACGTCTCGCTGTCTTTACTTAGCCAGACTGAATACCGAGTGTAACATTGGTTAAATCGGTATGGCTCAGCACTGTGGCAGGCTAGTTAAGCACCACGCACATAATTAAGTTCACGTTATTTAGCTAGTTAGCAGGCACACAATACTTTTTCAAAACCATTATGTAACATTAGTTTGTTACCTAGCGAGCTAACGTTAGCTAGCTACTCAGTTGACTGAATTCACAAACTGTTGCTCATTCAACTGTGAATGTCTGCGACTCAGAGACTGACCAAGCAGAGCAGTGTAGTTAGCGCAGTACTAACATACAATGGGCACTCATGGAAATGACAGTTGCTGTGTATTTCTTTAGTGGATGGTTGATTATGTTTTAAAATGTTGTGTGCTAAAGCACATATATGTGGACTATCAATATGTGAAAGGACAGCTTTGTAGGTGCTAACATGACAAACTGTATATAGGGTAAATGAGAACCTTGCTTCCTTTAGATGTAGTAGATTTTTCATTCAAAGGTCTTTTTAATCCCGGAGTTGTCTTAGTTGGTGTCTATGAAATCAGCCAAGAGTGATTTTTTTTTTTTTAGTTTCTGCCTTTTTATTGAAAATTGCAAGTGGTGGTCCATCTGAGTTCAAAATTCTAACCGCCTCTGGGTGGATTCTGCTCCCGCGCTGCATAGTTCTGTTCGTAACGCTCTTATGTCTCTTGCTCGATGAGGGTACTTTGAATCTAGTGATGCCTGGGTCAGCTGGGTCTCCTTGATTTTGCAGGGCTGATGTAGGTGGAAAGGGCAGTAGGAAGGTGACAGCCATTTACAGACAGTTACTATGGTTCACAAAATAGGTCCTGAGGGAACACTGTATATGATGCTTTTTCTCCAACCATAAATGCATTCCCAGAAACAACTGCATTGAAGCTGCAGTTGGTAACTATGAGGAGAGAGAGGACTTAGCATGAAAATTTGAAAAAACGAAACTTTCAGATCCCTTCCCCTCCCTCTCCACTGCACTCCTGCCCTGCCTCGCAGGGGAGCTATTTCAGTAAGTTACCCGTTTTTTTTTTTTTTTTTGAGCGCAGAAACTGTCGTGAATCCTGCTGAATGGCCAGTAAACCATAGATTACAACATTTAGTTGTGAGAGTACAGAAACGTTATACATATTTATTAGGACAACAACACAACTGATAAGACTGCCAGGTATCTTCATAAAGATATTTTCTGCTACTTGCTAATAAAACGATGCCAGTAACGTTAGCCCTAGCATCGGAAACAAGCTAACGTTAGCTCGACTGCAACATCACAGTGACATCACATGCACTACGGAGTAGTGTAACAATTACAAGATGCTGGCGATTCGACCAGCGACTGTGCTTGTAAGCGACGTTCACTCGCTTATTTGCAGAGTGAAAATGAATTGATGCCGGACAGGGCTGGGGTAAGTAGCAGCTGTACATGTGTGCGATGCCAACTCGCATATTTGCAGAGCGTTGCGGAGCAAAAATGAACCAACTAATTAAACAGGGTTTAACTTTCATGCAGAAAAGTTGCCAACTCTGCGTCGATTTTTAATCCTTCCAGATCCAAGAGTTCCCTCCACATCTGAAAAGCCACTCCGATGTTCACTCTGGTTTTATCCCGGGCTTTGTCTAATTATTTCTTTTTTTTCTTCTGGCTTCCTCTTTACTCGTCTTAGCCATCTGTGCTGTTGTCGGTAATAGAGGTATCTGTATTTTTTTCCTCGCTGATGGCTGTTGTTGCGGCATTAGTTTCTCAAAGCTCCTGAGCCCTCTCTCAGAGATTTGAGCTTGACTGATCACTGGCGTGAACTGAGGAGGAAGGAGGAGGAGGCTGTCCGCAGCCCGTGCATGTGCAGTGTTTGAAGGCTGTCAGACACCATCCTGGCTCTGATTGGTTCTTTTTGGTCAGTCCGAACGATTCTGCTAAATTGCAGTAGGAGCAGTAGGTGGGTTTAAAGGAGCCTTTTTTTAATTACAGAGTATTCGTTTTATGTAATACTGTCTGTACACGGTGACAGTTTTAGCAAAAATGAAAAAAAAAGTGATAATTGGTGGTCCCCGGACCATGCCTTTGCGTCAATGATTGTTCCTGGCTTGTGCTCTATTATTTACCGTTATTAACACGTTTTCCAATTTTCACAATAATCCTCTGGCAATCGAGGTTATGGTTTCCCTCTCCATGCAATCTATTGATGACTAAATAATGGGATAAATTCAGATCAGAAAAATTATTTTGGCCACTCAAAAATTGTTCAGCGCTTTATGAAAGACAAACTGCTCAATGTCTGTGTTACCTTTTCCACACATCAAGTGATTTAACTGGTGCTTCATGATTGTTTTGTTTAAATAAAATAAAACGCCATTTGAAACATCTGTGTGCAATTTTGAATAACGCTGATTTAAATGCACGAAATTACGCATCCAGATTAATGATTGTCGCAGGACCGAAATGTGCCGTCCTGTACCGACGTGTTCTCGGAGTGAATCTATTCCTCAGTCCCTCAAGGAAGTTGCATGACGCGATTGCAACTATTACAGCAAATTCAATCAATCCACGCAAATTTCTTGCGGACAAAAAAATAAATCGCCAAGACTTTGCAACTTTCATTGCCGTTTTTTGAAAAAGTTACCGCAAAAAAATAAAAAACAGTAAAAAAGCCAGGAAAATCCTGGAAGGATTGTTTGTCAATTATGCGAAAGATTGCATGCAAGTCAGGCTTAGTAATTGTTTTAAAGGGGAGCTCTGGGCCCCACCAATCTTTAGTCCTAGAGACGCCCCTGAAAATGACAAAAAGTTGCTTTTATAAGACTTACCAACTGCAGCTTTAAAGGAAATTAATTACAACTCCATTTCCAAGAAAGTTGGGATGCTGTGTAAAATGTAAATAAAAACAGAATGCAATGATTTTCAAATCATTGAAACTTTATATTTATTTGAAAATAGTACAAAGACAAGTTATAAGTTAAGTATAAGTATTTAAAGAATAGATGGTATTTTGACTGTTAGAATTACTTTTGTGTTTGCCGTTATGTATTTTAACGTCTTTTTATTTTCTCTTGCAGTGAAAGTGGAAGTGAGAGCTTATGCGACCTCTGGAAAGCGTGTGGCTGATCCTGTGTTTAAAAAGTCTAGCTGATGCGAGATCAGCGACACCAGACGCGAGATGGGAGGAAACTGGGAGTATTATTAAAATAAAAGAAAAACAGGCACGAGGGCCAACAAAAAACTTGGCCCAAAGGGTTGCAAAAATCAAACTAAGAAGAGCTTCACAGAGCTATATAATAAAAATCCAAAAACGACAAAAACAAAACCACTGGAAACTCCTGGCAGAAAACCATAAACAGAAGAGAATAATTAGATCAAGAATTTAAACAACAAGAACTTGGCTTGGCTAAGAAAAATATGTGAATACTGCACTGCACACAAGGACATGAAAAACTCAAGACTCTGTCTGCCAGCCAACTTCCACTGCCTCCAGATAAAGGAGAAAATCAGGATACATGAGGGGCAACACCTGGAGAAGAAACAAGAGGCAAGGCAAGATCATGAGACATGGACAGAGATTGGTAGACATGACTTGCTCATTAAGAAAATGAGCGTGCTCAGCTTAAGTACCAATGAAGCATGCAGAGTGGAAGGAAGCATGAATGTGAGAACAGAAAAGCACAGCAAGACTTGAAATAGCAAAGTAGGAATCGTGAAAATAAACTCCCTACCCTAATTAGTAGTATTAGTAATGTGCCTGTCTAAGAATTTCACCTCCCTGTGAATGTTAGTAAATGTTAGTAAAAACAGTCAATTGCCAAGTAAGCTTAGACAGCCCTGAATCCAGCACAGCACAGAAGGAAGAGGGAAATGCCAAAGCCAACCAGAACTCTGAAATGTGCGAAGATGAAGGCATGGGGCGGAACACAGACAAGCGGTGGAGTGGCTGGGCAGACCTGGCGATACATAAAACATGGAAAAGTAAAAACAAGAACAATAAATGTGAACTTTGAAATGTTATATCCTGATACAAGAAACTGTTAAAACTGTGATATGAGAAATGGTTATGAATGAAACCTGGAACATGAAACTGTTAAAACCCCAAAACTGTCCCGGCCAAAGGCCAGGACCCTGGAACACAACACTAGCATGATCAAGGAAAAAAAAAAGATAATTTCGAAAGCGTAATGTAAGAAATTGTATTCTTGAAGGAGTTTTTTTTTTTGGTATTTTAAATATGGCCTTGACTATGACTATACGCACGGCGGCCGTGTGGCCAACATATAAGATGGCTATACGCACGGCGGCCGTGTACGCAGCACTGACAGCCAGGCTATAGGCACGGCGACTGCTACCGAAAATTAAAGTAAGACGTGCCGTATTCGAGCTTTTCTAGCACATGGTCATTTTAATCTCTGTTGTCTGTACGGTGGCCGTGCGTATAGTCACTGTGAAAGGTCGCTACTCGGCGGCCGTGCGTATAGCCAGTTAGTGAGTTATATACACGGCAGCCGTGCGTATAGCCTCGGCCGTCTTTTTATTGCAGAAACTGATTCTGAGAATTTGTGGGTAGACCTTCAGCGAAGTGTGCCACAAGTGATTTATTAGTTTTGAAAAGCCAACCGCAATATAAATTAACAAATTGGCAACATACAACTTAATAGCCTGTGAGCTCATGCTCACGTTATTCTCCGAAATTATGCGTTTTCGGACCTGCAGAGGTGTGAGGTTGTCTCTCGCCAAGGAGTCAATCTTCGTCCTAAACTGTAGGGAAATGCGTTGTATCGTGACGCATTTCCATAGCTGCGAATGTGATATCAGTTTATGGTTGGGCATTTTATAGAAAATTTCTGCCACGCACTGAGCTGGTCATTAATTATTTAACAGGCTACAATGAGCTAAAAGGGAATATTAGGGTGACGATAAGTGATATATACAGATGACACGAACTTAGCTGTATTGAATCAGTGCTAGGTGTATCCGCTTTTTTAATTCCGTGAATTCAGTTTACAAAAGAGCCATTCAGTTTTAAGTGACATTTAAGTTATTGTCTTTTAGAGATAAGAAAGCCTATTGAGCAGATCTTTTTTAAATTGCATTTTCCTCATTCATAGATGTAGAATAAGCTTACTAAAACAACCTTTGTAAGGTTCCGCAAATAGTTTATTTTGCTTATTTTTTTAGTGCATTCAAGAGTCTTTATTGTTGAACTAAATTCAATTCTTTTCTAGTTGCAAGTGTAGTAGGCCAGAGGGTTAAGGGAGAGTGAATGAGGAAGAAAATATAAACTACTGTAATAATTTAATTAATCAGCTACCCAGTCAGCTGATAATCCGAATGAGCAGCAAATCAACTAATAATTCATAATTAACTATTAAATGAAGTATTTATTGCCAACAACACCGCCCCAGGAATTTCACCTAGAGAGTAAGATTGAACCCTTAATGCAATGGTTAGGGCACACACGGTTCGTCTGCTATTGAAGACTGGAGACTGTGGTCAAGTGTACAAGTATAATGAATTTTTATTGACAATCAATCATTTAGAAGCAGTCAGTAAAATATCTTCACAATCACACATTCACACTCATTCACACAAACACACATCTCTAAAACATAGCAACTATGTAGCCTAATATAGCAATTTGATGTGCAAATAGCAGATTATGGATTTAAATCAATTAAACACAGAAATAACCCACAAAAAAAAGAAACTGGCAAGCAAAGAGAAAAACTTTAGAAATAATCAAACCAATAAACATGCAAGTAAACCAAATAACACTAATGATTAACCAAAGATAATCAAACCAAAAAAACAAACATGCAAGCACACAAAACCAAATTAAAAAATGAGTTAAACCACAATAGGCTAAATGCCAACAAAGTTAGCAAGCGAAGGCAACAAGGTTATAAAATGAAGTCCATTATGTGGTGATGACGTCACTCTACCGCAAGCAAGACGCCACAGATGCAAGCTGGATGGGGGCTAGGTGATAGCCTTACCAACAGCGGTGGAACAGCAGCAACAGTGGAGCAAGCAATAGCGGCAAGCAGAAGTATCCACAGCAAAGCAGCAGCAAAGCAGCAGCAAACAGCAAAACAGCAGCCCAGCCGACAGCGGCCCGAGAGGAGGGAGGAAAATTTAATGCAGCCCGACGCGGCTCACGCACACAAAACCTATTGTGGAAAAAAATATATAATTTAGCACTAAATAATGCTTAAACATTCGCATGAGTTGCAGTCATTGAAGACACATACCGTCAGTAGGTTGAATAAACCTCACTGGTGAGAAAATGAGGCACCCACAACACAATCAATCAAATCGGCCACTCAGCTGATCACCCCCAGCTGTGCGGGGATGAGAGAACACACTCTGGATCCCGCAATCGGTCCAATGAAGTAGAGAGAAGACCCGCTAGGAACTGCATTGAGACAAAAACCAACCCTGATAACAACCGCAAAACTTTTAAAGCAGTACAATAAAGTAAGTGATTAACATACCAAGAAGCAGCAAGCTGAACAAGCAGAGCAGCCCGGCGGCGAGGCAATCAGGTGAGGTGACTAGGTGTTGTGATTACAGGAGAGGGCGGGGGGCCGACGAGAGCTTCCAAGCCAAAGAAAGCTCCCAGAAAACAAGCAACCACATTTAAAAACTACGCCCTCTGAAGACATAGGCTGAGACTGCAGCCTAATTAAAGAGCAGCTGGGCTGTAAGCCCATACTGCCACACAAGCTTTACGAACATTAGGCCTATGTATGAACATCTGAATGGTTATGAAAAGTCATTAAAACAAATACAGACGATGCAAAATGTTTTGAAAAATTGGTTAAAAATTGCCAATGAGCATTTTAAAATGAAACAGTATTTAAATCGAAAAACATTCAAGTTCTTCCCCTAAATGAATTTTACTGAGACGGGGTGCGGGCAGGCCTAATCTTCGATGGTTGACCGGTTCCGCAATTTCACCGATTCTGCAATTTGCAAAAATCAAACTATTTTTGCGGGAAAACGACTTCGCTGTCAGCCTTGAGTTTGACACTGCTGGAACGGTAAGTTATTGTGGATTTAAAGGAACAGTCCACCGTAAATTCATAATGAAAGATGTTTTTCTATGAAATGAGGCGAGATGATACGTACCTCCCCGAGCTTTGAGCGACCACCCAGTTAGCCAGACGGGCTGCCACTCCTGTTAGCATTTGTAGCTAGACTCATTGTGGTCAACGGTATTTTTCGGGGCTGTAGTTAGATGCGACCAAAGTCTTCCACGATTTTCCTGTTTACAAAGGTTTATATGACCAGTGACATGAGTGCACAGTCAAGAAGCCAGAGCTTGCAGAAAATTATAAGTAAGGGATAATTAACGAGAAGGTGTGCATTCCACGGTTTTAATGCTCGGAGTGGTTGCCTCCGCGAAGAGCATTAAAACCGTGGAATGCTCACCTTCGAGTTTATTATCCCGCTTATACCATGGTCATTTGCCAGCAATATCAAATCGCAGCATTAATCTGAAACGGAGATTATGCATGACCCAACATTATGCGCGATTATGCGGACTGTAGCTTAATTGCTACCCTCAACAATGAACTTATCACGGTTTCCGCAGTCAGCGAGCTGAAATCAGTCTGCTGGCTTAGCACATAGCTAGCGAACTGTCAGCAGTCGCTGATACATGAAGTGGACATGTTAGCTTCATTTGTAGCCGTACTCAATTACAATCTTTTAATGGATAAAGCCTGATTTTTTCGCTGCTATAATATTTATGGTCGTTATCGCTTGAGTACGAGTCTGCGAGGTGAAATCAGTCTGCTGGCACAGCACGTAGCTTGCGAACCTTCACTTCACTTCTTCACATACGATTTATCTTCGTCCGTTTCTTCTTCCCTCTCACGGTCCATTTCGGCTAGCTCCTCCGCGGCATATTCCGGTTCAAATAGATATGGCTCCGGCTCCGCCATAAGCCAGTCGTCGGCATCTGTGTCCTCCATTTGAAAATGCTCCATAGTAGCACACGTGGATTCCAGCTGACACAATGTCGACACACGGAACAATTAGCCATCAATTTGACCTTTTATTGTGATATCCCCTATAGATTAATGCAGGCTAAAATTGGTGGAAAATGCATTTGTCTGTTTCTTTGTGGCCTGGGGCACACAATAATACCAATAAACAAAGAATATAATAAGTTCGGCCTGACAAAGGGCGCTGTTTGCTAAACTGGAAGTTATTTGCAGAACCAGTCAAAGGACGTGCCAAATGACTGTGCAAGACTTTATTCCTAATTACTGATGAAAATTAACTGATCCACAAAAAGCGTGAGTAATTTCCGCAAAATCGTGAACAGATAACTCCCCGCCAGCGAATTCTGTATCGATACCAGACACTTCAAACAAATTCCGTTTGCGGAACCGGTCAACTTAGCTAATGTAGGAATGGATAGGCTATACTAAATTACAGGTTTGCAACAGGAAAAATAATACGCCTATATTTCGGCACTTGAGTGTAAAATAGGCCTACTGTACATTAAAGCATGCATTATCTCCGAACATAAAATATTGCAGAAATGATACCTGACAAACAAAATCCTCACCAAAAATAGCATGATATTTAATAATCCAATCGCGTATTATACCGCACTAAAGTTTTAAATAGTGGCACAGGTTGAGTAAATTGTATTGTCAAATATAAAAAGGCTTGCAGAAATGATTACTGGCAACATCACCCCCGCCAAATCAATATTTTATGTAGGCTAGCGTTACTTTTGCATTCATATAGTATGGAAATAAATCGCCAACAAGCTGTGCCAGTATCTACATGTACAGACTACTGTCAAAACAACCGCCCCAATCGCCCTCCTGGTGCAGTTATGATTAAACAAACACCCGGCTAACGGGCTGTCGTCCAGCTACCGCGAGCGCGGTTGGCGGCGGGAGGTCTTCTTTCGTCTTCATTTGCGTCAATATGCCGGTCCTACTGCACAGCTCACTACGAGATTTCCCGATCCTACCGACAGCCTAGTGCCCCCCTACTGCGGGATTAACGACATTTTCTTTGATTTTAACGACTGTACTGGAGCAAGGATGTTTTATATTTCACTGGATATACAATTGGAAAATGGCCGCCCATTCATTTCAATGGAAATTGCTCAGTGGCGCAGCGTGCCGACATGGGGGCCAAGCTTCCGGAGCCACGCGGACATTCGCTGTGTGATTTTTGCTCACACATGCGTAGTGTGGGGCTTATGAACGCGCTGGTATCCGAGGTATCCATGACAACGGCTCGGGCTCGTGGAACTCCGACCTAGGGTGAGTGTTCACGATCACTTTTCACCGGAAATGGAAGTCTGACCACTGCAGACTGCACCCTGATGTACGGAACACAAAGCATAGCCGCCGATAAAGGTTTAATTATGGTTTGAGACTCTATTTTAAAACACAAATGCAATAACAAATGTTAAAAACGACTTTGACAGGGAAGTAATACTATTGATTTCAACTCAAAAATCTCGGCCAAATAGTTGACTTGCTGTTGCGTAACTTTAATATGACATTGCTCAGGGGTGCGCTTCCCGAAGTCACAGATGCTAACTTCCATAGTTAGAGCCACTGACTGAATGGACGTATAAATTTCTGCAACTACGCTATTGGGATAAACGCCACAGGCTCGTGTTCTCTTTAGTTCAACGTCGAATAACCACATTATCGGAGTCAGATAATTCTTACTTGTCTGCGTGCGAATTCCATTATCTTTTTCCGGATTAAAGACAATAAACCGAACACACAACACAACGAACTTCACCTACCTTATAAACTGATATGTTTTAAAGTCAGGAGCTTTAAACTTTTGTCAATTCTGGTAAGCTAATTTACTTTTAGCTTACGTAACTTATAACCATTCCGTGGAGTATAATGGGTCTACCGTGAAATGTCACGAACGTTGTACAGCGTTATTTTTCCCTTAAAGCTCCTTTTTTCTGTCCTTCCCCAGATATCTGAGCCTCTTGGAGTGCACTGAACATTTCATCCATGAATTTCTGCATGTCAGTGAACCAGAGGCCGTGCCTTTCTATCCATCCCCAAAGCCCTTTCCAATAAAGTCTTTCTCGGTTATAATTTTAATACCGTCTCTACGTTTCATTTCTAAGTGCGAGTTAACATCGATTGTATTTGTGGTAGATTTTATGATAATGGCCGGCTCTGCGAAAGTTAAGCATTAAACCCCTTTTGATTTTGAGTACTTGAGTTCATCTTCAAACGTTACGCAGAGCTGGCAAAAAAAATCAAAACTGACAAAACCATGGGCGTAAAAATGCGTATGGACGCTATGGACGCGTCCATACCAATATTTTGATGTGTTTAAAATGTCCACCATACCAATTTTGAATGGGGCATTGCACGGCATTCGGGACACAAAAGGTTAATTTTCCCCTCCTTAGTTCCGCCTCTCAAAGACGGCGTGTCATTGGTGGGGACAGCCTTGCTATCTGTGATTGGCTCCCCTTCCTGAATCCATCATCATGACTCGGTTGTCATTGGTAAGTTGGTAGGCTACGCGGTGAAAATAAAAAATAACAGCGTAATAACAGCGTCTACTGTCGTTGGCTCGGGGAATCATGTCTAACTCGGGCAGGAAAAGAAAAAAGGCGGACATTAGACATTATTTCACCCAGTCAATGGTAAGTTACTCACACAAAATAGTCTTGTAAAAACCTGTTCAGACTGCGACGCATTTTCTCTTCCAAGCGCTCGATTTCATTGTTTTTCTGTAGCGCAGCATAAACCTCAACATGCAGAAACCTAATAACTTCCGTGCTTCCCATTCCCATGCTTGTCGTTGTGGAGGGGGGGTGCGTTGCAGTCTGACACGGATTCTACTGAAACAGATTAATCATGCTGAAAGTCTCTTAGAGAGGAGTGAAATAAGAACAGAAAATATTTACATAATTTTTGGAATCCGCTCATCTTTAGCCCTATTCGGAAGAGAGAACAGAACGTGAGAGGGGTAGATCTTCACGCACGCAGTGGTGTGAGTTGTGACAGTTGTCACGTGACCGCCATCTCCGCAATGCATGTTGATGCATCTGAATGCATTTTTACCCCACGTCCCCCCATAAAACTAGTCCCGTCCTAATAGGGCTTTAGATGGAATGGTTAGATGAATAATAATATAGAAGGACAATGTATTATTAATGCAATAAACAGCCAGCCAGCATAAAATGTATTATTATTATTATTATTATTATTATTATTATTATGCAACAAGAGACAAAAATAGGTAGTGTTTCTTGATCGGAAATTTTGTTTTACAGCCACAAGACAGCAGCTCTGCAGATCAGTCTCCATCAGGCAGACAGGTATATTTCATGTGGAAATTAAGCAACACACTGTATTGCTGATTGATGAGGCTGTATTTTGAGTAGGTTAGGTCATGACATAGGGAGGCATGGGAGGCAAATTATGTCCCCACCAATGTCAACACCATTATAACGCCCTTGGACAAAACACAAATAAATCTATTTGAAAACATTTTTAATATATATATGTAAATAATGCCTTGGGGGTGACAAATATGACTGGTGGTGGGGGTGAGCAGATGGATGATGACAGCTACATCCGACATGGGGTACAGAATGTGCATATATGCTACCAACTGTTGCATTCTTTTAGATCTCGTATTTATTTTCGTTCAGATGAAAATCAGCCACACCGTCGAATCTACCTGCATCACTCCGGTTGATATCAGATGCTGCTCACGAACATTAGATGTTCGGATTCATTATACTCTGACGTTTCCACCTCCCCAAAACTTCGATCTAATAAAGGCTGTACCGCAAAAAAATGTGTATGCATGTTCAGTGCTTTCATGGATATTCGGATCATGCACAAAAAATGAACATTTAAGATGTCATCTGTCAAGTTGCTGAAAAGTTTCGTCATCATGTATGAAGGTCGGTAAGTAATTTAACAACGAAGAATGGTTAGGCTGATAAATGGATCGCTAAGCAGTGTTCGAAATTAATTTATATACTGCTATAAACGCACATTACGTTGCGGTAGATGCAACTCAGCTGACACGTTAAGCATAACGCATCAGAATAGAGTGATGCGAATTGGTGCTATTCAAAGTACTGGCAATACACAATGCAATTCATGGATTTAACCATTTCATTTTAATTTGAATAGTAAGGTGAGTGTTGCCCGCGTCATGGTTCTAGGATGTCACACCAGCGGCCTTAGCTTACTGTACATTTTCTCGCGCTGCATGAAGTGCAGCAATCGAGGTGCTAAGTAACATATTATGACGTATTACGGCCATTCAGCAATTAAAATGGCAAAAATTTACTGGGCAACAAAAGAAACGCAAGTTAGCTAACTTAGTTAGTTAATGTGCTCTTATGGTTACCCAGATTGCAAGCACCTCCGCTCCGGATCTGCCCTGGTTCCAGAGCCAAGGCAAATCCGGAGCGGAGGAGCTTGCTATCTGGGTACTCATAATTATCGCAAAACAAAGAAAAGGTTGATAAAAAGAGTATAAATGCGCCCACGCTAGTAATAAATTTGATTTAAAATAATAACGCGGAAACTTATTTTCCGGTTTGCCTTTATTTAACTTGCGTTTCTTTTGTCGCTCAAAACATATACTCCGTGGCTGGCCAGCTCACTTCACCGATTTGGCTTCGTTTGTAATGTTAAACAGACAGATGGCAAGGAAAGCCCATTGCTCCACCCACTCACATCCGCTGCAGTGCTAAATTCGGAGGAGCGGGAACGCGCTTACATATGAGGACCCGTTGGTGTTCGCATAGCCTGAATATAAATAAAAGATTTTGTCTTTGCCGAGAAACGAGGGATTAATGATTTAAAAGAGAAAAATAAACCGTTTTGGTATCGATAATTTGTGGCTGTCAAAAAAAATTATTCACGGATTTCTCAGCGTGTCTTTTTCAATTATTCCCTATGGAGAAATTTCTTTTTGGCCCCCATGGCATCACGTGACCTGCAATATCACATTCGCCGCTAGGACCATGGAGGCGTGTGTGGTCGACCAGAGTTGTGCGTCCAGATCTCCTTGTAGGTCCATGTACTGGAGTTTTCGAGTTTTGGCCGGCAGCCATGACAAGGAGCAAGGAATCGTCAGTTTCATGAAGGAAAGGAGACGATTAGCCCCATTGTTGCCTCCTTCCAGGAAGGAAGCACAAGACCAACCTTTGAAGAGAGGAAAGACTGATAATAGGCCGTAATTTTTAGCAGCTGTAATGAGCAGATACGTCATTCCTGTGCCAAAGATTTCTGATTAAATAGTTAAGACTGAGGAAAGGAAAATTTAAAAAGCCACATGGGAGAGAATGGGCATACGTTTAAGCACTGCATCCGTGTTCTGGTTTTTAATTGGTGGCCTGCAATGACTAAGTTTGAGCTAATTGATAGATATGACCCTTTGTGGATTTTCAATCCACTTTGGCTTCATATTGCTTACAAATGGTGTGTGTAGTATGGGTTATGAGTGCGCTTTTTGTAGACCATTTGTGAAAGTGTAGTATTCCTGCAGTAGCAGTAATGGCCATCGAGCTCATGACATGCAGAAGGAATGGACATAAATTTTTTCTCAAACATGTCCCAAACAGTTTCTTCAAAATCTCTCCGTAAATTTCCCTTGACCCGTGTGACGTTTTGTAGTGAGTTCAAGGAAAACTGGAAAGGAAGGCAATAAGGCTGCTTCTTTAAAACAATTTGGATGTACCTCAAGATGTGGTCGAAACATCAATATTATCCGTTAGATTTTCTGCCATTTTTAAATCTGTGAAACAACTCTTGCAGTCTTGTATTGCTGTGTTGTAAATGGGATTCAGGGTGCACCGTGGATGTGCTGTCTGTTGTCACTACCACATTCTGAAAAACAACATGGCTGCCTTTATCGAATGAACCAGAAAATAATGTTGATGAAGAACAATGAGCAGCCTGACAACCAACCAGCCAAACAGTTTAAATGACATGAGTCCTGCAGATCGACGGAGAGTTTGGATTTCCTAAAATTTTACGCGGAATATGGCGGACAAAAAATGCTGAAAGCTTTAAAATATCTTGGAAATGTTTGACTGCAGTATAATTCAGGATTATCTTTACCTCCTGATGATTCGAAAATGCGGTTTTTGTTCTGCGGTTCCTGGTTGGAAGGTGTTTGCAGTCACATGACACAAACCTGGCGTGACTCCTCCCTGTGATCCCGTTGGTCGGGGAATCCCCACAGCGTGCTCGATGCTGATTCATTCCGATCAAACATATACAAACTCTCCTACTCCTGCCTGTCTGCGACCCCGGGATACCGCCGTGGAGGACAAGGTATCGTCTCTGGACCTGATCGGGACATCCTGTGTTAGATGAAGTTATTTACCATCTGTTTGTTGCATCCCATGAGAAGTTCAGTTTGCTGACTGATGCTGCCGAAAGTTACCTGGCCTACAGTTTGAATGAGGCCTTGAGTTAATTCTGTTTAAATTACAGGCGACAGCCTCGTTAGCCGCGCCTCAGGATTAGTTAACTTGTGGAAAATAATAGTGTTTGTTTTTGTGCCTGATTATTATCCGGTTATATCCATGTTCCTTCGTGTGGAAGCGTTGCTCACGTTGGATAGTTGGCCCTGCTAGCGTTCATGTTATGGGCGGAAATGGTTCGCTAGCTACGCTGGAGGAATGTCAGCCAAAGCGTAACAAAACACTGCTTACTAGCTTCACTTGTTCGATAACCGTAATTATTTTAGAGAGTTAATGTTTGTTGATTTGTTTGCATTTTAGTTGCTTTGGAGTTGTAGATCTTTTGTTCACTATACAGGAGTTTCATCTTTGCTAGGTCGGCTTGAATTGCTTCGGTTGCAAATGCAGATAGTAACTTACATTTAAAGGATTTTAAGCAAGCTGATCATAGTTTAATTTACCAAAAAGCTATCGATCTAGCTGATCGGGACGAGCCACCACTGGATGACTTTTAGCTGGTGTTGAATAGCTCAAATAAAACTATATGGTTTTCAGCTGTCCCACACATTTTGCTTCTGCACGCGTTGTTCGATCAAAAGCACTAAGGAAATGACGCTCAGCGGCGTTTTGGCAGCTGTAAAAATGCAACTTTGTCAAACTTTCTTAAACTAGTGCTTTGTTTGACTTTGCAGTGACAGCCTGGTGGATTTGAAAACTGCATCACAGGTTAGTGCTTTTATGCCTTTTAAAAACTATTTGGTTTTATGATGCATCCTAATTCTCTTCGCTGCGTTGCTTAGTTGTCAGTCCATGTGTTGGGTCGCGCCTGGTCCTGGACAACCATGTCCCTTTGCTCCAATACATCCGATTCAAACGACTGTCGATTGTCAAGGACATGATTATGAGCCATTCGTTTGAATCGGGCAAAGTAAAATGTTCAAGGCTGTAGCAGTACGGGGCAGGATTCCTTGCCGCTGTCTCGGATACTGCAGGATTTGCATCAGAATGAACCTCATCTTCTCATTTATGCAGCCTTAAGCCGCTTTCACACCGGACGCGAAACGAATTTTTCGCGCGACAGATTACATTCAAAGTCAATATAAAGACGCGATATTCGCGATATTTGCATTGACTGAATGCAATCTCTTGTGCGAAAAATTTCTTTCGCGTCCAGTGTGAAAGCGGCTTTATACACATTTTGCAGAGTTGGGGGCGTGGCTGTTGGCTTCTGGCTGTGAGGGTCTGTGATGTTTGGGGCGGGAAAATTGCATCCCTGTCTACTGTACGCCGACCTTAATGGGCTGAATTGACGTCGAGCCAGTACAAAAACTGAAGTGAAGAGAATACTTCGACTGTAGAAAATGGGCGTTCCCTTTTAAAATGGAAGGTCAACTCCTTGCGACATGTTTGCCTGGCTACGTTGGCTCAAATGTCATGTAATTTTTATGTCAATAGGCTTGGTAATAAATGGCGAGCTTGTTAATATGGATAATATGTTAATATGGTAAATTGGGAACTGAAATGTCCCAAGTCTTCGAATTACATTTCGATTTAAGTGACAGTCATGGCTAGTAGTTTCCCATGCATTACGGTGTTGGGCTACTCGAGCTAACTAACAAACCAGCTGACTTTATCTGCTGAAAATCTTAGCTTTAACCAGCTTGACCTGTTGCAGCAGGTCAAACAGCTGAACGACCTCTCTAGTCAGCTAGTCCATAATGTGACACCTGGTTACTCCACCAGCTGGAATGGCTCTGTATAGCCACTGAATGGATATTACTAGCTAGAAGCATTGGCAAAAAAACACGCCTTGGGCGATGATTGTAAACGACTCAGAATTCTGCCAGTCGATTTTAATGGTGGTATACAGCTGAGGTTGGCCATGATAAGGTGTTGTTGCTATTCAACAGGCATCGTATTGGACAGATATCATGATGTGAAATGTGGGTGCTCTGTGAGCGAGTTTGTGATTGTATTCTGTCTCCAGCTTTGTGCTTGCCTGCCTGGCTTGTGTGCTGCTGGGGTCCGGCACACGGGAGGGCAAGCCATCATGACCGACCAGGACGGGACCGGGACTATTGATTTTAGCCTGAGCCAGGATGAAACCTTCCGCGCTCTCTGGAGCACTGTGTGAGTATCTCACTGCGGCCCCTCTTACTGTACGGTGAACATGCACACGAGGCCCGTCTCAAACCACACCCTCGCCTCTGGCACTGCGCTTCTGAGGGCTGCTCTGTGTGGGGGCTGTGGGGGTTTGCTTAGTCTAAGTGCATATTAGTTCAGTAAAAAGCGTCAGCTTGTTTACTGTGATGTGTAATGTTATCATGTTGCATCAGTTTTAGGAATCTTCTGACAGATTCAAACTCCAGTTCTGGTGGGCTGCAGTCTGCTGTTTTTGGGGATTTCCTTGATATCACCTTCTGTTTAGGCCAGTAAACAATGAGTATCGAGTCGACTCTCCAGCCAACAAGCAACTAATATTAACCACTGAAGTGCAGAAATGCACGGAAAACCCTCTCAGATTTGAGTTTTAGGTTCCTGATGTTGGGAATGGAAAGCTGCTTTGGCTGTCAATCATGGATATATATTTTCTTGTGTTTTTTTTAGCCCTGTTCCCTCGGATGATGTGAGCTGGGGAAGTCTGGACAATGTAAGTGTGCCTGATGCGCTGAATATTGCCCCTTAGCAGACAGGAGGCTGAAGTGGTGAAATATTTCACATGAGGTCACAGTGTATTGACTCTCATCTGATCTCCTGATGTGTACACGATTGCAGAATGTAGGTTTGCCTGCATTATTATCAGAGGAGTCCATTTTTCACCATCTCAACCTCCACTGCGAGATTTCCATGTGCTTCGCTTCCATGTTTAGACTTTATCTGTGCAGTTTGGTGCTCTCACTGCTAGATGGCTGCAGAGGTACAATAACATAGATTCACTTGCATTTTCTACACTCCATCTGCAGTGGGTAGGTTAACTCCTTCTACCCACTGCACGCTTTTGTACTCTTTCATAATAATGGCCACTAGGTCACATGATCACAACCATCCAATCAGCGCACTCATCCTGCTTTAAGCTGAGAATCTATAACATTGTTTGTCATTTGCTCCGGGCGACCCACATGAGGGGGTGCCTGGCCCTGGTGTGGTATGTTGCGCTTCCAGCCAATTTGATTCTGTTTGAAGTCCCTTAGCTGTGAGGCCACCTTCGCCAGTTCGCGCTTGTAATCACTCTCTTGCTGCATGTATCTGCTACGAGTGTTATCAAATCTCATCAACTGATTATGACACCTGCAGCAGATGTAAATCTCTCGTCTTGGTGGCAACACGAACTGCCAGAACCATATGTATGTATGTGTGTGTGTGTGTGTATATATATATATATATATATATATATATATATATAGAACACTAGATTGCTGATGTCGTCGTATTTACATTATCCAAAGTGAAGCACTCGGCCGCAATATTGATACACCGAACTTCATTAAAATGGTTTCCTATGAGGCCAATTTCAAATAAGTCGATGTAAGCGAGAAAATGCCGAGATGCGCGGCTGCCTTTTGCAGCAATATTTATTTGAAGAGCTGTAATAAAACGTTTCATGCATAAGTTAACGTATAAACGCAAAGTAGTCACTTTAAAAGAAAAAATCGCTTTTCGTGCAAGCCAGCTAATTAAGCCGTCCCATTGACTTGAACTGACTGAAAGCGAACGCTAGCGATTGACAATGATCGCCAGCGGGCTGCCTTGACATTGCGGGGACTACATTGACTTGGTGGTAAATAAAATTAAAAAGGTGGCTAACAAGCTAGCTAACTACTTGTAATTGATAACGTAAACGGACATTCATCGACGTTGCATTTAATGGCGATCACTTCCAAGCAATTATCTGATTAGAGGTAAAAGCGTCGGTCTCGTCCCTTCTCTGCTGTACTTTAACGTTAACTCCGAATAACATTTCGATCTTCGCTTTAGAAAGTGTGCCGCTTTCCATCCTCCGAAAAGCGCATATTTAAGGAGACAAAATGTTGCGCAGCACAGCGATACCAAAATAACACCGACTCGCACGCAAGTGTTTTTGAAAATGTCATTTTAAAGTACGCAAAAATTTAATGGGAGTCTATGAGCAAATTTTACTTCCGGGTGTATAGGCTCGTAGAACAGATGCTTCACTTGAGCGTACCCTATCAGCAGTCTAGTGTTCTATATATATCCATGGCCAGAACTCGTCCAAATCTGTGTCCACCCATGTCAAAACTTGTCGCAAATGACCGTTTGCCGGCGATGTCACACATCGTCTTCCACGTGCGAACATGGTTCCTAATCTTATATCGCACTGACATACCACGCACAAGCATGAAAGCCCTTCGGCACAACGGTATACCCTTTTTTTGGGAGTATTTTCTGCCAGGATCATCGCGGATTGTTTACCGTTTACATGTTGTTTCCGCTATTCCGTCTGCTGCTGACGACGCATTTGTAAGCTCGGCACTGATTGGTCCTCAGTCGTCGTCGACTTGCGGTTGCCACCTAGTGGCCATTATTATGAAAGAGTACGAAAGGGTGCAGTGGGCAGACGGAGTTAACCTACCCACTGTAGATGTAGTGTAGCATTTTCACGAGGAAGAATGTTCATGTGATCCTTTCCCAAAGTGTGAAAGGAGAGAAGTAGCATGAGTCTTCGCCACAAGATATGTATTAATCTTGTATGCGAGACTGTATTAAACACAGATGGCAAATTGGGCCCATGGCTGTAGGTTTTACACTCATTCACCAGGAGGCCTTAACTTATGCTCTCTGAATTAGAAAATGCCAAAAAAGAAATAGAAAAAATCCCCCGAAGTTCACATCCACACTGGCCCACTCCCCCCACACACACACACACACACACACACGTGTAGGAATGAATCCCTCGTGCCTGATCAGACACATCACTCCCACAGACAGGCGCTGCGCACACACTCTCAAACACACACACACACACACACACACCCACACACACACACACACACACACACACACATGTACGAATATATCCCTCGTGCCTGATCAGGCCCATTCTCCTGAGTGTGTCCCGCTGAGCTCTGCAGTGTTTGGGGTGATGCTAACGGAGGAATGGGGCTCCTGTCTTTGACGCCCACAGTTGCTCCGGGACGGGTTCGACGAGCAGCTGTTCGACGTCCCCGCTGCCCCCCCCCAGCCCTCTGGCTCTGCCCTGGAGAGCGGGGCCCCCCCTGCCTCCACCGTCCCCACCACCACCGACTACCCCGGCCAGTTTGAGTTCATGCTGCGATTCCAGAAATCCAGCACCACCAAGTCCGTCACATGCACGGTGAGTCCCTGTAGCTCCGCCCAACACGCGCGCGCACACAACCTGACTGCTCTTGGTTCCTCCCCACACGGGCACACGAAACCTGACTGCTGTTGGCTTCGCCTCACATGCATATACGGAACCTGACTGCTGTTGGCTCCGCCCCACATGCACACACAAAACCCGACTGCTGTTGGCTCCACCCCACGCTCACGCGCACACACCACCTGACTACTGTTGGCTCTGCCCAACACGCAACCTGACTGCTGTTGGCTCCGCCCCACAAGCACACACAAAATCTGACTGCTGTTGGCTCCGCCCCACACGTGCACACCCGGCGTCGGGCGCCCGCTCGCTGAGGAATGACCTTTCTATTCATTTTTTTCCTTTAGTGCCATTTTTAGGTCACCTGAGACAAAGTTTTAAAGTGACCTATTCTAATCGCCTTTGGTCTGTCGTCATGCGTCTGTAAACAATTAACATTTTCAACGACCTCTCAGATCCCCCTGATCCGATTTCAATGAAATTTTGCAGGAATCTTCCTTGGTCAAATATGCACCAAAATTGTGAGTTACATGATTCCCACCCCCAGGGGCTCTGAGGGGCGGGGCTAAAAGTTGTCAAATGGGCTGAAATTTTCACACACTTCTTCAGACCCAGATAGGCTGGAAAACAATACTCTTCATAGATCGAAGGGTCTTCAGGTGCTTTATCAAAATTTTTCATTTCATGGCCCCCAGGCTCCATGTTTGCCCATGGGGAGGGAGTGAAGTTTACTGTACTTTATATAAGAAAACGATGGGAATATTTTAGGGATGCACCCAAATGAAAATTTTTTGCCGAAACCGAAAATGAGAAACACGTGGCCGAAAACCGAAAGAGATTATGCCAATTTTTTATACCATTGCATTTATGGCTATGACTGTGTACTTGCCTAACTAAAGTCAAGGCATTGCAATGGCATAAATTAACATTCACACTTCAAAAAATAAATCTATTACAAAATCATGAAAATATTTATTAAGCACTGACATTCCAACAAAGCACAAAATAAAATAATAAACAAAATTTTAACTTGGCCCCACTCATGAATAACCCACAGGCCTATAACTGACTGGCCTATTACTGGCTGCTGAAAAATTATAAAATATGTTACGTGACGACAACAGCAGCCCACTGATTGGTCAGAGAGAATTGGCTGCGATAGACAACTTGCTTCCGCATTATCGCTAGGAAACGGGCTTCACTTTCCATCACTGACACAGGTCTTCAGATTATGGTGTTGAAACGTGTGTTGTTTTAGGCAGCTTGATAAATAAACTGTGCGTTGCCTTACCTTTTAAACAAGGTTGCCTTTGTTCACCGGAAACAGGCTTCACTTTCCATCATTGAAACGGGTCCTCAAATTATGTTTTTGCAACGTGTGTCGTTTTAGGCAGCTTGATAATTATGCTGTGCGTTGCCTTTCCTTTCAAACAAGGTTGCGTTTGTTCACCGAAGCAACTGCATTTATGAAATGCATTTCGTTGTCCGTGATCCTGTTCGCAGCGAAATTACATTTGTAGAAGTAACGGGGTTGTGTCCAATTTTTTCCCCAATTCCCCTTGAGAAAGTTATTATGCTGCCCCTATTCTACGAAAATTGCGCCGAGAATAACTTCACATGTGCCGATGAAGCACTTTTCACAGGAAAGGGAAAGGTATCACAGATGAGATGACGCATCTTTTAGCGATACATTCGAATACTCTGCCATCTCACGCGATTTGCGCATTTGCCACGTGTTTTGCCTGAGTCTAGCTTGGCTATTGTACACTTGCTTCACGATATGGTCGCGACGCGCGATAAATTTGCATGGATTTAGAGATTTCTGAAGTTTTGGACGTGTCGCAATGACAGTTTCGATGCACTCCAAGGACCATGTCGTATTGTGTACACACAATACTGTGCGGGAGCGAAATCACTTCTCATCGAAAATAGGTCCAGCTTCTACTAGCTGTCTACGGGGGCCAGTGTTAGGCCCAGGATATGCTTGCTGTGTGCACATTTTATGCCCGAATGCGTTGCCATGCGTATTTTATGTCGATGTTACACGCGGTAGCACACCTGAACATAAGGTACGCAGACATGTGCGCATGTTGCAATATTGACACAACCGAGAGGGGCGATCTTCCGAACATGTTGAGCTTGTGGTAGAGTCAAACAATTGTGGAAAATATTAATTAGAGCCCGGTTGGCTATCTGCTCCCTACATGATACCGCTAGTATCCAATGTTGCCAATTTAGCGACTTTGTCGCTAGATTCAGCGACTTTCGGCTTTTTCTGGCGACTGAAACCTCATTTAGTGGCTTTTCAGGTAAATCTGGCAACTTTAAAAAAACACATCTCTCGAGTGTCAAAATCATTGTTTTTCAATGTAACTTCAGCTCTGCACCGCCGCCAGGAGCTTATTTCATGATTAAGCAGCACTGCACATTAGCCCCAATCTCGAAACTATACCCTTTGGGATTGTCAACATAGCCATGTAGACACATTTTCTTGAGATCAGTGAGTCGTGCCTGACATTATGACTTCATGGTAACGTCATAACGTAATCTAGTGACTTTTCAGATGGCCAATAGCGACTTTTGGTGATTTGTTTTTGGCAACACTACCAGTATCGTGCATAGTGCTCTGATCGTTCTGCTGCAAGTATGTGCGGTTGCGCACGTAAATTAAGTTACACAGCTAGCATACCCTGGGCCTCAGGGCTCGCTGAAAGGACTTTCATTCAAAACCCTTGGTAAATCAGTGGCCCTTTGTAAGAACATTTGTAATCAGAGGGCTCGCTTAACAGTATGCTCTCCCATTAGGGCTCTCCCTAGGGCCCCCTCATAGCCAGAAGTTGCGACCCTTAGCAGGGGCTTTCATAATTATAGGGCCCTCTGAAACCATTCCCCCCTACGTCCTTGAACACCTAGTTGGAAAACATTAGGGCTCCCTTAGGAGTATTCTCGAGAGGCACTACAGCAGGGCCAGCCCAGGGGCCCTCTGACTGCCGTCCCCCGTAGCCCAGGGGCCCTCTGAGTGCCATCCCCCAGGGGTTGTAGTTACATTGTGGAATACTGATGTTACACAAATGCCTTGAAAATATATTGCCATTGTCTATGAATACTCTGTGCCTTTTACGGATATCATTGCTTTGTGTTTTTATGTGGTACGTATTTAATGTGCAGCCGAATCGGACACAACATCAGCTGCTATCCTATGCATCAGGACAGTGTCAAACAGAAATTGCAATTCAGCACTCGCGGACTTTAGTGCCATAACGTGGTGACGGCAGTGCGCACCCCCCGATTTAAAACATACAGACAAGCGCGTGCTGGCCGCAGTTTTTGCTTGCGTCATCACAACATTCTGTTTCGGCCGTATTGTTTCGGTGTTAAGTCTTTCGGCTGAAAACCGAAAAGGCATTTTTTTGCCTTTTTCAGCCGAAAATTTTCGGTGGCCGAAAATTCGGTGCATCTCTAGTATATTTGGTTCGTTCACATCAATAACATTAGTTTTTACCCCTCGGCCGACTCCGGCCCAGAGGGGTATTGTCGTCACCTGCATGTTTGTCCGTCGTCCGTCCATGATTTTCTCCGGGCCAGTACTCGGCAACTACTGATCGCAGCTTCACCAAATTTGGTATGGTAACTCACTATGACCCATAGATGTGCAACGTCAGGGTTTTTGCTGGATTTTAACTTTGACCTTAGCTCTGTGCCCTTGACTGTGGAAATCTTGTCCGGGTCAGTACTCTGCAACTGATTCTCGCAGCTTCACCAAATTTGTTTTGGTAACTCACGATCACACGCACGTGCAATGTCATGTTTTTTACTGGATTTCACCTTTGACCTTTGCACTGTGACCTTGCGGCAGGAAATCTTATATGGGTCAGTACTCAGCAACTACTGATCGCAGTTTCACCAAATTTGGTATGGTAACTCACTGACACAGATGTGCAATGTCTCCTTTTTTGCTGGATTTGACCTTTGACCTTAATGCTGTCACGTTGAGGCAGGAAATCGTGTCCAGGCCGAGGGGTATTCAGCAACGCGTTATGTTTATACAACTCCGGTAACCGTTAAAGGAACAGTCCACCGTAATTTCATAATGAAATATGTTTTTCTATGAAATGAGACGAGATGATACGTACCTCTCCGAGCTTTGAGCGACCACCCAGTTAGCCATACGGGCTGCCACTCCTGTTAGCATTTGTAGCTAGACTCATTGTGGTCAACGGTATTTTTCGGGGGTGTAGTTAGATGCGACCAAAGTCTTCCACGTTTTTCCTGTTTACAAAGGTTTATATGACCAGTGACATGAGTTCGGGTTCGGGAACGCAAATCCAAAAGTGGCTTTTTCTATGCTGTGGGAAGTGCGTACTATAATGACAGGCGTAGTAACACCTTCTGCGCGCTTCGACAGCGCATTGATACCTTCACTTCTGATTTCTTTTCTCTCCCACGACCCCCCCTACTTCCGTAAATACAACCAACGTGACTGCACTGCACTACTTGGTACACAGTCAGGAAGCCAGAGCTTGCAGAAAATAATAAAAGAAAATACTCAAGTGTGCTACTATGGAACATTTTCAAATGGAGGACATAGATGTCGATGACTGGCTTGTGGCGGAGCTGGAGCCATATCTATTTGAACCGGAATATACCGAGGAGGAGCTAGCCGAAATGGACCGTGAGAGGGAAGAAGAAATACCGTTGCCCACACTGAGTCTAGCTACAAATGCTAACAGGAGTGACAGTGCGTCTGGCTGACTGGGAGGTCACTCAAAGCTCGGAGAGGTATGTATCATCTCGTCTTATTTCATAGAAGAACATATTTCATTTTGAAAGTACGGTGGACTGTTCCTTTAAGTTGCTGCAGAGGGCAGGAAACTGCTACATTCCGTAATGTGGCATGAATATATACATTTCAATATATTGATCTTCCTTAATTTTTCTGCTTTGACTTGAGTGTTACCTACTGCTTGGAGTCATTGTATGTTTAGTTTATTTCTGAACATTTTCACATTATCATGTATTTAACCACTTGGGCCCGGGAGACTCAGCATGTGAGTGATGCTGTAAAGTGCCTGTCAGCCGGGAGACTCAGCAGTTGAGTGATAGTTTTACCGTTGTTGGCATAGCCAATTATCATGAGTGACGTCAAATACTGATCGCTGCTCACTGAAGCGGATGATACTCACGCATTCACACAAATCTAATCATCTAATTACATTGAATGTAGCTGAATAGTATTCACAAAAAAAAACAATCATCTAATTACATTGATTGACGTTGATTATTGGTTCGCACATTCTAACAAACGTGGAATCTGCTGACACGTCATGAGTATGAATCACACGCACGTTTTGCAATAAAAGAGAGAAGTTTTTGATTCGTGACCAGTATACTTCTCGACATGGCAGATGTTACATCTGGTAAATCTACCAGTTCGGCAGACGGAGAATCAGAATACTCAAGTGACGAGTCAGATGTTCCGCTGGCAGTTATTTCTCGGCGAGCACTTCTCGATAGAGAGCAACAGCCATCCACGTCACAGTCTCATCAGAATCGAGGGTGGAATTGGAAAGATGAGGACTTTTGTCCGAAAAAATATGCTTGCGCCAAGCGAACGACAGTCAGTTTTGCACAGGTGGATGAGGAAAACATCACACCTGCCAACATATTCTGGAAAGAGTATTTTTCTGACGAGTTGATGCATTTGATAGTCCGGGAAACGAATCGATACCAATTCCAACACCCACTTCGTCTGGCAGCTCGTGGTCATCAGAAGCCTTGGGTAGATACTGATATCAACGAAATGAAAAGCATGCTTGCACTGATGGTCCTGATGGGTGTAAATTCACGACCGGAGGTTCGGCAGCACTGGAGCATCGATCCACTTGTTGAGGCACCTATCTTCCGGAGTGTAATGCCAAGGGACAGATTTCTGGACATTCTTGCCCAGCTTCATTTCCGTGACAATGAAGAAATAGAGGATGAAGAAGTTGATAGATTGTACAAATTACGTCCCGTCTTGGATCATCTTGCTGACCGATTTCGCTCAGTCTATACCCCTGGGCAGAACATCGCTGTTGACGAAAGTCTGATGAAATTCAAAGGGCGCCTCAAGTTCAGACAGTATTGTCCAATGAAGAGGGCGAGATTCGGTATCAAGGTGTACAAACTGTGTGATTCTGGGAAAGGTGCCGGGTATACGAGTGAATTCCACATTTACACTGGAAAGGACAGAGATCCATCGATACCTGCATCTCAGAAAGTTGTGATGAACTTGACGTCAAATCTCAGTGGACTTGGCTACACACTAGCACTGGATCGAGGTTTTTCGTGTCCAGATTTGTTCTTGGAGATGCATTCCCGAAAGTTCAATGTCATCGGCACTGTGCAAGCTAATCGGAAAAATATGCCAAAGGACCTTGCAAACCCAAAGCTTGAGGCAAATGAGACTAAAAGTAGATGCACTGATAAAATTCTAGCTCTTGTATGGCGAGACAAGAGAGTGGTAAGAATGCTCAGCACTGTTCACAAGGATGAGATGAAACCAACTCGAAAGAGAACACCTGATGGTAATACGACGCGAAAGCCGGCAGTGGTGGTCGATTACAATCGTTGGAAACTCGGTGTTGATCTGTCTGACCAGCTGGCAACTTCGCACAACTGTGCTACAAAAACTTTGAAGTGGTACAAGAAATTGTTTTTCTACTTTGTGGACTGTGCTCTTGTGAACTCTTACGTTCTGTACAAACTGTCTACCAGTGATGCAACAGGGAGGCGATCAAACTTCACAGACTTCCGCCTATCCTTTGTCAGAGACACTTTGTCTGAATACAGTGGTGACATGCCAACCTTGAGAGTACAAGGCTCACGCCTCAATTTGCCAACCCGTCTAACTGAACGTCATTTCCCGATAATACATGGTCGTCGAAACTGTCACGTATGTCACCGCAACGGAACGCGCAAGAATACCAGATTTCGATGTGAACAATGCAATGTTTCTCTGTGTCTGGAGTGTTTCCAAATCTACCACACTGTTGAAGAATACTGATTGAAATGTGTGAATGTGAATCTATAATTTCTGCGTGAATAAACATCCAAACTAGTAAATTGCTTGTTGTCTCTGATACCGCAGTGATATCGGTAATTGCTTTATCTGACAAAATATCTCCCGGCACACAGTACCTCGCTGTAAATTATATAGCCGGGCCCAAGTGGTTAATGCAGATGTAGTTAACATTTTGCTTTTAGTTTTGTTGTGGAATTTGAGCACCATTAGCTCTCATGCTGAATTTCTTTGATTTAGTTCTATTTAATGTATTTCTGTGCGTAAAGCCTGTTGAAAATCCGTTCATAATTTTCTGGGACACAATTTTCATTTACATTATGTCCACTGACTATTTTTAAAAAAAAATAAGTTTAGGTCATGAGCAATTGATCTGCTTTGCTTTCCTTCTGATTAGCATTAATTATATCACTGTTTAAATGGTCCTTCCGTAGCCACATATCCCTCTCAAATTTAAATGGTTAATAAAGTGTAAAGTGCCCATGTACAATTAGAGTAGGTGAATAAAACGCACTTACCTGTTCGAAGGCAGTAATCCAGTTGCATTTCGATTCTGTGCTGTCGATTGTCCGTGTGCATCGTTACATACCCAGATTCCATCTTTCGTGCCTTCGGACTGCTTTCCATCTCCATGGTGATCGGAGCATTATTGGCGGGCGATAACAGGACATTGATTCAGTTATAGTCTGGCGTTTACACTGCAGAACGTCAGGTCCAGCCCCCCGCGGTTTCATCAGCAGCCGAGAGCGTGGCGCAGACATGACGGGGCATGTCCTCTAGTGCAGAGACTTCTCTGGCCAGGAGATGGTTAAAAAGCGCCACGCTCGGCCTCACCAATGCATTCTGTCCCCCTGTGCATTTTTCATCGTCCTGTTCCTGCTCAGTTCAGCCCCTAATTGGAGCAGTCATTTCTGAAGTACCTTTTTCATTGTCAGCTCTGCTGTGATCTTGGAAAACCTGGTGAGGTTCTCCGTGACAAGGGTCTCGCAACAGAACAAAAACTTTTGGAGTTGAGGTTTTACTTCACTGAAAAACAATAATACAAGCTTGATTTTGAAAGTTCAGATAACACTAACAGCTGGTGTTTTAAGATTTTTACCTCAATTACTGCAGATGAGGGTCAAACATGTACTTGGCTTTTTCAGATCTCAGCAGAGGATATATTCAGTAAAAGTTGCTGGTAAATCAAAAATGTATAAATGAAAAAAAAATTTTATAGAAAAATTTTTTTTATAAATTTTATCATTTAAAAATGAAATTGTGCTCACATCCAGGCACCTGCTGGAACAGTTTGGGTCCCTTTCGGTCTGGGGATAGTCTGTGTCGGTAAAGCATACATGGCCTCTTGTAACCGCTAGTATAAGCACAGGAATGCAAACTGGCAAGCGTGGAGATGCTTTGTTGGGGACCTAACTCTGTCACATGATCCAGTCCTTGTGTGACTGGGGCTTGAGTCCGATTATTAGAAAATAGTTTCCCAAACTTCCCGTGGGGGTGGTGTGGGTATAAGTTGTGTTAGTTAGTGAATTAAAATGGAATTTTCCCCGGTCATGTGCTTCATTTTTGTGGAATTTCAGACTTTATATTTTAAAGATGAGCTTAGCTTAAATCGCTAAAAATAAAAAAGGAAGTGTGACTGTGCCCAGTATAAATTATAAAAAATGGGGTCAAATGATTTGAGAGTAATGTATTTGCATGTGTAAAAGACACATTTTGTGAGTCCATAATTTGAAGCACATGAAATAATATGGTGACTCATTAGGCAGCCGGTGAGTCGGCCCGTCTGGAGAGCTGCAGTGACGAGACATGCCAGGGCTTGTTTGAGTGAGGCGGGGGCGGGACTTCTCAAATATGTGCAAACCTGAGCGGCAGGAGCACTGCAATTGGTCGAGGGACGTAACAGGCTTATAATACCGGCATTACTGAACAGAAATCATGTTTAAGGACACTGGATAAGTATAGTATGTGACCATAGGCGATCTTCTGTAGAGAGACTGTTGTGCTGATGTGGACGATAGAGATGACTGTCTTTACTGGAGATGAGAGCTGGGCTCTGCTGCCTGTCTGTAGCCGCTGCAGACGCCACTGGGTAAGGCATGTGTGCAGGCATTTCTGAAGGAGTGTGTGCTGCTCTCTGCTGTAATGTTCATACTTCACTTTTATATTTTCTGGCACAGCTGAGACGGGTCGTAAGGGGGGAAATTGTTGAATATTTGTGGGATAGCTGATTCTAATCACCAGATTTGGAAGTTCCGGTTTTCATTATCAGTTTGTCTGTAAGATTGTCTGTAAGATTGGGGGTGGCCAAAATTAGGCAGTTGAATTTTTTTTGACCAGTATGAATGTGTTGGGTTTAGTCCCTTAAAGTTTAGGGGGGGAATACAGTGTTGATCATTCACAGCTTAGTAACCCCATAAAACCTACAGACTCATACATGGGTCCCTCAAACACAGCTGCTGTATTTAAACCTGAGGAACTTGAGGCCTATTTTAGTATCTAGTGGAGATTCCAGGGTTTCCAAAGATCTCAAACATGTCCTGCTGAATTAGAGGGAAATGTGTATAAAATGATGTGCAAGATCTGGATACTTTCCATTTGATGTAATGCTGCTGCCGTAAAAAGATGGTGTCCTGGGTTTTAATATTTCACTCTGAATAATTCTGATGTGGCTTAAGTGAAGCACTGCAATCAGCGGATGTAGAATATCTGTGTGTCATTATCCTACAGAGAGAACCTTTTTCTGACTGAACCTACAACCCCAGTTCCAAAACAGGTGGGACGAAGTGTAAATTGTGAATAAAATCAAAATGCAATGAGTTTCAGATCACACAAGGCAATGTTATTTACAATAGAACACATCACATTTCAAATGTTGAAACTGAAATAATTTACATTTTTATCCACAAAATGAGCTTTCAAATTTCAAATTTCCAGCTGCAACAGGTCTCAAAAAAGTTGACACAGTCAGGCTGAAAAATCAATTAATTTATAAGAGAATCTGCTGAAGGAACATTTAGCAAGTAATTAAGTTAACTGGCATCAGGTGTGTAACATGACTGGCTATAAAAGGGATTTCTTCGAGAGGCTGATTCTCTCAGAATTAAAGATGGCCAGAGGCTCTCCAACCTGTGAAGGCTTGTGTAAAAAACGTGCGAATAATTTATAAACAATGTTCCTCAACGTGAAATTGCAAAGGCTTTGAAGGTCTCATCAACAGTGCATAACATCAAAAGATTCAGAGAAATTGGAAAAATCTCTGTGCGTAAGGGACAAGGCTAAAGACCTCTGCTGGATGCCCGTGATCTTCGAGCCTTCAGACGCCATTGCATCACTCACCTGCATGATTCTGCCATTGACATTATTAAATCGGCCTAGGAATACTTCAAGAAACCAGTGTCTGTGAACACAGTCCGCCGTGCCATCCATAGATGCCACCTAAAACTCCATCATGCAAAAAGGAAGCCATTTTTGAGCATGATTCAGAAACGCCCCCGTGTTCTGTGGGCCAAGACTCATTTAAAATGGACTTAGGCAAAGTGTTCAGACGAGTCCATATTTGACAATCTTTTGGAAATCATGGGCGTCGTGTCCTCCGGGCTAGAGGAGAAAGACCACCCCTCCTGTTATCAGTGTTCAGTTCAAAAGCCAGCATCTCTGATGGTATGGGGATGCATTAATGCATATGGTGTGGGACACTTGCATGTTTTGAAAAGCACCATGAATGCTGAAAGGTATATAAAAGTTTAAGAGCAGCATATGCTCCCCTCCAGATGACATCTATTCCAGGGAAGCCTTGTGTATTTCAGCAGGACAATGTAAAACTACATACTACAGCTATTACAACAGCATGACTTCATAGTAGAAGAGTCCCTGTGCTGAACTGGCCTGCCTGCAGTCATGATCTTTCATCGATTGAGAACATTTGGCGCATAATTAAACAAAAAGTCCGTCAAAGGAGCCCCAAAACTCTCCAGCAGCTGGAAGCCTGTATTAAACAAGAGTGGAATCAAATTCCTATGGCTAAACTTAAGAAACTTGTCTCCTCAATGCCCAGATGCCTCCACTCTGTGTTAAAAAGAAGAGGGGCTGCTGTAACGGCCATAAAATTTGAAATGAGCTCATTTTGTGGATAAAATTGTAAAATTTCTTTCTCAGTTTCAACATTTGCTATGTTATCTATGTTCTATTGTGAATAAAATACTGGCTGATGTGATTTGAAAGTCATTGCGTTTTATTTTTAATCACAATTTACACTTTTTCCCAACTATTTCATTGTAGAAGAAACCACTCTGCTTTTTTTTTTTCAATATATAATTTAATAGATATGACCAAATCAAATGGGAATAAATAAATGGTCTCTTCAAGACTGCTCGCAATCCCCCAAATGTTGAATGTGAAAATACTTTTATAATTATAAATACTAAACCAGGCTAGGCGACGGATTGGGGTATATCCCCGAACGCCCCAATCCTCCAATTCCCCAATCCTTGAATAGACCCAATACAATATAAAGCCCCTCAGGACATGACCTTTCATTTGAACTTCATTTCAGGTCAGTCGCACAAATGGTTCTGAAGACATGGCCAAAATGATAATTTTCCATCACAAAGCACCACCTGATGGCAAAATATTGAGCCATACTGGTGTGATGTCATCATTTGACAGGTTGTGAGGTCATGACCTTGCAGTTGCACATAGTTTCATGTCAATTGGACAAATAGTTCCAAAGATCTGGCAAAAATGGTGAATTTTATGTGACAAAGCTCCACCTTGTGTCAATGTTGAACCAAACAGGTATAATGTCATCGTGGGACACATCCTCGGGTCATGACCTTTCATTTGCACTTGATTTGTGGTCAATCGGACAAATATTTCCAGAGATATGATAAAAACTGTGATTTTTTTTTTTCTTTTTTTTTTTCAGTTTTTGGCCCCTGGTGGCCAATCTAGAAATTTTAAATTGTCCAAAATTGAGTCAGTTCTTCCTCTTTATGATGCTTACTTATATGCAAAACTTGAAATTTCTATTTGAAATATTACTGCAGTTATTGCGTTAACACGAAGGGCGGCGTGGCGGTCGGACCAAAAACATTATATATAAAAATATATATTAAAAAAATGTAAATTTATGTAATAAATATAACGCCGAATGGCATTCCGGGGATTTAATTATCAATAATTTTTATATTTCAGAGAGCTGAATGTGTGTTTTTTTCGCTCTCTCTCTCCTCCTTCAGTACTCTCCAGAGCTGAAAGTGTGCTCTCTCTCTCTCCTCCTTCAGTACTCTCCAGAGCTGAATGTGTGCTCTCTCTCTCCTCCTTAAGAACTCTCCAGAGCTGAATGTGTGCTCTCTCTCTCCTCCTTAAGAACTCTCCAGAGCTGAATGTGTGCTCTCTCTCTCTCCTCCTTCAGTACTCTCCAGAGCTGAATGTGTGCTCTCTCCTCCTTCAGTACTCTCCAGAGCTGAATGTGTGCTCTCTCTCTCCTCCTTCAGTACTCTCCAGAGCTGAATGTGTGCTCTCTCTCTCCTCCTTCAGTACTCTCCTGAGCTGAATGTGTGCTCTCTCTCTCTCCTCCTTCAGTACTCTCCAGAGCTGAATGTGTGCTCTCTCTCTCCTCCTTCAGTACTCTCCTGAGCTGAATGTGTGCTCTCTCTCTCTCCTCCTTCAGTACTCTCCAGAGCTGAATGTGTGCTCTCTCTCTCTCCTCCTTCAGTACTCTCCAGAGCTGAAAGTGTGCTCTCTCTCTCCTCCTTAAGAACTCTCCAGAGCTGAATGTGTGCTCTCTCTCTCCTCCTTAAGAACTCTCCAGAGCTGAATGTGTGCTCTCTCTCTCTCCTCCTTCAGTACTCTCCAGAGCTGAATGTGTGCTCTCTCCTCCTTCAGTACTCTCCAGAGCTGAATGTGTGCTCTCTCTCTCCTCCTTCAGTACTCTCCAGAGCTGAATGTGTGCTCTCTCTCTCCTCCTTCAGTACTCTCCTGAGCTGAATGTGTGCTCTCTCTCTCTCCTCCTTCAGTACTCTCCAGAGCTGAATGTGTGCGCTCTCTCTCCTCCTTCAGTACTCTCCTGAGCTGAATGTGTGCTCTCTCTCTCTCCTCCTTCAGTACTCTCCAGAGCTGAATGTGTGCTGTCTCTCTCTCCCCTCCTTCAGTACTCTGGAGCTGAATATGTGCTCGCTCTCTCTCTCTCTCTCTCTCTCAATTTTCAATTTCAATTTGTGCTTTATTGGCATGACATACATATTGTATATATTGCCAAAGCATGTATTGAACATATAACAAACATATACATAAACATATAACAAAGTGAACATTAAGCAATGAATATACACATTAACAATACATAGTAACTGGGACAACAATACTATTTCTACTAATAATAATAATAATAACAGAAATTATGAAAGAAAAAAAAAATGCTGAATTAATCTTTTCTCTTCTCTTTTTTTTTGGGGGGGGGGGTCACTCACTGCCTTTTTAGGCTATGACAGGCGTAAACAAATAGTGCTGCCAGCATCACGCTGCTGTTTTCCTCTCCCGGGAGAACGGGGAGTTTTTCTTCATCGGGGAGGTTCAAAAAATTTGGGTGAATCTGTGTAATTTTATTGAAGAATATATCTCCTTTCTTTTTGGAATTTATTGCATTTTAGGAGGAAATGATTTTCTGTCTCAACCTCATTTTGAAGGCATTGTGAGCACAGTCTTTGGTCTTTAGGGAGCCAAGTCTGCCTGTGCCTGCCGGTCTCTATGGCCAGACTGTGCTCACTGAGCCTGTACATGGTCAATGTTTTCCTAAGTCTTTTACTTTTGACCAAGTTTAGATAATCTGCCAGAATGTATTTCCTTTTTAGGGCCAGATAACAATTAAGTTTACTTTGTGTTTGGGTTTGGTTGCTCCAATAGTTGATATAATTTTCTTTATGTTGTGCTATAATTTGGTTCACTCTAATAGTGTGTGTTTTGGTGGTGCCGTCTTGAGGCTGGTTAATGTTAGCCGATGTTAGAGAGGTTAGCCTCAGGACCAGCTGACTGAGGGCACTTCTCTCTATGCTCATCTCTTGGCATTTCAGGGCTTTGTAATGGTATGAGTCGGGGTCGCTGTGCTTTAGATGTTCCCAAAACTTTATTGCTCTTTTTTCAATGTCAATTATAAGAGGATACTGGCCTAATTCAGCCCTGCATGCATTATTGGGTGTTTTTCTTTGTACGTGTAGTATCATTTTACAGAATTCTGCATGCAGGGATTCGGTTGGGTGTTTTTCCCATTTTGAAAAATCTTGATTAGAAAGCGGACCCCTGACTTCACTGCCATATAATGCAATGGGTTGTATTACTGATTTAAAGATCTTTAACCAAATTAGAATTGGGATGTCAACATTTATTCCCCTTTTAATGGCATAGAAAGCCCTTCTGGCTTTCTCTTTCAGTTCCTTCACAGCCAAGTTAAAACTTCCAGTTGAACTGATTGTGAGGCCTAAATAAGTGTAATTTCTGCAGTGGTCAATTGTTTTCGATCCTAAATTTAACTTGTATTTACTGTCCCTGAGATCTGGGTCTTTTTTGAAAAATCATAATTTTAGTCTTCTTTAAATTTACTGCCAGGGCCCAGGTCTGACAGTACTGCTCAAGCAGATCCAGGTTCTGCTGTAGCCCGTGTTCAGTTGGCGACAGCAGGACCAGGTCATCTGCGTAGAGCAGGAATTTAATCTCTTTATCATGTAGAGTGAGACCAGGGGCTGATGAATTTTCCAATATTGTGGCCAGTTCATTGATGTAAATGTTGAAGAGGGTTGGGCTCAGGCTGCAGCCCTGCCTCACTCCTCGCCCCTGAGTGAAGAATTCTGTCCTTTGGTTGCCAATTTTAACACTACTTTTATTTTCTGTATACATTGATTTAATTATGTCAAATATTTTACCCCCTACACCAATTTCAATAAGCTTATAAAATAATCCTTTATGCCAAACTGAGTCGAAAGCCTTTTGAAAATCTATAAAGCAAGCATATATTTTCTTTTTGTTTTGGTGGACATAATCTTTGATTAGGGTGTGTAGGGTGTAAATGTGGTCTGAGGTGCGATGTTTTGGTCAAAAGCCAATTTGACTCTTACTTAAGGCATTCTGTTCATTAAGGAAGTCCAAAATTCGTTTATTTATAATGCTACAAAAAACCTTCCCCAGATTACTGTTCACACTAATGCCTCTATAATTGTTGGGGTCGAATCGGTCTCCACTCTTAAAGATGGGGGTGATTAGTCCCTGACTCCAGATCTCAGGAAGGTAGCCCACACTGAGAGTGAGATTGAACAGTTTTAGCAGCGATTCCAGCATTTTTTTGCTGCTGTATTTTAGCATCTCGTTGGGGATGCCGTCAGGCCCACACGCTTTTCCTGATCGGAGGGCCTGCAGTCTGCCTCTGAGCTCCTGGGCAGTAATGGGGGAGTCCAGGGGATTTTGGTTGTTTTTAATAATTAATTCCAGATTATCTAGTGTTTCGCAGATGGAGGTTTGCTCTGATGTGCTAATAGGAATTTGTTCATAGAGGCTTTGGAAATGTTTTTTCCATATTTCTCCATCTTGAATAGTTGTTGTTTCATGTTTAGATTTAGTTATACGTTTCCAGTTTTCCCAGAACTGATGAGTGTTGATGGACTCCTGCATCACTGTCAGCTGCTGTCGTGTGTGTTGTTCTCTTTTCACTCTGTGTGCGCTTGTAGTGATTTAGTTCCTTGTGGTACCGAAGGCGTAGCTCTTGATTGTGTTGATCTCTGTGTTTTTGGTTAGAAAGTTTTCGGAGGTTTTTTCTCAAGTCATGGCATTCTTTATCAAACCAATTTTTATTTATTCTTTTGCTTTTCTTATTTGAAATCTGTTGGGTCTTCAAATGTGCTATTTTAGCTGCTTTTTCAAAGATTTGGTTGATGTTTTGTACTGCTAGAGTTACGCCTTTTGTACTGGGAGGATATGCAGTGGTCATGAAACAGTCTAATAAATTTTGAATGGTTTGGTCCTCAATTGCTCTTTGATATTCTTGAGTGCTATTTGGAGCCCATCTGTAGGATTTATTTAGATGGTACAGCTTGCTGGGCTGTGTGGGTGTGGTGTTGGTGTCTGTCCTTTTTAGGAACAGGGTAATCTGGCTGTGGTCGGACAGCGGTGTTAGTGGCTTGACCGTGAAGGCTCTGAAAGGCGCTCTCTCTCTCTCTCTCTCTCTCTCTCTCTCTCTCTCTCTCTCTCTCTCTCTCTCTCCCCTCCTTCAGTACTCAAATTTTCAAATTTAAATGCTTTATTGGCATGACATATTCAAAAAATACATATTTCCAAAGCATACCTAGAACAATCAAATTAACAACAATCGTAATGAAAATATTAATTCTAATAGTAAATATAATGCTATTAAAATGTATCCTTTAATTTTAATCAACAACAGAATGAAAACTATGGATGTACTTTTAGGGAAGGAGAAAAAGAAAAAAAATGCTGCGAATAAGATTGTAGCTATTCGTTATTGAATAGAAGAGAATTAACAGAGAGCTACTCATTGTCACTGTCCCTCAGGCCATGACAGGCCAGTACGTACTGAGCTGTGAGCGAGACTGTTGGGGTTGGGCTGTCTCCGAGGAGAACTCGCAGCTTCTCTTCATTTCTGAGGATTGGGAATATTTTTAGGGCTTTAGATATTTTATTAGTGTGTGTTACCCTGATTTCTGCATATTTTTCACAATGGAGAAGGAAGTGAATCTATGTCTCTACCTCTCCTGTCTTACAGTGACCACATATTCTTTCTTCTTTGGGTAGCCATGTTTTTTTGTGTCTTCCTTTTTCAATTGCCAGTGTATGGTCACTGAGCCTGTACTTGGTCAGGATTTGTCTCTGCTTTGTATCTCTAACAGAGAAGAGATATTCTGCTAAATTGTAGTTTTGGTTTAGGGCCAAATACCAATTAAGTCTGTTTTGTGTTTTGATTTGAATATTCCAGTGTTTCAGGTAGTGACCTTTTGTTAGTTTGATGATTTGGTTTATTCTAATTTCTGTTTGTAAAGCAGTGCTGGCCTGAGTTTGATGGGTGTTAGTCATTAATTGGTTAGTGAGTCTCAGGACCAACTGACTGAGGGGACTCTCTTTGGGGTTCAGAGCTTGGGTTTTCATTGCTTGAAACTGTAGTGATTCTTCCAGACTTGAATTTAGATGCATCCAAAATTTAAGTGCTCTTTTTTTTTTTTTAATGTGTATTATCAATGGGTATCGGCCTAATTCTGCCCTGCATGCGTTAGTTGGTGTTTTTTTTTTTTTTTTTTTTTTTTGGACGTGTAGTATTAAACTCTCCAGAGCTCAATGTGTACTCTCTCTCTCCTCCTTCAGTACTGTTTGGAGCTAAATGTGTACTCTCTCTCTGTCCTCCTTCAATACACTCCAGAGCTCAAAGTGTGCGCTCTCTCCTCCATCAATACTCTCCAGAGCTGAATGTATGCCCTCTCTCTGTCCTCCTTCAGTACTCTCCAGAGCTGAATGTGTGCTCTCTCTCTCCTCCTTCAATACTCTCCAGAGCTCAAAGTGTGTGCTCTCTCCTCCAGTACTCTGGAGCTGAATGTGTGCTCTCTCTCTCTCTCCCCTCCTTCAGTACTCTCCAGAGCTGAATAAGCTTTTCTGCCAGCTGGCCAAGACCTGTCCAATACAGATGCAGGTGACCCAGGCCCCTCCCCCGGGGACCGTCTTGCGCGCCACTGCAGTCTACAAAAAATCGGAACACGTGGCCGAGGTGGTGCGCCGATGTCCTCACCACGAAAGGACCCCTGAGAACAACGATGGTACGGCCAGCTCGTCTCAAACCCTCCATAACTGCTGCACTTAACAGGATGATCCATGTTGGCTGTGTTTGGGAACTCGAAAGCAGCAGTAGCTGAGATGGCTGTGTTCTTATTCATTTGATGGCCAGACTAATTAAACCTGATCTTAGGCTTAACCAGGACGCTGGGGTTGCTACATTATTATAGGTGTCCATTCTTTTACAGCTGTGTTTAGATGTTGGACTTAGTGTCATGTTGTAAAAATGCTTTAAACTCCTCTGGTTTTCGGGAAGTGTGAGTTGTTTTGAAGTGTTGTATTGTGTGTTGATTAGCTTTGTGGGTGTTCCTGTGCATTTGAGAGAGATGATAACTGTAACTGTAAAAAGACCTAGTTCCTCCTTCACAAATTTTGATCACCCCAATATTGTCCCTCTGAGCTGGTCATTGATTTTGTTTTGGGCTTTTGCAAATACTCATCTCCAATGGATCCATTACACTGGTAATTCAACCTCATTAGCTAGTTTGACTCTGTATGCAGAGGATTGAGGTGACTATGGAGGTGGTGGTGTGACACTGTGCCGTTTGGAAGGCGAGTGAGCGGGGGGTGGAATGGGATCTTTGTGCACTTGGCCGAACCCCTCCCCTCCTGTTTGCCCCCTCCCATCTAGATTCTGCCCCTCGCAGTCACCTGATTCGAGTGGAGGGCAGTCAGCGCGCATGGTACACTGAGGACGGCAACACCCTGAGACACAGTGTCCTGGTGCCATATGAGCCTCCGCAGGTAACAAACGCACACACCTATATACACAGTGCACACACACTCAACACGCACTCACACATCCATAAACACACCCGCTCGCACACACACCCATACACACTTCTACACGCACTCACACACCCATACACATGCGCGCGCACTCACTCCCGCACGCATGCGCGCCTACACACGCGCGCTCACACACTCCCACGCGCACTCACACACCCATACACACGCGCCAGCACTGAAGAAGGGTAACTTAAGTTCATAACTTGCTATCCTTCTGCTGGGCTGGTCATTAAAAATGGCGAATGCGGTGTCTGCGGTAGAGATGCACCGATCCAGTTTTTTTCCCCCATCCAATCTGATACCGATACCTGGGCTGAGCATATCTGCCAATATCCGATACTACTGTTGAATGAATGTACCGTATACCTTGCCATGTGAGCAAGGGCATCAGACTGGACATAAACATTTAGCCTTGTTAAAGAAGGTAACAAATTAACACAGATGTAAATGTACTTTGTATTATTTATGAACATATAACAAAGTGTACATTAGCAGCAAAAAAAAAATCAATAACACTTCCATGTAAAGTGCACTGCAAACAAATATTTAAAAATGTAATATAAATTAAAGCTGCAAGCAGCGTTGAACGGGCCCTCGCCCCCTTGCGCGCGTTGGGGTTGTGGTGAGATCCTTTACACTCACGACCATTGGACAGGTCAATTGCAGGCCCCAACCTGAGAGAAAGTGTCGAGCGAATTGGACAAAGCTGAAGGAGTTATGATAAATTCATACTTCATCCACCAGGGGCCGCGTAGAGCGTAACCAAATTTGGGCAGGCGCGTTTAGAGGCAGACCCTAAGCACAAATGTGAAGTTTTGAGCAAATCGGCCATTGTCAACGTAAAATATGGCATTGACTGTTTTGACAAGGGGGCTGTTAAAGGAATTTTGATTTTACATTCCAAGTATTACCTTCACAAGAGAGAACTCAAGACGACTCAGGAAAAAAATCAGTCGGAGGCAGAGAAGTTAATATCCAAGCCCAAGTCCGTTTACTTTTTTGCAAAAAAGGATCCCCACATACAGAAGCTCAGGTCAAAATGGAGGATACACAATTAGAAAGTTCTCTAGTATTTGTAGGAATACTCCATGGCGTTCTCCTCCCCCCGTGCTGATTTACACATCACGCGAGCCTTGCGTCACACGCAACTGAGTCAAGTTGGTACGTAACCACGTCAAGTTGTCTAGGGATACACACACATCTTGCCAGGGAGGAGAGCACCTGCCTTCTCTCTCAGCTCTGGCTCCAGCTTATCTTGTTATGGATTCCGGAGCTTTCTATGAACATATAAACTTAGAGAAAGAGAAAAACATCTTGCCCTTGGTATAGACGTTCAAGTTGTCATGACTTTAGATAGGCTACATGTCATGACTCACTAGTAGAGTTATGCAGGCCCCTGCTAAATCAGAAATATGCAAGCACACACACACTCTAGGCCTATGAAGTTGTGAACTAAAACAGAATATGAGCAAGCAAGGATAAGCAATTAATAATAATTAAATTAATCAATAAAAAATGTTTCCACATTTCCCCCCTGTTTATAATTGATTATTCGCCAGCATGCCACTTCTCTCAATTTTCAGCATGTGATTCATTCACGGGATGTTTCATCATATTACCATTACAGTCCATCCTTTGGTTTAAACAAACCCTCCAACTCAATTACATCGTTGTATGATTCCTTAAGCTCCTCGGGCAGAGTATACATCTCATTGTTGTCCTATAATAGAAACATCTGATACTCTGGATTAGTACTCAATACTCTTGGTATCATTCCTTTAATTATGGGAATTCCACAGCAACTGCAAAAGAGCAGTACTGAAAATTCCCCAACTACAAGACTCTTTACAGATGTAATTCCCATTTTCCAACCCCCAGACAGAAGCCAGTCCCACCAAGAAATTTCCACTGCTGGTGCGAGATCTCGCTGTTGTGCATCAGATATGTCTTCCAAACGTTGCAAGGCTTGATCAATCACCCCTCCTGCCTCATCATTAGCTGGTATATAGGTACACACACTGGCCCAATAAGCTGACAGATCCCCCCCTGTGCTGCTGTCGACAGATACAACAAGCAGAAGTAGCATCCTGCTATTCCAATTTGGACACATGTTTTTGACCACTTAGATCCTTTGAAAACTCCGATTCAGGGCGTAGTCCCCGGCTTGATCCCTTTCCACAGAGATCTCCACCCGGGCTCCCCCAGGTTGAAAACTCTGCTTTCTGCTTCCCAGTGTCTCCTTTTCAGAGCCCACCGATCACAGAAGCACCACCCCCAAGCATTCGCTTTGACCATTTCACCAGCCTCACCTGTTCAGAGGTCGTCTCCATCGCCCCTCTGCTAGGTGTGGGCTGTCACCCACGTACCACGTGTTGCATGGAAATATGTCAATTTATACTTCACCAGACACTACTTCACCAGACACGGGGGTCTTCAGTCCTCTCCCCAGCACTATTTGCAACATTGCTGTAATCGGCTTGCGAGGGGGCAAATCTGCAAATTGCAACGCTTAGTAGATTGCTGGGGGTCCAGTTCCCAGAACCACCATTTGATCCCCGCAATCTTACCCTGTTCGTTTCCTTCGAACACGCGCATTGCCTCCCACGTAGTAGGACCTGTAGGAACCACCCCGAGCCCCAGTTTAGACATTACGTCCCTCCCCAGGAGGTTTACTGGGCGCTGTGTGGACACCATTACAGAGCAGAGTGTAGCAATCCCCTCAGGGTCCTCAAATTTGAGTTCCTCTGTTGCTACGCTGTCCCGTTGCCCCATTCGCAGCACAAGTTTGTGTCACATTAGTGCTGAGCCGATGTGGAAAAATTGCACTTACTTCTCTGATAACAGTTCAACATGCCCCCGTGTCACATAGAAAAGAAATTGGTGTATCATTTACAATTAGGGTTTTCCAAGCACTCGTCGGTGCAGCCTTTAATGCAAACAATTTAATTTCATCATAGGGAAATGGCTCCCCAGATGCTAACCCTTCCCCCGCGGCGGTTAGTCATTCTGAATTGTTCCCGTCGCTTGTTTGTGGATACCCACACAAAATCAACAGTTTCCCCTGGCACCCCAAGGTTACCCCACAAACCCTCTGCCATTTCCTTTGACACATTGACTATATTAAGTAGGGGTAAACTGGGGTCTATTGAAACTAATCCATTCGTGCAGTAGACACTGCCATGGCGCATTTAACTATACTGTTCACATTCATTGTAGGCGCAACATATGTTTAAGAATGAACAGACACAGGGAGAGAGAAGCCATTTTATTAAACCCTTTTTTTTTTATGAATAAGTCCGGAGTCTCTACTGACTTGGAGGGTAAATAAACTCTTCACCGGGTTTGAGACGGACGGGCTCTATATGCCACTCCCCCCTTTGTAGCCGGACTCCCTCCAAGTCTATCCTGACTCACCCAGATGTACCTACACACCCACTGGAGGAGGAGATACCACCTTACAATGTGACTGATGTATCCACGCCTCCCTCTCCTGGATTTTTACTGCAGTCGGTGTGGTCAGGAGCACTTGATATGGACCGTTCCATGCCGGCTCACTTCCGCTTTTTTCCGACACTCCGCACCAGGATCCAATCTCCAGGCTTTATCTCACGAGGCGGCGATTCCGCTACTGATCTAGGAGGAAGCATATTTCGCATCTCACGTTTGTTAGTTAACATTCTATTCATATACTCTGCCAGAGTCGTTTCTTCTACTTGTGTTCTCTTCAGTAAATGTACTAACTCAAAAGGTTTCCCGTGTACTACTTCATAAGGTGACAACCCCAATCCCCGCTTGTGGGGTTATCCTCATGCTAGTTAATACTTATGGCAGACATGCTACCCAGTTCCATTTAGTTTCTGCCATGGCTTTGCGCAGTTTTGCTTTCAGGGTTCTATTAGTCCTTTCTGCCAAACCTGCTAATTGTGGATGATATGCATCATGTTTTTTCAATTCTATTCCCAATTTTACTCCCAAACAAGCCAGTTCTTCATTTCTAAATTCTGGCCCATTATCACTATAGAATGCTTTTAGAATCCCCGCCTAGGCTCTCAATTTTCCTACTCAGGATTTTTGCTACTGTGATTGCATCTATAGCTTCTACCTCATTTAGCAAAGGTCACATCAATAACACATCACTTCTTCTCGCTTCACACAGTGTTAAATGTATGAATTGTGTGGAATGGCCCAGGGGGTGTAGGGATTGCCCCCTACTGTACTACTACGCTTCCCTGTGTGTCCTGTGTGTTATAACTTCGTCATGTTGTACTTTGATCTATTAACCCCTTAGTCCCCCCTCTTGATACATGGCACTGCCCATGCACCAAATCTACAGCAATATGGAAGAGGGATGTTGGTAATATAGGCTTTCCATAGGGTCCTCCCACCTGCCATCAGTATATTGTGTTCCATGTGATGTCCATTGACATTGTCTTGTGGGGGAGCATCCTGCTCTGCTCACAGCAGCTCACTTGAAATTGAGTCTTCAGATTGGTGTAATAGCCCCACAAGAGTGTGTTTGACTGCTGCCCTTGTTTCTATGTCAGCAAAGGCCTCAGCCAAACTGATCAACATGTTTGCGGTGCAGAGGGCCACAATCAACACAGCTGTCATGAGTACAGACAGCAAATCCAACACATGGGTTGCCCTTATCCACTCTTGACGCCTAACCATCAACAAAGTATTCAATATCAGGATTTGATAGAGGGGTGTCCCTGAGTCCAGGACATGCGGTATTATTAGATAGGACTTCTTTAACACAATGGAGAATACTTTTTTTGTATATTTTTTTTCCTCTCAATGAATTGTGATTAAGCAATCCACCTCAGTCTAGGGTTCCGCTAAAAGCATGGAGGAAATACACAGTCAGGGCTTATTAGCCCCAACCATTCTTGCATTTCCCCTCATCATCAGCAGAACCGGGTGGAATCACTTTAGACCATGTTACAATTAGCAAAACGATTTTAATATTTTTTTATTCACAAAAATGGCTACATATAATATTAGTTTTCACTTTGGGCTCCTGGCACATAAAGGTCCTTTCAGTCAGTACCTTTTATTTGACTCACTTAATCAAAAATGGATTTAGAAATCGCAAGCAATGTAATATGTGATCGCGTTACTAGTTGACTTTTGAATTTAGTCTTGTGTTACTACTTCAGATTGTATTTCCCCAAATCTATTTTAGAAGGTAAACTTTTAAGCTAAAACATATCCAGCTGGCCAGCTTTATCACTTTTACCCAAGGTTATTTTCATTTCTTCTCTTCAGCAGTGCTCTCTGTGGAAAAGTTCCAAGAGGAGTTAGAAACAGATTAAGGTTATCAGTCCACTCAGTTCCTTTGCCATGGAGACACTCGTTGACAATTCCTGTTCAAAATGGAGAAAAGATTTTTAATTGCATTTCTTTGGTCAGGGAAACTTTCAGTCACATTTGTTCCACTTAGTGCTTCCACTTCTAAAGATCCATGATTCTCTAATCCCACAATACTTCATTTGATTTATTTATTTATTTTTTTATCAACTTAATATGTACCATTAAATTTCATATGATATTTTTTATTTACTGGCACTTCTCTGATCATTTCTTTCCTTCAGATAGCAATTGCAATTTAATTTTTAATGCTAGATAGAAAAACCTCTAAATTGAATTTGTCACACAGTCTCTTATTGTATACAGTGTTACGCAGTACTTTGCCACATTTTGAACACACTGTGTTATTCTTGTTCACTTTCACTTCATTTTCTTTTCAGAGATGTGCTTCTAGCACACCAATCTCACACAGCCTGATTATCTACAGAAAAGGGCTTAGATTTTCTAGCTCTTTAAAATATTTTACAAATTCAAATATTGTAATCACATCATGCTCATAGAGGATATCACTGGTAGTTTTCTCTGCAATGTATTACTACCGCCAAATATTAGAGCATTTAAATATTCACTTTGTCCTGCATCTTAAAGAAATTCAGTTAGCCACAACATTAGAAACACTTGTCCATGTTTGTATAATTTACATTCAATTGTTACTTCATCTAAACTTCCCTCTGTTTATAAGTACCGATCATTTAAGAGGGGTTAGCATTTATTTTATCAAGAAATGGCGACTTTTGCTCGGTTTCATAAGGAAAATTTATTCTGCTTACTTCTGCAACTTTGTCCTTTTACAAATACACAGTCATTAAAAATGGCTTAACTCCTACAAATTTGCTCTGCTAATATACACTTTTTTTTCAGAATTTTCACTTTTTACACTTCCTGTAATTACAGTAAGGAGTCCATAAAATACTGTAAATATTAGCTAATCAACTGGCACCTTAACTTATTCTCAAATCAATGCCAATTTTATTGAAAACATCTATATGCACTTCATGGAATAGATTCAATCTAACAAAGACAGAACTAACAAATATGCCAGCAATGCAGTTGTTTACAGAAACTGAGTTAAGTTCATTCACATTGATTTCCACATACGCACACGCAATCTGAGCTCAGGACACACACATACCTTAGTGCACTTTCCTCTCTCACATTCATTCACATTGGAAAAGATCCAAGGCTTAAATTTTCTTATGATCTGACACCATTGTTGCTTCGATAACATACACAAACAATGCTCTATTTCAACTGAACCCAAATTCCTTTGCTCACAATGATTCCCAGAATCATTATGTCAGCATTCTACACACTCATCAGTCTCAGACCCACAATGATTCCCTGAACCATTATGTCAACTTTCAACAAATTTCCCAGTCTCAGTCACACTTCGTCATCATCAGTCCCAGAACAGCAGTCCTGACAACAACAACCACAGCAACCTCTTTACTGTTCATCAGTCCCATAATTGGCAATATTACTTTCTCTGCCTCACAACAACAAAGCCGATTCAGTAAAAATACCGTCACTCACCCGCACCTCCACTCATTGTTTGGAGAACCCCCCGTTTCTGACCTCCTACACACCCCAAAAGGGCCATCTCAAGCGGCCTGGGCTGAGGTCTTACCACAACGTCCCCTGGATGGCCGTGCGCACGGTTTTTAGTCGGCGCTGATTCTCCAATGAGTGCATGTGAGGAATCCCGGACGAGCCCCCAATGTTAAAGGAATTTTGATTTTACATTCCAAGTATTACCTTCACAAGAGAGAACTCAGGAAAAAAATCAGTCGGAGGCAGAGAAGTTAATATCCAAGCCAAAGTCCGTTTACTTTTTTGCAAAAAAGGATCCCCACATACAGAAGCTCTGGTCAAAATGGAGGATACACAATTAGAAAGTTCTCTAGTATTTGTAGGAATACTCCATGGCGTTCTCCTCCCCCTGTGCTGATTTACACATCACGCGAGCCTTGCGTCACACGCAACTGAGTCAAGTTGGTACGTAACCACGTCAAGTTGTCTAGGGATACACACACATCTTGCCAGGGAGGAGAGCACCTGCCTTCTCTCTCAGCTCTGGCTCCAGCTTATTGTCCCCCGCCACGCGCGAAGCGGGGGACATAGTATTCACGACCGTCCGTACGTACGTCCGTACGTCCCGAAACCTTGTCTGCGCGATATCTTAAGAAGTAAGCATCGGATTTTTTTCAAATTTGGTGTCAACATGTATTAGGGTAATGTCCCGGCGCCAGTCGAATTTGGTGACCTTCGCGACATTTTCAAGGTCACACCGAGGTATGATAGATTCTGACACTGAAATGTTTGTCTGCGCGATATCTCAAGAAGTAAGCATCGGATTTTTTTCCAATTTGGTGTCAACATGTATTAGGGTAATGTCCCGGCGCCAGTCGAATTTGGTGACCTTTGCGACATTTTCAAGGTCACACCGAGGTATGATAGATTCTGACACTGAAATGCTTGTCTGCGCGATATCTCAAGAAGTATGCATCGGATTTTTTTCAAATTTGGTGTCAACATGTATTAGGGTAATGTCCCGGCGCCAGTCGAATTTGGTGACCTTCGCGACATTTTCAAGGTCACACCGAGGTATGATAGATTCTGACACTGAAATGTTTGTCTGCGCGATATCTCAAGAAGTAAGCATCGGATTTTTTTCCAATTTGGTGTCAACATGTATTAGGGTAATGTCCCGGCGCCAGTCGAATTTGGTGACCTTCGCGACATTTTCAAGGTCACACCGAGGTATGATAGATTCTGACACTGAAATGCTTGTCTGCGCGATATCTCAAGAAGGAAGCCTCAGATAAATTTCATCTTTGGTGGCAACATTCATTAGCGGGGGACATAGTATTCACGACCGTCCGTACGTCCGTCCGTGCGTCCCGAATCCTTGTCAGCGCGATATCTCAAGAACGAATTGTCGAATTTTCTTCAAATTTCATGTCAACATGTATGATGGTGAGGCCCCGGCGCCAGTCGATTTTGGTGACCTTCGCACCATTCTCAAGGTCACACCGAGAGATTGTGCATTTTCACACAGATAGCCTTGTCAGCGAGATATCTCAAGAACGAATCGACGGATTTACTTCAAATTCCATGTTAACATATATTGGGGTGATACCCCGGGGCCAGTCCATTTTGGTGACCTTCGCGCCATTCTTAAGGTCACACCGAGAGATTGTGGATTTTCACACTGATAGCCTTGTCAGCGACATATCTCAAGAACGAATCGACGGATTTACTTCAAATCTTATGTCAACATGTATTAGGGTGATACCCCGGCGCCAGTCCATTTCGGTGCCCTTCGCGCCATTCTCCAGGTCACACCGAGAGATTGTGGATTTTCACACTGATAGCCTTGTCAGCGACATATCTCAAGAACGAATCGACGGATTTACTTCAAATCTCATGTCAACATGTATTAGGGTGATACCCCGGCGCCAGTCCATTTCGGTGACCTTCGCGCCATCCTCAAGGTCACACCGAGAAATTATTCATTTTGACACGATTTCACATTTTGTGGCGGGGGACAAAGACACGTTAGTGTCAAATACTTGTCTTGTTATGGATTCCAGAGCTTTCTATGAACATATAAACTTAGAGAAAGAGAAAAACATCTTGCCCTTGGTATAGACGTTCAAGTTGTCATGACTTTAGATAGGCTACATGTCATGACTCACTAGTAGAGTTATGCAGGCCCCTGCTAAATCAGAAATATGCAAGCACACACACACTCTAGGCCTATGAAGTTGTGAACTAAAACAGAATATGAGCAAGCAAGGATAAGCAATTAATAATAATTAAATTAATCAATAAAAAAATGTTTCCACAGGGCACCATGAGCTAGATCGCTTAGCAGCGCATCGAGGCATTCAGGGTGGGGCTTTTAGCATGCACAGTAATTTTAAATCCATTTTAAATGAAGTATGTGTGAGAGAGAGCTGCTCGAATGTGTTTGGCGAGGCATCTGAAATGGGGACACCATGGCGGCCACGCCCATTTTGCGACAGATATGCAGAGCACTACTTTGGATCAGCATGGTCTCGATGATCTGATATAAATATTAGGTGGATTGGACGGAATTGCCAGGAGGAGTTCTTGAAAATACAATTTGTGGAAATCGGGCCAAAATGACATGTTAAAATCAAAATGGCGGACTTCCTGTTTGGAGTTGACCAATGGTGCCAGGGACTTTTTTGTTGCGTTGGCAACATACACGTTTACCAATTTTCATCTTCCTGTTCCAAAAAAACTCCTATGGGGAGGGGTTTTTCAAAATATCAAGGGGGCGCTATCGAGGCATGTTGCTGCCCTCATGGGCTACGCCCCAATCAGATGTTAGAGCTCACCACCCTTGACCAGCATTTCAATTTCCATGATGATACGAATTCATTAAGAACATCAAAAACCCAAACGTATTTTCATGGCGAGGGATACATAGTCGCCGCTTCGCCACACGCACACCATTACTCGAAGCGTCACAGCATTTTTAAGGTAGCTTCAGTAACTTTATACGTATTGTACAGGGGGAATAAAGTTGATGGGTTCAACTATGTGTCATCAGTACAAGTGAAAGTAAAAACTGGTCACTTCCTGTTAGTGGCCACGCCCACTGACTTGCAGACCTGCAGAGCACAACTTTTGATCTGCATGGTCTCTTGATGTTTACTAATAAATCTGGTTTTGACTGGATGAAATCTCTTGGAGGAGCGCGTTAAAATACAATGTGTGGAAATCAGGCAAATATGACACGTTAAAATCAAAGTGGCCGGACGACTTCCGGTCGGACCATGGTGGAGTAGGCAGCGCGCGACAGGAGCTCTGACCTAACTTGCACATTACTTTATCAAAGTTACTAAAAAGATCTCAGGACTTGACTTATATACGCATTTTACTGCGTTATACAGTTACAGGCATCTAATGTCTCCCTGCAAACGAAAACAAACCACTCCAAATACCACGAGGAACACGATTGCTAGTAAGCTATCAGCCATGGCTTCATCGGCTAACGCCAAGCCCTCCGAGGAAGACGGGATAACCATGAATCAGCTAGTGCACGAACTGTCCAAACAACGCGTTAGCCTGAAGGAAGACATTTCCACACTCATTCGCGAGTCTCTTGCTCCACTACAAACTTCGGTAAACACCCTGCAAGAAACTGTGAATAGCTTTCAACAACGTTTGACCACTACTGAGTCCTTGGCGGGGGATAATTTTGAGAAGATAAACGCAGCCGAAGCAGCCATCAAATCTCTGCGTACTCAAAATGTTACACTACTGGATCGTATTGAAGACCTAGAAAATCGGTCACGTAGAAACAACCTGAGGATTGTTAATGACCCAGAAGACAGCGAGGATGCCGAGGACACTGTGAGATTTGTGTCAAACATGTTGATGGACATTACTGGCAACTCGCTGTTTAAGTCTGCCCCTGCCTTAGAGAGAGCGCACAGAGCGGGTAAAAAGCCTGAGAGGCCCGGGATGCCCCCGCGCCCGTTTGTGGTATGTTTCCACCGCTTCCAAGAAAAAGAGCTACTGCTGCGCTGGGCCAGACAACACACCGCTACATACCGGAATGCTACCCTGAGAATATACCCGGACTTCAGCGTCAGTCTTTCCAGGAGACGTGCGGATTTTAAAGACATCAAACGAGCCTTATACGAGAAGGGTGTAAAGTTTCAGCTACTCTATCCCGCTACCCTGCGTGTCACATTCAATGGGACCACATTAAAGTTCGACACACCGGAGGGAGCGAAGGCCTTTTACGATCGACAGATGAGGGGTGAGGTCTCCCGAGATTAACCGCACCCTGGACGGAGCTGACCGCCGCGGAGCCAACCACCCGGACCTGACGCACGTTAGCGTGGACTACAGTTGGGAACATGTCCCCCTCGGTCTGCCTTTTAATCTGCCCAACCTGCGCTGGATTACGTGAACTAGAGCTTCTGTCATTGAAACTGATAATTTGGCAATTACAAGGTGTTTTCTCTTTTTCTTCACGTTCACTTCCATGGTAAGTGTAACTGTTTAAAGTGATGTTGATCACCGACTGCCATCTGTTGACCACACTGACACACAGCCGAGTGTTTTCTTTTTCTCCCCCCTTCAAATAACGTCAACGGCTGACATGACTGATGTGGGTTTTTTTTTTTTTTTTTTTCCTGGACTTTTGACTCGCAGCTTATATACATATATATTATTTTTCTGTCCTGAGAACTGTTATTTTAACCATTTCAAACTGGTACATAATTGTTTGAGCTCCTCTGCTATGTTAACGGTATGAGAGCATGCACCGGAGGATTCAAGTGTTAGGAAGAAGCCTGCAGCCTGCCTGTGTTCCGAAGGCAGGCATAGGTAAAGCGTTGTTCGAGGTTGGGATGAGGCTATTTTTCTGGCCAACTGTTATTTTATTTTTTATGGTATGGGGGTTGTATACTGCCGGAGGGGACTTCATTCTTTTTTTTTTTTGTATGACACTGATGCTTTTGGGGGCCACTGTCGTTGCACGCAGTGTTTTTTTTCTCCTCTTCTTTCTTTTTTCTTTGTTGTAACACATGTCATGTGATTTAAATGATGCCAGGGCTGAAACTGGCACAATGCCAACTCGGTTTATCAGTTGGAACGTTAAGGGAATGAATGGGCCTAACAAGAGAGCAAAGATATTTTCCCACTTGAAGAAATTAAAAGCAGAAATAATATTTTTACAGGAAACTCATTTGAAAATAAACGATCAAGTTAGACTTAGGAAGAACTGGATTGGGCAAAGTTTTCATTCTAATCTAAATGCAAAAACACGGGGGACAGCGATTTTAATTCATAAAAGAATACAATTTACTCCATCTCAAACAATCTCAGACTCCCAAGGCCGATTTGTCATGGTATCAGGGTCGCTCTTTAACACATCAGTAATACTAGCAAGCGTATACGCCCCAAATTGGGATGATGTCAACTTCATAAATAGACTTACCTCTCTTTTTCCAAATCTGGACTCACACAGGTTAATTTTGGCTGGTGATTTTAACACTGTATTGGATCCAGCCTTGGATCGCTCCAGCCCCAGGACCCTAACACACTCCAAAATGTCCCAAGCTTTAAGTGAATTTGCTGATAAAATTGGTTGTACTGATCCTTGGCGGTTTCTCTACCCCCATAAAAAGGAATTCTCCTATTTCTCGCATGTTCACCATACATACAGTAGGATAGATTTTTTCTTTATTGACAAAACATTTCTTCCCGCAGTTAAGAAAACAGAGTACACCGCCATTGTTGAGTCTGATCATGCACCAGTTCTTATTGACCTCTTATTCTCCCGAAACTTGACTCAACCTAGTGCCTGGAAATTTAGCACAGCTCTACTAACGGATAGAAATTTTTGCAAATTTATATCAAAAGCTATAGATGAATTCTTGCTATTCAACAATTTAGACTCTATATCTCCATCTACTTTATGGGAGACGCTTAAAGTTGTTTTAAGGGGAGAGATTATATCATACACTATTTCACGTAATAAAGAGAGAAAACGGAAAGAAAAAGAACTCATTACACTAATAAGGAACACAGACCAGCAATACTCCATCACCCCAACTCCAGAATTATATAAAAGGAAGATTGCACTAAAAACTCAATATGACTTAATATCAACGGAAAGAGCAGAGAAACATCAACTGTGGTCAAAAGGTCACTATTATGAGCATGGGGAAAAAGCGGGCCGCGTTCTGGCATATCAGCTGAAATGCAGATCAGCATCTCGTTTAATTCCACAGATTCGTAGTACTTCGCAGGAACTAACCATGAATCCACTTGAGATAAATGACTCTTTTAAAGAATTCTACTCAGAGTTATATACATCCACATCCCCACAAGATTACTCAAATATGACGGCTTTCTTAAACAATATAGAAATTCCAAAGATAGAGGTGACTGCTAAAGACAATCTGGACGAACCCATAAGTCTGCCGGAGATTATCGATTCTATTCAGAAAATGCAAACCGGCAAATCACCAGGACCTGACGGCTATCCTGTTGAGTTTTACAAGAAGTTCTCTTCCCAACTATCTCCCATTCTACTTGAAATGTTCAACCATTCTTTTAGACAAAACCATTTACCGCAGACTCTGACTGAGGCATCGATTTCTCTCATTTTAAAGCCAGGTAAAGACCCACTTGATTGTGGATCCTACCGACCTATATCGTTGCTAAATGTTGATGTCAAGATTTTAGCTAAGCTCCTTGCCTCGCGATTAGACAAGGTCATATCCCAAGTTATCTCAACAGAGCAAACTGGGTTCATAAGAGGCCGTCATTCCTTCACAAATATTCGCAAACTCTTAAATATTATACACTCTCCAGCATCCGGGGAGACGGCCGAAGTTGTCGTCTCCCTGGATGCTGAAAAAGCATTTGATAGAGTTGAATGGTGTTATTTATTTGCCATATTAGAAAAATTTGGTTTTGGTTCAAATTTTATTTCTTGGATCCGTTTGTTATATACCTCTCCTAAGGCATCAGTAGTTACAAATAAACTATCTTCCCAATCATTTTCTCTGTCTAGGGGTACACGACAAGGGTGCCCCCTTAGCCCCCTGCTATTTATATTAGCTATCGAACCGCTATCAATTAGGCTCAGAACTGCCCCCAACGTCCTTGGAATTCGTAGGCTGGATGACGAACACCGAATTTCCCTATATGCGGACGATCTGCTTCTTTATATCTCAGACCCGGTGCTGTGTGTCCCTAACATTGTTAATACCCTGCAGGACTTTGGAGTTTTCTCAGGCTACAAATTGAACTTTTCTAAAAGTGAATGCTTTCCAATTAATGATTTAGCCCTTCAGATATCAGACAATCAGCTTCCTTTCCGTATGTCAAAGACAGGCTTTAAATACTTAGGGATACAGATCACCCGATCTTTCTCTGGTCTTTTTGAAAAAAATTTTAAACCTCTCATACTCAAACTAGAATCGGATTTGAAAAGATGGTCTAGCCTTTATTTGTCTCTTGTGGGCAGAGTTAATTGTGTCAAGATGAACGTCCTACCTAGACTTTTGTACCTATTTCAAAGCCTCCCATTATTTTTGCCACAATCTTTCTTCCAATCTCTCGACAAACTAATATCTTCGTTCCTGTGGGCTGGTAGAAACCCTAGGATCCGTAAAGAAATACTGGAGAAACCGAAAAACCAAGGTGGCTTAGCACTCCCCAATATGAAAAAATATTATTGGGCGTCCAATATACAAAAAGTTATACACTGGTACCAAACCGCAGATCTGGATTGGTGTAAGATTGAGGCAAAATCTTGCAGATCTACCTCACTCTCTGCTTTAATTACTGCAAAATTACCATTTTCCCCATCTAAGTTCTCGTCGAGGCCGGTGGTAATCTCTACTCTTAAAATATGGGCACAGTTCAGGCAAAAATTCAAGCTAACAGGATTCTCTATATACAGCCCTATTTGTAATAACCACCTCTTTCCGGCAGCTAGAATAGATCACACTTTCACTTTGTGGGGTACAAATGGTCTGACTACATGTTCCAATTTTTATATAAATGACATTTTTGGCACATTTACTGACATTTCCGAAAAATTTAACCTACGACGGTCTGACCTATTCAGATATCTCCAAGCTCGACACTTTATTCAAAGCCAAAGCCCAGCTTTTCCTGTTTTACCAGCGGACTCAGGACTTGAGGAAGTTTTGCGGACCCCCATTCAGCACAAGAGACAGATTTCGAACATTTGTACTATTATCTCTTCCCTTCAAATAGCGTCTCTAAACCAACTTAGAACTGAATGGACTGAAGAACTTGGCATTGAAATATCTGAAGCAGACTGGAACTGTGCACTGGCTCGAGTAAACGGAACATCATCTTGTTCCGGTCTCTGCCTGATACAGTTAAAAACTCTCCATAGGATATACTACACCAAGTCCAAACTATCCAGAATTTATCCTGACATCCAGGATAGGTGTGAACGGTGTAACTCTACTCCAGCTGATATGGCCCATATGTTTTGGACCTGTCCTATGTTAAAAAATTTTTGGCTGTCTGTCTGCAAAATTCTCAATGACGCTTTTAAAGCCAATGCGAAACCCTCCCCCTACTTAGCAATTTTTGGAATATTGGGTGATGAGATCCAGCTGACTGCTGATAAATCTGATGCTTTCGCCTTTGCCTCCTTGTTAGCCCGTAGGAGAATAGTTTTGCAGTGGAAATCTCCTGATCCTCCCAAGGTATCTGTCTGGCTCAATGACCTGATGTCATTTTTGAAGTTGGAGAAGTTCTTTACCAGGGGCTCAATCCAAAAATTCCACAAAATATGGGATCCACTGATTCTGCACTTTGACATGCTTACCAAACTTCCGTGAAACAAAAGAACCCTGACATGTAATCTTTTACTTAATTATTTCTCTTGACAATAGTACAATAATTGTCTAGTACAATATTATCTCTAGCACAATAATAATATTTCATTTTATTTTATATTTTATCTATTTATTTATTTTTTACTGATTTCTCTACCTAGAGTGTCAGCTGTTATTTTCATGGTTAGATATTCATTTTTATCGTCACAAAGTTATTTTTATTTATCCATTTTGATTTATTTATTTATTTATTTTTTTAAGTCTCTGATGATTGCACCTCCACTCTTAGTCATTTAGCCCCTTTTTATTTTTATTTATTTTCCCAATTTTTATTTATTTTATTTTTATTTACTACTATTTATTTTTCGCCATCACTATTTCATTATCAGCGTTTTGCTTTTGCATCTACTTTTCAATTTTATTTTTATTTTACTTTACTGGTTTCTTCTTTCAACTTATCCTTTGTCTGGCAGTATGAGGATGATGTGGGTGGGAGGGTGGGTGGGATTTGTTCAACAAAATTAAAAATAATACTGTTCAAGATATTTTGCTTAATGCTTCCTTGTATTGTACCATCTTTCTTGAATAAAAATATGTTGGGAAAAAAAAAAAATCAAAGTGGCCGACTTCCTGTTTGGAGTAGACAAATGATTCAGAGACTTTTTTGTGCGTCTTGGCCAAATACACGTGTACCAGTTTTCGTCTTCCTACTCCAAAAAAACCCTATGGGGAGGGGTTTTTGAAAATTTCAAGGGGGCACTATCGAGGCATTTTGCTGCCCTCATTGGAAAAAGCCCAATCAGATGTGAGAGCTTGCCACCCTTGACCTGTCTATCAATTTTTATGATGATAGAAGTTTATTAAAGACATCAAAAACCCAAACGTATTTTTATGGCGAGGGATAGATAGTCGCCGCATCACAACACAGACACCATTATGCGTAGCTGTACAGCATTCATAAGGTAGCTTCATCAATTTGTTCTGCATGTAATAGAAGTGGAATGAAGATGATGTGTTCAAATATATGTCATCAGTACAAGTGAAAGTAATAACTGGTCACTCCCTGTTACCACAGGGGGGCGCTAGTAGCAAAGTGGGAAGTTGCTGCATCTGGACGTTCAGGGCGGAGCAGTCATCATGACCAGCAAGTTTGAAGCTACTGCAGTCAAGTATGTGGACGTGAAAGCATTGGGAAACCCAAACGTATTTTCATGGCGAGGGATCCAAATTCACCGCGTCGCCACACGGACGCCATTTCTCGTAGCTACACAGCATTCATAATGTAGCTTCAGCAACTTCTTCTGCATGTTTTAGAAGTAGAATGAAGTTGATGGGTTCAACAATGTGTCATCAGTACAAGTGGAAGTAACGAGTGGTCACTTCCTGTTACCACAGGGGGGGCGTTATTAGCAAAGTGGGAAGTTAATATATCAGGACGTTCAAGGCGGAGCAGTCATCATGTTCCGCAAGTTTCAAGGTACTATAATCAAGTGTTTGGGTGTGAGAGCATTGTGAAATTTTTTTGTCTAGTCACTAAAATTTGTCACGCCCTAACAGCCACACTCTTTGACCTACAGATATGCAGAGCACAACTTTTGATCAGCTTGGTCTCACGATGATGTGTACCAAATTTGAAGACGATCCGGCGAAATCCCTAGGAGGAGTTCGTTTTAAAATTTAAAAATTCAAATGGCCGACTTCCTGTTGAGTTTAGGGCGTGGCTCCAATGAAGTTTTTTTGTATGCCCTGGTACTATGCATATAAAAACTGAATTTCGCCTGCCTACGACAAAGTAACCAAATTTCCCTATGGGAATTTTGAAACGTGTTTAGGGGTAGCTATTTCAGCATTTGGGGTGGAACCTGTGCGACCGCACAAAAATATCAAATTTCGGATGTGGCTGGACGTATGTGGAAAGTTAAATGCGTTTTCACCATTGGGAAAGGGGTGAAATTGCCATTTGAATTGTCACAACAATAATAATAATAATTAAAGCTGCAAGCAGCGTTGGGGCGGGTCCTCGCCCACCGGTGCATGTCGAAACGGGGGCGAGACGCCCATCCGCGCATGTCGAAACGGGCGAGACGCGTTCGAGCGATGTCGAGCATTGTCATTCGTTGGACAGTGCGAGACAGAAGGAAATGTTTTATGTTGAGTTGAGTGCAAACCCCTTCATGGAAAGACATTTTTCTTTTGTGAATTGGAGCTATGAGCCATGTGACCTGGTCAAAGTATCTGAAGCAGATTGTATCACTGCTGTGTATTGTGGAATCTTCCCCCATGCATGAACTCAGTGAAGGGAGATGAGCCGTGTCATCTTATTGCCACCCGGTGGACAGAATGTGTAGTAGTACATAGAAAAACATGGAAATCAATGATAATCAAGAAATTAAAAAATGCTTCTTCTACGTAAATCCTAGAAAGCTGAAATTTTGGGAGCATGTTCCCTGAACACAGACAAAAGTTTCATACGCTGCAACTTATGGTGAATTCAGAAGTGCGTCACTCTATATTTTTCAAAATATGATTATTCATGACATATTAATATCTCAAAAAATATTCATTGAAATTGTACCATGCTTGGCAGTTTGTTTGTACACATGGCGCTTATGAAGTCTACCAAAGGACATTATGATACAATGAACGCTTTGTCCACAGTAAGAAGTTATGTAATTCTGTACAGCATATTATGAACATAACATTTTTTATTTCAAGAAGTGTTCATTGGATTTTCACGAAATCAAGTGAGATTCTAGGGCATAGTACAGCAATGTTGTGTGATTTTTTTTTCAGAATTTTAAGACATTGCGACAGGCCGTGGTGAAAGCAAAAGTCCCATTTTGGTGTATTTAGGTGGCGCTAGAGAGCCATTTTGTGTCTTGGGTGGAGAGTTTTCAAAGAGTAAATATCTTTGAAGCCACAATGGATTATTAGCAAAATTTGGTTTGTTTTTGAGCATGTTTAAGGGGTCAGATTTAGGTTGAAAATTGCACACGCATCGAAAAAAGGCAGTCAAAGTGGCTGCGGACCCCAACTTTGACGCCTCATAAAATCGAAACAGTAGGACTTTTGAAAAAGTTGTACAGTAGTATTCATCGGAAGAGTGTGCTGTGTCATCTATTAGCATTTGGGGTCGATACGATGAACGCCCTAGGAGGAGTTAGCGTTTGTTCGAGGGCAAATTTTGGCCAAATTTAGGGGAAAATGCAAATTTTGATATGCAAATTGCGGACTTCCTGTTTGATTTAGGTAATAGGTGTCGATTGTTCATTTTTAGGCCTTGATGAGATGAACAATATAGTGTTGGTTGCATCTCTCTATGACTTTCCTACCGGGCGTGGTGGCCCTCTAAAGGCCAGTAAAAAGTGCCTTGGTGGCGCTAGAGAGCCATTTTGTGACCTATGGGGAGAATTTTTTCATTTTATCAAATTTTTCGCCAGACATGTCGAGCGTGCCGATTTTGGTGAGTTTTTGAGCATGTTTAGGGGGTCAAATTTGAGCGCAAAGAGGCGTAAGAAGAAACAAAGAAAGAAAGAAAGAAAGAAAGAATAATAAGAAACACGAGAAATACAATAGGGTCCTCTCCAAGGCCCTGCAGGCCTGGAGGCTCGGACCCTAATAATAATAGTAATAATAATAAAAATAAACTGTATGATTTCAATAGGGTCCTCAGACGACTTTCATTCGGCTCGGGCCCAAAATATAGCAGCTGCCTGAAACCCAACACACAATTGCTTAATTAACTTGTTCAAAAATACAAAATAAACAGAAGTAACATGTAAAAATTTTGTTCAAACAGAAATTCAAAATCTTATCTAATATAAAATATAGCAGGAACAAGTGTATTAATTAACTTGTTCAAAAACACAAAATAAACAGAAGCAACACTTCCATGTAAACATTTAGTGCAAACAGCTATTCAAAATCTAATTTAATATGAAATGCAGTAGCTGAACCCAACAAACAGAAGTGGTTTAATTAACTTTTTCTAAATTACAAAATAAACAGAAGTAGCCTAACACTTCCAAAACGTTTAGAAAATCAAAACGGGTAACCAACATAAATAAAATGTAAGCATTTTTTGCTCACCTGACCTGCTTCGTTATCAACGACAGAGAGGGGCTGCGAATCAAAAAGAACGAACTCCATAACCTACTCTATGTTGGTTGCTTTTACGCTGCCGGTGTTCTGTGCCAAAAAACCTCGTGCTGGGAAACCTCAAGGTATATCGGCACGCACAATGTCCCGTGCCCAAAAGCTTCGCGTGCCAAAAAGCCTCGTTTTCCCAGACGTCTCATAATGCGACGAGGCTTTTCGGCACTGCTCGGAGCTCCGCGTGCTTTTTAGCATGGTGTTTTTGGAGGTGCTTATTTAACCCCTTTCTGCAGATGTAGATGCCCGCGTCTATAGACCTGCAAATTGGAAGTACGCTGTTACTGTACTCGATCACTAGATAGCACCCCCGGATCAGTTATTGAATGTTCACAAGCAAGCAGACCTCGAACGCGGTTCTGAATACGGTGAAGTTCACTCCACTCCCTGTTTTTCGAGAGCTGCATGAATTAAACTCCTCAGCTAAGCCTGATGTGCAAACTGGTCAGTATCCTTGCCCATAGTGTCGATTCAGCAGTTTGAAAAAACGATATCTTGACACAGAAAAAATCGTTATCCTTTGTAGCAACCAGTTTAGCCACAGTGAGCTAACAGTATTCCAATTAGTAGTTCATAAAAATCAGTTTTCTGAGGCAAAAAAATCGAAATGGTATTAATTCTCTCACATTCTATTGCCTATTACAGTTGTCCCATACAAAAAAAATTGTAGTTCCCTACCGTGGATTTACGCGTAGATTCCTTCATTGCCAAATCCAGCGCTTCCTTATATCCACACGAGTACTGGCGTTGATAGCCAATCACTCAACCATACACTCAAGCTCTTCTGCGTAATTGTAGAGTTACACTTCATGGCCTCCTGAAGTTTCCCTGATAACAATGTATTGAATGGCTCGTTTCTTATCCAATTCCCTAGTGTTTAAACATTTTAGAGTAAGTGAAACACATTGATTGGACAAACACAGAGCATACAAACCAATGCGTATCAGCATGCGCTGTTGTATCCTGTCTACGTTATGCACATTACGCGGCTAAAATAGACGGGATTTATAGAAAATCGGTTCGCAAAACTGGCCTTGAAGTGTTCAGTTACATTACAGAATTTAAATGAGAACGATATGCTCTATTGGAATTATTTCGAATGAAACAGGACCGGAGGGTTCTTGTTACTGGATACATCGCTCTCTATTTTATACAGTCAATGTCTCTGGAGGAGGGATTCACGAAAAAGGTCAGGCTGCTATTTTTGTTTGTTTTTTTTTTCTGTTTCGGAATGTATATGTACTCAACTAAGTCGAATGTCGAGGTTTTTTTCCTGTTTAAAACGCGAACTGCCCGTGCATTTTGGTGTGGACCCCCGGTACGTTCATTGCACGTTTCTTTTGAATCGGGAGACGCAATGGATTTGATATTCCCTGAAAGTGGAGTGTCTGTTCAGTTAAAATAAGGTATATTTCAGAATTCAGATATTACTGTGTTAGTGAGGTGTACTTGCTCCTTATAAGTGTTGAAATGGGTTCGTGAGCTTTGAAGAGGGGACTGGTAGCTGTCATTACAGGGTGAATGTTCTGACCGTTTAATTAGCAGTTTATTTAATGCGTGTTTGTGCTGGCTTTGAAGAAAAATGGCCAAAACTCTAAACTTTATTATGGAGAAAAGGCACGTTCATATTTGGAGAGGTTACTGGTGACCATTGGTATTCAACTGCACTGATATTGATAAATTCATACTAAACTCAACCAGAAAATCATTCGTTCATATTAAATTTCATGCCTTAAAGCTTTAATTGTGTTAAATACACGATTTTTTTAATGATTTGACAGCAAATCATTTTGAGACTTTGGGGAGACACTTGGGTAGCTGTATAATTTGGCTAATAGCATGTAGGTAATCTAGAATGTAATTTTGAAGATGAATTCTACTTGTGCTCAAGGAGTTTATGATACCATAAATGTATAGTTTTAAGCCCCAGCAGTTTTTCAATCGTCAGAATTATTTTTTTTGCAATTTCAATGGTGAATTCTCATGAAGATTTTTTATGTTTGCTGCTCATTTTCTCTACCAAAATCATGAAAATAAACTGAAATACAATGTAATTCTAAATGCTGTAAGTGTCTTTCCTGAATTGAGCCACATTTTTCCTCTTTGTGAAGCTTAAATCTTGAATTATACAGCATTAAAGTGGGTAACCCATAAATAGCCAAATTTGGCTTCTGCACAAAGGGGTTAAGTTTGTGGTATTGAATTTACCAATTTTATCACCACCCCTCGCAACTGTCGCTTTGCAGATATTGCATGTTGCAGTCGAACTTGTTGGCGTATCAACTTTAAATTGTTTCCAAATAGCAGACTTGACTCGCTCCGGCGCTTCTTCCATGTTGCTCTGTGTTTGCTTATCACTAGCTGCTGTGCGTGCTCTGCGTGATGACGTAACCGGTGTTGCAAACATAGAATTGAAGTGACTAGATGGTTGTAACTGTATTGCTGGGTATAATATTAATAAAAAAGAAATGACTGGATCAGAATGCAGGATCGGCCTCATTCACCCGATATCCGATCCAGCTAATTAGTCAATATCCGAGCCGATATCAGATCCGCGTACCGGATCGGTGCATCTCTAGTCTGCGGTGCCTTCAGTAGGATTGTGTGTGAGTTGTTTTGTGTGTTGATGTTGGGGGTCCCCCCTCCTGTCGCTCCTCAGCTGGGCTCTGAGTGCACCACCATCCTCTACAACTTCATGTGCAACAGCAGCTGCATGGGAGGGATGAACCGACGGCCCATCCTCACCATCCTCACCCTGGAGACTCTGGAGTGAGTTTCTCCCATATCGTCATCTCTGCTACCTTTCTGTCAGCCTGCCATGGACACCCTTTGCCCTTATTGTGTCGTGCTGCTGATTTTCTTGCATTTGTTGTATTTCCTCATTTTTGCCAAGTCATAGCAGATGTGGTGTTTGAAATCACTGGGGTTACTTTGAAATGTATCTGTACTTTAATTTGGTTTTAGATTCAGAAACGTGCACATTTTTGCTGATGATCTAGAGGCATCTGAGATCGATGAAGCTGAGCGCTTCCTGAATTCGTTTCACTCCCTGTCCCCTATAACATTACAATTTCAGTACTTCTGCATATTATTGAAGGCATCTCTCTCTCCTTCCTCCTGTGGTGTGCCCCAGGGGTCAGGTTTTGGGAAGGCGCAGTTTTGAGGTCCGGGTTTGTGCCTGTCCAGGCCGCGACAGGAAGACCGAGGAGGATAACCACCGGAAGCTGCTGGAGAAGAATGGCACCAAGTCTGCCAGCGGTGTAAAACGCAGTAAGAGGGGGAGGAGTTTGCTCCATGGGGCGCTAATACTTAAGGATTTATCATATTATGACATTGACTGCAGAAATCTGACTTGGCTGTTTTTTTTTTTTTGTTTTTTTTTTGATAAATTAGACAAAATTTTCTTGTATGTCTACGTGTTCACGTGGCCTGCAATTTTTCGTTCTTGCCCACTGAAATAAGATATTTGGTTTAAATAGTGTACTTGGGTTGCCTGTAGAATCACCCCATTCCATTTTATTTTGACCGTTTCATGCAAATGCAGAAATGATTGTCATGTTTGGTGCGCTTAACATAATGATTTCAACATTGCTAAATATTTAAACGCTTGAAAACCAGGGCCATCTTAAAATGAATTAAGTTTTCAAGAATCTGTGGTTGGGAAAAATATCCCAAAATGTTCTAAATTCAGAGTATTACTATAATCACAGTTCAACAGAGAGAACTCAGGCTGGTTCTTGTGGCCCCTTAAAACTGCTGCAAGACAGTAAATTTGAGAAGCTCATGAATCTGTCAAAAAAGCAAGGTAAGAAGGCCCTTAGAAGGCAAACCAAGCTGGATGAGCTAATCTTCCAGAACGACTATATTGGTAGTCAACCAATAAGCAGCTTCATCATATGAGCCGGCTCACTCCAGTTAGTTCTGGAAATATCCAGGAATCCAGCTAACTTGGGCATCCACACTGACCTTCAAGTGATCCTTAGGTTTGGTAGGATCAGATATGGTCTTCGAGCATCCCTGGCGACAAAAAATGAATTTACATCATGATGTAATGGCAAACTTGTAACGAAGGGTGGGGTGTTGCTATATGACAGTGAACCAATCAGATAGCAATAATGTTGGATCAGGTGGGAAGAGTCGTGTTTAATCCCACCAAGAGGAACGTGCCAAAATGGTAATAAATACAAGGGTTCAGACAGTCAGTCGTCAGTCTGTGTCGGGTGATTGATGAGGAATGAATGCTATATGGTTTGCGCAGACCAGCTTGGGTTTTGTACTTCACTTTGAGAGACTTGTAATAAACCCGATCGCATTGGACTGTGGAGAATGTGCCCATTCCTTGAAGGTAGATTTACAAGGGATAGGAGAACACTTGGTCCACAAAGGACAGGGTAGGGGGGAGGAAGAATTTCTAGATGTTATAAATGATCATTTTTTGGTGCAGTGCGTTAATAAACCTACAAGAGAGAAGGCAATTGTAGACTTGGTGCTCTGTAATGACCCAAATAGAATAACAATGTTGAGGTACTGGAGCCACTTGGGACAAGTGATCACTCTGCTGTTAATTTTGATGTTTCATGGGAAGTTAAAAAGGTGTATTCAAAAACAAAAATGTTCAATTTTAGGCTCGCAAACTTTGACAGGATGCGCTCATATCTAAGTGAAATAAAATGGGAGAGAGTCCTGGACTGTGAGTCCGTAAATGAGATGAGGGAAAGATTTAAGGGGTTTTTACTTTAATCACAATGCAAATTCATTCCTAAGGTGTCCAAAAGTAAGCTGAAAAAGCAGAATCCTCAGTGGATGAACAAAAGTATTTGTAGGATTCTGAGGGAAAAGAGGAATCTTTATAAGATGTACATGAAGGATAACAATGAGAACAATAAGGCTAAATACTGTAAAATGCGGGCTATGGTCAAAAAAGAGCTGAGGAATGCTAGAAGACTGTATGAAAGACAAATTGCTGAGGGGGAAAAAACTAACCCTAAGCACTTCTTTCAGTACTGTAGCAGAAAAAGGAAAGTCAAAGAACAGGATAAGTGCAAAAAGAATAAAAATGGATCGCTGCTATATGATAACAAGGATATTGCGGATGCCTTAAACAGTTACTTTGTTGAGAATTTTACCTCAGAGGGGGTCTTTATTCAGCCAGAGGATATGTTAAATGCTCAAGATTATTTTGCGGAAATTGAGGTAAGGGATAACGAAAGTATTAGACAAGTTGCATTAACTCTAGGCTGATCCTGATTGTTTATAGCCTAGGAAGTTGGTGAGATCATCTTTAAGCTGTTATCTGCCATCTTCAGACGGTCTTTAGAAACTGGAGAAATACCTAATGATTGGAAACAGGGCGATATAATCTATAATATGTGTGTGTGTGTGTGTGTGTGTGTGTGTCCTACATTTCTCAACCGATTATCACCAAATTTGGTGTGAATATCCACTTGGACACCAGGAAGGCCTTGCCGTCGCCCGATTTTTGAAAAACGGTCATACACGCAAAAAAAATGGCAATTTCACTCCGGGTAGAGGGTAAACTTGTATAGCCTGATGCGCGTAGCAATATCCGGTTGCACCGCCAGGAGCCGCAGTGTCCTTACGGACGTGCGTTGAGGTAACCTGCAAGCAGGCTATGTTTGCGATGGGGCCGAGGGAGTGATAAAACAGCCTGCACGAAAGCCAGGCTTTTGAGAGGGCACCACGTTCGTTCACGAATGCAGCATTCTGATTACTCGAACTTGACAGCTCCCAAATTCAAATTGGACTGTTGAACACTTGCAGGGCTGGCCTTAGACCTGAAAATTTGGCGCCATTTATTGACAAAAATTAATCCTGGCTGATTCTAGACTATTTCCCTTGATTAACAGGTTTTCCAATTCAAGAATAATCAAGTGGCAATTGAAGACACTGCTTCTCTCCCTCGTGATCTAAAAGCGACAAAATAATGGGCTTCAAAGTGGGTAGCAGCTAGTACCAATATATAAGAAAGGGGACCGTACCGAGCCAGGAAATTACAGGCCAGTCAGATTGACTTGCATTGCTTGCAAAATGTTGGAATCTATAATAAAAGATGAGCTGGACTTATTTCTTGAACGTAACAGTATCTTGAGGGATAGCCAACACTGTTTCCATAAGGGAAGGTCATGCCTGACAAACCTTCTGGAAATTTTTGAAGAGGCCATCAAGACTTATGACCAGAGCAGGGCTTATGACATTGTGTATATGGATTTTCAGGAAGCATTTGATAAAGTCCCGCATAAGAGACTTATTTTTAAAATGAGCTCCATTGGAGTTACAGGAGGTATTATGGAGTGGATTCAAAACTAGTTACAGGACAGAACACAGAGTGGTGGTCAGTGGTATCTCATCTGGCCTAGGTATGGTGGAGAGTGGCGTCCCCCAGAGATCGGTGTTGGGACCCCTGCTGTTCCTCATCTACATTAATGACCTTGATAGGAATATTGAGAGCAGATTGATCAAATTTGCATATGATACTAAATTGGGGGTAGGGCTGGGCGATATGGATTAAAACTCATACCCCGGTATTATTTGTCTGACTGGCGGTATATGGTATGAAAACGATATTTCATACAGAGCAAGAAAAGTGATTCATTTTACTCAACATTAGAATATCAAAACCTATAAGACTTGGACCACATACAAAACCTTACAGATTTTCTTTCTCTGCTCAAGAGGGGCACAGCTGTGAAAATAAATGTAAGCAGCATATCTTTTCTGATTGAAAGCGATACACAGTTATGTAAAATCAAATCTCTTCAACAATAGTCTATACTTTATACAAATAGGCATAATTCTGCTCATACAGAGCTCCAGAGCTGTGCAAATAACAAAACGGTAAAGAGCATTGAAGTAGCTACAGGCCAACCCTGAATGAGAACCCAGGCCTTATGTTTCACATGAAAGGAGATAATAAAAATACCAAAAATGGTTAATTGATACCTACAGTAAATGTATACCTCTGCTCCTGCAGAGCTGTGTGAAAGTCAAAAATGTAAACGGATTCAATAGGCCAACCCTGGCTAAGAACACAGGCCTGCGGCTGTGCATGAACGCAGATTTAAATAAGGGGAAAAAATAATTCAAGAATAATCAAGTGGCAATTGAAGACACGGCGTCTCTCCCCCATGGCATCCAACAGCGACAAAATAATGGGCTACATCAGGGCTACCAACTTTCTACGCATTCTCATGCATATGGCGTTGGTCACATGCATTTTGAAGGCATATTCACCGAAGTCAGCAACTGTTCAATCAGCGCGTACATTTGAGATTCTTACGCATAATTTAAGTCCTTGTGCGAGGCAGCTTATTTCCCTTGCATGACGGTGAATTTCACGAACACAGAAAGCAATGACAACTCTGGACCTCTTGCACTTTTTAAAATTGGGGATTAAAAGCAATGCATTTGTTTCATGATCGTTTTTATTGTTTGAATGGAATGAGAAATGTCTTTATCAAGCCTACCAAAGAAAACGTAGCCTCAGCACACAACTTGACGAGTTTATGCCATTCCATGGCTTCCAATTCCCGAGTAGAGAAGGAAATGGATCATGACTGCCGAATTCTATGTCACTTGTGGGAAAATGAACCGTAATGCATGTGAAACTGATTAACTATCGTGCACAACGACTGTAATTCTGGAAGAGAATCTCTTAAATGCGCATTAACTGAATAATTGCTGACTACAGCACTGGAATGTGCTAACAAGAAGCGCGAGACTCGCGCGGAATGCGTGAGAGTTGGCTGCTCAGTACTAAAAGATAATTTAATTATAAATAGGTCTTTGCACTAGCACTTAGCTACGGTAATTTTTTTCCAGCGAGAGCAGCATTTTAGAATTCTTTAGCGAATGAAGGTAATTTCGGTGCCAAATACGGACACCTGTTTTTGCAGCACGGTCACGCAACTGGCTGTAAAACAAAAAGAGACAGCTGTCCGATTGGAAAATGTTAAGGACGAAAGCACGTACTTGCCACCAGAATTACCCTCATTCGCTGAAGAGCTCTGAAATATAGTCGCCGAGTGCCGGTGCATAGACTTAATTAGGATCCGAGCCTCCAGGCTTGCAAGGCCTTGGAGAGGACCCTATTGTATTTCTCGTCTTTTTTCTTTGTTTCTTTCTTCTTACGCCTCTTTGAGCTTAAATTTGACCCCCTAAACATGCTCAAAAACTCACCAAAATTGGCATGCACCTCTTGTCTGGCGAAAAATGTGATAAAATATAAAAATTATCCCCATCGGTCACAAAAAGGCTCTCTAGCGCCACCAAGAAACTTTTTTTCGGCACTTAGAGGGCCACCACGACCGGTTGGAAAGTCAGAGAGAGATGGAACCAACACTATATTGTTCATCTCATCAAGACCTAAAAATGAGGAGTCGACACCCTTGACCTAAATCGAACAGGAAGTCTGCAATTTGCATATCAAAATTTCCATTTTCCCCAAAATTTGGCCAAAATTTTCCCTCGAACAAACGCAAACTCCTTAAAGAGCGTTCATTGTATCGACCCCAAATGCTAATAGATGACGAAGCACACTCTTCCGATAAACTACTGTACAACTTCGTCATAAGTCCTACGGTTTGATATTTATGAGGCGTCAAAGATGGGGTCCCCAGCCACTTTGACTGCCTTTTTTCGATGCGTACGCAATTTCCAACCTTAATTTGACCCCTTAAATATGCTCAAAAACAAATAAAATTTTGCAGTTAATTCATAGTGGCTTCAAACATATGTCTTATCTCAAAATTCCCCACCAAAGACACAAAATGGCTCTCTAGCGCCACCTAAATCCTCCAAAATGGCACTTTCACTTTCACCACGGCCTGTCGCAATGTCATAAAATTCTGAAAATAATCACACATCATTGCTGTACCATGCCCTGTACTGTGACTTGATTTCGTGAAAATCCATCAAAGACTTCTTGAGATAAAAAATATTATGTACATAATACGCTGTACGGTAATACATTTTTTCTTGCTGAGGACAAACCGTTCATCGGATCATAATGATCTTTGGTATACTTCATAATCTCTATTTGGAGAAACAATGTGCCAAGCATGGTACCATTTGAATGAATATTTGTCAAGATATTAACATGTTATGAATGTTCATATTTTGAAAATATAGAGTGACGCACTTCTGAATTCACCATAGGTTTCAGGGTAGCAAACTTTTGTCTGTGCTCAGGGAACATACTCCCAAAATTTCAGCTTTCTAGAATTTACGTAGAAGAAGCATTTATTAATTTCTTGCTTATTATTGATTTTCATAACATGAACATAACATGAATGGCAAGATCAGGCCTTTCAGCCCAACTGCGCTCGCCAGTTTCTTCATACTACTGGAGGAGCTACCACTGGAGGAGGGCTTAGCTGAGAACCCAGATAAAAACACACTGGCTCCAACGCCCAGGAGAAACTGGAAGAGGCGGAGCAATCCGATAAAAACTTACCTTTTAAATTCCAACCTAACCGAACGGGCGAGTCAAATGACTGCCGCCCTAGTAACTAAATACTAAATCTCCGATACCCAGCCAAAAATGCAGCAGTACTTATCTAGCTAGCTAGCCGTAAATACAACCAAGGGTCCCGGAAAAGAGTAAAGCCCCGGTTCCCTTTAATTAAAACGGACCGAATAAACAAGTCGTTTACTATGTGAGTGAATTAAGCACAGTACCTCCCCTAACAAGCTGTCCTAAGCAGTCGAACAAGCAGTTAAACTTTAATCAGCTGACCAAGGCACAGTAACCGGAGGAAAATACAAAGATAGGGTATTTACAATGTGTTTAATCAGAAGAGCTCTTCGGTAATAATAAAATGCGAGAAAGACAAAAACCCCGGTTCGTGTTAATATTAAAGCTTGGCAATGCGTTTGAGGCAATGCAGTCAGGATAGAGAACGAAGGGGACTAAAAAACCCCAGTGAACGTCAATAATTGTTGGCTAGAAGACCGTATGAAAGGCAAGCCACCAAGTTTGAAACCAAGCCGGGTTATAGTTAGATATCCAGTTAATTGGATTATATTCTTGGCGTTGAGAGCTTGCGAGGGTTCGTTAACTAAATCAGCTAAGCCACTGAAAAACCAGGCGACAGTACCACAGTCCTTTAAATCTGTTTTACTTTGTAGATTGCACAATTCACTCAGTTAGACAATTATTTAGCATTGAATTTATTCTCTAAATTAAGCGTTGAAATTTATTTTACTGTACCTTACTTTGCTTTGCTCCCAGGAGACTGAAACCCCCCAAAAAACCCCTGTCGGCTGTTTGACCAGATTGGCAACGTAATTCGGCTGTTTGCTCACTGAGTTGTTACAAGGGGAAAAAGGGGAAAAAAAGAACACGGGGGGTCGGGGGATTATCCCTGTCTCTACTGCGACAAGGGTTATACCTCGGGAGCAAATCGTCTAATCTCTATTAATGAGTCTTTACACACAAATTATTTTCAGAAAAAGCTATTTAGACTAGCTTAAATTCTCTGCTTCAATCCTCTCTTCCTCTCCCAACTCAAGCGAAATGTTCACCAACGAACAGCGCTATAGTTATGTTATATTAAGTGTTTTCACCCACAAATTGTTAGTCTTACCCAAAAATGCTAATTGTCAAGGTGAGCTCCGCCGGTCACTGTAAACAGTGATATTCTCCGGAAGTACGCAAGAGGTGAATATAACAATCTGATTACCTCCAGCTAGTGATAGATTAGCCTTCCCTGCAGGAGCGCCTGACTGTGTCACCGGGTCCCTTTGAAGAGCTTAATGTTAGAGTTGTTGCCCTTTTCTTATTTTATATTTTCCCAGTAAGGTCATATAATGAAACAGTTATTAACTTCAGCTATCAGCAAAACCAATTATTCATCCAGCTTGGAGAAGAGATGCTCACTGAGGCGCACTCATCCAAGATGGATGAATAATTGCTATATTTGTGGGGATTTTAGCCAGTCCTAGTTTCTGTTCTATTGCTATAACTGAGACTCTGAACTCATGGCTCATAATGACCATCTTCCCAGGTCTCAAGGACTCTTCCCTGCCAGCGTCTCAGCCTGACGACAGCAAGAAGACTAAGACTTGCTCTAGTAACGAGGAGGAGGTCTTCATGCTGCAGGTTATACGCACGTCCACACTGCTCTCCTACTCTCCAGCAGCCGCGTCTGCGGAGATGTTTGATGATTTGTGCATGTGTGTTTGCTGCAGATCCGTGGCAGAGAGAGGTTTGATGCAAACACACGGACACAAAAATCATCAAACCTCACTCTGCCGCGGACCTGCAGCAACCACACGCGCACAAATCATCAAATCTCTCTCTGCCGCGGACCTGCAGCAAATACACACGCGCACAAATCATCAAACCCCTCTCTGCCGGAAGAGAGAGGTTTGATTTGTGCATGTGTCTGTCGGTTTGTATGTCTGGCCTGTCCTGCTGTAAGTCCGCGGCAGAAAGAGGTTTGATGATTTGTGCGTGTGTGTATTTGCTGCAGGTCCACGGCAGAGAGAGGTTTGATGATTTGTGCGCGTGTGTTTGCTGCAGGTCCGCGGCAGAGAGAGGTTTGTTGATTTGTGCGCATGTGTGTTTGCTGCAGATCTACGGCAGAGAGAGGTTTGATTTGTGCGTGAGTGTGTTTGCAGTAGGTCCGCGGCAGAAAGAGGTTTGATGATTTGAGCATGTGTGTGATTGCTGCAGGTCCACGGCAGAGAGAGGTTTGATCATTTGTGCGCATGTGTTTGATGCAGGTCCGCGGCAGAGAGAGGTTTGATGATTTGTTCACGTGTGTGTTTGCTGCAGGTTCGCGGCAGAGAGAGGTTTGATTTGTACACGTGTGTGTTTGCTGCAGGTTCGTGGCAGAGAGGGGTTTGATGATTTGTGCGCGTGTGCGTTTGCTGCAGATCTGCGGCAGAGAGAGGTTTCATGATTTGTACACGCGTGTGTGTTTGCTGCAGATCCGCGGCAGAGAGAGGTTTCATGATTTGTGCGTGTGTTTGCTGCAGGTCCACGGCAGAGAGAGGTTTGATGATTTGTACACGTGTGTGTGTTTGCTGCAGATCTGGGGCAGAGAGAGGTTTCATGATTTGTGCGTGAGTGTGTTTGCTGCTGGTCCTCAGTAGAGAGAGATTTGATGATTTGTGCATGCGTGTGTTTGCTGCAGGTCCGCAGCAGAGAGAGGGTTGATCATTTGTACACGAGTGTTTTTGCTGCCGGTACGCGGCCGAGAGAGGTTTGATGATTTGTTCACGTGTTTGTTTGCTGCAGGTCCACGGCAAAGAGAGGTTTGATTTGTACACGTGTGTGTTTGCTGCAGGTCCGTGGCAGAGAGAGGTTTGATGATTTGTGCGTGCGTGTGTGTTTGCTGCAGATCTGCGGCAGAGAGAGGTTTGATGATTTGTATACGCTTGTGTGTTTGCTGCAGGTCCGCGGCAGAGAGTTGTTTGATGATTTGTGCATGTGTGTGTTTGAAGCAGGTCCGCGGCAGAGAGAGGTTTAATGATTTGTGTGTTTGCTGCTGATCTGCGGCAGAGAGTGGTTTGATGATTTGTACACGTGTGTTTCCTGCAGGTCCGCAGCAGAGAGATTTGATGATTTGTGTGCATGTGTGTTTGCTGCAGGTCCGCGGCAGAGAGAGGTTTGATGATTTGTGAATGAGTGTGTTTGCAGCAGGTCCGCGGTAGAGAGATGTTTGATTTTTACACGTGTGTGTTTGCCGCAGGTCTGCGGCAGAGAGGTTTGATGATTTGTGCGTGTGTGTGTTTGCTGCAAGTCCGCGGCTGCTTCTTCGTGTCCGGCCGTCCTCTATATCACGTCTTTCTAGTGATTGGCGCAGGCAAGTGCAGCAGAATTTGCTTCGGCCAGGTCATCTCCAGTACATTGTGGGCCAGAGACGCATCTCATGATGTGGTCCATGGTTTGTGGTACACCACACACACATGCACCAGAGCCTCCATTTTTTCATGGATGCCTTCGCCAACCCGCAGGCAGTTTAGGGTTTTCCAGATGGCCCAAGGTTGTTCATGGCCAGTTGCGAGACATTCATCTGGGATGATGCCTCTCTCTGTCCATTGCTTTGTCTGGCTGCCCAGGCTGTTCCACCGGCTGTGCCACTCTGCAGTCCTGGCTATGTGTTCATGCAGGGGGTGCCGATTGTCGTTGGCCTGCTTTGCGCGCTCAGCTTTAGCGGTGACCGCTCTGCGGATTTCAGGAGGGGCAATGCCAGAGAGGGCGTAAAGGCAGGGTGTGGGGGTTCTTTTGATGCACCCGGTCACTATTCTGCAGGTCTCATTGAGGATAGGGTCTAGTTTATGTGCGTGGCTTGAATTATACCATGCTGGGCAGGCCTATTCAGCGGTGGAAAAGCACAGGGCGAGTGCTGTTTTGCGCAGCCTGCTTGGGTGAGCTCCCCACTTTGAATTTGTCAATTGGCACGGGAGGTTGTTCCTGGTGGACACCTTAGCTCTTGTCTTCTTAATGTGCTCTTTGTAACTAAGGGTGCGGTCTGAGGTTACTCCCAGGTAGACCGGGTGCTGATGGTTCTCAAGTTTTATACCGTCCCATATTACGTTGAGCTCCCGTTTTGCCTTCTTGTTCTTGAGGTGGAAGCTGCAGATTTGGGTCTTGTTAGGACGCAAGTGGTTTTCCTGATAGTATGTGGACATATCAGCCAGTCCTTGTTCCAGAGTTGACTCCACTTCTGGGAAGGTCTGCTGCTGCGTTGTCATTGCTAGGTCATCTGCGTAGATGAACCTGCTGCATCCTTCTGGTAGGAGCTGGTCATTAGTGTAAATGTTGAAGAGGAGAGGTGCCAAGACGCTGCCCTTTGGCAGCCCATTGTTCCGGTGAAACCATCTGCTTTTTTTATTGTTAAAGGAACAGTCCACCGTAATTTCATAATGAAATATGTTTTTCTATGAAATGAGACGAGATGATGCGTACCTCTCTGAGCTTTGAGCGACCACCCAGTCAGCCACTGCCACTCCTGTTAGCATTTGTTGCTAGACTCATTGTGGTCAACGGTATTTTTCGGGGCTGTAGTTAGATGCTACCAAAGTCTTCCACGTTTTTCCTGTTTACAAAGGTTTATATGACCAGTGACATGAGTTCGGGTTCGGGTACGCAAATCCAAAAGTGGCTTTTTCTATGCTGTGGGAAGTGCGTACTATAATGACAGGCGTAGTAACACCTTCTGCGCGCTTCGACAGCGCATTGATACCTTCACTTCTGATTTCTTTTCTCTCCCACGACCCCCCCACCTTCCGTAAATACAACCAACGTGACTGCACTGCCCTACTTGGTACACAGTCAGGAAGCCAAAGCTTGCAGAAAATTATAAGTAAGGGATAATTAACGAGAAGGTGTGCATTCCACGGTTTTAATGCATGACGCGGAGTTCGCGTCGGGTGGTTGCCTCCGCGAAGAGCATTAAAACCATGGAATGCACACCTTCTCGTTAATTATCCCTTACTTATAATTTTCTGCAAGCTTTGGCTTCCTGACGGACTGCCCAGTCCGCGGCAGAGCGAGGTTTGTTCATTTGTACACGTTTTTGCTGCAGGTCCGAGGCAGAGAGAGGTTTGATGATTTGTGCACGTGCGTGTTTTCTGCAGGTCCGCAGCAGAGGGAGGTTTGATGATTTGTGCACGTGTGTGTTTTCTGCAGGTCCGCAGCAGAGTGAGGTTTCATGATTTGTGCGCTTCTGTGTTTGCTGCTGGTCCGCGGCAGAGGGAGGTTTGATGATTTGTGCGCGTGTGTTTTTGCTGCAGGTTCACGGCAGAGAGAGGTCTGATGATTTGTGCGCATGTGTTTGTGTGTCTGTGGGTTTCTGTGTCTGGCCTGTCCTGCTGTTGGTCCGTGGCAGAGAGAGGTTTGATGATTTGTGCGTGTGTGTGTTTGTTGCAGGTCCGCGGCAGAGGGAGGTTTGATGATTTGTGCACGTGTGCATTTGCTGCAGGTTCGCGGCAGAGAGAGGTTTGATGATTTGTGCATGTGTGTGTTTGCTGCAGGTCTGCGGCAGAGAGCGGTTTGATGATTTGTGCATGTGTGTGTTTGCTGCTGGTCTGCGGCAGAGAGCGGTTTCATGATTTGTGCATGTGCGTGTTTGTAGCAGGTCAGCGGCAGAGAGAGGTTTGATCATTTATACGTGTGTGTTTGCTGCAGGTCTGCGGCAGAGGGGTTTGATTTGTGCGCATGTGTATTTGCTGCAGATCTGCGGCAGAGAGAGGTTTGATGATTTGTGCATGTGAGTGTTTGTAGCAGGTCCGCGGCAGAGTGGTTTGATGATTTGTACGCGTGTGTGTTTGCCGCAGATCTGCGGCAGAGAGAGGTTTGATGATTGGTCCGCGTGTGTGTTTGCTGCAGGTCCGCAGCAGAGAGAGGTTTTATGATTTGTGCATGAGTGTGTTTGCAGCAGGTCCGCGGCAGAGAGAGGTTCGATGATTTGTGCAGGTGTGTGTTTGCTGCAGGTCCGCGGCAGAGAGAGGTTTGATTTGTGCACGTGTGTGTTTGCTGTAGGTCCGCAGCAGAGTGAGGATTGATGATTTGTGCGCTTCTGTTTTTGTTGCAGGTTCGCGGCAGGGAGTTTTGATGATTTGTGCGCGTGTTTTTGCTGCAGGTCCGCGGCAGAGAGAGGTCTGATGATTTGTGCACGTGTTTGTGTGTCTGTGGGTTTGTGTCTGGTCTGTCCTGCTGTCGGTCCGTGGCAGAGAGAGGTTTGATGATTTGTGCGTGTGTGTGTTTGCTGCAGGTCCGTGGCAGAGAGCGGTTTGATGATTTGTACACGTGTGCATTTGCTGCAGGTCTACGGCAGAGAGAGGTTTGATGATTTGTGCGTATGCATTTGCTGCAGGTCCGTGGCAGAGAGAGGTTTGAGATGTTGAAGAAGATTAACGAGTCTCTGGAGCTGAAAGACCTGCTTCCGGCTGCGGAGCTGGACAAGTACAGGCAGAAGCTGTGAGTGCTGCTCTTTCGCTTCCTCTTCCTGTGCATGTCAGGCTGATGTGGCTCTGTTCTGTGGGAAGGACCAGTCCGCTGGGTCCTGTGTTATCTAAATAAAGCTTTCATTACTTCAACACGAATAAATACTTCCTTGAAATTAACAATCCTGTAACAGCCCTCTTGTGTAAAAGTATAGCAGTATCACCAGCCCAAATTACTTAACTCTTTACTCCCTAGTAGCTATCTTAGACTGCTGCCCTAGCAGCCGCTGACCCCTGTTGCCTTAAGACAATATGGGTGGTGTAGCTTTCTTAATACTTAATATTAATTTACCAAATTTTCAGAACTTGTTCCAAATAGTTTAATCACACCAAAAATGTATTTAAATTAAATTAAATTGTCTTTTGTTTAGTTCATCACAAACTATTTTCAAGTTTGTTTCTATTCAGTGTTTTACATAACATTGTACTATCTGTTCCTTTCATCTGCAAATGTTTGGTATAATGAATACGATTAAATGGAAAAAGTCAATTTCCGTCTTCGTTTCGTCAAGAATTTTTACTGGTCCGGGATTCGGAACAAAATCGTCAATATCTTTAGCAGTGAGCTGATGTGTCCACATATCTGCGTCTGGTTCCCGAGCTTCATCAACGCTGCCTTTATCGGCATTGTTTTGTCGAACTCTGTACAGTCTCGCTAGGGGTACATCATCGTCACTGTCGGCTAGATTGTCTTCGAAATCACTCAGATCGATGTCTGAAGCTTCCTCTAATAACCTATCTGGTCTATCCGGAGCTAACTCTAAATCGTTTGCAGTAAAACCATCAAATTCTGACCCACTACCATCGCTGGAATCCATGTTAGTTTGTTAGAAAATCTCATTCATAAATTGCGTGAGACTTCGACTTTTATATTTTAAAATGACCAATGAAAGACTGCATATAGTTTTCGGAAGTTCGGAAGCTTTATTAGACCCTTTCTGATTGGCTGGTATTCAAGGTTTTCCTCTGGAATGTCACATCTCGGCCAATCATGCATCATTTCACAACAGGTAAATACCACGACTGTAGTCGGCATTCACCGGCAGAAGCAATGTGTTTATCACGCCTGTAGTTGGGACTGGCCTGCACAGCGACCTAAATTATCACGACTGTCGGCGGTATCAGGGAGTAAAGGGTTAAAGTACAAAAATAAAATGACTAATTGTAGAGAAAATCTGGAAATGCATTTATCAGTGTGTCAGTAACACTGATGAGCAACTGTATGACCATCAGTCACGGCTGGGTAAACCATCTCAGCACGTCTTTATAGCTCTGCTGCTCGCAGGTTCTGTCGGGTCACCGAATTCGGGTCACCAGCCCTGGTCTCCTTTTGTCTCAGGGTCTCCAAGAGCAGCGGCAGGAGAGAGCGGGAGCGGGACGGGGCGGGGCCCAAAAAGGGGAAGAGGCTTTTGGTGAAGGAGGAAAAAAGCGACTCAGACTGAAGAGAGAAGATCGGTGGAGGAGGGCAGAGAGCATCCATTCCTCGTCCTCCATCTTACGAACAGCCGCTTTGATTCGTGACTGGGTTGGGCTCAGTTCGGTTTTCCATTCAGAAAATGGATTGGAATTCAACCCATTAATTTAAAATTTTCTCTTGGATTTAGATGACTTTTTTTAATTGTGAGGGGAACGCAAAACATCAGTTCTTTCCCACGTTTGTCCAAATTGAACCTTGGGGTGATTCTGACCCACTTAGATCTTTAGATCCACAGAACAAAGGTTACTTTTAGTGCATGCTGTTTTTGAGTATGAATTAGCATACTATTTAGTTTATTTCTATACTGTAGTGCGCTAAATATTCTCAGAATATTGGGAACTTTCCCAGCTGTTCAATGTAAAACTACTGTGATCCTAACTGCTGATTCAGTTTCTCCGTGGTCATGGTCTCATTTTCTTACCTTCTCAAACATAAGCTATGACATTCCAATGTTACTTTTACTTCCTGGATCAATTGAACAACCCCATTTTGTTTGTCCAGTCATGTAAATAAATTGTGAGATTGAAAGGCGTTTCAATCTCACAATCCCCCCCCCCCCCCAAAAAAAAAGTCCTTCACTGCTTTTCTTAATGCCTTTCAACTCCTGTTTGTTTCTCAGAAATTATTCTGCTCTGCACACTGCCATTTAGACTGTATATGGTACAGAAACTGCATGCAGAAACTGTTGTTAACAATCAATAGTATGGTCCTCGTTACACATATCCCTGTTAGATTTATGTCCTCTGATAGAAGGACACAACATTTATTTGTTGTTTCACAGCCTTTTGGTCATACGATGCCCGTATGGCAGTCACATTTGATGGTCATTCCTTCGGCTGAATAATGTCAAGTGGTGATCCTCATTATTTCTTATAGTGCTAAAATAATTTAATCCATTGCTCTTTGAAAATTTATCTCGTGCTGTTGAAAACCTATCATGTGGCGACTTGTTTATAAGAGCTCCCCTGCAGTGGCTCTCTGAAACAAATTGCCACTGGTCTTCAACAGCTTTGAATTTTGTATCTTACATCATTGAGTGACACTATTTGTGTTTGCGCACTAAGGGTTAAAAAGATAGTCATCATGTTGCACTAGATCATCATGTTGACCCCCCCCCCCCCCCCCCCCCCCCATCAGTGAGAGGACGGTCGCTTCTCCTTTGTAATGACCTGGGCTTTTACGATTCACAACCCTCAGGTACACTTAGACTTGGACCCGTGAATCTCTTGCTATTTCCCAGATATTGTGTCATGACCTGAAAATCGGAGCTGTGTGATGGAAATGAACTGGCGACGGACTGACCATCCGGAGTCCGTTGATATCCTGAGACTAAATGTGTTATCTTGGCGAAGAGTGTAGTCAGTCATGGGTTACTCATGTCTGGGTTATTGCCCATGTTTCATCTTTTTCCTGTGGTAGATTCTCCTTTTAATTTTTTTTCGAATTAAAAAGTTTTAGTTTTGTTATATCATTAATATTTTTTCGCCCCTGTAGAGAATAATGTTGTACGCATGCACATACTCGTAAACACACGGACATGTTCACGCAAGCTCATTTTAATATTTGTTTTTTTTTTTTTTTTTAAATAACCATATGCTACAGTATGCGCAGGCGCGCACACACTCCCCCAATAACATTGACATTTGTGAGTACACACACACACACGCTTAATTGACGTTATACTTTTCTTTCTTGGAAAATGAAAATAAAAAAATTCTATTTCTGAAAAATGGTACAATTTATGGTGCAATTGATCTTCTCATTGAAGGTTTCCAATTGGGTTGGCCTTGAATGTCGTCCAGTACAAATGTAAAACAAACTAATATATGACCTTTCTTGTATTTTTTGTGTGTAGATATAGTTCCTGCAGGTGCTGGACATGCTTGAAAAAGCTTTAATGTGGTGAAAATGCGTGGTGTTTTCAGTTTCTAAATGTCTGTCTCAAGCTTCTCCATCTGACAGATTGACACATTTGTCTGGATGGTGAAAATGCAGACACATGATGTAAGATTGCAAAGTTAATTTTTCCTGAAGGAATAGAAATTGATAATGGGAATCGAGTTATTGCAATATAGAAGCTTTAAAATGCGCCCTGAGCTATTTATGGTAGAAATAGCACAAACGTCATAGTCTCCTTGAGCGGGCGTCATTTTACGTGCACTAAATTCAATTGCAGGCAGTATGACTCATTGAGACTGAGCTGGTGCGAAGTTGCACACTATGGATAGAGGATGTTACCATCGATTCTGCCCTGCCTGCACATTTCATCGGAAAATGGCATGAGAGTAGTTCTACATGTGCCAGGTTAGGTTCATTTGAGACTTTTTTTCTTCAAAAGGTGAAGTTCTTTTCCAGCACCAAGCCTTAACCTGTTAATTTCAGGCTATGACCGATTTAATTTTAATAAAAAAAAAAAGGAAGTCCGTAAGAGAAACTCAAAAGGTTTTATTTCAGATGTTATAATTTTATTGACCTCAATGTGGCCTAGTAGTTGTTCAATATTTCGTAAGAAGCGTAAAACCCAAATTCTTCATGACAATGTGCTATGCTACGAGAGAACGGCACAACTAATGTAGTCACCACTGTTTTCCCTCATGTTTCTGTTTTCTGGCTTCTCACAGTTGATACTTGTTAATGGCCTTGAATTGTACAGTCACTAATTAAAAATCATGGTAACCAGTCCTTTAAATGAGAGCTAATGGGACTTGGTGCAGAGGAAGAGCGGTCTCAGGCGTGGTGCAGGCGTAGAACTGACGAGTGCTTCTCCACAGGGTCCAGTAGCCCTCGCTAGGGATCATGGAAAAGCAACCCTGCCGGTTGGAGGAAGCCGTGGTCAGCCCTAACCTCCAGTAGCCATTATTGGCCAAGTCCACCTCCCAGTAGTGGCGGCCACTGCTGTACCCATCCCAACCCAGGACGCAAGGCCAGCTATCAAAGCGCTGTCAGCCACGTCCGCCTCCGTCAGGGCCTCCTGAACCTTCTTACAGTCCTCCGAGAGAAGCAGCCAGGGGTGGTTGGTCATAGGGTCGAGGGTCACATTCGCTGTGCAAAAAGATATCATGTTTTGAATTTCCTTCACTGTTATTAATTACCTTACCTGTTATTAATTATTTTATCCATGGAAACTGGCAGTTGATTTGTCTAAGCCAGTGGTTCCCAACCCAGTCCTCAAGGACTCTCTGTCCTGCAGGTTATTGTTGCAGCTGTACTTTTGCACACCTTATCCATTGAAGGCCCAATGCACCTTCATGCAAACCCTGTTCAGGTAGATCTTTTTCAACCAATGAGCATGAAGCCCAAAAATGGATGCTGAAATCACGGAATCATCTAACTTAATGTTGTGCTGCGAATGATCCCAGGTGCACATTGGGACACACGCAGCAACTGAAAACGTCAGATCTATCAGTGATTTAAGCAAACTAAGCATAACGATTACAATGTTACTCTCGCTTCAAATCTGACTCCATAATAAATTTACAATACAAAATTTGGTTATAGCCTCGCTAAGTGGCTGACTCCAAGTTAGAATTAGAATGCATAGTTTTGAAACAGCATGCGTGAATCTCAGGGCAGTTACGCACCCGAACTCTGTCTGCGAAAACCATTGTCACAAAGCAAAACACCCCCTAGGGTTAATATAGGCGTCACTGCCTGGTCTAATTCGACAATACTTCCATTGGATAGAAGAGACTGTCACGGTAGCAACATCAGGCAAATAGCTCTGAGTATGAACGTACCACGAACCTAGGTTTATGTATATCAAAGGGCCCCTTAGAAAGATTAACCAATAGCTAAATCTTAAGAGCCGATAATTTCATAACCCCTTAATAGGTAGAACCCAATCTCAATCAAACTTAGAAGTATCGCTACCTACACATGTCTTGGTAGGAGTCTCCCCTTAAGTCCCAATCGCAACAAGGCCAGAAAGAATATACAATGAGAACACGCAAGCTGGAAAAGGAATAACAATAATTTATTCACCAGGTAGGCAAAAGCTTAAGTCAAACAGATTAATGTCAAACCAATTATAAAGTACACACATAGAGAATGAGCGAAAGGTCATACCTGGCGAAAAGGCTACACACTAGGCCGTCGTGCAAAGTCCGAATTGCCAAAACTTCACGAAGCTAAAGATACGCACGGACGGAAGTGTGGGAAGTCGAATGCGAACTTCCCAGACTAGATCGTCCCTCTCAGATTTAAGGTTGGTGGCGCCTTTGATCAGGCCGCACAGATGGCCCAAATCGGAATTTAGACTCCCCCCTCCGGAGGAAATAAGGAAACATTTACTATCTCAAAGGAAACAATAAAAATTCTTAGATCTGCGCAACGACCCTTAGACAGACCTCAGGGAGGGGTCGCAAGGCACTTCTGTAAAGGGGGAGAGATGAGTGTAAATACCTCAAGAGATAACTCTGGTTAAGGACAAATCATTGCTGGGGAACAGAAACTATGTTTTCTTGAAATATGGCGGATATGAAATACAACTCATTCAACTCCTTGAATTTAGCTGAAGAGATGCATACCAGACGTGATTACATAGAGGATTATGATGATGTAACTATTATGAATTTTCTTCCCAACAGACCCATTCCCCATGAGATTTACATCACTATTACTTCAGGTATAATACAGTAATTCAGTGATGATATGAGGGCAATTAAAACAATGTAACAGTGGGTTTTGTGTGAATTGAAATTCTTCAATCGGGACAGTCACAGTGATGAAATGAAAGGGTGCAGTGACAGGGTGTCCAGAAGAGGTCACTATGGCATCAATAGGGCAGAGAGCACAGGTCACACCCTGCTGTGAGAGGAATTCCTTGCAGCAACCAAGCCATGTGCTCCCTTCCCCGTCTTTGATGCGCTTAATCACCCATGTTGAAGTGTCCAGCTCCAGGCCCCCTTATCTCAGTGGTAGAATTGGGGGTGCCGCTGTAGAGTATGTCTGGACCCTGATAACTTTTACTGCCCCACTGTTCCCAGCCATGCCTGACTGGAGACTATGCCGGCTGTGGTGGAAGTTTAGGTTTTTATGCCTTTATTACGCCACTATGTTAAGAACAGGTACTTTTGATCGCATGTCCATGTTACCTCCTGGCTTCTCTCTTACAGTAACAAGACATAACATAACATGAGTGGCGAGAACAGGCCGTTCAGCCCAACTAGGCTCGCCAGTTTCTTTCTACTATCGTGAATATATCGCTTCAGATACTCAATGGTATCTAGCTTTAATTCAAGTCTGCTCTTGAAAATTCCCAAGGTTTCTGCCTCAACAATATGGTCAGGCAAGCTATTCCACATCAAAATTACTCTTTGGGTGAAAAAATATTTCCTAATATCCATGATAAATTTACCCTTTGTCAACTTCCATTTATGACCCCAAGGTCTACTTACAAAACTACACAATACTCCAGATGTGGTCTGACAAATGTGTTGTTCAAAAGAAGTATGACATTTGATTTATACTCAATACTTTTGGCAATGTATCCCAGCATCCGATTGGCTTTTTTTTAACTGCTACGACACATTGGCAAGAACCTGTGAGGGTTTGGTCAACAATCACTCCCTGATCTTTTTCATGTGGAGCGCATTCCAGTTTTGAACCTCCCATGTAAGTAATCCTGTCTAATGTTTTTATTACCTACTTGTACAACTTTACATTTTGCTTCATTATATTTAATTTACCACATTTCTTCCCAATTCTGCATTCTATCCAAATCATCCTGAATCAATTTAGTGGACTTAAACCAGGGGTCCCCAATCTTTCCCAGAATAGGCCGGTGTGGGTGCAGGCTTTCATTGCAACCAAGCAGCAACACACCTGATGCTTCTAATCAAGGTTATTAGCAAAGAGTCCAGGGGTTAATTAGTAATATCAGGTGTGTAATTGTTTGGTTGCAATGAAAGCCTGCACCCACACCGGCCCTTTCTGGGAAAGATTGGGGGACCCCTGCTCTAAACTATTCGCCAAACCTCTTAATTTTGCATCATCTGCAAATTAAACTAATTTGCTCTCAATATTTCCATCAAGGTCATTAATGTATATGAGGAACAGCAGGGGTCCCAACACCGATCCCTGGGGGACGCCACTCCCCACCATACCTAGCTCAGATGAGATTCCACTGACCACCACTCTTTTTGTGTTCTGTCTTGAAAACAGTTTTGAATCCACTCCAGAATACCTCCTGTAACTCCAATGGAGCTCATTTTAAAAATTAGTCTCTTATGCGGTATTGTATCAAATGCTTTCTGAAAATCCAAGTATATGATGTCATAAGCCCTGCTTTGATCATAAATCTTAGTGGCCTCTTCAAAAAATTCCAGAAGGTTTGTTTGGCATGACCTTCCCTTACGGCAGTGGTTCTCAAATTCGGTCCTGGTGCCCCCCTGTGTATGCTGGTTTTTGTTCCAGCCGCAACTGCAATTCTCAGATTTTAACAAGCTGTTGATTTGTTTTAATTAGGTGCATTTATGCAAATATCCACAGGTTCCTCATTGGTGAAACTCTTAACACATGGAGGTAAAACCCGACAATTTACTTGGCAAACAATGGAGTCACACCTGTTGTGTTTTCTGTTGATTTTATTTGGTTCAGGCAGGTTATTTGGGAAAAACTCAAAACACCTGCATTCAGAAACCTAATTTGGAGCTTATTGATTTTCTCAGAGTCTAATTTGATCTGTTTAAAAAAGTTTTCACCTGAAAATCCCAGCAATATTGAAAATTAAGCACAAGATGTTCAAGGGTTTTTATTCTCCATAGCAGAATGGATGTGTCCATCCAAATGTGACTTAAGATGGTAAATCTACTCTAAACATGGAATGCTGCAAATTAAGACAAAGTAATAGCTTATTAAAATCGTAGAATTGCAGTTGTGGCTGGAACAAAAACCAGCATACACAGGGGGGCACCAGGACCGAATTTGAGAACCACTGCTTTACGGAAACCATGTTGGCTATCCCTCAAGACATTATGACGTTCAAGAAATAATTTCAGCTCATCTTTTATGATAGATTCTAGTATTTTGCATGCAATGCCAGTTAAACTGACTGGCCGGTAATTTCCTGACCCATTACGGTCCCCTCTCTTATATATTGGTATTTTATTGCCCTGCTTGCAGTCATTTGGTATTTCTCCAGTTTCTAAAGACCGTCTGAAGATAGCGGAGAGCGGTTTAAAGATGATCTTACCAACTTCCCCGAGCACTCTAGGATAAAAGCCATCAGGACCCACCGCCTTATCTGCCTTTAGTTCATGCAATCAATATCTAATACTTCATTATCCCTCACCTGAATTTCCACTAAATAACCTTCAGGATTGGACATACCTTCTGGCCAAATAAAAACCCGCTCCGAGGTAAAATTCTCAACAAAGTGACGGTATCCGCAATAACCTTGTTATCATATAGCAGTGATCCATATTTATTCTTTATGCACTTAACCTTCTCTTTGACTTTCCATATTCTGCTACAGTACCGAAAGAAGCGATTAGGGTTAGTTTTTGCCCCTGAGCATTCCTCAGCTCTTTTAAGGCTGAATATTTTACAGTATTCAGCCTTATTGTTCTCATTGTTATCCTTTATGTACATCTTATAAAGATTCCTCTTTTCCCTCAAAATCCTACAAATACTTTTGGTCATCCACTGAGGATTCTGCTTTTTCAGCTTACTTTTGGACACGTTAGGAATTAATTTGCATTATGATTCAAGTAAAAACCACTTAAATCTTTCCCACATCTCATTTACCGACTCTCAGTCCACAAAGCTGGCTGACTGAGTTAGCCTGGCTTTTTCAAAAGTAAAACCCGGAAAGCTGTATTTATTTCAGTCCTTGTTCCAGATTTGAATAGTTTCCAGGTTTTACTTTGTGAAAAAGCCAGGCTTACTCAGTCAGCCAGCTTTGTGGATTACCCCCCAGGAGCGTCTCCCATTTTATTTCGCTTATATATGAGTGCATCCTGTAGAAGTTTGCTTGCCTAAAATTAAAAATTTTGGTTTTCAAAAACACATTTTTTAACTTCCCATGAAACATCAAAATTAACAGCAGAGTGATCACTTGTCCCAAGTGGCTCAACATTGCTAACTCTATTTGGGTCATTACAGAGCACTAAGTCTAAAATTGCCTTCTCTCTTGTAGGTTTATTAACATACTGCACCAAAAAATTATCACTTATCACATCTAGAAATTCTTCTTCCCCCCTACCCTGTCCTTTCACCATTTCCCTATTGATGCCACGATAAGTGAAGTCTCCCATAATAATAGCCCCTCCTCCTCTACAAGCTGGCGTAATCCTGTTAAAGAGCAGTTCATTGACTGTACTGTCCAAAGCTGGTGGTCGATAAACCTATCTCGTGTTTGCCAATGAGCCTGACCCAGATACAGCAATTATCTAGCAATTATCCGTACAGTAATTACGGGTTAAGATGTGTTAAAAGCCTTAAAATAAATCCAATTTTTATTGCAGAAGCATACTCTCACAAAAATGTAACTTTCAACTCAAGTGAATTTTAAGGGAAAAAATAATTCCTGACTAAGAAATAATTATTTTTCATAAAATCACCTGTTCCACAATTATTGGCACCACGAGCAATTCTTAGGAAATAAATGTAATTGAAGTATTTCTGTCATTTCTACAGTAGTTTACATAGTTGATCAAAGTATCTAGGAACATTTATTTAGTAATTCATCACTTCCAATTTCCCTGGGGTGTAAATATGATAGGACACAGAGGCCATTTCTCTTATCCAGTCTTCAACATGGGAAAGACAAAGGAATACACCATTTAAGTAAGGCAGATGCGTGTTGACCTTCACAAGTCAGGCAATGGCTACAAGAAAATAGCCACTCACCTGCACCTGCTCATATCTACTGTCAGAGGAATCACTAAGAAATTTAAAACAACTGGAACAGTGGTAAACAAGCCTGGACGAGGACCCAAGGTTATTTTGCCTCCACGCACAGTGAGGAGGATGATGAGAGATATAAAAAGTTCTCCAAAGCTTACTGTTGAAGAATAGCAACAAATGATAGCATCTTGGGGTCATAAAGTCTCCCAAACAACCATCAGGCGCCATCTACATGCCAACAAGCTGTTTGGGAGGCATGCATGGAAAAAACCTTTTCTCACAATCATAAACGCAAATGTCTGGAGGTCGCTAAGTGGTACTGGGACCGTGTGCTTTGGTCAGATGAGACCAAGATAGAGCTTTTTGGCAACAAACACTCTAAGTGGGTCTGGCGGAACACAAAAGATGAGTATGCAGAAAAGCACCTCATGCCCACTGTGAAGTATGGGGAAGAATCGGCCTGTTTCTCTTCCAGAGGCCCTGGGAACCTTGCTAGGGTGCATGGCATCAAGAACGCTTTGAAATATCAGGACATTTTAAATCAAGATCTGGTGGCCTTTGCCCGAAAGCTGAAGATGGGTCATCACTGGGGCTTTCAGCAAGATTATGACTCTAAACATGTGGCCAAATCTACACAGAAATGGTTCACCAGACACAGCCGTGGGAGGAGCTTGATTCTATCTCAGTCCCCAGACCTCAACCCCATTGAAAACCTGTGGAGTGAGCTGAAGAGGAGAGTGCAGAGGAGGGGACCCTGGTCGCTGGATGATTTAGAGAGATTGTACAACGAGGAATGGTCGAAGATCCCTCTTTCTGTATTCTTCCATCTTGTGAAATATTATCAGAGAATATTAGGTGCTGTTTTGTTGGCAAAAGGTTGTGCAAAGTAAATCAGGGTGCTAATAATTGTGGCACACATGATTTGGATTTTTTTCCCACTGAAAAAATGCACTTGAATTAAAGGTTGGATTTTGGTCCTATATTATTTACAGGTGCTGGTCAACGAATTAGAATAATTTGAAATAGTGCAATCGTAAAATTTTTAATTGCATTTTTTGTGCAGAAAGCAAATCAGGTGTTCACCGCGCCTGTCCTACTTGTTAGAGTAATCACAGAACTCGCTACCTGTAAAAAATTTGCTCAACTGAGCTTTCAAAAAGGCTCATTTAGGCCATTTAACTGTGACACTGTTGTTGGCTGGTTGGGATCCGAACGGATCCACTCCGGAATCGCTGGAATGGTGGACCAAACAGAAAAATAAGAGAACCGCATGTGGTACGCTTATCTTAGGAAGGGAACACTGGAAAAACAGGCCTTACATTAATCAAAACCGGGATAACGATAAGTGCTTTCGCTGAGGAGAGGAAGGACACCGGGCACCACAATGTCGAGCTGCCCTACCTAATGTGCAGGCTTCCAAAGATAACTGCCCACCTGTAAAACGAGGACATCAGATCACAAAGGCCCACGCTTCCAATGACGATTACACCCAGTTGAACAGAGAACTGCTATTGCCACTGCTCCGCGTTCCCCGCGCTGCTCGACATGTCCGTAAGATTCTGGAACTTTTTGACTTTTGCGGGAACCGCATACCTGAATTTTCTGTTATTGCAGAATCAATCAATGCTCTTTTTAAATGCCTGTGTCGCCCACTGGAAACAGCTGATTGGACACATGAGTGTAAAGAAGCATTTACTGCTCTGAGTTCGCTCTTCGAGTTACAGGTATCCCGGGATCCACCACTCCTGTGCAAAACCCTGCCATTCACCCGTGGACACCGCCAAAACTACTGAAAGCTGACTCAAACCACGCTGCCTGGGACACCCACAGCCTTCCTAATCAGGTGCATGCGTTCTTGATTGGTTGCCTAATTATTTTGCTAACTTGGGTAAAATTGTGGTCGAATACATTTTTCAAATTGTACTGAGATTATACATACTTGTCCTGTTAATTAAATGTGTGAAATTCATCCTTAATCAATTAATCTGTAGTAAAGCAAGTAGGCACAACTAGTTCACTATGACAGGACTCCAACAGCAGTCTAAGGTGATCTAAGGTGTAGTGAATCAGGTGTACTTGAATAATACCCTCACATTGTATTCTATTCTCTCCCTGATACACTGGAGAGGACACCTGCATCAGACCATAGTGCTGAGGACACCTGCACCTGACCACACTGCTGTGGACACCTGCACCTGACCACACTGCTGTGGACACCTGCACCTGACCACACTGCTGAGGACACCTGCACCAGACCACACTGCTGAGGACACCAGCACTAGACCACGCTGCCGCAGACAGGACCCCAAGCTTTCAGACCATGCTGACGCAAACTCCTATGCTAGAAGACTACTGCACTACTGCACCCATCACAACAATGTAGCTCATCATACAGCTCATTGTTGTAGAATTCAAAAGGACTTGTGCCATGGACAATAATGGCATTCACATGCGACTGGTACACATGACAGCCAAACATGCCAACAAATCAGAGCTGTTATGTCTGTGGACTCTTAAGTAGTAGGCACTCCTGTACTTGGTAATAGGCCATGTGCATGATCTATTTTTAAAATGTTTCTTTGATATTTCTTGCCTGTTCTTTTCTCTTTTGCACAGCCGATCACTAACAGTGGGTCTTCTGCATCTCATACTCATGCCTATTTCATGTAGCCTTCCTTGTGCCGGTCATTGACAGATGACATTGGGCCTCGAGAGTCTGGGTCTGTCCAAGGTTTCTCCCGCTTAACTGGGGAGTTTTTCCTTGCCACTGTCGCCTCTATGGCTTGCTCTCTTGGTGTCTGGCCTGTTATCCGCATGAAGTTGTTGTTGTAGGTATTTTGCAATTAGAAATTAATTTGCCATTACTCTTGTAATTTTCTTTAAGTATTTCACTCTGAAGTTGACCTCATCATTCGTTGTCTGTTGGGTCAAACAGGAGGGACTGTTGGGAAACAGGAATTTTTGGGTGTTCGCAATATGAGGTGAGCCAGACTGTTTGATCAATGGGTAATGAATGTGTATTAGGTGATGAAGAGAAGCCGTCAGGACATCTCGTCAGGACATCTCGTCTATTTGCGACTTTCAGCTGGGATCTCGGTTTGTCTTCAGTTCCGACAGGACAATAGGCACTAACACCTCTTAGTTGGAGGTTCTGTATGCTCACATATGGAGCTCACTTCCGAGGGTTGGGAATCTATTGAACCAATTAAGTTGAGAGGCTCAGGAGAGGCCCAATTGTAGAATATTCCTTTTTATCAATGTGTAAACCATAGGACCAATCAGCAACAACTTCTGATGACATTAAAGAAGTCATATGCAAATATCTGTATTTTTAACATGCATAAAGTTTCTTACGAAATGAAGGAATTTTGGAACTTTGCATCATGCTGTTGTTCCCACGGCCGGCTGTGTAATAAATTTTTTTCCTGCTTCTGCTACGAACATCGGAGTCTGCTTCTTCATAGGGACAACTTGGTTTTTTATTAATTTACCTACAACACCTACCCACTTCAGAGAGTTCTAAGTACTTTGCCAGGTGTTTATTGTTGCCGAAATTTTTAATTTCCACAAGCATACTAGTCAGTTAACTGCCCCCCCCCCATGCAAAATATTGTCTACATAAAAAAATTGCTAAGCAATGAAATTAAAGGGGTTAATTTATTTTTATTTCAATTTACGTTTAATGAAAAATCTATTTGTATAATATCTTTGAAAAGAACCTCTCCCCTTGTTCATCTCCGTTGAGCATGCCTGGGCAGCTCACCAATCTACAGCGGCAGACTGACTCAGGGATTTTTCATGAGACATTCAGACTGGCAGGGCAGGTAAGGCTGTCTATTCACCTCTATAAAGAACATGCCATTATTATTTCACTGTCATAAGTATACAATTTGCCTATTAGTTAATACAGAAAAAGTAAAAGAGGTTATCATAAATAATAGCTATGTGGATTTGCTCAGTTGGCTGTATGGAAAATCATTACCTGTTGCACTATGGATCCATCTCCAAACTGAAAGATAAATGAAATAGCATTTAATTAAAAACTGTTTTCCTTAAAATACAGTGTATATAAAAATTAATAAACAGTATAATCCTAATATTTCAAACAAAGTAAGTTGAGAAAAAAATATTACCTGAATTCGGGATGTATTTTGGCATTCCTGTTTGGACAATGAAAGCGAATTTTTGGATTAGATTAGTGTTTAGGAGCAATTTTAATCAAAAGTATTAGAAATTAATGAGGATAATTAAACATTTAAAAAAAAAAAAAAAACCGGTTCATCAAAGGCAAAAATGTGGGTTTAAGCAAGGTGTTACTTATTTTAATCATATTTAAATTGAAGAGCCTAATGCGAAAAGTTCTTAAGTCACAAAATGACTTTTCAGAAAATCGACTTAGGAGACTGTGAAAGACATTTTCCGTTCCTTACCTCACAGTCACTTTTCACTCATTTTTGTCATTTTCCCACTGTGTTATACACAAACTGAAAAGTTTTGACAAGCAGACCGAAATAAAAGCAAGTTTTTTAAAAAGTGCACATCTTCACTTTAGAAGCTCATATACACTTCCAAATGGCCATGCATGCACATTGGACCAATCTATGAAATATTTGTATTGCACAGTGATCGGAAGCACGACCCTGGCCAGACACACGCACAGATTTAAGGAATGAGCTTAACACCTCAGAGAGTCGTGTTTCCAGGAAAGTGCGTGTAGCCACAGTTTCAGCGCTCTAGCTCGCTTCCTGACGGAGAAAACAACAAATTCACTCTAATTCAGCCACATAGTCTCTTTTCACTCATTTTTGTCACTTTCCACTGAGTTATACACAAACTGAAAAGTTTTGACGAGCAGACCGAAATAAAAGCAAGTTTTTAAAAAAGAGCATATCTTAACTAAAGAAGCTCATATACTCTTCCAAATGGCCATACATGCACATTAGACCAAATTGTGCAATATTTGTATTGCACAGTGTTTAGAGGCACTACCCTGGCCAGATACACGCACAGATTTAAGGAATGAGCTTAAAACCTCAGAGAAGCGTGTTTCCATGAAAGTGCGTGTAGCCACAGTTTCAGTGCACTAGCTCGCTTCCTGACGGAGATAGCAGCAAATTCATTCTAATTCAGCCACATAGTCACTTTTCACTCATTTTTGTCTTTTTCCCACTGAGTTATACACAAACTGAAAAGTTTTGACAAGCAGACCGAAAAAAAAGCAAGTTTTTTAAAAAGTCATTATCTTCACTTTAGAAACTCATATTACACTTCCAAATAGCCATACATGCACATTGGACCAATCTATGAAATATTTGTATTGCACAGTGATTAGACGCCCTACCCTGGCCAGATACACGCACAGATTTAAGGAATGAGCTTAAAACCTCAGAGAAGCGTGTTTCCATGAAAGTGCATGTAGCCACAGTTTCAGTGCACTAGCTCGCTTCCTGCAAAGATAGCAGCAAATTCATTCTAATTCAGCCACATAGTCACTTTTCACTCATTTTTGTCTTTTTCCCACTGAGTTATACACAAACTGAAAAGTTTTGACAAGCAGACCGAAATAAAAGCAAGTTTTTTAAAAAGTGCACATCTTCACTTTAGAAGCTCATATACACTTCCAAATGGCCATACATGCACATTGGACCAAATTGTGCAATATTTGTATTGCACAGAGATCAGACGCACTACCCTGGCCAGATACACTCAAAGATTTAAGGAATGAGCTTAAAACCTCAGAGAAGCGTGTTTCCAGGAAAGTGCGTGTAGCCACAGTTTCAGCGCTCAAGCTCGCTTCCTGACGGAGATAGCACCAAATTCACTCTAATTCAGCCACATAGTCTCTTTTCACTCATTTTTGTCACTTCCCACTGAGTGATACACAAACTGAAAAGTTTTGACAAGCAGACCGAAATAAAAGCAAGTTTTTAAAAAGGAGCATGTCTTTACTACAGAAGCTCATATACTATTCCAAATGGCCATACATGCACATTGGACCAAATTGTGCAATATTTGTATTGCACAGTGATCAGATGCACTACCCTGGCGAGATACACGCACAGATTTAATGAACGACCTTAAAACCTCAGACAAATGTGTTTCCAGGAAAGTGCGTGTAGCCACAGTTTCAGCGCTCTAGCTCGCTTCCTGACAAAGATAGAAGCAAATTCACTCTAATTCAGCCACATAGTCACTTTTCACTCATTTTTGTCTTTTTCCCACTGAGTTATACACAAACTGAAAAGTTTTGACAAGCAGACCGAAATAAAAGCGAGTTTTTTAAAAAGTGCACATCTTCACTTTAGAAGCCCATATACACTTCCAAATGGCCATACATGCACATTGGAGCAAATTGTGCAATTTTTGTTTTGCACAAAGATCAGACGCACTACCCTGGCCAGATACACGCACAGATTTAATGAACGACCTTAAAACCTCAGACAAATGTGTTTCCAGGAAAGTGCGTGTAGCCACAGTTTCAGCGCTCTAGCTCGCTTCCTGACGGAGATAGCAGCAAATTCACTCTAATTCAGCCACATAGTAACTTTTCACTCATTTTTGTCTTTTTCCCACTGTGTTATACACAAACTGAAAAGTTTTGACAAGCAGACCGAAATAAAAGAAAGTTTTAAAAAAAGTGCACATCTTCACTTAAGAAGCCCATATACACTTCCAAATGGCCATACATGGACATTGGAACAAATTGTGCAATTTTTGTTTTGCACAAAGATCAGACGCACTACCCTGGCCAGATACACTCACAGATTTAAGGAATGAGCTTAAAACCTCAGAGAAGCGTGTTTCCAGGAAAGTGCGTGTAGCCACAGTTTCAGCGCTCTAGCTCGCTTCCTGACGGAGATAGCAGCAAATTCACTCTAATTCAGCCACATAGTAACTTTTCTCTCATTTTTGTCTTTTTCCCACTGTGTTATACACAAACTGAAAAGTTTTGACAAGCAGACCGAAATAAAAGAAAGTTTTAAAAAAAGTGCACATCACTTTAGAAGGTCATATACACTTCCAAATGGCCATACATGCACATTGGACCAAATTGTGCAATATTTGTATTGCACAGTGTTTAGAGGCACTACCCTGGCCAGATACACGCACAGATTTAAGGAATGAGCTTAAAACCTCAGAGAAGCGTGTTTCCATGAAAGTGCGTGTAGCCACAGTTTCAGTGCACTAGCTCGCTTCCTGACGGAGATAGCAGCAAATTCATTCTAATTCAGCCACATAGTCACTTTTCACTCATTTTTGTCTTTTTCCCACTGAGTTATACACAAACTGAAAAGTTTTGACAAGCAGACCGAAAAAAAAGCAAGTTTTTTAAAAAGTCATTATCTTCACTTTAGAAACTCATATTACACTTCCAAATAGCCATACATGCACATTGGACCAATCTATGAAATATTTGTATTGCACAGTGATTAGACGCCCTACCCTGGCCAGATACACGCACAGATTTAAGGAATGAGCTTAAAACCTCAGAGAAGCGTGTTTCCATGAAAGTGCGTGTCGCCACAGTTTCAGTGCACTAGCTCGCTTCCTGCAAAGATAGCAGCAAATTCAATCTAATTCAGCCACATAGTCACTTTTCACTCATTTTTGGCTTTTTCCCACTGAGTTATACACAAACTGAAAAGTTTTGACAAGCAGACCGAAATAAAAGCAAGTTTTTTAAAAAGTGCACATCTTCACTTTAGAAGCTCATATACACTTCCAAATGGCCATACATGCACATTGGACCAAATTGTGCAATATTTGTATTGCACAGTGATCAGATGCACTACCCTGGCCAGATACACGCACAGATTTAATGAACGACCTTAAAACCCCAGACAAACGTGTTTCGATGAAAGTGCGTGTAGCCAAAGTTTCAGAGCTCTACCTCGCTTCCTGGCGGAGATAGCAGCAAATTCACTCTAATTCAGCCACATAGTCACTTTTCACTCATTTTTGTCTTTTTCCCACTGTGTTATACACAAACTGAAAAGTTTTGACAAGCAGACCGAAAAAAAAGCAAGTTTTTTAAAAAGTCATTATCTTCACTTTAGAAACTCATATTACACTTCCAAATAGCCATACATGCACATTGGACCAATCTATGAAATATTTGTATTGCACAGTGATTAGACGCCCTACCCTGGCCAGATACACGCACAGATTTAAGGAATGAGCTTAAAACCTCAGAGAAGCGTGTTTCCATGAAAGTGCATGTAGCCACAGTTTCAGTGCACTAGCTCGCTTCCTGACGGAGATAGCAGCAAATTCATTCTAATTCAGCCACATAGTCACTTTTCACTCATTTTTGTCTTTTTCCCACTGAGTTATACACAAACAGAAAAGTTTTGACAAGCAGACCGAAATAAAAGCAAGTTTTTAAAAAAGTCATTATCTTCACTTTAGAAACGCATATACACTTCCAAATGGCCATACATGCACATTGGACCAATCTATGAAATATTTGTATTGCACAGTGATTAGACGCCCTACCCTGGCCAGATACACGCACAGATTTAAGGAATGAGCTTAAAACCTCAGAGAAGCGTGTTTCCATGAAAGTGCGTGTAGCCACATTTTCAGCGCTCTAGCTTGCTTCCTGAGGGAGATAGCACCAAATTCACTCTAATTCAGCCACATAGTAACTTTTCGCTCATTTTTTGTCACTTCCCACTGAGTTATACACAAACTGAAAAGTTTTGACAAGCAGACCGAAATAAAAGCAAGTTTTTGAAAAAGAGCATATCTTCACTACAGAAGCTCATGTACTATTCCAAATGGCCATACATGCACATTGGACCAAATTGTGCAATATTTGTATTGCACAGTGATCAGATGCACTACCCTGGCCAGATACACGCACAGATTTAATGAACGACCTTAAAACCTCAGACAAACGTGTTTCGATGAAAGTGCGTGTAGCCACAGTTTCAGCGCCCTAGCTCGCTTCCTGGCGGAGACAGCAGCAAATTCACTCTAATTCGGCCACTTAGTCACTTTTCACTCATTTTTGTCTTCTCCCACTGAGTTATAAACAAACTGAAAAGTTTTGAAAAACAGACCGAAATAAAAACAAGTTTTTTAAAAAGTCATTATCTTCACTTTAGAAGCTCATATACAATTCCAAATGGCAATACATGCACATTGGACCAAATCGTGCAATATTTGTATTGCACAGTGATTTGACGCACTACCCTGGCCAGATACACGCACAGATTTAAGGACTAAGCTTAAAACCTCAGAGAAGCATGTTTCCATGAAAGTGCGTGTAGCCACAGTTTCAGCGCTCTAGCTCGCTTCCTGACGGAGATATCAGCAAATTCACTCTAATTCAGCCACATAGTCACTTTTCACTCATTTTTGTCTTTTTCCCACTGTGTTATACACAAAATGAAAAGTTTTGACAAGCAGACCGAAACAAAAGCAAGTTTTTTTAAAAAGAGCATATCTTCACTACAGAAGCTCATATACACTTCCAAATGGCAATACATGCACATTGGACCAAATTGTGCAATATTTGTATTGCACAGTGATCAGATGCACTACCCTGGCCAGATACACGCACAGATTTAATGAACGACCTTATGACCTCAGACAAACGTGTTTCCATGAAAGTGCGTGTCGACACAGTTTCAGCGCTCTGGCTCACTTCCTGACGGAGATAGCACCAAATTCACTCTAATTCAGCCACATAGTCTCTTTTCACTCATTTTTGTCACTTCCCACTGAGTTATACACAAACTGAAAAGTTTTGACAAGCAGACCGAAATAAAAGCAAGTTTTTGAAAAAGAGCATATCTTCACTTTAGAAGCTCATATACACTTCCAAATGGCAATACATGCACATTGGACCAAATTGTGCAATATTTGTATTGCACAGTGATCAGATGCACTACCTTGGCCAGATACACGCACAGATTTAATGAACGACCTTAAAACCTCAGACAAACGTGTTCTGATGAAAGTGCGTGTAGCCACAGTTTCAGCGCTCTAGCTCGCTTCCTGGCGGAGATAGCAGCAAATTCACTCTAATTCAGCCACATAGTCACTTTTCACTCATTTTTGTCTTTTTCCCACTGAGTTATACACAAACTGAAAAGTTTTGACAAACAGACCGAAATAAAAGCAAGTTTTAAAAAAAAGTGCACATCACTTTAGAAGCTCATATACACTTCCAAATGGCCATACATGCACATTGGACCAATCTATTAAATATTTGTATTGTACAGTGATCGGAAGCACTACCCTGGCCAGATACACGCACAGATTTAAGGAATGAGATTAACACCTCAGAGAAGCGTGTTTCCAGGAAAGTGCGTGTAGCCACAGTTTCAGCGCTCTAGCTCGCTTCCTGACGGAGACAGCAGCAAATTCACTCTAATGCAGCCACATAGTAACTTTTCACTCAATTTTGTCTTTTTCCCACTGTGTTATACACAAACTGAAAAGTTTTGACAAACAGACCGAAATAAAAGCAAGTTTTAAAAAAAGTGCACATCACTTTAGAAGCTCATATACACTTCCAAATGGCCATACATGCACATTGGACCAATCTATTAAATATTTGTATTGCACAGTGATTAGACGCACTACCCTGGCCAGATACACGCACAGATTTAAGGAATGAGATTAACACCTCAGAGAAGCGTGTTTCCAGGAAAGTGCTTGTAGCCACAGTTTCAGCGCTCGAGCTCGCTTCCTGACGGAGATAGCACCAAATTCACTCTAATTCAGCCACATAGTAACTTTTCACTCATTTTTTTCTTTTTCTCACTGTGTTATACACAAACTGAAAAGTTTTGACAAGCAGACCGAAATAAAAGCACGTATTTTTAAAAGTGCACATCTTCACTATAGGAGCTCATATACACTTCCAAATGGCCATACATGCACATTGGACCAACTTGTGCAATATTTGTATTGCACAGTGATAAGACGCCCAACACTGGCCAGATACACGCACAGATTTAAGGAATGAGATTTACACCTCAGAGAAGCGTGTTTCCAGGAAAGTGCTTGTAGGCACAGTTTCAGCGCTCTAGCTCGCTTCCTGACGGAGATAGCAGCAAATTCACTCTAATTCAGCCACATAGTCACTTTTCACTCATTTTTGTCTTTTTCCCACTGTGTTATACACAAAATGAAAAGTTTTGACAAGCAGACCGAAACAAAAGCAAGTTTTTTTAAAAAGAGCATATCTTCACTCCAGAAGCTCATATACACTTCCAAATGGCAATACATGCACATTGGACCAAATTGTGCAATATTTGTATTGCACAGTGATCAGATGCACTACCCTGGCCAGATACACGCACAGATTTAATGAACGACCTTATAACCGCAGACAAACGTGTTTCCATGAAAGTGGTGTAGACACAGTTTCAGCGCTCTAGCTCACTTCCTGACGGAGATAGCACCAAATTCACTCTAATTCAGCCACATAGTCTCTTTTCACTCATTTTTGTCACTTCCCACTGAGTTATACACAATCTGAAAAGTTTTGACAAGCAGACCGAAATAAAAGCAAGTTTTTAAAAAAGAGCATATCTTCACTTTAGAAGCTCAAATACACTTCCAAATGGCAATACATGCACATTGGACCAAATTGTGCAATATTTGTATTGCACAGTGATCAGATGCACTACCCTGGCCAGATACACGCACAGATTTAATGAACGACCTTAAAACCTCAGACAAACGTGTTCTGATGAAAGTGCGTGTAGCCACAGTTTCAGCGCTCTAGCTCGCTTCCTGGCGGAGATAGCAGCAAATTCACTCTAATTCAGCCACATAGTCACTTTTCACTCATTTTTGTCTTTTTCCCACTGAGTTATACACAAACTGAAAAGTTTTGACAAACAGACCGAAATAAAAGCAAGTTTTAAAAAAAGTGCACATCACTTTAGAAGCTCATATACACTTCCAAATGGCCATACATGCACATTGGACCAATCTATTAAATATTTGTATTGTACAGTGATCGGAAGCACTACCCTGGCCAGATACACGCACAGATTTAAGGAATGAGATTAACACCTCAGAGAAGCGGGTTTCCAGGAAAGTGCGTGTAGCCACAGTTTCAGCGCTCTAGCTCGCTTCCTGACGGAGATAGCACCAAATTCACTCTAATGCAGCCACATAGTAACTTTTCACTCAATTTTGTCTTTTTCCCACTGTGTTATACACAAACTGAAAAGTTTTGACAAACAGACCGAAATAAAAGCAAGTTTGAAAAAAAGTGCACATCACTTAAGAAGCTCATATACACTTCCAAATGGCCATACATGCACATTGGACCAATCTATTAAATATTTGTATTGCACAGTGATCGGAAGCACTACCCTGGCCAGATACACGCACAGATTTAAGGAATGAGATTAACACCTCAGAGAAGCGTGTTTCCAGGAAAGTGCGTGTAGCCACAGTTTCAGCGCTCGAGCTCGCTTCCTGACAGAGATAGCACCAAATTCACTCTAATTCAGCCACATAGTAACTTTTCACTCATTTTTGTCTTTTTCTCACTGTGTTATACACAAACTGAAAAGTTTTGACAAGCAGACCGAAATAAAAGCACGTATTTTTAAAAGTGCACATCTTCACTATAGGAGCTCATAGACACTTCCAAATGGCCATACATGCACATTGGACCAAATTGTGCAATATTTGTATTGCACAGTGATTAGACGCCCTACACTGGCCAGATACACGCACAGATTTAAGGAATGAGCTTAACACCTCAGAGAAGCGGGTTTCCAGGAAAGTGCGTGAAGCCACAGTTTCAGCGCTCTAGCTCGCTTCCTGACGGAGAGAGCACCAAATTCACTCTAATTTAGCCACATAGTCACTTTTCACTCATTTTTGTCACATCCCACTGAGTTACACACAAACAAAAGTTTTGACAAGCAGACCGAAATAAAAGCAAGTTTTAAAAAAAGAGCATATCTTCAATTTAGAAGCTCATATACTCTTCCAAATGGCCATACATGCACATTGGACCAAATTGTGCAATATTTGTATTGCACAGTGATCAGATGCACTACCCTGGCCAGATACATGCACAGATTTAATGAACGACCTTATAACCTCAGACAAACGTGTTTCCATGAAAGTGCGTGTAGCCACAGTTTCAGCGCTCTAGCTCGCTTCCTGACGGAGATAGCAGCAAATTCACTCTAATTCAGCCACATAGTCACTTTTCACTAGTTTTTGTCTTTTTCCCACTGAGTTATACACAAACTGAAAAGTTTTGACAAGCAGACCGAAATAAATGCAAGTTTTTTAAAAGGTGCACATCTTCACTTAAGAAGCTCACTTCCAAATGGCAATACATGCACATTGGACCAAATTGCGCAATATTTGTATTGCACAGTGTTAAGAGGCACTACCCTGGCCAGATACACGCACAGATTTAAGGAATGAGCTTAACACCTCAGAGAAGCGGGTTTCCAGGAAAGTGCGTGTAGCCACAGTTTCAGCGCTCTAGCTCGCTTCCTGACGGAGATAGCACCAAATTCACTCTAATTTAGCCACATAGTCACTTTTCACTCATTTTTGTCACATCCCAATGAGTTACACACAAACTGAAAGGTTTTGACAAGCAGACCGAAATAAAAGCAAGTTTTTAAAAAAGAGCATATCTTCACTTTAGAAGCTCATTTACTCTTCCAAATGGCCATACATGCACATTGGACCAAATTGTGCAATATTTGTATTGCACAGTGATTAGACGGACTAGCCTGGCCAGATACATGCACGATTTAAGGAATGAGCTTAAAACCTCAGACAAACGTGTTTCCATGAAAGTGCGTGCAGCCACAGTTTCAGCGCTCTAGCTCGCTTCCTGACGGAGATAGCAGCAAATAGACTCTAATTCAGCCACATAGTCACTTTTCACTCATTTTTGTCTTTTTCCCACTGTGTTATACACAAACTGAAAAGTTTTGACAAGCAGACCGAAATAAAAGAAAGTTTTTTTAAAAGTGCACATCTTCTCTTTAGAAGCTCAAATACACTTCCAAATGGCAATACATGCACATTGGACCAAATTGTGCAATATTTGAATTGCACAGTGTTTAGAGGCACTACCCTGGCCAGATACACGCACAGATTTAAGGAATGAGCTTAAAACCTCAGAGAAGCGTGTTTCCATGAAAGTGCTTGTAGCCACAGTTTCAGCGCTCTAGCTCGCTTCCTGACGGAGATAGCAGCAAATTCATTCTAATTCAGCCACATCGTCACTTTTCACTCATTTTTGTCTTTTTCCCACTGAGTTATACACATACTGAAAAGTTTTGACAAGCAGACCGAAATAAAAGCAAGTTTTTAAAAAAGAGCAAATCTTCACTACAGAAGCTCATATACTCTTCCAAATGGCCATACATGCACATTGGACCAAATTGTGCAATATTTGTATTGCACAGTGATCAGATGCACTACCCAGGCCAGATACACGCACAGATTTAATGAACGACCTTATAACCTCAGACAAACGTGTTTCCATGAAAGTGCGTGTAGCCACAGTTTCAGCGCTCTAGCTCGCTTCCTGACGGAGATAGCAGCAAATTCACTCTAATTTAGCCACATAGTCACTTTTCACTCATTTTTGTCACATCCCACTGAGTTACACACAAACTGAAAAGTTTTGACAAGCAGACCGAAATAAAAGCAAGTTTTTAAAAAAGAGCATATCTTCCCTTTAGAAGCTCAAATACACTTCCAAATGGCAATACATGCACATTGGACCAAATTGTGCAATATTTGAATTGCACAGTGTTTAGAGGCACTACCCTGGCTAGATACACGCACAGATTTAAGGAATGAGCTTAAAACCTCAGAGAAGCGTGTTTCCATGAAAGTGCTTGTAGCCACAGTATCAGCGCTCTAGCTCGCTTCCTGACGGAGATAGCAGCAAATTCATTCTTATTCAGCCACATAGTCACTTTTCACTCATTTTTGTCTTTTTCCCACTGAGTTATACACAAACTGAAAAGTTTTGACAAGCAGACCGAAATAAAAGCAATTTTTTTAAAAAGTCATTGTCTTCACTTTAGAAACTCATATACACTTCCAAATGGCCATACATGCACATTGGACCAATCTATGAAATATTTGTATTGCACAGTGATTAGACGCCCTCCCCTGGCCAGATACACGCACAGATTTAAGGAATGAGCTTAAAACCTCAGAGAAGCGTGTTTCCATGAAAGTGCGTGTAGCCACAGTTTCAGCGCTCTAGCTCGCTTCCTGACGGAGATAGCAGCATATTCACCCTAATTCAGCCACATAGTAAATTTTCACTCATTTTTGTCTTTTTCCCACTGTGTTATACACAAACTGAAAAGTTTTGACAAGCAGACCGAAATAAAAGCAAGTTTTTTAAAAGATGCACATCTTCACTTCAGAAGCTCATATACACTTCCAAATGGCCATATATGCACATTGGACCAATCTTTGAAATATTTGTATTGCACAGTGATCGGAAGCACGACCCTGGCCAGACACACGCACAGATTTAAGGAATGAGCTTAACACCTCAGAGAAGCGTGTTTCCAGGAAAGTGCGTGTAGCCACAGTTTCAGCGCTCGAGCTCGCTTCCTGACGGAGATAGCACCAACTTCACTCTAATTCAGCCACATAGTCTCTTTTCACTTATTTTTTCACTTCCCACTGAGTTATACACAAACTGAAAAGTTTTGACAAGCAGACCGAAATAAAAGCAAGTTTTTAAAAAAGAGCATCTCTTCACTACAGAAGCTCATATACTATTCCAAATGGCCATACATGCACATTGGACCAAATTGTGCAATATTTGTATTGGACAGTGATCAGATGCACTACCCTGGCCAGATACACGCAAAGATTAAATGAACGACCTTAAAACCTCAGACAAACGTGTTTCCATGAAAGTGCGTGTAGCCACAGTTTCCGCGCTCTAGCTCGCTTCCTGACGGAGATAGCAGCAAATTCACTCTAATTCAGCCACATAGTCACTTTTCACTCATTTTTGTCTTTTTCCCACTGAGTTATACACAAACTGAAAAGTTTTGACAAGCAGACCGAAATAAAAGCAAGTTTTTGAAAAAGTGCACATCTTCACTTTAGAAGCTCATATACACTTCCAAATGGCAATACATGCACATTGGACCAAATTGTGCAATATTTGTATTGCACAGTGATCAGATGCACTACCCTGTCCAGATACACGCACAGATTTAATGAACGACCTTTTAACCTCAGACAAACGTGTTTCCAAGAAAGTGCGTGTAGCCACAGTTTCAGCGCTCTAGCTCGCTTCCTGACGGAGATAGCAGCAAATTCACTCTAATTCAGCCACATAGTCACTTTTCACTAGTTTTTGTCTTTTTCCCACTGAGTTATACACAAACTGAAAAGTTTTGACAAGCAGACCAAAATAAAAGCAAGTTTTTTAAAAAGTGCACATCTTCACTTAAGAAGCTCACTTCCAAATGGCAATACATGCACATTGGACCAAATTGTGCAATATTTGTATTGCACAGTGTTAAGAGGCACTACCCTGGCCAGATACACGCACAGATTTAAGGAATGAGCTTAACACCTCAGAGAAGCGTGTTTCCAGGAAAGTGCGTGTAGCCACAGTTTCAGCGCTCTAGCTCGCTTCCTGACGGAGATAGCACCAAATTCACTCTAATTTAGCCACATAGTCACTTTTCACTCATTTTTGTCACATCCCACTGAGTTACACACAAACTGAAAAGTTTTGACAAGCAGACCGAAATAAAAGCAACTTTTTAAAAAAGAGCATATCTTCCCTTTAGAAGCTCATATACTCTTCCAAATGGCCATACATGCACATATGACCAAATTGTGCAATATTTGTATTGCACAGTGATTAGACGCACTACCCTGGCTAGATACATGCACGATTAAAGGAATGAGCTTAAAACCTCAGACAAACGTGTTTCCATGAAAGTGCGTGCAGTCACAGTTTCAGCGCTCTAGCTCGCTTCCTGACGGAGATAGCAGCAAATAGACTCTAATTCAGCCACATAGTCACTTTTCACTCATTTTTGTCTTTTTCCCACTGTGTTATACACAAACTGAAAAGTTTTGACAAGCAGACCGAAATAAAAGAAAGTTTTTTTAAAAGTGCACATCTTCACTTTAGAAGCTCAAATATACTTCCAAATGGCAATACATGCACATTGGACCAAATTGTGCAATATTTGAATTGCACAGTGTTTAGAGGCACTACCCTGGCCAGATACACGCACAGATTTAAGGAATGAGCTTAAAACCTCAGAGAAGCGTGTTTCCATGAAAGTGCTTGTCGCCACAGTTTCAGCGCTCTAGCTCGCTTCCTGACGGAGATAGCAGCAAATTCATTCTAATTCAGCCACATAGTCACTTTTCACTCATTTTTGTCTTTTTCCCACTGAGTTATACACAAACTGAAAAGTTTTGACAAGCAGACCGAAATAAAAGCAATTTTTTTAAAAAGTCATTGTCTTCACTTTAGAAACTCATATACACTTCCAAATGGCCATACATGCACATTGGACCAATCTGTGAAATATTTTTATTGCACAGTGATTAGACGCCCTCCCCTGGCCAGATACACGCACAGATTTAAGGAATGAGCTTAAAACCTCAGAGAAGCGTGTTTCCATGAAAGTGCGTGTAGCCACAGTTTCAGCGCTCTAGCTCGCTTCCTGACGGAGATAGCAGCATATTCACCCTAATTCAGCCACATAGTAACTTTTCACTCATTTTTGTCTTTTTCCCACTGTGTTATACACAAACTGAAAAGTTTTGACAAGCAGACCGAAATAAAAGCAAGTTTTTTAAAAGATGCACATCTTCACTTCAGAAGCTCATATACACTTCCAAATGGACATATATGCACATTGGACCAATCTATGAAATATTTGTATTGCACAGTGATCGGAAGCACGACCCTGGCCAGACACACGCACAGATTTAAGGAATGAGCTTAAAACCTCAGAGAAGCGTGTTTCCAGGAAAGTGCGTGTAGCCACAGTTTCAGCGCTCGAGCTCGCTTCCTGACGGAGATAGCACCAACTTCACTCTAATTCAGCCACATAGTCTCTTTTCACTCATTTTTTCACTTCCCACTGAGTTATACACAAACTGAAAAGTTTTGACAAGCAGACCGAAATAAAAGCAAGTTTTTAAAAAAGAGCATATCTTCACTACAGAAGCTCATATACTATTCCAAATGGCCATACATGCACATTGGACCAAATTGTGCAATATTTGTATTGCACAGTGATCAGATGCACTACCCTGGCCAGATACACGCAAAGATTAAATGAACGACCTTAAAACCTCAGACAAACGTGTTTCCATGAAAGTGCGTGTAGCCACAGTTTCCGCGCTCTAGCTCGCTTCCTGACGGAGATAGCAGCAAATTCACTCTAATTCAGCCACATATATAGTCACTTTTCACTCATTTTTGTCTTTTTCCCACTGAGTTATACACAAACTGAAAAGTTTTGACAAGCAGACCGAAATAAAAGCAAGTTTTTTAAAAAGTGCACATCTTCACTTTAGAAGCTCATATACACTTCCAAATGGCAATACATGCACATTGGACCAAATTGTGCAATATTTGTATTGCACAGTGTTTAGAGGCACTACCCTTGTCAGATACACGCACAGATTTAAGGAATGAGCTTAACACCTAAGAGAAGCGTGTTTCCAGGAAAGTGCGTGTAGCCACAGTTTCAGCGCTCTAGCTCGCTTCCTGACGGAGATAGCTCCAAATTCACTCTAATTTAGCCACATAGTCACTTTTCACTCATTTTTGTCACATCCCACTGAGTTACACACAAACTGAAAAGTTTTGACAAGCAGACCGAAATAAAAGCAAGTTTTTAAAAAAGAGCATATCTTCACTTTAGAAGCTCATATACTCTTCCAAATGGCCATACATGCACATTGGACCAAATTGGGCAATATTTGTATTGCACAGTGATTAGACGCACTACCCTGGCCAGATACATGCACAGATTTAAGGAATGAGCTTAAAACATCAGACAAACGTGTTTCCATGAAAGTGCGTGTAGCCGCAGTTTCAGCGCTCAAGCTCGCTTCCTGACGGAGATAGCAGCAAATTCACTCTAATTCAGCCACATAGTCACTTTTCACTCATTTTTGTCTTTTTCCCACTGTGTTATACACAAACTGAAAAGTTTTGACAAGCAGACCGAAAAAAAAGAAAGTTTTTTTAAAAGTGCACATCTTCACTTTAGAAGCTCAAATACACTTACAAATGGCAATACATGCACATTGGACCAAATTGTGCAATATTTGAATTGCACAATGTTTAGAGGCACTACCCTGGCCAGATACACGCACAGATTTAAGGAATGAGCTTAAAACCTCAGAGAAGCGTGTTTCCATGAAAGTGTGTGTAGCCAGAGTTTCAGTGCACTAGCTCGCTTCCTGACGGAGATAGCAGCAAATTCATTCTAATTCAGCCACATAGTCACTTTTCACTCATTTTTGTCTTTTTCCCACTGAGTTATACACAAACTGAAAAGTTTTGACAAGCAGACCGAAATAAAAGCAAGTTTTTTTAAAAGTCATTATCTTCACTTTAGAAACTCATATACACTTCCAAATGGCCATACATGCACATTGGACCAATCTATGAAATATTTGTATTGCACAGTGATTAGACGCCCTACCCTGGCCAGATACACGCACAGATTTAAGGAATGAGCTTAAAACCTCAGAGAAGCGTGTTTCCATGAAAGTGCGTGCAGCCACAGTTTCAGCGCTCTAGCTCGCTTCCTGACGGAGATAGCAGCATATTCACCCTAATTCAGCCACATAGTAACTTTTCACTCATTTTTGTCTTTTTCCCACTGTGTTATACACAAACTGAAAAGTTTTGACAAGCAGACCGAAATAAAAGCAAGTTTTTTAGAAAGTGCACATCTTCACTTTAGAAGCTCATATAACCTTTCAAATGGCCATATATGCACATTGGACTAATCTATGAAATATTTATATTGCACAGTGATCGGAAGCACTACCCTGGCCAGATACACGCACAGATTTAAGGAATGAGCTTAAAACCTCAGAGAAGCGTGTTTCCATGAAAGTGCGTGTAGCCACAGTTTCAGCGCTCGAGCTCGCTTCCTGACGGAGATAGCGCCAAATTCACTCTAATTCAGCCACATAGTCTCTTTTCACTCATTTTTTGTCACTTCCCACTGAGTTATACACAAACTGAAAAGTTTTGACAAGCAGACCGAAATAAAAGCAAGTTTTTAAAAAAGAGCATATCTTCACTACAGAAGCTCATATACTATTCCAAATGGCCATCCATGCACATTGGACCAAATTGTGCAAAATTTGTATTGCACAGTGATCAGATGCACTACCCTGGCCAGATACACGCAAAGATTTAATGAACGACCTTAAAACCTCAGACAAACGTGTTTCCATGAAAGTGCGTGTAGCCACAGTTTCAGCGCTCTAGCTCGCTTCCTGACGGAGATAGCAGCAAATTCACTCTAATTCAGCCACATAGTCACTTTTCACTCATTTTTGTCTTTTTCCCACTGAGTTATACACAAACTGAAAAGTTTTGACAAGCAGACCGAAATAAAAGCAAGTTTTTAAAAAAGTCATTATCTTCACTTTAGAAACTCATTTCCACTTCCAAATGGCCATACATGCACATTAGACCAATCTATGAAATATTTGTATTGCACAGTGATTAGACGCCCTACCCTGGCCAGATACACTCACAGATTTAAGGAATGAGCTTAAAACCTCAAACAAACGTGTTTCCATGAAAGTGCGTGTAGCCGCAGTTTCAGCGCTCTCGCTCGCTTCCTGACGGAGATAGCAGCAAATTCACTCTAATTCAGCCACATAGTCACTTTTCACTCATTTTTGTCTTTTTCCCACTGTTTTATACACAAACTGAAAAGTTTTGACAAGCAGACCGAAATAAAAGAAAGTTTTTTTAAAAGTGCACATCTTCACTTTAGAAGCTCAAATACACTTCCAAATGGCAATACATGCACATTGGACCAAATTGTGCAATATTTGAATTGCACAGTGTTAAGAGGCCCTACCCTGGCCAGATACACGCACAGATTTAAGGAATGAGCTTAAAACCTCAGAGAAGCGTGTTTCCATGAAAGTGCGTGTAGCCACAGTTTCAGTGCACTAGCTCGCTTCCTGACGGAGATAGCAGCAAATTCATTCTAATTCAGCCACATAGTCACTTTTCACTCATTTTTGTCTTTTTCCCACTGAGTTATACACAAACTGAAAAGTTTTGACAAGCAGACCGAAATAAAAGCAAGTTTTTTAAAAAGTCATTATCTTCACTTTAGAAACTCATATACACTTCCAAATGGCCATACATGCACATTGGACCAATCTATGAAATATTTGTATTGCACAGTGATTAGACGCCCTACCCTGGCCAGATACACGCACAGATTTAAGAAATGAGCTTAAAATCTCAGAGAAGCGTGTTTCCATGAAAGTGCGTGCAGCCACAGTTTCAGCGCTCTAGCTCGCTTCCTGACAGAGATAGCAGCATATTCACCCTAATTCAGCCACATAGTAACTTTTCACTCATTTTTGTCTTTTTCCCACTGTGTTATACAAAAACTGAAAAGTTTTGACAAGCAGACCGAAATAAAAGCAAGTTTTTTAAAAAGTGCACATCTTCACTTTAGAAGCTCATATACACTTCCAAATGGCCATATATGCACATTGGACTAATCTATGAAATATTTATATTGCACAGTGATCGGAAGCACTACCCTGGCCAGATACACGCACAGATTTAAGGAATGAGCTTAAAACCTCAGAGAAGCGTGTTTCCAGGAAAATTCGTGTAGCCACAGTTTCAGCGCTCGAGCTCGCTACCTGACGGAGATAGCACCAAATTCACTCTAATTCAGCCACATAGTCTCTTTTCACTCATTTTTTGTCACTTCCCACTGAGTTATACACAAACTGAAAAGTTTTGACAAGCAGACCAAAATAAAAGCAAGTTTTTTAAAAAGTGCACATCTTCACTTTAGAAGCTCATATACACTTCCAAATGGCAATACATACACATTGGCCCAAATTGTGCAATATTTGTATTGCACAGTGATTAGACGCACTACCCTGGCCAGATACACGCACAGATTTAAGGAATGAGCTTAAAACCTCAGAGAAGCGTGTTTCCATGAAAGTGCGTGTAGCCACAGTTTCAGCGCTCTAGCTCGCTTCCTGACGGAGATAGCAGCAATTTCACTCTAATTCAGCCACATAGTCACTTTTCACTCATTTTTGTCTTTTTCCCACTGTGTTATACACAAACTGAAAAGTTTTGACAAGCAGACCGAAATAAAAGCAAGTTTTTTAAAAAGTGCACATCTTCACTTTAGAAGCTCATATACACTTCCAAATGGCAATTCATGCACATTGGCCCAAATTGTGCAATATTTGTATTGCACAGTGATTTGACGCACTACCCTGGCCAGATACACGCACAGATTTAAGGAATGAGCTTAAAACCTCAGAGAAGCGTGTTTCCATGAAAGTGCGTGTAGCCACAGTTTCAGCGGTCTAGCTCGCTTCCTGACGGAGATAGGAGCAAATTCACTCTAATTCAGCCACATAGTCACTTTTAACTCATTTTTGCCTTTTCTACACTTAGTTATACACAAACTGAAAGGTTTTGACAAGCAGACCGAAATAAAAGCAAGTTTTGAAAAAAGTCATTATCTTCACTTTAGAAGCTCATATACACTTCCAAATGGCAATACATGCACATTGGCCCAAATTGTGCAATATTTGTATTGCACAGTGATTAGACGCACTACCCTGGCCAGATACACGCACAGATTTAAGGAATGAGCTTAAAACCTCAGAGAAGCGTGTTTCCATGAAAGTGCGTGTAGCCACAGTTTCAGCGCTCTAGCTCGCTTCCTGACGGAGATAGGAGCAAATTCACTCTAATTCAGCCACATAGTCACTTTTCACTCATTTTTGCCTTTTCCCCACTGAGTTATACACAAACTGAAAGGTTTTGACAAGCAGACCGAAATAAAAGCAAGTTTTTAAAAAAGTCATTATCTTCACTTTAGAAGCTCATATACACTTCCAAATGGCAATACATGCACATTGGCCCAAATTGTGCAATATTTGTATTGCACAGTGATAAGACGCACTACCCTGGCCAGATACACGCACAGATTTAAGGAATGAGCTTAAAACCTCAGAGAAGCGTGTTTCCATGAAAGTGCGTGTAGCCACAGTTTCAGCGCTCTTGCTCGCTTCCTGACGGAGAAAGCAGCAATTTCACTCTAATTCAGCCACATAGTCACTTTTCACTCATTTTTGCCTTTTCCCCACTGAGTTATACACAAACTGAAAGGTTTTGACAAGCAGACCGAAATAAAAGCAAGTTTTTAAAAAAGTCATTATCTTCACTTTAGAAGCTCATATACACTTCCAAATGGCAATACATGCACATTGGCCCAAACTGTGCAATATTTGTATTGCACAGTGATTAGACGCACTACCCTGGCCAGATACACGCACAGATTTAAGGAATGAGCTTAAAACCTCAGAGAAGCGTGTTTCCATGAAAGTGCGTGTAGCCACAGTTTCAGCGCTCTAGCTCGCTTCCTGACGGAGATAGCAGCAATTTCACTCTAATTCAGCCACATAGTCACTTTTCACTCATTTTTGTCTTTTTCCCACTGTGTTACAAACAAACTGAAAAGTTTTGACAAGCAGACCGAAATAAAAGCAAGTTTTTTAAAAAGTGCACATCTTCACTTTAGGAGCTCATATACCCTTTCAAATGGCCATACATGCACATTGGACCAAATTGTGCAATATTTATATTGCACAGTGATTAGACGCCCTACACTGGCCAGATACACGCACCGATTTAAGGAATGAGCTTAAAACCTCAGAGAAGCGTGTTTCCATGAAAGTGCGTGTAGCCTCAGTTTCAGCGCTCTAGCTCGCTTCCTGGCGGAGATAGCAGCAATTTCACTCTAATTCAGCCACATAGTCACTTTTCACTCATTTTTGCCTTTTCCCCACTGAGTTATACACAAACTGAAAGGTTTTGACAAGCAGACCGAAATAAAAGCAAGTTTTTAAAAAAGTCATTATCTTCACTTTAGAAGCTCATATACACTTCCAAATGGCAATACATGCACATTGGCCCAAATTGTGCAATATTTGTATTGCACAGTGATAAGACGCACTATCCTGGCCAGATACACGCACAGATTTAAGGAATGAGCTTAAAACCTCAGAGAAGCGTGTTTCCATGAAAGTGCGTGTAGCCACAGTTTCAGCGCTCAAGCTCGCTTCCTGACGGAGATAGCAGCAATTTCACTCGAATTCAGCCACATAGTCACTTTTCACTCATTTTTGTCTTTTTCCCACTGTGTTATACACAAACTGAAAAGTTTTGACAAGCAGACCGAAATAAAAGCAAGTTTTTTAAAAAGTGCACATCTTCACTTTAGAAGCTCATATACACTTCCAAATGGCAATTCATGCACATTGGCCCAAATTGTGCAATATTTGTATTGCACAGTGATTAGACGCACTATCCTGGCCAGATACACGCACAGATTTAAGGAATGAGCTTAAAACCTGAGAGAAGCGTGTTTCCATGAAAGTGCGTGTAGCCACAGTTTCAGCGCTCTAGCTCGCTTCCTGACGGAGATAGGAGCAAATTCACTCTAATTCAGCCACAAAGACACTTTTCACTCATTTTTGCCTTTTCCCCACTGAGTTATACACAAACTGAAAGGTTTTGACAAGCAGACCGAAATAAAAGCAAGTTTTGAAAAAAGTCATTATCTTCACTTTAGAAGCTCATATACACTTCCAAATGGCAATACATGCACATTGGCCCAAATTGTGCAATATTTGTATTGCACAGTGATTAGACGCACTACCCTGGCCAGATACACGCACAGATTTAAGGAATGAGCTTAAAACCTCAGAGAAGCGTGTTTCCATGAAAGTGCGTGTAGCCACAGTTTCAGCGCTCTAGCTCGCTTACTGACGGAGATAGGAGCAATTTCACTCTAATTCAGCCACATAGTCACTTTTCACTCATTTTTGTCTTATTCCCACTGAGTTATACACAAACTGAAAAGTTTTGACAAGCAGACCGAAACAAAAGCAAGTTTTTAAAAAAGTCATTATCTTCACTTTAGAAGTTCATTTACCCTTTCAAATGGCCATACATGCACGTTGGACCAAATTGTGCAATATTTATATTGCACAGTGATTAGACGCCCTACACTGGCCAAATACACGCACAGATTGAAGGAATGAGCTAAAAAACCTCAGAGAAGCGTGTTTCCATGAAAGTGCGTGTAGCCACAGTTTCAGCGCTCTAGCTCGCTTCCTGACGGAGATAGGAGCAAATTCACTCTAATTCAGCCACATAGTCACTTTTCACTCATTTTTGCCTTTTTCCCACTGTGTTATACACAAACTGAAAAGTTTTGACAAGCAGACCGAAATAAAAGCAAGTTTTTTAAAAAGTGCACATCTTCACTTTAGAAGCTCATATACACTTCCAAATGGCAATTCATGCACATTGGCCCAAATTGTGCAATATTTGTATTGCACAGTGATTAGACGCACTACCCTGGCCAGATACACGCACAGATTTAAGGAATGAGCTTAAAACCTGAGAGAAGCGTGTTTCCATGAAAGTGCGTGTAGCCACAGTTTCAGCGCTCTAGCTCGCTTCCTGACGGAGATAGGAGCAAATTCACTCTAATTCAGCCACATAGTCACTTTTCACTCATTTTTGCCTTTTCCCCACTGAGTTATACACAAACTGAAAGGTTTTGACAAGCAGACCGAAATAAAAGCAAGTTTTGAAAAAAGTCATTATCTTCACTCTAGAAGCTCATATACACTTCCAAATGGCAATACATGCACATTGGCCCAAATTGTGCAATATTTGTATTGCACAGTGATTAGACGCACTACCCTGGCCAGATACACGCACAGATTTAAGGAATGAGCTTAAAACCTCAGAGAAGCGTGTTTCCATGAAAGTGCGTGTAGCCACAGTTTCAGCGCTCTAGCTCGCTTCCTGACGGAGATAGCAGCAATTTCACTCTAATTCAGCCACATAGTCACTTTTCACTCATTTTTGCCTTTTCCCCACTGAGTTATACACAAACTGAAAAGTTTTGACAAGCAGACCGAAATAAAAGCAAGTTTTTAAAAAAGTCATTATCTTCACTTTAGAAGTTCATATACACTTCCAAAAGACAATACATGCACAATAGACCAAATTGTGCAATATTTGTATTGCACAGTGATTAGACGCACTACCCTGGCCAGATACATGCACAGATTTAAGGAATGACCTTAAAACCTCAGATAAGCGTATTTCCATGAAAGTGCGTGTAGCCACAGCTTCAGCGCTCTAGCTCGCTTCCTGACGGAGATTGCAGCAAATTCACTCTAATTCAGCCACATAGTCACTTTTCACTCATTTTTGTTTTTTTCCCACTGAGTTGTACACAAACTGAAAAGTTTTGACAAGCAGACCAAAATAAAAGCAAGTTTTTAAAAAAGTCATTATCTTCACTTTAGAAGCTCATATACACTTCCAAATGGCAATACATGCACATTGGCCCAAATTGTGCAATATTTGTATTGCACAGTGATTAGACGCACTACCCTGGCCAGATACACGCACAGATTTAAGGAATGAGCTTAAAACCTCAGAGAAGCGTGTTTCCATGAAAGTGCGTTTAGCCACAGTTTCAGCGCTCTAGCTCGCTTCCTGACGGAGATAGCAGCAAATTCACTCTAATTCAGCCACATAGTCACTTTTCACTCATTTTTGCCTTTTTCCCACTGAGTTGTACACAAACTGAAAAGTTTTGACAAGCAGACCGAAATAAAAGCAAGTTTTTTAAAAAGTGCACATCTTCACTTTAGGAGCTCATATACCCTTTCAAATGGCCATACATGCACATTGGACCAAATTGTGCAATATTTATATTGCACTGCGATTAGACGCCCTACACTGGCCAAATACACGCACAGATTGAAGGAATGAGCTTAAAACCTCAGAGAAGCGTGTTTCCATGAAAATGCGTGTCGCCACAGTTTCAGCGCTCTAGCTCGCTTCCTGACGGGGATAGGAGCAAATTCACTCCAATTCAGCCACATAGTCACTTTTCACTCATTTTTGTCTTTTTCCCACTGAGTTACACACAAACTGAAACGTTTTGACAAGCAGACCGAAATAAAAGCAATTTTTTAAAAAAGTCATTATCTTCACTTTAGAAGCTCATATACACTTCCAAATGGCAATACATGCACATTGGCCCAAATTGTGCAATATTTGTATTGCACAGTGATTAGACGCACTACCCTGGCCAGATACACGCACAGATTTAAGGAATGAGCTTAAAACCTCAGAGAAGCGTGTTTCCATGAAAGTGCGTGCAGCCACAGTTTCAGCGCTCTAGCTCGCTTCCTGACGGAGATAGCAGCAATTTCACTCTAATTCAGCCACATAGTCACTTTTCACTCATTTTTGTCTTTTTCCCACTGAGTTATACACAAACTGAAAAGTTTTGACAAGCAGACCGAAATAAAAGCAAGTTTTTAAAAAAGTCATTATCTTCACTTTAGAAGTTCATTTACCCTTTCAAATGGCCATACATGCACGTTGGACCAAATTGTGCAATATTTATATTGCACAGTGATTAGACGCCCTACACTGGCCAAATACACGCACAGATTGAATGAATGAGCTTAAAACCTCAGAGAAGCGTGTTTCCATGAAAGTGCGTGTAGCCACAGTTTCAGCGCTCTTGCTCGCTTCCTGACGGAGATAGGAGCAAATTCACTCTAATTCAGCCACATAGTGACTTTTCACTCATTTTTGTCTTTTTCCCACTGAGTTATACACAAACTGAAAAGTTTTGACAAGCAGACCGAAATAAAAGCAAGTTTTTAAAAAAGTCATTATCTTCACTTTAGAAGTTCATATACACTTCCAAAAGACAATACATGCACATTAGACCAAATTGTGCAATATTTGTATTGCACAGTGATTAGACGCACTACCCTGGCCAGATACACGCACAGATTTAAGGAATGACCTTAAAACCTCAGATAAGCGTATTTCCATGAAAGTGCGTGTAGCCACAGCTTCAGCGCTCTAGCTCGCTTCCTGACGGAGATAGCAGCAAATTCACTCTAATTCAGCCACATAGTCACTTTTCACTCATTTTTGTTTTTTTCCCACTGAGTTGTACACAAACTGAAAAGTTTTGACAAGCAGACCGAAATAAAAGCAAGTTTTTAAAAAAGTCATTATCTTCACTTTAGAAGCTCATATACACTTCCAAATGGCAATACATGCACATTGGCCCAAATTGTGCAATATTTGTATTGCACAGTGATTAGACGCACTACCCTGGCCAGATACACGCACAGATTTAAGGAATGAGCTTAAAACCTCAGAGAAGCGTGTTTCCATGAAAGTGCGTGTAGCCACAGTTTCAGCACTCTAGCTCGCTTCCTGACGGAGATAGCAGCAAATTCACTCTAATTCAGCCACATAGTCACTTTTCACTCATTTTTGCCTTTTTCCCACTGAGTTGTACACAAACTGAAAAGTTTTGACAAGCAGACCGAAATAAAAGCAAGTTTTTTAAAAAGTGCACATCTTCACTTTAGGAGCTCATATACCCTTTCAAATGGCCATACATGCACATTGGACCAAATTGTGCAATATTTATATTGCACAGCGATTAGACGCCCTACACTGGCCAGATACACGCACCGATTGAAGGAATGAGCTTAAAACCTCAGAGAAGCGTGTTTCCATGAAAGTGCGTGTAGCCACAGTTTCAGCGCTCTAGCTCGCTTCCTGACGGAGATAGGAGCAATTTCACTCTAATTCAGCCACATAGTCACTTTTCACTCATTTTTGTCTTTTTCCCACTGTGTTACACACAAACAGAAAAGTTTTGACAAGCAGACCGAAATAAAAGCAAGTTTTTTAAAAAGTGCACATCTTCACTTTAGGAGCTCATATATCCTTTCAAATGGCCATACATGCACATTGGACCAAATTGTGCAATATTTATATTGCACAGTGATTAGACGCCCTACACTGGCCAAATACACGCACAGATTGAAGGAATGAGCTTAAAACCTCAGAGAAGCGTGTTTCCATGAAAATGCGTGTCGCCGCAGTTTCAGCGCTCTAGCTCGCTTCCTGACGGGGATAGGAGCAAATTCACTCCAATTCAGCCACATAGTCACTTTTCACTCATTTTTGTCTTTTTCCCACTGAGTTACAGACAAAATGAAACGTTTTGACAAGCAGACCGAAATAAAAGCAATTTTTTAAAAAAGTCATTATCTTCACTTTAGAAGCTCATATACACTTCCAAATGGCAATACATGCACATTGGCCCAAATTGTGCAATATTTGTATTGCACAGTGATTAGACGCACTACCCTGGCCAGATACACGCACAGATTTAAGGAATGAGCTTAAAACCTCAGAGAAGCGTGTTTCCATGAAAGTGCGTGTAGCCACAGTTTCAGCGCTCAAGCTCGCTTCCTGACGGAGATAGCAGCAATTTCACTCTAATTCAGCCACATAGTCACTTTTCACTCATTTTTGTGTTTTTCCCACTGTGTTATACACAAACTGAAAAGTTTTGACAAGCAGACCGAAATAAAAGCAAGTTTTTTAAAAAGTGCACATCTTCACTTTAGAAGCTCATATACACTTCCAAATGGCAATACATGCACATTGGCCCAAATTGTGCAATATTTGTATTGCACAGTGATTAGACGCACTACCCTGGCCAGATACACGCACAGATTTAAGGAATGAGCTTAAAACCTCAGAGAAGCGTGTTTCCATGAAAGTGCGTGTAGCCACAGTTTCAGCGCTCTAGCTCGCTTCCTGACGGAGATAGCAGCAATTTCACTCTAATTCAGCCACATAGTCACTTTTCACTCATTTTTGTCTTTTTCCCACTGTGTTATACACAAACTGAAAAGTTTTGACAAGCAGACCGAAATAAAAGCAAGTTTTTAAAAAAGTGCACATCTTCACTTTAGAAGCTCATATACACTTCCAAATGGCAATTCATGCACATTAGCCCAAATTGTGCAATATATGTATTGCACAGTGATTAGACGCACTACCCTGGCCAGATACACGCACAGATTTAAGATATGAGCTTAAAACCTCAGAGAAGCGTGTTTCCATGAAAGTGCGTTTAGCCACAGTTTCAGCGCTCTAGCTCGCTTCCTGACGGAGATAGCAGCAATTTCACTCTAATTCAGCCACATAGTCACTTTTCACTCATTTTTGTCTTTTTCCCACTGTGTTACAAACAAACTGAAAAGTTTTGACAAGCAGACCGAAATAAAAGCAAGTTTTTTAAAAAGTGCACATCTTCACTTTAGAAGCTCATATACACTTCCAAATGGCAATTCATGCACATTGGCCCAAATTGTGCAATATTTGTATTGCACAGTGATTAGACGCACTACCCTGGCCAGATACACTCACAGATTTAAGGAATGAGCTTAAAACCTCAGAGAAGCGTGTTTCCATGAAAGTGCGTGTAGCCACAGTTTCAGCGCTCTAGCTCGCTTCCTGACGGAGATAGCAGCAATTTCACTCTAATTCAGCCACATAGTCACTTTTCACTCATTTTTGTCTTTTTCCCACTGTGTTATACACAAACTGAAAAGTTTTGACAAGCAGACCGAAATAAAAGAAAGTTTTTTAAAAGGTGCACATCTTCACTTTAGAAGCTCATATACACTTCCAAATGGCAATTCATGCACATTGGCCCAAATTGTGCAATATTTGTATTGCACAGTGATTTGACGCACTACCCTGGCCAGATACATGCACAGATTTAAGGAATGAGCTTAAAACCTGAGAGAAGCGTGTTTCCATGAAAGTGCGTGTAGCCACAGTTTCAGCGCTCTAGCTCGCTTCCTGACGGAGATAGGAGCAAATTCACTCTAATTCAGCCACATAGTCACTTTTCACTCATTTTTGCCTTTTCCCCACTGAGTTATACACAAACTGAAAGGTTTTGACAAGCAGACCGAAATAAAAGCAAGTTTTGAAAAAAGTCATTATCTTCACTTTAGAAGCTCATATACACTTCCAAATGGCAATATATGCACATTGGCCCAAATTGTGCAATATTTGTATTGCACAGTGATTAGACGCACTACCCTGGCCAGATAGACGCACAGATTTAAGGAATGAGCTTAAAACCTGAGAGAAGCGTGTTTCCATGAAAGTGCGTGTAGCCACAGTTTCAGCGCTCTAGCTCGCTTCCTGACGGAGATAGCAGCAATTTCACTCTAATTCAGCCACATAGTCACTTTTCACTCATTTTTGCCTTTTCCCCACTGAGTTATACACAAACTGAAAGGTTTTGACAAGCAGACCGAAATAAAAGCAAGTTTTTAAAAAAGTCATTATCTTCACTTTAGAAGCTCATATACACTTCCAAATGGCAATACATGCACATTGGCCCAAATTGTGCAATATTTGAATTGCACAGTGATTAGACGCACTACCCTGGCCAGATACACGCACAGATTTAAGGAATGAGCTTAAAACCTCAGAGAAGCGTGTTTCCATGAAAGTGCGTGTAGCCACAGTTTCAGCGCTCTAGCTCGCTTCCTGACGGAGATAGGAGCAAATTCACTCTAATTCAGCCACATAGTCACTTTTCACTCATTTTTGTTTTTTTCCCACTGAGTTATACACAAACTGAAAAGTTTTGACAAGGAGACCGAAATAAAAGCAAGTTTTTAAAAAAGTCATTATCTTCACTTTAGAAGCTCATATACACTTCCAAATGGCAATACATGCACATTAGACCAAATTGTGCAATATTTGTATTGCACAGTGATTAGACGCACTACCCTGGCCAGATACACGCACAGATTTAAGGAATGAGCTTAAAACCTCAGATAAGCGTATTTCCATGAAAGTTCGTGTAGCCACAGTTTCAGCGCTCTAGCTCGCTTCCTGACGGAGATAGCAGCAAATTCACTCTAATTCAGCCACATAGTCACTTTTCACTCATTTTTGTTTTTTTCCCACTGAGTTGTACACAAACTGAAAAGTTTTGACAAGCAGACCGAAATAAAAGCAAGTTTTTAAAAAAGTCATTATCTTCACTTTAGAAGCTCATATACACTTCCAAATGGCAATACATGCACATTGGCCCAAATTGTGCAATATTTGTATTGCACAGTGATTAGACGCACTACCCTGGCCAGATACACGCACAGATTTAAAGAATGAGCTTAAAACCTCAGAGAAGCGTGTTTCCATGAAAGTGCGTGTAGCCACAGTTTCAGCGCTCTAGCTCGCTTCCTGACGGAGATAGGAGCAAATTCACTCTAATTCAGCCACATAGTCACTTTTCACTCATTTTTGCCTTTTTCCCACTGAGTTGTACACAAACTGAAAAGTTTTGACAAGCAGACCGAAATAAAAGCAAGTTTTTTAAAAAGTGCACATCTTCACTTTCGGAGCTCATATACCCTTTAAAATGGCCATACATGCACATTGGACCAAATTGTGCAAAATTTATATTGCACAGCGATTAGACGCCCTACACTGGCCAGATACACGCACCGATTTAAGGAATGAGCTTCAAACCTCAGAGAAGCGTGTTTCCATGAAAGTGCGTGTAGCCACAGTTTCAGCGCTCTAGCTCGCTTCCTGACGGAGATAGGAGCAATTTCACTCTAATTCAGCCACATAGTCACTTTTCACTCATTTTTGTCTTTTTCCCACTGTGTTACACACAAACTGAAAAGTTTTGACAAGCAGACCGAAATAAAAGCAAGTTTTTTAAAAAGTGCACATCTTCACTTTTGGAGCTCATATACCCTTTCAAATGGCCATACATGCACATTGGACCAAATTGTGCAATATTTATATTGCACAGTGATTAGACGCCCTCCACTGGCCAAATACACGCACAGATTGAAGGAATGATCTTAAAACCTCAGAGTAGCGTGTTTCCATGAAAGTGCGTGTAGCCACAGTTTCAGCGCTCTCGCTCGCTTCCTGACGGGGATAGGAGCAAATTCACTCTAATTCAGCCACATAGTCACTTTTCACTCATTTTTGTCTTTTTCCCACTGAGTTACACACAAACTGAAACGTTTTGACAAGCAGACCGAAATTAAAGCAAGTTTTTTAAAAAGTGCACATCTTCACTTTAGAAGCTCATATACACTTCCAAATGGCAATACATGCACATTGGCCCAAATTGTGCAATATTTGTATTGCACAGTGATTAGACGCACTACCCTGGCCAGATACACGCACAGATTTAAGGAATGAGCTTAAAACCTCAGAGAAGCGTGTTTCCATGAAAGTGCGTGTAGCCACAGTTTCAGCGCTCTAGCTCGCTTCCTGAGGGAGATAGCAGCAATTTCACTCTAATTCAGCCACATAGTCACTTTTCACTCATTTTTGTCTTTTTCCCACTGTGTTATACACAAACTGAAAAGTTTTGACAAGCAGACCGAAATTACAGCAAGTTTTTTAAAAAGTGCACATCTTCACTTTTAGAAGCTCATATACACTTCCAAATGGCAATTCATGCACATTGGCCCAAATTGTGCAATATTTGTATTGCACAATGATTAGACGCACTACCCTGGCCAGATACACGCACAGATTTAAGGAATGAGCTTAAAACCTCAGAGAAGCGTGTTTCCATGAAAGTGCGTTTAGCCACAGTTTCAGCGCTCTAGCTCGCTTCCTGACGGAGATAGCAGCAATTTCACTCTAATTCAGCCACATAGTCACTTTTCACTCATTTTTGTCTTTTTCCCACTGTGTTACAAACAAACTGAAAAGTTTTGACAAGCAGACCGAAATAAAAGCAAGTTTTTTAAAAAGTGCACATCTTCACTTTAGAAGCTCATATACACTTCCAAATGGCAATTCATGCACATTGGCCCAAATTGTGCAATATTTGTATTGCACAGTGATTAGACGCACTACCCTGGCCAGATTCACGCACAGATTTAAGGAATGAGCTTAAAACCTCAGAGAAGCGTGTTTCCATGAAAGTGCGTGTAGCCACAGTTTCAGCGCTCTAGCTCGCTTCCTGACGGAGATAGCAGCAATTTCACTCTAATTCAGCCACATAGTCACTTTTCACTCATTTTTGTCTTTTTCCCACTGTGTTATACACAAACTGAAAAGTTTTGACAAGCAGACCGAAATAAAAGAAAGTTTTTTAAAAAGTGCACATCTTCACTTTAGAAGCTCATATACACTTCCAAATGGCAATTCATGCACATTGGCCCAAATTGTGCAATATTTGTATTGCACAGTGATTTGACGCACTACCCTGGCCAGATACACGCACAGATTTAAGGAATGAGCTTAAAACCTGAGAGAAGCGTGTTTCCATGAAAGTGCGTGTAGCCACAGTTTCAGCGCTCTAGCTCGCTTCCTGACGGAGATAGGAGCAAATTCACTCTAATTCAGCCACATAGTCACTTTTCACTCATTTTTGCCTTTTCCCCACTGAGTTATACACAAACTGAAAGGTTTTGACAAGCAGACCGAAATAAAAGCAAGTTTTGAAAAAAGTCATTATCTTCACTTTAGAAGCTCATATACACTTCCAAATGGCAATATATGCACATTGGCCCAAATTGTGCAATATTTGTATTGCACAGTGATTAGACGCACTACCCTGGCCAGATACACGGACAGATTTAAGGAATGAGCTTAAAACCTCAGAGAAGCGTGTTTCCATGAAAGTGCGTGTAGCCACAGTTTCAGCGCTCTAGCTCACTTCCTGACGGAGATAGCATCAATTTCACTCTAATTCAGCCACATAGTCACTTTTCACTCATTTTTGCCTTTTCCCCACTGAGTTATACACAAACTGAAAGGTTTTGACAAGCAGACCGAAATAAAAGCAAGTTTTTAAAAAAGTCATTATCTTCACTTTAGAAGCTCATATACACTTCCAAATGGCAATACATGCACATTGGCCCAAATTGTGCAATATTTGCATTGCACAGTGATTAGACGCACTACCCTGGCCAGATACACGCACAGATTTAAGGAATGAGCTAAAAACCTCAGAGAAGCGTGTTTCCATGAAAGTGCGTGTAGCCACAGTTTCAGCGCTCTAGCTCGCTTCCGGACGGAGATAGGAGCAAATTCACTCTAATTCAGCCACATAGTCACTTTTCACTCATTTTTGTCTTTTTCCCACTGAGTTATACACAAACTGAAAAGTTTTGACAAGCAGACCGAAATAAAAGCAAGTTTTTAAAAAAGTCATTATCTTCACTTTAGAAGTTCATATACACTTCCAAAAGACAATACATGCACATTAGACCAAATTGTGCAATATTTGTATTGCACAGTGATTAGACGCACTACCCTGGCCAGATACACGCACAGATTTAAGGAATGAGCTTAAAACCTCAGATAAGCGTATTTCCATGAAAGTGCGTGTAGCCACAGTTTCAGCGCTCTAGCTCGCTTCCTGACGGAGATAGCAGCAAATTCACTCTAATTCAGCCACATAGTCACTCTTCACTCATTTTTGTTTTTTTCCCACTGAGTTATACACAAACTGAAAAGTTTTGACAAGGAGACCGAAATAAAAGCAAGTTTTTAAAAAAGTCATTATCTTCACTTTAGAAGCTCATATACACTTCCAAATGGCAATACATGCACATTGGCCCAAATTGTGCAATATTTGTATTGCACAGTGATTTGACGCACTACCCTGGCCAGATACACGCACAGATTTAAGGAATGAGCTTAAAACCTCAGAGAAGCGTGTTTCCATGAAAGTGCGTGTAGCCACAGTTTCAGCGCTCTAGCTCGCTTCCTGACGGAGATAGGAGCAAATTCACTCTAATTCAGCCACATAGTCACTTTTCACTCATTTTTGTCTTTTTCCCACTGTGTTATACACAAACTGAAAAGTTTTGACAAGCAGACCGAAATAAAAGCAAGTTTTTAAAAAAGTCATTATCTTCACTTTAGAAGTTCATATACACTTCCAAAAGACAATACATGCACATTAGACCAAATTGTGCAATATTTGTATTGCACAGTGATTAGACGCACTACCCTGGCCAGATACACGCACAGATTTAAGGAATGAGCTTAAAACCTCAGATAAGCGTATTTCCATGAAAGTTCGTGTAGCCACAGTTTCAGCGCTCTAGCTCGCTTCCTGACGGAGATAGCAGCAAATTCACTCTAATTCAGCCACATAGTCACTTTTCACTCATTTTTGTTTTTTTCCCACTGAGTTGTACACAAACTGAAAAGTTTTGACAAGCAGACCGAAATAAAAGCAAGTTTTTAAAAAAGTCATTATCTTCACTTTAGAAGCTCATATACACTTCCAAATGGCAATACATGCACATTGGCCCAAATTGTGCAATATTTGTATTGCACAGTGATTAGACGCACTACCCTGGCCAGATACACGCACAGATTTAAGGAATGAGCTTAAAACCTCAGAGAAGCGTGTTTCCATGAAAGTGCGTGTAGCCACAGTTTCAGCGCTCTAGCTCGCTTCCTGACGGAGATAGGAGCAAATTCACTCTAATTCAGCCACATAGTCACTTTTCACTCATTTTTGCCTTTTTCCCACTGAGTTGTACACAAACTGAAAAGTTTTGACAAGCAGACCGAAATAAAAGCAAGTTTTTTAAAAAGTGCACATCTTCACTTTCGGAGCTCATATACCCTTTAAAATGGACATACATGCACATTGGACCAAATTGTGCAAAATTTATATTGCACAGCGATTAGACGCCCTACACTGGCCAGATACACGCACCGATTTAAGGAATGAGCTTAAAACCTCAGAGAAGCATGTTTCCATGAAAGTGCGTGTAGCCACAGTTTCAGCGCTCTAGCTCGCTTCCTGACGGAGATAGGAGCAATTTCACTCTAATTCAGCCACATAGTCACTTTTCACTCATTTTTGTCTTTTTCCCACTGTGTTACACACAAACTGAAAAGTTTTGACAAGCAGACCGAAATAAAAGCAAGTTTTTTAAAAAGTGCACATCTTCACTTTTGGAGCTCATATACCCTTTCAAATGGCCATACATGCACATTGGACCAAATTGTGCAATATTTATATTGCACAGTGATTAGACGCCCTCCACTGGCCAAATACACGCACAGATTGAAGGAATGAGCTTAAAACCTCAGAGTAGCGTGTTTCCATGAAAGTGCGTGTAGCCACAGTTTCAGCGCTCTCGCTCGCTTCCTGACGGGGATAGGAGCAAATTCACTCTAATTCAGCCACATAGTCACTTTTCACTCATTTTTGTCTTTTTCCCACTGAGTTACACACAAATTGAAAGGTTTTGACAAGCAGACCGAAATTAAAGCAAGTTTTTAAAAAAGTCATTTTCTTCACTTTTGAAGCTCATATACACTTCCAAATGGCAATACATGCACATTGGCCCAAATTGTGCAATATTTGTATTGCACAGTGATAAGACGCACTACCCTGGCCAGATACACGCACAGATTTAAGGAATGAGCTTAAAACCTCAGAGAAGCGTGTTTCCATGAAAGTGCGTGTAGCCACAGTTTCAGCGCTCTAGCTCGCTTCCTGACGGAGATAGCAGCAATTTCACTCTAATTCAGCCACATAGTCACTTTTCACTCATTTTTGTCTTTTTCCCACTGTGTTATACACAAACTGAAAAGTTTTGACAAGCAGACCGAAATAAAAGCAAGTTTTTTAAAAAGTGCACATCTTCACTTTAGAAGCTCATATACACTTCCAAATGGCAATACATGCACATTGGCCCAAATTTTGCAATATTTGTATTGCACAGTGATTAGACGCACTACCCTGGCCAGATACACGCACCGATTTAAGGAATGAGCTTAAAACCTCAGAGAAGCGTGTTTCCATGAAAGTGCGTGTAGCCACAGTTTCAGCGCTCTAGCTCGCTTCCTGAGGGAGATAGCAGCAATTTCACTCTAATTCAGCCACATAGTCACTTTTCACTCATTTTTGTCTTTTTCCCACTGTGTTATACACAAACTGAAAAGTTTTGACAAGCAGACCGAAATTACTGCAAGCTTTTTAAAAAGTGCACATCTTCACTTTAGAAGCTCATATACACTTCCAAATGGCAATTCATGCACATTGGCCCAAATTGTGCAATATTTGTATTGCACAGTGATTAGACGCACTACCCTGGCCAGATACACGCACAGATTTAAGGAATGAGCTTAAAACCTCAGAGAAGCGTGTTTCCATGAAAGTGCGTGTAGCCACAGTTTCAGCGCTCTCGCTCGCTTCCTGACGGAGATAGCAGCAATTTCACTCTAATTCAGCCACATAGTCACTTTTCACTCATTTTTGTCTTTTTCCCACTGTGTTATACACAAACTGAAAAGTTTTGACAAGCAGACCGAAATAAAAGCAAGTTTTTTAAAAAGTGCACATCTTCACTTCAGAAGCTCATATACACTTCCAAATGGCAATTCATGCACATTGGCCCAAATTGTGCAATATTTGTATTGCACAGTGATTTGACGCACTACCCTGGCCAGATACACGCACAGATTTAAGGAATGAGCTTAAAACCTGAGAGAAGCGTGTTTCCATGAAAGTGCGTGTAGCCACAGTTTCAGCGCTCTAGCTCGCTTCCTGACGGAGATAGGAGCAAATTCACTCTAATTCAGCCACATAGTCACTTTTCACTCATTTTTGCCTTTTCCCCACTGAGTTATACACAAACTGAAAGGTTTTGACAAGCAGACCGAAATAAAAGCAAGTTTTGAAAAAAGTCATTATCTTCACTTTAGAAGCTCATATACACTTCCAAATGGCAATATATGCACATTGGCCCAAATTGTGCAATATTTGTATTGCACAGTGATTAGACGCACTACCCTGGCCAGATACACGCACAGATTTAAGGAATGAGCTTAAAACCTCAGAGAAGCGTGTTTCCATGAAAGTGCGTGTAGCCACAGTTTCAGCGCTCTAGCTCACTTCCTGACGGAGATAGCAGCAATTTCACTCTAATTCAGCCACATAGTCACTTTTCACTCATTTTTGCCTTTTCCCCACTGAGTTATACACAAACTGAAAGGTTTTGACAAGCAGACCGAAATAAAAGCAAGTTTTTAAAAAAGTCATTATCTTCACTTTAGAAGCTCATATACACTTCCAAATGGCAATACATGCACATTGGCCCAAATTGTGCAATATTTGTATTGCACAGTGATTAGACGCACTACCCTGGCCAGATACACGCACAGATTTAAGGAATGAGCTTAAAACCTCAGAGAAGCGTGTTTCCATGAAAGTGCGTGTAGCCACAGTTTCAGCGCTCTAGCTCGCTTCCTGACGGAGATAGGAGCAAATTCACTCTAATTCAGCCACATAGTCACTTTTCACTCATTTTTGTCTTTTTCCCACTGAGTTATACACAAACTGAAAAGTTTTGACAAGCAGACCGAAATAAAAGCAAGTTTTTAAAAAAGTCATTATCTTCACTTTAGAAGTTCATATACACTTCCAAAAGACAATACATGCACATTAGACCAAATTGTGCAATATTTGTATTGCACAGTGATTAGACGCACCACCCTGGCCAGATACACGCACAGATTTAAGGAATGAGCTTAAAACCTCAGAGAAGCGTGTTTCCATGAAAGTGCGTGTAGCCACAGTTTCAGCGCTCTAGCTCGCTTCCTGACGGAGATAGGAGCAAATTCACTCTAATTCAGCCACATAGTCACTTTTCACTCATTTTTGTCTTTTTCCCACTGAGTTATACACAAACTGAAAAGTTTTGACAAGCAGACCGAAATAAAAGCAAGTTTTTAAAAAAGTCATTATCTTCACTTTAGAAGTTCATATACACTTCCAAAAGACAATACATGCACATTAGACAAAATTGTGCAATATTTGTATTGCACAGTGATTAGACGCACTACCCTGGCCAGATACACGCACAGATTTAAGGAATGAGCTTAAAACCTCAGATAAGCGTATTTCCATGAAAGTTCGTGTAGCCACAGTTTCAGCGCTCTAGCTCGCTTCCTGACGGAGATAGCAGCAAATTCACTCTAATTCAGCCACATAGTCACTTTTCACTCATTTTTGTTTTTTTCCCACTGAGTTGTACACAAACTGAAAAGTTTTGACAAGCAGACCGAAATAAAAGCAAGTTTTTTAAAAAGTGCACATCTTCACTTTAGAAGCTCATATACACTTCCAAATGGCAATTCATGCACATTGGCCCAAATTGTGCAATATTTGTATTGCACAGTGATAAGACGCACTACCCTGGCCAGATACACGCACAGATTTAAGGAATGAGCTTAAAACCTCAGAGAAGCGTATTTCCATGAAAGTTCGTGTAGCCACAGTTTCAGCGCTCTAGCTCGCTTCCTGACGGAGATAGCAGCAAATTCACTCTAATTCAGCCACATAGTCACTTTTCACTCATTTTTGTTTTTTTCCCACTGAGTTGTACACAAACTGAAAGTTTTGACAAGCAGACCGAAATAAAAGCAAGTTTTTTAAAAAGTGCACATCTTCACTTTAGAAGCTCATATACACTTCCAAATGGCAATTCATGCACATTGGCCCAAATTGTGCAATATTTGTATTGCACAGTGATTTGACGCACTACCCTGGCCAGATACACGCACAGATTTAAGGAATGAGCTTAAAACCTGAGAGAAGCGTGTTTCCATGAAAGTGCGTGTAGCCACAGTTTCAGCGCTCTAGCTCGCTTCCTGACGGAGATAGGAGCAAATTCACTCTAATTCAGCCACATAGTCACTTTTCACTCATTTTTGCCTTTTCCCCACTGAGTTATACACAAACTGAAAGGTTTTGACAAGCAGACCGAAATAAAAGCAAGTTTTTAAAAAAGTCATTATCTTCACTTTAGAAGCTCATATACACTTCCAAATGGCAATACATGCACATTGGCCCAAATTGTGCAATATTTGTATTGCACAGTGATAAGACGCACTACCCTGGGCAGATACACGCACAGATTTAAGGAATGAGCTTAAAACCTCAGAGAAGCGTGTTTCCATGAAAGTGCGTGTAGCCACAGTTTCAGCGCTCTAGCTCGCTTCCTGACGGAGATAGCAGCAATTTCACTCTAATTCAGCCACATAGTCACTTTTCACTCATTTTTGTCTTTTTCCCACTGTGTTATACACAAACTGAAAAGTTTTGACAAGCAGACCGAAATAAAAGCAAGTTTTTTAAAAAGTGCACATCTTCACTTTAGAAGCTCATATACACTTCCAAATGGCAATTCATGCACATTGGCCCAAATTGTGCAATATTTGTATTGCACAGTGATTAGACGCACTACCCTGGCCAGATACACGCACAGATTTAAGGAATGAGCTTAAAACCTGAGAGAAGCGTGTTTCCATGAAAGTGCGTGTAGCCACAGTTTCAGCGCTCTAGCTCGCTTCCTGACGGAGATAGGAGCAAATTCACTCTAATTCAGCCACATAGTCACTTTTCACTCATTTTTGCCTTTTCCCCACTGAGTTATACACAAACTGAAAGGTTTTGACAAGCAGACCGAAATAAAAGCAAGTTTTTTAAAAAGTGCACATCTTCACTTTAGAAGCTCATATACACTTCCAAATGGCAATACATGCACATTGGCCCAAATTGTGCAATATTTGTATTGCACAGTGATAAGACGCACTACCCTGGCCAGATACACGCACAGATTTAAGGAATGAGCTTAAAACCTGAGAGAAGCGTGTTTCGATGAAAGTGCGTGTAGCCACAGTTTCAGCGGTCTAGCTCGCTTCCTGACGGAGATAGGAGCAAATTCACTCTAATTCAGCCACATAGTCACTTTTCACTCATTTTTGCCTTTTCCCCACTGAGTTATACACAAACTGAAAGGTTCTGACAAGCAGACCGAAATAAAAGCAAGTTTTTTAAAAAGTCATTATCTTCACTTTAGAAGCTCATATACACTTTCAAATGGCAATACATGCACATTGGCCCAAATTGTGCAATATTTATATTGCACAGTGATTAGACGCCCTACACTGGCCAAATACACGCACAGATTTAAGGAATGAGCTTAAAACCTCAGAGAAGCGTATTTCCATGAAAGTGCGTGTAGCCACAGTTTCAGCGCTCTAGCTCGCTTCCTGACGGAGATAGCAGCAATTTCACTCTAATTCAGCCACATAGTCACTTTTCACTCATTTTTGTCTTTTTCCCACTGAGTTGTACACAAACTGAAAAGTTTTGACAAGCAGACCGAAATAAAAGCAAGTTTTTTAAAAAGTGCACATCTTCACTTTAGAAGCTCATATACACTTCCAAATGGCAATTCATGCACATTGGCCCAAATTGTGCAATATTTGTATTGCACAGTGATTTGACGCACTACCCTGGCCAGATACACGCACAGATTTAAGGAATGAGCTTAAAACCTGAGAGAAGCGTGTTTCCATGAAAGTGCGTGTAGCCACAGTTTCAGCGCTCTAGCTCGCTTCCTGACGGAGATAGGAGCAAATTCACTCTAATTCAGCCACATAGTCACTTTTCACTCATTTTTGCCTTTTCCCCACTGAGTTATACACAAACTGAAAGGTTTTGACAAGCAGACCGAAATAAAAGCAAGTTTTGAAAAAAGTCATTATCTTCACTTTAGAAGCTCATATACACTTCCAAATGGCAATACATGCACATTGGCCCAAATTTTGCAATATTTTTATTGCACAGTGATTAGACGCACTACCCTGGCCAGATACACGCACAGAATTAAGGAATGAGCTTAAAACCTCAGAGAAGCGTGTTTCCATGAAAGTGCGTGTAGCCACAGTTTCAGCGCTCTAGCTCGCTTCCTGACGGAGATAGCAGCAATTTCACTCTAATTCAGCCACATAGTCACTTTTCACTCATTTTTGCCTTTTCCCCACTGAGTTATACACAAACAGAAAAGTTTTGACAAGCAGACCGAAATAAAAGCAAGTTTTTAAAAAAGTCATTATCTTCACTTTAGAAGCTCATATACACTTCCAAATGGCAATACATGCACATTGGCCCAAATTGTGCAATATTTGTATTGCACAGTGATAAGACGCACTACCCTGGGCAGATACACGCACAGATTTAAGGAATGAGCTTAAAACCTCAGAGAAGCGTGTTTCCATGAAAGTGCGTGTAGCCACAGTTTCAGCGCTCTAGCTCGCTTCCTGACGGAGATAGCAGCAATTTCACTCTAATTCAGCCACATAGTCACTTTTCACTCATTTTTGTCTTTTTCCCACTGTGTTATACACAAACTGAAAAGTTTTGACAAGCAGACCGAAATAAAAGCAAGTTTTTTAAAAAGTGCACATCTTCACTTTAGAAGCTCATATACACTTCCAAATGGCAATTCATGCACATTGGCCCAAATTGTGCAATATTTGTATTGCACAGTGATTAGACGCACTACCCTGGCCAGATACACGCACAGATTTAAGGAATGAGCTTAAAACCTGAGAGAAGCGTGTTTCCATGAAAGTGCGTGTAGCCACAGTTTCAGCGCTCTAGCTCGCTTCCTGACGGAGATAGGAGCAAATTCACTCTAATTCAGCCACATAGTCACTTTTCACTCATTTTTGCCTTTTCCCCACTGAGTTATACACAAACTGAAAGGTTTTGACAAGCAGACCGAAATAAAAGCAAGTTTTTTAAAAAGTGCACATCTTCACTTTAGAAGCTCATATACACTTCCAAATGGCAATACATGCACATTGGCCCAAATTGTGCAATATTTGTATTGCACAGTGATAAGACGCACTACCCTGGCCAGATACACGCACAGATTTAAGGAATGAGCTTAAAACCTGAGAGAAGCGTGTTTCCATGAAAGTGCGTGTAGCCACAGTTTCAGCGCTCTAGCTCGCTTCCTGACGGAGATAGGAGCAAATTCACTCTAATTCAGCCACATAGTCACTTTTCACTCATTTTTGCCTTTTCCCCACTGAGTTATACACAAACTGAAAGGTTCTGACAAGCAGACCGAAATAAAAGCAAGTTTTTTAAAAAGTCATTATCTTCACTTTAGAAGCTCATATACACTTTCAAATGGCAATACATGCACATTGGCCCAAATTGTGCAATATTTATATTGCACAGTGATTAGACGCCCTACACTGGCCAAATACACGCACAGATTTAAGGAATGAGCTTAAAACCTCAGAGAAGCGTATTTCCATGAAAGTGCGTGTAGCCACAGTTTCAGCGCTCTAGCTCGCTTCCTGACGGAGATAGCAGCAATTTCACTCTAATTCAGCCACATAGTCACTTTTCACTCATTTTTGTCTTTTTCCCACTGAGTTATACACAAACTGAAAAGTTTTGACAAGCAGACCGAAATAAAAGCAAGTTTTTAAAAAAGTCATTATCTTCACTTTAGAAGTTCATTTACCCTTTCAAATGGCCATACATGCACGTTGGACCAAATTGTGCAATATTTATATTGCACAGTGATTAGACGCCCTAAACTGGCCAAATACACGCACAGATTGAAGGTATGAGCTTAAAACCTCAGAGAAGCGTGTTTCCATGAAAGTGCGTGTAGCCACAGTTTCCGCGCTCTAGCTCGCTTCCTGATGGAGATAGCAGCAAATTCACTCTAATTCAGCCACATAGTCACTTTTCACTCATTTTTGTCTTTTTCCCACTGAGTTATACACAAACTGAAAAGTTTTGACAAGCGGACCGAAATAAAAGCAAGTTTTTAAAAAAGTCATTATCTTCACTTTAGAAGTTCATATACACTTCCAAAAGACAATACATGCACATTAGACCAAATTGTGCAATATTTGTATTGCACAGTGATTAGACGCACTACCCTGGCCAGATACACGCACAGATTTAAGGAATGAGCTTAAAACCTCAGAGAAGCGTATTTCCATGAAAGTGCGTGTAGCCACAGTTTCAGCGCTCTAGCTCGCTTCCTGACGGAGATAGTAGCAATTTCACTCTAATTCAGCCACATAGTCACTTTTCACTCATTTTTGTTTTTTTCCCACTGAGTTATACACAAACTGAAAAGTTTTGACAAGCAGACCGAAATAAAAGCAAGTTTTTAAAAAAGTCATTATCTTCACTTTAGAAGCTCATATACACTTCCAAATGGCAATACATGCACATTGGCCCAAATTGTGCAATATTTGTATTGCACAGTGATTAGACGCACTACCCTGGCCAGATACACGCACAGATTTAAGGAATGAGCGTAAAACCTCAGAGAAGCGTGTTTCCATGAAAGTGCGTGTAGCCACAGTTTCAGCGCTCTAGCTCGCTTCCTGACGGAGATAGCAGCAATTTCACTCTAATTCAGCCACATAGTCACTTTTCACTCATTTTTGTCTTTTTCCCACTGAGTTATACACAAACTGAAAAGTTTTGACAAGCAGACCGAAATAAAAGCAAGTTTTTAAAAAAGTCATTATCTTCACTTTAGAAGTTCATTTACCCTTTCAAATGGCCATACATGCACGTTGGACCAAATTGTGCAATATTTATATTGCACAGTGATTAGACGCCCTACATTGGCCAAATACACGCACAGATTGAAGGAATGAGCTTAAAACCTGAGAGAAGCGTGTTTCCATGAAAGTGCGTGTAGCCACAGTTTCAGCGCTCTAGCTCGCTTCCTGACGGAGATAGGAGCAAATTCACTCTAATTCAGCCACATAGTCACTTTTCACTCATTTTTGCCTTTTTCCCACTGAGTTGTACACAAACTGAAAAGTTTTGACAAGCAGACCGAAATAAAAGCAAGTTTTTTAAAAAGTGCACATCTTCACTTTAGGAGCTCATATACCCTTTCAAATGGCCATACATGCACATTGGACCAAATTGTGCAATATTTATATTGCACAGCGATTAGACGCCCTACACTGGCCAGATACACGCACCGATTTAAGGAATGAGCTTAAAACCTCAGAGAAGCGTGTTTCCATGAAAGTGCGTGTAGCCACAGTTTCAGCGCTCTAGCTCGCTTCCTGACGGAGATAGGAGCAATTTCACTCTAATTCAGCCACATAGTCACTTTTCACTCATTTTTGTCTTTTTCCCACTGTGTTACACACAAACAGAAAAGTTTTGACAAGCAGACCGAAATAAAAGCAAGTTTTTTAAAAAGTGCACATCTTCACTTTAGGAGCTCATATATCCTTTCAAATGGCCATACATGCACATTGGACCAAATTGTGCAATATTTATATTGCACAGTGATTAGACGCCCTACACTGGCCAAATACACGCACAGATTGAAGGAATGAGCTTAAAACCTCAGAGAAGCGTGTTTCCATGAAAATGCGTGTCGCCGCAGTTTCAGCGCTCTAGCTCGCTTCCTGACGGGGATAGGAGCAAATTCACTCCAATTCAGCCACATAGTCACTTCTCACTCATTTTTGTCTTTTTCCCACTGAGTTACACACAAACTGAAACGTTTTGACAAGCAGACCGAAATAAAAGCAATTTTTTAAAAAAGTCATTATCTTCACTTTAGAAGCTCATATACACTTCCAAATGGCAATACATGCACATTGGCCCAAATTGTGCAATATTTGTATTGCACAGTGATTAGACGCACTACCCTGGCCAGATACACGCACAGATTTAAGGAATGAGCTTAAAACCTCAGAGAAGCGTGTTTCCATGAAAGTGCGTGTAGCCACAGTTTCAGCGCTCAAGCTCGCTTCCTGACGGAGATAGCAGCAATTTCACTCTAATTCAGCCACATAGTCACTTTTCACTCATTTTTGTGTTTTTCCCACTGTGTTATACACAAACTGAAAAGTTTTGACAAGCAGACCGAAATAAAAGCAAGTTTTTTAAAAGTGCACATCTTCACTTTAGAAACTCATATACACTTCCAAATGGCAATAAATACACATTGGCCCAAATTGTGCAATATTTGTATTGCACAGTGATTAGACGCACTACCCTGGCCAGATACACGCACAGATTTAAGGAATGAGCTTAAAACCTCAGAGAAGCGTGTTTCCATGAAAGTGCGTGCAGCCACAGTTTCAGCGCTCTAGCTCGCTTCCTGACGGAGATAGCAGCAATTTCACTCTAATTCAGCCACATAGTCACTTTTCACTCATTTTTGTCTTTTTCCCACTGTGTTATACACAAACTGAAAAGTTTTGACAAGCAGACCGAAATAAAAGCAAGTTTTTTAAAAAGTGCACATCTTCACTTTAGAAGCTCATATACACTTCCAAATGGCAATTCATGCACATTGGCCCAAATTGTGCAATATATGTATTGCACAGTGATTAGACGCACTACCCTGGCCAGATACAAGCACAGATTTAAGATATGAGCTTAAAACCTCAGAGAAGCGTGTTTCCATGAAAGTGCGTTTAGCCACAGTTTCAGCGCTCTAGCTCGCTTCCTGACGGAGATAGCAGCAATTTCACTCTAATTCAGCCACATAGTCACTTTTCACTCATTTTTGTCTTTTTCCCACTGTGTTACAAACAAACTGAAAAGTTTTGACAAGCAGACCGAAATAAAAGAAAGTTTTTTAAAAAGTGCACATCTTCACTTTAGAAGCTCATATACACTTCCAAATGGCAATATATGCACATTGGCCCAAATTGTGCAATATTTGTATTGCACAGTGATTAGACGCACTACCCTGGCCAGATACACGCACAGATTTAAGGAATGAGCTTAAAACCTCAGAGAAGCGTGTTTCCATGAAAGTGCGTGTAGCCACAGTTTCAGCGCTCTCGCTCGCTTCCTGACGGAGATAGCAGCAATTTCACTTCTAATTCAGCCACATAGTCACTTTTCACTCATTTTTGCCTTTTCCCCACTGAGTTATACACAAACTGAAAGGTTTTGACAAGCAGACCGAAATAAAAGCAAGTTTTTAAAAAAGTCATTATCTTCACTTTAGAAGCTCATATACACTTCCAAATGGCAATACATGCACATTGGCCCAAATTGTGCAATATTTGTATTGCACAGTGATTAGACGCACTACCCTGGCCAGATACACGCACAGATTTAAGGAATGAGCTTAAAACCTCAGAGAAGCGTGTTTCCATGAAAGTGCGTGTAGCCACAGTTTCAGCGCTCTAGCTCGCTTCCTGACGGAGATAGGAGCAAATTCACTCTAATTCAGCCACATAGTCACTTTTCACTCATTTTTGTCTTTTTCCCACTGAGTTATACACAAACTGAAAAGTTTTGACAAGCAGACCGAAATAAAAGCAAGTTTTTAAAAAAGTCATTATCTTCACTTTAGAAGTTCATATACACTTCCAAAAGACAATACATGCACATTAGACCAAATTGTGCAATATTTGTATTGCACAGTGATTAGACGCACTACCCTGGCCAGATACACGCACAGATTTAAGGAATGAGCTTAAAACCTCAGATAAGCGTATTTCCATGAAAGTGCGTGTAGCCACAGTTTCAGCGCTCTAGCTCGCTTCCTGACGGTGATAGCAGCAAATTCACTCTAATTCAGCCACATAGTCACTTTTCACTCATTTTTGTTTTTTTCCCACTGAGTTATACACAAACTGAAAAGTTTTGACAAGGAGACCGAAATAAAAGCAAGTTTTTAAAAAAGTCATTATCTTCACTTTAGAAGCTCATATACACTTCCAAATGGCAATACATGCACATTGGCCCAAATTGTGCAATATTTGTATTGCACAGTGATTAGACGCACTACCCTGGCCAGATACACGCACAGATTTAAGGAATGAGCTTAAAACCTCAGAGAAGCGTATTTCCACGAAAGTGCGTGTAGCCACAGTTTCAGCGCTCTAGCTCGCTTCCTGACGGAGATAGCAGCAATTTCACTCTAATTCAGCCACATAGTCACTTTTCACTCATTTTTGTCTTTTTCCCACTGAGTTATACACAAACTGAAAAGTTTTGACAAGCAGACCGAAATAAAAGCAAGTTTTTAAAAAAGTCATTATCTTCACTTTAGAAGCTCATATACACTTCCAAATGGCAATACATGCACATTGGCCCAAATTGTGCAATATTTGTATTGCACAGTGATTAGACGCACTACCCTGGCCAGATACACGCACAGATTTAAGGAATGAGCTTAAAACCTCAGAGAAGCGTGTTTCCACGAAAGTGCGTGTAGCCACAGTTTCAGCGCTCTCGCTCGCTTCCTGACGGAGATAGCAGCAATTTCACTTCTAATTCAGCCACATAGTCACTTTTCACTCATTTTTGCCTTTTCCCCACTGAGTTATACACAAACTGAAAGGTTTTGACAAGCAGACCGAAATAAAAGCAAGTTTTTAAAAAAGTCATTATCTTCACTTTAGAAGCTCATATACACTTCCAAATGGCAATACATGCACATTGGCCCAAATTGTGCAATATTTGTATTGCACAGTGATTAGACGCCCTACATTGGCCAAATACACGCACAGATTGAAGGAATGAGCTTAAAACCTCAGAGAAGCGTGTTTCCATGAAAGTGCGTGTAGCCACAGTTTCAGCGCTCTAGCTCGCTTCCTGACGGAGATAGGAGCAAATTCACTCTAATTCAGCCACATAGTCACTTTTCACTCATTTTTGTCTTTTTCCCACTGAGTTATACACAAACTGAAAAGTTTTGACAAGCAGACCGAAATAAAAGCAAGTTTTTTAAAAAGTCATTATCTTCACTTTAGAAGTTCATATACACTTCCAAAAGACAATACATGCACATTAGACCAAATTGTGCAATATTTGTATTGCACAGTGATTAGACGCACTACCCTGGCCAGATACACGCACAGATTTAAGGAATGAGCTTAAAACCTCAGATAAGCGTATTTCCATGAAAGTTCGTGTAGCCACAGTTTCAGCGCTCTAGCTCGCTTCCTGACGGAGATAGCAGCAAATTCACTCTAATTCAGCCACATAGTCACTTTTCACTCATTTTTGTTTTTTTCCCACTGAGTTGTACACAAACTGAAAAGTTTTGACAAGCAGACCGAAAAAAAAGCAAGTTTTTAAAAAAGTCATTATCTTCACTTTAGAAGCTCATATACACTTCCAAATGGCAATACATGCACATTGGCCCAAATTGTGCAATATTTGTATTGCACAGTGATTAGACGCACTACCCTGGCCAGATACACGCACAGATTTAAGGAATGAGCTTAAAACCTGAGAGAAGCGTGTTTCAATGAAAGTGCGTGTAGCCACAGTTTCAGCGCTCTAGCTCGCTTCCTGACGGAGATAGGAGCAAATTCACTCTAATTCAGCCACATAGTCACTTTTCACTCATTTTTGCCTTTTTCCCACTGAGTTGTACACAAACTGAAAAGTTTTGACAAGCAGACCGAAATAAAAGCAAGTTTTTTAAAAAGTGCACATCTTCACTTTCGGAGCTCATATACCCTTTAAAATGGCCATACATGCACATTGGACCAAATTGTGCAAAATTTATATTGCACAGCGATTAGACGCCCTACACTGGCCAGATACACGCACCGATTTAAGGAATGAGCTTAAAACCTCAGAGAAGCGTGTTTCCATGAAAGTGCGTGTGGCCACAGTTTCAGCGCTCTAGCTCGCTTCCTGACGGAGATAGGAGCAATTTCACTCTAATTCAGCCACATAGTCACTTTTCATTCATTTTTGTCTTTTTCCCACTGTGTTACACACAAACTGAAAAGTTTTGACAAGCAGACCGAAATAAAAGCAAGTTTTTTAAAAAGTGCACATCTTCACTTTTGGAGCTCAAATACCCTTTCAAATGGCCATACATGCACATTGGACCAAATTGTGCAATATTTATATTGCACAGTGATTAGACGCCCTCCACTGGCCAAATACACGCACAGATTGAAGGAATGAGCTTAAAACCTCAGAGTAGCGTGTTTCCATGAAAGTGCGTGTAGCCACAGTTTCAGCGCTCTCGCTCGCTTCCTGACGGGGATAGGAGCAAATTCACTCTAATTCAGCCACATAGTCACTTTTCACTCATTTTTGTCTTTTTCCCACTGAGTTACACACAAACTGAAACGTTTTGACAAGCAGACCGAAATTAAAGCAAGTTTTTAAAAAAGTCATTTTCTTCACTTTAGAAGCTCATATACACTTCCAAATGGCAATACATGCACATTGGCCCAAATTGTGCAATATTTGTATTGCACAGTGATAAGACGCACTACCCTGGCCAGATACACGCACAGATTTAAGGAATGAGCTTAAAACCTCAGAGAAGCGTGTTTCCATGAAAGTGCGTGTAGCCACAGTTTCAGCGCTCTAGCTCGCTTCCTGACGGAGATAGCAGCAATTTCACTCTAATTCAGCCACATAGTCACTTTTCACTCATTTTTGTCTTTTTCCCACTGTGTTATACACAAACTGAAAAGTTTTGACAAGCAGACCGAAATAAAAGCAAGTTTTTTAAAAAGTGCACATCTTCACTTTAGAAGCTCATATACACTTCCAAATGGCAATACATGCACATTGGCCCAAATTGTGCAATATTTGTATTGCACAGTGATTAGACGCACTACCCTGGCCAGATACACGCACAGATTTAAGGAATGAGCTTAAAACCTCAGAGAAGCGTGTTTCCATGAAAGTGCGTGTAGCCACAGTTTCAGCGCTCTAGCTCGCTTCCTGACGGAGATAGCAGCAATTTCACTCTAATTCAGCCACATAGTCACTTTTCACTCATTTTTGTCTTTTTCCCACTGTGTTATACACAAACTGAAAAGTTTTGACAAGCAGACCGAAATAAAAGCAAGTTTTTTAAAAAGTGCACATCTTCACTTTAGAAGCTCATATCAAGGGCGTTATAATGGTGTTGACATTGGTGGGGACATAATTTGCCTCCCATGCCTCCCTATGTCATGACCTAACCTACTCAAAATACAGCCTCATCAATCAGCAATACAGTGTGTTGCTTAATTTCCACATGAAATATACCTGTCTGCCTGATGGAGACTGATCTGCAGAGCTGCTGTCTTGTGGCTGTAAAACAAAATTTCCGATCAAGAAACACTACCTATTTTTGTCTCTTGTTGCATAATAATAATAATAATAATAATAATAATAATACATTTTATGCTGGCTGGCTGTTTATTGCATTAATAATACATTGTCCTTCTATATTATTATTCATCTAACCATTCCATCTAAAGCCCTATTAGGACGGGACTAGTTTTATGGGGGGACGTGGGGTAAAAATGCATTCAGATGCATCAACATGCATTGCGGAGATGGCGGTCACGTGACAACTGTCACAACTCACACCACTGCGTGCGTGAAGATCTACCCCTCTCACGTTCTGTTCTCTCTTCCGAATAGGGCTAAAGATGAGCGGATTCCAAAAATTATGTAAATATTTTCTGTTCTTATTTCACTCCTCTCTAAGAGACTTTCAGCATGATTAATCTGTTTCAGTAGAATCCGTGTCAGACTGCAACGCACCCCCCCTCCACAACGACAAGCATGGGAATGGGAAGCACGGAAGTTATTAGGTTTCTGCATGTTGAGGTTTATGCTGCGCTACAGAAAAACAATGAAATCGAGCGCTTGGAAGAGAAAATGCGTCGCAGTCTGAACAGGTTTTTACAAGACTATTTTGTGTGAGTAACTTACCATTGACTGGGTGAAATAATGTCTAATGTCCGCCTTTTTTCTTTTCCTGCCCGAGTTAGACATGATTCCCCGAGCCAACGACAGTAGACGCTGTTATTACGCTGTTATTTTTTATTTTCACCGCGTAGCCTACCAACTTACCAATGACAACCGAGTCATGATGATGGATTCAGGAAGGGGAGCCAATCACAGATAGCAAGGCTGTCCCCACCAATGACACGCCGTCTTTGAGAGGCGGAACTAAGGAGGGGAAAATTAACCTTTTGTGTCCCGAATGCCGTGCAATGCCCCATTCAAAATTGGTATGGTGGACATTTTAAACACATCAAAATATTGGTATGGACGCGTCCATAGCGTCCATACGCATTTTTACGCCCATGGCTCATATACACTTCCAAATGGCAATTCATGCACATTGGCCCAAATTGTGCAATATTTGTATTGCACAGTGATTAGACGCACTACCCTGGCCAGATACACGCACAGATTTAAGGAATGAGCTTAAAACCTCAGAGAAGCGTGTTTCCATGAAAGTGCGTTTAGCCACAGTTTCAGCGCTCGAGCTCGCTTCCTGACGGAGATAGCAGCAATTTCACTCTAATTCAGCCACATAGTCACTTTTCACTCATTTTTGTCTTTTTCCCACTGTGTTACAAACAAACTGAAAAGTTTTGACAAGCAGACCGAAATAAAAGCAAGTTTTTTAAAAAGTGCACATCTTCACTTTAGAAGCTCATATACACTTCCAAATGGCAATTCATGCACATTGGCCCAAATTGTGCAATATTTGTATTGCACAGTGATTAGACGCACTACCCTGGCCAGATACACGCACAGAATTAAGGAATGAGCTTAAAACCTCAGAGAAGCGTGTTTCCATGAAAGTGCGTGTAGCCACAGTTTCAGCGCTCTAGCTCGCTTCCTGACGGAGATAGCAGCAATTTCACTCTAATTCAGCCACATAGTCACTTTTCACTCATTTTTGTCTTTTTCCCACTGTGTTACAAACAAACTGAAAAGTTTTGACAAGCAGACCGAAATAAAAGCAAGTTTTTTAAAAAGTGCACATCTTCACTTTAGGAGCTCATATATCCTTTCAAATGGCCATACATGCACATTGGACCAAATTGTGCAATATTTATATTGCACAGTGATTAGACGCCCTACACTGGCCAAATACACGCACAGATTGAAGGAATGAGCTTAAAACCTCAGAGAAGCGTGTTTCCATGAAAATGCGTGTCGCCGCAGTTTCAGCGCTCTAGCTCGCTTCCTGACGGGGATAGGAGCAAATTCACTCCAATTCAGCCACATAGTCACTTCTCACTCATTTTTGTCTTTTTCCCACTGAGTTACACACAAACTGAAACGTTTTGACAAGCAGACCGAAATAAAAGCAATTTTTTAAAAAAGTCATTATCTTCACTTTAGAAGCTCATATAAACTTCCAAATGGCAATACATGCACATTGGCCCAAATTGTGCAATATTTGTATTGCACAGTGATTAGACGCACTACCCTGGCCAGATACACGCACAGATTTAAGGAATGAGCTTAAAACCTCAGAGAAGCGTGTTTCCATGAAAGTGCGTGTAGCCAAAGTTTCAGCGCTCAAGCTCGCTTCCTGACGGAGATAGCAGCAATTTCACTCTAATTCAGCCACATAGTCACTTTTCACTCATTTTTGTGTTTTTCCCACTGTGTTATACACAAACTGAAAAGTTTTGACAAGCAGACCGAAATAAAAGCAAGTTTTTTAAAAAGTGCACATCTTCACTTTAGAAGCTCATATACACTTCCAAATGGCAATACATGCACATTGGCCCAAATTGTGCAATATTTGTATTGCACAGTGATTAGACGCACTACCCTGGCCAGATACACGCACAGATTTAAGGAATGAGCTTAAAACCTCAGAGAAGCGTGTTTCCATGAAAGTGCGTGCAGCCACAGTTTCAGCGCTCTAGCTCGCTTCCTGACGGAGATAGCAGCAATTTCACTCTAATTCAGCCACATAGTCACTTTTCACTCATTTTTGTCTTTTTCCCACTGTGTTATACACAAACTGAAAAGTTTTGACAAGCAGACCGAAATAAAAGCAAGTTTTTTAAAAAGTGCACATCTTCACTTTAGAAGCTCATATACACTTCCAAATGGCAATTCATGCACATTGGCCCAAATTGTGCAATATATGTATTGCACAGTGATTAGACGCACTACCCTGGCCAGATACAAGCACAGATTTAAGATATGAGCTTAAAACCTCAGAGAAGCGTGTTTCCATGAAAGTGCGTTTAGCCACAGTTTCAGCGCTCTAGCTCGCTTCCTGACGGAGATAGCAGCAATTTCACTCTAATTCAGCCACATAGTCACTTTTCACTCATTTTTGTCTTTTTCCCACTGTGTTACAAACAAACTGAAAAGTTTTGACAAGCAGACCGAAATAAAAGAAAGTTTTTTAAAAAGTGCACATCTTCACTTTAGAAGCTCATATACACTTCCAAATGGCAATATATGCACATTGGCCCAAATTGTGCAATATTTGTATTGCACAGTGATTAGACGCACTACCCTGGCCAGATACACGCACAGATTTAAGGAATGAGCTTAAAACCTCAGAGAAGCGTGTTTCCATGAAAGTGCGTGTAGCCACAGTTTCAGCGCTCTCGCTCGCTTCCTGACGGAGATAGCAGCAATTTCACTTCTAATTCAGCCACATAGTCACTTTTCACTCATTTTTGCCTTTTCCCCACTGAGTTATACACAAACTGAAAGGTTTTGACAAGCAGACCGAAATAAAAGCAAGTTTTGAAAAAAGTCATTATCTTCACTTTAGAAGCTCATATACACTTCCAAATGGCAATACATGCACATTGGCCCAAATTGTGCAATATTTGTATTGCACAGTGATTAGACGCACTACCCTGGCCAGATACACGCACAGATTTAAGGAATGAGCTTAAAACCTCAGAGAAGCGTGTTTCCATGAAAGTGCGTGTAGCCACAGTTTCAGCGCTCTAGCTCGCTTCCTGATGGAGATAGGAGCAAATTCACTCTAATTCAGCCACATAGTCACTTTTCACTCATTTTTGTCTTTTTCCCACTGAGTTATACACAAACTGAAAAGTTTTGACAAGCAGACCGAAATAAAAGCAAGTTTTTAAAAAAGTCATTATCTTCACTTTAGAAGTTCATATACACTTCCAAAAGACAATACATGCACATTAGACCAAATTGTGCAATATTTGTATTGCACAGTGATTAGACGCACTACCCTGGCCAGATACACGCACAGATTTAAGGAATGAGCTTAAAACCTCAGATAAGCGTATTTCCATGAAAGTGCGTGTAGCCACAGTTTCAGCGCTCTAGCTCGCTTCCTGACGGTGATAGCAGCAAATTCACTCTAATTCAGCCACATAGTCACTTTTCACTCATTTTTGTTTTTTTCCCACTGAGTTATACACAAACTGAAAAGTTTTGACAAGGAGACCGAAATAAAAGCAAGTTTTTAAAAAAGTCATTATCTTCACTTTAGAAGCTCATATACACTTCCAAATGGCAATACATGCACATTGGCCCAAATTGGGCAATATTTGTATTGCACAGTGATTAGACGCACTACCCTGGCCAGATACACGCACAGATTTAAGGAATGAGCTTAAAACCTCAGAGAAGCGTGTTTCCACGAAAGTGCGTGTAGCCACAGTTTCAGCGCTCTAGCTCGCTTCCTGACGGAGATAGCAGCAATTTCACTCTAATTCAGCCACATAGTCACTTTTCACTCATTTTTGTCTTTTTCCCACTGAGTTATACACAAACTGAAAAGTTTTGACAAGCAGACCGAAATAAAAGCAAGTTTTTAAAAAAGTCATTATCTTCACTTTAGAAGCTCATATACACTTCCAAATGGCAATACATGCACATTGGCCCAAATTGTGCAATATTTGTATTGCACAGTGATTAGACGCACTACCCTGGCCAGATACACGCACAGATTTAAGGAATGAGCTTAAAACCTCAGAGAAGCGTGTTTCCACGAAAGTGCGTGTAGCCACAGTTTCAGCGCTCTAGCTCGCTTCCTGACGGAGATAGCAGCAATTTCACTCTAATTCAGCCACATAGTCACTTTTCACTCATTTTTGTCTTTTTCCCACTGTGTTACAAACAAACTGAAAAGTTTTGACAAGCAGACCGAAATAAAAGCAAGTTTTTTAAAAAGTGCACATCTTCACTTTAGAAGCTCATATACACTTCCAAATGGCAATTCATGCACATTGGCCCAAATTGTGCAATATTTGTATTGCACAGTGATTAGACGCACTACCCTGGCCAGATACACTCACAGATTTAAGGAATGAGCTTAAAACCTCAGAGAAGCGTGATTCCATGAAAGTGCGTGTAGCCACAGTTTCAGCGCTCTAGCTCGCTTCCTGACGGAGATAGCAGCAATTTCACTCTAATTCAGCCACATAGTCACTTTTCACTCATTTTTGTCTTTTTCCCACTGTGTTATACACAAACTGAAAAGTTTTGACAAGCAGACCGAAATAAAAGAAAGTTTTTTAAAAAGTGCACATCTTCACTTTAGAAGCTCATATACACTTCCAAATGGCAATTCATGCACATTGGCCCAAATTGTGCAATATTTGTATTGCACAGTGATTTGACGCACTACCCTGGCCAGATACACGCACAGATTTAAGGAATGAGCTTAAAACCTGAGAGAAGCGTGTTTCCATGAAAGTGCGTGTAGCCACAGTTTCAGCGCTCTAGCTCGCTTCCTGACGGAGATAGGAGCAAATTCACTCTAATTCAGCCACATAGTCACTTTTCACTCATTTTTGCCTTTTCCCCACTGAGTTATACACAAACTGAAAGGTTTTGACAAGCAGACCGAAATAAAAGCAAGTTTTGAAAAAAGTCATTATCTTCACTTTAGAAGCTCATATACACTTCCAAATGGCAATATATGCACATTGGCCCAAATTGTGCAATATTTGTATTGCACAGTGATTAGACGCACTACCCTGGCCAGATACACGCACAGATTTAAGGAATGAGCTTAAAACCTCAGAGAAGCGTGTTTCCATGAAAGTGCGTGTAGCCACAGTTTCAGCGCTCTCGCTCGCTTCCTGACGGAGATAGCAGCAATTTCACTTCTAATTCAGCCACATAGTCACTTTTCACTCATTTTTGTCTTTTTCCCACTGAGTTATACACAAACTGAAAAGTTTTGACAAGCAGACCGAAATAAAAGCAAGTTTTTTAAAAAGTCATTATCTTCACTTTAGAAGTTCATATACACTTCCAAAAGACAATACATGCACATTAGACCAAATTGTGCAATATTTGTATTGCACAGTGATTAGACGCACTACCCTGGCCAGATACACGCACAGATTTAAGGAATGAGCTTAAAACCTCAGATAAGCGTATTTCCATGAAAGTTCGTGTAGCCACAGTTTCAGCGCTCTAGCTCGCTTCCTGACGGAGATAGCAGCAAATTCACTCTAATTCAGCCACATAGTCACTTTTCACTCATTTTTGTTTTTTTCCCACTGAGTTGTACACAAACTGAAAAGTTTTGACAAGCAGACCGAAAAAAAAGCAAGTTTTTAAAAAAGTCATTATCTTCACTTTAGAAGCTCATATACACTTCCAAATGGCAATACATGCACATTGGCCCAAATTGTGCAATATTTGTATTGCACAGTGATTAGACGCACTACCCTGGCCAGATACACGCACAGATTTAAGGAATGAGCTTAAAACCTGAGAGAAGCGTGTTTCAATGAAAGTGCGTGTAGCCACAGTTTCAGCGCTCTAGCTCGCTTCCTGACGGAGATAGGAGCAAATTCACTCTAATTCAGCCACATAGTCACTTTTCACTCATTTTTGCCTTTTTCCCACTGAGTTGTACACAAACTGAAAAGTTTTGACAAGCAGACCGAAATAAAAGCAAGTTTTTTAAAAAGTGCACATCTTCACTTTCGGAGCTCATATACCCTTTAAAATGGCCATACAATGCACATTGGACCAAATTGTGCAAAATTTATATTGCACAGCGATTAGACGCCCTACACTGGCCAGATACACGCACCGATTTAAGGAATGAGCTTAAAACCTCAGAGAAGCGTGTTTCCATGAAAGTGCGTGTAGCCACAGTTTCAGCGCTCTAGCTCGCTTCCTGACGGAGATAGGAGCAATTTCACTCTAATTCAGCCACATAGTCACTTTTCATTCATTTTTGTCTTTTTCCCACTGTGTTACACACAAACTGAAAAGTTTTGACAAGCAGACCGAAATAAAAGCAAGTTTTTTAAAAAGTGCACATCTTCACTTTTGGAGCTCAAATACCCTTTCAAATGGCCATACATGCACATTGGACCAAATTGTGCAATATTTATATTGCACAGTGATTAGACGCCCTCCACTGGCCAAATACACGCACAGATTGAAGGAATGAGCTTAAAACCTCAGAGTAGCGTGTTTCCATGAAAGTGCGTGTAGCCACAGTTTCAGCGCTCTCGCTCGCTTCCTGACGGGGATAGGAGCAAATTCACTCTAATTCAGCCACATAGTCACTTTTCACTCATTTTTGTCTTTTTCCCACTGAGTTACACACAAACTGAAACGTTTTGACAAGCAGACCGAAATTAAAGCAAGTTTTTAAAAAAGTCATTTTCTTCACTTTAGAAGCTCATATACACTTCCAAATGGCAATACATGCACATTGGCCCAAATTGTGCAATATTTGTATTGCACAGTGATAAGACGCACTACCCTGGCCAGATACACGCACAGATTTAAGGAATGAGCTTAAAACCTCAGAGAAGCGTGTTTCCATGAAAGTGCGTGTAGCCACAGTTTCAGCGCTCTAGCTCGCTTCCTGACGGAGATAGCAGCAATTTCACTCTAATTCAGCCACATAGTCACTTTTCACTCATTTTTGTCTTTTTCCCACTGTGTTATACACAAACTGAAAAGTTTTGACAAGCAGACCGAAATAAAAGCAAGTTTTTTAAAAAGTGCACATCTTCACTTTAGAAGCTCATATACACTTCCAAATGGCAATACATGCACATTGGCCCAAATTGTGCAATATTTGTATTGCACAGTGATTAGACGCACTACCCTGGCCAGATACACGCACAGATTTAAGGAATGAGCTTAAAACCTCAGAGAAGCGTGTTTCCATGAAAGTGCGTGTAGCCACAGTTTCAGCGCTCTAGCTCGCTTCCTGACGGAGATAGCAGCAATTTCACTCTAATTCAGCCACATAGTCACTTTTCACTCATTTTTGTCTTTTTCCCACTGTGTTATACACAAACTGAAAAGTTTTGACAAGCAGACCGAAATAAAAGCAAGTTTTTTAAAAAGTGCACATCTTCACTTTAGAAGCTCATATCAAGGGCGTTATAATGGTGTTGACATTGGTGGGGACATAATTTGCCTCCCATGCCTCCCTATGTCATGACCTAACCTACTCAAAATACAGCCTCATCAATCAGCAATACAGTGTGTTGCTTAATTTCCACATGAAATATACCTGTCTGCCTGATGGAGACTGATCTGCAGAGCTGCTGTCTTGTGGCTGTAAAACAAAATTTCCGATCAAGAAACACTACCTATTTTTGTCTCTTGTTGCATAATAATAATAATAATAATAATAATAATAATAATAATAATAATACATTTTATGCTGGCTGGCTGTTTATTGCATTAATAATACATTGTCCTTCTATATTATTATTCATCTAACCATTCCATCTAAAGCCCTATTAGGACGGGACTAGTTTTATGGGGGGACGTGGGGTAAAAATGCATTCAGATGCATCAACATGCATTGCGGAGATGGCGGTCACGTGACAACTGTCACAACTCACACCACTGCGTGCGTGAAGATCTACCCCTCTCACGTTCTGTTCTCTCTTCCGAATAGGGCTAAAGATGAGCGGATTCCAAAAATTATGTAAATATTTTCTGTTCTTATTTCACTCCTCTCTAAGAGACTTTCAGCATGATTAATCTGTTTCAGTAGAATCCGTGTCAGACTGCAACGCACCCCCCCTCCACAACGACAAGCATGGGAATGGGAAGCACGGAAGTTATTAGGTTTCTGCATGTTGAGGTTTATGCTGCGCTACAGAAAAACAATGAAATCGAGCGCTTGGAAGAGAAAATGCGTCGCAGTCTGAACAGGTTTTTACAAGACTATTTTGTGTGAGTAACTTACCATTGACTGGGTGAAATAATGTCTAATGTCCGCCTTTTTTCTTTTCCTGCCCGAGTTAGACATGATTCCCCGAGCCAACGACAGTAGACGCTGTTATTACGCTGTTATTTTTTATTTTCACCGCGTAGCCTACCAACTTACCAATGACAACCGAGTCATGATGATGGATTCAGGAAGGGGAGCCAATCACAGATAGCAAGGCTGTCCCCACCAATGACACGCCGTCTTTGAGAGGCGGAACTAAGGAGGGGAAAATTAACCTTTTGTGTCCCGAATGCCGTGCAATGCCCCATTCAAAATTGGTATGGTGGACATTTTAAACACATCAAAATATTGGTATGGACGCGTCCATAGCGTCCATACGCATTTTTACGCCCATGGCTCATATACACTTCCAAATGGCAATTCATGCACATTGGCCCAAATTGTGCAATATTTGTATTGCACAGTGATTAGACGCACTACCCTGGCCAGATACACGCACAGATTTAAGGAATGAGCTTAAAACCTCAGAGAAGCGTGTTTCCATGAAAGTGCGTTTAGCCACAGCTTCAGCGCTCGAGCTCGCTTCCTGACGGAGATAGCAGCAATTTCACTCTAATTCAGCCACATAGTCACTTTTCACTCATTTTTGTCTTTTTCCCACTGTGTTATACACAAACTGAAAAGTTTTGACAAGCAGACCGAAATAAAAGCAAGTTTTTTAAAAAGTGCACATCTTCACTTTAGAAGCTCATATACACTTCCAAATGGCAATTCATGCACATTGGCCCAAATTGTGCAATATTTGTATTGCACAGTGATTAGACGCACTACCCTGGCCAGATACACGCACAGAATTAAGGAATGAGCTTAAAACCTCAGAGAAGCGTGTTTCCATGAAAGTGCGTGTAGCCACAGTTTCAGCGCTCTAGCTCGCTTCCTGACGGAGATAGCAGCAATTTCACTCTAATTCAGCCACATAGTCACTTTTCACTCATTTTTGTCTTTTTCCCACTGAGTTATACACAAACTGAAAAGTTTTGACAAGCAGACCGAAATAAAAGCAAGTTTTTAAAAAAGTCATTATCTTCACTTTAGAAGCTCATATACACTTCCAAATGGCAATACATGCACATTGGCCCAAATTGTGCAATATTTGTATTGCACAGTGATTAGACGCACTACCCTGGCCAGATACACGCACAGATTTAAGGAATGAGCTTAAAACCTCAGAGAAGCGTGTTTCCATGAAAGTGCGTGTAGCCACAGTTTCAGCGCTCTAGCTCGCTTCCTGACGGAGATAGGAGCAATTTCACTCTAATTCAGCCACATAGTCACTTTTCACTCATTTTTGTCTTTTTCCCACTGTGTTATACACAAACTGAAAAGTTTTGACAAGCAGACCGAAATAAAAGCAATTTTTTTAAAAAGTGCACATCTTCACTTTAGAAGCTCATATACACTTCCAAATGGCAATACATGCACATTGGCCCAAATTGTGCAATATTTGTATTGCACAGTGATTAGACGCACTACCCTGGCCAGATACACGCACAGATTTAAGGAATGAGCTTAAAACCTCAGAGAAGCGTGTTTCCATGAAAGTGCGTGTAGCCACAGTTTCAGCGCTCTAGCTCGCTTCCTGACGGAGATAGCAGCAATTTCACTCTAATTCAGCCACATAGTCACTTTTCACTCATTTTTGTCTTTTTCCCACTGTGTTATACACAAACTGAAAAGTTTTGACAAGCAGACCGAAATAAAAGCAAGTTTTTTAAAAAGTGCACATCTTCACTTTAGAAGCTCATATACACTTCCAAATGGCAATTCATGCACATTGGCCCAAATTGTGCAATATTTGTATTGCACAGTGATTAGACGCACTACCCTGGCCAGATACACGCACAGATTTAAGGAATGAGCTTAAAACCTCAGAGAAGCGTGTTTCCATGAAAGTGCGTTTAGCCACAGTTTCAGCGCTCGAGCTCGCTTCCTGACGGAGATAGCAGCAATTTCACTCTAATTCAGCCACATAGTCACTTTTCACTCATTTTTGCCTTTTTCCCACTGTGTTACAAACAAACTGAAAAGTTTTGACAAGCAGACCGAAATAAAAGCAAGTTTTTTAAAAAGTGCACATCTTCACTTTAGAAGCTCATATACACTTCCAAATGGCAATTCATGCACATTGGCCCAAATTGTGCAATATTTGTATTGCACAGTGATTAGACGCACTACCCTGGCCAGATACACGCACAGAATTAAGGAATGAGCTTAAAACCTCAGAGAAGCGTGTTTCCATGAAAGTGCGTGTAGCCACAGTTTCAGCGCTCTAGCTCGCTTCCTGACGGAGATAGCAGCAATTTCACTCTAATTCAGCCACATAGTCACTTTTCACTCATTTTTGCCTTTTCCCCACTGAGTTATACACAAACAGAAAAGTTTTGACAAGCAGACCGAAATAAAAGCAAGTTTTTAAAAAAGTCATTATCTTCACTTTAGAAGTTCATTTACCCTTTCAAATGGCCATACATGCACGTTGGACCAAATTGTGCAATATTTATATTGCACAGTGATTAGACGCCCTACATTGGCCAAATACACGCACAGATTGAAGGAATGAGCTTAAAACCTCAGAGAAGCGTGTTTCCATGAAAGTGCGTGTAGCCACAGTTTCAGCGCTCTAGCTCGCTTCCTGACGGAGATAGGAGCAAATTCACTCTAATTCAGCCACATAGTCACTTTTCACTCATTTTTGTCTTTTCCCCACTGAGTTATACACAAACTGAAAAGTTTTGACAAGCAGACCGAAATAAAAGCAAGTTTTTAAAAAAGTCATTATCTTCACTTTAGAAGCTCATATACACTTCCAAATGGCAATACATGCACATTGGCCCAAATTGTGCAATATTTGTATTGCACAGTGATAAGACGCACTACCCTGGCCAGATACACGCACAGATTTAAGGAATGAGCTTAAAACCTCAGAGAAGCGTGTTTCCATGAAAGTGCGTGTAGCCACAGTTTCAGCGCTCTAGCTCGCTTCCTGACGGAGATAGCAGCAATTTCACTCTAATTCAGCCACATAGTCACTTTTCACTCATTTTTGTCTTTTTCCCACTGAGTTATACACAAACTGAAAAGTTTTGACAAGCAGACCGAAATAAAAGCAAGTTTTTTAAAAAGTGCACATCTTCACTTTAGAAGCTCATATACACTTCCAAATGGCAATTCATGCACATTGGCCCAAATTGTGCAATATTTGTATTGCACAGTGATTAGACGCACTACCCTGGCCAGATACACGCACAGAATTAAGGAATGAGCTTAAAACCTCAGAGAAGCGTGTTTCCATGAAAGTGCGTGTAGCCACAGTTTCAGCGCTCTAGCTCGCTTCCTGACGGAGATAGCAGCAATTTCACTCTAATTCAGCCACATAGTCACTTTTCACTCATTTTTGTCTTTTTCCCACTGAGTTATACACAAACTGAAAAGTTTTGACAAGCAGACCGAAATAAAAGCAAGTTTTTAAAAAAGTCATTATCTTCACTTTAGAAGCTCATATACACTTCCAAATGGCAATACATGCACATTGGCCCAAATTGTGCAATATTTGTATTGCACAGTGATTAGACGCACTACCCTGGCCAGATACACGCACAGATTTAAGGAATGAGCTTAAAACCTCAGAGAAGCGTGTTTCCATGAAAGTGCGTGTAGCCACAGTTTCAGCGCTCTAGCTCGCTTCCTGACGGAGATAGGAGCAATTTCACTCTAATTCAGCCACATAGTCACTTTTCACTCATTTTTGTCTTTTTCCCACTGTGTTATACACAAACTGAAAAGTTTTGACAAGCAGACCGAAATAGAAGCAAGTTTTTTAAAAAGTGCACATCTTCACTTTAGAAGCTCATATACACTTCCAAATGGCAATACATGCACATTGGCCCAAATTGTGCAATATTTGTATTGCACAGTGATTAGACGCACTACCCTGGCCAGATACACGCACAGATTGAAGGAATGAGCTTAAAACCTCAGAGAAGCGTGTTTCCATGAAAGTGCGTGTAGCCACAGTTTCAGCGCTCTAGCTCGCTTCCTGACGGACATAGCAGCAATTTCACTCTAATTCAGCCACATAGTCACTTTTCACTCATTTTTGTCTTTTTCCCACTGTGTTATACACAAACTGAAAAGTTTTGACAAGCAGACCGAAATAAAAGCAAGTTTTTTAAAAAGTGCACATCTTCACTTTAGAAGCTCATATACACTTCCAAATGGCAATTCATGCACATTGGCCCAAATTGTGCAATATTTGTATTGCACAGTGATTAGACGCACTACCCTGGCCAGATACACGCACAGATTTAAGGAATGAGCTTAAAACCTCAGAGAAGCGTGTTTCCATGAAAGTGCGTTTAGCCACAGTTTCAGCGCTCGAGCTCGCTTCCTGACGGAGATAGCAGCAATTTCACTCTAATTCAGCCACATAGTCACTTTTCACTCATTTTTGCCTTTTTCCCACTGTGTTACAAACAAACTGAAAAGTTTTGACAAGCAGACCGAAATAAAAGCAAGTTTTTTAAAAAGTGCACATCTTCACTTTAGAAGCTCATATACACTTCCAAATGGCAATTCATGCACATTGGCCCAAATTGTGCAATATTTGTATTGCACAGTGATTAGACGCACTACCCTGGCCAGATACACGCACAGAATTAAGGAATGAGCTTAAAACCTCAGAGAAGCGTGTTTCCATGAAAGTGCGTGTAGCCACAGTTTCAGCGCTCTAGCTCGCTTCCTGACGGAGATAGCAGCAATTTCACTCTAATTCAGCCACATAGTCACTTTTCACTCATTTTTGCCTTTTCCCCACTGAGTTATACACAAACAGAAAAGTTTTGACAAGCAGACCGAAATAAAAGCAAGTTTTTAAAAAAGTCATTATCTTCACTTTAGAAGTTCATTTACCCTTTCAAATGGCCATACATGCACGTTGGACCAAATTGTGCAATATTTATATTGCACAGTGATTAGACGCCCTACATTGGCCAAATACACGCACAGATTGAAGGAATGAGCTTAAAACCTCAGAGAAGCGTGTTTCCATGAAAGTGCGTGTAGCCACAGTTTCAGCGCTCTAGCTCGCTTCCTGACGGAGATAGGAGCAAATTCACTCTAATTCAGCCACATAGTCACTTTTCACTCATTTTTGTCTTTTTCCCACTGAGTTATACACAAACTGAAAAGTTTTGACAAGCAGACCGAAATAAAAGCAAGTTTTTAAAAAAGTCATTATCTTCACTTTAGAAGCTCATATACACTTCCAAATGGCAATACATGCACATTGGCCCAAATTGTGCAATATTTGTATTGCACAGTGATAAGACGCACTACCCTGGCCAGATACACGCACAGATTTAAGGAATGAGCTTAAAACCTCAGAGAAGCGTGTTTCCATGAAAGTGCGTGTAGCCACAGTTTCAGCGCTCTAGCTCGCTTCCTGACGGAGATAGCAGCAATTTCACTCTAATTCAGCCACATAGTCACTTTTCACTCATTTTTGTCTTTTTCCCACTGTGTTATACACAAACTGAAAAGTTTTGACAAGCAGACCGAAATAAAAGCAAGTTTTTTAAAAAGTGCACATCTTCACTTTAGAAGCTCATATACACTTCCAAATGGCAATACATGCACATTGGCCCAAATTGTGCAATATTTGTATTGCACAGTGATTAGACGCACTACCCTGGCCAGATACACGCACAGATTTAAGGAATGAGCTTAAAACCTCAGAGAAGCGTGTTTCCATGAAAGTGCGTGTAGCCACAGTTTCAGCGCTCTAGCTCGCTTCCTGACGGACATAGCAGCAATTTCACTCTAATTCAGCCACATAGTCACTTTTCACTCATTTTTGTCTTTTTCCCACTGTGTTATACACAAACTGAAAAGTTTTGACAAGCAGACCGAAATAAAAGCAAGTTTTTTAAAAAGTGCACATCTTCACTTTAGAAGCTCATATACACTTCCAAATGGCAATTCATGCACATTGGCCCAAATTGTGCAATATTTGTATTGCACAGTGATTAGACGCACTACCCTGGCCAGATACACGCACAGATTTAAGGAATGAGCTTAAAACCTCAGAGAAGCGTGTTTCCATGAAAGTGCGTTTAGCCACAGTTTCAGCGCTCGAGCTCGCTTCCTGACGGAGATAGCAGCAATTTCACTCTAATTCAGCCACATAGTCACTTTTCACTCATTTTTGCCTTTTTCCCACTGTGTTACAAACAAACTGAAAAGTTTTGACAAGCAGACCGAAATAAAAGCAAGTTTTTTAAAAAGTGCACATCTTCACTTTAGAAGCTCATATACACTTCCAAATGGCAATTCATGCACATTGGCCCAAATTGTGCAATATTTGTATTGCACAGTGATTAGACGCACTACCCTGGCCAGATACACGCACAGAATTAAGGAATGAGCTTAAAACCTCAGAGAAGCGTGTTTCCATGAAAGTGCGTTTAGCCACAGTTTCAGCGCTCGAGCTCGCTTCCTGACGGAGATAGCAGCAATTTCACTCTAATTCAGCCACATAGTCACTTTTCACTCATTTTTGCCTTTTCCCCACTGAGTTATACACAAACAGAAAAGTTTTGACAAGCAGACCGAAATAAAAGCAAGTTTTTAAAAAAGTCATTATCTTCACTTTAGAAGTTCATTTACCCTTTCAAATGGCCATACATGCACGTTGGACCAAATTGTGCAATATTTATATTGCACAGTGATTAGACGCCCTACATTGGCCAAATACACGCACAGATTGAAGGAATGAGCTTAAAACCTCAGAGAAGCGTGTTTCCATGAAAGTGCGTGTAGCCACAGTTTCAGCGCTCTAGCTCGCTTCCTGACGGAGATAGGAGCAAATTCACTCTAATTCAGCCACATAGTCACTTTTCACTCATTTTTGTCTTTTTCCCACTGAGTTATACACAAACTGAAAAGTTTTGACAAGCAGACCGAAATAAAAGCAAGTTTTTAAAAAAGTCATTATCTTCACTTTAGAAGCTCATATACACTTCCAAATGGCAATACATGCACATTGGCCCAAATTGTGCAATATTTGTATTGCACAGTGATAAGACGCACTACCCTGGCCAGATACACGCACAGATTTAAGGAATGAGCTTAAAACCTCAGAGAAGCGTGTTTCCATGAAAGTGCGTGTAGCCACAGTTTCAGCGCTCTAGCTCGCTTCCTGACGGAGATAGCAGCAATTTCACTCTAATTCAGCCACATAGTCACTTTTCACTCATTTTTGTCTTTTTCCCACTGTGTTATACACAAACTGAAAAGTTTTGACAAGCAGACCGAAATAAAAGCAAGTTTTTTAAAAAGTGCACATCTTCACTTTAGAAGCTCATATACACTTCCAAATGGCAATACATGCACATTGGCCCAAATTGTGCAATATTTGTATTGCACAGTGATTAGACGCACTACCCTGGCCAGATACACGCACAGATTTAAGGAATGAGCTTAAAACCTCAGAGAAGCGTGTTTCCATGAAAGTGCGTGTAGCCACAGTTTCAGCGCTCTAGCTCGCTTCCTGACGGAGATAGCAGCAATTTCACTCTAATTCAGCCACATAGTCACTTTTCACTCATTTTTGTCTTTTTCCCACTGTGTTATACACAAACTGAAAAGTTTTGACAAGCAGACCGAAATAAAAGCAAGTTTTTTAAAAAGTGCACATCTTCACTTTAGAAGCTCATATACACTTCCAAATGGCAATTCATGCACATTTGGCCCAAATTGTGCAATATTTGTATTGCACAGTGATTAGACGCACTACCCTGGCCAGATACACGCACAGATTTAAGGAATGAGCTTAAAACCTCAGAGAAGCGTGTTTCCATGAAAGTGCGTTTAGCCACAGTTTCAGCGCTCGAGCTCGCTTCCTGACGGAGATAGCAGCAATTTCACTCTAATTCAGCCACATAGTCACTTTTCACTCATTTTTGTCTTTTTCCCACTGTGTTACAAACAAACTGAAAAGTTTTGACAAGCAGACCGAAATAAAAGCAAGTTTTTTAAAAAGTGCACATCTTCACTTTAGAAGCTCATATACACTTCCAAATGGCAATTCATGCACATTGGCCCAAATTGTGCAATATTTGTATTGCACAGTGATTAGACGCACTACCCTGGCCAGATACACGCACAGAATTAAGGAATGAGCTTAAAACCTCAGAGAAGCGTGTTTCCATGAAAGTGCGTGTAGCCACAGTTTCAGCGCTCTAGCTCGCTTCCTGACGGAGATAGCAGCAATTTCACTCTAATTCAGCCACATAGTCACTTTTCACTCATTTTTGCCTTTTCCCCACTGAGTTATACACAAACAGAAAAGTTTTGACAAGCAGACCGAAATAAAAGCAAGTTTTTAAAAAAGTCATTATCTTCACTTTAGAAGTTCATTTACCCTTTCAAATGGCCATACATGCACGTTGGACCAAATTGTGCAATATTTATATTGCACAGTGATTAGACGCACTACCCTGGCCAGATACACGCACAGATTTAAGGAATGAGCTTAAAACCTCAGATAAGCGTATTTCCATGAAAGTTCGTGTAGCCACAGTTTCAGCGCTCTAGCTCGCTTCCTGACGGAGATAGCAGCAAATTCACTCTAATTCAGCCACATAGTCACTTTTCACTCATTTTTGTTTTTTTCCCACTGAGTTGTACACAAACTGAAAAGTTTTGACAAGCAGACCGAAAAAAAAGCAAGTTTTTAAAAAAGTCATTATCTTCACTTTAGAAGCTCATATACACTTCCAAATGGCAATACATGCACATTGGCCCAAATTGTGCAATATTTGTATTGCACAGTGATTAGACGCACTACCCTGGCCAGATACACGCACAGATTTAAGGAATGAGCTTAAAACCTGAGAGAAGCGTGTTTCAATGAAAGTGCGTGTAGCCACAGTTTCAGCGCTCTAGCTCGCTTCCTGACGGAGATAGGAGCAAATTGACTCTAATTCAGCCACATAGTCACTTTTCACTCATTTTTGCCTTTTTCCCACTGAGTTGTACACAAACTGAAAAGTTTTGACAAGCAGACCGAAATAAAAGCAAGTTTTTTAAAAAGTGCACATCTTCACTTTCGGAGCTCATATACCCTTTAAAATGGCCATACATGCACATTGGACCAAATTGTGCAAAATTTATATTGCACAGCGATTAGACGCCCTACACTGGCCAGATACACGCACCGATTTAAGGAATGAGCTTAAAACCTCAGAGAAGCGTGTTTCCATGAAAGTGCGTGTAGCCACAGTTTCAGCGCTCTAGCTCGCTTCCTGACGGAGATAGGAGCAATTTCACTCTAATTCAGCCACATAGTCACTTTTCATTCATTTTTGTCTTTTTCCCACTGTGTTACACACAAACTGAAAAGTTTTGACAAGCAGACCGAAATAAAAGCAAGTTTTTTAAAAAGTGCACATCTTCACTTTTGGAGCTCAAATACCCTTTCAAATGGCCATACATGCACATTGGACCAAATTGTGCAATATTTATATTGCACAGTGATTAGACGCCCTCCACTGGCCAAATACACGCACAGATTGAAGGAATGAGCTTAAAACCTCAGAGTAGCGTGTTTCCATGAAAGTGCGTGTAGCCACAGTTTCAGCGCTCTCGCTCGCTTCCTGACGGAGATAGCAGCAATTTCACTCTAATTCAGCCACATAGTCACTTTTCACTCATTTTTGTCTTTTTCCCACTGTGTTATACACAAACTGAAAAGTTTTGACAAGCAGACCGAAATAAAAGCAAGTTTTTTAAAAAGTGCACATCTTCACTTTAGAAGCTCATATACACTTCCAAATGGCAATTCATGCACATTGGCCCAAATTGTGCAATATTTGTATTGCACAGTGATTAGACGCACTACCCTGGCCAGATACACGCACAGATTTAAGGAATGAGCTTAAAACCTCAGAGAAGCGTGTTTCCATGAAAGTGCGTTTAGCCACAGTTTCAGCGCTCGAGCTCGCTTCCTGACGGAGATAGCAGCAATTTCACTCTAATTCAGCCACATAGTCACTTTTCACTCATTTTTGTCTTTTTCCCACTGTGTTACAAACAAACTGAAAAGTTTTGACAAGCAGACCGAAATAAAAGCAAGTTTTTTAAAAAGTGCACATCTTCACTTTAGAAGCTCATATACACTTCCAAATGGCAATTCATGCACATTGGCCCAAATTGTGCAATATTTGTATTGCACAGTGATTAGACGCACTACCCTGGCCAGATACACGCACAGAATTAAGGAATGAGCTTAAAACCTCAGAGAAGCGTGTTTCCATGAAAGTGCGTGTAGCCACAGTTTCAGCGCTCTAGCTCGCTTCCTGACTGAGATAGCAGCAATTTCACTCTAATTCAGCCACATAGTCACTTTTCACTCATTTTTGTCTTTTTCCCACTGTGTTATACACAAACTGAAAAGTTTTGACAAGCAGACCGAAAAAAAAGCAAGTTTTTAAAAAAGTCATTATCTTCACTTTAGAAGCTCATATACACTTCCAAATGGCAATACATGCACATTGGCCCAAATTGTGCAATATTTGTATTGCACAGTGATTAGACGCACTACCCTGGCCAGATACACGCACAGATTTAAGGAATGAGCTTAAAACCTGAGAGAAGCGTGTTTCAATGAAAGTGCGTGTAGCCACAGTTTCAGCGCTCTAGCTCGCTTCCTGACGGAGATAGGAGCAAATTCACTCTAATTCAGCCACATAGTCACTTTTCACTCATTTTTGCCTTTTTCCCACTGAGTTGTACACAAACTGAAAAGTTTTGACAAGCAGACCGAAATAAAAGCAAGTTTTTTAAAAAGTGCACATCTTCACTTTCGGAGCTCATATACCCTTTAAAATGGCCATACATGCACATTGGACCAAATTGTGCAAAATTTATATTGCACAGCGATTAGACGCCCTCCACTGGCCAGATACACGCACCGATTTAAGGAATGAGCTTAAAACCTCAGAGAAGCGTGTTTCCATGAAAGTGCGTGTAGCCACAGTTTCAGCGCTCTAGCTCGCTTCCTGACGGAGATAGGAGCAATTTCACTCTAATTCAGCCACATAGTCACTTTTCATTCATTTTTGTCTTTTTCCCACTGTGTTACACACAAACTGAAAAGTTTTGACAAGCAGACCGAAATAAAAGCAAGTTTTTTAAAAAGTGCACATCTTCACTTTTGGAGCTCAAATACCCTTTCAAATGGCCATACATGCACATTGGACCAAATTGTGCAATATTTATATTGCACAGTGATTAGACGCCCTCCACTGGCAAAATACACGCACAGATTGAAGGAATGAGCTTAAAACCTCAGAGTAGCGTGTTTCCATGAAAGTGCGTGTAGCCACAGTTTCAGCGCTCTCGCTCGCTTCCTGACGGAGATAGCAGCAATTTCACTCTAATTCAGCCACATAGTCACTTTTCACTCATTTTTGTCTTTTTCCCACTGTGTTATACACAAACTGAAAAGTTTTGACAAGCAGACCGAAATAAAAGCAAGTTTTTTAAAAAGTGCACATCTTCACTTTAGAAGCTCATATACACTTCCAAATGGCAATTCATGCACATTGGCCCAAATTGTGCAATATTTGTATTGCACAGTGATTAGACGCACTACCCTGGCCAGATACACGCACAGAATTAAGGAATGAGCTTAAAACCTCAGAGAAGCGTGTTTCCATGAAAGTGCGTGTAGCCACAGTTTCAGCGCTCTAGCTCGCTTCCTGACGGAGATAGCAGCAATTTCACTCTAATTCAGCCACATAGTCACTTTTCACTCATTTTTGCCTTTTCCCCACTGAGTTATACACAAACAGAAAAGTTTTGACAAGCAGACCGAAATAAAAGCAAGTTTTTAAAAAAGTCATTATCTTCACTTTAGAAGTTCATTTACCCTTTCAAATGGCCATACATGCACGTTGGACCAAATTGTGCAATATTTATATTGCACAGTGATTAGACGCACTACCCTGGCCAGATACACGCACAGATTTAAGGAATGAGCTTAAAACCTCAGATAAGCGTATTTCCATGAAAGTTCGTGGAGCCACAGTTTCAGCGCTCTAGCTCGCTTCCTGACGGAGATAGGAGCAAATTGACTCTAATTCAGCCACATAGTCACTTTTCACTCATTTTTGCCTTTTTCCCACTGAGTTGTACACAAACTGAAAAGTTTTGACAAGCAGACCGAAATAAAAGCAAGTTTTTTAAAAAGTGCACATCTTCACTTTCGGAGCTCATATACCCTTTAAAATGGCCATACATGCACATTGGACCAAATTGTGCAAAATTTATATTGCACAGCGATTAGACGCCCTACACTGGCCAGATACACGCACCGATTTAAGGAATGAGCTTAAAACCTCAGAGAAGCGTGTTTCCATGAAAGTGCGTGTAGCCACAGTTTCAGCGCTCTAGCTCGCTTCCTGACGGAGATAGGAGCAATTTCACTCTAATTCAGCCACATAGTCACTTTTCATTCATTTTTGTCTTTTTCCCACTGTGTTACACACAAACTGAAAAGTTTTGACAAGCAGACCGAAATAAAAGCAAGTTTTTTAAAAAGTGCACATCTTCACTTTTGGAGCTCAAATACCCTTTCAAATGGCCATACATGCACATTGGACCAAATTGTGCAATATTTATATTGCACAGTGATTAGACGCCCTCCACTGGCCAAATACACGCACAGATTGAAGGAATGAGCTTAAAACCTCAGAGTAGCGTGTTTCCATGAAAGTGCGTGTAGCCACAGTTTCAGCGCTCTCGCTCGCTTCCTGACGGAGATAGCAGCAATTTCACTCTAATTCAGCCACATAGTCACTTTTCACTCATTTTTGTCTTTTTCCCACTGTGTTATACACAAACTGAAAAGTTTTGACAAGCAGACCGAAATAAAAGCAAGTTTTTTAAAAAGTGCACATCTTCACTTTAGAAGCTCATATACACTTCCAAATGGCAATTCATGCACATTGGCCCAAATTGTGCAATATTTGTATTGCACAGTGATTAGACGCACTACCCTGGCCAGATACACGCACAGATTTAAGGAATGAGCTTAAAACCTCAGAGAAGCGTGTTTCCATGAAAGTGCGTTTAGCCACAGTTTCAGCGCTCGAGCTCGCTTCCTGACGGAGATAGCAGCAATTTCACTCTAATTCAGCCACATAGTCACTTTTCACTCATTTTTGTCTTTTTCCCACTGTGTTACAAACAAACTGAAAAGTTTTGACAAGCAGACCGAAATAAAAGCAAGTTTTTTAAAAAGTGCACATCTTCACTTTAGAAGCTCATATACACTTCCAAATGGCAATTCATGCACATTGGCCCAAATTGTGCAATATTTGTATTGCACAGTGATTAGACGCACTACCCTGGCCAGATACACGCACAGAATTAAGGAATGAGCTTAAAACCTCAGAGAAGCGTGTTTCCATGAAAGTGCGTGTAGCCACAGTTTCAGCGCTCTAGCTCGCTTCCTGACTGAGATAGCAGCAATTTCACTCTAATTCAGCCACATAGTCACTTTTCACTCATTTTTGCCTTTTCCCCACTGAGTTATACACAAACAGAAAAGTTTTGACAAGCAGACCGAAATAAAAGCAAGTTTTTAAAAAAGTCATTATCTTCACTTTAGAAGTTCATTTACCCTTTCAAATGGCCATACATGCACGTTGGACCAAATTGTGCAATATTTATATTGCACAGTGATTAGACGCACTACCCTGGCCAGATACACGCACAGATTTAAGGAATGAGCTTAAAACCTCAGATAAGCGTATTTCCATGAAAGTTCGTGTAGCCACAGTTTCAGCGCTCTAGCTCGCTTCCTGACGGAGATAGCAGCAAATTCACTCTAATTCAGCCACATAGTCACTTTTCACTCATTTTTGTTTTTTTCCCACTGAGTTGTACACAAACTGAAAAGTTTTGACAAGCAGACCGAAAAAAAGCAAGTTTTTAAAAAAGTCATTATCTTCACTTTAGAAGCTCATATACACTTCCAAATGGCAATACATGCACATTGGCCCAAATTGTGCAATATTTGTATTGCACAGTGATTAGACGCACTACCCTGGCCAGATACACGCACAGATTTAAGGAATGAGCTTAAAACCTGAGAGAAGCGTGTTTCAATGAAAGTGCGTGTAGCCACAGTTTCAGCGCTCTAGCTCGCTTCCTGACGGAGATAGGAGCAAATTCACTCTAATTCAGCCACATAGTCACTTTTCACTCATCTTTGCCTTTTTCCCACTGAGTTGTACACAAACTGAAAAGTTTTGACAAGCAGACCGAAATAAAAGCAAGTTTTTTAAAAAGTGCACATCTTCACTTTCGGAGCTCATATACCCTTTAAAATGGCCATACATGCACATTGGACCAAATTGTGCAAAATTTATATTGCACAGCGATTAGACGCCCTACACTGGCCAGACACACGCACCGATTTAAGGAATGAGCTTAAAACCTCAGAGAAGCGTGTTTCCATGAAAGTGCGTGTAGCCACAGTTTCAGCGCTCTAGCTCGCTTCCTGACGGAGATAGGAGCAATTTCACTCTAATTCAGCCACATAGTCACTTTTCATTCATTTTTGTCTTTTTCCCACTGTGTTACACACAAACTGAAACGTTTTGACAAGCAGACCGAAATAAAAGCAAGTTTTTTAAAAAGTGCACATCTTCACTTTTGGAGCTCAAATACCCTTTCAAATGGCCATACATGCACATTGGACCAAATTGTGCAATATTTATATTGCACAGTGATTAGACGCCCTCCACTGGCCAAATACACGCACAGATTGAAGGAATGAGCTTAAAACCTCAGAGTAGCGTGTTTCCATGAAAGTGCGTGTAGCCACAGTTTCAGCGCTCTCGCTCGCTTCCTGACGGAGATAGCAGCAATTTCACTCTAATTCAGCCACATAGTCACTTTTCACTCATTTTTGTCTTTTTCCCACTGTGTTATACACAAACTGAAAAGTTTTGACAAGCAGACCGAAATAAAAGCAAGTTTTTTAAAAAGTGCACATCTTCACTTTAGAAGCTCATATACACTTCCAAATGGCAATTCATGCACATTGGCCCAAATTGTGCAATATTTGTATTGCACAGTGATTAGACGCACTACCCTGGCCAGATACACGCACAGATTTAAGGAATGAGCTTAAAACCTCAGAGAAGCGTGTTTCCATGAAAGTGCGTTTAGCCACAGTTTCAGCGCTCGAGCTCGCTTCCTGACGGAGATAGCAGCAATTTCACTCTAATTCAGCCACATAGTCACTTTTCACTCATTTTTGTCTTTTTCCCACTGTGTTACAAACAAACTGAAAAGTTTTGACAAGCAGACCGAAATAAAAGCAAGTTTTTTAAAAAGTGCACATCTTCACTTTAGAAGCTCATATACACTTCCAAATGGCAATTCATGCACATTGGCCCAAATTGTGCAATATTTGTATTGCACAGTGATTAGACGCACTACCCTGGCCAGATACACGCACAGAATTAAGGAATGAGCTTAAAACCTCAGAGAAGCGTGTTTCCATGAAAGTGCGTGTAGCCACAGTTTCAGCGCTCTAGCTCGCTTCCTGACTGAGATAGCAGCAATTTCACTCTAATTCAGCCACATAGTCACTTTTCACTCATTTTTGTCTTTTTCCCACTGTGTTATACACAAACTGAAAAGTTTTGACAAGCAGACCGAAAAAAAAGCAAGTTTTTAAAAAAGTCATTATCTTCACTTTAGAAGCTCATATACACTTCCAAATGGCAATACATGCACATTGGCCCAAATTGTGCAATATTTGTATTGCACAGTGATTAGACGCACTACCCTGGCCAGATACACGCACAGATTTAAGGAATGAGCTTAAAACCTGAGAGAAGCGTGTTTCAATGAAAGTGCGTGTAGCCACAGTTTCAGCGCTCTAGCTCGCTTCCTGACGGAGATAGGAGCAAATTCACTCTAATTCAGCCACATAGTCACTTTTCACTCATCTTTGCCTTTTTCCCACTGAGTTGTACACAAACTGAAAAGTTTTGACAAGCAGACCGAAATAAAAGCAAGTTTTTTAAAAAGTGCACATCTTCACTTTCGGAGCTCATATACCCTTTAAAATGGCCATACATGCACATTGGACCAAATTGTGCAAAATTTATATTGCACAGCGATTAGACGCCCTACACTGGCCAGACACACGCACCGATTTAAGGAATGAGCTTAAAACCTCAGAGAAGCGTGTTTCCATGAAAGTGCGTGTAGCCACAGTTTCAGCGCTCTAGCTCGCTTCCTGACGGAGATAGGAGCAATTTCACTCTAATTCAGCCACATAGTCACTTTTCATTCATTTTTGTCTTTTTCCCACTGTGTTACACACAAACTGAAACGTTTTGACAAGCAGACCGAAATAAAAGCAAGTTTTTTAAAAAGTGCACATCTTCACTTTTGGAGCTCAAATACCCTTTCAAATGGCCATACATGCACATTGGACCAAATTGTGCAATATTTATATTGCACAGTGATTAGACGCCCTCCACTGGCCAAATACACGCACAGATTGAAGGAATGAGCTTAAAACCTCAGAGTAGCGTGTTTCCATGAAAGTGCGTGTAGCCACAGTTTCAGCGCTCTCGCTCGCTTCCTGACGGGGATAGGAGCAAATTCACTCTAATTCAGCCACATAGTCACTTTTCACTCATTTTTGTCTTTTTCCCACTGAGTTACACACAAACTGAAACGTTTTGACAAGCAGACCGAAATTAAAGCAAGTTTTTAAAAAAGTCATTTTCTTCACTTTAGAAGCTCATATACACTTCCAAATGGCAATACATGCACATTGGCCCAAATTGTGCAATATTTGTATTGCACAGTGATAAGACGCACTACCCTGGCCAGATACACGCACAGATTTAAGGAATGAGCTTAAAACCTCAGAGAAGCGTGTTTCCATGAAAGTGCGTGTAGCCACAGTTTCAGCGCTCTAGCTCGCTTCCTGACGGAGATAGCAGCAATTTCACTCTAATTCAGCCACATAGTCACTTTTCACTCATTTTTGTCTTTTTCCCACTGTGTTATACACAAACTGAAAAGTTTTGACAAGCAGACCGAAATAAAAGCAAGTTTTTTAAAAAGTGCACATCTTCACTTTAGAAGCTCATATACACTTCCAAATGGCAATACATGCACATTGGCCCAAATTGTGCAATATTTGTATTGCACAGTGATTAGACGCACTACCCTGGCCAGATACACGCACAGATTTAAGGAATGAGCTTAAAACCTCAGAGAAGCGTGTTTCCATGAAAGTGCGTGTAGCCACAGTTTCAGCGCTCTAGCTCGCTTCCTGACGGAGATAGCAGCAATTTCACTCTAATTCAGCCACATAGTCACTTTTCACTCATTTTTGTCTTTTTCCCACTGTGTTATACACAAACTGAAAAGTTTTGACAAGCAGACCGAAATAAAAGCAAGTTTTTTAAAAAGTGCACATCTTCACTTTAGAAGCTCATATACACTTCCAAATGGCAATTCATGCACATTGGCCCAAATTGTGCAATATTTGTATTGCACAGTGATTAGACGCACTACCCTGGCCAGATACACGCACAAATTTAAGGAATGAGCTTAAAACCTCAGAGAAGCGTGTTTCCATGAAAGTGCGTTTAGCCACAGTTTCAGCGCTCGAGCTCGCTTCCTGACGGAGATAGCAGCAATTTCACTCTAATTCAGCCACATAGTCACTTTTCACTCATTTTTGTCTTTTTCCCACTGTGTTACAAACAAACTGAAAAGTTTTGACAAGCAGACCGAAATAAAAGCAAGTTTTTTAAAAAGTGCACATCTTCACTTTAGAAGCTCATATACACTTCCAAATGGCAATTCATGCACATTGGCCCAAATTGTGCAATATTTGTATTGCACAGTGATTAGACGCACTACCCTGGCCAGATACACGCACAGAATTAAGGAATGAGCTTAAAACCTCAGAGAAGCGTGTTTCCATGAAAGTGCGTGTAGCCACAGTTTCAGCGCTCTAGCTCGCTTCCTGACGGAGATAGCAGCAATTTCACTCTAATTCAGCCACATAGTCACTTTTCACTCATTTTTGCCTTTTCCCCACTGAGTTATACACAAACAGAAAAGTTTTGACAAGCAGACCGAAATAAAAGCAAGTTTTTAAAAAAGTCATTATCTTCACTTTAGAAGTTCATTTACCCTTTCAAATGGCCATACATGCACGTTGGACCAAATTGTGCAATATTTATATTGCACAGTGATTAGACGCCCTACATTGGCCAAATACACACACAGATTGAAGGAATGAGCTTAAAACCTCAGAGAAGCGTGTTTCCATGAAAGTGCGTGTAGCCACAGTTTCAGCGCTCTAGCTCGCTTCCTGACGGAGATAGGAGCAAATTCACTCTAATTCAGCCACATAGTCACTTTTCACTCATTTTTGTCTTTTTCCCACTGAGTTATACACAAACAGAAAAGTTTTGACAAGCAGACCGAAATAAAAGCAAGTTTTTAAAAAAGTCATTATCTTCACTTTAGAAGCTCATATACACTTCCAAATGGCAATACATGCACATTGGCCCAAATTGTGCAATATTTGTATTGCACAGTGATAAGACGCACTACCCTGGGCAGATACACGCACAGATTTAAGGAATGAGCTTAAAACCTCAGAGAAGCGTGTTTCCATGAAAGTGCATGTAGCCACAGTTTCAGCGCTCTAGCTCGCTTCCTGACGGAGATAGCAGCAATTTCACTCTAATTCAGCCACATAGTCACTTTTCACTCATTTTTGTCTTTTTCCCACTGTGTTATACACAAACTGAAAAGTTTTGACAAGCAGACCGAAATAAAAGCAAGTTTTTTAAAAAGTGCACATCTTCACTTTAGAAGCTCATATACACTTCCAAATGGCAATTCATGCACATTGGCCCAAATTGTGCAATATTTGTATTGCACAGTGATTAGACGCACTACCCTGGCCAGATACACGCACAGATTTAAGGAATGAGCTTAAAACCTGAGAGAAGCGTGTTTCCATGAAAGTGCGTGTAGCCACAGTTTCAGCGCTCTAGCTCGCTTCCTGACGGAGATAGGAGCAAATTCACTCTAATTCAGCCACATAGTCACTTTTCACTCATTTTTGTTTTTTTCCCACTGAGTTATACACAAACTGAAAGGTTTTGACAAGGAGACCGAAATAAAAGCAAGTTTTTAAAAAAGTCATTATCTTCACTTTAGAAGCTCATATACACTTCCAAATGGCAATACATGCACATTGGCCCAAATTGTGCAATATTTGTATTGCACAGTGATTAGACGCACTACCCTGGCCAGATACACGCACAGATTTAAGGAATGAGCTTAAAACCTCAGAGAAGCGTGTTTCCACGAAAGTGCGTGTAGCCACAGTTTCAGCGCTCTAGCTCGCTTCCTGACGGAGATAGCAGCAATTTCACTCTAATTCAGCCACATAGTCACTTTTCACTCATTTTTGTCTTTTTCCCACTGAGTTATACACAAACTGAAAGGTTTTGACAAGGAGACCGAAATAAAAGCAAGTTTTTAAAAAAGTCATTATCTTCACTTTAGAAGCTCATATACACTTCCAAATGGCAATACATGCACATTGGCCCAAATTGTGCAATATTTGTATTGCACAGTGATTAGACGCACTACCCTGGCCAGATACACGCACAGATTTAAGGAATGAGCTTAAAACCTCAGAGAAGCGTGTTTCCACGAAAGTGCGTGTAGCCACAGTTTCAGCGCTCTAGCTCGCTTCCTGACGGAGATAGCAGCAATTTCACTCTAATTCAGCCACATAGTCACTTTTCACTCATTTTTGTCTTTTTCCCACTGTGTTATACACAAACTGAAAAGTTTTGACAAGCAGACCGAAATAAAAGCAAGTTTTTTAAAAAGTGCACATCTTCACTTTAGAAGCTCATATACACTTCCAAATGGCAATACATGCACATTGGCCCAAATTGTGCAATATTTGTATTGCACAGTGATTAGACGCACTACCCTGGCCAGATACACGCACAGATTTAAGGAATGAGCTTAAAACCTCAGAGAAGCGTGTTTCCATGAAAGTGCGTGTAGCCACAGTTTCAGCGCTCTAGCTCGCTTCCTGACGGAGATAGCAGCAATTTCACTCTAATTCAGCCACATAGTCACTTTTCACTCATTTTTGTCTTTTTCCCACTGAGTTATACACAAACTGAAAAGTTTTGACAAGCAGACCGAAATAAAAGCAAGTTTTTTAAAAAGTGCACATCTTCACTTTAGAAGCTCATATACACTTCCAAATGGCAATTCATGCACATTGGCCCAAATTGTGCAATATTTGTATTGCACAGTGATTAGACGCACTACCCTGGCCAGATACACGCACAGATTTAAGGAATGAGCTTAAAACCTCAGAGAAGCGTGTTTACATGAAAGTGCGTTTAGCCACAGTTTCAGCGCTCGAGCTCGCTTCCTGACGGAGATAGCAGCAATTTCACTCTAATTCAGCCACATAGTCACTTTTCACTCATTTTTGTCTTTTTCCCACTGTGTTACAAACAAACTGAAAAGTTTTGACAAGCAGACCGAAATAAAAGCAAGTTTTTTAAAAAGTGCACATCTTCACTTTAGAAGCTCATATACACTTCCAAATGGCAATTCATGCACATTGGCCCAAATTGTGCAATATTTGTATTGCACAGTGATTAGACGCACTACCCTGGCCAGATACACGCACAGAATTAAGGAATGAGCTTAAAACCTCAGAGAAGCGTGTTTCCATGAAAGTGCGTGTAGCCACAGTTTCAGCGCTCTAGCTCGCTTCCTGACGGAGATAGCAGCAATTTCACTCTAATTCAGCCACATAGTCACTTTTCACTCATTTTTGCCTTTTCCCCACTGAGTTATACACAAACAGAAAAGTTTTGACAAGCAGACCGAAATAAAAGCAAGTTTTTAAAAAAGTCATTATCTTCACTTTAGAAGTTCATTTACCCTTTCAAATGGCCATACATGCACGTTGGACCAAATTGTGCAATATTTATATTGCACAGTGATTAGACGCCCTACATTGGCCAAATACACGCACAGATTGAAGGAATGAGCTTAAAACCTCAGAGAAGCGTGTTTCCATGAAAGTGCGTGTAGCCACAGTTTCAGCGCTCTAGCTCGCTTCCTGACGGAGATAGGAGCAAATTCACTCTAATTCAGCCACATAGTCACTTTTCACTCATTTTTGTCTTTTTCCCACTGAGTTATACACAAACTGAAAAGTTTTGACAAGCAGACCGAAATAAAAGCAAGTTTTTAAAAAAGTCATTATCTTCACTTTAGAAGCTCATATACACTTCCAAATGGCAATACATGCACATTGGCCCAAATTGTGCAATATTTGTATTGCACAGTGATAAGACGCACTACCCTGGGCAGATACACGCACAGATTTAAGGAATGAGCTTAAAACCTCAGAGAAGCGTGTTTCCATGAAAGTGCATGTAGCCACAGTTTCAGCGCTCTAGCTCGCTTCCTGACGGAGATAGCAGCAATTTCACTCTAATTCAGCCACATAGTCACTTTTCACTCATTTTTGTCTTTTTCCCACTGTGTTATACACAAACTGAAAAGTTTTGACAAGCAGACCGAAATAAAAGCAAGCTTTTTAAAAAGTGCACATCTTCACTTTTGAAGCTCATATACACTTCCAAATGGCAATTCATGCACATTGGCCCAAATTGTGCAATATTTGTATTGCACAGTGATTAGACGCACTACCCTGGCCAGATACACGCACAGATTTAAGGAATGAGCTTAAAACCTGAGAGAAGCGTGTTTCCATGAAAGTGCGTGTAGCCACAGTTTCAGCGCTCTAGCTCGCTTCCTGACGGAGATAGGAGCAAATTCACTCTAATTCAGCCACATAGTCACTTTTCACTCATTTTTGTTTTTTTCCCACTGAGTTATACACAAACTGAAAAGTTTTGACAAGGAGACCGAAATAAAAGCAAGTTTTTAAAAAAGTCATTATCTTCACTTTAGAAGCTCATATACACTTCCAAATGGCAATACATGCACATTGGCCCAAATTGTGCAATATTTGTATTGCACAGTGATTAGACGCACTACCCTGGCCAGATACACGCACAGATTTAAGGAATGAGCTTAAAACCTCAGAGAAGCGTGTTTCCACGAAAGTGCGTGTAGCCACAGTTTCAGCGCTCTAGCTCGCTTCCTGACGGAGATAGCAGCAATTTCACTCTAATTCAGCCACATAGTCACTTTTCACTCATTTTTGTCTTTTTCCCACTGAGTTATACACAAACTGAAAAGTTTTGACAAGCAGACCGAAATAAAAGCAAGTTTTTAAAAAAGTCATTATCTTCACTTTAGAAGCTCATATACACTTCCAAATGGCAATACATGCACATTGGCCCAAATTGTGCAATATTTGTATTGCACAGTGATTAGACGCACTACCCTGGCCAGATACACGCACAGATTTAAGGAATGAGCTTAAAACCTCAGAGAAGCGTGTTTCCACGAAAGTGCGTGTAGCCACAGTTTCAGCGCTCTAGCTCGCTTCCTGACGGAGATAGCAGCAATTTCACTCTAATTCAGCCACATAGTCACTTTTCACTCATTTTTGTCTTTTTCCCACTGTGTTACAAACAAACTGAAAAGTTTTGACAAGCAGACCGAAATAAAAGCAAGTTTTTTAAAAAGTGCACATCTGCACTTTAGAGGCTCATATACACTTCCAAATGGCAATTCATGCACATTGGCCCAAATTGTGCAATATTTGTATTGCACAGTGATTAGACGCACTACCCTGGCCAGATACACTCACAGTTTTAAGGAATGAGCTTAAAACCTCAGAGAAGCGTGTTTCCATGAAAGTGCGTGTAGCCACAGTTTCAGCGCTCTAGCTCGCTTCCTGACGGAGATAGGAGCAAATTCACTCTAATTCAGCCACATAGTCACTTTTCACTCATTTTTGCCTTTTCCCCACTGAGTTATACACAAACTGAAAGGTTTTGACAAGCAGACCGAAATAAAAGCAAGTTTTGAAAAAAGTCATTATCTTCACTTTAGAAGCTCATATACACTTCCAAATGGCAATATATGCACATTGGCCCAAATTGTGCAATATTTGTATTGCACAGTGATTAGACGCACTACCCTGGCCAGATACACGCACAGATTTAAGGAATGAGCTTAAAACCTCAGAGAAGCGTGTTTCCATGAAAGTGCATGTAGCCACAGTTTCAGCGCTCTCGCTCGCTTCCTGACGGAGATAGGAGCAATTTCACTTCTAATTCAGCCACATAGTCACTTTTCACTCATTTTTGCCTTTTCCCCACTGAGTTATACACAAACTGAAAGGTTTTGACAAGCAGACCGAAATAAAAGCAAGTTTTTAAAAAAGTCATTATCTTCACTTTAGAGGCTCATATACACTTCCAAATGGCAATACATGCACATTGGCCCAAATTGTGCAATATTTGTATTGCACAGTGATTAGACGCACTACCCTGGCCAGATACACGCACAGATTTAAGGAATGAGCTTAAAACCTCAGAGAAGCGTGTTTCCATGAAAGTGCGTGTAGCCACAGTTTCAGCGCTCTAGCTCGCTTCCTGACGGAGAAAGGAGCAAATTCACTCTAATTCAGCCACATAGTCACTTTTCACTCATTTTTGTCTTTTTCCCACTGAGTTATACACAAACTGAAAAGTTTTGACAAGCAGACCGAAATAAAAGCAAGTTTTTAAAAAAGTCATTATCTTCACTTTAGAAGTTCATATACACTTCCAAAAGACAATACATGCACATTAGACCAAATTGTGCAATATTTGTATTGCACAGTGATTAGACGCACTACCCTGGCCAGATACACGCACAGATTTAAGGAATGAGCTTAAAACCTCAGATAAGCGTATTTCCATGAAAGTGCGTGTAGCCACAGTTTCAGCGCTCTAGCTCGCTTCCTGACGGTGATAGCAGCAAATTCACTCTAATTCAGCCACATAGTCACTTTTCACTCATTTTTGTTTTTTTCCCACTGAGTTATACACAAACTGAAAAGTTTTGACAAGGAGACCGAAATAAAAGCAAGTTTTTAAAAAAGTCATTATCTTCACTTTAGAAGCTCATATACACTTCCAAATGGCAATACATGCACATTGGCCCAAATTGTGCAATATTTGTATTGCACAGTGATTAGACGCACTACCCTGGCCAGATACACGCACAGATTTAAGGAATGAGCTTAAAACCTCAGAGAAGCGTGTTTCCACGAAAGTGCGTGTAGCCACAGTTTCAGCGCTCTAGCTCGCTTCCTGACGGAGATAGCAGCAATTTCACTCTAATTCAGCCACATAGTCACTTTTCACTCATTTTTGTCTTTTTCCCACTGAGTTATACACAAACTGAAAAGTTTTGACAAGCAGACCGAAATAAAAGCAAGTTTTTAAAAAAGTCATTATCTTCACTTTAGAAGTTCATTTACCCTTTCAAATGGCCATACATGCACGTTGGACCAAATTGTGCAATATTTATATTGCACAGTGATTAGACGCCCTACATTGGCCAAATACACGCACAGATTGAAGGAATGAGCTTAAAACCTCAGAGAAGCGTGTTTCCATGAAAGTGCGTGTAGCCACAGTTTCAGCGCTCTAGCTCGCTTCCTGACGGAGATAGGAGCAAATTCACTCTAATTCAGCCACATAGTCACTTTTCACTCATTTTTGTCTTTTTCCCACTGAGTTATACACAAACTGAAAAGTTTTGACAAGCAGACCGAAATAAAAGCAAGTTTTTAAAAAAGTCATTATCTTCACTTTAGAAGTTCATTTACCCTTTCAAATGGCCATACATGCACGTTGGACCAAATTGTGCAATATTTATATTGCACAGTGATTAGACGCACTACCCTGGCCAGATACACGCACAGATTTAAGGAATGAGCTTAAAACCTCAGAGAAGCGTGTTTCCATGAAAGTGCGTGTAGCCACAGTTTCAGCGCTCTAGCTCGCTTCCTGACGGAGATAGGAGCAAATTCACTCTAATTCAGCCACATAGTCACTTTTCACTCATTTTTGTCTTTTTCCCACTGAGTTATACACAAACTGAAAAGTTTTGACAAGCAGACCGAAATAAAAGCAAGTTTTTAAAAAAGTCATTATCTTCACTTTAGAAGTTCATATACACTTCCAAAAGACAATACATGCACATTAGACCAAATTGTGCAATATTTGTATTGCACAGTGATTAGACGCACTACCCTGGCCAGATACACGCACAGATTTAAGGAATGAGCTTAAAACCTCAGATAAGCGTATTTCCATGAAAGTGCGTGTAGCCACAGTTTCAGCGCTCTAGCTCGCTTCCTGACGGTGATAGCAGCAAATTCACTCTAATTCAGCCACATAGTCACTTTTCACTCATTTTTGTTTTTTTCCCACTGAGTTATACACAAACTGAAAAGTTTTGACAAGGAGACCGAAATAAAAGCAAGTTTTTAAAAAAGTCATTATCTTCACTTCAGAAGCTCATATACACTTCCAAATGGCAATACATGCACATTGGCCCAAATTGTGCAATATTTGTATTGCACAGTGAATAGACGCACTACCCTGGCCAGATACACGCACAGATTTAAGGAATGAGCTTAAAACCTCAGAGAAGCGTGTTTCCACGAAAGTGCGTGTAGCCACAGTTTCAGCGCTCTAGCTCGCTTCCTGACGGAGATAGCAGCAATTTCACTCTAATTCAGCCACATAGTCACTTTTCACTCATTTTTGTCTTTTTCCCACTGAGTTATACACAAACTGAAAAGTTTTGACAAGCAGACCGAAATAAAAGCAAGTTTTTAAAAAAGTCATTATCTTCACTTTAGAAGTTCATTTACCCTTTCAAATGGCCATACATGCACGTTGGACCAAATTGTGCAATATTTATATTGCACAGTGATTAGACGCCCTACATTGGCCAAATACACGCACAGATTGAAGGAATGAGCTTAAAACCTCAGAGAAGCGTGTTTCCATGAAAGTGCGTGTAGCCACAGTTTCAGCGCTCTAGCTCGCTTCCTGACGGAGATAGGAGCAAATTCACTCTAATTCAGCCACATAGTCACTTTTCACTCATTTTTGTCTTTTTCCCACTGAGTTATACACAAACTGAAACGTTTTGACAAGCAGACCGAAATAAAAGCAAGTTTTTAAAAAAGTCATTATCTTCACTTTAGAAGTTCATATACACTTCCAAAAGACAATACATGCACATTAGACCAAATTGTGCAATATTTGTATTGCACAGTGATTAGACGCACTACCCTGGCCAGATACACGCACAGATTTAAGGAATGAGCTTAAAACCTCAGATAAGCGTACTTCAATGAAAGTTCGTGTAGCCACAGTTTCAGCGCTCTAGCTCGCTTCCTGACGGAGATAGCAGCAAATTCACTCTAATTCAGCCACATAGTCACTTTTCACTCATTTTTGTTTTTTTCCCACTGAGTTGTACACAAACTGAAAAGTTTTGACAAGCAGACCGAAAAAAAAGCAAGTTTTTTAAAAAGTCATTATCTTCACTTTAGAAGCTCATATACACTTCCAAATGGCAATACATGCACATTGGCCCAAATTGTGCAATATTTGTATTGCACAGTGATTAGACGCACTACCCTGGCCAGATACAAGCACAGATTTAAGGAATGAGCTTAAAACCTGAGAGAAGCGTGTTTCAATGAAAGTGCGTGTAGCCACAGTTTCAGCGCTCTAGCTCGCTTCCTGACGGAGATAGGAGCAAATTCACTCTAATTCAGCCACATAGTCACTTTTCACTCATTTTTGCCTTTTTCCCACTGAGTTGTACACAAACTGAAAAGTTTTGACAAGCAGACCGAAATAAAAGCAAGTTTTTTAAAAAGTGCACATCTTCACTTTCGGAGCTCATATACCCTTTAAAATGGCCATACATGCACATTGGACCAAATTGTGCAAAATTTATATTGCACAGCGATTAGACGCCCTACACTGGCCAGATACACGCACCGATTTAAGGAATGAGCTTAAAACCTCAGAGAAGCGTGTTTCCATGAAAGTGCGTGTAGCCACAGTTTCAGCGCTCTAGCTCGCTTCCTGACGGAGATAGGAGCAATTTCACTCTAATTCAGCCACATAGTCACTTTTCATTCATTTTTGTCTTTTTCCCACTGTGTTACACACAAACTGAAAAGTTTTGACAAGCAGACCGAAATAAAAGCAAGTTTTTTAAAAAGTGCACATCTTCACTTTTGGAGCTCAAATACCCTTTCAAATGGCCATACATGCACATTGGACCAAATTGTGCAATATTTATATTGCACAGTGATTAGACGCCCTCCACTGGCCAAATACACGCACAGATTGAAGGAATGAGCTTAAAACCTCAGAGTAGCGTGTTTCCATGAAAGTGCGTGTAGCCACAGTTTCAGCGCTCTCGCTCGCTTCCTGACGGGGATAGGAGCAAATTCACTCTAATTCAGCCACATAGTCACTTTTCACTCATTTTTGTCTTTTTCCCACTGAGTTACACACAAACTGAAACGTTTTGACAAGCAGACCGAAATTAAAGCAAGTTTTAAAAAAAGTAATTTTCTTCACTTTAGAAGCTCATATACACTTCCAAATGGCAATACATGCACATTGGCCCAAATTGTGCAATATTTGTATTGCACAGTGATAAGACGCACTACCCTGGCCAGATACACGCACAGATTTAAGGAATGAGCTTAAAACCTCAGAGAAGCGTGTTTCCATGAAAGTGCGTGTAGCCACAGTTTCAGCGCTCTAGCTCGCTTCCTGACGGAGATAGCAGCAATTTCACTCTAATTCAGCCACATAGTCACTTTTCACTCATTTTTGTCTTTATCCCACTGTGTTATACACAAACTGAAAAGTTTTGACAAGCAGACCGAAATAAAAGCAAGTTTTTTAAAAAGTGCACATCTTCACTTTAGAAGCTCATATACACTTCCAAATGGCAATACATGCACATTGGCCCAAATTGTGCAATATTTGTATTGCACAGTGATTAGACGCACTACCCTGGCCAGATACACGCACAGATTTAAGGAATGAGCTTAAAACCTCAGAGAAGCGTGTTTCCATGAAAGTGCGTGTAGCCACAGTTTCAGCGCTCTAGCTCGCTTCCTGACGGAGATAGCAGCAATTTCACTCTAATTCAGCCACATAGTCACTTTTCACTCATTTTTGTCTTTTTCCCACTGTGTTATACACAAACTGAAAAGTTTTGACAAGCAGACCGAAATAAAAGCAAGTTTTTTAAAAAGTGCACATCTTCACTTTAGAAGCTCATATACACTTCCAAATGGCAATTCATGCACATTGGCCCAAATTGTGCAATATTTGTATTGCACAGTGATTAGACGCACTACCCTGTCCAGATACACGCACAGATTTAAGGAATGAGCTTAAAACCTCAGAGAAGCGTGTTTCCATGAAAGTGCGTTTAGCCACAGTTTCAGCGCTCGAGCTCGCTTCCTGACGGAGATAGCAGCAATTTCACTCTAATTCAGCCACATAGTCACTTTTCACTCATTTTTGTCTTTTTCCCACTGTGTTACAAACAAACTGAAAAGTTTTGACAAGCAGACCGAAATAAAAGCAAGTTTTTTAAAAAGTGCACATCTTCACTTTAGAAGCTCATATACACTTCCAAATGGCAATTCATGCACATTGGCCCAAATTGTGCAATATTTGTATTGCACAGTGATTAGACGCACTACCCTGGCCAGATACACGCACAGAATTAAGGAATGAGCTTAAAACCTCAGAGAAGCGTGTTTCCATGAAAGTGCGTGTAGCCACAGTTTCAGCGCTCTAGCTCGCTTCCTGACGGAGATAGCAGCAATTTCACTCTAATTCAGCCACATAGTCACTTTTCACTCATTTTTGCCTTTTCCCCACTGAGTTATACAGAAACAGAAAAGTTTTGACAAGCAGACCGAAATAAAAGCAAGTTTTTAAAAAAGTCATTATCTTCACTTTAGAAGCTCATATACACTTCCAAATGGCAATACATGCACATTGGCCCAAATTGTGCAATATTTGTATTGCACAGTGATAAGACGCACTACCCTGGGCAGATACACGCACAGATTTAAGGAATGAGCTTAAAACCTCAGAGAAGCGTGTTTCCATGAAAGTGCATGTAGCCACAGTTTCAGCGCTCTAGCTCGCTTCCTGACGGAGATAGCAGCAATTTCACTCTAATTCAGCCACATAGTCACTTTTCACTCATTTTTGTCTTTTTCCTACTGTGTTATACACAAACTGAAAAGTTTTGACAAGCAGACCGAAATAAAAGCAAGTTTTTTAAAAAGTGCACATCTTCACTTTAGAAGCTCATATACACTTCCAAATGGCAATTCATGCACATTGGCCCAAATTGTGCAATATTTGTATTGCACAGTGATTAGACGCACTACCCTGGCCAGATACACGCACATATTTAAGGAATGAGCTTAAAACCTGAGAGAAGCGTGTTTCCATGAAAGTGCGTGTAGCCACAGTTTCAGCGCTCTAGCTCGCTTCCTGACGGAGATAGGAGCAAATTCACTCTAATTCAGCCACATAGTCACTTTTCACTCATTTTTGCCTTTTCCCCACTGAGTTATACACAAACTGAAAGGTTTTGACAAGCAGACCGAAATAAAAGCAAGTTTTTTAAAAAGTGCACATCTTCACTTTAGAAGCTCATATACACTTCCAAATGGCAATACATGCACATTGGCCCAAATTGTGCAATATTTGTATTGCACAGTGATAAGACGCACTACCCTGGCCAGATACACGCACAGATTTAAGGAATGAGCTTAAAACCTCAGAGAAGCGTGTTTCCATGAAAGTGCGTGTAGCCACAGTTTCAGCGCTCTAGCTCGCTTCCTGACGGAGATAGCAGCAATTTCACTCTAATTCAGCCACATAGTCACTTTTCACTCATTTTTGTCTTTTTCTTACTGTGTTATACACAAACTGAAAAGTTTTGACAAGCAGACCGAAATAAAAGCAAGTTTTTTAAAAAGTGCACATCTTCACTTTAGAAGCTCACATACACTTCCAAATGGCAATTCATGCACATTGGCCCAAATTGTGCAATATTTGTATTGCACAGTGATTTGACGCACTACCCTGGCCAGATACACGCACAGATTTAAGGAATGAGCTTAAAACCTGAGAGAAGCGTGTTTCCATGAAAGTGCGTGTAGCCACAGTTTCAGCGCTCTAGCTCGCTTCCTGACGGAGATAGGAGCAAATTCACTCTAATTCAGCCACATAGTCACTTTTCACTCATTTTTGCCTTTTCCCCACTGAGTTATACACAAACTGAAAGGTTCTGACAAGCAGACCGAAATAAAAGCAAGTTTTTTAAAAAGTCATTATCTTCACTTTAGAAGCTCATATACACTTTCAAATGGCAATACATGCACATTGGCCCAAATTGTGCAATATTTATATTGCACAGTGATTAGACGCCCTACACTGGCCAAATACACGCACAGATTTAAGGAATGAGCTTAAAACCTCAAAGAAGCGTATTTCCATGAAAGTGCGTGTAGCCACAGTTTCAGCGCTCTAGCTCGCTTCCTGACGGAGATAGCAGCAATTTCGCTCTAATTCAGCCACATAGTCACTTTTCACTCATTTTTGTCTTTTTCCCACTGAGTTATACACAAACTGAAAAGTTTTGACAAGCAGACCGAAATAAAAGCAAGTTTTTAAAAAAGTCATTATCTTCACTTTAGAAGTTCATTTACCCTTTCAAATGGCCATACATGCACGTTGGACCAAATTGTGCAATATTTGTATTGCACAGTGATTAGACGCCCTAAACTGGCCAAAAACACGCACAGATTGAAGGTATGAGCTTAAAACCTCAGAGAAGCGTGTTTCCATGAAAGTGAGTGTAGCCACAGTTTCCGCGCTCTAGCTCGCTTCCTGACGGAGATAGCAGCAAATTCACTCTAATTCAGCCACATAGTCACTTTTCACTCATTTTTGTCTTTTTCCCACTGAGTTATACACAAACTGAAAAGTTATGACAAGCGGACCGAAATAAAAGCAAGTTTTTAAAAAAGTCATTATCTTCACTTTAGAAGTTCATATACACTTCCAAAAGACAATACATGCACATTAGACCAAATTGTGCAATATTTGTACTGCACAGTGATTAGACGCACTACCCTGGCCAGATACACGCACAGATTTAAGGAATGAGCTTAAAACCTCAGAGAAGCGTGTTTCCATGAAAGTGCGTGTAGCCACAGTTTCAGCGCTCTAGCTCGCTTCCTGACGGAGATAGCAGCAATTTCACTCTAATTCAGCCACATAGTCACTTTTCACTCATTTTTGTTTTTTTCCCACTGAGTTATACACAAACTGAAAAGTTTTGACAAGCAGACCGAAATAAAAGCAAGTTTTTAAAAAAGTCATTATCTTCACTTTAGAAGCTCATATACACTTCCAAATGGCAATACATGCACATTGGCCCAAATTGTGCAATATTTGTATTGCACAGTGATTAGACGCACTACCCTCGCCAGATACACGCACAGATTTAAGGAATGAGCGTAAAACCTCAGAGAAGCGTGTTTCCATGAAAGTGCGTGTAGCCACAGTTTCAGCGCTCTAGCTCGCTTCCTGACGGAGATAGCAGCAATTTCACTCTAATTCAGCCACATAGTCACTTTTCACTCATTTTTGTCTTTTTCCCACTGAATTATACACAAACTGAAAAGTTTTGACAAGCAGACCGAAATAAAAGCAAGTTTTTAAAAAAGTCATTATCTTCACTTTAGAAGTTCATTTACCCTTTCAAATGGCCATACATGCACGTTGGACCAAATTGTGCAATATTTATATTGCACAGTGATTAGACGCCCTACACTGGCCAAATACACGCACAGATTGAAGGAATGAGCTTAAAACCTGAGAGAAGCGTGTTTCCATGAAAGTGCGTGTAGCCACAGTTTCAGCGCTCTAGCTCGCTTCCTGACGGAGATAGGAGCAAATTCACTCTAATTCAGCCACATAGTCACTTTTCACTCATTTTTGTCTTTTTCCCACTGAGTTATACACAAACTGAAAAGTTTTGACAAGCAGACCGAAATAAAAGCAAGTTTTTAAAAAAGTCATTATCTTCACTTTAGAAGTTCATATACACTTCCAAAAGACAATACATGCACATTAGACCAAATTGTGCAATATTTGTATTGCACAGTGATTAGACGCACTACCCTGGCCAGATACACGCACAGATTTAAGGAATGAGCTTAAAACCTCAGAGAAGCGTGTTTCCATGAAAGTGCGTGTAGCCACAGTTTCAGCGCTCTAGCTCGCTTCCTGACGGAGATAGGAGCAATTTCACTCTAATTCAGCCACATAGTCACTTTTCACTCATTTTTGTCTTTTTCCCACTGTGTTACACACAAACTGAAAAGTTTTGACAAGCAGACCGAAATAAAAGCAAGTTTTTTAAAAAGTGCACATCTTCACTTTAGGAGCTCATATACCCTTTCAAATGGCCATACATGCACATTGGACCAAATTGTGCAATATTTATATTGCACAGTGATTAGACGCCCTACACTGGCCAAATACATGCACAGATTTAAGGAATGAGCTTAAAACCTCAGAGAAGCGTGTTTCCATGAAAGTGCGTGTAGCCACAGTTTCAGCGCTCTAGCTCGCTTCCTGACGGGGATAGGAGCAAATTCACTCTAATTCAGCCACATAGTCACTTTTCACTCATTTTTGTCTTTTTCCCACTGAGTTACACACAAACTGAAACGTTTTGACAAGCAGACCGAAATAAAAGCAAGTTTTTAAAAAAGTCATTATCTTCACTTTAGAAGCTCATATACACTTCCAAATGGCAATACATGCACATTGGCCCAAATTGTGCAATATTTGTATTGCACAGTGATTAGATGCACTACCCTGGCCAGATACACGCACAGATTTAAGGAATGAGCTTAAAACCTCAGAGAAGCGTGTTTCCATGAAAGTGCGTGTAGCCACAGTTTCAGCGCTCTAGCTCGTTTCCTGACGGAGATAGCAGCAATTTCACTCTAATTCAGCCACATAGTCACTTTTCACTCATTTTTGTCTTTTTCCCACTGTGTCATACACAAACTGAAAAGTTTTGACAAGCAGACCGAAATAAAAGCAAGTTTTTTAAAAAGTGCACATCTTCACTTTAGGAGCTCATATACCCTTTCAAATGGCCATACATGCACATTGGACCAAATTGTGCAATATTTATATTGCACAGTGATTAGACGCCCTACACTGGCCAGATACACGCACAGATTTAAGGAATGAGCTTAAAACCTCAGAGAAGCGTGTTTCCATGAAAGTGCGTGTAGCCACAGTTTCAGCGCTCTAGCTCGCTTCCTGACGGGGATAGGAGCAAATTCACTCTAATTCAGCCACATAGTCACTTTTCACTCATTTTTGTCTTTTTCCCACTGAGTTACACACAAACTGAAACGTTTTGACAAGCAGACCGAAATAAAAGCAAGTTTTTAAAAAAGTCATTATCTTCACTTTAGAAGCTCATATACACTTCCAAATGGCAATACATGCACATTGGCCCAAATTGTGCAATATTTGTATTGCACAGTGATTAGACGCACTACCCTGGCCAGATACACGCACAGATTTAAGGAATGAGCTTAAAACCTCAGAGAAGCGTGTTTCCATGAAAGTGCGTGTAGCCACAGTTTCAGCGCTCTAGCTCGCTTCCTGACGGAGATAGCAGCAATTTCACTCTAATTCAGCCACATAGTCACCTTTCACTCATTTTTGTCTTTTTCCCACTGTGTTATACACAAACTGAAAAGTTTTGACAAGCAGACCGAAATAAAAGCAAGTTTTTTAAAAAGTGCACATCTTCACTTTAGATGCTCATATACACTTCCAAATGGCAATACATGCACATTGGCCCAAATTGTGCAATATTTGTATTGCACAGTGATAAGACGCACTACCCTGGCCAGATACACGCACAGATTAAAGGAATGAGCTTAAAACCTCAGAGAAGCGTGTTTCCATGAAAGTGCGTGTAGCCACAGTTTCAGCGCTCTAGCTCGCTTCCTGACGGAGATAGCAGCAATTTCACTCTAATTCAGCCACATAGTCACTTTTCACTCATTTTTGTCTTTTTCCCACTGTGTTATACACAAACTGAAAAGTTTTGATAAGCAGACCGAAATAAAAGCAAGTTTTTTAAAAAGTGCACATCTTCACTTTAGAAGCTCATATACACTTCCAAATGGCAATTCATGCACATTGGCCCAAATTGTGCAATATTTGTATTGCACAGTGATAAGACGCACTACCCTGGCCAGATACACGCACAGATTTAAGGAATGAGCTTAAAACCTGAGAGAAGCGTGTTTCCATGAAAGTGCGTGTAGCCACAGTTTCAGCGCTCTCGCTCGCTTCCTGACGGAGATAGGAGCAAATTCACTCTAATTCAGCCACATAGTCACTTTTCACTCATTTTTGCCTTTTCCCCACTGAGTTATACACAAACTGAAAGGTTTTGACAAGCAGACCGAAATAAAAGCAAGTTTTTAAAAAAGTCATTATCTTCACTTTAGAAGCTCATATACACTTCCAAATGGCAATACATGCACATTGGCCCAAATTGTGCAATATTTGTATTGCACAGTGATAAGACGCACTACCCTGGCCAGATACACGCACAGATTTAAGGAATGAGCTTAAAACCTCAGAGAAGCGTGTTTCCATGAAAGTGCGTGTAGCCACAGTCTCAGCGCTCTAGCTCGCTTCCTGACGGAGATAACAGCAATTTCACTCTAATTAAGCCACATAGTCACTTTTCACTCATTTTTGTCTTTTTCCCACTGTGTTATACACAAACTGAAAAGTTTTGACAAGCAGACCGAAATAAAAGCAAGTTTTTTAAAAAGTGCACATCTTCACTTTAGAAGCTCATATACACTTCCAAATGGCTATTCATGCACATTGGCCCAAATTGTGCAATATTTGTATTGCACAGTGATTTTACACACTACCCTGGCCAGATACACGCACAGATTTAAGGAATGAGCTTAAAACCTGAGAGAAGCGTGTTTCCATGAAAGTGCGTGTAGCCACAGTTTCAGCGCTCTAGCTCGCTTCCTGACGGAGATAGGAGCAAATTCACTCTAATTCAGCCACATAGTCACTTTTCACTCATTTTTGCCTTTTCCCCACTGAGTTATACACAAACTGAAAGGTTTTGACAAGCAGACCGAAATAAAAGCAAGTTTTTAAAAAAGTCATTATCTTCACTTTAAAAGCTCATATACACTTCCAAATGGCAATACATGCACATTGGCCCAAATTGTGCAATATTTGTATTGCACAGTGATTAGACGCACTACCCTGGCCAGATACACGCACAGATTTAAGGAATGAGCTTAAAACCTCAGAGAAGCGTATTTCCATGAAAGTGCGTGTAGCCACAGTTTCAGCGCTCTAGCTCGCTTCCTGACGGAGATAGGAGCAAATTCACTCTAATTCAGCCACATAGTCACTTTTCACTCATTTTTGTCTTTTTCCCACTGTGTTACAAACAAACTGAAAAGTTTTGACAAGCAGACCGAAATAAAAGCAAGTTTTTTAAAAAGTGCACATCTTCACTTTAGGAGCTCATTTACCCTTTCAAATGGCCATACATGCACATTGGCCCAAATTGTGCAATATTTATATTGCACAGTGATTAGACGCCCTACACTGGCCAAATACACGCACAGATTGAAGGAATGAGCTTAAAACCTGAGAGAAGCGTGTTTCCATGAAAGTGCGTGTAGCCACAGTTTCAGCGCTCTAGCTCGCTTCCTGACGGAGATAGGAGCAAATTCACTCTAATTCAGCCACATAGTCACTTTTCACTCATTTTTGTCTTTTTCCCACTGAGTTATACACAAACTGAAAAGTTTTGACAAGCAGACCGAAATAAAAGCAAGTTTTTAAAAATGTCATTATCTTCACTTTAGAAGTTCATATACACTTCCAAAAGACAATACATGCACATTAGACCAAATTGTGCAATATTTGTATTGCACAGTGATTAGACTCACTACCCTGGCCAGATAAACGCACAGATTTAAGGACTGAGCTTAAAACCTCAGAGAAGCGTGTTTCCATGAAAGTGCGTGTAGCCACAGTTTCAGCGCTCTAGCTCGCTTCCTGACGGAGATAGCAGCAATTTCACTCTAATTCAGCCACATAGTCACTTTTCACTCATTTTTGTTTTTTTCCCACTGAGTTATACACAAACTGAAAAGTTTTGACAAGCAGACCGAAATAAAAGCAAGTTTTTTAAAAAGTGCACATCTTCACTTTAGAAGCTCATATACACTTCCAAATGGCAATTCATGCACATTGGCCCAAATTGTGCAATATTTGTATTGCACAGTGATAAGACGCACTACCCTGGCCAGATACACGCACAGATTAAAGGAATGAGCTTAAAACCTCAGAGAAGCGTGTTTCCATGAAAGTGCGTGTAGCCACAGTTTCAGCGCTCTAGCTCGCTTCCTGACGGAGATAGCAGCAATTTCACTCTAATTCAGCCACATAGTCACTTTTCACTCATTTTTGTCTTTTTCCCACTGTGTTATACACAAACTGAAAAGTTTTGACAAGCAGACCGAAATAAAAGCAAGTTTTTTAAAAAGTGCACATCTTCACTTTAGAAGCTCATATACACTTCCAAATGGCAATTCATGCACATTGGCCCAAATTGTGCAATATTTGTATTGCACAGTGATTAGACGCACTACCCTGGCCAGATACACGCACAGATTTAAGGAATGAGCTTAAAACCTGAGAGAAGCGTGTTTCCATGAAAGTGCGTGTAGCCACAGTTTCAGCGCTCTCGCTCGCTTCCTGACGGAGATAGGAGCAAATTCACTCTAATTCAGCCACATAGTCACTTTTCACTCATTTTTGCCTTTTCCCCACTGAGTTATACACAAACTGAAAGGTTTTGACAAGCAGACCGAAATAAAAGCAAGTTTTTAAAAAAGTCATTATCTTCACTTTAGAAGCTCATATACACTTCCAAATGGCAATACATGCACATTGGCCCAAATTGTGCAATATTTGTATTGCACAGTGATAAGACGCACTACCCTGGCCAGATACACGCACAGATTTAAGGAATGAGCTTAAAACCTCAGAGAAGCGTGTTTCCATGAAAGTGCGTGTAGCCACAGTTTCAGCGCTCTAGCTCGCTTCCTGACGGAGATAACAGCAATTTCACTCTAATTCAGCCACATAGTCACTTTTCACTCATTTTTGTCTTTTTCCCACTGTGTTATACACAAACTGAAAAGTTTTGACAAGCAGACCGAAATAAAAGCAAGTTTTTTAAAAAGTGCACATCTTCACTTTAGAAGCTCATATACACTTCCAAATGGCAATTCATGCACATTGGCCCAAATTGTGCAATATTTGTATTGCACAGTGATTTGACACACTACCCTGGCCAGATACACGCACAGATTTAAGGAATGAGCTTAAAACCTCAGAGAAGCGTGTTTCCATGAAAGTGCGTGTAGCCACAGTTTCAGCGCTCTAGCTCGCTTCCTAACGGAGATAGGAGCAAATTCACTCTAATTCAGCCACATAGTCACTTTTCACTCATTTTTGTCTTTTTCCCACTGTGTTACAAACAAACTGAAAAGTTTTGACAAGCAGACCGAAATAAAAGCAAGTTTTTTAAAAAGTGCACATCTTCACTTTAGGAGCTCATATACCCTTTCAAATGGCCATACATGCACATTGGCCCAAATTGTGCAATATTTATATTGCACAGTGATTAGACGCCCTACACTGGCCAAATACACGCACAGATTGAAGGAATGAGCTTAAAACCTCAGAGAAGCGTGTTTCCATGAAAGTGCGTGTAGCCACAGTTTCAGCGCTCTAGCTCGCTTCCTGACGGAGATAGCAGCAATTTCACTCTAAGTCAGCCACATAGTCACTTTTCACTCATTTTTGTCTTTTTCCCACTGAGTAATACACAAACTGAAAAGTTTTGACAAGCAGACCGAAATAAAAGCAAGTTTTTAAAAAAGTCATTATCTTCACTTTAGAAGTTCATTTACCCTTTCAAATGGCCATACATGCACGTTGGACCAAATTGTGCAATATTTATATTGCACAGTGATTAGACGCCCTACACTGGCCAAATACACGCACAGATTGAAGGAATGAGCTTAAAACCTGAGAGAAGCGTGTTTCCATGAAAGTGCGTGTAGCCACAGTTTCAGCGCTCTAGCTCGCTTCCTGACGGAGATAGGAGCAAATTCACTCTAATTCAGCCACATAGTCACTTTTCACTCATTTTTGTCTTTTTCCCACTGAGTTATACACAAACTGAAAAGTTTTGACAAGCAGACCGAAATAAAAGCAAGTTTTTAAAAATGTCATTATCTTCACTTTAGAAGTTCATATACACTTCCAAAAGACAATACATGCACATTAGACCAAATTGTGCAATATTTGTATTGCACAGTGATTAGACTCACTACCCTGGCCAGATAAACGCACAGATTTAAGGACTGAGCTTAAAACCTCAGAGAAGCGTGTTTCCATGAAAGTGCGTGTAGCCACAGTTTCAGCGCTCTAGCTCGCTTCCTGACGGAGATAGCAGCAATTTCACTCTAATTCAGCCACATAGTCACTTTTCACTCATTTTTGTTTTTTTCCCACTGAGTTATACACAAACTGAAAAGTTTTGACAAGCAGACCGAAATAAAAGCAAGTTTTTTAAAAAGTGCACATCTTCACTTTAGAAGCTCATATACACTTCCAAATGGCAATTCATGCACATTGGCCCAAATTGTGCAATATTTGTATTGCACAGTGATAAGACGCACTACCCTGGCCAGATACACGCACAGATTAAAGGAATGAGCTTAAAACCTCAGAGAAGCGTGTTTCCATGAAAGTGCGTGTAGCCACAGTTTCAGCGCTCTAGCTCGCTTCCTGACGGAGATAGCAGCAATTTCACTCTAATTCAGCCACATAGTCACTTTTCACTCATTTTTGTCTTTTTCCCACTGTGTTATACACAAACTGAAAAGTTTTGACAAGCAGACCGAAATAAAAGCAAGTTTTTTAAAAAGTGCACATCTTCACTTTAGAAGCTCATATACACTTCCAAATGGCAATTCATGCACATTGGCCCAAATTGTGCAATATTTGTATTGCACAGTGATAAGACGCACTACCCTGGCCAGATACACGCACAGATTTAAGGAATGAGCTTAAAACCTGAGAGAAGCGTGTTTCCATGAAAGTGCGTGTAGCCACAGTTTCAGCGCTCTCGCTCGCTTCCTGACGGAGATAGGAGCAAATTCACTCTAATTCAGCCACATAGTCACTTTTCACTCATTTTTGCCTTTTCCCCACTGAGTTATACACAAACTGAAAGGTTTTGACAAGCAGACCGAAATAAAAGCAAGTTTTTAAAAAAGTCATTATCTTCACTTTAGAAGCTCATATACACTTCCAAATGGCAATACATGCACATTGGCCCAAATTGTGCAATATTTGTATTGCACAGTGATAAGACGCACTACCCTGGCCAGATACACGCACAGATTTAAGGAATGAGCTTAAAACCTCAGAGAAGCGTGTTTCCATGAAAGTGCGTGTAGCCACAGTTTCAGCGCTCTAGCTCGCTTCCTGACGGAGATAACAGCAATTTCACTCTAATTCAGCCACATAGTCACTTTTCACTCATTTTTGTCTTTTTCCCACTGTGTTATACACAAACTGAAAAGTTTTGACAAGCAGACCGAAACAAAAGCAAGTTTTTTAAAAAGTGCACATCTTCACTTTAGAAGCTCATATACACTTCCAAATGGCAATTCATGCACATTGGCCCAAATTGTGCAATATTTGTATTGCACAGTGATTTGACACACTACCCTGGCCAGATACACGCTCAGATTTAAGGAATGAGCTTAAAACCTGAGAGAAGCGTGTTTCCATGAAAGTGCGTGTAGCCACAGTTTCAGCGCTCTAGCTCGCTTCCTGACGGAGATAGGAGCAAATTCACTCTAATTCAGCCACATAGTCACTTTTCACTCATTTTTGCCTTTTCCCCACTGAGTTATACACAAACTGAAAGGTTTTGACAAGCAGACCGAAATAAAAGCAAGTTTTTAAAAAAGTCATTATCTTCACTTTAGAAGTTCATTTACCCTTCCAAATGGCAATACATGCACATTGGCCCAAATTGTGCAATATTTGTATTGCACAGTGATTAGACGCACTACCCTGGCCAGATACACGCACAGATTTAAGGAATGAGCTTAAAACCTCAGATAAGCGTATTTCCATGAAAGTGCGTGTAGCCACAGTTTCAGCGCTCTAGCTCGCTTCCTGACGGAGATAGCAGAAAATTCATTCTAATTCAGCCACATAGTCACTTTTCACTCATTTTCGTTTTTTTCCCACTGAGTTGTACACAAACTGAAAAGTTTTGACAAGCAGACCGAAATAAAAGCAAGTTTTTAAAAAAGTCATTATCTTCACTTTAGAAGCTCATATACACTTCCAAATGGCAATACATGCACATTGGCCCAAATTGTGCAATATTTGTATTGCACAGTGATTAGACGCACTACCCTGGCCAGATACACGCACAGATTTAAGGAATGAGCTTAAAACCTCAGAGAAGCGTGTTTCCATGAAAGTGCGTGGAGCCACAGTTTCAGCGCTCTAGCTCGCTTCCTGACGGAGATAGGAGCAAATTCACTCTAATTCAGCCACATAGTCACTTTTCACTCATTTTTGCCTTTTTCCCACTGTGTTACAAACAAACTGAAAAGTTTTGACAAGCAGACCGAAATAAAAGCAAGTTTTTTAAAAAGTGCACATCTTCACTTTAGGAGCTCATATACCCTTTCAAATGGCCATACATGCACATTGGACCAAATTGTTCAATATTTATATTGCACAGCGATTAGACGCCCTACACTGGCCAGATACATGCACCGATTTAAGGAATGAGCTTAAAACCTCAGAGAAGCGTGTTTCCATGAAAGTGCGTGTAGCCACAGTTTCAGCGCTCTAGCTCGCTTCCTGACGGAGATAGGAGCAATTTCACTCTAATTCAGCCACATAGTCACTTTTCACTCATTTTTGTCTTTTTCCCACTGTGTTACACACAAACTGAAAAGTTTTGACAAGCAGACCGAAATAAAAGCAAGTTTTTTAAAAAGTGCACATCTTCACTTTAGGAGCTCATATACCCTTTCAAATGGCCATACATGCACATTGGACCAAATTGTGCAATATTTATATTGCACAGTGATTAGACGCACTACCCTGGCCAGATACACGCACAGATTTAAGGAATGAGCTTAAAACCTCAGAGAAGCGTGTTTCCATGAAAGTGCGTGTAGCCACAGTTTCAGCGCTCTAGCTCGCTTCCTGACGGAGATAGCAGCAATTTCACTCTAATTCAGCCACATAGTCACTTTTCACTCATTTTTGTCTTTTTCCCACTGTGTTATACACAAACTGAAAAGTTTTGACAAGCAGACCGAAATAAAAGCAAGTTTTTTAAAAAGTGCACATCTTCACTTTAGGAGCTCATATACCCTTTCAAATGGCCATACATGCACATTGGACCAAATTGTGCAATATTTATATTGCACAGTGATTAGACGCACTACCCTGGCCAGATACACGCACAGATTTAAGGAATGAGCTTAAAACCTCAGAGAAGCGTGTTTCCATGAAAGTGCGTGTAGCCACAGTTTCAGCGCTCTAGCTCGCTTCCTGACGGAGATAGCAGCAATTTCACTCTAATTCAGCCACATAGTCACTTTTCACTCATTTTTGTCTTTTTCCCACTGTGTTATACACAAACTGAAAAGTTTTGACAAGCAGACCGAAATAAAAGCAAGTTTTTAAAAAAGTCATTATCTTCACTTTAGAAGCTCATATACACTTCCAAATGGCAATACATGCACATTGGCCCCAATTGTGCAATATTTGTATTGCACAGTGATTAGACGCACTACCCTGGCCAGATACACGCACAGATTTAAGGAATGAGCTTAAAACCTCAGAGAAGCGTGTTTCCATGAAAGTGCGTGTAGCCACAGTTTCAGCGCTCTAGCTCGCTTCCTGACGGAGATAGCAGCAATTTCACTCTAATTCAGCCACATAGTCACTTTTCACTCATTTTTGCCTTTTCCCCACTGAGTTATACACAAACTGAAAGGTTTTGACAAGCAGACCGAAATAAAAGCAAGTTTTTTAAAAAGAGCACATCTTCACTTTAGAAGCTCATATACACTTCCAAATGGCAATTCATGCACATTGGCCCAAATTGTGCAATATTTGTATTGCACAGTGATTAGACGCACTACCCTGGCCAGATACACGCACAGAATTAAGGAATGAGCTTAAAACCTCAGAGAAGCGTGTTTCCATGAAAGTGCGTGTAGCCACAGTTTCAGCGCTCTAGCTCGCTTCCTGACGGAGATAGCAGCAATTTCACTCTAATTCAGCCACATAGTCACTTTTCACTCATTTTTGTCTTTTTCCCACTGAGTTATACACAAACTGAAAAGTTTTGACAAGCAGACCGAAATAAAAGCAAGTTTTTAAAAAAGTCTTTATCTTCACTTTAGAAGTTCATTTACCCTTTCAAATGGCCATACATGCACGTTGGACCAAATTGTGCAATATTTATATTGCACAGTGATTAGACGCCCTACTCTGGCCAGATACACGCACAGATTTAAGGAATGAGCTTAAAACCTCAGATAAGCGTATTTCCATGAAAGTGCGTGTAGCCACAGTTTCAGCGCTCTAGCTCGCTTCCTGACGGAGATAGCAACAAATTCACTCTAATTCAGCCACATAGTCACTTTTCACTCATTTTTGTCTTTTTCCCACTGAGTTATACACAAACTGAAAAGTTTTGACAAGCAGACCGAAATAAAAGCAAGTTTTTAAAAAAGTCATTATCTTCACTTTAGAAGCTCATATACACTTCCAAATGGCAATACATGCACATTGGCCCCAATTGAGCAATATTTGTATTGCACAGTGATTAGACGCACTACCCTGGCCAGATACACGCACAGATTTAAGGAATGAGCTTAAAACCTCAGAGAAGCGTGTTTCCATGAAAGTGCGTGTAGCCACAGTTTCAGCGCTCTAGCTCGCTTCCTGACGGAGATAGCAGCAATTTCACTCTAATTCAGCCACATAGTCACTTTTCACTCATTTTTGTCTTTTTCCCACTGAGTTATACACAAACTGAAAAGTTTTGACAAGCAGACCGAAATAAAAGCAAGTTTTTAAAAAAGTCATTATCTTCACTTTAGAAGTTCATTTACCCTTTCAAATGGCCATACATGCACGTTGGACCAAATTGTGCAATATTTATATTGCACAGTGATTAGACGCCCTACTCTGGCCAGATACACGCACAGATTTAAGGAATGAGCTTAAAACCTCAGATAAGCGTATTTCCATGAAAGTGCGTGTAGCCACAGTTTCAGCGCTCTAGCTCGCTTCCTGACGGAGATAGCAGCAAATTCACTCTAATTCAGCCACATAGTCACTTTTCACTCATTTTTGTCTTTTTCCCACTGAGTTATACACAAACTGAAAAGTTTTGACAAGCAGACCGAAATAAAAGCAAGTTTTTAAAAAAGTCATTATCTTCACTTTAGAAGCTCATATACACTTCCAAATGGCAATACATACACATTGGCCCAAATTGTGCAATATTTGTATTGCACAGTGATTAGACGCACTACCCTGGCCAGATACACGCACAGATTTAAGGAATGAGCTTAAAACCTAAGAGAAGCGTGTTTCCATGAAAGTGCGTGTAGCCACAGTTTCAGCGCTCTAGCTCGCTTCCTGACGGAGATAGCAGCAATTTCACTCTAATTCAGCCACATAGTCACTTTTCACTCATTTTTGTCTTTTTCCCACTGAGTTTTACACAAACTGAAAAGTTTTGACAAGCAGACCGAAATAAAAGCAAGTTTTTAAAAAAGTCATTATCTTCACTTTAGAAGCTCATATACACTTCCAAATGGCAATACATGCACATTGGCCCCAATTGTGCAATATTTGTATTGCACAGTGATTAGACGCACTACCCTGGCCAGATACACGCACAGATTTAAGGAATGAGCTTAAAACCTCAGATAAGCGTATTTCCCTGAAAGTGCGTGTAGCCACAGTTTCAGCGCTCTAGCTCGCTTCCTGACGGAGATAGCAGCAAATTCACTCTAATTCAGCCACATAGTCACTTTTCACTCATTTTTGTCTTTTTCCCACTGAGTTATACACAAACTGAAAAGTTTTGACAAGCAGACCGAAATAAAAGCAAGTTTTTAAAAAAGTCATTATCTTCACTTTAGAAGCTCATATACACTTCCAAATGGCAATACATACACATTGGCCCAAATTGTGCAATATTTGTATTGCACAGTGATTAGACGCACTACCCTGGCCAGATACACGCACAGATTTAAGGAATGAGCTTAAAACCTCAGAGAAGCGTGTTTCCATGAAAGTGCGTGTAGCCACAGTTTCAGCGCTCTAGCTCGCTTCCTGACGGAGATAGCAGCAATTTCACTCTAATTCAGCCACATAGTCACTTTTCACTCATTTTTGTCTTTTTCCCACTGAGTTATACACAAACTGAAAAGTTTTGACAAGCAGACCGAAATAAAAGCAAGTTTTTAAAAAAGTCATTATCTTCACTTTAGAAGCTCATATACACTTCCAAATGGCAATACATGCACATTGGCCCCAATTGTGCAATATTTGTATTGCACAGTGATTAGACGCACTACCCTGGCCAGATACACGCACAGATTTAAGGAATGAGCTTAAAACCTCAGAGAAGCGTGTTTCCATGAAAGTGCGTGTAGCCACAGTTTCTGCGCTCTAGCTCGCTTCCTGACGGAGATAGCAGCAATTTCACTCTAATTCAGCCACATAGTCACTTTTCACTCATTTTTGCCTTTTCCCCACTGAGTTATACACAAACGGAAAGGTTTTGACAAGCAGACCGAAATAAAAGCAAGTTTTTTAAAAAGTGCACATCTTCACTTTAGAAGCTCATATACACTTCCAAATGGCAATTCATGCACATTGGCCCAAATTGTGCAATATTTGTATTGCACAGTGATTAGACGCACTACCCTGGCCAGATACACGCACAGAATTAAGGAATGAGCTTAAAACCTCAGAGAAGCGTGTTTCCATGAAAGTGCGTGTAGCCACAGTTTCAGCGCTCTAGCTCGCTTCCTGACGGAGATAGCAGCAATTTCACTCTAATTCAGCCACATAGTCACTTTTCACTCATTTTTGTCTTTTTCCCACTGAGTTATACACAAACTGAAAAGTTTTGACAAGCAGACCGAAATAAAAGCAGGTTTTTAAAAAAGTCATTATCTTCACTTTAGAAGTTCATTTACCCTTTCAAATGGCCATACATGCACGTTGGACCAAATTGTGCAATATTTATATTGCACAGTGATTAGACGCCCTACTCTGGCCAGATACACGCACAGATATAAGGAATGAGCTTAAAACCTCAGATAAGCGTATTTCCATGAAAGTGCGTGTAGCCACAGTTTCAGCGCTCTAGCTCGCTTCCTGACGGAGATAGCAGCAAATTCACTCTAATTCAGCCACATAGTCACTTTTCACTCATTTTTGTCTTTTTCCCACTGAGTTATACACAAACTGAAAAGTTTTGACAAGCAGACCGAAATAAAAGCAAGTTTTTAAAAAAGTAATTATCATCACTTTAGAAGCTCATATACACTTCCAAATGGCAATACATGGACATTGGCCCCAATTGTGCAATATTTGTATTGCACAGTGATTAGACGCACTACCCTGGCCAGATACACGCACAGATTTAAGGAATGAGCTTAAAACCTCAGAGAAGCGTGTTTCCATGAAAGTGCGTGTAGCCACAGTTTCAGCGCTCTAGCTCGCTTCCTGACGGAGATAGCAGCAAATTCACTCTAATTCAGCCACATAGTCACTTTTCACTCATTTTTGTCTTTTTCCCACTGAGTTATAGACAAACTGAAAAGTTTTGACAAGCAGACCGAAATAAAAGCAAGTTTTTAAAAAAGTCATTATCTTCACTTTAGAAGCTCATATACACTTCCAAATGGCAATACATGCACATTGGCCCCAATTGTGCAATATTTGTATTGCACAGTGATTAGACGCACTACCCTGGCCAGATACACGCACAGATTTAAGGAATGAGCTTAAAACCTCAGAGAAGCGTGTTTCCATGAAAGTGCGTGTAGCCACAGTTTCAGCGCTCTAGCTCGCTTCCTGACGGAGATAGCAGCAAATTCACTCTAATTCAGCCACATAGTCACTTTTCACTCATTTTTGTCTTTTTCCCACTGAGTTATACACAAACTGAAAAGTTTTGACAAGCAGACCGAAATAAAAGCAAGTTTTTAAAAAAGTCATTATCTTCACTTTAGAAGCTCATATACACTTCCAAATGGCAATACATGCACATTGGCCCCAATTGTGCAATATTTGTATTGCACAGTGATTAGACGCACTACCCTGGCCAGATACACGCACAGATTTAAGGAATGAGCTTAAAACCTCAGAGAAGCGTGTTTCCATGAAAGTGCGTGTAGCCACAGTTTCAGCGCTCTAGCTCGCTTCCTGACGGAGATAGCAGCAATTTCACTCTAATTCAGCCACATAGTCACTTTTCACTCATTTTTGCCTTTTCCCCACTGAGTTATACACAAACTGAAAGGTTTAGACAAGCAGACCGAAATAAAAGCAAGTTTTTTAAAAAGTGCACATCTTCACTTTAGAAGCTCATATACACTTCCAAATGGCAATTCATGCACATTGGCCCAAATTGTGCAATATTTGTATTGCACAGTGATTAGACGCACTACCCTGGCCAGATACACGCACAGAATTAAGGAATGAGCTTAAAACCTCAGAGAAGCGTGTTTCCATGAAAGTGCGTGTAGCCACAGTTTCAGCGCTCTAGCTCGCTTCCTGACGGAGATAGCAGCAAATTCACTCTAATTCAGCCACATAGTCACTTTTCACTCATTTTTGTCTTTTTCCCACTGAGTTATACACAAACTGAAAAGTTTTGACAAGCAGACCGAAATAAAAGCAAGTTTTTAAAAAAGTCATTATCATCACTTTAGAAGCTCATATACACTTCCAAATGGCAATACATGCACATTGGCCCCAATTGTGCAATATTTGTATTGCACAGTGATTAGACGCACTACCCTGGCCAGATACACGCACAGATTTAAGGAATGAGCTTAAAACCTCAGAGAAGCGTGTTTCCATGAAAGTGCGTGTAGCCACAGTTTCAGCGCTCTAGCTCGCTTCCTGACGGAGATAGCAGCAAATTCACTCTAATTCAGCCACATAGTCACTTTTCACTCATTTTTGTCTTTTTCCCACTGAGTTATACACAAACTGAAAAGTTTTGACAAGCAGACCGAAATAAAAGCAAGTTTTTAAAAAAGTCATTATCTTCACTTTAGAAGCTCATATACACTTCCAAATGGCAATACATGCACATTGGCCCCAATTGGGCAATATTTGTATTGCGCAGTGATTAGACGCACTACCCTGGCCAGATACACGCACAGATTTAAGGAATGAGCTTAAAACCTCAGAGAAGCGTGTTTCCATGAAAGTGCGTGTAGCCACAGTTTCAGCGCTCTAGCTCGCTTCCTGACGGAGATAGCAGCAATTTCACTCTAATTCAGCCACACATAGTCACTTTTCACTCATTTTTGCCTTTTCCCCACTGAGTTATACACAAACTGAAAGGTTTCGACAAGCAGACCGAAATAAAAGCAAGTTTTTTAAAAAGTGCACATCTTCACTTTAGAAGCTCATATACACTTCCAAATGGCAATTCATGCACATTGGCCCAAATTGTGCAATATTTGTATTGCACAGTGATTAGACGCACTACCCTGGCCAGATACACGCACAGAATTAAGGAATGAGCTTAAAACCTCAGAGAAGCGTGTTTCCATGAAAGTGCGTGTAGCCACAGTTTCAGCGCTCTAGCTCGCTTCCTAACGGAGATAGCAGCAATTTCACTCTAATTCAGCCACATAGTCACTTTTCACTCATTTTTGTCTTTTTCCCACTGAGTTATACACAAACTGAAAAGTTTTGACAAGCAGACCGAAATAAAAGCAAGTTTTTAAAAAAGTCATTATCTTCACTTTAGAAGCTCATATACACTTCCAAATGGCAATACATACACATTGGCCCAAATTGTGCAATATTTGTATTGCACAGTGATTAGACGCACTACCCTGGCCAGATACACGCACAGATTTAAGGAATGAGCTTAAAACCTCAGAGAAGCGTGTTTCCATGAAAGTGCGTGTAGCCACAGTTTCAGCGCTCTAGCTCGCTTCCTGACGGAGATAGCAGCAATTTCACTCTAATTCAGCCACATAGTCACTTTTCACTCATTTTTGTCTTTTTCCCACTGAGTTATACACAAACTGAAAAGTTTTGACAAGCAGACCGAAATAAAAGCAAGTTTTTAAAAAAGTCATTATCTTCACTTTAGAAGCTCATATACACTTCCAAATGGCAATACATGCACATTGGCCCCAATTGTGCAATATTTGTATTGCACAGTGATTAGACGCACTACCCTGGCCAGATACACGCACAGATTTAAGGAATGAGCTTAAAACCTCAGAGAAGCGTGTTTCCATGAAAGTGCGTGTAGCCACAGTTTCTGCGCTCTAGCTCGCTTCCTGACGGAGATAGCAGCAATTTCACTCTAATTCAGCCACATAGTCACTTTTCACTCATTTTTGCCTTTTCCCCACTGAGTTATACACAAACGGAAAGGTTTTGACAAGCAGACCGAAATAAAAGCAAGTTTTTTAAAAAGTGCACATCTTCACTTTAGAAGCTCATATACACTTCCAAATGGCAATACATGCACATTGGCCCAAATTGTGCAATATTTGTATTGCACAGTGATTAGACGCACTACCCTGGCCAGATACACGCACAGAATTAAGGAATGAGCTTAAAACCTCAGAGAAGCGTGTTTCCATGAAAGTGCGTGTAGCCACAGTTTCAGCGCTCTAGCTCGCTTCCTGACGGAGATAGCAGCAAATTCACTCTAATTCAGCCACATAGTCACTTTTCACTCATTTTTGTCTTTTTCCCACTGAGTTATACACAAACTGAAAAGTTTTGACAAGCAGACCGAAATAAAAGCAAGTTTTTAAAAAAGTCATTATCATCACTTTAGAAGCTCATATACACTTCCAAATGGCAATACATGCACATTGGCCCCAATTGTGCAATATTTGTATTGCACAGTGATTAGACGCACTACCCTGGCCAGATACACGCACAGATTTAAGGAATGAGCTTAAAACCTCAGAGAAGCGTGTTTCCATGAAAGTGCGTGTAGCCACAGTTTCAGCGCTCTAGCTCGCTTCCTGACGGAGATAGCAGCAAATTCACTCTAATTCAGCCACATAGTCACTTTTCACTCATTTTTGTCTTTTTCCCACTGAGTTATACACAAACTGAAAAGTTTTGACAAGCAGACCGAAATAAAAGCAAGTTTTTAAAAAAGTCATTATCTTCACTTTAGAAGCTCATATACACTTCCAAATGGCAATACATGCACATTGGCCCCAATTGGGCAATATTTGTATTGCGCAGTGATTAGACGCACTACCCTGGCCAGATACACGCACAGATTTAAGGAATGAGCTTAAAACCTCAGAGAAGCGTGTTTCCATGAAAGTGCGTGTAGCCACAGTTTCAGCGCTCTAGCTCGCTTCCTGACGGAGATAGCAGCAATTTCACTCTAATTCAGCCACACATAGTCACTTTTCACTCATTTTTGCCTTTTCCCCACTGAGTTATACACAAACTGAAAGGTTTCGACAAGCAGACCGAAATAAAAGCAAGTTTTTTAAAAAGTGCACATCTTCACTTTAGAAGCTCATATACACTTCCAAATGGCAATTCATGCACATTGGCCCAAATTGTGCAATATTTGTATTGCACAGTGATTAGACGCACTACCCTGGCCAGATACACGCACAGAATTAAGGAATGAGCTTAAAACCTCAGAGAAGCGTGTTTCCATGAAAGTGCGTGTAGCCACAGTTTCAGCGCTCTAGCTCGCTTCCTAACGGAGATAGCAGCAATTTCACTCTAATTCAGCCACATAGTCACTTTTCACTCATTTTTGTCTTTTTCCCACTGAGTTATACACAAACTGAAAAGTTTTGACAAGCAGACCGAAATAAAAGCAAGTTTTTAAAAAAGTCATTATCTTCCCTTTAGAAGTTCATTTACCCTTTCAAATGGCCATACATGCACGTTGGACCAAATTGTGCAATATTTATATTGCACAGTGATTAGACGCCCTACTCTGGCCAGATACACGCACAGATTTAAGGAATGAGCTTAAAACCTCAGATAAGCGTATTTCCATGAAAGTGCGTGTAGCCACAGTTTCAGCGCTCTAGCTCGCTTCCTGACGGAGATAGCAGCAAATTCACTCTAATTCAGCCACATAGTCACTTTTCACTCATTTTTGTCTTTTTCCCACTGAGTTATACACAAACTGAAAAGTTTTGACAAGCAGACCGAAATAAAAGCAAGTTTTTAAAAAAGTCATTATCTTCACTTTAGAAGCTCATATACACTTCCAAATGGCAATACATACACATTGGCCCAAATTGTGCAATATTTGTATTGCACAGTTATTAGACGCACTACCCTGGCCAGATACACGCACAGATTTAAGGAATGAGCTTAAAACCTCAGAGAAGCGTGTTTCCATGAAAGTGCGTGTAGCCACAGTTTCAGCGCTCTAGCTCGCTTCCTGACGGAGATAGCAGCAATTTCACTCTAATTCAGCCACATAGTCACTTTTCACTCATTTTTGTCTTTTTCCCACTGAGTTATACACAAACTGAAAAGTTTTGACAAGCAGACCGAAATAAAAGCAAGTTTTTAAAAAAGTCATTATCTTCACTTTAGAAGCTCATATACACTTCCAAATGGCAATACATGCACATTGGCCCCAATTGTGCAATATTTGTATTGCACAGTGATTAGACGCACTACCCTGGCCAGATACACGCACAGATTTAAGGAATGAGCTTAAAACCTCAGAGAAGCGTGTTTCCATGAAAGTGCGTGTAGCCACAGTTTCTGCGCTCTAGCTCGCTTCCTGACGGAGATAGCAGCAATTTCACTCTAATTCAGCCACATAGTCACTTTTCACTCATTTTTGCCTTTTCCCCACTGAGTTATACACAAACGGAAAGGTTTTGACAAGCAGACCGAAATAAAAGCAAGTTTTTTAAAAAGTGCACATCTTCACTTTAGAAGCTCATATACACTTCCAAATGGCAATTCATGCACATTGGCCCAAATTGTGCAATATTTGTATTGCACAGTGATTAGACGCACTACCCTTGCCAGATACACGCACAGAATTAAGGAATGAGCTTAAAACCTCAGAGAAGCGTGTTTCCATGAAAGTGCGTGTAGCCACAGTTTCAGCGCTCTAGCTCGCTTCCTGACGGAGATAGCAGCAATTTCACTCTAATTCAGCCACATAGTCACTTTTCACTCATTTTTGTCTTTTTCCCACTGAGTTATACACAAACTGAAAAGTTTTGACAAGCAGACCGAAATAAAAGCAGGTTTTTAAAAAAGTCATTATCTTCACTTTAGAAGTTCATTTACCCTTTCAAATGGCCATACATGCACGTTGGACCAAATTGTGCAATATTTATATTGAACAGTGATTAGACGCCCTACTCTGGCCAGATACACGCACAGATTTAAGGAATGAGCTTAAAACCTCAGATAAGCGTATTTCCTTGAAAGTGCGTGTAGCCACAGTTTCAGCGCTCTAGCTCGCTTCCTGACGGAGATAGCAGCAAATTCACTCTAATTCAGCCACATAGTCACTTTTCACTCATTTTTGTCTTTTTCCCACTGAGTTATACACAAACTGAAAAGTTTTGACAAGCAGACCGAAATAAAAGCAAGTTTTTAAAAAAGTAATTATCATCACTTTAGAAGCTCATATACACTTCCAAATGGCAATACATGCACATTGGCCCCAATTGTGCAATATTTGTATTGCACAGTGATTAGACGCACTACCCTGGCCAGATACACGCACAGATTTAAGGAATGAGCTTAAAACCTCAGAGAAGCGTGTTTCCATGAAAGTGCGTGTAGCCACAGTTTCAGCGCTCTAGCTCGCTTCCTGACGGAGATAGCAGCAAATTCACTCTAATTCAGCCACATAGTCACTTTTCACTCATTTTTGTCTTTTTCCCACTGAGTTATACACAAACTGAAAAGTTTTGACAAGCAGACCGAAATAAAAGCAAGTTTTTAAAAAAGTCATTATCTTCACTTTAGAAGCTCATATACACTTCCAAATGGCAATTCATGCACATTGGCCCAAATTGTGCAATATTTGTATTGCACAGTGATTAGACGCACTACCCTGGCCAGATACACGCACAGAATTAAGGAATGAGCTTAAAACCTCAGAGAAGCGTGTTTCCATGAAAGTGCGTGTAGCCACAGTTTCAGCGCTCTAGCTCGCTTCCTGACGGAGATAGCAGCAAATTCACTCTAATTCAGCCACATAGTCACTTTTCACTCATTTTTGTCTTTTTCCCACTGAGTTATACACAAACTGAAAAGTTTTGACAAGCAGACCGAAATAAAAGCAAGTTTTTAAAAAAGTCATTATCATCACTTTAGAAGCTCATATACACTTCCAAATGGCAATACATGCACATTGGCCCCAATTGTGCAATATTTGTATTGCACAGTGATTAGACGCACTACCCTGGCCAGATACACGCACAGATTTAAGGAATGAGCTTAAAACCTCAGAGAAGCGTGTTTCCATGAAAGTGCGTGTAGCCACAGTTTCAGCGCTCTAGCTCGCTTCCTGACGGAGATAGCAGCAAATTCACTCTAATTCAGCCACATAGTCACTTTTCACTCATTTTTGTCTTTTTCCCACTGAGTTATACACAACTGAAAAGTTTTGACAAGCAGACCGAAATAAAAGCAAGTTTTTAAAAAAGTCATTATCTTCACTTTAGAAGCTCATATATACTTCCAAATGGCAATACATGCACATTGGCCCCAATTGTGCAATATTTGTATTGCGCAGTGATTAGACGCACTACCCTGGCCAGATACACGCACAGATTTAAGGAATGAGCTTAAAACCTCAGAGAAGCGTGTTTCCATGAAAGTGCGTGTAGCCACAGTTTCAGCGCTCTAGCTCGCTTCCTGACGGAGATAGCAGCAATTTCACTCTAATTCAGCCACACATAGTCACTTTTCACTCATTTTTGCCTTTTCCCCACTGAGTTATACACAAACTGAAAGGTTTCGACAAGCAGACCGAAATAAAAGCAAGTTTTTTAAAAAGTGCACATCTTCACTTTAGAAGCTCATATACACTTCCAAATGGCAATTCATGCACATTGGCCCAAATTGTGCAATATTTGTATTGCACAGTGATTAGACGCACTACCCTGGCCAGATACACGCACAGAATTAAGGAATGAGCTTAAAACCTCAGAGAAGCGTGTTTCCATGAAAGTGCGTGTAGCCACAGTTTCAGCGCTCTAGCTCGCTTCCTGACGGAGATAGCAGCAATTTCACTCTAATTCAGCCACATAGTCACTTTTCACTCATTTTTGTCTTTTTCCCACTGAGTTATACACAAACTGAAAAGTTTTGACAAGCAGACCGAAATAAAAGCAAGTTTTTAAAAAAGTCATTATCTTCACTTTAGAAGCTCATATACACTTCCAAATGGCAATACATACACATTGGCCCAAATTGTGCAATATTTGTATTGCACAGTGATTAGACGCACTACCCTGGCCAGATACACGCACAGATTTAAGGAATGAGCTTAAAACCTCAGAGAAGCGTGTTTCCATGAAAGTGCTTGTAGCCACAGTTTCAGCGCTCTAGCTCGCTTCCTGACGGAGATAGCAGCAATTTCACTCTAATTCAGCCACATAGTCACTTTTCACTCATTTTTGTCTTTTTCCCACTGAGTTATACACCAACTGAAAAGTTTTGACAAGCAGACCGAAATAAAAGCAAGTTTTTAAAAAAGTCATTATCTTCACTTTAGAAGTTCATTTACCCTTTCAAATGGCCATACATGCACGTTGGACCAAATTGTGCAATATTTATATTGCACAGTGATTAGACGCCCTACTCTGGCCAGATACACGCACAGATTTAAGGAATGAGCTTAAAACCTCAGAGAAGCGTGTTTCCATGAAAGTGCGTGTAGCCACAGTTTCAGCGCTCTAGCTCGCTTCCTGACGGAGATAGCAGCAATTTCACTCTAATTCAGCCACATAGTCACTTTTCACTCATTTTTGCCTTTTCCCCACTGAGTTATACACAAACTGAAAGGTTTAGACAAGCAGACCGAAATAAAAGCAAGTTTTTTAAAAAGTGCACATCTTCACTTTAGAAGCTCATATACACTTCCAAATGGCAATTCATGCACATTGGCCCAAATTGTGCAATATTTGTATTGCACAGTGATTAGACGCACTACCCTGGCCAGATACACGCACAGAATTAAGGAATGAGCTTAAAACCTCAGAGAAGCGTGTTTCCATGAAAGTGCGTGTAGCCACAGTTTCAGCGCTCTAGCTCGCTTCCTGACGGAGATAGCAGCAATTTCACTCTAATTCAGCCACATAGTCACTTTTCACTCATTTTTGTCTTTTTCCCACTGAGTTATACACAAACTGAAAAGTTTTGACAAGCAGACCGAAATAAAAGCAAGTTTTTAAAAAAGTCATTATCTTCACTTTAGAAGTTCATTTACCCTTTCAAATGGCCATACATGCACGTTGGACCAAATTGTGCAATATTTATATTGCACAGTGATTAGACGCCCTACTCTGGCCAGATACACGCACAGATTTAAGGAATGAGCTTAAAACCTCAGATAAGCGTGTTTCCATGAAAGTGCGTGTAGCCACAGTTTCAGCGCTCTAGCTCGCTTCCTGACGGAGATAGCAGCAAATTCACTCTAATTCAGCCACATAGTCACTTTTCACTCATTTTTGTCTTTTTCCCACTGAGTTATACACAAACTGAAAAGTTTTGACAAGCAGACCGAAATAAAAGCAAGTTTTTAAAAAAGTCATTATCTTCACTTTAGAAGCTCATATACACTTCCAAATGGCAATACATACACATTGGCCCAAATTGTGCAATATTTGTATTGCACAGTGATTAGACGCACTACCCTGGCCAGATACACGCACAGATTTAAGGAATGAGCTTAAAACCTCAGAGAAGCGTGTTTCCATGAAAGTGCGTGTAGCCACAGTTTCAGCGCTCTAGCTCGCTTCCTGACGGAGATAGCAGCAATTTCACACTAATTCAGCCACATAGTCACTTTTCACTCATTTTTGTCTTTTTCCCACTGAGTTATACACAAACTGAAAAGTTTTGACAAGCAGACCGAAATAAAAGCAAGTTTTTAAAAAAGTCATTATCTTCACTTTAGAAGTTCATTTACCCTTTCAAATGGCCATACATGCACGTTGGACCAAATTGTGCAATATTTATATTGCACAGTGATTAGACGCCCTACTCTGGCCAGATACACGCACAGATTTAAGGAATGAGCTTAAAACCTCAGATAAGCGTATTTCCATGAAAGTGCGTGTAGCCACAGTTTCAGCGCTCTAGCTCGCTTCCTGACGGAGATAGCAGCAAATTCACTCTAATTCAGCCACATAGTCACTTTTCACTCATTTTTGTCTTTTTCCCACTGAGTTATACACAAACTGAAAAGTTTTGACAAGCAGACCGAAATAAAAGCAAGTTTTTAAAAAAGTCATTATCTTCACTTTAGAAGCTCATATACACTTCCAAATGGCAATACATGCACATTGGCCCAAATTGTGCAATATTTGTATTGCACAGTGATTAGACGCACTACCCTGGCCAGATACACGCACAGATTTAAGGAATGAGCTTAAAACCTAAGAGAAGCGTGTTTCCATGAAAGTGCGTGTAGCCACAGTTTCAGCGCTCTAGCTCGCTTCCTGACGGAGATAGCAGCAATTTCACTCTAATTCAGCCACATAGTCACTTTTCACTCATTTTTGTCTTTTTCCCACTGAGTTATACACAAACTGAAAAGTTTTGACAAGCAGACCGAAATAAAAGCAAGTTTTTAAAAAAGTCATTATCTTCACTTTAGAAGCTCATATACACTTCCAAATGGCAATACATGCACATTGGCCCCAATTGTGCAATATTTGTATTGCACAGTGATTAGACGCACTACCCTGGCCAGATACACGCACAGATTTAAGGAATGAGCTTAAAACCTCAGAGAAGCGTGTTTCCATGAAAGTGCGTGTAGCCACAGTTTCAGCGCTCTAGCTCGCTTCCTGACGGAGATAGCAGCAATTTCACTCTAATTCAGCCACATAGTCACTTTTCACTCATTTTTGCCTTTTCCCCACTGAGTTATACACAAACTGAAAGGTTTTGACAAGCAGACCGAAATAAAAGCAAGTTTTTTAAAAAGTGCACATCTTCACTTTAGAAGCTCATATACACTTCCAAATGGCAATTCATGCACATTGGCCCAAATTGTGCAATATTTGTATTGCACAGTGATTAGACGCACTACCCTGGCCAGATACACGCACAGAATTAAGGAATGAGCTTAAAACCTCAGAGAAGCGTGTTTCCATGAAAGTGCGTGTAGCCACAGTTTCAGCGCTCTAGCTCGCTTCCTGACGGAGATAGCAGCAATTTCACTCTAATTCAGCCACATAGTCACTTTTCACTCATTTTTGTCTTTTTCCCACTGAGTTATACACAAACTGAAAAGTTTTGACAAGCAGACCGAAATAAAAGCAAGTTTTTAAAAAAGTCATTACCTTCACTTTAGAAGTTCATTTACCCTTTCAAATGGCCATACATGCACGTTGGCCCCGATTGTGCAATATTTGTATTGCACAGTGATTAGACGCACTACCCTGGCCAGATACACGCACAGAATTAAGGAATGAGCTTAAAACCTCAGAGAAGCGTGTTTCCATGAAAGTGCGTGTAGCCACAGTTTCAGCGCTCTAGCTCGCTTCCTGACGGAGATAGCAGCAAATTCACTCTAATTCAGCCACATAGTCACTTTTCACTCATTTTTGTCTTTTTCCCACTGAGTTATACACAAACTGAAAAGTTTTGACAAGCAGACCGAAATAAAAGCAAGTTTTTAAAAAAGTCATTATCATCACTTTTAGAAGCTCATATACACTTCCAAATGGCAATACATGCACATTGGCCCCAATTGTGCAATATTTGTATTGCACAGTGATTAGACGCACTACCCTGGCCAGATACACGCACAGATTTAAGGAATGAGCTTAAAACCTCAGAGAAGCGTGTTTCCATGAAAGTGCGTGTAGCCACAGTTTCAGCGCTCTAGCTCGCTTCCTGACGGAGATAGCAGCAAATTCACTCTAATTCAGCCACATAGTCACTTTTCACTCATTTTTGTCTTTTTCCCACTGAGTTATACACAACTGAAAAGTTTTGACAAGCAGACCGAAATAAAAGCAAGTTTTTAAAAAAGTCATTATCTTCACTTTAGAAGCTCATATACACTTCCAAATGGCAATACATGCACATTGGCCCCAATTGTGCAATATTTGTATTGCGCAGTGATTAGACGCACTACCCTGGCCAGATACACGCACAGATTTAAGGAATGAGCTTAAAACCTCAGAGAAGCGTGTTTCCATGAAAGTGCGTGTAGCCACAGTTTCAGCGCTCTAGCTCGCTTCCTGACGGAGATAGCAGCAATTTCACTCTAATTCAGCCACACATAGTCACTTTTCACTCATTTTTGCCTTTTCCCCACTGAGTTATACACAAACTGAAAGGTTTCGACAAGCAGACCGAAATAAAAGCAAGTTTTTTAAAAAGTGCACATCTTCACTTTAGAAGCTCATATACACTTCCAAATGGCAATTCATGCACATTGGCCCAAATTGTGCAATATTTGTATTGCACAGTGATTAGACGCACTACCCTGGCCAGATACACGCACAGAATTAAGGAATGAGCTTAAAACCTCAGAGAAGCGTGTTTCCATGAAAGTGCGTGTAGCCACAGTTTCAGCGCTCTAGCTCGCTTCCTGACGGAGATAGCAGCAATTTCACTCTAATTCAGCCACATAGTCACTTTTCACTCATTTTTGTCTTTTTCCCACTGAGTTATACACAAACTGAAAAGTTTTGACAAGCAGACCGAAATAAAAGCAAGTTTTTAAAAAAGTCATTATCTTCACTTTAGAAGCTCATATACACTTCCAAATGGCAATACATACACATTGGCCCAAATTGTGCAATATTTGTATTGCACAGTGATTAGACGCACTACCCTGGCCAGATACACGCACAGATTTAAGGAATGAGCTTAAAACCTCAGAGAAGCGTGTTTCCATGAAAGTGCGTGTAGCCACAGTTTCAGCGCTCTAGCTCGCTTCCTGACGGAGATAGCAGCAATTTCACTCTAATTCAGCCACATAGTCACTTTTCACTCATTTTTGTCTTTTTCCCACTGAGTTATACACCAACTGAAAAGTTTTGACAAGCAGACCGAAATAAAAGCAAGTTTTTAAAAAAGTCATTATCTTCACTTTAGAAGTTCATTTACCCTTTCAAATGGCCATACATGCACGTTGGACCAAAAGGTGCAATATTTATATTGCACAGTGATTAGACGCCCTACTCTGGCCAGATACACGCACAGATTTAAGGAATGAGCTTAAAACCTCAGATAAGCGTATTTCCATGAAAGTGCGTGTAGCCACAGTTTCAGCGCTCTAGCTCGCTTCCTGACGGAGATAGCAGCAAATTCACTCTAATTCAGCCACATAGTCACTTTTCACTCATTTTTGTCTTTTTCCCACTGAGTTATACACAAACTGAAAAGTTTTGACAAGCAGACCGAAATAAAAGCAAGTTTTTAAAAAAGTCATTATCTTCACTTTAGAAGTTCATTTACCCTTTCAAATGGCCATACATGCACGTTGGACCAAATTGTGCAATATTTATATTGCACAGTGATTAGACGCCCTACTCTGGCCAGATACACGCACAGATTTAAGGAATGAGCTTAAAACCTCAGAGAAGCGTGTTTCCATGAAAGTGCGTGTAGCCACAGTTTCAGCGCTCTAGCTCGCTTCCTGACGGAGATAGCAGCAATTTCACTCTAATTCAGCCACATAGTCACTTTTCACTCATTTTTGCCTTTTCCCCACTGAGTTATACACAAACTGAAAGGTTTAGACAAGCAGACCGAAATAAAAGCAAGTTTTTTAAAAAGTGCACATCTTCACTTTAGAAGCTCATATACACTTCCAAATGGCAATTCATGCACATTGGCCCAAATTGTGCAATATTTGTATTGCACAGTGATTAGACGCACTACCCTGGCCAGATACACGCACAGAATTAAGGAATGAGCTTAAAACCTCAGAGAAGCGTGTTTCCATGAAAGTGCGTGTAGCCACAGTTTCAGCGCTCTAGCTCGCTTCCTGACGGAGATAGCAGCAATTTCACTCTAATTCAGCCACATAGTCACTTTTCACTCATTTTTGTCTTTTTCCCACTGAGTTATACACAAACTGAAAAGTTTTGACAAGCAGACCGAAATAAAAGCAAGTTTTTAAAAAAGTCATTATCTTCACTTTAGAAGTTCATTTACCCTTTCAAATGGCCATACATGCACGTTGGACCAAATTGTGCAATATTTATATTGCACAGTGATTAGACGCCCTACTCTGGCCAGATACACGCACAGATTTAAGGAATGAGCTTAAAACCTCAGATAAGCGTGTTTCCATGAAAGTGCGTGTAGCCACAGTTTCAGCGCTCTAGCTCGCTTCCTGACGGAGATAGCAGCAAATTCACTCTAATTCAGCCACATAGTCACTTTTCACTCATTTTTGTCTTTTTCCCACTGAGTTATACACAAACTGAAAAGTTTTGACAAGCAGACCGAAATAAAAGCAAGTTTTTAAAAAAGTCATTATCTTCACTTTAGAAGCTCATATACACTTCCAAATGGCAATACATACACATTGGCCCAAATTGTGCAATATTTGTATTGCACAGTGATTAGACGCACTACCCTGGCCAGATACACGCACAGATTTAAGGAATGAGCTTAAAACCTCAGAGAAGCGTGTTTCCATGAAAGTGCGTGTAGCCACAGTTTCAGCGCTCTAGCTCGCTTCCTGACGGAGATAGCAGCAATTTCACACTAATTCAGCCACATAGTCACTTTTCACTCATTTTTGTCTTTTTCCCACTGAGTTATACACAAACTGAAAAGTTTTGACAAGCAGACCGAAATAAAAGCAAGTTTTTAAAAAAGTCATTATCTTCACTTTAGAAGTTCATTTACCCTTTCAAATGGCCATACATGCACGTTGGACCAAATTGTGCAATATTTATATTGCACAGTGATTAGACGCCCTACTCTGGCCAGATACACGCACAGATTTAAGGAATGAGCTTAAAACCTCAGATAAGCGTATTTCCATGAAAGTGCGTGTAGCCACAGTTTCAGCGCTCTAGCTCGCTTCCTGACGGAGATAGCAGCAAATTCACTCTAATTCAGCCACATAGTCACTTTTCACTCATTTTTGTCTTTTTCCCACTGAGTTATACACAAACTGAAAAGTTTTGACAAGCAGACCGAAATAAAAGCAAGTTTTTAAAAAAGTCATTATCTTCACTTTAGAAGCTCATATACACTTCCAAATGGCAATACATACACATTGGCCCAAATTGTGCAATATTTGTATTGCACAGTGATTAGACGCACTACCCTGGCCAGATACACGCACAGATTTAAGGAATGAGCTTAAAACCTAAGAGAAGCGTGTTTCCATGAAAGTGCGTGTAGCCACAGTTTCAGCGCTCTAGCTCGCTTCCTGACGGAGATAGCAGCAATTTCACTCTAATTCAGCCACATAGTCACTTTTCACTCATTTTTGTCTTTTTCCCACTGAGTTATACACAAACTGAAAAGTTTTGACAAGCAGACCGAAATAAAAGCAAGTTTTTAAAAAAGTCATTATCTTCACTTTAGAAGCTCATATACACTTCCAAATGGCAATACATGCACATTGGCCCCAATTGTGCAATATTTGTATTGCACAGTGATTAGACGCACTACCCTGGCCAGATACACGCACAGATTTAAGGAATGAGCTTAAAACCTCAGAGAAGCGTGTTTCCATGAAAGTGCGTGTAGCCACAGTTTCAGCGCTCTAGCTCGCTTCCTGACGGAGATAGCAGCAATTTCACTCTAATTCAGCCACATAGTCACTTTTCACTCATTTTTGCCTTTTCCCCACTGAGTTATACACAAACTGAAAGGTTTTGACAAGCAGACCGAAATAAAAGCAAGTTTTTTAAAAAGTGCACATCTTCACTTTAGAAGCTCATATACACTTCCAAATGGCAATTCATGCACATTGGCCCAAATTGTGCAATATTTGTATTGCACAGTGATTAGACGCACTACCCTGGCCAGATACACGCACAGAATTAAGGAATGAGCTTAAAACCTCAGAGAAGCGTGTTTCCATGAAAGTGCGTGTAGCCACAGTTTCAGCGCTCTAGCTCGCTTCCTGACGGAGATAGCAGCAATTTCACTCTAATTCAGCCACATAGTCACTTTTCACTCATTTTTGTCTTTTTCCCACTGAGTTATACACAAACTGAAAAGTTTTGACAAGCAGACCGAAATAAAAGCAAGTTTTTAAAAAAGTCATTACCTTCACTTTAGAAGTTCATTTACCCTTTCAAATGGCCATACATGCACGTTGGCCCCGATTGTGCAATATTTGTATTGCACAGTGATTAGACGCACTACCCTGGCCAGATACACGCACAGATTTAAGGAATGAGCTTAAAACCTCAGAGAAGCGTGTTTCCATGAAAGTGCGTGTAGCCACAGTTTCAGCGCTCTAGCTCGCTTCCTGACGGAGATAGCAGCAAATTCACTCTAATTCAGCCACATAGTCACTTTTCACTCATTTTTGTCTTTTTCCCACTGAGTTATACACAACTGAAAAGTTTTGACAAGCAGACCGAAATAAAAGCAAGTTTTTAAAAAAGTCATTATCTTCACTTTAGAAGCTCATATACACTTCCAAATGGCAATACATGCACATTGGCCCCAATTGTGCAATATTTGTATTGCGCAGTGATTAGACGCACTACCCTGGCCAGATACACGCACAGATTTAAGGAATGAGCTTAAAACCTCAGAGAAGCGTGTTTCCATGAAAGTGCGTGTAGCCACAGTTTCAGCGCTCTAGCTCGCTTCCTGACGGAGATAGCAGCAATTTCACTCTAATTCAGCCACACATAGTCACTTTTCACTCATTTTTGCCTTTTCCCCACTGAGTTATACACAAACTGAAAGGTTTCGACAAGCAGACCGAAATAAAAGCAAGTTTTTTAAAAAGTGCACATCTTCACTTTAGAAGCTCATATACACTTCCAAATGGCAATTCATGCACATTGGCCCAAATTGTGCAATATTTGTATTGCACAGTGATTAGACGCACTACCCTGGCCAGATACACGCACAGAATTAAGGAATGAGCTTAAAACCTCAGAGAAGCGTGTTTCCATGAAAGTGCGTGTAGCCACAGTTTCAGCGCTCTAGCTCGCTTCCTGACGGAGATAGCAGCAATTTCACTCTAATTCAGCCACATAGTCACTTTTCACTCATTTTTGTCTTTTTCCCACTGAGTTATACACAAACTGAAAAGTTTTGACAAGCAGACCGAAATAAAAGCAAGTTTTTAAAAAAGTCATTATCTTCACTTTAGAAGCTCATATACACTTCCAAATGGCAATACATACACATTGGCCCAAATTGTGCAATATTTGTATTGCACAGTGATTAGACGCACTACCCTGGCCAGATACACGCACAGATTTAAGGAATGAGCTTAAAACCTCAGAGAAGCGTGTTTCCATGAAAGTGCGTGTAGCCACAGTTTCAGCGCTCTAGCTCGCTTCCTGACGGAGATAGCAGCAATTTCACTCTAATTCAGCCACATAGTCACTTTTCACTCATTTTTGTCTTTTTCCCACTGAGTTATACACCAACTGAAAAGTTTTGACAAGCAGACCGAAATAAAAGCAAGTTTTTAAAAAAGTCATTATCTTCACTTTAGAAGTTCATTTACCCTTTCAAATGGCCATACATGCACGTTGGACCAAAAGGTGCAATATTTATATTGCACAGTGATTAGACGCCCTACTCTGGCCAGATACACGCACAGATTTAAGGAATGAGCTTAAAACCTCAGATAAGCGTATTTCCATGAAAGTGCGTGTAGCCACAGTTTCAGCGCTCTAGCTCGCTTCCTGACGGAGATAGCAGCAAATTCACTCTAATTCAGCCACATAGTCACTTTTCACTCATTTTTGTCTTTTTCCCACTGAGTTATACACAAACTGAAAAGTTTTGACAAGCAGACCGAAATAAAAGCAAGTTTTTAAAAAAGTCATTATCTTCACTTTAGAAGTTCATTTACCCTTTCAAATGGCCATACATGCACGTTGGACCAAATTGTGCAATATTTATATTGCACAGTGATTAGACGCCCTACTCTGGCCAGATACACGCACAGATTTAAGGAATGAGCTTAAAACCTCAGAGAAGCGTGTTTCCATGAAAGTGCGTGTAGCCACAGTTTCAGCGCTCTAGCTCGCTTCCTGACGGAGATAGCAGCAATTTCACTCTAATTCAGCCACATAGTCACTTTTCACTCATTTTTGCCTTTTCCCCACTGAGTTATACACAAACTGAAAGGTTTAGACAAGCAGACCGAAATAAAAGCAAGTTTTTTAAAAAGTGCACATCTTCACTTTAGAAGCTCATATACACTTCCAAATGGCAATTCATGCACATTGGCCCAAATTGTGCAATATTTGTATTGCACAGTGATTAGACGCACTACCCTGGCCAGATACACGCACAGAATTAAGGAATGAGCTTAAAACCTCAGAGAAGCGTGTTTCCATGAAAGTGCGTGTAGCCACAGTTTCAGCGCTCTAGCTCGCTTCCTGACGGAGATAGCAGCAATTTCACTCTAAGTCAGCCACATAGTCACTTTTCACTCATTTTTGTCTTTTTCCCACTGAGTTATACACAAACTGAAAAGTTTTGACAAGCAGACCGAAATAAAAGCAAGTTTTTAAAAAAGTCATTATCTTCACTTTAGAAGTTCATTTACCCTTTCAAATGGCCATACATGCACGTTGGACCAAATTATGCAATATTTATATTGCACAGTGATTAGACGCCCTACTCTGGCCAGATACACGCACAGATTTAAGGAATGAGCTTAAAACCTCAGATAAGCGTGTTTCCATGAAAGTGCGTGTAGCCACAGTTTCAGCGCTCTAGCTCGCTTCCTGACGGAGATAGCAGCAAATTCACTCTAATTCAGCCACATAGTCACTTTTCACTCATTTTTGTCTTTTTCCCACTGAGTTATACACAAACTGAAAAGTTTTGACAAGCAGACCGAAATAAAAGCAAGTTTTTAAAAAAGTCATTATCTTCACTTTAGAAGCTCATATACACTTCCAAATGGCAATACATACACATTGGCCCAAATTGTGCAATATTTGTATTGCACAGTGATTAGACGCACTACCCTGGCCAGATACACGCACAGATTTAAGGAATGAGCTTAAAACCTCAGAGAAGCGTGTTTCCATGAAAGTGCGTGTAGCCACAGTTTCAGCGCTCTAGCTCGCTTCCTGACGGAGATAGCAGCAATTTCACACTAATTCAGCCACATAGTCACTTTTCACTCATTTTTGTCTTTTTCCCACTGAGTTATACACAAACTGAAAAGTTTTGACAAGCAGACCGAAATAAAAGCAAGTTTTTAAAAAAGTCATTATCTTCACTTTAGAAGCTCATTTACCCTTTCAAATGGCCATACATGCACGTTGGACCAAATTGTGCAATATTTATATTGCACAGTGATTAGACGCCCTACTCTGGCCAGATACACGCACAGATTTAAGGAATGAGCTTAAAACCTCAGATAAGCGTATTTCCATGAAAGTGCGTGTAGCCACAGTTTCAGCGCTCTAGCTCGCTTCCTGACGGAGATAGCAGCAAATTCACTCTAATTCAGCCACATAGTCACTTTTCACTCATTTTTGTCTTTTTCCCACTGAGTTATACACAAACTGAAAAGTTTTGACAAGCAGACCGAAATAAAAGCAAGTTTTTAAAAAAGTCATTATCTTCACTTTAGAAGCTCATATACACTTCCAAATGGCAATACATACACATTGGCCCAAATTGTGCAATATTTGTATTGCACAGTGATTAGACGCACTACCCTGGCCAGATACACGCACAGATTTAAGGAATGAGCTTAAAACCTAAGAGAAGCGTGTTTCCATGAAAGTGCGTGTAGCCACAGTTTCAGCGCTCTAGCTCGCTTCCTGACGGAGATAGCAGCAATTTCACTCTAATTCAGCCACATAGTCACTTTTCACTCATTTTTGTCTTTTTCCCACTGAGTTATACACAAACTGAAAAGTTTTGACAAGCAGACCGAAATAAAAGCAAGTTTTTAAAAAAGTCATTATCTTCACTTTAGAAGCTCATATACACTTCCAAATGGCAATACATGCACATTGGCCCCAATTGTGCAATATTTGTATTGCACAGTGATTAGACGCACTACCCTGGCCAGATACACGCACAGATTTAAGGAATGAGCTTAAAACCTCAGAGAAGCGTGTTTCCATGAAAGTGCGTGTAGCCACAGTTTCAGCGCTCTAGCTCGCTTCCTGACGGAGATAGCAGCAATTTCACTCTAATTCAGCCACATAGTCACTTTTCACTCATTTTTGCCTTTTCCCCACTGAGTTATACACAAACTGAAAGGTTTTGACAAGCAGACCGAAATAAAAGCAAGTTTTTTAAAAAGTGCACATCTTCACTTTAGAAGCTCATATACACTTCCAAATGGCAATTCATGCACATTGGCCCAAATTGTGCAATATTTGTATTGCACAGTGATTAGACGCACTACCCTGGCCAGATACACGCACAGAATTAAGGAATGAGCTTAAAACCTCAGAGAAGCGTGTTTCCATGAAAGTGCGTGTAGCCACAGTTTCAGCGCTCTAGCTCGCTTCCTGACGGAGATAGCAGCAAATTCACTCTAATTCAGCCACATAGTCACTTTTCACTCATTTTTGTCTTTTTCCCACTGAGTTATACACAAACTGAAAAGTTTTGACAAGCAGACCGAAATAAAAGCAAGTTTTTAAAAAAGTCATTACCTTCACTTTAGAAGTTCATTTACCCTTTCAAATGGCCATACATGCACGTTGGCCCCGATTGTGCAATATTTGTATTGCACAGTGATTAGACGCACTACCCTGGCCAGATACACGCACAGATTTAAGGAATGAGCTTAAAACCTCAGAGAAGCGTGTTTCCATGAAAGTGCGTGTAGCCACAGTTTCAGCGCTCTAGCTCGCTTCCTGACGGAGATAGCAGCAAATTCACTCTAATTCAGCCACATAGTCACTTTTCACTCATTTTTGTCTTTTTCCCACTGAGTTATACACAAACTGAAAAGTTTTGACAAGCAGACCGAAATAAAAGCAAGTTTTTAAAAAAGTCATTATCTTCACTTTAGAAGCTCATATACACTTCCAAATGGCAATACATGCACATTGGCCCCAATTGTGCAATATTTGTATTGCACAGTGATTAGACGCACTACCCTGGCCAGATACACGCACAGATTTAAGGAATGAGCTTAAAACCTCAGAGAAGCGTGTTTCCATGAAAGTGCGTGTAGCCACAGTTTCAGCGCTCTAGCTCGCTTCCTGACGGAGATAGCAGCAATTTCACTCTAATTCAGCCACATAGTCACTTTTCACTCATTTTTGCCTTTTCCCCACTGAGTTATACACAAACTGAAAGGTTTAGACAAGCAGATCGAAATAAAAGCAAGTTTTTTAAAAAGTGCACATCTTCACTTTAGAAGCTCATATACACTTCCAAATGGCAATTCATGCACATTGGCCCAAATTGTGCAATATTTGTATTGCACAGTGATTAGACGCACTACCCTGGCCAGATACACGCACAGAATTAAGGAATGAGCTTAAAACCTCAGAGAAGCGTGTTTCCATGAAAGTGCGTGTAGCCACAGTTTCAGCGCTCTAGCTCGCTTCCTGACGGAGATAGCAGCAATTTCACTCTAATTCAGCCACATAGTCACTTTTCACTCATTTTTGTCTTTTTCCCACTGAGTTATACACAAACTGAAAAGTTTTGACAAGCAGACCGAAATAAAAGCAAGTTTTTAAAAAAGTCATTATCTTCACTTTAGAAGTTCATTTACCCTTTCAAATGGCCATACATGCACGTTGGACCAAATTGTGCAATATTTATATTGCACAGTGATTAGACGCCCTACTCTGGCCAGATACACGCACAGATTTAAGGAATGAGCTTAAAACCTCAGATAAGCGTGTTTCCATGAAAGTGCGTGTAGCCACAGTTTCAGCGCTCTAGCTCGCTTCCTGACGGAGATAGCAGCAAATTCACTCTAATTCAGCCACATAGTCACTTTTCACTCATTTTTGTCTTTTTCCCACTGAGTTATACACAAACTGAAAAGTTTTGACAAGCAGACCGAAATAAAAGCAAGTTTTTAAAAAAGTCATTATCTTCACTTTAGAAGCTCATATACACTTCCAAATGGCAATACATGCACATTGGCCCCAATTGAGCAATATTTGTATTGCACAGTGATTAGACGCACTACCCTGGCCAGATACACGCACAGATTTAAGGAATGAGCTTAAAACCTCAGAGAAGCGTGTTTCCATGAAAGTGCGTGTAGCCACAGTTTCAGCGCTCTAGCTCGCTTCCTGACGGAGATAGCAGCAATTTCACTCTAATTCAGCCACATAGTCACTTTTCACTCATTTTTGTCTTTTTCCCACTGAGTTATACACAAACTGAAAAGTTTTGACAAGCAGACCGAAATAAAAGCAAGTTTTTAAAAAAGTCATTATCTTCACTTTAGAAGTTCATTTACCCTTTCAAATGGCCATACATGCACGTTGGACCAAATTGTGCTTTATTTATATTGCACAGTGATTAGACGCCCTACTCTGGCCAGATACACGCACAGATTTAAGGAATGAGCTTAAAACCTCAGATAAGCGTATTTCCATGAAAGTGCGTGTAGCCACAGTTTCAGCGCTCTAGCTCGCTTCCTGACGGAGATAGCAGCAAATTCACTCTAATTCAGCCACATAGTCACTTTTCACTCATTTTTGTCTTTTTCCCACTGAGTTATACACAAACTGAAAAGTTTTGACAAGCAGACCGAAATAAAAGCAAGTTTTTAAAAAAGTCATTATCTTCACTTTAGAAGCTCATATACACTTCCAAATGGCAATACATACACATTGGCCCAAATTGTGCAATATTTGTATTGCACAGTGATTAGACGCACTACCCTGGCCAGATACACGCACAGATTTAAGGAATGAGCTTAAAACCTCAGAGAAGCGTGTTTCCATGAAAGTGCGTGTAGCCACAGTTTCAGCGCTCTAGCTCGCTTCCTGACGGAGATAGCAGCAATTTCACTCTAATTCAGCCACATAGTCACTTTTCACTCATTTTTGTCTTTTTCCCACTGAGTTATACACAAACTGAAAAGTTTTGACAAGCAGACCGAAATAAAAGCAAGTTTTTAAAAAAGTCATTATCTTCACTTTAGAAGTTCATTTACCCTTTCAAATGGCCATACATGCACGTTGGACCAAATTGTGCAATATTTATATTGCACAGTGATTAGACGCCCTACTCTGGCCAGATACACGCACAGATTTAAGGAATGAGCTTAAAACCTCAGATAAGCGTATTTCCATGAAAGTGCGTGTAGCCACAGTTTCAGCGCTCTAGCTCGCTTCCTGACGGAGATAGCAGCAAATTCACTCTAATTCAGCCACATAGTCACTTTTCACTCATTTTTGTCTTTTTCCCACTGAGTTATACACAAACTGAAAAGTTTTGACAAGCAGACCGAAATAAAAGCAAGTTTTTAAAAAAGTCATTATCTTCACTTTAGAAGCTCATATACACTTCCAAATGGCAATACATACACATTGGCCCAAATAGTGCAATATTTGTATTGCACAGTGATTATACGTACTACCCTGGCCAGATACACGCACAGATTTAAGGAATGAGCTTAAAACTTCAGAGAAGCGTGTTTCCATGAAAGTGCGTGTAGCCACAGTTTCAGCGCTCTAGCTCGCTTCCTGACGGAGATAGCAGCAATTTCACTCTAATTCAGCCACATAGTCACTTTTCACTCATTTTTGTCTTTTTCCCACTGAGTTATACACAAACTGAAAAGTTTTGACAAGCAGACCGAAATAAAAGCAAGTTTTTAAAAAAGTCATTATCTTCACTTTAGAAGCTCATATACACTTCCAAATGGCAATACATGCACATTGGCCCCAATTGTGCAATATTTGTATTGCACAGTGATTAGACGCACTACCCTGGCCAGATACACGCACAGATTTAAGGAATGAGCTTAAAACCTCAGAGAAGCGTGTTTCCATGAAAGTGCGTGTAGCCACAGTTTCAGCGCTCTAGCTCGCTTCCTGACGGAGATAGCAGCAATTTCACTCTAATTCAGCCACATAGTCACTTTTCACTCATTTTTGCCTTTTCCCCACTGAGTTATACACAAACTGAAAGGTTTTGACAAGCAGACCGAAATAAAAGCAAGTTTTTTAAAAAGTGCACATCTTCACTTTAGAAGCTCATATACACTTCCAAATGGCAATTCATGCACATTGGCCCAAATTGTGCAATATTTGTATTGCACAGTGATTAGACGCACTACCCTGGCCAGATACACGCACAGATTTAAGGAATGAGCTTAAAACCTCAGAGAAGCGTGTTTCCATGAAAGTGCGTGTAGCCACAGTTTCAGCGCTCTAGCTCGCTTCCTGACGGAGATAGCAGCAATTTCACTCTAATTCAGCCACATAGTCACTTTTCACTCATTTTTGTCTTTTTCCCACTGAGTTATACACAAACTGAAAAGTTTTGACAAGCAGACCGAAATAAAAGCAAGTTTTTAAAAAAGTAATTATCTTCACTTTAGAAGCTCATATACACTTCCAAATGGCAATACATGCACATTGGCCCCAATTGTGCAATATTTGTATTGCACAGTGATTAGACGCACTACCCTGGCCAGATACACGCACAGATTTAAGGAATGAGCTTAAAACCTCAGAGAAGCGTGTTTCCATGAAAGTGCGTTTAGCCACAGTTTCAGCGCTCTAGCTCGCTTCCTGACGGTGATAGCAGCAATTTCACTCTAATTCAGCCACATAGTCACTTTTCACTCATTTTTGCCTTTTCCCCACTGAGTTATACACAAACTGAAAGGTTTAGACAAGCAGACCGAAATAAAAGCAAGTTTTTTAAAAAGTGCACATCTTCACTTTAGAAGCTCATATACACTTCCAAATGGCAATTCATGCACATTGGCCCAAATTGTGCAATATTTGTATTGCACAGTGATTAGACGCACTACCCTGGCCAGATACACGCACAGAATTAAGGAATGAGCTTAAAACCTCAGAGAAGCGTGTTTCCATGAAAGTGCGTGTAGCCACAGTTTCAGCGCTCTAGCTCGCTTCCTGACGGAGATAGCAGCAATTTCACTCTAATTCAGCCACATAGTCACTTTTCACTCATTTTTGTCTTTTTCCCACTGAGTTATACACAAACTGAAAGGTTTAGACAAGCAGACCGAAATAAAAGCAAGTTTTTTAAAAAGTGCACATCTTCACTTTAGAAGCTCATATACACTTCCAAATGGCAATTCATGCACATTGGCCCAAATTGTGCAATATTTGTATTGCACAGTGATTAGACGCACTACCCTGGCCAGATACACGCACAGAATTAAGGAATGAGCTTAAAACCTCAGAGAAGCGTGTTTCCATGAAAGTGCGTGTAGCCACAGTTTCAGCGCTCTAGCTCGCTTCCTGACGGAGATAGCAGCAATTTCACTCTAATTCAGCCACATAGTCACTTTTCACTCATTTTTGTCTTTTTCCCACTGAGTTATACACAAACTGAAAAGTTTTGACAAGCAGACCGAAATAAAAGCAAGTTTTTAAAAAAGTCATTATCTTCACTTTAGAAGTTCATTTACCCTTTCAAATGGCCATACATGCACGTTGGACCAAATTGTGCAATATTTATATTGCACAGTGATTAGACGCCCTACTCTGGCCAGATACACGCACAGATTTAAGGAATGAGCTTAAAACCTCAGATAAGCGTGTTTCCATGAAAGTGCGTGTAGCCACAGTTTCAGCGCTCTAGCTCGCTTCCTGACGGAGATAGCAGCAAATTCACTCTAATTCAGCCACATAGTCACTTTTCACTCATTTTTGTCTTTTTCCCACTGAGTTATACACAAACTGAAAAGTTTTGACAAGCAGACCGAAATAAAAGCAAGTTTTTAAAAAAGTCATTATCTTCACTTTAGAAGCTCATATACACTTCCAAATGGCAATACATGCACATTGGCCCCAATTGAGCAATATTTGTATTGCACAGTGATTAGACGCACTACCCTGGCCAGATACACGCACAGATTTAAGGAATGAGCTTAAAACCTCAGAGAAGCGTGTTTCCATGAAAGTGCGTGTAGCCACAGTTTCAGCGCTCTAGCTCGCTTCCTGACGGAGATAGCAGCAATTTCACTCTAATTCAGCCACATAGTCACTTTTCACTCATTTTTGTCTTTTTCCCACTGAGTTATACACAAACTGAAAAGTTTTGACAAGCAGACCGAAATAAAAGCAAGTTTTTAAAAAAGTCATTATCTTCACTTTAGAAGTTCATTTACCCTTTCAAATGGCCATACATGCACGTTGGACCAAATTGTGCTTTATTTATATTGCACAGTGATTAGACGCCCTACTCTGGCCAGATACACGCACAGATTTAAGGAATGAGCTTAAAACCTCAGATAAGCGTATTTCCATGAAAGTGCGTGTAGCCACAGTTTCAGCGCTCTAGCTCGCTTCCTGACGGAGATAGCAGCAAATTCACTCTAATTCAGCCACATAGTCACTTTTCACTCATTTTTGTCTTTTTCCCACTGAGTTATACACAAACTGAAAAGTTTTGACAAGCAGACCGAAATAAAAGCAAGTTTTTAAAAAAGTCATTATCTTCACTTTAGAAGCTCATATACACTTCCAAATGGCAATACATACACATTGGCCCAAATTGTGCAATATTTGTATTGCACAGTGATTAGACGCACTACCCTGGCCAGATACACGCACAGATTTAAGGAATGAGCTTAAAACCTCAGAGAAGCGTGTTTCCATGAAAGTGCGTGTAGCCACAGTTTCAGCGCTCTAGCTCGCTTCCTGACGGAGATAGCAGCAATTTCACTCTAATTCAGCCACATAGTCACTTTTCACTCATTTTTGTCTTTTTCCCACTGAGTTATACACAAACTGAAAAGTTTTGACAAGCAGACCGAAATAAAAGCAAGTTTTTAAAAAAGTCATTATCTTCACTTTAGAAGTTCATTTACCCTTTCAAATGGCCATACATGCACGTTGGACCAAATTGTGCAATATTTATATTGCACAGTGATTAGACGCCCTACTCTGGCCAGATACACGCACAGATTTAAGGAATGAGCTTAAAACCTCAGATAAGCGTATTTCCATGAAAGTGCGTGTAGCCACAGTTTCAGCGCTCTAGCTCGCTTCCTGACGGAGATAGCAGCAAATTCACTCTAATTCAGCCACATAGTCACTTTTCACTCATTTTTGTCTTTTTCCCACTGAGTTATACACAAACTGAAAAGTTTTGACAAGCAGACCGAAATAAAAGCAAGTTTTTAAAAAAGTCATTATCTTCACTTTAGAAGCTCATATACACTTCCAAATGGCAATACATACACATTGGCCCAAATTGTGCAATATTTGTATTGCACAGTGATTATACGTACTACCCTGGCCAGATACACGCACAGATTTAAGGAATGAGCTTAAAACTTCAGAGAAGCGTGTTTCCATGAAAGTGCGTGTAGCCACAGTTTCAGCGCTCTAGCTCGCTTCCTGACGGAGATAGCAGCAATTTCACTCTAATTCAGCCACATAGTCACTTTTCACTCATTTTTGTCTTTTTCCCACTGAGTTATACACAAACTGAAAAGTTTTGACAAGCAGACCGAAATAAAAGCAAGTTTTTAAAAAAGTCATTATCTTCACTTTAGAAGCTCATATACACTTCCAAATGGCAATACATGCACATTGGCCCCAATTGTGCAATATTTGTATTGCACAGTGATTAGACGCACTACCCTGGCCAGATACACGCACAGATTTAAGGAATGAGCTTAAAACCTCAGAGAAGCGTGTTTCCATGAAAGTGCGTGTAGCCACAGTTTCAGCGCTCTAGCTCGCTTCCTGACGGAGATAGCAGCAATTTCACTCTAATTCAGCCACATAGTCACTTTTCACTCATTTTTGCCTTTTCCCCACTGAGTTATACACAAACTGAAAGGTTTTGACAAGCAGACCGAAATAAAAGCAAGTTTTTTAAAAAGTGCACATCTTCACTTTAGAAGCTCATATACACTTCCAAATGGCAATTCATGCACATTGGCCCAAATTGTGCAATATTTGTATTGCACAGTGATTAGACGCACTACCCTGGCCAGATACACGCACAGATTTAAGGAATGAGCTTAAAACCTCAGAGAAGCGTGTTTCCATGAAAGTGCGTGTAGCCACAGTTTCAGCGCTCTAGCTCGCTTCCTGACGGAGATAGCAGCAATTTCACTCTAATTCAGCCACATAGTCACTTTTCACTCATTTTTGTCTTTTTCCCACTGAGTTATACACAAACTGAAAAGTTTTGACAAGCAGACCGAAATAAAAGCAAGTTTTTAAAAAAGTAATTATCTTCACTTTAGAAGCTCATATACACTTCCAAATGGCAATACATGCACATTGGCCCCAATTGTGCAATATTTGTATTGCACAGTGATTAGACGCACTACCCTGGCCAGATACACGCACAGATTTAAGGAATGAGCTTAAAACCTCAGAGAAGCGTGTTTCCATGAAAGTGCGTTTAGCCACAGTTTCAGCGCTCTAGCTCGCTTCCTGACGGTGATAGCAGCAATTTCACTCTAATTCAGCCACATAGTCACTTTTCACTCATTTTTGCCTTTTCCCCACTGAGTTATACACAAACTGAAAGGTTTAGACAAGCAGACCGAAATAAAAGCAAGTTTTTTAAAAAGTGCACATCTTCACTTTAGAAGCTCATATACACTTCCAAATGGCAATTCATGCACATTGGCCCAAATTGTGCAATATTTGTATTGCACAGTGATTAGACGCACTACCCTGGCCAGATACACGCACAGAATTAAGGAATGAGCTTAAAACCTCAGAGAAGCGTGTTTCCATGAAAGTGCGTGTAGCCACAGTTTCAGCGCTCTAGCTCGCTTCCTGACGGAGATAGCAGCAATTTCACTCTAATTCAGCCACATAGTCACTTTTCACTCATTTTTGTCTTTTTCCCACTGAGTTATACACAAACTGAAAGGTTTAGACAAGCAGACCGAAATAAAAGCAAGTTTTTTAAAAAGTGCACATCTTCACTTTAGAAGCTCATATACACTTCCAAATGGCAATTCATGCACATTGGCCCAAATTGTGCAATATTTGTATTGCACAGTGATTAGACGCACTACCCTGGCCAGATACACGCACAGAATTAAGGAATGAGCTTAAAACCTCAGAGAAGCGTGTTTCCATGAAAGTGCGTGTAGCCACAGTTTCAGCGCTCTAGCTCGCTTCCTGACGGAGATAGCAGCAATTTCACTCTAATTCAGCCACATAGTCACTTTTCACTCATTTTTGTCTTTTTCCCACTGAGTTATACACAAACTGAAAAGTTTTGACAAGCAGACCGAAATAAAAGCAAGTTTTTAAAAAAGTCATTATCTTCACTTTAGAAGTTCATTTACCCTTTCAAATGGCCATACATGCACGTTGGACCAAATTGTGCAATATTTATATTGCACAGTGATTAGACGCCCTACTCTGGCCAGATACACGCACAGATTTAAGGAATGAGCTTAAAACCTCAGATAAGCGTGTTTCCATGAAAGTGCGTGTAGCCACAGTTTCAGCGCTCTAGCTCGCTTCCTGACGGAGATAGCAGCAAATTCACTCTAATTCAGCCACATAGTCACTTTTCACTCATTTTTGTCTTTTTCCCACTGAGTTATACACAAACTGAAAAGTTTTGACAAGCAGACCGAAATAAAAGCAAGTTTTTAAAAAAGTCATTATCTTCACTTTAGAAGCTCATATACACTTCCAAATGGCAATACATGCACATTGGCCCCAATTGAGCAATATTTGTATTGCACAGTGATTAGACGCACTACCCTGGCCAGATACACGCACAGATTTAAGGAATGAGCTTAAAACCTCAGAGAAGCGTGTTTCCATGAAAGTGCGTGTAGCCACAGTTTCAGCGCTCTAGCTCGCTTCCTGACGGAGATAGCAGCAATTTCACTCTAATTCAGCCACATAGTCACTTTTCACTCATTTTTGTCTTTTTCCCACTGAGTTATACACAAACTGAAAAGTTTTGACAAGCAGACCGAAATAAAAGCAAGTTTTTAAAAAAGTCATTATCTTCACTTTAGAAGTTCATTTACCCTTTCAAATGGCCATACATGCACGTTGGACCAAATTGTGCAATATTTATATTGCACAGTGATTAGACGCCCTACTCTGGCCAGATACACGCACAGATTTAAGGAATGAGCTTAAAACCTCAGATAAGCGTATTTCCATGAAAGTGCGTGTAGCCACAGTTTCAGCGCTCTAGCTCGCTTCCTGACGGAGATAGCAGCAAATTCACTCTAATTCAGCCACATAGTCACTTTTCACTCATTTTTGTCTTTTTCCCACTGAGTTATACACAAACTGAAAAGTTTTGACAAGCAGACCGAAATAAAAGCAAGTTTTTAAAAAAGTCATTATCTTCACTTTAGAAGCTCATATACACTTCCAAATGTAAATACATACACATTGGCCCAAATTGTGCAATATTTGTATTGCACAGTGATTAGACGCACTACCCTGGCCAGATACACGCACAGATTTAAGGAATGAGCTTAAAACCTCAGAGAAGCGTGTTTCCATGAAAGTGCGTGTAGCCACAGTTTCAGCGCTCTAGCTCGCTTCCTGACGGAGATAGCAGCAATTTCACTCTAATTCAGCCACATAGTCACTTTTCACTCATTTTTGTCTTTTTCCCACTGAGTTATACACAAACTGAAAAGTTTTGACAAGCAGACCGAAATAAAAGCAAGTTTTTAAAAAAGTCATTATCTTCACTTTAGAAGTTCATTTACCCTTTCAAATGGCCATACATGCACGTTGGACCAAATTGTGCAATATTTATATTGCACAGTGATTAGACGCCCTACTCTGGCCAGATACACGCACAGATTTAAGGAATGAGCTTAAAACCTCAGATAAGCGTATTTCCATGAAAGTGCGTGTAGCCACAGTTTCAGCGCTCTAGCTCGCTTCCTGACGGAGATAGCAGCAAATTCACTCTAATTCAGCCACATAGTCACTTTTCACTCATTTTTGTCTTTTTCCCACTGAGTTATACACAAACTGAGAAGTTTTGACAAGCAGACCGAAATAAAAGCAAGTTTTTAAAAAAGTCATTATCTTCACTTTAGAAGCTCATATACACTTCCAAATGGCAATACATACACATTGGCCCAAATTGTGCAATATTTGTATTGCACAGTGATTAGACGCACTACCCTGGCCAGATACACGCACAGATTTAAGGAATGAGCTTAAAACTTCAGAGAAGCGTGTTTCCATGAAAGTGCGTGTAGCCACAGTTTCAGCGCTCTAGCTCGCTTCCTGACGGAGATAGCAGCAATTTCACTCTAATTCAGCCACATAGTCACTTTTCACTCATTTTTGTCTTTTTCCCACTGAGTTATACACAAACTGAAAAGTTTTGACAAGCAGACCGAAATAAAAGCAAGTTTTTAAAAAAGTCATTATCTTCACTTTAGAAGCTCATATACACTTCCAAATGGCAATACATGCACATTGGCCCCAATTGTGCAATATTTGTATTGCACAGTGATTAGACGCACTACCCTGGCCAGATACACGCACAGATTTAAGGAATGAGCTTAAAACCTCAGAGAAGCGTGTTTCCATGAAAGTGCGTGTAGCCACAGTTTCAGCGCTCTAGCTCGCTTCCTGACGGAGATAGCAGCAATTTCACTCTAATTCAGCCACATAGTCACTTTTCACTCATTTTTGCCTTTTCCCCACTGAGTTATACACAAACTGAAAGGTTTTGACAAGCAGACCGAAATAAAAGCAAGTTTTTTAAAAAGTGCACATCTTCACTTTAGAAGCTCATATACACTTCCAAATGGCAATTCATGCACATTGGCCCAAATTGTGCAATATTTGTATTGCACAGTGATTAGACGCACTACCCTGGCCAGATACACGCACAGAATTAAGGAATGAGCTTAAAACCTCAGAGAAGCGTGTTTCCATGAAAGTGCGTGTAGCCACAGTTTCAGCGCTCTAGCTCGCTTCCTGACGGAGATAGCAGCAATTTCACTCTAATTCAGCCACATAGTCACTTTTCACTCATTTTTGTCTTTTTCCCACTGAGTTATACACAAACTGAAAAGTTTTGACAAGCAGACCGAAATAAAAGCAAGTTTTTAAAAAAGTCATTACCTTCACTTTAGAAGTTCATTTACCCTTTCAAATGGCCATACATGCACGTTGGCCCCAATTGTGCAATATTTGTATTGCACAGTGATTAGACGCACTACCCTGGCCAGATACACGCACAGATTTAAGGAATGAGCTTAAAACCTCAGAGAAGCGTGTTTCCATGAAAGTGCGTGTAGCCACAGTTTCAGCGCTCTAGCTCGCTTCCTGACGGACATAGCAGCAAATTCACTCTAATTCAGCCACATAGTCACTTTTCACTCATTTTTGTCTTTTTCCCACTGAGTTATACACAAACTGAAAAGTTTTGACAAGCAGACCGAAATAAAAGCAAGTTTTTAAAAAAGTCATTATCTTCACATTAGAAGCTCATATACACTTCCAAATGGCAATACATGCACATTGGCCCCAATTGTGCAATATTTGTATTGCACAGTGATTAGACGCACTACCCTGGCCAGATACACGCACAGATTTAAGGAATGAGCTTAAAACCTCAGAGAAGCGTGTTTCCATGAAAGTGCGTGTTGCCACAGTTTCAGCGCTCTAGCTCGCTTCCTGACGGAGATAGCAGCAATTTCACTCTAATTCAGCCACATAGTCACTTTTCACTCATTTTTGCCTTTTCCCCACTGAGTTATACACAAACTGAAAGGTTTTGACAAGCAGACCGAAATAAAAGCAAGTTTTTTAAAAAGTGCACATCTTCACTTTAGAAGCTCATATACACTTCCAAATGGCAATTCATGCACATTGGCCCAAATTGTGCAATATTTGTATTGCACAGTGATTAGACGCACTACCCTGGCCAGATACACGCACAGAATTAAGGAATGAGCTTAAAACCTCAGAGAAGCGTGTTTCCATGAAAGTGCGTGTGGCCACAGTTTCAGTGCTCTAGCTCGCTTCCTGACGGAGATAGCAGCAATTTCACTCTAATTCAGCCACATAGTCACTTTTCACTCATTTTTGTCTTTTTCCCACTGAGTTATACACAAACTGAAAAGTTTTGACAAGCAGACCGAAATAAAAGCAAGTTTTTAAAAAAAGTCATTATCTTCACTTTAGAAGTTCATTTACCCTTTCAAATGGCCATACATGCACGTTGGACCAAATTGTGCAATATTTATATTGCACAGTGATTAGACGCCCTACTCTGGCCATATACACGCACAGATTTAAGGAATGAGCTTAAAACCTCAGATAAGCGTATTTCCATGAAAGTGCGTGTAGCCACAGTTTCAGCGCTCTAGCTCGCTTCCTGACGGAGATAGCAGCAAATTCACTCTAATTCAGCCACATAGTCACTTTTCACTCATTTTTGTCTTTTTCCCACTGAGTTATACACAAACTGAAAAGTTTTGACAAGCAGACCGAAATAAAAGCAAGTTTTTAAAAAAGTCATTATCTTCACTTTCGAAGCTCATATACACTACCAAATGGCAATACATACACATTGGCCCAAATTGTGCAATATTTGTATTGCACAGTGATTAGACGCACTACCCTGGCCAGATACACGCACAGATTTAAGGAATGAGCTTAAAACCTCAGAGAAGCGTGTTTCCATGAAAGTGCGTGTAGCCACAGTTTCAGCGCTCTAGCTCGCTTCCTGACGGAGATAGCAGCAAATTCACTCTAATTCAGCCACATAGTCACTTTTCACTCATTTTTGTCTTTTTCCCACTGAGTTATACACAAACTGAAAAGTTTTGACAAGCAGACCGAAATAAAAGCAAGTTTTTAAAAAAGTCATTATCTTCACTTTAGAAGCTCATATACACTTCCAAATGGCAATACATGCACATTGGCCCCAATTGTGCAATATTTGTATTGCACAGTGATTAGACGCACTACCCTGGCCAGATACACGCACAGATTTAAGGAATGAGCTTAAAACCTCAGAGAAGCGTGTTTCCATGAAAGTGCGTGTAGCCACAGTTTCAGCGCTCTAGCTCGCTTCCTGACGGAGATAGCAGCAAATTCACTCTAATTCAGCCACATAGTCACTTTTCACTCATTTTTGTCTTTTTCCCACTGAGTTATACACAAACTGAAAAGTTTTGACAAGCAGACCGAAATAAAAGCAAGTTTTTAAAAAAGTCATTATCTTCACTTTAGAAGCTCATATACACTTCCAAATGGCAATACATGCACATTGGCCCCAATTGTGCAATATTTGTATTGCACAGTGATTAGACGCACTACCCTGGCCAGATACACGCACAGATTTAAGGAATGAGCTTCAAACCTCAGAGAAGCGTGTTTCCATGAAAGTGCGTGTAGCCACAGTTTCTGCGCTCTAGCTCGCTTCCTGACGGAGATAGCAGCAATTTCACTCTAATTCAGCCACATAGTCACTTTTCACTCATTTTTGCCTTTTCCCCACTGAGTTATACACAAACTGAAAGGTTTTGACAAGCAGACCGAAATAAAAGCAAGTTTTTTAAAAAGTGCACATCTTCACTTTAGAAGCTCATATACACTTCCAAATGGCAATTCATGCACATTGGCCCAAATTGTGCAATATTTGTATTGCACAGTGATTAGACGCACTACCCTGGCCAGATACACGCACAGAATTAAGGAATGAGCTTAAAACCTCAGAGAAGCGTGTTTCCATGAAAGTGCGTGTAGCCACAGTTTCAGCGCTCTAGCTCGCTTCCTGACGGAGATAGCAGCAATTTCACTCTAATTCAGCCACATAGTCACTTTTCACTCATTTTTGTCTTTTTCCCACTGAGTTATACACAAACTGAAAAGTTTTGAAAAGCAGACCGAAATAAAAGCAAGTTTTTAAAAAAGTCATTACCTTCACTTTAGAAGTTCATTTACCCTTTCAAATGGCCATACATGCACGTTGGCCCCAATTGTGCAATATTTGTATTGCACAGTGATTAGACGCACTACCCTGGCCAGATACACGCACAGATTTAAGGAATGAGCTTAACACCTCAGAGAAGCGTGTTTCCATGAAAGTGCGTGTAGCCACAGTTTCAGCGCTCTAGCTCGCTTCCTGACGGAGATAGCAGCAAATTCACTCTAATTCAGCCACATAGTCACTTTTCACTCATTTTTGTCTTTTTCCCACTGAGTTATACACAAACTGAAAAGTTTTGACAAGCAGACCGAAATAAAAGCAAGTTTTTAAAAAAGTCATTATCTTCACTTTAGAAGCTCATATACACTTCCAAATGGCAATACATGCACATTGGCCCCAATTGTGCAATATTTGTATTGCACAGTGATTAGACGCACTACCCTGGCCAGATACACGCACAGATTTAAGGAATGAGCTTAAAACCTCAGAGAAGCGTGTTTCCATGAAAGTGCGTGTAGCCACAGTTTCAGCGCTCTAGCTCGCTTCCTGACGGAGATAGCAGCAATTTCACTCTAATTCAGCCACATAGTCACTTTTCACTCATTTTTGCCTTTTCCCCACTGAGTTATACACAAACTGAAAGGTTTTGACAAGCAGACCGAAATAAAAGCAAGTTTTTTAAAAAGTGCACATCTTCACTTTAGAAGCTCATATACACTTCCAAATGGCAATTCATGCACATTGGCCCAAATTGTGCAATATTTGTATTGCACAGTGATTAGACGCACTACCCTGGCCAGATACACGCACAGAATTAAGGAATGAGCTTAAAACCTCAGAGAAGCGTGTTTCCATGAAAGTGCGTGTGGCCACAGTTTCAGTGCTCTAGCTCGCTTCCTGACGGAGATAGCAGCAATTTCACTCTAATTCAGCCACATAGTCACTTTTCACTCATTTTTGTCTTTTTCCCACTGAGTTATACACAAACTGAAAAGTTTTGACAAGCAGACCGAAATAAAAGCAAGTTTTTAAAAAAAGTCATTATCTTCACTTTAGAAGTTCATTTACCCTTTCAAATGGCCATACATGCACGTTGGACCAAATTGTGCAATATTTATATTGCACAGTGATTAGACGCCCTACTCTGGCCAGATACACGCACAGATTTAAGGAATGAGCTTAAAACCTCAGATAAGCGTATTTCCATGAAAGTGCGTGTAGCCACAGTTTCAGCGCTCTAGCTCGCTTCCTGACGGAGATAGCAGCAAATTCACTCTAATTCAGCCACATAGTCACTTTTCACTCATTTTTGTCTTTTTCCCACTGAGTTATACACAAACTGAAAAGTTTTGACAAGCAGACCGAAATAAAAGCAAGTTTTTAAAAAAGTCATTATCTTCACTTTAGAAGCTCATATACACTTCCAAATGGCAATACATACACATTGGCCCAAATTGTGCAATATTTGTATTGCACAGTGATTAGACGCACTACCCTGGCCAGATACATGCACAGATTTAAGGAATGAGCTTAAAACCTCAGAGAAGCGTGTTTCCATGAAAGTGCGTGTAGCCACAGTTTCAGCGCTCTAGCTCGCTTCCTGACGGAGATAGCAGCAAATTCACTCTAATTCAGCCACATAGTCACTTTTCACTCATTTTTGTCTTTTTCCCACTGAGTTATACACAAACTGAAAAGTTTTGACAAGCAGACCGAAATAAAAGCAAGTTTTTAAAAAAGTCATTATCTTCACTTTAGAAGCTCATATACACTTCCAAATGGCAATACATGCACATTGGCCCCAATTGTGCAATATTTGTATTGCACAGTGATTAGACGCACTACCCTGGCCAGATACACGCACAGATTTAAGGAATGAGCTTAAAACCTCAGAGAAGCGTGTTTCCATGAAAGTGCGTGTAGCCACAGTTTCAGCGCTCTAGCTCGCTTCCTGACGGAGATAGCAGCAAATTCACTCTAATTCAGCCACATAGTCACTTTTCACTCATTTTTGTCTTTTTCCCACTGAGTTATACACAAACTGAAAAGTTTTGACAAGCAGACCGAAATAAAAGCAAGTTTTTAAAAAAGTCATTATCTTCACTTTAGAAGCTCATATACACTTCCAAATGGCAATACATGCACATTGGCCCCAATTGTGCAATATTTGTATTGCACAGTGATTAGACGCACTACCCTGGCCAGATACACGCACAGATTTAAGGAATGAGCTTCAAACCTCAGAGAAGCGTGTTTCCATGAAAGTGCGTGTAGCCACAGTTTCTGCGCTCTAGCTCGCTTCCTGACGGAGATAGCAGCAATTTCACTCTAATTCAGCCACATAGTCACTTTTCACTCATTTTTGCCTTTTCCCCACTGAGTTATACACAAACTGAAAGGTTTTGACAAGCAGACCGAAATAAAAGCAAGTTTTTTAAAAAGTGCACATCTTCACTTTAGAAGCTCATATACACTTCCAAATGGCAATTCATGCACATTGGCCCAAATTGTGCAATATTTGTATTGCACAGTGATTAGACGCACTACCCTGGCCAGATACACGCACAGAATTAAGGAATGAGCTTAAAACCTCAGAGAAGCGTGTTTCCATGAAAGTGCGTGTAGCCACAGTTTCAGCGCTCTAGCTCGCTTCCTGACGGAGATAGCAGCAATTTCACTCTAATTCAGCCACATAGTCACTTTTCACTCATTTTTGTCTTTTTCCCACTGAGTTATACACAAACTGAAAAGTTTTGACAAGCAGACCGAAATAAAAGCAAGTTTTTAAAAAAGTCATTATCTTCACTTTAGAAGTTCATTTACCCTTTCAAATGGCCATACATGCACGTTGGACCAAATTGTGCAATATTTATATTGCACAGTGATTAGACGCCTTACTCTGGCCAGATACACGCACAGATTTAAGGAATGAGCTTAAAACCTCAGATAAGCGTATTTCCATGAAAGTGCGTGTAGCCACAGTTTCAGCGCTCTAGCTCGCTTCCTGACGGAGATAGCAGCAATTTCACTCTAATTCAGCCACATAGTCACTTTTCACTCATTTTTGTCTTTTTCCCACTGAGTTATACACAAACTGAAAAGTTTTGACAAGCAGACCGAAATAAAAGCAAGTTTTTAAAAAAGTCATTATCATCACTTTAGAAGCTCATATACACCTCCAAATGGCAATACATGCACATTGGCCCCAATTGTGCAATATTTGTATTGCACAGTGATTAGACGCACTACCCTGGCCAGATACACGCACAGATTTAAGGAATGAGCTTAAAACCTCAGAGAAGCGTGTTTCCATGAAAGTGCGTGTAGCCACAGTTTCAGCGCTCTAGCTCGCTTCCTGACGGAGATAGCAGCAAATTCACTCTAATTCAGCCACATAGTCACTTTTCACTCATTTTTGTCTTTTTCCCACTGAGTTATACACAAACTGAAAAGTTTTGACAAGCAGACCGAAATAAAAGCAAGTTTTTAAAAAAGTCATTATCTTCACTTTAGAAGCTCATATACACTTCCAAATGGCAATACATGCACATTGGCCCCAATTGTGCAATATTTGTATTGCACAGTGATTAGACGCACTACCCTGGCCAGATACACGCACAGATTTAAGGAATGAGCTTAAAACCTCAGAGAAGCGTGTTTCCATGAAAGTGCGTGTAGCCACAGTTTCAGCGCTCTAGCTCGCTTCCTGACGGAGATAGCAGCAATTTCACTCTAATTCAGCCACATAGTCACTTTTCACTCATTTTTGCCTTTTCCCCACTGAGTTATACACAAACTGAAAGGTTTCGTCAAGCAGACCGAAATAAAAGCAAGTTTTTTAAAAAGTGCACATCTTCACTTTAGAAGCTCATATACACTTCCAAATGGCAATTCATGCACATTGGCCCCAATTGTGCAATATTTGTATTGCACAGTGATTAGACGCACTACCCTGGCCAGATACACGCACAGAATTAAGGAATGAGCTTAAAACCTCAGAGAAGCGTGTTTCCATGAAAGTGCGTGTAGCCACAGTTTCAGCGCTCTAGCTCGCTTCCTGACGGAGATAGCAGCAATTTCACTCTAATTCAGCCACATAGTCACTTTTCACTCATTTTTGTCTTTTTCCCACTGAGTTATACACAAACTGAAAAGTTTTGACAAGCAGACCGAAATAAAAGCAAGTTTTTAAAAAAGTCATTATCTTCACTTTAGAAGCTCATATACACTTCCAAATGGCAATACATACACATTGGCCCAAATTGTGCAATATTTGTATTGCACAGTGATTAGACGCACTACCCTGGCCAGATACACGCACAGATTTAAGGAATGAGCTTAAAACCTCAGAGAAGCGTGTTTCCATGAAAGTGCGTGTAGCCACAGTTTCAGCGCTCTAGCTCGCTTCCTGACGGAGATAGCAGCAATTTCACTCTAATTCAGCCACATAGTCACTTTTCACTCATTTTTGTCTTTTTCCCACTGAGTTATACACCAACTGAAAAGTTTTGACAAGCAGACCGAAATAAAAGCAAGTTTTTAAAAAAGTCATTATCTTCACTTTAGAAGTTCATTTACCCTTTCAAATGGCCATACATGCCTGTGGACCAAATTTTGCAATATTTATATTGCACAGTGATTAGACGCCCTACTCTGGCCAGATACACGCACAGATTTAAGGAATGAGCTTAAAACCTCAGATAAGCGTGTTTCCATGAAAGTGCGTGTAGCCACAGTTTCAGCGCTCTAGCTCGCTTCCTGACGGAGATAGCAGCAAATTCACTCTAATTCAGCCACATAGTCACTTTTCACTCATTTTTGTCTTTTTCCCACTGAGTTATACACAAACTGAAAAGTTTTGACAAGCAGACCGAAATAAAAGCAAATTTTTAAAAAAGTCATTATCTTCACTTTAGAAGCTCATATACACTTCCAAATGGCAATACATGCACATTGGCCCCAATTGAGCAATATTTGTATTGCACAGTGATTAGACGCACTACCCTGGCCAGATACACGCACAGATTTAAGGAATGAGCTTAAAACCTCAGAGAAGCGTGTTTCCATGAAAGTGCGTGTAGCCACAGTTTCAGCGCTCTAGCTCGCTTCCTGACGGAGATAGCAGCAATTTCACTCTAATTCAGCCACATAGTCACTTTTCACTCATTTTTGTCTTTTTCCCACTGAGTTATACACAAACTGAAAAGTTTTGACAAGCAGACCGAAATAAAAGCAAGTTTTTAAAAAAGTCATTATCTTCACTTTAGAAGCTCATATACACTTCCAAATGGCAATACATGCACATTGGCCCCAATTGTGCAATATTTGTATTGCACAGTGATTAGACGCACTACCCTGGCCAGATACACGCACAGATTTAAGGAATGAGCTTCAAACCTCAGAGAAGCGTGTTTCCATGAAAGTGCGTGTAGCCACAGTTTCTGCGCTCGAGCTCGCTTCCTGACGGAGATAGCAGCAATTTCACTCTAATTCAGCCACATAGTCACTTTTCACTCATTTTTGCCTTTTCCCCACTGAGTTATACACAAACTGAAAGGTTTTGACAAGCAGACCGAAATAAAAGCAAGTTTTTTAAAAAGTGCACATCTTCACTTTAGAAGCTCATATACACTTCCAAATGGCAATTCATGCACATTGGCCCAAATTGTGCAATATTTGTATTGCACAGTGATTAGACGCACTACCCTGGCCAGATACACGCACAGAATTAAGGAATGAGCTTAAAACCTCAGAGAAGCGTGTTTCCATGAAAGTGCGTGTAGCCACAGTTTCAGCGCTCTAGCTCGCTTCCTGACGGAGATAGCAGCAATTTCACTCTAATTCAGCCACATAGTCACTTTTCACTCATTTTTGTCTTTTTCCCACTGAGTTATACACAAACTGAAAAGTTTTGACAAGCAGACCGAAATAAAAGCAAGTTTTTAAAAAAGTCATTATCTTCACTTTAGAAGTTCATTTACCCTTTCAAATGGCCATACATGCACGTTGGACCAAATTGTGCAATATTTATATTGCACAGTGATTAGACGCCCTACTCTGGCCAGATACACGCACAGATTTAAGGAATGAGCTTAAAACCTCAGATAAGCGTATTTCCATGAAAGTGCGTGTAGCCACAGTTTCAGCGCTCTAGCTCGCTTCCTGACGGAGATAGCAGCAAATTCACTCTAATTCAGCCACATAGTCACTTTTCACTCATTTTTGTCTTTTTCCCACTGAGTTATACACAAACTGAAAAGTTTTGACAAGCAGACCGAAATAAAAGCAAGTTTTTAAAAAAGTCATTATCATCACTTTAGAAGCTCATATACACTTCCAAATGGCAATACATGCACATTGGCCCCAATTGTGCAATATTTGTATTGCACAGTGATTAGACGCACTACCCTGGCCAGATACACGCACAGATTTAAGGAATGAGCTTAAAACCTCAGAGAAGCGTGTTTCCATGAAAGTGCGTGTAGCCACAGTTTCAGCGCTCTAGCTCGCTTCCTGACGGAGATAGCAGCAAATTCACTCTAATTCAGCCACATAGTCACTTTTCACTCATTTTTGTCTTTTTCCCACTGAGTTATACACAAACTGAAAAGTTTTGACAAGCAGACCGAAATAAAAGCAAGTTTTTTAAAAAGTGCACATCTTCACTTTAGAAGCTCATATACACTTCCAAATGGCAATTCATGCGCATTGGCCTAAATTGTGCAATATTTGTATTGCACAGTGATTAGACGCACTACCCTGGCCAGATACACGCACAGAATTAAGGAATGAGCTTAAAACCTCAGAGAAGCGTGTTTCCATGAAAGTGCGTGTAGCCACAGTTTCAGCGCTCTAACTCGCTTCCTGACGGAGATAGCAGCAATTTCACTCTAATTCAGCCACATAGTCACTTTTCACTCATTTTTGTCTTTTTCCCACTGAGTTATACACAAACTGAAAAGTTTTGACAAGCAGACCGAAATAAAAGCAAGTTTTTAAAAAAGTCATTATCATCACTTTAGAAGCTCATATACACTTCCAAATGGCAATACATGCACATTGGCCCCAATTGTGCAATATTTGTATTGCACAGTGATTAGACGCACTACCCTGGCCAGATACACGCACAGATTTAAGGAATGAGCTTAAAACCTCAGAGAAGCGTGTTTCCATGAAAGTGCGTGTAGCCACAGTTTCAGCGCTCTAGCTCGCTTCCTGACGGAGATAGCAGCAATTTCACTCTAATTCAGCCACATAGTCACTTTTCACTCATTTTTGCCTTTTCCCCACTGAGTTATACACAAACTGAAAGGTTTCGACAAGCAGACCGAAATAAAAGCAAGTTTTTTAAAAAGTGCACATCTTCACTTTAGAAGCTCATATACACTTCCAAATGGCAATTCATGCACATTGGCCCAAATTGTGCAATATTTGTATTGCACAGTGATTAGACGCACTACCCTGGCCAGATACACGCACAGAATTAAGGAATGAGCTTAAAACCTCAGAGAAGCGTGTTTCCATGAAAGTGCGTGTAGCCACAGTTTCAGCGCTCTAGCTCGCTTCCTGACGGAGATAGCAGCAATTTCACTCTAATTCAGCCACATAGTCACTTTTCACTCATTTTTGTCTTTTTCCCACTGAGTTATACACAAACTGAAAAGTTTTGACAAGCAGACCGAAATAAAAGCAAGTTTTTAAAAAAGTCATTATCTTCACTTTAGAAGCTCATATACACTTCCAAATGGCAATACATACACATTGGCCCAAATTGTGCAATATTTGTATTGCACAGTGATTAGACGCACTACCCTGGCCAGATACACGCACAGATTTAAGGAATGAGCTTAAAACCTCAGAGAAGCGTGTTTCCATGAAAGTGCGTGTAGCCACAGTTTCAGCGCTCTAGCTCGCTTCCTGACGGAGATAGCAGCAATTTCACTCTAATTCAGCCACATAGTCACTTTTCACTCATTTTTGTCTTTTTCCCACTGAGTTATACACCAACTGAAAAGTTTTGACAAGCAGACCGAAATAAAAGCAAGTTTTTAAAAAAGTCATTATCTTCACTTTAGAAGTTCATTTACCCTTTCAAATGGCCATACATGCACGTTGGACCAAATTGTGCAATATTTATATTGCACAGTGATTAGACGCCCTACTCTGGCCAGATACACGCACAGATTTAAGGAATGAGCTTAAAACCTCAGATAAGCGTGTTTCCATGAAAGTGCGTGTAGCCACAGTTTCAGCGCTCTAGCTCGCTTCCTGACGGAGATAGCAGCAAATTCACTCTAATTCAGCCACATAGTCACTTTTCACTCATTTTTGTCTTTTTCCCACTGAGTTATACACAAACTGAAAAGTTTTGACAAGCAGACCGAAATAAAAGCAAATTTTTAAAAAAGTCATTATCTTCACTTTAGAAGCTCATATACACTTCCAAATGGCAATACATGCACATTGGCCCCAATTGAGCAATATTTGTATTGCACAGTGATTAGACGCACTACCCTGGCCAGATACATGCACAGATTTAAGGAATGAGCTTAAAACCTCAGAGAAGCGTGTTTCCATGAAAGTGCGTGTAGCCACAGTTTCAGCGCTCTAGCTCGCTTCCTGACGGAGATAGCAGCAATTTCACTCTAATTCAGCCACATAGTCACTTTTCACTCATTTTTGCCTTTTCCCCACTGAGTTATACACAAACTGAAAGGTTTTGACAAGCAGACCGAAATAAAAGCAAGTTTTTTAAAAAGTGCACATCTTCACTTTAGAAGCTCATATACACTTCCAAATGGCAATTCATGCACATTGGCCCAAATTGTGCAATATTTGTATTGCACAGTGATTAGACGCACTACCCTGGCCAGATACACGCACAGAATTAAGGAATGAGCTTAAAACCTCAGAGAAGCGTGTTTCCATGAAAGTGCGTGTAGCCACAGTTTCAGCGCTCTAGCTCGCTTCCTGACGGAGATAGCAGCAATTTCACTCTAATTCAGCCACATAGTCACTTTTCACTCATTTTTGTCTTTTTCCCACTGAGTTATACACAAACTGAAAAGTTTTGACAAGCAGACCGAAATAAAAGCAAGTTTTTAAAAAAGTCATTACCTTCACTTTAGAAGTTCATTTACCCTTTCAAATGGCCATACATGCACGTTGGCCCCAATTGTGCAATATTTGTATTGCACAGTGATTAGACGCACTACCCTGGCCAGATACACGCACAGATTTAAGGAATGAGCTTAAAACCTCAGAGAAGCGTGTTTCCATGAAAGTGCGTGTAGCCACAGTTTCAGCGCTCTAGCTCGCTTCCTGACGGAGATAGCAGCAAATTCACTCTAATTCAGCCACATAGTCACTTTTCACTCATTTTTGTCTTTTTCCCACTGAGTTATACACAAACTGAAAAGTTTTGACAAGCAGACCGAAATAAAAGCAAGTTTTTAAAAAAGTCATTATCTTCACTTTAGAAGCTCATATACACTTCCAAATGGCAATACATGCACATTGGCCCCAATTGTGCAATATTTGTATTGCACAGTGATTAGACGCACTACCCTGGCCAGATACACGCACAGATTTAAGGAATGAGCTTAAAACCTCAGAGAAGCGTGTTTCCATGAAAGTGCGTGTAGCCACAGTTTCAGCGCTCTAGCTCGCTTCCTGACGGAGATAGCAGCAATTTCACTCTAATTCAGCCACATAGTCACTTTTCACTCATTTTTGCCTTTTCCCCACTGAGTTATACACAAACTGAAAGGTTTTGACAAGCAGACCGAAATAAAAGCAAGTTTTTTAAAAAGTGCACATCTTCACTTTGGAAGCTCATATACACTTCCAAATGGCAATTCATGCACATTGGCCCAAATTGTGCAATATTTGTATTGCACAGTGATTAGACGCACTACCCTGGCCAGATACACGCACAGAATTAAGGAATGAGCTTAAAACCTCAGAGAAGCGTGTTTCCATGAAAGTGCGTGTAGCCACAGTTTCAGCGCTCTAGCTCGCTTCCTGACGGAGATAGCAGCAATTTCACTCTAATTCAGCCACATAGTCACTTTTCACTCATTTTTGCCTTTTCCCCACTGAGTTATACACAAACTGAAAGGTTTTGACAAGCAGACCGAAATAAAAGCAAGTTTTTTAAAAAGTGCACATCTTCACTTTAGAAGCTCATATACACTTCCAAATGGCAATTCATGCACATTGGCCCAAATTGTGCAATATTTGTATTGCACAGTGATTAGACGCACTACCCTGGCCAGATACACGCACAGAATTAAGGAATGAGCTTAAAACCTCAGAGAAGCGTGTTTCCATGAAAGTGCGTGTAGCCACAGTTTCAGCGCTCTAGCTCGCTTCCTGACGGAGATAGCAGCAATTTCACTCTAATTCAGCCACATAGTCACTTTTCACTCATTTTTGTCTTTTTCCCACTGAGTTATACACAAACTGAAAAGTTTTGACAAGCAGACCGAAATAAAAGCAAGTTTTTAAAAAAAGTCATTATCTTCACTTTAGAAGTTCATTTACCCTTTCAAATGGCCATACATGCACGTTGGACCAAATTGTGCAATATTTATATTGCACAGTGATTAGACGCCCTACTCTGGCCAGATACACGCACAGATTTAAGGAATGGGCTTAAAACCTCAGATAAGCGTATTTCCATGAAAGTGCGTGTAGCCACAGTTTCAGCGCTCTAGCTCGCTTCCTGACGGAGATAGCAGCAAATTCACTCTAATTCAGCCACATAGTCACTTTTCACTCATTTTTGTCTTTTTCCCACTGAGTTATACACAAACTGAAAAGTTTTGACAAGCAGACCGAAATAAAAGCAAGTTTTTAAAAAAGTCATTATCTTCACTTTAGAAGCTCATATACACTTCCAAATGGCAATACATACACATTGGCCCAAATTGTGCAATATTTGTATTGCACAGTGATTAGACGCACTACCCTGGCCAGATACACGCACAGATTTAAGGAATGAGCTTAAAACCTCAGAGAAGCGTGTTTCCATGAAAGTGCGTGTAGCCACAGTTTCAGCGCTCTAGCTCGCTTCCTGACGGAGATAGCAGCAATTTCACTCTAATTCAGCCACATAGTCACTTTTCACTCATTTTTGTCTTTTTCCCACTGAGTTATACACAAACTGAAAAGTTTTGACAAGCAGACCGAAATAAAAGCAAGTTTTTAAAAAAGTCATTATCTTCACTTTAGAAGCTCATATACACTTCCAAATGGCAATACATGCACATTGGCCCCAATTGTGCAATATTTGTATTGCACAGTGATTAGACGCACTACCCTGGCCAGATACACGCACAGATTTAAGGAATGAGCTTAAAACCTCAGAGAAGCGTGTTTCCATGAAAGTGCGTGTAGCCACAGTTTCAGCGCTCTAGCTCGCTTCCTGACGGAGATAGCAGCAATTTCACTCTAATTCAGCCACATAGTCACTTTTCACTCATTTTTGCCTTTTCCCCACTGAGTTATACACAAACTGAAAGGTTTTGACAAGCAGACCGAAATAAAAGCAAGTTTTTTAAAAAGTGCACATCTTCACTTTAGAAGCTCATATACACTTCCAAATGGCAATTCATGCACATTGGCCCAAATTGTGCAATATTTGTATTGCACAGTGATTAGACGCACTACCCTGGCCAGATACACGCACAGAATTAAGGAATGAGCTTCAAACCTCAGAGAAGCGTGTTTCCATGAAAGTGCGTGTAGCCACAGTTTCAGCGCTCTAGCTCGCTTCCTGACGGAGATAGCAGCAATTTCACTCTAATTCAGCCACATAGTCACTTTTCACTCATTTTTGTCTTTTTCCCACTGAGTTATACACAAACTGAAAAGTTTTGACAAGCAGACCGAAATAAAAGCAAGTTTTTAAAAAAGTCATTACCTTCACTTTAGAAGTTCATTTACCCTTTCAAATGGCCATACATGCACGTTGGCCCCAATTGTGCAATATTTGTATTGCACAGTGATTAGACGCACTACCCTGGCCAGATACACGCACAGATTTAAGGAATGAGCTTAAAACCTCAGAGAGGCGTGTTTCCATGAAAGTGCGTGTAGCCACAGTTTCAGCGCTCTAGCTCGCTTCCTGACGGAGATAGCAGCAAATTCACTCTAATTCAGCCACATAGTCACTTTTCACTCATTTTTGTCTTTTTCCCACTGAGTTATACACAAACTGAAAAGTTTTGACAAGCAGACCGAAATAAAAGCAAGTTTTTAAAAAAGTCATTGTCTTCACTTTAGAAGCTCATATACACTTCCAAATGGCAATACATGCACATTGGCCCCAATTGTGCAATATTTGTATTGCACAGTGATTAGACGCACTACCCTGGCCAGATACACGCACAGATTTAAGGAATGAGCTTAAAACCTCAGAGAAGCGTGTTTCCATGAAAGTGCGTGTAGCCACAGTTTCAGCGCTCTAGCTCGCTTCCTGACGGAGATAGCAGCAATTTCACTCTAATTCAGCCACATAGTCACTTTTCACTCATTTTTGCCTTTTCCCCACTGAGTTATACACAAACTGAAAGGTTTTGACAAGCAGACCGAAATAAAAGCAAGTTTTTTAAAAAGTGCACATCTTCACTTTAGAAGCTCATATACACTTCCAAATGGCAATTCATGCACATTGGCCCAAATTGTGCAATATTTGTATTGCACAGTGATTAGACGCACTACCCTGGCCAGATACACGCACAGAATTAAGGAATGAGCTTAAAACCTCAGAGAAGCGTGTTTCCATGAAAGTGCGTGTAGCCACAGTTTCAGCGCTCTAGCTCGCTTCCTGACGGAGATAGCAGCAATTTCACTCTAATTCAGCCACATAGTCACTTTTCACTCATTTTTGTCTTTTTCCCACTGAGTTATACACAAACTGAAAAGTTTTGACAAGCAGACCGAAATAAAAGCAAGTTTTTAAAAAAAGTCATTATCTTCACTTTAGAAGTTCATTTACCCTTTCAAATGGCCATACATGCACGTTGGACCAAATTGTGCAATATTTATATTGCACAGTGATTAGACGCCCTACTCTGGCCAGATACACGCACAGATTTAAGGAATGAGCTTAAAACCTCAGATAAGCGTATTTCCATGAAAGTGCGTGTAGCCACAGTTTCAGCGCTCTAGCTCGCTTCCTGACGGAGATAGCAGCAAATTCACTCTAATTCAGCCACATAGTCACTTTTCACTCATTTTTGTCTTTTTCCCACTGAGTTATACACAAACTGAAAAGTTTTGACAAGCAGACCGAAATAAAAGCAAGTTTTTAAAAAAGTCATTATCTTCACTTTAGAAGCTCATATACACTTCCAAATGGCAATACATACACATTGGCCCAAATTGTGCAATATTTGTATTGCACAGTGATTAGACGCACTACCCTGGCCAGATACACGCACAGATTTAAGGAATGAGCTTAAAACCTCAGAGAAGCGTGTTTCCATGAAAGTGCGTGTAGCCACAGTTTCAGCGCTCTAGCTCGCTTCCTGACGGAGATAGCAGCAAATTCACTCTAATTCAGCCACATAGTCACTTTTCACTCATTTTTGTCTTTTTCCCACTGAGTTATACACAAACTGAAAAGTTTTGACAAGCAGACCGAAATAAAAGCAAGTTTTTAAAAAAGTCATTATCATCACTTTAGAAGCTCATATACACTTCCAAATGGCAATACATGCACATTGGCCCCAATTGTGCAATATTTGTATTGCACAGTGATTAGACGCACTACCCTGGCCAGATACACGCACAGATTTAAGGAATTACTTAAAACCTCAGAGAAGCGTGTTTCCATGAAAGTGCGTGTAGCCACAGTTTCAGCGCTCTAGCTCGCTTCCTGACGGAGATAGCAGCAAATTCACTCTAATTCAGCCACATAGTCACTTTTCACTCATTTTTGTCTTTTTCCCACTGAGTTATACACAAACTGAAAAGTTTTGACAAGCAGACCGAAATAAAAGCAAGTTTTTAAAAAAGTCATTATCTTCACTTTAGAAGCTCATATACACTTCCAAATGGCAATACATGCACATTGGCCCCAATTGTGCAATATTTGTATTGCACAGTGATTAGACGCACTACCCTGGCCAGATACACGCACAGATTTAAGGAATGAGCTTAAAACCTCAGAGAAGCGTGTTTCCATGAAAGTGCGTGTAGCCACAGTTTCAGCGCTCTAGCTCGCTTCCTGACGGAGATAGCAGCAATTTCACTCTAATTCAGCCACATAGTCACTTTTCACTCATTTTTGCCTTTTCCCCACTGAGTTATACACAAACTGAAAGGTTTTGACAAGCAGACCGAAATAAAAGCAAGTTTTTAAAAAAGTCATTATCATCACTTTAGAAGCTCATATACACTTCCAAATGGCAATACATGCACATTGGCCCCAATTGTGCAATATTTGTATTGCACAGTGATTAGACGCACTACCCTGGCCAGATACACGCACAGATTTAAGGAATGAGCTTAAAACCTCAGAGAAGCGTGTTTCCATGAAAGTGCGTGTAGCCACAGTTTCAGCGCTCTAGCTCGCTTCCTGACGGAGATAGCAGCAAATTCACTCTAATTCAGCCACATAGTCACTTTTCACTCATTTTTGTCTTTTTCCCACTGAGTTATACACAAACTGAAAAGTTTTGACAAGCAGACCGAAATAAAAGCAAGTTTTTAAAAAAGTCATTATCTTCACTTTAGAAGCTCATATACACTTCCAAATGGCAATACATGCACATTGGCCCCAATTGTGCAATATTTGTATTGCACAATGATTAGACGCACTACCCTGGCCAGATACACGCACAGATTTAAGGAATGAGCTTAAAACCTCAGAGAAGCGTGTTTCCATGAAAGTGCGTGTAGCCACAGTTTCAGCGCTCTAGCTCGCTTCCTGACGGAGATAGCAGCAATTTCACTCTAATTCAGCCACATAGTCACTTTTCACTCATTTTTGCCTTTTCCCCACTGAGTTATACACAAACTGAAAGGTTTCGACAAGCAGACCGAAATAAAAGCAAGTTTTTTAAAAAGTGCACATCTTCACTTTAGAAGCTCATATACACTTCCAAATGGCAATTCATGCACATTGGCCCAAATTGTGCAATATTTGTATTGCACAGTGATTAGACGCACTACCCTGGCCAGATACACGCACAGAATTAAGGAATGAGCTTAAAACCTCAGAGAAGCGTGTTTCCATGAAAGTGCGTGTAGCCACAGTTTCAGCGCTCTAGCTCGCTTCCTGACGGAGATAGCAGCAATTTCACTCTAATTCAGCCACATAGTCACTTTTCACTCATTTTTGTCTTTTTCCCACTGAGTTATACACAAACTGAAAAGTTTTGACAAGCAGACCGAAATAAAAGCAAGTTTTTAAAAAAGTCATTATCTTCACTTTAGAAGCTCATATACACTTCCAAATGGCAATACATACACATTGGCCCAAATTGTGCAATATTTGTATTGCACAGTGATTAGACGCACTACCCTGGCCAGATACACGCACAGATTTAAGGAATGAGCTTAAAACCTCAGAGAAGCGTGTTTCCATGAAAGTGCGTGTAGCCACAGTTTCAGCGCTCTAGCTCGCTTCCTGACGGAGATAGCAGCAATTTCACTCTAATTCAGCCACATAGTCACTTTTCACTCATTTTTGTCTTTTTCCCACTGAGTTATACACCAACTGAAAAGTTTTGACAAGCAGACCGAAATAAAAGCAAGTTTTTAAAAAAGTCATTATCTTCACTTTAGAAGTTCATTTACCCTTTCAAATGGCCATACATGCACGTTGGACCAAATTGTGCAATATTTATATTGCACAGTGATTAGACGCCCTACTCTGGCCAGATACACGCACAGATTTAAGGAATGAGCTTAAAACCTCAGATAAGCGTATTTCCATGAAAGTGCGTGTAGCCACAGTTTCAGCGCTCTAGCTCGCTTCCTGACGGAGATAGCAGCAAATTCACTCTAATTCAGCCACATAGTCACTTTTCACTCATTTTTGTCTTTTTCCCACTGAGTTATACACAAACTGAAAAGTTTTGACAAGCAGACCGAAATAAAAGCAAGTTTTTAAAAAAGTCATTATCATCACTTTAGAAGCTCATATACACTTCCAAATGGCAATACATGCACATTGGCCCCAATTGTGCAATATTTGTATTGCACAGTGATTAGACGCACTACCCTGGCCAGATACACGCACAGATTTAAGGAATGAGCTTAAAACCTCAGAGAAGCGTGTTTCCATGAAAGTGCGTGTAGCCACAGTTTCAGCGCTCTAGCTCGCTTCCTGACGGAGATAGCAGCAAATTCACGCTAATTCAGCCACATAGTCACTTTTCACTCATTTTTGTCTTTTTCCCACTGAGTTATACACAAACTGAAAAGTTTTGACAAGCAGACCGAAATAAAAGCAAGTTTTTAAAAAAGTCATTATCTTCACTTTAGAAGCTCATATACACTTCCAAATGGCAATACATGCACATTGGCCCCAATTGTGCAATATTTGTATTGCACAGTGATTAGACGCACTACCCTGGCCAGATACACGCACAGATTTAAGGAATGAGCTTAAAACCTCAGAGAAGCGTGTTTCCATGAAAGTGCGTGTAGCCACAGTTTCAGCGCTCTAGCTCGCTTCCTGACGGAGATAGCAGCAATTTCACTCTAATTCAGCCACATAGTCACTTTTCACTCATTTTTGCCTTTTCCCCACTGAGTTATACACAAACTGAAAGGTTTCGACAAGCAGACCGAAATAAAAGCAAGTTTTTTAAAAAGTGCACATCTTCACTTTAGAAGCTCATATACACTTCCAAATGGCAATTCATGCACATTGGCCCAAATTGTGCAATATTTGTATTGCACAGTGATTAGACGCACTACCCTGGCCAGATACACGCACAGAATTAAGGAATGAGCTTAAAACCTCAGAGAAGCGTGTTTCCATGAAAGTGCGTGTAGCCACAGTTTCAGCGCTCTAGCTCGCTTCCTGACGGAGATAGCAGCAATTTCACTCTAATTCAGCCACATAGTCACTTTTCACTCATTTTTGTCTTTTTCCCACTGAGTTATACACAAACTGAAAAGTTTTGACAAGCAGACCGAAATAAAAGCAAGTTTTTAAAAAAAGTCATTATCTTCACTTTAGAAGTTCATTTACCCTTTCAAATGGCCATACATGCACGTTGGACCAAATTGTGCAATATTTATATTGCACAGTGATTAGACGCCCTACTCTGGCCAGATACACGCACAGATTTAAGGAATGGGCTTAAAACCTCAGATAAGCGTATTTCCATGAAAGTGCGTGTAGCCACAGTTTCAGCGCTCTAGCTCGCTTCCTGATGGAGATAGCAGCAAATTCACTCTAATTCAGCCACATAGTCACTTTTCACTCATTTTTGTCTTTTTCCCACTGAGTTATACACAAACTGAAAAGTTTTGACAAGCAGACCGAAATAAAAGCAAGTTTTTAAAAAAGTCATTATCTTCACTTTAGAAGCTCATATACACTTCCAAATGGCAATACATACACATTGGCCCAAATTGTGCAATATTTGTATTGCACAGTGATTAGACGCACTACCCTGGCCAGATACACGCACAGATTTAAGGAATGAGCTTAAAACCTCAGAGAAGCGTGTTTCCATGAAAGTGCGTGTAGCCACAGTTTCAGCGCTCTAGCTCGCTTCCTGACGGAGATAGCAGCAATTTCACTCTAATTCAGCCACATAGTCACTTTTCACTCATTTTTGTCTTTTTCCCACTGAGTTATACACAAACTGAAAAGTTTTGACAAGCAGACCGAAATAAAAGCAAGTTTTTAAAAAAGTCATTATCTTCACTTTAGAAGCTCATATACACTTCCAAATGGCAATACATGCACATTGGCCCCAATTGTGCAATATTTGTATTGCACAGTGATTAGACGCACTACCCTGGCCAGATACACGCACAGATTTAAGGAATGAGCTTAAAACCTCAGAGAAGCGTGTTTCCATGAAAGTGCGTGTAGCCACAGTTTCAGCGCTCTAGCTTGCTTCCTGACGGAGATAGCAGCAATTTCACTCTAATTCAGCCACATAGTCACTTTTCACTCATTTTTGCCTTTTCCCCACTGAGTTATACACAAACTGAAAGGTTTTGACAAGCAGACCGAAATAAAAGCAAGTTTTTTAAAAAGTGCACATCTTCACTTTAGAAGCTCATATACACTTCCAAATGGCAATTCATGCACATTGGCCCAAATTGTGCAATATTTGTATTGCACAGTGATTAGACGCACTACCCTGGCCAGATACACGCACAGAATTAAGGAATGAGCTTAAAACCTCAGAGAAGCGTGTTTCCATGAAAGTGCGTGTAGCCACAGTTTCAGCGCTCTAGCTCGCTTCCTGACGGAGATAGCAGCAATTTCACTCTAATTCAGCCACATAGTCACTTTTCACTCATTTTTGTCTTTTTCCCACTGAGTTATACACAAACTGAAAAGTTTTGACAAGCAGACCGAAATAAAAGCAAGTTTTTAAAAAAGTCATTACCTTCACTTTAGAAGTTCATTTACCCTTTCAAATGGCCATACATGCACGTTGGCCCCAATTGTGCAATATTTGTATTGCACAGTGATTAGACGCACTACCCTGGCCAGATACACGCACAGATTAAAGGAATGAGCTTAAAACCTCAGAGAAGCGTATTTCCATGAAAGTGCGTGTAGCCACAGTTTCAGCGCTCTAGCTCGCTTCCTGACGGAGATAGCAGCAAATTCACTCTAATTCAGCCACATACTCACTTTTCACTCATTTTTGTCTTTTTCCCACTGAGTTATACACAAACTGAAAAGTTTTGACAAGCAGACCGAAATAAAAGCAAGTTTTTAAAAAAGTCATTATCTTCACTTTAGAAGCTCATATACACTTCCAAATGGCAATACATGCACATTGTCCCCAATTGTGCAATATTTGTATTGCACAGTGATTAGACGCACTACCCTGGCCAGATACACGCACAGATTTAAGGAATGAGCTTAAAACCTCAGAGAAGCGTGTTTCCATGAAAGTGCGTGTAGCCACAGTTTCAGCGCTCTAGCTCGCTTCCTGACGGAGATAGCAGCAATTTCACTCTAATTCAGCCACATAGTCACTTTTCACTCATTTTTGCCTTTTCCCCACTGAGTTATACACAAACTGAAAGGTTTTGACAAGCAGACCGAAATAAAAGCAAGTTTTTTAAAAAGTGCACATCTTCACTTTAGAAGCTCATATACACTTCCAAATGGCAATTCATGCACATTGGCCCAAATTGTGCAATATTTGTATTGCACAGTGATTAGACGCACTACCCTGGCCAGATACACGCACAGAATTAAGGAATGAGCTTAAAACCTGAGAAGCGTGTTTCCATGAAAGTGCGTGTAGCCACAGTTTCAGCGCTCTAGCTCGCTTCCTGACGGAGATAGCAGCAATTTCACTCTAATTCAGCCACATAGTCACTTTTCACTCATTTTTGTCTTTTTCCCACTGAGTTATACACAAACTGAAAAGTTTTGACAAGCAGACCGAAATAAAAGCAAGTTTTTAAAAAAAGTCATTATCTTCACTTTAGAAGTTCATTTACCCTTTCAAATGGCCATACATGCACGTTGGACCAAATTGTGCAATATTTATATTGCACAGTGATTAGACGCCCTACTCTGGCCAGATACACGCACAGATTTAAGGAATGAGCTTAAAACCTCAGATAAGCGTATTTCCATGAAAGTGCGTGTAGCCACAGTTTCAGCGCTCTAGCTCGCTTCCTGACGGAGATAGCAGCAAATTCACTCTAATTCAGCCACATAGTCACTTTTCACTCATTTTTGTCTTTTTCCCACTGAGTTATACACAAACTGAAAAGTTTTGACAAGCAGACCGAAATAAAAGCAAGTTTTTAAAAAAGTCATTATCTTCACTTTAGAAGCTCATATACACTTCCAAATGGCAATACATACACATTGGCCCAAATTGTGCAATATTTGTATTGCACAGTGATTAGACGCACTACCCTGGCCAGATACACGCACAGATTTAAGGAATGAGCTTAAAACCTCAGAGAAGCGTGTTTCCATGAAAGTGCGTGTAGCCACAGTTTCAGCGCTCTAGCTCGCTTCCTGACGGAGATAGCAGCAAATTCACTCTAATTCAGCCACATAGTCACTTTTCACTCATTTTTGTCTTTTTCCCACTGAGTTATACACAAACTGAAAAGTTTTGACAAGCAGACCGAAATAAAAGCAAGTTTTTAAAAAAGTCATTATCATCACTTTAGAAGCTCATATACACTTCCAAATGGCAATACATGCACATTGGCCCCAATTGTGCAATATTTGTATTGCACAGTGATTAGACGCACTACCCTGGCCAGATACACGCACAGATTTAAGTAATTACTTAAAACCTCAGAGAAGCGTGTTTCCATGAAAGTGCGTGTAGCCACAGTTTCAGCGCTCTAGCTCGCTTCCTGACGGAGATAGCAGCAAATTCACTCTAATTCAGCCACATAGTCACTTTTCACTCATTTTTGTCTCTTTCCCACTGAGTTATACACAAACTGAAAAGTTTTGACAAGCAGACCGAAATAAAAGCAAGTTTTTAAAAAAGTCATTATCTTCACTTTAGAAGCTCATATACACTTCCAAATGGCAATAAATGCACATTGGCCCCAATTGTGCAATATTTGTATTGCACAGTGATTAGACGCACTACCCTGGCCAGATACACGCACAGATTTAAGGAATGAGCTTCAAACCTCAGAGAAGCGTGTTTCCATGAAAGTGCGTGTAGCCACAGTTTCAGCGCTCTAGCTCGCTTCCTGACGGAGATAGCAGCAATTTCACTCCAATTCAGCCACATAGTCACTTTTCACTCATTTTTGCCTTTTCCCCACTGAGTTATACACAAACTGAAAGGTTTTGACAAGCAGACCGAAATAAAAGCAAGTTTTTTAAAAAGTGCACATCTTCACTTTAGAAGCTCATATACACTTCCAAATGGCAATTCATGCACATTGGCCCAAATTGTGCAATATTTGTATTGCACAGTGATTAGACGCACTACCCTGGCCAGATACACGCACAGAATTAAGGAATGAGCTTAAAACCTCAGAGAAGCGTGTTTCCATGAAAGTGCGTGTAGCCACAGTTTCAGCGCTCTAGCTCGCTTCCTGACGGAGATAGCAGCAATTTCACTCTAATTCAGCCACATAGTCACTTTTCACTCATTTTTGTCTTTTTCCCACTGAGTTATACACAAACTGAAAAGTTTTGACAAGCAGACCGAAATAAAAGCAAGTTTTTAAAAAAGTCATTATCATCACTTTAGAAGCTCATATACACTTCCAAATGGCAATACATGCACATTGGCCCCAATTGTGCAATATTTGTATTGCACAGTGATTAGACGCACTACCCTGGCCAGATACACGCACAGATTTAAGGAATGAGCTTAAAACCTCAGAGAAGCGTGTTTCCATGAAAGTGCGTGTAGCCACAGTTTCAGCGCTCTAGCTCGCTTCCTGACGGAGATAGCAGCAAATTCACTCTAATTCAGCCACATAGTCACTTTTCACTCATTTTTGTCTTTTTCCCACTGAGTTATACACAAACTGAAAAGTTTTGACAAGCAGACCGAAATAAAAGCAAGTTTTTAAAAAAGTCATTATCTTCACTTTAGAAGCTCATATACACTTCCAAATGGCAATACATGCACATTGGCCCCAATTGTGCAATATTTGTATTGCACAATGATTAGACGCACTACCCTGGCCAGATACACGCACAGATTTAAGGAATGAGCTTAAAACCTCAGAGAAGCGTGTTTCCATGAAAGTGCGTGTAGCCACAGTTTCAGCGCTCTAGCTCGCTTCCTGACGGAGATAGCAGCAATTTCACTCTAATTCAGCCACATAGTCACTTTTCACTCATTTTTGCCTTTTCCCCACTGAGTTATACACAAACTGAAAGGTTTCGACAAGCAGACCGAAATAAAAGCAAGTTTTTTAAAAAGTGCACATCTTCACTTTAGAAGCTCATATACACTTCCAAATGGCAATTCATGCACATTGGCCCAAATTGTGCAATATTTGTATTGCACAGTGATTAGACGCACTACCCTGGCCAGATACACGCACAGAATTAAGGAATGAGCTTAAAACCTCAGAGAAGCGTGTTTCCATGAAAGTGCGTGTAGCCACAGTTTCAGCGCTCTAGCTCGCTTCCTGACGGAGATAGCAGCAATTTCACTCTAATTCAGCCACATAGTCACTTTTCACTCATTTTTGTCTTTTTCCCACTGAGTTATACACAAACTGAAAAGTTTTGACAAGCAGACCGAAATAAAAGCAAGTTTTTAAAAAAGTCATTATCTTCACTTTAGAAGCTCATATACACTTCCAAATGGCAATACATACACATTGGCCCAAATTGTGCAATATTTGTATTGCACAGTGATTAGACGCACTACCCTGGCCAGATACACGCACAGATTTAAGGAATGAGCTTAAAACCTCAGAGAAGCGTGTTTCCATGAAAGTGCGTGTAGCCACAGTTTCAGCGCTCTAGCTCGCTTCCTGACGGAGATAGCAGCAATTTCACTCTAATTCAGCCACATAGTCACTTTTCACTCATTTTTGTCTTTTTCCCACTGAGTTATACACCAACTGAAAAGTTTTGACAAGCAGACCGAAATAAAAGCAAGTTTTTAAAAAAGTCATTATCTTCACTTTAGAAGTTCATTTACCCTTTCAAATGGCCATACATGCACGTTGGACCAAATTGTGCAATATTTATATTGCACAGTGATTAGACGCCCTACTCTGGCCAGATACACGCACAGATTTAAGGAATGAGCTTAAAACCTCAGATAAGCGTATTTCCATGAAAGTGCGTGTAGCCACAGTTTCAGCGCTCTAGCTCGCTTCCTGACGGAGATAGCAGCAAATTCACTCTAATTCAGCCACATAGTCACTTTTCACTCATTTTTGTCTTTTTCCCACTGAGTTATACACAAACTGAAAAGTTTTGACAAGCAGACCGAAATAAAAGCAAGTTTTTAAAAAAGTCATTATCATCACTTTAGAAGCTCATATACACTTCCAAATGGCAATACATGCACATTGGCCCCAATTGTGCAATATTTGTATTGCACAGTGATTAGACGCACTACCCTGGCCAGATACACGCACAGATTTAAGGAATGAGCTTAAAACCTCAGAGAAGCGTGTTTCCATGAAAGTGCGTGTAGCCACAGTTTCAGCGCTCTAGCTCGCTTCCTGACGGAGATAGCAGCAAATTCACTCTAATTCAGCCACATAGTCACTTTTCACTCATTTTTGTCTTTTTCCCACTGAGTTATACACAAACTGAAAAGTTTTGACAAGCAGACCGAAATAAAAGCAAGTTTTTAAAAAAGTCATTATCTTCACTTTAGAAGCTCATATACACTTCCAAATGGCAATACATGCACATTGGCCCCAATTGTGCAATATTTGTATTGCACAGTGATTAGACGCACTACCCTGGCCAGATACACGCACAGATTTAAGGAATGAGCTTAAAACCTCAGAGAAGCGTGTTTCCATGAAAGTGCGTGTAGCCACAGTTTCAGCGCTCTAGCTCGCTTCCTGACGGAGATAGCAGCAATTTCACTCTAATTCAGCCACATAGTCACTTTTCACTCATTTTTGTCTTTTTCCCACTGAGTTATACACCAACTGAAAAGTTTTGACAAGCAGACCGAAATAAAAGCAAGTTTTTAAAAAAGTCATTCTCTTCACTTTAGAAGTTCATTTACCCTTTCAAATGGCCATACATGCACGTTGGACCAAATTGTGCAATATTTATATTGCACAGTGATTAGACGCCCTACTCTGGCCAGATACACGCACAGATTTAAGGAATGAGCTTAAAACCTCAGATAAGCGTATTTCCATGAAAGTGCGTGTAGCCACAGTTTCAGCGCTCTAGCTCGCTTCCTGACGGAGATAGCAGCAAATTCACTCTAATTCAGCCACATAGTCACTTTTCACTCATTTTTGTCTTTTTCCCACTGAGTTATACACAAACTGAAAAGTTTTGACAAGCAGACCGAAATTAAAGCAAGTTTTTAAAAAAGTCATTATCATCACTTTAGAAGCTCATATACACTTCCAAATGGCAATACATGCACATTGGCCCCAATTGTGCAATATTTGTATTGCACAGTGATTAGACGCACTACCCTGGCCAGATACACGCACAGATTTAAGGAATGAGCTTAAAACCTCAGAGAAGCGTGTTTCCATGAAAGTGCGTGTAGCCACAGTTTCAGCGCTCTAGCTCGCTTCCTGACGGAGATAGCAGCAAATTCACTCTAATTCAGCCACATAGTCACTTTTCACTCATTTTTGTCTTTTTCCCACTGAGTTATACACAAACTGAAAAGTTTTGACAAGCAGACCGAAATAAAAGCAAGTTTTTAAAAAAGTCATTATCTTCACTTTAGAAGCTCATATACACTTCCAAATGGCAATACATGCACATTGGCCCCAATTGTGCAATATTTGTATTGCACAGTGATTAGACGCACTACCCTGGCCAGATACACGCACAGATTTAAGGAATGAGCTTAAAACCTCAGAGAAGCGTGTTTCCATGAAAGTGCGTGTAGCCACAGTTTCAGCGCTCTAGCTCGCTTCCTGACGGAGATAGCAGCAATTTCACTCTAATTCAGCCACATAGTCACTTTTCACTCATTTTTGCCTTTTCCCCACTGAGTTATACACAAACTGAAAGGTTTAGACAAGCAGACCGAAATAAAAGCAAGTTTTTTAAAAAGTGCACATCTTCACTTTAGAAGCTCATATACACTTCCAAATGGCAATTCATGCACATTGGCCCAAATTGTGCAATATTTGTATTGCACAGTGATTAGACGCACTACCCTGGCCAGATACACGCACAGAATTAAGGAATGAGCTTAAAACCTCAGAGAAGCGTGTTTCCATGAAAGTGCGTGTAGCCACAGTTTCAGCGCTCTAGCTCGCTTCCTGACGGAGATAGCAGCAATTTCACTCTAATTCAGCCACATAGTCACTTTTCACTCATTTTTGTCTTTTTCCCACTGAGTTATACACAAACTGAAAAGTTTTGAGAAGCAGACCGAAATAAAAGCAAGTTTTTAAAAAAGTCATTATCTTCACTTTAGAAGTTCATTTACCCTTTCAAATGGCCATACATGCACGTTGGACCAAATTGTGCAATATTTATATTGCACAGTGATTAGACGCCCTACTCTGGCCAGATACACGCACAGATTTAAGGAATGAGCTTAAAACCTCAGATAAGCGTGTTTCCATGAAAGTGCGTGTAGCCACAGTTTCAGCGCTCTAGCTCGCTTCCTGACGGAGATAGCAGCAAATTCACTCTAATTCAGCCACATAGTCACTTTTCACTCATTTTTGTCTTTTTCCCACTGAGTTATACACAAACTGAAAAGTTTTGACAAGCAGACCGAAATAAAAGCAAGTTTTTAAAAAAGTCATTATCTTCACTTTAGAAGCTCATATACACTTCCAAATGGCAATACATGCACATTGGCCCCAATTGAGCAATATTTGTATTGCACAGTGATTAGACGCACTACCCTGGCCAGATACACGCACAGATTTAAGGAATGAGCTTAAAACCTCAGAGAAGCGTGTTTCCATGAAAGTGCGTGTAGCCACAGTTTCAGCGCTCTAGCTCGCTTCCTGACGGAGATAGCAGCAATTTCACTCTAATTCAGCCACATAGTCACTTTTCACTCATTTTTGTCTTTTTCCCACTGAGTTATACACAAACTGAAAAGTTTTGACAAGCAGACCGAAATAAAAGCAAGTTTTTAAAAAAGTCATTATCTTCACTTTAGAAGTTCATTTACCCTTTCAAATGGCCATACATGCACGTTGGACCAAATTGTGCAATATTTATATTGCACAGTGATTAGACGCCCTACTCTGGCCAGATACACGCACAAATTTAAGGAATGAGCTTAAAACCTCAGATAAGCGTATTTCCATGAAAGTGCGTGTAGCCACAGTTTCAGCGCTCTAGCTCGCTTCCTGACGGAGATAGCAGCAAATTCACTCTAATTCAGCCACATAGTCACTTTTCACTCATTTTTGTCTTTTTCCCACTGAGTTATACACAAACTGAAAAGTTTTGACAAGCAGACCGAAATAAAAGCAAGTTTTTAAAAAAGTCATTATCTTCACTTTAGAAGCTCATATACACTTCCAAATGGCAATACATACACATTGGCCCAAATTGTGCAATATTTGTATTGCACAGTGATTAGACGCACTACCCTGGCCAGATACACGCACAGATTTAAGGAATGAGCTTAAAACCTCAGAGAAGCGTGTTTCCATGAAAGTGCGTGTAGCCACAGTTTCAGCGCTCTAGCTCGCTTCCTGACGGAGATAGCAGCAATTTCACTCTAATTCAGCCACATAGTCACTTTTCACTCATTTTTGTCTTTTTCCCACTGAGTTATACACAAACTGAAAAGTTTTGACAAGCAGACCGAAATAAAAGCAAGTTTTTAAAAAAGTCATTATCTTCACTTTAGAAGTTAATTTACCCTTTCAAATGGCCATACATGCACGTTGGACCAAATTGTGCAATATTTATATTGCACAGTGATTAGACGCCCTACTCTGGCCAGATACACGCACAGATTTAAGGAATGAGCTTAAAACCTCAGATAAGCGTATTTCCATGAAAGTGCGTGTAGCCACAGTTTCAGCGCTCTAGCTCGCTTCCTGACGGAGATAGCAGCAAATTCACTCTAATTCAGCCACATAGTCACTTTTCACTCATTTTTGTCTTTTTCCCACTGAGTTATACACAAACTGAAAAGTTTTGACAAGCAGACCGAAATAAAAGCAAGTTTTTAAAAAAGTCATTATCTTCACTTTAGAAGCTCATATACACTTCCAAATGGCAATACATACACATTGGCCCAAATTGTGCAATATTTGTATTGCACAGTGATTAGACGCACTACCCTGGCCAGATACACGCACAGAATTAAGGAATGAGCTTAAAACCTCAGAGAAGCGTGTTTCCATGAAAGTGCGTGTAGCCACAGTTTCAGCGCTCTAGCTCGCTTCCTGACGGAGATAGCAGCAATTTCACTCTAATTCAGCCACATAGTCACTTTTCACTCATTTTTGTCTTTTTCCCACTGAGTTATACACAAACTGAAAAGTTTTGACAAGCAGACCGAAATAAAAGCAAGTTTTTAAAAAAGTCATTATCTTCACTTTAGAAGCTCATATACACTTCCAAATGGCAATACATGCACATTGGCCCCAATTGTGCAATATTTGTATTGCACAGTGATTAGACGCACTACCCTGGCCAGATACACGCACAGATTTAAGGAATGAGCTTAAAACCTCAGAGAAGCGTGTTTCCATGAAAGTGCGTGTAGCCACAGTTTCAGCGCTCTAGCTCGCTTCCTGAAGGAGATAGCAGCAATTTCACTCTAATTCAGCCACATAGTCACTTTTCACTCATTTTTGCCTTTTCCCCACTGAGTTATACACAAACTGAAAGGTTTTGACAAGCAGACCGAAATAAAAGCAAGTTTTTTAAAAAGTGCACATCTTCACTTTAGAAGCTCATATACACTTCCAAATGGCAATTCATGCACATTGGCCCAAATTGTGCAATATTTGTATTGCACAGTGATTAGACGCACTACCCTGGCCAGATACACGCACAGAATTAAGGAATGAGCTTAAAACCTCAGAGAAGCGTGTTTCCATGAAAGTGCGTGTAGCCACAGTTTCAGCGCTCTAGCTCGCTTCCTGACGGAGATAGCAGCAATTTCACTCTAATTCAGCCACATAGTCACTTTTCACTCATTTTTGTCTTTTTCCCACTGAGTTATACACAAACTGAAAAGTTTTGACAAGCAGACCGAAATAAAAGCAAGTTTTTAAAAAAAGTCATTATCTTCACTTTAGAAGTTCATTTACCCTTTCAAATGGCCATACATGCACGTTGGACCAAATTGTGCAATATTTATATTGCACAGTGATTAGACGCCCTACTCTGGCCAGACACACGCACAGATTTAAGGAATGAGCTTAAAACCTCAGATAAGCGTATTTCCATGAAAGTGCGTGTAGCCACAGTTTCAGCGCTCTAGCTCGCTTCCTGACGGAGATAGCAGCAAATTCACTCTAATTCAGCCACATAGTCACTTTTCACTCATTTTTGTCTTTTTCCCACTGAGTTATACACAAACTGAAAAGTTTTGACAAGCAGACCGAAATAAAAGCAAGTTTTTAAAAAAGTCATTATCTTCACTTTAGAAGCTCATATACACTTCCAAATGGCAATACATACACATTGGCCCAAATTGTGCAATATTTGTATTGCACAGTGATTAGACGCACTACCCTGGCCAGATACACGCACAGATTTAAGGAATGAGCTTAAAACCTCAGAGAAGCGTGTTTCCATGAAAGTGCGTGTAGCCACAGTTTCAGCGCTCTAGCTCGCTTCCTGACGGAGATAGCAGCAAATTCACTCTAATTCAGCCACATAGTCACTTTTCACTCATTTTTGTCTTTTTCCCACTGAGTTATACACAAACTGAAAAGTTTTGACAAGCAGACCGAAATAAAAGCAAGTTTTTAAAAAAGTCATTATCTTCACTTTAGAAGCTCATATACACTTCCAAATGGCAATACATGCACATTGGCCCCAATTGTGCAATATTTGTATTGCACAGTGATTAGACGCACTACCCTGGCCAGATACACGCACAGATTTAAGGAATGAGCTTAAAACCTCAGAGAAGCGTGTTTCCATGAAAGTGCGTGTAGCCACAGTTTCAGCGCTCTAGCTCGCTTCCTGACGGAGATAGCAGCAATTTCACTCTAATTCAGCCACATAGTCACTTTTCACTCATTTTTGCCTTTTCCCCACTGAGTTATACACAAACTGAAAGGTTTTGACAAGCAGACCGAAATAAAAGCAAGTTTTTTAAAAAGTGCACATCTTCACTTTAGAAGCTCATATACACTTCCAAATGGCAATTCATGCACATTGGCCCAAATTGTGCAATATTTGTATTGCACAGTGATTAGACGCACTACCCTGGCCAGATACACGCACAGAATTAAGGAATGAGCTTAAAACCTCAGAGAAGCGTGTTTCCATGAAAGTGCGTGTAGCCACAGTTTCAGCGCTCTAGCTCGCTTCCTGACGGAGATAGCAGCAATTTCACTCTAATTCAGCCACATAGTCACTTTTCACTCATTTTTGTCTTTTTCCCACTGAGTTATACACAAACTGAAAAGTTTTGACAAGCAGACCGAAATAAAAGCAAGTTTTTAAAAAAATTCATTATCTTCACTTTAGAAGTTCATTTACCCTTTCAAATGGCCATACATGCACGTTGGACCAAATTGTGCAATATTTATATTGCACAGTGATTAGACGCCCTACTCTGGCCAGATACACGCACAGATTTAAGGAATGAGCTTAAAACCTCAGATAAGCGTATTTCCATGAAAGTGCGTGTAGCCACAGTTTCAGCGCTCTAGCTCGCTTCCTGACGGAGATAGCAGCAATTTCACTCTAATTCAGCCACATAGTCACTTTTCACTCATTTTTGTCTTTTTCCCACTGAGTTATACACAAACTGAAAAGTTTTGACAAGCAGACCGAAATAAAAGCAAGTTTTTAAAAAAGTCATTATCTTCACTTTAGAAGTTAATTTACCCTTTCAAATGGCCATACATGCACGTTGGACCAAATTGTGCAATATTTATATTGCACAGTGATTAGACGCCCTACTCTGGCCAGATACACGCACAGATTTAAGGAATGAGCTTAAAACCTCAGATAAGCGTATTTCCATGAAAGTGCGTGTAGCCACAGTTTCAGCGCTCTAGCTCGCTTCCTGACGGAGATAGCAGCAAATTCACTCTAATTCAGCCACATAGTCACTTTTCACTCATTTTTGTCTTTTTCCCACTGAGTTATACACAAACTGAAAAGTTTTGACAAGCAGACCGAAATAAAAGCAAGTTTTTAAAAAAGTCATTATCTTCACTTTAGAAGCTCATATACACTTCCAAATGGCAATACATACACATTGGCCCAAATTGTGCAATATTTGTATTGCACAGTGATTAGACGCACTACCCTGGCCAGATACACGCACAGATTTAAGGAATGAGCTTAAAACCTCAGAGAAGCGTGTTTCCATGAAAGTGCGTGTAGCCACAGTTTCAGCGCTCTAGCTCGCTTCCTGACGGAGATAGCAGCAATTTCACTCTAATTCAGCCACATAGTCACTTTTCACTCATTTTTGTCTTTTTCCCACTGAGTTATACACAAACTGAAAAGTTTTGACAAGCAGACCGAAATAAAAGCAAGTTTTTAAAAAAGTCATTATCTTCACTTTAGAAGCTCATATACACTTCCAAATGGCAATACATGCACATTGGCCCCAATTGTGCAATATTTGTATTGCACAGTGATTAGACGCACTACCCTGGCCAGATACACGCACAGATTTAAGGAATGAGCTTAAAACCTCAGAGAAGCGTGTTTCCATGAAAGTGCGTGTAGCCACAGTTTCAGCGCTCTAGCTCGCTTCCTGACGGAGATAGCAGCAATTTCACTCTAATTCAGCCACATAGTCACTTTTCACTCATTTTTGCCTTTTCCCCACTGAGTTATACACAAACTGAAAGGTTTTGACAAGCAGACCGAAATAAAAGCAAGTTTTTTAAAAAGTGCACATCTTCACTTTAGAAGCTCATATACACTTCCAAATGGCAATTCATGCACATTGGCCCAAATTGTGCAATATTTGTATTGCACAGTGATTAGACGCACTACCCTGGCCAGATACACGCACAGAATTAAGGAATGAGCTTAAAACCTCAGAGAAGCGTGTTTCCATGAAAGTGCGTGTAGCCACAGTTTCAGCGCTCTAGCTCGCTTCCTGACGGAGATAGCAGCAATTTCACTCTAATTCAGCCACATAGTCACTTTTCACTCATTTTTGTCTTTTTCCCACTGAGTTATACACAAACTGAAAAGTTTTGACAAGCAGACCGAAATAAAAGCAAGTTTTTAAAAAAAGTCATTATCTTCACTTTAGAAGTTAATTTACCCTTTCAAATGGCCATACATGCACGTTGGACCAAATTGTGCAATATTTATATTGCACAGTGATTAGACGCCCTACTCTGGCCAGATACACGCACAGATTTAAGGAATGAGCTTAAAACCTCAGATAAGCGTATTTCCATGAAAGTGCGTGTAGCCACAGTTTCAGCGCTCTAGCTCGCTTCCTGACGGAGATAGCAGCAAATTCACTCTAATTCAGCCACATAGTCACTTTTCACTCATTTTTGTCTTTTTCCCACTGAGTTATACACAAACTGAAAAGTTTTGACAAGCAGACCGAAATAAAAGCAAGTTTTTAAAAAAGTCATTATCTTCACTTTAGAAGCTCATATACACTTCCAAATGGCAATACATACACATTGGCCCAAATTGTGCAATATTTGTATTGCACAGTGATTAGACGCACTACCCTGGCCAGATACACGCACAGATTTAAGGAATGAGCTTAAAACCTCAGAGAAGCGTGTTTCCATGAAAGTGCGTGTAGCCACAGTTTCAGCGCTCTAGCTCGCTTCCTGACGGAGATAGCAGCAAATTCACTCTAATTCAGCCACATAGTCACTTTTCACTCATTTTTGTCTTTTTCCCACTGAGTTATACACAAACTGAAAAGTTTTGACAAGCAGACCGAAATAAAAGCAAGTTTTTAAAAAAGTCATTATCTTCACTTTAGAAGCTCATATACACTTCCAAATGGCAATACATGCACATTGGCCCCAATTGTGCAATATTTGTATTGCCTAGTGATTAGACGCACTACCCTGGCCAGATACACGCACAGATTTAAGGAATGAGCTTAAAACCTCAGAGAAGCGTGTTTCCATGAAAGTGCGTGTAGCCACAGTTTCAGCGCTCTAGCTCGCTTCCTGACGGAGATAGCAGCAATTTCACTCTAATTCAGCCACATAGTCACTTTTCACTCATTTTTGCCTTTTCCCCACTGAGTTATACACAAACTGAAAGGTTTTGACAAGCAGACCGAAATAAAAGCAAGTTTTTTAAAAAGTGCACATCTTCACTTTAGAAGCTCATATACACTTCCAAATGGCAATTCATGCACATTGGCCCAAATTGTGCAATATTTGTATTGCACAGTGATTAGACGCACTACCCTGGCCAGATACACGCACAGAATTAAGGAATGAGCTTAAAACCTCGGAGAAGCGTGTTTCCATGAAAGTGCGTGTAGCCACAGTTTCAGCGCTCTAGCTCGCTTCCTGACGGAGATAGCAGCAATTTCACTCTAATTCAGCCACATAGTCACTTTTCACTCATTTTTGTCTTTTTCCCACTGAGTTATACACAAACTGAAAAGTTTTGACAAGCAGACCGAAATAAAAGCAAGTTTTTAAAAAAATTCATTATCTTCACTTTCGAAGTTCATTTACCCTTTCAAATGGCCATACATGCACGTTGGACCAAATTGTGCAATATTTATATTGCACAGTGATTAGACGCCCTACTCTGGCCAGATACACGCACAGATTTAAGGAATGAGCTTAAAACCTCAGATAAGCGTATTTCCATGAAAGTGCGTGTAGCCACAGTTTCAGCGCTCTAGCTCGCTTCCTGACGGAGATAGCAGCAAATTCACTCTAATTCAGCCACATAGTCACTTTTCACTCATTTTTGTCTTTTTCCCACTGAGTTATACACAAACTGAAAAGTTTTGACAAGCAGACCGAAATAAAAGCAAGTTTTTAAAAAAGTCATTATCTTCACTTTAGAAGCTCATATACACTTCCAAATGGCAATACATACACATTGGCCCAAATTGTGCAATATTTGTATTGCACAGTGATTAGACGCACTACCCTGGCCAGATACACGCACAGATTTAAGGAATGAGCTTAAAACCTCAGAGAAGCGTGTTTCCATGAAAGTGCGTGTAGCCACAGTTTCAGCGCTCTAGCTCGCTTCCTGACGGAGATAGCAGCAAATTCACTCTAATTCAGCCACATAGTCACTTTTCACTCATTTTTGTCTTTTTCCCACTGAGTTATACACAAACTGAAAAGTTTTGACAAGCAGACCGAAATAAAAGCAAGTTTTTAAAAAAGTCATTATCATCACTTTAGAAGCTCATATACACTTCCAAATGGCAATACATGCACATTGGCCCCAATTGTGCAATATTTGTATTGCACAGTGATTAGACGCACTACCCTGGCCAGATACACGCACAGATTTAAGGAATGAGCTTAAAACCTCAGAGAAGCGTGTTTCCATGAAAGTGCGTGTAGCCACAGTTTCAGCGCTCTAGCTCGCTTCCTGACGGAGATAGCAGCAAATTCACTCTAATTCAGCCACATAGTCACTTTTCACTCATTTTTGTCTTTTTCCCACTGAGTTATACACAAACTGAAAAGTTTTGACAAGCAGACCGAAATAAAAGCAAGTTTTTAAAAAAGTCATTATCTTCACTTTAGAAGCTCATATACACTTCCAAATGGCAATACATGCACATTGGCCCCAATTGTGCAATATTTGTATTGCACAGTGATTAGACGCACTACCCTGGCCAGATCCACGCACAGATTTAAGGAATGAGCTTCAAACCTCAGAGAAGCGTGTTTCCATGAAAGTGCGTGTAGCCACAGTTTCTGCGCTCTAGCTCGCTTCCTGACGGAGATAGCAGCAATTTCACTCTAATTCAGCCACATAGTCACTTTTCACTCATTTTTGCCTTTTCCCCACTGAGTTATACACAAACTGAAAGGTTTCGACAAGCAGACCGAAATAAAAGCAAGTTTTTTAAAAAGTGCACATCTTCACTTTAGAAGCTCATATACACTTCCAAATGGCAATTCATGCACATTGGCCCAAATTGTGCAATATTTGTATTGCACAGTGATTAGACGCACTACCCTGGCCAGATACACGCACAGAATTAAGGAATGAGCTTAAAACCTCAGAGAAGCGTGTTTCCATGAAAGTGCGTGTAGCCACAGTTTCAGCGCTCTAGCTCGCTTCCTGACGGAGATAGCAGCAATTTCACTCTAATTCAGCCACATAGTCACTTTTCACTCATTTTTGTCTTTTTCCCACTGAGTTATACACAAACTGAAAAGTTTTGACAAGCAGACCGAAATAAAAGCAAGTTTTTAAAAAAGTCATTATCTTCACTTTAGAAGTTCATTTACCCTTTCAAATGGCCATACATGCACGTTGGACCAAATTGTGCAATATTTATATTGCACAGTGATTAGACGCCCTACTCTGGCCAGATACACGCACAGATTTAAGGAATGAGCTTAAAACCTCAGATAAGCGTATTTCCATGAAAGTGCGTGTAGCCACAGTTTCAGCGCTCTAGCTCGCTTCCTGACGGAGATAGCAGCAAATTCACTCTAATTCAGCCACATAGTCACTTTTCACTCATTTTTGTCTTTTTCCCACTGAGTTATACACAAACTGAAAAGTTTTGACAAGCAGACCGAAATAAAAGCAAGTTTTTAAAAAAGTCATTATCATCACTTTAGAAGCTCATATACACTTCCAAATGGCAATACATGCACATTGGCCCCAATTGTGCAATATTTGTATTGCACAGTGATTAGACGCACTACCCTGGCCAGATACACGCACAGATTTAAGGAATGAGCTTAAAACCTCAGAGAAGCGTGTTTCCATGAAAGTGCGTGTAGCCACAGTTTCAGCGCTCTAGCTCGCTTCCTGACGGAGATAGCAGCAAATTCACTCTAATTCAGCCACATAGTCACTTTTCACTCATTTTTGTCTTTTTCCCACTGAGTTATACACAAACTGAAAAGTTTTGACAAGCAGACCGAAATAAAAGCAAGTTTTTAAAAAAGTCATTATCTTCACTTTAGAAGCTCATATACACTTCCAAATGGCAATACATGCACATTGGCCCCAATTGTGCAATATTTGTATTGCACAGTGATTAGACGCACTACCCTGGCCAGATACACGCACAGATTTAAGGAATGAGCTTAAAACCTCAGAGAAGCGTGTTTCCATGAAAGTGCGTGTAGCCACAGTTTCAGCGCTCTAGCTCGCTTCCTGACGGAGATAGCAGCAATTTCACTCTAATTCAGCCACATAGTCACTTTTCACTCATTTTTGCCTTTTCCCCACTGAGTTATACACAAACTGAAAGGTTTAGACAAGCAGACCGAAATAAAAGCAAGTTTTTTAAAAAGTGCACATCTTCACTTTCGAAGCTCATATACACTTCCAAATGGTAATTCATGCACATTGGCCCAAATTGTGCAATATTTGTATTGCACAGTGATTAGACGCACTACCCTGGCCAGATACACGCACAGAATTAAGGAATGAGCTTAAAACCTCAGAGAAGCGTGTTTCCATGAAAGTGCGTGTAGCCACAGTTTCAGCGCTCTAGCTCGCTTCCTGACGGAGATAGCAGCAATTTCACTCTAATTCAGCCAAATAGTCACTTTTCACTCATTTTTGTCTTTTTCCCACTGAGTTATACACAAACTGAAAAGTTTTGACAAGCAGACCGAAATAAAAGAAAGTTTTTAAAAAAGTCATTATCATCACTTTAGAAGCTCATATACACTTCCAAATGGCAATACATGCACATTGGCCCCAATTGTGCAATATTTGTATTGCACAGTGATTAGACGCACTACCCTGGCCAGATACACGCACAGATTTAAGGAATGAGCTTAAAACCTCAGAGAAGCGTGTTTCCATGAAAGTGCGTGTAGCCACAGTTTCAGCGCTCTAGCTCGCTTCCTGACGGAGATAGCAGCAAATTCACTCTAATTCAGCCACATAGTCACTTTTCACTCATTTTTGTCTTTTTCCCACTGAGTTATACACAAACTGAAAAGTTTTGACAAGCAGACCGAAATAAAAGCAAGTTTTTAAAAAAGTCATTATCTTCACTTTAGAAGCTCATATACACTTCCAAATGGCAATACATGCACATTGGCCCCAATTGTGCAATATTTGTATTGCACAGTGATTAGACGCACTACCCTGGCCAGATACACGCACAGATTTAAGGAATGAGCTTAAAACCTCAGAGAAGCGTGTTTCCATGAAATTGCGTGTAGCCACAGTTTCAGCGCTCTAGCTCGCTTCCTGACGGAGATAGCAGCAATTTCACTCTAATTCAGCCACATAGTCACTTTTCACTCATTTTTGCCTTTTCCCCACTGAGTTATACACAAACTGAAAGGTTTCGACAAGCAGACCGAAATAAAAGCAAGTTTTTTAAAAAGTGCACATCTTCACTTTAGAAGCTCATATACACTTCCAAATGGCAATTCATGCACATTGGCCCAAATTGTGCAATATTTGTATTGCACAGTGATTAGACGCACTACCCTGGCCAGATACACGCACAGAATTAAGGAATGAGCTTAAAACCTCAGAGAAGCGTGTTTCCATGAAAGTGCGTGTAGCCACAGTTTCAGCGCTCTAGCTCGCTTCCTGACGGAGATAGCAGCAATTTCACTCTAATTCAGCCACATAGTCACTTTTCACTCATTTTTGTCTTTTTCCCACTGAGTTATACACAAACTGAAAAGTTTTGACAAGCAGACCGAAATAAAAGCAAGTTTTTAAAAAAGTCATTATCTTCACTTTAGAAGCTCATATACACTTCCAAATGGCAATACATACACATTGGCCCAAATTGTGCAATATTTGTATTGCACAGTGATTAGACGCACTACCCTGGCCAGATACACGCACAGATTTAAGGAATGAGCTTAAAACCTCAGAGAAGCGTGTTTCCATGAAAGTGCGTGTAGCCACAGTTTCAGCGCTCTAGCTCGCTTCCTGACGGAGATAGCAGCAATTTCACTCTAATTCAGCCACATAGTCACTTTTCACTCATTTTTGTCTTTTTCCCACTGAGTTATACACAAACTGAAAAGTTTTGACAAGCAGACCGAAATAAAAGCAAGTTTTTAAAAAAGTCATTATCTTCACTTTAGAAGCTCATATACACTTCCAAATGGCAATACATGCACATTGGCCCCAATTGTGCAATATTTGTATTGCACAGTGATTAGACGCACTACCCTGGCCAGATACACGCACAGATTTAAGGAATGAGCTTAAAACCTCAGAGAAGCGTGTTTCCATGAAAGTGCGTGTAGCCACAGTTTCAGCGCTCTAGCTCGCTTCCTGACGGAGATAGCAGCAATTTCACTCTAATTCAGCCACATAGTCACTTTTCACTCATTTTTGCCTTTTCCCCACTGAGTTATACACAAACTGAAAGGTTTTGACAAGCAGACCGAAATAAAAGCAAGTTTTTTAAAAAGTGCACATCTTCACTTTAGAAGCTCATATACACTTCCAAATGGCAATTCATGCACATTGGCCCAAATTGTGCAATATTTGTATTGCACAGTGATTAGACGCACTACCCTGGCCAGATACACGCACAGATTTAAGGAATGAGCTTAAAACCTCAGAGAAGCGTGTTTCCATGAAAGTGCGTGTAGCCACAGTTTCAGCGCTCTAGCTCGCTTCCTGACGGAGATAGCAGCAATTTCACTCTAATTCAGCCACATAGTCACTTTTCACTCATTTTTGTCTTTTTCCCACTGAGTTATACACAAACTGAAAAGTTTTGACAAGCAGACCGAAATAAAAGCAAGTTTTTAAAAAAAGTCATTATCTTCACTTTAGAAGTTCATTTACCCTTTCAAATGGCCATACATGCACGTTGGACCAAATTGTGCAATATTTATATTGCACAGTGATTAGACGCCCTACTCTGGCCAGATACACGCACAGATTTAAGGAATGAGCTTAAAACCTCAGATAAGCGTATTTCCAAGAAAGTGCGTGTAGCCACAGTTTCAGCGCTCTAGCTCGCTTCCTGACGGAGATAGCAGCAAATTCACTCTAATTCAGCCACATAGTCACTTTTCACTCATTTTTGTCTTTTTCCCACTGAGTTATACACAAACTGAAAAGTTTTGACAAGCAGACCGAAATAAAAGCAAGTTTTTAAAAAAGTCATTATCATCACTTTCGAAGCTCATATACACTTCCAAATGGCAATACATGCACATTGGCCCCAATTGTGCAATATTTGTATTGCACAGTGATTAGACGCACTACCCTGGCCAGATACACGCACAGATTTAAGGAATGAGCTTAAAACCTCAGAGAAGCGTGTTTCCATGAAAGTGCGTGTAGCCACAGTTTCAGCGCTCTAGCTCGCTTCCTGACGGAGATAGCAGCAAATTCACTCTAATTCAGCCACATAGTCACTTTTCACTCATTTTTGTCTTTTTCCCACTGAGTTATACACAAACTGAAAAGTTTTGACAAGCAGACCGAAATAAAAGCAAGTTTTTAAAAAAGTCATTATCTTCACTTTAGAAGCTCATATACACTTCCAAATGGCAATACATGCACATTGGCCCCAATTGTGCAATATTTGTATTGCACAGTGATTAGACGCACTACCCTGGCCAGACACACGCACAGATTTAAGGAATGAGCTTCAAACCTCAGAGAAGCGTGTTTCCATGAAAGTGCGTGTACCCACAGTTTCTGCGCTCTAGCTCGCTTCCTGACGGAGATAGCAGCAATTTCACTCTAATTCAGCCACATAGTCACTTTTCACTCATTTTTGCCTTTTCCCCACTGAGTTATACACAAACTGAAAGGTTTTGACAAGCAGACCGAAATAAAAGCAAGTTTTTTAAAAAGTGCACATCTTCACTTTAGAAGCTCATATACACTTCCAAATGGCAATTCATGCACATTGGCCCCAATTGTGCAATATTTGTATTGCACAGTGATTAGACGCACTACCCTGGCCAGATACACGCACAGAATTAAGGAATGAGCTTAAAACCTCAGAGAAGCGTGTTTCCATGAAAGTGCGTGTAGCCACAGTTTCAGCGCTCTAGCTCGCTTCCTGACGGAGATAGCAGCAATTTCACTCTAATTCAGCCACATAGTCACTTTTCACTCATTTTTGTCTTTTTCCCACTGAGTTATACACAAACTGAAAAGTTTTGACAAGCAGACCGAAATAAAAGCAAGTTTTTAAAAAAGTCATTATCTTCACTTTAGAAGTTCATTTACCCTTTCAAATGGCCATACATGCACGTTGGACCAAATTGTGCAATATTTATATTGCACAGTGATTAGACGCCCTACTCTGGCCAGATACACGCACAGATTTAAGGAATGAGCTTAAAACCTCAGATAAGCGTATTTCCATGAAAGTGCGTGTAGCCACAGTTTCAGCGCTCTAGCTCGCTTCCTGACGGAGATAGCAGCAAATTCACTCTAATTCAGCCACATAGTCACTTTTCACTCATTTTTGTCTTTTTCCCACTGAGTTATACACAAACTGAAAAGTTTTGACAAGCAGACCGAAATAAAAGCAAGTTTTTAAAAAAGTCATTATCATCACTTTAGAAGCTCATATACACTTCCAAATGGCAATACATGCACATTGGCCCCAATTGTGCAATATTTGTATTGCACAGTGATTAGACGCACTACCCTGGCCAGATACACGCACAGTTTTAAGGAATGAGCTGAAAACCTCAGAGAAGCGTGTTTCCATGAAAGTGCGTGTAGCCACAGTTTCAGCGCTCTAGCTCGCTTCCTGACGGAGATAGCAGCAAATTCACTCTAATTCAGCCACATAGTCACTTTTCACTCATTTTTGTCTTTTTCCCACTGAGTTATACACAAACTGAAAAGTTTTGACAAGCAGACCGAAATAAAAGCAAGTTTTTAAAAAAGTCATTATCTTCACTTTAGAAGCTCATATACACTTCCAAATGGCAATACATGCACATTGGCCCCAATTGTGCAATATTTGTATTGCACAGTGATTAGACGCAGTACCCTGGCCAGATACACGCACAGATTTAAGGAATGAGCTTAAAACCTCAGAGAAGCGTGTTTCCATGAAAGTGCGTGTAGCCACAGTTTCAGCGCTCTAGCTCGCTTCCTGACGGAGATAGCAGCAATTTCACTCTAATTCAGCCACATAGTCACTTTTCACTCATTTTTGCCTTTTCCCCACTGAGTTATACACAAACTGAAAGGTTTAGACAAGCAGACCGAAATAAAAGCAAGTTTTTTAAAAAGTGCACATCTTCACTTTCGAAGCTCATATACACTTCCAAATGGCAATTCATGCACATTGGCCCAAATTGTGCAATATTTGTATTGCACAGTGATTAGACGCACTACCCTGGCCAGATACACGCACAGAATTAAAGAATGAGCTTAAAACCTCAGAGAAGCGTGTTTCCATGAAAGTGCGTGTAGCCACAGTTTCAGCGCTCTAGCTCGCTTCCTGACGGAGATAGCAGCAATTTCACTCTAATTCAGCCACATAGTCACTTTTCACTCATTTTTGTCTTTTTCCCACTGAGTTATACACAAACTGAAAAGTTTTGACAAGCAGACCGAAATAAAAGAAAGTTTTTAAAAAAGTCATTATCATCACTTTAGAAGCTCATATACACTTCCAAATGGCAATACATGCACATTGGCCCCAATTGTGCAATATTTGTATTGCACAGTGATTAGACGCACTACCCTGGCCAGATACACGCACAGATTTAAGGAATGAGCTTAAAACCTCAGAGAAGCGTGTTTCCATGAAAGTGCGTGTAGCCACAGTTTCAGCGCTCTAGCTCGCTTCCTGACGGAGATAGCAGCAAATTCACTCTAATTCAGCCACATAGTCACTTTTCACTCATTTTTGTCTTTTTCCCACTGAGTTATACACAAACTGAAAAGTTTTGACAAGCAGACCGAAATAAAAGCAAGTTTTTAAAAAAGTCATTATCTTCACTTTAGAAGCTCATATACACTTCCAAATGGCAATACATGCACATTGGCCCCAATTGTGCAATATTTGTATTGCACAGTGATTAGACGCACTACCCTGGCCAGATACACGCACAGATTTAAGGAATGAGCTTAAAACCTCAGAGAAGCGTGTTTCCATGAAAGTGCGTGTAGCCACAGTTTCAGCGCTCTAGCTCGCTTCCTGACGGAGATAGCAGCAATTTCACTCTAATTCAGCCACATAGTCACTTTTCACTCATTTTTGCCTTTTCCCCACTGAGTTATACACAAACTGAAAGGTTTCGACAAGCAGACCGAAATAAAAGCAAGTTTTTTAAAAAGTGCACATCTTCACTTTAGAAGCTCATATACACTTCCAAATGGCAATTCATGCACATTGGCCCAAATTGTGCAATATTTGTATTGCACAGTGATTAGACGCACTACCCTGGCCAGATACACGCACAGAATTAAGGAATGAGCTTAAAACCTCAGAGAAGCGTGTTTCCATGAAAGTGCGTGTAGCCACAGTTTCAGCGCTCTAGCTCGCTTCCTGACGGAGATAGCAGCAATTTCACTCTAATTCAGCCACATAGTCACTTTTCACTCATTTTTGTCTTTTTCCCACTGAGTTATACACAAACTGAAAAGTTTTGACAAGCAGACCGAAATAAAAGCAAGTTTTTAAAAAAGTCATTATCTTCACTTTAGAAGCTCATATACACTTCCAAATGGCAATACATGCACATTGGCCCCAATTGTGCAATATTTGTATTGCACAGTGATTAGACGCACTACCCTGGCCAGATACACGCACAGATTTAAGGAATGAGCTTAAAACCTCAGAGAAGCGTGTTTCCATGAAAGTGCGTGTAGCCACAGTTTCAGCGCTCTAGCTCGCTTCCTGACGGAGATAGCAGCAATTTCACTCTAATTCAGCCACATAGTCACTTTTCACTCATTTTTGTCTTTTTCCCACTGAGTTATACACAAACTGAAAAGTTTTGACAAGCAGACCGAAATAAAAGCAAGTTTTTAAAAAAGTCATTATCTTCACTTTAGAAGCTCATATACACTTCCAAATGGCAATACATGCACATTGGCCCCAATTGTGCAATATTTGTATTGCACAGTGATTAGACGCACTACCCTGGCCAGATACACGCACAGATTTAAGGAATGAGCTTAAAACCTCAGAGAAGCGTGTTTCCATGAAAGTGCGTGTAGCCACAGTTTCAGCGCTCTAGCTCGCTTCCTGACGGAGATAGCAGCAATTTCACTCTAATTCAGCCACATAGTCACTTTTCACTCATTTTTGCCTTTTCCCCACTGAGTTATACACAAACTGAAAGGTTTTGACAAGCAGACCGAAATAAAAGCAAGTTTTTTAAAAAGTGCACATCTTCACTTTAGAAGCTCATATACACTTCCAAATGGCAATTCATGCACATTGGCCCAAATTGTGCAATATTTGTATTGCACAGTGATTAGACGCACTACCCTGGCCAGATACACGCACAGATTTAAGGAATGAGCTTAAAACCTCAGAGAAGCGTGTTTCCATGAAAGTGCGTGTAGCCACAGTTTCAGCGCTCTAGCTCGCTTCCTGACGGAGATAGCAGCAATTTCACTCTAATTCAGCCACATAGTCACTTTTCACTCATTTTTGTCTTTTTCCCACTGAGTTATACACAAACTGAAAAGTTTTGACAAGCAGACCGAAATAAAAGCAAGTTTTTAAAAAAAGTCATTATCTTCACTTTAGAAGTTCATTTACCCTTTCAAATGGCCATACATGCACGTTGGACCAAATTGTGCAATATTTATATTGCACAGTGATTAGACGCCCTACTCTGGCCAGATACACGCACAGATTTAAGGAATGAGCTTAAAACCTCAGATAAGCGTATTTCCAAGAAAGTGCGTGTAGCCACAGTTTCAGCGCTCTAGCTCGCTTCCTGACGGAGATAGCAGCAAATTCACTCTAATTCAGCCACATAGTCACTTTTCACTCATTTTTGTCTTTTTCCCACTGAGTTATACACAAACTGAAAAGTTTTGACAAGCAGACCGAAATAAAAGCAAGTTTTTAAAAAAGTCATTATCATCACTTTCGAAGCTCATATACACTTCCAAATGGCAATACATGCACATTGGCCCCAATTGTGCAATATTTGTATTGCACAGTGATTAGACGCACTACCCTGGCCAGATACACGCACAGATTTAAGGAATGAGCTTAAAACCTCAGAGAAGCGTGTTTCCATGAAAGTGCGTGTAGCCACAGTTTCAGCGCTCTAGCTCGCTTCCTGACGGAGATAGCAGCAAATTCACTCTAATTCAGCCACATAGTCACTTTTCACTCATTTTTGTCTTTTTCCCACTGAGTTATACACAAACTGAAAAGTTTTGACAAGCAGACCGAAATAAAAGCAAGTTTTTAAAAAAGTCATTATCTTCACTTTAGAAGCTCATATACACTTCCAAATGGCAATACATGCACATTGGCCCCAATTGTGCAATATTTGTATTGCACAGTGATTAGACGCACTACCCTGGCCAGACACACGCACAGATTTAAGGAATGAGCTTCAAACCTCAGAGAAGCGTGTTTCCATGAAAGTGCGTGTACCCACAGTTTCTGCGCTCTAGCTCGCTTCCTGACGGAGATAGCAGCAATTTCACTCTAATTCAGCCACATAGTCACTTTTCACTCATTTTTGCCTTTTCCCCACTGAGTTATACACAAACTGAAAGGTTTTGACAAGCAGACCGAAATAAAAGCAAGTTTTTTAAAAAGTGCACATCTTCACTTTAGAAGCTCATATACACTTCCAAATGGCAATTCATGCACATTGGCCCCAATTGTGCAATATTTGTATTGCACAGTGATTAGACGCACTACCCTGGCCAGATACACGCACAGAATTAAGGAATGAGCTTAAAACCTCAGAGAAGCGTGTTTCCATGAAAGTGCGTGTAGCCACAGTTTCAGCGCTCTAGCTCGCTTCCTGACGGAGATAGCAGCAATTTCACTCTAATTCAGCCACATAGTCACTTTTCACTCATTTTTGTCTTTTTCCCACTGAGTTATACACAAACTGAAAAGTTTTGACAAGCAGACCGAAATAAAAGCAAGTTTTTAAAAAAGTCATTATCTTCACTTTAGAAGTTCATTTACCCTTTCAAATGGCCATACATGCACGTTGGACCAAATTGTGCAATATTTATATTGCACAGTGATTAGACGCCCTACTCTGGCCAGATACACGCACAGATTTAAGGAATGAGCTTAAAACCTCAGATAAGCGTATTTCCATGAAAGTGCGTGTAGCCACAGTTTCAGCGCTCTAGCTCGCTTCCTGACGGAGATAGCAGCAAATTCACTCTAATTCAGCCACATAGTCACTTTTCACTCATTTTTGTCTTTTTCCCACTGAGTTATACACAAACTGAAAAGTTTTGACAAGCAGACCGAAATAAAAGCAAGTTTTTAAAAAAGTCATTATCTTCACTTTAGAAGCTCATATACACTTCCAAATGGCAATACATGCACATTGGCCCCAATTGTGCAATATTTGTATTGCACAGTGATTAGACGCAGTACCCTGGCCAGATACACGCACAGATTTAAGGAATGAGCTTAAAACCTCAGAGAAGCGTGTTTCCATGAAAGTGCGTGTAGCCACAGTTTCAGCGCTCTAGCTCGCTTCCTGACGGAGATAGCAGCAATTTCACTCTAATTCAGCCACATAGTCACTTTTCACTCATTTTTGCCTTTTCCCCACTGAGTTATACACAAACTGAAAGGTTTAGACAAGCAGACCGAAATAAAAGCAAGTTTTTTAAAAAGTGCACATCTTCACTTTCGAAGCTCATATACACTTCCAAATGGCAATTCATGCACATTGGCCCAAATTGTGCAATATTTGTATTGCACAGTGATTAGACGCACTACCCTGGCCAGATACACGCACAGAATTAAGGAATGAGCTTAAAACCTCAGAGAAGCGTGTTTCCATGAAAGTGCGTGTAGCCACAGTTTCAGCGCTCTAGCTCGCTTCCTGACGGAGATAGCAGCAATTTCACTCTAATTCAGCCACATAGTCACTTTTCACTCATTTTTGTCTTTTTCCCACTGAGTTATACACAAACTGAAAAGTTTTGACAAGCAGACCGAAATAAAAGAAAGTTTTTAAAAAAGTCATTATCATCACTTTAGAAGCTCATATACACTTCCAAATGGCAATACATGCACATTGGCCCCAATTGTGCAATATTTGTATTGCACAGTGATTAGACGCACTACCCTGGCCAGATACACGCACAGATTTAAGGAATGAGCTTAAAACCTCAGAGAAGCGTGTTTCCATGAAAGTGCGTGTAGCCACAGTTTCAGCGCTCTAGCTCGCTTCCTGACGGAGATAGCAGCAAATTCACTCTAATTCAGCCACATAGTCACTTTTCACTCATTTTTGTCTTTTTCCCACTGAGTTATACACAAACTGAAAAGTTTTGACAAGCAGACCGAAATAAAAGCAAGTTTTTAAAAAAGTCATTATCTTCACTTTAGAAGCTCATATACACTTCCAAATGGCAATACATGCACATTGGCCCCAATTGTGCAATATTTGTATTGCACAGTGATTAGACGCACTACCCTGGCCAGATACACGCACAGATTTAAGGAATGAGCTTAAAACCTCAGAGAAGCGTGTTTCCATGAAAGTGCGTGTAGCCACAGTTTCAGCGCTCTAGCTCGCTTCCTGACGGAGATAGCAGCAATTTCACTCTAATTCAGCCACATAGTCACTTTTCACTCATTTTTGCCTTTTCCCCACTGAGTTATACACAAACTGAAAGGTTTCGACAAGCAGACCGAAATAAAAGCAAGTTTTTTAAAAAGTGCACATCTTCACTTTAGAAGCTCATATACACTTCCAAATGGCAATTCATGCACATTGGCCCAAATTGTGCAATATTTGTATTGCACAGTGATTAGACGCACTACCCTGGCCAGATACACGCACAGAATTAAGGAATGAGCTTAAAACCTCAGAGAAGCGTGTTTCCATGAAAGTGCGTGTAGCCACAGTTTCAGCGCTCTAGCTCGCTTCCTGACGGAGATAGCAGCAATTTCACTCTAATTCAGCCACATAGTCACTTTTCACTCATTTTTGTCTTTTTCCCACTGAGTTATACACAAACTGAAAAGTTTTGACAAGCAGACCGAAATAAAAGCAAGTTTTTAAAAAAGTCATTATCTTCACTTTAGAAGCTCATATACACTTCCAAATGGCAATACATGCACATTGGCCCCAATTGTGCAATATTTGTATTGCACAGTGATTAGACGCACTACCCTGGCCAGATACACGCACAGATTTAAGGAATGAGCTTAAAACCTCAGAGAAGCGTGTTTCCATGAAAGTGCGTGTAGCCACAGTTTCAGCGCTCTAGCTCGCTTCCTGACGGAGATAGCAGCAATTTCACTCTAATTCAGCCACATAGTCACTTTTCACTCATTTTTGTCTTTTTCCCACTGAGTTATACACAAACTGAAAAGTTTTGACAAGCAGACCGAAATAAAAGCAAGTTTTTAAAAAAGTCATTATCTTCACTTTAGAAGCTCATATACACTTCCAAATGGCAATACATGCACATTGGCCCCAATTGTGCAATATTTGTATTGCACAGTGATTAGACGCACTACCCTGGCCAGATACACGCACAGATTTAAGGAATGAGCTTAAAACCTCAGAGAAGCGTGTTTCCATGAAAGTGCGTGTAGCCACAGTTTCAGCGCTCTAGCTCGCTTCCTGACGGAGATAGCAGCAATTTCACTCTAATTCAGCCACATAGTCACTTTTCACTCATTTTTGCCTTTTCCCCACTGAGTTATACACAAACTGAAAGGTTTTGACAAGCAGACCGAAATAAAAGCAAGTTTTTTAAAAAGTGCACATCTTCACTTTAGAAGCTCATATACACTTCCAAATGGCAATTCATGCACATTGGCCCAAATTGTGCAATATTTGTATTGCACAGTGATTAGACGCACTACCCTGGCCAGATACACGCACAGATTTAAGGAATGAGCTTAAAACCTCAGAGAAGCGTGTTTCCATGAAAGTGCGTGTAGCCACAGTTTCAGCGCTCTAGCTCGCTTCCTGACGGAGATAGCAGCAATTTCACTCTAATTCAGCCACATAGTCACTTTTCACTCATTTTTGTCTTTTTCCCACTGAGTTATACACAAACTGAAAAGTTTTGACAAGCAGACCGAAATAAAAGCAAGTTTTTAAAAAAAGTCATTATCTTCACTTTAGAAGTTCATTTACCCTTTCAAATGGCCATACATGCACGTTGGACCAAATTGTGCAATATTTATATTGCACAGTGATTAGACGCCCTACTCTGGCCAGATACACGCACAGATTTAAGGAATGAGCTTAAAACCTCAGATAAGCGTATTTCCAAGAAAGTGCGTGTAGCCACAGTTTCAGCGCTCTAGCTCGCTTCCTGACGGAGATAGCAGCAAATTCACTCTAATTCAGCCACATAGTCACTTTTCACTCATTTTTGTCTTTTTCCCACTGAGTTATACACAAACTGAAAAGTTTTGACAAGCAGACCGAAATAAAAGCAAGTTTTTAAAAAAGTCATTATCATCACTTTCGAAGCTCATATACACTTCCAAATGGCAATACATGCACATTGGCCCCAATTGTGCAATATTTGTATTGCACAGTGATTAGACGCACTACCCTGGCCAGATACACGCACAGATTTAAGGAATGAGCTTAAAACCTCAGAGAAGCGTGTTTCCATGAAAGTGCGTGTAGCCACAGTTTCAGCGCTCTAGCTCGCTTCCTGACGGAGATAGCAGCAAATTCACTCTAATTCAGCCACATAGTCACTTTTCACTCATTTTTGTCTTTTTCCCACTGAGTTATACACAAACTGAAAAGTTTTGACAAGCAGACCGAAATAAAAGCAAGTTTTTAAAAAAGTCATTATCTTCACTTTAGAAGCTCATATACACTTCCAAATGGCAATACATGCACATTGGCCCCAATTGTGCAATATTTGTATTGCACAGTGATTAGACGCACTACCCTGGCCAGACACACGCACAGATTTAAGGAATGAGCTTCAAACCTCAGAGAAGCGTGTTTCCATGAAAGTGCGTGTACCCACAGTTTCTGCGCTCTAGCTCGCTTCCTGACGGAGATAGCAGCAATTTCACTCTAATTCAGCCACATAGTCACTTTTCACTCATTTTTGCCTTTTCCCCACTGAGTTATACACAAACTGAAAGGTTTTGACAAGCAGACCGAAATAAAAGCAAGTTTTTTAAAAAGTGCACATCTTCACTTTAGAAGCTCATATACACTTCCAAATGGCAATTCATGCACATTGGCCCCAATTGTGCAATATTTGTATTGCACAGTGATTAGACGCACTACCCTGGCCAGATACACGCACAGAATTAAGGAATGAGCTTAAAACCTCAGAGAAGCGTGTTTCCATGAAAGTGCGTGTAGCCACAGTTTCAGCGCTCTAGCTCGCTTCCTGACGGAGATAGCAGCAATTTCACTCTAATTCAGCCACATAGTCACTTTTCACTCATTTTTGTCTTTTTCCCACTGAGTTATACACAAACTGAAAAGTTTTGACAAGCAGACCGAAATAAAAGCAAGTTTTTAAAAAAGTCATTATCTTCACTTTAGAAGTTCATTTACCCTTTCAAATGGCCATACATGCACGTTGGACCAAATTGTGCAATATTTATATTGCACAGTGATTAGACGCCCTACTCTGGCCAGATACACGCACAGATTTAAGGAATGAGCTTAAAACCTCAGATAAGCGTATTTCCATGAAAGTGCGTGTAGCCACAGTTTCAGCGCTCTAGCTCGCTTCCTGACGGAGATAGCAGCAAATTCACTCTAATTCAGCCACATAGTCACTTTTCACTCATTTTTGTCTTTTTCCCACTGAGTTATACACAAACTGAAAAGTTTTGACAAGCAGACCGAAATAAAAGCAAGTTTTTAAAAAAGTCATTATCTTCACTTTAGAAGCTCATATACACTTCCAAATGGCAATACATGCACATTGGCCCCAATTGTGCAATATTTGTATTGCACAGTGATTAGACGCAGTACCCTGGCCAGATACACGCACAGATTTAAGGAATGAGCTTAAAACCTCAGAGAAGCGTGTTTCCATGAAAGTGCGTGTAGCCACAGTTTCAGCGCTCTAGCTCGCTTCCTGACGGAGATAGCAGCAATTTCACTCTAATTCAGCCACATAGTCACTTTTCACTCATTTTTGCCTTTTCCCCACTGAGTTATACACAAACTGAAAGGTTTAGACAAGCAGACCGAAATAAAAGCAAGTTTTTTAAAAAGTGCACATCTTCACTTTCGAAGCTCATATACACTTCCAAATGGCAATTCATGCACATTGGCCCAAATTGTGCAATATTTGTATTGCACAGTGATTAGACGCACTACCCTGGCCAGATACACGCACAGAATTAAGGAATGAGCTTAAAACCTCAGAGAAGCGTGTTTCCATGAAAGTGCGTGTAGCCACAGTTTCAGCGCTCTAGCTCGCTTCCTGACGGAGATAGCAGCAATTTCACTCTAATTCAGCCACATAGTCACTTTTCACTCATTTTTGTCTTTTTCCCACTGAGTTATACACAAACTGAAAAGTTTTGACAAGCAGACCGAAATAAAAGAAAGTTTTTAAAAAAGTCATTATCATCACTTTAGAAGCTCATATACACTTCCAAATGGCAATACATGCACATTGGCCCCAATTGTGCAATATTTGTATTGCACAGTGATTAGACGCACTACCCTGGCCAGATACACGCACAGATTTAAGGAATGAGCTTAAAACCTCAGAGAAGCGTGTTTCCATGAAAGTGCGTGTAGCCACAGTTTCAGCGCTCTAGCTCGCTTCCTGACGGAGATAGCAGCAAATTCACTCTAATTCAGCCACATAGTCACTTTTCACTCATTTTTGTCTTTTTCCCACTGAGTTATACACAAACTGAAAAGTTTTGACAAGCAGACCGAAATAAAAGCAAGTTTTTAAAAAAGTCATTATCTTCACTTTAGAAGCTCATATACACTTCCAAATGGCAATACATGCACATTGGCCCCAATTGTGCAATATTTGTATTGCACAGTGATTAGACGCACTACCCTGGCCAGATACACGCACAGATTTAAGGAATGAGCTTAAAACCTCAGAGAAGCGTGTTTCCATGAAAGTGCGTGTAGCCACAGTTTCAGCGCTCTAGCTCGCTTCCTGACGGAGATAGCAGCAATTTCACTCTAATTCAGCCACATAGTCACTTTTCACTCATTTTTGCCTTTTCCCCACTGAGTTATACACAAACTGAAAGGTTTCGACAAGCAGACCGAAATAAAAGCAAGTTTTTTAAAAAGTGCACATCTTCACTTTAGAAGCTCATATACACTTCCAAATGGCAATTCATGCACATTGGCCCAAATTGTGCAATATTTGTATTGCACAGTGATTAGACGCACTACCCTGGCCAGATACACGCACAGAATTAAGGAATGAGCTTAAAACCTCAGAGAAGCGTGTTTCCATGAAAGTGCGTGTAGCCACAGTTTCAGCGCTCTAGCTCGCTTCCTGACGGAGATAGCAGCAATTTCACTCTAATTCAGCCACATAGTCACTTTTCACTCATTTTTGTCTTTTTCCCACTGAGTTATACACAAACTGAAAAGTTTTGACAAGCAGACCGAAATAAAAGCAAGTTTTTAAAAAAGTCATTATCTTCACTTTAGAAGCTCATATACACTTCCAAATGGCAATACATACACATTGGCCCAAATTGTGCAATATTTGTATTGCACAGTGATTAGACGCACTACCCTGGCCAGATACACGCACAGATTTAAGGAATGAGCTTAAAACCTCAGAGAAGCGTGTTTCCATGAAAGTGCGTGTAGCCACAGTTTCAGCGCTCTAGCTCGCTTCCTGACGGAGATAGCAGCAATTTCACTCTAATTCAGCCACATAGTCACTTTTCACTCATTTTTGTCTTTTTCCCACTGAGTTATACACAAACTGAAAAGTTTTGACAAGCAGACCGAAATAAAAGCAAGTTTTTAAAAAAGTCATTATCTTCACTTTAGAAGCTCATATACACTTCCAAATGGCAATACATGCACATTGGCCCCAATTGTGCAATATTTGTATTGCACAGTGATTAGACGCACTACCCTGGCCAGATACACGCACAGATTTAAGGAATGAGCTTAAAACCTCAGAGAAGCGTGTTTCCATGAAAGTGCGTGTAGCCACAGTTTCAGCGCTCTAGCTCGCTTCCTGACGGAGATAGCAGCAATTTCACTCTAATTCAGCCACATAGTCACTTTTCACTCATTTTTGCCTTTTCCCCACTGAGTTATACACAAACTGAAAGGTTTTGACAAGCAGACCGAAATAAAAGCAAGTTTTTTAAAAAGTGCACATCTTCACTTTAGAAGCTCATATACACTTCCAAATGGCAATTCATGCACATTGGCCCAAATTGTGCAATATTTGTATTGCACAGTGATTAGACGCACTACCCTGGCCAGATACACGCACAGATTTAAGGAATGAGCTTAAAACCTCAGAGAAGCGTGTTTCCATGAAAGTGCGTGTAGCCACAGTTTCAGCGCTCTAGCTCGCTTCCTGACGGAGATAGCAGCAATTTCACTCTAATTCAGCCACATAGTCACTTTTCACTCATTTTTGTCTTTTTCCCACTGAGTTATACACAAACTGAAAAGTTTTGACAAGCAGACCGAAATAAAAGCAAGTTTTTAAAAAAAGTCATTATCTTCACTTTAGAAGTTCATTTACCCTTTCAAATGGCCATACATGCACGTTGGACCAAATTGTGCAATATTTATATTGCACAGTGATTAGACGCCCTACTCTGGCCAGATACACGCACAGATTTAAGGAATGAGCTTAAAACCTCAGATAAGCGTATTTCCATGAAAGTGCGTGTAGCCACAGTTTCAGCGCTCTAGCTCGCTTCCTGACGGAGATAGCAGCAAATTCACTCTAATTCAGCCACATAGTCACTTTTCACTCATTTTTGTCTTTTTCCCACTGAGTAATACACAAACTGAAAAGTTTTGACAAGCAGACCGAAATAAAAGCAAGTTTTTAAAAAAGTCATTATCTTCACTTTAGAAGCTCATATACACTTCCAAATGGCAATACATACACATTGGCCCAAATTGTGCAATATTTGTATTGCACAGTGATTAGACGCACTACCCTGGCCAGATACACGCACAGATTTAAGGAATGAGCTTAAAACCTCAGAGAAGCGTGTTTCCATGAAAGTGCGTGTAGCCACAGTTTCAGCGCTCTAGCTCGCTTCCTGACGGAGATAGCAGCAAATTCACTCTAATTCAGCCACATAGTCACTTTTCACTCATTTTTGTCTTTTTCCCACTGAGTTATACACAAACTGAAAAGTTTTGACAAGCAGACCGAAATAAAAGCAAGTTTTTAAAAAAGTCATTATCATCACTTTAGAAGCTCATATACACTTCCAAATGGCAATACATGCACATTGGCCCCAATTGTGCAATATTTGTATTGCACAGTGATTAGACGCACTACCCTGGCCAGATACACGCACAGATTTAAGGAATGAGCTTAAAACCTCAGAGAAGCGTGTTTCCATGAAAGTGCGTGTAGCCACAGTTTCAGTGCTCTAGCTCGCTTCCTGACGGAGATAGCAGCAAATTCACTCTAATTCAGCCACATAGTCACTTTTCACTCATTTTTGTCTTTTTCCCACTGAGTTATACACAAACTGAAAAGTTTTGACAAGCAGACCGAAATAAAAGCAAGTTTTTAAAAAAGTCATTATCTTCTCTTAGAAGCTCATATACACTTCCAAATGGCAATACATGCACATTGGCCCCAATTGTGCAATATTTGTATTGCACAGTGATTAGACGCACTACCCTGGCCAGATACACGCACAGATTTAAGGAATGAGCTTCAAACCTCAGAGAAGCGTGTTTCCATGAAAGTGCGTGTAGCCACAGTTTCTGCGCTCTAGCTCGCTTCCTGACGGAGATAGCAGCAAATTCACTCTAATTCAGCCACATAGTCACTTTTCACTCATTTTTGCCTTTTCCCCACTGAGTTATACACAAACTGAAAGGTTTTGACAAGCAGACCGAAATAAAAGCAAGTTTTTTAAAAAGTGCACATCTTCACTTTAGAAGCTCATATACACTTCCAAATGGCAATTCATGCACATTGGCCCAAATTGTGCAATATTTGTATTGCACAGTGATAAGACGCACTACCCTGGCCAGATACACGCACAGAATTAAGGAATGAGCTTAAAACCTCAGAGAAGCGTGTTTCCATGAAAGTGCGTGTAGCCACAGTTTCAGCGCTCTAGCTCGCTTCCTGACGGAGATAGCAGCAATTTCACTCTAATTCAGCCACATAGTCACTTTTCACTCATTTTTGTCTTTTTCCCACTGAGTTATACACAAACTGAAAAGTTTTGACAAGCAGACCGAAATAAAAGCAAGTTTTTAAAAAAGTCATTATCTTCACTTTAGAAGTTCATTTACCCTTTCAAATGGCCATACATGCACGTTGGACCAAATTGTGCAATATTTATATTGCACAGTGATTAGACGCCCTACTCTGGCCAGATACACGCACAGATTTAAGGAATGAGCTTAAAACCTCAGATAAGCGTATTTCCATGAAAGTGCGTGTAGCCACAGTTTCAGCGCTCTAGCTCGCTTCCTGACGGAGATAGCAGCAAATTCACTCTAATTCAGGCACATAGTCACTTTTCACTCATTTTTGTCTTTTTCCCACTGAGTTATACACAAACTGAAAAGTTTTGACAAGCAGACCGAAATAAAAGCAAGTTTTTAAAAAAGTCATTATCATCACTTTAGAAGCTCATATACACTTCCAAATGGCAATACATGCACATTGGCCCCAATTGTGCAATATTTGTATTGCACAGTGATTAGACGCACTACCCTGGCCAGATACACGCACAGAATTAAGGAATGAGCTTAAAACCTCAGAGAAGCGTGTTTCCATGAAAGTGCGTGTAGCCACAGTTTCAGCGCTCTAGCTCGCTTCCTGACGGAGATAGCAGCAATTTCACTCTAATTCAGCCACATAGTCACTTTTCACTCATTTTTGTCTTTTTCCCACTGAGTTATACACAAACTGAAAAGTTTTGACAAGCAGACCGAAATAAAAGCAAGTTTTTAAAAAAGTCATTATCTTCACTTTAGAAGCTCATATACACTTCCAAATGGCAATACATACACATTGGCCCAAATTGTGCAATATTTGTATTGCACAGTGATTAGACGCACTACCCTGGCCAGATACACGCACAGATTTAAGGAATGAGCTTAAAACCTCAGAGAAGCGTGTTTCCATGAAAGTGCGTGTAGCCTCAGTTTCAGCGCTCTAGCTCGCTTCCTGACGGAGATAGCAGCAATTTCACTCTAATTCAGCCACATAGTCACTTTTCACTCATTTTTGTCTTTTTCCCACTGAGTTATACACCAACTGAAAAGTTTTGACAAGCAGACCGAAATAAAAGCAAGTTTTTAAAAAAGTCATTATCTTCACTTTAGAAGTTCATTTACCCTTTCAAATGGCCATACATGCACGTTGGACCAAATTGTGCAATATTTATATTGCACAGTGATTAGACGCCCTACTCTGGCCAGATACACGCACAGATTTAAGGAATGAGCTTAAAACCTCAGATAAGCGTATTTCCATGAAAGTGCGTGTAGCCACAGTTTCAGCGCTCTAGCTCGCTTCCTGACGGAGATAGCAGCAAATTCACTCTAATTCAGCCACATAGTCACTTTTCACTCATTTTTGTCTTTTTCCCACTGAGTTATACACAAACTGAAAAGTTTTGACAAGCAGACCGAAATAAAAGCAAGTTTTTAAAAAAGTCATTATCATCACTTTAGAAGCTCATATACACTTCCAAATTGCAATACATGCACATTGGCCCCAATTGTGCAATATTTGTATTGCACAGTGATTAGACGCACTACCCTGGCCAGATACACGCACAGATTTAAGGAATGAGCTTAAAACCTCAGAGAAGCGTGTTTCCATGAAAGTGCGTGTAGCCACAGTTTCAGCGCTCTAGCTCGCTTCCTGACGGAGATAGCAGCAAATTCACTCTAATTCAGCCACATAGTCACTTTTCACTCATTTTTGTCTTTTTCCCACTGAGTTATACACAAACCGAAAAGTTTTGACAAGCAGACCGAAATAAAAGCAAGTTTTTAAAAAAGTCATTATTTTCACTTTAGAAGCTCATATACACTTCCAAATGGCAATACATGCACATTGGCCCCAATTGTGCAATATTTGTATTGCACAGTGATTAGACGCACTACCCTGGCCAGATACACGCACAGATTTAAGGAATGAGCTTAAAACCTCAGAGAAGCGTGTTTCCATGAAAGTGCGTGTAGCCACAGTTTCAGCGCTCTAGCTCGCTTCCTGACGGAGATAGCAGCAATTTCACTCTAATTCAGCCACATAGTCACTTTTCACTCATTTTTGCCTTTTCCCCACTGAGTTATACACAAACTGAAAGGTTTCGACAAGCAGACCGAAATAAAAGCAAGTTTTTTAAAAAGTGCACATCTTCACTTTAGAAGCTCATATACACTTCCAAATGGCAATTCATGCACATTGGCCCAAATTGTGCAATATTTGTATTGCACAGTGATTAGACGCACTACCCTGGCCAGATACACGCACAGAATTAAGGAATGAGCTTAAAACCTCAGAGAAGCGTGTTTCCATGAAAGTGCGTGTAGCCACAGTTTCAGCGCTCTAGCTCGCTTCCTGACGGAGATAGCAGCAATTTCACTCTAATTCAGCCACATAGTCACTTTTCACTCATTTTTGTCTTTTTCCCACTGAGTTATACACAAACTGAAAAGTTTTGACAAGCAGACCGAAATAAAAGCAAGTTTTTAAAAAAGTCATTATCTTCACTTTAGAAGCTCATATACACTTCCAAATGGCAATACATACACATTGGCCCAAATTGTGCAATATTTGTATTGCACAGTGATTAGACGCACTACCCTGGCCAGATACACGCACAGATTTAAGGAATGAGCTTAAAACCTCAGAGAAGCGTGTTTCCATGAAAGTGCGTGTAGCCTCAGTTTCAGCGCTCTAGCTCGCTTCCTGACGGAGATAGCAGCAATTTCACTCTAATTCAGCCACATAGTCACTTTTCACTCATTTTTGTCTTTTTCCCACTGAGTTATACACCAACTGAAAAGTTTTGACAAGCAGACCGAAATAAAAGCAAGTTTTTAAAAAAGTCATTATCTTCACTTTAGAAGTTCATTTACCCTTTCAAATGGCCATACATGCACGTTGGACCAAATTGTGCAATATTTATATTGCACAGTGATTAGACGCCCTACTCTGGCCAGATACACGCACAGATTTAAGGAATGAGCTTAAAACCTCAGATAAGCGTATTTCCATGAAAGTGCGTGTAGCCACAGTTTCAGCGCTCTAGCTCGCTTCCTGACGGAGATAGCAGCAAATTCACTCTAATTCAGCCACATAGTCACTTTTCACTCATTTTTGTCTTTTTCCCACTGAGTTATACACAAACTGAAAAGTTTTGACAAGCAGACCGAAATAAAAGCAAGTTTTTAAAAAAGTCATTATCATCACTTTAGAAGCTCATATACACTTCCAAATGGCAATACATGCACATTGGCCCCAATTGTGCAATATTTGTATTGCACAGTGATTAGACGCACTACCCTGGCCAGATACACGCACAGATTTAAGGAATGAGCTTAAAACCTCAGAGAAGCGTGTTTCCATGAAAGTGCGTGTAGCCACAGTTTCAGCGCTCTAGCTCGCTTCCTGACGGAGATAGCAGCAAATTCACTCTAATTCAGCCACATAGTCACTTTTCACTCATTTTTGTCTTTTTCCCACTGAGTTATACACAAACTGAAAAGTTTTGACAAGCAGACCGAAATAAAAGCAAGTTTTTAAAAAAGTCATTATCTTCACTTTAGAAGCTCATATACACTTCCAAATGGCAATACATGCACATTGGCCCCAATTGTGCAATATTTGTATTGCACAGTGATTAGACGCACTACCCTGGCCAGATACACGCACAGATTTAAGGAATGAGCTTAAAACCTCAGAGAAGCGTGTTTCCATGAAAGTGCGTGTAGCCACAGTTTAAGCGCTCTAGCTCGCTTCCTGACGGAGATAGCAGCAATTTCACTCTAATTCAGCCACATAGTCACTTTTCACTCATTTTTGCCTTTTCCCCACTGAGTTATACACAAACTGAAAGGTTTAGACAAGCAGACCGAAATAAAAGCAAGTTTTTTAAAAAGTGCACATCTTCACTTTAGAAGCTCATATACACTTCCAAATGGCAATTCATGCACATTGGCCCAAATTGTGCAATATTTGTATTGCACAGTGATTAGACGCACTACCCTGGCCAGATACACGCACAGAATTAAGGAATGAGCTTAAAACCTCAGAGAAGCGTGTTTCCATGAAAGTGCGTGTAGCCACAGTTTCAGCGCTCTAGCTCGCTTCCTGACGGAGATAGCAGCAATTTCACTCTAATTCAGCCACATAGTCACTTTTCACTCATTTTTGTCTTTTTCCCACTGAGTTATACACAAACTGAAAAGTTTTGACAAGCAGACCGAAATAAAAGCAAGTTTTTAAAAAAGTCATTATCTTCACTTTAGAAGTTCATTTACCCTTTCAAATGGCCATACATGCACGTTGGACCAAATTGTGCAATATTTATATTGCACAGTGATTAGACGCCCTACTCTGGCCAGATACACGCACAGATTTAAGGAATGAGCTTAAAACCTCAGATAAGCGTGTTTCCATGAAAGTGCGTGTAGCCACAGTTTCAGCGCTCTAGCTCGCTTCCTGACGGAGATAGCAGCAAATTCACTCTAATTCAGCCACATAGTCACTTTTCACTCATTTTTGTCTTTTTCCCACTGAGTTATACACAAACTGAAAAGTTTTGACAAGCAGACCGAAATAAAAGCAAGTTTTTAAAAAAGTCATTATCTTCACTTTAGAAGCTCATATACACTTCCAAATGGCAATACATACACATTGGCCCAAATTGTGCAATATTTGTATTGCACAGTGATTAGACGCACTACCCTGGCCAGATACACGCACAGATTTAAGGAATGAGCTTAAAACCTCAGAGAAGCATGTTTCCATGAAAGTGCGTGTAGCCACAGTTTCAGCGCTCTAGCTCGCTTCCTGACGGAGATAGCAGCAATTTCACTCTAATTCAGCCACATAGTCACTTTTCACTCATTTTTGCCTTTTCCCCACTGAGTTATACACAAACTGAAAGGTTTAGACAAGCAGACCGAAATAAAAGCAAGTTTTTTAAAAAGTGCACATCTTCACTTTCGAAGCTCATATACACTTCCAAATGGCAATTCATGCACATTGGCCCAAATTGTGCAATATTTGTATTGCACAGTGATTAGACGCACTACCCTGGCCAGATACACGCACAGAATTAAGGAATGAGCTTAAAACCTCAGAGAAGCGTATTTCCATAAAAGTGCGTGTAGCCACAGTTTCAGCGCTCTAGCTCGCTTCCTGACGGAGATAGCAGCAATTTCACTCTAATTCAGCCACATAGTCACTTTTCACTCATTTTTGTCTTTTTCCCACTGAGTTATACACAAACTGAAAAGTTTTGACAAGCAGACCGAAATAAAAGAAAGTTTTTAAAAAAGTCATTATCATCACTTTAGAAGCTCATATACACTTCCAAATGGCAATACATGCACATTGGCCCCAATTGTGCAATATTTGTATTGCACAGTGATTAGACGCACTACCCTGGCCAGATACACGCACAGATTTAAGGAATGAGCTTAAAACCTCAGAGAAGCGTGTTTCCATGAAAGTGCGTGTAGCCACAGTTTCAGCGCTCAAGCTCGCTTCCTGACGGAGATAGCAGCAAATTCACTCTAATTCAGCCACATAGTCACTTTTCACTCATTTTTGTCTTTTTCCCACTGAGTTATACACAAACTGAAAAGTTTTGACAAGCAGACCGAAATAAAAGCAAGTTTTTAAAAAAGTCATTATCTTCACTTTAGAAGCTCATATACACTTCCAAATGGCAATACATGCACATTGGCCCCAATTGTGCAATATTTGTATTGCACAGTGATTAGACGCACTACCCTGGCCAGATACACGCACAGATTTAAGGAATGAGCTTAAAACCTCAGAGAAGCGTGTTTCCATGAAAGTGCGTGTAGCCACAGTTTCAGCGCTCTAGCTCGCTTCCTGACGGAGATAGCAGCAATTTCACTCTAATTCAGCCACATAGTCACTTTTCACTCATTTTTGCCTTTTCCCCACTGAGTTATACACAAACTGAAAGGTTTCGACAAGCAGACCGAAATAAAAGCAAGTTTTTTAAAAAGTGCACATCTTCACTTTAGAAGCTCATATACACTTCCAAATGGCAATTCATGCACATTGGCCCAAATTGTGCAATATTTGTATTGCACAGTGATTAGACGCACTACCCTGGCCAGATACACGCACAGAATTAAGGAATGAGCTTAAAACCTCAGAGAAGCGTGTTTCCATGAAAGTGCGTGTAGCCACAGTTTCAGCGCTCTAGCTCGCTTCCTGACGGAGATAGCAGCAATTTCACTCTAATTCAGCCACATAGTCACTTTTCACTCATTTTTGTCTTTTTCCCACTGAGTTATACACAAACTGAAAAGTTTTGACAAGCAGACCGAAATAAAAGCAAGTTTTTAAAAAAGTCATTATCTTCACTTTAGAAGCTCATATACACTTCCAAATGGCAATACATACACATTGGCCCAAATTGTGCAATATTTGTATTGCACAGTGATTAGACGCACTACCCTGGCCAGATACACGCACAGATTTAAGGAATGAGCTTAAAACCTCAGAGAAGCGTGTTTCCATGAAAGTGCGTGTAGCCACAGTTTCAGCGCTCTAGCTCGCTTCCTGACGGAGATAGCAGCAATTTCACTCTAATTCAGCCACATAGTCACTTTTCACTCATTTTTGTCTTTTTCCCACTGAGTTATACACAAACTGAAAAGTTTTGACAAGCAGACCGAAATAAAAGCAAGTTTTTAAAAAAGTCATTATCTTCACTTTAGAAGCTCATATACACTTCCAAATGGCAATACATGCACATTGGCCCCAATTGTGCAATATTTGTATTGCACAGTGATTAGACGCACTACCCTGGCCAGATACACGCACAGATTTAAGGAATGAGCTTAAAACCTCAGAGAAGCGTGTTTCCATGAAAGTGCGTGTAGCCACAGTTTCAGCGCTCTAGCTCGCTTCCTGACGGAGATAGCAGCAATTTCACTCTAATTCAGCCACATAGTCACTTTTCACTCATTTTTGCCTTTTCCCCACTGAGTTATACACAAACTGAAAGGTTTTGACAAGCAGACCGAAATAAAAGCAAGTTTTTTAAAAAGTGCACATCTTCACTTTAGAAGCTCATATACACTTCCAAATGGCAATTCATGCACATTGGCCCAAATTGTGCAATATTTGTATTGCACAGTGATTAGACGCACTACCCTGGCCAGATACACGCACAGATTTAAGGAATGAGCTTAAAACCTCAGAGAAGCGTGTTTCCATGAAAGTGCGTGTAGCCACAGTTTCAGCGCTCTAGCTCGCTTCCTGACGGAGATAGCAGCAATTTCACTCTAATTCAGCCACATAGTCACTTTTCACTCATTTTTGTCTTTTTCCCACTGAGTTATACACAAACTGAAAAGTTTTGACAAGCAGACCGAAATAAAAGCAAGTTTTTAAAAAAAGTCATTATCTTCACTTTAGAAGTTAATTTACCCTTTCAAATGGCCATACATGCACGTTGGACCAAATTGTGCAATATTTATATTGCACAGTGATTAGACGCCCTACTCTGGCCAGATACACGCACAGATTTAAGGAATGAGCTTAAAACCTCAGATAAGCGTATTTCCATGAAAGTGCGTGTAGCCACAGTTTCAGCGCTCTAGCTCGCTTCCTGACGGAGATAGCAGCAAATTCACTCTAATTCAGCCACATAGTCACTTTTCACTCATTTTTGTCTTTTTCCCACTGAGTTATACACAAACTGAAAAGTTTTGACAAGCAGACCGAAATAAAAGCAAGTTTTTAAAAAAGTCATTATCTTCACTTTAGAAGCTCATATACACTTCCAAATGGCAATACATACACATTGGCCCAAATTGTGCAATATTTGTATTGCACAGTGATTAGACGCACTACCCTGGCCAGATACACGCACAGATTTAAGGAATGAGCTTAAAACCTCAGAGAAGCGTGTTTCCATGAAAGTGCGTGTAGCCACAGTTTCAGCGCTCTAGCTCGCTTCCTGACGGAGATAGCAGCAAATTCACTCTAATTCAGCCACATAGTCACTTTTCACTCATTTTTGTCTTTTTCCCACTGAGTTATACACAAACTGAAAAGTTTTGACAAGCAGACCGAAATAAAAGCAAGTTTTTAAAAAAGTCATTATCATCACTTTAGAAGCTCATATACACTTCCAAATGGCAATACATGCACATTGGCCCCAATTGTGCAATATTTGTATTGCACAGTGATTAGACGCACTACCCTGGCCAGATACACGCACAGATTTAAGGAATGAGCTTAAAACCTCAGAGAAGCGTGTTTCCATGAAAGTGCGTGTAGCCACAGTTTCAGCGCTCTAGCTCGCTTCCTGACGGAGATAGCAGCAAATTCACTCTAATTCAGCCACATAGTCACTTTTCACTCATTTTTGTCTTTTTCCCACTGAGTTATACACAAACTGAAAAGTTTTGACAAGCAGACCGAAATAAAAGCAAGTTTTTAAAAAAGTCATTATCTTCTCTTAGAAGCTCATATACACTTCCAAATGGCAATACATGCACATTGGCCCCAATTGTGCAATATTTGTATTGCACAGTGATTAGACGCACTACCCTGGCCAGATACACGCACAGATTTAAGGAATGAGCTTAAAACCTCAGAGAAGCATGTTTCCATGAAAGTGCGTGTAGCCACAGTTTCAGCGCTCTAGCTCGCTTCCTGACGGAGATAGCAGCAATTTCACTCTAATTCAGCCACATAGTCACTTTTCACTCATTTTTGCCTTTTCCCCACTGAGTTATACACAAACTGAAAGGTTTAGACAAGCAGACCGAAATAAAAGCAAGTTTTTTAAAAAGTGCACATCTTCACTTTCGAAGCTCATATACACTTCCAAATGGCAATTCATGCACATTGGCCCAAATTGTGCAATATTTGTATTGCACAGTGATTAGACGCACTACCCTGGCCAGATACACGCACAGAATTAAGGAATGAGCTTAAAACCTCAGAGAAGCGTGTTTCCATGAAAGTGCGTGTAGCCACAGTTTCAGCGCTCTAGCTCGCTTCCTGACGGAGATAGCAGCAATTTCACTCTAATTCAGCCACATAGTCACTTTTCACTCATTTTTGTCTTTTTCCCACTGAGTTATACACAAACTGAAAAGTTTTGACAAGCAGACCGAAATAAAAGAAAGTTTTTAAAAAAGTCATTATCATCACTTTAGAAGCTCATATACACTTCCAAATGGCAATACATGCACATTGGCCCCAATTGTGCAATATTTGTATTGCACAGTGATTAGACGCACTACCCTGGCCAGATACACGCACAGATTTAAGGAATGAGCTTAAAACCTCAGAGAAGCGTGTTTCCATGAAAGTGCGTGTAGCCACAGTTTCAGCGCTCAAGCTCGCTTCCTGACGGAGATAGCAGCAAATTCACTCTAATTCAGCCACATAGTCACTTTTCACTCATTTTTGTCTTTTTCCCACTGAGTTATACACAAACTGAAAAGTTTTGACAAGCAGACCGAAATAAAAGCAAGTTTTTAAAAAAGTCATTATCTTCACTTTAGAAGCTCATATACACTTCCAAATGGCAATACATGCACATTGGCCCCAATTGTGCAATATTTGTATTGCACAGTGATTAGACGCACTACCCTGGCCAGATACACGCACAGATTTAAGGAATGAGCTTAAAACCTCAGAGAAGCGTGTTTCCATGAAAGTGCGTGTAGCCACAGTTTCAGCGCTCTAGCTCGCTTCCTGACGGAGATAGCAGCAATTTCACTCTAATTCAGCCACATAGTCACTTTTCACTCATTTTTGCCTTTTCCCCACTGAGTTATACACAAACTGAAAGGTTTCGACAAGCAGACCGAAATAAAAGCAAGTTTTTTAAAAAGTGCACATCTTCACTTTAGAAGCTCATATACACTTCCAAATGGCAATTCATGCACATTGGCCCAAATTGTGCAATATTTGTATTGCACAGTGATTAGACGCACTACCCTGGCCAGATACACGCACAGAATTAAGGAATGAGCTTAAAACCTCAGAGAAGCGTGTTTCCATGAAAGTGCGTGTAGCCACAGTTTCAGCGCTCTAGCTCGCTTCCTGACGGAGATAGCAGCAATTTCACTCTAATTCAGCCACATAGTCACTTTTCACTCATTTTTGTCTTTTTCCCACTGAGTTATACACAAACTGAAAAGTTTTGACAAGCAGACCGAAATAAAAGCAAGTTTTTAAAAAAGTCATTATCTTCACTTTAGAAGCTCATATACACTTCCAAATGGCAATACATACACATTGGCCCAAATTGTGCAATATTTGTATTGCACAGTGATTAGACGCACTACCCTGGCCAGATACACGCACAGATTTAAGGAATGAGCTTAAAACCTCAGAGAAGCGTGTTTCCATGAAAGTGCGTGTAGCCACAGTTTCAGCGCTCTAGCTCGCTTCCTGACGGAGATAGCAGCAATTTCACTCTAATTCAGCCACATAGTCACTTTTCACTCATTTTTGTCTTTTTCCCACTGAGTTATACACAAACTGAAAAGTTTTGACAAGCAGACCGAAATAAAAGCAAGTTTTTAAAAAAGTCATTATCTTCACTTTAGAAGCTCATATACACTTCCAAATGGCAATACATGCACATTGGCCCCAATTGTGCAATATTTGTATTGCACAGTGATTAGACGCACTACCCTGGCCAGATACACGCACAGATTTAAGGAATGAGCTTAAAACCTCAGAGAAGCGTGTTTCCATGAAAGTGCGTGTAGCCACAGTTTCAGCGCTCTAGCTCGCTTCCTGACGGAGATAGCAGCAATTTCACTCTAATTCAGCCACATAGTCACTTTTCACTCATTTTTGCCTTTTCCCCACTGAGTTATACACAAACTGAAAGGTTTTGACAAGCAGACCGAAATAAAAGCAAGTTTTTTAAAAAGTGCACATCTTCACTTTAGAAGCTCATATACACTTCCAAATGGCAATTCATGCACATTGGCCCAAATTGTGCAATATTTGTATTGCACAGTGATTAGACGCACTACCCTGGCCAGATACACGCACAGATTTAAGGAATGAGCTTAAAACCTCAGAGAAGCGTGTTTCCATGAAAGTGCGTGTAGCCACAGTTTCAGCGCTCTAGCTCGCTTCCTGACGGAGATAGCAGCAATTTCACTCTAATTCAGCCACATAGTCACTTTTCACTCATTTTTGTCTTTTTCCCACTGAGTTATACACAAACTGAAAAGTTTTGACAAGCAGACCGAAATAAAAGCAAGTTTTTAAAAAAAGTCATTATCTTCACTTTAGAAGTTAATTTACCCTTTCAAATGGCCATACATGCACGTTGGACCAAATTGTGCAATATTTATATTGCACAGTGATTAGACGCCCTACTCTGGCCAGATACACGCACAGATTTAAGGAATGAGCTTAAAACCTCAGATAAGCGTATTTCCATGAAAGTGCGTGTAGCCACAGTTTCAGCGCTCTAGCTCGCTTCCTGACGGAGATAGCAGCAAATTCACTCTAATTCAGCCACATAGTCACTTTTCACTCATTTTTGTCTTTTTCCCACTGAGTTATACACAAACTGAAAAGTTTTGACAAGCAGACCGAAATAAAAGCAAGTTTTTAAAAAAGTCATTATCTTCACTTTAGAAGCTCATATACACTTCCAAATGGCAATACATACACATTGGCCCAAATTGTGCAATATTTGTATTGCACAGTGATTAGACGCACTACCCTGGCCAGATACACGCACAGATTTAAGGAATGAGCTTAAAACCTCAGAGAAGCGTGTTTCCATGAAAGTGCGTGTAGCCACAGTTTCAGCGCTCTAGCTCGCTTCCTGACGGAGATAGCAGCAAATTCACTCTAATTCAGCCACATAGTCACTTTTCACTCATTTTTGTCTTTTTCCCACTGAGTTATACACAAACTGAAAAGTTTTGACAAGCAGACCGAAATAAAAGCAAGTTTTTAAAAAAGTCATTATCATCACTTTAGAAGCTCATATACACTTCCAAATGGCAATACATGCACATTGGCCCCAATTGTGCAATATTTGTATTGCACAGTGATTAGACGCACTACCCTGGCCAGATACACGCACAGATTTAAGGAATGAGCTTAAAACCTCAGAGAAGCGTGTTTCCATGAAAGTGCGTGTAGCCACAGTTTCAGCGCTCTAGCTCGCTTCCTGACGGAGATAGCAGCAAATTCACTCTAATTCAGCCACATAGTCACTTTTCACTCATTTTTGTCTTTTTCCCACTGAGTTATACACAAACTGAAAAGTTTTGACAAGCAGACCGAAATAAAAGCAAGTTTTTAAAAAAGTCATTATCTTCTCTTAGAAGCTCATATACACTTCCAAATGGCAATACCTGCACATTGGCCCCAATTGTGCAATATTTGTATTGCACAGTGATTAGACGCACTACCCTGGCCAGATACACGCACAGATTTAAGGAATGAGCTTCAAACCTCAGAGAAGCGTGTTTCCATGAAAGTGCGTGTAGCCACAGTTTCTGCGCTCTAGCTCGCTTCCTGACGGAGATAGCAGCAATTTCACTCTAATTCAGCCACATAGTCACTTTTCACTCATTTTTGCCTTTTCCCCACTGAGTTATACACAAACTGAAAGGTTTTGACAAGCAGACCGAAATAAAAGCAAGTTTTTTAAAAAGTGCACATCTTCACTTTAGAAGCTCATATACACTTCCAAATGGCAATTCATGCACATTGGCCCAAATTGTGCAATATTTGTATTGCACAGTGATTAGACGCACTACCCTGGCCAGATACACGCACAGAATTAAGGAATGAGCTTAAAACCTCAGAGAAGCGTGTTTCCATGAAAGTGCGTGTAGCCACAGTTTCAGCGCTCTAGCTCGCTTCCTGACGGAGATAGCAGCAATTTCACTCTAATTCAGCCACATAGTCACTTTTCACTCATTTTTGTCTTTTTCCCACTGAGTTATACACAAACTGAAAAGTTTTGACAAGCAGACCGAAATAAAAGCAAGTTTTTAAAAAAGTCATTATCTTCACTTTAGAAGTTCATTTACCCTTTCAAATGGCCATACATGCACGTTGGACCAAATTGTGCAATATTTATATTGCACAGTGATTAGACGCCCTACTCTGGCCAGATACACGCACAGATTTAAGGAATGAGCTTAAAACCTCAGATAAGCGTATTTCCATGAAAGTGCGTGTAGCCACAGTTTCAGCGCTCTAGCTCGCTTCCTGACGGAGATAGCAGCAAATTCACTCTAATTCAGGCACATAGTCACTTTTCACTCATTTTTGTCTTTTTCCCACTGAGTTATACACAAACTGAAAAGTTTTGACAAGCAGACCGAAATAAAAGCAAGTTTTTAAAAAAGTCATTATCATCACTTTAGAAGCTCATATACACTTCCAAATGGCAATACATGCACATTGGCCCCAATTGTGCAATATTTGTATTGCACAGTGATTAGACGCACTACCCTGGCCAGATACACGCACAGATTTAAGGAATGAGCTTAAAACCTCAGAGAAGCGTGTTTCCATGAAAGTGCGTGTAGCCACAGTTTCAGCGCTCTAGCTCGCTTCCTGACGGAGATAGCAGCAAATTCACTCTAATTCAGCCACATAGTCACTTTTCACTCATTTTTGTCTTTTTCCCACTGAGTTATACACAAACTGAAAAGTTTTGACAAGCAGACCGAAATAAAAGCAAGTTTTTAAAAAAGTCATTATCTTCACTTTAGAAGCTCATATACACTTCCAAATGGCAATACATGCACATTGGCCCCAATTGTGCAATATTTGTATTGCACAGTGATTAGACGCACTACCCTGGCCAGATACACGCACAGATTTAAGGAATGAGCTTAAAACCTCAGAGAAGCGTGTTTCCATGAAAGTGCGTGTAGCCACAGTTTCAGCGCTCTAGCTCGCTTCCTGACGGAGATAGCAGCAATTTCACTCTAATTCAGCCACATAGTCACTTTTCACTCATTTTTGCCTTTTCCCCACTGAGTTATACACAAACTGAAAGGTTTCGACAAGCAAACAATAAAAGCAAGTTTTTTAAAAAGTGCACATCTTCACTTTAGAAGCTCATATACACTTCCAAATGGCAATTCATGCACATTGGCCCAAATTGTGCAATATTTGTATTGCACAGTGATTAGACGCACTACCCTGGCCAGATACACGCACAGAATTAAGGAATGAGCTTAAAACCTCAGAGAAGCGTGTTTCCATGAAAGTGCGTGTAGCCACAGTTTCAGCGCTCTAGCTCGCTTCCTGACGGAGATAGCAGCAATTTCACTCTAATTCAGCCACATAGTCACTTTTCACTCATTTTTGTCTTTTTCCCACTGAGTTATACACAAACTGAAAAGTTTTGACAAGCAGACCGAAATAAAAGCAAGTTTTTAAAAAAGTCATTATCTTCACTTTAGAAGCTCATATACACTTCCAAATGGCAATACATACACATTGGCCCAAATTGTGCAATATTTGTATTGCACAGTGATTAGACGCACTACCCTGGCCAGATACACGCACAGATTTAAGGAATGAGCTTAAAACCTCAGAGAAGCGTGTTTCCATGAAAGTGCGTGTAGCCTCAGTTTCAGCGCTCTAGCTCGCTTCCTGACGGAGATAGCAGCAATTTCACTCTAATTCAGCCACATAGTCACTTTTCACTCATTTTTGTCTTTTTCCCACTGAGTTATACACCAACTGAAAAGTTTTGACAAGCAGACCGAAATAAAAGCAAGTTTTTAAAAAAGTCATTATCTTCACTTTAGAAGTTCATTTACCCTTTCAAATGGCCATACATGCACGTTGGACCAAATTGTGCAATATTTATATTGCACAGTGATTAGACGCCCTACTCTGGCCAGATACACGCACAGATTTAAGGAATGAGCTTAAAACCTCAGATAAGCGTATTTCCATGAAAGTGCGTGTAGCCACAGTTTCAGCGCTCTAGCTCGCTTCCTGACGGAGATAGCAGCAAATTCACTCTAATTCAGCCACATAGTCACTTTTCACTCATTTTTGTCTTTTTCCCACTGAGTTATACACAAACTGAAAAGTTTTGACAAGCAGACCGAAATAAAAGCAAGTTTTTAAAAAAGTCATTATCATCACTTTAGAAGCTCATATACACTTCCAAATTGCAATACATGCACATTGGCCCCAATTGTGCAATATTTGTATTGCACAGTGATTAGACGCACTACCCTGGCCAGATACACGCACAGATTTAAGGAATGAGCTTAAAACCTCAGAGAAGCGTGTTTCCATGAAAGTGCGTGTAGCCACAGTTTCAGCGCTCTAGCTCGCTTCCTGACGGAGATAGCAGCAAATTCACTCTAATTCAGCCACATAGTCACTTTTCACTCATTTTTGTCTTTTTCCCACTGAGTTATACACAAACCGAAAAGTTTTGACAAGCAGACCGAAATAAAAGCAAGTTTTTAAAAAAGTCATTATTTTCACTTTAGAAGCTCATATACACTTCCAAATGGCAATACATGCACATTGGCCCCAATTGTGCAATATTTGTATTGCACAGTGATTAGACGCACTACCCTGGCCAGATACACGCACAGAATTAAGGAATGAGCTTAAAACCTCAGAGAAGCGTGTTTCCATGAAAGTGCGTGTAGCCACAGTTTCAGCGCTCTAGCTCGCTTCCTGACGGAGATAGCAGCAATTTCACTCTAATTCAGCCACATAGTCACTTTTCACTCATTTTTGTCTTTTTCCCACTGAGTTATACACAAACTGAAAAGTTTTGACAAGCAGACCGAAATAACAGCAAGTTTTTAAAAAAGTCATTATCTTCACTTTAGAAGTTCATTTACCCTTTCAAATGGCCATACATGCACGTTGGACCAAATTGTGCAATATTTGTATTGCACAGTGATTAGACGCCCTACTCTGGCCAGATACACGCACAGATTTAAGGAATGAGCTTAAAACCTCAGAGAAGCGTGTTTCCATGAAAGTGCGTGTAGCCACAGTTTCAGCGCTCTAGCTCGCTTCCTGACGGAGATAGCAGCAATTTCACTCTAATTCAGCCACATAGTCACTTTTCACTCATTTTTGTCTTTTTCCCACTGAGTTATACACAAACTGAAAAGTTTTGACAAGCAGACCGAAATAAAAGCAAGTTTTTAAAAAAGTCATTATCTTCACTTTAGAAGCTCATATACACTTCCAAATGGCAATACATACACATTGGCCCAAATTGTGCAATATTTGTATTGCACAGTGATTAGACGCACTACCCTGGCCAGATACACGCACAGATTTAAGGAATGAGCTTAAAACCTCAGAGAAGCGTGTTTCCATGAAAGTGCGTGTAGCCTCAGTTTCAGCGCTCTAGCTCGCTTCCTGACGGAGATAGCAGCAAATTCACTCTAATTCAGCCACATAGTCACTTTTCACTCATTTTTGTCTTTTTCCCACTGAGTTATACACAAACTGAAAAGTTTTGACAAGCAGACCGAAATAAAAGCAAGTTTTTAAAAAAGTCATTATCATCACTTTAGAAGCTCATATACACTTCCAAATTGCAATACATGCACATTGGCCCCAATTGTGCAATATTTGTATTGCACAGTGATTAGACGCACTACCCTGGCCAGATACACGCACAGATTTAAGGAATGAGCTTAAAACCTCAGAGAAGCGTGTTTCCATGAAAGTGCGTGTAGCCACAGTTTCAGCGCTCTAGCTCGCTTCCTGACGGAGATAGCAGCAAATTCACTCTAATTCAGCCACATAGTCACTTTTCACTCATTTTTGTCTTTTTCCCACTGAGTTATACACAAACTGAAAAGTTTTGACAAGCAGACCGAAATAAAAGCAAGTTTTTAAAAAAGTCATTATCTTCACTTTAGAAGCTCATATACACTTCCAAATGGCAAAACATGCACATTGGCCCCAATTGTGCAATATTTGTATTGCACAGTGATTAGACGCACTACCCTGGCCAGATACACGCACAGATTTAAGGAATGAGCTTAAAACCTCAGAGAAGCGTGTTTCCTTGAAAGTGCGTGTAGCCACAGTTTCAGCGCTCTAGCTCGCTTCCTGACGGAGATAGCAGCAATTTCACTCTAATTCAGCCACATAGTCACTTTTCACTCATTTTTGCCTTTTCCCCACTGAGTTATACACAAACTGAAAGGTTTAGACAAGCAGACCGAAATAAAAGCAAGTTTTTTAAAAAGTGCACATCTTCACTTTAGAAGCTCATATACACTTCCAAATGGCAATTCATGCACATTGGCCCAAATTGTGCAATATTTGTATTGCACAGTGATTAGACGCACTACCCTGGCCAGATACACGCACAGAATTAAGGAATGAGCTTAAAACCTCAGAGAAGCGTGTTTCCATGAAAGTGCGTGTAGCCACAGTTTCAGCGCTCTAGCTCGCTTCCTGACGGAGATAGCAGCAATTTCACTCTAATTCAGCCACATAGTCACTTTTCACTCATTTTTGTCTTTTTCCCACTGAGTTATACACAAACTGAAAAGTTTTGACAAGCAGACCGAAATAAAAGCAAGTTTTTAAAAAAGTAATTATCTTCACTTTAGAAGTTCATTTACCCTTTCAAATGGCCATACATGCACGTTGGACCAAATTGTGCAATATTTATATTGCACAGTGATTAGACGCCCTACTCTGGCCAGATACACGCACAGATTTAAGGAATGAGCTTAAAACCTCAGATAAGCGTGTTTCCATGAAAGTGCGTGTAGCCACAGTTTCAGCGCTCTAGCTCGCTTCCTGACGGAGATAGCAGCAAATTCACTCTAATTCAGCCACATAGTCACTTTTCACTCATTTTTGTCTTTTTCCCACTGAGTTATACACAAACTGAAAAGTTTTGACAAGCAGACCGAAATAAAAGCAAGTTTTTAAAAAAGTCATTATCTTCACTTTAGAAGCTCATATACACTTCCAAATGGCAATACATGCACATTGGCCCCAATTGAGCAATATTTGTATTGCACAGTGATTAGACGCACTACCCTGGCCAGATACACGCACAGATTTAAGGAATGAGCTTAAAACCTCAGAGAAGCGTGTTTCCATGAAAGTGCGTGTAGCCACAGTTTCAGCGCTCTAGCTCGCTTCCTGACGGAGATAGCAGCAATTTCACTCTAATTCAGCCACATAGTCACTTTTCACTCATTTTTGTCTTTTTCCCACTGAGTTATACACAAACTGAAAAGTTTTGACAAGCAGACCGAAATAAAAGCAAGTTTTTAAAAAAGTCATTATCTTCACTTTAGAAGTTCATTTACCCTTTCAAATGGCCATACATGCACGTTGGACCAAATTGTGCAATATTTATATTGCACAGTGATTAGACGCCCTACTCTGGGCAGATACACGCACAGATTTAAGGAATGAGCTTAAAACCTCAGATAAGCGTATTTCCATGAAAGTGCGTGTAGCCACAGTTTCAGCGCTCTAGCTCGCTTCCTGACGGAGATAGCAGCAAATTCACTCTAATTCAGCCACATAGTCACTTTTCACTCATTTTTGTCTTTTTCCCACTGAGTTATACACAAACTGAAAAGTTTTGACAAGCAGACCGAAATAAAAGCAAGTTTTTAAAAAAGTCATTATCTTCACTTTAGAAGCTCATATACACTTCCAAATGGCAATACATACACATTGGCCCAAATTGTGCAATATTTGTATTGCACAGTGATTAGACGCACTACCCTGGCCAGATACACGCACAGATTTAAGGAATGAGCTTAAAACCTCAGAGAAGCGTGTTTCCATGAAAGTGCGTGTAGCCACAGTTTCAGCGCTCTAGCTCGCTTCCTGACGGAGATAGCAGCAATTTCACTCTAATTCAGCCACATAGTCACTTTTCACTCATTTTTGTCTTTTTCCCACTGAGTTATACACAAACTGAAAAGTTTTGACAAGCAGACCGAAATAAAAGCAAGTTTTTAAAAAAGTCATTATCTTCACTTTAGAAGTTAATTTACCCTTTCAAATGGCCATACATGCACGTTGGACCAAATTGTGCAATATTTATATTGCACAGTGATTAGACGCCCTACTCTGGCCAGATGCACGCACAGATTTAAGGAATGAGCTTAAAACCTCAGATTAGCGTATTTCCATGAAAGTGCGTGTAGCCACAGTTTCAGCGCTCTAGCTCGCTTCCTGACGGAGATAGCAGCAAATTCACTCTAATTCAGCCACATAGTCACTTTTCACTCATTTTTGTCTTTTTCCCACTGAGTTATACACAAACTGAAAAGTTTTGACAAGCAGACCGAAATAAAAGCAAGTTTTTAAAAAAGTCATTATCTTCACTTTAGAAGCTCATATACACTTCCAAATGGCAATACATACACATTGGCCCAAATTGTGCAATATTTGTATTGCACAGTGATTAGACGCACTACCCTGGCCAGATACACGCACAGATTTAAGGAATGAGCTTAAAACCTCAGAGAAGCGTGTTTCCATGAAAGTGCGTGTAGCCACAGTTTCAGCGCTCTAGCTCGCTTCCTGACGGAGATAGCAGCAATTTCACTCTAATTCAGCCACATAGTCACTTTTCACTCATTTTTGTCTTTTTCCCACTGAGTTATACACAAACTGAAAAGTTTTGACAAGCAGACCGAAATAAAAGCAAGTTTTTAAAAAAGTCATTATCTTCACTTTAGAAGCTCATATACACTTCCAAATGGCAATACATGCACATTGGCCCCAATTGTGCAATATTTGTATTGCACAGTGATTAGACGCACTACCCTGGCCAGATACACGCACAGATTTAAGGAATGAGCTTAAAACCTCAGAGAAGCGTGTTTCCATGAAAGTGCGTGTAGCCACAGTTTCAGCGCTCTAGCTCGCTTCCTGACGGAGATAGCAGCAATTTCACTCTAATTCAGCCACATAGTCACTTTTCACTCATTTTTGCCTTTTCCCCACTGAGTTATACACAAACTGAAAGGTTTTGACAAGCAGACCGAAATAAAAGCAAGTTTTTTAAAAAGTGCACATCTTCACTTTAGAAGCTCATATACACTTCCAAATGGCAATTCATGCACATTGGCCCAAATTGTGCAATATTTGTATTGCACAGTGATTAGACGCACTACCCTGGCCAGATACACGCACAGAATTAAGGAATGAGCTTAAAACCTCAGAGAAGCGTGTTTCCATGAAAGTGCGTGTAGCCACAGTTTCAGCGCTCTAGCTCGCTTCCTGACGGAGATAGCAGCAATTTCACTCTAATTCAGCCACATAGTCACTTTTCACTCATTTTTGTCTTTTTCCCACTGAGTTATACACAAACTGAAAAGTTTTGACAAGCAGACCGAAATAAAAGCAAGTTTTTAAAAAAAGTCATTATCTTCACTTTAGAAGTTCATTTACCCTTTCAAATGGCCATATGTGCACGTTGGACCAAATTGTGCAATATTTATATTGCACAGTGATTAGACGCCCTACTCTGGCCAGATACACGCACAGATTTAAGGAATGAGCTTAAAACCTCAGATAAGCGTATTTCCATGAAAGTGCGTGTAGCCACAGTTTCAGCGCTCTAGCTCGCTTCCTGACGGAGATAGCAGCAAATTCACTCTAATTCAGCCACATAGTCACTTTTCACTCATTTTTGTCTTTTTCCCACTGAGTTATACACAAACTGAAAAGTTTTGACAAGCAGACCGAAATAAAAGCAAGTTTTTAAAAAAGTCATTATCTTCACTTTAGAAGCTCATATACACTTCCAAATGGCAATACATACACATTGGCCCAAATTGTGCAATATTTGTATTGCACAGTGATTAGACGCACTACCCTGGCCAGATACACGCACAGATTTAAGGAATGAGCTTAAAACCTCAGAGAAGCGTGTTTCCATGAAAGTGCGTGTAGCCACAGTTTCAGCGCTCTAGCTCGCTTCCTGACGGAGATAGCAGCAAATTCACTCTAATTCAGCCACATAGTCACTTTTCACTCATTTTTGTCTTTTTCCCACTGAGTTATACACAAACTGAAAAGTTTTGACAAGCAGACCGAAATAAAAGCAAGTTTTTAAAAAAGTCATTATCTTCACTTTAGAAGCTCATATACACTTCCAAATGGCAATACATGCACATTGGCCCCAATTGTGCAATATTTGTATTGCACAGTGATTAGACGCACTACCCTGGCCAGATACACGCACAGATTTAAGGAATGAGCTTAAAACCTCAGAGAAGCGTGTTTCCATGAAAGTGCGTGTAGCCACAGTTTCAGCGCTCTAGCTCGCTTCCTGACGGAGATAGCAGCAATTTCACTCTAATTCAGCCACATAGTCACTTTTCACTCATTTTTGCCTTTTCCCCACTGAGTTATACACAAACTGAAAGGTTTTGACAAGCAGACCGAAATAAAAGCAAGTTTTTTAAAAAGTGCACATCTTCACTTTAGAAGCTCATATACACTTCCAAATGGCAATTCATGCACATTGGCCCAAATTGTGCAATATTTGTATTGCACAGTGATTAGACGCACTACCCTGGCCAGATACACGCACAGAATTAAGGAATGAGCTTAAAACCTCAGAGAAGCGTGTTTCCATGAAAGTGCGTGTAGCCACAGTTTCAGCGCTCTAGCTCGCTTCCTGACGGAGATAGCAGCAATTTCACTCTAATTCAGCCACATAGTCACTTTTCACTCATTTTTGTCTTTTTCCCACTGAGTTATACACAAACTGAAAAGTTTTGACAAGCAGACCGAAATAAAAGCAAGTTTTTAAAAAAGTCATTATCTTCACTTTAGAAGTTCATTTACCCTTTCAAATGGCCATACATGCACGTTGGACCAAATTGTGCAATATTTGTATTGCACAGTGATTAGACGCACTACCCTGGCCAGATACACGCACAGATTTAAGGAATGAGCTTAAAACCTCAGATAAGCGTATTTCCATGAAAGTGCGTGTAGCCACAGTTTCAGCGCTCTAGCTCGCTTCCTGACGGAGATAGCAGCAATTTCACTCTAATTCAGCCACATAGTCACTTTTCACTCATTTTTGCCTTTTCCCCACTGAGTTATACACAAACTGAAAGGTTTAGACAAGCAGACCGAAATAAAAGCAAGTTTTTTAAAAAGTGCACATCTTCACTTTCGAAGCTCATATACACTTCCAAATGGCAATTCATGCACATTGGCCCAAATTGTGCAATATTTGTATTGCACAGTGATTAGACGCACTACCCTGGCCAGATACACGCACAGAATTAAGGAATGAGCTTAAAACCTCAGAGAAGCGTGTTTCCATGAAAGTGCGTGTAGCCACAGTTTCAGCGCTCTAGCTCGCTTCCTGACGGAGATAGCAGCAATTTCACTCTAATTCAGCCACATAGTCACTTTTCACTCATTTTTGTCTTTTTCGCACTGAGTTATACACAAACTGAAAAGTTTTGACAAGCAGACCGAAATAAAAGAAAGTTTTTAAAAAAGTCATTATCATCACTTTAGAAGCTCATATACACTTCCAAATGGCAATACATGCACATTGGCCCCAATTGTGCAATATTTGTATTGCACAGTGATTAGACGCACTACCCTGGCCAGATACACGCACAGATTTAAGGAATGAGCTTAAAACCTCAGAGAAGCGTGTTTCCATGAAAGTGCGTGTAGCCACAGTTTCAGCGCTCTAGCTCGCTTCCTGACGGAGATAGCAGCAAATTCACTCTAATTCAGCCACATAGTCACTTTTCACTCATTTTTGTCTTTTTCCCACTGAGTTATACACAAACTGAAAAGTTTTGACAAGCAGACCGAAATAAAAGCAAGTTTTTAAAAAAGTCATTATCTTCACTTTAGAAGCTCATATACACTTCCAAATGGCAATACATGCACATTGGCCCCAATTGTGCAATATTTGTATTGCACAGTGATTAGACGCACTACCCTGGCCAGATACACGCACAGATTTAAGGAATGAGCTTAAAACCTCAGAGAAGCGTGTTTCCATGAAAGTGCGTGTAGCCACAGTTTCAGCGCTCTAGCTCGCTTCCTGACGGAGATAGCAGCAATTTCACTCTAATTCAGCCACATAGTCACTTTTCACTCATTTTTGCCTTTTCCCCACTGAGTTATACACAAACTGAAAGGTTTCGACAAGCAGACCGAAATAAAAGCAAGTTTTTTAAAAAGTGCACATCTTCACTTTAGAAGCTCATATACACTTCCAAATGGCAATTCATGCACATTGGCCCAAATTGTGCAATATTTGTATTGCACAGTGATTAGACGCACTACCCTGGCCAGATACACGCACAGAATTAAGGAATGAGCTTAAAACCTCAGAGAAGCGTGTTTCCATGAAAGTGCGTGTAGCCACAGTTTCAGCGCTCTAGCTCGCTTCCTGACGGAGATAGCAGCAATTTCACTCTAATTCAGCCACATAGTCACTTTTCACTCATTTTTGTCTTTTTCCCACTGAGTTATACACAAACTGAAAAGTTTTGACAAGCAGACCGAAATAAAAGCAAGTTTTTAAAAAAGTCATTATCTTCACTTTAGAAGCTCATATACACTTCCAAATGGCAATACATACACATTGGCCCAAATTGTGCAATATTTGTATTGCACAGTGATTAGACGCACTACCCTGGCCAGATACACGCACAGATTTAAGGAATGAGCTTAAAACCTCAGAGAAGCGTGTTTCCATGAAAGTGCGTGTAGCCACAGTTTCAGCGCTCTAGCTCGCTTCCTGACGGAGATAGCAGCAATTTCACTCTAATTCAGCCACATAGTCACTTTTCACTCATTTTTGTCTTTTTCCCACTGAGTTATACACAAACTGAAAAGTTTTGACAAGCAGACCGAAATAAAAGCAAGTTTTTAAAAAAGTCATTATCTTCACTTTAGAAGCTCATATACACTTCCAAATGGCAATACATGCACATTGGCCCCAATTGTGCAATATTTGTATTGCACAGTGATTAGACGCACTACCCTGGCCAGATACACGCACAGATTTAAGGAATGAGCTTAAAACCTCAGAGAAGCGTGTTTCCATGAAAGTGCGTGTAGCCACAGTTTCAGCGCTCTAGCTCGCTTCCTGACGGAGATAGCAGCAATTTCACTCTAATTCAGCCACATAGTCACTTTTCACTCATTTTTGCCTTTTCCCCACTGAGTTATACACAAACTGAAAGGTTTTGACAAGCAGACCGAAATAAAAGCAAGTTTTTTAAAAAGTGCACATCTTCACTTTAGAAGCTCATATACACTTCCAAATGGCAATTCATGCACATTGGCCCAAATTGTGCAATATTTGTATTGCACAGTGATTAGACGCACTACCCTGGCCAGATACACGCACAGATTTAAGGAATGAGCTTAAAACCTCAGAGAAGCGTGTTTCCATGAAAGTGCGTGTAGCCACAGTTTCAGCGCTCTAGCTCGCTTCCTGACGGAGATAGCAGCAATTTCACTCTAATTCAGCCACATAGTCACTTTTCACTCATTTTTGTCTTTTTCCCACTGAGTTATACACAAACTGAAAAGTTTTGACAAGCAGACCGAAATAAAAGCAAGTTTTTAAAAAAAGTCATTATCTTCACTTTAGAAGTTCATTTACCCTTTCAAATGGCCATACATGCACGTTGGACCAAATTGTGCAATATTTATATTGCACAGTGATTAGACGCCCTACTCTGGCCAGATACACGCACAGATTTAAGGAATGAGCTTAAAACCTCAGATAAGCGTATTTCCATGAAAGTGCGTGTAGCCACAGTTTCAGCGCTCTAGCTCGCTTCCTGACGGAGATAGCAGCAAATTCACTCTAATTCAGCCACATAGTCACTTTTCACTCATTTTTGTCTTTTTCCCACTGAGTTATACACAAACTGAAAAGTTTTGACAAGCAGACCGAAATAAAAGCAAGTTTTTAAAAAAGTCATTATCTTCACTTTAGAAGCTCATATACACTTCCAAATGGCAATACATACACATTGGCCCAAATTGTGCAATATTTGTATTGCACAGTGATTAGACGCACTACCCTGGCCAGATACACGCACAGATTTAAGGAATGAGCTTAAAACCTCAGAGAAGCGTGTTTCCATGAAAGTGCGTGTAGCCACAGTTTCAGCGCTCTAGCTCGCTTCCTGACGGAGATAGCAGCAAATTCACTCTAATTCAGCCACATAGTCACTTTTCACTCATTTTTGTCTTTTTCCCACTGAGTTATACACACACTGAAAAGTTTTGACAAGCAGACCGAAATAAAAGCAAGTTTTTAAAAAAGTCATTATCATCACTTTAGAAGCTCATATACACTTCCAAATGGCAATACATGCACATTGGCCCCAATTGTGCAATATTTGTATTGCACAGTGATTAGACGCACTACCCTGGCCAGATACACGCACAGATTTAAGGAATGAGCTTAAAACCTCAGAGAAGCGTGTTTCCATGAAAGTGCGTGTAGCCACAGTTTCAGCGCTCTAGCTCGCTTCCTGACGGAGATAGCAGCAAATTCACTCTAATTCAGCCACATAGTCACTTTTCACTCATTTTTGTCTTTTTCCCACTGAGTTATACACAAACTGAAAAGTTTTGACAAGCAGACCGAAATAAAAGCAAGTTTTTAAAAAAGTCATTATCTTCACTTTAGAAGCTCATATACACTTCCAAATGGCAATACATGCACATTGGCCCCAATTGTGCAATATTTGTATTGCACAGTGATTAGACGCACTACCCTGGCCAGATACACGCACAGATTTAAGGAATGAGCTTAAAACCTCAGAGAAGCGTGTTTCCATGAAAGTGCGTGTAGCCACAGTTTCAGCGCTCTAGCTCGCTTCCTGACGGAGATAGCAGCAATTCCACTCTAATTCAGCCACATAGTCACTTTTCACTCATTTTTGCCTTTTCCCCACTGAGTTATACACAAACTGAAAGGTTTTGACAAGCAGACCGAAATAAAAGCAAGTTTTTTAAAAAGTGCACATCTTCACTTTAGAAGCTCATATACACTTCCAAATGGCAATTCATGCACATTGGCCCAAATTGTGCAATATTTGTATTGCACAGTGATTAGACGCACTACCCTGGCCAGATACACGCACAGAATTAAGGAATGAGCTTAAAACCTCAGAGAAGCGTGTTTCCATGAAAGTGCGTGTAGCCACAGTTTCAGCGCTCTAGCTCGCTTCCTGACGGAGATAGCAGCAATTTCACTCTAATTCAGCCACATAGTCACTTTTCACTCATTTTTGTCTTTTTCCCACTGAGTTATACACAAACTGAAAAGTTTTGACAAGCAGACCGAAATAAAAGCAAGTTTTTAAAAAAAGTCATTATCTTCACTTTAGAAGTTCATTTACCCTTTCAAATGGCCATATGTGCACGTTGGACCAAATTGTGCAATATTTATATTGCACAGTGATTAGACGCCCTACTCTGGCCAGATACACGCACAGATTTAAGGAATGAGCTTAAAACCTCAGATAAGCGTATTTCCATGAAAGTGCGTGTAGCCACAGTTTCAGCGCTCTAGCTCGCTTCCTGACGGAGATAGCAGCAAATTCACTCTAATTCAGCCACATAGTCACTTTTCACTCATTTTTGTCTTTTTCCCACTGAGTTATACACAAACTGAAAAGTTTTGACAAGCAGACCGAAATAAAAGCAAGTTTTTAAAAAAGTCATTATCTTCACTTTAGAAGCTCATATACACTTCCAAATGGCAATACATACACATTGGCCCAAATTGTGCAATATTTGTATTGCACAGTGATTAGACGCACTACCCTGGCCAGATACACGCACAGATTTAAGGAATGAGCTTAAAACCTCAGAGAAGCGTGTTTCCATGAAAGTGCGTGTAGCCACAGTTTCAGCGCTCTAGCTCGCTTCCTGACGGAGATAGCAGCAAATTCACTCTAATTCAGCCACATAGTCACTTTTCACTCATTTTTGTCTTTTTCCCACTGAGTTATACACAAACTGAAAAGTTTTGACAAGCAGACCGAAATAAAAGCAAGTTTTTAAAAAAGTCATTATCTTCACTTTAGAAGCTCATATACACTTCCAAATGGCAATACATGCACATTGGCCCCAATTGTGCAATATTTGTATTGCACAGTGATTAGACGCACTACCCTGGCCAGATACACGCACAGATTTAAGGAATGAGCTTAAAACCTCAGAGAAGCGTGTTTCCATGAAAGTGCGTGTAGCCACAGTTTCAGCGCTCTAGCTCGCTTCCTGACGGAGATAGCAGCAATTTCACTCTAATTCAGCCACATAGTCACTTTTCACTCATTTTTGCCTTTTCCCCACTGAGTTATACACAAACTGAAAGGTTTTGACAAGCAGACCGAAATAAAAGCAAGTTTTTTAAAAAGTGCACATCTTCACTTTAGAAGCTCATATACACTTCCAAATGGCAATTCATGCACATTGGCCCAAATTGTGCAATATTTGTATTGCACAGTGATTAGACGCACTACCCTGGCCAGATACACGCACAGAATTAAGGAATGAGCTTAAAACCTCAGAGAAGCGTGTTTCCATGAAAGTGCGTGTAGCCACAGTTTCAGCGCTCTAGCTCGCTTCCTGACGGAGATAGCAGCAATTTCACTCTAATTCAGCCACATAGTCACTTTTCACTCATTTTTGTCTTTTTCCCACTGAGTTATACACAAACTGAAAAGTTTTGACAAGCAGACCGAAATAAAAGCAAGTTTTTAAAAAAGTCATTATCTTCACTTTAGAAGTTCATTTACCCTTTCAAATGGCCATACATGCACGTTGGACCAAATTGTGCAATATTTGTATTGCACAGTGATTAGACGCACTACCCTGGCCAGATACACGCACAGATTTAAGGAATGAGCTTAAAACCTCAGATAAGCGTATTTCCATGAAAGTGCGTGTAGCCACAGTTTCAGCGCTCTAGCTCGCTTCCTGACGGAGATAGCAGCAATTTCACTCTAATTCAGCCACATAGTCACTTTTCACTCATTTTTGCCTTTTCCCCACTGAGTTATACACAAACTGAAAGGTTTAGACAAGCAGACCGAAATAAAAGCAAGTTTTTTAAAAAGTGCACATCTTCACTTTCGAAGCTCATATACACTTCCAAATGGCAATTCATGCACATTGGCCCAAATTGTGCAATATTTGTATTGCACAGTGATTAGACGCACTACCCTGGCCAGATACACGCACAGAATTAAGGAATGAGCTTAAAACCTCAGAGAAGCGTGTTTCCATGAAAGTGCGTGTAGCCACAGTTTCAGCGCTCTAGCTCGCTTCCTGACGGAGATAGCAGCAATTTCACTCTAATTCAGCCACATAGTCACTTTTCACTCATTTTTGTCTTTTTCGCACTGAGTTATACACAAACTGAAAAGTTTTGACAAGCAGACCGAAATAAAAGAAAGTTTTTAAAAAAGTCATTATCATCACTTTAGAAGCTCATATACACTTCCAAATGGCAATACATGCACATTGGCCCCAATTGTGCAATATTTGTATTGCACAGTGATTAGACGCACTACCCTGGCCAGATACACGCACAGATTTAAGGAATGAGCTTAAAACCTCAGAGAAGCGTGTTTCCATGAAAGTGCGTGTAGCCACAGTTTCAGCGCTCTAGCTCGCTTCCTGACGGAGATAGCAGCAAATTCACTCTAATTCAGCCACATAGTCACTTTTCACTCATTTTTGTCTTTTTCCCACTGAGTTATACACAAACTGAAAAGTTTTGACAAGCAGACCGAAATAAAAGCAAGTTTTTAAAAAAGTCATTATCTTCACTTTAGAAGCTCATATACACTTCCAAATGGCAATACATGCACATTGGCCCCAATTGTGCAATATTTGTATTGCACAGTGATTAGACGCACTACCCTGGCCAGATACACGCACAGATTTAAGGAATGAGCTTAAAACCTCAGAGAAGCGTGTTTCCATGAAAGTGCGTGTAGCCACAGTTTCAGCGCTCTAGCTCGCTTCCTGACGGAGATAGCAGCAATTTCACTCTAATTCAGCCACATAGTCACTTTTCACTCATTTTTGCCTTTTCCCCACTGAGTTATACACAAACTGAAAGGTTTCGACAAGCAGACCGAAATAAAAGCAAGTTTTTTAAAAAGTGCACATCTTCACTTTAGAAGCTCATATACACTTCCAAATGGCAATTCATGCACATTGGCCCAAATTGTGCAATATTTGTATTGCACAGTGATTAGACGCACTACCCTGGCCAGATACACGCACAGAATTAAGGAATGAGCTTAAAACCTCAGAGAAGCGTGTTTCCATGAAAGTGCGTGTAGCCACAGTTTCAGCGCTCTAGCTCGCTTCCTGACGGAGATAGCAGCAATTTCACTCTAATTCAGCCACATAGTCACTTTTCACTCATTTTTGTCTTTTTCCCACTGAGTTATACACAAACTGAAAAGTTTTGACAAGCAGACCGAAATAAAAGCAAGTTTTTAAAAAAGTCATTATCTTCACTTTAGAAGCTCATATACACTTCCAAATGGCAATACATACACATTGGCCCAAATTGTGCAATATTTGTATTGCACAGTGATTAGACGCACTACCCTGGCCAGATACACGCACAGATTTAAGGAATGAGCTTAAAACCTCAGAGAAGCGTGTTTCCATGAAAGTGCGTGTAGCCACAGTTTCAGCGCTCTAGCTCGCTTCCTGACGGAGATAGCAGCAATTTCACTCTAATTCAGCCACATAGTCACTTTTCACTCATTTTTGTCTTTTTCCCACTGAGTTATACACAAACTGAAAAGTTTTGACAAGCAGACCGAAATAAAAGCAAGTTTTTAAAAAAGTCATTATCTTCACTTTAGAAGCTCATATACACTTCCAAATGGCCATACATGCACATTGGCCCCAATTGTGCAATATTTGTATTGCACAGTGATTAGACGCACTACCCTGGCCAGATACACGCACAGATTTAAGGAATGAGCTTAAAACCTCAGAGAAGCGTGTTTCCATGAAAGTGCGTGTAGCCACAGTTTCAGCGCTCTAGCTCGCTTCCTGACGGAGATAGCAGCAATTTCACTCTAATTCAGCCACATAGTCACTTTTCACTCATTTTTGCCTTTTCCCCACTGAGTTATACACAAACTGAAAGGTTTTGACAAGCAGACCGAAATAAAAGCAAGTTTTTTAAAAAGTGCACATCTTCACTTTAGAAGCTCATATACACTTCCAAATGGCAATTCATGCACATTGGCCCAAATTGTGCAATATTTGTATTGCACAGTGATTAGACGCACTACCCTGGCCAGATACACGCACAGATTTAAGGAATGAGCTTAAAACCTCAGAGAAGCGTGTTTCCATGAAAGTGCGTGTAGCCACAGTTTCAGCGCTCTAGCTCGCTTCCTGACGGAGATAGCAGCAATTTCACTCTAATTCAGCCACATAGTCACTTTTCACTCATTTTTGTCTTTTTCCCACTGAGTTATACACAAACTGAAAAGTTTTGACAAGCAGACCGAAATAAAAGCAAGTTTTTAAAAAAAGTCATTATCTTCACTTTAGAAGTTAATTTACCCTTTCAAATGGCCATACATGCACGTTGGACCAAATTGTGCAATATTTATATTGCACAGTGATTAGACGCCCTACTCTGGCCAGATACACGCACAGATTTAAGGAATGAGCTTAAAACCTCAGATAAGCGTATTTCCATGAAAGTGCGTGTAGCCACAGTTTCAGCGCTCTAGCTCGCTTCCTGACGGAGATAGCAGCAAATTCACTCTAATTCAGCCACATAGTCACTTTTCACTCATTTTTGTCTTTTTCCCACTGAGTTATACACAAACTGAAAAGTTTTGACAAGCAGACCGAAATAAAAGCAAGTTTTTAAAAAAGTCATTATCTTCACTTTAGAAGCTCATATACACTTCCAAATGGCAATACATACACATTGGCCCAAATTGTGCAATATTTGTATTGCACAGTGATTAGACGCACTACCCTGGCCAGATACACGCACAGATTTAAGGAATGAGCTTAAAACCTCAGAGAAGCGTGTTTCCATGAAAGTGCGTGTAGCCACAGTTTCAGCGCTCTAGCTCGCTTCCTGACGGAGATAGCAGCAAATTCACTCTAATTCAGCCACATAGCCACTTTTCACTCATTTTTGTCTTTTTCCCACTGAGTTATACACACACTGAAAAGTTTTGACAAGCAGACCGAAATAAAAGCAAGTTTTTAAAAAAGTCATTATCATCACTTTAGAAGCTCATATACACTTCCAAATGGCAATACATGCACATTGGCCCCAATTGTGCAATATTTGTATTGCACAGTGATTAGACGCACTACCCTGGCCAGATACACGCACAGATTTAAGGAATGAGCTTAAAACCTCAGAGAAGCGTGTTTCCATGAAAGTGCGTGTAGCCACAGTTTCAGCGCTCTAGCTCGCTTCCTGACGGAGATAGCAGCAATTTCACTCTAATTCAGCCACATAGTCACTTTTCACTCATTTTTGTCTTTTTCCCACTGAGTTATACACAAACTGAAAAGTTTTGACAAGCAGACCGAAATAAAAGCAAGTTTTTAAAAAAAGTCATTATCTTCACTTTAGAAGTTCATTTACCCTTTCAAATGGCCATATGTGCACGTTGGACCAAATTGTGCAATATTTATATTGCACAGTGATTAGACGCCCTACTCTGGCCAGATACACGCACAGATTTAAGGAATGAGCTTAAAACCTCAGATAAGCGTATTTCCATGAAAGTGCGTGTAGCCACAGTTTCAGCGCTCTAGCTCGCTTCCTGACGGAGATAGCAGCAAATTCACTCTAATTCAGCCACATAGTCACTTTTCACTCATTTTTGTCTTTTTCCCACTGAGTTATACACAAACTGAAAAGTTTTGACAAGCAGACCGAAATAAAAGCAAGTTTTTAAAAAAGTCATTATCTTCACTTTAGAAGCTCATATACACTTCCAAATGGCAATACATACACATTGGCCCAAATTGTGCAATATTTGTATTGCACAGTGATTAGACGCACTACCCTGGCCAGATACACGCACAGATTTAAGGAATGAGCTTAAAACCTCAGAGAAGCGTGTTTCCATGAAAGTGCGTGTAGCCACAGTTTCAGCGCTCTAGCTCGCTTCCTGACGGAGATAGCAGCAAATTCACTCTAATTCAGCCACATAGTCACTTTTCACTCATTTTTGTCTTTTTCCCACTGAGTTATACACAAACTGAAAAGTTTTGACAAGCAGACCGAAATAAAAGCAAGTTTTTAAAAAAGTCATTATCTTCACTTTAGAAGCTCATATACACTTCCAAATGGCAATACATGCACATTGGCCCCAATTGTGCAATATTTGTATTGCACAGTGATTAGACGCACTACCCTGGCCAGATACACGCACAGATTTAAGGAATGAGCTTAAAACCTCAGAGAAGCGTGTTTCCATGAAAGTGCGTGTAGCCACAGTTTCAGCGCTCTAGCTCGCTTCCTGACGGAGATAGCAGCAATTTCACTCTAATTCAGCCACATAGTCACTTTTCACTCATTTTTGCCTTTTCCCCACTGAGTTATACACAAACTGAAAGGTTTTGACAAGCAGACCGAAATAAAAGCAAGTTTTTTAAAAAGTGCACATCTTCACTTTAGAAGCTCATATACACTTCCAAATGGCAATTCATGCACATTGGCCCAAATTGTGCAATATTTGTATTGCACAGTGATTAGACGCACTACCCTGGCCAGATACACGCACAGAATTAAGGAATGAGCTTAAAACCTCAGAGAAGCGTGTTTCCATGAAAGTGCGTGTAGCCACAGTTTCAGCGCTCTAGCTCGCTTCCTGACGGAGATAGCAGCAATTTCACTCTAATTCAGCCACATAGTCACTTTTCACTCATTTTTGTCTTTTTCCCACTGAGTTATACACAAACTGAAAAGTTTTGACAAGCAGACCGAAATAAAAGCAAGTTTTTAAAAAAGTCATTATCTTCACTTTAGAAGTTCATTTACCCTTTCAAATGGCCATACATGCACGTTGGACCAAATTGTGCAATATTTGTATTGCACAGTGATTAGACGCACTACCCTGGCCAGATACACGCACAGATTTAAGGAATGAGCTTAAAACCTCAGATAAGCGTATTTCCATGAAAGTGCGTGTAGCCACAGTTTCAGCGCTCTAGCTCGCTTCCTGACGGAGATAGCAGCAATTTCACTCTAATTCAGCCACATAGTCACTTTTCACTCATTTTTGCCTTTTCCCCACTGAGTTATACACAAACTGAAAGGTTTAGACAAGCAGACCGAAATAAAAGCAAGTTTTTTAAAAAGTGCACATCTTCACTTTCGAAGCTCATATACACTTCCAAATGGCAATTCATGCACATTGGCCCAAATTGTGCAATATTTGTATTGCACAGTGATTAGACGCACTACCCTGGCCAGATACACGCACAGAATTAAGGAATGAGCTTAAAACCTCAGAGAAGCGTGTTTCCATGAAAGTGCGTGTAGCCACAGTTTCAGCGCTCTAGCTCGCTTCCTGACGGAGATAGCAGCAATTTCACTCTAATTCAGCCACATAGTCACTTTTCACTCATTTTTGTCTTTTTCGCACTGAGTTATACACAAACTGAAAAGTTTTGACAAGCAGACCGAAATAAAAGAAAGTTTTTAAAAAAGTCATTATCATCACTTTAGAAGCTCATATACACTTCCAAATGGCAATACATGCACATTGGCCCCAATTGTGCAATATTTGTATTGCACAGTGATTAGACGCACTACCCTGGCCAGATACACGCACAGATTTAAGGAATGAGCTTAAAACCTCAGAGAAGCGTGTTTCCATGAAAGTGCGTGTAGCCACAGTTTCAGCGCTCTAGCTCGCTTCCTGACGGAGATAGCAGCAAATTCACTCTAATTCAGCCACATAGTCACTTTTCACTCATTTTTGTCTTTTTCCCACTGAGTTATACACAAACTGAAAAGTTTTGACAAGCAGACCGAAATAAAAGCAAGTTTTTAAAAAAGTCATTATCTTCACTTTAGAAGCTCATATACACTTCCAAATGGCAATACATGCACATTGGCCCCAATTGTGCAATATTTGTATTGCACAGTGATTAGACGCACTACCCTGGCCAGATACACGCACAGATTTAAGGAATGAGCTTAAAACCTCAGAGAAGCGTGTTTCCATGAAAGTGCGTGTAGCCACAGTTTCAGCGCTCTAGCTCGCTTCCTGACGGAGATAGCAGCAATTTCACTCTAATTCAGCCACATAGTCACTTTTCACTCATTTTTGCCTTTTCCCCACTGAGTTATACACAAACTGAAAGGTTTCGACAAGCAGACCGAAATAAAAGCAAGTTTTTTAAAAAGTGCACATCTTCACTTTAGAAGCTCATATACACTTCCAAATGGCAATTCATGCACATTGGCCCAAATTGTGCAATATTTGTATTGCACAGTGATTAGACGCACTACCCTGGCCAGATACACGCACAGAATTAAGGAATGAGCTTAAAACCTCAGAGAAGCGTGTTTCCATGAAAGTGCGTGTAGCCACAGTTTCAGCGCTCTAGCTCGCTTCCTGACGGAGATAGCAGCAATTTCACTCTAATTCAGCCACATAGTCACTTTTCACTCATTTTTGTCTTTTTCCCACTGAGTTATACACAAACTGAAAAGTTTTGACAAGCAGACCGAAATAAAAGCAAGTTTTTAAAAAAGTCATTATCTTCACTTTAGAAGCTCATATACACTTCCAAATGGCAATACATACACATTGGCCCAAATTGTGCAATATTTGTATTGCACAGTGATTAGACGCACTACCCTGGCCAGATACACGCACAGATTTAAGGAATGAGCTTAAAACCTCAGAGAAGCGTGTTTCCATGAAAGTGCGTGTAGCCACAGTTTCAGCGCTCTAGCTCGCTTCCTGACGGAGATAGCAGCAATTTCACTCTAATTCAGCCACATAGTCACTTTTCACTCATTTTTGTCTTTTTCCCACTGAGTTATACACAAACTGAAAAGTTTTGACAAGCAGACCGAAATAAAAGCAAGTTTTTAAAAAAGTCATTATCTTCACTTTAGAAGCTCATATACACTTCCAAATGGCAATACATGCACATTGGCCCCAATTGTGCAATATTTGTATTGCACAGTGATTAGACGCACTACCCTGGCCAGATACACGCACAGATTTAAGGAATGAGCTTAAAACCTCAGAGAAGCGTGTTTCCATGAAAGTGCGTGTAGCCACAGTTTCAGCGCTCTAGCTCGCTTCCTGACGGAGATAGCAGCAATTTCACTCTAATTCAGCCACATAGTCACTTTTCACTCATTTTTGCCTTTTCCCCACTGAGTTATACACAAACTGAAAGGTTTTGACAAGCAGACCGAAATAAAAGCAAGTTTTTTAAAAAGTGCACATCTTCACTTTAGAAGCTCATATACACTTCCAAATGGCAATTCATGCACATTGGCCCAAATTGTGCAATATTTGTATTGCACAGTGATTAGACGCACTACCCTGGCCAGATACACGCACAGATTTAAGGAATGAGCTTAAAACCTCAGAGAAGCGTGTTTCCATGAAAGTGCGTGTAGCCACAGTTTCAGCGCTCTAGCTCGCTTCCTGACGGAGATAGCAGCAATTTCACTCTAATTCAGCCACATAGTCACTTTTCACTCATTTTTGTCTTTTTCCCACTGAGTTATACACAAACTGAAAAGTTTTGACAAGCAGACCGAAATAAAAGCAAGTTTTTAAAAAAAGTCATTATCTTCACTTTAGAAGTTAATTTACCCTTTCAAATGGCCATACATGCACGTTGGACCAAATTGTGCAATATTTATATTGCACAGTGATTAGACGCCCTACTCTGGCCAGATACACGCACAGATTTAAGGAATGAGCTTAAAACCTCAGATAAGCGTATTTCCATGAAAGTGCGTGTAGCCACAGTTTCAGCGCTCTAGCTCGCTTCCTGACGGAGATAGCAGCAAATTCACTCTAATTCAGCCACATAGTCACTTTTCACTCATTTTTGTCTTTTTCCCACTGAGTTATACACAAACTGAAAAGTTTTGACAAGCAGACCGAAATAAAAGCAAGTTTTTAAAAAAGTCATTATCTTCACTTTAGAAGCTCATATACACTTCCAAATGGCAATACATACACATTGGCCCAAATTGTGCAATATTTGTATTGCACAGTGATTAGACGCACTACCCTGGCCAGATACACGCACAGATTTAAGGAATGAGCTTAAAACCTCAGAGAAGCGTGTTTCCATGAAAGTGCGTGTAGCCACAGTTTCAGCGCTCTAGCTCGCTTCCTGACGGAGATAGCAGCAAATTCACTCTAATTCAGCCACATAGTCACTTTTCACTCATTTTTGTCTTTTTCCCACTGAGTTATACACACACTGAAAAGTTTTGACAAGCAGACCGAAATAAAAGCAAGTTTTTAAAAAAGTCATTATCATCACTTTAGAAGCTCATATACACTTCCAAATGGCAATACATGCACATTGGCCCCAATTGTGCAATATTTGTATTGCACAGTGATTAGACGCACTACCCTGGCCAGATACACGCACAGATTTAAGGAATGAGCTTAAAACCTCAGAGAAGCGTGTTTCCATGAAAGTGCGTGTAGCCACAGTTTCAGCGCTCTAGCTCGCTTCCTGACGGAGATAGCAGCAAATTCACTCTAATTCAGCCACATAGTCACTTTTCACTCATTTTTGTCTTTTTCCCACTGAGTTATACACAAACTGAAAAGTTTTGACAAGCAGACCGAAATAAAAGCAAGTTTTTAAAAAAGTCATTATCTTCACTTTAGAAGCTCATATACACTTCCAAATGGCAATACATGCACATTGGCCCCAATTGTGCAATATTTGTATTGCACAGTGATTAGACGCACTACCCTGGCCAGATACACGCACAGATTTAAGGAATGAGCTTAAAACCTCAGAGAAGCGTGTTTCCATGAAAGTGCGTGTAGCCACAGTTTCAGCGCTCTAGCTCGCTTCCTGACGGAGATAGCAGCAAATTCACTCTAATTCAGCCACATAGTCACTTTTCACTCATTTTTGTCTTTTTCCCACTGAGTTATACACAAACTGAAAAGTTTTGACAAGCAGACCGAAATAAAAGCAAGTTTTGAAAAAAGTCATTATCTTCACTTTAGAAGCTCATATACACTTCCAAATGGCAATACATGCACATTGGCCCCAATTGTGCAATATTTGTATTGCACAGTGATTAGACGCACTACCCTGGCCAGATACACGCACAGATTTAAGGAATGAGCTTAAAACCTCAGAGAAGCGTGTTTCCATGAAAGTGCGTGTAGCCACAGTTTCAGCGCTCTAGCTCGCTTCCTGACGGAGATAGCAGCAATTTCACTCTAATTCAGCCACATAGTCACTTTTCACTCATTTTTGCCTTTTCCCCACTGAGTTATACACAAACTGAAAGGTTTTGACAAGCAGACCGAAATAAAAGCAAGTTTTTTAAAAAGTGCACATCTTCACTTTAGAAGCTCATATACACTTACAAATGGCAATTCATGCACATTGGCCCAAATTGTGCAATATTTGTATTGCACAGTGATTAGACGCACTACCCTGGCCAGATACACGCACAGAATTAAGGAATGAGCTTAAAACCTCAGAGAAGCGTGTTTCCATGAAAGTGCGTGTAGCCACAGTTTCAGCGCTCTAGCTCGCTTCCTGACGGAGATAGCAGCAATTTCACTCTAATTCAGCCACATAGTCACTTTTCACTCATTTTTGTCTTTTTCCCACTGAGTTATACACAAACTGAAAAGTTTTGACAAGCAGACCGAAATAAAAGCAAGTTTTTAAAAAAGTCATTATCTTCACTTTAGAAGTTCATTTACCCTTTCAAATGGCCATACATGCACGTTGGACCAAATTGTGCAATATTTGTATTGCACAGTGATTAGACGCACTACCCTGGCCAGATACACGCACAGATTTAAGGAATGAGCTTAAAACCTCAGATAAGCGTATTTCCATGAAAGTGCGTGTAGCCACAGTTTCAGCGCTCTAGCTCGCTTCCTGACGGAGATAGCAGCAATTTCACTCTAATTCAGCCACATAGTCACTTTTCACTCATTTTTGCCTTTTCCCCACTGAGTTATACACAAACTGAAAGGTTTAGACAAGCAGACCGAAATAAAAGCAAGTTTTTTAAAAAGTGCACATCTTCACTTTCGAAGCTCATATACACTTCCAAATGGCAATTCATGCACATTGGCCCAAATTGTGCAATATTTGTATTGCACAGTGATTAGACGCACTACCCTGGCCAGATACACGCACAGAATTAAGGAATGAGCTTAAAACCTCAGAGAAGCGTGTTTCCATGAAAGTGCGTGTAGCCACAGTTTCAGCGCTCTAGCTCGCTTCCTGACGGAGATAGCAGCAATTTCACTCTAATTCAGCCACATAGTCACTTTTCACTCATTTTTGTCTTTTTCGCACTGAGTTATACACAAACTGAAAAGTTTTGACAAGCAGACCGAAATAAAAGAAAGTTTTTAAAAAAGTCATTATCATCACTTTAGAAGCTCATATACACTTCCAAATGGCAATACATGCACATTGGCCCCAATTGTGCAATATTTGTATTGCACAGTGATTAGACGCACTACCCTGGCCAGATACACGCACAGATTTAAGGAATGAGCTTAAAACCTCAGAGAAGCGTGTTTCCATGAAAGTGCGTGTAGCCACAGTTTCAGCGCTCTAGCTCGCTTCCTGACGGAGATAGCAGCAATTTCACTCTAATTCAGCCACATAGTCACTTTTCACTCATTTTTGCCTTTTCCCCACTGAGTTATACACAAACTGAAAGGTTTTGACAAGCAGACCGAAATAAAAGCAAGTTTTTAAAAAAGTCATTATCTTCACTTTAGAAGCTCATATACACTTCCAAATGGCAATACATGCACATTGGCCCCAATTGTGCAATATTTGTATTGCACAGTGACTAGACGCACTACCCTGGCCAGATACACGCACAGATTTAAGGAATGAGCTTAAAACCTCAGAGAAGCGTGTTTCCATGAAAGTGCGTGTAGCCACAGTTTCAGCGCTCTAGCTCGCTTCCTGACGGAGATAGCAGCAATTTCACTCTAATTCAGCCACATAGTCACTTTTCACTCATTTTTGCCTTTTCCCCACTGAGTTATACACAAACTGAAAGGTTTTGACAAGCAGACCGAAATAAAAGCAAGTTTTTTAAAAAGTGCACATCTTCACTTTAGAAGCTCATATACACTTCCAAATGGCAATTCATGCACATTGGCCCAAATTGTGCAATATTTGTATTGCACAGTGATTAGACGCACTACCCTGGCCAGATACACGCACAGAATTAAGGAATGAGCTTAAAACCTCAGAGAAGCGTGTTTCCATGAAAGTGCGTGTAGCCACAGTTTCAGCGCTCTAGCTCGCTTCCTGACGGAGATAGCAGCAATTTCACTCTAATTCAGCCACATAGTCACTTTTCACTCATTTTTGTCTTTTTCCCACTGAGTTATACACAAACTGAAAAGTTTTGACAAGCAGACCGAAATAAAAGCAAGTTTTTAAAAAAGTCATTATCTTCACTTTAGAAGTTCATTTACCCTTTCAAATGGCCATACATGCACGTTGGACCAAATTGTGCAATATTTATATTGCACAGTGATTAGACGCCCTACTCTGGCCAGATACACGCACAGATTTAAGGAATGAGCTTAAAACCTCAGAGAAGCGTGTTTCCATGAAAGTGCGTGTAGCCACAGTTTCAGCGCTCTAGCTCGCTTCCTGACGGAGATAGCAGCAATTTCACTCTAATTCAGCCACATAGTCACTTTTCACTCATTTTTGCCTTTTCCCCACTGAGTTATACACAAACTGAAAGGTTTTGACAAGCAGACCGAAATAAAAGCAAGTTTTTAAAAAAGTCATTTTCTTCACTTTAGAAGCTCATATACACTTCCAAATGGCAATACATGCACATTGGCCCAAATTGTGCAATATTTCTATTGCACAGTGATTAGACGCACTACCCTGGCCAGATACACGCAAAGATTTAAGGAATGAGCTTAAAACCTCAGAGAAGCGTGTTTCCATGAAAGTGCGTGTAGCCACAGTTTCAGCGCTCTAGCTCGCTTCCTGACGGAGATAGCAGCAATTTCACTCTAATTCAGCCACATAGTCACTTTTCACTCATTTTTGCCTTTTCCCCACTGAGTTATACACAAACTGAAAGGTTTTGACAAGCAGACCGAAATAAAAGCAAGTTTTTTAAAAAGTGCACATCGTCACTTTAGAAGCTCATATACACTTCCAAATGGCAATTCATGCACATTGGCCCAAATTGTGCAATATTTGTATTGCACAGTGATTAGACGCACTACCCTGGCCAGATACACGCACAGATTTAAGGAATGAGCTTAAAACCTGAGAGAAGCGTGTTTCCATGAAAGTGCGTGTAGCCACAGTTTCAGCGCTCTAGCTCGCTTCCTGACGGAGATAGGAGCAAATTCACTCTAATTCAGCCACATAGTCACTTTTCACTCATTTTTGCCTTTTCCCCACTGAGTTATACACAAACTGAAAGGTTTTGACAAGCAGACCGAAATAAAAGCAAGTTTTGAAAAAAGTCATTATCTTCACTTTAGAAGCTCATATACACTTCCAAATGGCAATACATGCACATTGGCCCAAATTGTGCAATATTTGTATTGCACAGTGATTAGACGCACTACCCTGGCCAGATACACGCACAGAATTAAGGAATGAGCTTAAAACCTCAGAGAAGCGTGTTTCCATGAAAGTGCGTGTAGCCACAGTTTCAGCGCTCTAGCTCGCTTCCTGACGGAGATAGCAGCAATTTCACTCTAATTCAGCCACATAGTCACTTTTCACTCATTTTTGTCTTTTTCCCACTGAGTTATACACAAACTGAAAAGTTTTGACAAGCAGACCGAAATAAAAGCAAGTTTTTAAAAAAGTCATTATCTTCACTTTAGAAGTTCATTTACCCTTTCAAATGGCCATACATGCACGTTGGACCAAATTGTGCAATATTTATATTGCACAGTGATTAGACGCCCTACTCTGGCCAGATACACGCACAGATTTAAGGAATGAGCTTAAAACCTCAGATAAGCGTATTTCCATGAAAGTGCGTGTAGCCACAGTTTCAGCGCTCTAGCTCGCTTCCTGACGGAGATAGCAGCAATTTCACTCTAATTCAGCCACATAGTCACTTTTCACTCATTTTTGCCTTTTCCCCACTGAGTTATACACAAACTGAAAGGTTTTGACAAGCAGACCGAAATAAAAGCAAGTTTTTAAAAAAGTCATTTTCTTCACTTTAGAAGCTCATATACACTTCCAAATGGCAATACATGCACATTGGCCCAAATTGTGCAATATTTCTATTGCACAGTGATTAGACGCACTACCCTGGCCAGATACACGCACAGATTTAAGGAATGAGCTTAAAACCTCAGAGAAGCGTGTTTCCATGAAAGTGCGTGTAGCCACAGTTTCAGCGCTCTAGCTCGCTTCCTGACGGAGATAGCAGCAATTTCACTCTAATTCAGCCACATAGTCACTTTTCACTCATTTTTGCCTTTTCCCCACTGAGTTATACACAAACTGAAAGGTTTTGACAAGCAGACCGAAATAAAAGCAAGTTTTTTAAAAAGTGCACATCTTCACTTTAGAAGCTCATATACACTTCCAAATGGCAATTCATGCACATTGGCCCAAATTGTGCAATATTTGTATTGCACAGTGATTAGACGCACTACCCTGGCCAGATACACGCACAGATTTAAGGAATGAGCTTAAAACCTGAGAGAAGCGTGTTTCCATGAAAGTGCGTGTAGCCACAGTTTCAGCGCTCTAGCTCGCTTCCTGACGGAGATAGGAGCAAATTCACTCTAATTCAGCCACATAGTCACTTTTCACTCATTTTTGCCTTTTCCCCACTGAGTTATACACAAACTGAAAGGTTTTGACAAGCAGACCGAAATAAAAGCAAGTTTTTAAAAAAGTCATTATCTTCACTTTAGAAGCTCATATACACTTCCAAATGGCAATACATGCACATTGGCCCAAATTGTGCAATATTTGTATTGCACAGTGATTAGACGCACTACCCTGGCCAGATACACGCACAGAATTAAGGAATGAGCTTAAAACCTCAGAGAAGCGTGTTTCCATGAAAGTGCGTGTAGCCACAGTTTCAGCGCTCTAGCTCGCTTCCTGACGGAGATAGCAGCAATTTCACTCTAATTCAGCCACATAGTCACTTTTCACTCATTTTTGTCTTTTTCCCACTGAGTTATACACAAACTGAAAAGTTTTGACAAGCAGACCGAAATAAAAGCAAGTTTTTAAAAAAGTCATTATCTTCACTTTAGAAGTTCATTTACCCTTTCAAATGGCCATACATGCACGTTGGACCAAATTGTGCAATATTTATATTGCACAGTGATTAGACGCCCTACTCTGGCCAGATACACGCACAGATTTAAGGAATGAGCTTAAAACCTCAGATAAGCGTATTTCCATGAAAGTGCGTGTAGCCACAGTTTCAGCGCTCTAGCTCGCTTCCTGACGGAGATAGCAGCAATTTCACTCTAATTCAGCCACATAGTCACTTTTCACTCATTTTTGCCTTTTCCCCACTGAGTTATACACAAACTGAAAGGTTTTGACAAGCAGACCGAAATAAAAGCAAGTTTTTAAAAAAGTCATTTTCTTCACTTTAGAAGCTCATATACACTTCCAAATGGCAATACATGCACATTGGCCCAAATTGTGCAATATTTCTATTGCACAGTGATTAGACGCACTACCCTGGCCAGATACACGCACAGATTTAAGGAATGAGCTTAAAACCTCAGAGAAGCGTGTTTCCATGAAAGTGCGTGTAGCCACAGTTTCAGCGCTCTAGCTCGCTTCCTGACGGAGATAGCAGCAATTTCACTCTAATTTAGCCACATAGTCACTTTTCACTCATTTTTGCCTTTTCCCCACTGAGTTATACACAAACTGAAAGGTTTTGACAAGCAGACCGAAATAAAAGCAAGTTTTTTAAAAAGTGCACATCTTCACTTTAGAAGCTCATATACACTTCCAAATGGCAATTCATGCACATTGGCCCAAATTGTGCAATATTTGTATTGCACAGTGATTAGACGCACTACCCTGGCCAGATACACGCACAGATTTAAGGAATGAGCTTAAAACCTGAGAGAAGCGTGTTTCCATGAAAGTGCGTGTAGCCACAGTTTCAGCGCTCTAGCTCGCTTCCTGACGGAGATAGGAGCAAATTCACTCTAATTCAGCCACATAGTCACTTTTCACTCATTTTTGCCTTTTCCCCACTGAGTTATACACAAACTGAAAGGTTTTGACAAGCAGACCGAAATAAAAGCAAGTTTTTAAAAAAGTCATTATCTTCACTTTAGAAGTTCATTTACCCTTTCAAATGGCCATACATGCACGTTGGACCAAATTGTGCAATATTTATATTGCACAGTGATTAGACGCCCTACTCTGGCCAGATACACGCACAGATTTAAGGAATGAGCTTAAAACCTCAGATAAGCGTATTTCCATGAAAGTGCGTGTAGCCACAGTTTCAGCGCTCTAGCTCGCTTCCTGGCGGAGATAGCAGCAAATTCACTCTAATTCAGCCACATAGTCACTTTTCACTCATTTTTGTCTTTTTCCCACTGAGTTATACACAAACTGATAAGTTTTGACAAGCAGACCGAAATAAAAGCAAGTTTTTAAAAAAGTCATTATCTTCACTTTAGAAGCTCATATACACTTCCAAATGGCAATACATGCACATTGGCCCCAATTGTGCAATATTTGTATTGCACAGTGATTAGACGCACTACCCTGGCCAGATACACGCACAGATTTAAGGAATGAGCTTAAAACCTCAGAGAAGCGTGTTTCCATGAAAGTGCGTGTAGCCACAGTTTCAGCGCTCTAGCTCGCTTCCTGACGGAGATAGCAGCAATTTCACTCTAATTCAGCCACATAGTCACTTTTCACTCATTTTTGCCTTTTCCCCACTGAGTTATACACAAACTGAAAGGTTTTGACAAGCAGACCGAAATAAAAGCAAGTTTTTTAAAAAGTGCACATCTTCACTTTAGAAGCTCATATACACTTCCAAATGGCAATTCATGCACATTGGCCCAAATTGTGCAATATTTGTATTGCACAGTGATTAGACGCACTACCCTGGCCAGATACACGCACAGAATTAAGGAATGAGCTTAAAACCTCAGAGAAGCGTGTTTCCATGAAAGTGCGTGTAGCCACAGTTTCAGCGCTCTAGCTCGCTTCCTGACGGAGATAGCAGCAATTTCACTCTAATTCAGCCACATAGTCACTTTTCACTCATTTTTGTCTTTTTCCCACTGAGTTATACACAAACTGAAAAGTTTTGACAAGCAGACCGAAATAAAAGCAAGTTTTTAAAAAAGTCATTATCTTCACTTTAGAAGTTCATTTACCCTTTCAAATGGCCATACATGCACGTTGGACCAAATTGTGCAATATTTATATTGCACAGTGATTAGACGCCCTACTCTGGCCAGATACACGCACAGATTTAAGGAATGAGCTTAAAACCTCAGAGAAGCGTGTTTCCATGAAAGTGCGTGTAGCCACAGTTTCAGCGCTCTAGCTCGCTTCCTGACGGAGATAGCAGCAATTTCACTCTAATTCAGCCACATAGTCACTTTTCACTCTTTTTTGCCTTTTCCCCACTGAGTTATACACAAACTGAAAGGTTTTGACAAGCAGACCGAAATAAAAGCAAGTTTTTAAAAAAGTCATTTTCTTCACTTTAGAAGCTCATATACACTTCCAAATGGCAATACATGCACATTGGCCCAAATTGTGCAATATTTCTATTGCACAGTGATAAGACGCACTACCCTGGCCAGATACACGCACAGATTTAAGGAATGAGCTTAAAACCTCAGAGAAGCGTGTTTCCATGAAAGTGCGTGTAGCCACAGTTTCAGCGCTCTAGCTCGCTTCCTGACGGAGATAGCAGCAATTTCACTCTAATTCAGCCACATTGTCACTTTTCACTCATTTTTGCCTTTTCCCCACTGAGTTATACACAAGCTGAAAGGTTTTGACAAGCAGACCGAAATAAAAGCAAGTTTTTAAAAAAGTCATTATCTTCACTTTA